>JACJVT010000001.1:0-5036829 GCA_017656005.1 Incumbomyces lentus
ACCCTAACCCTAACCCTAACCCTAACCCTAACCCTAACCCTAACCCTAACCCTAACCCTAACCCTAACCCTAACCCTAACCCTAACCCTAACCCTAACCCTAACCCTAACCCTAACCCCTAAAACCTCGGGGGTTTAACTTAACGAACTAAGAGAGGAGAGGGTACGGAGTATCTTATAACTTAAGATACTTAGGTAGAGGTGCTAGTATAACTTAGATTAACTACGGAGGCTATCGAGGTTATATAGGGGATCTATAAATATATATACCTAACTGTTTCCCAGCCTAATGAGGCTGCTTACTGTTACGAGGCGAACGTGCAGCGCACGTGATACAGTAGAGATGCCCTGGCGCCAGGCTGATAAAAGCTAAGGCGGTTAGAACGCTGAGGTTAACTTCCTCAGCGTTCAGTCGATATCTGAAAGTAGTGGTATTAGAGATACTTTAGCTAGTCCTCTTCCCTCCTCTAGACCCAAGCAACCCCTACTGTGATACTCACCCGTGCTTAGTGTGCTCAGTGCTGAGCGCTCTGAGCACCACTGAGCATCCCCTAGTCACGTGCCCCACACGTGCTGGGTGCCTGTCGCTTAACCTTCCCATCTCTTCTGGCATGGCCACCAATGTGGTCGTGGCCGTAACAACTAGGTAGTACTAATTATAGACTTTAGATCGCCTAAACCACGAAAGATAAATATCTAAAGGACATCCTATAGTTATTATAACCTCCGTAGTCAATCTAAGTTATACCAGCACCCTACCTAAGCAACTCCAGAGTTGCAAACACTCCGTGCCCTCTCCTCTCTCAGTCCGTTAAGTTGAACCCCTGAGGTCCTACCCGTACCTTCGCTGGTCTTGTGGAGCACGCCTCATAACAGCCTCATAATAATATATATTCTATATAATAATTGTAAAGATCATTCTCTATATACGGGGTATATATAACATCTCGGGGAACCTACTATAAAGACAACTATGCTTACGTCCCGGCGACAGTATAACTTTCTATATCTCCTCTTAGTGTAGCCGCAACTGCGGTCATCTTATAACACCCCGAGGGAAGTCTACCGTGATAACACGACAGTGGTAAACTCTTTATAACATGCGTGATCACCTTAGCTGTAGCCCGTAACAGTAACACTTACCTTCACACTACTTCTCTCCAATGACTGCCAGTAGAAACCTCTCAAAGTCTCCTCTCGTCTCCTCCTTAATATCACTCGCCAGCGGCTTCCCAAAATTCTTGCGGTACGCGTCCTTCATCGCTGCCATCCTCCCTTTGTCCCAATAGAGCCTCACAAGTCGATTAATCAACAGCTTGTCTTTCCTCATCGTCTTATTTAGCGGACTGTGCACGAGTTTCGCGTCCGCGCTTGCCTTGTCCATTGCGAACAGCAACATCCGCATCAGGGCATCTTCCATATCACCCCTGAACTCCTTCTCGATCACATCGACTAGCTTCCGATGGTATTTGCGCTCATACTCAACGGCAATTGCGCGAATCTGAGCGCTGTTAGAAGAGGTGAAGATTTGCGCGACAGCAATAGCATTGGCGCCGATCGTCCCCTCAGTTGCGCGCTGGACTTCCGTTACTTTCGAATCGGTTTCGTGCGGGAGTACGGGCGCTGTATCCTCGGCCCTTTCAGCGCGTAAGACCATCGAGTAAAGCCGGAAGAGGTCGTCGTCGACGTCATCCTTGATTACAGACAACAAATCCTGTCCGTTGGTTTTCTTATATGCTGCCGTAATAATCTTTAGGTCCGCATTCGAGCGACATAACAAAACGTCCATGAGGGATTCTTCATCTGTGCCTGCGCGGACAAGGGATTTCTTCGCGATCCGTACATCATTCTCTAAGGGCGTACGCAGTAACGTCAGTAAGCCTTCTTCAAGGTCCCCACGGGTTTCGGATTCGACATCTTTGCGAAGGTCGCGCATGAAGCGTGAGTTGTAATCCTTCGTTAGTTGCTGCATTGTCCACGGATTGGAGATTTTAGTGAACGTTGCGATAAGGGCTTTTTCGTCGCATCCCATCCCTTTCATAGCTTTACGGATTGTTTCAAGTTCCTTGTCGAGATTGCTGGGCGGTGGTCGCTGAGAAGCTTCGTCATAGCCAAGAGATGCAGGAGCTGGGTGGAAATGTTGCTGTTGGTGCTGTGGTAGCGGTTGTTGGTAGCCACTCAGCTGGGAAGTTGTTACCCTTTGATGGTTAAAACAAGGGGCCAATACTTACTGGGGGTGCCCCGTAGCCTTGGTGTTGGCCCTGAGGGGGATACTGTCCTTGGGGTGGTGCGCCATATTGCCCGGGAGGAGGATAGTGACCGTATTGCTGTTGTTGCGGCGGGTATTGACCTGGCGGTGGTTGTTGATACTGATTTGAGGAATGGCTGTAGCCAGCTTGCCCATAGCCTTGTGCCGGTGGACCTTGATGATACAGTTGGGAGTAGCTATAACCCTGCGGCGGCGGCGGCTGCTGGTCATAACCTGAAGGATATTGATTGCCCTGGCCTGGGAATGGTTGCTGGTAACCCTGAGGTGGAAATTGGTGTTGCTGCTGATCCCACTGTTGGTTATGTTGTTGGTTCGCCATCTTCGAGTTGCGAAGAGCACTTAGCTATCAATCACAACAAATTTCGAATTCTCTAGCTAGTATCACTTTACGAGATGTAGATAGGAAAGACTCTTATGCGCGAAAAAAGCAAGAGTTTTATGTTTTATAGTCAGGTCCGGCGGTACTTTAGGAACTCGTCCAAGGAGAGGCTCCACAACCCCAAAAATATAGCAGCTTCCAAACTTGAAACAGTTGTGCGGTTCAGCTGGAGCAAGTTCCTATGGCGCGATGAAAATCGGTGGTGCGGGGTTATCCAAGCGTGCCAAGCCACTGGGTAAGCACTGCCAAGGCACGAAGCTCTCTTGCTCGTATTCCAGCACAATTCGCTTCGGGTGCTTGGCCTATTGGGCTTAACGTGGCGTTCCCCAAGGCAGATTCACAGGCTTATCACGGTGGCATTTCAGCTGAAATGCTTCTCGATGAACGACCTTTTCAACAGGTACACGGAATCCTATCTCTATGTTTGACTCGACCATGTATTGCGTAGCCTTCACGGAGTGCTATCTCTGTAGAGTCCGGCACATTTTGACGCAACTTGATGCTCTGCGGCCTTCTGAAAGGATTCAGTTGGCCAATGTTCGCAGCGGCAATATCTCAAAGCTTCGATGTATTCGAATTGCAGAGTTCAATATGGCTCTGGCGTAGCTGATGTCAATCAAGTGCCCTTAACGCCTCAAGCCTGATTTCCGGATTAGGCTCTGCCTCCACGACCAGATTTCCCAGAGAGATCTAGTATCGAACAGGGAGAGAGGTAAAAATAGAGAGACATTATCGCTCATCAAGTTGCTAGAGAAGACCTATCACTGATTCGATGTGAAGCCCAGCTACAAAATCAGACCAATGCGTTAGTTGGCGTTCTCGTGGGTGCGGGACTTAGGGTTAAAGACCAAGGTCAAAGAGTCGTAAACCTTTCAAGTCCGCATTCCACCATACGTATCTTCAAGAGCTCTATGCGCAACCCTTGAACTGTCACACCACCAAAGCTGCTGAGCTCCTACGCCTATACTTTGCAATCAGCGGTGTAGTCTCATCAATGTCCTCAATCTCAGCAACCTCAGTGACAGGATCATCTTTAGGACTGTCGCCAAAGGCCCGATCCATGTCCTGTCCAAGCGCGACCCCACGTGTTTCAGGGACACAAATGGCACAAAAGATGAAGGTAAGTACGCAGCAAACACCGTAAACGACGTAAGTTCCCCATCCAATTGAAGCTATCAGAGGTGGTGTGATTGCGGCGATGAGTATCTGACTCAGCCACTGGATGCAAGTTGTGCAAGCACAAGCTTTGGTGCTCACTTGTGAAGGGAAAATCTCTGCACAAACATTCCAACTTATCGGTCCAAGCGAGACGCCGAAGGCGAAGGCGAAGATGTAAACCATGAGCACGGAAATGACCCCATATGCGCTCAGCCCACCTGTGTGTCCTGGATCTGGAGGCGGCATTCGCTCGATGCAGAGAGCTAGGACGAACATTGCCACCCCCATGATTGCGGAACCGAGAAGCAACCAGAATCTGTTCCCGCGAACCCGAACAAAAACCGTCATGAATAAGAGTGCTGTCACAACTTTGACCAAGCCAAAGATCCCAGTCAAGAACAGAGACGCCGAGACGGACGTGAAGCCTGCTGACATAAAAATGATAGGGGAGAAGTAGTTCAATGCGTTGAGCCCAACAAGGTTTTGGAAGATCATTATGAACGCGCCAACAAACATCCTCTTACGAAGCGGTCGACTGAGAATCTGGCGTATGAAAGACTTCTCTGCTTCTGCCCCAGGCACAGACTTGCTCGCATCAACAACTCTTTGAATTTGATGGATTTCTGTGCTGATTTCGGTGCTAGCCTCATCTTGCATTCGAAGCCATCCTAGTGCTTTTTCTGCGGCATCAGTGTTGTTCTCGGTCAACAGCCATCTTGGTGACTCTGGTAGAACCAATATACTTCCAGCAAATAAGATGGCTCCTGGCAATAGCTGAATCAGGACTGGCACTTGCCACTGGATGTTCGAAGTGTCTGGAAATATAGCGTTGCATGCGAAAGCGCCCCAGAATCCGATGAGTGCAAACCCCTGGATAGCGACTTGATATCCTGACAGGAGTGTGCTGCGTTGACTTGCGGGTGAGATTTCGGAAATGTAGAGCGGGCTCACAAGTGTACCCGCTCCAACTCCAACTCCATTCAATAGTCGACCAAGCTGAAACACGCCGAGGGACCTCTGGACATCAATCAATTGTAAAATGGCACCAATAATGTATATGGTAGCACTAAAAAGGATGCAACGCTTGCGTCCATATTTCGCACAGACAGGAACACTGAGTGGGACGCCGATGACACAGCCTATTAGCCATGATGCGACAATCTTTGATTGGGCAGAGGCGACTTTTGAAGCAGGCAGCTCGTCCAAACGAAAGTGGTGGTGGAAGGAAGGCAGGACAAGCACACCCCCGATGAAGCCTACGGAGTAGCCGAAAAGCGCACCTGTCATGCAGGCAAATGTTGCAGCGATAAAGAGGTTGCGGTGAGACATGTTACCAGCACTATTTTCTCTTCGGTGTGACAGTACAAGTCAGCGCCTTTCAGCATAGGATTTGACCAAAATATGAATGTTTTGATTATACCATTAACCTTGTCCATACACGTGCCCCGGCCCCCATGAGAGCTGTGTCCAGCTCCCATCCATGGATATTTTGCGGGGAGCGGAAGAGTATTTTCCCGCTCGAACATCGTCGGCTGAAATTTCCACCAGGTAGAACTCTGTGCGCCAGGTGATGAACAAAACTTTTCAAAAGCGGCAGTCCCAAAAGACCCTCGACTGCTGTTTAGACCCAACTTTGCGCTTCGTAATGAGTACCTACCTAGGTATGTAGTGAGAGTTGGAAGGCAGTTGGTGCTGGTAAAGGGATTTGCACTCTCACGGTCCGGCTCCACTACCTACCTAGGTATCTCCCGTAGCCACGCCATCTTTAATAATTACCGGGGCGGACGGGATCTTAGAAAGGTGAAACTGTGCCTAGAGGATGCTGGATGATACCTACTCTTCCCTTCATCTAGTAACATGGATACTTTCAGGACATAACATCTATACCCTTTAGGCGATGAAATATGAGTGACCTCCTACATCCTGTTTGCAAAGGGCCTTATCTTCGATTCGAACGGGGCCATATCACCCCGATGTTCTATGATCGCTAGGCGCCAGAAACGCCCCGCACATTGCAACGAGCGATGACGAGAAAAGTTATCGTACTCTTCGATTTCAACCCTTTTCTACGTTATCAAATCCATAGGTCTTCTGAATCAACGTGTCACCTTCGATTAATCTCAAACAGAAACCATCAAAATAATGAGCAATAGCTTGCCACCTTCCCCAAGAACTTGAGCAAGTGCTTTGATGGAAGATCTGTCAATGGCGCAACTTCCCTCAAAGTCGTTGAAATCGTGGACGAATGCCAAATGAATGACCTGTCGGAAAGGTTCAGCTGCTTTTGGTCAAACCGTCCGAATCTTCCAAACGCTATGTCCATGATTGAGGGGCTCCTTTACGACAGCTCGGCCAATGAACCCGTTTGCCCCCGCGATGAAAACATGCATTTTGTTTGGCTGACTTTGAATCAAGACGTAATAGCAGAGTCTTGCTTACGACAAGACACAGGTCCAGCTTTCGTATTACCTCTCTTACCAAGCCATTGACAGTCTAATGCTCAAGGTGGTAGTAATCGGAGCAAATCCATTGGTAAGTCCGCCTATACAAGGTCAAGGAGCCCCAACGGAAGCCTTCCATAAGGCGAAAGTTTGTGACACCAAATTCGGGCACGTCCATAGGGCAGAGATTGGTGTTCCGCTAGAAGGGCGTCTCATGTTTTAAGGGTTATCCCAACGGCTATTTACCTTGTGAAAAGTCGACATAGCCATTCGTTTATGAGTCAGAAGTCGGATTCGAGTTGGTGTTTGCGACACAGGATAAATATCTACTCGAAACATTGCGCATTGGCTTCTAGAAGCAGAAGCATGTTTCAATAACAGATCACATGGTAGCGAGTCCTTGTTTCGGGGCACGGATCTTGATGGTGCCGCCTCACACTCATGAGGATGACTTTCGTTACATCCATAATACCATTCCTGACTGTACTGCTTCGACAAGGTTGGGTGGTTGGGGTATCTGGGTACAGGATGTTTTGGTCACTGATCTATTTGAGCATCTTACGGCTTCCTCGGGGTCCCTGTCTTATACACTACATATGCTAGTGGCGCATTTCCGTTCCACTGTTGATAGTCATGTCATCAAAGTCGTCAAGCAATTCATCCACATCAATCTTCGGCACTTCGTCGTCTCCGCTGTCCTCAGTCGTCACCATACTCATCTCGTCTAGGTGCTTCTTTTTCTGTTGAGCTTTGTAAAGTGCCAATGTCTGTCTCAACTCTGGATCTTCCTCGACGTCTTGCAAGAACATCTCGTACTCCGCGTCCATCCTATCTTGGTCTGCCTTCTTCGGCAGCAGCTCTCCTTCATCTTTAGCCATGCGCTTCAGCCTCCATGATCGAGGCTTTGGCTTTCTTTTCCGCGCGTAGTGTTTCTTGACCAGTACAACATCTGGAATCTGACTTGAGTATGTGCTGTTATTTTCAATCTCGTCAAGCTGGGTGTTATTGAAATTCGTTCCGGTTAGCATATACCCCATGACACTGTCACCTACACGCAACAGTGATCCCAAATGGGTACGGCAAAAATACGACTGGTCATTCACACCAAGGTCCGAGGCCCGAGCAACTGTACACTCGGCCAGCATGAACCGACCGCCGTTCGCTGTTGGACCCATCAGTTCAATGTCTAATACAACAAACTCCACTAGTTCCTTAACATCAGCGAGATTGGTGAAAGGTGCTCGCCAGTAGATTGCCGTAGGAACATCGGCGGTCTGAAGAGTGTTGGGATCGATTATATTGATGCTAGTGCCGATCCGATGGCACAAAGCTATGGGAGAAATGTTCCCAATGGACTTGGCCAGCTTGATGGGAAGGGCTAAAAGATCGTCACGACATATTGGCACGATTTCAGCCGAGTAGGTGAATTTGTAAGACTTCTTCGATGTGTGCACATCCATGCTGATCAATTCTTGCGATTTCTTCACTCGGACTGGTACAACACTGTTCAGGAAATCAACGAACTTTTCGCCGTGATTGCGCTGGCTAAAGAAGAAATCGATACCGTCGTGGACTTCCTTGATATTGATGGCATCTCGGTGGGCGCCGTGTTTGAGCATAAGTTGTTCGAGGTAGAGAAAGGTTCGCTTGTGATGTACTTTTTGTCGTACTTGTACACTTGCCCGCCAGACGTTTGCGGTGTAAGACTTGGCGCAGTCAGGACATTGTTGAGCGGCAACCACAAACTCTACTTCAAAAGTTTGTTGGATGATTGCACCTTCAAAGGCTTCCTGTTGGACCGTGATTTTGACTTTGAGTCTTTTCGAATGTGGTTCGGTCCAGAGAAAACTCGCATCGATGATCCTAACTTTATGTAGACCCCGAAGTTTTCGTAAACACAGGGCCAGCAGCTCCCTGGATTCTGGCGCTGCCGATACCCATTGCGATGGAGGTGACAGCCACCTTTCACAGTCCCGGCACGTATGAAGTACGCCTTCTCGCTGAATACCTTCAGATGCGTCCACTGTCAGCTTCACACAGTCATAGCAGAGTGCACCAGCCGATGCTGTGCCGTCGATCGGTGCGCCACAATTACAGCATAATATCGTAGCACTAGACTTCTGCTGCGTGGGCGGAGCTAAGGGAACTGAATCGATTTCCATATGTGCACTCAGTGGTCGGAAGGAATAACAACATCTACTGTGAAATAAGCAGTCTCCGTTGCTGCAAAGTGAGCAAGTTCAAAGACTGGAGGCAATAATTATATTTTAGCAATGACTAATCCGCGGACATTTTATTCCAGAAAATTCGTGAGATCCTTAGCGCAGCCTTGCATACAGCCTGTCGAGCCGCGACCTTCTTTTCCCCGAGCCCTTTCTAGTTCCTACTTGGAACTCTCGCGTCCTCCAGAATCAGGTCAACATTCTCTTTCCTTTGTGTAATTCTCACGCGATGCATTCTTGCTGTATCAGATATGCATTTTCGCTTTTGAACACATCAGCAACCTCGACATCACGGATACGAGCATCCCAATCCTCCATCCAAGCACTGAAACGACCAGCAATGTTATCGTCCCATGGGAGCCGGGGTTACCATCACACGGCTACTGTACCCACGGAGCTACCCGGCGATGATCCTGATGATGTTCTGTTCGGCTCCCTCTATGGTGTTAGGACTATTGAGCTTAACCGGCCGAAGAAGCTAAACTCGCTGAATGGTTCGATGGCTCGCAAGATCCTCCCACGACTACGAGAATGGGAAAAGTCACAAATGGCGAATGTGATAATAATATCTGGAGCAGGGTCAAAAGCGTTTTGCGCCGGAGGGGATGTCGCAGAGCTAGCAAGGAACAACAGAACCAAAGAGGGACAGCAAGAAAGCACAAACTATTTTGCGCTCGAATACCAGCTCGATCATTTGATCAGCACATACAGCAAACCATATGTTGCAATTATCGATGGAATCACAATGGGCGGAGGCGTTGGCCTCAGTGTACATGCGCCCTTTCGAATCGCAACCGAGAAAACAACATTTGCCATGCCGGAAACGACGATTGGTTTCTTCCCTGATGTTGGCGGTAGTTTCTTTCTCCCACGTCTCGATGGTGAAGTCGGTACGTACTTGGCCTTGACATCAGAACGTCTGCAGGGAGTGCAGGCCATGTATGCGGGCATCGCAACCCACTACTTGGACAGTTCGGTCCTCCAACCTTTGACCACGCGTTTGTCAGAACTGAACTTTCGAGATCACGCCAACCTCAACGAGCGCCTTCAATTGATCGATGCTACCATTTCCGAATTCAACAGTAACCTACCATCTCCCGACTCCTACAACGCTACTCCTTACGGAAACATTAGTGGTGCCCTTCGGGAAGCCGTCGATAGAAATTTCAGCTTCAACTCGATCGATGAAATACTTGCATCCCTGAGAGAAGAGGCAAAAGGAGAAGGAAATATTGCAAAATGGGCTCAAGCCACACTCAAGACAATTGCTACGCGGTCACCGACATCTCTCAAGGTGACCTTAAAACAGCTCAGGCTGGGAAAGAACTGGCGAATCGGCGAAACATTTATCAGAGAACATGAGATGGCTGCAAGATTCATGCAACACCATGACTTTACAGAAGGCGTTTCGGCACGCCTAATCAACAAGCCACCCACGCCGCCAAGATGGAAGCCAACCAGCTTGGATGAAGTTAAAGACTCTGATATAGAGCAATTCTTTTCTCTGCCAAGCGGCATCGCGCCTATGGAACTCTTGGAACTGACCTCGAGTGCACAGAAAGATTATCGGGACTATCCTTTCGCAGCTTTCGGTCTACCTCGGGAATCTGATATTAAGCAAGCTGTTGAAGTAGGGAATCTCGCAGAAGAATCGCTGGTAATGGAACTGAAGAAGCAGTGGCCCAACAAAGCTGGTCTGGAGGTGAAGGTTGCTGATGTCATAGCCAGGAAGTGTGAAAACGTAAATGGACGATTGCAATGGAAGAGTCTTAAAAGGGCCAATCTCTAGAATGCGAAGCACAATTTATCGAACCGAACCGGTACTTCCCAATTGAGCACTGTTGGCAGAAACCCTGTGATATCAACGCAGAGGAACTCCCTTAAACAAAATGCGAGATAAGAGATGGGTTGTTTCATGAGCAACTGGATTCTCAAGGTCCAGCAAAAATTGAAAGTCATAATACAAGCTCTTTAATTGCCCTTGTCAACCCCAATCTCCAAAGGAACGAGGCAATAACGCAAACCAAAAATAGCGCCGCCTAGCCAGAGCCAGGCATCCTCTGGCACCTAGTTTCGTCTGACCGAAACTCACTACTAGAGCTAGCACAACCCAATCAGCTTCATCGTTGTCGATGTGGCTTAGGGTTTTTGGTTGGTGGCATTCAATTCACCTTTGATAGGGTGTTTAGCTCTGATGCAGAAGGTGTGGCTTACAATACTGGTTCGGTGGCATATGCCACGTGATCGTTTTGCTTTTCACGAACGGAGTTCATGTGTACGCTAAAGACGGATAGGCGCTCTATAAGCTGTTCCTCCAAAAGACGGCGGCCTCGACATAGGAGCTCACAATAGCAAGACCCTCTTGAAAGTCTGGAAGCCTAGCTGCTTCGGGTAACATCCATGGATGGGTTCTCAGTATGCTAGACCAGGGGGGATGACGCAATAGGCGATTTCACCACCTTAGTCCCTTGTCAAAGGGCGTTCTGCAAGTTATGTAGAAGCATTGCGAAATCCAAACTCTTTCTCGGAATACTATATAATGTCTCAACGGGCCGACTACGTCCTTTCTTCCTTCGTTTCCACTTCCACGCTGTGGTCGCATCAACTTTGGTAGGCGAATAAACTGTCCCTGTTCAAACTAACTCCTCATCCAATATACTATGAACAATACGAGCAAGCGCGGTCGAAAGATACATGCAATGCAGACTTTCAAGTAGGCAACATTACGGATATCTGTCTATTACTAGCCTGAAGTCTGCTTCAATGCTGGAAGCCTTGTCTCAAAAAACTCTTGAGTCGTGAAGCGGTTATGGTGATATCGGCGACTGCATCGCAGGTCACCTACCAGATGGCCATCATCGCCCGTCTCCAGGCCGGATAAGAAGCAACTCGAGCGCGATAGGCATTGATTGTTTCCCAGTCGTGCTCTCGTCGCCCGGTATCCAAGTCAATTTGGTCGATCTTCAGAAAACCTTCTCGTTTCCACAAATATCCACAAGCCCAAAAAAACAGCACGACCGGCAATGCCAAGTATGCCTTGAAGAAGCCCTCAGCGTCATTGAGCTTAGATGTAAATGGTGGAGCAATCGCAACATAAAATTGGGCAGCAAGAGAAATAAAGATGAAGAAGAGACCGATCCAAGAACCGGTGGTGCCGAAGATTGCTTTGAACGGAATATCGTCGAGAGATCGACCTTGATGATGCCACGCTTTTCGGAATCTAATATGGGCCTGGAAGCTGTTAGTCGCATTGAATACCACAATAACCCACGTCCGACTTACATAGCAGATCGAACCCCAGGTAAAGAGCGCAGCGAGACCAGAAAGAGCCAATAGCCAATCGAAGACAACACCTCCAGACGAGGCCAAGACAACGTATGCAAGCGCTCCAAAGACAAGGTTGAGAATGACTGATGGAAGTGGTCTCCCAGATCGATCGATATAAGTAAAGATCTTCGGACCATAACCTTGTTGCGAAAGGGCTGTAAGAGTTCGGGAACCCCCATAGACGCTGGAGACTCCAATGGAGACGACAGAGACGAGAATGACCACGTTCATGAAGCTGTCATAACCATGAAGACCTGCATACTCAGGTGCAAGCACGAACGGCGAAGTACCTTCGGAGTATGGATTCGAAGCGTTCAATAGACGCTCGTCGGTCGAACTGACGAGTAGCCCAACAAAAGTGAGGCCAAGAATATAGAAGCTGTCATAAGTGTTAATTGACTGTTTACCGTATACCATGTTGCAGACTCACAGAGTAATCCGCCAAAAGACTTGTTTTATGGCGCTCGGCAGCGACTTTGAAGGATTCGCGGATTCAGCTGCAGCCAACCCAACCAATTCAGTACCAGCAAAGGAAAAAGCAGCTGTGACAAAGACAGAGCAGAAGCCCCGAAAGCCATTTTGAAACGCGCCAGGGTTGTACCACAGTCGAGCACCCCAGTACTCATTGTATCTGCCGTCCGAAGGACCACCGCCAAGGATCAAGACCAAGGCAACGACCATAAAAATAATAGTGGCAAGCAATTTGAACAAGGACGACCAGAATTCTTCTTCAGCGTAACCGAGGGTACCGAATATGTTGATCACTATGATGAACACCCAGAAAATCGTAATCCAAACAGCGACCGAAATGTCCTTATTCCAGTATCCCACAGTGAAGGAGCAAACTGTTAATTCTAGCGGCAATACGATCACCCATTGGAAGACCTAGAAACTGTAAGTATATCCCAAGACCGAATCACATGCTGGAAACCTTACGTAGTTCCAGCCCATAGCGAAGCCCCAGGAAGGGTCGATGAAGCGAATCGAATAAGTGTAGAAACCGCCGGACACGGGATACATGACAGCAAGCTCTCCAAGTGCGTAAACAACGTTGAAAATCATGACACCACAAATGAGGAAGCACAGGAATACCGAGCCAGGACCACCTTTGGTCAAGGCAGAACCCGAACCGACGAAAAACCCAGCACCAATGGAACCACCAATAGCAATCATATTCAAGTGGCGGGCTTTCATGGACCGATCGAGCTCAGCCAAACCATCAATTCCTTCCTCGCCTGCAAAGTTATTGTTAGCAATGTTTTGAACCTGGTGTGCAAAGGGTCCTACGCCTTTGAAAGCTGCGGAGATTCAACCCATTCCGAGTCATAAAATCAACGTCGCGTTTAGGGTCGACAGTGTGCGAAATCGCATCATCGGTAATGTGCTTTTCTGGATATATTGGAGGAGACTGATCCACCACGCCATTTGACTTGTCGGTAGCCATGATTGAAATGGTTATGAATCAGAGCCGAGTTTCAATCACGACTGAAGAGTTACAAAGAGCGAGAACAGTCGTCGTATGCCGATCGTCAATATTAAGATATAACAGCAACAGCTCTGCTGGACGCTCTCGATTAGAACGAATTACCGACTGTCTGATAAGAATGCGACAGCGTCGCATTTCGAACACTCCCGTGCATCCTGGGCACCTCCACTGGAAAGCACGATCACTTGTCGCCATTTCCGAGCTATAGATTGCTTTAGTTGCATGCTTGATTTGGAGCCAGCAACGACGATCGGGGAACCTTGGTTTTGGTGGAGCCTGGTCTTGGTGAAAGAGGTGAAAGAGCTGATTTGTGGAAGCTGACTGATATGATTGACCCTCGAAGAAGCCGCTTGCTGCCAAGATCGGAGTGGGAGTGTTGCCAAGCAGACTAGCGTCAGGTTTTGCACTGCGGTTGCTTGGCAGGAGGGTGTGGGGGAGAAATGTCCTAATGGCCATAGAAAAGGCGTCACTATTTCCCATGTTGTTTTTGCGTGCAGGCAGCAGATTGTTGGTTCCCGTAAATCTATCGCTCCGCTTCTGCATTGTCTTTTAACCAATGTCAAGAAATACATTTGACGAGGGCGCAACGAGCAAGCTGTGAATTTGAGTAAGATGCTTTTGCCCTTCCCAGTGCATTTTGATCGTTTGATGCTTTCGGCTATGAGCACGGCGTCAATTGCAACCACAGTGCAACCTCTTGGCAGCTATCTAGATCCGGTCTGATTTGTTCGATGCCTGTGGTGGGGAATGTACAGCAGATGAAATCTATACAAACACCCACGCTGGCTTCTCGTTCGTTGACTAGTAGATTTAATGTTCGGTTTGGACCGGATGCGACGCATTCTTAAATTCCTTTTTCGTTGATGTTGATTGCGTTCGCTGAATCTAATGCGGGTGGGCCTGTAATCTCAAAGGCAGATGTTCTCGGCGGGCATGCCACAGGTCTCCACCCTGGTGTATGGTGGCGATCATGATGTTGCAACCCACCCCTCCACCCCTGTGGCACACATTCACGATTGAAATCTACCTTGATTAGAAGATCTTATCGCCCAATGCACGGGAAGGCTGTGATACGATAATCAGGCCAACCACTTTAGTACACGTCCGATGCTCAACACGATCCCTGAGTTAGGCATGAGATAGACATGGCCAAGAGCTCAATAGGACTCTCTTCGATCACCTAACCCTCACGACTTATGGTTAGAAGGGTGCGAATCATAGACGGACGGCAGATCATTTCAAATTTTTATAGATGAGGGCTGTAGCAACCATCGTGTTATAATTTCACGCCAATTGTCCCTACTGTTGATCGTCTTCGCAACCGACAGTCCCGCTATGAGTCTCTGGAATTATCCTCTGCTTACATCCAATCCTCCTCTACTCTCGCTCATAAAGCATAGTAAATGCTCGGTGATTTGAGCGGCACCCCAGTAGTGCAACATCCTCTATTGTAGAGGGCTGTTCAGAGGCCTAAGAAGCTAAGTGATCAATTTCTAACTTGGTTATCTAAACAGTTGTAACACAATTCCGCCCGTATTTGACTGGAGTGCGCTTGGTTAATGATAAGCTTGACGCATGGAAGGTGGAATGAAATGGCTTCAATTACGTCACGGAGGCAAGTATAAGTGCAACTTGGACCTTGCAATGATGCTTCCGTGAAAATACCTGCTGTCATGTTAGGGTGGTCTTGACCCTCGTTCTTGGAGGGTGACACATAGAAAAGTTAAAGCAGAATAATTAGAATCATACTATCAAATCTATCAGGATTAGCGAAAGCATTTCAACATGGTCCCAAAAATCGGGATGCAAACACTGAACGCACGGAACCACGGTTCGAACCATGGATGTGAAGGCGCCAAACCATGAAGATCGATACCACCTAGATGCCCAAATCCACGATCAGGCCAGTAACCCCCACAGCAATCCATATCCGGAGGTATTGTGCATGCCATTACCACCTATTCTCTGCCGTTGATGATAGACCACGGTCTGACAAGGTCTTTGCTGATGGAGATGATGAAGATTGATCCAAGGTTTCATGCAACGCATATTCCAGATATAGCATAAGCCAGACGAAGGAAACGACGATCTTGCGTCAACAACATGAGGAAGAGGCTGACGACAACTTGATCAGGCCAAGCCACGTGGTGAGACTTTGCTCAACATAGGCTCTATCAATAGAAGAGATGCTGGGCCATGTGCTTCTGAAACCGTGAGTGATTGCATAACAGAGAGTGGCGACATGACTTACGACAACACGTTCTGAAGCCATGCTTTGTTAGAATCGTTTTAGGGAACACGAATCACGCCGGTACCACAGTATCACCTGCATCACAAGCATTCCACCTTTTGAACTTCGTTTCCAACCAGATGCGCGTCAAGTATGTCAGAAACAACCAACGCAGCAAGAGTGCTGCGACGCATTTTAGTCAGGTTGCAATATTCCCGATCAAAGATGAATCCATTTTGGATCTAACGCAAACAATAGTTTTTAGCTTCAAGTGCGCATTGTGGTGTGATGTAAGCTTAGCCTCGCATAAAGAGTCTCATGTTGATGAACTAATTCGATCACTGAGATGGCATGCATCTTTTGCAGCCACAGTGCATGTCCATCGTTCTCGCGGAGATGCAAGAGAAGTGTGAAGTCCGCGTGAAGTGCGTGGCAGTTATCGGGCTATATTAGCGAAAGTATCTGCTTCAGCAGCTAAAGTTAAATTTCTTGCTAGACTGATGCAAATAGAGCGCCCTAGACACCATGAGAGATTGCTCTTGTCAAAGTTCTCCCCTTTCACGTTATCGCAAAATGATGACCCATGCGGCTCGCGTATCTGGGGCTAGACCACCTCGGCCCCACGCGCTCGGGCGGCCTAAGCCCAACACCAATTGATTAGCGCGAGAAGCAGGTCGAGTGATATCTAGGGACTGAGGCATCCGCCACAAGCCGCACTAACAGGATGTTAATTGTCCTGGCCTTGGACACGAACATGCTGCTTTCAACCCTCTGTACTCTTGAACACCTTACCTTCGCTCAAATCTGTCCTTTACATCGATCTCTCGTACCTGGAACTCTACATGAGGTTCGTGTGGCAAAGCTTTCCTGACACAAACCATCAAGACTCAGACTACCGTTGGCACGATGTGCTGTCGCAGTAGAAACCAGATATATGGCGCGTGGCTCTTAATCGCGATTGCCGAGCATGATTTGGAAATTGCTCGTGCATTAGTTGCAGGTCTAAATTTGAAGACTTCTGCATACCTACACAACCCTTGCCTAATTGAGGCTACTAACTGTGACCTCGAACGGTATTACCGGCGGGTTCGGGGGAAGCTTTCAAAGGCTGCTAATGTATGCTTGGCCAGCTTCAGCAAACGCTCGAGAGTACGAAGCACGGAGTACTTCCTTGTTCTTGGCTAGCGGCCTGGCTCGAAGATATCTTCAAGGGCGTAGTGCCCCAAGCTACAACTACCTTGGTCTTTCCCAGCGCATTTTGGCTGCAACCACATCTTTTTGCATCTGTTTGCACAACTTCCGGCACTGCTCGAATTTACTCTTGTCCTTGTTGAACAGCCGCGCCTCAGTCTATTCTCAATGAAGACGCATTCATCGGCCTCTACGCATGGCGAGGCTATCGAAATGGGTCTTGACCCGTCGTGTCATGCCAAAACTTCATCCGTCGACATACCTACCAACAAAGATGTCGTGACGGTGATTCGGGACATCAACATAGACAGTTCAATTGAGGAGCAGCATAACGGTCTCACATCTACAAAGTCCACCGCCGATGACGCTGCTGGCATGCGCCGCATGGGCAAAGATCAACTGTTGATAAGATCATTCCGCCAACTTTCGGTGACCTCTTTTACTGCACTTTCGACGGCAGCCTTGGAGATGGGACTTTTCTTGGTTAGTCCCTTTCTCATCAATCGCGGATCCGCTGGTTTGCTCTATGGCCTTCTCTGGAACTTCATAAGCTTCTTCCCAGTCTACCTTTCCATGGCTGAGATGGCCAGCATGGCGCCTATAGCTGGAGCTCAATATCATTGGGTGAGCGAGTTCGCCCCTGAAAGCTGTCAGCAAATTCTAAGCTATATTACAGGGTGAGTACCGAGTAGCCACTTCTTTCGACCAGGGGCATCATCAAATCTAACATCCAACAGTTGGACGTCAACACTGGCTTGGCAGGCAGGAAATACGACGGGGGTTTTTCTTGTCGGCAGTCTGGTGCAAACAATCATTCTCATCAACAACGAGAACTACGCCTTTCCCAACTGGCATGGCACGCTGCTAGCGTTTGGCGCCTGCATTTTAGCATATTTCTGCACTATTTACGGGTCGAAACAGCTACCTTACTGGCAAAATGCGGTCTTTGCCATCCATGTTCTAGGCTACTTTGCGTGGTTCATTCCAGTCTAGGTCAATTCGCCTGCAGCATCGCACTCCCAAGTCTGGGGACATTTTGAAAGCTTGGGTGGTTACGGCAGCCTGACACTTTCAGTATTAGGTGGGCAAATTTAGGCATCAGCTTGAGCTTTGGAGCGGATACTGCTGCACACATGGCAGAAGAGACAAGAGATGCGGCGACAACTGTACCTCGTGCGATGGTCATCACCTATATTGTCAACGTCCTTGTCATATTTCCCGGAGCAGTCGCAATCTGCTATCACATCCCCGACATGCAAACTGCTTTGGACGATCTTACAACATACCCCATTTTATACGTGCTTCAACAGTCGATGTCTACAGTTTGGCTCACCATTTTCCTTTCGGTGGTCTGCTTGATCCTTGCCGCCTGCAACCAACGCGCCAAATTCCTGTCAACGCCAGCATCTTCACGTCAGTGGTGAGTTGTGCATTGGCATTGATCTTCATCGGAAGTCCGCTTGCCTTCTACGCAATTACGTCGCTGTATTGTGTGGCATTATTACAGTGCTATTGCTTGTCTATAGGCTGCTGTCTTTGGCGGAGAATCACAAAGCCTGAGACAATGCCGCCAGCTCGATGGTCGCTTGGCAGATGGGGTATTCCATTAAACGCTATAGCTGTTCTGTACTCGCTGTGGGCCTTTTTCTGGGCTTTCTGGCCGCAAGAGTATCCTGTGACAGCAGCGGGTGTCAATTGGGCACCGCCGATCTTCGGCTTAACTTTAATTGCTGCAGGAGTCTTCTTCGTGATCCAAGGAAGGAAACAATACTTTGGTCCCGTCACAGAAGTGGAGGGCAGGAAACCTGGCTCAAGACTATTGTGAAGTGCGACAAAGACACAAGCCCTAGATTGAGTGACACGCTATAAGCTTGTTATACTCAAATGACGGGAATTAGACTTTGGTTTAGATGAACAGCCAGTGACAGCCTCTCGATACATGCGCGGAGGTTTGCGGCCATCTGTGTACTGGAAATCTTTTAGCCGTTCTTCATGTCTCTCGTCTGATTGAAAAGGTCGTTTGCGGAGGCTGAAGTGGTCCGCATAGTCTTTTGTTGCAGGGACTGCTCCACATCCGAAAAGTATAATAATGACTTTCTAGGATAAGCTAAACATTATGTCCAGAACTAGGGCAAAGCTCACTAGATGGTTCGCGGTTTTCTACCCTGGGTGGGGCAACCCGCTTCATATCTTTACACGATAGTAAGTCGAGGAAGGAATACCACATTCGCCGACAGTCGGATGTGACAGAAGAGAGTTGGTATATTAAAACAGTCAGAATATCTGGAACAAGGCCACATTGCCTAAACGTTCTTAGTTAATGGTGATATTTAATGCCCAAGTCCTTGTGGATTCTCTCTTCACCAGATTGTGAATGTGTTAATGCGGCGTTGAACACTATGCCGTCACCAATCGCGCCCTTAAAGCAGAAGCACTCTGAGCTTAGGACATCCATAATAAGGGGGACAACCCGACCCACAACCAACAGGTCTCACGAGAAGGAAGAATGTAGCATTTTTAGACTTCGTCACCTGGTCTGGATCGGAAACAGCAGTCAATAGGCAAGCAGGATTTGATCATGAAAAGAATTCGGCGGGTTTGGTAACGAATATTCTCTTGTAAAGCTACGATTGTTGGTTTCCTGGGTCAGGAAGATAGGTCATGTTGATCACTCCTAATCTAGTTTGTAAAGGCAAATCCACAATGACGGCGCCAAGAATAGAAAAAGCTTGTCATGCAACCTCGCTACCCGGTTAAACCCGGCCTTAAGGTTCAAGATCATCTTGGGCCGGATTGCGCAAACAGCATTTCCCCAGTTGAATCAAACCTAAGAAATTTCTCTTGTGCTACCAAATACAAGCCACAGAAAGTGGGGACGAGGACAAGTTCTGACTCAAAACCCCCTTTGCCTGCACGAACCGCGGCAGGTGCAGATTCTTGATCAATAGGGGTACCATCTTGAGACGGAAGGAGACCAATGAAGTGAAGCAACACAAAGAGGGCCGGCGTTGAGGTTCAGATGCATGGCTCGGCTCGCTCATCACTGCAAAATTTAGGGATGTCAAGACTGTTGGCGTCAAACTTAAGACCTAATCGGTCCTAGCTTCAACCTCAAGCCCCTGCAGCCTTCTAGAAAAAATGCCTGACACGTAATAGTTCCTGGGTAGTTAAGAAACCTGATTCTATCCCAAGCTCGAAAAACTGGCTTCCAGTATTTGTCGTATAACGGTAGGACAATCTCTCACATTGATTATTGCAGAATTGCGTCTTCAAAAATTCACAAAAACTTCTTGTTCATCAGATTTCAATACCGCTCACCCACGATCAGACATGCAAACTACCTTCCTGATTCCGATCATTGTTGTGGCCTTTATTCTAGTCGCCGTGGGGTGTGTCTTAATCATAAGGACCAAGAGATCGCCAAAGAACATCTACAGTCACCAGTCCGCGACATCTTCAAAACTGTCAAGGCGGAACTCATGGCCAAGACCGGAAGTAAACTACAGACTTTCTGTAGGACGGCCTAGTTCTAGACGGCAAAGGACTCCTGATCTTGAGCGAGCCCCCGAAACGCCTCCAAGATATGAGCGGCAACCCAACTCAAGGTTAGCTGTGTTGCACGATGAATCAGGCATGAGTGGTTTCCCAGATCGCCCGCCCCCAGCTTATCAGCCTTGAGAGGAAAGCAAAACACCTAGTTCCAAGCCTTCAAACTACACATTTCAAAAAGTCGACGGGACATGGAATGCGGCCCTTTGGTGGACTGCAGAATCCGAACTTTGCTATCAAGGCCTTGAGAATTGGTCAATTTGGCGTTGACCACCCAAGCGTTTTGCGTCAACTAGCAAGCACGAAACAATCCACGGACAACTTTCTCACCATGCGCGATTCCACAGCCTTGGTGGGCCATATCGTTGCTGTCTAAAAGCTGTTGCCGTGGGCAAATTTCACCTCAAAACCCTCAGGCCGCAACCAGGTTGCGGCACTAACCCTATCATCGTAGCTTTTCTGCTTGGATTATCTGGCCGCACATCTTATGTATGCTTGAGCATGGATCTTGGGTGGTGAATTAATAGAGAATTGCACGACAAAAGCCTCCTCGAGCATCAAATGCCTCTAGATAACCTATCGTCCACCTTTGCCTCAAATTCTTGATTCAGACAGCTACTCTCGGCTTTTTAACAAAAGGAGCACAACATGGGCATGGTCACGAACGGGGCCAATTCCATGTGCGAGTTCAGCCTGTACCCGTCTGTTGAGCCAAGTTTGGCACTAGGGCACCAGAAATGGGAGGATTTAAGGCCAATACGTTGCATCGATGAAAAAACACTTCTGAGACCACTTCCAGTTTTAGTACGCTGAGGAGGAAAATCGAAGCCAAAGACCCGAACACGTCAATCTGCAAAGTGAGATGCCGTGATAGACGACAATGGGTCATGTCCTCACAAAGGCTGAGTTGACCCCGATGGTTCGAAGTCATCAGCCCCACCAAGAGACAGCTGGCACACCACGGAGGATGTTAATCCTGAACTTGAAAGTCACCTTACCTAGCCCTGTCTATCACGAGTGCAGACCTAGCACATGTGGATTGATCAAAGGACATTCTCAAATTGTTTTGAAATGCAACATCATTGGCTATATAGAATAGTATCCTCCTTGCGATGATTGTGAGTTCTTCCATCTTAGTGAGCAAAAGTTTCAGAGACCACCTTGGGAGCATGCCTGTTCTCGCGCTGCCATTGCTTACTATACTTGACTCCGAATCCTGAGCTAAACACCTCTCGAATTGACTCGAGCGGCATCCCTTTCACTTCAGGATACAAACTAATAATGAAGAGCCAGCCGACGAAGCAAATACCAGCATAGAGTCCAAATGCGCCAGATGGCGTGGCCCCTTTCATGATGCTGAGAAAGGTGGAAGCAATGATAATGTTGGTGCTCCAGCAGGTCACTGTGTTTATCATGGTGCCAATGGCTCGGACTTCAAGAGGAATTAGCTCGGTACCAATCCAGGCGATGGTCGCAACCCCGGAGCTGAAGAAACCGACGTAGCAAATAATGCTGGTCAGCACGACGGCCGGGGCCCATGCTGGGGCTACACCATCAAGGGCAAGATCCGAGAGACGGATCGGAATCCAGTGGAAGGAGATCGCTGCTGCAGCCATACAAATTGCCATACCTAGGACTGTAACGCACAGGATGATTCGACGACCAAACTTGTCGACAAGAACCAAGTTGACAAAGCTGAAGACGAAGTTTGTGCCCGATACAGTAATTGCAACCGCGGTAGCGTTCGAGAAGCCAACGAGCTTGAAAAGAGTCGCAGCGTAATACATGAGAGTATTGAAGCCACCAAGCTGGGAAACTGCCATGACGACGCAGGCAGTGAGGACTGCCCGGCCTGTAGATGGGGTTCTGAAAATCTTACAAACTGTTTGCCAGAGAGACTGTTCTTCCATGACCGAATTAGCTTCCTCGAGAGAAAGCAGAATCGACTTGATCTTGGCATCTCGCTGACCTTGGGTGGATTCTCGATAGATCTTCTGAAGAGCCTTATCTGCCTGCTCTTTCTTGCCATGAGCAACTAGTTGTCGTGGGGACTCCGGAACGAAGACAAGGAGGCCTGCAAGAGTCAAGGCTGGGAGAGCACCAACAGCAACAGTCGCGCGCCACCCATCAGGACCGATGTGCTCAAAGCCTGCCCCTAGAGCGCTGGCGACGAACTGACCGAACGTGACACTCAAGTTATTGAAGGCAATCATTCGACCTCGATATTTTGCCGGTGCAATTTCGCCAATGAAAAGAGGGGCAATCATGGAAGCAGATCCGACACCTAGACCGACGACAAAGCGACCAACTGCGAATTGTGGAACGTGGTAAGCTGCAGCTTGGAGGACAGTGCCAATCACGAACAGACCACAGGCGACCCATATGGGGAGTTTTCGACCATACTTATCTGCGGACAGGCCAGCATAGACAGCACCAACAAGTGCGCCCCCAGAGGTCAGCGAAGTGACAAGTTCTGCTTCGGAACTGCTGAGTTCATGACCCAGAGTGCTGCCAAGGGTTACGAGGACGCTAGAGATATACCCAGTATCGTAGCCAAAGAGCAGTCCAGCCTGGGAGATGGTCAAAGAGATGAGCCACGCCGCTTTAGATGCCGCTGTTGCTTCGATGCTGCTAAGTTCGGTGCATTCTTCTGCTATGCTCTGTCGCCTGGACTGTCTCCGTTCAGTGTATTCGACCTCTTGTATCTTATTCTTTTCTTGAGACAAAGACATGGCTTGTTTTGAAAGTTGCTCGAAGTGGTTAAGGCAAACCAAGGGTTTTGCTAGTGCTGCTGGTATGGTCGGACGATACTTGCTGTTGAGATCGTCTTGGTCAACTGTGGCCAGTATTACTTATATATTCCTTCCTCCGGGCCGTAAATTGCGAAGGCCGATCGAGACCAGTGAATATAAGCTGGTCGAACGATAGTTCTGGATCCAAGCTCGTGTAGCGGAGTAGGTTCTCCACCAAAACATCTGAAGCGACACCTGGACACCACTTCCCCAGACATTTTGCCACAGCATTATTGTGTTTAGGGCGGTTGAAAGATTTCTCTTTTAGTGCTGCGCGATGGGATGAAGAAATCTTATGGAGAATAGAACGAATGCTATTGGCTGAAGCCCGGTCCCTCAGTTAGCACAGCAAGGAGAGACCGATGGCGTGGAAATATTACTCCTTTGGAGCATTCATGCTCAAAGTCACGGGGTTCGGATCACACTGAGTCATGGGGTACTTGTAAATATGTGAACTTCGAGTCGCCTGGGCATATATTTCATCGTGTACGTTTTCCTTATGACCTGGCAAATAATTGAAACACTTGGTTGGTCGGATCAAAAACAGCATTTCTATCCCCCGACATCAGCTATCAAGATACCGGTCATTCTAAATTTGTTCAATGTTGTTTCCCCCCACTTTATGGTCAGACTGGTGAACCATTAGCAAGTCCCAGCAATACCGAAAAAAGGCCTTCGTAACCTTTATCCAGCCTCTAGGTATCTAGCCACTGCTAATGTATCTTGCCTGGTAATTTATTTTCAGTCGAGAATATGATGTGACGAGTGTGGAGACATATACAATTTTAACTGACTAGACACCGTAGGATCGTGCTTGAGAGAGGATTGTATGTCTGACACTGCGTGTACATTACCTGCTGCGACGCCAAGTATTCGCATCTACGTACCACGGTAGACTCTGATACCAAACCAACGAGTTTTGCACGTTAATTCCCTACAACATCCATTATAGATCTCGAGCAAGCATATCCATTGTCGATTCACATGCGAGGTGGCAGGTAATCTTGGCAATCTGGAAAGTATTATCGCATTATTTACACTTCATGCTCTGTACGAGCTACGGTTATTATAGGCTTATATGGAATGTTACTGTAGCTCAGTTGGGTGTTCTGCACTTCCCAAATCTAGAACTTAGGTCTGCCACCATGCGTGCCCTTGGTTTTGGTTTAGACATTAAAGGTGAAGCCTAGGTATCAACTACGATCGGCTAATGGTGGATAATGATCAATATGAGTAGTTACAGTCTTCTATAATCATTATCAGAGCTAGGTCAAAGCACAAATCAAGGCAAGCCTAGGCATTAGGAATCGACGAAAGACACCAGAAGATAACTTTTGGAATGCTCGTTACAAAGAGTCCCTGTCTTGAGTCTCATTTGTCAGATCTGGTGGTCGAGAGTCATTCCGTGTACGGACGAGATCAGCGTCAATGCTAAGTTGAACTTGAGACGTTCTGGTAGCCGCTGCGTTTTCCTTGTGCCTTGTCTGATCGCCCTCCTCACCAGTGGAGACCGCGCCGGCTGACCCCGGCGAGACACTACCAAGTCTATCATTGAGCGAGTCGATCGTGGGGGCCCGAAGCCTACTAGCTGAGCGATTTACGCCAAGATTGTTCCTTGACCCGAGTTCTCCTGCTCGGTCTGGTGAATCTGTTGTCTTCAAGGCACCTCGCGCAAATGACAAATCAGGTTGACTTGGCAAGGCACTTCCGGAGTTGTGGTCAAGTACCCGCCTTCCTACGTCTGATGACGGTGGTCGCCGTGCAGAAGCAGGATCGTCCTTTTTCAGGTCGTCTGGAGACCACGTTCGTCCACCCCTCACAGGAGCGGGAATGACAGTCACTGGGAGGCTTTCTCTACGACTTCGTGAGCTAGAGCTCTTCCGATCACGCTGAGAGGTCGCTACACTCAGATTTAGGTCGGTATGTGGTGCATCGTCAGAGGTTGTAAGATGTGGTGGCCTTGGTTGAGCAGGAATGATGGTGACTGGCATTGGAGGTGACAGTCCCGTCCTTCCTCTATCGCCGATTCGATCTCTTTGAGTCGGTCTGAGGGCCAAGAGTCTATCGCGTACGTTATGGTAGGTCTGTGCGGGTGATCTTCTCACATTCGTGGCAGCCATTTGCGCTGCAACTTCTGCAGGAGGTTCGGTGCGCTTTCTCTTGAATGGATTTGCAACGGACTGCCACAACTGACGCGCTCGATCATCGTTACCTCCTTTACGTTTGAGATCCTCTTGAGCAGAAGGGTCTACGACCTCTAGAACGGTTTTGCTCGCGACGGTTGAGCTTTCTGCTTCCTCTAAAGTCGGCATATGACTCTGAGTCTGGGTGGATAGTGGCTGGGAACCGTGGTCTGCGTTCGGAGGCTCTTTGAGAACGACAGGAGAAGGTGTGGAGACATTCTGATACCTAACAGCATATAAAGTGCTCGCTGCGCTGGTGGTGTCGCTCCGGCTAATTGGTGTAGCCTCTTGAGGTGGTCGTGTAACCGCCCCATTCACAGTATCAGCGGCGAATTTGTGGGATTTTCGACCATCTAGGGTTTGCGTATGGTTCTCATTCGCAGTCTTGTTCTTCATAAAAGGAGCTCGATGTCGAACCCGCGGCAGCGGAAACATTGTCTCTTTCTTCTCTGCATTGGTGCCGGCTCGCTTGCCAAAGCCGAAGTAACCGGACGACTGACTGCCCTTTCCTTCTGGTCCCATATCAAGCATCTCGTCGCCATCAAAGATTTCGCGTCCCAGAATTCCGTCTTTCCGCTCATCCCTCTCCAGTGTTTCGATGCGCTCAACCCATTCCCAGACAACAACGCTTGCGGCTGCTGCCCCCACCCAACGAATATACTCACCCCATGTTGCTATGCTTGGTTGAGAAACATCCAACACAAAAAACACGACAGGAATTAGAACTGAAGATAAACTCAACACAGCCACAAGGAAGATGTTCTTCATCTTTGGATGCCAGAAAGCAAAACGGCGTTTTGATAGCGAGTAATAGATCACACATGAGGCATAAATCAAAGAGATGGACATTTGAAAAAGATAGCTCAAGGCTGGGATGGCGTCACGAAAACTCCGAGGTCTCGTAAGTGTCGTTTGGCTGAGAAAGTTCTCCAAAATGCTGAAGACGGTGTCACAAGTCACCAAAGCAAAGCCGAGCCATTTAATCGTGACTTTCTCTTTGTGTCGGGGAAAGAGTCGGATCAGCGTTTGCACCTGAGCCAACCACAGGAATGTGTCTGAAACCACGCGAACTACTCGTATCTCCACGCTCCCAATAACGTCGTCAACCAACTGCTGCGAGTCCATTAACCCATCATTGTACTGCCTCTCCGCCACACGAAACGTATCGGCAGTCGCAATGGTTAGTGAGATGGCAACAGTTGTCGCAGCAATCTTTTGTAGTAAGGGTCTTCTTCCGACGCCAATTACTGAAGAACTGCCAGCGCCAGGGACCAAGCTCCTTAGACCTAGGAAGCTCGCCCCACCTCCTGGGCCACCAACATAGAAAGTCCTAGGGGTAATGAAGATGAGGATGACGAGAATGTAACTGATTATCGTCGCAGTTGCAAGGGCATAGATCTGAGGCGCAACCGAGGCGTAGAACGGATCGTCGAATTTCACAACTGTCGAATTGCCGCTGTTCGAGCAGCCGTGGATAGCGTGATCATCGCACGGAGATACGAAAGGGATCGAGTCTTCGAGAGTAAGAGAGAAAGTCTCGTTGAATTGAAGGAGGCCGCCACTCGGGAGCGCGATGGTACAGAGGGCGGATTGTGCGTGAGAGGCAACGGTAGATGTGAGTTTACTTGCTGCTATCGTCGTCCTGGTGGTGGGGGTAGCCCAGATCTGTCGAGAGACCAAACCATTATAGACCATGCTCTTGCTGGATGTGTAGAATGCGGTAGGTGCCACGTCCCCTCCCACGGCATCATAGAGATGTGGCAATGCTCGGTCTTCACTGACGAAACATGACGTCCGCCGCAGTTGGAACTAGACAACGTCTGCAGCGTGATTGAAGCTCGCTGAAATTGCTCAGAAAGCTGTTCCAGTGATTTTAGTGCTGGTTCAGAGAGAACAGGATTCCTGTAGTAGATACAGATTTCGATGGTAGAGCGCGCAGGTGGCCCACTGGTGAGCCGAGCAGCGAGCCTCTGACAAGACCGCGCCACGTGATAATAATAATGCAGGAAATCATTTAGGTAAGGCAGGCGTGGGCAGGTACTCCGTAGACGTCGGAAGGTAGGCTGCTGAGATGGAAAATAGTCCATATGGTGCTCCGTAGCTGTATTATTGAATTTGTTAATCTTACCCCTATTGTGCCTCAAGTATCTTACTCGGTCAACTTGAACAGCAATCTTCTGTAGACTACTCCCGAAAACTCGATGGATCTTTCAAGTTTATCAATGTGGAGGATGAATGCCAACTTTTATGAGTGTTGTAAGAGCCATTAACGTCAGGCATACAGCCGAAGTCCATGGCGAACACTTTACCCTTCAGTGTACTACTCTGAATAGTATTTGCATGCTATAGATTTGTGTCGTGCCATGACAGGCACAGCTATCTAGTCACCCTTACTGCGGGACCTCGACGATGCTCGCGAACTTGACTGAGACCACTCTTGTGGAGGTAAAATAGAAAAAGCTTTTAACTCTTCGATCTCCGATGGCAGAATATGTTCATGGCTGGAAGAGTATATTAACTGCATATTCTGGTGCAGATGTGCGATCTCATGGCCATTCATGTTCCATTCGCTGATCGTCTTGATGCACTTATCGTCGACCGAGAGGGCGGAATCGACATCAACAACGTCTTTGTAGCCATCTAACAACGATCGCCATATTCCCTCTCTTTTTTGGGCCGAAAAGGGCTCGAACTTGACGTACACCTGGACTTGTTGTGTGATGGTTTGGATGAGTCGTTGTTGATCCCTTTTGGCGAGGAATAATACACCACGAAAGTGTTCAATAATCGAAGCGTAATCAGCTGCTACATGTGCTTGGTCATAGAATGCTTCCGTCTTGTTCTTTCCCAGGAGGAAATCAGCATTATCGAGGAGGATAATTGCTTGCCATGCCGTAGCATTTTGCAAGGTTTGAGAAAATGTTGACCTCATTTTTTCAAGATTCGCACCAGCTGGCGGCACGCCCAAAGAGATTAGAGGTCGCTCATGAAGTTCCGCGATAGCTTTCACGGTTGCGGTCTTCCCTGTGCCCGCTGGGCCCGAGAACGAGATCAAAAGAGGCTTGCGCTGTAGTGCGTCCATGTCGTGGAACTTGATCGTCTCTTGCGACATCATTTGTAGCTTGCGGCCGAGCAAGAGGTTAAGAAGTCCCAATTCTCGACAATCGCTGCCGATTAATCGACTCATTGGATTTTCCGGAAATTGAACGGGCTCGATCTTCGATACATCAACCCAGACTGAAACGTTAGCTGACCCTTCGCAAAGCCACGTCAGAACATACACCACTGGTTATAGTCAAGGGACCATGCAGGCAGCACAGGTCTCATCAACATTAAGAATTCATCGTATGATGCAAAAAACTGTTTCCGCTTCTCTTGCTCTTCAGTGTTGGGTCTCCGAGTCTGCGTGCCAAGGAACAAAGGGCGCATAGCATTGTATATCTCCTGTCGTTTTGAAGGCACCGGCATGACCGTGTATTCAGTGTGATAGAAAAAGGGAAGGAAAGCAGGGCCTGTCCTTCGTGCTTGGAGGCAATCCACGACAATCCGCCCATCAATCTGTTGGAACATCAGTCTCACATTCCATCGCCTAAGCGTGGCTTTGCGTTTTCAACTCACGTCTGTTTTCTCAGCGTTCTCACTCGTCACTAGATTGAAGCATTTTCCAACATACTGGCAATGGTGGTAACTCTGGTACTCAAGACTTTTCTTACCTCGTTCAACTGCCTTCTTCACAATCGTAACATCACCAAAACGCTCTTCATACTTTAACGGTTTATAATCCAAGCTAGCTACACTTGAATAGCCTTTGAAGTCCCAAAAAGGGAATCGATCCTCGTAGCACCCAAAGTTGTATCCGTCGAAGCCATAGGATGCAAATTTAATTGGTAAATGCTTCTCTTCCTTCTTGCGAGCGTTTGGATCTGGTAAGACAGGCTCAGCCGGATTATCAATTACTTGGCGAATGTGTGTCAGTCCTTGGACATCACACACCGCGAAAGATCCGAGTGGAAAGAGCGTCCAAAGATGATCAAAATCTACTATTCGTTTCCCAGCAAGCTCTCTGACAGTATGATTGATTTTCTTCAGTACAACTTGCATGACACTCACGAAAGTCCGCAGCTGCTTCTCCTTCGTGTTGCCAAGGCCGGCGTGCTTGAGCGTTTCTAGGATCCTGCCTTGAGCAAAAAAGAGGCTTTCAAAAGGTGTGTGGAATCGATATTGATCGGTAACACTTTCGGAGATCGGGAAATGTACGCTGGACAGTGCAGGTCGGATTGCATCAATCAGTGCCTTACTTTGAACGCCAATGGCAGCAAACCTTGTGCTCTCTGCCGTTGCATCTTGGAAGTCATCAGTGTCAACGAAAAGTTGAATTATCCACTCCTCGCTTTGTCTCCCGTTTCGGAAAAAGGAGCGGCCTTGATTTTTGTAGTAAAGGACATCAACGAAGAAGTTATTGTCATCGAGCTCCGCGACCGTCGCCTTTGAACCTCGTGGATAAGCTAGAGAGGACACGTTAAGATAGTCTGTAGGCGGTGTTCTAAACCAGTCGGATGTCATGCGCCGATTTTGTTGCGGTTGCCGAGCTGGAGTCTCTGTGCTTCCGTCCATGAGGGGCTCAAACCTCAAAGCTGAGACTGGAAACTAGACGGTGTGTGAAGAGGAGAGCGGACAGCCGCAGTTTGAGGTTCAACGACCATCAGTTGGGCAGCTTGAATATCGACATACACTTATCAATTAAGCGCGGACTTTTTGGACGGCGAAAAGTATGTGTGGGCCGATTCGTGTTAACAAGTCTGCTGTGTATTACGAACCGAGTTCGTCAGCGCCTCAATGAGCCTCAAGGCTGAAATGCTTCGACACCTGCATCTTGTAGCAGGCTACAACACTCAAGAAGCCAATCAGCGTCGCTTGCACTAGGAAAAATTCAGGCTAACAGTGCAGGATCGAATTTGACCGGTTAGATAGGGCGAATGTGCCACAACTGATAACATCTGAGTACTCGAGGTGCAATCCATCGATGTAAGGACAATTCGCGGGTAGGAAACGAAGCGAAAGCCTGTTTTGTAGCGCGCTACGGAAATTGTCAAGTGCCTGAGGCATCCAGGCGAGAAGATGTGAGCCTTTATCGATAAGCCATCGGCTGCCCCTCATATGAGTTCATGTTGGTAAACAGTCGCGAACCCATAAGTGGGCCAAATTCGAGTTCGGGTTTCTAGGACATATGTACAATACACCTTCCTAGCCATAGCTTCTTTCACTCGAATACAACTAAGGTTTACCATTCTTCAGCCAATCTCGCGGAATTCGGAAAGCAATCCGCCAAAATGGGTCGCAAGTTCTTCGTTGGAGGAAATTTCAAAATGTTTGTTTGAATCCATATCATGGAATATCTACCAGGACCCTTAGAAGAGCTAGGTACTCACAGTTGATGCAGGAACGGAACGATTCAATCTATTAAGGACATCGTGCAAAATCTTTCTTCAGCAAAACTCAACCCAGACACCGAGGTCGTGATCGCCCCTCCCACACTCTACCTTCTCCTCACCCGCGAACATCTTGCCCCTGGCATCGAAGTGGCCGCACAAAACGTTTTCGACAAGCCCAACGGCGCTTTCACTGGTGAGATCTCTGTATCTCAACTGAAAGATAGCAATATCACCTGGACAATCCTCGGCCACAGCGAACGAAGGACGATCCTAACAGAGTCGGATGATTTTGTCTCTCAGAAGACCAAGGCTGCTATTGATGGCGGCATTGGCGTCATTCTATGCTGTGGGGAAAGTTTGGAGCAAAGAGAAGCCGGCACAACTGTCGACGTTGTCGTGAAGCAGCTGGAAGCTGTGAACCAAGCTATCGGCAAAGACGGCTGGTCCAAAGTGGTCATTGCATACGAGCCAATCTGGGCAATCGGAACTGGCAAAGTCGCGACTACTGAGCAGGCACAGGAAGTGCACGCTGCGATCCGAAAGTGGCTCAATGAGTCGGTGTCCTCGAGCGCAGGTGAGGATACCAGGATTATTTACGGGGGCAGCGTGAGCGACAAGAACTGCAAAGATCTTGCCACTCAGCCTGATATCGACGGATTCTTGGTCGGCGGTGCGAGCTTGAAACCAGCTTGTGAGTTCTCAGTTGTCCTGCAGGTCGTAGAGCCCGCCAGCACTAACGTATCACAGTCGTCGATATCATCAACGCGAAAGCTTGATCAGAAGACCAAACGATCTTACTTACCTGACGACACCTTTATTCTTGCTGAATGTCTATCAGGAGTATAGGCTCCCTATGAAGCTTGGTCAAGAAAAATTGTAGCTAAGTGCGACTTATATCGTGAAAAGCACTGTATTATTCGAACGCTTTCTATGATTCTTCATTACCCTCTACTTCTTTATAGTAACCTGATTGAACCACCACGCGAATCGTAAAGTCTGCCCTGACGACTGTACACTTCGATAGCCCAGTGCCAGAGCGGCCATCTCGGATGCTTCCGTTGATACAGAATGTGCCAACCGATACAGCCAGCACATGAAGGATAGCACATCCGTTTCCATCTCAGTTGAACCTCCTGCTTGAAGCACAGGCACTCTCTACCCCATAGCATCCCATCACTCGCCAGACTCCCGTGCCATACTCCCGTTCCATACCCCGCCGCGAGGCCGCAGCCACACTCGATTCCATTCTCGCAAGATCCGTGCGTAGCATCAGTACGGACGCTATCAAGCCTATCTAATCATCAACTTTTGTCTCTTTATGTCTCGGTAGAGTGGATGGGTCAAAGTACCCGGTGTGGGGCGCGGCTCATGTGCACTTGAGTCTTGCCAACGCATGTCCTGCTTGATCAGGTTTGGAGCTATTCCTATATCACTTCAGGTATTCGAACCTACTTCGTTTGCGCTTAAGCTTGTACGCAATGACTCCATGGCGACTACGCTTGACACGACATCCTTTGCTCCTCATTGGTACCAGTCCCCGGCTGGGCTTCAGAAAGTAATGATTGGTCTTGTCGGTAGAAACCAAGCATTAGTATTACCATCAAGCAATCAGATTAACAGGGGCAACACATAGCGTTCTCAAGTTGGTGAATGGATCAGCACGTCGTCCTCTTGGTAGGAATCGTGTACTTTCATGCCGATGTTCGTTACACTTTTTCTATTCTAGTCGTTCAATTAATCCAAACCTGAGTCATCGTAGCTAGATAGGGACCAAATAGGAATCCTATCGACACACTGAAAGTCTGGAAATTTTGGGATTTCTCAAATGGATTGCTACGGTGACACCCAATGGGCAAGAAGAGGTCTGATGCAGAGTCCTCCCGTGGTGGTGTCTGTTTCCAGAATAATCATCGACATCGAACGCGTAAGTACGATCTGAGAGTCTCAAACCAGTCATGCCCTTCGGCCTCAGGAAAGTCCTTCCCAGGTCGTCGACTGTCATACCGAACTCTGATGATTTGAACCCCCAGTCGCAGGGAGGTAGGCGGCCTTGCGTTTGAAATTGTTTAGATTCGTCTTGCATGTCGATAAGCATGAATGACTAAAGTTTCGTATTAACTTAGTTTGAAGGCTCAATGGCGGTTCCAATAGTAAAAAAGGCCGAATCTCAAAAACTTTTAGAAATTATGTACTTCTACTGCGGCTAACTCATGAGGCTTATACTTAGATGGTGCACCCTTTAGCCGATACATGGCAAACGGCACGTTGGGGGCCCAAGACAGGATGATTCAGCTCATTGCATGTTCGAAATAGCTGTGGATATGCAGGGAGGATTTGTAGTTAAATATTCCGGGATCGATGCTAGATGAAATTGATGGTGTTACGGCTCCGAGACATTCTGACCGCCTGAGCAGTTCAAGCGCGGCGGATATTTGGCGACTTCACGATCAATCCTGAAGATCGTATAAGAGCCTGTCATGCCCGTCTTGCTTGCTCATGACCCATCTGTTGGCTTCTTGCAGGCTCTCACTTCAAACACCTTTAGCATATCAGAACAGAGATTCGTATGCTCGATCTGTTGAAATACGCCAGCCCTTAAGCACCCCTGGCAGTCTCGTAAGCAAAGCCCAAGGTTGAAAAGTTGTCGTTTGCTTCGCTTTCAACATATATGCTTGTGTGCAGATTTCGGAATTCAAAGTTCAAGCTTCGATGCATTTGGGCCTTACAAGCGAGGAAGACTACTACAGCACTGGAGTCTTTGTTTGATGCATGACACGACCTTGTCCAGGGAAAAGGTAGATATTAACTTGCTCGTCAGATGCAAACAGCTATTGACCTCAGAAGTCGCTCTGGTAATATCTCCCCACATGTTGTAAAGGTACAGCTGTATGTGATCATCCTGAGGATAATTTCGATGGTTCGTCTTGTCCCAAGTCGATATAGACCTACTGTTTCCAGCCAGCCGTAATGCATTGTGTGCTCAACACAAGTTATCAAACACATTGCTCTGGAGCCATCGCCGTATATCGTCCCACAGTTCGCCTCATCACAAGCGGTTCCAACATACCTCACTTTGACAGCGCACGGAACCGAGATCGTGAACGTATGGCGGAATTATTCAGCTGAGCACCTGAACTAATCAGCCGCTGTGGCGACCTAGAAGTGTGACTGAGTAATGGCTGGCTGCTAAGCTTCCCTGGACGCGACTAAATACTGTCCAAAGCATCCACAAGTGTTGTACCTGTATGGCGCCTGCTATTCAATGTATCCCCATCTCGCGCATCAGCTGTACCACTTCTCTCTGGGCGAATCGCTCTCGAGCTTGTTGGGGCAAGCCAGCGCCAGCCTCTCTAATCTGTGCAGCACGACTCATGAGATTCGCTAGCTGTTCAACCTGAAATTCGTCCCCGCTGTCTGCCTCGGCATTTACAACGTCGCGGCCAGGTTCTTCCAAGGCAAAGTGCAACCCCTTAGTTTCGCGTTCAAGTGCTCCGGCCTGATAGGGTTTAAGATTTGGAGATTCATGCAGTGGTGGCGTCACACGTGAAATGGAAGTTTCGACTTTGGAATCATCACCAGACTCTAGGAAATTGTCCGCTGGCGTAGGTATGAACATGGATGCATCGTCTTCAAAGGAGTTGCCAGAGATGGTCCAATCTGTCTGTTGAACAATCTCCAAGATACGCGGCATACCTGCCTTTTCTTCGGACTGAGAATCACTCAACGAGGCTCTCCTCTCCAGCGATGCCAATCCTGACATTTCAATGCTGGCTTTTGATGTTAACCGCATGGGCTGCCAGGATACGATCTCCCACCCGAAGATTTCATTCTCCGATATGCAAGAATCCTCAAGCTTTTGGATAAACGCTTCGCGATTTGAAATCTTGTCGCGATCCAGAACTCTATCGGCCGCTGCAGCAGGTGTCATGTCTTGAACAACAACTGTGGTGGCAAGGTCTCGTCCAGTTTCATCTTCGATCATATCTCGGAGTATGTTGACTTCAGTGATGTAGGTTAGATATTCTTGGGTTGTTACAGCGTGATCACTCATTACATGGCTGTAGGGCAGAAGGATGACAATGCCACCAATGACTGCTCGCACCTCGCGAGCATCCTCCGAGCGCATATTTCTACCCCATTCTGCAAGACTGGCGGCTTCACTCGGTGTCGACAGGTTGGGCTGCGGCAACTCGTCACACCATATGTTCACCTTCACGGCGTAGTATTTATTTCTTAGACAAAGAGCCGGGTGTGAAGTGTAGCCGGCGAATGAGGCCAAGTCTTTAGAAGGCTCGCTGCCGGTCAGCGAGGACAGAAATAAGTAGAACACGGTCACACTGTCAACTATTTGCGTTGGCTTTTCGTTGCACGCAAGCTGGTCAGGCTGAGAATTAGGCGAAAGTATTAAAAGCCGAAGCTGGGACGTTTTTAAGTCTCTTGAGGTGGCCATCGTCAGAGCATTGTATTGATTGCATTACTACCGTAACGCCACGTGAATGCTGTTCAGAGGGAAAATTATTCTGCAATACTAATGGAGAAAAGAACATCACTTCTTAATCATGCACGCAAAGTCAGCTGTTTCAAGACTCGGAGTGTCGGTGGGTCAAAATCCTAAAGGCCTTGGCATTGCCTCCTGCAACAAAAGGCCAAGATCAAGATTTTGATGTATATTGGCCTCCTGCATTTCAGCCATCTCGGCATCGCGACACTGAGTTTCCCTCGATTCCCTCGATTCCCTCGATTCCGCGCACAGAATCGTCCGAGAAGTAGTCCTTGCAGAATAGTTCAACCCAGATCCCTAGGTATGGATCTTTCTCTCCATATGCATAATGGCAAACGCATTGAATCCAACCAGAGAAGAGCAGGATGTCGTGAACTTGTGCCTTCCACCTCCCATTTTGGCTTTCTCGTGATAGAGTTATCGATGCCTAATTCGCCGGTCTCACCCTCTCCTACCTGCTCTCGCTCTATTGACAGTGGCGCGGCCTCGGGCAAGTCCAACACCACGACCGCGGGTACCTCTACTTCTAAACATGGGCGCATTTCGTAGCATGTCGGGCACAATGAAGAAACGCACATGGCTGCCTCGGATGTAAATCTGGTCTAAATGCGACACGCGCCCATCTCTTGCTGTCTGCTGCACGTCTTTCAATTGTACGTTCATGTTGTCTTCGGCTTCTAACAGCTTTCCCCGGTACACCTGACCAGAAGTCAGCTCTAGCGTTACGACGTGTCCCTACACATGTGTCAGTACACCCGTCGGCGGTGGAGAAGAGCTCAAGGCTTACTTGGGCCTCGTTCAGTAACTTGATCGGGATGCCGATGGTTGAGGTAAGTTTTCCCATTGCGCGGCCCAAATACGAAACACCTCTCGCGCGACACTGTTCTTTGGCTCAATGCGGCTTGAAGGAGATGTGTTTTGACTGCTGGACTGAGTTGAAAGGTCTGCGACTACTCCATTTGATCGTGCTAAGTGTTCCTGCTTCTTCGACTTAAGAGTACGAAATCACGATTCGAGTTGCATCCGAGTGCAGCCTTGCCAAAAATTGAGCCTGATTAGCTCTCTTATGTCCGAGCTTATCTCCCCGCATCCCTGCGGCATTTGAAAACCAGACAGTTAAAGACATCGAAACGATCGCGATTTAATGTACGATTGTCCAGCCCATTGCGAAGCCCTGGAATGCCACTCTTTAGCAATATACCAGCCTTGCGACTAGCTTTGGCGTTTGCAATCCACGATCCGTCCTCGCTACTTCCGCACGCTACAATTCCCAATCTGACCTTCCTCCCCATTCCTGTTGCGTCAGGACTACCTACTCTACCCTCGGGCGCTCAACCCACTGTTCGCGCGCTTGTTCTCGACAAGGACGGTACTCTGTGTCCACCTGAAACCGACACGTTGCATCCCGCCTACTTGGCAAAGCTTCGGAGCCTAAGAGACAGTGCTGAGTTCTCCCACAACAAATCAAGCATTCTTATTGTCTCCAACACTGCGGGCAGTTCCTCATCAGCCAGGCACGAACGTGAAGCGCAATACCTAGAGAATGAACTCGGTATACCAGTCTTACGGCAGCACCGGGACAGAAAGAAACCCCTCTGCGGTCCAGATGTGTTAGCCTTCTTTAAAGAACACGGTGTCACTGACAACCCTGCTGAAATAGTTTTTGTTGGGGATCGACTTGCTACTGATATGCTTCTGGCTCGGCAACTCGGAAGCTGGAGCTATTGGTGTAAAGATGGCTGGCGCCATCCAGACATGCCGGAAAGAGACTACAGGGGATTCTTCAATAAAGTCGAATCTAGGTTCGAAACCCTCATGAGACAGCGTTGTGCAAAGCAGGCACCCGTACCGGCTTTACACCAGATGCACGAGAAGTGAAGGCTTCGATGTTCGCAAGCTTGTGTACTTGTTGGCGCAGTTTAAAGCAGCGTGACAACAGGGCACCCTTTTCGAGAATCATTCGGTGCACTGGTAAACGCATTTTCAAGGGTCATAACAGGGTCATAACAGGAGAACCAAGCATGAACAGTCACGCACCCGAGTTTTAAGGTCAATTTTCCCTGATCCTGTCATTTCCCTTGAGATATCAGGAGCCTCAGGAAATCTATTCCAATCCTGGTCATGCTTCGACCAAAGTTTCAAATCGGCGAGGGATGTGTACAGCGAAATCAAGGGCTGGGCTGGGCTTTTCCAACCGAGCCAGGTGAAAGACATCCCTAGACAAGCTGGTCAAACAGCGACACAAGCCACAAACTTTATGCTCTCGTCTTGGGAGCTACTTCCAGAAACTCCAGCCACGCAACGTCAGTAGACAATCTACAGGTCAAGACCCTGCTCAGTCAAACTGTGAACACAGCCGCGTACTGCTCGCCATAGTCAATCAATTTTCGCGGTCGTTTCGCAGTCGAGTCAAGCCTTCTCAAACAGCTACGGCGAGGAGTGACTCAGGCTTGAGTCTCTTGCAAATACCAAGCGGACTTTGGCTAGGATCAAGATGTTTCAGGACAATACGTTGGACAACTACCTTCGGTGGTTAATGACAACGTATCACACAACTGCAACAACTGACCTGTGGGCTCGCCACCAGTATTTCTCCGATTAATATGTGTGCAAAACCCCCTTGGATGATGGCATCTACTTGATGATGCACACCGCGAGAAAGGCAGGAACTGCCAGTCATTCACATGGCTCAGATACACTTCTCAAATCTTTCCAAAACCATACTTCATCCACCAAGGCTCCTGTTTTTGGATCGATTCCATAGCTCTTCACTTCGCCCATTCGCCTGTAGCCCAGTTGCTCATACACCCTTTCTGCGTCCGTCCCAACCGTCGTATCCAATAGTAGACTCCACCTTCCGTCCTGTAGAGCATTGTCCTCCAATTCACGCATCAGTCTTCTCGCCACGCCTCTACGTCTGTAGTTTGGGCTAGTGAATAGTTTCTGCACCTCTCCCCTAAATGGCCCCGTTTCACTATCAGGCTTCCACAGACTCACCACGCCCGCGACTTCATGATCAGCGCCTGCAACGTCTACTACTGGTGCAGCTGCAGGGTCCGAACTCTCGGCAGCAAACACAACATTCGCCACTTCTTCGGCGACTGTAGACCGCTGGGAAACCGGCATCAGCTGTACGATGATGTGTCGACCTCCGGCGCTCACCTGTCGCAGTCGCTCTTTCCAATATGCGAGCATCTTCGGCTGGGAGAGAGGCGGGAGATAGGTCGCCATGGTTCCATCATGCAAGATGCAATGCGCGTGAAGGTGGACTAACCCCGCCAGTAAAGTGTCCAGGTGGGCAGTGGTTGGCGTCAACAGTAGAGGCTTTGATGGATCCAAGACTGGAGCTTCGTACATGCCGTCTGTGCACTGTGCAGATGATCGAACAACTGGAGATTTCTGATCAGGTTTGCTTCTAAGCTCAGCCTCCTGTCGAACGTTTTATCCGTCACAAAGAAACCGAGGGATGCAACTTGCCCTTCCCAAATGACCTTTCGGCAGGTGGGCAGTACGGCCTCGAATGGCAGACTAACTATGTTACAACGCCTCGTGACAAATAAAGTAAGAGCAGATTCTGTCAATGTCTGGAGAGCCAGGAAAAAAGGTCAGATTCCAAGCCATGGCATACGTCTTATACCCGATTCGGTCTTCCAACATTCTAGACTGGACGTTGATTCATAGGGTACAACGTTGACGATGTTAAAATTATTCTTTTAATACCTCCTATCGCCGTCCAGGTTACCGTAGGTATTTACAAAGATATCGGTCAACACATTGTGCATAAAATTATATTACTTTTTGGGGAAATCGCAGCCGCGCAAAGCGCATCAAGCAATGAACCATGTACTCAGTATGAACTACCTCGAATGACGACTGGAATGGTTACCACTCGCGTATCCCAGTCGGTGACGTCTCAACCTTGTCTACTCATTCAAGTCAGCAGCCAGTATTGACATGGAACTTTTGAACGAGTGTTTGCGAGTAAAATTCTTCTCTGAGGCACAATACCAAACACACCTTGGGTATCATTCGTGGGTTACAAAACTACCTGTGTCACACCTGTGTAGATCATGGTCGGGTGGCGCTATCGTAGAGTCGAGTCGCGCTATTGTAGAGTCGGGTCGCGCTATCGTAGAATGTCGGTTGTCCTCCACCACTCTGTCCAGTGCCACGGAAGGCTTGGTCCATTTCATCATTCAAACCGCTCGCAGCTGCGGATGTGGTACCAGTATTTGATCCTGCAGTTGACGAGCCTCCGAGCTGTGATGTACCAGAGGCACTTTGTCCACTTGTACCTTGGGAAATATTTGGATGATTTCCTCCTCGGACACTGGCAGTCCGAGTTTGATGTGGCTTGCGGCTAATTTTGCCTGGCGTGAGTAGGTCGGTGGACTCTTTGGCACTGCCAATTCCAAACACTGGTGATTCCCATCGATCACCCTTGGCAGCGAGCTCTTTGTATTCAGTGGCTTTCGTCGAAATGCCCCCTGGTAAGGAGATATGCTTGAACATAGAATCTTGTTGGGTCATTGCCAGATTGACCTGGGTGTTCTTAGTGGCAGCCTTGGCTTTTTCTTTCTTCTGATTAATCTTCTGCTGCACAGCATTGACGTAGCGTTGATAAATATTCTCAGCATTCTCGGGATCTTGCTTAGCAGCCTCGATACCACGTTGAACCTCTTGATGAATGTCATAGGCAAATGCATCACCCTTTTCAAAATTCTCCTTGATCTGCTTTTCCAAGGCCTTTTGAATTGCTGGCTTCATGACTTTGAGTAACAATGGCTTGGCGATGGTGAAGAGTAACTTGTGGTTTGACTTTTTGACTTTGACGTCTAGGTTCTTGACGGTGACATCAACGGCGTCAACAGCAATGAAATGTGTCCGATCAGTGCTCTTGTAGGCATTTCGGGCTGCAATCTTGAAACTAAAGCCCTCGCCAGCCATAATTATATCCATGACACCCTTGTCAGTGATTGAAGGGAAACCTTGTTTCTTCTTGACATAGTACGCAACGTCTCGAAGATCCATCTGTACACCAGAGCCCGAAATCATCACTTTATTCTCGTGCCGAGTCTTGATTGCCTTGCGCCCAAACTTCCAGTAATTGTCGGAACCGATTTCTAGCGCATTGGGGAATAGGTTGTCTGATTCAATGACCAAGTTTTCGATCACAAGATCAACCATAGGATCGGACAATTCGATGCGTGGAATAGGCACGTATCGAGTGTTTTCGAAGATACCAGGAATGATGACGTCGGCGAGATCTTTGACAAGGTCAGGCTTAAAGACCGGCTTTCCATTCTCATCTCTGCCCAAATCAAGGAAGAGCTTCTCCATGGCCTGGCCAAAGGCTTTATTTTGTGGATCTTGTTCAAATTGGTCGGCCATGAACTTGATCTCATCAACGATGTGATCAGTGTGATCGCGATATCGATCTCGGAAGAGGAACTGTGCCTTATCATAAAGCTGATCCCATTCCTCATTGGCTTGGTCCTGAAGGATGAAACCTTGCTCTCGGAGACATTTGCGAATGAAAGTGTCGACCTGTTTGAACCAGTTTCTAAGCTCAGGATCTTGATCGGCGTCACGGTAAATTTGGTTGAGGGAATCGAAGAGATCATCGAGGCTGGTGAAGTTGGCAAACCGTTCGACGAGAGTCTTCAATTTTGTCAGCATTGGTTTGCTTTCTGAGTAAAGACCTGAATTCACCTTAAGGTTAGTTTCTGCACGTAGCAACGCAGAATCTTCGCGGGCACCTTTAACAGTTCCGGTCGACTGTTGACCTAAGTCACGACCGTGGCCCGCATATTGCTCTGCCAAATCCAGAAGTGTCTCAATAGCTTCTTGATCTATATATGAGTCAGTAAAGGATCCCATACTCAAAGCCAAAGGCCTCACAATCAGAGTGTCCTTGGATTTCTACGATCATCTTTTTCAGCCTCCATATGGTTTGGTCACGACGTTCTTGTGGCATCTTCTTGTTCAAGTAATTTTTCGATCGTTGTGCGGCAGCTTGCTTTGCATTTCGTGCTCTCTCTTTGTGCTCTTCGGGAATGTTTTGCTCCGCCTTGGATTGTAAGTTGTCAGCGGCAGCTCGGGCACCACTTTGGCCGGCGGCTTTGGTGTCGTCGCTTGGATGTTGTTCCGCAGTATCGGCACCTTGTTGTGCAGCTTGCTCAACGTCTGACTGACTAAAGGGTTTGTTCCTGTTGTAGGATCCGGTGGCTTGCTGTCTGATGTTTTCTCTTGACAAATCAGGGACATCGTGCCAAGTGTTGTCTTCAGCGGGTTCGTCGATCTGAGCAAGTCGTTCCTGATCTGGGTTTACTTTATTTGCGGCATTCTGGGCTGCATCGCCGGCGACGTCTCGTGCCAGGATGAGGGCGTCATCGAGTAGCTTGCGGAACTGACCATTAGACAAAATCAACCTTCCTAGGGTCTTGAGGCCGTCGAGAGCTCGATCACCGTGCTGCTGTGCGGTCACCTTGTCGACCGGGGCATTCGGAGTAGTGGCATTACCACCTGTGATACCTTGTGCATCCCAGATAAACTCTTGTAGTAAATTTCCATCATTTTTGGATAGAAGGAGTTTCTGCGCTTCCTTGATGACAGCTTTCAAATCAGCGACCAAAGTCCGACCTTCAGCTGACAGATTTTTAGAAGGCGAAGAGAGTGGTTTGGAAGCCAGGGCGCTATTCAAAGCAACATCGATTTGCTTGTTGGAAGGTACCTTGCCTTCGGCAAATGCAGAGTAGATTCCTACAAATATCAGCAATTCCGCAAGTTTAGGCTAGAATGTGACGTACCATAGAGCTGTAGCTTCTGGTTGATGTCTTTCTCCTTCTGAGCGGTGTCGGTTGGACGATTGACGTTTGCCATGGATGCTAAACTGCGATTCTACTGATTCGGGGTAGTACAGTAAGAGCAACAGCCACCTGAAGCAAATCAGGGTATTGTGACGGTTTGGGCTTGCAAGAAACAGTGTTGGGCATCAAAGGCTAGATAAATTGGAAAAGGAAAACGGAGAATGCGTTGAGTTGCATGCAACTTGAATAGATATGGATTGCTCTCCCGTAACTGGGAACAATGGCACGAGCTTCGCTATACAGTGATGACGAAGGACCAGGTGGGTTCTAGTCTGTGGACCTCTTGTGGCACGGCAGGGGCAAGCCGTCGCTACGACACTATGCATTGATCAAGGCGTATTGGGACCACGCGGTTGGACGTAGCATCTTCGATTGCTGTGAAATATGTCGCATCTCTGCAAAAGGACTAGTTAAAGCCTGTCCTTGATAGTTGTGTCAAGGTTCGCTCAACCAGTGCGATCAACTGTACAAAAGTCGCAATCGAATGAGGTCGACGTAGAGACATTGCGATCGATAGTATGACGACATGTCAACAAATGCAAGGTTAGCTTGGCCTGTAATTTTCTGGTTTACTGCCAACTTTCAAAGCCACCAGTCTCTCGCTTCCCCGCAGCCAGGACTAGTGCCATGAGCTTAAAAAATGAACTTGGCGAGACCCACGCTAGACTGAGCTAGCCTCTGTTTTGCAGCCTTCTGAACCAAGACTTCAAAGAACTCGACGGGTAGACGTAACCGCTGACGTACTGACAAGATCATGCGTGGCGCTTGGTGTGGTACTCCGTAATGGCTGCTTCTGAACCCCAAGATATCCATGGATTGCTCATGTGAAATTCTGTCATGACGTGGTTGTGACAAAAACGTGAGGGCAAACAACTTACAGGAAGTTAGGTCCGGCTCCACACAAAGGGCCGAAGGTTTTCTAAACAAGGCACGACCTTCTCCCGAGGACCTTATAGGCCCTACCACGCACTACCCCACCAGCCACAGCGGACAAGGCTTCCGCCTTGGGCTCTTAGTGAGGCCTAAATTTTCAGGTATCAATTGCGTCGGAGCGACTAAGTTTCGAACATGTGATAGCGTGACTCGCGTAACCGTTACCTCTATCTAATTCAAGAATTGGCGACGTGGGACTTTTGACTATCAGCTCGATGAGATTTCTCGGGTCCTTTGTGTCTCTCCTAACATGCGTCGATCACATCGAAACCGAAACCGGCAGACACGACTCGCCTTCCAACCGTTGCCATCTACCTCCCAGGTAAAGGAACCTTACACCTCTAACGTGTCAGAGAAGTTCATTTCTGTGGTCGAGACATCAAATCCCTGTATCCAGCGCGCCACACGTTTCGAACCTTCAAGAATTGATCCGCAAGATTGCCCACCTACTCCAGAACCATCTTCCCAACCGCAGAACGAGGCCGCCGATAAGGATCTTTCACCCACAGATGCTCCGACCACACCATGCAAAATACATACTTGCCTAACAAAAGTCGCACACGATGGAGATACCGAAAATGAAGACGATATCGTCGTATATTCTAGCAAGCGGCCAAAGCTCGGTAATTATGCATCACAAACTCCGACCAGAAAATCTTCGAGGCTACAAGAGCTGCACACGCCGTCATCGGCTGTACCATCGCGATCCAGTAGCAGACTTCCAAGTCGACGAAACGCACCGATACAGGTGGCCGGCCGTAGCTCCTCCATCGGTTCGCCTGAAACGAGTGGTGACGAGGACGATACTATACGTACCAAGCCGGGAAAGCGACAAAGATCGTTTCCAAATCAAGAAGACGACGTCGTATTTGACCTGTCAGACGAAGACGTCGAGTTTAACAAATGCGTTCATGTAAAGAAAAGAAGAAAACCTACCAGTGGCCATTCAGCAACTCCTGCCGAGTTCGTTGTAAGCGATGACGAAATTGAGTACATATCTAGCGATAGCAATGGATATGAAGCACCTAGAAAACGAAGAAGTAGCAAGAAGAGGCGTCGACGTCGTTCGAGAAAGGAACAAGAAGAGCTTGACGATGACCTTGACAATCTCCGAGACTCTGATCACAATGAACAAAGTGAAATTGAGAAAGATGAGAACGACAGAGCGGAGACTGGACCACGGTATACCCGGGGCGGGCCAGTGACAACACAAAGAGATCGAGCTCGAGAATATTTCGAACTGTTGAAACGAAGACGAGCCGGAGAGGAGATTCCACGGGTGAAAGACTCGGGCAATGAGCTTGTCTACATGTCTGATGAAGAGGATGGAGTAGCTGTCGACGAGGCCACACTTGGAAGTCCATCGTCAAAACGCCGCTTTATCTACGAAGAAATCTCGTCGAGCTCAGACAATGATGAGTACTTGTCCGATCAAAACCGCGCCGACGTACGTAGCGAAGACGATTTTATTGTAGAAGACGATGATGACATCAAACCAGCCGAGGGAGCGCGGTCCAGTATTCCGCTGGCATTTACCTCGTATGCCAGCAGCAAGCCCCGCGAGCTTTTTGTCCATATTATTGAATGGCTCGTAAAGAACAAGATCTCTCCAACGTTCTCTCGTAATGACGAGCTCTATCTTCTGTCCTTCAACAAGATCAATGACCAGATCAAAGCCCAAGCTGGCAGTCGACTAATTTCCAGCGCCTGGAATGCAGACTTCAAGCACGCTATTCTTGCAAGACCTCACATGCAGATTGACTACTTCTCGGAAGGGACAGAGGAAATTTCCTTGAATTGCGATGCTTGTAACAGGACAAATCACCCGGCGCGTTATGAGTTTAAGTTTTCCGGCCGCGCCTACTGCAAGGACACGCTTGAACCTCTTGACGAGGATAAAAATGGATTTTCTGATAATAGTCAAATGGGTGACGATGAGGACAATGCTTCTTACGACCAAGACGGTCACATTTTGCCTTCCAAACTTGTCACGTTCAACATCGGCCGTTTCTGTGCAGCTAATGCCGAAATGGGCCACAAGCTGACTCACTGGAAATTTCATCTTAATCAAGTAGTCCTTGAGTATCTTGAAGCCCAAGGCGCACTGTCGGCAGACGCAATCGTTACACGAGAGAAAAATAGTAAGCGGAAACGTGAGAGAGAAGCAGAGGGCATTGTTGATGCCATGCAGGAGACAGGCATTGTGGCAGATTTATGGAAAGACTTACAGAATGATCTTGAAGATGCGAGATTTGGTATGGAAGATCATATACCTAAAAATGGAGGAAACAGGAACAGGAATAGAATCGGGAGCATGAGAATCGATCGAGGTTAGGGCAGAATCGAAGTGTGGGGGGGAGGTGGCAGAAAGAAAGGGTTTGTACGAAGCGATTCGGAAGACGATTTAAATCTGTGTCTCAAGTATCAAAAATACTCGTCCCACAAAGCTGAAGATCTGGCCAGATTTTATGGGGGCAGATACTCGCACTTCCTCTTCGGGCACGGCACCGCAGGCCGACTCTTGGAAGACCAAATAATATGACAGTTACCATTAGTCTCTGATAGGAAAGGTGAGTCGCGTTTCTTAGCTCAAGCGAAATACTCATACTGAAAGGTGAGCTAGGGAAGTTGATAAGATGAAAACGAGAGGGAGGTGACCAATTTAGCTTCTCTGGTAGACCAAAAACAGTTGCATTTAATGTGGTCCGCCACGCAAATGTACCTAGCTAGGTAGGAGCTCAAGCTCAAACGCTCAACATTGTAGTAAGCTACAAAAGATGGTAATAATGATAGGTCCAAAGTGTGTAAATAGAGAAGATGTCACTGGGGTCGCCGTATACTATTGTCAATATAGTTTGTGACATTAGTGTAGGCAATAAAAATTTTATGCAATATCCTCGCCTTGTCACGTGCGAACGAATTTACGTGACTTAACGACGGAGGGCTATTCCGCCAAGGACCGCAAGGGTCCGTGAACGCTAAAAAGCCCCAGAGAGTCCTGGTCCAGGTAGTGTATACCCATTGACATAATCGTCGTCCTCGGCCAGCCACAATGTCTTGTCCGAGCGCGAACTCCTGTAATCTGCTCAATCAGTCGGTGCAACATGGCGCTTCCTCTCCGCGGGTGCCAAACTTGTAGGAAACGGCGCGTCAAGGTAAGCAAACGGGCCCGCTCTTACCACACAAAGGCTCATCCTGACGCCAGTGCGACGCCAACAGGCCAACGTGTCACCGATGCCTCAGAGCTGTGCGAAAGTGTTTGTGGGATCCAAATGATCAAGCGCATTTGCACTTCAAAAGTGAAAATGCTTTCGCTGGAGGACTCCCGAGAAGACCAAGGAGGACGATTCTGAGTGCTTCTCAAGTCTTCGTACAGCCGTCAACGGCTCCCTCTGGATCTTTTCGTGATCAACTAGAGTCTCATTCATTTCAATACTTCATTACGAATTTCATATTCCGACCGGATGATATTCCTGAGATGGCCCACGAGTATAGCACCTTTGTTCTGCCATGTTGGCTTCGCAGTGGTCTGGACTCAAGTTTACATCTGGCGTTTTATGCTCTGTGCTTTGCAATTTTTGGACGAGTCAAAAATTTAGAGAATTCTCTTTGGAACGCAACTAAACTATACGGCGCAAGCATTATCAAAACTCAACAGGAGATGAAAGATCCTAAGAATGAGAGTATAGATGAACTCCTTGTCACGATCATGCTCATGGGATTTTATGAGGTACGCATTAAGCGGCAGCCTTCAGAGGTCATGTTCACCAGTGCTGACAAGCGGAAGAACATAATGCACTCACACAGCGACAGTTCGAAACAAGGAGGAGATAAGGGCTCCTGGAGTAGCCTATCCTCGCGCTTCTGGAGAACTTTCTGCCACCATGAAGGCGCCGAGGCTCTCCTGAAGCTTAGAAGCCAGCGGGACCTGGCCCCGAACTTGCCACTCGACAGAATGGTTCGAAGGCAAATTGTAAGTTTAAACTTCTGCTGATCTATTTGAACATTGTCAACCTTCGACAGGTCCGAACCTGCATCCTGCGGGGTGTCCCTGTACCTGATCATCTCAAAGACGGCAGCGTCTATGGTGAGGGAGGCCCAGCCTTGACCGTAGATTTCTGTATGACAGAGGTGGCATCTCTCCGATCGAAAGTGGTGTGGCATTTTAAGTCCGTCACACTAGACCCGTCTCTCGACCAGGGTATATTGAAGGATCTTGTTCGTGAAGCTGAAGAGCTCGACACGACTCTGAGCTCATGGCCTGAGTCACTCCCGGCTGACTGGAATTATCTGGTGAAGCAACCTACGGAGCACTCGTTAAGCTGTCTAGATGGTTCCTATTACCAAGGATACGTTCATGAATATACCACACATGGACACGCTGCTCTATGGAACCGATACCGTGCCACGCATCTCATTGTCGCCAGTATCCGCATCCAGTTGGCTACCTGCCTCTTACAATACACCTACGGACCGACGACATTCACGTCTCAGGAGGAATCGTGCTTATCCGCGATCGATTCCTTAAGCACTGACATGTGTCGAAGCGTTCCCTTCTTCTTCAACTCCGCATCGGTAATAAGCAAAAGAGGTCCTTCTAGGAGCATCACACTCGGCAAACATGTCATACTTTCCGAGCATGCTATATTACCCAAATTAGCATCGCTGCTGGCGTGGCCCCTCGCCGTTGCCGTAAATATTAGATATTTGCCACATCTACAAAAGGAGTGGTTACAGCAAAAGTTACGCACCGTTGCCAGGTCCATGGGAGACATTGTCCTTGAAGCCGTTATTGATAAAGCCGACTTTCAGTTTTAGAGAATTCTTTCTCGATTGACTAGGGATATTCCAGCAATGTACAATTATCACATACCACTTCATTGGCGTGCCTCTTGTCCTTCCTTGCTTGAAATTAAGCCGCTTAAAGTTCACTCGAAGCCAGATACCGTTTTGGGCAGATATGGCTCCTCTAGGTACACGAGTTCCTCCTCTGTCAGCTCCCGTCCGCGCAGCTCGCAGGCATCCTCGAGTCTTTTCGACGAGTTGAAACCCACGATCGGTACAGCGCCTTTACTCTTCAACCAAGCCATCGCAACATGACTCATCTTCCACCCTTTCTTTTGCGCCACCTCCTCTACACGTCGTATAATCTCTTGGTCCGCCTTCGAGATGATGCCGCCCATCATGCCAGAAGTTTCTTCCCGCAACGTCTTGTTATCTTCATTGAGCGGTCTCGCCAATCGCCCACCCCACATAGAGCCATAAGGAATGATGCCGACCCCGGTTTCTTTGCAGAAGCGAACCATCTCGCGTTCCTCCTCACGATAACACAAGTGCCAGGAGTTTTGCATCGAGACGAATTTCGTCCAGCTGTTCTTTTCGGCCAGAAATTGCATCTGGGCAAATTGCGTTGCCCTCATTGCCGACGCCCCGATGTAGCGTACTTTGCCCCACTGCACCAAGTCGTGCAACGCCTTCATAGTCTCTTCAGGCATAGTATTGGGATCATAGCGATGAATTTGCAACAGGTCGATGTAGGTTGTGCCCAGACGCTTCAAAGAAGCATCGACCGCGTTGAAGATAGCGCTCCGCGAAAGTCCTATTCGGGTTGGAAATTTAGTCACGCAGTTGAAGGTTCCAAGGGTAACATACCAGCTGAATTGACATATCGTTTCGTCATAGCCATCTTCTCTCCCAGCATGGGTGCGAACACACCCTTTTCCTCCGCCAAATGTATTCCGACCTTAGTCATGATCACGATCCTTTCTCGAGGAATGTTGAATTCTTTCAAGGCCGTTCCGATGATTTCTTCGCTGAGTCCATTCGAGTACATGTTTGCTGTGTCCCACGTGTTGATGCCACAATCGTATGCAGCTTTGAGTATGGGCAGTGCATCAGACTCGTCCAGGACCCAGGGTAGCCACTGCGAGGTACCAAAGCCCATGGCACCTAGAATTGGAACGGAGACGTGAAGGCCCGAGGCTCCAAGGCGAGCGTACTCGACCTTGGTGGCGTCGATGGAACTTTGGATGGAGGCTGGAAGTGTTTTGGGAGACATTTCGACTGCGAGTCTCGAGACAATTTTGCTGACTGCTTATCTCAGGTTGTTGGAGGGATCATTTGAAGCTTGCCATTCCAGCAGCAAGCAAAGCCGTTTTTATACATTGTTACCACGCTGCAGCTTTTGTCTTCCAGATGCATGAAGAACGTGCCAAGCCTGATGGGCGGCCTGTGTATTTTCGAACCCGGAGCCAACGATGGCAGGCACTTGTGAGCAAAGAGGAACCAATCATTCTAAACTCCGGCCGACGGGAGTTAAAGATCAGGGCGGAACAGAACTGCCAAGCTCGTCGTTTTGTCCATATCGAGGCTAGCGCATGTAGATCGATATAGGAAGAGCCGGGGCCAGTTCGCCAGGTTTGACCGTATGCGGCTAAGCTCGTTGTTTGTTCTACTTTGATAGGCAGTGGCTCTGGGAGAAGTTACTGATGATAAATTGAGATGTTGGGACGCATGAGAAACACCACTTTTTGGTGGGAAGGAAAATCTGATTACGTAGGTCTGGGTACGCATCAAGAACTCTCTCCTTCTATGAGAAACATCCTCTCTGTTAATGACGTAAGAGTACTTTCCCTTCAGGGCCTTCTTGCCAAGAATGGAAGATAGCGTTCGTCGCTGATGTTAGATACAATGCTTCAAGCTCCTTGACTGAACCGTGGGGTATGACTGATGCAACGTGTGTTTCAAAGATTGGAGGAAAAGTACAAGCCGTCAGCACGCTCGCCACTGCAATACAAGAGCTATCGATGGCGCAACATTGGGTGCCATTTACACTTGGCGAAGCCACTGTCTGCTCTATTCCTTGATGATACTTCACGAATACCACGCTTGGCTGCTCATCCAAACACGCTATGTTTCACGACGTTGAGATTTTTTGATCCCAAAGTTCGCATGGACCTGTCGGCGCTTGGGTTGTTGGTGTGCATCAAGGTCCGCGGAACGTGCACAACCTAGCAGAGATTCAGCGCGATTCTCGAAACAAATGAGCTATTGTGATACCGTGGTAGGAAAAGAAAGGATCGCAAGAGGTGATACGGACGTAGGTATCGTCTTCGACTCGAAAAGGTGAAGATCGCATTGGCATGTGAGCATCAAGCCTTTGAGTAGGCATATGCATGCGTCTCTATGCAGTTGAGGGGAGGTCGACACTGCGACGCAAATGCTGGGCCCTGGGCTCTGTTTGCACGTGAACAGGTGCAACGCTGGTGTATCTGTTTGCACAGGCTTTGACTGTTCCATGACAGCCTGGCTTAATTCGACATGCTGCATCAGGCTCCTGTACCTGAAAATTCATAGGGATTGAGGCGAGTGAACCCATCGTTGAGTCGCAGAAACCTTGAGCAAACCTTGAGCAAGACATGCGACAATCGAATATCATGACCAGGGTGATCGGCACTGGCTATACCATGACTCTTCTAATCCCGCTAGTGCCACCAAGAACTCTACGACCAGTGACAGCACAGCGACCAGCGCCGCTTTCCCATTGACCAACACGGGATTTGGGATCTTGCTTTTCGTCACCAATCTCCCACTCGTCTTCCCACTCGTTCTTTTCTCCTTTCATCCATGACTCCTGCCGATCGTGGGTACCCTCAACCCATTGAAAAATACACTTGAAGTCAAAGACATATCCTGTTTGACAGGCTGCGGCAGTACCTACTGGGTGAAGGCAGATAGGGCATAGATCGCTCGAAGAGGGCGGTGGTACTGTAAAAATGGGTAGATAGGTTGTGTTGCTCACGGGAGGGTTATTTCTGGTCTTCACGTCGAGGACACCTCTTTGCTTTTCTTTGTGTGCGTGTTGTCGTTCAACTTTTTGCTTCTGAACGAGGCCCTGTCCGCTGACGATGGGCGGAGGGAGCTCAAGTCCCTCTGCGGCTTTTCTGCTAAGCTGGGTGGAAAAGTCGCTTTGGTGCCACCACTCCAAAAATTTGAGCGCAAAAATACTTGCTGGCAAGAGTAGACGTAAACTACTTAGCAATCTTGGCCACAACGTAGAAGGTTGAAGGATTCCAGCCAAACCTTGACCCGGTCGTCCCGGCAGGCCTACAGTAGCTGCAAGACTGGCTTTGCTAGCGTCCTCAATAACTTTATAGTCTATACCATTCATTCGTCGTATCCGAGTTCCAACCATCCACAAGAATGGACTCGAATATTTTGTGCTGTCAAAGAGGTAGCCCAAGCTAAAGGCTAGGATGCTGAAGTAGTAAGCAGCATTGACTGATGGGTATACGTGTCGTAGAAACCACTTATAGGCATACACAATTCGTTGCCTCAATGTTGGAGCCAGAGGTAGCGCATCGCGATCGAGAAATTGCCGTCCCTCGACACCGCCTAGTCCAGCAGAAAAAGTGGCAGAAGGCGCAATGTGAATATCATAGCTTTCATCGAGCTTCCGCTTGAGGTATGGTATCCCGACCATCACAAGCAGATTCTTCCATATGTCGGTCTTACTGTTTTTCAATTGCAATTTGTCACGGACCTCCACGGGGACGCCGAGCGTAGCCCTTGGTATCTCACTTCCACGCAGCCGTAACACCTTTTGACGTTTAAGTCCATAGAAGTTCTCGGTGAAGCCCCCACCAAAGTTTTCGAGGAAGTATTTCTCTACAACAAGAGAAAGCAAAGCGTATAGTTCATCGTAGTTGTTTAGGACTCGTAAAAGGTATCTCGGCGATCGATGCGTTGCAATCGCAAGGACGTAGCGAAGAGAAGGTGGAATCAAGGAGGACAGCTGTTGCTCAGCAAGAAGTTCGAAGAGCGATGGCTTGCTTTCATCAAGAGGATTCAACAACGTTGGGAGGAATTCCATCTTGTCGTCAAAGGCTCAGGTGACGCGACCGTCTGGGCGTAGGAACAAGGAAATCAGGCTGCCATCGCCACGGCGAAAAAGCAGTTGTTCCGTATCCTTACACTAGATTCACGCACAAGTGCAAAGCATGAAGATCTGGACGTACCAAGTATGGTCGTATTCCCAAGGTTACGCAGTTGGGCGGCTCGCGACCTACCGAGGCAAAGTCGGCTTTGGTGCATTAGCGCCTCGTGGCGTGGAAAGCGCGATTGCAGTGGGGTCCAAAAAGAGCTGCGTTTCTGTCTATTAATTAACTTGAAACCAACGCAAAGGTACATTACAACATCACAGTAGTGATACTTTGATCACTCGAGGTCGTATTTAGTCTAAATGTATCAACCTTGGGAAGTCTCGGACGTGCTCCACTTTCTTCGGGGTCTAAGCTTGAGAAGCCGATTCCAGGATGCTTCTAACGGATGCGACAATAATGGCAGTGCTACTGAAACCCCCAGCTATCGACTTGTCTCTTTGTAGAGAAAGCCTTCTCCTCCCATGAATGATGGCATGTCAGCGGTGATCCTCATATCTTGTTTAAATCTTGAGCAATCGAGGTTGATCAAAGGATTTCCTTCGTGGTCAAACAACCCAAAGCTCGGCGAATCAGATGCGCGGTCGTCTTTTCGAGCATCTTCATCCCAATCGACGTAGTAGAACGAGGTACCCTTACCACTCAGCATCTGGCAGCCGACGGTATCGAAATAGTTCTGCGCCATGTCTGCATTTGCGCCATGAATGTTTTGAGGCCACTTGAATTAGGTCAGCATTCTAATCTCAGAAAAGTGTTTCTTCCGGGTTACTCACGACGTTGCTTTGACTAATGGCCCAGCTGGTTTCGCCGAGCCAGAGGTCTTTCCCATAAACCTTCGCTGATACTAAAGCTTGGGTTGATTGATTCGCAATCATTTTCCAGGACTCGCCTATGGTGCTGTTTCCCCAATACGGGAAGATGTTAACGATGATCGCTTGGTCAACGTTCCGGAGCAGCTTCGCAAGTCAGCGTCGGAGGCACTAATGATTAAACATACTTTTACTCACCTTCTGAACCCACTGAGCGTTCAGATTGAATAATTCGTTCCAGGTGTCCGTATGCGTTACGGGAGTATCACAACACCCGTTTTGCCGAAGCATGGTCCGAGTTCGAGATATCTGGTCTACTAGTAAATCAACCAACTTGCTTTTCTGGCCGTTTCTACTCGCTTCGTCAAGCCATCCGTCAAGACCGTTTCGAGTCCAGAGATCTTCATTGCCTACGCTTACCGCAGCAATGTTCTTGCAACCATATTGTTTGACGACATCCTCCAATGCCTTTATTTCGGCCTCAAATCGCTCCGGCTCTTCCAGGCTGCCGCTCCATACACCCGCCAATATCTTGAAATCATTTTGAATCGCAGCTGGATATGCCCACTTCAGGTGAGGCATAACCCCTCCCGGCATCGACGCGTTCCCATCCGTCGTTGCGTAAAGTCTTATGGCATTGATGGTCGGGAAGTGCTTTCGGACTAAGGAAAGGGCATCCTGCCAATCCTGTGGTTGCTTCCAAAACAAGGCTGAGGTAGACGGCGCCGGTCTGTGGTTTACCACGTTCAGGCCGAAATAAGGCTCCATCGCAGTATAGTTGGAAGCCTCCACAGGACAACGGGGTGATGAAATGGGAGTCGCAGATGCCAATTGGGTAGAAGAACTTGTCGCTACGTCCGAAGCGTTTGTCAGAGATTGCGTCGTCGACGAGGAAGACATGACGTAAGAAGATGATAAAGGTTGATGCGCCGATGCACGAGTTGATGACCCAGCTGCTGATGACAGAGCAGGCTCTTTTGCGATCGAAGTCGAGGTTGAGAACGCAAGATTTGTTGATATGGTAGTCGATCGCGGATCTTCGAAAGGTGGGAGTTGACTCGTGATACCATAGTCCGTCACAGTAATGGTCAAAGTGTGTTGATCCTTTGTGCATAGAGATTCGGTGGAATCATTCGAGTGAGTGCTGGTGAGAGTATTCAGGTGAGAGATTACCGCAGGTCCTCCCTGTTGCGCGTCTCTGCTGCGCCCATATCTGACTCGAGCAGGATAGGAGGCGAATGTTAAGCCTGTGACGCTGGTGAGGAGAGCAATGCTGTAAAACTTCATCTGGGAGAAGCTCGCGACACACGAGACTGAATGAGAGACTTCTACACGCACTGGAAGCAACGATCTATAATCGAGGTTTATTTTGTCGGTCGGCCGGATAACAGATCTGTTTTCTCTGCACAACTTATATTAGGGTGGAAAGAAGTCGACTGAAAGAAGAGAAGAACTGAATGAATTTATTCCATGCTGGTAACGCTGTCACTACCCGATGACTCGATTATGGTGAGAAAGTGGGGCCTAGCATCTTCAGAAAGGCATCTGGCCGTATCTTCACTGTCTGCTGAGCATTAGCAAACCGTGATCCGGAACAAAGCGAGCACTACGATCAAACATTGTTCGCGCGCGACACGAGGCCGATGCGGCTGCAACCGCAAAGCGAACGGAGAAATTGCTCACCACAAACCGAGTTGATCAATACTCAGCCAAAAGATTGGTAATTTTGGTCCGTTGAGGGGCCGTTGTCTAGATGCTTGATTCCGGCCCAAGGTATGTTCCAGCAGTGATTAGGAACGAGACTGTATCATTAGCTACCCAAAACTCCTCTTTTTCTCGTCAGCCTTGTTTTGCATGTTTAAATCTGCAAGATGAGTCTGGCTGTCGGCTCTAGGATGCTAATAGCCCCGCAAAACTAAAATCAAAATCGATATCTTGCTAGCATGGAGGGCGTCTTCGAATGAAGCTGCCGTGATGATTTCTGAGGCAACTGTGGGTGAACATGCAATTGTGGCGGACGAAGACAAGCGGCTGCCAGCCGTTTGGTCGTTGCTTTGCCCTGAGAATTCTTGCAGGTTGAGGGTTCGGGTTGAAGTGACATTGGAAGGCCTTTCCAGACGGCCAACAGCCATTCTCTTCGTCGGAGCCAAAGAGACACATATTTCGATGGGAGGCATTATCAGCAGACTCCCTTCAGGAACGAACTACGAGTGTTCTAAATGTCGCTTGCTTTGGTGGGACATGGTCAGGTATTGGTTATTTGTTTAGCAGCTTCGTGCTCTGGTTCGGTATCTTAAGACAGCAACACGGCTGTATAAATGTCCTTAAGAGGCTATGAAGACACATTGGGGTCAGTGAAAGGGACCAGAAGTGATGGGTCTGAGCTCTAGCAGCTGGGTCATCCCACGATACTATGTGAGTAAAGATGTATGGAAGATTCCTTCCGTCCTCGTGCCGAGTATCCAATTAATATATCGTCACAATTACGCTAAGCCACGTTCAGTCGCCCAACGCGCTCGTTTACTAGCAGCGCGCTTCTATGGACAGATCTCTCGTATGCTATAGTTAGTCATAGGGATTGATGCTAAATGCTCCTGAATGCGACTAGATAAACGGGAGTAGTCTATATCGATTGTCAAATTCACTTCTCGTGTTCCAGAACTGAGACACGTAGTTAGCGAGGGGCTGAATGTATCAAAAGCAACACCAACTTCCAGTACTCCCGCAGCCCAAGTGGTTTGCAAAGGACTCACTGTAAACCCGGGTCAGTGATTGATTGATGTTCGCACTTCTATTGTGTCTTCTTGATTGACTATAGGACGGGGAGAAGTCGCATTCGGATTTCCACGCCCTGTAACACAACGTTTCGTCCGCCTTGACTTCCTTGATAAGCCAATATTGAACTTTTGTCAACTCGGAGGTACCGCAGTGCGCAGCAACAGCGTGATCGGTGTTTCAGCGATCGTTTCTAGAAATATACTCATGGTGATTCAGTGTATGGATGGTGATCATGGTGAGCCAATGAATGGCGGATCTGGAGATATGGAGGAGAAAGATCTCGAGGTGATTGCTATCGACTCCGAGACGGTGATGCACCGATCTCTCCGCGAGAAACCCCTTCGTGTCACGGGTTCCGATGGACTCTACTTACATCTTGAAAATGGCCAGAAGTTTCTGGATGCCACAAGTGGTGCTGCAGTTGCTTGCCTGGGTCACAACAACCCTATCATCAAGCAAGCGATTGCCAACCAACTTGATCAGGTGGCATATGCATCAACTCTTTTCTACTCTACTTCAGCGGCGGAAGAACTTTGCTCGCTGCTAGTCAAAGGTACAAATGGCGTCATGGACCGAGTACTGATCTGCAGTTCAGGCAGTGAAACCATTGAGGCGGCATTGAAAATGGCGAGGCAATACTTTGTTGAGCTTGAAGGCCCTAACACAAAGAGGTTCAGATTTATCTCAAGGAAACACAGCTACCATGGAACTACATTAGGGAGCCTCGGATTAGGAGGACACGTGCTCAGACGCAAGATATATGAGCCAATGCTATCTACTGGAGTCACTCGGGTGAGTCCATGCTATACGTACCGAGGAAAACAGGATGGTGAGAATGACCAAGAATATGTCGCTAGACTTGCTGCCGAGCTCGATGCCGAATTTCAAAGGGTGGGAGCTGATACCGTTTGTGCTTTTGTTGTGGAGCCAATCGTCGGCGCAGCTCTTGGTAGCGTTCCTGCAGTACCTGGCTATTTTGCGGCTGTGAGGGAGATATGTGACAAATATGGGGCTCTCCTCATTGTCGATGAAATTATGTCCGGAATGGGACGATGTGGATTTTTGCATGCGTGGCAATCGCCCCTTATCAACGTCGCCCCAGACCTCCAAACGCTTGGAAAAGGCCTCGGCGGTGGCTATCAGCCAATCGCAGCTTTGCTTGTAAGCACAAAAGTTGTCAAGATACTTACAGGAGGCACGGGCGCATTCGCTCATGGCCACACCTATCAGGCACACCCTGTGGCTTGCGCGGCTGCCTCCGCAGTTCAGCGAATTTTGATGAAGCCTGGAATGATGAGGCAAGTCCGCACAATGGGTCAGGAACTCGAACAGGGGTTGAAAGCGCGACTTGGCGATCAGTGGTATGTGGGCGACATCCGAGGCATGGGTCTCTTTTGGAGCATAGAATTCGTGAGTTGCAAAGAGACCAAGAAGCCCTTTCCCCCAGAATATCAAATTGCTATGGGCGTTCACAAGCTAGGGATGCAGGAACCACATATGATCAGCTTGTATCCGGGTACAGGGTGTGTCGAAGGCACCAAGGGTGACTTTGTTATCCTTGCACCGCCGTATACTAGTAACAGAGATGAAATCAGGCTGATCGTGGAGAAAACTGCAACTCTATGCAACCAATACTTCGACCAGGAAATTTTCAAGCCACATGCCTGAGAGATAGGATAAGACGGAGATGAGAAGGGCGTCTGACAATTGGTGTTATGTGCACAGTCGTCTGTCAACGGCGAAGAAGACCAGAGCAATAACAGTGGTCACTGTGCCTGTGGGTTATTCACATGATCTTCGATAGGACACTTTGAACGCTTGGGTCTAGCGACTGGACCGATTTGGTTTCTTCTTTGTCACCTCGTACCACACCGTGCTGTCGCCATACTCTTTCCATGTTGCCGTCGACTCCACCTTCCCCAGCTTTCTTTCTTCTTTTACTCTTGATACCTTCCACACGTTTTCCTCGCTCCACGCCTTCAACGTAAGCTTTTGTTTCAGCTGCGATCTTCCTCCTTTCTTCATCCCTTCTTCCCTCTTCTTCTCTCCTCTCTTCTCGAATCCCAGCCATGAGCTCATCCCAAGCCATTCCTCTCAAGTATTTCATGTTCCACAGATCATCATAATAGAATCCACCTTTCTTGCCCCCTACCGGCTGCGCATTGAGAGCTTCAACACACCTTTTAGCAATCTTCTTGTTTTCGAATTCAATCCAGCCTTCAGTATACAGTTGTCTTGAGCTTTTCTTGGAACGATGTTTGTGCTTTGAAGCAGGAGTCAGAAAGAGCCGTGTTATCGGCTCAAAACCTCGCTGCCTGAGCAGATTTCGCAGAGCTGATGGCTTGAGATAGGGCGGCAGTGAGGAGAGGTAGACCACGCCTGGTTTCCTTTCTTTCTTTCCTTTCTTAACGATCGGGAGATTGCCGCTTGTAGCACTCTTGATCTCGTAGTCGATCTCCAGCTCCTGGACGTCGGCATCTGCGTCATCACTCACGGTTCCCGGGTGAATTGTTGATCTGTTCGCATTTGAGAGTCCTCTTCTACTAGTGTGAGACAACGACGTCGTGTTCTCGTCTTCAGAGGGAGAGGACGAATGCGACAACTTTCGCCTCTTTGCACCCTTTCGGTCCTTTTGCAGAACTTCTGCAGCCTCAGAATCGTATCCACTGCCTTCGGCCAAATCGTCTGAGAAACCTTCGTCTAGGAACTTATTGTGTCGAGACATCTTCAAGACAACGCGACTCCCGCTGTGAATCTGGGCGAGAAAAGTTTGGATTAGATTTCGAGTGCGGAGGATAAATAAAGTTATGCTCACAGCCTTAGGCCTTAGGCCAAACGCAGGGGATGGAAAAGCGCTTTCTGGGGATCAAGGCTGTTATTATTCTCAGGCTTGAGTATTTTCTTTCCGAGTCCCAACTACGTCTCGACATATAAGACTGTGATGTAAAACACCCTATTCGAGGTGACCTGGCGGACAAGCAATATCCATGCAAATGGACATCGTGCTGTGGATAGATCATCGCACGATTTTGTTGCGCCGAGCATCGGTCGAGCAAGGGTCTATATTCCTTACCCTACCCCGAACGCTGTCATTGAGGCAAGCCAATATTAGTCCTCCCGGCCTCCCATCCACTATAACTAGTTGCATTTTGCCAAGCAAGTGTCCAATGGCGGTTTCTGCAGACAGAGGAACCGTAAGCGATCATATAGCGTTGGCAAGCGGAGATCTTTAGAAAAGATCTGCCGCTTTGAGTCTGGAAATGGCAGCCAGCTAGGCACCACCATTCTCAGTAACGGTTATAACATGGAGGTAATTTCGCGCACCAAGCCCTTCTACAAACATAAAGTTGCCAATAATCATGACAGACCCGGTAACACGTACTGCCACAGGTGATACTCCTCCACCTCTAGCAGCGACCATTGTCGCTCAGAGTCCAGCTTCACCTCCCTCCCAGGATCCTGTCCCTGTCCTCACGCCAATCCAAGAACAATTTGAGGTTGAAGAACCAGTCTCCAGCGAAGACAATATCGAATACCCCACAGGTCACAAACTATGGCTGAACCTGGCTTGTCTACTAGTTTGTTCCTTCATCCGCGGTGTTGATATCACTAGCGTTGCCGTCGCCGTACCAAGCCTCACCAATGATTTCAGAACAATCAACGACATTGGTTGGTACAATGCTGCCTATATGATGACCTCCAGTGCAACGGTCTTCTTTTTCGGTAAAGTTTATACCGTCTTTGATGTCAAGTGGACCTACACACTCTCTTTGTTGGTATATATGCTCAGCTCCATCGTATGCACATTTGCCCAAAGTTCGAAAGCATTCATCGTCGGACGCGCTCTTGGCGGATTAGCATCCTCGTGGGGAACCGGAGGGCTTATGACGCTGATGGCTACAATGTTTCCTCTTGATAAGCGACCAACCTGGATTGGGGTTTTGCATTTCGCCTCCAGTGCAGGACTGGTCAGTGGGCCGATCATCGGTGGTGGCTTGATACAACGATTTGGCTGGAGGGCTTGCTATGGCATTAGTATTCCTCTTTGCGCATTGGCTAGTCTGTTTGCAATGTACAGTATACAGAACAACGTCGATAATCCAGACACTCGGCTGCCGCTCAAGGAGAAAATGAAGCGGCTTGATTTGACAGGCACGCTCTTCTTCATTCCGGCATTGACTTGCTTGCTCATTGCACTTCAATGGGGCGGTATGAAATATGGATGGAAGGACGTCCGCATTATCACACTTCTTGTGGTGTCTGTTGTCCTGCTTGGGGTGTTCGCCTACTTGCAATACTACAATGGTGACAGAGCAGCCATTCCTCCAAAGATCTTCAAGCAACGAAGCATACTCGCGGGAGCACTCTTTTTCGCATGTTGCGATGGGACCTTGGCCGTCACCGAGAATTATCTCTCCATCTATTTCCAAGGCGTCCAGGGCCTTTCGCCAGCAAAATCTGGTCTTCTGGGGGTACCAATGATTGTTGGCCTATCAGCCTCTACTCTGATCGCTGGTTGGGGTACTACAATGCTAGGTTATTACACTCCCTTCATGATAGCCACTTCCGTTCTCTCTCCTATAGCGAGTGGTCTTTTGACGACTTTGGACCTCGACAACTCGGTTGCTAAGCCTGCCGGGCTCCTTGGGTTCCTTGGGTTTGGCCTTGGTCTTGGCATGCAGGCCCCATTAGTGGCACTCGGCTGCGTCCTCAAGACAAACGAGGTGTCCATGGGCACTGCAGTCCTTGGCTTTGGGGCAGGAATGGGCTCTGCCATATTTTCGTCATCAGCTGCTTTGCTCTTTCAAGGCCGTCTCTCTGAGGAAGTGCAAAGATCAGCTCCTGGCGTCAACGTGACTGCGATAGAAATGGCAGGCTTGTCCGAGATTCGTAATGCAGTTGGACCGGATCGACTGAAACAAGTTCTTACCGGCTATGACACTGCGGTGTCGCAGACACTGTACCTTCCACTAGCGCTGACCATCTTGACCGTTGTCGGAACTGCATTGACTGAATGGCATTCCGTCAAGAAAAAGCGGGACTAGGTTTGGTAAGGCAAAGAGATTAGCACTTGCTCATCTCCAATCCTCCTCTACCCGGCCTCTTGGAATTAGAGTTAGAGGTCCTCTTTGTTATTCTACCACTGAGGCTAATGAGGCCACCGTGAAGGAATCGCAAGGGACTCACATAGGGCCATTCAAACTGTTCGAGCCAAAACTGGCGCAAGCAGACATACATATAGGTATATATGAAAATGAATTTCTTTTTTACGTAGTGAAAATACATACAGTAGTGAGTTCCTCCTGTGCGTCCTTACCCAACGTTTTAGAGGTTGTCGTTCCGAACCGCTTCATACGAGTGCACCGTAACAGCATTGCACAAGTGCATGGTGATACGAGGTTGAGGATGGAATTTGGTCAGTCGTCTTTGCCCTACGCCACTCTCATATGGACTTTGTGCATCTTCATAGCTTCGGTTTCTTTCTTCTCGCATATAACACGGATATTGTAGCGAGGGTCTGGTTTTACAGCATATTGGTGGTTTTATTCGTACTATTGGTGACGTTGGTGTTACTCGGAGTCCTTACTTTGTAAATTTACTTATGTGGTCATGTTTAATTGGCCGGGTAATGAATATACTTAATAGCAAACTACGCAGCAATAAGACTCCTAAATTAATGTCTAAAAAGGACGATCCTGCATTACGTGCGAGGCATATTTGACGACTGCGAGAGGTAGGTGAATGATCCATCCCTCGTAGTGGAATGGACGCCAACGCTTAGAGTTGAAAGTTATGTGTAAGTTGCACCGGTCCACCAGAAGGACGTTTGTCTGCTCTATGTTATGAGTACATCCCCTTATTCAAAATCTATACAGCGAAATGGGTATCAATGCTGATCGACAACGCACAAAAAGATAATCGGCAAGCCGTTGACGACAAATCTAGAATGTACATCCGTGTGGAACGGAGGTTAGTTGAGTGAAGGAAAAGGTCAAAGCACTTCAGCTCGCCGGTAAACCCGTTTCTTCCTGGCTCTAAGCACACCTAGTGTATTCTCTTTCCCAGCCGGCCGTCCAATCTCAACGACAAGAAAACGCACAAAGTCAGGCAAAATCCAGTAACTGCTGTGTGCGCTTAGCATGTTCAGATACTGAATCTCGAGGGGTCCGCCTCCACTCTGCAGAAAGTAGTCGATCTGACCATTATCATTGAGCAAGTACATACGTTTCTCAGCGATTTCTTCTCTGGTGAAATTATGAGTCTCGAGTTCCACAGTGCTAGGCAGCTGTGGAAATCCAGGTCGGTGTGATTTTGATGTTGTGGTGTTGCCATAGGCATCGGCAGGTGGGGCGGCGGAAAAGCGCATGGATCCGGATAGGCGAGTGAAGAATGACTGTGTCGCAGAAGGTATTGTAGCTGTTTCTAGCAATGCAGCATATTGACTATCAACGCATGCATTCTGTTGATATGCGATTGGGTCATTCATGTGCATGATGTTGTAAATATTGTCAACTGCGAGGCAGCCATAGTTTGGTGACTCGCTGGCGACACCACTCCCTTGATCTTCGGACTGCATGCCTGGTTTACTGCGACCTCTACGTGGGACAAGGTTCGCACCGTGCAAGAGAAGGAAAAAGCCAGAAGGGCTGCCACAACAGAAAAGGTTGGTTGTGTTGAACTCGAACATAGTCTCGCTCGGAGGGCCGCTGCGTAGCTCATTATTACGCGGTACTTCCGTAGGCTGTTGACTGAGGATGTCCATAGCCATGGCTGACCCAAGAGAGTGTGCCACCAAGTGCACCCTACCGTACTCTTGGAAGCCAGGATTGTTCCGGCACCACAACCTGTAGACTCGATTTGCTTCTCGCACCACCGCAGCAATCATCTTCTGCTTATGGTGTGACATGTAGTAGGGAATATCAAGCATAACATCAGAAATCATGGATCTGATGGCCGGCAGGGTCTCAGGTGTGATATCCTTGAGCTCATACTTATTCTCAGCACCTGCTTCGGGTGGTTTCGCATCCTCGTCAAAGGACACGGTCAGCCGCCAGTTAACCGGAAGCACCATTATCCCAGCATCTTTCTTCATCGTTCCTTGGACGCTTTGTTGAGATAATTGCACATTGAATTCCCGGCGCAATCCATTGATCGCGTGTGTGAAATGGAAGCTGTCAACTCTTTCTGAAAGCTTTTGGCCAATACCATGAATAACCAGAACCAAATCTGACACCTTGGAGGGGGCAGATGCCTCCTCACAGATTTGGCAGGACATCCTCCTCGGTCGGGTAGCGGCATCACCTGACTGTGACAGGTGAGCACCAAAACTTGCATGAGCATTGCGAGCATCCTTAGCTGGCCCAGGGTGGATTTTCAACCACTTCGAACGGCTGAAACCTCGCACAACTGCCACACCAAGTTGCCTACCCTTACGTAACGAGCCCAATGGTCTCCTATTCCTGCTCATAGATGGCAGAGCGTTGGGTCGCAGTATTTGTGCATTCTTACTGTCCGTGTAAATGACACTGTAAGATTCGAACAGCCTTCGCCGACGGGTCGGCTCTCTGGGATCAACTGCAATGTTGTCGGTCATTTCAGGTAGCATGTCTACTTCGGGTTCACCTGTGTTATCAGGCTTGTCTGGAACGCCGGTATTCGGTCGGCTTGTTTTGTTTTCATCGGGCCAGAGCTTATACACAACTTTCAACTCGGCGGCTGCACCATACTCAACGCAGGCGTCCAGTTCATCTTTGTAGGTGCTAGAGAAAGGTTTCATGTCCTCATAGCCGAGCTCCAGCCTGTTGGCAAGATCCGCTGGCAAAGGGAGCATGGTATCTTTATAGAACCACGTAGCTCGGATGACATGCGATGTATCATTGATCGGGCTCCAGTAGATTGGTTTCATAGTGAGGTCAGGGAATGTGACAAGGTGCAGGCGTGAAACACCTACTGGTACAAATGCTGTTCGCCTTTCGTCCTGATCGGTAGGGGAGTGCTGACCGCGCATAAAATCTGGCAGTTGTTGTTCTCTTTCAGGTTTGGGACTCGGCAACGGGCTGAATTCATTGATCCTCGACCTGATCTGTCGAGTGCTGGATGCTCTGGCAAAGGGCTTTCCACTCATGGTTGAATGACCGTCAAATGCGACGGGACCAGTCAAAGAGGCAGCCTCAAGCACAGACGGTTCGTGAACTTCCCGTATGGTATGCTCTGAAGGAGGAGTGACATCGCCGCCGCCGTTCGCCGGTTTGATCCGGAGTGGTGACCGATGCTTCGTTCGCTTCACAGACCCGTACTCGAGTTCATTGGCTATGTCTTCAGCGATGGTTCTTGACATAGTGTCCTCGGTGGTGACATCTTGCACCGGCATGACATCGGTCTCTGAAGTGCCACTCAACGCCATCTTCCCGGCTTTGTCAGGCTGTTTCCTTGTCATGGTCGGACTTTGACTTCTACTTGACGTCTTCTTGGAAGATCTCCTTCGTAGTGTGCTGGTACGACTCTGGCTTCTAACCTCGGACACTGGTGGGAAAGCATAGCCTGACGACTCCGCGACGGGCGAAGCAAGTTCGGGTGTAAGTACCTGGCCGCTCTGGAATTTCGGAAAAGAAAACATTCTGTGCAAGCCTCTCGAGCCAGGCCTGACCTGAAAATCTTCTTTTTGGTGCCGAAGGCCTTGCCACGCTTCTTCGAGCGCAGCATTGTCGCGCACCGAGAAGGGTTGCGGAGGTTGGTTCACGGTTTGGTCGGCATGAACTTGAGGTAATGGCGAGAGAGGATCGTCTATAGGCAACGGTGATGCGTAGAAGAACTGTGCCTTGACCTTAGGCGGCGTAAGCTCTTCTTCTCTATAACTATCATCCTCTGATTCATATAGAGCGCAAGTCGGTCCATGTGAATGACCTTGCTCCATTTTTGCCTTGTTGTAGACATTAGGACGGGTACTCGTCGGGGGTCAGACTTCTTCTGAAGTCCACAAGGAAGTAGAGAGTCTCAGGTTTGTACGTAGGTTGGAGAAAGAGCGCAAGGCGACCTCCTTGGAGGTGACTCGCAGGTAGGCGGCGAAGGTTTTGCGGCTCTAGATGGGAGGCAAACCAGTTACTCTAGGCAAATCGAAAACACAGATGGAAATAAAGATGCATGACGGGACTATAATGGACAAACATATCGACTCGAAACAATCCTGCCACATAAGCATAGGCAAAGCAAATGTCACATGGCTGGAGCCTGCCTGAAATGAAGCTTCGTGAAATCGCAGGCTCGTCTGCTCATCTTTTTTCAGCCCCCAGAGGAGCGGTGACGTGTTTTTAGAACTTGCCGCAGACGTCAAACGTCCCGAAGCGTGCCGGGACCCCTGTACATCTAGGCGAAGCAGGGGTTCATCAAGCCACACTTCCAGTGGCACCAAGGACTTACCAAGGTTGGCACGGCGCAGGTTGTGACGGCTTTTTGTTGTGCAGCGTTTGCTCGCAGGTGCACTCTGCCGCATCTGGGGATATATGCCAAGGTTGGTAGTAACTAGAAAACACTGTGTTGATGCTAGTAGGATCATTTCTACCGAGTATTTGCCAACTCTTAAGCATCCAGGCTGATACTATACAGATCGTGTTGAGCTGCTACTGTAGAACAGAATATACGTCTCTGCCCCCTAATTCTGATCTTTGAGCAGTTCTTTCCACCTTCATCACGTCACCGATGCCGGACTCCCCCTCATCCGGGCAACGCTGGCTATCCCACAACCTTTCGTTGTGTCCTTTGCGTACTCCCACGCACACTTTCTCTTCGTTCCCCACGGGTTGGTTAGGTATCCATGCAAGGACCGGCCACGTTCCCACGGCGAAGCGATCACACTTGCTTTGGATGCCGCTTTGGTGATTGTAGAGGTCAGTGCTGTAGAATTCTGAAATCAATTCGCTGTTTCCTTGGTGCCTACATCTATTCGATCCTTAGGCGAAGTCGTTCGCTTTCCCACTGATGAGCAGACCGATGATGAGCCCGAAGAGCCCCAGAACACTCGAGAAAATCTCAATGACAAGAACTTTGACGAACAAGGATGCGTCGGCGGCATCAGCCAAAGCAGCACTGCTGCCATTGATTCCAACGCTGATGCCGCAGATCATGTTGCATGCTCCAACTGTCAGGCCAGCCCAGAATATTCCGTAGCCTGTGTAGTAGTTTGATCCGGTATACAGCTGGTCTTCAGGTACAAATTGGATGTGAGCAGAGAATACGATCGACATGATAACTCCGTAAATAGCCACAACCTCGCAGAAGATAATAGAGATGAGGTTTTTGGTTCGGATGCGCGGTGCTTTGACGCCACCACCTAATATTGAGGTGCCGGTGATAAAGATGCCCCTATGATAGACTGTCAGCACTGAACCTACGTCTTGACGAAAGATTGGGAGCCCTGTACCATGCGGCTCCAACAACTGATAGACCTATACAAAGTCCTATGCCGAGGTCTGCCCAAGCGTAGGGCGACACTGTCTCGAGGAATTGACCAACCTGCACTTTTAGTTAGCACCAAAGATTGAAACTAGGAGCAAGTACTACATACGTTGAATTGCTCTCCTTCCCCATGGAACAGCATATCTGTTGCCTGTTAGCTTCGGAGGGATAGGCACTGATATTTTACCTACAAAGTCCAACTACCCCAAGAGCGGCGATCGCGCCGCCAGACGCATATGCCAGAGCCATGCTGGGATGAGCGACAGCTTGAATGAGGTGGTGAGCGATGGGAAGAGTTTGCTGATGAGTAGCTGGTAATTGCTGGTGTTTTAGCTTCTATGACGGCGCAGCTGCGGATCTGCGTCTTGGTGCCCGGGCTTCGCCGTAGTTGCACTACGCGCAACCGCACCCAACTCACCCCTGGACCACCAACCTGTTCATACCTTTCCAAGATTCTAGTACCGCATTCTAGGGAGTTACGAAGCAGTTTCGACTTTGATTATTACTGGAACCGAGCCCGATTTAGGCGGGGCACCTTCCGCTCTGGTTCTTACCGATATGACACCATGATTTGTTTGATAACTCTGACAAGGATAGTCTGTGCGATCTCGGGGCTTGGTCTTGATACTCTGAGGCCTCCTAAATCAGCACAAAGGTCTTAATAATTGCCAACGACAAGGATCTTAACCTGGCTTCCGCCCGAATTCGGGTGTCTGTAGGCATACTAATTTCACTCGCCGCCATGAAAACTTCCAGGGGTATCGTACTGGAAATTTGCGCGAATTCAATCCAATCAGCCTTGGCAGCGGCAGCTGGAGGCGCAGACCGCATTGAGCTATGCGAAAGTCTCGAGCAAGGCGGTTTGACCCCGAGCCATGGTCTGATCTCTCACTGCCAACAGAAAATCAACATTCCCATCCATGTATTGATTAGGCCGCGTTCGGGAAATTTCTGCTATGACGACGACGAAGTTGCGATCATGCTTGAGGATATCAGCAATTGCAAACGACTCGGTGCTCAAGGCGTCGTATTCGGGATCCTCACCAAGTCCAATAAGGTTGATGTGCAGAGGACCAAAAGCCTCGTGGACGCGGCCGGATCGATGGCCACCACCTTTCACAGGGCCTTTGACGAGGTGGTCGGTGACCTGGACGAAGCCCTTGAAGATATCATCACGTCCGGATGCACGCACTTACTGACCTCCGGAAAGGGTCAAACTGCTCAAGACGGTTGCAGCGTTATCAAGGAATTGCAATTACGCTCTGAAGGTCGAATCGCGATTATGCCTGGCGCTGGCGTCACCGCGGACAACGTCGCAAGCATAGTCTGCAACACTGGAGTTCGTGCAATTCACGCGAGTGCAAAAGAAATCTACATCGAGGGCCCTTGCAGTTCATTCGGCATCATGCCGACAAGAACTAGTAGGGAAAAAGTTTCTTCTCTACGACAGTCGTTAAATGATTGTTCTCCGTTGTAGTCAAAATTTCTGACGAGCATTCAAGGTAAACACTAGAGATGGCTTGCGTTTCGTGAGTGCTGCGTGCTGCTGTCATCTGTCATCAGGCGAAGGCCTTGGACAAACTTGGGTGTTATGGATCTACTCAATGTCGCTGAGCTCACAAATAGCAATGTTTACTTCCCCAATTGAGACCAGGTCGAACAGTCCATGTAGAAGCCTAAGTGCCATGACCGACTCTAGCTCGTATGATGATCAATACCTAGGTAGGCTTCCTTCCGGTACACGTCTTGGTGTCCAAAGCGTGGTGAGCCACACGGGCCGTGCACCGGGAAGGAAGCCTTACCGGCTGGAAGTTTAAACGAAGTGTGGCGGTGCGTGGCGGTGCGTGGCTGGACATTTCAAGTTCCATAAACTTCGACTTCGACTACTTCGCCCTTGAATAGTCGATCCACATTATGGCAGATGTAGCAACGGTACTGTCAGAACAGACGAGATGGCTCTTCGGAAGCGACTATGGGCAAGAAGCTGTAGGGGTGGAAGCAGCAGGCCTTTCGTATAAACGAAAAGCAGAGTACAACGGTGTGAAGGAACTCCCGCAGGCATTAGCAGAGAAACAGGCACAAGCAGCTGCGTCGCGGGGTCCTAAGAGACCAAAAGTGCAGAATGGCATAAGCACAGCACTTGTCAGAGTCGGCAGCGGCTCGAAACCCCTTCAGGCCAACGGCACGAATGAGAGCACGCCGGAATCCTCGAGTCTCGTCCGACGACCGAACATGCAACAGTCAAGACCCGAATGGCACGCACCCTGGAAATTAATGCGGGTTGTCTCTGGCCATCTTGGTTGGGTACGCGCGTTGGCTGTCGATCCGGACAATCAGTACTTTGTGTCAGGCGCTGGCGACAGAACGATCAAGATCTGGGACCTCGCAACAGGGACCCTTCGCCTGACATTGACTGGCCATATTTCGACAGTGAGAGGCCTTGCTGTCTCTCCACGTCACCCATATCTGTTCTCATGCGGTGAAGACAAGAAGGTCAAATGTTGGGATTTAGAAGCAAATAAGGTCATAAGGGATTATCACGGACACCTGTCGGGCGTTTATACACTCTCCTTGCATCCCACTCTGGATGTTCTCGTTACTGGTGGTCGTGATGGGGCAGTAAGAGTATGGGACATGCGAACGAGGGCAAATATTCACGTTTTATCGGGTCACAAGCAGACAGTAACGGACGTGAAGTGTCAGGAGGCAGATCCACAAGTTATTTCCTCTTCTCTCGACAAGACTGTACGATTGTGGGATCTTGCAGCGGGCAAGACGATGGGAGTCCTCACCCATCACAAAAAGGGAGTTCGTGCCTTAGCGCTTCATCCCGATGAGTTCACGTTTGCATCTGCCTCAGCACAGACCATCAAGCAATGGAAATGCCCTGAAGGGGCACTAATGCAAAACTTTGAAGGCCACAACTCTGTAATTAATACTTTGGCAGTCAACGAAGATAATGTGTTGTTCTCGGGTGGCGATGATGGCACTATGTCTTTCTGGGATTGGAAGACTGGTCACCGGTTTCAAAGCATTGACTCGATTGCGCAACCCGGTAGTCTTGATGCTGAAGCTGGCCTAATGAGTTCAACCTTCGACAGGACTGGCCTCCGGTTGATCACTGGAGAAGCTGACAAAACTATCAAGATTTGGCGCCCCGACGCAGACGCGACTCCGGAAAGCCATCCGCTAAATTGGAAACCTACTTTGTCGAGAGTGAAATACTGAAACTTCAGGAAGAATTATGCAGATGGTTATTGCAGCTGCTGCAGGATCAAGTCAACAGTCCAACATCTACGGCGACCTAACAGGCTTCGATTGCTGATTGCATTGTAGGCTCCGCTGCATGATAAATGGATTAGCATGCGCGAGAGCTGTTTATAAAGTTGACCCAGGCGCTACAGCAATGAGACGATATTTGCGGGGGACACCCTCCCTGTCAGTCTCTCTCTTCCACCACATTCTCGTCCGTTTCCAACCCTTTCGTAACTCCGTCCACAAAAGCACTAGCTTCTTTCCGAGCTCGGGGTATGTCCACTCCTCCTCGACCGTATACCCCTGCAATAGCAGCTTGCACCTCCTCATCCTGCTGGATCTCATCATTCCACCTCTCGCGATCTCGGCTCTCATACTCTCTCACGTCCGCCCAATAGCTCTCTTCCCGCGCCTTCAGAGCCCGATCTCTAAGCACCGCATTCCTTGCAACATTTAGCGCCCTCAGCTTCGCCTGTGCAGTCTGTAGGGACACTGCGGTAGTCTGCACGAGTGTCTGGGTTTGGCTCTGTAAGGTCTCAACTGCCGTGCCGGCGTTGGGATTTGAGAGGAACGGAAAGAACAGGAAGCGATTCGTGGTTGTGGCCCAGAGGTAGAAAGCGAAAAGGACATCGAGGATGCAAATGGCAAGGGGTCGAAGGATCCTCAGAAGGGCGTAGAGTGAGGTGGGTGGCTGTTGTTGAGGGTTGATCAAGGAAGGCATTGGACTGTAGAGCGTGTTGAGGTAGACGTCGATTGCCAAGAGTGCCAGAGCAGTGAAGACGAAGCGGACACGGAGGCCCGATGAGAGAGGATTAGTGAGGGCTGAGGACGTTGCGACGCCAATGATCGTGAGGTGTACAAGATGTGGTAGGAAAACTGTTCGTGGCAGAGCGTATAGAGTATACGTAATTGGTCTGGAGAGATGGCAAAAGAGACACGCAATCAAAGCATCTGGTCCATAGGTGAGGTAGATCAGCCGTGATCTAGGTGGTTTATATTCAGCGTTTGTCTGTTTAAGGGCTTTACCCTGCAAGGCATTAAGCACGGAGTAAGACTTACTCTTTTGTCAACAAAGCAGAACGTAGGATTTCATCCTTCGCCCCGAGCGTACCGCCTGGCCGCATTATAGCCAATCTCGTGAAAAGGACATCCGTAGGTACTCCCAGCCGCGTGTTTGTCGTGCTGAAGACATTTTGGATGTCTCGCTCTGGCCCATATGACACGGACTGGGTCAAGAAGAATACGACTGAGCAGAAAAGGATGTTGAGGCTTCTATTGACTCTTGGTGGTAGTGCAGCAGGTGGTGGTCTTGTTCGATAGGCAAGTTTTAAAGCGTTGAAGTAGCTTAAGGCTCGAGGTAGGATAATGGTGAAGAGCAGAGGCCAGAACGGCTTTATGCTGTGAGTGGTCAACTGCTCATCTTGGACATCGTCTATACAATGACTTACCTCTGAAGAAGGGTCATTCTGGGTACCAGATGAATACCTTTAGTACGTCGCAATGAGCCGGCATTGATCTAGAGTTCTTGTATTGTTCTAGCAGAACACCAGGGCTTGATGTCGCTGATTGAGATCGGTCACGCCAGGCTGTGTCCTTGCCAAGCTGACAGCCCCGTTCTCCAACTCCGAGTCGCTCACAATCTGAATACGTTCCACAAGCAGATTGCCAAATTATTATGGACTACAAATAGCGTATCACCTTGTAAATACATTCATCACTTCAATCAATTTCACAGACTCTGACCTATCTCCTCCAAGGCGGTCTACGAAGAGGCAATTATACGCCGTGTAAATGAAATGAGAAGGCCATGGTATGCCACCGCATTGTGAGATGTTGCTTGTGAAAGACTTCATGTCTCGAACTCAAGAATTGTTCACAGACTCCAAACCAGACGCCCTTGCACCTTCAATCATGTCAAAGCCCTACGCTCATTAGCGACATTCAAGTTCTTAATTTGACCGGTCTTCGTAAAAAAAAAATCGCAAAGGTTGCTCTCCGCAGGAACAAATGGAATTTAATCACTTTCTCTTCGAGTCACTGGCTGCTCCTGCTTTGGCCTCCGCTATGTTTCTCCTCATCAGTACAGTCTCTTCTCCACGACAGCAACCCGGTGCTACTGCGTAGTGCTCACCTTTTGCCTGTTTTTCTCTCATGATAGCAGCCTGTGCTTCCTTCGTCCGCTGAAACTCCGTGCCTGATTGTGTGTTCTTCTTTTTCTGTTTGATTGACTTGTCAGCTGACGAGTCCCCTTTTCTTTGCACAACACCACAAATGGACCGCTCGTCCTCCACCACTGAAGGCAAACTCACCTCGCCGGCCTGCGCCTTGAGATTCTTCTCACGAGCTTTGTCCCTTTGATTGCCGCGGGTCATTTTGGGGAGATACAGCGGATCGATACGAGCGTTCCAAACAGTACCTGCCTGATTATTTTTCAGTACTGGTCGAACCGTTCCTTGTCTATCTGATGCTTGAAAGTGCCAACGGCATCAGTTGGAATTGCCCTGCGTTGGCTCAGAATCCAACTCAATCACGTGCGTTGTTTTCGTCTTCTCAATAGCACGTGATCTGTGACATCCTTCGCGTAACCTAGCAAGTCTATCTCCAGCTAATTTTATGTCCTATAGTTTGGTCGGCAAAGGGACGAACTTGAGTTGCAACGGTGCTCGTTGACATGACTATGTTCAGTAAAAGATGGCTACGGCTACATCGCAGAATCCTGTTGAAGTCACGTCTGTACGCAGCGCAACGCACAGGAGCGCATCTTTGAACAGGTCTTTGAGCACTTTTCATTGACGCCCACAAGGCAGAAGTATGTAAAAGCAACTTCCGTTCTCGAGACACATCACTAAGCAAGCATTCGTGTTCTCTCAATGATCTAAGCGCCCGTGCTTAATGCCTCTCTTAACCTTCCCTCGTCTCTGGGTACCATCCTTAGCCGATACCGTTTTGGCACGCTCACGAGCTGAGTAGGATCCTCTACACCTTTGACTGGATGAGTATTTACTCTGGTACCATCCTCTCCAACCACATCCTTAATTTCAAATGCGCTTATCAGCCTCAAATAGATGGTATACATTTCTCGATTTGCCAGCAGACTCCCGGCACACATTCTGTAGCCAAGACCGTAGGTGAACAGCGGCGCATCGGGCTTTTCAAGCCAGCGTTCAGGTCGGAACTCTGCCCAATCGGATCCCCAAACTTTGGCATCCATGTTGCAGGCCCAAGAATTGAGGAAGACAACTGTGCCAGCAGGTATGGTTGCGCCACCATTAAATGAGGATTTGATCGGCTTGACACTCCCACGAGGCAGAGACAGGCGGAGTACGGTATAGTACCGCAGAAACTCCCGGATTAACGCAACAATATACTGGATGGATTGGTCATCGTTTTCGTCGCAGAGGATGCTTCCATCTGCGGGGTAGACCTTATGAATCTCTTCGAGCGCTCGTGTTTGGATATCTCCGCGTTCAGCGAGGAGAGCCATGGACCACGCAACGAGGGTTGTTAGGGTATCCAGGCCGCCAGAGAGCATGGTGAGTGAAATGGAGGTAAGTTCCTCCTGGTTGAGCTTTGCTTCTTTATCGAGAATGACATTTGCTTGTATGCACGGTTGATGCGTTCCTTTCGCCATCCGCTCATCTAGATCGTCGTTCAGTTGCTTCAGGTAGATATCACGGCGGCGGCGCATATCGCGGGCTTTGACAGAGCCAAAATTGAAGGGGTTCAAGCGAAGTATTGGGATGTAATCTTGGAGATTCCCAGTCGTCGAGCGGAATTTGGAGACTTCTTCTTCCACGTAGGTGATTTCGTCAAACATACTATCAGACTGAGAGGCAATGCGAGTGCCCCAGTTCAATGTCAGGGCGAGAGAAAGGGAGAGGCGTTGAATCATTGGCATGGGGTCCACCAGCTTTTCGCCTGCTTCGCCGTAATCGAGGAACTCTTTGACGAAAGCTCGGGTTTCCACGTCAATATGCGGGATATACGTCATGATACTCGGCTTGTTCAGAGCACTAGCAGCTCCCTTACGTCGCCGCTTCAGTGATTCTGAGAACGGCGAGGTGCCAATGGTGGTCCCGGCTGTGCTACTAACGACTTTGTGGAACGTGTAGAATTCTGGGCGAGAGCTCAACGCCTGGGAATTAGCGCCAAAGATTTCTCGTGCTGAGGCGGCACTATTGATGACAATGACGGGAACGTTGCCCAGCATGATTTGAAAGACCGGACCATATTTTTCAGACCAAAGTCGATATTGCTCGGCAGCGTTCGTACGGATTTGGTGAATGTTACCAAGTATGGGGAGACCGGCCGGACCGTCAAACCCCGGAATGCGTGCTTGCGAGCGTTGCAGTTCAGTGACAGCAATGTAGCCAAGTATGCAAGCCAGTAGGGCATATACTGCGAAAGGGATAGGATGAGCGATAGAATAGTTGATGACTTGCTCGAGGACGGTTCCAACCGCCATTTTGAGAGAGAAAGCGAATGATATGACACCTCGTGTGACGATGTAACAAGTAACAAATGACTTTTCAAAAGGCACGCAGGTTTGTGGCGTCGAGCATTAGTATTAGAGCAATTTCTTCACAAATGCAGGTTGTCACCTTTGGACACTGGTATATTCTACCACAACGACAAATGGTGGGATATGGATTGAAATCTTTTCAGTCAGCTCGGGAAATATCACTGGTAGCTTCGAGACGCAAAGAGTGGTCTGGACGAAATATGGGCGAATCTAGATATACTAAATTTCGAAATGCAAAATTGTCATTGGTGTTGCTTCAGCACTTTACCCGAGTCTCGGAAGTATAGACTTCGAAAAATGGTTTCGGAACAGCGATCGTGCGGGGAATTGAGCCGTCTTCTTGCGGGATGTTCGTATTTCCGTGCGGAAGATTGCCGCTACTGGTCGAGCCGTCTCGCGGAATTGAATTGTCAAGACACCACAGCAAGATACTGTAAACATTTCTGCGAAAATTGCTGAAATTCAGCTTCTATAAGTGGACTTGTAGAGAAGTGATGATACATAATCCAATTGAAAAAGCCCAATGCCGCGGGACGGAAGGGTTCGGACGTGGCCACTGCCAACAATAGGTTGCACGCTTACTCCGTCGTTGGATCGGGAAGCGGCACCTTGTTGACGAAGTGTTGCAAGAACCTTGGTCCAGGGACGTTATCAGTGACTCCAGCAATGGAATTCTGCCAGTAGAGATTTCCCGCAGATGAAGAGTCGGTGAGTTCCTTGCTATACGCCGACTTTCGTTGAAATTCTTTGCCATGATCCGATTCCTTAACAGATTCTTCAATCACCGTCCCCATGAGAAATCCTTCATCGACGGTGCCGACAAAGATGATCATGTCGTCCGGCATGTCCTCCGAGAACCATGCGATGCTACTACCACACCTAGAGCAAAATGCTCGCGAGTTTCCTGGGCTCGACTGGTGGACTGCAAATGTTTCGAATGTGTTCCATTCTGGCGAAACTTGGGTCTTCTTGAGGATCAAATCGGTTGAGATCAAAGATCCCGTCCATTTGCGACACATCCAGCATTGACAAGTAGAAACCTAGACTACTCAGTCGAAGCCAGTTTCATTGGAAGGCACTCACCAACGGTGGCCAGGCCCCCTGGTCCTGAAAGGAGATCTTGTATCTGATGGAGCCACAAAGGCATCCTCCGGTGCAGTATTGTGGCGGCGGTGTGGCCATTGTTTGTGCAGTATTGACGTATAGGTGGAGGGGGTAGTGAGTAAACGATGAAGCAATTGTTGCAAAGTGTGAACGTTTAAGTTGGGCTCAAAAACGGTGAAGGACCAACGATCCAAGACTATTTATTCTTTGCAATAATCGCGCTCAAGTCTTCTCTGACGGTCAAGTCTGGCTGAATCCAAGGCAACCAGAATTCTTGCAGCAAGCATTTCTAAGCAACTGGTGCTTTTGCAATCTGGCCGTATTCGCAAAGGGTTTCAGCTTCACCTTGCCTGCTTTCTGCTCCTTCTTGAGCCTACCGCTAGTTTCTTTTGGCCTTCAGTCGGACTCTCATTGGTCAGTTTTATGCTGCCTGAATTGGCAAACTTGTCGTTCTTGGCAGCGTCTTCTTTTTGGCTCTTGGCATGAGCCCGTCGCACAGCACCTTGCTTCTCCAGCCTCTCGATTTGCTTGTCTGAGAATTGCCAGAGAGTTTTGGCTATTTCGTCATTTTTAACTTCGGGTTTGAGAGGCTCAGTCTCACGACATTCTTTAATAAATACTCCGCCTCGCCCTTCCCCGTACGCTGGATCCATGGTTGCATAGAGGAAAGGCTGGGCGGCTTGGTCGGGAGATTTGAGAATTAGCCACCAAATAGGCCACGTTAACAGATAAAGGACGAGACCTATGAGAGTACCACCTGTCAGCCACCTCCGCATGCCAGGTGTACGAGAGTAGCCTGCGTCGACAATGAGGGCACAAGCATTATTACGTTGCTTGTCCGGTCGTTGGTAAGCATCCAAGTGTTTTTGAAAGGCATATGCGAAGGTTATCAATGCCAGCTTTGTCCGGCTGTAAGACCAACTGCCGGATTCAGCCTTGGACTCGGTATTGCTTAAGTCTAGAGTCCCACCAATATAGCTACTGCAGGCGCTGAAGATGATCCGGACATCTCGATCAGGGGGTTGCGCCCGGATTGCCGGGGAGAGGATGCTGAGAAGATGATAAGTCGAGAGATAGTTCACCATCCATTCTTCTTCGACTCCGTCGACAGTAGTCCTGCTCTTACCCCATTTTGGGGTCATAATATTGGCGCACAGGACGATGGCGTCCAAGCGCCTCGGAGGAGCATTATCCACCCATTTCGTTGAAAAGAGACGAATCGAGTGCAGAGACGAGAGGTCGACTTGCTCGGTGTAGATTAGTTCATTGTTGCATTGGGTCCTGAGATCTTCGACATAATCAACTAAAAACGGGTCTGAAACTTCATGGTGGGAGAGGAGGATCAGTTGCGCTCCTCGACTGGCAAGTTCTTTCGTAATGGCTGCTCCGATACCCGACGTTCCTCCCTGTCACTGTTAGGAAAGTTGAGGTCGAGTGCAAATGCGTACCGTGACCATCACCACTTTGCCGTGCATATTTCGTTCGGACTTGCATCGTGCTCCGCCGAAGAATTTCTTCAAAACGTAGATGATACTAGCAATGAGTACAAACTTCAAAGCCGTAAAAATATGAGGGATATTACTGAGACCTCTTTCAAACCCTTCTGCCAGTAGGGGGACGACCATTGTTCTGGTGAACAGCAAGGTCGCGATAAATTTTGGGTTCTTGAGACCGTTATGAGTGTTCTACCAAGTGAACGAAGGACAATGGCTCGTAGGCGTGTCTTAGGGGCTTACCAGGAACCTTCGAAGCCGTCTAGGCTTCCTAAGTGGTGGGGATAATTATTTGTTTTATGGAACTTGACCTATTTAGGTGATGAATCACGTGATGCATATAACTAGTAAATGCAGGTCCCCATCGCTGCCAGTACACTCGATCAACCTATTCATTAGACAATCAGAAGTCCGATAACTCAACGCGTCAAGTCCTGTCACTTCAGTACAGAGAAGAGAGAGGTCGCTATGATTGCGTATGATGATGACGACGAGTATCATGTGCCACTCGTCGACCAGCGCGTCTTTGGAGCAGGCATCAAGCGAAAGCGAGTCGCCTTCGTTCCGGCGACGTCGAATATCACCCGAGAGGAAGATGCAGCCAGAGGAGCGAATGTTGGAAAGAAATACCTCTCTATAGTTATGCCACAGAACCTAGAGCAAAAGACTGACTCGGCGGGAAAGTTGCCTGCTCAGGTTGATACATGCCCCGGTACGCCCTCGATTTGCCAGATTTGTGAACAACTAGTCACAGGCGGAGGAAGCGGCGATATTGTAAGCCACACAACTTCAATAAGCCATCAACTAGGTGTCGAACACTCGCATCCACCCTCTCACCTCGACCGATCACGTCTTGGCCTCAAGTACTTACAAGGTTATGGCTGGGATCCAGACGCACGGCATGGACTTGGACTCCGACGGGAAGGGATTCAAATGCCCATCAAGGCACGAGTAAAGAACGACAGTACGGGCCTTGGGCTCCTGACCAAGAATGATGATGATGATGAGAAATCCATCAAGAAGAAGCAGACGAGCACGCCGCACGATACGCGAGTGGTCAGCTTAAATGCAAAAGCGGTTAGAAAGATGGAGCGAGAAAAAAGTACAAAGGCAGAAAAGCTTCGCCAATCAATATATGGCCAGGACCTGTCGCAATACTTAGATGCCGGTGGTTGAGGCTTTGCTACACCAAAACGTTGTGAAACGCGGCCTAGATAGCGTGAATCATTGCTGCAGAGGGTCGGGCGTCATGCCACATTATGACCTATCATAGGAAATAGCTAGTTTTTCCACACCTTAAAATGATGCTTCTTCTCCCTTTTGCCTTCTTTCTCCTTGGCTAGTTCTGCCGGAGTCTTGAAATTGCTCTTTGGTGGCTCGTGCTTCTCGTGCTTCGACGAACCGCTGGGCCGGCTACTGGGTTGAGTTTGAGTTTGCGGTGCCAATTTCATGCGTTGCATGGCAGCGGTGGGCGGTTGGTTCTGGTGCTGAGGCTGAGGCTGAGGCTGCACTTGTTTCGTCTGCTGTGACCCTGGAGGCGGATCTGTCATCCAAGCCGGCATTTGGGGGCTAGCACGATCGACCGGGAGACCGAGCTCCTTCCTCCCTCGACTTAGGAGACTGACTTGGCGTGTGAACGATCTTGGCGTGATCATGTGCGTGGTGGCAAGGAAGACTTCTTTGCCTTGTTCTCGAGATATTTCGTAGCATGACCGGGCCTCTGAATATGTGGCCCCGCCCGCCATAAACACTATCACTCGCTGTCTTGGCTTGTTGGATTGTGGTCGAGGGTTAGCCCAATTCGGTGTGGCTTGTTTCCTTAACGAGTTCACAGATTGACCGGTGTTTGCATGGTCTAAATGCGGTTTCACGGGCGGAAAAATGGATGAGTCCAGCGTATTCTTGCACAGTGCTTCGAGCATTGCTCGCAACTGTGGCTCAAACCTTGAGAGATCAATATCCTCGCCCGGCTGAGTCTGAGCAACCTTTGGTGGAAACAGAGGTTGTGAAACAGGTGTAGAGTCTCTCAGTTGTCGTTCGACTCTCGCACCTAGCATATCGAGGTTGTATATCATTTCGCCATCCATTGGAGAGAGCTCGCCATGACATCGGAGCTTTTCTATGTCCCCTCGAAGGATACCATTTCGGTAAATGATATACACGGCGAGAAGGCGGACCCGGTCATCGTGTACAATACTGTCATCATCAAGCAATCGGACAAGCTGGTCAGCCAAGTTTTTCGGCTTCTTGCCGTCCTCGTCGAGGCCGGTGGCAAGACACTGCTCAGTTGATGAGATGTCGATCAGTTTTCGCTCCTGGAACAATTTGGCACACTTTTCGGCCATGTCAATATGCAGGGCGAAGGCCTCCTTTCCCTCTTGAAATTCAGGGAGGCCTGCCATCATATCCTTGATGGTGTTGACGGAAATAGGCTGGTCGTCATTTTCAGCAAACTGAGAATTCTTTGCTTGAAATTGCTTGAAGTCGTTGCTGAGCTCTACCAGCAAGTCTTTCATATGCTTGTGTCTATTGGACACCCAGAGCTTATCATTCTCGTTGAGTTCGATGTCTTTCTCCTCCTGGTCAGGCCGGCCTCTGCGGATGGTATTTCGGTAAAGTATTGCGTCTCCGTTGTCTTGTATGGGCAATAAGTCCATGACCATTGCTTGGTAAGTGAGCTCATGAACGAAAGGAGCCATCAGATCCATGGCCCTGTCTGTAATGATCAGTTCGGCCCTTGGTCTTGGCGAGTCTAGGGGAGGGAAATTGTTGTTTGGATCGCGGGCATAATCGTCCAACGCATTTTGCACGAAGGCTGCCAGGTGTGAGCAGAGCACCGCAGCACTATGATTGGCAACTTTCGGCCTATAGTACCTCACCAGCGGGTATTCTCCAAGTGATACGCATACCGAGACAAGCTTGTTGGTGAGGCTGTCTAGGTGTGGTTTGATTAAGGCATCGCACTGAGGATTGTAGAGGACATGGAAACTCCAGTCGGCTTGAAACGTCACTACATGTGACTCCCGCGGGAAAAAGTCGATGTTCAAATCTTGTGTATGGGCAATAAGCCGCTGCCTCGTTTCAGAGTTGAACAAATCCTGTCCCAGTGATCGTGGAAGAACAGAAGTCCATATTAAGAACGCTCGCCGATACCTGCGGCGGCCAAGATCCGCCTTCAGCTGTTCCACAATGTGCGGTAGAGGCGAGAGAAGATAGATAGCATCGGTTTCGGGTTGGGTCTGGCGACGGTCTTCGAGTCGCTCGATATTGATAATGTTACAATTCAGGATGTCGTCCTCCTTGACCACGTTGTACAACAGCTTGCTGCTCGATTCGTCCAGCACTAGAGCCTTCCAATCATTTCCGCTCGTCTGCCGTATGGTTCGGAGGAAGATATGCTTTTGCTCCTCGATGATTGAGGTACCCATAGTGTTGTGTTGCCGCCGCAGGTTCTAGTCGGACTGCGGTACCGGTGATTACAGCGACAGGGCCAAGACAGACATCAAGCATTTCTCCCTGCCAATTTGACGCTGTACTGATTTCTTGCCTGGCTCAGAATTTGCTTCTGCCTGCGACACAGGCGCGAGTTCTGGTGCTTCACTTCACGCTGAATCGAGCCTGCCGCATGCGCACCTTCCCGGCTGGAACTGGGGTTTCCTCAATGGGGCAAAGTGGATCCGAAACTCTAAATTTCTCGAGTGCGTGAGTGCCCTACTTGTATCGGCATGAGCTGCGATCAGCTCTGTGTGCTTCAGATACTGTAGCTTTCCTTTTGGTGGTACGTGATTGTGCCGGTCATTATCACGGCTGGCTAGACTATGCAAGAATGGCGCCGACAACCTACACAATGTATCCTCTGTTTCTATCGTCGATCCTGTGCCACCACTACCAGCACCTTTGCCGCTGCGCAATCGAGGAGACCCAGAGTCACTATCTCACGACATTTAAGCAGACCCCGGAGGACGACTGAGGAAGCGAAAGAAGTTGGAAGGCAAGAGTGGCTCCGGAATCTTGACTCGTCTTCTCAATCTGGCGATCTCAAGAAGAAGCCGTTAATACGGAGGACCTTCGAAAGACCTGCTTGGTCCACGAAGGGTTACGACGAGGATGATGAGCAGTTTGGAGCGAAGGTCGCTGCAGCGATCAAGCGCAGTCTCTCGAGTCTCGAGGATCGCTTGAAGGGAAAGCCAAATGACAACAACACAATCAACCAGCTGCAACTTTTGGATCCCAACTCAACCCTATGGCAACTCTATGTGAACTGGGTCAACTCGTTACGCAAATTCAAGGGTGATGCAAAACATGAGAAGATGTCTGCGGCCCGACGGCTGTGGGACACTATGGCAACAACATACTCAAAAGACCCGGACGGGTTAGAGAGAGAGCTTCATTTTGGCTTTCTCGATTTTGCGCTCAGTCCAATCAACACTGATCAGATACGAGAGTCTTCCAACATACCAGTTGATCTCCGATACCCAACCGAGTGGTACCTTCACGCGAGAAAAGCGCAACGGGTGATCCATCTGCACGTCGGGCCAACGAATTCAGGCAAGACGTACAACGCTCTGAAGAGGTTGCAGGAATCCAAAAACGGCTTTTATGCCGGCCCTCTGAGGCTATTAGCGCACGAGGTGTATTCAAGATTTCGGGCAAATGGCATCTCCTGTGATCTCATCACGGGCGATGACATTCGCTTGGATAAGAATCCAGACACCAAGGTGTACGCCTCTACCGTCGAGATGGTTGAATGCAGCCGTGAAGTCGATGTGGCTGTAATTGATGAGATTCAAATGATGGGTAATGAAGAACGTGGTTGGGCTTGGACTCGCGCCTTTCTAGGCGCAAATGCTAAAGAAGTCCATTTGTGTGGCGAGGCACGAGTTATACCCCTGATCAGAGAGCTAACTGCGTCCATGGGAGATTCCCTAAAAGTTCATCGTTATGAGCGTCTAAATCCTTTACAGTGCGCCTCTAGATCGCTCCGTGGAAACCTTAAGCTGCTTAAGAAAGGTGACTGTATTGTCGCATTCTCAGTTATGCAGATACATGCCTTAAAGCAACAGATTGAGATTGAAACTGGGAAGAGATGCGCCATCGTCTATGGGAGTCTTCCACCGGAGACCAGAGCTGAGCAAGCAGATCTTTTCAACGATCCCGAAAATGATTATGATTATCTAGTCGCCTCGGACGCTATCGGTATGGGCCTTAACCTCTCGGTCAAGCGCATAATATTCAACAGTGTGCAGAAATTTGACGGCCTGAAGCTCGTGAAGTTGTCAATTCCACAAATCAAGCAGATTGCTGGTCGCGCTGGTCGATACCGTTCTGCTCATCAAGATAAGACCAAAGGCTCTGCAGGCTCTGTATCTGATCCCTCACGCGCCACTCAGGAGGAAAATGTCGGCATAGTGACCTGCATCGATGAAGCTGACCTTCCATTCGTCCGCAAATCACTTGCTGCTGAAGCTCCACCACTGAAGCAAGCAGGTATTATCCCGCCAGCAGAATACCTCGAAGAATACTCTACTCGCCTGCCTTCTGGCACCCCATTCGAATACATTATGCGCAGAGTTTGTCTTGCTGCTACCGTGCATCCTCGATTCTTCCTTTGCGATGTTCGCGACAAGCTCGCGTTGGCGCGCATTACCGATGACGTTACAGGTCTTTCCATCGAGCAGAGAGTCCATATCAGCGCTGCTCCCCTCAGTGGTCGTGATCCACTCCTGGCTAAATGTCTCAAGGCTCTTGCACGTGCTATTGCCGGACCAAAAGTCGTAACCGTTGCTGATGTTCGGGAAATACCGCTGGAAGTTCTGACTCAAGAACCACGTCCTGACAGGCAGTACCTTGAGTCTCTCGAATGCTTACATAAATGTCTCATCATGTACTTATGGCTTAGCTATCGCTTTGTCTCTTGTCTTCGTGATCAGCCTATGGCGATCCACGCGAAAACATTGACCGAACAACAGATAAACTGGACTCTGCGAGCATTTTCAGACAACCCCAAGTTGAAGGAAAGGCTGCGGAAGCTAAGACAAGAACAACAGAAGCTTGAGGACTCCACCAGCATTATTGAAGCGCCAAGCGTCGAGACTGCATTGTCAGGAATAGATCCGACCGTGCCGATACATGGCGATGCGTCTGAGCCAAGTCATCCACAGTTTGAAAGACTATCAGTTCAACTACAACACACCATTGGTGATGAGACTATTCAAGAACATTTCGCGAAGCCAGGGAACCTAGAAGCTCTCAACGAGATAGTTTCGTCAGGTTCTTCACAACCAAAATCATCGTCCAACCTCGACGTAGCCGGCCACGAAGCAGAGTGGGAGACTCAGGAAGTCGGACAGGTAGATCTAGATGTTGAAGAAGACGACAATGAAAGGACTGTGGATGCGGATGCCATACAGTCAGCAGAGAGGGGCATGGGTCAGCTCAAGTCCGCTGCTGGTGGTTTGGGGTGAAACACTGCATATATTTCAAGGTTTTCTGCGATTCACTCTGGACGTAATACTATAGTGATGTAACTACAAACTTGATGACTCCAAATGCTAAAGTGGCAGGGAACAAGAAACTGGCCCGTAGGAGCGGCCAGTCTCATTTGGTATCATGTCGCTATGCTCACTGAGTTCGATGTTGACAAACGGGTGAGAAATATTCTCTCTCTGTTAGGCCCAGACCAAAAGACAAACCGAGCGCATTGCCGAGTTCATTGCCGAGTGCATTGCCAGGTGCTTCTTTTGTAATCCTATATTGCTTACTGGACCTCAAATTCAGGGTAGATCTCATGAAGCCAGGAGTCTCAGTATGCTTAAGACTATGACAGTGTCTTTGGAAGTAGAAATGATTGAGAAGAGACTCCCAAAGACCTCATCAGTGGCCTATCAGAAACACCTTGCACACCAAGCATCCTGTCTTTCCCCAGGTCTCTTTACTTAACGATGCTATTCTGATTGACTGTCCAAGACATACTTCAAATTGCAATCCATTTTTTGGTTACTGAGACATGGGTACTGTGTTCTAGGCAGCCCCAGCAACTTGTCCGCTCCCCACCGCATCCCTCTTGGCTTTCTCACGTGCCTGGCCTTCTGCTATGTCGCGGGCAACTTCATCTTCACTAGAGCCTAGTTAGTCTTTGGCCCATGGCTGCCCCATTGCTCTTCGGAAATGCTGGGTACATAAATCATCGAATAGATTGGTACTTACGTCTTCTTGTTACCATGACTGATCATACGGTTTAGAAAAGTGTTGGGTCGACCCATAGGATATTTTTCGCTATCTTTCTCGGCGTCGTCGACCTCCTTGTTCAAGTATGCGGAGGTCTCTTCGTCCGCTGAGGCATCGGGGTCATCAAAGTCGGCTATAGGAAGAATTAGTCTCCCAACACTATGCATTTGATCTTATATAGATCGCCCTGCGGTGGACTGGTTAAGAAGCCGCCGTGGGTAAAACATTGATGCAGCTCAGAAGAAGAATTGTTCGATAGTCCTCGGATATACATAGGTAGAAAGCGAACGCAAGTGCCTAGGATATGCTCAACGCCTTTGCAAACTTGCCCATTGCAAATCAACGAGTTTATACTCTACCTCACAATGTTGGGCAGAGACACAGGGCAACATGCCATTTGTGCTTGGTCTGGAAGATTGATATAGTCAAAAACTCTGATCTTCTAAGGAACTCGTCATAGAGATCGAACAGGATTTATCTGGCACAAAGGGAAGCTGTTGGAGCTGCTGCCGCAACGCCAAAATTCGGTGATTATTGGATGTCTTACGATTTGTATCTTTGTGTGATAGTTTTCTCTTGACTTTCGCTCTGATATTATCGACGAGTCCAGACATTTCCCGAGGATTCGTGCGGTACTTGCTAAACAATGGTGAAAGTTTCAAAGTGTCATCAAGGTGGTGGCAAGAACGCTTGGGGGTGTTGCAGTGGTGCAAGAATATCAGGCGAGGTCTAGCTAAATGGTAGAACTTTCTCTTAAGCAAGAGGAGACGAATTCAATGACGCGGGGAAGGATCGTTTCGCCGAAGCTCCTGGCGGGTGCCGATCGACCCTTTTGTCGAGAAAGAGCTGGCCATAGGTCAGGAACCGAATCCCGAGCTTGCATCCACGGGTGGTTCTACATGGCCCCCTGCAAGTGACAACTTTCCAAGCCTTGACAACGCTCCCAAAAACTTGCAAAGGCCGGGCAAGCTAACCAGCCAACCAGATCTCAGTAGGCAGTATATTGAAAGGCTTAGCACATGAGATGAATCTGCCTGAGGTAGGCATGACTTTCCGAGGTTCGATCCCCCGGCGCATCTTCGGCGCGGGAAAAGTGAGCCGCGTTCATTTATGTTCGATATCCTATGTCAGTGTCTACCCAGCGCAGGGCGCATTGACGGAAGGACCTAGCGCCGTGCAAACCTTCTGCAGTCATGGACGATATCGAAAGCTTAGAACTTCTTTCCCTAGTTTCGAAAGTCACCACAGAGTTGCAGAATCATCTTGGCCTTGGTGACAAAGCACTCGCAGAGTTTGTGATCGCTCAACATGGAGGTGGAGACCTGGCATCGTTCAGGAAGACGCTGACCGCCATGGATGCTGACTTTCCGAACTCCCTTGTGGAGTCGATCAATCGCCTTATCCTAACGATGCATCCTAAGTACACGAAGGCTCCAACATCAACCCAAAAAAGTAGTGACAAGGAAACACTGGACGAGATCAGCAGGAAGTCGAAGATCTTCAGGGGTTTGGCACTGGCAGACAAGGAACAGATATGGGATGAGAGCGGTGCCTCTGGCGACGACACTTTCGCACTCCTCGAAGGATTGGCGGCGAATCGAAGCGCTACCACAAATGGGAGCCGGAAACGTAATCGAAGTCCACTTGGTCACCAGCATTCAAGAAAACGAAGATCACGGAGTCCAGAAAGTCCGGCTCGCTCAAGGAAGAGGCGTTATAGTACCGAGAGTGACCATGATCGCCACCACGACCATTTGCGAAGACACAACAAAGAAAGGAATAATCATGATCCGAGGCATCGAGACTACGATGGGAAAGATCCAAACATCGCAAAACCTGTGGTAGATATGGACGAGAAGCCAATCTTGTACAAAGTCTACGATGGTTGGGTTACTAGTATCAAAGATTTTGGAGCATTCGTCAACATAAAAGGTATACAAGGCAAACATAGCGGGCTCGTTCATGTTTCTGCTATGCAAGAAGGTGTTCGGGTCAATCATCCCTCGGACTTATTATCTCGTGGACAGGAGATAAAGGTCAAGATCGTCAAGATCGAGGGAAACAGGATAGGCCTCTCAATGAAGGAAGTCGACCAAATTACTGGCCGGGACCTTGTGCCCTCGCGTAGAATAGCCTCGGGAGCTAACATGGAGCGCCTGAATGGTGTTCACAGCCTTGATCATGATGAGGTACCAGTCATCGAAGATGGTCATTTTGGCAGATCAAAAAACCGTAAGCGCATGACTTCGCCTGAAAGGTGGGAAATCAAGCAGTTGATTGCTTCTGGCGCTTTGAAAGCATCAGATTATCCTGGAATTGATAGAGACTATGATGACGCTACGAACGGCGATACCGGTCAAGAGCTCGAGGAGGATGTGGACATCGAAGTTCGAGAAGAGGAGCCACCTTTCCTGGCTGGCCAGACCAAACAATCCCTTGAGCTGTCCCCAATCCGCGTAGTGAAAGCTCCAGAAGGATCATTAAATCGAGCTGCACAGGCTGGGACTGCGCTAGCTAAGGAAAGGCGCGAGCTGAAAGAGCAAGAAGCGAAAGACCGGGCTGTTGAAGAAGCATCCAAGGTCAATCTAAATGAACAATGGCAGGACCCCATGATCGCGCCTGAAGACAGAAAATTCGCCTCTGACTTTAAACAAAAGCAACAAGAACAATCTCAAGCGGCCACTCCAGTACCGGAATGGAAGCGTGTGACACAGGGCCAAAATCAGTCTCTTGGTAGAAGGACAACCATGACCATCAAAGAACAACGCGAAAGTCTGCCAGTCTTCAAATTCAGGAAACAACTGTTGGAAGCAGTTGAACAGAATCAGCTGCTAATCGTCGTGGGGGATACTGGATCTGGAAAGACCACGCAAGTCACGCAATACCTTGCAGAAGCAGGATATGCTTCCAGGGGCATCATTGGTTGTACTCAGCCGCGACGTGTTGCTGCGATGTCGGTTGCAAAACGTGTATCAGAAGAGGTCGGGTGTGAACTAGGGCGGGAGGTGGGATACACCATTCGATTCGAAGATCGAACTTCATCCGATACACGGATTAAGTATATGACCGATGGCATGCTGCAGCGAGAGATTTTGATTGACCCCGACCTCAAATCCTATTCTATCATCATGCTTGACGAGGCGCACGAGAGGACGATCGCGACAGACGTGCTCTTCGGGCTGTTGAAAAAGACTCTAAAACGGAGACCCGATTTGAGGATGATTGTAACATCAGCGACTCTCGATGCGGATAAATTCTCTGAGTTCTTTAATCAATGCCCTATCTTCTCGATACCCGGTCGAACATACCCGGTCGAAATCATGTATTCTAGAGAACCAGAAGACGACTATCTTGACGCAGCGCTGACCACTGTCATGCAAATCCACCTCACAGAACCTGCTGGTGATATTCTGGTCTTCCTGACTGGTCAAGAAGAAATCGACACGAGCTGTGAGATCTTATACGAACGCATGAAGGCTCTGGGACCCTCTGTACCGGAGCTGGTCATTCTTCCTGTCTACTCAGCGTTGCCGAGCGAGATGCAGAGCAGGATCTTTGAACCAGCCCCACCTGGCGGTCGAAAGGTCGTCATTGCGACCAATATCGCCGAGACTTCCATTACAATCGATCAGGTCTACTATGTAATCGATCCTGGATTTGTGAAGCAGAACGCGTATGACCCAAAATTGGGTATGGATTCTTTGGTTGTCACGCCAATCTCGCAAGCACAAGCTAAGCAACGAGCGGGTCGTGCTGGCAGGACAGGTCCCGGAAAGTGTTTCAGGTTATATACGGAAGCAGCTTATCAGTCGGAAATGCTGCCGACCACAATCCCCGAAATTCAACGGCAGAATCTGGCCCAAACCATTCTGATACTCAAGGCTATGGGCATCAACGACCTATTGCACTTCGATTTCATGGATCCACCACCTACCAACACAATGTTAACAGCTTTGGAGGAACTCTATGCATTGTCAGCATTGGACGACGAAGGCTTGCTTACCCGGCTAGGACGAAAGATGGCGGACTTGCCAGTCGAACCATCGCTTGCAAAAACACTACTAACATCGATTGAGCTTGGATGCTCAGAGGAGATCCTGACTATTGTCGCTATGCTCTCTATTCAAAATGTCTTTTATCGACCGAAGGAGAAACAACAGCAGGCGGATCAAAAGAAAGCGAAGTTCCACGACCCTCATGGTGATCACCTAACACTCCTGAACGTGTACAATGGATGGAAGAACTCTCGATTCAGCGATCCATGGTGCTTTGAAAACTTCATTCAAAAAAGGTCAATGACGCGGGCTCGCGACATCAGGAAACAACTGGTAGACATAATGGGTCGGTACCGACACCAGATTGTGTCATGCGGTCGGAGCACCGAGAAGGCAAGAAAAGCGTTGTGTACGGGGTTTTTCCGGAATAGCGCGAGAAAGGATCCCCAAGAAGGCTACAAGACACTTGTTGAAGGCACACCGGTCTACATGCATCCAGCTTCGAGCCTTTTTGGCAAGCCTGCTGAGCATGTCATTTACCATACTTTAGTGCTTACGACAAAGGAATACATGCATTGCACGACTGCCATTGAACCGAAATGGCTTGTCGACGCTGCCCCGACATTCTTCAAGGTTGCTCCGACCGACAAGCTTAGCAAAAGGAAGAAGGCAGAACGGATCCAGCCATTACACAACAAATACGCCGGTGAAGATGACTGGCGGCTGTCTGCTCAGAAGAGGCAGGGTCGAGGAGGTGGCGGTGGCACATGGGGTTGAGGTTGATAATGCACTTGTAGTAGACAATAAAGAAACTGATCTTCCTGGTTCGCTTTTTAGATGAGGCTGGTTGGACTTGCAATGCCAGTGTACTTGCCATGCAGCACTACTACAGGGCTGGAAGCGAAAGCGCAGGCCCTCACGGACCTCAGGCTACTCAGGCTACTCAGGACACGGGTACCGATACATAAACTGATTTTCCGGAAGACCGTAGTGCGGTTCCAGATCAACCGAGCCTATTTTGATCATCGTCCAATCACGTTGCGGCTGAAGCAGTTACAGCTGCCAAGCAAAATTGTGGTCCGCTCGCTGAGAGCACCTCCCATAGCTAACCAAAGCTTCGACATCCAACTCTACGACCTCTGCGATTCCACCATTTCAAGATGCGTCCCGTGGCACAAGCAGCAACCTCTGCTGCGCGACAGTGGACCCGATATGCTCTCCCTAAGTCCTCCAACACATCCCGAGCTGCTGCAAGCTCCAGCGCCCTTGTCACATCGACGCCCGAGTCGCAACGAAGGTTAGCCACCTCGAGCACCGCAACTGCAGGTGCACAAGAGCCAGCAAGCTTCGATTCGCCGTTTGGCCAGACGAAAGGCGCAGCAACAAATTTCGACAAGATTCCAAGTTTCAAGGCATATATGAGCGGCCGAAATGAAGGAACAAACCGGGTTTTCCAATATTTCATGGTCGGCTCGATGGGCCTGCTGGCTGCTGCGGGCGCAAAAGCAACTGTGCAAGGTACGAGGCTATATCTTCCAAGCTCGAGCGACGTGACAGGCCTCCCAAGATGGCCGATAGGATCTGAAGTGTTGTCTCCCGCATTCTGCTAACTCCTTTCCTGCACAGACTTCCTGGTCAACATGTCGGCTTCGGCCGATGTCTTAGCTATGGCAAAAGTCGAAGTTGATCTTTCTTCCATCCCAGAGGGAAGGAATGTTATCATCAAGTGGCGAGGCAAGCCGGTCTTCATCCGACACAGAACGGCATCCGAGATCAAGGATGCGGAATCGGTCAAGTAAGAAGAGCCTTCTTTCAGCCGTTGGGTTTGCCACTGACACTGCCTATCTAGAATCGCAACTCTCCGAGACCCTCAGGCAGACGCTGACCGAGTTAAGAAGCCCGAATGGCTCGTTATGTTGGGTGTTTGCACGCATCTTGGTTGTGTCCCGATTGGCGAAGCAGGTGATTTTGGCGGCTGGTTCTGTCCTTGCCATGGTTCTCATTACGATGTCTCCGGCCGCATACGAAAAGGTCCCGCTCCTTTGAACCTACAAGTACCAGAATATGACTTCCCGGAGGAGGACAAACTTGTCATTGGCTAGGTTGTGGAAGATATGAGTTTGTGTATATATAGATGACACCGTCTCGATTGCCATCATTTTGAGCCAACCGGGGTTCTGGTAGGGTGAGACTGTGGTGAACCAACGCTTTAGATGAGGCTACAAATTCAAGTTCTTTACACCATAAGATCATTTTTGGCGTGGTATTGGTGATGCAGTCCTACTCTTTCAAATTCAGCACATATAATTGGTCTTCTAGACTGAGGATGAATTCGATGCAACACTCGCCTGTGCTCTGATGTGCCAACTGATTTACCAGAAAAGGAATTCGGACAGTACTGCTTCAAAGCAACCATCATACGCGCAGCCTTTGACATGATCTATCAAGTCCAAAGCACCGTTCGGGAACGCGTCCGCTAGATCATAGTCGTTCCAGATATTCGAATTGCCAGCTTGAGTTATTTCCGATTGAGAGAACTTCCAGGTTAGGATAGCATCACGGACCAAGTACGACTGTGCATACTTTTGAAGAAGAAATCAATTTTGCGACCTCGAATTTCAGTCTGCAGAGTACACAAGCCCATTTTCTGCGCAAAACACTCAGCATTTTCGGGTGATACGGTCTAGAGACTTGCCAACTCCTTACAAACATGCATGGATGTTCTTCCCAACCACAATCTTACCTATACTTCCCTCACAACACACCTAACTCCCAGTCTCAAACTTTCAATTCACACCCCGTTTGGCGGCATTTGCCCTTTCAATGATAAGAGAGCGCAAGAAACGAATCCTCATAAACAATGAAAGCACACGACTCGGCGCCCCGTCCGAGCGTTCCGGTCTGTCACATCGAGTTACTACTCTTGTTCATTCTTGAAACCTACGCTGAACGTGATCTGCGTCGTGTGCGTCGTAGCTTTCTGTGGCGCCCACGGCGCCCTGGACCTGATTCTACGCTAGCAATTTCTACCGTTTTGGGTCAAGATCGGCTCTACGGCTTGCTAAGTTTAATCATCGTGCTCATGGATGTTGTATTGCAGCACAACCCGAGATCACGATGCCAGAGGCGTCGCTATGGCCACGACGTCAATCACCGAATATAGGCTTGAGATTACAAAGCAATGTCGCGTCCAAAGGCAGAGTAAGCTGGGATTCAACAGCTATATGAATGTCAGTCGATTCCGTGACTGTTCATCAACATGGTTAAGCACACGCCTCGTCGCTAGCACCAAGTTTGAGCCTTGATAAGAGGAGTAGCATCATAAGTGTATTGTCGGCACTGACTCTTTACCTCAGAACCAGGGGTTCACCCATCCTGCAAGTAAAATATCGTTACGTTTGAATTTGCACCCAAGGCCTTGTTGCTGACAAGGGAAACAATGTCAACCAAAACACATCCAGCGGTCGTCACTGTTGCACCGTCTGAGCCCGTCGAAATTCACCATGTCAACACACCAAATCCAGTAGGGAACGAAGTCAAACTCATCGTTCAGTGGACAGCCTCCACCCCGCTCGATCACCACCAGGCGTCCGCTCACCTTAATGTGAACCCTCCCCAAATCCTTGGCGATGGTGTTGCTGGCACCGTTGTCTCCGTCGGACCAGATGTTACGCGGTACAAAGCGGGAGATCAGGTGTTCGGCTTCGTTTGGCGATTCGCCAAAGAGAAGGCACATCAACTCTATTGCGTAGCACCTGAAATTCTTCTGGGGAGGCTACCAGAAGGCCGAACAATGCAGGAAGCTGTAACTGTTCCCAACAACTTCGTCACGGTATGGCATACTTTCACGAAAGAATTTCAATTCGAGCTACCCTGGGTTCGAGGTCAGGGAAAACCTAATGCGTATATGCCTCCCAAGAATGAAACACAGACAGCAGACGGTAGGAAGAAGTGGATACTCGTCTGGGGCGGAAGTTCGAGCTGCGGAATGTACGGCATTCAGGTGTTGAAATATTTCGGGTATGAAAATGTGATTGCCATTGCAGGCGAAAAGCATCACGATAAGTTGAGAAAATATGGCGCAAAAGAGTGCTTTGACTATCGAGGGAATGGACAAGTGGTTGATCGAGTGAAACGATTTCTCGAAGAAGATGGTTGCGAGATCGGTTACGTTCTTGATTGCATCGCATCCCTTGAAGGGTCGCTTAAGCAGGTCTCACAAATTGCCATCGCCGACGGGTGCAGAATCGCAGTTCTACTACCTGTCATTGTGAAGGACGCTATACCAGGAGTTCAGCCAGAGTATGAGATGGACGTAACGAAATGTGTAGAATGGGAATCCAGGGTAGTGCCAATTGGTGTTCGAACACACTACTGGATGGACAACAAGAAGTTGGCGGATGTTCTGCAAACGGAGATAATGCCTTGGGCGCTTGAGACAGGAGTAGTGGAGCCGAATGAGCAGGTGGTAGTAGAAGCCGCCTCTTTACTCGAACGTGCGCAAAAGGCTCTGGATATGCTTGGAGATAAGAAAATCAGTGGTGGTCGATTAGTTTGGAGAATTGCTGAAGAAGATCAGTTCGCACAGACGTTGAGAGGGATGGGGCGATAGGCTGACGTAGGTGCAACCCGAACGAAAGACATCTAAGATATTTATCTTTACTTGACCTCCATTGCTTCCGAGGTTTCAATGGTTCACGACAACTTGCTCCTAGAGATTTCATTGGCTTGGCGCTGGTATTACAATGTGTTTGCCACACTCATAAACGTAGTGTCGTAAAGCTCAAATCATAGACTGTGAGAAACATGATTGTTAGCATCCCTCTGAAGCACTGAAATGCGGCGGCCTAATACCTAGATAGTGTTCAATCTTTGAGAAGCACTAACAATCGTTCATGTTAGCAATACAATATGAACGCCTTGACTTGCTCCGAAACTACTTTAGCTCATTTATCGATGGTTTGAGACAGACCTCGACCTTTTCATGATCTGGATATTGTACGAGGTGCTTCAAGGATCTCTAAAGTCTATGTTCTTGGGCGGCGGGTGTTTAGGTCCTCTAGGGGCTTGCTAGCGAGAGTCGCGCTAAGTGGAGACTTGTAATAGGTCCTGCTCAGTTAGTAACCTCTTGGCCTTGGCAAACGTTTCTACCAGTTCGCCTAGTATTGAAGTTGGTTTCACCCTAGTAAATGTCCATCCCCAGGTACGGAGTACTCTTGCTGCTGCGGGTATACGTCCAGCGACTCGTGGGCCATTACCCCGTACCGAGTACATCACTGATACGTTTGCCAATAAGTTCCAGGTTGTAGCATTGAGCAAAGTTGGTGAGCGTTACACATGGCCCACCTACGAGTAGATCGACAGACCGAGCGACCTAGAATTTCGTTCCGTAACACGAGCATGCGTTATTCATCCTAAACATTTGGATCCCAAATTAAAACCAGAGCGATGAACGACAGCGCCCACAGCATACTGAATAGAATCCAGCTCGCGGAAATCACGGGAACAAATCCATACGCGCCGGCCTATGATTTGGCCACCATCCATTATGTGTCGGAAGCCTCAGCGCCTATCTTACTGTGTGGTCTCCATATTCTCAACTGATTGATTGATCCCACAGTCGTACATGTATTATTGAATGCTTCCGAGCGCGAACTGAAACATGCCGCGTCAATTTTGACGGGCTATCAATATGCGGTACGTCTTGATTCTAGGCAAAACGCTAACAGTAATATGAAGAAAGCCTACGTCTTGCATCTCGCGCCTTCTCCCAATGAATATGTCAACAAATATGTTTCGGCCAGGCATGCTCTGAACCATCAACTCCTCCATAGAAAGATGCAGCAGCTATCAGTGAAGCTGTATCCCAAATTTTTGGGCAGTTGAAGAGTTGTCCAAACGCTCCTTTGATTCTCGGCTGGCATTTCCATCAGCTTCCTTCCTCATGGCTGACACTTTGGGGCAGAGCTGGAACATATATGAAGGATTTTGGACGGACTGGGCGAAAGGTAATTTTTGGGGTTGCACTCTAACGCTATGCCCAACAAGCGCCATCGTTCTGACTAACTCTCTAGCAATGTTCGTCGCCTTATGCGCCATACAACTCTGGACGGTCATAAGGTATACGTTTCATCACCAGCTCACCACTCTTCCAGCAAAAACGGTGTCTACTCCACATCTCAAACAACGACTGATCTTAAGAAATGCAAGCTCAGCTTTAGGAACAGCACGTCTAATGCTCGAGCTGGTTTGTTCGTCTCGCAAAAACACAGTTCGACAGGCACTGCCAGCATATTTGATCGCCTTGGTCGCTACGGTCTACGCAATTTTGTTCATGGCCGCTGGCGTTTTCTCTAACAAGGCTATCACAGCTGCAACATTGAATGGCAGCTCTCAAGTACTCCTAAGAAGCAACAATTGCGGAGTTTGGAATGAGACTTATTACCGTATAACAGAAATGATGGAATATTCAACTGCTCAGGAGTTTGATTTGTACGCCCGATACGTTGCAAAGAATCTACACGAAGTCCAACGCAGCCTTGAATATGCCCAAAAATGCTATCTACCGGATTTCGAAAAGATTGCAACAGCATCTGCCTGCCAATTTTTCAAGAAACAAACAGTGGGCCAGACAAGTGGAAATACAGGTCCCTGCCCATTCGAATCGCATCTGTGTCATAGCGCCTCCCAAGCACTTATTCTAGACACTGGCGACATCGACTCACATGATGATTTTGGTATTAATGCTAGCCCTGCTGAGCGCCTGAAATATCGGAGAGTTACACAATGTGCCGTGCTTAATGGCACGTCTTTCATCGACGGGTGGAATGGTCAACTCACAGACGCGTCAGACCCGATGGTCCAGAGAGCAACCGCTCGTGCTTACTTTGGTCCTTCCCTCACGCGCAAAACACCGTGGACTTATTCTTATTCAAATTTCGTCTCCCTCTACGACAATTTCACGGTCAAAGTGACAACGCCATATCAACTAAACATCGAGCAAGCTGTCGCGTTTGCCGAGCCTCAATGGAGCGCTAGCGACTTCGATCCAATACCAGCGTTCAAACAGGCGAGTTCTGATCTGAGCCTGATATTTTTGAGCTACTCCGGGATGTACTTGGGAAAAGTTGATGATCCTTGGTTCGCTGCATCCAATGAACAGTTTTTCAATAGCAGTCTTGACTTTTTGGAAAAACGGTATGCTCGCGATGCGGCGATCAGCGCTATCGCCTGTACGGAGCAACACAACTTTTGTACAGCAAATAACACCTGCACGGGGCTTCTTGGATTCGACCAAGTCCAAAATGTTGCCTCATTCAATGCTATCCTTAGTCCCCATCAAAATGCTACGTTCGATCGAGTCTTGCGCTCCGTTCTTGCCTCTCGGTTTTGGAGTGTGATTCAAAACCTGTCACAAACTACAACGCCCCTTCTGGCAAGCACCATGAGTTTCGGAGGAAAGAGTGGGAGAGTAATATCTCAGGCTTTGTCAGACGACCAATGGAAGCAAGAAATAGAATATTGGCACTCCATATCGATGGCCCAGCTACAGCGAACGCTTGTTCAGTGGGCCACTGGCCAAATTGCTGCCGAATCACGAAATCTTCTTCGACCTACAGAGCCACAGGATATTTGGTTCTGCAACAATGTGATAGTCCCATCAACTACTTATCAGTCGTTCAGTGTTGCCTCCATCGCGCTCATTCTGGTATTTGGAATTCTAGTGTCCATCTCCAGTACATTCGTTCACGAGATAGACGCCTTTCTTAGAAGGATGTTTAGCAAATCCGCGCCGAAGAAGCACTGGGACCACGATGACATGCTCAACATTAAACGTTCGACGATTAAGGCTCCCTGGAAGTCACTCCCTACACCACGGGACGGCAAGTTTGACCAAGTTTCTCCACAAACCACGCCTGCCTTGAATTTTGTGGTCAGAGGCTCAGCATTCAAACCGAGACATTTTGAACGGACTCGCAGAGAGTCCCACCAGAAGGTCATTAGTGGTCTGGGTGTTGTTCCCGAAAAAACTTCCTTGAATTCTGGGAATGGGACAGTCTTGTGCACGACGGACAATCGCAGCCCTCTCAATATTACACCATTGGTGGTAAATGTCAACTCAGTATCCAATGAGGAGCGAGGCGGGTCGGAGAAGAGATCTCAGCCACAAGTGAATACGATTCTATCGGGTTCCAAAATCGAACCTAAAGGGCTTATATTTTCGACTCCCATCACGAATTGGATATGATTGATTGGCGTCCAGCCATCGAGCCAACACGCTTATTCACCAAAGAAAAAAGCCTGATCGAGCAACAAGCAGTGCTGGCCAGGTGCGCAACAATACAATACAGCTCCACAATATGTTTGGCAACAAGCTTAGCATACTTCATTTGAGACGACCTCGAGATAGCGACGGTTGCCAGCTCAAAAGTAAGTTGGCAATCATGGGAGACAGACAAGACAGTCGAATCAAATAACGTCAATTTGCAAGACTTTGTGCAAGTAGATTCACGAGTTGAGCAAAAATGCTGACGGGTAGGACTGTGGTTCGAGAACCAGGTTTATGAAAGCGCTGTAGTCAAAACCTAGTCAAAAGCCGATTGTTGATCAGGTGTTTTGATTTCGGCTGCTGGCACAATACCAGAGACAATCTATCAGGACGCTTGTCATCAAGAAAACGCTGTAAGTCTGCTTTGGGGAAGAAAGGCACAAGCGGCTTAAAGAGTAGTATTATTAGGTTTATTACTTGTACACATTTTGCCTCAGCAATAAGGAAGGACCGCGGTACTGAATTGGGGGTGTCTTCAGCGAAAGGTCTTTTCGTTGGTCTTCAGCAAATGCCAGCTAAAACGAGAAATATTACCGCTGGTAGAGATGCCAGTTAGATGAGTCAGCGGAGCCACGCTTTGTAGTGCTTTCACCACAAAGGCGGTTAGTCAAACGGTTCCGTACCCCGACGAGCTTGATATCTGGCAGAAACAAACGAGCGATAGCTCAACACGATGTGGGCACGATAAAGGTGCAAAGCTTGACGACGGACCGCTATTCGCAGACATTTTAGCTTCATTAGCCTCACAAGCTCATCCGTGACGTCCCTCGTTCTACTTTGGCGCTTTCCGGCTGTTAGTCCCATCAAACCTTTACCCACTCGCAACAACCCCCCAAGGTGTAGACTCATCTGTATAGAGATACATCTACAAGCAGCCCTTCTCGAGATCTAGAAGGAGGAGATGAGGCGGTAAGAGCGACCACTGCAGCTCCTACAAGCTCTCGGATCTTTCAAGCTGTACCTCATGCCGCCGGTGATCCAACCCCTCGCCCGCCACGGGCTGCGGCGCGGCATTCGGGCAAAGGTGTTATCTCTCCAGCCGTCAAGAACGTCTAAATCGCTCGCAGACAGCCATGTTCGCGGGCGCTCAATTCTATCGCAGTTGAAGTCTCGTCCACTCCGACGCTTGGGACCCGCCATCGCCCCCTCCCCCTTCTTCAGATCGATATCTACTGCACCACTTCCATCTAACCGAGGCCCGGTCGTACGTTTCCTCTATCGGACAGCAGCGTTGACTGGGACGTTCATCGTCGTGTCTGGCCTTATGGTGGCAGCCTTCTTTGCCTACGATGCCTCAACCTACAACACTCAGGATGGAAAACTCGAGATAGCTGTTTCCGAAGCTGCTCTATCTCCAAGAAGAGGTGGTCCAAAGAACCTACCTATAGCTGAAGTGCTCGTCGACGATGAAGACAGCGATGACATGATCAGCCAGAAATTCAAGCCAAAACTAGTGATTCTCGGGACGGGCTGGGGCAGCGTGGCAATGATGAAAGACCTGAACCCTTGCGATTATCACGTCACCGTCGTTGCACCGGATAATTACTTCCTCTTTACCCCCATGTTACCTTCTGCGACTGTAGGCACCCTCGAATTCAGATCTCTTGTCGAACCAATTCGCAGGATCGTCAACCGACTAAAAGGTCATTTTCTCAAGGGACAGGCAATCGACATTGACTTCTCGGAGAAACTGGTCGAAGTTGCCGGATATGACTCTTATGGCAGGAAACAGCATTTCTACTTGCCCTATGACAAGCTCATCATTGCTGTTGGTGCCACTACCAACCCGCACGGCGTGAAGGGCCTCGAATATTGCAATTTCTTGAAAACGATCGACGATGCGCGACTCATAAAGCGGAAAGTACTTAACAACATGGAAATGGCATGTCTTCCTACGACATCGGACGAAGAGCGGCGCCGACTGTTGTCCTTTGTGGTGTCCGGCGGTGGTCCCACTGGGGTCGAATTCGCTGCTGAACTCTATGACATGCTCAACGAGGACCTTCTCAAGTCTTTTCCGAGGATATTACGAAATGAGGTTTCTGTGCATGTCATCCAGTCCAGGTCACACATTCTCAATACTTATGACGAAGCACTCTCAATCTATGCCGAAAAACGGTTTGAACACGATCAAGTCGAAGTTCTCACTAACGCCCGTGTGAAAGAGGTCCAGGCCGACAAAATCGTCTTCAGCCAACGAGAAGCTGATGGCAGGGTTGTGGTAAAAGAACTGCCCATGGGATTTTGTTTGTGGTCAACCGGGGTCTCGCAGACCGATTTGTGCAAGACTATCGCCAAAAAGCTCGGTGATGCCCAACAGAACAGGCACGCACTTGAGACAGACACACACCTTCGGCTGATCGGTGCTCCGCTTGGTGATGTCTATGCTATTGGCGATTGTAGTACTGTGCAAAACAATATCGCCGATAGCCTCGTTATGTTCTTACGTGGCACTGCCTGGCAGGGAGGCAAAGACCCCAAGGATGTACGCCTTACGTTTCCTCAGTGGCGTGAGCTCGCAACCAAAGTCAGGAAACGCTTTCCCCAAGCAGCTAACCATCTTCGACGTGTTGACAAGCTGTTCGACGCTTACGACAAGGATAAGTCCGGGACGCTCGATTTCGGCGAGCTCCATGAACTACTTATGCAAATTGACAGCAAATTGACTTCACTTCCTGCAACCGCCCAGCGCGCGAACCAACAGGGTGTCTATCTAGCCAAGAAATTCAACAAAATTGCACAGGCCGTCCCAGGGTTCAAGGCCAACGAGATCGATTATGGTGACCTCGACGACGCTGTGTACAAACCGTTCGAATATCATCACCTTGGAAGCTTAGCTTACATCGGGAACGCCGCAATCTTCGACTTCAACGGCATGAATCTCAGTGGCGGCTTGATGGCTGTCTACATTTGGAGATCGATCTATTTTGCTCAATCGGTGAGCTTCCGAACAAGATTGCTTCTGAGTATGGATTGGACAAAGCGAGCCCTTTTTGGCAGAGGTGAGAAAGCGTAAAAGATTAATCTGACAAATCATGCTAACGTTGACACAGACCTGATGGCTTACTAGCCTCTGCACGTTCATCTAAAAGAGCGGAGATTGCCTGTGACTCGTACATCAGTCCACAATATCAGAAGTATCGTGCGGCAGACAGCCACGCCAGCTTAGGACGGACCAAGCGGTTTGGGAAATGCACGCATGGCCTCTTCTGGCATTGCTTTTGATACCTTTGGATCGGAATGGTGCAATTTGGAGGCGGCAATACACGTCAAAGTGAAGCAGAATCTCAAGCACGGAATAGAGGGTTATCACACACGACAAGATCGAGATTTGAGTCCACGGCTGCCAATAGGGAGTTACGGTAGCGTTTTCAGTAGAGCCATCTTGACCGAAATGCTAGCAATAGGTTCTCTGACGCTTTACATTGTTCGTGAGCTGCTGTAAGATGTTGGTTAATATGATTGGTGCGGTATCGCGACATACACGAGGGCGCTGTCGGCCACCAGGCCGCCGCCTAATAAGGAGTGAGCCAGATACGTGGACACTGCCTCGGAATGAATGAGGAAACCGCTAATGGTTGCAACAGCTTGAATTCAGGGGACTGTATATATCTCTTTGATCACATAGGTTTGTACAAGTGTACTCTTTTATATATTGATCCCTTCTCTGGGGCGACCTCAGTCTCTGCTACGCAGATATGGTTCATGGGCACCACCAGGTTTTTGTGGTTCTACCGCTACCGCCCCCGAACAGCACCAACGCCAGCGATCCAGAACAGCGTCACCGCGCCGACGGCGCCCAAGAATGCGCCCTCGAGCATCCTCGATGTCAATTCCCGCTGCGTCGTGACGATCGTGATCTTTTCGTCAAACAGAGAGCGAAGATGGGGGATGACACGATCAAGGTAGATACGTACATGTTGGCCAAGGAGGAAAGGAAGGTCGGTGTAGGGCGCAGTGGACAGAGGTGGTAGCTCTTGCGGAGTCTCGATTGGATCGGACGTACTGCGAACAGCGCCAGACTTTGAGTTCAGCATATCAATTGGGCCGGCAGCTAGAATTTCGGCATCGTCCGTTTCAGAGTCTGCTATCGGCGGGGCAGTAAAGACAGCGCCATTGGTATGGATCTCGGCCGCCGTGGCCACTTCTGCTGCTTGTTCGAGTTGCGATTGTTCAACCATCTCTGGAAGTGTTACTCTGTCCTTACCAGGTTCCCTTTGGCTAGCTTCTGCGAGGTCCATCTCTGGCTCTTCATGCGAAGCTTCAATGGCGACAGCAGCCACCGCCGAGTCCTCCTGGGCGGCTTTGATATGGAATATGGTTCTCAGCTCTTGCTCGGCACTCTGATCTCGTAAGGCCTCTTGAACTTTTTCCTCGAATCCTCGAACTAGCCTGCGGCGTCTCCACGGCTCGATGAGGATTTGAAAAACGACGAAAAGCAGAACATTAAGACCCATCAGACCCCAAGTGCCCCATGTAGACATTTGGCGGATCTTATCGCTCCATACCTGCTCTTCATGGTACCGTGCCAAAATTGATTTACTCAATCTTGTAGAAGCCTCCTCGTATTGCTGTTCTGCGCGACTGAGCCCTTCGTGGGCACGCTGTTCGGCTTGTTCGTTGGCGTGATCTGAACGATAGAGAGAGGTAAAACGTTCAAGATCTGTGGGTGACCAGGAATGCTTCCGATGCAGCAGATCATTAACTTCCCTTTGCGTATCCGACCGTGTGGAAATGGCTTGGGAATAAGCTTCGCGGCAGTCACGAACGTGTTGGCGAGCATTACGGACGGCATGTTCTTGTAGCTCGATGTCTCGTTTGAGCTGCTCAATGCTGCTGTAGCCGGTGAGGTCATTTAAACGCTTGGAGGCTGTGAAAACATGGGCTTGGAAGTTGTCCATGAACGAGGAGACACGAGAGCGCAGAGTGGAGTAGCGGGCTGCTAATTGTGAGGGCAATGGTTCTCGAGAGGCACTCTCCGAGGAATTTGATCCAAACCGGTCGTGTGCCGATGCCGCTGCTTCTCCCCTTGAGCTCTGGCTGGTGATGGTTGACGCCGTTGATGCTTGCGCTGACGCAGCGGCGCTTTTGGCGGCGGTTTCGCCTGGAGCATCAGCATTGTACACTATTGAGGACGATTCGGGTACGGTATGGATGATGGTTTCATCTCGTTTGCTCTTGACCCGATCCTGCTCTGCATCTGGCAGATTGGTCACATTGTCGGCTCTCGATTCGAGAGACGCGTCGATACGTTGCCGGGCATCTTGGATTTTCTTATCAATGTCAGATCCCCGACCATCACTGTAGCAGCGCACTCGATTGACATTGGAGGATGGAGGGAGATACAGGCGCTTCTGCTTTGGGACAGGTCGAGCCCATCTCGAGTTCAAGTTGACGGCTGACTGACTTGTGATCTGTCGTACCGCCGACTTTCGAACGGGCTGTGCGGCTCTAAATGCAGTCCATATCACTTGCTGCAATCGTAAGGGAGCTGGCTGCATTGAATGCGATACTTCTACGAGCTCTGGCAAGCATCAGGAGCTCTTCGTATACAGCAGCAACCTTTGCAAGCGGAAATTTATTGGAGCTGCCCAGCAGTTGCTCGACTCCAATTGTCAACAGTCAACACAGGCTGCAAGGCTGAACTCCGGTTGATTCAACCAGTTGGAATCGGACCAGGACTGGCACGCACACTTGCAAATACCCGTGGACATTAACATGGTCTTGGGCCCATTAGGTCGTCATCTTCGTAGGCAGGCTGCGAGTGTCCCGGTTCAAGTTGTGCTATTACAGAGTAGATCAACTTGAAACTTCGGGGTGTTAGCCCTGGAGGCCCGTTAAACGAGGCTGCGTTTCAAAAGAAGCCTAGCCTGAGTTAATCATGTTCTCTGCGGCAGAATCCGCAAAATTATAGCGCTGGCTTATTGCAGTCTCCTTTGAACGTAAGCTCTGAGGAGTGCTAATTTGTTCGCTTCTTACAATGCAAGATCTTGATGCATCAAGCAATGCTCGTCTAGAACTGAGTTATGGAGGAGATCATGGATCATGTTTGCATTGACTTACTGTGTGCTGTTTCGGACCTGACATGTCATCATCCGAGCGCGACCGCCTCGGAGGCGATTAGCGATTTATTACAGAACGAACAAATGCTATTAGACCCAGACTTACTCCGCCCGTTGAAATTTTTCTCAATGCATTCCCAACGATAAACGTGCTTCGCGATTCACCATTGATCTCATATCGTCAACATGCCTTTCCCAGAGACACTGGATCGAAAGCCCAAGGTCATTTTCTTTACCGACTTTGATGGCACTATCACCTTGAAGGATACAAACGATTTTATCACTGACAATCATGGTTTCGGCCAAGAAGAGCGTCAGAAGGGAAACAAACTGATCCTGGACGGTGTCGATTCATTCAGAGATGGCTTCGCGAAGATGATGGACTCTTGGCAAGTCTCTCTCACAGAGACGATCAGTATTCTCGAGGACAACATTACACTAGATCCCTACTTCAAAGACTTCGTTGTTTGGGCAAGAGCACACAACGTCCCTATCGTCGTCCTAAGCAGCGGCATGGTCCCGGTAATCTCAGCACTGCTGAGAAAATTGCTCGGTGAAGATCTCATGACTGACATCGAGGTCGTCGCCAATGATGCACAGCCCATTCCACCAATCAATGATCTGAGCCAGCGAGGAGGGTGGAAGATCAAATTCCATGATGACAGCGCTTTTGGACATGACAAATCCTTGACGATCCGTCCATATGCGCAGGCTATTGCTGAGCTGCCCGAAGGAGAGTTCAAACCTACCTTGCTCTATGCCGGCGACGGCGTTTCTGACCTGTCCGCTGCTCGAGAGACAGACCTCTTGTTTGCAAAGGCTGGTCACGACCTTATCATCTTCTGTGAGCGTGAAGGTATTCCCTTTACTACCTTTGAGGACTGGTCAAGCATCCTTGCTGAGACAAAAGCCATTTGGACAGGTGAAAATAGTATCATAAATGTCGCTGAAGAAGGCTTGAGGAGGCACAGAACCAATTCTATCGAGATGGCCAAGCGTCCTCCACCACAGACCTTCAATCGAAAGAAAAGCCTGTCTCAGCAACAGCGACCTGTTATCGAATCTTGAATGTAAACCGGGTATGAAAGGTATCCAGGCTTTTTGACTGACGTTCTTGGGGAGATGCAGACAACTTAGAGCCATCGTAACATCCCGCATCAATGATTTAACATTCGGTCAGGAACCGACTGTATTTGATGTGGTCGTGAAGCTCTAGCGATGTCCGATATCCAGCTCTCTCGAGGGATCCATCCTCCTTCTAGACCTCATAAACTTCATGATCTTGTCCAATTGTGTGTCACGAGTGCTCTTGGCCACCCCAGAGAAGGCCAGCTCGGGCATGGTGCCGATTATATGTGTTTACAATGGTAATTATGGCTCTGTCGGAAGTTGAGTATTTATCCAACAATTCTTAAGGCCAAATTGGCCTGTCGCAAATGTTTTGTTGAGGTGCCACCCAATATTTCATGGCATCGCAAGCGAACAGCGACTACCATCCCAGCGGACGTATCTACAAATAGAAAACTCAGATATAATAAGAGAAAGGAGAAAGCAATGCAGCAATTCGCCGCTTGTACAACTCGCTGTGATAGATAAGTTGTAACTGCTTGATTACTATTATGACTCGCGCTTTGCCTACCAGGACATGATGTTAAATTGGCCAAGTTTGCACTGTTATTCTGATGTGATTCTAAAATTGTTGCCTGCCTACCTAAGGTACCCATCAGCACATGTACTGTTGAGTTGTAACGTACGCCTTGGCTATGTTAAAAAAGAAAAGGCAAGACCGGCACTAATGTTCATTGTCCCGACGCCCCTACATCGGTACCTTTTGACAGTATATGTTTACCACTTAAAACTTTATGCTAGCAGGAAGAGATTGACATGTCTATTGTACCATAGAACTTGATCCAAATCATCTTAACGTCTTTATTATGGCCTGGCACAACACGGCAAAGGGCTAGTATTGGATGAAGTTCCATCTTGTCATTCTGACACTGGCAGGTACCCCGATGTGTTGTCAGACATTGGCAGATTCTAGATACATCTTCCCAGGCATTTGAAGAAACTTATTCATTATTGCACGTACCTGGACTCCCTGTGCTAGTAGCACTTGCCATCTATGGGCTCCCTAGCAAGCCTGTCCAAGGGAGACCAGCCCGGCAACGATAGCTCACACGATTCTATTGGAACAGGTCAACTAGGACAAAACCGCAATTGCGAAACCGAGCCCAAGACCAATTCACGCAAAAGAAATGCTTTCACAGAGTTGATGGCACGCGAACCCAAGCTACCCAGAGTTGACGAAGTTGTCCACGTCTCACACTCCCAAACTCAGCCGATCATGCATAAGGCCAGTACTTTCGGCTCGGGTCTGCTCGCCTACATCACACACCCAAACTCCTTCCCTCCAGGCACCGTTGTCCGTCAGACAGAACACACAATCTTGGTTCGAGATCTATATCCAAAGGCTCTAGTTCATCTCCTTCTGCTTCCACGCGACTCAAACTTCCACCATCTGACCCCCTTTGAAGCATTCAATCCATCAGACCCTGCACATGCAGACTTCCTCTCTTTAATGCGCTCCGAAGCGGCATCAGGTGCCCGACTAGCTGCGGCAGAACTCTCGCGCCTTGTCTCGCCTCACTCGGCCTCCTGCAGGGCACGCAATGAGGCTCTCGACTCCTCAGACCCGCCCGCCAAACTCCCTCTTGGCCGGGATTTCCTGACAGAAATCAAAATAGGCGTGCATGCGAAGCCGAGCATGAACACGCTGCATGTTCACATAGTAAGCGTGGATAACTATTCCCCCTGTTTAAAGCATAAGAAACACTACAACAGCTTCAACACCGGCTTTTTTGTTCCACTTGATGAGTTTCCCCTAGGAAACACAGAGGCTTTGATGAATGACCGGGAGCAGTCATACCTCTTAAGAGGTGATATGGCTTGCTGGCGATGTGGCAAGAATTTTGGAAACAAGTTCCAGCAGCTGAAGGATCATCTCGAAGCCGAATACCGAGAATGGAGAAAGGTATGAGTTGGTATTTACTAGGAGACCTCACACCACTTTGCTACTTTTATCTCAGGGCTACGTATGGCCTTCGAAGCTTACCGAGCCATCGTTATACTGCTAGTTTGTTCCAATGGTAACCTGATCACCGCAGCCCACCATACTCGACCTCTCCATTGTCCCCAAAAAGCGTACTGAGGGCCTTCTCTCGACCTCTTGTACGTCTCCCAACCCCCACAATTGATTCGTCATCTTGAATGCCCATGTCATCGCGATTTGTTGCCTCTTGCTCCCTCCACAATCTCTGTCTCTTCTCCTCGCTTTCCTCTCTACTTAACTCAGGTTCAATTTCTCCATCGAGTTGTCCTGGCTTTGCCCGCATTCGTCGTCTCTCAGCAAGCTTGGCTTTGAGCGCGACGGCTTCTTCGCTATCGGCGTAACTTAGTCGCGCAGGAACTTGAGATGGAGAAGGTGATCGCGGCAATTGTGATGTTGAGAAGGCCGTGAGAGCACGCTCGAAGGCGGTAGGAGACGTTGAAGTCTGCTGTGCCGTAGATTGATTACTGTCATATTGTGGATCAACAGATTTTTGGCATGCTATTCCAGGTAGTGCCTTCCCATTGTTGCTGTGTGCCACGGTAGTAATCATGGTCTTGCTATCATTGCGCTGCAAATCTGACGGTATGCGGCTCATCATGCTAAGAGGTATTCCTAGACCGTCAGTGTTAACGCTGTTGATCGAGCTTGCTCGTGATAGTGGTTCCTTTGCAACCTGTGCCTTGTCGTTCTCGATGGACATTCCTGAGGTATTTGAGAAATTGCTCAGCGCCCGACCGAAGAGTTTCCGGTTAGAAGTCCTCGAACTTGGTCGTGTCGTTGCTTCTGCTACTGCTCGAGCTGCGGCTGCGGCTTTAACTTCGAGAAATTCACTTATAAGATTTGGATGGGCCGGATGTTGCTCGGACTGTCCACTAGACGCTTGGTGTCCAGGTCCTTGAGGGTTGTGGATTTGAACATTTCCTTCTTCCGCGGCGTGAGCAGACTTAGCTGGTCTTATATCCGCCCTAACGTACTCAACATGTGATCGCTCGGAGCCTTGAAGACCTCCCGGCTCGCTGTTGTTCCCGTCAAACTGCTCAAAGAGCTTCGACTTGCTTTTGCTTAGCAATGGATCTTTGCTCGTAAGATTGGCAGAGACGCCCTGAAACGGTATTGCCAAATTTGGCTTCTTGCCTTCGAACTCGTGAGCACTCGCAGTCCAGTCAGAGTTATGCTGATCGCCTTGATCGGCAAAGGAGGATATGTCATCACCGGCATTTTCGAACCCATCATTAAGACTTCTCAACTTCGATCGTTTCTGCGAGGCCTTGGCGGACGTCGTTGAATCGTCATTTTGTGCGAATTGGGAAGGGGTTTGAAGGCCAATGGTCCGTACGCTTTCTGATGTATCTTGGCGATGTTCAGATAAGCAGCGCGCAGCCGTATGTTCGCCCAATCGAATACTACCCGCACCAGGAACAACAAACGGCTCGAAGGATGGTATCCTTCCCGTGTTGATTAGCTGCCACAACCATTTCTCTGAGACGACGGGTATACGCCATAGGGAGGCATGGTCAACTTTTTGCAAATTCACCTTTAGAGAGTTACAGATGAGCACCGTGATATCAGCTGTAAACTTCTCTTCGTACTTTGCACCCAACTTTTGTACGTTCTTGGCTATATGTAGGGTCTGCAGCTGAGAAAAGCCGCTAGCGTTGATGACCAGCTTCGAAATAGCAGGTAGATTGATCTTGACGACCGGTTTCCCAAGAGGATATCGATTGGGCGGCACGAATGCTTTAATAGAGATACAATGCTCCAGCCATAACTCTGTGACGATGTTCACATTCAGTCGATTCTGCTCCAGAATGTCTAGCTGACTTTGCGCAATGCTGTGGGGAACTATCAAGAGTGAGGACGATGTCGAATCTTCATCATTCAACCGAAGTTCTGATAGCTTCACATGTAGCGACCCTCCATGGCCAGAGAGATGCTCGCGAAGTATAGATCTTTGTCTCTCATCAAAGCCCTTAGCAGCGAAGTGTCGACCGGTAAGAATGCCACTTGTATCTTGTTGTGGCTTCACACTGGAAGATGTGTCGGGAACTGGCAGGTCTAGGGTTGCCTTAGTCAATGCTATGCTTGGGACCGGCGAGTGGATGTTCGACGTCGATTTAGAGGGCCGCAATCCGGGAGGTTGGACATCGGACTCTTTTAGCACTTGTGGTGCAACAATGTCATTCCACATTTCACTCTGCTGGCTACTAAACCTAGCGCTTGCAGTTCGACGTATCTTCCTGTTCTTCTTATCATCCTGCTCGGCTCGTGGTCTTTTCCCAGATCTCGGGCTAGAAGGCACTTGATGGGTCCACGCTCCAAGTCCTTGATTTGCGGGAGGCAGTGTAGGATGATACTTAGATTCATCTAGCTGCATACCTCGATCCCGCGTATCTTTATACCATTTTATGCTTACAACATTGAGACCCCAACTAGTTGCGTACTCGTACTTCTTTCCAGTCGGTGCATTAGCAATTAAATGGGTCACATTTTTGGTCAGATCACCAGAATACTGTCCACCATGTTGCACGATGTCCCTGGCAAGTTCATCACGAAATGCAAGGTCTTCAAAGCCTGTAATTGACAGCTTTAGGCCAAGGAGAGTGGGACACCTATACTGGGCTTGGAGGGCGTGAAGGTTAATAGGTTGGTCGTTCATCCATAACTCTCGAACAGCCCGTATAAATTCCGGAAGCAGAACCTTGACGTCTTCTCTTTCTTTAGCCACGTACCGATACTTTTGAGAGTCGGTGGCGCCAACGATAAGGTGTGTGACGTCGGAAGTGAGGTCTAGGGTGTGTTCAGCACCCATCTCTTCTGTCCATGCTGCCAGTTCGCTTCGGTGCTCCGGAAGAATTGAGGTACAACAGAATTTTGCTCCATACAACGGTTTTTCCAAAGAAGTTGCCACGGCATCTTTGGGCATTATGCATACCTGTCACGATCGTATAAAGCATTGGTACTGGAAGTATGCTCGTGTGGCGTCTCAATAGAGGGACGGAGGTAGCGACACGCTGCGCGTTGCCGGAGAAATTTCCACGCGTCTTAGCTTTGCGTGCTTTGCTTACATCACAACCTCGGAACACTTCTGTTTTCTATCCATGTATGTGAAATAATTCAAGGAATGTGTATCGTGCTCGCTAGGTAATGGTGAAGATCGCGTCGGGCAGCTCTAAACAGAAATAATGCTAAGAACACGCGTAGTAGTAATAATATATCCAACAGGGCTACCCACGCTCGCTGGCCAGTTTTGCTCAAATGCTAAAGGAACGGTGATCATTCTATTACTACAGAGCATTAAATTGCCAGTCGTATCTGGTATGTCGATGCTAGGACAATGGTATCTGGTTGTCTACGACAGTACAACCTTCTAGCGTAACTCGCCTGAGGTCTAAATACATGTTCCCTCGACAGGTTCAAGAAGGATTACATACCAACTAAGTTTGTCTTCACATCGGTGGAATGTGGAAGCCTTCTGACCGATAAGAAGAGGAGCTTGCAAGTATTTGCGTATTTGTATCACCAGCAGCGCGGAGATTATTTCCATCCCATTATTATACTTGATGATGCGGATGGGAAAAAGCCAATCTATATCGCCCAGATGTCTTGTCAACGCGGGTTCAAAGAACGTGTCGACTGTTTTTGGACATTGAACAAGCAGATCGACTGCCAGGTAGCAGATTCCGTGATCATATGAGAAGTCCCTGCATGACTAAAGAGATCCGAAAGCCCCCGGGCTGTCGTAGCACTGAAGTCTTGCGGATATCACAACTAATACATGCACAATGACATCGTTTGTCCCAACCCCGAAGGTAGGTGACTTCCGGCGTTGTGAGTAATACGCCGTATTGCTCAATCTCCGCAGGGCAGCTGACGCGTTCAGCCTCCCCAAAGGATCCGCATCGCGCTCGCGATCCTCGGGAGTGAATAGCAACTAATATAATTGAGCAGATTGCGACTGAAGGTGAAGGCGAAGCCGTAGTCATGAGAGGATGCTACGATCCGATTCTCGGCCTCTCGGCTGACAGTTCAGTCTTATTCATCAGGCAGTGTTCGGTCTCGGGCTTCCATTCGTTCCTTCACGTCTCCGCCCCCTTCCGAGCACTCCATGAAACTTCAGTCATTGACCACTCCTAGTGGCGAAAAGTTCTGGCTCCAATAGCTGGAGATACGCAAGGATGGGGCAACCTTGGTTTACCATACATATTAGACTTGCTACGATCGCCATAACCGTGCCCGGTCTTCGTTAGACCTCCGACGCTGAGTTCGCTTCATCGTCATGCCGGCATGACTAACTTTTAGGCCTGAGTGCAAAATACTTGATATTTTATAAATGCCTGAGAGTAATAATAATGGTACATCCCCGTGCAACGTCCCTCTCCATCCTTATGCTCATGCTGTCTTCGAGCGCGTAAGGGTGACTTAAAGGCCGACACGTATGACGGCTGAGCATGCAAATTGGTACGTCACGCATACCTTGGAGTTGGATCGAGTGAAGCTCCACGCGTCTAAGGTTTCGCAATCTACGCGGGGTGTTCCACTATTATGCCGCTAATGAGGCATTACCCAAGCCGTTTGTGATCGAAATAGGCGTGCCGTGATGCTTGTCGGACGCAGACGGACGGTGTGCTCGAACATGTCAGATACTCCCACACGACTTCACTCGTCGTTCTTGCGCGAAAAACTCTGAAAATCCACCCACAAATCAGTTTCAAGGTTGGACATTGCTAATGGTTTCGCGTTCTAGCTCGAGTCTCGCACTCGTTTGGGACACGATTGATCTGATTTTGGTCGTTTGACTCTACGTTCCGGCCACTGCCACCAGCACAAAACACCTCAACGAGCTGTGCATTAACAACTCCTTGGAAATTCTCCAACACACCCGACAACCGCAGACCTGGCGCTACCACCTAAACTCTCCTGCAGTTGGCCGCACCTCGAGCTCCCGCCAGCACATCCACTCTAGCTGAAACGTATATCCCACCCGTTTCGGACAGACAATCCAAACAGGCAAGAGCAGCTGGCGAAATGGTTTTTTCAGAGCTCGGCCGGACGAGCTCACCAGAGAGAAGAGACAGGGGGCATTCGATTGTCAATCGAACAAGGATCGGAGCAGTGGTCGACGGCAGACGAAATACAACACCCAGGAACGATGAGGTGCCGATCACGCGGCCCAGCTTCACCGACCAGAAACCGATAGCTTCGGGCAACGGCGTTGCCGTGTACGTGCAGACCGCCGAGCCGGTGCTGTTCTTGCAGGGTTATGATGCAAACGATCCAACTTCACATACTACAACGATGCTTCGCGGAAGTCTCCTCCTGCGGTGCTCAAAGCAAGCCAAACTGAAGTCCGTTTCGCTTTCTTTCAAAGGCAAGTCTGAAACAGATTGGCCAGAAGGAATTCCTCCGAAACGGGTCGATTTCAAGGACACAACCCAGATCATGAATCACACTTGGTCCTTTTTCAACGCGCAATTTCCGCAAGCTGAACATAGTTATGGGGCCGACATTGTGCAACTACAAAAAGGACCATCTTCCGAGGTGCAGGAAGTCAGTGCAACAGGCTCCTCGTTTGAACTATTTCAAAGGAATTCCTCTCCAGTCCGACAGCCACAAAGTGGTCGAGATGCCTCCAAGAGGCTATCATTACAAGCCAACCAATCTCGAAGTTTCGGAAAAGGAGAAAGCATGACGGGCGGACCAACAGTGGCACAGAGGGGCTTCAAAGTCTTCCACCCAGGTGACTATATCTATAATTTCGAGCTGCCGCTTGATTCTAGGTTACCAGAATCTTGCCGTGTTGACCTTGGCTATGTCAAGTATGAGCTCGAGGCCCTTGTCGAGCGATCTGGTGCCTTTCGAGCCAATTTGCTGGGTGCAAGGGAACTACAACTGATTCGTGCTCCCTCGGAAGGTTCTTTGGAACAGACAGAACCTATTGCTATCTCAAGAAATTGGGAAGATCAGCTCCACTACGACATAGTGATCTCTGGAAAATCTTTCCCTCTCGGGTCTTCAGTTCCGATCGCGTTCAAGCTTACACCCCTAGCAAAAGTCCAGTGCCATCGCATCAAAGTCTTTGTGACAGAAAATATTCAGTACTTCACCAACAATAAAAAAGTGCATCGACTGGAACCAACAAGGAAGATTCTGCTTTTTGAGAAGCGGGCTGACAGCGATAGTACCAGCTCTTACCCCGGTAGTTCGGTACGAGTCTTGGCTGGTGGTGGAATTCCATATGACTACAGAGCTGCAGCTGCAGCTGGAGATGAAAACGTCCCACATGACACTCGCAACCTACTCGGAGACCTGGAGAGCGATTCAGGCAGCATAGGCCCGACTGAGATGGAGTTTAACATCCAGCTACCAAGTTGTCACCAAATGAAGGAAAAGATCAGAACAGAGCATTTACACTTTGATACCACTTATTCAAATATCCAAGTCAACCACTGGATCAAGGTAAGCCTCAAGAGGCGGATCCGATGTTTTCGATACTAACATGAATTCTTCAGATTGTCATGCGGCTCTCACGACCAGACGAGAACGATTCGGAGAAAAGAAGACATTTTGAGATCTCGATCGACTCACCTTTCAACATTATGTCGTGCAGAGCAACACAGGCTAATATGTCCTTGCCAGCTTACAGCTCAGGAGGACAGCATCCTGGCGCGACGGATGAGTTCGAATGCGGATGTCCCGGGGCGGTGTTGACTCGTCGTAGCACACCTCCTATCGTACAACCTTCTGGGGTATCTGCGGACAACACTGCAGCACCACCGGGACCGCGGCGAAATTGGTCAAGTGACAATGGAGGGTTGACCGTGCCGAGCCAGGCACATGTACACAATGCTGATGCGAACAACGCCAGTTCACGGCCAATGCACCTGATGCGAAGTCCGTCATTTAATCCTCCAGCTTTTGACGCAGAAGATCCGCCGCCGCCTTTGGTAACCCCGCCTCCGCTTTATGAGAATGCCGTCAATGGTGATACGACCAACGCTTTGGCCGATTATTTCGCACGGTTAGCAGAGGAAATGCCAGATGACGATGAACGTAACGACAGAGGACGGGTTGATATACCGCTGACACCTGGGGGAAGAGTGAATCGCTCTATGGATGTTCCCAGGAATTGGGCTCCGTTAGGACATTCAACGAATCTGACCTTGCCATCTGGACAACGGACACCCACTGCTGCTTAACATGAATGGAAATGATTCTGTTTTCGGCGTTCGTCAGAGATATGAGAGGCAAAAACGTTATTCTGATTGTTTTGCAAAGCTGAGCTATTGAGGAGGGGTATAACATATTGTGGGAAGTATGGCTGGATGCATTTCCGGCGAATCATCAAAATTTGTGTATTCAAGATAAAGGATAACATTTCAACTTCTGGATATAGGGCCAAAACGTGATAATAACGACAGCCCGCAAATGTGAGAGTTGTGAATGGTCCGCGTAATAATTTTGCATCCCTACTCTAGTAAGCGGGTTGACTTCGTCTTGGGCAACTTTATGTAATCACGGCAAAGTTGCCCCCGCCGACACCAAGGCGGAATTTCTTCGGTAAGCGACCTCGTGGACCTTTTTCGAAATGTAGCAAGCTAGATATATAGTGTCACTTGGAGCTCTTGTCGAGCATCACCCATCATGGACAACCTCAATCGCTGAGACCGAAAACACTGTACGACGCAATTGTCGGTGCGCGTGCTAGGCATGGCGCAAGCATTGGCCGCGGCTGCGGCGCATTCTCTGCCTCCCTTTCCACTACCTGCGTTGCCCCGGGTGCGGCCTCCCCCAATCCCAAAGGGCACTCCCGGCCCTAATACACGTCCCATACCATCTGAAGCTGCAAAAGGTCGCGTTTGGGCCGATGGAAAATGGTCGGACCCTCGCTCAAATTCGGCAAAACAGCAGCAACAAGTGGTCTCCAGGCAGTTGGAGAAGGCATTGAGGCGTGAAGTCCATGGAATGAACATATACGCGTACAAGCACGTGCGTACGCACCAGGTCATATACAGCTTAACGAAGAACATGGATGTACGCATTGATAAGTCCTCCTTTTCCCGCTTCAATGCTAACAATGGGGCAGAACGCCAAGATGATGAAGCAGCTCCTTTTCCATGGAAAGAAGACCGTGCCAGCTGCTTTACGCCGAGACCTATGGCGGCCATACTTCTCGATCCATTTCCCGAAAACACCTGCCGGAGCGAACAAAGGGCTGAAGGTTTTCCATGAACTTCGAGAGCTCTCGATGAAACGACAATTAAATCCACCCCGAGTTTTGGTCGTCACTACCCAAGAAGATGTGGAGAGAATGAAAGCACGATTCGATCCTGCCAAACTGAAGGAGTTGACGGAAAAAAAACCCACGGAACGAGGAGCAAAACATCATCAAATCGATTTGCCTGTGCCAGGGACTAAAATTTCCCAGAGACTGCTTGCCAAACGTCTCATGTATCAAAAGTCTACCTCTGTCGCTGACGTAGCTGCTGTCCTGTCGAGAATGGTGCAAAACAAGACTGTGGTTCAGCACAACAGGGAAAAGCAAGAAGTGCTTGCTCCTACTCCACAACAGCAACTTGCCAAGCAGAAACTTCGGCAGAGGAATCGGGCACCTTCGCTGTCGGATCGAGCTTTAAACCGTCTACAGGCCATTAGAACCGACGAGTTGAACAGAGAGCAAGAATGGCAGGCTAAGAAGACATATACCGAACCTCGCCCAGGTTATGTGCAAATTGATCAACATACTCTATCAAGGATAAGCACCGAGTATGATGGCAGTGTCTCATTTGATGGAAAGGATTCCGCCGAGCTCGATGTTATCGAATCGAAGGAGCAACAAACACAACAGGAAATAGGTGCAGAGGCTGCGCTTGAACAAATGCAGGAACGGATCGAAACAGAGAAAACTGCGAGACGAGAAACGATTAAACAGACTGTCATGCCGCGTATAGAACAAGCGCTAGCACAATTACCCGATCAAGAGCGTCTGAAAATACGCGCAGATCTCGAAATAGAGAGGGAACAGAAGCAAAAAGAGATCGACGCTCGCGTCGTCCACGCCTATGCAATGTTGAAGGAAGAGAAGGACAAGCTTCGTGTGTTGATGGAAACCCATGGCAGAAGCAAATGGCTTGTCCGCAGACTCAGGACGCTAACTCGTGATCGGCCCAAGGCTATCGAAGAGATGAAACATCGTTTGCAGCGACGATACGTCGATTGGGCCGGCCCATTTGCTGAGGTTGGCTCTCACGTTGACAAAGCTATGGCTGAAATTGATGAGCAATATGCACATCGCTTGCAGGAATTGCGGAAAAATGTTGCACTCGATCGACAGACACACGGCGACCTGAGCAATCATGAAGTCGAAATCAGGTGGGCCGATGTAAGGGATGGTACGTATGCTAAAGAATGGCCTGACTCTGTGTTTCATGAAAGCCTTCAAGCAAAAGCTGTGATAGTAGCAAACGGTGTCGCCACAAGACAGTATTTTCACCTTGACGACAGCGAGTTGCCCGTGGACGAGCAGAAGATGCGTGTTGCAATGCCCCATTCAAACTCGGTCCACGTCTTTGGCGCTGCGAATGTTGTTGCTAATACGTCAGCTCAAGGACGATACCAGGCCCCAGCAGAAGCAGCAGTGTCTGCGAGCGAGAAACGGGCAAAAAGAATTGATGAATGGGCCCAGACATCGATGATTCTTGCCCGTGATAAGATCTTCTCGCTTCGCCGAGAATGCAGCTCACTTCAAGAACTGTTCGCAGAGGTACAATACGATAGAGATATGATGCCATATCTCGGCTACATGGAAGATGCGCTAGACAAAGCCAGGAACCAACTCCAAGATTATGTTGAGACACTCAATGCCGATTCGCTGCAAAGCATCCAAGAGAACCTCAATTACGCAGATTCCATTCTGCCTTGGGCACGTGATGAAGTCCGGTCACTCAGGACCGAGCCTCAGTATGACGATAACCACGAAATGCAAATGCTGCAAGAGGCGTTGAGAACGCCAGAGAACTCTCAATTGTCCGGTAACGTTCATCTTTCCATGTTGGCTTGGCTTGAATGGTTGTGCAAGCAGATTGCTCTACTCACCCTTGAGTACCAGAATCTAGAGGCCAGGTACCAAGCTCAGTTGCGGGAGGACTTCGTTACGAAGTTCGAGCGAAGGGAGCAGTTAGAGGACAACTTGGCCAAATATCAGGATGCGCAATCCACTGACAGCTACCGCCATGCGTCAGCTGAACTGGTAGAATTTGATGCAGATTTTCCGTTTGTTATTGACACGATAAAGAAAATGGGTGTCACACCGGAAATCCGAAGGATACAGAAAGCAGAGATTCGGACATTAGAGGACAAAATTCAGCAGGCACGACATTCCGTGAAAGAACTTCCTGAGGATGCGAAAGAGGGAGAGTTCGCACCTCTGTTTGCCAGACAGCAATTGCTCATCACTGCGTATCAGGCACCGCAACATGATCATGAGGCTTGGATCGACTTCAAAAGTCGTGGAGGACTTTCAGGTCTTGGTGGCGTTGGCACGGTGCCAGAAAAGCAGAGCCAAGAGAGGAAAGAGTTAGACAAGGAACGAGATCGGACGAGACAGTTGAGGAAGGACAATGAAAGACTAGATCGCGAACTGGAAAGACTAGACGAGAAGAAAGGGCTGTGGGAGAAGTTGAAAGGTGTGTTCAAACGGTAATGCCAGACGAAGCGAGAGAAAGAACAAAGGACAGCGTTCTACCAAAAGGGAGCTGCGGGATTGGTTGGGGCATGGCTTGATGTTCATTCATGCTCCACGTGTATTTATGTATGCTATTACATTAGACGTCCTCCCCTTTATAACATCAGCGCCATCTCGCGAGGGTCGGTTTAAAGCCAGACGGAAAGCTCTGACCTCTCAGAAGGTGTATATGTGGAAGCTATAAAACGGGAGGTACTTGTGAGATGTCCAATTGAGGTTGCCGAAGTGCAGTCGCGAATTTCATTTCTCCAAGATTGGATGTCTCTCTCGTTTGGTTAAACCGGTGTTCCGAGAGCATTCCGTCCACAGACCGACTTTGAAGATTGAATTTATTTCAATGATAAGGTCAGAGTATAGCTAGCTACTGGCTAGGGGTGCGTGTAAAGAGCAGACTGATCGGGGATGATCGTTACATGCATACGACCAAGGAGTAAGCGGTGTCGTGCGTTTTATATGGATTGGCTCGAGGGTAGTTAGGATTCACTGGCTCCCAAGTCTAACATGCAAACCCTCTAATGGTTCCTTCCAAAAAATCGCGCACCAGTGCGCAGCGGTGAATCTCAATGATCTGGCAATCTTCGCCCGGCTTTAGGGTACATACAATCTCACGAAACCGCCAACTTGCCTTCGACAGGTAACACAATTCCCAAAATTGTTCATAGCAAGATTGACTCGACAGTCTTCACAGACAGTCAAACATCGGCATGGCCATGCGATGATCGTTCTAGGCTCAGACTGGCACACCACACAAGGTGGACCGCCCAGCGGTGATGTTGAGCCGTCCAAGGCTTGGCTCTGCCGCTGGGGGAGGTGGTGGCGATGGCGATCTTTCTGCGCACGGCGGGTGAGAAGTAGCTGCTCGAGGACAAACGACTCTTCGTCCGTGGTCAATGGTCGGCGAGGTGAGACATTGGTAGAAGCTCCTTCGGACACTCTTGAGCAAGAATCACGACCGGCTAGCAAGATCTTTGCGCGATCAGTCTCGAACTCCTGGCGGTACCGAGAACGAGTCACGATCCCTCTGTCTGAGTTCAAGTGTGAGGATAATATCCTCGCTTCCTCTCTTGACTCTTTGTCCGGGGGATTGAGAAGCCTTGCCAGGGTGCTATTGTCGAGAATCGGTGCGTCAGACTCTGGCGTCTCAGACCTTCGTTGTCGAAGTCCAGAGAATGACCAAGTGGGGGATAGAAATCGATGTGTAGGTGTCCTAGATCCTTCCGGCTCCGATTCCCAGGCATCAGAGTCATGAGCAGTGGTATTGGCTGTGGTCGATACGCTCACACTAGTTGTGTCGTCTTCGATGCTGTGAGCCGTATAGTCACCGCTCTCATCTCTCGTGCCATACCAGCCACCGCCTTTCCACCACTCGTACATTCTCTGATCGAGCACTTCTTCCGGGCTGGGATGACCCTCTGAAGTGACTGCACTTCTCATTTCTATCTCAATGTCAATGTCATCGCAACGAGCCTTGGGATTCAACCCTTGGTGATGGACCCATTCATCGAACCTCTGGTTCTCCTCAATGGTTCGTAAGCGATCTCTGTCGTTGGCTGTCTGCTTAAGAGAGCCTCCGATCATTCGTCGTAAAAAGGGGGGTCGCGCAGTAATGCCAATCCGATCTAAGGAAGCGCCGATGCAAAAAGCAACCCAACCGCCAAGAGTGAAAAGGATACCTCGCATGAAAATGAAGAGCAAATAAAAACGAGTGGTTCTTTGCAATGCACCAACACCATCAGTCCGTGGGGTTGGGTAAACATACGATTCATTGCTTCGTGGTGCTTTGTCCTTTTTTTCGAGCTTCCTCTCTTTCTCATAACCTGAGGTCCACTGTCCGGCGTGTCCATCCTGGTTATCATGAGAAGCGTGTGGTATGCCATACTCTTCCACAATTTGAAAATGGTTTTCATCCGAGGGGTTGGTCGTCTGACTTGCATCTAGTTCGTCGAGGCGCTCATCTTCCAGCCAGGTGAATTGTCTCATCTCAACAGAACGACCTTCATTGAGGAAGACTGCTTCAGAAGCAGCGGTTAACGCAGCGAATCCGAGCCTCAGCAAAGCGGTGTAAAAGTCTTCGTACCATCGGATATTGATGCTTTTTATGTGGATTGCGGCCTGCAAATTATCATGAGCGATGCTGACTCGCTCTTTCAAACTCGTCGGTTGACGGAGGTTCCGGTTTGTTCCAAGAGACACAGCTGTGAGTAATAACGCTGTTAGGTAAATAACGCCACAGATGAGCATGCCAAGTATGATTGCCATATGAGGCAGAAAACCAACAATGGCGACGGTAGGAAAGTGTAGGAGCCCACTAACAGGTTTCTCAATCCCGTCATAAACTCTGACCATCTCGGACTCAGAAACGAAGCCCCAGACGAAGGCTGTCATGTAACATAGTCCCCAGAAAGCAGTGTTTAGCAATCGCCATTGGTGTTTTTTCCCCAGCACAGAGATGATGTGGGAGGACAAGCAGTTTCCGCAAGAGAGCAGTGCAACCAAAAGAACTTCGACCGGGACATTGATTCGATCGAAAAGATGAGGCCCTGTAAGTGCTTGCACAGCATCAGTGATGGCAAGGATGGTGCCAGAAGCAGGGATTGATGGGGCCGCTTCGAGTGTAGATGTAGCCACAGCCGCTGAAGTTGTGAAGGTGGAATTGGGTGCCTTCGCAAACTTTTTATTCAAAGTGTGAGCGACCATGCTCTCAGCTTCAGCAAAAGCGAGAGAGTGTTCAAACACAGAGAGGCCCACCTCTGTCATAGCCGTAAGTTGCTGCAACGAGCAGGACAGGTTTTCAACAACATGGGACAGACTCAACCGCAAGAAAGTCGGCCACAATAGAGAGAATGATCCATAGGGCGCACGAACGTCTGGTGCAGGTCTGTTCATGCCCACCGCATTACATGCTTGTTCATCAGAGGACCAGAAGAGTGCGGTCGAAGACAGGGTATGCAGTGCACCACCATCCGTTGACCAGTCTAATAAGCTGTACTTGTTATTGTCGCCATGCCTATACAAGGAGAAGTTAGGGGAAGTCTGGCATCGAATGGCTTGTAGCAGTCGGTGCATCTGTCCCAGAAACAGAATGATAGGCAATAAGCGTAGTGCCAGCCTCTTGTTCCACGTCAGGACGATGCGCTGTCTCGATGATCCATACACAGAGACCCTATTGAGCACTAGAGCCAAGGCGAAGCACGTAAATGCCCATCTTGAAGTCAGGTAATGTAGCATTCCCCAATAGCTCTTGTTGGTGCTGGTCTGAAATGCCTCGGAAAAGAGATCGCTCCAAGCCGTAGTCGCAGTGACAGCACCGGCGGTAGCGGTTCCTTCGTGCTGTCTAAAGAGACCGATCGCTTGCGTGGCTAGGACATCGAGGCCGGTTAAATGGACTAGAGATCGAGGCAACGTAGAGAACATGAAATGGTCAAGTTTTGCAAGCGTTCGAAGAGGGAACAGAACAATGTCTTTAGCAGATGTCCTGCTTAAAGAGGAAGCGGTGATGTTCGAGAGTGAGGTTGCTGCGATAGAAAGTGGCGTTTCTGTAGCTTCAGCTATTGTTTCAATGACCTTGGCAGAATTCATCTCGAATCGATTAACCACTTCTCCGCCGACAACCAAATCAAGGAAGACTCGGAATCATCGTCTTGCGCGCATGCAATCTTCATATCAAATTATATCACCAAACCTTGAAAGCATCCTGCCCCTCTAAAAGACGTATAATATTTGCACAATACCAGGAAAGGCAATGAAAGCGGAAGACAGAACATAGAAGCAGAGATTATTTGAGTTGCGAAACATCATCCATCCTTGGAACGAAGACGTATATGAAGCTGAGCGTCATCTTCGGGTCGGCAACTAGCGCAACTGTGGGGCCAACGAATGCTACTTATCACACCTCGCATGCTAATAAATGTTCGTAGCCACTCATCCCCGTGGAGTTCCGTTTCCTTTGCCCACTCTACATGGCGTCTTGAGAGCAAGTATAAAAGCGTTGTGCTGACTTGACTGCTTCACTGACCGACTTCATTCATGACACCGCCGTCGACGGGCAGTACGTGGCCGTTGACGTAAGCACACTTGCACAAGAATATCACCGCCATCCCCATTTCCTCATCTTTGCCTGATCGTCCGGCAGGTACCTCATGACCTTTGTCCTTCACCTTCTCGTCTGGCATATGCGTTTTGTTTCTTTCGTCGCTTGACTTCATAGTCATTTCACTTGGAAAGTATCCCGGTGCGATCGAGTTGACTCTTATGCCGACGCGCGCGAATTCTTTACTCATCATCTTTGAGAGGTGCGCCGTGGCGGCTTTGGCAGAGTTGTAGGCCAAGTGCGATTGTGAATGCCTCATCATGCCTGACATTGAGCTGATCACTATCACAGATGGATTGTGTTCTGCAGGAGCAGATTGAAGAAGGGGCAGAAAAGCTAAGCTGGTCCAGTACACTGATGTGACATCTGTATTGAAGGTCTCGTTCCAATCCTGGACGCTTTCGCAGTCCCACAAATGTTTCTTTAGTGTTTTCGCATCACTCGTGTCCGGCCATGCTTCCTTCGGACCAGGCACACCAGCAGCCGCAACCACGAGACTGAGATAACCCTCCTTCGCCTCAATTTTGGAAACCAGATCCTTCAAATCCTCTTTCGATCGTACATCAGTCGGTCCAATGGGAATTATCTCTCCGTCAACTGCCGTGTCCTGCCGATCAGGATGATGCACTTGAGATGCCTGTTCAAGGGCACCTGTGCGTCTCCCAGTGATATACACCCTAGCTCCATTGGCGGATAAGGCCTGTGCCGCCATTAGACCGATGCCAGTCCCACCGCCAGTAACTAGGCACACATAGCCTTTTAGAGCGAAGAGGTTTCCCACCAGAAAGTGGGCCGTTTCAGCCATCGTTGGCAATTTCGGATTCGCAGGTGCGAACAATTGGCTGAAGAGAAGCAAGACCTGTGGTCGATCAATGCGAACTAATTCTACTGGGCTTCGGCAACAAGGCGATGCGCACAGGAGACCTCAAGAGTACTGCTTTATATTCTTACACTAGGAATCGGTAGTGCATCTAACCTTGATCACGCCCTCTAACAGTAATTTATGTCCAGATATGGCCGAGACAGCTCTTGAACATAGTAGACGCAATCTGCTACGACAGAAATTCTTTGCCTGATGGAAGTCCAGTGACGTCACACGTCCGGGCTGCGTTTCCGTCGCTGCAGTTGTTTCGATAAACGTTACACGACGTTAGTAGCTTGATAAATATTAGACGCTCCTAACAGGTCTCTTCGTTGCCTTTTTATCTATTGTAAAGAGTGTTTTAGGATTACACCACCGTAAATGGGCATGCCAACTCCTGACCGTGCTATACTATTGCGCAAATGGGGTATCTCAAACATGTTGAATATTCTCTTGTCATCGTGAATATGGCCCACATTACGCCTTGATTGTGAGAGAATAGTGATCCGTAAACGTCGTTAGAAGGGCCAGCTTCGAGCGTAAGACTCAGCTCGAGACCGCACCACGCGTGCCCCAAGCTCCACAATACTCTGATGTTGAAGCAGAGCATTCAAGCAAGATTGTATGCTTAAAATTTCAAAGTCTTGGGCTGCTCCCATGGGAAGCTTTGGTCGCTGAAGTGACCATTCTTGGCGGTCTTGCGGTAAATAGGATTTGTCAGGTTCAGTTCCTTGACAATCACGCCTGGACGCATGTCGAAGTTCTTTTGGATGATTTCCACCAGCTCTTCCGATGATTTGTTGGAGGTTCCATAAGAATCAACGTACAGAGAGAGCGGCTCCGCAACACCAATGGCGTACGACAGCTGGACTAAACACCGTCGTGCAAGACCAGCTTTGATCAAAGACTTGGCAATCCATCGAGCCAGGTAAGCAGCGGACCGATCAACTTTGCTGTAGTCCTTGCCGGAGAATGCACCACCACCATGAGCACCCCAGCCTCCATAGGTGTCAACGATAATTTTTCGGCCTGTCAGTCCCGCATCTCCTTGTGGTCCGCCAATGATAAATAGGCCAGAGGGCTGGATGTGGTAAACGGTTTTGTCGTCAAGGAGATGTGCTGGGATAACCTTCTTTATTACTTTCTCTTTGATCTCTTCTCGTAGCTCCTCGGTCGTGATGTCCTCCGAATGTTGGGCAGACACGACGACAGTGTGCACTCTTCTCGGCACTACGGCGCCATTCTCGTGGTCATACTCAACTGTGACCTGTGTTTTGGTGTCCGGGCGCAGCCATGGCAAGCGTCCATCCTTCCGTGCATCTGTCATTACTTTGTTGAGTTTGTGGGAGAGTTGGATCGTCAGGGGTAAATATTCTGGGGTCTCATCGGTTGCGTATCCAAACATGATGCCTTGGTCGCCGGCACCGAGCTTTTCGAGGACCTCATCGTAGTGTAGACCTTGGGCAATGTCTTTGGACTGCTCTTCTATTGCTACTAAGACGTTACAGGTCTTGTAGTCGAATCCTTTTGCGGAATCATCATAACCGATCTCCTTGATAGCATCTCGAATGACCCTCTGATAGTCTACTCGAGTCTTGGTAGTGATCTCACCGAACACCATGATCATGCCCGTTTTAGTGGCGGTCTCGCAAGCCACCTGTCCAAGTCAGAAATTATTGCATACAAAAACAAAAGTGTTGATTAATTACCTTAGAGAACGGGTCTTCCTGGAGGCATGCATCGAGGATCGCATCTGAGACCTGATCACTGTTGAATGTTAACACGATAGCTATGGCTGCTTCTCGAAGGGACCAACCATATCTTGTCGGGATGGCCCTCGCCAACAGACTCGGAAGTGAAGAGAAAGCTCCCCTTGGCCGGATGGGTATTCGAGACGCCGTTGGAGATAGAGCCCATCGTGAGGATGCAGAGGAATCGCACCAAATTTTTATTTAGGCGGTCAACAAGAAAGGAGGCCAAGTAAGAAACGGACAGAGCGTTACAGTTCGAGATTGAGGTTGAACACAGAATTGTCTGCAGTCATAGAAGGGGAGAGAAATTTTAAAGTTCAAAAGGGTCGTCTACATCCAAGAAACGATTGCAAGTTAACTTATCAATAATAATGCTTCTCTTCCCACGTGTCCGAATCACGCCAGAGACGATATGCCGACCACGCCGACCACCGACTTTATTAGTATTAAAACGCGGGAAGAAAAATGTTGCCGGTCCCGGAGAAGTCTCCATGATGGTGCAAGTAGCCCTAAGAGCTCATTAGCCTGACCTGGCCTGACGTGCTCGGCTTAAACTATTATGAGTGTCTGAGCAACGCAGAAACAATTTCAGCGAAGCGCGTACCTAAAAAAAATATTCAACATCACTCGGAGTTCGGACTCGGAATTTACTGGAAACCCCCGGCAGAGAACCGAGTGTGGGTTCCACGACTTGATCCCACCATTCAGGGCGACTTATTTTCGGGGGTCGTTGGTGACACCCCAGGCGTGAGGTATTGTTCTGTGACTTTGTGCAGAGTATTAGTTAAGTCTTGCTCGATCAAAATCATCAGCACTGTTGGGATATCGAGCGTGTCCGGAAAGTGACTCAATACCTGCAACATTCAGATACTCCAGGGTCAGACCAGATTTCTTGATTAGAAATAGCAAGGTGAGCAGAAGTTAGCTGGCTCATAATTCACAGGCTCGGTCACAAATTAGATTTCTCACGCACAATTTTTGCGTTGAATGTACACATCACTGCTGCTTAGGAGGCTTTGCGGACGAGCATCAGCAGCGTCGAGATGTCCAAGTTCGGGGTATTAGTGATGGGCCCAGCAGGCGCGGGCAAAACAACCTTCTGCACAGCACTCATCCAACATCTACAGACTGTACGACGATCATGCTACTATGTCAACCTCGATCCAGCAGCTGACTCTTTCGCCTATCAACCCGACCTCGACATCCGAAACTTGATCTCTTTAGACGATGTTATGGAAGAGATGTCACTTGGACCCAATGGTGGACTCATATTCTGTTTCGAATTCCTGCTACAAAATCTCGACTTTTTACATACAGCTATAGACCCTCTAAGTGAGGAATATTTGATAATATTCGACCTGCCTGGCCAGATCGAGCTGTACACACACATCCCCCTGCTGCCACAGTTGATCAAATTCCTAGGCAGACAGGGCCAATTGAATATCAGTCTTTGTGCAACGTACTTGCTGGAGGCCACATTTGTGGTAGACAGAGCCAAGTTCTTTGCTGGTACACTTTCCGCAATGAGCGCGATGATCATGATGGAGTTGCCCCACGTAAACATCTTATCTAAAACAGATCTGATAAAAGGACAGCTAAACAACACTCAGCTCAAAAAATTTGTTGATCCAGAGGCCAATCTCATAGACGAGGAGGACACCGGGCGAAGTGAAATTATGCCAGAGGACTTGCTTGATCATGAATCAAGCGATATTACGAAAGTCGACCATCTCATGAGTGGCGAGGCTTTCAAAAAGCTCAATCGTGCCGTGGCACGCTTAATTGAAGATTTCAGCATGGTCTCCTTCCTAAAACTTGACGTGAACGACGAAGAAAGCGTTAGCGACATTTTGAGCTATATCGACAATGCAATCCAGTACCATGAGGCACAGGAGCCAAGGGAGCCGAAAGAATTCGATATCGACGAGCCTATGTGGGAAAATGACTGAGAAAGAGGTGTTTCCATGGTTGAAAAATGGTCTGGCATTCGGATTGGTGTTTTAGCATCGGGGTGTGGCGGATGATTTGCAATCCGTACAACGAAGTGCCTTTTGCTTAGACAAACCCGCGATGCTGATATGCGAACATCTTCGCATTTATAGTCTCAACACGACTTCGTACTTCATTTGCCAACCTTGCTCGTGTTTCCGTGCTCAACAACTTTTATGCATGTTGTCAACCAAAACGGCCCCAATCCCTGCCTTGACCATAAGCATGGTTATTGTGGGTGTACGAATTCCGAGCCCTTCTTTGTGCACCTCTTGGTTGTTTTTGCTGGTCGAGCTGCGTACTTTCCAAGAAATTTTCAAGCAAAGCCCAGCCAATCCCACCGACCCAGACCGCATCCTGCGCGGCCTTTTCCCATCCATAGTTTTTGATGTAGAACCCAACTTGAACCAGAAGCAAAAGCAGAGTCAACTTGATACCAAACCATATCCATCCTAATATCGTTCTGCGTATGTAATTCATTATCCGCAGGGCAAGATAAAATGTGATTAGTAGAATACCAAGGTTCAGAAGAACACTCGGATCTTGTGGACCGGAGGAGGCGGATGACAGAGACGACGCTGAGGAAAGCATTTTCTTGAACAGTGCCACCAGATAACTCAAGTATGGGGCAGATGAGAATACGAGTGAGCTAAAGGTGCTCGAGAGCGGCTGCAGCGGCTTCGGGAGGTATGGATGAACGTGGGTTTGGTAGAGAACGTTGAGGGTGAGCAGAAGACGAGTCAGATGGTCGTCCTCCTCTGAGCTCGCATGAGAGGCATTGTGACGGGAAGGGCGTGAGGATGGCATATTGAATCAGCTCAACCAAACCTGGTCGGTATTCTGGCTGATTTCGCGACTGTGCAGATTGGTGAAAGGTGGCACGCCTCGAAATTGCAGCTAGTGCTCAAGGCAGCTCAGTCATATTGTTGTCCTCCAGTATAATTCGGAGGACACGGCGCGGCCCATATCTGTGCACGTAGCTTGTTGGAGTAAGGGCATTCGACCACATCCAAGTTCCACGATATGCCTCAAATCTTGTTGATGCCTCAGGCAAACAAAAATCTGCTGTCCAATAGCTGCGCAACACTTGACTAGATATGTCACTTCACTGGGCTCTTCTTTAGTACAAACCTGTGGCTCTGAGGCCGCCACCGTATCGAAGCAGGCTCATGGGCGAGGCTGTCTGTGGATTAGGCCAATCTTACAAAGTAGCAAGGCGTACAGATTTCGACAACTTCCAGAACGCTTTGCACAAACACAAGGCGTTAGGAAGATCTAATCTATGTATTCGCAACTCCAGTCCCTGTTGGATGAGGAGCTGCACGACAAACCTTGACCGAGGATCGTTATGGTAGCTGTTGGGTCCAACAGCAGCTCCATGATACTAGCCAAAAAGAAGCAGGCAATGTCACAGACGGCGGAAAAAGATAAATGATTTCCTCTGTTAGCCCCGCCTACCAAGATCCCTAACGTCACATACCGATACCTTCTGCGTAATGCTGCAATGGGTTATGTAGCAGCCACCTGCAAAAGGGGAGCTCCAGCTCATCGTGCAGGGAGTACGTTTCGTCAATTTGGAGCGGCACGGGCAGGATTTTACAAAATCTCCGCTTTCAGCTATATGACTTCGCAATCATTCACAGCAAGCAGAGATAGATCGAACCCTCACACGTTAAGGTTTGTCCACTGTGTACACAATCTTTGCAAACTACCTGGCCAGGCAGCTTTCATAATCGAAGAGGAACGCTTTATGGGGTCAAAGTCCACACCGGTATTCTCTACAAGTTTAAGTCATGGATCTGATATATACCACATTGAAGGAAGCAGCTTACCTATAACACCTCTGAAAATCGGGCAATTTCCCCCCGCAACGCTCTTGTTTCCTGCTGGGATTGAAGTCGGTCCTGCTCACTTCCAGGTAGATATCGTAATAAGACATGAAAGTCCTAAACTCATAGCGTGGCAGTGCACCACAATTTCAAGAAACCAATACCGTTGACATTGAGCCAACCGCCGGGGGGGTTAGTGATAGCATCATGATCTGATTGACTACGTACGGAAACTACCAATTGCCAGATTACGAAAGCCATAAAGCTTCTGATGGCGAACTTTACTCGAGCAACAGAAACACAACCCTGGAACAAATTCCCTAAATTTCAGTGGACCACAATGTGCCCCGCCTACTTGATCAAAACAATTGGCATCGTCATGCAAACTTGCGTTTTTTAATCTGTACACGTCTTCAACTTCGCATTTAGGGGCGCTTTAGGTTTTACTGCGGAACAAACCCCGCAAAAAGAGGATATTGTCCAAGAAAGCACACCACGGGAACTACCGAATAGTAAATACCGAGAACCGCGGCAGCTAGGTAGGCATTCTATGCGTAAGTAGACGTAAGGTCGTCTTCTGGCGACTGTGAATCGAATAGGGAGTTGCTTCATCAAAGACACTTGCAACCATGGCAACGACAACGATCGTGCACGCCAATGGCCTCCAATTCACAGAATGCCGTACAGATGATAACCAATACAAAAAATCTCACTCCTTGCCGCCATTCCCGGAAAATGTCCCTACGGCACCACTCCATCGTATTTCTTTGGGAAAGCTCCAATCCAATGATCCAAAGGAGATACGCTCTTTGATTCGCGCCTGCGAAGACTTAGGCTTCTTCTACCTTGACCTGCGTGAGGCGGACCATGATCTGCTGGCCGATTGTGATGATCTGTTTGCCCTTAGCGAAGAGCTCTACAAACTTCCGCTTGAAGAGAAAAAGAAGTACGACTTCCAGCACCAGGGAAGCTATTTCGGGTACAAAGGTTACGGCGCAAATGTGGTTGATCGGAGTGGGCGCACTGATAGAAATGAATTTTACAACGTACGTATCCATCTTCTGGATTCTTCCCCCAATTTATCACGAAAGCTTCTCTAGATGAAATCTGGAAACATTAGCATTAACGTGTTTGTCATGCAACTTCAGGTGTCTAAAGATGACATTCTGGACATATCGAATAAACTTCCCGCCCCAGAAGTCATTGATCGGCAACGGCCTTTGTTCAGATCGTTCATGATCTCTGCTCATGCAATCGTAACTCACATCCTTGACCACCTCAACGCGCACCTCGAGCTTCCACCACATACTCTTTCCAATCTCCATCGCATTAATCATTGCTCCGGTGATCAGGTCCGGATGATCAAAGCACCTCCCCAGCCGTCGGACGATCGTCTGATCGCACTAGGGGAGCACACAGACTTCGGCTCTGTCACGGTCCTCTTCAATCGACTGGGCGGGTTGCAGGTTCTGCCTCCAGGAAAAGGAGCAGAGTGGTGCTATGTCAAACCCCTCGCTGGACACGCCATTATAAATCTTGGAGATGCGATGGCTTTATTCACAAATGGGCTGCTAAGGAGTAATATCCACAGGGTGGTCTCACCGCCTGGAGACCAGGCTGATTACACTCGATATTCCCTTGCGTATTTTGCACGTCCTGAAAATGAGGTGCTGATGAAGAGGCTGGAAGGAAGTGGAAAGATTCCAGAGCTTGACGAAAAAGCACGGGAAGCGGAGAGGAAAAGGGGAGTGCTAAGCGCGAAGGACTGGATCATTCGACGAGCCCTAGGGCATAGACATGCGCTTAATAAGGAGAAAGCGATCGACTTTGACACTTTCCAAGGCACCGAGAATCTGAGCCGGAGAGAGGGGAAATAAAAGCGAAGCAGGGTGGATTGATGCTTTTGCAATTTTTGATTCTGAGAGGATGTTGTGCCAATGAGGTTCGATGGCCTTTAATTACCATAGTCTCCGACATGCTGTCAGGAGGCAGTCCGCAAACCCTTACCGCGAGGGCGTTGTCTAGACCACTCGTGCTAGATTCAAAGTCCTTTGGTTTGGGGGTGTCCGTCCCAGTAAAAGTGCGAATGATGCTACTAAACGACACAGACAAGACAAATTGACATCTGTCCAGTCATATCCCAATGCATCCTTTTACCAAGCCAAGACGACTTTCTTTGAACTTGGTCAAAAGTGCGACTCGTCACGGCTCTCGTTATCGCCGCATATCCGGCATCAGTATTGTGGACCTGGTCGGGAGTCAAGCAGGCCTGCCCGCCAGCAACAAGCCCACCAGCAACGAATTTTCAGGATCAGCCCATGACTACCCACCGCTCATTGACAACTTGGACCTCACTAATTAGGCTCCTGCTGCGATAGAATGGTGTCCCCCCACGCATTGAAAGGGTTCAACTGAACGGCTTGGACTCCATTGTGATCCGACTTGCCCAGCGGAGAGACAAGTTGGTGTAGCTGCCGAGCACTGGCGCCGAGTCTGTTTGGATCGTAGAATCGTCAACCAGGAAATGACATAACAAAGCGTAACAACCATTGTGTCGCCACTCACCAAATAATGCAAAATTGAAGCCGAGCTAATTTTTCAGTATCCTGCTATGATCAAAAATTGAAGACTGTGAAAAAGGCATCCAAGATATGGGCATGAGAGCTGTCAGAGGGAACTCTCTCGGCTGTGTGAACTCTTCTGGCGCAGAGGTGAACTTTGTATCTATCCGTTCTAGTCCTGAGTAAGGTTGAACAGGACTGCAAACTGATAATAGTACCCTCTCTAGCTTTCCTCCAATTTGTTATTGGTGCTAAACACTTTCGTAAAGGGACTGTATCCTTTTTTCTTGAACTGACGATTGGTGGTCCTCTTTGGCGTGTAATGGCCGACCTCATTAGCCGTCGTCTAGCTTTCAGCTTGACTCTGCTTTCTTGCAGCATCTTATGGATGGCCTCTACTGCTGTGCAATTTTGATTGGCGCGTGCGGTCAAAATGTTGCACGTGGTTTTGGTATAGGCCGCAAACCTATCGTTGTCCGGGCTCCGTTGGCTTTGTGGCATGTTGGGCAACTCCTTCCGTCATTGGTCACTTTGTGCCTTCTCGTTATTTACCTCGAGAATCAAGGCTGGTGATGCATCAAGTCCACTCTGGAAGCCACTTCGCTGAGTGTATCTTTGCCGGTTCCATCTTCCACACCTGTTCGAGAGTCGAAATTATTCAGAAAAACTGTCACAGTTGTGTTGTACGGGTGATTGCCCACCACCATGGAAGAAAATCCGGATCTCTGAGGAAATTGTCGCCCGTATCGGTGGTTCCAATAAGATATCGAGGATAAAGGAATCAGCACCCCGGATATTCTTGGGCTAAGGGCTGGAATGTTTTCGGAGACAATGATATGAGCCTCTTGCCAAATTGAAGAAACTTGACAGCACTTCTTTGACTGATCAGAAACCTTGCTGGAGTGGCATAATCAGTCTTTGCCGCATTCGGCTTGCAGTAACTTGAACATTGGATCCCAGTGCTCCGCCAACACGGACCCAGATCTATATCAAAACTGCCATTCAGTCAGTCATAGAGTGCCTGGGCAGTGCTATTGCCGTGGTACTGTGGGCATTTGTTTGCTGCTCGCTGGCATTTCCATCTTCGTGTCCTGAATTCCTCGGCTACAGCTTCCCAGCTGGGCGTCACATGCATGATCTCTCTATCCAGAACAGAGTGTACACAGTGCTACGGCTTGGTCTCCATGGGTATTCCTATTGCCAAACCGAAGCAGGGATGCTGGTGTGTCGTCCAGACTCAACAGAATTGCCCGATTGGAGATTGAATTCCGGTTAGCCAAGATCTTTCTCCTGAATGGCCATGTGGTAGATTTCTCTGACAAGTGGACAGTATCAGTGTCAATGGGAAGGCGGGCAAACAGACAGCGGAGAAGGCTGCTCGGAAATCGGCTCGGTTGTTTCCAGTTGAAAGCATCACTCCTGACCATCGACTGCCCAACAAAAGTATCGAAAGTCCTCTAGACTGTTGTGCATTCCTAAAGAGAAGAGAACTACTATGCCCACACTTTCGTGGAGTCTCTTTCACGGAAAACGTGATTCAGGCATCAGTTTGATGCCCGAATTATCTCACACGTGATCAACGAAAGTTTGAGAAATTTCAGGCGCAGCCGCTCGCATATTCTCCTTCATGGGATACATACAAATCCCTTTACTTTCATGCATCCCTCTCGTGCAGGCCTGTACATGCAATGGCGGTCGTGACCGCAACTCCCCTTCGGCCTTCGGCGTCGACAGGGGGCCTTTTGGGAAAGATGCCCAGGCCAAGCAATTTATCGAGGAGAACCACCTTGAAACGATCTATAGACGATACAAATCTTGCTGATGTGCCCTCGAGCCCCGCGAAACGAACGCGGGTTAAATTTGATGCAGATGTTGACATAGTCTCGGCCGAGGACGAAGATGATCTAGATCCATTACTTATCAACGAGCAAGTTCACCGTGCTATCGAAAGACACCTTTCCCACGATCATGAATCCTATGAGAGTATTCGCCTTCTTTTCACGACCGACCCTGAAAAGGATAGCGCCCCTTCTACAAAAATGCTAAAATATTATGTTCAGGCCTTGGAGACAAATGCGACGAGACTTCGAAAGAACTGTGGATCACTCGTACAGTCGATGGTATCGAGTGAATGGGTCGGCAGAGACGGCAATTACGTTGCTGCATTCTTGCGCTCGCTTGGCAGTCTAACCGTGGCACAGGGTGGGTTTCTTAACAGCATAATGAGTATGTTGGTCGACCTCCTTGGCCCGCAGAAGACGCGAAGGCTGCCAAATTGCAAAGTAGTACGACAGCCGAAGATACACAGAAGAGCAATGGAAGCTATCCGCTACATGACACAGCTGATTCCTCTCGCTAGCTCGACGCTAGCTCAGCGCATATCATCTAAGCTCGATTTCGAGTTCCAGAAAGCAAAAGATCGTATGACTTATGTGGAGAATTTCGTTCTTCTGATACAATACACTCCGGAAGTAACATCTGAGATTGTGACGAGTATTCTAAGGCAACTTATCAAGCTGGATGCCTCGATTCAAGCAGACTTGGATGATCAAGGTGATGATGTGGAGGACGAAATTTTGCAGCACATGACCACCTCACAGACTATGCTATATGCCCAGAGAAGACGCCTTTCACAGCTTTCCAGTGATGAGGAATCCAACACGAGCCTTTCTGAGGATTCCGAGGCCGAAGATGAGGAGGACCCGGATCCGAAAGTGGCGATGCAGAAACGCAGACAAAAACAGCTCAAGGAGGATGTGCGACAAGTCGACATGATCATGGATATTTTGTTTGAGTACTATGCAGAGTTGACGAACACGAATAATCTCCATGCAAGGGATGATGCGGTTGAACAATTGATTGCCCAATTCAACAGCCTGATTTTGCCCACATACCGATCACGGCACCCACAATTTTTGATCTTCCATTTTGCACAAGCAGATCCAGCTCGGGTCGATCGCTTCGTCACAAATTGTATCAGCATTCTATTGGATCAAAAGCATTCACCTGTGACACGCCATGCAGCAGCAGCCTACTTCTCGGGCTTCGTAGGTCGAGGCAAGCATGTCTCACCAGCACTGGTGCATGATTGTCTTGACTTGCTTTGCGACCAACTTGACGAGCAACGACTCAAATACGAGCCAAGCTGCATCAACCCCGATCTGAAAAAATACGGAGATTTCTACGCGATATTCCAAGCAATCATCTACATATTTTGCTTCCGCTGGCGTGACTTGAGCACTTCTGTGCTCGATGCTGATGATGATGAATACTCTGGTTTAGAGGATGAGCAGCAACCATACATTCTGCCTCGGGCCATACACGAAGCAGTCTATGCCGCGATCTATTCACGACTCAATCCTCTTCGAGTCTGCAGTCCAGAAATCGTGGAACAATTTGCGAAGCTTACACATGCGTTGCAAATCTTTTATGTCTATCCCAAACTCGAAGAAAACAAGCGGGTTCGGGTGGCGACATCGTGGCACTCTGTTGCGGACATCAATCTAGGCACTTCCGATGGAGACGTAAACTGGATGGGGGAAAACGGCACGCTCGGGGGCTACTTTCCCTACGACCCATACCACTTACCTATTAGTAAGCATTGGATTGAAGGAGATTATGTGGAATGGCAGGGGATACCGGGTGAAGAGCAGGAGGACACTGATTCAGAGGAAGAGGAAGACGCGCAACACGAGGAATTCGACTTGTTAGATGATGTTGCCATAGAAGGTGTTCACTCGGAGGATATGTAAGAAACCAAATAGTACACCGTGCACTAGTGCCGCAAAATCAGACACAAGAACAATTCTTTTGACATGAACACTACAAGCGCGATTGCCTGATAGTACTTAAGGGCAGCCTTTCCGACCATGTGGTACCTAGTTATCTCGGTGTCTTCGGTGAGCCCGCCCGTTTGCCGAGAGATCGTGTCCCCAGCGATGTCAGACGCCAAGTTGCCGCATCGTCCACACACCATGACGAGTCTGGACATGGTAAACAGAAAGACGAAGAAGCTATGACCGGCATGTTGAGGATACGTTACAGACAGTCCGAGCCTGGCGAAGCAGTTCCCACAACTCAGTTATCGATACCTTCTAGCATCGAACGGGTAAAGCTCAGTATATCACATGGAAGGGAAGAAAGACGAAGCGCTCGCCGCATCGCAAGAAAGTTTGGGGAAAAGATGGGATTATTGCTGTGGCACGGACGAACTTGTAGAATTGTTGTTCTCAATCCGCTAGAAATCACTCTTGCACCCTTGCTGGCGAAAGATATGAGATGTTCATCCATTGTGGAAGTAGAATCTGCTAATTTAAGCTTATGTAACGTATCCGGTTTGCGACCCGCGAAAAGGTGTCCGCATGCCACTGGAGTGGTCTGCTTGAACATCGATGCTCGGAACGGAAAAATACCGTCCTTCCAAATTGGCGTATGTTAGGTACCTAGGTATACTTCAGGTTGCAGCGTTTTGCCCGTGATCTTTGCCCCATCTCCGGCATTTGGATAGAAAATCTGGCACGACAAAGACGATTGCGATAGAACCAAGCCAATTCCATAGATAATCCATAACACCAACGCGCTGGCTTCCTGCCATCGCCCATCCCTTCATGAGGTGCCCGACGAGCGAAGTTGTCACAACATATTTGCCAGCCTCAAGTTCAGACAGAATTATGCTGGCTAGCTCTTCAGGTTGCTGAACTGGATCATCTTTCTCGAGGCACTTCGTCAGCGCGGGCTTTAGTTTCTCCTCGTTTTCATAGCCTGGACTTCGAATCCCCATTGGATACACTGCATGAATTTTGATCTCAGCAGCTGGGCCTGGGTCGGACGGATGCGACCGTGCACCATTGTACACTTGAACCTCCTGATTTAGAGTGTCAGCCAAAGTCCGCATTGCGGCTTTGGCCGGACTATAAGGAGCGTAGCCAGCAAGAGGAAAGAAAGCGATAACACTTGACGTGAAAATTAAATGTCTTGGCCTGTTCTCGTGGCTCTTTTGTGTCCGCTTGTCGACAGGTTGTGTCCACCTTTGTAAAGTGGCGTGAGCCATATAAGTACAGGACCAGTAGAGGGTGTCCATTTGGTCGCGAAGGATGTCAATCGGGGTCGACGCAAGAAAGCCTGGGATGCAGTGACCTGCACAATTGAGGACAATATCCGGAGGCTGCCCATTGTTCCACTCGACCACCTTGGATAGGATAGCAGGGGCCGAGTCTGGTGAACGAAGATCGAATGAGAGATACATGAACTTCTGGATGGCTGGGTTCAGAGCAACATTCCTCACTAATTCGAGGGCCTTTTCAAGCTTCGAGATTGTCTGGGCGACAATTACCACGTTGGCTCCTTTTGATGACAACTGTTTGGCCAGAGCCAAACCCAATCCCTGTGATGCTCCAGACACAAGGACTGTACGATTCGCCACTTCGAATTTGGGTTTCCTCGTAAAAAGTCCCATTGCGGCGTACGCAACGAGCGCAGCAGCTATACTTGATATGACCGAAAGTAACATCACGAGCTTTCACTTTATGCATGCAGCGCAAAAGCGCAAAGGTTCGGGCCTGACCTTGTAGAATGCCCTCAGTCTGGTGTCCTTAACCCGAGTCTGACTAGTTAGTGCATTTCGGCTAAATTCTAGCCGCCACAGAATTTTTGAACCCTCGAAACTTTTTCGCATGCGACAAGTGAATTCCGCATTGAGCACTGCTCTCACGACATAATCAGCTCTGCATCTCGCAGGTATGCCCAAAAAGCGCAGGGCTCCCGCAAGTTTTGACCAGCCTGCAAAGAACAAGTCTGCAAGATACGATGTGGAAGAGACATTCAACGACGAGGAAGACGAATTCTATTCCGGCAGAGACAAGATCCTGTTGGACGAAACTACCGATTTGAAAAGGCGAAGGCGCATTACAGAAGGGGAAGAGGCCTTGCAGCCATCAGACGAAGAAATCTTGACGTATCGAGACGACTTCTCGCCGAGCGAAGACGAGGCTGAGGATGAAGACGATAATGATGAGGATTTAGACATTGACGACGAAGGGGGTCGGAGCGGTGATGCTGGTTTGCGTAAATCCGCTTTTCAAGAGGATGACGCCGCTACTGAAGAGAATGCATCCGTTGAAGGCGACTGGGGAACCAATAGGGCAGATTACTACGGCGATGATGTTATCGAAACCGAAGAGCAGGCCAAGGAAGAGGAAGAGGAGGCGAAACGGTTACACCAAAAGCATCTGAAAAGTATGACAGAAGCGGACTTTGGTTTCGACGAGAATGAATGGACCCAAGGAACAAAGGCTCCAGAACAATCACAGTCAACCACAGAAAAACTGCCAGAATTACAAATTCCTGAAGACGCGACAACTGAGCAAAAGCTACAAATTCTGACCAACAGATACCCCGAGTTCACGCCTTTAGCTGAGGAGTACCTGCGCGGGCGGGATGTCAAGGACGAACTTGACAAGCAGGTGGAACACATTACAGAGAGCTTGCGCAACGGTGCCAAAGTAGACGACAAATTGCCTGTTGCTGTCAAACGCGATGCGCTCAGCGCATATCTGGCCACTATCACTATGTACTTTGCTCTCGTCTCCACCTCAACTACGAGCGACTCGACAAGCGGAAAAATCACAGCACTCCCTCCGTTACAGTTACACGAGCATCCGGTCATTTCTGCTCTCGCGAGGACTCGCGAGTTGTGGAACCGTGTCGAATCCGTTGAACATGCCGGCTTGATAGATACATCTCTAGCAGATAAGTCCCCCAACATCATTGACATTGCATCCGAAGCCACAAGTCAGCGTCAGAAGGTCACGAGGCTGCCAAGTGAAGGTAAAAAGAAGGCTCGGCCTCTTACCGCGCCGTTACACCCTGCGCTCAGCAAGAAGGCTGCGTCTAAATCTCAACGGTCTAGGACGCTCCCTGGTTTGTCAGAAAGCATGCAAACACGGAGACCAAAGAACAAAGACAAGCCGAAGCTTCTAGACCTAGACACTTTGCTAGAACAGACCTACGTCGGGGACGCGGAATCCGATTTTGGCGATGAAGAGGCTCTGACAGAAGAGCAGTGGGCCGAGAAGGCTCGCAAACGAAAATCGCTGCGCTTCTACACTTCTCAACTTGCCTCCAAAGCTACCAAGCGAGGAAATGCATCTCGCCAATCAGGAGGTGACGATGACTTGCCGTACAAGGAGCGGCAGAAGGACAAGCAGGAGCGTCTTTTCCGAGAAGCCGAGGCGCGTGGACGTCAACAATACGATGAGGCGAATAGCTTTGATGGTGATGAGGATATTGAAGGCACTCCCGTGCACGACAAAGCGAATGACGATTACTACAATACCCTATTGAAAGCAAGGGACACGAAAAAAGCAAATAAGCAAATGCGTGCTGAAGCATATGCACGGGCCGCCAAGGAAGGTGCTATAGTATATGAGCAGGAATTGGTGGGTCCTGAAGGCAAGAGAGCTATCTCTTATGCCATAGCTAAGAACAAAGGGCTCGCACCCAAACGAAACAAAGACGTAAGGAATCCGCGGGTCAAGAAGCGGAAGAAGTTCGATGAGAAGATGAAGAAACTGGCTTCGGTGAGACAGCTATACAAAGGTGGTGAGGGGCGAGGAGGATATGGTGGTGAGTTGACAGGAATCAAGGCAAACGTTGTAAAGAGTATCAAAATGTAAGATTGGAGCTCGTTAAATCGGCTCTCCTCCTCCTCGACTAAAGAGGGGCAAGAAACCAGTAATAGCTAAATACACTAGAAGGCCTACTCAACTCCGTACTTGCTTTTATGTTGGGTGCAACGTCAGATCTTAAGTCTAGGGTTATCTACAGAGAGAATATGAAGTAAACAGTGTACAGCTTGCACCTTGAGCGATAACTATACCCCCAAGGTCCTGTTCCGCACAACATCGCTATTAGAAGCTCCAGAAAGGACACTTACGAAATAGCCCGTAAGCCAACCTTAATTGTGCCCTACATTCCATTGTATCCACAGCTTGACAAGCCTTATCTATCCTACTCCAATTTCCCGCTCCCACCTTTCTTTTGGAATGTTCTTCCTCCATTATGCTTGACCGCTCACGACTAAAGGTCAGCATCTATCACATCTACAAGAGACATGTTGAGAGCGCAAATTCTGCTCGCGGGCGATGCCGACTTAGAATGCGTTTTAGAGCACGTTTAACCAGGTGGAAACTTGAGTGGCCTCGGTTCTCACTGGCCATATCAGCACAAACGATCGCAGTCAATTCCAAGAAGCATAGCTCATCCATTTTGGCAGGCGCTTGTTAGAATGTCTCGGCAGGGATGGATCAGAAGCAGGAGATCTGTTCAAAAGGTAACGCAAGACGATCGCCCCTGGCGTCAAACAAAACACCAAAATACCAGACTCTCAGCAACCAATGTCGTCGCTGTCTATATAAGCGGAGCCTTTGCTATACTTGCCAACTAGCTCGCCACCGTGCTTTCAATTTAGCCCTATTCGCAAAAATAAAAATAAAAAAAATTCATGACTAATGAACTTCCCCCCTGACGACAGTATATATCGCTTGTAAGTACCACCTACCATTAGCTAACAAAGCGAGTTGACTAGATGACTACCAAAGTCCAGCATTTTGCCATGTCACCTAAACTCTACAATAAACGCGAGCCAAAGTGCGATTGACAGCGATTTGCCTATTCATGCTACGGCAAAACGTTTGACTAGGCATTGGAATGTTACAGTATTGCTTGGTCAGTATACAGTTACTTGGTGATTGCTACCACTTCACAAACCTTGACAGGCAAGTGAACTGGTATTTCACTCAGGCTTAGATTTTATTGACTCACAAACACACCGAATTGTGGCCGCTATGTTAGTCTACAGATGCATCCAATTCCGTGGATTTTACTTTAACTTTTCCATCCCTTCTTGTATCCTTCCACTTTTATCTTCCGCTTATTCAACGAGATACATAATCTGGTGTCTGACCACCATCACTTTTCTCTGTTCCTCTCATTATGGCAGAGCGAGCTCGAGGTAAAGCCCGTGGAGGCTTTCCTCAGCCTACCTTCCCAAACCGCGCAAGAGGAACTCCACAGGCTGGACGAGGTACCGACGGCAACAGAGGCAGCTTTCGGGGCGATGGCACCAAGGATATACCTCTCGCCTCCGACTACAGATCGATCATCTTGACAACCAAAACATTCGGTTTTAGCGAGAAAGAGTTTACCATTAGCTGCTACTCCGAGAAAGAGGCTGCTCATGACGCTAAAGCACCTAAATTCAAAGCAAGGGTCCAATATACCGGTTGTCTGACATTTGAAACTCTTATTGATTACCTCTCATCGACAAATTTAGCAGCCGAGAAGCCTGGTATCAAAGAAGAAATAATTCAGGCAACGAATATTGTGTTAGGACATGCGATGAAGACTGACGACCATATTATCGCAAAGCGAAATAGGTACTTCCCAATCCGGGGAAATCTACTGGACTCATGGATGTTGTTCCAAGGCCTCGACGCGGTTCAGAGGCTTCTTTATGAGTGTTCGCGCAGCCACCGGCCGGGTCTTACTCAATGTTCAGGTGCAACACGTTGCAGCTTGGCGTGCTTGGCCACTGACTAGACTTCTTCGACAACTCAAGGAAGTCGATGAGATGTCTGAACAAACTATCAGCCGCTTGATTGCTGGTCTCTGGGTTCAATCCACACATGCAAACTATAGACTCCGACGCATTGCAGGATTCGCTACCACATCTGACGGCAAAAGTCTCAGCAATCCACCCAAAGTGGACAAAGACTTTGCTGACGCAACCGAGGTGCAGTTCTACAGAGACAAAGATGGCTCGACTGGTTATATTTCCGTGGCGAATTACTTCAAAGTGGTACACCGACCCCTGAAATCCCCCAAACTAGCTGTTGTAAACGTAGGCACAAAGCAGGATCCCGTGTACCTACCCCAGGAGCTCTGCGAAATCAAGCGGCACCAAACTTTTGACAGATTGCTTCCTCCAAAGGCCACAACAAGGCTGATCAAGGATGCTGTCCGAGACGCTCCCGAGAACGCTCAAAGTATTACCAGCAATGGCGTCAGCCTGATAGAGCAAAAATGTTTGGATAGTCTGAGAGCCTTTGGGATCGAGTTCAATTTTGACATGCTCATGGTTAAGGGGCGACGACTTCCCGGTCCGAGCCGCGTTCGATACAATAAGTCGTTCAAATACGCAAAGGAGGCAAGCTGGAATATGATGAATGCCAAACTGAGCATTGCGAGAGGACCTTCGAAGTGGTCTTGGCTATGGATTCGAGGGCCGACGCAATCAATCTTCAAGTCAGAAGGTGACGTGACACAATGTGTTATGAAGCTTCACGAAATGCTTGGCAGATGTGGCATTCAAGTTGACAGTCCTGTCAGGGGTACGACGATATCTTTGAAAAGTCTTGAAAACCCTGGTCCTCAGATCGGCCACGTCATCGCGGACTATGCTAAACATTTTTCGCTATTGTTAGTTATTCTGCCCGACCAAACAGCAGCCGTGTACAATGCTGTGAAGAAGGCTGGTGACCTGAATTTTGGAATCCACACCGTGTGTGTGATCGACGGTAAATACAAATTCGCTAAAGCTCTTGCAAACGACAATTCGCATTATTTTGCCAACGTCGCTCTGAAGTTCAATCTCAAGTTCAGTGGTCAAAACCAGGAGCTCATTGAGACTGATCTTGGATTTGTCAGTAACGGCAAGACTATGCTTGTCGGCCTTGACGTGACACATCCTGGACCTGGATCAGCCGCACGTGCTCCGAGCATCTCCAGTATCGTTGCTTCGGTCGATGCCAAGCTTGGGCAATGGCCTGCTGCGGTTACGGTTCAAGCATCTCGTCAAGAAATGATTGACGGATTGAAGGACATGTTTAAGTCTCGGTTAGCGCGTTGGAAGAAGCGGAATCACGGGCAGCTGCCTGAGGAGATTATCATATATCGCGATGGTGTTGGCGAAACCATGTATGACCTGGTCCGGTCCGAAGAATATCCTCAGATCCGTGAGGCATGTACGGAGGTGTATCCCCCGTCTGACAAACAGGCCGGCAAGCCATGCATGACCATTGTGATTTGTGGCAAAAGACATCATACGAGGTTCTATCCGACCACAACTGAAGACAGCGATGGTCAAAATGGGGGCCCGAAGCCAGGTACTGTTTGTGATCGAGGTATTACCGAGACCAGGATCTGGGATTTCTACGTTCAAGCCCATGCGGCGATTCAAGGAACCCCTAAGCCTGCACACTATGTCGTCGTCCACGACGAGATTTTCCGACGACGTGCAGCAAGCTCGACAGCGACGGATGGCCGAACGGTTGGTCAACGCGCTCAAGACGAGTTAGAAGCGTTGACCCACAAGTCGTGCTACATGTTCGGTCGTGCCACCAGAGCTGTCAGTGTATGTCCACCAGCATACTACGCCGATTTAGTATGTGATCGAGCACGACGATGGTTTAGCCACGTGTACGGTGAGCATAGTGTGGCCCGCTGCGAGGACAGCAACAACATCCCACTCGGGCGTGTTCACGTTCACGAAAATCTCAAAGATTCAATGTTTTACATCTGATTGGTTCTGAGGCGTTTCGCCACACGACACTTCAATTTGTCGGCAAGGAGGTTTGTTTTGTTTAATACAGCATACGTTGATAACACCAGTACCCATGCTTCATTGTAGCCACAGATCTTCCACAAAAGTGTCTACCTGAAAGAAAGCATCTTTTACACATGTTAAACTCCATGCTGCGATCCCATCGTCTTGAAAGTCTCCGGTTTCCAATGCAGATAGTCCTTTGATTGGCACACTATCCTACTATTCCTCATGGGAAGTTTTTAGGCTAATATCCCGGAATTTCTTTTGGTATCCTTCACTATGTAACGATCCTGGTATGACCTCCAGAAGAATGTACTCCACCTCGTTCTTAGCATACTAACCCTCTAAGGCGACCAAAATCTGTCAGACGGCAGGCCCAGAAAGTCAGCCGGTATGACGTGTCCGGATACGCAATGCCGAAAGAGCAGAACGCGGGGAAGGTGGTAGTATTTTGTTCTGGAACTTTGATTAGATTGGCCGGAATGGAGCACGACAGGGAGGAGTAGGAGATGGAAGGACGGATGTAATATAAGACGATGAAGCATTGTTTATTCTCGCCTACTTCGACCGATTGTTGTCTCAATATTGTGCTACTGAATTCAAACTAATGCTCCCAGAGTAGCAAGATAGGTCAAGTTAGAACAACAAGAGAATACAGATCGCTTTCCCGCCATGTCTACGGCCACAGAAACCATGAAGGCGGTCACTTACCAAGGCCCATTTAAGGTGCAGGTTCAGGATGTGCCTAAACCGAAGATCGAACATCCGGACGACGTCATAGTCAAGGTCACCACTGCTGCCATCTGCGGGTCCGACCTGCACATGTACGAAGGCCGGACGGCCGCGGAGACCGATTTGGTCTTCGGCCATGAGAATATGGGAATTGTTCATGAGAGAGGTGATGGTGTCACGTTGCTCAAGGATGGCGATCGCGTCGTGATGCCGTTCAATGTCGCCGATGGGCGGTGTCGCAACTGTGAGGAGGGCAAAACCGCCTTTTGTACCGGTGTAAATCCTGGATTTGCAGGTGGTGCATATGGCTATGTTGCAATGGGCCCATATCGGGGCGGGCAGGCGCAATATATCCGAATTCCGTACGCCGATTTCAACGCATTGAAACTTCCTCCGGGAAAAGAGTTTGAAGCTGATTTCATCCTGTTAGCTGATATTTTCCCGACAGGTTGGCATGGTGTGACGTTGTCAGGATTCAGACCGGGCGAGACGGTCGCAGTCTTCGGTGGTGGCCCAGTCGGTCTGATGGCTGCGTATTCGGCTCAAATTCGAGGAGCAAGCAAGGTTTTTGTCGTCGATCGGGTTCCTGAGCGATTGAAAGCTGCTGAGAAGATCAGCTGCATTCCGATCAACTTTGAAGACGGAGATGCTGTAGATCTAATCCTAAAGGCCAACGATGGGAACATGGTTGACCGATCTGTGGACGCGGTAGGTTATCAGGCTGTTGTTAAGGGCGGGGAAAAGGAAGCACCGAACATTGTTCTTGAGAACATGATCAAGGTGACGAGGCCTTGTGGGGGTCTCGGTATCCCGGGATTGTATGTTCCGACTGATCCTGGTGCTCCAGACGAAAGCGCTGCGAAGGGGAGAATTGCACTAAGCTTTGGAAAGCTTTTCGAAAAGGTGAGTCGATTGACCTTGAACAATGGCCGGCAAGAACGATTCTCACAGGAAAGAAGGGTTTGTCGCTTGCTACAGGCCAATGCAACGTGAAGCAGTATAACAGATACCTTCGGGACCTCATTATAGCGGGCAAGGCGAAGCCATCCTTCGTCGTTAGCCATGAAATTTCCATTGATGAGGCTGAAGTTGCCTACGACAAATTTGATAAGCGCATCGATGGATACACGAAGGTTCTGATTCACCCAAACGGATCATTGTGAGCTGGCGATAGGAAGTATTTAGTGTAGTGGGAAATCCCTCAATGCAGCAAACATGTTTGCTCGTAGAACCGGTTGGGCAAGGAGACGTGGTTTCTTGAGAGGTTCATTACCGCTGCTAGCGTCAGGGGCTAGGCTTTTTTACTTCTCTTGCGCCGCGTCATTTCAGTCTGATCATTGACGAGCTTATCATCTTTTTGGATATCGCTATTCTCAGGTTGAGACCCAGCGTCCTCAATCTGACTTGAGTGGACGTCCTCCCAAGCCAAGCTGGATTTGCTGGGGACAAACTTTGGGTCCTTGATCCACCTGGCAGCATCGATACCGCTAGCTTTGCGCATTCGTTCTACTGCGTCGCCATTTTTAAATCCCTTGTCGCCTCTGAGATTCATACCATGGTCAGCTCCGTTGACAATCTTCAGCGCGGATTTGGCAGTCATTTTCTTCTGTAGCTGCTCCAGTTCTGTTATATTGCACATGGAATCATTGGATCCAACGATGAAGAGGACTTGCTTGTCTTTCGGAAGGCTGAGAAGGATTTTATCCCTTTTGTCACCTTTTGGGCTGGTTAGAGGGTAAGAAACAAGCAGGAGTTTCTTGATCTCGTCGTGTGTTTGAGCGAGCATGACAGCAGCACGCGCGCCCATACTTCGGCCACCAACAACAAAGTTCCCTCTTGGTTCTTCGGCTTGCAGGTGCGATAATACGTCCTCAAATGACTTCACCCTCGACTGGAGGTTCATCGTGCCTTGGAAACAGACCACTGGTCCCACAGTAGCGTATCCCTCAGCAAACAATTTTGTGGCTGGGTTTTCAAGGCCACCTCCCGCTCCGTGCGTAAATATCAACGTCAAGCGGTTTGTTGTTGTTGTGAAGTTTCTCAATTGGCATGGGATGTGCTTGCCCTTCTCCACCGGAATTGTGAATGATTCACAGTTGGTCGTTGATGCCTGGCCAGTAATACGGTAATCACCTTTCATACCACCTATAACAGTAGTCTCAATGTTCTCGCCATCTTGAGGATCGTCTTGCGGCACTTGAGCTTCTCCGGCTTTACGTTTGCCCGATTTTGTGGGCATGCCGAATAATAAAATTCGATGGAAGAGTGCGTGGTTTAGCGTAAGGAAGAGTAAAGTCAGGCACCTTATTTAGCTGCTGTGCTTACCTTGTCACGCAGGTCGACGACGGAGTATCGTCTCAGGTCTATTTGGAGAAAGCTTGGTTGACCCAAGAGAGTAGAGAAGATTCCAGCAGTTGATCGTATTCGGGACTGGCAACGCGTTGCCTCGTCACGGGCTGACACGTGCCGAACAACCAGTCTGGAATGCCTTTGCATTTCTCGCTCTCAATAAGAGACATTGAAAATGGAACAGTGACCCAGTATCCCCAAGAAATGGCTCTTTATAAGCCACACTAAAATCTCTAGTTTCTGGATTGGAGCTCAGTGGGAAAGATGGCACGTTACGGCCTATATTTGACAGAGACCTTTAGAACAGCAAACACTTTTAACGCCGACGCAGGCTCGGCAGGTTTGTTTTGTTGATGCCTGATGGCCTGAAGTATGCCGCAACTAGATTTGATCACGGCCTGAAAACTGGCAATACTGAGCCTCTTTGCCAAAACCACACAAAGAGTGGCTTTAGTCGCTATGCCAACTAAACACAAGCGCAAGCGAGATGACCACAGTGCAGATTTTGACCTTCCACCATCTTCGAAAGCGAGATCGCTTCCTGTAATTGCGCCAACCAAAGATTTCTTGACATCCCGCAAGAAACAGAAGCTCAACAATGCAAGCCAAAAATCCGCGATCAGAAGTACAGACGATACACCGAAGGCTTTCGCTCGGTTGATGGCGTGGCACAAAGACGGCGTGAGACTGGGCAGCGGGCTTGATGACGGGCCGCAAGTGGCGAAGAGAAACAAGAAAAACCGCGAGCCCGGACGCCGACTCCCAAGCCACGACAGCAATCCACCTAGCTCTATGGGCGTTGAGCAGCAGACCCAGGGCAATGTCCCGACCAGCTCGGTGCCCAAGATTCACCCTGGTGAAAGTCTGGCAGAATTCGGCCGTCGAGTCGACCAATCTCTGCCCTTGAACTCTCTACATAAGCACAGCGTGAACACCTCTTCTTCCTTGCCAGCGGATCTGCGCGAGATTGAAAAGAAGACTCAGCGTTTGACCAAACACAACAAGCGTCTGGCTAGAATGCAAAGTGAATGGCGAAACACTGAAGCTAGACTGAAAGCCAAGAAAGAGGAAGACGCAGAGGACAACGCGGAAAGGATAGAAGAGCAAAGACTGTTGTGGGAAGATGTCAGAACCACTGGGAAGAAAGGTAAACGAAAATTGATTGAGGATGACCCGTGGAAGGAGCTCGAAAATAAACGGCGAGCAAGAGGCGGGCACACTTCGACACGGTCTACTTTTGGGTTATCTGCTAGAGACCAAGCTCAAGCCCCGCCTACACTCGGCACGGTGAAGAATATGTTTAAAGAAACCTCCCCCAAAACGTTAGTCAGAGCCAAAAGTAAATGAGGCTTAAGGAAAGTTGGTAATTTCAACGACCCACTCTCTGTCATTGGGAGAGACCCTCGTTCTAGGTAATCAGCTGCATGTCGGAATTTCCGACTAAGAAGTTGCCTCAGAAGCTTTGATCCTTTTGCCATCTGAGCTTGAAGACATACCACGTAAAACTTGAGAGCATTTGACATTACCGATGGTGTATGAGTTCGGGCAGTGTGTAATACCTAGGAAAGGTTGCAGCCGTTGGTCTTGGGATCTTTGGGTAAAACAGCCCTGAACTTGACATCTCATAGGCTTCGAATCTCTAGCCTCGTTTGTCTTTTGCAATAGTTTTCCTCGTCTTCCGTCTAAATCTTACGTACTCCGTAGTCCCCATACCAATGAGGCCGTACCGAGGCAAGCACTGGTAAGGTAAGGCAAGGGCACGGCAAGGGGTAGCCGTGATCGCACGTGAACGCGTGTGACCGCAAACCTCTCAAACATTGTCGCGCATAAGAAGGTCACTGGAGGTTAAATGCAGTTGGTTGTCTGCGGTGATGAATGCCACATAATACTAAAAGACAGACAAAGGCACACCGTCGCAAGAGCCTGGGAAAGCTAAAGAGTGTAATAAAGTCACCATGGCATCCCATAATGACATCGATGATGACGATATCTATCCCGAGAATGACAACTATGAACCCCAAGAGTCAAGGATGCAAGATGTCGACGATGAGGAGGAGGGCGAAGAAGTAGAGAGCGACAGTGATGTATTCCAGCACCGTCTATGGATAGAGCATCGCTAAACATACACAGGACGACATAAACTTTATCACCGATGCTAACGATGAACCTAAGACTGAACCTGGCTCGTGTGTGCATTGTCTTGTCCAACGTTTTGAATGACTAGTCTGACTAGAACTTCCAGACAAAAGAATCTTCGACCTGGTCCGCAAGTGAACGATAAAGATAAGCCTCAGCCTTCATCGACACCCACACACGGCATCAAACGTGAGCTCACTCCACAAGCCAACATCCACCGAATATCCACTCCTCAAAGCGATGGTCGACCCGGCACAGATTATCCCGCGAGGCATACTTCTATCCTTGATCCCCTTAACGGAAATCCAATTCATCCCACCACAGGAAAGCCTATTCTAGACACAGACTTAGATAATGACTTTCCCTCCGACTCTTCCAAGCCTTGGAGGAAGCCAGGTGCCGATGTCACAGATTATTTCAATTACGGCTTCGACGAGTTTACATGGGCGAGCTACTGTTTAAAGAAGCAAAATATGCCCAAAGAGATCAAAGCAATCAACCAAGAGACAGAACAGATGAGAGCCTTCATGGATCAGATGCCTGGGATCGTACCTGGGATGCCTTCCATGCCGGCGAATCCTGCTCCAAATGCGACCTCTGGTCCAGCTGATATGCCTGGGATGCCAAGCCAGGCCGAGATGCAGCAGATGATGGAGTTCATGAAGATGCAAGGGATTGACCCTATACAAATGGACCCAAGTCAGATGGCGAGCATGATGATGGGCATGGGTGGACCCAGCATGCAACCTGGTCAACAACCACCCTCTGGCCCTGCTGCATTTGGCGGAGGTCATCAAGATAACTTTGGTGGTCGAGGTCGAGGCCGTGGTGGACGGAGACAATGGTAGTAACCCCTCGAGGCCTAGCACATTCAATGGCAAGGCACAACCTGAACCATGACCTTCACCAACCAAGACCTGCAATGCTTTGGCTTTTGACCACTGAATACACCGAAAGCGATTCGACGGCGAGTAGTGTAGCCAGCGTACCAATATTTCGGACTGGACTTGAATCAGCAACAGGCTGGCAGTCCGCACTGACATGACAAAGGATGTGGCTTCTAATTCAATCTCAAAACAATGAGGATGACCTCTTTGAGCTGGGGAATTGTGGCAACAATGTCGCCTTTGTGCAACTTCCTACGACCTCATTGTTCAGAATTAGAACCAAAATATCGGGTTTCCTTTTAAGCAGACTATCTGGGGAGGAGCATAACTCTTTTTGTGTCTAACAACTGGAGGGAGTCAAATGCCCTGATTGTTTTATCATATTTGATTTATGATTTGCTAACATCAACGAGCATCTTTCGTCAGCGACCTATTTGTTCCAAAAAGAGGAAGAGAAAAATTGGAGATTTTCACTTCGCTTGAGAGGGCGATGGATTGGGATATTACGAACCCAAGTTGGGCCAAGAAAATATCCAGCAAAGTTGCCAGCATCGTCATCTTCACCAGCAACAATACCACTCCGCAGCGACCACCATGTCCAAGACCTCTGACGTGGCACTTTCCGGCCAATGCGATTGACGTTTCCCAGCTTGGCGCGCAGTCTCCTTCAACTCCTTCCTCTTCGCTGTACACGCACGCAGGACCTCTCGCGCGCCAGGACAATCGATGCAAGTACAGAGAGCTACCGCCACTCCCCGATGGTGAACACAACGCCGCTGCACGAAGCAGAGTTAGGAACAAGTTGGAACGAAGAAAGTCTCGCTCTGGACAGCGCCGGCAAGAAGGTAATGTTACACAAAGTCTTAGGTCAAGCCGGCGACGAGGTAGTTCTGCTTCCGACTCCACGATCACCAACGTGATGTGTTCTGAAGCTACCACAAATGTCAGTCGAGAAACGAGACGAAACTCAATGTTAACACTGACTCCTCCCCTACCTAGCTCAGTTTTGGGTGCAGACGAGCTCTTGCAATTCAAAGAGAAAAATCGGCGAAGCTTACCACCCCTGCTCAGGCTTCCCGTCATCCCTGCAAGTCCCAGAGGCCCCTTATTCCAAAACCCCTGGCTTGAGGATCGCCATAGGCAGAACACAGGTATATGTAGATCGACAAACCTGGTCGAAGAAAATTCTGTGTCCCCAAAGACAAATTTCCATCGGCCAACACTCCTAAGCCAGCCTCTCAATGCCCTCCCAGTAACGGGTCAAAGCCTTTTACAATGCTCACGTAAAAGAAAAGATATCTCGCACGTTCCCATCAGCGCCAGACGCTATCTCTGGAGCCTCTTCATTGACGAACGAGCACCGCTAATCTTGACAGAGCTTCGTGTGCAGAGACGGTCGAGCACTGGATCGAGTTTAGACACGCCGACACCGCTGTTAAAAAGGGTCCCGCTGAGGTCGACCGAAAGTCGAGAGTGGCATAACGGCATGACAGGTGAGAGGAGATTCGATAGTAGTGGTTACTGGGCGTGGAGTGGAAGTGTGTAGCCAGCGTGTAGAGGTCACGGTGGTGCGCTTTTCGGAGTTTGTGTATTACAGGTTTCGTACAAGTCCAAGGCAAGTCGATGTCGTATAAAATATTAGAGGATCACATCAAATGTCATACCCAGAGCAGGATATCGGTTCATGATGATAGGTTTCCGTATTCTTGTATTTACATTAAATTACAAAGCATCTTCAATGAGCTGCCAACTAGTCTACGTCCACCTCGTAAAGAAATGACAGAGTACACAACATTCCATGGTGGGACTGGCCACGACTGCAATGAACTGCGCGCTATAGTGTTGCGAAAATTCGAGTTGAATGACGGACGAAGGGCTCCAATGATGCTCTCTCCATCATGCATGTACAGATGCGTTAAGTACGAAACTCACAGCCAGGCGTAAGACCAGCCCACAGGTGTCGTTTCGCATTTAGCTAAAGCGAAAAGACATGCGCACAGCTATACCAAGAAAACGAAGCCCGTCATACTCTGGAAATATCGGAAACAAGCCAACTTAAAATGCAAAGGTTTAAGGAGCAAAGCAGCGTATTTGATTAGATTATTTCATCGCCAGAGGCGGCGACCATCCCAAGGCTTTTCACTTACAAAGTAGGAAGTGAGAGAATGTAGTGCGATTTGAAGTCCCATATAACGGAATGTGTTCTGTGTGGCAAAACGGTTCAAATGTGCAGTGAGTGGTTGAGTCTTTCCACAGCACTTCGTCCGATCTTAGTGTCAAAGCGATCATGTCGCTCGACAGCACTCATTGTCAACAGCTTTCTGAATCCGTGGTCAAGACCCGCCCTGGTAGACCTGCTACTGGTCGGTATGGGTTGCTTCAATAGACCGAGAACAAATTGCGCAGACATGGGGTTCAGGCCAGCTTTGACAAGAAATCTTTCCCACAGCGTTTCGTCTTGTATAAGGAGAGCACTGTACTGCTCCGCTTGGCCTTTGTCTGGGGCAAAGGGACTCACAAAAGCGAAGTGCTCAACGATGCGCCAAAGCCATGTGTTGACCACTTCTGATGTCGATGGGGCCTTCGTGCAAGGAATCCATATCGGTGCCATATCTCGGCACTGGTGATTGGATGTGGTGGAGATACTTTCGCAGAAAGACACAAATTGGGCTTGTATCAACGTCATTCTTACCGCTGCCGCGGTGTTGTCCTCGTTGACATAGTGCACAAATATCAAAACACGGGTATACCGTCGAGAGACCCTGATCAAGACATCGTGGAAAGGTGACAACGCCGTACAACTCTTCTGACCAGGTAAAGGACGCTGGCTTAGTGATTGCAAGTTCGTGATCAACAAACACAATGCCGGGTCCAGAATCAGATCTGGCCCGTTCTCCCCAAGTAGGTCAAAATCACGATAGATCAAGTTCAGACCCTTAGGAGATTGTTGCTCGAGAAATCGGACGAGTAGCGGCTTGGTGTGCAAAAGTACAGAATTCAGAACAACGTTTCTTTGCCTGGTGAGCTGTTTCGCTGCAGGCGCACGGCCTTGCAGAGTTTCAGCTACAGACATCTCCTGCCCTTGGATGCCTCCCAAACCATTTATGCCCGCTACGTATAGCCCCAAATCGTCTTGCGTTGACTCGATTGGGTCGTCATCAATTTCAGCAGTTTTCGAGATTGAGTTTGGAGCTGGAAGTTTGAACTTTTTGCCCCTGAACTCAAGGAAGTTTGCAAGTGACTCGCTAGATGGAGGAGTGGTCGAAACATGTATACCGATCCCCGATTGCCGGAAATTTGTGGCGCTGACCCCGTCCAGATTTCTCACACCATGGGGTGAAAGTTTTCGCCGTTTTGAGTAGTGCCCAAGAAGAGGAGAGATTTTAGTTAGTTTGATGGCCGAACGCTCCAAAGGCGCAGAGCGCATAGAGCGAGATAGTTTCGGACAATTCAGCTTCACAACATCATCTATGGTGTCATGTTCAAACCCCTGCTCGCTTGTCAGTAGAATGTTTTGACAGATGTCGAATCCTGCACCATATTTAGATCTGGCATCGACGACTCCTTCATCGAAAACACACCTGTCGAATCGTGGAGTTAATTCAGACGCCTCGAATGTACATCCTTCCAAACCCTCGAAGCGGTAGTCATTCGGGGACAGAACTTGTGCACCTTCGTCATCGGCATCAAGGAGTCGCAATCCAGGTTCTTTCCATAATAATTGGTCGCTCCTGATTATTGGCTTGTGCTTGCCCAAAAACTTTTCAACCACTCGATAATCTTCGTTTTGCTCGACACTGAGAAAATCCTGTATTGTGGGGAAAGGCACAGGGAACAGCGAAATGCATGTCATTCCACGTCTGAAGCTTTCATTGCTAGTCTCTTCAGTCAGACGGATGCTGTCAACCAGCGCTTCGATATTAAGATTAGGAATGTTGGCAAGCGAGTTTGGTTGCAGGTGAGGAGTGTCGATCTTACAACATGACTTATGCAACTTCTCGGAGGTCCTGGTATTTTCATTGTCCAAGGTATTCAAGGGACAGTTCGAATTGTCAGTAAGATGACCGTTGCTGTTGAGTTTTCGCCGCTTTCGAGGTGGTGGAAAGATTGGGTTCTCAGGACGCCTCGTATCGCATGCGACAACGCTACAAAAGGGCATGGCGAACTCCTGAGCTGTACAGTGCTCAACCAAATTTTCAACTTGATTCTCTTGCCCATTTTGGCAGTTGTTTGTCTTGATCTCTCCTCTGATAGCTGCACCATAGTACGATTTGTGAGGACGATGAGGAGTCAGCTCATTGCCGCCGTTTGTGACCGTGGGTTCGGTACTTTTTTCCTCAAGTTCTACATCTGTAGCTATTGGGATGCAGCAACTATCCTCATTCATATTGTCGATAAGAAAGTCTTCTTCAATCTTTGTTCTGATACTGCGGCATAGCATTTGCTTATATGGCCAGAGGTTTTCTAGGAGCATCCAACGCTTGGATCGGTCAATTTGCAGAGACAAAGTTCTGTTAAGGTAGTCGATGATCGTTGTAGGTGCTTCAAGTTTCGCAGACAGACAACAATTTTCGAATTGCTCTCTGATAAATTGCAGGACCTCGGGAAGTTCGATAGTAGAAGCTGGCTGCCAGCAAGACCCCCATGACTCATCGAAGTCTTGATAGTAATCAATGACATCGTTTATCAATTTACCAAGGTAGACCTCTTTCCTTATCCTTTGCACATCCCTCTTCACGTCTCCATCACCAATCAGAAGCAGTGGCTCTTTCACCTTGAGCTTCGAAATACGGAAAGGATCTGGTAGAAGGTCTTGGAACAGTGCTGTCATGTCGGGCTTGGAATGGCGAGTCGATGATTCTACATATTGAGCGATATTCTGAGGGACGTCATGTGGCTCTTCGATTGCGCGAGAGATGCATTGTTGTCTTTCTAGGCTAAACTTTTGGAGTATTGTGGGCAGATTCTGGCAATTGGTGTCTGCCACAACAGAATGTCCAATGTCGGCATCGGATACTGTTACGTATTTCAGTTTCTCAAAGATGTTGTGCTGGCTATAGTCTTCGACCAGGCCGTAATGGCGTGCATACTCAAGTAAGGATGGCTCATTCATGCTGGTGCGTGGCTAACGATCGCTTAATCCCAGGAGTTGGTGCACATGACCGCGGCAGTCGCATCATCAGCTCGTGACACTGGAGGATTAGTCATGATTCCAAGATGTTGTTTTCAAAATTGGATAGGAAGGCGCTCATAGCGTAGTACCGCCCCTGCTTCGAAACCCTACAGCACTCTGCAAAGCAACTCTGTCGATAATTTCGAAACTATTGCGCGCACTCCGACTCGGAACACACGGATTGTAGCCTCACTCGAAAAGGACCACTACCGTGATGATGCCCTGACATACTTGCTCTACGCCTGATGACCGGGATGTTGTGTGGCTAAAAAAGTCCACTCTTGGGGTAGTACTGTGCGTAGCCCTCACTGTGAGAAGGCTAGGCCAGGGTCAATCTTGATTTCTCTGCCACCAACCGGCTAGTGACTGGCAGCTCACTCCATCTCGATCGTGCCCGGAGGCTTGCTTGTAACGTCGTACACCACCCTGCATACTCCTTCGACTTCGTTGACAATGCGTCGACTGACCCTTTTGAGAAATTCGCCATCGAATGGAAACCAGTCAGCAGTCATAAAATCAGTGGTTTCAACCGCCCTGAGCACAATAATCTGTCCATACATCCTCTTGTCCCCCATCACACCCACTGCTTTGTCCTTAAGCACTGCTGCGTACGCTTGTGATATCTTGCGGTATAATCCGGCTGCGACAATCTCATCGATGAAAATCTTGTCCGCTTGTCTGCCCATCCTCAACTGATCTTCATTTATTTCACCAAGGATACGAATAGCAAGGCCAGGACCAGGGAAAGGGTGCCGCCAGACCAGTTCTTCTGGGATGCCAAGATTGGTGCCCAACGCTCTTACTTCATCTTTGAACAGTTCTCGTAGAGGTTCAATCAATTTGAGGTGCATGCCGTCAAGTAGACCACCAACGTTATGATGAGTTTTAATAGTAGCGGAAGGTCCCTTGAACGAAATGCTCTCGATGACATCTGGATAAAGAGTACCTTGAAGCAACCATTCGATCTCGCCTGCCCTGGGTGAGTCCTTGGCGGCATCAGCGATCTCCCTTGCTGTGTTTTGGAAGACTTCTATGAAGGTATTTCCAATGATTTTGCGTTTCTTTTCTGGTTCTGAAACCCCTTTTAGTTTGGTGAGAAACAGCTCGGTCGCATCCACGACAGTCAGATTAATGTCTAGCTGGTCAGTCAAGGTTTTCTTTACGATTTTAGCTTCATCCATCCGAAGCACGCCATTATCGACCAAGACAGCATGAAATCGATCACCAATGGCCGCCTGCATCAGCTTCGCAGCGACGGTAGAATCGACACCACCGCTGACTGCACCAATCACTTGTCCCTTCGGTCCAACCAAAGCCCTGATTCTCTCAATCTCTTTGTCCACAAACTTCTCCATAGTCCAGTCTTGTCGGACAGCACAAATATTAGCTGCGAAGTTGCAAAGCAACTGCTTGCCTTTCGGAGTATGGGTAACTTCCGGGTGAAACTGTATCCCAAATAGATGTTTTTCGATACTAGCAATTCCGGCGAACGGTGCATTTGGTGTGCTTGCTATAGGTTCGAAACCTGATGGTAGCTGTGAAAGTTTGTCTCCGTGACTCATCCAGACTTCCAGATCATCGCCTATGCCTTCGAACAGCCGGTCAATGTGCTCTTGCTTCCCGGAGTGTTTCTGTACAGTGACCAAAGCGTGACCGTATTCTCTCTTCTCACCAGCAACCACATTCTTGTTGTCCAAGTTCCATGCAATCTCTTGTAGGCCGTAGCATATCCCAAGTATCGGCACCCCTAGCTCGAAGATCGCAGGGTCTGCATGCGGCGCATTGGTTTCATACACAGAGTAAGGTCCGCCAGACAAGATTATCCCTTTTGGCTTCCAAGTTAGGGCAGAAACTTTCTGAGTGCAGGGGAGCATCTCAGAGTAGACATTGAGTTCTCGGAGTCGTCTAGTGATAAGGTGAGAGTATTGCGAACCAAAATCAAGTACTAATATGGTGTCGAAAGCCTCATGAGGCTCATTGATAGGAATGCCATGACTTTCCCCATTGACTGCCATCTTGGAAGCCTAGATCTGAAAGTCTTACGGTTGAGCCAGACTTCGTTCAGACTTCCATGCATTCCTTGAATTATTTCTTATCGGTCTCTACTCCACACCCGAAGATTACCCGAGAATCGGCTCGTGCGCTTCACGCTAGCGGCGTGGCGGCCGAGAGAGGTCAGTCCTCTCAGCAGGGCTTGCAGTCCAGCAGCACCTAGATCCCAAAGGCTATATCCACCTTCAATTGTGAAGAGTCTTTGAAGGCTTGACCCATTACAACTCCGACGACGGATCAGACAATAGGACAAGTCGTTCCATACATGGAGCCACCTGTGATTTTTTAACCCGGGGTTTGTTTGGGGCGGGATGGTTGAAGTTAACTGAATTGTTGTACGCAGGTTGCAAAAGTATTGTCTAAATTACACAAACGATTAAGTCGAAACATATCTTTCCATTATCATACAGGTATTCAACAAAATACCTGTAGTAGCGCTGAGCGCCGGTCCTAGCCTTGTAGAATAACCACAGCTAAATCATCTTCACGCTTCATATTACTCCGTACAAGGATATGCTTCCTGGCTTGATACCCGACATTTCCAAATCCTTGTTATGCTTACCCATATTTTCGCGCCCCTGCGAGTGAAGCATGGCGTTTGAGATTCAGTTCGAGAATCGACATAACGTTCTTCATCGTTCTTAGATTCAGACCGATTTTTGTGGGCAAGTGTCGTCGTGCTGGTCGCACGATAATTCGTAGCTGCAGCCTTCTCACTGGATCCATGCTACATTCAGTGGAAGATGGGACAGCAGCCAGCTCGCTTTTGCACCGAACGAATCCTAAATCTTTGCACATCCAGCGGGTGCACGACCTGTGACGCATAGAATCGTGACGCCAGGAACCTGATCAAGTATTGTTGGACCCTTGATTGGTTGTTCCCTTTCACACAAAGAAAGTCAGCCCGCTCATCGAAGGACCCAAAATTAATACATTAACTTAAGCATTTCATCTTCGGAGAGCCAGAGACGTGTATTCCAAAGACTAGTGCGGGAGACATTGCGCCGGGAATACTAGTTTCCACCCGGTTGTCTTAGTGCCCCTGCAGGGGTATCGCAGCGGTACCGAACGTTTCTCTTGATGTTCAAGTCAGACATCAACATCGTATACCTTGGACGGTCGTTGCCAGTTTCTTTGACCATTTCCCGTCATATATCTATTCCTATCAGTCACAACCAAGCTAGACCAAGCAAAAAGGTCACCGTCGCTCTTGTCGTGTAAACTCCCTCAACTATTCCAAACTTGTCCAGACCACAGTATGCTTTCATGATCGACTCAACGACATAGACGGTCCATCCCAATTCTCGTTCAAGCTAAACACGATGAGATACGTCAGGAAGAAAACAATCACGAAACTATGGTACACTGCTTTACTGTTGCTGCCTACGATGGGCGCGGGTGCCGACAAGACTGCAGCAGACTACTATGTGAAATCTCTCCCCGGGGCGCCAGACGACACGCCCTTGCTTAAAATGCATGCTGGGTATGATATTCGCGCGAGTATTGCCACAGAGTACTAATTGCGTGGCAGCCATATCGAAGTAAACCATGAGCATAACGCCAACCTCTTCTTCTGGCATTATGCCAACCGACATATAGCAAACCGACAACGGACGGTTATATGGCTGAACGGCGGGCCAGGCTGTTCCTCAGAAGACGGCGCATTAATGGAGATAGGACCGTATCGAGTACGTGAAGACGGCAACCTCAAATACAATGACGGCTCGTGGGACGAATTTGCGAATCTCCTTTTCGTGGACAATCCGGTGGGAACTGGCTTCAGCTACGTCGACACAGACAGCTACCTCCACGAGTTGCAAGAGATGGCAGATCACTTCATCATATTTCTAGAAAAATGGTTCACCCTGTTTCCGCAGTACGCAATGGATGACCTATACCTCGCCGGAGAGTCGTACGCTGGTCAGCACATACCATATATCGCTCGTGCCATTCTCGACCGGAATAAGGAACGAGAGCAGAAGAACGAATGGAATTTACGTGGTCTGCTGATTGGCAATGGCTGGATTAGTCCGGTCCACCAGTATCAAGCATATTCGTCCTTCGCGTATGCGGAGGGATTGGTTCAAGGCGGCACAGACGCCGGCAACAAGCTGGACAAAGCATTGACGGATTGTTTTACTGAGCTTGGCAAGCCGGGCGCAGATGAAAGGATCAACATTAATATTTGCGAGAATGTGCTCTCGGTTCTCCTCGCTGTCACTCGTGATGACTCTCAGTGTTATAATATGTACGATATCCGACTCAAAGATTCTTTTCCCGCCTGCGGAATGAACTGGCCACCCGATCTCAAGAGCGTTACTCCGTATCTGAGACGTCAAGATGTTGTCGACGCTCTGCACATCAACAAAGACAAACGAACAGGATGGTCCGAATGCTCAGGCGCAGTAAGCACAAATTTCCGCGCACTCAAGTCGAAAACATCATTCAAGCTTCTACCTGATCTTCTTGAAAACAATCTGCCCATCTTGCTATTCAGTGGCGCGAAGGATCTAATCTGTAATCACCTCGGAACAGAAGACATGATCTCGGACATGAAATGGAGTGGAGGCACTGGCTTTGAGACCTCGCCGGGCGTTTATGCGCCAAAGCGCGACTGGTATTTCGAGAGTGAGCCAGCCGGCGTCTGGCAAGAGGCACGAAACTTGACATACGTGTTGTTTTATAACTCTTCACACATGGTACCATTTGACTACCCGAGACGTACAAGAGATATGCTCGATCGTTTCATGGGTGTCGACATTGCTAGTATTGGTGGTAAGCCGGTCGACTCTCAAATCGACGGCGAGAAGGCGCATTCCGAGACAAGCGTGGGCGGACATCCTAATAGTACAGTTGCGCAGGAAGAGTCTCAAGACAAGTTGCACCAGGCAGAGCTGAAGGCTTATTATCGCTCTGGCGAAGCCGCACTTCTCGTCGTCGTCCTCATTGCGGGATTCTTTGGGTGGTGGGTCTGGCGTGGTCGGAAGAGACAAAGTAGGGCATCAGAAGAAAATGTGTTGGGGACGTATGCGCGATTGCCTTTGGGGGGCTCCAAACACGACGACGTGGAAGCACAAGATTTTGATGAAAGCGAGTTACAACATCTGGGGCCAGGTGGTCGTAAAAGATTTTCAGATGCTGAGCATGACACAAACGGAGATCACTATGATGTCGGCAGTGATAGTGATGAAAACGACGATGGTAGGGATGAAGATGACAAGAAGAACATACAGTCATAGATTGCCTATTTCTCTGGGCAGCACCGGAGTGGTCCAGATCTCCCGAAATCCATGTGTTTTGCACTAATTTCAGAGTCACGTCTAGGCGTATCTGTCTTCGGCTTTGGTTTGTAACGTCTTTTTGGAGTTATTGAAGTCCAACAAACCAGGCTTTTCAGATGAGGCTGGAACTCCGATACATCATCGTATCATACTTGTGGCATTCTACGACAGACAAACCAAGGGAACCTCTATGTGATATTCTGCAAGCCCGTATTCGGCTCCACGATCCTGGTACCGACGGTTTGCTCTCATCGTCCAGATCCAGAAACTCTGGTCTTTGAGTTATTGATGGCATCGACAGTGGTGCGAGAAGTCATTTTGAAAAGCTTGTTGTCCACTTGGACTCGGAACAAGGGATTAGAGCTCTGAGGTCCGGGGGGCTAGGACACTCGCGAATGAGAGGTTATGTATGAAAACCTACGAATTAGCAGCTCCACTGTAGCAGGATAGTCAAACCAGCGGTTCCAGAGTCGCAATATTTGAAAAGATCGTGATAAATGTGGGATCCTAGGTACCTACTTGGCGAGCACCTCGAAATGCATTGGCCCTACAAGCTAAAATACTTACGGCGGACGCTTTGAAACAGCTAACGTTTGATTTGGGCTCAATTCATACCTAGTAGCTGGAGGGGTTCACCGCAGCCAAAAAACCTGATTTCAAAATCTCTAATTTTCAGCCATTGAGCCCAAATCAACGTTGAGTACTACCTTAAAAACTTGTACTCCTAAATTTACCATGGGGTTTTGAAGATCATACGGGCTTACAAAGCGAGGCTCTTACATCGTCTAACCTCGATTGTCACTTGCTCCCGAGGCCCAGCTTGCTCAATGCTCTATTCTCAATATAACGACCCGACCCGTCGGCTATACATATTGTTCTGCATAACCCATTTCGTAATCCCGCAGTTTCCGAAATACTAACAACCGGGATATGCGCAAAGGATGCCTGCAACCAAAGCTTGCTTCAAGATCCCCCCAGGCTTTGTGGCTGACATGACAAATCTCAGCACAGGTCCTGCTGGCTAGATTTTAGCTCTGAGAGGAGGAGCAAAGGAGCCACTCAGCTCATGCACAATTACACCGCGACGATGCAGTGTGCTTAGTCAAAAGTGACAAAGCGTTGGCGAAGGGGCTTTTTTGAAGTAGCACATTTTAAGCGCAAAGTATGCCGTTAAAATTTGCCGCTTAGCTTCACTGAGTGAGAAGGAGTCTTTGTGATGCGGAAATTTTTCCAATTCAGGTAAGCCACCCACGCCAGAGGGAAGGCTCATTCCTGACAACAGCTGCCTGTAATTTGCGGCGTTTAAGGCAACACTGGTTGGCTGAAGGTCGCTACAGTGGTTATTTTTCATTCTGTCGTGCTTGACCATTCCAATTGGCCACCCCAAGAGGAAGGTTTGATAGGCTTCCTTTACACGAAGGTATCCTGAAGTGGATGAGGTCGAGGAACATGATTGTGGAATCTGATACACACGCTGCTATTAAATGCCCAGTGCAGTAGTCATAGCTCGAAGCTCCAAATGGTTCTACCTGAAAGTCCGCTGTATATAACTTTAGGAGCAAATCTTCAGTGAGGAGGTCTTGCTTAGTAACATCGTTATCGTCGTCAGTTGAGAATTCGAGACGCAGTTTCGTATCAGCTTGTGTATGAGCCTTGTCCATGTCCAGCAATGGCCGTGAGATGGCATAATTGCTGACTGCATTATTGGTGGTTCATGAAAGGTTGGGCAAGACATCAGTGAACTGTCACAAAACCTGAATCGCATTATCCCCTTTCCCTCTCAAATTCACCTTTACCGAATACACGTGAGGGCCCTTGCCAGGAGCTTGTACCAATGTACATACAAAGCGCCAGGGATTTGTCTCTATAGCTCGCAGCGGAAATATGGGCCATGAAGTAGGCAGTGAATCGGCCATCTGAGGCCTGCTCATTGTCACCGCAGCAGATTGCGGGATCAAAGGTTTATTTCGACAGCATTCGCTTGGGAAATTGCTTTTTGTAATACGGACCACTGCTTAGTATACATCACCCGTCATACTTCCTCATCATAGGGAATATGTACTTCCAGATTGAGTTGACACATGGAATGAAAGTGAATATCGTGGATACTTGATCAAGCACACAACTTGCAGGCTGTTCGAAGAGAACTTTAGTGCTTACCGGGCCAGATATTGGGTGCCTGAAGCAGAAGAAAGAAATCTTGCCACTATTCCACTTTTTGCAAATAGGTTCGTGACGCTAGTCGCCCTCTTCATCGTTATGGCCATTGCTACTCGGTGGTGATGTCGAAGACGTTGCGGTTGTGTTCTCTGATGCTCAAAAGCAGCAAAACAGCATCGGGGAGAAGGAACCCTAAACTACATCACAAATTTGCAGAAACCCATTCTTACCGGCTGTCGAGACGCTTTGAATTACCTTTTCCCATAGTGCTTCGCTCTTTTGTCCACATTTGGAATACATATCACGTGCAACGGGGGGCTGCCGGACCCCCGCGGAGGTGAGCTTGGATAACAGTATTAGAGGCTCAATGTTTATATTTTGTACGGTAATGACATGAGCATTCGTGATGCCGTGGTCTTGCTTTTGGTGATCTTCTTGTTGGACCGTCCATGGGATGCTGAAAGGAGATGACATCGGCAACACCATACAGCGCCTAAAACTTAGATACTTTACATCGAGGGAATACGTAAAGTACAGATTAAGAGTCCTCAACAGGGAATACCCTATCTACCTAATTGTATTTTCTATTGCTTTTTCGTATCTTCTTATGTACTAAGTTACCATCACAATTAGGTCGTTTGGAGCGGTAGTTTTGTTAGCCCCCTTCCCCCCAACGATATGCGGAAATATAGTACGAAAAGGCCCGATGTCCTACAGGAGCCAGCTTTGCCATGGGCAGGGAGGCTCTAAAACTACGCCATGGATAGTGAGTGCCTTGCGACTGCTCTCGAACTTCCGAGCGGGGCGCCAGAACCGATTCTGCTTTGATACGAATCATTGCTCGTGGTCCGACTCGCGAGCGATTGAAAGGACCGCACAGTGTCATGGCTTAAGGTCAACGACCGGATCTTACGTACCTTTAAGTAGCTATTTGTCCAACTCGAAGTATATTTAGGTAAGCTGACAATAGTCGACACACGGTCTCGAAGTGCGCTGGTCAAAGCGTTACTGCCGTGTTCCGAGACTCATCAGAACGGATTTCGCAATGATGGACTTGTGAAACGAGATTCTATGCAAGACAGCGCCTTTGGCCTTTATATAGGTATTCTAAGTACCTCTAGCAAGCTGAAAGTTGCGGTCTGATGGTCTGCTCGCATGTTCGATTCTGCCCCTCTCCATGCAATCACCGGGTCGCCATGAAACAAAAGAATGATGGCGGCCCTGCGGATAACGAGCACAGGTGGATGTCGCCATTGATCGTCCCGCATACTGACTGAGTGCCGGTCTTTCAGGTTAAAGTATATGACAGGCATAGGCTTCTTCAAAAGATTTGACCAGTCTTCTTTCACATGCAATCCAAAGCAGTAGAATTAGATTGTGTGCATCGTGATTCCTTCCAAAATACTTCACCACTTTTCGCGCTGTCGATACTCTGAAAGCTGTCGGCCTTCGCTTCAGTTCTGACAATAATCTGCGGATATTCCTTCAATCACAACAGACAGTTCTACATTGAGTAAACGCGGACAAGCAACACCATACATTAACCGAGAGCTGTGCGGTCGACCAATGACAGATATGTCTCATTACTAACGAGTCTTGCTGTAAGCGGTACGCCCGGTTGTACATGCTGACAAGCCCATGTTCTTTTCGAACTTTTCCCCGAACAGAAGGTTATGTCTCGTGGCACATGTGTGTTTGTGGGTTGCTCAAGACGCGCAGTGACGAAAGGAGCACAATGCCTTCCAGTCCAGTACCATCTGGCTGGAATTCAGACCACTGGCTTTGGTTCACCGAAGTATTTGGTGGAGCTGTGAAGCCTTCAGCTAGTGCTGTCTAAAAGCACAGCATCAGCGAACGCTTTCGGGATGGTGGCAATGTTGACTTTGCAATATTAACTCTGATCGTCATCAACGACCAGTATATCGAAGCCTTATCTCGAGGTGGGGCTTTGATTTAGGACAGCAGTTCCTTGTAAAGCAGATTGGGCTGGTGTCATATTTGGACTCGTCTTGAGTCGTTTCGCTGCCTGCTCGTCGAAATCATACTGTTGTGCGATACTTGCGGGGGATCGTGTTGCGTTTGTGTGGCCATGACGATCTGCAGGAGGTGTGGTCTTCGCACTCCCCATTTCTGCAATCCGCGGTAGAGTTTGCCCGTGTTGCGGTTGGTTTGGCTGCGGGTTGACGGGCGGAATTGGCTGCTGATGCGCATGAAGCGGTTGATGCGCCTTGCCGGGGCATAATCCATCGACGTTGCTGGGCGGTGGTGGTACTTCGTGCTGGCTTTCCAGTAACCTGGACTGTAGATTGATGATGTAATCGCGGAGTTGGTAATTTTCCGCCTGTACGGCTTTGAAGTTCTCGGACAGGGCCTGATAATCCCTCACTTGTTCTTCCAGTTTCTTTATGTAGCCTTCTTTCCTTTGTCTGAATGCCCGCTGCTCGAAAGTCAGTGCATGATCATGTTACCAAACCAGTTTGGGACGAACTTGTGCGGCTCGGTTTTGCGCTGCTCTTTTGCTCGTGCTCAACTCCCGTTTACCATATCCTTTTCGGCCGTCTGTAGGGTTCGTGTCGCCATCGCTATGTTCGCTTGTTTGTGGCGGACTAGTTGCAGAAGGAGATACTGGCCTTGCAGGAGCCTGTGCAGATGGCATCACGTCGGAAGCAGGTTGGTATGTGGGCAAGAGAGATATGTTGTTTGTCTGTGGTTGTGGATAGTCGGACTGCTCTCGAAGTACTATAGAGTAAGGTTTAGCAGCTGGCCAGGGCGACAGTAGCTGAGTAATAGACGTCATCCTTGTATTCGGAACGGTGACATGTATCGGAGGAAGATAAGAGCACCAAAGGAGGCCTCCAGTAAAGTTGCTGAGCTAAGCAAAATCCAGGAGGACAAACGAGCCAAGAAGGAAGTCGTGCAAAAATGGGAGGTCAGGAAATGATATATGAGACTGAAACTCTGCGTCCAGGCATAGTGTACGGCTGACACAGACAAGTGGTGTGGAGCGTGCGATCAAGTTGTGGGACGGATCGCTACAGAAGCAAGGTAGGGATGGCGTCGAGGCAAAAGGTTTCGTTTGGGTAAATGCCACAGAGTGGAGATCGCTTCCTCAGATTTGAGAGCAACCGAGCGGCGAACGGTGATGAAAACGATGGGATAAAGACTTAAAGTGAGGGTCTAATTCTTACATGTTGCATGCTCGAATCCGGAGTGAGAATCCTGGAGGATTGTAAGGGTCAGTACAAGTTACGACAGATACTGCGTACCAGAAACAATAAGACAATTCAGGCGTCATGCGCTTGACTTGGGATGAGCACGCGGCGCGGAATGGGAGACTGCAGATGGAAGGCGGTATGGAGCACGGATGAGTAAGAAAGGTGCTTACATACCAAGTTATTCGCGCGAAGTGCGGACTGCATCTTCCTAGGCTTTAAAAAGCGTGCGGAATGCGTGCAAGGGCAGATGAGCTATCTCGTCAAAGGCAGTCAGGAGGGAACAATTGATTGGTCGGGTATTCCTCGTTCGGAGAGAAGTTCGTGCGGCAAAGGCAAAAAGAATGATCATAAAATGTTCACTTAACGTTGATGCCAACTTTACTCCATTAAAAATGCGTAGCGATTCTTGCTGCATGTGTAGTCAGCAGAAAAAAGGTCAAGTGGCAAGTCGATTTCTGATTTGCGAAAATTTGGACCGCCGGAGCTAGACACTAGCAAGTTCTGCTGTCATTTGCCTTGTTTGGGCTTTGTTGTGTGGATCACGGCCCTAGCGCTGCGGAAGTTGTAGTTACGAAGCCAAAAAGGAGACACTACGAGCACTACGAGGTAGGCAGGATTAGACGCCGCTAGACTGTAAATAGATTAACGAGGCTTGGAATTTTATGTCATTCGAATCTTTGAAAAAATGGGGATCGTCGGCACGTGTTCTAACTTTACCTTCAAGTTTCGGTGTTGAGGCTCGTGGAAGCTGTCGACGATGCACCTGTTGCAGACCGATGGAGCTTGGCACTTAGGACAACAAACACTCCCTTCCTATGGCAGCAAGTCCATCTCGTTTTTGGTGTGACACGAATATGACCACCTAGTTGCATCCATTTTTTGCGCTAAACCTGATTCAAGCTTTCTTCCGAGAATATGTCATCCATTACATGATTACCCCCAGATTCCCCGATGTGCCCGAATAAGCTTATGCGGACGCCTGTCTCATTTAGGCAGCTCACAAGTACTCGCATTCCTGGGCAATTTATTGACAACGAGGAGTGTCCATATGTTTCACTGAGCTGCGAATTCGGAGAAAAAAAGGCAAATTGTTGCCACCACCGGTGTGATCACGGATGACCAAGAGTGGTATTCATGCAACTATTATACATACCAGGAAAAGACGTGGAGTTCGGATGTCGTGCACTCTAACATTTGTACTGGTGGCGAGCGAGTGAGAGGCCATCGGATCCGGTCGATTTGTGGACGTAGCTCCTGTACCGGACGACATGATTAGTGGAATGCACGGGACCTCGTCTCAGTCCGCCGTTCAAGGTAATACACGTAAGGCACTGGCCCGCGCCTCGGTCCACGCTATTATTCAAGCGGTATTCCCTGCACTGACAGGATGGGACTGAAAAAGGAAATTTTGCAGCGTCCTTCTAGTTCGTGGTGGATTCCTGATCAATGGTACAATCTCTTGTCCACCAAGAGAGAGGCCTTTCATCTTTGGAATGGGACGGTGGAAGATCTGAATGACTGTACCTGTTTTGCATGTGGATGTGACGACGAACCCCGTTCCTTCAATTAGAGTCAAGCTAAGATTTTAGCATCCGTCTTTGGCATATCAGCGCAATGCTGCTCGTATTTGTCAGCACCGCGAGAAGGAGCTGTAATGTTAGCATACGAAGGTTCACGGCCGGAGCTTTTATCCCGTAAAAGGACGAAAGGTGTGCGTGTCTCAGACGACAAAAAGATAAACATCGGCTTTCAAGCAACTTGTGAATCTGCATGGCACGCCTTTCAGCGATCACTTCCTATGACATAGTATCAGTACACGATTAGGATTAAGACCAAATTGTCGTCTCTGAAGTAACGGTTGACATTGAAGAATGAAGAGACTTGTGCCTATATACCCGCCATGATAGTGAATGTGCCTAGTGGCTTACAGCACACACAGCACACGAGGGGAGGCGTCACCATTTTCCGCAATCGCTTTTATTCTCTCTAGCTTCCGATCTCTGTCGAGAAAAAATGTGACCGTGTCCTCTGCTCGGTCTGCTGTTGAGCATACGGATGTAATTGGCCGGTATGTAAATAGTGGCGCCCATTATTATCAACCGATCATTAGAAACCGGCATTTCGGAGAAGCCAGTATAATGGCAAGAACAGCCACGGCTCCCGTGCCGGTCTGTTGCCAACTAAATTGCCTTTGCATGTAACCACTCATCCTCGTTTGAGATAAGGTCGCCCGCGACATGGCAGTTTTGAGGTGCAAAGTGAGATATTGATATAGGATTTTAGACCACTTTGATGGTGGGACTGTTAGCGGACACATGAGCTTGAAGCTGGATTGTCCTGATTGCTTCTTGAAATTTCGTAAGCCCGTACACCTTTAAGTGACCAAACTTGCGTGGACCACCATGTGTGAAGTCCGTCTGAGTAGATGGCTATCCCATCGGAGCAAATTGTTGTGTTTAGCAAAACAGGGAGCTCAAACCTGGTCATCCGAAGGCCGGAGAGATCGAGTTACCTAGTTCATGTTCCTGCAAAGATCAGTAAGGAATTCTAAAGGTGCCACGGTGTCACCCACCTTAAGGTAATCACTCCCCTTCTCTAGGTACTCAGCTTTACTCACGCTCGCTGATTCTCTTTCCGAAATGGAACTGCTGCTCCACCACGTCGCAGCGCCTCGCCAAGCATCCATCATTGGATCGCATGCTTTTCTTACGTTCACTTGAAGGTTATTGGGAAGGGACGAGACCAGTTCGGCCTGGAGGCGCTCGTCAAAGCTTTTGAAAAGGGTGTTGCCACCTGTCACAAAGACGTCCCGTAACAGAGCCTTCTGCTGGTTGAAGTCATTAAACCTGTTCATGACTATGCCTTCAATGATCTCGACGAGGCCAGCCTGGTCGATTCCGGCAATGCTAGGCTGGAAAATGACCTCTGGTACTCTTATTCTCTCCACATTGAGGTGAAGCTGGTGGTGATCACGTTGTGAGTCATCTTCCGGAGGCAAGCTCCCCCTGTAAAAAGCATGCATAAGACTCTTCGTCCAATCATTCTGAGCTTCCAATGTGTCATGATGTGTGAAGCTTGGATCATACTCCAGCAGATCTCTTTCAATGGTCAGAAGTTCGGCTATAGGATCCGATTCTGGCTCCTCATCGTCACTGCCTTCCTCCCTAGCGACCGTCCTATAGACACCCCAGTCTTCATCATTAGCACCAAAATCATCATCATAGTCTCCACCTCCGCGTCTCTTTCGTTTGGGACCGTCTGAGGCCAAGTTTGCAAGCGTTTTCATTCTTTGTTGAGATGCTAGACCCTTCCGATTGCTCAAGTCTGCTTTCGCACGAGCTTGCTCTTTGATTTTCAGGAGCAGATCCGCTCTATGTGCACGCCTGCCAGCTATCCAATCTGCTGGATCGTTAATTCTGTGCTCCTCGTCGAGCCGGTTTTCCTCTGCTATCCTGGCTCGCTCTCGTTCCTTTTCAGCCTTCGCCCGAATTCGAGCTTCGACGCCAGATTTCATCAATCGTTGGTGGCGTTTCTCTTTGATACCATCCTCATCGAGTTGATCGTCAGGCACATCTAATAACGGGAATTTGTTAAGCTGTTCCTCCAATGTTTCCTCGTCAGCCTGATTTCCCAGATCTTTATTGCGAGCTTTGGAAATTTTTTGCTTGAGATCACGAATCTGTCGCTCTACTGCGGCCTCGTCTCTGAATTCTTCGTCATCTAATATTCGTTTTTGTTCCTTCTTTGTGGGTGCACTTCGGACTTGCTGGAGCACGGTTTCGTAGTATTGCAGGTCCTGTTCCTTTTTAATGAGCTTCTCAAGCCTCATCTTTGCTGCTTGTTCTTGTAGTCGCCGGCCTGACTCCTTTTTCCTTTCCTCTTGACGCGCAATTTCTTCTGCAGACTTTTCGACAACGGCCTGTTCAGTAAACGGGTACTGGATGATTACATCGTTGCCAGCTTCCAAACCGTCCCAGTCCAGGAAATGTGCCATGTCGTTCTCAAAGTCATTTGACACGTATGCAAACTCTTTCAGAAAGGTTTCCATATGTTCCATATACACTTTGCCTGGGAAGTGAGGATACTTTAGTCGAACCAATTTCATGAGGTACTCTTGAGCCTGCGAGCCTCCCCAGTTGAGGCGAGCACAGGCTTGCAGCTGCGGTTTTCGATCGAGGACGGGGATAACGTGAGTCGCAGCATGACCAGACGATACAACCAGCCCAGATGTACCCTTGTTATAACGATATGAAAACAAGCTGTCTAGGCCATACGTAACGCTTAATGCGCCGTATCCTTCGAAAAGCATCTCGTTCATCATCTTCCGTGTGTAGCCTAGATTCGCAACTGGTTCTGTGATCAGTAAAGGTCTTTCAATGGCCCCATTGCCGTTTATGCCCAATTTGAGGAAGGTGTAGTCCAAGATGCCTTCCATGACATCCCAATTGACGGGCACGCTCGTGAAGGCTTCAAAGGCATTTCGTATCTGGCCACGAGTCGTTGCATCAGCGTAGGTATCGTAGCCGACGAAGGCACAGTACTTGTTGTACTTTCTGTCCTTATACTTTGCGAGCAAAGGCGGAATAAGGTATCGAGGCTTTTTATCGAACGACCAGCCTACTTTCAAGGTGCTAGCTCCTGTACGTCGTCAACAGTCTCACTCGCACTACACATGGAGAAACCGACCGGTATCAATTACCACCGCACTTTCTGCAGGGGCGGTTGCACTATGCACCCAGCCAGATGGGTCTGCTGGCCTGAAGCCATAGAAGGGAAACTCGGGTGCTGGATAGATTTTTGGATCTCGCCGACTGCCATCATGAGAGAAGCTCGGCCTGCTACGCTGCCGGACGACTCTGTTGATGGAGGTGATGGTCATCTTGATGAGTGCAAATGCATTCGCCCGACAAGGTAGCAGGTACGAAAGGGTCTAAGTAGACTGCCAAGGTGGTGCTGGTCCTAGAACTTAGTGCCAATATTAACGCAGAGTCTTGGGATCATCTTCTGAGTTGCAGCTTTGTCGACCACGCGAGGACGCGTTCAGTCAAGAATGCTTTGCTCGACTTTGCCGTGTTGACATTTGATCCTTGCTTACGGACCCAAGGAAGTCGTTAGCAACATATCAGTGAAGGCACCGGTGCACCTTTCACGGATTTTGCAATCAAGCGAATATACCTGTTTCATTCTGAACATGGAAATGCCGAAAATTCTATGCATCGCGATTTTTGTTTCTATACCTGAAAGTAAGGCCGTCATTACAAACGGGCACTTTCCAGGTAAGCACCCGGGTAATTTCGAACGCACCTAGGCATGCTATCTCATTCCATTATACGAAGACACTGGAAACGAAGATGCGTCTCGTACGTAATAGACACCTATTGGATTTACCATGGTTGGGGAGGCGGATATTTCCAACATTGCATGTCATTTGCCAGCATCCCAGAATTAGGAGAGTACTCCGTATAGTTGTAACCCATTTCTACCCGGCTTCGGTTCCCCCTAAGATGGCTTAAAACGGACTCTTTGATTGCTTCCAAAAAGCATGCGCTATTATAGGGGGTCTTTCAAGTTGTCGGTCGCTGTGAAAGTCAGTATTTGTAGCTAACATCTTACAAATCTCGGCGCCTACCTTCAAGGTGGAATAGAACATTAGACTGGTAATTCTTGAACATCTGAGCCACAAGCTCAACGTTCATATTTTGAACGTTAACCTCCTGGAAGACACTGTGAGACCAACGCAACAGACAGACAATGACATACTTGTAGATTTTTGTTCAAGATCATGATAGCTTCATTTAACTTTTCCTGATCCTTGTGAGCTATTGTTCTGTGCGCCATGAATGTGCCCTACAATATTCGTGATTATGCGAGATAGTAACAGGGCTTGCTGCTGTTCATGTGGGCTTTCCTACAAACATTGAATTAGCCGTCTTTAACATCGGTGAGTCCCATTTGCTACACTACCATTTCTTGGTACCGATTTAGGTCATAGAGAAACAGTTTCTGTAGAGTCGCTTGCGATGTACCTTGCAGGTATGCAAGGGACCTCGCTGTGGGGTAGGATACTCCGCAGGCAACCTTAAAGTAGGTATTACCTGAGTATTACCATCTCAGTACATTAAGCGTAACATAAATTTATAGGCTCCATATGTTACTGCCCTGGTGCTACACCAACTTACCTAGGGAGGTTTCAATGAATGCCCACATCGAAATCACACGACTTCGAGGACTTCAAAATTCAAACTGAGCGTTGATCAACGATCTGAGCCTTCAAGACTTGAGCAAACTCAAATTCGCCTTGCTTGCCGGATACATTATTATTGTTGGTGAGCGCAAACTTAGGAGACTGACCCAAGCCCTTAACAATTCATCCGATCTAAGTCATATCGGATCGGGGATAGGGATTTCATCAAGCTCACTTACAGAGTTGCAGCAAGAATGCCTGCAACACCTCAACCTGACAAGGACGACGCACATCAACAATTATTGGACCAAATGGACGTGTACTATGCGAACAAGCCGTTTCGAAACCCAGCGTGGAAACCATCTATGCGACGGAACAAGAATATCAAGCAAATAGTCTCCGAGGCCCATCGAAGGGAAGCGTCAGTTCTGGCGACACAGAATAACTCAGGCGCATCAACGCCACAATTGTTCTCCTCAGACGGCAGTGCTACACCACAACCGAATATGACTCAAGCTGCGCAGAGTCTGTCGACCTTGGTGCTCGAGAGAAATTTGCAAAAAGCAGCCGCTATGACCGCTAACGGAACTGGCGCTGCTATAGGAGTGTTCGCTGGACCAGCTGTCACATACACGAACATTGAAAGTGCTCCAAGCCTACAGACTAAGAAACACTATTGCGATGTCACTGGTCTTCCAGCCCGATATACAGACCCCAAAACGAAACTACGTTACCACAACCAAGAAATCTTTGGAGTGGTAAGAACACTTCCACAGGGCGTTCCTGATCAGTATTTAGCAGCAAGAGGTGCGAACGTGGTGCTGAAGTGAATCGACAACACCTTTGATATATCCCTCAACCGTGGCCGAGCTTCTCATACGCGATGCTAGTCATCCTGAGATGAATGTTGGAACATCAAAGTCAAGCCCAGCCTATCAACAAGCTACGTTTCCGCAACATGCCACAGAAAGTGCTCCGGCTTAATCGTGATCCATGCTGATGAAGTTTCCTCTTGCCAACTCAACCATTACCGAGACTCCATGAATGTGAAGAATCAGTTGCGGGGGTAGATTCCCACTGCGGTCGTGGCAATCCATGAAGTAGTCCTCAAATCCGACTTGCCTGCGAAGATCGGCTGGTTATCATCAATCAACCACAAACTGACGGTACGACAGCGGCTATACACAGGCCTCAATAAGCTACGAAGTCAAGGCTTAAGAATCGTACAAGTTGTGAGAATCTCGAGTGATACAGGTTGAGATAGGCGGAGTCCGTTCGCCGTCAGACTGAACCGAGAAAGTATAGAAACGTCTTCAGACCAGAATCGTGCCTAGAACAATTGTTATCGATACTTGTTTCAAAGATTTTGGAGAGCAAAGTACGGATGTCAAATTTGCGGCATTGTTCAAAGGAACCTTTTAAGTTCGAGTTCGTGTTAATTTCATTACTTCGTAGTTGATTGAGGCACCTTGGCCCTATTAGTGTTTCGGTAGCGGGTACGAGTGGACCCGTATGAGCCTCGTCTTCTGCGCAGTCTTGAACATTTCCTGCGCGTAATCCTACATGCAGCAAAATGAACGAGCGACCTTTGTCATCATTGTGAAACTTTGCGTCTAGCATTGGCTTGCATCTCCAAGTCGTTGTAAAGCGGGCATCAGCTAGGCCCGCGCTGCCGTCAAGCTGGATTACCTTAATGCAAGTTGACCTGGTCTTCTGGAAAGTCGATGCTAACTATTGACAGCGCATAAAAGGTGCCATAGACGACCGCATTAAAGAAGAACAAGCAAGGCAAGCCAAAGCGCAGCAAGCGGCGAAAGTACCTCCGAGACGTCGACCGCCCACTCAAGATGCCTCCCCGGCGAGGGTTCAACCACGACCGAGAGAATACTCGGCTGTGCCAACGGAGAAGAACCCAGACCCAGCCGATTTCTCCATAGGTGAGGAGGAGAGCACGGCGACGAGTCATGCCTCTACACTTTTACCACAGCACGAAAGCGGCGATGCCGTTCAGAAGAAGCCATTTGAGAATATTGGCGCAGGCCAGGCTTCTCTTAACAGTCAAGACGTAAAGGATAGACAAAGTTATGATGGGGTTGAGGAGCAGTCGGTGACGCTGCAAGATCTGCCCATCGAAGTCAAAACCAGGCTCCGCAAGCTGGACAAACTTGAAAGCAAATATGGCGAGCTATTGAAAGCATATCGAGCTGCCCATGCTCGAGTCCAAGCGATTGAACCATTTGAGGCGACTCTCAGAGAAAACACGCCCTTGACCAGCATACTAGATCCACTTGCATTTTCGGAGTATGTTACTCAACTTAACACCAAAAATGATATGGTACTGGAGGAGCTAAAGCGGGTTTCGGGTGAAAGAAACGAACATATGAAGAGAGCAGATCACCTACAGATCGAGAACAAGAAATTGGAAGAAAATCTGCAAACCCTGATAAAGCGACAGCCTGAGCCTCCGCCAGAATCACCAGAAACACCCACAGCTAGCCACGATGGGAAGAAGAATGACCACTGTCCCTCCGATGGTGAGCCGTTGTTAGTCGCTTCCCCGAAACCTCCTTCATCTCGCATACCAAGCCTGTCGATATTTTCTCCGAGATCCAAGCCGAAGACTGAGGAGGCCAAGGATAAGGATGTTTCAGAAGATTTATTCTCCTTTGATTCGGAAGTCCCCAAGCTTGAAGCGCTGTTGAATGATCGGCAGGATCAAATTGACAACTTAACGAGCGAAGTCGTTAGCCTCAAGAACGACCTCCACATTGCTCGCGAATCTACACAGGGCATGATCGCAACTCTTGAGACCAGAACCCGCGACCTGACCACTCTTCGGGAAGCCAAGGAGAATTTTGACGCCATTGAAAGAGAGCTGAAGCTCAGCATAGAAACACTTGAAGCTGAGAAGCAAGCCAAGGCTGATTCTGCTAGCTCCGAGATGGAGTTGGAGTCTGTAGTGGCGAAATTAAATCAAGCTCATGCTGAGCTTCGAGATGCCAAAGAACGTGTAGAAGCTTTGGAAAACAAGGCCGAGGAGACAGCCGCCAAATTCAACTTGGCAAATGATGAAATTATGAATCTCAACGAGAAGCTAGCAAAACAGCAGAGCTTGGTTGCTGCACTCAATGAGAAACTACAACAGAAAGATGGTATCAACAAAGAACTCGAAGACTCCCTAGCATTTTCCAGATTGGCGGAAAAGGAGCACGAGAAAACTGCTGCAGATTTCAAAGCTAGCGAAAAGAGGGTCACCACAATGCAAGACCTCATCGAAAACCTTCGCGCTCAACTCAGCAAAGCAGAAGAAACCATGGTGGAATTGAGAAGTCAGGTCCCAGACGCCAAGCACGAACTCAGCTCAAGTGAAAAGCCAAATGTCATACCCGGTGCTCCAGCGGCTCAAGAAGACGCCATCGGAGGAAAAAGGAGGAACAAGAAAAAGAAAAAGGGTAAAAGCGTTGCTGGTAGAAATGCGGACACAGTGACGCATGGTGCTATTGAATCAGTCAAAAATGATCATGTTGGTGCTTCCAATGTGCCTTCCGAAGCCGAAGACGGCAAGGTCGGTGAATTAGAACAAAAAGTTACAGACTTAGAAAAAGAGCTCGAGGACAAAAAAGCAGGAATCGACCGATTAAATGTCAGGCTTGCGGATCAAGAAGCCCTGCAGGAGGAAATTGAGACCTTGAGAGACGACTTGTTGCATCAAGGAGAGGAGCACGTTGAAGCCAAGCATGCGCTGAAGACCGCCTCAACCGAGCGCCAGAGACTGCAGGATGCAGTAGATCGACTCGAACGCGAAATAGATGATGCCCGAAAGGAGATCGAGTCAGGCAGGGATGCAAGAGAATCCCATCAGGTGATAAGATTGGACCTTGAAACGAAAACCAAGGAGTATGACGATCTCATGCAAGAGTTTGAAAATACTAAAGCAAAGGCGAATGTGTTACAATCGGAATTGGTAAGCGCGGAGCAACTTGCTGCGAGCAGATTCAAAGACATCACGGTCCTCAAAGAGCTCCACAACCAAGCAGAGCCTCAACTTCGGAGCCTGCGTGACGAACTCGAAAGTTTGAAGCACGTTAAGGAAGAGCTGAAGAACAAATCCGGAGAGCTAACAAGACTTGAAAGCAAGCATGAGGAAGTCAAGACAGAGCTCAAGAACCTCGGTAAGAGATTGAGCAGCCAGGATACGGAGGTAAAGAAGCTTCAGTCAAGGTTAGAGACGGAAACCAAGCTACGCGAGCACGTAGAAGGTGAAATGCAAGCAAAAGAGTCTGAATTGCGTGCAGCGGAGACACGTTGTCATCTGGCCACTGAACGACAAGAAACAACACGGGCTGAGCTTTTAAAATCTCGTGACGAGGTCCAAGTTGTGCATGCCAAATTGGCGGAAGTCAAAGATCAGCTAACAAGTCACGAACGACAAATCTCTGGTCTAAGAGAAGATGTCTCGCTAAAGACTGCTCTTCACTCATCGTCCCAATCGCTTGTGCAGTCACTGCGCGACCAAATGCATGAGCTAAACGTGCAGACACGGGAGGCGACCAGCAAATCAGAGAATATCGAAGAAGAACTTGCCGATGCTCAAAGAATGCTCTCGGAACGCACTCGTGAAAGCCAGACCATGAGGATGCTGCTGAATCAAGCCGAATCCGGGACTGAAGGTAGAATTCGCGAGATGAAAGAGCGTATGGAAGCAGCGATAGAAGATCGAGACCGACTCGAGGATGAAAACAACGTTAGCTCAAGACGAATGACCCGTGAAGTTGAGGATGCAAAGCACAAGGTCCGCGAACTCCAACGCCAACTGAAGATTTTGGAAGCCGAAAAGGAAGAATTGGAGGCTCGGAGCAAAGAATGGCGGAAGTCGCGAGAAGAACTTGAGTACACAAGCAAGGTCGCAGAACGCGAAGCGGAAGAATCTCGCAATGCCACCAGGAGCTTACGAGAGGCATTAGATGAATCTGAACGACAGGTTCGAGATGCTGGAACTCAAAAAGCGGACCTGCAGAGACAGGTAGACGATGCAGCCGAAAGGATCGAGAAGCTCAGCAAGGCAAACAAGAACTTGACGGAGGAGGTGCGGAGCCTGCAGATACGGGCGGGTGCACGCCCAACCATTCGGTCTGGCGTGGATAGCGGGTTACAATCTTCCAGAACAAGCATTGATTCAACCGCACGATCACCGGGGCCACCCATATCACGCACAGGCTTGAGCCCAGGTACTTCTTTGTCAAGATCGGTGACGCCTACGACGCAAGCGCCAAATGGCGGTCTTAGCCAAGGCACAGTTGATTATGTCTATCTAAAGAACGTGTTACTCCAATTCTTGAGCCAGAAGGATAAAGGACACCAGAGACAGTTGATTCCAGTCATCGGAATGCTTTTACGTTTCGATGACAAGGACCAGCAGAGATGGAATGCAGCAATTAGTGCACGATGACAGTAAAACCCCTGAACTTCGTGGCTAGGGTGATGCAAATTTACACTCTTCCGGGAAAGGCTTTTGGATCTGGAAATCCGAATACATTGAATTCTCTGCGGTGACCCTCAATATCATTGTTCGTCAATCCGTACTGGTGGTATTTCTGCAGGGAGCCAAACCCACCATACAGGCGTTGGCTTCGAGCGATACCCGACCTTTTGGCCAGCGACTTCGTGTAATGCAGATGTGAGAAAGTCTACGAGATTAGACGCATCCAGAAGGTATCACGACAAAGCTCACGACTGGATTTGGATCTTCACCAAGGGTCCCCTCCAGTTGCGAAGCGTTTAGCTTTATACGCGTTGCAGTTTGCGACATTACTTCCTCTTGGCCTACAACTCTTGCACATTTTAGGGAAAATAAAAGAGACCTAGGTGGACATTGGATCATGTCCACCAAAGCGATAGTGGTACTACTAGGTATTGGATTGGATGGTCGCCCTAATCGTGTTAAAGCGGAAATGGGCTTAGGAGGCTGAATTGATGAGGATGTAAAACGATTCGGTGGAGGCCATCCAACTACGCTTCCCGAGCCCAGGTGCTCAGATCACCTCACAAAGACCCAGCAATGAACCATTGCCTCTAATGCGGGATTACTCGTCTGTCTGTCCACTGAAGCATGTGTTATTACTTAGACGCCGGGTCACCACTGGCATTTCCAGGGTCGAAAAAGCGGGGCAGACCCCTTTTCCATTTTGCTGCCGAATTTCACGTTCATGGGACCCTTCATACACACAGATTGCCCGGTGTATGGCCAGGTACTCTAAGCTAGTGTTGCAGTCGTCGTGGACTTTTGCCTGTAATTGAAGCATAAGCTGAGCGTCACAATGTCAGATCTGTCTCACGTAGCCATCGGGATTGTAGTCGTAGGAAGGTTCACCTCTTACTTGATACGAGCCGCTTTGTCCTTATTTCTTTCCAGCACCCTGATCAAAATTCATACTCCATCCTCCTGTGCTTGGATCCTGAGTCATCTTGAACATGTCTGTGCTTAATCCGAAAGGCCTCAAAATCCCATTGCCCAGGTCCTTCAATTTACCCATCATCTCATCAACCTCGCGCTTCTTGGCCGCTTCGACCCGGGGTGGCAGAGAACGCAGCATTTCAATAACCGTTTTTTGGTCACAAGTGGGCAGGTTGCGAAAGTACTCGGGCGTGCTAAGCAGCTGGTAATCTGATAGCGCGGTGGATAGATTACCCCATTGGGAGCCATTCTCGAACACACCAGTTGATTTCTTCGTCGGCTTGGGAGATGTGATGGTTGTTGAATCGTCAGGGTCCAAGGAGGCAGCAGGCATCGTGTGGGTGTCGCAGAGCATGACTTTTGCGCGAGCACGACGCAAGAGGAGTTTGCTTCGGATCCTCAAAATGTCCGCTTGGCGTTGATCCGACAGGGTCAATGTTCGCAAGGCTTCGGCAGTTGTCTCTTCGTCTTGGCCATCTGGAAGTTCCACTACCTGATTGCCGTTGTCCTCATTTGTGTTCCTGGCGCCATCGAAATGCTTGCCAATCTGCTTCGGACCTTTATCCTTTGGGCTGTCACCCTTGGGCTTTGTAGTGGGCATTTCTTTCTCAAGGTTGTCTAAACCTCGCTCAGCGGCCTCGACAGCCTCCTTCCACTCTTTCAGCTGCAAATGACATGCTGCGATGTTGCTCTGCAGCACGGCGAGCTCGTAGTCCAAGTAGGTGGGTAGCTCGGCCAAAGCTTTGTCGTAGGTCGAAATCGCAGAAGAATAGTCTTTCACAGCGAATTGTTTGTTGGCGGCGGCTTTGAGAGTGTGCGAGGCCTCAACCATCTGTGCTTCCTCTTGAGGAGAGAAGTGAGGCAGGGCTGCAGACTCTTCCAGTTCGTTGAGACCACCATGATCTTCCAGCGCCGAGGCGAACGTGGCGGTTGAGCTGGTCGACGAACTGCGCGAGCGAGGTAACTCGGGTGGCGATGGGACCGGTTTAACAGGATCTGGCCTTGTCTTCGGACCCGTCGATTTGAAGGAGAAGGCCATTATCAGAAATCTTCCTCAGTGGAAGAACGCAACTTAGCAAGAGGAAGGCTGCTGCTAAACAAAAATCCCGACATACCACCACTCTAGCCCAGAATCGGAACGTTAACCTGCAGGGTACCAAGCAGTCCCGCACGAGACGTCATCTTGAAGGCCTGGCGCATTTTTGGGCGCCTGAATGTTCATGGATCATGCTCCGTATGCCATCCTAATAATATTAGTTAATAATTGCCTGGGTAGGTTTAACGCGGGCTAACAGGGCCGGACCGCTGTGCGCCAGGGCATAAGCGAGCCGCAAAGATTTCGTGTTTTGCAGTGTACTCGAACCAATAATTTTCCCCTTCTGTACGCTGTGTATTCGAGACTGCCCGCCCAGACGAGGCACATTTTCGACATCTTCTTCAACCCACACCGCTATCTTCGCTTCTCCTCCTCTTCGTCCTTTTCCCATACATGGCATCACTCTCCTCTGGTCGGTCGTCGCAGCGCGATGACCACCTCGCTCCCGTGCCCAACCAGCCCAAATTTCCACCGGTCCGAGCCTGTATCTTTGATATGGACGGGCTCCTCATTGATAGCGAAGACGCTTACACAGCTGTGACGAACACCATCCTTCGCGAAAACGGTCGTCCAGATCTACCTTGGTCTGTGAAGGCCCAGCTACAAGGCCGACCGGGTCCTGCGGCTGGCAAGATATTTAGACAGTGGGCAAAGCTCCCAATTAGCGAGGAACAATTTTTGAAGAGGCAGGCCGAACTGCAGAAGGAGGCCTTCAGGCATTGCAAACCGCTGCCGGGGGTAGAAACGCTGTTGACGAGGCTGGCTGTTGCTCATACCAGAATGGATGCGAGGAGCAGAGCGAGAAGTCCTGGTGGCGATCATAAGGACATTCGCCTGGCGTTAGCAACGTCGAGTCACTCAAAGAACTACGAGATCAAAACGGCGGGCATGCAGCAACTATTCAGTGTCTTCCCTGAAAGACAGAGAATTGTGGGTGACGATCAGCGAATACCAAAGGGTCGAGGGAAACCGTTACCAGACATATATCTGCTTGCGTTACAGGCAATCAACGATGAGCTGGCCTACCGGGGTGGTGTCGAGCGACCGATCAAGCCGGAAGAGTGCCTCGTGTTCGAAGATAGTGTGCCTGGAATCGAAGCAGGAAGAAGGGCCGGCATGAGAGTTGTGTGGGTACCACATGCCGGTTTGTTGGAGGTTTATCAAGGTCGAGTCGAACAGGTGCTTGCTGGCAGAACGGGAGAACACGACGAGAACGACGTAGAGCATCAGTCAAGCACACCATTACCCGGCAGTCCTGGCGACGTTGGTGAGCTGAACGACGGCTGGGGTGAGATGCTGGCTAGTCTAGAAGATTTTGACTACCGGAGATATGGCATCGACTTCAAGGACCAGTGGTATCGCAGCGAAAGTGGTCAAGGCGCGCTACCGGGCACCACAGATAAAGAACTGGAGGAAATGACAGCGACGGCAGATGGAAAGCTCCATGCACCCGAGGAGGGGCCTGCTCGAATAGAAACGCCGGTGCCAGTACTTGGCGACGTGCGGCCCAAGGCGTGAGATACGTCCATTTCATCGTGCCTGCTGCAAGAGCGGCGTCTGCTCATTCTGTTGTCTTTCTTCCTGCTCCTGCTGCTCCTCGCCCGTCTGCACTACTGCCTGATTGATCCGCGCCTGCAACTCTTTCCTTTCCCTTCTCCTCTGCCGGATCTCATACCAGCTCCCCATGACCAGTAGCGTGCCTTGTAAACATCCCGTGACGACATAGACTCCCCACGCACTCCAACCCCCTGGCCCTAACCTCGCCGCCAGACTCGCCGCCCACACGAAACTCCCGGGCGTCTGAATGCACATCATGGGAATGCTCAGACTAGCCACTCTCTTCAAGACAAAGGTCGTCCAGATTTGAGGAAAATACTGGATGATCGCCAACACGGTAGAGAATATGCCAAGGAAGTTCGCCCACCATTGCAGCAAGTCAGGGCGGGCAAAGATGAAGACCAGAGATATAACGGCGGTGATGAAGGCGTGGAATATACAAATCCAGCCGACTATCACGGCAATCTTGTAAGAAGGTTGTTTCGAAGCGTCCTTGGCTGGGTTGGGCGTGCCGGGGGTAGCTCGAGGAAAGTAGATGAGGAAGAGGAACAGACTGGCAGAAGCGAACACAAAAGTCAGGACATAGGCCACAGCCAAAGGGAGAGACAGGGGACCGCTATACGCACATCACGGCAAAGCAAGTCCATTGCATGCCGACTTGCAAAACACCCAGCATGCCAGCAAAGCATGCAAAGCCATTAATCTCACGGCAGCAGGCCAGATCTCGTCTGCTGCCAGGTAAGGTCAGGATATTGGCAAACTGGCATGTTCCCGAGGTTGTGCCTAGGAGCACAAAGTAGGGCGATAGACCGAATGAAGACTTGCGATTGATGATGCGTAGATGCTGCGGTAGATACGAGACCAGGATGCCGAGGAGGATGACTCTGTTTGGCCGTCAGCCTGCGATGTCGAGGCCCGTCTTTTGATGGCCTCACATGCTAAAGACGAAATTCACATAGTCCGGCTTTGCGAGCTCGAGACAGCGGTCGCTGCCTGCCAGAGAGAGGAATGGCTTGTGCAGCATCTTGTCCTCACAAAATGTAGACCTTGGCGCCGTGGTGTTTAGATTTCCCGAGACTGACTCGACATTGAGCACTTGAACGCGTCGAATGGCGAGAATGGCTCGAATGGTTGTCCGCAGGCTGCGTCATTCTCATTACGGTTGAGCATATAGACAGGCCGGACTCTAACAAAATGGAACAGCACAAACAACTCTTCTATATGCAAGCACAGTTGCTGAAAGGGTTTGAACAAACAATTGCAACGAGCAGTCGCCCCTCTGCACGTCATAATTGCAATTCTCCCCATAAAATGTGATTGCGAGCGAACGGTCTCGCATCTAGGTGCCATGGCGCCCAAGAAGAAAACAACAGCAACTCGCAAATCTGCGGGCAAAACTCGTCGCTCGAAGCTGGCTAGAGACAACGATCTGTCAGCCGAAAACGAGCGCGAAATCTCGGAGGCATGGGCAATGTACCGCGAAGACGATGCGGAGGGCTACGAGGACGAGAAAGACGGTGTTATAGCTACCAGCAATGTCAAGGTAGTGATGAAAGCGCTCGGGATAGCGCCGAAGAGTCAGAAGGACATGGACGAGTACCTTGAAATCCTTGATCCAGACTCTGAAGGCTACGTGACGTATGCGCACTTCGTTGAACTTGCAGCCCTCCAAATCAACAACAAGTCAGACGAAACAGACGAGGAGGAGGTTGAAAAGGCCTTCAAGCTGTTTACCTCGGGCAACGATCGACCCATCACGTTACACGATCTCCGCCGCATAGCGGGCTTGCTGAACCAAGAGGTCAGCGATGATGTCTTGAAAGCTATGATTCTCGAGGCCAATTGCGGCCAGAATATTGGTGCTGGTGTAGATATGGAGCAGTTTCGAGAGGTCATGCGCAGGGCCGGTGTGTTCATGTGAGGTCTCGCGAAAGGTTTCGTGTTGTATTCTAGTCTACAATACCAGACATTCCATGCAAGCGTGGGAATGTCTGCATAGTTCCCAGAACTGCTTGCAGCTTTTCTACGCAGTGGCTGCAGCTAGTCGTCAGTATAGCTTCCCTGTCCACACTGATCTCGCTCTGAGGGGTGACAGCGGTCAGCTCTAGCAAAGGTAGAAGCATTCATTCATGTTTTATCATAATATTGGGCAAATTTCAGTCTTTGCACAGCCACTAGGAGACAGTCAAAGGCACACTTCTGTTATTGAAATTTTTGCAGAAAGTTTTGGAGCTCGGGGGCATTTCGGCAATAATCTGCCGCAGTAACTTAGTTACTCTCGAACTTGGGCGCCGTCCGCCATTGTCGTTCCCCGTTCTTCACAAGCCTGCTTCTTGTGAAGATCGCAATGCCAATACCTGGTAAACTATGAGGTCGTCGGCGCCTACATAGAAAAGCCAATTCACGCATCTCTTGGAATCCTGACCCATTTCGCAAACCGATAGATGATGAGTCGCTTCAGCTAATCTGCCGACGACCCTATGCCTACTCCTCTACCGACACCATGTCATTCCAGCTGGTTGCCCTCATCAAATTCCGCGAGGCTGTGGAAACCGCAGTACGCAGGACCTATGAGCTTCGTCGCTACTTCTATGCCTTTGCCGCTATAACCTCAACCTACTATCTCATCACTGGGAATCTCTACGAGGTCAGCAACTCGGAAGGCATCTCGATGTACCCCACCATAGCCGATCGTTACAACTGGCTCGGGATAAACAAGACGTATAGACGTGGGAACGGCATCAAGGTGGGCGATATTGTGTCCGCTGCAAGTCCGATCTTCCCATTGCAGTATAGCGGGAAGCGGGTCATCGGTCTTCCAGGGGACTACGTATTGAGGAGTAAAGCAGGTAGTGTCACGCCTGGGGGAGCTCCGCTGTGTGGCATTACGGATTGGAGAAAACGAGTTAACGCTGAACAGTTGATGGCTGAAAAGGGCTTGAGCGCGAGTCAGGTTCAGAGGTTGCTTGCTGGAAAGGAAGAGGACGAGTGGGAACAGCCGGAAATGGTACAGGTTCCTGAAGGCCATGTATGGGTTGAAGGGGACAACCTAGGATGGTCACGGGATAGTCGCTTCTTTGGACCCCTCCCCATGGCCCTTATCAAAGGGAGGAGCTCCTGGTTTGCGGACGGTATGTTCTCATTTCACTCATTGAATCCTGGGAATGGTCTGCGAAAGGTGCAACACTGGGAGATGGCAGATGTGTTGGGAGATGAGCAGGCTGATGGCCAGAAGAAATGAACACACATAATATGGAGTGAAGCCTGTCGACATATACCTTCCGAGCCAGTATCAGAAACACATTGCCTGTAAATACTGAACGAGCCCATCCAAGTGGTTGAATGGAAGTTCGTCAGATGCAAGGTTGTTCCAGCAACATGACCACCGCCGCCGCGAAGTCGACTGTACCAATTTTGAAATTGTCAACATCGAAACTGCGTTTGCGCTCCAAGCGTGTTAGCAATCAAGACCGGAGTCATCCAGGTCGGCTCAACCCGGAGGTCGCCATCTGCAGGAAGAGCGTTCATCACAAGATTATCCAAATTCTAGTGTACGGATGTCAGACATGCTCAATCTCCCAGAAGTTACACTCATGGTAATCCTCTTATCATGCAGATATTCATCTGTACTGGAGTGAGAGCATATGACATTGCGACCTTCCGTCTGAAATGAGAGGTCAGGAAGTCAATGAACATTGATCGCAACCATGGCCAACAATCGAACATCAGTAGGATATGCCAGAACCATCGTCACCGTCTCATTTCGTGTTAGAAGTGTAAAACATGAAGACGAGTAAGGTAGCCAAAATGCTGGTTCCACGTGCGCTTCGCCTTCAAGCTGCTTATGGTATATTATGTGCACGAGCGCGTTGTGAGTACTAATACTCCTTGCCGCGGCTCGCCAAGCCCCTAAGCCGTCAGGACCCCGCTAGAACGGGAATGCTGATGGATCACAGGTGATCACAGCTTTGCGCCGAATAGCATCATGGCAGTGGCGCGGTGTCAACACAGCCTCCGCCGAGCAATATGTTTGAATCGAGAAGTGGAAATATAATAGGTTTGGATGTCTTTTTGTTTGCAGCCCTGCATTTGTACGTTTCTGTTCGTGCATTGGTGATCCACCGCGACTGTTCAGGAAGCTGTGGCATTCGCAATGTGTCATGCCTATCCAAAAGAATCTGGCTAGCAGTCCATTCGGAGGCCATGATTCTTGTCCATTGTTCAAATGTCTTTCGCGACGGGAAAAACTCAAGCAAGGGGAAGTGAGCTCCGTGCTTGCCCAGCCAATGACGCTCCACTGAATGAGTCGAGTCGCGAATCACCCTCTGAGGCTATGAAAACCGAATTGAGTTCTAGCAATGGAGCCACGCTGCAAACTTCCTCAGGATCAGCTACGCCGCACCAGCAAGCAGAACACACCTTATCCTTTGCGGATTCAACTCGACGGCATGATTTGACTCAGCCTTCTCAGAAGGCTCGCAGTAGAGGACGCTCGCTTCGCCGATCACTGTTTGCACGCAATTTGCAGAATCAGGCCCAAAGTCATGACACCGTGATGGAGTTGGAACCAACGTTCTCAAAGCACGAAAACGTGCAGCAGGGCAAAGTGGAAATTCGTCCTGCTCTTATAACAATAGACGCAGGTGATAAACTCAAGACAACTACGAGTGGGCTCTTGGGCCATATTGGTTCTGCAAGATTACGCGATGATCCTCTGGTCTCAACAAGGATATCTAAAAAGGGGAGGCGAGCCTTTACTTGGGCGCGCAGTGCTAAGAAGGCAGTAATGACCCTGCTTGATCGTACTCTTGGCTACACTGATCTACCCAACACCGTGGACGGCAGGCATGTTCGCATCAACTTAGCCCCTACCCCTAGTCCGATTGATGAGCGGACAAGCAAGCCATATATCACTAACATCATCCGCTCTTGCAAGTATACCAAGTGGAATTTCTTGCCGAAACAGCTGGTTGCACAATTCGGAAAACTTGCTAACTTCTATTTCTTGGTCATTTCGATATTGCAGATGATTCCAGGTTTGTCTACGACTGGAACTTTTACGACAATAATACCACTATCCATTTTTGTCAGCATATCTATGGCAAAGGAAGGCTACGAAGATATTCGTCGCAATCGGCTTGATAAAGAAGAAAACGAACGCGAAACCTTCGTTCTTAACGTGACCGCTCTGTCCCCAAGTCCTGGCGCAACGATTGAAGGCCCGGTGATGCGGAGTACCTCTCCAAATTGGACCTCAACAAAGTGGCAAGATGTGAAAGTAGGTGATGTGGTTCTAATCAAGCGTGACAATCCCGCCCCTTCAGACATCGTCTTACTCCATGCATCTGGTCCTGAGGGTGCAGCACACGTCGAAACCAAAAGTCTTGACGGCGAGACTAACCTGAAAAGCAAAAAGCCTTTGGAGATTGTGTCTCATCACTGCAGCCATGAAGCTGCTATTGCCAGCCTTGATGCAGACTTTGTTGTCGAGGATCCTAACCTTGATCTTTACAAGTTTGACGGTAGAGTGTCTATTGATGGTCAAACATTACCCTTAACCTCGAGCGAGGTAATTTATCGTGGCAGCATAGTTCGAAACACCGCTTCCGCCGTTGGTCTAGTAGTTTATTCCGGGGAAGAATGTAAAATCAGAATGAATGCTAACAGGAACCCTCGTGTCAAAGCCCCAACTCTTCAAGCCAAAGTCAACAGAGTTGTCATCAGTAAGCTGAATCCCACTGCTTTTCTGCCACAACTAACATCCCCTAGTTGTTGCTTCCTTGGTTTTTCTCATTGCGATCATATTAAGCATTGGTTATATTATTTGGAAAAGAACAACTGAAAGCCAATCCTGGTATCTGGATGATGCAGAGGTGCCATTCGGTCATATCCTCACTTCCTTCATTATCATGCTGTGAGTTATACCGATTCCTCTTTGATTAGTGTTCTTAGGTCGCCGCACCAGACACTGTCATCTGTGTTGCATATGCGATAACGGGCTGGCCAAGGTTGTCTCAGCTTCAAAGTCTGAAGGCTAACATATATATCTTCTCCTAACAGTAACACGATGCTACCTCTTTCGCTTTACGTTAGTCTTGAAATAGTAAAAGTGGCGCAATTGTTCATCATGAACGATATTGACATGTATGATGAAGCAACCGACACTCCGATGGAGCCCAGGACATCTACCCTCAATGAAGAACTTGGACAGGTCAGCTATATATTTTCCGACAAGACAGGCACATTGACGAACAATTCAATGAAATTTCGAAAATTCACGATCGCTGGAACTGCATGGTTACACGATCTTGATCTCCACGAGGAAGTTGAACCCGGTGCTTCATCAAAAGTGAAATTCAAGAAGAGGAAAGGAAAGGAAAAACTAATCAAGCGAAAGCACCAAAGAAGTGAGTCAAGAGTGGCTTTAACAGAAGATAGATCAAATATGTCTTGGATCCTCAGCGAAACAAAATCACAGCGTAAGGATTATCCTTCCACTGGAAAAACGGATGATCTCCTCGAGTATATACGCCAACGACCTCGAAGCTTGTTTGCTAGAAAGGTGCGCTTCTTTATCTTAGCTCTAGCACTGTGTCACACGTGTATACCGGAGAAGGGTGACGATGGAGAAATAACTTTCCAAGCCGCAAGCCCCGATGAGCTAGCTCTTGTCAATGCAGCCCAAGATCTCGGATTCATCGTCACTGATCGGCAAACGCAGACTATAACGGTCAAAACATATGCTCATGGTGAACCAGAAGAACCAATGTACGAAATTTATCAAATTTTGGACGTCATCGAGTTTTCCAGCCTCCGTAAGCGTATGTCAATACTCGTACGACTTCCAGACGGCAGGATATGTCTCTTTACCAAGGGTGCGGATACTGTTGTGAGGAAATTACTAGCGAAATCTGATATTGCAGCCATGCACGTTGAGGACATTCGACGCAAATCAGAATTAAGGAAGAGCCTCGAAGTCGAAGCAGCTGCACGGCGACGGAGTACTCAATCAAGCAGGAAATCTACGTCACTACCTGAACCACAGTTTGCCGCTGGAAGGCAAAGCAGTGTATCCTTGGGGCGCAGGTACTCTGTACGTGATAGTGTCGACCTTTGGCTACGAGAACGAGAGACTGAGGCCAGTCTGCCGCGTAATAACAGCATGCATACCACACCTCGACCATCCCAGAGTATGGCTTCCCGTATCGCCTCGGGCCCAACGTCCGTTGAGGGCACTCCGCGAACCTCGCTGCAAAACGATGAGATGGCTGACTTAATTGACGAGAGCGTTATCATCAATGATCATGCAGTATTCCAGCGATGCTTCAATCACATCGACGATTTCGCCACCGAAGGTCTGCGGACATTGGTCTACGGCCACCGGTTTATCCCTGAGCAAGAATACCTTGAATGGAAACAACATTATCACGCTGCTGCCACTACCCTGAGCAATAGGCAGGAAAAGCTTGAGGAAATAGCTGAAACAATCGAACAGCAGCTGGAGTTGACTGGCGCGACCGCAATCGAAGATAAGCTGCAGACAGGAGTCCCGGATGCCATTGAACGATTCCGCCGGGCTGGAATCAAGATGTGGATGCTCACTGGCGACAAAAGAGAGACGGCTATTAACATTGGGCATTCATGCCGATTGATCAAGGACTATTCCAACATCATGATTCTTGATCATGAATCCGAGGACCTCCATGGTCAGTTATCTAGATCTGTTGCTGAAGTTCAAAGCGATCGACATGTACACTCGGTTTTGGTTATTGATGGGCAGACCCTGACTACCATCGACACCGACGGTGCGATGAAGGCGCTTTTCACTGAGCTGGCCATCGCTGTTGACTCCGTGATCTGCTGCAGAGCTTCGCCAAGCCAGAAGGCTGCGCTTGTTAAGACAATCAGAACTCAGGTCAAAGGCTCAGTCACACTTGCAATTGGAGATGGTGCCAATGACATAGCTATGATTCAAGAAGCTCATCTAGGGATTGGCATCGCGGGAAAGGAGGGTCTCCAGGCTGCAAGGACTTCTGACTACTCAATTGGGCAGTTCAGATTCCTCCTCAAGCTATTGCTTGTACACGGCCGTTGGAACTATGTTAGAATATGCAAATACACACTCGGTACTTTCTGGAAGGAAATGGTTTTTTATCTAGTCCAAGCGACATATCAACGATGGAATGGCTATACTGGGACCAGCTTATACGAACCTTGGAGCCTGTCAATGTTCAACACTTTGTTCACATCCTTGCCTATCATCTTCATAGGCATTTTCGAGAAAGACTTGGCGTCGTCCACACTGTTGGCTGTGCCGGAACTTTACACGCTTGGCCAGAAGAACCGGGGTTTCAATATACCACTCTATCTCTGGTGGGCATTTCTAGGCGCTGTGGAAGCCATGATTGTCTACTTTATCATGTTCCGTATTTACGGAGAGGCTCTCTTCACCCGGGACAACCGGTTGTTTGCCATGGGGGCTTTGGCATTCACTGCATGCATTACCATCATCTCACTGAAACTCCAGTGCTTCGAACTCCACAACAAGAATTTTATGGCGGGAATAGCGATATTCTTGTCGGTGGGTGGATGGTGGTTATGGAATTTGATCCTTTCAGAATTATACGACCCGGACAACACCACATACAATGTAAATGGTGGCCTCGTCCATTCATTTGGTCAGAATCCACTGTGGTGGCTGACGATCATTCTGATCGTGTTGACCGTTTCGATGCTCGAAATACTCATAAAGGTTATCAAGACAATCTACTTTCCGAACGACGTCGAGAAATTCCAGGTCTACGAGAAGGACATTGAGGTCAGGAGACGCTTTGAGGAATCAGTCGCCGACTTACTCCAGCAAAGACGGAATAATGAGACCGAAATACCGAGCCTCGATACCGCTCGGGACGAGCAAGAACAAGCAAGACGAGAGGCAGACGTAGAAGACATATTGAATCAGCCGCGGGCGATGGATACGCCCAGCGCCACAGAACGTGCTCCAGTGACGGGAATCAGGAAGAGACAGTCGTGGCAGCCTGACGCTGATCTGCATATGATTCGTACGAACGAAGAGAGTGGTCCTGCTCCGTCGATAAGGAGGTCCATCGACGTTGGGGAATTGTTTTCGAGGGGGTATGGAAAAGTACGCAAGGGGTCCATGAAGTAGACATCGAGAGAGTGTGAGACCTGCTGCCGTTAGCGCCCAACTTAAATGCAGGACATCAACGATATCCACGATATCCAATGTATCGGCTATCCCAGGGTTTGATTTCTGCTTCCGCCTCAATGAACCAGACATTCGGCAGAAATTGTGCTTCGAAAACCAGCAAATGGCTCTGTTATCAATGAGCTCTACATTTGCGTGAGCTTCCCTGTAAGATGACAGATTTGCTACCAATTTCTGACGTCAAAGTCAGATAGTGCGCCTGGGCGGCGATGGGAAAAGGTTTTGCGCAAGTGAGGGACGGAGCAGACTCCCATGCACGTGCATGAACGGCCTCAGGTTGAAACCCATGCAACCCATGCCAAGCACCATTTTTTACGGTTGGAGCAACAGGCATCACCCTGTCGAAGTCTTCCTTCCGTAGCACATAATTGCTCGACCTTATACACAGCAAATTCTGTCGGACATGCGTTAGGAGAGGGGTCATGAGGAACAAATTCGTACTAGTTTGACAATTTTGGCAACAGCTACTTTTTCTCACTTGTATTCATTTTCAAGGCTTCTAACCAAAACGATGAACGGATTGGGGGAAGAAGCTCATGGAAAGCCTAGCATCTTGGCGTAGCATATTTTATGTCCTACATATGCCACTACAAAAGGGGGTATGATGCTACCAACGCGCTTCGTCGCAACTCACATTATGTGAAGAAATGTTCACATGTTGACCGTCGAGAAGCCAAGGTGCATGTGCGCTCGTATAGCGTACAGCGTACAGTGGCGAGCAGAGCGAGCCCCCAAAGGTTATCGTTTGAGTCGGCAAGGTGGTTCTACATGGAGCTTACAAGCCCTTTTCGCCGCCATCTGACACCTCTGGAGCAGATGCCGCGACCTTCATGTTTCACCAAAAGGACTCATCCCAGCATTTTTCACAATTCGGCGAGTTTTTCTTGTTACTCGATCCATGGGTTGCAGAGATCTGTGCTACGCAGGAAACAAATCCAAACAATTACACTGACTGGGCATGTATTTGGGTTATTGCTATGTAGTGCAACCGCGCCAATGATTTCAACAACGATCCCTCTGATATAAGATACGAAGAGGAATAAAAACTTGGGTGGGTAGCACAACGAACGATATACATAGGATGGATGGCGCCAGGGGGCCTCTGGATCTCGGTGAGAAACCAGCGTACCTGCATTAGTGCAAACCCTGAATAGACGGGGAACTGTAAGCCAATCACAGTATAGCAAGCTAAACTTGAGGTCTCGATGGTCGAGCGCGTTCCTGAAGCTTGACTTGTTCAGGTTAGCTGGATTTTGTGTCTTTTGGGCTACTAGCGTGTTCACTACGAACCCCTTCACCCTCCCAAGGTTGGAAATCACGCTTTGTCCGGCGTCCCTCCTTATAGGCAGGTGCTACAGGTACCATTTTTGCGTGGAATCAAGAGTGAATGTTGCAAGAGGTCGACAGTACGCTTTCCTCATCAATATTGTTCGCAGAATGACAGGCTGCTCCCACGTCGCTAACCCATTTTCACGTGTGCGAGCTCCTTTATCTGCTACGTTCAACGCTATCAGTGGTAGTGACGCCAAGCGACGCCACGTTTCAGTGCGACAAGGGTTGAACGGGAACTGCTTGCCTTTAAGCTTGCACAAGCTATTATTGGGCCAGGCGCTTGCAGTGAGACGCGCGACTTGCAGACCTGTCTGTCTTGCAGTCTGCTGCGAGGCATTTTTAGAAGGATTACATCTTTCTGTTGTATTGTGTAAAACTCTAGACACAGTTAGAAGACCATTTACTTCTGAGGAACCGAGGAACACTGCAGGTGAGATCGCAGGTAAGATCAGGCCGCTAGGTCAGGTATCGATGACCTGTTGCACTACGACCCACCATAGAAATATACGGAGTACTCCGGAGACCCATCCTTTACAGCTAAGCACTTCTTAGTCTTGGCCTTGACGCACCGCAGCAAAGAGGAAGCATGGAGTGCTCGGTGCTGTGGCAAAATACAGCTGTACATTCTTTGTTTCCGCTTAAAACTGAGACCATTCGATATTGACTCCATCGTAATGGCATCATCGAAGTCGTTCGGAACATTAGGAGACAGACATGCATGACACTAGGCGCTTTGCAGCGACGAATGGCGTTGCGATAGAATAATAGGGCAGCAAAGCAGATAGGGTTCACACCACGAACATAGGCCAATAGGCGCTGGTACAGAGTCCTTCTTCAGAAACATGGCAAGTTTTGCCTATTGACTCTTCAGAATCGGACGGCATCATTGGTCAGTTCGTGCCTGGTGTCACTCGGACGATCTGACAGACGACAAGAAAAGTCGAAATTTACAATTCTCGAAAAAGCATTCAATATTCCGCAAGGCTCTGACATGCATGTACGAAGACAAACTAATCAATGGTTTTTACCGTTCAATTGACGTCTTCTCGTATCGGACTACCTGCTATTCAAGCAATGCTACTGGATCGTAGCGCTGGCGTGGGCCTGGATCGGCCGTCGGTAGGTCGATATCGCAATACGTCCATCAAGCCTACCGTACTACATTTAAGGTTACACACGTAGTTTCGTTGCGTGTTGCGATCACCTTCAAAACTTGTGATTGAAACAAGGCAGCCATGCAGGTCCCTTTGGTAAACAGCCAAATGGTGGAAGAATGCCTGAGTAATACAAATACATACAGGCGCGTTGAACAAGGTATGTTGAGCAAAGGGTCCGCCGGTCGAAGCAAAAAAAACTCCTTATTTGGGGTAGTCTGGGATCAGGGATAATCACCGATTTTGGCCGAGTAGACAGCGGGCATTTTTCTCAGAATTGACAGAAGACGTTGGATCGGCTGTTGGCCTATCCTTGCGGTGCATGGCGTAGAACATGCATAAGGTCCAAAACTCGACGGATCTAGCTAGTTCAGTAATAAGGAGTTGCGTGTGTGACGAAGGTTTTCTTCATGTTGCTCCATCTTGCCGCCAAAGTCCCAAAAAGGGCAAGTCAGGCACGACCCACCTGTCGGAGCTGCCATAACATTTCGATTGGTCTCCCCATTGCTCCATCAGCTCGCTAACAGACGCCACGCCTTGCCTCTTCGCGCTACGCTTGGGATGCTACTAAGTCTGCCAGTCGTTTAGCTTTGGGACACACCGGGAGTCTTCCCTGCGCGGTCGGGTCAGGCTATCGATGCACGCTGGCACGTTACCGCACCCACAGACCTTCCCCCTTCCTTGGGCGTGCCGATTCAACCTCTCCTCGTCGCTTCTTTTCTTTCCTCAAACCTCGTCATCTCGACGATCTGTATTTTGGGTTCCTTTCTGTTCTTGTTCGTTTCCTGACCTTCATTCTTTCCTTTCTGCCGTCGAGGACGAGCCTTTCACTCTTTCAAGGCTCTCCCCCCACACTCATTCCAGCAATTGAATCACCAAGCCAAAACACACCATTACCCACGATCATTACATCCCTTTGGGGATCAATCGTCTCGAGTTGACCAACTACCGAAACGGTTGAAAAGTGGCTGCTCAGGTCAGCCATCGTGCTATTCTATCCCTCAAACAGCTTGAGAATCCTGTTTGGGGTGGCCCTTGCGGCATTGCGTTCACTTCAAAGCGAGACAACCATTGTAGAACTCGAAGTATAATCTAGAAATATCACAGCAACAGGATCAGACACCATGAATGAATCTGCCATCCTGGATGACATGTCGGCGGACAACCTGTCTGTCATCGACACTCCCTCTCCGTCTGCGTCAATTGACCAAACCTCGACCACACCGAACACATCGAATTCGGCTGGCTCAACCTCTGCTTCCGGAGCAGGAAACAGTGCTTCTCGACGACCTCCTCGCAAGAGCACTCTAACGCAACAGCAGAAGAATCAGAAGAGGCAGCGAGCCACGCAAGACCAGCTTGTTACACTTGAACATGAATTTGTCAAAAATTCCACACCCACTGCAGCTACTCGCGAGCGCATTGCACAAGAAATCAACATGACCGAAAGGTCGGTCCAGATCTGGTTTCAAAATAGGTATGAACGAAACAATTCAACACGAAAGGCACAAGCTAATAGTGCCCTAGCCGTCGCAGGGCGAAGATTAAGATGATGGCTAAGAAGGGCATGGATGGCAATGAAGACATGGAGCATATGTCAGACTCCATGCGTCAGGTTCTTGCTATGCAGGCGATACAGGAAGGCAACCCCTTCCATCCCCATCTTATGAGCCGACCAGGCCAACCTGTGAGCTATGGCAGCGGGAATATGCTCATGGGTCCTGACGCTAACAATTCCGCCAAAGTTGGTGAGTCGGCACAAACGTAACTTCGTGTATTTCGTTACTGACAAGCTTAGTGATTCATCACTTCAATTGTCGATCGTTGAGTATTGGCAGTTGGCGACGAGTTGGTCTGAACGCCATGGATCTTGTCATCTTCTACTCGCCTGACAAGGCTTGTATTACGTACTACATCAACAACGACTCTGCTGGGTATAAGATCGAGTTTCCTTTCTCGTTCATCAAAGACATTACACTGGAGTCAGGTGACGCCCAGCCAACTGCGAACGGTGCACCTCCTCGTCCTGGAGGTCTGGTCATTCAACTCGCTCGACCGCCTAATTTCTTCATGGACTCCTCGGGAATGGGTGGGTTCTATCAGTGTGGCGACTTCACAGAAGATCAGCAAGCTTCCCAAATTCTGACACATCACCTCGGAGGCCATCCCAAGGTCCTTAGTGGCCAGCTAGCTAAGCTCGTATCGCTTGAGTCGTACCAGAATCGACACAGTCCTTTCGATATGCATGCTATGCCAGCATCAGCACCAGTTTCGCCCACCATGGGCATCCAACGACCGGCATCTCAACCAAATGTACACTTTGCTCGACCTCATCCGCCCCATGTGGGAATGTTTCAAGAGCAAGGCTTTCCTGGGCATGTGGGCCTGCACCCCGGACGTATTCCTCATGGACACAAGCGACAGAGAAGTAAATCCGTACCTATAGCAATCGACTTTTCCCTGTTACACGGACCCATGCCAACATTCAACATTCAACAACCATCTCCACAAGAATTCAACCCTCAACAGCCTCCTTTTTTTCACCCTATGCCTCATCACGTTGGACAACCAATGGGTCCTAGTCTCCAAATCGACACATCTGCAGGCTACGGCATGGATTTGCGTCAGATGCCAATGTCAGCGACTGCAACCACGCCATCGGAATTCGCAAGTCCGGGATTCTTTCCCAGCCACCCACAACACACACCAGTGCCCCAGCCCGCAGCGGACTTTAACACCTCTTTCAACGGCCCTTTCTTGTCCCCTTCACCATTGGTTGACCCCTCGCAGATGATTCCTCCATCCCACACTCCACTTTCTCACGTGAGTCATCCGGAGCCTCATATTGCTGACCATTCACCGCCGCTGAATGGAATTCATCGAAGTGCATCCGCAGACATGTTTGCGCTTGGACCAGACCACCATGGCATGACTGACGAGAGTCTCATGCTCAGTGAAATGTACTCCAAGCAGAACTTGAATATGCCAATGCCTAGTCCAGCATTCGACGAGAACGGGATGCTCGCCTTGCACGACATATCAGAGTTCCACACTCCGCGAGAGCACATGGACATGCCCATGACACCATTCGCAACAATTGATCCCAACTCCTTGGGCGTGACCCAATGATCAAAATTTTCAATTTATGACTTTGACGCTATACACAACCCTAATACTCAAGGACATGGCAACACCAAGCCGTTCCTAACTTCAGGCCGCTTCAGTGCGGCCAGCTATTTGTGTTCTCCATGTGGCCACAGTTTGCCATGCTCTCCAAGGCGTTGATTGCCTTTTGATTGAGAAGATATCCAATTTATCTGCTTACGTGTTTATGCATTGAAAACGAGTTTCATCTTTGGGACGTTGGATTTCGCATGGAAAGGGATCTTAATCTGAGACTGATCGTCGATTTAACCAGCTCAATCTTCCACTACCAAACTAGTGGCGGTTGAGATGAGGCTTGCTTACTTTGTGCGCTCTTCAGGCACTTATCAGAGTGGCTGGCCCGGAGGATATACATACCAGTGTTGACAGGATGAGATTGGGACGGTGTCAGGAGTGTGACGCGACCGTGCGACCTAGCCAGAGGGAAGATGGCGTTCGTCGTTGTTTGAGTTAGCATAGTTGATCCGCATTTGCTGTTAACATATATTCCCATCCTATGGTTATTGAGAGGGGTGCCGTTGAACGAGCAGGGGCTCGCTTCGATATCAATTGTGTCTTGGAAGCAGGGCCTCGTTCCCATTGAGCTGAAAAGGATAGGAGAGGTGCCGGAGAATGAGAAATCTTGTTCCATCTACTGCCTTTCGGAAGAGTCCTGTTCTTGTTGTCGTGAGCTTTCTAGCTTGTAGATGTGAACAGTGTCCAACTCGAAAGTTTTGGCGTAAGCTTCTGTTTCTGTCGCTACCTTTCTCGTATAGAAGTAAATGATGGAAACACGGCTGCTGGCTGCTGGCGTGTTGTCTTTTGATGGCAGTGAGTACTTGCATTTGTTGCATACAGCAGGACGACGGACGCTGCCATCAAGCCTGAAATCCTGATGAACCAGATGGCTCACCACCGTCGGGAGAGATATCACCTGTCGGAAGGGTCGAGGGAAACGACTGGAAAAGTTGCTCAGTCGTCCTTGTCCAAGTAATTGATCGACCCGTTCCGTTTAGGCCCGTTTCATATATCCGCCCACGCTCCAAGCGGACGGTTCTGCCGCACACCGACAGTCCCCCCTGCTACTGCCTCTCCGTCGTTCCTCGTCTGCCTCTTGCCCTCCAGCTGCTTCACCCGCCTCGTCATGAGTCCGACGCTCAACGGCCCGATGATGGTGCACAGCAACAGAGCCCATGTCACAATGAGGTAAATTGCAGTCTCACTGGGTTGGTCCGGGCGGGTGAAGATATCGTGTGACTGGGCAACGGCGGAGATGAGGAAACCGATTTCGCCACGAGCCATCATAGCGCTACCGAGGAGGGCAGCTGGATACAGGGACTTGGGCGCATGCTTGGTCAGATATGCCCAGGTCTTACCGAAACCCGAGATAGATTTAGCGTCAGAGTTTAGGGGTTTAGCCTCGGTCGCTGTGCAGGGTGCGGATTGGGAGTGAGACTGAGGTTGAGATGGCGGATGGTAGCGGGAGAAGCGGACTAGCCATATACCGCAGATGAGTTTGCCGAGGCCCATGAGGAGGGAGTATATAATACCACGCCACACGATCGCACCTGTAAATAGGCTAGTTATCGGGATGGAGAAGCCGATGGACGCCTGTGGTTTGCAGGTTAGTTTGGAAATGTGCGGCAGAATTTATGGCGGTATGGTGAGGAAAAAGAAAAGCCGACAATACTGACGAAGAAGAACGGTTTCAGGAGGTGGTCTACGACCGAAGCGTAGTAGATTTCAAAGATATTCCCCATTTCATGCCTCTGCGAAGTTTCGGTGCCATTTTGAGGAGTTGAGGGCTGTGACACCGGTTTCTTTGCATCCAACGGCGCCGTATCATTTGATGCAACGAACGTCGGGTTTTCTGGCTTTGCCGCGAGTGAGATTTCGTCATTCTCGTGATTCGGGATTTGTGATTGTTCAGCCAACTGACCAGTGGCGGTATCCCATCGATCAGGTGTAGATTCACAAGAATTGGCCATACCTTGTGACCTGCTCTTATCGCTAGCTCTAATTTGTTGAGGCGTTTTAGCACTGTTATCAGCCACATTTCTGGTCTCAGTCTCCTCTTGCGTTACGTGCTTTTTTGGTTCCAGTCGCATATTCCTGAGATAAGATATTAGCACACCTGATAGGTAAGCCGCAAATAGAATTGAGGTTCCCGCGTATGCTGCGCTAGCAATTGCGCCAAGCAGGATAGCTGTGTCGACAAGCAGCTGCCTCTGTTGAGAGGTGAGCAAGTTCACAAGCTGCTTAGGCATGCAAGGACGAGCATTCAATTTTGAGTGAATAATTTTGGCCAGAATCAGTAAGATGGGTATGGCTATCGCGTATGCTATTGACACAAAAACCGGTCTTAGAACGGTAGCTGGCGTGAAAGTGCCTTGACCGGACGGGCTGAGATTGCTGATAACCTGGACGAGAACCAAGCCTCCAACATCATCTAGCATTGCTGCGCTGGTCAGAACCACGCCAAGCCGGGTCTTACTCAGGCCACTTGACTTGAGGATGGTGAACGTGGTGCCAAGAGAAGTCGAGCATAACGCCGCTCCTGCAGCAAACGACTGTAGTGCGGAAGCATGAGCTAGCTTTACTAAGACGAAGGAGAGGCCTATGGGGATTGTGATACCGGTCAGCGCAACAGCAATAGAAAGAATCAGGTTCGAACGCAAGGCAGGCACGTCTGTCGACAGGCCACCTTCAAAGACAAGCAAAATCAGACCGAGATACCCCAGATCAGAAATTGCTTGCTGTTGGCCTGATCCCAGTATGTCAGCACCAGGTGTGCCAAATGCCATGCCAATAAGTATTTGCCCGACTAAACCACAATAGATCAAACGATCTAGCACGAAATTGACCACGTTGAGCGAGAGAATGAATGCGACAGAGATCAGAATCGTGACTATCGTGGGCTCCTTATATAGGATTGCGTTATGCTCCATGACTTATGCTGACATCTCGAAATAGCAAAATGGACCTGGTGCGGCGATTGTCCAAGTAAGTAAATAAATGATAAATTTGCTTCATAGCACCCAAGCAGCACAAAACGGTTAGAGCAAAATTAGCATAGGAGTTGACGGCTTGCTTAGATCCATTATATAGGAAAACAAACACCAGATTGGGCTACGTTGAGAAATTGGCTACAGTGTGAACATCAGCTTGGGTTGAGATGTCGTCCATGCCGGGAGACGACGAAGCTGGAGAACTGTGATGCCTGGATGCCTTACGATTTATATAATTTTCCCCGACCAAGCCAGGAGCGCATACATACCACGATACGCATCGAGAACAAGTCAACGAGGGCGCTACAAAGGACAGCCTCGGAAGTCTGAATGTGAAAATGGCTACCGTCTGTGCAAGTGAGTAAAGGTCTGCTATGTGCTTCTGATGCCGCATCCTGACAAAGTCCAGTCTCGGGCGAGCTGCCCCAAGTTCCCGTCGTGTCGCGCAAGAGTGGTAGGCCAATGCAGCCCCGACTCTGTCTGTTTTCGAGAAGGCTAACTCAGACGTAGGGAATGTATACGAAAAGCGCCTGATCGAAGCGTACATCTCAGAAAACGCTACCGAACCGACGACAGGTGGGCCACTGGCCGTGGAAGATTTGCTCGAAATACACGGCTCTCAAACTGTGCGACCACGACCGCCCGAGCTTACATCGATACCCGCTCTACTGGGCGCATTCCAACAAGAATGGGATGCTCTTGCGCTCGAAGTCTTCACACTTCAACAGAATCTGGCTCAGACGCGACAGGAGCTGAGCACTGCGCTTTATCAGCATGATGCCGCCGTTCGCGTCATTGCACGGCTGACTCAGGAACGGGATGCAGCAAGAGAAGCTCTGAAGAACATCAACGTGACGGGCACGGCAGGAGCGGCGACGAACGGTGATGCAATGCATGTGGACACTGTACCCCTTCCCGATGACATTCAAGAGAAAATCAGCGAGACGCAAGCAGACTTGATGAAGACTCGAAGGAAACGGCCGGTGCCGGCGGAATGGGCGACCTCTGAGACCATATCATTGTTCAAGCCAGTCCGGGCTGTGGATACACCTTGCACAGACGCATCATTTCTCATGGTCAGGAAGGGAGACAACACCGCATTGGCAGGCAGTAGTGACAGCGGAGCATACACTATTCAGCCATCTGATGGAACCGTCATGCCGGTGGTCTCGAATTCTGAGCCTGTTACGGCCGGGGTTTGGATTGGATCTCGGATCGCCGTTGGCACCTCGAACGGCAAGGTCAAGATCATCGAGAACGGACAGGAGGCGGCAAGCTTTAGTGCGCACTCGGGCAGAGTGACGGGCATGTCTGTCCACCCGTCGGGTCGCATTCTGGCTTCCGCCAGTATCGACAAGACGTACGCTCTCTACGATGTCGAGTCCAGTCGCCTGCTCACGCAGGTGCAAGCTGCTTCTGGTATGTCTTTCACCCTGTATCCCCTAGTATGCTAACCCTTGAGCAGATCTCTTGTGCACATCGTTCCATCCTGACGGACACTTGTTAGCAGTCGGAGGACAGAATGGGCAGCTGCAAATCTTTGATGTCAAAAGTGGGACAGTGGGCGGGGTTTTCGAACTGGGAGGACCAGCCAAGGACATCTGCTTCTCCGAGAATGGGACCTGGCTGGCAACCGCTACGGAGGGCGCTTCAGTAATTAGCATCTGGGATTTGAGAAAAGTAGGAGCCGAAGGTCGAATTCACACGCTGGAAGTCGGACACGACATTCAATCACTGGACTGGGATTATACTGCCCAATATCTTCTGGTTGGAGGACTGCAAGGCATCACCGTGAAGCAGTACACCAAAGCAACGAAACTGTGGTCAGAGCCGCTTCAAGCGCCTGTGCCTGCCGCGGCTGTTGGGTGGGGTGATGCTGCTCAAAGTATTTTGGCAATAAACAATGCTGGCACCACCACGGTGCTATCAAGTGCCTAGGAATGCCAACGCGAAGAGTCTGAAATAGCGGACGACTGAGCGGACGTCCATCGACTGCTAAGCGAAGGCTCATCTGGGATAGACTTCACAGGGCAGCTGGACCGCCGCAGATGGCGTGCAGCGCAGCCAAAAGCCCAATTGTATCAAAAGCGACGCTTGGAACAGCCGTCGGACCATGGTTCTTGGATCAATACGCAAGAAAATGTTGAAGATGTCATTTTCCTTAGCGTAGCAGGGTCGACGATCGCAGTTCCATGGGTTTTGTCGATAGGATGTAAAAAGCGGGAAAAACGGAGGTCCAGCGAAGCAGATACTACACATTCATGACGGGGACGAGCGCTCTTCCGAGCACTTTATTCTTAGGTACTTAGAGCCAGCTAGTTAACAGATACGGTGACTGGTATGTCCATAGGATCATCGTGGGGAGGATGTACCTGAATCGACCAGGCATCCACGTGCATGCAGCTTGAAGGCGGAAAGTGAGAACGGGGTCCTGCGGCGTTTGCTGTAATATGGCCGTCCGCATTCTGACTGGTTCCACGCCACTTGCACCATCGTCCCAGCCCGGATTGGACTGGACCTCAACCAGCCGGGTCACGGTGCTAGTTACTCGAAACGCCGCTCGATACTACGACCTCGTGGACCTCGCACACCTCGCACACCTCACCTTTCATTGTACGCTACCTCCTCTGTCCTCCGGTGACACTTTAATCGACTCGCAAATTTTATTTATTCATCCGGCTTTGCGTGTAATCTCAACGGCGGGTGTTCGGCTGTGGACTGGGCCGAGCACGAGGCACAGGACCATGCCGTTGACTGGTCTGCAAGAGACTGTCAGGGCTGGTCCCGCTTCGAGAAAGGTAGGCAGAGGCCTTGTGTGCCGTTTTTCAGCGCCTAAACTAACGGTTTCCTTCCGCAGCGAGCGTACGAACACATAACGAGATCCCAAAGTCGAAGCGTCACTCCTCCCTCTTCGAAGCGACGTCGAACCAATCCGCCTCACTCTCTTAGAGTCAGTCCTCTTCGCCACCTGCCCTCTCAGCGCTCTCCATCAGTGCAGCGCTTTGTTGGCGACGGCCTGGACTTGAGGACTCCGGCCCCTTCCGCCATGGAACAACTACATGAACATGCCACAATCGATCTTACATTAGACGATGAGCACGAAGAGGACAGCCCCAGCCCCGGTTCGCCGTCCCCTCTACCGAGCGAACTCAGTTTCTCGACCGCATCCGATATTTCAGCTTCGGGCCCGCATATTTACAGACGTGTTTCTGCACACCGCAGAACGCCGGCACCACAACAAGCCCCACCACCTGCTCTCCAGCCTGGCGTCATCGATATAATGGGCGAAGTCATCGATATCACTGGAGAAGGGGACAACCAGGATGACGATGAAGGCAACAGTTCGGAGGTGGAGATTATCGGTGCCCGACAGGCGCCACAGCGCCCGCTGTTACCCTCGATGAGAAATTCCACCACACGACCAAGGACACCTCCCGGTCTACGTAGGTCCAATGCCCAGTCGTTTGCCGATACGATCAGGCCATTCACCAATCTCTTTGGGCTCGGAAGAGCCTCGGCAGACATGGGCACCATGGGTTTCGGCCCTTTTGCTGGCATGGGTCTGATGGATCAGGTTGGTCGAATCATGCATGGTGGTGGTGGTGGTGGTGGTGCTCATGCCATTATTCCTGAACCACTGGATCTCGATACGTATGGAGATCTCGACTCGCTTGGCGATTACGACAACATCGAAATGGATTATGCTGCTCCTGCATTTTTCATTGAGAATCCAGCCGCCAATGACCCTGTCGACAATTACAAGCCTCCCCCGGCTGCTCGAACAGGATTTACCCGAGATATTGAAGAGGATGGCGACGAGGTCCTGGTGTGCGTCGCATGCGAGGATGAGCTCGCTACGGGTGATGATGAAATCAAGCAGCAGGTGTGGGTGTCGAAAAAGTGTGGTCATGTAAGAAATCAGATGCTTGGAACTTGCTGTCGACTGCTAACAATACCCTAGGTATATTGCGGGTCTTGTGCCGCACGACGCCCTGCTAACAGGAAAGCCATGGAGCGAGACCGCAGAAAACAAAAGCAAAGAAAGTTAGACGAACTAAAAGAGTGCAGGGTTGATGGCTGCGAGCAAAAGTTGACCGGCAAAACGGCCCTGTTCCAGATCTACCTCTAAACTAGATCTTGTCGCTTGCCCGCACAGACAGGAGAGAGAGTATCTGGTTGTGATGCATTTTGGGCTCTTAGTCCAAGCGGGTTTAGAAGAGTGAAGTTCTACGCAGCCAGGGCACAGCGCCAGCAATTTGATGATACCCATGTAGATGTAGTAATTGCTAGCATATTGGATGCCTTGCATTCTTGGCACCATTGTTCCACTCTATTGTTTCTGCAACAGGTTGACGTTGCTATATTTACATTTCCTGTACACGGGTTGATGCTGCAGCAATAAAACTACTTGTGTGAGCTGGGTCGGACTTTTCTTTGAGCAGAAGCACGACAGGGCAATTGCTCAAGACCGTCACTTCCTCTCAGTTTCGTCGGCTTAGTTCTCCTTCCACTGGATCCTTCTGCTCGCCCGTATCCTCCGAAGGTAGACATCCAGAGACGGCCACTGCTGCGAGTACTGTGTCTGGGATTGAAAACGAGACCAGGTTGAGGCTTAGGGTCAACCCTCGACCTTCCAGCTGACTTTGCCTGCTTGACGAGGAGACTTTTCGGTCCCACGGTAGCCGGAACACTTTGGATGCTCATATTATATCTGCTTGATTCCTCCGTGCAGTGCGCTCCACATCCCTCTCACGTTCTCGTTCTCGCTAACCACGTTCCGTCCTCTAATCTTCCGGTTTTTGGTCCCGCTGTTCTGCAGGAGCAACTCTGCTTTGTGTATGATTTCCCCGGGCTCGAGGTTGCGCACGCAGATAGCTTTGGAATTGCCGTTGACGTAGTAGGCTTTGAGGATGGGGTGTTTATGCGGACGAGGAGAAATGCGAAACTCGGTTGAAGGATAACGGGAGGTCAAGGCCAGCAGAGGGGAAGTCGTAGTCGTCGTCGTCGTCGCCGTCGTCGAAGTTGAAGTGGAAGTTGATCCTGTCGTGTTTGAAGAGGATGCGAGGAGCTTGTTCATACCCTTAGAGGAGCCGGCCCAGTCACAGTAGTGGAAGTCGAGTCGTTTGCATTGGAGGATGAATGCGCCGACGCCATTCTGATGAGATTTAGCATCGAGCAGCAGAATTGCATGTTCGTGATACTTACTCGTGCTGTAGCGACGGTCTTGATCGCTTGGACCGGCATTGTGCACGGGCTGACGACGGCGGACTGAGATGTGTCGACAGAACCAATCACTCAGTCGTCAATGTCGACCTCGCTCATCTTTTGCTGCCTCAAAGTCGGTTGGTGGCCAGCCTTGTATCAGTTGAATCAAGGCTGTAGCCTTTCTTGCGAAAGGATTATGTACTGACTCGGAGCAAGGCTGCGCCAGCCGAAGCCCTGTCGAGCCTGCTTTGTACTGTAGGTAGACCCCTTCTCTTCCACTGGCATCACCATCACCCACCGCGACCATCGCCATTACCATCGCCACAACCACCACCATCCAACTACGTAGTCACTCCTTCGATATAGCCAGCCCGCGCACTTGTATACAAACTTCCATACTACGAGATCAAAGGCAAACTCTCATGCGATCTCTCTCTGCTCGACGATGACCGACAAACTTCCTCCACCCCTTCTCGCGCTCTTCCAACCACGACCTCCTGTTCGCTTCATCCCTCCTCAAGATACCGGCCCAGAACAAAAAGGAAGAAATGTCTCCCAGATCAGTGGTCTAGCTGCTTTCCTTCCCCAGCTCGCCGAGTACAAGGAAACAGACGATCACAAGCCTTCCGAGTCATGGCTCCAGCAACGAGATCGGAAGCGCATGGAGAAGCGCGAAAGGCTAGCAGAGATGCGAAGCGACCATTTCAAGGGCTACAACCCTGATGGGGATCCTAAGGTGAAAGGGGATGCATTGAAGACCCTTTTCGTCGGACGTCTCGCATACGACGTGAAGGAATCCGATCTTGAGAGGGAATTCGGCCGATTCGGCCCTATCGAACGGATTCGCATCGTGAAGGACGAGCACTCTAAAAAACCGAAGAAGTCGAGCCGAGGCTATGCTTTCATTGTCTTCGAGAGAGAGAAGGATCTGAAAGGTAACACTTTTCCTGTCTTTTTCCTCCGCTAACAACCTACTTGTGACATGGTAAGCTCCTGAACTGACACCAACCTCTAGCTGCATACAAGGACGCTGAAGCTCCGAGAATCAAAGACAGACGATGCATCGTTGACGTTGAAAGAGGTCGAACAGTCCCTGGCTGGAGGCCACGACGCTTTGGAGGCGGCCTTGGCGGCAGGGGCTATACCAAACAGGCCCCCGCCAAACCAATATTCGGCGCTGGTCAAGGCGGTTATAGCAGCAATTTCCGACCCGGCTTTTCAGGCCCCAGAGGCGGTGGCTTTCGTGGCGGCTACCGAGGCGATCGAGGAGGTTATGGAGGAAGGGGTGGCATTGGCTACCATGGTGCCGGTGGTGGCAGCGGCTTTGGAGGTCGTCCACCTGCCAATGCGCCTAGTGGTCCTGGAGGTCGAGGCGGATATGGAGGAGGTGGATACGACGACCGACGAAATGGCTATGGCGGTGGAGGCTATGGCGGAGGTCGAGATCGAGGCGGCACTGGCAGCAACCGAGATCCTGTCGCTGGTGGCCGAGAAAGATACGACGACAGAGACAGATATGGTGGTGGCGGCCGACGAGACGACGACTATGCTCCCAGAAAGCGACACTACGACGGCGACCAGTACGATGATCCGAGATCGAAGCGACGTTATTAGCGACGCTCAGTATTTACACCTTCTTAATCCCTTCGAACTCTCATTGCAGAATGCATTCGGCTGCTGTATTATTTGTGATACTCATCCTCACGGTATGTTGGTGGGTATGAGAACCCCTTTCCATGCATGAATTTGTTCGATCTCCTTGCAACAGGGCCAATCTCCAAGACCGGAAGGTCGTGGTCATTCTTTCGAACAAAACAAGGTTGTGGACGATCAGATTGCCTTCTAGGCTTGGTCCATCAAAATGGCTTCCTGGCGCTGATGTGGTTGCTACGTTCCAGGACTGTTTTCACGGATTCAAGTTTGGGTAACTACCTGCACATTTGACCGTGCCTCTTTACGCAGCCAGCATTGTGCTGTGCGGCATCTGTGAGCCCAGGCAGGGCTTGCTTACTACCAATGATGTCTCACGAAGACGTTCAAAGGTAGGTCTGTAGAATAGCGGTATGACATCGGTGGCATAGTTTCACCCTGGGCGGAGTACTGGCATTCTTTTACGAGAAAGAGATAATACGACTCTGTTTTGAGATTGCATCGCACCATCCCTCGACTCTGCTCTCCGTATCTGTACACGTCTTTTGCGTTAACAACGTTCACTTGGAATGTCTATTATTACGCCCGATGACTGCTAGCCTGACGTCACTGCACTCAGCCCTGGCACCTGGTTACTAATTGGCAGTCCACGTGGAGGTCCAAAATAAGCGCATCTTGGCGCTCCTCCACTTCTGAAACAATTTTGTGGTCAAAATCACTCAAAGGGAACCGAAACGTAATCCATCACAGCCAACCTGGCAAAAATTTCTCATCCACACCTTTAACTGCCTAGTTAGCGAGAATTTGAGGCAGAAATTTTCTGGCTCCTCACTGGTGCAGAGTCAACTGGCGTTTTTTCCCCATCTGCCCGCTAAACGCAGGAACACACGCCCTATTACTCATGGAATCTCTGAGCCGCATCGTGTACGGTAAGCTGACACGCCGATGTCGCAAACTTGATCCGTTCCACGCCTTTGGATTGGTTCATCTCTTCTGATCCATTGTTATTACCATCGAAGGGCGTAGATTTGTAGATTTGATGGACACTTGAAATAGTCTCAACGAGTGTGTACCTCCGAGGACCAATGTGGAAGATTATGTAAAAGTCTTGGTGTGCTTCGGGTATATTAATCAAGGTCGTCTGTCGTGCTGAGGTAGATTTTCCCCAATTCATCAGAGTCTAGTACAAACGCAAGCAAAGACACAAATTAGCAGAAGATATCAAGATCTCAAACAACACCCCACAAACCAGCATTCCAACTTTTAAACTTGAACACAACAACAATGGCCACCACATACGCTGCATACTCCCACATTCTCCACGGCAACAACTTTCAGAGCCGATTCTCCTCAACAAGGAACTCGGTCTCTTCGACTGCCTCCCAAAGTGACCATGCAGTCGAGCAGCAACAGAAGAAGTCTCGCTGGCAGCGATTTGTCGATGAGCTGAAACCCATCGACACCCCGCAAACTCCCACCGGCATCTACACTCCAATCATCCAGCGGCAACAAAAGAAGGGGTCGACTGGCTCAGCCGAGACAGGAAGCTCATCGCGCCGAGCATCGACGGCTCTTGACAAGTTCAAAACTGCAGTCGGTGGTGAAAAGGTTCACTTCAACCTGTGAACCGTGATAGAGAGCATTCCTTTTTTGAGCACCACACGATTTCAGCACAGCGAATGGAGTTGAACTTTTGGAATGGATTTGATTTGGGAGCAATACCCCTTACAAGCCGGATAGGGGGATAGAATGGGAATCCTGGCATAGTAATGGATGATATTATAATAACTGATAATGCAATCACATACCATATTTCGCACTACCAACAACTACAAGTTTCCGATGATGCTTCGCTTCGTATTTGACACCTTCCAAGTAAGTACGACGATGACGATGATGCCACTGAGGACGCTCGCTTCAAAAGGTATGATAATGTAACGAAGGATGATGGAGACGATCCATATATCGTGCCTGTATGCATGTACCAATTGGCCAGACTTACATGAATACATCGATTTTCTAACGTTGGCCACGTCCGACGTTGTCGATGAATAGCTTCATATACACCTTCCGGCCACGTTGAACCATGAAGCATTTTCAACATCCAATGCTGGCTATGTGACAGGATCCCGGTCTGTGTCTGATGTTCTTTCTGACCTTTGGTACGAATCGAAGTTTGGGACTGTTGGGAGGACGCGTAGGGTATGTTTTTGCACGTTGTGTGGATTACCATTACATAGGACCTAAGGATTACTATTTTGAGGCGTGCAGAGGAAGAAGACGCGCCAACAAGCAGTTTTAGACTTTCCGCCTGCCATACGTGGTTCCATACTGAGGTTTATTATAAGACAACTTTTTCGGCGTGGCACGCTACGACCTCTCGGACGTGTGTGCAAGCACAAATCGTAGCCACGCGTGGCCTAGAGCAGCTTTACCGAGTGGCATGTGCCGCTGCTAAAAACCTGGTCTATCAGGCTAGAGCTGCGCTTTTCACGACTCTAACATACGCCCGCGTCGGCCATTGGTAACCTGCCTGGCGCACAAGCCACTTGCCTGCGGCGGAGCACGCCATCCATCGCGGCTTCTCCGCCTCTAGCAACACGCTTCTTCGCAGTGATCAGACTTTGGGTTCACTGCCTGATTCATTCACTGCGGACCACAGTCCGAAACATAGTTGTGCACAATTTTGGGCATCCAACATCTTCGCTTCTGCATGCAGTAGATGATACCAGCAACAAAGCTGCCACCAGCCGCGTCCTTGTCTTAGGCTTGATAAACTCATCCCCATCGAGCATTGGCTGTTGGTGCAGATACGAAACAGCCTTCCGGATTCTGGATACGTCCTTCGGGACTGTCCTCAGAATGGGCAATACCCTTTCTTCCTGTTGCAGAGGTATTTTCCCTATTGAATCACATCTCGACGTTGCTGATCCTTCAAAGGCCGACAGAAAGACGGCCTCTACGAACCAGCTCTCGCTGATAGCGAGCGTGAAGCTGTTGCTGAACTGCTAGCCTATCTCGAGAATGTATGAAATCCGACTACTCAAGTTTTCTCGCACGGCTGACGTGTTCTTCAGCGACAAGAGACCGATTTCTTCTCCGGCGAACCGCTTCGAGCCTTGAGCACTCTTGTGTACTCTGACAATGTCGACCTTCAACGAAGTGCCAGTCTCACATTTGCTGAGATCACCGAACGAGGTGAGCTAGCCCATCCAAAACCGCGAGCTTGGCTGAACCCGCAATAGATGTTCGAGAAGTCGATCGAGAGACCTTGGAGCCCATTCTCTTCCTGCTGCAAAACTCCGACATCGAGGTACAAAGAGCTGCCAGTGCGGCGCTAGGCAATCTTGCTGTCAACAGTACGTTGATGAGGATCTTCTGCTGGGTGATGAAACGTGCTGATATGTGCCAGCCGAAAACAAGGTCAATATTGTCAAACTCGGCGGACTGCCACCACTCATTAGACAAATGATGTCGCCGAATGTCGAGGTACAATGTAACGCAGTGGGATGCATCACCAATCTCGCCACACACGAAGAAAACAAAGCAAAAATAGCAAGGTCAGGAGCTCTCGGACCACTGACAAGGCTGGCCAAATCAAAAGATATGAGAGTACAACGTAACGCAACTGGTGCGCTGCTGAACATGACACATTCCGGTAAGTAGGCGAAGAAGATGATGGACTCCCGACTTATCAGTCTCTAGATGACAACCGGCAGCAGCTGGTCAACGCCGGTGCCATTCCTGTTCTCGTTCAGCTACTATCCTCGCCTGACATGGACGTCCAGTACTATTGCACTACAGCACTTAGCAACATCGCAGTCGATGCCTCGAATCGGAAGAAACTGGCACAAACCGAATCAAGACTGGTCCAGTCACTTGTCCAACTAATGGACAGCGGTACGCCCAAAGTACAATGTCAGGCGGCTCTTGCTCTCCGAAACCTTGCCTCGGATGAAAAGTATCAGCTCGAGATAGTTCGTGCTCGAGGCCTACCACCTCTCTTGAGACTGCTCCAATCGTCTTATCTCCCGCTCATCCTCTCAGCAGTCGCATGTATAAGGAACATATCGATTCATCCTCTCAACGAGTCGCCTATCATTGACGCTGGATTTCTTGAGCCTTTGGTCAATCTTCTCGGTTCGACAGATAACGAAGAGATCCAATGCCATGCAATCTCGACATTACGAAATCTGGCTGCCAGTTCGGACAAGAACAAGCAGCTCGTTCTCGAAGCAGGAGCAGTTCAAAAATGTAAAGAACTCGTCCTGGATGTGCCTCTAAGCGTTCAGTCCGAGATGACTGCCGCCATCGCAGTCCTTGCCCTCAGCGACGAGCTCAAAAGTCAATTATTGAAGTTGGGCGTCTTTGAGGTCCTCATCCCCCTTACCGATTCCGAGAGCATCGAAGTGCAAGGAAACAGTGCAGCAGCACTTGGAAACCTTTCGTCAAAAGTGGGAGACTATTCTATTTTCGTCCGTGATTGGACTAAGCCCAACGGCGGCATTCACGGCTATCTGAAGCGGTTCCTCGCAAGTGGAGATCCCACCTTCCAACACATCGCCATTTGGACCCTTCTCCAGTTGCTCGAATCTGAAGACAAGAAACTTGTCAGTCTCGTGGCCAAGTCTGAGGACGTGATCCAAATGGTCAAAACAATTGCCGACAAGCACATCGAATCTGATGACGAAGACAATGAAGAGGGCGAAGGTGAAGTCATTGCACTGGCTCAAAGGTCTCTGGAACTGCTCGGAAAAGGCCCCAATAAGACTGTCGAGGGCTAAATTCGAAGACGTGCATTTCGTGTTGAGTAATGTTGCTGAGGCGAACACGAATTATGCCTGGGCCAAAGATATTCGTAGGTTGACTTCATTGGGGGATTGGGCCGTGGAGATCGAGCCATGTCGAAACATAGCGAAGGCGTTCTGGGCTGTCTTAAAAATTTCCACGCACGGCGAGTCTGAGAATTCTACTTTCTCATCATCACTTTGCGATATGTATTTGAAACTTCGGATCGGGCTATGGCAGTTGTCTTTGGCAAAGAGCTCTGTATGAGGAGAATTGTTGACTCGGTTTGACTTACCTTTCAGGCTTTGAGGATGGACAACACGGTTTGTGTTTGTATCAAGTTCAGTATTTGTAGACATGGCAACGCAGATGGATGCAAGCATAGTCGTATGCAGTACGCTTCCGCAACAAGAAAGTATGGAGGGCTGTGGAATTTCTCGAGCGACAGACATTAACAGTTAACAGTATGATTTGATTCTGCAAAGCCCCTAGTTTGGCTAATCAGAACAGAAGCCTAACGTGGCCACCCTACCGCACCTCTCCATGATGGATTTATCTTGCTTTTCACCAGCATCCGTGCATTTTGACAAGGTACCTTGCCACCAGCACAACTTCAAAAAGCCGTGGCTTGGACGGAATGTTCATGTTAGGCCGCTATTTCCCTCTAGCTACCATCCACTGTAGCCGAAGAGATCGGATTCAACAGCCAGAACCCCCAGCCACATCGTACGAGAAACGGAAATTGGACATGCATCGTAACAAGTTCATCGGTGCTAAAAGCAGTCCGGTCAGTAATCTTCATGTCTTGCGTAAAAAGGAGGTTGCAATGGTGTATGCTGAATGCACTCGATGTTCGTGATCTTTCTGGTCGCTGTTTCTCTAATTCCACCTCTTCCCAGAAGGGGCAAGCTCTCGGTAAATGGCGTATCTAAGGGGGGAGATGGGGGGTTGGGGTTGGAAAAGGAGTTGAGGCATACCTTGATGAAGCCGATATCCTGGCTCTTCTCGCGGAAGCACTGTCGGCAGATGTTGAGGCCGTATTTGCGGATCAGACCGGCTCGGTGGGTGCAGACTCGGCTGGACACAGGAGGGTGTTAGTGAAACGGGACGTTAGACGTTACGTGGAAAAAAAAGGTAGTGTTGTGTGTGCACTTCAGCGTATGGCGATGTGGGGATAACACATGTGGCTCTGAGCTCTGCCGGAAACGCGTAGCTGCCCGGGGAGGGGGGGGGGGGGATACAAGGCACAGTGCTGGGATGCGAGATGATCTCTTAAACGCTGGATAAAGGCCAGAGCAGAGGCACTCGGGGTCCTGGGCTGGTCCTCCTCTTCACGGAAATACACATGAGTGTCTGCACTTTAATCTCATCTAACGGACGAGTCTGCTGTATCTTCTTCTTCCGGGCCAGGGCTCGAACTTCATTCGCAACATTGGTTCGCGGGCGACGGAGGCGCTTTGCGAGCAGACGTACCAAGATCGAGAACCCTTGCCGTAGGTTCGTGGTCTGGAGTACCAGACGGCTTCGTGAGACATGTTTGTGTGTGTGTGTGTGTGTGTGTGTGTGTGTGGGTGTTTGTGCTTGATTTGTTCCCGCGCGGTGGGCTGGCTTATCGTTAGAGATATTTGGTTCTCTTCGCCAATAGTGTGTATTTTGGGATGCGAACCTGGCGAGTTGACTTGTTTGTGTTCTCGAGCGTGGAGCGAATGCGTTGAAGAAGCTTGTATTTCTTACGACTCGCGGTCTGTTCGATTTGGTGTCCGAAACTTCTGCCAAGGAATTTCAGGCGATTTGTGGGTGAGCCTTGCGCTCAGGTGTGAGGCTGCGTGCATTTGAGGCAGAAATAGCCTGGAAGCCAGGCATCAATTATTCAATTATCCCGGCATGGGCACCACCACGGGATTGGACTTGGCTCACTGTAACTCCAACATCATCTGTTGACCAACCCCTACGAGCATTGTGAAGACAATTTCTACCCTGATGAAAGCGATTGCAAAATGTCGAAAGACGCCTCCTTCACGCACATCCATCTGCATGCCTCTCACCACGCTGATCTCTTGGAGGAGTTCTGTCATCCGCCATCTGCACCGGCTACCTCAAATACCAACGCGCCAACCTCCAATCCAAACAGTCTCGCCGCTCAACAAAATCCCTCAACGCAAGTAACTACTGACCCAACAGACCCTTCTCTCACACACATACCCGGCCATTTCTTGCCGTTTGAGTCCATCAATTTACCGCCCCACATGATGCCGATCAATCCCGAAGACGAGGACGGTGTCGTACCGGACATGCACGCTGCGTTTGGGATTGCAAGGGCGATGAGCCAGAGCTGGATGCCGCAGGTTAGTGGCGAGAGGAGTGGACGGGGTGTGACAGGTGGCGATGGCGGGCAGGGTGAGGATGCCTGGAGGGATTTTGGGCTGGAGGATTTGATGAGCGGAGTTGGTGGACTGGGGATTCAGGACGAGGGCAGTCGGGCGAGCGAACCAGGGAGGGAAGTGGGAAGGGCGGCGGGCCCTGGTTTAGGAGGTCCAAGAAGGGAGGGCAGAAGGGGTGGAATTTTGAGTGTGCGTTGAGACGAACATCTTTTGCAGGCGATGAGAAATGGATGGTCGGCGGCCTTCTGCTGTGCTGCTTCACGACTCTGCACATCATTTCCTGATTATGGATGTGTAGTTGACTGGCTGGGGCAGGCCTGAAGCAGTGCAAATGACCGCTTTACAAGGTTAAAGCTGCAGATGAATGGCGCCTCGTCCTAATGGACCAAGCCCGTTCTTAGCTTATGGCTTTAGAAGTTAAAGGAGCCGGTCTCTGCGCTATCATGCGGTCGTGTGGTTAAGGGAGCTATATGGCGGTAAGAGCTTCGCTGAAAGCAATGGGGTTCGGTCCGTCGGAATTCAAAGCTCATCACAACAAGAATCATGGCACCAGCGAGAATTGGGTTTCTGAGGCTTCCCTACAGCACTGCAGTCTTGGTGACTTATACCGAAACTTACTGATTTTCGCATCGATCGACAAAGCTAACTTGGCTCCATAATGCGAACGTCAGACTACCTCCCTTTACCGAACACAGGAAGCATTCTACACTGGTACTCGAATGAACCTGCGAGATCATCTAAAAGACAAAGGACACAATGGCCCTTGACAGCTTGAGGCAGGACCGTCTCTCCTCTCGAACCTCGTGTGGGTTTCGATCCTCAGTTTGCTGGATCATGCTATGGGCTACTGGATCTTTGTCGATCGCGGTAGACATAGTTGCCTCCCCCTCGGAGCGAGTGAGTCTCAATGGTTGGTCGCTCCTCCGTGTTCGTTTCTTCACGAGATACATTGAGTTACCGATAGTACGACAGACTTCGAGAAGTGATGCCAACGGGCAGACAAATTTGAACCCTGCTAAATTCCACTCTGGAGAGACACCGGCGGAGCAATAGACTCTGTACAGGCGCAACAATAGGAAATGCAGGTCGAAATAAAGACATTGTTTCATGCGTCTCAGAACGAAGCCAAGTACATTTGCGAACAGGTAGAATTGGACTTTCACTAGGTCATCCATCAATCGTGTTCCTTCTGCCTCGCTCACGACTGTAGATCTTTGACGGGGGAGGTGGCTCGTGGTCATCAACAGACAGTTGCCCTTCTCCACGTCCACCCAACACAGCTTCAATGGCATTGCGTAAAGCATGTGGATCATACAGCATGCCTGCACCGACTGTATTCCGTCTGCCGTAAACTTTTACGCACTTAATACCACACTGTGTTAAAAGAAGTTGTTGATCAACGTATGGAGTTCGCTCCGAGTTTGGCAGGTGGATCAGATGTGTTACATACGTACTGTAGATTGATTTTTGTCTGTTTGAGGATCGACTTGGTTTACCTGTCGTAATCAACGCCGACGTCGGTCGCTCAGGTGAGGTTGAAGGAGACTCAGCACGAGAGGGTGCTGCAGAAGCGAGCATTGGTGGAGGGAGTGGCCTTTTCCGGTTTTCTTGATCGTCTACCGTAAGACCGTTCTCCACTGGCCGAAGTAGTTGGGTGTTTGCCCATCGTGGAACTTCCTCGGTTATATCAATTTCGATAGGATTTCCCGTCGTCTCCTCGTTGCTATGTGCATTTGGATCCCAAACTACACCCCGACTTTGCTCCCCCGCCTTGACTATCGCCTCGACGAAGTCAACCGCGGTGAAAGAGCCTGATACAACATCTGGTCCGACCTCGCGGTCCAGGCAGCCATTCAGAATGAAGATCTTTGCAGTTGCATGACTTTTCCTCATAGCATTGCCAACGCCTCTCAACACAAGATTTGGTACAATACTAGTATAAAGACTCCCAATCGAGTAGATAATTGCTTGTGCATGTTGCAGCGCTTGGATAGCCCGTGGGTTAGCCGGGGGAAGGATTTCTTGTCCAAAGGAATTGACATAATAAACCCTAGCGATTCTTGATGGGAGGTCGTCAAGTTCTTCAGCGGCTTTCGTGAACGCGATGTTGCTTGTTCTCAGAGTGGGCAAGGTGAATGGCGGATGCCCATCTTCTTCTTCCTGTGTAACTTCGACTTCGTCTTGATCCCCACTCAGGTTTGTGAATTTAGTGGGTATAGTAGATACACCCACCTCAGAATGGCTTAAATCATCTTGAAATGACCTTTGTCGATCGTGTGCTAGTCGGCTTGCATCTCTGGACTTTTCGGCAATGAAAGATGGATGACTGATGCTATTCTGCCCAACTATAACTGTTCCATCTTCCAATTCAGCCGCGATATGATGAGAAAAGTTCGAATTGATACTTGGGATAACCCTAGTCTCTTCGTCCGGGATGCCGCAAACGGCACTGAGGAGGTAGATGGCACTTTCAAAGCTTCCACAGAAGAGTCTCGCACCTGTCAAAAATAGGTTTCCAATGCTAGCACTCCTGAAATCAAAGGTTGAAGTGGGAGGTCGAGACCTCTTCAGAATTTCCAGGTTCACCAGATTAAAGAATGATCGTATGAGTTCCTTCTTTGCAGAAGAAATCCCATTCCATAGAACAGATGTTCCATCAACTATACAGGCCCAGTCATCTCTCGCCTCGCGCGCATCTGAGCTCGCTAGTCTGTGACTGAGCAAGGCTCCCACAGCCTCCCTTTCCTTGCTCGGGGGCTGCTGAGGAATGAGCCTAACCAGTCTAGACCTCACATCTCCAATGCCAGGACCACCAAACACACGAATGAGCTCCGATGTGGAGCCGCCGTTGTCGCTAATAGGTATAATATATGACAACGAACAAGACTTAGATTTTCGGATTGACTCAAAAAGGTCTACCAGGGAGTTTGCGGCAGAGCCCCCGGAAAAGATTGCTATGCCGCCTCTACTTGGCGCCATAGATTTGAAGGATTTGAGTGAACATTCGACGCACTGGTGCTCCTGAAATGTAATTCAAACAAATTGTTGTACTGTCTAAAAGTCAGAGAACACGGTCGAACGAAAGCCGGAAATCTTAACTGCAACTGGCTGAAACCGAAATCGAAGGCTCCACCCAGAACCTGATTCGCCCTTTGGTATTTACTCAAGCCATGAGTATTAGTTCAAGAGGAAAGGCGAAACTACAAGCACATCATTCACGACTATGTGAATCAATAAAAATAGGAATATGATATTGGCTATCGTCAGCAGGTGAAGGCTTCAGCTAAAACTTTTAGCATCGTCGAAGGGCTCTTCGTTATTCTAACGCCTTTCTGGAATCGTTGCTCCAAACGCTCATGGGTATCTTTTATCGTTTGCAATAAAGGTATGAACATTACAAGAATCATGACCATGTATGTCCTGTTTGTTGTTCGAACACAATAGTTGTCATGAGACATCACCTTTCACCTTGCAGTGCCTTCTCCGAAGTCCACTGTCGGTTCTGTACTATTTTCTGCAGAGCTTCGTCTTCTGGTAGCGAGCTGAGGCTCAGCTTCGAGCTCATCGAGTCTGAACCCTGCCAGTCGTCGTGCGGTCTGGCTGGCTTCTGCGGAGTTTGAATCATTGCTCAATCCTCTACCTCTCCGACGAGAAGTGGTATCGACAGCGGGAGCCGCTCGCTCGCGATACACAGGCGGATCTGAAGCATTCGCCGTAGGAACCCTAACAAGATCCGAGTATTCGACATCTGGGCCGCTGTAGTCTTCCATGACAGCATGTGTGAACTGATAGTCGAGTTTGTCGGGCTTTTCGTAGCCAGGCGGCGAAGGTGGAACGTCCTCGTAGGTTGGGGGCATCTCATCTTCCCAGCTAATGCCCATACCAGCTCGTTCCGTCACTATCAGGCCAAACTGCATCCTCAGCACCCGGGCAGCACCTGTGGGGGTAATTAAAGTTGTATGGTTCAGGGGTATAAATTCTTCAGCGACGATGAGTTCGATGACCAAGTTGTGTTTGACCTCAAAGCCAGACTCTGTTTCGACACCACAAGATACCTTGTGTGTAGGCTTAGTGGCTAATGAAGCTTCAAACTCCATGGTGATTTCGCCACCTGCAGCGTCAAAATCAGTCTTCCAGCCACTTTTCTCCTCGCCGCTGCCAAGCTGTTTTGAGTCTGTGTACTGAATGACTTTAGCCTCTGAGGCCTTGCCTTTGTGCTTGTCACAGGGTGCTGCCTTACTCTTGCTATGCTCTTCAATTCTCCACATCATCTTCTTCAGACGCCAACGAGTCTGGCTTTGCTCCTTTTTATCAATAACACCAGCAACAATCATTTGAACGGGAAATGTACCAATAGGATGGACGACAGGTGGCATCGTGACTCTGCCTGTCAGGTTCGTGGGAGGAAATATCCGGATACTGGCTTTGTCCGGTCCAGGTGGAATCGCTCTCGAGACCTGTAATGGGTGCGTGAATGAGATGGAGTCACCAGTTGACGTAGTCGCTGTAACGAGGAATGCATAGGAGATAGAGCCGAGCTGGCTTTGAGTCGTCGCTGGCAAGCGACCTTCGAGCATGCATGACCAGGGAAACTGATTGTCGTTCGCCTTAAGGAAAGTCTTCGGCTCAGAAAGGAAATCCCATTTTTTGAGGTCTTCGTGCTTCGTCTTACAGTCTTTGCATTCTTTGGGAACTCCCCTCTTAGTTGTGATGCTCATCTGGAGTGCCATATCAAAGCGAAGGAGTGTGACCTCTCCTGAGGGATCTTCCACGTTGAATTTGAGCCTTCCTGAAAGTAATGCGCCGCTGGAATAGTTGACAGATCCATGAAGAATGGCTGGAGGCGACTCCATAATCATCTCGAAGTTACCAGCAGACACTGGTACAAGTCCTGGCGACGGGTGAGATGATCGCCTGGAAGAGTGTCTGATTGACGACCTATCTTTAGATCTCAGGGTTGAACGTATCGGAAGACCAGTCAACTTGTCCCTGTGAGCATCTCTTTCTCTCGAATCGTCGCGCCTCTTGTCCTTTTTGGCTGGATGAAGGATGTGCTCCATACTGAAAGATGATCTTCGTGATGATGATAGGTCGGATGGTGTAGTGGCCTCGATGCTCGAAGATCTTAGCTTTCTCGACAAAGCATTAACAACTTCGTTCACCGCATCACTAGTACTATGAAGATATGTTGCGTTGTGAATTGAAAGCACTCTTGGCATAATCTCAGCTGCGAAAGAATTTGCACGTGCTTGGTGTGAATGCCGACCCTACTCTTGCATTGCGCTTCTGCAGCGGGAAGCTACGATGACGTGGATGACGCAGCCCGCAGCGATCTGAATCTGGGGAAGTTGCGCCGACAAGCGGAGGCAGAGATACGGACCTCCAGCAAAATCTGTTGATAAACAGCGAATTGTCGTTAGCTGATAGGATCAATTACTCAATGTGGGTAATATTGGCCGCTGTTGGTAACGCTTGAGTACGGAGTAGTCGAACAATTTGCTGCTGGTAAAATTGACGCCACTATTTGGTCCTAAGACAAACACCAAAAGCGACTTGCCTCAAGGAAAATACAATCGAAAATCAACATGGGCGCACACGCGCTCTTTGTACGCAACACAAATTGTACCCGTCTTTCAGAACAAGAACACCTGCATAACGATCGAGTAATAGAAACTCGAAGTTCTCCGTGGATCGTACATAGTGTCGGCTATGACTCGCTCGTGATCAGCAAAAGTTAGGCAAGCGTCAGCTCAAAGCTTGCGAGCTCACTAGAGCCAATTACCCGGAACTGTTCGTGTCCTGACCGCCACTTGCGGCTGGAAAAGCTTCAAGCCTGATTTCAGGAACGCTTAGTCAATACCTGTTTTGGGATGTGTCAAGTTAGGCAGACTGCAGCAAGGACGCCAGCTCAAGTTCAGTAGATCCTATATCACGCATCGTGCTTTAATCCCATATTGGTCATATACTAAGAAAAGGATTAATGAAACGCATCAGAATTACGCATCACATTCAAGGACCGGGCTGGCCCACTACCCAGACGAACTTGGGCGTCATTCCACAGAACTCAAAGATGCAATTGGACTGAAAGCACGCACATGATTTTCCAAAAATTTTGAAAATGCAGCCTTGATGAATGTGACCAATTGAACCCTTCGGGCACAACGCAGTGTATCGCTGTTCTCCTCACTGTTGCTCGTTGGTTTGCCCCAGGAGGCATTCTCCCCATGCAAGAACTCCCCAGAACGAGTGTGCATATTCGGTGGATCAGCCATCAGCAGAGTGCTGTTCTGTACTATCCTACACGGGCTGAATTATTAAAGGTACTCAGAAATGCTTGCAAGCAACTTCCAGCCAATGAAGATGTGTGTCTGCATCGGGGCATTTTATTCGGAGTGAACACCCAGCCCAGTCTGCCGAAATCGCTCCTTGTCAAAAAATATTTTTGGGGAACGACAGCCTCCATTGCTACTATTCTTCCACAAAAAGGGGTATATTACTCGATCGAAATCAACACTACAACATGGCTAGTTGAGACACGGTTCCGTGTTCCGACACCTGCCCCAATTTCGTGGTTCGGTGAATGTTCCTAGCGTGCCTAGAATACCGTTGGAGACAAAGGCTTAATTTGTTGTCGTACAAAATCACGCGGACCTCTCCGCTACCTCGGCTGCCTCAGAGATCTTACACGAACGCTGCTCGTCAAGCGGCGGTGTCACTGCCAAGGTATACGTGAACAGAGAATGCTGACTTTGAGATATCAATCCTCGGTCGTACTTCGCGTCGATACATGTCTATCTCAGATGATGCCATACCCGTAGTACCAGGCGTACGCACCAGGTCCTACTACACCAACCAAAGCGCCCACCAGTCCCAGCTCAATCACTGACCAGACCCACACTGTGCCGATGCTCGGTGCGTTCTTCATGACTGCCATGTATCCTTCCATGTTAGTCAGATGTATGAGGTAACATCCAGACACATTTGCCATGACCAAAAACAGCAGCTGCTTTAATCCTGAAACTGCGTCGGCGATCCGGCCAGACATTGCGATTCTGATCAAATGGCCGTGCATGAAATGAATCAGTAGATAGAGAATCGGAAATGCTTGAAGGACAGTGTGCCAAAAGACGTGTTTCCATTTCAGCTCATCCGCATACTGATGAACTGTTAATGCCTCAAGGGTGAAATGTAGTGCCGAGAGGCTCACTGCCAACAAAAGCGTGTCCAGCCACGGACTTACGTCCTGGACGGCGGTCTGTAGTGGAGGGACTGCACCATCGAGAGGCTTGATCTCGGCATTAGGACCAACAGTAACGTTCACAATATTCTGGGGGTCTCGTAGGATGTCGACTGTCTTGTAGTCTGTACCTAATGCAGCTTGTCTCTCAGCTGCCAACTCGTACAGTGTCCTGGCCGTCCTTTGCGTGTCGTTGGGAGGCCGAGCCAGAGGGATTTCGGTTGTCGACTCTTCATTATACTTCTTCGAGCCCTGAGCTCTTCTCTGTTTGCGATTCATCGTAGTCAAATCGAAACACCTTCAAGATCTTGTACAAAATTCTAAGGACCCCTTGATCGTCCGGTTTAGTGTCGTCCTGCTTGTATGGCCGATTAAAACTACAGACTCTAAAATTCTAGTATCTTTGATGGTCTAAGTGGAACTGTCACTGTGAAATTTGAAAATTGGGCGCTGATTGGGCGCAATGCTATGGAGGACCCAAAGGAAAAGTGGTTATACCTTATAGGCATTCACCTATTAGGGTGACCGTGGGTGACCTAGGCGCGGAGCGGGAGCAGCCGGTGTTAATATCGGTGCTAACGCCTAATCCTCAGTCAGGCACAATTGGCGGTCTGCTAAGACAATTGAATTCGCATTTCAGGTCCACGTGCTCCAGGACTAGAATGAGGCTGATCTAGCTGAACGCTGGCTTGCCTTCATTGGCGAAAGTCATGTCGCTACGACCTCGGAGTAGGCTATCGCAACTTGCATATAGCTTGGAGGGGCACACCTCTCGGCATACCATTATGCGTATCAGACTTCATGTCCATCAATGGCTTGTCTATCGAATCAGACGTGATGGAATCAGACAAGGCGAAAGTGAAGCCTGCTCTTGACCCCTCCAAGTATACAATTGGAATTGTTTGTGCACTTCCGCACGAAAGATCAGCAGTTCTATCATCGCTTGACTATCGCTTCACGAACCCAGCAGAATGGCCTCGGACCAACAAGGGCGACAGGAGCACGTACGCTTATGGCGTTCTCTCCGGCTACTATGTTGTCATAGCAGTCCTAGGAAAGGCGGGCGGCAACGAAGCTACTGACGTTGCGGGTGACATGCGACATAGCTTTGAGGCAATCAAGCTCTGCTTGTTGGTTGGTATCACTGCCATCATTCCACAAATCCGGAACCATGGAATCAAATGGGATGCACTCATGGGCCATGGCTGATGTTGTCATAAGTCGGGCTGTGTTTCAACATGACTTTGCTAAAACTCTGCCTAGAGGCCTCGTGCCAAAAGACATTTGCCCACAGACAACGCCCGAGCATGCACGCTTTATTAACACTCTCGAATCAATCGGGGACAAAGATCTCCTCCGAAAGGAGATGCTCGTACACCTACTGAAATTGGAGAAGAATGAGTACATGGAGCTTTGCCATTATCCGGGATGCAGTCTTGATCACGTTTACAAATCTGAATATATCCACGAGCATGGCCCAGAGTCTCCAAAACCTAACTGTGAGAACTGTTGCGAGAAGAAGCGTTGTGAACTTGCAAGCAAGACACCTTGTGAAGAATTGAAATGCTCTAATGACATGCTTGTATCCCGCAAGTGATTGAACAGGTTGAAAGCAGAGAAAACACTTCTGGGAGATGGTGAAAATACTATTTCACTCAGCCGTCTTGACCCAGACGTTCGGAGCAAAGTCATGCCGATGATATTTCATGGTGACATTGCAGCAGGCAACCAGGTAATAAAGGACGGAGCAAAACGAGACGAAATTGCCAGTGAATACGAGATCGTTGCCATTGAGATGGAAGGAGCTGGTATCAAGCAGGTGTTTGCACCCACTGTTATCATTAAGGCTGGCTGGAATCATGGTGACAGTCACAAAAACGATGTTTGGCAACTATATGCTTGTATGACTGCTACTGCTTGTGCAAAGGCCTTCCTTCGCTTCGTCCAGACCATTCCGAAAAATGTCGAATATGAGGAAGGTTTTGCTGGTGGGCTGCAGTCAAGCGCTTCAGTGCTGGGTGTTTCTCACACTCCAACATATAATGCCTCTGTTAACAACATCCAGGGAAACATTTTTAGAAGGAACCTCGATATTTCGAACGTCCACAGGAGTGGAGATGTAATTATCAACAACATCTTCGGATCTGTCTACCAAGCAAAGGGGGAATTAAGCGATGAACATAATGTGCAACAGATCAACTAGCAGGGTATGCTGTACAAAATCGCTACAATCGAAAGAATTAGCTAACGTACAGCCCTCTCAGCAGCTTCCGCGTCGGACGTAGCCTGGGACGAAATCTTCTTGTGGCTCACGAAATCACAACAAGACTTGAATTTCATTCCTCTACAGCAAGAGCTCTTCTCAAAAATTGTACCGGATACCGGAAAATGGTTCTTGGACTCACGGGAATTCAGAAACTGGCAACGGGAAGGCAATCAGATTTTGTTTTGCCACGGCGGACGTTTGTCACCCTAAACTAAACCCGTATTTCTTCGGCTGACTGAATATAGGAGGAATTGGCAAAACCATGCTCACGTGAGTGGTAAGATAACTGGAAACAATTTCTGACATTCAATAGATCTTTTGCGATTCAGCACCTTCAGAGCACGGCAGACGGCAACCCGTTGGTGTTGTACTCCTACATATCCCGGGACTACACCCATTCAACAGATAACTATGTTTCTGCGCTGCTAGGACAAGTGTTACAGCAGCGTAGACGTGTCACAGCGAGATGCAAGGATATGTACTCCTACCACAAGCCTCTGAGCAGCCGACCTAGTACCAATGATGTCTTGGATGCTCTCCTCGCCGAATCATCTGATCATGATGATATTTTCGTGTTAATTGATGCTTTGGATGAGGCGAAGCAGCAAACACGAGCCGAGCTTGTTCGAAAACTGACCGAGCTTCGCTTACGACGTCAGAAACTTCACATCCTGCTTACTTTCCTATGACATTCATACAGCAGACTTTTCTCCCACAGAAATCAATTTCTTCCAACTTCGAGTACCAAGAGACGATCTGCTGTCGTTCACACGCTCAAGAATACGAGATATGGCTGCGATAAGTCAGTTCATAAAGGGTAACGCCACAAAAACAGCAAGACTTGAAGGCATGCTGGTGGAGAGGACTAATGGACGCTACCTTGTTGCAGATCAGCAACTTGAAGTATCTTGAGGCAGCTCAGCCGCAGACCTTAGCATAATTGATGAGGCTCGCAGACAACTTGTCGCCCGCTCTCGCGAAGGTTTAGGGGCATCCGTTGGATGAGATTCTCGCTCAGTCTGAACCGGCCAAAACGACAGTCCAAAAATAACTGGTATGCGTTTCCGCTGCTGGTCGAGAGCTTCACGTCAGAAGCGTGGGGGGAACCAAAAATCCATTTTATAACAGTTTTGTAAATGTACAATCTTTGAGATCTTCGCGTAATGCGCTTCCTACCACAACAGATTTTCTTCCCTCTTTCTAGCTGCAGCTGCACGATCACTGTTCTTCTTCAGCTCAGCAATCTCTTGTTCAGAGACTGGCGGCTTCCAGAACAAGCTTGGACCTTCTCTTTCGCCAACAAGATGACTTAGGTATCCTCTATTTTTAACGTCTCGGTAATACTCCAGCTCTTTTCTGCCTGCAGGGTCAGGCAAGCGATACTGATAGCCAAGGCCCGTGACTCTTTCTTCTGGTAGCACGCCACGACCGTTCTGAGGAAGGAGTGCTTTGTTGCCGATGGCTGTAGGGTCCCATTTTAAGCTGATATAAGGATGCATACAGCCGCTCCGTACTCGTTTGACGGCAGCCTCTGTGTAGAATCTTGTCGTGACAGTTCCCCCTGCTGCCTCCACAGCTTGTATTGCACTTTGAGATGCTCGTGAGACCACGATGTGTAAAGGCTGTGAGAGACTCGGCGCGCCGCGTGCAAGGAGTTTGACTCCATCTTTGACTCGCCCAATAATCTTGGAACGGCATAGTTCGTACAGCGTGATCGGTTTGGACGGATCGAGCCGGTTTTGGTCAACCCACGTTTGTATTTTGTCGAGATTTATCTCCTGAAGATCGACAGCATGACTACGCAAATGTAATAAGCATCAGGAACCGCGCAACAAGCGATTAACATACACATTCTTGAAGCCCATCTTCCCATGTGTAACCGCTTCGGGCGTCTGTCCGCCATTGAATTGCTTTGGAACTTTTCCTCTTGCCTTCTGACCTTTCTGACCACGCCCGGAGGTCTTACCCTTCCCAGACGAAGGACCTCGACCGCGTCTGATCTTCTTGTTGTATGCTCCTGGATTATCGGATAACGAACTGAGAATTGAAGCGGAACGGATTTGCAGATCGGCGAACGGAACCAGGAGGGACGCTATTGAAGTTCTTTGAAAACAAGACGCCGGTGTTGGAAGTATCGGTATTCGCGGCGGCATCTTGATGTGTTTGTGGTTGACGTCGAATTCAATAAATGTGAGAGCTCGATATTGGGGAGACCTCTGCCAAATTAGAGGCGCCGGTAGATCACGTGATCGTCCGCGTCGTTTTACGTCGCACGCGGAGCGGAGTTTCTGTTCATAACATATGGTTAGGACAGTTTTGCAACAAATGGTTACGTTGATCCAAATCTATACATGCAATGGAGCTTTTCCTACTCCGCTGCTATCGGCGTTGTCATGTCCACCAAAATCTTCACGTGGTTATCCTTGTCTTCGATCAAAGTCTTGAATCCGTCCTCAGCAATCCTGTCCATCCTAATCTTCTTCGTGATCATGCCTTCTGGTGACATATGTCCGGAAGAGATCGCTTCTATAACACTTTCGAAGTCGCCGAGCGCGAATGTAGCCACTGTGAATGGCTGTTAGCTGACAGATCTTTGTTCTGTGAAATGCATCGCACTCACCTCCCATATATGACCTCTCGCGGAAGACAATGTCATTCATGTTCAAGGTTGCCCGTTTCTCCCATACTGCAATATTAACCAGCATCCCCCGAGCTTTGATGGCCTTAAAGGCTGTATCAACAGCAGGCTGCACCCCCGCCGCATCAAAGCCAACGTCAGCACCCTCCCCATCGGTCAAGCGGTCAACTTCTTCGACCAGATCTGTAGCTGTTGGGTCGATGATGTGATGAGCACCAAACTGCTTGGCGAATTCTCGTCTGCGCCTTGATACCTCGGAGACGATGATATTTTTGCAACCTTTGCCGACCAATGCTTGAATCACAGCGAGACCGATCGGGCCGCCCCCAAGCACCAGCGCTGAATCTCCGTCCTTGTAAGGGGAGATGCCTACAGCATGCCATCCCACAGACAACGGCTCGACCAGTGCGCCGACCTCGAGAGAGACATTTTCTGGCAGTAATTTGACTGCGCTTGCCGGAGCTGTAGTAAAATCTGCCATACCCCCTCCCCATCCTGTAAGGCATGGTCAGCAGAATGCAATACGATTAGAGTCAATGGGAGACGAGCTCGCACCTGACAGCCCAATGAAGCCATTCTTGTCGCAGCAGTTAACTAAGCCCCTCCTGCAAGCTCGACAGCTTCCTTCGTAGATAGTGGGTTGTATGCAAACTTTGTCGCCCTTCTTGACATGGGTAACTCCATCACCGACTTCCTCCACTATGCCTGAAAACTCATGGCCAATCGTCAGTGGCAGAGTCTCTCCTGTGATAGGATGCGGATGGTTGGTCACGGGAATGAGATTCGCACCGCCCAGGAACTCGTGCAAGTCGGTGCCGCAGATGCCGCAAAATTTTGGCTTCAATTTCACCCAGCCAGGCTTGATCTCAGGAACAGGAATTTGCTCTAAACGGATGTCTTTCTGACCATGATAGCGTACCGCATTCATGTTCGGCATCTTCAATGTCTAGGCAAGAGCAGCGCTGTCGTGCTACACGTATACCAACGAAGTCACTGCGGGGACTGACTGGAAGGGTGTCACAACGTGAATCTTTCAATGGAATTAACGACTATACCAACGTGAACAACGTGGCTTGGTGAATGGCTATGGTAGATGATTGAGGCTCAAAGTTATGTTCTTGAAATGGCATCTGCGTGATTTCGAATCGAACAAGTTATTTATTCTTCGGCTTCCAAGATAGCAAGCAGCGTCATGGCCATGCATAACTCTTGCCGGCATTCAGTGGCGTGGACAGCCCACGCTACGTATCTAGCGAATCTTTGGTTGCGATTTAGAACCCCACAAATCTTGCCCCAGCTCTCATGAAATATGATGGGCAGGAAAGCTCCAGGGGAAAAGATGCTCGAAGTACGCGTGCAACAGGGTCCGGAATACCCAAGTCGGCTAGTGTGGACCAAAAATGTATTCGTGAACCGGCATCGTCATAGTTTTTGGTTCTCCAAATTTGTGGGCAGCCTGGTGTGGGGCTATAAGCCAAATTCAAATGCAGCTGCGAGTGTGTTGCCATGTGTTGTATTGCCACCATCGCCTCTCTGCTTTGGTCAGACTCCTAGGATTACTGCAGCAAATTCACATCCCGTAAGATGCCATAAGCGGCCGGTCAATTCACCACGTTAGCGTCAACATGACCGAAATATGTCCGTCTCGAGACGGGGACGATACCCACGCCACGGACATGCGACTGCTCCCGAAGATGTGACTCTGAAGGCGTTCCGAATGTGCAGAGCAAATGTGCATAAGACCTGGTCTTCACGGTTGCCAGTGTTCCGCGAAATGCAGCCTTAGTACCATACGTGTGGTTACGTACGGACATGGGTTTTGTTCTTGTCGAGGATAGCAACACATTTATGGTCAGCCAGTGTCGTCGGTTGTCCTGGCCCTAGCTCTTGTCTCGTTGACTTGCTTTATTTCTTCCATTTTTTGTGTCAAGATAGATCCCAGACCTTCGTTACGTCGTGCAAGCAGCAGCACATCGTTTGTTTTAATCGTGCCCCTGCCAGCATGTCCAGCAAAGGCTTCGAGGTCTGTCGCAATATTACCTGTACAAGTCAGAAAATGACCTAGGTTGAGTAGATAGACGTTCTTGCCGTACCGATTTGGGCCCAAACGAGCTCGGTGAGAGAACCAATGAATTGTGGTGTTGCATTCATACCCAGGTTGAGTGTCTCTTCATCGACAAGCTGTCCGACGTGATACCACAGTGTAGATTTGAGCCGATCGCCTATGCGATCATCCGCACCATTGATTGTGTCTGACATGTTGTGAGTGCTGTCTAAGGGCTGCAATAAGATTATTGTTGGGGCATGCATGTGTTCATTTGAAGTCGACGCGACGCGACGGTTCAAGTTGGCAAGGGCGGGCTAGTGTTGCGGCCTTGACGCGAACTCCATTCGGGTTCACGTGCACGCCTAGGGAACCCGAAACTCTTCTGCGTGACCCAAAGTCGAAAGAGATCGAATTCAGAAGACATCGACCTTTAATTCATCCATCCCATCCGAGCACCCAATCAAGCCGGAGAATTTGAAAAGACAAGGGCTTGTGCAAATGGGAACAGCAGCGGCAGCAGGCATCTTCGCAGACATATTTCTGCTCCCAATTCAGCGACTCTGGATGGCTGGGCCTTTTTTACATTACCGAGACGGAGCGCGAAAGCGAGATTTACCACAAGCCCAGGCCTTCTTCCTGGAGCTGGGTTTTACCTGAATGATCTAACGCTGCAACTTTGTTGAACAATGAAACATGGAATTCTACGTCTGCATTTTACATTCAATCAGACTTTTGTTTCGCTTGTTGCTGAATTCGCCTACTTTACTTTTAAAAGGTCGCACTAACAGTTCACCAGCGTGTTCAGGAGAGGTTGAGGCTTTGCATTAGAACTGGTGGAGATGACCAAAACTAGATCAGACACGGTTCAGGAATGTTAAGATCACTTGACGCATCCATTAAGCGATTTCGCTACCTGTCGTAGGAAGAGACACGATGTACAGGGTGGTAGAAGGAATGTTTCTGGCGTGAGGAACGAACATCTGCAATTTTGCGTGGACCACGGCGGAATAGAAATGAACCGTGCCAAAGATAGATGGATAAATTCTATCTAGTTCGTAACTACAGAAGCCCTATGGTACTTTGTACGAGTAGCTCGTCTGCTATTACTTACGGATTCTTCCAAAATCTTCGAAAAGTTGGGGCGGGGAGCTTGGCGCTTGTTGACCCAAACTCGACACAATTTTTGCCTGCTGATTTTGGAACAACCTTTCTTATTGTGTGCGAGAAACTCCAGCTTCTCAGTAAACCCTCGACGCCTCCTAGTCTCCGAAAGCGTATTACACTCCATTCACTGAGCCAGCACTACATTCGTCCACATTGGAGGATTTGTCGATACAAATAGCAACAGACAGCTTCGCACCAGCATCGCAAAGTACAACTACTTCTCAGCCTCCAGGAAGCACCACCTATATACACGGGCTCTCCGATTCAGCCATGGCGAGAGTGACTCGCGAAGAGATCGAGATCAGCATTCCTTTCGCTGTTCCGTTCTTGGGTCTCCAACAACCAACAACCGTGTCCATCAACAAAGCCAATTTCCAGCTTCTGGTTCGCGTGGTCGTCGTTCTCTGCAGCATCGCGCTGTTCTGGCCTAAAATCCGGACCGCGTTTGGATTTGGCGCACCCTCACCGGAAGATATGGAGGAGCAGACGAAGGACATTCAAGAGAGGATAGCGAAGCTGGAACATGAACGAGACCAGCAAAGGGGTCAAAAAAAGAAGAGCTATGCGGTCGCAACAGGGCCAGGAGAGACTTCTGCCACTGCAGCGGCAGGAGCAAAGAAAAGTAGCACCAAGGACAAGGGAACTCCAAAGCGAAGGAAGGCATGAGGGAAAATACAATGATAAATGTTGGATTAAGAACTGCGGTAATAGCCTGGTATGAGACCTGTTGCCCCTTGAACATCAATCCCTGCCCATACTTTTTTGAAATTTGAGCTGCATTCAACGCCGGATCCGTCCAGTGCTCCATACCACATTTATTCCAGTTCGTCTTCAGAATCCTCATTTAGGGGAATGTACGGCTTCACATACTGTGGTGAGGCACTACCGGACACTGAACCTGAACTCCGGCCGCTTGTCGATAGAACTTCCAACGACGAAGACGGAGACGGAGACAGTCGATCGTGATTCCGCTCCGCCAAAGTCTCCACTAGCGCCACGCCGAAATCAGGAATCTCCGTCATCATATCTTGCAACACTGGCAAGTGTCTCATCTGCTTTGCGATCACTGGTGCCATCTGCTTAAGCAGGTGATCTCGCAGTGCATTGATGTCATCGCGGCTCGGGAGATTCTCGTACAGCATCTGCATGGCCTCGACAAAGTTCTCCGCTGACTGAATGAATTTGTCTGGCTGGCGACTACAAGCTGCTGCCTCGTCTGATAATGCTCGTCGGGCTGCCTCCATCAAGTCGGTCAGGCCGTACTTGTCTGCAACCATGTAGAGCGCCAGATCATCTGTCCAAATGGTATCGGCGCCCTTGCCGTCTTCTGGCGCGGGATACTCTAATGTATAAATCCATCGCAGCATTCTCTCTACCGTGTTGGGGTCGTCGTCGTGCATCTCGACTGTCGCAGTAGTTGCCTCGTCAAAGTCACCCTGAAAGCAGTTCCAGAAGAACTCGGACCTTGGAACCAGGATGCAGCGATGCAAATGCCATATCCGATGATTCGAGCGGACTGTGCAATCTGCGAAAAGGGCTGTCCGGAACAGCTGTACCGCGTATTCCGAGTGCTTGAGCGGAAGCACGTTCGATTGTGTTTGAGTTGAACCTGCCATTCTCGGAAACATGGCGTCACGCAAAGCTCTGCTGCTGTTTACTGCTGTTCGCACATATATGACTACTCAACCGGTGCTCACTGTGAGCGGTGACAACGTTGGATGATTTGCATCAAAATAGGGTAGGAGGATATACGTATTGGAGCGCCGTGCCTTTTATTTACCTTAACAGTAGTCTCATCATCACGCATACGGCAGATGCAATTTTTCATGTTTTGCTTGTCTTACATTGCCTACCTGCCCCATGCAGGCAGTCCATATTCCTGCAAGTCCCACGGGTTCCGTACTCGACATCTTGTCACTGATGGAATACCAAATATTCAGCCAATCAGTGTCGCTCTCGGAAGCTTGACGGGAAAAAAAGAGTTCTCCACTTTCCGATTGAGCTGCCGGACCGCAAGGTTGTCAATTTTCTGGGGGTAATAGCGTGGTACGGGCCCTGTTGATATGTCACATGAGGCCCTTTCTTGCATTCTGTTACTTCATTAAACTCCTAGAGCTCGAAGGAAGGAGTAATGCCAATGCAGAGCCGTAAATAATTCCAGTAAAACTGCCTCGGAGGCGGCTATCCGTGGAAGACGCAAAATTTGAGGCCTGGGCGCTTAGGTAAACTGATTGACTGCTTTCTTGAATCATATTCTGCATCTGGCGCTCCGTGCGTCTCGTAATAGGTAGGTACTTTACCGCTATAGTTTCGATTACTAGTCACTGGCTTGGGTCCGACGAAACCCATCATTACTAAAGTTGTGGATACCATTGTCATCTTCTTCTCCCCTCATCATAGACCACGTCTTCTGCGTAGATAAATCAATGCTTAATTGAGCAAGCGCCTGCAATGATAGAGGCGTTAAGTCGATGTGGTGCAATTCGACACTGTCCACTTGCACCGTTCTACGTTAGACTTTCGACAAGAGAGCCCTCTCTCATTTTGCCAAAAATACCTCCTCCACACGGGATCGCTTACTCGCTGTTCAGCAAGCTGCATCTTGAACATCAGATGCCGACAATCTGCGCGATTGAGTCTTTTCGACTTTTGGGCCTTCTTAGCCCATAAGGACCAGAGCATGACAATGTTCGTAACGATTGCACAATGATCCGAACGCTAGTGTCGTTGGTGCCGCTGTCAGTGTTTCCTCGAGACGTAGGTCTTAAGACTCTGTATTCTCGAGCGGGAGTAGAATAAATTCCTGAGTGTCGATGGTGATTCTGGCGTATGCTTCCCGTTCTCGGATGTCGACCTGACTCTCGTCTTGCCCTTTAGCCACATCTTCCCTTACGCGACCTTCAGGAGCGAGGGAAGGCCGCTATGACATGCTGCTCGCAAGACCAGCTCCTGTCCAATCATAGCGGACCGGATGCTTTTTGAATCCATTTTTCATTTCTAGCGAACATTGCTTCGCGATTGGGGGTTTGTTCGTCGTGGAGACATTCGAGAAAACAAACCACGCTAGCTAAGTGCATCGATGTGTAGGGTATTTTAGAGATTGATCGACATAGGCCTGTCCGAGGTTGAAAAAAAGTGGAAGGACAAAGCTAGGTTATATGTCGATGTGGAGGCATGATGTGCACTGATTGGCGTCCTTCGTCGATGGACTCTGGTATGATGGACGACAGGGAGTGCGAGGGGTTTTGGCAAGCATGCTGAAAGACATAGGTTATTTGAGGACAACATGGGGTGGAGCGGGAGTGGTGTCGTTCAGTCATCTTCCACCACCTCCACCACGTCTCGCACTCGAACCTTCAAGAACTCGACACCAGCTTCGACTGTTGCAAGTGGGATCTTGACGTCTGGTAGACCATCGGGTCCAAACCAGCCTTCGCGGACGGCAATAGCGCCGCTTCCATTCATCAAATTCTGCGAGTTTGTAGGAGTGCCAGTCCCGTCCTTGTCGATATCTTTGTCCCTGTGACCTGGTATTGTCTTCCCACCAGTCCTACTGGTCGGCTCTTTGTCCTCGGACTTGATCTCAGCGTCCCGTGGGATTTTGCAGCGGTGCAGGACTTCTTCAAAGACCTCAGGAAAGGACTCACATTTCCCAGAACGTAGAAGCTCGAGAGCAAGCGCGCGAACACGATCTTCCCAGCCGGTGCGAGCAAGGCTGTCGCGAAGGAGGTATTGAAGATCTGGAATTGTATTCGTTTGCGAGCGGAGGTGAGAGACCAGAAGCTGAGACGACAGATCAGGGAGCTTGGGCGTTGTTTGTGAAAGGCTGACCGGGACGGGGATCTTGATCGACTCGTTATTTGCCATGGTTTTGCAATAGCGAGATGATATGGTATAATTGTAATGCTGCTGCAGGTAAAGGACCGTCGCCGTCAGTGGCTATCTGTGTTGTGGCATGGGGCAGTCGGTGGTGAGCTAGCTATATTTACTTGCAACAGCTTAATACCTATTGTCCTGGTCGGAGGCGTGCAAGAAAAATTGAGTTGTCAGCTTCCTTTCCCTGCAATGGAACCAGAAAAGAAATCAACCAGAAATTGAACAGGCTTTGTCCTGGTGGAGAAAACGAGTTAGACCGACCGACACGCTTGACCGGACGTAATAATCACTACCAAAGCCCGTGACGAGCTGACAATGTACTCCGTAGTTACCAGCTGCTTGAATCAAAGGCCTACAATTGTCGATCCTGCGGTGGCCGTGGAACTTGAAAAGAGTAGCCTTCAAGTTTGCTAAAATACGACTTCCCGTTTTGTCGTGGCGGCAGATCGGCGCGTACTGTACTCCGTAGTAGCGCGCTTGCCCTGCCGCTGCCGCTGCTGTTGCCGCGTGCAAGCGACCTGATACTTTTTTCCCTTAAGGTACAGTATAAACTAAGTACCTTGATATTGTATCGTATCATCATTTGCTATCGCAGCAGCCATGACAGCTTCGAGAGCGCCGAGCGTGCAGCTGCTGCAATCCTTGAGGACTCTAGATCTGGGGCCAGCATTGTCTACAAGCACTCGTGCCTTTGCCAGCTCCTGTCGGCAACACGAGGAACAAGTCCAAGTTCAGCGAGAGTCCTTCTACAAAAACCCGAAGCCAGAGACTGTCTTCGTCCCAAGACTCGAGCGAAAGCTTGTCGCTGCTGGAACGCCCCCGATCGGTTCGCGGAGACGAAGAATGGCCCTTGCCCAATCCCAAGGAGTTGCGTTCGATCAGCTGCCGTTCCAGTGTTTCCAGGAAGCACGGAAGATCCTCATCCAAGACCGACTGGAAAAGCTTGCTCAGATTGACACGATGCGTGCACGGATAGAGAGGCTGCAAGCGAGTGGTGGCGATGAACAACACCGAGGGAGTGACGCCTACAGACAAAAGAGGTTGGAGAGCATGCGGAGGGAACTCGACCATCTCAAGATTCTGGCCGACAGCAACGATCCCAGCGTCAAGCGGCGATTTGAAGACGGCAAAGGTATGACTCGACTGTATTGAAACAAGTTGTTCACCACTAAAACTGCTGTAGGAGACATGACCAAACCCATCTACCGCTTTCTCGCCGACCGAAAATGGAGGGACTATCGACGAAAGATTCAAGTCCAAAGAACGACCCAAATGCGCGTTGTTCCTGATGTCATTCCTCACTGCGACCCAATTGTCGATGTCAAAATGCACTGGGGTCGGAACAGTGTGCAGCCGGGTGATTTCGTCGACTCCGCCGTCAGCGAGAAGCCTTGTCAATTGACCATACAATCCTTCCAAAAGGATCCAAAGCTGGTCACCGTAGCCATTGTCGATCCGGATGTGCCGAATCTCACAACCGATGGCTTCGACTCAAGATGTCACTTTCTAGCTACAAACATCCACATCGCCCCCACTGCGCCTCGCATCCTGCTGGAAAACCTGGCCCAAGACCAGATAATAGTGCCCTGGCTTCCACCAACGGCACAGAAAGGTAGTCCCTACCATAGGCTGTCCATTGTGGTTTTGCAGCAAAAGGACAACGTCCCTATAGACAAGACTGTGGCATTGAAGCACATTCAGCAAACCGATTTTCGAACACGAAGTTTGATGACACGACACCTGCTCGAGCCCGTCGGTGCTACTCTCTTCAGAACCAAGTGGGATGATAACATGGCTGCTGTCATGGCAAGGGCTGGTGTGGACGGCGCCGACACGGAGTTGAAGAGGCTCAAGGTGGAACCTTTGCCGTATAAGAGGAGGAATCCATCCACCTTTAGGTAGTTGTCGATGAGGTGTGCTCAAAAACACGACTCTGCTCCGAGCAAGGGCAGCAAACTGGTCCCTTCGTGGCTAGAACTTGCCAGCTTGAGCTTTTCGAGGCTCTCCAACCTGCCATACACAGGTGCGAAGGAACGGAGGCCCAAACATACCCAATGACGCAAAGGAGAGCTTGGTAGTTGGTTCCGAATCGCTCCGACCACTAGTCTTGCAGGGAAAATGGCTTCGATGGAAACTCCTGCCGCTCAAAGCCGGTCTCACAATGGAAATAGACCTCACCGGGACACCCGTGAATAGCTCAGGCTTGTACAGAAACTTGCGCGATAACACCTGATCTCGCAAGAAAATGCTATCAGACCTTCAAGTTCAGAGCGTTTCACATGCTTGGCCCCCCCGAGGCGTGTGTTTCTGATTGGCCGCCTAACGTGGAATGCAGCCCACCATTCCTGCTTAGGCTAAGGCTATCCTGCGCTCTTCACCTCAGACCCTAATTTCCTTCTCAATAATCACCTGCTAGCGCTTTCTACTTGCCTCTTGCCTGACCTTCAAGTTCGGGACCACCGCGAAGACTTGCAAACTACCTGAATTAGAACCTCTTCGAAATGGCAAAGCAGCTCAGCATTCTTGAGACCCTTCATTATGATGGCAACCTCGTTACAGATATATCCTCACTAGAGTTCGCCTATATCCTCGAGACCTGCATGCCTACCATCCAAGAATCCTCATGGCATTTTGTGAGAAATCGATAAGGCTGAAGATGCGTTATTCAAATCCTTTCCGCTTCCGGCGGCCTGAAAAGTCTAGGATGTAATGCGTCAACCTCTTTGAAGCCTCAGGCTGCATGATGCGTTGTCAACAAGCAGGACAAACTGGTTCGTGCTGTGTGTTATGCCACAAATAGCCTTGACACCGTCCTTGTCAAAATCAGTATCCGGGATAGCGGATCCACGTGTTGTGACGGTCTTTGACTGACTAAACAGCAAGATCTCACAGTCCTCTTCTCAGGGTCTTTGATCCGACGACTAAGTAAACACCATCCGCCATGTGTCATTATTGCTATGACTATGCATCAGGAACCAGATTTGGTGACATCAGAACTGTATGGGACTAGCCTACTAGTCAATGAAATGTGATCTCTCACTTCACTTTGTCATTCCCGCCGTGCCTTTTTTTTTTGCGATATTCTAACCTTTCCGCTGCTTGGAGCCTCAGCACATTGGCAATTGCATTCTTTGTCCTCAAGACACGACCAGCCGGACGGGCACGTCACCTTTATAGACGACCTTTTATATCTGGACCTCTACTGAAACCTCAGCCTTTCCTTTGCAACCACTTACAAGAGAGGATGTCGACATCTCCAGACAGGCCTGACGTCTCATCAGACAGTGATATTATGGCAGGGGAGCCGGTATGGAAGCCCACAGCGAAAGAGCTTTGTATCATGACCACACTAGCAGTGTGTTCTCTGATCGTCGCCTTAGACTCTACAATTCTTGTTTCAGTGTTACCCACGTTAGCCTATGATCTTGACGGCACCTCAGCGGAGGCATTTTGGACAGGGACTTCGTATTTGCTTGTCCACTCGGTTTTCCAGCCCTTCATCGCAACCATTTCTGATATCTTCGGCCGGAGAGAGCTATTAGTTCCATCCATAATCTTTTTCGCCCTTGGTTCTGTGGTGTGTGGAGTCGCCCAGAACTTCACAACCATGTTGGCCGGACGAGCCTTACAAGGCATTGGTGGCGCCGGAATCATCACCCTTTCACAGATTGTGTTTGCTGATCTTGTTCCTCTGCGGCAACGCCCGAAATACTTCAACTTTGTTCTACTAGCATGGGCCATCGGTTCAATCCTTGGGCCGCTTCTTGGTGGGCTTTTCACCGAGAAAGCAACTTGGAGGTGGTGTTTCTACCTGAACCTACCCATCTGCGGCATTGCGCTACCAATGGCCCTTTATTTCTTCCGCTCACTCACCACTCCTACCACAAAACTTGTCGAAAAACTCCAATCCATTGATTGGATAGGAAACATTCTTTTCATCTTCAGTCTAACTTGGTTTCTGATTGGGATCTCTTGGGGTGGTATCCAATTCGAATGGGCAGACTGGCAAACGATCGTCCCTATCGCCCTTGGTGCCCTTGGCATCCTTATCTCCATCACTTACGAGCACTACCTGGCCACCAACCCATTCCTCAGCAGGAAGATTTTCTCGAAGACCAGCACGGTTGCCAGTTACATGGCAGCTCTGCTCCAAGGCCTCGTTCTTTGTATGGCAATCTACTATGTGAGCTTCTACTTCTCCGCTACTCATTTATACGGACCCATCAGAACAGGCGTATCGCTTTTCCCTGCCTCAACGCTCTTGCTTCCTGGCTCAGCAGTTGTATCGATATTGATCACGCGCACTGGAAAGTTCAGGTGGGCAATAGTAACTGGCTTCGCACTCTCAACGTTATCCTGCGGCCTATTTATTCTCTGGAATGATAAAACCACAACCGCTGTCTGGGCTGTCTGTGAATGTCTCTTCGGTCTTGGCATGGGAATGGTCCTCTCCTCAGTTAACTTTAGCATCCAAGCTGCTGTTGAGCCTGAGGACGCTGGCCAGGCTGCAGCCATGTATGCTTTCATGCGATCACTCGGCCAGACCATCGGTGTCGCTGTTGGTGGTACGGTGTTTCAAAACGTAATGAAACAAAAACTCCAAGATTTAGCAGTACCGCAGGCTGCTGAGCTCGCGAAGAATGCTGAGGGATATGTCCAGCAACTACGAGTCCTTACTGACGAAGGGCTGAAAGACAACATCATGAAGGGGTATGTCGCAGGCTTCCGTGGAGTATACATAACCATGACTGCTTTATGTGCTTCTGGTCTGATGATAAGTCTTTTCATCAAGCGGGGTAATCTGGATAAGGTACTGGCAGGTAAATTCCATGTCCAGAACAAAAATGCTGTGTGATGGCTTTGTCGCCTGTCGAGCGCTCAAGAGGATGATATGTGACAACTCTCTATTATGACACATGAGACATGAGACATGACCCTATTTTTGTTGTTTCTATTATGCGGAGCATGATTGATTTACAAATCTGTTCAGTGCAGAATGACTCGGGCACACAGAGCAGAGCGGCTTAGGTGTACAACTTTACCGAGAAGCTGCTTTTCACACTTAATGGTTCTTTTTGCACACGCATCAGGTATGTTTTATAATATATTGAACTGTTCCATGGCTTCTACCGATTTCAAGTGATTTATGAGTTCGTGCGAAGCTTCGACGAGCGATAGATGTTGGTCATGAAGGGCTCGTGGAAGTGTGGTGAGTAGTTCCCCTATACCGACGCGCTCCTGATTTTAGCTACCAATGGAGCCACACACCTACAATTTCTGTTCGCCAAGATACTTTGAGATTTAAGATTCGCAAATGGCGGCAGACTTGTCAGTTGTTTTGAAACGCCCACGCAAAAGAATGAGCAAGTCATTTAGCGTTCTGGCTCAAACCTCCCATGTCCCCGGCAAAATGCTTCCCCATTGTGCTCCTTTTTCGCCCCCGTCCATACAGCCCGCAGATGGAAGGAAATCGTCCTCATGTCACACTAGGCTTGGGTTTTCTTATCATGCTGAACAAGTCCACGCCCTCACCGCTACCATCAGCAGCAACACACCTCATCGCCTTGGCAAGCTCAAACCCCATCTTTTCGTAGATCAGGACGTTAGGCTCCATCCTCGAGCTTTCTAGGTAGCATTTCCTGCCTTCCTTGTCTGCTCGGTCCGTGACGATGTTGAAAAGCTTTCTCCCAACGCCCTTGCCCTGTGCTTCTGGCGAGACCGACACGATATTCACAAAGTAATACCCATTCACGTCGTCCCAGAGTTCTTGTTGACATTTGGCCTGCTCTCGCTTCCAGACCCAGTACCTGTCCCTCCGAAGTCCTCCCCAGCCGCGATACCAAAGCACATTCAGACCTTGTTCGACCCATAACCGGTAATCGTTGAACCAGTCGCTCCAGCTCTGTGGCCGGGATGTCATTTCCGGAGTCGTCCACATGGATACGCCGATCACCTTCTCACCTTCCTTTGCAATGTAGAATAATGCGTAGCTGCTTCGCATGCCCCATTGGCATTTTGTGGTTAAGCTGGCAGTGTTGCGGGCCTTGTTGAAGCCACCATCAGCCTGAGAGGCTTTTTGGTCAAAGGCCCATTTGTAGAATGGATCGTCCTCGAAGCCGTCTTGTATACATTTGACGGCGCCTGGAATGTCTGCAGGTGTGATTCTGGTAACAGTAATCGCCATACTTGATTGAGAGGGCTGTAAAAGAGTCTATATAAACGCTATCTCTTCCTTCTTCACGAAAGTACTGCCGAATATATATGATAAGCGTGGGCCGAGTAATGATGGCTCTGACTTCCCTAAATGGACAACAGAAGTATTCGGTACATGAGTGGATGATCGGATGTGGTTACTGATTCAGGCAAGCGTCGGATTATGGCGTCGTTAAAGAGGTGCGGCATCGCGACTTCCATCAATATTATCGTCATCGGTACACTACTGCATTGACACACGTTCATAAGTCGAGGACTTCCCGAATGACCAGAATTTGCGCCTTCGCTGTTCTTGAAAATAAATCCTATAAAATGAAAAGATTGACCCCACCAAGCCTTGTCGATGACGGATGTTGAGCGTCAGCGCAGGATGCCTCGAGGTGATCTCTATGCGTGTCTTTCACAGATTATTGGCAGCTGCGAGGCTTGGAGTTGTGTGAGCAATTCGGATTGATAGCAGCGGCCAAAAAACAGTTTCTACCAGAAGCCTGTGGTGAGATTGGGTTGAAACATTTCTTGGGCAGGCTGGTGTCTTCTGCCGGTAACGAACTCACAGTACTTCCTGAATCGACTCTAGATGAATGTCTACTACGGGCTTTTCCCTCAGCCCATTTTGGCCCGATATCATGCAGGGACTGCTTCCGCCGGTGACTGTTGCTCAGCGTTATCTCAAACCTTCCATGTCTTGGATCTGTTCCGACTTATTTTTCAGCACTGGTAACGGCTGACGGAAACGCTTCTGTAGAACCGAATTCACGTTGCAAGCATCGAAAGGTTTCGCCCATCTGGGTATATGAAGCGTGCCATCGAGAGTCTTTCACCAACCACGAACGCAGCGAGCGAAGAACAATCAGCCCACAATCTAAAAAAGCCATCACAAGGGAATTCTATGTATGTGTCAAGGTCAACCAGGGCTCTACAAACCGCGACCGTCATTGATCTTGCTTTGCCAAACCGAAATTCATACCACGCAAGTAGCATCTCACCTTCGGCCTTCCCACAGCTCCAACGACTGTAAAGTTTCAACGAGGCTCGCTCACATCTCTTACGGACATAATGCCTTTTGGAAAGCAGCGAATCTTATGACATGGTATGCCACTGTTCGACAAGGAACAGTGCTCACCGTCATGGCGCATCTCACGGATTTGCCTCCAGAAATACTTCGCAACATTTTCAAATGCTTATTCATGACTCAGACTCTTGACACAATGGACAGCACCTTCCTCGCTGTGGTCGGAGTTTGCCCCTGGTGGGAAAACATCGTAAACACTACCGTCTTTCGACGGATCGGCTCCGGCACTGATTGGGTTTTTGTCGAACGATGGAACCTGACGACTCATAGGCGGGTGAAGCAGTTCTGCATTAAAGGCTTTGAAGAATCAGGGTGGTGGTAGTTTTGTCTAGGCTGGGCCGCGTCGCGCGCATTTCGAGTCTTGCACAGCGTTGGAGCGTCTAAGCCGGTGTCATACGGCTCCTGTGCTGCTGTGTCATGGTTAGCGATACGTTTTCTCGAGTACTTTCGGCCCGCTGCGTAGAATACACTAGTAGTAACGCTATAATTTAGCTTCTCTCCGTAGTATAGCATCACCATCTATGAAATCGACATTTTTCTCTACCGATATCCGCATCATTCCATCCTGCAAAGTACTTGCTAGTATGTTTCCCGTCTCCAAGTCCCAGATACGACTATGGTGACAACAGCGATCAGCACCGCTATTGCTGATCCAGGCTTCCTGAGCATACTCTTTCCTCTTTCCTGTCTCAGAATTTACCATTAGAAGTTCGGAAGCATGGGTGTGGAAGGTAACAGTGTGAGATAAAGAGCCCATTTGTACTTTCTTCTCCTTGAATCCGAGCGCTCGTTGTGCGAGGAAGAGGCTGTTTCGATCTGATGCATAGAGATGAGCACAAGCGTGTAAATTCAGCACGTCATCCGCTGCTGTCGTTTTCTTCTTCTCCTTCATCTTGCTCGTTTCCTCGAAACTTTCAACGTCCAACTGTTCCCCTTCCATTGTAAGTCTGTACAAAGTCAATTGTCTTTGCTGTCGGGCCGACTGACCATCATCCTTCATGCCGCCTTCGATGGCTGTCGGATTATACCCCGTCATGTCTACCTTCCGCATTTCTAAACCGGGAAACGCATAGCTCCTCTGCTTCCACTCGTCCAGACTCAAGAAACCTTTAACCCAAATGCCATCTCCGCCTAGACAAACGGGCCACTCATCAAACCGCTTCTTCCTCGAAAGCACGTGACCATACTCCTTCTGTAACCAGTCTCGTGGTAGCTCCTGGTGCTCGAAGCCGCTCCTCCGCCCTCGTGTGCCCTCACGATGCTTATGGCGCTCGTCGCGCTTGAAACTCACAAGCGCCATAAAAACAGGGGTGGTTCCGTACTCTGCTGCAGGCGAGTTCTGGTACACGGTAACCTGTCGTAAACAATATACACCGCCGTCCCGCACCCGATGAACACGGTATTCAAACGTGTGTTGCGTTTCGCCGACCACCATGAAGTACCCAGTCATGGAATGTACATGTAGGCCGTAAGCAACAGTTTGAGCCGCGGCCCAAGCTGCCTGGGCGAACACATGGCCACCGTACGTTCGGGAAGTGGCAGTGGGAGGATAACCCGCCGAGGTAGAGAGATATGTGTTCACTCTCGAAGGGTGACGCTCGAGATTGATGAGCTCCCTAAAAGAAATCGGTTTGTGGCGGCGAGACCAATCAGAATCTGAAAGGATCGTTGCTGCTGGATCGGTCGAGGGCATGTTTGAAAACTGCCGGAGTTGTCCTCGAAATTTTGTATACGGTCAGAATATCTACTATCGCATCGAGTTCTGCATACAGCATAGTTGAACTAGTTTCGAGGGTCAACAAGACTTGTGGTTGTTAGTCTTCAGGCGAGGAAGCAAGTTTTGGGCATTTTGACAGCTAATTAGAGGTCTCTTGACACTCAATAGCTCCTGGTATTTAATCCTGTATGAAAGTGTCTTTAAATGATCCAACTTCCTGACTCAAGCTCACAGAGCAACTTATGTGCATGCCAGGTCTCGGCAGATTCAGTTGCTGAACTGAGCCTCGGCATTCGACGGCACGAGAGTAGATGCCTGGCTACTGATATAGCATCGGAAATTAGATAGCAATAACTCTTATCGCCGATTGTCAAAAAAGTTTCACTCGTGTCACGGCATTCTCTCTTTTGGCAATGTCAACATGGCTCAAAAGCCACGGCCAGAGGGGTCGCACCCTCGGCGATCACACCATCACAATGCGAGATCTCTCAAACGAAAGAGAGACGTTGAAAATCTTGAATCTCTATCTCAAAGGGTCGATGCACTCGAGGAGAAAGCAGCAACACCAGCGGCCGAGTTTTCCGATTTGCCTCTGTCGCAGCTGACGCAGACCGGGCTCGAAGCATCTCATTTCAAGACTCTGACCAACATTCAAGCAAATGCCATCCCTACAGCCTTGAAGGGCCGCGATATCCTCGGTGCAGCAAAAACCGGGAGCGGCAAGACTCTCGCTTTCTTAGTACCTGTACTCGAGAACCTCTATCGACGGCGATGGACCGAATACGATGGCCTCGGCGCTCTCATTCTTTCTCCTACACGAGAGCTTGCGATTCAAATTTTCGAAGTGCTCCGCAAAGTTGGTCGCCACCATACCTTCTCAGCCGGTCTTGTGATAGGAGGGAAGAGCCTACAGGAAGAGCGAGAAAGACTTGCGCGCATGAATATCCTTGTTGCAACACCTGGGAGAATGCTGCAGCATATGGATCAGACAGCAGATTTTGATGTTGGCAATCTGCAGATGCTTGTACTTGACGAAGCGGACAGGATTATGGACATGGGCTTCCAGAAAGCTGTGGACGCCATAGTTGAGCACCTACCGAAAAGCCGACAGACATTACTCTTTTCAGCGACCCAGACCAAGAAAGTCAATGACCTCGTGCGATTGAGCCTGCACGAGCCTGAGTTTGTTTCGGTTCACGAATCTGCGGATACGGCGACTCCATCGAAGCTGCAACAGAATTATATTGTCACTTCATTACCAGAAAAGCTTGATGTCCTGTGGTCATTTTTGAGAGCCAACACTAAGAAAAAGATTCTTGTCTTTTTAAGCTCAGGCAAACAGGTCCGATTCATCTACGAATCATTTCGACACCTGCAACCGGGTATTCCCCTCCTTCAGCTTCATGGGAGCCAGAAACAGACCGCCAGACTCGATATTACGTCTCGATTCTCCCGTGCTCAACACGCTTGTTTGTTCGCTACAGATGTTGCTGCACGAGGTCTTGATTTCCCCTCAGTCGACTGGGTCGTGCAAGTTGATGCACCAGAGAATCCAGATACATACATCCATCGGGTTGGGCGAACTGCGCGCTTCGACCGCGAAGGCCATTCGGTTCTCTTTGTTGACCCCAGCGAAGAAGATGGTATGCTTGCTGCGCTTTCACGAAAGCGGGTGTTTCTTGAAAAGATCAATATTCGTCAAAAGAAGATGCAAGACACTTTACGGAATCAACTACAGAACATGTGCTTCAAGGACCCTGAACTGAAGTATCTTGGGCAGAAAGCATTTGTTAATTATGTGAAAAGTGTGCACATAATGCCAGATAAAGACACCTTCAAGCTCAAAGAGCTTGACCTCGAAGGATTCGCCGCCAGCTTAGGTCTGCCAGGCGCTCCGCGCGTTAAATTCTTAAAAGGCGATGACACGAAGACCAGGAAAAATATGCCACGGGTATTAGTTGCTGCACTCGAGGATAGCGCGGGTAGTGAGGAAGATGAGAATGGACAAGGACAGGCAAAGGCCAAAGCAAAAGAGAAACCTGTGATCAGAACGAAATACGATCGTATGTTCGAGCGACGGAATCAGGATGTGCTAGCCGACCATTATGCGAGAATGATCGACGACGACCCTGTCACGAAGGAAGAGGCAGCAGATACCGCAGATGCAGACGAAGATAACGATTTCCTCTCCGTCAGACGCCGGTTTGCAGCAGGCGATGCAGCCCTTGATCAGGGAACACTTGGTGGCTCTCGACTTGGCTCTCACTCAGACGACGAAATTCTATCGTCGAATGAATCAAATTTAGCAGGTATTGGGATTACACCAGCATCAACCGCTGTCGCAAAGAAGAGAGTGCAACTCTCCAGCAATCCAGACGAACCCGGGCTAGTCATCGACTCGAAACGCCGTGAGAAGCTGCTCAAATCGAAGAAAGCCCTGCTGAAATTTAAGGGCCGCGGCGCTCATCTTACCTTTGGCTCCGATGACGAAGAGGGCAAAGAGAAAGTCTATTACGAGGAAGAAGGAGAGTTCGCGAAGAAGGGAGACGCTGAGAGTCAGAAAGCGCGATTCTTGGCGGATGAAAAGTCGAGGAAGGAGAAGACTGACGCGCTCGATAAAGAAGTGGCGAGAGAGAAGAAATGGGAAAAGAAAGTGCGGCGGAAAGAGCGAGAGCGAATGGCTGCTATTGAAGAGAACGGCTCGATGGACGGTATCGAAGAGGAAGGTGTGCAATTGGTGCCGTATGATGAGCCACCCATGGACAATGTGGATGACGAAGACAAACCAGCGACGAAGAAAGGAAAGTGGTTTGAGCAGCAGCCTGAGGATGAGGATGATGCAAGGCATCCTGCGAAGAGCAAAAGGAGCAAACGAAAGGCAGCAGATACGCTCGATGCGGCTGAGCAGCCTACAACACTCGAAGATCTGGAAGCACTTGCATCGGGACTGCTTGCTCGATGATGGCACCATCCAGGACGAATAAATTGAGTCCTTTGAATTCACCGGCGAGCTGTCACATTCTACCCTCACGCGTTAGCTTCTATCGCCTTGACCGTAGCCCTACTCGGCTTTGCAAAATTCCACTTCACCATTGTGAATCGTGGTCATTGCGTTAGGAGGTCACAAGCTCAAGCTTCTGGAACGTGCCACAGCGGGTAGAATCCTGTCATGCCAAATGAGCACACGTACAATGTTCTTGAACTTGCGAACATGATGACATGGCCTGCAAAGCACGAACCCAACGCGATTGTGACAATTTTGTCTAACCAGGGGCGACCCGAGTATGATCTGCATCAGTGGTGATAACTCTGCAGTAGACAGACATGTATTCGGCCATGAAGGTATAGCTTTCTAGTATCATGGCAATCCATACTTATCGAACTCATAGTCAAATGCGTTTTTGAAGTCACTGACATCCTTCATTCCTTCGTCGGGCATCGCATTGCGTTGTGTGATGCCCTGGAGCTTTTGAGCCAGATCGTGAAGTCCATTGGCTGTGGCAAGCTCTGCAAACTCGCGCAACTCAGTCTCTGTATACCATTCTTTCATTTCCAGAAAGAAAAAGCATTCATTCACAACCTTGTCATGACCCAACTCGATGGCCTTTCTGATATCTCGAACGGACGGAGGTTGTGCTAGGTGGGATTTGAGGATGTATGCAATCACAGACAGGCTGCCGGCACGAAGGGCGATGTCCCACAGTCCCGATTTGAGAGGGCGTCTACGGTCGGGTGTTTGGGCTTGCAGGAAGGTGAAGATGTTACAGTGATCTAACAATGCGGCACTGGCCTGCAGAGAAAGGCCAAACAAATCTAGAACTTCGGTTGCGACAACTCTAGAATCGAACTCTATTAGTCGTTTCAGGAATTCGAGATCGTGCTTCCACACAGCGAGGTGAGCAAGTGTTCTTCCCAACATGTCTCTATCAAGAAGTCGCTGGTTGGATTCCGTCCAGAGCCGAAACGCAATTTCAGAATCGCCGTTGAGATAGGCAATATGACAAGGTGGGAAGGGATGAGACACATGATCTTCTGAAGATCTTGCGAAATCGATGGATGGGTCTGTTTGAGAAGTTTTGACCTGGGCAATTCGTTGGATGGCTGATAGCACCAGGTTGACCCTGGAGGTCGTTTTGCGATAGCTTTCACGGAGTTTGAAGGCGTCGTTCCTTTGGATGTCCAATGTATTATCATGGATTGCTTGAGTTGATACTTCACGCACGCGGGCTGTGTGGGCAATGCCTTCTGCCTCAGGGATGAAATGATGCATTTCTAGCAATTGCGATCGATCAACTATGCAGTATCGACCATGGACATTCATGCTGCTAAAATCGATGGAACTTTCCTCCAGAATCCTAAGGCATAACCTAAGAAGTTCAGATTGTGAAGACCAGCCGTCTGGCGTTTGACCTTCATCATGTGCTGGCGTGATGGTCGTAGCAATGCGATGGAATTCGTTAAGGGAAGCATGTTGTACTGCAACTATTGTATCGAAAACTTCTTGCTTTCGTCGCGAACTTTCAGCCTTGCGCCGAACCACCGCGACTGTGACATATAGCTCCGTCAGCAGTGGCTGCACCGCCAGCATTACCTTTAGTGCTCCGATAGGAGAAAAGCCGAGTTTGGTAAACCATGGTGTCCTGTCCACTTAGTCAGACTGCTCGAAGGAGGATTACGGGGTTTCTTACGTGCCAGACGTCTCGAATGACTTATCTAGGTACGAGGAATTCTGAAAGTCTGCACTAGCTTCAGCGAACACTCCTCCAGTTTTTGGTGTCGGCTCCACGGTGTCGTCCCCGTGAGTGTTGTGCTTTCTAAGCTTTGTGACGCGAGATGAATGGGTTGCACGCTCTGAAGGACCACAAGGGTAGTCAAGCCTTCGACATCGCAGACATTTCTCTCGGTTCTGATCCCAATTTCTATCCAATGGTTCACACTTCTTGCGATGGATTCGACACTGACGGCACTTCCTGAAATTTCTCCGCGGGCCCAGGTCATCTAATGGCATCCGTGTCGTCCTCTTTGCGGCTCGAAACTTTGAGTCGCTGCAACCTGTTACATCCTATTTGAAATTCGCAGGAATTGTGTCAGTACGAAGCAAGGAAATCTGGACAGACTTCGCCTGTTGCACAACTGTGGCCAAAGCACCTGGGTACGTGCCATCGAGTTTTGAGTGAAGACCTCTGCGGGCACTCATCTAGCAGCGGCTGGGTAACATCTCGTGATCTTATGACCGGTCATGCTCCAGCCAATCTGCCATGTAGCAGAGGTGAGTTGAACTGCGAAGTTTCCGTTTACAGCGGTGAGCAGGTCCGAAGTGAGGCAGGCATTAGATACGCAAGGAAAATGATCACAGCGACTTCATATCAGGTGGCGCGAGACATCCAATGACAAGGTTGTCACAATCGGTGAGGAGGTATATGAAGCAGGTTTGAATTTGTTCGATAGCGCAGATTGGCTGCATTGTTTTGGGCTGCATCCCTTTGGGCGACAAGGTTTGACACCTCAAACGAGGCAGACTCGTGTCGGCTACTGTCGCAACCTCACATGATCATTTAGTTGCTTCACGTCGCCTCGTCTCGCAATGGAGATGACTAATTTCGAGGCCTCGGCTCGGAATTTGTGTACTTCATCTTTGAAAATGTCAGGAACGAGGCCAAGGTACTTCAATCCCGCCTTCTTTCTCAAGAATGACGTGGTTGCAATATCTGAAGGCTCATATCGGGATTTCAATTATGCGAACCGCGCGAACCGAATCCACGTGCTTGGTTTTTACCCTAGCAGAAGAATTATGCTTTGTCGCGTGCATTCCTTAGAGCCTCAAAAATTTGCTGAGATATAGACCACATAATGAAAGTTACAACTGTTAACACACCGACTTTCTATCAAGATGACAGAAGCTTTTCTTGTCGGGGTTGAAAGCCTATAAAGTACATCACTGCACAAGTCGCATTCAGGCATGGGCCAAAGGCTTTGACACTCATTGAACCGCTGCTCTGGAACCAGTATCTTACGACGTGCTTCTGTTCAAAGGAGTCCATGTCCAGTCGTCACGGTCGAAGAGATGCTGGAAGAAAAGCTGGCGTCGCAGAGGGTTCAGACGAGCCTTTGGACGATAGAGGAGTGCTTGCTCACGAACGTTTTGTTCAAGCAGGCGATGAGTCAGCCAAGCCGAGTCCTCCCGAGACGTCTTTAGCAGAAAGCAGCAAGAACCATCAGTCCGAATCGAATCCCCAAAGCAATGAGCAAGTGTGAGGATTAGCTAGTCCCTAGGATAAGTGGCCCAGTCTGACAGAGCTTCATTCAGACTTCCAGAAGTCCCAATCGCGAGTTTGCACCGAAGTCGTTCCAGCAGAGCTGAGAATGGTCAGGACTTTGACCAGAAACTAGAGGATACTGAATTTGAGACTTGCTGCCAGCGCCTTATTGTCACTTTTCAGAGCTGCAGTCGATTCAGCTACACGCGCGTATGCTGCGCCATCTCTCTGACATTGAATAGCTTTCGCCCGCTGCAGGAAAGCGAAATCGATGCCGCACTCGGGCTCTATTTCACTTTGACGGCAGAAGAGAAGCCACTCGATGACGGCGGTGTGGCAGGTGAAGCCGGTGCCAAAATTGGTTGGCTTGCTTTGGCAGGAGCTATCATGGAAAGGAACATAGACGGCACAATTGCATTTTCAATTCCAGCGCTCACCACTTTCCTGCGAATATGGTGGATACGTGGGATTGACTCCAGCCAGAAGACCATTACCAGGCTCTGCCTGAAGCAAACTGAAATAAACGAGAAGTTTGCAGACCTGAAAGATGCCGAGCTTTCTAAGCATTCACAATCTGCCTTCTCTTCTTATGCAGGGCGGTATTGGCGGCAACACCATGATGAAGCTATAAGGGCCGGGCTACTTGTCCGAGACCGTTGAGCAAGAGAAGCGAACATTGATGAAGTGAGTGTAACGGCAATAGCGTCCGAGAGAGCCTGGGCGGAGGAGTGATCAAAATATCACAGAAATGGGCCACCGCTTTGGTAGGCTTTGAACATGAATTGTGGCCAATGAAGACATTAACAGCTTTCAATCCGTGCGATGCGTCCCCTTCAGACACCTCGTAAAGTTTCGCAGGAGGCTCCGCTGACCTGCAGGCAAACAACGTTAGGGGCAGGCTCTGTATCCTGCAACTTCGAATGCCATTGCAACTTTCAACGTCGAGAATTGCTCAAATCCATGAATTTCTGACTTGAAGGGAGCGAACTGGAGAACAAAATAACCCACCAATGAGCACTCCGTGACGACGCGGTTGGGCAGCAATGGATGGCCCTCCACCCCTACTCAGCCCAGCGACGGAATGCGATGCGAGCGACTCCGAAGCGACGGAAGTCACCGAGACGTGTGCTCCTAGAAGTCAATGGAACTTTGGTTCGCTGTTGCTCCCTGCCCCAGGGACAGCAATACGAGGCCTACCTTGCTTGTCTGGGTCCTCTCACAGTCAGTCGCGAGACGAAAGTCTGGCTTAAGTTGAAGATGTTCCAGGAACTTCTAATATCCTTCATGCTTCCTCCACGACTTTCCCAATACACCGCTTAAATTAATCGTTGGACAATATCTCGCTCTAAGGTTTTCTTCTACAAGTCATATCCTCAGTTTTGAGTTCAAAATGGGTGAGGTTTTTCCAAAACCCATTGAGATCGCCCTTCAGTCTGGTATAGCAGACGTGTTCACTGAATGAGCACAGCTCACAATTCCTAGGCCAACGGTATTCGAGTTCGTCCTCCATCCAGCCAAGTTGCAAGTCGGATTGCATCTGTCGACCAACAGCAACACTGCTCGACGAGCCCCTGCCAGCCTTGCACAACATCCTACCAGAAGGAGCCGGCGATCAAGCTTTAATTGGAGTAGGATCACAATTCCTCGATTGCTCCTGCGGTACGATTGCTCACACGCCAGACTCGGCGGCACAACACGAACGTACAGGTTCAGTTAGAAATTAGGTACACATGTTCAGGACCCAGCCAGGGAGAGGAAGAACTTCTAGACTTAATTTGATGGACCTCGCAAGGGGTCGACATACTTTGCAGGGTTCCCGACCTTAGAAAGGGCAATCTTTGTTGCAGCATTCATCCGCCGCGAGATTTATGGTATTCCAATGTCTAAGTGTATGTGCTCATGCATGGTATTGTAAGGCCGTAATGTTTTGCATCTTGGTCCTCGTGTCATCATGATCCCCTCGATCTAGCGACAATGCTCTTTGTCAAAGTGAATATCAAAGACTCCTGGCTATGCAATTGCTGACCATCTGTATAACACTACCGTGTTTCTAATATATCCTTCTTGTTCTCTGCAAACATTTCGTCTGATTTTCCTCTACCTCACCAGGTCTTGCAGTACTTGCTGCTCCTCTGGTTTCAACTGTGCAAACATATCCAAAAACCCTAGCTTTCCTGCCTCTTCCTTGAACCACCCAACGAGATATTCAACAGACTGATCATCACGCACTCGATCAACGTTCCTTAACGATCCAGTTCCGCCTTCGCCAACCAAGCCCATGAGCTCGTTGCGGACCTTGGCCGAACTTAGGTCTAGGCTCCCATCACCCGCGCCTGCCAGATCTTCCCACTCGTCAGCATCGGCGTCTCCGTCATTGCTGGCTAGAGAATCAGCGTCACTATCTAGAGCATCCGCTGCTGCTCGAGCTGCTGCAAAGTCAGTGAACTGGGATGTTGCAGCATTCTTGAGCTCGTCAATCAGGAGATGCAGAATCTTGAGATTGGCAGGTATCGAGGTCCAAGTATCTGGATTGAGTCGAGATTGAGATCGAGTCTTGATGCGACCTGATTCCACCACAATAAGCTCTCCTTTCACCATAATTGATGCAACTCGTGGGTCGTAAAGACTGTAGATCTTTGATAAAGCGATGCAATTCAGTCGGATTTCATCGTAACCAGCAAAGTGCACTGAATTCTCGAGCCACTTAGTCATCACAACATTGAGACCAGAAACGCCGTTGATGTTGATTTCATCTAGAAAGCTGATAACGTCGCTGGGTGCTTTAATTGCTAGACTTACGAATACCATTAGCAGTGATTGTATGAATGGTATTCGTTCCGCCGTGGCTAGGCGGACTGCTACAGCTCGAAGCAAAGCAGAAAGATACGAGCCTAGAATCTCAGGACCACATTTGTCGATCAACGAAGAGGCCAGCTGACCGACCTCGTCTGCGGCCGATTCCTCAATATCAGGCGAGGAGATGAGGCGATCGATGATAGTCAGGCAGAGTTCGACGGAGGATTTGCCCTCATGGTTCCAGGCAAGAAACTGTGTCGTGCCCTTGTTCAACATGTGCGAGACTGCCGTGGTTGCGGGACGGATGACCGAGCCATCTGTCGATTGCATCAGGATCGCCTGCAGTGGCGGCATAAGAACGCTGATGAAGCCTTCAGGTAAAGGATCTGATCCAAATTCAGCCAGTTTCGACACCAACTCGGCTGCTAGCTCAGTGAGATTAGCCTCATCTCGGAGCGTGCCTAGGTGAAAAGCACCGCTAAGTGACGGGATCACAGCTTCGCAAAGCTTAATGTAGGCATCGGTGCCTCTTTCGGACACCGATTGCACCACTAGCTCAAACGTTTCGGTCAGGAGGTCGCTGACCATAAAGTTGCCAGCTCCATCCGAAGCAAGATTGAAGAAAAGATCCATGGAGTTCGATTCATTGAGTTTGGTAGTATCGAGAAGCATAGCGTCCCGGAGCATGATAATCAGTGTAGATTTGATATCGTCCGAATCTTCGAGCTCGTCTTGCAGATCGTGTTGGCTAAGGTAATTGTTAATAGCGGAAATGATTTTGGTTTGGAATGGTTTAGTCAATCTTGGGGGCAAAACCTCGAGATATTGGGTCACGGCAATCAAACCACAAGCGTTGACCACGGCTGCATCCTCTTCAACGAAAGAAGCGATTGCCGAATCGAGAGAGGCTACGGCAGCTTCATGAAAGTCCTCCAGGGCCACACTAAATACAGTACTTCGGGCGAGTTGTGCTGCTCCTTTCAAGAAGGGGTTCGCGTCATTGGAATGGCTTGAGGTCTGCTGCAAAATGTGAGTAGTGGTTTCAGAGTCAAGCACAATGTCGAGACTTTTGAGTTCCTTCATAGACTGGTTGAGCAGGTAAAATAGTGCTTCTCTGTCCTTCCATGTTGAGGATGTGTCCGCCAAAGACGACCCACAGAATTGCACAAGCCCATGTACTGTTGTTGTGCTTAACCATTCCATCAACGTCTGCGTTATTAATTCGGCGCAAGCAGTTCTTGGCGTATAATTTGCTGTTTGCGATGTCGTTTCAGACAGGTAGATATTTGCGTCTAACTGCCACATTTGCTCCTCTTCATTTGGTATTCGTGAGTACAGCACCATAACTCGCAGCAACTCTTGCAACCACGGTGTGGTGTGCATTTCAACTCCTGATTGCTGTGTCTGCTTATTTAGCTCAGTGCGCACCGCTTTTACCTTCAGGATTGAACTAAGGAAATCCACAGCCTCGATGATCAATGCATCTAAGGTGTAAGATAATCCATCACCATCGACTAGTTTTCCTTCGGCGTCTCTATCGATGTATAGTTGGGTGTATGCTGGAGATAGACTTGAAATATCCTCCCAGATGATTTGAAACAGCTGGAAGACATGGACCGTCATTCCTGCAGTGTATACCTTCTTGACTTTGACCAACATCTGAAAATCGCCTCATTAGTCCCCAACAACGCTTTTTGCCAACAGCAATTGACTTACCTGTACTACTTGAGTCTTCAGTGCAACTATCCCTTTCCATTTATTGACCACCTCATTCGTGGCCTTCTCAACGTCAGTACCGCTGACTTCGGGCAAAGAGAGTTTCAAAGAGCTTATGAAGAACGACATCCAGGTTTCCATAGATTCGTTCAGGAACGCCTTCACTGCAGGGGCGTGCTCTGTCGCAAGGACTTGTTCAAGATTATCGAAACATGCTCCGAGGACTCGTAAAGCCATTGCTTGTACAACATAGCTATGATCGACTTGGATTGTGACATGTTGCAACGAGTTGACAAGCTCTCTTGCGACAGTAAAGAATTGCCCTTCACTTAGTCCAGAATCTACCAATTCGTACAGAACGCGCAGAGCACCACGGACTGCGCCATCCGACGAACTGGAATTCAGTACAGAGAGTAGATGTGGGAACAGCTCTGGCCATTCATCCGGAAAGTCGGCAGAAGCAATCTTGGACACGACACTTGCTAGATTATCGTTAGTCGCTTCATCACGACATTTTTCTGAACGATTTTCGTTCCATGAGCAGTAGGTAGGATGGTATCTCACCTGCTAAATTCTGGTTGAGCTCTTCTGACGCATCAGAACTCGTACAAAGTGTGAGTATCTGACTTCGAAGTTGTCCACGTGCATCTGATATAAGTGGACTCAGCCCCGAAGATGCTTCCTCAAAATTAGGCGACCATGTGGAATCGATATACTTTCGCAACGCTGTTAAAGCGGCCTGCCTCAAGCTTGGCTCGACTTTCGAGTAGGTTGCAATGTGGATGAGTGCGAAGGGAAAGTCGTGCTGTTGATATAATTCAGTGAGGGATTTTTCCGCCTGCTTTATGGTGCTGGTGTCGGGCACCGTGGTTGCCTTGAGGAGTTGCAGGACTTGTTGCTCCATGCCGACCTCCAGCCAAGCCAGAACTCAAAGTAGACAATGCTATTTCTAGAGAATAGTCCTTGCAAAATGATGCGCACCTGGGTCATATAAAACAGATGAATGTGTATAGAACAAGTTTCCTAGGCGATCAAATACTAATTAGGGTAAAATTGAAGAAGACTTCATTATTTCAATCGTGACGCGCACTTATTGAATGCATTCTAAAAAGTTCACTCGCAACCACGCGATTATGGATGTCGCGTTATTTCGTCATGTGACTACGCGTTGGCGGCACCGATGCGGCACGCTTCGCACTGGCTTCACGACAGTTCTTGCGTCGTTTCATCAATGCTGCCGCAACCGAAATGTTCCGGTGTGAAGAAAACTCGCACAATGTTGACATGAAAAGTGTGAAAGACTCGATTTCTGCGCAGGAATTCGGATTATGACCACGCTACCTCCCAACGTCCTTGCTAGTTCTAGCCTGTTGACAACCCAGAGGGCACTCATCGATACACTTTGCTCTTTTCTCACAGTTGCTACACATCACATCTTATACCTTAGACGCATCTATCCTCCGGTGTCGTTCTTGGCTACTCGTGCCTACAACTATCCAGTCCGGCAGAATCGCCACCCAGATGTATGTGCCTGGATTAACGACGCAGTCTCGGCCGTGCGCGATCAATTAGAGAAGAATACAGTCGAACGTGTCGCGATATGTATTTTCGAGTGTGCAGATCATGAAGTTCTGGAACGGTGGACTTTTGACTTACGGAGTCTGCCGTCCGTTGCGAAGCATGACCGAGACATTCCATTTGACAGCATTGACGATGCTGAGCTTAGGAAAAGCATAAACCCGGCCGACCTCGAAGCCAGTTTTCATGGCATTCTTTCCAGGCTAAACACGGTGTCAGGGAAGATGCGCCCGCTCCCAGACGGAGACAACGCTCCAGAGTGCAGCTTTACAATGACGATTGAGATCAAAGAAGGAGCCAATGCCCCTGTAGGGAGATTGTCCATTGAAGAGCGCAAATGGATTGCGGCTGAGCCAAAACCTTTCAAAGACGGTTCTGAGCAGAGACTTTCTCAGGAAGCATCTTCTGGAGATTCATCAGGTCTAGGAAGTACTTATCCCATCAGACGTTTAGAGGCTGGAGAGTTTCGAATGGAGATGTTTGTCGAGGAATCAGAACTCAAAACAAAGCTTCCAAGTACTTATAGGACAACACTGGAAAGGGCGGCAGATCTGTCATACGGAGCAGGGACGGAGAAGTTTGATCCTGAGAATGGGTATGAACTGGAAGAACCAGACATTAACAGGAAACCCCAAGGCGGTGCGTTCACTGACTACCAACGTGGATGAACTTTTCTCGATGATCAGAGACTGACGTCCGGGCTTCTTTAGGGAGAGGCATGCTTTGACGAAGGATATGGCTTCGGGAGGACACTTTCGATTGCTCCCGAGCGCGTAACTCGCTTGACGAACGCTGAGCGAACTCTCAATTTCCGCGCCACTAGCACACTGGATCTCGAGTACTATGCGCATGCGGTCACACATGTCGCTTCACACATGTCGCTAGAGCCCGGCTGAGGAAAGGCGCACGCTGGAACACAAGTTCTGATATCAGCAAAAATGGTGTCAGCGCCACGATTTCCATAATATTATGAAACCTGCGCAGGTAAGTGTGACAAGTTGGACTGTTTGCGTCCAAATGCCGGTCCTAGTCATTTCAAAGTCAGATTATTAGCTGCCCACAAGATATGTATGAAGTAACCCGATATTTTAGCTGTTAACACTTATAAAGGCGGAGTGATCAATCTGGACACGAGATCTACGCAGCTAGTTGAGGGTTTTCCTCTGTCCATTGCTCCAGCCTTTTGTACGCCCAAGACAGTGTCGCCCAGCATCCGATCTCTGCTACAGAAATCTTGCGGCACATTTCCCCATCGCACCTGCCTGGGTTAAGATCGTAAATATACGACCGACCAACCGCGACGCGATTTGCACATGGCGCCCTTTTTTGCGATTCCGGGGCTCATCCGGTAAAATCACCCCTCGTATCATTTGAAATGAATTGGCTACCAAATATGTGTAGAGTTTGCTGATGCTAGAAAGTCACAACGGACATTCCATCCTGAACTAGACCCCAACAAGACTAGCGTCAAAGCACATGTGGTTCGCCGATCAATGAGGTACCCAAGTCAGATGTCCTGTCTCGCATACCGCAGGACCGCTGTATATGGTTTATTCATCTCCTATGGTCGATATTTTGATCTTTCCTTTTGGTTACACGCCAGGTTCTATACAGCCCCACAAGAAAAGCGGGAAATCCACTGCCCGCAGAACCCACAAATTCGGGGCGTGTGGCACATGTCGGAAGCGCCACCTCAAATGCGATCAAAGTCGTCCGCGTTGCCTCACTTGCAAGGTCGCCGGAGTCGTCTGTGAAGGCTATCGCACGTCTCAACTAAAACGGACGTCACATGACAAGGCCGTTGTCAGGGGTAGTAAGGAGCTAGGGGATGCAATGCTCCATCCACCAGTGCTTTCCGGAATGGAGCGGATCTCCTCCAGCAACACCCTTCAATCTGGGCTGACCGAGGGGCGAGTCGATCAGAGCCTACTAGAGCTTGAGGAGCGCGCAAACGACCTCTTGTCCATGGAACATGCAAGCATTACCGTCGGGCCGTTTAGCGTCCTGGACTTGACGGAACAGCCAGCGCTGATTGACGATGATGCCCACGAAGACAACCCCCCCCAAATCGGTCATGAGCGCTGGCCACGATGTCCCTCAGTGTTTCCAGGCACTGGCGACGCTAGAAACGATAGCTGAGACGATTGAGACTGTCAATCCCATTGATGGGATGCTGGACTGGTCGGATCTTTTTAATTTTGATATTGCTACACCGTATCCGAATCCACAAGAGCACTGCGATCCATCACTGCTGTCTGACCAGGATCAGAGGAGCTATGACTGCATATTCCTCCCCTCGCACCAGCTCGGTCGCCCAATACAGGATCAGATCTCAACCTCAACAACGCAGGATGCTTGCCATGGCAGTGCACCCAGCGCTCTGCCTGCAACACCACAACCTTCGGGTTCTGCCTTCTCGCTGCCCAATATCGATATGTCAGATGCTCATTTACTGTTGAGACGCTACAACGACCGAGTGATTCCACACATATTTTCCCTTCCGCTGAGCGAAAAGATTCCAATGGAAACCTCTAATGTTAATTTGGCCGTACGCACTCTGGCAGGACTCACCTACATGGGACACCACAACATCACAGATGCCGCAATGGCCAGCCTTCTCGGTGTACTGGCCGTCTCTTCACGCCACCTGGCGGGATGTACGGCCATCGGCGAGAACCCGCCAGCAGGACACTGGATGGAAATAAGCCGAGCATGCTACCAGAAAGCAAAAGAACACCTTCAGCGATCCCTGTGCACTCAAACGCGCAACCACCTTTCAATAAAGTGCAAGGAACAGCTGATGGCCATATTCACGATGCTTTCATTCGCGGTAAGAGAGATTTGCTCACTACTCCCTTCCCTTCCAAGATCAAGAGCTGTAGTATTGACCAAAAGGCCGCCAGATCATGTATGACTATCAAATCGACGCCCGAGCCTACCTGATCGACTCTGAGCATCTTTTGCGGGCCTGTGGCCTGGCCAAGAGAGCCATTTCTGAAAAGACTCGATCGCTGCATCACCGGTATACTTGGAATAGGATTTTGGGTGAAAGCACCTACGTTTTGCGGGACTACCAGGAATCTGAATTGAATTCCGCCCTCAGCACACTGCTGGGCTATTCACATGACAGAATAGAGGGGATAGCCACTGGCCTGACCCAGTCGGCCTTGAAGGCGCGGTCGAAAATGCCTCTTCAGTTGGATGACTTCCTCGGCATAGAGCAGGGTCTTGTAGATCCCGATTGGGGTACGCACGACGACCACAAGGCCAGTCTCAATAACATCCGTGTAGAAGAATTGAGGGAAGAATCAAAGGCCATGTATCGCGAGCTCTACGGCATCTCGGAAACATGGCTTAGCATGGTGTCCCAGACCACCAAGCTCGCCAACATCATGAGCTGTCTCCAGGCCAATTTGGAGTTGCGGAATGTCGAGCTGCTGAACTTACTTGATCGGCGGAAACAGCAGCTCGAAACCATGATCTGGAGATTGGCGGCCGATGATGATTTGCATGTTGACATTCCCACTTTCGATAGTGGAGAACCCATGGGTCAAGCCCAACCAGATGAAGCGCTTGACACCAGCAAATCTCCCAAGGCATGTATGGTGCGTGCCTTAAGATTAGCCTTGTTCATCTTCTTCTACCGTCGCGTGCGCAACGTTAACCCTGGCATTCTGCAGCCTTATGTCGGCGGCGTTGCGATTGCCCTGAGAGAGTTCGAAGCTGCCTGCGACGTCCACAAAATCGAAGGCCCGGGGTCGCCATGGCCGGCATTCATGGCTGGGTGCGAGGCCCTATCGGCGCAAGACAGAAAATATTTTTCAGGTTGGATAGACCGCGCACACAGCAAGACTGGATTTGACAGATTCAAGGTGATGATGGTCTGCATGCAAGGAGTGTGGCGGCAACGAGACAAGGCGAGGGACTCGAGTGGTGCGCATGGTTCCGGGAGCGCGGATCTCTGGAGCTGGGTCGACGTGTCCAGGGCACAGCAGATTTATGTCGTTTTGTCCTGACGGACGCGAGCTTCAACGGCCTAGGAATTCACACTGCTAGAAAATTTCTGGCCCGGTCGATCACATTCGCTAGCCACCTCCCCTACTAACGCAGGCGCCTAAGCTCGAAGTGAACGACTCTTAGAAGAAAATTAGAAAGGAGAGAGAAGGAGACTGATTCCAAAAGGCTGCGCCCGTGTGGGGAATTTGATGTCCTCGTGTTCAAATAATGGCCGCATAGCATGTCTGTGTTTCAGGACACAGGATTGTTTTTGTTCCGTGGGCAAGACTTCCAAGGAAACGGAAACACTCGGAAACATGATAGGCGGATGCTGAGCATCGCGGAATGGCCCTCTGGGACCGCGGGTCTACATTTTTTTTAGGGGTGGGTTCCGCGGATTTTTGGACTTTTCAGTACTAGCCTCGTGCGCGTCAATTTCCGAACCCCATTGTCTGAAGGCGATTTAAGGTTGCGAAAGTGCATACAGCTCGAACATTGATGTTCTGAAGTCCAACCGCCATAGGCATATCTAATCCGTCCCAAACCATCAGCACCGAACAATATGCCTTCGACACTTATTTGTCTGCTGGCTCCTGCTGCCATTTTACTTTATTTCACCATCATCATCTTCAGGCATGTGACTTCTCCAGAACGTGATATTCCAGGCCCTTTCTTGGCTCGATTTTCGCGCTTGTGGTATCTTTACAAGTCTTATACTGGGGATTTCAACCAAGAAAACATCAGTCTTCACCGCTTGTACGGACCTATCGTGAGGGTAGCTCCTGGTACTTACTCGATCTCGTACCCGGACAAGACCGTCTACGGTGTGGCCAGCCGCTTCGAAAAAAGTGCCTGGTACGATGCACACAAACACCCGGATCCTAGCAAATTCACCCTATTTTCAGACAGAAATGTTAAGCGCCACGCCGATACACGGCGTAGGTTGCAGCACTCCTACTCCATGTCTTCGCTTATTTCATACGAGGGTTTAGTCGACCATTGTAACGAGATCTTTCATGGAAAGCTACAAGGTTTTGCTGCCGCCGGTCAAGAAATCGACTTTGCCCACTGGGCGCAGTGCTATGCCTTGGATGTCATTGGGTGTATCACTTTCTCAGAAAGGTTTGGCTTCCTGGACGAGGGCAATGATCTTGGAGGTACGCTTGCTGCATTACTTAGTGCCCTCTTCTACGCGTCATTAGTTGGCATTTTTCCTGAGATACATCCTCTTATATATCCGCTCCTTGAACTAATTCCAACATCGGGAGCCGCTGGATGTACCATGATTATTAATAAAGTCCTTGAACTGATCTCAAAGCGCAAAACGGCCAGAGCCAGCGGTACTTACAAAAAGCCTCAGCCCGCGGGATCGGATGCCTCAACTCCACAAGATTTCCTTGATAAGATGCTGGATGTGCAGGACAACGATCCAGCCAAAGTCTCGGATTCGCACCTCTTCATTATGGGGTGGAGTAACATCAGCGCTGGTGGTGACACAACGGCAATCACACTATCCGCTATCATGTACTACCTAACCCGCAACCCTACGGCAATGCAACGATTGGTAGACGAGGTGACTGCGATTCGCGACGAAGGAAGATGCACAAAATCCAACATTCCTTTTACTGAAACGCAAAAAATGCCCTTTTTTCAAGCTTGCATCAAAGAAGCGCTCCGAATGCACTCTGGAGTTGGTCTTCCACTATGGCGAGTCGTCCCGAAAGAAGGTGCAGAAATATGCGGACGCGCTCTCTCCGGAGGCAGTGTGGTCGGGATCAACATCTGGGTGGCTCATTATAATGAGGATGTCTTTGGGTCTGATGCGAGGCTGTTCAAGCCCGAGAGATGGCTTGAGGCAAGCGGCGATACTTTAAAGGCCATGGAGACACATTGGCTGCCTTTCGGACTGGGTTCGCGGACGTGCCTTGGAAGACACATCGCAATGCTTGAGGTATCTAAGGTCATACCGGTAATGCTGCAGAACTTCGAATTTGAACCAGTAAATGGTGAGGAAGAGATGAGGACGTGCAATCGTTGGCTTGTTCATCCTCTAAACTTCAAAGTCAGAGTGAAGGCGAAGAACTCGGCGTTACCGGGTCAGGCGACACTGGGCAAAGTGTGACTTATTCCAAATAGTTTTTGACTCCATACGATGTAGCTTGTGGATTGGAATTGGCCGCGTAGCGATGTCCGCAAATTTGATGAGATCGCCTCATTCTCGACGCTGGTCATGAAGGCCTTTGGATAACCCTCAGGGGCTAAAGTCCCACACGATAAGAGCTGATTAGGAGTTAGATGTTGGAGCCTGCCACTTTGCCCATCTCTACCGGCATTCGTTAGCTACGTCTAGGCGATGTGAGCCCATCACCAGCAGAGAATGGCTTCACCTGCCATGTCAAAGCTTCGGGGAAATGTTCTGCAAGCGAGTCGTGTGGTAGCGTATCTCGCCTGTAACTCCTTACAGATGAAATAGACTATCATCACGTGATACTTTGGATTCTGCCCGCCGTCCGGTGCCTCCTTAATCTTGGCAGATGACTTCTTAATGATTGCCAGGCAGGCAGAGCGACTCCAATGGCGCGTGAAGGCTAGAAGAGTCGAATTAGAAGCAATGACGGCTGTTTGCAGCACTTGCCAATAATCATCTACAGATTGAGAGACGCGTGAGGAGAGTTCGACATTCGTCTCCTTGCCTCCTCTCGGACCATAAACATACAAAGTAGTTTCGACGACCTGGATTGAGGATAATGGTGGCGCGGAAGTAGAGTCGGAAGTGCAGCGGGATCTGCCTACGTGATGTCTGCAATGCAGTTTAAGTTGAATGTTGGTGGGGAAATTTCCTCTTGAGGACTTGGTAAGCCACGGGTCCAAGCAAGCAGCCTCGGGCGATGACTTACATCATTCATTTACAGTCCGGAAGGGTAAGTGCGCGGCTCTGTGGGCCTTGAATGAGTTGAGGAAGCCTCTTTCCAGCGTGTGGCTTCCATGCGGCTCTGCTCGTTGCATGTTGATCGCGCAACGACACTCCAGCATAAAAGGATTGTTTGCCACAACGTTCTTAATCGGTGGATTCGGCGTCGATTGAGACTGAACCTCGTTGCCATTATCGACGCATCCGCAGAGCTTGATGCGGATTCCAAGTGCTCTAGTGTCTGTGGAGACCAGCGTTACTTCGAGCGCGATCCGCAGAGTGTGAAACGATGCCTAGAGATCAATTCCCTCGGTACATTCTATTCGACTCAGCTAGCTGTAGCTCAGATGGTTCGTCAACCTAGACTCGATGGTTTAGTGAGTGCTGGCTCTGTAGTCATGATAGCATCTATCTCCGCCCATATAGCCAGTAAGAGTCAGTTCACAAGCGACTCCTACATAAGCAAAGCGCAGTTCTATCCCTTACCAAGCAACTCGGCGTTGAGCTTGCGGAGCACGATATGAAGGCAAATTATCTATCGCCGGGGGTATGTATTTGTAATTCAGAAACACCTTGCATGCGGCACTAACGGTGAACAGGTATATCTGATTCATAACCGATATGACAGCTCTTCTGATCAAACGTAAGCCGGATCTAGGCAAAGTCTTCAATGATGCCCCTCCAATGCACAGAATTGGCAGCGTACGAATCTCAAAGCTGCGACAGTATTCCTACTATCTGATGCTAGCGCATACATGACAGGAGCGGAGACGTTGATCACAGGAGGTATGCACGCAGGCCGTATCTAATATCAGCTATATGTCACTTTTCACTTATTTCACGGGAGATTCTGGTTGATCGATTAGCGCCTTTTCGAATCGACTGTCGGATGGACAAATCCAGACTGCCCGGCAAGGACGATTTACGGCAAATTGACTTCTCCATAACATAATAATCGACAAATGTAGGGGGTTGGAATTGTCTTCATTTCGGCACGCAGACTTTGGAGGCTGCAAGAGTCGAGCCTCATCCACAGTATTGCGGGTAAACTAGCTACGTTCAATGGTAAATCTGTAAAGGAATATGAAGGAAGCTTTATATTATCACTGTGTCGTACAAGGGCAGCCACGACAAAATTGGTCAACATTCATGAAGTCAGCTAAACAGCACCCGGAGCCTTAGCAAATCTGGGCCCCTGAAAGCACCAATTTTCTGTTCTGCTCACGCATGAAGGTCCCCCGCATAAGGGCTCTTATTAGTAATTCAAATAGGCTTTTATACACGAAATCGAAACAACGTCACAGCTCCAGCGACCCGGGATGCTCGTGTCATACTAAATACTGGCTTCTCTCACGACATAGTTGTGCGAGCCGAACAAGGCCAGCCTCAGCGATTACACTTGCACCACCTTGTGCACGGAATGGCATCCAAAGTTTTTCTGTGTGAACTTCTCAAGTTCTATACCAAAGCCTCAAGAACTAACCGAGTCGCAGCACGGGAGTCACTGGCTATATTGCCGGAGACGCTTTGTACAAGGTTTATGGCGAACATCCTGATTGGGAATATACCTGTCTAGTTCGCACCCAGGACAAAGCAGACGCCGTCCAACGAGCGTTTCCCAAAGTGAAGGTCGTGATCGGCGACCTTGGATCAGCCGAACTCCTGGAAAAGGAGGCTGCGAAAGCTGATGTTGTTCTGCGTAAGTCATCAAGTCTGATGGACGCGTCCATAACATATCTGGTACGCCCCTTTAATTAGCAGGGGCTAAGAGTGGCATTTTAGATGCGGCTGACGCCTCTGATCACGAGGGCGCGGCCATTGCCATCGCAAAGGGTCTCAAAGCTGGACACTCAAAGGAGAATCCGGGCTACTGGTTGCAACCGGCGGTACTGGAATTCTAACCTATTTTGATTCGAAGGACAACTTTGCGGGCCTGGGCACTTGGTCCGATAAACAGTTCAACGACCTCGATGGCGTCGACGAGTTAGCGCATCTCCCAGATGAAACATTTCACCGGAATGTGGACCGGATTGTGCTGGAGGCAGGCGCCGATATCAACAGTGGCGTGAGAACGGCGATCATCTGCCCGCCCACAATCTACGTAGGGATATTCCTTGCCGTCTGAAAGGCTGCTGACACTGGATCAGGGAAAGGGTCGCGGTCCTGTTTCACGGCGAGGACGCCAAGTCTACGAGCTCGCCAACTTAGTCTTGAGCAAGGGCTAGATTCCCGTCATTGGTGAAGGAAAAGCCCGTTGGAATAATGTCCACGTCCATGATCTCAGCGACCTGTACTTGCTTCTCGTCAACAAAGCAGTAGGCCAGGATTCGAGTGAAACCTCTGGGGCCCCAAAGGCTACCTGCTTGCGGAGAATGGGGAGCACAACTGGTCGGACCTCGCAAGACTAGTCGCAAAAGAGGCCGCAGAACGGAAGGCCATCTCTAGCCCGAAAGAGGGGTCACTCACGAAGAATGAAGCTCTTGAACAGGCTGGATTCGAAGCGGTCTCGTGGGGGTTGAACAGTCGCGCAAAGGCTGGCAGGGCGAGGAAATATCTCGGATGGAATCCTTCACGACCCCCGCTCGAGGATGAGGTACCCAACATTGTTAGCCAGGAGCGCGAGCGTCGCAAGCAGACCTAGACCGAAGCATCAGTGGCTCTGCACTCAGAAGTATATGGGAAATTAAGGAAGATCGGAAGATCACGAGATCTTTGGGACCACCGTCCCATCCCACAGCTAAGAACGCCACTTGGGGCGGCATTACTCCCGCTAGAGTAGGTGAAGTTTGGCTGCAACCTTCCCGACTCTAGCCCACAGGAGTTTGCTTTGCTTCATCCTCAAGATTTCGGTGTGGGACTGAATACTGATTTTGGGATAATGCGTAGCTTTGGGGACTGGTGGTTGACCGGCTTCTCAATAAAGCAGTCTCCATGCGCTCATGAATGCGCAGTCTGCAAATGTATCGGCGTGCTCGACTGGCTGCATTGGCGGTGAAGAACATAAAGTTCGGATTTTGCTCCAATTGTGCCGGCGAGATTGTGGCGCAGCCTTTGCGGAGGCTTAGCTCGTGGAGGCCCAGGACCCCGGTTCGTCCGTTGTATCGTCGAGCACAGGAAGCTCGATGCAGAGTAGCTAGGGTAGAGTCATTAGACCGCATCACTACCGCATCAGCTTTGTGGCTTCTACACACGTATTCTATAGAAGAACGGTGCAACAGCTTGTAGCAGCATCAGAATTGAGCTAGATATATGGAGAATAAGACTTGTCCTAGCCTAAGGATACCCAGCACCGTAGATAGTCGTAGACATAGATTTAGGAAGCAGTGGCGTTTTGCTGAGTTCTGCTTGCATTTCATGATCCAAAACTTGCTCCTCCGCAATTTGGAAGTCCTGCGCTAGTCTTCAATATTGCGAAGTTCCATCCCGAACTTCAATCACATCAGCAGGAAAAGCTCATGATGATGGCTTTCCATACGGATCAGCGAGAACTAGCTGCGATTGCTCCTTCCAAGAACCCCTGGCGGCGCTCGATTGCCAAGAAGCATGGACCAAATCGGCTCGGAAGGTACCACCCTCGCCACCCAATTGGATCGACCCCACCAGAGAACTTCTGGCCAAGAGACGACTTGACTACACTGGAAGCCGCAGCCTACACTCACACTCACCCATCCGATGTCATGACATGTTGCAAGGGGACTTTGTTCTCTGCCATTCTTTCACTGGATGGTATATGAATGTACCTTTTTCAACACAGTTCTTTCTTTGGCATAGTCATCGTGCTGTCTTCTACTTAACAAGCTCGAGAGTTACCTCGTGCGGATCAGCTGAGCTCTAACAATGATGACGGCAGCCATCTGAAACGCTAGAGTCAAGCTCGCTGACACAACTGATTCGTGAAAATGGCGCAAAACGACCAAATGACGCTTCAGGATATCATCGATGAAGAAAATCGAACAGCGTTAGCATCTGAGGGCCGAAACTCGTCTTCAAGCCCCACTTCTCGACGAGACGTTCATACTAGTAGCCAGTACGTTGGGAAAAGCCTCGATGTTGCATCTCCGAACGTGAGACATTCTTCAATAGCTGGGGAGGGTGTGGGCATTACAAACATCGGTCAACCACGCAAGAAGAGACTGGATCCTTCTGATCCCTCGACCTGGACTACACCTAATAAAGCTTCGTCCGATGCCCGGCCACGAGCTGCATCGGCAACTCAGGACACAGCAAATCTTCCGACCATACAGCTACACTTGGACACCGGTCCTGGCTTTGATTTTGATGCATTGAGGAAGAAGAGCCCGGGACCTTCGGATACAGCTGAGACACAAACATCTGCCACAGTGGGCACCACCCAGAAGAGCGAGCCTCCTGCAAACCCTGAACCCACGGATTCGCTTGCTCCGCGCTCAGAGGAAGCCGGAGAACCATCTACATCCGATACTCTCTCCCCCACGAGTCCGATAGGTCTGGCTGTGGCAGCGGTGAACACCGAGGCCAACCGTCGCTCTTCAAATCAGTCCGCCAGCTTTAGCACCGTGACATCTGACTCGGACAGGATCGGCTCTGTCCCACAAGATGAAAATAAAGACGATGAACATGCCGTACACGAGAGCAGTGAGGAGGAAAGGTTTAGCAGTGGTGACGAAGCGGACACTCCTGTCGCTGAGCGAGGTAGAAAGCGCAAGTCCGACAGAGAGTCCACGCCGCCAGATCCCACCACCACAAGCAACTCGACTGATACCGTAGTCTCTCCGAAGATCACGAGTGAGTATCAAATTGAAGACTGCACCTCACTTTGACTGACTTTTCGCCCAGTTGACGACGTTTCGGAACCAACCGATCGAGAACCTCAGCCTCCAGAACACAGCGGAAAACTTTCTGAGACCAAAGGTGACAAAGTTGCACCGAGATCGAATTATAATCGCGCACCCTCTCCAGCTGCTTTGTCAGCCAGAGGTGACGATGACGCTGAGCTTGCGAGAGCCAAAACACTAGAACTAAGAGTCTCGCCCATCGATGAGACTGTCCTCAACCGCAGCGTGAAAATGATCATTCGAGGCGACTGGAGTGGCTTTCAAGAATGTGACGAGGAAGAGCTGGAATACCGCCACGCTCCTCGCCTATATCTTGTATGTTCCGACTTAAGCACTGAAGCAACCTATGCTCTTGAGTGGACTGTCGGCACTCTTCTCAAAGATGGGGACACGATTCTTGTCATCAGTGCCATTGAGGACGACAACGCACCAAAGAACGACCCGTACGAAGAACCCAGTCTTGAGATCAAACTGGAATCAGCAAAAGCAGCAGAAGAGGCCAATGCTACTATGAATACATTGACACGGCAGACTACGAATCAGCAGAGCGATGCAAACTACGAAGAACAGAAAAAGCTGAAGGCAGCCGCTTTAAAAGCACAAAATCGATCCGCCTCTCGATCCCGCCCACGCTCCAAGAACGAGAAAGAGCGTGAGAAAGCAATCGATAAGGTCGAGAACGACTTTTTGCGATATGTAAGAAAGACAACTCTTCAAATTCGATGCATGATTGAGGTCATTCATTGCAGAAGTTCTCGACATCTCATTCTCAATGCTGTGGGTGTGCTTTCCGCCTCAAAAAAGACTTTGCTGACTCCTTGCAGATTGATGAACTCGAGCCGACGCTCGTCGTCGTGGGTACGCGAGGTCTGGGCACTGTCAAAAACGTTATGTTGGGTTCATTCTCAAATTACTTGGTGACTAAGAGTTCCATTCCCGTCATGGTCGCTAGGAAGCGACTTAAAAAACCCAATCATGCCAAATTGAGCAGTCAGCAAATCCGTATGACCAACAACCTCACCCCCTTCTCCGTGGGCGGGAAGAGGAAGAGCCTGACTCAGGCCAGGATTGATTAGGAGGAAAGTGACGGTCAAAAATGAGCTTTTCATTGCATCAGATGCAACAAGCTATGTAAAAAATGTCGCGTGATCCAATGCAACTTCGATGAAGTTGATATATCATTATCCGCGCCTTGGTACCTTACCTAATTTGGTTCTATAGCCAGCGAACGAGATAGCTCAAGTATCCAACACGAAGGCAGACTGATACGAGTAGCCGTTCAAAATCAACATCATACATGGGCTTCAACCAGCCGAAGCTTCACTGCCGGGCGGCGCTTCCATCATTCGCTTCTTCCGATTCCGTGGTGCTGCTTCGGCCACTGGATCTGCTCCTAGAACAATACCGCTAGTGTCGCTGTCCTTTTGACCGGCTGATGTAGGGAGTTGGCTTTTGACTCCCTCCTCACCCTTCTTTTCAGCTTGGTTCTCCTTCCCGCCTACATCTTGCTTCGTATGACCTTCCATGGCAACCGCTAAGATCTCGTCTTCCAAATCAGGTAGATACTCCCACTCGACGCCCGCCTCGGTCAGCAACCTACAGCTCTGGCTATCCTGCACAAAAGTGCCCGGCTCCTTAGCGCCAAACACAACCTTTCGAATCCCTCCACGGGGATTCTGCCGCCTCGTAGCAATAATCCGCTGCAAGCACGGCAAGTTCCCCGATAGCCTTTTCCCGCAAGGCTCCAGCGACGTGTACAAGACGGTATTGAGCTCAGCCGTCAAAAGCCCGCCAAGATCGTCTTCGCTGGCAGAATGTGTGGTGGCGAGCTTTGACAGTGCGCACTGCTCTGCGTGCGTGTTCCCTGGGAGTTCAAGCGTGTAGCCAGTCGAGATGATTTCACCCCGAGCGGCGGCGGTGGTGGTGGTGTAAGTGGTGGTGGGAGGACCGGCTGATGACGCTTCCGGCGGGTAGGAAACAATCACACAGCCCACGCGGAAATTCGTCGGTTTGGGTGGGGATCGCTTGGCGAGATTGATTGTTTCCCCGAGGTAGTGCAGAGAAGTTTCGCGTGATACCTTGGTGTTCATTGCCTTTGGATTATGTGAAGTCTTGCGTTGCTGGTGAGTTCCTAAAGCATTATATTTAAAAAACTGTATTAGACGACCTCAGCCGATGGTCTCCGGGGGTACCACTGGAAAGTGTTGCCGTAGTGTGTTGCAGCTCTATGTGCAACCGTATTCTAGGTGGACTTTGACAGCGCACGACCGATGTCAGGGGAGAAAGGGCATAAAGCGCTCCACTGTCTTTGCAACGATATCAATGCGCACGCAAAGTATATGCAACATACCAGCTATGGCCAAACATTTTGTCGTCGATAATTGTACATACTCTTTACATATGGAGTACCGACCATCCTGGCGAGCACTCAAAGTGTACATGAAAAAGTCCATAATATACAGCAAAATCATGGGTTCAGTTCACACTTCCCATCCATCCTTCATCCAGCTCTTTCCTAATTGAGGGAGACTGGACGGTGAGCTTTTGCTGGCCTTAGTCACCCACCAGGGTAATTTGTTCTTCGACACAGCAAATGCGTTCTTCTGTCCAACCGTCCAGCGGTCTTCAACCTCCATTAGCACAGCTTGTTGTGGCTGAGCATAAGCTGGGATGACAGGGACTTGTGGTTTCGGTCTTCTGCCTCTCTTCGCGGAAGTCTTGGTGGTGCTTCCGTCGTCGTTGTCATCATCATCGTGGTCATTGCTGCCGCCTCTGAGAGCGTCTTTTAATGTCCTCGGTTGGCTTCCTGACTCAATCTCTTTGAGAATCGCTTTGAGCTCCTTGTCGTCGGTTGCGACTTGGGCTCGGAGATAGCGAAGGTCGCTAGTTGTGGAGCCGGATTGAAGGCTTGCGATTACGGGAGTCCGCGGAGCGTATGGAAATCTCTTCATGTCGAGGACCTGCTCATCAGCCGGAGTAATTTCAGGATCGAGTTCGGCTTGGTTTCCCTTCGCAAGTAGCTGGTTAATATCGAGCGACTCGCCCGGCGGAATTGGTGTAGGATGGGAAGGCGTCACACAATCCATATCGACTTCTTTTCGAAGTACGAAATCGATGTCGACCGCGCTGAAGAATGCGCAGGACTGCGGAAGGTCGTCAATGCCCATTTGTTGACTGAACATGGCTCGAGTCCACAAATTCGAGATTTGCAGAGCCATTGCAGCACGATATTTGTCTTCTTCTTTCACGAGATAGCGAATCTCGTCATGGACAGTGATGCTCAAACGAGCTTGAATATTAAACCGATTAATGAGATAGTCCATGGAAATGATGAGGAGGTGAAGATAGTCCACCCCAGAAGATTGAATTGCCCAATTGATGCGAGAGGTCATGAACGAGCCCTGATTGATGAAACGGCGCATCAGTGCCTCTGTTATCCCGGCACCGAGGACCGGCGTGCGTGGTCGTTCCTGCTCTGCGAACTCTTCAAGTTTGTTGAAGACTAGGCTCTCAGTGCCGCCCCTCCAGAATGAGGTGCCATCGCTAAGAACTTTTCGGCGAGTTCGAGTACCTTTTGTCTCTTGATAAAGCTTGTTTGCGATGTCTGTGGTCTCTTCCTCCGTCAGATTTGGGTTGAACTGGCGTAGGAGGGTGGCTGCAAACTTCAGTCCCGCTCCGTATATTCTACCGTAGTTGAAGACCTTTGCATCGTTCCGAGAGATTCCAAGGATCTTTGCCGTTTTAGAGTGCAGATCTGTCCCAGCTGCTTTTGTGCCTTCGAGTGTCATGAAACCAATCGCATTTCCGCCATGAAGCTGAAACTGCGCATCCCCGACAAGAGAAGCGATCCACAGCTCTTCGCTGTCGACGTCGGCGCCGACAAAGACATAGCCTGGTGGTGCCTTTATCATGGCTTTGAGTTCGGACCCTACTCGATTCTTCTTTGCATTTGACGCTGTTAACCACGTATTTTCGACTGCTCTTCTTGTAATAGTGCCCATAGGGATAACCTGTGGCAGAATAAAGCCAAGATTACTCTTTCCCGCCAGACTGGAATCTCGATCTGATTCTTTGACGACGACTTGTCCTTTGATTCTATCACGAGCAGACATCCAGTATGAGCAAGAAGCGTTCATCTCGAGGGCTTCCTTGGCAAGCGCGAACTGGGACGACAGCCTACCGGCTTCGAAGTACTGGAGGTAACCCTTGGCCAAGGGGCTTGCACAGCGAGCAGTCGGGCCGTCTTTATGTGGAAGCTTGAAATATACATGTTTGCGATCATCTCGCAGGGCTAGATCTTGCTCGTCGGTGAGGTCGGCAGGGGTCATGTTACCTGTTTCGTATTTCCAAGTGTCTGCAATCGGCACACGGAACGTCCAGCCATTCTTGTCCGACCAGACCAGAGGGTAGCCTTCCCAAGAGAGTTTCAGAAGTAGAGGTGCGATGCGCGTGCGCACTGTCAAATTGATGGGCGAAGTGCTCGTTGCAAACAGATCACGATACCAGTTCGGCATCCCGGGTTTCTTCTGTCGTGCAACTGGCTGGGGTGGCTCACCTTTCTTTTTGGCCTTTTTGTACCTGATCTCCTGCCCCTTCCAGTCCAGCTGGTTGAGCCAGGGATCGGTAGTATAGACTTCTGGCTTTGTCTTGAACTCAAGGGCACCATCTGCGAGCTCACTCAGCCGCTTCTCGACGTTTTCGAGGCTTTCATTGAAGACTTTGTCAGCATTGTCGATATACTGTTGCCATGACTCGTTTACAGGAAGTATGACGGAAGACAGGTGGCGGAGAGCACCAAAGCTGACAGGGTGAGGGCAGGTTTCGAGGAAGTTTGGAAAGACCTTGCGATAGACCTTGTGGGTGATATCAACATCGGCAGCACAGTAGTCGAGCAGCTCTTCCAACTTGGTACAGATGCCATCTCGGTCCAGCTCTCCAAAGTAATCTCTCTGGGCCTTGCTGATGGTGACGCCAGTGTGGAATTTGGCGACATCTCTGAGAGAGTTGATGGAGCTTCGACCGACCCACAATTCCTCCTCTTCCTCGCTCAAAGATTTGTTTTGCAAGAGCGTTGCCAATTCGACGGATGTGTTGTCCGCCGACATTTTCTCTCTTAGATTCCTGTTCTTCTGGTGCTTCATCCAGGTGGGCCTTTGCCGCGAACACATCCCATTCACCGCGACATGCAGGGACATGGTGTCGATAAAGAAGTTCCGGCTTTGATGTAGGCTGTACTCTTCTTTTACTCTGGCTCGGTCGTAGCCGATATTGTGGCCAACAACAACTCGCTCTTTCATCGGGTCGCCAAGCGGGATCAATTGAACAGGATTGTCACTCTCACCCAGCAGCCAAGGAGAGATCCAGACATACCAGGCAGTGGGACTGGCAGCGCATGCCATGACAGCAAATGGGCTCTCTTTCCACATGGTTTCGACATCAAACGAGAGCATTGTTTCATCAGGCATATCTATTTCTTCTATCGTCATGTCTGGATTGTACTTGGTCCAGCCGGTCCTTCTCAGCCATTGCCGTGGCCGCTGTGGCAGATTGGCCAGGGCAAAACGTTTCGCATAATCTAGATAAGGCTGGGAGGCGTAACCGGCAATGCGTTGGAAATGTTCATCGAGACTTCCACCTTGCAGGGACGGCAACTGCATATCAACAGGCGCACTATTATCTTGGTTCTTGCCCAACAGTTCGTGTTGCGCCAGGTGTTTCCGTGACAGGTCCACGAGGTCCTGCCTCGGAGAGAAGGGTCGGTTCGGAAACAGCTGTTGGTGGACATTCTCGCTAATCTGCTGGACTCCGATCTCATTGTAACGTGACCCGGGGAGTCGTGGAGCGGACAGCGTCGCTGTTGAATCGGTAGCATAGGAACGTCGCAGAATGGCCACGGACTGAGAGGTGCACGAAAGCCGTATCCGGAATTTCTGGGCAGTCCGTGTGTACCCACGCGCACATTGCGCCGAAGTCGGAGGCCACAGCATGGCCAGGGTGAGTATTATCTCGTCATTGATGGTAGGGTCGTTGGCCACTGTTTGAAGATACGCTGGACGCACGGGGAAAGGACGACGCGCGTGGGTCATGGGCGTTTCCTCTTTCGGACAATGGGGCTCTTATCGATAGGAAGATATATCCGGACTCGCCGGAGACAAACCTGACAAATCTCTCAAACACGATCGGCCAGGCTTTGCCTTCTCTGTCCTCGGACCCCATCGGCATCGGCGGCAGCAGACAGAGTGGGAACTTGCTGGGAGAGTTTGCTTTCTTACTTTACCTCCCGCCCTGGCAGTATGCCTTGGTTTGACAACTACCCACTCGAGGACTCATTATACTTGGAGCCATTTGGAACAGCAACGGCATCAAGTCCTCCGCTTCCTCTTCCTCTTGTGCTCGAGCCAGCGCCTGATCCGCCACTCAGCCCGCCCCGTGTCCCTCGATTGAGTTCGCCTCGACTGTTTCGCAACGTATTTGGCTCGCAGCCTTCAGGGCCCACCTTGCCACAGCCATTCACGTATCAAGACACCCTTCGTGATGTGGAATATGCCCTACACAGTGCAGACATGGCTTTAAGAAACGCACAAGCCGCCTTCAGACAGGGCCGAACCAGCCAGAACAGCAGTCGCCTGAATCCGGTGGTAGATCTTACAGGTGCCTCTGATGATGCCAACGACGATACCTTCATGACACAGACCCGGCATCCACACGAATTCAGCCAGTCCTCTCGACCCTCAAATCCGATGAATGAGCCGGCGTATGGCCTGCAGAGATTCAGCACTTCCTTTCATGGTCGAGACGATCAACCCAGTCCCAACCAGCTTCCCTCTGTCTGGACTTTATTAGATGGTTCTCGGGTTACAGGTTTCGCACCAAGGCCGGGAGGGGCCACAGCAGACCAGAGGGCAGCACAGTCCGACGCCTCGGCGATCCGACGACAACGCGAAGCCCGAAGATCATGGGAGCGAGTCGAGCGTCAAAATAGAGAACGCGCTCAACAGCAGGCTGAACGAGATGCGCAAGAGCAGGCTGAGCGGGCACCCCCTACCCACACTGGCCTGCAACCTGGCTCGACCGAAGCTTTGACACGTCGACGTGATTTGGATGTTTCAAGTGTGAGCTCTCTGTCAGACTCCTCCGATGACCTGTCACAAGAATCTGCTTCGGTGAAATTTGGTGACAGTCTCAACAGTAGGGGAGACCAACCCATCGAACCGAACGAGGCAATAGATTTGGTTTATGCCAAATCACTCAACACACTCAACACACTCCTTGCGAAGGGGCAGCAAGAGGCCATATTAGCACAGAATAGAACTACAACATCGACCAGTAACACGAGCATGAGCTCTCTAAGCAACTATAAATGCGCCATCTGCATGGACTCGCCGACCAACGCCACCACTACGGTCTGCGGCCACCTCTTCTGCCACCGCTGCATCCTCGACTCCCTGAAATGGTCGGAGCGCCAACGTCGCGAAGACCATGCTCCGCATCGTCGCTTGCAGGGCCTGTGCCCCGTGTGCCGCAAACCGCTCCAGAACAAAGAAACCACCAGCACCGCCACAGGCCGCATCGTGACGGGTGGATTAGTCAGTCTCGAAATCAAAAAGGTAGGTAGAAAGCAGTACCAGGAGAACAAAGAACGACAGAAATTCCTGGAAAATCTCAACTCAAAGGGAAAGCAACGGGCTCAAACCGAAGAACAGGACGGCGATACGCTTGTGACCGAGATGCCACCAATGAAGGTGGACAGCGAAGAGGAGCATGCACGGCCCGCATCCACGCTGGCGTTGAAGCGGATCAAAAGGAAGAGAAAGCGAGAGCCGGAGATGAAGGCGGAGCAGGAAAGCGTGGATATCGACCTGGTGCCGACTTCTGCGTAGCTCTTGAACAAGACGATCATGGCAAGACAGGTTAGTTGACAGGCTAACACGCCGACGAATTTCCTTATTTCCTCGTCCAACGCGAGAGGTGATTGATACCATCGGTAGATTGAGTTGTGCGTATGTACAGAATAGAGGTTCTATGACCATTGGAGTTCTTCACACAGGGCCATGATTTAGTCGTGTTCCTTTCATTGATTCATTCACCCTCTTCCTAGCTGTAAAGTCCCCCTTTCAAGGCTCACCACTGCTAGAATTCTTCTAAATCCAGCAATGATACACTATGTATTTTGAAATCAGGCCCAACAGAGAACAGGACCAGTCCAAGTGAAGGCCAGCTTGTTGGCAAAAAGAGGTACTTCTAGTCTTTTTCACTCTTCCGAGTCAAAGATTTTGAATGTCTGTCAACTCCTGTGCCCACTACCTCCATCCCCACCCCCCCCAACCTATCTAATGGATGCTCTTGACTATGACGCCGACGCCGACGCCGACTCGCTTGTAGCTGCAGTATGAAGGAAGAAGAAAAAGGTGAAATAACCAAGCGACGGCCCAATCGACGGTAGGAGTAGTTATAGAAAATATTCTCCTACCGGCTTTTTGGCTGGCATGCCCCGGGTGCCTTGTGGCGCTGCCTCAAATACTCTGTACCGCCTGCCCGGCGTCAATAGGTTCCAGTAGACGACACTTGCGGCTGCTTCGGTCTCAGCCCCGTTAGTCGTGTCTCCATCTCCAATCACGTTCCTACTCCCCTGCCTTTGCGCTATCTGCCCTTGATCCTGCCCTTGATCCTGACTTGGGTCGTGCTGCGATTCTCCCCCAACCATCTGTCTCCGACCCTCGGCCCCACTGACTCGTCGGATCGAGCCTCCGTTCGAGCCATCTTCTCCGACCTCCATCACGGCTGCCACATTCCCGCAGCGATAACAGTAATTCGGCGCACTCCACACTGTGACAATCTGCTTCTCGAACATCTCCTTGTAGCCCTCCATGACCAGCTGGTGCGCCCTTGCAACCATGGACAGATCGTTGTGGTGGTTGAACTTGCGCACAATGTCGGCACCGAAGAGAAAGCCTGCACCGCGTGGAGACAACCCCCAGCCTTCGATGTCGTCAGGGTCGGACCACAAGAGATCGCACATGGCGCCTTCATGAGGTACTTCTTGCTTCCGGTCAAGGAGGCGAATGCTATCAAGTGAATTAATGAGCGGACTGAGGCCGCCGTGGACACAAAGCAGGGCTCCTGTGGTGGTGGATGGTGGGCGGAATAAGGAAGGAGCTGGCTGAGGAACGGATTGTGAGGGGGAGGTGGCAGCAACAGAGCTTGTGGTGCCCGGTGAGGACGGAGGTTCTTCAAGATCTCGATCGGGTGCAGGTGATATGCGCGAGTGGGAGGACGGGTTTGGTGCAGGCATATTCAAGTGACGGCGGAGAATCTTTTCTCGTGTTTCACCGTTGGCATCGAGGACTTCGCACTCAACTTCGCCTTCTAGATCTGGGAGGGTGATTTGATTGTCATAGTTCGATCGTTGCATGCGGTTCTCCGGCACGTCAGTGCTTGCGCCCAGGACCAGGGCACCCAGGGCTAGGAAATCAAAGACTTCACAGCAGTAGCGCCAGACGTTTGCTGAGCCGTACTTGCGAACACACTCGTCGTAGAAGCCGTAGACTGTCGTAATTTGACGGGACTCGTGGTTGCCTCGTATGAGCGTCACTCGGTCGGGGTACCGCACTTTCAGACACAGCAGCAGCAGGAAGCTCTCTAAACTGTAGAACCCACGGTCCACGAAGTCACCCATGAAGAGGTAGCTCGTGTCTGGCACGTCCCCAGCGACGCGGAACAGCTCCATCAGATCGTGGAACTGGCCGTGGATGTCGCCACATATTGTGACGGGTGCATCGACAACCACGACATTCGCCTCTTCAATCAGGAGTTCTCGCGCACGGTAGCACAATTCGCGCACTTGCGGCTCGGGGATTGGACGACAGGCGCGCAACTGTGCTATTGCTTTGTCGAGGTCTGACATGTCGTTCGACTGGTGCCCCAGGGGCAGAGAGAAAACAATCGTGCGCTCCCACCAGCGGCCAGGATGCGGTGAGATTTCACTCGTGGTTGTCTTGTGCTCGTGGCGAGTTTATGAGTGGCGCAGCGTCGTACGCGCAACCGAAAGCCTGCGAAAATCAAGGTCTGATGGGGGAGGAGGACATGCAACGGCGACGATGATACAGAATGACGAGGTCGGCACGCGAACGTGCAAGTGCTCCAGACCGTGGTTCCTGCATCGCAGTCGCACTTTCCAGCTCGAAAGAGTAGCGGGCACGCACGAGTCGAAAGATCAAAGATAAGATTAGATCGCGCCAGGTTGCGCTACTACGAAGTACTAGTCGGTCAGGCTTAGGCACGTCAGGCTTAGGCTAATGTAATCACGCCCGTGCACGCCTAAGCAGTGGCAGCAGAAAGCAGCAGAAGCAGAAAGTGGGGCCGAGCCTATTTACCCCCACCCGCAATCGCGCCTTCCACAGTACCTGGCAGCCCTCTCGTGCCCTCTCGTGCCCTCCCGTCTCTTCCAGACTCCGACGTTTGGAAATTGAACATTACTGCGACATGTATTCTTCACTTTTGGACTTTAGTGCGATGTTCTTCCCACTTCCAGTGTGCCTCAGCCTAGGCCGACCCGCCTCCTACCGAATTCACCTTAATCAGTACTCATAAGTTTTCCTGTTGTTCAGCCTGCTCACCATCCAGGCTATTGTCGGCGCCTGGTACTCGCGAAAGCTATGCCCAAAGAATGAAACAATGGCCACTTCGGTTTACGAGTAGAATAGCATACTACAAGAGCCATGATGGGGAAGCGGAGGGCACTTCGCAGGAGAAATATCACAGGAGAAGACAAGCGCAGAGCAGTCGAGCTGATTGAAGAGATTAGACGACAGAATGGAGAATATGAAGGTCTGCTACAAGAGGCCAAAGAAATGTCTTCGACTCTAGCCAAGAAACTTGAAGAGGTGCTATCTTCGCTAGAGCAGAAGGCAAATAGGGCGCTGATTCTGTACGAGACACGCACTGAAACGCTCAGAAAATGCTAATAATATCAGACTTTCGAGTGAGCTCTACGCTGAACCCGGAAGATATATTTACGAGCTCATCCAGAATGCCGATGACTGCGAATACTCGATAGCCCACGATGAACGCAAAACTCCAACACTCCACTTCCATCTTACCGATAGTAGCCTCACAGTTAGCTCGAATGAGGACGGGTTCAGCGAAGCCAACGTTCGAGCTATTTGCGATATGGGCAGTAGTTCTAAAACTACCGGAAAACACACTGGACAGAAGGGTATCGGTTTCAAGTCTGTCTTCGCCTCTGCTTGGAAGGTAGATGTGCGATCGGACCCGTACTCATTCTCCTTTACGCCGAAAGAAGTGGGTCGTCGAAGAGGCTTGAGTCTCGTGCTGCCGGCCAACGAAGAATCTCCGGCCCTGACTTTGGAGGAAGGTACTAGATTTACCCTACACCTGAAATCACAGACTGTCAAGCAGCGACTTTCTGAGTTCCGCGACTTGGACCTATCTATCATGCTATTTCTCAAAGTTCTCAGAAACATTGTGATTAACATTAACACTTCACATACTACAGAAGAGATATCGTACATCCGAGAGGATTGCGGAGAGACAAGGACAATCAAAAAGAACATAGTGCGGGGGGAAACCAGAAAGTCTGTCGTTAGCAGATATATCATCAAGTCTCGCAAGGTTCGCCATCTCCCCGTACAACAAGATAGTCCTCGAGCAAAATCTAGCCAAGTTGAAGTGGCATTCCATGTTAGGTCTGATGGACAACCTTCTACCACCACTCATCAGCATCGCGCTTACGCCTGTCTTCCCGTTGAAAATTTCGATTTCAAGGTAAGCAATTCGACAGGCCTAAGGTGGCCACGATTCCTGAATGCCAAGTGTTTCACTGTCTCTCATCAGCCCGCTTAAACAGGATGATGGACAACTGCTGATCATGAACTCGTAGGTCGATGTCAACGCCGACTTTCATGTTGCAGCCAACCGGCAGTCTCTCATGACTAACTCCCCTCGGAATGAGAGACTCCGATCTGAGATCGCGGAAGCTTTCTGTGAACAAATCTGTGATTTCTCAAGGTCGGTTCAGACTTTTGGTGATTTGAGGTTCACCTGGCCGTTGTACTATTCGTCCCATCGTGCTCAAGCCAGCCCCTTTTGGTCGAAGCTCCACTCGATGATTGAATGCCAGCTACGGGAGATGGCTCTATTCTGGGCGACAAGTAGAGTGGGTCAGCTCCGAGCCTATCAAGTATTTCGTCTACCAGACAGGTACCGTGATCACAACGGCGATTATTTGTTCGATCACCTCTTTTCCGACCATGATACAGTGAAAGTCTTGGCACTGGAGTACCCAGATAAATTTTGGCCTAGATTTGAGCATTTGGGCGTTGAAGAATTGTCACCCAAAACTTTTCTAGAGCATATGGCGCTTGACTTGGACTCAGAAGAGCGTACATATATCAGGACATATGAAACTGCAGAAGACGACGCTAAGGACTCCTGGCATCAAAAAGTTACAGATGAGCTACAGAACATGCTTTGTATTGGGCCAAACAATCAAGAGAAAGCAATAAAACCACTCAGATTCATCCCGCTCCTAGATGGTACTTGGAAGTCGGCTGCAGAAAAAGTATACTTCGACTCCTCATCTGCTGGAAGCTCCATGCCCGGCGACGTTCAATTGAACATCGTTCGCAGTGTAGCTCTACCTGGATGCTGGAAGAGTGTCTTCAAAAATTTAGGAATTTTGCCTCTAGAACGATCAGATGTCGTGAGAATGATCGAAAGAATACATACCGACTCAATCAAGGGCCAGAACACTATCACCAAAGCCCAGGTTAAGGATCACTTGCGTTACATTTTCATGAATGGTGCCGAAAATTTGCCCTTGAATAAGAAGTTTCGGTTGTTGACTGATCGGGGGAAGTTGCGTCAGCGTCGGAGCGATGTTACTCGCAGATTCTATTCCAAGTCCGAAGTCGACCAGATGAGCTGTTTCGCGCTTTTGACGTCCTTCGACAGTTCCAGCGTACATTTCATACACCCTGAACTGAGTACACTTGTTCCTGGCAACCAAAAAAACGATCATGGCAAAACTTGGACCAGTTGGCTTAGCGATAACGTTGGTGTCCGATCTATACCTGCGCTTGTAGTGCAACCACTCAATCAGTGGCCCCAGCTTTCGCCCGAGTTTGAGCACATCATGGAACACAGCCCGGAGAAAATCACTCGAGTTTTGTGGCACAACTGGTCAGTATATCGCGATGAGCTTAAAGAGCTTGAAGAGCTTCTCCGCGCCAAAGCGCATTCAGTGCGGGATATTCAAGTTCCAACCGCTGGTGGCCTGCTATGTCCGATGAGCGAAACATATTTGCCAACTGAAGATATGCGCAGCTTGTGTAAAAGTATGGGCGTGAAGGGGCCGCTTCTGTCAGAGCTCAACGACCTCTTATATTCAAGAAGGGCTAAGGGACCAAAAAAGCTTCTGGTAAAACGGTTTGGGGTAAGAGAAAGACAAGACGTGGACTTTTTTGTCAAAGCTCTCATCGAGCTCAAAGACTCCAAGGATCCGGCCAAGATCGATCAGAATCAGGTCAAGACCATCTACACCGGGCTCGAGGCACAACGTGCAGGAATGGAGGACAGGAATACCCGAGATAGCCTCAAGGAGGATTTTGAAAAGCACTGTCTTGTTTTCCACTATGATCCTGAAGTACAAAGGCAACAATGGCTGCCTCCATCCAAGTGCGTTTGGGACACTGACGACAGTCTCTTAACTGGGCGAGCATCAATCCATTCTGAATACGCGAATCTTGGGCCACTGTTCTATGAGAACCTCGATATTGACGAACCTTCGCTGCATATGTTTGTTGAAACTCTCGAGGACATACTAAAAGATCATGCCAAGGATAAGATGGGAGTGATCAAGGAACTTCTCATGAAGATCGCTTCAGTCATCAACGAAGACGAGCTTCCCATTAGTAACTCTGACCAACAATCGCTTCAGAGCGATGATGGAGGTTACGAAAGTGTAAGTGGTTCAAGCTCTGGGAGCAACAGTGACGAAACTTCCGAGCACAACAGCACTATATCATCTGTGAGTGATCGCGACACAGGTTCCGAAAACGATGACTCAGTTTCTGTGGATTACAGCGCGGAAAAATCTGCGAACGAGTCTGAACATAGCGAGGCATTTGCAAAACTCAAACAACGTGGCTTCAAATTCCTTCCAATTCGAGATCCTGATGGGCAACGCCGACTCGCAAGCCGTGAGGCAGCATTCGTGATACCAGATTTGTATCAGCTAAGGAACGACTTCAAAGACGACGTGCCAATACTTGACTTGACGTTGCCGCAAATCCTTGCTTGCGGGAGCCTCATCGAGCATCTCGGGCTGGAGACGAAGCTGATCTCGAATTTAGGAAAATACAAGCGATACTCTGTCGATGCACATGTGGACAAGAAGCTTACGGAGACATTCAGGGGGAAAGCATCTTCGTTCTGCGGGTAAGTGCAACACATACCTGCGAGCTCTGTCATTTGACTTCCCTTGCCGTCTTTGCGAAGCTGAATGCTTTTGCGTGATCATCCCATACCCAGGGGAGCAACTTATTTCTCTCAGAGTTCAAGCACCTCTGTATCTTTTCCGTGTTTTTCTGAACTCATGTGGAATGACCGCTAATGTGCTCGCAAAGGTGCCTCAAACAATTTACCAAAAGGGACGACGAACAGCTACAGACACTGCACGATCAGTTGCGTCGCGTCGAGATCTTAACATGCAGAGAAATGCGCAAACAATTTCGTATGAGGTTCGAGTCTCAGAGGTATAAAGGTGACTCGAGACCAGCATATTGCCATATCAGCAGACATAAAGAATCCAACAAATGCTTCGATCAGATCTTCATTCCTGAGAATAAAACACAGAGGGAACGCGGTAACTTGGTTGAATTTCCTGAGGTGATGACGGAACTTTTGAAAATTCGAGACTCTGAGGCGAAACTTGTCATCACATCGATTGTGGGAGCGTCAACCGATGAAATAGCACGGGAATTGATGCAGCATTACAACATTCCTTTGTGGCCCATCTCGGAGTCTTACGATGAACCCGATGAAGTCGATGAACAGAGCGAGGGCGAGCAGGATTGGCCGAGCGATTCGAATGTCATTGACGATGTAGCAAGTCCATACCCTCAAGTGGCAGCATCAACATCAGCAAGTCTTAGAGGTCCTCGCCAGTTTCCTCTCCGTATGAGATCCAGTGAAGTCAATTCACGCGATGACAAATATGCGAAGATCCTCAAACACGTTGCTAGTCAAGCACGTGCTATTGAACTCCCAAAAGACGGGTGTAGCACTTTATCTGATGGTGACAGCGATCACGCGTTTGAGAGATTTGAAGACGTTTTCCATAAGGACAACTGGGCCAAAGAGGAAAGAAATTCCAAGGTAGGTGCCACAGGAGAACTATTTGTAAGTGACCGTTCCAACTTCGGGCCGCGACATTTCCTGACTTAGGCCCTTGTAGGTCTACAAAATTCTGAGGCGAATCACCGGCGATTGCAAGTTTCACAATTGGACAAGTCGCATTCGGCACCATGTTTCAGTTCTCGAGGGTTTCGAGCGCATTGGTAAATGGGAAGAAGGGCGCGAGGTCACGGATCTTCAATACGAGGACAAATTTGGTAAATTAACGAAGCTCCTGCTGAAATTGAACTACCTGCAACCCCGATCTGCAAGCCACCAGCCCAAGTACCTCATTGAGGTCAAAACAGGTGTAGGAAAATGCGAGAGTGAGTTTTACGTCAGTGATCATCAATACAAACTAGTACGTAACTCCAGTCCTTGTTTGATTTGAGACTGCGCAATGCGACATGACTACACGAAAGACGTCACTAATGCTGTCTCCAGATGAAAGACAATACGATGAAGAACGGCCAGGAATCGGAACAAATATATATGTTATGGCGAGTATTCAATGTCGATCGCGATCGGATAGGTCTTCGAATCTTTGTCGATCCCTGGGCGACACGGAATGAAAGTCTTCGATTCACAGAGTCGAGACAGTGGACTGTTAGAGTCATGGGGTCGTAGCACGTCCTCGCACGTCCAATTCATAGCTCAAAGAACCACGTGTTTCCCCTCAGGTCGCGGAAGAATTTAACAGAATTAATATTTTTGAGTTGATGGAACGTTGAACTCAATTTCGCGTACGAGCTCTGTTCGCGAATATTTTGGAAGTCCTCGTCCTCGGAAACTTACACTTAATACAAACAACTAGAAGCGTGGATAGTCCTGAAGAGTGTTTTGGTGGTGAAGTTTCTAGCTTCTATGGAACTCGTTGCAGGGTCCCATGATGACACTCTGACCGACTTATATCCTCAATAAGCATGCTTTCCATTTGCTGTCACTGTTGATCAATAATGTGAAAATGCTCTCTAATTTCCCCTTCTTGGAGCTGGGGTCGAATTCAAGTGGAGCCAGAAAACTCCTCCCTGCCAGTATCGAAAAGACAAGCAAATCGAACCCGTCTACAATCCGAGGTCTGCATTCCCAACAAAATGGCTTCCGCCTGCACATCGATACCCTGTACTCTGCTTGATCCACCGATATCCGACCGGACAAACACCCATCTGCCTCAGTTTCTGCTGGGCTTTTTGCTCTCGTTGCTGTGCCTGCTGCCGCTCTGCTTCCATCTTCTTCAACCTCATTGCCTCCTCATCAGCTCTTCTTTTTGCCGCTACGGCCTTCAAGCGCATCTCTTCATGTCGTCGACGTGCTTCATCATCGACAGCTGCCTGCTGCTCGAGTGCCTGAGCTTGATCAGCCGCCTCCTTGGCTTGTTTGACCAGAATATCGCGTTGTGTTCGTGCTTTCTCAATGTGCTCGGCATGTGCCTTCTCTTCTTGTTCGCGGAGAATTCGATCCAGTTGCAGTTGTTGCCAGACAACGTCAGATACGCCAGGGTCTTGCATGATTGTGTCTGCAGAACTTGTGCCTTTTTCTTCTTCTGGTCCTTCTGCCCCTGTAACGTGTTTCTGGTCTGTTGTAAGAGAAGACGCGGATGCAAGCGAGGGTGGGCATATTGGTGCCATACTATTGGGAAGCTGTGTTGGGAGACCTGCCAAGTCACTTTTAGGTTGTCTACTGGGGATCTTGATTGCTCGTTGCGCACGCTCTGTATATAGCCGTTTCACTTGCCCAAGGATAATGGGCCAGGTGACTGTCAATCTGTTTTCTTGTGACTTGTGAGTCTGGAGGACGTTGCTGATGGTGCGAGACGCGAGTGTGTCGATGTCCCGACCGTTGCCCCAGCCGGGTAATTGCGCCAGCTGCATGAAGAGATCTTCTGCAACAGCTCTCCGAAACGGTGTCAGGACGACATCCAAATCTATCTTGTTGTTCTTGTCCAAATTCTTCAATAATAGCTCGATACAGAGTCTAGGTGTGAGGCTGTGGAAAAACATATCCTCTGAAAATCGACTAGAAAGACCAGGGTTCACGCTGAGGAGAGCATTCATCTCTTCCTCATATCCCGCGAGAATGACAAGCATCTTGCCCTTGTAGCGCTCCTTGGTCAAGCAGTCAACAACCTCATCGACAGCTTCTTTAGCGAACGTTCCCTCGCCTAAACGGTACGCTTCGTCAATGAACAGCACTTGTCCCAGAGCCTCGTCGAACTTGGTTATGACTTTGGGGCCGGTCTGGCCGACATACTGTCCAACAAGATCAGAAGCAGAACATTCAATTACATTGTCGGATCCCAGGAAACCCATGTCATAGAAGACTCGTCCGATTTTTCGTGCAGTCATCGTCTTCCCAGTGCCTGTGATACGTTAATCTTGATCTCTCTTCCTGAATGGCAAAGGTCTTACCTGGTGGTCCTTTGAAAATAAAGTTAAATGGAAGAATCTCCACTGGGTCCAAACCGACTTTCTGCGCATTGATGAAGCTCTGAATATATCCAGTCAATTTTTCCAACACGTCTCCAGACCCTACCATGTTCTTGAACAGAGTCTTGCAATTTTCGAGGGCATCCACGGATCGACCAAAGTCAGGATCGAAATCCCGTGGTTCGAACACGATTTCGTCGCTATCTTCCTTACCAACATCCTTGGGACGCCGCGAGTACGAGTCCTTTGCACGAGATAGCAGATTCTCAACCTCTCCGGCATTTCCAAAGTTTGGGCGACGGCGAAGCTTCGCAAGTACGTCAATCGCAGTGCGCTTCGCTGTATCGGATGCAATTAAGCCTTGATGAGAAAGTTTGTTGTTCAGGATTGCCAGCAGCTGGTCGTTGTTATAATCTTCGAAAAAGAAGGCGCTTTCGATAGGAAACCTGCGAGTTAGTCCCGGATTCACCTTCTGAAGCATCTCCTTCATTTGGTTCTCATAGCCGAGCAGCAGTACAGCACGGTCTTCTCCAGGAACACTGTGCACCTCTGAGACAATCGTATCCACCACAGCCGTTCTGTACGGGTCTACTGCCGATGGTGTGGGTTGGAACATATAGGCTTCATCCAAGACCAGGACTTTGCCTTTAGTGTTGTCCAAAATTGACTTTGTGTTCTTTTCAGACTCCCCTAATACACTCCCGATGAAATCTGATGGCGTTTTAGTGACACACTCCGAAGAGCTAAGCATGCCTATGTCAGCAAGAATTTGGCCATACAGCTTAGCTACTGTTGTTTTTCCTGTTCCTGGGGATCCTAGAAAAAGTCGATTGAGACTGATGCTGACAGGTGGTTTCTCTTTTAATTCGCGCGCATAGTTCTCGGTCAATCTATCAAGCAGTGTCCGAACCGAAGTCTTGACAGAGTCAAGGCCAATCATGTTCTGGAGATCTCTCCATGCTTTACTATGCTTGAGTTTCCCGGATGGCTCCGGGCCGATGAGATCCTCTCTGGTTAGCAAGAAGTCGTCTGGTTGTTGGGCGGCTTGGCGTTCTTGCGTCAAACGCGTAGACTGGGCTGACATGATTTTGTCCAAAACATTCTCAAGGGCTCGAGCATTGCCAAATCCCTCTCGTCCACTCATTGAATGGAGTCTTCGGACGACGATGCGCATGTATAGCCCTCCTGGTCCATCCTCGATCTGCATGCGACCTCGAAACTTCTTGTGAATCTTCTGGCCCAGCATATGTAGGAGATCAGATTCGGAATAGTCTTCGAATTTCAGTTGATGAGGCATGCGACTTGGGAGGCCTGGGTTGTGCTGAAAGAACTTCTCCATCTGCTTCTCATAACCAGCAAACATAAACACCACGGTACCGGTAGTGTTTTCGATCTCAGCGAGTAAGTAGTCGAGAACTGCACGGCCGCCGTAGCTATTGCCCGACACTAGCTGGTAAGCTTCATCGACAAATACCACACCACCTCCCGCGTCTACCACATCTTGAAGCATCTTTTTGGCGCCGCTGACACCATCGTTTGATAGCTTGGCACCTGTGGTTTCAACAAATTTGGAGTTGGGTATGGCATTCACCTCTGCAAAAAACTTCGCAAGGATCCTGGCCACAGTTGTCTTGCCCGTCCCTGGGTTCCCAAGCAACACTGTCCCAAGTCGTTCCTGCTTAATTTCTATCCCCTGACGCTCTGCTGTCTGCAACTTCTGGTAGATTCGCAGAATCCAGGCCTTGACAGACTCGAGGCCTGTCATCTGCATGACTTCATCAATAGCACCGTTTGTTACACTGTCTTGTGCTTTCATCTGCTTCCACTCTTGTGCCGTGGGTGATTTCGCTGCGCTGGTTGATTTAGAATTCTTATCAAGGAGCGTTGTTCTATCCGGTTTTCCAGAGCTATCTGCTTTTTTTGCAGCAGGAATGTCTGCGGGGCTCGATGTGAAAGAATTGGGAGCTCTTCTTGCGTCTTTCGCATTTTCACGGGCCTTTTGGAGATCGATCAATCTCTGCTTGTACACACTGTCACGCTCTTCCTGCAAACGCATATCCTGAATATGCTGTCTCTCAATTTCAATCTGAGCTTGGAGGTCAGCCATTTTGGTATCGTGGTCCAACTTGCGCGTCGCTTCAGTAACAAGTCGTTCGTGCTCCTTACGCTGTCTCTCATCGTCTCTCTTCTTCTTTTCGTCACAAGTACGACAAACTCCGGGGCGTTGGTTACAGCATTCCCATGACATCTTGTGTCCAACTGTGCAAGCGTCACGCACAATAGCTCTGCACTTCATCTTGCTATGATCATATAGCTGGTGGCAACTTGAAGGACACGGGTGTATTCCGCAAGAAAGGATTGTGCCACAACGGGCATCACAACCACCATCCTGGCAAATGACATTAAAGTCGTCGGGGTTCGAGATTAGAGCTTCCTTGGTGGGATGCCTCTCACAACGCACAGGGAAACCGCTAAAGATAAGATTATCTTTGCGTAACATTGCCAGAAAACTAGTCCAGATTTCTTTTCCTTTGCGGGCATTGAGAAAAGTATCAGCATTTCCAATAATGATGAGTCCATCTCGAGCCCTTGATACCAGAACGTTCAGTCGTTCAGGAGACGATAGAAATCCAATATCGCCACGCAGGTTGCTTCGCGTGAGAGAGATGACAACTATGTCGCTCTCTTCTCCCTGATAATTATCAATGGTTGATATTCGAAGGGGAGTACGATTAGATCTCGCGGTATCGACAGGCATGAGACCCGCTCTAACCAGATCATAAGAGTCAAGATCGTTTAAGACTGGGTCATTATTGGCTTGAAGCACGTCGTAGAGCAGACGTAGCTGTCCAAGATATGGTGTCAGCACGACGATTTTATTGCTCCCATACCCTTGTTGTGCCAGGTATTTCACACATTTGAGCGTCATCTGTGCCTCAAAGTTATTGGTGTATGAAGAAGTCTTGCCTCCATCTCTCGGATCGTAGATTTCATCGCCATCAGTCTCCAGAGAGCCGTGTGAGACAAACACAACATTGCTTTGGAAGCCTCGCATCCGACCACGATTTTTGGTGCTCTGTGAATCTGTGAGCTCTGGATATGTCAAGCCTCTGACTAACGCAGATATTTCGGGCCGCATGCGATGTTGCTGAGACAATTTTTGGTGAGGGTAGCCTTTAAGGACGAGTCGTTCGAACAAGGATCTGTTCAGGTCATAGCCTGTTCCCTTCTCCACAGTCAGGTCGTAGTGTGTTTTCGGGCGGAGTTGTTTGTGGTCACCAATAAGGATCAGCTGTTTGGTTTCTGGCCCCAGAGCTGCGAGAATATGGCTCTCAAGAATTTCACCCGCCTCTTCGACTATCACTATTTCTGGCTGAGCCGATTGGATGTCTTTTACGTACTTTGCGGCAGCCGTTGTGGTACAGCCTATGATGCGCACGTCTCTCATAAGACGTCGTCCGCCTTCGCCTCTCGCTTGACTTGCAGCCAGGATTTGGCGATCGTATTGTTGACCGTGGTCAACTAGCCGTCTCAGGCGATCATCCAGAATGGCATCGAGCCATTGTCTTTTGATGTCGTTCCGTTTATGGTTGGGCATATACCAGATCTTTGGATACATATGAGTGTGCTGGATTGCCGCACTAGGCCCTTCGTTTTTGAACCAGCGATCGAGAAGGTAAAATTTGTCAGCAGCCTTGCCTGTGGCATCTGCGATTTGGAAGGAGTCTTCTCGAGGAAATTGAAACGCATCAAAGTAATCCTGAAAATCATCGGAAAACTCTAAATGATCCATTATGTCTTGCTTGGCTGCCCTGCTCTGTACGTACTCTCGGTAGGCTGATGCAAGCCCATTACCAGCTTCTTGAGCGGCTTGCTTGAAGTTGTCGATGAGGCTCCAGTCATCACGGGTCAGTTTGTAGCCTCTTGATATCGTTTGCTCCATTAGCACAAGTGGTTTGGTTGTCGTAGAGGCCTTTGAGGCGGATCCTAACCGAACGATGTCATTCTTTGGGATGCCAGTGTTGATCAAGTCTTCCAGGTACTGGTCTAGTGCATGATTAGTGTACGAGAGGACAAGAATTTTCGATCGGGTGTAGCGATGGTGTGCTTTCGCCACAAGAGCGCCAATAAAGCTCTTTCCTGTTCCTGGTGGGCCTTGAATAAGAGCTACCTGCTGATGCACACCGACAATAAAACTCATCGCCTGGCTCAGATCGAGTCTGGTTGATTTTGGAAGCCCTAACGCACCTTGTAGTTCCATTGAATGGTCACTTTCAAGTTTTTGTACAAGAGAATGTAGTGGCGCGGGCAGCGGCAAATGGGTAGGTTCTTGAGAAGGTTTCCAAGTCATGAGGATCTCTGCTAAAGGAATGTACCTCGCACATTTGAGCTGCTGCAAAATTGGTTCGTAAGCAAAAATAGCAGTACGCAGCGGCAAAAGTTCAAATTTTGCATTGTCCCGAAGACCCTTTTGCATTCGATGTAGGGCTGTACCAACATTGGGTAAATGGAGGTGTAACAATGGGGGCATCTCTGCCAGTTTGTCCTCTCTTCGCCAAATAGTTCCAAGACCTACAACCGTGCCAGCAGCGAAGATACAAGCCAGTGAGCCATGGGGAAGGACCTTCTTGTGTTTCTTGAGAAAGTCCAGGCGAGTATTGTTGTTTTTCTGCTTCGGCATGAAAAAGAGGTCTTTTGAGCACTCAAATTCGATTGCCCACGGAGTTTTATCGTCAAAATCGATACCGTTCAGGAGCAGCCCATCAATTCTTCTACTTTTGAGTTTGGATTTACCAGTAAGTTCGTCTTTGAGGTCTCTCAGCATATCCTCACGAAGAAGTCGAAACTGATTGTCAAGATGGGTCGCGAGCCGTTCGTTGTCGTCGACTTCTTCAATCTCGTTTGCAAAACGGAGAAAAGGTCGGTCGGAACTAATCAATTCATCAATCGAGGGAAGTATTGCTATTTTTCGAAAATCTTCAAAGTCATTGTCATGACGTCCGCCTGGGCCATTAGTCGTGGTAGAGGCGGAAGCGCTCAGAGCACGGGCGACATGCTGGGCCTTGTGGAATAGATTGCGGGTCTCTGGGTCCGTTGCGTCTTCGAACGCTTGCTTGATTGTAGGTCGGAAAAGAATTTGTATGAAAGGCTTGACATCATAGTTGGCGAGCGAAAGGACTTTTAATAGCATCCAAATGTAGCATTGGAGTGCTTTGGGGTTCAGCGCTCGTGTTTCGGCATGGTTACTGAAGTGATCCCAGAATATGGGGGGATCGAGCATACGCTGGACTATAGTTTGCAGCAGATCGCCGCTGCAAACTGCCAGGATGTCAGGAGATTGAAGGTATTGGATGAAGTCGCTGATTGAAGTGTTCATGAAAGTGACCGTAACATCGACACGTATGGACTGTTTGATCGCAGTGATGCCATTCGGAGAACTTATTAGGTTCTCAATGCAGGCCACTGGATCTTCCTCACTGGTCACAGCTTCCAAGAATCGTTTGGCCTTAGCAGGTGTGAGAATACTGTCTTCTCCATTCACGATCTTCTTGAAAAAGTAATGCAGCTTGCCTTTGCGTGGATCTTTAATCTGCATTTTTGACACTCTGCTTCAAAGATTTTTGAAATGAGGGAAGTTCTCTATTCAAGAAGTTAGGAAAAGAGGTGGTGATCTTCAGGGAGTGGACGGTTGGGACCGGTCGCAGAAAAGACGACAGCCTGAACAGAGTGTTCTGGAACGTACGAACAACGCAGAACTCGTGAAGCATAGTCTAGCATGCTTCATCCAGCTGCCGGTGTGCGGCTTTTCCATAGCACAGCCAGACATCTTCAAGCATTGTGAAGTTTGGGTGGAGAACATGCAGGTCCTTTTGGTCGGTTTGCGTGTCACTAATGCGACTACGTTATGCAGCAGACCTGTGTGTTGGCCAGGCAAACGCAAACATGTCAGCCTTATCAATCTTTGAATGAATCAGCCTTTTGAATCTCAACATTCTGCTTCCTTCTCTAACACGAAAGTTGCAAGATGGCGTTCGCCGGCTCCAGAAGAGGTTTTGGACCACGCTACAGGGGCGGTCGTGCAGGCTACAGATCTCAAGCTCGTGTTGAACCATCTCTGTCAGAGCCCAACAAGTTGCAAGAACGATTTGAGATCCTTGACGCAGCACCTCTGTTGTCAAGCGACTTTGACGATAAATTAAAAATCGAAAATGTGGAATACGTTACAAGCTTCAACTGGAAGGACGCGGCCAATTCGACGATTCTTGTTCCGGGTAAGCGATTTACCACAATTGCTCGCCAGTTCTTCAAATGTTGACGGTCCTTTCCACTTCTAGGCAAACCTCCAAGATGGCAGCCACCATCCCTCCCTCAAAGCCTCCGCGAGGATGGTGGAATATATTACCGTGACCAAAACAGCGCACACTTCCCTTCTTTTCCAACAGAGCCTGCTATACGAGCAATCTTTCATACTATTCCAGACTTTGACGCGACAGATATCGACGTCTTTGGCTGCGGAAATACAATTGGCTGCCTGCTCTCTTTTGCTCGGGGGGAAGAACGAAGCTTCCGCTTTGGAGTCGAAATGATCCGGTCCAGTTTGTTCCTTGTGAGAAAGACCAATTCGCCAGGGGAAATGATCGAAGACATACGTGGGTACGGCCATACTTTTCCCGAAGCATACACCATCTGGGAGAAGGACGTCAAAGGATCAGCATCGCACCAAAGAGTCATCAAGTATGATTTTGCCGATCTCAAATGCTTCATTAGATCAGAGAGTGATGGATATCTTCCTGATCTAATCGATGAAAGCGAGAGCACTTCTCAAGAAGATCAAAAAGATGACGAGCTCTCTGCGCTGGACGCTTACCAGCTCATGCAGTTTGCTCTGGGGCTCCAGGCTCCTTCTCAAACCGGTCATCTCAGCTTGCAATCCGCTGGAAGCGTCGTCCCTCAGAGAGCCATATTTGATCTGAAGACTCGAAGCATGAAAGCCAAGTACCCAGGTCAATGCTCTGTGGATGACTTTCTCCACAGATTATGGGTCAATCAGACTCCAAACTTCGTCCTTGCCTTTCACACTTACGGCAAATTCGAAAAGAAAGACATAGACATCATCGACGTTCGTCACAAGGTGACTGAATGGGAAGCCAAAAATTCTAACACCCTTTCCAAGCTCGGCGGCTTGCTTCATAAGCTCATTGAGACCGCAAAGAGCATGGATCGACATCGGTTCGAAGTCCGTCGCATTGGCAAAGGACCACTGCAATTATGGTCAGAGGTTCCTCAATGGTCTGCACTGCCCTCCGAGCTGAAGAAAGTCTGGAAAGTTGACAGCCTTGACGACGGAGACTCGAGGTCCATCCGTGCAACGAAGCCGGAGGACGAGGATGACGAGGAGGATTATCTGAAATTCTGATTGGTCCAATGCTCTGCACGCTTGGTCCCAAAACCTGTAAGCCTTTCATCTGGCAAAACAATCGACATTGTCCTCGTCCAGGCGACTGAACCTTCCTCCTTTTCTGGTTCGGCTCAAAGTAGCTTTGTTCGAGACATCTTTGTAAATGTAGTTCGCCGCAACATTCCAGGAAAATAGAATTTCGTTGTAGAAGATGCCATCCTTTGAATTAGCTAGCGAAGATTAGGCACATCTCTTTGAAACACGCGGTGGCATTGGATGCCTTTGCTGGGCGGAGCTGCATGGCGAGCTGCTGTCATGCACTCCTAATAGAACATTGTGGAAGGCGCGATTGCAGTGGAGTATAAGCTACGTTTCGTCTCTTCATCTCTTGATCAACACCCATGCATACAACTTTACAACATCGCAACGTCTGCGGAGAATTGACACTAATCGGACGCTAATCTGCCGTGTGGCATGTTAGCGTCAGTGCATTCCACGGACTAAGCCAAAAATCCCAGGGCTCCATATATTGTCTGCCAGCTTTCTGGCGCAACTGCTATGCGCATATGCTTGGTGCGTAGCCGCAATCCTCATCGCCACGAGCGCTCGGTGGCAGTGATCCTATTCTGGTGAGATGCTCTCAGTCGACTGAATCAGCGAATTGAAATGGGAAGATTCGTTCGGCTGAGTCTTCGGCTGCGGGGCCCAGAAAGCAAACATAAACATACCCGAGAGATGGGTGCGGGAAAAATGAAGCAGACACAAGTGTTCTGGAGTCTGAATGACGAGATTACGAGGTATATCGCATGATGAACGATTTCATAAGGGGGCATCATGGAACTAGATACGTAGACACTCCTATGTGGGTTCCGTCTCTGCAAATGAGGCCCGTTTGATCGAACCGAAAAGACCTGCACATCACCTGCGTTTTGTTTTCAACTTAAAGGTCAGTGTGTGGGGCGTAAGAACCCTGTTTCGGTGGAGCATCAATCCATGCCCACATCACGTATTGGGTTGTATCCGCGGCTGTCAATTTCGTCGAGTAGCTCTGAGATCCGTCAAAGCCCATAAACATGTAGTCAGTCGGGAAAATCGGTTTGAAGTTCTTCGCTTTTTGAATGTCCTCGACTTCTTCCTTGGACAGGCTTATCTTCAATGCATCTGACAAAGCTTTCACATGCTCAACAGTCTGAACGCCGACAATGGGGAACACGTATGTTGACTGTGCGAAAAGATAGGCAAGAGCCGCGGCCTGAAACGAACACTTCTTGGAATCTGCGATCTTCTCAATGGCTTCGCAAACTGCGACGTCTTCTGAAGTTGAACCGTACACGGGAGGCCGAGCATTCGGATCATTCTCGAGCTTCTTTCGCTGCTCTGAAGAGAGCAATTGCCCACCCCCAAGTGCGGCCCACGGAACGATTGCCATGCCTTGATCTTCGCACATTGGTATGATCTCTGCTTCCATGTCACGATATGCTGCATTCCATCGACCTTGATATACCGAGAAAGGAGTGAGGCCATGTGACCGTGCGTAGTCGTTCGCTTTCACCACCACCCAGGCGGGCATGTCGGAGGCGCCGAGGTATAATACTTGGTTCAAGGCCACATACTTATGTAGGTGGTTCATCATTTCTTCGACAGACGTTGCAAAGTCCCAGTAATGGACATAGAGTATGTCTATGTAGTCTGTCTTGAACTTCTGCAAACTGTCACGGATGCTGAGCCGCATTGACTTGGCACTATTACCGGCATAGTTTGACTGGAGTGGAATGGAAGACTGTTTATGCTTGAGATACCCAGCTGAGTACTTGGTTGCAATCACCATTTGGTCGCGGGTGCCTCGTTTCTGCATCCACTCGCCAATGAGCTCTTCTGACTCTCCTTGATTGTACGTGTTTGAAGTGTCGATGAAATTACCTCCTTGTTCGAAATACGCATCGAGCAAAGCGTCCGCTGATTCGTTCTTGCCAAAGGCACTTGACCATGACTGTCCGAAAGAAATACCACCGAGGGCAATGGGCGATACCTTTACGGAAGCTGTGGGAGAGAATATGCGATGCCATCCCAAAGGATTAGTTGGCTTTGGAGGGGGATCAAACGGAGACATGGTGGCTATGTGATTAGGTAATTTGTTGGCGAATGCAATCTGAGCTGATTTTGCTTAGATCGGTCTGGTAGACAAAGTCTGAGCTCGGCCATGACTGGATTTCGGAAGACATGGACCTCTTTATATCATGAGCTGCGGGCTGGTATGCTCTAGTGAATAGCTCTATTGAAGAGAGCAGTAAGTGAAAATACTTTAAGCTGGAGAGGGAAATTAGCTTCATCGCGGAGGCTCCGCGACTGGAGAACGTGCTTCCGCGCTCCACACTTCCATCGGTGGCGTCGCGGCACGCGGGGCCGATCCCGCGCCCACTGGGCTTCGAGTTGGTATTGAAGCAATTGGAGACAGGACTGATGGACTATGGCACTGTGCACACTTGATATTTATAGCTGTTGTTCCTAGGTATTCCTCTATTTTTTCTTCCCAACTACTTGGCTTCATCATCGCTTTCTATCATTGCCGCCTTCGAAGCATCGTGGGCTTTTTATTGGACCGACGGATAAGGGGGTCTCCACACAGCCATCTCTGACAGATCAGGATCAAGCCAGCCAACACGCATGGTACCTTCCGATATGCAGGAGAGTCGGGAATACAAGCGCTACATTACGTCCATCGACTCTTCGGGCAAATCCGTCCTGCTTCCAGATGTAAATCTGTTCTTCCGTTCCGCCGCTGGCGGCAGCGTCTCGCGTGCCTATTCATTCGCACCGGTTCCTGTCAGTTTATCAAACGATCAAGATCTACAATCATACCTCTCTGAGGATAGCGAATCGAATCCCACTTCATATGCGCTTGCCGGCCTGCAAACTACTGTGACCAACGGTGTGAATATCACATATTTCACCTTGGAAGCAGGTGCGGCAACGGTAATGCACAGAACTGCGAGTCTTGATTTTACGGTCGTCCTGGAAGGAGAGCTCGAAATGGAACTCGATGGTGGGGAGAAGGTGCTGTTGAAGCCAGGGGTAAGTTAGCAGATCACGAGAGGCCTATCAGGAGAATATTGACTGTGCCACCTCTATCTAGGATTCGGTCGTGCAGAGAGCCACGGCACATAAATGGAGGAACCCGTCAGAACGGAACCCTGTCAAGTTGATTGGCGTGCTTTCTGCATGTGAACCATTTGAGATTGATGGCAAGATGATCGAAGAAAAATGGCATTGAGCATGAAATCGTGACCATAAGTACGACTGTACGACCACCATGAATTGCCGAATTGCTCGCCTAGAAGTTGCGCCGCGTGAATGGCCGTCGCATTAGAATCGTGTGCCTAGAGTATCGCATGAAAACCTGTGGAGTGTGTGTTGATGACGGTATTGGCAGTAGCCGGCAACTAGCTCGAAAACAGGCCTCGAAAAATATGCGCTTGCTGCTAAGCAACAGAGGGACATTGAGTCTTATCAATAACGAACATCAAGGAAGTGTATGAGTGTTGAGAATGGCACTTTTTTTGACAGGGCACTGTCGGGGGTGTGAGGGGTTCAGGGGCAGTCCTGAAAATGGAAGCTCTGCCGACACTGGTCGATTCACAGTCACGTGATTAATAGTGTACCTCCCATGTCGAGCTCCGATTTCCGACGACCGTGATTGGCTGCCACTCCCAGCTAGACATCGATGCTCTCAAGAATTCAACGAACAGCCTGAGTGCTTCCCTTGTGACCACACTTTGCTGCCCACGTCTTCGGGCAATGGGCTAGGTCCTTTTAGCACGACTTCCTGAGAAACGATTGAGCTCACCTGGGCCCCCGGGCCATCAGCCACACATCCCCCGTGCGAGCTCCGAAAACCGCAAGCCCACGATGCCATCTCATTTACACCCGCGATCCGCGGCGACCTCGACGCTGTTCGGAGGCACTCTACTGGCATCCTTTCTCGTGCTAGCGATTCCTCACATCTGGCCATGCCCGCGACCGCGAACAGCCTACCTAGACTCGGAGATCATCCTCGACGACCAAGGCAGGCCGATGCGGAGGGTCAAGCGGATCAAGCGGGCAGCCAACGTCGACGATACGGACGGTAATTTCTCATGTGGTGGACCACAAGACGCGCAGCACCAGCATCAGCACCAGCAGAATCAGCAGTATCACGCACACGTGCGGCCAGGTGACAAGGCGAACACTGCGCAGGAAGAAGCTGAGGTGCTGCGCCAACTGCAGGCTGAAGCGGCGGCCCTGCGCCAGGAAAATGCGAGACGACCGTGTCCTGTGCCCAAGCCCAAGGGTGTACTGGGCCGCCTGTTAGGCTTTGAAAGTGCATCAGAGACTTCCAACAACAGGTGATCGATATGCACATTTTGGAACCCAAAAAAAGAAACAGTATTGAAATCTACCGACCGGCATTGAACAGCTTTCTCCGCTGTCAATGTGTGCTGCTAGCTACCTGCTCCTGGAAAAGCTTATTTCACACCAGACATCGAGCTCGGGACTAAGAGATGCCAGAAGGCGGCTTTGGAGACACGAAGAAGCATCGACCGGTCACCAGCAGCGGTCTGAGCACCGAGGAAAGCGTGGGACTTGCACTCGTGTCGTCAGCTTATGCAGCAAGAAAGCATGGAGAAGACTATGAAGCATATGGGCCATCCTAAGAAACTCGGCTTTCATCACATCAGCACGCGGGATGTTTTGTTCTACATAACGGTGGAAGGGAAGTGAGGTATTATATCAAGCTACTCATTTCCCCTCGTCAGCCTTCTATCGTAGCCTCGCGACGGCCACGTTGTTTGGCAGAACATGAATGCACGTCGGGGTTGGGCACGTACCGGCTTTATATGAGCTGATGAATCGTCTCCTCATGGTCTACAGGTGCCAGCAGCATGGTCCATTGCTAGCCAAGAAAAGGTAGATGTGGAGGATAGGGGTTTGGGGTTAGCATTGATGGGCATATGTACCCAATCATGCTCTAGAACAACGCCGTGGAATCGGCAAAGGAGCATAGTCAAGGAACAGAGATGAGGAGATGAAAGAGACGATATAGAATAGAACAGGGTATACCAAGAGACACTCGAGGGAAATTAGACGCTCCACAATGGCTGGAGAAATGCAAAGTTGCTAGACAACGCACACAACTCGCTTGTACTGTACTAATTGGGGTTCGCTCTCGTGGATCGACGCGGATACTGTATACTAGCACTCACGCTCCTGTGTTGGTGTTGGCGGCTAACGTCCGTGCCCTGGGCAGTCCCGTTGCGCCTGAATCACTCATGCCGATTTCTCCTCGGACTCCTTCGTAGCCCTGTCTGCCCGGGTGTCTCTGCACCAAGCAACGTGCTTCCCGTTCGCTTCTTAGGCGTCCGCAGCTTCGGTCCACTAACACCCTCGTCCACGCCAATCCAGTTTGTGTTGTCCAAATCCTCAAATGTAATCAAGTCCCCAAACTCCTCGTCGTTCTCCCACCCGCCACAACCTGCAACTGGCGGCGAACTAGGCATCACCATGTCAGTATTGAGCATTTCATCTAGGTTGGGCATAAGTCGATCTGTCGGCAATTCTGAAAATGACTGTCCAACCTCGCCTTGTGACATGGGCGATGACGGTTTCAGCGAAGGGAGATCAGGGAAGTCAAGAGTGACCGACTCTTTTCCGGGGGTGTTAAAATTGGGGGTGAAGCCAGTCTTTCCACGATTTTGCTTAGAATAAGGCGATCCGTCAGAACATGCATTAAAGAGCGCCCGTGTGTTTGGTGTCATATACTTGGGATCGAGATTGCGTGTTGCGGTGTCCATGAAAATTTCAGCCATGTCGATGCCGTATAGATGTCTGGGGCTTTTCGTCGCATTTGGCGTAATTTGCAAATTGCCAGAGAGCGCAGCACCGAACGAACGATTAGGAGTCTTCGTCGGCGTTTGCATCTGGATTCGCTCCGATCTCCTCTTTGGCGTGGGTGTTGTTGGTGGCATCATGATTCCATCGTGATCGCCGAATAGGTCATTGAAGTCGTCAAAGTCATCTTGTGTCTGCACGCGAGGAGGGGTAACATTTTCCTTACCCTCGTCGTGCACGTCGCCGCTGACGCTAACCGCGGACGTGACCTGTGTCTCTGCGAGGACATTTCTTGTCTTGTTGAGACGAGGGCTTCGACGAACGAATGACGGCAGTAGGGTGTTATTCTTCTTCTCAGTAAGGATGGCTGACTGTTGGTGAGATGAGTGGTGAGCACTGGTAACTGGCGAAAAGAGCCTTCGACGCAGCGGCTTCGGCGTAAGATCAACTTCTATTGGCTCTGCTGCCGTGCCACGAGCTATGGGACTAGACTGAGCATCTCTTGCTGGGAGATCCGCCCATTTGACTGTTCGGGACGCAAGCTGCGCACTCATAACCACGTGTGGCAGCTCGGGCAGTTCGGGCTCTTGGCTATGCTCATGGTTGTCGTCGTCTACGTTCAAAGTGGTGTTCGCATCATCCATGCCCTCTTCTACCGATGTGTCCGCTGGTGACGAATCCTCACTCGGTGGCTCTTGCACATCGCTTTGCAAAGAATCGGTCAGAAGATTTCCGGCGGCAGCTCGAGGAGGATTTGTGCGCGATTTCGGGGGTTTCGGGGGTCGCTTTCGCTGCCGCTTTCGCTTCTCTTTAGGGTCCCTCTTCTGCCATTTATCGGCAGGACGGGGCGTCTTGCTTTTGTGAAACCAAAGCCCACAAGGGTTGCAGAGGTTGATTTGCTCCCATCCATCATCTTGCTGATCAGCAAGCTTCTCTACCTTCCAACCCCGCCAAAGCTTGATCGAGCCATCCGGTGCCGTCTCCAGTACTTCCTTGTAGCACATTTCGCCTTGGTTGAGGGAGGTGGGCATGGACTCTATCGGGCATTTGAAATGCTTAATGTAGCCTCTGCGCCAGGCTGGAGTCTCGATGGCTCCACAATTGTGGCAATACGGAGGCATACCACCTGCTGCGATAGCAGCTTCAAGTCGCGCCTTGGTCTGTTCTTTCCCGACGCGTTTTCGACCTTTCGCTTTCGCATCGTCAGGCGCAGCCACATCTGACATGATTACATCGCTCATGGCTTCTGGTGTCCAGGTGTTGGAGCGTTGTAAAGGTTTTGTGCCTGGATCGCTTGCTGGGATAGGAGGAAGCAGGCTTTGCGATCGGTGAAAGATAGTGGGTGGTGGGGGCCGTGGCAACAGCGTTGGAATTGGACGGCTATTCTTGTCGCTTGCTACAGTCTGACCGCCATTGGGCTGTGTGGGAGGTGCTGGCCGCTGGAACTCGCCTGCTTTTCCGTTCGAACATGGCTGTTCTTCAGACTCTTTCACAGGTTTTGTGTTCTGTTGCAGAGTCGGTGTAGGAATCCTCTGACGCTCTGGGGGTACTGCCAAATTCGAGTCCACAAGTTTTTCGCTTTGCGGCTGAGGTGTGGAAGCAGATTCAGTAGTCTCCTCATCGGCTGATCGAAACTCTGGTTGTGGGGTTGGACCTTCAAATGTGCTTTCATCGTCGAAAACAGGGGTATAATGGTTTTCATCACCGGTTGGATCTTTTTCCAACTCAAGAGCCAAGTTGTCATCAAACCACTGCGATATATCAACATTCATGTCAAAGTCGCCGAACAAATCCTCATGCTGTGGGGTCCCATCTTTGGCCTCGTTTGGTTCTTCAATCTGGGCACTATCTACTTGCGCACTAAAGAAACCGGAGTCATGACTCCCTGAACCTCGAACGATGGGCTCGGAGGGCTCAGGGAGACCAGGACTAGTGGCTGCCGTGGGCCGAGGCAGAAGTGGAGGAGACGACGGAATGTTGGCAGGCGTACTTATGAAGCTCTCATTTTGCTGTCGATCTCGAGTTTCTTCAGGTGACGAACCAGCGGACTCTAGCAATGCTGGTGGTGGTAAGGATTGAGGGACTGGCGATGAGGGCTCGGGGTGCTCGATATTTTGCGTTCTCTTCGAAGGCCGGCCTCGTGGTCTGCCTGTGGGTCTGCGGGCGGGTTTCGGCACGGGAGTTGGAGGTCTCACTGGCTCTTCAGTTGGTAGGCCTCGTTGCAGAGCAGTGGCCGGGTTCACGGGCGTAGGCTGGTGAACCCTAAGGCTCGAAGCACCCATAGCAGCTGTTCGTAGTGAATTGGGCTGTTGCTCAATGTTGAAATCAATCTTCTTTGCTTTTTGCACCTTTGTCACCTTGGCGCGTTTTCTGGCTGGACCTTCGTCGAATATTTCGTCCCCAGATCCATAACCTGATTCTGAACCCCGCCTGGCTTGAGAGAATTGAGGTGGCTGGTGGAAAACGTGAGAAGAGCCCTGTCTTGAATGTGTGGAAGCCGGTGGAAGGGATGGGTAGTGCTGTGTGTATGTAGGGGTTCCAGGCCTCGAAGTGCTATTCCACTGAAAGTTGTTATTGAAAGAGTTTTCACGTCGAAGTCCACCTTCATGTAGTGTCCGGTGAACGCTGTCCAATCTTGAAATGTCTGCAGGCGACTGCGGTCTGTCCAATGGGGGGTGCGCGGTTTGTGCAAATCCCGACCACTGTGATTGTGTGCCATCGTTGACACTGCTCATGCTTCCTGATCTTTGTCTCTGGAAGGATGAGGTGATTGGGGTAAATCGCAGCTTGACTTCGAGAAAAGGTTCCACGTTCTTCTTGAACTTGGCCATCAGTGATTTGGTGACCTTGCCCGTCACCATGGCTTCCGTTGAACCTGCATCTTGTGATAGCACTTTGGAGAGGAGGCCCTGTCCCACAAGCGGGGTGTTCGGCTCTGAGTAATCGTATGCGTAGACAGTGTAGTCACTTTCGTTGAAGTGAGTCAGCTCGGGGCTCGAAGTTGTCACAGCATCGATGCAGGATCGCAGGTCGATGAGTCCTATCGTCGTTGAATCGTCGATCGGAGCAGTGTCAACATGGTAGGACTGTGCTGGTCTCGATAGGTGGTCGACTTTGTGGTCAGCATCAAATGTGTACAACACCTTGAGCTTGACCGAGATCGTGGCACCCTCTTCCTCCGCCATCTTGACCTCTGCCGTTTAGAGACCTGCAATTCCTCCACCCCGACACATGCTCGACGAATGACGGAAAAGGTCGTAGAAACAGGACGTCTACCGGTCCTCGAGTCTGCAGGCTGTATATATTGTAGCAAATCGAGGATTGGTGATATAGCCGACGCGTTCGGAAATTGCGTGGGAACTTGCAGTGCTTTCGCAGAGAGAAAGAAACAAGTGGTTGGCTGAAAGTAATGTTACAAGAAGCTCACAATGACAATGCAACCAAACAGGAAGCAACCGAAAACCGAAAACCGAAAAGCATCAATTAGGATATGTAGGTGTACAAGCATGAACAGAGCGCCATGAGCATGCTCTCTAGGTACGTGCTGCAAATACCCGTAGCAACTGCCCTTTAGCGGGACGCGAAACGCGACGTACCTGCCTCTCCAATTCTCAAACTTGACGTAACGGATACCACTAAGCCCGGTGAGGTATCGGCTGGCGAAGCTTCGGCAGCCTTACTGATTTAGCGTGCCTCGGACGTAAGGCTGAGATAATGTCTTGGCGGTGCTTCTGCCTTCCTTCCAAATTTCTGGCGAAGCAATAAGAGAACTAAGAATGCTCAATTCCAGACTGTTAAGAGGGAGATCCGACTCTTATACTCCTCGCAGGCGGCAATATGGCAGACAATTCCAAGATCCAGTACGTCTCGATCCTTCGTGATATATTCTGCACCTCGGCGCTTTGCCGCAGTATTTCTCAGGCTGGTCTTTGGTAGACCCGTTCAGCTGACGAGTTTCTTGGTGTTTAGGGAGTTATTGAGCAAGCCTAAATCCGAATTATCGTGAGTCTTACCCCATCTATCCTTTTTTGAGGTGGTGCTGCCTATTGTCCGCCCTATACCATGCAGCAACACCACATTGCGCTCCACACCTCCGCTGCATGACTGGGGGTGTTCAGACGGTTTCCGCTCCGCTGCCACAACCCTTGGCCACCGATCATCTTACTGTCCCATCCAAACATTACCTCTACGTGCACGATGATGTCTCACCTAGTCCTATACTTGGCGATGGACCTTGCATCGTGCTTTGCTTCTGTGAAAGCTGCCGCGCCGCCATCGCTGAGGCCTGCCTGCGCCTTCCCCGATATGCACGTACTAACATGAACGGTGCAGTGAATATGAAATCTCCCTCCTCGAGACTCACGAACTCAGCACTGGTCCCCTCAGCATCCTTATGACCGCAACCCGAACGCATAACCAAGTCCTGATCTCGTGCCGCAACAACCACAAGCTGCTGGCGCGCGTCAAAGCCTTCGACCGCCACTGCAACATGGTCCTCGAGAACGTCAAGGAGATGTGGACCGAGAAACAAGGCAAGGGTGCGAATGCGAGGAGCGTAAATCGCGACAGATTCATCAGCAAAATGTTCTTGCGCGGCGACTCGGTCATCCTTGTGCTGCTGTCGTAGGCACTCGAACCGAGCTGGACAGCATCTGTCATCACTCGACCTTTTTAAAAACTGCCCACGACACTATATACTGGCGCCTGGAAGGTTGAGCTCAAGGCAGCCTACACGTTTACGAGAAGTCCCTGAGCGCGCGACTTTGCGGGAAAAAGAACAACCGACACAACGCCCAGCCCGCAGTCTAGCAGAGCGCAGAAAGCGCAGAAGCGCCGTCGACAGAGGGGAATCGGTTCTGCTTTCAAGAAGCGTCATCACCACTTAACACTAGGACTGATACGCATATCGCAGAATGCTGCCACCTTTGAAGGCTGCCGCGAAGGAGCTATCATCCTGGCCGTTCTCAATCTGGCGCAGGAATGAGCCACGCAGAAACACTTCTCGAGCGCAGATGCCCATCGCAATCGGTATGAAAAGTACGCAGGGCTGCGTCTATACACAACGTTCTGATAGTCACGCGATTCGCTAGATGAGGAAATAGTGAACAGGCTGCCAGCCGAGAGCGTTGCTGGTGCGCTGGCAGCGACATTGTTAAGGAACCAGTAAAGCTGATCAAATATGATGCTGGCGCCTAACTTAACAAGTCATTTTCAGTGTCATTCTTCAATTGTTTACTCAAACGTTCTGTAATCTTTTTTCTACCTCGTCCAGAACCATTCATACACACCTCGCTTTGTAGGAACAACAGGGACCTCGTCTCTCAACCCGAAGCCTCGGCGATCCCATCAAAGAACTCGGCCAAGCCCCACGCGCCTGGATCGGGTATCTTTCCAATCCATTCATCTTCACTGCCTACATAGACTGCTCTTCCCAGGCTGGCCTTCATGCTCTTGGTCTCCTCTGCGCCCTTCCTACTCGCCGCCGCCGCGTCCTTTACACTGCCTCCCTTGGCCAGCGTGTCCACAAACGGCACCAGACTGTCCATCAGCGTGCGATCGCCCGGCGCCGCAGGTGTGTACTTGCCCAGATCGTCGAGGGCGCTCTTGCAAGCCTTGGCCCATGTCTGCGGGCTGACAGACTGCTCGGAACCGGTGTCTTGGCCGCGCAAGCCCGAGGCCAGGGCGTTGAGGAAGATGGCGTAGATGGCGCCCGATGTGCCGTCCATGGTGTTCTCGACTACAGGAATGATCTTGTTCAGGAAGGCCACGGCGTCGCTGGGATTGGTGCCGTTGTCGAGCTCTTTGATCACTGCTTCGGCGCCTCGTTTCAAGCCGATGCCGCAGTCGCCGTCGCCGACGATGGAGTCGTAGCGTGTCACGTCTGGCTCGGCTACAACCATCTTTTGCAGACCGACTTTGAGGACCTTGGATGCCTGCGTTGGGTCGATGGTGAGTTTTGTTTTAGATGTGTCCACCGTGTCCTGAGCGGTGTGTTCAAGTGTGGCGCTGTGGTCTGCGTTCCACGTTCGTGTCTCGACGCCCGTGCCAGCCCAGCCGACTGCTTCGGCGGGTGCGTCGATGAGCTCGAGCATGGATTTGCCAGCCCCGAGACCCGTGTCGTCTAGTCGCAGGATGGAGGCGGACCAGCCGAGGCCATCGAGAGAAGTGAGGAAGGTGCCTGTGATGACACGGACGGGTGTTAGACCGTAATCTTCTTTGAGCTGTTTGACGACCTCGTTCGTCGCACCAGCAAATTCGAGCATCGATGTTGCGCCGAGGTTGTTCATGAACAGCACGATCTGATCGTCTTTGGTGATATTCGTGTAGTGTCTATCTTTGTCGTTCGGATCGAGCAGTTGCCCAAGCATGATCTTGACCAGTTCTAGCAAGCTCGCCTTGACCCTCTTGCTGCCGGGTTCGTTGTGAATTCCCATGCCGACTTCGATCTCGCCGTAGGGAATGACGCCTTCGGTGTCTTCTTCCTTTGGGATCTCGCGGCCTGGCACGTGGACGCGCTCGAGGGAAGAGCCGAGGGAGACGAGATTGCGGTTGACCTGCTTAGCGAGGTCGTACACTTGACTTAGACTGCCGCCAGCCTCGGCGAGAGCACCACACATCTTGAGGACAAGAATGCCTCCACCAATGCCACGTCTACCCACTTTGCCGCCTTTGGCTCTACCAACACCGACGTCATCGCCAATGGCATAGAATTCTGTAGCGACACCTCCCGCCTTGGCCTTTTCTGCTGCCATGCCAAAGTTCAGGACATCTCCCGTGTAGTTCATGGTGACGATGAGCACGCCCTTGTCGGTAGGTACCCTTGTAAGTACTGCTCTTCGGACCTGCTCTGCCGAAGGCGAGGCAAAGATGGTGCCAGCCACGGAGGCCGTGAGAAGTCCCTTGCCAACGAAACCAGCAAAGCCCGGCTCGTGGCCAGAGCCTCCTCCGGATATAATGGACACTTTGCTTTCAGCATCTTTAGTTGGCCGTCTGTAAATGATCTTGTTCTCTTTGTCAAATGCCAGTGACGGGTTCGTTAAGGTCAGAGAATTGAGGGCTGAGAGGACGAGGTGGGTGGCGTCCTCGAAGAAGTGTTTGATCTGCATCTTGAGAGCTCGATCTCATCCGTTGGCCAGCTTCGGGGATTTCAGGGAGGTTTGAGCAAAAATGGTCGGAGCAGCGGACACATGCTGCTTTGTAGACAAGTCCGAGTGGATGTCATTGTTGTGTACGAACATCACGGCTGACTCCCCGACCTGGCTAACAAGCTGCGGGCTTGTCCCTCGAATTTGCGTACTATGCGGGGATCCCTTGGAACCTCTCGCCGGGCGGGGGCGACTAGCGCAGTATTACTTCCGATGCCCTTAATTGACCCACGAAATGCAACATGCGGCATGTGGGGGCCACTGGCTCTGTGTGGGCCTCAACTTACTTTTCTCATCGGCTGATGCGCCGTTGCTTGCCGTGCCAGTGTTACACAACTGGACCTTGTATGACTATGAGCAACCCTAAAACCGGCAGTGGGAGGCACTCCCAGGCTGACACTAGGCGTCATCGGCGAAACATGCGGGATGCAATGCGTCCACCGGTATGACCAAATAGGCAATGCCGTGAAATTTGAGCAAGACCGCAGACCTCAAGCAGAATTTGCTGCCATCATATACTCAGGCCGCATACCGACAGCAACACGGCAATAATTGCCAATGATCATGAACATCTGCTCCGTACGTAGATAGGGAAGCAGTTTGAAGAATTAGCAATGCCATTTTAAGTGTCAAGTAAGAGTTCAAGCGGGTACCTGTCTCAGCCACTTGTGGCTGCGCCACTACCCTTGGAAAGCCACAATCCCCCCTTTGTCCTGGCTCGAAAATTGACGTTGCCACACTGGCACTCTTATGATGAGGCTCCGCGTCTGCATCAGGGCTGGGCCTTGCCTCGAGCCAAGGCAAAATAAGCATCACAACCTTGAGTCAGAGCCGGCGCCCTTCAAGCATTGTAAATCTGCAATATGCCGCGTCCGAGCCTCTGTCGTCTGATATTGCTGCTGCCTTCGATCGTTGCGGGCCTTCTGCTAGCATGGTTCACTATCCCTTTCATCCCGGCCTCATCCAGAAGCACTCAAGCAAAATATGTGACAGACACTCTTACAACTGGAGCCCGACTGACTACCGTCCATCGATACGGCTACACATTCGATGCTCCGGACTTCCTCGAAGTAGATGACGCCTCTGCCCCTGAAACTATCGGCACCTGGGCCGCAACAATCTTTGAGTGGCAGATATATCTTCGTAGTCACGACAACAACATCATCCTGAAGATTGGCTCGCCCACCAACCAAGGGTACCCGGACTATGGGGCAGAGGTCGACCTGACAGATCTCGCACAACGCCCTCCAGGCTATCTGCACGAAGGGTTCCCGATATGGACGGGCGCCGGCGACCAGGACGGCGTGTCTCTGCCATACTTCGACTACGCAGACGCGACGCTGTTTTACCATCAGACGTGTCAGACTTGGCAACTTGTGCACCCGCGCTTTCTAGTCGTCAGTCCGGGCCTTATCATGGTGCTGAAGAATACGCCTGAAGAGGGGACACTCGACCCACCGTCTGATCTTGTCATTGCCTCGTTCAGGTTCGATGCCTCCATCGACGGGTCTCCCCCATCGAACTCGAACTCGAACTCGAACTCGAAGCCGACTCTAAAGAACCTGAACGTGGTTTTCAACGATGCATTGCTGCCCACCAGAACGTATCCTGTCAGAAAGTGTATCCTCTCCGTTCTGCTGTCGACCTATATCCGCCTTGGCCCTCCAGCAGTATCGATTGCATATACTCTATGGGTTGTGACAGTTGGGGCCTTGAAGCTCGCAGCGGTCCTGGCTCTTGTCTATGCAGTGCTTGTGTACGTCGCCTGGCGGCTACAGGGTCATTCGAGGCCATTCTCTAGATGGGTCAGGGACTTTTGGCTGACGAAGCCTGTTGCTCAGAAATTGTTGTCTTCGCCGTCGAAGCCTCGGATTTGGGGGCCCCTGGGGCTGCTTGAGGACGACAGCGAGGAAGTCGACCGTGGGAGAGCTTCCCCGAGACCTCTATCAAGTCCGTTGGATTTCTTTCGTAGTTCGTCGCCGCTTGACGATCTGCTGGTCACCTTCTCGGCCACGAAGTGGATGGTGAAGCCGGTGTGGTCGAGAGCTGACGATAGGGCTCTGCCAAGCTACAGCTACGATGATCCTCTATCCAAGGGTTCTTAACGATTTGAATGCCAAGAACGGGACCTAACATTGTCACGTTAAAGGAAAAAAGCGAAGTTTCCCACAATTTACAAGTATTCTGGAATGACATCACGATTGAGTAAATGAGTGACTAGATGGATTGCTCCCATTCCCTCATGCTTTTGCACTCATTGACTACCACTTGAAGTCCTTGCGAGTCAGTCCTCCAATTTCCGGGGGGCATGAAGTTCAAAACGAGATCAACTGCTAACGCCAAAACCTGACATGACCTGTTCTTGGGTATCATAAGATTCGTATAACACGATTAAGGAAAGTCGTTTGGTGAGGTCATTTTAACCCGTACCTCTGGGCTCCACTACTAGATGAAGTGGTTGTTCAGCCTCCATTCCACTTTCAGTTGGCAGGGCCAGAGCTGAGACGCCTCAGCGACAGCCTAGCCTATCTGCTCGCTTCTCCGACCCAACTTGTCACATTTGAGAGCCAACGGATACAGCATAGCTGTGTAGACAGAGGATCCCGCTGATAGATGTGAATTTTGATTTTGCCGGGGATGACGGTTGTGCACAGGAGGTGGTGTTACCGGAAGCGTTGAACCCGATATGAAAGGGAATCGCATGCTTGGTTTGACATCCACAGAAGCGGCCGAAGGAGACACCGTGACTGGACTTGATGCTCCGTCCTATCGAGCATAGCCTTGAGTCATGGCTGGATGATGTGCCAGGTCTGGCCTCGACATCCTGTCTTCGCTTCGAGTATTGATGGAATATTTCGAGGATGCTGCACCAGGAGATTGCGCTATCTTCTCATTGGCTTGGTAGTCGTTTTCGTTGGGCATCCTCAGGTTACCAGACGCAGTGTACTGTGTCGGCGACATTATGGGGACTGGTGGCACTGGTGACTGCACTTGAGACAGGTATGTCTGTGCTTTGTAGCTAGGCAAGCTGTCGCGGCTTGGCTGAAACTTGTTCGGAACAAACTTGGAGAAGCGCTGCTGGAAGGACTTCCTGTTTGACTTTGGCGTGCCCACTGAAGACTCGACTTCAAGCTTGTGAGAGGCGACAGCGCCATTAGAGCGGACTTGTCGAGCTGTAAGATTGAGCGTTGTGTCTCTGAAGATGTAGGAGGAGAGGATGTTGATGAAACCCATCACAAGGATGATAATTCCAGAACCGATGATTAAACGCCAAAATGCCATACCCAAGTTCTCTTGTGAGGCATTGGTCTTGTTGAGATTGGCCAGAATGCTGTTGCCAAGCAGGATCTGGGTGACGCCGAGCATGACAAAGCCCGACTGTGGACTGAAGAGTGGCCAGTTGCGTGAGAAGTATGGCTTGAACAGAGGGGTTTCGGTAAGGATCAGAAAGCCTGTCGCTGAGGTTAGACTGAGTGACCAGAATCTCCACGTCTTGAAACTTACCAGCAATGATCACTCTGATGAGATTCTCGCAAGCGTCAAAAAAGAAGAATGATTTTTTGTTGAACATGAGCACCAGCATGACAGAACTTGCAGCAATGACAGCAAGAAGCGCAATGAGGTTCATTACTCGGATGACGTTTAGCACGACGTAACCAGCGCCGGCTAGGGATCCTATCCTGAGGGAAAACATTTCGTACCAGCGAAAGCAAGGACTAAAAGAAAATTGTTCAATGAGCGGCGACTTGTCGATCTGCTCCAAAAGAGTCTTGTCGCAACAGATCTGGAAATATGGCCCGATGTGCTGAGAGTTGTGGTAAATCTCGCTCTTGTTGGGTAGATCGAAAAACAGGTTTCGTTGAGCTTTGTCACTAAATTGCTGTAGATCGATTTTTATCGCAATGAATGGCTAGCAAAGGTTGAGCTGTCGAGGGACAAAGTGACACGGATATTCGGAGAACTTTTGTGTCACCAAAAGCGACTGAATGCAGAGATATAGGAACGACAATAGGAAAGTGGCAAATGAAAGCTGCCTAATGGCGGAAGGGCTTGGAGAGCAGTGTGTTGATGGAGGGAATGAATGATAGCATAAGTGAGAAAGATCATCGGGGTTGAACATTAAGTTCTTGAAGTCATGGATGGCACCCATATACCGCCCACCATCATCGGCCTCAAGCTGGCAGAATCGCGTGTTGTAGTACAGTAGGTACAACAAATTAAGCAGCAAGCGAGCAGAATCTAATCCTGGAATGGAAACGATTGGATTAGTGTGCAGCATTGCTCGCGCCTCGCCTGATGAGCTTCATCCTTGGTTTCAGTCAGGTGTAATTACTCGAGATGGTCGAGAAGCTCACGACCATGGTTCTGAGGGTGGAATCCGGAATAGAAGACAGCTGATGAGTGAGGGGGGTTTAGATTATGCAGGAGCGTTCTCATGTTTCAAAGCGACTGCAGGATCGAGTGGTTATGAGCTTCTGAAACGAGCGGCGCTAGGACGGTGTTGGGTAAGCGTGGAAAGAAGCACCCCTCTCTTTTAAGCGCTTCAATGTCAGTTGAAGGTGAAACCTAGGGCATAAAACCCAGGAGATGCCCAAGGCCTCAGGTGCGTGGCCGCCGTGGCCTTTGCGAGACCATGATGATCTCGTCCGTGTCGGAGGTCGCGTCAAATTTGGAGTCTGCTCGATCTGAAGGTAAACAATGGGCTCAAAAGCTAACGCGGCTTATGTAACGGCGGCTCACATGGCAGCTCCGCGCCAGTGGACAGGTGGAGTCTCCAGCGGCAGATGTTCGGTAGTGCTGTAAACTTTTTGGTTTTTGCCGAGTCGGTTAGAGAATTTCTGGTCCTGGACGTAATGACAGCAGAGTCCAGTAGCAGAAGAGAAGCGACACACTTGTTCCAACGCTGCGGTTGTGGAGGGGCGTCTTTCAAATGTGTTGCAACACCTCTGAAATAAGTGCAAGACCATCCTTCTCACCGTCAAGATGAGGGCGAAACGGGTGAAACAGCAACGCAAGGTGATGCAAGTCTACCAGCTGCATTACTCTTTTCGAGAGCCGTACCAGGTCTTGCTTACATCTGACTGTCTGCGAGCCATGCATGCTTTTGCGATGCCGATCCAGAAATTCCTCGAAAACACCTTACATGGGAAAGTGATGCCGTACATCACGCAGTGCACGTTGGCCAAAGTGATGGAGGGTTATTCTGGAAAAGGACGAGGTGGCCGGCCTGCGCATTTGCCTCCACCGACCGACGTTCCTCTGCGATATTGCAAGCACAAAGACAGTGAAGGGGAGGAGCGGGGAGTCATCTCGGAAGCAGAGTGTCTCACCGACCTGATTGGGGGGCAGGCAAAAGGCAACGAGCAGAGAAAGAACAAGAACCATTACATCATCGCAGCAGCAGACTGGAGTGAAGGGATCAAAGATGCGAAAGAGGTCGAGAATATGCGAGCAGAACGAATCAAGAGGCAGAAAGCTGGGCACCAAAACATCGACGTGCGCAACGTTGGCAGGTCGATACCGGGCGTCCCGATAATCTACGTGAAAAGAAGCGTCATGGTGTTGGAGGAGCCGAGTGTGGCCACCGAAAGGGCCATCAGAGGCGCCGAAAAGGAGAAGTTCAAAGACGGAATCGGTGGTGCAGTGAGAGGGTTGAAGAGAGGTCGTGAGGAGGACAGTGATGACGAGCCGAGCCAGAACAAATATCCAAAGGTAAGAGGTCTGAAACGAGCCAAAGGGCCGAATCCGTTGTCTGTAAAGAAGAAGGCCAAGCGGGAGAAGGATCCAAAGGCTGGAGCCCCAGGGGATGAATCTACCCCACGACCGAGTGCAGAAAAGAAGTCACGACGTCGTGGCAAGCGAGGAAGAACCACGGGAAAATCACTTGGCAACGTGGGAGACGGAGACGGAGACGGCGTTCAAGTTCATCATGAGGTGAGAGTCAATACGGCCGAGGCGCAGTCGGAATGAACATGTCCTGGTTGAGCATATCTTGCTGGCCGATCTTTTCTTACTTATGTGTCGCTTATGATCAAGTTATTGACTGCAGTATGGACACCAAAAGGGAGCAAATTGATTATAGTGATACCCCATGCAGTTTCGTCATCAATGCAATTGTCGTACAGATTGTCATCTTCTCAAGCCTTGTCCATGAACGCCTTTCCGTAGATTAATAGCCCTGTCGCAGCCAACACACTCAGACCAGCAGGAAGTGGCTTGCCCGATTTGATAGCACGAGGCATACTACTGCCCGCAAGGACGATGGAGGCCAAGAGAGCGAGCTCGATGCCGTAAGGTTGTCGCCGCTGGATTCGATAGCCACCCAGGCCGTACTGTATTCACTGTCATCAGCTGGCTGCGCATACAAAGTCGTTCAGGTGAGGGATATACCAGAGCTCCCACTGTCAGCCCAGCTGCTATAGAAGGCACTGAGCCCGTTCGAAGGTATCCAATCGTGCCACCGACCGATGTAAGCGCACCGAGGATGTAGGCGGGAAGTTCAGACGCCTAGCAACATCTGTCAACACCGCATATACCTTGGGATGAACGGGAATGCAATAATAATGCATACCATTTTTCTTGTATTGGTCTTCTGGTTTCACGGTTCAAGACATGTGTTGCAGGATTGCGACACTTTCTTATGACGGACACGACGGACTCTGCCAAATTAGTTACCGGATTTCGGCATAAAATCATCCCGAACTGTCGACCAGACACTGACCATTTCCTCCCTTTTTGACACCTACTGTGAAGTGTAATGTATGTTGTGTTGATGATCAAAGATGAAAAGACAGAAACGCAGCTTATAACCCCACTGTAAATCGCGCCTTCCACACTACATAAGTAGGCAGATACATGTCTGTATCAACGAGTGAGCCACAATAATCATGCTCGCTATTCACCAAGCTCCTAACCAAAATCCATGTTCGCACACAGGCTGCATGCTTTGATGAGATGCTGCAATCTTCCGCGTTCCCTCAGTCTGCCTTCACATAGTGGTGGTGGTGTAACTCTTGATTGTTTGCTGTACTCCCGTGCTGTCTCATGAACCTCACTAACATGTCACCGTGTATGTTGTTGTTTACATATACATCAAACCCCAGAAGCCGGAACTGCGGTCTCCCAATATCCTCTTTTTGGAACTGCAAGAGAGAAAAGAGCTCATACAATCCTCCATCTCTCAGCAATACAATACTATTCGAGGTCAACCATGAGTCGCCTCATCTCTCGTGTCACTGTGGTTGTTTTGAGAGCCGCAGAGATCGTTGCGGCGTGTGTACGATCTGCCTGCAGACCTGGGAAATGATATTCTTTCAACTAACGAGAATGAACAGGTCGTTCTTGCAGTCATGGGCTTCACCATCAATCTGTTGCAGCACGACAGCAACGGCTATGCCCGCGACTTTACACCGCTCCAGATCTACACCACCAGCTTGGCAGCAACATCCGCCCTGATAGCCCTCCTCTTCTCTGTACCCTTCAACCATACATTTGCCTACTTCCCCGTCGACTTTACGCTGGGAGTTGCCTGGTTTGCGGATTTCTCTCTGCTCATTGCCGAATTCCACAACACGGCTTGCAACCAGAGCGCCAAAGAACTTGCTACACTGGTGCTTGGTGGCAGCTGCAATCGACAACGAGCTGTGTGGGGGTTCTCCTTTCTCAGTGGGTGTTTCTGGGTCGCAAGCTTTCTTCTCGGCCTGTGGTTCGTCATTAGAGAAAAGAAGCTCAACAAGCAGCGAACATCGACCAGCACCGATGTGCCTTGAAAGCTTTGTTTCCCTCTTTCAACGACTGGTATCCTGCGAGAGTGTTCGATGTTAAGCAGAAAAAAGGGGTTCAAGAGTATTGCCAAGATTGTCATAGACTTGACAGGATTTAAGTTCTCCTGATTGAGTATTGCTTCACCAATGCCCATTCGACTGGGCTGTGCAACGGGCCCGGATGCAGTTGATAATCAAGAGGACTATTGGTGGAAGCTTGTGGAAGGGCACTGTTACGTCAAGGTAAACATGATATAGTGGATAGTGCTGGTAGGGAGTGTTGTCAGGAAAACAACACGGCTTCACGTACGATGATGCGAAACTCGAAGCGAGAGAATTTATTCAATTTCCAAACCCGACTCCGTCTGTTCGTAACAACGGCAGCTGATGCAGACGCAATGTATTTATTGCCTAAATTCTTATATACTAAGTGTCTAAGATTAAGTCCTCCTGTGCTGTACACTAAATTTTCATCTCATGAATCCTCGGTGGTCACGGTCGCCCGGAATACTGCTTCTCCAAACTTCAGCCAAGTGAATTTGATCCGAAAAAAGGGGCCGCAGCCTGGCGTCAAACCGCAACCAGGGTGCGGAGCCTTGCTTGCAACAACATTTTGTCGCAGTCATTCAATTTCCTACGCCGTGACGATGCGACTTCTTTTTTAGCAACCAGAGCTTTTCCCTCTAAGCTCCGAGCTTCGACTACCCGTCCCCTCGTCCCTCGTCAGAGCTGCAGTAGCATGACGAGTCATGACGACTCGATCGCTGCCTCCAGACCGCTAGTGGCGTCGGCATGGACACGCTCGCTGCTCGCCGGTGCCCTCGCCGGCCTCACAGTCGACGTCTCGCTGTACCCGCTCGACACGATCAAGACCCGTCTCCAGTCGAACCTAACCCGCCATGTCACGACCACGACGGCCCGGCACACGGCCCTCGGCACACTCCGCTCGATCTACGCCGGTCTCCCATCAGCCATAGTCGGCAGCATGCCGAGCGCAGCGTCCTTCTTCGTGGTCTACGACTCGGTGAAACGCTCGCTGATCACGCCGGGCCAGACTTCCGGCCTCACGCAGTCGTACGTGCACACTCTGGCGTCGTCGCTGGGCGAGATCGCCGCATGCGCCATCCGCGTGCCGACGGAAGTCGTCAAGCAGCGGGCGCAGGCGGGACTGTTTGGAGGCAAGTCCCGTCTGGCCCTGCTCGATATCCTGTCGCTGCGCAAGTCCACCGGCTACGCGACCATGATCAAGGAGCTGTACCGCGGCGCCGGAGTCACCATCATGCGCGAGATCCCCTTCACTATCCTGCAGTTTACCATGTGGGAGCAGGCGAAGACGGCCTGGTCCGCGAGACAGACGCGTCTGACGGGCCGGGAGCGGGGGCTCGTCACGGCCGCTGAGAGTGCGCTGTTTGGCAGCTTGGCGGGCGCTGTTGCCGCTGGATTGACCACCCCGCTGGATGTGCTCAAGACACGCATCATGCTTGAACGCAGAGAGGCCGTCATCGGCGGCGGCGGGGGACAAGCTCACGCGAGAAAGGGCGCAGTGGCTGTGGCGCGGCAGATTGCCCACGACCACGGCTGGAGAGGCTTCTTTCGAGGCTTTGTGCCGCGAGTCGGCTGGATCAGTACCGGAGGCGCCATCTTCCTGGGCACATACCAGTGGGCAGCAAATACACTGGGAGAACAGCCGCCGCAGCCAGTCGACGGGGACGATGAGCGAGCAAGCTACCAACCGATATGAAGCTGAACCGCCCTATGCGTGCTTCTCCTTCCATTCCATTCCATTCCCGCTACATGCCTAGCAGGGGCGTATGCTTTTCTCCAGCGCATCGCATCGCATCGCATCGCATCGCAGGAAAGCAAGAGCTACGAAAAAACTACGACGCCAGCAAATGTGTTTGTTGTATCCCAGGCTATCTGCTAGCTACCTTACGATTCCCACATACCCTATTTGCGAAGCGTACGATGGATATAGAATGCTCGGCTCAGGCCCCGCTTGTACAAATATTCTGGTTTACGAGGCAAGAAGGGCTTACACACACGCCTTTTTTGACATGCTCTGTCTGGGCGCGTAGAGTAGGAAGGCCTAAGCTAGAAATTGGGCATGCACTAGTCAAATAGCCTGAGGCATTCAAAAGAACTTGCGCTACATCCAAGCAAAAAAAGTTGAAGTAGGTGAAACCACGACATGCACGCATGGGCAAAAGGCACAAAGAATACCTAAACGATTCTTCGTTCTGTCAATGAGTTGTAATCTTCTGGCTTGATTATCAGAAAGCTATGCCATCTATGCTGCGTGTGCTCAGCCAGTGAAGCAATCACATGTACAATCCGATCCAGTCCAATTCAATTCAAACTTGCGATACCGTCTCCATGTCCATGTCCGTGTCCGTGTCCGTGCCGTGTTGTATCCAAGACCACACGTCTAATGTCTGTAATGCAGTGGGTAATAGCGCCATGGTAAATGACCATTCGTCAAAACCGGGTATATGCTCCGTCTTTAACGCCTCATCAAAATGCTTGCAACGGACCACGAGGTAAACAATATAATCCTGCCCATGACTGTCCTGCCTGGCGTGATGTCATGCTCCCATGCCCAGCCGTGATTTTCCTTTTTAAAACTCATCATCGAAACTCAGCCCACTGTCTTCTTCAGCCGCCTGTTCAGCCCCTTGAGCGATCGCGGCCATCCCACCTGGGATCTTTTGGTGCTTCTCTGGTTGAGCCTTCTTAGTGCCAGCCATGACACCGGCTTTCTGGTAGTCACCCACGCGTTTCTCGAAAAAGTTGGTCTTGCCAGCCAGCGAGATGTTTTCCATAAAGTCAAATGGGTTCGTGACCTTGTAGTACTTGGGGTTGCCCATCGACACGAGCAGTCGATCGGCAACGAATTCGATGTATTGCTTCATGAGGTTGCTGTTCATGCCCAGCAGGGCCACCGGCAGGGCTTCGGTCAGGAACTCTTGCTCAATGGTAACAGCTTCGATGATGACCTTTTCGATGACTTCTTTGCTTGGTCGGTTGTTGAGATGCGACAGAAGCAGACAAGCAAAATCAGTGTGCATACCCTCATCTCGAGAGATGAGTTCGTTCGAGAAGGTCAGACCGGGCATCAGACCGCGCTTCTTGAGCCAGAAGATCGAGGCGAAGGAGCCGGAGAAGAAGATACCCTCGACAGCAGCAAAGGCCACCAGTCGTTGAGCGAAGGTGCTCTCTCGGTCTGAGATCCATCGAAGCGCCCATTCAGCCTTCTTTCGGATACATGGGATGGTGTCGATGGCATCAAAAAGGTACTGTCTCTGCTTTGGTTCTTTGATGTAGGTGTCGATGAGCAAGCTGTACATCTCTGAGTGAATGTTTTCCATCATGATCTGGAAGCCGTAAAAGCAGCGAGCTTCTGGGACCTGGACTTCGCCCGAGAAGCGCTCGACCAGGTTTTCATTGACGATTCCGTCTGATGCGGCGAAAAAGGCCAGAACGTGGGAGACAAAGTATCTTTCGTCGTCATTGAGTTTGTGGTGCCAGTCGTGGAGGTCCTTGGACAGGTCGACTTCTTCTGCCGTCCAGAATGAAGCTTCGGCTTTCTTGTATGCTTGCCATATCTCATGATACCTGTGGAAGCTGTTAGCATATCTTGCCAGCCTTGGAGTGCACTTGGGATGAACGTGATCCACTTTACGCGTCACGTCTGGTACGCGCCGCGTTGCAAGGTATTCGACAGTGGACGACTTACTTGAGTGGGAACAGCACAAAGCGGTGCGGGTTTTCTTGTAGTAGCGGCTCATCTGCTTCTGTGGACTTTATTCCGGGCGCTACTTTGGGTGGTTCTGGGGAAGTCTTGACGATATCGGTGACTGGCTTCTTCAGGTCTTCTTCGGTTGCGGTGGGTAGTGGTTCGAGAGGAGCAGGCATGTTCTCCTTGTCTTCCGATGTGAAGACTGGTTGTTTCATTGGCGAGTCCCTAACTTTGAGGTTCTCGAGGTTTGAAGCCGCCTTCGTTCATAGTGTTAGCCATATCAAACTTCACCACGATGCAAGTGGCAAGCTTACCTGCTTGGATGGAGTTACTTGGGTTGTCATCGTGAATGATGATGTACAGCCTGTGAGTGAACAAAGAGCAGGCGAGTAAGAGGTGCGCGTGTATGGTCGAGAGTGTGAATGAGCGTGGAAGAGGGTATGAGGAGAGACAACGGCCCAGGTACTTAAACTATTCACGCCTGGGCTCCATGACGCGCTTTTACGCGTTTTCCGATACGTCAAGTCACATGACTCGGGTGTTTTTCTGCCCAGCCACGATCCAAAAGTTGGCCCGACAGCAGCCACTCACATTCCTGCCCGGAGCGCGAAGTGGGCTCTCATCTCTTGCAGCGCTAATCCCGGCCGGGTATCGGAGTCGTGGAAAGCTTCTTGATTGGCCAGAGATCGCAGTGTCTCATCAGATAAGATGAAGCCAAGTGCAGGTACTGGAGCTGGAGGCCTTTTGGCGCGTTTCTTGAGCTGTAAACAGCATGAGGACGCGTAAAATGGAGCTCGCCAGCTGGTGTCAATATCAGCACGCTTAGAATGCGGCCGACGTCGGTCAACCGCCTCCCATATGGATTGAGGTTGGCAAGTGAGGCATGCCTTACCCTGAAGATATAGGATCAATTGTCTAACTTATTTAATTTCAGCTTATCTGGCGTAACACACAGGATATTAGTTACAATATTGACCTGTCTGAACCCAACAGTGTATTTGAACAGGCTGGGAATCATGCATCGGTGATATACAAGTGCTAACAAGCTTCGATGACGGCCGTCGCTATGCAAAACAGTTAAAGCACTGTGAAAATAGTCCAACATGAAAAAGAACGTGTTGCAGAGCATCACATCTTCTCTTTGATGGTCTGCGGTATTATCCTGTTCTCGGCCCATCGGACCATCTTGTTTGTCTGCTCGGCAAATGTCAGGGTCAAAATGGTGTGTGGCAGGATTCGAGCCAAATGTGCAAAGAAACCCTTGTATACGGCCAGCACACCTTCGGTTCTGATGGTCTTATACAAGCAGTCAAAAATGCCGTTGTACAGATTTCCATGCTGGTTGTATAATCGAGCCATGACCGTGTCGGGCGGATGCATGAAGCAGCATACCACAAAGCCGGAGCATGCTGAGCTGAGCAGATGCAGGGCTGGACCATCTTCCATATTGGCATGTCTCATCAGGCGTCTCTTTGCAAAGAAATACGTTGGTAACTGGACCGAACTCCCAGCGCCGGTTCGCACCATACTCGCGCCCATGCCTCTGTACAAGCCTTTTATTCCCTCTGCGTTGTAGATCTGTCGCAGCCCATCAAAGGCATTTCGATACTTGTGTTGCGTTCCGACGGGTAGAGTGGGCGAGTACGATTGTAATCGCGTCTTGACGAGGAAGAAGGGACTGCCGGCCATGGCACCGAGGATGCCGGAAGCTGCTCCAGAAAAGACGTTGACGCCTAGCGATTGAATGTTGGGGTCCTTAAAAAACAGCTTGGTCGTCGATGCTCGGAGAGGCTCGTAAAATCCCAACCGACAGCCATTGAGCAGGATCTGGTAGATGTATGCGCAGCCAATCCCTCGATACAAGCCTCGTAATCCTTCATTTCGAGCGACCACCGACACGCCATGGAGCACACCTTTGTACTTCTTGACTGCGATATCTTTCGACTGTAATTCGCCTTGCAGCTGCAACCGAATCTTGACAGTTTCAAAAGGGTGTGACGCCGTTACAGCGCCGCAAGCTGCGATTCCACCAGCAATGAAAGAGCCCGTCGTTGTCGCCATTGGTGATGAGAAGAAGAGAAGGAGGAAGGGCTTGAGGTACAGAGGATCGAAAAGGCGAAGCTGAGAGGAGAAATTATATCCTAAATCTGTTGCTTATTGTTTCTGAAACATTGCGCTTATGAACCGTCAGATCTCTTGTCTTGTGCTCGCAACATCAGCTGGATCAGGCCTAAAAATTGCCCAAAGCGGCGCCGGTTGTGACTACCTGAATCAGGAACCAAAAAAAAAATAAATCAGCTCGGATGCTGGACGGGGACACTGCAAGATCCGGCTCTGGTAAGGCTCTGATTGGCCTGAACATTCGGCAGTCACGTGATTATTTTGTTCCTTAATGACGTCGTGGGGGCGCGTCTTTTTTTCCCCCCAACACGCGTAATAGCAATGTGAGCAGTCGTCAGGTTGTGCCTGCCAAAAATAGATAGGTAGAGGTTACTCTGGAGGCTCCTACAGTACTCTCCAGCCAATACCACTTGCAAGGTTGTAATGATCATCGACGGGTTTCTGTGTCAGCATGTCGTTTCCCTCGCAGCAAAAGGTACAAGATGTTGTCAAACAGTATCGACCAGCCAAACATTTCCCCAGCGGCCGTGAAGGCTCGTACATCACCTCGCTCGACTTCGATGATCAGGGCGAGTTCCTTGTCGCCGCCGCTTCATCCGACGAGATGACGGTGTACGATGTCAAGGAAGGGAAGAAGACCAAGACGATCCCGAGCAAGAAATACGGCATCCACTTGGCCCGGTTCACTCACCACAGCCGACAAGTTCTCTTCGCGTCCACCAAACAAGACGATTCCCTCAGGCTCCTCGAATTGCACAACGAAAGCTTTGTGCGCTACTTCTCCGCTCACACCTCTCAGGTTACCTGCGTCGCTTTGAGCCCCGGCAATGACACTTTCCTCTCCTGCGGCAATGACGATCTCGTCTGCCTCTGGGACCTGAACTCGAGGTCTCCGCAGGGCAAGCTGAAACTGGTGACGCCCTATCTCGCCGCCTACGACCCGACCGCGTCAGTCATGGCCATCGCATCCTCCTCGACCCAATCCATCCTGCTCTACGACGTGCGCAACTTTGATAAAGCCCCGTTTGCCACGTTTGACCTTGCCGATGCCGAACGAAAGTACTGTCCAAGCACACAGGGACGAGCCTGGACTAAGCTGGAATTCTCGAATGACGGGAAATACATCCTACTAGGAACAGACTACCACGGCCATTTCTTGCTCGACTCTTTTGAAGGCAACGTCGCTGCTTTTCTCGTTGGTAAGACAGACGGAAGTGGCAGAGCGGCGCCCATCAGCACTTCAGGAAAGCCGCTAGGACAAGGGGATGTATGCTTTACCCAAGATGCAAGATACGTTATTGGTGGCACTGGCGGCACTAGTGACTTGCTTGTATGGGACACCCACTCGGCCCACAGTGGCACATTAGAGCCCGCGGTCAAGCTCAACGCCAAAGGCATCAAAAACCCTATTGTCCAGGTCAACCCGCGCTACAACATGCTGGCTACCGCTGATCAAAAAGTCGTCATGTGGCTACCGTCAGATCAGATGAAGAATTCGGATTCTTGAAATCGATACCCTTCAATCACAAGATAGCCAATAAAATTTGCACAAGCCGACTACTTGTCCTTGCCCAGCAAACTCCTCTCTCGTCCACATATCAACACTTGCGGACCGCGAAAGGGCTGTTCGACTACAATGTCGCCATAGCATTCTTGGGACGTCTCGACCCCATCAAGAGCCGCATCAACAGCCCTCTGCAGCCAATCCGCCACAACACGGTTCAGTGACACCGTCGTGATACCTTCTTGCCAGCCATGAAAGAACACCGCCTCATTCAGCGGACTTAGGCGAGGATGACCAGAAAGACGGCTCATGACCTGGTAGTCGAGCGCACTGCACTTCTTACCCCGTGTCTTGGATGGCTCGGGAGAATCGACAACCTCTATGGGCAGCTGAAGATGTGGAATAACACCATGAACCGAAACCCGGTGCAATTCTCCTCTCAATTGGTCTATGCCACGCTTGTCCTCAGGTCCAACGGGAAGGAAGATGTTACTTCTCTTCGTCTCCCCGGACGAACCCATGATCTGCACAATATTGCGCAGATGAGCTGCTGCCTTACTCGTGCACACGAGCTTCTTTCCACTGAGAATAGGATATATGTGTTTCGGCAACAAAGGGTCTTCGATTTCTCGAGCCAGCTGAGTCTCGATGTCCTTGCGCGCCGATCGCCCATCGTAGTGGTCTGGGATTCTGATGTCATGAGGGTAGATGTGCGAGATGTCGGAGATGAGAGCTATGAGGATTGTGCAGTCGATGTTGAGCGTGTCGGTGGGGAGTGGCAACGACTGTGATGGACAGATCATCCGATCAAAGTTAGTCTTCAGCCTGTCTTCGATATCATCAGACTGCTCTACATTGCCATCATTATCGCATAGCCTTCTCCCACTGAGCTGGTCCGCAGACAGCACAACGATGCCCATTCTTTCAATATGATCCAACACAAGATCAATATCATGTGATTCTCGTCTTCTGATCCTTGTCAAATGAAAGTACATGCGAGGATGCCTATGGTCCGGCCCCATCCGTACCGTTCGCGCCGCACTAGCAAATTCCCTTGCCATTCTGACGAGCTTTAACTCCTCCACAGCAGCCAGATCCTCGTCAAGGAGCCCGTCAACAGGCGAAAGCGACCCTTCTCCATTCTGATGTGCATTCTCTGTCACGTCACAGTTGTAAACCTCGTATCCTCCGTCCACCAGATCAACCAAACCAGCTCCGGCCAACTCCATCCCTAGCCAGTTGTTACTCTTCGTTATCACCTTGACCCACTTCTGCCCATGCTCGCCCACAATATCCACCATCACTGGCTCCTTCCCCTGTTTCGTTACAGGGTCCCTCACCCTCCTGCCCTCGCATCCCCGTAGACCTCGCAACTCTGTGTTCTGCTGCTGGTGCTGGTGCTGGTGCTGGCTCGATTTCTGTCGAGCTCGGTCTCGTGCATGGGCAGCTGCCGCTGCACCGACGTTTCCGAGCCGCTGCGTTGCGGACTCGTAAGAAGCGGCAGACCCAGAAGGAGAAAGAGAAGAACGAGAGACGCAATACCTCACCTGCTTCCTGATAGCAACTAGGCCTCTCGTCTGCTTGGCCTCGCTCCAAAGTGCGAGGAGGAATGGCAAATTGGAGCTACGGAGGCGGTGCGTTGCTGGCTCTGCCCCGCTTGATGGATCTGGATCTGGTGCCGGTGCCGGTGCTGCTTCTGAGATTGTCGGGGGTTGTGCGAGGCCCGATGCAACAGCATGGCGGTGGAGGAGATCAATCTCGCGGTGGACGTCAGTGCGGAATTTATTCAAAAGCGTATCTGGGCGCGGGACGAGTGGGCTGTTGGTGATGTGGTCGGTAAAGAGTTGGAGTTCGCGGAGGAGCTGCGTGGATTGGCTTGTGAATGTGGCGTAGAGCGTGGACAAGTCGTCATTTGACATCGTGTCTTAAATGTGCTTGGACAGGCGTGCCCGAGGATAAAGACTTCGAACGTGGAGATAAGTGAACATGCTACTATATTAGGCATGGGGCTCCTGATCATGTATTGCCTGTAGATTGCAGATCGCTTCTCCGGAAGAAATCTTGCGTGAGACTTGCAATTGTGAGCACTGGTGTCTTCTGCATCCCTGCCAGTGATGGATCTTCTCGAGCCCTGTAGGAGGCGGCTGCTTACGCTCTTTGACTACTGAAATGTGTCTTATATTTCATGCATCCGAAGTAATGAGAGAAATCAAAGATTCTAAGAAACTGCGTCACAAGGCGTGCGCTGGAATCATCTGGAAGGCCTATTTTGATGTGATGAGCATGCTGCTGCCTACGAATGACAGATTGAGACATTGCAAGGCTGTCGAATTCTATGGAACTCGAACTCAACATTTATGGGCCTCGGCTCGCAACGGCTCGCGGCAGTGTTACTACTAACGTTTATTTGGGCTCAATGGGTCACTAGGGTTCACTGGGTCAGGCTCTTTTAACAAGGCTGAAATTTGAAATTATTTTTTGGCTGCGGCTGACCCATTGAGCCCAAAAAAACGTTATAGGTACCGCGCATGCGAGTAAGGAGCCAGGTATCAGCATGAATCTCTCCCATCCTTCAATCAGTTTGTTAGTCGGTCTTTCTTGATACGTTTTCGCACTTTCCACTAGCCAACTTTTCGTCGCAGCATCTACAACCACAACAACACGATCATGATCTCTTTACTTTGTTCTTCATCGAGCAAGGCGACATGCAGTACGGAGCAAACTATGACTACATCCTCAAAGCTACCGCCGACCCTGAACGCTCTTGGATAGCTGACCGTTAGTCGACCTGCCGGCGGCACACAAGCTTATGCTGCTGTTAGTAAACGACCTGTTCAGCAACCGACCAGAATACGGTATTCAGGAATGCAAGCAGCAATCTTCCGGAGCTTCATTGAGGCACCGACGTCTATGTCAATCAGTTCGAGGTAATGAAGATGAGGTCACCGCATCATGGAACGAAGCGTGCTCCGAGACTTCTTCGTGAGACATTTCGAGCCTAGCTGGGGAACGATGTCGAAAGCTCCGGTGAAGTTCTGAGCCTGCTCACCACTACTCCTTTACGTTTCTTGACCACAGCGACGAGGTGATTGATCATTTCAGGTAGTGAGGTATCTCTTGTCTGCTTATTTACACAGTTTTCAGGATTTGTAAGAAATGTGTCCTCCACTGCTGCTCACCACAACGAAGACTTTGTCCTCCAGTTAATGCTGGTTATTTCGTGGAACAGTACTTGGTAATCCCATAGCTTTATCAGTGTTGTCTCTCGATCAACAATCAACTCCCTCCCAGTGAGATATGGAATCACATAGCGTAGGCCCACCCACCACAAACCTGCAACGCCAATAAGACCGACCCCGATCGTGCCAGTCGCCCACCAATTGAAAGGCAACTTCAGGCCCGAGTTGCCAGACGGTTGAAACCATATCGCGATCAAAGGGAAGCAGTTCGCGGTTGTGAAGACAAGAGCTGTCCCAATGCTGAGATATCTGTTGCTTGTGGATTTCTTATCCCAGTGAGCGCTGGTTCGGAAGCGCAGCACGAGCATGCCTAATCCAATTGCGAAACCAAACAAGGCATCCACCACAAAAGAGTAGAGACTGACATAAATCCGGTACGAGTCGTTGCTGTCCTTGCCAGGCATCGATGCTAGAATCAGGATGACGCTCCAGGCCCAATGCAGACAGAATGCCCCGACAGGTGTCGCATCTGATGTGGACTTATCCCTTGCCGCGAGAAAGGCTGGCGTGAGGTTTTTGTTGTCTGCGAAGAACTTGCTGAACGGCAAGATGCCTTCCTTGGCTATTTCTTGCTTTACTCTGGCAGCAGTAAATGTCTGAACCAAGATACTCCCCAGACTCGAGAATGCCATCAAAATGTACTGGATCTTAATGCCATCCACACCTCCGACGAGCTTTTCGAAGAACCGAGCAACAACTGTGTCATCCCCATCCGCGAATTGTTCATTGGCAGGCACAACCATCATCTGATGCATGTTAGCCGAACAGTATCCTCCAAATCGAGTCACTTACATATGCAATGTTGACCAGACAGTACACTACACCGATTCCAAAGACAGTCCCAATTGTGGTTGGCTTAAACTTCTTCCGAGGGTCTTCGACTTCACCAAGTACCTATGCTTGTCAGTGCGCCGCAACCTTCCAACTGTTGTCTTGACTCACATATGTTGCCTGATTAAAGCCTCCAAAAGCGAAAAGAATGCCTAAAAACGACTCGGCCAAGCCGTATGCGCCGTGCATCGAATCTTTCGTCGAGGCATGCACGCTTAGGTTTGAGGAGGCGGTATAGCTTGAACCCCCGAGGCCGCCCGCAGCGTACACCATGCCCATGATGAATATTGCGAAGAGCATGGCTAGCTTGATGGCGCCGAAAACATTGTTTAGAAAGACGCCTCCTTTTCGCCAAATGCCGTGTACGAAGCAGCAAAAGGTGATAACCCCAATGGCAAGACCACGAACCGCAAAATCATTTGGCTCAACGATATTAGCAGCACGGAAAATGCTAAAGGCAAATACCAACGCATTGCCAGCGGCGGTTCCGAGGACGATGAACGGTATGCCATACAGGCAGGTTGCCAGCAATTTTGGCGATTTGATCAAGTATTCAAGCTGAAGGGTTTATCAGCCTCAGCTTCTAGCGTCAGTTTGGGGCATGCTCACATAGTTCTTCTCGCCACCATTTCTCGGTATCGAGTGTTTCTCGCCGTCAATTACCAACCTGGGGACGGTCATACCGTATTCCGCGTAGACGTGGGCGCCACAGGTGGCAACGACTGTCCCTACTGCCCAGAAAAGCAACGAGTAAGCCACCGAATGTGTTCCATGTGCAACGGACGTGGGCGTTTTGAATATACCCGTTCCTCAACAACGTTAGCTCTGCCAAAATGAAATGAACGCCTGCCTACTTACCAACCATGCGATTAACAATGATGAAGACAATGGATACATATCCTAGAGCTGGCGCTCGCGTTGTCACGACTTTATTGGGCAGCCGTCCGACACTTGCTAAGTTTTCTGCACTGAAATCTGGGTCATGGCTCAAAGGTTCAGCTGATGGGTTTGGGGTGATGACCACTCCATTTGCTTTAGCTTCCATTATCGTCACGCTCAGAGAACTGCAATCCTGTCGAAACTCGCATGAGGGCTTTGGTAATTTCCACCTTTAATCAGACATAAATGAACGCAGCGGCAAGGTTCGATTGAAAGGAGCAGGACCATTTGACCATGTATAAGAAAGGCTGAGTATAGATGTTCCCAGTCGAGTTCCTGCAACTAAGGTCGACTACGCCTAGCCGCCAAAGCCTAGGAAAAGGCACCATGTTTTGCATGTGTTACTCGAATAAAATACGGCTTGAAAGTGGACGGTCAAAAGCCAATCATTGATCATATTTAGAGCTCGGCCAATGAGACATAGAAAAAGTGACCAGCTGTTTGTTCTGCGATGTATGTTACGACCCAGACCGCCAGGGCTGTCTTTGAGAGAGCTTCGCCTACCGGGTGGAGTCAAGCACCATGCACTTGGGTGAGCTTCACATTCGGACATCAGAGACTGACCAATGACGTTGCCGTATATCCTACATTAGTAGACGGAGATGTCTTGGAATTCATGTTGCGCTACACGCCAGTCTGTTTATAGCATAACAAGGCAAATCTGCCGATAAAAAGTCCAGGCACCAGAGCGGGGCTTTGACTTAACAAGCGTGAGATAGGAGGTCCACTGGGCTCGTTCTGGAAAGCTAAAAGACATGGTCGAGTCGTTCGAAGCGCATACTTCTGTATGGCCATCTATGTTCCGTTGAGAACGAAGAATACCCCTGGGTGAGACTGATTCCAAAGCCTTTGCATCAACGATCATATAAGTGTTATGATGGGTCAAGACGCAACATTAGGCTGAACGTGAGGTTCATGCACGTGACGTTACTGCTGTCCATATCTGATATCGAATCAAGGCCTTACTTCTGAGTGATTAAAGATGCCTGTCGGGTTGGACGATCTTATAGGGCTCTCAAGGTTCGCTTGGAGAATTTGGCAAATTACGTCGAGCGAGTACACCTGTGCAAGTAAGGAGACAACTAGAAGTCTAAGAGCCACCTTAACAATTTGTAGACCAAGAATACCAAGATTTTGTCGACGACATCAGCACGCTTCAGAGAGCTTTGGCTGCTCTCGAGAGCGCCGCGACCCCACACACTGTCAATGGACCATCTCTCCAGCTCACAACAGATTTCATTGAATCAGTTGCATCAGAAGCAGAGCAGACTCTCAAATCTTGCGACCGTCTCATTCAGCGAAATCCATATTTCAAAAAGGATGGCGGCGCCGTTAAGAATATTGTGTGGGCGGTGAGTGTAAAGGAAGATGTTGCGAAACTGCAGACCCGTGTCCAGATTTGCTTCCAAAAGATCAACTTCATACTCCTTCGACAGGATGAGAATAATACGCAAGCAGCAATCGAAGTCTTTGCGACGAATAACCAGACCAGTTTGGACGCAGTACACAGCTTACTACAGCAATTTACTAAACATATGGGTATGCCGGTACAGCCGGAAACTCGCACACTCCTCAGCGATGAAGTCAGACAAAGATTCATGGCAACTGAGGAATCTAGTGGTGCTTCCACCATCTCGCAGAAGATCGATGCCATGCTCATCTTCTACGAGAGAAGCACTCGTACATTCAACAGCCAGCCTCCCAGCATGATAAAGCCGCCGACTATACAATATCTTAATCTACTCAAGTGTATCTACCTTCTCGATAACATCAGGAACGATTCAGATTTCCAAAACTTTTGTCGGAAGCCAATGTCCGAGGCCTGGCTGCGCTTTCATGTTAACAGAATTGATACTGAGGCCAGCAGATTTCTCAGGGCTGACGGTACAATACAACAAGTTCCCGACGAAGAATTGCTGAGGCAGAACGATGAAGAGTTTGTCGTCGATCTCAGATATCTCGAGGAAGCTCCTAACATGGGTCCACTTGGTGTCAGCCGTGGCGAAGAGCTTGTAATGCAGAAGTCACTAGTATCCGCAAGCTCTAAAAGTGTGGAACACTTGCATGTTTTCCGCACAAGCAGTAACAGGCTCCGCTTGACAAAGACAGTCTCTACGTCGACGCACGCGCACAATGCTATGACCCAATATTACGAGCAGGAGCTCAACATTCAGACGGTTTCCATTGACCCCATATACGCCATGTCGCCTCAAGCTCAACCAAGCATTGTATGGAGGACTGCAAGTTCGGATACCCTTGCTCACGACCTGCATTTCACCAGTATGGGCGATGTTAGGGACTTTCAAAGGACAATCACCAATCACATTGTTGTTTTTGATCAAGATAGTTTGCGGATGGGACGCAAGAAGGGCGGGTTCCTCGATGGACCTGGCAAGATTTTCGCACAAAAAGGTAGAATACAAATTTGGTCTCACAAAGATCCTATATATCCCGAAATGTACACAAGACAACAGCCTCAACATCGTGCCAGCGGCAGCATCACCGCCGCCGCCAGTGGTCGGTCGAGTCACACTCCCTCAACAGGGCAGTCAGAAGGCACCTTCACGTCAAGGACAGTGGAAGAGATCACTCAGACGACTGTCTTGCGAAGTACTTTGAACAGGAATGAACTCATACCGCCCATGCCATATCAAGTCGTTATCATGGCCAAGTTGCAAGGCAAGGATCAGCTGATCAGCATCCGCATTGACCCGGGCACCCGTGTCAATCCGGACAAATGTCGCTGCAGTGTGCGCGGTTCGCAGTGTCGAGAAGTGTTCATTGAGCACGAAAACGAAAAGAAAAAGCTGCATGTAACGACTGCCATGCCCCACGGTCCCAAGAACCAAAGCGCATGGAATCTTGCTGTGTTCGGCAGAGTAGACCACCACAGCCCTCATCAAGACTTGAAACATGCTGAAGAAGAGACCGTGAAGCACGTAGTGCTCAGTTTCGCAGACGTGCCCGCCAGGATGGCCTTTGAAACCACTTTGAAATTAGCCTGCCAGCTTATGCTCGAGAAACACAATGACTACACCAACGCCGCGAACAGGATCGGCTCAATGACGACCTTCACGGCTCGATAGGCGGTCAAATCTCAAGTTTGGGTTAAAGTTAGTACATGTAGCACCAACTAAGAAAAGATCTCAGATGTACCAGGTGTTGTGTTGACAGCCTTTTGCCACGCAAGAGCAAGTATGATTAAACGCAGACGGGACGCAATTCCTGGAGTTAATACTTCTTTAACGGCACAGCGAGGGAGCTAGAGAAACATTCAAATGCAGCAAAAAGATAGAGGTTGAGATTAAAATACTATTGGTCATGGATATTCACGAGCAATTTGAAACATGGTTCTTGACGGATGTAGCAGCAGGATCTCGTGCGGTTCCCACTTGAATCATCAACATCAGGTCTTCCTTGTTAACGGACTCTCGACGTGTCCGCGGATAATCGGCCACAGAGCACCCCACTGCTCTCGTCTCCCTGGACCAGTTCAGTCAGCGCGGACATGAGTCCGGAAGAGAAGTCACTTGTCAGCCCCCGAATCTTGACGCATCAACTGAGTGATCAGGGGCGGCAGTTATGCTACCGGATTAACAGGATGGCCCATGCTTTTTCCGCCAATGAGGATGACAGTTTTATTATTCAGCGACTATATTTGTCCTTTACAATTAAGCTACCTTGCACGGGTAGATCAGCAGACGTTGACGAATGCTGGTGATTCTCGATTCCATATGAGGCACATTTGGTGTCACGTATAGAGCTCATCGTCAGCCCAATTCATTTGCCTCTTCAGTTGTGATTGCTGATAGGGATTTTGCGGCTGCTGATGGTATTGCTGCTGCTGCTGCTGATAAGCACCATTGCCCATCCCAGGAATGATGTCATAATACCCAGGGCCTGTTAACTGCACACTGGATCGAGGGTCAACTCCTGGATTTCCATAATCAATGGATCCGCCATGCTGGGAAAAGGGGCCGCTAGAGCCCACACTGGATACTTTCGGTAAATTAGTCATATTGTTGGTCAATCCCATACCAAGACCGGTCATATTTGACCAGTCCGGACTGGGTGCGGTCCAGTTGTCGAAGCCCTGCGCGAACTGGTTCTGATCGTTAAACCACCAGTCTTGACTCTCACCGACAAGATTTTCGAACCCAGAAATATTTGGTCCGCTGGTGCTGGGGCTTGAAACAGACCGTTTAACAGGGAGTCGTGTTGACGAACCCGTTCGTGATTGAACCGTGTTCAAGTAATCTTGTTGGTCGTTCGAAAGTTGCATGCTCTGATGGGCACGGCCTGCATTCCTCATCAAGTCAGCTGCGGGTTGAGGCGGTAACGAAAAGCTATTCGCAGCCCGGGATGCGTCTACTGCGTCCTTCGCAGATGGGGCCATAGGACCTGAAAAGCCTGCCAGCTGATCGGAAAAGAAGTTCGTTGAAGTCTGTGGGAACTGTTGTTGCTGCTGCTCTCGTGGCAGTTGCTGGAACACGTTTTGAAATTGTATATTGTGTGCCAGGATATCTGGTATGGGACGTGACGAGATGTGTTGCGTCATGCTTGCTAAAATATCGGGAGATAGGGCACCGGGGCTGGATTCTACTGAGCCCCAGCGAACTCGTGAGCGTGCAATAGTCGCTATGGCTTCATCCGGAAGCTCAATCTTCCAACGCTCTGCGCAGAGATACAAGACACGAAGAGTGCGTCGGGCAGCAGGCCAACAGTCACCCATTTCTTCGAGTTGTTTGATGCCATGGACTATGTCTCTCTTGGCATTCTTATCTGGCAGGTTCAGCAGATGTATGGTGCATGCGGAATGTGCTATATATACGACCTTGTTGATGATTTGTCGAAGCCCATGTGTTCGTTTGTACAGCCGCAGTAACTTTGATATCGCACTGGCTGCTTGAGTACAGAACTTTCGAGGGGACACATGCGCAGGCAAAGGGGAGGTCGCCTTGGTGAATCGGAGAAACGGTCGATATAAGTGAATGTAGAGCAGTTGAAAGAACATATGCATGAGCAAGACAGAAGGTAGCTGACCGTCTCTCGGCTCTAGCTCGGCTGGTAAATCGTGCTTCCACGCTTCTAGCCGAGTATGGATATCTGTCAATTTCTTCAACTCAGTCTGCTTTGTGATTGGCCGGTCGAACTGGGTTGGTTGGTAGAAGGAAATGAGCAGATCAGAAGATATTTCGGCCAGTTTGGATATTTGCAAAGCCACCGCGCGCGTCCTCGCAGGTTGTGCAAGGGTGTTGACGATGCCAGCGTCAGTGTAAGGAGACCACAGCTCGGAATCTTCTGAGAGAAATACGTCAAATTTCTTGGTGTTGGTGTGGGACAACTGAAGTTGTGGCTGCCGGCCCAAGTAATTCGACCAACATCTGTGAGGGTTAGTATGGAGAGCAGACTGTGTCTGGCGAGCGACGAGACTTACTTGTCGAACAAAAAGCAACCCCAAAAAGTGATCCTTCGAGCGTCAACATCTTCATCTGAGAGTCGCGACGAGTCGTTCATTGGCGGAGCATCGACATTGAGGCCCAAATCACTTGCCAGCCGAAAGCTCATACCGCTGTATACCCACCCCTTACTCTCCCGTCCACAACCTGCTTCTCGTACCGACATCAAAGCAAGAGCTTGAACAGTGCACAGTTTGGCCTCGGCAAATTCGTCGTTCTCATACAAGAGTCGCTTGGCCTCAGCGAAGAAGTGATCACCGATTGTACTGGAATCGTCAGGATCAGCACGAGCTGCAGGTTTTGTGGAAAAATGGCAGCCCAAGGCCAGCATGGCATTGACCAGAACCGAGGAGCAGTGTTGCGAGGGAGTGCCGGTCAGGAAACTTCTGTAGAAGAGTTCTTTGGACAAAGTGGTAAAGTAAGTGTAATGCCAACAAAAATACATGTTCAGGAAATGCAAAATTAAGTCTGGGTCGGCGGTGACATTGGTCCAGCCGAGAATGGCCTCCTTGTGAGGGCGCACGACGTTTTCGTCACTTGGAGCGGGCGACGGCATAAGATTGGATGGATCATCAAGCCATACCAAGTTGGAAGTACCACCGATGAATCGAACAGAGCCATCCAAGAGCAAGTCACCCATCTTCCCTGACAGTTCGGCGTCGAATTGTGGTAGGTCAGCAGGCTCATGCTGATAAATGGGCGAATCTGGCACATCAGGGTCGAGGCCCTTGGCGCGTGCATCAAGACCTTGGGCGAGTTCCTCGAGATTCTCCGTCGTGCGCATTTGCTTCAACAGGGTGACGGCTTCGTCTTCCTCCAGGCTCAGCAAAGCCTGAACTAAAGCTTGTAAGGTGGAGGTTTTGTTCTTGAGATTGTCTGCGTCCTTTTTATACACCCCCTTCCGACGATGATCCGTGTGAGGGGCATATTCGCATTCAGTCATGTAGACAGAGGCACAAGCAGCGCACTTGGGCAAATTTCCATCACATTTGGATTTGCGCCTTCGACAAGCGACACAAGCCGTACTCACACATCGCCTCTTGCTGGACAACGCCGTGTCCTTGTTCGTGGGATTGTCCATGCTCTTGGATGTCAACGATTTCTCATTCTCCATATAACACGAGCAATCCTCGCAGCCTTCTCTGTGGTCTTCAGGTGAAATGGGGATTCAAGAACGAACGAGAGGGCTTGATTGGGGGCGTCGTGAGTGCGAATCGTAAAGACAAGCTCCAGAGGTTCACAAGTCTCCTGCCCAAATTGTAGGTTCTGCGGTTGGTATTGTCGTACATAGAGCCACACACCGGTGAGGGCTTTGACACTTAAGATACCTTCTGAGTCATTTTCCGTACCGCTTGAATGTGATATCGATCGTCTCCTACGATAAAAATGTGGCAAAGGGCGAAATCTGAGAATAGCGGCATTTGCCAGCTCAAAAGCTAGGTCGGATAGAGCCCGACCGTTATTGCAAGAAACGTAGTAAAAATATACTTCATTTCAAATACCTCTTGGGAAAGAGGTAGATAAGAGGGGCCACAGAGTAAGCCAACCACCAAACTTTACCCGCGTCGGGATAGTGTTCATCAAATGGTAGGGCATGGCCGTGAGAGAATCCCGGGTCTAGAGGCGAAAAATTTGGTCTAGAATATTGTGGGCACGTGCGGGTCCGGGGACTAATTCAAAAAGGCAGGAGCCAGGGACAGGGAAACAGGCATGGGTTATGTAACCTAGACCCTGTTCGCTGCCAAGAATACCCCACGTGCAACTACCACATTTTCCCATGCTTCAGAAACGAAATTACCCACACCGGCTTTTAAGAATAGCATAATGCCTAAAAAGTTTCCCCGCCTATCTTTATTAGGCTTGTATATCCGTTCTGAGTAGGATTCGCACTAAGAACTGACAAATAGGAGGCGGAAACACATTATCTCAATCCATTGTGGTTTTGCAGATTGGTGAGAACGCAATCGGCCTTCCCATGAACGAGTGTCTTGATCGCACATAGAAGTTCGTAGGGGAATCCACCACTCCAGCAACTTTAAGCAGCACGCATTTGTGAGGTTCATGTGTTGCTGTTTAAACAGTTCAACTAGATCAAGTTTCTAAAAGCTGTCACAATCGCCTGTTTTGTGCTACTATCGTTCGTGCTTGTGTAGGCATCGTTTGCACCAAGGAATTAACCATACCTAGGTACGTGTCTCAACTAGAATCACAGCAAATCGTACCTGCCTTGAGGGCCACATTCTCGATTACGCATCCTCCAACTTGCTGAAATGAATGTGCCCTCAATTCTCATGAAGCCAACGATGCGAATCATCCTGACTACGCTAGCGTTGAGGTGCATTGAGGCAAAGGCCATATCAAACATAGGCACATCATATGACACCCCACGTAGAAGTGTCTCATTGCTATTTGACACTGCAAACATGACTGCATCTAGGTCAGCTTGTCTAACATTCGGCATTCGCAAATTCCAAGAATTGAACACAGCTAAGTTTTCTGGACCCCGTGTCAGCTTTGTGTTTTCATGCGCAATAATAACGAGACAATCATTGACATCAGATAGTAGTCGAGTCGTTTGACGAGACCAGCCTCAATCCCGTCAGCCTTTTCCGTCCATGGTGAGCAAGTCCCTCAGGTAAAGGCAATATCTAGATCGTCACTCGTTTGGATTTCATCGCCTTTCAATCGATAAAAGTCCTTACCGTCCGCGATTATTCAACGAGTTTGCTTCTGCAAAGACGCAGAATTGAAATGAACCTGCTGTCCAATAGACAACAGATGTTGCTGCTGTATGAGGAAACCTATCTGAAGTGTCCTACACGAGCTACGAGCTTGGAAAGTGTTCTTCCATACTCCGTGCCCCCGGTTCTAGGGCAAGCCAAGGATTGGGGTCCCAAAGCCGGGGGTTTATTAGGCGTTGGAAGGGTCCATGACTAGCCAATTGGTACCTGCATGATTGTTGGTGGAGTCGGCGTGTGGCCGATTTTCGGGCAGCCACCGGCTCCTTGAAAATTACTCCTCACGAACTTAGAGCACGGATTGCCGTACGACGCTGAGCACGGCGTTGTGCTGAAGATATGATATCAACAAAGACTGCACAAACCGTTGCGGTGCTGCATTTATCAGCTTGAGACATCGAACAGATTCGGAACATGTCGAAACCAATTGTGCTGCGGCTTGGCGAGGACATCAAGTACAATCACGATTTCTATCAGAATGACTTCTTAGAACGGTTCGATGTTGTTGCAAACACCAGTGCGAACCGTGACGAGTTTATAAAAGATCTGAAGGACAACAAGTAAGTCAACCTGTTTCTGGAATTGGATGATTCGGTGTGCACTGAGATAGATTGAGTATCAGCGGTATTGAGCTGCTACACGTCCTTCGTGCTGACTTACTTTGTTGTCTAGGTATGGCCGATTTTCCGCAATCTTTCGTCCACATTTCCAGACTGGAGGCGAGATGGGGCAATGGGATGATGAGCTGATTCCTTTAATCCCGTCGTCATGCAGGATATTTGCTTCAGCCGGCGCGGGCTTCAATTGGGCAGATGTTGATGCCCTGGGTCGCCGTGGCATATGGTACGCCAACGGTGCGGGTGCCTCCGACGATGCTGTTTCCGACATGGCCCTTTACATGACCCTAAGTATCTTCCGTAACTTGACCAAAGCTCAACTGGCAGCGCGCACTGCAGATCCGGAAACGTTTACGAAAGCGCACCGACTACTTGGTAGTATAAGTTATAACCCTAAAGGCCATGTCTTGGGTATAATTGGATTGGGTAAAATCAGTAAGCTTTTCAGTGTCAAAGCAAGGGTCTTGGGTATGAAGCTGGTCTATCACGATGTTATCAGGCAGAGCGAGGAAGAAGAAACCCGTCTGGGTATTGAATGGAAGCCGACTCTGAAAGAGTTGCTAGAAGTGAGCGATTGTGTAAGTCTGCATGTGCCGCTGAATCAGAGCACCAAGCACTTGATCAACAAAGAAAGTATCTCCTGGATGAAAGATGGTGCAAGATTGATCAATACCAGCAGAGGAGAGGTCGTTGAAGAAGATGCACTGGTTGAAGCGCTAAAGACCGGAAAGCTTCGTGCAGCTGGCTTGGATGTGCATTACAACGAGCCGCAGGTCAACAAAGAGCTGGCTGCGATGGAGAATGTGACTCTGACTGTGCACTGCGGTGGAGGTGCGATTGATACTAGGGTGAACTTTGAGCTGAACGCAATGAAGAACATTTTGGAAGTTGTCGGAGGCGACGGACAGGTCAAGAGTAAACCCCTCACACCGGTAAACGCAAAATCATATGTAGCACCTTAGATATCCATTTAGAGCTAGTAAAAGAGTCATAGCATTCACATCTTGCAATATGAATGGCATTCTTCGATAGAATAGAGTAGTAAGAATTTGGTCAGGCAGGTGAGTTTCGTGATCACGGGTACCACCCAACCTAGTATAAGACGGGAAAAGCCATACTTCTGGCATTCGGCGACATAACCTACATAATAATATAATGGTGTATCTTGATTCAAATGATCAAGCAAAAATTGCCCTAAAACAAGAAAATGCACAAGTCATGGAGCACGCATCGAGCGGAGACACTACTTGCCTCATGTTATGTCTGGTCACTTCTATAAATCTATTTCTAAGTAGCAGATATTGCTCACAAAATAGCCAATGCCCGATTGCCTTCATCGTGCTGCCCCCAAATCGATATTCGCAAATTCGCCAGCACTAAGCTATTACAATGCAGTCGAGGTGAAGTTTATTGTAGTGCGTGCTCATAACTTCGCGCTCGGCTTCCATTTGATCCATGGGTGGTCCTCTCCTGGACTTAGGAGCGGCTCGAGTTTCGTCGTGTTGACCATACCAGGTGATGCTTGATCAAGGTCAGTAATACCGCTCAGCTTCATCGAAGAAATCAGCTCGTCTTTCAAGACTGGTAAAACCATCAGTAAATGTACACAGCGGATAGATTGAGGAGACTTACTGTCTATCAAGTGCTCGACGCCTTCGCGACCGTACGCGAGCGAGTAGAGGAAAGGCCTGCCAAGACCAACAGCTGTTGCTCCTAGGGCCAACGCTTTTAGAACATCTGTCCCACGCCTGATGCCCCCATCCACAAAAATCTCCAAGCGGCCGAAAACTTCTGGACATTCCCGATGTAGTTCCAGCAGCGTCAAAATGGGACTTGGAGCTCTGTATTCACGGTATCAGTACTGTTGCAAATACGTTGATAAGTAGCAAAGCTGTACTTACGTGTCTAATGATCGGCCTCCGTGATTGCTAAGCATGATTGCATCAGCTCCATATTTAAGGGCTTTGCGAGCATCGGCTGCGGTCTGGATTCCCTTGAGCACAATTGGAAGCCCCGACACCCCTCTCAACCAGGCGAGATCTTCCCACGTCAAGGTCGGATCGATGTATTTGGCCATCACACGACCTAAACCTCCGCCTTTCTTGTCGTTGACAGCGACAGCACCGCTCATGGCCGATGACATGTTGGCTGCTGCAATCCTCTCGTCGGCTTCGCGCTTCCCAGGTATTGGTGCGTCGACAGTGACAAGTACCGCTCGTACGCCAAGACTCTTGGCTTTTCTGAGGAGAGCTTCCGTCTTGTCACGTTCTGAGTTGACGTAAAGCTGTAAGAAGAATGGTTGATTCGAGCGTCCTTCCTTGATAATCTCCGGCAGCGGATAAGATGCGTTGTTGGAGATCTGTCTGTTAGTCGACGAAATGGGGCTTGAGCTGATGACTTACAACATGAATAATGCCTTCGTTGCCACAAGCTCTGGCTACCGCTAGTTCACCATCAGGATGAGCTAGTCTTGCCATAGCCACAGGGCTCACAAAGAATGGTGCGCTGGACTCGCACCCAAGTATCTGTCGCCTGATTGAGACATCTTTGACATTACGTAGTATACGCGGCCGCAACATGAGTTTTCGGTAGCTCTTCTGATTTTGACAATGTGATACTAGGTCAGTGGCAGCAGAAGAAAAGAAGGCGAAAGCCTTCTTGGTATATGTCGTTCGAGCGACCTCTTCAAAATCATGCAGAGACAAAATGGCTGAGAGGGGTGGTCGAGGGTCGTGAACCTGAGGAATCGGTTTCAATACCACATCCTCTTCGATCACGTCTCCTTCGACAAATGAGCCCACTACGCTTGCAGCTGATAACGTGTCATCGATGATGCTGGGTGCATGTACTTCATCGTAGGCATTCGATGCATTTTTACCTCCAAAGTTGAGAATAACTTGCACCAGTTAGCGTTTCATGCAGTATCCGGATTAGCAGAAGCTTACTCTTCGAGCCGCCGGGGTGCTCATTCAAGAAAGAGGATACATCGTAAACTTTGCCGTGTACTACGATCCAACAGTCTTCAGCTGTGTTGTGCTTTTTGATCTCGGCTGGAGAGATCTGTCTCAGTGATTCTATGCTAGAAACAGAGTCCATTTTCTGTCGCCAGTGTTCTTGTAGAGCAGTTTCACGGTGCCTTGTCGAACTTTTGTGTGACCGAACGGTATGGCTGGGCTCATTACTACCATCATGGGCGGCCTTCTCAATAAAGGCTACATAAGTGCGCGTTAGACTTCCTCCAGCAGTGTTACCGGTGACTGCAGTAGGCTAAGGAAAAGGGTCACAACTTACGCGATACCGGACCTGCGCCGATTTCCACATCAGTCCTCGGCAGAACACCGCGACTCGTTTGGCCCGGTGAAACACGTGACTTCCTCTCCAGGCGTATGCAAAACTCTGCTGCAAACCAGACTGAAAATTGCAACCAAGCCAAAGAACTATCAGGAAGTATGTGAAGGCAAAATCTTTGAGCGATTCGTTGTTTGTCCAGCAGATGAATCTTGGTACTATATTAGCGCCAAATGCAGAGACCAGGCCGCAAGAAACATATCTGATTATTCACGTGCAGTGGTGATCTTTTGGCGATGCAGATAACTCACGGAATTGATGTACTTTGATGATTGAAGCGTTCAATTCTGAGATTCTGTTGTCGCAGACTGTTACTGATCCCATTTCGCTCACCGATTCCCGTCCATGATCCGGCTTATTAGCACCAAAGCCAGTTCAATACTGTGGAATCATATAAGCCTCAGTGAGCGGCAGTACTCTGAGATTTAGACCTTTCGCTGGCAAAATGCTTGACTAGTAGCCCGAGTTCATGTTTGTGAAGTTGAAGTTACCAAAGCTGAGGAGGTTTGGATCGGTAAGATCTGCGTATTGCTGATTGGAAAAAATGGGGCTCATGCTAAAGGGTAATACCATCTGGCTCTGAGCTTGCGCAGCCTGGGTCGGCATCATCTGGAATGGCCCACGGTCGTGATCAGGGTATGGGGCGAAATTTTGCATGGGCATTGAAGCGCTAGACTCGTTCGTACAATCAACCAATTTTCGTCCAAGACCGATAGTCATGCCGCGGATAGGATGTTGTGGAATACATTCAAGATTAGTAAAGAGTGCTAAAACCTTCCCAATGAGCTCAAAATCATTCAATACATCAATCGACAGCTGCTGGGAATATTTAGAGCAGACCTCCAGGATGAAATGTCCAGCAAATGCTATCATGACGTGAAAGTATTGAGGTATGCCAACAAGTGCTTGTTGCATCTGTTCATCGTGTAGAATCATGTCAAATATGGAAACACTAGCATCGTGTGCCATCACGGCCGTGGTCTGAAAATATGGTGGGATTTGCCCATCGTGTAGGCCTTTCAGGACATGGTGACAAAGGCTCAGTCGACCAAAATGATAGTGCATTTGTAGTCCTTTGATTGGAAAGTCTCCGATGTGTGTGTTTGGCTTGAACAGGACTGAAAATCTTGTAAACCATTTATCTAGCTGTCGACAGAACCCATTTATCTGTGTGGTCGCACTCCGAGGCAACGGCTCATTCCTCTCAACCTGCAAGCAATCCCTTCCCTGGCTCATGATTGATAACAGTGATACTTGAGACATTATGCGAACATCGGCGTCTTCTGCCCCGTCGCGGTTCAGGAAAGACTCCCAATTTGCAGCCATAGGGCTGTCGTTGCGAAGTATCGAATCACGATTGTAGAGGATCGACAAGTGCTGGTCGCATACAAATAATAAGTACCATAGCCTTGACTTGTCAACAGCAGAGTCCCATGTGTCTGCGTTCGATGTAGTGTGTGCTATCGAGACAAAATCTGCCGGTTCTAATGCTTGGCTTAATCTGCGATGTAAGTGAGAATCGGCCGCACGTCGAATAGCATCACTGCACAAAATTCGAGAAGCATCAGAGAGCCAGAAAGCGCCAATACATAGAGCTCGAATAAATTCTAGGTCTTTCTTCTCGAAAGTTGCCTTTGCGACAAGACGGCGGAACTCCCGGTTACATGCTTGAAAGGTCAAGTGTTCCTTCGGATCATGGAGAGCTGCCACCGTGCATACAGCAGCAACAAGCACTGGTGACGCTTGACGCATGGACTGAAGGTCCTTGTAGAAGCTTGCTATGCCGTAGAGGAAGTGGCATAGCCTGGAGGTATACCTCTGAAAGAGAGTTTCTGCGACATTGAGGCTTATGATTCCCCTGCTTATCAAGTCAAGTTGTTGAACAGGCCGTTTCATGGAAGGGCTGCTCGGAGTGTCAGCGGATCCCGGGCTAGCTAGCTTTGAAACCTCGAGAAATCGTTCGATTGGTGCAGGTTCGACTCCCGGCGAGCCTGGCAAGGATACTTCGCAATTTGGCTCATCTGGCTCGTTGTCGGATGGAGCATTGCTGTCGCCTACCAGCTTCTTGCTTTCGCCTGTAGATGACAGAGATTGAGGCTCTTCGAGCTGTAGATGACGGCAAATTCTTTGCAATGTTGAATGCATATCTTGCAAATCGCGTGTGATGAGCTTGGTGACGTGATTATTCGCCATGAGGTCTTGGATATTTCTGTTGACAACGCAAGAAATTCCTCGACGTGCGCAACGATTGCAGGGTGGGCCTTGCTGGGGGATTTCGCACTTGATCTTCTGCTTCCTACAAGCTGCACACGCCGATGATTTTCGACTAGTATTAAGAGCTGTCTCGATTACAACAGCATTTTTGCCGTTGCTGTGGTCGCCTCTCTCTAATGATTGAGCATTCGCCAGACGAGCGTTCAAGCCTGCCACAGGGCGAGACAACATACTACCATCTGAGTGAGTGGCGCATGATGCGGGTTGTTGGTCTTGCTGATTGTAGCTGTATGCACGGCCGGAGATCTCTCCCGAGCTATGATAGCGATCACTGAGGCCGGGCACCTCAGGAAGCGAAGCTTCCAGGGAGCTGTGCTTCCGTTTCGACATAATGTCAAATCTTTCACATCACGTACAGTGAGGCCGCTCAGCCATGTAGCCCTCGCTCGGGCACCGCGATTTTCCAGAAGCTGCCTGATTGGTTGCTGTACTCATTAACGGCCTCGACAGACAGACATCTTGACCTTCCACACGTAGAACGCATGGAGTCATGTAACTTGCCCAATCGAGACGCGAAAGCCCAGTGCAAACGTCATGCAGACGCGCTGAACAAGTCTCACGTGGCAGAAGCGAGCCTCTAGCGTACTTGGGTATTAGCAAGCACTTCGGCGGGGTTGTCTCGGAAATAACTTCAGGTTCGTGGGTGTGCCCCTGCATAACCCAGAACTTCGAAACCACGTTCGCCCAAGGAATCGGATAATAATCGGGTGCTCCCCGCAGAACTCCAGCTTTTTGAACTTAAACCTTACATGTAGGGCGTGGCGGGGGGCACACTCGGTAATCCTCCGACATATGGACGGCGAATGTGCCGGTCCAACATGTTCCAATGAGAATTTGAGGCGGTACGAACAGCGACCGAGCCATTTTCAAGCAGATGGCCTGGCACGGCCAGAAGAAGGGCTTATATGATGAGATCGTTCGAGGGCAGACTTACAACTGCGCGTTAAGCCAAAAATTATAGCTGTCACAGCAAACACGTAGATCAATCTCTTCACTAAAACTTGTCCTTCATCATGACCTCCACGATCGCTTCCAAAAGCAAGCAAATCCCACCTGGCGTCTACTGTCCAGTGGTGTCGCTCTACAAGACCTCCAAGAGACAAGAAATTGACCTTGACGCATCCTACAATTACTTTGCACATCTGATCAAAGGTGGTTGCCACGGACTGGTCTTGGCAGGATCAACTGCTGAAGCCGTACTCCTCACACCAGAAGAAAGACAGGATCTTATTAGAGTTGCACGCAAAGCTGCTCGAGACCTGAGCTTACAGGACTATCCAATTGTGTCTGGCGTCAGTGGTCAGTCGACAAACGAATCAATTATCTTCACAAAGCAAGCCGCTGAAGCAGGTGCTAATTTTGGACTCTTACTGCCGCCAAGCTACTGGGCTAAGGCCGTCTCGAAATCGGTCATTCTTAATTTCTATCGCGATGTTGCAGATGAAAGCCCGATTCCAATTGTGGTTTATAATTTTCCCGGCGTGACCAGTGGCATTGACCTCAACTCCGATGTCCTTTCAGAACTGGCTCATCATCCGAATATTGTTGGCGTGAAGCTGACGTGTGGTAACGCTGGAAAGGTTACTCGTTTGGCACAAGAATACAAACCAGCTCAATTTTCAGTTTTCGCAGGGCAAAGTGACTGGCTAGTACCTTGTCTCATTGGTGGTGGCGTTGGCTGCGTGACAGGTGTGGGCAATGTTTTCCCCAAATCTGTCTGCCGGTTATATCAGCTTTGGCAAGACGGAAAGGTAAAAGAGGCAACAGAATTGCAGGGTCTGGTTGCTCAGGCTGAAAAGGCCTGCAAAGAAGGCTTGGCGGCGACGAAGTTTGGAGCAGGGCACTTTGCGGGTCCGGTTGCTGGTGTTGACGATGCTAAAGCCTTCTGGCCGAGGAGACCCTATGAGCCTCTGCCCAAGGAAAGAGAATCGTGGGTGATCAAGTCGATGGGCATTCTAAATGATATGGAAAAGTCTTTGCCTGACGTGCATAGTTTTCCTAATTAATAGAGGTGCACAGATCTCTTAATTGATAGACACAACATTTCTGCCTTCAACCGATTTGATTTCTCAAAATTATGCGACACTTGAAACGACCAGCACAGGTCTTTGATATGAGATTACGAGTACTCCTCATCTGCTAACAAGGTCTAGAATTACCTCTGAAACTCACTGTTGAAGTAGCTCGAAATTATAATTTCTTATTGCGTCTTATTCGAGGGCAGTCTCATGCTAGATATTCCTGGCGCAATTCTATATACTTGATCCGCTGCCGCCAGAATGTAAATGCGACATGGATCAATCCATCCTGACCGATTGTAATGCTTGGGTAAGACAGCTCTCTGTTCAATTTCTCCTGGCTGTTGTTGGTCATGCAATATCCATCACCATCTTCCAATATCTTTTGTTCCCACGATGAACCGTTGTCGTCGCTCCATGCAATATTCAGAGGTGCCCGAGGAGCACCCCAGAAGGCCTTGCGGCCATCGTGCTTGCTCTCCTGATTGGTGCGCTTGTCGCCCTCTTCGGCAATTTCGTCGTACAGACCTTCTCTCTCACCCTTTGCATTGGCCTTTGAGGAGTGATTGTACACTAGTACTAGCCTACCAGAGGGCAGCACGTCGACGCAGATTCCTGAATTTGGATTTGGCAAACTACTAGCCTCAGGAGTTGACCAATGTAAGCCGTCATCGGATCGCGAGATGTAAATGCTGTCCGCCCAACGACTGCGATACATTGCGACATACTGTCCATTTCGAAGCTGTTTGATATTCATGTGCACAGCACCATAGCTTTCGGGGACTTCGTATTTGGTCCACGTGAGACCTTCATCTTGGCTGGCACGCACGCATGAAATATCGTCATTGCCGATCCAGCGCTTGCCTGGCTCTGTGCGGCACTTGAAGGTTGGAACCACCCACGTGCCGTTCTCGAGAATTTGTACCGGTTGCCTGATGAAAGTTCCGGGCTCGCCAAATAAAACATTTGGCTCCCCCCACGACTGACCGCCATCCTTAGACGCGATTCGCTTGATGATGGCGGAGTCTTGGTCGCCAGCATTTTGAGAGGTGTACATTAACCACAATTCACCGTGGGGTGCAGCAAACAGAACAGGATTCTGCTCGCTTCTGGCAGTGTCGAAAGTCATCCGTTGAGCAGCGGTCCACTCATCTGATCCATGAGGCAGCCTTGACGTATAGATGCTGATATCACCTTTGCCTTCTTGACTACCACCGAACCAAGCACAGAGGAGGTCTCTGTTCTCTAACAGTAAAAGGTTTGATGCGTGACATTGCACAGTTGAAGCTGGAAGGAACGCTTCCTTTCGTACCTTCTCACGCGTGGGTCGAACCGTAGGCTCACCAAAATCGGGAGCATCGCGGGCAATCATAACTGCGCAAGAATTGTTTCTCTGACGGTTTCGAGGACCTACCCAAAATCACTTCGTTAACGCTGGTGAATGCTTCCCATACTTCCTTTCCAAAAGGGTTTTATGTATAGGTGTCCGCGCTTTTCTTCATCCCGATTGCTACCCACTCACTAACAATTTTGCACTTGAGGAGTGGGCGGCATTGACAATCGGCCAGCGATGGTTTCTGCCACCGTGTGGAGTTGGTGCTGAATCATTATCTGCGTTTGATGAAGATCCGAGCACCCGGTCCCCAACCCGCGCTATAAGTCGGCGATCCTCCGAGACCCACATATTTTGCCACCGGGCCCATCCCGGGCTTGGGACCGACAAGGTGTGCTGGCTTTTGATTCGCGTCGTCCTCGACTTTAACCAACGCAAGCTTTTGGCTTTTCCGGGGCCCCAAGAGTGCTTGACAGTCTTGGGGCGCTTGTCTGCCATGGCATTTGGTCGTCTACATAATCCACGGCCTCCCGCATGGGTTGATCTTATAAGCTCTGCCCTTAGCAAAAATACTCCTCAGGCGGAATCTCTTGATCATCTCAGGCACCATGGCAGGCGGCACCAGTATTTGGTTCAGCAAGGATGCAAGAACTGATCCAAAGGAGATCTTCAACTTGAGGTTGCTGTATCTGCTTGTTTCGGTAGCATGGGCTGGATGCTTCTATGGCTTCGACACGGGTAATATTGGCGGCGTCCTTACTCTGCCATCATTCAAGAAAGACTTCGGGCTTACCGGGATACCTGAAGTGAATGTTGATAATAGGAAGGTAAGATCGCAAGTCCACGCACGAAGTAATTGCTTCATGGATGACTGACTCTTGTTCCAGGGAACTATCGCTGCTATGTTAGCCGCTGGCGGGTCTGCTGGCGCCTTGTGCGCTGCTCCAACAGCCGACTTTCTTGGTCGTAAATGGTCTGTGTTCACATGGGGTATTGTCTTTCTAGTTGGTGCGGCGATGCAGATGATAGCCGACTATGAAGTCCTCATTGCTGGACGCTTCATCGCTGGCATGGGCGTGGGCGCCAGCTCAATGTTGACACCTCAGTTCCTGGCTGAGAATGCGCCTAAGTCTATTCGAGGATCAATGACCGCCTCCTACAACCTCATGATATTACTGAGTCTGATGTTGGCGTTCTGGATAAATTACGGCGTTTCGAAATGGTCTGATACGTCAAGCACACAGTGGCGGACGGCCATGGGCATTCAGCTGATTCCGGGCGCACTTATGTGCTTGATGATTCCGTTTGTTCCAGAGACACCTGTAAGTATTTCACCTTCTTCTCAAAAAGCAGTAGCTGATCCGACCAATCTAGCGTTATCTTGTGAACCATGGAAAAGCTGAAAAGGGCTTGAAGAACCTTTCGAGATTGAGAGGTCTCCCTGCGGACCATCCGTACGTTCAGGTCGAAATGGCTGAAGTTCAAGCTCAGGTTGAGCATGAGCAAGAATGCTACAAAGGTCACAGCTACTGGGTTGTGGCCAAAGACATCTTCATGGTCAAGAGCAACTTTCGACGCTTCTTCTTGGCAGTTATGTTGTTTCTCTTCCACAAGTTTACTGGCACAGATTCACTCAACGTGAGTATCCATTGGGAACGTGGTTGCGATGATGCTGACATGATGATAGTACTATGCTCCGGAAAATTTTTGAACTGATCGGAGTCAAAGGAGGCTCCAGCAGTCTTTTGACCACAGGTGTCTACGGTGTTGTCAAGTTTGTGACAACCATTTTTTACGTGGCTTTCTTGGTCGATCGAGTTGGTCGCCGACTCCCGCTTCTGATCGGTGCCACAATGCAAGCCACCGCAATGCTCTACCTGGCGCTGTACCTCCGCTTTACTCCCACCAACACTTCGGAAATATCCGGCACTCCAATCGGTGGGATCTTTGGTATAATCTTCATCTATATCTATGCCTTTGGCTGGTCATTCGGACACAGCGTCGCCTGCTACGTGGTAGCTGCAGAAGTCTTCCCAACTAGAATCGTAAGTCGTTTTCCAACCAGACCGTATGGCCATACTGACCTCCTTTTCAGCGATCTGTTTGCATGTCGATCTGCTTTTTCGTCAATTGGATTGTGGATTACGGCATTACGAGGGCCACACCAAACATGATCTCCGAGATGGGCTGGGGCGTTTTCCTGCTCTATGCAATACTTACCTACGGAGGTGTTGTCTTTATCTTCTTCTGTCTCCCAGAAATGAAGGGCCGATCGATCGAGTCCATGGATGATCTCTTCGAGAGACCTTTGTGGACCATGTGGAAGCATGCGTATCCTACCGAAGAGGAAAAGATCAGACACGGAATCGAAGAAAAGGTGTTTGATCTCAAACAGGGCAGCTTTGGGGATGAGGAGTCGAAACCGCAGCACGTGTTTGTCGAGACCAAGTAACTCGGCCCACGTTTTTCATTGTAGTTTAGTTTAATAGATTCAGATGTGTAATGCTCTTTATGCAGCAGAGCTGGGCAGAGAGCACAAACGCATAAGGCTTCGCGGCCGTCGCTGGAATATTTAGCAGCGGGTAATAGCATCGACTGTGAACTTGATTTTATGCCGACCGTACTAATACGGCTGGTGTGAATAATACCCGGTAGCTACTGCCTATGCTTCGCAGGAGAGAAGCTTCGAGGTCTTGTCATGGTGGCTCATCACCTAACGAGGCATGTCATTGCTTGTCAAACATTTGACTTTTATGGAGTCGGGCTTCAGACCGGACTTGAGGCGACTTTCAACATGGCACAGTGCCGATCTCATGAATACAAAATAGGGCTTCGCTCTGCTCATGAAGGAAACAAATTTTCCTCCTTTGAATCATTACCATCACCGAAGATCACAGCTTTCGCGTAAATTGTGGTTTTACGGCCATCAACTTCATACGAGAGCGAAGGATTTACGATAAACCTGGACACAATTGACGGAGATGGCTGCAACACCGGAATTCACCTTGAACACCGGGGCTAAGATTCCTGCCGTTGGCTTTGGGACATGGAAAGCAGCTACAGGAGATGCTGCAAAAGCGGTTGAGGCTGCATTTGAAGCTGGTTATCGTCATTTTGTACGCAACTCGCCAAGGACCAGGTTCCCCCCATGGCTAACATGAAATTCATAGGACTGCGCTCCTTTATGTATGTGTCTCGTGCCCAAACAACACGGCTCGGCGCTTATAGTTGACGTGAATAGACGGCAATGAAGCAGAAATTGGTCAAGTATTCAAGTCCACGAAAGTTCCGAGATCCGAATACTTTGTGACTACGAAACTGTAAGTTTAAGTTGGTCTTTTCGTGTTGTGGAAGGCCCGTTGGAAGCGTGATCGCAAAGAGTCTGACGTTTGCTTCTATAGCTGGCCGTCACAGCACCGGCATGTACAAGAAGCGCTGCAGAAGTCTCTAGATGACCTGCAGCTGGACTACGTCGACCTGTACCTTATGCATTGGCCGGTCACGCTTGATCCGGGACCCAATGTTGAGCTTGGCAAGGAAAACCGTAAAGTGCACGCTCAGGACCGAGATTTTCGAGACACATGGCGCGATATGGGAAAATTGCTGTCTACTGGCAAAGTCCGGGCAATCGGCGTGGCCAACTTCTCAACGAAGAATCTTGATATCCTGCTTGCGTCAACCAAGACCGTGCCTGCCGCAAACCAGACAGAGATTCAGCCGCTTCTACCACAAGACAGATTGCACGATTACTGCCAAAAGAAAGGAATTCACCAGACCGCGTTTGGCCCCTTGGGGGGTTCTGGGAGCACATTGCACGAGAACGAGACCATTCGATCAATTGCAGATGCTCACAAGGTCCCAACGGGAAATGTCATGCTGAGCTGGGGAATTCAGAAAGGATGGAGTGTCATCCCCAAAAGTACAACGCCTAGTAGGATTGCAGCCAACCTCAGGGACAACTTCGAATTGAGCGAGGAAGAAATGGCAAAGATGAACCAGCTGGCAGTGCCCAAGGGCAAAAGATTTAATAGACCAGACTGGGGCACGACAATCTTCCATGATGATGAGTTTGTTGATCTCGAATGATGACAGAATGGAGGTTTGACTTGTCTTCTGAATAGGGGTAGAAAAAAGATAGAGGAATGCAATGTTGAACATCTGCGGGAAAGGTTGATAGCGTAGCCCATGACTTTTGGAACAGTGTTTGGAAAAGCATAGCCCAAGATCCTCTGTCATTCTTGGGATTGGTGTTTAGTCCGGCCGAAGTAAGAGGACTAGATTCCAGGATATATGGTCAATGGAGCTGGCCAAGGTTTACTGATAGCAGGAATGTCTGCATTGCCAACAAGGCCATAGTGGTCCTAAGATCGCCACGATGGAACTAGTTGTAAACACCTAATTCACCCACACGGGGTCTGTCAGATAGCCTTAAAAGTTGAGTGGTAACACTTGTATGGCAGGGGCGACAGATACGCAACGGCGGGACAGGGAACAGTCTTTGCTAACTTCCTCACATGCTTTGCTCTCGACTTTGTCAACCATGAATGGGTATCTTAGACGCTGAAATGCAGACCAAGCTTGGACACACACAATTCCTACTAGTAGAGACTCTGACCACCAACCTTGATGCCGTGAGTATAACGCACACTGGCCCAAACACTTTCGCTCACCCTCACGGGCAATTTTCTTCCCTTGAGCTTCTGATCAATGAGCCACAAGCCAACCACGAATTGTTCACGATTCAAGACGGGAGTTTCATCCGGGGCGACTAGATCGTAGACCTGCTCCAGGACGTGAGCTGGCAATCGGCTGCGCTCCCAGATGTCCCGTACGACGACATTGACGACTTGGTTACTCTCGGCACTTGGGTCCATCAACCTGCTTGGTGATGTGCGAGGATCAGCTGATCTGAGGAGCAAGCCTCGATTTGCTGCAAAAACTCCCTCGTACCTCTTGCGCTCGAGTTCCGAGACTTTGTCCCGCCACCTCTTCCGGTCACCTTCTTTGTGCATGTTTGGGTGTCGACGCATAAGATGTCGTCGTCCTCGCTTCGTGATTTCTGGCACATCGTCGTCTTCGTTCAAGGGCTTACGCAAGGTCTGTTTCATGGGTCTTGCCGGTTTGTGATGGAGTGGGAGGTAACCAGGTTCAGCCGTAGGTGATTTGTACATGTTATGAGCAGAGACTGATCGTTTGAGTGAGGACTGACCTTGCGTCGCTTTCGTGGGAGATGGTGGTCTTGTGGACGCAAGAGACGATGCAACCATTGCGTCTGCCATTCTGTTGATTGCCTGCTCTCGCGTCAGGCCCTGCAGCTGTTTCGGTCCGGTCAGATCTGCTCGCAGAGGACTTCGTGCTCCACCTCGAGACTTGCGTGGTGCTGGGGTAGGCGGTTTGGATCTTGGGAAGGCTGATCGTGGTTCTGACGCGACTGACGGGGACAATTCACCGCTGGACAATATACCGGAATCGACAGGAGTTCTTTTGACGCGTGGGATTGGGATCGGGCTGGTTGTCTTCAGGGAGATCGCCGGCTCTCGGCGAGGTGCTGGTCTGGGAGACTGACTTGGGCTGTTGCGAATCGTATTCATTCGTGCTGGAGATAAACGTGGTATTCGGTCGAGATCCAGTGGCCGCAAATGAGCGCGAGGATTATTGGGCTTCTCGTCACTATGAGAGGTCTGTGGAGAGGTACTACTAGTCTTGCTTGCAGCGATCGCTGACTGTACCGATGCATCTTCACTCGCCACATCAAGTGAACCCTTGGGTGGACTGCGATTTACAGCTTCGCGGCCCCTGACGGGACTGGGACTTGCTGATGCCAAGCGGGCAGCTATCATTGACGAGGTTCTGTCGAGACCGCGGCGAACCGGCATGCTCGGACGAGTGGCAGCAGACAGGGATACCGGATTGATGGCATCTTGAGGGCTCAAATGTCGTCCACGCGAAGGAGATCTTGACGGGGTGGCATCGACATCTGCATCCCGCTGCGGTTCCTGCTGCTGCTGCTGCTGTTGGGGCGGCGGTGGTTGTGTTGACGATCTTCCTCTTGACTTGTCAGAACTTTCCAAAGCAGGTTTGGCTTCAAATTGTCCTCGTAAATGGTTGACGTTCAGTTGACCGGGTTTCGGGCTTGTGGCAAAGGCTGTCGTCGCACCTCGCAGAGCAGCTAGACTCTGGGCATTGGAAGGTGATTGTCCCGCCGGACTTGCTGTCAGGTGAGGCGGCTTGACCGCCGGTGAAGGCTTCCATGCTTTAGGATGGTGCATCAATCCATGAGGTGGCTGACTCAGGAAGATATGTAAGGCGGGAGACGTCCGGGCAGGTTTCCGAAGTCGAAAGCCGCCTTGACAAGGACATCGCAGAATGAAATGAGTCGACTACGGGGCGTTGTGGAAGTCCTATCAACAACCGACACAGCCTCCAAACCTCAGGCCTCCTGAGCCATCGGAAATGAGCTTCGGTTGCGCACAGTGACCTTGCAAGCAGGCAAAACAGGAAGGCGCCACAGTAAATAGTCGCGCTGTCGCCTGACCGCGCGCCTTCACCCGTATTTGTACGCGTCTTCCTTCTAGATACCCCGCATTCATTACGCGCTCAGATCCCTGCCATGACATCGCTTGTTGATATATTGGTTCCCGGCTTCTGCTCTCAAATAGATAAGCATTCACGTTTGGGACAGGGAGGCTTGATTTTGCAGTTAAGTGTCGTTGCGACCTGCTGTCTCACCTCAGGCGTGGTATTTTGATGCCGGAGCTGTCCAATTAGAGGATATGCCGTTGTTCGTTGCATGCAATTCCATTCTGCAGGGTGAGAGCAGATACCGCGCATAATGTCAGATGTCGAAGAAGCCTTCGAAGACGACGGCAAGCAGTCTCAGCCAGTGGCAATTGACTTTGCCGCTCGAGAGAAAGAGGATGATGAACGGTATGCCATAATGGGGGCACGTCAAAAGCTATGGGTAATGTGCTAAGGCTTTAGATATCCTAACCGACCCAAAAATCACTCCGAGACCCTACCATTCCATACGCTGTACCAAGATTTGTTCAATCCGCTCATCGTGAATAGGAAACAGGCAACTCCACAGCAGAACAGGCGCAAGCTTGGCCCAAAGGCCGTGAATAGTCAGAGTCCGCATGAGCTTCGTAGAGCTATCATCGAGCGATATATTTCGAGATGGCGAAACAAGGTCGGCGACGATTTCTACCCGGCCCTTCGGCTCATCCTGCCAGATAAAGATAGAGACAGAGCTATGTACGGGCTGAAAGAAAAGGTGCTGGCAAAGTATATCATCAAGATCCTCAAGATTGATAAAAACTCCGAGGACGGCTTCAACTTGTTGAACTGGAAACAGCCTGGCCACACTATCGCAGCTAAAAAAGCGGGGGATTTCCCTGGTCGAGTCCATGAAGTACTCTCGAAACGGCCATTCCGCGTCGAACCTGGGAGCATGACCGTGGCAGAAGTGAATACACTCCTAGACAAGCTATCGAAGCAGTCCAAGGAAGAAGACCAGCTCCCTATCGTCGAGCAGTTTTACCGTCAGATGAACCCCGATGAGCTCAAATGGTTGGTGAGCATCATACTCCGAAGCATGAATGTCGGTGCGACCGAGAAAACATTTCTCAACATCTGGCATCCTGACGCGGAGACACTATTTAATATCTCCAGTAGTCTCAAGCGGGTCTGCTGGGAGTTGTGGAGTGAGTCCATCCGATTGAGAACCGACGAGGACCGTGGCGTCGCCCTGTTCGAATGCTTTCAGCCTCAACTGGCGCAGTTTCAGCCTAAGAAGATGAACTCAATTGTAGCTAGAATGCAGGTGACCGATGATGACCCTGGCTTTTGGATTGAAGAAAAGCTCGACGGAGAAAGAATGCAACTGCACATGAGGACAAGGACAACAGACAACCAAGGAGGCCCTTGTGCTCCTTGGAAGGAGTTCAGATACTGGTCCCGGAAGGCCAAGGATTACACCTACCTCTATGGACAACGTTTCGACCAGGAAGACTCTGCCCTCACACGACATTTGGGCAATGCCTTTGATGACGGAGTTGAGAGTCTCATCCTTGACGGAGAAATGATCACATGGGATCCTGAAACAGATAAGATGGTGCCGTTTGGCACTTTGAAGACAGCAGCCCTAGAGCAGCAACGTAACCCATTTTCAAAGGGACAGCGACCTCTTTATCGTCTGTTTGATATCCTCCATCTCAATGGAACGGACCTGACTAGATATGACCTGAAAACAAGAAGGGCTGCCCTAGAGAGAATTATAAAGCCTGTCGACCGGCGACTTGAAGTTCTTGAGTACTCAATTGGTCAAAGTTGGGACGATATCGAAAAGGCATTGAGAAAAGTTGTGGCAGAAGCTTCCGAAGGCTTAGTGGTCAAGAATCCTAGATCTCGATATAGATTAAATGACCGTAACGACGACTGGGTCAAGGTCAAGCCGGAGTACATGGAAGAATTTGGCGAATCCCTAGACTGCCTGGTCATCGGCGGCTACTATGGCTCTGGCAAACGTGGAGGTGGTTTGTCGAGCTTCCTTTGTGGCCTGCGTGTTGACGATGACCCACGGAATGGACCCTCCCAAAAGTTTCTCTCATTTTTCAAGGTCGGAGGCGGCATGACTGCCAACGATTACGCCAACATTCGTCACCACACGGAGAACAAGTGGATCAAATGGGACCCAAAGAATCCTCCCACCGAATTTATCGAACTGGGAGGTGGTGTGCAGTATCAACGTGAACGACCCGATGTTTGGATCAAACCGGAACATTCAGTAGTTGTCCAAGCCAAGGCTGCTTCTGTCGCTGTGAGCGATGAATTTGCAACAAGCTTCACACTTCGATTCCCAAGGTTCCAGAAGTTACGCGGAGACAAAGACTGGCAAAGTTCTCTGAGCCTGCAAGAATTTTATGAGTTACGAGACTCTGCCGAATCTCGAAAAAACGAGCATCAGGAGCAGGCTCGCATGCAAGCCGAATCAAGGAAGCGCGTCCAGCGGGTTGATCTCAGGAACCGTCCTCTACAAGTTGCAGGATACACGCAGAAGTCGATCAATCAAGTAGCAGCGCATGCGCACCAACAAACATCTACCCATGTGTTTCGTGGTTTGACCATGTATGTTTTGACGGAAGCAGTGGGGCCGGAAAAGCGCACGAAACTGCAGCTTGAAGCCCTTGTTAAGGCGAATGGAGGCCAGATCACTCAGACAGCAGGGGTGAGATCTCAAGATGACGAAACCCCTTCGAGTCAGGTTGTTTGCATCGCTTCGAAACGCACCGTCAAAGTTGCAAGTCTCATCAAGAGAGGCGACCTTCCGATTTTAAGACCAAGGTGGCTTTTTGATTCCATAAGTCAAGCCATGTCGGATCATGCAGCGGGCTTGACTGAAGTGCCCCTCAGGCCCGAATATGAGCGACACGTCTTTTACGCACCCGAGCAGCAGAAGGAGATGTATGAAATAGAAGTCGATCGATTTGGAGACAGCTTTGCGCGCGATATCACGGTCGAAGAGCTTCGAGAATGCATGAATCAAATGCAAAGCGTCGACAGTGAGACTGCAAGAGACGCGCGTGTGGTCGATGTTGTCAGCCAAACATTAGGTTGGCAATTCAAACGCACTATTTTATTTTTCCCGCAAAAGGCTGATCAGAGAGAGAATGAGCTAAAATCATATACTTTCGATGTACAAAATTTCAAAATACAGCGAGCCGCAGACAAGGCACGGTTTTTAGGCTCTTTGGTTGCGACCAGCTTAGATGACGCAAATATTACTCACGTGGTAGTCGATGCAGACAAGAGTGGTCAGATTGACATGCGTACCTTGCGTGGTAACATCGCCGGAAAAACGCCTTTACCGCGCCTTGTAAGTCTTGAGTGGATCGAAGAGAGTTGGAAGGAGAGGACACGACTTGATGAGGAACGATTTGCGCCTCCATAAGAGGCTTGATCAGGCAATGGACCTCATGAATAGATACGTCACATCTACCTCAAGCTGCAAGTGCTCCTCCGAAAACGACCGAAAACGGTCATAACGATCATAGTTTCGAAAAGGTATCCAGCAATTGCTCGACGGGGGAGAAAATGCACGTCCAACTTCCGTCTACGGGTCGAAACGTGGAATTAGTATTCTTTGTATTTCATACCCTAAACTTGGTGATCCAAAGGGTGTATCTACTTCAAGGACATTTTGGTACGCATATCGACTAATGAGACCTACTTATACGCTCTGACTCAAAGTTGGCGCTAAAATTATGCCACACATTCTCCGCTTGAATTTTCAGATTCAGTGGAGCAGTAGCTCAGTGGTAGAGCAGCGGATTGCAGTTCAGCAGCTTTCCGAAGGTCATCAGTTCAATCCTGGTCTGCTCCTTAAACAGGAGTAATGTGATCGCTTTTTTGGTCCATTTTGCCCGCCTGTATGAATAATGGCTGCCAGTCTCAAAACATCTAGAAGGTTGGCTATTTGTGACTTTATTTATCTTGAGTGGAACGAATGCCTTGGATAATAGAGCAATCGTGAGCTCTAGAGAAATAGATTTACTGAGATAACTTGACCACGACCCTTGAGCACACAGGTGTATTCTAGCATGATACTTTAAATTTTTTGATGCCACTTGTTCCTTCTTGTTCAGAGCCCAGTGAGTGGCTTCCATCTCAATTACACTGTCGTTATTATGCTCCGTACTACTGCGCTTCATAACGACCAATAGTGTATTTAGTGCCAAGATCCGAGCTGACCGCCAGTCCTGTGAAAAGGTGGCAACGTATGGTTGAGCGAGATGAATGTCAAACCCTCAATGATGGGCACTGCACCTTGGAGAAAGGAATCCTGTGCTTTCAACGCAGTGGACTTTGTCTCTCAGCCCTTCGGACAGTGCCATCTCACGTGTCCTCAAACATGTAGCGGCGGGTGTTGCGTGATAGCACCAACGAGGCACGCGACCGTGCTGAAACTGTTGCACGGCACGTGCTTTCCCCAGACCAGCCGACGGCCCTCAACATAACCTTTCCGACATGCTAGCAAGTCTCTTCCGCGGCAATTCCAGCCAGAGAAGCAGTCAATACATCGAATCTGTCACGGATGATGCCCATACCCGGAGCCTCTTGTTTGGCCAGTCACAGCACACCTTCAACCTGACCGCTTCTCCTCCCCCTTCACCTTTCGGATCTCCTCCCCTTCGGCCGAGCTCATTTGACGATCAGGCTGGTCTTGAATTGGAAGAGAGGGACGTGCGTGTGCTGTTGGCTCAGGATGCTTACGGTGGTGATGAGAGACCTACCATTCTCTTCGATAGCAGGAGACAAAAAGATGCAAGTGAAGCACCCAATGAAGCCCAAGCCGCACTAAGATCGCCTCTCCCTGCCAGCTGGCGTCCTGCAAACACGGCCGGAGAGCGCACTGACGAAGGCTTGCGCTCCAGAAGCTCCACCTTTTCTGGCGGCCAAACTTCATGGTCTAAAGGCGGCAGGGAGACCGGCTCGAAGGATGACCCTTATCTGGAATGCATGTTCGGCGTTCAGACTGCTGCAAAGACGTCCACGTCAACAAAGATGCATATCATTCCTGCGAGATCAAGGCCGTTGAATGCATCCGAAAGAGCACCAAGAAAGACAACCGAAAACGCTGAAAACAAGAGACGAGCACCTATAACTCGAGCTCACACTTCTGGCCAACAAACAACTTTTTCGTCATTGGTGGACGTTAGCAACCGTGATGTCCTCCTTATCACTCGTCTCTTCCATATTCCTCTGAACGAGAATGTGAAGATTGCGAACGCGAGGGCCGATGGTCCAAATATCGGCGGGCGAGACAAGCCAACAAAACTCATAGAACGAAAAGTGCCAGCATTTGCTATTGGTCTTGTGATGCAACTTCCATATCCGACCCAACGACCTCGTTCCTCGCACTCGAAAGCACCTCATAATTCGAGCTACGGGCGAAGCTCGCTCTCCGCGACGAGTTCATATGGCTCGGACACGCAATCGTCCTGGACTTTTTTTGACGCCATTCCTCCATCTCTGTCTTCCTCCATCGCCGTAACTGAAGAGGGCGACCGACGCCTAGATATGGTTGTTGAAAATTGGGACGTCATACTCCGGAGTCTCTCGTCCTTTGAGCATGTCGTCGTAAAGATCCTTGATGACCACCTTCAAAGGGTCTTGCAATCTCACAATCCGGCGCAAAACAAAATCCCGAAGGAGAAGTCCATGCAAAGAATCAATCAACAAGTGGTTGCCATTCACGACGTAGCTGCCATTGCAGCTTCGCCTCGCCTCGCAACTGCGTCTGCAGATATGTCGAGGCGGATCGTGTCCGCAATTCGCATACCTCGGGTCGTTACCGGGCTCGGCTTTACTGCTGGCCATTGGATTGATGAGGCGAGAACGCTTCATCGAACGTGTGGCAGCAAGCAGCAGAACTTCTTCCTCTTCAATCTGTTGACAGCTTTCTTAGGTAACCACATGCAGTGGCTTGAGAGGCTCGCGCCAGAATGGTATAGGCTACAATACCAGGCAAGCCATCGCAACCTTCAAGAGAACAGCACATTGGCGTCACGCACAATCATTGTCTCCGACCAAAAAGGACTTGCAAGGCGTCTCATCTATATTCTTGCTTCGTTTTTACCAGGGCGAGGTGGCATTGAACGGTTTCCCCGTTTTGGCGAAGAAATCGTCTTTCCTTCGTCCTCCTCGCCGTCTGGCGCACCTATGCAGAGCCAATCCCCCAGTAAATCGAGCAAACCACAGCCAGGACAAGTTCGCCTACTCGCTGACCCTTCTGACAAGGTTCTCTCGAGTAGTGCTTCCTCGCGCGGTAGTCATACCTCGGCCTCTATCAACCGAAGTCCAGAAAGGCATTTTCTCAGAAATGACTCAAACAGGTTCGATATCAGCGGAGGTGCCATTCGCACAGCGTTCGAGGGCGCCGCAAGTCCCCGATCCGCCGTGGTCCCAAACGCTGCTTCTACGCCAACAGCGTATATTTCTATTCGAGACAGCTATTTCCCAGACAGCGCAGTTGTGGAGACTAACGATAGTTTGGCATCTGCAGATTTAACGAAGGTCTTGCATAGAGCCTCTTCAAGCCATCACCGGACAAATTCTGTCTCAAGCAAGTGGGGATCATTTGTTAGCGGCATAAGCGACATTTGGAGCAATAAGCACAATGCTGCGGTTGATCGAGGCAGCGTCACTACGATATCTCAAGAAGCGTCCCCTGCCAATAAACATCAACGCCTAACGTCATCAGCGTTGTCGCTAAATCGCAGCAACCCCCTACAGATGATGGTGGACGAGTTGGAACAAGGTAAAACGGTACCGAAGACAAAGAGCTCCTCCCATTTCGACGGTGATGCGCTGTCACCACCATCCAGAGCATCTCGAATGACTTCTTCAGCTCCACGTCTTCAAGTGGACAATACAGATGGAGTCATTGATGTCGAACTGGACTTGCCCGGTTTCATCAGTGCCACAAACCTTACTCCTCCTGGACAAGATGTAATGAAAAGCCGTACAAAAACACTTGTTTCGGGTATCGACGGCTCAGATTCTATCTGTAGCCTTAGGTCAACAGCCTCAAGGACCGCGAAAAATGCTGATGATGAAAGCATAAACGTAGGCGGCTATTTGCGTCGTCACCACGAAGACTTTGTTCTCCACGCCGTTAAACCATACCATGAGTTACGCGAAGACATCAAGAGATCTATGAGGTCTGAACCGACACCCCAGCCAATACTAGATTCACTCTTACAGGAAGCTGCACCAACAACATGGGTCGCGATTTGCACTACTCTAGTTGCGGATACAAGAACATTTTCCATCCATCGGCTAACCTTACGACGGCAGTACGAAGTTGTAACACCAAAGTCCGCTGAAAGTCAAGTCGGCACCTCAATTGGCCCTTCCCAGCAACCTTCGTTGCTATCTCGCAGCGAAGAAATCGCTGACGACACCGTGATGGAGTTCGACACTACGTTGGCCGATGCTATTGAGAAAGTGCTGAACATGAGTCAGTCCGACCTTTCACAATCGTTACCTGTTTCCCGCACTCACGTGAGGAATATTTCAACAAGCAGCAATCGTGCTCAACTCTCTATCACCGCTGACGGGAAGCTGGGACGATCAAAGCTTCGTGCAGAATCCAACCGATCGGATCATCGCGATCTTGTTGTTGGTGCCCTGGAAGACGTGGTCCGCAGCGTTAATGATGGACTAAATAAGTCGTCACATCAGCGTGGGCAAAGCACCAGGCGTGGACCGGAACGAGATGACCCAAGGGAGGAGAATGCGCTTCGGGAAGGCGTGAAGAGATGGATGCTCGATGTCGAGCATACCTCGGTGTGGTAAGAGGGTCGTTTGTTTCCCCTTTGCACCGTGATGATGTCATGATTTGATGTGAGCCTGCTGTTTTGTAGATTTTGATGATACCCCTGACAGTAGACTGTAATAATAGTTTCATTTATCTCATCAACGAATTTCTCGTTGTCGGGGTTTTCCTGACTACTTCTCTCCCGGCCCGCGCTGGCTCGACTACCATCGATTTTAGGGCATTAGGGCTTGCCGCCAAAACTTAGCGTTCACCTCAGATATCCTATAGGTCTCGTTTTGAAACGTAGACATCTACGTCCATAAGTCGGATATAGACAACTGAAGAGCGGAGCCGGCCTAGTAGTTAGATAAGATATACTTCAATGAGAAAAATCCAAATACCGGTCAATAGTTGTAGAGTGAACGCCGTCTCTATTCTCAGCCTTCTAAACGGTACTCTGAAGTAGACACGGGATTTTGGCGGCGAGCCTGAGCAATCACGTGGGCAATCCTGAAACTAAAACACGAGCTACTGGCACTAGAGAGTCTTCGTCTACAGCATCAGTTCATTTGGCATAATCACGCGATTTCGATTAGACGGCATCGGCAACGGTTGGATGTTCCTCAAGTTCCGATGTGGCGTTGAACGCGGTCTCTTGCTGCTCAGTTGCAGTTAGAGGATGATGATCTCGAAACAAGACCGACCCTCCTCACTGGAGGGTTTGTTCTGTTCCGTTTGCGCCAGCCTCCGATTTCTTCGAATCTCTTTTAAGAAAACGTAGACATGGTCGTGGACAACATGCCAACTATCAAACTTGCTCGAAGCAACAGCGGCTCAACAATTAGAGCCACTCAATCAGCTGAAAATGCCCCGAATCATCTTACGCCATCGGAACTCCAGGCAGCACGGAAGATACACGCAAACCTATCAACGCATACCGAAGCGTTCACACGCGAGCCTGTTCTGTTTGCGAGCTCTTTGTTAGCGGATGCCGGGTTCCAAGAAGATGATGTTGTCGAGGTTCAACAAGTCCTCGACACTGTTGCAATTCGCGATTTTGAAATTCACACCCATGCACCCAAGGTCCGACCACAGGCGGGCTCTGATGTCGAAGATGATACGTCAACGAGCAGAAATGCCACTTTTCTGTGCTTAGTCCAAAAGATTTCACCCGAACAGGAAACCAATCATTTCAATTTTGAAGTGTCCATGAATAAACAAATCGCGACGGCATTTGGCTTCACTACCCCTTCTCAGGTCACCGCCAGGAAAACTAACGTGGCAAGGTGGACTTGTTCGCACGCCGAAATCTGCTTTCGTGACGCTTATCTCTCACGATCTGATATGTGGCGATTTGCGTGCCAGCAACTGGTAGGAAAACCGATCTACGTCGGACAGAAGTTGTCTTTTCTGAACGCTTTGAAGGCCACAGTGCGAAGTATCCGCATCAATGGCCGACATACGCAGGTTGCATACTTTGGTAATACCACTGTGCCGGTCTTTCGCAGCGAAGCCGCACGTTATGTAATCTTCATCCAAATGTCGCGTGAGATGTGGGACTTTGACTCCGAAGGCAACGGCGAAATCCTGTTCAACCGGGTAGTGAATGGATTTCTTCCAGAATTGTTCAAAAGGTGGTCGAATATGGACGTTCGACATCTAGTCAGTATCATAATGTTTGGTCGCCTTGAGTATCAGCGATCCGACGGCACAAATGGCCGCACTGCCGAGTATTTGAGCCAGAACAGGACAAATTCAGAGAACTCGTCACACGATTACCAAGACTTTTATCGAGTAGTGGTTACAGACATGGCAAGTGCTCAGTGGACCACGATACTAGAAGAGCTCAAGCGCGACTTTCGTGTCTTCCTCCGAGATGTTTCACTCTTCAAGTCGCCTGAAGATGTGACGCAAGCGAATTGGATGGAGGACTCGAGGGACCTTCTACCAAAAATAAGCGGAAGACTTAGCGGATCGTTGCGAAGCAACATTCTTGAGGCAATTTGTCTTGCGGCTTCCCAGTTCTCAAATGACTACATCGACAGGGACCTAATTCGAACCGGAATTTCGGTGGTCGTCGTCACCGCTGGTAGCGGCGTTTTTGACGTTGATAGAGATATGCTTAGACTGACGTCCGAGACCTTGACGAATAATGGCATCGGCATCGACGTTGTCTGCCTGTCAAAAATGCCTTTGCACTCTGTTCCGCTTTTTCGATACCGACTTAAAGACCCTCACGACGAGGGTAACAGCCTCCAGCAGAAAACGTCTGTGACTACTGCTTCGTTGAGCATGAATTTAGCTCATTCTTCTCTATCCGAACTGAATGCTTCGCCTGCGTTAGGCTCGTTGACGGGTAGCCTGAAGTATTTTTCGCGGTTTCCCTCAGCCTTTCCTGCTCGTCTACCTCAAGTCTATGGTTACGGCATTCCACAATGGGTTGATCTGTCCTATTGGTCGCCCGAGATGGGCGTCGAAAAGCCAAGAGCCACACGAAAACTGTCCATGTCTGAAACAAATCGTCTTCTTGGCCGCAAGCCTTTTGTGCCTCGAGTTCGCATGTATGAACTGCAGATGATGGGTCTTACGGAAATGGGGATGGCAGATATGGCGATTCCATACCTCAGCGAAAGAAATCGCGAGAGCGCGGGCAATGTCCGACGAGGAAAACCAAGAGCTGATTTGTCATCCGAGTTGCAGTACAGTCGAAGCTTTTCCCAATCCCCAGAGCTAAAACGAAAGAGTCCTGTAACCTTCACAACCCTTCGGAGAGTTGCACCCTCTCATGATCGACCAGTAACTTTGGCCAGCAAAAGTCTTGCCGAAATGGACGACTACGACGCGAACTTGTTTGCTGCTCCTCTGTGGCTCAAGAACAAACGAAAGAGAATGAAACATGGGCATCAAACGGCAAATTGGCAAGATTCCCCGAACAAAAAGCGCGGCAAAAGTCCCGCAATTCCAAAAGGCGCAGGTTCCTTATCATCAATTATCAAGAGCAAGTTGGAGACTGATCAAAGATCAGAATCAGCGAGTATCCTGTCAACTAGCCCGAGGCCTGTGCGGCAGACTCGAGCACCGCGCAATTTTAGTTACAGCGCTCGCGGTCTGATGCCATTCAAAGCAAACGCAGTCACCGCTGCAGTGCAAGCAGAGAATATAAAAGCCCAAGCATCTACTATATCACTTCCCGGAGCTGATTCGGACGAGACGAGGTCAAGTATGATAAGTGGCAATCCATCTTTTTCGACGTCTTCCAGAATGATAGTGCCGTTTGGCCACAAAGGCGGCATTCATTCCAGGCCAAGCACTTCAACGAAGAACGAAGAAGGCAGCAAGCCTATCACAATTCACTCTAACAATGAAGACGCGCATGCGCCTGGCGACTTGCTTACCAAAACACTCTGGCGTCAGCGTCGACATCAGCGTAGTGATAGCGACGCCAGAAGAAGCTCAGATGAAGACCACAGGTCGGATGTGCCTGACGAAAATGGGCAGTCATCTCCTTTTGCTTCCTCGTCGGCAAGCTCAATACCAATAAGCAATATACCTTTCATTCGAAACGTTAACGCGTCTAACCCGCTCAAGAAACGATCTCTTCAGGGAGTCTTTGGAAGGTGGCAGCATTTGTATCCACGGAAACCACGAGCAGCAACAGTCAAATGGCGATCTTTGTGCACTCCAGCATCCATACCGCTTACTACAGGAGAATGTCCCTCGCGGGATGAGCTTGAAAACGACTATGATGCTCTGTGTCATGTTGTGCACACAACGGAATCTTCGGAGCACCAGCAGAAGCCTTCAACTGATTTACATAAATTATTTCTCGAAATGATATCGTTGCGTCTCGCACGCGGATATCAATTTGTCATTGGTGAAATGGTGCGCGAGCTCTTCGGAGAGGACCTGATGGATTGCTTCGCTATCTGCCGTCCTAGTGCTTTAGCTCAGTCGCGGCTCTTCGTCGTTCTCGCTTTGGGCAACACGATCCAGATGTTGGAAATGCACAAACCTTTCTCTGTCCGGGTGACCAAATACGTGCACAAGCAAGTCAGCACTGGACTAACTTACCCATCTAGAATCAGTTACAGCCCCTATATCCGAACAATCCTTGCTAATGGTTATTTCCCGCGTGAAATCATGTTCCGAGGCTTTTCCGAGCAATATCAATGGGACGTTGCTGATAATTATTTGGCTAGCGAGGATAACACCGCGAATGGAGATTTCGATCAGCTGCAATGTTGGAGAGCTCGATTTGTGCTAATTCCTGTTGAGCCACCGGCTAGTACACTGAAGAAATATCAAGCGGACGATGAAGAGATACACCTACTCGGCATTCGTGCTCTAACTCAATCATGGCAGAAAAACAAATATATCACTGCAGAAGACAGGAAAATCATGCAGAACAGGACCGAACACGGCAAAATACGAGATGAAAGCCCGCTGGAGGTGCAAATTGAGACCCTGAATCCTTCCGAGCTTGTGGCGCTTGAATTAGATAAATTGACTCAAGTCGGGGAAAGTGGCGAGGCGGAAACCACACAACTATTACCTGAGTCGCAGAAGCTTGACCGTGAAACTAGTCTCGCTAAGATTGCTCAAATCATTCAGAGTGACGCAGGCATCGAAATCAAGAATCGAAGGTGGCACCTGCGACTTCATTACAATTGTTTCCATGGAGAAGAGTTTACCAATTGGTTGATGGATAATGTCAAAAACATGAACAGACGAGAGGATGCAGTAGAGTTTGGCAATCAGCTGATGAAAGAAGGCCTGTTCGAACACGTCAAAGGCGTTCACTCATTCAAGGATGGAAATTATTTCTACTCCATCAAGCCACAACATCGAGTGGTACGACCTGAAGTCGGGAAGCCGTGGTTTCTGCACGGTCGACAGACTGACAGATCTGTGCCTGTCACGCCGCTTGCAGATCATCCGTCGAAAGAGTCCGCGCCTCTGGCCGTCCGTACTCGTTCTGGATCTAATATCACTCAAAAGATACAGAATGCCTCGGCATCCGAGATCCAAATCTCCCACGAGAAAAAACGCAAAGCTGTATCGTTATCCAGAATGATTCGAGTGGACGTTGACATCAAGAGAAAGTCGTTCCTGGGCCGGCCTGAAGTGGTCAATGTCCATTACGATCGTTTCCATAATCCCGAGAATTGTTATCATCTTGAACTCAACTGGCTTAACACAACATCCAAGCTTGTCGATGAAGCGATTGTCTCGTGGACCAATATTGCTGACCGCCATGGTCTCAAGCTAGTGGAAGTTCCTATCGCAGAAGCATACGACGTCCCTTGCGCCGAGCCTTTCCGCAATCCATATCGCATCACATTAGCACTTGAGCCTCCTAAGCAGAAGGCAAACAATTTTTCGTTCAATCCAGCCTTCTTTACGGCATCTTCGTTTGGACCGCATCAGCCAGCAGCAAATCCATCGATTGGGGAGAAGCACATCTACCAAAAGGCTATCTTGAAACGATCAAACTTTGTTCTAGATTTCGAAGCAGCTCATGAATTTCCGGAAAATGTAGATATCAACTACAGTTGGGGTCGACTTGACTACAAATACACACAATTCGTGCATAGATCAGGTGTGATTCTGGCTCAAATAATGGACAATGGTGACATCATTGTTCTTGCCAACCGCCTTTACAATGCACGACTCGCAGGCACAAAAGAAGTCAGCAACCGAATGTTCGACCCCAAGAAAGATTCGGGCCCACAATCTCTTCGACCACCCGTGCCGCCCATGAACATGCAGGCGAGCGGCATCATCGGTGTTAACCTCGCTTCGCCAAACACAGCAGTAACGTCGAGCCCTGCTATTGGTCCTGCGTCGAATCTGGGGCCTGCATCAAGCCCTGCCACCGCCGCTTCGAACGGTTTCCACGCTGCCAATAGGAATGCGGAGAAGCAAGTCATCGCCGATTGTTTTGGTCCAAAATCCGCTTTTGTGGCTACAGGACTTTGGAGAACATACATTACTCCTGAACAGATCAAGGATGATCTGGAGTCGTTCTGTAAAGACAAGTCTCGCCTAGAAGCGTTCTACAAGGAGGTTTCGAACGCTCTTGCCCATTCTTTGAGCATGTCACAGACCAGTGGAAGTCGAAAGGCCACAGGAAGCAGTTCTAGCAGTTTGCTTCGGCCTGTGAAAGAGGTGCCCGGGACTATGGCGAGCGACATCACAGGTATCCCAGCTTTTGAATTGCCAGAAGCTGTGACAGCCGTGCGTCAGTTGAGAAGAGCGACTGTAGCTTACGATAATTCCAGCGACATGCTTGACAGGAGTCAAATTGGCAGTAGGAACGGAAGCGTGGGTAGTAATGGAAAGATGAATGACAGAGAGAGGGAAGGTGCTAATGTTGCACAAGCAAGTCCTTTAAGGAAGGCAAGCAAGGAGAAATAAGCGGCACAGATTGCGAATACGAGACACAATCTACCTCCATCCGCTGCGATTCAAACATTTGACTCGGTCAGCCTTGGCTTATCCATCCACAACGTCGCTCGCCGTAGCACAACAAAACCGAACAGTAGGCCGCTCCTCTTCAGCATTAGGCACATCGACTTTGTCAGCTCCAAATGTAAAGTATTTGCTTAGCATTCGCTGACCGAGCATCGACAGAGGCCATATTAATGCTTCCAATGGAACCTCATGTATCTCGACTTTCTTCATTGTGCGGTATTTCGTCCCAGCAAGTTGTCATTCTCTAGCAACACAGAGGTGATTGCAGATCCCTTTGAGCCTCGTCTATCCATCAATACCCGCTATTCTGCGCCATTCACTTGATAGATGGCTCAAGCACTTATGAAGCTACAACAAGGTCTATATTAATCTTGTAATGAATTATGGCTGCCCATCAATTCAACACAAATAGGCGTATCAGGCGTGTGGCAACTTCAAACAAAGCTCGGTGTATGGATCAGAGAATACTGACTGGTCAAATGAGGTTATGGTCACAGGATAGAAACTTTGGGCACCTCACTGTTAGATCACTCTCTCGGCTCCCTCGCCGATATCGTCCTCAACCTGCCTGTTCCCTTCCTATTACTTCCAAATATATTCCCCCGCTTGTGAAGAAAGCACAACATCTCTGGGAACAAATTGCAGTCCACTGCTTTCAAGTGAAGCACAAGATGGCTAACAACAATTCCAGTGTCCCAATCAATCTAGTCATGGATGACGACAAGCACCCAGACAACTCTGCTGATTGCCAAGACAATTTGGTTGCTATCAAGACCGAAGCAGATATTGAACCTCAGCCAGAGATTACACCTATTGGGGTTGATCCACTGTCAGAGCCTCCGGACAGGGTACGAGATGAACCAGCCAGTTTCAGCGATGATTTTGAGACCAATCTCTCACAGATGCTTGACGAATTCAATGCAAATAGTCGGCTGGACCGAGCGAAGTCATTGGATACAGACTACCAGCACAATGCGTATGAAGCTAAGCTTGCTCAGATCGCAGTTAAAGAATCGATGGGTCAAGATATCGGCACTGATAGAATGGAACTTGAAGATTTGGAAGAATCTTACTTTCTATCTAAGAAGCAACTCAACCATACAGGAGACCATGAGCAGGTCCAAATAGGAGACAATCCCATGTTCCTCGATGAAGAAGATAGCAGCGACGGATTCGAAGATCAGATGTCGACAGCATCAGCTGATGTGGAGGAGTTGAATATGTCGAGTTACATGGAAATTTCTGATCAAGAAGTAACGCCGCTCGAGACACAACGACCAAGGCGCAAGAATAATCGAAGCAAAAGTAGAAAGCAGCCAACGGCGCAGGGCAAAACCCGTGTAACCAAAAGCCAGCCATCTGCACGACGGGGCCGCAACCGCAATGATGGAATGCTTAACTTCGGTTCTTTGCTTCGCAACGATATCGTGGCTGATGCGCGTGCTAATCGAGGTCTACCACAGCAGCCAAGATTTGAAGGCAAGAGCAATAGAAGAGATGCACTAAATGCGTTGATTTCATCAATCCCGATAGAGGAACGCAGCTTGACAAGTAAGAATACAAAGGCTGAACTGGAAAGTGCTTGCAGGGAATTTAGAAGGAGGGGCCAAGGCTCGATGAGAGCCGACAGGTTTGGAGGATGGCGCCTAAAAGGCATGGACTCATCTCTGGAGCATTTTCAACTGTTATCTGCGGCTTGGGGTGTCCGACGCGAACGAGGAGCAAGTGCTCCGTTTGGGGGAATTCTAGCTGATACGATGGGATTCGGAAAGGTGAGTTGTGGCTGATTCCAATATTACGCTTACCTGTTGTGCTGACAACTCTTTTGACCGTTCAAATGATTACAATCATGCTCGAAAACGAGCCACATCCAAGCAAGAAGAACAAGACAACTCTTGTTGTGGCTCCCGCGAACGTCGCCACGCAATGGATGGAAGAAATTTCGAACCATACTGCAGACGGCACCATGGAAATGATTACCGTATATAAGTCTGGCTGTCGAATAGACTGCCTTGATCCTGTTCAGACGCTCAAACGTTACCAGGTCGTGATCACAACGTACGACGAGGTAAGTGTGATCTACAAAGCGCTGATAAACTTGCGAACGGTTACTTTACAGGTCACGCGCAATTACCCGAAGTATGATCCTCCGCCACATTTAATCACGGAAAGAGCAAAGGAGGAATGGTGGGAGAATTATTACGAGGAACACCGTGGACCACTGCTAAGAAGTATGCTATGGCAAACAATCTGTATGGTGTTATACTGTACTAATCATTGGGCAGTTCCATTCTTTCGCGTCGTTTTGGATGAAGCGCAGCTGATCAAAAACCCTGAATCCCGAAGGTTCAAAGCTTGTCGGCTACTGACTTCGAAATACAAATGGCTACTGACAGGAACACCACTGATGAATCGTTTGGAAGAGATTTTCCCCTCCTTCAACTTTTTGGGAGTCGAAGGCAGTGGATCGTTCGCTCAATTTAAGCACAACTACGGCGGCCGGAACGATGTCTCGCAACGACGACTCGACGCAATTCTCAGGACAATTATGAGCCGACGGACATTATCAGATCGACTTTTTGGAGTGCCTCTGGTCAGCTTGCCCGACCTGGATCTGGAGACTATCTCGGTTGAATTCAGTCCAATGGAAAGAGCGATTTACTCTGTAGTCAAGCAACGTTTCGTTCAAAGAATCAACAGTCGCCATTACGACAGTAAGACCGGCGAGTGCTCAAAGCACAATCTATTAGTGATGTTAACTAGACTGAGACAAATGTGTTCTCATATTTTGATGGTGACAAGCACTATTCAAGCTCTACTCGAGACTGAGGATATTGAAAAGCTTTGGAAATTATTTGAACGACACCTGAAAGATGCCTCTAATAGCAATGAGAAAAAGACGGCAACTGTTCTAAGACGGGTATTACGCGATCAACAAGAGACACGAGCGGTGGGAAGTCCAGCCACCCCTGACACCCCTGATTGTGAGCTGATCGATCTAACTACAGACACTGGGGACTTTCGAGAGTTGTTCTATCATCTTCAGCTAACCGGAGCTTGGGAGAAGATACGAGATCGAAGTGCATGCAGTGCATGCTCAAAAGTTCCGGATGAGGGCCACGCTAAGATTTCTGCTCCCTGTGGACATTTATACTGCAGGGAGTGCATGGAAATGCTCTTCGAATCCGCAAAACCGCACCACGCTGGAGCGGAATGCGTTAATTGCCAGAACATCATGACCAGTTCCGCCGACTTGACGGCAATGGAGCAAATTGCTGCACAGGCTAAAACCCAACGCCAAAACGCGGGATCTCATTCAAATGGTGGCCGAGTGAAACAAGGTGCTGGCAGCCAAAAAGATACCAAGTGGTTGTCGATTCCAGGCGTGGAAAAACTAAGCAGTAAAGTGCGAGCAATCACAGATATGATCGAGGGCTGGCTGCGCAAAGACACCGAGGCCAGAATTTTGATATTCAGCCTCTTTATTCCCTTGATTAAGGTGTTGGCAAGAGTGTGCATGATGAAAGGATGGGGTTTTCTAGAGTTCACCGGACAGACGCCACCGAATGAGCGATCTCAACTTCTTGCTCGATGGAAGAGTACAGTTGGGGCTTACCAGATAATGCTGATGGGGACGAAAGCAGGAGGGCTAGGCCTGAACCTTGTCGAGGCGTCGTACGCCATTATCGTTGATCCTTGGTGGAACGAACCGGTCGAACAACAAGCCTTTTCCCGCATGTACAGAATCGGCCAGAAGCGGAATTGCGTCGTAAGGAAGTTTGTCGTTGCTGGCACCGTCGAGACCAGGATGCAGCGTATGCAGGAACGAAAAAGGCTCGAATGCGACCGTATCATCGATGGACGGCCCGACACTGAACTTAAAGTCAATGATCTCCTCGAATTGTTTGGGCCCACCAAGCGTGACCCCAAGACTGGAGAGGTGGTAGTGGAAGAAGACGGTTCAGGTGGTATAGATGAATTCATTGCAGGGAGCGAGAAAGTGGTGATTGAGGACAGCGATGTCGAGGACACGGTGCCAGCGCCGGGGCGACACGAATGGAGCTGAAAATGTGGACACTCTATGAACAACAGCTGCGGGGTGGGCATACAGCACAAGCTCGCGAATCATCAAGGAGTGCTAGACGACCAACAGATTGCTTTGGTTACACTGGAATAGATGCGAGCGCCCTCCTCGAAATTCGGTTCATGCAGCAACTGACAACGGATCCCGATACAGCATTGGCTAGAAGCACCGCTGAACTGTGCAGAGAAAAGGTATCTACAGTCCAGTTTCTATGTTACCGTTTACATAGAATTCACAGGTAACAAACTCTCACACCATATTAGGGTATCGCAGCGGGCACGCAAAATTTAGATTGTGCTATCACTGAATACTCCACACAGAGCTATATATTCTTGATAGTGTTTACGCTTGGAATGTTCGCTAACCTCAAGGCCGGAAATTCTATAAGCAAGGTGGCAAGTCATTGAAGTTTGAGCGCCCTTGAAAGGACACCCTGAGCCGCTGTGGAGACAGAGGATCTTGAACCTCGGTACGGCGTATATCTTTGACATCCCTGGAGGGAACGATCAGTGCTCACTGACATGATAGCTGGGATTTTGTTCTTTTGATGTTGACGATGGCCATACATGTCTTTTTCACAGCATCGAGAAGCCTGTCCTACCTATACAGCAAATAAGGACATACTTGGGAGCTGGCTCACTTAGGGAACATGCCACGAATGAAATAAGTGAAGGTTTGCAGACATGAAATCTAGAACACGGTAATCGTAGCTTCCCACATCGGGTTCTGGGCTTTTACTAAGAAAGCAAGGCACAGAACTATCATTGGTGGCGCAATAGTCAGGTTCGCGCGTCCGACCCCCCTGAGGGTCCATCAGCGACCTCACCTAGGCTGCTGTTTACGTCAAGCACGTTTTTGACGTTTCCCCATTCTACTCCACCCTCGCAGTTGGTGCTGCATGTCTGCAAGGTACGTTTTCTTCTTCGTCACGGTGTAGATCAGTTTGGGACAATATATAAAGCTCTACTGGTCACGTTGCTCTTGCAACTGAGATACCCAGAGCATGGTGCCTAGCTAAATATGTCTGCGCAATATCCGCCCTTGGCTTCGACGTGCTTTTCTTCCTACGGAGTACTTCGTACTCACTCAACTTCTCGGGTCCATTGCCGAGGGCGTCAATGACCCTAGTTAGGCCGCTTGCCCTGCAAAAGAGACCAGGGCCAGACCCGCCCAAGTCTCTGTCGTTCTCTTGTCCGTCTGTGTCCCATGTCTTTCTGCGATCATGCCATGCCCAATGAACTCAAACATGACCCTCGTCGTGCGCCGAGAACACTTGACCTTCCTCTGCACTCACCTTGACTTCATCAAAGAAAGCTCTGTTCCATGAAACCAGCGCAGACGTGGCCTGTACAGGCTTGTGCGTCGTTCTCGGATTCATTGCCGTGATTGCGACTCCCGACTCGGCATCGCTCCGCCCGCTAAGCCATGAGTTCTGCGAGGCAGCGCTATCGTACACCTCTGCCGTTTGCCATTGAGGTGTCGCTAGACCAGCGCTCGCGACGGACAAGACCTGAGCAGGACGACAGCCATCCTCAGTATCCTCAGTATCCACAGCGCCCTCAGCCTCAGCATTCGCAGTCTCACCTCTCTCCTCCAGTCCAGAGAGCCCCGATCCAGAGAGCGCACACCAGTGAAGCCATTACTCCAACCGTGAGGCCGAGTTATGAGACTGCAAGGTCCTTCGATTCGGTGGAGATGAGGCAAGCAACCATTGACGCCGATGCCTGGCTCCCTTACAACCGTCGCCAACGCAATTACTTACAGCAACTAGCTGCAGAGCTGGATCACATTGACGACCACGGATCATCTTCCACCAGCCGGACATCTGGCTCTACGATCAACACTTCCATCGAAACCTCCAAGACCACCCCGCCTCAAGTAAAGCCCCCGAAACGCGAGCTTGCACCTGCTGCCCACATCTATGCGTCTTCTGCCCAGCCTGATTCAACAGGAGAAAGCGTATCCAGTTTCGATCCTGCTGTGCGATACATTCCAACGCGAGCTCTATCTACACCGCGGCGAAAGCCCGAATATTTTAGCTCCCCGCCGCCCAAGGAAAATGCAGACCCAGCTACGATTGATCCGGCGACTACCCGAGACAAGTGGGAGCCTCGGGGACCGCAAACACCCCAGGAAGCCACTCAGGTAAAACATCAACCTCAACCTCTTCAAAAAGAGAGGGCTCCCGGACCACCCAAGCAGCCATCCAATCCGTGGAGACCTCCTTCTGTGTGGTACGAGCAAGTCGATGGCGTCTCTTTGAGCACACGACCGAAAAGCGCCAAAGAGCACCGGACAGGTCTGTCAATTCCCGAGATCGAGGCACGAGACATCCGCAACATCCCAGAGCCTGAAGGCCGTCACGAAAGCGATCACTACACCTCTCCCTACGACCAGCAAAATCGTCACTTCGCCAGATCCCCGCCCCCAATCGGTGCCCACGACCATGTACGCAGCATCTCCCCTCGCCCACCCAACCAACCGCGCGACCATGTCTTCCATGCCGCCTCCTCCCGAGCCGTAGAAGAACAGCGGCAGTCTCAAGACGAGCCACCGATGCACCCAGACGACCGAGCCTTCCTCGACTGGTACTCCAAGGCAGCCGACGACGAGATGCCGGACCAGCGCGCCTCCCTCCCACGCCCCAAAGCCACCACCGACCAGATCAGCATTGGAACCCCTTCAACGAACCGGGTCCCGCGCCGCTCCCCCGACGACCTGCCCGAGATCCCCGAAGAAGATGCCTCAGCCGAGCCACCGGACATCGCACGCATGCGCAGCCTCGAAGAGCAAGACGCCGAAATGAAAAGCCGCACCGACCAGGTCAGGGACATACTGAGCGGCATGCTGAAGAGCTTAGGCCCCAAATCGAAGAAAGACACAGCAGCTGCGCAGCAACAACAACACGAGAAATCCGTGTCCACAACCTCCTCGACCAGAGTCGGCGACTGCTACCAGATCCCCGCGCAGGTCGAGTCCCCTCCCTTTCTGCGGGACGACAGCGACCGAGGCGAGGATAGTAGACGCACAACTATCCTGTGGTCGCCTGGCAGGGCAGCTGCGGCTACAGCTGCAGCTACTGAGGCCGGAGGGAATAGTAATGTGGCCTCACCCCAGCACCAGCACCAGCACCAGCACCAGCGTCCACTCGAGAGCATGGTTAAAGGCAAGCGGCTTTCGTTCACGAGGGACGGAGTGTGGCAAGCCAAAGGCTGATGTGGCTAGTCCGAGACGGGTCTAATGTAATAGTAGTAGTAGCCAGATACGAAAAAAATGACCCCCGTTTCTGGTTTGAGACGCTCTACCCCAAGGGTGCTTGTAATGGGTCAATTATAATCACAATTTTACTCTTGCGCTGACTGGCTGACTGTCTATTTGAGCTAATTTGTTGCCTGCCTCGACAAGGCCATGAACACCCCTATACTGCTTCCAACCAAGCTATGCGAGAGACACAGATACGCTGCGCCTTTGTGAGGCTTGCTTCTTTGTCCCATTTTCCCTCTACTCGCGTCCTTTATCTCCTTCCCACGGAACACAGTATCACTACACCCCATCTTTAGCAAATATCGTTTGCTCCTCCAAGTGACCTCCTGGAGTGACCCCGATTTCGAGCAACCTCGACTGTCTCCATGAAGGAAACAGATGATCTTTGTCTTTTCGTTTCTTTCACTACTTTTACTTCCAAACCCCTTTTGCCCAAGCCAATGTCCTGCTGCTTTGGCCCTGAAGACCAACCCTTAACCTATTCTCGTGCTTATGCATTAGGCAGGCAGGTAGACTTTTATTTTCTTCGAACCCTACAACAGTCGGGATTTAGAAGGGGAGGGACTTCAAGAGCGCGTGAGGACGATTCTGGGAATGTCGCAGATTGCGAATCTCCATTTTTGTGTGCTATTGTTTTTTCAAGCTTTCACAAATCCTTGGCCAACGACATACACCTCGCTAGCATCTTCAAACACCAAGTGCGGCTTCTCCTTGGCCAACCAGAGCACGCACTGCGCAAACACACTGTTGGCCCATGCAAACCAGCTTCTGGTCATCCCCATTCTTGTCCTTGTGTCGACGCCCACTCGAACATCGACACTCTCGTTGATGAGGCCGAATACGCTGACACTCTTAACCCGCTCCAGACAGTTAATGATCTCTGCGTCATCGTGCGAGGTCATTGCTTGGATCAGGACACTCATGGGCCACGCGTTCGTCAGGCCGATGTGGGGTCCGCCGATGCCTGTAAAGGCTGCCCCGGTGAGGAAATACGGGTTTCCTTCGCTGGAAAGAATCATCCGGCGAGTGTTCTTGTAGAGATCGTCACTCTCGTCAAGGAAGCCCAAGAGGGGCAGAGCGAGGAGCGATGGGACATTGGCATCGTCCATGAAGAGGTGTGAGCCATAGCCGTCGGTTTCGTAGGCGAGAACTCGGCCAAAGATTGGATGGTTGCTGACTGCATGTTTGAGTATTCCGGACCTAATCGCTGTTGAGTATCCTTCGAGAAGTGAGATATACGTCTTGACATTCTCAAGGTCAGATTTGTCCTTGACAGTCTTAGAGAAGGTCTGTAGCATTGAGGCTGTGCGATTCAATTCAACGGACATCATGGCATTGGCTGGAACGAGGAAGTTGAAAATGGTAGCGTCGTCAGACGGTCGGAAGGCGCTACGGACTAGGCCTGTGCCGTTTCCGAGCGGGTTGCCGATCCCTCTCAGGTTGAGAGTCTCTGTACCGGTGTTTGTCTGCCGTTGAAAGGTGTACTTATTGACATGGAATCTATGAGCAGCATCGAATGTGGGTAATGATTGTGTATGAAGGACGTCAATCACCGTTCGTAGGGCAAGGAACCAGCGCTCGGTGACAAATTTGGTGCTTCCGGTCGCTGCATGGTACTGGTTGGCAAGCGAGAGGAAGTTAGCTAGGCTGTCGAGCTCGTACTTGCATTCAAAGACGTTTGAGGGCTCGTAAACAGGACGGACAACATCTTGTTGACCGTTATTGGAGGGCTCAAGTCCCGATGGGCTTGGTGGCTGGAAGGCATTGCAATATGGGCTCTCAATAACGAACTCTGCCTGAGTAGCAATCGCACCCTTAATCAAATTCGATATGTCCGGAGCCGATTTGGCCAGTAATTGGTATTGCGCTAATTGATTCGTTGAGTCTCTCAGCCATTCGGCATTGATATCCCCAGTAACTATGAACGACTGCGCCCCGTGCCACTCGGGATTGTCACGATATCTTGTGTATCGAGGCTTTCCTGCATGCGATGTCTCCCCGTCCACATGCCACAGCACCGTCGTGTCCAGAGTGTTTGGGAAAGCATTTTGAAAGATGTGGGCAAGATCTCGGTCCTTGAGACGCGGGTACAGATCTAGTATGACCTGCTCAACTGCAGGAGAGGTAAATTTCCGACACGACTTGTGGGGACGTTGGTATGGCAGACTGAGCGGTCCATCGCTGAAGGGTCGACTACCACAAGTCAGCTCAAGAAGCGGACATGGCTCTGACTGCCCTACTGTCGTAGCGTGGCGTAGAGAGTGTAGTCAGGACAAGGGACTCCTCCGAGAATGTCTTGGTCGCTTCCGAGCCCGCTGTTGTACATGGCATCGTCGTCTAAATGAGCTGAGTCCTCGAGCGGTTCGGCGCAGATGGTCCTCAGACCGGCTGGGAGGGCCAGAAGCTGCAGCCATTCTCGAGCTCGCATCTTGAGTTATCCCAGTGTTCGAGGCTGAGTTGCTTGCGCAAGCACGATTGCTCCGTTCAACGTTGTCGACGGTCAGTAGCCTCGTCAAGACCATAAGTCCAGGCGAGGCTACGACGGCATTACTATGTGTGGAAATGTCAGGGGCGAACCTGAAATTATCACCAACCGTCTGCGCAGAAGTGGCGTGGATATCGCCGTCCGTTTGGCACACCCATCCAGACAGTCTACAAATCACAGAGCTCATGGACAGCATTACAAAGACCGGGATACCACACTTTGAATCTACGTGGACGTAACATTCGAGACTTGGCCCATGACCAGCCTACACTTCAGATTCAGAGCTTTGCTTGGTTTTTACCTTTTCGCATTCCTCTGCGCAGCAAACTTCTCATGCCACTTACGTTTTGCGTTTCCTGATGAGGTAGCGGCAGCCTTAGAATTAGTCTTCGTAGCCAGGGATGTAGACCTGCTCCCATCTCCAGGACTGCCCGTGACAAATTCTTTCCAACTTACCTTCTCCACACCATCTTCTTTGCTCACTGCGCAAGCATCTCCAAGCACTTCAACAGAACAAAACTTGACCCATGTAGCAGGTACAGCATCTTCCCACCGCTTCTCGAAATCTTCGCGGCTGGCGCCAGCGTCGTCGTATGTGGAATCCACTCCCAATATCAGATTCCCGGCCCACCTTGCTGTGTCCGTCTCATTCATCCGCGGGCGTGAGTCAACGGTGCCTTCTTTTAGCATGAGTCCCATTGCAGTAAAGTAACCATCTGGACGGAAAAGGGCCTTCGCAATGGCTTTGTAGACATGATTCGCGCCTGCTTCCGCGATTCCCTCCGCATCTAGCAAACGATCAAATAGGATGTCTACTTGAAGGTCGCCGTCTATGTAGACCTCAGCCATAGTAGCAATTTCAACCACTTTTCTCCACGTTTCAAGCAGGAGTTTCGGGCTAGGAATGTACGCTCTAGTCGCAGCACCGCCGTTTGGGTCCATTTGAATCTGGTCTATGCCGCCAGGATCGGACGTGCTCGACTTCGCTCTCGGCGTAGAACAGGACAGCTCAACAACGCACTGCCTTGCTAGCACACGTGAGATCGCATTTTGAGGCGCTGGTATGTGTTTGTACACCTCTCGCATCGTATGATTTGATACGGGAAAACTGTCTGCTGAGTCGATGGTCACTAAGAGCTGTTCGAGATGCTCCAAGATTATCTCCTCATGGCGGTCATCAGGAACCGGGTGAAGCTCAAGGATATTGCTGGGCTTCGCAAATGTGACAATTCTCCTGTCATACCTCGAGTGATCGCCTTCGTCTATCATGACGACGTCCTTTGATTTGCTTTCAACAGGCGCCACATGCTCACTTGGTGCTGTGTGCGTCCTCGTAACGTAGATCGAATTGCTTGTACTGACCTGCTTCACCAGCCACGCCTTCTCATCGCTGCACAAGTGTAAATTGCCTTCTGTGCCATCCTTGTTGCCGGCCGGTGGAGCTAGTGAGGATTTGAAGTACAATGTCTGCCTCGCATCACTAGATCCAGTGACTATGTTTACAAGCTCCTCTGGGAGTTCGAGGAGCCTAATGTTCTGAAAAGGTTGCGATATGCTCAAAGTGACTGGGGTATTCCCTGGTGAGTAAGTGGACATCCCGATCTGCTACACGAAGATATCCTTCCCGGCAGCAATGGAGCTAGTCAAGTTCCTTCCAGCGGCACATTCACCACTCCAGTGATAACTTCTAAAGGGGTCGCTGCTAGTGAGTAGCCGTCGAAGGAAGTCGGCCGGAAGTGGACAAGAGGAGCTTGGTTGCCTAAGGCTGTTATGTATGGACGAAGTAGGTAACTAGTCAAACTGCTAATGACCCTGGAATGTATTATTACCATTCGCCTAACAGTCCAGCGACGCAGAATAAGGCATGAACATCGTACATTCTCTTCTACATATGGAGGACTTTGAAATCCTTCTTTAGATCCCTCATAATACTAGGTACTCCATAAATATTACTCGTCCGTGCTCGTCCTATTCGCTACAGACGGTGCAGATGGTATCATCATCGCACGTATTCTTTAGTACCCCCCCACCATATGGTGCTCGTACCAGATTCGACTTCCTGAACACATGTAACTCGTTTCGCTCATGCCAGTGCGGTGCAGAACATGATGCCAATTCATGTTCCTCTTCCCTTCCCAGAAAGGTAGGAGCATATTATGATATGCTGCCGAAGTCCACAACTCCTAACCATGCATGTTTCGCCCAAAAATTCTATCTCGTTGCAATGCGTTCTACATGTTCCAAGGCTCCCGCCCGGAGATCGACGTGAATATTCCACCCATGTTGCTTGTAAAAGTCCTGCTAGTCCCTTCCAGCATCCTGGCTCTTGCCCTTCTCCCGGGCTTTCTCCAGCTTCTCCCGCGTAGCCTGGTTTTCTTGGTCTTGCAGAGCCTGTTTGTCTTTGCTCCATTGGTCGCTTGTGTCTTTGAATTCTTCTTTGACTTTTCTCATTCGCTCTTTTTCTTCCGCCTCTTGTCTTTCACGATCCTGCTTTTCTTTCTCCATCTCGGCCATGTGCTTCAAATCATCAACAGAGGGTTCGTATAAATGCCAAATTGTGTAGTGTGGTAGGCCAACGACAGAGTATTTCATGCGCCTGGCCATCTTTCCAAAGCCTTCTGTTTCAGCGTGTCGTTCGAAGGAGAATGCCGGGAAGTGGACTCCTGTACGAAAGACTTTAGCTTTAGCAAGGATAGAAACACCACCGACACCATCCAGTTCCATTTCGACATCTGGATCGCCATATGGATCCCGTAGATAGGCGAGATGTGGTCGCCACGTTGCATATTCTGCGTAACCCTCGACAATGACAGCGTCCTCGTCAAGGGTCTCGGCCAGTCCGAGAGCGGTTTCAGATTCTTGCCAGGAGTTCAAGTCGTAAGGTTGTTCACCTCCAAGCCAATCAGGAAGCGGACGCCAGACATCTGTGGTTCGTTAGCAAGAGCCAATCTTGTGGATGCAATTTGTCTTACTTGGTACGATGACATCCTTGTCATGGGCCATTAGATCTTCGATAACGGTGAAGGGGCATGTCTCGACGTCAGCATCTCGCCAGTACACCCAACTATGGGTCGGCCTGAGTGCGGCACTAAGCAGCCAGTTCCGAGCCCTTGCCATCAATTTTCGGCGAGGCGCCTGTGCTGCGAAGCCGTGTCTACTCTCGACGTCTTGTCCAACAGCTTGACCAAAGTCTTTGTGTATGATGGATATTTCGCCGTAGGCCATTCCCGGCTCGCGATCGCTCTGAAGTGCTTCGAGGTGCTTTTGTAGATTCTCTTCTGTATCATCCTTCGAATCCGAAACCAAAAAGGCCAGATCGATGAGGTTATGGGGGTAGGTCAGGTTGCGTAGATGACCAAAAAACATATCCAGGTGCATGGAAGCATCTCGGAGGGGTGTACACAACAATACTCGTTCTTCCCGATTCCAGCCTCGGCTTGTACCCTGCACATCATCCAGATCGTAGTAACGAACGGTCTCTATCTCGTCCAGATCTGCCGACATGGCAGAACCGGAGGAGTCCAATGCCGAATCTTGAGGGAACAGCCACCACAACAGTAAACAGATCGTACCCAGCGCAATCCCTAAATTTCGTAACAGTCTCCTCCTGGCGTTGTGTGGATGCTTTTGTCCCTTCCACTTGTGGTCAAACGAGTCCTTGTCATCATCGATGATATCTTCTGCATTTCCCACCCAGGGGCTGTATCGACCTTCGGGGTCAAATCGATCGTCATCTTTTCGACGACTTGCGGCATAGCCGTTTGCATAGGCACTATGCCTATTCATCCTCCGCTCTCATCACCCGTACTGCCAAATTCGACCCAAACAGTCGCTCGTCGACCTTAGTGTCGCAATGGCGGATATGGTGATGGGCGCATCCGCATAGAGGCTGCAATCTCGAACGATCAATCACCCTTGATAGAGGAGGGAGGATATGAACAAAGACTGGAGTTGAGGGGAAAACAGGATTGTTTGGTGACAAGGGACGTTCCGAAGCCAGGAATGTCGAGTTACACACCAGGAGACTTGTAGAGTTGTGGAAATTCCGCCCACACAGAAGGAGATGAAGTTGATGTTTAACGAGCACGTATGCTTCTTGCTTTCTGTGCACTCAAGTGCACCAATTAAGCATCTCCCCAAAAAGTAAAACGATGGCGCAGGCTGACGAAGCCTCAGGGTTTGTCTAGAGCTCCGCGCTAAGGCTGCAACAGGCTTAAATCTCTGTCATGGCCCACCTAGCCGTTCTGATCCAGAATGGGCGCGCTGGTCTCGTCCCCACTGTACGTGGAAACTCGGGTTCTGCGTGTCTGTATGCAAAACTGGTTTATATACAAAATTGGATACTGTAGGACGCCTAGTAAAGGTAGGGGTCTGATATTGTGTCAGCGAGCTCCCTACTCTAAGCGCTACATATACACGCTCTCCGCAAGTTTTTCCGTGCTGTAGAAGGCGAGATCTAAAAACGTGGTTTTTTATTTGTATGGGTTTGCATACAAAACAGGTTTGCGTATAAACACGCAGAACTTGGTGCGCCGAGTTTCCACGTACAGTGGGGACGAGACCAGCGCGCCCATTCAGAACGGCTAAGTACGAAGTACTGCGGACAAGGCTGCTGACGATGTGCGACTAATTCCGAAGGGCTGGATCTAGGTATGGCTGTAGAGTTGCGTATGCAATTTCTTAAGTAGGTAATTCACCAAGGTAATCTGGATGCCATACCTGCTTATCTAGATATTAACAAAGCTTGAACGATCTATTTGGAAGCGATTTCATTCCGTGCGCGCAACAATGATGAAACAAGTCTGGTTCTTGAATGCTGCTACGGTGCCCGTATACGAATTGAGAGGCAATATTAATTCTAACAGCGCAATTATTTTATTTTCACCTTGCACCGCCAGCAACGAGGCTCTAAGCAGCGTCGACAGTACGCCATTATCACCTTTCATATTCTTTCAGCATACAATGCACCAACCTGCCGACTGGTAGTAGAAGTAGAAGATGCTTGCTTTGCCAGTTACTAACAGGACCTGATGGCTGGTTTTAACTCGAGGCGACAGCTTAAATCCATGAACGCATGTACTTCGATTGGTTCTTCTGATTGCATCAGAGCAAAACGGTAGGTGTCGGGCTTGCGAAATACAACCGCGATATATGTCGATTGTTCGATCAATCGATAGTGACACAATCTGAAGCACTGTCAGAATCGCATGTCCGAGCCATGCCTGAATTTACGAGTACCTGGTGGAAGGACGGGAGGTGCTACTAGATCTTGCCTCGTTCTTTTAAAGACTCCAACTGCGATGGAATTGGTGATATTCCGGACATTATTTCGTCGTTGGACTACCCGAAGGACCTGGGAGTTGACATGATTTGGCTTCGTCCAATGTGCCCCTCGCTACAGCGTGATATGGATTACCATATTGCCGAATACGAGGACGTGGCCCGAGAGTACGGTACTCTAACCGATATAGACAGGCTGATTCGAGAAATCCACGTACGAAGTTGAAGATCCTTCTGGATCTGATCATCACCATTGACTTCAGGAGAGCAAGAAATCTCGCAACAACCCATATAGCGACTTCTACATCTGGTGTGACCCCAAATACAATGCTGATGGTCAGCATTGTTCTCCAAACAATTGGCATTCTAGCTTCGGTGGGGACGCATGGGAGTACGTTCCTGAGAGAGACCAATACTACCTCTATATTTTCACCACTGGTCAGGCGGATTTGAATTGGCATAACAAAGCGGCGAGAAAAGCGATCTACGAAAGAGGAATTCGCTTTTAGTTGTGGGAAGGTGTCGACGGCTTCCGTGTAGATACAGTCAATCTCTACGGCAAAGATCCAAATTTTTCTGATGCGAAGATCCTAGATTCCAGCCAAGAGGTCCAATTCACCCTCAATTTGTTCTCAACGGACTACGCATACATTAATGGATGAAAGAGTTACGCAGCGATACATTGGATGAATTTTGGGGAAATTGTTCTTGTCCGGGAACTCGCGGCCACTGGTGTAGCAGAAGCACAGAAGTATATCTCACCAGAAGCTCGAGAACTGAACATAAATCTGGACTTTGCCATATGTGAACTTGGGGGACATTTGGAGGGCGCTGTTCATTTGGTTAAAAACGCCACTTTGCACGACCTCAAAGCGGCATTCCGCAAGAGCCAAAGCGTGTTTAACGACCACAATTGCTGGCCTATTGTATTTGCAGAGAACCATGATCAAGCAAGGAGCGTCTCTATCTTGACCACAGGTCCACAGCTGAGCCAAGCCACCAGAACAAGGCGGCTAAGCTCCTCGCACTTTTGCTGGGAACGAAATCGGGCATGCTATTCCTTTGTCAAGGGCAGAAGATTGGCATGACCAAAATGCCAGAGCACTGGGTCCTGAATTTCTACAAGACTACGTTGCCACTGCCTACCTTCAAGCCACAGAGAAAAAATATCCTAACGATGTCGGCATCCAAGAGAAAACTCTGGCTGCGATTCTCTGCTATGGTCGTCACAACGCCCGACTTCCTGTGCAATGCAGCTCTGAGCCGAATGTTGGCTTCACTGTGGGTGAGCCATACACGCCAAATCACGAAAACTACAAGACGGTAAACATTCACGACTGGTTGAAAGATCTCGAAAGTGTTTGAGCAATGTGGAAAAACATGCTATGGCTTCGTACGAAATATGCAGATCTCCTGATCTGGGGATGATTGGAGATCCATGACTTCGACAACGAACATGTCTTCACTTACAGCGAGAGGTTTGAAGGTCAAGAAATTTTTGTGGTACTGAATTTCGCTTTCCGGTTCCGTACCTCAAGCAATGTTTATTCCTGAGCGATTGAAAATACCACACTGACCTTGGAGTTTACAAACGCAAAAGAGTTGGACATGCTGAGCCCTTGGGAAGGGTTATGTACTTAATTAGCAATCAGCAACAGCTTGTGGTCAATAGATCGGATGAATAGATCCCGCACAGCTATTTTCCACAATGACAATGGGATGCCCCATGCTAACATTCGTGGACTTGAAGGATAGAAACAGGAATCAACAGGTCGTACGCATCTACAGACGTATTTCGTAACAAAAAGGGAATGTTGGAAGGAGTCTGTGGAAAAACAACAAGTGGTTGTCGTTCGCTGTTGTTCTGATTATGATACCAGTGGCAAACGCCTGAAGCCTGGAAGCCATTGCCAAGCACCACGGTCGTTTTCATATGACGATAGCTCTTCAGAGTCAAGCAACTTTGAATGAAGCATGTTTGTCCATATGATTGATGATTGAAAACTATATAAACAAAGTCAATTGTCTGCATCGTAGGCGAACTTTCGTAGTCCAAACAGGGGTTGGCGGGTCCCTGCCCGATGCCTGGTGCAGTAGTCCCCGCATGGGCAGCAGGCTTGTCCAGATTGGGCTCTTGCGATCTCAGAGAACATTGAGATCAGTGTTACCAAACCCTCAATCCAATCATTGCTACAAATTTGCGCGCAACTCAGTGTGTTTTCGCTGTCAATGTGCCCGTTTGCATGAGCTCTTGCCGTTACATTCCACTTATCATATATCATATATAGATAACAAGATTCGCGCGACCTAGGAACTTCCAACACACCTTCATCCACCCTGATCGATCTGATCCAGATTGCATTCAAGAAACCAGCAAAATGCCAGACGTACGAGCAGACTATGCTATCATGACAGCAAGTGAGCTGACATTGTCTAGGTTAAAAGGACGGTCAAGATCATCACAGAGCAGAAGGTCATGTAAGTGCAGCTCTGGGACGCTTCGGTCATCACAACCTCTACGCATTCTCAATCGGCTCAGATCAACCCAAATTAATGTGCGGATGTAAAGACTTTTTGACTAACTTGGCTGCTTCAGCCCAGGTGCCGACAGTGGCGTCGCTGGATTTCCCCTGCGACACTGGACTATGAAAATTGTTCTTCTCAATGCGGAAACCAAGCAAGAGGTGGACGCAAACTGCTTCACCCAAGCTACATACCATCTACACGAGTCGTTCGGCGACCGTTCAAAACAAGGTCAGGCCGCTATATCTCTGTCTCAGACTGATTCACGTGCGAATGCTAACCGAATTCTGTAGTGCTCAAGACACCTCCATTCAGAGTAGCAGAAGATGGCTGGGGCGAGTTTGAGCTGAAGATCGATCTACTCGATGCAGGCGGCAAGACGCACGAATTCCTTCACGATCTCAACTTTCAGTCTCCCAAGTACGAGGTCAAGCATGTAATTACCTTCAAATCGCCGAAGCCAGTGCTTATGGCCGCACTTCGTGACTCAGGACCTGTCCCCGGCGACACCACTGCAAATGGCGCGGCAGGAAACAAACGCGCCAGTGATATAGGAGCAGGCGGCGAACAAAAAAAGAAAAAGAAGGGAGGAGAGAGCAGCAAGGGCTTTGATATGGACAAGCTGGCAGAAGGGCTGCAGAAGTTGAACGAGGATGACCTGCTGCAGGTGGTGCAGATGGTACATGACCATAAGAGCGACGAGAGCTGGATGCGGAATGACATTGAGCGTGAGTTGCGACATTCCCATGCTGCCTCTTCATGCTGGGTTTGAGACACCATGACTGACTTGAGTATAGAAGGTGAATTCCACGTCGACCTTTACACCCTCCCCGACAACCTGATTAAGATGCTCTGGGAATTTATGAGCGAGAAGGTCCCGGTCTCGGCGGCAGCTTAGACCCACTCATCAGCAAATGCCAGTAATCGTTGGCGTTTAGTGTCTTTCAAGCCGCATGCACCCGAAGACTCGCTCTCGGCGCATGACGCTTTGCAGCAGGGCGATATTCCTTTGATACTTGGAAGCTATACCAGTAGGGTGCTCAGCAAGGTGTTCATAGTGCGCGGGGCGAGTGCTTAGGAGGAGGCCGAACTCGAAATTATGTTATCAACTCCAGTCATGCAAGGTGCTTTCGGGCATGGGTATTTGGGAAGGTGGCACTGCATTGTTAAGGTCGGTTTGCCATATATGATCAAGTTTATGACGATGACACGAACGCTGGAAGAAAAAGTGATTTTAGACGGCGTGGCACCGGCACGGACCGAGCGAAGACACATGTCACATGATACCCAAGACGATATAATATGAAGATTTCTGATTCTGGGACGAAGATACTGTATCATAGTCAATCAGTGACCCCTTTTCCGGGAAACATTTCCACCACGTCCACTTCCATAGCTTCATACAAGCGGAAGTGCCCACTCACGACGTTCGTCCTCCTGCTCCAATTCTGGTCTTTTGTCCAAAAAATTATTTCTGTCACGAACAAGTTGGTCTGACAGCTCGCTTCTACGGTGGTCTGGACCTGGCCACAGGCATCGGAACCGCTGAATTAAGCACGCGATTATTGGTATTTCATTGTCCGACGTTCGGTCGGCGACGTTGATGACAGTGCAGATGTCAGCGTTCAAGAGCGTGACCTCTCAAGAGACGACCTGAGTCTGGCTGGCGTGCTGGCTTGATCCTTGCATTTTGCTTTTGCGAAACACGGTGACGCTGGTTCGTGTAGCAGGCCTCGCACTGTGCATTTCCGTGCTGGGTTGTAGATGAGGGCAGTTGGTACACCTGGCGCTTGAACCGGCTGTGATTGTGGCGTAGCAAAGAAGTCTCACAGGTCACATGTTCTTCGAATCACTAGCTGACGGCGAAGAGGTACTAATGTGAAGCAGCATCGTCGCACCAATTCCCCGAAACCACGGTGCTCTGCAAAGGAGTGGGCTGTATTATTTTTGGTCAGCCCAAGGCTGTTCAGATACTTCATATGGCAAAAACGCCTTGAGACTTCAACACATCTTCCAGGCCTTCCCTTTCCGCACCGCTAATCGTGGCAAAGACATTGCCTCCTCGATAGGCAAGAATGGCGGGAATATCGACAGTTTCCATCTCGGCGATTTCGTGCCGCATCTTCACAAACTTGACTTGCGACCATTTGTAAGCCAGCGTCTTCAACTCATCTGCTACCTCGGCACTGTCCTCGTCATCGGCATCGTAGAGCAGTACCACTACAGCACTCTCTTTAGGGGTGTTGTCTATTGCGTCCAGATAGCCGTTCGCATCGACCAGGTCCAGCGTGCCGTATGTCCTCCTACTCGGTGAGTAGGTCCGGCTCTGTTGTCCCGAGGCGAATTGATCTTGCAACTCTGCTAACCGCCGTTGCCGCCACTGTTGCATGAATTCGTCGTCGTCATCGTCAATGTCTAGGTCGGACCCGGTTCCTTCCTCACTAGGGGGCAGTTTCCCTTGAATCTTTGTGACGCGTGGCGGCCTTGGACCAAAGGACAGAGTGCCTGAGATGCTGTTTAGGGTTTTTCTAAAGGTACTTTGTCTTGCTCGCTGGTAATTTTGCGCATCTGCAATTACCCCCTTGGGGCCAGTGTTTGCGTAATGCGCAGTAGAGGGGACCTTGTAAGATGTCCTCAAAGCTGTCATAGTAGCCATATTTGCCGCCAATTCCTCGTCGTCTGTGTCTAGGTCGTCCACGTCTTCTTGCTTGCGCGATCTGATGGTCCTCACAAGCTGTTTCTCGTCATCGGAATGTGTTTCTGATTCTCGGTCTCGATCTTCTGGGTGAGAGTTAATGCCTGGCCTGCGGCTGAAGAGGCGATCGGCCTCCTCCTGAGCAAGATTCGACATGATGTCAAAGTGGGCGGGTAGCGTGGATGGCTGACAATCGGTGTTAATGGCTGAGTTTCTAGTCTCGAGTTGGGTGGATCTACTGGGTAGGGAGACTGAGCATGTCGATCTTGTGGATGTCCAGTTGTGGCTTTGTCTCGAAGCATCTGCTCTTACATGTAGGTCAATAATCGCACCAAAATTGACTTGTTCCCAGAATCACTGCAGTCTGAGTCGCGGAACACTACTATGGAATGTCACAAACGGCGGGAGCACACTGCAGAGACACCCAGTACCGACAGAAGGGACAAAGTTCACAGGGGGAAGCTATGGACGAATGGTTGAAACAATGGTGTGAAAGTCTCAGGTTGATGGCGGAATTTTCAGCGGCCAGAAGAGATGGCACGGCTCATCCTTGGTAGAATGTCCGTGAATGTCATAGAACTCTCATTATTCTTCTCCGATTTTGATCAGCGCTAGGGAGATCATTTCCTCGGAAATATAACAATCAAATAGCTTGACCACCTTGAAGTTCCAGCTCTTACAAGTTCCAGACACCATTCTGCGCTACCAGCACCTCCCGAGGCCGCGGCTGATCCACTTATATAATCACGTGATTCTGTGTATCGATTGCGACTAGGGAAGCTTCGTCTCAATACTCATACTATCATACCTACAATCTGAGGAGCTGGAGGAGTCATCGGGACAGAAAGTAACCTTTTGTACTGGCTCTTTGCCTTGGAAGTATTTCGTCTTCGGTCTGCGATGGCATGGATGGTCGTTGGAACGGCTAGAGTCGTTCTCAAACGAACCCGTCTTCCGTAGAACGAATCAAGTCTTTGTTAAATAGGTCGCCAGTCGTCTTCAAGCCATCGTAAATCACATGCGCCACCACCGGGACCGAAGCTCGCGGAACCTTTGCACGAGCCATCATCTTGCGGGCTTGGAAAGGGGACGTTTCACGTGACCTTACAGGCTACTCTGCTCCCAATGACTACGCTCTCCAGCTCGAGCGACAAAGTTATGTGAACTAGGAGGTATACAACATGACCCGAGGAGCGGATAGAAGTACACAATATCTCATTTTTTCCCAAAAAAGCTCATAATATCTTTTTTCTTGGCGCCCGCAGAACTCTTCGGGGCTGAACCCTTTGGTGTAGCACTCTTCGTTACTGCTGGGCCTTTCGTGGGAAGATGCGCAAATTTCTTGACAGGCTCGGGTTCATTCTCGGAAAAGCTTTCCCAGACTTCTTCCTCCCTGGTAACAAGAAAACCTTCGTCATCTTTCATTGTTCGTTTTTTCATGACCTTCCGCTTACCCCTTCGACGTTTCGAAGGTTCCTCTTCTTGCTTGGTCTTAACCTGCTTCCCTCTCTCACCGTCCGAGTCTGACCAAGCCACGTCGTCACCTTCGCGATCTCCACCGTTCGGAGCATCCAGATCTTGCTTGGCCCTTGCTGCCGGTGGATCAGTATCGACCTCAGCCGCCTTTTCAAGGTCGGGACCTTCAGAATCTTGAGCATCGTCTTCCATCATCTTTCGTAATTTCGCTTGTCGTTCCGCCTTCTCCTTCTGCACATCACTGGACCGTTTCTTGCCCTTGACAGTGCCTGTGTCTAAGAACATGGCCTCGTCTTCAGATTCGCCCTCATCATTGTCATCCATTCCACTCATCTTGGCGTCGCTGGTTGCAGAAGCGTCAGTGTCTTTCCGTTCAACCTTGGGCCTGGTAGTCTGCTTCGCGAAAGCCTTGAACAGGGATGAACCATCTCGCTTCAGATTTGGCTTCGATTTTGAGGTGGAATCCTGCGTTACTGAGCTGTCCCTCGAGCTCGGTCTGGATATCGGTCTCTCTTCTATCTTCGTTTCTGTTTTGCTCAGCGTGTTGGATTGCGGCTTAACATGCTGTGACTTAGGCTCGAGCTTCGGCTGGGGCACATCGACAGTCACCGGCCGCATGGCGCTTCGTCGCCAGACATGTGAATTCTGTATAATGCCATACCCTTTGTTATGCTTAAGTGGATCTTGCTTTGTATGGAAATCAACGAAGACCGCTCGACCCGTATCCGTTAGAGTTGCAAGATCTCGTATGCGAACTGGGGACAGGGCATAAATGTGTACGGATGTAATCTGCTCATACTGTGCCTTGACAGAGTCTAACGCTTCTTCTCTGCATAGTGTGACAGATTTGACAGGAACCTGATATCTTTCGGCTAGCTGTTCGGTGTTTTGCGAGGCACCCGGCATCGAGCTCGGGATCTGTGGAGGGCTTGATGGCATCGACCCATCTCCGTCGGTCGCCTTTGACGATTCTTCGTCATGCCCAGCGAGGATATGATTCTTCTTCCTCCCTGATATCAGATATGTGGCATGTATCGAGCCTGGGTTCTTTTTGTTTTCTTTCTCGAAGAACTCGAAGAGCATACACTTCGCCGCGTTAACATGCACATTGAGCGCCCGCGACACGTTTCGGTACGAAATCGTTTTTTGCTCAGAAATGATCTCAGTGGCTAAGTAGGTCTTGAAATCGGGAGCCATCACCCTCCAGCATCGAGCAGTAGCCTGAGTAGAATGGTGCAATTCAACTGCCGGAGGCCATCAATACAAGGTTTGACAGGTCGAAGATGGAGAAAGCTAATGTACGACGCGTCTCGCACTTTCCCTATCGATGGAACTATAATAACGCGTAGATGACGTGTAACGCGTAGGTCTTCCACGTCTTCGAGAAAACGATGGTGCAAGTAATTCGCTATAAATAGCCTTACAGCCCTTTAACTCATGTAAGTTAGCTTAGAACGATATATACAAGTCAGGGTCGTGATGCTAGTATGCAAACTTGTACCATGGAATAAAACTGGGTCATCTCTCTTCAAGTACCTGACGCTAGTTCGCGCAAGCCAACCACATTGACGTAGACGTATTTCACCCAATTTCTCCAGCATTGACAGTCGACCATTCTGTCTACGCTTCGAGTGCTTCTGCTTGACCTGATAAATTGTAGTCCATCATTAATGTGATTGCCTAAGGTTTTACACACATGGCCGATTCGCTCAAAGTTCTTAACATACTCTCCCAGTATCAGCCTGGGGGTCTATTGATCGAGCTAAATATGGTAGATGATGACATCTCGTCATTTAGTTCCGAAGCAATCGGGGTGGGAGCATGGCGTTAGGAGGGAAAAGGCGTGGAAGCGTCCCGTCCTCGGTCTGTAGATTCGAGATGAGAATTTAGCATAATGTGGCCCCTTCTTTGCCGAGACACGTTGTTTCACGTGAAGCCGATCGTGAGCCTGGTGATTTAAGGCTTAACTCGGAAACTGTAGAATCCGCCAGCATTCCGAGGACGAGCATCGCCATCAGAGTGACGCCTAGATAAGTCCTGGTAGTGTTCTAGAGCGTCATAACACTGTTGACCACTTGAATCATGGATAGAACTTGTCCATAAGAAGCGCTGAAGACGATGTTTTAGATCGCTCCAAGTGGTAACATGAGTGATCTGTCTTTCGTATAATGCAGCCTGTAATTGTGTCTTGAAGTACGCACATTCATTCGTCTGTTGTGAGAACATATATGCATTGAACGTCAACCATAAAACAACATTCTCATCTTGTCCTTGCAGATTCGCATCCTCGAATGCAGCTCTCAGGTTCGCCAGCCGAATCTGACAGGGGTGCTGTGCGTATGCAGAATGGCGGAACATCGGTTGAGTAAAGTTCAATAACGAGATCTTCAGGATTTCGTCGAAGCTGGAATCGGTGTGCAACCACAAAAGATCATGGTTGAGGCACATGATGTCCTCATGGAATGAAGATGCATCAAAGTTCAGATCTCCGGCCCAGCATGAGTCGAGATGCTGACAGACATTTCCCACCTTCCATAATGCGGTCATGAGATCTGGGGAGGTCCCTCGCTGGGCCAAGTTCTTAATCGTAGCTGCGAGGTGCGATGCTTCTGGCAAGCTGTTGGCGGCAAACGATGGAGGCTGCGTAGTGAGACGCGGAAGCATAGGAGCTTCAAGAGTGTCAACACTTCGTACGAGGTCGGCGCGAAAAATTTTTATTCGTCGTGGCCGTTCAACTGTCTCGAGTCCGCCTCGCAGGCGGAGCATCTCAGCTAGACCCGTAGCGTGAACTCGGGCAAGGTGGTGGTTGCCTTTGATGTGCTCCCCAAGAGCTAGACACGATACGCTTGCTATCGTGCCGTCAGATAGGTCGGATCTGCTTATTCGGTCGTTCAGTTGTGACAGAAAGGAAGACATTGCAGCATTTGCGCAATTAGTCGTCGTTTTGTGGCCTGTCGAGGTGTTTTGTAAAGCTGAGAACACGGTGATGTTCTGAAGCCACAAGTCGTCCTCAAAGCCAAGAGGAAACCATGAGGACCTAATCGCGTCTAATTGGAGGTAGAACTTCGCCTTAACCGGATGTTGCGAAGTGCATATGATATCCAAGTCTGCATTGATTAGTTAAACGAAAAAATCTTGAGAAGGAGACTTACAGTGGTCTAGGTAGGAATCCAATCCAATGCTGCGCTCCAAACTCTGATGGTGCCGCGAGATATATGTAGTCAAGTTCAGACCATTTGGCTCTCGCATTTCCACATCTATGGTGTTGTCTGAATCTGAAGTTTCTTTGGTCAATCTTCCAGTCGAAGCTTTTTCCGAGAGTGATTGGTTAGTCCCAGCTTGTGCCTTTGAGATTGCTGTATTCTTTGAGGACCCTCGCTTCGATGGTGCTTGGCAGTCGCTGCCGCTACCAGCTCCATGTTCCTCTGGCGTTTTGCGAGAAACCCTGCCCTTCTTCCTGCCCCGAGGCCCCTTCTCTGGCGCGTTGTATTGCGAGACTTCGATTGCCAGGCCATATAAGGATCGGTTTCGGACGTTACCTGTCCACGACTTACGAGCCTTCGGACCTTGCCTTACCAAGTCTCGGTCAACAATGAACACAGGCTGTCCTGTCATCGCCGTTTCGGTGGATGGCATATCGCTAGTTGAGTTTTAAGATTGAGATGATACACGAGCGAGGAGCAAGATCTCATATAACTACAACACAGCACAGTATGCTCCAGGGGTAGATTAACTCCGGAGGCTATCGGCCCCTATTGGTATGGCTTTGTCAACAGTAATTGGACTCTCGCCGCTGCTCGCGATCCGCCGTTTCGCCATTCGAAGCGTACACACAAGGATATTTTAATAGAGTTCACCTCATTCAGCATGGTGAAAGTGTGTTGGCCAGAAGGGGGCATTACCTTACCTGCACTTACAGAGTGGTGATCCATGACGACTGTGGAATGGAAGGCGGGCAGTGTTGCGGCCGGGGCGTGTAACAATGTGGTATTCTCTAACAAGATTGTGTAACGAAACGAAAATTCTAGCTGACAGCCAAGATCGCCACCGCATAAGCTTCTGCGCAGAAGCATTAGCTTCGAAACAAGCCACGAAGACTAGTGGCCTCCAAGAGATTACCACATAGTTGCATAGACCACGAGGAGGTATCGCGTTTCGGGGTTCAGGGAAAACAAACCCGGAGCTTGCAGGTGCAAGATAGGTAGGTTGTGTGGACGAAGATTCGAAGCTCTAGTCAAGGCTACTCTTAGGCATTATTATTGGCAGCAGGCGGAGGGTCGTGCATGTGTACTTCTGGAGATCAGCGTCCTGAAAATAGGACTTTAGTCACAACGGTAAACAAGTGGGTTGCCTTGAGGCGTCAATTAATGATCTTCGTTTAGCGCAGCCTCGTCGTATTTTATGCCCTCCTGGTGCGTACCAATCCTGCTGAGAGCGGAAATTTAGTGTCGAAAAAATCCACGCCACCACTAGTTCCCGGCGGCTCACCCCCGTTCAGACGACTAACTGCGCCTATTATGGGCCCGTCGTTTAGGCGTCACATTCGGGATATATCTGGTCAAAATTATTTCACGCGTCCATTCGCAATCGTCAAGTCACGTCCACTATCTGGGTAGGGTTTGTTCAACTCTGCAGATAACACCGCAAATTGACAAGGTGGTGATGTCTAGCGTGCTCGACTGGCTTCTGGAGCACGACCCAGAATTTAGTGGGTTCGTCTGGTGTGCAGTTTCCGCGCTTCCGTAACACTAACATTACCACAGCAAACGGTTGCCCTCACTATACTCCGACCTAGCACAGCAGCAATTTGCAAACCCTGACGGCTTCGCTGCAAATTCAAGAGCGTGGGAACATGCGCTGACCGTTGCTTCCCTAGCAGGGAAATTACCTGCGGACCACAAAGTCATACTTCGAGTATCCGATGACCTGCTGAGTGCATTGCGAAGTCTTCGCTATGGCCAGCCCACAGGCTTGGGCGTTGTCTTGGATGACGCGATACGGAATGGAAAGATGATGGGCCTCAAGGACTTCAACGCGGCGGATGGCAGCATCTATCAGAAGAGTTGGCTACCAAGCGTTGGAGCAATCTTCAGGTGGACTCTGAAACAAACAGGTCTAGGTCAACATGCCTCGTATGATTGTTCAGGCAGATTGAGGCACGGTCAACTCGTCCTCATCGATGGCCTAGAGCAAATTGCAACCCAGATCATCGCATTACAATCCGAAAATGGGACTTCACTCACGGACAGGGTCATGTCGCGTGAGGCTTTCTCGCATCTCTTGTCAAGGACAAAATTTGGGCCGTTGACGGCGATGGAGACAGATTGCTTGTTGCTCTTTCTGAGTCGGGACAAATCTCTTCTCGCGTACGACTTGCACACAGTAAAGTTCAAGAAATCCTCGTCAGCTGGACTAGAACCTATCACCGCAGAAGATGCGTCTATTGCCTCCATAAAAGCACTAATTACCGCTTTACAGTCACAGACATCATCATTAAGCAAACGGATAGATATACTAACAAAGAACGCTCAAGATGCTGTACTGTCAAAGAAGAAGAATCTCGCCTTGTCAGCGCTTCGATCGAAAAAGCTTGCTGAACAAAATCTTCGCCAGCGGAACGATATTTTGAACCAGCTCGAAACAGTCTACATCAAGATCGAGCAAGCTGTAGATCAAGCTGAGATTATGAAGGTCATGCAATCATCAGCCGAAACGCTCAAATCTCTCAACAGACGTGTTGGAGGGGTTGAACGTGTAGACAAAATTATGGATGATCTACGCGAACAAATCAACCAAACCGAGGAGGTGGGCCAGGTCCTGAATGAACCTCTTGCAGGCGCGGCCATTGTAGACGAAGCAGAGATCGATGACGAGCTTAAAGCACTTGAAAAAGCTGAATCAGCTAGGAAAGATGAGAGCCGTGAAGATGCTGTTCGAGCTAAGCTGGCCGAGCTTGAGAGAGTCCAGACTCCCATCGACCGCAAAGGTGCAACACAAGCAGAACAACCTGACATGGATGAACACTTAAATGCAGAGCTAGAGAACAGTTCTCACAAGCTCCTTGAAATGCATTTGGAAGGCGGTGAAAGACAAAACGGATAGTCTACTGGGACGCGGAAGTTGAGTCCTCATATAGCAAGGCCGACTGCCGTTTGACACTAGCCATGAACCTTCCTCAAGAAACGTCGTGGTTTATCGCCTTATGGAGCCAAACGACCACTAGAAACCTACCGCGTCGATCAAGTGGGAAAGTTGACATGATGCTAGGACTTGAAACTGATGGCCAGCGCTATGGCAACAAGCCATTGTTGCATGATGACCTCATTTGAAGAATGGGGGCTATGTCTGCGGGTGCGGACAGCATTCCGACTTGTGTTCTGCATGTGCGAATGCTATTGTGCAGGTGTAGTACCTACCAACTCATTTTGGCTTGAGGCTCTTGTAGCCCCCTCTAAACCTGTTTCAGATAGTGGTGGCCGCATGTAGCTTTTTCCACGAATGGAATGCGACAAGGCTGTGGCATTACCTAAAGAGCGTGTATTCCAATCAAGAAATCTCTGTCATTACCAAAAACTAGTGGTATTCGGCAATACCAGAACCTAGGTATGTTCCCTTGAACCTTGCTTCCCTAGGCGGCCGCGACTATATCCCATAGGAGAACTTGGCAACACCATTCTCGAATGCACCTCAGAGCCCAAATCGGATTTTGCGATCTTGCTCCGTTTTCAAAATTCGTAGGTGCAGTTCACGTGGCCACTGGCATCTGCCGAAGTGGGGTCGGAACAACATGGGTGAATCCCGCGCGTATTCGTCGTTGGATCTCCACTTGCCATGGCAGGAAGGTGGTTTGTTTTTTCTGAGGGACGGTTGCGTAGTAGTATTCCCGCTTTAGGGACTCCAAACGATTGAAGAAGCTAGCCTGAACCAGCTGGAAATCTTATCCGATTTCCCTCCCTGCCCTATGTTCAGGCCGCCTGCGGCGACCAGTAAAAGTGTGGAGAAAAACAGCACTTACAATGACGAAGTCAATTCCACAAGACAGATCGCCGTAGGGCTGCATATGCCAGTGCCAGGCCTTTACGACCCCCTGTTGCCAGCCCACCATCCCCGGTAGGTCACATCTGCACCAACGGCACGGCAACGGGTTTCGGTACTTGTGGCAAGCCATTTTTGGAGGTTGTTCCCTCCCGTTTGCTGATGGCCGAATATTGAAGGTAGCTCGAGCCAAGAACTTCTGGGACTGCTCGGTGTCCTTCGGCCCCTAAAGTCCATAGTAATCCCCGGACGTGACTCAGGTGACCACCTAGGTATTATTGTCGTAGCAGAGAAACATTGAATTTCCTCTCCAGGAACTGTGAACGAAGCTCAATGGTACGTGCAGAATGCATCGCCGTCCTCCGCCGGTCACGCTAGCACTAGGCAGTGGCAGTTGCAGTTGCAGTGGCCTTAACTCCACCCCCAAACTCCAGCTCCCCGCGCCTTCACCGTGAAGGGCTGGCTGATCATGGAACCCTGCACGTGGCTGTAGCTCAGTATAGAACCATCCGAACAAAGGATATCGGTGCAGCTGCAACTGAATTGTCGCCACATCTTCTGCTATGTGGGTACGTGTCTCACGGTAAAAGAACGTCTTGGGTATGACATGTCGTTGTCTGTAATATTTAGTTCGTTTCAGCGATGGGGAAAAGGGGGCTTCATGAAGAAACAGAGGCAAAATTGAGGCAGACATGGTTCAATCGGGCCCACCTGAGGGGGAATTGCTGTCCATTCATCGCTATAAGAAAAATTTGGACTTCTTCCCCGGCGTCCCGCTTGCCTGTTCATTGTGATTTGCCGACAATATGGCCGACGGAATCAATGATAGGTCTATCGTGGCTTGAGCATTAGAACTTTCTGCGTGTCCTAGCAACGCAGCTGGACCACTGCCGACGTGAACAGAGACCCCCAACTGCCCTCCCTCGACGGGCAATTTTTCTAACTTTTGCATTCGAGTATCTCGATGCTGCTGTTCGGAGGGATGATCTTGACGTGGTCCAGAGGCATCATTCATCCTCGAAACTTGGTCATTGGCCGCAGCGCCATCACTGCCATCTGGCGCTGCAATCGCACTTTTCCTCTTCTCGCGTGCCTTTTTGATCAAATCATCGAACTCTCCTTTTTGAGCTCTCGCCCATCCATCTCGGTCAAAATCTTTAACCATTACGCCAGAACTGCTTCCGGACGTGCCTTTCTCTAATTGTTTCCCGAGCGTCCTCTCCCAGGTATCGAGATCTTTCAGCAGATCTCGTTTCGTTCTCGGCCGTAAAGAATCGCAATTTGCATTCCACAGGTTCACCCATTCGACATGTCGCTGCCGCATATGCTCTTTGTTGCCGTGGTTTGGGATCCCCAGCTCTTTGAGTTTCCTACGCAGCGAAGCTTCCGTAAAAAGCGCATAGTTTATCGACGGGAGACGTTCTTTCTGTAGAATGGCCATAGGAGCCTTTGTCCGTTGTACAACTGCTAAAGAGCTGCTGTTGGTGGTAATTGTAGGAGCAGCAGGTAGATCAGGGGGCGTTGTAAGTCCATTGATGCAGCGATCGAGATGGCTATTGATATTTGCTTCTTTCACTTGTTTATGACAACATGGACATGCCACGTGGCCAACGGAAAGGTCCTTGACATTCTGCGGAAACCTTTGTGCTGATGGTCTTGGAGGCGACAAAGATTCCTGGTATATGCTTCCCTCTTCCTCGCTGTCGTTGACCTCTTCTTGTGTTGACGTTGGCTCTTGACTTGCGACTGATGCGGAAGTGGCGAGGCGCCTGCTTTGGCTCCTTGTACTCCGTCGCTCTGTACTATTTATAGTCGGTTCTATTTTCCGCCTCTTCTTCGGCCTACCCGGCTCCTCCTGAAGAGGTGGGCGCTGCGCAAAAGCCAGCATGTGATCTCTGGCCTGTGTAAAATGCGCCACCAGTTCTTCCACCGTCCAGTTTCTGCGCAGCTTGAGTTCCTGGTCAGATTCCCGACACGCCGGACATCTTCCCTCTTCCGCAAGATATCTTCGAATGCATAGACTGCAGAACGTATGCGAACAGCTCGTGATCATGGGCGTAGTAAAGAAATCCTTGCAGACTTGACACCGTAACCCAGATTCAACAGATGCGAGGGCAGAGAGCGGAGTGTTGAGCCAGTCCGTACTATCAGCAACATCGTCTACGTTTGACATTATTGTCCACAACAAGAGAGGATCGTCTTGTGGTTGGAGGTCGTGGTAAGCAATTTACTATTTGCGAACACGAGGACGGCGAATTCAACACGCGATGACGGAGGCGCGTCGACGCGTTAAGTCACCGAAGCGTCAAAGCCACAGGCAACTTTTCAACCACCGAACCAGTGTTTGCTTGACGCTCATTATCCAAGTCTATTTCAACTCAGATGTTACATGTAGAGTTGTTGCATACACTCTATCCTCTGAGCAATGATGAATAATTTAATTTGTAGCGGAAGTAACCTTCCCGAGCTGTTCTGATGTGCTGAGCTGCTCTTCGCCAAACATCCAACTGCGATGCCTCCACTGCGAGTGGCACCGACATGCCGATGACTTTATGGTTCGGGGTGTAAGATCGGAGGCGCAAGCCTGTGAAGGAAATCAATAACAAGTCTATTTCTTGTTATGCAGTCACCTAAGCACCAAGTTACGGTACCCAAAAAGTACCTTCCTTGTGCTGTTCCCGTGCTTACTACTCTCTAATATTCTGCCGACGTCAATTTTACAATTAGCAGGTTGTGCCCAAGCATGTATTGCGGTCCTGATAGCTGTCATATCTGCTCTTCTATTGACGTCCAATTCTAACATTTTATGAATGAGAGGTTGGGACTGGACTGCGAGATACCTTAACAAGCTCGATGTCCCGTTAGCAACGAAGTGGTGAAAGGAGTCGTCAACAATGCGTGCTTGAAGCCAGGGACATACTCCTGTGGACATGCAGGCGTACAAGACTCCCAAAGCCCACACATCTGCCGCAGGAGCAGAGTATTCTTTTCCCTCAAGGATCTCTGGTGCAAGGTACGGCAGAGCGCCTCTTTCGCCTGATCCGAAGTCAGCAATACTTGATGGAAACAGCTGGTTTCGGGGACTCGCACTTGCCTTGCAGTACGTCTGTTGCTCTCACGTCATCTCGAAATACGACCGAGCTGCCGAAGTCGATGATTTTTACCGTTCCCTCCTCGTCAATCATGATATTACTCATCTTAAGGTCAAGATGAGCTATGCCATGGTCATGCATGTGACCCACAGCATGAACTATCTGCGCATAAATGCAGTCGATCTCCACCGCAGCCAGTCTATGTTCAAGCACCAGCTCCTGTAATCGAAAAGGAACGTACTCCATAACTTGATGCCAGTGCCCAGAATTCGCGAATGTGTGATAGATTTTTACTATGTTCGGATGACCTTGTAGCCGATCCACGATGCTGTATTCATGCGATGCGTGCCCCAGGCCACTGCCGCCTTCATCATCCAGGTCCAAATTGGAAAGAGTCTTCACCGCTAGGGGAGGTTGTCCCTGACTCCTCTTGTAAAGGCTGACCACTCCGTCAAGTCCATATCCCAACAACGTGCTGCTCATGCGTTGGAACAGGAACTGTCTATCTTCATTGCTTGTCGAACGACAGACGTCCGACGCCTCCCCTGACTGGAATTCACATGTGTCAATTAAACCGGTCCGAATTCTCCTTATGGCCAGACATAGAAGGAACAGCAACAGTGGCTTCATTGCAATTGAAGTGCGTTTAATGAACAGATTTGCTTGAGAAGTCAATCCTCCAAGTCAAGTCCACCAGCGCGAGAACATGCTCGACAACCTTCAAATGATGATTTCCATCTTTAGCCTGTCCGAATACGCCATTGACTGTTGAGCTGTCGCAGTCGTGGGTATGTTTTGTGTTCTGGACATTTCACCCTATCTGCGTTGTAGCTCGTGACCGCAAAAGGTTTTCAGGATTGTTTCCAATAGCACGCATCTCAAAAATCAGTCACAGAGCTTTTGGCCCCCAGATTGGATCAAACGGGTCTTCTATCCAATCAGTGAGGCGGAATTGTACAGATGTTTCCCTCGGGACTGAGGCAGCAAGGAGAGGAACCCTGGTTCACCTGGCGGGTTCCTGCATGTCCAAGCCGGAGATCGTGTGGTAGGCTTAGGAATTATGGCTTTGTTGTCATCCTACCACACGGCTCTTCCCTAGTCGTGCTAACACTGAACACGAGAATAGCTTGGCATGAGGCTTGGCATAACTTACGCTATCCAGTCAGGGGTCTGATGTGCTCATTTCTGAATGCTCCAACGAGATAGCGGCTCTACGACCCTGAGGATCTGGAGTCGCAGACCTGTCCTCATTCTCTCCTGGAGGTGTACCTGCATGCCTGGCCCGTACACCATTCGTTTCGCGATTGGTCTAGCAATGAAATCATTTCCTGGGCTTCATATAGAGATAGTGCCTATTCATGGTGACGGTGAAAGTAGAGCAGTGGTTGGAGGCAGGCATTATTCCGGCTTTGCAAGTTATGACGCAACAGCCGAACATTCAGCGTGACGAAACGGCTTGAGGGCCAAATCATTGGGTGTTTCTAAATATGTCACCAAATGGAAGCTTCCTTGAGAAGTACGTATGCTAAACCGGCATGCCAACAACCCAAGCTTCCGCTCGGATAGAAGCGTGTGGTTGTTGTCGTGTTGTGTTGTCAAGCAATAGCCACTTGCTTCACGGCTGCACACCGATCTGGGACTAAGCTCCGAGCTGGAATTAACCTACGGCTGTGAGCCCCCCTACAGCACTTCTCAGAAACACAATCAGAAACCTGGGGTAGTTCGGTGTCAATATGAACTGCGATACGAATACGTCGTAACCAAGAATGGTGTGACAAGCTGGGAGCGAGATTTGAAATCTGCCTTTGACAACACCCTCGACATTTGACACCTGTGCGGCTGCTGGCCGTACGGGTTTGTCGATGCCCAAGCAATCTCAGGAGGCAGGAGGGATGTTGGCCAGTCAGTAGTGTCAAGAACAATTTGGGACATTCGCATCAATTGGGGCCAGAGACATACGAGGATCGTCTTCGTTGTCCAAGTCTGTGGCAGTGACCAGTAAGCTTCTGACTTGAGAGGAGCTGATCACATGGGGCTCGAGCGAGGGTGTGACAGGTCGCCGCATGAAAGTGTCAGTTTAGCTCGATTTAGTTTGGCATTGTCGATATCGATGCAGCCCTGCACGCTCATTCGCATAAGCGGACACGAGGGAGATGTTTGAGACGTACCTGGGGGCCGGACAGCTTTTGGTCACGAGAATCAACCTCCTAATGATAGCCCTCCTGGTCCGTTGGAGCTCGTTGAATGCCGGAAAGTCTATAAAATGGCCACTGCTCACGTCGCTTTGCAAATCCCTTTCTTCATCTTCAAGCAACACATATCCAACAAACCCCAAGCAATCAACCAAGACCACAACGCCACACTGTTACACCGAGAGTGCCGACGCTACATCCACGATCACATTTCCAGCCCAATCTCGAAAATGAAACTCCTCGCCATTGCCATCACCTTCGCCCTGGCTCCCGCAGCCATCACGGCTGTCGCCATTCCGGAGGCCAACCCAGCGCCTGAGCCACATCTCGAACGCCGCGAGACCTGCACACGCGAACTCGCCTTCCGCCCGGATAAGCACGGCGTCTGCGTTGACACGTCGCGGCCCACCCCGCAGTGCACTGGCGGAGAGCTCTACAAGGCCGATTGCGGACGTGTAGGTCCCACCTGGTACTGCTGCATCCCTTAGAGCCTTGATGGCTGAGGAGAGAGGTGGGAGGTGGGTTGACATGTGAGAGATCGAGGAGAAAGAAACAAGGTAAGCCGAAGCCCCATGTTGCTACTCAGGATCTAGGAGTTGTGTGAGGCTTGCGGGTTGACAGAGTAGGCTGACTGACTAGTTGGTAGGAGTCAAAATGGGGGCGCGGCGCTCGTTGATGAGGCGAGTATCGTGGTTCTGCGTGACGTCGGTCTCGGGTTGAGGCGAATGGCGGAGAATTCTTGAACACGGAATGGACAGCATGTATTGCAAAGTTTGAACGTTGAGTGCAGGCGAAGAGGACATGAGGGGTAAGGGGTGTCTATTGCAGATTGTCCTGGATCAAATTAGTCGTACTCTGAATCAAATGATCTTGGCCTTTACCCTCCTGCCTTAGCATTGATGTCAGGCCCAAATTTGGACGACGTATTATTCCATGGTCACCGCCCTACCACTGCAAGGCCTTCGGGTCCATTACTGCAATGGGACGGAAATGCGTGGTCTTGCAGAGCACATATTATACAAGTGCACACTGATTTCCCCGGAGCACTATGAGCCCCGTGCGAATGAGTGTTTAAATCCGGCACCTGCAGGATCAAAGTGGTGCACTTGCATGGGTGCATTGAGCAACCCGGCCAGCTCCATGAGACTCTGACGCTGCACCGTCTTGCTGTATAGGTATTTCCGCACGATCTGAGGCAGATGCTCATACTCGCTGACGAAAAGTCTCTGGCGAGCAACTTCGAGTGCCATTTCCGCGAACCATGCGCCTTCAGGCGTGTCCGTTGTGCGGACTGGAGGAAGGCTGGGGAAATTCTGTTTTGTCGCAAGCACAAGGCTTGGGTATATGCCACAAATGTGGAGTCAATGCCGAAGAAGCGGCGATGAGCCATGATAGCGTGGATCTGATCTTACAGAATGAAATTGCCATAGTTGCCGTACCACCAAACCATCCACCCTTTTGAAGAAAATTCTTCCCAGCCTCTCACCAAGATATCTTGGTCGTCGTCCCGAATACAACCCTGATACCCTTTGTTCTTTCAGTCGGCAGTCAGATGCCACTTGCTGGAGCATGGATATTTGATCAGGGGGGTAGCGCGTCTGCCAGGCATTCTGTTGTAAGATGTCCAAAATGGCTTTGAAGTCTTCAGTGTTCAAAGCCCATTTCACGGCGAATGAGCAGGTGAGGTGGTAGTGATATGTTTCGCCTGCAACTATGAGAAAACACGTGAGCAAATATAATTATAAAATGATCGGGAAGCATTTGCCTACTTCGATGGCTAGGAGCCATATGGCCCCAGCAGAATAAGCAAATATTCTCCCCCGCCATAGAAGAGAGTGCGGTTGGCTTGCGGTCAACAGACCTGGTGTGTGAGGTTCTATTGACCAAAGTGGATAGTACAGTAATTAAATAGCTCTGAATTACCCAGCCGGTGTGAAAGGATGCAAGCTGCACTACCAAGACTTCGCCTGATCCTGTCTACGTCTTCGGTCGAAGCTTCGAGCTAGGAGATCTCCAAGGGTCATGAATTCTTCTTAATGAAAGCTCTAGGCGCACACATCCAATTCAACCAAGTTCTGTAGTTGCACGACGTTCTTTCCTCTAACAGCTTCCTCCAATTGCTCAAACCTTGTTGCCTTGCATTGAAACTGCCTATCCCGGCTTCGCGAAAGAAAGGGTATAGGCGGGCAGGTATGACTCAAGCCTCCATCGGCTCGGGCACTGTGCACCGCCTATTCTTTGTCAGCCGTGTCTGTTCACTAGAAGAACAGCCAGGCGATCAGAAAGCTGACTAAGCACAGAGCAGCCACGATGTGAAGGGGAACACCGGACTCCTGGCTCTGCTGTACGACCGTTTGAACTTTTTCTTGAGCCTCAGCAACCTTACGCTGGCGGACCTCGGGATCAGATAGCTGTTTCGTGAGATCCTTGATTCTAGCCTGGGCGGCAGCCAGTTGTTCTTTTAGATCATCCTGGGACTTGGGAATCGCGTTCGACACAGCAGCAGCGGCAGAACTGACGCCGGCAGCTTCGGCGGCATTGGTAGCAGCTGAGCGTGCGGTCCCTGTACTAGTCGAACTCTTAGCATCGCTGACAGGTGCTTGTGCTGGCGAACCGTATGCAGATGTGGGAGAAGTATAGGCTGGTGGCTGTTCTTCACTTGTCGAGGCCCCGTTCAGATGTGCTGCATCGGAACCAGCGGGCAGGAATTGGACTCTAATCTTTTTCTCCTGTATCGAGGATTTGGCAGTCTTTTCGACGTTCGACCACAAGGTTGCGACATTGGCTTCATCGGAGTCGTCTACCAGAACAGACTGGACCAGGAACTTGTCACGACAGCGGGCGTCGAGAGGGGGATCTTCTTTCATCGCTTGGAGGAGAACTATGAAGAGTCAGTTGACGTGGCCATCCAGCCAAGTCCTAATCCCCACGCACCGGATACATTTACGCTATCGTTCGGTTTGACAAGGCCACTGTTGGGGCGGACACAATATCTGGAACCATCAGTGCACAGAGCAGAGCGAGGGACTAGTAATCGTACTGCTTGGGCGCGGTCGTCTTGACCTATTGAAGGATATCAGTAGGCCGGAACTTGATTTCTAATGCAGCCATGCACCCACCTTGAATGCCACCGGACCAGAGTTGGTGTTTGTGATTTTGAGGATCTGCGTCACTTCATGATTGAAAGGTCCTGTAAACGTCAGTCTTGCTCGGCGCATTTGTATGCGCTTGTGGAGAGGGTTGTCGAACTTCGGAAGCCCAGCTCCTCAGGATTCAGCTGGACCGACATGGCGAATAAGAAGAAGTGGACGGCAGTGACAACGTAGGATTTGTGCGAGTCGGTTGTGTGCAGGGTATTTGAGAGAGCAATTTGAATACCGTGAATTTGGTAAAAAGAGTGGTGTGCCCTTTGAAAGGAAGCGGAAGAGTGGGAAAGTTGGTACGGGGGGAACAATAGATTGTGTACGACGACTTGAGCAGCAGCAACTAGTATGCCCCGGGCGCGGTGATGCACCGACCCAGAAGCCGGAGCCTGACTCGGGCCTTGCCAACCTTTGGCAGTCATGGCCCTCGTACCCACCGTAGTCATCACTAATAAGGCGTACAATGCTTGCCCCACGACCCTAAGCCCTTACTGGTAAAGTCCTCGATCAAGCGGCACGACCTCGGCACTCTATACTTTGAAATAATTCCCCGGCACTGCATCACGACAACTTGAAGCCACGACTGCAGCAGTGTCAGGGCCGTCCCCAGCCTTGAGCCTTTCCGCAACGACTTCCCCTCTGCGTGGCATACGTCGACAGGGAACAAGCCATTAGATCCTACCTGATCAGGCTTCCAACTTCCAACAATGGTGTCGACCGACCTCGATCAGCTCGTTGACATGGGCTTTGATCGAGACAAAGCCGACCTGGCAGTCAAGAAGACAGGCAACTTGGCCGATGCTGTCGACTGGCTAGACAAAAATGCGGGCAAATCAATCGACGACATCAAGGCAGAAGATGCGCAGGCTGCTCAAGACACATCAGCTGAACCTGACGCTCAGGCCCAATCGCTCGTCTGCAATGATTGCGGCAAGAGGATGAGAGGTGTTGCTGAAGCTGAATTTCACGCCTCCAAGTCTGGCCATGAGAACTTTTCAGAATCGACCGAGGAAATGAAACCTCTGACGGAAGAAGAGAAGAAACAAAAGCTGGATGATCTGAGGCAAAAGCTGGCTGCCAAAAGAGCCGTCCAGTCCGAACAAGACAAGCTCGACGCTAAACGCAACGAACAGATCAGTCGTAAAAAGACCAAAGAGAGCGAAGACATAAAGGAGCAGCTGAAGGTCAAAGAACAGATCAAGGAGGCGGAGAAAAAGAGGCGGGAGAGGCTGGAAGACATTGAAGCGAAGAAGAGGATTCAAGCGAGGATTGCAGCGGATAAGGAGGAGCGCCGCCTGAAAGCCGAGCGCGAAAAGGCCGAGCGTGCAGGTCAAGCTCCTCCTCCATCGATATCTGGTAAGACACTGCCCATGGCCGTCAGCCACAACCCATCCACTCACATTTCGCAGTCGCTCCTCAACCTGCAGCACCGTCAACCTCGAAGCCGGCCTCTGAATACACCGAGACTCGACTACGCTTACAAACGCCCGGCGGTAGCGTCATGAAGAGCTTTCCCGTGAACACCACGCTTTTCGAGGTCGCTTCTGCCGTCGCAGACGAGATCGGCCAAGATGTCGAGAGTTTCACCCAGAATTTCCCGAGGAAGAAGTTCGACAGGGAATACTTTGGAGAGACGCTCAAAGATCTGAAGCTGGTGCCGAGTGCCAGTTTGGTTGTCAAGTAGGTTCTCTGCCTAGGCTTGACCTTCGTGACGTGTTTAACACTTGCAATTTTTGAACACGTGCAGGTCTTACGCTAAATATGATTGACGAGAGCATGGCACTAACGGCGTTTCGAAGACCATACCCTTTGCCCTGGTAAGGCTGAAGACCAGAAGCAGGTTGCATAGCACGAGCACCCATTTCGAATTGATGGCTGGGTGGTGACGAATACAGACAGATGTCACGCTACGTAATTAGAACATGGGCAAACGGGAGAAAGAAAGAACAAGAATCAGGCCGTGGCATCCCCCCTGCGTTGGCGGCCCGCGAGGCTTGAACCCTGAGATCTTATCGATAAGCTCACCGACAGCTCTAGAGTACACTCCGCCTCACACAATTTTCGCAGGCCCAACACCCTCGTAGCCGTTCGTGACCTTGTGGTCGAGTGTGACAGTACTTCCCCTGCTTTAAATGTTTTGAACCGTATGCGTTCCTGCTTTACTCATCTTGTGCCGGCGAGTGTTCCCTCGGAAACGAGCAACCATGCCCACCACGACTCGGACCACGACTCGGACCACGACTCGGACCACGACTGAAATCCATTCGAGACCTACACCGCGACACACAGTCCTCTGCAGCAAGGAAGACGAGCAAGAGCAACAGCAACAAAGAGAGCAAGACAAGGACACCTCGCCCGAGGACAAGTTTTTCTGGACATATACCGAAGAGCCTCACAAGACCAGACGACAGGCTGTGATTAGGGCCCATAAAGAAGTTCTACAGCTGTGCGGACCCGAGCCTCTGACTGTTCCTTTAGTCGCCTCAGTGGTATGCTTGCAGACTGCGATTGCGTACTTCCTGAGGGAGACGCCCATCATTTCGTGGACATTTCTCCTCGCTGCTTATCTGATTGGTGCTACCGCAAACCAAAATCTGTTTCTTGCAATCCACGAGATCAGCCACAACCTTGCTTTCAAAGACGCTTGGAAAAACAGATTCTTCGCCATTTTCGCCAATCTTCCTATTGGCGTCCCCTACTCCGCCGGTTTCAGACAGTATCACCTCACCCACCACAAGTCCTTGGGCGTCGATGGTGTTGACACTGATTTGCCTACCGCAATAGAAGCTATCTTTCTCGACTCCATATTGGGCAAGGCTTTCTTTTGCACCTTTCAGCTCCTCTTCTACGCCGTCAGACCCATGATGATCTATAAAATACCCTTCAATTATGTCCACTATTGCAACATAGCTGCTCAGGTTGCCTTTGATCTGGTTATCCTGCGAACCATGGGTGGCCGAGCATTAACATATCTGCTGTTGAGCTCGTTCTTGGCTGGTTCGCTGCATCCGTGCGCTGCTCATTTCATCTCTGAACACTATGTCTTTGCCAAATCGACTGTAAAGGGCGGGAAAATGCCGAAAGATGTGCCCATTCCGGAGACGTTTTCCTACTATGGCCCCTTGAATGTTTTGACCTACAATGTCGGCTATCATAACGAACATCACGATTTCCCGGCAATTCCATGGACGAGGCTGCCCAAGCTACATGCAATTGCTCAAGAGTTTTACGAACCACTTCCATGCCACAAGAGTTGGCCCCTGGTGCTGTGGCAATTCATCCTTGACAAGGAAGTCGGCATGTGGTGTCGAGTAAAACGAGCCCAGGGTGGTCGTAAAGTTGGCCAATGGACTGAAGCAGAAGTGCAGAATTAGCAGTTTTAAATGAGAATTCGGTCTTGGTTGACCTTTTCCCCAACATGCTATTTCCAGACTCACTCTATCGTGGCCATCTACCTAGATAGGCACCATTTGAAATTTCCTCGGGCGGTGGCAAGAACTTCCTGTGCGCCTGCCCATACTTCAACCCAAAGTGTGACCCTGACTCGCCGTCCCAATTTCCAGTCACCATTAGCTGCAACATAGTGTCATGTATTGGTCACTGCTAAACGCTTGATAGATGGACTAGTGATGCATCAATGCCAGAAAAAACGAAGGACAGAGATCGAGCCGATGACTTCTATCAGCCATTTCAGACCACCGCTAAAGCGAACTTCTTCCGCAACTCCCAGCACTGTTGACCAACGAGGAAAGCGTGCCACGATTGCTCCGAAACCTTCATCATTCTCGTCACTTCGAAGCTCAAACTTGCGAACTCTATTGAGATCACCCAGACTAACCACGCCTCGCAGCCCACCATCTGCGCAAGTCGAAGATGAGGACGATACCATCGATCATGTCATAATGGCATTGGACCAGCGCGGGAACGTGATAGGATGTTCTTGTTACGTGGCAAGAGAAGGTCGTTTACGGTGCATGGAGGATTTCGAAGATGCTGTAGGAGGCACACTGGACCTGCGTGAGTGGCCATCTTTGTTGTTATGTGTCAGGGTTCAACTCTCATCAAGCCAGTGAAAATAGACATCAAACCTACTGTTTTGTTAACATCGCCGCGGACTGATCTTCTGGAACAAGAGATGGCAAGATCCAGCTCGGTCGATCTAAGTGGTATGGAGAATCATTCACAGCGCCACCCCAGCTAATTCGGGTAGACAGCATGAAGCCACTATCACCTTACAAACTAGAATTGCGGCCTTCAAGCGAGTTTAATTTTGAACACGCTGTGCGGAAGCTCGCCTCGATCTCTGCGGTTCGACAAAACATTGGCGTGAGGTTCCTGGTACCTGGAGAAAACGAAGAACCCGATTCGGATCATATAGATGAACTGGGCCTCACAGATGAAAGAGGGCGCACGCTGCACATACATGGCCACATCAATCTGGACTGTCATCTGAGTGTGGGCTGCGCAGGTGCAATCCTTACTTATCTGCAAAAGAAGCAGTTATCAGAATATCAACAAGGGAATCAAGCCGTAGGCCGGGCTCACCATATACTCCATCTCGAAATGCTTAGCCTTAAGAATACGATGCAAATAAATTCAGATGCCATCTCAGCTTTACAGATTCTCCAGCCCGAGTCACATCCGAACGCTGCAAAGAAAGGTCCGGGTGGCTCGGGTTCGAAAGAGTCATTGTCGATCTACGGCTTGTTCTATCACTTCGCCAAGACAATGCAGGGCAGGCAGCGCCTACGAAGTATGTTTCTCCATCCAAGTACAGACGTGGCCATGATCAGAGAGATGCATGACGTGGTAGCGGTGTTCGTCAAGCCAGAAAATCGGGCTGCCCTTTGCACGCTAAGCAAGAGTTTGAAAGAGGTCAAAAACATGAATCAAATCATGAAGCAGCTGCACAGAGGCATCGAGGGTGGAACGGGCAAGACTGGATCGATTAAGTCCGGTGTCTGGTCATCCGTGATGGACTTCTGCTTTCATGGCATTGACATCATGGAAACTTTGTCAGAAGTGAGTGGATTGCACCAGCTCCCGTTACATCGTCTCGTCCGAGATACCTTCCACCGAGCAGAGTTTCAATACATTGGAAAGACCATACTTGATGTTGTTGACCTAGAAGAGTCCCGGAAGCAGCAAAGGACGGTGGTGAATCGTGATATTGACCAAAATCTAGACCAGGTCAAGGATGCGTACGACAGCATTGAGGAAATGTTGTCGCAGATTGCGATTGATACCGTGCCTGAGCTTCCTGAGGATCTGCCGGTGCCGACTTTGAGTGTCGTCTACATTCCGCAGCTAGGTTTTCACATTACTATGCCGTGCAATGAAGCTGACGCCATCATTGCTCGAGGATTGAATGCTGATTGGGACAGGGAGTGTACAACCGAGGCTGGAGCTTATTTCAAAAATCATCGAATGCGAACCATGGACGCAGAACTCGGTGATCTCTTGGGCCAAATTTGTGATGCTGAAATCGAAATCTCCCACGGACTTACCCAGCGGGTGTTGGAACGAGAATCTTTCCTGAGCACAGCTTCCGACTTGTGTGGCCGGCTTGATGCACTACTGGCTTTGGCTCATGGGGCTGTGGAGTATAAGCTGGTTCGGCCTCAGATGGTCGTGGACAATGTCATTGATATCAAAGCTGGAAGACATCTCCTCCAAGAATTGACGGTGCCTCTGTACGTGGCCAACGATGCCTTCTTGGTAGGGGGTGACGATCCCAGGGACCAGGAGAGCGATGTGGACGCTAATCGTCCTCCAGAGCATCCAAGTATGTTACTGGTGACAGGACCGAATTACTCCGGCAAGTCGGTGTATCTCAGGCAAGTTGCTTTGATCGTGTATATGGCTCAGATCGGGTCGTTTATCCCAGCTCAGTATGCCCGACTCGGAGTGACTGACAAGATCATGACTCGTCTCACTACCCGGGAGACGGTTTCCAAGGGGCAGTCATCGTTCATGATTGATCTGCAACAGATGTCGTACGCTTTGAAAGCTTTCACCCCTCGCAGTCTCCTAGTTATTGATGAATTTGGGAAAGGTACGGACACGTGCGACGGGGCTGGCCTGGCCGCAGGGGTTTTGGCTTACCTACTGAGCCTCGGTCGCCAAACGCCGAAGGTTCTCGCCAGCACACATCTCCACGAGATCTTCGAACAAGGGATCATGCGGGAGAATCTCCCTGGTCTTGGGTTGAGACAGATGGAAGTGCACGTAGAAGAATGAGCTCAAACGGGTCGAGCTTCACGTCATCACAACACTAAAGTCACGTACCTGTACAACGTTCGGCCGGGGCGGAGCACGCTCTCTTATGGAGCTCAATGCGCGGCAATGAATGGCATTCCAGAGGACGTGGTCGAAAGAGCTTGCGAATTGACGGACTTGGCATTAGCAGGTGAGGATCTTGTTACGGCGTGTTCATACATTCCAGCAGAAGAAGCCGAGGATCTAGAGCAGGCAGAGGCAGTCAGCAAGGCGTTTCTAGATCTCGACCTCGATAATTTCAGTGAGAGCGAAATAGACAACTTCAAGGGTGTCCTGGAGGAGCTTCTCGGTGAGGGTTCTTCGGTGCGCAGAACGACAAATTCGAGTGGCATAATCTCTCGGACTCATTTCTGAGAGCGACTACTCTAGGCAAGCAGGGAGTATGATCTCTCAAATACTTTATCAACAAACAAGATTTCGTCAGGAGCGCAAGACTCTCTGCAAGCTTCACGGTATGTATGATCGAATACTAGGAGCGCTTGGACGAGGTGTGGGGCCTACCTCAGGGGTCACAGCCAATGGGTAAGCTAGCGGACAGGGCTAAATCTCGGAATCCCAATCTGGCGTTGGAAGTTTCTCGAGAAAAGTAGGTTTGGTTGGTAGAGTTTCAAGTCTCTAGGATTCATCGTGTTTTTCTTCCTTTCGCATCGTTGTCATTGAATCTCTATTCATCCGCACATCAAACACATCTCTTCGCGCATTATCGGGCGCTCACCTCATCACCTCCAAAATGGTAAGGTGCTTCCGTTCATGGCCAACAGCAGCGACGCGGGCGCATTCGCTTCCATCTCTCATCACAATTGCTGACTACAGCTGCTAGGCCACGTCGTTGAAGTCTATCCGCGCTCTTGTTCCTCTACTCGATAGAGTCCTCGTGCAAAGACTCAAAGCCGAAAGCAAGACTGCGAGCGGCATCTTCCTGCCAGAGAGCAGCATCGAAAAGCTCAACGAGGCCAAGGTGTTAGCTGTTGGCCCCGGCGGACTGGACAAAGATGGCAAGAGAATACCGATGGGCGTTTCGGAAGGAGATCGAGTGTTGATTCCTCAGGTAAGCGGAGATGGAAACGAGACAGGTGGCGGTCGTGGCTGATGAACGATCCAGTTTGGCGGTAGTCCCGTCAAGGTTGGCGAGGACGAGTATGCGTTGTTTAGAGACTCTGAGTGAGTGACAGCTGGCAAGACTGTGATGTGTATTTGATACTGACGGACTACAGACTACTGGCCAAGATTCGAGAATAGATCTACCTAGCCCTGCCCTGGATCGATCGTCTCCATCAAGGCCCCGAACCGTTTATCATGTACCACAACCATGTACGATAATCTACCACGCCTTCTTCGATAATCCTGCGTTGGCCTCGAATCGTCTCAACGAGCGGCTGCAAAATGGTAAAAGTTTGATTGCATAGAATCAGCGAGTGAGCAAGCGAACAACCAAGGTTCTTGCTGCATGGGAGGAGCATATATTTCTCTTCGTGGTGTACTTGACCTTGAAACCCAATACAATTTTCTCCTCTCCAGATCCCGTCATTTGTTCAGATGATGATCCCGGATGCCAATCCGGAAGAGCATGGATTGTCTCAAGAGTCTTTTCCTAGAGATCAAGCTGAACCGCGCAGGGACTTGTGATCGTGCCTTTGGCAGAAAGCTTCTCTGTTTCAGAAAAGCCGCCGCGGTGCGAAACGGAATCCAGTTTAGCGATCCCCTTCGACCTTGATAAGGACTGTGAGTGCCGGAAACTGATACTTGGCGGAGCGGACTAAGATTAATCGCTGTTTCAGGACTGCTCTCGGGACCTTCAGCCAATCATCGTGCAGCCCCCTGACCAGTCTGCAACAAAACGAACCCCATTTCCGGCCCGCAGACAAAGACACACAAGGCACAACCACGTTTGCCGCCTCATGCAAGGCATCGGTCCTTTCCTATAACTGATCCTTATCAGTCTTCTCACTTCCGCTTTTGGGCTTTGTCGCTTGGCAGAGGCATGGTAAATGACAAGGCCCGTGGTGGGTTCACTGGGTGGGTTTCCACCACATGCTAATTGCATGAGCCTGCCTTGACCAGGGAGAGATATATATTCGACCGTCACCACCGCTCGAACATGTTACCGTTGTCACTAACAGCCTTCGACTCTCGTTCTTACTCCACGTCCCTCTTTTAGACAAAGCACCAGGTCTGTGACCGTTACATTCATTCCATTGTTTTCAAGTTCGCTAGATCGAACGATTTCCAATCATCAATCACTACCTCATTGTCTTTGAAGTCCACTAGCAGTCTCATTGTCTTTGCAGTTTTCACCAGCAGTCTTCAATACCTCGGTGCCCTGATATCGAGCTGCAATTCCATCCAACCAAACCATGAAAACTCTTACCTTCACGACAGCCCTAGCGGCTCTCCTTCCGCAAATCTCAGCCCACACCCGCTTCACCACTTTGTTCATCAACTCCAAATCCCAAGGCGATGGCACCTGCATCCGCATGAACATGGACCCCTCCACCACCACCACCTACGTCGATGGCCTCTCTTCTCCCAACATGGCCTGCGGCATCAGTGGTGGTGAAGCCGTCGACCGTACTTGCCCGCTCAAGGCCGGCGACACCATTTCTTTGCTCCACCGCAGCTGGGCAGACGGAGCCAAGCCTGGATCGATCGATCCGTCCCACAAGGGCTCAACGGCCGTATACATGAAGCGCATGGGCGGAACCAGCGACGCCGATGCCTTCTCCAACACGGACGCCGCCGGCGACGGCTGGTTCAAGATCGCCTACGACGACTACGACAACGACGCCAGCCAGTGGGGCACCGAGAAGATGATTGCCCAGAACGGGATTGTGTCGACCACGGTCCCTGCTGATCTGGAACCGGGCTACTATCTGATTCGCTCCGAGGTGGTCGCGCTGCATTATGTCGAGGACGAAGTCGTCAAGCCGCAATTCTTTGTCGGCTGTGCACAGGTCTTCCTGACCGGCGGTGGCTCTGCTACACCGAGTGAGACGGTGGCTATTCCCGGCTATGTCGATTCCGGTACTCCTGCCATGTCCTACAACATCTACCACGAGACCCCATCAGCGGAGAAGCCTTTCCCTTCGTTCGGCCCGTCAGTGTATGGGTCTGGTGATTCAGGTTCGGATTCCAGCTCTGGTTCAGATTCTGGCTCTGGTTCATCCTCAGTCATGGCTTCAAGTCCACCAACAGAGACGTATATGTCTGACTCCGCTCCTGCCGAGTCGGCATCGGTCTCTTCCACCGTGTCTCTGGTCAGCTCTGTCTCGGCTGGAAATAAAGTCGTCACCGACTCGGATAGCTATTCAACACCATCTCCACCCCCGGCTAGCTCTCCATCGCCCACATCAGCTACATCGCCCCCCAGCTCACCATCGGCCCCAGCCTCAGCCTCAAGCTCGGCTTCAGTTTCGATCTCCTCTGCTCCAGGCTGGCAGTCATGGCATTCATGGCAGTCATGGCACCGCCGCCCAGGCTACTTCTCCCACAGCCACAACGATAAACGACAAGACTCTTCGTCTGACTTCTCAGGCCAATGCCCTGAGAACACCATCCTAGAAGTTGACAACCGCTGCTTCACCGAACTCGAGAGCTGGTCGTCGGACACCCCCGGCTACCTGCCTGCCTGCTGGGGCGCATCGCAGAACTGCTGGGATGAGAATGACCGATGCTGGAAGAATCTCTCGCCCGCCGTGAACGGAGGCGACAAGAACGCCGGCTGCAACCTGTGGAACGACAAGTGCCTTGCCTTGGTCGAATGGTGCAAGGCCGGGAATACCGAAGGCCCGCCGAATGCTGGGGATGTGCTGACGCCGCCAGCCAAGTCGTTGGACAAGAGAAACAACAACAACAGCGGCGGTGTGAGTGGAAAGCTGAGCGTGAGAGATGCGAAGCAGCGGACGAGGGATGTCAGGGAGGCAAAAGAGCTTGTGAGGATGATGCTCAAGTGAATTGGGCTGACTACAAATCCAGCGGAAGGTTGAAACGAGGATTGATTGATCTTATACTTTTTTCTACATGTGTACTTTTCATGTCAGAGAGTGCAAAGAGTGCGGTTTCTTGTCCCTCAGCTTTCAATGGGGCAGGGTTGCCTGCTCATTATTGCTTAGCAGTTATGGGACTTGGACAAAGGCTGGCCGTCTCTTGTGCGTGGATTTGCAGGGTATGTACAACGAATGTCGATAGCTTAGCCTAGACAATAAAAAACGACGACGCAAGCAAAAATAAAGCATGCGAGAGCTTATCTGCATCTCTCCTTTACGTCGCGAGTGAATCTGAAGTGTAAATGCCAGTGTGCGTACTCTTGCGGTAAGAGGATTAAAATATTAATTAGGTGCTAATCATGCTGAAACAAACCTCCGCTGTCTTGTTAGCCTGGAGTGCTGGAATCATGGTAATATTAGGCGTAATGAACGTTGGAGGGGAATTCCAGTGAATCTACAAAGACTTTGGGTCACCAGCCTTGGGCACGCTTGGGTTCAACCGGGAGGCCACTCTTCACTATTATTACGACGTCATGGCCTAATAATGATTCGAAGGGCCGGGCAATTCTTCGATCGAAATATTCTGCCCGCATTGCGCCTCGTGCCTTGTTGACCGAGAACACGCAATATCCTCACTTTTTGCAAGCTCGAACGCAGGGGGGCACACAAACTTGATCTCTGCGAAGAACCACACCATCGGTTCGCGAAGCCAGACATCCCGAATTGCGGACATTGATCCAAATCTACCGACGCCCGAGGCACGAAGCTGTGGGAGAGTAACGAACCTGTTCAACCATCCATGTCGCACGAAATGGAAGTCGATTCGAAGCCAGCCAAAGAAAACGGCACGAGCTCGAGCAACGCCGAAGCCAAGACCAGCGAGAATGCAGTGGCCGTGCGAAGCATCGAGGGCTGGATCGTGATCGCAACCAACATCCACGAAGAGGCGGCTGAGGAAGACATTACCGATCTTTTCGCTGAACACGGCGACATCAAGAACCTGCACCTCAATCTCGACCGCAGAACAGGCTACGTAAAGGTAGGAACCCAACCCCCCTCCCAAAAAGCCTCCACATGTGACACTCTTTTCCCACCACCATGACCAGAGATTGCACTGCACTGCACTGGACTAGATTTGACTGGGGTAACTAACCCGTTTATGTGTGTGTGCTTCAAACAGGGCTACGTCCTCATCGAATACCCAACTCAATCCGAAGCCGCAGCGGCAATAAAGGCCCTCCACGGCACGAAACTCCTCGACCAAACCATCTCCGTTGACTTTGCGTTCGTCCGGCCACCGTCCAAGAACAAATCGTCACGACGAGGAGGTGGAGGAAGTGGAGGTCGTCAAGGCAACAGAAATCGCGGCCGAAGCAGGAGTCGGAGCCGTACTCGCAGTCGAAGCCGGAGTCGAGGTAAAAGTCGGAGTCACGATGCTAGGATGGACTAGCGAGTCTGTCTCTCTCTCTCTCTCTCTGTATGACGACGGGCCAAAAGAGATATGGGCAGGGACAAAAACAGCATATCACGGACAGCCTGCGCTGCGCAGCACACATGGTGGTTCCCCCTCTGAAGGGGGCGAAGGCGAAGGCGCAGACGCAGGCGTGATTCCCCCTCCTGAGCCGACTGGCAAACAAGCCACAATATGTCGGCAAGGTAGAACCTCTCCAATAAGGTAAGCAAAAATCCCAGTTGCTGGTAGTGGTGCGATTTTTGCTCAAGACTAACACAATGTACAGACTGCTATGAATTTCTAAGCGCAGTAAACTTCTCTGCATTTTTCGCCTCCTCTAACTCTGCTGCTGGTGTTACAAGTGGTGTATTGTACCTGCTTGCGAGATGGCCACGGGTATACCTCATTTGACATCACCAACGTTTCGAAATCTAAACGGTTTCGCACCCAAGTCCGACGAAAGCGAGCAGGTCCTTAGGCTGGGATCTACTTCTAAACCTCAGATGAGCACCGTTTTGCGAAGAGTGCACCGAACCAGCACAGGGTGAGTTTGGCGCGACCGGATTACGTCTGGACTAAGTGCAAACATCAAACAGTGAACATTTAAGTAAAATGAGACTGAGCGGAGCGGAAACAAAGCGATCGATTTACATTTCGAAAGCTCGTCTTCGTGAAAGCTTGCTCGCATGGTGTGTAAGGAAAAACACGCGCACTGTGGAAAAAAAAAGGGCGCTCTGTAGGATGGAAGGTAAGCGGGTCGTGGGAATTTTACTACGACTTTGTAGACTGGGGACTCCTCTAATAGTTGACTTGGCTGAATATTGACTTGATATGACCCATGTAATGGGAGAGAGAAATAGTTTTGGGAGCGGGCATAGCCTCGGTCCAGTATACTGACCCCACGATTGAGCTTTGAGGCTGATTGATTGATCCATGCACCAGTCAATGACACAGGGCCGAGACCAGGGATTATTTAGGATTGAGGGTTAGGACTAGGGATTGATCACAGACAGAGAAGATATGAAACTCCCCCAAAAGAAATTGGGGGATGTGGCATTGATACCGAGACCGAGACCGAGACTGAGCACGCTTTAACACGCTCTACTTACTAATAACCCACCCACATTCTATTACCTGCCCTGACCTGCCCTGCCCTGACCATTCTAAGCCAAATAACTATACCCCCGAATATCGTCCTCTCGCTCCATGTAGTCCTTCTCGATCAACTTCTCAATATTCTTTTTTATGTCTGCCTGGTCCAACACGCCCCTGCTCCTCGTTGCCTTGATCACCTCCACTATCAGCTCGTTGTGACCGATCTTCTTCCGCGCCTTCATGATCCGCACGATCGCCGCCTGGGTCTCGTAGTGCCGATCCTGCGCCACACGCCGATGAGTCTCTTTGTTCTCCTCCTTGGTCTCCTTCAATTGGATCTGGTTGATCTTGACCCGCACCCGCGGCGCGGTGAAACCGTTGTTGAAGGTGAATGTGTCTGTGTCGTTAACTTCGCGTCCCTTGGGATGTTTGGTGAGGACTTTGTATTTGGCACAGGCGAGGGACTGCAGGGTACGCTTGACCTCCGCTTCGGGTAAATTGGTGGCAGATTTGATGGCATCGTAGGACAGGTGCGCGGTCGTGGGGATGTCATTGAACCGGAGTAGGACAATGGCTTGGAAACCGCTGACTACGAGTTCTTTGGGTCCGCGTGCGAAGCGAGCCTTGAGCTGGCAGTGGGCAAGCGACGGTTTCCAGGTCAGTTTGCGGCCGACATGTTTGTCTTTGAAGTGGTTTTCGAAATCGTCTTGTGCTTTGAGGATGCTCGTGGGTAAGTTGGCAGGCACGTCCGGATACGTTGGCCAAGCCGCAACGCTGAGAACGTTCACCGACAGATCGAATGCTGGTTTGGTTCCTCGGTCACTCAACAGCTGGGTATAGGCTTTCATTTCTTCACGAGCTAGTTCCATGTCCTTGAACATGCTCTCCAGGTTGTGTGTAAAGTTCGCACCGCATTCATTTCGAAGCCTGGCGAGCATCGACCTTTCCGCATCAAAGGACTGCGTTCGACCCATAAGTAATCGGCGAGCTAAATCCTTCTTGTAGAACGCTTCGAAAACTGCTTTCCCGTGTACGAAGCGGAACAGGTCTAGGGCATCTGAAAGGTGCTTCTCGATCGATTCCTCCTCCGCCTCGTTGTCATCAAAGTCTTGCTCATTCTCTCCTTCCGCAGCATCCTGCATGTGTGCAAGTTTTGGTACGGCTTTGGCGCCTCCCTTCAGCAACAAATCAATGTGCTTCGCAATCATTTCGCCAGGTTTGGCATTGTCGGTGTCCCAATTTGTCTGAGACTTCTTGGACTTGTTCATAAACGCCTCGAAAGACTTGTGTAGCGTGTTACCCATGTTCTCATCCTTGTGAAAGCAATCTACATGCACGTGATCGAGCTTCCGCTTCAAGGCGAGTAATCGAACTACCATGTCTGGCTCGTTCTTCTCGTCGAACACAATAACTAAACCTTCGGTCTCTGTATACTTGGCAAATGGTTCACTCAACAATTGCTGCTCGGATCTCTTCGACAGCAGTGTCCAACACTGCTCGAGCTCAAGATCCATGTCTTGCTCAAGCATGTCGAGCACGCCATCGTGATCTGATAATCTCTCGATGTTGTGCGCGACCATAATTTCCTCGAACATGTCGGAGAGCTGGCTCCGGGTGGAGCGGTCTAGAGATATCGCCTCACAGCGTGCAAACTCTGCATTAAGCAGGGCAGTACATGATCTCACATAGTGTGGTAAGTCGTCCTTTTCAGCCTCATCTTGCCTCCAGCTTTTAAACCACGATCTCGACGCTTCCACGAGCTTCGGCTCAAAGTCACTTGTATAGACTCCCAAGTCGTGAAAGGCGTCAACCGCCGCTTTCAGGGTGGCAGCACTGGATGAGTCGCCTTGTCGATCTTGCTGGACAAGACTAACCGCAGCCTGGAGAACCTTGTTTCGTATTTCGTCGGCGTAGAATATGGAGGATCGGAACATGTGCATTGCGACACTATTAACATCTCCGTACTCCTGGGTGCGGATGAGATAGGTCTGGTTGAGGTAGAAATAAATATGTCGAATGGTCTGTACCTGGGTCTGCCACAATGTCCATGCAGCCACGAATGCTTGAAGAGCTTGGGTTCCCGGATGCTTGTGGCAAATCATAGACAGTTCTGGCCTTACCGTATCATTCAGATGTGCAGTACACTCGTCTTTCAGGCGACGGAACAGCTCTGCTGCCCGTCCTTGCCTACAGATGTGCTCGGTGGCTTTGTACAGTTCCTCTAGCATTATCTTGACATCGCCGCCTTTGAAAAGGGAGTCCAGAGCGTTCCTCTGATCCTGCCATTTTCTCTCAAAATATTCATTTGGATCGACCTTGGGTGTAGTCCGTAGGTTTTTGACCACCAGTCGCTTCGGACCGCCTTGACCCACCTGGCCAAACGGTCTAATGCCATTCAATGGCTTGGAGACTTGTGACTTTGACTGTGTCAGATCGATGACTCCGTTCGGTTGTGTGCGTGAGGTGAAGGTATACATATCCGCAAAACTGTGAGGTTTCGGTGCCGGGGCAGGAGTTGGATGTTCCGTTCTGTTTCGAGTCTTATCGCAGCTCGGTTCTTCTGAAGTTTCGTCGGCGCTGGCGGCACCAGATCCTGCTTGATGACTTGCTTGAGTCGATACAAGATCAGCTATCGAGGGGCGGGACTTCTTCGGGGGCGTCGAAGTGTCGGCCTCAGCAATGCTACTGGCTGGTGGGATCTTTCGCTTGCTCGCCGTCGATGACGAACGAGACTGGACCGGTCCTCGTTCAGCAGCTTTTCCCTTCTTAGAAGGCATCTAAAGTCCAGTTATAAATTGAGCTGACGTGCTAGATTTCGGGAAGCCTTCTTGTGATTTGGAGATATTATATCATATCGAACTTACCTCTTTATCGATGGCGTCAAACTCTATGACGACCTCGGTGCGAATCTTTTGCCTGAGGGCCTGTAACTCCGTGCTTATCGTCATGCCCCCAGCACGCACAGACGCTAGAACGCGGGGTTCAGCCGAGACGCGCCACGACGACGCGTGCCATTCCAGATAATTCAAAGACTTGCCAAGTTGCCAATATGGCTGGCTTTAACTAAAACTTGAAAACAAAATTCCACTTATATGCGTTGATCCTTCATCCCATTGACGAAGCAGTCGGCAGCAGTCGTGTCTGATCTTGAAATTCACTCCAGAGAACGAACCTGTCCTAATCCTGAGCCGAAGCATGTCTTTGTCCACCCCCCGAATCCTCCCCAAACACCTGGAACAATTCGGACCCCAGGCCCATGCAAGCGTCAACGCAGTCCGCCTCCTCGGTACAATAACCTCAATCCACGGCTCCTCCGCAACTCTCACGTCAGGCGATGGCGATACCGTGACATTGATCCTCAATCGAGATTGTCATTTGTCGCCACAGGCATTGTACGAGATCGTGGGCAAAGTCATCAACCTCGAGGGTGGACAGGGACTAGGTATCAGGGTTATGGCCACAACTGAGTGGCCAAAGAATGAGAAGGGCCAGACACCAGATCTTAAAATGTATGAGGCTGTGGTCGAGGCAACGCACAAGTATCGGGAGATATTTTATGGTGATGAGGAGAAATGATGAAGAACATCCAAGTACTGGAAGGACAGCTATTTCAGGTCACCTTACGACGCCGACTTACCGCAGTGGCTGTTTCGCTCAGCCGTTGGACAAACTTGGCCCTGGCCATGCCTCCGCGACATGCACGATCGAGGCCTACACTACGCCACTCGATGCGGAGTCGGTTGTTCCAAGAAGAGTATCGAGCCCGAAATGTGGAAGCCGTTAAAAGAGAATATGCAAGTGCGTCTTTGCTTCGTGAATGGTAATAGTTAGGGTATCTCAATCAAAGACCTTCCCTAACGCCTAAACAACAACAACAACAACAACAACAACAACAACAACAACAACAAAATTCGCCATCGGTATCCGCGGCACCACCAAACTGTCATTGCCGAATAGCCCTTAACGACTCTAGCGGCGGTGACAGGTAAAGTCGTCGGTCAGTGTGCGGAGATGTACTTAACCTCTCCTGCACCGTCCAACTCAGGCCTGTCCAAAATTCGCCGCGTATATTTTTGCTCAAGCTCCCGTGCTCTCTGCCTTCCAATCTCCAACCTCTCCACACCCAGTTGAATGTTCTCGATATGGACGCTCAGGGGAATGTGTTTGATCCCGGCTTCTTTCAGGACGGCAGCGCTTCCAACCCGGTTGCGCAGCTCTTCAAGTTCAGCACCCATACTTTGGAGCTTGATGATAGTGTTGGCTATGTGGTTGAAAGCCAATTTTCTGTACTCAGACACTCTTCCCAACAATTGAATTTGTCTATCAACCTTACGTTTCTTTGCACGGTTGCCACCGACGTACGTCCAAATGTCGGCAAGAATCTTGTCTTTCGTTCCTTGGGCTTGGATGTTGTCGCGTATCGAGATTGCATGAATTATCTCGAGTCGGTCTTCCAGGGTTTTCAGCACTTGGAGAAGGGCCAGCGCTTCCTCAATAAGCTTCTCGATCTCTCCAGACACGATATGCGTATGCTGAAGGTATTGACCAAGTAGCCGAGATTCTGTAAACTTCAGTGGCTGGAACGGTGCAAGTAGTGTGTTGCTGACGAATGCCGGCAGTACACCTCGGTGCTCTTTGTCATGGCTGATATCGTCTAGCACACGCTGGGTCCACTTCGCCGTGCTGAGGACAATGTCAACACCTCGTCCGACATGAGAATTGAACTTTTGCAAGTCCCAACTCGCAATTCGAGCTGTTTCAACAAACCCGTCAAATTCATGCATTAATTCGTGCCTGCTCGGTAGGTGTGAGAACCGAACAACTTGTCTCAAGTCCCGCATCGACATCTCGCTGCGCTTCATGTCCATTGGCAAAGCCAGACCGGTCGTAGTGTCCTCCATGATAGACTCGAATTGCCCTTGCACCTGCATGAGCGCGTCGAATTCTGGATCAGGCGTCGGAGACCCAGCGCCGAGTCTGGGTCGTGTTTCGCCGTAAGCGCGGCACATTGGCAAGTTCAGCAATTGAGAGCCCGGTATGCGACATATTGGTGATAGCGCACTGTAGAACGAGTTGGTGACCAAGTTCTGTGCAAGCTGGAAGAAGATTAAAACCCCGTACGCTGCTAATATCACACTGGTTGGCTTTTTGAGCAATCTGAGACTATCGCACACTATATCAAAAATGATCTGAAGGAAACCACAGATGAGCTCGAAAGCACGGTCGGCAAAGTAGAAACTCTGCTGGTCCCTCCCTTCCTTCACGGCGGTGGTCCGCAGAGCTGTAGTTACAGCGTTGACCGGCCTTGATTTCGAGTTCCGATGTCGTAATGTCGGGTTCTCTTGCTTGCGAGGCTTCACTCGTCGCCGTGGCTCACTCGCACCATCATCGGCTAGAGGCATGATAAATGCAGGTCCAGGCGATTCTTGATTGGACTCTACCGACGCCGCCGCGCGATGCGAAATTCGTCTTGATGTTTTCGAACTCTGACGTCTTTTAACCTCGTCTTCAGGGTCAAAGTCATCTTCAGCCCAGCTGATATTGTCGTCGTCAGCGTCGTTAACAATCCAAGAATCTCCAAGGCCTTTTGCGCTGTGCCGTGACATCAGCGAACAGTGGCGTTGCAAACCTCCTGTTATGGAAACGGTCGCTCTCTACCTCGCGAAGGTGTTATTGAAATAGGAGCATACGATCGTGCGAGGAACTACAGGTCGCTCAAATGTATAGTGGTCGACAACATATGCGGCGAGGCGGGAACCTCCGGAAGCGGGTGATCAAACAAGGGAACTTGTCTCGGTGGGCTTAGACCACCTGCTTCGGCCAATTAAAAACATTAAAGCCTCTACGAGAAGGGTCTGAGAGCTCTGTGCAGATTTCATGGCGTTTTGTTGTATTTTAAAATCTCACCTTAGAAAGCTAGATTTACACGACTTTACATCTCGAAAACAGTCGATTACTATATACTTAATTCAAATGACACGTCACGTCCCTAAAACTCCCTAGCACAGAGCTCTCAGACCCGTTTAAAGAAAATATCAAAATGAATTTCAAGGGGGAACTTCTTTGTGCCCATTGACGGCTAAATATCGATCACCGCCTCGGGCGGCAATCATCAATCATCATTTTCAAACGAGTTGGTGTTGGTGAGGATACGAGAACCACTTCCAACTCCAAGTAGCCTGGGAGCATCTTCGTACAGCAGAGAACGCTATTTCTGATCCACTCAAGCAAGAAAATAGATTCGCTCTCCCTTCCTATGTTCACACGCCATTTGTGACCAGGGCTGTTACCAACACTCATCATCGTTTCCTTCCAAATGTTGTAGTGATTTCCCCTCAATCAGGTCATTTGTACCAAAAGTTGGTCTCTTCCCAATGGACAGTCACAAGGACTGCCGAACTGTGAAAAAGAACGAACCTGTCAGAGTCGGTCCATCGACACCTCCCGCGATGAGCGGCCGAAGCCAGACCCCATGCACAGGTCAAAGATCATCACCATCTTCTCACAAGATCAAACGACAACCCGAAAGCCATCTTTTTTCTCTTGCACTGTCGAAGATAAAACTTTTTCACTCTAGGGCATCGAGGACATTCGATCATCAGCCAGGTTGAGGATTCTGTGGCTCGTGTAAAGAGCTCAGAAGAGGACGTTTACTATAGAAATGATTCTATGAAGTCTGTTGTCATGATTAGTATCGTGTGGATGGTGGAATTCATTGTGTTGGCTGTAGAACTTACAAAGTCGCTGGAAAGAAAAGAAGAATCGATTGGCAGACACGCAGATGAGAATAAGTAGCAGAGAATTTTGCCAAGCCCGGCTAGCTGAGCACGTGACTATACAATTTTTGCGGCTAGACTAGGCTTTGAGTGGGATAGCGTGTATCATACCTTTCGAGTCACGACTGAGGATTGAATGATGTTCTAGCATGTCGAAGACGTGTGGAAAGTATCTCTAAGCAGAAGGTCACCTCCAGAGCTTCAACAAACAATGGCTGCAAAAGCTAGATACTCCAGCACAAGATACCACGACCCCAGCCAGCAAGAGTTTTTCAGCTTCGAGGATGTGGTGCTTAAGGGGTTGGCTTCGGACGGAGGTCTTTTTCACCCAGACAGTGTGCCAGATGTCCGACAGAGATATCTAGACTGGAAAGACCTTTCATTCGCCGACCTCGCGTACGAAGTGATCCGACTGTACGTGGATGAAAATGAAATTTCGAACAGTGAGCTCAAGGACATTGTCCAGAGATCATATTCGACCTTTCGGCACCCGGATATCGTCCCAACAATTAATCTTGACCAGTCAAAGAATCTACATCTCCTGGAGCTATTTCACGGTCCCACCTTTGCCTTCAAGGACGTAGCCCTTCAATTTCTAGGTAATCTGTTCGAGTTCTTCTTGGTGAGAAAAAATCAAAACAGCCACTCCTCAAAGAGACGACATCATCTCACAGTCATTGGCGCAACTTCTGGTGACACCGGCAGCGCTGCAATCTATGGCCTTCGAGGTAAGAAGGATGTGAGCGTCTTCATCATGTTCCCCGATGGCAAGGTATCCCCCGTACAAGAAGCCCAGATGACAACGGTCTTGGACGCAAATGTCCACTGTCTCTCAGTCCAGGGCACATTTGATGATTGCCAGGACTTTGTCAAGGCCGCATTTGGGGATGCTGAGATGAACAAAGTGCACCACCTAGGTGCTGTCAACAGCATCAATTGGGCTCGCATTCTAGCCCAGATCACTTATTACTTCTACTCATACTTTACCCTTCTCAAATCGAACGATGGCTTGAAGCCTGTCAAGTTTGTGGTTCCTACGGGCAATTTTGGTGATATCTTAGCCGGATATTATGCTTCGCGGATGGGCTTGCCAATCAAGAGACTGGTGATAGCGACTAATGAGAATGATATTTTGCACCGATTCTGGCAGACGGGCACTTACAGCAAGAAGCCAGCTCACCATCCCACAGAGAACCCTCACAATGGTATACCTGCAGATGGCTCACAAGCTCACACTGAGGGAGTGAAAGAGACACTCTCTCCGGCGATGGATATCTTGGTGTCTTCCAACTTCGAGCGTCTCTTGTGGCATCTGTCCCTTGAGCATGAATTTGCGCACAATCCGCATGTCAAGCGAGAGACATCGATTCGGAACGCAGGCTCAAAGATTACAGGGTGGTTCCAGGATCTGAAGAGGACTGGCCAATTCACCGTGGACCCAGAGATCTTGGAGAATGCTCGCGAGGTATTCGGCACATATCGTGTTAGCGATAAAGAGACCACCGATATCATTCGCGCTTGCTATCGGGGTGAGGTTGTAGAAAAGAAGGCGTATGTTCTCGATCCGCACAGTGCCATTGGAGTGGCAGCTTCATTGCGAGAGATCGACAATCCAGAACATGATAAGTCGGTCACGGTAATCTCGCTTGCTACAGCTCATCCTGCCAAATTTGCTAACGCAGTTGACCTTGCTTTAAGCGATGAAGCTGGATTCAACTTTGAAAGCGTGTTGCCCAAGCAATTCATTGATTTGGACAAGAAGGAAAGAAAGGTTATCAAAGTCCCCGCAAATACCGACCTAGCAGGTATTCGAGTGCTCATCACGAAAGAAGTCGAAAAGGAGAAGGAAGCACAGAACGGAGTGTAGAGTGTTCCATATATGTACTTGAGCCATGCTAAAGTCCTGGCGACTAGATTCTCTTTGGCATCATCGTATCTTCGGATCATCGCGGGAAAATGTTCCTACCATGGTCAGATAAACAAGGGATGGGGCAACCTGAAGGTTAGCATATCACAAATCTTATTGGTCACCTTTGAGTAGCGTTAATGCATTTCTGGTACGAAGTAAGCTGCATCACCTCACCTCTAGGCTGTACCGGAAAGCTTGGACGCCTTGAGCTTAAAGCTGTTGCCTAGTGCATCTGAGCTGCACAAGCTACTGCAGTCCATGAGTGGCATTCGATGAACTGGTTTTGTCATGCATACAAATCAATAACACAATTTTGAGAGGCAATTTTATTTCCACAACTCATTCGTCTAGCACAATCACGAAGAGGCTAGGAACAGCACAAGTTCCGTCACTCCCGAGAATGCCATATCAATCACCGTTTCAAAGCTTCCCAGCCCAGCCTGCAACACTGCGGTCTCGCAATGCTGAAAACAAGCCGTACGGAGCTGACAAGGTGTCATCAGCATTCTTCAACAATGCATCTGCGTCGCGCATAAACACTGATATCCACATCTACAATACTATCAAGGCTGCTCATCCTGATGTTGAAGTGATTGACACAGACGTCCAAAATGTGAATATCCTTGCATACGTAACAGCTACTGGCGATGGTTCGATCACTTCTCTATCTGATCCCCACGCTAGTGGGGATCGAGTTTGCGATCCCAGACTACTCGGGGACAAGCCTACTTTTGCCGAATCCATGAACCATGTTTTCTACAATGCGCCATATCGTCGACTTGACGGTGGAAGTGGAGGCCTGAGCATCGAACCGCTTTTCGACAAGTTTCTCGTCAAATGGCAAAATCACGAGTTTCTTTTGTACCTGGTCGATGCGCGTGACGGGGACATGGTCATATATTTCAAACGACAGTACATCCTGACTGCCGATACCTCAGCTGCATTGGCACTGGTCAAGACGGCCGGATCTTGGCTGAACGTCCTCCACAATGAGATCTGGGTTTTTGACCAAGGCTGGTGGCAAAAGAGCGCCGCATTGTATCGGTCGATCCAAAAGTCGCGATGGGAGGACATAATATTGCCCGAGGACATCAAGGAAGATTTACTCGACACCGTGCAGAAGTTCTACGAATCTCGAGAAACGTATTCTAAGTTGCACGTACCATGGAAACGCGGAATAATATTCTACGGTCCGCCTGGAAATGGAAAGACTGTCAGCATCAAGGCCACAATGAAAACATTGTACGATCGTGACGAGCCAATTCCGACCTTGTACGTCAAAAGCCTTGTAAGCTTCATGGGCCCGGAATACAGCATCAGTGAAGTTTTTGAGAAGGCAAGGCAGGAAGCACCCTGTTATCTCATCTTTGAGGATCTGGACTCGCTGGTGACGGACGAAGTTCGATCTTTTTTCCTCAATGCTGTCGACGGGCTTTCCGAAAACGAGGGTATCTTGATGGTTGGAAGCACAAATCACCTAGAGAGGCTTGATCCTGGAATCTCGAAGCGCCCATCTCGATTTGACAGGAAATATCTGTTCGACGATCCGAATATAGATTTGAGGATCCGGTATTGTAGACACTGGCAGTGGAAGCTACAAGACAATCACGACGTTGCTTTCCCGGATAAGCTAGTACCTCCCATTTCCAAACTGACCCATGGTTTCAGCTTCGCTTATATGCAAGAGGCTTTTGTCAGTACATTGCTCAAGATTGCCAACGAGAGTAACAACAAAGAGGCGCAGGGAAATGAGAAAACCGTTGATGGATTCGTTCTCACAGAGCTTGAAGAGGAAATCGTTGTGATTGGCGACGGTCTGGACGGCACTTGTGGAGATGATGATGATGATGACCTGGATAAGTACATCCTGTGGAGGGAGATCAAGATCCAGATCGCAAATTTGAGGAAAGAGCTAGATCGAGTCTCAAAGTGAATATCTACTATGTCGTTTTTAGGCATTCGTTCAGATGAATGTTTGACGAATGTGTTTTGGTATCAGTTTGCAAGGGTTGGAGCAGTGTTGACCACTGCTAATGTGGACATGGATTCAGGATAGCATCGGTTTCATGCTTCCATGTATTGCGACATCACAACAGAGCAGTTTATCGTATGACTATTTGTTATATTTCAGAGCTCGGTAATACTTCAAGCACACGGTTACGAAACGGAGACTCCAGTTCTACTAAGCTTTGGTGGCGTATACCATCTTCGAACGAGCTTAGTAGATCGAAGCTCTTGCAAGCCTCGCTTGACTTCAAATTGGCATCTTCGCAAATTGATGGTCCGTCTGCTTGGAGAGTGACGTAGTTGTAGAGTAAGAATAGCACGAGGTAATTCAAACGTGACACATCTGACGACGTCGATCAATGTCAACGATGACAACACCCTGTTGATAACAATGTGGCAGTGTGATCATGCACGAAAAGCCGTGTGATTGCGAGGCGGAGTACGGCGTGCTCGCGCAAAGCTCCTCAGACCGCCGAGACCGCTTCTGCGCTGCTCACAATCTTACGGCGCGAGAACTCTTTCCATGAGGTGGATGCCGGGTCAACTACCGTAGTTTTTACTTTGGGCGATCTAGAACAAATCTTCAAAATTTAACTGAACGAATACTTGGCATGCAGGAACGTTGCGCTATTACTTATCTTCTGACCTTGGCGCAGTCGGTCATGTCTACCCCTGCGTGCTCCTGGTACGGAGTAGATACCTAGGGGTTTGACGCACAAATTAGGCAAGGACAGGGAACAGGATGGTCGTGGATGGTTCGTTTCTGGGACGGGCGTGGACGGGCTTTCCCCTTTAACCTCGCTAGCCAGGTACGGTGCATTTTTGGGGGCGGCGGCTGCACCGCTAGGAGACGGCTTCAAGCGTCGTCGATCGCCTAGACCAAAATGTGGATCTCCAATGAAGTAGGTCTACAGGCTTCTGAAATCCCTGGGCACGTGCCTGGGCAACACCAGATATTTCTCAGTCACGTTCAGTCAAATTAGCATCGGATAGTATAGCGTGGCTGGCTCGAGCATACGGAGAACTTGAGTCCCCGACCTCTTGCCACGGCGGATCTGTCATCGATTTTGAAAGGAACACAAGACGCCATGTGGAAAGTGGCCAATAGGGAAGGCCCAATATCATGGGGATCATCCTCTGTGGGCTGTCTGAAAAGACGTCAGCAAATCCCAACGCGCGCCTCCACTAGGGCTCTCGCCCCTGAACTCGTTACTCCTTTACTGTTCTAGCTAAACCTTCGTTGCTTCCCCCATTGCCCACAATTGATACTCTTCGGCTGGTCATATCTTACTTGGCATAACCCTCATTCAAAATGGTGATCTAAATAACGTTCTGGTACACGATCTTTGCCAAATCCCTGCCGGAAGGTGGATCCCAGGGATCGGTCGTGCCGTCTTTGTGCCATGGACGACTGGGTACGAAAGCTCGATGAGAAGAAATGGCACATGTCCTCTTACCGGATCAGGCCAATTCCTGCTGTAGCTGAAGCCTCAGATCGGCTATAGAAACTCTGCGTGTGACTACAGGATGCACAAGGTTAATGTTATTGCTTCATGCTTTTCCAGTGCTTCTCGACTCCAGTCGGTGTTTCGACCTTCGCATCCCCTCCTCTTGGGACTCGGCTCATGACTTGCAGTTGTACTGACCCAAAGTACGGTCTTGCATGGAACAGCCCGTGTCTACAATGGCTTACCATTCTTTCGAGCACAAAAAGTACGACAGTCCTGAATCTGGGTCAACAGATAAATGGAGGACTATCAGAAGATTGGGAAGGTCTAGAAAGCCGCTTTTCATTGCGCTGTGCTGCGTGATCTGTCTGATATGCTGGCAGGCGACAACGTCTGGGACGCAGCTAGTCTACCCAGAAAGGCTGCAGGAAGATTTGGCTCTGGAAACAAAACCTAACAAACACCTATCACATGACGAATTCCGTCAGCGCGTGGACGAGGAAATCGCACACCAAGATCAAGGCGAACAACCAGATCCGCAGGTAGCTCTTGAAGATGACCGAGATGGGGAAGCCGACGACAGGAAGGTACCTCTCGAAGCTGAGAACAGAAAAGACGACGACAAGAAGGTACCTCTCGAAGACGAAGCTGGAAAAGCCGACGACAAGGTACCTCTCGAAGACGAAGCTGGAAAAGCCGACGACAGGAAGGTACCTCTCAAAGATGAGGCTAGAAAAGACGACGACAAGAAGGTACCTTTTGAAGACGAAGCTGCAAAAGCCGACGACAGGAAGCTATCCCTTGAAGAAGTTGACACTGGAAAGAGCAATGATGAGAAGATACCACTTGAAGAAGATACTGGGAAAAACCACAAGAAGCAGAAGCAACCTGCCAGTCCTGAGAACAAGCACATTTTTCATGCCCATGACGACGACGACGACAATCATGCCGAACACGAAGAGTCTCGAGAAGAAGAGAAGTCACGAGGTAAATTGAAGGCCAGACCTCTGGAAGATGAGGAAAAAGACAGCGAGGTTGCAAAGAAGGAGAAAGAGAACCAGTATGCTGAACATATTGAGGACCTTCCCAAAGGCCCAGTGGCCGTGCAGGCGGATTTGGATCCACAGCAAGAAGCAGCGGGAGTCTTGTCGTCACCTGATCAGCCTGGGAAGGAAAAGGTGATCGAAGCAGAATCAGCAGCGCACTTGAGGTTGGAAGAGACTGGCGACACCCTCCCTGAGATAATCCACCTGACTTTTGAAGAAGCGGTGAAAGACGATGTTTTAGAGGGTTGGGAGGACGAGTGGGTTGCCTATGCAAGGTACGATGGAAAGAAATGGGGAAAGCTCCAAGAGCCAAAGATAGATTTTGTGTATCTCTGGGTTAACGGATCCGAGGAAGCCTTCCAGCAAACGAAGCGACCGTTCGAAGAGAAGTCGGTATTGAATGATCCAGCTGGTGTGTGGATCAACTCCCACGGCACCAATCGATACCGGGATTGGGATGAGCTTCGCTACACGATCAGATCAGTCGAGAAGTACGCTAAGTCTTTCCGCAACAAGATTCAAATCATTGTCAATTCTGTGAAAGACACAGATGCTGGAAAGCAAGTTCCGACGTGGCTCAGCTCGGACGCAGCCTCTAGGGATGTTGTTCAAGTGCTGGCTCAAGAAGAGTTCTTTGACGATGACAAGCATGTTTGTCTCCCCACCTTCAATTCTCTCACCATAGAGAACCAGCTTTTCAACACTCCATCGAACACAAATTACATGTACGCTCTTTCGGATGACATGGTTCTCACGAAAACCCACGCCGCCAGCGACATTGTTTCACCACTTTTTGGTCCTGTCATGGGCTTCAAAACCAACCAATATAATACCATTCATCCTCCAACAGAGGCTGATGCGGCACGCTTTGGAGAGAAGCCCTTTCTCATTTATACTTCCTGGCTCTTGAATAGACGTTTTGGTGAGCGAAAACGCAAAGGACAAGGCCACTTTGGTCACAGTCTGTCAAGGGCGGTCATGAAGGAAGCTATCGGCTCATTCCCAGGGCCCGAATTGCAGTCAGCATGTAAGCGCTTTCGAGGAGAACCAGGATTTCAGCTCTACAGTTGGTTTGTCACCTTCCACTACCTGATCGAGCGGCATCGCGAAGCAATGCTGTGGTCACTGATTATGATCAAGGCTGACCAAGATTCGAATGGTTTCCTCGACTGGGAGGAAAGGCGCGCCTTCATCAAAGAGCTCGAAGCTGGGATGGAAAATGAAGGGAAAGCAGCATTCCGCAAACGCAACTTCTACCACGTCGCTCAACAGCTCGAGAAAGCAGGTCTTGAGCCACCAGGTGTCCATACCGATCACACATGGACTTCTCTCGACGGACCTTGGGCAATCGTCAACCTTGACTGCTCCGAGTTTGATGTCAATGAGTGCCTCGCACCCGGTTTTTCAATCTCCAAAACAGACAGCTACACCAAAAACCCGATCTTCAACACCGCTGTCGTCTTCGAGCGCCTAACTCGTGCCAAGCCAAACTGCGGAGACTGCGTCCTCAAACTCATCCTCAACACCGTTTCTGCCGGGCTGGATCCCGTCCTGCCTGATCCAGAGACACATCCAAAGGAACGCGAAATCGTTGTGAAGGCACTCATGCGTTACCGATATGTCATTGCTGACACGAACGCACAATTCATGATGATCACAGATGCGGAGCAGATTGATGCAACACTGACCGAGAAATACGTCCGAGGCCACAAAGAACTGCCGGGTCAGTTGTGCTTGAACGATGACGTGACGACAGAAGATGAGGAGGAGCTTGACATGATCCAGAGTGCGATGAACGAGCTTTATATGGGGTTGTTTCCCGAGAAGAGTCCTTACGAAATATAGAATTACTCTCTCCTTTTTCCTTGTAGTTCAGCTGGAGTATTTCTGCATGGTTGAGATCAGTTTGGGGCATTGAGAACATTTGATACCAATTTGTATAGATTGATAGACGGCTGAGATAGCGTGGAGTGGATTCTCGCTTATCCGAGTTAGTTGGCTTAAGAGTCAGCTGTGCAGGAAACATAGCCTGCGAAATTTGATGCATAAATACACGAGCACATAGTGTCAAGGATCATTCGTCGAGCCACATAGATCAAACAACGATGAAGCTAGGTTTTGCACAAATTCACAACCGCTTCAGTGGCACAATATGCGGATCTGAATGACCCTCCCCTCACGTTGACTGTGATGGTTGATTTCTACATAGACTTTACATTGTTCTTGCCGTGACTTTCGGTGAAGCTGACGACGTTTCCTCAGGGACAGACTCTGCCTCCTTGAACGTCCACCCTTTAAATTTACTCCGAAACAGTGCTAAATGCTCATTCCAGACCTCGAAATCTAGCTGTTTCAACTGCTTGACATACGGTATGCCGTCGGCAATCCACCACCCCCACTCAAAAGCCAAGATCGGAATCACCGTTTTCGTCATGCAAGCGTCAGGTGTATATGTCAGGAACGTACGTGCAACCCAGTCGATGTTCTTCCGCTTGTCGTCGCCGGTGTCGCGGCCGGGCGCATCGGCTGCTGTAGGCTCTGAACCCCAGAAACTAAAGGGGCAGTTCACGTCTTGGAAAGGTGGGTAGACGTCCATCAACCAGGGCTCGTCAGAGTTAGGTGTATGAGTGATTTACACCCAGCCATAGATGGAAGCGTAGGTCCGGGAGTCAGGGGAGAAGACTCTGGCGTGGAGAAGGGAAAGCCTCGGGTTACGTTGGCGTCATCATAGGGACGGATCAGACCTTTGCCGTGGCGGACTGGGTCGTGGTCGGGTTCAATGGTGACAGAGACCGTACAAGGTTGGCGGTCGGGCACGCGAAATGGAATTGAGAGGTGCTGAGGTAAAGGGAATTCCTCGTATGTTGAGGATGCCATAGTGCTGACTGTCTAGTTCCTAGTCTGTAGGTATTTGCTTAGATTTCCTCGTGCATCAATCCATGTGGGCGGCCTGGCCTTAGAAGATCAGATGTCAGTCGCGCTTGGGTTAACTTGCGAATCGATCTTGATCGCAGGTTGGGTTCTGCCGCAGAAGCGCACATGGCGATCTCCGGTGCAAGATTTGTCGAGTCCTCTGAGTGAAATTTTTCCTAGTTGCAGCAGCAATCCCATCGACATGAAGGACAAATGTGGGAGGTCGAATTATAAAGACTTGGAATTTGATTTTCACAGTCCCCAGCAAGTCTTAGAGCTTGGGAGGGCAGAAACAATCAACGTGACTACGTAGCATGTACTAATACACTGTACAGCTGATTTGTGCCCAACCTCCGGGATTCGCTAGATAGATCTTTGCTGTTCCCGGATGTCAATAGTGTTGCCCACTACTGGACTTCCCAAGCTGTCAACATATTGCACCCGCTTATTCTTGTGTGGAAGGTATGCTCGCAGCCAGCTAGACCGCAGTTACACAGGGGGGCGTTAGTCCAGCTCACTCTCATGATTCTGCGGAATAAAGCTCGTGTTGCCAAGGATTTTATTTCGAGCGGGAGGGATCACGTAGCAAGTCTCTTCGTAGCTCGTGGCCGTTCGTTGCGTAGGGTGATGCCGCTTCAGCTCTCTCTGCGCTCAGCCTCGTTTAGCGCGAACCGCGCTGCAAGGCCTAGCTCTCATTGGATGATCACGATCGATGGTGAAGGAGCTGCTCCAACTGAAACGAATCGCTATCACTGTCTTTTGAAGGGCGGATCCCTTTCGCACTAGAACGTTTTCAGTAAAATTATGTGAGTTACTACGGAGGGCTTTTCCGCTAACGACCGCAAGGGTCCATGAACGCTAAAAAATCACCCCTGGAGCAGATGACATTAAGATTTCTATCCCTCCTTGGTCCACTATAGCAATGGAAACGGCTAATATCTTGAAAGTCGTATACAACGTACAGCGCGCAGTTTACGACGCCGGTGGGCTAAAGATTCCTATCGACGCGGTTAAATCATTCTTACTTACCCACGTCGCGGAGCGAAGATCCACTGAACGATCTCTGGCATTAACAGACGCACGAGCATGGTTCCGCGGTTTTAAATCCTTCGAGGGCGAAACTCTATCACTTTAGGCAACTAAGAGACTTCTTAACATCACTAAGGATTGGGCCAATGACATAAAGAGTTGGCGGAAAGCCCAACAGTCCGAGAGCGAAGCGACCTTCCTACAATGTCTCTATCAGCCCAAATATTTTGGTTATCTTGTAACTTCAAGGACTCGGATATCTTCACGGCATTATATAAGATATTAAAAGAACCTAGCGACGAAGACTCAGACCCAGACTTAGACCCTAACCCTAACCCAGATCCGATAAAAAAGCGTGAAAGGCAAACACGTCGTTCGTCACAGAGGAAGGTGTTAAGTAAAGTTTTACATGAATACAGGTTGTTAATCGAACGAAGATACGAACTCACTAAAGAGGAAGTACTAAAGCAATTCGTACAGGACATGTTAAGTCAAGCGAAATCAAAGGAAGCAGAAGCAAAGTACTACGCGAACATCCTTCGGCTCGATAGAGAGGGTCAAAGACTCCGGTCTCTTGGGAGAGGTACGCATCTAGTACTCCGTCACACATGGGATCTCCGACGGTCGGACCTCACAGAAGTTAAAATAGACGCACTAGCACGGTACGCGCAACTCATCCGGGACCCTTCCTTAGAGCGTATTTGGTGGGATCTTATTCTATTTCGATTTCCGGAGTGCGAGAAGAGTGCAAATGGTATGTTAGACGTAACCCTCTATAAAGATTCAGCTGCATCGTCTAGAAAGAGGAAGCGCTCGGAACCTGAAGAAGCTTTTAAGATCCGCCTAGAAAAGTCTTACTTAGGAAGTTATCGATAAGGAACAGTTCGAAAAGGTCTTTAATCACAGCTTTGAAGTACGAGTAAAGGGTGTCAGAAGGTCGCAAGTCGACTTAAAGCACATTGCCTATTTAGGTATCGATCACGGACAGCGGTCTGCGGTGCGTAAGAGGAAGAATGTTCACCATAAAGCTTATGCCAGCTCCCAGCGCATGTCTTTACCTGCAGCGGAATTACAGGTCAGATTGACCGTCGACCTGGATGGGATCTGTACCGATTACAGATTTAACAGAAACAACCCCGTCGACCTGAATAGGATCTGTACCGATTACAGATTCAACAGAAACAACATCGACCCAAATAGAATATTGAACAGCAACCTCGTCGACCTGGATGGAATATTGAACAGTAACCCCGTCGACCTGAATACGAGTACTCAATTTGTATAATCCACTATGTATCCATATTAGCCCTTAGCTTGGGCCGAGGGAACTATATAGCGCTCAAGCTCTCCGAGAGAATAGAATCACCTTTAGTTGTATATAGTGTTTCCCTTCCTCGTTCTATAGTGTACTGATGTCCTACCGCGTCCTGCTCTTTACCAATCGTGCAACTGGCCGTACTTGAACTTCGAACAGCATGAAACTCCATATTAGAGCTATTGTTTAACAAACTGCCGTCTCTGTTTATGCGGACTATGCGCCAATGGTTCGTTAGTGAGGAACAGGAGCTTTGTTTAATGTGAACGTATATTGTTGAACGCCTCGTCGAGGCTCGACCTTAGTCCCTCGTCCATAATACTTTTGTTGAGAAGGCCTAATGCGCCAACTTGTTTATACGGCTCCTGTTTTCCGCTTCATATCCCCGTTGACTGTATGACTTCCAACTTAACAAAACTTGCGCGTTCAGCCATATAATTGTGAATTTTGTTCTGCCCAACGCGAGGATGTGGTTTAAAGGCTTAAGAAAAGTTTTTTGCGGTTTTTCTATGCCGAAAAGTTAATAATAGCATCCCGTTGAAAAGTTGCTTACTAAGCATTCAAGTCGGAAACCCACGATGGCGGAGTGATATCAGAGTATTTATTGAAATGAAACGTGTCAATCGACCGCGAAACCCAAAGTCCCAGCCATTCGATTAGTATTCGCGCTCCATCATCGGTGCTCACTAATCAACTGACATCAAGTATCTTGCTGTGACGACCAGCACAATGACATCTGTTGATGTAAAAGGCTTCCGAGATCTTCTTGGAATACCCCCTTCGGTCCCGTCTGTCAACAACAGCACGCTCGTGATCATCGATGCGCAAAACGAGTATGCGTATGGCCTGCTGAAGACGGTCTCCGTCGACACTACGCGCAAAGCCATCGCAAAGGTCCTACAAAAGTACCGTCAATCTTCACACCAGGGCAAGAACATCGTTCACATTCTGCACGAAACCCCGCCAGGTGCACCGGTATTCACTGCAGGCACTCCGATGTGCGAGGAGTTCGCGGACTTGGCACCTGCGCAGGGCGAGAAAGTCATCACGAAGCACTTTCCGAGCTCTTTCGCGAAGACCGAGTTACAAGAGTATTTGACGGGATTGGGGGATGTAGGCAAACAGGTCGTGTTGGTCGGCTACATGGCGCACGTCTGTGTTAGCACTACTGCAAGACATGCGAGTGAGTTGGGGTATGATGTTGTGGTTCTGGGCGACGCCGTGGGCGATAGGGATATCCCTGGCGTGGGAGGTGCAGAGGTCACTGATGTGGTGCTGAAGGAGCTTGCGGATGCTTTTGCTACAGTCACGAGCAGTGAGAGTGTCGTAGTATAATGTTTTTTGCAAATAGAAATGCATCATCCACACAAACACTCAACTCTGCATTTTCTCTTGTTCTTCTTGGCCCTTCTCCCGGTCATCTGGAGTCGACAAGCACCTTGTGAAGATTAGCTCAGCGACTCCCTAGGGCTTAAGTCTTCCTGTGGAGTGACAATGATAGATTTGTTGATATGATATGTTGCGACGTGACTATAGATGGGTTGAACCTGCCAAGTAGGAGGTTTCCGTGCGAGTGGAAGGAAGGTGAGGCGAACCTAAAAAAGGCCAGGGGTAAGATTAAGGGCAACGCGATCGGGTGACGGTTCCCCCTCCGCTTGTCTCGCCAAGCAATGCATTTCTACCTCGTTACTCGCAAGGGATTCCCTTTCCAGAGCATTTCGACAACACACTGCATCTCGGGCCAGTGATGAGGTGCGATGATTGATGTTCCTCCACTCGTACCGCCGGTCTCGCACATGGCAACGAGCCATTCGTCTCGGCCTGATCGCGGCCGCCTTGATCCTCCTCGTTGACGTGTTCGGGCTCCTGGGGGCTCACCGCACCTTTTCCAACAATCTCCTCGCCCGCACAGTCTACCATGTCGAAGATCTGCCGCGAGAAGCACAGAACCAGAAAATATACATTGCGGCGCAATTCTGGACATCTGAGGCAGTTCTCCTGAGTTTCTGGCTCGAGCAGTTCCTGAAACTGATCGATGTGCTCGGTGCGGAGAATGTGTACGTCTCGGTGATCGAGTCCGGGAGCCTGGACAATACTGCCGATGCGATACGATGGTTGGACGGAAGGCTGGAGACTTTGGGAGTGGAGAGGACCGTCATCATTGACCCCAGCACGCACGCAGAGGCAGTCCAAGCAGGCCCGCTGGATGAACATGGTCACCATAAGGCTGGCTGGATCGACACTGGAGATTCGAACCCGCCTGGGCAGAAAGAGCTGAGGCGGATACCGTATTTATCTGACCTGCGGAACCGTGGCTTGGAGCCGCTCATCAATATGCACGTGAACAATGGCAAGACGTTCGACAAGATCTTGTACCTAAACGATGTCTACTTTGAGCCGTACGACATACTGACGTTGCTGGCGACGAACGATGGGCACTACGATGTTGCGTGTGGAATCGATTTTCACTACCCGCCAGCCTTCTACGATACCTTTGCATTAAGGGACAGCGACGGACGGGGCCCGGTCATGGCGACATTTCCGTATTTCAGATCGAGCGAGACGCGGGAGTCCATTCTGAACGGTCTACCTGCCAAAGTTGCAAGCTGCTGGAACGGAGTTTTGGTCGTTGATGCCGCGCCGTACTATGACCGGATCGAATCCGGCAACCTTGGTTCGGGGCGCCATGTCTCCAGCGCATTGCGGTTTCGTGGTGTGCCCGACTCGCTCGCTTTGTACCACCTCGAGGCGAGTGAGTGTTGCCTGATCCACGCTGACCTCATTGCTCAGGGTCATACCCACAAGGGCATCTTCTTGAATCCCGCGGCGAGATCAGGGTATACTGTAGCCGCTTATGACCTCACGCATGATGGGCCTGAGCGGAGCTTTGTGAGCGCCACCCAATATGTGAGTGGCGTGTGGAAGAATCGGTTTCTCCGGTGGAAATCAGACGGAATCAGTAGCAGCGCTGGGCAAAACATGGCAGAGGTGTACCGTAGGATAAGGAAGTGGCAGAAAGACGGTGCGCAGCTGGGAGAGAAGAGAGTAGAGGTTGGCGACTATTGTACTATCGATGAGATGCACATCTTGATTTGGAACGGGTGGAAGCACGTCTGGTAGAACAAAAGCGATTTCTAGCATCGCGTTAAGGGGTATCATCGACAATAGACACTGCACACGGGCTTCGCAAGAATATCTCTCCAGATTCATGTCATCAGGTCAGGCTCTCGAGAACGGCCTTCCGTTTCCTCGTCATCAGCTCTTCTTGCACTTGGTCCAGCGTGGGAAGTTGCCATCGGACACCATCGCCAGCGTCGCCAGGTAGGGGTTCCCAGTCGGCCTCCTCTTCGTCACTGTCCAGGCGTGAAAGCGCGTCGAATGCCTCCTTCTCTTTCCTCCTCTCGTACCTCAGCAGCGTACCATCCTCCTCATCGGGTCCATAGCCAAAGTACCTCGCATCCATATTTCTCCGGTCAACGAACTCGCGCTGTGGCTTGTCCTCCCTTTCTTCAGCCTCCCTCGCCCTCCTCTTTGCCGCTTGCTCGAACATCTCCTTCACTCCAGGCAGCTCCTTCGCCCGCCCGTAATATCGGTATCCTTTACCTCCGCCTGCGCCCTGCACCTCCCGTCCCTGATCATCAAACACGGCCCCAGCACCGCCCCTCATGTAGTTGGGTCCGCCCAGCTCTCGTATCCGTCGCTCCCAGCTCCACTTCTCCTTCATCAATTTGTTGATCTCATCGTTCAAATCTCGGATCTGGTAGTCGGACAGAGACTCGTCCTGTATTCGAGTGATTTTCCGGCTGACCTCGCGCAGAATCTGGCCACGGTATTTCTCGGCGAGCGGGATCTGGGAAATGGTACTGGTTGCTTTGGGCCGTCGTTGGGAGGCACTTGGGAGGAGGCCAGACTCTTGGGCTTGAGCGGCTCGGAAGCGGAAGAGCATCGACTGCGCCTTCTCGCTGTTGCGCGCCATGGTTGCGACTGCGAAATGTCGAAGAACACACAGAAAAGAGGAGCGTAAGTCGCAAGTACTTGTTGCTACGCTGCGACAGGTGGGGACATGGGAGAGCGGATGGTAGTTGAAGACCTCGAGAGCCGATTATGAGGCCTTATGTACACGTTGCTGCTATCTAATGGAGTAAAAGTACCTGGAAACAGAGCAGCGACATGTCGTTCGAGGTCGTTATGGCTTTAGGACTTTCCACCGATTCGGCCAAGTCAAAACCCCGTAGATTAGCCGGCCGATAAGTAATTCTATCTGGGGAAGCGACGACTGGCATTACTTTCAGCTGCAGTGGTCTGGTTGGGGTCTTTGGGTAGCCGAAGATGAAAGATGCTCGGGCTGCAATGGCTTCAAAGACACCCAGAAGCAGCTAAGCTTACAGCCGCCTTCGCGGGCGGAGCAGTCGCAGCAAGCACCCTCTACTATATCCTCCTCGATGCTCGCCGACGGAAAGCGACCGATGAGCTCAAACGCTCAATTCCATCCATCTCGCTCGAGCATCATGCTTCAGCCCTGACTGAATACGGTGCTGCACGACAGCCCAGCATCTCAAGTGCCGCGGATCATCGAGCTGCAAAGGTTGCCGCGAGAGCACGAAAGGGCGATTACGATGAGGATTTGATTCTTGAGCAGCTGGCTCGGAACCGAGTCTTTCTCAAAGATGAGGGTCTGGCAAAGCTTAGAAATGCTGTTGTGGTCGTGATCGGCCTGGGAGGCGTTGGCAGCCATTGTGCGGCAGCTCTGGTGCGGAGTGGTGTATCCAAAGTCAGGCTTATCGACTTTGATCAGGTTACCTTGAGCAGCTTGAACCGACACGCTCTTGCTACCTTGGCCGATGTGGGCACACCCAAAGTGCACTGTGTCAGGAGACGACTCGAGCAGATTTGTCCGTGGGCAAGAATCGAGCCAAGAAACGAGTTGTTCACCTCGCAGACGGCCGAGTCCTTGCTTTCAGGTTGGGACTACGAACTGCACGACGGAGAAGAAGCTGGACAAGAGCCGGACTATGTCATCGACGCGATTGACAACATCGACACAAAGGTTCACCTGCTACACTACTGCATCTTGCACAACATCAGGGTAATCAGTGCCATGGGCGCGGGGACCAAGAGTGACCCGACCAAGATTTGTGTGGGTGACATTTCTACCAGCATCGAGGATCCGCTTTCCAAAGCCACCCGCAGACGACTGAAGCTGCTTGGAATTTCTTCTGGAATTCCGGTTGTCTTCTCCACCGAGAAGCCTGGCCCCGGCAAGGCTCAGCTCATGCCCATTGCCGATGCAGAGGTTGAGAAGGGCGACGTTGGTGATCTTGGTGTTCTCCCAGACTTCCGCGTCCGCATATTGCCGGTTCTTGGCACTATGCCTGCCTTGTTTGGCTATGCTGTCGCTAATCACGTCATTTGCACAATCGCAGACTACCCTATTGAGTATAGGGTGGGTGATCGTGGTCGAGACAAGATGTATGAAGCTATCTTGTCCGCTTTACAGGGTCTTGAAGAGCGTCTCGCCCGAGTTGTCACTGGCAACGATGCCGTTGGCCTGAAGATACCCGTCTCTAGGGATGACGTCGCCTACTTGGTAGAGGAAGTCTTTAGGGGCAAAAGCGTTGTGAGCGGCCTCTCCACGCGTCTAGTGTTAACGAGATGGGCTCGCCCACAATCGGGCTCGAACATGGACAGGTCTTACGAAGCTGAAGGTCAGAAAATGTCAAACCTCAAGCTCACCGATTTGGCCTTGATGACTAAGGAGGAGGCGCAGAGGCACGAGCGAGATATCTTGAAAGGTACCATGGATCCCGCCGACTTGTACGACGAAGACGTGCTCGCTCGGTTCATCCGTCGTCAGCAAGACGAACATGCCTTCGACAGATATCGATAACAAAAGCCATTCCCATCCTCTGAGATGCTGCTCCACGCCCACAACCGGACCACGTGAAAACTTTTAACCTCCGTGATAATTGTTACAGCCCTACAAACCTTGGCCAGCTGTACCTCCATCGTCACCTCATTACCCTCCGCTCTTACGCACAACAATAGACATGGGTCTGTAAGTGCCGTACTAAACCCGAATTCCACTCTTGTCTTAATCACCTTAACAAAGGGAACACGGGCTTATAGGACAGTTTTCTCATGAGATGCTAGCATCTTCGAAAGCAACCGTCAAACTAGTATTTGCAGATGGTTGAGTCATGGTTGTTCAGGTTGTGCCAGATATCAACGACGAAGAAGCCTGGGACCGAACTACACGGTCGCACCAGTAGTCTTTGTGCTTTACAACTTGTCGGCTTACAGAGTCATATCATGAGGTTGGCTTCTATTGCCGGTTGGTTCCTCGTTGATGCTTACTGGAGGCCCATGGAGTGTTCTTGTCGGGGTCAGCCACCACCTAGGATTACATACGTCAAATGCTAATTCTCAAGTGCAGAATCTTGTGATAATGTAGGATCGAGACAGGAACCACGCCTTCGAAATTGGTCGTACTTCGAGGCAATGAGCGAGCAGGTCTGAGTCATCAAGATTGGCCATGTTGCTCAACTAGATAAGTCAAGTGGTGTGCTGATCAATCAATTTACCATCTGAAACACAACCTTTGCACATCTCGGCCCACGTTGCCCTGTGGTTGCGAAAGCTCTGGATGCTCCGTGGCTAACCCTGTCGTTAGATGAAGCCATATCGGCACGGTCTCCTGTTACAGGCCTTGCACAAATCCGTAATCGTTTGCTACCCCATACAAGCTCGATACATCTCTCATTTGCAACAGCTTCAGCCTTGCGCAGCACACTCGCCTTGCTCGTGGTGGCGCTATGATAATGTCCTTTGAGCACACGCATCGATATCATCACATCTCCACCGTCGTGTATCTATTTGAGTCAGTCTTGTTACTTCTCGGGGTCACTCGCCTCACCAGCGACTGCTTACCCTCACTCCTAGCGCATCGATTCAAGCATCACGATCTTCATGGCCAACGCACTGCACACTTCGCTATACTGCATTGACGACTGAAAGTACCTCAACATCCTCCGGCCAAGGTGAATCTGCAGCTGTCTGCCGCTGGTGACTTCGTAATCGAGCTTGAGGTGAGCGATCTTGGTGACAAAGTGAGCGTTCAAAACTGCATTCAGAGCGTGGAGAGATGATCGAGCATTCCTTCTGGCTCTAGACCGTCCCGTGAAGCCAGGACCGGCGGTGAAGCTGACCGTCTTGACATGCTTGATGGCTACAAGAGCTTGTAAGAACCAGATGTCTGGTAGAAAGACCATTACACAACTGGAGACCCTTGAGCGTTCGTCCACGATCAAACACAGTCTCTTGAGGCTTGGCATGTTGTGCTGGATGATTCGCAACATGTTCGTAGTTACTCGTTGAGCTTCAGCTGTATGCACTCGATCATCGAAGTCGCTGGCTTGGCATAGGTTCAGGTGTAGCTCCTGCATACTTGCAAAGACATTGCAACCCTGAGGAAACAAACTCAATGGATCTGGCCGTGCGCCCATCATCTTTGAAGCATTTGGCTCCAGCGAACGGTGGATGAATGCACTAATGAAGTCCCATCGCCGCTCGAAATTGACAACTATGCAACGATAGAGCACTTCCTTGCATTCGAAAAAAAATTGCTGCGACACGCAGAGGAAGTTGGTGTGCGGTCGATGGACGTTTGTGTAAGGAAGAGTAATGTATGGAGCCATGCCATAGGATCTCATAAGCCGAGTCCGCTTGACAATATGAATGGAAATGTCATAGAATGCATTGACGGTGACGGCGACGCCTTTAACAAGGTTCATGTAGATCTTCTCACGAATCTCAAGCGGGAAATGATCAAACAACGTGAATGGTCTGTCGAATGCCTTTGGACGATAATTCTGTCTGCAATAGGGACTTGTTGGTAGCATTGGTGTCCACGGTGATATCAACGAAAGTTCGTTGAAGCCGACCGCTGACGGCGATGTATTCGCTACACTTGAAGCTGGTTCGTGATTGATTCTCTTTGCGACCCCTTGCCGGAAGCCCTGAAGCGGCGCAGGTCGTGGTTTGTCCCGCATATCGTGTCAGCGCGGTAACCGATCAAGCACAACAAGAGCAACAAGAGCGATGGGGTGAGCCTGAGCACCGTGGATCTGAGCACCGTGGATCGAATCTTGGTGATCGAGCACTGAAAACTGATCGGATCACCGAAAATTTGATCTGCTCAGCTTGGCCGCAGTGCAAGAACTGCAAACTCACCGAAGATGTGACGCCCGATTCTCATGATGTAAGCCTGTATGACTCTGTCACTCGCCTCTGCATCAGGGTTTAGCATGAATAGAATCAGGCAAGCTGATGAATACTGTCTTAGCATTATCGGTGTGACAGCCTCTTAAAGGCGGTCAGAGATGCAACCCGTCTTCTTCACCGGCATCCTGGGCGAGTCGCGCAGCTAGTTGCCGCCGGAGCTCACCGTCGGAGAGACGTGACGGCGGATTGGAAGCAGTGGTTGGGTTGGGTTCACTCTTTGGGACCGGATCGTTCAAGGCATTACCATTCTGTCCGCCAGGGGCCTCGCTTTTCTCTTCTGGGGTAGCTTCATGCCACCTTTGACCTCTTCTCTCAACTTCGGCTTTGAGAAGTCTAACCCTTTCCCGCTGTCTCTCGATCACGATTTTGTTTTCCTGGATGGCATCGAGGCAGTCCTTGTCTCCCCCTGCACGAGTATCTGGGTCGAGACTTTCATCGTTTTTGATGTTATCAGAATACTGCTGTAAGAGATTGTTAGAATTTTCGAGATGTGCAATCGAGTTGTTAATTTCGAAGGATTTTGAATACAAGTTCTCCACAGGCAAATCCTCAATTGCTTGAGCGAAACTCGATGGCGAGATTGGTCTCGTTTCGGCTGACATCTTTGACAGCACTACAACAACGGCTCGTTGGGAGTATGGCGAGACTTGATCGTAGAGCTACTGGAATATCGAAGAAGGGGTTGGGCTGAAAAAATGGCCGACGCCTGCTTGAATAATCATGATACCCCGCAAAAGAAGAAGGCACGACACGTTACGCGTAAGCCTCGGCCAACCCCGAAAGTTGGACACTGAATTATTGATGGCTGGAGGTAGAGACCTTCGAGGCAGGAAATACAGAGCGGGACAACATCATGGAACGATAGCGGATGTCCACAGGACAATTTGTGAATGCGTCGCTTATCTATGCTTTCCAATTCTGTACCAACTCGTGCAGTCTGTCCATCATGTCACCAAAGACAGCGTTCACACTGTCTGCCAGTACCTGGTCAAGCAGTCTGACTGCTTCTTCCTCACTGACGTCCAAGTGAAATCGCTCTCTCACTTTGCCAACCGCCCCACCCAGTCCACCCATCTGTTCCTCCACCATCCGTACGTCCTGCACGGAGCTTTGTACCATGAGACTGAAAAGATTCAATACCAGTGGACTAGACTTCCTGAGAGTCGTGAACGCGGTGAAGCAATACTGCTTGAACTGTGCATATTGAGGTGAACCGGTGCCTCCAAGCCCTTCAACCATTTCTTTGCAAAGCTTAATCAATGGTGCAAAGGGTTTAGGATCTCTGCCTAGGATGAAGCCGAAGTCAACGTGAAAGAAATTGCCTTGTGACGAAAGAAGTAAATTGTCAAGATGTCGGTCGCCAACACCCAAGATGTAAGTGATCACACAGTAACCAGCGCATGACCTGATATATGTATCCATGACATCTTTCCGAATGCCCAGAGGTCCAGTCGGCTCCGCATTGTCCTTTTGAAGAAAAGCGAGCACAGAGCCCTTGTACTTCGAGGATATTGCAGAGAATGGTGTGGATGGAACGAATTGGATCGCCCCTGCTTGAGGAGAAGTAGCTAAGATTCTGTAAGGTGTCAACTTTAGGTCAAGGTTTTCTCGCAGAAGGAGTTCATCCATGAGCGAAATTATCTGTATCACGAGCTGATCTTGCCGTAAGTCGTCCCCTGTCTTGAAGATAATAGAATACCTTGGCTCGTCCTGATGCTTGTGTGATCGCAGAGGACTCGAAGGTATACTGTCAGATGTATTGGCGGAGGCAATCTTGAAGTGAAGGAGTAAAGGTGAGAGCGACGATTTGAAAACATTGGCTTCGTCAGGAAACATACCATTGACCTCAATTGATGGGTCCAGTGGCAGTGGAAGGGGAGGATCGATCCTCACTAATTCATTCTTCGTGTCCGCAAGGTACTTCTTTAGTCGCTCAATTTTATGTGGTCTGCTGTCTCGGCCGAATCTGATCTCTTTGCTGACCTTGGAAAGCACTGCAATCATCTCGCCTTGCCGCTTGAGCATCTGTCTCTGTTTGGGATCATGCTTCTCGAGTTCGAGCATAAAATGATACTCAACTTTAGCAAAAAGCTTCCTATTCGCGGCATTGGTGTCGGGCCCCCGATCGTCGCATTCGACCATTAAGAACCAGTGTAGATAATTTCCAAGCTTGAAGTTTTGAGCAGCTCGATCAATCAAGAACTTGGCAAGCGAGGATTCGGGAAAGCCTTCGTCATCTTCCCCATACTTCTCGAATTTGAGCGCTTGTACCAGCTGCAGCAAGTACAATTGCAGCTCCCCATCTCCAGCCTTCCGAAGCCTTTCCACAGCGTAGCCACGTACCACCGGATTATCGAAAGCTGGACCTAAAAGCTCTAAAGCAGAATCAACGTCAATCTCAGCCCATTTCGGGATCAGCTCGTCCATCTGTTTCACTTCATTGGCGCTGTTCCAGTCTGTAGCTTTCACGACTTTGGTGAGTGCCCTCTTATCTTTACTCAGATGTCTTCTGAATACCCATAGCGTTTCTTTCTCGGCCGTAGTCAACTCTTGGGTCGGTCCGTACGCCAGAATTTCGTTCAGTTCGTCTCTTACCTTAGCATTCGGCTTCTGATCAGCGTCGAAGTATGCATTCCGATCACTTCGAACAAGCCGACGGTGCTTTTGCTCACATGGGTTCTCTTTCTGGAACTGCTCGGGATCGAATATTTGAACCACAGGATAGTCTTCATCATCAACCACAATGTTTCCTCCTGCGATTCCAGGACCGTAGCGCACTTCGGGGGGCGGTTTACCACCCACTGCTGCACTAACGCTAGTGTTTTCGAAATCTCTCATTAATTTTGGGGGATCATAGGAGAAGTCTTCGAACACCACGGGGAAATCGAAGCGGGGAAACTCGATGGAGAGCGTGAACCGTTCCTCATCATCTTCTTCATTGCTTTCTTCGTCGTCTGTGTCAGAAGCTTCAGGACCATTGTCTTGGCTCTGTGCCTTTGCTTTCCTCCGCTCGGCCCTACTCACGGCCGCTCGTTTCCTGGCATGTGCATCCACGTCTCGGGATAGTTTTCCAACCTTCTGAAAGACAAGTTGATCTAGCCAGTCGTTTTGAGGGATTTCGTTCATCTCATGCTTCTTGAATAAGTCTTCCAGTCGCTTAAGCTCTTCATCCTCCGGGATTGGTGCTGGGGGCGCTTCACCCCTTCTTCGTCTTTTGGGCCGTGGTACATGAGGTGTGCAGGAAGGGGCACCACCATCGGCAGCGCGTTTGCGATATATCTTGCACTTCTGTCGGCCCTTTCTCAAAACACCGTCATCATCGAAAAGTGTTATAGTGGTACCTCCAAATGGTACTGCATGGTCTAGGCCGCCATCAGGTGGAAGAGGTGAGAGATCCCATATCGTGATGGCTATCTGTGATGAAATGGGGCAGTCCTTGATTGAAACGGGTAGCTCTAGCCATTTGTTCCAGGACCTCGTAGCCTTGAAAAATGTATGGGGCGTTTGAGTTTGCACGCCTAGACGCTTCGACTCTACCCATATCTGAGCAGTTATGTAGAGTTCTGAGTTTGGATTTTGCACAGAGCCTATATGTCGTATCTCGGGATGTTTGAGGAGTGTTGAATGAGGCACAGGGTTTTGCTTTCCTTCGAGATGGTTGCTGCACGAGCGCAAGTCAATCTCTCATGTCCACCAGCATAATTGTTTGTTTAAAAGGCATGCCTGGCTCACCTACATCTTAACGCATACCGGAAAATCAAGCTGCCGAGAAGTAGCGAACGTGTAAGTGTCCATCTCCTCCACGTCCCCAAGACATTGCTAGCGGATGACCGTCAGCAGCCTTAACCGATTAGTCTTGATTTTAGTACTGGCATCGTCACTACTTTGGGATCCAAGTGTTGTGAATCTTCAAGTTGCCAAACATCGGGAGCCTGGCGGCTTTGCCAAGACAAGGCCTCGCGCCACAAGGCGCTCGACGCGCTACGACGCGCAAACTTCCCCCGCAGAGGCTGTGTAAGCGATGCAGGTTTGCCTGTCATCTGTCGCACTGCTTGGTTCGCAGCCGTAGAGCAGGCATTTATAATGAAATCGTGATGGCTCGAACGAACGGGAGGGTGGGATCAATTGCACGGGAGAACATTGGCAATAGCACAAACCCTCGACGAGGCGGACCTGCGTCTATGTCATCACCGCCGATTGACTCTGACAAAGAGAACGCTGGTGATCACACTGCACGCTCAAGCTTAGGGAAGCGCAAGAGCGTTGCTGTCAAAATGTCTTCACCATGGTCATCAAGCGCCACAACTGGCAAGCGCAGAAAGCTGGAAGGAGATGGAAAAAGTTCTACCAAGCAGGCCGCGCGAAGGCGAGAACTTGGTGGAAAGGTTGACCGCAATATTTACGATCCCGATGAAGACGAAACGGGAATGAGGGAGAACGTCAAGAAACTACGCGACCTAAGCTCAAATTTGAACGAGTCGAAAGTCGAATATTTGAAAAGAGCGTCGAGGGGGATACAGGAGACTATACAGCGAGCGGATCATATAATGCAAAATGTCAAGCAGACTTCGACTGCAACAATCGATTCACGGCTTCTCGTCAACGTGAGCGATCTCGCAGCCAAAAAAGTTAGTACACTGACGTTGGGGGATTCTTCCACCGCTATCGATGTGGATGACTTTCTTACAAAATGCATATCGTTCTCGAGGACTTCAACTGGTTCTTCTACACAGCCCCTGGCAACTCAGCATAGAAGACAACGAAGACAACAGCGTCTCGAAGGAGAGGATGACGATGACGAAGAGAGCACGGACCTGGATTGGGCGCATTTTGGACGCACGTTATGCTTCCCTGCCTCTTCTCGTCCTTGCCTCTCCTCCTTTCTTCTCGGCCCTCTCTCTGTACAGAAGAAAGTCCGGGCTCAGAGTCAGCGACGTGCTACGCAACGCGCAGCACTCGATCCCTCTCAAGCTGCGCGACCCCGCGACGTGGGGCAAGACGGCGTTGAGAAGGAAACGGCTTCTCTGACCATTATATGTTCCGAAATCGCCTCCCTTTTGTCCAAAACGCAACAACGAGGGGAGCAGGCCGTCGGCGAAGAGGCTGAAAGACTAGAGCAGGATGACTACGAATTGACAGCACAGGAGGTGAAAGCTTTGATGCGCAAACACCATATGAGTACTAACGGCGGAGTACCCATGTTCGATTTCTGCGTCAACCCGAGATCCTTCGGGCAAACAGTAGAAAACTTCTTCTACATCTCATTCCTCATCAAGGAGGGCAAAGTAGGCCTGGATTTTGATGAAGATGATATGCCGACACTCAGCATGGTGCAACAAAGGTCCCTCGAAGAGCGGCAGGAAAGCGTGAGAAATCAAGCAGTCTTTACCTTGAATTTTGATGTCTGGGAAAGTCTAGTCAAAAATTGTGGGATAGAGAAGTGCGTCATACCCCATCGTCAGCAAGAGGCATACGAGGTAGATGACGGTGTTCTAAGGGCTGAATTGGTCAACCGAAGTCGGCAGGATAATGTTGATTCTAATTCTAGTGAGTAGTCGGCTACCACCAGCCGCGGCCGCGACAGAAGTCGAAGAGGACGATATGTATGGCGCCGAGCTGGTTGGAGTTAACTCGGCAAGCATGGAAATTTCCTCAAGTTGCCGGACCCAAAGCCATTGACGTGCGTCAGGCACTTCCCACAGTCTTTACGCACATGTGCAGCGCTGCGCATTCGCGAACTCCCGAGGTCCCTACCTAGGGTGGTCCTTAAGCCGACTCGGCCGATCGTATATAATGTACGGTTGCACATTCTAAGCAACAGATTACGCTGATCTGGCCAATCGCGACCTTGTTCGGCGAGAGCAAGCGAATCTCCTCGACTGCTGTGGGGCGCAGTTTCCTCAAATTGCGGGTTTTGCAGTCCTTTTTCTTTTCACTGCCAAAAGGCTCACAAGCTGGAATTGTACAAAAAGAGAAACATATCGCTTAGCCCGTGTTTAAGTTTGGAGAGCGGGGACGGCCAACCGGCCCCATTGGCAGCGTCGACTGGGGATTTGATACTCCGTACGAAGTACCCCAGGTGCCCCAGTCACTCCCAACTTTAGCCGTCAGAACTTCGAATCTGCCGTGACCTCGAAGCGTGGACAAGCTATCGGCGGAATTGCATATAGTAGCTAGTGTAGAAAGATACTCTGCTTTGCACATCGCCTTTCGTATTAATTCGGCCCGTCTTTGTGCCACTAGTGGTAAGGTGCTCGTGCAGCTGCGGTTCCCTTCCTGACAAAGGATCTGCACGATCTGATTGAGTTGAGTTTTGCTGATCGACGTGACGATCTTCAAAGTTCTGCAGGAAGCAACCAATAAACATTCTTGCGGCGGCCCCCGCATCTACAAGTGTATCTCAATTTGGGCGTTTAGTTTGGAGCATCGTGGAGCTTTCACAGCATTTATCAGGGAAGGTCAGGGTCTAGAAATCACTACGCCTTCTTGGATGAAAAGACTAGCAGTTTTATGAGCTAGCGCTCATGATATCGCGGCACCATTCGCATTGCGGATCTGATGCTGGCGTTCTGACTGGCAACAATGACTTTCCTTGAGCTTGTACGTAGTGCAGATAACAAATTCCAGAGTGACGCTTTAAACGCTGAATCTAGGAGCGTGTGAATGGTCAGAATGTGCAAAAGACCAAAAGCTAGTTTCATGTTACAGTACCAATGCGGTGGCAAAGACTAAGTCACTCAAAGGGACCGATGTCAACTTCGTGGCTACGGAACGTCCACTGCGCGTGGATCGCGCATTGGAAAGACGACGAAAGTCGTCGTAGTGCGTGATCGATATTTCCAAGGCGTGGGACGGTGATCGGTGCAGCGATAATACGTTTTAAACGTTGGAAGATGAGCCTTGAAGTACCAGCAATTGCCCATCGGCAAGGGCAAACCATGTGCCGCCGATTTCAAACTTGACGCTCGAAGATCGGCTTTCATAGGGCTTTTTCTGCAACCCAGACACTCTACTGTTAAGTGAGAAATCATTCAGATAGGTGGCCCACTCTTGGTTCTTCGCACTCTCATTGCATCTGCCATGTCCAACACGAATGACGTGGAAGATCCAGGAGCACATCGAGCCGAGCTGGTGAGAGCCGGACCGGGTCAAACACCGACCCGTATAACACTGATGGCGTGTGTCTACTCACACTCCGTCCCAAGTACCAAACGCAGTAGAAAGCCGAGGATCTCGGTTTCAATAGAGTGACATGCTGTATCTCTGTGCTGGACTATCGCCTTGCAGATACAATCGCGTATTGATCCCTGTAAGGCAGTGGCAAATTCGTAAGATGTATTTCGTATCCTGTCAAGCTTTGAGGTGTACATGCCTACCGTAATGTTGTATCTGCAAGATGTGAGGACAGCCTGCTCAACTGTGCAATCCGCGATTAGTTGATCAAAACATCGCGTTCATACCAGTTTTTTGGTTGGCCTAATGGCGGATTTGAGCTGTAAGAATTAAAAGTGGGGAGATCGCTAAACCAGGTCATTGGCTCGCTATCTTTGTAAATTTCCGGTTGAATATGAGCTTTTCTTATCCCATGTTCGCAGCCTAGTTGCGCGGACTGGTCGGAGAGGAGCCCATACCCACTTTCTGCAAAGTGGGCGTGGCTGTACTCATCCACGCTAGATTGTGTAAAGGCGGACATGTGGTCGACGCAATGTCGCACATGAACACTGCTGCCATCTTGGTTTGGTCTTTGAGACTCGCTGACGAGCGGATGGCTGTTTATGTCAACTTCAGTTGGATGTTCGTCGGAGATGCCTGTCGCATTGTCGTGACATTTGTTATGTGGTGTCAACACCGCGTGACGTTGTATCTCTTCCCCAAGCAGAGTAGGTCTTTGGGTAGAATCGAGTGAAGTATTTTCCGTCGATTTGTTTCCATTTCTACCGGCCCTATGACTAAACAGTCCTTGCAAGCCTAACGATACGATGTCTGTTTCATCAATATCGAGTGATGGCATAAACCCTTGATGCTGCAAGAGTCGTAGGTTCTGTCTAAGACAAGTAGCAATATCCTGGGGATGTGACTCGCCCCGTATCAACTGGATTAAAGTATGAACTTCTTGTTCGTTGTTGTGCTTCAATATCTGTAATATACCTTCAAGGATGTATTGCTGCCGTTCTTGGACGACGGCAGGTTTGTATGCAAGCTTTCGACGAGTGTCGAGCCTCAAATTGAAATTACAGAATGTGTTTATTTTCTGGCAAGCTTCACAGGAGCTAGGAGGACCAGAGCACTATCGAAGTCAGCTTCAGGGGACGCATTGTGGCGCATCATACCGACCTTTGTTTTGCGCTTCTTGCACGCCTCACAAGCATTAGTAGTTCTTGAACCACGCCGCTGTGCTCGTGTCGATAAGTTTGCTGATGACGGCGACGATGACGAACTCGACGACATCGGAGGCATTGTCCCACGAAGATACGAAGGTGTATCCATATTGACAAAGTGACCTGCAAAGAGTCTTGGGATCAAATCCGTCAACCTAACGCGTTGAACAGGAGACAAGCGTGTTACGGTAGACCAAAGACGTCATCTGGGGCGCTTTCTTGGGTACGCAGAATTGGAGCTCGATGTGCGGAATACGGTAAGCTAGCGCTTGGTGACCGCGGCACCGCGGAAAGATTCGTTCGGAGTCTAGTAGGATCCCGCTGCACACCAAGCTTGCCACATGCGCTAGGCTAGTTTGTGCTAATAAAGTCACGTGCGGTGTTCGATTCACAAAGCCTTGACAAAGTGTTTTGAGAATCACTTATTCGAAAGGTAAGCATTGATCGAGAAAACGCCAATGCTTCTCTGGTGTGAGCTGAGAGGTAACTTGACACAACGACTTCAACCCACATTCTAAAGCCCCTCCGGTGTTCTAATATGCCGATCGCAACTGTCCGCTTTCGTGCCGTTCATGACAAGGTGTCATCGCATAGGTTGAATACAAGTCGATGCATCTCAAGGTGGGTTGTGTCATGCTTTGTCACTGGCTTGATTCTCGGCCTGTCTTGAGTCTCTCTCATTTGCGCATGTTGCTTCTGACGATCGACCGCGGCGTTGGTCGACGTGGGATGAACAGATGGGCGACGATTTCAATCCGTTAAGTCGAGCGCTCCTTCTCAGTTCTCATTAACCCGGAACCCGATGAACGAAATGCACAAGCCAAAGCCTTTCCACCAACAATATCGCTGCTGTTTAAATTTTGCCAACTTCTAGTATGCTCACCTTCATCCGTCGACTCCAGGTGAAGAGAAGTTGTGGAAATGATGATGATCATGCCTTCTCAGCTCGGTGAAATTTTTGTTCTTTGGTTTGTTACGAAGGAATCTACTGTAGGACAGAAGTTAAATAAGCAAAGTTTGCGCTTGAGAAAAAGCTGCACCAATTTGGGTATAATGTGACATGGTTATTGGAAACAGATCGAAGAAATCATTGAAAGGATGTGCGGGATATCCAATCAACAATGATTCTATAGCCCTAGGGTTGACCTTTTAGCACTGATAGGTCATCCGTTATATGCGGAAGGAATGTTCCCTGTTGAGTAGTGGCACAAAAGCTTAAAAGTTGTGCTGTGGTGCCAGACTTACATATCGCCGCACAACGGAAGATTGCGAGGTGTTGCGAAGGAAATTTAGAAACCAAGTTGGAAATTTTCGGGCAAAAGACAAGCAGGAAATCTCATGTCCGAAGGCTGATGGGATTGATGTGGAAAATGGTCTCAGACAGCCACATACCGAAGCAACGCGAAGAAAGGTTGCCAAGCTCCAAGGTGGAAGCAGTAACATCTTTGGCACGGTCAAACAGCAATCAAATCTGGCATTTCTGAATTACCAACCCCGTGGCCTGACTTTGCGAGCAATGTATTCGCAGCTTTGATACTTGACAGTTATGACTAGAGCCTCCGGATCTTACCACCTCAACAGCCTACCTAGCCATAGTGCGTAGTTCTAAAATCTTAGCTTGATGTGAAGATCTGTGGTTTATCGCACAATTCAGATCAAACTGATTCCAATAAGAATAACACATTGAGACGAAGTTATCCAGCTGGTTCACCAGAACAAAATAATGAAAAGGTCGACATTCGTTGATGTCAAACGATCATGGCTGTACAAACACCTGACGCCACAGGATTTTGCGCTTGTGAGTGTTTCAAAGACTTATGTTTCGTGTATACAATTGTGTTGGTGGTGACATGGCTCCTAGACGTGATGGACGCTCGGGTTATTGGCATTATAAACCAGTTTGTGGTATGCTCCGGTAGCGAAGGAGATTTCCACATTATTCCGGCAATTAGTATGATGCCCACGGATGCCCATCATTCTTGTGTTGAACGTTTTAGCATCGATCGGCTCAACTTTTGACAAATAAGCGCTGATCGTGAACACCACCAAGGAAAACACGGTCTTTGGGGCAATATTTTCGCCGTCACACCTTGAGACCAGCCAGTATCGCCCCAGCTTCCCTTTTAGGCATTTCGAAAAGAAGAATATCGCTGCGTGCTCTCTGCTAAGGAGTACTTGTCGCACATCCGGTATGGCTGAGGCACCATCGGAGCGTCCACGACGAAAAGTTGGTTGGACGAAGCCATTCGCGGCCAGCTGAAAAGAGATAGAATTACTAGCAACGAGCCTACGTATACGAATTCTTAGATCGCCTGCATGTCTCTACCATGTCTGGCTATGGTGTGCGGTAGCTGAAAAATATAAGCATGCCATGATGACAGAGTCTAGCTCAGCTTGGCAGAGTTGATGGACTCTCATTTTGTTCAGGAGCTGTGCATTGGCCAATCAGAACAGGGGTTGAGAAACCGGAGATGCGGACTTTGGCAGCCGGGAGAATCTACCGGGGCTTTCCTAGAGAATGGGTCGCTCTTAATAACAGGCTGGCGAAATTTGGGAAAGTTCGTCGCCAATGGTAGATCAACTATCGCTGAAAGGTCGCAATTCCATTTCAGCCGCACGCACATCCTAGTTTTCGGGGTCGCCGGGCTTTCATACCTAGGTATTAGGGACCCTGTCGATTCCGCAGGTTTGGAGAGGGGCTTCCCGAAAGAGATGTCAGAAAAGCATATCACCAGCCGTTCATGGACAGAAGAGTAGATAGTGTGATGGAAGACATGGTCGAACTTCCCTCTTGGGTCATAGACTCGTTAAGAATGTCTCGAAAATTCGGTTAGACCATCGTATTGATCAGAAAAGGCAATCGCAAGCCCCGGTAGTGCTCCAAAGATTTGCGAAAAAGAACAAGGGAAAATAACAAATCAACAGGTCTGGACGGGTCGATTAGAAAGCCCTGAAGGTGACGCGCAGCACCCTGCTGACCCAAGCGTGCCCAAGTCCGAGACGAGGCATGATCAGCCGACCAGGCCAAATCAAGGGACGAGCCCTGATGGCTCGGCGCCACAAGAGCATCGGGCTGGTCGGGCAGCTGGCGCTCGGCCGGGATTGCACCACTCAGAGCCAGGCGTAGCCGAACAACATCGGATGGTGTTAGCGTCGCAAAGAATTAAGCGTGTGAAAAAGGCTTCGCGGGGACGCCGCATCTTGCAGGGAAGCCACACTTCAATCTGTCGTAAGCCAGTCAGACCCGGATCAGTGGTAACTCCCTAAGGAAGATCTGTGTTTCGCCTCATTCTCAGCCCACATTCCCTGTCAAAAGATGTCATCCACCTAGCATTAGCCTGGGTTTTAGACTGCCGAAATCAATCGGGCCCAGATCTGGCGTAGGCAAAATAACCTCTGCCGGTCCCCATAGTTTAGGCCTCTTCGACTCGACCTTCCATCTTGTCGCGTTCTATCGTGGTATTTGCAAACGACAACACAACTACGATGCCGATGGGAAGCGTGTACAAGGTAAGCTGTCAAAAGGAACGCGAATGTAGTGTTGTGAAGGACCAACGACCGATACGCTGTCGAAGCAACGCACATTGTCCCATTGCGACGTCTAGGTCACAAGCCTGATTCGAGCCAATGCTGACCTTTCTTGCGTGCAGTAGCACAACTCTGCGACAGTCATACGAGCCCTCGCATCGCGCCATACCGTGGCGACTCTGGGCAGACTAAAATCGAGCATTGACGCCTTTACAACTGCTGCGGAGGGACGACAATCAGGAGGAGGGCGACGGGTTAATGGTCTCATTCATCCAGCCGGGAATAGCTGCTTCTGGGAAGGCTACGGGCGTCCCAAGCTTCCTACATCCAGATACATGTTAGTCGACCTGCACCAGGCAACGGAATACGCTTCACTGCAGCCTCGAGCCGGTCCCGACTGGTTTGATGCCTCTGCAAAGTTTGCCCATTTCTCCGTGACTTTGAGTCGAACCCGTTCGCAAACGACTTACACCTTACACCTGAGCTTCCCAGCTGTGTGACCTTTGCGACGGAAGTTAAACAATGCACCGCGATGTCGAAGGAGACTTCTCAAAGAACGACGCTGAACGCGGCACGGAACAGCCCGAGCGACAATGCTGCAGAATTGCAGACCACTGATCTAGTACCTTCAAGTGTAGGTAAGCCGAAGAGGGTGCGGACTGGTTGTCTCACGTGTCGCGAACGGCACCTGAAATGCGACGAGGGTGTGCCCGTCTGTCAGAACTGTAAGAAGTCAAGCCGGAAATGCAAACGAGGAGTGCGTCTCAATTTCATCGATACCAGGTGTGAGCAACCACCCCATCTGCTGCCACCTGTCCATGACTGGAAGGTCACTTTTGAAGACAATTCTCGCGAGATTGCTTCAGAGTATGAAGGTGGTGTAGAGAGATATTCGCCTTTAGAGCCGCCACGCAAGCGACGACGATTAACTCCCTCAGATTCCATGTATGACTATGGGCAATTGAACGGCCCTATCATGCACGAACAGCATCTTCAGCAACAGCAAGGTTACCAAAACTACTCTGATTCTTCTACATTGTATCAAGCTTCAGATGCTCCCACCTTCGAAGATCCCGACACCGTCACCGCTCAGTCCTATGGCGAACAGCGACCGAATTACGATCAGCAAATCCTGATGCACCAAGACCCAGAGCCACTCGCGCAACCTTTGACATCACGAGAAGAAGTACTCTATATGCAGGTTTTTGTAGAGGAGGTTGCACTGTGGATGGACAGCATGGACAAGGATAAACATTTCTCTCGAATTTTACCCTTCCAGTCACTAGAAGAGCCGATGCTCAAATACGCCCTGCTTGCCTGTGGTGTACGGCATTTGACACTAGTGAATCCTGCATATCCTGAAGAGCATGCCCTCACCTACTACGCAGAATCAAACAAATTACTTCTGAAATCACTTCAAAACCCGAACAGGGACACCATCTTGTGTGCCACAACCGCCACAATTCTCAACGTTTATGAAGTCATGTCCGAAAAGGCATTACAACGAATGAATCACATTGCTGGAGCAAGAGCACTGATCAAAGAGTGCCGCTGGGATGGCACAACATCCGGCGTTGGCGGTGCTTGCTTCTGGCTGAATGTAGGTCTGGAACTCTTTTCTTGCCTGCATTTCAATTGGGGCGTGGCATGGGATCCAGACACGTGGGGTGTGGATATGACCATGGTTCCCCAGCAGAACCCTGGCAACGAAGAAGACTGGACGCATAAGATGCTTTGGATTCTTGCAAAAATCACCAATTTCCGCTCGTCAACTCCTCGCTTCCAGGAACAGACCATGCACGCTGAACAGATGCGACTACAATCCCGGCTGCAGCAGTGGCTCGGACTGAAACAGTTTTGCGATCGATGGGACAAATGTGTGCCTTCAACCATGCACCCAATGGCCGTTGTCCCTGCCTATCTCACTCATTCAAAAAGTGCTTTTCCTGAAGTATGGTACATTAAACGCACCACCATTGTCGGTCGGCTCTTCTGGCACACCGCACTGGTCCTCCTTGCTTCGGCACACCCCTTGGCAGCATGGACCTCGAAAGATGACCAAACCCACAGCAACGCAAATCCGCAGCTTGCTGCGGAAATGGCGCAAATCCGCTTGCACAACTCTCGTCAAATCTGTGGTATTGTCAAGCACGCGAAAGATCGCGGTGTGGCCTCAGCGTCAATTCGCTGCCTCGCAGTTGCTGGTGAGCATTTGCATGACCGCAGAGAACAGGAACAAGTTCTCGAGATTTTTGAACGCATCAAAAACGAAACTGGCTGGCGTGTCGCGTTCATCAATGATGAGCTTAGGGAGAAGTGGGGCTGGAGCAACCTTGATACGTATGCAAATACTGCATCGCAACCTACGTCGTACCAGCACAACTCGAGTGCAACAGGTTTGTCGACCGTGCCTCAGCAGCAAATCAGCCAGAAGCGACAAAAGCCGCCGAGCGGAATCGTCAATCCATTATACAAACATGCTGATTTTGGCAGTCAAAATCCTCCGTATGCTGGGTCGTGGGTGCCTGCGAATCCCAGCTATCTGGCTCACCACGGGTCTGGCAACCACGGAAGTGGATCCGATATGTATAGATACGGTCCAATCGCTGCACTATAGGTGCTGCACCCTACATAATCCTCAGCGGGCGGGGACTCGAATCAATTCTAAACACATCTCTCTCTCTCTTCATCCCCTCCTTGCTGCTGCATTTGGCGATGCTTGTCTGTTGGATAGACAACTCAAATCTTACATTTACGACATTATCCATCTCCTGACATGACTCGCTCGTAATAAATGCCAAGCGGGTACGTACTTTTGCACATAGTATGGTGTCGTAAGACATGCATTGCTGTTATAAAGTATGAGATGCAGGAATGCAGGCTGATATACGCTGCTGGGTATGCTGAAAATGTTAGAACAGGGTGAATCCTAGAGCAGCGTGTATCGCTTGGGAAATGATGCCGTCGGTATTCGACCGTCTGGTATTGGCGAGTTTCAATCTGGCGTACCTAGGTACATTGAATACCCTGGGTGGAACGCTTTTTATGAGCCTTCATTTACGCCTTCTAATATTGAAAATGCTGAAATCCATCCAATAATACTCCCTCCGTATGTACCCTGCTTTGAATTTCATTCACGCTCGGCAGATCGGGCTTTTCCACATCAGGAAATACACAAATGGCAAATTTGAGTTCACCCTTGCGAGTAGCTTCAATAAGAACTATTAAGCTACGTTCCTCGAAGATCGATCCGGATGCGGAATACAACTTTACTAGCAGGGAAAAGCTACCGTAAAAGGATTCTGTCTTTCGACTCACCAAAGAGTACTATGAAAATTTTCCAAAGTCCCGCCATAGCAGACCCTGAGAATTCTCAATGGTAAGTAATAGATCTGGACAGCCCGAATTAGATATTGCACCAACTTGCGGCGAGCCATTGGCCCACAGCCAAGGGGTGGTGTTGAATGTAAGACTGTCCACCGGCGGAGCACTAGACATGTCGTTAGACAGGCTGTCGTTGCTTGTGGATGGAACACCCTGAGGCCTAAAGGACAGCATGGGTCTGTCCTGTCCCCCATCAGCGGGATCTACCGTAATTTCTGGTGATGTTGCGACGAGGACCTCAAGTATAGAGTTTTCGTCCTTATCGTCGTGGGCGATTGGAGGGGCGAACGATTGACTCAACGGGCCGGCAGCGGATACTGAGAGAGAGTCTAGCTCGCAGTTGAACTGCAAGATATCCCACATCAATGGTACACTCAAACAGATCTTGGAGGGCATCCAGGCTTCGGCGTGCAAAGTTTCAGACCCGGCCGCTATATGCGTCATCCTGTCCAAATTTTGGTTCTAGACATTCGTCAGCGTAAATCGCTTGTTTCCTGAAACGACGTACGAGGAATTCGCAGGCAGGTGAAAAGGACAGAAAGCTGTTCAAGAACTTTCTACATATCGCGAAATCTGCGATTGATTTATATCTTAGCCTCTCATTGGCAGCACAGCCATAATAAAGATGTACTGTAGCCGCAATTGCAGCAGCATGGCCGAAAAAGGGATCGCACAGCGTCACCTTCTTGTCCCAGATAATTTCGATCAGGCGTGCCGTCCAAGTGCAGTGTATGAGGGCCAACTCGGAGGATCTCCTCCAGAACGTGTTTGGGATTGATAGATTTGGATTATGTTGTGCTCCTACGATATAGAGGAAAGGGTGGTTGAGGACAGCCTGGATTGAGTTGTATGTGAACTGCTCCTTGATCCAAGGAGCCCAGTAGTCTCGATTGGCTTCCAGTTCTTCAGAGGTACGTTCGTAGAACTTGACTGAGTCGTATCGGTGGCCCATCGGAATTCTGTGCTCAGCTTCCATAAGGTCGGATAGCACTGAAGCATACGTTGATTCGTGCCGCCAAGGTTCCTCAAATACATTGAGAGCACAATTTGACACGTATTTTCTTACGCGACTCCAGACCCATCCTAGATGGACGCTCGTGTTCCAAATGCCTTGCTCGCATGGTGCTGAGCATCCAAGAGTATCTCTGGGTAAAGTCAATGCTTCTGGTCCTACCTTTAGCCGCGTTGGTGTGCTATCATCTCGATCAATTGAAAAGTGAGTTGATCGCCATGTCTCAGGTGAAATACTTAAAAGGCCAGTTTGGCGTCCATATGATCGCTCGAGTACCTGTAGGCTCCAGAACACTCTTTTTTTCCGTTCCGTGGTCGAATCTCCTATCGCATATGCCGATTCTGAGTCAAGCATTGCGGACCGACAAAGCTGCAAGGCAAGGCCAACGTCAAATTGACCAAGACGCATATCGCCATCTGATCTGGTGTTAGCTATATCTGGTGCCCCATAATTTAACATGAAAAACCTATACCAAAGAAAGACGTGTATGAAAGCAGGCATAGACTTTCGACAGTTGAAAGATCTACCGTTCCTTCTGCAACACGACGCATAATCAAGCTCTTTGCGTCACTTCCATAAGATGCCTTGTCAAGCTCTGGTGAGAAGCGTGAAGTGAGCGCCAGGACACTGTAAGTGAGCTCGTCTGGAAGGCCATCGTGATCCTGAACTTCGTCACGCTCAAAGCACCAGATTGGTTGCCGATGACAATACCTGAAGTAGAGATCCATAGCCTGCGCAATGTTCGCGGTTCGAGGCCGCACACTCAAATTTTGAGTGCTTGGCTCCTGGGCGGAAATATGGGTGAGAGGCTCTTTGGGCTCGGAAGCTGAAGGAGTGACAGAGTACGGGCTGTCCAAAGTCTCAATTGTCTCATGTAGCGATTGGTTCTGATATGCAGTTTCGATCGGCCTGGCGTCCTAGTCAGAACTTCTGAATATAGCGTGCGTTGAATTCGCGTGTACAAGCTTCCCCTAATAATCAGATCCAGCTTTTCTTCTAGGCTTGCCAGCCGCTCCTCCTATCGCTCATCAGCCTCTGTAGATCCGCAAAGACGGATTGCATGACGTACAGATCGACCAGTTCGTGACTTCCTTGGCGCTGATGGGTAGGAGCAAGATTGATTGAGACGGACACAGTTGGAACAAGCTGGCTTCTCGCTAGGACAACGGACCTTCTTTCTCCTATATGATGTTGACATGCAAGACTAAAACACCAAGGAGAGGATACACACCTGCAAGTAAGACAGGCGCCATTTGATCTTCGTTTCTCGGAGGAACTCATGCTGTCTGTCGTTGCTATAGTGGAATTTTTGAATCAATCATTGACAGAGATTGCAATTGAGGATGCGTCGATCAATTTGTGTGCAGCTATGAGGACTTCTAGCTTAATTCAAGCAGCCCCGCATAAATTCGGTGCAATTCTCCTGCTAGTGATTGTCCCGCCACCTGTTAACATCCACGTATTTTACAGGTCAGCGAATAATACATCCGATACGATTTTGGTGAAAAGTAGGCCTGGACCTTGGAATACTATTATGGGGTACGGCCTTGATCTGCAATTGGCCCTGATAAGCGCGCAAAATTGCCACTTTCATGATACTCAGCTCCCTTTTGATAGGGTGCTTTCCCCCTGTGGTTAGAGCAAATAATTCCCCATAGCGAAGAATCATGACCATATCACCACGCATTGGTAGTATTGCAAAAATGAATCCCTCATTGTAAGCATAAGTTTTAGTAAGCACATACTGCATTCCCAGTGCCACTACTATTGCTTTTGTTTTACAACGAACAGCCTGCATACTAATCCGCAAGAGTCTACTGTGATGGATTGATCCAAAGAAAATAATCAAGGATTGATATAATGCCGACGAGAATGAGGTCAGAATCTGTAAAGTACCTTGGGCATTCGCTAAATATCAACGTCGTGGACTCTCACTTGTGAATGAAACACTTATGCAACTCGCTTCGAAGTCAGAACACATCAGCACAGGCCATCTCATCGGACGGAAATGCTGACTGGGCCAAAGTCAAGGTCGGCCGTCCGTACCAACTCCTGGACACTCTTGATTCGCAGATTGTTCACAGGTTTCATGTGCTCTGGAACTGCGTAAGGTTCTGGATGGACAGGAAATCGAGACCGCCGTTCAAGGTCGTCGAGGGGTATAGTGCTTCGGATGAATCTATTCCGACCGTCATCGAGCTCGCTACCTCGCCAATCCCAACTCTCATATCGCCCTTGAGACAATGCAGACCAGACAAACTTGCGCTTTCGCTGGCAAAATAGAACATCGGCCGTAATTTGCTTGAAATTCCATCTGTCCCGTGCTTCCTTCTCAAAAGCCCTGAAAACTAACTGAATACTTCTGTGAGTGCTTGTAGCGAGGTTAATAAGTTCAAGAGGATCATCCTTAAGATTGAACAGCTGAGGCGGGTCGATAGGACAAGTGATATATTTCCACGGGCCTCGACGGATCATCATCAACGGAGCAATAGTCCCTTCTCCCATATACTCAGCAAATGCAGTATCGTGACCGCCCACACCACAGAGGTGTGGAACTAAGCTCAAGCCATCGATGGGTAGTTCCGGGATAAGCGATGTACCGCCTAGGTCAACAAAGGTAGGTAACAGGTCGACGGTACTGACGTTCTCTCGGACATGATGTGGTTGGAACTGGTTAGGTGCGCTGATAAGCAGCGGGACACGAACTGAATTCTCAAAATACGACATTTTGTACCATAAGCCTCTTTCACCAATCATATCACCATGGTCACCTGAAAAAACAATAATCGTGTCTTCTAGGCCACAGTTCTTCAATACTGCTAACAACTGTCCCACGTTGTCGTCGATATAGCTCACAGCCCCATAGTATGCTCGCCGGGCCCTCTTGATCTGTTCGTCTGTAAAATCGTGGCCTTCCAGCTCAGAGACATATCGCAGTCTCTTACTATGTGGATCTTGATCTGCTGATGCAATTGAAATCTTTGGAAGTTCAATGTCGACGTCCTCATACAAGTCCCAGTACTTTGTCTCAATCGCGTAAGGATCGTGGGGGTGAGTGAAAGAGACTGTTAAACAGAAAGGTCGTTTGTTTCTAGGGCCACGCGCGTAATCATAGAGCCACTGTTTTGACTTATGCAACACCTCTTCATCGTAATCGAGCTGATTCGTTCTTACCACTGGACCAGCTTGCAGAATCGAGCTGCTGTTATGATACCATTCCAGTCGTCGATTTGGTTCGTCCCAGTCAACAGCCCAGCCGTAATCTCCAGGGTAGATATCTGCTGTCAGTCTGTTCTCGTACCCGTGGAGCTGATCTCCAATGAAATGCATTTTGCCAGCTAAGATTGTCTCATAACCCGCAGCTCGTAGGTAATGAGCGTAAGTCGGAACATCAGAAGAAATTGAGCAAGCGTTATCATACGCTCCGATCTTCGAGACATGCAATCCGGAGATTAAGGCCATCCGAGAGGGTGCACAGAGTGGCGAGGGACAGTAAGCTGAATCGAAGACAACTGACTGCTCGGCTAGGCTATCGAGATTAGGCGTCTTGATTTGGGAGTCTTTGTTGTACATTTTGAGCAGTGGGGCCGCTAATTGGTCTGCCATGATATACAAGATGTTTGGTTTTCTTGAAGCCGTCTCGGCAGGCGGAATGTGTTCACCCATGATGCTGTTGGAAAGATTATTAGGAAGTGCCTTTGAAATTGTGCTTGAACCTGTAGGAGGAGAAAATACCAGACTCTTTTGTCGTAGTACAGCGGCATGGATTGCGGAGGACCGGCAACAATTGGCAGTTATACACCTTTCCATCCCTTTTCTCTGGGGTACACGTGATCGGGGAAAAACCTCTTTCCGACCACGAGCTTTCATACCTTGTCTTGTCGGAATTTACTCAGATCGCCATAAAATTAGTAGTTAGACAAGCATCACACGACGGCCCGTGAGAATCGTTCCGCTCGGGGAAACCCTACCGTTCGTCGCGCGTGATCGGCTCGAGGCCCTCCAATGCCGTCTTTTAGCTCTGGTAGATTCACTCAGTAGGCCCGTCGTCCTCCTGATCGATGAAAAATGGCTCTATCCATCCTATCACGCGGCAAAATGAGTTACAAGTCAAAGTTCCATCTTTGTATGTTCCTTCATGTAGAAATCTTAGCGAGGTTTGAACCCAGTCGTTCATCAACCTCTCCCGAGGCGGGATTCGTCTTGGAGCGCTGTACGTTCCGCCACATTATTGACCAATCACAATAGGTGAATCTACCCGTTTTCCTCTGTAGCGCTCTAACGATCGAACAAGCATTTATGAAGCGTTAATAATAAGTGGTTAGGACTTTGTACAGTTCAATCTAGGTGTTAGTAATCATTCTGAGGACGCTGAGGACGCCAGGACCGCTAATTTTCTATCTAATCGCAGCGTACTGTTCCCGGATCGTTGCGTCGTAAAGTTGTACGGTTATTCAATACTACAACGACAGTACTACTACGACGCTGTGATTGTCGACGCTGTACTAGTCGCTACGTCCGTACGCGATTCATAGTATCTGATACTATGAGACACTGCTTACCAAATTACTACCTAGATTACTCCAGCTAAATGAAATGTGGGAATTGAATGCGGTAGTCCTAGCCTACAGCAGTCACGTATGGCATTCCCGAGACAAATCCCCCGAATAGTCTTTGGTAGCTTCGCAACGCTACAAAGCCTTTGCTCTTATCGGGTTGGCCTATCCTTTCCAAGCTAGTAGCTGTACATCACCAATAAAGTCAAAAGGTCTGACTATAAACAACGGCATTATTGACAGCATTAAAAACTCGACACACCGTAAAAAGACCAAAAGTGCGAATGTACGATCAGATAATGGATACAGCATTCCAATGGAAAGGCCTGTCATCCCGTGGCTCTGGCAACACCACTAGTAGCAAGTCCAGCCAAAGCCATAGTCTTCGCCAAACTCGAATTTCTGGTTCTTAAATTCTGTTCTGGTAATCAAGATGCCATAAAGTTTTCTGATGACCACTATCTTCCTTCAAACCAGACGCACTGCGCTGTGATGTTAGCGACAGCACCTCTCCTACCAGATGTAACCCACGAGCCGTTCGGTACTGCAAACATTGGAAATTTACTAGGACCTTTCCTGTTCGTGAGGGTATATCACGCTGCCACTTGAGGCACATCAGTGGATCCCGATCTTGGGGCTAGATCGTGTTCTGCAATTTCGTTCAAACGTACAGGGTCCCTGTCTCTGCCATCATCCAGTCAATCCATGCGATCCAACTAGAGAGCACAAGCACTGTAATCGTGATCGGTTCGCTACCTTTCACTGCTGGCAGACTCAGTCAAGTGATGCTATCAAGATCAGTGGCAATGGCAGAGATTGATACCGCCATGATGACCGCAGTGTGGATCGATACACTAAAAGGCAACGACCTACTGGTCGCTCAGAACCGAACTCGCACGCGATGGACAACCTTGCCCGTTGCACTTGTTGCTGAGGGTTCCTTAGAGCATACACTTATCGAGGATTTGGTTCGGCATATGCAGTCTGGTTTTCAGCCATTGGAAATTACTTGTGACTATCATGTGCCTAGTTCAACACCACTTATAAGCCTAGTGATAGTGAGAATAGCGTGTAGAAATAGCCTGTAGCAGAAGCTTTTGTATGACGCTAGTAGAATCCTACTTCCTATCGGTGTGTCCTTTCGAGTTTTGGTTCTTGGAAGAGCAGTTGAATACATGACCAATCATATCTGTATGCCAGTAGTTGCTGCCTTCATTCAAGAAACATCCCGGGTGATTGCGCATGGCCAGGCTTAAACCAGGACCCTACTCTAACTATGCAGCGTCTTATTATGTGTCAGGAGAATATAATAGTTTGATTCTGGCGCGTGCGTGCTCGGAGGTCTAGAGGACCTCACAGCCAACCGGAGAAGCTAAGGAGCTGTCTCTCGTTCGCCTTGGATAGATGTGCTATCTAGGCGTTAGCTTCAATGACTTTGGCTGAAGACCAATTTTGGCGATAGGATGACGGCTCTTGAGCCTACACTGAAGCGAGAGAGCGACGAGACTACCCCTGACCGCCACTAAAAACCTGGCTTAAGCTGGGATGATATGCCCAATTCTAGCTTAGATTCTTTCCGGTCTCAGGGGCTCGGTTTATGCAAGAGGAAGATCGACGCGACGACGATGGATAGTGCTATGAAATTTGCAATAGTCCTGTCCTGACTGGATCAGAACTCCAGTTCGTACTATCATTCTCGCATTGATCCTTGCAGCCATGCTTGACGATAGCGGAGGAAAGCGAAATCAGCACCAAACATGCATGGATGCGTGTGAGAAGTGTTTAGCTGCCACCGATACGACTCAGAAGGCGCGGACCTGGACATGCCGTTAATTCGAAGTCATGGAGCCGTCAACGGCTTAAATCAGTCGTCAATGCCGATCACGTGACGGGTCCACCGCTTTGGTTCAATTCTGATTCAGTCCGGGCTCCTCTCTCTACGCAGCACCCAACGAAAATCATAGCTGCATGTTGCATTTAAGACGCATTGTGGCAAGGGGCATAAAAATCAGGGTGTGTCTTCCTGACTTTGCCGACAGCACTCATCACCAGACGAAGATGACAAGTCCCGAAAGAAATCAGGCTGTGTCAAGATTTCAACAGATATTTCAAATCTGAATGGATGAAAGACAAAGGATGCTCGCTAGATAGTACAATAATCATTGATAGCGCAACTGCAGTGATTTGCACGTGCATAGATGATAAAGGCTGTGATTAATTACAAATTTACAATATCAGCGCTCTACCCCAGGACTTTGTTCATATACCTCACGAGAAGGGCTAGTTGAAGAAAACTCCGCAAAAGCAATATTGAAGATGTTGACCGTCACCGGGTATGATTTTATCAGGGTTGGAACGGCCTTCACAAACCTAACAGCGGTTGACAAGAGATGGTCGTTTTATCGTAGATTTGTAGTGCTAAAGCAAGTTACGGCTTGTATCTCCAGATTCTAATCTTAACGCCAAGTAAGACGTAACAGATAGGGTGCGTCTTCTTACTACATCAATTCACATCCTACACAGTCCATCAAAATCTCTCCAGGTTGCAATGCATGCTGTCAACTGCCCAATCCACTATTTGCACATGAAAATGGACTACCAACAGTGCCAAGTCGATAGTTCTCGATCACAGAGTCCACAGAAGCCTGAGAAGTCGTTAGTAGCTGACGTAAAACCATCTTCAACAGGCACAAGCTCGCGCCCACTCACATATACACCAGGTCCTAGGAAGAATGCACCTATCAAGATCAGAACAATATTGAATCCATACTCGACCTTTTCCAAGTAGCTTCCTTTTCTAAAATAACCTGGCGACTGTTTCGCATAATACATACGGAACCAAGCCACTCCCCAAAATATGAAGCCGAAGAAAGAACCAAAAAGGGAGCTCATGATCGATAGCAGACTCGAAAAGAAGGGTATGACTTCTGCGATAACCCATGCAAGAAGCCAAAGACCCAAAAGTATTCCTGCCCAGGATGCCCAGCCGATGATGGTATGGTCGGTTTTATGGCGAGTGCCTTCAAACAGCCGGAAGAAGATAAAGCGAGCCGAGACGGAGGCGTACAAGACGCCCAGGAAGATTAAGGTCGGAAGCATGAACGAGAATGAGATCTTCATATAGAGCTGGTTTCCAATTGTGGCAAAACCAAATGGCTCCATGTACTGGCTGCCGGTATATGCGTAGATGACACCACCGACTAGGCCGTAAAGCAGTACTTCGGCAATTGTCACAGCGACCACCGATTTCCAGAAGTCCTGTGGTTCCTCCATCTCCGCGATGAAACTAGGTATGGTAATTTGACCGATAAAAGTGAAACTGATGTTAAGGAAAGCATTTAGACCTTGCACAAAGGTGGTACTCGCGGCAGGCAGTGCAAGAACAATGGGGGATCCCTTGGCCGCGCTCCAACCTTCAGGGTGGTCCTCGATGGCGGCAAAGATTGTGGCGAGAAGCACGGAGATGAACGTAAAGACCGCTGAGAAGGTTCCTAGTGTTGACAGCGTATTGAACGTCCTTGGTAAAGAGAAGACAAATGATGCTATAGCCGTTAAAAATGCGAAGATTACCGTACAGAAGGGGTGGTGAGTCATAGTGTTGAGATACTTTGCTCCGATCACGCAGTGTAAGCCCTAGCCACGGTTAAGAACACGATATTCATTTAGTTTTATGCCAGACCTACCTGGATGCACGTATTGTTCGCCAAAAACATAAATGCTGTAGCGTACCAGGCGACGTTCGAGTTCCAAAATAGGTATTGGCTGAGATCACAAATATCGCGCACATCTGGATGTACTAAGCAGAAACGCCTGTCACTCAGGATTAGTGATTGAGACCGAACCGCAGACAAGGCAATCGAAAACGGACCAGATCGTTAAAGAGGTGTAGAGCACAATCATCGCCACTCCGGTTGTTAAGATGAGTCCTGGAACCAGGCCAAGAACCGAGAATGACCACGGGAACGACATAATAGCGATACAAATGTACTCGGAAAATAGAAGTGCAGATGTCTACTTGAAAGTCAGCAGAAAGACCATACCCATGTGACAATTTCTAACATACCTTTTTCCAACTGCAAGTCCGGTATTGGATGGTGTGCGTCTTCTCTAGCTCAATCTGCTCCCCAATGACCACACTACTGCGCCGAGATATTTCTCTTGAGAGGCGGGTTTTCCGATCGATGTCTTTGGCCCGCTCTCCGTCGGCGAAGCCCAGTTCCAACTCGTTAGTTGACATTTCAACTTCAAAACGCACCTTGCCAGCCGATCCTAAGATGAAGTCCTACCAGTCAGGGACAACTGTGATTTTGGCACAAAGAATGAGTCAAAAGTGGGATATGGGAAAACTTAGTCCTAATCAATATGGAGATTGAGGAGTGGATGACCATTCGAGTATTAATGTAAACTTGGTGCCACCCGATTGTCGCAAGTCTGTCATTCTAGAAGTGGGTTCGGCCACCGGGCCGTGCTGGCCGATGTGGATATCTCAGTCGCGAAGGATTAAATTTCTGGACTTTCTGGTCGCTTTCGGCACTTGATTCCAGTACATATTGTTCAGAAGCCTCTTATCTATGTGAAGATAGGCGAATATTTTTTGGGCAAGGTCATGGCGGGGAATTCGTTCACTGCCAAATCCTTTTTTGGCATGGCTAGAATCGGTGTTCCACGTATCCTCTGGGACCTTGCTGCTAGATTCAAGCAACATCCTTTCCGTTGCCCCTTTGAGCAGGCTCTTAGCCTTGTATCTCTCCACGAGGAGTAACACCATGCAGTGGGTAATCGAAGGATGTGGCGGACGATAAGCCTGTCATACAGGGCTGCACCTGGTAAGGGCAGGAACCAACAACCAGTCGCAGATTAGTGAAAGGGCACCATGGGCCGCTGTGTGCTGATTCGTTCTGATGCCCTTCGAAGTGAGAGTGATAAGAAGTGTTGCATGAACCTTACAAACGTCGAAAGTTATTCGTCATCGAATGGCTGGTATCGCATCACTAGTCTCATGCATGAGCCAGCTAAATGCACAAATGATCAGCAGTAACCAACCCATGTGAGGTCTTAAGTAGCTAGCCAAAGAATGCGGACTTGGCTGCAGGTAGTCTACCGTGCTCCTGCCGTTGGCATTTGCCCACTTTTATGATCATATCGTGCAATTCTGGTTGACTGTGCAGAGTTTGGAAGGTTGTGTATCATCCATCCTGTAAAAGCTGGAGTAAGGAAAGAAATTAGTTACGACAGCACTCAGAACTGAAGTGCCAAAGCGAAAGGGAGGGCTGGATTTGAATAAGGCAAACCAGGTTCCGATGTCGTGAAGTAGCCTATCTCGTTCGATATTCTGGCGGCATCTGTATCATACCATATAATTGGTGTCGAGTCCTGTAGAAGCACTGCATGGTAATCGCGATCTTGCGTGAACATTCCAGCTTGGGGCCAAGATCTTCTGCACGGCCAGTGTTCCAGGTGAAAACATGTGATTCATGAAGCCATCAGGGTCGAGGTTCTTTGGGCTCACCTGATTTGGCGCTGTTACAGCCGGTCTGTGGCCTGCCAGGCCGAAGTCAACCTCGTAAACTAATTGCCGAAGAAGTTTAGATACGTATTGTACACCTTGAAAAAAGGTTCTCACAACCCTTTTCAAGGATTGCATTGCTCTTCAAATATACTGTAGCCAAGCTAATATCTCTTGGAGGAAGTTCCCGAACACAGTGGAAACTTCAATATCAATGTCAACCATACTCGGCCGAGAGACCTGCTGAGGAGTTGAAAAATCAATGGTGCATCAAACCCGGCAACCTCTTCTTTCTCCATGTTGACCAGAGTTGTAAGCCTTTTTTCAATTTGTGGCAGAACTTGTAACAATCCTTGTGCGTGTGAAGTGAAAGAGTTTCGTCGCATTTCAGGAAAACAATGCGCAAGAACCAGGGAGAGGTAGTGGAGAACGTATGGTTCAAAGTCGATCGTGGTGTTGGAGTTTGCATTCGTGGCTGTAACCTGCATGCAGTGCTACCACTCTCTCTTCAGCTACCTGACACACCTATCTGTCACCAGTCCCTATATGAAGACTTCTTCACAACATATCATCAGCGACCCTTCCCCGCAGCTCAATCGGACAGAAATTCAGACCCTCGAGTGCCGGATCAGCAGAGGACAACTCCATTGTCGCAGAAGGCCGTTTTCGAGAACCGAATGGGTCATTGCGCATTCGTACCGATGGAAGCATCCACAAAACGATCAATGACCAGGGATCATGGTGGGAACCAGAACACGAAACAACTTTTGGGACATGTCGTTTTCTCACATGGAACCAGATCAGCCTGACACGAAAGTCGACGAGGACCTTGGACAAATCGATAATCGTTTGGAATACAAACTAAGGAAAGATCGCAATAACGATGGAGGAAATGCGGCGGAAGCTCATATTCCCCCATTGAATTCAGTGTCCGCAGCCACGAACGGGCAGTCAATCACGTGACTATTCACAATTTGGGAGTGCATCTCTGTTCGCGAAACTCCGTCGTTGGGGGATGTTAAGGGCGATGTTGGATTACACTGATAGTTGTAGGATCGTTGATAGGATTGTTGTCTAACTCTTATCTATTCCCCATGTGAAGGAGTCCAAAGACAAGGCTTGTCTGAGTCGCTCGCGGTGGTCCGAGGTCGACGCATGATTGTCGTCCATGCTCTCGCACTCTAAAGTAGAATGACGAAGAGACATATTTTACGGGCCTTTCATCCTCGAACAAGTAGGGTGTGGTGAATAGTAAGGCTCTGTTGTACGGGAGATCTTGGGTGATCAATACGGTCGGTATTACCCTGTTCGAGGGCGAATCCTTCGAACCCCCGCTTTGACGGCTGAAGTCGACCGCCGCTATAGTGTTAGAATCAAAATTCTATGTGCAGGTCAAGCTGCATAGGACATTAAGCCTCCTATCCCAGTCATTCTTCAACATGGGCTTGCTACTATTCTTGCCACCAGTTGTGGCAGCAGTTTTCACAATCTATTATATGATTGCACACGTAAGACAGGTAGCTAAAGCGAAAAGCATCGGCTGCCAGCCAACGCCACTCTTTCGACCTTGGGATATACTTGGCGTGCAGAATTTCAAGATTGAGATGAATGGGATGAAGACAAACCGCTTATCGTATGCCTTCTTGGATCGCAAGAAAGAAATGAGCGCAAAGGTGGGACGAGACTGCAAAACATTTCGAATTAAATATCCACCAGGAGAGACGTGGTTCTACACCTTCGACCCAAAGAATATGCAGGCTGTGCTAGCGACCCAGTTTCAGGATTTTCAGCAGCCAGCGGCAAGAGTAGGCGCGTTCGAAGCGCTTCTTGGTCTCGGTATTGTAGGTTTTTGCGGCTTCAAACACATACAGAGCTAACTTCTTACAGTTCTCAGCGAACGGACCTAAATGGGAACACTCTCGAGCTCTGCTAAGACCGCAATTCATGCGTGAACAGATAGCTGATCTAGGGCTCTTTGAAAAACATGTCAAAGATCTCTTTGATGCCCTCCCAGGTGCCGTAGATCCTGGTGACTGGACTCCGACTTTCAACATGCAACCGTTATTGGAGCGTTTTACAATGGACACAGCCACGGAGTTTCTCTTTGGCGAAAGCGTGCACAGCCAGAAAGATGATAGTGCAGATACAAGCACTTTGTTCTCTAAAGGGGAGATGATGCAGTTCGTAGAGGCCTTCTTCGCAGCAGAGAAGACAACAGCGAAATCTATGTTATACACCGACCTGTTCTGGCTTCTGCACGATCGCAAGTTCAAGGAACAGTGTAAGGCTGTTCATAACTTCGTTGATACGTATGTCCACCGCCGTTTGAGGGCCGGTGGCTCGGACAAAAAGCCGGAGGCGGGAAAGTACGTCGTACTGGATGCTATTGTCGCTGACGTGAAGGATCCGCAGGAACTCCGCTCCCAGTTATTGAACATCCTTCTGGCAGGCAGCGACACCATCTCGGGAACTCTTGGGTTCCTTTTGGCTTCCTTGGCACAATATCCTCATATTTTCAAAAAGCTTCGCAACATCATCATAGACGACTTTGGATCCTTCGATCGACCGAAGCAGATCACGCTCGGCAGGCTCAAGAATTGTTCATACCTTCAATGGTTCTTGAACGAAGTTCTTCGAGTATACCCAGCGGTTCCGGTCAACTTCCGCGAGGCCGTCAAAGATACAACGCTGCCCGTGGGTGGTGGCTCCGATGGGACTTCGCCAGTATTTATACCTAAAGGTCACCTTGTTGCTTGGGAGGTACGTCTTTGCGTCTTTGCGTCTTTGCGTCTTACTATTACTTTTGTGCCTCTGGTTTCTCCCCAATGCTGACAGCTCTTCCGTGTAGCTTTGGACAATGCACTCAGACCCAGAACTATGGGGCTCTGATGCTGACTGCTTCATTCCAGAACGATGGGAGGCGCGCAAATTTGGCTTCGACTACCTCCCTTTCAACGCTGGACCTCGAATATGTATCGGACAGCAATTTGCCCTTGCCGAGATTGCCTATGTCACAGTCAGGATCTTGCAAAAATTCGACTCAATTGATGGATCAGCCTTGCCAAAGGGACGACTGCCCTGCGATTGGAAATTGGTAGATAAAGTGGCCGGAGGCGTGAACATAAAGCTTCGCAGCGCAAACAACCATTCGTGTTAGCATCATCGACTGATCTTTGCAGGCCAAAGATCTGCCTTCGAAAATAAAACAAAGTCACTTGGCTTTGCCATGGCTAGGACCCTCTGCTGGCCTTGTTCGCCGGTTGCACTGCTCGCCATGCCCTTGTACCCATGACTGTCGAGGCTCCTTGAGCCGGAGCCTGCGTGCAGGTACGCGGGAGCATGGTCTCGACCAGGGATCTTTGATTAATCTTACAGCAAGTATGGATGGAGTTGGCTATGGTCCATAACCCGTAGCGCCCGTGCGACTAAAATGCTAACAATGACTTCTCTGCACAGTGGCCGGGCTCGGAAACTCAGGCCAAACGATGCTATAGAAATAAAAGCCGAAATAAGGTGGATAGTGGTACTGTAGAGGAGGCGTGAAGTTTTGACATGGATCGTGCGTCTCTGCAAACTCTGGTAGGGGAGCGATAGCGCGATGTGCTTTCGAGGTCGCTGGGATGATGGCCGTTTGGGGGTTGTTGTACAACATCACAGGTGCCAACGCATGAGAGAAACTCGAGGTGCTCAATCAGTCAATTAATGACTCGAATTCGAGCTACCTGTGATTTGTCCCGCCACTGGGCTCGCTATCGGCCAGGGCCGGGATAGGGCAATCTCCCACCCGAAATCCCAAAACTGGACGTCCTCGCAGCTTTCTAAGTTTGACGATTGCGATGTAATAGATGTAAGTGCTTGCCAGCTACCATGAATCAGGTGATGCAGGCGAAAGTGCCTGACTAGAGAGGGTGAGCACAGTGAAGAGGTACTGGAAAGATGCTGCGCCACGCTGCGCCACGGCGGCAGGGTCCATTTCCTGAAATGATCCCTCCTCAAAGTGAGGCTGTTCGATTGCCTCCGATTGCAAGGGCCAATCTTCAGGCAAGGCGAGGTCCACAGTCATGGGCAGCAGCCATCGTCCGGCTGTCAATTCTTGCGACCTCCTGCCTCAAAGTCAGTGTGTGCAGAGTACTACTTCTAGCGGCCAAAAAACAATGCAATTTATGTAGGATTGATCCTCATTTACAGCAATCGGTTACAGGAGCTAAATCCAAGATCCCAGCCTGGGACAGTAGTTGGGCAGAACACCAATCCTAAACTCTACAATCCTCAATGCCGATATCTAACCACAACTCTGGATGGCCGAAATAGAGATGAGGCAGAGACAAAGGTCTGAGACCGCATCAGAACCCTATGTTGAGGATAACAGAAGACTGAGGTCAGTATTCGCCGCACTCACATACTTGGTCGAGTTAACCGTTGTCCGTGGTGTACTAGTAGCTCAGCTACTCCTCTCCAACACAAGTCTCCCCAAGAAGTAATACTAGAGTCTCGAGACCTAGCACGGCACATCAAGGGTTATAAAGCTGATGAGGACATGTTCGCCAAAGCCGGACAAATCGCTCGGGATCCCACGAATTTTCGTCAAGTAGCCACCCTGACGCAGAAGGAGAAGGACGTGCTGCAAAATGAGCATCAAATCGGCGCTCTCTCCCAGCCTAAAGGCCTCATTGTGACAATCGCTGTGCTTAGCTTATCTTCATTGGTACAGGGATGGATAGAAAGTACATCGAATATGGCTAACATTTCGTGGGCGGCTCAGCTGGGTATTCAGAATGCTCCATGGCAGGTCGCGCTTATTGATGCCATTCCACTACTCACAGGTGGATTGTGTTCAATGCCCCTCGCAGATCCGTACATAACGATTGGCCGAAGACACATTTTGTTGATTTCTGGCTGCTTTTCCCTGGCAGGGTCAATCGGGGCCAGTACGGCTCAAAGCTGGAAAGTACTGATCGCCTTTCGAGCAATTTTGGGAATTGGTCTTGGTGGTGCAGCAAGTGTGACTGACGTGTTTGGAGCAGAGGTGTTGCCTCCGCATCTAAGGTGCGATAAGCCCCATGTGAAAGCTCGTGATCCTCTTGACTAAAGTTCACAGAGGCTTGGTCGGCGCGAGCTGGCAGTTTTGCGGAGCTCTTGGCGTGACATTTGGTTCCTTAGCAGCACTGACAGTCCACCTTCTTGGTCTCCAAGAACAAGCGTGGCGTTGGCAAATCGCAACGGTAATCTTGCCTCTGCTCCCTTTATTGGCATTAACCCTAGTCATCTCCGAATCGCCACAGTACTTGCTGAAAAGGGGCTATATGCAGCATGCCTTTGAAGCTCTCTGTGCTCTTCGAGAGACCCCACTACAAGCAGCTCGAGATTTTATTTACATGAATTCACAAGTTCAAGCAGAGATAGCATACCTACACGCAAATATGGAAGCAGGTCAGCATTCAACTCAAGAAGAGTCTCAAAGTCAAAGTAGTTGTCCTGGCCGCCTTACCAACAAGTCGCGACGTGACCAGAATCTCAATGCCAATTACAGGAGCCTCAAACAGTATAGCTACTGGGACAGGCTAAGCCAACTACTTCGAATCAACAGATCCAGGCGTGCGATGACCGCTGCATGCATAGTCACGATTACTCAACAACTATCTGGCATCAACGCCTGGTTGTTCTATTCAAGCAACTTTCCTCAGTTTCCCGGGAACAAAAATGTCAGCAATGTCGTGCCATACTGGTTCAACTTTGGTGTCGGTCTTGTGAAGTTTTTCGGAACCTTCCTAGCGGTTTTTATGATTGATTCGCGCGGACGGCGATTTCTACTTCTGGCGATGTTTCCAATCATGGCTCTTATGATGGCAGGAGCGTCTCTATCCGTTCTGCGGCCTAACACAAAGTTTGCGGCAATATTGGTAGTTGTGATGATGTTCCTGTTCATTCTTGCGTACTCCATGGGCCCAGGGCCTGGTAAGTGCCCCCAGAACTCTCCAAATCCTGCAATTACGGTTAACATAATTAGTTGCTTTCACCTATGCATCAGAAGTCTTCCCTATCTTGCACCGCGATGCCGGGTTTGGATTGACCGTGGCGGTGAACTATCTCACCGCTGGACTATCGATACTAGTTGTATCCCCACTTCAGATGGGTGGAGTGCGCCAGATGAGTGTTGACACACCTTTACCAATGAGTTACTGGCTATCACAGAGCAAGATTTTCGCAGCATTCGCAGCTACCAACGTAGCTACAGCCTTACTAATTTTCTTGTTTGTTCCAGAAACAGCTAGCGCTTTGGTCTCCCCCGAGTCGGGACTCGATTCAATGTCTTTGGAAGCGCTGCATTACATATTCGGCTTGTCTACACGGCAACATGCCCTATATCAACTCAAATTTAAGCTCCCTCAAAGCATTCGGGACGTACGCCGCAGATTTTGGGGTGGTCCTTGATCGTCAAGAGTTCCTGATTTGTTCTGGTATTCTGGTTGATACGGAGCTCACGACAAAGCTATCGGAGGGAAGGGCAAACACGAATTGTCACACTCGAGGAATTGGTTCAGGATTGGAGTTGGCAGCTATACGATCTACAACAATGCCGGAATCTTACGAGCAAATCAGGGTAGCACAACTTTGGACATGTAATTTTGTGTTAGAAACTAGCTGCTGTCTTCTCTATAAAGCGGAGCAGAGAACCCTTCCCTCGTGAAAGGCTAGGAAACTTCATATTCCAAGCGGACTATGGACCTAGTCAGGAATGATTCTGAAGATGATAAGACGCAAAGAGCTGCACGCCTTTGTTGTTGGCCAAGGTCAGCGCATTATCCTGAGCCGCTTCAGACTGACATGTGTTCCAAGTATGACTCTCAAGTAGTAGCAAGAGGTTTTTTTGCTTGTTTCGCCCGCGCTTGTCTTTATGATTTACTGGCCTAATCCTCAGGTAGATACAAATCGCTGCTCCTAAAAGCCTACGGTATGAAAGTCTGTTTCTACTGCCTACCTAGGCAGTTTCTGGCATTTCCCACTTTGATCAACGTCGGGCGCATTTAACAAAAACTGGCAAAATGTACAGGGTCCTTATATGACACGTTGTGATGCTAATGTCAGGATAGACGCCGGTTTGTTGACAAACACCACAAGCTGAATGACTGTCAAGCAATTCTAAACTATGAATTGCGTTTCCGCCAGGTCGGATCTGGATAAGTGTGAAATTGCCAGTCGGAGATGAGGTGGACACGGGTAGGTAATTGTATCTGATCACTTGACCTTGACCGATGAAAGGTGGCCAATTATTAATCGTCTAATTTGGGTCATTCTTTGTGTGGTTTCTCCAACGATAACGCCTGCACTGGTTAGACTGCATAAAGGTTGTGTATTGAGAAGGAGATTGTCTATAACAAGTATTTCAAGTATATGAGCATTGTAAGATCACTAAGAGCTAGAAAAACCTCCGATTGAAGTAGCCGGGAGCCTTTCGCTGGAGCCGCTGCGAACGGTACTACTGTCGAGGGGACGAGATAGGGCTGAGGATTGTCCGCAGGGACCAAATGACCTGATGCCCTAAAAATTTCTGGGGATGCGGGGGTGCACGCTAGGCTTGCCAGGGACGAACCAGTTGCTTATAGTTGTTACAAAGCAGAGTCAAGCTCACTGCGGAGGGTGTGCGGACAGGCTTGCTTTTCAGGACCAAAACCTGTCACTATACTCCTCTGCACACACCTCAGAACTCGATGGCTCTGCTACACATCGTTCGACCTCGCCTCTTCTTTAGACTCTCGCGTTTGGAAGGAAGGACACTTGGACCACATCGCTTTGGGGCTCAAACTCGATTAGCTGGAGGTCAAGTCGAGAAGGACTTTGCCGACAAGAAAGCAGCCCTAGAGGATAACACACGGATCGATCGACAGTCAGACGAACATGCCTTGTCAGGCACAGACGATGCAGTTGCCAGTGAACGACAAGTGGCCTATGATCCGTCGCAGTCGACCGATCCTGAGAAAGCAAAAGACCTAGCTGGGAGACTGAATCCCGATCACAATCCACTTGAAGTAAGTGCAGCGAATCCAGAAGTCAGTAGTGCAGGTCCGGAAGTGGCATCTACCGAACCATCCAAAGAGACGGTAACATACCCCGGAAAAGGGTCCAAGCCGTCCAAGCCACAGCAGCCGGCAGAGCCAGAAAACGGAGCCTATGCAGGAACCGATAAACGCAAGCCGCAATCGCCCTCGGAAGTTGCGAAAACCCACAAGGTTATTTCTCCTGAGTCGAGGTAGAAGCCACAAGGTAGCAGTCCGATCGATGGGAGGACGCTGGGAATTCGTCTACGCAATTCGTCGCAGAGCCGTAGGAAGTCCTCGTCGTCCTGTACAGCTGCTATTGAAAACTCCTTCCACATACCACCTTGTAGCATTAGCTTCGACAACCAACCGAGAAGCGGCCCAAGCACGGTTGTTCGTCACAAATGCGTTGAAATTCACTCGATCATGAGCCTGGAATGGCTGGAGAAAGGGTTGACTGCCTATGTAAGGCTACCGAAGGCGAGAAAGCTCTCGTACAGGTGACATTTACCCCTTGGGAAGATGCGACAGTCGCGTAGAGACTGTGAAACTTGAACACGAGCTTGTACAAAGCAGAGGTCAGATAGAGATTGATCCAAAGCTTAGTCACACAAACCAAGTCGAATACAAGCGTCCCTGGAATTTCGACTAAAAGTCCTCTTCGTTGCAGATTTAACACGAGCTGTTTCTATCCAACTGAAATGCCCGGATAACTCTTTCACGTGCTGCTCTCAATTTCAAACATTTGGCGTCAAGCGTGCTTGGGAACGAGGATTGAGTAGCTTAGTTGCCCCGATGATTTCGTCGTGAAGCCGCAAGCAGATTTCAGGGATGGGATCATCAATAATGATAATGGTAGCAAAGATATCCTATGGAATGCTTGAACTAGTGAACAGGGACGAACATGCGCAACAAGCAAGCCAGAGCGAAGTCGCATATTTCGTTTCGTACCTCGGCGTGCTCGGCAGCCGATGGCCAATGAAAACGGCCCGTGGTCCGTTGGATCAAGACAGCTAACATGTCAGACTTTGAACTATTCATACCTCCTGAAGCAGAGTCGTTGGGCTTAACTTTGCACCGGGCACGAGCACATGCGTCGCTTCTAAGGTCGTGGTCTAACGAGCATGAGGACATATTCCTGGGACTGGTGCTGAACCGGCTGTGCTGCGCCTCAAAATGGCATCTACAGCGAGGCCAAAACCTCCAACTTGCACACGCTCAAGCTACATTCATCACGACTTTTCGCCGACGAGTAGAATCTCATAAGGTTGATGATGTCTTGATACAGATCCTTCTGCTCCTGATCACCATGGACGCTCACAGCGGCTTGAGCGAAGCGTCAAGTATACACTGGAATGCACTTCAAGCAGCAATAGCATGTCGGGGCGGTCTACCAATGGTGGGCACGTCAATTGCTGGCTTCGGTGATAACCTGCAGCTCTCAGTAATGGCCTTGGGCCTTAATATGAAAGACGAAGGCCATGGCCACGCCACTGATGTTCCTCAGGAATACTGCCTAAAGAGGCCCGGCTCTGCTTTGAACGTCCGCCCACTGCCGCAAGGTTTTTGGCAACTGGCCAAGAAAGACATTCTGTCTAATGAGATGATTGACATATTGGTATCATTCCTATCTTGGGAGAAGGTGGACCGATATCAGAGAACGACACGAACTTGGCGACCGAAAGCCGTGGGAGGGTTGAGTCATGAGCAGGCAATCGTCGTTGCACTTCTTTTATTGGCCGACGATGCTACGGGAATGGGCCACCATATCTCTGCTATCATGTGGAGGAGGCCGGCAGAGACTACACGAAACTTCTTCTCTGTGACTAGCCTTTGGTATAACCCATTGTGCAAAGACGTACTCGTCTAGTTGGTGACCGTGCTTACAACTCCAATGTGCACTAAACTCTTCCCATTCGATTTCCAGAGTACGTTACAAGACAAAGTTCTAGCCGTGTACAGAGATGTCATATGTGTCGAACAGATTAAGGCTGTCCTCAAGACATTCGTTGTCTCTTCGAATAGATTACCCACTTGGCTAGAGGCCTGGAAATACAAGTTCGCATCGCGGTGACGATGGCTCTGAAAATTGCAGCAGTGATGCTCGCTCTAGCAATCGCCGTCGACTCGAGAAGATCGTATTGGTCAACAAGATTTGTAAAGGTGCTTTCGCTGCACGATTAGTCGTAATAGGATTCATCTCTCTCTACATTTCTTCAGGTGGTACAGCTGACACCGAAGCCAAGGATGTAATAGGTGATTGATATCACGAACGTAGAGTATTAGCTTTGCTGTGGTATAATTCTGCTCCTGAGCGCCACATTACAACCTAATTCGACCAGCAACTATATTATCGAATACGATGGATGCCTCTGGTCTTAATACTCTTGCTCCCTTTCGCTGGCACGATGATTGACACAATGAACCAAAGAGCCTCCTTCGAGTGTAGGCTTCTACCGCAATCTGAGACGACATCTCCTGCAGAGCACGCTCCAAGACGTGCTGACGCCGTTGAGTTACCTCTGATCCTCCTTCAGTATCTGCTAATCGTATGGCAGCATCAGTCAGTAGAACTTGCAAGGCCAGCGAATTTGTAAAGTTGCACTTTAACGCAAAGGATGGGACCATCCGTCTGGTCTTCGTCGAAAATGATTATGACCCGAGAGTCTCTGTAGCGGGCGTGTGGATGGCGTGAAGAATTTTAGAACCTGGATCAGCACCATAGCGCAGAATAAAAAAAACTCGGAGTTAATCCCAGTCTTCTTAGCAAAGATTCGACGACACCATTCTGGCACAGCGCAATCGATGCGGGTCCTCAAGAGATGCGGAAGGGAAGGTCCTCATTACAGCTGATTTACCCCTGGAAGAACTCTTACTTCCGAGAAGTCGAAGGAAGCAAGAAGTCGAAGAATGCGGATGGCCCCGGGCGAGAGATCTCGTCTTTGGCATTGCAGGGAAAATCGAATGATGCGGCAGGTTAGCCAGAAGGCCACATGACATGAGAAGATGAGAAGAGCACTAGAGCAGCAACTTCGGAACTGATGGAGATCTAACGAGCTCGCAGGAATGTGGTGCGAGATAGTACAAGTGGCCTAATCTAGTGGAGCCTTGCCAAGGACATTGCTTCGCTCGCTGTGACGAATCTGTTTAGTATAGGGGAAATCCGAGCCTCATAGCCGTGTGCCTCGCGAATCCTCTTGATCGTCCTTTGCGCATTTTGGCACGCTTTTCGACTGCAAATGTACACGGGAAGCACGTCCTCGGACCTGTGGCTGAGCCGATCGCTCGAACCGGTGCTGAGACTCGTCCACAAAGATGGAGGTAATTATCCTCACACAAAGTTGAAGAAGCGGCGAGTCCAAACGTTAAACGGATTTGATTGGCGGACCTAAAATTCCCCGAAAGTCCCAAGCATGTACAACCTCAAAAACAAATCCTGATCAGTTGAGCGATGCCGTCGTCACCAATCATTCTCGTCAGCCGGGCACCGTTCCTACAAGAATGTTCTCTCGGCCAACGAGTGCCATTACAGTCTCTGACGATTTCACGATTTCGGCCCCCCAGGGAGCGAAATCAGGCGCCCGATTCATCCAACCTGCCAAAATAAAGCAAGCGATTTTACCGACCGCCGCAATAAAAACCTGTACCAAGGTCTCATGGCACATGCACGACGAGATTTCGAACTCCTCTGCTTTCGATACTCAAACTCCGGTTTCATGGTGCTGTCTTCAACACTTGACTGACCACGCTGTGCATTCAATCAAATATTCTACAAGCGAGCTGGCCTCGTTCGAGTTATTTTCCTCGTTTTCGGAGCACCATGTTCTCGCTTTGGGCTTTTGGTCTGAGACTGGTGTCACTCCTTCCCTACGTGGTTGCGCAGTTCCCCTTCGAGCCGGCGGATTTTGATCTGCCGAAGGCGTTATCGGAGCTGGGTATCAATAGCTCAGACCTGCCCAAAATCACGGATGACACTTTCACAACGAAAGCGAAATGCGCTCTGGCTGTATGTTTTTTGACGCTGTCTTTCCCCCCTGCCACTGAAAAAAGGGTCCCCGCGAAGTTTCGGCCAATTGACTAGGGCAGTGTTCAACGTTAGCTACGGTCCACGGGAGCAATAGCGTCGTGCAGCAACATGCAGAGGAATACGAAAGATTCACACAAACCTATCCGTCACAGCAGCAAGTCACGGCGGAGCCTTATTGCATATTCTTTCCAAGCAAAGCTTCGGACGTATCTACATTGATCCTAGTTTCGCGGCTCACCACGTGCCCCTTCGCCGTCAAAAGCGGTGGCCATGCAATGTTTCCTGGAGCATCGAACTCTATCGGTGCCGTGACCGTTTCGCTCGAGAGGCTGAACAGCATTGATGTCAGCCCCGACAGGAAGATAGCCAGTGTTGGTGCAGGGAACATATGGACTAACGTCTATCGCGAGCTGGAGAACTACGGACTCGTCGCCATAGGAGGACGAGTGGCTGGAATAGGGGTTGGTGGATTGACCCTAGGAGGTAGGTTTTACCTTGCAAGTTGAGCGTCTCGCTGCTGATCCATAGGTAGGAGGAATTTCTTATCTCTCCAACATGTACGGATGGGCATGCGACAATGTGCAGTCATATGAGGTATGTCCAGCAGCCCGCTCGGCTCAGCCGCTGCTCGTGCGGCACTTTGACACATCCAGGTCGTCCTCGCCAACGGTGCAATCGTAAATGCCAGTGAAACATCACACCCCGACCTATTCTGGGCGCTGCGCGGTGGTGGCAACAACTTCGGAATCGTCACCAAATTCAATCTCGATTTGTACGATCAAGGACTCATGTACGGTGGTTACAGAATCCACACAGAAGAGCACTTTCCGGCGATTCAAAGTGCGTACCAGCACCAAAATTCGCTCACGCGTGAAGATCCGCATGGGTTGAGCTGGGTCGCTTACGGCTATGCGAATGCAACCGCTCTCGCAGTAGCTGAACTCAGCTATGCTAAGAACGATCCCTCGCCCGGAATCTACAAGGCCATGCTTGCCATTGAATCCGTACATGACACGAGAAAGGAATACGCCCTCTCGGCCTATACGCAGGACAATCAGGAAATACAGCCCGTTGGGATGAGACAAATTTACCACACCCTCACCACCGTTGAGTCGCCCGAGCTCCAGCAGTTCATTGTAGACACATTCTTTGAGAGGGTAAAGTCGATTGCGCACATCAAAGGCATCATGCCGGCCTACGTTGTTCAAACGATCACCACTCCGCAGCTTCAACGCATGCGCAGACGTGGCGGGAACGCCTTGGGTCTCGATCTGGATGGTCCCCAGCTGCACATCCATCTCACTGCGTTGTCATGGGCGGAAGAGAAGGATGACGAGACGATCTATCGTTTTGTGGACTCGTTCTGTGGCGCCATCAAACAAAAAGCACAGGAAATGGGAATATTGAAAGAGTTTCTCTACATGAATTACGCGAGTATGTTTCAGGATGTTGTTGCGGGATACGGTCCAGAGAACAAGCGAAGACTGATTGAGGTTGCGGAGAAGTATGATCCAACGCACGTGTTTCAGAGGCTGCAGCCTGGGTATTTCAAATTACATGGCGGACCCTACCGAAGTGTTGACGCGTGGGCTGCTGCGCGAAGGACAAGAGGTGTGGATATCAAAGGAATTGCGGAGAAGGGCTGGAGCTGGAAATCGATGCTTCAGAGCATGCTGAAGCTTGGCCAAGAGCAGAAGGAGCATGATCCACGAACCGAGCTCTGAGGCTACCTTTTGATGAGCTATGCTCAAGCTAAAGCACAATGCTAGATGATGTTTTGACGTAGATGGACGATAGATATTAGCTAGGATCAGCTTAGATGATTCTAGGTCCGTAGCCGTTTTGCGGATGCTTAGATGGGTCGCTACGAAGAGAGTGAGACATCAGCGGATTGTCTTGCCAGATCGGTGAACGGCGCAGCGAAAATTACTTACAAGCTGTATTCTTTGCTGGTCATTTTAGGATCGCCCCTGCCATCAACAGCCCGCAAGTTGAGGGCGTCCAGGTCGACACCCCGCAGCGTGCGAACCTGCGAGTGTTCCTGCATCAGCATCTGCACTTTAAATCACCGCCCACCACACGGGGAAGCGGCTGGCTGGGATGGAAAACCTTGTATGACCCGGGTTTCTCGGGCCGTTTCGTGCTTCAACAAGCCCCAGCCTGCTCACGGAGGGACAAATATTGAAAACAAAGTAAAAATAAACTTACGTTGATAGCTCGATTCTTAGCAAAGAAGTTGGGGTCGTTGCTCTTGCCACTAATGCTCGTGCCACACACGGGGCAGAATGAATGGGTGATCCTAGCAGGTCCAAAGGTGTATTGTGTCATCGAGTCCTTACCAGAGTGCCAAGTGATCTGAGATTCGAGCGGGTAGACCATCAGCTGACCCTTGATGTCGCAGATGCTGCAGTTGCATTTGGTCACGGGCATTTCGGACAGGGGCGGCGAAAGCTTGACCGTGTACGAGACTTGGCCGCAATGGCATCCGCCGTCGTAGGTTTGTGACCTGGGAAAGGGCTTGCCTGTTGTGGGGGAGACTGGCGTTTCGGACATGGTCGTGAAAACTTGGGTAGGTAGGTACTCTGTATGGATGGATGTGGGAGCTGGCTGCTGGTGAAAAAAGCCGTTGCCGATTGCCGTACTTTTGCTGGTTGAATGGTATCTCTCAAGCTCAGGAGAAGCGGAGAAGCGGAGAATTCAGAGATTGGTTTTATTTCAACGAAGATCGATAATAACGCCGATATCTGGATGCCGATGAGGCCACTACTGACCGTGACTATGTGACAAGACGCACCCTTGTCCAAGATTTCCCGCGTATGGTGTGTCTAAAGTAGCACTCGCGAAGTCGGGCATCAGCTGCTGGTATCCACTTGATTGGGCTTCGCACGCCGCTTAGGCCCTAGTAAGGCTGGCGGAGGCCTTGGACTCCGCTCAAAAAGGTAAGACTTGCGGGGTGGTCACTTGGGTGCCCAGGTGGTCTGACGAACGTGTGGCCTTTCACAGTCGAGACCCGGGCATCCGCAGGGTTGAGGGACACTATTTCTGAGGATCTCGGTGTTTTACGAGTACGAAATGCTGTGAGCGCATTGAGCACTCTGCGCAAAGCGTCGACCACCCATGACTGATGCTTCCAAAGTCGGCGAAATGAGAATGAAAGGTGAGCACAGAGCCCAAAAGCCGTGACTGAATTATTACTGGCGCCTTCTGACGCTGATCCGGCAAGATACCGCTCGTCCAGCGCTCCACCCAGGTCTGCAAACTCCTCTGTTTCTGTCTGTTTGTAGCAGGTCTAATTTTCCGTTTTGCAAGGTCTGCGTAAATTCGGAATACTAATCTAGTCCCCTTTCCACTAGTGCTAGATTCAGAATTGCCTCTACTTGAAACACCAAAGTCCGAGTCGTCTGATATCCATCGATGTCGTTGAGTCCTGCCATGGTCGTCCATTCTCAAGATGAAGCATGCGCAGCTGGACTAAACATAATTTACGAATAGGAACTTTAAACCACGCATTTGCTTGATCCAATGCTTGACCGCGTAGTTTGTTCTCTGGATGGCAAGAACCATGGAATGAACATTTGGTGGATTGAGTCAACGATCCAAACCTCTGGAGTGCAGCACATTTGGGACCGGAACGGGCTGCATGCATATGCTCTCCCAGGGTGTTCGTATTAGAGGCGCCACATTTGGGCAGGGATTTTCGGAGGGCAGCACCGATCCTCACCTGATATAATATTGCGGGCCGTGGAGACCATGCCGTAGCTTGAAATCCAGAATGTCCTCACGTTTCCAGCAGGCACGCGTCATGAGCGGCGTTTTTGTCGCAGGTGAGATAGATTGAGGAAGAGAACAGGTTGAATTGCTGCAAGTCTTGACATTGTCGTACAAGTTCCTGATGAACACCAAGTCACATTCTTAATTCATTGCGAAAGATCGTGCAAGGCAGGTTTTAAGGAGCCCCACGGTTATTGGTCCAGGTGATTAGCTGGCCGTGAATCGCGTCACTCACGAAGTAACAAGCTTAATAATTGATATGTATTAGAAGCGTGTAGAGCCTGAAGCCTGGAACCGCTGGTCCAGCTTCCCCCCCAGTCGGGTATTATGGAGTACGGAGTACAGCTCCTCGCAGGAATAGCGAGATGTTCATTGTCACTTCGTCCATCATCCATCATCTAGCTATTTGGTGATACGCAGGATAATCATCATCAGTGTATTCGCCAGCCGAACGTGTACCCATTGATGCTCTATCACCTAATCATCAATGTTGGGACGAAGTGAACCACGTTTGTACGCCCATCTCAACCATTTCGGCGACATCTTTGATCGGGGTTGAACGGCAATTGCAGCTCGCGCTTTCCTCAATCCAAACTAGCGACAATGTAACTTTTCCAGGTTTTGAGGCTAGGTGCGGGCTCGAGGCGAACCTACTTCATACCTGGGCTGTTCGGTACTTAGTGCCATTGGCACCACCAGCAGGTGGCCTTTTCTACAGACCAAATCGTTCTGGACGATCTGACACTCTTTAATTTTCCAACAGCAGTCTTTGATTCAGCACTTGATCACTTGGAACCCCAATCTTTTTGTGATCTCCCAGTCTGCCCGCGCGGGGGTAACAAGTCGAAAGGCTGACTCGAACACGAATTCGAACCTGAAGCCTGCCATCCTGCGCCTTCGTACATAGGCACGTAGGATTTTCCATCAAGTTAGATCGCGCCAGCGCCATTGAGCCGTCCCTCGCTTCAAGGATTCCTTCTTGTCGAAATCTGACCCGAACCTCGAAATCCCTCAAGCCGGCCAGGATTTATCCAGCCCAGATCGATTGCTTCAGGAGCAGTTCAAAAGTCGAACGACTTGTGCCGATTCCTCACGATGAGACCCCGAGGGATCGTGGACGTGTGCGCGACGATGACGAAGGTGTGAAGCCTTCTGCTCTCCTTCAGAAGAGCATGAGGCTAGTCGACGGGTGCCGTCTGGAACATGGCCGCACCCGAGACTACAGGCCCAGGTCAGCAACAACCAGGTACGGCTGTGACTGAGCCCAACCTCTTCGTGCAACCACAACGAAACGCCAGCTTCGACAATGAGGAACCTCCTAGAAAGCGCAGACGAATTGCAAAGCCCAACGCAGACAAAAAGTTTGAGTGCAAACATGAAGGCTGTGGCAAGAGCTATTCTCGTGCCGAACATTTGTACCGACACCAACTCAATCATACTCCCAAAAACATCTATCATTGTGACTTTCCCGACTGCAACCGATACTTCGTTCGCCAAGACTTGTGCGTGAGGCATCGCGAGCGCCATACCACCGCTGGATCTCAGTTGCATAAGAGAGATAGCTTTGCCCAAGCCTCTGCAAATCAGAATAAAAATCTTGCCACAGACGCAGGCTCTGGCAGCCTAGCTCCGCGATATGACTCGTCCACAGTCGCCCAAGCGCCTTTCAAAGAGAGCACTGATTCATCTGTCCATGACCAGTATGTCCCCACCGATCCTGCTTTGCAGAACTCGATCGTCGACGCAAAAGATCAACAGCACATGGCCATGAATATAGCACCCGTCTCAGGCAGTGTAGTCGATGCTCGCTTCCTACCTCCCACTCCGCAAACGAGTACTAGCAGATCAGGCTTGTCCCACGATCGCAGCAACAGCTTTGGCACTGTGGTGTTGAGTCCCGACCAGTCGCAACCACCACAACCTTCCACATCCTGGACCCATCGCCATTCAAATTCCTCATACAATGCAGCAAAGACAGCAATGCATGCTGGCCTCAGCCATTCCTCACCTCAGTCGCCGAGGAGGGCTTTCTCAAATTCCTCAGCTGCGGCGCCTCATCTCCATCCTCCGAGATCCGGCTCGGACATATACATAAGCAACTTTGAACGTGAGAATGCTTTCATTCCCGGTGTTGATGCCCTTCCCATCGGTCAATCTACAGACCTTCGATCGCCTGCGATACCACGGCAACCACAGGACGCCTTTACTGCCGATGTTACGCACGGTATGGGCTCCATACCTTCCGACCCTTTTCTGTATTCGCACTTTAACAACGGCAATCCATCAATCGACGTCAATTCGGCATACAATTATCCCGTATTTGGCGTTGAGGACTATGGCAGAGAGCCTCTTCTCTTGAACGACGAATTCACTGCCTGGTTGTTTAATCCCAGTGTCGCAGACCAACCCACTCTTTCCCCAGAATTTGTGTCCGGCCCATACGTAGACCACCCACTTTCGGAAGCGCTGGACCCAGCTTTGTCTCAAAGTCCGAGCATGTTAAGCAATGCTGGGTTTCAGAACCATCTACACCCGAGGATGAGCGTCCACGGTGTCCTCGATTCTGCGCAACCAAGCAACTATATCATGTCTGAAAACAAGCGGCAGGAGTTACTTGATCTAATGCAAACGCAGTTTGTCGAGCGTGCTCACGATGCCGTGAAGAAACGTAAGGATCTGGTTTTCGATGGTGACATTGACGGTGACGGACATATACTGAGCCTGAGAATGATGCATACCTACATTGGCTCATACTGGTACCATCAACACGCTCAGCTACCCATCTTGCACAAGCCTACGTTTTCAGCTGACAGAACACCAACACTGTTACTTCTGGCTGTAATTGCCATTGGCGCAGCGACTCTTGATAAGGCCTATGGCACCGCACTTACCGACTCGGCCGCTGAGTTTGCCAACTTTGTGGTGTGGCATTTGAGGTGGGAAATCATCCGCGATGTTGACTTTAGACCCCCGGCGAAATTGTGGGTGTTTCAAGCCCTGTTATTGATTGAGGTGTATGAAAAAATGTATTCAACAAAGGCCTTGCATGAGCGAGCACACATTCATCACGACTCAACTTTGACACTGATGAGAAGAGGGAGTTCCCTGGTTGGTAGGTCAGCATCGGAAACACCACCATATCACTCTGCACAAAAGAACGAAGGAATAGCAAACGATGTCCAGGGCAATCCCAGCGATGGTTCGGATGAGGCGTGGTTGAAATGGATTACGACCGAAGCCACACGACGTGCTTGTTTCGGTGCATTTGTTCTCGACTCGATTCACTGTACTATGTTTGGCCATTCCGCGAAAATGGTCGTCCACGAGATGCGTCTACCTCTACCCTGCGACGAGGCACTTTGGTCGGCCACTTCGCCAGCAGAAGTGGGACGAGTCCAGGCCTCGCTGCGCACAAATGGCATCAAACCAATCATGTTTCTCGAAGGCCTGAAGCGCACTCTCAACGGCCTGACCGTGCGGACGAACTCCTTTGGCCGCACAATCATCATGGCTGGACTTTTGTCTATATCGTGGCATATGACACAGCGTGATCTTCAGATTGCATCCGTCGGCCCACGAGCGGCAAACTCAATTGGTGGTCCAGATAAATGGAAGGGCGCACTACTGCGTGCCTTTGACAACTGGAAGCGCGATTTTGACGAAGCACTCGCTGAAGCGGCAGCAACAGCATCGCTCTCCCCACCTCGTTTTTGTCCTTCTCACAGCAGCCACAGCAGTCATGGTGTAGTTCTACGAGCCTTGGATGATGAGAACATCTTCGAATCCCGCACCGTTCTCCACCATCTCGCTCACATCGCAGCCCATGTCGACATAGTAGACTGCCAAGTTTTTGCTGGAGCGAATCGCCTGCTCAGCCGTTCCGTCACCCCTCGCGACTACAGTCTGATCCGCGATAAGATCGAGAAATGGGCCACGCGAGCCAGTGCCCGGGACTCTGCCTTTTATGCATTGAAGTTCATAACGACCGTGCTGATCCCGCCGAGCACGAATGCGGGAAGTGACAGCATCGACAGCAGGATATACGGACATGCAACTCCGATCCTTCCTCAAGCCTATGAGTGTGACAGGTATATTGCTAGAGATGATTTCCTGCTCAACCGTCCATGGGTGCTGTACGTATCTGCTCTCGTCGTCTGGTGTTATGGCTTCGCCCTTGAAGGCCCGATTGATCCGCCACCTGCCAAGGAAGATTTCGCCACGTACGAGCAACGAGAGCAAGATATGCGAGAATTTCTTGACCGGGTGGCCGGGGTGGGAGCTCCGGACGACCTGGAAAACATTCCGGGCAAGAACCGCTGCCTCGGTCTTCTGCTGATTCTAAAGGAGTCTTTCGGAAGTACGAGATGGGAGCTGACACACGATGCTGCCGGACTGCTGGGCAATGCGGCACGGAAGTTGATGGGGAGACAGGGTGAGCTTGAAGATTTCACTGGTGAGCCAATTCAGCCGAAAGGTGTCAACGGACCAGGGACCCGGGCGGTTCCTGATTACGGCATCGCTACGTCGGCGTTTAATGTATTAAGGCCGTGATGGAAGGCGTACCCTCACGGACACACGGTGGAGAGGTCGGTAGGTAATAGTGATTGAGGTACGGGAAAAGTTTAAAAAATGCACAAGTTGAACAAGAGAGGAAGCGAACAAGTCCATTCCCCTCGAAGTGACTACGTGGTGATGGGTCGTTGCGCTTGACCATATATTGTTTTGCCCTCCATGAGATGTGGTGCGATCCTCTCTTCAATGATTCTCCTTGCCCGCCGTTGGCCGTGGTCGATGCAAGCTTTCTGCATCGTAATTATTGTATCGATCATTGCCCCATGAACCGTACAGAGCTTGGTACAGGCTCGACAAAGCAGTCCTTCGCAAAACCGACTGTCCTCACCCACATTTCTGAAGTTTATGGCAACCATGTGAGTTGGTAGAATGATGTGGGGAGAATGATGTGCTAGGTAGCGTAGACGAAGCGAGAAAGCGTGCAACGTTGGGTCTTTGTGATTTGAAGGCAGGTCAGGCAGTGGTTGAATTGGATGTATCATATCTACCATCCCATGGCGCGGTCCCACGAATCCAAGCAGGTCCGTATCCATGCTACAACCTTCTCTTTCGGATGAGGTACGGTCCACACTTTGGTCCGATAGACTCTCCGTACCGCATTCTGCAGTAGAATCTGGCCACTGGCCGATGCTAGCAATCTCAAATGTGACAGGGGCCACAGCGCAGAACGGTAGCCACCGGAGCTGCTGAGACGCGGATGTAGAGTGGTGGCATATGAGTTGCCCTCCGCGATGTGGTGCAAAAGTTACTTTTGTGTAGGCACAAGATTCAGTGCAGCGATGTGCCTTTCATGTGACCATTATGTTCTTTGCTTGCACATGAAGCCTAGGACGATTGGTAGTGATGGGGAATACTGACGACTCTTGTGCTTGGAAAACACGTGACCCCTTACTAGTTGATGTAGCGATTCAAAGGTAGATACTCATTTGGAGGATGGATACATGTATAATGCAGAGCCGATGGCGACGAGTCCGACTCCGGCCCACCACAGTTTGTTTGCATCAAGAGGTTCTTTAGGATGTAGAATAGCGTTCTTGTTGAGCGGCTCGTCACTCTGCAGGAAGATCTGAGACTCTCCTCTTTTCGCCTTGTTCGTCGCGCTTGGTGTCGCGGTCGGGTTAAGTGTTTGGGTCGGGAGCATCTGAGGAGGGTTGTAGGCCAGATACAGCGGTTGCTGAGGTGATCCATCAAACATGTACAGGTCTAATCTAGGGATGTTGTGGAAACTGTCGATTTTGAGGGTGTGATCTTTGAAAAACTCGGGCTGCGAGTAACGTTCGTACACGGAATTTTCGTATTGGCATGGGGTGGACGTCATTTGTCGGCCGTCGACTTCGATTGGCTGGAGAGTCATAGAGCCATTGCTCTGAACAGTGTATTTGCCATGTTGCCATTGCATGATACCAGACGGGCATTTCGGATTGACGGGATTGGCAACGGCTCGATAGAAGGCTTCTTCATACCAGCCGTCTTCGGTGAAAGAGTAGGAGATGCCGGTGAGATCGGGTTCAATGAAGCGCTCATCGACAGGATTGTAGAAACCCTGGAGTGTGTGTTAGTCGCAAGCTCGCTGTTACCAAGAAGGGGGCTTTCGTACTGGGCCTGTGATAACTTTGAATGATTTCGTCGTCCATGTGCCGACCAACGACACGGTTTGTGCGTCAACGAACGTGGAGAGGAGAAGAAGAATGCCTGCTGCTCCCGAGACTAAAGATTTCATGGTGCTGAACGAATGACGAAACGTTAACGCCCAAAAGTCACGGATCTCGGCTGGTGGTGAGGGTCAAACTGCGATAGTCACCGCAAAGCAACTATGGGGGTAGAACGAAGTACGGAAATACTTTCGCACTTTCACAGTTCAACCCCTGGCAACCGTAGAATCTTAACCAGAAACCGCGCTAGTGTTTAGCTCCAACCTTGGAAGACTTGGCCGCGCTTTCGCAGATCCGTAAGCCTAAGTTTAATGAGGCCTGGCCTTGCCAAGCCATTTGGCCTGCAAGCCTGACAAAATGCACGAAGCAATTATATCGACCACGACAATGAGCCTCAAATGGTAGTCAAGGATGATTGTCATTCACACAGAGAACCCGTCTCGAGCAGAGTGTAGATAGGGACGACTTGGAGTAGCTCATTCCTTACACATTTTCCATGCCCTGCTACTTGTCCATTGGGCGATGTTCAGGTGGCAGCGCACATCAAGATCTGTGTTCACCATGGCAATGACAATTAGAGAAGAAAAGAAGCTGCTTCGCAAACAAATTAGAGACCTGTTGAGCAAGATCCAAGCGGACAAGGTGGAACAACAATGTTAATCGTCCCTCCCTGTCACTCCTAACACCCGCTAACAATTGCCCAGCTAAATCTGTGACACGGAAAATTCTACAACTTCCTGAGTATCAAGAAGCCAAATCCATAAGCATTTTCCTGTCCATGCCAAATCGAGAAATTTCAACCACAGAGATTTTGCTTGATGCTTTTCGGCAGGGCAAGAGAGTCTTCATTCCGTACATCTACTCTGAAGGTGGAGATTCCAAGCAGAAGGTAATGGACATGATACGCCTAGCGGATGAAATCGACTTCAGGAATTTGCAGCCGGACTCGTGGGGCATCCCATCACTCCCAGCTGACAGTATCGAATCACGGGAAAACGCTTTAGGAGGCTGCGGACTGTCCAACAGCACTCCTTCGATCAGGCATTCTTTCAACCTTGACCTTATTTTCGTGCCCGGGATGGCATTTGATAGCTCCAAGAATCGTTTAGGTCATGGTAAGGGCTTCTATGACAGATACCTGTCACGCGTCCACAGACACATCGCCAAAAACTCAGGTGGTCAGAAGTTTCCGAAGCTCGGTACGCCTAGAACCACCGTTGAAACGACAGACGTGAGCTAATATTTTCAGTCGGCCTGGCACTCCGAGAACAGCTTCTGCCCGCAGGTGAACATGTACCCGTTAGTGAAGATGACTGGAAGATCGATAAACTCGTGATTGCTGATGAGTGATCTTTCCTTCACGGGTGGGAGCAGGGAAGTGCTTTCGTAGGATTGATTGGGTCTTGCTGATGTATAAACCAGGAGCTTCTAATCCAGAGCCTGGATCAGTGACACATTGTCGCCCTTGAGTAGAATTTGTCCCAACTGCCTTCTGCTTCCCGACCGATCCTTGGATGGTAGTTGTACTTCAACCGCATCGTCAATCACCAGGTTCATGAATTCGTCGAAACCCTAAGCTCAGTCAACAAAAATGTCTTTCCACCTGCACCGTTGATTCGTACCCTGATTTTGCCCTCGATTCGGGTGTTCACGTTCTCGTAGAGCCATACCGAGACAGTCAGGCGCTTCTGCAGGAGGTTAAAGATGAAGTGAATAGGCGCTAATAGAGTCTTGCGACCTCCGCCGCCTCGACCGGTCATCTTTTGCAGGGTTTGAACGTGTTGACGCGGATGTCTTGCAGCAGGGCGTCGCAAGGATGTCCAAAGAACACTTCAATGGCGATGCGCGAACCTGCTGTTGGTGACTTTGAAATGGTTCAGTTTGACAAATCCGAGTCGGAGTCGAAGAGAAACAATTAGAGCCCACACTTCAGTCCTGAGGAAAGTGCAAACAGGCTCCACCCACATAGTCGGGCTGCGCCTGCATCATCTTGCAGTGGATTGTTTTTCCGTCCACCCTTACAGAGACTTCTTACGATAAAATACCTTCGGACTCTCCGAGTGTAGGCATTGGCATTGGACAGCCTTCGTTTGCATTGGCTCGTCGAGTTCATTCTCTCTATATGCGAAGCCCTGCGCCGGCGCTCTGAAGGCTACGAGGCCGCACCCTCACCCCTCCATCGCCGGTAAGACAGGACCATGGCCGCCAACAATACAGGTCCGGGGTCACTGGCCCCGATCCTGTCGGCACTCGCGACCATGCAGAGTAGTGCGGCTGCCACAGATAAAGCTCAAGCACATGAATACCTTGAGAAATTTCAGAAATCGGTGAGCGAGAGGCGAGCAAACAAATTGGCGGGACGAAACTCACACAAGAACTAGTCAGAAGCCTGGAACACAACACACAGTATGTTGCAAGACTCATCGGCATCCGCAGGTGCCAGACTTTTTGCTGCGACCACACTGAAGGGCAAAGTGACTAACACCGCCTACTGATATATCGACACATGCTGACCTTCAGCAGATCACGTATGACCTACACCAGCTACCAGACAGCGCCTTAGAGCCTCTGCGAGCCTCTCTGTTGGCTCTGTTGCAGCTTTATGTCGGCGGCCCTCGGCCCATCCGAACTCAACTATGTATTTGCATAGCGAGTCTAGCCATTCAGATGACCACATGGAAGAATGTCGTCAACATGGTCGGATCAACAGTTGGCAACTCTCCGCAAGGACTAGACTGCCTTCTGGACTTTCTAAGAATCCTTCCCGAAGAGGTAACGGAAGGTCGCAAGATCAACTTGACAGTACGTTCGACAATACAGCCTTCTGTCCTGAGCTTTTCACCTGCTTCGCCTCAGCCCACGATCAAAGTCTAATCCAGCCTCTCCCTACAGGAAGACCAACTTGCCGATAGAACGAAGGAGTTGTTAGAGGACAACTCGAGTCAGGTCCTCTCGCTGCTCGTTCAATACTCCCAGTCATCACGTAAGTTCTTGGCCATCGCATCCGTCCATCAAGCTGATCCCGCCAGCGGCAAATGCCTCTAATCCTCGACTCTACGAATGCATTGCCTCGTGGCTGCGAGAGATTCCAGCCGTCGACATTGTCAATTCGCCGTTGCTAGACCAGATCTTCGACGCCATCAGTACCGACTCCTCCTTCGACTCGGCCGTAGATTGCTTATGTACCATTTTTAAAGACACAAGAGACGTTGATGAGAACAAAACAGTCATACAAGAGCTCTATCCGCGGGTCCTTAAACTCAGGCCAAAGGTGGCCGAAGCGGCAGGCATTGAAGACAACGACCTCTTGAAAGGCATGACCCGACTTTTTGCAGAAGCGGGAGAAGCATGGGTAGTACTAATCGCACGCCAACCAAACACCTTCCGTGCACTTGTCGACGCTATCCTAGAATGCTGCGCCTGTGACAGAGACCGAGAAGCCATTTCGATTACTTTCATGTTTTGGTACGATCTCAAACAATACCTGACCCTGGAAACTTTCATGCCGGCCAGAGCAGCCTTGGCAGACCTCTATGCAAAGCTTGTCGACATCATGATAGGCCACCTACAGTTTCCCACTCCCGAGAGTGGCAACGAGAGAGATCTCTTCGACGGCGACCGCGAGCAGGAGGACAAATTCCGGGAGTTCCGTCACATGATGGGCGACGTTCTCAAGGATTGCTGTGAAGTACTCACTCCTACCGACTGCATCAACAAGGCCTACCAAAAGATCAAAGCATGGGCTCAGACCTATGCCGGACAGGCGACCGCAACCTCGGTGCCGCATTGGCAGGAACTGGAAGCCCCAATATTCGCCCTCCGAGCAATGGGCCGAATGATCAATCCGGAGGAGACTTCAGTCCTTCGTGAAGTCATCCCGCTACTAACCCAAGTTCCAGATCACGACAAGTTGAAGTTCCAGGCAATAATGGCCTTGGGGCGATACACCGAGTGGACAGCGGAGCATCCAGAGACGCTCGAAGCACAGCTCAACTATGTCATTTCAGGGTTCAGTCACTCTTCACCAGAAGTCGTCCAAGCCGCCGCTCTTGCATTCCAGTACCTTGGAGTCGACTGCCGAAATTTACTTGGAGGCCAGATACCGGTCATGCACCAGTTTTACGAGAGCATCGTTGACAAGCTTAAACCAACAAGCCAGGAAGAGGTCACTGAAGGCGTCGCGGCCGTCGTCTCGGTCCAGTCACTCGATAAGATCTACGAGACGATGAAAATGTTCTGCGACCCTGTGATGCGGCGCATCGTGTCGCTTGCAGAGCAAGCCAAGGATGAGCAGTCAGAGAATGTTGTTGCTGACTATTTAGGATTAATCGTAACCTTCATCAAGAACATTCAACCATACGTCTCACCCAACGAGGAGAACCCGGCCGTCAAATACTGCAAGGAGATACTCCCGGCATTGACCAGTATCTCCAAACATTTCACACGATCAGTACCTATCCTCGAACGGGTTTGCCGCTGCTGGAGATACATGATAATATCGTATCGCACCGCAACAGTACCACTGCTCGGTGAGCTTGCCAACAGCATTGCCCAAGGGTTTGAAGCTTCACGACAAGGCTGCTTTCTTTGGGCCACAGATGCTGTCATCCGCGAGTACTCGTACGGCGCAGAGTTCGTCGACCAGAACACCAGCGACAACGTCTTCCAGTTCTTTGCGCAACAAGCGACCGTATTCCTGCGTATCCTCAATGAGCTCAATCCCAACGAGGCACCAGATGTGATTGAAGACTTTTTCAGATTGGCCACGGATGCGGTTCGGTTTTACCCGGTCAAGACCATCACATCACCTCTCGCTGCGCCTATGGTTCAAGCATCATTGACCGCTTTAACCTTGCCATTGGCCGATCCGCTGATGGCTACGCTTCAATTTCTACGAGATTATCTCGATTTCGGCTTCGAGTATCCACCAGTCTCAGAGTTGTCTTCGGACAACGGGCCGCCACCGAAAACGCCCATCGAGATCCAAACTAGTGTCAAGCAAGTTCTAGAGAAGCTCGGTCAGCAGATAGTGCAACAGACTATGACGGGTCTCATGTATACTTTTCCAGAGGATTGTTACAGTGATTCTTCTGCCATTTTGCTCACGATCTTCAACCTGGCACCGCAGGCCGCCGTGCAGTGGGTGGCATCAACCTTGCAACTTTTGCCACAGGGCAGCCTGAAGCCTGAGGAAGCTAACAAGCTCATGAAGAACCTCAATGACAAGATAAGGCAGAATGACCTTCGCAAGGTAAGAGTGATACTGCAGGATTTTACCAATAGTTATCGAAGGAGAAACGTTGCGCCACGAGAGGGTCTTGGAAGGTTGGAAGCAACACGGTTTAGATTCAACGGTTAATGACTGGGGGAGATATTACGGCAAGACAAGAAGATAAGTTCTCGAGGACAATCCGCGAACAGCTTAAGGATGGGCGGCCCCTCCATGAAGAGTATTAGTGCATTTTTCTCCCTCAAATCATCAACAAGCCAGCTATGAGTATATCGAATTTGCTACGACATTCTCGTTGAACCGGGTTAAGTAATATGGTGCACCATCTCGGAACGTTTCCAGCAAAGCTCTTTCCCAACTTTCGGCCAACCACCCTTTTAAGTTGAAACCCATGTTCTCGAGCCTTGCGTGCAGGCCAAATTATAGCGTCATGCCAACCATTCGGTACAAACTTCGATCTATTCATTATTCCGTGGCTTTTTACTATCAATTAGAGCGTGGCGTCGGAAAGTCAGGCAAAGTCACAGGCAAAATGGTTGAACATTTGGGGGATGTTTAGTAGACGGAATAGAGGGGACCTGCAAAGAAAGCATTATAGAAGGATGGAGGTGCTGCATTGGATTTATTTGGATACATGGCAGTGCCACAAGTGATTTCTTTTGTTTATTGGCAGGCATCCACATTTGGTCTTGTGGAAAGGGTATCTAGAATCGACAAAGGTATAAGTTGACCTTCGGGCTGGACCTCGGTCATATTTATTTAGTCCGCATTCTGTTACTTTGAAGCGAAAATGGGTTAACACGAGCCAAAAGAAAAAGAAAACAAACAGCACGACTGATGAAACCCACCGGATCGCTGCTCGATCAATGTTTACAATGTGCGATCTTCTTCTTACTGGGTACCCTCATACCATATTTGCATAGTTCGGCCCGAATGTTTCCTACTCAGCTTCACGTTCGGGAATGGGACACGTTCCAAGCCATGGGTCTGGCGTATCGGCATTTGCTCCTCGCACAGACAGATCGCTCTCGCATACTCTGGTGCACTAGCATGGGAGCTCTGTGAGACCATTGAGGTTGTCTTTGTTTTGCTCTCCAACGTGAAATGTGTCTGTATCGAAGCTTATGAAGCAAAGCACAGTCCAGTGCGTGTAACAGATGAACAATGAAGGAGGCACTATCTCATCAAACGGGTAACGAATTGGCTGGAAAACTGTACACGAACCACGCTATAGTGGTACCTACACTGCTAGTCGATAGAAATCGTTCCTTGATCCCCAAGTCGGCATATGCCATATAGAAGGGTGTAAGTAGAATATGAGCATCATGGAAAAGTAATTTATTTGTTCATTGACAGGTTCCCGGCCAGAACAGAGGGAATTTATGGTTCTGTACATCATTTGGGAGGGAGATGAGATGTCGAAGAGCTGGTGTAGAAGACTCTTGCACTTTGCCTTTCTTTCTTTCATCTTCGTGGTCAGATTTTTGACCACGGGTGGGTTGGAGGCGACATGAAATCTCGTCGACAAATAAAATCTTTACGCTCGGACGATGCGATGGTGGTAGTGGTGGTAGTGGTGGTGCACTTGACGGCTGCAAACTCCGTCGACTGCTTGCTTTTCGACCCTCGCGATCGGGACCAGCTCCCTCATTGTACTCATTCCACCCCTTGTCCACTTTCCGAACCGGTTTCTTTGCTGTCGCCGAAAGAGCCGACGTTGAGATTCTTGTCGTGGGAAACCATCTGGGCCAGGATCTCGAGGACGTTCTTGGGAACGGTGTTGTCGTAGATGCCGATCAGCGACGTGGGTTCGGGGTAGACTTTGAGGCCCTTGTAGAAGCACAGGGCAGCACCGACGGGGTCCGAACCTGATCTTGTGTTAGAGTCGTTCGCTTCACAATGCACATCCTTGTTGTCGGTTGGGTGGTAACGTACCATCGTTGGCCATCGCCTCGCCCTGGGAGATTTGCTGCAGGAAGAAAGCCTCCTTCTCTTCAATGTCCGTGGGGAAGCCTTCGTCGAGGGCTTCTTGTACGGCGGCCTTGATCTCTTCTCGCTGGCGCTTGCCTTGCGCCTCGTTCAGCTCCTTTGCTAATCGCGCTTGCCTTCTTGCATCTCGCTTCAGCGCTCGCCGAAACTCCGGATTGTGCCTTCTCTGGTAATCAAAATACACTGCATATGCTGTAAGGCCGTCCCGCATCAGTATCGGCATCGGAATCGAACATAATTCTGCTACATACCCAGCAGACCTGTGACTACTGTGCCGGCGGATATCGAAATGATGGTCGAGGTCTTCATCATGTAAAGCGAGAAAAAAGGGGGCTCTGAGAAAGCAAGGCTCGGTCCGTAGTAATTATACAAAGAGGCAGAAAGATGGCACAAAAACTATAGTACACCAAACGGAGAAGGAAACTCTGAAGTTGGTGGCAGAGTTGATAGGTTTCAAGTGGTAACTGGAAAGATGGTCGAGCTCTCCTCCATATTTCCTGCTTCGCATGTCAATTGGCCTAAACCTTGAGCCTTGGCGTTTCTCGGAGCCTCGTCCTTCGCGTTGCATGTTTCTGTTTCCCGTCTGCCCGATCCCGTCTATTCTTGTCAATGTCTCGGTCTTTACCTGTGACTTTTTACAGAGCATAATAGCCCAACATGTCGGAGGGCCGTGGCCTGACTTTGCGCAAGAAGAAGACCCAGAAAAGACCAGTCATCAGTGCTCCTCAGCCACAATCGTCCCAGCAGAAGTCGGCGACAGCGACAGCGACCGGCGCTGTCAACCCTCCCAAAAATGCCGACTTGAGACCTACAAAGGAGCGGCAGCAAAGCGAAACTTCTGATCTTGTAAAGCGAAGATATTCTACCCGCTACAACCAGCTCCCGCAATTCGGCAATGACATCCCAGGTGTGCCTGCCCTTCCAGGTGCAGGAGCGGCTAATTTCAAGAGGCGCTCTCACGGCTCTCCCAGTCGGCCACAATCCTCACATAATGCCAATCCTTTGCGGATAGACCAGGCCGCCCTGGCCGACCCGAATCTACAGCACGAACGATATGTTACCGAGTTACTGTCGAATGCTTCCGAGTCGGAAATTCAAGAGTATCAGCACAACCTGAACCGGATTAAGAGGAGGAACTCAATGGATCTCAAGCAAAGCATCTACAAGAACAGAACCCAGTTTATCCGGATCAGCAAAGAGGCTGAGAATCTCAAGAATGAAATGACCAATCTCAGAGGTCTTATGTCTGAACTCACGACGGCCCTGGAGCAGTCCTCAGTCGCTGCTGCAAACAATCTGGACCACGTGGATTCAAAGCCTCGTCGGCATGCTAATCGGAGTTCTGTTGCGAATCTCGAAGCAATGTGGAACACCCAACTACAAGCTCTGTGGAAGCACGTCGAGAAGTCTCAAAAGTTTCTCCCAGCCGTGCCTGGCCGCCATGTAGTCATGGAGAACGGCGACTGGATTGAGCTTGATAACGCGACCTGGAAACCCAAACGGCCTGTCCACATTGTTTTGTTGAACGACCACCTCCTCGTCGCATCTAAGAAACGCAAAAAGGTTGATCCCAATATACCTCAGACCGGCCCTGCGCCTACTAAACTGGTGGCCGAGGAGTGCTGGACTTTGGGAGAGATCGATATCATTGACATGGCCGCTAGAGGCCAGATGAATCCTGCCGAAGAGAAGACTGTAGCCAGTGCAATCACGATTCGCTCTGCGAGCAAATCCTGGGTTTATCGACACGAGAAGAGAGACCTCGAAGCAAAGGCAGATTTGCTGACGAATATACGAAAAGCTCAGGAGGTTTTGCGCAAGGCTAATCTGCCCAGAGGTGACCAGAAAAATGCCGGATCAGACATGAACTATTTCGCTACACAGGAGTCATTATCTGCGGCGAAAGGCGATAGCATCGACAACATCAACTCCAGCAAAGAGAAGCCCGACATCCTCGTTGAGGCCGATGGCAGACAGCAGAATTTCAAATGGATCGAAAGTCAAATCGATGAGCTAGACATTGATGTTGCGCTTCAGCATTCCGAAGATGCTGTCGCAAAGGTTGAGAAACTACGATCTATTGCTCAAAGCCTAAAGAACCATCCCGTCGCCCGAGATCTCATTTCTACCAAAGTGGATGAACGAGCTATTAAGCTAGCTACTATACTTTGCCGGGAGCTGCTCGACACTCTATCTTTTGTGGAAGCCACCAAGCGCACGGTAGGCTTCCTCATCAAGCTAGGATTTGAAGACCGTGCGAGAGAAGTGTACCTTGCCGCCCGAGGTGACACTCTTACGAAACGCCAACGACAATGTGTGTTTGACGGTGACCTGCACAAGTACATTTTTTCCATTTCATACGTCTATTTCACTATCATCAAGAACACCGTCGTGATCTTCCAGGCATCATTCCCAGCGACAATGATGAGTGCCTGCATCAAGTGGGCCAATGAGCATCTCGAGGTCTTCAACGCTCTAGTTGTTCGCCAGTTAAGTGCCATTGAGAAGGGCAGAAAGGTGTGGCGAGGCTGTATGGACGTGGTCTGGACGCATGAGCAAGAAATGCTGGGTGCCGTCGGCCTAGATTTTAGGGAAGTAATTGGACGAGGTCTGGAGAGCAGGCAATCTGCACGAAGTGACAGATCACGTTCGAGGGACAAGAGTCGGTCAAAGTCTAGGACTCGACCGTCTTAGGAGAAACCACACTCTTAGATTAAATTGACATCATTATCTTTTGGGCCATCTGCAGACTCCTGATCAAAGGATGTCTGACTTCTTGACGTGCCGATGTCGCCGTTATCTTATCTGATGATCTTAATGCCAGGATGCAAGAATGCACCCCACCATCATTAGCGCATGTTCCATCGCTTGCGTCCGATCGAAACCTCGGTGCACGATTCGATCGTGCACACAGGGATATCAGGAAATGTCATATTAGCCCTTGAGACTTGAGGTTTAGCGTTGCTGTGGTATGACCCTAAGTATCATTGGTAGTATTCAACAAAAGAGTCGCGGTACCGGACTGATTTTTCCACCCCCCATGAGCTTTGTTTGAGCTCACGAAGCTTTTCTGATAGAAAAATTTCATTTTGTCCTATGTGACCTTCCCCGATCTGATGGATTCGTGGACATGATACCTGGCTGACACTGACAAAACTCCTAGCATGGCTGACGCTGACGCTCAGACGGTGAGCAACCCGAATTTCTTGATAGTAGGTAAGAACGCCGCCCCACTTGGCTTCCTGGATCTCCCATTCGAAGTTCGGCTTCAGATTTACTCGCACCTCTTTGCATCTGCAAAGCTCTGCTGTGGCACGCCTCACGCGACATGGCCTCACTGCGGCTATTCCATCTGCTCTTGTCTGTTTCCCCGCCACATTACCAGCACTTGTCGGCAGATCCGTGATGAGGCATTCCCGATCTTGATGTCGTCGACCACGGTCGAGGTCGCCGGTTCACTGGAGAAGGTTGTCCGCATGCCATCGTCGTACCTCGGAGCTATCACCCGAGCTGTGGTACTGGATGCAAAGATCTTCTCTTCACGGCCGTTTCAGCTCGAGAAGTTGCCGGCGCTGCAGGTCTTGGAGCTGAGGAACATCACCGTCTGGTGCAAGTTCTACGATAAGGTGTTTTTGAACAGCCCGCAGGCTGACGAGGCGATGCACGACATGGCTCTGTTCAATGTGAAGCGGATTGGGCTGACGCTTCTCGAACTCTGCCGCATGGCCAGGTCTTTCAAAATACATCTTTGCTGTCAGTTCGTGGTCAATTCGTTGAGTGACGAGACGATCGTACGTGAAGAGAGAGCTTGCCGAGAGGAGTTTCTGCTGACGGTTATTAGCATGCTACCATTGACGTTAATAATCAGACTGTTATTCACAAGTCTTCTGGGCCGCCCATGAAGAACTTTAATTCATGGTCAGGCTTCTATTAGACGATTACGTACCAAATGCTTACCTGTATGATTGTAGGGCGTGGCATTGGTAAGAGTCTCTCGGACCTAAATGTTACCTGCAGTCGTCGAGGACCGCAGAACCGTCAGAATGGAAGGCACTCCGGAGCGACAGTCGCTACTCGTTCCTTCTCAATGTCAAGGTCCGACACGATGCGGTTCGCTTTGGAAAGTGTTTTTGACCAGCTTCTTCGTTTCGTCTGCATTCCATGTGTCGTCAGGATGGGCAAACGCGCCATTTCCAAAATTTCTCAAGCAGCACGGCGGTTCGCTGGTTCAAAATCGTCTCCTAAGCAGACAACTCTGGACTCTTTTGTGGTTTCCTCTCGCAAGAAACCTGAAGGACCAACTTTTGAGGCTCGGCTTCTAGCCCTGCCAGCAGAATTGAGGTGCATGATTTACCTCTACATCTTCGACGGTGCAAGGCTCAAGATTGCTTATGAAGAGCAATATGAACGCACTTCTCGCGGCTACAGGCTGCGCCCTGTCACGATCAAGGAGATGTTGGAGAAAATCAGTGGTAATCAAGCAGCACTCCTCCGCACTTCGGATTTCTTCAATCGGGAAGCATTCTTTATGCTCGCAGCTTGCACAACAGTCGAGATCGAAAGAGCGTATGACGAACACAAAGATCTGCTGTCGATGGTTGATCGAGACTTTCTGAGGTATGTCAGAAGCGTTCAGATGTCTCCAGACACCTTTCTTAGGAGTGATCGAAGCCGCTTCCTAAATCTGCATGAAGTTGTCTTAGCTTTCCATGCGCTTAATGACTTCTGGATTAACATCGATCAATGCATACATGGGATGAGCTGCGGGTGCGGTGATCCTGACGGAGTGGAAACGTATATCTCATTCCTGTCCTGTGTGACAGATTGGCAGTGGAAGCGTCGGCACCTGCTGTCATTGGCCGAAGAAGAGAAATGGAAAGTGAGTCTTGTGCTCTTTAGCGACTACCCAAAGAAGCGGGAACCTTGGTTTGGGCACACCATCCCTGCGCGATGCGAGTATGAGTACAGCCTGCAGACCGAAGCAATGACTTCGAAGAGGATCATTCGAGAGAATGAGATAATCATGCAGGATGGCGACTTCAATGATCGCAAAAAGCTCGAAGGACTTGGATTTCATCCTCGTTGCGTTAGTGAAATCTGGATGGCGGTGAATTCATTAAGACAACTTATTAGGCATTGAAACGATTGGCGGGTGTGGGGGTCCGGGCTGGACGCCGACAATCCAGGTCTGGCGACCACAACACTCCAAATCCAGGCTTGTAGCGAGGTAGAGTCAGTATGACAGTACGATCAGTTATCACTCAAGGAGGCTGGAACAGGGCGTGGAGACCGAACTCTTCTTTAACAGATGGGCTACCAAATCGAAGTGGAATACGAATTTCCGGGTATCATGCTATACTTGTACCATCACACCTCAAAATCCTAAACGCTACACCAAAGTTAGACAATGCAATCAAGATTAATCTTCATCCATGCTCTCCCATCCATCCTTGGCTGCCACGTCGTTCTCCTCGTCATCTTCCTCATCACTCTCATCCTCATCATCCGCCGCACCAGTACCCACCAACCTTTCCTTCACCTCAGCAGTACCACCACTAGTAGCCTGCGGCAACCTGCCTTTCCCAGCGAAGACCTGCCGCACAGCTGCATTGGTACTCGTATCCCACACCTGCACAGCTCCTTTACTCCCGGCGACACACAAGCGAAAAGCAACCTCGGGATCCGGCGCAAACTGAGCAGAGAAAACCCTCCCGACCTCCAGGTTCCTCGCGACAACCATGGCAGGTTTGCCGTCGACCACATTCCACAGTTTGACTTTCTTGTCATCCGAGCCCGTGACTAGATAGCCTGGTACCAGCGGGTTGATGTCGAATGCGCTCACTGCTGAGTCGTGCGCCTGTAGGGTCCACAGCGGTTTTGACGGCTGGTCGGCTGGGCCACCACTGGTCCTCGAGGACGGAGCTGGAGGGTTCCGTGAATCGAAGCAGTGCACGGTGCCAGCTTCGGTGGTGACGAAGAAGAAATCCGAGTCGTGTGGGTTCCACCTGACTTTCTCGACGTCTGCTTCGACGCGCCACGTCGGTGCTATAGCGTCAGGGGCGCGCATGTCTGTCATTACGACGGTGCGTGTGTCGGCGCTGCCGGAGAGCAGGATGGTCGATTTGGATGCGTCTGGGTGCCAGTCTAGACTGGTGACTTTGCCGGTGCCGTGCTGCATGTAGGATCTTGCGCAGGTGCCGGTGTTTAGGTCCCAGAGTTTGATGGTCGTGTCTGCGGATGCGGAGGCGAGGAGATTGCGGTGGTGCTTGTTTAGGGCGAGGGAGAGGACTGCATCGACGTGGTGGGAGTCGTTGGGCTTTGGCTTTGATTTTGTCTTTTTCTTCTTCGTCTTTTTGGATTTGGTTTTCGAATGTTCTGCTTCCAGGTCTGCCTCTTTCTCGTCTGGCTGCTGGCCTAGTATGGCAGCCGGGTACATGCTGTCTACAATGTCGAGATCCCAGATTTCAATCTCTGGAGACATCATGCCTACCGCCACGAGATTGCCCTTGGATGTTTTGTTTTCTCCTGCTCCTTTCTGGCCCACCGGCACGTCGAGCCACTCCAGGCATAGCGGGATGGCGGGCAGCATGATGTCGTGGTGCACGTATATGTTGTCTGCTTCGTCTTCATAGACAAATATTTCAAGATGAGGAACTTCGTCTTCGACCTTGGCCGCCAGGATCAGGTTGTCGGTGGGAAGGATCTGGAGTTCTTCACGTTCATTGTCGGAATCGTCACCCTCTGGAAGGACCAAGTAGGGGTCTTCTTCGCCGGCTTGATGATATGCGAGGGAGCGGACGTTGCCGAACATGGCGAATTTCTCCCCAGTGTCTTGGTCGACTTCCTCGGCGTCGTAGTCTGAGAGATTGTATTCCTTCATCTCGTCCTCCTCCTCATCTGCTCCACGTTGAGTCTGGTTTCTTGTCGTCGTTGCGGATCCATTTTGGAGACCTGTAGATACACCGGCATCCTCATCATCGTCTTCAGATTCCTCATCTTCATCGCTCGTCTGACGTTGAGCAGCATTGAGATCTGCCTGGGCATCGGCTAATTGGAGTCTGGCCAGTTTCTCGATCCGGCCCAATTCTGCTTCATCAACTTCGTATTTTTGTGGAAATCCGGCCGCAACGCCCCTCTTCACCCACGCGGTTGCCAAAGTCATAGACATTGTCAATAGGAAGCTCAATGTCGAGTGCTATTGAGAAATGTACCTTGAGGCTGGCGAGCACTGCCAACTTGAAACTCCAAAAAAAAGTTGCGAGTCCAAAATTCCTATCGATAAAGGAAATGCAACGATCGCGTGGGCCGAGGATACGCTTCAATGCCGTCTGGCTCACCGTAGATGCCCTCCTCATGTAGTCTCGGAGCTTCTTTCACGTTGCCGTAGTCAACAGTAGCATAGACGACAACTCCGAAGCAACCTCCATTGCTGTTGGATCATCAAGCTTCACTCTACGCATTGGGTATAGGTTGAGATCGCCATCTCGGAAGAGTATTTAGATGCAATTCACGTATGTGGGCCTGGCTGGAACCGCACGACGCTTACTGGAGACGAGTCTCTAAGAGAGTCGAGATGCACTCGCATCTGCATACGAAAGACAATGTTGGTAAGTCACGAGAAGAACAGCCAGATTGAGCCTGCTGCATACATCAGAAGCTTTGCTTTGAAGATCGCGGGACAGTGTCAAGACTGAAAGGGACGTAAAGACTAACGCCGATGGTCAGGGTGCGAAGAGATCATGAATGCGTTGGACGAATGCCATGCCCGAGGCTTTCTCTACAAAGCTACCGGCGGCTGCAACGATATCAAGCGACAAGTCAACAAATGCCTGTCCGGTGAGCGATCGAAGAAGAGTGGCAAAAACAGAGAGACTGGCTTGCAGAGGCGTCAAAGGATTGAAGCTGTCTGGGCCAAGATGGACGATGGTGATTTCTCTGCCCTCGAAGAATTCACTGGCAAGAAGACCCCGGCCAAATGAAGCAAAAAGCCGAGTCGAATGCAGATCTCTCTCTGATGACGGGGACGAGCGGCTTCTGCAGTGGCTGGAGGACTGACGTCGGGCTCGTGGCAGATTAAATACCCGACATCCTAGGGCAGCAGCTTTCTCAGCGAAGATACGTCTTGAGGCCACTGGATACACGCCAAGGACGGATATTTGTACACAAAAGCGAAAGGGATCGGAAAACTACCATGGACTATGGATGTCTATCTCTGCCTGGCAGGTAGTGGTCGGACCGCCGCACCCCAACTCGAACTACGCCTCTAATAGGCTTCCAATTCGTGTACTCATGCAACGAAGAACCCTGCCAGAGAATCCGGCACGTGTTTATTTCAGGTCAAACTTGAATGTCGCACAAGGGAATCTTCCAGCGAGCTGAGCTGGCGGAGAATACCTGAAAAGGCTCGCTTGATGCATTTACAAACTCAATCAAGCATGAGCAGAGTAGGACCGTTGCTGAGATCTCATTTGCTGTTGAAGAACACAACAATAGCACGTGATGGACCACACACAACGCAAAAAGCCAAGTGGCAAGTCACGCCAGAGTAGATGGTGCCGTAAGGAACAGCCAAAACCAACAGAGAGTGTGATGACGGTTGCACCAAACCTCGCCACGATTCAGTGTATCTACTACTAAATCAGGGGAAGAGTGTTCAATGTAGACGGTTAGCACATAGTGGTCAGAGAGTCATCTTTTCAGAAATCACTACTGCCGACTTGGTCAGGGCTGGGGAGGAGTCTCCACGGAGGAGTCCATTCCATTGTCCCTAGGCACTTTTTGCTTGGCACTTGCTGCATCCGGCGAAACGTGGAGTACGGCGTACCAAATATCCCGCCCGTATGAGGCAAGCACATGCAAGCTAGTAACGGCGTCAGCGTCCCAAAGTGCTCCGCCAGTTCGATCTATTACAATGTCTAAGTAGCTGCGGAAGATTCTTTATGGTGCCTGCATACGCGTTGAGGACCAATTCTGGCTTCCAAAGCTTTGGACGGTCCAAGTTGAGAATATTTCATGCCCCGCGTCCGGTGTGAGACTGAGAGTGACAGCCAGAGAAAGCGAGAGCATTGATCGACATCCCAGCGATTGTGTGCCAATCCGAATGCCTCCACTCGTCCCCCAGCAGCATGAGCGACCCCAGCAACGACCAAGTCGCCTCCAAGTCTATCAAAGATGATGGCATTGCAACGTCCAAACCAACATCGCAAGAAACGAACGGCCCAGTGTCTTCAGACGTTGACGACTTTGGTCTGCCAAAACGACCCTTAAGTCGACCTCCACCGGGCGACAGTGATGCTGAATCCGACGATTTTCATGATGCTGAAGACAGCAGGGACCAGCTGCCGACCACCAATGACGTACCAGAGAGCACAAAGGCAACTGTCCCAGCCAACGACCATCCAGTCGCGGAAGGGACAGCAATGACCAAAAGTTCAGATCCTCAAGCACCCCCTAGAGAACCTACACAGTCTGAGCAGAACAACGTCAGAGACGAAGACCTACCTGCTTACCCGGCTCACGATACGCCAAAAACTTTACATCCCGACGACAACACCCCACGAGATGAAGAGCCGCAAACAAAAGACAAACCTGCTACCGGGGCAGACAACGATCGGGATGGCCAGATCAGCGCGACATCACCCAAGTCTGCAGTCTCGCCCACCTCCTATCGAGCAAGGATGGACTCACCCATAATGAAGAGAACACACCGCGACGGCCAGCCAGTGGTCTCGGAATGGTCGCATCAGAAATTGGTCAAGAGAAAAGAAGAGGATGACGAGGAAGAAGAGGTCCAGTGGCAGGCCATGCCCGCCCTAGACGAGTTTGATGTCTATGATGATGACGGTAAGTTGGTCGCGAGAGGAGTAAAAGAGGAGGATGAAGAGGAAAATCCTTATGCGAGAATGGGCGGTGCTGGAAAAGGCTACACGCGAGTCCTCCTTGACGACGATGACGCACAATCCACAAACAGTTTCGAGGATGAGACAAACTATTTGTTCAAGGGCAACCAGACCAACAGGTTGGATGATGAAGCCGAGGAAGAAGATCCTCGAGATATGTTGCAGCAGCTCGAAGCGACCAAAGATCTGCTGACCGAAGGTCAACGGATCGCCTACGTGGCCGTGGTCAGGTTAATCATCTATAAGATGCAGAAAGCTTTAGAAGACATGGATAGGACAAAGGGCACGAAGAAAGAAGCTATCAAGGCACTAGAGAGCATGGAGATATGGGGCCAGCAGATGATGGTCCGTCTATATGGCCACATGGACATCGACACGGCTGAACAAATCATGATCGAACAGCTGGCCGAACATGGCGTCGAGTCGAAGGACCTCGCTGCTCCATTAATGCATAACGCGCGCATCAAAAACCCTCTAGCTAATGGCAAGCTATCTCCCGACCCAATGCAAACTAGTCAGACCTCATTGTCCGAGCATACCAAAGACGACGTCGATCCACCGGAAGTCCAAGCTGGAGAAGAAGTCCCTGAGGTCCACGGAGTAGAAGACATTCCTAAGAGCAGTCAGATTGATCTGGACATCCGTTGGACCGTGCTCTGTGATTTATTTCTTGTCCTTTTGGCAGATAGCAATTACGATGCGCGATCTCGTCGCCTGCTGGAAAGGGTGGCCTCTACCATAGATATCACGTGGGTACAGATCTGCCGTTTCGAAAAGCGTGTGATCGATCAGCTCGAGATGGAGGAGTCTGCTAAAGAGGAGTGGGATGAGTCCGAACATATGGAGACGAGAAGAAAGCAAGCACTGAAGAGAAAATACGTCGTCATGGGTTTAGCAACCGTTGGTGGTGGTCTTGTCATAGGACTTTCTGCAGGCCTGTTAGCTCCAGTCATTGGAGCTGGCCTAGCCGCTGGCTTCACCACCATCGGCGTCTCAGGTACAGCCGGCTTCTTGGGAGGGGTGGGCGGTGCTGCCCTCATCACTTCAGCCGCCACGGCTGCGGGAGGTACCATTGCTGTTCGAGCTTCCCACCGACGAACTGGTCACGTCAGGACTTTCGAGTATCGACCACTTCACAACAACAAGCGCTTAAACCTGATTCTGACCGTGTCGGGTTGGATGACTGGCAAAGTCGACGATGTGCGTTTACCTTTCAGTACCGTCGATCCTATCATGGGCGACATCTACTCCTTGTACTGGGAGCCTGACATGTTGCGATCCATGGGTGACACAATCAATATCCTTGCAACTGAGGCCTTGACTCAATCGATTCAGCAAGTTCTGGGAAGCACAATCTTGGTGGCTTTGATGGCCGCGTTGCAGCTTCCCATTGTGCTCTCGAAACTCTCATACCTCATCGATAATCCTTGGAGCGTCTCGCTCGATCGAGCTAATGCGGCAGGCTTAATCTTGGCCGACTCCTTGATTGCACGCCATTTAGGTCATCGGCCAGTAACGCTTGTTGGCTTCTCGCTGGGAGCCAGATTGATTTTTTCCTGTTTGAAAGAGCTTTCGAATCGTAGGGCTTATGGCATCATCCAGAACATCTATCTCTTTGGCTCACCCATCGTTGCGAAGAGGGATGAATACCTTCGAGCACGATCTGTCGTAGCTGGCCGTTTCGTCAACGCATATTCGACGAACGATTGGATCTTGGGCTACCTGTTCCGAGCCACTGCCGGTGGTATCATGCGAGTGGCAGGTCTCGCACCCGTCGAAGATGTGCCGGGCTTAGAAAACGTCGATGTGACAGAGCTGGTTAATGGCCACATGGCATATCGAGCGGCTATGCCGAAACTCCTCAGAAAACTCAACTGGGAGGTTGAAAGCGACGAGTTTGCCGAAATTGAAGACCCCGACCCAGAGAATCATGCGCAACGCCAGCGAGAGCTCATCGCAGAAATCGACGAAGCGCGCAAGAAAGCTGAGCAAAAGCCTGAGAAGAAGCGGTTTAGTTTATTCAATCGTGGAAAGCTTGCCGAGAAGAAGACGTGGGAAATGTACCAGGCGAAAGAAGGAACACACAAAAAGAGCTCAAGCATTGATAACGACGTCACCGAAGATAACATGTGGGGTGAAGGCAAAGTTCTTTTTGATATCGATGCAATTCGCAAAGAACTTGCAGGAGAACAAATCGAGGTGCGGGAGCTTGACAGCACACAGCCACCCATACAAATCAGCACTGTGAAGAATGGAGAGCAAGTAATGGAATATCTCAGGCTACCTCCTGGAATCAGTATGGAAGAAGCCAAGAACATGAAGCTGCCTCCCAGACCGGACGAAATAGAAGATGAGTCGCCTCAGCCTGTAGCGGCAAACGACAAATCGAATCTCCCACAGACGAATACACCAAAGCCCTTCTCGCCATCGACATTTTTCAGTGCAAAGAGGACGGACAAGCGTACATCGCTTGCACCTTCTCCGCTCCCACCACCATCTCCTCCTCCTCCTCCAGAATACGACGAAGCTGACTTTATGCCCAAAGAAATCAAGAGTACGCTCCCGCCACTACAGCTCATGCCGAGCCCTCAACCACCATCGTCCCCGTCTCAGAGACCAGAGCTCAAGAGCCATACCACTGCTCCGATCCCCGACAAGCCCGACTGGGGGGACTCTCAGACCAATACAAGTTGGCATGTGAACAGGACTTCCACCCCAACGGGAACAGGCGTGGCGGCAGGCGGAGCTACCGTCGGCGTTGGTCTTGGCGTAGGAGCCGTGGGGTTATCAACGCCCATGCAGGCATTAGACCTAGAACATAATGCCTGGGGAGATGACGAGGATAATGGGAACGTTACAATGACATTTGCATAAAGTCGGGTGCTTAGTGCTAGGTTACAGGTGCATGGGTGCATGCATGATCTAAGGATTTGTACCTTGTTACTATGCATATACATGGCGTCCACGTGTGGGGTCTATTAGTCGGGCGTGATGTGATCTAGGCAAAACCTACAGATAATAATAGGTATATAAATAAAATGTATGAACACGACAATATTGTAGAGTAAGTGCGAACCTGGTCGAGTAATCTACTAGTAAGCCCCATAAGCCGATATCCAGCTAACAATGTGACCAAACTGTTGTGAATCAGTCAGGGGTGACTAGTCTTGCTTGGAAGTACAGGCATTTTCTATTGTTCAATCGTCTTCCCCACCGCCGCCCAACAGGGCATCTTGAAAGTCATCATCCAAATCCTGTTCGCCAAGAGCGAGAGAATCCAGCTTCATCAGCAGCCGGTCGAGCGTCCTCGCCCGCCACGGCTCGAACCCGTCTTCATCCCCGGCTCCAACTCCAACTCCAACCCCTACTCCCGCCGCGACTCCAGCCGTCACAACGGCCAAGGTGCTCCGTTGCTCGGCGTCTCTCATCGAAGCAATCAACTCGTGCAGCTGGTCGGCCAGGCTCGTGTTCGTCCGCGCCATTTCCGCCATCAGCTCACGCTCTTCGGCGGCGTAGTCGTCCAAGAACGCGTCCACGATTCCGCCGTCGTCGTCCTGCTGCTGCTGGAGGTCTAGGCCGTGCCAGACGAGCTGCAGACGCTCGAAGAGCGCGGCGAAGTGGTCGATCGTCGTCAGGAGCTCTCGGATGTGTGCGAGGTAGGCTTTGTCGTCGAGGAGGAGAGACTGGTGGAGGGCGCCGAGATAGGCCTGATGCGCACGCGCTACTGCTCTCGGATCGTTCTGATGGCGCGCGCGCGCCTTGAGGTCAGAACCCTGGGGCGGGACGTTTGTGGCAGCAGCAGCGGTTGTTCCGGGAGCGAGGACGTGGTTGGGTGATCCTGCTGTAGTTGATGGTGAGGTGGTGGAGGTGGAGGATGCTGATGTCGCGAATGTTGTTGAAGAAGAATCCTGAGTCTTCGAGTCCAGCCATGCTTGGAATCGCCTCCAGCTACTCCGAATGACCTCACCGTGAAAGTAGCTCTCTGTCTCTGACAGGACGAAGAGAACTTGGCTTGCGCACGCCCAGTGAAGGCGCATGCTTCGGTTTCTCTGGTCGTCCCGAGCCCTTCTTTTCGAAAGAGCTTCTTGACCTCTCCGAGTTGCGCTCAGCGGTGGAACGATGGCTGTCGGGTGGCATCTACGAAGAGCTGCAACTTTCCAGAGCTTGGCGAGTTGTGCTTTGGCACGGTGGAGCGAGATCAGATAAGCGCTGATGTTTGCGTACTGTCGTGAATCGGGTGCTGTCACAAAGATGTGAAGAGGAGAAGACGTAGGAAGTTGCAGAGCGAGGGTTGTCGGCGTAGGCAGAAGCGTGCTAACTGCCACGGCTGAGGGCGGTGCAGACACTAAGCGTAGCCAGGACGATGCCTTCTCCTGTGTCGTGTTGTCTATGGCATGGTTCGACTCAAGTGCGAAGAGCTCAGACCATGCGTTACTCAGTACAGAGGCCAAGTCTGTGTCATTGAGAGCCAGTCCTTCATATCTACCTAATTTCCGCACCGGACCACTTTTGTTTGAAGTCCGAGCATGCGCTTGCATACGTGCTTCAGCTTGTTTGATCAAGGCGGCTGAGAACTCGCCATCCTGGAAGAGAACGTAATCTTTCATGACGTGGAGAAACTCGAGCATTGTGCTTAGAGGGAGAAGATGAGACAGTGCCATTTGCGAAATACTGTTGTTGATAGCATTGACAGCTTTTGCGAAAGCGTGAGTTTCGATGGGATAAGAGAGACACTTGATTTGCTCGAGAAATGCCGGTACGAGAGCAGCACAAAGTTTGTGGGAGACACCAGCATTTTGAGCCGACCAACTTCTCGACTTGATTTGATTGAGAGCAATACCAATAGTAAGGATAGCGTCTGCTGAACCAGGCGTGACGAAGAAAGGGGCAAGTTCAGACCTGAGACCAAAACTTGGGCCATCTTTGCCCACGTCCTGCTGTACCATGAAATCTTCCGCACCAAGGGACGGTAATTGGCCATACAATATCCATGGCGTCAAGCTCTGCATCCATGCCTGTTGGCCTCTGATTAAAAGGTTTGTAGAGATGTCTTTGATGTCCGTGTACCCGGTCTGCCTCTCCGATTGCAAATACTTCAAAATTCCAGCGGCAGAGTGAGTGACATTGCTGAGACTCGAGGGGTCAGGCTGCAAAACTTGCGTAGTTTTTGACAGCCATTCAAGACGTCTTGCCCATGGCTGGAACTCGCTGACAATGGTGCTCAAAGGCACAATCTTGTATGCACCGACATATTTCGCGTCCGCCTGTAAGATTGCAGCCTCGACGTCCGAGACTTTCCTGGTGAATGCCCTGAGGTGCTCTGCTCTGATGCTGCTACTGACGGCTCGGCAAGTTGGGGAAGGGTGTGACCTGGATATAACAGCAGTACGCTCTCTCACCTTGACATGCAGATCAGCGAGCGCAGCAAGGCTTTTTAGCATTTCTCGCTCAGCGGCGGATAAGTGTGACTCCACATGGCCATCATGCTCATTGTGTGAGAGCGATTCACCCTGCTTGACATTGTCCCAGATTGGTGAGGGTATGCCAGCCAGGGAAAGTAGGACCTCATGTAGCATCACTCCCAAGTGGCACAAGCAATGGCCAGTTCTGCATTTGGCTGTTTGCTCTGTTTCTTGCGTGTACGCCGATCTGCTAAATATAGAAGCAGCCTTCCGAAGAGTTCAAACCTGCACATAGGATCGATAAAGTCTGGGAGAATGGCAATAACGAGAGGATCACAAATGGGGACGCGTTCAGAAGCGCGTTTCGAATTTTCTCCGCATCGTCCAGGTGCCAGTACGCTCTGGTGTCGGAGGTTGTGAAGCAACAATTCTACCCCGTGGAACGTTGGACTTGCCTACCTACGACCGATGGCATGGACTCAACTGACGCGGCTGGCCTCCAGCATCGAGCTCGTCCAGTATAATATATTATCTCAAACTTTGCAACTAAGCTTGCCTTATTTAGGCCTTAGGAAGCAGCGCTGAAGGCGAGGTCATTAGGCTGCAAGTTTGCCGAAGCCGCTGGTGGTGGTCACACTCTCCTTAAATTATTGGTTATTATTAGTTAATAGCACCACGTCGAACACGCCTGTTTCGCGAACATTCTCTTCTTCCCAGGTCCTAGATCAATTTCAGGCCTGGACAAAAGTCAAGGTCCATCTTCTCCCACTGTTGTTTGCTGGTAACGTGTCATAAGCAGAACTTTCTTTTATCTGAGCATTCCAAGCGTCGCCGCTTGTACGGAGCATTTGTTCGCCCTTACAAATCAGCCTCCCACGCTCAGGCCACACTCAGGCTTATTCAGTGCATCCACGCTGTGCTCCGTTCTACGCTACGTCACCTCCAATTCTGGCTGCCTCCAAAATAACGTACCCATTTCATCAAGTCAATCCGTCGGTCTTGCCCGGGCAAGGCCATCGTCAAAATTACACCTCACGCCGATTCATCCGTCTCTCTTCGGGCTGGCACCAAGAGAAAAGCATCTCCCGACAATCTGGTCCGACCCGAAAAAAGAAAAATGACTTCCCAAGGCGACAGCGTCATGGAGGTGGACAATCCGGGCGCTGCCATTGAGCAGTTGAGAAATGGCGAAATAGACGAATCGTTGTACAGCAGACAGCTGTATGTGCTCGGCCATGAGGCAATGAAGCGAATGGGTTCGTCGAACGTCCTCATAGTCGGCTTGAAAGGCTTGGGCGTAGAGATTGCAAAGAACATTGCCCTTGCCGGCGTGAAGTCGTTGACTCTTTTCGATCCTCACCCAGCCACGATAGCCGACCTGTCGTCGCAATTCTTCCTGCATCTTGACGATATCGGCAGCCCACGAGCCCAAGTCACTGCACCGCGAGTAGCAGAACTCAATTCCTATGTGCCCGTCTCCGTCCACGATTCCCAGTCCCTAACCGACGACTTGGCGCAGCTGAAGAAATATCAGGTCGTGGTGTTGACCAACACACCTCTCAGAGACCAATTGAAAATCGCCGACTTCTGTCATGAAAATGGAATATATCTGGTCATCGCCGATACCTTCGGCTTGTTCGGCTACATCTTTAATGACTTTGGCAAGAACTTTACCATAGGGGACGCTACTGGAGAGAACCCCATCAGCGGCATCGTTGCCGACATCGATGAGACTGGTCTGGTATCTGCCCTGGACGAGACCCGGCACGGTCTAGAAGACGGCGACTATGTTGAATTCGCCGAAATCAGGGGCATGGACGGTCTAAATGGTACCGCTCCTCGGAAAATCACCGTCAAAGGTCCCTACAGCTTCTCCATTGGCGATATCTCCGGCTTAGGCAAGTATCAAGGAGGCGGCTTGTTTGCTCAAGTGAAGATACCCAAGATCTTAGACTTCCAGCCATTCTCCGCACAACTTGCAAACCCCGAGCTGATGATTTCTGACTTTGCCAAGTTCGATCGTCCTCAACAGCTCCATATTGGAATACAGGCCTTGCATTCGTTTGCCGATGCCAATGATGGCGACTTGCCACGACCTCACAATGATGCTGATGCGGAAGCGATCGTGACACTTTCCAAGCAAATTGCCAAAAATGCTGGCCTAGAGATAGAGTTTGACACCAATCTCATCACGGAGCTGAGCTATCAAGCTCGAGGAGATCTCAGCCCTATGGCTGCATTCTTCGGAGGCCTGGCCGCACAAGAAGTCTTGAAAGCGGTATCAGGAAAGTTTACCCCTGTCAAGCAGTGGTTGTATCTCGACTCTCTCGAGTCTTTACCTTCATCTGTTCCGCGATCGGAAGATTTATGTCGACCTCAGATGTCTCGATATGATGGTCAAATTATGGTCTTCGGTCAAGAGTTCCAGAAGAAGATTGCAAACGTCCGTAATTTCTTGGTTGGTTGTGGTGCTATTGGGTGCGAGATGCTGAAGAACTATGCCATGATTGGCCTAGGTACAGGTTCCCAAGGACACATTACAGCCACCGATAACGACTCGATCGAGAAAAGCAATCTGAACAGGCAATTCCTTTTCCGTTCAAAAGATGTCGGCAAGCAGAAGAGCGATTGCGCTGCTGCCGCCGTACAGGCCATGAATCCAGACCTACAAGGCAAGATCACAACCTTGACTGACCGGATAGGCCCCGATTCGGAGGACGTCTTCAATGAGCAATTCTGGGGTAAGCTCGACTTTGTCACGAATGCTCTTGACAATGTTGAAGCCCGAACCTACGTCGACCGACGATGTGTTTTCTTCATGAAGCCCTTGCTCGAAAGCGGTACCCTCGGTACCAAAGGCAACACTCAAGTTGTCCTGCCGAGACTGACGGAGTCATACTCGAGCTCACAAGATCCACCTGAACAGTCGTTCCCAATGTGCACTCTGCGAAGCTTTCCCAACAAGATCGAGCACACCATAGCCTGGGCTAGAGACATATTCCAATCATTCTTTGTTGGGCCACCCGAAATCGTCAATCTTTATTTGACACAGCCTGACTACATCAATACAACGCTGAAGCAACAGGGGAACGAGAAGCAGATCTTAGATGGCCTGAACGAATTCCTCGTCACAGACAAACCATCTGATTTCAATGACTGTATTGCCTGGGCTCGCATGCAATTTGAAAAGCAATATCACAACTCCATTCAACAACTGCTGTACAACTTCCCCAAAGACGCAAGAACTTCCACTGGCGCCGACTTTTGGTCAGGCCCGAAACGATGTCCAACCGCTCTGAAGTTCGACGCGGCTGACGAGGTGCATATGGGTTATGTTGTTGCAGCCGCAGCACTTCGTGCATACAACTACAACATCGAGGTGCCCAAGTTAACGCCGGAGGACTATGCCAAGGTCCTTGACAGCATGATCATTCCTGAATTTCGCCCGGATGCCAATATAAAGATACAAGCTGACGAGAAAGAGCCTGATCCGAATGCCAACCAACCCGCGTTTGACGACCAAGACGAACTTAACCGGATCATCGCCTCCCTTCCCACTCCCTCGTCCCTGCTCGGCTTCCGACTCAACGTGGTAGAATTTGAAAAAGATGATGACACCAACCATCATATTGACTTCATTACTGCAGCGAGCAATCTCCGAGCATTGAACTACGATATTCCGGTCGCTGATCGTCACAAGACCAAGTTTATTGCGGGCAAAATCATTCCAGCCATTGCGACAACAACCGCGCTTGTCACCGGGTTGGTCATTCTGGAGCTTTACAAGGTTGTGGACGGCAAGGATGATATTGAGCAGTACAAAAACGGCTTCATCAATCTGGCTTTACCCTTCTTCGGGTTCAGTGAGCCGATCGCAAGTCCAAAGGGCACGTATCAAGGCAAGAACGGCGAAGTGACGATCGACAAGCTGTGGGACAGGTTTGAAGTGGACGATGTCACCTTGACGGAGTTCCTTCAGCATTTCGACGATCTGGGTTTGTCGGTATCGATGGTCAGTTCTGGAGTCAGTTTGCTGTATGCCTCATTTTACCCGCCCAGTAAGACCAAGGATAGGATGCCCTTGAAAATGAGTAAGCTGGTCGAGACCATCAGTAAGAAGCCGATTCCTGATCACCAGAAGAACATTATCTTCGAAATCACGGCAGAAGACACCACCGAAGAAGACGTTGAGGTGCCTTATGTCATGGTAAAGTATAGAAAGTAATGTGTGAGGTGCCGAAGAATTCTAAATGGGTGCATGGGCTAGACAAGGCAAACAAAGACAAGGTCGATGTGCAAAGAGTTACAAATCTTCAGGGAATAGACATCAGATTCTGGTCATCGTAGAGCCGCTGAAGAATAACGTTATAGAAGTCGTTGCGACGAATACTCCATCGATCACTAGGGCGTGCTAGGGTACCGCTGGGGCGGAATCCATTTGCATCAGGGTGATCAGGCTACAGCATGATTATCCTATCAGCCGCACAGCGACTAACGCAGTGCGGTATCCTGGCCTTACCTAATCATGATCCATTGGTCTCGAGCGCTTGTATGCTCTACGGATTCTCTTTTGGGCACGGTTTTCCCAAAGAGTACATAAACTAGGTTCCCTATCATGATTGAAATCTCTTCCAGGTCACCCCATGATCAAAGGATTCAGCTGCTCGACAAGACTCCGCACATTGCCACTGCTGAAGCATAAACGCGGATTCCCGCTTTCCAACCCTTTTCACCAAAGCAGTAAACGGTCTATGGCAACGAACGGAACGAATATGGTACGTCGTGGGCGAGCCCCGCTCTTGTATATCTTCTCCCTACTCGGTATCGTTGCACTCGGACTTTTATTGAAAATTGGCTTACGGCAGGACGCGAAGTCAAGCATCACAAAGTATGCGGACAAGAACGGGGAATTCAATCGACAAGTTTCTCAGTTCCGGGACTTCATCTCGAAGGCGCCAGGCGCCAAATTTGCACCAGAAAAGAATCGGTATCATCTCTACGTAAGCTATGCTTGTCCGTGGGGTCAGTTGCATCCGTCGATCAGATGACAAGGATATTGAACTGACCGCGCTCCCAGCTCACCGAACCTTGATTGTCCGAAAATTGAAAGGGTTGGAAGATATTATCCCGTTCACTGCTGTGCATTGGCACATGCAAGAAAAGGGTAAGTGAGCTGCACGCGAATCTTCGAAGCAGGGAGGAGAGAAGTATCAGCCACAAAAGCTGACTGTTCTGCTGCTAACCCGCCCTTCCGCAGGCTGGCGTTTTGTCGGTGATGATGAGTCCCTGCCCGGCGAGAATGTGACCAAGGATCCCTTACACCCAGAACTCACTCACCTCCGCCAGTTGTACTTCACGGCTGAACCGGAGTATGGTGGCCGCTTCACGGTGCCGACTCTCTGGGACAAGAAGCTGAACACAATCGTGTCGAATGAATCGGCCGAAATCATCCGCATGTTCTACACCGAATTTGATGATCTCCTCCCCGAAGAATACCGTGCTCCCAACGTGGACCTGTTTCCGAAAGATTTGCAGAGCACCATCGAGGCGACCAACGAGTGGACGTACAACGACATCAATAATGGTGTCTACAAATCCGGCTTCGCAACGGCGCAAGAAGCGTACGAAAAGAACGTGATGCAACTGTTCAAGTCACTCGACCGAGTTGAAGAGCACCTTGCTTCGAACGCGGCCAAGGGCGTTACGCCGTACTACCACGGCAAGCAGCTGACTGAAGCAGACGTTAGACTATACACCACCATCGTCCGTTTTGATCCGGTATACGTGCAGCACTTCAAATGCAACATTCGCGATATCAGGTCCGGCTATCCTGCTCTTCACAACTGGCTCAGGAATCTATACTGGAATGTGGACGCATTTGGAAGTACGACGCAATTTGAGCATATTAAGAAGCACTATACGAAGAGCCACAAACAAATCAATCCGTATGCGATCACAGCGGTGGGGCCTGTTCCGGATATCTTGCCGACGGATGAGGAAGTGAATGCTGTGAAAGCGGCAGAGAAAGGGAAGTAATCATATCGGCCATTAAATGTACGAGGGCTTCAAGTTCCAGGCAGCCAGGCAGCTATTGAGACTTTGCTCGCTCGACACCGTTCAACAAGAATTCAAATGGTCTGGGTGATACCGAGGTACCTAGAGGAAACGCCGTGCGAGTCGCCACAGGGTTTGAATGACATCATCTGAAACGGTTGAGTTCTGCTGCTGAAAGAAAACTCGATTTCATGTGATGGACAAAGTGTGCACGAACGTTCGCCTTCTCAACGTCACCTGCAGTCCATTGATTTGTTTCGTCCGACTGTGTGAGTGCATGACATATGACATGCGAAGGCGTGATTTCCAATACGAGTAGCGTATTCAGACATTCCTGGCTGGTTTCATCTTCCAGAAGCATCTTAGGCCCAGGCTCAGGCTCCCGGTGCGTATTAGCAGTTCGACCCATTCTTAAATCGCACCGCCGTTTCAATTCCAAATTCCTCGCACCCTCGGCTTGTACAAGATCAAACCTCTTCATCTTCAAGCGACAACTCGCATCCCACCTGCGAAACCCATTGAGCACCACCACCCAGTCGCGTGAATTGTCCTTCTTCCACACTCAACCAGCCAGCATGGCCAGCGCAACGACATTTTACGGCTTCACGACCAAAGACAAAAAGGGCAACCAATACCCGCTATCTCAACATCAGGGCAAAGTCATCCTAGTCGTGAACACAGCCTCGAAATGCGGCTTCACCCCTCAATTCGGCGGCCTCGAGACGCTATGGAAGAAAATCCAAGCCAACCCGAAATACAAAGACGACTTCCTCATCCTCGGCTTCCCCAGCAACCAGTTCGGCAGCCAGGACCCGGGCTCCAACGACGAAATCCAAGAGTTCTGCCAGATCAACTACGGCGTCACCTTCCCTGTCCTGGGCAAGACCGATGTCAATGGCAACAATGCCGAACCCGTGTGGGAGTGGATGAAGGGTGAGAAGGCCGGCATGATGGGCTTGAAGAGGATCAAGTGGAATTTTGAGAAGTTCTTGATCGGTCGTGATGGGAAAGTGGTCAATCGCTGGGCTAGCACGACTACACCCGCTTCGTTGGAGGCCGATATCATGAAAGCGCTGGAGAAGCCGAAGCCTGCTGCATAAGCAAAGGCTTTGAAAATCTGTTTGTTGTAAAAGACTATATGCGATCAATACATGAAACACACACAAAGACGTGGGAGATAATTGTGCAATTTCGGAAAGTGCCAACGCCATTCGATCGATTGTATTCACATCTATGCATTGAGGTAGGCTATGGGGATCAGTGGTATAGAATGTAATGCAAAGACTGCGAACCGCTCTACTTCTCAGCTCTCAGCAGGGGGTTCGTGTCGTCTCATCAGCTACGAGCCTCTCCTTGACTCTCCCATCTGATCGCCCCAAGTCGTGGCTACAAATGCTAAGAAAGGTCCTTGACTGATGACAACTAACCACGCTAATACTACTCCTTCCAAGCCCGGATCTGATCCTGCCCCTTCAGCTGCTCTTCTTTTCTCTTCTCTGCTAGTGGCGCTCTCTCCGGAGGTGCATGCATGATGATCAGACCGCAAAAGCGAAAAGAATCACTCACACTCACACAGCCCTATCTTTCCCTCTCTCTCTGTGGGCTACCCCTTCCCCCAAAGCTCTATCTAGCTCTTTAGCTTCAGCTTCAGCTTCAGCTCTAGCTCGACCCCTTCATCTTGCGATACAAGTCGCCCGCAAGACTAGTGCTGCCCCTCCGATTAGGATCCATGGTGGTGCCAGCGGTCGCCTCCATTCCAAACAAGCTATCTCTGCGATCGCTATCACTGGCCACAATGACGCTGCCCTTGCGCAGGTTCGCCGTCGCCGCCCCGCCCGTGGCACGGTGGACGTTGCTGACGCTGCCCTTGCGGCCGTCGGCGGCGACGTTCTCGACGGCCTGTGCCGCGTCGGTCCCGAGGTCGACGGCTGCCTGAGACGCTCGGCGGTCGGATTCGAGCGCGTTGGACGCCGCGCTGTGGCGTCGGTAGAACCCGCTGTGCTTGCGCAGGAATTCGTCGTACGTCGCGTTGGCTTTGTACCCCGCCCCGCCGGTGAGCGTGTGCGGCATCGTGAAGGATCCGGACATGGTTGCGGTTGTTTTTTTCTCCTTTTTTGTTGTTGTTGAAGGTCGTAGAGTGGGGAAACGCTGGGCTTTGTGGTCGTAGGACGGGCCCGGTGTGAGGAAATATGTAATTCCTTTGGAGCTGTTTACGACCTACGGGTACAGGTGCCGGGGCCCCTAAAGTGTAGCCTGGGGACGTGAACGCTAGGGGTTAATAAGGTTTTTGGGAGGGACTGTTTCGTTTCGTGGCTGCTGGGCTCGGGGCGTTTTGGGTCGCTACCTACTGCACCAAGAGAGCTTTCAAGGTGAGCGCAGTCAAAGGAAATGGGACATCACGGGCTTTTATTACTCCGTACCCTCGACATCCTGCTTTGAACGGCAATGCGAAACATTTTACCGAGTTGGCTGAAAGGCTAGACTACCACTAGTTACCAATACACAGACGTCGCAAGGTTGACGCATGACCAATGTCGTATGACTGAAGGAGAGCTACAGAGCTTGCTGGAGTCATGACTGGGACGAATAAGAAGTGAGGGGCCTGATAGACTTTCGTATCCCCCGCACGATGCTCGGTCTAAGCTGATCCTGCAGCTCCACATCCAGCGTGGTCTAGCCCGATCCACGACGATCGTGTCGAACTCGCTTGCAGCCAGATTTGTGTGGTCCTCCTGGTAACGAATTGCAGACTAGCACAAATGACATGGCCGCCTCGGATTCGTCGACCACTTTATCTTGCTTTCAACCAGTCGACTGCAGTAGTGTTTCTTGGTGGCTGGTAGCATACACTAGCTTCAATTCTCTTCCATGGCCTCTATCTGTCGCCGTCAGCAACTGTTTTGCCGACCAAGCAACAATGAAGCCCCGGAACAATAGTTTTGCCGACACCGGCATACTGAATGCGCATCCACCCCCTGGCTTCGCTGAAATCCTTTTCATAAAATATACTGTTGGGGGCAGTACGGAAATTCTAGATGCGACCTTTATGCTGCTCGGCCGGGTTTGGAAAGCCGGTGTCCGTTCCGTTTCTCCGAACCCGTACGTGCTCGGGCTGAGGTAGACAGGGAGGTTGTCGCAATCAGTCTCGAGTGTATCCTTCGAGGGCGATATGTGGCAAGACACTCTGGTTTCCACACTCACAACCATGCCCCACGGACATGCCTGTCAAGGAATGGCCGTGCCCTCCCACCGACAGACCCTCGTCTTGAATTACTAGCAGCGTCAACTCGGTTCTATAACACCAGATTTTTCAGTTGTCTCTGAATCAAAATGTCTTGAACTGACTGCATTGTTGTTTTGAGCAGATCGGTATCGGTCGCATTCGTGAAACTTATGTAAATCTCTCTGCTGGCGTTTCGGTTGATGGCTCGGAATTTGTTCGCAAAGAATTGTGTCGCAGCGGCCTCGTCCCCTTCCTTTCCAGTGTAATCTGGGAAATGTTGGCTGATAGGCGACTTTTTCAGTTTCTCTCGGAAAAGGTCAATCTTGTTGAGAAAGAGGATGATAGGCTTATCTCTGAACCACTCGCCGTTGATAAGGGACTCGAACAGCATCAGCGCTTCGTGCATCTGATTGGCATTGACATCTTCAATTAGAGATTGATCGTAGCCGGATAATGAAGCCAAGAAGAGCAAGCACTGTACGCCTTCAAAGCAATGAATCCACTTTTTCCGTTCTGACCTTTGACCGCCAACATCCATCATCCGGAATTTCACGTCTTTCAGGTCGAAGAATGTCTCGGTAATGCCCGTAGTACGCAACCTGGCATGCAAAATATCCCGATTCGAGGGAACCCATTCCGGATCAAACAAACGGTCCAGGCTCTCAAAATAGTAGTGCATGTTGTCGTTCAAGGCAAATTCGTGTCCTTTCGCGACCGCGTCTTGTACACCGGCATCCTCCCACAGGGTTTGCAAGGCCTCCTTGATGTTGGGGTCTCTAAAGGCGCCCTCGGCATCGATGTCGGGATTCACCTCTTCTATCAAGGCGGCCGCCTCTTTCGTTGATGGATGCTCAAACTGGATCCTTTCACTGTTGAGGATCTCGATCAAGACTTTGCAGGCCACGATCACATTCGAGTAGATGATGGAGCGTGTCTGAACCTTCTCATCCTCTTGGAAACCGCTGGAATAGATGATGCGCATCTGTTTGATGATAGTCGATTTGCCCGATTCGCCAGCGCCTGTTTCAATATCAGTTAATAGCCGTCCAAATCCAGGTCGGGGGAGGTGTCTTCGCACTGACCAAGCAGCAGGATTTTCACGGTTCGGGCATCGGCCCTCTGGTCTTGTCGCAGCTGTTTTTCTATCTTGTCATTTTGCGTCACCGCCGCTTTGTACGTGGGGTCTACTTTGGACGGTCCACAACCCATGTCGAAGTTCAAATGCGCGTGGCTGCGCAGAATATGCAATGCAAACTCGTCGTGACAATTAGCGCATAACCGCTGGTCGCTTTTTCGGATGCTACAATCTGCGAAAGCTGCGGTACAACGACTGCGAGTTATTGAAAAGCTGAAAATGGCAAAAGCTACAGACACACAGCTGAGGCAAAGTGCGCTTCAAGTTATCGAAATCCAGTAACCATATAGAGAATGAAGCAAACGAGATTGAGCAAGAAGAACAAACAACAATAATGGCCACCTGGTAAAGAAAGCCCGACTCGCTTGGGAAATGGGAAAAGCGACTTAAAATCAGCATCGCGTTGAGCCCCAGTTTTTCAACCTACCTCTAGTACAGTCCCGAGAAATCTTGTCGACGCTAGTGTGGATGCTGTGGGTGCCGAGGAACCGCGCAAAACTTGAATTTTTGACACGGGGAGCTGTCAAAATGCCTAAAGGCCCAATCACAACCAGCATTCAAGTTCATGTCAACATTTCTAAAAACTGGACAATAGATTGAAGTACCATTCATACGACGTAAAATGTAACCCTCCCTCAATCAAGTGCGCCCATGAGACGTGTTGAGGTCAAAGCAGCAGAGCGATGTATCAAAGTCAATTCCTATACGCACATGGAGTACTCCGTACTCTGATTGGGTCTGCCATGCTCAGTGGCTGACCTAAATTGCAGGCCGCGTACGGAGTAGCAGGCGTAGTCCTACTCCGTACGCCAGCTTCCGCCCTAGTAGTTCCCGTCGCTTCATGTCGCAAATGGGCGAATGATGTTGGCTGTGCAAAGCAATGAAACACGGACTGGCCTTGATCGAGCATTGACCCTCTCCCACCAGCACGTCCCCACCGGTCTATCCAAAGCCAAGACACTTGACATTAGCTACCTAGATATTGTGTTCATACAGCTGCCTGTCACTTAGCAGTGGTCTAATACCCTTCAAATTTTCATCTTTGCTAATAGATAGCTTATATAGCAGATCTAAGAAGCTCTGAATAGACAGCTCGATAAAGCAACTCATAGCGTCGATTTACTCTCAGCACGATTGGTACTGAGAGTCCATTTTATCTCGGCCGGACTGCCCTGCTCCCCCACCCTCCCCTTTAATGCTACGGAGTACCAGTACTTCAAGCTGCAGACGTGCTGCACGTGGTATTCCTTCCTAGACCCGTTTGGTAGCTGAAGGGTCCCCTATCATTCAGTCGGAATCAGGCTATCATCTTCAACTCATTCCCATACTTCGACACCCTCTGGTTTCGTGGGTGCCCACGAAAATCACCGCGCCTCGAACCCCAAACTGACTGCAGCAAGTTGAAACCTGAGATTGCTCGGCCACATGGGGTTTCGCGGCCCACCAAGATCCCGAACTTTGCATACAGTCGACCCATGTGTTCGCTAACTCTGATGCTGTACGCCATCGGTAGAAAGCACACTATTGATACTGAAGAATCCCGGTTCGAATGGACTGCCGTTGCCCTCATGATCTCAAACAATGAGCAGAAATATTCGGCAGGCTACAAGACGAAGACATTTCAGAGTGCACGGATGAGGAGCTACCTCTCGCAGCCCAAACACACACACGTAGGAAGTGAGTTAGCTGTGTGGGCTGTCTGTGTACAATACCAAAATGCAACACATATTGAGGATTCGTTGAGGAGAGCATTGCATGAATGAAGATAGCAAGTGCTATCCCCAAAAGGTTTGTACCAGGTATTCTGCTGATATACTCTGGATTTTGAGCCGTTCTTGTCAACACTCCTACCCGAATTGAGATGTCTGTGTCAGCAACAAGCGACGGGCTCTCATTTTGCCTTTGAAGGTTGATGCTTAAGCATTGCTTCCTCCCAATCGTTTGGGAAAGTCAGGAGTGGTTTTAAAAGACACATCCCTGAGGTACGATCCTGCAGCGTTTAAAGCATTCCACCAGCATGGACGCGACCTGTATGGCTGCAAAAGAGACTCAAATTCTCAAGCCTTGTACATGTCCAGGATTCTCCGGGTTAAAAGCGTGGTTTTCTACAATGCTCCCGACATAGCGGGTAACTCTTCTGCTCCGTGGCCGATCCCAACCAGGGCTTTGGTTTCTAGAAGCATAGAAGATTTCTCGAAGTTCAGGGTGCTTTCCCCTAAACGCTATTCAGATCGTGGTTTGGAGACAATCAGGCCATTCAGCTTGCAAAATTCGGTCATCATCGTTTGTCGATCCTCAGTAACAATGCGTGCTGACTTAATGATGCGTCTAGCGTTAGGGCAAAGCCTCGGCCGAGTGTCGGCACCAGATATCGGCATCGAGTGACCCCACTCGGGGCAAGCTAGAGCAGCGTGATCTATGAATACTCCCCTCTCACCCCTCACAACCTTGCAACCTTGCAGCTCGTATTCCATGTCATTGACACTTCGACCGGAGATTTCCAGGGCGGAGAATTTAACAAGCTAGCGGTGACGTTGCTACCCTTCGCTAAAGACGGTGACTACTGGCACTCGTACCAGCGGCCATGTCAAGGTAGAAAACATTTAGCCGGTCCTCAAATCGTTCAACCACCTTTGGCACTGTTGGACGCATTGAAATGATAACGCTCCGTTTCATTTGATCCTACTAGCTATTAAGTTGAGATTTACATCTGAAATTTCTTATAAATGTAATTTAAGTTGTCTTTTACTATATAGTAAAAGTTGAAGTGTGCCGGACCATGAGTAAGTGAGAAGCAGCTCCACGGGGTGGTGTTGTCGATGTCCAACTTATTTTGAGTGGACCGTGTGCGGCTGCCGAAACCAGTAAGATGCATTGAGGCAAACTCAATGCAAAAACATCCGTTCCCGAATTTTGGCATCCCATCGATTGTGTTGGAGCTTTACCATATCGAGGTAATGGTGTTCTAAATAACTTCAAAATCGACCAGTCACGAAAGGCTAAACCCTTTGCCGAAAAGAGTAGAGCGTCATAACCCGCAGGTGGGCGGAAGATCGTCCCCAGTCGACAAACACCACGTGCGTTAACATTATTCACTAAATCCTTCCTTCACTACTAGCCGTGATTTTCTAGAGTTGGAAGGTGTAAATCCTATATTTGAACATGGGAATAATGAACCAAATTGGCTAGAACGACTGATAATGGAAGTAGATTTGGCCCCTGGCGAACCCTGCATCTGTTCCCATTAGTCGGTAAGCCAAAAAAGATCAGGTAAGCAATTCTCAGACCAGCTTCTCCTCATGTCGACGCAAGAGAACCATCTCGTGCAGCTAACGTCGCCAAAACATTTGGGCGTGCCAGACCAGAGTACGCCGCCCTGACTCCAACTTGACCGTCATTAGCCCTTGCAGCCAAGGCCACATTTGGTTCCCAAAACAACGCCTTTATCCCCACTAACCTGATTCGGGAATCAGCCCTTCGCAGAACCACTGGACGAGAAACGCTTTTGCGAAATAGCAGTACATCAACTACTGCGATATAGTCTTTAGGGCTCAGTGGATACCAGTTCGTGGAATCGGTCAAGGAATCCATGTCGTATGGCGCTACCAGTCATTTGGATTGTATTTTGATGCACGGGTTTTAAAGCTATTGCAGATCACCCACAACGGGTTATAATATTCACACGATCGCCTTCTGATTTACTGGTTCAGTTGAATTGTTTTCCAAAAACTCGTTCTATCAAGCTGTCTGGGTTTCGAGGCGCAAAATCGACAACCAGTTGTATATCTTCTAAGCCATCGGGATAACCTAGTTTATCCGAGGGACCTCTGCCCCACCTTGACCTCCATCGCTATGGACTTCACCGGCTATGGGAGCTCGCCTTCGGCGTCACCGAACAACAACATCGTCTCCAACAGTGCATATTTCGATAGCAGTTCAGACTCGTCAAGCCCAAACTCTCCGGTGAGTTGTTAGGTCAATACCTGTCGCAATGAAGACTGACTCTCAGAAGCATGGAAACCGGCGGAGCTTCGGTTCTCCCATGAGCTTCGATGTACTTCAGTACAACGCCACACCAACAAGCTTCTATCCCTCACACGAGTCAAACAAGATCCCCGTCGACCTTTCATCTCGCAGCTTCGACGAGAAAGACAGACGGCGAAAACGCAGTGACGCATCGAAGGACAGTGAGAAGGAGATGGTGCCAAGTATGCATCTGGTACGCAGTCACTTTCCCCGCACCCGATGATTATGTGCTAATTGCGTAGCAGCGCAGGAGAGCCCAGAATCGAGCTTCACAAAGGGCATTTCGGGAGCGCAAAGAGAAGCACGTCAAGGGCCTCGAACACCAACTCGAAGAACTACACGAAAAGCACCAGGATCTGCTACAGTCATACACCAAGCAAATCGATGAAGTATCGCGGCTCAACGCGCGGATAGCTCACCTCTCGGGAGAACTGAACAGTCTCCGGCATTGCCAAGGCACCTCGTTCGGCGAGCTAATGATGTCGGACAAATTCGACAAATTCGATGCTTTCTCTTCGACAGACATAATGTATCAACCTACCGACATATCCTACTACGACAAAGGTCCACTCGACTTCAACCCTGACTTTGCACTCAGCGCCTTTGAGGATTCGCTGTAACCACCTGCTTGCACACATCTAGTTTGCGTTAATTGCGAAGGCGTTGGGAGCTCAAGCACACTCAGACTGAGGTGCAAAAGGACTGGGACAAATTGCAGCACTTCTGGGTGGAACATTTGATTCGATCCGACATTTGAAAGTGTGGGATCCATTTAGGACTATGTTATATTCATTGGAGCTAATCTCTTGCTTTGTATTGTATGGTAGATTTTGGAACAGGAGCAGATTGTTGCCCGCTCATGCGGTGTTGGGAGAACTGGAAAACTTTCTGGGCCCAGTCGACCCTGCTCACTAATAGGTCGACTGTGGCTGCGAGACTGGAGTATGCACAATATCAGTGCAGATAACTAATTTTGACAAACCCAAAAACGATGCACCTCCCAAAGTCGCTCACATGTGTATTGAAGAGGGGGACAATGATGTTTAAACTCGGGCTTGCAAAAAGTGGATTGGCAAAGCTCCAACTACCTATAGCATACCTGGATACGCACGTGTCAGTGCACGGCAAGCAGAACGGGATGTATCATTTTCAGTTAGCCATGCTGTTGCCTTCTTGCATGATTAGTGAGGCCCACCACTGACCACACCGAGCACGACCGAGTTCTGGACGTGATAACCCTCTTACCTTACATTGGTTAGTTAACGTTCAACCTCCAACAGAATCATGCGTCGCTATACGAAATATGTCGAAATCCCAGGCGACAGGCCGAAGTGGGGACGGTCCCATTTTAATAGGGTTAAACGAGAATGCTTTTAGCTTGTTCCGGCCTCGTGGAGGTGAATATGCAGGCAATACATCCCTGGCCCCTGCCCCTGCTACTTGACGGCGATCAGGGCGTTACATGTTGTATACGGCGGGGAAGATGGTGGCCTGACACCCCTCACGTCTGATCGTGCGTTGACTTAAGGTTTCACGAAATTGCTCAAACAGGTAAACAGGTGATTCTTCTTTGGGTAAAATATTTCGATGCATAGGTTTTCTCATTCGCTGCTCCCGGAAGACAGGCAGGGTTATCGTAAGACTCGGAGTTGCCACCCAAGGCGAACAAAACTATGACTGTCCTACGGAATAGTCTGCATCCCAGCACGTATCTCGTAAAGGGTGGCGCAACTTATTTCTGCATCATCAATTCGTAACCAGAAATGTTCAAAAGGCACGTCAGGCCACACACCCCTGCTCCGTTCCAGCGCCCACGAGCGCCCAAGGAGTCTTGGCGTCGAGTGCAGGGAAGGAGGTAATCATTTACTGAGTAACGCTTGGCAGACACTTTGAAGTCACATGAAGACAAGAATGGCTTTAATTTCGTCCACGACAGACCCCGAATGAAGCCTGCATGACGACATGATCGTGAATAAGGCGGCCATTATTGAGAAGAAACGAAATGCAGTAGTACAATGCGTGGCAGACGTCACTCACATCCGGTGCTCGAAGCCTTCTGTCCCTTTCAAAATGGACCCATATTGCGCCGACGAGGCTGCATACCGGCCACGTTTAAGGTTTGGGTTGGACACGCCTTGCCTAAGATAGCAAAACATACACAATCATTTCATGCTCATTCCTTTGGCGCATACTCACAATTTCATTCTTACTAGACCAGAGCTCACAGCAGGCACATTCTCGTCCAAGTCGATACTTCAGCTACTGCGATCATCAACTGCGATCATCATCAGCGTCCAGAAAGAAACCGCGAGCTCTACGTGAACCGATCGGCGCTCCGCTCACCTCACCCGGACTCGTCTAATACAACCACAGCCAACATCCTCGAGCCTTTGCCATTCTTACCGCGCCACAGTCAACAACTAGCAAAGGCCGCTGCACGGTCGACAACATGTCGTTGTGTCAGCGTCTTCAAAGGAGGAGCAGATAATGCGCACATCCGAGGACGGATACGGTGCATTAACCTCGACCATGGCGACTCATGGCTATAACCTGCGCAGCCGCCTCAACAGTCCTTCGACAAACAGCATTCGAGGCAGTCCAGCCACCGCCCATACTCCATCATCCAAATTTCTCTATTCTGCCGCACCCAAGAGCCATCCGTCTCCGGTTTCACTGCAGCTGAACCATGTTATCGGCACCACAACTAGAAATCCTTGCGGATTGTCGGCATGTTCAGAGAATAACACTTTCGCTTACTGCGCTGGCTCTGTAGCTGTTTTGGCTCAGATTGACCACGCCGATCAAGTGTCGCATCGATACTACAGGGCAAGGCCCACAGCCGTCCCTTTGAACCCCGTGAACGCATTCTACGCTACTCCTACCTCAACTCCGACTCGAAGCCGCCGCCCCGTTTTGACGCCGAAGAGAGAGCGTGAGAGCATTGCTCCAGGTCGCATGCTTCCGGATGAAGACAACGCAAAGACCTGGACTGCGAGAGAAAGAATAAAGTCGGTGAAATGCGTTTGCCTGAGCCCGAATGGGAAGTTACTGGCTGTGGGCGAGACAGGCTACAATCCACGCGTGTTGCTCTATTCCACATCAAAGGATGCAAGCACGGAGATTCCTATCTCGATCATAACTGATCATGCTTGGGGCGTGAAGAGCGTGGCATTTAGCGCCGACTCTCGTTTCCTGGCAACCTTGGGTGAATCCAACGACGGCTTCTTATTCATATGGAGCGTGAATAAGGGCTCTGGAGCGCTCAGACTGTGTGCAACGAACAAATGTACTACAAATATCTGCCACATGACCTGGTGTGGTCAGCGTCTTATCACCGTCGGAACTCGTCATGTCAAAGTTTGGTATCTATCCGGAAGCGAAGCAGCTTCACTTGACAAGTCCTCACGTCTAAGAAGCTCTATCGAACCAAATTCGACTGCTTCGCCAGTACCTTTACCTGGGCGCAATTGCTTGTTGGGCGACCTGGCAGATCTGACCTTTACGTGCGCAGTTGCCACAAGCGAACATCTTGCAGTTTTGTCCACCGGCATTGGCTCGCTTTGTGTCGTTGACGTAAGCAAAACTCCTGCCTTACTCACCGCCTTAGATCATGATCAGGGTCCTGCAAGGAGTATAGCCTGGCGGGAGCGACCGCGGCGTCTAGTGTGGGCTGGTGGAGGTGCTGAGGTGCACCAAACTAGCTTTGATAGCCTCCTCAAGCAGCAAGGGTCGCTGTCAGACCGCTTCAAACCCGTTCTTCGCCTGGACCCCGGATCTACAGTGCCGAGAAGGTCAGCCCTACGGCAATCCTTAGGCCTTAGTCAGCCAGACCAAACCGGACCAGTTGCCGTTTCTTGTCTGACCAAGCACACCGTCTATGTTGACACGAATTCCAATCTTGTGTCATCAAGGTTAGAAGAGGCGGAAGGCTCCTCAACCCCGCCAACACCACTGTTGTCACGTAATGAACCCGTTCAGGGTGTGCAAGCTGTGGACCCAACTTTCGGCCTCGGGTCCTTCTTCACTTGGTCCAAACGTGGAGAGATCCGCTTTTGGAATTCAGAGGCGCAGCTGTTGCGCCTGGACCACGTTGAGCTCGACGAAGACACTGATATTGAAGATGCGGCAACTAATGAGCTCAAGGTGCTTCGCATGTCGAAGAAAGGTATCTTTCTCTCTGGAGATCGGATGGGAGTGCTGAAAGTCATTGGAGGTGGAACATGGGACTTGCGATACACTGTTCGCGCGCATGCCGCAGAAGTTAACGATATCTGCATAGACGCCACGTCAAGTTTTGTCGCGACGTGTAGTCGCGATCGAACAGTGCAAGTCTTTCGACTTGTCGAGTCGGGCCTCCATCTACTCCAGACGATCGATGACCACATCGCAGCAGTCAATCAGGTTACGTTCAACCATGCTGGTAACGCTCTATTATCTTCGTCTTCCGATCGCACCATCATTGTGAGAGCAAAAGTGGAACAAGAGGGAGGCGAAGAGGCGCTTGTAGCGTTTCTGCAAACCAGAATTATCACGCTCAAAGCCTCGCCCTTGTCCATGGGCCTGGTTCCAGATAAAGACGATCTGTTGTATGTTTCCACACTTGACAGGCATGTTGTCAAAGTCGATTTCAACACGGGCGTCACTCTGCGTGCCTTCAAAGTTGCCGATGCAGACACCGACGATCATGCTGTTTTGAATGTCATAAAGGTGGCAGCAAATCTCGATATGGGAGACATGAGGTCAGTGCTTGTTGGTTGCTCCTCAACAGACAAATCGGTCAGAGTGTATGATCTCCAGAAGCAGATCCTGCTGTCCAAAGAAACGGCGCACACGGAAGGCGTCAGCGATCTAGCTCTTCTAGAAAGCGGCCCCAATCAAGGCGTGGCCTGCAGGAAAACCTTTGTGTCAACTGGTTACGACAGCACGATCATGACCTGGACATTACTTGCAAATAACCAGCTCACACAAACTCCTGCCGTGGAGGCTACTCAGGACCAAGCGAGTTTGAATATAGACTCAGATGGTATACCAGCCAAAGCCAGTCCAGCCAGTATGCCGCCGCTGCGCAGGATATTGACAAAGCTCGACATTGCTGAGCTCGTCAAACACCCTTCACCCGAGCCTCAATCGTCACGAGACCCATCTCCAGATCGACTGAAACCGAAAAAGTCGAAATTGGCCTTGGCAGCATCCGCTATTGACGAAGTCGACGAGAGCGCGTCCCCGTCCCTTCAACGAAGGGCAGCATCAGCAGATGACAACGTCAAGACAGAGCGAAGGTCACCTTCGCCTCCAGCTTATGCATCAAGGCGGCTGAAAAGACCATTGGCACGAGGAGAGATCAGAAGCGACTGTTTTTCTGGGCCTCCTGATCGGTCGAAAAGGTCACCTTCCTCCCAGATCCATTTGGTTGGGCCGCCGTTGAAGCAAGAGTCAAAAGCGAATAATTCAAGACTAAGGCGACCTCCTTCCGAGCCTGCTGATCTACGAGCAAAGGCACAAGCACAAGAACGACGTGTCAGTACTATGCTTACCCAAAACGATGTTGGCCCAGCGGGCATGGTCTCAGAGCAAGCATGTAGAATGCTCAAAACGTACAGGAGGAAGTTGCAGAGCTCATCGGACCATTCAAATCTGGATGACCTCGAAGCAGAGCTTGAAGCAGTTCTGGATTTGGTGAAACAGAAGAAGCAACGGAAGAGGAATCTCGTCAATGGAGGGATGACAACTGAGTCGAGTACTACACGACTGAAACGGCAGCCATCCGCAACGTTGAAGCGTACCCCTCGGAAGGACAAGGCGCACGACAGCAGCGCCACTGAGAGCGACGCCAATAGTCCGGTATCCGGCAGTGACGGCAGCAAACAGTCTGAACTCGCCGAAAGCGGACCGGGTGAGCCACATGCAACTGCAACTGCAAAAGCAAATGCAGAAGCTGGAGCTGGAGCTGGCCTGACTGTCGATAGCTTATCTTTGCGTCTGGGAAATGTAGATCTGGCTGAGGCGTAGGGCCGCCTCTGGTCTCTGTTACATCGACTTGGGTCCGATCTTACCTTTGGATTCTCACCTCTGTCAGTGGTAATAACAGGAATCGCTTTCTTCCTAGTTGCTACGATTGAGCGTAGATGGTTTTCAGGATAGGAATGTTTTGGGAAACGATTGCAACGCAAGGGACGTGGACGCGAAATGGTCAATCAGTGGTCCTTTTTTTCGTTTCAATGTAGACATATAATGTACCGGGTATGAAATTAATTTGATGAAATCAAAATCAAAATCAAAACACCGTCATCTTTCGGCCGCGGTTTAGATTATCAATGATAATTCACGCGAAATCATCTATCGCATTGCCGATAACTTTACATTGAAAAATCTACATCTATGTGGGGGTTTGCATTTGACTAGAGAAGGAAAGCGAGGGGATTGGGATTGGGAAGGTCGCAGTGGGGAATCGGTGAATTCGCTGGACCACTCAATATGCAACTAACTGTACTATACTGTACCCCTATGAGATGAGGCTGCGTCCAAGTGATACCGCTGATAGTCGGGAGGGAAAAATAGTAGATTGGGACAAGCTACGATTTCTCGAGACGGTGCAGAACCGCGCGGAGTATGTGTATTCAAAGGGTAGGGGGGTGCGAGGTCGTTCTACTGGATCCCGAGTCTTTGACCGGAAGACAGCTAAACTGAAGCCCTGGCTCTGCTTGGAGACAAACATACATATATCACTAAGATTCCCTTCCTCTCCCTAACTAATGCTTGCCACTTCTCTCCCTCTCCCTCCTCAGCTGCTCCACGTAGGCATCGAACCTCCACTGGCCGGCAACACCACCAGAAAACACGCAGACCTCCCAGGCCCACCAGAGAAGACTAAACCTCTTCACCCAGTACGTCCTCATCCGGGTCCGATCAAACCACACACACTCGGACACATGGATAATCAACATGCCGACCAGCACGGGGCCCCTGACGTACGCCGCCAGCCTCGCGATGCCAGGGAGCAGACCGCCCAAGCTCCACATGCGGCTGACGAGCGAGCCGGATTCCGGCAGGAAGGCAGACGACGGGTGTGTCGCGAATGTGATTAGTGTGATGAGCGTGGAGAAATATGAAAGCCACTGCCATGCGCGGTTGGGCGGGACGAAGCCCTCGACTTTGAAGTCGGCTAGGCCTAGCGCGGCGAGGCAGTCCTTGTGCATGCTGACGAGGCGGGCGCGGGCTTCGGCGAGCGAGGTCATCGGGGGTGTGATCGGGACGAGGTTGCGGCCTGTGGCGTGGGAGATGATCATGTGCGAGAGGGTGATGTCTGTTAGCTGGAGGCTGGCCGGCGGTGGGTCGAGGGGCGTCGGCAGTTTGCAGTAGTGGTTCAGGTAGAGGGCCAGAGACTCGGCGTGGTCGCTGGACATGTGTGTGAGGATGCGGGTTTTCATCGCCGCGGTTTTGGCGTCGTCTGAGGTCGACATCTTGGAATTACTCTTTCTCTCTCTCTCTCTCTCTCTCTCTCTCTCTCTCTCTCTCTCTCTGTGTGTGTGTGTGTGTGTGTGTGAAAGATGACAGTACAGAGTGCAAAGGACGGGTGGTCGTATGGCAGGAGTATGTCTTGTCAGGTGAGTGCACTCTCCAGTGGTAACCTCGCTCAAATGGTTGGGTTTCTTGAGGTGAGCGATTAAATTTAAAAGATGTGAATTTCTAGTTATTGGATTCGAGAAGGGATCCAGTAGATGTACGTTCTATGACACGCATGCATTCGGGACAGCAAAACGAATCCACGAAAATCTAAGATCTATAACAGACAGCAAAATGAAAGAAGACATAGGGTTCTGTTTATGGTAGTGAGAGGTGCGTGGCGGGATAATCAGGAATTTGACCTTCCCAGATGTAGTTAGCTCATGATTTCGTGGTCTGGTCAAGAGGCTTTACTTCTCGATACAGTAGTACTACCCACACAAGACTGGTATTTGGCTGTATTCTATAGTTGTCTTTCTCGCGCATGCCCTCGTGTTTCGGTATCGTCAAAAAGACATTGAGTTAGTAACATGTAGACTATTTCGTAGCGGTATAATAACGTGGACGATTGGAGTAGGAGAGTTTCGGTAGCTAATCAACCGACGTGCGTCCGTCCCGTAGCTTGCAAGCTTTACTCCAAAAATATTTATTTCTTCACTGGTGAGAGGGACATGTGTGTGCTGTTTCAAAGGGGTTTGGTATTATCAAGTGACATTGATATCATGCCCACTAGTAGTACACACAAGAGCGCGTCTCGTGATGCGCTCGGACGGCGCTGATTCCTAGAACCCACAATCCCAGGAGGTGAGGCAGTGGTCCAGTCGTCTATCCAAGAGCAATGCGTCTATATGCCATGCTGTTTTGCCGCCCATCTGTTCTATATTTTGTGGATAATCTTGTCCAATTCTATCGTGCCATGCCAATGTCATATCATAGCGTATGACATGAAGAAAACCAGTAGAAGCGTTTTGAAAAAAAACTGTCGAGATGGAAAAAGTGTTTACTTGGAGATTTCTACACCACCAACGGCACCTAGTATTTGTTAGCGCTTGTCAAGTAAAGAAGAGAGGAGCCGATTGCAGAGAACTTACCAATTACTCTCTTGATATCGCCGTAGATAGCAAACTGGCCAGCAGTGAGGGTGCCAACCATGAACAGACGAGCACCGATACCAGTGTACGAACCACGAATACCAAGCTCGCGACCGATCTTGATCAGTCGGCTAGTGGTGCTCTCACCGGGCAGACCTTGAGTCTTGTTGATCTTGGACAGCATGGTATCGGCGGGCTGAGAGACGATGGCGGCAGCGAAACCAGCAATGAGACCGGAGCCCAAGTTGATCATGGTCTTGGTGCCGTCCGAGGCGGTATTCTTGTCAATTTTCTTGTAGACAGCTTCTGCCACCTTCTCGTAGACGACGAACTTGGCCATGGTGTACGGGACCTGCTTGAAGAGGATGGGGCCGAAGCCGGAGTAGAAGGCAGCCACACCTTCATTCTTCAAGATCTTGCTGAAACCGGACACGAGACCGGTGGCGAAGGTCGGCTGCGATACGAGTCGGATTCGAGTGGCCTCGAGCGGGCAGAGAGCAATGTCGGCGAAGAATTCGGCCAGCGCTGAGGAGGCCAGGTACACGGCCGTTCGGTTGTTGGAGGCAGCTTCGTAGCCTAGGAGGTTGATGGATTGTTGCTTGAAGAACTCGTAGCCTCCGAACTTGAAGGCTCCCTGCAGGAAGTAGCCTGCGAAGGTCGGGCCGGCTCCGGTGAGCAAGGCACCGGCACCCTCATTGGCGATCACCTGTCGGAAACCTCCTATCAGGCCACGGTTGTATGTGACGGGATCGAGCTGGATTCTGGTCTTGACGACATCGACGGGGGTCAGACCACCGTGCGTGACTGAGCAGCAGACTGCACCAGCAAAGGCCTGTCGTTGTTAGCTTGATTTGTCATGTCATCGTGAAGGTCATGATCGTGATGCGCAAAACTTACGAATCTGCTGTAGAGGTCAATACCAGAGAGCTTCTTTGGTTCCTGAGCAGCCAAGTTCTGAACTGCTGCGTCGAGCTTTGCGCTGCCGGTTGATTTTGGCGGTAGTGTAGCTGCCATACTGTAGGTGTGTGTGTATATATATGTGTGTTGAGAGAGAAAAGTGCAAAGAGTGGAGAGTTGGACTGCAGAATCAAGACAAAGAGTGGTCTCTTGTCAGGTAGGATGGAAGAGACAAAAGTCGAGATTTGCTGATGATTAAAAATGCTTATAGAAAAGAATGCGATGGCCACTAGGACCCAGTACGGAGTACTAGTACTTGTAGGGGGTGTGCAGGAGGGTCGCTGGACCTGGTGCTGGTGCACGCTAGTAAACAATTTTGACGAAAATGACTCGGGTGCACATCGTTGTTTGGCTACCTGGACTACATCTCCGTAGGCCGACCGTTTCCGGCCTTACAAAGTTTTTGTCGGGAATTGAACATGTGGGCGATATGATTGGCGGAGAGGCCATCTCGCGGACATTTGCCATGAACCGACGAGATAGGCTTCGCAAGCCCGGACTCAACGCCCCAAGCGCGCCTAGCAATTCGACAGCTATTGACCAGGAAAAATACCTCGCCATCGCAATTTCAAAGGCTATTACGTGGTAGAACATCCAAGTTCGACGCCATAGTCTCGCACTATGCTACGAAACTTTCTCAGCTGCTGTTGCGCTGCATCTTCACACCTCTCGATGGGTTTACTCCCTGCCTACCGAGGTAGAGGGTGAACTCTGCTTGCAATAGGTGTTGCTAGGAACCTGAATTCCGTCTCTAGGCTTGGTCATACAGTAGGTATATTTTAGTAGGCGTGTGAAAACAGTGCCAAAACAAACTAGTCGATCTCCCACAGAGAGTATCTAGGTGGTAGTAGTATGAGGCTACTAATTAATATGATTAAGGCGGCTCAAGCGGCAGTACATTCTTTAGCAATCTACGTCGTGGTGTAGTCTAGTGATGCAGTGTCTATGTGTCGATGCGCTCCGGCCCAGCCCAGCCGGCGTGCTACGAACCTTTCTCGAAACACTTTTCCGCCTCTATGGCAATCCAAAATCGACTCCTCCTCATCCCACTACCCCAAAGACTCCGTCCATGCCCTCTCCCCAAACTAGCGCCCGGTTCGGGACCCGCCCTGCAACCGGGCTTAGTAGGCTGATCCTGCCCCTCTCCTCGTCGACATCCGTGACGTACAGAAATCCCATGCACGAACTGTCTCGAAGCGTCTCCTGGTCGTCGGGATCAGGGACACAGTTCATCACAGCTAAGACGCAATTCCTCAAGGCAGGGATCGGGGAAGCGAGTTTCTCGAACTGTTGATTTTCTGGCAACGGCACCGAGCTGATTGTCGCGGGCGGCACGTACTCTGCGTCGTCAGCACCACCAGGTAGAAAGGTGTCTTCGTCGTCTGCTGCCGTGCCCGCAACACCACCATACGAAGTCCGGGAAGCAGATGCGATCCGTCGCCACACCGTCGGTAGCGTGTCAAAGTCGACCTGCTGCTGTCGAGGTTGCAGCGCAATGTTGGCTCCCACCTTGGGATTGCCGTAGAAGTAAGTTTTGATCTGAGCCTCCGCAACCGCTCGCATGTATGTTCCATCGCGGTCAACCACGCCGCCGGATTTCGCAAGCTTGATGACCGATATCTGCTGGCTGCTGCCACTGGGATTGTCAGTCACTCGACCTGATCCGCTGACGGGCTGCTTGTCAAACTTGCGAACCATGTCGTTCCAGAGACGCTCACTACCTAGGCATATGATAGCATTGATGGAAAATTCGCTGACTATGTGTGCCACGAGCTCGTAGTTGGCACTTGCCTGCTTCGCCGATAGCAGACTGCCCGGCGTATCAATAACAATCCCACTGCGTTCTATCTCTTCCTGGCCTGGCGACTTCATTCTGCCCTCTACCGCCAGCGCGAGTCGTGCCGTCTGTGCCTTGAACAGCGCACCAGATCTCTCCGACAGATCTGTGTCACCAAAGTAGTACACCAAGGGTAGCTTGACAGGAATCTCCCCGTTGGGGCCACTCATCGGACTCGTACCCCACCCGCCTCCAGGGTCTGCTTCCACTTCCATCAGCGTCTTGAACACCGTCGCTGTCAGCGTACCAGGCAGACTGAGGATGGACTCTCGTGGATCAAGGCCAACCACGACTGGGGATCGTCCGCTGCGAATCGCATAGCCCGTGAGTGTCTTTGCGAGGCTGGTCTTGCCGGCATTGTCAGGACCCAAGATCAGCAGTCGAGGCGCAGTGGCCGCCGCTTTGCTCCGCATCGACTCCAGCGCAAAGTGGATGTTGATGCACTCGGTCATGTTCGTCTCTTCTGCCACGTACTCGCTCGTGAGCCCCCCTGCCTCTGACGACACCTCGAGCGTGCATCCGGTCCATGTGTACACGGCCGCTTTGGTGGCAGGGAAAGTGCACGACTTGCTCAGCACGAGTTCGGTGCCAAAAAGCTCAGCGGTGCCTTGCGAGAGCTGCAAAGATTACATCAGCCTCGTCTCAGCCTGAATAAATAAAGCAGCGCAAGTCGCAGTGCAGACGAACCTTGACCTGAATTGATTTGCCCAGCGCGACCTCGAACCTCCATTCTTGCTCCTTTTGCAGGTCAATCACCCTCACCTGCTCTGACTGACTGTGAGCAATGTCCTCTTCAGGCTCATCGGATCCGAGGCCTGGAATCGACATGTTGCATCGTCCATTGCTGGAGGCTGCGGTCCATACTGCCGATCGGTGCAGAGTGGAACATTTCTTTTTCGTTCTCCGACTTGCCTGAGGCCGCAACTGCCATTGCTTGGCACACATGCTTACATAATCGTTTACACCTGCCTCTGACTGTTGAGCAAGAAGTTCAGGAGCATAAAGTGTCCGTATGGGTTGGTCTTGTACAGACTCAACTTCATCGATATCATCAAAAACAACTATTCGAAAGTATTTTGAGGAGCTTGGACTAGTCAGTTTTACCAGACAAAGAACACCACACATGACGCTGAACGCACCACTGCCTGCACAAATACATCTGTCGGCTGCCGCATCATCAATGCTTCGCCGTCTATTCCCCATCACTTTCCTCTTCTGCTGTGTTCTCATGGAAATACTTCCCTTCCGTCGTCTCGTTGATAATGCCGGCGCGAATAGTCCAGTCTCCGAAATGCTCGCCTTCGTTGCGCTCCTTGGAGTATCGCGACAAGAGACCCTTCATGATTTCCAATATTTCCTCTTCCATGATTGAAGACCTATATAGCTTGTTGAGTCGCTGTCCATGATATCCACCACCAAGGTACATGTTATATGCTCCGTAGGCCTTTCCAACGAATGCAGCTTCGGCCAGCCACGGCCGGGCACAGCCGTTGGGGCAGCCTGTCATTCTCATCACAATCGAATCCTGTGACAATCCATTCTCCTCTAGGCACTTCTCGAGCTTAGTGATCAGCACCGGTAGATATCTTTCCGACTCAGCCATAGCAAGGCCGCACGTGGGAAAGGCAACACAAGCTGACGAGCTCAATCGCATGCCCGAGAATTGCGTATTGTCCAGCTTGTACTGTTTCATCAACGCACAAATATTCTCCTTGGCCTCGTCTGTCACATTGGACAAGATTAAATGCTGGTTTCCGGTGAGTCTAAACTCTCCTGTGTGAACCTTGGCGATTTCTCGTAGACCCGTTCGCATCGGGAAGTCTGCCGTATCTTCCACTCGACCATTTTCAATGAAAAACGCAAAGTGATTCATGCCTTTCTCGTCGCGTTGCCAGCCAAATGTGTCAATATTTGAATCAAATTTAAACGGCTGAGGACTTTCAAACTTGATGCCTAACGGATCGAGTAGATCTTGAACCTTGGCTTTGAAGACTTCATTGCCCATGTCGTCCATCGTGTACTTCAGGCGCGCATGTTTTCGGTTCTTTCGGTCACCGTGGTCTCGCTGGACGAGCATGATCTTTTCACATACCAAGTGAGCTTTGTCTGTAGGAACGTAACCCATCATATAGCCTGTCCTTGGGTAGGTCTTCTTGTTGTTGTGTGTCACGCCCATGCCACCACCGGCAAGAATATTGAAGCCAGCCAAACGACCCGTCTCCTTCGACTTGATGGCAATCAAGCCAATATCGTGGGCATACACATCCGTGTCATTGTGAGGAGGGATTGCAATAGTGATTTTGAACTTCCGTGGCAGGTAGGTCGGGCCATACAAAGGCTCGAAATCTTGCACAGCGTCTCCAGCAACCTGTGTCTTTTCTCCAGTGCTGTCATCTTTGAGCCAAATCTCGTGGTAGGCAGTCGTCGACGGGAGGAGGTGATCAGAGATCTTCTGCGACACTGCGTGCACGTCGTGGTGGTACTCGGACATGGTTGGCAGACTAGAGCACATAACGTTCCTGTTCACATCGCCGCAGGCTGCAATGGTCGTCATCAGTGCTTTGTTGATCGCCTGCATGGCTGGTCGAAGCTTAGATTTGATGACGCCATGGAACTGAAAGGTCTGTCTCGTCGTCAGTTTCATGGTCTGATTGCCATGTGCACCAGCTATAGCATCCATTTGCTGCCACTGCGAGGGAGTTGCAACACCACCAGGCAGCCTACATCGAATCATAAACGAGTAGGCAGGTTCGAGACCTTGAGCCTTTCGTTCGTCTCTAAGGTCGCGATCGTCCTGCATATACGTGCCATGAAACTTGGTCAACTGCTGATCCGAGGCTGAGATCGCACCTGTGGATGTGTCAAGGAGACCCTCAGCGATAGTACCGCGGAGGTAATTGGATGCAGTCTTGATATCTTCATTGGTCAATGGTGGCGGCTCTTCGGGTAATCCTTCGACGTTGGCAACCCCAAGTGCTTGCCATAATCGAGGCTCCCACTCTTGATATCCGGTCTGGAAGCTATCAGGGTCCTGGTCGTCACCCAGTCCGATCGGAGTCAGAGTCTTCGCATTTAGCGCTTGCACCCGGTTATCGAGGTCCTTCCCTGGTTTGTTGTAGAAGATACGATCTTCCTTCCTTGGCCAGTAGTGAGAATCGCCCAAGCCGAAAACACTGATGTGAACATTGCTTAGATCCAAATCGGTAGCATTCTTGATTGCTTCCCAAAATGCACGCCCATTTTGTGGAAACTCGCCTTGACCAGCAACAGACGTAATCAGAACCACGTTCTCTTCCGCGGAAAGGTCTTCGATCGGGTAATCATCCATCGCCATGACCATGGTTTTGAGACCACGAGCCTTGCCGCGGGTGCCAAGACGTTTCGCTAAGCCTTCCGCATTGCCATTGTCCGAAGCAAAGAGAATTGTCAGCGGCGCGCCCTGAAGGCTCTCAAGGAGCTGCTCGTAGGCATCCTTTGCCCTCCTCTTCTGCAACTTTCGTACCTCAGATCCATATGATTCGGCCAGGTTCGCGGCGAATTGTGGATGCCGATTCATCACCTGGGTTAGCTGGTTGTCTCTTCGTAGGAACTGCTCGAGTTCCTGCTTGATTCTCTCCGAATCCAGGTTGAAGGTGGGTTCGCCTTTTTGCTCATTTGAAGGATCCCATCTATAAAGCGGCCAGTACCCGAGATCGACGGCCTTCTTCGTTTCCTGCAGAATTGTCAAAGGAGAGTCATTTTCCTGGTTGTAGGGCAGGTAAGCAAGGACAACCGAAGGGCCTTTGAATTTCTCTGCTTCAAGCATCGCTTGCAAAACCTGTGTGTAGGAGCTGTACACTGCAGTTGAAGCCACATACGCGTTGCCATAATTCATGGCGTACAGACCAATATCCTTCTTTCTCCGTGGCGCATCAGCTGCCGCACGTTCCGAATAAGGCTGGGAGTCGATGATCAACATGTTGACGTTAGCACCTGATTCTAGGACATGGTGAACACCAGAGTTTCCTAGGTCATAGGCCCAAGCATCGGAACCAATCAGCCACTGGGACTCCTTGAAGAAGAGGTTCTTGTTATCGAGGAGATGGTTGGCAAGTGGAGAACCATCGTTTGATAATCGAGAGATGACTTCAGCAGCGTTCTCGTTCGATTTGATTGGATCTGAGGCGCTGAGTGACCACCTAGCGAGCCATTGTTTCGGCGAGTCCGTCACAAATTCCTTGCTCGAGGCGGCACGTTGAACTTCTTGCACGAAGCGGTCCCGATGTTCGATGCGCGCTAACAACGAACCAAAGCCGTACTCAGGGCTGGCAGCGAGAGATGCAGACACACCAGCGTTTGCAGCCTTGGACTGGTTGGCGATGTAAAGCCTATCTCCAAACAGTTGACCGAGAACCTTCAGGTAAGCGTTTTCGGCTTGTGGCTGATCAACTCCAAAGTCGACAGGTCTCGGCTCAACCTCGTGGCCGATACTCAGGTTCTGAATTGGAACAGATACAGCTCTCACGTGGCCACGCCTCTTCTGGTGTGATCTTGGTGAGCTGGCAGGTGCTAAGTTTTGGAAAATACCTCGCAACGCCTGGGCTGCCGTAGAGGCATCGATCTGCCCAAGTCTGTACTGGACGATTGCAATTTGATTTTGACCATTTGCGCCAGCGTTGAGGCTTGACAGAAGATCCATGAAAGATGGACCCCATTTTGTGGTCTTTCGACGTAGCTGCTCGAGAACGGCTATTTTCTTGATGGTCTTTGGTATAGAGTCAAGCAGGACAGAAGCACCAAGCCACGGTCTGTACAAGCGGGCTGTGATAACACCGACGGCGGAAAGATCAGTGGGGCAGTCGTCGCTGTCAAGCACGTCAACGAAAACGCCGGTCGAGCCAAAGACGTAGATGGCAGCCTCGGCATCGGGCGGGCCCGAGTACTCCACCGCAGAGTATTCTCGTCCGGTCAACGACTTGATCACGGACCATATCTCTGTAACGTAGGAGAAAATATCGGAGGACGACACAGGTCGAGCCACTGGAGCTTCCACACTGGTCGCCAGAGACGAGAGCGCTCCGCTATCAGTGCTACTGTCCCGTCGCGATGAAATGGTGGAAGCTGTTTCGGTGTTGTGGATGGGAGGTGAGACATCCCGAGTGCGATGCGACCGAGGTGGTGGAATGGTACTCGGCATGGTTGACTGGATACCCGGCGCGGGCATATCCAGGGTGGTGGCGACTGTCCCACTATCAGCATACACGAGATCGTCTGCTTCGCTCTGCGGCCGTCTTGGGACATATCTTGCAAACAATGTCTGCAGCAATTCGCGATTTTCGGGTGCAATCGGAGTATCGTTTAGGGAATTGGATGGATCGTAGAAATGTATGACGCCTTTTCCACTCCGGCCCGCGAGGGCATGAGCAGTGAGCGCCATATCCTGAGCATCTTGAAGAGTTTCAGACTGCAGAAATATGAAGCCACATTGCCTTATTGAACTGATGTCGGAGAAATCTGGTTGAGGGGTGGAAAGAGCCACATGTAAGACGATGGGGAGTTGCGCAAGCTTGTAGAGGTGAGGGATCGAGCTCAGGAGGACGGCAGATGATGTCGTTGCAGAGACCAGCTTGCCCTCTTGCAACGGTTTGTATGCTGAGAGCAGTGGGTCGGCATTTTGTCTTAATTTCAGAACTTCGGGAAGCGATCGTGAGGTCAAGTTCCTGACTTGCTTGTTGGAATATTGAGTGAAAAAATGAGAGAACTCCGAGTTGGTGTCCAAAGAGGGTTGCACACACACGACGACATCGCTGCTAAGGTAGGCGATTCGTGCCACTGTATGCCTGGGTTAGCATTGTCGTTGTTGTTTTGCTGGGTCAAGGCCTACCAGCTTCTGCAGGGCTGGTGATGGAAGCCATGCTGATCTATCTTAACATCCAACCGTAGGTCGGCGTATCTCATCCAAAGGCCGACCGTAGCGACTCGGCTTTGACAAAAATGTCCAGAACCTGCACAAAGAAGCAGTTAAGAGATTAAATACTATAAAATATAGATGACAAGGTAGCCCAATCGGCGTCCCATGTTTTTTCTGCGCTTCATACTAGCAGCATGGGCTCGATGAATTTTATGTTGCGCCTGTGGGAGTCTCGTCATTCTTTCCGGCCCATCGCTGATTGGCTGTCAATTGCGTGCTTCAAATATCTACTAATGTACAATTTGGGATAGGGCAATCGTGGGCAATCGATCGGCGTACCTGCCACAACTACATGGAGAGGATGCCAATCACGTGACCTATGACCGTCTCGGACTTCGGAGAGGCTTCAGAGAGCCTCAGTCTCTCAAGTAAAGACTCTTGGTGGAAAGAATTTCAGTAAAGCACATCACGACTCGATTGGGCTGGCTTGCGCAAATGCTCTTTTGGCACTGATTCGGACTGAGGAATCGTTGCGTAGCAATACCGAACGGGACTGGGTCAAAGCCAGACACTTCGTCGAATGCTCACTAAGATCTAGCATTGTCTCAATCACTGAGCGATACTGAACAAAGTCTCGGCATCTCTTCGATCAAGCTCCCGTCTCTATCCGCACCGCGGTTTGCCTGTTTGTTTTGTTGTGGGATTACAAGTTGCACAGACTTGTGTGGGGTACTTCAAGTTCTTCATGAAGCCATGCCCTCTCTCATCCACTAATAAACAGGTCCCATAGTTCTTCATAAAAACGACGACGACGACGATTCTGTGCCTGGTAGTACGGAGAGGTAGAATAGCCACAGAGGCTGCATAAGTGCGGCATGGACGAACCGTAGCGGCTTTCGCCATCCGCTATAGTCTCGTGAGTCTCCAAGCCAGGATCTTACTTTCATTCTTTGGCATCGCTAAAAATATTTTTGGCTACCACGACTGAAACATCTGCAACTGTACCTGGGGTCTTGCTCACAAAGTTTTAGACAGCAGAAGTGTGAATCTTGCGACCCCGATGATTCGTACTCAACGTCTGACCGACGGCAACGAACGAATGATCGTGTTGGTGCCTTGCAGAAAAAAAAGCATCATTCTCGGGACGCGGAAGACACTTTTAGACTGTAGTGCATCATGACGGCCTCAGGATGAAAATCAAGTTAAGACGTCTCCCAAAGTTTGGCCGGACACCCCCATGCAAGGCGCACCGCGTGGACCCTCGCGGTCTCTTGGACGCTTTAATTCGAAATTGTGCAATAGAGCTAGGTTGGATGAGCATGGAAACCTAGGTAGGCTGTGATAACTACTGCGACATGTGCATTTGCGCGTGAATCCGATGTCTCAGTGTAGAGATAAGTTTACAAAGACCTTGGTCGAAATATCAGCTCTCCGGGAAAGACTTTCTGATTGGCGGCCCCCTGCCTATCTGTCGTAATATATTAACGAGTGGAGGTATTAGATTTGGAAAGTTTGGTTCACGGGCACGGCAGGGACCAGGATTTGAAGCCTAATGGTTCGTGATACTAATACTGGACCCGTGCTCCGTGACATGAACAATAACAAATGCCCTGCAAAGGGCAAGTGCTCGCCCGTAGTTGGAAGGCACCCTGGGCAGTGGGCACCCCGCTTGCCTCATGTGTCGAGCTGAAGTGAACCAGACTAAAAACACACCAAGATCTCATCTCACCACCCGCCATACATTCTATGAGGCTGTTTATGTTATTTTGTCGCTTCTTCCTCGTCGCTTTCGTCGACTTATAATATTAGTAGTCACTTATCTGTCCAGATCTCGTCAAGGCGAATCGTTGAGGCTACTAGTATTGATCATCTGTGACGCACGTGCGGCCGACTCTGCGAATCACAGCGAACAGGCTCACCATCTCGTGCTGCCCGAAAAGCACATATCATTGATCTCACACGATTTGGCCACTGTCAGAAGTGAGCCAGAGGACAAAGTCCCATCAAGGCACCTTTTCACGGTCATTCAGCACGGTTTGCATCCTGAGGTGGAACTGACTGCGCCATCCATTCGACTCAGATGTGCTTTGTTGTCCCCTCCAGTCTCCATCCGCAGCCGAAAACACAGATGTTCAATAAATCTTGAGCCACCACACCAAGGCGTTGAGCCTCAATTCCGTCCTTTTCTCTTTATAGCGGACCTTCCCCTGTAGCGGCAACTTCCCAATTTCGACGGGAACGTTGCAAGCATGGCCGACACCGATCAACAAATCGCCGAAGTTCATCGGAAGATCGAGCGGGAGAAGGCTCTGATAAATGGGGCAACCCATATGCGCCAGTCGACAAACAATTCTGCTGTCCAAGCCAGAGCCGACAGTAACATTAAAGATGGGCGCCGCAATATCGCATACCTAGAAGAGCAGCTGAAAAAATTGCAAATTCGCAAGGTCAACGACGGTGCCCCTCCCCCTCCAGCTCATGGGTATGGCACACCTACAACCCACAGAAAGCCGCTGCCGGGCTCTAGCGGGGATGGGGGACCAACTCCTCCACCGAAAGAGCCGATGGGCTACTACCGAGACCAGGGCGACTACGGCGATCCTGGCCCAGGTGGCTATACTCAAGGAGCGTCTGGCATGATGCCTCCTCGTGCGCCCTACGGAGATCCAAGACCCTACTCTGCTCCCATGCCAAAAGCAAGACCAAATTTCTCTAAGCTCGGTAAGGCCACCTTGGATATGACCCGATTTGGATCGCTGACTAACATTCTCTAGACCTTATCAAAGATGACACCCCCTACCTCGGACCCAAGATTCAGCTTATGCTTTCGCAGCTGGAGTTCAAACTCAGCGTAGAGAAACAGTACAAGGCAGGGATAGAAAAGATGGTGCGCCTGTACCAGGAGGAAGGAGACCGGAAGAGCCGAGCAGATGCCGAAGGACGACGTATTGAAAGCAACCAAAAGGTGCAGTTGCTGAAACAAGCGTTAAAGCGCTACATGGACCTTCACGTGGGAATCGATGATTCAGTAGAGGGAGATGACGACAGTCTCAATGCTCCCAACATGAGAAAGCCGCTGTCCGGCCATCTCGAGATGCGGATCAATGCTATTCGTGATGTTGACCATGCCGCATCGTCACGCTTTTCCCGAGGTCCAGAAACTTTCATCATTATGAAAGTTGAGGATAACATTCGGGCCAAAACCAGAGCCACGAGGAATGATCGGTGGATGGATGAGGTCTTCACTGTCGATATCGACAAAGCAAACGAGATCGAGCTGACCGTGTATGACAAGGCCGGTGATCGACCAACCCCTATCGCTTTTCTATGGATCCGGATATCGGACATTGCCGAGGAGATGAGACGAAAGAGGATAGAAGCCGAGCTTCAACAAGGCAATTGGGTGACGGCTGATAAGATGGGCAACGGGGCAGGAGGCGAATTCGCTCCGCCTCCCACGCAGTCGCCTTATATGCCTCCTGGAGATGGAGCGGGCGCGGGCCCTTCAGCAGGTCATGTTCAGCATCCACAGCAGGCCACGATCGATTCTTGGTTTTCACTCGAGCCTGCCGGCAGGATCCATCTCTCAATGAATTTCCAGAAGCAGACTGGACAGCGTCGGCCCTTCGACCTTGGGCTTAACCGGCAGGGAGCCGTTCGCCAGAAGAAAGAAGAAGTCCACGAAAAGCAGGGCCACAAATTCGTGAAGCAACAGTTTTACAACGTCATGCGCTGTGCCCTGTGCGGAGACCTCCTCAAGTACTCGGCAGGCATGCAGTGCGAGGACTGCAAGTACACTTGCCACACCAAATGCTATCCTAAAGTCGTTACAAAGTGTATCAGCAAGGCCAACTACGAGACAGATCCGGACGAAGAAAAGATCAACCATCGCATTCCGCACCGTTTCGAGAACTACTCCAACATTGGGGCAAATTGGTGCTGCCATTGTGGTTACTTACTGCCTATCGGTCGCAAGAATGCGAAGAAATGCAACGAATGCGGCTTGACTTGCCATGCCCAGTGCCAGCACCTCGTTCCTGACTTCTGCGGAATGTCGATGATAGTAGCAAACGAGATCCTCGAAACCATTCAGCGAACGAAGAACCACAACAAATCATCATCAGTTGGTTCGGGCATGTCTGGCAGAACCCTGCGGCCAGCCAGAACTGGTCCTCAATCCCCCGCGCAAAGTTTTGCATCCGACGGAACTGCCACCTCTCCGGGAAAGCCTCCCTACGAAGAATCACTCCCGCCTTCAAAACCATCCGATCTAGCTGTCTCTGCCGCGGCCAATATGTATACTCAGAGCATGTCAAGCTCGTCTCAGCAATCTCTTCCGCAACAGCAGCCTAAGCCGCAAATGCATAAGACGGCTACCTCGAATGCAGCCGTGGCCGCCGCAACGTCATCCATGCGTCCTCCTTCACAGACGTCACAAAGTTACTCGGCGTATGGGTCTCAACATGGTAGTGACCGATATGCAAACGCAAGGCCTCCCCTCAGTGAAACGCAACCACCACAGCAGCCTCCTCAACATGCCACCTATGACCCAAGTGCGTACGCGAACTACAACCGTGCGCAGCAGCAGCAACAACAGCAAGCAATTATGCAACAAGCTCGGCAGTCGCCCATGTCTCAGTCGGCCCAGGGACAACAATATTCTTCCACCCAGGGCAAGCAAACTCCACAGCAGCTTGCCCCACAACAGCAGCCGCAGCCGCAGCCGCAGCCGCAGCAACAGCAACCATCCCAAACCCAAGCAGTGGCTAAAACCGATGCGACTCCCGTTTCCAAAGGACCTCGGATTGGACTCGATCATTTTAACTTCTTGGCTGTTCTTGGCAAAGGCAACTTTGGCAAAGTCATGCTGGCGGAAGCCAAAAGCTCAAAGAAGTTATATGCGATCAAAGTGCTTAAGAAAGAATTCATCATCGAGAACGATGAAGTCGAATCCACAAAATCCGAGAAGCGGGTATTCCTGGTTGCCAACAAGGAGCGGCATCCTTTCCTCCTCAACTTGCACGCTTGTTTTCAGACTGAGACTAGAGTCTACTTTGTGATGGAATATATTTCTGGAGGCGATCTGATGTTGCACATTCAAAGGGGGCAGTTCGGCCTTAAGCGTGCTCAGTTCTATGCTGCCGAGGTCTGTCTGGCGCTGAAATACTTCCACGAAAACGGCGTGATCTATCGAGACTTGAAACTGGACAATATTCTGTTGACACTTGACGGTCATATCAAGATAGCGGATTACGGACTTTGTAAGGAGAATATGTGGTATGGAAGCACGACATCGACTTTCTGTGGAACGCCTGAATTTATGGCACCGGAAATCTTGTTGGACAAGAAGTATGGCCGAGCAGTAGATTGGTGGGCTTTTGGTGTGCTGATTTACCAAATGCTTTTGCAGCAATCTCCTTTCCGGGGTGAGGACGAAGATGAGATCTACGATGCGATCCTTGCCGACGAACCGCTCTATCCGATCCACATGCCGCGCGATAGCGTGTCGATATTACAAAAGCTTCTCACGCGAGAACCAGAGCTACGACTCGGGAGCGGCCGAAGGGATGCCGAAGAAATTATGGAACATCCGTTCTTTAAGGGTGTCGACTGGGATGACATCTACAACAAGAGACTCCCTACACCTTTCAAGCCTCAGATCAAAAATGACAAGGATACCAGCAATTTCGATCAAGAATTTACCAGTGTAACTCCAGTACTCACGCCCGTACAAAGCGGTAAGTCTACCCTTGCAGACCCGTCTGCAACTGCACAATTTATTTTGACGTGTACCATCTTGCTGACGTTTTGACTTTAGTACTTTCCGCAGCACATCAAGAAGAGTTCCGAGGGTTTTCATACTCTGCCGACTTCATCTAGGATGATGGGCCGGGCGAAGTAGGCACCCAAGAAATGGAGAAAATTACTGGAGTGGAGACATTTCTACGACACCGCAGCGGGACACCTTTACACGAGCCGGAGTCGGGCAAGGCAACGTCGTCTAATTCCAAAGAGGAAGAACTCCTCGTGCAGGATCTTGTCTCCGATACAGGCAGGCTTGCAGGTAACTCATAAGCATTCTACGACAACACGATGTGTTCACAGACAGAGCAGTACATGGATCCATGGCCTTTCGACGACAATTGCTTGAACGAATGCGACGGCACAACTTCTTATAAGATTCCTGCAAGAGTGCTCTGAGCACTAGTCTCAGCGGCTCTAAAATGGCAGTGGCCTGGATTTGCCAGCGAGCCGATAACTGAGATCGAACAGTCCCCGATACTGCTAAAAATGGTGTTTAGCAGCACCCGCCCACGAGGATATGATGGAAAACGTGGACACGATAGATGAATATGGATGGAATGATCTGACGACATAATTATAGAAGCAGTCCGTAGGTGCTTACGTAGTCGATCACTACCAGCTGCATCCGGGAGGAGTAGCAAATGAACATGTCACTGCTCTTTAGCAGTGCACAAAGCCTCGGGACAGTGTAGCTGTGAATTTCACGGGGTCGCAGAACTACTAGTTACAAGTATCATGCTCCGACACGTGCCGACGTGACGCGTTGGTTGCCAAGACTTTTGTGAACGCGGTCGCGACCAACCCAGAATAGAAGTGCGGGCTATTCTGCAAAACATGTACTTGGGCAAGATCGTGGGGAACGGTGCTCGGCCAACATGCGTCGCGAGGTCGCGGACTCGGACGATGAAGTAGAAGTCATTTTACCATTGCCGAACCGGAAAAGCCTTACACCAGAAATTACAAGGTGTTCCACCGATGTCGACGTCGACGTCGACGTCGAGGTGGAGCAACTCGCTGGCCCAGACCCGGTGCTCAGCATCGATTTTGGTGTATTCTGCTCCCCAACCCAGCGCATTTCCTTCTATGATGGCAGTAACGAACAGAACTCCGGACAGAGTATAGCTGATCTCCCCGATTCAAGCACCAGTCGATTCCTGAACGAGGTCGGACGTACGGAATCTGGTCATCAACACTTTGCAGAAAGCGAGGATTTTGGTCGTGTCGCAGAAATGGGCGGCAAGAAGAGCCAGAAAGACACTGTGAAAGAGACCGCCAGCAAGAAACGATCACGCAGACAATCGGACGAGTTGGGCGATACTGTTTCGTCGAGAGAGTTTGGCAACCCAGAAAAGAGGACAAAAATGGATACATCGCCTAGCACTCTATGTCCTGTTTCTGACGCTACTATGTTGTGCGATGCACTAGCAAATGGTAGCAGCTCGAGTGATTTGAAGAGAGCGTACATCGTTGGAGATGTGATTACGCCAACAGAGTTGGTGTCCATCGAACCACGAACTCAGTACACCTCACCGCTCGACCTCAGCCTTCACCTCTCAGCTCCAGATGGTGTGGCTACCACTCGTCCGTCTGAGTCGATCAACCTCGAGACTATGAACTGCCAACCTGATCGCACACCACAACCCTACATACCGCACCAGGGCTTTATCGGCACAAATTGGCAAGGTGGAACAGCAAGCCGAAGCTCTATTGGTAACTACCAGTCGTTCAACATCAACCCGAGTGCTCTCGGTATGAACTTTGGTGACATCAACCCTTTCGGCAGGATGAGTCAGACTTCGCGGCTGGCAGACGAGGATCTCGACGAGAACAGCGCACTTGCACAAATCTTCAAAACCAGTGCTGCCATTGGAGGCGGCAATTTTACTGAATCAGCTGCGGACGATTTGCGGAACGATGCCCTGAATGAGGCTCCCACCAGTCTCGATCAATGTGGCATGATGAACACGCCTCGGAAGAGATTCACGGAAGATGAATTTGTCCGAGGATCACCATCTTTCTCTCCGATCACCAACCCTGAAGACCATACTCAGGGTACAGAAAACACGACAGTTGTGCAACCATCGAATAAACACACAGAAGAGCCAACTGCCGACGAACAACTTGCACATGATGCAGAACAAACCGCTCACATGCAGCTTAAGAAGCGTGGTAGAAAGTCTAAACAGAAAACAATTGAGCTCAACGATGACGTCGATGAACTTCAGCTGGAAGAGAACAAAATGAGCCGCTCTGCTCGAGCTGGAAGCGCGAATTCAGTTTCAGGCGTCTCCGAGATATCCTTGGTCACTAGCCACAGCAAAGAAGGTAGGAAAAAGAAGAGGCCAAGGATGTCAGAGATGGGGCCGCCCGAGCCGTTATCGGAGAGAACGCCCTTGTGTGATCTTGGCCTCGACCAAAAAGCGGTGATAGGCTTGTCCCCGGAGAGATACGTTCCCAGACCAAGCAGGAGGAGGGGTCGTGCAGAGGCGGAAACAACAGTGCTCTCAGCAGAGGCACCTTCGAATGGTCAGGAACTCGATGAATCAGATTTGGCTACACTTCCACAGGACGGACTCCAAACTCAAGCGGTTTCCACTCAAGCAACGCGAGTGAAGGGCAAGCGAGGAAGGAAAAGCAAGGTCAAAAGCACAAGAAATGCGTCGCCAATGCCAGAAAGCGATAAACATCCAGGTGACGAAAGAAAAGCAGAATCAACGAAAGAGGGCATTCTCGAAGATGGAAAGCCAGCTCAATCGAGCCTCGGAAATATCGAAGAGGGGCAGTCAATAGGTCGAGGTTCTATCGTCGAAGAGAGGGACAAAACGCCTCTTCAAGAAGAAGATGCGACCAAAAGTGTGACCAGCTGTGCCAAGATTACGATTGACGTTCCCGTTCTTGCAAAATTAGAGGGCCACGAGGAAGCACTGCTTTCTGAGCCTGAGCCTGAGCCCAAGCCTAAGAAGCGAGGCCGAAAACGCAAGAACAATGCACAGAATACCGAAAAGCATCACAGTAAGAGTGACGAACTTGAGAAACGCCCGGCTTTGGCTGAAAAGGACGTGAACACGCAGGGGAGCTCAAAGATCTCGAGGATGCTTGATGAAACTGGCCCAAGTGCAGAAGATGGCGAAACAGAAAACAACGAAGATACTGATGAACCTACCAAAAAGTATCTGCCTGTTCCAAGTAAAAGTGTGAAGGCTTCGACGCCGACAAAAGAATACTCAGCAACAGCAACTCCCCGACCGACGCATTCTCCTCTCAAGCCAGTATCATCAGCACCTCTGTTCAATTCTCGAACTCGCATCGGCCTGTCCAAACGCCATTCCATTCCTCCGCTTCTCCGTAAGGTAGATCGTCACAAAGAAGCACCAAGAGCCATAGAGAAAAAGGAGAAACTGAGTAAGAGACAACTGGAAGAGCTGGAGGCGGAGCGTATTGCGAAGGAGGAGGCCGAGGCCGAAGGTCGTGAGTACGTCCCACCTAATCAGCTAAGGGGAAAGGATGGGATGTTGGTTGAGTGGGACTTTTGAGGTGTGCGCCCGTCATGTCGGACTCTAGCCACCAGCTTTGTCTGGGATTCGGGAGGAACGTTGTAATCGGATATGCCGTAAACAAGCGAATTTATGATGGCGTCGTGATGGACGGCAAGGACAGATGACTCTGTATATGATACCCCCTGATATGACTTTGACGATCGGATAGCAAGATGAAGCAGATATTTACCTCTGGTTGCAAAGCGGTACAGATCCGTGCATAATGCCGCGGCTTTCTTAGAGGCTACTAATACCCTGGACACCTGTTTCATAATTGCCAGTGCCCAAAATTGAAGATGCATGCCAGTGCCGGTCAGATTTCCGCCGTCATGTAGAAGGATGTGACAAGATGCAGCATTTCGCCGAGTACAGAATCTAAACTGTGCTCGAGTTCACATCAAATCAGCCCAATATAATCTACCACCACCTAGCCAACACGGCTTTCTCACCACCCACCACCAGCACCCTCACAGTTTACCTCCCCTCCCCCTCCTGGACCTCGAATCCTGTCTACCACCCACTCCTCAACAAGCCGGGCAACCTCCTCACTGTTCTTCTCGAGAAACATGAAATGCCCGTTCCCCCTCACGCCGACACTGGGCAGATCCAGCGTCTCGACATCGACGCCAGCCTGTCGCATATATGCTACCGTTGCATGGTCGTAGTGCGCATGGTATCCTGCCTCGCTGGTCACTAGGAGGACAGGGACTTGAGCGAGGTTCGGCAAGCGTCGGGCGGGGGGTACTTGAAGCGTTATATCTGTCAGGGAAGGGTCTGGCGTCGAGTGGGTTTCGATCTGCAAGTCGGAGGGAGAAGAGAGGGCTGGTGAGTAGCTTAGTGGCGCGATTGTGAGGCCGTAGGGTCGGTTGAAGATCGTCGGGCCGGCTTTGGATAGGGAGGAGCGGATCACGTTGTTGAATGGTGGGCCTGAAAGCGAACATGTTAGTTCGTAGCAGACAGCAGACGGCAGGATGAGGAGGAGGAAGGGGAAAAGAGGAGAAGAAAAAGGGGGGTAAAACGTGCCAACCGGTTCTAGTGCGATAATCGCCTTGACAAGATGCGGGACAGAGTCTGCAATGAGCCATCCGTGACTACCACCCTGGCTGTGCGTGCAGAGAATCGCCGGGCCGATCTTCTCGAGCAGCGCTGAGCCGGCTTGCTGAGCGAGTAGCTCCGAGGCTAGATAGTCTGTCCGGCTCTGCACCTCACTGGCCATGAAGTGGTCGAAAACCTCGTCGCCTCGCTTGCCGCTGCCCGGCCACTGCGTGTGCTTGTCTGCTTGCGGCCACAGATTTCCATTAGATGCTGTGGCGGTCCAGAACCGTTCGACGAACTCGCTGTCGATGTTCCGGAACTTGTCTCCTGGAGAGCAGATTGCGGCCCGTCCACGTTCCGGAGCGTCTACTAGGTACACTGTGTACCCCTGGCGGAGGAAGAATGATGCCCATCCTGGACGGCCGTCGGGAGTCGTTACCCAGCATGCTCCCGTTGAACAGGCGCCGTGCCAGAAGACGATCGGGTACGGTTTTGGGGTTGTTGTTGCTGGTTTGAGTTCCTCGACGTACATTTGCTCTGTCATGAATTGGCTCGTCGCGGAGAGACCCTGGACATGACATCAACTCGATTGATTTTAGGTATTTCATGGGAAAAGGTGGTCGATCGTACCTGTGAGCCTGCTGGCTGGTATCGGCCAGAGACGTAGAAGCAGTTTCGTGTATGGAGGACATCGATATTGCCTTGCTGCATGGTCACGCCTAATGCTTTGGTGTGTTATATCTGAGTGAGCAGTAGCTTTTTGTGCAAGCGGTACAAAGTCACTTTGCTCACTGTTCATAAGGTAGGATTGAATATCGGAATTGGTCTTTTTCGCATGGCACAGGAAGCATTGTGCTCCACCAAGCGAAGTCACGAATTGGTTGGCCCCGTCACAGCGTTGTCGTAGATAGAATTACGGAATTAGTAAATGTCTCTGTGGGGGACAATCACAACTTCTAATTATAATGCTAGAGGGGCTATTGAAACAAATTATGGCTTCGAGAGCCGGGCTATGGAAAACGTAGAATCATTCCTGCTCGTTGTCTGTTCATTGCACGAATTTTTGGACTCTCTTTTGATCCCGCTATTGTACGACCTCAAAAGAGTTTCTTCCTCGTTGCATAATTAAAAGTCAATACAGAGATAAGTCAGTGTGTTGTGTCTCGTAAAACGTGAGTAACCATGCTTATCTTCCTGGATCACCTTGTGCTCCTCGGCTCGGGGAAGGCACCTATGACGGCTCCTGAAAGTGGATCATCGGCTCGCATCTTCTCACATAGCAGTTGAAGTGGGAATTACTGACTAGCAAAACTTCAAGTTGATGAAGCGAGAGGCTCGGCATCTGAGTGATCAAAACATCGAGCTATATGGGACAACGTTCAAGGACACGGACCAAGTCAAAAGACTGAGGATTATGTGGCCTCCCTTGAGTTATGACATTTTTCTTCCGTCTTCTCTCCTTGTAGTCACGAACTTTGCCCTCTAGCAAGACAAATCAGAACCCTAAGACAAAAGATCAATTGATTGACTATTACAATACGTCACTCGTGGCAAGTTGTCATCAATGCAGGATGGGCTTCGAACAGAACGGAAGGGGAACTCCTCTTTCCAACGAGAACTCGGTTCTCCTCAATGGGCACCGTCGACCGCCTGTATCATATCCTCCTGGCATCCGCGTGCCATGTCTAACGTTCTTCCAAAAGGATGAAAGGCAGGAAATTGATTGGAAGACCCAGGAGCAGCATACATTTTCTTATCAAGTCTGGCCTGCATGGGGGTAAATCACCCGTATGAATCATTTTCTTAGGTAACCTTCTGATCTGGAATAACACAACAGTCGTGATTTGCGGGGACAAACGGTGAGGCAGTCACACTCACTTCCAAAGAAAGATCGCGGCTCGTTTCTCGAACTCGAGAAATTGCGTCCGAACATGGGCATTCAGAACTTCCCATCACTGTGGGCTGTCCAGGAAATTGCGTGATCAATGAGACAATCATTGCGAAGGACGCAGGTGCCGATTTTGCTCTGGTCGTCATTCCCAGCTTTTTCCATTTCGCCGTAGACCAACAAGCTATCATCAATTTCTTTCAGGAGGTTGCGGATCATTCACCCATTGGAGTGCTGGCGGGTCGGAGTGATTGGCTGATACCGGCGTTGACTATGGGGGCGATCGGCTGCATCACGGGAGTTGCAAATTTATTTCCTCGGGTAAATCAGGTTTGTTCACTCTTCAAAGCTGGGTTACTGACTGCCTCGTAGACATGTCTGAAAATTTATGAAGATTTCGTCGACGGTCGCACTGATGACGCGATCGCATTATAGAAAGAACTTGGTGTAGCAGAATGGGGATTTGCGGCGGGTGGTATAAGTGGGACAAAGTGGATTGTAGGACACCTTCTGGGGTATCCTGAGGAAATTCTGGATTGCCGTCGACCATATCCAAGGTTCTGCGATCAGGAGAAAAGAGCCTGGTTAGAGGCACAAGTTTCTGAATTGCAACACAGAGAAAACCAGTTGTTTGCAAGATGATTTCTTCTTGCTGCAGTTGGTGCCCTCTCAATCTTGCTGTCTTTCACATAAGCATGCCAGCAAGCCGGAACACGAGGATTAGGATTAGCAGACTGTCAAATCAATCAAGGAAAACAAATGCTGCATTCGGACTTACCTGAGTACCCTCATTCGTCAATTCTACGATGTTCTTTGCTTTCGTACGCATTAGTTTAAAGTTCCGAGTCAATCACGAGAGATGAGTGCCAATGTGTTGGGCAAACCTTTGTCACTTCGCAAAGGCCTCTGCTCAAAGTTTACGAAGAAAAGGCTGACCTCTTGGTTCTATCCCGTCAGTAACCCTTTGGCCTCAGGCTAAATGTCGCCAAAACAGCAGAAGCGTCCAATGAAGGAAGCTGCTGACGAAATCGTAGATCAAGCCTGTTATCAAAGGCAAATGCACCGACGATCATTTGGTTGAGTCGCCATTCGACCTGTGTTTACCTTCGCATTCATTGTACAAAGTATGTGCCCGACCATTTGGCAATCTCGTTCTCACATTGGCTTTATCCGGCGTCACTTCAACAGGGTCCAAGGAGGTCGGTCTGGAAAGCGTGGAAGTAGATTCCACTTCCGTGGTTGACTTGCGTTCAATGTGCCAAGCAATTGCGGGATGTAGCCGAGCCGACGCGAGCCGAAAACACAGATATATGCGGCGAATTTATCAATAAATAATTATTAATTACCGGTGCCTTTTCGACCGCTGCACCGTTTCGGCGAGGGCGGGTACCCCGATCCGAAGCGTCCTAGGCGTCGGTCGTACCTGCGATTTGAAGAGCAAATACGGAGTACATATTTAGTTTGCCCCCCCTCATAACTGGATTGTCTCGATCATCCCCTCCCATCGGACCCTGCTAAGCACTGGCTTCGTTGCTTAGCCTAGGTGCTTCTAGAAGCCTAATGTTCCTTCGCTCGACTTTTTCCGACTTTTCCACATGCAAGAGCTCTAAAGCTGTGACAAGCTACAAAGTTAACCTGGCTGTCTCACTTTAGTGAAGCCTTAGTGAGCACTCTACCCTGACTAGCGCAACAGTCCTGTTTCCGCAAAGCAAATTGTCTGCTCCAGTGTGGTGAAGCTGTCACATAATACCTGGAGGATGAGAACAAGATGAGACACGAAAATCATCTCACATTGTGTTTTGCAACCACCTCGCTTGGCGCATGGCTTGTTTTCAACACCTGTGCTCGACCAGTGTGATCTATAATTAATGGATGGTGACGCACTCATTTCCAGCATGAATACACCATGCTGGTGCTAACCTCAAACCGGGATGACCATCTCCATTTGACATGGGGAGAAAAGGACCACCAGTTGACGGCGGCTTCTCCATTCACGCTATTTGATCGCCTCGCAAAGTTTCCCAAAGTCTGAATGTTGATGGGGTTCTACCTTTGACATGTCGTCTGCAATATCATTGCTAGTTCTCGTCTCTACTCTTGTGCTTCTGGTTTCGATATTATCGCTCGGCTGTCGATATGTCGCATTGCTACGAGTTCAACTACAAGACCAATCAGCCCCAGGTGCTTCCAAATGTCTGGATACCATGCCCCGTTGGCAACAACTGTTGCATCGGTATTGACAAGTGCATGTCCAACAATCTTTGCTATTATGGAGCGAACCCGAAATCAAAGACGAAACGCAGTTGGGTTGGGAGCGGTTATTACAACGCGAGATGCATAGACCCAACCTATACAGATCCTGCATGCGATAAGATCTGTAGTGAGTCTCCCAAAGTTCTTCAATGTTCCGTGCAAACCCATCTTTCCAAAGGATTTCATCTTGTGTCGTTGTTCTCACGTCTGTTCTTGCTAGTAAACTTTCCGCCGGACGTCGTGTACAACTACACCTCACAAAGGTGGGCTTGTTGTGGCAATAACACAGCTGGCGAAGTCATATGCAACAATCCAGTCCAGGAATATTATTCTGCTCCGCCCCCACAGTCCTTGATCACATTGAGCGTGGGTGCACAGTACTTAAGTACCGAAACGTTGACACCGGATCCCCAGAACGCGGCGTTCGAGGAGAGTACCGCCGTTTCCGGCTTTCATCCCTCGACATTATCCTCCGGATCGACATCCTCGACTTTATCGTTGTCTGCGTCTGCCTCCTTATCGTCGCCATCAGGCGTAGCTTCTGGATTATCAGGTTCAGCGAAACCTTCTGGTTCTACGTCAGCTTCCGCATCCTCGTCTACGGCAATGCCTAGCTCCAACTCGAGTGGCCTTAGCATAGGCGCGAAAGCAGGTATTGGTGTTGGTGTCCCTCTAGGCGTCATTGCCTTCTTGACAGCACTTCTGTACCTGTTACGCCTTCAGAAGGCAAAATCGCAAGCCCAGAGCACCTCTCAAAGTGCTCCAAAGCTATCGGAGATGCCTGACTCTCAGAATCGACACATATTGCACGAAAAGGATTCATTACATCTGCCTGCCGAACTAAGTCACCCACCTGTTGAGCTAGGCCATCCATCTGTGGAGCTGGGTACGACGAGTGAGAACACGCATTTCTATGGCAACCCTGGGAACTCCGGAATGGTAGTTGGCGGTGAGCCGAATCGAAGAGGTATTCTGGATCCTACCTGATGATGACTTACCTGCCTACTGCGCCACTCTCGAGTCATGCAAACTTCTGTTATTCAGGAGTGTGCTTGGATGATTGCACTACAACCTAGAGGAGATGCTTGCTGAGCACTATTGACAGCCTTTCCCCAGCCCTCGTGAATTCCTCTTACTGATCCCATGAGCTTCGTGTGCAGACCAGTCCCCAATTTTCTGCTGACTTGGTCCTGTGCTAAAGAGGCTTTCCGAATTTGTAGATATCTCTTTACCCATAGATTCTAGACCCTAGGCTGTGTAAGGAGATAAAGAGCGAAAGTCATCTCTTACTCTCATTAATAGCTCCGCCGCTCGATGACTGAACAATGAGGTTAGACAATAAACCTGGAATGCACTTACACGCATGGTTTCACTGCGATAAGGGAAGCATAGCGTGCAGTCCCATTCGGGAGCTACTACTAGTGTTGTGGCTGTTCGATTTAAATAGGTATTCTCCTTGGTGAGCGTTTGGAGTCTGGAGTAGAAGAAGTAATTCTCATTTTGTTACTGGGATGATAGACACACTGCAGTGGAAGCATAGGCAACCAGTGAGAAGCCATTCTCCTTCATCTCGTCGTGATCGCGACTATCTGCTACAACTAGCGCCGAACTTGGTTTAAACATCAACCTCAAGCCACGTGCATGTCCACAAATACTGGTTCAGTCGCAGTGGAGGACTTAAGCCTGCACAGATGCCTGATCATGCAAGCCAGCTTTAATGAAGTTGTCATGAGTCAATACAGAGCCTGTCCGTTTCAAATTTGGAGCACAATGAGGCTTAAAGTTCTTTTTCTAAACTTAGCTTAGTGGACAAACGCTTCGAGGCATGACAGCTCAATTAGAATGAGAACACTCATCTGAAGGCAGATGACTTCTCCCTAGCGTAAAGTTATGTTAATGCGATCTGGGGTGGAATCGTCAACTTGCCATGGTCGGAGAGTTCTAACCGCGTTCCTGGCGGGAACAACCTCGGCACGGCGGGAACACAGCGGAGTCGACAAACCAGCTTCTGCAATCCAATATCAACTTCAATCCTCGCGTCTGCAGGTCATACGATCTAGTCGATCAGGAGTTACGCGAAATTCGCTTGGTCAAACCTGCCGCTGTGGCTGGGAGCAAACATTTCTTGTGGTGTTTAGACACCGACAGCTGGAAAACCCTTTCTCTTCGCAATCTTTTCCTAGTCTTATTCCTCATATCCGCTTAACGAGTTGATCTCCTTGCTTTGCTTTCTCCTTTTTTCTTTCTTTGAGATAACGACTGTTCAGTCCCGGACATTTTGTTGACGAGTATTCACATGTCTCTTACATCACGCACCAATGTCGCTGTCCACATTTCTTTGGGGAGAAGACGACCTCCTTAGGCGGAAAGATGTCCTTCAGGCTTTGTCACTCCATCCGTTGAAGACTACTTGTCAGAATCCGTACGCGCTGTCCCGGAAAGACTTATGGGCATTGAGGTTTCGGCAGAACGTAGAGCTGTTGGACCTGAAGCAGCGGCTGGGGTGGTCAGATGAGCACTATCTTGATGCTATGAGAATAGCCTGTCCGGATATTGCTAATCTGAGCGTCAACTATCGAAGTGCGCTGAACAGCCTTCGCTTCGGAATGTGATCCGCTGACCACAAGATACAGTATTTATCAAGAATTTGGAGGCTCAAATGAGCCCCCAACAGCGCGCGTACTGGGTCCCCAAAGCACGAAAGTTTGAAAGCAGTGGCTGCTATGCGCAGACGGAGTTGGGGCATGGGAGCAATGTCCGGGGAATCGAAACGACGGCCACGTTTGAGGCCGAAACGGACGAATTTGTAATACACTCGCCAACTCTCTCGAGCTGTAAATGCTGGATTGGATCACTTGGGGTTGTGGCGACGCACGCTCTGGTTGTGGCGCGGCTAACCGTCTCGGGAAGAGAGCTCGGAAATCATGTCTTTCTGGTCCAAGTCCGAAACCTGGAAACCCATGAGCTTGAGCCGGGCGTTCTGATCTATGAACAAGGTGAAAAGGCCTTAGGGACATTTACTACCATGGACAATGGAGTCATGAGGTTCACCAACAAGCGCATTCCACGATCTCAGATGTTGGCGGGATCTGTGTCACTCGATCGTGACGGGACGTATCATGCGGGCCAGAACATGAAGCACTCCTACATTTCCATGGTCATTATACGCGGCCTGATGTCACAGGAATTCGGACGAGATGTGCTCAAAGCCATGATCATCGCTTTGAAATACACTAAGTTCAGGCGACAATTTAATGCGAAAGATGGACTGGAAACCCGGGTAATCGACTATAGAAGCGTGCAGAATCGGCTCTTTCCAGCAATATGCCGGGTCAGTAGGGGTTTGACGCATGATATTCTCGCAGCGCTGACGATAGATCCGGGCCCTTGCCATGATGCTCGTAGGCCGTCAGGTGAGAGCTCGAGTGGACCAACTGCACAATTCTGATCTCGAAGATCTCCACCTGCAGACAGTCGGTATCAAACTTTGGGCGACTGGGCGTGGTGTTCGAGACGTCGAGGTTGCCTGCCTCATCTGCGGTGGACACGGTACGTATTTCGGCTTCACGGATAGAGTCGTTCCTCACATTTCGCAGGCAACATGGCCGCTGTGGGCCTAGGTTCGATTTATGCCCACCTTTCGCCTGGACGAACGTATGAAGGGGACAGTTACGTACTATCACAGCAGATTGGGAACGCAGTTCGCAAACATTCGAGCAGGTGAGCCGGACTCCTGGCTATGCTGAAGCAGACCACTAACAGGGCATAAGACGGGGCGAAACAATAATACCTCCCTTGTCCTACCTCGCCATGCTAAAAGCAGGGAAAAGACCACATCCGCTCAATACGCGTGATGCTAGCTCGTGGCTTAGTCTTAGTACACAGCAACAGGTGCTGGAGCGACGTGCTTGTCTCCTTGCCGAGCAACATCTCAAGGACATTGCCGATGGAGTCGACACTAGCTACGATGTCTTTCAACTGGCAATGGCCCATGCTGAGCTGACAGTCTGGCGCGGGCTTCACCGTCAAATCGAACAAGCCCCACCGCAATACATAGCAGAAGTCACAGCCGTAGCGAACGTTGTAAGTTGTCATGCTAATACCCGAGATATGAGGCTCTTTCTGACTTTCATAGTTTTCTCTTACGTCCATAATGGAAGGGTTGGACGCATTTGTCGGCACCGAATATCTCTCTGAGGCTGATGTCACCAATTTGCGCACTGCCCAGCGAGACAGCGTGTCGGCATTCGCCAATCATGTTGACACCATTGTCGATGCGCTGGGATTCACAGAACTCGAGCTCAATAGCATCTTCGCTAAGGAACATCAAAGCCCGTACGAGGCGCTCTACAAGGTAGCGCAGGACAGCGAGCTGAATGAGCACAGTTTATCCGGCCTACAATTTTGGAAGCGAGGAACATTTGGAAAGAGTATCAGGGTAGTCAATCCAAACTCTAGCGAACGAGACTCTGTGGCAGCAATTTGATCGTCTGGAGGACATGTGAAGTCTTTCCAACGGTCGTGTAGGCATAGCTGGAAAAGTAGAGCCCCTTAGATTATTGCACTGCGCGATTGCACAAGTGGCATTTGATGATCGAGCTAATCATTTGATGTCATTGATCCAGCAAGTCAAAGTCTCCAGTGCTGATTGCATCTGCTAGATCCATTATTTGATGATCTGAAAACCCTGCACCAAGATCCCAAGTGTCGAAAAAGAGATTGTCGTAGGTAGAACTTTGTTGCTCGTCTGTTCGATTATCCAGTATCGTTGTATGCGAATCGTACGTTCTAATCAAATTCCTGCTTTCTGGGACCTGTTGCATTTGCCGACTGAGCATTTCCTCCAGTCTTTCAACCTCCAAGATGCGCAAGTTTGCTTGCAGATTACCTCGGGCAGCAATGGTATGAATCACGTCCTTGGCGCTTTGTATGCTATGAGTGGTTGGAAGAACCTTAGGATGGACATGGCCAGCCATTATCAAGACAAAGGCGGCAGAGAAGCCACACTCGAGATCGAAAGGGAGGAAGGCGTCTAGTCAGGCTCAGATAACCTGGCCAAGAGGTGATATAGACTTTATTTACCAAGTAGATTGTGCTTCTTAAGCTGATTCAGGGTATGTACTGCTTGAGTGGCAGAATCCACGCAGACTTGGATGAGCCCTGTTAGTGCCGTCGATGGCGAATACATGTGGAGATCCCGCCATGTCTCGGTACGCAACTTTAGGAGACAAAACAAAGCAGGCCGGCATGTAAGGATGACGCACTAACTTCGTCAGTTTCCAATTCAAGTAGAGATGAGGACAAAACACGTCCCTGGTGATACGCCAGCTCAAGATGAGCAGCGACCCGCGATATTTCACCGAAGCATCGTTCTGAATACTGTTTCAATTCATTGGCAACACTAGCTGCTCCTTTTAGGATTGTTCGAGTGGTGGACACGAAAAAGGTTCGATCTGTTTCGGTCGAGCCATATACTCCTTTAGCAAGTTAGACGAATAGTCACGAGTTCACGGAAGAACGACACACTGCTGATGGATAGACTGAGAAGCTTGCATATCTTCACATGTATTGCCAGAGCGGTATCATCTTCGTCGCTCTCCGAAATAGTCGGCGCTGGACTTGCTACATCGTGGTCGTTAAGAAAATTCGGCAGACCAATGTTCGAGGTCAACCTCTGGTTCAGCGTATAAACAGTCCACCAGACTCGTCGGCCTCTCTCGACGCCGTTATGGCCAACTACACGCTCCTGCAAGTCAAGATGAAGTGCATAGAGATGAGCCATTCTCAAAGCCAGACCCATCTAGATTCAAACATAAGCTTGCAACGATAATCATGAACTCCCAGAGGACTTACATATGATATTGCTGCTTGTCGATGATCAATGGACAGCAGGTAAAGTGCAATGCTGCTGAATACTTCCGTCGCCTCGACAGGATGATCAGCGAGATAAGTCATATCAGGTAACAACTGTAAAGCCCGGGTAAGATACTCCGAGACCACAAACGTGGAAGTTGTTTGCATTTGTTCGTGAGGGTCTAATGATTTCCCGAAGGCCATGAGTACCAGATAATGGACATACCAGACTGGGTTTGCTTGAGCATATGCTAATGCATCTTTGTAAAAATGCTGGAGGCGCTGATTAAAGTCGGCCTCGTGAAAGAGATAAACTAATGGTTGAGTTCTGAACTTGACGGACTGCAGATAATGCAAAGCAATTCCCTTTGATGGCAATCTAGAGACATCTGGGGCTGACAAAGGCACTAGCCTATGTGATTCAGCCTTCGACACGTCGCCATCTGGGCTTAATAAAATCTCGGGAGATGGATTGGACGGTGGATCCTGTTGCAGCAAATGCAAAACTTGTTGTGTGAAAGCATACGTGGATGAATGCCCCAGATATCGAAGCTTTCCCGAGGTTTCCTGTACGTACGCTGGTTGGGGGGGCACTAGCGGATTAGAGACGTCACTTGACACTACATCGTCCACTCCCTTCAATGGGTATTGATTACCCAAGAGCTCAAACTGGGACGATCGAGAATGCTGCAAAGCCACTGAGAGCTGTGCCTGATCAGCGCCCGTGCCAGTAGCAACTATTGCGCTGCGTTGGAGAGGCAAGGGATTTCCTGTGCGATTTTCCTGAGATGCAGATTGGCCTTGGCTGTCCTGATACTGACTTTCTAACAGAAATACCCTGTTTCGGAGGGCAAGAAGCTCTCTATAGGGTTATCAGTCAACGATATCCTATATGTCTTTGTGTTTATACTTCTCAGAGATAAGAATGTGCTTATCTTCTGCTCCAAAGTCACAACTCAACCCGCGCCCACGGCAAGTTCGGCATGGCGGCAGACCGGAGCATTTGATCTTCAGCTTCCTGCACCGCTGACATGCATTCTGCACTCTTGTGCGACCACGTAGCATCTTCTTTGCCCATGAGACTTACTTCAAGTGATTCGTGCATAACAAAGGATGGATGTACGATCTTTCGTATTAGCGTCAGGTAGTAACCAAATTGGAGATTAGCCGCGGAGCCTCCCACCACGTGACGGAACATGCTCTGCTCACCGTGACAGATTTGTCTTTAGATATCGAGTTGATCACCTGAAAACGCTAGCGTGCCAATGATATTGCAGACGTCGTCTATTCCTTAATGCTTGATGAAGCTTAACTCAAACAGCCATCGAATTGGTCTCAACTTTGCTTCGTCTCTGGACGTAATGAGGGAGAATTTTTCGACGGTATGGCTTCAAGTCATTCCATGAACTATGTTATCGCAAACATACTGAATGAAGACTTCTGCAGCTCCGCTTGCTACAATGCTCTCGCGCACGCTATCAATACGACTGACGTGCGATACCGGTGTCACACCCCAACTGACATCCTCTTCAGCATCCTTTGTCGCTTCTTGCTCCGCTCATGTTCCAATGATTTCAAGTCTCATGTGTCGGGTCTCTCATTCATGATCAGCTCATTTACAGCTCGCCTGCCTGCCGGCATTTGCTGTCTATAGTGCCAGAAAAATATACAACTGAACGAGAAGTTTCTAGTCGGATAAAAAATGCCAGAAATAGCATTATAATCAAAGATTTTAGAGCTCTAGCGCCGTTCTACAAACTGATCACGATCAATTTGCCTCGCGGGGTAAATGCTACTCCGTGATAGGTTTCATCCTTTCTGTCTGTACATGGCATGTGCCAACTCTAATATTGGGGCTGACGGGTAGGGCGCTACCTAAAAGCTTCTCGCCGACTTGATAGAAGGAACACCGAAGGATCCAGGGTTTAGAAGTGAAACATCTTAAGCTAGCCGCCACATGCGTTCCAAGAATCTACTTGTGATCGATCACTCAAGCTACCTCTGGCACCTCGATTAGTGTGACTCCAGCCCAATCCACTCGTCCCTAAATTTGCGACGATGATGGTATGGGGATACTTTACGCCTAAAGAATTTTACGGGAAACATCTCCATGCTGACTTAAGCAACAGGATCCTATTGAATAGCGGAATTGCTTGCCTTGGGAAATAGAGGTTCTCTTGATTACCTAGGGAGGATCTGGTGCCTACCTGGGAGCTTCCGGACATAACAGCCCACGTTCATCCCGTATGCGCAGCATTTCTGTCAACCGGACGATTTGCGCGATGGGGAAAGCTCAATAGGAAATAGAGAGAGGCCCCTATGTTGAACGCAATGAGTTGTCATTAAACTGACATTGATTTGGGGAGCCGCTGACGGCTAGACCCAATTGCCTTCCAACCAAAGGGAAGCATGAAAAGAAGATGGTACCGTATCCATTTGCCTTAAGATAGCAGTAACAAACTCTACCATTCTATTGCACTAAAGTTAATTGTTGCGTGAAATGCGAAATAGTTGGTTAAACGTTGTGATATATGGTAGACGATCTAGGTTTCAGATCGAAGGAGGACCCAGTCCAATCTTATTCGATGACAGATCACGACTGGATGCATGCCGCCTACATTCGTACATACGGCCTAAAGTGTGCATTCTTGTTATGCGCCTCATGAAACGGCGCAGGTGTGACAGCAGAAATCTGCAAGCCGTGTCAACTTCTGACTATTCTCGACTAAACTCGGCTCAGGTGCACTAGATCATCAGGGTAATCCTGTTTAGACAATTTATTGCTTGAACGGTGTGCATAAGGAAGTGACAGCATCACCGCAGCAAGATCGGTTGCATTTCCGGATGCTTTCATTGGCCACCATCTTTAGACTAGCTTATCTAGATCGATTCAACTGTAAAGTTTACGGACCTCGTCCCGTTGTGTCATTGCCCCCTCGGCGAGACTATTTCCTCACCCTCAATCTCGCAAAAGCCTAGGCCCTACTTTCCACGCGCATCCATGACACTGCATTACTATCCGTAGCCGATACTTAGACCTTTAAAGCTATGGCGATGGTTCTCTGTACTGAAGTAGAGTCTATAAGACTCCCATGTTTACTCCTTTCAAAACACCATCTCCACTGCTCAATTTTGAAACCCCGAAAACATGGATGCCCCCAAGGTCGACTCTAAGGTCGTTGACGACAGCATCCTGTCACCTGTACACAGTGAACCACAGCGAGGATCAGTCATCTCTGTCAGCGATAACATTGACAATCTCCACCGGCGCCTCAGCAACCGTCAAATTCAGCTCCTAGCTATTGGTGGTGCCATTGGTACTGCTCTCTTTGTAAGCATAGGCAATGGCCTTGCTGCAGGGGGCCCCGGCTCGTTATTAATTGCCTATACTCTCTGGTGCTGTGTTGTGGCTGCAGTAAACAACAGCATTACCGAAATGGTCGTGCTTCAGCCGGTCTCTGGTGGCTTCATTCGCATTGCAGGACACTGGTTCGATGATGCTCTTGGATTTATGGTCGGATGGAACTTCTTCTTCTACGAGGTCTTGGCCATTCCTTTCGAGATCGCAGCCGTGAACTTAGTACTCAGCTACTGGACCGACAAAATTCCTATCGCGGTAGTATGTGCCGTGTGTATCATACTCTACAGGTGTGTACTGTGTTCACCACGACTAAAGCTCCAAACAAAAAGCTAATAACCAACAAACAGTATAATCAATCTTGCTGCAGTACGATATTTCGGAGAAGCCGAGTTCTGGCTATCGGGAGGCAAAGTCTTGTTGATACTCATTGTCTTCTCCTTCACTTTCATCACTATGGTTGGGGGTAATCCTCAAGGCGATGCGTACGGTTTTCGTTACTGGAATAACCCTGGAGCTTTTGCAATCAACTCCGCAAAATCGACAACGGGGAGCCTTGGCCGCTTCGAGGGCTTTCTCTCATGCCTGTGGTCAGCATCCTTCACGATTGTCGGACCAGAATACATTTCTATGGCGGCTGCAGAGACTAAGCGTCCACGCGCTTACGTCAAGAACGCCTTCAAGACCGTTTACTGGAGATTTGGAGCATTCTTTATAATGGGTGCTCTGTGTGTCGGCATCGTTGTGCCCTGGAATAATCCTCAACTTCAAGGCGTATACCTCGGCACTAGTGGTGGACAGGGGACAGTTACAGCTTCGCCATATGTTATCGCCATGCAGAACCTTGGTATCTCTGGTTTACCGCATGTTGTCAACGCCCTCTTGATTACCTCGATCTTTTCCGCCGGAAACACGTATGTGTATTGTGGCACACGTACACTATACGGTATGGCTATCGAGGGCCGCGCACCGAAGTTCTTCGCTAAGACCACTAAAAATGGCGTGCCGGCTTACGCCTTTTGTGTGGTCATCAGCTTTGGGTTCCTGTCGTTCCTTCAAGTTCGCAGTGGATCGGCCAAAGTCATTTCCTGGCTTATCAGTTTAATCACAGGGTGCTGCATGATCGACTATTTCACAATGTCTCTCACCTTTATCAACTACTACAAGGCATGCAAAGCGCAAGGCCTTGACCGAACAACTCTACCTTATTATGGGAGGCTGCAGCCAGGTTGCGCCTATGCTGCAACCGTAAGTACATTTCTAGTCGGCTTATTCTACGGATATGGTTCTTTTCAACCGTGGCACGTCCAGACTTTCTTCCAGAACTATACCATGCAGCTGGTAGCACCAGTCCTCTACATTGGGTGGAAGCTAGCGAAGCGCACGAAGCACATCAAGCCAAAATCACTTGACCTCGTCTGGGAACGCCAAATCGTTGATGCTTATGAGGATAGCTTTCTCAGCCCTCCTACTGGTTTCTGGCTGGAGCTGGGTCAGCTCTTTGGAATCAAACGTCACATTCGAGATGATGTCCGTAAGCCCAGTGTTGTTGAAGCATGATCCGTTACCAAGAATGCTCTTGGATTGCGTGTATTTTGAAGAATGGATTGAAAACGTGACTCGAAGAAGTGGATATCTCTGCATGCCCGACAACATGCCCGTGTTAGCACCTACAATATACGAATATTTGTTTATCTGAAGTCTCCTGTAATCAATAACCACTTTTGGCCCATCTATTGGTTGTGTAGCTGACTTAGACGTTCTAATCAATTGTGTGCATCGGCGCGCAAACTGGTCATCACGACCCTATACTAAGGTAGATTTAAGACATCTCAAAGGTAAGGAAGCCACGCTTCAAAAGTGCAGAACAAATACGTCCTAGACAAAACCTATCCACTCTGTGAACACTGAACAGCGCCTTCGCGTTATGCAGTACCGGTCTGCAGACTCTCTCATGTCTTGATAAGATTGAGGTATCTCTTACGCCTTCCACGCATCTCAAGTGCGGGAACAGTTGGCAGGCCATATGGGACCCTGCAGGCTATATCATCGCCTTGTTTTACGCACGAAGCAATAATCTCTAGAGCTCTTATCACGATTGATAGAGAAATGCCATCCGCGTATGAGATCGATTTGAGCTGTCCACGACATTGCTGCAGTCAGACACAATACGATTCCTTCCGGCTTTCGGGCAAGATAGAGCTGCTTCCGGGCTCTCTTGTAGATGATTGATCGTATCCCGAGCATGGCTGGCGGATTATCGTTGCTCGGCATCAAGCACTAGGCCAATTTCGACACCCTGCCATCCACTTCGGACACTAACGGAAAGAGGGCGTTCCGATTGGATTGCCAGACTGAGCTTATCTGCCACTACTAAAAAGGGTTCTCAAGCAGCGCGCAGCAAGTTGACCTTCTTTGCTTGGCGCAGCCAATCAAAAGGTGGCCCTCATTCTCGTGGATCGGATTGCTGATGCACATGGCTTCGCGAGTCTTGCTGGCTCGGCCGGATTTGAACCCGAGCAGCGGCATCAAAAAATTGGAATCTATCCGACTAGTTTGTGCGATGACTGTCTTCACTTGGCCCAGTCTGGGATTTTGGTTGCGCGTTCTAAATACTAATAGGGTGATTGCAAGTCGTGAGCGGACCGCGAGCATAGCAATATCTAATTCTAGATAATGGCGTCTGTACGAAAGGCCCAGTACGATGTTGCGGTCGTGGGGCTTGGAGCCTTGGGAAGCGCTGCTGCATACCACGCTGCCAAAAAGGGCGCCAAAGTGATCGCTTTCGAACAGTTCGAGCTAGGACATGTACGAGGGGCTTCTCATGATACTTCTCGGATTGTCAGAACGTCATACGAGTTGCCTGAATATGTGGCTCTTGCCAAGTCTTCCTACAAAGATTGGGCAAATCTCGAGGAAGCCTCTATGCAGAAGTTGTTAACTATCACTGGTGGCGTGACACTCTTACCGAAAGATGGAGGAACACCAGCGCCAGACGAATGGACCAACGGGATACCAACGGCAAGTCAGTGGACAAAAGGTCTAGATGTTAATAACGTGCCTTACGAACTTCTCGACTATAAAGAGGCGAACAAGCGATGGCCTCAGTTCAATCTCAAAGAAAATATGGAGGTGGTATACTCCAGTGACACCGGTATAGCACATGCTTACAAGTCAATTACGGCTATGCAATTTTTGGCACGGGTCCATGGAGCTGACATGAAAGAATGGACCAAAGTAGAGCGTGTCATACCCAACGCCTCAGATGACTCAGGGGTGACCATCCAAACGTCCAATGGAACATTCAACGCTTCCAAGGTTGTCCTTGCAGCTGATGCTTGGATAAACGAACTTCTCAATCCTCTTGGTGTACACATCCCAGTGAAAATCACTCAGGAACAAGTGACATATTTCAAGCCCACAGACCCATCTGCATATGAGCCAGATCGTTTTCCTGTGTGGCTGTGGGCTGGTCCACAGTGGTATTATGGATTCCCATGCTATGGAGAACCAACGATCAAAGCTGGCCATGACAACGCACAACAGTACATGTCACCTGATCAGCGCACCTTCGTGCCTTCTCAGGAGAAGACCGATGAGTTGGCTGCAATGTTGCAGTTCTTTATGCCTGATCCCGGTCGCCATGAGCTGCGTACAATCACTTGTCAATACACGATGACACCGAATCGTCAATTCGTCATCGACCGTCTTGAGGCGCACAAAGATATCATTGTAACCTTGGGTGCTGCACATGGCTTCAAGTTTTCGCTCACTATTGGCCGCATTGCCGCTGAGCTGGCGATTGACGGTGAGACCAAAGAAGATATTTCGAAATTCGGTTTGCAGTCCTTGGCTGTCCCCGTGAAGTCATAGATTTGAGTACAAATGTACTCGGATAGCGTGCAGTTGGAATGTGACATCTCAGGCGGTGGTACTTAAGTCTTATCTCATCAACGTCTTTTCGCGAAGGGTCGTACCTGTGACTCTGCCCATTCACTCTGCCCATTCACTCTGCTCCCGGCTTGTGAACCACGGGACAGGTTCTTTACTTTCAATTGTTATCATGACGTCCTCGAGGCTTCAACTTGTTTCACGTTAGCCTCTTTACTACTGAGATTCTCCTCAACCTTTGCTCGTGCGTCTGCGTGTTGGTCTTCGTCATCTTTCGTCCTGCTTTGTCCTTCTAGCGAGGCTGCGAACTCTTCTCTGTGGGTTCTATTACAAAGCACGTTAGCACTCATACCAGGATTGGGCGTTTTGCAGGCTTACCGAAAGTACCGTCCATCCAAACACCGGAGTAATACCGTCAGAATACTCGCCATGGCTAGTAAACCAACACAGCATTTCCAGCCATATTTGTCTATCCCTTAAATTAGACGTAGCTGATCTTCGGTGTTCCGAGCTTACTTACAAAGGGGTGCCTCGGCTGCTGACCAAATTAGTGGATTTGACCAAGCTTGAATGGCATAGTCCGCGGTGATAGAAACGCCAATGGTAAGTGCTCGCGCTTCTGGGTCATGTGGGATACTGAATGAGTCAGCCAGGATAACAGATCGAATTTAAGAAATCCCCACATGTCAGCTAGCCATGAGAACAACAGTGGCGCAGTTCCAAGCACTATATGTATCATGAAGTACCCAGCGTAAGCTGCTGTAACACCGACCTTGTCTGGCTCTGATGTCCACACACTCAAGATGATGGCAGGAATGAGCGCAAGCACAGTTTGAACAAGTATTAGCGGCCACCGGACTTGCAGAAAATCCGACGCGATCGCCCATACCCAGACAAACAAAACCTGAATTGCGCTCCCACCTATAGGAATCGCATTTACTTGCGCGACCGACCAGGTCTTGGAGCCATCGGCATTTTTGAGACTCTTTAGGAAGAGCCCGAAGTAACCGTAACCATAATTACCAATGACCGTGCAGCAGTACAAGGCTGGTACAAAGAGGGTGACACATGAAGTGAATGTGCGTCTTTGCGCCGTTAGCATGGTTGATGACATCGAGGTGGCTCTCGTACTTAGCTCCAGACCATGTGACTGGTTTAGGTTCTGCACGACCGTATCGAGCAAGTCTCGTTAGAGCGAACTCGGCATGCCCTTTCGTGAACCACATCGCCCTTGGGTTCGGGCGGTTAGGATAATCGGGAAGCATGAACAGCCCCAGGCAGCCGCAACATACGGTCATGATGGCGTTTATGATGAACAACCACCTGTTTGTAGTAACAAAACTGGTCAGCACTCCATACATGAGAGACAGCGTAGGGAAGAGGTACCTCCAGCCAGCAATACCGCCATGACCATGCAATGTGCTGCTGATTGCAGCCTGCATGGCACCTGAAACCATGTTACCAATCGCTTGGCAAGAGTGGTACAAGCCCATTCTTTTAGCGAGCTCCAAAGGGGTGTACCAATGCACTTCAGGAGGTCAGTTCGGGTGGAAATGCAGAAGGTCCTGGCCAACAAAACGTTCGACCGCTTTCGACAGGTCTCATTCACTTACTGAGCAATGTCATCATACCCGGCCAGGCACTGCTCTCGCATAGCCCAAGAAATACTCGTATGGCGTAAACCTGACGTGCATTGTGCGTGATTGCCATCAAGCCAGTGAGGATACCCCAGGTGACCTCCAGGCCGGAGAGCCAGAAGCTAGGCCGCACGTGTGTCAAGATGATCTGGGAAGGAATGAGCATGATACAGTAGCCTATGTTGAAATAGGTCGTGAAGCTGAGATGCCTGATTAGCAAACAGAGGATTTAGTAGCGTCAAGGAAGCAAAACTGACTAGTTGAGCTCTCTGCCATAGAGCTCAAGGTCTTCTTTCATCCCGGAAACGTATGCATTGTTGATGTTGGTTTGGTCAAGGTATCTGAAAGGTGTTAGATCATCTCACAAGCGGACTTCATGGAAGTTCCGTAGCACACTTGATCACTGCACGCTCATTAATTTGAGGCTCGCTACTACGAAAAGAGCGTACCTTGAGAGATGCAGCCGAACGTGAGCAGAAACATATCTAGGCGTCTAACAAGCAATTTCTCGGAGACAGTCTGGTCATGTTGATCAGCCAAGGGAGGCCGATTGATGCAGAGCCACATTATGGTGACGGATTGTAGATATTTGAGGATAACAAGCTAGCATTCGCATCGACAATCGATGTATATATATTGCTCAGCCCTCGTACCTTCCGCAGACCTCTCGAAAGATGCAGAGGATATGATCCAGGGCACAAGCGTTTTGGGTATCGGAGAGGATGTGTCTGGCGGCGGTTGCCGACCAAGAGCGGCGCTACCTCCGCCAGCTCAAATCTTGCTTCGATTGGTGTATGCATAATTTGTAGAAGGTTATGTGATTCTATGCCACAGACTACTGTTCCTAAAGAGCGCTGTAAGGCAGACAGGAGTGCTGCGTGATCAGAAGAAATGGTTGCAATTCCCAAAAAACCGGATAGAAGCTGATTGCTTAGTCATTCAACCATGATGAAGTTGTATGTCGGCGAAGCCCGCCTTCTGGGCCGCGCTCAAGTCTGTCGTCAAACCAGAATGGATAGGGCTCGACTGTGATTGAGAGTGGGCTTAGCATAGTCATGTCGCAACATATTGCAATTTTTGCCCAAAGGTGGCGCTTAGTTTTGGACGATTCTGGTGTTTTTCACGCCACATAACTCCTGCGTACCTCCAATCTCCCCAAGACTTGTTCAGACATTCGACAATCTCAACATCTGAATATAGCGAAGCCTCCAACATGGCATCTTTACAGGCTGATGCTACCAAGACTTTCCAGCAACAACGTAGTCCGTCCAAGACCATTATCGTTGGAGCGGGGATCTTTGGCTTGTCGACGGCCATAGCCATAGCCAAACGTCATCAAACCACGGAGGTGACGATCGTTGACCGGTTGACACCTCCCGTCCCAGATGGCACTAGCGTTGACACAACACGGTGTATTAGAGCAGGTAAGAATCTTGACGTGTGAAATTTGAAAACCACCGGATCCTGCGGTGGTATTGCTGAAATGGTAGAGATTAACGTGATGCAACAGACTATATTGACCCGATATATGCCCGCCTAGCGAAAATAGCAATGCAACTCTTTGTTGAGGACCCCGACTTGAGCCGTCATGTTCATCAACAAGGCATGACATTCGTCTGTGATGGACACTTGAGTCGCTTCACTGATTCATGGAGAGATCGGCTGGAGCATACAAAGGCAACACACTCAGCAGAGCAGATCGTTGAGCTGTCGACACGAGAAGACGTCTTCCAACGTATTCACGGAAAGCTTGCTCAGCCACCCTCAGTTAACGAGCTTGGTCGTCCACCACGTTGGAACAAAGCATACTGCAACCTAGAAGACGCGTTTGTCGGCGCTAAAGAATGTGTTCGATCATATTATGAGCGATGCCTCAACTTCCCATCCATACAATTTCGCTGTGGCGTTGCGGTGAAACGAGTCGATGTCATCGATGGCGTGGCGAAAGGTGTTACCTTGGACGATGGCAGCGCCTTGGAAGCAGATTTTGTCATCATTGCTGCAGGTGCGTGGTCTGGTAAGCTGGTTGACCTGGGAACTCGCATGTACCCTATCGGCCACGAAGTAGCCTGGATCAAGGTGACACCCGAAGAGGAAGCACGCTGGAGAAATATGTCCATAACCACGAATGAGAGCACAGGCCTGAACATGTTTCCGCCATATCAAGGCGAGATCAAGATACTTCGCAGGTCACCAGGATACAAGAATTCCGTGAGAATACCACATCCAGAGGACAGAACGAGAACCATGCAGATCTCGTATCCACGGACAATTGTAAGCAATCCTTCGGATGTGATTCCTCTGGATGCCGAGATCGCCATGAGGGAGGACCTCCGGGAGATAATGCCTACGCTGGCGCAGCGGAGTTTTGATCGGACAAAGATCTGCTGGTGAGTCTATCTTGTGTGCTTTTTGTACTTCTTTGCACCGGCTAATCAAACCTTTTCGGGAATCCCAGGATTAGCACAACTCCGACAGCAGACTTTCTGATCGCTCCTCATCCTCGTATTGCCGGCATACACCTTGCCACCGGCGGCTCTGCGCATGCGTGGAAGTTCTTGCCCCTTATTGGAGACCTTGTTTTAGACTCGGTCGAAGGAACTTTGTCTCAGGAGTTGCAAGAGAAGTGGGCGTTTGAGAAGACATCGAGTGGTAAAGATCAGAATGCGCCTCGCATGGATGGCCAGCCAGAAGAGCTGAGTTTCAAAGTCCGGCAGCGAATTTAGGACTTGATTTCGATCATACGTTCTGTTTTGGTCAATCAGTCAATAAAATCTGTCTTTTTCTTCCTTTTCGAACATTTTGTAAGCCAAATTTTCACATCCAAGCTGGGGCAAGAAAGTCATCGGCGTCGTCCAAACTCGGCCATTCGATGTAGTTGTTGCCAAGATCGGTGCAGGAGTCGGTCATGAATGGTGCGAACGATGTCATGCTAGCAGGCTTCGAGCTTAGTGTAACACTATCATGTGCGAGAATATCGCCAACAGAGACTATGGCAGTATCTGCATGATGAGGCACGCAAGGCCGTGATGACTCAAGTTGTGGCATGGTAGCGCTCTGGTCAAAAGGTACCGGACTTCGTTGCGGATTGCTATCGTCGTATATGTCAAGCATACGCGACGATGTCGTGTTGTTAACTGCCGCAGCATCGCAAGCAATATCTGCCAGAACCTGTGAAGCTGTAAGGTCAAACGCATCGCGCCGACCTTGGAAATCTGGAAAATGTTCCACCATTCCCCAAAGCACAGACGAGCAGGTGTGTACAAGTGATTCGAGAGAGCGCACTGAGGTACTGTCTCGCACCGAAGGTGAGTTGACATAAGCCAACAAAAGAGCGTTACCTGCTGAGTAGAGATTCTCTACCGCTTGCCAGTAAATAGTTAGCCTGCGGTCGCGAAAGAATCGAGAGTATAATCTAATCATGTTCGTTGCCGCATTCGCGAGAGCTAGCGAAGCTGTGTCGGAAAGCGTGGGAACATTAATTGAGGGATGATACAGGTAGAAAAGTGCCCGATGGAGTGTAAGCTCAAAAGCCTCAAGACTTTTCCTTTGAAGGGCTGGGAGATTATGCGTTGATGGGGTTGCACTGTACCACAATTCGATACGTTCGTGCATACTTTGCTGCCACTTTTTTATGTCCTTTACAACACAAGCGGGTGGACATCGTTCATTGAGAACGACCTGCATTTCTGACTGGATTTGACGGAATCGGAGCAAGTGATTGCTGACTCGTTTCGCGAAGGACAAGGGTTCACCATCGGTGACAATGCCATGGGGACTTATAAACTGATCTTCCACCTCACTCGGGAACTAAGCAGGCTTAGTGCATCAGCCGACGACGAAGGATTGACACTTACCTTTGTAGTGATCGCCCCATCCGACAGACAAGAGGGCAGGCCCAAAGCAAACGAGATGTTTCTGTCCATTGCATACGCAACCCAGAAAGTTCTTCTCACTGTGTCCACAGTAAGAGCATCCAGCTTTTCTGAGGACGGATCCCGATGGAAACCATGCTCGACCGCCATTCGAAGTGCGGCACCGACTGTTTTCCATGCTGCCCATGATGTCGGATGGTGGTACGAATATTGCCCAAGAAGCAGCAAAGCCTGGATCCCCTCCAAACCAGTTGGAAGACCGACGTCATTTAGCATTCTGAGTGCTGTCCTATGGTAGCCATCCGCAAGCGACGTGGGGATCTTCGATGGCTGATTCTTTTGCTTTACCATTAGAGCTACAGCGAGCACTTCAAAGACGAAGAAGACAGCAAGCTGAGTAGTTTTAGGGAAATCAGTTTCAGCAAGATTGGTTGGCTGAGGCGCACTGTAAACAGCCTCGACTTTCTGTTGAAATGTTGGTAAGTGCAATAGTGGCATGCTGAAGTCTGCGAATTGAAAGTATGCTTTGATGAGATTCTGGGCTACCTCTTTAGGTGGTAGTGGTACTGGAACACCATTGAGGTTGTCGAAAATATCAGGGGTGGAGTCTTCTGTGTTTTCGTCGGCGTTCTCTACAGGCGTAGTCATCGGCTGGTACGACCTGGCCCGAAGCAGCTCTCTTAGCAAGATCTTTGAGAATGCCATTTCCTTTCCTGAACCATGCGTCAGCATAGGCAACGTTCTGTCCGCAGCAAGTTGGGCGGCTGCTTCAGAGTTGGAATCAGTCGAGGATACTCGCATGCTAACTTCTCTTATCGAGTCTTGTGAAGGGCCCTCGTTAATGGGCTCTCCAAGGCCCGCCGAGCTTGGTTGCTCATTGAGGTCCCGGGCTTCGTATTGTTCAAGTCTCGATTGCAGTTCTTCAACTCGCTTCTCAAGGTGGTTCACGTAGCTGTTCAGCCATCGTTAGAGTACGTCCCCGTGGAAACCAGGCAGATGGTGCTTTCCTTCTCGGCACGTTTCTCTTCGCAATAGCATCATAGTTGACGCATTCAACTCCAGCACTATGACACAGGCTGCACTTCTGACATGACAGCCTTCTCAGCATGGAGAACTTTCATGCTTCGATCTCTATGAGCACTTACAGGGAGCTTCTGGTCACACCTCTTCTTTCTTTGCCGGCAACGGAGACAGGCGGTCAGATTGGCGCGTGAAACCGGTATACTTTTGTCATTCCTGCCAGAATTGGGAGCCATGGATCACCGCGTACCATGCCTGACGCATGATACTGTTTGAGACCCTACAATCCAGGCGTGACAACAGTAAGATTGGCGGACACCCGTACAAGACCTCGACTCGCCTGACTTTCCGAATTAGACGATGGCTAACCAAAGCAGCTTTGGCAAGTCCAGACATTTTCTACCGCCCGCATGCTCTTGTTTATCAAGATGCCTGATGATAATTGTTTTCTCAGAGTGCTGAGTCGATGTATGAAGATGCTCGAGCTCTCCACTATCTCAACGGCCTGCGGCAGACTAGACAGCCTCAAATCATGCTGCCTCGCATTTCATGTTTCGTCCTAACTCCGAGATTACTCGGCCGGACGTATGTTTCCATGTTGCTTTCAGCACCTTCAACATGATGGCTACTCCAGAACGTCTTCAGCTGGTATGGCTGCCTAGACAAGCTGATCTAGTGTGCAAGATTTTCGAACGAAAGTTTATTATGTCCGGGCTGAGAGGGTGTTCTTCTCATGAATCATCACACCAACGTACAATTCAGTGTCAGACCAAATCAATGCTGCTGCTTTCTCGCCATTAAGTTCAATTAGTCCAATCAGAGATATAGCACCATTCCATCCATCAACTACACCATATTACCCCCCTAAAGCCAAACCGATTATGGCCGCCATAACCCTTCTCCTCTTCTGCCAGAAGCTGCCCAGCCTTACCCTGCTCAATTTCGCGACTATATCGAGAAAACACATGTCCCGCTGGTCAAGTCGCTCCTCGGTCCAAAACATCCCCTGACTCATACACGCTACTATATCAACAAGGACTCTCCATCTGCCAATATTGTCGGCTCGCCTTCATCCTCGGATGCAGATCTGATCGCAGTAATCAAGTTTGAGAGTCAGGAAGCCATGCATGAGTCTAAGGAGGGCAGATCGGGTGAGGGAGATCATGGAAGCGGATGAGGACAACTTTATGGATAGGCGTAAGGTGCGGGTTGTGATGCTTGGTGAGCATGATGTCGGTCGAACTGTGAGAGATGAGTGACGAAAACTGAATGTATCGCGGTGCTGAGATCGGGGGGACGGACACAACATTCATTTCTCAGCACGTATCGTAATATTCAGGCCATAGCGGATCGTTGCATGTTTGGCGAGCCTCAGAGATGGATGGAATTATTTTTCGCTAGACGTGCCCCTGGCGGGATTGTAGGAGTATCTTGTTTGGTAAAAGCTGCACAAGGGAGATCATGCTCGAAGACCGGTACACAGCTTCCGTTCTTGATATTGCAGACACCCATGGTGCTCAATCCAAGGCCAGGAAAAATCACAGCACAACACGAAGGACTCCAAGTTGGGCACATGTTCGGTTGGACTGCCTCCATAAGACGCCTCGACTTCTATTCTTGCAATTGCGGTGCATGATGACAAGCTTCTGAGACTCATGCGTCTTCACGTCCCTCAACGAGCGGTATGTATTGTATTTTACCTGGGCCTTCTGGCATGAAGAGACCGAGGGAGAAGATACTTCGGGCACGATCTGGTTGTCAACTTCCTAAAGTCAGGCCTATTCGGTAGGGGTCAAGCATGTTAGCTGTGCAATAGAATATCGATTTACGCAAAAGGCGTACAGTCGGGGTGATGGTAGGTACGTCATTGGAAATCTACGGCAGGGTGGGCAGGCGACGGCGCAACCCGTCAAGCGCAAATAGGTATTTAAAATTTCGGTGCCGCAGATCACTTGATTGAAACGTGGACCTGGTTCATGAAAACTTTGGAATAGACAGAAGTCCGTAGAGTGGATGCGCTTGTCGGGTACCACGGCAGCGTCAAGGATGCTGTGGGTTGCCTAACAGGTCGATCGTGGTCGGTCTTCTTTGCCACGGCACGTTCGCGAAAGCTGCAGCTGCCGTTATGAATGTGTTTGCTGGAAGGGTTGCCAGCACAGAACACTGATGTGATGCACCAGTCACCCAACCCATTGAAATGCCAAAAGGTCCTATAGGGAGGGGGTGTGACGCCTGTCGGGCTCAGAAGAAGAAGGTACGGTCAAGCTGATCCAGTAGTTGTTAGACAAATACTGATATTGAGGTGTGCAGTGTGATGGTGCTCAACCGTCTTGCTCTCGTTGCGAACGACTAAGAATAGCTTGCACTGGCGCTGGTGTACAACGCTTCAGATTCGTCGAAACTACGAGAAATGCATCACCTCAACGTGCTAGTTCTACTAATTCGGCGGTGCGTCAGACCCCGACAACATCACTGGTTCCGACTCCTAGCAATGACGTCTCGCGCCTGTCGTCTGAGTTAACCGCGACGCTCAGCAAAAAGGACGACCTTCGTTATAGCATATCGTTTGCTTGGGGCTCCGCACTCGACCAAATCCCGCAGCGTCTTGGAAGGAACCTGGCCCTCGATTCGGCCGTGAAGACTGTCCTCCAAGACTTCTTTGATGTGTGCATTGGTTCAAACAGTGTGTCTCCATATGCACCTGGAGTACAGCTGCTTGCTCGCACTCTCGGTATGCTCAGGACCACCCTGGATGACCCAATTCAACGACAAGAGTCCGAAACGCTGTGTGCTGTGATGTTAGTCTCGATATCTATGTGCCGCTTTGAAGGATTTATCACCCCATTCATGTCCGTCCACGGAAAGGGCGCCTTACAGCTTCTCAGAATGCGAAACTGGCCTGATGGCAACGACGTGTTCGAGCAAAACCTCTACCGGAGCATGAAAGGTACCGTACTCCTCCACTCATTCGTGGATCCAGACTGTATCCTTGGGCCAGAGGACTATCGTGGACTTTACACTGCGTTCCAGGGACCTGTACCCGAACTTATGGTTGTTTATCATGCCACGGAAATGTCGGAGCTCTTCGCAGACGCCAGACGGCGCATATCTGCCGGTCTACATCTCAATACTATCGCCATACAGACTCACCTCCTCCATGGAAAGCTCCAAGCAGTCATCGCGACGCTCCGTAATCGCCTCTACAATCTCAATCTGGGCGGCCGCGATAAGCTCACCGGCACAAGACTCCACGCACAGTACCAGCAATCCTACGCTCGTTCCCTCACAGTCCAAGCGATCATGCTCTGCGGTCTCAAAACCCTTGCACCCAACGACCCCAGCGTCTACCATGACATAGATCAGCTCTGCACTCACGCCCTGCAGCTAGAGGAGGAAGCTCGAATCTACCTCCCGCTCGGGTGGCGCTTTGCGTGGATCATGCTATTACCAGTATGGTGCGCGGCGAGGGATGTGCCGATCAGGCGGAAGATCAAAGAGGTATTGATCAAGGGCACATTTCATAGTGAGGAGCCAAGGGATGAAGTCTTGGTGGGTCTCGAACTTCAAGTTGACTTCATGGCCAAAAGGTTGGAGCTGAGGGACGTCCGCGCCCCCTGGTCGATACAGGAAGGACAGTAGGAATTTTCGTGAAGGGGCGTAGAGTGAGTAGGTAGGATATGCTGACACGCGCAGGGAGATTAACTCAAATGCAGCAAAATAAGTCATGCTGCGCTGCTTACCGTATTGGTCTGCCCTGAACGCAACCACTTCAATTCGTGCAGTCCTGGACTCTCAAGCATTGCACAGATCTGCAACCAACATCACTGGTACGGGAACCTAAACCGAAGCTTTTGTAGGTCGTAAATGACAAGTTTCTCCTCGAGCTTGATTAGCGAAAAGGGTCCACGGAGCCGAGCAGGGAAGAACGCAACATAACATCGCATTCTGACTTGATGCGGAAGTTCAAAGTGAGAATGCCGATAAGATGTCATTTGAACATATAATCGCACAGCCACGCGCGAGGGGAAATGTTGGTTGTTGCTCCTAAAAGGTGAATCTTGCGGGAAGGAGGTATTGCCGGTATCGAGGCTTGCAGTAAAAGTAGCAGAGAAACAGCTCGCGATGCAGCATACAATGATAGATCGAGAAGCACAAGCCCCTGATTCCCAGGACTAGGATGATCACAAACAGAAGAACAGGTACAATATTGATATAAACTGTCGGTCTTGATGACAATCCAACTTCGAGAGATTTGGTGATTGTTGTGGTCCGTTGGTAATGGCGCATGACACAACAACCCGTATTCCTCCAAATCTCGGATCTTGTACCCTCAATTCTCAACAATGTTCAGCAGAGTTTGAGCTTCGGGCTGCCTGACATTGACAATATCTTTCAATGAGCATCGTCTCAACAAACAGCATTTAGAGCGAGTAAGAGCCAAAACCCGAATACACATCCCGCTTTTTCAAGACCCAGACAGATCAGGAACACCCGCTAGAGCCTGCACAATCTTCAGTCCGACTTTGACCGACTGCGCAGCATCTCGTTTCTCCTTCGCAATCATGACTCCCACGACCAAAGCAGGATCCAAACCCGGCGCGATTAACAACCGCTGTGCAACGCCATCGCTTTCATAGCATACCTGAATCGACACGATCTCTTGACCGCAGTACTTGAACGCTCCATGTGCAGAGCTGCTTTCTGGGACGAACTCCAGCTCTACTATTCCTTTATTTGCATCGGCTTGATTGGTGAAAGTAACAGAAGTCTGCGACTGATGCAGCATTCTGGAAGTGGTTGTCATCTCGAAGAGTCTGGGACCATTCTCGGCAGCTTCGGCATAGTAAGTTGATGAAGAGTTTTGCTTACGGACCTGGAATATCGACACGCCGTTGGAGTCCATCACGGTCTGCCGATGCGATAGAGACATGGAGTCTGTTTTGAGTGAAAACAATATCCTCCCATCAGCCAGCCGAACCTCGGCGTCGTTCTCGCGACCTGTGTATTTCAGCTTCAATTCTAGAGGAACTGAAGGTATGTATTGTGGGAAGATCGCGAGACCCGGAGCAGGGAGAGGTCGAAGGGCAGCCATGGTCTATTGTGATAAGGTATTTTTGTTGCGTGTGGGTTTGGTGGTGGACCTTGGCATGACAGTGTATTGCACATTGGAATGAGGAAAATATATAGCGATGACCTTCCGGCGACCTCTTACGAGTTGATCAGTATCATCGTGCAGCAACAGGCCATCGAAGCGAAATTGACTGTGAGATGGTGCTGAAGCTTCATGACATTGGGGGCTAGATACTTGGAGGTGGACAAGGCTGCTGTCAGCGCTCTGATTGGCGCAGGCGGTGTATCCTTCCAGATGTGGAAAAGGGTTTCGCACACTAGTCTCCTTTACTTGTCTGCCAACCACGCCGATCATCAGCTGCTCTCCAGGAACACAGCATGCTTAGCCTTTAGGTCGACAGCTTTTCAGACTTTTGATAAACAGCCACCATCGACATTTGTAGATCACGATCAAATGAGATTCCGTTATGACTGCCTCCTTTCGCACAGCTCCTGGTTACTAAATTAAGAGTAATATTCCGTACTGTTCAGCCACAGCATTAACAGCTAGGGAGGCTGGATAGGAGCCAGGTCGGACAAATCCTACGTACACGACTATGGACCAAGTGATCTGTCCTCTTGCTACGTCGTCCTGGCACACTACGGTGATTGCTTTATTCCGCCGCTTGCCGCTCGAGCTTCACCTTGAGAGCAGCTGGGCTGACAGCTGTCGCCTTCCCATCCGCTCCAACCTCGAAAACAAAGAGATCAAGTCCAACACCACCATATTCCTCATTTCCAATGAAAAACCACTCCCCGTCAGCAGTTTCGAACTGTTTTGTGAACAGACCTGGAAATTGCCTTTTGTCAGAAGGTTGTCCAAAAATCGTGTGCCTCATAGCGATCTGTCCGGCGCCACTCTCGACATTGCGAAGGTCTGTTGTTGGTTGGAGGACAAACGGCCTGCTGAATAGTCCAGATGACACAAGCATGTCGGTGCCATTGCTGACCCATTCAGTTATTGAGAGGCCCGGTCGTGAGTTATTTCGTGCAATAGTCAAGGAAGAGTTCAGACCGTCCACGGTGGAAACGTAAGTGCCTATGAAGTTTTGTTCCGCTTCCCAACGCGATTGTGCTTCGAGTGCGGGCAGGAAACTGGCTACAAGGAGATCGAGAGTTGCGCCAACACCTCCTTGCCGAGCGTGCGTCTCTTCCGTAGTCCACGATGAGATGATGTTGAACCCAGCCCCGTAGTCGGGAATAGCTACCAACCAGCCATTGTAGTCGCCTGAAGCGCCAGACTTGGCATACAGGTCTGTGACTTTGCCCGTCTCGGGATTCGTGTACCGAGCGATCTCCCACGGCATGCCAACGGAATACTCAAGTGAGTTTGTGTGAGATACCGGCTTCAGCCACTTTCTTGTTTCGAGCGGGTCGAGAAGGGTAGAGTTTAGTATGCTCATACCAAGTGTTGCCAAATCGTTGACACTGCTGAACACGAAACCGGAGCCTGCAGCCCAATTGCCCACACCTTGATCAGTGGAGAATGTAGACCAATCACCTGTTATGACACATCGATCCAACGTATCATTTCCTGGATATCTGATAAAGGAAGAGGTCAAGTTCAGAGGCTCTAGCAGATGTTGCGAGTAAAGCTCCTCGAGTGACTTGTTGGTGAGTTTTTGCATCGCCAGACCAAACAAAATGAAACCAGAGTTGGAATAGCTAGGCTGCGCAAAAGGTTCAAAATTCGGATCCCGCCCCGCTAATGCTGTGAGCCACTCTTCTGACGTACAGGAAGTGACGTTGAATTTGTCGGCCAACATACAAGGCGGTATTATTGTCGAATTAAAAATGTCAATATTTGGTAGCCCGCTTTCTGTTTCGATTGTCGTAAGACTTGAGAAGTTACCTGCCGAGGTAGCCAGGAGCTGGATAACATCGCCCGCACCCCATGGCATTGGCCCATCTTGTGGACCATCTCCGATCTGAGAAGCCAACATCCGAGGCGTGATACGATCCCACTGGGTGGTGTAAATCTTACTGGACGCTCCATTTTGTGGTGAAATGTTGCCGGAGAGCTCAGGGAAGATTTGGGCAAGTGGAGTGTTCCATTGGTCGCTTGTCAGAGCTAGAAGAGCGGTATAAACTGTGAATAGCTTGGTAACACTGGCTGGGTGGTAAATACTGTCTGAGTTTACCTCCTTTGTGCCAACTAATGCATCCTTTGTCTGAGGCCCACTGTGATGGTATTGCATGATCTCCGGTGTTGCTGCGTCGTGGATTGAGAATGCGTTGACCGAGAAGGTCATGTTCTTGAGAACTGCCAGATAGCTAGCCGAATCATTGCTGGTGACAGACACGTCCATTTGTTCTGTGAAATTCTTCCAGGCAGCTAGGACAAGGCTCTGATTGCTTGTGAGATCATAAGGTGCTGGATATAATGGTCCTAGAAATGCCAGACTCCAGTGACACCAGGCCAACACCAGGAGGGGAGTACAATGGAAAATGGTCATATTGTCAATGATTCAATGCTTTGCTGTGATGGCGAGGCTACTATCCATTCGTCATTTATTTGGCCTGTACTTGCGTCCATTCTTATACTTTTTGGCCATCAGGAGATGACCTTTTAAGGCTCACAGTGGTGCTACACGTTCATAGAGACATGTCATGTCCGGTGCCGACCCTCATGCTTCGGGCATTAGTGCCTGGTTGGCCGGGGATTGGGTCTAGCCGAATTTGGAAGGATATTGCGCTAGAACCAGTCAGAAGCTGACCTGTGTCCGTGTGTACCTTGCAGCCAGGGCGCCTTGCCCATCACTAGACTAGGAAATCAGGCTTTTCTCATGAAATGCAATTTCTAGGCCTTGCAAAACTTCACTTAGATCAAGAAGATGTGTCGTCATTCGAGATGGCTGACTGGACGGCATGGATTTCGTGGAAAGAGCCAAGATGTTCGGATAATAGCTTGAGTCACACTCGCAGGAAGGCTTGTCACGCTTGTTTACGATGGTGCTTTTTCAGAAGTAAAACGAACTAAGATTTCTGGACTGATGCGGAGCCATGGATCACCATGTGTTGCTACTATTGGCGCTGAGGCCAGCCGTACCAAGCTACTTATGCCCCGTGCCAAAATATCGCAACTAACGTGTGCGATATTCTAAATCCTTTTGCGGACTTAGCTCTTGGACTCTTCTAGCGGAGACCTAAATTTCCAATATAATAGAATAGCTATTAAGTTGAATTCTACCTAGGTAGCCTTTGTCCAGGCAGACTACCTAGGTACTAGTAAGACAATACTGTAAGGCATCTGCAAGTATCACATGACAATTAGGCCAAGACAATTTCACTTCGCCCACTGGCTATCCTCTTACAGCAAGTCTTTCGTTCTATGTTCCACAACTCAGTTGCGGACTAATCGTCCCAGTCGCAGAATCTTGACTTTCAAACGGTTCTACAACGCTTGTTAGAGACTACGTAAGATAGACGGCCCTTCGCTCGGTAATGTGATTAAAGACCTGCATAAAGACCTGGTGGGGAAATACAACAAGCATGCGACTGCGATCGAGCAGTACTGGCGGGGCTTCGATCAGAGCCAACGAACGCAATGCATCAAAGCCGGCGCGGCCGAAGGTATCGTTCTTAAGCATCCTCTAGATCGATCCTTGGGCAATGTGTACAAAATCATCCCCGAAATCAATCTGCGCGATATCACAAATCCCGAATCTGATTTTCTCTTAGATCTGCTGAAATACCGCGCCAAACACTCTCCTGGACCAATACATGACCGGCCTCAATGGCGGCCCTGGTGATTTCGCCTTCATCAAACAAATGATGGATACCAGAAATCTCCGCCTCGCTAAACCTGACAAGAACGGCTTCACTCTTTTCCTGGACGGAGACAAGTACGGTCGGTCTATGACAATCTTGCGTGATGCGTCCGAAGTTTGGACTAGGCTTGCCCCTGCCGTTAGGGCTAATCTTTGCGTTCCTCAAGAGCTGGGCGAACTGATACTGCAAAGACAGCAATATATGCTACAGTGTCTCAACATTGCCATCGAGGACATCCTGGACATCGGATCGAGAACGCGCGATCGAAAGAAGAAGCCGTCCAAGAAGTCCCATAAAGACGTGGCGACCGTTCTTTCAAAAGTCAGCATTTCAGAGCCAGCGAAGAGCCTTTCACTCCCTGGCCTTATCGACAGCGCTGGAGACCAGAAAGCTACGCTTGAAGAGTATTTGACATTACTCTCCACAGAGCCTGTTGTACTTTCTCACGCTGTCAACCTCTGCTTCTTCAGTCGTCCGAAGCTGATTCCTGATGAGAAAGGCCGTATCTTACCGGTTCATACTGACAAGTACATCAGTGGTACAGTGTTGGAAGCAGTCTACAACGCCGTCAAAGCAACTGCCATTTGGAACTATATTGGTCGCCTCCTCGACCTTTTGGCCTCCCAGCCCACCACGGACAAGATTTACCGAGCCATAATTCTTCAAGAGATCTCCAACGTTTGTCAACTTGAGTACAGCCGCGCCCAAGCCCTCTTCAAACGTAACGTTCAAACTGGCACCGGTTTCAAGTGGTTCAAGAGGATATCGAACGTATACAACAAAGCTGGCGACGCACGCGTTGCCATGAAAGGTGACCCTGACGTTTTGACACGGAGTGATCCACAGCTTCATTACGTGCTGCGCCTTTGTCAGCTTGAGACTGACGCCTTGAACGCCAGCGACTGGATGAGGAAATTGAGCGACCTCCACAATGCTTGGCCTTCCGAGCGGGAGAAGCTCGGAGAGAGGGAAGCAGACTCACTCAGCGACCTAGCCATCATCATATCCTTCATACAAGATCTGTCAACATCAATATCCATTCCCTCACTGTCTCGCAAGAAGAACCAGATGTTCATAGCCCGGTCGCAAGAGCTTGACGCAGAAATAAATGAGCTCAAGTCAAAGATCGATCTGAGAGACTTCGTTGTCCCCATCGATAACCTTCTTGAGCCCGGGGTGGCATCAAAGACACTCGTTCTCCTCGATCACTTCATCATCGAGAATGCTGGAACCAAAATGGGATTTCTTTATCAAGATTTGGTAGAGGAATGCCTAGCCGAGATCGAGACACAGTACAGGTTAGTCAAGAAGCGAACGGAGCAGAAAGAAACAGCCGAGGTAATATCCATCCCGCCGCTGGTGCAAGAAGCGCGAGAGGAGCGCGTTGAGCAACGCAAAAGGAAAGAGAAGACCCGACCCTCTCATTCTTCTGTCTTCGAAATTGTTGCGACCCCGGACGAAGAGCCTCTCGAGGAAGAGCAACCCGCAGTCTTCAAAGTTCGAGCATCTACAGCCGAGGTCTTTTCCACGTTGTTCGCCAAAACAGAGTCTCGTGGTAGTGTGAGCTGGGTAGCCTTCGTATCGGCCATGGCCGACTTGGGATTTTCCGTGCAGCCTAGAACCGGCTCTGTATATGCTTTCTTTCCTCCGGACAGTATGCATGTCAGCAAGTCATTGACGCTCCATCGACCGCACAAATCAGAGATCGACAGCTATCGTGCCATCGTGTACGCAAAGCGCTTACGAAGAAGGTATGGGTGGGATGAGAAGACGTTCGAAGTAGCTGAGTAAGGATGCAGCGACAGACCCCAACTACACGACCTCCCCACCCCTCTATTCATTCTCAGGCTGTATTGATGCGCTAGGCATGAAGAGTACACGAAGTGGCAGTCGAAGTTAGTTATTAGCATGTTGCAGGCAAAGATCTAAGCTCACCGAAGGCTTGTCTGATTGAACTTGCATCTTATCTGCACATCCAGAATGGTAATTTACTTCGCTAGTTTTCGTCAATAGATCGACATTGGCTTTTTAATCTGCGATCTGCGAGCCAACAAGGATTGTATTCTATAGCCTTGAGAGGTGGTGTATAGACGAGGTAGGAGTGCCAAAAATGGAGTGGTGCTAGTGGGCTGGGACCCAAAAGGGTTCAGTTAATACTTCCTAAACTTGACCACACTTGACCTAGAGCGGCTTGACCTCACGAGCCTCATTCCCCTAAACTTAGACGAGCGGTGAGCTTGATCCGGCCCCTCCTGCTCTTGGCAGTACCTGACTAGTTTGGCGAAGCGCTCAGCGCGTCACATTCCTACAATTATGGCATTAAGAAAACGTGGTGTCGCGGGTCCAGGGCAACGCACTAATGCAGAGTCACCAACCAGAAAGACAGCTCCAGATTTGAACAGCGGTATGGAGTTCATCAAGCGACAACCTTTGTGGATTGTTCTCGCATTTGCGTCGGGCGCCTGTGCCGCGATCAATGGAGTTTTTGCCAAATTGTACGATCCCAAGTCAGCTTTCCTCACTGAGCTGACTATAGCCCAAGAACTACGACCGCCTTAACGTCGACCTTTGCCTCGAGCATCGCTTCTGGTCTTGGACTTGCCGAAGATAACACCTACGTGAACGTAGCACTACGAGGAACCTTCTTTGGCCTCAACATCGTCTTCAATATCGCAATGTGGGCCCTCTTCACTGCCGCTCTCGTTCGGGCGAGCTCAACGACCCGGGTCAGCATCGTCAATGTCTCTAGCAACTTTTTCATCACAGCAGTTTTAGGAGCTATCGTGTTTGGCGAGAAACTCCCACTCGGCTGGTGGTTGGGAGCTTCTTTGCTGGCAGCGGGCAATGTAGTCATCGGAAGACGAGAGGAGGCTGAGAAGCCTGGAGGAACGGTCGGCTTGGATGAGACACGGAGAGAAGCGGAAGAGAGTGAAGACCTGCTGGCGAACACTGAAGAGCATGATCTGCTTGAGCTAAGAGAGAGTTTTGAGAACAACACTTCGAAAAGGCACTCAACTCTGCAAACTGGAGAAGACGCGGACAACCCAATATAAGAGCTGGATAGGAAGGAAGTTATGTCCACTTTGCGGAGAGACAAAGCCAAGTCTGGATTGCTGAATGTAGGCCTCAGCGTTTTGAAATCTGGTGGCTATTGCCCCTCCTGCAGACTTCGTTCCGACAATCTGTGGAGCATCCAATCCGAACAGACAGGGCATTCTCGGGTTCCGCCTTGCTCGTTGGATTGCGACATCACGGCCCAGCCTACCATATCACTTGATCTAGTCCCAAGGCAACAACTTTCCATCAATTTGGTAGGGGCCAAAAGGCAGAATCTCGTTTGATTCAACACAGATCACCGAATCAGCGATTATGAAGACATCAAACAGTCTGACAGCATTGTGATGATTGCACATCGCAACTGAAGAGGGGTTCTGGCAAACGCAGGATGATGCCTGATTCAAGACCATTGACATACCGTCCGGGCGAATGAGAACCATCTCTTCACATTGTACCGGCCACACAAATATCTCGCGACAAGGGACGAAAATTGCAGAACTCTGGTGAAGCACTGTACCTATATTAAACCGAAATATGGAGCTTGGTTCCCGTATATTCATAGGTCGCAAAGTCTGACTGATGCCAAGTCAGATCTGGTTACCAGCCGAAAAGTTCGGATTGAAAAATGCAAACGTCCCAACTTACGAGGTCAAGGACGACAGTCCTGAGTTTCAGGACAAACTAGCCATCTTCACCAAACTTAAGACTGTCTTTACCAACATACTAAGAATTGCAGCAGTCGCATGTGTCGAGTTCAACAAGCACGATCTCAAATATGATCCTTTTTTTGGAGAAAACCAGGGAGACGATCTGACGGCGACGACTTTTGAGCATCTCAAGACAAACTACGGCAATGGATATGACAAAGAGGGCATTCGATTTCAGTCGATTGTTGGTCAAGTTTTCTGCCCGCAGCATAAAAAGATTAGGAAGCGAGAAGATTGAGTACAGCGGTCTCATAACCTCCCTCGGAGCACACGCGTTATACGAATTATCCCTTTAGCGGTGGTTTGTGCGAATAGCACGTAACAGTGCCTGCCCTCTTTGACTCTGTCATTCCGTATCTCGTGCAGGTAAGTGGTAAGGGAGAAGTACACGATTTCATCGAGACTATGATCGAGACTTGTGGTCCAGAGAAGAAAATCTTGATCCTCAGGACGATTACGGTCCAGTGCATGCCCGAGTGATCGTCTTCAACCGTGGAGAGGATACTATCCGCAATGCTGATAACTCGACATGGTTCATCATGAGCAAATTCTAGGAGATGTATCACAGTAAGACCTTCAAAGACCAGAAAGATAATTCTCGGGGAGAGAGCATGATAGCCAAAGGCGCAAATGGTTTTGTCCCATATCCCGGTGAGTGGAACAGGTAGGCACATTGAAGGAATTATACCCACGCTTGAATCGTCAACGTCCACACTGATTGCTGCTTTGTATTATGATGTTCAAACAGACATGCTGTGTGTCGGGGGGGAGAACACAAAGAATCCAAACTTGAAGCAATGCGCATTACCGCCACAGATCCCCATGGTGGCTGTCAATGTAGGTTTGAAATCGTTTTGACTTCTGAGGCAGCTTTGCCGCACTTAAATCTTTTGTGCCCACGTGATCATCATGCCTTGCTTGCCTGATTAAGTACGAAAGGCAGAAAACCCACCTCGAGCCTGAGTTTCATAACTTTGCTCCATTCTCACCCTCGTCTTCATCCACGAGCTCTGAACCATCTTCAAGTCAAGAACAAGCAGCTACCCAACCAGATTCAATAATTGTACATACAGCAACCCAAAGGCGCTACGTCCGAACGCGGCCGAGGTGGGCATTAAATCTACGGAGGCCCACTTCTCACAGATGCCGTCCTACAACTCGAGTCAACGAGCAGCAATCAATCAATTCGTCAACTTTACTCAAACCAAAGAGAGCATCGCAGCGCGGGTGAGTGGAAGCAACTTGACCAGCCCAAGACAAAGGCCACTCATCACCAGACTTTAGCTGCTCAAGAGCCATGATTGGGATGTGGATCGGGCTGTGAATGCGTAAGTACCGCTGGTGATGGGATCATATTTTGATTTGCATCTGAGCATTATCGCGCTTTTGCCTCCATTCTGCGTGACAAACAGCAAAGGCTGAAGTCAGACACAACTGCGCGTTGTCTGCCTTGTTCACGAACCGATCGACGGGGCACCTTCACTATGATAAACCCTCCCAGCACAATTTTGGAGCATTGCGCATATTATCTGATCATCTTCGCTGTCGTCATCCTTCCGATCCTGATCTTGACTATGCCGAAACGCAAGGCCAGCGCGAGCCATAAGGCTACGTCTAATAAAAAGGCGAAGATCTCCAAGACGCAAAATGGGTAGGTATATCAGTCGCTCGCATCCAGCCTCACGCGCTACCAGGTCCTTGATGCTGCCCATGTTGCGTCCAAGTGAATAGTGACCCCGGCATGGTTCAAGCAACAAATGCCAACACGCGAGTCTGTCCATGACGATGATTTCTTCAGTATATCACCTCTAAAACACAACCCTGTCGCCATTCACGTTGTGGTATGCCAGCATATGTGGTTTATGTGATGACGAAACCCCTGTTGGAGCCTTGCACGACTCGTATGTTGAGCGAAATATTGACCGCGTCAGAATCGTTCACTGGTCATCCATCGTGCTGTGTTAAGTTGTCGAGCTGCCATGCACACAAACGTCCGAGACGGCATAAGTCGGAATTTCTGCACGTCGACAACAACGTTGTTGCATTAACCTCAGCAGATCATCGTACTGACAACCTCTGCTTAGTCATTATTCCGGCTCGTCCCACAATGGACTCTCGCCAGTGCAGCAAAACATCAGGAGAATCTTCGACGCTTACCGAGGTAAGTTGCAGGTCGCATTCCCATAATTCCACGATCTCAGCTGGTGTTTTCTCGCAGATGACCCGGTCAACGAGCCGGACAAGATCGGGCTAGACGGGGCAATGAAGTACTTCGAAGCCATCGACGTGGCACTAGACGACGTCACCTTCCTCGCTGTGTCGGATCTCGTCGACGCACAGGCCTTGGGCGAATTCACACGAGAGAACTTCGTCAACGGCTGGCAGCACGTGTCGACGCCATCCAACCCGTGCGACAGCGAACGAAACCAGAAGATGTACGTCAAGACACTACGCGACCGGCTCGCGTCAGACCCGGCCTATTTCCGACAGGTCTACAGGGGGGCATTCAAGTACGCCAAGCATGCGAACCAGCGCGCTGTGCCGGTCGACGAGGCCTTGGCGTTTTGGGACATGTTCTTCGGCGGAGGCAAGGGAGGGATCCAATGGAACACGGCCGGGACGAAATGGTATGATCTGTGGTGCGAGTACTACCGCGAGAAGAACAAGCGGCCGGTCAACAAGGACCTGTGGAATCAAATGGCTGAGCTGGTGGCGAAGACTCGTGAAGAAGGAGGCGAGTCGCTGGACTGGTGGACTGAGGACGGAGCCTGGCCGACGGCGGTGGATGATTTTGTGGCTCTTGTCAAGGAGCGGAGACAGGGCATGGATGTCAGCTGACAAGCGAGTCCGAAGGCTCGCACGTTTTTGTGCGACGAGGGCTACGTTACGGTCTTTGAGAGCAGTAGACTTTTTTATTGCATGGCAAGCTCGCTACTGAGGGTATTTATGAAGATGCTGTGATCGATATAAAGTAGACAAGAGCAAAGCAAAACAAGGCGGACTAAAGGGCAATCTTCAACATCAGTCTACGATCTGTCCATGAACAAAGTCCGGTGCTCATGGCAGGTACTCGATGCGAGGCATCGCTAGTTGAGTGAGATCCATCAAAGATGGCAGACTTTGTCGAATTTATAGTAAGCTCCAATCCCAGCCTGCTATCTACGATAGTGCCTTCTCTTCTGCTGCTCCATGTTCCAACGGGGTGAGGAGATTTCTCGCTTACAAATCATAATATACACGTTTCCCTCCTCTTGTTCATCTAATCAGATCCAGGCATTCGTCAGACAACTCAGTCTGCTCACCTGCATTGAGCTCCTGTGTTGATCTACGCACTGCCACGCCTTTCTTAGACTGCTGTCCATGCCCACCACTTCGAGGCTTCAATCACTATCAGGCTGAATAAGCCAGATAAAGCGTTCCAAGAAGACCCATTCAAACGAGTCTCAAAACGAACTTGCGCGCATCACACAATCGCAATTTTCGAGATCTGCGTTGATATTGATAGTACCGTCGCCGGTCGCCGGCATCTTTTTTTTTTTTTTTTTACAGCGCAGGCTTGGCCTGTCCACCGCCCAGCTGCTCCTGCCCAGCACTCATGAGCCCACTCGCGCCCTCATTCATCAGCTGTCGCTGTCGCTCCTCCTCTTGCACCATCTGCTCATCTTGGAAGGCGAGCGCATACGGCAGACCCAGGAGCAGCATCGATGTGCAGATGATCCAGAGACCCTTGCCGCCGAACAGCACGGCCTTGGAGGTTGCCGAGTACGATGTGGATGCGGCTGAGGATAGTTTGGCTCGTGTCTGCGGTGGGATCATGTCGCGAAGAGCGCCGAGGCGCTGGGCTAGGCTCTCGTCGAGGCCGCCGCTGCCGAGGTCGTCTGTGTCTGAGATTTCTGAGTCTATAGTAGAGATGGTTAGAGATGGACACTGGTTAGGGGAGGGGAATCTTCCTGGGGGTAGAGTTTTGCTTGAGGCCAGTTGATGGGGTATCGAGGATGGTCATCAAGTTTTTGATAGCTGCTTGTGCTTGTGCTTGTACTGTGTGATGGAACGGCGAGCTTACCTGTATCTGTGTAGTCTGCGTCATCGTCTGCTAGCAGTGCATCGTCCTTGCTGGATGCTGGCTTGTCGACGAATGTCTCGTCCTCGACTTCTTCTAATCGGACCATTGTCGTGTCGCGGCGAGGGTTGGTGAGCTCGCGAACAGGAGTATATTAGATAGAGGGGTGTTGCCGCAGCAGATGTAGATGAGCAAGGGCGAATACAGAGCTCTTGGTTGATGGAATTAACACGTTCGCCAAAGCAATTTGTTCGACGAGTGGACCAGCAGTTGGAAAGTCCTGACCCTCGAAACTCTATTTCGGCGTCAACTACTCCGACCTCTTGGCACTAGGTAGCGGGCCTGCCTTAGCTGGCCCGTGCTGGCTATGCACGCCCGGCTTTCGAATGGAGCACAGGGTAGAGAGGAAGGATAACTGGATTGTCCTACCGAGACACTTCAAGGTTATGTACGTCGCGTGTAGCCAGGTATTTACCTAGGTGCGTAGCTGTTGCCGTGGTGTATTAAATAATTATGTAATGGAACAAAAGCCTGAAAAGCCCTACGGAGTACCACCTTAAAGCCCAAAGGAATCTTCAGCCCGCCTATACCGCTAATAGCAATCCCAATATGACCTTAAGTTATAACGATGAGACGATACAAACCATCTATGGCCATCTTTGCCGCTCTCAAAGATTCGCCTAGTGGACAGGAAGCGCCTCATTCAGGTGCATGATCGACCTCTAGCAATGCTGTTTTGCAAAACCTCCGTTGCAAACTTGTCCATTCTCGAACCGCATCAAGCTTGCTGACTGACCACATTTAGTCAACTTACCTGTAGGCTGTTTAATAGAGCTCAAGGGTGTCTTACTGCGATCCAGATTTCGTACCATAACCCGTAAAAATTTGAGGATAAGTTGGCTGAGCGATTCACTGTATTTCAAGCGAGGGTTTAGCGAGATATTTCAGGAGCAAATCCCCCAAGATATGATACCCATTGCTTCAAACGATGGTGCAACGTTTCGATGACGAGAGCGCTGGCAGCATCCGGTCTGAGGAGAATCTCGGAGAAGAGATGATCACAAGTCTTGGAAGATACCCAGGAGGAGGAGTCTCTATTTTGCGCCGACCGAGAGGGTGTATTAGCTCGATGTGCTCGATCTAGAAGTGATACGGAAGGCACAGCTTTAGCTTAGCATTCAGCTTTGAATGCTCATCGTCTTTTGAACCGAATACCTTGCAAGAAGGCTATATCGGAAAGGATCCGTTCAATGCCGATGATATCCGAGTCGCGCCATGTGGCTATAGCGCGTTTTAATTTATACAGATATGCTGTCGTCTAGAACTGAAAGCCTGCAGCTTATCCTTATCCAAATACTGTCCCTTTTTCGTCGTAAATGTCTACCGCTGTTGTTACGGCTTTTCAGGAGCGCGTGAGGGGCACCCTGACACAGCGAATCGCCAAACTTGGCTACGCGCCAAGCAATAGCGAACTCGCCTCTTCCCTTCAATGTTCGACACAGGAGATTGAAGCAGCCTTGCTCAGCTTGCACTCTACTCACTCCTTACTCCTCCACCCACACAAAGTTGAGCCCTGGGTCGTCCACCCTTTTGCGCTTTACCCAGCTTCGTGTTGGGTGCAAATCGGCGCACGTGGATACTGGGCAACTTGCCTATACTGTGCCTTTGGCATAGCGGCAGCCCTTCGGGTAGATGCGGACATATTCACGCGGTTCGGTGGCGAGTCCAAAGAGTGCTTAGTCCGGGTACGCGACAGCGACATCATCGAAAAGCATCTAGTCTTTCACCTTTCAACTCCTATCAGCCAGTGGTGGGACAATGTCATCCACGCCTGCGCATCTTTCCAGCCATTTCAAAATGAGGAAGAGGTTGACAGCTGGTGTGAACGGCATAACATGCCAAAGGGTTCTGTTGTGCCAATGGCCAAGATGTGGCGATTTGCAAGTGCTTGGTACGGAGATTATATCGTACGGCCCTGGCGGAAAAGGTCGACGGAAGAGGTTCGAGAGTTACTCAAATCGAATGAGCTCGTTGGGCAATTTTGGTCTGTGGAATAGGATAGAAACAAGCTTAATACCAAAACAAGCCCTCTCTGTGGCATGTTCAGGAACAGAAACAAAACTGTTACTCTCCCTTTCAGCAACGCTTGTCTCCGGCTTATCAAGGTCGGTATTCAAGCACAATGCAGCACTATACATGGAAACTTGGGATTTTTGGAATGCTATTTGAGTACCGCAACACGGTATATGCATAGAGCACGGGCTATCCATAGTTTCCAACACTTTTGACAGAGGATAGATCCGTCGATGAAAAACAGACTCTGTTATACGCCATTGCTGTGAAAGAACCCTTTCGGCCGTATGTTGCACCATCCCCTGCTCGCCGACATCACAACGATGAAGGTACTCGCGAGCGAGACCTCGAAGCCTATACACGAAACAATATAGACAAATCCGCCCGTCTGTTAATATCGACAAGCAATGGTACAAAGGAAATGACCGGAAGATCTGTCAATGAGCGACAAAACCATTGCTTTCGCTCGTCCAGAACGTCCAGAGCTTACCGACGAGGATAACATTTGGATTAATTCGAGGTGCAAATTTTGCTAAAATCACTCCTCACCAAGCGATGAGAAGAAGAGTCGACAATATGGACTTACGGGTCAGAACTCATCTCGAAGAAAAGAAGATAGATCCAACTATATATCACTTCCGACTGAGAGCGACGAAAGACTTTCGGACGCTACAAGAGGCCGGGTTGCAAGAGCCGCAATAGTACGAAGAGCTCAGAAACCAAATCCTTGCTAAAGAAGAGAAGAAGACAGCCAGAGAATGTAGAAAGAAGAAGAAAGAGGGAAAGAATTAAAGCTCAAGGTCAAGTAGGTTCGAATAAACTAGCCACGTTACTATGGCATTGCTGTTGTGTAGGGGCGATTGACCGCGGGTCCGCTTGAATATTTGTCTGTCAACGACAGTGCTGGCAGCAATTCGTCATAGGAAGAACGCTGAAGACCAGATCTCTAAATACGAAATATGATTGGAAGCTTATTTCTGTCTTCGAATGATTGCTAGCTAGCAGAACTGTGTTCCGGTACTTTTGAGAAGACGATCGTTTGTCTTCAAAGCCAGCAATCCATGCTTATGTCAGCAAAGATAACTGACGACATGTTGAAGCATTCATGGATTGGTATGGCTGCCACTGATGTAGCAAGTTCTCGGTTTGAATTGACCTGATCGTGGCAGGTGAGAGGCTAAACATTTGGGCTAAGACTGGACTCCTATAGGCACGAGCCGGGCCGGGATTAAGCCAGCGTAGCCTCGTGTTAGGCTAAAAAGACCCCTAGCGCCATCCTCTGAGTCTAAATCTTGGCTCTGCAAGGGTTCTAGAAGTCAGACCGAACTCCGCCACTTCAAATTGTCCGCTAACTCATTCCTCTGGTTTCCTCACCTCGACCTTACTGTCGCCAGTCAAATTCATCTATGCGTTGCGCGAGTTCAAGTCGCTGTTTCCTTTGAAACAGAAGAATCGCCACCGTACTGTTCCAGCCTTCTGATATGGGTAATGCATCTGTGACTTCCTTTCAGCAGCTAATAGTGTCAATTATGTGTCCACTCGTACTCATTTAGGATAACTAGACAGCATAAAAGATCTCTTACCCTAGATTATGCTAAAATTGTCCTGAGCGATTCTACAACGACTAATTCTATCACTATTTTGGTGGACGATATGGATTCTCTGTTGGAGTCAATACCGTTTCGGTCCAACTAGAGAGTTGTCCGTCCTTACAGTGCCAAGGAGGAGTGTCAGCAGCTGCTGGATTAGGGGAGCAGCATGACCGATCGCTGGCCCACCACGTCGAGTGGCAACGAGGCTTTGCAAGCGGATGAGTCTCGACTTGAAAACTCGCAACACTCGCAAAGATGCTACGAGAACATCCATGTTGGTGGCGACGGCCGTGCTCTCTTTGGCGATGACAATTCGAACCAACTTAACGTCCACATACATCAATACGGCTCGAATGACCTGATACGACGATGGGAGATTTTTGTCAACTCATTCAAGTATCTCGGCATGAACGCTCGTGCCAATGATATAAATGAGCATTACGGCGATACCTTTGAATGGGTCTTCAACGAATCTGAGAATGGCGAGCATTCACAACCCAGTCTGTCGCACTGGTTGAGGAAAGGCAGTGGCCTGTATTTGATTGAAGGCAAAGCCGGCTCAGGTAAAACCACCTTTATGAAATTCGTGTACGAGCACGACCAGACAAAAATTCTGCTGGAGCAATGGTCGTATTCCCGACGGATCCGTATTCTTTCTTTCGGCTTCTGGTCGCTCGGTTCCAAGCTGCAACATAGCATGAAGGGTCTCCTTGCCTCTTTGGTGCATCAACTTGTGTCAGAGATGAAGCCACATGAGCTCAAGCTGGAATCTATGTTTGTGGGGAAATCTACGTTGGATGACTGGTCTGAGAGAGAACTGAAGATCTTAGTTCAGACTCTCATCTCCAGTTCCGCTAATTCGTTTTGCCTGTTCATTGACGGTTTGGATGAGTTCAACCACGACGACGACATCAACCGACTATGGGAATTTCTCTCCTTAGTCGTAGATTCAAACCCGTACGCCAAAGTGTGTGCTTCTTCGAGGCCGACCAACTTTGTTTTGTCCCACTTCGACGGCCGACCATGCATGAGGCTTGAAGATTTGACCAGCAATGACATCAAGACTTACGTTCGACAAAAGCTGCCCAAAGAGGCACGCACTCTCCGTCCACAGTTCAGGCACAAAAGCGACATCGACCAGATCGTGCAGGTGATCACGAAACGAGCTGATGGTGTCTTTTTGTGGGTTTACTATGCCCTGCAAAGTGTTAGCGAAGGCATTTATCTTGATGAAACCCTTCAAGAGTTGTTACGACGCATCGAGGCGTTACCGACCTCTAACTTTGTCGAACTATACAGACAGAAGTGGAACACCCAACATTCAGGCACCGCGATCCACACAGATGATGCGCAACGGATCTTTGCATTCCGTGACCGTACTGAAAATCAATCTTTGGTTGATCTCCCTGTCGAGAAGATTGAACACTTTCAGGCTATTCTCCTTCTCTCACTCAAGTTCCCCGAAATAAGTGATCGACAGGAGAGCATTGCAACAGCGGTGACGAACACCTTCGAGTGGATCTATCGTGATCCCGAGCCTGGCGCAAAACCATGGGCAAGCTTCACAAGCTGGCTCCAGCACGGCGATGGAATTTACTGGATTACAGGAAAAGCCGGCTCGGGAAAGTCCACCTTGATGAAATTTCTCAATAATGATTCAAGAACGATGCAAAATCTACAACACTGGGCCAATGGATCACCCCTCACTACATCCGGTTTCTTCTTTTGGAATTCTGGGACCGAAATGCAGATGTCCCAAGAAGCGCTTTTGCGGACTCTCTTGTATGATATCGCCAAGAAAGTACCCGATCTCATTCCTCATCTTTTTCCAGAAAGATGGGAGGTCTACACATTGTTTGGTAAAGAGTCTCGACCATGGACACTGACAGAATGCGTGCGATCGTTCCGAAGACTCACTAATTCTCAATTTGCCAAACGCAAGTTTTTTCTTTTGATTGACGGGTTGGACGAATTTGGCGGTGACCATGGGGAGCTCATTGATCTCCTCAAAGAATTTTCACGATTGCCCCACATAAAAATCTGCGTTGCTAGTCGTCCTTGGGTAGTCTTTCAAGATGCCTTTAAGAAAGCTCCAAGCCTTATGCTTCAAGATCTCACTCTTCCCGATATCAAACTATATGTCCAAACAAAATTCGACCAACACGCCGACTTTCAGGAGCTCAAGGAACGCAATCCCCAGCTTGCTGGCCAGCTTTATACCGAGATCGCGCGTAAATGCTCAGGGGTATTCCTCTGGGTCCGCCTTGTTGTGCAGTCTTTGTTATCTGGCATCTCTAATGGAGACAGGGTTTCTGACCTTCATCGAAGACTAGACGAACTGCCAGAGGACTTAGAATCGCTGTTTCGGAGCATGCTGTACAGTATGGATCCCTTCTACAGGGAGCATGCTTCACAGCTTTTCCAAATCTGTCGAGCAGCTGGGTCCATCACAGCTCTTCGGCTCTCTTTTGCCGATGAAGAAGATGATAGGTGTTGGCAGGAGGATGAGCCTAAACCTCTCAGCGACCATGATAGCGCCATTAGAATCGCGGCAATTAAAAGACGCCTGGATAGCAGGACTAAAGGTTTGTTGGAAGTGGCTGTCGTCGAATCCGGCGAAACTGAGGATTCGTTGTAAGTTTCGCCCTCACACTTAGTACCAGAACCGCATTGCTAACAGTCCCTCTCTAGACCAATCCTGCAGTACTACGAAAGAATATCCACTCGGAATTCAAATGTTCAATACCTTCACAGGACAGTCAAAGACTTCATCCAGAAGCCCAACGTCTGGAAAGAGGTTCTTGCCATGACAACGACCACTTTTGATCCTTATATCCTACTCTGCAAGGGGTACCTCCTCGAGCTTAAGACTTTTGATTTATCTCAATCAGCTCCAGAGGATCTTTGGAACCTGATAAGTCGAGGCTTGGCATATGCTTCCAAAGCCATACCGAGCAGCCATTTGGATCTGATTCCGCTCCTCGACGCAACAGACAAGGTCGCCACTAGCTTTTCGAAACATCCAGAATGTGTTCGAAAAGGCATCTTTCCCCAGATGCCTCCAGGCCACGCCATCTTAATGCCAGTCGCCATGCGCCTCGACATTCATTACTGGGTCAAAGCACTGCTGGACCGAGGCCATCCCTTGGTACCCGTGGAACGATTTGAGTCTTATGTCGCGACTGCTGTAGTTGATCTCCCTCGATGGTTGAAAATACCCTCGCTAGAGAAGTCTAAATCGAGACTGTTGCTTGTTGAGAGGGGCACCCCCAACAAGAAAGCACAGACAGGAGCTGGAGCGTGGAAAGCGCCTAGGCGCAAGAAAAGGAATTTTAACACGGCGTTTGATGGATATACTGAGGACGAGATGGCGAACGTACAGCTACAGCTGTTTGCAGAGTCGCACAAAAGACGAGAACAGCTCTAATATCGCTGTGTGGCTAGTATAGATTGTTGGTCGTGAAAAGACATGCACTCCCATCTTCTGGTTACAGATAGAAGTTAACCTGTTTCCACCCGATAAAATACTCCTTGGGAGTTACTCGTGCTAGATTTGCGTTTCGTTTCATATCGCAGCACTTCTTACGAGAGTTTTAAGACCCCCTGAACCTCAACCCCAACTTCCTTCTCCATATTTGTCGAAGTTGATCCTAGAAGCTGCTTATATTGTAGATTCCCAAATATGCTCTTTTGAACATGTGGTGATCATCGTGCTGTATCAGATTCCACCAATTGAGGACAGGCCTTGTCCGTCAAGTAAAGCCACTCTCAGTACCTTTTTGAACGAATCGAACTAGAGGAGCCGTAATACATAAGAGAAGTACACCGTTTATATGTATTGAAAAAATTGAAAAAGGTTTCGTACTGTTCGCCCCATTCGTCATCTGTGCTGTGCACAGGCCCGAGAGCTATCTCTATGAATTCTTCGCCAGATGCGGCTTGATTGATAAGATAGGCTCTAAATTCTACCGCCCAGGAGCCATTTCATCTCCGAGTTGCCAAAGATCTCTTGCACGCTCGTTCGAGGATTGATAGAGTTGAGCTTTAAGTCATAACCCATCGAAGCGCGCTTCAATCGCTGGCCAGGGTATCATATTTACTTTCAGCGATGCTGTTCTGGTGAAGGATGTTGACGCGGCCGAATTAGCATCTTCTCATTATTACCTTTTCATAGATATTGATATAGTCACCACGTATCGTCCCTTTCTGACATGAACTCTTCCACCTCCTTCGTGGCGCGCACGGATTTTGTAATAGTCAGCAGTTTATCGAAAACACTATCGATATGTGTGGTCTGAGATGACTCGTAAAACAATGTTCTGGATTTAGGGTCTGCCTTCTCGATCTCTTCGTTCAGTTCACTCAAGAGACTGACCAGATTGTTCTGCTGGGCAGGTTTAAGTAATCTGGCCGTCTTTGTCGGCGCAGACGGCAGTGTTGATGCTTGTGCTTCGAGTAGGCTGTCCAGTGCTTGCACCCAGGCAGCGACTTCTTTTGCTCGGGTCTCTCGCTCGGCCTGCAACTGACGTGGAGTCCGCTGCACAAGTGGCCGAAAGACATGTCTTAAGCCTTCCTCGAGTTCACGGGTCGTCGCTATCTTGGGACTCATATAAGACTGTTGCTGCACAGGAGTGAGCTTTTTCTTGTACGCTGCTAGCATTTGCGCTCCACTCGATTGTCGCTGCGCGTTGAGCGAGACAATCGCTGGTGGGAGTTTATTCTGGATGCCCCCGGCGGCGGATCCTGGATGCAGGGAACGAGTTGCCTGATACTGCTTGGGATGTGTAGCAACGGCATTTTCGAGATGAGGCTCGTTGGCTATGCTTCCAGCGCTGAGAAAAGCGTTGTTGTAAGCTTGGCTGTTCGACCAGTGTGCCGCGACTGAATTTACGGAGACGTCGCCTGCCACGCTAGGGATCGTGAATGCAAACGTGGCCATTGGCTCAAACGGTCCGCCGAATGCAGATTGTCCTGATGCAGCGACTTGCTTAGGACGATTTTCCATCGGTTTTGCAGAAGCAGTAATTGCTGGAGGGGTTGCTTTGTTTGCGGATGCCTTTAACATGGCTTGAATGTCTTTTACGAGTGTTTCCAATTCAGTGTTTGAGGCGACCACCCTCTGTTGGAAGTCCTGCATCTTTTGTGCATCGACTTGTCTGTCGGCATGGAGCTTGTTGATGCTTGACCTGCTCTGTTGTCAGAACAACTTTTCGATGATTTTGTAATAGTTACACTAAGGATACAGAAGGAATGTAGAGAAACCAACCAATGAAAAGTATTCAAAACAAGATTAATCGCGTCAAGGTGCGATTGTAACTTCTCTCTGTATATCTTCAGAGTGCCCTTGTCCATGTCCCATCGGATCTTTGTAAGATTTGATTCTATCTTCCTCTTTATGCGCTCGCTTGTTTTCTGATTAGAGCCGGCACCGAGGTTTCCCCCGGGCTTTGCACCCTCACGATACGGCTTAGTCACCGAGTCCAGATCTTCCAGCGTGGTAGCACAGTTCTGCACCATCTGATTCAATCTCTGCCACATGTCTTGCGTATGAGTGTCTGCTGCATTCTTCATCGCCGGATCTGAGGTGACCTCATCCGCCACATGGCGCAAATGATTCAAAGCACAATGTAGTCCGAAGAGGACTCGATCCAATTCTTCCAAGTCTCGTGTTGCATCGCGACGACCTGACGTGACTGTGTTATATAATCTGTATGCAAGCTGTGAGAGAAGAATGATGTCACCAACACTAAATCCGAAAGACATGTCGACGATTCGAAGCCAGAATTTCAACCGGCAAATAGGATTCTATACCGTAATGATCGCCGACTCCCAACCAAGCGCGTCACGACATCGCGACAGCGACCAGGATAATCTAGAGCTTTTGACATGAGTTCTTGCTTTATTGTCTGGTGTATGCGGATTGTATGTATCACACAAGATGAGGTTGTGAACAATTTTGAGACAGGTGGGGTGGTCAGCTGCGTGCAGGGATCGACAATGCCGGCGGCGCAAAACGATTCGCGGAGCTGCTCACACACATGCACTATACAGCATGTTGACCGGGCTTAGGCCTTGCGTGATGTTGCCTATCTCGCAGTGCGGCTGAGGACACGGCCCCGCCAAAGACGATGAAAACCTTCATGGTCAGCGGCCAGCCTCACAGATGGAACTTGACACTCATCTTCATTTTATATTGCAATTCTGCTGTCAGATAGATCTCTGGCGGTATTAGTGCCAAGTAGCTTGAGTTTCGTCATGGCAAAGGAGGCAGAGACGGTCTCATCTACTATCGAAATCCCTGGCTTCGTCCAAGTGCGAGTTCGAGGGCTCATATCTGATACTAGGAAACAAGACGACAAGATTCATGAAGATGAATCTGAATCAGATCTCGAGGTAAATTGCTCGTTGCCTAGAGACGCGCCTCTGACAGAGCTATGGGCTAAAATAAGAGGTATCTAGCATCCGCCTCATACTCTCATCCTGTGCCGAACCAATCTTTCTTCCCGGCCTATGTCTAAGTCTGACAATGAAGATAGAGTCAGGCTTTCAGCCACCAGATTTGCTTTCTTCCGGGGGCTCCCAGTGGCATGTCGAGTCAACGACAACGAAGGAAGAACCATTCGAGGAAATTGAAGTCACCGGAAGCCATACATCGGAGACGGGCAAATTTATCAATGTGGATGAATCCCTTATTTCGTACGCCAACCACCGGTATGGGAAACCGATTGAGCTAAATATTGCTGCAAACAACTTGAAAGCGTCCGAGATCCAGATGGACAGCTTACAAGACTCTCGCGGGCTCAAGATCGCGTTTCACCGCACAATTCGCATGCCGGACGACGACAAACTCCATCAACTCCCCGCATCTTTGGGAGTTTTCCCCCTACATAATGTGGTTTCCTATGCAGATGCTCTGCCGGATAAGATGGTCCGTGAGGGTGGCGTCTTCATGCCGATGTGGCAGAGGGAGGCCCTGTGGCTAAGTCTTGAATCTCCGTTTCGCGTTCGTTACGCACTTCGAGTATTCGTTGGTCGCATCAATGCCGTTTCAGGGCTGGAGAAGATTGATAACACGGACGAGACCAACGAAGGCCATGACACAGTCCAAGACTACATCGTTGTTCCTGGTCAACAGTGGATAGATGGCATCTGTATTGCCCCTGGGATTGTGCGACAGTTCGTCGCTATGCCACGTGAGTTCTGCCGCATCTGGTGCTCTGGCCTGAGCAACTAGCTAACCATGACCTACTAGTGGAGTCGGGCTACACTGTTGAGGGTCAAAAAACTGGAGAAGAGAAACATGGCGGCCTCCAGATCGAGGTGATACCTTCCTTCCAAAAGGCTCTGCGGATTTGGTATAAGGATGCAGAGAGCGCTGCAAATCCCCAGGGTCTCGAGATAAATCCACAAAAGCTGTCCCTTGACGAGTACAAGACTCCATCGGAACTGCATTTGGACGTTGGAAATAAGATCAGATCGTATCCTCAACCACCATATAGATACGTGCTATGTACGATATCGGATATGGCCAAGCTTCACGAGACTGAAGTGGATGTCACCGTAAGCAATCAAGCTACCTTAGAGAGAAAAAAATGGACGCTAACAGAAAGAATCCAAGTCAATTTATATGAAAAGGACGAGGGGTGGAGATGCGAGATGGAAAGGGGTGGCCAAGTGGTGTGCCCCTAGCAGGCTTGTGAAGCAAGTGAACTGCGCCGTTCGGCACCCGTCCAATCTTGATGAAGACATCATGCCTTCCGGCAGCATCATTGACTCGGATATTGATGTGGAATGGGAATCTAAAAAAAAAGGTTCCAGTGTCGCAGCAGCAGAAAATACTACTCCTCAGATCATCACAAAGGATCTCAAAGCTATGGGTCTTGCCGCTGGCGGTAAATTGGGTAAGTGGTAGCACGATGCAGGTCTCTAGGCAGCCTTGCAATCCTCATGTGACGGAGCTGAGAGAGCTAACTGTTACGGAACTATCACAGTGCAGGATATATACCGCGATGACCAGCCAGCACGTATCTGGAACACAGCGGCCGCGAAACTCGTATACATCCACATCCTCGATCCTGCGTCATGTGAGGCTGTAACGCACATCGTTCCCCCACCACCGCCACCTGACACACAGAGTTATGTAGAAGGCGGCGGACAATTCTTTGTTGTAGTGGAACGGCCCGAAGATCGGGTCGAAGGAGGAGACTTTGACCAGGTAAAGTCTGTATCAGCGAAGGACAAGGAGAAAGGTGTGGCAGCGGAATCAGAGCTCGATCCGTCGGTTCCCACGCAGTGCAAGTGTGGCATTAGGCTTTGTGACTGCGTTGTTCGGCCGTGCGGTCACATGTTTTGCAATATGTGCGTTCGGGAAATTGAGCCTACCACAGCAAGGGGGAGCTTTCATTCAGCACAGGCGCCGACCAACAGGAGATGGAACTGTCCTAGTTGCAAAGACAAGGTCTCATATGTGGCGGGATTTGCGGCTCCAATGAACCTTCCAGGCGAAGAGACTGTGAAAGTGCGGGTGCCGGTGAATGTGTTGGAGGCTCGCGATGGGGCGATGTCGTTCAAGAGTGTTCAGAAATCGTTGATCTAGGAGCTTGACTGGAGGTATTCTCTCTCTCTCTCTTGTACGAATCTACGAGTCACGTTAGTATACATGGTCTTAACGCGTCCCCGTCGTCAAACAAATGAATTGTTGCAGACTCTTGAAAACGAAAGACGTCCTAATCATTATAGCGGTACAACAGCAATACAGCAGATTCGATACAGTCAAGCGAACATGAAAGCTATCCACATTATCAGAGATGTCAGCTTGAGAAGCCCATTGAACAGGCTAGCAGACGCTACGGTCGGGGCGTTCCAGGTTGCTTGGCAAGATTTGAAGCTATCAATTCACGTGATCTTGAGCCGGAGTTGGGCCGTGTACCCTCAAAGGTTTGGCGTGGTTTCATCGACCACGATCGACCTGCAGGTCTATCAGCTTTTGTCGCTCGATTCTCGAACGGGACATCACTTGCTCAGGCTCGCTGGCATGCTGGGCCATCAGCCAGTCTGCTAGCAATGTCTTTGGACAAGAAGGAGCGCGAATTGCGCACTCACCCAGTCGACGATGCTGCAGTTTATGGATTATCTCACCCGCGAATTCGGCAGCGTGACAGAGTGGAATTATGACAACAGCTATTCCTTTCTCACCGCCACAAGCGATGCGATCCTCTCCTTTCCTACCCCCACCACAGCCACTCTTCATGTGTCCTCCCTGAGCACGGCTAATTTCGCAAACTCGTACACCCTTTCAGCACTTGGCCAGCTCGACGGGGCCATCTCATATCTCTATTCAAACGTCCCGCTCAGTCATGTGGCGTCCAAATCCCCGACGATTCCGCTGAGGAGGATTGTGGACGGTTACAGGGACGTACCGCTGCCTGTGAAGCTGGATGAGATCGCAAGGGCGGTTCCGCAGATCGAGGCCGGAAGAAAGCCGACTGTGTTGCACGCCACACTGGCCCTGCCTCCGCCCTCCACCTTGTCCGCTCTCTATGCGCGTCGGATACAGCCTCAGACGCTGCTGTCTGTGTATTGCAACAGCTCAACAGTGTCAACAGCGGTTACTAACGGGTCACCACCCGCCTCCGTACTCGCACACGTCCAGCACGATACAGGGAGATTTTCAATAGAAGGACTAGCATCGACCGACAATGCTCTACTGGGTCTTCGAGGACTCTGGAACTTTGGCATTGGAAAGCCAGATCTTGAGGCCGAAACGGTGGCTTCTTTAGCAGCGCTAGGAGGCTCCCCAGATATTCCCATTCCTCCAGAGATGGTCGACCGCTTGTCCCCTTACTACAAGCGCCTATCATCCAAACCATCACTCCTCTCCGCAGGCGCAGAGCTGTACTACACGCCCTACTCACACGTGGTTGGATGCTCGACCGGCCTGCGATTCACCACCCTCGCATCTCACATTACTCCAACCGACAGCAAAAAGCTAGGCTCAAAGCCACTCGCCGGCACCTCAGCCGCACTGACGTCCGCCTTACTTACCCCAGCAAACGTGTCCCAATCCTCGTTCCCCTACACGATGACCCTAACCCTCAACCCAATCATCGGCGCCCTCGCATCCACCTACAGCGTCAAACCGACCTCGAACCTCGCGCTCTCCTCCCGCTTCGACTTCAACGTCTACTCCTGGGAATCGCAATATACGCTGGGAGCCGAAATCTGGCGCGGCAGACGACGGATCCATTCCGCAAAGCAAGCCAAGCATGAAAATGGCGGCATCCTCCAACACAACGCCAACAACGACGACGATGATGACGACGACGGCGACAATCTCGCATGGCTCAGCAACCATACAAAAGACTGGTTCTCGCCCGAAGAAAGAGCGCTCAAAGACGCGAGACTCGACAGGGCGCACGAGAATGTCGTCAACTTGAGGATCGACGATGGCTGGAACGTCGGGGCCCTGTGGACGGGCCGCGTCAAATCCCTGCTCGTCAGTGCCGGTTTCAGCATCAGTCCTATCGACCATAATGGTGCGGGGAGCCTGCTTAGAAGAAATGCCGCGGCCATGGTCGATGCCGAGGGCCGCAGGAAGCGCTGGACGGGGAAAATCGGAGTCAGTATTGCTTACTCTACATAATGGCATGGGTCTCGACGAGTTTGTTTCCTTTTTGATGCATGCATAGTCTGGAGGGAGTAAGTAATCTACTAGTCTAGTCTAGGCTAGTCATAATTTTATACGCATCAATATGTATCCAGGCTTCTGACATTTTGTCCAATCGCTGGGGGTTCCTTGTTTCAGGCCCCTGGGCCCGAGAGGGAAGAATTACGACGAAAAATGGGGATATGCGTGGAAAAGAAGACTTGCATTTCAAGGAGGACCGAATCATGATGTTTCGATTCCAAATAAGGGACTGATCCAAGAAGAACCGAAAATGCCATGTTACCGCCCAGTTCGCCCGCTTGTTCACCGTAATGATAGTTCTCTTTCGCTGTGTAATGCTCATTATGTCATACATTAATACATGCTTGATAGTGATCCTGATGATGGATGAATGGTGATGCTAATCCTGGGGAGCTAGCGATCCTTCTACTAAAGATAGCACTGCGTTCCATTCTGCGTGCAAAACGGCATCTGTATGGGTTCCGCCTTGACTCCTCTCGCCACCAGACGTTCTCGAAACTCGCTCAGTCGCGGCGCTGCGTCTATCTGGCTACGATTCTGGCCCGTTGCCGGGTCTTTGGCACCGCTCCACAGCACTTCTGCTGCAGCCGCCGCTCGTGGCCATGCCTGCCGGTCAAAGTTGATCGGGTCGATTTGTTCGGCCCAGAGATGAACTTCGCCGCCCACCACGAGGTGCGTCGAGTTCTCGGGAATGCCGTGGAGTGGGTCGAGAGAATACACTAGGCGCCAGTTCTTGCGAGGACTGCAGTAGTCGTTCCATGGGTAGAAGCCTTCGGAGACGTTTGGGTAGAAGTTTAACCATTGGCCTTGGCCGCAGTCGAGGTACTGCAGAAAACGATCAGTAAGCACGTTTGTTGCGTGCTTGGGGGGAGGTTCGAGCAGAAGGTACTTACCCAGTTGTTGTAGTTGCCTACAATGGCTTTGAGGCCGTGCGCAACCGTCTTGGCGACTGACTCATCAGAGAGCCAACAATTGACTAGCACGTCGTGACCCATGGTCAAGTTCCATTCGAGGAGCATCTCTTCCCAGACGATCGGTGTCAGACCCGCTTGCCGAATCTTCCCGTGAACACGGTCAATGAAAGTCTGCATCAGTGGTTGTAGAACTGCTGAATCATTCGACCGTACAGTCTCATCGAGTAAATATGCATTGCGGTTTACCTCGTCGCCACCACTATGAAAGTACGAGGAATACTGCGCAATTCGAGGGAACAAGTCATCAAAGAGAGTGTTGAGAAAAGAGTAGACTGCTGAGCTGTTCAGCTTGAGCGATCCACACGGCGGTTCTGCACAATTCGTGTCGTATGGTTGTGTGTTGAAGGCGGTGATAAGCTCTGGATGTGAGAACCATATTGAAGAAGTGTGGCCGGGCATGTCGATTTCCATGGCAGTCTCGATCCCTAGGGTGTTGCCATACTCCATGATGTCGGCCACGTCCTCCGGTGAGTATACTAGACCGGGTGCGTATGCGCCTGCTGCAGATAGTTCGGGTATCGCAGGAATGACAAGCGGCCACGATTGAGCATCTGTGACATGCCAGTGCAGTCGATTCATCTTGGTAAAGGCCATCGCGTCCATGGTGCGTTTGATGTCTTTTACCGCAAAGAAATTTCGAGCCGTGTCCATGTTCAGCCCTCGATGTTGGAACATGGGAGCATCCGAAATCTCCACCGGCGCAACTTTCGTATAGGCACCACCCGAACTGTGCTGGAAGAACAATTGGGAGAACGTAGTCAAGCCATAGGACAACCCGATTGAGGTGTTGGCCGTAATGATAACATCTCCGGATAGCGGAACGGAGAGGGTGTAGCTCTCATCGACTATAGGCGGACCAGTGGAATTGTAAGGGTCGGCGCCTTTTTCCTGCAGTGTTATCGATCTGATGTATTGCTGACCACTGACCACTGGCTCATAATTTGAGTTGCGAGGATTGAATTTCCAAGGCACAAAATTCTGCTGGAAAATGGTGAGGAAAGTTCTCTCGACTGCAATATTAACAATGTCCTGTGACGAGCAGGCTGCGAAAGGGCTGCTATTCTTCACCAGACCAGAATCAGCTTGATACCATTGCCAGCTCTTTCTTTCCACGCCTACCTCAGATTTCAGATCATACTTGACCTCGACAAAGTCGTCGATCCATAATACCGAGTTGCCAGAGCTGTACTGGGAAGGTACCGGCCACAAGGCAGACACGAGAGTTGAGGCCGATGTGAGCAGGAAAGGTAACGAGGACCTCATGATTGCTCGACTTCAAGATCAATAAACAAGCTTGCCTACCTCAAAGGCTAAGATTAACGATAGGCGTTTGAACGAAAGTTGCGCTTCTGGTTTTTTCTGTATAGCTTGAGTCCAAGGTACGAGGTACCTTCGCCCATGTCACGGTAGTTTACCAGAGGTCCACCGTCCCTAAATACAAGGTGACACCACAGGGAGACATGCAAACAAACAAAAAGGGCAGGCGAAACAGTTGATTGGCCCCTTTGCTTTAGGCAGTGCTACCTTCCGAAAGCAGCAAGTCCGTAGTATGAAATCTAAATAAGGACGCAGCTGCCTTCTGGTCCCATGCTGATCGGGTCGACCAACGCAATAACGCAGGCGAGGAGTGAGGCTGATCCAGAATGATTTCAGCAGGCTAAATTTCTAGCATGGCAAAACGCTGGATTGAGGCAAGAATGTGCAGTGGAGATTTGAGGACGGAATCCAACAAAGGCAAGATGCGGGGTGGATGGTGCCGGCACGGTTGCTAGTGGAACGCCGCGGCCGGCGCGGTAATGAACCTTGGAACCCCCTTGCAATTTTTAAGCCTCTTTGGCACATTCCAGGCAAAGGAATCGTGCCAACCGCGAAAGCGTTTCAGCTGGACCTAACCACTCTCGAGCGATTCACTTCGTTCACTGGCAGTTGGTGGTTGAGCTGAAAGCCTGAATGAACGTGTGTAGAGGGTAAGGCTCCCGCACCCACTTCCACCGAAAAGCGCCCTTCACGTTCCGACAGCTTCATAGGCATTGCCTCCCGCAGCCGCATCGAGCGCCATGCACTCCTGCAATCCCGCCAGGTTGAAGGCATCCTTGACCCCTGCATCAGCATTCTCTTTGTTACATTGTCCTGTTAATCTCAGTGTGTTGAGCTCTTGACTGACAGCTTTCATGATGGGTGCGAAACATATGGCTGGGTGTATCATCAGTCTGAAACCCAATTCTTGAGCCCTTGAAACACTCATGTGCGGTGTGGTGGCCCCCGGAACCATGTTCAGAAGTGTAGGTACATCTCGGAAGATATTGCACACCTGCTCAGCCTCGTCTTCAGAAACCATTGCCTCGAGGAAGACGACATCCACACCGATCTGCACCGCCTCTTTCAGCCTAGTGACTGCCTCATTAAATCCAAGAGACTGACGAGCATCAGTCCGCGCAATGATCAACATCTCAGATCCAATTTCATCTCGTGTCTTGACTGCAGCGCGAAGGCGAGCGTAATACGTTTCGCGATCTACAAGCTGCTTGCCGAGAAGGTGGCCGCATCGTTTTTGCTGAACCTGGTCCTCGATGTGTAAAGCAGCCACGCCGGCTCGGGCGTATTGAGTAACGGTTCGGGATACCATGATTGGACCACCGTAGCCCGTATCTGCGTCGGCGATGGTTGGCACTGAAGGATCGAGGCCTGCGATCATGGCGGCATTCGAGACCATGTCGTTCAGTGTCGCCATACCGAGATCAGCCCATCCTAGACGGGATATCGAAGTTCCTGCGCCTGTCTAGATGCCATCAATATACTCGACGTTGCAGGAGCGAGGGGCGTTACCATGTAGAGGGCATCGAAGCCAGCGGCCAATGCGAGCCTTGCTGTAAAGCCGTCGAAAACTCCAGGAGCCACGATCATGCGACTCTGGTCGCTTAGCAGCTGACGTAGTCGTTTTGCGCCTGTCAGAGGGGCCAGAGCCATATCGTATCGAGGAAGTAGCTTTGAGTCAAGAATGTGTTCGAGTGATGCCTTCTCTTGTGTGAGCTACTTTATGCAAGATGCTGTGTAGCAAGTTTACACAGAAGATTAAATTCCATTTCAGGCCGGTTGGACAAATACATATGACGTGCTCAGAAGCCTGGAAACTGTGCATGCAATGAAACCATCAGGCATGGCATCCAGATTCATGGCCTTCGTAAGCCTCGGAATGCTATGGTCGACGCCGTTACGTGAGAAACGACACCTTGATTAGGACTGCTGGGAAGAGAACAAATGGCTAGACTAAAATGTCGAGTGAGGTTTAAATGCTGCTCCGTCATAGGCAATTCATACTGGATTATCGAGTTACCTAAGGCAGATACAGAGGTAGTAAGGTTATGATCACAACTGCGGTGCGTTCCTAGGTTGGTGACGAAATATCAAAAGAACTCGTTTATTAGGATGATAGTGTTATAACAATACAATCTAGTTCTCTAGGATGGCTGATTGGTACAGGTCGAGAACAGAAGTACTCATACAGGGGATATCTCAAAGTCATGCCTCATAATTCATTTCATCACTTGTCCCAAGTCATCAACAAACTCTAGGTGGGGTGCTCTGCCAAACTCCAACGTGTGATGATGTTGTTCTCGTTCAATAATTGTGTTTTGCGGCATGCCTATGAGCAGCTGCTTGTCGGCCGTTGCGGCTTTCCTTCAGCTTGTCACCCATGCCTCGGAAGCCTGCCCTCAAACGGGCGTCGGCTGGAACATTGGGGTCTCGAGCGATGCTGGGCCAAAAGTTAGAAACCAAATGCAAAGTGCAAGTAATTGTGTAGACGATGCTTACGTTTTATTGGCCTCTTTCGAGACAGCAGCTGTATGTTCCCGGGTCTTGGAGCCAAGAAATTTACCCGAGGATCGGAATAGGCCCATGTTGATTTTAGCTTTGGTACTGGTTTTGTTCTTGTAGGTAATTTGTATTTGGATCTGGACGAGTCCGAGGGCGTTGACGATGAGTTATTCAGGTTGATGGATACAGATATGAAGAATCCTGTCATGTTGGAAAGCTGGCACGATTATATATCTCAGTAGCGACTTCTGGGTTTGATGGTCAGTACCATGTATGACGCAATGCCGATCATTTGCCTGCTCCCTGTTTCTCTCAAAACCAGTTTCGGATCAGTCTGATGACAGCCGATACGCCATTTAGAGACGCCTTGCCCCTTTTGCTGGCCCAGACCATTCTGTTGTGTGAGCTATGATGTCGTTGTCGAGGTCGACACAGCGCTAGGGTGCCTCGGTTGCCACCATCAGTAATTGTTATCAAGCCTAGTCAAGCGATAATGAGGAAGTACACGCTAATTTGAGCTGCGAGCACTACGATCGTCATATTGTTAAAGTTTTTCAGACGGGAACTGTTTCCTGAGGCTGGCATTTTCAAGTTTGAGAGAAATGGTCATGGGACATGTTCCGATGATTCCTCTAGCAAGTCGAAGGAGAACTAGCAACCTTCTGCTTGTGATTTGTTCGAAGCAGTGATCAAGAAATATCAATATCTTGGCAGCACCGACGTTTTTGGTCTTGATATGTACAACGTCTTCCCTCATCGAAGATCGTGCTCTGCTCTTATTCCTTCACACCAGTCTTTGCAAATGACGCCGAATTCCACGCGATTGAACGAATCTTCGTGTTCACTTGGTCTTGATATGCTTCAATGGGCCGGGCTCGTGAAGGAAATTGTTGGCGTAAGCTTTCGGAACAAATCGTCGTTCATGAGGCTCTTGAACGTAAAACTCGTAGCCCTGTTTTTGGGCAAATGCAACGGCTTCCTCCTTCGTATTGAATTGTAATTTAGTGCCCTGCATGGCGTCTGCTGAGGATTGCCATCCCATTAACGGATTTTCCCATCGATGGCCTTTTGGTAAAGGATCCCAATCCATTCGCCATGCATGCGCACCCCACGTCCCCGACTGTGTCGCAGGTTTCACGGGCTTGTATATCCTAGAGGATGTGAGTAGTCCTTCGTCGGATTGTAAGACAGGTCATACCTGACGGTTCGAGCCTGGAGATCCACAGGTGCTCCCGACAACACAGCGGCTGATAAAGTCTCGCCTGACTCGCTGCCGTCCTGCACTCTTTTCGGCACAGGGGAGTAGAGTGATGTACCATGGTCGACATGTGCTTGATAATCTGGTTGGTGTTCGGGATGAAAAATGCCGACTCCTCCTTCATTGCTGCGCTCTGACACGACTATAGAAGCTTGATCCTCCGTCGCCTGCATTGCCTCGGCGGCTGGAATGTCTCGCGGGTCTGGTTCACTTAATCTCTGTGATAGGGTCGTAGAGAAGCATCGTATCGGGAGCCCGGGAGGCTTTATGGCGCGAAAAAGACGTAAAGAGCTCATGGTTCGTGCGTTTTGGAGTGCTATTTGGTCTGTGGTGGACGACGGCTCTTCACCGACGACGGTCCGTTGTTGTATCTCTGTCGTCGTAGCTGCGTTCTGCTCTTGCCCTCACCCTACATGCGATGCCGCCAAGAGCTGCACCTAGCTCCTTGTTAGGCTAGCCCAGCCTCGCAGCCTAGCTTCGGATTATTGCGGAGAGACCGAGAGCACCAACCACCAACAACTTTTAGCAATCCAGACGTTGGAGAAGAGTTATGTTACCTGATCGTGCCCGATCTACAACGCCTGCAATGCCCAGTCACCTCCGTGTTCCTGGAGCGCCGGGATCGTTGTATTTTATCACTAGCAAAATAATGACACCGGTCGCTACCCAGAGCTTCAATGATCTCGACACAAAAGATATAATATCCTTGATAACAGAAAGCAGGTAGGATCTAGCTGAAACCACAATAGCCCACCATGCAGCACCTGTCCTCCTGAATGTTGTCCGACGGCGCTTGGTGGCCTCGTCAAGAGTCCTTCCCAAACACTGGCTACCTTTCGGACTGGAAGAAATTTTTACCAACGCTCACGTCTTCATCGCGGGGTCTTCGAAGGGCTTCGCACAGAGCATCTTCCAAACCACACCTGCACGAAGAGTCTCGTCCGATGTCTTTGACTGGAAGGAAATATCTGTTGGTCCCTGTTCAAAGAACATCAGGTGCTTCCCCTGCATATGTCTAAGTAAGCTTCGAATCATCTTCTCGAGGGTGCACTTACCATTCCCAATGAAAGGTCGATGCTCGCTTCGACGAAACCGGGGGTGTAAAGTCTACATTTTCTGCCCTTGATCAATCGAACAATGTTGTCGGCCGCGACGACGGCTTGAAGGGTTGCCGCTCGACCCATCTTTATTGTAGCTGTATCAGCGACATCTCCAATCGCAAAAACATGCGGCATGCTCTCATCCTGTATCTGCAATGTCGGTTTCACTTTGATCAAGTCTTTCGTGGAGATCACCTGGCTTGGCACGCCAGCCAGAATGGAGGAAGTAGTTTTTTGGCCAACACAATTAATCTGCATCAAATCAGAATTGAATCCCACTTGGTGCACTTCTGACATACCACTAGATCAAAAGACATGGGCTCACCACTACTCAGCTTGACGCTTTTCGCATCCTCGGGAAGCATTTGAGCACGCTCGTTCAGTATCACATCCACCCCAAGGCCTTTTGCTGAGTCCATACAGATGTCGTGGAGTGAAGGGCCATAGTTGTTGCATAAATGATCTCGTGAATGGAACAAGGTCACCCCTTTATGAGGATATAAAGACTTGGCGTCCAACGCGATCTCAACACCGACCGGCCCACCACCGAGGATGGCTATTCGATCTGCTGCTCTAAAGTCCTGCTGCAGCCCGTGAAACCATTCTATTCCGCCCTCTTTGGTGGCGTCGTCAAGACCATAAGGATATCTCGTCGACATCCCAGTCGCCAAGACCAAGTATGCGAAATTGATGCATTCTCCGCCGTCGAGCTCGACGCGATCCTTGTGAACTCGGACCACCTTACCTTTCTTGAACATGTACACTCCAGAAGGTGCCCATCGCGGCTTCTCAGGATAGGGTATGAAGGCTTTCTCCTCATGCCTCGGCAGGACAGAGACTCGTGGAAACAGCCACGTGAACTTGAAGTGGCTATCCTTCTCGATGATAATGACCCGCCAACCCGAAGGCAAAGATCTTGCCAGGCGTTCAGCACATGCCCAGCCGGCGAAGGAGCAGCCAATTACGACAACATTCTGGGTTGACGTGGTTAGCCGGTAGCGGTAATAGTGCAAGACGGCGCTTGCGTAATCGCTAAGTTGAAACGCGAGAAGCTTGAAAATGGTACCAGCAAGCCTTAGGCTCATGAAGATCTTGGGAAACATCGTGACATTCGTCGGTGGAACGTCCTGCAAACCGATAGAGTTGCGAGATCTTATCTGATCCGAAATCGATCTCCGATTCCATGGACTTTCCACAGGCAGCATCCGCGAGCTAGTGGTAGGGTACTGCATAAAAGTCTAACCATAAGTGGTAAGTACCGACTTCGGATCAATTTGCCCACCCTCCTTGTTGCTCTCGCGCAGACAGTCCCTCACCTTATCCCAATAGATGTCTCGAGATCGGCTAAACTGGGCTCTAGACTGGCCCTAACCGGTAGGCACGAACCCTAGGTTCACTGCAACTAGATTCTGGTCGTGCTGCGCACGCTTCTCAAGACACCCATTCCCTCCACGATGCTTTGGAATCCTTCTCATGAATGTAAAAGTTTGCCCGTTGATCCAGATTTCCGCTGTCTGCCTGCGATGACTGCGTCTCGGATCAAACCTTTCGCCTTGTAGACCATAGCCACAACAAGGTGTATTGCAACTTCGACCTGGTCCAGGAGCATATCCGCCAAAGAACGAATTACCGTTGAGTAGGCGAGTTCGGAGCCTAATGTTGAGAAACTGTGGACCAAAACTGTGGCAATGCATCATTATACAATCGGAGACTGCGAGGCATTTAGGGGTGGAGGAGCTGGATATCAAATCCCGCGGATCACTGATGCCTTGCATGATTCTTCCAACGCGCCTTCCAGCTATAGCCAACTTTCGCCGCCTATATATTATGCCACTCTGACTGGAATCCTGCAACTCGTTGGCGCTCTAATAAATCGCGGTCTAGACGTCAATGTCCGAGGCGGTAGGCACGGCAGTGCTCTCGGGGCAGCTTTGGCTCGAGGTCATAATCGTGTGGTTCAGATGCTACTCGACGCTAGGGCCAAAGGGACTTCAGCGAGTTACGAGGAATCGTACGCACATGTACCGACCGACTCTGCATACTCCTCAATGAAAATACTCAACACTAGTGAGCAAACACTGAAAACTGACGATGGACAGAGCACCTGCTCCATGATCAGCCAAATCGATGCTGAAGAAGAATACCTGCTCCATAGCTTTACCCGGCGTCTTCTTGAAGATCTCGGTTTCGATACAGCCACCTGTGAGTTAATTACAATCAAGAAGGATGTATTGGACGATCTTTTCCTCGACTTTTCCTTCAGACTTGCGCATGATCATACCCTGGCTAGCCACTTCAGAGTTGCCAGATTTTTCCGTTATCGGCGGAGGTGAGCACCCTCCAAGATCCTAACTGATTTATAAAGCACTAGTTATATCATCATGACAGCTACTTGGCGTATGAATTCAAAAACTCCGAAATGTTTCAAGCAGATGAAGCTTTGTACTCAGATAGTGCAATTGAAGTATCAAGTTGTAACTCTGAAGAATGCGAAACTGACAACCGAGAGAAATTTCCAGTGGACGTTTTCGCAATACCCTTTGAGGATAAAATACGAATGTGGAACGTCAATGATCCAGAGGACATGTCGAAAGTGGATGTCGACGACCCTAGAATACTTTCTGATCAACCCATTCGGAAGACCACGATCCACGAATCATTCAAAGATGCGATATATAGTACCTTTGCGTATCAATGGCTATTAGCAACGATACGTGGCAGATTCATACCTGCGCATCCTGTACCAGAGATGCTCGTCATAATCAGGAAGACACTACTGGCGGCCTTCCCGAAGCCTAAAAGAGTGACTTCATCGTATCGTGCCACCTTTGAGGTCGATTGGCCTCTAAGGCATTTCCTCGACGATCAAGTGCCTAACTGGCGGGAACAGGGTGGAGTGGACAACGTTCTCACTCTAACGGTGAGTCTCAGCAAGGCACAAGCGACCACTTGCACAAGATACGTGCAAGAGACCTGGCCCTTGACCGGCATAGTCCTGTTACGTGCACTCAACGAAAATCTGACTACCTCAGCGGATACTAGGCTATCACAACCAGGCTTCATTGACCTTTCTATAAGTCATCGTGGCACGCAGATGGTGCTTGAGGCGAGAGGCGCGCCTGGAGCAATTGTTGAAGTTGGCGAGCAGCTAGCTTGGTTGTCAAGTGCGTTAAGATCTGGAAGCTCGGATTCCGGCATACAGGTTTGCTGGCCAAATCTAGTCACCACTAACCATTTAGAAGTTGTCAGAAGTGAGCTTAAATCAGTTGGACTGGAGAGAATGACTGGAAGCCGTTCTGCCTCTCTAGGTATTGCTTGCGATGCTGGATCGAAGTCCTTCCGAATTCTTCACGGACACTGGACCACAACATCCGATTGCCCCCAAAATGGCACATGTTGGCATGCTTTATTCCGAAAAGCAACAGTCGTTGGTGGTTTTCCATTGCCAATGCAGCCGTCTTCCTATCAAGGGCTCGAGATGCCTCTTGGCGTTGCGGGAGACCTGATCGGAACACGTCATATTGCTCGGCTTGAGGGTTTGAGCCACTTGAAAGGTCCCTTCGCCATCTGTTACACGCTATCTGCCACTTGAAACTACAAACCTAGCAAACATGGCTGCGGCACGAACACAGCCAATTGAAGACCAGAAGGAGACGTTGCGTACTAGATTGGGTAAGGGCGCTCTGTTCAGGACTAAAGGGACTGTGGACAGAGCACAACAGAGCAAACAGAGCGTATGGAATATATATACGGGCCATTTCATAGCAACATTCCTTGAGGGTCTTTTGTAGTCAATTTCGTATCATACAAGCATACCTATTGTACACAAGCCCAAGGCTGAAGTACATCCACCTGTTGTGTGTTCCCCTACTTGCGCAAACCCAAATCTTTGCATCACACTTAGGTTTTAGACTCAAGGAGCCTAAGGCAGAAGGGTGTTTGTAACACCATCCTTGAGCCGGTGAAGCAGGTAACTGACACAGTTGTCTGGCATCTACGCACAGCACAAGGTGACGATATCCTATCATACCTGGACTTGAATCTTTCACCATTCAGGTGCGAGCGACCTGTTGAGATGTTCAGAAGGCATATTGTGGGCTGGAGTGAGGGTACCATGAACCTAGTTGGTACATCGACTTGCGATTTCGATGTAGGATCTACCAACTTGAAACATGTCGGTCCTAATCACCCATTCTACAAACACACGAAATGGTCGAATCGTCCGCTTCCTTTTGATGGAGTATGTGTCATTCCCAGAGATTTCCGAGAACCAAGGCGACTTCACCCCCTGCCAACAATAACGCAAACGCTTTCAGACCGTGCATTTTGCTTTTGGGACGTCAATTACCGGCGAGGATGGCTCGTAGGCGGCATACACACATTGGCTCATCTCATCCGCGCGTCGATCAAATATGACGAAGAATTGTCGAGGCATTTGAGGCCATGTGGCTCGATTTGTTTCGAAGAATCAGAAGATCCCTTTGCCGACAGTGCTGCAGTGGATTTCATTTGCAGCCCGTCGAACCGGAGTAGTATTCTTTTGCAATATAAGCAGGGTGGAGAACTGAGAACTGAGACCTTCGAAGACAGGGCTATTGAGCTGTTCCAGATCCTTGATCAATTATCACACTTTCAAAGAAAGCATCGCCGAGCTCTGAAAGAAAGCACGCGTACAAGGCTTGAAAGCTGGGATTTCTACCCTTTGGTCCGGCGAAGAGACAAACAGCACAGGCCTCATTGTGTCAAGATTGCGCCGAATGGTGCGGGCTGGGTCGATCTCATCCGAGACGCTGCAGTACCCGTACTTTGCGGCGCCAGCTTCGGCGAGTTGCTACGACCGAAAAGAGATAGGCCACAACCATTGTGCTCGAGATGGGAATCCCTGCTGTCACAGAGTTTCTATTTGGCTGCACCAGTGCGAGTTTTGCAGAAAATTGCATCGCAGTTTGGCGTTTGTGCCGTTTGTGATTCCAAGCGGCTGACGAAATATCTCGACTGGATCGCACCCGGAACATTGTTCGACTGTTGTGGTTGCCAGCATGGCGCTGTTGGCAGCCAGCATATCCAAACTCTTCTGCCTAGGAAAACGCGTTTGTCATTGAATAGCAATGTTACTTGCAAGCTATCTTCCACCTCTATTCCGCAAGACGCTCTTGTGGTGTTTGGTTACAATGACAAGCAGGACTGGCATTGGACTGATTCTGGGACCCCTCAAAAGGGTCCCATGATTCCAGAGTTTGATGCAGCAGACTTTGAGGAATCACAAAGCAGTTCAGATGGGTCTTTTACTGATGACGAATTCAGTGCATTGTTTTCACAGTCCCTGTCGCCGCAACAAACATCAATGACGTCTACCAGCAATGAGGAGTTTCAGACAACTTCGAATAGTACCAGATATGGGAACAGCTCTATTGGCGGAAAGGCACGGATGCACCAAGGCAATAACTATACCACAATCAACAACTATCCGCCGTACGAAACTGGTTCGACCAGTCTCGATGTGCCCTTCAACTCCTACGGACCTACAAACTCGGTCAATCAACAATTACTGATCCAATCAGGATCACAGAATCCATCAGAATAGTCACTTGCATATTCATCAGAGTTTGACTGTCAACATTTATTGACAGAATTCCCCAAAATCAAGGGCGCTGCGAAGCACGCTGTAGTCCTAGTAGAGGCATACAAACACGGTGTTTCTAACTTAACGAGGGAAGTGCAGGTCCTTCATCAAACCGGAGATCAGTCGAAATTGTTTCTTCCCCCGTTTGTGGTTCAGTCAAATGTACAGCATGATTTCAGCATGTAATATCAGAGGGAGGATTGCAAATCATAATTTCCATATTATCGGCGCAAAGGACCAACACCTAGAATAGGAGGTCTAGAATGATAGAGGCTAATGTCGAAGTGATATAGAGACGGCGATCACTGACGATGGATTTGTAACTCACAGGCAGTCTCGACATGCCATGCAGGCGCAATACATTTCCCTTGCCACAAGTCAAGCGAGACCATTGAGAAGCGATGAACCTTGGTGTTCGCTAATGGTTCTCTCGTACCGTGACTTCACATAGGCACCTATGCGCCTGCATCAATCAAAATGAACAACTATGCGAAACGAGGTTGCTCCATATGGATGTAGAAGAGAGGCTACTTTTAGCTGAGAGGAGATCGAGGCTGAGAATTGTTCTCATTCAGTCATCGTCCACAAGTGAAGCATTATATAGCGACTCACATGCAGAGAAGAACCTAGACATCTGGAACTCCTCAATGCACAGCTGTGTCATGCTGCCAGGCTCTGCCTCAAGTAGAAAAAAGGGCTATTGCATTGTATGAGCAGCAGCAGGTTCTTTCAGGGCAACCCTTTTGAATTGCAAAGGGCAAGATTTGAGAACTGGAATTCTTCGTGACCAAAATTCTGAAAATGGCAAATATGTTCAAACTTCTTTGCTTGGTGGGATTAGATTTATGATGGGTATCCTCTATAAATCTAGCATAAGTGAATAAAACTCAGGTAGGAATCCTGATTGTTGCGAAGAAAACGAATATGCCGATGCAGGATCTTCTAACTCCGACTCTCTATGAGTTATAAAATGTCATCCATTTTTCATCCATCGTTGCACTGAGGGTCAGATGTGTAATCTTTCCATGGCCACAACATCTTTATTTGATGTAAGGCACGTAGGATGTGCCCTGTTCAAGAGCCTTGCGGTAAAGTCTACGGTTGGAGCAGTGCAGATAGTATTTGAGACCCATTGCGCTCGAGCATGCGAAAACAGCCATGACCATCATGAGGATGAAGGCCAGACGGTACCCAGGCTCCTGGTGGGGGAGGAAGAAGTATGGCGCAATGATATTGCCGATCTGTCCAAGAACGTTGACCATGGCGACAGATACTGCTCGTTTCTCGGGAGTACGGCCCATGGTGTTGGATGTCCAGGTCGAAACAAGAGGGTTCGCAAAGTACATGCCGCCAACGTAGATGAAGGAAGCACCGTAGCGGGCGCCGTTGTTTGTTGTTGCCAGGCAGACGATGTAGCCGATGCAGCCAACGGCGATTGGACCCGCGAAATGGTAGCCTCGCTCCTTGGTCCTGTCTGAATGCCAGGCGTTGACGAGAGAGCCCAGAGCAGCGAAGATATATGGTGGCGCTGTTAGAAGCAAGCTGGTTGTGTTGCCGTAGCCAAAGCCTCGTACGATGGATGGGAAGAAGTTTGAAAATCCATAGGCTGCGCTGATGCCAATGTTCAAAGACACCAGGAGCCACATCTTCCAGTCGAATACCGACATTTTGAGGCCCTGGAGAACACCAGCCTTGGCTTCCGAGGTGGAAACGCGATCGGCCGCGATGCGGGCAGCAGCCACTTTGCGCATGTCCTCGGTCATCGACCATTGTGGGCTGCCTGTCTTAGAGTGTGGGTAGTCCGGCAGGATGAAGAGGGCAATAAGCGCGAGGCAGGCTCCGGTGGCTGCAAGGACGATAAACAGCCACTGCCAGCCAGCAAGGCCGCCGCGTCCTTCCAGGGTGCCAAAGATAGCGGCAGCGATCAACCCAGCAACGCAAAAGGCGAGCGTTTGGCCGGTATATAGTATTGCGCAACGCATTGCCAACTCTCTTCTCGTATACCAGCAGGACATGAGATAGATTGCGCCGGGAAATAGGGGCGCTTCGACAACACCAAGGAAGAATCGCACGGCCCAGAGTCCCTGATAATTGGTAGCACCGCAGGTAGCAGCAGATACTCCAGACCAGGTCAGTGCCATCAGGCACAGGTACAGACTAGGACGAAGGCGTCCGATAATCATATTCGAGGGGATCTGACCGAGAATGTATCTGGGCAAGGAGAGTTAGTATTCCAATTGGTGTGAGTTGCTGTGGAAGAGCAGACTTACCCATAGGACAAGATGGAAACAGCTGTGCTGAATTGTGAGCCCGTCAAGTCTAAATCTTCGTCCAGCGAGCTCAGGCGAGCTTGGGCGATGGAGGCACGATCGAGATAGTTGAAAAGATACAATACCCATAGACAGGGCATCAGCGTCATGTCAAGACGCCTAACAATCTTTTTCTCGAGCTCGCGCCAGTTCGGGATACCAAGGTCGTCTATCTGCTCGTCAGGGCTGGGAAGTTTCTCAGCCTGCTTTTGTTCGAGCGACTCGTCTGCGATTGATTTCTCATCATTTGTGCTATGCGAGGTCTTCAGTCTGTCTTCATTCGGTGCGGTGGGGAGCACATCGCCATGCTGATAGGACGAAGAGTTCTTGGTGAAGGTCATCCTGAAATGTGCTATACTGTAGTGATAGAAGAAATGGTTTGGGTTTGTTTCCACTTCCAGCAAAGCATGATCCAGCATGGACTCCCTTTATACCTGCTACATTCTGTGTAAATTCATTCATACCCCAATATTCAATTACCGAAACGCAGGGCAGTTTGCAACTCCGGGAGAGACCGGTCGTTGAGGCCTTGGCGCGGCCCTCGGATTTCTCAGGGTGTACGTAGCTCCACAAGAGCTGATAGGCATGACTACATCGTTGGCCCTGGTTTTCATGTAACAGGTCCGCACAAGCAGACGAGTTCTGGGGAATATCAGCCAATGTTAGATAATGCACTATGGAGCCTAGGAAAACTCGTTGGCATGTAGTGGAGTTTAGCGTGATACATCCCTGCCGAAAAACTCGTGGGCGGACTGTAAAAGATGGGGTGCCAAGAGAGGGGAATCGCTCCGCCTGTGTTTCTTGGCAATCGGAAAAGTAAAGAACAAACCATGTTTGGCACATCTTTTTTGCGGCGGAGGGGACATCTCGATCTACTTGGCAACTGGTCTTGGCATATTACACTGTCCGCCGCCCCACTGGCTCGTCGGTTGAAATTCCAGTTTCGCACAGTAGACCGGACCCTCTGCGGTCGGTGCTGGCACCGGTCTTGGTCAATATGATCAGCCAAGTCTAGAAAATGATGCTAACATACACTTGAACAGCAGTAGTCCTTAGACACAGCCTCTGTTCAATTCTCGCCGAGCCAATCTACCATGATTCGCTTGTATGTACATCGAGGAACAAGGCAAGCATCAAGTCACCCTGGAGCGCGTAACAAAGTGGGTGCATAGATAGCTACTCGGTGGTGGACAAAACGAACTCGCACATAGAAGACTGATTAGCAGGCTTGACATTTATTTGGTCGTTCTTATTTCGTCGGCAGATTTGCCCAAGCTGACGGTAAAAGCCATGGTACGAGGCTGAGCCGCGGAGAAAGCGGAGAAGGCTGAGGCACGTGAGTGAGTTGCAGTTTTGCGTCGTCTAGTCGTCCGTAGTGCTCCTAGTCCGCCAAGATTCGCTAGTCCTGCGGGAGCTCCGACTTCACCTTTGGAACTTCACCTGGGAGCTCAACGAACAACAAGCACGACCAGTACAACATCCTCAATCCTCGACCGACGCTGTATGTGTACATAGTGGCACGGTGCCACAGATATGCAGGATTCCAGAACTGATTTGGAAGCAGGACGAAGATGTCGTTCGTCATCCGTAGAGGTGTTTCGACCCTCGTTCCCCCAAAGGTCTGAGAACACTCGAGCTCCCAGCGCCCAGAAAGACATTGGCTGAATCGCGCTAACACCGGTATAGGTCGCCAATCCAGCTGTAAGCACCTCCAACCGCTCGAAATGACCTGTTCTCTTGTTGCAAATTCAACCTCGGGTGGTTCATGGACAAGAAATGAGGACAGGGAAACGCAGAACACGACTAACTCGCAGTAGGGATTGAGCGCTGCTAAAGATGCGGTCCGGATGGCAAGAATAGCGAAATTCTACGAACAGTTACCCAAGGGCAAGGCACCAGATCGATCAACAGGTGGACTGTTTGGACTATACCAGGCTCGTTACATGGGCAAGAACCCGTCGGCAGCGCGTACGTTGGCCACCGGTCTCGAATGAATCTTCAGATACTAACCAGAGCAGCAATCTGGCACCTGATCTTCAGCTTGATGGCACTAGGATACGGCTTCGAATACTACTACCACCTGAGGCACCACAAGAACCATGCTCACTAGACGGGATGTAGCAACTTGGCATTTGTCTCGATTGTGATGCTGTACATACATGATTATACTACAATAAGACAACATCAATCAATCGCATCTTGGTTTGATCGGCTTGTGTTCCGTGAACGATCCGATCATGTTAATGTGATGTCTCGTTTGAACTGCTGCTGTCTAAAAATGAGGGAAACTGGATCATGCTTGGGATTTGGAGAGGTTGTCAGTATGGCGCTGTACATCCATCCATTCAAAATCTGGCTTTGTGCCCCTCAGGACCGGGTTCGCTGGTGACCGAAGTTGGACGCAACCAGAATTAGTGGACGCCTCAATCGAAGTAAGCGACGACTGTATCTCGGTGTATTACTCGCAAGATCGGATGGTATCTTTAAGAGAGTAGGTTACGCACGAAAAAGGTATTAGAGGCACTCTCAGCTGCCCATTTCGTCTGTTTTGATGTGTTTTCGAAGTGGTAGGGCAATAATGTGGCATTATTAATAGGCGTATGTTTTGGGCTCATTTAGTGGACAGGCACCTTCGGCTTAGGGGCTTAGGGGCTTAGGGGCTTAGGGGCTTAGGGGCTTTAGGGCTAAAGCTTAGGGCGCCCAAGGCAGTGACTATTAAGAAGCTCAACGGACGAAGCTCAAGTTGCCAAGCCGGAGGTCGCTGATGGGACCCGCAATCTCGCCTCTCTCCTTTCGTCAGTGTCGCGCTCCGTCGTAGTCTAAACCTGCATCACCACCTTGACGTGTGTTGCTCGTTTGCCCTTTTGTCACTTTCCCTCAGTAATCGTCACTGGTCAAGGGCAGCATCTCCCCCGATCAGCGAGTCGCGAGCCCTTGGCAAAGTACGAAGCGCATCGGCTTCAACTTGGTCGTCGCTGCCTGCGTCTCCGCCCCGAGTCAGACTCATACTCTCATACGCTTTCTTCCACTTGAAGGTCGATCAATCGAGACAGAGGTTGTAATCGTGGCCGATCCTACTGCACCCTAATCAGTACGTTTACCCGTCCTTGCGCGCCACTGGCCCGCCGGACGTCACCCTCACCATTTCACTGCCCGGCCAGAGACTAATCCGCGATTGCTGGACAGGTCCAAAGTTTGTTATGGCAGAGCTGAGCAGCCAGGATGTGGTGAATCATTCCCAGTCGGAGGGCGGCGCTGCCTCGTCTTCCGACGTTCCTGCGACCACATCTCAATCGAAATCCAATCCCGGAGACGGAGGAGAAGGCGCTGGTGTAAGAGAGAATGGGGTACATTCTGCCACTCCCCTGTCAGCGCTGGAAGACCAGATGCTCGAGGACGGGACTACACGCTCCGACACAGACACAAGCCGCGCCGACGATGCCAAATCAACCGATGCTCGACCGGTTAAGAAATTGACAACGGCCAAGCCGGTCAGTTTCGCCAAATACTCGGTCCCCAAAGTCATTGCTGCCAACGCCGCAAAGACTCAGGTGGAGAAAGGTAGGCTCATCGCCCTGTTTGTGTTTGGATCGCAGCTCTGACTCTACGTCCTAGCAAACCTCTCACCCGTCACGGCGCCCCAGCCCCAACCCGCCGGCCGTCCTCGTCTTGTCGCCAAAACGACCAACCTGCTCTCTCAAAAGGTCAAGCCCTTCAAGGCTGCCGCTCCCGACCCCATGCAAGTGTGGAACAAAAACCGAGTTACACCGCAGCCAAGCACCAAGAATCTCACCGACGAAGAATTGAAACAGCAGTACGGTATCCACCTGACATCGAGGTTGCAATCCGATGGGGATGGGAAGGAAGCCAAGTGGGCCGATATTGATGACGATGAGGATGACTGGGCACCAGAAACGATCGAATGGGGGGATGGCACGAAGACTACTGTGAATCCTGCTGATGGCACTCCTGCCACCAAGTCTGCGACCACATCGAAACCTCCCACTCCTGCTGCCGAGCCGCCCAAGACGATCGCGGATGCGAGACCGCCTCCTACTTTCGCCACCTCGATTGGCCCCAATGCCACCGTCCTGAAAATTGGCGCAAGAGCAGAGAATCAGCAAGCACAAAAGGCGGCGCAACAGCCCAAAACGTCGACAGAAAGATCTCCACACTCCTCAAAGTCCGCTGCAGCTCCTGCCCCACTCAAGTCCCCTTGGGCCAAACTCCCGCCGGTGGAGAAAGTGTCGCCAATCGAAACGGCCCCCCAGATGTCTGTACCCCCTCCGGCAGCCTACCAGGCTGTCGATGCAATGCCTCCCGTCCCAAGCGCAGTCGCAGCAGGGCCAACACGCGAGATATCTGCCGACGATTTTCATCGATCCTGGCGAGACTCGGCCCAGCCCCAACTCTTCATGCCCAACTCAGGACGGTATGAATCTGTGCCTGAGAATCGAAGACGCATGTCGCGGAACGATCAAGGCTTCCGTCCCCCCGCCGTTTTGCAGAGGCAAGGTCAAGTTGATTTGTCCGCCCCGGAACCATCTGCTGCCTTTCAGACGAGTAGAACGAGCTCGGACGTAATGCGCAGACGTGCTTCATCCACCTTTTCCGGGGAAAGTGCCCAGGTGGCACGACGCATGTCCATCAAGTCGGGTGACACGCCCGTACTATCAGTTGGCTCAGCCGTCATCGAGCAATCGGACCAGCAGCCAACGCCCAAAACCCCACAGGCGACCACTCCAGCCTATCAAGCGAGAGGAGGAGACTATGTGACAGCGGCTGGGCAGACGGATGCCGAGATCGAAGCACAACGAGCACAGCAGCGACAGTTGATGAGGGAGCAAGCCGAGCTGGCGAGGAAGCGGAGACTAGAGGAAGAAGCACGTCAAGAAGCTGAAAAACAGGAGAGAATCCGCCAGAAGCTCTTGTCTCTCGGTCCTGATCCGAAAGTCGTCAAGGCTGAGCAGGAGGCCAAGGCCAAGGCCGAAGCCGAAGCCGAAGCCCAGACCCTGGCTCAGGCTGCGGCTCACGCCCAGGGCAAAGTTCGAGAAGAAGCGGAAAAGGCAGTGCCCGAGACGAAGGAGGCGCCGACACAGGAGCTGGCTCCTATATCTCCGCCGAAACCTCCTCAGCCGACTGCGACTGGGGAGCCCCAGCAGTATGGGATGATGAAAGTCCACCCGCTGGACACGGTGAAGAGGAACATCCCATCCACCAGTCACCAGGTTCCAGCGAAGCCTCTGGCAACCGTGCAGAACCTGCAGACGGCGGTAGAAGACATTTCACCCGAGCCGCCAACTGCTTCGACGAATGGGTTGAGATCCGACCCTGATAGCAGCCGTACTTCTGCTGATCCTGTTACCGCTCCAGAACCCATCCCAAGGACAAGCCGTCCGGTCGCGGAGGTCCGAGCTACATGGGGCCGCAATGATCATAGGTCACCACCAACGGCCAGCTTGTGGGGAGCTCCCAACAACAAATCGCTGGGGAATGGGACTTTTGACCAAACACTAGCTGGCTACGCGCCTCAAGACCTTTCTTCTCGAGCCTCCTCGACGGTGCAAGGATGGATGAATGGAAAGGCACCGCCGGTGGGTCAATCGCCACAGCTGGCACAGATCACGCAGCACGTCCCCGAGACGCGCTCTCAGGTGCTTCAAAACATGACGTCGCCTGAGCCGATTCCTCTATCGATGGATAGCGAAGCTGATTCTGCATTGCCTGTGAGACCGCCCGCGCCAATTGGCCCACCTCAAGTGCACCACCAACACACGCCATCGCAGCAGACGTCAGGAGTCAATGGCTACGGACCTACAAATGCCAGTGCGGCAGTGTCGGGCTGGAACAACTTCCATAATGTTGCGAGAGCTCAAGAACGAGCCGAATACGAGCAATACCAGCGTGAACTGGCCGCCAGGCGAGAGGATGAAAAGCGGAGTGGCATTCGAGCCCAGGCAAATTACACGTTTGACGAAACATTCAAGCAAGTGCAACTTGGAGCACAGCCTGAACAACGACATGTGGCCTCTGTCACTCAGACGAACGTGCCCGCACCGAGCTTGTTTGGTGCAGTGGGATCATTGCCCCTCGCAGCAATCGGATCGCAGACTACGCGAGGATCCAGATTCTTCCCGCCACAAGTGAATGGATTACCTGCACAACCAGCACAAACGCGTGCCGTCACTTACCCTCACGTGGAAATACCTCGGTCACCGTCACCACCGCCGGCAGAAGAATTGCAAAGTGCTCATCCTGCGTACGAAATGAATTCACCGGTTCCTCGAATTCGACTTCCTCCAGAAAAGGCAGTGGTTAAGCTCCCACCTGCCAAACCTCTGACCCCACCTGCCTCTGCCTCTGCCACTGCCACTGCCACTGCCACTGCGGTCGCACCTGCGCCGGTCGAACCTGCTGCACCAACCCCGCAACCACCACCACCACCGTCACAACCCATGACGTGGGCGGCGAGAGTGTCCATGCCACCTCCTAAGCCGGTTGCACCCCTACGTGCAGTGTCACAGCCAATCGTCAAGAATCCATCATGGCAGGAGCGGTTTAATGGCTTGCTCGGTAACAACAACAAGAGAAACTCAGACGCACCTCAGCTCTCACACACGCCGCCGGAACCTCGACAGGCCCTGCCTGCGCTGGCTGTCACTTCTGCGACTAAGGAACCACTAGATGTCATGCCAGCATCTCCAGCATCTGTATCGCTACCCCGAAGCCCCGTCGCTCTCGTTTCGGATGACATCAACATGACGACGAAGGATGTCGAAGATGAAGAAGACCTCTTCGAGGATCGTGAGGCAGGCTCTCTACCCATGCTGTACTTTCCTGGCGATGCGCCAGCACTCATCTGGCCAAGAGCGATACCCGCCCGCATTTTACCGACACCGCCGGACACGCAAAGTGCCTTCATCTTCTTGGGTTCTCAGTGGAAGGAAGACAAATATCCCAAACAACAATTCGCCATCATCCGAGCACCCGGTAGTGAGAAGAGTATCAAGAAAGATCTCCCGTTCAAAACTGCAAGCACGAGCACGAGCACGAGCAGTGGGGCTCATCGACCGCCACCACCACCACCAAGACATGCACCCACCTCCTCTATTCGACGTGGACATCGAGGCGGTAAACCTCGGTCGACGACTGTCAAAGGGCAGTGATTAGGTAGAAGATTCTTATCCGTGTGATGATTCTGCAGCATCGGTAGCGCACCTAGCTGTAGGTCAGAACACATGTTTTAGCAGAAGAAATAGTCATTGTTGGCTTTGTTGTATCATACACAATCACTGGCGGAGAGTGAGGACAGGTCAAAGTCTCGTATTGCGAGAGAAGGTGGTGTGATAGAGTGATTGTGTAGGACGGATGCTGATAGCTACACAAGGCCGAGAAATCGTTTCCGATTACAATCGCCACCGATACAATACTGTACTCCTCTGCGCACGTCTGTTGAGACTTATAGTAGGATTTTGCTTTGTATTAACTCAGGGTGAGCCGTCAACAATAGCAGGATGGCGGCACACAGCGAATACGCAGACCTCTGGAGCCTTCTCTACATTGAAATCGAAGCGTGCCTCGCGGCTGTTCTAACAACACTATTGATCCCACGTACATTCATTCATTCTGCTCACCCATTCACTTAAAAATCCCCATCTTTCCTGAAGTCTGAATTGACCAACATATCTGAACGTAACATTCTAACACCACCTATCCTACAAGTCCTATAGACCAAGCTAACTGCTCCATGCAAAGAGTGCGTTCTGTTTGATATCAACTTTATCATCGCCATTCATTTGCAACAATAGGCTTGGTCTAACAGGACCAAACAGAGGGGAGGGCAGATCTACCAATCTCACATTCATTTGTAAGTGGGTGCAGGACAGGACAGGACAACACAAGACATGATAGTATAAGATAGCATAGGGCAGCACAAGACAGTACAGGGGGATAAGATATATCTGATACCTGTTATATGGCTCGTTTCTATCAAACCTTACCCAACCAGCCAGACGGAAGTTCTTCCCCTCGAAATACTTACTTGCTTATGGGTACTGGCACAGGCACAAGTACCTTCCCTCCCTATACAAGGCCCAGCGTGCGCAGTACGAAGGAGCCTTCCCAATCGCATACTCACCAGTACGGGAAGGAAGTGTAAGTGTAAGTGTGTGTATGTGTAGCGTTTGCCTTATTTCGGCGACAAGAGGTTCGCAAATTCCTCGTCTGCGAGATTTTGAGAAAATTCCCGATTAGCAATTATACCTTCTTCTTTCCTTGTGGAAACATGAAAAAAAAGGTTCTGACTAGAAAAGGGCAAGGATAGGGAAAGAAGGGAAGGAGTTTGTTTTAGTTAGGCTTTGGGGGAAAGAAAAAGAGAAGGAAAACTTACAGTCAATTGTCCCGCTGTTGTCCTTGTCTGCTTCCTTGATCATCTCGTCGATTTCGGCGTCGGTCAGGTTCTCGCCCAGCGACTTCATGACCGCCTTCAGCTCGGCGGCCGAGATGGTGCCGCTGCCGTCCTTGTCGAAGACTTTGAATGCGGCCATCGTCTCCTCGGCAAAGTCCTTGGGCTGGATCGTGGTCGCCATCATATTCATGAATTCTACAAAACACGCGCAACAAAACTGTCAGTTCTCCTCTCTCTCCCCTTTTTGGAGTTCGAATTTTTGGAATTCGAATTTTTGGAATTTAAGAGAGAATTCGACTCGCGAAGCCACTGTGTCTTTTTTTCTTTTTCAGGACTAGTTTTCGTGGTGGAGCTTACCGTTGAATTCAATGCTTCCGCTCTGGTCTGTGTCGACTTCGTTCACCATGTCCTGCAGCTCCGCCTCGGTCGGGTTCTGGCCCAGGCTGCGCATCACGTCGCCGAGCTCGGATGTCGAGATCGACCCCGACCCGTCTTTGTCGAAGAGGTTGAATACGTCCTTTAACGATTGCACTTGCTCGGCGGATAGAGCCTCGATGGGTGTTTTGGGAGACTTGCCTGGTGCGACGGAGGTGTTGATCTTTGGTGGTGCTGCCTGGAAACGGGGGGATGTTAGGAATGGCGCAACGATGAAGCAGAAATAGAGAGACAGCGGGATGTTTGCTCGTTGTTGGTGAGTGCATTGGAGGGAACTTCGGCCGATGTGGCTGAGCGTGGCCGGTCGCTGGTCTCTGGGGTGACATTATAATCGTTCACACCGTTGCAGTGCCGATGTCTCGTCCCGCGTTCTGCTGTCGTTTGCTGCTGCTTTGCGAATGCAGGGCACAAAGCCGCCGAAAACAGAATCCGGGGTCGCTCATATTTGCTCAAAGATTCACCTAATGCAGACTTACCATCTTGGAAGTAGTGTCACTGGTTCTTGGGTGGTAAAAGGGTGGTAAGTGGGGCTCGTAAAGATTCCGCCTCTGCAATACCAAGCCTTCGGATAAGGCCTCACTCTTATTGAGGATCGTGGTTGCTCTTGTGGCTTCTGGTCTTCTTTCTGTCAAAACAGTATATCGCGAGGAGGAAGCAGTTGTTCTCGGGTCGCGTAGTGTAAGTAATAGCAAGGACAGAAGATCAATCACTCGGAGCACGAGGGATCCTGCGGTAAAAAAGACAATTGTGCCCACTTGCCTTTAGACTTTGGGCCGACGCAATCTTCCCGACGGACGCCGCCTGTTCGAGTTAGCTCGAAGCAAAAGTGCTCGCCTGGATCATTAGCAATGTCATGACCTTTTGGTGCTCTCTCCCTACCCTGGTTCAAACTCATCTGTGCAACATGAGCATACGCCTCTGACAAGACTTCCCGCGGACATGGTATGAGACAGAGCCTGAAACTGATTCGTCAGACGCAAAAGTGCTGCGCACCGACATTTTTGCAAACTACATCTAGGACGATGAATCACCCGCCAAAGTCCGGCAAGCTCATTTGTAGGTGATTAAAGCCAATTTGCATAACCACAACCACAACCACATCCATAAGCACAAGCACTTTCGACCACATGAACGCAAGTATAGTAAAAGTATATTATGCATGCTAATGATCGTCACACCCGCAGTCGCTCCTGGGGAACATCCTCCAGACTCCGCCCAGCCGACGTCACAGCAAGCGGCACAGTTCAAAGTAGGAACGCTGACACGGGGCGACCTTGATTCGGACCCATTCAAGCAGTTTCACAAATGGTTTTCGGATCCTGCTCTGCATGACACAGTCCCAGAAACAGCGACATTCAGCACCGCTGAACTCCCTTCCGGCCGGGTCAGCAGTCGCATGGTCTACCTCAAAGAACTCGACGACCAAGGTTTCGTCATCTATAGCAATTGGAAGACCAGCCGCAAGGCCAGCGACGTCGCGACAAATCCTCACGCTGCTCTGTGCTTCTGGTGGAAACCGTTAGAGCGTCAAGTCAGGGTCGAAGGCTTGTGCGAGAGGCTCGCGCCCGAGCAGTCCCAGCTCTACTTCGACACACGTGCTCGCGGATCCCGGATCGGAGCGTGGGCTAGCCAGCAGTCGAGTGTGCTGCAACCGAACACCACGAAGTCTCATCAAGGCAAAGCCAGTGATAATGCCGACGATGATGATGACGGCCGAGAAGAACTCGAAAACCAGGTCTCTGACATCGAGAAGAAGTTCGACGGTGTTGCTTCCATCCCAGTCCCAGAGTTCTGGGGCGGCATGCGCATTCTTCCGGAGATGATTGAATTCTGGCAGGGCAGAGAGAGTAGATTGCACGACAGATTCCGATATACACGACTTCCTGGACGAAACCATGGTTGGAGGATCGAACGGCTTAGCCCTTGATTGAAGTTTTCTACTTGGATACCGGAAAAGGAAAACCCCCCCCAACTCTTGCATGAAATATATGTTAACAACATACTACAATGCTGTGGGGCACAAAACCACAATCTACTCACAGAAGCTTAGAGATAGTGTTAAGCAAGAGTTAGAAAGAGGGGTGGGGTGGGGGTGCATATCACACTAAACTACAGCGGCAGAAAATCTCCAAGTGGCTTGGTACTCACCCTCGACAACGACCTCACTCGCTGACTATGAACGGACTCCGGAACAACCGTGCTAATCGTAATAGGCACGCGCGAATGCAGTTGACAAAAACGAACGAAAAAGCCCCAACCGAGGGAGCAGGACGAATACCAGACACACTCGGGTCATTTCTCGGGATATCCCAAATCTGCTTCTAGCTAGGATCTTCTAGTGTACAAGCCAAACTCCTGCCGTTCGTGAGGGTTGTGCTTGGACAGCTGGTGTATGCAGGGGGGCAGCACGGAGTTGGGTCTGAGAAAGATTCGAATGGCATGCCCGAGTTGTGGCCTGAAAAGATTTAAAAGCATGCTGAGTCGCTTCATTCTAGAGTGCAAGGCTTCAGTCAATGCATGCCCGATGTAGAGATTTATTTTGAATATAGAAAGGGGCATGGTAGGCTATGTCATAGAAGGCATAGTGGTTCAGATCGAGCGGATGTAGAACCTATTCTAGCTAGACACGCAGAGATTACTATGTGAGGCAACATTTTTTGCACGAGTCCATTGCGTTAGCGAAAGCAGTGAGTGGACACTGTAGAACACGTCGAGCAACAGGAAGGAGAAATGGGGCGTTGCTGCATATGAGATTACACGATCAGCAAGGGAAAATAGGAAAAACTTGTTTTGGTGTTTCAACTTGTTGTAGTTGAGATTCTGGATCTGTGCACCGCAGGCACGAACTATGGTAGTCAAGCACACTTCTCGTGCACTTCTTCCTGTTCGCTTGATTTTGCAACGCGAGCAACCAAGATCCAAGCATAGCAGGAGGGCCCTGTCTTGTTATCCTTTTACTGGTCCTTTCCCTTCTCTTCTGACCATTTCTGCTTCCCGAATCTATGTCCAATTTTTGTGGGTCCTAAGTCCCTCCTTCTATGTGTGTCGAGTGAGTTGAGATTTGCCTAGTATAGTACACCATCGAAAAACCAGTCTAACGTTGACTGGCTGCAGATTGAGAAACACCATCGCCATACGCAGCATGCAGGGTATATTGTACATTCAAAACATTTAATCGTCAATGCAAGGTGTGGGTTCAACAGTCCAGGCAAGCAGATGTGCTCACCACCTTGGACACTCCCATCACTGCAACAGAAAACACCATCGCTATGCGAAAGGTAGAACAGAAAGCAAAAATGGTGTCTTTAGCCCGAGCCAACGAGTGCAAGCACTTTGTCAGCGACTGCATTGGGATAACCTTTGCGGAGCATTTCCTGCACGACCATGTTAGCTGAGGCGCGGTCTTCTGCAGAAAGGAATGCTCGGGTCATCGCTTCGTAAGTACTGGGCTCGCGTTTCTCCACTCCCAAGGTGTCGTAGACGGATTTGGCCTTCGTAACGTCGCCAGCAGAGGCCCATCCGTGGATGAGAGTGTTCGCAATATATGGCGTCATGCTTATACCACGGCTGTACATGTCATCAAGGACCGCATCAGTTTGAGAAACTTGATGATTCGCAACCATGGCTTCAAGAAGGTTCTGGTAGAGGTTATCAGTTGGCTTAATGCTCGAATCTGCCAGAACCGAATCGAAAACAGAACGGGCACCGACCATGTCCGAAAGAACACAGCCTTTGGCATGGATCAGGGAGCCGTAGTGGACCGCTTCTGGAGGAACTCCATTGGCTTTCATGTCCGCCAGAACAGCTTCAGCGGCAGTTAGGTTGACTGGCTCTAATGTCGCATATGATTCGATCAGAAGTTTATACGTGTGCGAAGTTGGCTTGATGTTGCGAGAGCGCATCCGCCCATAGTATTGGAGTACCTTGGCACGATCACGCTTGGTGTTCAGGAAGTACTGAATGATTGAATTGTAAGGCGCAGGTCGAGGACGATAGTTCGGTGCAGCCTCCATTTCATCAAACATCTCAACAGCAAAGGACTCTTCACTCGTGCGGCACAAGGCATTAACCAAGGTACCGTAGGTGACAGAAGAGGGTCGGATTCCGAGGTTCTGCATTTGACCGAAATACTGGAGGCAGTCATCAATGCGTCGAGCCTTCCCAAGCTTGCCTATCACTGCGTTGAACAGGAACACTGTAGGGGTGACGCCCTCTGACATCGCTCGCTGAAATATTTTCACTGCTTCAGTAGCCTCGTCAAAGGTGCCTTCCAGTGTGGTAATGTAGATACCAAATGTGTTTGCGGATGGCGCGGCGCCCATGGAGAGGAGTTCATTGTGAAACTTCGAAGCGAGCTGTCGTTCGCCAACGGTAAGACAAGCAGCAACCATCGAGTCATAGATTGAAACCCATCCGTTCCGGACGGCAGCAATCGACCGATTGAGTGGTACATCGGTCTGAGCCATCGCCAACAGCTCATGCATCAACCTCTGCTGTTTCACTTTCCCTGCTGCAGTGATCAGCTTGGCATAAGTACTGTACTGTAGATGTCTTCCCATGCGGCGCACATTCTTCAGTCTTGCCATCGCTTCGCTCAGATGGGTTTCCATTCTTCCCGATGTGCTCTCAAGCAGCTCCGAGATGACCCTGGAGGCACGATGGTCTGTGGTGTGTCCATAAGGATCGTAGAGCTGTGCGCTGCTTTGAGGCTCTTGTGATGGCGCTGAAGTTGACTTCGAAGCTGTCATTTGAGGAGTGGTGGCTTCTGGCCGTCGCCAGAGTCGCCATCGTTGTTCCAAATCAGGCCTTGCCCCTCCGAGTATGGGGAGAGCATTGTCCACAGCATGGATGGTGGCCGGATCCATGCCAATGCGCTGGTCCAGTACGGTTTGCAACAAGTGCGAGAATCGAGCAACTTGCCCAACATCGTTAACAGGTTGACTTTGGGTGGGAAGCATATATGCCTGAACGTGCAATGCGAGTGCAATGTCCTGATCTGACAGCTGATGGACGCAATCAGGACCAATCCGAGCAATGGCTGCTTGAGTGATGAATGGTACGAGGCCGCCGTTTTCAATCATTATTCTGAAAAGCAACACTGAAGCTTGACTGGAGTAGAGCATGTTGTCTTCAGCTAGGGTTTGTCCTAAATGTAGCACAGATTCGTCAAGATTACCGTTGATCTGCAGGCGAGATTTCTCAGGCAGGGTTTGTCTGATTTGTCTGAACATACCCAAAAGCTCTGAAAGGCCAGCCTCGATGTCTCCAGTGCTGATCACAGACAAGCCATACATGGTGGCGAAACTCACATCTGCGACGCGCTGGTTCTGTGCCCAAAATGCTCGAGCTTGTACGATGTTACCAGCTCGGAAGTGCATCGCAGAGACTGCCATGACCGAATCAGCAGTGAGCTCCTTTGCAGAGGTTGTGTCCAACACAGAGTTGACTACATCTGTGGCATTATTGTCAGCAGCACAAGACAGAATTTTGCTTATGGCCCGGCATCGAGCGGGTTCGCTCAACGAATCGGCCTTCAAGCTTTCCAAGGCTTGGTGCAAATCTCCAGCCTCCACGAAATGTTCCACCAGCCCGTCGGCGACGAAAGTGTCCGTTAATTGCTGGGTCAGATCATCTTTGTTAGCAGCTCCGTCAAAGGATTGGACGATTTTTTCGAAGAAGCGCAAACCCTCTTCTTCCTGGCCACAGGCGTAGAAAGTCTTTATTAGAGCCGTGTATGCTTGATTGTCAAGGACATCGTTGGTGTTCCCACTTATGGCAAGATCCCTGTATTGCTGATAGATTTTCTTCGCGCCTGGCAAGTCCTTGACTTGAGCACAAGCATCAATAGCAGCAATGCAGTTTTGTGGGCTTGACAAAAGCTGTTGGCTGTGCATGTCTTTACTCAATGCAACCATGCTCGAAACAGCGCCACTCAATTTGTATGCCTTGAGAAACACGGCGTACTGAGCATCGGACAGCCGAAAGCTGGACAATTCTTGACGCGCGATGTTGTAGAATTTCGTGGCCATCAGTATTGAGATGTCGTCTGAATAGAGCTGGCTTTTGTGCTTGATGGAAGGGAAACTGAACGATCCTTGTCCGCGACCGAACCTCAATTCGTGCTGCTGGAGATCTTTTTGTGCCTGGCTCGCGAGAAGACTCTGTGAGGACAGGAAGGCGATGAGAATTCTGTATGTTTCTTCGTTGGGCTGGATGCCTTTGGCTGTCATATCATTGAACACCTCCACAGCTCTCGGAAAAGGCTGATATCCGCCAGCAAGGTTGATGGCCGACTGGATAATGTAATTGTATGCATGCACATTGGGGATGAGGCCATCTTTTACCATGGACTGGAATTGGTAGGGAATGTCTGCATATCGAGATTGCTCCCCCAGCTCTACGATTTCATCGGAACGCCAAGACGATTCATCTGATACAGGGCTCGTAGGGCTCGTCGATGGTGATCGAATGGCACTCGCAGAGTCGGAAAGGACCGCGCTGTCAGCATCTCGAGCCTCAATGCTTGCAGAACTCTGTATAGCTTCGGCGACCTTGGAATCATTGACAGCTTTGATTTCGAGAGAAATGGCCTCATCAATCTTAGCAAGTGCCTCGGCCTCTACAAGGCTGTCATCTTCTTTCTGAAGGTCTTGCACAGCAGTTTCGCTATATGCTCGAGTGACGGGTACACGAACGGGCTGTCGTAGGATATCGGAAGGCTTCAGGTTGTCTATTCGATGTGATGGCTTTGTCCCGGCCGATTTTTCTGGTTGTTTCCATCCTATCCTTCTTGCGACTTGATGCCGCTTCAGCTCGGTGTCATCTCCAGTCTGTTGGGCATGGTTGAAGGCGGCAAAATATTGGCTGAGGGAACCATCACCGGTGCCCGAAGAACTAGCGTGGCCCGCCTTCGCACCAGCGCCAGTCCCAGAGCCGGAGGTGGTAGAGAAGGCATTCTGAACATGAGCGGCTTTTGATAATTTCGATACTGGATATGAATGTAATGTTCCTAGACCCTGTTGACCAGCAACAACTGCACCCGGGGTGTACGCATGGGCAACTCCCTTGGCAAAACTGAGACGTGCGAGATGCGAAAGGGACTTGAAAGGCATCTAGGAGTCGAGGGCCTCTTCTAACCGAAGAAGAGGGTTTCGGGGAGATCGGGAAGAGAGAGTCGCAGGGTCATTGACGACCGTGGCCGTCAATGAACGCGCAGGCCGAGATCGAGGAATGCTGGATGGTTCTCTGCGACAATTTTGCAGTAGATTTCTCACTAGGTGGAGAATACCCCGATGTGTTGTGTGTGATGGTGGTATGATGGAAATGACACGAGACGAGCAGGTGTGACTCGGTGACTATAGATGGCAAATAACGACAGAAGTCGGTCCCGAAATAGCGCCAAGCACCGGTGAAGGAAGGGCCCGGAGATTATGGGGAAGTGGTGGTCATCTGAACAGACGAAGAAGGGCAGGAAGTGGGTTCGAGGATGTAGGCAATAGGAGCAAGGACGAAGAGCTTCGATGATGGAAGACTGCCATGGAATAGTCATGTTTCCAGCCCTCATTGTGCAGCAAGACGAAAATGCGCGATTAAGAGCTACCGAAGCATTTTCGTGGTGGACAACACTAGCAACCTATCGGATGGTAAAGTCATCAGACCCCGAGGCGCCCCCGAACCTTAATCGGAGCTCTGCCCAGGCACCCAGCTTAAACACCTCCCACTCCACTCGGGGCTCAATGCCCTTCCTGTCTCCTTATGACGAGCACTGCAAGGTAATATTAATAGCGCTGAGGAGGTAATGTTATTTCATCCGTTAGGTGTCATTTGTCTAGACCCTAGACAACATCGGTCAACACCGCATGCCCTGTAACTACTTTCATCATTCTTCAAGGTTTGAGGTCTTGTGATTGTCCACAGTGAGGGTTGAAGACACGATGAGCGACAACCAGCTGTCCTATTCGACCCGACCTCGACCCATGAATTGACCATTTCGCGCCTTGCAGTTGAGCTGTTCTGTCTTCGCGACCCTCGGCTGATTGACTGGTAGCTATGTGGGCAAAGTCCAGGAATTCGGCCCTCGTCGTGTACCTCGACCATTACAGCCTATTACCTTCACACATATTATTACCTGCGTATTTACATCGCACATCTCCTGTTTGAACACTATCTTGATATTCGTGGCTGCTGAAGGTTTCGTGAAGTTTCTGATAACCTTTGCAGAAAGATGGTCAACCCGTGCTGAAGGTGGCTGGAAGTTGTAGAGTATGGGTCTGAGATGGCCTGCACGCACATCACCGTGATCTGGGTCGTATGTAAATGTCTGGTTTATGATCAAGTCCTTGAGATTTGGCAATGACGCAGGGATGGCCTTCAGCTGTTCCCACCCGCTACCTCTTTCTATACGTGGTCCGCCTACCACTTGGAGCACCTTCTCAATCTTGCAATTCACAATCACTGTTTCTATTGACGAGCACCAGCTCGATATCAATCGTGGCATTCTCTGAAGTGCTTGGAATTGGTCGTCTTCGGCCATGTTGAGATTAAGAGTTCGCACTGCAATCCATTGCTTTGCTTCATGGTGTATCTGCTTGTTTACTCCCAACACACCCCAAGTGCTTTCGCTCATTAGTCTTGACCTGTTGTTTGGCAGAAGCTCTACACAAAGTTCATCGCTGTCTGCCAGGAACGCGTAGATGAGCATCCTTAGCTCACATGGAATTCCGAGAAATGATGGCGAGGTAGCTTCCTCCATCTCCTAGCGGTGCTTTTGTGTGTAGATATTCGAGCTCATATGCATCGATAATGTCTTCTGATATGCCGGCCTTGTCGAGTTAGCGTTCCAAGTCGAAGTGAGAGGCGGCTCTAACGTTGACAGCACGCAGGGATCAAGGGTCATAAACAAGCGTATATTCGTGATGACTAGGAATCTAAAACTATGAAATGACGGGGACCGCTACAAAGGGCGCTAGCTGTCGCACTTGCCGCAGCAGGTGTCATAAAATTGCGGTAGGCGTGATGGGCCTCACAAACGTGTCACAAACCGAACTTAGACCATTACTTCATGATCCATGCAAGTGACGGCCACGAGTCTGACCGAGCCGAGACAGCCCGCCCCACTTTTCTCAGCACCACACCTGCCACACACCATTTCTAATAATACAGTTCTGTCCACAAAGTCAAAATCGAACAAGCAAATCGCAGCGTGAAGCTAATACCGCAAAAACACACGTCCTGGATTCGTTCTGATGGTATTTTTTAGCTGGGACAAGGAGCTGCACAGGAGGACCAAATTGGAGGACAAACATCCTTCGATGCAGCCGATTCACTATGGCTAAAGCTCCTCTCGCGGTATCTGCCCCTGGCAAGGTTCTTTTCACTGGAGGATTCCTCGTTCTTGATCGCAAGCACACCGGTTTAGTCCTTGGACTTGATGCTCGGATACATGTGCATATACAGGAGTACGACGAAGCTGAATCCGGCTCGACATTAGTCTTTGTCCATTCGCCTCAGTTCACAAATGCGAAATGGCTCTACGAAGTCAAGGAACATGACCTGGATACATCGTCCTTTGTTCAACAACTCAGGGGGTCAGTTTAGGCCCCTCTGCGACTCTCTTGCGGCTGCTGACACGAGGCAGTCAGTCCTCTTTCCCGAGCACCAGCAACAAGTTCGTGGAAACAACGCTACGATATGTGCTTAGTTATATCAAGGCTGGAGGCACACCGCATTTTGGTTCGATAAAGATTACTATCATGGCAGATGAAAACTACTATTCACGGTCAAGTACGTCAAGCGAAGGGCCTAACAGCTTCATGAATTTTGGATGCGAGCTTAGCCAAATTCATAAGACTGGTCTAGGCTCTTCTGCTGCGCTTGTAACGTCTCTTGCAACTGCCTTGGTCATGTGGTATACCCAGCCTCGAGGCCAAGAGATACCCCGTCATGTTGTGCATAATATAGCGCAAGCTGCGCATTGTGCGGCACAGGGAAAAGTGGGGTCTGGTTTTGACGTTGCTGCGGCAGTCTTTGGTTCGTGTCTCTATCGCAGGTTCACTCCAACCATTCTCGAAACAGTCGGAGAGCCAATTTGTCAGGGATTCTCAGAGCGTCTCCGGCTTTGTGTTGACGACATCGATCCGCAACACAAATGGGACGTCGAAATTTCAAGTCAGGCTGTTCAGCTGCCACGATACTTACTTCTTTTGATGTGCGATGTAGACTGTGGCTCCGAAACGCCTGGAATGGTGCGCAAAATGCTAGCGTGGCGGAAAGAGAACCCGGCTGAGGCAGGCCTCTTGTGGAATGCCATCCAACAGGGGAGCGACGACTTATCTCGAACCCTCACACAACTTGCGCAACTGGATTGCATTGAGGAGAATGGACTGCAGGAGGTAGGTGACACTCTCTTTGCGATCCGCAGCCTCGTACGTGAAATGTCGAAGAAGTCGGAGGTGCCCGTGGAGCCCGGGGTGATTACCGAGCTCCTCGACTTCTGTACAGCAATTGATGGCGTGGTCGGAGGTGTTGCGCCAGGAGCAGGAGGCTACGATGCCGTTGCGCTTCTGGTGCAGAACAGTCCCGAAATTGTCCGAGATCTCGAAACCAGATTGGGAGGGTGGAAAGCACGTGAGGAAGGAAGCGGCGTGACAATTGGCAAAGTGCAGCTTTTAAAGACTAGACAAGCATATGAGGGAATTCGTGAGGAAGAGGCCGCGAGATACGTGCCGTGGGTAGCATAGCGAAAACAGCAGTACAGTCACCCGCTGACTTGCATAAGGGTGAGGTGTGCCCAGCACATGTCCGATGCCTAATATCACTTCCATCTTGCTCACGTGTTCGGCAGCAGAGACAGGACCAAGCTCAGCCAAGCGTGCTAGAGCGGTCCAGATATCCCCAACTCCGCAGGTAAAATAGGCATGGTGTTGGAGAGGGTGGACTCTCTGCAATGGTTCCTATTGATGAACCTTTGACCGGCACGGTTCTCACGGCATCTTGTTAAGGTGGGAAGTACACACACACGCCGACAATGGTCAAGCACGAATTTGGTAGTATAAGACAGATACACTTTACAGCAGGCCGGGTAAAACTCTATCCTCAGCCTAGTTGTCGAGGGGTGAGTGGCATTTTGAGGACTAGACCATCGACGATTATCATAGTGTAGACGTAGCAGATTTGATGGAATTGAAAAAGGAATGTTCGAGAGGCTGATGTTTTGAGCGGTCACGGTTGCGAATCCCTGCTCTATTTGACTTGCCGCATCTAGACTCGTAACTACTGGGCTACTAATAGTTAATGATGATCCCGATCCACCTCCACAAGTTGCGCTCGTTATTATCCACCAGTCCCCTCAGCGCCGCCCAGATGTATTGCAACTGATCTCTGATCGTCGTCCTGCTTGCAAGCTGTTTATCTCAAGCCATCTATCTCAACATCATCTGCTTCCGATGCCAGATAACAAACAACAACAAAAGCACATTCAGCCTCAGCCAGCCGCCCCTGACAGAGTGTGAGGAGATCCCAACATTTGCCTCATTCCCAAGCCCCCGAGCTCGAGATTGAACAAGTGGCTAGCTGAAAGCATATCGGAGATCCAGCAGTATAGTCATCAAATCTGCTGGAAACCGTGTACTCAGCTGCTCACAAACGTCACTCCTTCGTCCTCTTCCGCGTCATGTCGTCTGCGAGCCAGTCCGAAGCGACCAGTCAAGACCCCAGATCTGCTGCTCAAGATATTCCCTCTCGGACATCGGACGCTGCGCCCTCGCCAAGCCCTGTGGAGATGAGCAGCCTCCAGGGAGATCGAACCATAGCTAGCACATCGAAACAGCAAGGGAAACGCCGGTCTGGCAGCGGCGGCAGCGGAGACGCATCAATGCCTCGGACGATGCGGACGGACACTTCCACGGCCATTCTAAACGCTCAAGATCCTCCACCTCCGCCGCCGCCGGTCCCGAGTTCTCCTTCGTCGAGGCTGGAGCGAGCACAATCAACGGCGATCGGGCCATCGACTGAGATGACCTCCTCTGCAAGTAAAGATGCCGAACAGGCCGGTCCGACGCTGATGATAACCTTGCTCCTACTCAACGGAGCGCGACATCCCTTCAATCTCGACAGTGCCTACCTAACGAAGAGAAATGTTCAGATAACGGGCAACGACCCTTTTAACCTTAGCGTCTACAAAGTGAAGGAACTGATCCTCCGAGAGTGGAGAAGTGACTGGGAGTCCAAACCTTCCAGTCCGAGTGCAATCCGGCTGATTCACTTTGGCAAAGTGTTGGACGATAAAACCGCCCTCAAAGGTGAGATCAGGGAGAAAACTACGGGAAGCGACACCACAATGACTAACTGATCCTGACAGATTTGAAATTCAACCCGAGCTCAGCAAACGTCGTGCACATGTCGATCAAGCCACAAGACTTCATGGAAGACGAAGATGCCAAAGGCTCCAAGGCGAATCGTGGCCAGAATCGCGATGGCACCGAGGGCAGGAGCCCGGGATGCAGGTGTATCATAATGTGATTTCCGCCCACCCACTTTATCGCTGGCCTGGGATGTATGAGCGTTTAGGATGGCCTCGACTGGGGCAGTACCCGGCGTTTTGGTGGACGGGTGCAGGGAAGAGGACAAGCGGGTATAGGGCGCGCCCATCGAATCGATTTTTCAAGCTATTTTTACGACTACACGGCGCAAGACACCAACAATCCGACTTGCGAGGCTCTTTGGGTGTAAATATTGATGCAGCACTACAGGAGAGGCAACGGCGTCGTCTCCATGTATTGCAGGAGGGTTGCACTTCTCGAAAACATTTAATCGTCGGCATATTGGATGGTGGACATAAATCAAGCATTCTTTTTTACGTTCATCACGCAACACAAGCGGACTGCAAAAGCGAGGGCTCTCTACCAGCTAGCTCATTTCAAAGACTCGCTCGAGACTTATCTATAGAGTCGTCGTAGTAGTTATGACCGCATACTAACGATTCAATCAGTCGCTAGAACCAATAAAGCGGATTGGAAGCCAAAGAAGCCCTTTCTCTGCTTCATCATCATCTTAATCGGTATAAGTCCGCATCTAGGCACCGTCTCGACCCTCAAAGCTCACTTCACTTCCCTTCCCTTCACTTCCCTTCCCTTCACTTCCCTTCCCTTCCCTTCACTTCCCTTCCCTTCCCTTCCCTTCACTTCCCTTCCCTTCCCTTCCCTTCACTTCCCTTCCCTTCACTTCCCTTCCCTTCACTTCCCTTCCCTTCCCTTCACTTCCCTTCCCTTCCCTTCCCTTCCCTTCCCTTCCCTTCCCTTCCCTTCCCTTCCCTTCCCTTCCCTTCACTTCCCTTCCCTTCCCTTCACTTCCCTTCCCTTCCCTTCGCTCATCTATCCACACACACACACACACGCACAGTCTCACCACTTCCCCATCCCAATCTTGGCCTCCATCTCCTCGGCCCAATTAACACCCTGCCCATCCCCACCACGATCGACCACCCCTCTCAGCCCATCCTGCCCATTATACACATCTTCCCAATCAACGCTCGCATCCCTGCCCCTCAAAATATCCCCGTGCACACCACCGCTCGGCCCCAGCACACTCGGCCGAAAGCTCTCGGCCTGCAGCACCATCTTCTGCTCCATCGCCATGCGCAGCGGGAGCGCGATCCCAAAATTCCGACGGAGCAGGTTCGACTGCAGCGTCTGCTGTGTGTTCTGCCACTGTGCCAGGCGGGCTTCGAGCGGGTGTGCGGATTGTAGCTGTAGCTGTGGTTGTGAGACTGAGACTGATTGTGATGGTGACTGCTGCGACAGTCGCAGGGTATCAGGGATACCGGGGGCTGAGGGGGCGCCGCGGGAAACGCTTGATGAGGGGGTGAATTTCGAGGATTGCGTGTTGCTTGTTGAGGTTGCGTGCGACGAGCCCGGGACTATGCGGAGAGATTGAGACTGCAAGAGGATTTGAGAATTAGTTCTTAGTCATTCACACACATCTGCTTGGCAGGCCACGTTGGGAAAGGGGGGATGAGAAAGGAAAAAAGCTGATGGCTTTCTGCTTTGCTTTGCTTTACTTACCATCGTGATGATCAGCTGCCGTTTGCTGGGGCTTTCAGGTTCAGGTTGAGGTTGAGATTCAGATTCAGGCGAAGGCTTTGCACAAAAGGGAAGATTTGCTGCTGAGAAGAATATGCAAGACTTTTCGTGCGCAGCTTTGTATGCGGGCCTTGATGCACTGGTGGTAGTCTGGACTTGTAGGTTGGTATATCAGTCTGCTTGTATGTACGGAGTAGTGGTCACGGTACTTTCGTATGCCAGCCTGCCTGCATACGTGCCGAGCGTGCCTTGCACCAGGCTGAGTCTCTACACGCGTCACGACCAGCCTTGCGCAAATCGCAATATCACGTGATTCCGGCTCTGATATCCGAGTTGTATGCACACCCAGCCCAAAGTGCACAAAGTATTCAGTACACAGCCAAAAATGGTCGTCGAAATTCAGAAAAATATCATGCAAAATCGTACTTAGGTGTATTTTGTAGATAAGTATCTAAGAATTAACGATGAGAACCGGCCCCTGCAATATCAGCTGGCACTGATCATTCGATCTACATGATTATGCTTGCAAAAGTGTGTTTGCAGAGTAATTCCATCTCGAGCCAGTTCGATCATCTATATCACCTGATTCGTTCCATCTCCTTTCCGACACCACCCACCCCCAGAAGCTATTCAAAGCCCTGGTCTGATCAATACTGAGAGCGATGTGATGCGGGCTGATTGGAGAAAGTGATGGCCTCGCATTTGTAACTCTGAGGATTGTACATGGGAAACTGCCTGGCAGCATAGGAGCTCGTGGAATACTCCACTTGTTCCCTTGACCACGGTCCGAGCTTATTTCCGTTGCAGCCACCTTTGTCCCAGTAAGTGCACATAAAGTCGTCGTCTTGGAGATAGATGCCGCCGCCGTTCTCGTCCTTGTAGTAGCGCTCGAGACAGGCGGACACGGTTTTGCCCGCTGGAATGGCTTCGATCATCTTGCACACCTTCTTGTTGTTTTCGTCTCGCAGGAATGTACACTCCTGGATCTTGTGTTCGGGAGATCCAGGTCCGATATCGCGCTGAGCGTAGTGGTGCTCCCGGCCACCCGCAGCGGCCGAATTGCTCTGGCTATTTCCACCGGCCGAAGCTTCGTTACCCTTCCAGTCAGCTGCTTCTGCTGCTCCCGAGGGATGTTCTTGACTTGGCTTCCCACTTGATCGGTCTCCTGGCACGGCAGAAGCTGCGGCCAGAGAAGCGAGGTAGATTGCGAGGATACTATTCAGCTTCATGTTGTCGGTGAAAGTATTTTGGGGGTTTTTGGAGAAAGGAAAGTCAGGCCCTGCGGGTTTTTGTTCATTTTATGCCCACCCCGTTGGCCATTGCTGTTAGCCCTCACATAGAAAGCGCTTTTTGTATCTGCTGGTCCATGTGACGCCTGACCACCAGATTGCCAGTCGCAAGCGGGAGCATTGCTACTCGGTAGGCCCACGTTAATGTCTGGTAATGAAGCATAACAAAGAAGGTGCTGGTCGTCAGTGTGAAGCTAGATATCAGCTTTTGTATTGGCTTGATATTGTTGTTACGAAAGATACAAAGAGTGTCTTAGTATTGTTCTCGCCAGCCCACTCAAGTTACGGAGATCAATCATCGCGGCGTCTGCAATACTCACCGAAAGCAAGGTCAAGAGTCCGTCAAAATTACACTGGCATTTCTGGTAAAGTCGTGAATAACAAGTGATACGAGTCGTCACAATGATATGTACATTATGCTGTAGCGGAACTAGGCTATAAATCCAGAGTGCCTTTTCGCAACCAGAACTGTTCGTGCGCAAGCTTGAAGAACCATGTAGATAAAGCGATAGCTCAGGAAGGATTGCTAGCATCTTGATCGCGCTTTGAAACAGTAAGGTAATTTAATCTCTTGTTCACCCCTTCACGGGCGCCCTTCGACCCGATTGGTTGCGACCCGGACCCTATGATGTCGCGGACATCAACGCCTGATCCCAAAGTCCCAGAGAACTTACGATAACGACTGTGTGAGCAAGCCTTCATGAACTATCATCGTTTCCGAGCATTTCTAAATAACCGCACAATGAGGGCAAAACTGAAACTCGCTATTCTCGAATGTGATACGCCCCTGCCTGGTACAAGCAAGCGCTACGGTGGTTATGGAGGTGTATTCGGGTCATTATTGAATAGCGCCGCTGAGGCCGAAGGTCACGCAAGCGTAGAGGACATATTGGATATTACCACGCATCCAATCGAATCTGATCCAGACTCCTACCCGGATCTGTCAACCGTTGATGCGCTTTTGTTGACTGGTTCACGTAAGTTACGACAAAGGCGCTCGCAGAGAACTTGTTGACACCCTCCCCAGGTCATGACTCATTCTCAGACGCGCCATGGATCGTCAAACTTGTTCAGTATACTACCAGTGCACTTGAACAGAAAGAGATTCGAGTAGTCGGTGTCTGCTTTGGACACCAGATTGTGGGACGAGCGCTGGGGCTTAAAGTGGGGAGAAACTCTGACGGTTGGGAAGCGGCCGTGAGCGATGTGCAATTGTCGAAGAAGGGACAGGAATTGTTCCGCATCGAAAAATTGGTTGGTAATCCGAATGAGCAAAAGTTTGCCACTAACATTGCCCAGCGGATACATCAGATGCACCGAGACATTATCTATCATTATCCTGAAGGCGTTGAGCCGTTAGGATCCTCGTCAGTCTGTTCAGTGCAAGGCATGTACTCACCACGCCGTTTCATAACCGTTCAGGGTCATCCGGAGTTCACAGGTCCCATTATGAGCGAAATCTTGGAGACTCGTCATGCGACTGGAATATTCGATGATGAGGCGTATAACAAATTCATTAAGAATGCGAACCTGCCACATAATGGTGTTGATGTTGCAAAAGCATTTTTACGATTCTTATTGGAAGCATAACATTGCAATTGTTTGAGAGTCTTGGTTTGGCGCAGACGCACGCTCCTTGGTCCATAGACGATAGAGCCGTAATTTTCGTACGAAATTGATTTGAAACGAGTATCTGGGTATTGTAGAGCATTCTATTCCTTATTCAAATGTCAGTCTTTTCCAGGAAGCTTGGGTCATTCTCAATTCTGCGTTCGAACTTGGTCCACCAGTCTTGAAAACTCTTGAGAGGGACCACTTCTTGCCCAGCAACATTACCCGAAAAGCCTGAGATGAAGTTGAACGCGTGTTTGATTATTCTCTGCGCCAAAATCTTTGTCGACGGACCAGCTCTCCCTGGGGATGTTGGGTGTGCTTGCTGTTCAGCCTTTAATTGCAACATCTGCTGCTCAATGTTCGCTACCGGCTCTATCGATATCCCAAGGTTGACAATTCCATTCATTGCAGCATCGGGAAGATTGACTTTAAAAATTGCTGACTGCTTCTCATTCGCGAGTCCCCCGAGGAATTTAAATTGCTGCTCTCCGGGAAGCTGAAGGAAGACACCTGCTGCAGTAGCATCAGGTAGTTGGGTCCCAGGTAGCATGAAGACCACAATATGTGAGAAATGTGGTGCTGCGGGAAAGCTGAAAGCGAACTGATTGGCTGAAACAGTCTGGATATCGGTGATACATGGCCTGCCTGGGAGCACGACCGAGAACATTTTATACACTCTCTTCACAAGGCTAGTTTAACAAGATTCTGTAAGTTCAAATGGCAGTATTACCCCAATAACAGTGTTTCTATTCCCGTGAGGAAATACTCCAGCGTTCATACACACGAAGACCGAGATGCACTTAGATTGGGGGATGAAATGGGTTCTTGTGGCAGGACTGACGTAATTAGTTGGATGGGTTGGAAATAACACATTTCTTCTCGTAGTGATTTAAAAATAACAAATGATAGTGCTTTTTTTTTTTTTGATAAATTCGAATTTTCTCATCTTTGATCGTTCCGGATATGACAAAACCAAAGTGCATACTCGACCTGGTTGACGAGTGCGACAGGTAAGCATGCAACGAGAGGCTTCAGTTGAGAAGTGGTGGCTAATGGCTAAGAAAAGTTTCCCCTATTCTGATACAGACCTCGCTCAGCAGTCACCAGCCTCATCATACGTAAAGTTCAAGCTCGAGGGTTGTCCTTCGGTGCTAGGATATGTTCGTCCGGAAATTGCAGAGCGATTTCCTACTGACGGAATTCTTGAAAGAAAGCTCAGCTCGCAGGAACTCATCTTCAAACCTGCCAATGTACCTTCTGAGTCGAACGCAGCTGCAGCCTACCGGACAAAGGTGCTAGCAGAGTATCTGCAGAACGTGCGTGAGGCAGACACCTTCCAAATACTGAGAGGCTGGCGAAATGAACTGTACCCAGTCTACGGCCCGAAAAAAGAATTGCTCTTCAGTATGGAGCGCTCAGCAAGTGCATTGTTTGGTATTGTCACATATGGCGTGCATATGACCGCTTACACATCGTCCGCAGAGGGTATGAAAATTTGGGCTCCTCGACGAGCACTGACCAAACAGACGTATCCAGGCATGATGGACAACACTGTCGCCGGCGGTCTGAGCACAGGAGAGAAGCCCTTCGAATGTTTAATCCGTGAGTCAATGGAAGAAGCATCATTGACAGAGGAGGTGGCCAGCACGGCGCAAGCCTGCGGAACAATGACATATTTCCATGTTCGTGACGAGCGTGCTGGTGGTGAAGTTGGGTTATGTCAGCCAGAGTGTCAATATGTGTACGATCTGCTCCTGCCAGACAATGTCATTCCCAAACCGGGTGACGATGAGGCTGTTGATTTTCGGCTGCTGACGGTGAAGGAGGTGCAACTCGCGCTGGCGGCCGGGCAGTTCAAGCCGAACTGTGCTATGCTTTTGGTGGACTTTTTTGTGCGGCATGGATTCATCACCGCAGAGAATGAGGCGGATTATCTTGAGATTGTCTCGAGACTGCATCGGCGACTGGAGTTCCCCATGGGCCAGGTGTAGAGCAGCTCGATTAAAGGATGCTGCCGGGTATAAATTTCGATGTCAAGATGTAATCATTTCTTCATCAGCAAGTAAACATAGTCCACCCGTAGGGCGGCTAGAGCATTGTAGGGACCGTCAACAAGCATGAGGAGACCACCGAAAGAGATGTAAACTTTACTGCTACTGATCAGCACAGGTTTCTTGTAGTGTGAGCTGGTCGGACAACATACATATTCTGGCCGTCCCCTTCGTCGAATCGATAGATCTTGCCGTGGCAAACATAGTCGTACTCATCTGCCAGAGTTTGCTCTCCTCTCCCGACATTGCGCCAGCCTTTTGAGTCGTCCTTACTTCCGTCCAAGTTGAGAGACAAAGCGAGCGCAATGGTGACACGGTCGTCGACCTCTACCGGGTACAGTTCCGTATTCACATCGAGGAAGAGGGCAGTATCTGGAGATTGGTCGTTGACGCCTTGTATTCGCGAAACTCGATCATACTTTGCACTATTGACTTCCACGACCTTGAAACTGGCTTCGTAGAGTATGTTTTCAGACATGATAGCCTCGCAATAATCGCAATCGGTTGTTCCAGTCAGTTATCGTGCAAAGAAGACTAGATGGTGTTGACTGAGAGTTGATGGCAGAAATCTCGAAATTATTAACTTAGCGCAGAACTTGAACGCGGTGCAGGAAAACGCGGCGGATTTTCAAAAACCCCAACCCCAAATTTATTCACTTTTTGCTAGAACTCCTGCGCAGCAACAATGTCCTTTCGCAAGAGGAATGTTGGAATTTCTGATGCTAGGCAGCCAGCGCAAAAACCAGCTTCGACACCAATTCAAGTTTTAACATTACCTGGAGTCCGTCCTTCTGCTGTGGACGGTAGACCGGTAACCTCAACAGGAAGTGCGAATTTCGATGCCTTGTTCGCGGGGCATGGAGGCCAACCGTTGGGTTCGTCCCTGTTGATTGAAGAGAATGGAACTACTGATTACGCTGGTGTGCTTTTGCGTTTCTACGCTGCTGAAGGTCTCATGCAAGGGCATTACGTCCACGTAGTTGCATTGCCGGACTCTTGGGGCAGGCAACTGCCAGGCCTTTCAACAGAAACTTCAAAACGGCTATCTGAAGCCTCGCAGGAAGGTAGAGATGAGAAAATGAAGATCGCATGGAGGTACGAAAGACTGGGTCAGCACGGGGCAAACGCAGCATCAAGAGGTGGGTTGCGAGATAGAATAGACCTTCCACCATTATTGCGCTCCCCAAACCAATGCACTAATCTCGAGCACAGATAGAGCAGCCGCTTCCTCAGGAGATGCACCTTCGTCACACGCTGACGATGCTCCAAAACCTTTCTGTCACCCTTTCGACCTGTCGAAACGTTTAGTTCACCCGCCGGATAATCGTTTGAAGTTCTTGCAATTGGACCCAAATCCTGCGAGAAACACCTTTGCGAATGTCGTGTCCGAAGTAGCGAGAGGTTTGAGCTCGACGTCTTCCGACACAATCCATCGTCTGATAGTACCTTCTCTCCTGTCTCCGGCTTTGTACCCCCTTCACACGTCACTGCCTGACCAAGTGCTTCTATTCCAGCATAGTCTAAGGAAGATTCTGGCTCAATATCCGAAGAGGTTGATAGTTGTGCAGAGTCTACCGCTCTCCTTGCACCCCCGAAGTTCTGGCTTAATAAAAGTAATTGAATGCTTGTCCGATGGGGTGTACGAGCTGACGCCGTTCCCGCACTCTGCTGATGCCGAATTTCAGGCTTCAAGAGATCCGAACACGAAAGAGGAGCCGCCGCAAGGACTGCTTCGAACCCACAAGTTACCGATTCTACATGAGCTGGGTAGTGGCACCCCACTGACGGACACAGACTGGACGTTCACTTTGAGCAGGCGAAAGTTTACCATCAAACCCTTCAACCTGCCACCTATCGATGGCGATGTCGAGGCACAACAAGACAATGCTGGTATTGGGGGAAAACCGAGCAAGGCAGATACCGAGTTTTGACCTGCACCTTTCATTCGTCATTGTGACTTGGATAGTCTCGTTCATTGAGCATCGTCTCCATCTCGATCTGTTCTGAAGATGCCGGTCCGTGGTTTGTCATTGTACGGAAGAATGTTTGGTCATACACTCCTCTGCGAGGATTCAAGGTGAACCCTGAGACGCGAGCACGAAAACGGGTGCCCAGGCAAGAAGACAAAGCCAGGAAGACTGCTACGAGTTAAAACCTGACATCGCAAGCCTTGCAAGTTTTCTTACCTAGCCAGGATGCAATTAGAAGCACTAGAAACGCTAACAACCACAACAAACTGTCCATCTTCAGAAGCAGAAAAGGTGAGTTACATCAACGTCAAGACAGATGGTCAGATATTGTGACGAATTCTTACGAAGGCCGCTCACCAGCCACAGTCTTGGCAAGCCCCACACATTCCTCAAGCATTCAACGTCTTTGTGCCACGGCTCACACTAGGCGAACACTCGAACGAATGAGCAGACTGGTAGACCTGTTGAGGCAGGAGATGCTAGCCTCTATTACAGCGGTACAAAATCGGAATAGATGCGGTGTCCGTTCCCTCTTGTTGTAAACGCCGTTGAAACACCGCATCGTTTAGCGTAGATCCTCTCCGCAAAGTTGCGATTGTTTGATAACTTTCTCGAAAACGATGTACCAAGTGGGCCGAGGTTTAATTGAGAAAGAGGTATGATGGTCTAGTGGAGATGACAGTGAGAAGGAAAGTGTTGCACCAAGCCGGGCAAGAAGACCTTTGCAGATTTTGCCATTCTCTTTATTTCATCCGCTACATTAGCTTCTATGGTCGAAGCAAAGGCAAAACCATAGTGACCGCAAAAGGCACCTCCTCGATATCCCACACGACAAGTTCAGTGCAAACTTGAGGCAACAAGATTGCTTGATAGGTGACGGCAATCGTTCAGTTGTATCTAAAATGGTTCCCACATATACGGAACTTTATTTGCCCGTGCCAAGCCAGACTTGCTGCCCATTAAATTTTGAACTCGACCTGTTTCGACGGATGACTACCATGCCCTCCACCTCGAAGATGTGAAAGACCAACTGTTTGCTCTCCGGAGCTGTGACATACCATCCTTGGAGGAGCTCTTGATACGATCTATCCTTGGCCCCCAAAGCTGCGTCGGTGTAGTAATTCAGTGGTTGCACCTCCGCATATTCTATCGATCCAACCACGTATTGGCTCGATGAGCAGTGTGTAGGTTTGCAAGAAGGTCTTGCTAGACTCACAAATCGGGCTTTCTCAGGTGAGTATTTTGAACATTTGCCTGCCGTATATTCCTCTACATGATTACACAAATTGTCTATATCTGTCAATCCACTGAGACCTCTCAAGAGGCACATGATTGAGTCAAACAAAAATCGTTGTTGAAATATGAACGTACCTCAGAATTCTGCGCATACTTATTTCTTCAGATGCTCCAACGCAAGCTGACGCAATTGACCTAGAAAATTCTTGCCGTCTTATCGGCGAAATATGGATGAAGATGCACCAAAACTGCCCATACCGATATCATCCATAGACAACAGGTACCTTCTGTTCGACATCCAGGCTATTTCATGGCTTCGCAAAGTCCATCACATATGTGGCGTCTTCATTGGAACTCTCCCGCAGAACCCGTCGCAGAATGTGTTCATGGGTCTGCCGATGGAGATCATGCCCGAGGAGGCACAATTATTGATCGACCTTGGTATCGGGCAAATCCTCGATGACGCCAAAGCCCACGATGTGGCACTGGCCAAAGCCAACAGGGCTAACGCGCAAGACTACGCCAGTCAGGCTCAACAGATAGCGCAGGAAATCGCAACTGCCAAAGCACGAGAGAAGGATGCAGAGCGGAGGAAAGCGAGGAAGAAGGCAATGATGAAAGACAATCGAACGAAAGTGCGAGACTCGAATTCAACCTCCTCTGAGACTATTCCACCAGATCCCACAGCTACACCGACTGACGAGGCTGACGAAGACGACGAAGCGTCCGAGTCGCTCTTTACTCCTACTAATGAGCTTGCATCACTACCACCACCTTCTTCTTCTTCGTCTTCCGCCACACCTCCAGCAGCACCACCGGCAACCACCCAGAACTCCTACACAACGCCTCAATCATCAATGCACATAACCCCAACAGCGTCTACCTCACTACTGCCCGCAGACAGTCCATCATCATCATCATCATCATCATCCCCTCCGTCCAAGCCACAGCCCCTCCTCCCGAACATCACGCCCGATTCCTACGCGCTATACCGCCATCTCCATCAGACCCGCAACTGCTTCTTCACGCCAGGCCTGCGTTTCGGCTGTCAGTTCTGTGTCTACCCCGGCGATCCGCTGCGATTTCACTCGCATTTCCTGGCGGTCAGCGTAGAGTGGGATGAGGAGATTGATCTGATGGATATCGTTGGGGGCGGAAGGCTCGGGACCGGAGTGAAGAAGGGATATCTGTTAGGCGGGAGGGAGGAAACGTCTGGTGGGCAGGATAGAGTGCGGACGTTTAGTGTTGAGTGGGCGGCGATGTGAGACGTGGCTTTAGCCATATCAAATGTGTAGTAAAATTCGATGCACATTACTCGGTACTCCCCTCGCTCAATCTATCTTTTTACAAGTTGCATCTTAATTAAACCTCTGTCCTTCCTCTTTTGCTCAAGTTGGGGGTATCCTAAACAGCCAAAAATGCTATCTTATATGGGTTTCCATATCCAGGCTTCACCTCCCTTAGTTTACAAAGACAACTTTCACCAGAACGCCTGCCTCGTAGGGCATGTCCAAAAACGTCTCTTGTTATCCAGGGCCTCATTCTCACTCAAAAATCATTTCCAAACATGTCGTCGAAATTAACGTTCGTGTCACCTGGATCGTCGACATCGATGTTTGCAAAATCAGTGGAATCTCCAATATTGAGACTGTCATCGTCAAGAAGGCTATCAAATATGTTTGGCTCGAAGTCAGATGTGAAGGGATTGGCTTCTTGTGCTTGCTGTGCATTGGTATTGGCCTGTGGCTGACTCGTCCTGCTGTCGTCGGGTTGGTTCGCGTACTGCTCCAGACCAGGGAGAATGGAATTGAGTGAGGGCTGATTTGCCTGGTTTAGAGGCTGCGTTTGCGTATTGGTACTATTATTGGCAATGTTCGAGGTGGTGTTGCTGTCTGCATTTAGATCTTGACCCAAATCGGAATCCAGAAAGTCGAGTTTGATATCGTCATTGTTCATGTCTGCTTCTTCGGTGGGCTCACCAAACATGGACTCAAAGAAATCTTCATTATCATTGGTCATAGGAGGTGTGATCTGGGGACTTGACTTGATGAAGTCATCTTGATCAAGCCGTTGTTCTGCTTGCGCTGGAGGGGCTTGTGAGACTGGCTGTGCTTTAGGAGCTGTGTCTTCAGGAGGCTTTGACTGGGCTTGTGTAGGTCCTTGCTCTTTGGCAGATGTTTGTGGCGGAGGCTCCGGCTTCGAAGCCTCCGATGAAAGTTCTGCTGGTTTTGGTGCCTCTCTTATGCCTGGGAGGTTTGGAGCCGAGGCTGCGGTGGAAACTTTAGGTGTGGACTGATCGTTCTGTTTCACGCGTTTCGATGGCGTGTCAACCTCGTCTTTGCTTGCCTCCTGCTCGACCTCATCGTGCTTCCTCTTCGCGGTGGTACTGGCCACATTTGCTTTCTCGGCCTTTACTGCTGCCTCTCTTCGTGCTCGGTTCTGCGCCAGCTTGTGTTCAACCAGCCATTTCGCACCCAAGATAGCAATCTCAGCATCGTCAAGACCATCTTGAAATCGCTTCGTACATTCTGCTATCACAAGTGGAGTGCTTTCGCCGAAGTTCTTGGGGTCCTTGAGCACATAGCCAATGCGTGTCAAGCAGCCATTGAACATGCCCTCAATTGACTTGACTGGATCATATGGTTTTTTGGGCGGTTGCGCAAGTGTTTCTGTTGCGCCCATCGCTTTGATGTAGGGGATGACTCTGCCGTCGAGATGAGATCAGACCGATCGACTACAGTGAAGTACGGAAAGCATTGATACAGATCTGAAACCAGGGTTTGCGTGTGGAGAGGCCGCCCCTAAGCCGCTACCGGCAATAAGGACATGTAGGGTTAGCACGCTACGCCAGGTGGGCTGATTTAGGCCTAATTATGGTTGGCTCCGTGGGTGGCTAATAAGGGCTTGAGCACTACGAAGTACTTCGGGGCACTTCGGGGTAATATCCAGTGCTCCACCCACTGGCAGCGGCTGTTCCCTCAATTTGAAACGGGCAGAGGCAGACATTTTGCTGTCATCTACCGTAGCAAATCATCTCCTCTTGAAACTTGAAAAGCCATCGAGGGCTTATGCAACCACAATCGAGTCTACTCTGGTCCGCAGCTTGCATTTCGCTAAAAGCCTTTGCTTCATCTCCTGCATCTTGGGTTCGCGCAAGCATAGTGGTTGCTGTTTGGACTGTCCGGCGTTGTGGGAGGAATTATACGAGGAATACAAACCTGATCAATCTCCTATTTTGTTTTGCTCTCCTCAATTCACGCCGCTTACCTGCAGAGGCCAGTGTCGCCAATTGCTTCTTACCTCTGTCACCTCACACATCCAAGTCCGTTGTGACACGCACCTTCCTCGCCTTCTCTTTCGAGTCACCACTACGCTCTCTACCTCCGTCACAAATCGTATATCATATATCATCTCCGAACTTCTTGCTCCAACCCGCCACCTGCCGTCTACTTTCTTCTTTTTCACCCGCCTCTACTTCGTCGACTCCCTCTCGTCCTCATCTCTGCATCTCCGGGTGGACCTACATTGCTCAGCGACGTCTTTTTCTTGCGAACCTTTTGCGACGAATTTCCTTAGCCTCTGTGCGACGAAGTCCTTTTCCTACCAGCGACTGTTTGAGCGATTTTGCCAGAAAAGTACCCTTGGATTTTGAATAATGGCTGAGAATCTCACCGCCACCTCGCTTCCTCCGCCACCGTCGACAGCTGGTGCACCAGGTGTCGCCAGCCCTCCCGGTACGAATGGCACAAGTCATGTACCCTCGATGCCTCCTCCAACATTACCTCCAGTGGTCATACCTCAAAACAACAAGCCCGTCCCACAGCCCATGTCGGCCACCACCCCGTCGACGGGAGGAGGTCAAGTGAGACGAGCCGCCCCGGAACCCAACAAGCGTGCCTTATACGTAGGTGGTTTGGATCCCCGTGTCACCGAAGATGTCTTGAAACAAATTTTCGAGACCACAGGCCACGTTGTGTCGGCAAAGGTTATTCCAGACAAAAACGTAAGTCCTCTCCTGGCAGCCCTCGGGCTAACTGCTGACAACGCCAGTTCCAGTCCAAAGGCCTCAATTATGGCTTTGTGGAATACGACGACCCTGGTGCTGCCGAGCGCGGCCTGAACTCATTGAATGGCCGGAGAGTTCATAACTCCGAAATCAAGGTCAATTGGGCCTATCAATCAAATTCAAACAACAAAGAGGACACATCAAGCCATTTCCACATCTTCGTTGGTGATTTAAGCAATGAGGTCAATGACGAAGTCCTGTTGCAGGCTTTCTCCACCTTTGGTTCCGTCTCCGAGGCGCGGGTCATGTGGGACATGAAGACTGGTCGTTCGCGAGGATACGGCTTCGTTGCCTTTAGGGAACGCAACGACGCTGAGAAGGCCCTGTCGAGCATGGATGGTGAATGGCTAGGTAGCCGCGCCATCCGCTGCAATTGGGCTAATCAAAAGGGTCAACCTTCCATCTCTCAACAACAAGCAATGGCAGCTATGGGAATCACCCCAACTACTCCATTTGGCCACCATCAATTTCCGACCCAAGGCACTCAATCCTACGATATGGTTTTGAACCAAACGCCAAGCTGGCAAACTACATGTTATGTTGGCAACCTGACGCCTTACACCACTCAGAACGACCTTGTCCCGCTTTTCCAGAACTTCGGCAACGTCGTTGAGACACGCTTCCAGTCGGACCGCGGCTTTGCTTTCATTAAGATGGAGAGCCACGAGGTTGCGGCAATGGCTATTTGTCAATTGTCAGGCTATAGCGTCAACGGACGGCCTCTAAAATGTAGCGTAAGTATCTTGAACCTGTTGTCAATTCTTCTAACTTAACTGACATCGTACAGTGGGGTAAAGATCGACCACCAACGGGTCAATTCGAGTTCTCACCACAGGGGACATTGAATTCTGCCTCCACCCCTGCCTACAACCCTACTTCGCCTTACTTCCCGCAGTATGGGGGTGGTCCGCCCATAACTCCGCAATGTCAGTATCCAATTCCTCTGGCAAAAGTATATAACTAAAGTCTGATAGCTCACCACAATCCGCGCTCAAGCTGGGCTGCCCCAACCCAACAACTTCAAAGCCCATACCCTTCCAACCCAGGGTCACAGCCATTCAGTCCACTGACAAATAACGGCTCTTTTGGCTTTGGCCACTCACAATCTCCCAACACTGCGGGCCCCAATTATCAGCCTCACATGCAAAGCTATGGCGCTGGTCCAGGTGGCTACCAGTACTGACTTGGGTTGTGCAAAGGCATTGGACCGATGCTTTCCAGGTAGGGCAGGGTCACCGATCAAGGTTGGAATGAAACCGGGTCGCACATGGCCTGTCGGAAAGGCCGAGTAGAGTATTGCTGTTCAGTTTAGGAACTGCCAGATGGGCGTCAGGTTGTCTCATTTCATTGCCATGTCTGATTTAGCTTAGCCTAGATTGCTCAGGATACCCCAGGAGATTTCTTGCATGGGACAAAGTGCGAATAGCGTGCACGTATGTACGAATGTATATGCATGAATCACATTTGTACATTCAACAATAACGGGGAAACTTACGGGAAGATTTGAATGACTGTTACCGACACCCGAGGTTCGGCCAGGATCAAGGTGACTCGAAACTGATCAGGTACATGCGACGTGTGCTGCGAAGGAGCAGATGAGGAGCGTCAATGTTACAAGGGCCGCGGCAAAGCGCGATCGATGATATGCTCGAGATACGGGATGCCACGTGGGACACTTCTTCAGCTATACCGGGTGCTTTACTAATAATTGACGACTCGGAGCTGCCGACTGTGGATCGCGTGTCCGCAATGGATATCTACTGCTTCAAGTTCGTGAACTGCCTCCTCTCAGTCAACACTCTCTCTTCTGGTAGTGTATGTTAGCGGTTGGTCTGCAAACAGTGCTTGGAGAGGTGCCATGGTCTCTTCACGCTGGCCCTGGCCGATACCCAGCCAAACAAGTCCTGTCCTCTGCCCTCGCCACTCTTCCGCGTTCCGTGTGTTCCGTGACTTGATCATGGTCCCTTTTAATCCAACCAGACAGCGCTATCTGAACCCCTCCCGAGGCGGCAACTGTATACCTCCACCACCAAATCTCGCGAGGTAGGGGTTTGGGTGTTGTTGCGGCGGCTGCTGCTGTGGCGGTTGCGGCTGTTGTCTATCTAACCCACCGTAGCCACCTCTCATGGCATATGGCAGTCCTGAGTTGGGAGAAGTGGGCGTAGTGAAAATTGGAGATGGTCCGAATCCGGGCGGCACGTTGCCGTACCCAGACACCACAGGGGGCATGTCACTTGTTGGCTTTCGCTGAGGCATCGGCTGTGGCTGTGGTGGTTGACGTTGCTGTCCTTGCTGGTATGCATTTCGACTTTGGTTGTATAGAGACTGTTGGGTCCAGTCGTCCATTGTAACAGCTCTCGGAAGTCCTGGGGGCGCATTTACGTAGGTTTGCGGTGGAGCCTGCCTCTGCTCTTCCGGAGCTCTCATGTATGTCTTATTATTGTTCATGGCAGCGAACATGTCACCCATGTTTCGGGGTCCACCGCTGTCGGCAGGTGGAGGACCTCGCTGTTGATAGCCTGCGAGCATTGGATCATCAAAAATAGATCGAGGGTTGTCTCTCCTAGTGCTGATGAGTGGTGGCGCTGGCCGTTCGGCGTCGCGAACCGAATAGTTGGTCAAGCCTGGAGGCGGTGGTGGCATGCGGTGTTCATGTTGAGGTGGATAGCTGGACTGCTGTAGCGGTGGCGGTAGTGACTGTTTGTCGTGAATGTTGCTACGTCTCAGAAGTTCAAGGAGGTCTTGCGGCGTTGCTTTGGATTGGCTGGATTGGTCCTGGTGAGCATGATGTGCCGGAGATCGCGAGTCGATAAGCCTGTCAAGGCTTAGATTTGGAGTGTGTGAAGATACTGGTGGTCTGTTGAAATGGGGTTGGGCAGCACCCTGATCCGGGGATCTTGTTGCAGCAAGTTCTGCAATATTGACGGGGCTTTTGGATGGTCGGGCCTGAGTCGTGGCAGGTCCGAATGCGGATCCAGATGTGGAAGCGGCTTGGTTCTTGTTCAACATTTCAAGGAGTTTGGCAAACGCAACATCATTGTCGGCCTTTTTCTCTTCACCGTGTGTTGCAGTCGACTGCTCGAACTCGGTAGCCGGCGCGACCGGAGGCTGTGTCGTCGTAGAAGCTGGTAGACTTAAGCTAGGGTGTGCGGCTTCCGGTTTTGGCTCATCTTTGGATCCAAAAATGGCAGCGAATCTAGATTTGGTGGGTTTTGTGACGTTCTGAGCTTCAGCCGAAGATTTCTTCTCTTCGAATTTGGCAAAGAACTTGTCCACCGAATTGGACGAGTCTGAAATCACTCTTGGTTGAGGCTTCTCAGGGATCGCTGCGCTGTCTTTACGGGGAGATTCAGCTTGTGTAGGGGGTCCTTCTCCACCGGACTTGTTCTTCATCTTCTCCATCCATTGCATAAATTCCTCATGCGTATGTGCCTTACCTGCGTCAGCAGGCTCGGTAGAGTCCACCCATTCTGGTTCTGGATCGAGCCTGTCACTCTCTTTATCTCTCGGAGCGCGTCGCCAGGCAGGACTGGCCCTAGATTCATCTTCATCAAGGCTGCCCAGCTTTTCTCTTCGGCCCCATGGCCCATCGGCGTGGCTGTCTCTTGCAGGCCATCGTGCCCGGTCGAGATCCTTGCGCGGTCGGCCGTCACTTTCATCCTCCTCGTGGCGTCGCCTTGGTCGCTCGTATGTGTTGTTTTCATTTTCTGGCCGCAGTCCATACTTGCCGTTTGCGCCACCAAACGTAGCGCTTCGGCGATCGGCAGGCTTCTGTTCTTCTTCATTTGTTTTGTTCCTCTCATGTGTTCCATTGCGCGTCCTAGCCGCGTTCGAGGATGCGAAAGAATGCCTCGGAGGACCAAGGTGGATTCGGTCAGGATCTGGATCCTCGGTCAGTGTCATCCAACAGAACAGGTTACCGATCAATACCAGTTATTGATCTCCTCGAAGAATCGAGCAGGCTTGGTCTTTTTTGAAAGGCTTCGGTCTGGTTGAAAGTATCGTCGGGTTTGCCCCGTGTCGTAGTTGCCCGTGGCCGCGGTTCAGCTGGTCCCATCCATTCCTCCTTAGGCGGCAGGCTTGGGGGCTTAGCGACCAAGGGCGAAGCACGCAGCTTCAACAAGTCCTCCACCTCATATCTGCCGTGCATGTTGTACTTGATACCATGAGTAGTACTGGTAAGATATGGAAGGCTGGTGTTCCCTCAGAACACCTTCTGATTCTGGGGTTGAGAACGAGGTAGACGGTCAATGGCGCAAGTACGGCTATATTCGAATCATGGGTAATACAGGACTGATTGGTATCTAGGAGAATAATCAAGAAGTTCGCCGTGCAAATTAGACGAGAAACAAACCACCGAGTGTTAACTGCGCCGCTGCATAAAAGGAAGGTGAGGAGTTGAAATGACGTCGGGCGACCGTATTTGGGGGAATTGCGCCCGTGAGCGGGCCACGAAGCCTTGTTACAATTCCTCTGATATGACTTGAACAATTTGCCTACGTGGAAAAAGACAGTTCGTATTATGTCCCTGTCTTCTGCTGCCATGACATATTAATATGAAGATCAGCCAGTGCGAGCAGAGGTGTTTGCCATTCTTGACTGCTTCGTCCAAACCGCTGGTTATGTGAACGTACGATTGCTATTCAGTCTAATCTAGCAAAGTAAACTTCATGCGTGCGTGATACACGCTCCCACCTCCGCCTATAGACCTAGGGGGCCAACAACTTGTGGGCTCGGTCGTTGGCAACCTCGCACACGGCCTGCGTAGACGGTGAAGTGTTAGCTGTTCAAGTTGAAAACATTCAGGGCAAGCGAACCACTAAAGAACGACGACAAAACTGTCAGGTAACAATAACCTTACCTTGATAGCGTCTTGCTTCTCTTGTTGGATGCTGCCTCGATCGATCCTTCTCTGCATGTCCTCCATGATCACCGGTCGGCTTCTGCCATTAACGAAGACTCTGTATCAAAATCAGCCAAGACATGCATGCGGTAGACACGGCTGCTACCTGGCCAGAACTTGAAGATTGGAAGCTTACACATATTTCAGGCCTGGGAATTGTTTCTCGAACGATTCATTCAGGCTCGCGAGTTTCTCGGCCTCACCAGGATCGCCTTGATTGAGTTGAGCTTGCTCTTTGCGACTTTGTTCACTGTCCACGCGTTTCTCACCGAGCCTTGGATGAGCTGCCAGGATATCGACCAACCATTTCTGATCGCTCGCGAGGTCCGAATTGTACAATACCTGTAGTTGACGGCCGACTTCGCTGATCAGCGCTGGGTAGTCGTCAAATGTAGTCTCGCCTAAGCTCTCCACTGATAAGGTGTGCAGTTGAGTGCAGGGTTCGAATAGAATATCAAGCACACGAGCTCTTTGTTCAGTGCTCAGGTTCGGCAGATCTTTGATTGCTGGAAGAGAGGCCATGACCCGGAACTTCAGAAGAACGTTCAAAACCGTGTAAACTTCGAATGTGAAGAAGAAACACTGTAGAATATTCAGCTATCGGCATATGCCACCAATTCAAGCCCATTGTCGAACGAGCACGTGGTCAATTAAAGTCACGAATTTAATCCTGCCTTATCGTCGCAGAATGCCGCACATTTGCATCTCTGTCTACAACTACCAAAATAGACGTGGACATCGGGAGAAAGGCTCCTCACCGAGAGTCTTTGCATGGACCTCATCACCGAATGTGGCGGTAAGAAAGTGACACTTTGAACGACTTGATGGCATCCAGGATGAAGGATGGTTTTGCGAAAGCGTGCCGAGCGCTTTCGGCGGATGCCTGAAAGGGCAGGCCGAAAACCTGAAGTTCAAAGTTTGCTCGGCGCCCCGCTGAAGACCCCACTGCACGACGGACGAGTCTGCTCCGATCCCTGCAGCAAGAGAAGAATCTCGCCCAATATTGTATACGTATTATATACTTGATATTCTGAGGATCCGTCTTTTCAATGACGAACCTCAACAAACCTAGATATGTGTGTAAGACTGCCAGGGAAACTGCCAAGCGTGATTTGACGTTCAAGATGTTGGTAAATTCCCTTGTTCTCAAGCTTTTTTCACAGAGAGCTTGTTTGTTAACAAGGTTAGGGCCTGGAGAAGCGCTTGGAGAATGGACTGTTGGGGAGTGACATGAGATAGATCACACCCGAGATAGTTCAAAGAGTTGGATCCAGGCGAAGTTGGTATTACTGGACGATCCGAGCCTGATTTTTGGGACACCTTGTCCCACAGTTTTGCGATCGTTGCAATGCTCTACTCTGTCGCCAGATCAGTTTGATCTTGGGCCATTCCAGACATGCAGATCTTCTATGTACATTCCTCCAGCCTGCCAAAGGCTTTGTAAGTTTGGCAAACAAAATAAATATTCCTGGGCTACTTGGTTTAGACTTTTGCTGTCACATCGGGAAATTAATTGATCGTGGACATGGTGGACAGGGCATGATCTTAGTTCATATTCTTGGCCGGACACGCCGGATTGAGACAAAGAACTCCACTACGCCGCTTTCTGCGGAGTGGATGGATCCTTGTCGCATCCAATCAGCCATCTTTGAGCCCCTGAAATTCGGTACATAAGGGATGTTTTACGCCACGGACTTGGATGGAGAACGTGTCGTGCAGCATGGACCACATTTATAGCAACTCTGGCTGCGGGACCACCGCATCTAATTTGGTATGCTTCGTACATAGGTCGTGCAACACGGATGAAGTTTGAGGTTAGCTTTCGTAGACGTTTCCCGCTTCTGACCATGGTTTACTCGTCTTAAAACCCTCGGCCTGATTCCACTCGCTCAAATTCCAATGTTGCAAGGCAATGTCTCTGAATGGATTGGACAGTGATGCGGTAGTCAAAGCGCATCGGAGCGCGTTGACAGAGGCAGGAGGATGGTTCGTCCACATTCAGTTCGGCTTGATTCTTGCTTAACTAATTCTGTTCCAAGGTTTCTGCTCAAATATGCAAATCGCGACACGGTGGAGCTGCTGGCCAGCGGAAATGGAGGTGTGGGCGATGCAAGGCGAGCGCTTGAAAAATATGAAGAGAAATCACCAGTATATGGGCTTGTCCAGTCCCGACGAAAGAGGTTCATTTTGAAATATGTTCCCGAGGGAACTTCGCGGTTGCTGCAAGGTGAGGAGTCGGTAATGCAGCCCGTGCACTTTGCTAATGCCCGTCTAGTGCGACTAGCTGTTCAATTCCAGTCTGTTCTTGATGCTGTGATACCTCATGACGCAGTTTTCTCTTTCACTACCACGCACGAGCTGAGTGAGTCCTCTCTAGGCTTATCAACGATATTGCAGTCAAACGGCTCCAAAAATTCGTCCTCTTCTTCCTTGCGCCGACCCAGGTTGAATGAAATAGCCGAAGACAACGAAGAAGTTACTGCGGAGGAAGCAAAACATACTCTGGCCATGCCGTTGCCCATCAATGATGAAAAGCAGGATCAGCAAGATCTGGACGATGGATTGCCGCCAAGCGCTGCAAGAGCGAAGGCACTGCTGGCGAAGCGAAAGCTGGAGGATGAACAGAATGCTACCACAATAAACGCCTGGCAAGTGTCACAAGAACCCATCAATGGTGGCAAGGAAAGAGCAGAACCGGTATTGTCACCACCAGCAGCAGTCACGACTGAGCATCGCCATTTCAGCCCCGAGTCTGTTGATATTGATAAAGAACTGCCTCCACCACCATCTAGCGAGAGCCAAGCAATATCTCCAGAAAAGAAGGATACTGGATACATCCAACCATCGCTTGACTTCCCGCTCCCGGTTTTGGAGTCCGAATCTGACGATGAAGTTCGTCGCCCGGTGCCGAAAGAATGCACCACTGTCAGGTATTCCCGCCACCTCTCTGTGGCCGAGTCGAATAGCATTAGCAAGTGGACCGACGAAGTTGTTGCCTCGACTCAATCGAAGCAGAAGCGAAGCTCTCGGTTATATCCAGGCACAAAAGTTCGACCGAAGACGGCTGCTGCAAACCACGATTTGGGAGCACCGAGACGTGTTGCCAATCTCCCGACCTCTGTGCGTGTATCAAACCGGCCGTCAGTTCAATCTTCAAGACCAGAATCCCAGCAGTCTGCACGCAGTGTCCCAGCACGCTTTGTTCCCGCATCGATTTCGACTCCTCCCTTGCCATCATCGGCTGTACCAACCCCGTCGTCTCAGCGACCTTTGCCAAATAGAGCCGTGTCACAACCGTCCTCAGCTGCCGATCCTACTGCTGTGACTCCAGAAAAGTTGCGGTTGATGAAGGCCTTGCAATTGAGAAAGCGCAACCAGCTCCTAGCACAACGATCAGTTCCAGTCGTTCCATCAGCTTCCGAAGCACTCACAAGCACCGATAGTTCTGCTTCAGATCTGGCCAACACATCAACACCACCTTTACCGAGACTTGAAGGTCGAGAATCAGCCTCTCAAGCTCGGGAGCTTGAGAGTATAGACGAGTCGCAAACGGCTACTCCGATCTCAGCTGTTACTACATTAGAAAATTATTCTACCAAACCATCGTCCTTGTCGGAGCATGGCGGGGCGCACCTCTCGCGAACATCGCTGTCCTCGGATACGAACACTTCGACCACTCCGAAAGTTGACATGGACCAAAAATCCGAGCTCTGCGCAGATGGGCCTCGATCAAGAGCCACTGCGCCAATGCCTGCTGTTACAACGGCAAAGCCTGTGCTCGCGCCGTTAAAATCCCAGCCCACGTTGATGCAAGAACAGAGTTTGACATATTTTGTTTCGAAGCAAGACTCGGCACCAAGTGCTACGGTAGCTGGATCATCAGGGACAGCTTCTAGCCCAAGCCGTAGTTTGAATGTCACGTCAGATGAGAATTCATCAAAAACTAGCAAGAGGCGTTCCCATTTCGATGGCAAAATTTTGATCCCATCCCTAAGTGCGGAAGTGTCAGATCTGTCTGACGATGACTCGCTCATAGAGGAGCTCCGGCATGCAACAGTGCACGAGGCTAAACCAGTATCAGTCAATCGAACGCCAGTAACTCCAGTGCTATCAAAAGCCCCAACGCTGGATCCACGTGAAGTCACCCCAATCACCATAACGACTTCGAAGTCGCGATCAGCTTCGAATGAGAAACCGGTAGAGGCATTCAGTAGGCAAAGAACGGCCAGCGGAGCAGAGAGTACCAAAAGTCAGTCCACCGCTCTTCCACAATGGCCTCCGCCCAGCGATCCAGTTCCTGCATTACCCAAACAAAGACAACAGATATCAGCGGGTATCTCGAAAAGGATCAAGACTCTTGAAGGTCTGAGCCAGCGGGACCCTGTCGCCAACCCAACCACTCCAACTAAAGAGCCAGCGACCCGAACCTCATCCTTCTCGAATATGCTCAAGAGGTCCTCTATCTTGAATCCGTCTAGTTACGGAGACAAGAGCCTTGAAAATGCTGCCCCGGCTCAGGTAGAGTCACCATCTAGAGCCGACATTGATGAAAAGACAGAGCCACCTAGGTCACGTCCTTTAGTGCAGAGAGCCGGAACCAGTACTGAGGTCTACTCGCCTACACGAAAAGGGGAGACAGTATCCATCACAGCTCGCATCGTAAGAGATCCACTGAAACCTCAAACCGCGCATGGAACAAGTGATACCGGACACATGCACTGGAGTCCTTTGATAGTAGCGCATGAAACTCAACAAGAGCCCGGGCCTCGACCACCATTTCCTCGCGGAATTGGTGACCTGTCGGTGGATTCGCTACCTGCCAGCACAACCTCAGAACGACGGCGCTTCTCGTTTTCCTCTCGTAAGGCCAACACAGGCAGTTTGTCGCCTTCGGAAACAAGGACACGTCGCCCATCAATCACAAGTGGGCACAAAAAGCAGGCTAAAGCGCCGAGCGAGACGTCCTCGATGAAAGAAGAAAAGCGATCTTCAAGAGCGAGTAGAATGTTCAAACGATTGTCGGGTCTGGGCAAACCGCGCAACCGGGATTCTGTTATTGTATCACCAACACAGGAAGTCCTGCACAACGATGTCATTAGTGAAGACAGTGAAGGTTTGGATATGACTGGGCATTCTGTGGTCGATATCGGGGAGGTCAATGTGCAATTTCCCGAAACGTTGCTCTGGAAGCGGCGTTTCCTGCGTGTCGACGACCAAGGATACTTGATATTTGCACCACCCACAAACGACTTGAGCACACGCGGTAAGAGCCGTATGATCCATCTTGATGAAGTGTACAGACCAGCACTGCCAGACCTGGAGCGAGAGGAAATAGCGTGGAGTATTATTCTCGACCTGAAAGCTGGTGGTGCTGTACAATGTGCTTGCGAAAGCAAAGCCGCACAACTGTCCTTACTGAAGAGTAACGCACCCTCCCCTTTCTCAAGACAGATGACTAACGCTGGGCAGTGCTCCTCGATGCTCACAACGCATACCATCAACTGTATTCCGGGTAGCCCTCACACTACGATTCTTTTATTTCGATCCTGTAATTTACGATTGTATGCATTATGAATTGGTTGAAAAGGGATTTGAGGCAGGTACATGTCGTTATACCCAACACATAGGCACCACACATTTTGGAGGCACGAAAACGTAGTAATGTATAGCTTCATGGGACAGTGATCATGCACGTCACTATTGAAACTTCTGAAACTGCTGCTATGCTGCACAAGAATTAGGAGGTCCACAGGCTGCTCTCCCAAATGCTTCGCAGACCTCCCTTTAAGCATGATTTTGCGCTGCTATTCGACTGCTTATCAATCTTGGATAACTCCCCGGGTTTGATGCGGGTACTCCGTACACAGCCTAGAGTTTGCACAGTAACATTTTTATAATAATACATAATACTGATACCTACCTAGGCTAGGAAGATCAAAGCCGGCGCCAATTAGGCAAGGTTCTAAAGGCCGATACTGAGTTGTGGCGGGTAGCGAGTATTGTTAGAAATGGACAAACTGTCCACATGCAATGCTATTGGAAATCAAATGAACGGCGGTACCTGCCGCATGTTTTGGTCTTGTACAAAAGTGTGTCGAGATCTCCGAGTGCTTGATTTTTGACTTGCATTGCACACAAGCTGTACACCATTTCCCACTCTCACAATGGTACGGCTATCGCCCCTCCTGTTTGCTGCCGCGGCCAGCGCTTCTGCTGTTTTGAATTTGATCCCCTCGAATTTTGACAAAGTGGTATTCGAATCAGGAAAACCTGCCTTGGTCGAATTCTTTGCTCCTTGGTAAGAGCCTGACTCGTTCAACGTGTGAAGCATTGGTTGTCTGACTGGCAACTACAGGTGCGGACACTGCAAGAATCTTGCCCCAGTCTACGACGAACTTGCGGCTTCGTTCGCTTCACAGTCCGGCAAAGTCTCGATCGCAAATGTTGACGCTGATGCACACAAAGACCTTGGCAAACGTTTTGGTGTTCAGGGTTTCCCGACTTTGAAATGGTTCGATGGCAAGCCAGGTAGCGAGCCTGTAGATTACAATGGGGGACGAGATCTGGAGTCACTGCAGAAGTTTATTACGGAGAAGAGTGGCGTCAAGCCCAAGGGAGTGAAAAAGGCCGTGAGCCATGTTGAGATCTTGACTTCTCAGACCTTCAAGGAGCAGGTCGGTAAGGATAAAGATGTGCTCGTGGCCTTCACAGCACCTTGGTGTGGGCGTAAGTTTCAATTGATTCGTATGGCGTGGATGAAACGCTGACACACGGTGCAGACTGCAAGAACCTGAAGCCAACATGGGAGAAGGTTGCCGAGGACTTTGCTGCTGAACCGAGCGTCATCATTGCGCAGGTTGATGCTGAAGCTGAGAACAGCAAAGTTCTAGCACAAGAGCAAGAGATCACCGGCTTCCCTACCATCAAGTTTTTCCCCAAGGGCTCCGCCGAGCCGTCGCCCTACGCTGGCGCACGATCCGAGGAAGCCTTTGTGGATTTCATCAATGAAAAGGCTGGTGTACACCGAATGGTTGGTGGGAAACTCAACACCAAGGCTGGTACTATTCCCTCTCTTGACACTATCCTTGCCAAGTACATCACGAGCTCTGGTGTCTCAGACGTGGAGAAGGCGACGGCAGAGCTTACGAAAGCAGCCAAGGATGTGAGTGACAAGACGAAAGAATACTATTTGAAGGCACTCGCAAAGATCACCGGCAACCCGGAATATGCGATGAAGGAACAGACAAGACTGGCTGGGCTGCTCAAAAAGGGTGGTCTGGCGCCGGAGAAGATTGATGACCTGCAAAGGAGGAGCAACATTCTTGCCAAATTCTTGGTGAAAGACGATGCCAAAGATGAATTGTAGTTGATAATCCTTAGGGAGCATGAACGGTTGCCCGTGTACTTGAGCGAAGAAGGCATTATCCCAAAATATCATTCACGCCTAGACCTTATGAGAAACGCCAGGCACCATGCTAGTCTTGTTGTGAGCTCACTGGGATTCAGAGTACACCTTGATACGGCACGACAATGCACCAACTCCGAGTCCCTATGCCTCTATCTCCCCACCCGTGCTATCGCCGCTTTTTAACGTGCTTTTGGACCTCGTATCTATTGACGACGCCGTATCTCTCATGAGCATTTCCTGTTCTAGCCGATCACATCTGTCTGCCATATCATCCACTAACCATTGCACCAGTATCAGTACGCGAGACTCGCCTGCACATTGCAAAAGTCTTTCCAGGATTCACTCACGCTTGGTCAAGATCTCGTCAGAAATGCTCTTGAACTTCTTCTCAACATCGCCGAGAAAGTCATCAATTGCCTCTGTCAATTTCGCTGCTGCTTCTGAAGACGGTGCAGCACCCGTATTTGAAGTTGAGGTAGCTGTCTGTGGCCGTGATTGAGACTGGACAGACATGGTGACAAGGGTCAAAGAAGAAGTTGAGTCTTCACAGCGAAAGAAAAGAACAAAGCGGTGTCGTTGGGAGGGCGAACAGCGATCGTCGTGGAACTTTATGGACCGTACGTATAAATGACTTTCTTATCGTCGATATCCCTTGGAAAACTCTGCTCAGATGCTCCCCTGATTGTCCCGCCTTGGGCTCAAAAGGTATTTGCATTTGCTTGCCTGTCAGACCAAAGCGTTAGCCCCCGACTCGCAAGCGCGACACGCGCAATAGGCGCTCTTATCTCTTATCTAGACGCGTTTGCGGAGTTACTAGACCAGAAGGTGCATCCAAAAAAAAAGTCTCCCCAAATTTTTTCCCCGAGAAACCGGAAGACATTGTTTTGTTGACAGTGTCCTTGCTCTTAGTAGACAATTTCGAATCCTGCACCGGCGTAATCTAACATGGCAAAAAGGAGCAAACTTTTACTGGCGTTGGACGCACACAAAGGTCGAGACTACGACGCTGAGAAGCGAAGCAAACAGGTGCGATCTGCGGAAAGACGGAAGAAACAAAAGACGCAACCCGCTTCAACGGAGGAAAACGAGCATGGTGTAGAGGAAGACTTCAGTGAAGCAAGAGTTGCGGTGTCTAATGGACAACAGAGTCTGGAACAGGATGAGTTTGAAGCTTTTCAGTCATCGGACGACGCAGAGGCTGCAGATGACGATGGCGAAGAGAAAGGCGTGATCCCGCAACCAGAACCTACTGGCGAAGCAAGCGAATCAGAAGTGGAAGAAGAGTCAGATATTGCCCTGTCAGACCTCGAAGAGGAGGACCGAGAGGATGTCGTTCCGCACCAGCGCATGACGATCAATAACGGACCTGCTCTTGTTGCTTCGCGTAAACGAGTGGCCATTGTCGCCGATAAATCCACACAACCTTTTCACTACCACAACTCGCTGATCTCGACAGACAAACCTGCTGATGACCTGATTCCAGACGCTATGGACGACGAAACCCGGGAACTTATGTTCTATAAAATAGCTCGTGATGCTACAGGTACAGCTCGAGGACTGCTTCAGAAGGAAAATATACCCTTTACCAGGCCGGCAGACTACTTCGCTGAGATGGTGAAGACTGACGATCATATGGGTAAAGTGAAGAAGAAGCTTTATGATGAAGCAGCGAGTAAACGAGCTGCGGAGGAAGCTAAACGATTACGACATGCAAAGAAGTTTGGCAAACAGGTCCAGATAGCCAAGGAGCAGGAAAGGGCGAAAGAAAAGAAGAATACCCTGAACAAAATCCAGGAGCTGAAGAGAAGTCAGACTGAACCCTGTTCTGTTGAGAAAATATACTAACGAAGTTCTAGAACGAAAAGACCACGATACAGGTAGGGTCACTGAGGGCGATGATCTCTTTCAAGAGGTCAATGTCGAGAATGATTCCAGCAAGCCAAGACGAGATCGAGATCGAGGGTCAGGTAGTCACACTAATGCCAAGCGACAGAAGAAGGATGCAAAGTTCGGCTTTGGTGGCAAGAAACGCTTCTCAAAGTCTGGAACTGCAGAGAGTACTGCAGATTTGCGTGGCTTCTCTGCCTCGAAGATGAAAGGCAGAGCTAAGCCAACCAAGAGGCCTGGAAAGAGCAGGAGAGCAGCAGCCCGGTCGTGAAATGCCCGCGTCTCCAAACTTCTCAGCAACGTAGTTGTTGAAGACTTTCGCTATACCGTTTATCTACGGTGACGATAAATCGTTCTCAACCTCAAACATCTCCAATGCAGCCGACCCAAACTTCGCTTTTCGTACACTTTCATCCAGAACTCTTTCAACCGTGAGTTTCCACCTCCATACTGCGCCAGGAATATGAAGGATCGTCAGAATTCCTCAGGGGTACAAATAATCTCCAACCGGTCTTCACAAGCGTCAGTCATTGACCGAAGCATTTTCTGCAAAACTTACCATGTTCAGCCCAAGCTGTCTATTCAATTGCCATCAATCTTCAAACAGTGCGCCAATGCCGATCAAGGAGTCTTCTTGACTGAATTCTGGGCTGCTCAGAACAATTATGACTGTTGAATTACATGGAACGTCTTGGTCGGAGGACCTCGGTCGAGGCTCGTACTGCTGTTCGCTCGAGCTGCCATAGCAACAGCTCCTCATCAAAGATGACGATGGAACTGGACGTGTTTCTGAGTCTTGCCCTGCTAGGTTTGATGCTGCGGCTTCTTGCATGGTAGAAGAGGCTTCTCTTCAAGGGACCTGCTGAGCCAATCCACCACCAAGTCAATCATATGACTCGGTCAGCTGAGCCTTCAAAGAGGTCAAAGGAGGGCAAGATCTTGTTATGGGATTGACACACGCTGAAAGGTTTGTTACTGATTTCTCAAGGGAGCTCTGGCATCGTGACAAGTCAGTTTTTGCTTCAAATTTATATACTACAGGCGGTTCCCAGCGCCATCCAGAAAGCCACGTTTGCGGAAATGACTAGCCATTGAGCCGCCATGGGTCTGCGTCAAAGTCACCGATCCGCATGGCTATACTACTTCTGAAACAAACGGCCTCCTGCAAAATATTCCTAGAATATTCTAAACATCAAACTCTAAAAGCCACTCACCATGCCGACGCCATGCCGGATCGATGAAAACAATGTATGATCCAATCAGGTAGCGCGCTAGAAGTATTCCTTAAAACGCTCTGTGATGACGGCGATCAGAGGAGAGTTCCGGGCCTAGCGGACACGTGGGTCAAGCTCATGTCAGCGTAAGAGCTGTTTAAAAGAGAACTCAGATGGAGCAGAATGAGCGACAAGGAGCTCGATTTGCCAGTCATGCCGGGCATGGACCTTTGCTCCAAATCCCCATTTTCCTGATGGTGATTCGCTCACGACAATGCACCGTCGCATACAATTTGTACTAGTCAACCCTGCCACCCAAAGCCGATTCGTCTCTTCGTAGGACACACTCATCAACGGACACAGATCTAGCAATCCAATACCAAAACCACCTGGTCTGTGCAGCAAGACGTTGCTCGACACGTGGAAGGGGTGCAGGGTGATCTCTGGCCCCATGGAACCGCTGTTAGAACATCCTTGCAATCGAGAGAAGGCATGAGAGTCAGACTACCCCCCGTGGTGTTGTGCTAAGCGTGCTTGGACCGCCGGAGTACTTTGAGATCTGGGCTAACAGAGTCATGCAAAAGGTTGTTAGCAGCAGCAGCAACAACAACAACAACACCCCACCGCCACCACTGCGGCACAAACTCATTGCCAGGACATCAGTTTCATGTCTCCCAGCTAACAGACCAAGCCTATCCAGCCACCTCCAGCTGCTAAGTCCAAATAGTTTGTTTCACGTATATGCTCATCTGCAAAATGAGTTTGGGTCTCTCGGTCTGCAGTCTACAACTACATCTACATCTACCGACTTGACCATCTCCAGGGATTATGGCTGCTGACTTACTTGCTCGTGGACCCACTGATAGAAATGCCCATCCTGGAAGGACCTTGCTGGGGCAGGGGGGGCGGCGATTCGACTTAACTGCTTGAAGGAAATAGCGTTCACAGAGGACAAAAGATGATACTATCAGCCAGTGTCCTTCGGGAACAGCGCGACATAGATGACATCAGGCTCCTCAGCAACAAAGGTGAAGGAAAATTGCTAAAATTGTACATGATAGGGCTTCGGGGGCAATAATCATCGCGCCTTTGCAGTGGCGGTTCCACACATCCAGATAAGGGAGGGTTCAGAAACAGTACTCCGTACTGTTGTGAATACCTCCCGTGGTTTTTGTCGGCGGCTGAAGTTCAAGGGGCGTGTAATTTTAGCCGAGAACTAGCATTCGCCATGGCCAAGTCAGAAATCACTCATTTGAGGCGGTAACTACTAGTGGCAATCGTCACGAACGGGCAACAGCGAACTTGTGGCGTTGAAGCCGAACAGGGAAGGTCTCAGAGGACTCGAAGCAAACAAACTATATGATGATCATGACGATCATGACGCGCCAGACATCTGTGTGCCAAAACTTGTGGTTGGTTGGGTAGATTGGTCAGATCATAAACCCTGACCAAAACGTGCCAAGCATCTGTGGGTGCGAAAATAGCAGAGCGTTCGCGCGGAATATCGCGGATCATTTCGCAATTAAGTACGGCCTGGTTATGAGTGAGACTACAAGACGCCCACACAAGAAACAAAATTGGCAATTCCAGCCTGTCACATCCATTGTATTATGGTGTCTGCAATCCCATTAACATGAGGCGATTCTCTTCGCCTGTCCTATACGAAGGATGCAAAGCGAGCGATGATGACTTTGCGTGGCGCGCACATATCATGCCCATCCCTTGCTGGTGTAGAATCAGGCACCTGTTGTTCACAATCGTGTATGGGTTGAGATAGGGTTGACGTGAGGAAGAATCGAGAAACGCGCGGTGTGCCGGGAGCTAGAGCGGACGTGGGTGGAGTGAAACACCCCCGAGGCAATCCTTCAGCTCCACTATCCAATACCCACCCGCGAACATTCTAGTGCTCCACGGCAGACTAACGACGAACAACGGCTGCCACGTGGGTTCAGTGTACATTAGTGAAATTGTTCGATTCTCACCGCTTCCATTGAACAATCTGTGGCGCTTTCTAGCGCTTCTAGGGCAGATTGCTTTAGACGAGGAATCTGGCGTCAGCCTGCTCCATGCGCATGTCCTTTGCTGCATTATTGCACACCAATCAATAGTCCCGAAGTCTGATCCTGGCAGGAACGTTCGTTTCATCAACGAAATTAGCACGTCATTGCATATATTCATATCCAGTAGCTGGTGGCTGCCCCGTACATTGCTCCTGCTGCTCGTGGCATACTAGTAGCGTTGCGCAGGTTCAACTTGAGTCTCAGAGTGTGCAGTAGTGGCTGCCCGATTGTACCTACCTAGGAATCCGAAGTATAATATCCTCTGTACGGGAAATTCTGGAAGGCAAGGCGTCAGCCACTGCGACTCAGAAGATGCGGCTTGCATCGAAACTCGAATTACTCCGTACGATGTAGCGTCCGTCTGAACAAGCTTCCATCATTGGATAAGTCCCCCTTGGACGAGTCAGCATCAAGTGTGCTCTGCAAGGCTCGACTCGACACCTTTACGCGCCGTCTTCTTGCGAAATGTGCCGACCGGTTTGGATCTTAGCGCAAAAATACCCCCCCTCCTCAGGGCTTTCGGTCACTTGGCCTACTGTCTGTTGGCGGCGCTTCCAGCCCCCTTTGCAAACCGCGCGCTACGGAGTACATAGGATATTACTAGTAGGAAAGATCGTGTCGCTGGTAAGAGCGGCAAGATTGCAACAGGCTAGCGGTTGTGCGGCACTGCCTTTGTGCCTCTAAATATGCCTCTTGGCCCCCTACACACTAGCCAGACGTGCATGCCAAACCCCCCACTAGCTCAAATGCTAGTGCCGTGATGGGTCACTAGTGTTGCCCTTTCACGCCATTTGATCCCAGACGGCCACGTGCGGGGCTTGTTTGCATATGGCCGGCAGGTGGCCGCTTGACTGTGCTGCTACTGCAACCAACCCCTGCGACTTGACGATTCGTTTATAGCAATCTAGCATGTCATTACTTGACAGCCGTAGTGCGAGCTTTTTGGACCCACCCTTCTCTGACGTGTTTACTTCAACTGCCGATGCACGAAGGCATCAAGTCTGTCTGCTCTATATGCGTGCAGGATGCAGAGAGCATGGCATGGCTGTGTTTCGAGCTTGAGCATGCGGTCATGACTGACTTGACTGTTCTTTCGTATGTTTCACTGTCAAACCCTAGCATCGAGAGCAGCAGCATCAGTAGCAGGAATTACGACTAATGAGCGGCGCTGTGCTGCTACTGTTACTGCTGCTGCCACTCTGGTCTAGTACTGTTAGCCGCGCATCATGAGACACGTGCTCGCTTACTGGCTTAGGCGTTGTTGATCGGCAGTTCGAGCAGACAAGGGGTTGGGAAACTATGTGAAAATGGCTGCATACTTCAATCCTGCTCACTGCTGGGAGGTCCACGAGGTCCCACATTCATGCGCTCGCTTCAGAAACCTCGCTTCGCCACGTGTAGGTCTTGATTGCAGATCTTGAACATGCACGAACGACGGGTATGTTGAATTATTGCAGCTAGTGTGTGCCCGTTTCAATCATGCAGCTCAGAATAGCAATGTCCTGTCCCCAACACCATTCAAACAATAATTAGCAAACCCGCCCCCCTGCCTGCCGGCCTGCCTGCTAGGTTGTTGAAATCTTATGTTCTAGGGGTTGTTTTCAGTCCTTCTCGAAGGCATCGTATTCCTCCTTGCTCATCAGGCCATCCAATTCCGCCTGATCCGTGACTTCAATCTTCGCAAACCAGCCCTCGCCCTCGGGGCCCTTGTTTATCGTCCCCGGCTTGTCTGCTAGCACCTCATTGGCGTCGGTGATCTTTCCACTGACAGGCGACAGGATGTCGGAGGCTGATTTGACCGATTCGACTGCGCCGATCGTGTCTCCTTTGTTGCACTCGAGACCGACCTCCGGAAGCTCGACGTAGACAACGTCACCCAGCGCCTTGGACGCGTACTCGGTGATGCCAATCGTGCCTGTAAAAGTTGGCCGTGCCATGTCAGCGCGCGAAAACTCTTTTCCAGTGGGCCAGGGAATAAAGGTCGGAGGGGCGTCAGGGGCCGTTGCAAGAAGACAAATAGTCAGAGTCAGGGTTGCTGAAGGGGGGTCGTAGTTGCAGCTATGCGCTATGGCAAACCCAACTTTTCCCCCAAAAACACATTTGGTGATGCCAAACGAAACTACCTCGTGCAGAGAGAGAGAAGAAAGCGTGAATAGAAATACTGACCGATCGTGCTGCCTTCGTCCAATTCGATCCACTCATGGTCTTCTGAGTATTTCTTGACCATCACTAAAAGAAAACCCACGTTCCTCGTCAGCAAAACCACACACTATTTTCCCTTTCTAGTTGATTGGAGGGAGCTTCCATACAAGCTGACCTGCAGGCAAATGTCCTTCTCGCTCCAGCTCTCCAGATCTGCGGTTTCGGCGCTGCTAGCCGGCTGGCCACCACGGGCAATAAGCGTGCTGCAGAAGCCATTTTTCTCTCTCTCGTAGATGTGGCAAGTAGATCTTCAGTAACTATACAAAAAAAACAAAGAGTCTGATAGTACAGTTTTCAAGTCAAGGCTCGCGCCATGGGCTTGTCCTGTAATTATTGTCGGAGTTCACAACGAGTCCGGAGCAACTTGTACGGCAAGGCTCTGACTATAAAGCTGGAGCGGAGCCTTGCCAAAAGCAACTCGCAGCATGTACTTGCTCAGGTCCATCCAAACTCCCGTTGCCGTGCTTCCAGCCAGGTAGCAACGTCCTACACTCGATCTATTCACTATTCACGGATATCAAGATGCTGTACGAGCTGATAGCGGTAGTACGTCTCCGTCCTCCTCCTCCTCGTCGTCATTGCGCAGCAGCAGCAGCGGTCTCCCTATGATGTCTATTCTGTGAAGAACGTTCCCAAAAGCTAACAAGCAGCACTCATTTTAGGTCCGCACAGGCAATGCCAACTACGTGAAAGAGTAAGTCTTTTGTCTCCCCTTCACCTCGTGGGGGGGTCTTTTTTTCAAAGCGAAGCAAGCAAACAAGTTTTTTCTAACCACAAAGTGTTTTTTTTGTGAACTACAGAATCGCGCGGACAGCAGGGCAAACAATCCTCTCACGCGCCGGCACCATCCGCAACCTCAACAACTGGGGCATCTTCGACCTGGCGCGGCCGACGGTGAAGCACCAGAACCAGCACTTCAAGGGCCACTACTTCGCCATGACGTTCGATTCGTCGGCCTCGACGCAGGAGGAGGTGCTGCGGCAGCTGCGGCTCAACCCGAACATGATCCGCTTCTCGGTCGTCAAGCTGGGCGACCGGCTCGGCGGGAAGCGCAACGAGGGCGGGAAGATTGAGAATATCACCGGGGAGCTGGAGTGGAATGATACGGCGAAGGAGGCTGGGATGGGCCTGCTGTCGTTTGGCGAGTTGTCGGCCGATCTGTTTGAGCGCGATTTCAATACCGGCCCGTTGAGGGATAGTAAGAGATCGCGGAATAAGCCTGTGTGATTGATTTTTCCCAGCCAGCGAAGAAAACTCGAGAAACTGTGGGGGACCCAAAAAACAGCAATGGAAATGGAAATGGGCAGTGAAAAACTGGAGAGAGAATGAGGAGAGGAGAGGAGGGGCTCTAAAAAAAGATGGGATGCTCATTACAGAGATGGGTGTGAGAAAAACGCCCGCTTGCTCCTGTGGTATCGTCATGTGTCATGCTATGCCCAGGGCCATGCCCCCCAATCACTCACGAAATGTCGGCTGACTATCGTCGTCAAAACAAAGACCATCGACTCCTCTCTCTGCGATCAGTGCCACCACCCTCACGACCGCCGGCGGTAGCAGCCCTCGCTTTACCCTCTAGCTGCCGGAGACTCTCGATCTTCTGAAGCACTAGCTCGAGCATATCCTTCCGCTGGATCACATCAAGATGTCCTCGAATCCTCGGGTCTTCCCGAGCAAATCGCTCGATTTCACTCTCACTCAGATGCCGTCCTAATCGGGCATCGAGCTCGCGAGGGAAATTGTAGTAGAACTCCGACAACAGCTCGACATTCAAAAAGAGAACAGCTGTCGATGTGAGTTTGTCGGCTACCACGTCCAAGAAGACCTCGGGACACTGGTATTTGTTTTTCTGTGACGAACACTGGCGGGCTTTAACGGCTGCTAGCCGCATTTTGAGGATTTCGGTTCGATCGCGAAGGAAGACTGCTTGTCGGCCTGTTTTGTCAGTTAGAATCGTGTTTGAAAGCAAGACCACAGAGTACATACCGGTCTGCAGAAGAGCCGAGGAAAATCCCCCCGCGCCCGACGAGCTGTCACCATCAAGATGCACGTCTCCCCTGCGGACACGGTCGACGAAGCCAACCACATCGTTGAGTTTTCGTCGACCAACTGCTTGTTCGAGCTGTTTCTGGGCTGCTTCACAGGCCTTCAATTCGGTTTTCAGTGCTCGCGCGGCTCCTTCTCGGCCCTTAGCCCAATCCGAGTCTTCCACCTCGATCTCAAATTTAAATGGCTTGATACAGTTCTCCACCTGATCACTCGTGCTGTAAAACCGATCGTGTAATATACTCTCTGCTGCATCTGCGATAGCTTGACGTGCGTAAGGATGCGCCGAGAACGTTGAGCTGTCCACCAGCGCTTCCACTCGGTTTTTGAGTTCGTCTTCGACCACTGTCGTGGCCAATCGCCCGATGCCGAGTTTGGTGAGCTCAGAAGTTGAAGCGTCAAGCTTCCTCTGCCAGAACAACGAGGCTGGCTCGGGCTTGCTTAGGTCGGTGATGGGATTAGCTTCGAACGGTGCTTCTACCAGCTCCTCGACGGGTTTGTTCCAGTATCTCTTCGCAAGCAAGTCGAGTACTTTTTGTTCAAGCTCAGCCTTGAGAAGCTGCCGTACCTCGGGTCGGCCGAAATTGTCGCTGAATTGTTTGAACGAGTGCTTGAACGTGTCGAGGCTCTCGGCTAGATAGGACTCGGCGCTGAGGGGACGGTCGTTGTACTGTACTTTGAATTCGTAAATAGCCTCTTCCAGCTCTTGCACGATGGCGTCTCTTGTGCCCGCCAGGCTAGAAGCCATGGTTTGTTCGAGAACGTACATGAGTTTCTTACGCAACGTCGACGTGCCGGTGGACAATTCTGATTGAGGCCCGAATTCGAGGGGGTGTGCCTGGAAGTATGCGTTTTCGTTTTTGGTAATAATATTTGTGAGATTGCCGCCGTGTCGGGAGAAGAGCCCGGTCTGCTGGGGTATTCTACACACAACACCCACGTATCCGAGTCGCAGCGGATACTTTCGATCCGACAGCATCTCAACTCCACGTTGAGCTTCGACGAGATCCATCTTGGTAATGACGCCAATCGTTCTCTCGCCGCGAGGATCTACCCTTCTGCTTGCTCGGAGCGACGTCGAATTAGCCAGGTCAACATCGGCAGCGGAGATGGCCAGGATGATATTCGGCGGCTGGATGTATTTGTCACACAAATCTGATATCTTCTGCTTCAACTCTTGCGGCTGGTCCTTTCCGACCACCTGGATATAGCCTGGCAGATCGATGAGAGAGAGATCAGGTACATTGGGCGAGTGGATAGTGAGCTGTATCGGATCGTCCGTGACACATTGCTCTGCTGGGACCGCGAGGTTGAGATCGGTCAATGTCCGCTGGATCTGGGTGAAGTCCGTGATCTTGCCGAGTCCAAGTGCGGGAAACTCTCCATACTCAGCTGTGGCATCAGGAGTATTGACCAATGTCAGTTCAATTGGCCTCCGCGTAACCATGTTTGACCCCTTGGGCAGAAATTCATGACCAACAATCGCTTCCAAGACAGAGCTTTTGCCGGAAGACTGTGACCCAATCACCACAATGGATGGCAAGGTAAGGCTTTCAGACTGCCCGACACCTTGCAGCATGTTTCTGATCTCAATCATTTTCCTGGTCAGCAACATCATTTGTTCATCCCGCACGGTCTCGGTGTGGCTTCTGTCATCTTCGTCTTTGTCCATACCAAACGCGGCACCAGTCGCTGCGGCGGCAACGGCAGCCTTCTTGCCATCCTGGTTCGGTTGCTGCTGGTCACCTCCACCTCCACCGCCCCCCGTGCTGTCTTCAGATTTCTCGAGGAACATTTGTCGATACCATTCTGGCACCTCCACCTGCTCTTTTGTCCTTTGCCAGCCAACACCGATCTGATCCACGACGCCCTTGCTTCCCTCGAAAAGGCTCGTCGCGAAACCAGCACCCGACTCTTTGGCTCGATTGAAAGCGTCGATAGCGTAGGTTCCTGCTTGTTGCGCCTGATACTGTAGATAGGCCAAACCTGCTATCATAGATGCGCCAAACAACGCTGGCAGCCTCGCCAGATTCAATGCCAGCCGAGGCAGTATTCGAACAAAGGAAATCGACCGCACCATAGGCACATTGTGGATCGAGTTCGTGCCGAGTGGCCATTGTCGTCGGGTTGGCGTCGATCGTAGTAAACCTCCACTGACGACATGTGTTTGTATGTGTCGAGCGCTCCGCCGCAGCAGCGGAGCTGCTCTGGAAGCGAGTAGTCTCGCGCTCATCACAGGTCTGGGTCAGACATTGATAACAAAAATCCAGAATTACTACGTTCAGAAGGGGTCCGGCAAAGACTAGCGATACTGAGTCGCTGATGTCGTTGTTGTACGCACCCGGGATTTTTGTTTCGCCGTAGAGCACAAGATGGCCGCAAAACCAAACGTATTTTGAAGTCCGACACCGAAGGGCACGTTCCTGGGCCCCGGCACCGCACGGCACCTGCAGGTGGAAACGCGGCATATTTACGAATTAAATAAGCCCGAAATGTGAAGGGACCTGCATAAATTCCTTAACACGGATCTTATGTGACGACCTGGTCATCTACAACTGGTTAGGAAAGGCATCGTGGATGGAGTAGCGTCAGGGCTACGCTGATCTCACCAAACCCCGGAGCTTGCTGGAGAGGGTCTCGTAGACAGCTTCTGCGTGACCTAACATAAGAGGTTACATTTGCAGGCTGTGTAGAGGCTTCTTTCGAGAATTATGGGTTACAAGTCATCTCGATGACTCGCTATTGCGCTTGGGAAATCCTGCAAAAGAACCGTAGGAAATGCGATTGGATCGTTTCATTTCCTAACACGGCGTCCTGTCGTATTTGTTTGGGTGGGAAGGCCAGAACGCGAGACTGCTGCTTATCGGGAACGGATAGCGAGCTCCGGTCAGCGGGAAGCTCTCAAGAAATGACTCAAAAGAGCTTAGGGGTCCGCTTGTCACCTGTCGAGCCTGTCTTTCTTGTCAAAACCCCCCATCAACCATTGGTGGTGTACTGAAATCTGTATATGTATTTGTTTTTATCGTGCGACTGAACTTGTTCTCTCGTGATCACTTTGCAGCGCTCGGCGTCCTGGGAGTTTGAAGTTCAGGTTGCAGCATTTTCCTTACCTTATCTGGCTGAAATTTGAGTCACCGCCTGTTATTGACACGAGGAACATTCCTTTTCTACAAGCCCTGACACGCACTCTTTACTCTTTCCCATAATCCAATCACGAAATGTGTAGACTTTTGGTAAGTCTAGGCTCACCGTTTGGTACATGCGCCATGCTCATTGCGTTTCAAAAGGTCTACAAGGGCTCCAAGCCCATCGTCCTTTCGAAGATCATAACAGAGCCATCACATTCAATACTGACGCAGTCCTATGACTCTCGTCTGAGACTCGATGTGCGTCGACCTCACAACGGCGACGGCTTCGGCATCGGTTGGTATACAGAACCAGAGCTTGGTCCAGACCCCTGCATATTCACCTCAACTTTACCCGCGTGGAATTGCGGCAACCTGGAACGGCTAGCACCAAAAACGCATTCTCGGCTGATATTTGCACATGTGAGAGCGACGACCGAGGGAAGCCTGGCAGAGAACAACTGCCATCCCTTCCAGCACAACACTCTAATGTGGATGCACAACGGCGGCATTGGCGCCTGGAAATACGTGAAGCGGCCGCTGGCTACCTTTCTGGACGACAAGTGGTATCTCGGTGTGAAAGGCGGGACCGACTCGGAATGGGCATTCGCACTGTTCTTGCACATTCTTGCCACCGAGGAGCACGTCGACCCGTCCTCGACGCCGGAAAACGGGTTTGGAGCGAAGGTGCTCAGGCGGGCCATGAAGAAGACCATTGCACGGATCAATGAGCTCATCCGCTCGTCGGTACCCTCGACGCTAACTCTCGAAGATGTCGAGACGCGGAGTCTGCTGAACTTCGTCGTCACCGATGGCCACAGCGTAGTCGTCACCCGCTACGTCAACTCCAAGACCGACGCAGCAGCGTCGCTCTACTACAGCTCCGGCACCGACTGGGTCGAAGACCCCGCCCACAAAGGCCAATTCCAGATGGAGAGACGGGACAAGGCATCCGACGTGGTGCTGGTCGCGAGTGAACCTCTCACATTCGAGCGACACAACTGGCTCGCCGTCCCCACGAACACCATCGTCACGATCAGCGACCAGACGGTGTTCGTCCAGCCGATCAAAGACGAGTTCTACGATGCGGACCCGTCAACAGAGCGAAGTACAGGCTACGCCAAGGAGAAAGGCTTAATAACGAAGGCCCCCGGCGGGGCAACGCTCACGCCAGGTATGATCCCGACACCATGCAGGACGCCAGAGCCGCAGCCGAGACAGGAAGCGTTGCAGAGGCTGGCATTGGAGGACTTCAAGCAGAAGATGGCAAAGCTGGATATGAGAGGTGCCACGCCTATACCCACTCCTGAAGCTGGGCTAACACCTGTCATGCAGCCTCTTCGCATTTGATGTTTCGGGCTGGACTTTCAGCTATAATCCAGCTCATTTGCGTTCTAGCTTTTGGGACTTGTTAGGGAACAGGGTGCGTTTCTAGAGCTTCACAATACTTGGACATTATTCATCGGGGAGAGCAATGGGGCATTGAACATGGGCCCAAATAGCTACACAGACTATGTTTGTTTGTTTATTTTTGGCAGATTTTAGGTGTCGCCCCGTGGAGGGCAATGCGAACACAGTCAGCTTGCATTGAAGCACTTTCTCTCAAATCCAGCTCCTGAATCTATATCGTAGGCTTCAAAGGCCACGGGATCGTGGACGAGTCGAAATGTCGAAATGCAAATTTCATTTCATTGCTTAGTCGACCAGCCCAGCCCAGCAATCGTGTGTCGTCAAGAACGGACCCCGCCTTTAGACAGAGCCATATATCTTCTATGTACGGGCCCCCTTCTACCTGTCATCACCCCTCAAATCCGCATGCCTGAAATACTTCATGCCAACCCAGGCAACGACGACCCAAACCCAGGCCATGATGCACGTAAGCACGAGTAAAGCAGGATAGTAGCCGACGATAGGCAAGGTCGGATCATCCTCCAGCTCCGGGGGCGCATACGGCGTCTCCCCGACATCCCAGGCCCACGACCACACGCCGAAGCAGCTGCCCATGCCAACAACAAAAACAATCCACGTCACGGTCAGGATGGCGTACCCCCACGACGCAGTCTCGTTGTAGTCCCACTCGTTGCTGTTGCTGCCGCCGCTGGGCAGCTCGGACTCGTCGTCCTCGGCCGAGTGCGAGATGTCGGCCGAGGAGCCGGACAGCGGAGAGCGCTGGCGGAGGTGGCTCGACGGGCTGAGGAGGAGCGGGAAGTACGATTCTGCGTCTGGGTGGGGTTTCTTCAGCGCCGCCTGCTGTTGTTGCTGCTGCTGCTGCTGATGCTGGGCTTGTCTGGCGGCGACGAGCTTCGGGATCTGCAGGTCTGCATCGTCGTCTGTGCTGTCGGTTTGCAGCGTGGGCGAGGTGAGGATCGAGGCTGCGGAGGACAGCGGCTCGAAGGAGGCCACGCTGGAGCGGATCGACGGGATCGAGACGCGAGAGAGGGTGCGGAAGGGCCACCGTGGCGGGACTTCTGGAGTCCCTGTGGCTGCGGGATCAGACTGGCTTGTTGGGCTGATCGGATCTCTGCCTGGCCGCGGCGTTTCGGCACCATCTGGCTCCTCGCTCTGTAGAGGTGGTGTGGTCGATGGAAGCGTAATGGTAGCGCGAGCGGTGAGGGTAGGCGATCCCGCCTTCTTGTCTGAGCCTTTGCGCTCTCTTGATTTGCCTAGGACGGCTTTACGGAGCGAGCCCTTGCGCTTTCGGCTACCCTTGTTCTGTTGGAGAGCATCTGACATGGCTCCTCGGCCAGACGATGCGATATTGGGCCCGTCGCCGTTCTCATGGTCGCTCTTTTCGCCGTCACTTGTGCGTAGGACGTTGAGTCGTGAGAACAGGTTTCCCGATATTGACCGCTTGTGGGAATTTGTAGCGGGCTTGCGCTTGTCGCTGACCTTTGGACTCTCGTCATCGACCACATTTGGGAAGGGAATTGAAGGCTCGATCTCTCGAGACCCGGTTGCTGGCTCGTTCATCGCATCTGGGGACAGTCGGCGACATGTTTTAGGAATGACACCGAGCAAATTCTCAAAAAGGAGTCTTGCCAAAAGACAAGCAAAGCCCTTGAGGCTCGATCGACTTTATATTTCTTGTGTATGAAGTTTGTAACTACCATACTTTCAGCCGAAGGACGACAATTACTATTTAGCACCAATCACGCCAGTCGCTGTGGATACCAGCACCAAGTATTAGAACCTTAGTTATTTCTACGTCCCACTACGTCCCCTGCCCTAACATTCATGCGATATTGAGCGTGACCACACAAATTGTAGCCTGCCGCTCCCGAACGAAAGAGTTATGCATGCAAACGAGGTATGAAGTGGTGAACCTTGTCTTCGGGAGCGCTGGCCCCAAGGTCACCTCGAACTCCATTGGCAATAGGTACTCAAAATGTTGGTGGTGAACCACTGTTAGTTGATGCCCAAACAGAATTTCACTGCAATAGATCTCTCTCTCTGACTGTTGTGAACAAGGACGAATTGGTCATTACGCCGGAGTGGCATCAAAGTCATGTCAGGCAAAGCTATTCATATAAAATTCCTGCCCTAGTCCAATAGCGAGTCACAAGCTCATCCTTCACTGTATAGTAAGGCGTTTCGTTTCAGATCCATTCAAATTACCTATCTGTAGTGGAACACTTGTTCATAACGATATCTGAGCTGTGGACAACGCTGCTTAGAACTCGATTTGGTTTACGCTCGATCACGTTGGATGAAGATCGCGCTGCGCTCTTGAGGACACGTTCCAGAATGTGCAGCAAGACATTGACATATTGGTGGGGTTCCAGGGGCAAAGGTGAATTGCTTGGTCATGCTGGCAGCTTATCGACCCATCACGGGTTGTGCCATTCTCTTTCAGGAACTGTCCTTCACGTCCTTCGTATTATTGGCAGGCTCTTGACTAGCGTTGCCGTTTCAACTTTACGTTGCATCGTCAAACCTTCGAGTCGAGTGTGAGCTTTGCATGCAATCACTTCGTCAAAGCTGAATCAACAAAAGCTAGCACGATAGCCTGATCAACGCCAGAGCTACCGGTCGTGGTCTTCATATGCATTGGCGCTTTAGTTTGCTTCCCCCGTAATCTTGCTGCAACACTAGCATGCCAAAGCGAATCGGAAGTGCACAAGATAGCCATTCGCCATTCGTACACTGCGGGTGAGAGCGGACTGTGCGAATTTGACATGCGTACGTCCAATTGACTAACTTTGGCAGGCATCGCCACTCCGCAAGTAGCAAATGAAGGGAGGGTAGTCCTTGTCTGGGAAAAGGTGTCAACGATATGCATGGTTGCCTCGGTCGCTGGGTGTCGTTCATGAATTTTTACCAGGCAAACCGCAATCCCAGTCTGCAATTTCATCGTTCTGCGAAGACAACTATGTATCTTTCCAGTCTGGACATCATCAGTCCCCAGGCAGTCATTGACTCATTGTCTCAAAGTATCACTCGTCAACCTTCAACCTCTCTGCTGGATTTGGCGTTATGACTGTGAGCTCATTGCACCGAGTACAATCAATCCCAAACATGAGCATCTCGCCAGAGGAAGGCGTAAACTTGGACAGTAGGACTTCCACATGAGCAATTTGTTTGATCAATAGCCCTACATCTCTCCACGAACCTTCGAGAAAGACATCAGAGAGGATACTGTACTGGTGCTTGCTAGTGAAAACGAGGTAGAACCTGCCGAGGATTTCGAACACCCATCTTTCCAGGATATCAACACACCACCCCATATTGGGAGATTTTCCAAGAGTAGACTCTGCTCTGTGCGCTACCGTAACCTAACTGCTTGTGCCGCGAATTCGAAAGAATCATCCTAGCACACAGCACGAAAGTTCTCTGTCCACATTTGCGAGGCATGCAACGCAAGATGCGATAGACGGACCTGAGAATGAAGCACGTCCGCTCTCGAGGTGAGCACTTGTTCATCCCGGATCAGAGCAGTCCAGCCTCCAATACCTCTTCAATTTGCTCCATGAACACCCTGAAGCTGACACACATCCAGTGTATGACAGGCTGTGAAACCTTGCAGCAGAGCAATCACATGTGTATACATTGCGCATAAGATAGCAACATGAAAGATCTGGTGTGAGCTCCCCAAAATATCAAATTTGCCAGGCGCCAAACGCTCTGGAATTCGGAACTACAGATAATTTGTCAGAATTCGTGTCTCTAAGAAAACGGAACGCGCGGTCAGCGTGCAGACATACTGCGTAAAGGCTGACTCCGGTACCATAGAAGGCAAGTTCGAGCAGATACGATTTCATTCCTGAGTATTGGAGCATGTATTGGAATCCGTATCGTTTGACTGCATGTAGCAGGGGTATAAACGACGAAGCCCCAAGAGCAACGAAGGCGCCCACCTTCACTTTCCGCCAGCGTGGTGTGCTGAGCAGAGGATTCGAGATTAGAACACCAGTGACAGTGCCTGTGGTCAAGATCTGGAATCGACGTCAGCGAAACATTGCATTTGATCCGGCTGTCGGAAGGGCGAGATAAGTCGTGAGGGTTGCTCGGTGAGACTGACAATAGCCCAGTGTAATTTTTGCAAGCTCGCTTCACAGCAGAACACATAGTAGATACCGGAAGAGAATGTGCCCACCGTTACAGTGACAATACCAAGCAGGTCCGTTCGATGCCAGAACTGTTCTACCTGATGCGAGTGGGGTTGCATCAGGTGGTAGATTGTGCTCAAGATCAAACAGATCTCCGCACACCAGAAGTAGATTCCGAACATAGCATGATCTTTGAACGAGACATTGAAAAGGTGAGGCCTGTCTAGGTGCCGCAGGAAGGCAGTTGCGACGAGTGGTAGGAGGAGAGTTCCGACCAGATGAGTGTAAATATTGCAAGTCTCATTGTGCAAAAAGGTCAGGCTGGCAAGGATTTCTAGGTAGTCTGCTTTCTCTGGTCGATAGCCACTGAGGATATAATTGTTGTCGACCTGCCATTCAGAGACCTCCTGCCATGCTAAGGTTCGCGCTTTAGCCTTCGACTGGCTCGTGGCGTTGTTCGTAGTGTTCGTATTGACTTTTGGTACTTGTCGTTTTTTGAGTCTTGTTTCTGACATGATCCTTCACCCAAGATATCTGAGCTGCGCTGATACTGGAGCACAGGAGGAGTAGATGATGGAGACGAGGCGAAGAATACTCAAGGGCTGGATTGCTGAAGAAGGGGCAGAGGAAGGAATGAACAAGGCAACAATAGGCGCAAGGGAGAGTTCGACATCGAGACCAAATTATGACAGCGCCAATCATCTGCCTGCCTCCACCACTTCGACTGCAAATAAACGTCATTTGCAAGGCTAGGAAAAGCCAGTATTCATCATCGAAAAGAGTTGTGCAACTCCAAACACCTTCTGCTGAGCATGAGCTTTCCCTCATACGGCAGTCTGCCTCTTTCATCCCTTGATCGAAGCAATTATCGCAGCCCTTGCGATCAATCGAATGCTCCGTGCACAGACGCTAGCAAACATGTCATGTTCTCAGGCAGTATGCAAAGACACAACCTTGCGCAGCCACGTCAGCCCTCATCAACTTGTTCTGGAGTGGCTCATATCCATTCTCGTTCATCGGCCTCCTCGGTCATTGGGCTCACATCGTAGGTGCTGCCTTCTGAGGGAGTCCTTTTCAACTCGTCCCGGGCCAAGTCCGACTGGCTCTCTTTCCACGTCTTTCCTGACCTGCTGTCGTGTCCTTTCATGGGTTCCTCCTGGACCATGATCTCGCAAAATTGTCTGCCAAATTCCTTGTGCAGTTGCTCATGTGAAGACTCAAGTTGTGACCGGACATACCAACCGAGGAAGACACTGCAATGCACTTGAACCGTTTCGGTCAAAACTAGAAATCCGGGTTTTCTGTCGTCCTCACTAAGGATCCATTTGCTGAGCAAGGCTATACCATTTCCCGGATCAGAGATTACCTCTAAACCTATGCTTTGTTGTCCATTCGGTCCTGCTGATAGTGGGGTTGATGGTGGATTGTACAACGGTCGGAAACACGCACGATAAGTCATGAGCTTGGTTGAAAGGCCGCCCAGAAAGGTGAATTTATCAACGATCTCGTAGTGGACGAATTCGCCATTCCTTGAGCCTGCAAAATCCGAGCAGGAGTGTGGGCTAGCTAGTGTGACGTTAAATTCTGGTGCGATTCGTTCCAACTCTACAAGACGATCTTGCATTTGAGTGTCCAAGTTCGGTACGCGACTGTAGTGGTGGACGAGTGGATTCAACTTTACTGCGGAACGGTCAGCAACCAAACCTTGGGGAAACACGCGCCCATACTCATTAGTTCTGGCCTGTGGACCATTCTTAATGCAGTCTTCCACCCACGTTGCCGGATTTCTTCAGATGTCTCCGGCTTGATTGCTGGTGAGTCTGATCTTGCAGTCGGCGGTCTGGTGGGCGGAAGCGGTAAATACGAAGTATGTGAGAATTGAAAGAAGGTCGTGAGAGACATTTTTGCTAAAGATTCAAGTCACTGTGGTATGGTCGAGACTCAATTTGCTGGCTTGAAGTAGACCAGGCTGTTCCGAGAAGTTTCGCCGGCTAGACGATGAAAACCCTTTGACCAGCGTCCGCCAATGCAAAGACTTATGGAGAGACGTAGTAGCTGGAACCCCTCACAACTGCTCTACTGCGTCAATGACCAATTTCGAAACGTGCTGTTGTATTCGCGTCGTCCGTCCAGCTGTTGTGTCCGGCAAGTGGCCAAGCCCACAATTTTACGATAGTATAAGCATGGTCGTGATCTTGAAAACGTCGAAGCCGAACATCTTTCAGCAAAACGACGGCAACATTATAGAAGGGATCACGGTGGTTTGGGGGAGAGATCGAAACCAAAGAAAACCTTCTTCTTGTGCAACGGGCGAGACCTCTCATGCCTCAGGCAACCTAACGCCACTTGTAGGTGTGAAAGTGGGGTAGCTACCCTACTAGGGCTTAATCGTCGGCGCTAAAAATAAGCGACTTTAGGTTCTCATTTGTCTAGAACACAAAGGCTTCGCCTTCTGATACCGTTAAACATGGAGCAATCGACATGTTCTCCAGTAGCGTACTTGATTTATTGGAGTGTTAGCAGAAGTCTGTAGTCCACTTGCTTGTATCCTGTATCGTTGTGGAGAGACTCGTGTTTTGGAAAGATGCATTCATGTCAGAGGGGTTGAGGCAATTGGTCATTTTAAGGCCGAGCCTAAGGTACAAGTAAGGCTTACAAGTGGCCAAGAAGCGGCGTTTCAGGCTGTTTCTGAGCGGCAAAGCCTCCGGGCTGTTTATCGCTCGCCCTGCGCGGTGAGTGGCTGTGGAGTTATGACTGCCGTAGTTCTGGGGCGAATTAGTCACACTTGGTATATTTGGCGATAGCTGACACCACTGTAGATGGTGGTGCCGATTGTGCCTACCCAATGCAGTTAAGTGTGCATTGACATGAGAACCTGTTCTCACGTGGCATCTTACCAGCCGTCAAAGTTTCCAAAGCCGCTTTTGATTCTCTTCTTGACAGGACCTGGATCTGGATCTGGATCCTCGTCCAGGTACTCGACGACTTCGTCTTCTTCAGGCGGCGGATGTTGGTCAGCGAGCTTAGCTTTCAGATACTTTCCTACGCCGCCCACGTCAGTCTCTGTCGTCCCGTCCGCTCGAATACGTTTGCCAGTCCATGTTGTCTTATTGTCATCGTTGTCACCGCCATGTTGATTGTTGGGTTGCCGCTTCTGTTCATCGTTTTCAGCAGCTCTACGTTGCCTTTGTAATTCGTCAAAGGGGTCAACGTAGATCACAACCCTTTCGATGACAAGGGCATTAATAGGCCGATCGCCTTCGTCCACCTCGGCTTCTTCCATGGCCTTGAGTGTGTCATCACTATCAACCACTTTGCCAAATATTGTGTGTTTGCCGTCAAGATGCGGTACCTTGCGGTAGGTGATGAAGAATTGGCTGGAATTGGTGTTTTTCCCCTTGTTCGCCATGCTTACAATACCTCTGGAGTCGTGCTTCAACGGTGTCAGGAATTCATCCTCGAAGTTTTTATTCCATATCGAGGTGCCACCGCGACCGGTGCCGGTGGGGTCACCACCCTGGATCATGAAATTTCTGATATTTCTGTGAAAACTGATACCGTCGTAGTATCCCTTCTGGGCCAGTTTGACAAAATTCCAAACAGCTTTGGGCGCATATTCGGGGTACAGTTCGAAAACCAACTCACCGAGAGAGGTTTCAAGGCGTGCATAACCTTTCTGTTTGACGCGGCCACGCTTCAGCAGGTATTCCTCTTCACTCATCAAGGCCAAGGCACCGGACGTGTGAGGGGTAACGCCAGTTGAGGTGAAAGAGGCCGCTGCAAGACCGGTGGTGTGATGGGTAGCATTGTACGGGGCTTTCTTGTTAGACTGTACGGACTTGGCGTGCGCTATCGGAGCACTGGCGTTCTCCCGGGGCGGGTTTGAAGCAGCGACCGTTCTCGCAGCACGAGCCTTGGCCACCGCCTCTTTGGCTCTCATAATCTTGGCTGCATTACCCATGGCTGCAAGATTGATGTCTGCGTCTTCCTTGGGAATACCAGCATCCTCACCCTCACTCAAATACTTGAAGTTGTTCAGATCCCTCGATTCTAGGTGCAGCGGATCTTGTAAGGTGATAAGATCGTTTTTTGTGAAGGCCTCATCTGACACCAAGTCATTCCACATTTTAGGTTTGAAATTCAGCCTCTCGACCGTATCGTACGCGAACACATTAGCGGAGGGCTCATGGCGAATCGCAATTATGTGAGTATTGTCGGTGAACTCTTTGAAAGTGACCGGGTCCACGTATCCTCCTGCTTCATTCTGGGCAAAGTTCAATTTGATCAGATCGCCTTGTTTGAGCGGCTTCCCATTGGTTGGGTTGGTGTCGTGGTTAATAAGCCAGCGGAGAATGTTTTCGTGGTCAAATATCTGACCTTCGGGAGTGCACACCGGCGAATGAAAGGGCTGCAGGCTGAGGGCGCAGAAGTTGTAGGGCAGGCGACGGAAAGAAGCGTGCGCGGACTTGCTAGATCGAACACCAGCGCCGGCAGAGGCTGAGAATTGGTCACTGGATGCCCATTCCGAGTGTGTTATCTGGAACAGTCAGTCAGATCATCATTTCGATGCGACTCAAGCGGGTTCGGGGGCCATCGCATACGTATAACTTGTCCGTTCCTACTCCTCGTCAGCTCGCTGCAACAAGCGAAACCAGCCATGCGCTGACCTTTTCCCATGGTAGCCGAATATGAATGTGACAAGGGGATGGGAGAAAAGAGAGGGAACTTGAATGGGACATTTGAACCTGCAGAGCCAGTGGCCGGCAAAGAGAGTTGCGGGATCCCGACTTCCACTAGCATCTTTTAGGCAGTCGAGATGAGACTAGTGCCCGTAGTGGTCGAGAAAATAATGTTAGCAGTAATTGGTCGTGCTAGTGGTATTTTGTAGTGGTAGGAGCAGTCTACAGCTCCTGCACAACTATCGCTCATTCATCAATTCTCAGTTCTTCCATCAATTCCTGGCCTCTCCTCTCCTCTCCTCTCTTCCGGCCTGGTTCCTCGGCCTCGTTCGTTATGGCCTTTGTTCGCTCAGTCAATGCGCTACTGCGCACGTCGCGGATAGCTGCACAGTCGTCCAGGAATATCAACCCAGTCAACAGTGTCCTCGGTCAGAGTCGAATATCTGCGAGGACCTATGCAGCTGCTTTCCAAAGAACAAAACCCCATGTCAACATCGGTACGTGCAAGGGCTACAGGAACAGGATACAGGATACAGGGCCAGGTCTAACCCGCGCGCAGGAACCATCGGCCACGTCGATCACGGAAAGGTAGATGGCAGCACAGAGCTCATCGATCAGAGACGCGGCTAACGCAGCACAGACAACTCTCACCGCGGCTATCACGAAGCGACAAGCAGAGAAGGGCTTTGCCAAGTTTCTCGAGTATGGCGCAATCGACAAGGCGCCGGAAGAGCGAAAGAGAGGCATCACCATCTCCACCGCACACATCGAGTACGAGACGGATAACAGGCACTATTCGCATGTCGACTGCCCCGGTCACGCAGATTACATCAAGAACATGATTACCGGTGCTGCGAACATGGACGGCGCTGTCGTTGTCGTTGCTGCGGGAGACGGTCAGATGCCGCAGACGAGAGAACACTTGCTGCTGGCCCGACAGGTCGGCGTCCAGAAGATTGTTGTTTTTGTGAACAAGGTCGATACCATTCAGGACAAGGAAATGTTGGAGCTGGTCGAGATGGAAATGAGGGAATTGCTCTCCCACTATGGCTTCGAGGGAGACGACACGCCCATCATCTTCGGCTCTGCTCTCATGGCCCTCGAGGGCAAGCAGCCTGACATTGGCGTGGAAAAGATCGACGAACTGCTCCAGCAAGTCGACGAGTGGATTCCCACCCCCCAGCGAGATCTCGACAAGCCCTTCTTGATGTCAGTCGAGGAAGTCTTTTCCATTTCGGGTCGTGGTACCGTCTGCTCTGGCCGTGTGGAACGAGGTGTCCTCAAGCGCGATCAAGAAGTCGAGATTGTTGGCCGCTCTGCCACCCCCATCAAGACCAAGGTGACGGACATTGAAACCTTCAAGAAGTCCTGTGAGGAGTCACGTGCTGGCGACAACTCCGGCCTGCTGCTACGAGGCGTCAGGAAAGACGACGTCCGACGAGGCATGGTGGTGGCAGTGCCCGGTACCGTCAAGCCACACACGACCGCTTTGGTGTCCATGTATGTTTTGACGGAAGAGGAGGGTGGCCGAAAGTCTGGTTTCGGCCAGAACTATCGCCCGGTCATTTTCTTGAAGACGGCTGATGAAGCTGCCTCATTGGCATGGCCCGAGGGCACCGAAGATACTGGCAAGATGGTCATGCCGGGCGACAACGTAGAAATGGTCATCACCACTCATCATCCCGTTGCTATGGAGTCGGGTCAACGATTCAACATCCGTGAGGGTGGCCGAACCGTGGCGACCGGCCTGGTCACCAGAATTCTCAAATAGACGACCTGGCCGGATTACGATGCTGTACAACAAAATACCTCGCTGTATTACCAGCACTTTCTGCTTGTACATTTGTGACGGAATGATACCAAGAGACAGGATTGGAACTTGCATGGCCATATAGGCGGGCGAGCGAGCCACTGGTATAGACTCTCAGCTTCAAGCACGATAGTTAATGAACAAAAGTTCTGCCGTGTTTTGGTACAAAGCTCTTCTCGGAGTGGCTGGAGCTGAATCTCAGCAACTCTGGACTTGCTCCTTCACGCCGCCTTAATGATTTGCTGCATCCCTCGCCATCGACTATGGCCTTACCCATGCAAGCTCTTACCGCCCTTATTTGCACACTCCACCACTTTTTGCGCTCTCAAAAACCACATCCGGGCTACGACGTTGCTGCCAGTATGCCGGCCGTCTCTGCTCCACCTTCTTTCGCCTCCCGCTCTGCTCTCCGTCGCCGCTTCTCTATCACAATCTCCTTTCTCTGCTGTAGCATTTTCATTTGTCGATCTTCCACCCCTTTTAGCCAGTATCCGAACGACCCTCCGATCGTTGCAAAGAGTGGGTATACCCATAACGCGCCTCGTTGGAAGAACGGCCTCATCTCTATGCCGAGCTGGACGAATCTGGTGGCGACGCCTGTACAGAATTAATACTCACAACATGGAAATGGAAACATGGCGTAAATCTCTGACCGAATGCGCCCCAGAATAGAACCTTGTGCACCATGATCGCGGCTGTTTATGCTTTTTGCTTTTCTTGATCGGATCGTGTCTGGCGCTCCAGGCGCACGAACAGCCTTGTCAGAACCGTGCTGACCTCCAGAGATATAAGAAACACTCGTCGAAGAGATGTACAGCGGAAATTTGTTGCGTAGATGGCGTGGTTTGGGCTCGATGAACAGCTGATCGAGCTATTGCCTGCACCCGGAATGAACTGGGTTGTTTGAGTCACGTGCTTAGCGGAGCTTTGTATCTCTGCTACGGCAATTGGCAAACGCGCGAACTTTCTCCGCAGTCGCGACTTCCCTCTGGTCCTATGTCAACTCATCGCAGTACAACAAATATCCAAGGATGGCAGATGTCGAGATGGGGGGTATGGTCCCTGGCGAGGATGCGGCCGATGCCTTCTCCCTACGACCACGATTCAAAATCTCAGAACTACCCTTGATGAAAGAGCAGAGATCCTCCATCGATGGGCTGCTATTGAAGTTCAAGAAACAAGGTGGCTACGACACGCTGAGGAAGCAAGTGTGGGCTGCATATAATACGTCAGAAGCAAAATCCAACCTGACCCAATCCATCAACCGGGTTGCAGAAGCAGAAATTGACAAGGAGCCGAATTTGTTGGCCAGGGATCGAGGCAAAGCTGCGACTTTGATCCAGGGTGCCGTTGATCGAAGCGGAGTCTATCAAGAAGTGGGTTCCCGAATCGATCAGGAGATCGCAAAGCATCTGGATATCGTCCTCCGCTCCGTGAGAGACATCCGCAAAGCTGATGTCGGCGAGGCAAAAGCTGTCGACGAGGAGCAAAAGGGCAGCAAGACAGATGATCAGTATGCGGCAGAGACCGAACAGAGGGGGTTGGACAGACAGACGCGACGAACTCGCATGGAAGAGCTGGCTCGAGAAACGGCTGCGCTCAAGGCCAAGCTCCGTGCCCACGAGGAGAAGAAAGCCAGAGAAGAGGCCGCTAAAAGAGTGGAGGAAGAACAGAAGCGTCAAGAAGCTGAGGAAGAGGCTCGCAGGACGGAGCGCCAACGAAGACGAGACGAAGAGGAACGCAGAGAGGTCGAGAGGATCAAGGCCAGAGATGAACGTGCAAGAAAACGCGAGGAAGAGAGGCGAGAGAGGGAGAAGGAATATGAGAGAGACCGTGAGGAACGGCGGAAAATCCGACAAGAGCGTGACAGCAGAGACACTTCACGGGACGGCCGTCGGGCCTCGGTCGATGTGCGGAAGGAGCCGTTGAGTGAGAAAGACCTCGAGACTGCTGCACTAGAGTCTCTGCTCAATGAGGGTAAAGAGCACGCTCGGAAGCCAAGACGAGATAACGATCATGAGCGAGAGCGAGAGCGAGAGCGAGAGCGTGAACGTGACCGTGACCGCGACCGGGACGACAGAAGGCGCAAGAGAGATCGATCCATCGACAGCCATAAAAGAGACGAACGGAGGAGTAGATCACGAGATCGCAAGACCCGGACTCAAGACCCTGCCGGCCAGCGTGAGCGGAGTCGCGATATTGAAGAAGGAGAAGCCAGTAGCCAGAAGGGCTCCCCTACTCCCGTTGCTCTTCGAAGGCGGCCCCGCTCCGCTTCTCCTGTGGGCATTGATAGATATGTGCCGGGAGGGGGTGTACATCGAAGCGAAGGAGAGAAGCAGCGAGAACGCGAAAAGAGGAAAACCAGAGAAAGTCTCAAAGCGGATAGATCAAGCAGCAGGCTGGACGAGCGGTCTTCTCGCCGTTATGAAAGCTACAAAGGCTCGGTGACTCGGCAACCAGGCGACTACACATCGGAACGCGACCGGGATGATAGAGATCGACGCCGAGATAGGGAGACCGATCGTGAAAAAGATCGTGACCGTGATAGAGACCAGGATTCACGGAAGAGGTCTCGCAGCCCCAGGAGAAGAGATGATGATCGGTATCGACGTGATGAAGCCAGAGACGATAGGAGGATCGATTATCGAGATGATGATCGTCGAGACCGGGATCGAGACCGGCAGCGCGAGCGGGAGCGGGACTCGGAGCGAGACCGAGAACGGAACAGGGATCGAGACCGAGACCGAGAAAGAGATAGAGACCGAGGCGGGGAGAGGGATAGAGAGAGAGATCGAGATCGAGACCGAGACCGAGGCGGAGGCGGAGGCGGAGGCGGAGACCGTGATAGGGATAGAGATAGGGATGGAGGTAGAGATCGCGATCGAGACCGAGACAGGGACAGGGACCGAGGCGGGGAGAGAGTCCGAGAGCGAGACCGTGACAGGGAGAGGGACAGAGACAGGGAGCGGGAGCGGGAGCGCGACAGAGACAGGGATAGAGACAGGGAGAGGGTGAGAGAAAGAGACAGAGACAGAGATAGGGACAGGGACAGGGATCGAGAGAAGGATAGGGATAGGGACAGAGAGGACCGCGACAGAGACCGAGACCGAGACCGAGACCGAGACCGAGAGTATCGCAAGTACGACGACAGAGAGCGAGATCGCAGAGACCGGGACTCGGAACGAGATCGGTATCGAGACAGCTCCCGGAGAGATCGGGATTCAAGGCGCTGAATTTTGAACAGATTGAGCTCAGCAGATATCAGCAAGACGAAGTACGACAGCACATCAACAGATGGTGCCTCATTGATTGCGCACCAAGTGGCTGCGTCTTTGGATTCGGCGACAGTTCCAAATCACAATCTAACCTTTTCGCATTTCATGTATCACTATCCATGGAGCAGGAAAGTCGCCTTACTCAACAGTCTATGTGGACTGAGATTTCTGGTCAACAGCGTCTTGCCATCCGTCGTGGTTGGAATGTTTTTTATAATAGTACTCCATCTCGGATTTTGGCTGCAAATCAGGCGACAACCTCGACACGACTGTTTCTTGCAGGGTCTCGATGCTCTTCCGATTGTCTCCATCTTTGGTCCATATCGAAATGTGGGCAACATATAATCGTGGTGAATACGATATACCGAGGATATGATCTCTCTCTGCCCGACACGTCAGTTTTGCGCATTTGCTGGCAGCGTGCTCAAGAGGTGCAACTTCAGCACAACAACTCACCTCCTGCAACAACCGTCTGCAACTCTCCGCCGCAGACCATCAGACAGAGCTCTTCCCATGTTCGCAACGCCTTGCGATCGTCCTTGCGGACCTTGAGTGTCCAACACCCACCCTGCAGATTCTCCTCCTCTTCCCACAGCGGCTTCACACCGGCTCGGAAGAAATACACGGCATCCTTGGTGGCCAGGTGATCCCACGGAAAATTGTTGTATATTTTGTAAAAGGCGGCAATGTCTGGGACACTGTCTGCGAGCAGACTCGGCTTGGAGCTGGCGGAGGACTTGGTGTGCCAGAATGAGAATACATATTGAAATGGCAGCGGCCGCATCCGAGATAGGACGTTTTTGTGCAGAAGCGACGACGAACGAGTTCTCCCAGGCAGCGACGGTCGTGCAACTGATGATGGCGAATCCCCCGATGGCTGCTGCTCTGACGACTGTGATGGTGTGATGTTGATCATAGGATTCGGCCACCGAGATGCCATGATTGCTGCCATGGAGGTAAATACAGTGGTCACTCGGAGTAGTATAGATGTGGTGTGAGCTGCTCCCGGGGGTTGACGACGTTCAAGAGCCTCGCAATATTGTGTCTTTACCAGATGTTGAGGTTTTACTTGACAAACAGTAAGAGCCAGGCTACCATGAACACTTTATAAGTCACGCTGCTGTAAGACCAAAAAGTTGTCTTAATCGATCAAAAATCTTGGAAGTCGCGGCACAGCAAGTCAAACCTGAAACAACAAAAAGTGTCCACCACACACGTTCGTCGTCGTTCGGACACGCATTCACAAAAGGGTAATATACTATATCACGACCGTGCCTCTCCCTCCCCCCATGCCACGCGTTCAAGTTCACACCCCGGTTCTCTGTTAGTAGAGCGCCTTGAACGGGAAGAGCAAAAGCGGGACCGTTCCAAAAACGCCTCTTCCCAGAAACACCGTGGATTCCAGAGCCGAGCACACGTAAGGTAGGTGTTGCGTACACACACATACTCCATACACACACATGTAGAGACACATCATGTCTCCCAAAGAAACTAGCTCGACTGATTGGCTGTCGTTCGGCGGTTATTGACGTGACGCTCCATCCCTGCTTGCTTGCTTTTGTTCTGAAACACCGTTTCATGTATGTGTGATTGGGTCTTTTGGCGCTAAGCCCGTGTGGCTTTTTTGCAACCTACAAGACATGCACGGACATGCAACGGGGTGTGATACGAAGTACACGATCTGCACGATGTATTAGCTGCTAGTGAGCCGTGCTGAGCTCCACTGCACCTGAGCCCGTCCGTCACGGTCCTGTAGTGACTCGGAATGTACGGAGTAGCTATATATGCGTGCCCTGCCGGCCCAGCGAAAAAGCTTAGCTCGCGGTGCTGAGCTCTAACTGTCGTGTCTGGGGCCACACTGGCACGAGTCATTGGGCTGACTGAGTACCTAGGTAGAGCAGGGACGTTGATCTGTGTATGCCGTGCAAAGTACTACTCCATACTACAAAATTAGTAGCCACTGGCAGTGCCCCAAGAGCCCTAGCTAACTAGGTAGGTAACTACGCGTGACATGACCTTGATGTATATCCTCCGTACTGACCACACAAACACAAAAAGCACAGCAACTCTAAACGATAGCAAGACAAGGCAAGGCGGGCGGGCGCCATTTTGAAGTTTGTGCCAATAATGGGAAGCCCAATAATAGAGACGACTAGGAAATAAAGACTATCTGATACCACATATACGTACGTGGCTTTGGAAATTGGAATGTTTTAGCACTGGCAGGTCGCACAACTGTGAAGCATCCACGTTGCCCAATATTACGCCAGTGCGGAGCTCACGGAGCTATACTGCGTAATCAGCTTCAGCTTTGGTGCACTCTACTGGTCACGGTATGCCTCGCGCCTAGCCTTCAAGTTGTCGAGGGCATCCAATATCTTCCCGAGGTCCAGGCGTATTACAACGCACTGGCATTCCTGAAACACAGTGCGAGCCACGGTAAACTTCGGTAAAGGCGATGACGGTGGGCTTCAAGTTTTCCAGCCGGCGAGGTCCACCGAGGTCCACCACAGCAGACTCCACCATCAAAACTCACTGCAGCCCGACTCGGACCAGTCTCGACACACCAGCCACCAATCACCGATACGGCATGATTTTTCGTCGCCCTCACCATCATCATCATCATCAGAAGACGAAGGCTCCTGCTCTCCCTCCGACACAGGTGCTCGAAGCAGTGGAAGCACTTGATGAACCTTGCCTGACATTTGTGGTAATGATACTACTAGCAGCAATAGCGGCAGAAGAAGAAACTTCGTCCTCTGGTGCTTCAGAAACAGACTCAGACATAGACTCAGACATAACAGACTGGGGTCCAGCAGATTTAGCTAACAGTGAGGATGACGACGATGACGATGACGACGATGACGACGACGACGACGACAATGACAGTGAGGATCACGACGATGACGCGACTGACTCCCTCACACAGCCCAGTCGCCAGCTTCCTGGCCCATCATCAGCCTCGCACGCCAGCCCAGCCGGCAGTTCCACCAGCGGTACTGGCAGTACAGGCACAAAAAGCGATATAGATACCGGCATCGGCGTTAATACCCGCTCAAACACTACCATAAACACAGATACAGATACAACTACAGGTCCTAGTCCCAGGATAGGTGGTACAGGCACAGGCACAGAAGCAGATGGAGATGGAGACATCCACACACGCGTGGCATCATTCTTTTCGAAACTCGCTAATCAACCATCACAGCGAGGGCCGATAGATGAAAGTATTGAGATTGCCGAGCATTCTTCTCACTCTAACTCCGACTCTAACTCTGACTCTGTTGTGGATTTGGATTCCGGCAATGCTGAAGTCGATCATGACCGTGGAAATATTGAGGTCGATAATGATGAAAATGAAAATGAAGATCCGGCGGAGACTGGTGCGAAGCAGTATATCCAGCTGGATCTGGCGTTGGGGGTTTTGAGTGAGGAGGATCATGCCAGTGCTGATCAGCGGGAGAGAGAAAAGGAGGACATTCGAGTGCCTTGGAAGGAGACTCTGAGAGATGAGTCTGCAGGTGAACATGAAGCGGAGGACGAGGGTGAGAGAGAGACTGACGTTTCACACGATGACCCGCTTCGTCGCTTACGGTCGGTGATGCGACCTGGTCACCACTTGGCTGCAGAAATCGGCAAGACTGGCCGTTCAAACCGGAAGAAGCGAGGTATTGAAGAGGTAGGCTGAATCACCAACCACGCTCAGACGCAAGGGCCGGGGATTTGATACCCGACGATACAACGGAATCTATTGTCTATGCGATCTGTTTAACTCTACACTCCCACCCCGAATTCCGCTCTAGCAAAGGCAAGCTTGCACCTAAACACCAGCCCAGCTCGTTTCCGGCAATCTTCTTGGCAATCTTCACCTCTCGGTCAATCTCCAGCTCATACCCAGTGTGCAACAGCGCTAGAATAAAGTTCAGGTCAAGGCACCACTCAGGACGCTCATCCAACTCTCCAAGCACATGCTTTCCTTCACCCGTCTTGATGCCGGCAAATGCAGTCTTCCACGTCTCCGCGCCAGAGCACACATTATGTGTCAAGTCATGAAGTTCGCGAATAGTGAAGCTGTCGGGCATGCCAAGGTCCTTCGTCCGGTCATAGAAGTAGGAGAAAACATAAAGGTCTTCGCGGGCAAAGGTCTTGGCCAAGCTCGGCTGATGCACACCGTTGAAGGAGCAGGGCGCGAGATCGCACTTGGCATCTTTTTTCAGAATGTTCTCCGTGAGGCTGCGGCACTGGGCAGGGAGCGAGTCGGCTGGGCCATACATGACCACAGATTGGTCGCCTTTGAGGGCGTGCGTGGAGGGGAAGGTGAGATTCACCCGTCGTGAGGCGCCAGGCGCGATGCAAGGGTTTGGAATGGGTTCACTGAGCCAGGCGAGCGAGTCAGGAGTGGCTTCGACCTGGTTGTCGAGGACGAGCGTGTGGAGAGCCTTTCTGGCGGCCATGAGTCCGTAGCCCAGATGTGAGTGCTGGTAAAGTTCAAAGTCGCGGCCACCGAACGCGAGTTTGTATTTGTGGTCGCCTTCTTCCATGTGCAGGGGCATGCCGCCGCTTGGAGAGTCGGGAAAGGTCGGTTCAAAGACGATCTGGGTGCTTCCACCGCCCAGGTCGAAGATTGCTGCGGTAGGAGATTTGTCTGGTCCTCCTATTTTGCCCAGCAGATAGTTTGTGGTGATCCAGGCATATACACCCTCCATTTCGCCAGGCATAATCTCAATACCACCTTTATCCTGTGCGACCACAGGGAAGGGATACACGGTTTCCAAGCGCTGTCTCACCGCGTCGAGAATTTTGGCACTCATCTCATCGCCGAGAAGACGCAAACCCGCCGTGGCTTTCACCGCAATGGGAGAGCATGATTTGTACTCATCTGGGATGGTGTCCATGGCCACCTTCAGGAGAGGGTCCAGACTCTGCGCTGCACCTTCAACGTCGTTCTTATACGAGCTCAAGCCTGAGCCCCCTTCCTTCTTTTCGGTCATCTTGAACTCTTCATTTTCTAATTCTGGGGTCGGACCGCAGTTGTTGAATTTGTACACGTGAATTCGTGAGCCAGTGCTTCCGGCGTCGATCATGATAGCGTATTGTACAAGCGGTTTCGCAGTGTCGTGTGGCCTCGTGCATTTCGTTGTGGGGGAGTCTGCTGCGGAATAAACATTACTGCCGCCTCCTCCTCGAGTTGAGCTTGTAGGCGTGGAAAAGAACATCCAGTAGAGCAGAATGATGGCAAGCATAGCGACTGCTGGCCGAAGCCATTTCTGACGACTTTGCGCCATTATAGAAGTTCGCACTGTGCCTGCGTCAGAGCTATCATTGGGTCGCCAAGGGAGGCTGTCGTTGCGTGGCAGGCCAGAAGAGCCCACGGATCGTCGTCGAGGAGAAGATGTGAAAGACCACATTAGATAGTCATCCGGCCGCTTGAATTGTGCGGTGTAGGGCCTCGAAGCCGCGAAGCAGTAACAACAGCCGTGGTCACAGAGACAACTGTTGAGGGATTCGGGGGTGTGGCGGAGGCCTCGTTGGAGGTGAGGGTTTGAAGAACTCGAAATCGCTGGGCTCGGCTGGATACACAGAGGAACTTTTTTGGGAAGGCACGGAAAGGCAGGCTCGGCAGGGTCCGTCGTGGCTTACCGAGATTTACGAACTCCGATTGGTGGGCAGCACGAGTCTTCTCAGTATGGAGTTCCAGGTGCCCACCAGAAAGTCGAGTGGACTTGAACTGCGTCGGCCTTTGTTCCCCCAAATCAATAGCCACCTTCTTGTCGTAGTGTTGACCAGCTTCCAACGCTACAGATATGGCTCGACTGGTGCCATCATTGGGCGTATTGCAGTATATGACTGACTGTTTACGCTTAGCACCAGTCGTGCAGCTCTGCCGCAAACGACCAGCTCCCGGTGCTCGGCCCCAAGTCGTCCACTCTGGCACCAAGCTCAACCCCGTTCGATGGCGCTCGTCAGTGGGAACTGTCATCTACCGTGAGTTCACGCTCGACGAAGACATTCCAGCACGGCAGATCCAAGTCAAGAACGAGGAAACCGGCAAGCTCAACCCTCCTCAGTCTCTGTTCTCCGCCCTGTCAAATCTGAATCGCGATCTGCAAGTGCTGCGCATGCTGCACAATCCAACCGACGCGCCCGCCATCGTCGAAATCGCCGAGAAAAGATCACTCGCAGAGCGACTCCGCACGAAAGAATTGCAAGTCAAGGAAGCTGCCAGAGCCAGCCGAGACAGCAAGCCAAAGCAGCTCGAGCTCAATTGGGCTATTGGGGGTCACGACCTGGAAATGAAAATGAAGCAGCTACGACAGTTTGTGGAGAAAGGAAAGAAAGTCGAGGTGCTCCTTGCAGCAAAAAAGAGGCAGAGGAGAGCCACGCCCGAGGAGGCGTCGAATCTGATGCGCGAGATAAGAAAAGCCATCGACGACATTGAGGGGTGCAAGGAAATCAAACCCATGGATGGAACGATTGGTGGCCAGGCTATAATGACTGTCCAGAAGCAAGGCAAATGAAATTGTCCTTCCAATGGAACGAGCCGAGGTGGTGCCTGCTGGTATTGATCTAGCATTCGTCATTCTGCTAGTGTGTGGAAGCACACAGACGCATTCATACACGAAAGAAGCGGCCATCATTGCTCTGGTGAGAATATCTATCGTGGTCGCTGTGCGGAAACATCTTCCGAGGAGCAGAAAAAAGTGAAAGCGTGACAGCCTACAAGCAGGACTGCATCTGCATGGTCTAAGCACACAAGCAACTGAGAAGGTTCAGGACCATAGCCGTGAGTTCTTGTCAGCCAGTAGTCGCGTGACTGTTGGCGCTGTCCATCGTTTGGACAGCTGTCTACGCAGCTTACGATTCAAGGGTATGACCGTCAAGAACAGGAAACTCCCACACACTACACACACTATCTAGCATCTGACGCCCGTACCGAGGCTTGGGGAGAGTCGTTCGCCTTTGAATGGAAGCATATGCTAGGAAGCAGCTATGCTCGATGTTGCTACAGTGATCATCGTCTCTGCTCGTAATGCGCTATTCGCGACTGTCATGACCAAGTTGAATGAGATCTTCACATCTTGAGGCTGGACGGACAGGACAGAATGCGCTCGCTGGATCCTTCGTGTTTAGGCATACCAAGCTAAGAACCATCGTCAGTCGATTCGAATCTTCTACGTGGGAGCAACGATAGTGTATAGCTTGCAACGGGGGCACGCTTGACATATGTTCCTCTGAGGCTCCTTGCATTGGAGGGCTTGTGGTAGACATGTTTGTTGCTAGATGTGTTCAGCTGTGACCTTCAACCTTCATAGACAGGGAGCGCCAAGACCACGGTGCGGCAGGAGCCGAGAGGTGGCTTGAAAGGTGGCTTGAAAGGTGGCTCGCGTGGCTGCGCGCTGAGGGACGGACTTGGCATCAAGACATCTGTCCGCATGCCGTAGTCATACAATATACGATTCTGTTAGGAGTTCACGTTTCCACAAAACCCTCCACTCAACTTCTAAGCAGTTAGGCTCCTGGTTTTCTCTAATATCGGTCACTCACAGATAGAGCTGGCTGCACGATCTACATTATGGCCAGAAAACCAGTCACGACAGCCGCCCCAAGGGGGACCACAACAGCAGCTCCAAAGGCGACGACGACAGCAACCCCAAAGGCGACCACGCCGGCCAGCATTACACCCAATCCCCCCCCTGCCGCTCAACCGAAGCCTGTGTCTACACCATCACTTTCATCCAAGTCGTCACCGCAGGATGTTGCATTGCATGTCTGGCACAAATATTTGGACGATACGCCAAAGCGGACAATGCTGCTCGACATCTTCATACTCTTCCTCGTGCTAGTCGGAGCCGTTCAATTCCTCTACTGCTTGTTAGTTGGCAATTATGTATGTTATGTTACTCTGGCTCCATCAAATGTGTCACTATTCTAATGGTCTTCTAGCCATTCAATGCCTTTCTCTCCGGTTTTGGTGCTTGCGTGGGTCAATTCGTGCTCACGGTCTCCCTGCGAATGCAAACTGCGGAGCGACCTCCACCGACCGCTTCGGCAGCAGCAAAGAAAGCTGCCTCAAAGTTCAATGACGAAGGATTTGAAGAGAAGGACGAAGACGGGAAGCCAGTCTCCAAGATCAGTTCTGAAAGAGCTTTTGCAGACTATGTTCTAGGCAGTCTGATACTGCACGCTTTCTGTGTTAACTTCATTAACTAGGTTGGCTAGTTCACCATCTGTATGTCAGAGTGAATGACAAAGGCATCTTCCGGCCTCAGACCAAATCAGCTCGATTTGGTAGCTGGCATTCAAGAGCATTCCCCTGAGAGTTCTTTGTCCTCAAATGTCAACGTCTCACCGTCTTCCGGCCATCCAACAAAGAATACCTCGATTATGTCTTTCGCGGGCCTTCCTTTCTCTCCAAAAAGTCCTTCTGCCAGATACAACATCAACCTCATTGTCCATCGATGCATTCATAAAGTTAACATGCGGCCCGTCAAATGTCATCATGCCGTCCTTTGGCACGAAAAGTTCCGGCCTCGACCGCCCCTAGCCATAGACACGTAGCAAATATGAGGGCCTTCGCAAGTTCGATTTTGATGCTGACAAGTGCTATCGATGCAGCTAACGCATTCTACCCAATGTACTCGCAAACGTATACGCTGACCTACGACTATTCGGGGCAGAATTTCTTCAACAACTTTCAATTTTACACTGAACCAGATCCAACAAATGGTCACGTTCGCTACGTCGATATGTCGACGGCCAATTCCACGGGACTAGCTGGATTTCTAAAAGGCCTCGATACGAATATGACGACGGATTCAACCGGCCCGATCTACCTTGGTGTAGACAATATTTCTGCCAACACGAGCGCCGGTCGATCCTCGGTCCGAGTCAACAGCATTCAAAAGTTCAACCATGCGTTAATCGTTGCAGACATTCTGCACATGCCCGCTTCTGTCTGCGGTGTTTGGCCGGCATACCGGATTCTCGGTTCGGCTGCGAAGTGGCCCGAGGCCGGCGAAATAGACATCCTGGAGAATGTGAATGATGAAGCAACAAACAAATATACGCTGCACACAGATCCGGGCATTGTCACCAGCAATCATACAGGCCACCACATGATGGGACGGTTGGTGACAGCGAACTGCGATGTTAATGCTCCGGGCCAAGATCGGAATGCCGGTTGTACAGTCGTGGATGGCAAAGACGTAAAATCGTACGGAGACAGCTTCAATGAAAACAATGGAGGTGTCTTCGCCACCTTGATCGACGAACAAGGTATTCGCATATGGTTTTTTGAGCGTCAGTCGGTGCCGGATGACATTATACAAGGTCAGCCCGAGCCACCATGTCGGATGCAAAACACAGGGACTATGGCTAGCACTTGGCCGCTTCCGAATGCTCGATTTGACAGTCCAAACAATACAGCTGACGCCTTTGACAACCACTTCAAGGATATGCAGATCATCATCAATACTGCCTTTTGTGGTGACTGGGCTGGTGGAGTGTGGAATCGAACCGATAGCTGCAAAGCGCTCGCCCCAACTTGTGAAGAGTACGTCAGCAACAACCCGACTGCATTCAGTGATGTATACTGGGCCATCAATGGCATCAAAATCTACGAGCCGAGCAGCGGTGATGGGACGGTGCCGAATCCGGATCAGCCAGCGTCCCAAAAGCGCGCGGAAACATATGATCGTAAGGTCAGAAGACAGGTTCATCGTGTCAAGCGAGACCTGTGAAGGGGTCGAATCGTGTACCAACAAGTGATTACTGACGGGGGTTTCATCCTGGCCTTCGTGCAAGAGTGCTTGGATAGCAATAGCTGGTGCTAGCGTCATGTACCGCCTTCCACTGAAATTCCGGCAATAGATGTCGAAGGGAGGAAGGTACGTTCTAGACAGCCATGTTTCATACTAGCAGCAATTCTCGATAGCCACAATGGCATGTAGACAAAGCGCAATTTCTTCCGAGCTTTTCGAACGTTACGCGCAAATCATCATTTTGGAGTTACATGCCGTGCGCACACACACAGCCAGAACCAAAAACCAGTTTTTTTCTCCTAGAATGCGTAATGAAGAAAAATGGCCGGGGTGTGTCTTGCCTATATACCTAGGGTAGTATTTATTAGTGTCAGTCACTCTCATCTCCTCCTCCTCCTCCACCACCACCACCACCACCAGCAGTAGTAGCCTTCTTCTTCCTCCCACCAGCTTTCCTCTTCTTCGCCACGGGCCCAATATCCTCGTCGTCGCTCTCACTCTTCGCCTCCGACTTTCCCCGCGGCCCACTTGTGGTACTTCCCTTTTTAGCCGCCCCTTCATCCGGCGCATTCTCACAGATCTCGTTCAGAAAGTCGTACTGCGGATCCGCCAGCAGCCCGTTCTTCAAATGCGTCGCCGTCACCCGCTTGCTGTTCTGTTCCTTGGCGTTTGCCGCGCCCTTGGACACGAGCGCGATCATAAAGAGCTCCAGCGCCTTGGCGACGGCTGTCGGTGTCGCCTGTGCTACTTTGCCGATGTCTTCGTCGGTCTGCATTATGCGTTTGATCCGCGCTACTGGGAACTTGGTGCGGACTTCAACTGCTGGCAGCGTGGTCTGCGGTTGCGGTGGAGGTGCGAAGGGTCCTCCTGGTACTACTCCTGGTACTACTCCTGGTACTCCTGCTGCTGCTGCAGCTAGTGGTTGGTGAGGGTGATGGTGAGGATGAGGTTGAGGATGGTGAAGGAAGTGCTGTTGCTGTTGCTGTTGCTGTTGATGTTGATGTTGATGTTGAGGAGGCGGTGGTGGTGGTGGTGCTCCAGCAGCAGCAGCAGGCATGATCGGCTGCGGCTGCATCGGGATACGCGGGTGTGCTGCTGGTGGTGGTGGCGGTCCCGGTCCCGGTCCCGGTGCTATCCGTTCGTCGAACTCGTTGACTGGATAGGCGTCATCGTTGTAGTTGACTTGCGGTCGGCTTCTTAATCGAGCCATGTTGTCTTGAGCTGGTGGCGGTGGTTCGAATGGCGACGGGTGCTGCGGCGCAAAGTACGGCTGCTGCGCGGGCTGCTGCTGCTGCTGGCCCACGGGATAACTGTGCTGCTGGGGATGACCTCCGTAATATGTGGGTGTTTGAGTGTGTTGAGGCGGGAAGAACTGCGGCGTAATATCATGTGCGCTGCGCGGAGTCGGAATTGATGGGATCCTGTTCAATCGTGGCGGCGGCGGCGCCTGGAATCCTGACACATCTGGAGAACGAGGCCGGTAATTTGACTGTGAAGGATTGTGATACTCGTGTGAATTGTTGCTCATCTTGAGGTCATCAGATCTGACCCAAACGAACCAGCCGTATGCAAGGAGGAACGTGTTCTCTTGGCGCGATTTTGATGTCGCTTTGTTCGTTAAAGCAGCCTGCAGCAGTCTTGCGCCAGAGGATTCGATCTCAACTTGTTGTATATATACTGTATTATTCCTGACAAATTTGATGATCTAAGTGATGGAAAGTGGCTTCTGATATACAAAGTAAGTGACAGCCCTTGAGTCGAGGTGGCTTCTTGGCTTTGGGTATCCCAAAACGGCGCGTCAAAATCTTTTATCTTTCAATAATGCTTTACGGAAGTTACTGCTAGCTCCGCTAAAAAGTCAATTACGCGCTTGCCTCCTCACAACATTGGCACTTCGTTGACAATACCTCTTCGTCATGCCTCCCGCAACTTTCACTTCCAGGTTGTCAACAACAGAGCGACGCAGGAGATCATGGACACTGACGGGTTGTGTCGCTCTTGTGTGAATTTTACGACCAATGTCACACTTGAATGCCGTAGCCAGGTTTCGTGGATCACATTGACGATTTCCTGGTACCTACACTGGTTGGTACCTAGGAACTAAAGAGGTTTGTATCTCCAAGGTAAGTTGCATTGAAGATTCAGGACTTCTGATAAAGTTCCGAAGAAGACACAAAGCAAGGTATTGTCTTTGAGACCAACCGTTCTTGAAGATTTTGTCTCATATCTTCCAATGTGTGAATTTCATTTCTACCATTCGTTCATTCAATCCCTTTTTGATTTTCATGCAACACCCAATGCGTTGCTTGCACGACCTAGTCAACACTGCTCAGCTTTTTCAAGACCCCGAAGATGCTGGTCTCAAGAACGCCCCTGCAAAGCGTGATTGATTCACTTTTACTGACGACTGACGAACAATGAATAACGAAGCGTGCACGAATCCACATTCTATTCTGGGCGAGTTTGGCTTGAATGATCCTTGAGGAGGCCCACACGACAAAGAAAGACGGGACCCCGACTCAATCTGAGCTGCTGCTACTTCCCGCGTGCCGTCCCGTGGCCATTCTCGCCGACGATGTGGCTCGGTGCCTGCATTGCAAAACATGGCTAGTACAGCTTTGAGACTTCTGGCTAGTACATATACAGCGCCATTAATGTTGTGGAAGCACAGACACTACAGAGTGGTCTGTCCCGGCGGAGAAGAGAGAGAGAGAGAGCCCGTACTCTACAGACGCGTCTCACGGTGAACGGTGAGTTCTCCAATTCTGTGGTCAACTATGCCCTAGTCTCAGTCGCAATGGAGGTGTTTCTTGTTCATGGCCACTCTAGACAATGAAGAGGTTCGCCTTGTTGCTATTCGAGGCTTTCGTGTTTCTGCTCATCATTGTCCTTTGCATTGAATGGCTCCTCGCAATAATTTTCATCAAGAAATAGACACATAAGGAGAGGTACAAAGGAACAATCAGTTTTCTTTTCTAATCACGACAGCCCCAACTACATCGATTCGATTCGATTCCAATCAAACGAAGCAGTTCGTACTTGCTAATAACATCAAAATCAACCAGCACACCCTCCATCAGGCCTCCAGTATGGGGTACATCCGCATTGCTATTTGGTTCCCTCTTGTTATACTCCTACCCTTTGCCATAGTACATGGCACTATCTTCCTTCGCAATGTGCATACAACGATCAAAGATATTTTGTACAACAGTCCTCTCGAGGCTTTAAACTTCGTCCGATATATTTCGTCCGAGCCAGATCTTTTGTTCCTATCGCTGTTGTTCATCCGATACCACAGACTCGTCATCTCTATCTTACGTCATCTCCACTCCCAGACGGCAGGACAAGTAGCTACCAAGCCAACTACTAAGCATAGCCATGTCATCCTCACTACTCCAGATCTTGGGTTATTCGCACTCGAAAGATGTATTCGATCCATCGTGTCTCGATCGCCCGAACGGCTGACAATCATCACGAAGAAGCAGGAGCTTCTACCAGAAGCAAGTGACGTTGCTGCGAGATTGCGCGATATATCCAACACAGAGATCAGAGTAATCTCAACGGTCACAGCGGACGGACTTTTAGCAACAAGTTCGTCATTGACAGATCTAGCTAGCCAACTTGCAATTGATGATGACAAGCCTTTCGTCATCGTTGACGGTCATGCCTGGTGGGAAGACAACACCTATCTCGCACATCTTCTTGCTTCTTCTGAAAACGAGAGAGTGGACCCCATCTGTGCTAAGACGTTTATCAAGCCGAATCTGAGCCGATCCGTCTTTGGCACCTTCATCAATTTTCTGGTTCGTGCTTTGCTGAAAAATGCTGTTGGTGAGCTCACGACGCAACGGGCCATCCGCGGCGGAGATGAGGCATTTGCCTCACTACCAAGCGCTGTATGTGCTTCTACCACTACGGACGAGACTTTGAACCAGGATTGCGTCAGCAGAACATTCTTCATCTCGGAGCATGGAGCCCACCACCGTGCAAGATACGCCTTGGGAAACAGCCCGCATGGTAGGTCTCATGACGACGAAAAGGCCGGTGTCATGGGATCTTCCACGCTCAGAGCTGGCGGTTTGCGGAGTATGCACGACCACCTTCTTCGGCTCGCAGAATTAAGGTGGCGAAGGCTTGGTTACTCTTCTATTGCTAATCAGTCGGTCAAAAGTCGATTTTGGTGGACGTTTTGGGTTGCCATCCTCAAACTGTTCTACAACTTTGAACTGCTCTGGGACTCCCTCATCATATATGCGTTGTTTATGACAAGCTTTGCGGATTTTATCAAGTGCCTTGTTTGTGGTCTGCTCATCGGCTCAAAGGCCATTGAGTTCGCAGGACACATTACCCGACGTCCTGGAGATGTCATCTTCTTGCCACTTTATGTGTTGTTCGCCTACAGTTACATTTACTTTGAGCTGAGAGCTCTATTCACCATACATAGCAGGACATTGACGAGCCGAGACTTCGACACCAACCTCTCACTAAACAGGGCCATGGACACTGGGTCACTTGGCGCTATGAACGAGCCCCAGACACAAAGTGACATCGCCACCAGATCGTCAATTCCCCGCGACATGTCTGAGGCAAGCTCAAATTCCTTTACCCATCAATATGGCAAAAGGCCACGGTTCACAGGCAGTCCTAACAAGTTTACGCCATGGGGATGTATAAACACGAATTGTCCTCACCTGGTTCCTGCTAACATTCGAGAGTCTCAAATGAACGCACGAAGTAAGTCCAATAGCAACTCACGTAGCTCTTGTTCGGGAGGCCTTCCAGCGATCTGCATAGTTCCACCGCGGGGCGATTCTCAGTCTTCCTCACCAGGATCCTCCTCTTCCAGCCCCCAAGCCCAGCGGGCACTTCCGACCCCGTCTCATACCTTTGAATGCTCAAACAGGACGTCTCCTCCTTCTGGTTCTACCTCGATATCTCATTTGGCTGATATCGAAGTGGGAGAAGATGCACGCGCCAAAGACACGCCCATGCAATCTAATCCAAATCTCCTCGTACGAGACTACACACAGACGCAATCTTACGACGCTCACGACGCAAACCTTGAATACATGCCCGAGCAGGAGCCCGCTGCGAACGCAACGAATTTTCCTCCAGAACTCAGCCCGTCCGTTTCACAGCCTCAGATACACCTCCGGCCCAAACGGGAATATGTAAGTCCTTCTAGGTGTTCGAACGCCCGCTCTTATCAGCGCAAATTTGTGAAGGGCGATGATTGTCACCGGGTGCATGGCGATGGCACGTATTTAACTCCGTCAAGGGTGTGTACCAACGGGCAGCGGAGGTGTAGGAGCCCAGAACCCAACAGCTATCCGGTCTTGCCTTCCAAACCTCGCTGGTAGAATTCGCCTCATTTTCTAGAACAAAGCGAGCAACATGTATGTATATAGACCACCGTAAAAACGAAGGCACTCCTTAAAAAGTCGAGCGAGACTCTGCAACCACGAGGGGTCGGGCTGGGTTGGCGTTATCGTTATTGTAAATTATATATATTTCGAAATGCGCCTTGCATTGCTTTGAATTCCTTGGGGAAGTTTCATCTCTTCATATTTCCCAAAGCCGGTCGTCGAACTGCTCCCCCTTCCGCAAATATGAAATAAAGTTGATGAAGTCATAGTGAGTAGTCCCGTTACATCGTGACCCCTCGGTTAAACAGCGGGGGGGAAATCAGCATATAGAATTGCATTCGTCCCTAAATTATCTGTCAATTAAGACTGCGGCACGCTTCGAACACCATGTCAATTGGTATAGCCATTCTAGGCGGCGGTATATTCGCTCGCGAAAGCCACCTTCCCGGTATCGAAAAGTCGAAAGACTTGACTTTGAAGGCGGTCTACTCTCGCTCACTCAAATCAGCACAGTCACTCGGCACAGATTCAAGCAAAGTGAGCATCTACTCAGATGATTCAGAGCCCGAGCACAGGCTAGATGATCTGCTCGCACGAAAAGACATCGTTGCGGTGATCATTGCTTTGCCGATCAAGAATCAGCCTGAGTACATCAAAAAAGCACTACTTGCAGGGAAGCATGTCCTCAGCGAGAAACCAGTAGCTGAAAACGTGAAAGACGCGGTGGACCTGATCGAGTGGTATGAGAAGGGGATCAAACCAAAGGGAATTACTTGGGCCATCGCTGAGAACTATCGCTTTTTCAATACGTTCGCTCGCGCTGCCGAGGAGAGACAGAAAATAGGACGAACTCTCACCTTCAGGGCAATCAAACATGGGTTGATGCAGCAGGGCTCAAAATACCACGAGACGAGCTGGAGGAAATCGCCCACCCATCAAGGCGGATTTTTGCTTGACGGCGGTGTCCATTTCGTGGCTGCTCTGAGGGTGATGTTGGGCAAAGACGAACCGATCGCCAGCATAGCTGCGCAGACGACTCTGTTGCAAGAGCACTTGCCACCAGTGGATACGATTGAGGCTGTTGCGAAAACAAAAAGCGGTGCGGTAGGTAACATCTCCATATCTATGGGCTCTCCTGTCGAACGGAATGAGTATACAGTTGTGGGTCAGGAAGGTAGTGTCTCTGTGGGTCAAGATGTGGTGGAGATTAACGGGAAGAAGGAGGAGCTCAAGGTGGAAGATTTCGGCGTGACGCCGGAAATCAGAGCTTGGGGTGAAGGCTTAGCTGCCGGGAAAGCCAATCCCTTGCAAAGTCCTCGAGAAGCATTGGCAGATTTAGAGATTATTGAGGCATGTCTGAGAAGTGGTGAGCAGGGTGCAAAGCCGATAGAGCTGCGACTTCAGCAACCTCAGTGAATGGAACCTGGCCGCAGGCACATCACTGTTGTAGGGCATCAATACAATGCCATGCCGTTTCACAAATGAAACTCATCGGTGAGGTCTGCTTTGTGTCGCTGCTGGTATTTCCGCCCGTATCCTGGCCCACTCAACTCGCTTCCCACGTCGTACTATGCCCTTAATCAATGCTGACTCAACCCGAGAAAGCACGAACGGCGTTAACAATTGAGAACAGATTTTGCAGCTGCCTCTCAACAACGACAGCCTCCACTCGTCAGCAATTTACACGTGGAAAGACTGACTATTTCTAAACAACTTCTCGCTGCCAAAATTGTAAAAGCCTTTACCTAGAATTCCTGGTGAGGGGTGTCTTATTCCGAATGGCCTGCTTGGATCTCGAGTCCCCTTTAATTTAGTTTTTTTTGGACTTGCTAAAGCAGCGATATGGAAAATCTGTAGAAAGATTCCCAAGAGCAGTATAGGATGCTGAAGCCACATGCGGCCTGGTCGGTTCATACTTTAGACCTAGAAGGGTAGTGAGAGAGATGAGCTCAATGCAATTTGCTTTGTTGCCGTATCTCGGGCGCGGAATTTGCTGGAGTTCGGCATACCTTCCGCACGACACAACATGTACGTTTTCGGTAAGGTTTGGCAGTGAATGCAGGTCTTGGCGCACTTGACCTGCGCTGCGAAATTGTGCGAACTTTTGGCAGGCGCCTCTCGACATACTGAATCACATTTTCGACAATCGTAGGACCACCACTCCACCGACAAGGTTAGCAGAGGATTCGCGCATTCGATACCGAGCATTGCTGATAGTGTGAAAAGATGGTGTCCGCAAAGAAGCACGTTGCAATCGTCAAAAAGCACCCGAAAAAGTGGCACAGACATCAGTCCGATACATACAAATGTGTACCTTCAGCATGGCGGAAACCCAAGGGTATCGACAACAGAGTGCGAAGACGATTTAAGGGCCAGATGGTTATGCCTTCGGTAGGTTAAGAGCGGATTATGAGAGGAAAATACATCTTCACAGCGTCGGATGATTCTCCGGAATCTGGCAGCACGTGTAGATGAGTGCAGAAGATAAATGCTAATCCGACACTCTCCAGATCGGCTTCGGCTCCAACAAGAAGACTCGACATATGATGCCCTCAGGCCACAAAGCTTTCCTGGTCAACAATCCACAAGACGTCGAACTCCTCCTCATGCACAACCGCACATACGCTGCCGAGATCGCCCACGCGGTTTCGTCCCGGAAAAGAGTGGAGATAGTTGCAAAGGCGAAGGCTCTGGGTGTCAAGGTGACCAATCCTAAGGCAAGAGTTACGACCAAGTCGTGAATGTCGTTGGGCACGAAGTTGTGATTCTAGTAGCGTGAGGGAATGGGATTGAGCGTGCAATTCGAGACTGGGTTGGGAATACCGACACCACGAGACAATGTTTCTCGGTTGCAAATCGCAGGAAGTGCGGGTTGGCCTATGTGAAAAGCAAGCGGTTGAAGCAAAGGGGACTTCGACTTTGACATGGAGAATACCCCAAATTTACAGGTTACCCTATGCACGAATAAAAATCCCTTCAGCTATACCCGTGTGTGTGGTTCCAAAGCATCACCGGCAACGAATCTTTACGATCTTGTGAGCCTCAATGTTAAACTTTGACACATGCAGGATTCTTCAAGGTCTACTCGTCAACAACCCGCAAAAGATCTATGTATAACCAACATAGGTACAGCTCACAGCAGCGCCTTCTCAAGACGCCGGAAACCACTCGCCCCAATCCAGCATCGTCTTGGATTTAATCAGCGATCACTATCCTCCGTGAAACTCAGCCAGACTAAACTAGTTTCGCATTCTGACTCTTAAGCTGGGTTTAATAATCAAGTTGCGATCGGAGGAAGGTAGCCTAGAGGTGAGTCGATACATACTGACATGCACCAAGTACTGCTCATTTTTAGGGCAAAAACGATCGTTACATCATCATGAAAATGATATACGCAATGAGAACCCCATATGCGAGGTGAGGTCTTGACCTGCGAGAGAGAGACGCAGAATTACTGCAATCAGTAAGTTGCTGCTGTGGCCAAATTCCAGAGCCTTTAAGATACTTTGATCAGGAATGTGCTTGCGTCGTGTATATTGCCCGATTCACGTAAGGTGAGCGGACCAGCCTATTGCACCTGCTAATGCTGCGTGTCGCGTAGCCAAGGAAGTCCCTTCGGTCGCTTTCACCGGTGAGGTCAATCATGTCCCAGCGGAGATGCGGCAAAAGGCCAAGTTTTCGCAAACGTGGCCTTCGATCGTCCCTAAAGAACGGTGCACTTCATTCGTTCTCTTCCAAAGCATATGGAACTCCAGTCTTGGCACGACAACCACTTGGCAAATCTTGGCATCTTGAGCTTTTACAGCTTGTTGATTTGCAAGCTATGAAACGACTCTCCCATATCCATGTCCCATCCTGGACTCCATCATCCAGTCAAACCTCTCCAAGCACGATGGTCCGCATATCAACTCCGCCCGATGAATCCACTGCAGTGGCCAAGATGATCGGACAGTCGTTGAGGGGAGGGGATGACCTCCTTCACATCATTCCACAGCATGATCTGTGATCACGGAGCCTTGGCAGAAATGGCGGGATCTTAAGCTAGCCGTGAATTGACTTGAGGTGAAAATTTAGTGCCTGAATCAGGGAAGTTGCATCCGGCGGACAGTCTCCACCAAAACGATGTACCTATCAAGGTGCTAAGAACCGGGGAAAAAAATACAAAACGCCCAGGATTTCGAGTACAGGCATCTTGCTGCACGTAGCACGCTCAATGATGAACCACATAGTAAGACAAAAGAACGGGTATAATACAACGCAAAGCGCAGTCGACTTGGCCATGTTGCATTAAGCCTTTTCGACTTATGCTGAAAGACTGAACTGACAACTTGCCGCATGTGTATTGCCCACTAACGAGTCTTTCAGTATCTGTTCTTTTGGTGGACAGCCTGTCCTTGAGCCCGTCCACAAAACAGTCAAGAGACCTGTTGAATTTGTCAGGATGATTGTACAAGCACTCAAGAAGGTGGGCAACTTTTTCGCTCCGGCTCCAAACAAGTCGGACGACGGACGAGATCAATGGCCTTCCAGGACCTCATTCGTCCTCGCCTCCATGGGCGGCTGCGCCGGGATGGGGAACCTGCTTCGATACCCGTCTCAGGTGTTCAACAACTATGGCCTTCAGTGGTTCGTACCGTACTTCATGGCGGTCTTCATCATAGCAATACCTGTGCTGGTCTTGGAGATAGCGATCGGCCAAGCATACCGAGGAGGAAGCGTCGTCGCCTATAACGCGATGAATACACGACTCAGAGGAACTGGCCTTGGGCTGATCTTTGTGGGCTTCTTCGTCAATCACTACTTCGTCATCAATCTTGCTTGGATAATGGACTATTTCAGGAACTCCTTCACGAGTCCGTTGCCCTGGACGGGAAGGACGGAGGAGTTTTATTTGCAGGACGTCGTCGCGAATGTTGATCCGATCCCCGGCAATTTCAGCAGCAATGGAAATACCGTCATCGATTATACAGAGTATCCAGGTCTTGGAATGGTCGGAGAGACCGTTGGCTGGACAGTTTTCACCTGGTTCCTTGTTTGGCTATGCATCTTCCGAGGCGTTGGCTTGACGGGTCGCGTTGTCTACTTCACGATGGGACTGCCAATTGTCGTCACACTCATCCTGGTTGGTCGATCTGTGTCCCTTGAAAACGCAGGTGCAGGTCTCAGGTTGATGTGGGCCACATGGCGAGGGAGTGAGCTAGCTCGGGGCCAAGTCTGGCAGACTGCTTGTGGGCAAGTCTTCTTCTCGACTGGAGTCGGCTTTGGCTATTTCACCTCATATGCGTCTTACAATCAGAAATACTCGAACGCTGTCATGGACTCGATATTGATCGTTTGCAGTAACGTCCTCTTCGAAAATGTCGCGTCTCTTGCAGTCTTTGGGGTTATTGGCTTTCTTCGGCTATTCCCACAGGATGGTGTCAGGTTGGGGAGCTTTGTAGTCGGCTTTTTGACACTCCCAGAAGCTGTCACTGAGATGCCAGGAGCCAACTTTTGGGCTGTGCTGCTGTTTGCGACGTTAATGATCCTTGGGTTCAGCTCGTCATTCGCTATGCTCGATGCGATTGTGACGATGATCATGGATTCCGGAACAAAATGGCCTCGTCCACTAGTTGTCACAATCATGGTTGTGATTTCATTCCTACTATCTCTTCCATACTGCACCCAGTTTGGGTACTATCTGCTTGACGGCGTCGACAGGTGGATCAACGATGTGGCACTCATTTTTGTCGTGTGGGCTGAATGTGTGACGTCCACAACCGTCTACCGCTGGAAAGACGTGGTCAACCAAGTGGGACTGCCTGCTTTCCTGGTATTCAACGCAGGCTTTTTTGGAGGCATGATATTTGGCGTGTCGGTGGCACATGCTGTGAGTCCTGCAGCAGGTGCAGGTCTGGGCTTCGGCTTGTTCGGGGCTTGCTGCATCATCGCTGTCGTATTTGGGCGTACTCCAGATTCCAAAGCGTCTCGGTTCTGGAACAGCAATGTTTTTGCAAGCCGCTTTTGGTACCTGGCCTTTTACTCTGTAAGTCACAACAATAACTCATCCTTTGAGGGCCAGGCTAATTCTTGCTTTCTTCTAGGGCAACCAACTACGGCGAGATCTCAATCTCATTGTCGGGAACGGCAAGAACTGGAACATTCCGTCGTTCTGGCCATTGTTGGTCCGCTTCATTAGTGCGCCAATTCTAGCCATCATTTACAGCTTTGCTTATCCTAGCTTCTACCTCCTTCGAGAAGACCCCATGCATATTGCAGGATTCATACTGGCACACTGTGTCTTAGTCATCATCATGCTTGGACTCATCGTTCCGCGGTGGTACAATATATGCATCATACCTCAGCGTCGTCACGAAGGCAGCGCCGTCACCGTGCCGAACGTGAGCTTCTCAGCGCTGGATGGCGATAAGGATTCAAATGTCGAGGAGGGTATGGAACAGACAAGCATTTTGGAGGACAAAGTGCAGACCGGTGGCAATGAACCGCCACTTCGATGAAGCAAGTCTGGGGTGTTTCGAAAATCACCTGCTCCTTGTTCAAGCAACCAGATTAATAACTAAATCGAGTTTGGCGCTTGGAATTATGAAATCTTGGCAGGCACAAAGAGAACGTACTCACCGTGATACTCTTTCCATCTTGAAGCAGAACAAACATAGGCCACATGCACTCTTGCTTTTCGTTATGCAGTCATCCGGACATCTCGCGGAGATCGCATCAAAGCTATTAGAGTGTAAGAGCCTGACTCTCATATCGTGCACACCAATGCAATCATTGTGGGCAGGCTACGGACACATTTGCCATGTTAAAGCTGTTGCGAATATATCACAATCACGTCAGTTGCACAGGATACCCACCAAGCAGCACTCGCTGATCTTGAAATGTGTCACGCCACCATTGAATGCTGAGGACCAGTCCCAACCTGTAGACGAAGGTCACATCCGCAAGGTGCTCTCGTACCAAGTTGAACAGTACTTTTACACTCAGCTTGCTCCACAGATGCCGGGAGAAATAGCTCGTGCTTCATGTCTGAGTAGTATTATGTCCTCAACAGAGGGCACCAAGGTCACAGCCATGATCATGACCGATTTGAGGAGGTCGTTTCCTGTGGCGGGTGAGCACAAGGCCGAACTTAGTGATATGCAAGTGTGCGCAGCTCTGGAATGGCTCGCGAATTTTCATGGTTTCTGGTGGTCTCGGGTCGACGAGCTTGACAGGATCAACTGTGTCAATCCACCTCTGGATCATCATGCGTTGCACCAGGGCTCCGACTTGGCGGGGGAGGGCGGTGTCTGGCTAAATGGAGGGTACACATACCTTGCTACGCGCATGAAAGAGTATGCCAACCTGCAAGAAGATGACGACTCAGAGTGGTCATCAGCTCTATGCAAGCCTGCAACTGCTGGGAAGCCAAGTTTTGCTGAGCTGGCTGCCGCATTTCTCTCCCCTGCTCCCCACCCTCTTCAAACTACCCGAGCTCAACACACAAGCTTTGCTTCTTCATCTCAGCCGTTTCAGACCCTGGTCCATGGTGATATCAAGAGTGAGAATCTCTTTACAACGACTAAGGGTGACTCTGTAGCCTTCTACGACTTCCAATATGTTGGGCTCGGCCTTGGTGTGTCTGATCTTGCGAAGCTTTTCACATGCTCTGTTCCGTTGAGGCTGCTTGTTGAAGACGAGGAAATCGTGTTTGCTTTGCCAGAGCTGGAGATGCAGTCAGGCGAGGAGCGACTGCTTCGTGCATACTTGGAACAGGTCAAGAGGATGTCGGGGCGGGAGTACGAGTGGAGGATATTCATAAGACACTGGGAAACTGCGTTGGTAGACTGGCTACGCTTTCAGGCAAGTTGGGGCTTCTGGGGTAATAGTGAGTGGTTAGAAGCTAGGGTTAGATCGATTTTAAAGGATGAGCAATGGACGGGGTGGGTTTTGACAGCCGTGGACACCCAAAGTGCTTGAATTTATAGTCGGGAGCTTTGAGAAGACAGTGGCCTTTGATTCCAACGCTTAGAAGGTCGATTTCAAGACTTTCGACGACTGCGTGAAGTCCCAGCAGGGCCGAAGTGACCAGTCGAGCTTTTTGAGTGACAAGGTGTTGTCTATGGCCACCACTCAGTTTCGACCATTGTATCCTGCACATAATTCCACTTTTGAGTAAACATTATCCAGAAGGGCAGAAGCCAGGATGAGATTGGCGTTATATTTCTCGAGCAATGCTCTGGTTCAGTTTTGTAATGCTTGAGGAGAGTTTAGATGAAAAGTAAAAAAAGGTAAAAATTTCAGAAGTCCGTGGCAAGTCACGCTTCCTCGATGACCGTGTTTTCAACTCACGGCACTCATAGCGCACGGTCAGGGTATAGAGCAGATATAGACAGGTGTTTGGGACTTGTGACAACGAGTTGGCGCCATCACCTCGAGTGCTCGCGTACCTCGCGAGGAAGGGTCGTTATCCCTCGCCGAGTATGGCGCTCACGACCACCACCGACATTGAATTCGACACAACCAGAGACGATCGTCCTAATCTGCCACCTCCGCCACCGGTAGCCGTCACTCCTTGTGATCCTTGGCCTCGACCTTATCACCTCGAAAATGGTCTACGGCGTGTTGCGCCTTACCACTACACCTACAATACATATTGCAAGCAAAGATGGCGAGACCGCGAAATTCTGGACATCTTTTCTGCCGAATTTCGAGATCGATCGCGGGACTACTACCAGGAAGCGATCGAGAATGGCAGGATAGTACTGAATGGGAAGACGTGTAAAGACATACATACTATCGTCAGAAATGGCGATGTCATCAGCCATACCCTACACAGGCACGAACCGCCAGTATCTGCGCAGCCCATTCGTGTCATCGATGAGACTGAGAACATGATCGTGATTGATAAACCAGCTGGTATCCCTGTGCACCCTGCCGGACGCTATAAGTACAACTCGGTGGTCGAGATCATGCGGGCAGAGAGACACTTTGCGTTTAATCCGCTTCCATGTAATCGGCTGGACAGACTGACAAGTGGTGTCATGTTTATTGGCAAAACGAGCAAAGAGGCTGAGGAAATCAGTGCGAAGCTGAGAGGCAGAACTGTCAGAAAAGAATACATTGCCAGAGTCAAAGGTCGCTTCCCGGATGGTGAAGGGTGGGAAGGTGATCCCATGAGAGGTGGAATCGTCAAATGTGAAGAGCCAATCCTGCAAATTAGTCCTATATTGGGTCTGAACAGAGCTCGGGCAAGCGGGAAAAGCGCAAAGACACTGTTTCGACGGATTGTTTACTATCCTCCAAGCCATAAGCGTATGTCGACCGATAAAGATCACGATCGAGTGGCAGAGAACGAAGTGGTTGCAAAGTTACCACCACACAAAGAAGACGAAGGCCATAGTATCGTGCATTGCTTGCCACTCACTGGCAGAACACATCAGATCCGTGTACATCTTCAATTTCTCGGTCATCCCATTTCCAATGACCCTATCTATAGCAATAGAAGAGTCTTCGGACCTAACCTTGCTAAAGGTGACTCGACGGGCGACCACGATACCGCAATCAAGGAGAGACTAAGCAAGATGGGCAAGGAAGAGCTAGCAGATGCGTACTCTTACAAAACTGACCACAAACCTTCAACAAAACTACCTACCACGAACCATATTGACACAGATCTTGAGAGTCTCAGCATTGGTCAAACCCACCAGACCACGCCGACCCAACTTGAACGTTTGCGAGCCCGGGAGTTACATCGCAAGTACGGCCCGACAGCAGACTACAAGCCCTTGCACCATGGGACGCTCCACGCAGGGGCTCTCGCACCCGCGCCAGGGCCGCTCGACTCGGCAAACCCGACCCAATCTCTGGAGTCTAGCCCGGTCTACGCTGCAATGGTCGCCGCTCACGATGAAATGGTCCAAGACTATAATCTTCGCAAGGGTGAAAAACTTTCTGGAGAAGTCTGTGATATCTGCCAGACCCCGCTGTATTCGGATCCGGGACCACAAGAGTTGGGGATATACTTGCACGCTTTGGCTTATGCAGACGTTGACGGCCTATGGAGGTATACAAGCCCTATGCCGGCGTGGACAAGGTCGCCTGATGATGATGGGAACCAGGCCATGGAAAGCCCGGCCTGGGATTATGCTGCACTGGGAGCGGAGGCGGTGATGGTAGACGTGGAGAAAGAAAGAGAGAACGAGAAGACGCGGAATCGGAAGGGCTTGGTGAAGAACAAGATGTTAGAGGTTGAGGTTGATTGAGCGGGCAGTCACTTTAGTCTGATCGAGTAGGACGATTAGCTGCTGAAAAGCAGGTACTTCAACCAGATTAATACCCTCATACTTACGGCTTCGAAGACCTATACAAACACTCGAATGCAGTACACTACGCAGAATGACGACTGCAGCTCGTCACTCAACAAGGCTTCATCTGCTACTACCGAGTTATGCTTGAGGAGGCAACTCCTGGGATATTCCGATCCTGAACGCCATACTTCACACCTATGAAGACGTCTCTGCTATCGAAAATTGTATCACTAGCTGCTTCCTCCCTAGTGGCTAGCGGTAACATGAAGATGCACCAACGACTGTTTGAGAAACCTACTCAGCATCCGAGTCGAAGGCATGGTGCGAGATGCCTACCCTTCGTCGCCTTCTAGGGCTGTGGATCGTACCTCACCATGAATTGTCAAGGACCATCCCATAGTTTGGAGGGGAGCACATGACACCAGCAACGAAGCACCTCATCCCGCATGAGGTCGACAGCGTGGCATACTTGCAATGCTTACTTACGTCCATCGGGTCATCAACAAGATTTTCCATCCTTCCAAGCCAGAGTTTGAAAATCCTTCATGTCCATGAAATTGTCATGTGAGTGTTAAAGCTAATGCAACGAGATTTAGTACTAGGGCGAGGAAAAGGCCCAGAGTGATGACAGTAACTACGGCTAGCTGATGCAAGTATTCCAGGGATACGTTCTTACCACTGACTATAATCGTGCTAGGTCATTCGGACCATGCAGCTTCACCTTTCACTCACCAACCTGTCGGTGTCGGTGTCTAGTTCCTATTTATCATCATTTCAACGGCAAAGGTGGCCATGCCACAACCTCGGCCAGAGGCTTGTCCATGCAAGGAGATGAATTTAGTTTCCGCATGGAGTTCGACTGCAACTTTACGAAGTAATATGCAGCACAAGCTGTGTACCATGATTTCCTTGATGCCTTCGGTCTGAATTGCCCAGAATCGTAGAACGGAGAGGACGTGCAGCTAGAAACAGATAACCAGAGCAATTTCGACCTGCAGTTCGAACCTCGGTATCGCCACCCGCAACGCCAACTATCTTGTACAAATTTTGAAACTTATGTAGACGATTGGGCGTTCACAGAATCAAGGGTGAGTGTGACGCAGATCGAAATCAGGCAACAGAATTCATGCAGTCTCTTCTCTCCCGCCGATATCGTTTGCTTAGCCTGTAGATGACGTCCAAGAAGGTCCAAAAGTTAGGTGGCGAGATTTCGCGCTCGAGACTGTTTGACCACAAAATCGATCTTTCCTAATGAAAATTGAAAATTGCTTCTTTTGTCCAGCCCGTTTTGCGGTATGGAAAATGTGCCACAGTCGTATCTCTCGGTATTGTAGCACAAAGTTAGCCACAACCAATGTTCTGACCACGGCTGGTACATGTGTCAATGCAGGACCTCAGCCGCTTTCTTTGAAAGATAACGGCTGCATATTTCATTGCAGTTACAAAATAATAAATGTTCTCTGATCACAAGTTATTCTCGCGTGTTGCTGCAGTAGAGCGCTGTCACCTGCGGAATCGGTGATGGCAAGTGATCACGAATCGAGATTCAGGGTAAGTAGTGTGCTTCGAGGAAAGGCGCCATGGATGCTCTAGTGGTATACCTGGTTGCCCCAAGAAGAGGTTCACCTCTAACACCTCACTTAAGTGTGGATAACTTTGTGGAAAGCCTGTTGCCAATGTCTGGATGGACCCCGTAAAGTCTTCTACCTAGTGGAAATAGAGATGTCAGGCCAGCTGTATAAATGTAGTACTCAAGCATTAGTTTTTCCTTTGGTATCGGAAAGGAAATCTCAGATTCAAAACGCGACCAAGCGCCTCATTTGGAAACCCTCCCGGTGTTTTCTGTATTACACTTTCACACATTACGGACTGGCGGACGGACGTAGGGGATCGCTAGTCAAATGTACTCCGTAGAAGCCGAAATTTATGGCGCTGAGAAGCTCTGTACCATCATCGATCCACCAATGCAGGCGGTCAAGTTCCCGCACATAGTACAGGATCATCCGTCACTTTGTAATAACAAATAATACACAATGGGTTCGTCTAGCACTAAAAGACCCGCAGGCGCGGCAACTTTGGTGGGGAAACAGAACTGCATCTGTACGTACGCGATTGTGAGCCAATTACCGTATGAAACTTTGGCGCCTATCCTCATCCACGATCTCATCTTTTAACTCTCGAAGACATTCGGCATGATCCAACAGGCAGCTACCGAATCATCATCAGCACCATCTTCATGTGCTCGTTGACGTTGATCAGACTGAATGGGAAGCTTGACGTCTCTGATTCGAGGTATGTGCAGTGGCGTGCAGAGACCAGTCGATCCTCCATGTAAACTCAAACTTGGAAGCCGTCGCGTCAGGCTGTTTGATGCGTATGCATCCGACTACAAAATTGGCCCTCCGTGCCCTGCATCGTAAGTATAGACTTCAGGCCGATGGTTCAAATCCTCAAACGATCGATGGTCCACTCACGCTTGAGACGGAAAAGCAGTTTTCGAGTCATTCTATCTACGAAGCCTGCCTAGCCAATAGACTAGCTATGTCAACAAGCCTTGCCACCTCAAGACATAGTTGGCGTCTTCGCATCACCAGATTTGATTCGTTGAGCCACATGACAAAACGGTCTACATCAACGATTCCCTCCGACTGAGTCTGGTGTCGTCACTGACCCTGGCAGGTTCAGTCATGAGAATCGTAAAAGCTTACTACTCCTGACACCAGGAAAGCAGTTACCTCGTGTACTCCGTAAGCGTGGCGCCGCCGTACTCGCCTCTGCGAATTCTGAAGACCTTGAACGGAAAGTCTGCCCCACCTCGGGTAGGCTTTCTCGTTACTCAGCGGGCCCTAACTGGAACTCGCAGACATTGCCAAACCCTCTTCATTCACGTCTCGGCAGGTTTCATCTGTCGCTAGCATATGTGCATTCGCGCGGATCCGATGGCTGTAATACGAAGCTTTGGTACTGCCTCGTCAAGCATAATCCAGAGAAATCAGTCAAACCAGCAAGTTTTTCATGCCCGAAACCCAAGACAGCATGGTAGTGACAGGTTGGCACAGCGTCTTTCCAGAATCTGCATAGCTCATGTTGAGATCCTTATTTCTGAAATGCATTTATTAATGCTTAGACGATGTATCAGTATCACACAGCCATATTCGAAAAAAGTGGCCTGGATGCAAGGATATAACGACTCTGGGAAGCGAAATGGCCGTGACCAACTACCGTTCGGTTAAGAAGCCCTTGTGGAGCCTGGCAGGGACTCGACGCTCCCAAAAACTTGTAAAATGTTCGCGACACGATATTTGAAACACATGTAACTACGTGAACCACCAAGGAAAAGCAGCCATGGCTCGGCTGATCTCGATTGAAGGCTTGTGAAGGCTCTGCACTTCGTAAGATTGGCTGCTCGCATTCGCGGACCAACCTTTTCGATAATGTCATGAGCCGATGACAATAAGACCTTGATGTTAGGCGTGTTGCAGAGACCAACGAAAGGGGCTTGTCTCGGGTTGTCATTTGATGGGACGTGATGGCCGGAAGGCTAACCACTGCTGATGTAGAGCTCTCAGCAGGCTCACCCTAGCCAATGAACAAGCCTAAAACTATGCCAAATTGAGCAAATACTTTTCCGTTTCTGAAAATGTCGGTTAGGCGTCAACGGAGGGTTTGGCATCCCCTAATAACACTGAAATCTGTGGAAATACGAGCGGCGATCACTGGGGCAAAATTATTTGCTCTACGCTCGCTCCGATGCTAGAGATCGGTGGCAGGCTGCAATTCAAAGCGACCTCCTCAATTGGATTAGCGTCGCCAGCTGCAGCGGCCACAGAAGCAGATGAGCTGCTGAAAGCTTGTAGGGAAGCCAGGAAAGCCTAAGGCTAGGCTCGTCGCACGCTGAATGGCTTAGAAGAAGATCGCAGCCAAAAATTGAGTGTTGGCGAAAAGACTTCACGCTATACCTCCAATTTATTTGATTTTTGCCCCATCTCGCCCATCTGTGCTCGGTCACATCCTAATCTTGCTTGCTGAGCCACTAAATAATCGACTCTGTCGTTCAAAAGATCCCGTGCCGACCCATCCTGGGCCAAACTGATTATTGAAAGCCTCCAGAGGCGTGTCTCATCACAGCCCTTCCTTTCCATGCTGACGCAAGCTTATCATTTCCCGAGTTTGAGCATGTAGCCCGAACTTTCCGGTCTTATCCCCAATCTTGCTTTGTTCAACACGCCGTCGCTATTCCTGGTCCGTCTGCCAATGCTCAGTTGGTCGCCGGTTTGACCTGGTGGTCCTTGTCGGACGTGCTGAGTGGTGCATGTAAAGGACTCGCCGTCTTATCGACCCGCTTTGTCGGCAGCTGGAACAGGCTTTGATGTGCCCAGCCAAAGATAGTGTGATGGAAGTGCGTTGTCTAATGCAGCGTAGCATGCTTCTCCGCTGTGCTCCGTGTCTTTTTCAGGTCATTATTGCTAGGGCAATGGGTGAGCAGGCGCTACATCAGCTAACTCCGCGCAAAAGGAATGGCTGGCTATGTCACTTGAAATGGATTTTGCATTCAGCCAGCGCCTGTTTTTTTCGATTTGTGGTGCACATCAGTTGAGTCTCCTGCCTACAGGACTGTAGGCAGGATCCATCGATACGTGGATCAGAGACCACCAATTCCTGCAATGGAACCACATGCTTGCCCTCGTCTTGTTTCGGTCTTGATGACCCTTGATCCAATTGACTTGTCTCTGATTGACGCACCGAGCGTAGACGACACTTTTGCTTGCTTCTGAGCCGATGATACCACACACCCTGCGCCTCGCCGCCGTCCATTTTTGCTTGTCCACTTTCTAGCCCGGATCATGGCCTGATCATACTTTTCCTGTCGTTTCCACATCGCTGCACACGCACGGGTTTTTCGCACTATTTTTTCCCTCCTCGACGCCGTTCTGCCCAGCCTATCCGAACTAAATGCGGTCATAGAACCGCCAGTCAGTCTTGTCCCCGATCCGTGTGCCATTTTCCAGCCATGATCCTTCCTCAAACATCACGGCTGTCCACCTGCGCAAATAGTCCACTTGGGCAATCACTACGCACTGTTGACTGAACGGGGGTCCAGCTCCATCCAACGATTGGTCCGTGCGGTCGTATCATCGCTACATGCTCTGGAGTTTCCTTTAGTCGTCGTTGGTTTCCGACACCAAGCCGAGCCTCGAACACATCCGGGCTCACGCAATTTGCCTGGGACAATCTGCAGTGCTTTTTTTGCACAAGCACAATGCAACGCGCACTACTCGCACTTGCCTCCCTGCATTACGCGCTACGGCGCACACTTGGACCTCAATTCATCATACTCCGTTCACTTTCAAGTGATCAGCCTCCTTTGATCCATCAAGGCCTTGCGTCGCTGCCAGCAGCCACAAACTTTGCCAGGTCCTGATGCTGGCTTCAGCCTCTTCCATCGAAATAGGCCTTCTCTTATTCCATGCGAGGTCCACTCATGCTCACTCCCTCGCGTTTGACATACCTTGTTACCTGTAAAGTTTGGTGTCAAATTCAGCGGTACTGACGGCGTGGGCGGTGACTATGACTTCTTGATCTGACTTTCATCATTGCGTTGCCTTGCATTCCCCACCATTGGCTCCGTTACTGTGTTCATACAATCAACATTCCAAGAACAGACTGTCTTGGTGCAAAGATTCCCTGAACATATTTCACTTCACTGTTGCTTCCAATGACTCCCCCTTAGGAGCGACCACTGACTACTGCTAATTATTGGTCTAGTCTATTGGCATTTCCAAACCTCGAGTGGAACATTTCACCTTTCTTGAGGAAAATGGGAAGTCACTAAGTCCGAGCTTTGATTACCAACGCAAATTTCAATCACTGCGAACGCATTCTGATCTATGCCTTTTGTTCGAGTCATATGTTCCTATGTTGTCGAGCATCAATCTACCGATCCAGGAATTCATCGATAGCTCTTTCCAATGTCGTCCATGCTCGTCCTGCCCCAACCTTCGACTGACCTACCCTCATCCCACTACCGAGGCGGTCCCAACTCCTATCATCGCCTCAGTCAGGGAAGGGTACATGCTACGGGCAAGGTTACGGCAGAACCTTATCGGGGAGGACTACCCACGCCTCCGGTCAATACGGAGAAGGGTGCTTCCATTGTACCGGATGGCAACACTACACAACGACATAGTCATCCCTGCCTGACAAACCAACAGAGCTCGACTATGGCCGTGGACACTCGATTTCCAGTCTATGCCACGAACAGTATAGTGGATGTGAATGAATACGGTGGAAGATTACAGCACAATAGTCACATACGTGCAACCTCGAGCTCACTGCCAAATCAAGACGAGCAGATTGCGTCACATCTACAAATACCAAAATCTGTCAACAATAGCAAGGGTAGCATTGCCGAATTTGCTGCAGAGGTGACCTGCCTCTTTTGGTTTGAAACATCTTCCACTCTCGAGTATGCTGAAACGCTCCCTCAAGGTCTATCACCAGATCGTGGGCTCAACTCGAGCGCCCTCCCTTCTATTGGTTTTAGAAAGTGGGTCACAACTATTCTAAGCACAACTCAGGTCGGCAAGAATGTAATCCTCCTCGCTTTGATGTTCATCTACCGGCTGAAAAAATTCAATCCTAGTGTTAGTGGGAAGGTAGGAAGTGAATTCCGACTATTAACCATAGCCTTAATGCTTGGTAACAAGTTCTTGGATGACAACACCTACACGAACAAGACTTGGGCGGAAGTTTCGGGCATCTCAGTGAACGAAATCCACATCATGGAGGTCGAGTTCTTGAGTAATATGAGGTACGAATTGTATGCCTCAGAAGCGCAGTGGAAGGAGTGGAAAGCCAAGCTAGGCAGGTTCGGCTCTTTCTACGAAAAAGCTGTCAGATTCAACTCATCGAAAACCACATCACCTGTGACGCCAGTGGTACAGACAATTCCTCACGCCCTGCCATCCCCACCTTCAGGCAACAGAAGTGCAAACGGTGGTTACGGTAACCACCTTCCGAATCCGTTACATACTTTGCCTCATTTGCCACGATCACCGGCAAAACACCCTTCCGCAAGAGAGTACCCATTTGAGAGAAAGAGAAGCTTGGATCCATCCTACGACGCTCCTCCTGCCAAGAGACTGCACTCTTTGGCTTCCAGCACCAATCTATCTACAGAGGGATTAACTCCAAATTCATCAACGACCTCGGATTCAACGAATACAGCATTTCCGTATGCCCCACTGCCTAGGTTACCTCAATTACCCGTTCCTACTCTCCCAAATCCTACATCTCGTCATAGTACTCCTCTTTCGTCCTTGACCTTACCTGGTCCTCGTGCGATGAGCGCAGTCTACCCGAACACGACAGGTATTTCATATCCTGTTACAACTGCCACGACATCATCTCAAAATGTACCGACCCTACCATTAAGCGGTCCTGGGCAGAACACGGCATCCCGAGCACCAAGTCAAGCAGGCTCTGCACATACATCACCTACCAACTTATATGGGACTTCAACGCCAACTCGACCTGGACTATCTCCCTCGTATTTCTTGTTGAACCGCAGCTCGCCGTATCGCCCGGTCCGACACGTCAATACATTACTCTACCCTCCGCCGTCAGGCACCATGCAAAGTCCAGTAAAGCCCATCGATTACCAGCAGATGCATTATCAACCATTGAGTAAAGCTTCGAACGAATTGCGGCCTGGCCCTATGCCTTGTCTTCAGCCCGATGCATGGCAGAGCCACGTTTCAACACCCGTTAATCAGGCTTATCGGCCCTACTAGCATGGCGGACCGTGTTATTTGAAATTTTGTATTAGGAAAGTAAACTTTTCCTCGGGTCTTTTGCGAGTGATAACTCGCTCGGCGTTCCCATTCCTGGCATCCAGCGTTCAAGCGAAAATTGCATGGCAAGGAGTTCCAATAACATAAAGCATCGGTCGGGGCTAGAGGACATTGGGTTGTAGTTCGACTACCAGAGATTGTGAAACTCGTTGCTTTTCCGATAGAAGGAAGGTACTTTCTCAATAGAGACGTGGGTGCCTTTTGCAACCACTAACAGTAGCAATCCCAAGAACCTAAACAATCCAAGTTTCACTTTGCTAAGGCTTTGCTCAACAAGTTGGTCAACGACGAGAATCACGTGACCATATAATTGAATCAACCTGGCCCGCCACCGTGATCTACTCAGCTCGCACCATTGTGAGCCGGTCACCTGTTGCTTGTGAAGTGGACATGGTATTACAGGAAATAGACTGCTCAGATGGCGTCTGTTGGCCGTAGTGACTTATATGAGCTTCTTCATGGTCTAAGACACCTGTGAGCATGCACAAAACACTTTTGCTGGTGTTCATTCACGGTTTCAAGGTGGGTTGAAACAGTGTTCTACCCACTGCCTGCATAACTACACGAAGTATCAAACATTAACACAATACTTCTTAGGGCGGTGACGATACGTTTGGAACGTTCCCGAACCACGTTCGTGCGCTCATAAGCCATGGTCTGCCAAACGTCAGTGTGGTGGCGGTGACATACCCAAAGTACGAAACCAGAGGCGACCTGCAAGAATGTGTTGGGCGGTTTCGGGAGTGGTTGCAAAACAAAGTGATAGATCTGGAGGTCGCAAAGTACGTGTATGCCTCCAGGAGCAGAGCATAAATTGACGAAGAACTAGTGGCACCCCTTCGCCGACGATTGATCCCTCAGTTCACACAATCTTGGTCGGACATTCGATGGGGGGGATTGTTGCTGCCGAGACCCTTCTTCTGCTAGCGAATGAACAACCGCTTAAGGCTTCTGCCTCAAAACAGAACCCTGAGAACCCGAATTTGCCGTCGAATACAACGTTGGACTCTTCCACAAGCACATCCCGTCCGACCCGAGCATCGGAGACAGGGTCTCCGAGTTTCATGTTCCCTCATGTGCAAGGTCTACTCGCGTTCGATACGCCTTTCCTCGGCCTTGCGCCCGAGATGATAGCGCATGGGCTGGAAGATGGACATAAGGTGGCCTCGAGTGCCTACAATACCTACAACGAAGTAACCTCATTATTTGGTTGGGGGGCCAAAAACGAGGCTGCTACTGCTACGGCCCCTAAACCATCAGTACCTACATTGCCTGCTCCTGCAATTGACAAGGCAGACGCTGCAGCCTCTCCATCATGGACCTCGTGGGGAAAGTATGCCATGTTTGCTGGGGCTGCTGGGGCAGTTGCGGCGGGTGGTGCGGCTGCACTGTACTCCCAAAGAGAAAAGCTCTCTGCGGGCTGGACTTGGGCAGGGTCTCACTTGCTATTTGTGGGCGACTTGGGCAAAGCTGAGCGCCTGAAACAACGAGTAAACGAGGTCAATAAAGTGTGTCAGCAGCGAAGCGTTGGTGCAGCAAACTTTTACACAAACCTCGGCCGAGGGGCGAAGGAGGGCTACGGGGTCTCGGGCACACGCTCAGGCCGCGAGAGAACGTTCTGCAATTTACCAACTGCTATAAAGGAAGGACGAAACAACAAGATGCAAGCGCAACCCTGCCTCAAATGGATCAGAGCAGTCAATGACAAAGCAAAAGATGAAACGACAGCGCATATGAGCATGTTCTCCCCAAAGGACAACCCCGGGTTCTATTCACTCGGCGAGGCCTCGAAAGAGGTCATTGCGTCTTGGGTGGACCAAGGCTGGTACAAGAGCAGCACCGGCAAGAAGAAAGAGGATGAATTGAACGATACTTTGAATCCTAGCTCGATTGGCAAGGACTGGGAAGGAGTCGATGACGCGACTTCCAACGACGAAACGGAAAGTCTTCAGATGCGTGAAGAAAGTGAAGAACCCAAGGATCAACCTGCGACAACACTAGAAGGAAGTGTCATCGTGGACAAAAGTCCTACTAGTGGCAAAAGTCTGAAAAGGAAAACGGTGAAGACCAAACGACCAGCCTCTGGCACTAAGAGGTAGAGATTGAGGCTGTACATGATGCATGGCATTTTGAGACCTACAATGGCTGAGGGACACCGCCAAGATGCTGTCATCCTGACGACGAAATTTCCGATATGGAAGGCTGAGGTGCCACGACCGCAACGACATAGAGGAGCCATGAATACAATAAAGATAGACCTTGGACATGGTCACGTCACACCGGCGCGGTGTCCCTGAAACATACCGAGCATTCTAGTTCGTGCTGCGCCAGACTTGTGCAACCGGCCTGAACAGCAACACATCTAGACGATTGGCGCGTCGTGCTCAAAATGCTGTCGGTCGTCCATCAACCAGTCCCACTCGTCTCTTCAACGCCCGCCCCAGTAGCCTTCCGACTTTGACCTTCGTTTTGCATGCCCTCGCAGCCCGTCACTTTGCCAGCCAGATTCTCTATTGTGCCCAACACGGTACTCTGTGTGGGCGTTCCCTTATTGTCGCTTGCTTCTCTCATCTCCTCGACGGCTTCCTTTTTCGTCTGTTCACCCGATTCATAGCCGAGCATTGAGGATGCGGCGCCCTGAACGTATTTGATGTGGCTACCGACCATTGATGGTTGTTGTTCTGGTTTTTGCTCGCCGGTAGACATGGTGTATTCTCCGTGTTTGTGTAAAACAGTCGATCTATATTTCCAAAGGCTGGTTGCAAACACTGTTTAGGTTTTTTACTGTTCTCCGGTCTGTAGAACTTTTCGTAAAGATGCTACAGATTAACTATATTCCTGAAACAATTCTCGTCGGACCTGTCAGCTCGAGAGGGAGAGGGAGAGGGATGGAATGTTGGTGACGTCATTGGGTTTCACGGTAGATCATCGGTAGATGGAAATGATGCGGCCAAGCTGGGGGCGGTTGCGTTGCAAGGATTGTGGTATTGGTGTGAATCAGTATTATTTACGCAGGGAATGGCCGGCCGTCCCAAGTGGCAAGAACACCGTCACAAGCTCAGCGAGTATGATATTCTATTGTAGCGTCACTCATAGCCCGCTGATTGTGGATAACGAAGGTGATGCACTGCAACTGATTGAACCAGCCAAATGCAGTACGACTATACGCCCCCTAACATCGGTAATTGGCCCTACCAAGAGAAAGACCTACGATCGTGGCGATGCCTGCACCACATATCGTTCTGTCTCCTGCATAAATCGCCGAGTCCGCTTCGCTTGCCTCAAAAGCCCTATGTAGCTCGCTTTTTGAGTTCTGTCTCGAAATGGTAACCACCACAGTTGGCTCACAAGGTTCACCTGGCGGGCAACGAACCGTTACCGATCCTGAGATATCTGCCCTCTTCCCCAGTCTCCGTTTCTCACTTCTTCCGAACTCAGTTTCAGTCTCAAACTCTGCGTCCGCGCCTCCCATCACCGAGCGCCTCTCCGCCTCCGGGAAAATAGATGATGAATCCGGCTGGCAATCACATGGGTATGCGTAACAGAGACAAACTGGAGACGGCCCATTCGGTAATGACGGCTCACCTCGGGACCTGGTCTAGTCAAAGCAGTTATCGACATCTTTGCGCAGACGGCATGGCATAGCCCCCCTTTTCAAGCATTTCCGAGCCAGAAACCTCTTGTTTTGCAGTCCAGGGCTTCACATACGAGAGACATGGATCCAATTGTGAAGCCAGTCCTGTCCATCACTTGCTCACATGGTTGCTCGTGAAGCAACTTCAGCTGTTTAGCAACAACGCCTCTGTTGGCAACAACAACAACATTCCCGACTAAGGAACGGCATTGAACTTTGAAGCTCACGATCGACATTGTCGAGGTTAAGACTTGGTAGTTCAGGAGTTTGGGCGTGTGTGTCTGAGCAGGCAAGAGCCAACAACCCGAATTCAGTCTTGGCGACGAAAGACAAGTAAAACCTGTATCGCACTCAGGCTCACCCCTCCACTCAGCCTCGTCCCGCCGCTTTTGTCGACAGCGCACCGTTCAACCACCTCCCACTCACCCTCCGCTCACCTCGACCAACTCAACCTGTCCTACCGCGTCGCACCATGTTTATATCGAGCTCCACGATGGCGCTCTATCCTCGAGCCTATTCCTACCGCCTACTAGTAATCGTAGGTAGTAGAATAATAGCGTACCGTAGTTCGTTTCTAGAAGTGCGCCGATATAAAGCAAGATACGTATTTAAGCTAATATGTGGTGGAATGTGGTGGCTGCCACTCGGTGCAGTCAAAGGCCGTCGTCACGTGTGTCAGCCTCTAGCTTTTGGATGACGTTACTCTGGCTGGTCTCCGCTGTACCATTCTTAAGCACACTCACCGGGACCAGTGGACATGAGTGGAACCACTCCCCCAGGCGGAAAGCCTAGGCTCCGTGATCGACTCTCGAAGCAATTCAAGTCTCTTGCAGTGTCTAGGACATCCAGCATCTCATCGTCACCGGCGTCGACCTCAGTCTCTACAAGCCATCGACCGTTGTCACCGCTTCCAGCTCAGCCTTCAGCCGCTACTTCAGTCACCTCGGCTCCACCGCCACCGACATCCCAGCAACCGAGCAGCCGTGAATTTTTGGATGATGCTTTACAACAATTATCCAAAGATGATCAACAGATCTTGCGGCCGCATATCCTCGGAAACTCCAGCGATGTCGACGAAGCAATGGAACAGTCATTGGCCGCGGCGAGACAGAAGCAACACGATTGCGAATCGCAGAGATGGAGATTCACATTCGCCGGGCGAACGGTGACGTTGAAAGAGGAGGCTGACAAGATCGTACACTGGCTAGACCGCTTCAAAGCTGTGGGTGATGTCGCCGTCAATGTAGACCCGCTACATGCTGGTTTACCGTGGGCTGGAGTCCGCTTTCTACTTACAGTACGAGTCATAACTCTCGACTAGTGCATTTGCTGATTCCATCTAGGCTACAGTGTCGGAAGCCAACCAGATGGCTTCTCTCCTTGTCGGCTGCGAGACTGCCTTGTACATGACAAATCGACTGAAAGCATACATGGAGTTTTGGCATCGTTTGCCTCCAACTCTGCAGCGAACCAACTTGAGAGTAGCGATGGTAAAACTGTACGCGCTGATCCTGTCATTCCTTGCACGAGCGATCGTCATATACGACCAGCCGACCTTCCAGCGCGCCTTCAGATCTTTCTGGCAAGACCATGAAGTGCAAGATTTTGAGCGAGATTGCAACACACTGGGTACCCTCGTTGAGACCGAGGCAAGCAACTGTGATCGCATGTTGAGTGGACAAGACCGAAGAGTGCTTCAAGGAGTACAGCAAAATCTGCAGACGGTGCTTAACGAGATAAAGCAGAGTCATAATGTCCAAGCTTGCTTACAACGGCTCGAGAAGAAAATCGACCTAGGCAACCTAAAGTTTGTCGAGAGTGCCTTTTTCGACGCCTACGGCCAAGTTCATACAGCTTGCCATGCCCACACCCGAATAGATTTACTACAAGATATTCGGAGTTGGGCTTGTCGACCAGATAGCGAGAGCATCTTCTGGCTCAAAGGTATGGCAGGCACAGGCAAATCAACCATTTCGTTTACGATTGCAAAATGGCTCTCCAACCAAGGCTTATCACACCCAGTTGATCTCGGAGCTAGCTTCTTTTTCAAACGGGGCGAAGGAGAGAGAGGATCAGCCAAGCTTCTCTTTCCCACCATCATCCGCCAACTCGCGAGAAAGGTTCCTGGTCTGGATGAGTGTGTTGCCAAAGCTGTCGGGTCAGACCCGGAGATCTGCAGCAAAGAATTAGGCGAGCAATTCAAGGTGCTGATCTGCCAACCATTACAGCAACTACAGCAACTACAGCAACTACAGCAACTACAGCAACTACAGCAACTTGCCCCTGACCCGCCTCATCGGACGTATATTGTGGTGCTTGATGCGTTGGACGAATGCGAGAGAAAAGAGGATATCGAAACGGTGCTTCGACTCTGGTCTGGCCTGCCTCTTATCACAAGCATTCGTATCCGACTGTTCTTAACCAGCCGGCCTGATGTACCTGTTCAGTTGGGGTTTGACAAAATGTCGACTGACGCCCACCATGATGTTGCTCTCCATGAAATTCCTCCATCCATTGTACAGCACGACATTCTCACTTTTCTTAGGGATAAATTCGCGACAATTCGAGACGACTCTAACCGAGATCCCCTTTCAGCTAATTTAGGCCCCGATTGGCCAGGCGACAAGGTCTTACAGGAGCTCACAGATATGGCCGTACCTTTGTTCATTCTTGCTGCCACGATATGTCGATTCGTCCACGACCCTGAATGGGACCCTCAAGAACAATTGGACACCATTTTACGTTCCCGGAAACTTGGGCAAATGTCTCATATGGCGCAAACCTATTTACCAATAGTCGAACAAATGACGGCTTCTTCAAGAGGTAGAACAGACGAAGAAAGACTATACCGTGAGTTTCGCACCATTGTTGGGTCCATTGTTACCCTCGCCGAGCCGCTTTCAAGAAGAGCACTCACAACTCTACTGAATATCCAACCCAATACCATCGCGCGTCGTCTCAGACCGTTGTACTCTGCTTTTCTCATCCCTAAGGACGAAGACGCTCCTGTTCGGCCTCTTCATCTTTCCTTTGGCGAGTTTCTCACTGGCAAGGAAATCCGGAATCAGCCCTTCAGTGTCGACGGTCCAACCACACATGGCATGTTGCTGACAAAGTGCCTTTTGCTATTATGTTGCCCAAGCCCTATAGGTCTATGCCAAAATATGGGCAACCTCAGTTATCCTGGTCAGCCCCGACGAGAGTTGGCTTCTACTGTGATTCAAGAACGACTGCCACTTGCCGTGCAGTATGCGTGCCGATTCTGGACGTACCATGCCCTGCACAGCGGAGTTCGACTCTGCGACAATTGCGAGGTGCATGGCTTCTTGCAAAAGCACCTCCTACACTGGCTGGAAGCTTTGAGCTTGCTGGGCGGCTTGATGAATGCAATTGAGTACATTGGGACACTGATCTCTCTTGTATCAGTAAGTGGCTCGAAGAAATGCTCGCCCATGTGATATTCGCTAACTCGAGGTGCGTAGCCTAAGGACTCGATCCGTCTTTCTGCTCTTCTCGAGGATACACGAAGATTCATCCTCGCCAATCGATACATAAGTAACATTGCACCGTTGCAGCTTTACTCATCAGCAATCGTTTTCGCGCCGCAGAATAGCGTGGTTAGAAATGTTTGCGGTCAAGTACCTAACTGGATACAGCGGTGCCCAGTTACGCCAAAGATGTGGAGTTCTGAGCTACAAAAGTTGGAAGGGCACACCGGCGTGGTCTACGCGGTGGCATTCTCACCTGACGGCACCCAGCTGGCCTCGGGCTCTGACGACTGTACGGTGCGCCTGTGGGACGCGAAGACTGGGCAAGAGCTGGGGACGCTGGAAGGACGCACCAGCTGGGTCTTCGCGGTGGCATTCTCACCTGACGGCACCCAGCTGGCCTCGGGCTCTAGCGACGGCACGGTGCGCCTGTGGGACGCGAAGACTGGGCAAGAGCTGGGGACGCTGGGGACGCTGGAAGGACACACTAACTCGATCTACGCGGTGGCATTCTCACCTGACGGCACCCAGCTGGCCTCGGGCTCTGGCTCTGGCGACCGTACGGTGCACCTGTGGGACGCGAAGACTGGGCAAGAGCTGGGGACGCTGGAAGGACACACCGGCGCGGTCCTCGCGGTGGCATTCTCACCTGACGGCACCCAGCTGGCCTCGGGCTCTGGCGACGGCACGGTGCGCCTGTGGGACGCGAAGACTGGGCAAGAGCTGGGGACGCTGGAAGGACACACCAGCGCGGTCTGCGCGGTGGCATTCTCACCTGACGGCACCCAGCTGGCCTCGGGCTCTGACGACCGTACGGTGCGCCTGTGGGACGCGAAGACTGGGCAAGAGCTGGGGACGCTGGAAGGACACACCAGGGTGGTCCTCGCGGTGGCATTCTCACCTGACGGCACCCAGCTGGCCTCGGGCTCTGGCGACGGCACGGTGCGTCTGTGGGACGCGAAGACTGGGCAAGAGCTGGGGACGCTGGAAGGACATACTAACTGGGTCCACGCGGTAGTATTCTCACCTGACGGCACCCAGCTGGCCTCGGGCTCTAGCGACGGCACGGTGCGCCTATGGGACGCGAAGACTAGGCAAGAGCTGGGGACGCTAGAAGGACACACCGGCGCGGTCTACGCGGTGGCATTCCCACCTGACGGCACCCAGCTGGCCTCGGGCTCTGGCGACCGTACGGTGCGCCTGTGGGACGCGAAGACTGGGCAAGAGCTGGGGACGCTGGAAGGACACACCAGCGCGGTCTTCGCGGTGGCATTCTCACCTGACGGCACCCAGCTGGCCTCGGGCTCTGGCGACGGCACGGTGCGTCTGTGGGACGCGAAGACTGGGCAAGAGCTGGGGAACTGGGTCCGCGCGGTAGTATTCTCACCTGACGGCACCCAGCTGGCCTCGGGCTCTAGCGACGGCACGGTGCGCCTATGGGACGCGAAGACTGGGCAAGAGCTGGGGACGCTGGAAGGACATACTAACTGGGTCCACGCGGTAGTATTCTCACCTGACGGCACCCAGCTGGCCTCGGGCTCTAGCGACGGCACGGTGCGCCTATGGGACGCGAAGACTAGGCAAGAGCTGGGGATGTTGGAAGGACACATCGGCTGGGCGGACGCGTTGGCATTCTCACCTGACGGCACCCAGCTGGCCTCGGGCTCTGGCTCTGGCGACCGTACGGTGCGCCTGTGGGACGCGAAGACTGGGCAAGAGCTGGGGACACTAAAAGATACGTCGATTAATAAGATCAGGTTTACTAAAGATAGCCTATCCGAAACCAGCGAGTCGAGAGGTAGCAATGGTCTTGTGCTTAGACATGAATGGATAGAATATCGGGATAAAAGACTTCTCTGGTTGCCACAGGAGTATCGCAGCAATGTGTCAGCTATTCACGGCAATATACTAGCTATCGGCCGTCCGTCTGGACTTATCAGCTTTCTCGAAATCACATGCCCAGAATTTTAGCAGAGCCAGGAAATCCCTATATATTTTTACTAGGCCAACTCTGTAACTAGCCAATTTCATTGGAAAAATTTAGGAAAACAAAAGGCAGCAAGTGAATTGCCTGCGGAAAAAGGGGTCGAGTCCATCGCGTGTTGGAGGTTTGCCGTCCACAGTCGCGGGCGAGGTCTCGTCGGACGAAAGGCCTTGACATCGTGTTAAGACTCATTCGTTGAGACAGGGTTCTGTAGGATTGACTCTCCCTGAGTCGCCGGTCTAAAGGGATCGCGTCGAGAATGGCTGCTGAGATACTGGACGACGTGATGTTGACCAGAGGGTTTACATATACATTATTCCTAAATAGTCTCAGCGTTGTCGCCAGTTTAATCAGACTCAATTGCTCTGGCGTCATTGGCTAGATCGTCTTCACATGTTCGTGATGCAGCGCGCAGGGCTCACTCACGTGAACGGTGAGCCGGGGGTGAGCGAAAGCGGCCTCACTCTAGACCCGGAAGGCAGGGAGCTTGATGCAGAACTTGCATCTTCTGATTGGCTCGTGCCAAGAATCCCCTGAGTTGCTTGCTTACCCTCAACCAAATTGACAAGAGCTGTCTTGATTGTCTTTCGCATTCTTTGCAAGATTTCATCGCGTGCCCGTCCCGCATATCGATGCTCGTTACAACGCCAGGCGAGAACACTGCCGATCTTGTAGCAACAGCGTTTTACGCCTGTCCTTACTCAAGAGTCAATAGCCCAGCTCGGCCATTTGTTCTGCATTGGAACGCTTTGGTGCATTTGGTATAGGGGGCTGGTCATCACATCGTGATACGCTTCAATCGTGGGACCGGAGCGAATGATTCAATCAACCCTGATCTTTCTCGACTGTAGCCATCTGTTTGGCTCTTCTCGGCCAGTCTGGACGTTTAACCAAGTGCTCAGCCTGCTCAGCAATCCCTTTCACCTTCGCCCCACCCCCGCTGCTATAATTAAGACCTTTGGTATTTCTTCATATCAAATAAAAAATGTTCTAAGCGCAGCGATTATGACAGTTGAGGTCCAACTTTTCGCAGAATTCTTTATGTCGTCGCACATCTGTTGTGAATAGCAAGACTGTTGAGATTGTCCGAATGTGTTCAACTTATGCAAGCACGATCTGTTTCTTACTTCAAAATGGCAAGACGTAGGTACTGAGAGTTATTGTTGGGAGTGAATTCTTAATTAATTTATTAACGAACATGATATCCCAAACGAACAGCGCTAAAACAGCAATTCTCGGCTGATGAGTTCTAGCCAACCCAACTCGGATGGGTATTCGTCGAGCATCTTGCCAACAAAGAAATGCCAGTCATCTTTGTAGTAACCGAATGCTGTCATAGCAGAGTAGTACTCGTAGTACCTCGGATAAAATGCTGCCGCTTCCCAGTCGATGATGACAGGACTACCGTCAGGTCTGACAATAATGTTCTTCCTCTGAAGATCGTTATGGGTGAATACTGGGGGATGACCACGAAGGACTTTAGGGAGCACTCTTTCGAGATATTCTCCTCGGCGTGGCCAGAGCGTCTCGGTGTATCTTAGTGCAATGGCCCTAAACAGTTGGCTCTCACTTGAGAATGGCCCATGTACGCATTCCTGAAGCTCTTCTTCTAGTGTGCGGAATATTTGATCGAAATATGGACGCCTGCCTAATTTGCCGTAATAGCCTTGTGCTGGAATTTGTCTCATTGCATCGAGACTGATGCGTAATTGTGCCATGGTGGCCGCTTTTTGATCCTCTTTCATATCTTGCCAAATTGAAACTAGGCTCTGACCTGGAATATACTGCATGATGATGTAGTGGACATTATTCTCATCACTGAAGACCGCGTACACCTCCGGAACATCCATATTACACGACTGTCGCACGAAAAGCATATTTTCACCTTCAATTGTCTCTATGTCGGCGCCGTACTTGATCGCAAAATGGTCCCCAACGCGTACCACAAATCGCTGACCACGTTGTGATGAGAGTATATGCTTGGACGATATGATCTGGTTAATGGTTGGAAGTGGTGCAGGTAATCTTTCCGTGGCGCAAAGTAGGGTAGGTGAAGGGGGAATGAGGCAGCCATTTTTTGCAATTGTTGGCCTTTCGCACTGAATAATAGCACCGATGGCAGTGCTTTTGGGAGAAGGAGGGCTATCGAGTGAGCCGCGATTAAGAGAACAGTCGTGCAAGCACACTGCAATGTCAACAGAAAGGTGGCCGGAATACGTTCCCGGTCAGCTTTTCTAACAAGGCTTCATACCAAAACACTTAAACCCACTTTCATTGGCTCATTTAAATGGATATGATCTCGACCTAAACACGCCATATGAAGATACTGTTGAGATCTAAATGAGCTATAACGTAAATTTGGGCTCAACGGGTCATAGAAGCTCAATGGGTCAGGCTCCTTTTATAAGGCTGAAATTCCGAAAACATTGTTTTTGGCTACGGCTGACCTAGTGAACCCCGGTGACCCATTGAGCCAAATTTACGTTAGTCTTCTCCGCACTAATTCATGCAGCGCAGCTTTTCATCTACAAATCCAGCACTTCTTAGTCTAACAAACAGGTAATCGCATTTGTTTAACTCTCATGCTGAACGATACCGCTCTCAGACTTGCACCCAGGAGACCTCCAGGTCCGTTTGCTTACGACGTTAGAAAGTCTTCATGAATTATCTATTGAGATCATTAGATAGCGGTCCTTCCTTATCCGTTTACGTACCCTCTTCCCCAGACTCTGCTTCAGTGCGTGGACGGAGGCCTGATCAGCTGGCGGAAGGCCAATGGTTGACATGATACTCACTCATTTGACTTGGTTGGAGGCATAAGTAGAACTTTGTTACGCCAGGAGCACAATATTCTTTTGCCCTCTCATCTGCTCTCGTAACATCCCCATGACTACCTTCTCTGGAATTAGGCGTCTTGACTCCGATATATTCCGCATGCGTCCGTGAGAACCAGGGCCTACGCCGAAGAAGTAGGTTCTTTCGAAGCTCAAACAAAGGGGTGGTTGAGAACGCGTGACTTTGATGACTTCTGACAGAAAAGGCTGGGGGCCACCGCAAACTCCAAGTGAGCAAAACCGCTATCTCGGATTGGCTGTAAAAGCCTTGGATCCTCTCGAAGTCCTTGAGGCGAAGTGTGGTTGTTAGTAAGTTGTGCAGTGCCATGTGAAATCCGACCCCATATTACTGACTAACGAGTGCTTCGGAGGAGTCGCCGTATTTAGCAAAAAGTGTGACTAAGCCAGATACTGTGAATGTCCTGCTGAATACATCTATATTTCCCCTCCAGACGCCCCTGTGCAAGCTTCGATACCATCTTGAGCACCATTCATGCTATGGCATAAGCTAACAGCGGCTCTGTCATCTGTAAGTACAACAAGTTCTCGACGACTGGCAGCAAGCGCAATGTCGAACCACTACGATGCCATCGTCATTGGATCTGGTCAAGGCGGAACCCCACTCGCGCAAGCGTTCGCGAAAACTGGTAAGAAAACAGCATTGATCGAGTCTACACATGTAGGTGGCACATGTATCAACGAAGGATGCACCCCTACAAAGACAATGATCGCGTCCGGCCGCACGGTCCATGTGGCATGTGGTGCAAAGGCAATGGGCGTCGAATTCAAACGATCATCATTGCAACTGAACCTCGAGACGGTGAGGAAGAGGAAACGCGACATTGTGCATTCCTTTCGGGAAGGCGGGGAGAAGCGCATTGTAAATACGCCAAACCTCGAGTTGATCAAGGGCAGAGCAAGGTTCAAATCGAGCAACGAGATCGAGGTGGTGCTAAGCGCAGAAAGTGATACAATACCCTTGACTGCAGACAAGATATTCATCAACGCTGGCTGCTCGCCCGCGCCACTGACCATCAAAGACGCCCATGTGATCGAGCCTGCTAACCTCCTCAACTCAACCTCAATCATGGAGCTTGACGCAGTGCCTCGCCATCTCCTCGTGATAGGCGGTGGGCCGATTGGAGTCGAGTTCGCGCAGCTCTTCCGAAGATTCGGCAGTGCAGTCTCCATCGTGCAGCGCGCAGCGCATCTGATCCCCAACGAAGACAGCGAAATCTCGGTCGAAGTGGAGAAACTTTTGACCGACGCCGGCGTCAATCTGTACCTGGGTGCACAAGCCCAATGGTTCTCGAGGGTTCCGACAGGCAGCGTTGTGCTGCAGATCAAAACCAGCGGCGGGGACATCAAATCCATCTTCGTGTCGCACGTGCTGAACGCGAGCGGACGAGTCCCCAACACGTCGGATCTCAACCTCGAAGCAGCAGGCATCGAGACGAACGCCCGCGGATTCATCAAGGTGAACGAAAGCCTCGAGACCTCTGCTCCCGACATCTACGCGCTGGGAGACATCAAAGGCGGCCCGGCGTTCACGCACATCTCGTACGACGACTTCCGCATCCTCCAGCACAACTTGATCTCCCACACCACCTCAGCACCAGCATCCACCCACGGCCGCATGGTCCCGTACTGCGTCTTCACCGACCCGCAACTGGGCCGCGTCGGGCTCACCGAGAAACAAGCAAAAGCATCGTTCCACCCCACGCAGAGCACAGCCTCGTCGGCTTCAAACGTAAATAACGGCGCAGATCACGACCTCACGCCCACCGCCGAGAACCCAGACTCCCTCGAGAACCCACGCATCGCAGCCGCCTCAATGCCCATGTCGTGGGTGGCTCGCGCCCTCGAACTAGGCGAGTCGAAGGGCCTGATGAAGGCCGTGATCGACCGGGAGACAGACAAGATCCTGGGTTTCGCCTGTCTCGGCTACGAGGGCGGCGAAGTCATGTCTGCCGTGCAGATGGCCATGCAGGGCGGGCTGACTTGGAGGGATTTGCGGGATGCGACATTTGCCCATCCGTGTACGGCTGAAGCGTTGAACAATTTGTTTGCGCTGTTTGGTGAGGATTGATTTCAAGATTGACCGACAGACTTTGACTTGGACATTTGACAAACAGATTGATTCATTGATTGATTGATCTTCGGGGGAGTTTTAAGTTTCTGCATATAACAAACAGTATGACTAGCATAGGTATGAAGGTTGAAATAAAAGTTCTATAAGTATATGGAAATGCTGGGTATTTTCTGTTCTACACAAAATTCAACTACTAGTCTTCACTTCTTCAGTCTAAGGGGTCATGTTTGATATTTTTAATGAAAGGGTACCGGCAAGAGCTCTACATCAACGTCCCTGTTATACTCGCAGTTCAATTTTGGTAAGATGCAGTGCGCAGTGCTTTGTCTTGCAATTGTTATCGAAGAACGAAGAGAGAGCGAGAAATGTCGTGGGAGGAGAATGACAACTATATAAGGATTCTCGATAGACAGCACGACGAGAAAAATGAAATAGAGATTTGCATATACAAAAAATCCCATCCCGCAGCCTGGAGAATGAATCGTGGTAATACATCCCGATTCAAATTTCTCCTCTCTCTCTCTCTCTCTGACTGACCGACCATCAAATTTCAAACATCTGCGCCTTAGCACTTCTGGTCCAGCAGCGTGCTTCAAGCAGTATCGCTGTGGATATCATACAGCTCCTCGTCCGGCGCCAAGCCGTTCGCGTCTCCATTGTCGCTCCTGCTCTTCAGGATCTCGCTGTGAGCATTGGGCAGACCAGTCGCCTGGTGGAGCGCATCGTCTTGGCTTTCCAAGAAGCCGTCATGGTGCACCTTCAGCTGCGTCGGAAACGGCCACCAATCGCTCCAGTCCTCCTTCATGTAGACGGTGATGCTTCCCGGGTTTGGTTTGGGATGCGAGCTCACTGGATTCGGCGCTGGGACGGCGCTCTTCATATGGCCTTGTGGACCGGGTGCGCGTCGAAGGTTCCTGAGCCGAGCGAAAACCTTCAATTGCGCTGCCATGGCGATTTCGACAATGGGCCGTCCAAGGCACGCATGCGTGCCGTAGCCGTGATGGATGTACTTTTCTCGCGGACGGTCGAGTTTGATCTTGTTCGGTTCGGGGAAGACCTTGGGGTCGAGGCCAGCTGTAACAAAGTCTGTGTACAGTGTTTCGTTCACTGCCGCCTTGATCTTGCCGTATTTCCCATCGTTGATCTCAGCTGCATTGGCTGTTCGCCGTAAAACCCCCCACGCAGCTGGCCGGAGACGGTTCGCCTCCAGAGCGTACGACTTGAGAGTTTCAAAGTCGGCGTCACTGTCTGACCACGCTAGGCGTTGGATCTCTGGCCAGTGCTGGTTGTACTCGGGACTTAGATAAAGGTCGAGCATTTGCGCAAAGTGTTGGCCTTGAGTCGCGATGGCAGCCGCCGCCGTTGGTATGATAGCCCAAGCGGTCTCGTCAGCAGATTTGCCACTCTCCAGAAACCGTTCAACGAGTTTCAGACCATAGTCACGCATGATTTTGCCTGATTGGCTAAAGCTGAAGAGACCGTTGAGACGTGTATAACTTCCGATCTGAACCTCGGTACAGACCAGCTTGATGAGCTTGTGCAGTTGCTCGCCTGCGAGTTTGGCACCCGCTCGTAGCTTGAAAGAGCGCGCAGTGTCACCATCAAGGAACACATATGCGAAGAGGACTGAGAAAGCAAAGTAAAGCTGGTCGACCTCCACTGCGACAGGGTTGAAGCTGCCTGGACTTTTCAAAGGTATCGAGAAAAGCTGCGCTACGAAGACTGCGTGCGAAGGATTCCCAACATCACGGCAAGCGTCGAGCTGATACCACTTGCCCCTTAATTTCTCGGAATTGATCTCAATGAGTTGCGTGGTGAGTGCTTCGTAGAAGTTTCGCACCTGCTTCTGCCAATTTACTGGGCAGAACAAGGCACCTTGAATTTCGGCTCTTTGCTCTGCGTTAGAAGGCTTGTCGCCGCCTAACATGTACTCGTGGCCAGTGATATAGGTTGTGTGTGGCCCCCATGGTACCCTGAAATCTTTTTGATTGCTAAGCACGCTAGTGACGCCCGCCCAGCTTTTCACAGAAGTTGGCACTGGCACAAAGGACGGCCTTTTGAAATCGTACAACTCTTTCTTGCCAAGCTTGTCCAGGATTCGTTGATTTTCTTTAGGTACAGTCAACGGGAAGAGCGCATAGACTGAGTTGCCCCGGTACCAATTCGGAAGTGCTCGCATGATTAGGTTGTAGAAGCAGCCACCTTGAGCTACATCTGGATCAGACTTGACTTGGTTGAAGCCCCAGTTTGTAAGTGTCGCGGGAGTGTAGTCAATCGTATAGAAACGGTCTCCTCTGACAAGTGCCACAGCATCCGCTAAGATTGTTCGCGAAATTGTGTATCCAGGGCACAAGCCAGAACCAGGCTCGTAAGCCTCTTTGGCATCCTCGACGACGACGCCAGGGTATAACTCAACATAATCAGGATGTTGATACAGGGCCTGGAGAGCCTGGGCAACTTCTTCATCGCAGGTAATATCCCTGAAGGTCTTGTGTGGTTCGAGCTTGAAATATCTTCTAAATTCATTCAGTGTAGCCACATTCCATTGACGCGCCTGTTTCATGCCCATGACTTCAACCAACTTCATCACAACAGGCACTTGCCGAGGTCCAAAGGCGCAGGCCACATCTTCAGTAGCTGCCGTCAGGATGTGGCACAAATCAGCATCGTTGAAGGTCCCGTTTTCGTTGCGAGGATATAATGACTCATCCAAGTTGTCCAGTGACCACTTGGAGGGATCTTTGTCTTTGCCCTGCACCCACCGGCGCAGTGAGTCCATGAGTTGAGTGTCTGTCATCGTTTTGTAATCTGCACCGTCAAGTATCATATTGTACATCTCCTCTGTCCATGCCTCATCCTTCTTCGAAATTGCCGAATGCCATCTGTAGACGAGATTGAACTCACAGCTGACCTGGTTTCCAAGGCCAGCAGCTGTCCCGGTAGGGTCAAAGACGCCGAAATCATCTCTCGGGTCAAGCGTCCAGGTAGAGTTGGACCGATTGAGGTTGAGAATGGTCCTGACATAGTCGGTGAGGATGATATTCACATACAAGCCGCAGGTGATCAGCCTTGCGGTCTGAAAGAGTTTCTCGTCGACGTCCTTCTGTTCTTTGTCATGTGGGTCTGGAGTAAATCTGTCGTCTTCATTAATTTCTTTCAGCTGTATCGCTATGTAGTTGTGATAACGGTTGAAGCAGACCAATAGTGCCGCAACGCCAGGAGGAAAGCCTAGAATTCTAACATTCGAGAAAGTGTCTGGTTTGAGGAGACCATCCTTGAAGAGGCGAATTTTCTTTTGATCGGTTTCATTGTTTCCGTACAATGGAGCAAGATCGAGATAGGAAGAAGTTTTGACCTTCGAATAATCCCGTTCGTCAGTGTGGAAAACATCGTGGATGATAATTGAGGCAAGGTAAAAAAGCATGCTTGACAGCTTATTGGGATGCTCTTTTGGTTGATCACCCCTTGCCATCAGCGCATCAAACAAGACCCCAGGATCAGGCAGCACTCCCTGCTTAAGCGTTAGTGGTTTTACAGTTCGGGCATATGGTTGACCAGCTTTGCCTAGCTGTGGATGTAGAACGCTATTGCAGGAACCGTCAGCCTGACGAAACTTGTAAGGTCCTCCTAATATTGAAAGCGGAGGGTGCTCTAAATTGTCCCATAGAAGTTTGATGAGGCTGCAGCCGAGTCTATTTAACAGATCGGAGCCTGGTGGTAGAGAGGCCGCAAGCTGAATGATAGATTCTAGTTGATATTTCTGGTCGTCGACGACACCTCCATCTAAGAGCTTGGTGTCGGCCAGTGACCCAAGCAGGCCAACATTCGTGATCCATCTACCAGTCTGACTTGTCGCATCCGCGAGTACGCTCCTCAGCATCGCTTTCGGTGGCACTGTAGGTCCATTGATGACAGGGTATGTGGGATCTGGGTTCGACCCTGCGACTTTCTCGAAAAGGCTTTTCCAGAACTTGGAGGCATTTTCGCGGTCACCGAAGTCTCTAGGTGATCGCTGTGGTCTCACGCCGTTCTCAGTGAGCCCGGCCTCATCGGCGTTACGCTTTGTCATTTTGGATTTCATGGATGGCGCAAAGAAGTGCTGAGCACTCGTAGAATGAGACGGACCAGATATCCTCAGCTAAGGATCTTGCGTGAGGGTCTCACAGAGCAGATCGAGTATATGCGAAAAAGCACAGAACTGTTCGGCTTGCTGTCCTTAAGGTCCTGGAGGAGACTGGTTCCGGAGAGATTTGAGACCGTTCGAAACCATGTTGCCAAGCTGGTACGAGCGATATAAGAACGAACCACCCATTTCATGATTGTGTAAGGCCCATGTGGCCCATGTTGAGGGCCAACTTGACTCGGCAGGCGAAACCTTCCAGGTGTAGTGAAAAGGTGGAGCGCATGCGTATGCACGAGCAGGGAGGTTAACTCCTTCAAGTGTTGAAATGATTTACGCGAGACAACTGATTCGCCAGCTATTATCATTCGGCCGCCGCGGATACTGCCCCAATGACGAGCTCGCTCTAGTGCTTCGAGGACTAGTTTCGGCAAACTCATCAAGATTCAGCCCGGAGCTGAAGTTTGCGAAAAGCCTCGGTCAGCTCGGCCTAAAGAAGTCCAATCTTTTGGAGTTTGCAGCCTCAACGCGCCAGGCTTTCGCTATAAGGAGATCAATATTATATGTACTTTGTCTCATCTGAGTGGTCCATCGGAACGAGCTTGTGGGTTCCTGAGTTAGGCGACCAAGTTTAGGGGTAAAGCCCTCATTAAAAGGTGGACGTATTAGCGCCAAGGATGGAGACGATGCACACCTTACCATTCGTGAATTTGACATCGCCAGGTCCGTATCCTTGGGGTCTTTGCAATCTGGCCCCCCAAGAATAATGCAAGGCTGCTATTGATTTTTCTGGTCCTGCGTCGTGCTGTCTTGTCATCACTAGGGCATGCCACCGATAGTGACCTCAAACATTGCAAGTTTTCAAGGCCTGGCGGATCCCAAGTACGTATTATTTGCTTTGTGCAACTTGCAGGCCTGAGACATTTTGTCCAACATGCGAGTCGCATGGGAAGATCCCTCCGGTCTTGCTGGAACACTCAACATCCATGGTGTCAGCAGTCGGAAGCCATAGGCGTATAGTTCCGAAAGATGCCATTTGCAATCTACAGGTCCGCTCTAGCACTTCGAGTGGACAAGAGCAACCCCCCATGCATCGTGCATTCGATTTTTTTTGGTCGCAGCTCCGGTCTTGTGTAGGAGTGAAGCTAATTGGAGCAAGGCGCTCATTACGAATTGGGACATCTCAAGGGAATTTCACATGGCAGGATAAGTGCAAAAGTACAACTGTTCGGCAGGCCTTTAGGGGCTAGGAAAGGTACTTCGTATTCGTCAGTACAGGATGCTGCCTTGTGCCAAGCAATGATTCATCTCCACTCGAGACCAAGAATATCTGCCCGAACTTCAATTCGTAAAATCAACAGAGCATCATCGCAACCCAAGCAGGGATCCTGACCATTGGTGCGAAACTGCTTCTTGATCCCTGCTTATGATATGCCGTATAACGGAACGTTCTGCAACATGTCCTCCCCAGGTACAAATTGGAATACTTTTTAGAAGTGGTAAGGTATTTCGCGCCTCCGTGCCTATACTGATTCCGATGCCGATAAGAAACCGATGAACACCTCGCTTAACCTGTATATGTGCGTTCCCATCATGCGATGAACAGAAGACCAGCTAGCCTTGTGCCCGCATGATTTAAGATTCCGCCCAACTCACTGTCTCCAATGCAAGCATGACTAAGATAAGGGTACTTGGAAGAATCCAAACCACGTAACTTTGGAAGAGAATATTGCTCATGACTGGCATGTACACGTTGTTGATCTGGCAAATTTGGGCCAACTGCAGAGCGGTCGGTGCTCCGGTGAGTAAGAAACAAACGATGATGAAAATCTTATCGTCAAGAATGCTCACGGGAATGAATTTGGCCGTAATCGCCAGTAGCGGTGCCATGACAAGGGTTGGCAAGACCATTCGTGATATGAGAGAGGCGATGAGCAATTTTCGTTCCAGCTTGTGGTCACCGATCTCACCAGCGCCTTCACGTCGCACTGTGTTGCGGGCAAGATTACCACCAAGGACCACGAGAATTAGCGGTACAGCAACACCTCCACTTTGTTCAACTGCTCGAGTGACGGAATTCCGTAGAAATGTGCCGTCGTCGAAGAAGAGATGCTGTAATGGCGGTACGGATGCGACTAAGATTGCGGCCAGCATGGCCCAGAGTGGCGGATTCATGAATTCCCACAGGCCTGCAAAGAACCGATACATGACAGACCACACTTTGGTCAGGACAGTTTGGAGCGGACGAGGGAGGCTCGCAAAGGTGGATCGAGCCAGGGAGCTGGTTCGAAGTGTAACCTTCCTCCAGGCTCCAATGGCTGCGTTTCTGACTTTGTTTCCTGTCCCACTAACAGGGCCTGTGTTCTCATCACCTTTGCGCAATTGTGTATTCGCCAGGAGATTATGTCTTGGAGCCACATTGCCGCTGGCAGGAGTGACCGTGTCGTTTGGATTATTGGAGGAGGAGCGAGAGGAGTAATTCTTGGGGCTCGGGGGTGTTTTCGCGCCGTTGGTCGTCGCAGGGGAATTCCCGACTCTCGTAGAATCGTCATCATCGGAGAAACCGTCGTCGCTGTTCAGTGGGCTGATCAGTCTCTGGGTTTCGGGCTCGTCTCGGTACTCGTTCCGGCCTCTTTCGCTTTCTGAGACTCGTTTCAAACCGCCCTCCTCTTCGGTGAATTTGTCGGCAGGGGCGAGCAAGATGTTGTAACCCCAGGTCCAGCGGACTAGCTGACCGAGTTGTTGGAAGATCAGGAGGTAGAGAATTCCTCGAGCGCCCACTTCGTCATCATTATCGTTTGGCACCTTGTCCCAATGTAGGCCGCGAAGGGTTTTGGAAAGAGATATCACTAGAGAGATTGGCAATGAATTTGAATTCCCAAACACGGCCATTGCGATGACAAAGCTGGCTTGGCGTTTTTTGAATTTCATTGCCTTACTGATGAGGAAAGCGCAGGCGAATGAGATAATGGTCTGCACGACGAAGATGAAGGGTATGATGGCCAGGTCGACAAGCTTCTCGGCTGTCAACTGAGAAGCGAGCTTCGTGAAGACGAGGGCCGGAGTGAAGAGCTGAACATTGAGATTGGCCAAAAACTTTTGGGACTCGGCATCAAAAAGGCCATTCCGTGCCACGACATAACCGGGAAACGAGACACATACGACTTCTAGCACTGCTTCAAAGACCAAGAGCGTGAGATGGCCGAAATTCGCGCGTTCTGCAGTCTGAAAGGTCGGAACAGAGGCGGTGGCGAGCGGAGTGTCGAGGGTGAGTCCATATTGACCCTGGGCGCGTGTCTGCACTGAATTTGATATGTGAGATAAACGATGCGAAACGGGCATGCGAAGATGATTTAGGAGAGGCATAATGTCGACGGTGTCGTAGAGGTAGGTCGACGAGGATGCGCAACCTCCGTACGGAGGAAGCGGCACCGATAACAATTTGTTCACGGACTGACGGCTGATGACAAGTTTATCTTGGCCATCTTGGCCTTGCTGCGCGCTGGTGGTTGGCAACGCGGCGTAGGCGATGCAACATGTTGAGTCTAGCGCGGAGAGCCAATGGCATGCCCCCAAGCATGTGCGTGCCTGCGTCACGACCAGCGATTGACGGCTCGATTCCGACCATTCAGACCGTACGAGCAGGGGCCGCTAACCAGGAACTGGTGCGAAGCCCATGGGCAAGCGTAAGCCTTAATAATATTACTAAGAGCTCACAAGCTTGGGCGAGGCATTGCCCAGTTTTGAAACTCGCACGGTTGACTGTTCCTTAATGGAAGATTCAAGAATACCTATGCTAAGTCCTTGACAACCTGGAACGGATGTGGGATAGGGTGCCACAAAGTCTCTGCGGCAGGTAAGAGAAAGACTCATCAATATGAAATTACCCAAGGAATAATGCGAATGGATTACACAATGAATCCTAAATATTTTCGACCACAGTAATACGAAGTTTGGTCTGTTCTAGACGCACGCCCGCAAAAATTGTCACACATGCCCCGTGGGTGTGGCTGTTATAGATTTTGGCGTGGCGGAGAAAATCCCACCTGGACATTCACAGATCTCGATGGCCAATTCCAACAGATATTGAGATGTGACCGGAGTTCGACAGCATATGATGGATCCAGTCAACACTTCCCACTGACATCATTTGTAGTCAATGGCCAGAAATTTGGATAGGTACAGCATCGATGTGAAGATCCAGTTGTAGATCAGCGCACTGGAGAGGCGAGGACTGAAAGCATTGTTAAGGCCGGTAGGCCACACTGGTTTGGTGGGTGGGTGAAAGGTAATATTAGGCTCCCCGTGGCTCTGGTCGAGCAGCCAGGTCCACTGCTGCAAGATCGGCACTAGACGTGGCTGCGGTGGCTCGCCGGCGTATGCGCAATTGTGACGAAAGCCAGTCGAAGCCACTTCCGCCATTTTTCTGTGCCGGGGCAGGTGGGCTCGACTAGTAGTAGTTAATATCCCGATATCACAATACCACGCTCACGTCGGGCACTGGGCAGGACTGGCCTTCTCGCAGCCTCTGACTGAGCAGCGGTTTTAACTCGATCTGGGATGCTGCTCATGCTCATGCTCATGCTCATGGCAAAAAGTGCTGACCAATGATACTATTTGATGCCCAATCAGATCAGCAAGAGCCGGCATTGCATCTACATTTTGGCTTTGTCGCAGGTGGAATCCAGTTGATTCTCCCACACCTCGCCTCGACTTGGAGACAGAACAGACACGTCCCTGCATCCAATCTGCTCGTTTGGAACGCCATCGGGTCACAGTGAGGAGGCCACCGCAGAGGCCACGCCCGTCTTATTAGACAGACAGGTTTGATGTCGATGCTGTCCTGAACATTCGTCTCTCGCGCAAAGGCGCAACACAGTCGACGTCCCCACGATCACACACTGATCACCTTCAACCTCTGCCAGCACCATGGCGGACCGCAGTTCTGGGTCCTCCTCTGACTCGCCAGTTTTGTGTCAGAACGATGCCTCCCCCAACAACATTTCTCCTGCTGCCCCAGAAAGCTCGAACACCAGCACGGTGAACGACACTTCTCCTGCTCCCAAACAGGAAGAGGCCGGACCCTCTGAAGCAGCTGCCAAAGCTCCCGCCCTCCGATTACCCTCCGACAGTTTCTCCAACATGTCGCCCACGAACTCGCCACTCAGTTCCATCAATGCAGCCAGGCGACCGGGTCCTCCCCAAGCACGAGCAAGCAACCTTCCTTCGGACATTCAGAAGAGAATGAAAGAGATGATGCTCTCGAGACAGGGTTCAGCCCAGAACGTACGCTCGAACACGCCAGCTTCGCAACCGCAGTCAACAAACAACACTCAACCTTCCCCACTTTCCGCTGGCGTCCCTGCCGGGGGAAGCCTGGCCGGTCGTTCCCCATCCTTGGGCGCTTCACCAGCAGCCGGACCTCCACGAACAATGAATCCACGAGGTCCGATGGGTGGCCTGGCCGCCAAGAGAGGACTGAAACCAGGCGGCATGAAGCTGTCAGATGCGCAAAAGCCTCCTGCTGAAGGCGACAGCAGAGCAACTGCAGACACCGGTTCTCAGTTTGGCAAATATGCCAATATTGTCGACACTCATAAAGGCACCCTGACCTTCAAAGACAAGGCAGTCATTCACGGCAGCGGCGTAGATTTCTCCAACGGAACTACTTTCTCAATATCGCTGGATGAGGTCGACACCATGGATGAGCTCGGCAAGGGCAACTATGGAACAGTCTTTAAAGTCAGACACGCTCGGCCGAAGATGCGGAAAGCTGGTCAAGGTCTCCGAGGCAGCCTACAGCGTCACTCGTCAACCCAGTCCAGCACTCTCGACGAAACAAGAGCGACCGCCGGCACCACCGGACTGATTATGGCCATGAAGGAGATTCGCCTCGAACTGGATGACGCAAAGTTCGCGCAGATAGTGATGGAGCTTGACATATTGCACCGTTGCGTTTCGCCTTTCATCATCGATTTCTATGGCGCTTTCTTCCAGGAGGGCTCGGTATACATCTGCTTGGAGCACATGGATGGTGGATCGATAGACAAAATATATGGCGACGGTGTGCCGGAAGGCGTGCTTCGGAAAATCACCCTCTCCACCGTCATGGGTCTGAAATACCTCAAAGATGAGCACAACATAATACATAGAGATGTCAAGCCGACAAATATTCTCGTCAACACAAAGGGTCAAATCAAAATCTGCGACTTCGGTGTCAGCGGAAATCTCGTGGCATCAATGGCCAGAACGAACATTGGCTGCCAAAGCTATATGGCTCCCGAACGAATCTCTGGAGGCGGAATGGCCTCTGCAGGAGCACCTTCGAGTGGCTCCTACAGTGTTCAGTCCGATATCTGGTCCCTGGGTCTGAGCATTATCGAATGCGCGCTTGGAAGATACCCCTACCCGCCCGAAACATACAATAACATTTTCAGCCAACTGAGTGTAAGTCTCCCTTCTTTTGTTTACCTTCCGTCTGAGCAAGTGCTGACCCCAACAGGCAATTGTGGACGGAGAACCACCTGATCTCCCCAGCGATACATATTCCGAAGCTGCCAGAGATTTCGTCCGAGGTTGTTTAAACAAGATCCCGAAAATGCGGCCAACCTATGCTATGCTCTTACGACATGCTTGGCTATCTCCGCTGATGAAGCCTCCCACAATCTCAGAGGATGAAGAGGCCGAAAGGCTGGCCGAGGCTGGTGGAGATGCCGCCGCTGATCTGGAACCTCTTCCACTGACAGCTGACAAAGAAGTTGCTACCTGGGCCAAAGCGGCCTTGGATCGGAAAAGGGCTGGCAAGATGGCGGTCAGCGAAAAACCAGCCCTTCATACAGCTCCGTTGGATACAGTACCCGGCAGTCCGCTCATGGACCGCGCAGCCGCTGATGAGCCGGTTGCTCCTAATCCGGGTGTGCAGATAGACAGCCCCGAGCTCGTTTCGGCTAAGATTCATACTTTAGATTTCGCATCGGGTGTTGAAGCGCAGTAGGCGATCCAAACATGCTTGTGGTAGATGAGCAAGCACGGATACACCGAGGCGTTGTCGTATCATCAACTACGAGGTATATAGAGCTCAGGAGCGATACCTTCCCAACGCCATCAATTGTAGCGTTCCTGGTGTCCTGAGTACTTTTCACCCCTCTTTTCGTGATTCTGATTCCCCCAACATGCAGGTTGCAACCAAATTGAAAGTGATTGCAAGTGTACCGACAGCCCTCTTCGGCTCCATCCGGACTATCTTCCACGTAAGATTAGTGCAAGATACTGCCTTGACATGACTGATGACCACAGATATCGCCCGTAAATGATTGGAGTGGGCTGGTCTCGGACGAGATCTTGTGAGAAATCGTGTTCCTGCGACCCGCTAAAATGGTTCACTCCTGATGAGAGGACCGATTCTCGCATTACTACCAAATCTTAAGGCACGGAAGCACTCCGTAAATGAAGAATCAGCCTTCACCTTACACGAAAAGACAGTCGGAACTACTGTATGGATATAGCGTCGATAGACACAGTTGGGCTAACGAACGAACGTACCCCAAAAGTCTGGTTCGCTCCAAGGTACCTTGAATCGCCACGACAATGTCCACTGATCATCCCGCATCGACGCTGTTGAAGGCGGCTATCCTCATTGTTTCGGACACAGCTTACAAAGATCCAGCTACAGATAAAGCGGCTGATGTCCTGAAAGGCGTCTTCGAGACCGACGGAGGAGACAAATGGGATGTTACTTCACCAGCTCAACAATCTGAAGATGCCAGAGGAGTGAGTGTCAAAATCGTTGCAGACGACAAAGCCCAGATCCAAAATGCAATCATCGCATGGACGACAGGAGAATCTTCAAAAAACCTCATCGTCACAACGGGTGGAACGGGTTTCACTCCAAAGGATATAACACCAGAAGCAGTTGCTCCAATACTCCACAAAAAGGCGCCTGGATTAGTGTACGGCATGCTAGCTGCGAGCATGGAGGTTACACCATTCGCCATGATGAGCAGGCCGGTAGCTGGCGTCAGGAACAAGACCATTATTGTGACCTTACCTGGTTCACCCAAGGGAGCCAGGGAAAACCTACAAGCTATCATCAAGTTGTTGCCGCACGCTTGCTTACAAGCAGCTGGAGAAAACTCACGAACAGCACATGCTAGTGGAATTGCGAGACTAGAACAAGACGCTGGAATACTAAGGCAAAGATCCTCCTCAATCCACGCCCCGCGCACACATGCACACAGCCATGATCATTCACATCTTCACTCCCACGATCACTCGCATATTCACTCCCTTGATCACAGCCACAGCCATGGTGGCCACAAAATCCCTAAGGCCCACACTCAACCATCAGACAGGCCACCACAATCCAATGACCTCCGGCTTGGTGTCTCTCATCGAGCCCGGCAATCTCCATACCCTATGCTCTCAATGACCGAGGCACTTCAAAAAATCGTAGAGAATACCCCTTCACCAATCTCCGAACTCATGCCGTTTTCCAAAGATCTGGTAGGCTATACCGTCTCCAGCGACATCCAAGCGGCAGAATCCGTTCCCGCATATCGCGCCAGCATAGTAGATGGCTACGCAATCATTGTGGCGGAGGAAGGATCTGAACGCTACAGAACCAAGGGCACCTTCCCTGTCGCCTCTGTCAGTCACGCTCAAGCAAGCAGTATGCCACCACCCCTCAACCCTGGCGAAATAGCACGAATCACAACCGGCGCACCCCTTCCGGACAATGCTAATGCAGTCATCATGGTCGAAGACACTGTCATCGCATCACTCACCACGTCCGCATCCCCTGCAACAGCAGAATCATCTCCCACAAACCCAATCTCTCAGGGAGATGAAGAAGAAAAGGAGGTCACCATCCTGACAGACGCCATCATTCCAGGCGAGAACATCCGAGAGCCAGGCTCTGATATAGCCAAAGGCAAGACCATCCTGAAGGCAGGAACCCGAATCTCGAACCTAGGAGGCGAAATAGGCGTTCTGGCGGCCTCAGGAACCCAGCATGTTCCGGTCTACCGTCGTCCACGGCTTGGAGTCCTCAGCACGGGCGACGAAGTCACTGACATCTCGCACACAGGTCCATTGACAGGTGGCATGATCCGAGACTCCAACCGACCGTCACTGCTCTCGCTGATCGCATCGTGGCAGCTCTGCGACGCAGTCGTCGACCTCGGCGTAGCCCGAGACACGCCGCACTCGGAACTCGAAACAAAACTCCGCGACGCATATCGCCTGCACGATCTCGACGTGGTAGTGACCACAGGCGGCGTATCAATGGGCGAACTCGACCTTCTCAAACCGACCATCGAGCGATCTATGGGCGGGACCATTCACTTTGGCCGTGTGAACATGAAGCCAGGAAAACCAACGACCTTCGCTACGATCCCTCTGAAACCGGCGTCATCGTCCAGGGCTGGCGGTTCCAGCTCGACGAGACAGACGCGCCTCATCTTCGCTCTCCCTGGAAATCCAGCCAGCGCACTCGTCACAGCGAACCTCTTCCTCCTCCCCTCTCTGCAGAAACTATCCGGCGTGCCTGAGCCACACGGGCTCGAAAAAGTCCTCGTCAACCTTGCAGGCCGAGTCAGATGCGACAAGCAGAGACCCGAGTACCACCGATGCACGGTGATGTTTGTGGAAAAGGGCCCAAGCGTAGGCGGGCTCGAGGCTGTCAGCACCGGCATGCAGCGAAGTAGTCGCGTGGGTAGTGTTGGCGGAGCGAACGGACTGCTGTGTTTGCCAGCAAAGGAGGAATGGCTCGAGGCTGGGGAAGTGTGTGAGTGTTTGCTGATGGGGCCTATTATAGGATTCTAACGAGTAGAACCCGGTCACAACGTGTACATCGTTGGTTCAAATTACGCATTGATGCCTGTGATAAGAAAATGGTGAAACCGCCTCACTTACCTACTTACTTACCTACTCACCTATTCACCTAATAACTAGGTACTTACACACGTGTGGTTTCCGAATTTGGTGGCCAAGTAACGAACCATACGAACATTACACGACCAGCTCCCACCCACACTGGCAGCTCTGAGTCCATGACGTCCACAGTTCACCCCGACACACCTGCCCAGCTTATGATACAGGCGAGCACCGTCCTCAGTACATAGATCATAGATCAAGTACCTTACAGGTCACCGCACGGCCCGAGTCCCTGATCTGATCGAGGCGGACTTTCGCTGCTGCCACGTATACCTGCTGGCAAGGTGGCACAGGCGCAATACCATGGGGAAAGGTGCATGATGTCGACAGGTGACGATCAGGCTTTAGTGTCAACTGAAAATTCGCCGATCGGCTAGTTTACTACAAATAAATAAGATTGACCGATTGATTGACCGATTTTGATTCATGGATTCACTTCGCCTTATTTGCGCTCTATGTATTCCACGGATGTACTTCGGTACTTGCCCTATTTTGTTCATATCCTAGGCCCCTTTCTTCGTTCTGATTGTGCTTCGTCGTCCTGCTTAATACCCTTTCAACTGTATTATAATCCTTATGGGTGTTCACTGCGATGAGCGAAGCGAGGGAAAGGCTCATTGAAAACATGACGCACGATTGTGTTGGTTATAAAGTACGGCCCGTTGCCGAGAATGCCAAGCAGCATGGTGTAAACTATCACGACCCGAGGATGCGTTTCGGCCGACGCATGGATCCCTATCCAACATTTGAGATGCTCAAGTCAGGATCTAGCAGGGACTAGTACATGCAAAACAGATCTTGTTATACTTGCATTATGCGGGGAGCTCCCCGTTTTGCTTGATCGGAGTTCGATTGTCAGGCTATTTGGGAAAGGATCAGCTACGAGGTTGCAATTCTACGATGTAAAGCTTCCACAGCTTCCCTTCATTGCGGGGGTGAGCAGCTGATTGGTGATACTACTTGGTAGGTACCTTACCGAGCGTGCTTCTCTGACTTGGTTGTTCTGGCTCAGTGCTATGGAAGATGAGCCGGTCACGGCAGCAGAGAACTATAAGTAGGGTGTGGAAGAGACAGGGCTTGGTGCCAGATGGACACAATGACTTGACGTGCTCGTGCCGTCTATCACGGTGCTCGCCATGTGTTTCATACTAGCATTTTGCGTCGTTCTGCTTGGCTTGGTCAATGCAGCTGCACTTCCCACGCCTCATCTCGCCGTCCGTTCCGCAGAAGACTGTCCTGGCTACGTTGCCTCCGATGTGTCCTATTCGCCTACTGGTCTGAGCGCCAGGCTTTCTCTCGCTGCAACGCCCTGCAATATCTACGGTACAGACATACAGAACCTACGACTCTTGGTGAACTATGATGCAGGTCAGGCGATGTCATCATGAACTCACACATACGCATATTCACTTTTGAACAGAGAACCGCATTCATGTGAAGATCGAGGATGAAGATTCCATTGCATACCAGGTCCCAACTAGCGTATTCCCCACACCGGATGCTTCAGAGCCAGTCTCAGCAGACAACGCGTCCCTTGAATTTTCGTTGACCGAATCACCCTTCAGCTTTAGGATCTCGCGCAAGTCCAATGGCGAGATTCTCTTTGACACATCAGGGTCTTCTCTTATCTTTGAGGATCAATATCTCCGCCTTCGTACAGCACTACCACCGGATCCAAATCTTTACGGTCTGGGAGAACACTCAGACTCTTTCCGGCTAAATACCACCAATTACACTCGTACCATTTGGTCGAGGGATGCATTCGGCCTGCCTGCCGGAACAAATCTTTACGGCAACCATCCTGTTTACTTTGACCACCGCGGCGAACTGGGCACTCATGGCGTCTTCCTTCTCTCAAGCTCCGGTATGGATGTCAAAATCAATCGGACAGAGACAGAGGAGCAGTACCTTGAATACAATGTGCTAGGAGGAATCTTTGACTTGTACTTCATGGAAGGGCCCTCTCCCTCAGCCGTAGCGCAGCAGTACAGCAGCGTTGCAGGCAAAAGTGCCATGATGCCCTACTGGGGTTTTGGATTCCATCAGGTAAGGCCACCGCTGTGGAAAGCAAGCCCCTTGAACGATAGAATGAAAAAGCTCACTCTTAATAGTGTCGCTGGGGCTATCGCGACTTTTACGCTCTCGCCGAGGTGATCCATAATTACAGCGTTGCTGCCATCCGTGAGTACGCTTCTTATCAGAAGAGAGTCTCTCAGAAAGGAATAACCAATTTACAGCTCTCGAGACGATGTGGACTGACATCGACTACATGGACCAGGTTTGTCTCCAAAGATTACAACGTCGCTCTCGGAGTCATGCTAATAATCCGGCTACAGCGATACATTATGACCACCGACCCAGATCGTTTTCCAATTCCCCGGATCCAGGACATTGTGCAACACCTCCATGATAACAACCAGCATTACGTCGTGATGGTCGATCCCGCAATCGCATATCAAACACAACGCGAAAACAATCTCACCTATGACACCTTCGTCCGGGCGCGCGACCAAGGTATTCTGCTTCAAAAGAACGGGACGATCTACAGGGGTGTAGTGTGGCCGGGCATCACGGCGTATCCAGACTGGTTCCATCCCGACACGCAGGACTTCTGGACAAACGAATTCCTGGAGTTCTTCGACCCGGAGACTGGCGTTGACATTGACGCTCTTTGGATCGACATGAACGAACCTGCCAACTTCAACTACTTCGGTTTCGAGCCTGAAGTGATCGCCGAGTTGCGAGACATGCCACCACCGAGCATGCCACTTCGTTCCGGACCACGACCTATCCCCGGCTTTCCGGAAGCGTTCCAGCCCGACCCCAGCAGCCCATACCCCCCAGACCCACTGAGCTATCTAATCCCTGAGCTTGCCTCAGCAGCCAGCCCGAACGACCCTGGCGCCAAGAGATCTCTAGACGAGATCATCCCAGCAACCCCTCGGAACAAACGGCAGACTCCTGTTGGGACTATTGGCTACCCGAACCGCAACCTCCTCGCACCACCGTATCGCATCGACAACGAAAACACCATCCACGAATACGGTGGGCTGTCAAACTACACAGCCGACACGGACATCATCCACGCCGACGGCCACGTCGAGCTCGACGTGCACAACCTCTACGGCTCGATGATGAGCGACGCCTCCCGCAACGCACTCGAAGCCCGCCGACCGGGCAGACGGCCGATGGTCATCACACGATCAACTTTCGCGGGGGCGGGGCGCTCGGTCGGCAAATGGCTCGGCGACAACATCTCCACGTGGAGCGCATACCGACAATCGATCCAAGGCATGCTCGACTTCGTGGCCATCTACCAAGTGCCGATGGTGGGCAGCGACGTGTGCGGGTTCGGCGGCAACACGACGGAAACGCTGTGCGCACGCTGGGCGTCGCTGGGGGCATTCTACCCATTCTTCCGCAACCACAACATCGCCGGGGCGCTGCCGCAGGAGTTTTACGTCTGGGAGAGCGTGGCCGAAACGGCGCGGCGCGCCCTCGCCATCCGCTACCGCCTGCTCGACTACATCTACACGGCGCTGTACCGGCAGTCGCGCGACGGCACGCCGCTGCTGCACCCGCTGTTCTTCGTGTACCCGCTGGACGGCGCCACGTTCGGGATCGACCTGCAGTTCTTCTACGGCGACGCGATCCTCGTCTCGCCCGTGACCGAGGAGAACGCGACCAGCGTCGACATCTACCTCCCCGACGACCGCTTCTACGACCTGCTCTCCTACGCCGTCGTCGAGGGCGCCGCCGAAACCGTCACCCTCGACGACGTCGCCTTCACCGACATCCCGCTGCACATCCGCGGCGGCACGATCATTCCGATGCGCAATTTCTCCTCAACCTCAACCTCAGCTTACACCACGTCCGACGTGCGCCAGCAGCCGTTCAACATCGTTGTTGCGCCAGCCCGGAACGGCACTGCCACGGGAGCCCTGTACCTCGACGACGGCGACAGTATTGAGCAAACATCTGGTATTTCAGACATCCTCATGACCTATGACCGGGGAGCCCTCCGTGTCTCGGGGGAGTTCAACTATGTCGCCGAGGACAACCGAGTGGCTTCGGTCACCGTTCTCGGTGTCACCGAGGCCCCTGGGATTGCGCCGAGGTGGAGGCAGAGTAGAAGTAGTAGCAGCAGTGAGTCTGGGGATGAGTGGCACGAGTGCGCAGAGCATGAGTGGGAGTATAACGCGCAGAGCGGCGTCTTGGTCGTCCGTGTTGACCAGGCGCTGACAGGGGAATTTGATGTTCAGATCTAGAACAACGGGAAACAATAACAAGGGCTTGAAAAAAATTTGCCAGGTTTTTTTTTTTTTTTTTTTTAAAAAAATCTCTTCGTATATTACACGCGGGACTTACCCTAAGACAAAGGAGAGAAACACACACACCAGATAATAGTTGTTTCGATCAGGGCAATCTTTTCGAGCATTTTCTGAAGAAAACTTAAAGGCTGCTGCTTTGCCCCCCCCCCGGGGTTTCCTCGATTTCGTGGCGCTCAGGCTGCCCTAGCTTTCTCCTCCAGGCTGCCTCGTCAGTTGTGTGCGTGTGTGTATATTGACGAGTCTTAAATTTTGGAGGCGGTTCTGGCACGGCACTGCATGGTTCCCCGCCATCACACTATGTAATATATGATACAAGTGAACGAAACGAGCTTACTGAGAACTCTCATGTGACCCAAGAGACTAATGATGAGCAAGGGGAAATTTCCCATCCCAGTTTCAAGTTGGAGTATAAGCTAATTGGATCGCGCGTCTCTTTAGCGTCAGGTGAACGGTCGTTGATGTATGTACCATGCATTTGATGGGTATATACCACACCTACTCCGCACCTTTAATTTGGAATTGTTGCCCCCCTGTTTATACCATAGTGACCATATGCCTATGTTGGTATGGATAGGCAGGTAGGGCTGTGGGGATGATATGATACGTGTGCCAAGAAACTGTCACGCTGGGTATGGGTTGAAAATCCGAGTGTGGGGTCTCGACCGGGTACGCCCTGCTCGCCCCGTTCGCCTTGGTTTCGGATTTGATATGGACAGGGGACACGGTACTTGGTAATCAGTAATTTATCTTAGAAACGACAGTAAAACGCTAAAGTGCCTAACGTGGCTTTGAGGAGCCAGCGGGCGTGCGCGTGCGTGAGCTACACAGGTACGTGTCTCGAATTTCGACCTCGTGTGGTGGAATGTGAGACTGAGTGAATGCCATTTCGCAGTGTGCTCTCAACGCCCCCAAGCCAATGAATAGTCCCCAGTTTTTACCACATGATATCGAATATTGCGGCCCTTCCCTGCAAATAGTCGAGGTTGTGGGCACGTTAATCAGGCCGTGTGTGGCGTCTCGAACACGAGGCTTGACGTACATAGTTCGAAGCTTTACTCCGAACTTATATACGACCTAGGCTGTGAGTGGCCGTGCTAAACCCAGGCTGGTAACGTGGCCAGAATGGTGTATATATTTTAGAGTACTTCGAGTAGTGGATATATCAGAATTATGGCTAAGGGGGTTTGCTGGTAACGTAAATTTGGGCTCAATGGGTCACTGGGGTTCATGGGTCAGCCACAGCCAAAAAACATGATTTCAAAATCTCTGAATTTCAGCCTTATTAAAAAAGCCTGACCCATTGAACCCCTATGACCCATTGAGCCCAAATTTACGTTATTGCTCTGGAAAGTGGGGGCAACGTGGCAGCCGATTAGGCGCACATGAGTACGAAGTACTCCGTGCGACAACCACGCATTGCTGGTCGACGAATCCTTTAATTTTTCGCTCACAATGTCAATCGATCTTACTCTACTCGCTGTTCAACTTTTTTTTGGCTCAGCTGATAGACGCTCGACGTTCGTTTGCAATTTCCTTGCGCCTTGTGGTTCCATTGGACAGTCAGAACCTTCCACTTTTGGGGCAAATAACCACCTCCTGGTTGTCTCATTGACACGCTTTCGTCAATGAGCACTAGTCCATTATGACGCCGTACGTGCTTCATTGCTATTTGTGTGAAACTTCGAATGAGGTAACCACCCATACAAGGACCGAAATGTGCTTTTGGGACTGCAAATAACAAAAATAAACACTCGTGTCCCGTATTAGTCTCACCTGCCAGCTACCTTAGGAACCAAAGGCCCTTGCTGGCTCTTTCTTTTGGGAGGTCGCACGTCCCGGTATCCATAGGGGCAGAACCTAGTTCAGCGAAAGGCGGGTATTAGTCGATGCATGTGACCCTACCTCGACGACCGTTGTAAGTTTTGGGGAATTCGCGACGCGATATTTTCTTCTTCCATCAGATGCGGCTCCCCACGACTTTCGCTTAACCCCAACCATGGCTATCGTGCTGCCGTTGATGCCGATTAGGATCATCGAACCCTGGTTGCTCGGTGTGAGGACTCCTCGTGTTCACTGGAGGGGGATGTAGGCTGTACGACGCGTTCGATGGAATAACGGGTCTCGGAAGACTTGTTTGCCTGTATGAGAAATCAAAATCATTATTCTGGGCTCACGAAAGCTGGTAGACGAACCGTTTGCTCAATCTATGTCCAGATTTGGGAAGGGATAGGAGCCTGAACGAACCGGTTCTGAAAGTCATGCATGCCACCATAGCTTGACATTGTGGGGTAGTTGGAACCTGCAAAGTAGTCCATGTTGGCCGTCGAGCTTTCGCCATTGCTGGTCAGAGGCGAGGAAAGGCCTTGCAAAGATGGGCCGCCACTGGGTCTGAAATCAGGCTGGGCTCTAACCGGAATCGAATCGTGTCGAGTCGTTGGCTTGCTCTGGAAAGTGTTCATCGAATAAGTATGCTGAAGAGGATTGATTGGGCTCTGCAGCGTTGTCCCCGGATAGGAACCGTGTCGCGCAATGTTGGGAGAAGGTAAGCTGAAAGAATTTGTGGGATAAGTTGTGTGTGGTGCGGGTCCGGGCGTAGAATATCTGTACGCCACTGCTGGACTCGTCATTGCCCTGCGGTTGGTGCGGTAGGCATGTGCGATCTGCATAGGCACTTCTAGCATGGACAGCGCGGTCTGCAGTGTCGCATCCGGCGCGACAGTCGCGCTCCGTCGATGCATCACCTGGCACACGTGCTCAAGAGGATCTAGAGCCATGTTTCCGAGGTACAATCCTCCACATTCTGGAAATAAAGGCTCAAGAACAAGGGCTAGAGCAAAAAAGTGGGCCATCATTGCCAACGCTCCCAAATCTGACTCTTCTGGTCGGAGAATTATTGTCGGAACCCAAAACATGATCGATCTCAGATGCAAGAGAACATCAAAGGCTCGATTAGGGCCTTGTGAAGGGAAGTCTGTTTGGATTTGCTCCACGTATTCAAGGGTGTCGTCCAAATGCTGGACAAGTTCTGGAAAGCTTGATAGTCTTAGTCGCAAGTTGTGAAGAGCAGTTACAATTTGCTCAAGCCTTTGGAGGTCTTCTGTTGCAGGCTGTTGAGGCGGTAAACCTGTTACCGAGGGCGTCGAGGGAGTTCTCATTCGAGCAAGTGTACGTTGGCTGTCGAGGAACTTGGCGAGTTCAGATTGGTGCATCCACTGCTCCATCGCATTCATGACCTGTTTGTTTTGTGAGTTTGACGTAAATGATGAGAGAATTTGATGTCAAAAACTGACCGTCGAAACTCCTTGCTGCAAAGATACCCAGCTTTGCCTATAGTACTTTTTTAGTGATTGCCCATTTACTCTTCACTTGTAGGTTCTCACCAGTCTTTCGCCTGCCACGAAAGCAGTATCGAAGCTGCTAATATCGCTTCCGAAATATGTTCCGAAAATGTATTCAGTGCTTCATGCAAGCCTTTGAGCGCGATCCCTCTGTGGTGGTAGGCCAGGTGTTCTGTGTCACTGTTCTTCGTCTGCCACGCCAAGTGTGTCGCTGAGAATGCAAGGAGAGCATTCATAGCAAAATCGTTGGACAGTGCGACCGAAATGAGGCTGCCAATGTTAGAAAACATGAATACGTCGGACGTTTCACATACTTTGACATCTTCGGTGTCCATGGTGTGCAAAGATTGTAGCCCCTCCTGTAGAGGTCTGAAGAAAGGGTGGTAATATGGTGAATTAGACGTAAGTCAATGGTCGAAAAGCGTGTCCAGTACGTGGTATCCGTTTTTCGAAGCTCGGCAAGAGGAGACTGTCCAGTCAGACGCCAGTTATCGAGCGTTTGCTGAAGTTCAGATGAGGTCAGGAGCTCGGGGGGATTTGAGCCCTTGGCTGGTTCTTCTCCGGCCTTAGATACGTCTAGGTAATCGCAGCGAACGGAATGCTTAGTACAATTACGACTTGAAATCATCAGTACTTCCACCACGTCTGTCTTCCAGATGGGCATACCACTGTGGAAAATTTTCATCGCATCTTATATGTCGCTTCTTGCACATGCGGCACCCTTTCCTAGACTTCGTGTGGCTCTTCCTTGGAGGACCTCCACCAGGACCGGCCATCACGCTGACTTTCAGACTGACAAATAAATGGGTGACAAGCCTCTCCAAGGATGAATCAGACACTTGTGTTTCAAGATTCGCGTATTTCTTAGTCAAAATCTGAAGACCTTCGATCTACCTCAATGACTAGCTGGAGATAGCAGTCTCGACTGCCTCACTTGGTCGTTGCCCAAAATTGACAAAGCGCACCGAGGTTGCACTTGCTCGAGCTACAGGTGCAGAAAATCGGCCGAGTCGCTTGGTTGGCCGCAAATCCCGAATAATGTCATGTCAAATCCGTATGGACCATGTTGAGCTGCCAAACCTCGCGCGCATCCCAGGTGCAAATGCGTTCTTAGTCAGATAATATGAGGAGACTGGAGCAAGCATGTACTATGGGAGGCTCAGGTCAACTGGATTCCTTTGAAGCTTGTTGGTCGCGCATGTAGAAATGACAAACAACGCTCATGAGTAGAAATTCAGCACCGATGATGGACCTAAAAGTGCAGCGGTGGAGGGATTAGCCTGTTTTCGATTAGAGGAACATGGTCTAGGGAGGGGTTGCATCCTCGCAGCACAAGCATTGGAACTGTGAGATCGTCCTCTCCGCCCTGCCAGAGTGGTCTAGGTCTCCAGCTTCCCATATGAGGCCTCATGATATGCAGGTGCGCCACAAGTGGTTTGAGAGCACTCTCGAGCACCTGTCTTTGTGCTCGACTTAAACTTCAGCGAACAGTAAAAACCTGAGACGCGCATGCCTGTAGCTCGAGCCGAGAATCGAACAGAATGGGGCAGGCGTTAGTTGAGCCTGCAGCTCTGTGCCTAAGAGACTACGGATTAGACGCTGCGGCCCAAATTCCTTAGGATATTGCAGGCTTCAATGGGGAGAGGATGTCGTGGGCATCCAACTCATTTCCGCTCTGCCAGGGGTCGTTGATTGGTGGATGGCGATCCTTGATCCTCCAGGTTAGAAAAGGCCTCCACCGACACTTTGGTGTTGGCAAAACAGCCATCTACTCCGTGCCCCAATGATTAGGCAAGTAGGCCATACCCTAAGCAGAAGGTGAGTCTGACTGCGCACATTTTCGGTATAGGGTGCAAGTGACGTTCGCCCGAAACTCTGAAGAATCAAGATCATGCGCGACATCCGAGCTGATGATACCTCCCCTACTGATCGGTGAATGGCTCTGCAGGGTAGATAGGTCTGCGTCAGGAAAGCTTATGACACAAATGAGATATGGTCAAGGTCAGCTGCAAGAAAAAGAAAGGAAGAGGTTTGAGCCTTCGTTTGATGAAAGGTCTGATTGGACAATAGTCGTGGTCGAGAAAGCCACGCATGAAGCCCACGCGATGGGCAAGGTCCAGGCGTACACGTACCCATGATCACCCAATAGCGGATATTCAAACGGCGTCCATTCGCAACCCTGCTTGACACGCTGTGCTCTAAGCAGTGAGATCAGTCGACTGATTGAGCTTCGGCGGAGGAATCTATGACAGTAGAGTGGAATAAACTTGAGTCCAACAAACAGCGTTGATTTTGGCCGGCCAGTTACGGCTAGAGGATGGAGGCTAATTCGCATCACAAGCGATCCACAGTCCTATAATCTTCTCGGGTCTTTTCTCTGGAGCATGATCTGCAGCGGGATCGCACTTGACGCTGCTTAGGGCTTCATTCCAACAGGATGGACCCCTGTGACAACTTCAGTGAATTCAACTGAGAAGCATCTGTGCCAAGTGCTCGCTTCTAACAAGCGCCACAGCCCAAAACTCCTATCGTTATGCGTAAAGGACTGTGATCATTGAAGCACCTCATTGCAAAAGTTGGTCGCATCGTTAGATCTAAGTAATCGCGCGGAGATGATTGTCATCTTATGCAGGCCTAGCGATTAAGCTACCGAGGGCCCCTTCATCGAGGCTGGAACTGGATTTGTGCTACCGAATGCCGAGGCTGCTAAAAAATTTAGACTGTGCGAATCGTGCAGTGTTTCTCCTCAGTAGCTGGGTGTGGCTTGCTTGGGTCCACAGCGTGTGCAAACATGTGTAGCCACTTCAAGACCCATGTCGGGCTATAAACCTTTGCTCTGAAATCCGTCTGACCAGTTGCATTGTTCAAGACACGCTGCCCGAGTTTATCACCAGTGTCGCTACTGGGTCAGTTCAACATGAACCTCTGCTGACAAAGAATAAAGTACGCCTGCCTTATATCGCCATAGCGGATACTCCGTACGTAGGCTTTCGTGAGTCTTATATGAAAGCGGAGTATAATACACACTTTCGGGTTGATGCCATGCTAGCTCTTCGTACCTCACAGGAGCAAACCCTACCCAGGGTTTGGCTTTTGGGTTGTTGACGATCTCGATGATGGTGCTGGGCTTGGGACAACCGTTATTATCGCTAGTCCGTAATGTGACAGAGTGGAGTGCACAATCCTCCAAACCAGAGTATTAAGGTCGCTAGCGCAGCTTGCTGCACTGCTGTTCAAAGCTCCTACCGACGAACTGTCGTTTGAACATGTGGACTAGACTAGTGCCCCAAGAATGGTGGGTGGGAAGCTGAGTTTCTCCCAGCACCTTTCCAGGTCACAACTGGCTTGGGTCAACAACGTGGCACGAACATTTTTAGTCACCATTTGGAGCGCACTATGCTCGTGTTCACCTGCAGGTCCTGTTGCGGATTATTTGAAGGCCATTCGGTTTCAGCGCCGAGAACATTCCTATACGAGAAGAGCGTCAGGCATTTCTAGAGGCTTCTGCGTTGTCCAACGGTGAGGCCACGGCCTCGAAGGACGGAGGATGAATGACTCAACCTCCGTAGCCAAGACCCTGAAATTCGGTGACCCTGTTTTGGCGTACTTCGTACCCCCTGTCCAGTGAACATCATGATGAATACAATAGGCTCCAGATTCCCTGGTCAGACACCAGTGTTCAGGTACTCCGTACTTCCCGAGCTCCAATCCTTTGGTACTTAAGACACTGTGGACCCGCCAGTGAAGTCTGGATTTAACAGTATATGGGTGCCCTACAAAACAGGGTCAGATTTCAAAGTGATCTTGGGGGCAGGCGAGGAACCCTGCATTATTCCTGCCGTTCCAGAAGTATGGCGTGGTTGCTCTTTTGCTTAGATGCCACGATGCCCAGGTAATAAGCGGACGAGAAGGACTTGTGACTTGTGGTGACGTCCAGCTCCTCCGTACATTTCAGGGTCTTAAGAACACCAAGAGTTCGCCTGTAGCAGACTGGCCAGCTGAATCTACAGCTACGTGCACCCAGCCCTGGTCGACTGATATGGTGTTAGTAAGCGGTCGTGTCAATTGCCCAGAAGATGCCCGCAGCCATCGTCAGTATATCGCTTCTGTACTGTTATGTCGTGGCCCCTGAGGTCGTAATCCCTAGCCTATAATATATATCGATAGTCTCACGTACTAGGCAATGCGCTCGCGCTGCACAAATTAGGCTGTTCAATGTCCATACGGCCCCTTCAAAGACCTAGCTCATCTGCAATGCTATCTCAGCAAGTGTACACGTACAAGTAGGCCGGTGCTTCTGTCGTGAGAAACATCAAGTCAGAGGGGCTGAAATAGAAGATGTCGCTGGAAATGTTGAAAATTGGCTCTGGTGTGCAGAACTCCAGAGTTTCGCACGTTCGCTCTCTCATTTCTGTCGTTGGACACGCCCAACAACTACGTCTGGCATGTCGACTAATACTGCATGGCCATTACGGAACCCATCTGTGAAAGGGGAAAACCCGCCAGCTAGATGCTATCTACGTAAAACACTACCTAATGATCCCATCGCTCAATACGCTGGAGAACTCAAACTGACACCAGAGTGACGCTCATGACTCATATGCGGCATAGAACACTGGCCATTCGTAGTGACCACAAATGTTTTATATCGAGTATGCATTCCTCAATTTCTGCTGTACGTTGGGTGACAAACTTGCAAGAAAAGAGGCGAAGTCAGGGATCAGGTGCTGATATCCTCGTATCACGAGACTGAAGCTCTGCTTAATTTCAGCAAATTCATTGTCCTGTTGCCTATAAGGAAAATGGGCAATCGCGGTGAAGTATTCTGTCATCGACCCTTCCATGGCTTTTGGATTTTGTTGAATGAGGTTATTGAACCCAAGGAAAGCGCTGGCCTTTTCTTCGGTGTTGGCAACCTTTCCCAAGCTCTCCAAAAACGGACTGGCAACTTCGGGCAGATGCGCAGCCATTTGGTCTGGGCACGCGAGTCCCATGCGCCCAAGTGTGATGGCGGCGTTCTCGTTGGCACCATCTGGACATTCTTCGTTCTTGACAATTTCAATCAAGCCTTGGTACAACGGCTCAATGAATGGCTGAAACTTGGGACCTGCACGAGCAGCAATCTCTCCAGCAGACCAACAGACGTTGATCACCACATTGAATCCAGTCTCCGAATCTTCGTCACGGATTTGGTCCAAGTCTAGCTGCCCGATCAGTATCGGCATCAACTTTGGTAGATGCGGTTCCAAGGTCTTGAACAGCATCGTTGCACAGTCACCAAGCAACGCATAAGCAGATTGGCGCACATCGTCTGTGGGATCTTCCATGCAGAACGAGAGCAAGTCATAGAACTGTGGCTGAGCATTGACCACCAATTGGGCAGATTTCGCAGTATCAATAGCCTGAATCACTGCTGAAAGGAGGTCAAGTGCAGAGACAATGAAGTCCTTATCGGGCTTGTCCACTGCCGCCCCGCCAGTAAATGCCACATGCTGCTGGAGACAGGAATAAACAAGTTTCATACATCGACCAAAGATAGGATCTGCGAACTGAGCAAAGTTCCGGCCGTAAGCTATGGCGATGTAGCTGAGACAGCCCAACAGCGGGAACATTTCTCGTGACTGATCGTCGATCTTGTTCCAACGGTTAATTAAGGTAGGCATGAGCAGATCAATCAAGTCGGGTTTGGCCATTTCTGTCTGCACATTGTCGGCTAGCGTCTGCAGGCAGTCGTACAGAATGTACATGTTCTTGTCTTTATACCGCTCGAAGCAGAGTACAAACTGACGCAGAATAGGTTCCACATAGGGTTTGAGTCGACTGCCTGCTTTGTCTTCGAGGCTCGCAAACGAGGACGCCCCAGCTTCTTGTACTTTTTTATTTTTGTCTAGCATCCGCTTCAGCAGACCATCCATCATGGGTTCGAAGTACTTCTGCACATCAGCTTGGTCGGGGAGCTCGGCCGCCCATTCGGAATAACGGGACAAGCACCAGCATGTAATTTGCCGAACGACTGGCTCGTCATCCGATAGAAGCGATATTAAGAAGGGAACCAATTCTGGAAGGTGTGGGGCCACCACGGGCAAGCACCCTTCCGCAATGGCTCCCAGAGCGAGCACTGCTGCTTCCCGTTTCGGCCACAGAGGGTGAGATAAATTTTCTCGCAGATAAGGGAGAACAATGTTGAACACTGCGCCGTGGTAGTGTACCGCGAAGACGTCAAGAGCAGCAGCGGAACATTTTCGAAGACTCCACGCATCTTCGGGGTCGTCGTCATCGTCCCAATCATCATCGTTGTCTTCGTCGTTGTCTTCAATTTCTCCATCACTCATATTTGCAGCTTTGGTTTGTGCTTCGGATGTGGCATCATCATTTGCGCCATTGACTTGCACTGTCGCCCCTCTGCCGGCTTTTGTTTGAGCAAATTGAGGCTTGATATCCTCGGCTCTGTCGTCTTGGTCGGCATTGTCATCGTCACCGGCAAGTCGCAGTACGTCCTCCTCGCCGTAGACCATGCCGGCGAGCAACACAGGTATAATTCGTTCTAGATAGGGGCCCATCAGGTCTCGAAGCTGTTCTTGTTCGCCAACGCCGAGCCAGAACTCTGCAGCGTCCAAGGCAAGTTCAAGATCGCCCGAAATCTGTTGTTGCGTGAGAATATAGTTGACCAAGCCATCCATATGAGGCACAAGCATGTCGGGCCGCAGTTCTACAAGCTGCACAAGACTTTGGCATACCGTGCGCCTGACTTGAACGTCCTCGTCGGTGGCGAGTTGGAAAATTTGCTGTACATAGATATCTAGGTTCGCAAACAAGACCTGGCTCTTCTGTAGTATGAAAGATCTCAACGTGGAAATAGCAAGCACGCGAATCTTTGGATTAGAGTGGTTGGCAAAGTCGAGTAACTTTGGGATGATGACAGTCGTGGGTCGCTGTCCGTGGTATTCCTTGTCAAGTAATTTTCGATTGTCCTCACACACTTTTGCCAGGGCTGACATTGCAGCTTCTTGCACTTCTGGTGTGACATTGTTGGATGCACTGTCCACCAGTGAAAAGAGTTCATGCAGGATTTCTGGCCACTGCAATATGCCACCCTGCTGTACTATTTCTGTGATGATGGTTCCGGCAAAGCTACGTAGCTGAGGGTTGGCATCGCGGAGAGTGTGGAGAGTCAGCTGCTTGACGAAAGATAACTGGTCTTTGGGCAGGGATCGGTAGTAACCTTTGATGTGGTTTTTCAGCTGGATGGCGGCAGCATATCGAACAAGAAAGGTGCTTCCAATCTCGGCATTGTTGAAGATGTAGGTCAGATAATAAGGATAGTCAGGGGTGGAAGCTGCTTGTTGAAGCGTCTGTTGGAGGACAAAAAGAGCAGAAGTCAGCCATTCAATCCAAATTGCATTCTTGCAGGCGGTGTCTGGGCCTTACCACTTCTGCTTGCTTCTGTTTCTCTCTGGCATTCCCGCTAAGAGAGTCCTTCAGTAATTCTGATAGTTGTCGCACACCAGCCTCTTGTGGTTGCCACGCCATTTTGCGCCACGGGGAGCGCAAGGACTGACTTGTCCTGCTTGGTGGGTGAGGAGAGTACACGCCGATCGGTTCCTACAGGCGATTGTGGTGCAAGCCGGCGTTATTTGGAGGACGGGTGCGGATATCGTGGCCCGAGGGCGAAATCTAGGCGCTGTGTTTGACCTTCGACATTCGACACAACGACAATGCTGGGGGGGTGAAAGTTGGGCCCTGGCCGGCTTCCATGTAGTAGAGCGTTGCAAAGCAGGAGTAGATCTGTCAGATCACAGACGTCTGTCTATAGCGATGAGTGTCACCAGAGTGCAGGCATTAGTAGACCGCTCGGCGTCAAAGCAACATTGGCAACGCCATTCAACGGCTTTTTGAAGACAGTCAGTCGGACTTGAAGTCTGCCAACCGCAATAATTTTGCACCCACTCATGGGCAGTATTGGCTCCACTACAAGCACAGGCCAATTGTGACGTGGGGAAATTATCGGATGCGTCACAAGCGACAACCCGCCGTCCATGGTACAAATAGATGCGCACAACTTTGATCGACAGGATATGTAAATGAGGAGTCATATATCCAACATCGACTACAGGATGTTACCAAGCATATGTACGGAGTATGACCCCACAGCGAATTCCCTGTGTGCTGTTATCGACGCCGTAACTACCCCCTACTAGGACTCGATACACCCGATCAAGCCCACACAAGCCTCTTGAAAGAATGGCTGACCTGCTCAAGATACCCTATTCTCTTTCGAGCCTCCGCCAGGCTGAGTATATCGCCGTGTTCGACCAAATCCTTATGTTCCTGTTTACCATGTGCAGTTGAGCCTATAATGGCTCGGCGTATTTCGTCCGCCACACTCTCTGCCCACTGTTTTGGACCACCAGACTTAGGAGACCCGAGAACATCGTCATCACTTGATGGAATTACCTTAAGCGCCATGAAGCCCTCAGAATCAACATGCTGACCCGAAACTGACGATGCAACCCAGGATAAAATTCCACTTCCATCATCAACACCCTGCTTTTCGCCTTCTGGGGGCAGCTGATAGTTCTGCAAGGACCGCGTGTTGACTCTCACGGAATTATCTTTGCCAGGCACATGATAAATCACAAGCCCCTGGTTGACTGCTTCATCCGTCTGCCTTTCGGTGAATGTACTGGTTACGTAGACGCCTACCTTGATCTTTTTCACATTTCGAAGATCGACTTTCTCATAGCGCGCAACCTTCTCCGTTGTCCAGTCCATCCTACAGCAATAGAGGGCTGCATCAGTGAGCAATATTACTGCTTCTACCAGTGGCAAGGTTCGCAGAGTGTTCTCCTGGTTCGGTACAAGCATGGTCCAGGCGTGAATGATGTCCTCTTTCTCGGGATCGTGGACCACTATTTTCGAGCACGTCTCGATTGCCGCTTCTCTGCCAAAGCTGACCGATATGCCTGGATCGGCACTGCTCATTGTGCTTTCGAAATCTTCAAATACCTTCCAGCTGACATTATCGAGTAGCATGTCAATGACCGCTTGAGCAAAATAGTCATTGACCATGTTGTTGTAGTATCTAGTGAGAGTCAATCCGAAATCGTTCACGGCCCCTCGCCAGTTCCGCTTCCTGGTTCTCGTATAGTCACCCTTAAGTGCAGCGGTGGATGCGTATTGTCGAGATATGGCGTCGCCATTGTCAGCCCATAGTGTGTTGAACCAATTTGTGCTCGGGTCAGATATGAAATCAACGGTACAGCCTTCCATTTGAAGAGACTGTTGGAGCATGTACTGAGCAAATGCCGACTGCGCAACATTGGTCCGGTCGAGACAATCCATGCAGTTCGTCCTGATGACACCTTTTTGCAGCGACTGTTGCTTGCCATAGCACACCACCGTTTCCCCCGAGGCTTTGAGAAAGCCACTGAGGTTGTCGACAAGTCGAGAAACGTTTTCAAATTTCATGCCACGACATTCGGCATGGAAATCAAACCAATCAAGCCGAATATCTTCAGCCTGGCCCTGGGATTTTGAAATCGAATATAATTTTTCGTAAGCTTCGCCTATCGGTCTCTCCGTGCCGTGCCTGTCAACGAGCAGCGCAACTTGTATGGACCCGTACGTCTGTCTCAATCTGTCAAAATGCTTCCGGTATGCTCGTTCATTGATCTGTGGGGAGTTATGGAAGACTACTGCCGGCTTGAAGGAATAGGGAGATTGGGAAAAATAGAGTGGTACAGAGCCTCGAATTTGTAAAAAACTTCTGATTGGCACACTCGATCGCCAATCAGCAGCAGACAGGATCTGCTCTGTCTCCACGAAATTGGCGACATTTCCTTCGTCATCGATACCTCTTCTCAGGTAACGCAGGCCTGACCTTTTTGTGGACCTTCTAGATATCAGCGTCAACAAGAAGTCTTGTTTGTTTGCGTCTTTAAGGGCTCGGGTGGTGAGAGTGTCTAGGCCTTCGCTGGACTCTTTCACGACCGCCGTTGCAGAATTCGAAGATGTCTTCGAAAGCATAAAAGCACGTTGTCCAACGAAACCCTGCATGATGGGCGTCAGGAAGTCGGAATGGTTGTTTTCGAGTAGCCTGCGCCCAAGCGGTTTGTTCCAAAAATACTCCAACAAGTGTTAGGTTCGTTATTTTTATGAGAGCAAGGGCATCACTTACCATAGAGTTCATGCTTCCGAAGCTCAGAGAGCGGCCAAACAAGCTTGAGCTGCTGACATTGTTCGTGAGATCTACGTCGTAGGAGAAGAAAAAGCTGCTCGAGGTGAGAATCATTTTTGCCGTTCGAAGAATTCGTGGCAGGAGCGTCATGGTTGTCGTATATTTTGCTAGCGGAGTGCCACGCGAAGGGGTTAACCTGTCATTTTCTCTGTCCTCTGGCTGATGTTTGTTTTTCAGAGTGTCGTCGACCTGAGACTCGTCCATCGGCCTTGACTTTGGCTCGTACGATTCGTCCATCGTTTGGCTTTCACTTGTCTCGGAGGTTGGCCACCTTTGTCGAGATAACCATTGTGAGGTGAATCGTTTGAAAGAGATGTTTCTCGTTGCCACATTTTCAGCAACATTGGTGGTACTTGGGATTTTCCTTCGACGAGGCCGTTCGTCTTCTGAGGGCGGTGCTGCAAAGTTGTCTGATGAGGGTTGCTCCGAGTTTGAAAGTCTTTCGTCATCGCTCGTACTGCTCTCAGAATCATCTAAGCCCAGGTCAACAGACGAAACAGCCTCCCTGAGGAGCTCGTTGGCCTCGGATTGCGATGAAAGCGGCAGTATCGCGACATCATTCACCATGTACACTGGCTTTCCGAATATTCGTGCAACCTCCGATCTTTTCGTGATCGCAATCAAGTAAGACAAGTTCGCCACATCCACAAATCCTACTAACAGTCAGAACGCCGGCCGTATGGGTTTAGTGAACCAGCACCTATGACACCAAAAGCTTCCAACTGCGCGCTATCGGTGTTACGCACATGTTGGTCTTTTGCACAATCACGGATTTTGTGTGATCCGTACTCGACAAGTAAAGTTTTATGGTATTCATAGTGACCGTGTCCTTCGAGAATTAAACCTTCTACTGTTGCAAAGATAACTAGCCGTCGGATAAGGCCTGACATCATCGACGTTTTGGCTGTTGCAGACGAGCCTCCCAATCCTCGGAATATATTAATTCACTTCACGGGACGAAAATTTTGAAGACCATGTCAGTCATCATCCTCACAGCGTGGTCTTGTGGGACTGGAGGCACAGAAGAGCAGAGCGCTGGAGAGGTAAATGGGCTCGGTCAAATAAAACCTGAATGACATCACACGTTGAGCTGGCTCGGGTACAATAGAAAACACTACAAAATTGAAGCCATGCAAGCATGCCGTTAATGAACGAGCAAAAAGTCTTTGTGTTGACATGAAGACATTTGACTCAGGTGTTAACTTCCTCAACCCGTCTTGAGCAATAGCTTGCCAGAAGTCAAACGACCCTCTAGATCTTTGTGTGCTTGTTGAACGTCACTAAGCTCGTAGACCTTGTGGATATTGACCTCCAACTTGCCATCCCTCAAATAGCTGAACAGCAAATTTGAGTAGTACTCAAGCTCATCCCTCGTGACAGTGTATTGCATCAAAGTCGCCCTCATTAGCTTTGTGTTCTTTTTGGCAAGGATGGCGATATTTATGGGCGGGACGGGTCCAGAAGCATTGCCAAAAAAGATTACAGAGCCTTTTCGCTTGACGGCCTCCAAAGACCCCTCCCACGTTGTCTTTCCAACAGAGTCGTAGACACAGTTAACACCATCGGGCGCTATCTTCTTGACTTCAGAAACCCAGTCGGATATCTCTTTGTAATTGATCATATGCGTATATCCGTGTGCTTTGGCGCGTTCGCACTTTTCTTTCGTGGAAGCGGTACCGATAACAATAGCTCCAATGTCATGAAGAATCTGGCCCATGAGGAGGCCGACACCGCCAGCCGCAGCATGGACTAATATCGTGTCTCCTTTCTTGACCTCATATGCCTCCTTAACAAGCGACAGAGCGGTCATTCCCATGAGGTAGCATCCCAGTACAGTTTTGTCGGATATTCCTTCAGGCAGTTTCACCACTTTATCTGCAGAGACCGCGGTGTATTCCGCATAAGAGCCTAATAGCGAATTAGGAGATAGCACAATGACAACGACGTTGCTCACCTTGCTTCATCCAAACCACCTCGTCGCCTTCTTTCAACCCATGTTCGTTGGAGCCACCAACTGCCACTATCGTGCCAACGGCATCTTGGCCAAGGATCAGAGGCCAGTTCGCAATAGGATAAAGTCCTGTTCTGTAATAGGTATCTATGTAATTGATCCCAGCAAACTTGTTCTTGACGAGAACTTCAGAGTCACCAATCTTGGGCACTGGGTGGTCTTCAGTATACTGTAACACCTCTGGCCCTCCTGTTTTGTCACAGACTACCGCCTTCATTGTGGACGGTATCGTGGACATGCTACGAGAAAGGCAGATCCGTGAAATCTTAGTCGGGGTGAATTGCAATTGTATGGGTAAGAGAGGAGCTCGCTTCTTTATGAACTGAGAGAGTATCGCGCGTTGGGACAAGGAAGCAATGAGCATGAGATCAACTGCCAGAAAAGTGTATACGCTAGCTTCTAGTGGAAGCCTAGAAGAATGCTTCGTCGTTCAAGCTTAATCATCAAGTTTGGGGCACATCGAGTGGAACGAGAATGCACAGTGCCCAACCATGGGGATTTTTGTAAAACTAAACCTCCGGGAAGACCTTTTACCCGCGATGTACCCGAAAAAACTCTGTGGCGTAAGTTGTGCCTGATATCTCCGGCCCGGAATCCTGAAGCTCGGCCCTTTATCCGAGATTGATAAGGACCCTCCCAATGTTCTGAACAGCTACTAGATATTTGTCAGCACTCCTATATCTATAGAATCTTGGGGACGATACTAATGGCTTAGAAGGAATTGTAAAGAAGTTTCAAACGTATCGATACACGTACAGTGTTAGTTGGATACCGTGTGCCTTCTTAAATGGGAGGTTTAGCGTGTTTGAATACGGAATACGTAATATGTAATACGAGCTCGAAACTATGCATACGGACAGCAGAACAACGACGGGCAGCAGTATCCAATCTGCGAGTTGCTCCTATTGATGGTCCGGCTTGTTACAGATTCGATGTGCATGAAAGGCCTAAACAGGGCCTATTGGAAATACGGGGCTTGTCAAAGTTTATGAGCAAAGCTAGGGAAAAGAATTTCTTGCATTTTATCTCGTGAACTTGAATGCTTCATCGCAGGGAGTGTCTGCATCCACATGGCTATGATATGGTGGGAAGGAACAGGTGAGTGGTAAAAGGCATTGATTTCGAGACGTCTTATGAAGACTAGGGCTTGCATCGTGAAGAACCGAGGGGTTCTCTGACGAAGTACAGAAACAACTGAAAGTGCCTGCTCAACGTTTGCTCTGATACCTCCAATGAACCTCCCTCGAAGGATGGTTGGCGTGACAGACTTAGGGGAGCATCTGGTTCGTCGCAATGAAGTCAGTGTTTCGTACATGGTACTCGCTGCTAGATCGTTGTCGTCAAGGGCATCGACGGCGTCTGATTCAAGCCCTCGATGCGGCTCAGAAGCGTCATAAGAATTTGATTTCTGACCAGCTGCAGCTTCAACACTTTTCGTGCGTATTCTCGTATTCGGCCAAACCACAGAACTGCGGTCACACATGGAGCTGAGCAGATGGGACAATAGAAGCACCACGTCAGTTTTTTCATCGTAATAGTCGCGGTCGCGCTACGGCTCTCATCAGGGATAATGCCCAAAAGAGCATGCAATGTCGCCAAGAAACCGCGTTGCAGGGTTTCGCAGAACACCTCAGGGAATGTGCACTCTCGTGCCAAAGCAACTGTTGAGAAGCAACGCAGGCATCCTTCACCCTCATATATGGCGCCATCGTTGCGTGAAATGCTGCTCCAGAAGGTCTGCACCAGCGGGATTCCGCGGGATTTCTACCTGTTTGACCTTTAGCCGAGCGGAGGCTGCCCGTTTGTGTCGAGCATGACTCGTGCTTTGATCGCCGATGCATATATCATACTTTGCTGTCACTGTACTGTCAATGTGCTGGCAGGCATTCGTCCCACCTTGAGAGAACGCTTGACCAACCTTCTTCGATCGTTGAATGTTCGAGATGTACTTTCAGGCATGTGCGGTAGGCAGTCTTTGTCGTTAATAGAAGATCGCAGATCCGCAGTATTATTCCATGTTGATGAGAAGAAACAAGTCAGGCAACTTGAGAGCGATCCCATTGGCAGCAGCACCGATTGGGAACCATGTCAGGTCCGCTGCAGGTTTAAGTGGCTGACGTTTTGGTTCCTGGAGCTTCGCCAGCTCTAGAGAGTGGATAGCGTTTCGAAATTTTTCCATTGACGAGATTTTGGATGAACTTGTTCTTCGAAGAAAAGTTCGAATATTCTCCCTTGATTTCCTGTAAACTGGTTCTTCGTGACTACGACATTACTTCGACAGCCAAGCGGCAAGTTCTCAAAGCGCAACCCTGGGGAAACATGCGTAATGGTGTGTAACGCAAGAAGTAATCTCTTGATGCGGCGTGAGAGTTGCGCGTCGTGTCCGCCGCCGTGCACGAACACGCATGAAGCTACTGCAACGACAAACGGGTTAAGGCGAAAAGGCTCGAGATAGGTTCTTCCCAATGGCCCAGCTCGCCCAGTAGTAGAGTGACCTCGGCCTCCGATGCATGCCGCCAGACCGTGCGCAATTTCCCAGAAGCGAAGACTTCCAACGATTGCGCAAGTGGGCTGCAGGAGCTTGCCGATTTCCCAAAACCTCGTGGTGGTGGGCCAATCAGAGGCGTTGAGGCACCTGACCGCCTCTTCCGTCACGCACATGCCCCAGCTTTTTCACCTCTAGAAGCCGACCATCACTCTCACCGAAGTTCCGATGCGATCTGGTCATCCCGCCAGGACAGACCTTTTGCTCTTTGTCCGCCAATCGTGAAGTGCTCCTTGACGGCAGACGGTAGGAACAAAAGCTAATATCTTGACTTGCAGCCGTTGACGTGTGTCTGGGGTCTTGTCTGGCCTCCCAGAAAGACTCGATGTTATGGACTTGGGTGAATCCGCCTGTACGCAAAACAGTTGTCATTCACTGTGCTACATACATACAGACCTGCTGTGCAGATGCCCAGACGTGTCCATCCCGCTCCACTGCCGTACTGAAGTGACTTGGTCTACGTCGTGACTGTGAGTGGCTTACCTCTTCTGCAGATAGGATCCAGTTCTCTCGTCAACAGATTTCAACCTAAACTACCAATCCTTGACGTACAGTCCGCTCTGTGCGACCTCGAGACATATCAGTGGACGTCGATCCCATCCACTCTGCCAAAATTTGGGCATTTCTCATGCTCACATGAATCTACTACGTATTGAACTCGACAACAACCTCAAACATTTATGCCCGAGAAAGAAGACAAAACAATCAAGAGGTTGACTTTGAACAGAAAATTTTCTACGAAAAAAGGGCAAATCCATGATCTAAAAAGAAGTCGGCAGGAGGGAACTCTATGAGACAAGATGCTTCAGTGGCCTCCATCCCCCATTGTGGAGGATGAAGCAACATCTTTGGCCAAGGAATTCAGCTTCGACAATATTCCACAGAAGCTCTCCGATGAGCACCAAGTACCCAGCAGAGGCTCTCCAGATCAAATGCCAGTAATTGCCGACCCTGATGAAGATCGCAGTGTACCGTTGAAAGAGGCCTATCAGCCTCGATCAGATGGAAAAAGCTTCAAGCAAGGAGAGCAGGCCTGTCCTGTTCCCTTGTTTGGTAAGGAGACTGGTCCCCCTACGCCGCCGCCATCGGATTCCGAAACACGAGGCCGTTCACACCCGACCAACGTGGAGAAAGACAAAGCGGAGACCAGGCACACACAACGATCCAGATCAGTCACAGGCAGGCCAGCACCTGCTCAGGCCCGGCCATCCATCGCCAGGCTTCACACAGACGGGAGTGGTGAACTCGAGAGGATGAAGACCGGCCTCCGAAGAGCACCTTCCCCCTACTCGTATACGCGCGAGACTGGTACCTTCAAAGTTGATCCTACCAGATATTCCTCAGATACTATCCTATCCCCATCGCACACTACGCAGTCCCCTGTGTCAGCCCCATCATCTGCAAGAAAGCAGGAAGGTTCACCCCACCAATACAAAGATAATGACAGCTCCACTGATTCTGAAAGAAAAGCGAAGAAATCGCTGCGTTTCGCCAAAACCCACCAGGGACCAGCGCACCCTAAGCCAAGGTTTGGAACACCGGTTCTTGAACATGAACTTTCACAAGCAAGCGATACGCAGGCACATAGTGCTCCCTTTGATCAGCCTGACACGAAGGAGTCTTCTCGTAGCCGGGCCTCTGGCCTCGAAGACTCTGAAAATAGTGGCAAGCATGTGCGTCGACATACTCACAGGTCCCAAAGTCGAGCATCCAGGCATACTTCCGATTTTCGAGAATTCCCTTCTTCGTCTTCCGCTGAAGAAGCGACCCTGAACTCGGCCCAGAGGAGCCCAAGGAACCTCGGCTTCGAAGAGCATCATGCACAACGTCAATCATCTCACAGACGCGAGCGACCACGGTTCGAAACACCTCTCAGCCACTATCTCACCGGCATTCACAAACCCAGTTCAGCTGAAGATGATGATGCGAAGAGGCGTGTCTATCGAGTCAGAGATGGACGCAGTCCCATGACTCCACCTGCAGTCACAATGTCACATCCACAAGACGATTACTTCGGCAAAGCTGTCCAAGAGAACGTGTCGAGGCCTGTAAGACACCACCATCGGTCTTCGATTGACGACACCGCTGTCTACTCCCCTCCAGCAAGCCCCCCGCGAACACCAAGAAGTGAGAGGTATGGACAACATGACTACTTTGAGTCACCCTCATCGCCTGCGCACAGAAGAACCCCATCACATTCTAGATTCTCTTCGATCGATGAGACCCAACTCAAAGAGATCAAAGCTCACAGCTCCCTCCTGTCTCAAGCAACTTCCGCCGCCGCCGCATTGGCACAGAAGACGAGTCCACCACCATCGAGGTCGGCTTCCAACGCGATCGAGACTACCTTCGCATGCTCCAGTAATGCTCTCCCTTCTAAACCTCGCTCAAGAGCATCTTCACCCCAAAGGGAGAGAGCTCGCCGCTCTGATACTTTCACCTACGGTGACCAAGCGGTACCGAAGCCCACCTACCCTGCCGTGGCATATTCCACACGCCCCAGCACTCGAGACGGATTGCCTAGGATCGAAGTTCCGAACCCATGGAGTCAGGTGCCTTCATCACGAACTGCTTCCTGGACCGCACATGATCCGCAGAGTGCCGCACACAGTCCTCACATTGCAGGCTCATCACATTCCATGGCTTCCATGAGCACTCTGGTACCCGCCACACAACTCAGAGTCGCACCCCAGATCCACAGGTCGCATTCTGCAAGCACACCACAAGAGCTTATCCAAAGCATAAGTGATTTTGCGCTGCCACCTTGTCCTCGTTCGCAGCCCACGCAAGGGCTCCGTGACTGGACAATCTTCCATGACTTGCCCGAGCTCGATATTTGTCCGAAATGCACTCATGCGGTTTCATTCACACGCTATCGTTCATTACTGCAGCGAGCCCCGGAAAAGCCGTATGACAAGCTGACTATTTGTGCTCTTAGTCAACCTTGGCTACGATTGGCTTTCATGCAGTCTGTGAAACTGAACAAGTCTGATCTCTCTATGGTAAAGAAGGCAAGCAGTCTGCCTGGCGGCGCTCGGCCATGTCCAGGAGCTCGACTTGACATTCGTATGTGGTGGATCCTGATCGATCCGGCTACTGATCGTGCAGTTCCTGACTTCTTTGCCTGCTCTGCCTGCATTGGGACGGTTCACCAGATATTCCCTGATCTGCCCAATCAGTTCAAGAGGGAAATGGTGTCCCAGGAAAAGGATTGCGGCCTCCATCAAGGCAGCAAGCATTTTGACTCATTGACGGAACAGCTTGACCAGATCGTGCAGAAGTGCAGGGAGAGGGGTAAAAGTAGTTGCCGGTATATGCAACCGTTTGTGGATCATGTTCGAAGAGTGACCCGCCATCCGAGATGTGCAAAAGATGCTCTACTATCAAATCGAGCTTGGCACTTCATGGACGATCTGCCAGAATTCACCATCTGCCCTTCGTGCTACGAAGAAGTCGTTTGGCCTCAACGTGAGAAGCCAATTGCTCGAGAGATATGCAAGACGACCAAGATCGTTCCGCAATCTGCCTTCAAAGGCTCGAGTGCAACTTTGGCAATGAGCAGTGGCGCTGATACCCATCCAACTAGTTGTCAGCTGTACAGCGATAGAATGAGGCGGCTATTCGCAGATGCCGTGACTGGTCGAATTGCATACGAAACATTCAGGATGAAGGCGAAAGAACGACAAGCTGCACAATATCGACTAGGCGAGATGAACAGAATGTACGAAGAGGACCAGAGAATGGGCTGGGACCGGAAGGCGGACATTGAGAAGAATCGGCTCTATTGGAGGAGCCTGGAATGATGACTCTCCTTGATGGATTCAATGCTAGGACTTGGGGATTGGGGCGTATGGTAGGGAGGGTATATGCGGTCTGGCTAGACCCAACTAGGACGGATTGAAAGTAGTCTTCGAAGGGAAGAAAGGCAAAGCGTGACGGCGTTCGGGGGGGTTGAAAGTGCTAATTTTCACGGAAGGGTGCAACGACAGCAGCGAACGCAAGGTTAGTAGCTTATGGGAGCAGACAAAAGGCGCACAAAGATTGCCCCGAGTATTCCTTGGGAGCGTAATACAAACCAAACTACTTTTTTGGCATCGTTGATCCTGGCCATGAAGGGGCACTTGTCATCTAGCCTGCTCCGCTGTTTCCCTACGTGCAAGTGAAATGTCACAGTTGCTGGTCATACTGCTCACCGATGAAAATGTGCAAATCCCATCATAAACGGTCTACCACAAGCGTGTGATTATGATTTTGGCAACTTGATGAAGTCTGTCGTTTGTGGGAGTGTTTTATCTGGTAACCCGGTGCTCGTATAGGGCTATGCAGCCTTCATAAGATGGCTACTAAATGGCCCCTAAGAATCAAGCAGAATGCCGAAGGACGTTCAAGCGATTGAGAAACACTCGACTGTATGGAGTCGAGGCAGTGATCAAACAAGGGGGAACTTCGGGAAAGTCTTTGTGCCCATTGACGGCTAAATATCGGTTCCACTTTGAACGTCAGGCAGCGAGAGTTTGGTGCATCATTCAAGCTAAGCCTTTTCTGGGTGATACCCGGATAACGATGCCTGTGACTTTTTTTCTAGACCAGAAGTCTCTGCGAAATCTGAAGTCTATGTCAAGATAATCTAAGGGCTGCAGTTTGTGTTCTGAAGTGTGCGCAAACATCTGATGCCGGCTTATCTGCATTACTCTTCATAATGGCTGCAAAGCATTTAAATCGTTCTGTCGAACAACCTTCAGCAAAGCGCCAGAAAGTCTCTACCACCGACCCAATGGACAATCCTTACCTCGCCCACTGGCAAGAGAATGGCCACAGTAACAGGACATCTTCGAGCCCTTTTGACCAATTTGCAAGACACAAGACCACAGTAGATGATCACAAGAAGGCGGAGGATGGAGAATACAACCCATTCACAGGACAGCCCTTCTCGACAAGGTACTTGAGCATTTTGAAAACTCGAAGGGACTTACCCGTGCACGCCCAGCGCGAGGAATTCCTCCAGCTCTACCAGAAATCGCAGATACTGGTGTTTGTTGGTGAGACGGGATCCGGCAAAACCACCCAGATACCGCAGTTTGTTGTTTTTGATGACCTACCGCAACGCGATGGCAAGATGGTCGCATGCACTCAGCCTCGTCGAGTGGCTGCCATGTCGGTGGCAGAACGCGTGGCAAACGAAATGGATGTGAAATTGGGGGAGCAGGTCGGCTACAGTATTCGCTTTGAGGACATGACAAGCCCCAAGACAATTTTGAAGTACATGACCGACGGTATGCTTCTGAGGGAGGCGATGAACGACCATGACTTGACCCGTTACAGCACCATTATCCTAGACGAGGCTCACGAACGAACCCTTGCCACCGATGTTTTGATGGCCATGCTGAAAGAACTGACCTTACGGCGACCTGATTTGAAGCTGATCGTGATGTCTGCAACGCTCGATGCTCAGAAATTCCAGCGTTATTTCAATGACGCACCGCTCCTCGCCGTTCCTGGACGCACTCACCCTGTGGAGATCTTCTATACCCCCGAGCCAGAGCGAGACTACCTCGAAGCCGCGTTGCGAACGGTCTTGCAAATCCATGCGACCGAAGCCGACGGAGACATATTACTGTTCTTGACGGGTGAAGAGGAGATTGAGGACGCCGTACGAAAAATCAAACTCGAGGCGGATGAAATGATACGCGAGGCAGACGCTGGGCCAATGGATGTGTACCCATTGTATGGCTCCCTCCCTCCAGCGCAGCAGCAAAAGATCTTCTCCCCTGCTCCGAAAGCGAGAAGACCAGGTGGTCGAGCAGGCCGCAAGTGCATCGTATCCACGAACATTGCAGAGACCTCACTCACCATCGATGGCATTGTCTACGTAGTTGATCCTGGCTTCTCCAAGCAGAAGGTCTACAATCCTCGAATCCGGGTCGAATCACTGCTAGTGTCTCCCATCAGCAAAGCTTCGGCACAGCAACGTGCAGGTCGTGCCGGACGTACTCGCCCAGGAAAATGCTTCAGGCTGTATACCGAAGCTGCATTCAAGAAAGAGTTAATCGAGCAGACGTACCCAGAAATTCTAAGATCCAACCTCTCGAATACTGTGCTAGAATTGAAGAAGCTGGGCATCGACGATCTTGTCCACTTTGACCTAATGGATCCTCCAGCACCAGAAACTCTTATGCGTGCACTGGAAGAGCTGAACTATCTAGCCTGTCTGGATGACGACGGCAACCTCACTCATCTAGGAAAGCTTGCTTCAGAATTTCCTCTCGACCCAGCATTGGCTGTCATGCTGATTTCCTCACCGGAGTTCTTCTGCTCCAACGAAATCCTTAGCTTGACAGCACTTCTGTCCGTGCCTCAAGTTTTTGTGCGACCAGCCAGTGCCCGGAAACGTGCGGATGAGATGAAGAACCTTTTTACCCATCCTGACGGGGATCATTTGACACTGCTCAATGTCTATCATGCTTTCAAGGGCCCCGAAGCTCAGTCAAATCCAAAACAGTGGTGTCATGACCACTTCCTGTCTCTTCGAGCACTTCAGTCAGCTGACAACGTTCGGTTGCAACTTGGACGCATCATGGAGCGGGAAGAGATTGAACTTATGTCTACGCCATTCGAGGACAAGAAGTATTACGAGAACATCAGGCGTGCCCTTGTGTCTGGCTTCTTTATGCAAGTGGCGAAAAAGGAGGCGAATGGCAAGACATATACCACCGTCAAAGACAACCAGACTGTCTTATTGCATCCCTCCACAGTGCTGGGTCAAGAAAGTGATTGGGTTGTTTACAACGAGTTTGTGCTGACGAGCAAGAACTACATCCGAACTGTGACAGGCGTCAGAGGAGAATGGCTGCTAGATATCGCGCCTGGGTATTATAACGTTGACGAATTCCAGAAGGGAGAGGTCAAGAACGCCTTGATGCGGCTGAAGGAACGGATCGAACGAAGAGCTAACTTGAAATACAAGGGGTCAAACACAACTCGTGTAGATAGATAGATAGAAAACCGCGGATTCAAGCTCTTATAAAGTGCCACAATATGTAGAGGGTAGGCGGTGTTTTACCAAGAGGAGGAAAATCTGCATCGAGCTCACTGCCTCTTCGACTCTGCGGTGAGGCCGCTTGGGCTCAACTCCGGCTCGCCTTCCGGAAGGATGATTAGAATGAAGAATAAGATTGAAAAGATTATGCCGTTTATACTGGGAAACTGGTGCAATTGTCGCAATTCACCACCGACTATCGGTGGCACCTCAGAATTAAGAGTGGAGCGAAAAGTTGTAGTTATAGCAAACCTATCAAACATAATACATTTAAATAAACTCACGCCAGTAAGTCTCTCGAGTCTCTTCTTGACCGTCGAATGATCTCTCGATCAGCTCCCAAAAGCTACTTTCCTCCTTAGCAAGACGGCTAGAGGTTGAAACTATTTTCCGATCTACCAAAACAGCATAAGGCCTCTTAGCGTGCGACGGAAACAAGCTGGATGCAGAAATTATATCTTTGTTCTCGTCAAGAGAATTGGCTCTAGCATGAGCATTAGTTTCGAACCATGAAACATATTTTATTTTTCGCCAGTGTGTAGCAGATAATGTGAGTTTCAAACACGCGTTTGGCAAACCCCACCACGTAGCGATAATTTGGTTAGGTAGAATCAACGCTTGTTGCCCTATTACTTTGAAAAGCCCCTACCATGTCCGAACACCCCATCAAAGTCGTGCTTAACGACAGCAAACATGTTGCACAGCCTGGATCTCAGAAGCTGCGACAGGCGGCGGTCAGAATCATCGACAGCCACGATGCATTTTCAGTGTCAGAGCAACTGTCCAAGCTGCCGGACACTCTACTTGAACTCTTGGTCGAGGTTATCAAACCACTCTTCTCCAAGTCACAGCACCCTGACCTCACCCCTACGGGTCGCAAAAAGTTGGTCCATGACAGCCTCCCATCGTCAATAACTCGCTTCCAATCAGGCCTGTTCGACGACTTCGACAACAAGCCGCCTTGGAAGAACGATTGGACATTTCCATTACTCAATTATATCTTGACATCGTACGGCTCGATAGAGGACAACAATCCACGCAAAAAGACAGTTGAAGCACACTTTCACCTTCTCGTGCCGCCGATATTGCACCAGCTAGATGATGCCGAAGTCCTGCATAAATGCAATGGGTGCCATCTTCTCCAACTGCTATGTGACGTGTTGGCAAATACCAAAAGCACGATCCTGAAATCCAGTGGTCTGATGAATGTCTTCGTTGACGCGCTGAAGAATAACTTTTCGTACTTGCCCACATTGACCCCTGAAGACGAGAGTCTGACCTTGTACAAAGCACTGTACCCTGCTTTTCGAAGCTTGACACGCGCAAGATTCGCGAGGGTCAGCCTACACCGTGAGGCGAACTTGAAATTGAACACTGCAGATTGCATGGCGGAAGAAGACCTACGTCAATCATATCTCACACTTCTACTCCGTCATCAGCTTCTGCATTCGCTTTCGCATTTAGCGACTGGCACGGGCCTGGGTTCGACGACTTCTGTGCCACTTGCGACGTTCTTCATCTCGCAGATTAGTTGGATTATTTTCGATATAGGCATGGCTGCCACGGTGCATCTACCCACCGTGTTGCCGATGTTGGAGAACGTTCTTGTTGATCCTTTTGCGATGACATCTCCACTGCTGCTGCTGGAAACAGTCAAGGCTCTGCAGACATTTGTGCAGGTGTGCTGGCCTAGAGTTCGCGAGAGGTGGTGGCAAGACTGCCTTAGGGGTGTTGTAGGGTGCTGGCTCAACGTCGTGGATGAAGAGATTGACTCTTGCAAGGTGAAGCATGGGGTGATTGGCATGGAAGTGGATGAGGCCAAGCAAAACATGAGAATACTCGTATGTTTGCTGGAAGATATTGTCGGGCAGGAATTTGAAGTGACCAAACAGGAGCTGGTGGACGAGGAGCCAGAACTGCAAGAGCTATTCGACGGATGCTTAAATGAGGATCGGAAAGCGGGGCGTGAGAGACAACAGCTAATGAGGGAAGGTTGAGAGGTGTATGAGCTGGTATATTGGACCAGTGCCAACCAACTCTCCTGAAGCTGGCTCAGTCTTTCCACGTTAAATACGACCTTTCTCTACGCCTTGCTAAACAGCTCTCCGCAATGCAGCTCCATAATCAACGCCTACCCTGTGCCAAAGTCGGCGTGCTCGGTCCAGGCCGAGTAATTCAAGTCGCATGATTCAACAGAACTGTGTTCCAGCCAAACCAAAATTCGCTTACACGAATGCAACCTTTATCGCGGGATTCAATTAAAGACTATCAGCCCAACAGACACTTCTGACAAGCTGAACCATGCCTGCTATCAGTCATGTAGACGTAGATATCAAGCATGCTGATCAAGATGGCTTTTTCCCACGATGGTCAGGCAATTGGGCACTTTTGTGGTGGCTTCATCATCTTTCCAGTTGAAGGGCTTTGATTCAAATATAGCCTGGCTTAAGTCATCCTTGATATCCTCAACTTGCGTGGACCGTGTTAGGCCAATCCTGAATCTCTAGGATAGGGATGGTCAGGTACGGAAGAAGCGCGCACTAGTGATCACTCAGGGAAACGCGTCTCTATTTTGGCGTTGTATTTTGACGCGCTGATTGGCTGATGCCCAGCCCACACTCTTCAACCCCTGTCATCCCTCGGACTACCCAAGTTCAAGGTCAAACATTGGCGCCTCATGCGTTTGTGTACTACCCTACCATCGAGATTCCACGAGCGAGCACGACCACGGCTATCAGCGAGCTTGACTGAAGCTCAAGCTTCCTCCGCCGTTGGCAACCGCCACCTCGACATCTTTGTGTTTTGCATATAGGCGCCGTCGACATGGACTCCCAGCACGCGACGGACTCTGCCTATCCGGATCATTCGTATAGTCCGCAAATCATCAACGATCAAGACGCTGTCATGACTGGCCAGGAGGAGCAGCATCGTCATCAAAACGGCGTATCTCGCGAATCGTCCACCACATCCCCGCCCCAGCCGCAGGAACAAGACAATTCAAGGTACAATTCACCGTCAGTTTACCAACAATCCGCCTCTCGATCGGAATCTGGCATGGGTGGCATGCAGCAGCAGTACCATGATGCCCGCCAGCCACCAAACAAGAGCAGTGTAGTGATTAAGGTGGGCATGGTGGGAGATGCGCAGATAGGCAAAACGAGTCTGATGGTCAAATACGTCGAGGGCAGCTGGGACGAAGACTACATACAAACGCTAGGTACAGGAGTAGCCTTTGCACACTGGAATGCATCAACTGACCCCCCGCAGGCGTAAACTTCATGGAAAAGACCATCTCGATACGAAATACAGAGATCACCTTCTCCATATGGGATTTGGGTGGCCAGCGAGAATTCGTCAACATGTTGCCATTGGTCTGCAACGACGCCGTCGCAATCCTGTTCATGTTCGATCTGACTCGGAAGTCGACCCTCAACAGCATCAAAGAGTGGTATCGGCAAGGAAGAGGGTTTAACAAGACCGCCATTCCATTCCTGGTTGGCACGAAATATGACCACTTTGTGAATTTCCCCAAGGAAGACCAAGAAGAGATCAGTCAGCAGGCACGACGGTTTGCCAAGGCCATGCGAGCAAGTCTTATCTTTAGCAGCACGAGCCACAGCATCAACGTTCAGAAGGTAAGCTCATTCAGATCCCTCCCGTAATCTTCAGCTGTGCTGACATATCTGGCTGCAGATATTCAAAATCGTCCTCTCGAAAGCATTCGACCTCAAATGCACCATTCCGGAAATCGAGAACGTCGGCGAACCTTTGCTACTGTACCAGACAGTGTAGGAAACACGACAACACCAACTGCTCGCTGAACACAACAAGCACAACGATTTAAATGACTTCGATGTACTGCTACGAAAACGATTTGGGATGCGAAATGATGTTATTGACTTGGCACGATGCAAAAGGAAAATATCTAGTTCATGTTGTTGGTGGTGCGGATCCGGCATTTGGAACGTCAGCCATGCGGAGGAGGCGAACGAGGAGTGCATTGAATGTCGAAGAGCTCATCCCACACGCCCCAAACGATTCCGTCCAGATACTGCATGGAGCGAGTGAGTCCTCCGGGGGAGAAAATATTCGGTGTTTCGCCCGAATCGTCTGCTCTATCAGAAGGCGGGCTCTTTCAAAATAGCTGGGCTCTCTTTTGGCCGACCCGTTTTTGCAAAAAATGATCTGGCCAGTCCCATACCGCGCACACGTTAGCGCAAACGCATCAGTGGCTTGCTGTTCTCCGCGAGGGCCGGGGAAAGCCTGGAATAATATCATTCTTAAACAAAAGTGTGGGATGACTCAACCATTGCCAGCGTCGTTTGTTACGTGAATATCTGTCACGCACACTGGGGGAATTGGTCATAGTGACCCTCGTGCATTTATGGTGTGCCAACAGCGGAAGATGGCCCAACTGACATATGGCAGGCTTTTGAAGTGTGGTGAACTGGACAAACACAAGACCCCCCAAAAAATACAGGACACGGAAAATGGAAAGCGGAGATCGGAGTATCACGAAAAAAAGCGTACTCATCGTATCGGGATTCAATTTGCGTTACTCGCCAAACGACGATAAATCAAATGCCCACAGACTGATCGTTTACGCCTGCAAGCCCCTTGATGCTAAACCTTTCGATTGAACCTGCGCGCACTTGTGTTTTTTGATCCTGCGTCCACTTAACCGAACAGAGCACCAGCCAGTCTGATTCTCACAGATTTGATCTGTGTGTAGTTGGCCAGAGCATACTTGCCAAGTTCTCGACCAATACCAGACTCCTTGAAACCGCCAAATGGTACCTGAGTGCTCAGCAGGTTGTAGTTGTTGACCCAGACAGTACCAGCCTTGAGTGCGTTGGAAACTCTTATGGCGGTGTTGAGGTCTGTGGTGTGCAGAGCCGCGGCCAGACCATAGGTGGTCTCGTTGGCTCGCTTGATGACCTCGTCCTCGGTCTCGAATTTGCTGAGAGCACACACGGGGCCGAAGATCTCTTCCTGCATGATCTTCATGTCCTCGCTGACGCCGGAGAAGATGGTTGGCTGGATGAAATAGCCCTCGTTGCCGTGTCGGTCGCCACCAGTCTCGAGCTTGGCGCCAGATTCCTTGCCGCTTTGGATGTAGCTCATGATTCGGTCGTATTGCAGCTGGCTGACTTGCGGGCCTTGGAAGGTGTCTTTCCCAAATGGGTCACCAACGACGTTCTTGGCCGTTCGAGCCTTGAAGGCCTCGATGAATTTGTCGTAGATGCCGGACTGCACGTAGACTCGAGAACCGGCACAGCAGCATTGGCCGTGGTTGAAGAAGATGCCAAAGTTGACCCATGAGATGGCGTCCTCGATGTTGGCGTCGTTGAACACGATGTTGGGTGACTTGCCGCCGAGCTCGAGAGTGACCTTCTTCAGGTTGGACTTGGCGGAAGCCTGCAGGATGGTTCGGCCGACCACGGTCGATCCGGTGAATGCGACCTTGTCAATATCCATGTGCGAGGCAATGGCAGCGCCGGCAATCTTGCCGAAGCCCGAGAGCACGTTGATCACACCAGCTGGGAAGCCGGCTTTCTCGACGAGAGTTGCAGCGTACAGCGCCGATAGAGGGGTTTGCTCAGCGGTCTTCATGATGACGGTGTTGCCAGTGGCGATGGCAGGTCCAATCTTCCATGCCCACATAAGCATAGGGAAGTTCCAGGGAATGATCTGACCGCAGACACCAATCGGCTCGTGTCTCGTGTAGTTGAATGTGTCCGGGTCTGTGTCGATGACCTTTCCGTGGATCTTGTCGGCCCATCCACCGTAGTATCTCAAGCAGGCCGCTGCCAAACCCATATCACCTTTGGCCATGGCGAGCGCCTTTCCGTTGTCGAGTGACTCGATGGCGGCGAGTGTATCCACGTGCTCTTCGAAGAGACCTGCAAGCTTGACGAGCAATGCTCCCTTCGCCGAAGGCGTCATCTGGCCCCATTCGCCGTTCAGGGCTTTTCGTGCCGCCTTGACAGCGATATCGACATCTAGTCCGAGTTAGCGCGCCTGTCGAGGACGGGAGAAAAGCAGATCAAGAGTACTGACCTTCTGGACCGGCTTCGTGGACAGAACAAATAACCTTCTCGTTGGTAGGGTTAATAGTCTCAAATGTTTTGCCTTCCTGGCCCTTCACCCACTTGCCATCAATGAACAAGCCGAGCGGTTGCTCGTAGGTGAGTGAAGGAGTCTCAATCTTAGTGGTCATAGACATCGTGAATGATTGGCAAGCAAAACTTTTTAAAAACACTTGTGGCAGAAGGGGGTGCAAATGGAAAATTAATATTTTCACGTCCGCAGGAAGGTTTACTTTATCTGAAATTTACGTCTGCGCGGGGTTCGATCGTGAGCACATCATTGAAAGGGACGATCTCCCATGAACCGGACCACTGAGCTACAACAATTTTTCTTGTTCCTTTTCGGATACAAGATGCACCGATGACGCTCGACCGGATCGCAGAGCATTAACCCAGGAGCGGACAACTGCGGGGAACAAATCTCATACACCCTGAAGTCGGGAGAGGACCAATGGAAGGACGTGCGGCAACGATTTCGGATATATGTGGGTATATGGAATGTGGCAATGTGGATAACGAGAGGGGTACTCGTTCTGTATCTAGCAAAGTGTAGCCAATCTTCCGTCCAGCAGGCCAATTATCACTTCGAGAATCCCACGGCCCATTCTCACCGGAGCATGGGACCTCGATGCGATCTTTGTTCGAATTTTGGAGAAGCAGATTCATTCTGATTCGTTGCGCAAAACGTCCCTAGCTCTCTGGGTATCAAACGGCATTGATGACAGGCGTTACATATTGAAATGTGTTTCTTGCTTGCTTCTAGGCATACTATCACGTTTCTGAGGTCATAATTCGAGTCGATCTGGTAGTGGGCGGTTTCAACAAAAGGCAAGGCAGGAGTAAATCCTCCAAAGAGAGTTCAGTGCTCGAGGCGCTAGTAGAAGCATTGCCTCGACGTGCCTCGGTTCGGAATTGGCCGCGCGTTCAGCGAATACTTCGTATGTATTATTGTGCTCCAGAATTGGTCAGCGTATTGTAGCATAAAAGTTGTGCGCATGATATGACCAGCTCTTACACATTCTTCGACAAATTCTAATCTCAATATCTATGCTTGTGAAACTTGTACTACGTTGGGGGCGTGAGTTGTAAATCTCCCTATGCGATACGCAACCAGTCTAGCTGATAGTTTGGTCATATATTTTATTTCAAAATTTGTCACATGACTGTAGTGGTCCAAAGTGAGAAGGGCTCCCCTGATGTGTCACTTCGCTTCACATTCCACTTGAGCTTCGGTGCCTTGCTCGGGATCTGGGCTCGTTCATTTGCCCATGTACGCAGGTCATGGCGACAGAGAGCGCTAAGCAATGGATAATACTTGTGAGGGAAGTTATTCTGCAGCAAATTATCCAGCCCGAATCGGCGGCGTGAGAATACACCGGCTCAAGATAAGGCGAAGTTCCGCATCGTAGGGTGCTCGACTTTTTTGCTCGTTCGAACTGCCAAGATCCTCGAAAACAGGGCAACCTTCTTTCTTTATTTACACTTAATTAACTAAGGTCCAACCGTCATTTTCTAGAAATACAATGGCATTGCGCTAGGTCTATCTTCCATTTCAGTAGACTAATTCGTTTATGTGTGCGCAAGTCTAGATGCAAAGAAAATCCAATATCATGACGACCATCCAGATTGTGCACCTCGGCATTCTGGTGCAACATCCCAGTTGTTATCCGAGGAGAATCCTCTTCCGAAAGTAACATTAGACATGACCAGCCAACCTGTATCAATATATGAAAGAAGATTCGCTTCATTAATGCCACACTATTTCCCACGTTGTAGGACAGGGCAGGTCCCTCAAAATGCCGTCCACTCGACCTATTCGAATTGCTGGTGCTTCGGGCTCAGCTTCAGACAGGCGACATGCAATAGCAGCATTTGCTCGAGCTTACCCCTCGGATCCCGTTGATGTCATCATCAATGATTACATGAGCGAGGCCAACATGGTCACTGCAGCGTCTCGCAAGGTCGATTCTTCGACAGCAGGTCAGTCATACTCTGACTCGGATCCATCATCATTGACGAATCCCGCTTTCGAGATGTCTTTCCTGCAAGCTCTGGAACCTGCTTTGGACGACTTGGCCCGTTACAAGATCAAAGTCGCGGCGAATGCAGGAGCTAGTGATCCTGAAGCTTTGTACAATATTGTGTGTGACTTGATCAAGAAAAAAGGACTTAAAATCCGAGTAGCGTGGATTTCTGGAGACGAAGTGATGCCAGCCGTAAACGCCGCCTTGAAAGCTGGCACTTCTCAATTTAAAAACATCTACACGGGTAAGAATCTATCTGAGTGGGGATTTCAGCCATTCTATGCTCAGGCTTATCTCGGAGGCTTGGGTATTGCGGAAGCATTTGCGCAAGGTGCGCAGATAGTCATTGCTGGTCGTGTATCTGATGCATCTCCGGTGATTGGATCAGCCTTCTGGTGGCACAAATGGCAAAGGAGTCAATTACAGGAACTCGCCAATGCGTTTGTCGCTGGACATCTTATCGAGTGCAGCACTTATGTGACTGGAGGTAATTTCAGCGGGTTCAGATCCCTCGAAAATAAAGGTTGGGAAGATATCGGCTTCCCGATCGCGGAGATATCACAAGACGGAGGTGTTGTCATAACGAAACAAAAGAACACCGGTGGCACTGTCACGATCGATACTTGTTCTTCACAACTACTTTACGAGATACAAGGGCCCCTTTACTATAACAGCGACGTCACTGCCCTTCTCGAAGGGTTGTGGTTTGAGCAAATTGGCGCGGACAGAGTGGCCCTCCATGGAGTTAAAGGTCTTCCCCCGCCCCCAACCACCAAGGTTGGTATAACGGCACGAGGCGGGTTTCAAGCTGAAGCCTACTACTTCCTGACAGGATTGCATATTGACCACAAGGCAAGAATGCTGGAAGCACAGCTGCGGAAAAGCCTGGCGCCTTACTCGAACAAATTCACCACTTTATCATTTGGGGTCTTGGGCACCGCTGCACCAAATGCCGACAACCAGAATGCAGCCACTGCTACCTTCAGGGTATTCGTTCAGGCTCAATCTGCAAACGATATCACGCCTAAGAAGTTCCTGAGACCAGTGATCGATGGTATCATGCAAGGCTATCCCGGGGCCACCTTTCACCTTGACTTTCGGCAAGGAATGCCAAAGCCATATTTCGAGTATTACGTGACGTTGTTGCCGCAGTCAGCGATATGCCACACCGTACATTTCGGAGACACGACCATAGAGATAGCACCTCCGCCCATTACACAACAGTACCCAGAGCGGCAGTCGAGCAAGGACACACCTAGCATTACGGTGGATTTGGGCAAATTTGGGCCAACCGAAAGAGCACCATTAGGCTCTATCGTTCACGCCCGTTCAGGTGACAAGGGCAGCGACTGCAATTGTGGATTTTGGGTCACCTATGGCGAAGAATACGCGTGGCTCAGAAATCTCCTTACCATCGAAAAGATCAAAGAGCTTTTGGGCCGAGAGTACGATACAACAAGGACACCTAAGATTGAGATAGAGCGTTTCGAGCTGCACAACCTCAAGGGCGTTCATTTCTTGTTCCGTAACTTGCTGGATCGAGGTGTCACCAGCACGAGCAGTGTCGACTTCCTGGGCAAGAATTGTGCTGAATTTTTGAGAAACCGATATGTCGACATCCCTGTCAAATTTCTCAATCGAAGTCGACTGTGAGCCGCATTTGGATTCTGGTAAGCGTCTTGACCAGCAAACTTTTTTAAGGCACAAATTCCGTAGCTTCCGCCGTTGTGCATATGCTAATCGAGGCTGATTGGTTGATTGATACTTCGTACATGCGCAAGCTCCCGTCTACCTCGTATTAGTGTAGGGATGCCTAGGCTTTCACTTAGAGCAAAGTAAAAGCCGTAATCAGACTAGCTATACATGTGTACCTGACGGAGGTCAAGGAGGAACGTATGTGAGCATTACCGTGAAAGTCGATGGAACCGTTGAGGGCGGCAAGAACATTCCAAGACCTGAAAATAAGGAAATGATGAGACACACCTGGTTGAGCTTCAGGATACCAAGAGAGGGATTGAAATGATGCCCAGCCGCTGGACATTCCTTGGCTCTCGGAGTGGGTCAGGTTCTGTAAATTAACTGGGAAATACGCTACCAGCGACCGAGGGAAGTTTCAGATCTCAGGGTCGGCCAATTACAAGGTAAATACGCTTATCTACACACCAATTTACGATTCAGGCATCGGTATCAGATGGTGCAAAACAAGCTTGTGACAGGCTCAGCAGCTGGGAAGACGCAGGTCCAAGAAGCACGGCAATCCACTGGCGGGCATTGCCCAGGTCTTGTCCTTAGGCTAACCTCGCAAAGGTCACTTTCCTCTCGACATGTCCGACACAAGCCCAGACATCGCTAAGGGCTTGTATTGTCCACTGCCAATGTTCCAAGCATCACCGCCTCAAAGTGATTGTCGCAGATGTCGATTGCCGTATCTCTGATATGCGCCCCTTGGAATTGCTCGTTGGTCGTGCCTGCGTCTTTCGTTGTACAAATTCCTACTTGCCCATCTAATTTCTTCGTGACATTCGTTGACTGCTAATTATTTCGTTTGTAACCTCGAACTGCCATTCGTTTCGCAGTGTCAACCCTCCTGTGTTTCGTTGAGGAGGTACATTCGCTGACTGCTCATCCGAAATGGTCCAGGTAAGCGCTCTAAGCTGAAGCATTGAGAGTTCAAAATACTGACATGCTACAGTTCAAAGCTGCTCTCGCAGCTTGCGCACTGCTAGCATCCGCAGTCCATGCGGTCACCCCCGTCGTGGTCCATGGGGCGGACTTTGTCAATGCAGTCTCGGGCGACCGGTTTCAGATGATTGGTATAGCGTATGTGGAAGAGTCGGAACAGCTTGTCTGGGAGATCTGAGACTGACGACAGTGTGCAGATATCAGCCAGGCGGCGCCTCTGGTTTCAATCCAGGCAGCGGTGTTGACCCTCTTAGCGACGGTGCAGTCTGTTTGCGAGATGCCATCCTCATGCAACGAGCAGGGATTAACACTGTTCGTATCTACAACCTGGATCCGGAGATTGATCATACGGAGTGCATGTCTATATTCAATGCTGCTGGCATCTACTTGGTTTTAGACGTCAACAGCCCCCTCCCCAATCAGTCGATCAATCGAGGTGCACCGTGGCAAAGCTACAACGGTGATTATATGAAGCGTGTTTTCCAGATCGTGGAGGCTTTCAAGCGCTTCAACAACACTCTCGGCTTCTTCTCTGCCAATGAGGTCATCAACGAAGCTTCAGATCCTTCTGTTCCGCAGTATATTCGAGCTGTGACTCGTGATCTGAAGGAGTACATCTCTCAGCACTCGGAACGGTACATCCCAGTTGGCTATTCCGCTGCTGACGTCCGGCCACTTCTCGCCGACACCTTCAACTATCTCAGTTGCGAAATCGAGGATGAGTCCCAGTCCAAGATGGACTTCTTTGGGCTTAATTCCTACTCTTGGTGCGGTGACTCTTCCTTCCAGGAGGCTGGCTACGACATCCTCCTAGAACAATTCAGCAATGCTACCGTTCCAATCTTCTTCTCCGAGTATGGATGCAACGAAGTGAAACCTCGAACATTCAGCGAGGTCGGCTCCATCTATTCTTCACCCATGACAGGTGTCTTCAGTGGAGGCCTCGTCTATGAATACAGTGAAGAGCCCAACGAATACGGTCTGGTTGTGATCAATGACGACAACTCGATCGATCTAAAAGAAGACTACGAAAATTTGATGAATGAATACAATAAGATTGACCTTGAGGCCTTGACTGCAGCTAACGGCACTGCCACTAGCTTGACCGCACCAACTTGTAAATCTAGCATGATCAACAGCAACTTGACAAGCAAGTTCGATATCCCCAGCAGACCGTCAGAGGTTCAAGACATGATCGACAATGGTGTTGAAGGCGATTTTCCCTCGGGTTTCACAGCGGTCACGGATACTACTGAAATCGCAACAGTCAATAACCCTGATGGCAGTGAGCTCGTCGGTCTCGAGCTCAGAAAATTGGCAAATGATCAAAGCAATTTGCCCGGCGAAAATACTAGTGGTACCCGTGGCAGTGGCGGTCCTGGTCTTGGTGGACCCTCTAATAGCAGCAGCTCTTCGAACCCGGATAACGCTGCTTCGTCTTCCGAGATCAACATGGGTGCTATTGCCTTTGCCGGTCTTACGCTGGCTGTGTGGTCTCAATTCTAAGGAGTATGCGGATTTGCAAAGCATCTGTACTGACGAAGATGGGGATTCGGAAAATAGAATAGATAGTTGATTTACGGTTTCGCGGGTCGAAATATATCGATGAAGCAGTTTTGGAAGGGGTTCAATAAATAAAGGCTGCAGGTAATTGGCGAATCGACAATTCATCTATTTGACTACCCATATGGTTTTTTCATCATCTACGTAGCTGTGCTGATGGATATCTCTGAAACTTGATACCAGCATCTGCAATCATTGCGACAGTCGAAAAGGTAATGATACTTGAAGATGCGCATGATGGGACAAGGACTGTAAAACTCCAGACGCAGCACCGCCGTCGTCATCGAAGCTTGCACCACTCACACAGACTTGAAAGCACTTTGGAGCCACTATCCTCTGCCATCACTCAAACACAGATGTATGTGCATTGACCGATTGTAAAGCCACGCACAATTGCACATGCAATGCGCAGGCCTCATTAGCGAGACTTGATCATCTTTCCAACTCGTGTTGAAGAGGCTCAACACCATGTTCGAGCACTCTTCGTGGACCCTCGCACCTTCAGCATGTCCGTGCACACATTCCGGCTATCTCAACAATGGCGAAATTCGGATTTTCAATTTCCCAATGGGTTGCGTGCTCTGACACATGAAAAAGGTGCAGAAACGTAAGATGAATGATCACCGCCCACAGTCGCGACTCACTGTAAAAAAAATCCACTCGTTGTTTGCAAGATTGTTCAATATGCTGTATTATTATCTGAATTGGGGCGTGAACGAAAGGAGTACTGAATCCTGATTGTAGTGGTTACGGAAAGGATAGAGTCGTGCTGGGAAAAAAAAGGGGGATCTCACCTACCAATACGCTTTTGTATGATGCATTTCCTGGCCAACCAACCGTGCACGAAAAGCAGCGCCTGTTCAGGATTGCCAGCCAGTTAACAGTTTTCTGCGATCGCTTAGTTTAGTCGCGAGCATTCTCACAACCGCGTAGCGTCCTCAGTGTGGTTCAGTAGTAATGCAACTTTTTCGGACATTGTAGAAGGTTCCGTGTTCTCAACGTGGACGCTGTCACAAGACTGGCATTTTTCTGGCTGCGCAAGCCATCATAAAAGTTGAATTGCGGTGTCCAGGTAGAATCTATCGGCTCTTCATGGGTGAATAACATAACGCGCATCCGTATTTGAAAACCTGATCCATGCGTAAGAGTGGTGATGCAGACCAGACAGATAACAAAGGGGTGGAGTGAGGATCTAGATCGATGATGGCGTTGACCGGTCCTTGCGTCGTTGACAGAAAGCAAACCTAAGCGGCTTTTAGAGGTCCTTCGTGGCCCCGTCACGCTTGTTTACGAGGGTGTCTAGGCCTGGGCCCTGGAGCTCTTTTTTGCTTATACGAAATAATATAAAGTCAGCCCAACGTGGCTGGAAATTATGCGCTGTGGTGGACTGTGCATGGCTCTCTGCGTGGACAGCTGAGCGCGTTCCAACACAAGGCAGAAATTGTCCACACACTGAACCGTGGCGTTCTTGGCGATCAGCTGATTGATCAATTCATCTCGGCCTGTGAACCTGTCAAGATCTTGGCTGCAGCAATCTGTTTTTTTTTTACCGCATGAAGCATCGAATCAATCTAGTTTGCATGTGTCGAGCTTTGAATATCGTCGTGCGGGATGCAGCAATATCGGGACTTCAGAAATCGCCGTTGCCGTCTAACTACTTACATGTTCTCGGTGGACGGACATAACCGCAAGCACGAGAATCATCGTATCACTATTATGCACCGGTTTGGCACTGCTCATGGAAATCTGTACTCCCTGCGTCAATCGTAAATGCAGTAAGACCAAACTTGGGCAATTCGCTTCGGGATCCGAAGAATTTTGGGAAAGTCGAACTATCTTCTGCTGTTACACTTCCCGTCGGTAAGGAAACTTTCTGCCATCTCAAGTAGCAAATGCATGGCGTGGAAAGTTGTCCTACTTTTAGTTGGATGGACAACGAGTAGCTCATATCCGAGGAGATCTCTGAGAGGTAATCGAAAATGGCTGACAAAGGTTTCATTTCGTTAAATCCCCAAGTGGTTTGGCGTGGCTTCCTCGGACCACGTTCACGGATGCTAAGAGAATCCACGGCTTGGAGTTTCGGAGTTAGCTTTTGCAAGTCACTAGGGATCTGGGGAGTTTTGAATCGAGCCGGCGCTGTGGATACAAGCTATAGATCGTTTTCCACTTTGGGGGGATCATTCAAACGCGCTAGTAACATGTTACGTCACAGGGCCACCGGTTTGAGCAATCGCTGATAAATGATGAAGCGCGAGCGCACATGCGTGCAACGAGCTGATTCGGCGCAGGCCAAGTAGACAAAGGTTGAACAGTCATAGAACTGGAATGCATTAGCAGAAATCGGGAAACTATGACAGTGACTTTGCCCGACGGGGAACCATTCGCACAAATTTCTCTTAACAGAAGGTGCAAAAACACATGACCCTATGACCGTTTGATGTCACGGGCTTCTTTGTTCGTTTGCCACCTCTTGGGGTAAAGCGTTTGAGCGTTCAAGACCACGTCGATCATTAGCGGCTCTTGGAAGCAGTACATTGTGGATGCCTGAAATCAAGTGGAGTAGGACCCTCACGGACCCTTGTTACCGGGATCTTCACAGCTTTTCGCACGTACACAAAGCCAATTACTCAAACAGGTGAAGGTTGCGAGAATGAAGACTCATCGTCGGAGTCGAATAAACAGTTACTGAGCTCATGCATCGGACCTGCCGATGCCCAGGATTGACACTGGACAGCGATGTAGCAAAGCACGATAAGGACAAGGGCAAGGACAAGGATTTTGATTTGAATTAACGTTATTCATATTCAGATAGTGCTGGGAAGCAGGCTGCTGCTCCGTTTGCTGACTACCTAGGTAATTATGATATGGTGAGATGTGTGACTCCCCAACCTATCTTGGAAACCGTAGAATAGATGCCAGATTACACAAGGACATGAGTAGGTCTCGCATGTTGTGTTCTCCGAAAATCCCGTCACCGTCCGTCACCATGGGCACCTCAATATCGGGTCGCCCGTTTACCGCCCTATGGCTGCGTTTTCGCAGCTATCGTAATTGACGTGAATGTTGTAAAGTATTGTCGTACAGCTCGTTCTATGAGTGGTATTGTCCCATAACCTAAAACACCTGCGCTCACAAATGAAAGTTTTGTGGAAATCCTGAGTCGCTTGCTAAAGATCGCTCGCAAGGAAAGAAAATTCGTGTAGTCAAGCTCATGCAACCATGCTGACCATGCTTGGTCTCCTTGTATCATGATGATAGTGGTTGCGAGACTGTCGTCGGCTTGAATAAGAGTATTGTGAGAGGTCTGGAGATGGTGCTCGAATCAGGGCTGTTTCGAGGATTTCCTCCTTTCGTAGAAGTTCGGAAATGGTAGCTAAGCATCGATCATGGGCCATTCTGAGGCCGATGCTCTCCTCAGCTCCTTCGACGGTGCAGATCGACATAATGCTGCCCAGTCTGAATTGTTCAGCGGTGAAGGAAGCCTCGATTTCCTTCTCGATTCGTGCGTAGTCGAACTGCGGTTCTGATGACATTCCTCTCAGCTTTTCTGCTGTGGTGCTGTATCGATAGGAGAGAGGAACATGCGAGTATACGAGAGATGATAGCTTCCAGATATCGCAGAAGATGCATCTTCTCGTGCAAACGGAGCAATGGGATTTTTGTTGTGGTGAGGGTCGAAAGCCTCTCATCAAGGCTTGTTTCGATTGACAGCGAGGCATCTTTTCTATGTGGGTGGTGTTTCTCTGAGTAAAGATGATGATGTTGGTTGTGTGTTGGGTATATACTTCCAATGCGGACTCGGTGGCTTGGTTCAAGTCTCGGATGTGAAGTCTGAATGTTTCGATGCACGAGTCTTGATGGGGGCGACGGGAGGATTATATCTCTCTAACAAGATCATGGTTATGGAGCTAGATTGACTCACATCCAGTACGAAAAGGGTAGCATGAAGCGTGTCAGAAACGCTAGAGGCTGATGTCTGAACATCAAACCTTCTAGCGGAACTCCACGGACGGTGAGGCAGCAGGGAAATAAGTCAGCAGGTGGAGTTGAACAGGCAAGCCATCGATGCGAGCTCTGGCATAAGTGGAGCAGGGCCTTACGTCTGCAAAGTCGACTCACCGCAAATGTTTAAGCGGGAGCCTTGTGTTTTGGGTGCAGATACGTTAGGTGGGTCCCAATGGACAGCAGGTTCAAAAGGACCTCACTAACTTGGAAAAGATTATTGAACTGACGTTGGTTGCACTTCCATGACTTGGCCTAGGCCTTTTTCAGATGGGGTCAGATAATAGGATCCCCATCATTGGCGCTCTGCTCTTTCCTCGTACGGCAGGACCCACGTCGCTAGCGAGAAAGCCTGTCCTGGTCAGCGGTGTAGCTGAAGATGGACCTTCGAAGTGTGCCTTTCTTGCAATGCAACGTTGATGCTTTTCCGTGACTTCGCGCTTCACATTGGATATGACTACGAAACCTACACAAAGCCTTGTGCTTGGGAGACGGCTTGCAACCAGACACATCATAGCATGTACTTTTTACCCTCGTACCGTAGCTCACTTCTGAAGAGGACTGCTTTACCAAACTTCATTGGACGGCGCGTAAGGTCACTGCTTCACTCACTGTTTCCTAATGAAGCAGGCCACGACTTTGGCATTTCTAACAGGCTTGATGGTTTCTCAGAGACAGTCTCACCTCAGGTCGTCCAAGTCTTCTGAATGCAGTGATCTGTTCAAGTGCCGAATTTCATTGTGCGGCTGTTGCAAGTTCGCGTCTAAATTCGCCTACGGCACCAATAGAGGCGCTCGTCCAAGACCTGAATTCGTTTAGACTCCCTCTCATCTTGCCTGTAAACACTAACCCTCCGGCTCGTATTTTCCCCCTGTAACACGTTTCAATCTCGCTTTGCACTCCCAATCTACAGATTGAGATCTTCCGGTTGCCTAATCTAGTAGCTCTTCATGTGCGAGCTGCACGATTGGCCGGGACTTGCCATACGGGCATCCCTGTCTTTGCCCTGTCAAGCAAATATACTCCTTTTGGGTTTGATCTTCAGTTCTCCGTGGCCTTACCGCGGCTTATGTAACTTGTAGATCAGGTATCCATTATTTCCAGCCCTATCGAAACGAGTTGTGGAGCTTAGGTTTGGATTGGGCAGCCTGGAATGCCTGGACTGATAGAGGCAGGTTTGCTGCCTCAGTCATCTATGTCTATCCTGCTTTCTTGTCCCTACCAATCATCCAATAATTGACTCACTCCTAGCTATGATCCAAACTCAACGCCAAAGTCTCAGACTCAGCGTGTCCATGTTCAGCCGCGGACTCACTCCTTCTCCGTTTTCCGGTGGTCTGATTTTGAAATTCGAAGACGTAGTGGTCCAAAATAACTCTCGCACAAATTTCGAAAATTATTTGGCTCATTCACTATAGCTTCAGCATATGACGAGCATAAACGCCTGGAACACGTGGTGGTGACAAGCATGAATAAGCAATGGGACACGAGTACCACCTCAGAATGAGACGGTGGTAGTGTTCTCTGAAGACTAACTTTTCACCTGGGAGTCAAGGACCCAGCAACCATGGCACAGGATGCTGATTTGAAAATTCCCATCCAGTAGATGACTCCACGAACTACTCAACCAGAAAGCGCGTTCTTCAATTCCGGGCATAGAGTTCTATTCGTGGAACCATGAACGTCATGTTGAGGGACAAAAATTCGCGGCGCGCAAGCACTCTCCTCATTTGGATGAAAGCAAGACCTCTTAAAAGAGACGCCGCGCCATTCCAGAAGCTCTTACCAGACTTCGAGAAGAACCTTTTTCTTCAAGACACTGCGCCAGGGCGCACGGTGAACGGAAAGAATTAGTACCCGTTCCAAGGGTTTCAAAAACTGATTATAGACAGGTAAAAACGTGTCTTAGCATGCATTGGTTGTGGCTTTCGAGAGCCTTTGGTGGCTGACCAATTGTAGCACGCAAATCGTATGCAGCATGCGAAGAGGGCCAGGCTTGGCAAGGCTCACTGGATCAGACCACTATTTTGTCGCAATTACATGCATATTAAACGCGTCAGAATTGCATTAGCTCGCTCCTGGCGTGGTAGAGACGTGTTTTTACCCAGCAGTTAGACTTCTGACCAAAAGACCGTCTAGAACGAATCGAGGTGGGCGTCCCAAGCAGATGGGTTTTAGATGCTGTGTTTCGCATGGAATGCCAGAGACGGACAAGTCCTCATGAACACGAGGGTTCACTCCAATTGCCATTACTTCATTTCTTGATGCGGAGTGGCAGCTCTACCTCGACCTAACAAATAAGTGCCGCAAAATACCTTTTTGGAGGTACCTTGAGCGAAAAAGCAAGACAACTGACGTGCAAGCAATGCGATGAGGGCGGACGACAACTAGAAGAAGAACAGAAGCACCACGCAAGGATTGCTGTAATAGTATTGTCTATCATCTGGTTGATGTGCGCAACAAAGAAGCGCGCCCGCACGCATATCGTGCGGTGTTGCTGCTAGAGATTGCAAATATCTACCCACCTCCTCACTTCGAACACGAACAAAGAAGGATCTGGACTCACTAGCCCTTGTCGCGAGCCTAAATAATATCGGCCACCGTACCCCAGTCTTACATCACGTGCCCAGAAGGGCTGTTGATCCTGCATGCCACGACCGCAAACCCAGTTCACAACACAAAGGGCATTGCACACCTGAGACGAGACATAGCCCCCCACCCAATGATGTCCGTGCATGAACTGCGGCCGGATAGCTCTTCCCCCCTCACCTTTTGGCGCGACCCGCATGCAACTCGCAGTGCTGGACTTTTGTTTCCAGCGGTCAGGTAAAACCTGAAGGATACCCTGGCTTGTACATCATCACTCCGAGAAGGGGGATGTCCAAGCCACGGACCACTATGAAGGGTCTCGGATGCGGGACTGCTAACGACCGCTGCGGCTGCGGGTACTTACCACATAGTCCAGCTCTTCTGTTTCTAGCTAACTACCGCTATTAGAATAGCGCGGGTTCTTTGCACCCTTGAGTAAGAAAGGGCAACCCGGAATGCACGCACGGCAACAGATCGAAAAACATCCCTGAAACACGTGGGGAGCTTTTAAAATGGCATCGTGTCATGCACACCGCGACGGGAAGTTTAGGGTTCCCGCCAAAGGGGAGTTTAGAAAGAAAGTCGGGAGAACATTCCTTTTTGAGGATGGAGGAAGCAGAGCCTCCCTCCCAACGACCGGGTTGGGTGTGAGAGAGAGATTTTGGCCTCCTGGGACAAAGGCAAAAGCAAGGGCAGGGCAGGAAGTGAGAATGGGTCCCTGGTCAAAGTAAGCCATCGGAGGCAAAGATTTTCTTCTTCCCTTGTTTCACAGGCAGCCGAAATCTACAATATTAGGCAATAACGAGCTCTACACACGCGCACCCTTCCCCCGGGGGCGCGAGAGTAGTCGGTGATAGTCCCATCTGTCAAAGTAACTCGAAATCCTCTCTCACTCTCTCTCAGAGGACTCTATACCTCAGCAACGCAATGAAGAGGTATCTGACTACTACTAGGGGGGATTAGGTTGACAAAATCGTCATTCATGATTCGAAAAGAGCAAGGGTTTCACTCACAGGTGAGTGAGCGCAGAAGTCGTGAACAAACACATGGGCTAAGAAATGAACAACTTTGCTGAATTTCAAGAATGAGAAGATAGGCTTCTACGGTCCCCCCAAAAAATGAGAGGGAGGGTTGGGGGGGACAATGAAAATTGAGACACTGGCTGCCACGAGGACGGACTTGACGACGCGGGACGCGCTCAAGCCTGAGGTTAACATAACATAAACGTCCCCCTGTTCAATGTTGTGTGTGTTACTGTTGCTTACCGTGTAGAACTTAAGAAGTGCGGCATATAGAGAGAGAGAGAGAGCGTAGGATAATCTGGGTACGAGGAGATGGAGGGAAGGAGGACAAATCGGTGCAGCAGCAGCAACAGCGGCAGCGGCAGCAGGAGGAGGCTGTCAAGCGATTTATGACTTACTGCCGACGTGCACACCACCGTTGAAAATACGGAGCTTTCCTATTCATACCTGAGTATGGTAAATATAGTATTGTAGATATGGTATGTACTATGACCTGGTATGTTATCTATGTTGATTTAAAGTGCCGCCGTTGAGGTTTGGATTTAAGCACGGTGTGAAATACTCACTGAGGTACCTCTCTACAGCCACGTGCACTTATGTGTCACGGTGGGCATTAGTTAGATGATGTCCATTTCAACATCGTTGGCATAAGAAATTGGTTGGAGGCGAGAGGAATGGCTCAATGCGAGGGCTACAGTAATACGAACGACTACTTGAGGATTATAATAGAAGGAGAGTACTTGGTATTTAATTCGATTACGAGCCTAGGCTTTTGGGGAGAATCAGGACGCTGGCTTGTGACTGCTTCCACAACGTATAGCGCAAATGGTGGTGGTGAGGGTGCTACTCAGGCCCAGTAAGGTTTTGAACGATGCTAGCTCCTGCTCCTCCTGCTCCTCCTGCTCGGTCGCGTGTTGAGCGCTTCAAAGCGATGACCACACTGCTATAGCATGATACTCTGCTGGCTAGTATCTCGGTGGGCCGCCGTAGCCGCCTTGGCCCGGACCACCATATTGGCCTGGAGGAGGACCGCCGCGACCTTGTGGTGGATATCCTTGGGGTGGCTGGCCATACTGACTTCCTTGAGGAGGATAGCCGCCGTGCTGTTGGCCGTATTGACCCTGTGGGGGGTATCCTTGCTGCTGGCCGTACTGGCCTGGTGGTGGGCCACCGTATCCTCCACCCTGCTGAGGAGGCGGGCCTGACGTGGATTCATCTTTCTTGTCGTACGACGAGTCGATACTACCGAGCAGGAGTTTGATGAGCCACAGTTCGGGAGTCAAATTGACGGGCGGGACGGCATGGGACATCTCATCTTGTTCAACTTCAAAGTCTGCGTTGCGTTAGCTAATCCGAAAGGAAGAGAGACCTTCTTCGTCGTTTTGACAAGTACTTACTGGACGTGCAATCGATGATGTCACCAATTTCTCTGTTCTCGTCAAGCTGCTTCAGGAACTCTCGAGCCTTGATGTCGTTGCCGACTTGTGCAAATTGGAACGCCACGGCGCCCTTGCCGCATCTGGGATTGCTTTGGAGCTGTCGCGAAGCGTTCAAAATGATGTTGCTGATGTCTCGCTGAGACTCTCCAGTTGGCTGACCGTCCGTGATTATGATGACAAGGACAGGCTTTCGTAGTTGGCCGGCTTGAGCCGGGCCAAGCACGAGTGGACCAAGGACCTTGTTTTGCAGTTCTCGGCCCATGGGCGTGAGACCCTGGAACCGGATGCGGCTGATCAGCTCTTCGACCTGCTGAGCCGACCTAATGCCATTGCCTTGTTCGTTCGAATTCATGAATCGAACCTGGATGCCATCGTCATCGAAGAGGCCGGCTGCAAATGCAACGCGGTTAATGATGAGTTTCAGATCGTCGATACGCTCGCCGTTCTCCTCAAATGCCATGGAACCACTGTCGTCAACGTACAAGATGATATCGTACAGAGACAGTTTGACAATATCTTGAGCAATCTCCGGATTCACCCGCCATTGCTGAGCCAGGGTCTGGACTTGGCCCGATGCACGATTCGCAACCATGTCGAGTTGTTGAGAGTTTGGTGGATAGAAATTCTGAAGACCCTTCTCTTGGATGCATCCCATCAGCAGACTCTTGTATGCGCCGACATTCTGACCGCCGCCTTGAGGAGGTGGTGGACCCTGACCATGCTGCGGAGGTCCTTGAGATTGCGGGCCTGGGCCACCTGGACCGCCTGGGTATTGGCCTTGTCCCTGCAAGAAGAGTTGTTAGTATCTGCTGTGAACATTAAAAACAAGAGAAGCGCGAGCACACGAACATATCCTTGATTGGGACTTTGGTAGGGCTGCTGTTGGTATGCGCCTTGTTGTTGATATGATTGATAGCCGGGATATTGCTGTCCTTGTCCTTGTCCTGGTCTTGGCGGGCTGTAGGCTGGTTGCGGCGAGTATGGTTGCTGGTATGGACTATTCTGAGGAGGTTGAGGCGAAGGCCTCGACTGCTGACCAGGCCATTGAGGTTGCGACGGGCTTCCTTGCTGCCGACCCTGCCACTGGGGTTGCGATGGGCTTGATTGCTGTTGGCCTTGCCACTGAGGTTGCTGATAGCCAGGCTGCGGCGAAGCGTTAGGCCTTGGAGGTATCGAAGGTCCTTGTGGGTAGGACTGGTACTGCTGTTGCCCAGGGTATGGCGACTGCATCGACTGAGGTTGAGGTTGAGGTTGCGACTGCTGATATGGCGAATTCGCCGGCTGTCCTGGAGTGAGGCTCGCCGGTTGTCCAGATGCAAGGCGAGAGAATTTGCTCATCTTAGGTTCGTAGAATGATGCGGATTTGCGACCAAGAAATATATGCTAAAATGTTTGTTGTACGGTGGTCGCGGGCGAAGGTGGGATGGAGGACAAAAAGGCAAAATAACGTCCCAAAACACCAGGCCGAGCGCGGTGACGTAGACGAGCTAGTCTGGCGGACTAGCGGATCCGGCACAGGACTTGAAAGGACACAAATCACGCACCACGGAACAAGGTGAGAGAAGAATACTTACAGGAGGAGGTCCGCCCCGGCCTTGTCCTTGTGGAGGACCTTGACCTGGATTATATGCTTGGTATTGCTGTTGCCCGGGCTGTGTAAAGAGTCAGTGGGAAATAGGCAATGGCTGGTTAGCCCAAGGAGCAAAGACTTGCGTATCCGCCGCCTTGTTGTGGCGGCTGTCCTTGTTGACCGGATGGAGGGGCACCTGCACCAGGACCACCAGGATACGGTGGCTGGTTCTGAGCAGCGGCAAGTTTAGATGCAAGCTAGAGGGGAAAAGTCGTCGTCAGCCTTTTGCTACATATCGAGCCCGTTTGGTGCCGAATTTGCCCAACTTGGCGAACTCGATGGCTCACTTACTCCCATGTTCGCAAGTTTGTTCAGGAACGATCTTCGAGCAGTGCAAAGAATGCAAAGAAGCAGTGGAGAGTGGAGAGTGGAAGAAGATGTAGACTTGTTCCTCTTGGAATTCTCGAGCTGAGGACAGTAAAATGTGAAATGACTGTGCCTGGCTTACGCTGCAATATTACTGACTGTGAAACTCTATCACTAACCCGAGAGCCCAAGAGAGACGCCCCACCTAATGTTTGGCAGCCAGTGACGCATGGCGGGGATCATCAACGACGCGTTCCATGTGCTCCCGAAGCCACGACAACCTTGCGGTAAGCCTTACGCTGGTCGTAACACAGCCACAGGTGACAAAGACCAATCATCATGGCTTCCAAGTTGAGCAAAAGTACAACCCCAGTCTTTCACATGCGGCAGCAGCAGCTACCTACGAAGTGAGCTCCGTTTGAAGTGAACTTGGATACGAGGGATAGCCTCTTGTCACATTCCCATATACTTCGTACTCCAAGTCGGTCGTGATTGCACGCAGTGGATGCTGATGCAGATGCAGTTTTCAGCTTGCGCTGAACAAACAAAGGAATGCGAATTGCAATCATATAAACGAGCTGAGGCTACCTAACCTTGACTTGCATGTTTCATGATCCCCTGTATGGTTACTTCTGAACATCTAGTCTTTAAGAAGCAATCAGCAATCAGCAATCAGCAAACGTACTAGCACTGGATACATCAAACGACAAGGGGGGCGGGGCGGGGCATAGGTGTCCACTTTCTCGCGGAACGAAACTTGGAGCTCGAGATTTTTGAAATTCGTTCCCGACGTCAGCCACAAACAGGCGAGGCAAACCCGATCGTCCAGCCCACAGAACCCATGACTATAATCATGCCAGCTAGTCCCAGCCCGGCGCTACTCAGACCGTAAATCCACGCCCACTTCCTACGAAGCCCGTTCAGCTCGACAACCCACGTACTAACCGTGGTGAGGCATCCACAGAAGCCCTCCTGAACACCGAGCAAAACAGCACAAGCGTTTCCGCCGCCCGAAAGTTTTGCGCCGATGGCCCTGGCGTGTTGCAGATCCCAAGCCATGCCCAGAACAAGCGTACCTAAAATGTTGGCGACAAAGGTGCCCAGAGGGAAATTCGGGAGAGTGGGTCTGTTGAGGAATTTGGCCAGGTAAAATCGTAGAATGCATCCGGGCGGCGAGAAGAGGAGCGGAATCGTTGCTCGGGCCCTCCAGTCGACGGGAGATGGACCATGGGACGGCGGCCAGATGGTGAGAAACAGCGATCCGAAAAGCCAGCAGCCAAGGCCGAGCAAAACAGCCAAGTTGTTCAGGACCACGCCTGCAAATCGTGACTGTAGAATCTGGTTGGGTAGTAGTGGACGAAGGAGTAGTGCCACATGTGCACCGGCTTTGAGCGCTGCCAAGGAGATGACCGGGTGAAGAATCAAGATTTCCAGCATGGCAATGAAGCTGAACCCGCCATTTCGGCTGACCGGTGCCGCTGCGGGACGGTAGGGCCTCGATTGCGATGGACTTTGCAAATCGTTCGACAGCGCCAGGAAAGCGTCGCGCACGAACGATGAAAAGGATGTAAATGAACCGCAGAAGCCTGTGGTCAGGCCGATGTAGAGCGGTATGCTCTTCTTGTATTTGAGAGCGGCGGCGGCGACCGCGTTTTCATCCGAGTCGTCGTCGAATTCTGGCTCCGGAGGGATCGAGAGACCGAAAAGGTTCCGATCCTCTACCAGAAATCCCATGATGAACGAACCCCCCATATTCGCCCACAGTACTCGAGAAATCACTGGTGCGTTGGGAAATTGATTGATTGTTTCCACCCCCACCCGTGCAAGCGTTCCGAGAAGGGAGAAAAGGGTCAGCCACGATAACGTGTAGAGCTCTTCCAGCCACATCGGCGGGCCGGCTGGCTCGGCTGGCTTCTCGGGTGAAGCAGGTGAAAACGATCCCTGCCGCGATTCCGGCTCACGGGGAGAGTATATTTGACTGTCGCGTGGCGAGATCCGTGATGAGGTTTCCGACTCAGCTGGTTCTGGTGCACCGATCGGGCCCAGTCGACCGGAAGAGAACCTCAGATTGTCTCGCCATGACCGCTTCTGGGCTTGTTGGTTGCGGCTTTCCCTGCGTACTGGCTGTTCAGCATTCACCTCTGATAACTCAACGTCACGTCCAAGACCTTCGCTGGCGTTGGAGGGCGATCGATGCGACTGGCGAGACTGAGTCGGATTGAAGTTTTCCTGTGCCCATCTTTCTCGAAAATAACCCACCCGCTGTCTCTCATCTTCAGCCATAAGACAATACCGAAAAGCTAACTTCTCTCCTTTTATCTATTGTGTAGTGATGGTTGGTTTTTATTGTAGCCTTGCTTCGATTTCCGGAGACGACGGGTTGACTGGTCTTATCTGCTGTATCGTCTACACCACTAAAACCCCCTTTAAAGAACTCATCGCAGAGTCATATAGCCATCTATACCAGACTCTCCACAAAAGGAACGAGATCGATCGAAACTGGCGGTTGACAGCATTGAAATTGTTACAAAAATCGATTGACGTATGATGCAGGGATGATGACGGACCTTTAGTACTGCCGAGCAACGCGAAACTATATTAGTAGCGTTTGCCGAGGATGGTGGCACCAATCCAGTTACGAGCACACCAAAGAGCCTCATAGGCTTAACCCAGATAAGCACCACATTTGTGCGCCTTCTCTGTACGAGCTATCAAGATATTACCTATGCGGGCTCATGCAAGGGCTTCAGCTAACTACTGGCATTCACGCCCGACGTAGATCAATCTCATAGGCTTGCAGTTGATACATCCCTTTGTTCGCCTCCTTGCGACGGCTTGACAGCTGGTTCATGACGTTTTACCACTGCATTGTGCTCTTCTAGGCCAAAAACTATGTCGCACATATCCAACATTTCAAAGTGCTGACAGCAAGGCTTTTACGAGATCTTGGCTGACTCGTGTTGTGTTGCTCGCTTGACTTCAAGAACCTGGCTCTCACTCGTCAATCCTAGTTTGACAGCGAGCTTGTCGGGAGCTCATGCAACAATGCGCGTTCTTTCACAGCATTTGCTTCAAACCTTTCGGCACCTTTTCGTGGATTTTTGTAGTTAAGATATGGCACGACTGATAGCCGAGTCGAAGGAATTTGGTTGTTCGTAGATTGTTCTTTCCGGTTGGCAATCAAATACCAAAGATCCACTTGCCTCGTTCATAGGCGTAGAAACTTGTGGCAACCATGGGCACGGTCTTGATATAGCCAATCGTCAATCCGACAAAAAACCCTCTAAGACCCCTCTCCATAAAAATACGTCGGACAGTTTCAGGGATACCCAACCTATGGCCATCTCCAACTGCACCGCCGATCTGCATTCTTCGCCTCACGACCTCTAGCGGATAAGATGATGTCTGTGATACAAGTCCAGCGATGGCACCTGCCGTCAGTTCCGCCGGTGCAGTCAGCTGTGCGCGCTTGGTACTGGTCCCTTTATTGGTAGTAATGCTGACATCCTTCGAGCCACGCATGATTGTGTACGGCGCAAGTTGAGGTAGACGAAAGAAGTCGCCGATGGCATCGTGGGTGAGGAACGACATGCCGGCGTACGGGATCATACCCAGCAGTGTGGGCGAGAAGCCTCGGTAGAAATTGGACAATCCTGATCGAGGTGTGACGGTATGTACCGTTTCCGCGACCGCCGCGACGGGGCCTAAAGCCCGGATATTTGAGCTTCCTGCTCTTACAACCTCAGGTGCCTGCTCGTTGTATATTTGACGACATATTCGTCGGAAGGAAGACCTGGAGTCCTTCTTGGTCTCGAAAGCAAGTCGCACTCGAATGACTTCTAGAGGATAGGTAAAGAAGACGGAGGTTATGCCAGCGAGGGATCCAGACACGAACCTGCGCGCTGATGTTTCCATCTCTTTCGTCGGTATCAAGACGTAGCGGAACTGTTCGTAGGCCAGAAACTTGATCCCCGCGTAGGGAAATATGCGAAGCAACGTCGCAGAATGCCCTCGAAAAAGGCCTCGAATACCCTCGGTTCTGTTGATATCTCGTAAGGCTCTGAGGAGTCCGTCCCAATGACCGGTGTATTTTGTAAATTGAGGGTTGGAGGTCTGGAAGAGAATCTTGACTCGATCGAGAGGCCCGACGACGGTTTTCGCCTGCAAGAAAAGAGTGAGCGCGAAGGTTCAGATAAGCGAGTTTTGACGTCCTACAAGACAGCCGGCGAATCCACCTGCTACGCCTGAGCGAAGGATGTAGTCAAGACTTCTCTTGTCAATATGCTTGGTTTCCGCATGCGTTGGCCCTAACACTGCTAAAGAGGCGTTCGAGACCGAGGGCAGCATCGTTGGCGGTCCCTGGGAAGGCTGAGGCTCCTCGAGGAGCCTTCGAGGGACTGGTCGTTCCATCTGCGATGGTTGTGAGGATTCTGATATCGTGGCTGCATGGCCGCTGGAGACAGCGGGCATCCAAAGGTAGGAGAACCTGCAGACGGCAGTACTACGTTTGTATCTCGGAGATCGCAAGAGTTTGGCCTAGGTATAATTTGGTAGAGCAACGAGAATTGAAGTCTCGAGGGGTGGCCGAGGTGGTAGATCCCGAAAGTGGAGAAAGTCGTCGGCTAATACTCAGTGTGTTGCCCACGCCACCCACGCCCATGGTTGGTCGGAGCGCCCCGGAGACAAATGACATGCCGCTGCCGAGCACGAAAGTGCTAGTTAATAATTAGCCACACGATCTAAATATTGAACCCCTGCGGACCAAGCCATTATTAATACAAATTGCCCAGTTGACACTCGTAACTAATAGAATTGAAGTAATGGAGTTGTGGCACGAGCAGTATCAAGAAGGTTGAAAGTCTGATTGTGATACGCGCTCGGCGTTTCTAACTAGGTAGTCTTTCATGTTCCGCCTCACAGGAGCTGCTGGAAGAGCGGTAATAAAGCCCAATGCTAATGAGGGTTGCTGTCCTGTTCCTCATCAGCTGCTGACTTCACCGTCGCCAGTGAAGGCAGTTGAGCCAGCGTCTCTCGCCTGTCCGAATCCGTACCCATCCAGACACTATCTTTACGTTTGCGACCCTCGGCGTCCCACCACATTGTGCTTGCGGCGCGACTTGAAGGCGCACCTCCGAAAGGAGACGCATGCTGCTGCGCAGTGCCAAGCTCTTCATCAGGACCCATAGCAACGGATGAATCACCAGACATGTGCTGCTTAGAACTTCCACGTCCGCCAAGTGACTGGCGAAGGGCCTCCATCGAGAATTTGCGATGCTCCGGTATGCGCCGCCAAGGCCTTTCTCTCAGGGAGAAAATAACACAATCGACACCAGCCTGCAGACTGAGCATGCTTGTTGAGACAATCGTCAACCAATAGATTGGGTTGTGGACGTAGGTGTCATCGTAGAGTAGGCAGTGAGACACAAAGGGAAACAGCCACATAAAAACATAGACGGCTGGATATATGAAGAGGTATCGCAGTTGCTTGCGAATGGCTTTGCGTGTGTTCGCTAAAGGGTCCTTGGGCTTCCGCTGTGGAGGCATCTTCGAAGGCTTCTGTCCTGCACTACTTATTTGTTTTGGTTGTACGGGTGGATGTGTTGAAGTGGTGGCAGTGTCTCCGGTCAGTTGTGAGATATCGGTCGGACAGTTAGACGTCTTCCGACTGGATGGAACAGAAGGCTGTGAGCGTGTCGACGCATGCTTGTTGTTGGATGACATTGTTCCGCTCGAACATTTCGAGTCTTCTCTCTCCGTGCCAAAATCTGAAATTTCAATGCCAGTCTGCAATGCATCCTTCTGTTGTAGAGGTCTGGTTGTTATGAAAGACACTTCGTCCCACGGAGCTAGTTCTTGACGTGGCTGTTCTGGCTCCTGGTATTGAGAAGTAGACCGCATGAAGATAGGCCGGTTGAGCTTCGTTCTGCCCGACCTGTCTGCAGGTGGAACTGCCTCGTCCGGAGCTATTTCGTCCTCGGATATTGACGAACGACGCGACTGTGGGTTTGACGAGTCATGTAAGCTTGACGTTTGCAAATTACTGAAGCTTCGAAATCGGACCGTCACGTAAATGTATACGGCTGTGTACATTCCCAGTATCAGTAACAGGATAAAGTACCGTGGTATCCAGCTCAAAGCAAGTCGATACCAGAACGGCCTGCGCGGTAGATAACAGAAGGTGCCGACAGTAGTGTAGGCCTCCTGAGAGTTGACAAAGGCTAGGGAAGCCGCGAGAAGGGGCAACAGAAGCCAACACGTGTAGATGATTTTCCGGAACCGATAGAGACCACCGTCGTCGCCCGATCTTGTTGGAGGGTGAAAAATGTATAATAATGAATGCAGAGCGATCATAAGAATGGCAAAGTCCGATGCCTCGATACCGACCGCAAGGAAGAATCCGCTCGCCTGACAGAAGGCGGAGGACGGGTTGATGGGCCCGCGACTGAACAGCACCACGGGAAAGAGAAAATACCAGAATGCCTTGAAACTGTCGCTGAGAATGAGGAACATGACCAGCTTATGCCGAAAATTGCGCTTCATGAGCACAAACCATCGTAGTGTCACCAACGCCGCCAGGACGCTGAAGCAAGCACATGTCAATCCGGCGATGAGGACATTTCGATTTTGTTCCTGGGTAAAACTTGTCTGATGTGCACCTCCATCACTGAGCGATCTCGTAGTAACCTGACTCATGGAGACAGGTCGCCGTAAGAGATCGACTTGGTTCTCCAGTACCTCGATGAGACGCTATGTCTCCGCCATCCGAGACAATTGTTGGAATGTAGGTTCTTCTCGTCTAAATAGTGCTGCAAGAGATTGCTGTTAATCGTTCTGTAGATGGCCGTTCGTGAATTGTGTCCAAAAGGAATGACTGCGAGGGATCATTGAAACAATGTGCTGGGATAGCAGAGCATGGTCAATGCTAGTCTGTGAATTGCAGGGCAGATGGCGGAATGTGATTTCAAGAGGATGTCAAAGCTGCAAAAATGCATGTCACTCTCACCACTCTTTACGGACGCTTGAAGTGGAACCTCAAGTGGGGGGATCGTCAGTGCTAGATAGATGGATCACGATAGATATATTATACATAGATGTGATCAGCAGGGGATGCAGAATCTGAGGTTCTGAACTTGTTGGATCAGACCCTACGATTAACAATATGAAGAACCTGGGGGCAATCCCAGTTTCCCTTCATGTCGGTCGCGAAGGCCGCAAAAGATTTCCTTCGCATGCCGAATTGCTGCATCAGCAAGCGATAACGAATTCGACATTGGAGCCGAAGAGGTGAGTGACGTGTCTGCCGGATGCAGTTCAAGGGAGGTCTCGCAGCTGCAGAAGGAGGCTAGTCAACTCCCCAAACTGACCTAGATTACCTCGCAACTATAGTGCTGAGTCGTTAAGTCAGTAGTTCAGGTGTTCAGCTACTTATGGCCGCGTTATGGCGTAGGTCAGATAGTCAAACCTCTTTCCGGTTTGTCGATCTTTCAAGTATATTATCGGCAGTGTCAAGTTTGCCCTCTGAGGCTGAAGCTAGCGCCAAATGGTTTTTGGTGGCTGACCAGGCGAGCCAGGATCAAGGTTTGTCGGGAAGGGTTGGGTGCGCGGTGCGTGCCAACGGTATTCTCCCTCCAGAAGTACATCCGAATATCAGAAGTCACCCCGACTCTTCATGTCACGAGCTATTTTGTTCTCGAATTCTGACTTGACCGTTATCACACTTGATATACCGGCCTCATTAGAAGCAGCTCAGGGACAGGGTCGAATTTGTTCGTCTCTGCCTCCGAACGATCCGTACCCCAGCCCGGAGCCAAAAGGCCACAAACGCGATGCATTCATTGCCAAGCTCTCGAGCTGTGAACTTGAATATTACCAGCATATTCAGAATGAAATTACGAGCGCTCTTCGCCTAGTCGCGGCAGCTGCGGGACCGACGGCATGGTGCTTGCCTCGTATACACGTTGTAGAGCCACGGCCCGCGTTGTTAGCTCCAGCTCCTCCTGACGCACTTGCTTCCCATCTATCCCTCCCTATCGTGTTATCTAATTTGGAGAACAATTTCATGTTAGCACAGGATATCCAGAATCAAGTCGTCGCTAATCCGAATGGATCGACTACGATTGTGTTGGACAAGGCGGCATCTACACTGATCCCCAGCCGCTGCACATTCATCTGGAGCAGCATTAGGGCATGCGTGAGGGCTCTCCAGCAGTTTGAAAAGATATCAATGTCTGCCTTGAGATTTGACCTGATTCTAATGGACCCACCATGGTCAAATCGATCTGCCCGAAATGCAGGGGCCTACTCACTTATGGAGGGGCATCAGTCTGCTGCCTACCTGGACTCGGTCGCAATTGTCGAGCAGTTTCTCACGCAGGACGGGTTCACCGCAGTCTGGATTACTAACAAGATCTCCATTCGCCAGCAAGTGGTGCAGTCCATGTCGGCCCTGCAACTTGTATTGGTGGAAGAATGGGTTTGGGTCAAAGTGACAACCAAAGGCGAGCCTGTCACCTCGTTAGACGGGCTTTGGCGAAAGCCTTACGAGGTGCTCCTGATCTTTCGGCGCGGCGGGGCTGCAGCTGCCTGTGTTCGACGAGTCATCTTTGCAGTTCCAGACGAGCATTCTCGTAAGCCGCAGCTCAAGGATCTGGTGGAAACGACTATTGGGTGCAGACACGTGCTTGAATTGTTTGCTCGCAACTTGACGTCCGGTTGGTGGTGTACAGGGGATGAAGTCCTCAAATTTCAGGACGGCCGGCTGTGGGATGAGCTTCCAGCACGTAAACTGTGAGATTCCAAAATTTATAGTACAACTGATCTTGGCCACAAGACAACCCGACCCCCCTGAGCGCCAGCAGCGTGTCACCACGCTAATATTAGCGAGTCCCTGACCACTAGCTTCCAAGGTTACCTGCACAGTACTCCCTGTCGGCATTTCGTTTCTCCCAGGCACGGGCAGCCCCGCAAACGCGTCGAATTTCGTGCCTGGAAGGAATGACGACATAGCTGCGGGCATGCCTCCCGCCACTTGTTTTGGTGCAGCCACAAAGCAGAGTGGAATTAATATACGGGCATGGACGGAAGCATGTTCATCATCGTGCACGTCTTCTCGAGTTCCAAGGTGCTTACAGAGTAGTGATGGACCAATCCCCCGATGTCCCCGACACACAAAAGGCCTTTGTGCCTCTCGGTAGGCTTTTGGTTATGCATCTCTGTGGATGAGGCTGCTGACGACGATGAACAGAAAACAATCCCGAGGTCATGACCCGACTCGCGCACGAGCTTGGTCTCAGTCACAAATTGCAATTTCACGAAGTCTATTCACTGTCTGAGCCTGCCCTCCTCGAGTTCCTCCCTCGACCAGCAGAAGCGCTGCTGCTTGTTTTCCCCGTGACTGAGACGTATGAAAAGTTCCGACAAAGTGAAGACTCTTCTCGGCCAGAATACAATGCCAGCGGTTCCGAGGAGCCGGTCGTGTGGTTCAAGCAGACGATTCGAAACGCGTGCGGTCTGATTGGCCTCTTACACGCACTCACGAACGGGGGCGCACGGGAACAGATTGTGGCCGGCAGCGATCTGGAGAAGCTGCTCAAAGAAGCCATACCGTTGGACCCGGTAAAGAGAGCAGAACTGTTGTATCAGAGTAAGAGCCTAGAAGCAGCTCACGCGACAGCGGCGGCCGGAGGAGATACCAAAGCACCAGACGCCAATGCTGCCATCGACTTGCACTTTGTTGCGTTTATCAAGGACAAAGAAAACAACGTGTGGGAGCTCGACGGAAGACGAACAGGCCCGATCAACCGTGGCAAACTGGAAGGAGACAACGATGTCCTTAGTGAGCAGGGACAGGAGCTCGGAGTGAGGGCGTTTTTGAGGCGAGAGGAAGAAGCCGGAGGTGGCGAGTTACGCTTCAGTGTCATCATGCTCGGGCCGAGCATGGACTGAAGAAGCTGGTCATTGCTATCGTAAAGAGATCGAGATCCGAATCACGATATTACTTTTGTTCGCTGGGGTCATCCGCCGGTATTATAGGAGTGAAGCCAGTTGAGAAGCAATGCACCACATGGATTAGCTCGCAGCAGCAGCACCTATTGGCTGTGAGTCCTGTAACGTCGAGCTCTTCGTTGAACCCTCCATTTCCTGCTCGATCTCGGCCGTCTCAAAGAGCTTCTGCTCGGCCGCCAGTCGGTCATGCTTCTGAGCCTTCTCATCCCGTCTCTTCCACCTCGCTTCCCACAACCCCTCTAGATCCATTTCCAGTCTCTTCTCCTCAGTGAACATCTGCACCACGATGCGGGGTGCATGCTCAGCACTTCCAAAGCCTCTATATGTAAAGTCCTCATCAGCAGGATTTCTATACTCCTCTTCCTCATCGTCTAAAATGCGCTCTTGATCTTTTCGCGAATAGACAGGATGCAGGGAATCCTTTGCCTCTGCCTGTGCGTCTGCCTGAAGAGTTGCGCCGACTTGCTCGTCCTGCAGCTCCACCGATTCAACGACAACACCAGCAGCATGACTCACATCTCCCAAGTTACAGCAAATCCAGCCGGTGGTGATCCCATCATCCCTCTCCTTGGGATCGTACATCGTGTTCCCCACACTCTGCGCCAGCTTGAGCTTCTTGTTGCGCCGTCTCAGCTTCAGCTTCAGCTCGTTCCGGCCTAGCAGCCCATCGGCGAAGGGTCGCAGCTTGTACGTCGTCCGCAGCCAGCGGCAGAATCGGTCCGCGCTGGTGTTGAGGTGCTTCTCTGACCGTGCTGTGCCGATGATCATGAGCAGGTTGGCGCCCAGAGCGGACGGTGGGTGCAGCCCGCGCAGATCTAGGATGGTCAGGTGGTCGAGCCCGATTGAGATGCTGAGGTGCGAGAGGAGCGGGGATAGGATTGGAGGCGCGTCTTCGGGGAGAGGTGGGAGGGCTTGTGCTGCGAGATTGGGCGCGAGAGAGGTCGAGAGTGGTTCGGGCGCTGGCTCTTGGAGGTACCATGGGATACTAGGAGGGCTGGAGGAATCGGGTTTGCTTGGGGGAGATGATGGTTCCTTTTCTGGATCAGGCTTTTCTCGGCCGTCATTTGGAATTTGGTGTGAGCTGTTCTCTTCTGGTTCCAGTTGTCTCATCAGCTGCGGCTGCTGTTGATGATATAGTCTTCTATTTAAAGGCTGTGTTGGACGTAGGATTGTTCGTGGTATGGGATTGATTAGATTTCTACCTGACCTGGGCCTGGATAGGGAGGTGAATGTATCGAGCACCCTTCGTTGGCAGGCTCGACATCGCGTGAATGAACTTGCCATTTCCGCAGATGCAGACAGACCAGTCCGTGATCACTGCGGAAGTGAGACTCGTTAAGAACTGAACTGGATGGTGTACAGAACAGTGTACAAATTCAATGTCTTCACAGTCGCGAAGAGACACCACAAAAAACTCCGCATTTGGAGCATTGTGATTGGTCTTGCGGGTGCTGAGTCTGGTCAACGGCACCTAGCACTGTTCGGGCCCTGCTCTGTACTGCTTCGTGGTCGATGACTCTGACAGATTCGCTCTCATAACGATCTCCCGTAAACCATCGGACTCATTTGTAGTGCTAGTCCCCGAAACATGTGAATCAAAGTCAACACACAGTATGTGTCATGCAAAAGCTCATAGCGGCACGTCCTCCGCACGCTGTTAAATTTTCAATTCTGATGTCTTCTGCTTCGATGGCACGCACAATGACCACCAAGCGCCTTACCTTGACACCGCCTGAGAAGCTCTTCCGACAATGTCTTCTGGACTGTCGGTCTCAGATGCAAGATGTGCCTGGTATGAAAGACCTCGAGCTTCGATGGACAGGGGGCTGGGTACGGGATAAACTCTTGGGCACGACGAGTCATGATATCGATGTCGCATTGAGCACAATGACGGGCTGGGAGTTTGGACAGGCGTTGCAGACGTACATGAAAGCGAACGGCTCGCAGTATGAAGGTGTGGCCAAGCAGCACGGTTTCAAGGCCGACATCAAAAATCTCCACAAAATAGCTGCAAATCCCGAAAAGTCCAAACACCTTGAAACCATCACCACGCGTATGTTTGGTATCGACGTGGATTTTGTGAACTTGCGCAAGGAGGTCTACGATGAAAAGAGCCGCAATCCGCAAATGGAATTCGGCACGCCCAAGGAGGATGCCATGCGGAGAGATGCTTGTGTCAATGCCCTCTTCTACAATCTTGACTCGCAGGAAGTCGAGGACTTTACCGGCCGTGGACTGCACGATATGCAAGCCAAGATCATCAGGACACCTCTGCCTCCGTATCAAACGTTCAAAGATGATCCGCTCAGAGTCCTGCGACTAATTCGTTTTGCCGCACGGCTTGGTTATTCCATTCACGAAGATGCCTTGAAGGCTATGGCCGATCTAACGATCCATGAAGCATTACGGCTGAAGATCAGCAGAGAGCGAGTGGGCGTCGAAATCGGCAAGATAATGACAGGTCCCGATCCATTTGGCGGTCTCAGCAGGATTCATGACCTGAATCTTTACGAAACCGTGTTTGCTAATCCGAACCTAGGTGCACACCAGATTGCCACAGATGAGTTTCCCGTAGCACTCGATGCACTGAGAAGGCTCCTCGATCACTCATCTCCGCTTTGTCTGGTGCTCAAGCCAAGAGAAGACATTGCACTGGCATGGACGCTTGCAACCTATGTGCCATACCGACGCAGCGAAGCTGCTGCTGTGGCTGCTGCAAGAGAAGGGATCCGAGCCACAAATGCTGTGTCGAAAGTCCTGTCCGATGCGGTTAAGAACTGGCAGCGCATTCGTGCTATGGCACGCACATCAAACGGGGGCCCACTTGCAGTAAGGGAGAGCAACTGCACGGCTACCGAAAAGACAAACGCCCAGACACTGACCAGAGCGAAGGTCGGCGTGATGCTCAGAGAATGTGGCAAGTCATGGAGATTTCAAATTCTGTATTCGTTCTTGTGTGCTGCAGTGGAAGAAGAGTTCAGCGTCGTGAAAGACCAGTTCTCCAACCTGGTTCAATTTATCCAAGAACAACAGCTCGAAGATGCCGCCGAACTCAAGCCGATCCTAAATGGCAACGAGGTCAAGAAAACCTTGGAAATTGTAAAGGCTGGAAGCTGGCTGAAGCACGCACTAGACATGGTGGTGGAATGGCAATTCGCACATCCTCGTGGTACTGCAGAGGAGGCAACTGAATTCATCAAGCAGCACAGAGATCAGCTGCAAGCAGGATGAAGAACGAGCGGTCACATTTTCGACTTTCTCGCCCGAAGCTGTACATCTCGAGCTTCTTGTCTGACAGCAAGACTGCTCATGATCTCTTCGCTGCCTCCGCCAACCACATGTACTCGAACGTCTCTACTGATCTGTTCGATGCGCGCGCCTCGGCCGCTCTTGGCATATGCTGCACCGCCCAGGATCTGCTGGCACTCACGACATACTTTTTCGAGACACCTTGTGCTCATGACTTTCAGTAAAGCAGTCATCCCTCCAACATTCACCTCTTTTCCACTTACTCGTCCTTGCTCGATGATGTAGCACAGCTGTTCTAGAAATGCCTGAGCTGGTTCAATCAGGCGTCCGAATGTGGCAAATTTGGCACGAATCGCGTCGTGCTCGATGAGCTTCTTACCAAAGGTCTCGCGGTCACAAGCATACTCGTATGCGTCCTGCACGCAGACTCGAGAAAGACGGATCGCCGCGGTGGCAAGGGTGAGCCTTTCTGGGTTGAAATTAGACATGATCAGACGGAAGCCCTCGTTTTCCTTTCCAATCAGATGATCCAGGGGCACCTCAACATCCTCGAAAGTGATAAAGGTTGATCCTGTATGAAGTGAGCAGTCACTAATGAAGCATAGCTGCAACCCTTACCGCTGGCGTGTACACCTTGATTCTCCATTCGTCGAGTAGTCACCCCAGGTGCTTTCAGTGGCACTACCAGCAAGCTGATCCCTCCATGAGCTGGACCTCCAGTCCGCACGGCTGTCGTACAGTAATCGGCCCAGATGCCGTTTGTGATCCACTTTTTACATCCGTTGACAATATACTTGTTTCCCCTTCTCTCGGCCGTAGTTTTGATGTTTGCCACATCACTACCTCCATCAGGCTCAGTGATACCCAGACAAAATCGGATCTCCCCTCGAGCAACACGAGGCAACCATCTCCGTCTCTGTTCTTTCGTGCCGAAGCGGGAAATCGGCGGACACCCAATTCCATTGCCTCCGTTCAGCCCCCAACTTACTCCACACCAGCCCATCCGGTTCAGCTCATCGCCGACAACAACGCTGCACCAGGTATCCCACTCGCTATGAGGGATTCTAGCGATCGGCCTGACACCACCGGCATCTTCCTCGTCGACCACGGGATGGACAATCGCAAACCCGGCATCGCAGTACTTCTTCCTCACCGAGTCAGGCACTTTACCAGCTCTTTCCCATTCCTGAGCATGAGGAAGAAGCTCGGTCTCGACAAAGTTGCGCACGTAGGCTCGAACCCTGTGGTGCTTCTCGGTGTAGTAGGGGTTGGGGATATCGAGTTGGGGTAGTAGAGGTTCACTGAAGGGTGCTGGCGCCGAGGAGGGTGCCATGGCCTGAAGTCGATCACCTAGTATCGCCGTCTGAGAGCCCCGTGAGCTGTACAGTCCCCACCAGTCCTCGCATTTTGCTTGTACGGCATGGGCCCAGAGGTATAATTTATTAATGATTTGCTCCGAGTGTACCTGGTCGCTTTAGCCGTGGCGCCGCAAGCGAGGCCGCAGATGCCTCGGCGAGCTCGGTAGTACCAGTAGTTCTACGGTTGACTTTAGTCTTATCTGAGCCTGCATTACTTGTCTTTCTGATTAGCCGAAGTGGCATCAAATGGCTCGGCATAGCCCTTGCAGATATCAACGGGCATTCAAGGTGTTCTTGCCATCCTGCTGTAGCGAAGTGCACCAAAATGAGACTGAAGAACAGTAGAGAAACCTGTCATTCGACGTCACGGGTCACCCAGAGATTAGTTCCCACCGGCTGGACAATCAAGCATGTTTAAAATTACGCCCTAAGTCTGATTGCTGCCAGTGACTGTGGCTGTATGCCGGTGAGGACGGGTTCTTCGGAAGCCCGCTAGGTGAAAGGGCTCTTGAGTCCCTCAGCTCACCATGTCATGGAGTCCTTTGATCTTATGGCCCATGGTATGAGCCAAAATTACAGCACAGAAAGAAATCCAGAATCAAATTACCCAGACGGCAAGTTGACACCAGCCAAGACTGGTGCCGACTCACTAGAGAACTTGAAGGGCAGTGGGGACCCACAGGCCCAAACAAGACCTGTGACAGAACCACAGAAACTCGGACCAGCAAGCGATCGAGCACCCGACGCCTCCATCTCCCCCGACACCACATCATATCCACGGCTAACCCACGAAGTCGCAGAACTTCCACAAAATGGCAACCCAGACGACGGTTCAGACGACGACGACGACGATACTGCAGAGAGTGGAATTGGAATTCCAAGGCCGATCTTGCGTCGTTCTACTCCTTCGCCAGAGTTGTTCCAGCGTAATCGTGGTGCCGTTGTCTACGACGTAGGCGACGAAGGTGTAATGCGGATGCACCGGTTCGTGCTGTACGAGACCTCCACCTGGTACTACATTATCGGGTCGGATATGCTGCGGGAGAGTTATCGTATTCTCAAAATCAGTCGTATCGCTGACCAAGGTGAACTTGAAATCACTGAAGATCACATCGTCTACAACCAAAAGGAGACGCAGCAGATCGTGAATGCTGTTGATGAAGGCAACAGATCAACAGGCGGGTTGAAAGTCAGGGTGAGCGAGTTTTGGGGACTGCTCGGCTTCGTCAAATTCACCAGTGTCTATTACATGGTTATTGTCAGTAAACGAAGCCATGTAGCCGTAATTGGCGGACATTACGTCGACAAGATTGACGCAACCGAGATGATTCCGCTCGCGACCACAGCTGCTACCAGGATCAAGAACGACAGATACATCGAAGAGAGCAGGTTGATAAACATTTTCAGCATGGTCGATTTATCCAAAGGATTCTACTTCAGCCGCTCATACGACATCACCCGAACACTACAGCACAATATCATCTGTGAAAGGCAAGCCCTCAATGAGAGTACGCCACGGCTACCGGCTCCGGACCACAACGACATGTTTTCCTGGAACCACCACCTGTTGGAACCAGCAAAGTCTGCGCTTCAGCACCCTTTTGACTGGTGCGTGGCAATCACTCATGGGTACATCGATCAGTCTGCCCTCTCCATATACTGGGGTAGAGTTGTGTACATCACCATCATAGCTCGACGATCGAGGTTCTTTGCTGGGGCAAGGTATCTGAAACGAGGCGCCAACGACCTCGGATATGTCGCTAACGATGTCGAGACGGAGCAGATTGTGTCCGAGATGCGAACGCAGTCGTTTCATGCACCTGGGCCGGAGCTCTACGGCAATCCTCTGTACACGTCATATGTTCAGCATAGAGGCAGCATTCCGCTCTATTGGTCGCAAGATGCCTCCGGGGTGTCTCCGAAACCTGATATTCAGTTGAACGTGGTTGATCCGTTCTACAGTGCAGCCGCTCTTCATTTTGACGACTTGTTCAGGCGATATGGGGCGCCCATTTACGCACTAAATCTCATCAAGCAGAAAGAAAGAGCTCCGCGCGAAGGCAAATTAGGAGTAGAATACAAAGCGGCCATCGAGTATCTCAATCAGTTCCTGCCCGATGCGAAAAAGATCATCTACAAAGCATACGATATGGGCCGTGTCAGTAAAAGCAAGGGAGGAGACGTTATCGGAGATCTCGAAGAAATCGCGGAAGACATCGTGGCCAAAACGGGCTTCTTCCAGAACGGCGATGGCCTTGATGCGAGAGCACAGCTACAGAATGGAGTAGCACGAACTAACTGTATCGATTGTCTGGACCGAACCAACGCTGCACAGTTTCTCATTGCCAAGAAGGCTCTGGGCTATCAGCTCCAGGCGCTTGGTGTCATTGAGGGGACGGTCGTTGAGTTCGATTCCGATGCTGCCACCATGTTCACCAACATGTGGCACGACCACGGCGATACTATCGCAATCCAGTACGGTGGATCACATTTGGTCAACACGATGTCTACCTATCGCAAGATCAACCAATGGACAAGCCATTCACGGGACATGGTCGAAAGCTTCAAACGCTTTTACAACAACTCTTTTCTCGATGCTCAGAGACAAGAGTCGTACAATTTGTTTCTTGGTACTTATACCTACAAGCACGGGCATCCCATGCTCTGGGATCTGTCCAGTGACTACTACCTACACCATTCTGAGCCCCGTTGTGTGTTCGATCGAAGCCGACCTCGCTATCGAGCTTGGTTTACTCCCGAGTATCTTCAGCCAGCCCGGCTCCCACCTCCGCTTTGGCCCAGAGAGCTTGCTGACCGGCCGCTCTCATACTTCGATGACTACTGGTCGGAATACTACCGACCACTGACGCTGTCATCCTACCGCAAGATCTTTGCGTTCAAAATGCATTCCAACCTGACTATCATCAATGTGATTGAAGAAACTCAAGGAGGCAAGTACGACTTGAGTCCGTTTAAGGTGCGAACAGGTAAAGCCGAGAAGACGGCGGCCAAAGAGAAGCCCGTGAACAAAGGAAAGAAAGGGGTCAAAGTCATCGCACCTTCGGACGAAACGTCGATGATCGACGGTTCCTCAATTGATGCTCGACTTGCGTCCGACAACACAGGGCAGCATCCCAAACCTCAAGAACTCGGCGACTGGCTCGATGTGCAGCAACAGACACATGCTCGCCAAAGAAGGACGTACACGGGTATCATCAAAGATTCATCGTGGGAAAAGGCATCTCGTACGCCAACTATCCCCGCGATGCCTCCGGCGAACCCGACATTTGGAGACCTGTCCTCGCAACCGTCGAAGCAAGAACGAGAAGCATTAGCTTTTGAGAGGATGGTGACTGAGAGCCTCAATCCTCAGGTGGTGGAATCAGAGGAATACCGGCGGTATGTGTCGCATCCAGCAAGCATTCAACTAGTGACGTCTGGTGAAACCGACTATACCCAAGCACCCAAGGAATTTTTTGAATACATTGCCAGGAACCAAGACTCGCACAGCTTGATGTATACTCGGGCACTTGCGTCTTTGGCTGACGACTCGGAAGACTATGATGTTAGTCTGACCATGGACGAGCGAGCGGAGCAAAGCATTGACGACTATCAAGAGTACATTAGGTTGGGGTTGCAAGACAACCCGCTTACCGTCCTTAATGAGGACGACCGAAGCAAAAGGTACAAGAAATACCGATCATGGATCACGCGTGGGAAGAGTCTTTTCAAGCAGAAACACTATCTCGCGGGTGAGCTCGTCTAGGAGGCGAATAATGGTCCTGTGAAGAGCGACAAGCTCGACAGCAGAGCGGTAATGACGAGAATTGACGGAAAGTCGTTGAAACATAGATTATATCGCTTAATGATAGATCGAGTAATCATCGATACCTCGAAGTAGAAGAGACGACATGGTTTGCCGTCTCAGCCTTCTGCAATCACGATACATATACATTAGCGAAATCGTACTCCGTAGTGGATGGAGGCAAATAGGAGGTGTCAAACGGAGCCGGTGAGGCTGAAGAGTCAAGCGACGCGTGGACGGACGGTCGCCGCACATAGCGACATTACAAAATGCTATCGCCAGCTTTTTACCTTGTTTACAATGGCCCTGATCGGAAAAGATTGGTGAATTACAAGATCCAATACCTGGGTGGTGGCATCAGCTACCTTGGTATCCAATCAGCCTGAGAGTGGAAAGGTGCAAACTCTGTGGAATCCAACAGTCTCAGTGGCTTGACCTGACAGGCCAAGGTCCGCAGTCTCGGATTAATCTGCGTTGCTAGTGGACCTCTCGCAGAAACGCTAGTGCTAGGGGCACCCTGGTAACGATTCGAGATTTCTCATGGCCAGAGGACCCACCTTGGGTGCGCTTTTTCACGCTTCTGCAGGAACCGAACGCGCCCAGAGGTGCTCCAGTGTGCCCAGTGTTTTTCAAACTTGCGGCAGTGGTGGGCTTCTGAGCCATTATTGTTCTCCATCCCTTGTTCAATCACCTCCTCCCGTCTCTTTCAACGTGTGTACCGTGCACTGCTTTGACCGAGCTTGTCCTACCTACCTACCTACCTACCTACCTACCTACCTATACATCGCCCATCCAACTTGAGGCTTGTGTAGGTTACATCACTCGACTGTCCTTCTTTGTCAATTTGCAGTGTGTGTACTACAGGGTCCCTCACCTCCGTCTACTCCCGGCAACACCGCCATACTCCTTCGCCTAATTTTCGGTTCACACGCGGCCGACAGCATCTACCGAACCTTGACAGCCCTGAATCTCAACCGATAGCAAACATTGACAGTCGTTGAACGCGCATCCCGGCAAAGACCTCAGCACGTTGCTCAGTTGTCACTGGGAGCGCCCCTGGACCGGACGGTGTCGGTGTTGCAGAAAGGCAAGCAGCTGCGGGAGATTGGATTGCCCGTCAATTTCTGTCAACCATCTCGAATCTGAAACGTGTCGATCGATTCGACCACCTTCGTCCGTCGTCGAAGTGATCGCTGCGCCTCAAAGGCGAGCGACCTTGATGTGCATTTTCCACAACCACCCCAGCGTACAGTCATCTCACTCAACATGAGGTTAATCGCAGCAACGTCGCTGCTGCTTCCGGCTTTCGCAACCGCCATCACGGTCATAAGACCACTAGAATATCTCTATCCATCTCCGACTGCAGCTCCTTTAATAGCAACTCCATCTGAGCAGACACCGCCACCCTCGATATCGAGTATCCCTGCAACATTCGTCCCTCCCTCACCCTCCCACGCCTGGGATCCCATAATATCTGCAGCAGGCCACATTGTAGACGAGATAGACGAACATCTGCACATCGATCTGAGAAAGAGACAAGGTGGTGCCGCTATCACTGCTCCCGCAGTTGCTCAGGCCACCGCTGCCACACAGATGCCTCCGGTGACCGTCTACGACGTGGGCGACGGTGTCCCTAGAACATATACGCAAATATTCCCCGCCGTGCCTCAGCAATTCCCAAGTCCGTCTGCCGGCACCATCGGACTCGGCACCATTCAAGGGCAGATAGGGGTGGTAAAGACCAAATCGAAGAGAGATGCATTGCCAGAGCCGACTGCGATGGCAGCAGGCCAGATCTTGAGAATTAGAGGGCGGGAAGTGACCATACCCTAACGTCGATGATTTTAGATGGATGTCCCCTGTTGTCGGGAGATCAACTCAGACTGAAATTTTGGGAAACATGGAAGTGGCATGACCGACCCTCGAGTATACGCATGTACGACAGGACATGAGCCGATCTTTGGATGACTTCGGTCACTACGCAGATGGAAAAAGTCCACTGCGTCATCTCTACGTTGTGATGCCAAGCAGACAAAGATCGACGAGAAATGTGATGCAGCAGTACACGACATGAACTACGAAGCTCTATGTGCACGGGTCATCCAAGACCAAGGGATTTGTGAGGGTCCACCTCGCTCAGTCAACACGCACACAGCGGAGGGAAGACTTTAATTTGCATGGAAGGGTAGCGAGGCGTCGGGCGCAGAAAGCATTAGAGACGATCATGAGGCCATGGCTAATCTGACGCCATATCATTGATGTGACGGGGAAATGAGATTTTGTGACTTTTGGGCTACAGTACCTGAACTCAGGTCGAGTCGGGGTTAGGGATAATGAAATCATTTTTTTGTTTCTAGGAGATTCATTGCTTACTGCACACCACACAAGAAATGGGACTGGAGTCGAAGGTACCTAGGTATTTGGGTGGCAGCTCTCCACAGAAAGATCTGAGGACCTGAGAAGTATTCCCGGGCTCCTTGGACTTTAGCCTCGCTGCGGTAGTGGTGCTAGAAGCTATTGAATACATACCTAGGTTAGGTACTTAGCTTGTGTTAGTTATAGCAAAACGAAAGACCTTGCTGTGACAACTTCTAGTTCCTGGAGGCTAAGCAGAAGCTGGAGTTCAGGTTCAAATTCTCCCTTTTCCTTTGCTTTCCAACTCTGTCCATGTGCTTCAACCCACAATCATCATCTATTCACTCCCCTTGTAGAGGTGTTTGTATCGCTTAGCTTCTTGGACTGTGTTAAGGTTATTAATTCTTTTGCAAGCTTGACATCATCGAGTTCAGGGTAAGATCACGATCACCCCCGAAATAGATGGCATTTGTTTCTTCATCTTTGAGACGACTAAAGAGCAAAAAGATACTCTCTGCAAGCTTCGCTGTCGATAACATTACCTTCTTGACATCTTACTTATCATGTGGCCTCGGCCATTACGGGATAGGGGGCGATTTTGTGACCGATGAAGCGTCGACAGTCACCATCGATTGGGCCTCTCGCGCTGATCAACGTTGCTGTGATATACACATTTCACGGATTGGTCTCGCAGAGCATCACTCCATGGCTGGCACACGCAGTAGTCCGCCAGATTCTGCATGAATGGAGTAGCTCACGATCGTTGGGCGTCAAGAGGACGGTCTCTCCAACGACTAATCCAGCGCGCTTCTTGACGCGGAACGCCGCTTTCATGCATGATTGCACCATTAATTGCGACTTGATAGGTAGCCGAGAAGGTAAAACGCATTGATTGTCAGTTTGAACAAAAGTTTGGAGTGTGTGATTCTCTTCTACTCCGAGTCCGAGATATCTAAGCCGATTTCTCCGAGGCCGATATGCTTTGACGCAAAACGGAGCATTTGAAGGCTTACTATTTATTGAGCTGGCCTCAAGAACGGAGAAATCATAAAAGTGAGATGTAAGATCACATCAAAGGCCTTTAACGCAATTCTTGTCCTCTCTCACACACACAGCTGTGCGTCACGATGATTTCCGACCAAGTGGCCGCATATGCTCGTGCCAGACAAATTGCCGGACCACTCCCCGGAGGCAGCGCCCCTTACATCTCGTCCAACTCATTCAAAATCGAGGACAGCTCTGGAAAAGCGCCAGCCAAGCGATGGGACCACCACTTGAGCTTTGAGAGTGCTCAGCGAACCGGCTCAACGCTGAAGGCCGCTTCCAGAGTGCCTAATCCCGAGGCAATGATATCCCTTGGTGTTGCTAGGCCAGCAGCTCAGTACTACCCATGGAACTGTGTCACGATGAGCGCAGTCGACGCCTGTGACATCCAAGATCACAACAATATGCAGATTGCAGATTCGGTCTGTGCCAAAGGGGAGGAAGAAGCATACGACCTTGGACGGATCTTGAACTACTCGTATGCGGGAGGTTCTCCTCAACTGTTGCGTTTCTTCACTGAGCATGTTGAGATCATTCACAACCCTCCATACCAGGACTGGGAGTGCGCTGTTACCTGTGGCACGACATCGGCCATCGACATTATATTTCGCATGTTGTGCGATAGAGGTGACAGTGTGCTGTCGGAAGAGTTCTCATATCCCGGGACAGTCGAGGCAGCAAATACCTTGGGTTTGAAGATGGTGGGCATCAAAATGGATGACATGGGGTTATTGCCCCACGAGCTGGATTCCAAGCTGCGGAACTGGGCATCTGCATCTGCAGATGGTCCGAAACCAAGGCTACTGTACACGATACCTTCGGCCCAGAATCCAACCGGCGCTACTCAAACCGCAGAACGGCGAAGACAGATCTATCAAATAGCCGAAGAACACGACCTCTTAATCTTAGAGGATGATCCGTACTATTTTGTCCAGCTTGAACGGCAGGTGGAGAAGCTTTATACCAACGGCGACACCAACCACCACCACTCGGCCACACCGGCTGACCAGTACCTCAGAAGTCTGCCACCATCGTATCTCTCTCTCGACACATCAGGGCGCGTCCTTCGCTTAGACGCCACATCCAAAATTCTCGCACCCGGCCTTCGGTGTGGCTGGATCACGGCATGCGCACAGCTAATGACCAAGTTTCTCAGTCACACGGAGTTGAGCACATTGTCGCCCAGCGGGCCATCACAGATGATGCTGTACAAACTGCTCGACGAGAGCTGGGGCCACATCGGTTTCATCAACTGGCTAGACCATCTGTCTTTCGAATACCGACAACGGCTGAATACACTAGTGCGCGCATGCGAGGACCTTCTCCCGTCCGAGATTTGTCGTTGGTCCATTCCCTCCGCCGGCATGTTCCTGTGGATCCACATCGACCAGACTCAGCATCCTTTAGTAGTCGCCCATGCTCGGGATTTAGGCGAAGTCGTCCTTGAGGACCCGACTCTTCGCATCGAGCACCAGGTATATCTTGCCGCGCAAGACCGCGGGGTGATGGTAAACAAGGGAAGTTGGTTCGCAACCAATCCTAAGAATTACAAAAGCATCTGTTTTCGACTCACATTCGCTGCTGCTCCTGATAAAGACTTGAGACCGGCGGTTGAAAGATTTGCCAAAGCTATTCGAGCGGAATTCAACATGGGCCAATGAGTTGAGTTTCGACTGTTGACTACGTAATTCCGTAGATGATACGCAAATTCAAGGTGATGCAAAAACTGGCCGTGCGTGACTCCAGGCACGATTCGGACTTGGACGTAGCCTATAGGAGGGCCTACCAAGGGCGTTATAGAGAGTCTAGACCTGCATTATCTAAAAGATATTAGAGAAGAGGCTCAGGATTAAAATGCGAGAGTTCTATCAAAATCGGATCGATTGGCTGAAATGTCCGGGTCGCCAAGACCCTCCCGAAGAGTGCTCTATTCGGAACGTTCGGTGTGAAACGTGATCCGGATACGCCAATAGATAAGCTACCTCAGAGCATTTCAACGTCGAAGGCTTGCTTAGTGACTTATCTAGAGTAATGGCTAGACTATACAGAATACCTGAAGGGTGCCAAGTGCGCAACCATGCTACGCTCTTTTTGCAGCACAGGCAAGTCACTACCTGAGGTCGTCTTCCCGCCTTCTAGCCAACTCCATTAGCGCGCGCGCTCTCTCTCCCTCCCTCTCTCTCAGACTGCTGGTCTACCGATAGCGAACGTCTTCCTTCTTGAAGAGAATGCGTGTGCCACCTAACAATCACCGTGTGGAACATGCCAAGCCCGTACGTACGACCGGCTTTTGTTCAGACCACTCGTCGTGCTTGATTTCGCACGTCGTATTCATTTTGAACAATCACGGACCTGGGCAGCTTCAAAGTCTGAACAAATGAGAGCTGGTTCGATGGGCTAGACTGGTCTGGCAGCTAGCTTACAGGTTGCTGAAGTTTTTCTTTGTGAACAAAGGCTCTGCTGCTAAGCCTTGGCCAAGCGTCCGAAGTACACTTCCATCCTCCTTCGCTGCTTGGGTGCTGGCTGTCCATGTTGGGGTTCTCCCCAAGCGTAGGCTAGTTTCGGTGCCAAGGATTACTCTAATTCGCCCACAACTACAAGTGCTTCACTGACATCAGCAGCGTTTACCAAAGATATGAGAACAGGCTTGTTCGAGAAGAGCACAAGCATCCGCGTTACGAGGGCGTAGGTGGTTTCTGCTCGTTGGTATGTTTACAAAGCACCATTACCGGACGAACTTCGTGGTACGGAGCAGTGTCGACGCCCTAGTTTCCGCCTCGCTTACGGTAATCTGACTGCGTGTGAGCTAGAGTTTGGACCGCTCATCATTCGACTCGAGAACAGCACGATGCCCCCGAGGAGCTGAATTCCCCACCAAATCTTGGCTTGAACTACTCGAAACATGGAAAGGTGATTAGATCGTAGACCTTCACTCAATGGCTATTCACCTCTCTCTCTGTGTCCCTCTCGAGAACCGAGTGTCTCTCTACCCGTAAATCTTGACGTACCTGGCTGACAGCAGCGAAATCGAACGGACACATTGTCCCGTCTTTTGAAAAAGGCACGATGGCGGAAGAGAAGAACACGTTCTCAGTGGCCGGAGCCGGCGATCCTGGATACGTCAGCTCGCGGCATGATTCGGTCACCGATAAGCCTTCAAGTATGTTGTTGTGTTGTTTGCACGATGTCGACGAGCAAAGGTCGCTGATTTTGGTTTCCAGGCCGAGGCGTGCGTCAAGGGGGTGAACGAAGCGACGGACATGTACGGCGATCAAGACAAGATACGGCTGATAATGTAGGCTACGTAACGCGAGGTCTGAAGTCTCGACACAATCCAGTTCATCGCGCTTGGCGGCACGATCGGGCACCGGCCTATTCTTGGGAATCGGACGAGCATTCAGCACAAGTGTCCGGACCCCTATCCATCTTGCTCGGATACTCCCTAGTTGGCTTCATGGCTTTGACACTATCGCGAGCGGATTTAACTATCAGGGCTTCCTCACCGACTGACTATATCGGCGTGCCAATCTGTAAGTACCTGATGAGCCCCACACATAACCATATGACCATATATATGTGCATGAGTAGGAGAATATTTGACGACCGGTGAGCGGGGGCAAAAGGGAAAAAAGGGAATATTCGATATTGGAAAAACTCTTTGCTAACTTTTATGTTTTCTAGACTTCGCGCTGTATCTTCTCGGGAAGATCATACACAGGTCAAAAGTGCGACCGGCATCTGATATCGACCTGCACACAGGCAAAGCAGCCCATTGATAGCGTTGTCTGGCCGGAACGATATCCGAGGAATTGGTTGGAAAAGTTTTGGTTCTGGGTCACATAGCATAGTATTGCGAGAGCTTCTAGGCTTACATTCTATCTGTTGTTACTGTTGTTGTTGTCTTGCTTTTTTTCTCTGGCATCATGCATTGACGATGCCGCCACAATGTAAAATAAATATCGAAATACATTTCAAAGAAGGGAAAGCGTTTCAAGGGTCGCCTCTTCCATAAAACCAACTCGCCCTCCGGGTTTAATTCCAAGACTGCATTTCCAGAACCCCCTTTTGTGTTTACTCTTACAAGTTGGCCCCCAACCATTCCCTGCCAGCTGCGAAAACGCCTCAAAAAAGCCATCCAGAGTGCCCTTCCCCTTGCTTTTGCCGTGGACGCTTCAAAATGTCATTCGCGGTACTCTTCTCCATCCTTGCCTCGCAGTGGGTGAGCTGTATATCACCACTGGTTGACCGTCTCAATCAGCGAGGCATACTGGATGCGATATTCATGAACCTGAGCCTCCAGCTGTCGGGTGTGCTGCAACGCCTCGTCCCTCTCAGCCTCGAGTTCAGCCACGCTCATCTGGGCCTGATTCATCTTGCCCACAATCTTGCCGATCTCGTTCTCGGTGTCGGCGAGGGCCTTCTCCAGGTCGGTGACTTTGTTCTCGAGATACTCTGTCCGCAGCGCTTCGTGAAGCGCCATGCCCGGTCCGGTCGAGGTCTTGTCGAGTCGAGGGGACTTTTTGGTGTTGGCAAACATTGGGCTCAGCGGACTTTTGGTGGTCGGAGTGAGGAGATTCGGGTTGTTTCTTTTGTTTGTTGAGAGAGCTCGCAGGAGTTGGGCGTTGTGAGAGGCCTTGAGCACGCGGACTTCTTCTTCGTGCTTCATCACTGCTGTTTCCGACTGCGTCTGGGCGGCGGAGATGGAGTCTTCGAGTTTTCGCAATTTGGCCTGGAGCTCGTTGATTTGCTCTGCTGACACGTGTTGGTTCGTTTCTCCGGCCTCGACGGCATTCTTCAGGCGAGCTCGTAATGCCGAATTCGTTTGTAGTTGCTTCTTGACCTGTGCCGCCAGAGTTTCTGATCGCACAGCGTATTCCTCGATTTCTTCGGCCAGTCGTTCCTCCTGCTGGATCTGGGCCGACGACTCTTGAATCCGTGCCCTTTCTTGCTGCATGTCGACAATGGCATGTTCCAATGTGGCCGACATCAAGCCTTGGACATCCGGGTCGGAGCCTCTCGCCTGCAAAATGCGCTGTAGCGATGCCGTCTCTTCCTTGTTCCGGTCGAGATCCATCTTGAGGCCTGCCAAGTTCTTCTCACACTGCCATTTCTGGTCCAAGGCATCATCAGCTCGTTTGCGAAGGGTGTTGATTTCGGAGCGCAGCACTCTGACTTCTCTTTCGTAACCGCCCTTGCGTGGTGTTGGAGCAGCGGTTTGTGCTCGATCTAGTTCAGCTTCCAGCATACGATTGCGCTTTTGGATTTGCTTCCGTTGGACGTCCTGGCGCCTCAGTAAGTACTTGACGGTGGTGTGTAGGGCATCCCTTTGTTGTTCTAGAGATTTGATCTTCTCCACCGCGCCGTCAAAGTTGTCGATGCCTTGCTGAGGGCGATTAGTAGTCGAATTGGTTCGTGTCAAGGAGCCTGATTTTGCCGAGCTGCCTCGATTGTTGCGACCATTGTTGATGGTGTTTGAACGGGAGAGGCCTCCAATTCTCGGCGTGGTCATTGGGCTTTTGCTTCCATTGGGGGAATCATCCTCCTCGGCAATAAACTGCATTGAGCCATGATTCATGCCTCTTTCCATCTCCCGAGCGCTGATTAAGGCGGCGTTTTCATCTCGCAGGTACTGCACTTCCTGCTGCATTTTGCCGAGCTTGGACTGTAATTCGGCAGTTGCACTATCTTTCTGCGACCTGTGGTGCTCCAGGTCGGCGCGCAGACCGGCGAGCAGATCCTCCAAGTTGTCCTTGGCGCGTCGTTCCTCTTGGAGTTTCCGACGTAGATCGTCCAAGGCAGCTTCTCCGGCCCTCCGCTGGGCGGCCTCTTCTTGCCATCGGTGAGAGAGATCTGCTCTTAATTGAGCCCTTTGCTGTTCCGAGTTGCGCTTGAGCCGGTCTAGCTCATCCTTGGCTGACAGCTCGGAGCCATCTGCGCGTAAGGAGCTCGCGCCCGAGTCGGAGAAATAATCACTGGTTCGATCGGCGGTGATGGGATGTGGATTCTCCGACTGTAGCCTTTCGATGATGTCTTCCAGGTCGAGTTCGCGGCGGATCGAGTTCGCCAGCTCCACACTAAATTCTTTCAAATCAGCCTCGAGAGCGGAACAACGGACATCTGCGTCGGTGCTTCGAATCTGAGAGTCATCCATGCCATCCTGTGAGCCCTGGGTGTTGGATCGTCGGATGCTAAAGGGAAAGTACGAGCTGCCAGCAGAATTGGCAGAGCCATGGTCGGATTGAGGCAGGGGAGACGCCATAGGTGATCTGCCATCGGAGATTTCGGTGATGACCGAGTCAGCACCTGGAGAGTTCTGCTGTTTTCGAATGAAGAACGAAGTGAACTTGTTCCCAGGGGAGTGGGCTTTTTTCGTGTCCAACGACTTGACCGAGCTGATCGAGTCCATGTGCAGAGGCGGCGGCCTCTCGGCTGATCCTAACCCCATGCTATTCTTCGTTGATATCGACTGCCGCTCCCCATCGATGGTGGAGAGGACGGGCTGCGCCAGTGGAGGGGCAGGGAAATCGGCAATCGACGTTCGACTCGGTGTCGCCGTCGGACTCTCGGAGAAGGAATGAGAGCGGGAATGGGGGAGAGGGCTGGACCGATCTTCCACTTCGCTGCGCACCAAGTCAGCAGGGGCACACACAGCACGGCGGCTGGACGACCACTTACTCTTCTGGTAGTCGGTCAAGGATGCTGATGAGAGCACTTACCGACGGAGGAACACTCGATCTGGCGGGGTTGGGGTTGTCGGAGGAGCGTCGAGGGGACGAAATCAAGGACGGAGAGAAAGTAGTGGCCGGCAGAGGTTTTCGCTTTACCGAGGGTGAATAGCTGACGGGAGAATTGGGATCGTGGGGGATGAAGGTCTGGATGGGCGAGTCTGAGAGTGCTGCTATGATCGCGTCGGTGCCAGTGGACGGTGACTCCGGGCCGGGCCAGCCAAGAGGTGATTGCATCTGGCCGCTCAACACTGGGCGCGGGATGCTGGCGGAGGACGGAGGAGGATAGTGAGTGGATAGTTGAGGGTGGAGGGTGGAGGATGGATGTTGGAAGACAACGCGCCTTAGAGCTTGAATGGCAGCCAACCAAGAGCAACAGGACTCACTCCTCACTCCTCGCTACTCCATACACTGCCTTACCACACCCAAGTAGGTAGGTAGGTAGGAAGTTGAGCAATTTGATGCTTGATTGCTTCGTCGAGCCGTCAGCGCGAAGAGATGAAAATGTGTCGACGGCGCGAGGCGAGTGTGCACCGGCTGCTCAGGTCCACGCACGATTGGAGGCCGGCAAGATTTGAGTGTGAGATGAAGCAAACTAGTGCTCGCTCGGGCTGGCTAATGGCTCGAGCGGGCGACTAGTAATGGTGTAAAAGAGGTTAGTAAATCAGAAGTTGAGAACAACCTGGACAATCTGCAAGGGCCTCGGCGTCGACCCTAACATGTGTAGTCTGTATTAATTGGTGATTAGCACTCCGTTGAAAGCATCGATGAGCACTCTGTAAGGCCAAAGGTCGCCGGCTGCGAATTGGCGCTTAGCAGAGCTGGTAAGAGGCACTTCTCAGATCAAACCAAGTCTCAACCACCTTATATCCAGAGTTTATTAAAAGTTATTTCTGGCTGAGCGACCTGCCTGTAACGTATTGTTGGAGTAAGTTGTACGAGTAACACGAACATGCTGCCTACTGAGTGATTCAACTCTGAGCCATCTCCTTCAAAGTTCGACTTGCAGTTGGGGGGTCAAAGGGTCGCCGCTGAAAATCAGTGGCAGGGGGCTTGCAGAATTAGCGGCCTCGCTGATTGGTAGTTATCGCCCTTGCTTTCTACTAGGCGATCTAGGTACTCCCCAGAAAAGATCCCCCTTACTCCTGGCCGATGGTCCGAGTCGCCCTGACTAATAATCCACTATCGACACCTGTCACTAAAAGGATCACGCTCACTAGTAAATAGCCTAAGGGTCACTTACGAGGACGGATTAGTCCAGCCTGTCCAGGGCGAAAGCAGTTCACTCACAGAATGCTGAGAGTCGCTCCTGTCAGCCTACTGCTGCTCAGCGCGTCATCGAGCTTGTCAAACTATGTAGAGCTCTTGCCGACCGTCCCGTCCTCTAGTATCGGGTGATTCACGATCATCTCTGTCAATCTCGCCGCCATACGACACGTAGCATAGCCTACCTCTTCTAAGGAAGCTCTTCGTCAAGCCACCTGCTCTGGATGACTAGAAGTCATCTCATTACACTGTCTTACCAGAAGGCCTCTCGTTAGAGGAGAGCGCAGAGCCTGATTCAACATTCGAAGCCCACAATGACAAACCCGTGAGGACGTCCGAAGGCGGAATGTTGAAAGTGCGAAGTTGGAGCACTGGTGTTCCAGCATTGACTTCCTTGACCCACTGCATTATGTGTCAAGTTCAAGTAAGGCCGCACGTAATTCTATATATGGTCAAAGCAGTCATTATCCTGCCGTGGCGGCTGAGCAGAAGGAGGTGCAAAAAATGATAGCCATCAAGCCTCGCCCACGGTGCAATCACCGCATTGCAGCAAGAGGAAAGAGCGCTGCATCTCCGCATTGTTGAGGATCAGAGCTACTGGACGCAACATCCTGTCTCTCCTTAGGCCCCTTCAACGAATCCAGGAGCGGCGCATTTCCAAGATACTGAAGAACAAGAATGCAACCACTGCTCCGTACATTCAATGCATTCTTCTGTATTTACATGTCAACCCACTTGTAACACATCTTTTCGAATATCGCGACACTGGGTTGCAGGAAGGTAGACAGCATCGACATTGTATTTCATTCAGCCATTGTGTAATACTCCGACTTATTTACACCTGTTTGGAAGCCAACAGGATCCGGTTCTCAGTCAGCAACGCCCCTATTAACGCAGCCAATCAAGCCGTCCAAATTTTGATCTCCCGCAACCCTCCTCCATAGCTAGTAGCAACTTCAAGTTGAAGTCCGCCAAGGAGCGCACCCCACCATTGGCTTCTTATCGTCTCTAGTAGCCTTTCTGGCATCTGGGATATCCGTGGCTCAAACGTGACAATGTAGATCCAAGTTCTCTCTCTAAGCGAAAGTATGCGTCTAGCAAGCGGCGCAGGGTAATAAGGTGTCGAATCCTTTTGCGAAATTGTCAAATCTTGCTAACACTTTCTTGAATCACAGCCATCCCGTCCGTATACAAGCCACTCCGCACTCCACACTAGATCACACGATCATCGATCCCGCTATTGGCTGAACAAAATCTCCGATGAACAACACTAGAGATGTCCAGCGCCTAGTGGAATGATGGTGAATGATGTGAATAATGCACCAGTTTTCTCGCAGATCTCTCTGACCACAAGTAATCTACTAGGCTGCCAACTTGGACTTGGTAACCTGCTACAATCCAAGGCAGAAATGAAAGAAGCGCTTCAGAAGAATTGATTGTCAAGGAATGAAGATCTTTTGTTCATCCCGACTGTGGCGGATAAGCGAGATTTGAATCTCACTTTGTACCGTCAGCCAAGGATCAAAGCCTTTGCCTGAGCACATCTTCGCACCCAATAGATAAACACCTCGACGACGAGCGTATCTTCCGACCCTGCAGATCTCCCCGAGAAACGAATCAGATCTTGAATCGCTTTTCAACAGCCTTGTCTGTGTCCCGTTCCTGGGCACAGAGCTAGCCCAAACAGATGCGCGAGGATCATTCAACTAAGATTGAAATCGCCCAGTCGCATTGCTACCACTGATTGCCCTAAAATTTCGTCTCCATGCATTATGTATGTTCATTCAGCAAGTCAAGGCACCATACACCATATCCCTTGCCACATTATTCGCGGCGTGTCGCGGCCAGGGGTTCTTCGGAAGCAGGGAATTAGCTAAACTAGTCTAGGAAGCTATACGCAACTAAGTGGACTTCTTAAGTCGTAGGGCAGCTCCGGCAATTATTTTGACACAAAACGCTGGCGCCCCTGATGTTCTTCAGGAATCCACCTCGATGGTCGGACGAGACGCTGAAGCTCTTTCAAAAGTACACATGTGCCTAGCCATTTTGTGCTAGGCTTTTGTGCTAGGTCTGCTCAGAATCATCATCTAGTGTACACCTGCCCGGAGTTCTCAGTGGAAAGCCCAGCACAAGCAAACTTTCACTGATGTTCATACAAGCATCACGTATGTATGGGGCCACAGGCAGATCATCAATCGACGGCTGGTACATTTAGATTGCGTCCAGCTCTGTCGCAAGAGGGATCCATGCCCGCAGCATATCCTATAGACCTTTACGTACATCGACTTTAGAACTACATGCGATCAAATCTGGCCACATTGCTCTTGGTCCTGGACAAGGGCACGAGTGATAAACGTCATAGGATAATAATCATGGTGATGCATCTTCCTTCCCGGTCCTTACTTCCTATGTAGCGTCGTCGTCCCTTGTCGAGGTAGATCAAGTTTGGCCTGGCCAAGCCACGTGGTAGTTTATCCTTCGTCGATCCTCGGTTCTCCTATATGTATGACTAGCTCCGAAAAGTGTTCCGTAGCTTGCTCGTGGTCTCGACTGTTGAATGTACATACGAGCACACACAGTCGCTCGGGCGGATGCGGCAGAGCTCGTGGGGGAACAGACTTTGACTGTGTCCGTTCATTGTGCAGAGATTAGTGCTAGTGTCACTCCCGGGTTGGTAGTGGATATTTGACTCGATCTCCGAGCATAAGGTTTCTAGCGAAGGCCCATCTCTGCTTGGCATCAACGACGGCTTGAAGTCACTTTCTATTCTCAGTGCATCATGATTGAATTCCGTCTACCACCTCTCCGGCCAGTCTCCATCCCAGCCCAGCGGGGCTCGCCCTCATCAAAAGCTATCACAGGGTTCGGGAGCATGTGGACGCTCACTTCGAACCTTAATAGCGCTAGGGGCATCGTGGGGCATGCACACTCAACTTCTTCAGCGCGAGCTGAACTTGAACTAGCAAAATCTAGGCCTCCGCCAACGCCGGATATACTGTTTCTATGAATGCGTGAAGCTTGCATTGCAGGATCACCTGTGATGGTGATCAAAGAAGCTCGCCTGCGAGGTGACGCCCTACATGACTGCCACGCTGAGGCTGGATTTAGCCAAGTGGGAAAGGGTGAAGTAGGCAAGCATCGCAGGGGTCCAGGATCGGGGAAGCCAGGATCGCTGCAAAGACATGCCTGATATTAAGAATAAGGTTGTATTGGTTTCATGGATCTATTTCTTTGACGAAAGTATAATAATGCATTCAAGGCTCATGAACGGGAGATGGCGTTTGGTAACAATGCAACAGCCGCGGGCCATTGCGACCTGTTGTTATTCGAACTATTCTCTTCTGAAAGAGTTCCCTTCTTTTTGTGAACTTTACCTCTAGATACGTGCTCAGCCATTACATTCGCTTTTATTCTTGACTGGCTGTCGCCATACTGCAACGGATATCGATCAACATGCTGGACTTTTCCACACAGCTCTCTGATCTCTGCCAGCGAGCGACGAATCTCGCCAACACAAATTCAACACGCACCGTCGAGTACCTCACGGTGTCGAAAGGTCATCAGACCCCTGGCATCAAGGAACTTGCAATCAATTTCCTCGATGTTTGCCAAACGCTCGCTCCGATTCAGTCTGGCCTTCTCGACGCTACGCAGAGGAATGAACGACTACCCGATGACGTGGCTAAAGAGCTCATTGAGAAGGTTAACCAGACCATTAATGATTTCAATGCCCTAGATGTTCTGCTCTCAGACCTTTTGATCTATGAACGAAAGAAAGGCTTCAGCAAATTCACCAAAGGATGGGGTCTCATGAATGTGGACACCAAAGTCTACAAGCTGAGCGGTACATTTGCAAAGCATCGCGATGCCCTCCGCATGGCTTCTCTCGCTTTCAAATGGAGTCTTGGGCTCTCAGAACTCCCGCCTCCCACCGATGGCGCCTACATAAGCCTGGCAAATACATTGGACGTCGGCCGTCGTCAAAAGACTCCTGTCACGTCACACCCCCAGACTCCTGTGCAGCACACAGCATCGCTTCGCCAACCATCTATAAAGTCACAGCCGTCGCTTGGTAAGCATGAGTCTGTGCCTTCTGTGCAAGCCCCACCGCTGCCAGAATGGCGTGGCACGATTCATGAACCGAGTCTCGTAGAGTCACCGGTGAAGACCACTCAACCCGTCCCGAACGGACTTGCAAGCCCGCCAGAGTCATTTCCGGCTGGTTCTCTCACCCTGCGTCAGAGACAACAGGCTCTCAAACACCCCTCTCCCGACATGGCCCTGCCAAATCTGCCCGCTCCTAGAAGCGTCCACGGCTCCGAAAGTGACAAAAGCAACACGACTTCCACGTACCAAACGAACAGCGACATTTCAGCAGAAACGCGTCTGGATACGATTTCTGACGCAGAAAGTCACACTACTTCGGACGAAATGGTTCGGTTTGAGGACATGCTCGTATCATACGAGCATGGGAAGAGGAATGCGTCGGCGAGAACAATTACCGCCCCGAAAGTACAGCCACAAAGTCAGCCTCAAGCTCAGGACTCCATGAGAGCGGCTAGCGCATCGCCACATGCCCTCCGTCGCCGAAGTCCCAACTCATTGCCAAATGCCAAACACCCCACGTGGAAGGCCGCCATGCTCTCGGCCGTTCAGCGGAAAAACCACAACGCGCTAGAGGAATTGCTAGACTCACAGATCAACGACGATATCATTGCGGAGCTTGACCTGCTCAAGCTAGCAGTACTCAACGCTGATGGCGGAAGCATGCGGCTGCTGCTGCTGTCTGGCGCTGATCCAAACAGACCCAATGCAGACGGCTACACTCCTCTTCTGACAGCTACTGATATAAGCGAGCTCGAAGCCGCGAGCATACTCCTCAAATATGGCGCTGATCCCAATCTCCCAGCTGGACCCGATCATTATTCGCCACTTTCTCTTGCCGTGGCAACTGACAAGCTCGAATTCTTGGAGCTCTTCCTGAAACAAGGCCACGGCGATATCAATGCCCATCTTCCCTCAGGGGAAACACTCTTTATCAAGTCTATCACTCCCAACTCCTCTCTCGACCTCGTCAAATTCATGCTGGCACACGGTGCCGATCCCAACAAGAAGACAACACACGGAAAGTCTCCGCTCCTCGAATCTCTCTATTCGCATCGTCCAGACATCACAGCAACTCTACTCGATCATGGGGCAAATCCTAACCTTGCAGGTCCGAAACATCCTCTTTGGCCAGCCACGCACGCCGCGGAAAACGACACAACGCTCCTCGAACTCCTGCTCACCCGCGGGGCCAAGACACGCCTTGCGCCCGGCATAATGGAGCTCTCAACGTCGATCAACAGCATCGAAGCAGTGCAACTCCTCCTATCACACAACGTCGATCCGAACGTGAAGAAAGACGGAGTGTACACCCCGCTGTGCAGCGCGATCCGCGACGACCGAGGCGACATCGTCTCGCTGCTCCTGAAGAACGGCGCCAGCGCCAACATCCCGGCCTCAGAGTACCCAGCATTCAAGTGCGTGAGCCACAACCGACTGCACCTGCTGCCGGAAGTGATTGCCGCAGGGGCCGACCTGAACTCTCCCAAGGGCATTCTCGAAGTGGCGGTGCACCACAACAACAAAGAAGCGCTGATGTACCTGCTCTCGCAGGGCGTCAACCCCAACGACCGCAACAACGTCACCGTCGGCACGCACGCCGACCACGCCGGCTTCACCCCTCTAACAACCGCAATCCGCGAGAACAACACCGACTTCGTCGACATCCTGCTCGCACGCGGCGCCAGCCCAGCCGTCCGCGGCCAAGACTGGCCCATCACGCTCGCGATCCGCAACCCGACCATCCTCAAGAAGATCCTCGCCAAACTGCCCAAGGGCTACCACGCCAAGGGCATCATCGAGGCCGCCGTCGTGCAGCACCAGCTCGAATCCATCAAGCAGCTGATTGCAGCGGGCTTCAGCGTCGAAGACAAAACCGGCGGCGTCTTCTCTCCGCTGACGTCGGCGCTGCGCGAACGCAACCTCGAGATCGTGAAGTTCCTCCTCGACGAGGCCGGCGCCGACGTCAATGCGCCCGGCGAACACCTGCCGATCGTCAAGGCGCTGCGGAGGTGCCGCGGTCCGCATGACACGAAAGCGATCGAGATGCTGCTGGAGCGCGGTGCGGATGTCAACAAGGTCTACCGCGGCTGGAGCGGCATGATGCAGGCCGTGGAGAGCGGCGATGCGGATATCTTGAAGTTGTTGGTTGAGAAGAGCCAGCATGGCATCGATCTGCAGCGCGACGATGGGGATGGGAAGACCGTTGCGGATCTCGTGCAAGAGCGTGGCTGGGAGGAAGGTGAGGCCATCCTTATGCGCAAGGCTTGAAGAGAAGCTGTGTTAAACCCGATTCGAGCTGGACTGTGCGAGTTGGGGATGATCGACGAACAGAGTCGGGTCGAGTCGAGCTGTGATGGGATGATTAAATGTACAATGGGACGATACGGAATGAATTCAGGGTCAGGATTTGGGAATTTAGGGTGTTGCGACGTGAGCTTGAATGGGTGGGTTAGGTGGAATACACCTGCGAATGCCATCCCCCCAACCCAACACTTTTTCTTTTGTTGTTGACTGAAGAAGTAGGCGAAGAAGGCGAAGAAGCGAAGAAGCGAAGAAGGCGAAGAAGAAGACTCTATTGAGTGACTGACGTTGGAAACGTTTTCCTTTGTCATAGACTAAAACCCGTGTACACTAGTAGCAGCATCAGCAACAACAGTAGTGATAATACCAGATCGAGAACAGCTAGAAGCAAGCTGGAAAGACGCTGGAAAGACTGCCGTCCAAAAGGTCAAAAAGGCAGTACTTGAGAACTTAGGGTTGCTTGACTTGGTGTCAAAGAGGAAAGGAGAAAGGAAAGAATCCCTTGTGGTAAAGTAGATATTTGAGTCCCCAGAGATAATGAAGACCATTTTTAGATTTCGGTCGTCGAGCAAAGTATACAGGTAAGACTTCGTACTTCTAAATACTACTTAAACCCTTGGCGTGGCTTCGTGTCTGACTGATCCTTCTCTGTCGCTCGTGCTGTAAATCAAACCAATGGAAATTTTGATCGTCGAAGATGCTGACATTGCCTGCGGCTTAGATGACGGCCCAAGGGTCGTTGAAATAATTCGTTTTTCGGGCGATATTATCTTGAGCTGTCGCCGCGTTATCTGATGCACTAAGATAGATCAGGGTGCTCCTATAGGACTCCTAGTGCTCCAAAAGGGGGCAGAGAAGTGCTGTATGTCCTTTGACCTTCATCTGGCACGTGACTTGTATACCTAGGTACACAACCGTGTACCCGTGTCCGGATTGCAAGGAGAACTGCTGTCTGCTTGTTTGTCCGAAACAAACAATTACGGGGTCTGTGATGAACTCGATTCGTCTTATCAATGAAAAGAGCGCCAAACACCCACACTGAAACAAGTAGCCCTCATGTTGGAGCGCGGCTGCCGATGGTTGGTGATGATCTCCCCGCGAAACGTGAAAAGCCGAATCTGTCCATGCCGTCGCCGCCATGTCATCGAATGGCGAATTCGAAGGATGCGGATAGAGAAAGCATGACTATATCTCCCCTATCGCGCTTGGGGTCGAAAGTCTTGCGATAGTTTGCTGCTAGAAGTCGGATTTCAACTAGGCGAATCTCCACAGCCTTTTGTGTGAGGAAGGGCACCTAGTTCAAGCATTGTCGTGCAACAAGGTAGTCTTCCAGAGGTGTTCGCCTGGCTGCTGCGCAACTCAAGTGGGCTCCTTAATGAGCGCGCGATATCAGTGGACGGTTGTACACGCAAGCGGCGCACTGGCACATGAGAGACGGCTTCCTCGCTGTTAGAGCGGGCTAACTTTCATCTTTTCCACCAAAGCATCGCGATAACGTCCTTTAGAGAATATGGGAATTTCGAAGGCAAGTGGAGGGTTGAATGTGGGAATTTCGGAGGCAGGTGATGGCTGTCTTCGTTTTATGCCAGCCCAGAACCGTCTGAGAATACCAGGGTTCAAGTCAAGTTCGTCCATAATTGCGCACTTAGTAACAACCTCTATTAGGTCTTCGATACCTTCACCGCTCAACGATGAACACTCCACGTACACCTTAGCACCAATCCTTTGAGCTACCCTCATTCCCTCTTCGTAGGTAACTAGTCGCTGACGACTCTTGCTCAACAAGCTGATATCTCTGGCATCGGTCCGGAGATCTGACTTGTATCCGGCAAGAATGATCGGGAGCCTCGCGGCGTATTTTGGGACCTCACGTATCCCCTGAAATGCATGGTTAGCACATATCAAACCTATGCCGTTCTATCAAACGCTTACGTACCTGTTCTTGAACATTTTCTAAAGAGTCTGGATTATTGATCGCAAAGCCGATGACGACGATGTGCGAATCCGAGAATGACATGCGTCGCAATCCATTGATTTGACCGGTCACGTTCACGAGAGTAAGCTTGATTTTGAGCTTTCCAAGCCTGACATTGAGGTCATCTTCCGTCCAGACATTCGGACCGTACGAGTGGTAGAAATTGTTTGTGGTTGCTCTCTTTATCACTGCTGTGCCACCGGCATTACCATCACTGACAAAACAAGCTTTCAGATTAACATTGTAGCCTGGGTAGTAACGTCGTTGAATCGTGTGGCTATCAAACGAAGCAAATAATTTAATCAGCTGAAGATAAGAGAGTCCATTTTCTTTCAGTTTCGACCCTGTTTGTGTCTGAGAAACACCGCGTATTGGGTTCGCATCCACAAGCGCTGTGACATCTTTGCTCAATGTCATGGCTTCGGTGCTTCGCGGCGTAAGCATAGGGAGTTTTACTAATTCTTGGTTGCAGACTCTTGACAAATTTTTGATCGAGGAATATGCCTTAATGATATCACGGGAATCAGCGTGACTTTCTGGGATGACCCGCCTCAAGCCGAGGAGCGCATCTGAGTACCGCTCCAACTGCATTAAAGGTGCCTTCAGCAGGAACTCAATTCCAGCTGCAGGTGTGACGTCCATTGCACGTGCACGCGTGTAGCACCGCCTCAACCAATATTGCACGTCCTCTCTAACGTAAAGAGTCTTGAGCATATTCATAGACGCTTGAGCGTTGTAGCTTGCAGTGAGCTGTTTGAGGGTGTCAAAATGAGAGACAAACACATGTCCAATTAGGATACAGGCATTCGGTCTTCTTTGGCGATTACTGTAATTAACCATCTTGGCACCGTCCAAAGTGAAGACAGCAACGTTGAGTCGAGCCTGGAGTTCGGTCGCGAAGTTCATTATGTCCTTCTGGTTCCCAAATAGCGTCTTCTTCTCAGCCGGAGAAAGGACGGTATCAGCGGTTAACGAATAGATATGATGTAGTACATGCATATCACCACAAAAACGTTTCTGCGAATCCAATAAGTCTATTATTAATCCTGCGAAGTCCTTTGGCCATTTCCTGGTCGGAATTGGGAAGTCACTCGGGTTCATGAATGTGTTCGTCGCAACGTTTTCCATTCTAGGTTGGTGTACTGGGTCCGGAATGCTTTCATCTTCACTAGCGATACCTTTACTGGTCACTTCGCACTGCTTGTTCTGCAGTGCTTGTTCACTGGGCGGGACTTGGGACGGTCCACCGAGGGTTTGAGGTGGGGAAGTGGGCTCTTGAACCAATTTTCTCGTCCTGTATAACTCATCTTCCACTGCTTTTAGGTTCTGATTATGCCAAGTTTTGTTAGCGGAGGAACCATGCGCCGCCGACGCTGATATGAAAAGTGAATGTGAGTTGTCTATCGGGCTACTTGCCGGCATGACATGCGTGGGGTTATCGCCCTTTGTAGCGATGAATTGAGGATTCTGGTCTTGATCGTGTTGCAGCAGAGGCGCTAGTTGAACATCGGCTGGCGTACTTCCGTCTGTTTCCAGCTGGCGCGCATCATCTGCTGGAACAGCTATTGGTAGGGATCCAATTCGAGAGGGTGAAGGTACTTTCTGTGTCTCTGACCCTTGCTGCGAAAGAACGTCAGCGGAGGAACCAGGTGTACGGGATGTTATTTTTTCACTGGATTGGGTTGATTCATTGGCACCCACAGTCCCCTGAGCTTGTGAGACCATAAGCCCTGCTACACTGTCAGCCACGATCTCACTTGTAGTTTTTCCACCCTCTTGTGTAGTCGTTAACAAGTCGGACGATGCACAGTCTACCTGACGCCAGCGGTTTTGCACGCCTTGCCACTTTCAAAGCTCAGCAAATGACCCTTGACGTTAACTCCTCAGGAGCAAGCGCTAGGCTCATAGCTCGGAAATCTCTGCTCCTAACCGATAAGAATGCCACAAGAGCGTTAGCAGTACATCAACAGACCAATGTTTGGGTGGAATGGAAAGAGTACGACCCGGATCAACACTTTCCATATGGACGGGACATGGTCAAACAGCGCGTTCAGAAGGTTGCGTCCTTGCTCAGCATTACGGACACGCCGCAGGAGTTCCGGGCCCCCAATTGTGTCGGATACATCCACGATACTGATGAGGACGCAGCCAGATATGGGCTCGTGTACAGCATACCCAACGGTGTTCCCGAGGCTAGACCTTTAGCCCTATTCGACCTGATCCAGCACGCACCAAAGCCATCTCTGACGCAGCGAATCAGACTAGCACATGTCATAACTAGCAGCTTGATGTATCTTCATTCCGTCAACTGGCTTCACAAGGGCATGCGAAGTGCAAACATTGTCTTCTTCGTGCCACCGAAGCAGAAACCTGATTATAGCGCACCAATCATATCTGGATTCGAGTATGCAAGGCCAGACCTTCCCGAAGAGCTCACGGAGAAACCGTTGGAAAACTTTGAGGATGAATTATACCGCCACCCTGATGCTCTAGGGCGTTCTCTTGTCCGCTCAAAGAAGTCATGGGATGTCTACAGCTTGGGCGTTGTGCTAATAGAGATTGCTTTCTGGAAGCCGATAAGCGTGATCTTAGACTTACGCGAGACGCAAAGAAAAGCTTGGTCGAGATTGAGAAAGGTCGGGGAAACGCTGCTATCGGACGATTTCCTCGACAGCGTTGGTGCGGAAATGGGTGAACAATACGAGGATGTCGTACGACGGTGCATCGCAGGCGGAAAGCTTCTTGGCACCCACGAGGGTGCAGACGAGGCCGAACCTGAAGCCGGTGCCGATATGCAACGAGCGCTGTTGGAGCTTGTCGTGGGAAAACTTCGAAGCATACAAATCTGACGAGCCGAGCAACAGCAGTGGGCTGGGTAGTTTGATCGTGGACGTTCTCCAACTGTCCATCCCAGGACTAGGTTTCTCGGTCGTGATGACGACTGTGCCTACGCGAGTATGTCGAAGTCATGCGCGAAGTTAGCTGTGAAATTGAGGATTAACGACCTGAATGAGATGATTGAGACTTCGAGCGAAAAATCCTAGACATTACAAGAAAACAAAGACAACTTCGGGATCGGAAAACATTAAATCGACATATCAGCGGCGAGCTACCTAATTCAACTTTAAAGATTGCCCTATACCCTCCGTAAGTAACCTAGACTAGAAGGGTCAAGGGTAATAATTGGATTAAATCAGATGTCAGAATAGACCCTACGCTATTTCGTATCCACAAATGGATTCAAATCCTCCGGTATTATCGACGTCGGAGGGCGGATCCTGGATGGATGGGAGCGGGCCGGATCGGGACTAATTCTGTCATTCCATCAGTAATACCGAGAGGCTGGATGCAAAGAAAACGCGCGGAATTGCTAAGAATGGTACGGGCCAGCACAAATGCTTGCATTCGAACTGACGGCTCTGGTTATGGACACGGTCAGCCAAAAATCTAGTAAGAACACCGCGGTAGTACTGTGATTGGGTAGTCACGGAGCACATGGGCAGCCATCACCGGTCCATGCTGTAGCGCATCCATTCGCCCACGGCTCTCAAGCTCTCCCACCTCACAGTCTCGTCTGCGTCAGACATCAGTTCCATCACGCGCGCCTTCAAGCCCAGCTTCTCCAGGGTTGACCGATGTTCGGGGGCCTCTCTAACGAGATTGCCCAAATCATTGCAGGCAATCGCCAAGACCTGCTTATCCGAGTCCCAATTTTTGCCAGCAATTTCGGCAAGCTTTTTGGGCAGTTCCTTGTCTTGCAGGATTTTCCGGGCATTTTCTCGCCAGAAGGTGGCGCTCTTGTGTGGTGGAGACCATCTGAGGTAACCTGACTGGAGTTCATCAGCATATTCGTCGTAGGTGGTTTGGCCTTTGGTGTATTCGTCCAGCATCTGGTCGAGAGCCTCGAGATCCTCCAGGGCATCCTCGTCGGTCAGATGGCGACCGGCGATGTTGGCGATGAGAGCCGGAAGACGGGCCGTGGTGGCAGCGGGGATCAAGGTCTTCTTGTTGGCCGCTAGTAGATTGCGGAGCGTCCCCAGGAGCAGGCGCGTGGTCTTTTCTTTGGGAGACATCCTCAGCAGCTGGACGTAGAGAGGAACGACCTCTTCGTCTTCCTCAAGGCCATCACCGACCAAGTCACCTTCAAAGCTCAACTGCCATATGACGAGCAGGATATGGTACATCAGCTGTAAGCCCACGCCTCCACCAAATCGGTTGTCGGCGCTGCGAATGCTGTTGGTACCGCTCCGCAGAGTTGATTCCGAGTCTTTGCCCGCTCCGGCTGCCTTTCTCAGGATTTCAAACAAGGGAACGACGGTTTCCTTCTTCTGCTTCCAGAACAGCTCCTTGGCCCGAGTTGATCGCAACACGGTGGACATGAGCTGGACGCCGATGTCCTGCAGACCGGCATCCTGTGATTTGACGAGGCCCGAGAGGTAGGAGTAGAGCTTCGGCAGGGCATCGTTGTCTCGTTTGGCCGTTCTGGAGCTGGAGGTGACTGAATTCGCAATGAGGTTGGCCAGGAAGGTGGCGGCGAGTAAAGGAACAGCATCTTCGGGATTACTTGAGCTCGTCAACAAGGCCAGGTACTGCTTGTAGGGATCAGATCGCTCGAGGATGCTGGTGGCCAGAGCTGGAACATCTGCGAGTGATGGCGATCAGAAGAGCATTCCCAAGCTAGCTCATCTCGTCACTCACCTGTGATCAAGTCGGTGGCCAGCACCAAGATATACTGCGTGATATCCGGCCGTTTCTGGGCTTTCTCGAGCACGCCAGCGCTGCCCTCGCCGCCAGCCAAGAGCGTTGCATAGGTGTCGGTATCTGATTCGATCGTCTGTTTCCGTTGTTCCTTGCGCACTTTATCTACTGACTTGATCGTCTTGAGCTGTTCGTCGGTGAGATTGCCAGCTCGCACTGCTCCATCCCATGGGATCTGCGCTGTCTATCAGTACGAGGTGGCTCGAGCAGCTCGTGAGCTGTCAACGTACCGGTCGCTGGCGAATGTTGTTTTGGAGAGAACTCAAGTACGGTGGCGATGCCAGCGACATCTTGAAAAGGGTTGGCAAGCTGGCCCAGGTCGCAGCACACGTCGATGTTGTAGGGTGGAAGGTTTTCTTGTCTAATTATGCAGCTTGGTATCGATTGGAGCACGCAACGGAGTATGGCACCCACAGCATCGGAGCACAGATTGCTAGCGAAGGTGCCTAGAGCTAAAGAGGCTAATCGCAGCCGCACCCTCGTAATACTTAAGATGCTTATAGGGGCGGCTGGGATCCACTTTAGCTCCCCAGTGCCAATCGAAGTGCCCGGAAGTCGCCCTGCCCCTGCGGAAATATCAGTGTTATTAGACGCGTCCCGGCCAATGCCAGGGATCACGGGCACCGTGGCCTTGACCTGAAAAGAGTCCAACCGCCCATGCAGGTCACCGACTTCGAACCACATTTACCCGTCCCCATTCTCCGAGGAATACGAAATCAGCATGTTATGATGCGAATGAGAAGTGGTCAAATGATCGCTTCTCAGCACCTATCAAGACCATGACCACGCCGCAGAAGCCCAAGGCTCCGGGCTCGCGCTGGGCATTTCTCTCTCAAGCCGTTGCCTCAGTCGAGTCAGGCCTGGACCGAATTCTCGCAGAGGAAGAAGAGACAGCCAAGAAACAGGTGTCAGCACCAGCACCAGCACCAGCACCGAGCCCAAAGCCCTCAAAACCGCCGGACGATGGCACCACAGCGAGAGCATCAGCCGACATCAAGCGGAGTGACAGCAACAACCGACAGAATGACCGACTGCAAGCTCGGCTCGCCCAAGCCATGGCCAAGAAAGGATCGAGTCGAGCCTCGACTCCTGGCCCTTCCTCTGAGCCAGAAACTCGCCCTGAAACGCCCAGCATAGTCGACAATCAGAACAACCTACAAGGACAAGATGAGAAGGCTCCAACCAGACCAACAGACGAGCATGCGACAGAGCCTGTCCAAGAGCCGGCGAACCAACTCGAAGCAATTGGTATACCAACACTCGACGTCACACCACCACTAGGCAAAGGCGAGCACGAACACGAGTCCGAGTCCCAACAACGAGGATCCATAACAAGCTCGAGAAAGAGCGAAGACGCTGATAGACAGTCGACGAGATCTTCACAGGAGAGAATGCACAAACCAGAACATGTTTCTGAGGGAAATGGAGCACCTGTCATTTCTCCAACGCCCGCTGACACCGACGCTCTGCTTCTCGATGTGCAACTGGGCCATGAGAAGACAATCAGCAGCCTCCAGGAAGAAATCGATGGCTACCTAGAGCGTATTGATACATTACAGCGTAAATTACAGATTCTGGCCAAGGAGACACTCTCCAGCGCTAATCAAGTCAAACTTGATGTTGACGCGACGTCTCACGAGAAGCAGTTGGCGGAAAAGGACGAGAAGATTGCTCTTCTCGTCGATGAAGGGACTAAATTGACCAAAGGCGAGTTGCAATACCGCACCACCATCAAAAGGCTACGAGCCCAGGCTATCACCCTCACCCAAGACCAAGAAGCGGTCAGAAAGCGAGCCGAAAAGGCGGAAAAGTCAGCGGTTGCGCTCGAGGCTAGGGCCGCCAAAGCAGAGAGCGAAGCGAGACGAGCCACCGAGCAGGTCACTGTACTTTCAAAGTCTTCCTCTGACGCGGCCACCATCACCAAGGAGCGAAACGCGCTGCAGTCCACTCTCGCCGAGGTGAGGAATCAGCTCAGCAAAGCTCACAAACGAGCCGAACAGGCCGAGTCTCGAGTTCAGTCGGAAAAGTTCGAAGCCGAAAGACAGAAAATGGCCGAACTGCAAGACGACCTGAGCAGTGCTCGTGTGGAGCGAGAGATTGCTGAGGACAAACTCAAGCGAGAAATTGATGCTCTGAAGCAGTCGCTCAGCCGAGAGCAGGAGCAAGCTCGCCAGATGGAGAATGAGATGCTGGCCGAGCAAGCCGCATTGGAAGCCAAACTCGAGGCCTTTCGATTGCAAGCGGAAGAGGCCTCATCCACCGATCACGGCGACTCGCAGGCCAAATTGTTACGACAAATTGAGACACTGCAGAGCCAGTATTCGGCAGCCAGCCAGAATTGGCAAGGCATTGAGAGCTCGCTCTTGGCGCGCATCACAGGAGCGGAAAAGGAACGAGACGAAGTAAGGGAGCGCGAGGCTGACTTGCGACGGAAGCTGCGTGAGAGCACCAACAAGGCCAAGAGAGCCGAGAAAGAGCTGGAAGAGAGCCAACACGCACTCCACGCCCTGCAAGATCAAGAGGCTGAGGAGCGGGCTGAAGCACAACAGGCATGTAAGCGAACCACGCAGCTTGAAGAAGAGATTGCTCGATTGCGCAGGGAGGTAGACGAGCAAAAGACGCGTACGGAGAAAGAGATCAGCCGTCGAATAGAGGAAGAACGGGCCAAATGGATTGCCAGTCAACCCGTGACTCGATTCGACTCACCTGCCGCGTCACTGCGCCGAGGTGGAACATTCCTCGACAGTCTCATGAGTCCAACGGAGAGACCTGTCAGTCGTCGTTCATCGGCACAGCACTTCCACGATCCCAGCCCCACCACTCGATACAATTCGTCCGTGTCGCTGCGCACCAACGGCGTGATCCCAGAAACTCCTTCGATTGCGGTCCCTGATGATCAGGACGACTTTTTTGCCAATGGCCCTGCTACTCCTGCATCGGCCACGCATGCAGACTCCGTGAGTCGCAACGTCAATGACGTCATCTCGGCGTCGACCGCAGGGGCTGGACCGTCGGTGCAGCTGGTGGAGCGTCTCTCGACCAACGTGCGACGGCTCGAGTCGGAAAAGGCGGCGACCAAGGATGAGATGACGCGGCTCAGCTCGCAACGAGACGAGGCCAGACAGGAGGTAGTCAACCTGATGCGAGAAGTGGAGCAGAAGCGGATGGCGGAAGAGCAGCTGGCCGGGCTGCAAGCGCAGCACCAGGAGCTGTCGGCCAAACACCAGGCCACGCTGGAGCTGCTAGGAGAGAAGACAGAGCAAGTGGAGGAGCTCCGGGCCGACATTGTAGATGTGAAGCAGATGTACCGCCATCTAGCCGATACCATGGGAAAATAGAACCGTCCCTGGCAGAAACGAAATATCCAGCCAGTAATACCTAGCTCAATGACACTCAGTCAGTAATACCCAGCATCGGCATTGCCACACTTATGATAGTCGTGATAGTGTTGTGCTGCCCATCATAATCGAGTCTCATCGACGATCCATATCCGTTCTTCGAGACACGTCGTAGCTGGACAATACTCCTGCCCATGCTGATGCTCATGGACTTGCCAGTCCCTCTCCATCATCATCATCATCATCATCATCATCATCATCATCATCATCATCTATTTTCATACAGGCTCCTTTTCCTCCACAACATCAACCCCCTCCATCTCAGCGCCCCTCAACACAAAACTCCTCACCGTGCCATCGGGAGCACACTCAATCGCCAGCCGCCCATCCGCATCCCGTTTCGCCGAATCCGCCCCCCTCCTCAACAACTCGACCGCGACATCCCCATGCCCCTCCCCAACCGCATGATGCAGCGCCGTCAACCCATCGACATCAGCCGCATCAACCGGACTCCTACCCACATCCAGCAGGACCTTCAACAACACCACACTTCCCGCCGCCGCCGCGCGGTGCAGCGGCAACTGGCCGCGGCGGTCCTTGACCCTCGCACTCGCGCCCGCCTCCAACAGCCGCCTCACGACGCCGACATTGCCCTTCGACACGGCGAAGTGCAGCGCCGTCCCGCCTGCGTTGGACTTGGTTTTCGGATCGGCTTCGCGCGAGAGCAGCAGCTCGACGGCCGCGAGACCGGCGTCGTCCGGGAGCGATGACGCGATCATGAGCGCTGTCCACCCCGAGTTGTCTTGGGCGTCGATGTCGAATGACGACGACGAGGATCTTGTGGTCGGTGTTGCTGAGAGGATGGCCTGGATTGTTGGGAGGGACGCTGTCGTGCATGCCCAGTGGAGTGGGAGGCGGCCGTCGTCGTCCGGTTGGAGCGTTAGTTTGGGGGAGGATGAGAGTAGTGACTCCAGGATTTGCGTTTGGCTTAGCCGTGCGGCTGTGTGCAGTGGGTATGGGTCTGTTGATGAGGGTTGGTCCATTTGGTGAAGGAATGTACAGCAAACGGTGACAGTGACAGTAACGGTAATGGGTAATGGGTGTCGCTCAGGAAGAAAATGTGTAAGCTGGATGATGGGGCGAGATTCTGCTGTGGGTAGAAAGAAAGAACCTTGGAAGAGACTTGGGTGTCTGTCTTGTGTGTGTTTTTTGTCTTGTTTCCTGAGGGCCTTGCCAGTGCGGTTTCGGTGACAAACGAAAAGAAATGATGTCCTAGGAGTACACGGAAATCGAAGAACTTCCTGAATAGTAGGCAGTACCTAAAGACAAGGCTCTCTTGAGATTTAATTCTGGTATCGATAGCGGAGGTGTCAGAAATAAACTTTTTGCGCCGTCTTATTTACTAGTTCCCGATTCTCCCATGCGCAGTGGTGGCAGGTTTTAGTTTTATGGCCTTTTCAATATTGCTAGAATCTGCTAATGCCATCGAGCTGTTCATTATTGGCACGACCAATCTCTCTCAGATCTAACAATATATGGCAAGTGTAAGACTTCTTCGCCTCTCAGCAACCTCCAACGATTCGTTGATACAATCAGCTCTTGGCAGCCAACCAATGTCCAACCCCATTTCTGTAGAAAGCCTGCAGTTGCCTCCCAGCTACCTGGTAGGTATGGTTCACCCCAAACGATGAGTCCTTGCTCGGCTGCCGGTGCAGCGGACTTTGGCTGCTCGCCTTGCGTGATTACCACTTCCATGGACGATTCTCCCCCTGAAAATCTGGGGCCCGTCGAAAACATATGCAAATCGATCAGATTTCCGACTAGATCTTTCACGAAGTCAGCATGATCAAAATCGTGCTCCCGTTGAATCAAGACATCTCTCAAGGCTGGGAAAGGAAGATAGTTGATCCAGGTTGAATGCACGACATTCCTCTGCATCAGTGTTGGGGCAAGACAGCCAGGGAGATCAGGCGTCACGGATAAGACCACAGAATATCTTGGAAAACTTAGGCCGTTCTCGCAGGTTAAGTCAATCTGATCGTCGTCCGTGACAATTTGCATTATTGCGGGACAATCAAGTATCACCTTGTTCTTATGAAGCGCCCTGAAGACGTTGTACTTGATGAGGTTGAGAAGGATTTGATCCACAGGCAATGGTACCCAGGTGGGTTTCGATGCCCATTCGAACAAGTCTTGACTGGCATTGACGCTCTCGCTATGCTTGGAAGTATTGTCAGGTGATTCATGGCTCTCGTATTCATCAAGACGCCACCGATGGACCTGGTATGGATGCATGCGGTTTCTAACGCGCGGCTTTTTCACTCTGCGCGATCCTATCCTGCTCCGTCAACACACCATTCCCTTGAAGCACAGAGAGCTTTGAGATATGCACTAATATAGAGGGAAGGTAGAAACGTACTTAACGCTCTTTGATTTAATCGATTCTGGATTTTCCTTCGTTGCCATCCCTCATTGAGGACCCTCATTGGTGGCGCTTCCACTCCATTGGATTCTGCCATGCACTAACTGAGACGCCGATTCCGGTGAGATCATGCTTCGTCGACTACGACTGCTCCAATGCTAGCCTCGAAAGATGGCGGTATGGATCACGGCAGGCGAGTAGGTTGTAAAGGCAGAATCGGAATGCTTACTGACAAAGCAAAATCCTAGTTGCAGAATGGGCTTAGAAACTAGGCCAGAAATGGCAACAATGTCATCGTCGGTTCCGCTCCACTCTTTACCTCATGTGAGCTCCTCATACGACGATATTCGGCCAAATTCTGGTGCTGGATTTCAGCTAACATGTCCTTGGTCAAAATGTAAGCTCAAACATGTCGATGGCGGACGAGCTCTTGCGGTCACCGCATCCAATTTTGACCATCGGAACTTTAGCATTGTCCGGACGGCGGAAATTCGATGCCGTATAATCTCGTCAACATTTACACTTGCAATATATATGGCTGCATTACCTCGGAGCAAATCTACATTGAGCCAGACACCCAAGGGCTGTTATTGAACCTTCGTTCGGGCTCTTCTGAGCAACGACTCCAGCTGTCTAAGATATTATTTTGAACTGAGCAAATAGACATCTTCCGACTTTCAACGCCACCTCTGGATAGTATGGCATCTGTCCTTGGATTTATCAGTCGCAATTGGCGAATTTTTTCGCCACCTGAACCTCCAAAGTCTGCCGATGCTCTGAAATTTGGCATTCTAGGCGCTGCAAAGATTGCGTGAGTGTTTCCTTGCTCTGAAGCTATCGATGCGAGGAAGGCTGAATGGCGTTTAGACCGACCGCCCTCATCACTCCAGCGAAGTCACATCCCGAGGTGGTAGTTCATGTGGTTGCAGCGCGCGACAAGCAAAAGGCATTGGCGTACGCAAAGAAGTATGGTATTCCTGAAGTGAAGGACAGCTACGAAGGCAAGTCTTTTTCCATTGTCCATTCTCCAGGCCGGGACACCCCAATGCACCGCAAACGTTCTACGTATTGACCATGAGCCACTAGCTGTGCTTGACGATCCTGCTGTTGACGCGGTGTACATTCCGCTACCAGCTGGATTACATTTCGAATGGGCTCTCAAGGCACTTAAGAAGGGCAAGCACGTTCTTCTCGAAAAGCCCGCTGTGGTCAACGCCGCCGAAGCAGAGGTATTGTTCCGCCATCCCCTCTTGCAAGAACCTAACGCTCCTGTTCTTCTGGAAGCTCTGCACTCTGGCTTTCAGCCCGTATGGCAGCACTTCCTTTCGTTAGTCAATCGTGACAGCCTACAGTCTGTCGTCGCAACTACCAGACTACCTTGGTACATTATTCCAAAGGACGGAATTCGATTCGACTACGAGCTAGGTGGCGGCAATATGCTCGACCTCGGTACTTATCCGATGTATGCGCTGCGGCAGATCATGGCAGCCGAGCCAGAAGAATGCAGCAGGTGCGAAATCAGAGCTCCCCCGCCGCACGAGCTATGCGACGAAGCAGCTGATGCAAGCTTCGTGTTTCCTGGAGGCCGCGTGGGCGAGATCAGAACGGACATGCGAGCAGGAATTGGCACTTTTCCCACATTCAAAATCACAGTCGTACACAAAGAGGTCATCGTCCAGGATGAGGACAGTGCAAGCGTCGGCCGTGAAGGACAAAAACTAACCACAAGCCGCATCCGTAAATTGACTTTCGACAATTTCTTAGTAGCCGCACATTGGCATTGTATCCATATCGAAGACGAGTTCATCGTTCGGAGAGCGATCGCTGAGGACCAAGTTGAAGTGACCAAGAGATGGACCGAGAAACAAGTGAAAAAGGTCTACAGCTTTGCAGATGCCGGCATCGCTCAGCCAGACCAGCCTTTCTGGACATCTTACCGCCATCAGCTCGAGCAGTTTGTCAATCACATTCGTGGCAGACCGGGTTCTGGACTTTGGGTCAGCAACGAGGATAGCCTCGCGCAAGCGAGAATGATTGACATGGCCTATAAGAAATCAGGTCTGCCCTTGCGGCCTTCGAGGAGCAAGTCGGAAGTAGAATCAAGCGGGCGTTCCTACGTTTAGCACGCAAGCCAAGTTTCAAAGACTCAGGGCCGATTTGTTGGGCGCAGGTGTCAAATAAAGCAAAGACCCGCTGGTCTCATCTCGACCTGAGCAACTCGTTACTCCTGGCAGCTCTGTGCAGCTCTCAAAGATTATTGCTGAGCATAATGGAAGGCTAAATCCAAATGACTAGATTTTGAACTTCTAAATCGTACCCGGGTATTTTCAGGACGCATTTTGACATGTTTCTAGTCAACAAGTTGACTCGCAGAAGGTTTGACCGTAGTTTTTTTGCGGTGATGACTACTCTCGCTAGACTTGCCGCGAGCACCACGGGGTGCCCCAGCTTCGGCTTGAATTCTTCCGAAGCCCCGACCGACCTCCGAATTTTTTTTTTAAAGGCTCTGGGGTACTCCGCACGCGTCGATCTGGGTCAAAATAGAATGCTAAAGGTGAACTTGACTTAACAGTTTTCATAAAGTGCCGCTGTATAAATTTGGTCTCTGATTCTATTCAACCACTGTATAATCTAGCTGACAGGGCAGGCTTAAGAAGCTGGACTTTTTCTGGGGTGGGTAGGTGCCAGTTTGTGGCTGTGGAAGAGCGATCCGCGTCGTTGCATCACCGCGTCATAGAAAATTGTTTCTTATAGTAGTACGCCAACACAGATCGAAAGGGACTTCTCAGCAACACAATCGAACCTCTTGCCCTCTCACTTACCCTCCAGACACCTCAAATGCAGGCATTTCGCACACAGATCCCTCCGACCATCTTCGAGACCTTTCCCAGAGCAGGCTCATCTGCCGCATCACGATCCACAACTTCATCTCCCTCACAACGACAAGCCCAAGGTCAAACCCTTCGCCAGTTCCGCTCCACACCTCAATCCCAGCAACAAGCAGGCATGTCTTCCTCACTATCCTTCGACCAGTACAAAATCCAAACCAAAGACATCCCAACCGGGGCGAACGTCTCGCTGTCCGAACCACAAAAAGTATTGACAGGAAGCATTCTCGACCTCTTCTCCGGCTGGCCGTCGAAGAGAAAGCTCTCCCTGTGGCAAGACAACGCAACCTTCGCCGACCCGCTCACCATCGCCGAGGGCCGCAAACAGTACGAGGCCCAATGGTACGGTCTGCCCGCCGTCTTCTCCGACATCCAGCGTCTGGGCGGCCAGGTCGTGAGCTCGGGCAACCCGATCGAGCTCGACCTGAAGACACGGTACAAGGTCAAAGGTCTGGGCAGTGAGCAGACCATCGACAGCAAAGTGAAGATCTTCACCGAGGGCGAAGGCGAGCGGATGCGGATCAAGAGAGTTGAAGACCGATGGGACGATAACTTACCCGAGAGTACGTTCAAGAATGCAATGAGGAACATGAATAGCGTGGTCGTGCCGAAGATGGTCACTGTGCCGGGAAGTATTGAGGAGGAGGAGAGAGCGCCATAAACATCATGAAACGGCAGTAATCACAATCTCATCTAAACCCACTGCGTAGATCGTTGGTGGCTTGCTACCCCAGAGCAGATGAACCATTGGGAACGGGACGAGAAAAGCATATGCATTGGGTTTTCTAAAAATTTGTGTGAGACCAGGCGATTTCACAGGGCTTGGCATGACTACCATGAAAGGACAGGACAGACCCTACGAGAAACATGGCGTGGCATGGCTATCATAATTCATGAACCTCATTATTCGTGTACCTCGTAATCTAAAAATATATGACTTCTTCATCCCTCCATCATGCCATGATTCTGCATGCTTGATAATCTGGCACTCGAAATTGCCATGAACTCCCCTTGCTTAACTTCAATCCGACATCATTAGCCGTAGCACTTGCCCGTTTGTGCACATCTCATACTAATTAGTTGTTTCCATCCCCCCAAAATGTGACAGACCTTGCCAAGCAGTATGTGAGTAGTGCTCCGTGACTTCAAGTCATGCATATGGGTTGCCAGAACTATGTACGCTTTCAACCGCCAGCACGCAAAGCTTGCAATCCCTTTTCAAGATGATTCTGCGCCATCACATCCGTCGCTGGACGCTGCGTCTTGGAGGGTTCAAGTCCAAGGATGGTGGTCTGCTTGATAGTCGATTCTCGCTCTATCGCATTGTCTTCATCCGAATGCTGGAAGAGTCTGTCGAATGTCAGGATGCTCACATGTGCAGCTGTATTTCTCGGACATGGCTCTCTGGCAAGGTGTATTTTCGACCAATCGAGCTCAATTCTTGGCTGTTTCATGTAGCATTGGGCTTTGCGCGCTGGCACCCGAGTCCGCCCATCGTCCATTTGAGGGTATTAGGAAGTGCCCAAAAAGGCTTCTGGGATCTTCGCCTTTGGTCAACCTCATCTCGACCGCTTCTTAGTGTCGAGCCATCGGCTTGCTGGCTGTGCAGTAACTTTGCCAGGAAGTTGCAGACACTTCATCGAGTACAGCTGAAGGCAGAGCAGGGTGTCGGCTAGATGGCTCATCTGACACCTCCACCGGCGATTTTGTTTTTTTTGAAAAGCTGCCAAATACGGGCCTCATATACCGACTGGACTGAACTGAGAAAGCGAGATCACAGAATGAGGCATATCAGCAAAGCCGCGAAAACTATCGCTCCCGTCGTCAGAAGGTTGTACTGCGGCTCGAACTGCCTCGTAGCATCCGCAATGTACTGCACCTGCGTCACAGTCACAAAGGTGCCGTCCGTCTGGGTAGGCATCTGGGCAGCCTGAGACACCACTATCACTCCATTACTCACAAACGTGACGTATGTCGGGGCAGTTGTCCACACATATGTCGGGGTAGTTGTCCACACGTATGTCGGAGTAGTTGTCCACACGTATGTCGAGGTAGTTGTCCAAATGGACCAAATCGTGGTCTCAGGATGGGGTGTTGTCGTCGTTGTCGTTGGCGATGTCGTCCAAGGAGTCGTGGTCGTAGTCGTAGTATCGGGTGTTGTCGTTGGTGACGTCGTCCAAGGAGTCGTGGTGGTAGTCGTAGTATGGGGTGTTGTCGTTGGTGTCGTCGTGCAAGCACAGTCATCAGGAGGTCCACTATCGTCGCTACAGTCTTGTCCAGCAGGGCAGCAGGCTGCGTTTCTGTTGCGATCCCAGTAGCAGACAGACGGGTAAGGACAACAAAGCTGTTCAAATAGGGCGTTTCCGGCGCAGTGCGGATTTTGGTCCGTGTTGCACTGCGCATACACTCCAGCAGCAAGATATAGACACGTGACGATGAGCAATATTGCGCATTTCATGATGATCACCGAGAAGCTTTGCACAAGTACAGATTTTCGGCGAACACGTAAGGTGGACAGCTTCAGGACCACGAGAGGAAGAGACCTGGGTACTTACATAGGCTGAGTCTTCACAGGGAGTACTGGCAATACCGGATCCAGCTCCCCCTCCCAGCCGAAAGAGTACCATAATGACTAGAGCTCCAATTGCAAAGCCCATGAAATGCACGCTTTACCGGATGGAGCTGCAGGAAAGCATGCTCGAAGCTCGAATTCCTGCACAGTCAGGTGAGCTTACAAGCCAATGGAAGGCCTGAGTGACAAGCGACGATTTTTGGGAAGCTCGAAAGTTGCGTGCATATTGCATGTGAGCGAGTCCCGCACGTCCCGTTACAAAGCTAGTGAGCTTCGGTGCTGCAGGGGATGACGACACGTACTGGGCGCTAAACTGTTCCGGTTTGCTGTCACGAACGCCTGGCTTGTCAGCATTATCGCATTCGATCTCGATGCTTTGCGAGGCAACCTAGCAGTGGAGTTGCGTTGAACACGAGGCCAGAGCTGCTGTCATAACGCTTTGCTTTTGGACATACACAGATGAATAGTAATCTGCAGATAAGCAACTTGGAAGTATTTGCTTGATCTAAGCTGGGTTGGACCAAAATAGCTTCTAGTATCTGTATAGTCGAAACATAGAAAGCTGTAAGCTTCATGCTGATATATCATTCGTGATCATTCCTTAGCAATCTGGTGGCCGTCACTCATCTAGGTGCGCTTGAGTCGGGCTGTAGCAACCGGATCTTATAGGCTAATCTCAATATGGTTAGCGCTTTTCGGCCTCTGTGTGTCGCACAACTCAACTCAGCTTGAGATTAAAAAGACCACCAACCAAGGTGCTGAAATCAGCTGCCTTGTGAACGCGAACTTTGTGCTTCGCTACATCTGCTTGGATGGCACAATCTTGTCCACATTCAGCATGCATTTGTGACTAATTCACTTACTCACCTAGATTGAAAAGCCCGCCATGGCCGAGGTCTATGAGATTCGAGAGCCACGCAGTTTGTCTCGATCAAGTCTTGCAAATGCCCATTACTCGCCACCATGGGCTAACACGAGTTTGATTGGCATCGCTGGCGCCTCAGGATCGGGGAAAACTTCGCTCGCCATTGAAATCGTGAAGACTCTCGATCTTCCGTGGGTCATAATCATGTCCATCGTGGGTGTACCATGATACAGGTGATATAGCTCATCCTGATTGTGTTCTAGGATTCTTTCTACAACTCTTTGACCCCGGAAGAGAACCGGCTCGCTCATGCGAATGAATTCGACCTCGACTCACCAGACTCCATTGACTTCGATCTGCTTTATAAATGTCTTCTCGATTTGAAACAGGGGTAAGTGGGAAAAGCGCGCACGTCGCAGGTGGTCAGACCTTGGTCCGAGCCGAGAGTCTGATAGCCTTGATGCGTCTGAGAGATATCTCAGGCCCATCATTGCAGGCACCTGCTTTTTGCTCGCAGCAAATTCGCAAAACGTCAGATTAGCTCGTGCCTAGGTGAGGTCTGACCACTACTGCACTGAATTCAATTGTCTGTTTACTGATTCCACCTAGGAAGCGGACAGATATTCCTGTCTACTCTTTCGAAAAGCACCAACGGCTGGAGAAGACGATCTCCTTGTACTCTCCGCACGTCATCGTTCTTGAAGGCATCTTATCCCTGAACGACCCCAGGATCCTGGATATGCTGGATCTCAAAGTCTACATGGAAGCTGATGCGGATCTCTGCCTGTCGCGGCGTATTGTTAGGGATGTGCGAGAGCGAGGCCGGACCATCGAGGGTACCATCAAGCAGTGGTTCGGCTCGGTCAAGCCAGCGTTTGTGAAATATGTTGAACCTCAACGAGAAGTGGCCGATCTCATTGTACCTAGAGGGATGATGAACAAGATGGCGATCACGATGATCGTGGGTCAGACCAGGCAGATCTTGAAGGAGAAGAGCGCGCTACATACAGCTGAACTCGAACGCTTGGGTCAAGCAGTTGAAGACCAACCTCTCTCAAGGAAGGTCATCATACTCGAGTCGAAACCGCAGATCAGAGCCATCATGACACTACTGCGGAACCCGGCAACAACATCAAACGACTTTGAATTCTACACGGATCGGCTGACCTCTTTGCTGTTGGAGAAAGCATTAGACTGTCACCGTTTTCTGCCGGCCAAAGTCATGACGCCTCAAAAGCAGATCTATAGTGGGTTAAAGACAGCAGGCATAGTGTCAGCTGTCCTCCTTCTCAGAGGTGGGGGTTGCATGGAACACGGCCTCAAACGAACTATCCCGGACTGTCTGACTGGACGGCTGCTGATACAATCAAACTACCGCACTGGTGAGCCAGAGTTGCATTACCTGAAACTCTTCCCCGACATTGCATCGCACAAGACCGTACTTCTCCTGGATCCGCAAATGTCAAGCGGCGGAGCAGCTCTGATGGCAGTCAAAGTACTCGTGGATCATGGCGTTAATGCAGACAGGATTGTCTTTGTGACTTTCATGACTGGCAAGAAGGGAGTCAACAGGTTGACAAGTGTGTTTCCTAGCATCAGAGTTGTGGCCTGTGAGTTAGTGGATGATTCGGAAAGAAGATGGGTAGAAGACAGATATTTTGGGTGTTGAGGCAATCGCCTGTCCCGCTCTATGGGTGGAGGTGGGACGTCTCATATTGGACATAAATTCCCCGAGGCCGTGTGCTGTGTCACCGCTACAGGCTTCATAAGCTGTTGAGGAGGTCTATCGACTCGTACTGGATCTCTTAGATGAACACCACCACCAGCGGCATTCCATTGATATCCTAAGGGGCACATAAGCAGGTTGCGATATTCCACACCCACGTGACGAGTTTCAGCGACCTCTTTCCCAACCCCGTGACAAGCTGAACAAGAAAAGGAACCAAAGTAAGCGAACACGAGCAGTTGCTTCCGCCAGATTCTGATCGAGCGTTATGGCATGGGTCTAAGAGCTTCCCTACCTATTTCTGTGTCGTGACAGCCTTCACATTGGTAGAATCTCATTCGCTGTAATGAAAAGCTAATCTAGCAACAGACGAAGGTCTGGCCAGAAGGGGTAAGATGAGAAGCGAGGCCGCAGCTCGCCGCAGCTCGTCTTCATCCACCTTGCTGAAAGAGGCCACAACTTGAACCCGTGGAAAAAGTGGAGATCCGTCTTGCGCTCTTTGCGTACCACCAGTGGAGCAGTCATTTGGCTTCAGAGCGAAGCTAGAGCTAAGCTTTCTACCCTAAATCTCAATACGTACTGAAGCCTCTGCGGTTCAATCTTCCACCCCGCTCAAGACAACATGGTGCGCATACCTGGTAAGATGAACCAGTGTGACCAAACTCTGAAAGTGACCATTTGGGAGGTGCTGGCATGAGTCGAGATCCCATTCAGTGAGAAACTTGCTGCTTTTGACCTTCTACTAAACTCCTAAGATGAATAAAGACCCAAGTCTTGCGCGCCGCAGATCTTGAAACCATCCTTCTTCCGTAGAAATTGTTCTTCTCGTTTCAATCAGAAGCAGTTCATCATGGGCATTGACATCCAGATTGAAGAAGCAAAATTCTTGTCAATCATCTCCGATGCTGTGCAAGACGCTTTGTTCTCAGAACGCTTTGATCCTTTCCTCTCTTACTACATTGACCACGCCGACGTTTCTGAAGCAAATCCACCCACAATCACTTATCGTGATGACTCTGCGGAGGTTCACGTCTTCGTAGATTTCTATCTTGTCGATGAGAACAGTCTCAACACCCATATTAATGATACGCCTCCGGGTGCTCTTACTCCCTTTGGCCAAGCCAAGATACCTCTGAGTGTGAAGCTTGAAGGAACCAGACTGCTGATAGATAGTGGAGACCCAGATTTCGGGCCAATACCGGATACACTTACACAGCCGCTGAAGGATAATCTAGAGCAATACTTTACATGCGATTTCTACAAAATCTTGGACGAACTAGGTGTCGAGGACCCAGAAACCACCACGATAGGACACATCGGAAGCTCATTACTACTGAGATTCAATCCGAAGCCTGAAACGCCAGCAAGAGATCGCCTCCGTGGTGGACAAGATTGGTGCCTTTTCGTTGACGATGCCTCCATTCTATACTGGACAGCCTTAAAACTCAAGAGCTTCTACAAACCCTTCCACAGCAGCGAGATTGGAGATTCTCTTCTTTATGAGCGTTGGGAACCACGCGGTAACGCACCTCACGTTGAGTCTGGAATCAAGTTTGCGATCCCAGTGGCCGGCGGATTTTCCATTGTCGCCGGCCTGCATGTGGCGTCGGACCTCTCTTTTGTCCCTTGCGATTTTCCACCCAGGGGTGGTTCCGTGAGTCTCCAACAACTATTAAAATGGAGAATAGGCGACATAGACACCAGTCAGTTGCCATTCGAGCTTCCATATCCGGTTGACAAGTTCGTGAAGGAGCATGTATGCGCTCACTTTGACCCACCGCCTTGGCCTCGTGTGACGCAACCTGGAGATCTTGGATTCATGATCTGTCATAAGCTGCATTCTGTATCTCTGGGGCTGGCCACTTTTGCATTCAAGACCCTCGCAGCCCACCAAGATGGCATGCTGATGGCTGGCGCCATTGACACCACGAGGACGCCACTAAGGACGTGTCTTGATTTGACTCTCTACCCCTTCCCAAAACGATTTAAAGAGTACTTTTGTTTCACTAGAAAAGTGCCGAGGGCCCCGTCAATCATTGCCGACTATACGGCCACTGCCTCGATACGACTCCACAGCGCAGGCCGTCTGTGTAGCACAGACATAATCTCGCCGTCTTCATCAGACTACGATATCTCTTGTTATCTCATTTCTTCGTCTCCTGTGACCGCAGTTGCTCTACCGCCAGCTGCGTCTTCAGTAATAAGTGGCCTCAACCTCGGTCTCACACTTCGTGTCCGAACAACCCGGGGCGTTCGCCTAGTTAGCCTCGGCACGCCACCCGCTGCAGAATGCGATAAAGCCGGCTGGCTCCAGAATGGGGACATACGATTAATGAGCGACAGTCTCGACCTCAAAATAGCCGACCCCGGGGTGATTCCCTTTCGAGGTGTTTTCCATCCGAAATGGGCTCCAGATCCACCCCCCAACTGGGTTGATAAGATCTCAGAAGTGGCTGCTTTCCAAAGCTCGCTCTTCACACTACCGAGCGTCCGAAAGGGCAGTATTGTCAGTCTCGATCAGCCACTTGACGGGGGCAGCAGTCTCTTCGCTGAAGGCACGAGGAAGGCGGTTGTGATACCAGCGCTTCTGGCCGTTCGATCTATCGATGAAGGTGTTAAGATACGGAACCTCACCCAGGGAAGTTTGGGAAGTGTCAGAGTCATCAGCCATCTTTTCAGACGAGTTGCGATGTTGAAAACACCCAAAGCCCTCCATCACCGCATCGTAGGCAAGGGTGTCAATGGCGTGAAAGTGGTCTCGTCTTTTGCCGGGCGTACAGAGACTGTCATATTTGATGGCTTTGGGTTGCTGTCCAAGCAACAGCGTTCGAGTTCACCTATGCCCGAGGAATTCAGAGACATTCTCCGAATAGCTTCCCCTACTAGCTCTCTCGTTCCTCTAGAACGAAAATTCCCCAATTTGCGAGATCGGCCGAACTTGGAGTCTCACTTGCGCCGCCTTGCCTTTGATGGCATTGAAGGAATTGTAAACCTACACGCGGTTCCTGGCTTTGATCTTGAGATCTATAGTGTCGCCATTGCAGAGTTCGATAATGGGACCTTTTGCGCTGTCGGCCTCTCCACAGACGAAGACCACAGTTATCGAATTCTCGGAACCGTTCCTCGTTGGCTCACAGCACCGGTCGTCCTGTCTGATTGCGGAAGGTGGGCCATGATCCCATCTGAGCTTGAGGTGGAAGAGGCAATTGTGATATTCAGCGTCGAACAATTAGAAGACTCGTTTGGTAATGTGAATGAAGCAAGACCTGTTGGGTATGCGTTGGGTGCTGAGGTCAAGTAGCCGAAGAGCTAGTTGCTGAGCAGTCACGATGGCATGCAAACTGGTAGAGATTTCGGGGTCGAGGTATGGTGATTGGGGCGAAGCGAGTGTTTTAAACGTGCGAAGAACCGGAGAGGCTCGACTGTTCCGGGCGGAGCAAGGTTGGGCTCAGTGATCACTTGCAATCACTAGAGCAACAAGTCTTTCTGTGCGCGCCCAGTGCACAAAACCTGCCCAGAAACAAGTTGATCCCCTTTTTGGAATAGGATGATGACAACCATGATTCCTCCTTGTAGGCTATGGGCGAGATAGGCTGAGAATGCACAAGGAAAGATGTTGCGTCGTCGTCAAGACATCTGTCGCTGGACCTCTGGTGCACAGGAGTCAGCCTGTCCAGAGAAAATATCAATTTAGATGTCCATTGCAGCCTAGGTCTAATCGAGTGAGACCGCTGACATATCACGAAAAATACCAGCTTCTCTGATAGCCAAGACACGTAGCGATTTATACATCTATCAATCTTCTACCTCTTGAATCGGCACCTTATAGAGTGTTAGTCATTGCAGTACCAAGCGTTGCCAAGGTGTGTCACGCGTCTTCTCAGCGATTTGATCGATCCCATCGAGATAAGACTCGCCAACGAAACTGTGAGTTGAATCCCCCAAGTTCTGGATGGGGGAGGAGCCTGAAGAAGAAGATAGAGTAGACCTTTGCCTTAGCACGCAAGGAAGCGCAGCACCAGCAATCAGCCACACTTCATCTCCTGGCGAGACATCCTCGGGACCAACACCGATGTCAGCAGGTTCAGCAGTGGAGAAGATACGACGACCAGCGATCTCGATGGTTTCGAAGGATGGCCTCCCTGACAGTATCTGCTGGATTTGGTTTCCGTCGTTCACAATGGTTGACCAATATTTATAGGTCGGCAGCGTTTGCGTTGTTGTTGTATCTTGTTCCGCCATGCGCATGAAGCTCGGCATCGCCTCCAGGTGGGTTCGTGGATTGCTCAGTCGACCTTCAATGAAGTCTCTGTTCATTTTGCGAAGGATGTAGAAAACGAGCCACTGCTTGAAGGCAGCTTTTGACTCTCGATCGTCGGCGGAAGAATGGTGGTGGTGGTGGTGGTGGTGGTTGTTATTGTTGTTGTTGCGCACGGACACGCCTGCTATCGTTCTGCGCCAGACATCTATTTTATGTCTGGAGCTGTCTAGGCGCTCTGGGCAGTTTAAAAGGAGGTGCCCCGACATTTCGAAGCATCCTTCGTTCACCATCGAGTCATATGTGTCGCCAATGTGCACTACGCGGCCGCAGTATTTAGCCTGGACGACCAGTGTCGAGCCTTGCACAAGTGGTGAGAGTGATGATGTATTTGTCTCTTCCGGTGGTGCCGTGTAGGTGCCGGTACTGGGTGTGATTCCGCTTGTGAAAAGGCATAGAGGTCTTGGGAACCCTCCATCATATTCTGGAACCCACGATAGGCCTTTGGGGGTTGTCCGATCTGGCTGCAGGAGACCAAGAATACCGATGCAACCACTTTCAGTGATTACCCATGATGTGGATTCGCGGTACACGTCTTGTGACGATTTGGAGTAGTCGATTTCGAGGGGCAGCTGCTGAACGTTGTAGCTTTGAGCGATCTGCCTCAGGAGGACCAACGGAGCAAATAATTTGTCTCTCCTGTCGGTGGCTTCGTCTCGGAAGACTAAGAAAAGCATCACAGCGAACATTCGTAGTAAGGGATGCTTAGAAGGTGATGCTAACCCAGTCAGTCGGTTCGCTGCTGCCTCAAAATCCTGTGGCTCTGACATTCGCACACCGTTAGCCCACAGGCAAAGGTCTCCAAAGCTAACAGCACTGCATCCTATCTTCCTGCCGACAATACTCTTCGAGGTTGTGGCGCTTTTCAATATGAGCAAATTGTTGCCGAGCCCACTCAGAGTGTGGAAGCGGGATACTTCAATCAGTTCCTTCAACGTAAACTCCACATCACCACACCACACCTCGATAGCCTGTGAGACAGCAACCTCCTGGCGTACCCAGCTGCGGCTGAACCATCGTTTATCCCAGAACCGGACAACAGCCTGCCAAATCGGATGTTCGAGTGCCGGAAGCCCCGCCGCAAGCAAAGCATTCTCATTGTCCCTGTTCAGCCAATCTGGTTCATACAACATGTTGTCCAGGTCAACGAAGCGCTGCAACAGAGAGCGCAAGAACTCTCGGACTACTAGTGCCTCACCTGCTGTGTCGGGACCTAGCCAAACTGAGACCTTCGCAGCCCTACGATATATGTGATGCATGATAGAGACCTGTCTCGTGCGCTCCTCAACATCATCTTGATTGATGCACAATGCATCGATCCACCAATATGTGTCGCAGGGTAATTGCCGCAATGCTTTGAAGAGATTTGGCCTGACCCGTACTATTTTGCCGTTGAGATTGATCCATGGGCTCGGGCTTGCTGCATTCTCAGCAGATGAAGTCAGGTCTGGCTCATCCCAGCAGTAGGACAAGGCATAGTATGAGGGACTGCTCTTGCGGCAGTAAGTTCTCAACTGGTACGAGTTCAGGACATTGGAACCACCAACGAGCTCCCGCCTGATCGAAAGAAGGCGGAAGGAGTCTTGGCCGAGCGACTCATCATATATTTCGCCATATTCGCTGTGGTCCATCGTCATGGCAATTGCAAGACGGAGCCGTAAAGGGTGAAACCACAAGTCAGAGACCCTGCCTAGATTTTGTGGTGCAGCAATAGGACAATAATGCTGTGTGGTGGAAGTCCTGACACACGAGAAGCGTACCCTGTGCCATTGACACTAAGGCGCTGCGCCACCTTACGCGTAGCTTGAACGATGTACGCGATGCAATAAAAGTGGCCAAAGCTGAATGATTCTAAACAAGTTCAACGCCGACATAGAGCAGCTGGAGGAGCATAGATTCAATGATAGCAGAATAGCTCGATTTGGTCGTGCGGGATTACCGATGGGTGCCAAGACACTTTACAAAATCTTGGTCGATATGCGTTGCGTAAGGTGTTGTGGGTGTTGTACAATTACAGTCACTCAATTGCAACCTGCTGTGCCGTTGTTGTCTTTCCGTTGACTCATTGACAAGGTCGTGTGTTGCAGTCTCAGCTCGGAAGATCTCTCCCAGTGCATTGCGGCTTGTGCCGCTGTCTGAGAGCCTTCCGATGACCGGTCGGCCCAGATATTAGTACCCATCTACTTCCAGAAGCCAGAGACGTATAATCGAAATCGATGGACGAAATCGAGAAGCTCAGGGACGATAAGCTTGTTTAGAGACACCGCGCTAAGCAAAGGCTTAACTCACTGCTAAAGGCTATTAGTGGTGAACGAAGATTATGGGGGCTGGGATGCTAGCAGTAGGCGGCTTTTCATCAAGAGCAACCATGCCTTCGTTCACTCATCCTTCAATCACTTGAGCATTGCGAAACACTGTCTTCCGTAAGTGAACCAAGATAAGGCAATCAAACCCGTCCTGCTGCATGGAGTCAAATCGACTGTTGAAGACTACATCATGCACATTTTGCTCGTCTCAGAAGATGATCATATCTCCAAGAACGGCCATTATGGCGTACATCATGATCATGCGAGAGCAAGAACATCAGAGGCGGTGATAATAGAAAGTGCATCGTAGCTCAGGTGAATGGTTAGTCTAGAACATTGTGACCCGACGTAGAGAGTATCCAACATGGTTGATCTAGGACGTCTAAACACTCACTACTCTATGCAGACAAATCAATTCTAACCAGAGAAACGCCAACACCACGTGTGTATTCTTGCCAAGCTGAATCAAGAAGTCGCCTTTCAATTTGCTGTGGCCGTCCCGTGGTTCACCGCCTCCAAACCGGATCCATCAGCGAATTTTGCTTACCAACGTCACCATGCAGTATGCCCACCGTCTACTCTGAGATCTGTTCCCGTCACAAAACTGCTTGCGTCGCTCAGCAAGTACATTGCAGCACCTCGATATTCATCCGCGTAGCTTAGCCTCAGCATCATATTGTCTGAACACCACTGACGGTCCATCTCCAAATCCTGCAATGTTTCCGCTGTTTGCCTCGTTCTGATGTACCCTGGTGATATGGTGTTGACCCGGATCAACGGACAACCTTTTCGGCTGCCCCATTCTCCAGCCAGTGATCGAGCAAGTTGTACAACGGCAGCCTTTGACGAATTGTATGCCGCAGTGTCAACGCCCTAGCCGCGATGAAGATGTGAGTCCCAATACTAATTCGCTTGTCTTAGGGATGCAGAACTGGAGCTTCCCATAGTCTGTACTTTAAAGTATAGAATTGGGGTGAATGCGAGAAGAGACGAAAGCAAAACTTACCTTATTGCAGCCATGTGCGCTCATGCTGGCCACGAGGACAATGCTACCACTCACACCTTGTTTACAGAACAGCCTCGCCGCAGCCTGCGCGCAAGCGAAGGTGCCAACAAAGTTTACATCGACAAGCCGCTTAACGGTATCAATGGAAAACTCCAGCGACGGACCACCTGCTGAAAGTCCATGACATGTGATCAGTCCTCGAAGTGGATACCGAAGGCTCTCGACATTGCGAAATACGTCTTCGATAGCTGTGAGATTAGTGATGTCGCATTTATGATACCATACTTGGGCACTGTGTTCCTGGGCGACCTTCTGGGCTCTGTCTAGATTCACCACATTAGCAAGTGAACCACGAAACCGGTCTTGGCCGGCTTATCTGTCTCGATACTCACCCCATTCTTCATTAAGGGGGTTTGGAGCATGATCGATGCAGACGACATCGCCGCCAGTCTCCAAGACCGACCTCGCGACCTCCATTCCCATTGCACCTCCACCACCCGTTACTAGAAACGTCATCTGTTAGCTTCATCCAGGTGCTTGGAATATAAGAACGACAGCAAACGCCTGGATGTTTTTCTGATGCCCCAGAGCTTCTTTGCACACAGCTGTGAAATGATGTCGAGCTTGCCTTACTCAATATTGTCCTTCCTTTAAGACTGAACAGGTCGGTGATAGATGTGTTTGCCGAGCCTATACGCTCCTTGGCCTCGCGTTGTTTTAAACTCATGGCGGTTTCGCCTGTATGTACTTTGGTTTATTTGTCGCTCGTAGAGTGTGTATTTTGGTATCTTCGTCTGAATTTTGGGGAGGATTGCACTGCTAAGATGGTAGTATGAGTTCAATGTTCGCCTTTCGAGCTGTGAGTATGCAAAATAGTACAATTGCTTCGTCACTAGAAATGGGCAGACTTGGAGATCTTTTTTTTTTAGGTTTCAGCGGGATGATGAGCATTGACTCAATGAACGCCAAAAGTTACCAGAGACGCTTGGCAGAAACCGGCGGGTTCCCAGAGCACTTTTCACAGTCATTTCTCGCTATTCTATTGGTGCGTGATTTATTTAGATTCTCTGCCAAATAACCATGATATCCACAGAACCAAATTCTTACCAACATTGTGTGGTCTTTGATCATGGATGTGGAAATGCTGTCTCGGCCGTGTCGCGAATGCGGAGAAGACTCGATGTCGAACTTAAGCTTTGTCCCTCGCGACCGCTGCAACGGCTGTGGAGGCGGCGAAACCGCCTCAGATCTGAACTGTCAGGGCGGTATTGCCGCTACTTTTCTTGATTTGGACCATCTGATCTTGAATTGTCCAGCACCTGTCATGGAGAACAAACGCAAGCGAGCCGTTGCAGCTTGCACTCATTGTCGCCGGAGGTATCAGATGTCGTATCCGAGGCACAAAGTCTCGTTGTTAACCATTCTGCAGGAAACGACGCTGTGATGGCGAAATTCCCGTGTGTAGCCTCTGCCGCAAATCAGGCGTTGAATGCAATTATGCCGATACCGACGGCCAGAGGTAAGTAAGCGCAAAGAGAGAAAACGCTGATCCGATGCTTGGCCTGACCTGCTGTAAAAAAGGCCTAATCAAAGCTCAAACGATTTGCTACAGCGCCTACACAGTCTCGAGGCGCTTGTTCAGGAGCAAACGACGACCATTGCAGATTTACGAAGCTCACAGCCCCAGTACCAATCACCCTGTCACACTGCACTCTCGGCCACCTCGCCACTTGCTCCTAGCGATGTGCGTTTTCAGCAGCGACACGACGTTCCGGCGAATGAGGCAACTCCTTCATTGTCTTTTGATGTAGAAGCCCCGCCTATGCTGATTCCACGCGGTCATTCTACCACCACAGAAAGCCTTCTTCGGTCTGCACAAGTGGAAGCTCTGCTTGGCAAGTTTCCAAGCGGCATCTTTCTAGTCAAAGAAGTCAAACGAGGCTGGCCTGTACATACTTCGCTGGATTCAGACCTGTTGGTCCGGAAGAGTCTTCCAAGGCTGCATCGCTCCACGACACAGCATCTAGTTGAAGCGTACTTCTCATATGCGCATGGAGAATTTCCCCTACTTGACCGAATTTCTTTTCTAGATACCTACAACCAGGTGCTAGAAAATGGACTTAGATATGATGCCAACTCAGCATTATGTTTGGTCGTCCTCGCAATAGGCTCTGTGGTAATAAGAGGTCCGAATATTGCGATGGATTCTTCTGAGGATCAGGAAGCAGGACTATCATACATCTCAGATGCTTTGCGCATCTTGATTCCTGATGCCTTCCGATCATTTGGTTCTTCTGTTGCCTCTCCACAAGCTTTGCTGTTGGCGGCCAAGTACTTCGGCTACCTGCTGAGACCACTTCAATCATGGAAACTCATCTCGATGGCGTCGACAAGCATACAACACTTGTGTAGCGTCGCGTTTGGACCTAAGGAGGACGCTCAGCACGCGACCACAATTTCACTTACTGCTTGGGCCGTTTTCGATACCGAATGCGATTTGATTGCCGAACACCAACTTCCACATAGTGGCATTGAGCATGTCATGGAGAACATGCCATTTCCGACAATTGACGAGCATTCCGATGCAACGCTCTTCTTCCTGGCAGAGCTCTCAGTCCGCAAATTGCTCAATCGCGTGCACCACATGCTCTACGACAATGCTGCCCCGACTTTCCTCCTCCGACCGGTCGAATCAGCTCCTGAGAGCCAAATTTTCCATAGGCACTCCGTCCCGCAAATTCTCAGCGTCTCGCATGAACTTGATCGTCAGCTCGAAACATGGTTCCAGATGCTACCACAAGCCATCCAGCCCGATTTGGAAAACCCAAGTTCATGGAAGTTGTACCAACTTTGTATACTTCACAGATATTATTCAGCCAAAGACATCATCTTTCGTCCCTTCGTCACATATGCTTGTTCACTTCCTCGAGGTCAACATTTGCCGTCGTTATTGCTTGATCGCTGTGAAACGTGTATTACAAGCTGTCGCTCTTACATTCACATCTCCACGAGGAGGTTTGAGATGACGTGCTCGAACAGAGAGATCATCATTCATTCGTATGTTGAGCTTTCCGATGCCATTTCTTGATCTGCTGACTGACCGATTTCTCCATGATAGCATACTAGCAAGTACGATAGTGGTCACCCTCGCATCACTCTGCCCATCCCTGAAGCACCTGGTGCGGGATATCGATTCGATACAGGAGGAGTCGATAAGAACCGTCAGCCGCTGGACCGCAGCGGGGTCGCTGGTTGAAGACATCGTCGAGATTCTGAAGCTCTTGAAGGCGAAAACTTGCCTGTTGAGGGCTTAATTAAATGTTCAACGCGTCGCAAACAATGCTTTCTGGATCCTCCTTGCTGAGCGCTTGGAATTCTTGTATCTGAGGATATGCTCCGGCATTGAGAGATCATCTGTGACTGGCACCGGCACTGTCACTTCGTTAGCTGGTATGTCATCTCAAGATGTCGGCGCAACAGGCTCACCCAGTCACAAACCCCTATGTCCTAAGCAAATTCCTCCCTTGTTGTGATTAGAGTATTCAACTGATCTTGTCCTTTTACCATTTCTAATGACACCTTGCTTGCAGCACATTTGATCTCTTCCGGTAGATCGTGCATCTTGAGCAACATTCAAGAAGCAGCATGCCCATGACGATGACTAGTTCACTTCGCTCAAAGAACAATCTTCCGCTTACCCCCACCAGCGAGATCTAGTGCCACCAGCCTTACCGGCCTAAGTTGCAAATCTAGATGAGCATAGGAGACAGAGGCGGGCCACCGTGTGATCTAGATGCATTCGTAACAGCGCAAAATGCACTGTGTGGGAGCGATGCCGCAGTTTCGTCAGGGGATTGGAGAGTTCTGCGGAGGCGGGCCGCCCGCCATAGAGCTGCCCAAGCCCTTCTCGGTTTCCTCAAACCCACACATCTTTAGCCAAATCTAGCATCTATGTCCTAGCGTCACACAATGTAGTATAGATGCGGAGAAGCTGGGGCCCCGGTCGCTCAAGCATAAAAGCTCCCTCTCCCACGACCGTTTGCTTGCCAATACATCGAATGTGAGGCAGCAGCTGGAAGCAAGATCATCTCCCTGCTTCAACTTTTTGATATCTGATCCTCATAGCCAGTTCAAGGCATCATACAGTCTTCATCACTTGCTACATCATGGCAACCACAAACAAGGGCTCTCTTCCACAGACTGAGCCGATCATCGAACAACTCGACGAACGTCTCACAGCCGCCAATGCTGCTGGGAAAGAGACTGAGCTGACTCCATGGGAGAGCGTCAAGCTTTATCCCAAGGCTGTTGCCTTTTCCATCATTGTGTCGGCTTGCATCATCATGGAAGGTTACGATGTAAACTTGTTGCAAGGCTTGTTTGCATTTGGGCCTTTCCAGAGACACTACGGACAACGGCAGCCGGACGGCACCTACCAACTCACGGCAGCTTGGCAATCTGGCCTCGCAAACGGAGTAGCCGTCGGCCAAATTATGGGCCTGTTCATCAACGGCTGGGCTTCTGAAAAGTTTGGATACAAAAAGACCTTGTTGACCTCTTTGGGACTGGTGACCTGCTTCATTTTCATCCTCTTCTTCGCTCCAGACGCACCCACCTTGCTCGCTGGTGAAATCCTCTGCGGCCTACCCTGGGGTGTGTTCCAGACTCTGACAACAGTGTACGCGTCAGAGGTCTGCCCTGTCAACCTTCGTGGCTACCTCACAACTTTTGTCAACCTTTGCTGGGTCCTGGGCACTTTGCTTGGGCAGGGAATCCTGCGAGTATTCGTTGACGGAGGCGACAGCCAGTGGGCTTATCGAATTCCATTTGCAATCCAATGGGTATGGCCAATTCCCATTGCGATCGGCATTTTCTTTGCCCCAGAGTCCCCCTGGTGGTTAGTCCGTCAAGGCAAGGAGGACGAGGCAGAACAAGCAATCAGGAAGCTGCGCTCTCGTAGGTCGCCACAGGGCGAGGACATCCGGGCGACCGTGAAGATGATGAGATATACTCACGAAGACAACAGGCAGAGCCAAAAGGAGGCCTCCTATCTCGACTGCTTCAGAGGCGTGAATCTTCGCCGAACTGAAATCACCTGTATCGTTTGGGCTATTCAGAATCTTTCCGGCTCCGGCTTTATGGGATACTCTACCTACTTCTTCCAGCAGGCGGGTATCGATCAGAAGAACTCGTTCAACATTGCAATGGGTCAATATGCTCTGGGTGCCGTTGGGACCATTGCCTCCTGGTTCCTGATGACCAGGTTTGGAAGACGAACGTTGTACCTCACTGGCCTTACCTGCCAATTTACCGTTCTCTTTGTCGCAGGGTGCTTGGGCGTAGTCCCCGCTAGCAACAAAGGCGCACCCTGGGCTGTTGCAGCAATGATGATTGCGTATACTGGAATATACGACATGACAGTTGGCCCAGTCTGCTATGCACTTGTTCCTGAAATCCCTGCGGGTCGTCTTCGAACGCGTACGGTGGTCTTGGGCCGCAATCTCTACAACGTCATCAACATCATCATGAACATCATCATCCCCCGCATGCTTAACCCATCGGCATGGAACTGGAAAGCCAAAGCAGGTTTTTTCTATGCAGGCCTCTGCTTCCTTTGCTTGATTTGGACCTTCTTCCGCCTACCTGAGACGAAATCCCGGTCCTACGCCGAGCTGGATAGAATGTTCGAGTCAGGTGTCCCGGCGAGACAGTTCACCAATACGCACCCGGATGTCTTCCGTGTACAAGCTGAAATGAGTCGAAGACAATCGCTCGCTGAGTTGTCGCAGCTGGATGACAAGGCAATGGGCTCGACGCACGTTCAACATGTCGATGTTCCACAAAAGAGTTCTGCAGTGTGAAAGCCCATCTGCTACGGATCACGAAAGTTTACTTTTTGAGTATTTCCTTTCTGTGTTTTGGCTGATTGGTGCTATCGCAAACTCTCGCACAGCAGAAGAAAATAGAAAGAAAATTGGTGCTGGGTGCTGCTGATCAAAGAATCAAGGACATTCCTTAGAAGCCGTCTTTCTGCTCGCATGTCGCTGAGCTTGTCGACACATGAGTATGAGTAGTGTTAATTCAGATAGTATAGTCTTGACTTTTGAATGAGGAACAACAGACTCGTTGAGACGGAGGGTGATCCCAGTATAGCTACGTACATATCAATTTATTTATGTTGTCATATTGCTTTCAAGTGTAATGCCGCATCGCATTGCGATTGAGACAACATAAATCATAGAAAGACGCAAGATCTTGATGTTACTCTGTTTCTGTCCGAAATCAAAGTACAAGCAAGTGCCGTCTGCAGAGTCGAAATCGAATGTGTAGCACTCGTTGTAAGCTGCACACCCGTAACCGCATGCCTCTCCTGACACAACATCTGTAATCGTCGATATTGGTGGCTTTAAGGCGTGGAGGTGCGTGTTACAATAGTTCTCAATTTCGGCGTTCATTGTGGCCTATGGTGAACAGTGAGCAGAAGCCGAAATGAATTCAAAGACAGGTGCCCAAAATAGCCATACTTACATTTCTGTTGACTAACCCAGGTAGCTTGAGTAGCAGTAGTCGTTGTTGTCGTGGTGGTAGTAGCCGTGGTGGTCGAGGAACTAGAAGCAGTGGTCGTCGAGGAATAAGTGGTAGTGTTAGCGAAGGAGTCAGGGGAGGTTGTGGTCGATGGTGAAGCCAAATCCGTCCAGCTTGATATTTTCTTGCCCGGCCAATTAGACCAGCTTGAGAGAATATTTCGAGATTTGGGATTCTCAAAGAGGTCTGTCGATGAGCTCATAGAGGAGTTGGTGGTGGGGTCGCCATCACCGCTGCTTGAGGACGAAGTCATGGAGATCTTCAGGCTAGTTATTGCCTCACCCGACCAACCGGACCAGCTTAAGGGACGCGTTGGGATTGCAATGTGGCCAGGATAGATCGTGGCCGGGTCTTCAGGGTCACTAGCCAATAGTGAAGCCGTGTGTGTCAGGCTAGATGTTGCCCCAGCTGAAAATCTGGACCAGCCTGAGAGACTGGTTGAAGTCGTGTCGGAAGGGCCGATAGTCTTGTTACCTGTCTCCCATGCCGTCCATTTGTCCTTCCCCACGGCCCGAGCGGCTATCAAGTTGCCGAAAACAAGAAGTACAAACACCGAAAAGGAGTCGATGGAAAGCATATTCGCGAGTTCTTGAATGCTGAAAACGCGAATTGAGGTCTTTTCACTATCACAGCGCCGAATCTCTGTGCTGGAAGTCGACGATCGAAAGCAGCTGCTGATATAAATTCTTTTAAGCTTCCACCAACGTCTCCTTCATTCTACAGCACCGATATCATCTCCATGCAAAGCCATTAGCTGAACTTCATATCGGCGGATCCAGGCAGTGATTGTCATGGGCTAATGGAAGGGCAGCCAGGGACGCTGGGCACTCAGCTGAGACAAATATGTGCTGCTTGATGTACAAGCGCCATGTTTGGCAAGTCTCAGATCGTGATCGCCCTGATCTGGCATGAGGGAGGTGTCTTCGAAGTGCTGGAGCCTCTTTCGGCAACAGAGCCCACGGCGCCAATTTGGCCTTCGCGAATGCTTCTTGAATCCATTCTCTGGTCTTTGATTATATTCAGCTACTCATTGAGAGAACATTTCGAATGCACTGCAGGCAATCTCCAAACGTTGAAATTATTTTGCGTCCCTTTTGCCAGTATGAAAAATTGTTTGGCATTCTTTAAATGTGGATTAATATGATTCCTAGGGCTGCTCCAAGGGGCGAAATGACCGCACCTACAAGCTAATCTGTTGAGACATCACAAAGCTACTCGTCCCCTTCTAGCTTGTGGTAAGTACTCTAGAGCACCTAGTAGATCATTGATGGCGCTCGATTAAGGACTGAAAAGTGAATCCAATTTAAAAGAGATGTGATCTAGGTATAGTTGTCCAAAGGTATTTTGTGTCCTGGTGCGGAATAGACTAACCTTACCAAATGGGGACTTCGGTTGCGACGCGCCTCCTTTTTTTTTTTGACACCCCCCTTACAGCCTGCTTCATCAAGATAATGTGTCCCTAACTGCTGGATCGTCGGTTGAGTCTTACTCACGCAAGATTAGCACATGATCTACAGTCCCTATGCTGTCTGCACTTCGCAGCAGGTTGCACATCTGACGCTCTCCGGAATTATCTTCCAGCCAGCATAAGTTATAGCTCGCTGACTCTGGTCAATTGCAGACTCTTCTCGTCTAGGTATGGAAGTTTTGGACTAGGTTCCAAACTTGAGTCCACCATTCGCGCAGACTATGCTTCCCGTACACCACCCAGACTCCTCGCTGCAAAGCATCCCCACCACACCTGCAATCTCACTCAAATATGCCGGTCTTCGACCTCCCATTTTCTCTTTGCTCAATTTGACCAGCCCTAGATCGTCTACGCCATCTCGGATCGCCGACAGCGGGCAGTTGAGTTGGAATGGCTCCAGTTGCTTCCACAGCTTCTCGCCGGCAGCAAGGTACATATCTCCTTCCACCGGTCCTGGGTTCACCGCGTTGACAGTGGCTCGTTCACACAATTCTCTGGCCCAAGTTCTGGTCATAGCTTCGAGAGCAGCTTTCGTACCTCCATAGAGCGTGTGAGTGACGAACCCCATTGCCGCCGCCACAGATGACAGGTTGACGATCCTCCCTGATCGATCTTTTGGTAAATACGGGATCATGGCCTGGGTCACGACTAGTGGGCCCAGCACGTTGACATTGTACATGCGATGGAATTCCGAAATCGGCACATCCTCAAGTCTGTAGTCTCCTCCAATACCGGCGTTGTTGATCAGTATATTGACGAGTAGCTGGCCATCAGGTCCTGCAAAATGGATCTTTGCAGCTTCAACAAGGGCTGGCCCTGCAGTCTCAGCGTTCCCTAAATCAATCTTGACCATCACCGCTTCGACGCCATGAGTGGTCTGAAGCTCTTGCGCGAGATCTCTGGCCGGTTTTGTGGAAGATTCGCTAGTATACACGCCGAGGATGTTGCACCCTTTGGCGCCCAAGTTTCGCGCGATGGCGGCGCCAATACCTTTTGTGTCAAAAAGTCAGTATCGGAATCCGCTTGTAAAATATTGGAGGTCCCTAGCAAATCTTGACCTACCTCTGGAAGCGCCCGTCACAATGGCGAGCTTGCCATCAAGGCTGCGAGCTGGCCGAACCATTTCAAATATCGACAAAAATTTGGAAAATGGTAAACGAACGTGGTGTTTTGGTTTGGATTGAATGAGAAGGAAGGTGTGAAAGGTAAAATGTTCTCCTCCAGTGAGAGACAAAACTTCTTGACCTGGGGGTAATCGAGCATATATGGGGGTTCGGCTCTGCAGCTCTGCCTACCCTTTCCCTTAGCGCACTGCGATGGGGCAGGAAGGTTTGAATGCAGCGGAACTCTGCCGCATCACATCCGCCGAAATTGTGCATGGGCGGTCCGCCGTCCAGGCTCGCCAGTGTAATATCTACCAAGGGTATTTAGATCCTAAGGTCAAAAGTGGTTTAGTGATCATGATTAGCTTTTTCACTTTTACACCAGGATGTGGAGATGACGCTAGTTGCGAGAAGTTGACTGCCGATTCGCTGTATGAATTATGCTTTTCCCCATGAAATGTCTGTCCTGGACTGACTAGAGCTATTCAGCAATCGCATTTGATAGTATTACGTTTACATGATTTGGCTCATGCGAGTGCTGCAGCTCGCAAAGACCTTGCCATCCTTGGGATTCGTGGTCGGCTAGAAAGTTCGCGAAGCTTCAACGCAGTGGTCTTCTTAAGGGGCAAAGAGTCTTGGGCGCATACCTGCCAGCTAAAGGGGAACCCACCCTTATCACCCCGGTAGAGAGGAACCGGACTTCAAAATGGCACGCGGTCAACCCTTTCGAAGACGGTCTGCGTTTGCGCTACGCGCTGTGTCATACACATCGGAAACGTGCCAGGCATGTCCGGGGCGGCCAGAATCCTTTGGCACAATTATCTGCACCAGCACTGCTTACTTGATGAAATGTGTGGAAGACTGTGGACGATGACATGAACTTCAAGTACCTGTGATAAGTTATAAGACCAAAAATCATTTGTGAAACGAGTCAATTTTCATTGTCTATCACAATATGCTATGCCCACCTTATGATATTTGCTTGAAAGGCCTCTCGATGGGAGAACGCAGATTCTGCGACCCTTTGTAAAAGTCTACGGTCTGAATAGCACGTTCTACAATACCGTTAGGAGTCAGTTCAAACATCTTGAAGACATCGTCACACGCTCCGCTCGCGCCAAATCTGTCAATGCCAAACTGTACGTGGGAGTACCTTTCCCATCCTTGAGTACAGCTTGCCTCCACGGAGAGAATGGGAATGCCTGCTTTCAGTACCGACAGTCGATACTCCTCGTCTTGCGCATCGAATACTTCGAAGCAAGGAATGCTAACCATGCGTGCCGAGACTTGATGCTGAGTCTTCAGAGCCTTAGCTGCTTGAAGGCACAGATTGACCTCCGAGCCAGTTGAAACGAGCGTGATGGAGGAGTTCTGGTCTTCCAGGATGACGTAGCCGCCTTTTGAAGCCTTGTCGATGCCACTTGACTCGAGCTGGGGAAGGTTCTGCCGAGTCAGGGCGATGACGCTTGGGCCATTCGTGCGAGAAAGAGCAGATCGGTAGGCAGCGCTCGTCTCATTACCGTCGGCCGGCCGCCAAACGTGGATGTTTGGCATGGCTCTGAAATGGGCAAGTGTTTCGATCGGTTGATGGGTCGGTCCATCTTCTCCTAGCGCAATGCTATCGTGGGTAGCGATCCAAATGACACGAAGTCCACTCAATGCTGAAAGACGGATCGCGCCGGCGGCATAGGAGAGGAAGTTTAAGAATGTGCCTCCACAGGGAATAAGGTTCATGCCGTAGGCTGCAAGGCCGTTCATGGCAGCACCCATAGCGTGCTCCCTCACGCCCCATCGCAGGTAACGACCTTTTCGTTGTCCAAGTCCAGTCGATTCGTTTTGGAAGTCTGTTGCTGTACTCCACCTCGTGAGGTTCGACGAAGTCAGATCTGCGGAACCAGAAACAAGCTCGGGTAAGACACTGTTGATCTCTGAGAGCAAGTTCTGAGAAAGTTTACGGCTTGCTATCGCTGAGTCGGTGGGATTGTACTTTGTTAGTCTCGACTCCCAGTCCTTTGGAAGTTCATTTCGAAGGCGCCGGTTGATTTCTTCAGACTCTGCCGCGTGTGCTTTGCTATATTCTGCGAACAACTCTGTCCATTGTTCGTGCAACGAAGCTCCAGCGGCGGCGTGTTTCCTGTACATTTTGTACACCTCGTCTGGTACAGTGAATGGCTCCGTCGAAACTCCAAGCCTTTTCCTGAGCTGCGTGATGTCGTCAAACTTCAGTGGGGATCCGTGTGACGCGGCGGTACCTTGCAATAAGGAACCATAACCAATGGTGGTAGTGATTTTGATGACAGTGGGTCTGTCAGTGACTGCAATTGCAGCATCGATAGCTTTGCTGATTGCATCCAAATCAGTATCTCCGTCTGCGACGTGCAGTGTGTGCCAGCCATAAGCCTCGAATCTCTTCAAGACGTCCTCGGTGAAGGTGGCGTCGGTGTCACCATCGATACAAACATGGTTGTCATCGTAGAGAGCTATCAAATTGCCAAGCTGCAAATGGCCTGCGAGAGAGGCAGCTTCGGCAGCAACGCCTTCCATAGCGCATCCATCACCAAAGGCAACAAATGTGCGGTTGTTGAATATTTCGAAACCTGGTCGATTGTAAGTCGCAGCCAGATGTGCTTGTGCTATTGCTAATCCCACGGCATTGGCAAAGCCTTGACCGAGGGGTCCAGTGGTGACTTCCACTCCTGGAGTTTCACACGATTCGGGATGGCCCGGCGTTTTGGAACTGAGCTGTCGAAACGCCTTGAGATCTTGCAAGGAGACATCGTATCCGAAGAGGTGCAGCAGCGAGTACAATAAGGCGCAAGCGTGGCCATTGGAAAGGACAAATCGATCTCGATTAATCCAGGATTTATCTGCCTGCGGGTTGAATCGCAACTTGTGGAAAAGGACATGGGCAAAAGGGGCCATCCCGAGAGGAGCCCCAGGGTGGCCGGAGTTAGCCTTAAAGCTTGCATCTACAGACAGAGCTCGCAACGTGTTTATGGCAATTCGGTCGACTGGTCCATATAGAGACTCTTCATGGCTGTTGGCTCCGTTGACAAGGTTTTCCGATGAGGGTGGCATGGTTATTGCCTGAGTAATTGTAGATTTGGCGTGTCTGATGTTGGAATGATGACAATAAAAATGAAGAAGCCATCTTCGAAAAGAATGCGCACATCTTGAATTTATCACTCGACGCAATAGACTGTTCCATTCAACAGAATCACTAATGGATGTATCTGCTGTGAAAATTTGCGATGGTTTGTAGTGAGTGACTTTAGCTGAAAAGCTTAGAACTGACGAAGTCCTTGATAGAGCCTGAAGATGCTAGAACTGCCGGCGATGAGACGGACCGTCTGCTTCGGATTGATTTCCCATTGGACACATTTGATTGCTGTGGGATGTGCACATCAGTGGGGCTGCGTTTTGGTCTGTTGATCACAACCATTTGCACACACTACCTAGGTACAACTCAACAGTACTAAGCACACTGCCCAAACTGCTCTGCCGCCGCCACAGACCCCGGCGGGGGACATTCCGCCAATGCGTCTCAGCAGCAACCCCAAAGTGAGACCCGCAGTAGCCAAAGTAACCAGGCAATTTCTTGCCACCTCTCGTTCAATTGGGTTGCTTGCCCAAATCGGAATCTGAGCCGAGTCTGGCTAACACCTTTCTTAGACCTGTGAACCCTGACGAAATTCATTTGGAGAGCCAGTAGCACGGCGGCGGACGGAATCTCCGCCTTACGCCGTGTTGAAGGGTCCAGGTGTCCCAAAAAATTTTGTCTATGCAAAGGAAATGCAACCCGTTTTCCAGAAGCAAATCCTCAAATGGAGCCTTCAGCTGTGTTGTCGTCCACCTCTGCGTTCCTGGGAAATGTCGTCAGGCTCAGAAACTTGCTTTATTGTGGCATAGATTCGCTTCCCACCTCCTTTCGGATGCTAGGATTGTTGGTGTTCATTGAGACACCATCTTTTGTCTAAAGATGACTCTTGAGACTGGTACATCCTTCCAGCAGGCGCTTCAGAAAGAAGTTAATCGGCTGGCTGTGAGACTTTGGGGTGAGCTTTCTCATCGCCAAGAGGCACGAGAGCAAGCACTAATTTCTGGATAAACACAGACAAATGTTTAGAGCTACCACTTGGGCAACGACTGTTAATCGCAGTGGCGGGAATTCCGGGAGCAGGCAAAAGCACAATATCTGCATTAGTTGTGAACCGCTTGAATGAAATACAAGCTACGAGAGGGGAATATGTCAATGCTGCCTTTGCGGTGAATCTTCCAATGGATGGCTTTCACCTCTCACGGGCGCAATTGCTTGCAATGCCGGATCCTGAAGTGGCAGTTCATCGCCGAGGGGCTGCATTCACATTTGACGCCACTAAATACCTTCGCTTCGTACAGAAACTACGCCAACCAACCACGGATACTTCGACGACGATTTACGGGCCTTCGTTTGACCATGCCGTAAAAGATCCCGTGGAAGATGCAATTGCGGTCGAACCCAGTACCAGAATTTTATTGATCGAAGGCAACTATTGCGCATACAATCGCCCTCCCTGGTCGGAAGCCGCTGAATTGATGGACGAGGTTTGGTTCGTTACTGTGGAGAAGGAAGCTGTCAGAGAGCGCTTAATAAAGCGGCACGTCGCTGCTGGGATCTGTACGGATGAAGAGGCAGCCAGATACCGGATCGATTCTACCGACTTCTTGAATGCCGATGAGATTCTCGAAAACCTCGTGCATGTGGACGAAACGATAATGCTCACGTAAGGAGTCGACCTTCGCTCAGACTTTGTTGAGTATCTAGTTGTGCGCCGACTGGTTTGTGGTCGGCATGTAATACCTTTTTCATATAGCAAAGGTTGCATGGGAGATGGAGTAATACGCAGCGTTGATTTCACACAATCTGCTTCACTGGAAGACCATGTGTTGACCTTCTTGCACGCCTCAATAGAACATACCCTGTGCTAGTCACTCGGGCCGTAACTCGATTCTACTGGTCATGTGCCGTTGAAGGCAAACCTTAGATTCGTACAGGTCCATCGTGATACAGAACGGCTCAGAAAACCACGAGAGCAGGTCTCGTGACGAAGTCTGAAATGGAGAGCCCGAGTATGACTGTCGATTCGTTGTGGGAAGACACTCATATCAAGACAATAGCTATGTTTCAGGTGCTTCCCGGGATCGTCTCCATGACGATCAAATTTCGACAATACCGAACGGGAAAAGACTTTCGAAGTAGCTGAGTGACGCTCGGGTCTCCTCAATCAATAAGGCAGCGAGCAATCGTGGGAGCTCGAAGGTAAGGAAAGAGAATAAAAGGCCAGACAAAAAGTCCTGGGTGAAGGCTGTTTGAGGGACAGAGAGAAAAGAAAGGAACCAATGAAACAAGGAGATCATCATTCAATGGACTGGTGCCAGCCTCCTAAACTCGCTTTTTAAATCGTGCATTAATACTCCTCAACGCCCCAATCGCTGTGCATGTTTGGGTGGGAAGCCGTTGAAGCGTCTGCAGTGCGTTGGCAGAGATCCCAGTCAAGAAATGAAACCAAACTCAGGCAGCAAACACGCTAGTCCACATAGGGCAGTTTTGGAAATCTGAGCATTGTTTGAGGCTGAACGTTACCCTCAAACTTGAAACTTGAAGTTTGCTTTAAGAATTCTTCTTCTTCTTCTTCTTCTTCTCCTCCCCCTCCTCAAAATTTCTTTTTCCTACAGCAATGACTTCACGATGCTGTTACCTTCTGCGATTTGTCGCATCCATGTGAAATCCGACAAAGCAACTCTTTCCGAACTAAGTGATTGCTCAGAAGCTACTCGTGAATTACGACTACAATGGGCACATCACCTCGCAACGCAATCCTGTATGAGCGCGGCATCGCTCAAGCAATGTGGTGTCCGTGACTGGGATCTTGTCTTGAATCAGGATGGGACGACAGAAAATACTGCCGAAAACTCGTCGGTGGCAAAGCCTGTATCGAGCAGCGAACTAAGATGCTACCCAGCCTACTACCAAATCCCAAAATCGATCACTGACACTCTCGACTCTGATCTGGAGAGATCTCGCCGCACAGAGCTCTTTGCGCTGGGCAGCCTTCTATATCAGACAATTACCTGCAAGAGGCCGTTCCAAGATAAGACCAGCGAAGAGATCGAGATGCTGTATGCGAAGGGACAATTCCCAGATGATGTCTGGACGTCGCCGATCTCGATCAGCATCTTGTGCTGCTGGTGTCCAGCATTCGCTCAGGAAATCCGCGGTATGTACATCTGGATCAAAGTCATACAGGGTCAACTTTCAAGTTACCTTGTTCAGTGGCCGCACAAGCACTAACTGCGTTGCTAGATCCTCCTCTTACCCAGTTGGGCAACTACATCAGAAGACGTCCTGGTCTGTTCTCGGCGCAAGTTCTCGGCGGTGTCATATTGATCGCGTCTATTATTACCTTGCCTATATTGGGTTTTGCAGCTACAGGTCCAGTGGCCGGTTCGGCTGCAGCGGCATGGCAAGCGAGCATAGGACTTGTAGAAGCTGGAAGCGTATTTGCGTGGTGTCAGAGCGCTGCGATGGGCGGGGCTGCTCTTGGTGGTTTGGTGGGCATTGGACTGTCTGGTTTGACTGTCGCCGCTGGAGCTACCGCCGTGCAAGCATTTGAATCACAAGCAAACACCATTCCACCAGGTCTTTTGAAGGAAAAGTTCGAAAACGCTTGGAAGCGACAATTCGTAACAAGCTCGAGCGACAAGCCCGAGAGCAAGGATGCCAAGTTGTAGTTGGTCTGTCATTACTTACATGGCGAGCAAAGCAAGTCATCATGGAAGTTCAGTGTCAACCCGGGGTGACTTGGTTGGACCACAACTCGAAAGCAGGTAGATGGATTAGTCGCTGTTGGCGTGGCAGGTGACTGCTAGCGTGCCTTGTGAATACCTGAGGAAAAGCTGCTTATCGGATCTCCAGGCAAATATCGCCATTGATATCCAATCCTAATAATAGGGTTTGGCCTCCTAAGCCTGACTTGGACAGGATTGATAGTCGTCAAACATGCCCTTGGGGCCGCATCTCTTGAGCTAGGATTCATAAAATCTCCCAATGTAAGATTGACATAGGTGCGTGTATTGATATAAAGGCGAATGCTTGCCTGATCCAGTGAGGTGATTACGGTGGGCAGAATTCGCTATCAGCGTAGGCGATAGCTTATTATCCTGATGCAAAGGTAGGAATTTGCGGAGCGAAACGAGGGCACGACACTCGGTGAACAGCAAATGTGGTTGCGTAGAATGTTTTCAATGATCTCATTTGACGCTTTCATTATAATCACTAGTTTCTCGACGATGTATGCGAAGTAGCTTTGTCGCCATCTTTACAGATGCAGGTAGCATCGTCGTTCAGACTCCTCGCATTTCAAATGATGGTGCTCTACGGAATAGGTGACGTGAGAGCGCGCTAGCGTTCACCCTAGCTGCCTGGCCCGGGGATAAGCCGCCATGTCCATGACCGTAGGCTTTCACCAGTCGGTCGCAGATTTTCGACCTCTTGGCACCACCGCGTTTATACAAGCAGACAAGCGAGCATCAATTTTGCTGCGCAACTGTCTGGACGTCCGCCTAGGGCATTCGTCACATGGTGTTCTCCCTCGTCGTGGAGAAATTGTATTGCAGTTCTGGCGGTGACAGCCAGCGCCTTGAACAAACAAGCTCCATCCTCTCACCACGACTAACACGGCTTGCAACTTGATCCGGTGGTCTTGTATACCCCATGTTTGCAAAGATACCGCTGCATAGCCTTCTGTTACTATGGTAGGACCCATCGCAATACAGTGATGACAATGGATTGACCGGTAGTAGGCCTCCTTAGCAGCGACCTCTGCCTCTTCCTCACGGAGCGTCTTTGAACGCACCATGGACAACATCCTCATCCGGAAGCAGTATGTTCCACCTCATCACCCATCTATCGTTATTTGCCATTGCCATTTCTATCGCTACAGGATGCATGCTTGCAAATGGGAATCTCTCTGAGAAATTACTTGCGGAGAACATAGTGTTTGCTTTCTGAACTTCTTACCTCTGCTTGCCGAAGCTCGTTGGATGAGTTGATGAAGAGTTGGCTAAGTCAGTGATTAGAGACGTCAATCTCCTGGTGATGGACTTTTTGATTCAAGAAGGATACCCCGCCGCAGCGGCTAGATTTGCAGAGGAGGCCAACATTGAGCTGAGAGATGAGAGCAATTGCATGAGCGAGAGAGTTAGCATACGGCGCGCCATCTTTCGTGGGGACCTGCAGAGCGCCATCGAGGAGATCAACGATATTGACCCACAGGTATGTTGCGTCTCCTGTCTCCTCCTAACCCAGAAAACATTTCGATGATGACACTGGTTTTTTCATGCACCACTCATAGCTCTTCGGAGCGTTGATGATAGCAAACACCAACTTCAGTCCTCAGTCTGATCGATGATGCACGATTTATTGTAGCAAGCAACTACATCTCACCGGCCACTAACTCTGCATTGTAGTTACTTGACGGCAACAAAAGCCTGCATTTTGCCTTATTACGCCTTCAGCTCATCGAGCTGATTAAGCAAATATTTGAGGGCCCCGATTCGGAGAAGCCGCAGCGTTTTGGAACAGCCGTAACATTTGCCCAGCAGAACCTTGCTCCTTACACACCTCAAAACGAGAAATTCAAGAACGACTTGGAAAGAGCGATGGCACTGCTGATCGTGCCGAGGGAAGCATGGCAGCCTAAGTCGCAGTCAGCAGAACAGGCCAGTGCGTTTGGGCCCCTGGGAGATCTTATCGATCCGCGTCTCAAGACTGAGGTCGCCGAGGACGTCAACGCGGCAATACTTAAAGGCCAAGGCCGAGCCGGTCACAGCAGGATTCACCACATCCTACAAACCCGAGGATGGGCTGGTGTTCTAGCACAGGAGAAGAAGATTGACCTTCCCGCAGATGTGAGCACTGTCAACCTATGGGACGCTGCCGAGCCTCAAGCACGCAATGGCCATGGTAGCGGCAGCGGAGACACGCAGATGACAGAGGATGACACTGGCAGTGCAGATCCTGTACGGAGATATACAACTATATGATGCTCGGTGTACACCAGCATTCGATTGACTAGTGACAGGTCAAGACGGCGGACAGAGGGGGGTCCAATACTGCTTTGGCTTACCACTACGTTTCGTGGTTTGGGAATTGCCACTATACATCGTGTCATGCGAGTTGGCAATTGACATTTGTTGGATTGAGACATGCTCTCCAATCGATCCAAAGTGTTCTTATGGCGATAGTCTTCTAGCCACTGTGAGGAGTCTACTACATACAGATTACCCCAGGGTGAAGAAGCGATGGAAGTGTAACTCTGAACCAACCTTCCTCTTTCAAAGTCGAAAGACTTTTGACATTTTTTTGATCGTTAATTGTGCGGAACGAATGTATTTGGCACTCCGTAATGCAACTTCGCCAACCGTACCAGCATCGCTTTGATTTCTAGGCTTGTCCTTTGCTTTGCGTTCTGTACTTGGCTGACACATTTGAGAGTAAAATGTCTAGCTCTCGTTGTGTATATTTGCCGGACTGACGGTCAAAACTCAAGCCTTACGGCAGTCTCTGCGGCTTTGCGGTGCTGTACTAGTGTGCCTGGACTCCTCAAGGTTTTGTAATACCATGTCCAACAGCGTCTGAAAAACACGAGGGCTTTTTAAACCATTTCTCGGCTACGAAGCCATGGCAAGTGGCTCGCTCCCAGCATGGGCAGTCTATCTCCTGCTCATTCCTATCGCGGTCATTGGAATCTGGCATCTCAACACTGTCCTGATCCCACCTCCCCCGCTGCCAGGTCTTCTCAAGGGAAAGCGCATTGTCCTCCTGATAGCCCACCCTGATGATGAGTCCATGTTCTTCTCCCCCACCCTGACCAAACTCACCGATCCTGCCTTCGCCAACCACGTCAAGATTCTATGCTTGTCCACTGGCAATGCAGATGGCTTAGGCGAGACCCGACGGAAAGAGCTCAAAGCTGCTGCAATTAAACTAGGCCTGCGAGACCAAGACGACATCTTCGTGCTAGACGATCCTTCGCGCTTCCGAGATGGCATGAAAGAGCAATGGGATGAGAACGAGATTGCCATAATGTTGGCTCAATCCTTTGCACCAGACCTGGTAGCACCAGAGGCAAATAAGAAGAGGTCAAAGAAGCAGATCAAGAGCAACGACGGCCCGAAAGCCACCATCGATGTGCTCATCACCTTTGACCAGCATGGTGTCTCCTCGCACCCCAACCACATTGCCCTCTTCCACGGGGCCAAGCTCTTCATTGCCAATCTCATGCACGGCTACTCAGGTTATGCTTGTCCCGTCACGTTGTACACTCTGTCGTCGATCAATCTTCTACGCAAGTACAGCTTCGTCCTTGACATCCTGCCCACGTACTTCACAGGTATAGCCACGGATGTGATTGCGAGCGCACGAGGCAAGAGAAAGTCTGTCCGTCCGAAGGGTGCGAGTAAAGGGCCAAAGGGCGATCGAGTCATGTTTGTCAGCGACCCAGGAAGGTATCTCAAGGCCCAGGATGCCATGATCAATGGCCATAGAAGCCAAATGGTCTGGTTTCGGTGGGGCTGGATTGGCATTGGCAGGTATATGGTCGTCAATGACCTCAAACGAGAAGACGTCTAGATTCGGATTTTGCAAATGAAGCATACCTTTCTACCAACTAGATATATGTCTATTCGCAACTCTTCAAACTTTGCTCGGAGTAATCTGCAGACGCTCTTGCTAATCCTGTCCACTTCACGCACCTGCAGTTCCAAACGTTTTGCCGTCGTCCACGTGAAGATTAAACCAACTACACCTTTTGCACCAACGATAATACTTCTTACTAGTACGCACGGATGGATGACTGAGCTCAACAACGGTCTGCGCCAGAAGGTTCTGCGCTATCTCAACTTTCAAAAATGTAAATCATGCTCAAATCGTGAAGGTCGTGTTCAATCCAAAGATAACCCGGACTTTGTGCAACTGATATTCGAGTTTCGTGTGACACAGTTTCCCGATCTTTGGCGTGGTGTGGCAAGGAGTGTCTCGCAAGAATGATCACCGGCAGCAGCGGCAGCAGCGCAAAAGTCCGGCCTTACTCTGGCCAGTCGGCACTCTTCAGCTCGCAAGAAATAATACGGATGCTTGTTGCAGAAAAACTTTCTGCCCCCGAACCCTGGCACAAGCTGCACGAGCTAATAGCTATTAGCTAAGCTGGAACAGGTTGGCCTGTAAAGCACCCCTCGATTCGACACACAGCTCGATGCGGCTGAAATCTGGAAAGGCTGAAAAACAACAACAATATAGAGTCAGACGTAGTTCTGATCAGTAAAACCCCTTTTCAAGCATACTCTCTTTCTGCTATCATGAGCCGTACCCGCAGCCTAAATTCCCTCATTGTCCCTAGTTAGGTATCTAGGGTATCAGTAATACGTCAAGTTCAAAAGGCTGTTCCAACTCTCGAAAAGCAAAAATCAAAGCAATGGATCCCGTCTCGATCTTGATGATCACCAATGCATCGCTAGCGATAGCCAGATCGCTCGTGCACACGATCCAAGAACTATACGAGATCGCCGAAGCATACGAGACAGCTGCTCTCGGGATCAGGACAGTCGCCACGCAATGCACCAGTTTCCGGATCGCCATCGAGCGCATCAACAAGTGGCTCGTGAAGCAGGACGAAGGATCTCGACATGATCTCGATGAGGACTTTTGGCAGGCGCTCTATGGCAACCTGGACACTGCAAAGCTGGTCATCGCTGACCTCGACCGCAGAATCCAAGGGCTAAAGAAGAACCCGGCCAAGCTTTGGACGAGGACAAAGTATCTCTGGAATCATGTAACGATCTCGGAGCTGCAATCGCAGATCCAGGGCCTCATGAGTGCTGTCAGTTTGCTCGTGCAGGTTATTGATTTGTAAGTCATAATAACATCCATCTTTACACTTTTGTCTTTTTTGGTGGGGGGCGTTTTGATTTACGGGATGCAATGTGCATGGAAAGCTAACTAATTCTCGTGGTTAGACCAACGACAGGCGGGAAGCGTACGCTGAGCAGAGCGCAAAGCACACGATTGAATGGCCTGACGAGGTCGGCCCGGTGTAGGGTCGAAGAACAGCAGCAGCGTGAACGAGCTCAGCGCGAACAGGAAAAGGAACAGAACTTGCTGGACGACTCAGATCTTGCTCAGGATACGGACGTCACAGGGTTTCCCATGCTCACTGCTTCGCAAAGCTCACCAGCCCTCACGCCCGGAAGCGGAAGCGGAAGCGGACATAGAGATGGAGGTTCAGGTCCCGGTGCCCTTGACGAACCACCTCCGTCACCACCACCCTACACGGCAGGTGCAGGCACAACACCTGAGCTGCCTCAGGCCGAGGCAGGGAAACGCCAAAAATCAGTGCCTGAGATCTCCGAGGCTGCAATACCCACGGTAGCGGAAGGCGAGTCCAAGCAGACAGGGTTCAAGTTGTTAGACTGGGCAAAGCCAAAGGAGGCAGCGGCTCCGGAAAAGAAAGCCACAGCCGGAGGACGACCGGCGTGGAGGTCTTTCATGAAGCGCACTAGCAAGGACAAGCCGAGGTCGACGTCTAGATCTACATCGGAGGACCCTCAGCCTGCTGCCACCGTTACTGATTCGGACAATAGGGCAGAGGTCGGTTCGCCTCCGGTCATTCTCAGCGCTACTGCTGAAGAAGAAGAAGGAGTAGAAGAAGCACGTGGAGGAGCAGGAGGAATGGGAGGAGGAGCCCAATTCCAAGAAACGCCTGCTCCTGTTGAGACAAACTCTGGTCAGAATTGTTTCAATCTGAATTTGGCGATGAAGGGCATGTCACTGGATGGTTCGATGCTGCATGACACGATAGTCTCGCCTGAGACTGAGACGAGCGAGGCGCTGAACGAGACGATGAAGAATGGTTCTCTAAGCCAAGGAGGGGGGGAGTCTGTGCGAACGCCTGAGTTTACTGTTCCTCGCAAAGAGGTTGCTTCTGGATCGTCGCAATCCAGTAACCCGTACCTAGCAATGCGGCTGGAGTCTCGCTCCGGATCAGAAACAACGAAACGCATGCCCGACTACTCGGGCAAAAGCCAAGACTCATCTGAGGCGTTCAACCGCATACGGCCGTCGCAGAGAGTGCAACAATCCCGTGAACGATCCACCAGCCAAGGTCCCCCGGCGCGCTCCCGTTCACCGAACCGGCAAGTCTCCTCAGACCGACCAACTCCAAAACTAGGCAGCCTCTCGTTCTCCCCACTGTCCGACCGGAGCCAGTCCCAACAATCGTGGCAAACCACCGCGCTGACCAACCGCACCATCAAATTCAAGGTGCAATTCGAAAAGGAGTCCTTCACCAATAAAATGTCCACTGCTGCGGCGCGCGCCCTCGGGGTTGACAACACCATCTTCGACATCGAAGGCGTGTCGCTGACCAATCTGACGCTGCTGCATACCGTCTCCGACGGGCCTTCTGGGTCAGCGGCCGACACGGCAGTGCAGGGCGAGGAGGTAGAATTTGTGGTGATGGACGAGCATGAGAGTCGCACACCACAGCTGATTCTCGGAGCTGGGTTTGCCCATTTGGCGCCCATCATGGAGGAGGGCCATTACATCTACTGGAACCCGCGGTCTGTGCCGGAAAACTTGCGCACAGTCGATCACTTGAGGCTGTACAGGCGGTTTGAGCTGGTGAGGTGGTAGTCCGTGTTGTCCACTTTTTACTTGCTGTGTGAATCCTATCCCACCGGGAGACTGAATGCGGTTGTCGAGTCGCCGTAGAGCGGAAGAGTAGAAGGGCATCCTCATGGGGTGCGCCCCAAGTAGGCGTAGCAAAGTAATGACAGAGTCGGCAGTAGGTAGATGTATAGCGTCAAAACATTTGACTCAGCATTGCCGTCCCTTTGCAGGTCTCCCCCAGCCTATTCCCCACGTTTGCCCCGAGCGTGCGGATATGCAGACTAAACAGTGTGCTCTGCAGATTGCTTCCATCATACACAGACATGCAAGAAGCATCGGCACAGTGTCTAGACTGTTGCCTTTCGGAGTTCAGTCAGGTACAGTGTCAGGTGTCAGTCTTGCATTTGCACATCTTCGTCTTCATCTACTGGCCGAGAAGAATTCCCATTGGGGTGTTGCTGTTGCTGCTGCTGCTGTACGGTCCGATCGACAATCGGAGAGGTCGCCATTGACATGCTAATCCTCTGCTGCTGCCTTGGCGGAGACGTCGGTGCATGATCATACGGATCTTCAGAGGTACGGCTGATTGCACCATTAGTATGAGACTGAGCTGTCATCATCATCATCTGAGCGATAGAACGCTGTTTGGAGGCGGGTGGGTTGTCTCCTCCTCCTCCCTCAACAGCTGTGTCGTGATCATCAACACCGACTACCCCCTGTACGGCAGTACCTGGAGCGGCGGCATCCTTTTGGGCTGCTCTCCCTTCTTTCTCCTTGACCTGCTTGTAAGTCATGGTTCGAGGGACGACATCTGAGAGAAATTGCAGATTGTCCAACTTTGACACGGCGGCTGCAATGTCTTTGTACTGGATGTTCTTTCGCGGTTTGGCCTCGGATTTGGCTACGTTGAAAGCCTGTTCTGTGAGATAGCGCAGAAATTCTTCCTGTTGATAGATTAGAAAAAAAGAGGAGGCACCCCGGGGTCAGTTAAAAGTTGAAAAATGTGAAAGTGAAAGTGAAAGTGAGAACGTGGCACAGAAAACGAGGGAGGACTGATTTGATACTTTTGCTTCCTTCTCAATTTATCATGAGATAGAAGAACTTACCGTGGCTACTGAGATGGCAAAGGCGGCACCGTTGGAGCACTGTGCAATGTCTTCATCCTGAGCAATGATCTTCTTTATTCGGGCAACTATCTGTTGGTCAGTTCACTGGTTTTATCGGCATGTTTCTTCTGGACACCGCCGGCTTACGAGGGAGAGATGAGGATCCGGTGATCTCTTCAGGGCGTGGTATGGCTGACGTGTTGTATGGCATATCTGCTAGACTACCGGAACGAGATCACGCGTAGTCGTGTTTCCAATGTGACTGTGCGAAACCTCGAAGCGATCAGGGTAGGTATTGTAATAAAGCGAGGCGTCTAATGGTCGCTTGGTGTCGGGTGGTTGTGGTGTAGATGGGGGCGTTTCCAGAAGTGGAATGGCCAGGTTTCCTACTTGGTGGCCCCTGTAATAATCATTGACCTGCTAACTTAGTTTGTCCCCAGGGGTGCTGGCTCGGCCGGGTATAAGCCCCCACGAGTAGAATCGAGGAGAGTGGTGATTAAATTGATATCGATGGCCACGGTTTGGGATGCTTTTTCAACAGCAATTAACGCTCCTGTTTCTACCTCTCACTACACCCTCAACCTCCCTTTCATCTCTCTGTGTCGACGCTAGGGCATGCTCAGGCTAATGCCAATGTTATGAGCCGACCAGTGTCCTCATCTTCCTCTCTCTCATTCTCATTCTCCTCATCGACTCGACCATCCGCCAGTAGCCGACCGTCTCTCACCAATCGAAGCCGCTCGAGGCGCCTGTCCACCCTCTCGGGCCTTGAGGAGGGCAATAATGGACCCTCACAGGCCTCGATCGAAAGTTCCGTCACCGAAGAGCTCGCGCATCTCAAAAAGTACGAGGACTTCACCACCATAGACTGGGTGCAAGATGCAGCAAGAGAACAGACTCGACGACGGGCACGACGGAATGATGCAGCCTCCTTCTTTCAGAAGGACGGCATCTGGGGCTGGCGGGGGAAATTGTGGGCTTCGTACGATGCTGCCCAGGCCTGGCTTGTGGTCACTCTGGTTGCCATCATCATTGGCCTCGATGCTGCCGCCCTGAACATCGTCAGCGAGTATCTGTCCGACCTTAAAATGGGCTACTGCACCACGGCTTGGTACTTGAACGAGGATTTCTGTTGCTACGGTGCGGAAAATGGCTGCGACGAGTGGAAGAGGTGGTCTTCCTTCACCCTGGGGAACTACCTAATCTATGCCATCTTCGCTGTCTTGCTAGCAGCCACTTCGGCCTTCCTCGTCAAATTCTACGCCCCCTACGCTGCCGGTTCGGGCATCTCGGAGATCAAGTGCATCATTGGCGGCTTCGTTATGAAAGGCTTTCTCGACTTCTGGACTCTGCTCATCAAGTCAATCTGCCTCCCACTAGCAATCGCTTCAGGCCTCTCCGTGGGCAAGGAAGGGCCCAGTGTGCATTACGCCACTTGCGTCGGAAATGTGGTCTCGCGCTGCTTCGACAAGTACAAGCAGAGCGCTTCCAAAACCCGTGAAATTCTGACCGCCAGTTCCGGCACAGGCGTTGCCGTGGCATTTGGCAGTCCTATCGGAGGCGTCCTCTTCTCTCTCGAAGAAATGTCTAGCCACTTTCCTCTCAAGACCTTGTGGCGAAGCTATCTGTGCGCTTTGGTTGCCACCGCCGTCCTCGCTGCCATGAACCCTTTTCGCACTGGTCAGTTGGTCATGTTCTCCGTGAAATACGATCGCGATTGGCATTTCTTCGAGGTCGTTTTCTACATCGTCCTAGGCATCTTCGGTGGAGTGTACGGCGCACTAATGATCAAGGGCCATCTGGCCGCTCAAGCCTTTCGCAAGAAATATTTGGCCAAGTATCCCGTCCCAGAAGCTGTCGTGTTGGCTGGCGTGACGGCCCTCCTCTGCTACCCCAACACCTTCCTCCGAAGGGATATGACGGAAATGATGGGGATCCTGTTCAGAGAGTGCGAAGGTGACAATGATTACCATGGTCTCTGCGAGCCCCGCAACCGATGGTCCAATGTCTTATCCCTGTTCGTTGCCACCATTTTACGCTGCTGCCTCGTCGCCCTGTCATACGGTGCCAAGGTTCCCGCTGGTATATTTGTGCCCTCCATGGCAATTGGTTCGTCTTTCGGTCGTATGGTCGGCATCCTGGTCGAGTTGCTGCACTCCTCTTTCCCCGATTCCACATTTTTCTCCGCTTGCGAGCCAGATGTGCCCTGCATCACCCCTGGCACTTATTCTCTTCTGGGTGCCGGTGCCGCATTGAGCGGAATCATGCATCTAACTGTTTCCATCACAGTCATCATGTTTGAGCTGACTGGAGCCCTGACCTACATCTTGCCCTCCATGATAGTCATTGGCGTGACTAAAGCCGTGGGAGATCGGCTCGCCCGAGCGGGGATCGCAGATGAGATGATTCACGTCAATGGGTATCCATTTCTTGATAGCAAAGAAGAGCACAACTTCGGCGTACCTGCCTCTCAAGTAATGATAACGCTTCTGAAGTTTCTGCCGGCCTCGGGTTTGGAGGTTAAAGCCGCTCAACAACTCCTGGACGACACGACCTTCTCTGGCTTCCCGATTGTCGAAGACACCACATCTAAGATACTTGTCGGTTATATTGGTCGCACCGAGCTCCAGTATGCGCTAGAAAAGGCAAGGAGACAGGGTATGCTATCGCCCCATGCAAAGTGCTCGTTTGTTCGGGTTCCCGTCGACGACACTGAGTCTCCGGTATCGACAGTCCGTACGACCTTTGACAGTATGGCACGGCAACTGGTCGATTTGAGTCCCTACGTCGACAGTACTCCGATCACAGTCCACCCGCGTCTCCCACTTGAGACGACCATGGAACTGTTCAAGAAAATGGGACCGCGCGTGATTCTCGTGGAGCATCATGGACATCTTGAAGGTCTTATTACCGTCAAAGACTGCCTCCGGTATCAAATCAGGGTAGAAGCATCGGAACACAGCAGCCCAAGTCAGGGAACAGGACATCGGTCAGAAGCCTTGGGGACGATCACGCAGAGAAGTGCACAGTGGCTGGCTGATACGTTGAATAATCTATCGAAGGGACGTCTCAAGCTCTCGCCTCGGAATGCAACAGGACGAGGCGGAACGTGGTCAAGATTGCCCGAGGGCGAGCCTGACCCTGCGAACGACTACCAGCACGAAGATGAAATCCTGGATGGGACAGAGGAACTCATGTCCCCAGTCCACCAGGACATTGTTGAGATGGATGTTAGATAGACCTCAACCTCGCCTCGACGACGAGTTATAGACTTGTAAATGATATACACAAAATTTTGCTGCAGCTCATCCCTGTTTTGCAACAGATCCGAGAATTGAGGAACTGGCGGAATTAGCCCGGTCAAAGGATTGAAGTATCTAGCTCGGACGAAGGACCCAAAGCAGGGACGTTGCAGCAGTCTGCAGGGGTGTCTCGCGTATGCAGCATGGGTGCTAACAACCGATTCGGCCCCTCGGGCCCCTGCGAAGTTGCTCCTTTGTGCTCCGTAATCCGAGCCACGTGCCGTGCTAATCCTGCTCGCTGCGCATAAGGTCCTCCGTAGTGAATCAGATCCCTGCAGATCTAGATCCGGCCCACTGGCGTCATGCACCTTGATCTAAGCTTTGGCCATTCCGCAGCATTGGTGTCAAAAAAAAAAAAAAGATATAGCTCAACGCATCATCCACTTTCTGAATTCCTCCTTCTCGTCACCGACTTACACAGTGCATGACAGGGACGAAGGAAAGCTCACCATGGCCGATTGGTCGGCGCCCAACCTGCCGACAAGAAACCCCAACCATCCGGGCCCAGTTAATGCGGCTCGCAGCGATGGCGGTCACGGTAGCGGCGGCCATGGAAACGACCCAAAGTTTTCACCTCGGCTAGCTTACGAATTGTCCAAATTCGATGACGGTGTCCCCTTCAGACCCCGGGCGAGGTACCTGCATCACACGTGGGCACAGACGTTCTACTCCAGGCCGGAGTACTATTTCCAGCCGGATAGCGTTGCGGAGCTGCAGAAGATTGTGACGATTGCACGGCGATGTCGGCGGCGATTGTGTGTCACCGGCTTTGGCCACTCACCATCCATCCTGACGCTGACATCGGCCTGGCTGATCAATCTCGACAACGTGGCCGAGGTGCTGGAGTGGGATGTCGACGGTGAGCCTGGCCGCGTGCGCTTCCAGGCCGGGATATCGCTGCACAAGCTCAACCAGAAACTCGCCGAGCGTGGCTACACCATGCCCAACCTGGGCAGTATCGACGTGCAGTCACTGGCAGGCGCAATCAGTACCGGCACGCACGGCTCGTCTCTATCGCACGGCCTGCTGTCTCAGAACATTACTTCCATCACGATCCTCCTCTCCAACGGCCAGCTAGTCACTTGTTCGGCTGAGCGGAACCAAGACCTCTTCCGTGCTGCTCTCCTCTCCCTCGGTGCGCTCGGCATCATCGTCGAGATGACCCTCCAGGCTGTGCCGGACTTCAACATCTCCTGGTCGCAGCGGCTGGTCGAGCTGCCAGACGTGCTGAATCAATGGTCTCAATCCTTCTGGAAGCAGCAAGAATTCACCCGCGTCTGGTGGCTGCCGTACCTCCACCGCGGAGTCATCTGGTCAGCCGACAAGTCCTCCGCAGCGTTGCGCCCGCCCAACACCACCTTCTACGGTGGCCTCTTCGGCTACTATCTCTACCACAACCTGCTCGCGCTCAGCAACTACATTCCCCGCCTGCTGCCGTGGATCGAGCGGCTCATCTTCGGCATGCAGTACGGCTTCGCGCCAGGCCGCTTCACCATGACCGCGGTCGAGCCAGCACGCAGCGGCCTGCTGATGGACTGCCTGTACAGCCAGTGGGTGAACGAATGGGCACTACCACTCGACAAGGGGCCCGAAGCCATCACACGGCTGTCTGCATGGATCAACCACCGGCCCTACTCGGAGCACCAGATCCCCTTCTCGAACGCGAATCTGTGGGTGCACTGCCCCGTCGAAGTGCGCGTGTCCGACACGACCGCAGCAAACAAGAACAGCACGGTGCATCCCTTCCTAGACCCGACCCGCCACGACGGGCCCACGCTGTACCTCAACGCAACGCTCTACCGGCCGTACGGCAAAGACCCACCCTGCCGCGACCGCTACTACGAAGCCTTCGAGTGGCTCATGCGCTCGCTAGGCGGCCGCCCACACTGGGCCAAGAACTTCCTGTACACAGACGGCAGAGCCCTGCGGAGCATGTACGGGTCTGACATGGCGGAGTTCATGCGCGTCCGCAACGACGCCGACCCGGACGGCATGTTCCTGGGCCAATGGCATCTGCAGAACTTGCCGGGCCTGCTCACTACGAACAGCAACAGCAGCAGCGGTAGCAGCGCAACAAACAATACGTCTCCTGCAACTAACACTGGCGCGGACACTGACACGACGGACTTTAATAACTTGAACATGGATTCCGAGTACGACTCCTCCGATTCGAAGCTCGCCCAACCGCAACCTCTCGCACAATTCCACCTCGCCGAGTCAGAAAGCAACCGACGCCGCATGGGTCTCGGCTGGGGCGACGGCGTGCTGTGGGAAGGCACTTCGCTCCCTGAGTTGCCCCTGCCACCGCATCATACAGAATCAGATCCGCATGTGGATAGTACTCAAGACACGGTTCGAGGCCGGGGCACAGGCCATGGATACGGAGATGGAAATGAACATCGAAGTGGAAATGTGGGCGTGGGTATTCACGGAACAGCAGCAGCAGTAGCAGGACATGATGGTGGTCATATTATCCCTATAACGTCGACGACAACAGCAACGACAACGGCAAGCAGTGTCGCGAGCCATACGAGTGAGGAGAGTTTCGATATGCTTGCAAGAGGGGAGGCGAGTGTGCATTATGGCTGATCACGAACCATAGAGGATCATAGTGCAATCAACAATGGATGATGGTGGATGAGAGCGGGTGGCTGGTTGGAGAGTAGGCCTGTCGCTTAATGTTCCGTGAAGTAGAAGGAGGCCGGCTTCGAATGCGTGTGTGGACTTATTAGACTCGAGCTCTTGCTTACTTACCTGGCTAGGCAGTCTGTTGCTAACTACTACTACTATCAATTTCATGGCTTATTTCCATGCCGCGTCTGGTTTTCCTACCTGTGTGCAGGAGCATTAGCCTAAGTTGCATTTTGGCACTTTACTAGCACTTCTCGACGCTCTTATCGACTGCGCCCCAAGCTTTGTTCTCTTACCATGGCGAGCCAAGAGGACATACCTCCCTGTCATCATTGAACAAATTACAGCCACTTGTTCGGCAAAGGGGAAAACAATTTTATTGTGGAGACAGGGGCAAACCGTGTACGGCCCAGCTATCAGCGATGCAGCGCTCGTGATATCTGCCACGAATGTCAATCTTCTCATCACACATGCGTACATATGCACGTGCATGCGTTGCTGTTGGTATTTCATGTGCGGTCGCTTCAACGCGATGCAAATTCAAGCCAAGTCCTGAGTGGGTCAGGTTGTCGTCGACTGCCAGACACACCCGGACATCAGAGACCCAAATCCAAAGTATTCTCCAATCAATGCTCCTCAGCTCCATACAATGAACACACAAGCATAAGGCAAGCATGACTCATTTCGTCGTTCGTCAAATCATCGTCAGCCAAATGTTGTACAAGACCATGCGTCAAAGGGTCCAACATCTCATTGTTCGTTCAAATATCGAGGTCGTCGTACCAGCTCTCGATTCAAGAAGGAATTGTAGGCAAGTCAAAAACTTTTTGCATCACAATCGCCGCCCACTCCAGCTATGTCGCTAATTCGTGCAATGTAATTCGAAAGCTAACGCCGATTCGACGAAGACGAAGATAGGGAAATTACTGAGGCTGGGATTAGTAAGCGTTTGGGGGATTAGGTGACGGTGTACTTGCCTTCATGGGTGGATACCCTGGAAAGCTACCAAATCCTCCATTTGGAGGCATGCCCATCGGGTAAACAGGAGGCGGTGGAGCAGGACGGTAAGGTGTCCCTGCTGGTCCAGAGTTGTTCTGAGATCGGCCCCAGCTGAGTCGGACTCGGGAGTTGCCAATCGGATAGCCTTGCATTTGGTTGATGGCCATTTCAGCGGCATGTCGTTGCACGAACTGAACGAATCCGCAACCCTTTCCAGGCGGAATTTTGACGTATGTTATCTCGCCAAACCCCTGGAAGAAGGATCGCAATTCATCTTCCGTCACATAACCCGAGAGACCTCCAACAAAAACAGTGGTATTATTGGGGTCGGTGAATTGATTCATGGGCTGCTGTCCAGCGTATGCATTGCCCATTGGAGGATAACCCATGCCAGGGCCTGGGCCTGGGCCTGGATAGCCCATGTTCTGGCCATGACCGCCAGGCATATTCATTCCCGCACCCATGTTCGCAGGCCCGCCTTTGTTCTTCGGGGTAGCAGTTGAGATGCGCATGGGTCGGTTGCCACAATAGACGCCTTGCATCTCACTCAATGCCCGTTGTTGGTCCGACTCCTCTGAGAAGCGGACGAATCCATAGCCACGAGACATGCCGGAGAGAGGATCGGTCATAATTTTGGCGGACTTGCAGGATGGGAAACGGCTTTGGAAGAGCGAAACCAACACGTACTCGTTGACCTCTGGGCCAAGATCACCGACGAAGATGCTGTACTCTGGGCCACGATCGTCTCTACGATCGGCCAATCCACCACCAGAGGCCCAGTTCAGCTTAAAGGGCCGTTGCGAATTTGGCATTTGTTGTCCATTCAAACCAAGGGCTTTGCCGGCAGCAGCCGGAGAAGAGAAATCGACGAAGCAATATCCCGCATTACTGCTATGTGGAGTTAGCGGCACCCAGGCACCCAAAGGCAGACCGTGCTTACCCAGAAAACTTATCCCGAATCATCTTCACTGAGACCTGCTCACCCATCTGGAACCAAAGATTGCGCACAAAGTTTTCATCAATCCAGGGCTCGAGTTCACCCATCCTAGCGAATGTTAGTGCTGCAGCTTTGTGTGTTGTGATCGGCGTGCCTACCAAAGCGTCGTCTTGCCTTCTGGACCGGCAGATGGAGAAGCGAGGCCTTGGCCATCCTGGGAAGGAAACGCCATTGGGGGGGCACCAGCTTGATCGGAGGGCTGGCCGGGAGCGCCGCCATTTTGAGCAGGCGGTTGGCCCGGGGCGCCTTCAGGCTGACCCCCAGCGGAAAATTGGCCGTAATTGTCTAAAGACATAATCGCTGATATTGAAGACAGATGTCAACGAATTCTGGAAAGAGAGCTGGAAATGATGTGTTAGCCGGTTGATCATGACGTTGGTATGCGTACATGACATTTTGAAGACAAGGAAATTTTGGTATGGGAATAGTGTCCGAGTCTTGCACACGAATCTTTCAGGGGGGCTGCAATCTAGCTTGAATGGAAAGTCGCAACATACCAAAAATGATACCGAGCTCTGCAAATTGCTGATTTCGCCAAGTATGAGCGAGTTTGAGAGAGCCGACGAAGAAGGACTATCAGTTTTGGCCAAAACGCAGACAGCGCACTGTGATTTGAAGATGTTGGTTGCCTCGTTCAGATATGCAGAGAGTCGCAAGATGGTATCGATGCGAAGGGAATCGAACGTCAGGAGCCCTGCGACATCATAGAGGTTAGTGGAAGTCGCGCAATCGGACGACAGCTGGGAGTGAAGAAAATGAAGAAAATGTTTAGCGACCGGCGTCATCTGGCATGCTCAGGTCCGCCTGAGGAGAGCTGTGAAGCCGCAGTCCATGCCTCCTATCCTACAAGCAGATTATGACTGAGATGTCCAAATCGAGTAGGTTGCGTTCACAGTCGCTCGAGTCGCAGTTGATCGCATGGTCAAGTTGTCGCTAGGGCCTGCGACAGAGGCGACACATCCAATTTGATCGGCAGCAAATGACGCCATGGCGTCTGTGCTCGAGAAAAGCGCTACAAGAGGAACGAGTAAACGTACCGAGACAAAAATCAGTCACCGAAGACGGAGGTGACGAGAGTCGAATGCGCACAGGCGGAAGCGGCGAAAGCAATTTCTCAAACTCCCGAGGTCAAGAACGCAGGCAAGGATTCCGTGAGACAGAGAATGCAGCAGGCAGCGCAAGCAAGAACTCACAAGACCGCGAAAAAGATGAGAAGGAAGCAGGGGATGAGAGAGAGTCGGAGTCGAGTTGAGGTGGAAATAGTGCGGCGGTGGAGGGGAGGGAAAAGAAATGCAAGAGGAGGAGGGACAGTTTTGGTCGACAAATGATGGAAGCTGCGACGGACCCGTACCGCAAGCATTAGCCTTTCCGGGATGGTCGTATTAGGTCACTGGCAGTGGTCATTCTACCAGAACCCAAGTAATAACTGCTAGTGCCGAAGCGGGAGTAATGTGGGCATACGCAGTGTGGGATGCCCACAATACCCTTTTTGACTTTTGCCCTTGGATGCCTTGGTCACTGCTAGGCGCGCAAGATGGATTGCATAATAATTATTACAAGCTTTTGTCCTTTTACTCCTTCCAATCGCTTCTCGATTCTCGTCCATTGCGGAGCTGCCAGACGTCGCAATCCAGAGTCTACTGGTGCTAGTAATAATACCAGACACTGCACCTGACGCGCATTGTGGTTCGCCTGTTTCATAGGCGCGGGTGCAGCTCCAAATTGGCCGCCAGAAGGAAAGAATTTTGGAGTTGCTATTATGCAGGGCACTTGCAACGCTAACGAAGGGTTAGGCAAGACATGATTCACATGCTGCAGGCCAGGAGAGCAGTGCGCAGCTAGTGTGTACCTCCGAGTGAGGTATGCTGTACAACTACCTATTATTCAGCTGCCAGCATCCTACGATGTATCGGCCTTGGCTGGATCCAGGAGTTTCCTTGGGAAGCCCCGGTGCCTTGGCCATCACGCATTTGATCACGGCTCAAGACTGTTCGTCAATAGAGGCCGAATCGCATTCAAACCTCGCAAGTCGTAGGCATGCGCTTGGTTGCGCAGTGTGTGTCATCTCACTTATTCTGATGTTGCTAGTCGGCATAACTCACAAACCACTCGTTCATTTTACCATCTCTTCAGATGTTGGCATGAGGCGGCATAACCCGGCTTGTGCGCTTCTGGAGACAGCGAAAAAATAGCAAGCTTGCTACGAGTAATTCCAACCGATCTCATCTTATTTCTGAGCCCCCTGTTGGGTAGAGCTTTGCATCTGTCTGTGCTTGTCATCTTGCCATCTGACATGCTACCAGTTGGTGTTCAATCATACAACCTCCGTAAAACTAATATAAGAAGAACAGTCGAGGATCATGTCGGGGCTTGTACTTTGAACGGGCGCTGTCACACACCAACCATCACAATCGAGTGCCCTGTCATAGTGTTTCGTTGGACTGCGTCTGTACAGATTTCGCTCCCTCGCAGTCTGTACTACGCTGAGAAGCTATCTTTGACTATTTCTTCGCACCAAATTGTGCTAGGAAATGAAATAATCCCTGGAAATCGCGTCTGACTTTCATGTGAGGGACAAATGTTAAGTTCACAGCATGTTTGTCTGTGAAGGCTAGCTATTTTTTGTGTCTGGTGAGTTATCTACCAAGATAATGTCGTATACTCTGCATCCGATGTCCCTTCATCATCTATATATGGATTGATGAAAGAGGCACCACCCTATTCCACAAAGCACTTTGCCATTTGCCGGCTTGCCGACTCGTATTCATCATGCGAGTCATCGCGTCCCGCCCCACCGTCGAAACCTTAAATTGGCACGCCCTTACCAAATCCAATTGTTGCCTTATCCCGCTTTGAGCCTTTCGTGCTTGGGTTTTGACGTGGGATGGCAGGCATCCTCAATCCCTGACTGGGCACGATTTTATTGAAAATTGTCGATCCTATTCAAAGTCTGCATCCTGTTGTAAATCTTGTGTAGATACCACATGCCGGGGATCTGGACCAGGTACGTTGCCTTCTTCTGGCTGCCAACCAGTCTCTCGTGCGAGATAGACGTTGTCCAAACTACCGAGCATGTTAGCACTTGTCGCGTCGCTCACGGTCAACCCCTTCAAGCTTACTATCTTCCGTGTTTGGCACCGACCTTCTTGAGGGTACCCTCCTCTTCGAAGCCAAGGGATTCGAGCCACTTCTTCAGCCATCGACCGTAGTCATCTTCGTGCGTCTTAACCTGAGGCGATGGTCTGTTTTTGCGTCCTCGTTCCAAGCGGAAAATCGCCGGCTTCGGGCTGTGCCATTTTCGGATCAGGATGAACAACTTGTGGAAATCACGGTTACCACCAGGTCCGTACAGATGACGGACTTCTGGCGCGCAATGAAACAGGCAGTTTGTAGTCAGTCGATGACCGCAATCACAGATCTCAAGCAGCTTGTCAAGTAAGCACTTACCCACCCCCATCCTTTTGTACTGAGGATCCACGTAGACTTCAAGCTCCGACGAGATGTGTTCAGTGTAATCCGGCACTGTAAGCTCATTTGCGCAACCAAATCCTGCAAGAGTCTCGACCCGCGTGAGACTGATATGCTTCTTGTGCGTCACCGGGAGACTGAGCCGTCGAGAGAGCTCCTCCTCATTCACAGCTTGGATCTCTCGTGCACCTTTCTGGTTTTTCTTCGCGGCCACAATAAATGGGATGCGATCTTGTTTGCAGAGATCAATGCGATTTCTCATGCACGACTCGTCGATCTCGGACGTCTCTGCTGGTCCAGCGCCATTGGTGATGTACCAGTTGTATATCCGAGTCAGCTCTCGGAGGTCGGCCTCGGTGCCCGGTCGCAGATATATGTTTAACTTTGGAACGTATCGCTCGTCTAAACAAGCGGCTCCTCCATCTTCCTCCTCCTCCTCCGCGTCGACCGGGGGACTGGTTGGAATACCAACCTCAACAGATATCTTCTGACAATTTTGAAGGTGCTTAAGCCAATTGTCGACCAGACTCTGGGTGGTTTCATGCTGAAATCTAGCGTTTTCTCTGTCCTTCATGTCCAACTTGCCCCAGTCTTCGAACGCTCGAGCGGTAATGGGCTCAGCATACTTCACAGCGTCATGGGGATTGTCAGTGTAACCATAGTATTGTGCGTTGTTGATGTCGATCGTGTTCGATCGCTTGACCATCGAGATGCCATCCGCGTGGTTGCTCAGGTCAGCTACCACCTTTGCCTCAATTATGGAGCAAGGGGCGCCGTTGCTGAACCGACCTCTCTTTCGCGTGCGGTCACACACAGAGGATAGCCAATTGGTGAATTTGGCTTTGAAGAACGGATTGTTGTTGTTGTACCGTGGTCGTTCGCTCCAGTCAGCAGGAGGTGTCATGAGGTTACCCTCCCAGTCTGCGAGAGATGCTTCCTGCGGGCCTTCCAGCCGAGGGTTCAAGAGCTTTCCGAAGGAATGATCTGAGACGTTGCTCGCATGAGTAGCGTCGCTAGGAGCAGCTGATCCCCAGGCATTACTGTCGACCTCTTCTTTTTCCGCCTTCATTTCCGCCTTGGGGGCCCATTTAGAGGCACGCAGTGTGGAAGTGGGGATGTTCGCAGGAGGAGCAGGAAGTCGTGATAAATCTGAGGAGGATGCTTGAGGCACCATTGACTCATCCTTGAGTTCCGGCGAAGTCATCGCATATTCATTTCTTCTGTCGCCGCTTGTGAAAGCAGAATCTTCAGCCCAAGTGCGGCGAGAGGCAAAAGGCTTTTCTGGGTTGACTGGTTTGCGAGCTAGATCTAGATCTTTCAACGACGTAGTATTAAAGATGTCTCGGCCCCTCTTTCGCTCAGTATCAATTTTCCTCGAGATCTGCTCCATGGATGCATCCTGTAGGAGGCGGAGCCGACTGCTACTATCAACCAGTCTGTTGTCGGCCAAAGCCATATTGTGTGAACTCTGCGTAGAAGAAAAACAAGCTGAGGACTGAGGTTGGTAAGATTGGGATGTATTCTGCAATTCTTTTGCGTTCCGTGAACTGGCGAAGGCAAATGATTTATCCAACAACCGACGGCTTTGCTCTTCCTCTTGTAATACTAGAGCGGGTGTTTCGGCGAGATTACTTGAGTGCCATAAAGTACAGGTGGTTGGATGAGACGCTGATGATTTGGAATTATGTTGCTGGCTGTTGTGGGATGTAGTCCGCAGCTGCAAACGCTCTGTGTACACTTCCGGAGTCGATCTAGCAGCTGTTTCATCCTCAGTAGCTGACGGTATCTGCGTAGAAGCACTTCGTTTCTGCTGGGCATTCACAGTCTTCGGCGTCTTCTCCGTCTCGAAGGCCGGTGGCTTATGAGCTGAGGTTGGGTTAGCTTCTTTCCCTCCTCCATCACAAACTTCGTACCTTCATCCACATGTGCCACTGCACTAAAGAAACGACCTGACGGCTTTCCATAAGCATCGGGATCAAAGGCCGGCATTGCCGTGTTGGTTTACAATAAATGTATCTTAGATGGGAGGAAGGCAAGTCGACAGGCATAAGAGTTGAGGTGAAATGCTCTTGCAGGCAGATAGAGCACACGAACTTGTCGGAAATGATTAAAACCGCAAAACAGAACTAAATAAACCTACCTTTTTGGGCCTTCCCGCAGTGCTCAAAGTGAAATGTTTGACAACGAAAAGTCTTAGACCCCAGTTGTGGTTAGTCACACGTTCGAGATTCCTGTGCGCCCACGGCTTAGAAACTTGAGTGACTTCAATAAGTCAGCGTAGAAGAAGGTTTTGGGAGAACTCCGAACTGTCATCGACACTGCAAATGGGGAAAGATAGTTGTAGCTGTCAGCCTGGGGCGACCAGAAAGCTGAGATGCCTCGCAGAGGAGGAGTTGGACGAGACTGTCGAGGCCGCGGGGAGCTCTGTCGAAATGATGTCTCACCTACAAGCTACAATGAGTCAAAAAGCCCAGTCGGAATTGTTGACCTTTAAAACTCCATGTTTTTCCTGCTGACTGAAGGTGGTGAATCGTCTCTCATGCTGTTAGGTCGTTGGAGTGGCCAGGCAGCGTCGAGGAGTACTCGGTAGAGCAGCCTGAGAACCTTGGAACAATGATATCCTTCAGGCTCCACAAAAAGCTGTTGATTAGTGATTATCCAATTCCACGTAAACATCTTTTACATTTTGCTTTATACAGCAAGAAGGCTGAGGAGGAGAAGCTACACAACGTTCAATCTGCTCGGGCACCTCACCCTGCTTGCTTGCATTGTCTAGAAAGTTGCAAATCTACACATATCTTCTTCTGATCTATTCTGCGCCCATTACCTCACCGGTAACCCTTTGAACAGACTGCCTGTTATTGCTGAGGCTTGAGCCATTCACGTTGTTCAAGGCCCAGTCCTAATTGTTAAGCCAAGCCAACAAGCTAGATGCTTTCTGTGCTCCGCAAAGCACGGCTCAAGGACAAGGAGATGAGGATACTGATGCTGTCAGTGGAAGCGCTGGAACAATTTCTGGGAAACTAACAAAGCAGTGGGCTTGATAATGCCGGCAAGACCACAATTGTCAAGAAAATAATGAATGAAGATGTAAATACGGTCAGCCCAACGCTCGGATTCATCATCAAAACAATCGATTTCCAAGGGTAAGATAGACTGCTTCAGGCATTACAAGGTGATTAAAGGAAGCAGGTACAAGTTGAATATTTGGGATGTTGGAGGCCAGAAGACCATCCGATCATATTGGCGCAACTATTTCGAGAAGACCGACGCATTAATCTGGGTGGTAGACTCTACCGATCGGCTGCGAATAGCAGAATGCAGAACAGAGCTCAAAGACCTATTACGTGAAGAAGTATGTCAAGTCATTCTCTCGTCGTGGTGGTGGTGGTGTTGACTGCTGACATGGTGATGGCAGAGACTTTCTGGAGCTAGTCTGCTGGTCTTTTTGAACAAAATCGACGTCGCAGGTTGCATGGGAGAAAGCGAAGTGCAGCAACGGCTAGGTCTGGACAGTATAGCAACACACAAATGGATGATTGTTCCCTGCAGTGCTATGACTGGAGAGAATCTGGAAAAGGGTCTTGCTTGGGTCGTACAGGATGCTCGAGACCGGTTGTTCTTGTTCTGAAATATAGCGTCTTTGTCGCTATAACGAATAAATACTATCGAAGTAAAGACAGTATATTGTATAGAACGATAATCATCAGGACGACTGCCAGTGACAGGCTCCACTAATGGCCGTTCCTGGAATGAATTCTGGAGGTCTCGCGGGTTTTTGAAACAACTATTGATAAAAACAATCGATTTTTGGGGTTGACCTCAAGGTGAGAAGTTGGCCAGCAAGGGGCCTCGCTAAAGCCTAGTGGGGAAGGCACGAAGGCCACGAAGAGCCTAACAGCCGCGATGCGGCTACAGTGAAACTTGTTGAGATTGCCCTCGAGCTTAGCACCTTGCACGCATCGCAACCCGTCTTCACCCACCAACGTAGCTCTCTGAAAAAAGAAGCACATTTCAACATAATTCAATGTGCCGAGTTCATTATTATTGACTCTCAAAGCAGAGAGCAGATTAGGCTTAGGCTTAGGCTCATTGCGCATTGCGCCTTTCCGGTTGGGGGAATTTGTCCCTCCGCAACGAAAACACAACAAGTTGGTTCGCTTACATCAACAACATACATCAGGAGCGAATACCTAGGTATTCTCCACGCCGCAGATTTCCGATTCGCGGCATCTTCTATTAGACCCATTGTCGACTGTTCGCTCGCTTCCTTGATACTGCAAATATATCCAACCCAGATGTATTTCTAGACCCCTCGATATAGCTAATTTACACTGTCCCTCCAGCGGGAACGATGAGTGCCAGCAACGACGGGGCGGAGTCTGTGGACCAGTTTCTGGCGAGGATTGCCAGCATTAAGGATGGCAGAGATGAGGTGAATGCAGCCTCGCGCCGGATGGATGAGGAGTTCTTAAAGGGGAGACAAGAACGACAGGCTCGGCGATTAGGTGAGTCCAAGTCCACAACTGTACAAGAATCCGGCAAACCTGGTGGATTTCCAACTCTTAGAAGGGACTGACTGACATGGATGGTTGTAGAAAGAGCCCGTTCCATATCACCCTCCAAGACTGGGCCGGTGAAAGCTTCCTCATGGGCTCTGGACTCTCCCTCTGTCGCCTCCCAAAGCCTCGACCCTCCCGTCGACTTCACTCCTCAGACTAAACCATTGTCGCGATCGAATGCTGTCAGCAGTCGGACCTCTCCTACACGAGAAGGGAATACATCGCCTAGTCGCACGTCCCCTGAGCCTTCCAAGGCCGCTGATGCCCTGCCAGCACCCTCATCTACAACCGGCCTCGCCCGAAGTGGAACTCTGTCATGGCAGCAGAGGCCAGGATCAACAGACGGACGACGTCCGAGGCCGATGTCTGGCTTTGCCACGGTTCGCAACGTGCCAAAGGAGCCTACTGAGACTCGAAAAGAAGGAGAAGGAGACCCTACAAGAGCCGACATTGCTGCATCGCTAGCTTCTAGGGACCCAGCCTGGTTTCGTCAGACACAGGAGAGGGGGTTGAATTCTGCTGCATACCGGAAAAATCAGGTCGAAGATAGCCCTACTGCGCCCTTATTGAAGAGCCAGCAATTGCCGGGCTTGTCACGATCCCGTGAAACGTCCATGAGTCCTGCGCCAGAGAAGCGTGAGGAGCAAAGCACGAGGAGTGACCGACAAGGAGTCAACAAAGAGATGGACAGATTCAAACGTGGCACAACCCCAGATATTGCCGCTCTCAGAAATTCCATGGCACAAAAGCCACCGAGTCTGAGGCCGACATCCCAAGACACCATCAACACTCGCCCTGGCAGCACCGATAGCCTCACTTTCGACGACGGGACACCCAACTTGACAAGAACATCCAGCAATCTAGTCCAGAATCGCCCCCTCTCTCCGACCAAAGGCCTTGGAGGGTTCGTCGAAAGTGCCATGATGAAGCGCTCTGACAGCTTCAGCAAAAGGTGGAGTGTCAAAGCCAACACCAGTCTTCAACGTGGAGACTCTACGGCCGGAGCTCGTCCTTCATCGCTACACAGCAGAGGCCTTTCCAGAGACGTAGCCGCTTCTCGTGGCGAAACTCCGTCTTCTCCCCTTGCTTCGTCCCGGCCTGGCTCAAGTCATAATCTTCCATCGAGTCCGTCTCCCAAATTCGAAGAGAAGGCATCGTCTCCCCGACCCCCCGCAGCTGCCGAGAAGAATGGCTCGTCTGACGTCAATGCATCCGAGCGAGCCGCTGAAGATGTCTCACGACCACGAACACCTACGGAGGACTCACTTTTGCCGCGTAGCCCATCCAAGACCATGGACTCACGACGATGGAGCCCAACCAAATCCACATGGCTTGAAAGTGCTCTGCAACAAAAGCCCGAACCACCCAAGCTGCAGCCGATGAAAGACGAGCAGCCGAAGTGGAAGGTTGACCTGCAGAGGTCCAGATCCAAGGCCAGTCGGGACATCTCGCCGGACAAGCATCCGCAGAAACAAGTTCTCCCGGCTTCGAATACTCCATCCACGGTAAAGCCACACCCAGTCGAGTCAACCCATACAGCTCCAGCATTTCCAAGCTGGACGACCGCTTCCAAATCTGCTGACAATAAGAGACCTCACGATAAAGATGAAACCCCTCCCGCTGATAAGGGCGACCCTGTTCCCGCGGAGCACCCAAAGACATCCGATCCAGCTGATACTACCAAAGTTGACAAAGAGATCGCGTCTCAAAAACAGGAGGACACCACTGGTACTAGGGCTGCAGGGGAACCCTCCAAGCATCCTCCTGCTCTGCGACCCAAGCCTCAAACGCCACCCAAAAATGATTTTCGAGCGAATCTCAAATCTCGAGCGCACGATGCCACACAAAATAAGGAAACAGAGCCTGAGTTCAAGTCAATGTTTGGAAAGCTAAAACGAACCACAACCCAGAATTACGTAGCACCTGACGAGCTGAAGACCAACATTTTGACCGGCAAAGCTGCTCTCAACGTGACGGGTGGGCCTGTAAAGACGAAGCGTGTCGACGAATTCAAAGAGAGCATCCTCGCCAAGAAGGAGGAAATGAAGGTCTCGAGCTCGAAACCGAATACTCGAGCCGAAAGCCCGGACAAGAACGAGAGTCCGGTACCAGAAGCTTTGGCTCGACGCAAGACTCTCTCCAAAGCCACCCCGCCGGATGCGTCTCGGCTAACAAACACTCAACATGTTCCTTCGAAGGTTGATGAGAAGCCACGTCTCATGCCCAAGCCTGGCCCGATCGCCGCGCCAGAATCCGCCCCCAAGGAGGCCTCGCCAACGACGGTGGTTGTAGTAAAGCAAGATACGGCAGAAAACCGACAAAGTGCCTCGAACCTGCCCGGCACCAGGAATATAGACACCAAGCAATCCACAGACATGAAGACCTCCACCGTGCAACCCGCGAGAGTCATACCGCCTCGTACACAGAGTCCCAAATCCGCCTACGCGTCAACTTCCCAGGCGAAGCCGGAGGTCTCGCAATCAGTCTCTGCGCCCTGGATGCAGCCCAAGGAATCGACCAGTCAACCGCCAGCAGCAGTACGAGGCAGACCAGACTCGTCTGCTAAATCCGAGCTCCCTGCTAACAGCAAACTTGCGTCACGACTCAACCCGAGTCTTGCTGCAATGTTGACCAGAGGTCCAAGTCCGAAACCACCAACAGGCATGAACACAGCTCCAGAAAACGAAGGCACACAACCTCTCGACACCGGGAAGGCAGAAGCGTCATCCACCACGGACGACGGTTCTCTGAACCATATGACCAAAGGACGTGCCAAGGGCCCAAAGCGTAGAGCACCTAAAGGAGATAAACCTCCACCCGACACATCCATCTCTTCCAAGAATACAACGGATGCTACTCCTACAGCAGTCGCGGCTTCCGAAAAAGTGAAGGTTGTGTCGTCCAAGCCGATCCGCGGGTGGGGTGCGAACCACGATGGACACTCAAAGGTGCCGAGTCCAAAGCCAGCTGCGCCACGGGAACCGCCGCAGCCTCGAACGCCGAAGCAATTCGCCGGGATGGAGACGCGTCAGAAAGAACAAATCGAGCAAGCACCAATGGTTGATGGGCTGAACTCGGCCACAACGAAAGTCAAACCGACTATTGCGAATAAATCACCTGAGCTTAGAAAAGTGTCAAACCCTTCCAACGACGTCAAGCAGTCAAGTGTTGAGGGCAAGCCGGTCACTCCTCCAAAGCCTCAAGCGTCGCCAGCACCGAGCTCGTCCACAAAGGCGCAACCAAATTCTAGTGCTGCACCAGCTGCCCTAGGTTGGGTCAAGCGTGCTACTCCGACACCCGCAAAGGGTGTCAAGCCAGACGTCGTTGTGAAGAAGGAGGTCAAGCCGGGGCCTGCTGGACCCAAGCCCACTACGTTGCAAGGATTGGGTGTCAAGATGAGTCCTTCACCGGAGGCCAGTAAAGTAGCATCACAGCCTCGTGTGCTCACGCCGCCTCCAGACAGCGAGGTGGCCAAAAGCATGGCCGCTCCGCCGGGGCGCATTCGAGCTGTGCTTGAAGGGTACACCGGGAGCATCACGAAAGAGCATGACAAAGCCGAGTTCGACAGCGAGCAGTTCCTGGCAAGTGGCAAACATGATGAAGGCAAGATTAAGACGACACAACACATGGTGTATGAGATTTCGGGAGACGGCAAGAAGACGGGGCTGTCGTCGCAGCAGCAACACATTCTGTTTGAGGATTGCATGTACTTGATCACACACAAGTTTTCGAAAGACGGAAGCGATGTGGCAGCAGTGCAGCTGTGGTGTGGCGACCGAGTGTCAGACGCGGCAGTGGAAGATGCACAAATTTTCTGTCGGCGCGATGCACGGGAGCACAACACCAAGTTGGAAGTAGTGAAGCAAGGCAAAGAGAGCTCGAGTCTGATACAGGGGTTCGGGGGCATCTTGATTACTCGACGAAGCACGGCTTCGGCGCTGTACATGCTTTGCGGCCGAAGGCACCTTGGACATATTGTCTTTGATGAAGTCGACATGGAGGCGGCTAATCTCTGTCCCGGCTTCACCTATTTGGTGTCGGCCGCGTACGGCAAGCTGTTCCTGTGGAAAGGAAAAGGGGCGAGTGCAGATGAGATTGGTAGTGCCCGACTCATCGGCACCGATCTGGGATTGACGGGAGAGATCGAGGAAGTCGAGCAGGGATGTGAGTCGGGGGTATTTTGGGAAGCGCTGGGGGGCCGGAGGTCTGGAGAGTGGTCATCGGATTGGCAGCGGAGAGCAGAGATGCGAGGGTACCCAAACGCACTGTACCGGATTGGGCACGAGCGACCCGGGATGCTCACCAACCTGGCATCATGGCGACTGACGCGAGCGACGTCTCCAGCCAAACAGCAGATGAAAGCGACCTGTGAGCGGATGGCGGCATTCACGCAGAGTGAGCTGGAACATCCGGCGATTCATGTGCTTGACGCATACCGGACGCTGTACATTGTGCTCACGCAGCACTGCGCATCGAAGGCGGCGGAGCTGGTGACGGCACTCTACCTCGTGCAGGACTTTGCGATGCTGTCGCCGGCCATCCAAGACCGACCGGTGCTTCCGACGTGTTATGTGGTGGCCGGGGATCTCCCACAGGACGTCACGGCCTGTTTCCGGAAATGGGGTGCTCCAGAAGGTCAGTCCCTGGCCGGCAAGGAATCGATATGTGTACGAGTAGAAGAAGTGCTGGAAGCGCTGGAGTTATGACGGGACGCACCTGCCCAGGGTGATGAAGATGTATTTATGATGGCGTTACGACTGGGCAACCAAAAGACAGGGTCTGGGAGGCAAGGTCAGGGTGGTGGGAGTAATGGTGGGAGTTATGGGTTGTTATCGAGCTTGGGGAGGCTGTTTTGAGCTGGCCACAAGGCCTCGAACACGACGAACCTGATAATAGTTTGACGGGTGATGAAGCAGACGATGTCCGTTTACAATCTCTAGATTTCTCCCGCTGCGGAGACAATCTTGCAATGACATGAGAGAATTTACAAGTCTTGGCCGTTTTGAATCAATCCGAGTCGTGTCCGGATACGAAGGCAGGCAGGAATTGCGGTGATCTCATCTGTCGAAATTTAAGTTCCCGCATGCCTCGGGCGGTTCAAGTTATTTACAGCACTGGACCGTAGCTTGTCCTCTTCTATTATTGCAAAAGGTTGAAAGATTGAGGTGCTTACCGACTGCTCTCAGATTGCTTAAGTTGGCTGATTGCTTCTACATGCCACTGTTCACTGCTCGTGATTGACGAGTTTGCCCCTCCTGAGCACGGCACTGCCAGACCCTGGACCTGGACCTGGGACCTGAACGTGCACCATGTAGTTGTCAGTTGCCATTAGCATACAGCTCGTCTATGAACTCCAACTGCAGTCATCGTCTCAGTCTCGCTGCTGTCAGCTAGACTTTGTCCTGCTTGACATTGCATTGGCATTGAATCAGCTAAGCCGGGCTCTCTCAAAAGGGCCAAGGCGACGGCGAGATCCAGATCCAGATCCAGATCCAGATCCAGATCGAGAGCAAGGCCAACAGAGCAATGTCCCATGGCTTGTCATCAACGTCGACCCTGAGCAATGCCGGTGCACCACGCTCGCCGGCTTCAGCTTCGTCGTCATCCTCGCCATCATCATCCAAAAAGGCCCGTCCCACCTTCCACTTCGTCGCCGGACTGTTCTCTGGCATCTCGTCCGCCGTCCTGCTCCAACCGGCCGACCTCCTCAAGACCCGCGTGCAGCAGTCGGGCGCCCATACCCTGCGCGAGACTCTCCGATCCATCCTCGCCGGCCCGAGCCCGATCGCTTCACTCTGGCGCGGCACCGTCCCTAGCACGTTGCGGACTGGCTTCGGCAGCGCCCTGTACTTTACCTCGTTGAGCTCGCTGCGCCAGCTCGTGGCGACCAACTCCCTCACCGGCGGCACAGTCATCTCGCAGCGAAATGCCGGGGGCGATGGAAGTCAAAATGGCCAGGCCAGTGAAAGACGCAGCACGGTGCTGCCCAAACTCTCCAACACCCAGAACCTGCTGACCGGCGCCACCGCCCGTGTCCTGGCCGGCTTCATCCTGATGCCCATGACCGTGATCAAGGTGCGCTACGAGAGCAACTACTACGCCTACAAGTCGCTGATGGGCGCCACCACCTCCATCTTCCGTGCCGAGGGCCTGCGAGGCTTCTTCACCGGCTTTGGGGCTACAGCCATCCGTGACGCTCCCTACGCTGGTTTGTATGTGCTCTTCTACGAGGCCAGCAAGACCGCTCTCAACAACGCCTTCCCCGCGTCGAGCCCAACCTTGGCCACACCCTCAAACACAGATAAAGCCACAGGGACAGCTACAGCTACAGCTACAGGAACAGGGAAAATCGTCTCCGGCACCACCATCAACGCCGTTTCTGGCATCTTCGCTGCCGTCACCGCGACCGCACTGACCAATCCCTTCGACGCCGTCAAGACCCGCCTGCAGCTGATGCCTGCCCGCTACGGCAACATGGTGCGGGCCGCACGCATGATGGCCCGCGAAGACGGTGTCCGGAGCTTCTTCGACGGACTGGGCCTGCGCATGGGCCGCAAAGCGCTGAGCTCGGCCTTGGCCTGGACCGTGTACGAAGAGTGTATTGGCTGGGCCGAGCGCAGGTTTGTGCAGACTTCCAAGAGTGAAGGCGATGCTGTGTTGTAAAAGCCTGGCAGATCGGAAGAGAAGAGAGAAAAAGAGAAAACAGAAGATAAAGACAAGATACGAGGGATGATAAGAAGGAAAAAAGAGGAAGGAATGTGTATTTCTAAAATACATGTATAGATCCGTGGACTATCCCTATTTCAGTGCACTGGATTGGATTGGACTTGGACTTGAACAGGATGGGATGGGATGGGATTGCATGGAGTGTGCATGTGCCTGTGCCTGTGCCTGTGGCTGTACTCTACTGTACTGTATTCTGCTGTAGTTGTGTATATACCGGCATACATCTCTTCTTCATTTGATTCTTCACTTTTGATCTTTCGTCCATCTAATCTATTCGAACCCCTACCTCCGATTCAACATCATAATACAAGAGAGCAGCCTACTCGCACAAGTTCTCCCTGAGTCCTAGTCTAGTTCGACCACACAGTATTGAATCGTTCAGATATGCTTGTCCATCGGGACTAGTAGATCTAGATCTGTGGGGTTTATTCTTCGTTTTTGAGGTACTTCAGGTTAAGGATGTATCCGAGGACTAGCTCGCTGTATTTTGTGGAAGACGCGATTTGCAGTGGGCTATAATAGCCTGGCTTTTTGGTCTTTTTATCCATCGTGATCAAGCACCAATGCATACCTAGGTAACTAGGTACTACGTGACAACACTACACCAGTAATGGCTAAACTTGCTATATAATCTAAAGGCCACACTAGCAGGTGCATCTCAGCAGCCTTGGAGGCTTCTTCAACTACGAAGTACGAAGTACCAGATATCGCCTTGTAAGGCTCGATTCCGTGGGCTGGCTACCTCGGTCACAGCCTTAATAATGAGCCCACAGCAGAACCCTTGTTCGCAACTAATGTGAAGCTTGTCCAAAGTTAGGCTGGGATCCAACACCTCTGGCCATTCACAGAACGACACCCTCGACGAGTGCCTGCGAGTCTCTTCGAGGCTGTCGGCTGAGGTCGCTTTTCCTTCGTCAACATGTCAAGCCTCTCACTATTACAGGCAGCATGTTACCCAATATCACTAGGTGCAGCGATGTATAGCTAGCCAGATGCTAAGCAATGCGGCTGCTGAGATGGAACAACAAGGAGGGGAACGAGGACGAGCACGAGTTCAGCCTGACTGAAAATCTCAACGACGATGAGCTGCCTCCATACGCCACTCTCTCCCATACCTGGGGCCCCGACCGCGACGAGGTGACCTTTGCTGATTTGCAGCGAGGGGCGGATCAATATCAACACAAGCCAGGATACCAGAAGATTCGCTTCTGTGGTCAGCGGGCCAGAAGCGATGGCATTGATTACTTCTGGGTGGACACGTGCTGTATCGACAAGGCTAACAACAGTGAGCTGACCGAAGCCATCACGTCCATGTATCGGTGGTACCGCGGAGCCCGGAAGTGCTATGTGTATTTACCGGATGTATCTGTCCCGAAACCCGATAGCAATGAAGATGCTCGTTGTACATGGGAAGCGAGCCTCCGCTCGAGTCGATGGTTCACCCGAGGCTGGACGCTGCAAGAGCTGTTGGCTCCAGAAGTGGTCGAGTTCTACTCGAAGGAAGGAGACCTTTTAGGCACAAAGGAAATGCTCGCCGGTCAAATACACGCAATCACCACGATCCCCCTCGCCGCGCTACAGGGTACACCGCTCTCTCAATTTTCGGTTGCTGAGCGCATCCGATGGACAGAGAGGCGGCACACGAAGAAGAGAGAGGATAAGGCGTACTGCCTGCTCGGCATCTTTGATGTCTACATGCCGCTCATCTACGGTGAGGGTGACAATGCACTCCGCCGGCTACAGCAAGCGATCAACAAGCGGGATGGTGTAGAGGCTGCGACGTTTCCAAGCATTGATGATCGAATAACCCCTAGTGGTCAAGCTTCCCGCCGGATCGATATACAAGTCAAGAAATGCGGTCTTTGTCTAGGTGATGCACCCCAGATTGAAGAAGATCTTTTCAAAGGACGATCCACCGAGTTGGAGACTATGCAAAACCGGCTACAGGTCTCTGATGCGTCCGCTGACCGTCGTTGTATTGTTCTAGGAGGCACCGGTGGCGTTGGTAAGACACAATTGGCAGTTGCTTTTGCACGATCGCAGCGGTCTTCGTACGCCTCGATCTTCTGGCTGAACGCGACCAACGAGACAACACTCAAGGCCAGCTTCCGGCGCGTCGCTGAGGTAGTCTTCGACGACCGAAGCCGTGCTGAACTCGCTGACGAAGACGCCCCAAGCAGTGTCCACCGGTGGCTGTCCCAGCCTAAAAACAGCTCCTGGCTCATGATCTTTGATAATCATGATGAACCCGACGCCTACGACATCGGAAAGTACTATCCAGTAGCTACACACGGGTCGATCATTGTGACCACTCGCATTCCATCTCTGGTCTGTGGCATTCCCATCCCGATCAAGCCGCTTCACACGATTGAGGACAGTCTTGCCGTTATACAGACACGTTCACGGCGGCCGAACACAGCTTCAGGTGAGGAATTCCAACTATTACCCTGCAAGTAGAAAACTAATTCAAAACCAGATCTACATGCACGCCGCCTCGCTGAGCGCTTAGCTGGCCTTCCACTCGCCCTGGCTACAGCTGGTGCATACCTAGAGCGAAGCTCTTGGACCTTCGAACGATATTTGGCGGAATACGAGAAGAAATTGGACACCATCATGTCAATGCCGATTCGATTGCCAGAATACCGTGATAAGACACTGTGTACAACATGGGATCTGTCATACAGCCACTTACAGATTGAGAGTCCTGCAGCAGCCCAGCTACTCAAGCTCCTGGCGTACTTTGACAATCAAAAGATCTGGTACGGTCTATTTCAATGTCCGACATCTCACAAACGCCAAAGCCGGCGTGGCAGCGTGATGCGAAGATTATTGCACTGGCGCGAGAGATCAGCTGACAGGCCCACTCAGATCCAAGAACTGGTGACCGATGCCGTCCAGTTCGAACGTCTCATGACCATCTTGGCCCAACATTGCTTTGTGGAAGCAATACCAGGAACGGAATCGTACAACATGCACAACTGCGTGCACGACTGGACTCTAGCTAGCCTTAATGTCGTCGTGGATGTCTCGAGCTACATGTACGCCTTCGATCGCATCACCGCCATGATCAATCCAATTGATGGGCACCGGCTGTCGCATCTTCCATATGCTGGAGTGGCAGCGCATGCCGCTCGCCTGACGCATTCTCGTTTTTTTGAAAGCAGTTCTTTAACGAAATTTGTCGAAAGCCGACACCTGGACGCCGGATCAGCGGCATATCTTTTGAGAGAACAATGTCTATTTATTCCAGCAGAGCAGATGTTTCTACGGGTACTGGCCGGACAAGAGAGGGCACTCGGGCTTCATCATACATCAACTCTCCATACTGTCTATTGTCTGAGTGTTGTATATTTTAATCTGGGTAAATCGGATTTGGCGGAGGCGATACTTCTACGGGCAGTAGCTACAGCAGAGGAAGCACGTGATTCTAACTCCACCGAGCTCCTTCATATCGTGCTTCTTCTATATCATCATCAAGGCAGGCTCGAAGACGCCGAGCAGGTGTGCTCACGAATGCTAGCCCAAGACGAGAAAGAATTCGGGCCGGGCGCTATCTCAACTCTCTGCGGCGTACTTAATCTAGGCATGATATACCATGATCAGGGTAGGCTTGATATGGCGGAACGGATGTATCTACGAGCAGTAGCTGGATGGGAAAAAGGAGTTAAGTTGGATTATCGCCTAGTTGTCACTTCACTCCACCATCTTGGTGTCGTCTATGCTGATCAAGGCAAATTCGGTTTAGAGGACCAGATGCTCTCACGAACACTAGCTACAAGCGAGAAGACACTCGGGCCCAACCACCCTTGGACTATCCTCGCGACTCGCAATCTCTGTCGCGCTAGAAGAGAGAGAAACTAAATTATAAACACAGAGCGAAGAGAAGAACCATGACTCAAGTCAGCTTTCCTAGACAGTGGACAAGGCGTTTTAAGTGTTTGTCCAGCATTCTACCTCTGGTTTCCTACTTTCTAAAATCTCTCGTCGCCTTGTGGGATGAAGATTACTGTTATTAGCTTTCCAGGAACTCTTGCCGATATAACAAAGCAGGGACTCCGAATGAGAGGAAAGAACGGAGAGGCGAGCAGTATCAGCACCTACTTTTGCTTCGTCGTATTTGTCACCTTTTCAAACCACCTGAACAAGTAAGTCGTAACCCTGTTGAGTTTGCCCACCGTCAAAATCCCCCCCTTTTGTTCTATCAGGGAGGTAGGCTGTGTCTCGCGTCCTTCAGACTTCTCCTCCTCCTCTACTAAGTAACCTCGGGCGGAATGAAATAATAAAAGATAACGGATGTGAATTCGAGGTTTTTAAGATTCGAGAAGTCGAGACGTCGAGACGTAAAGGCTAGTAGTAGTATATACGGTTTTCTTAGAGAAAAAAGAAGGGGTTACTTTTCTTTCCCCCGGCAACTGAAGTGAATGCGGAAGCGGAAGAAGAAGAAAGTGTGAAACATCTTGAATCCTTATGAACGGGGAATTGGATATTTGGATATTGCAAGGAAAAACGTAGCATCCAGGCTACGTGGGATTCTGTGAGTGATGACACGAAGGAAGTTCTGAATCATGGTCATCTGAAGAACTAATAATATTTTGGTTCTACTGAACGCTTCTTTTCAAGTCTATTGCAGGGCTGTCTTAGGTAACACATCATCCCTCCACTTCCACCTCTCTCCTTTTCCTCCCTCCTCGAAATCCGCATCACCATTCGCATTCTCATCTCCATCTCCAACTCGTTCCAACCACCTGCCTCCCTCCTGGCCCTCCCACACAAACACCGGCACGCGCATCTGCTCCAGCCCGTCAACCCCACCAACAACAACATCATCCCTCAGTCTACGAAACCCAGTCTTCTCATAAAACCCCACCGCCTCAGGCAGCGCCTCCAAGAACAGCGGCAGCTCCTCCCTCGCCGCCACCTCCTTCCCCCAGTCCACCAGCATCCGCCCCACGCCTTTCGCCTGCACATCCGGATCAACCACAATCATATGCAGGTGGATACACGGCGGGCGGGGGTGTTTCTCGGCGCCCACAAACCGAGCCATGAACCTGTTCAGGAAGGTGCGGTCGATGCTGGCGTCGGCGAAGTAGGAGCGCCATGTCTTTTCGATCCAGAGGAGATTGCTCTCGAGCCAGTTATTGAATCTGTTGTTGAAGTGCTCGCTGCTGGTCCATGTTTTGTAGAGCGTTGTGTGAGGACCTTCGACCGCCCATGATGCTGCGCCTAGGAGGGGGTGGTTGGAATCGGAATCGGAATTTGAAGAAGTAGACCTTGAGGAGGAGGAGGTGCTGCTGCTGCTGCTGGAAGATGAAGAGGAAGAGGAAGATGGCGAAGACGAATCTTCAACGACAATGGTCCGTACATCAGCAGTCGCGAACCGCTGTCGGATGATGTTCAGCCGCCAGTAGTAGTAGTCGAGTGGATGCTGGTCCTGGTAGGGTGCCATGCGTCTGTGAAACGATGAATGTGCGTAGGCGGCATTGGATATGCGAGCTAGGTCTGGGATGTCGGAGCGCTGTGCGGGACGGAGTCTGATGGTGCTGGTGCTGGTGGATGTAGACATTATTTTGCAACGGTGTTTTACGGAAACACTATTCGTACGATTGTGCGATGTGCTCAAGATTAGATCAGTTCAGATTATCAAGGAGTCGAGTCGAGTCTGGGGAGATTGAATTGAAGAATCTAGAGAGGACTAATGTCATATCGGCAAGTCTTTCTATTTTCTAATAGATAGATTGGGTATGCATTTTACTGAGTTTTATATCTGTGTTTCTGTGAGAGGCGAACATGAAAAGTACCTAGGTACGTATCGGATTGCAACGTTGCAATTAATATTGCCGCTCTCTGTCATCTGAACTTGAAATGGAAACACGAGGATGAGTCAAAGTCCTCCTCCAGATGATGACCAAGGCCCCGGATGGACCGAATGGGGTACTTTGCTCCGAACTTGAGAGAGGCTTTCGTGTTGTGCATGGTAGGTGCCTGATTTTCAAGTTCATTGTGGAGTAGAAAGTTGCTTCCCAAAAGTTTAGAGATGTGTCTTTTTGCAAAAAGATATCTAAAATCTTGCCCCGCGTAGTCTATGCACGCGCTGTCGAGGTCTTTGGTACCTTTGGCTTTGTTCTACCACGCTCTGCCTAGCCGTAGTTTAAAGAAATCGGTGTGGGCCGCTCAGCTGAGTTTCTACAGCTTTCTACAGCAGAACGAAATCCGCATGGGTTGCCTATAATTTTATTGCCGTAAGTGCTCCGATCAGTCACCCGCTGCCAAGATACCTACTACTGTATACCAGCAACAGTCTTGTCCTTCAGATGCATTCATCACTTCTCTGACTTTTCAATCGACGGCTACGGCAGGTATGACGATGGAGTCGAAGTCGATTCCGGATGAGCTCTTGGTGATGATCGTGGCAAAGTGCAGCAAAAAGGAGTGCAAAGCTTTGAGGTTGACCTGTAAAAACTGGGAGCGGATTGCTGTGTCGCGCTTGTTCGAGGACTTCACCGTCTACCCTCACACCCTCAGTCTGGAACGTCTTGAGCAGATTGCAGAGTCGACGGTCCTTCAACATCACGTACGCTGTTTGTATTTCGATGCGCGCCGCTCATTGCTCAGGGCCCGCCTCGAATGGGATACGGGGAATCCTGCGCCACTCTTTTCGGACACACATGAGCTCGTACTCGGGAGGACGGCTGACGATATGGTGTTTTTCCGGTCTGTCTTAACGGTATTCGGGCGATTCTCACGCCTTCAGAAACTCGAGTTGAAACATGTCAACGATTGTGATGCATTCCCAGATTTCCACGACCAGATCGCTCGAGATGCTCTAGGGTCCGATGACCTGGACAAAACTCCTATTTTGCTAAAATCACCTGAATCTGATGGTTGCACCTCGATAGCATGTTGCATTGTTGCCGCCTTAGACCGACTTGTGAACCCCATCGAGGACCTCCAGTTGGTACAACTCGACTGGCAATCTTTACCACTGGCATGCGGCCCCCTTCCTACACCGAAGCCAAGCAGCGGGGTGTTTTCACAACTTAAGCACCTCAAACTTGTATCGTCGTCTCAATCCTACTTCGTGCAAGCATACTCGATGCGTGTTCTTCATCCTATGCTGCAAGCCGCTCACCAACTAGAATCACTTTGTCTCGATTTCGGCACTCAAAGCAAGAAATACACTATAGAGCACGTTGCTGGCACCGAAATATCCATGTTTCGATATCGCACTGAGCCTGAAGAGATACCTGTGCCAGCACGCCTGAGTTGGAGCCCCAAACTGGTAGAACTGAGCCTGTCAGGCCTAATCTGCAGCCCGAAAGAACTCCAGCAGATTCTGCAACATTGTGCTAGCAGCTTGCGGAAGTTAACGTTCGACGGTCTACTGCTGTCTCCAGAAATACCCCTAACTCGACGTGCATGTTTAGTGGCCATGTTGACATGGATGCAAAGTGCATTGACATTGGATCACTTCTCTCTCTGCGGATATGTCACCAATGGCGGCAATCAAAGCTGGTTTATCGACAACCAAATTCCTGTACGTGAACAGAGCATTCGTGCCCGCGTAGAGCAATTCATCGTACACGGCGGGATCTGCCCTCTCTACGGGGTGGCCATTCCGCCTCGGTACTATGACTATCGACAGCCGCGTCGTAGAGATAGTATAGTTCAGAAAAAGGCTACCATAAGAAGTGACGAGACCTGGAATTTTGACGTACGTCAGATGCGTAGGGTCCTTGGATCTGACGAGGAGGAGGACGAAGATGACAGTCATAATGAAGCCCCGTGAGGATAGCGGTGCCTGATGGCGATGATGTCAACAATGACAACGAAGTGAATTGGACTGGACTGGACATGTAGTTGAACAAAAATCGCATTCTTTGCCACATTCTTCATCAGTCCATCCAACTACCGGTGGAAGTCTCGAGTGCAAATCGAGTTTCGAGGTTAGAGGTCGGCATCCCCATTGGATGTGTACACTCTTAACCCGTTGTTGATGGTCTCTACGAAAGCTCTCTGTAAAAACGAAAATATTCATGAGTTCTCAGTCCTCTCTGTCCATCTGAAGCTATTTCGAGCCAAGCAAGATTTCCCCAGAATGTCAATATGTCGCAGCTTTCTTGCACAAGTTAGAAAGTGGGAATAGCCGTTCTCCTGCTGTGGGAGGGGTTCCCCTGTGTTCAAATCCGCACGAAGCAATACGTAACCAGATGCATATGGGTGAGTTGAACCTGATAATGGATCAGCCAATTCCTCATTCTGGGAGGAATTTCCTGGATTCAGCGATTTTGGCATTTCTCTTACAGCTTTTGACTTTTTCCCTTTGAAACATCAGTGGTGGGTGGGAAGCAGCGACGCACTTTGAGAGCACTCTGTACTACTACGAAAACACCCGATGGTGTTTTTTGGGAAACCAAGGGGAAGGGTTGGCATCGAACAGAAGGAAATAGGAAAATGGAGCTGCGTGGACATTTCAAACTTCGAGATGTGGTAGATCTGCATTGAAGGCGTACATGGCATTCGATCAACCTCTTGACATTTGTGTCTAACCTTCTATTTACCGGTCAACCAGTCCTAGTATGTCAAGGCTTTTCTTCCCCTCCAGGCTGTTCACCTTCATGAGCGGTATAGTCCTCGACCACCATATCTTTAAGTCCGAGTTCCTCCATCTCCTCTTCTGTACGGTCATATTCCTCGACTGAGATCTGTGGATCTGGCTCGTCTCCGTCTGTGTTCTTCTGCACGAATGAGTTGGCCAGCGGATCGACCAGCGTGATGGAGAAGGGGAATTCGGCTTTGAGCGCACGGTCGAGGCGGTCGAAGAAGGCTGTCCAGCGTTCTCTCGTTTCTGTCGACATTGAGTCGCCAGGCTGGAGGCGTGCGGTCTGGTCGTCTGTAGTGTCACCGTTGTTCTGAGCCTGGTCATCCACGTCGAAGATCTGGCCGTGCAGCTGGTCACGGACTTGCGTAAGGAGGCCTTCCACCGTGGTGAAGCGCCCGCCGAGCGTGCCTGGCTGCACTTCTAGGCCCAGGTCGGCGCTTTGCAGTTCGCAGGTCTCGGACTTGAGAATGTCGCGGGACAGGTCCACGGGCGTCTCGACTCGCAGGGTGATTTTCTGACCTTGTGCAGGTATGGCGCCGCCTGTCTTGATATCGTTGGTCTTGTAGCCGCAGTGGTCACAGACGGTGGCCATCACGATGACATCCTTGAAGTGCGGGATGTAGACCTTTTTCAGGTTTACTGTGCAAGGTTTGGTACATGCTGGGCACTCGGCGGGTAACTCGTACACTTCGCCGTCTACAATGTCGACGTCTGCCAATGGATCCTTGTCTGTAGATGTAGGCGGTTCACTGGTTGGCTCGGCCAGCCCGAGTTGAACGTTCTGCTCGTGCGAGCGCGGGTAGTCGGTGCGAATGTACTTGTCACCTTTATCGGAAGGCGAGGGGGTAATAAACGAGTTGCCCGAGATATCGTCGAGAGTAACGGTTATGGGGAAGCTCTTTCCTTCGAGCATTGATGTGAGTTTTACTATTATGCCTTGGAGCGCTTCATATAACTCTGGGGCCTGCTCTTTTCGAGCCGGCTGGTCGTATTGCAGGTCTGTAAGGACTTTGGAGAACATGCTCTCAAGCGTGGTGAACTGTCCTGGTGCCGGTGGCATCTCCAGGTCTATATCCTCAATCCTGAACACGCCTGTGTCGCCTCTTATCACCTGTCGCTGGAAATCTTCTTGTGATTGTAATCGGAAAGTGTATTTGGAGCCCTTCGGCTGGATTTCGCCTGCGCTCTTCACCGTGCTGTTTTTGAACCCGCAGCTGTCGCAGCTGAAAGACTCGAGGAGAATATCTTTAAAGTATGGAATCTTCATAGGTAATATCCTTGTCGTGCCATCATCGCGACAGTTCATGCACAGACTTTCGATTTCGTACATGCCATTCTCATTCATTTCGGGGCGCAAGATGTCAGGCTCTTGCACTGCGTCGCTGGTAGCCATACTGAAGATGCGACTTCGTTTAATTGATATATCCGAGGTATGCGAACACTTTGCGCGATTGCACCTGTGCTTTGTTCTTGTTTGCAGTCTTGTTGCAGCCGATGTAAAATTCGAAATTTCGAGACGACACCAGGACCAACCATCACCGCGGCACAAATCTTTGAGAACTATGACGGAATTTCTGCAAGGGTCTTTAAGCACCGGCTGGTGGAGCAGCCTTTAATACCGACTAGGTTTAGGGTGCAACTAGGGCACCTCAGATCAAAAGGCTTGGGCCTCGCTCAGCCGGGACCAGACAGAAAATCCGAGAAGGCCAAGGAGCTTGACTTCTCGCTCGCCGCTCTATTCTTCTCGAGCATGGCTTTCAGTCCTTCTCGGCCCTTTCTGTCTTTGGCCCTCTTCTTGCTGCTGCTTTTGACAGATTGTGGTGCAGTAGTAGTAGCAGCAGAAGCAACGCTGGTAGTGGTCGAAGTCTGCTTTGAAGGCTGTTCTGGAGGAGAACGCTGTGAGGTAGCATGTTTGACAGCTTGCTGTTGGTTTTGCATAATTTGCTTTGTCGACCGCAAGCAAGATTGGCATTGGCGTAGAAGCAGGCGTGTCCCCTGATTCGTTAGAGAGTCTTGACCAGCGCCTTGTGAAGAAGTGAACGTCTTTTCCCGGCACATGACCTCGCGCTGCCGAAGAGCTAGGCTGCCGCAAGTGGAACAGAACTGAATGGCATCTTTCCGCGACAAGGCACCAGAATGTCGCTGAACGCAGGCTGCATCATACCTACACCCATCGGCTACCGAGGAGCTCTTCTCCTGCAGCAAGTTCGCAGCATGGCCCAAGAATCGCTCACGGGCAGCTGTAGACCCAGAGCTGGACATCTGACGAACAACAAGAAGTCGAGATAGGTCCCAAATTTGTAGCACACCAAACAAAATCTGCATAACGAAAGTTGTTCAAATCTATCACACATGTTGCAGATCTTCACTAGAATGAGAATAGTTTAGCGTTGATTCACTATCGATAACTAGGCTAATTCAGGTATTTCTCTGTGAGCCAAGCAAATCCAACATGGATGGAAGGCAGGCACCTCTCCGTGTCGTGATTATTTTCTTCTCAGACGACAGGATATTTGAGCTGTGCTCTTCGCACCTTGCACCCAATGGTAATTTGCCAAACTTCGCCATCTGCCCTTGATACAAGCATTGTCGGGGCTGTCAGTCACCACAACGGGAATACATCACTGTTCAAATTGGGGAAAACATGGCGGCCCCCCATGCGATGAGGATCGCTGTAGAAGGATGCGGTCACGGAACTCTTGACGCCATTTACGCTTCGGTGCAAAAGTCTTGCGAAGTCAGAGGATGGAAAGATGTCGATTTGCTAATCATCTGTGGAGATTTCCAGGCCGTCCGTACCCGCCAGGACCTCAATGTCACTGCGATGCCAGCGAAATATCGGAAAATGGGAGACTTCCACCAGTACTATTATGGCACAAAGCAAGCACCTTACCTGACTGTATTCATTGGCGGCAACCATGAAGCAAGCAATCACCTTCACGAGCTCTACTATGGTGGCTGGGTTGCGCCTAATATTTACTACCTGGGAGCAGCAAATGTTATCAGACTAGGTCCCCTCAAGATTGCAGCCTTGTCGGGAATCTGGAAAGGTCGAGATTATCGAAGAGCTCACTATGAACGACTGCCGTATAGCGACGACACCATGCGATCCATCTACCATCAGCGAGAAATTGATGTGAGAAAACTGCTTGCATACCGATCCCAAGTTGATATCTGCTTGTCTCACGACTGGCCTCATGATATCTGGGAGTATGGGAATTCTGAACAGCTGTTCAGAGCAAAGCCACATTTCCGGTCAAACGCTCTTGACGGCAGTCTCGGAAGCAAAGCGGCTACCGAAGTCATGAGTAGGCTCAGACCGCCATACTGGTTCTCTGCTCACATGCATATTAAATACATTGCCTGTAAAGAGTTTGACCGGCCGGAGCGTCGAGATGACAACGAATCCCACCTTCAAGCAGGACAATCGCGCTGTATTCCTAAAGTTACCCAGATTACTACAGAATCCAACCAAGGAGGCGAACGGAGGTGGAATGGTGTGGCTCGACCAACTAGTTTTGCCGATGAGGAAAATACCGTCGCTGAATTTTCGGCCTGGCAAAATTTGAGCAAGACACTTCAGGAGGAAGATGCTCGAGCAAACCAGGAAGCCACAGCTAGTCAGCATGAAGAAGGGCAAGAGAATGGTGCAACGCTCACGGCTAGCTACATTTTTGAGGAGACATTCAAGCCTGTCGAAGTGATTCAGGTCGATGGTGCATACAGCAGGTTATCCCCTCAGAAGTCGGCCTCTCAAGTTCCTCAGTACGACGGCACTTGGTTGTCAACAGCTAAGCGACGTCGCGTCTCGAGCCCGTCAGAAACGCCAGTGATTTCAGCTCAACCTCATACCGCGGATCAGACAGACGGTTTTCAAGATCACTCTGGCCCTGTCACCAATCCGGACGCCATCGACGTAGACATAAGTGAGTCAGATGAAGACGGCAGCGCGAAACCTACGCAAGCTAAAGGTATGTCCTTCCTTTCCCATCAACAGACGGATTCCTATTCTCTCAAAGACTCGCCTGCTAATACATCTTCTCTAGCTCGAAATGAGCATGAGGTCCCACCAGACTCAAACAAATTACCTGTCGTGCGCCCCGGTTCATCTACAGTGCAAGAGGACGACACCGCAACCACCAAACCTTCAGTCCAGCAAGAGTCGCCTCTGGCACCAGCCAAACAGGATCCGACCGTATCTTCAGCTAATGAAACTGAAGCGGTGGTTGAGAATGCACATACCTCCGCAAAAAAAGCTGAAAAGGTCGATGAAATCCCAGCGCAGGTACGAGCGCAGCTTGCAGGCATCTCGGCCAATTTTGCTCCAAGAGAGACAAAATCTCCAGACCTCCCGTTCCCCGAAGCCATCACAAACAAAGCAGTACGCTTCCTCGCACTCTCAAAGCCGGAGAAGGGCCGCGATCGAGAATTCCTGCAGCTTCTCGAGATTGAAGCCTGCGCGCCGGACACGGATCCAAAATATTTTGAGCGACCATCAAGGCTACAATACGATCCAGAGTGGCTCGCCATCTTGCGCACGTTTGCTCCTGAGCTGCATGTAGGAGGCAAACGACAGGATAAGATCCCTCCTCATCGTGGCGACACATACTACCGTGACCGAATTGTCGAGGAAGAAAAGTGGGTACATGACAATATTTCTCAGCGAGGTCTGCTTACAGTGCCGGACAACTTTGAGGTCACGGTGCAAGCAGACGAATCCACGACAGGGCAGAGCTCAGACGAACAGGATATGCCACGTGAGCAGACCAACCCGCAGACGGCTGCTTTTTGCAGACTGATCGGGATTGACAACAAGTTCGACTTTAGCGAGGAAGACCGCGACGCACGAATAGCTGCGGGGGCTCCTGCTGGAGAGAATGGTGGAAGTAGCTATCGCGGTGCTCCACGCGGACGCGGAGGGCGTGGCGATGGTTATCGTGGCCGAGGCCGCGGAGGTGGCGGGAGAGGACGAGGTAGGGGTCGAGGTCGATGGTGATGTACCCAACCCCAGCAAAGTATGTCAGCGATGTAAAACAAACAGAGTCACGAGTGTACGGTGTGGTCCACATCCGGTGATTAGCGACAGGTGAACCAACAAAAGCTGTCTGTGTTCATTCACAGGATGATGGTCGTCACTTGCAGGAGGCGCCACTGCGTCTCCAACCGTATGCACGGTTTCCGGGCACATTATAGCATTTAACATCCAGCAACGGTATCAGTATCAGGCATGGATAACACAAGCACTGCATCGCATGTACCTGAATCAGCTCAAGACGCACAGCAGACCTGGAGGTCAGCATTGACACAGACCAAGATCTGTCGGACCGAGTGGGTGCTAGGACGGAGCGTATCAACGAACAAAATGAATTTGCTTGAACACGGCAGCTTACGCAGCTGCTGGGATATCAACGATAACAGCACGTCCTTTGCCTTTGCCTCTCGCTTTCCCTACCGCTTTCCCTTTCCCTTTGGCATTCCCCGTTGCCGTTCCACCTCTTGCCTTCTCTGCCGCACTGATCCGACCGAGTAAATCGGCTTTCCACGCCTCGTACTCGGCCGTGCGCTCTTCGCTAAAGTAGTCTACGGCATCGTTCATCATCGTGCCTAGACCAGGGAGCAGGATATCTTCCGGATCCTCTTCGTCAAGCTGCTGTCTTAGCAGTTCCCTGCGCGACTTGAATCTGGACCTCGGCCCATTTGCATTTGCTCTTGCTCTTGCGCTTGCTCTTGGTGTGGCTTCAGCATCAGCATCAGAATCGGCTCCAGCTCCGACTCCGACTCCGTCTTCGATGTTGTTATTTTCACCCTCCAGCTGCTGTAACTGAAGGGCCGACAGCTTCAACGTCGGAATCACGTCTTCCGGCACGCTGGTCCACCAGTCTGCTCCGGCGCCGGGATCGCTCGTCCAGCCCTCGTCGTTGATGCGAGCGATCCACGCCTCGATTTGGGATTGCGTGTCTTCTTCGTCAGCGCTGTCGTTGTCGTCGTTGTCGTTATCATATTCTTGAAGGTGCAGAATCCGAGCACCGATGGCAGACACGGAAGTGTATAGCTCTGTCGTCATTAGGCCTTTTTGCATGCGCGTCAAGGTGAGCAGGTATATTGCGATGAGGAGGGTGAGGTCGCGACGCTGCTTGTCCGTGGTGTTCCGGTCGTGGTCATCGTCGTCGTCCTCCTCCAGGTCTGAGGAAGGATCGTCTGCAAATGACAGCATCACGCAAGCGCCCGTATAGACATGCGGCGTCAGCTTGGGTGTTTTAAAGGCCTTGCACAGGATGCGGATGGAGGGCAGAATGTACGTTGGTGCCTCGCTGTCCTTGCTCGATTTTCCGGCGGATCCAAGAATCTTGCCCACGAAGCCGGTGGGCGTCGTCTTCTTCCCAGCGGTCTTGGTCGGTGTCGCAAGAAGATCGGCTCGTCTCATCTTCTTGCTCGGGGTCTCTGGTTCTGCGTCTAGATCATCAGGATCCAAAGCCTCGATGTTGCGTTTTCTTCCTCCTGCTGTGCTTCTTCCGGTGCTCCTCGCTGTCGTTGGTGTGGTGGCGCTCCTCCCATCTTGCCGGTTCTTTTTCGGCGTGCCTATCACGTCGACGTCCTGCAGCGTCTTCTCGAAGAAACTCAAGAGCTTCTTGTACACGGTTGGTCGGCAGGGGACGCCATTCCCGCTCCTGATGTTCGGCAGCCGCAGCTGTGCCCGTAGATGCTTACATGCTATCTCGGCGCATACATGTGCCCGGGCGACTTCTTCATCGGGCTTCAGATGGCCGGCTCGCTGCCGAGAGATGGAGAGCAACGACTCGGCGGCTGAAATGAGACGTGGGGGAAGGTTGGTGGAGGGAGGGAGGAGGGAGGAGAGTGCCCTTTGGATCGGGTTCGTCGATGCCGAAGCCGACATGATCGCAGGGCGACTTGGACGATATATTTTGCAGGTCTTTTTGATCGTCGTTTCGGCTTGACCCAACCCTGCGGCACAGTTGTGCGGAGACACCCACCCACAGAACCTCGGACGCGTCGGAAAATATGCCAACGCGTTAAGTGCTCGCGTTCACGTGATATTGCTCACTGTTTCAAAGTCGCGCCAGCTGAAACGTCCCTCCACGTCCCTCCCAACACCTACTTCTCCAGCATTGAATATGCCTCGCCCTAAGGGAATAACACATCGATGTGATTTGCACACAGCGTATGTCTGCATCGAACGTGACCACCGCACTCCAACGATCTGGCCTGTTTATTGCGCACTTCGTTCTCGTTGCAAAAGACGTCTCACTCCTGGTGTCAGGTATGTTTTGACACAGCAAATGCACCGAAACAGACGCCGTTTCGGCTTTTGGTTTCTGTTTCTTCAGAGTCTTCACAACTCTCCTACCTTTATGATGACTGTGACGATGGTGATACAGCCAGGGTTTGTCGTGCCCTTCCACACACACCTTTCGAGAAACACCTGTGGACTTCTCATGTTGCTGTTACTTGCTGCTCTCCCCAAGTCGTCATCGCTCTCCACAGACTCCCCCCTGTTGGCGAGTCTTGTCTGAGCTTGTTTCCATTATGCTTGATTTAGGCGAATAACTTCTTCCCCACTTGCCTCCCTCGGTTTCTGAGGCACAGAGAGCTTCGAAGCTGACACTCTGCGCCCTTCACGTCGGTATCAGCTTTCGTGACCTCGCAATTACACGCCCGAGCCGCAGGCCATCCCTGTGGTCCTCGGAGCCAGCCGTGCATCTGCCCTTTTGACGCGTTGTCACCAGTGACGAGAGAAGTTGATGATGGTTGGATGTCGTTGCCGCTTCGCTCGTGCAGACCCCCTGTCTCGAAATTCGCGGGGGAAACACTCTTCGAAAGGAGGAATTCCCAATGACCTGGACAAGATCTTGAGCTCTGCAGCGCAGCATACACAGTAAAATCAACCCAAGAAAGAAGTATAAAGCAAGGTAAGACAAGGCCTCCCTGGCCCTTTTTCCTTTTCCAAAACTCCCATCCCACAATCCCAACAATAAGCAGGTCTTAGCACAGCCCGAAAATCCTAAAACGTTTCACAACATCTATACTCCAACACTCAAGCTCAAGCTCAAGCTCAAGCTCACCTTAATCAATCTCAATCTCAACTTTCCACCTTGAAAACAGTTTTCACACCAAAAAAGATGAAGATCACACTCGTCCTTAGCACTCTCCTCCTCACCACGCTACACATGGCCCTCGCCCACCCACCCATCTTCGCGCCCAACCACGCAATGCTGCAGAAGCGATGCCCGCCCTTCGACCCAGCAGGCAACAAGAACATCGGCAACGGGGCCGGCGGGCAATTCATTGGCGGCCAGTGCCTCAGCGACGCCGACTGCGGAGAGGGCTGCTGCGCGAAGCCGTGCGGGATCTGCTCCGGCCCCGCGGCGAACTTCCAGAACGGCAAGCAGGGTTGTGGGTTCGATAGTGGGAGTGGTAGTTCTAACACTGCTGCTTCTACGGGCTCGAGTTCGAGCTCGAGCTCGAGCGCGAATACGGGATCAAGTGCAGGTACTAGTACTGGCGCGGATGGGTCAAGTGGGGCTGCAACTGGTAGCACCGGTAGCACTGGTAGCACTGGTACCGGATCAAGTTCGAATACTGGGAGTGGTACCGGGTTTGCTAGTGGTAGTGGCAGTGGGACTGGGAATGGAAACTCGTGTAATGGCAACGGGAATGATAACTAGAGACAAGATTTGGGGGCGGATTGTCTATTAAAAAAACATGTTCATTCGGTCAGTTCCTGGCAGGCTGGTTCTGCAGGCGAAGAAGGACTAGATTTTCCAAAAAGCTACTTTGATTTTCAATCTCAACGATATATTTCTTCCTCGTTCAAATTGCTACTGCTCCCCGCTCGTCCTTCACTGCTTGATGCACAGTTGCTTCTATCTTTTTTGCTCCCTCTTTCGGCCGACCCTTCCGATCAACTCTCTCATCCCGTGGATCGAATCCGCCATTGCCAAACCATGCCCACTCCGGTGTCTCGGCGCAATAGTCTTCCGGCCCAAAGTCGCCTCCGCCCTCTAACAATTGAAAGAATTTCTCATAGTCGATCCGCGTGTGCCATCTCCCATCGACCAAGAACCGTTTACTGGCTATCAAGGCACAGCAGCTGTGTGCATGTTCTGCCGCAATGCCGTAGCCGCCTTCTAGGCCCCTCGCTTCAAGCGCCGTGTTAAGTGCAGTGACAAATTCCACAACCTCTTCGTAAAAAGGGACGTTCTGCATCGTAAGCCCGGCGCCAGCAGCTGAAGTGGTGCCACAGTATGTTACTCCTTTGATCTCGACGAAGCAGGGGAGAGCCTTTTCAATAAGATCGGCATACCCCTCGACTTCGTCTTCGACATTGAACCCCTTGACAAGCGTCAGGCGAAAGACGGTACGCTGGACAAAGCGCTTGGAGCGAAGGATGTCAAGGCAAGACTGGAAGCGCTCCCAGAAATCTCGGTGGAGGGGACGGTCGATCTTGCGTAGCGAATCTTTATTCGAGGCATCGATGGAGACATAGAGCTGGGTCACGCGAGACAGAGACTGGAGCTGGTCGGGGTGCTGAGCGTTGCAGACTAGGAAGCTGCTGATGTGCTCTCCATGCAGCAGAGACAGATATTCGTTTATCCTTGGGTAGAAGATTGGTTCGCCTACGAGGGAGAGCGCACAGTGTCGGATGCGCATTGCTTCTTCAAATCGCTCTGCCCGCACTCCTGGAACGCCGCGCATCATTTTGATCTTTTTGTAGTGACCCTCTTTGGCACCGTCAAAGATTAGCTGCGGATCATCGACTTGCCAGCGCCATGTGGTGGAAACGGGATTGGTTCCATGCCGCCAGCAAAAGACACACTTGTTGCTACACGACAGCGATGGTGTCGTCTCCATACAGAGGTGAGAGGCGATGCCGTAGAAAGAGTTCTTGTAGCACGACCCCCGGCCACGGAGTGCGGATTTGGTCCAGCGGCAGATCTTGACGCCAGAATGAGTGCCGACGATAGTGTAGCCTTGTTTGGTCAAGGCTGCATAAGTGGGAGACTTCACCGGTACCATGGCTTTGGGTGGTTGTTGAGCAGATGAGGAATAGGTGGTGAAGTCAACAGCAAGCGGGCCTGCAGTGCTTGACTTCCCGCCCACATCTTCAACGTCGACGGCATTGTTGGTTTTGTTGAGCTTCTGTCTCTTCTTTCGACCTAGGTCCGGAAATTCATCTTGCTCTTGGTCCTCGTCGGCTTCATTGTCGCTCTCAACCGGGGCGCCGCTACCCGGGACACCCTCGCCCAAACCACCCGACTCTACGAGATCTTGTAGCGTTTGAAGGATCCCGTTCGCCCACTCTTCTGAGGCTTGACTAACATTTTGCTTGATATCTCCGAGGCCGATGGGGTAGGCTCGCTTCCGGCCTGTCAATTTCGCCAGCCACTTGTCCACTTGAATTGCTTGAGAGCAGAATCCTTGCTCTTCTGACGGCCATCCTTCCCTATCGCCCAGCCCGAACACAGAATAACCTAGCAAGCCCGAAAGAGGGGCAGTGTCGATGCGAAAATCATTATGTGTCTCGTTCAGATGCTCGAGGAAGTTCGTGATGATCGAGTCAATGTCGTAGGACGGAAGCAGCACAAGATAGAAAGCCGGCGTGGTCTGAACAGGTGCCTCTGCTGATGCTTTTGGCCCAGAAATGAAATAATCGTCAAGGTCAATATACGACAGGTCGAGCAGCTCGGGATTGAGTATGTCACGTTGTTCAGTGGCACAGTCCTGTAAGCGTTTAGCAACAGACTCCGCTACGGCTTTGGTGGTGCCGGTCAGGGATGCATAGAAGACATAAGGCCGAACAGACAGCTTTGGTTCTAGCTGGCTGGACCTGTTCTGCAACACTGGTTTCCGACCAGCCACCACACGAGGACCAGCACCTGCATTCCTTGCCTTCTTGGTTGATGTGCTGCTGGACCATCTTTGCACACCCACGCTCTCAATGGGGGAGGCAAAGATCTTTTTCTTTCGTGGCTTCCTGTCACTCTCCTCAAGCCAGACTGTCTTCTCTTCCGACGCCGGAGACGGTGCCCGGGCAGGCAGCGACTGGTCTTTGTGGACGGTCCAGAGCAGGACGAGGCAGATTGAAATGCCAGCAGCAACGAGTGCGAGCCGATGATCATGCCAGAATGCAAGGAGGCGGTCGAGTCTGTCGGCTAGAACCACCGTCCACGCCGGCGTATCGCCCAAATCCATCTCTCAGGCAGTTGCCGTGCGCCAGAACACAGAATGAAACAAATATTTGATATTTGGCTTTCGGCACCAGTCAGAAATGCGGGAAACAAATCAAATTGCGGGTTGGCCTCATATCTCCTAAATCCGTACCACGCTAGCCACGGCTAGTCTAAGTCTACTTAACTAATTGGACTAGCATTCGATTTCGATCAATAGAACGAGCCAACGATGCAACTTCGCACATTGTGATAGTCTGGGTCACAACGAGTACAGCGTATACTGGCTCGTCAAGTCAATGTGCAAGTTTCGGCGGTGTTCGTCTCACAGCAGATTTTTGGTCTGTGGGTAACGCAGCTACTGAGGGAAGTGAGGCGTTCCGGAGAAGACTGAGCTTCGATAGTATTCACTTCGAACAATCTGAATTTGTAGGTCTTTGTTGAGAATAGTCTGTGCTGAACTCATCGGAACTCTATAGCCCAGTGAATATGGCAGGCCTCGGCCTTCCCAGTGCTTGTCAATCATCCCTCAATCGTCCAACACTGCGACGTTCCCTGACGAAGCTCGTAATGCGTGCAGGCTGCGGTCGAGCCATACTCGTGCTTGATTTCCTCCCTGTGGAAGCACGAGGCCCTTCCACATCGACCCATGTCCGACCGGGATGCAGCACTTCATACCCAACCACAGTGGGCGCCCGACTCTGTCTAACATTCTCTCCTGCCCTACTCACGCTGACAATGCTTCCTGTCACTTTCTGGCGTTCCGCAGCAGTCGACCGCGGCTCTTCTGATAAAGCCTCCTCCGACTCAGACGGGGGCACAGTCCGTCTAATCTCTTTCTCGTAGACTTCTCGGACGCCTAATCGACTCACATTCCTGCTTGCTGGGTATGAACTTCGGCTTGGTGCTCGACTAGACCTCGATCCACGATGGCTCTTCCTCCGCCTCCCACCTCCACCGCTTCCACCTTGAGGTCCTTTCCCCTCCCCACAATCGTAGTACGGATCTTCTCCACTCATGCCTCCTACAATTGCCAACCCTCTCTTTACCAAATGATTCGTTTCATACAAATTAAATTGCATCCTTCTGACCTGCAACCTCAGTAACTGACCGGTCATTTGTTGGACATCCGACTGTCTCCACCACCAGTAGAAGCGGTGCGGAATATCGGTGTTATAGTAAGTGGACCGATCAATTGAAAGACCCGCTGCATAGGTACCAACTCGATTCTGAAGGTGTGAGTCCCGTCTTCTCATCCGTCGTGCATCCCTGACAGCATTCTTGTTGTTCTGTCTCAAATGCCCCTTCTCCACCTTCTCCACGTCCGACGATTGGCTTTCGTCATCGTCATTCCTCCCGATCTCTACATCTGAATAATAATCATTCTCCACGAGAAACTTCTTTTCCAGCGCACGGAACTGCTTCCATATCGTGTTGAGCGTCACACTGATCAGCCGGAGGTGGCTCTCATTTTTGCCAACACGCCTGAGCTGTCTCCCCGGAAAGCAGTGATAACGATCTCCTTGTTTCATGATTTCGCGCACCATAGCACGCTCCGATTGAATCTCCTGTTTGAGGTTGCCGAGAAGCAGCGGGATTTCGGTCGGGGCTGACCGAAACGTCTTGATGAGTGACACGTAGACTCCCAACCAGGTGAGGATGGTCAGTGCGAAGGAGATCCAACCCGTGGTGATAGACGCGATTGTCACACCTTCGGAAACCATGGTGTCGGGTTGGTCCTAGTTTGATCGTGCTGGATGTGCTGTAGATCCTGGTAGTGAGGTGCCAGATCTGGACGAGTTTGTGTGTGCTGTTAGGTAAGATTCGTTTTCAACCCATTCCTTGGGGGGCAGGTATGATCCTGGATTAGCCACGGCCAATATCAATGCCACACCATATTCGGATCTCGTTCACTCCCCTGGCAAGCAAGAGTCATATAGCTTGGTTCAAATTCACAGCTCCTTCCTGCTCGTGGCCTTTACTCCAAGCCGTCAAGGGGGGCTACTCGCTCGATGAGGACTGCCAAGTGCCTCCACAACACTTACGGAATAGCCTCTTGCATGCACAAGTCCCTTGGACATGTCGGATAGCAACGCCATGTCTATCGTGGAGGAGTAAACACACGGGATGTACGGATGCAACGAATAGAGTTTGGTAGGCCTTGATCGCAATATACACGACTATTGGCTGAGATCGCTTAGCCCGGAAATTGTACGGAGTACGTTGCTCACTGTCTAGCTAGGTTACTGATTCATTGGGGTTTAAGTATACTTTAATATTGCATTTTCTACAAGATCATAATGTGGCCTGTTCTTTTACACTGCTCGTAGAGCACTCTTGTGTCAGGGACTTGAGTGATTGATCCTATTGCTGCCATTTTGTCTCGTATTGACCATATTTGAATCCACGTAAGTCTTTGCGCTCATGTAGAGGAATGTGAGCTGCCAGTGCATGAGAATTAGTTTATTACGAGACGCATCAAAATTGCTTACCGTCCAGCGCCTTGTTCAATTCTGTCCTTCAATCGTTGTATTTCGGCTTCAGCGGTAAGCAATCGTTTCGTGAGGTCGCTGTTCAGTATCATCTGTGCCCGTAAAAAGTTCTGGGAGTTTTCAGGTCGGTCTAAGTTTTCGAGACATCTATAGAAGCCATTCATCTCTCGTAAAAGACCCTTGTGAACATGAGTGTTGACATTCATGTAAGTTTGATATTCGTCGCCTTGTCTCTTAACCCTTCTATCCAGATGTATCATCAAAGATCGATTCTTTTTGACGTAGTCGTTATGAGCAAAGCAGAGGACAATTGACAACATCCATCCCGGGTAGGCAAAGGCTATGACGTGGGGGTACCAGAACGAGGGAAGCGACACACAACAACAGGCTAAGAGCCACTTGATGATGAGTCTGATGGTAGCCATGTCATCTCTGCTCGTCAAGTAGCGCAGGCTTGCTTTGATCTGGTCGAGCATGTCAACAGACTTTAATCTGAGAAGGTTGAACCGTTGGCAGAATGACGTTGCTGAAGGTCGAGGTGCAAACGTGGTCGTTTTGGAGCACAATCTATCCCAGGAACTATCGACAGCATGTAGGCTTAGTCTTGCAAATGTCGTTGAAGTAACATGCAATGGTCGAATGGTTTTGGAATGTCATTTGTCACATTAATACCTTGCCTAGCCCGTGTACATTCGTCGACATGCACTTTATTGACGGTACAAGGCTGAAACCCGCCGCAGTGACATGGCATTATGGTCAGCATCACCGAATTAAGTGACACCACGCGATTGACAGACACCGCAAGCCGATTCATTACTTGTGCTAGCAGCAAGCCAAGATTGTGTCATCAATGAAAAGTGCGAGTATTGATCAATTTGCAGAATTTGCAGTAAATTATGATGCTCTGCTTGCGGGCTGCGCGGTGGCTGGTGTGGCTGGGCCTCACCGGAAAATCCAGAATAGTTTGAAACAAAGCCAATACACTAGTACTAATAGACCCTAGCGTGATCATTTTCGGGACTCGCCAACCACTCACGTCTCTCGTTCAAGCCCGTCCCTCCAAGACAGGGAGCGCAGGTGAACTTCTTGTCTCTTCACACTGTACTTCATTCTTTCTACTTAATCCGTCCTACTCCCGTGGCGTGCATCTGTCGCTCGTTATAGATATCTGGAATTCACTCACTGCGACCATGGGTTTTGGCGACTTCGAAACGATATGTCAGCAATCCTCCCTCCCCCTCTGCTCGATCTTGGGGCCTCCGTCAAACCTGACCTCAACACACCAGCCCCTCCTTCTTACAACATGTTCCGCTCGCTCGATAGAACTTGCAAACACCATCATCTTTCAAGCCGCGACTGACTTTGCGCATATCGGCGCTTTGATCATGACCACCATCATGATTCTGCACGTACGATCAAAATTTACCGCCGTGGGGCGAAAAGAGATCTTGACGTTCTTCTACATATACCTTGTCCTTACGTGTGTCAGCCTGGTGCTTGACGCAGGTGTAATTCAAGCGACAAACAATGGCGGCTTTCCCTATTTTGTCGCCATCCAAAACGGATTAATAGGCGCATTATGCATGAGCTTGTTGATCAACGGCTTTGTTGGCTTTCAGCTCTATGAAGACGGCACTGCCCTGTCGGTCTGGCTGATCAGAGGAACCTGCGTGGGCATGTTCATAGTGGAATTTGCCGTTAGTCTGCTCACCTTCAAGGGATGGGGGGGCGTGGGTCCAGAGAACACCATGGTTCTCTTCGTCGTGCTCTATGTGATCCCGGCGCTGTTCCTCTTCGTCTACTTGGGAATGCAGGTATTCCTGGTTGTGAATACGTTGCAGGATCGTTGGCCGTTGGGAGATCTCTTGTTTGCGACCATGTTCTTCATTGTCGGCCAAGTCCTGCTCTACGCCCTAGGAACCAAAATCTGCGAAACCACAAGCCACTACCTCGACTCGGTTTTCTTCGCCACTATGTGCAACCTCCTGGCAGTCATGATGGTCTACAAATACTGGGACTCGATCACAAAGGAAGACCTCGAATTCAGCGTGGGCACCAAACAGGGCAACTGGGAAGTCAAAGACCCGCTCATGTCTAACGCGGACGACTCTACCGATCTCTTCAAGCAACCTGTGTCCAAGAGGCAAAGTTTCTACGACCACCACTCGATACACGACAATTCCTCACTGGAATATGCCCCACGGCCGACCTCAGGACACCACTACCTGGGAGGAGGCAATACCAACTCCAGAATATCTGGCCACGGCCATGCGCAGTTCGTGGACACGAGGTCATACACTGCGCGGACAAGCACCGAAGCAGGTTATGGCAGGTACTGAGAAGACTGCCTTTCTTGGGGGTTTACGGCGTTTTGCATTATTTTTACAGCCTGTACCGCCAGGAATGACTGTTGAAGATGAAAGCTCTTTGTTGCATTGCGATGCCAGGCGTTGGGTAGGGAGAATCTATCCCTTTTAGATAAAAAAGCGAATACCACTACTTCCTAATTCTGCTCAAAAGCGAATGTCCTACCAAGTTTCATTTTAACGCTGTCCATTTCCAACGAGAAAGACATTCGCCCTAGACTTTGACCTCGAGATTTCCCAATTACTGTGTATTGCATCATTACATGTTACATTTACTACGAAAGTCCACCCCCTTTGTCTTAAACTGCTTCATTCACCTACCTCGTAAGTTTGACAACCACGATCAAATCCCAGGTTCCATGCACTCTGAATAGAAGAATTACCCTAGTCCTCGTGGTCATGCACGCCTAAAAAGCCCGAAAGGAGGGAAGCATAACGCTAGGGAGAGGGCGAATGACTGCAGGGAGAAGAATGGACTGCTGGATCGATACTACTTGGGATATTTTGGGATTGACTTATTATTTTTGCCAGGAATCTTTTGCTATTATTGCTCTGAACGGGGGCTGCTGCTTCTGCTGCTATGTTGAAAAGGAAATTTTACTGTTTTTGAGATATCCCCCTCTGCCATCCGCCGTCCGCCGTCCATCTAAACAGAATGCTGGCCTAGATTGACACATTTTCCACACATGTGCACCGTACCATAACCACCACCACAACACCCTGGCTGTTGGGGCATGCGCCAAAAGGGACCATGCCGGATTCTCCTGGTTTTTGCGCGGTCGCGCGCTTGGAGGGGGGCCTTGTTACAATGGGTCCTGGCAGATCAAGGCCTGGCCGAGAATGGGCAGGACACAGCACTTGGCTTGTTGTCCTTGCGCGGCGCAGATGGAGTCAAAGTCCTCTGTTGAAGTCGGTGTTGAGGGTGCTGCAGACGCGTCACGTTAGTCATGGCCTTAGAACATATGTCACGAGGCGAGATGCAAGAGCTGTGACAGGTATAAAGGCTTGGCAACAATTGCACGATCGGCCAGGTGGAAAGGTAAGGGGAGAGCAACGAGCTTACGGTTGAAGCAGTTCAAGTCAGCCACGCCAAGGACGTCTGTTGCGCAGCATTGAGCGTTGCCATATGTGCCGCTGCAGATGGGCACTGTTTGGCGCTGTGAGAGATGGGGGATGGCAGAGGCCAGGGTGGAAGCTGTCAAGCTGACAATGGTAAGGAGTGAAACAAGCATTGTGTTTGGGTGTGCTTGGTTTTGAAGTGACTGCTGGATTGCAATGGGCCAAGTATGCTTGAAGTGTAAGAGTGGTTTTGGCAGGTGCACTGATAGAATGAGCAGAATATGTAGTAGATGTATATACTTCATATGTGTTGCAAGAAGAGCAGTCCAGAAGTTGTGGAATTCTTTCCTAGATCTTATACTTCCGACACCTCATTCTCCCTCATAGATGGATGTTCAGCGTCCTCGAGGGACGGCAAATATGAGCGCTCACATTGTCGATCACTCTTCTGCGCTTTGGTGCTCACAACCAATAACACCGACAATGTCTTGAACTCCGCTTTCTTGATGTTTCAGAAACAATGAAGATCAGCTTGCCGACTTTCAATTCTTTTTTGCAACATGCTAACAAACCAACCTCCACACAGCGGAGACGCCAGAGAAGAAAAAGCCGGTTTACACGCCAGGCTTCCACAACGACGCTACCACGTAGCGAGATAAGTCAAAAGCTGGTGAGCACGGAGGAATTGCCTTGCATGACATAGCTCTCTGACGAGAACTAGGTGACCGACAATGAAAGGAGGAATGTTGGAAGCTCACTCTTGTATTGGCTCAAGCGGTGTCCTTGGTATCCTTGTCGTAACGAGGTAAGAGCAGGTTGTCTTCGACAGCGACTGCGCAAGCGAGGGTGATGACCAGGATGCAGGAACAAAATAAATTCGCGTTTTGTGGATCTTGTGCCAGAGTTTGGGGGGTTTCTGCAGCCTGTGGTACGCTCGAGCTTATAGTTGGAGTAGTTCGCACTAGTCTCGGAGCTGCATTTAAATTCCGCCAATCCTGAAGTGCGCTAGGATTGTGCCTTGCACAGGCCCCTGGCGGCCGTTGAGAGAGCAGATCTTGCTGTGGAGCACATTCGTGCAGCATCGAATGACATTGTAAGCATTGAATTTGCCATGCAGTACGTCGCCTGCCAAAATGCACTGCACACGACTGTGGTAATTCGGACACGTGACAAACTGAAACATGGAGTACGCTGATCATCCCGACGAAGGTCTAACCCTGCGTAGCTGAGGTAGACGTTCGGTAAAAATGGTAATTGCATTCGGCATCCTCATACTGAGTCTGGTGATGAGCTATTTTTTCTTTTCCATCTGCGTCGGCTGTGATGACCGTGACTGCTGTGGCTGGTTTTTCGTGGTGGCAAATGTTCATTTTGACTTCGAATATCTTCCCGACTGTTTTGCAGCAGAGGGTTTTTTGCAAGCCAATCCTCTAGAACTTTGGTGATCTTAGGGCCCCAGATATCTTCACCTTGCTCAAGATCTGCATGGTCGATCGCCGGTACGAAGCCATCAGGAGTCGGCTCGACAGTAGAAAATTCTGCTTGACGGGTACGTGCAAGTTCAGCCATCATTCCATATGTACCACAAGCGACACCCAAATCGTGGGCAAAAGAACGTACGTAGAAGCCACTGGACACAGTGAGCCTGATACGAGCCGCTGGAGCGTTTGCAGCTTCACTGGAAAGGCTAGAGACGCGATGCGTGTGGAGGGTCGCTTTTTGTTCACGGGTGAGCTGGTCAGCATTGTGCTTTGTTGTTGCAGTAGTTTTCCCTGAGTCTTGAGCACCTGCGGCTGTCTTGAGGTTCCTTGTGTCCTCGTTGGCGCCGCTTTCCGAAGGCTCCGTGGCGTGGCTTGATTGGTGAGTCGCACCAATTGAGTTAGCAAGCTTTTCGAAAACTGCCTTCTCTTCTTGCTGAGCCTCTTCCATAGGCCACCTATATTCATGTTCTCCCGGCTCATACCATCGTGTGAGCACGCATTCAGAAACATTCATCTCCCGAGCTGCAAGCTCTCTCGGCAGCTCCTTTCCGCTTCGTGCATAGTCATAAGCTTTGACTCCATTGATTTTGAGCGCACTGTATATCGGGGGCACTTGCTTGATAGTCCCTCTGAAGGCCTGTAGCATTTGCTCCACAACTAACTGATCGATATTGCCGGGGTCCTTTGCAGCGACGATTTTGCCAACGATATCGTAGGTATCAGTGCTTTTCCCGAACAAAACAACCGTTTCGTAAGTTTTGGTGCAATCCAGGAAATTTTGTAGATGTTTTGTGCCTCGTCCGATTCCAACTATCAAGACGCCGGTGGCCAATGGGTCTAACGTCCCGCCATGACCCATTTTGAAAACATTGTCATTGTCTATTCTTCGTCGTTTGGATCGATGTTTGTTCTGAGTATCCCTGGCGAGTGTATCGTTCAGAAGAGGCTCAAAAGTTTTGGACTTTCGGAAAGCGTGTTGAAGGTCCCGAAGCACTTGCGCAGAAGAAAGGCTCGGTGGTTTTTTGATCGCTGCCTACCCGTCAGGACTGATCATCGATTATAGACAGAGCGTCTTGGGGAGGAATCGGCCTCACCAAAGACACCTTCCAGTAGCTTGGCCGTAGGTTCTGCCATGTTTACGATGCTTGGCCGAACAAGCATCTGAACAAGCCAGGTGAAATTCCCCACCACCGATGGTAGTGGACGATTACCTCCGCAGACACATTTGATGCAGAAAGTACTTCACCCGACTTTGAAATAGTCGCCAAACAGCCTTCGGCCTCGTAATTCAGGCATAAGTCACGTGATTGAACCACGTGACTAAAAGTTAAATTGCCAACCGGAAGGCCCACTCCCAAAGTAGAAACGCATGACGTGAGAGTGAAGGGGCTAGTGCCTCGATCGCCTGCCCACCTGCGCAGCGCTGCACTAACCACTTCGTCCACCGAACCTGTTCATCCTGCATAGGTTGGATGATCAACACCAACCCCATGTCTTACAATGTCTCTGAAACATGATGATGTGCACGAAATTATCGCGGTGCACACGTCACTCTCCACGTCGAAGAAATCATACTCAACGCTCATTAGCACAAGGTCGTGAACCTGAACCTGAAACCTGATCCTGATCCTAAACGGGCTGAATCGGCGGCTTCTTCTCATTCGTGATCAACGGCAATCCGTCAACGCGCCTGACGCGTTTGGAAAACTAGTGTCGACAGCATGAAATATCCTCATCTGCTGCAATGACCCCGTATCCTGAAGAACGCGTCCTCAAAATCCTCAATCCGGTGCCGCAAGATGTGAATGACTGGCCCGATTTCGCTCTCCGAGAAGTGAAAATATTCCACCAAGGCAAAGGCAGATATGCCGATCTCCTAGAAGCTACCGAGGAGACGCCACTATGTGTCCTCGGCGAACTTATGCCGCTCGAGGATGAGCATGAACATCTTTCTCTTCTCGATGATCCTACATACGTGCGCATGAAGATCGAAAATGTGACAAATTATGCATTCGGTCAGAACGATGACGGTAAGCCGGTCATGTGGGCTGCGGGAAAAGCGGGCTGGTACGAGATCGCACCATCAGACCGTTATCTCGCCCACTACAATAACACTGCTGAGGCGATCGACATGTTCTACTTCATGGTCGATCAATATCAGAAGCTCAATCCGAAGCGGAAAAGGAAAGGCTTTCTGATTGACCCTTTCCTGCGAGACTATCAGAAACATACGGATTATCGAGTAGACGATGATGATGAGGCCATGGAGATTTTGCACAAGCACCATAAATTCTTGCTAAAGCAAATGATAGAAGAAAGAGAAGAAATTGACTGGTCACAAACCCATCTATGGCAGCATCTGGCAGATGCGTATAACGACGAAATCGAGGAGCTCAAATCGAAGTTAGATCAACAGAGTGAAGCGGATACGAAGATGGAGGAGAGGTCGTCTGATGCTGAAGAAGAGACAATATCTGAGGGTAGAAGCGAAGACCAAAGCTCTACGGCATCTGAGAATGGGGCTTCTGAAAACAGAGGCTCACAAAGCACTCCGCAAGCTCAGTCAGCAACATCTAGTGACGCTTCAGCATCTGCTTCTGAAAGCGAAGATGACGCGACCGACTGGACTAGGCCGATCTGGAATCTGCTGAATGTCTTGAGGAAGTCTCCAACCTTTGCCATCAAGACGGCGGGCATCGAGGATGTCGCCCGAGAGGTGCAGAAGATACCTGGCTTCTCTGGGACGCACACGGCGGCAATTACGGCCGTGGAACGAGCAGCTGAGCCACTGGTCCGCCTGATGAACGAGGCTAAGCTTCGTAAGAAATTTAACTGGTCGACCCGCGCCATCTATGCCGAATTAGAGGCCACATTAGCCGATGAAGTGGCGGATGAAATTCTCACGTCCGCTGAGAAGACAGCGAACAAGAAGCATCGATTGAAGTCTGTATTACGACCGAGTGGGGCAAGTAAAGCGAGCAAGAGGACGTCATCCATGACTGTTGCCGATGAGGATGAAGATGAAGATATGCAAGCAGTGGTGGGCCAACCGAGTTCCCTGACGGTCGCAAAGCAACCGCATTCGATGAATGGCCGGCGCGGTGGCAGCGAGGAATCGGAAGGTCGCATGGACAGCCCCAGCAGACAACTTAACAATGGGCATTTGGATGTAAATGCGCTTCCCGAACTAGCTCCTGCGCCTGAAGCACAAGAGATGCTTGATCTGGTGCATGTGGAAGCCAAGAAGCATGGTCGGATGAATCAAGTCTATCATCTGGAAGCATTGCTTGGTCGCTTCAATGGTGAATTCTGAAGGCTTTATTGATCGTTTTTGTATGTTTGGCACATAAACCTTTCAACTCAGATCAGTCCATGGCTGTGTCTTTTAGAACCCGTATTGACCATCTTGATGAGGGCATGTAGTATTTGATGTGCTTCTTGTTCTTCGCTACCAGGCTAAATTGAAGCTCGATTAACGAAGGCCGATCAGAGTTGAAGTGGTGATTATTAGATCGTTCACCACTGGCAGTGAAGAGTGGGGGCTTGTGGGGGAACGAGTGCGCTAAGGACCCCCGAGAGGTTTCAAGCCCGCGCGAAGGAGTTCGCCTGGGCGAGCCCGAAGGCTTGTCTTATTGGCCATGGGCGTTCTCCTATCCTCATGCGCCGTCCTGTTTCGGTTTCTGGTAAATTTAAAGTGATGACAATCTCGCGTTAGCGAACAAGGTCACGAAGAGAAATACTGGCATGGCCAGCTCAAGTCGTCGACAGACGATGGTTCCTCCCGTCTGCCTACAGTCGGCCATCGCACGACACTGCCATCGACGAATCTGCTGACCTTGGTCTGAGCCGGGCTCCTTGATTCCCTTAGGTCTTCTCGACGTCCCTTATCCCATCGGAGGGTGAGGATTACAATGGAGGACCCTCATCAGCATATCACGCGAACGGATTTCGCCAAAGGTGGCAGCTCTACAGCACAGGGGGTTGACCTCGAAGCACAAAAGCCAGCCCATTCATCTTCAAATCGTAGCAAAGGCCCCCACTCGGGCAAACGCAAGAATTCCTCACATGACGGGGATCATGAGCGGATGGAAGCAGTGCACGAGAAACCACTCCACCGAACTGAAACCGCCGGATCAATGGCGAGTCTGAAATCCTTGAGAAAGCGTGGAAGAGTGGAAACGAACGCAATCTACGGTGCCGAGGAGATGGGAAGAACGACCGGTTGGGCACCTGGTCTTGAGCCGGGCATCGACACGAGTGACCCCCCTGCATATGTCGAAGAGGAGCAAGAGCGACATCTGAACATTCGTCATCTCGAACAGCTACAGCAACAGTGCGAGATCACAGTCGTTGACTACAGCGCGACACAAATAGACTCGCAATACCTCGACAATGATAACTTGAAGGACTTTTTGGCTGCACCGCAGCAAGACTGGGCCCGGGTGCGCTGGATCAACGTCAACGGTCTGTCGTGGGACGTCATCAAAGAGCTTGGGAACTACAAACACCTCCACCGACTGGCCATTGAAGATTTACTGAACACTCGCAATCGAACAAAAGCAGACTGGTACCATGATCACACCTACGTTGTTCTGCCCCTGCAGAAACTTATCCACGTAGAGGATGACCAGCCTGACAGCAGCGACGAGGACGAGGACGATGATGAGGGCGACAAGAACCGTGATTTTGATCTTTACATTGCTTCGTTGAACATGGAAGACCGCGATAGGAGAATTGCCCATGAACAGGCACGTCAGAAACGTGCCTCAGCATACGAGAAGAAGTACAGAGGCGCCTTCAAAACCTTACTATACGACTGGTTTCATCCTAAAAAGGACCGAAAACCACGACCGTTTGAGTCGGCACTCAACAAATCGACCAGTTTCAAACACGCCAAGGGTGCCGCTCCTTGGGTTTCGAAGAAAATCAGAACATTGCAGCAGTACCACGCCGGTCCCAACCAGGATCGCACTGAGTTCATGGAGCGTCATTCCACCCTAGGCAAACGAGGGTATGGTGTTTCGATCGAACAAGTTTCGATTTTTCTAACCAATGACAACACAGTCATCAGCTTCTTTGAATATTCGTCCCAGGACGTCGAAGAACCGATTATGCGTCGGCTGCAGTCCAAAAGCACCATCCTCCGCCAGTCCTGCGATGCAAGCCTGTTGATGCAATCTATTCTCGACACCATCATAGATTTGGCTATTCCTGTCACCACAGCCTACCAAGACGCTATTGCTGATCTCGAGCTCGCCGTCTTGACAGACCCCGTCATCCGAGAGTCGACCTCTCTCTACATTCTCACCAGCGAGATTGCCGTCCTCAGAGGTGCAATAGCCCCTGTCAACCAACTCATCACATCGCTGCGAGAGCATAAGTCAACCGCTTCTGCCCTAACAGTCCCTTCAAGAGCAATGACTCCTTTGGCGACTAGCCCCCAGACGCAACAAAGCAAGCAGATCGGCAACCAACGCCCACCTTTGCCTCCGGGTCACCGTACTCAACGCTCAGAAATCTTCTCGTCTGGTGTCACCATCTCGGAATTGACCGAAACCTACCTCAGTGACGTTGAAGACCATGCACAGATCATCCAAGATGCGTACGACCAGATGCGCCGCAGCGCAGACAACCTGGTCGACCTCATCTTCAACACCGTCTCAGCTTACCAGAATGAAGCCATGAAACAGCTCACCATCGTGACTGCATTCTTTCTACCATTGACCTTTCTTGTCGGATATTTTGGTATGAATTTTGAGCGCTTCGATGGTGTTCAAAAGCATAGCGATACTTTTTTTTGGATCATCGCCGTGCCAGTATGCGTGGTCGTGTTGATTTTGTTACTGAGAGATTGGATTGGGAGATGGATCACCAAGCAGGCTGACAGGACACTTATCAACAGAGGACGGAAGAAGAGACTGGCAAGAGGAGAGAAGCGGTGATCGCGTAGATTTGGAAAGATTGCTTACTTTGGGTATCCCTTCAGATTGTTCTTCCACAATACCAACCATTACTCCTTGAGGTTTCCGATTAAATCCTCGCGTCTTTGTGTGTGGCCTTGAGTGTCGCATTCCTTGCTCCCATCGTCATTTTCCTCACTTGGAATTTTGTTGTTGCTCGGATCAGAACGTCAATTCTCACATCCCCAGGCCCCCCGCCGCCTGGGGTTCCAGATCCTGCACCTAAGCCGCCTTAATAGAGCATACACACGCCCCCTAGCCTAAACTGCGTCTCGAGCCATGCGGCCCATTTATCAGACACTTATTCACCTCCCCCCGTCAACTACTGGATATTTCCTGCTATGCGTTTCCCAGACAGACGGTACCTTCCCTCCAGTCTCCCAGAGCACCTAGATAACAAACGGGGGGCGTTTGGAAATGTCTTCCAGCGACCAGGATGCGTGTGTGTAGAGAGTAACACAGGAGGTTCTTGTTAATTCGCCGCATGAGAAAACCTTTTCCATAATCAAAACAGACCCAAGTTAATCACGATGAACATCTACAGCTACGACTGGAAGGGATTACATGTTCCCTGACCTGCCCTGGATTTGACACTCAACCCAATAAAATATCTAAAAGGGTATTACTATGGCTCCTCTCCTAGCGATTTATTGCATGCCTTCACGATAACGTAACCTGTGTAAGACATTGCAGCCCACGCGGCTCGGCCAGTCCCGGGGAGATCCACACACACAAAAAAAGTTAGTATTTGGGAGAGCGGGGCCAGCAGGAAGCTTAAACACACTAGACTATCGAGGACCTACCAGCCCTGAATGTATTTTATGTGCAACAGGCCTTGTCAGTCACGTCTTGCCAGCCAGCAAGCCTGCGCGAAGGAGAGTATCTAATACGTTTTTAGCTTTCGAAGTCTAGAAGACGACTCTGGCTAACCCTTTTCCAATTTTAGGGGGCTTTGCAACTTGGGGCAACCTGAATTGAAAGATTTGATGGACTGTAACGGAAAGTTGCAATGTTCAGCAGATGTCGCTTCCAGGTCACATCACACAGTGCAGAGCAAGGGGCTATAAAGAGCGCGATCAAGCAGGACAAAACGCAGACAATTGGAGGTGGTCCTTAGTGTCACATACGAGGGCGCAAAGCACTCAAGAGGAAAGGAACAAAGCACAACGCTTGAAGTTTGTATACTGGGGCTGATGTCTAGTCTCTGAGACGACCTTCCGCGCGCCATGTGTGTCACGTGACACTTAACTTATGTTTAATACTACGTTGCAAGTGGCAACAGAATAACAGTTCCTGCCGAGTTTTCTAGGCTGTTCCCCAGCGGATGGAGACGATTCTTGCTAGAATGCTCCTCCCGACGGTGCAGATTTGCGTTGCAGTCCGTCTAGCAGCTGGCCCATAAGCGCAGAGGGTTTTAGAACGCATTTAGTTGAATTTTAATATCGCACTCCGAGTGATGCAGAGTCGATGACTTGGCCAAGACGAGCCAGTATCGAGTTTTGCATGGTAGCGATGGACTTTGGAATCTCATCATCGACCGTTGGCAGTGCGGAGGCCTGCAGCCTCTGGTGTTATCTGTGATTGGTTTATTGCAAGTTTAGATCCACATTGAGCAGCTTTGAATCGGTGTTGGACTTCGACAGCGGACTGATTGTAGTGTTTTGTCAAAAGTTTTGTAACATTGTGTAATTCGTACACCTCGTACGGAACAACAACTCCAGGAGTGTAAGCAGGAGCACGCCTTGAATGTGTGGCTTTTGCTATTCGCTAGCCGAATGGTGCTCCTGTTGGATAGCACAGGTGTTGCCAGTCATGCTCAACTTCCATCGAATAGCTGGCTGAGTCAACTAGGCTGAAAGTGTGAGGATGTAACGTGCCCAACGGCGACATTGATGCGAGAGGCTGTGGCAGTCTGCTCATTGGATATGATGCATCGGATGAGACGTCTTGCTCAGTTAGATCGCCGAAGAATGGGTCCGTACCTGAAAGATCGGTTTCACCATATAGTGCAGTAACGTTGGCGAAGTCCTCGTACTGAAGGTTTTCAATTGACTCGATAGCAGCTTCTGGACAGGGCACTTGTGAATTGATTTGAGCAAGCTCAAGAGCGATTTCGGGAAAGCCTTTTTGCATTGCCAGATCTGTTGCAACACAGATTTCATGCATGTCAACCACATTGAAAGGTTGTTCGTTGTAATAACGCACAAAATGGCGCACAACTGCAATGTGGCCTGCTGCCACAGCTTCACCGAGTCCATGCACACCAAACTTTGTCAGCTCTGGTTCGCGGAGGATCCTGTCAACGACATGATGGCCGTTGTTACGTGCTGCCAGTGTCAAGGGGCGATGGTACCACGCATTGTAGTCCGCTCCGTGATCTAGTAAGAAAAAGAAGGCTTCGGTGTCGTCTCTGCAGGCAGCAATTTCCAGAGGGGTCATGCCGAAGAGATCCGGACCGATATATTCCACCGTGCTGCCATTGTGTCCGAGGATCTTTCGTAGATTTTCAACACATCCGGAATAAGCAGCAAGGTGGACTGCTGTCCTTTGCAAACGGTCGACTTCCCATTGCTGTGTTGATGATAGCTTCCAGATTTCGAGCAGTAGCGATGGATCAGCCTGTTGTACGGCGAGATGACATGGTGGGTAGGCCAAAATGGCACCGTGAATAGCATCCGGCCGAATCAGGGATCCATAGAAAGAAGTGCGATCCTCAACGCTTTCAAAATCTAACCCTAACAAGACGCGGTTGATGCTCTGACTCGCTCTAACATGCGATTCAGCTAGCTCGGCGTCCGAGTTCGAATGCATTAGATTGCGCGGACGCCGGTGTCCGCAGGTGTCGCTCCACAGATGGTCAGCCTCTGAATGGGTGCCTTGCCTTTTCTGTAAACGTTGAAGATCATTTCGCATACCGGCGACAAGTTCATCGGCGTCCCCAAAAGGCATCGGACGAAATATTTGAGGGTCGTTTAGGTTATTGAAGCGGTCGTGCATCCACAACACTTCTGTTAGGAAGACTCTTTTGAAGGAACGAAGGTCACCCTTTGCAAGCATTTCTGCAGCCTTCAGCGATGCTTCAAAGGAGGCACGGAGGGCGTTCATGGCCGCCTGTGTCGAAGATCTTATTCTGGAAATATCATCCGATGGACCTTTCCAAGCCTCAGTAAGGTCACATAGCCAGAGCTCAGAGCGAAGAATCGCGCGTGTTACGTTCAGGTCTCCGAGCTCAGATAAGAGATTTTTGGCTTTAGCCTGGCTTGCTTTATGGATTGTGTCAGTGTTTTGGTTGATGTCGGCTTGGTCTATGGAAGAATTAGGATCAGAAGGACGAATTTCGAGTTCTCCAGGCGATAGTGACCACAAAGGTGCACTATAAGGCTTTAGCGATGATGAATAAAGGCCGCCACGAAGGTAGCTGTCAATATTGTTGTCCTGGACCACGTATTCATCGAATCCAAGATTTTCCTCCAGTACATCATTGTGAGTCGAAGATGAAGCCAGCTCTAGTGGCATTAGCTGGCTTGGAGGTCGACCTCGATTTGTCCTGATCTTTCTTTCTGGTTCACCACACGCGTGACCCAGTTTCTCACACCGTTTACACTTTTCCCGTTTCTCCCAGTCTCTATTAGACGGCTCACATTTCTGCTTGTTCTTTCGACACTGTTGACATTTCAATTTATCTTTAATTGATGATTTAGGCTCAAGGGTGGGCAACGGCAGCATGCTGTAAAACGAAGAAATCTGAATTGAAGGGGCCTTCGGGCGAAGAAAATCACTCAAGCGACCATCGCGCTTGAATGCCCTGAACGACAAAGGACAGCAAGAAGAACATTGAGAGGATTACGACACAATTATCTCACTCAACAGAACTGTGACATTAGCCATAACACAATTATGAGTATCAAATCAGATATGAGAGCGCACGCCACCTCAACAGCAGGTTTGCCTTATGCACAATGCTCGCCGTGCCCATGAATAATAGAAGGTGAAAAGATCCTAGAGTAGAAGCCCATTGGAGAAGGGGAGGACGATTTGCATCTGATTGCTGAGGCTAGAACTCTTCAGGCTAGCCCTCGATGTTGTAGCGCACATGAGCTGGCTCAATCGCAGTGAAAACATGCCACACCTTTTGATGCGATGATATGCGAATGCAGTGTTCGGGTTTTCTAGCTGCGGCTAATATTAGGCAATGCACATGAGGCAGACTGATGGGGCACCAATCAACGTGTCCACTTCTGTGCGATGATAGGAAAGCTAGCTCCTTCTCTTCTCGACTCGGTTCCACGGTGTGAAGTGAGTGTAATGTATGCATTGGTTTGATGATCAAAGATGAAAAGACAAAAACCGCAGTTTATAGCCCCACTGATTGCACCTTCCACAACGGTAAACCTGGACCACGCATGGAAAATGCGACAACCGGTGTGTAACATTGAGAAGGCAAGGGATGCGCAAAAAAATCCACCTTGTCTTTGGCATCTCGTGTCTCATTCGTTTGTTCTCGTTACCCATTCTAACCGGTGGTGATACCTTACTTCTAAGGCTGAAGCCGACGTGTTCAGCTACAAATATGAACGATGCCTGACGAATATTGTCTTCTTCACTTGTCTTTGTGTATAGTGAGGAGACCTGACTACTATGTGTGAGTTGTCGACTCCATGCGACGTAAGAGTGGTCGTCAAACCCCACAGACATCATCGCCGTCAACATTGTTACTCTGTAAGTATGCTTTCTCCATTTATTACCCGTCACCACCTCGCGAGCACGTTCTTTAGAGAGGCCCACAATAAACATTGTTGGGACATCCTTGCTCTTCAGGCTGCCACAGCTCATTGCGATGTTTCGAGTTCTGCAAGAAGGGTAAGAAGGGTTCCGGTCGTCTGACGCGTGTTGAACAGCCACCTTCAGATTCCCTTGACAATCAGAACTTTTCATGATCTTGTCAAATTGCTCTGAGGAAAAGCCGCTTGATCAACCCTTTGCAAGGATCGAACCACATCACCAACTCAATGAGGACGAGAGGCAACTTAGGCAGCTGGGTCCAAAGTCCACTGAGGCGACGCTGACCGGGTTGTTAGGTCCAGAATCTGCTGTAACAATGCTGACTGGGGTTTCTGCTAGTCTGCAAGTCGGGATCTCCCAGCGATGTGGAGGAAATCATGGGCTTCACGCCCGAGTTCCCAGCCAAGCCGAATCCAAAGCCCAAGCCCCGGCCCAAACCTAAGCCGATATCCTGTCTCGAGCCACTACTCAGACCTCGACCCATCCCAGGATCTAGTCCCGGAAAGTGTAGCACTTACGGAGCCGTCCTTACAAGGCTTGAGTTCGAGAGCTGTCGACAGCTCTTGGCACGCACAATTCGACAATGCGACAAAAACGAGTTTCTGCATTTGTCTATCCTGCTTTCCTGCTCGATGCATTCGTTTCGACCGTTGCATCAATCGGAAGTTATAGATGTTTTCAGACTCGTGCTCGGCAGATCAACTCAAGACCAGTGCATGCAGGGAGGGGGATCTGCTGATGGATTGCAGTGGTTGAAGGAAAAATGCTCTGAAGTAGTTGTTGTTGAAGCTACAGGATTTGTGCGATTTACGCATCCCAGCATTCCGGTGTTCTTGCGCTCATACAACATCAGGGGAATCGACAGGAGCCATCTGACACTGGTCAGGGCTTGTGTGCAACAATTGGCAGGTGATGGAAGCTCTGGGAAATGTGAAGACAAAGTCTCCGCAAACTCGACTTCCTTCTCAGCATATGTTGCCGATTACTGGGAGGCTCACTACCGATACCTGCAGCAAAACGATGCTGCTTTGAGTGTACAGGTACATCAGATGCTGCGTGAGGCTGTGTCAGGTCAGCCTGACAAGGGAAGACTCAATTCGTTTCTTGGGGGCGTGCCAGCTGAGGAGGAGGGAGGCCCCAAACCTCCACCCCGAGAACACCAGACGACAGTAGAACTATGGACGCCTCGCTCTTCCCCAGACTCGACAAGGAGGGGTCAAGATTCTGATCTGGAGACCGTTGTCGTCCACCAGATCGTGAGTATGCAGCTCAGCGAAGGGCATGACTCTGACACAGATGAATGGGTGATGGTTGGATGTAACTCGTTGACTTGATTTGGCTTTTTTGGCGCCTGACTAAGGTGTAATGAATCAGCCGCCAATTAGAGACCAGGAAATCTTTAAATATTGCGAATGACTCAAGGTAAAACACTTATATGGCCAGAGCTCTATTGCTGAGTGCGAGTTTCTGTACTTACATAAAAAGGGTCTTTACGATGCTGTTCATGCTGCCTGTGCTGCCTGTGCTGATCACGCCGTTGTGATGTTGTGTAATTCTAGTTCGGGGCAGGACTTCGTAAAATTGAAGATCTTCCCTTCTAATCAGGGAATATTTTGACAGGATCGAGTGAACATTGAAGGGTCTAATGAATTCGATCGTTTTCAACGTTGTATGGGATGGTATATAGTCCTGCACCAACCAGAGTGGCATCAGAAAAGGTGCGGCTAAAATAGCTAACTAAATTTCATATGCCTCTCGCCTCAGCTTCAATGCGGCGGCCTTTATGATGAGGCTGCTTCTTCTATTTCTGACCCCGAATACGGTCTGGAGGTGTCTGACCATTGTGGCCAATTATTTCCGGTTCTCAAAACGGCTTTGAGATCAAGATCAGAAGGAAACCATCTTTCTCGCCTCGTGCTTGCTTTATCACCTCCCTCTGCAGCGGCTCGTGATGCTCGTGTCGTCCGAGATTTCTTTCCCTGGGAGGAGAGCAGCTCTTCCCTTTGTTGCTCGAAACGGTAATCGTATGCTGCAATACATCTAATGTACGGAGCAACGTCAACTGCGAGTATGGAACGTGGCAGATCAAGCGATGGTGCCAATCTTCCCTGCGACACTGGGAATACAGCACCCTCAGCGTTTAGGGGGTTCAAACACTCGAACATGTTGCTCTGACCTTGCCGGGGCTGCCTTTCAGCAGCACCCATTTCAGTAAGCACAAATTCCTGAACACTAAGCTCAGACATGGGCGTGGCGTTGCAGAGCTCTGCTACCATAATGCGCTTCACTGAGAAATCTTGCATTTCTGCATCGCTCACGAATTCTGCTAAATCGATTGATGATTGGGTTGATAATCTCCCGAAGTTGCTCGAGTTGGTTGCGATCTGTTGAAGATACCGGTCCGTCGACAAAAACAAAGACTCCTCTAAAAATTGCAAGCTGTGTTCCAGATCAGCGCATGCTGGCGGTATCGACTCTAAACCGTCGTAAAATGTGTCTTTGCTGAAGACGCGTAAGGTAGGCTGGCTTTTCTGCGACTTCCTCTCATACGGTGGATACCAATCAAGACCGCCTTTGACGGAACCCACGGTCATCTGGCACCAGAAATCTAGCTCCAACATTGTGGCTCTCAAGTCTTCACTTTTCCTTTTATAGAGATTCTCAACCACATCAGGTTGAATCAGATGTCCTTCAGTAGCGGCGACGTATGACAAATACTGGCCCACCACCTCTCTACGGGGCTTCGTAAATTCCAAGGTTGTGTGAAGATCCAGATCGGCAAGTGGAACATTCCGCACATCATTGCAAGTCAACACCACTGGTCGCTTCGAATTCTGAATCAGAGACTGGACACCAGACCAAAAGCCTCGATCGTCCTCGAACAGTTGATCGACCTCTTCAAAAAGAATTAATGACTGCTTTTGCTCCTTGGATGGTTGAGGCGTACCCGGCCGTGAAACGTCTTTCAGAGACTGCTTCATGGAATTTTTCATGAGCGCTGCGAGGGACGGCTGAGCCAGGGTTTCTTGATTGACGAGCGGGTCCTGGTCGCGTGCCATACTTGAACTTCTGCTCAAGTTTTGAGCAGCTTGAACGATGTGGTTCTGCGCCAGGTCGCCCACCTTGTCAAATATGTCCCTTTGACTTCTTCTCATCCCAGCATGAATCTCAAAGACTTCAAATCCAAGTTGTCGAGCAACGGCAAATACCGATGCAGTCTTACCGCAGCCGTTGGGCCCAACAATGAGAATGGCATTCTTGACTTTTGGAACGAGCAGCTGTTCGTCTTCGTCGTCGACAATAAAGTCGTCTAGGTCGTCATTCTGTCTCCTCGGCTTCTTCTTCTTCCTGACTTGCGGCTTTGGCTTGTCCTTGTCGAGTCCCTGTTTAACATTGTGCACCATGAGACTTTGGAGCCAGTCAAAAAGCAATTTACATTCTGGTTGCAAGACCTCTTCCCACGCAGATGGAGCATATTTTTGGGCCCAAGGAAGTGGCCCGGGCGCTTCAGCACGATCAAATGAACTGAACGCATTAATTGCACGAGTGCGCGCCATTGAAACTGGCCCAAATTTCTCCCCATACCCTTTTTCACAAGACAGTTGATTTATAGCATCAGAAGACGTCCCGTACAACCTTTGAGGGCGATAAAGCAATTGGTTGTGGTGAGGAGTCTCGGAAATAGCGACGCCATACCGTAAGAACACGTTTTCCATGTCATCGAGCTGTTCCAGTGGGATTTTGCGTTTTTGCTTATTGAGTCGCTGGAGGTTAATGGATGATTGCGAGCTTCTTCTGGTAGGACCACCAACATGCTGCAAAGCACGCGGTGGCCACGGAGGGCTTCGCAAATTTGCATCTTTGGTGATGGACGACTTATTGGACTTGAACACAATGTCCTTCCAAGGTACACGTTTCTGCATATCGGCAGGGTGATCATTATCCGCTAAGCACGGCTTAGAATCCGCGTTTGATCCGGCTGAAATATTGCTTATGGAACGTTGAGCCAACTTTCCTAAAAAGAAAGGATGTGTTACTTTGCTCCGATGGGCTGTATCTTCCGTGTTCTCATTGGCAGCTACCGGCGGGTTTGCATGACTAGTTATTGCGTCCTTGGACAATATTTCGCATATGGTCTTACCGGTGGTCCCGTCCTGCCTGTACTTGATTTTTGCGACTAATGTCGGGGTGAATTTGCCATCTTTGAGCTTTAAGTTTGTGCTGTTTGCTGAAGTATTTGAATTTAACCCAGCTGCGCTCGACGGCGATGTCTTCTGCAGTGTTGATCGAGTATTTTCGATAAGGGAACCCTTTATGCTTACTTGCGTTGTCCTTGGCTTTGGTGGCTCGTCCTTCGTACCGACTTGTGATCTAACCAAAGCAATGTCTTTCGCAGGTACTGTGACGCCATTTTGGACGCTGTTCCCAATTCCTTCGTTGAGTACTTTAGCGGAACCTGGTTTTGGCGGTCGCCCACGCCTTCTTTTTGATGTTTCCGGCGTGGTCGTGCAAGCAGCTCGAACGACAGTGGACGAAGGCTCGATGCCAGATTGGCTGTACTCGGACGTGGTTTCAGTCTCAATTGATGTGGTGGCTAGCCTAGGTTCCTTGTCCTTAGATTTGGACTCATCCGGTTCGATGCTGATTTTCCGCCTTTTCCTCCGATGAACAGAGAACACAGGTGTCTCGCAGGACCAAGTCCTTGGTTCATCCAAAGATCCGCTATCGCACTGGGACGTTAATTCTTCAGAAGCAGGGGTGCTTTGAGCAGGATTTGTGGCCGCGGCCCTCGGAGGTAGGCTCGTCCTTGCTGTGGAAGTATCATTGTTTTCTACAGTCAACTGTGTCGCATGGACTTTCGAAGGAATGGTTACAGCAGCTGTTGTATCTTTTTGTAGTGCTGTCATAGTCAATCGCAGTCCGACACCATCTGAGGGTTGCTTACTTGGCTTGAAATAGGAATACATCAGGCTTGCAGCCAATAACTCTCATTTTGAATCAGAGAGACACAGATTAAAAATTGGCCTTCCCTTTGTATTCAGTCTTGTTTCAGTAAGACCTCATCTTGTCTTCACACATGAAAGAATCCTCCGCCGTACTTTTAGAAACCAGCCCGAACTACGTTGATGGGAACGCGTCGGAAACTGCAAGCACGCGTCACAGGCGCACCTGCCCACTCATTAACCAAGCTTTTTTGAACTGCCGAGTAGCTTCGTCCTAGGTTTTAATTTTGGCGGCAGATCGACAGCGCTAGGCGAACCAGGTTTAAATTTGCAAGGTAACTTGGCATCACCAGACTTTAATGTAAGGAATCACAAACGCATTGCTTTACGACCTTGAATGGTGCCATACAATGTCCCGATGTCGACGCTACACAATATCTCTTACCTCCAGAATGCTCTGCGAAGTCATTTCCGCAAACCTACCCGAAGAGTAAGCAGGCTCGGCAGGGACTAGAACGTTGCCCTAGTCACGTGATTCTAAAATTTTTGGAGAAAGACTGGAGTGGGCCAAAATTTTGGGCTTCCCGATCAAAGGACAAATAGTATGTGAAGTGTTGCGACCACGCAATGGAAATCAATGGTCCTACACTACTCACGAAGCTGCCGCGAGCAGGAGCATCAGGCGAAGGCTATACTCAATTCAGTCAAGTTTGGGGATTGCGACATGGACGAGCGAAGAAACGCCACGAAATTTGTGCTGCAGTGGATGGCAACTCGCTAAATGTTTTTGAGGTACGAAGTTCGGTGTGAAGCAGGCTGTTACTGCATCGCTGACTGCATCTGATAGGTTGTGAATGGAAGAAACATCGCATCCTGGCCTGCCCCGCCTGACTCTGTCTTCCTCTGCCCACCCCATTCTGAGCGCATCTTCCATGAAAATGGTGGCTTTGTCCGAAGATCTTGGTGCACGAGTCGTAGACGGGGCCAGATAACCATACAACGCTTTGAGCAAATCCAAAATGGAGACGAGACGACTTCCTCGACCACGAGCCACGTATTGAACAATCACTCTCCCGTGCTGAAGCTTGCGCCGGTCCAGATGAGAGAGCAACATGTCCTGGTCATCCAAGAGGAGGGCAATCTGAATATTCTTGCATCGAACGGAACCGGAACGCTAATCCAGGCTGTTTTAAATGACTCAGGCAGCACCATCAAACTTGTTGCTGCATCTGGTTGGGCCCTAGATGAGGCCAAATCCACAATTCTTCACTCTAGGCAGGACTTGAGTTCGCAACTTGCTGATGACACGATCATTGTCGCCGGATTATATAAGCCGCAACGTTCCGAGTCGCTTCATGTGGGAACATGGGCCTTGAGACTTGGACAAATTTCGCAAAGCTCCAATGCTGTTGTCGAACCACTGCACATTCACAACATCGCAGACCAGCTCTCAAATACTATCCTTCGGCGAGCTCGTTTTGAAATCACTTCGGCTGGTAAGCTCGAGATCAGTGGCCCGTCCACTGTCACAACGTTTGATCTTACCACCATCGTGCCGCGAAGAATGCCCGAACGCAAGCATAGCGTGCCTGAAGTCATCTCAAGGCTGGACCTGAGTCACGATGTGGATCTATGTTTGACGCAAGACCAGATTCTCTTATGCAACAAGACTTTTGGATCTATTCTTGCAGAGTGTCGGATTGGGAACTCCTTACTGAAGAGAAAGCGCGATGGCCAAGGCTACTCGCGGCTTTCTCTTGTCGCTTACTTCTCGCAAATGAAAAGAGTTTTGGTTTCCGATGGGAGCCAATTGCTGGCTCTTGACATTCAGCCGACCTCGGATGCACCGCAGCCATTCAAACAAGCATCCATTCTGGCTGGGAACATACTCCGCGGGTCCAAGCAGGAAGAACGTCGAACTAAAAACTCGCCTGAACGATCATTTGCGATCGGCAAGGTGCAGCAGGAGAAAATTGTCCCAAACTGGCCTCTTGTGTCGAAAGAGCTAGACTCATTGGCTCAAAGAGGCGATTCCAAAACATTTCATGACATCTTTATCAAGACGTTCGACCTTCAGGGAGCAAAGGACTTCAATTTCGCCAAATTACCACCAAGCAAGGTCGACTATCTCCTTTCTAAGATGTTTGCAACTGCACCTATTGGCAGCGACCAACCTCGGCAATTGAAAATCTCTTTTCTACCAACGGAACTACTTAAGTGGTGCATCAGTGCTGGTCTTATAAACGAATATCGACTTTCTCAGGCTCTAACCACCAACACCACCATTTTGAAAGCCAACGCTGTGGCACAGGCTATCCTCGATGCAGATCCGCAACTAGCACTCGTTGAGTACTACGTCCAGCACACGCCTTACTTGCAACCACACGTCCTTACATTTCTCATCAAGTTCCTCGTCGAAAGGGCTCTTGACCAATCCAACACCGATGCAGAAGCCAGACTAGCACATACAACAGGCGATGGAGATGAAGCGGCAAAAACATCGTCTCAGCAAGTCGCCATCAGGTCTAACGTTGACGAACTGAACACATCCTCCGCGGCAACGACCTGCCTAGCATACGCACTCAAACGACTCGCGTTCACCGGCACCTCAAACGTTTCAATACAACTTCGTACGCTAGACCAACGCAACATTCTGGCTCTTATTCAATTCCTCCGTCAACAGCTCTTTCTTGGCGGCTACTCTGTCTTTAAGCAAAGCAGGAGATATTCACACCCACCACTGCCAGAGCCGGCCAGCGGTGATCACCAGCCTAACCCCAACCCTCAAATAAACCTTTCCGGCCTCGTGACACTCCTCAACGGGTGTATCGACGCTATCGGACCCCTGGGTGTCCTTGGTTCTGAGGAGTACGATGATTTTTTGCAGAAGATGATTCCGGATCTACTCTCGGAGGTTTCGAGTGCGACTCAGGCTGTGGAGGACGCGACATTTTTACAGGGCCTGGTGCGGGAGACTCTCCGCTATGCAGAATCGGTCGAACGGCAACCGTTCGAGATACGCAAGAAAGTCGAGAAGCAGGCAGAGTCTGGGACCGCACAAAGAGGAAAGATTGTCACACTCTACACGGAGCCTGAAGTGGGAGAAGTCAATCTATCTGGGTCAGCATTGCCAATGAGTTTGAAGGCTGAAGAAGTCGTGGATCCGTTCAAGGTTCGGAAGGATGGACAGGTTCTACGACGGTCGGCCCGTGAGATGGGCAGGTTGAGGGACAGGTTGAAGGCTCCTTATGCATTTGAGAGGCTTGTGTTATAAAGGGCATATCACCATGCAAGTGATGATGAATGTGATCATTGTACTCATTACTCGCCTACGCTAGACAGTCATACTCTGTCAGTAGAGTCATCAAGCATTTTCGGGCAATACCGACTACATCGTCGTTGACAGTTTCACGGAACATCTTTTCCACAGGGCGCACCTCTGAAGTCCAATTTGGCAGGCTAATCGTAGCGCAACAGTTTATCTTCAAGTTGGAGGCTAACACATCTTCGTCACATTTAGTAGACTTGGCAAAGTGTCGTTGTAGAGCAAGAAGCTAGATTGTAGGGTTGATAAAGCCATTGCGAGTGTGTCTTTTGCGAGGGTTTTGCCAGATGATCTTTCAACAGCATGGACAGCGAGCGACCTTTGGGTTTCCGACTCCAGTTTGACTTAGCACAGAGATTTTTGTGACATGACTGCACTAATTGATGGGAACGCGATCTACCAGTGTGCCGCATTGAGTGCAATTAATCTATATGTAATATGTCAGTATGGTCACGTTCATCCAGCGTCGCTCAGGTGATTCTCAGCAAGCAATGCTTGAAGGCGCTGAGCTGGACCACCAATTCATAGGTCAGCATTGTAGCTCAGTCGCCGTAATCTTAACGAAGGTCCTTCAGCAGCCCAAGATCACGACCTGTCACCGACGACAGTGACCCATAAAGTTAACTAGTAGACGCATAAGATTGGCAGCTTCGATGCTTGCTGCTCCGGGGAATCCAAGGGTTATTATAATAGGCCGCAGACGGTGACAAGCAAGGACAAAGTGTTCCTGCATGGCCGCCGCTGCCTTTCCGGCGCTGGCATTCCCGCAATCCGCAAAGATCTACAGGGAAAAGCGGAGACTAGCAAAGCGCAGTTTAGGTGGGCTTTGGCGGGCGCCAGGCTACGACCCCCGTCAAGCCCCCCGTGAATCTTGAGCCCGAATTGTAACTTGAAACCGAAAACTCGACCACCTATTCAGCGATTGAGTGGAATCTTCGGGTGAACGACAAACGTGAAGCTTGTCTCTTTCTCTCTCCACCAACTAGAGTGTGTCGAGCAAGTCACGGATAGATCGCCAACCCGAGACCAACTTTCGATCGACGACCAGCACACGACGGATCGACCGGCTTGTCACTGCTTCAGACCTGTGAACAACACCGCTACCTCCATCCCATCAACTTCTCTTTCTATCAAGAGGCGCAGAGATCATTCTTCCGCCAAGCGATGAGCCCAAGCTCACACTCCCATCGCTGACGACTGGCTTCCCTGTCTGGCCCAAGAAGTCGCAATTATGGCCTCCTTTGGTGGCGGCGCATACCATCCCGACTCAGATGCGGACGATGAGTTCGAAAGGAGCGTTGTAGCCTCCCCGATACAGCATCACACTGATTCCTCGGAATCGTCGTCAGAGCCACCGTCAAACGAACACACTCCCACCACTTTCGGCACACCCTTTGACGATGGCACACGGCCAAGGAATGTGATTTCTGACTGGACGACGGAAGAGTGTGCTCATTTTATAGCCAGCCTAGGGCTGCGCCAGTACAGCGATCAATTTATAGGTAGAGTGTCCGCCTCTACTGGCGGCGAGCAAGACCTAACCGGTGCTAGAACACGGAATCGTGGGAGAAGCATTGATAGCCCTCAACCACGAGGAACTCAAAGAGATGGGCATTGCAAGCGCTGGCCACCGGCTGAAGATCTTGAAAGAAGTCTACGACATAAAGATCCAGCAAGACGTGCCTGTTGAGTTGGACGACTATCTTCCTCCGTGTATGTGATTTTCCCTTCCACTGCCTCTATCCTCTGCCGCATTTGCTGACCCGCATCTAGCACAAGCCACATTGTCTGAGCAAGAAAAGGCCACCAAGGAGGATATACTAAAGCTAACCAACGCACTCCTTAAACTACGCGACGATCGAATTGTCCAGCTCGAGACTCAACTCACCAAAATTGCCGATGATTCGCGGAAGCTGCGCACTGAACTGTGGCCGCTATTCAAAATGGTGAAAGAACGGGAGCCTCTGCCATATCGTCCACATGAGGGTGGCATGGCCAGTCCTGATTACTTGCAGGAGGCGTTGATGTCACCGTCTCTGCCGCCCGCTGAGACAGAGAAGCAGAAGCCCAGCCTAACACGAACCTTCAGCAAGAAGCTCGGCCTGAGCAGTGGCACTCCAAAGAACCACAGCCCCACTCACTTCCCCAGCACGATTCCCGAAGGCAAGGTCACCCATGAAACCGAGAGGGATCGCGTCTTGGGCGGTCTCCAGCCGTCAGCGGCCGCATCTGCTGCCAGCAACCAGCTCACCGCGAGCATGACAGGCGGCGCTTCATTATCGCACCACAGCCCCAATCCCAACTCGCCCACCTCTCCCATGCCTGTCCCTCAACACCCACCTCTCGCCGCGCGATCCTTTCAGCGTGAAGGCTCATCCACCCACCCACGTTACGATGGAGCAGACGAATCCGCTCCATTTCGGAATCCAATCCCCACTCCGCCGCTTACAGGCATTGCCCATGACCCCATTGGCATCCGCTCTGCAACCACGATCGGGACGAAACCATCCTCATCTACCATCTCCAGTGCTTCAACGTTGATCGCACAGCGCGAGATGATGTCGGCATCCGTCCCTCCGCAATCAGGGGGTGGAGGCATACCACGTCCCAGCAAAGAAACCAAAGACGCCGATGCCGAAGACCCATCTGTCCAAATCTTCAAATCCTTCCGAGTCGCCCTCGACGACCCATGCTGGAAGGTGCTGCCAGCCGCTCTCCGCAAATACAACATCCAAGCCGACTGGCGACAGTACGCACTGTACATTGTCTACGGCGACCAGGAGCGCTGCGTCGGCCTCGAAGAAAAACCGCTTGCACTGTTCAAAGACCTAGATAGAGAAGGCAAGAAGCCCATGTTCATGCTTAGGAAGCTGGCCAACGGGATCGTCGGCGACATGCCGAGTAGCACTTCGGCTCAGGGAGGCATCAAGCCTGGCACGGCGGGGACGGGCATCCAGAGCTCCAATGCGAGCATACGGACCATGGGCCTGGAGCCGAGGACGCTACCGGGTGGGATAATATGACACTATTAAAAAGCCCAGGAGCTGCGGCTGCGCAACAAGCGGGTGGCCACGGAGGGAGCTTTGGGAGAGAAGTGAGTTCGCAAAAACAAAAAACACACCCAGGAAGCATGGCGTCTCGGGGAGGCAAGCGTGATGAGACATTTTCGGTAGAATTGCAAGATTTTGCATTGAAAAAGAAACAAAAACCACCGAGGAGCACTTCTTAACGTATGGCATATTCACACTCACGGCTTCGGCGTTGGGGACGAACTCTAGCGGGTGCTGGTGGTTACTTAGAACGCATCTATATTTTCTCGAGTTAAGCGAGTTTACTTTTTTCTATTATAACATATATCTAAATGCAGGCATATGTATGCGTCGCGCTTCCGCAGCACGATCCGCGCTCCTGCCGATCAGCCCTTCTGCCTCCTCAGCCTCTCCAAGTGCATGACCATGGCCATGGCCATCCTCGTTTCGATCCCCATCTCCATCTCCATCTCCATCATGGTCATGGTCATGGTCAGCTGCAGCCTCTCCAGCCATTGCCACCATCTCGTACACACCCCGGCCCTCGTGCTCTTTATTCAAGCGCATCAGCTTCCACCTCAGCACGGCGGCGAGCACCACGACGCCGAGCATGAAGACGCCCGAAACCAGCATGCCGCGGACATAAAACGGCCCGTCGCGCTTCGGGAACAGGTTGACGCCAATCAACGGCCCGCACTGGCCGACGATATTCATCACCATCATCGCCAGGCCCTTCTCCTTCTTGCTGGGCTGGTTGTTCAGGTTCCACGTGATGATCAGCACGACAGAACTAAACAAGCCCAGTGCGGCGCCGTAGACGGCGATGTAGCGCACTATGATACTAATGGTTCGAGGCAAGACGGAGGACTGCTCGAGGAGGCCGAAGAGCGCGATGGCGAAGTACGAGATGGCACTGAGGGCGGCGCAGGCCATCAGGCATAGGCCCCGGGAGTCTGGGATGGAGTCGGAGAGCCGGCCGATGAGCAGGACGAAGCCGAAGGAGAGCAGGTAGGGTGGGGCCGAGAGGATTTGAGAGGTCAGCGGTGAGAAGGACATGCTGTTGATGATGGTGGGGAGGAAGACCGGGAGAGAGGCGAAGGAGACGTTGATGCAGAGGAAGATGAGCGCTTGCAGCCAGGGGATGATGCTGGAGAGGGTCTGGATTGTTTTGGATGAGGTTAGACGGGCCAAAATGCTGTGGTTGCCACCTGTACCTGTGGCCTTTTCGTCGAGGAGGAGGACGGCATGGTCATTTTCGTGGCGCTGTTCATCTTGCAGACGGAGGCGCGCGACTTTTCGCTCACGCGGAGAAAGGTAGCGTGCTGTCTCCGGGGAATCTGGGATGAGACGCCATGCGAAGACGGCGGTGATGATGCTGGGGAAGCCTTCGAACAGAAAGAGTGCTCGCCATGGGTCGATCGGCCCGTTCTGGCTAAGCTTTACGATCACCCACGCCAGACTGCTGGCGAAGCTGGTCGCCAGTGGAGCGGCCGAGATCTGGAGTCCGACACGATACGCTAGCTCGGATCTTCGATAGAAGAAAGTCATGTAGAACGGAACCTGTCCAGCACACGCATTAGCAGAGGAGCTTCCGAACGAACGTAGAAATAGTGTTGGTGCGTGCTCACTCCAGGTCCAAATGCAGCTTCTGAGACGCCGAGACAAGCGCGAAGCGCGAGAAGCTGTCTAAAAGATGTCACGACGGATTGAAGCGAGGCAATGAGGCCCCAGGTTAGGACGCAGAGGCTGATGTACACGTGGGCCGGGACGAGTCGGTAGAGCAGGATCATCCACTCGAATGTGATGTAGGTGATGTAGAAGGCAATCAGACAGTAATCGAACTGGCGGTCGGACATCTGCAAGGCCTTCTCGAGTCCGGCAATCCTGGCATTACCGATATCTACGCGCCTTGTCAGCTTTCGCTCGCCGTCACCCATAGGACCATGTACGTACTGGACCGGTCAAGGAAGGACAGCAAGTATAGAAAGGCTAGAAACAGGACGAGTCTCTTGTCGAACTTCTTGAGTACTTCCTTCTCTTCATCGTCTGTGTAGATCTTGGACAAGGTGCTGACTCTCGTAGTACGATGGGGAAAGCTCTTCTCTCTTTCGTCGTCGTCATCATCGAACGAATTGTCAGATAACTGGGCTCCAGCATCTTCGGGTTCATGTCGGTTCTCTGCTGGATGCCGTTCTGAGGAAGTGCGCGAGAAGGCCGTGCGATCAACCTGAAAGTCGCGGGACGATCCCACGCTGGTACGCATCATACGTTGTCTCGAGTTGAGGTCTGGCGATGCAACAACATGGCGATCGATGGACATTGCGCTCGTGCTGTGTAAGAGCACATGTTGGAACACCTGGCCGTCCTTAACGTATCACCGTCCTAACATATTGGAACCCATTGAATGCTGTAGATCTTACACCTGCATATGGAGTCGTAATCGTTGTTGGTGGAGGTGGCAGATCGTAAACTGACGTGCTCGAGGACGGAGAATATTAATGGTTGCTTCCCGTCCTGTCGGCAGTCATCATTGGCGGAGATGCTGCAGGTGGAGATGTGCTCACTTGGTCAAATCAGTTCTTTGCTTACATCGAAGGGTAAGATGGGATTTGAGTCCTTCCTAATCAACCATATTTCGTGGCTTTCATCCATTGAATAACATTTATGACCCTATCTCGGACTATTTCAAACTGCGGCCACCTCGTCAAAGAAAGGTGCAGATTATAGCCCATGTCTAAGCACATTCAACTGTTCTGCCAAATAAGATCTGAACCGATCAGCACCGTTAGGGCCTGCTCCACAATGGACCTCTACTCCGTAGTACCTGTACACGTCATGCTGACATTTTGAGGCATGTTCGATTGTCTTTTCTGAAGGCCGAGCAACTACTATGAACACCAAATCGAACGGCATAGACTCAATCGATAATCTCAAGGACCCGGGGTCGGATAGTATGAATCAACTGGTCGACTGTAGCCGTACGGGATGCCACTCGGGCCTCTCCCGGATTGTTTCTTTGGTTTCTTAGGAGCCCTCAAGTCCTGGGGCGACAACTCTGGTGCCACGAAGGAATCTCTCCCCTTCTCTGATCCTCCACGACTATGCAGCGGTCGCCTTGGAAGAGCTTGACGTTGTTCATGGACAGCATCGCTCAGTGGGCTTTCTGTTAAAACCTGTCCTGGATGGTTCGATCTCCTGTCCGCTCGTGTGGTGTGGGTGCTACTCGCTCGTTCGGCACGCTCGTTCGGGATTCTACCGCCATCGTTGAAGGATGTCACCTCATCGAACTTTCGTTTTTTGCCTCCATGCAGGCTCGTCGTCGTCTGCGTAGCTGTGGCCAACGTTGTTTTCACTTCATCAATCAATCGCTTATCAGCGCGGATTTCCTTCAAGCGCCCAAGGATATTTTCGGTCGTGTCACGAAGGAACTTGGCCACTGCTTGTCGCTGCGAATTGTTGTTCTTATTAACTGCAAAGAATTCGACTTTTGCGTTTTCGTACACATTCCAAAGGCGAAGTGTCAACTTGTCGAATTTGGCTACAAGAGCCGCGAGCACGGCAGACTTTTGTTCTTCGGCAGTCATCTTGAACATGCGCTTCTTTCCAGGTGAAATAGCGACGCCAGCGTACGTCTGCGCAGGAGGTGGGTCTTGTTATGTCAATTTTACCGATCTTGGGTAGGGAAGCAAGTCATCTCACCTTGGGTCGGGATCGTGGCCGCACTCAACTCATTGAATAAAGCTCCTCTCCTCTGCATAGGGTCGGTCCTGGAAGGGATGCCGAGAAATTCATCACAGAAGAAACTGATGGCCGCAGCCGAACCTAAATCGTTGCCGTTCTTCGTGAGAATAAGCAACGCCTTGTCGTATACTGTGACATGGTGGTCCTCAAAGGCTTGCGACCGGGATTTGACCAACTCTACTCTTCTCAAGAAGGTGTTGAAGAAAGCATCAGAGTTCGAATATATGATTGCATCAAGCGAATCATCCAGATGTTTGACGCGTAGAGCGCAGCTGACTATCTCTTGAACTTCTTCTGCGGGACCTGGTAAGCCCTGCGTCGGTGACGATGATAAGAAGAGGCCACCGCTGTCCGGTGGTGTGGCCATAATGAAGATTGAAAATGATGAATTTTGATAATAGACAGCAGGAACGACCAATCTTGCGAGAAGGTAGGAAGGCACGCAGTTGCCTTATTAGCATTGCTCCAGTCTTAAGATCACGACCCAATGCTTTCACATGCATTGTCTGCAGTCTTGTTTGCTGACAGGAGTGAAAGGTCCTTCTACCGTTGTCTTCACTCACATGCTCAGTAATGCCAACAATGCTTGCCTACGGAGCAAACTGTGCAAGCGACAAAACACAGAAGATGGACAGAACCTGAAAACCATACTAGCTAATCTATTCGTTGTAGGAGGAATAGTAGTTAAGTAAGCTAAATACTACAGATGTCGATAGATTCTAAAAGTCAGCTGTTTGACCAGCAGAATACCATGGCAGCCCCAGAGAGCCACCGCAGAAGTCCAAGCGAGGTCATGTTATAGACCACTGGACCTCTACTATGCAGGCATCGGGCAATAACACCTACCAGTCTACTTCAATCATAACTCTGAAGCCGCGTAGGATCGTTGAGATACCTGTAGCCCTGCCAAAACATTCTTGAGTGATAATACGCGGGTTGAAGACAGCCTCGACTGGATTTCTGACATTCGCTAATTGTCTTGCTAAGTGGTTTTCTTCACGCAATCTCTACCTGTAGCTCAGAGTCTTGCAACCCCAGAGCGTGAGATTAAGCCAGAAAACGGTATCTGATGGTTACGAACTTGCGTACCTAACGCACTTGTGAAATTTCCAAAATGGGCTTAGAAGTCTGACGACTAAAATTTGATTTGCCCACCTTATTTATGACTTATGCTCCAACTCAAGCATTTTATCTGGGGGTAGGAATAGAAGGCCTCGAATCGACATTGCAGGTTCCATACGACGATATGTAAAGTTGCACTCCTCAGGATCCTACGGAGTTTTACAAGCAACTAAATCTCAGCTCGCACTTCGAATCAGGCTTCAGCAGACAGAAATGCCACCCGAAGAAGATGACCCAGTCATTGCCTCATACGACATCTTCATTTCCTCTCCTCAGCCAGCACAAATGGGGGACACTACCAATGATGCTAATTCCCAACCAAATCCCCCTGGCATCTACGTGCTTCAATACCCTTCACACAGGCCGGCATCCAAACCATACAACACAGCGCGTGGGCAAAAGCCAACAAACTTTCGAATGAAACAGAAAACGGGAATCGTCGAGATCGACGTCCCACTCCTCATTTCAGACAACTACAACACGCCTCTAGGCAGCCAGCTCGGGCGGGCAATCCACGAATCCAAGGCATTGAACCCCACCACCGGCCACGGTCTAAGCGGGGGCTTTGCGCAAAACCAATCCTCAGCACAAGCTACTGTGAATCTGAACGATAACGACGATGGAAATCACAACAATCACGACACAACCCTTCGCACCCAGACACTCGGCGGCAAAATCTCCAGCACCACCGACAAAGACCCAGTGTACATGCTCGCAACAGTCGACCGAGGCAGGAATTCCGTGCACCTGCACCACGTGGACGCGGTGATCCAAATGAGCCCACAACTGCACCACATCGACGCGGCGGACGAAGCCAAGCGCCGCGCCGAGACGTCGTCCAGCAGCAGACCGAAGAGCGAGGCCCCCAGCGGCGGCGGGGGGGCCGACGGCAAAGCCAAACTCGAGACCAAAGCAATCGAGATGAAACTCAAGGACTCGACGAGAGAAGATCCCAAGGACCGCAATCTGAAAGACAACGCCAAGCTGCTCCGTGATATCCAGAATGATCCCTGGGATAGCTACGACTGGGTCGAGCCGCAGGACGCTGAGTATAAAGACGCGCTGGGGGGATCGGGCCAGACGCTTGCGGAGGGAGGAGAAGGAGAAGGAGGAGAGTGTCCCCGGCTGAGGAGTGCGCTCGATAACGACGAGTGGTTGAATAGGATGAGCAGTCCCGGGATCGAGCTGCGGACACGGCTGAAGGGGAGAGACCGCGAGCGCGCGCGGCGGAAGAGACAGGAGCGGTTGCGGGCGGCGAAAGCGGAGTCGGCTGCGGGAGTAGGAGCTGTGGTGGCTGTGGATGGGACGGACGATTCAGCCGTGTCGGAAGACGAGGAGGATGGAGGTGCTACGGATGGAGCGGCTGAATGGCTTGGGAGTCCTGAGGTGCAGGTCAAGCAAGAGGGTGGAAGCGCGGTGTCTGCTGCATCGGCTGATGTGGCTCCTACGTCTCCTGTCCAGAGAAGGCGAGGACGCCCGCCGAAAATGAAATAGATGAACGCAGGCCATGTGCATAGAGGGAATGCGATATCTCAACTTCAATTGTTAAGGTCATACAAAGATTTACCCCTCAGCCGAAAGATGTTCAACTACTATCAGCTACCATGCCATTGGAAGCTCGACCCTACTATTAATCTCTACGTCAAGAGAGTTTACATATGCTCATGTTGAGAACATGACGCAGTCACAAGATCCAAGACGTAATTTTTCATTTTCGTATTCTCTACCTGGGTCGCACAGTCAAGACGTTGCTTAGAAGGGGGTTCATTTGCTGCCACATCATGTCACTGTCCGTCTTGCACTGTATTCGTTGGAGCCATCTTCCCACCTTTGCCTTACCTTCGTGCTTGGCCACGACCGGTTCCAGAATTCAACGCCTCTATTCAAATGCTCAAATGAAACTGTGCATATGTCGGAAACATGTTGGGGTGATACATGACTGGGTATCTTCGTATGGTCGTAAGTGATTATTGGGTCGTTCAAAACTAGGATTGCATAAGGGCTCGAGACGTGGGAGCTTGAAGGTTGACGACGGATGGAGGTGGACGGGAATCGCATTCTTAGATTGTGACATTCGAGCTTTATTCGGTGGCGTTCGGGCTTGCAGGACCAACATATCTGACTTGCAGAATGGTTGTTGGGTGCGCGGTTTGGTTTACATGTCCATGGAGTCATTGCCATTAGCAAAGTTGAATTGGCCTTGCGGGTGCTGGGTGTTCAAGGTATAACCTTGAGCATTTGCTGTTGGTGCGATTTCCTCAATATCGGCTCCCGCGTCTTCCTCATCCGAGAAGTATTTCTCGATGATGTTGTAAGCCTTCATGTAGATCTCCTCGTTTGCGTTATTTTGACAATCATGTATCTTTTCCATACCACCCGCTTCTTCGATAAATAGTGCATATCTGTTGACCTTGGCGTCTGGTGCATCGGGGTTGGCGGCTTCTTTATCCATCTCGCCAACCTTGAGGATGTTCTCCAAACCGTCAAGAGCGACTTGGATGATCTTATTATCCGGACATGCCAGCAGATCGCAGAGGGGTTTGATGCATCCCTGATGCACCAAGTATCTGATTTGATCCGGCTTTTGCAGGCCGCCACTTGTTGCATTGGATATAGCCCAGCAGGCCTCTTTACGAGTTTTGAAGTCTCCATTCGACAAGAGTTGGATTAGTGGAGGGATGATGCCGGCGTCGACGACCCCTTGGATCTGTGTAGAATTGCCAGCAGTAATGTTTGAAATTGTCCAGCATGCTTCCTTCCGTATCCCATCTTTTTGCGAGCTCAAGAGGGAGAGAAGAGCATTCAAGGCACCGCAGTTAATGATTACCTGCGTCTGGACGTCGTCTCCAGTAACAATATTGCCGACCGATCGCAAGGCCGGCGTTTGAACTGACGTTGAGGCGTGCATCAACAGCTCAACGAGTCTTCGGGGAATGCCGGCTTCAATGACTGCCTGGATTTTGTCATTAGCACCATCTGACAGGTACGAGATAGCCCAGCAAGCATCGATGAGGACTTCGTCGTCAAGCATGTAGACCAGCTTGGCTAGGACGGGCAAAGCAGGTTGGATCTGTACAAAGTCAGCAATTGACACAAGTGGATTGCGAGGGATATCTTACAGTCTGCCAGTCGGGCTGAGGTGTCTTGCCACGGCAGAAATTGCTCAGAGTCCAAGTAGCATTTCGCAGCATGCTCAACTTGCGCCCGTCTCCAATCAGGGCAAGCAGAGGTTTCAAGGCGCCCTGAGCCAGGACATAGTCTCTGCACGCAGGGCTATCACCTGCAATGTTACCGAGTGCCCACACGGCCTGTTCTCTAACGTCGGGTTCGGGGCTGCTGAGAAGCTCGACAAAGATCGGTACAGCCCCGGCCTCAATGACGACTTGGGTTTGTTGTGCCGAGCCGGAAGCGATGTTGGTCAAGGCCCAGGCAGCCTCAAATTGTACCAGCGTATGGGGGGATCGGAGGAATTCGACAAAGCGGCTGACAACTCCGGTTTCGATGACCTTCTCAATGGGCGGGTTTCGCTCTTTGCTGAGCAGTTTTCGGAACTTGGTCGTTGCTTGGATCTGGGCATCGATCTGATCGGAGAACACACCCTTTACCATTTCTGGCAGCTCAGTGCTCAACTGTGCCCTTGTCAGCTCCCATCAAAACTCAGACTGCACCAAGAGAGACATACCTCGCTTTCGATGTTGCCCACTTCGTCATCGCTATCGACGCCACTAAAGCTGGGCTCAGGGCCGCCATCGGGACCCCTGGCAACGCCTCTTCGCTTCGCTAGATTCTCTTCTCTCTTTTGCCGGCGGATCTCGATTTGCTGTTCTTCTCTTCGTCGTCGCAGCTCATCTGGCTTGAAGGTGTTCTTAGCCTTGAATTGGGTACGACGATGTTCTGGAATGTACCGCTCCGCCATTTTGGACGGACTGCAAGGTGAGTAGTTGATCGAATGAGGCTTGGACGGTTACAAGGACAACGAGCGGAAGTAAGGAAATCAGGAGACACAGAGGTGAGGGAAGAAGTAAGTAGTTTGCTGATTATGTGTTTTGGCAATCGGAGGGAGTTGCGGGCGCAACCATGGAGGCCACTTTGAAGGCCATGCTTTGCGCCAAGGCACTAGGCAGCGTTGGCCCATTGGCACGTGCTCAACGCGTTCACAGCGTTATCGATGCTCGTGGCCCCGTGTGGAACGCGTCCACCCACAAACAAGTCGCGCGTGCTTGTCACTGCGACGAGGTCTTCTATACCTCACAAGCTCGTGCCGATCATGCCGGACCGCCACGAGCAATGGCCTTATCTACGCCATCCGGCTTCGTGTCGGTGGCCGACGCTCAAAGCAGACGAGACAGGTCGCTTTATAATGTTGTCGGCATCTGCACCGACTATCTCCAACCCGCACAATCTAGAGGTAGTGACTTGACCATGAAATTGAACCTTTGGGACACAAGCTGTCTTACGGATTCGGGTGTTGGTGATGATGGCATGCTCTTTCGACTTTTCCACTCTCAAAGACCTCGCTTCCCAGCTGTGCAAGAGATTGGCGATGTTGTCTTCCTCCGCAATGTTAAAACACTGAACATAGGCGGTGCATGGATTGGCATGTCAAATTCAGGGACTACCTGGACAGTGATTTCTGGCCCAAGCCTTCTGGAGAGCACGCACCCATCACTTGAAGACGTTGAGCCTAGACTGCCCTACGAAGGACGACACCCAGATACAACTACTGGTCAAGGCCCACGCCCCAACCTCATTGAACTCAGATATGCCAGATCGCTTCTAACAAGAAAGGACCCGAATTCGTTTCGCCCACCACCAAAGAGTACTGCTCTGGACGTTGCAACCATCATTACTGCGAATGGTGGCAGAGCCCCAGTGGTTCAAAACTCAAAGTATCGCATGATCAAAGAACTTGTTGACCCTGCTGATCACCGTGGCCTCCAATTTGCTGATCTACTGGGTGAAGTTCGTCGTGTGTTTTATGGCTCAAATCCGGCTGAGATCAAGATCACTGATTATACTGAACACCCTCTGCTCTACGACTGCTCTAGAGACAAAAATGGAACAGAGATTGACATTCTTAGGCAACAAGGGTTGGCAGATCTCCTTGGAGGAAGAATGACGATCAGCGTCAATTTATGGGATGAACATAGAGACTACATCCAGGACTTGGCACTGAGAGGCCAACTCGGCAATGGATCGTTCATCCGTATGAAGAACGTCAACATCAAAATGAATCGCAACCATGGTCAGCTCGAGGGCTACTTGAGGGGAGGGAGTGGTCGATTTGGCCCATCCATCACTCTTCACCGAGCAAGTGAGGCCGTCGATGATCCTGCCTTGCAAGACTTGGTGCAAAGGAGACGAGCTTACCACCTTCAGAAACAGGCGGAAGCGCTGCATATTAACCCAACTGATACGGCTCTGGGTAAACGGCCAGCGTCCGAGGCAGAGGAAACATCTATCGTGCATAAGCCTGCAAAACTGAGCAAAAGCCAAAAGAAGAGGGTGAGGCAGCGACAACAAAAGCAAGTTCAGGCAAACGGCAAGCCATCTACTACAACAGGTAATGACACTAATCAGAAGTGTTTGCCAAATCAGCATGTCAGGTGCGAGGGAGTGAATATACCTTTAACACCAATTACAGACATCGTAGACGAACAACAGTTGCGACGCGAGACGGTTGCAGGTAATTCTTATGTTTTACCATTTCAAAATTGCAAGTACAAGAGCAAAGTCCAGACTGTGGATTTCTTCCCCGACAAGCTCGAAGACTTTTCAACAAGGTACCCGATATCAGAGTCTAAGAGATTGATGTTTCCGGAACATGAAAGCGATGCCGAAAGCTCAGCTGGAAGCGGGCAGGAAATCTCGGGAGAGTCGAGGTGGCATTGGCATTTCTTTCTCATGGTTCGAGACCCCGATCACGCCAAAAGTGGTGCTTCAACGGAAACAACCATGGTTCTTCAGGTTGCTGGCCAAGATGGCGATTATCTTCTCAACATGGAAGCTTGTGATCTGAGAGAGAACCCGCAAGAGCTTGCAAAGCTCAGAGAGAAGTTGTTTGTTTTGTGGGGCGACCTTGAGGAGAAGAAGATCGAACACGGCCAGAATGGACGAGAGCTCCAAGAAGCGGGCATTACAGTGTCGTCTACACCTTTTGAATGCTTGATCAAAGAATATGGAGTCAAGGCACGCAGTAAAGATGGAGGGGTTGTGCCCGGAGAATGGGAAAGAATGTTTGGACTGTTCAAAACCAACGTTGGTTGAACGAACGGACACGAAATGGTTGTTAGTCAGTCCATGTAATATTACCTAGACCTACCAAGAAAGGTGTTAGTCGCGCTACATGTCTGAAAGGTGTGTGTTCTAGGTATCTTAGGTAGGCCACACGCGCAGTGTGGATGTAACATGAATGAGCCACGTTGGAATGAATGCAAAATGCTCGCGACAATAACGAGGTCTATTAAGACTGGAGCTGTATAATAGAGATAGCACAGTGAAAAGCACGCTTAGATCTGTACTGTAAGCCAGAATTCGGAACCCTTTTGACTAGCTCCAACTTGAACCACAATTTCCCAAGCCTTCCCCAAAGAAGTAATTTTACAGGCGGTTTTATAAAAAATAAATCGAGGCTCCCTCGACCACACTTCATACTTTGTGACTGTATAAATTCCAAAAAAATCGACGCAAAGCATGGCGACCGATCTTAACTCTCCGCCCTGCGCGGACTGTAACACCAACATTTCAATATACACGATCCGTAAACGGCGACTCTGCAAGACATGCTTCCAGCGGTACACAGCGAGCAAAATCCTCAAGCGCATGGAGACGTACCGGTTCAAGAGCCAGAGCCAGAGCCAGAGCCCAGCAGCAGCAGCAACAGCAGCAGGAGCAGCAGCAGGAACAGCACACCAACGCAAGCGCCTGCTCCTGCCACTATCCGGCGGCGTCAGTTCGCTCGTCCTCCTCGATGTTCTAGACCAGCAGATCAAGAAGCAGCTGCGACAGCAGGGGCGGACGGCGTATGAACTGGTTTTATGTCATGTTGATGTCGAGGGGTGTCTAGCAGGGGTGGTGGGGAGCGAGGGAGAGGAGCGTTGTCGTCGGAGGAGGAGGAAGAGCAGACTCGATGAATGGCGAAGCAGAGTGCGCGAGGTGTTTGAACTGCATGAATTCCTGCCTGTTGTGGCGATGGGCGAGGTTTGGGACTACGACGCGACTATCGAGGAGGATGTGCGGTGTCTCGGTCTGACGAGGCGCCACCACCACCACGACGACGGCGGCGGCGGCGAGGGTAGTAGTGAGGGTAGTGAGGGTAGTAATGATGTGTTTGTTGCGAGGGTGGTGGGTGCTTCGGCGCGCACGGCGACGGCGCGGGCCGATCTACGCTCCTTACTGCTCAAGCGCTTGCTTGTCGCGGTCGCGAAGCGGGAGGGTTGCGAGGGGGTGGTGTGGGGTCATTCGGATAGCAGGCTTGCTGCGCTGGTGCTTGCGTCGGTTGCAAAGGGGCGCGGGGGCGCGGTGGCGAACGAGCTTGCGGATGGGCCGAGTCCGTGGGAGGGGTTGGATTTTCGCTATCCCCTGAGAGATCTTTTTGGAAATGAGCTTGAGTTGTACCTTGGCTCGCTTGATGGCGAGGTGAGGAGGTGTTTGAAGAATGGCGGCGACGCGGGGCAGAGCGCAGAGGAAGAAGAAGAAGAAGAAGAAGAAGAAGAAGAAGAAGAAGAACGGCCCGTGTCGCTCAGGCTCACTAGTATTGACTCGCTGTTGAAGAATTATATTACTGGTCAGGGAGAGAAGTACCCCAGCATTATGGCGAACGTGGTGAGGACGGCTGGGAAACTACAAGTTCCAGACGTGACGCAGGGTAAGACGTGCAGATTGTGTGCTATGCTTGTTTCTACTGCGGATGACGAGGGACAGGTATTGTGTTATGGATGTGAGAGGATGAAGCAGGACATCAAGATATGAGAAGAGCAAGAAACGCCAATTATATTATGGATTGGTTGCTATGGGCTATGGTCACGCCGTCCGAGAGCCTTCCGGAAGGGATCAGAGGGGGGTAGTCAACGCCTACTCCTCGGACACGAACGCCATACCATGATCATCACTTCGTCAATATTGTCAACCAGCGACTTTCACCAATCTCAACCGCCTACCTGACTCTAGCAGGTCTTGGTGGTGTGACCCCCTGGGCGGCCTCTAGATCGTCTCTGTCGCGTCTCTCACGCCGACTTTCCCGTCGAGACTGTCGCCGGCTCTCTCGTCGAGGAGGTGCAGCTTCGTATTCAGGTGGGTTCCCGCGTTGTTGGCGCATGTGGTCTTCAGCCTGATAATCAAACTCGTCCGGCAGGGAAGGATCTGGCGGCATTGCTTCACCTGATTGTCGGATTCTCTTCCTGCCTCGCTCGCGCAGCTCTTCCTCCAAGAGAATGACATTCTTGGTGTTGCATTTGTATGCCGCATCTGCAATGTCACCAATGAAGGGCACCAATCCAATAATGAAGTCGATAATGATGTTCATCTGCATCTTGCTCCTGGTGGAGGTTTTGAGAGGTGGATCAACTTGACAACAGGTCCGGAAGACAATGAGGGCGAGTAGCATGTCCGCGACGTCGCCAATGGCTGGGACAAGGCCGATGACTGAGCTCCATCCGAAGCGGATGCCGCAGAGACTGAAGAGACACAAATCCAAGCGATAGGCTCGCTTTTTGGCCTTGTTGAGGATCTTTTCTTCTTGCGGCGTCAAGCCCGGAGGTAATGCTCTCTTTCGCTTCTTCGTGGTCTTGAATCCAAGCCGTGTCGCTGGGACGGTTTCAAAGTAGGGGTCTTCTGCTGGGCCGTTGTTTCCTCCATGACGCTTGCCCACTGCCGTTTCGGCAAATATCTTTTTGGCAACAAACTTGGCTAGTAGAGATGTCATTATGGAGAGCCTGCCACGTAGCTAGAGGTCAAGAGTGAAGGTCACGATTGAAGGATTGAGGGTTGGAATGAGGTGTCCAAGCGGGCAGGTGGCCGAGTGAAGGGACAGGAAAGTCGTTGGAGGCTGCAGCAGGAAAAGAAAGAATGCAAAAGTGTCGCAGACAAACAATGACAGATATATTCAATGCACCGATGCTTTCGGATCTTGCTAGAAACCTGAAAAAAAGGGTAGGAAAATGTTGGGTATTTTCCAATCGTGCGCGCCGGTTCCAACCTCATACGTCGACACGCAAACGACAGGCAGAGAGCAGCTGGGACTTTTTCCTTGAAACGCGGCACTCAGTATCAGTAGAACGTCATTGCCTGGAAACGCCACACAAGCGGTTAAGACTGACCAATGGTAATCTTGGTTGAGAAACGCCATACGGCACTAGCCGCACCGATCGACGAGACGCCAAGAGATGTGGCTGGAAAAGCAGTGCGTGGCTGTGCCTCGTTGTGGCTGAGCTCTCGATCGGAAAGAAAGGGAAAGAAACCCCAGGCCGTAAACAGCCCAATAATGTTACGCCTGTCAAAACAAGCTGCCACCCGAGCCTTTCTCTCGTGCGACTCCACGAATTACTATAGCATTCTAACTACCATATTTCAACCATTTCCGTCGTGAATACTTACTCACCGATTTTTCACTTGGTCTAGATCTGTGGCTGTGATCTGAACCACTCAGTCTTTCATTGCGATCCGAGTCGGGGTATTGTGGACCCCTTCCGTCAACCTGGCGACATAGATATGACCAGAAATTCCCAACTGTTGACACGTGAAGATGATGCAACTGGAGGACTGTAAGGATGTTGTCGCTGGTGCTGAATGCCTCCCACTGACAGCCATGCGCAGGGCTGGATGACCTTTGTGTCAGGTTCATTGTCAATATACCTGCGGAAGAACTCATCAGCCTTGAGCGAATTTGTTTCCAGATCGAGGAAGCGCAATGGTTTTACGAAGACTTCATTCGACCCCTGGACCCGTCATTGCCCTCGTTGAGCTTGAAACCCTTCTTTCAGCGGATTGTTCCACGATGTCCCACTCTCAAAGATTGGCCCGCCGAGGACATGGGCTCAGCCTTCGAACGATTCCTCAAGTACAAGAACAGAGTGCCCGTCCGAGGTGCCATCCTCCTGAACGACAAGATGGATGAAGTATTGCTGGTTAAAGGCTGGAAGAAGAACGGAACGTGGAGCTTTCCAAGAGGCAAGATTAACAAAGACGAAGACGATCTGGACTGCGCCATCCGAGAGGCCTGGGAAGAAACGGGCTTTGACATCCGTGCAGCCGGCCTGGTCACCGATCCAAAGCGAGTCAAATATATCGAGAAGACTATGCGGTCTCAGAACCTGAAGCTCTTCGTCTTTCGGGACGTCCCCCGAGACGCTCATTTTGTGCCGCAGACGAGGAAAGAGATTAGCAAAATCGAATGGTTCAGACTGGCGGATCTGCCAACGGAGAAGAAAAAGGTACCGCAAGAAGGCATGGGTCAACATCTGGTGCTCAATGCCAACAAGTTCTACGTGGTGGCGCCATTCATGCACGATCTGAAGAAAATCATCAGCGCCGAGCGCAGACGAGACAACAGGCAGAGCTCGAGACTTGCTGGACCTCCAATAACGGCCGAGTCAACCAACATCGAGCTTGAGCAGCAAGTAGAATCCTCTGCACACGCTGCGAATCTCGCCCTGTCTCCAGCAATCCCCAGCAGCTTACCGGAAGTTACTCCAACCTCTGCACCCGATGCGCTGCAGAGTCTCAAACAACAGCTCAACATCCCGCCCCTGGCCCAAACCTCTCCCATGGACACGACTGCGAAATCGAATGCATTGCTGGCTCTTCTGCGGAACGGCTCTGCTACCGAAATGCGCAATGACCCGCACACACCGTTAGAGCAATCCACGTTTCCCATTCAACCGCGATCACCAGAGCGCCTCGCACAAAACCACCTTCCACACCCTGCAACGAACATGCAATCACCACCTCCGCTGTTTGATCTGCATCAGCAAGTGCATCCCACTGCACCTCCGTCTTCTGCGCTTCCACAACTTTGCCACCATACTAGGTCGCTGCTCGATACGCTTCGAGGATCAAGGTTGTCCGAAACGTTGCAACCACCACCACCACCACCACCTCAACCTCAACCTCAACCTCACCGTCCAAGCCAGCCACAACTTCTGCCAGCCAAACAGAACCTACTTGCCGCATTCACATCGAGCCCTAGTCACTCCGTACCTCCATTTTCACCGTCTCCGCCAGCACCAAGTCAGAGCAATAATTTGCTACAGCTCCTGCAAAGACCATCAGATGTATCTGAAACATATCAACCTCCTCGAACCGCATCGCCCGCCCAGATGGCGCCTCCTGATGGTGGCAGGCTTGACTCGCCTCAGCACCCGAGCCCTCAAGGTGGTTCGAATCCTCTTCTTGATCTACTGAAAAGTAAACAGGAAGCAAATAGGCTGCGCGAGAATGTCAACCTAGCCAATCCTCTTCCGCATTCGGCCACAAGGCAGCCACAAGTCGAGCCGGCAGAGCTCTCTGCAACATCTGACCATGAGAGCAAACCTCGGGAGCCGACCAGGAGAAAGGACACGATCTTGTCGCTCCTGTCGCCAACCCAGTCTAAGTCCGAAAATGTTGACAAACCCAGGTCGCGCACCGGCACAACATCAGCAACTTTAGATCGGCCCCTCGACCACCCTGAATTTGATGCAATAGCAAAGGCTTCTTCCTTTGACGAAGAACTAAAAAGGGATCCTGTCTCGAGCAACAAAAGGCTTTTTGACCCAAGAACCGGTGGCGTTAAACACATGGCACCCATCAAGGTTCTCTCTAAGCAGGATGATCAGAGTCGCCCTCTAAAGTCACCGCGAAACTTCAGGCAGAAGCAGTCACACTCCCCTCGGAGGCCCGGAACTCCAAAAGATGGATCGAAACCTTTTCAACCTCAGATACTGAAACGTCCTCTGACGAGGGATGGTGATGAACAATCATTACTCTTACCATTGCCGTCACAGGAACCGAGGCTACGTGATGCACAGTCCGGGGCAGCCGCGCAGCCACAAGGCTTACTCCGAGGTCCTCTTTCACCTAGTCTTGATGCGCCTCAGGCACTAGAAGCTCCACCAACCAGAGGAGTCTTCTCTCCGCCAAAACAGTCATCACAGCTATTATCTCCAGTTCACGATCCACAAAGAGAAGCTCTCTTGGCTCTCTTGAAAACACCAAGTCCAAATGCTATTCCTACTGACGTGGATGCAACCCCCAAAGCCTCCTTAACACATGCGCCTCAGCAACACCCTCGCATCGACAATATCATCTCGCCACTAACAATCAACCAACTCGTGAGTCCGGTCGTCGAAGGGGAGCATGAAATGGCTGTGCCACGCTCGAGAGTCAGTAGCCTCGCCTCGACTACCAATGGCATTGTTGGTGGGGGTAGATCCCAGCTTGAAAAGCGCCAAACCGCTGCTGGAGACAAGGCATTTTTGCTTCAGTACTTGAAAGGTTTTGCGACCCAAGAAGCGTTGTAGGCACTAGATGCCTGGGTCGGACGATTACTTTGCTATCACGCATCAGATTGGGTTTCTTGACCTCAGATAATCTTCAAATTTATGATGAAATCTTTACATCTCGATCGTGCGACTGCCTTGTTAACACTCAACTACAATGGTCCTCGTCCTTGCCTTAAATTCCAGACTGTTTTCTGGAATTGAACTGTAGTAGCAAGATTGATTCACAAGGAAAGAGCCAGCGCGTTTGAAATCGATCTTCGCTCTGGGAAAATTTTCAAGTAACTAGTAACTGTTGTGACTGGCCACAATATCCTCTCTATTTCAAAGACTCATCTCAACAACTCGACCGTCGGCAATTCAAATCATGTCTTCAAAGAGGACCAGCTTGCTATAGCATGTCGGCAAGTGCCAGCCAATCAAAGATACTAAGCTTCTCTTGGCTGGGCGGCGCAACTTCTACTCCACTTTAACGCCTTCTATCCTAACGACTAGCTAGTTGATTGATGAGCTCCGTGGTGGGTGAGACCATTAACTCCCCGAAGTGCAAGCTGGCCGATCCGGTTCACTCCCTTATCCCTTACAATGGAAGTCCATAACAAATTCCCGTTCGATCCGTACGGGAGAGTACGTATCTAGGCATCACATAAATCACACCAGTGCCTATTTAGCGTAAGAGTTTGCACTTTGATGTTTCGAAGCTGGGGACAAGCAAAGAATCGTGGAGTTTTGGAGTTCGGTGGAGGTGTGGAGGAAGTTCTCCGCCCGTTAGCTGACCTTTGCATTTCCGTACGGCCCGGATGGAAAAGAGGGGGGAGTCTCATGACCCGATCACGTGAGAGGGAAATATGGGCTTTGCACCTTCACTCACCCCCGGATTGCGATATGAAAGCAACCATTGTCTGTTCGAGTTTGGTTCGGAATCCCGACCACTAAAAGGCACTTTGTCAGCAAGACGTGACGCCTGGAACGCCAAGACAATCATGTGGGACAAATTCCGTGCTCTGTTCAAAGACAAAGACAAAGGCACAGAGTCGGAGGTGCAAACAGATCCCAGACCTCCCCAGCGCCGCCACTCCAGCGCCTCCGGTCATATACGTAATCTTAGTGAAATCTCGGCGCCGCTTCCGATTGATACCCGGCAAAACTACGAGATCTATCGACACAACAGCCTCGAAGAGAACCTCGAGCTTGCGAGGGAGCTGAGCTCACAAATGAGACGTCAGTCTCAGGACATCCAGCAGCTCCTCACTGAACGAAAGCTTTCCGTCAGTCCTCAAGATAAGGCCTGAGGAAAAGAACAAACGAAGAAAAGGTCCTGAATTTCATGACAAAAAGACGCGGGTTCACGGAGTATGGCATGCGACGGCTCTCTCTTTCTCTTCGGTGAACGCAGAACGAAATCAGCGTATGGGGCATAGCGCTGTTCTTGTAAATTCTACTTGTGCAGCGTGCCTTGGAAGCGCTTTTTGTGCCCTTTTTTCTGTACAATATGGGTTTTTGAAATGAGATGATACCCGGTTCACTTAGGGTGTAATGTTCGCGCTTGGAGTTTGGCATTAGCTTTCGAGGACTGTCATAGCATCTCAACAAAATATCTCTGACACAGACACTCCTGCTTTGTTAAGCGGCGTTGCTAGAGCGTCTCTGATGTTTTCTCAAGGTCGATCTTCTTGCCACGGCGGACGAGACGTCCCCGAGGGCAATACTCACCATCACTGGTGGATCAAACTCCACACCGCGGGTTAAGCGTTTCCTCAGACTGGCCTTGTGATTTTCGATGAAGTCAACGACTTGTCTGACCACTGTCTTGGTGGCCTGGTCAAGAAGCGCCAGCGGCATGATCATGGATCAAGATCTGAGTATCGATTTCTTTCTTCCCGAGTCAGGAGTGATATCAGAGATTTCGGGTAGAATAGAGCGAAGTCGTCCTTGAAAACGTTAGGGGACTAAGATTGTAGTGTATGGAGACCAACATAGGCCTGCGTCTATGTTCCACGTTTTTCTTTATGCGATACTAGTTCAAATGGAGGGCTTTTGGACCGTCCGGAACGAAAGTGCCGGTGGTACCTGGCGAGCCTGGATGAAGTGTTACGTAATTACAATTGTCAACAAGGGGGGGCTTGCAAAGAGAAGTCTCATAACTGCCATGTCTGCGCACGTGCAAAAGACAACTAAATTAGGGGGCTCTTATGTAATCCTCGACTATTTTATCAAAATCTTCAAACTGGTGATTTTCTCGGCTGGACTGGACAATGGAGGGCAGCTACAAGGTCGATGAGAACTGTTTTGCCTCGGAAAACGAAAGTTGTGGGTCCAGCTGCTCGGAGGGAACAATTAGGAAAAACACCCCCTAATTGGGGGGCCGTACAAATCTTCACAAGGTTCTCCCAGTCCAAAAAATTGAATTGCGGCAAAGTTAGTTGTCCTAGGGGGAAATCTTGGACCTTCAGTCTCTGCCGTCAATGATTGGATCTTAGTCAACGCGATAGCGCTCCTTGCCGGCACTCAATCGACGGTCGGAAAACTCCCCGGGAGAGGAATCGAGGGCGCTCTGCAAAGAAGCGGGTTGATTCATGAACTTCTCCTGGTCGATGTCTTGCAGAGAATGCAGATGGGGATCATCGTCGTGGTGCTGCTTCTTCCCGTGGTCCGAGAATCCCTCGCTCGCAATAGTGCTTTCGCGGTCCAGCTCGCCCTCCTCCAGCTCTTCACGCGTGATTTCGCCTTGCTCCGCCTTATTGTCTAGGTCCGACGCCTCGTCCTCCTCCTCCTCAACACGCACAAAGACTTTGCCTGGGGCCCACCAGTGAAGTGGGTATCGGCGGCGGCCGACGTTGTTGATGATCACTGCCCATGAGAGCATGATCAGCGATGAGGCGAGGATGGTGGGCAGATAACGCCAGGAGAGCGTGACGACTTGTGTCTGCACTGCTGCGTTGAGACCTGTAGCTCCAGCACTATGTGCACACACAATTCATTTGTTAGAGAAACGGTTGAAAGACTCCCCTCTCTTTCGTGGAAAAGAAAAACAAACACTTACGGAGGATGAGCGGTGCCTGTGATCAGCATGGCAACGAGGGACGTCGCCATCGACAAGCCACCGTTGATGAAAGTCGACGGGTGGAATTCCTTGTTGTCGAGATACCCTTGATAACTTGGATTCAACACCCACAGTCGCGTGATGGCAGTTCCCACGAGCGCCGAGATGAAATGGCCGAGGACAAAGTTGCGTGGTTGTGCCACGGGGGACTCGACGACGCCGAAGAGAAGCACGGCTGAGGCGCCGAAGGAGGTAATAATGGTGGGAGTGTGGTATACATCCCGAAACGCCGTGTTGGTCGACATGATTGCTTCGATGAGCAGGATGCCGCCAAAGGCGCCGATCCATGCAAAGGCCCACACTTCGTATCTCATTGGAACCTTCTTTAGCCAGGTGAAGGGTGGGAATGGCAGAGGTTCATACGGCGGCGTGGCCTCTGGTGCTCGGTATCCCGTGAATCGGGAGATGATGGGTGGTAGGCTGGCGCGGTAGTCTCTCCGAAACTTGAAGCGATGAAGTGCACCTTGCTTTTTCTTCGCAGCAGGGTTTGCTTTGTTGGGTCCGTTGGGTTGAGACATTGTGCGTATTATCTATCGCAGGTTTGTAACCCCCGGTCTAAACGAATATTCTCAAGGCTTTGATAGCAGTGGTAGTGGTACTTTGGGTGGTTGTCTACATTCCACCGAAGATGTGGAAATAGGGTTCTTAAATGTGCCTCTCATGGTATGAGATGCTATTGTATTTGATTGCCAAAAGCTGCTTAAAGCAGCCATCATTGCCTTACATCCATGACGAGCCTTTCCATCAGGAGAAAGTGAGTCAGAGCGTTGTGTAGCCAACTGGAAGTAAATGGTCTTTCGGACCGCCCGGGTTCGATGGTGGAACAGAGACAGGAGAAGCATTGATGATCAAGTAGCGGTGCTCACTGGATGTATCATACATCACGCAAGCGAAGAGACCTTGTTTAGACAATCATAGGTCGCACATGATGTTCCCACAAACTCGCTGTGTAGTCGGGGTCACGCAAGATCAACACAAGCTTTTTTAGTAGCGGTGAGCTTAACTTTTTCCCGTGCTTCCATCAAGCTTCTCGAAGGTCATGAGACTTTGCGAGTTGGAGAAGACTTTGAGCGATATACGACCGGAATCCTTTCGTCATCACTGAACGCCTTGCGATGCAGCCGCCTTACCCGGTCGCTGTTTGCTTCTCCGCCCCTCCAAATTCCGGAAGGACGGGTAGGTGCTGAGAGTTTTACAATGCACACTCAAAAGATTTGTTGATGTAGTCTATTTCTTACCCTGCCGATCTTAAGCATACAGCTAAGGGATCATCAGTCACGAGGTGAGATCATACGCGAGCCAGGGGAACAATGCTGGACAAGATCCTCCACAGACGCAATTCGGTGCCCATGGTAAGCAACGAGTGCCTTCTCCCATCAAGATAATATAAATAAATCGGACTCTTAAGAACTAAAGCTCACTTAATTCCAGGAGCACGGTAAAGCAGAGCTGGTAGTACAGCCTCCAATTTTAGGTGGAACAAACGAGGACACAGAAACACCTAGCAACAACGCCAGCCTCGCATGGACACCACCAGATCAGATACGCCACGCTCCGGATGAGCATCACCCACAAGCCGATTCCAGGGCCGAGAATTCACCCGCCCTGCATGATGAGACATTTACTGCGGAACGCCGCAGGTCATTGCGGTTCCCTGGACTACTTCGAAAGCGTTCATCAACAAGCTCGGCTGCGCAACAGCCCGGAAACAGCCCCAGCGCCGAGCCAAAGATAAATCAGAACCCTGAGACTCAGTCTGCCACGAAGCAACGCTTCTGGAAGGCCATCCCACACATTAGCAAGGGGAAAAGAGGGCATGAGGAAGTTGCATCCGAGAGCAGACACCAAGAAGCTATGTGACCACAGACCAGGTTCTGAACAGGGCCAGATGACCGAACAGCCATGAACTCCATAGCCATTCTGATAGCGCGGGGTCCAATGCTATCGGCAATTGGCACCTAAGTGCATTTCTGCGCCAAATACTAAGCAGGGGCTATGAGCCATAGCCGACTTTTGCGGGATCCGAGATCCCAGTCGACGATCATGGTTGAAACAGCGTAGAATTCACATTTGAGTGAAAAGTAAAGCGTCATGGGACAACCAGTTCGGCATTGGATCATCGCGTCTGTATGCACCCAACGGCTACTCGGACCAGACCGTGACAGTGCCACGGGAGTTGATCCGCGCACGGAGTTCGGTAACGGCAGAAGAAAAAAGTGAAGCCGTGCTTTCCGTCACAACCGGGTGAGATAGTGTGGAGTGTAATGTATGCTTTCGTTGATGATCAAGATGAAAAGACAGAAACGCAGCTTATAACCCCACTGTAAATCGCGCCTTCCACAATAGGCGAGTGAAATATCTAGTTCACACTTTGTTGCTCATTAGCTAAAGGAGAATGTCCCCTTGCTTCTAACCGACTAGCTTAGGCTATGGTGGGGAATTATCGCTTTAGACTGGCATGAAGGACATGTCGCCTATGTAGTGCCGAATAACACTTGAGATCACATGAATGATCAGTTAAGCGTCCTTTGAACCAAAGTCACAGTAACCTCCTAATCTCCCGAGCATCCTGACTTTGCAGAAAGTTCCGACCCAGCAGACACCTTCATTTGCGCCAAGACAAGTTCATGCAGCTCGGGAAAGATAGGAACAAACGGAATGAAAGTTCAAATACAAAAATCTGTTTGAATTCTAAGATATCCCCATCATGCATGGCCGTGTGGCCGCTGGCCTTCTGTCGTCTGGGTTCATGTATTTATTTGACCCTTCTCAGGAGAATTTCGCGTAGAGCTGTCACTCGCTTGTTTCCAATGGTCTGAAGAAAAGTTTCAAGCTTTGATGTTGAAGGTATACTCTGCTTTCCCTACCTTGCGAACCAAAGACCTCGAAATCTGGGAGCAGTGAACGTTGTATATTACCAGATGAATGGCAGGATGAGATTTTTCGTGACGGCTCGAAATGTTGGCTTCGTAATTGAGGGATCGATCCTGGATCTTGTCGTCCAGTTTTTGGAAGCGGTTTCCGCCCTCTAGCATAGGAAGTCCTCCCCGCCTGAAAACCACACCATCTCCTCTTCAAGATGCATTTGCATTCGGCAAGAACCATGTGTGGTACCTATCCCCTTCGGAAGTACATTAAAGTCCTTGATAGTGAGTGGCGATGTATCTTTTTTGTAGTGCACCTACCAAGGTGTGGTGGGCATCCTGCAGGCTGTTGACAGAACAACATGTTCCTCAAGTCAAAGAGGTTTTCCATGTTTGAGCAGACAGCGGCCTTTCGTCATTAAATACAACCCAGAATGAAAGTAGTACGGCCGTTTATTCTGAGACTGCCTTTTAAATATGGTATCTGATCAAGAAACGGTCGAGTCGTGGCCCTCGGCTCCTTTCCCTACAGTTCTTAATACTGTAGAGGGAAGTTAATCAATTGTAGAGTGATATTGCGGCCCTTCCTCGTAAAAAGAATATCCTTAGGAGAAAATACCAACTAGCGGCGTCAGGGCAGAAAAACTAAAATGCAGAGGACCGCAGATCGCAGCGGCTAGTTGGACTTCTCGAAGAAGCCGTTCTTCTTCAGGGTAACTCGTAAACCCATAAACACGCTTTATATAATCGAGACGAACAGAAACAGCAAGTCGGCCAAATTTTCCGAGTACGCTCTCGAAAGTATCGACAGTGCATTCCCAAATCTGTGCCATGGCCTCATCGAGAGGCTCCTAATCAAGAGGCTCCTCATCAAGTTCTCCAAGAAGCCAACATATTTAACCCCAAGGATGCCCCTCCATGGTAACTTTTGGTAAGTGTCAGTGAAAGCGGCCAAAGCTTGCTGCAGGTTGTGTGGCAACTAAGACGTCAGCTTCAATTCCACTAAAGGCCACAAAAGCCCTCTGTCGCGGTAGATCTGCCAACAGATGCACGTCGGTGTAAATTTGGGATCAAATTGTGTATTCCGAACCCACGTCGGGCATCGACAGGAGTTACTGTCTGTTTCATCGCTGATCAGCGAAATTGTGCCGAGAAAGATATCCAGCAGTTGTATCCGATGTTTCTCGTAGCAACCGTTTAGTTGCCAATCGGCGGGTCCAAGCTGTTCGAAACACGCGTCGAGCTCTGCTTCGAGTGTGGAATCTTCCGACTACCAATAGGACCACCACGCCGACCATTCCGGAGGTCGTCGTTGAAAGACGCTGGAAGACCTGTGGTCCTGCGAGAGATTTGCCGAGCAGGTCTTCGATGTGTCGTTGCCGATTGCCTATCCGTAGTAGTACTTGACCGACCATCGAACGAATGTCTACATTACTCACCGAGTAGCAAGAGGTACTAGCTGACATGCTCGGCTAAGGATACGCTTCAATATATCATCGTGTGGTTGCAGCGAATGCCTACCCAAGTCCAAAAGGGGTCGACGATCCAGGGTTGGTACTTCTGGTTCTACTTCTTCTATGTCGTCGTGGTGGTCTCCATCTCGGCCAGTGTCCCGACCTTTCTGGCACACGTGGCTAAGAACACGGGTCAGATACCCACGCTCTTGGCTCAAAACCTGAGCAATTATTTCCTCTCTTATGTCGTCACTTCTGCCCTCATGGGCGCCGCGACGATCTGCCTCTAACCCTGGATTTCTCTACCCTGTCCCAACCGTTGTGGCCTGTGCCGGTATGTATGGATGTGGTCAAACAGAAATCAGCAGCTAACGAGTCCAGTGCTCATCTACGCCCCGCTTCCACGTCCATTTTGTCACGCTAACGTGTTAATTGGTGCGGTTAATAATCTAAATATCGTTAAAGAATAATTATTATACCTCGCCTAGTAGCTAATTTTTATAATTATAACTTGGAATTCGCCGATTTTGTGAAGATTGTGGATGAACTCTTAGTGGAAATATTGTCGTGTAGCATCCTCAGATGGTGTTTTTTCCAGGAGCAAGCAGTGAGGTACCGGGTCGCAGAGTAGTACATGCTGCGTCTTAGAACTATGGCTTCCTTTAAGAACTGTCTTCTTCCCCTTTAAAGGGCAGGGCAGCTGGGCTTGGCCAAAGCATGTGGTAGGACGATAGCTTAGATCGGAGTTTCCCTCCATTTTCTGCGTCGCAGCGGTATCATTGAGAGCAAGAGTATGAGGAATTTTAGCATGGTATAGATCCGCTTAACTGGGTGTAGGGAAAAGCTGAACGTTCTTATTAGGCCAGGAGCGAACGATGTCGGATATACGGTGTATAGCTTTCTTATATTCTGGTGAGCTGTCGAAGTCGATAATAATGACTGTCCTCTGAGATTCCGCTAAAGGTTATCGGTCAGCGAGGGTGTCTAAAGTTGAAAATTCCACAATTCTGCCGAAGCGTTGCTTTAAGATCTACATCGCCACCACAGACTGATGGATCCTACGCTGTCCTTTAGTCTCGAAGGTAAAGCCGCGTCTAAGGGTGCTCCGGAGAGACGAGAAGTCTTTTTGGCGAAAGAAAGGGCATTATACGCCAAGTTAGTGTGTACCTAAGTCGACTTGTGGAATGGTAAAGTCTTCGAAGTAGGAATCATTAGATATCTCGCTATAGTTAATAACCGAGATCCAGATGAACTTGGGTGCGACTATTAGTGAGTTAATGACTGAGGATATCGTATATGAGATATTAGGACTTCTAGTATCGATAATCGAAGGGTATTGTATTTAATTAGAGACATCGAGAGCTCGGACCATTTTATTCTTTTGGGCCTCTCGGTACTTGGCATCTCGGTATTTAGTAAATATTTTTGACGGGAGTTTATTCTGGATTTCCTTAGGAACCGAAGACGGGATCGTATAAAGGGCTTTAAAGGCGGTTATAGCCTATAGGTGCGGTCCCCTTGTTTAAAAGTGCTATATATGCTGCGTATTATTCGTGAAAGTTTGCGTCTTCCCTCCACTTATGGTTGCTGCGTGGATCCTGATCTTGAATTTCGCGGTAGAATACCTCGTCAGGATGCCGAATAGCTAGCTTAGAATAGCGATTCTCGCCACGTTTGACTTTTCTCGATGCATATTCTTTGTACCTTTTGTTTATGTTCGCTGATAGCCGTGGAAGGACCTTTTGTGAGACAGAACTAAGGTGTAAACTAAAAGCATTTTTGAACGCCTCGTCGTGCTCGTAATATTGTCGACGGTTAGTATAAGCTTAAGTGAGAATTTTCAAACCCTATATTAAGACTACTTGCGATTGGCTTTAGGGTTATACTTAGGAATACTGTTGCAGAATTGCTTATCATCAAGCAAGAGGAGCTTAGACCAGGGTAACATAGTGGTTCCGACAGGAAGCGCTAAACAAGACCATGGTGAATAGTCCCGTAATCGACTTTTTAAGCTGGCTGCAGTCGTGTGCAGTCGTGGTGGGGGCCTAGCTACAGTTGGAGAAACATTCCCTGACGTATCCTGACTGTTGTGAAGATGTAATATATGCATTGGTTGTGATCAAGATGAAAAGCCAGAAACGCAGTTTATAACCCCACTGTGATCGCGCCTTCCACAGGCTCCCCCAGACTGAATCCAGCGACCTCGCTGGCGACACTTCATCCATCAGATTGCACTGGCGTAAATATAGACGACGTAGCCATCAAACCACTGTGACCGCAGCCACACACACACATAAACGGCAACTGGCAAATCCTTCATCCTTCATGTTCACTACCAGGCGTCGACTAGCCTTCAATAAGAGAGAGAGGAGGTTGATCTTTGTAGAGGTTGTTTTTTATTTTAGTGCTCTAACGTCCAGAGGACGAAGTGCTGCCAATTTGCTTGCTGATTTACGAAGAGGACCGTACTGGTCGAGAGGACGCAGAGGTGAACGCTCTTTTGAGACCTTGTGGGTACGCTGTCGCTGTCCCCCACAAGTTTTCCTTGTGGTGTTGCCCAATCCAACGTAATGCAACGTAATGTTCAATCCGATGTAATGTTCAATCCAACGGCAACTTCGAGCTGGACCATCACGTGACGCGCACACGTCGGTAAGTGTTCCCCTACAAGCAGCTTGCATACTCCTCTTTTCCCGAAGCCCAGCTCGTTTACCAGCATCGTTTGTACAAAATACTTCTGCAATGACAGTTGCCTAGATTAGGGTGATCGCGGTAACAATACGACGTCCTTTACTTGATTGCACCTTGTGTAGTTAAATCCCGTACCACGACAGCTATGCCGGACGATTCAGAAACCTCCCCTCTGCTGGGCGCTGGGGGAGGCGACAACTATTTCCGTCGACGATTGAGCAGCACCATCTCGAGTGGCTTAGCTACTGACATGGCAATGGATGTCAAGATCGACGAAGACGACGGCACAGATGACGATAGTCAGGCTGCTCAATTTGCTGGAAGTGCTGAAGCTCGCAAGCAGCTTAAATTGGTCATCCCGGCTGTGGCGATTGGGGTGTTTCTTGCAGCCGCAGATCAGACCATCATTGTGTCTAGTTATGGCCGCATTGGTAGCGAGCTACAGGCCCTGAACCTCACCAGTTGGATCGCAACCTCGTACTTCCTCACCTTGACCTCGTTTCAGCCGTTGTACGGCAAAATGAGCGATATCTTTGGTCGCAAAGCCTGCCTTCTGTGGGCCTATGCCATCTTTGGGCTTGGATGTCTGTTTTGCGGCTTGTCGAAAAATATCTACCACTTGATTCTCGCGCGAGTGTTCCAAGGCATTGGAGGCGGCGGGATGACGACAGTTGTCTCCATCATCCTCAGCGACCTCGTTCAGCTAAAAGACAGGGGACTGTGGCAAGGCATCATCAACATCATCTATGCCGCCGGTGGCGGAGCAGGAGCACCTCTTGGTGGCATCCTGGCTGATTCTGTCGGCTGGCGTTGGGCATTCCTCGGACAAGCCCCTCTCTGCTTAGTCGCATTTCTGGCCGTCATTTTCGCGCTGAAATTGCCCAGCGAGGGAAAAGAAGACTGGAAGGGCAAACTTCGTCGCATTGACTTTCTCGGAGCCGTCACCCTTGTCCTGGCCGTCTTCGGTCTCATCTTTGGCATGGACCGCGGTAGCAACGTGAGCTGGATCGCGCCAATCACCTATGGCCCATTGATCGCAGCTGTCATCCTCTTTGTTCTATTCGCCTTCATCGAGACTCGGATCGCCAAAGAACCATTTGCGCCAGGTCATATCATCTTTGATCGTGGCCTCTTCGCCGGCTACTTGTGCAATTTCTTCAGCTTCGGTGCCTGGATGTCCGTCATGTATTTCCTCCCTCTCTTCTATCAATCGGTCGACGACTTGTCCGCTACAGGAGCCGGCCTCCGCCTTCTCCCCGCCATTTTGGTCGGTGTGGTGGGGTCCTTGGCTGGTGGATGGGTGATGAGGAGAACTGGCAAATACTACTGGGCTACCGTTATTGGATACGCTCTCCTGGTCATTGGCATGATAGGGATTTTGATATTCTCTGGCTCGTCGCATCGTTCCACGGTAGGCATCGTGATTGGTACTTCGATCTGTGCATTCGGAAACGGTGTGGGTGTAACTACTTCCCTCATCGCACTGATTTCGAATGCCCCATCTGAGGATCAGGCCGTCACCACGGCTTGTTCCTACCTCTTCCGTTCTCTAGGCTCGGTTATCGGCATCGCAGTGAGTGCCACAGTCGTACAAGAGGGTTTGAAGCATGAGCTCAAAGTGAGGCTTGGGAGTGGTAGTGATGCGGCTGAGATTGAGAATAGAGTTCGAGAGAGTCTGGATTTCCTCAAGCAGCTAAAGCCAGCTGTGCAACGGGTTGTCCGCACGTCTTACGGGGAGGCGGTGATCGGTGGCTATAAAGTTATGTTGGTTGTCACAATCGCGGCGCTTGTTGCCAGCTTCTTTATCCGAGAGAAGTCATTGAGTCGATAAGCTCCACTGTCAGAAAGCGAACATTATTAAGTCAAGGGCATGAGATTGGTATCTCATTGAGAATGTACAAGCTTCTCGCAGCAAGATCCGGCTTGATCCTGCGAGAATTGCTTTCAGTGTTTGCTTGTAGGAACCTTTATCGCTATAGGTGCGAACCGGATTGCGCAGAGATACCTACAACACTAGCGTTGTCATTTTACTATCGGCTCCCTGCCCTAGACTGCACTGGACGTGGCAGCCGGTTCTTCAAACTTGTCCACGGATATAGGTCCGAACACCGTCTTTAGGCGGTAGTGTAGATCGAGTCATCGTCCTGGTGTCGTGCCGCTGGGGTTATGGGTTGCAATTCTTGCATTGAAACCTCTTGCACTCCATGACAGCGTTCTTGACCTCCTCATTCAAAACGTCGCTTCTTGAATTCCACACAAACAGACTTTATGCTATAAATTTCAAGCGCCACTTATTATACCAGACTTCAGAGGCACTTCCGTCTGAAAGATTGAAGGGTTTGTCCCGAAACAGTATGGCATTTTGGTCGTATGCAATTCCAAATGCATCAATGACGCGATATACGACCAGACAGCTCGAAGTTTGCACATTTTAGGGACATGTTTAGCGACGGACGAGAGTTTTGAGTGCAACACGTGGCTTGAAGTAAATACGATACAGGTAAGTCATACATGTCATATCTTCGCTGTATTGTGTACCTACCTAGGTAGGTAGGCTTTGTAGCGAGAGCGTCTTGTCTCATAATGTTGGAACTGAATAAACAATTTCGCAGGGTTGGTGTCAAGGCAGTCTCTATCAATATTCGTAATTTTCTTTTATCATAAACCATCTAGAAACATCTAAGTAATTTAGGTAAACATTCGTACTGTTTGTATGCGGTACGTAACCGCGTCGCCGATGTAGATGGATGATGCAGTAAGGGATGTAAAAGTAACAGCTAATTCTTTGAGGCCGTGTTCATCGTAGTGATCACCATACGCATTCTTGAAAGGTCGCATGGCAAGCACGCCGTTATAGTAGGTGTTATCGTACCCATAGACCAGGGCACCGATTGCTGACACCGAGCAAAAGAAATAAGCCCTGCGATTCTTTCGCAGCTCCAGGTTGAACATCTTGCCAGTGTTAAGCGCTCCTGTGTAGGCCTCTCAATGAGGATTTGGATGTGATAGAAGGAAATCTTGAGGTGAGTGAGTTGAGTTGATGTCAGGATCCAGGACCCCTGACTAAGGCATGAGGCTTGGCGGAGCATCTGGCCATATAGCCACAGTAGAGATCAGCTCTTAGATAGCTCTCCAAGCGTTGAATCGCTGTCTATAGGTTGGTAGCTAATCACATAGCTTTAGCTGACGCACACAGATACCACGTCACCGCCAGCTGTGACAGGTGACTATAGCGTATATACTTAGGGTTTTAGAAACTATTAAACAGGACTCGAAAGGAGGTATAAGGTATACGAATACGATAAGGAGCTATACCTAATATTCTTCTACTGTATAACGTGAATCCGGTAGTAACGCACCCTAGGAAATAACGTAAGGTGTTTACGATCCGACGTTTTAAGCGCGTACACGGTACAATTTAGTTATAAACGTCGTTATTTGAGGAACGAATAACCAGCGCGATTGCTAACTACCGGGCAAAGCGTTATATATCCATCCGCGCCGCTACGCTTACGTGAACTGTCTCCGAGGCCACTTTGCAACGCCGACTCCATGGACGACCGTCACGCTCGCGAGCTCATGAACGAGAACAGATTCTTTCGAGCGCTGAAGAGAAGACTCTAGCAAGGTGGCTCTCTCGATTGACAGTAGCAGGTTTCCCTGCTTCACCAGCGTTGGCTCTCGAAATTGCCGAAGAAATCCGACGGTCTCGTCTTTGGCTTTCGAGAGAGTCACCATCAACGCCGCCTGCGTTCCGTCCTATTGGCAAGAATTGGCTCGATCGATTTCGCAAACGGTACACTGAGATACAGGGGAGATGGACAAGACAGATCGATAGTGCGCGGCACTCTGCCATGTCCCTAGACGTTGTAAATACGTGGTTCGAAGCGACAACGGAGCTTTACCTTCAGCACCAATACGCTCCCGAGCGGCGATACAATGTGGACGAATCCGGATTTGCGGTCGGTACGAGCCAGACTTCCAGAGCTCTAGTCGATGTGCGGGAGAAATCTAGCTGGAAGGTCATTAATGGGCGGCAAGAGTGGATAACAGCTGTGGAGTGTGTAAGCGCTGTCGGGATCGCAATACCGCCTCTTATTATTTTCAAAGCAAAACACACAAATACAGCATGGATACCGCCAGATACGCCCAAGGATTGGTATTTCTCAATAAGCAATAGTGGATGGACGTCGGACAGCCATGGATTTGAGGGGATGCGGAAGTGCTTCGAGCCATACACCCCAGGTGCGGCGACTCCTCATTGCCGATGGACACATCAGCCATATTACAGCGTCGGTCATTGCATATTGCATGGAACATATGATTTGCTTATTCTTCCGCCGCACTGCTCGTACGTCCTACGTGTCGCTCTTGCCCACTTCCACAATGCCTTCACCCTTCAAGTCTGGAGCTTGCCAAAAGTTTCGAACCTCGAGACCTCCTACTTTAGCGATGAGGCGCTTCCACATGGATTCACTTCGCTCCTTGGCGTTGAGTTGTACGAACATGCAAATGTCGAATGCGGCATAGCTAACAAAGAAGAGGGACCTTGTCAGCAGAGATATCAAAAGTTGGGGTAGGGAAGAGGACTTTGACCTACAGCAGTGGATTCCCGGAATCGGTCAGAATGCAATCGTTAATAAAAATGCGGGAGTCTGACGCCATGGCATCCCGAAGGTGTGCGAGGATCTGTACGCATTCCACATCCGGCCAGTCGTGCATAATCTTGTGCATGAAGTACTACAAAAGAACAGAATCGTCAGCCGTGCGATGCGACACAAATCTGGTTACCTACAATCTTCGCGCCCTTGACGGGCTGCTCTGTGAAGAAATCGTGCTCCACTAGCTCGATTCGAGAATCAAGGCTCTGCTCTCTGGTCTCACGTATGACTTCTGGCAGGTCCTCGACCACGAGACGGATGTTTTTATCTGGGTATCTGCCCGCCATACCTGACAAATCGTGACCAAGACCGCCTCCAACGTCGACCATGAATACTTCGTCACCCTCAAGCTCTCCTGCATTGCGAAACAGGATCTCAGATGGAAACCAAGCACTCCAATTCAGTCGATCTCGTTGGATGACCTTCATCAAAGCGGCCAAATTTGAGAGAGACGCCGGATCGTCCTTCACGAAATGTGAAAATGTTGTCGTGCCAACGATACCGCGTGCTTCTTGGAATGGACCTTTTGCAGATCGCTCCGGAGCTTTCCATGCATTCTCTTTCCCCCATTCAGTCATGTGGCTCAGTGTACTATGAGGCCCGATCGCATTATCGTACAGCTCCTTGAAACCTGCATCGAAGCCAGGATCCGCAAGTGTCACTGTCAGTTCGTTCGCCTGGAATACATGAGGTCCTGTTTCGTCCACGAGATTGAGGGCGGCGACAGCGCGAAGCATGCGTGCAATGTACTCTTCTCGGTCAGCGTGGTTCTCTTCAGTATCTTCTTCCGGGACGCCATTGAGCTTTTTTGCGACCTCGCCGGCGGAGAGAGGCTCCTTGGAGGCGGCGAGCAAGCGAAAGGCGCCTGCTTCATTGCAAATGCGGATTGGTGCTATGAGGTTCACGATGTACCCAAGAAGAATTATAAAGTCGGCAGGCTGCTGAAACGATTGTGAAAATTGGCGGAAGTCTTCCATGATCTTTTGGAAGCTTCGGCCATTGTGTGCGTTACTACCAGCCATTTGGCAATTACCTTCTTGTTCAATCTTGCTCTGTGAAGCATCTAAGAAAAAATGGTGCCGAGGATTCTGTAAAGCGTCCCTGCTTTGGGAATATGCGATCTTATCTATCTCGTATATTCACGCACCATGCCCCTCATCCAGGTGAGCTCAAGGGGAGCTGCAGTAACTAAGTAAGTTGGCCTGCATGAGGACCTGCATTGGCCCACTTTCGAGCTGCATGAAGCTCTTTCCAGCGCATGACACAAAGTGCTCAGGATAATGGGTTTCGCATGCAGAATGCTTCGGACAGATCGACGCCTGATAGAGAGGCATAACATCTCCAACTGCTCCTTTTATTTTCTGTTCACTATAGCATACACCGTTCTAGTACAACCCCCAGGACTCTGGCATCGATACTGCATCGATCTCTACACTCCTTCGAACCATGATCACCTCGCTTCCAAAGCTCTTGTCCGACTTGGTCTCGCCTTTGACGGCTGTCGCATGCTGACCTGCCATGCGATCACCGCCACAAGTGTCATAAGCGAGGCTCAATGCGCTCAGAAGAGGAAGAAAGGAAGAAAGGAACAAAGCACAATGCTTCAAGCTATTACTGGGGCTGCTGTCTGACTGTCTAAGAAGAGAGAAGAAAGAAGAGGAACGTTCCCTCTGTGGTGGACCTTCCGCGCGCGCCGTGGGTGTCACGTGACAACAAGGCTGTCGTTCGCGTATTATCAGCTTCAATGAACCAGAGCCCAAGTGGAACAAGCTTACGGTAGGCAAAGACTAAGCCATAGCGAGAGTCCGACTTTTCTTGAGGAAGGCATTTGTAAAGGCCGAATTGCCCACATGGCAGAGCCGAACAACACCAATTGGAATGCCATCACAACGACCGCGAATGCGATCCATGTTCGCTTCTGCATCACCGTTAAAAACACCGCTTTCTTCGTTGTGGAAACAATATCTTACATCGAGGGCTTCAACCCTCGAGCTAGCCGTCACAGCACATCGAATCATCCCAGCTAAGGACCACGTTGTGACGAGGCCTGAAATGCTGTACATGTAGAAACGATATTGCTTGTTGGGTTTCATGTTCAAAAGCAAGATCAAGAACGATATCGCCGTAGATCCTGTTGAACCAGGCAGGTGGATTAGTCAGCCAATGCCAGTCAACGTCTCAAATAAGTATCCGTGGGTGAATCCAGGGTAGGAAGCCGTCGCCGACGAAGAGTGAATGTTCGATGCGAGAACCCTTGTGATCATACACATACCTTCGACGACAAATGTCATCGCGAAGCTGCCTACCAGCGACCGTTTTGTGGCGCTCAATTGCGCTTTCGAGAGCCCGTCGGCTCGTTGACCGAAACCTGAACGGACTGCTTTGGCGACCAAGGAGGTGAGCGATCCCAGTCGCCGTGGTGAGAGCCTCGTGTGGCATAAAAGTATACTTGCGTATTATTCCAGGGACCGTTGTTCAACTTGGCTGGATGTTGTTTGCATGGACACACACACAGCGCAATCAACGATTGCGCTCAGAATGGAAAAGCAATCCCAGAGTGCTAGGGTTGCATTGCATTGGCCCAAGTGTCTCCAAGCATTCTGCTTTCGGCGAGCTGCCGAAGACTTGCTCTATTGTGCCAATGTTTGGTGGAGCTCACATTAAATAAGATCTTTAGTCCTCGCAAATATTCAAATCCTGTTCATCTACGTCAATTGATTAGGACGAAAGCAAAAGAAAAGCGTTCCCCTTTCAACACGAGAAGGGGAATGTGGGTAAAGAAATTTCGGATCCTGTTGGTGCTTGCACCCTTTGATGGAATACTTCGTAAAACCTTTGAGCATCAATTGCCGTCCGATATTCTTGCGACGTGCGCGAGCATTCTCGATACCATCAATAAAGGGGCAGGTATGCGCTGAGCCCGATTTGTAATACTCTAGTCCTGCCAATCTCGGGCTTCAGCCATTGCAGGCGCGTGGAGTACCCATCACAATTCAAATTTTTGCTGGTGCACTGCCAACATTTTGGCCGCTCTTCATCGCATTTGACCCGGCGTCTTCGGCACGTCCAGCAGCCCGTGAATGTCTTCGTACGCTTCTTCGCCGATATTGCACGTGAACTCAGATGAAACTTGTTCCTGTTGGAACGGACATCAGCGGTCTCGGATATTATTTCCAGAGAGAAAGACGGCTGTCCATGTGGTATCTCTGCGCCAATTGGCTCGTTGTTACCTTCCGCCCCAAGAATTAGTGCGACGCTCCTTAGGAAATAGTCTGTCAACTTGCCACTCCAGATTGCTATCAATTTTCAGCTTTGATAGCTCCTTTGATGGCCCATATTTGGAGTATCTGACGGAGGAGAACCGAGTGACTAGAAAGATCCCGTCCTGCTTCAGAAGCCGCGTCGAAGCGCTAAGGCATCGGTCGCATGACAGAAGATCGCTATCGCGGTCTCGATGCGGCTATCTTGATCCACCCATGTTTGGGCAGTAGACAATTGATACAAGTTAAAAGGATCTTCATCAATTAATCGTAGCTTTCTAGGCAGCACTGCTGAACGGCGTGCACGTCACAAAATGGCATTCCGAGCAAAAAGCCTAGATCCAGAGGTTTTCTGTATCAAAGATCTGAAGGAAAAGGGTTCTAAGAAGATGCCAAAGATGTACAGAGGTTTGTTCATCCCATTGTAGGGCTGGACACACATTCTGAGCACGAATCCAGACTATTTCAACGAAGGTGCAATGGACATGATAACGTAAGCAATCCTATCCTCGATGGTCCTGTGCCACGCCACTTGCTTCGGGAAACTGAGGTTTCTACTGATTGGCATAGACTTTTTGATAACGAGGCCGCCTTCGATCGATATCGGATTCGACCTAGGATCCTGCGAGATATCTCTAATATTGATACCAGCACAACCATTTGGGGTACTAAAGTATCTTTCCCCTTTGGCTTTGCTCCAGTGGCAATGCATCGGCTGGCACACAGTGATGGAGAAGTAGGGACATCAATGGCTTGTGCGCGCACTGGCATCCCTATGGGTCTGTCAGCGTTCTCCAATGACTCTCTCGAGGATGTCATCAAGCAAGGGCGTGGAAACGGCGTCCCGTACGCCATGCAAGTGAGCTTATTGAAGAGTCGCCAGCATACGTCTCGCTTGCTCAAAAGAGCAGAAGGTCAGCGTTACATGGCACCAACTCCTCCCCTCGTCTCCGGACGCCCGTACACACACACACACATTGCAAACCGTACCGTATGAGGCCTACGACTAATGCTCACCCATGGTATAGCTGCGGGATACAGTGCTATTTTACTGACTGTGGACTCTCCTATACTCGGTCGACGACTCAATGAGTTCCGTAACAGATTTGAGATGCCTGCGGACATGACGTACCCCAACATACTCCCCGAGGGCAATGGAAACTTTTCCGAAAACACCAACCCGGATCCCAATCTAACGTATGGTGAGTCAAATTCTTACATTGAGATAAAACGGTTGATTCTCAACATTAGCAGAAAACGGCCTTAATTGGGATGAAGCGATTGCATATGTGAAGGGTCAAACTAATCTTGAAATCTGGATCAAAGGGGGTGCGTAACCTTGACAGGGAGCTTGCCATTGCTAACAGATCTAGTCTACACCGCAGAGGACGTCAAAGCGGCGATACGATATGGTCTCGACGGGGTGATCATTTCGAACCATGGAGGTAGACAGTTAGATGGCGTTCCAGCGACGCTGGATGCTCTTCGGGAATGCGCTCCTGCTGCCAAGGGAAAGATACCAATCGCTATTGACGGGGGTATCAGACGGGGAACGGATGTTTTCAAGGCCATTGCCCTTGGAGCTGATTTCTGTTTTGCAGGAAGGATTGCCATCTGGGGTCTAGCAGTAAGTTAGCACTACAAGCTTTGTCTTCTGCTAATGACGTGTTGCCACAGCACAATGGTCGCAAGGGAGTGGAATTGGGCATCAATTTGCTGCACGAGGAGTTCAAATTATGTATGGGACTGGCCGGCTGTAGAACCGTGGCCGAGATAAATTGTGACCACTTGTCGTTGCTGCAAAGCAATGGGATTCTGGCTAGGCTGTAAAGCAAGCATTAATTCCAAGCCGCGCACCCATTCCCTGGAATTTTGTCCGCGGCTGAGGCGATTCCCATATTAGCTTAGGTTGACTGGATTCTTTTTGCTCATCGTCACTGGTTTGACTCCTACAATCCAGTTTCCGGATTAATTCTCGTGTTAAGCCCTCAAAGCTTCGTCTAGCAAGCATAAGAGATTTAGAACAAGGAATTACTGGTGCCTTGGGACTCTCCCAAAGTACTAGCTAGAAAATTTTCTTTTGGGAAAGACGGAAAATGACGATATGAGCTCATGAGATTCCTACAGACTTGATAATCGCAGTCAGTTGAAGTCGCAACGAGAAACACTTAAGACCGCCTTGTCGCCTTACACTTGATATAATCGAGCAAACGCACTTGACCTCATGACCCGAGCATCCCTCCAATGTCAAATCTTGATGATCTGTTACATGGGCGCAGATACGGCTAACAGGTCCTGTGCACAATCTCTACAGCCCTACGATCTCCCTTCTCTCGACCAAGAACTCCTCAACCGCCGCGATGAAGCTCTGCAGCTCTTCTCTTGTCGTTGTGGACATCAAGCTGATCATTCCCCGCCTAGCCAACCAAAATCCCTTTTCCATCATATCAAAGTAGAATAAATCCCTGGCTACTGCATTTCCGGCATCTGCATCGGTAGAGCATCGCACCTCCTTTCCTGTGAAATGTATATTCATCAGACTACCAATTCCGCTGACGTGTAGGCACGAGCCGTGGATTTCAGACAGCCTGTTCAGTTCGGCACGCAGCCACGTGCCTTTGTCAAACAGGTCCTCAGCAGCGTCCTGGGTCCATAGTCCTGTTAGGACAGCTGTAGCAGCGGCCATTGTACTGACATTATTGTTGAATGTTCCACTATGGTAGACTCCTCCAGGGTAACCTGGCTGTAGAATTTTCATGATCTCTGACTTTCCGCCAAAAGCGCCAAAGTTCTGTGAGCCTCCCGCAAAGTATTTCCCAAGACTCGTCATGTCCGGATAGACTCCAATCAAATCTTGGTACCCGTGAATTGACATGCGACTTGTCATTACTTCGTCAAAGAACAAGACAGCCCCGGTCTCCGTTGCAAGAGATCGGCAAGCTTTGACAAAAGAAACATCGGCTGGAATACAGCCAGATGACCCTTGCATAAGTTCAAGAAGAATGCATGCCAAGTCAGACCTGTGTTCATCGACAGCCTTTTGGAGAGCTGGAATGTCATTGAATGGTACTACCACCCAGTCGTGGGGAGCGTTCATTGTCTTCTGTGCAGGCGTGGTAGGAAATATTGCAAGACCCCCATGATAGCCTCCTCTAAATAGAAATGTAAGCACATGACAATGGGGTCTTTTCATCATACGTACTCGAAGACAATGATTTTTTTCCTCCCTGTGTATGCTTTGACCAGAGCAAGTGCGGTCATGTTCGCCTCCGTCCCCGAGTTCGAGAACCGAACTTGATCCATGGTTTTGAATCGATCACAGAATAGGTTTGCGAGCTTGCCCTCGTATCTATTCGCGGCCCCCAGGCTAAACCCTTTCTCAAGAGCTCCTCGGATGGCCTCTTTTATGGTCTCATTGGAATGCCCAAACAAACAAGCGCTATAGTCACCACACATATCCAGGTACTTATGGCCGTCGACATCCGTGAGATAGGAACCGTCGCCCTCAGACTGCACGACTGGGAATGGATAAGCGTAGACCACATTGCGGGTGATACCTAGGGAACATTAGCGACCAAGCAATCCACCGCATTGGTTTCGAAGCACCTCCGGGAAGCGTAGCGCATGAGGAAGTATGAATATCACTGCTTTCGGGATTTCGCTGCTCGAACTTCTCGACTGCTTCGTCAAGTACTGATTGATTGGCGTGGGCCATCTTTGGTTGCACGTCTTCTTGAACTACGGGTCAACACGGCTTCTCTCGGAAAAAAGGCACAAGAATCCTCTTGTACCTTGGAAATTCCTCCGCACTCCACACCCTCCACTACGTTTCGTCAGCGAACCAATGAGAGCAAGTTCCTGTGCATTGCTGCTGGATCTGTTCCGCTGTGGCCTTCCATTCACCATAGGCCCCTACAATGTCGGAATGTCCCATATTGCGGCAATACACAAGCATCGGATTATTTTCGTGGCCTGGATGTAGATAACCTGATGACCCGATGGAAAAGCTTCCTTCTGCCATCTTGGTCTACCGATAGGTACTTGAGCAAGATCTCTAAGAGAAGAAACTTTTCAAGGATCTGGCCATGGCATCAACAACGACAGCGATATCCCGGACTGGATTGCAACCCGCGGCTACGCTGGGTTCGTGGTCAGACTTTTGTGACCCGCCGTAGTCTCCGCGCTCGTTTCAATGAGGGAGGCGAAATGATTGCGAAAATACGGCCTTTGCGCTACAAGCATGGGTTCCAAAGCAGTCTGATAAGAGGAATAGCCTTTTCATCTGGTGCCATTCAGAACAGCTTGTTTGCGGCTAACTGCTGCAGCTCGGAATAAATTGTCATCCACTCCAGCCCAGGCGAAGGCCCAAACTAGGCAAAACCGATAGATTCAAGCCATATTAGCTAGCGGCGATCATTGGCCGGGGCTCTCAGGGCCCAGGGCCTCTTGGTATTGTTCAGACGCCATGGGGTTGACAACTTTCGTCGCTGCAGCAGCAAGGCAAGTATGGAACACCGCCGTGCAGTAGGAAAAATTGCTTGATCAAGTGCTTAGGACCTAGGCTACGAGACGTATGCATGCGTAACTGGCTGAAAGGTACAGCTCACGCTGTACCACGGGGACCGCATTCAACTTTTTCCCTTGGTGCATCGGCACTACTCGTTGTTTCGTAGACAAGCATTGTGCTCTTTCTCCAGAATAGTTACTATAAGCCTCCTCGCCGTCTCCATCTGCCTCCCCAAGATACCCATACCGTTTGCGTTGTTTCTGCTTCTTCTGTGAGATCTAACTTTTGTTCTATCTTACACACCGAAAGTCCCTCGCCGTTTCTGTCCACAGCACAACAAATCACCTTGACCTGCTTATTGTGGTCAACGACAGGGACGCCTTTTGAGATTGAAGTCTCAGTCGCCGAGGGGCCATGCCGAAGTTAAGTCGTTATATAGGGTCAACTAACTACAAAGGGGCAACGTACTCCGCACAACCATCTCTCGTTTAGGCCCGCCTTGGCTTCCACGCTCAGGGTTGTGATTTTGTTTCAGCTCTGACGCAGTAGGTACGACGTGGGATCGGGTTGGAAACCTGCCAGCCAATGGTCGCCCGTTGCAATCCGTCGGATGCGATTATATCCGATTTCCACGTGCCAGTAAACGTAGGGGCCCGTGGGGCCTAAAAGGGCTGAGTGCGAAAGTCTAATGAATGACGCGGCAGCTGGTACAAAAGTCTAGGCATCTTCGTACGTTTTACTGAAAGCGTCGCATAGATAATTCTCTCCGACCTTATCGTATCGATCGATGGGAAAATGGTATGCATGCCCGTTTAATGGTTGCGCCTTCCAATGTTAAACTTGCACCCCATTCTTCCGCGTCTACTTTGAGGTGCGAAATGGCAAAGCGCTACAATCATTGTGATGGAATTTTCACCACCTTTCGATGGCAAGAACCATGTCATCCTTATCGTTTGTTCTAGTACAACCAGGCAAGCGCGCCACTGCTGCCTCGAAGCATCAGCAGCGGGTTGGCATACATAGCCATGCGCAGAAAATTACGCAACAGCGGAAGCGAGAGCGACGACTACATGAGCAAGAACAGAAGCGGAACCGGAAATCGACTAGTTCTGCCGCACTCAAACAAGGTTCCACCAGCGATGCGCTTGTTCAGAGGTTGTCTGAGGGGTACGACGTCAATACGCTTCTACAAGCAGCACATTTGCCATCCGGCAACTATGCCTATGGTCTTCCCACTCCATCTCCTGAGCCGCACTTCGACAGACCGTTGAGCAATTACGCATCGTGGACAAATGACCATAAATATGGTCTGAGCATGTTCCAGCATGTCACAATCATCGACATCAATGAGATGAACACCAATATGAATTTCTGGAGGCGCATTGTCCCTGCCTTCAGCGAGACTTGGGACTGTGTTCGGGATATTGTGTCAGCAGTCGCCTGCGCCAACGAAGCCATTCAAAATCGCGATAATGCATTATTCCTGACCGCACTTGATTTACATGTCAAAGCCATAGCATCACTTCGTAGGGACTTGACGTTGCTTCCGCTATCGGCACAAGTAGCGTGCTGCCTCTTATTTGAAGCATTCAGCGTTCTACGATGTGACTTTGGCGCTGCAGGGAAACAAATTGATACTGCAAAGATGTTGACCAAGACGATCACAGTGCATGCTTATCTGGAAGATGAACACCTTGCGACAGTCTGCGACGCTCTCACAAAGATGTCGCAAGCACCAGCATGGTCACTCTGGAATCCTACACATTTCTTGAAATACGAAGGTCTTCGCCATGCTGAGCCAAATCTTTACCTCGAGCTTGAGCCGATTGACCTGCAAACAAACGTTCTTCAAGGACTCGTGGAAAGCATGCAGAGGTTGTCCAGGCAATTCTCCGGGCGCATGCGACGCAACCTCTCTGAAGCAGCGTTCGTTGACCCGCAATGTCATCTAGCACAAGATATTCTGCATGAGCTTTATACGTGGAGGAAAACCTTTAACGCATATGTGGAAGCCAATTCGAAATCCCCAGATCGTGCTCTCATCCAACAAGCAGAATTGATGTGGAATTTCACCTATGTAACCTTCACTACCGGTGTTCTTGGCAGTGGTGAACTTATCTATGATGAGCCGAGATATAATCAGCACTTTCATCGCATCAATGATCTGACGGAACAACGGTTCAGCGAGAGTGCGGATTCCGGGAAACATTCGACTTTCAAAGCATTTCTTCAAATACTAGTCCCGAGTCTGTGGCTTGTTTTGCTAATGTGCAGGGATCCTACCATCAGGGCTCGTGGCGTGAGGATTTTAAAGAGTCGGCATTATCAGGAAAGCGACTTTAACAGTATCGTCGCTGGTCGCCTTGCAGAGGTCGTCATTGAGCTTGAAACAAGAGGCGAATCAATAAATTCGGCAAGTCAGATCTCCGCTGTTGATCGAATTCGTGTGGAAGGAATCAAATACAACTCCGAAGCTCAGCAAGTGATCCTTTCGTACAGATTCGCCCATCATCTGCATGCGAACGCTCCAGTCTACGAAAGGCGTATACCATGGAAGCCTGAGGGCGACCTAGTCAAGTTCAGCAGCGCGATCGGAGCTCTGTCTCAGACATGCACTTTGTACCGAAAAGTCAGACCCGCCTTAGCCCCGTCGGGGTGGCTCAAACCAATGTATTACAAAGGCAATCTTGTGCCTTTGCGATTCGTACCCTCCGGGCCTGAGATAACGTGACGGAATCGCTCAGCGCGAAAGTTGTTGAAGTCATTCAGCCGTTGGCAACATCTATAGTTGGAAGCTAGAAGAAATGGAGTAGATTGGCCATCAATAACTCAAGACTTGTCAGGCACTTGATCCGGGCAAGCAGAGAAACACAGTACGGAGTCTCTCGTGCTCGAAAACGCTCTTCTCGGCGCGATCATGCTCGGGGCTACGGTCAAGCCTGAACTCAATAGGTCTTATCACAATCGACACAAGCACGGTCTCTCACAACAACACAACGACATAACGAACACAATACATGATTGTGGAAGTAACAACGGAATACCAAGGCGTCGATATCCCAAGAACGAGGCAATACAGGCAGTCTCTTGAACAGACAAGAAGTTTGACGATTGGCTTCGCAGAATGGGTCAAGTCCGTCCCAATTGAACATAACATCGATTGTGATACCTCGTGCTACACTCGCTACTGCGATCGACTACATTCAAGCGACCGCTAGCTGATACCACGGCGATGCGGAACATCGAGGTTTCTTCTATGACCATCACGAGGTTCTGACGTCTTGATATGGCCGGACACGTTCTCATACTCGACGTGCAGACATCAGTGGCATACTAGTCAACGCACAAAGCTTAGCTATCCACCGATCTGACGGACAACGCTGCACGTTGACCAAGGCCTTCCTTCGAACTGCGCACTGCAAAAATTGGTTTGCTGAATATTCTGCAATCTGGACAGTGGAGCGAGCCTGCGACTTCTGTTCCATACTTGGTGCCGTCAGAGCAATTGATTTTAGAAGAGAAAAAGATCAAAGGTAGACCGACCAGGCGACAAACAAACTTGTACGGAGTACATGCGAACTTGGGTGGCCTTCGAGGAAGACGAATTTTAGAATGGAAACTTTGGAGAGTTCCAAAGTCGATGCTTTTGATACTGCGCGGAAGCAAATTTTTTGGGAGATGTCGATTATTACGAAAGTGTACCAGGGCAGGGCAGGCATACGCGGGTATTATTGGGAGCAATCCGTCGCCAAGAACAAGTACGTGTTGTTGAGAATGAGTATGTCCGTGGGGTGGAAACCCCCAGATTAACGGAAGGTCGAGAATGTCCTGTACGAAGAAGAATGAAATCAAGAGAGCTTTGATTGAGAACATTTGAAGATGTCTACCGAAAAATAGACTTATAGCTGTTTGTTGTATTCAATGCGAAGGAAAACGCTCCAGCCAATTTTGGGGGAAAGGCTTAAATAACTAGGTATCTATTACAGATGATTAGATCAGATGAGATCAGATCATTCATGATAACTGTCAGTGTATCTCCGACTCAACCTGGGCTCATGATTGTATTTACTTCCGCCTCCCTGCCGCATGCTCACACCAGCTCGTCGAGCAAACTCTGCTTCCTGCCTCGCTAAATCCCGCTCTCTCTCCAGCAGCTCGATTTCCCTGTCGCGTCGCTCGTGCATGTAGACTTGTGCACGCTCAGCCTGCATACTGTCGTTCCGTGGGCGGCTGATCTCGGACGGGTAAGGCGTCATCGCTGGCTCGTATGTATAGGCATCGCTTGGTGGGAAAGCTGAAGTAGGATGGGCTGATACAGGCGTTGGTATAAAGCGAGGAGCCGAGTTTTGGGTGACCAGGATGGGACGCTGGACTACGTTGGGCGTGTAGCTGTATCGTTGGATGGCGCCATCTGAAAGGAAACGCTCCGATCGTGCTGCTCGACGCTGTGGGTACCAGCTATTGTCCGCAGGCATCCCATAGCGAACCTGCTGTGGTGAGGGAGGGCCGCGGCGGTGATAGTTTGTAGGTCTTGGATAGTGGCCATCGGCATGCGCGTACCCGACCGGAACACGGTATTCGGTCTCGTACATGCCATTGCTTGAGTTGGAACTGCTGTATTCCTCGTACTCAGCTTCCAGGATTGATTGATCCGAATGGATGGACGGCGTTGTTGCGGAACCGTGGGAACCCCAGTACCCTGATTGTCGTTTTCTGTTGCCAGACGTAATCTCGTAGATAGGTCGACGACCATATTCATCCTTGGGGATAGTTACCGACAGTCGTCGAGGCTTGGATTTGGATTTGGATTTTGAGCGTGAGGCGCCTCGTTTGGGTATTTTGGAGCCCCAAGCTCCTGTGCTTTGCTTGCGTCCACGGGACTTCTCGTCATATTCGCCGTAAACCTCAATTGGGTTATCATAATCGAAGTCATGTTGATCACGGCCGTCGTGGTCGCCGGTGTGAACGAGGTCGTCGCCCGGACCTAGACCCATTGTATCACCTAGAAGCGCATCAATGTCAATGGCGTCATCTTTCTTCTTGCTCTTCGACTTTTTATTCTTGTCTTTCTCTGGCTTCTCTTTCTCCTTTTGAGTTTGAGCACCAATTGGTTCATCAAGGGGAATATGTGGTGGTAGCCCAGCATTCGTGCATATGGCAGATCCCGACGTAGTGACTGGCTTTCCATCTTGAGCAAAGAGAGGGGCGTTGCCAAACGGATCTTCTTCAAGAATGCTCTGGCCGTTCCTATAACTCTGGCTCTGTCTTAAGTTTCTGTTCTCGCGACTGGGGCTAATTTGCGCTTGACGATAAGATTTGGATCCACGACGATTAGGAATAATGTACTCTTGTTTTGGCGAAAGCTGAACCGAGCGTCTTCTGTCACGGCCTTGAGAATCAGAGGTGGTGCGTTGACGAGTCGAGGGTACTCTGCCCAGGATTACAGAGAAGGCAATTACTTCACCAGTTCGTTTGGTTAATTCAGGCTTGTCATTGTCAATGGCTAAGATGTCCCACTCATCCCCATTTGGGTCTTTCCGAACGGTCTCGTCCAGCAGATCCTCGATGGCCATCTTCCTTGGGGGGCTCATCTTCCCGAGCTGGGATTCGACACTATGGGAGGCTTTCCTTGGCCGTTTGGCTCGTTTCTTGATCTCTGTCTCCGACAATGGAGGTTCAGAGCAGATTGCATTGACCCAGCTTCGTCCATCTTTCCGGAAGGAGAAGAGTCGATAGCTTCTGTCGCTCAGTGACAGACTTGATAGTCCTGGCAGGTCTTCTTCATCTGAGCTATGAGTTGGTGTATACTGTCGAGAACGATCTCGGCTCTCTGTGGAGTAGCCGTAACTCGCCATTTTGACTACGAGTAGATCGTAGTGGATAACCACACCGGAATTTAGAAGTAGCGGTGAGGCGGCCCAAAGCTGGGGTTCAGTAAGTGGGACTAAACCTATGAGGAACCAAGTCCACAAAGCACTTGACAGAGTATAAATCAAGCTCCTGTGCAGGTTTCCGACATCTAGACACTCTCAAGGTATCATAAGAACAAAGAAAACAGAAAACGATTGTGAGACAGGCGGACTCGGGGTAGAAATGTCAATGACCAGAAAAGGGACTGTGAGTTTTGCCCTGTTTGGCGTGGGATGCAAGGCGCCCTCGTTATTCGGCAACAACCTTGTCCGCTTCAGAGTAAAGAAACAGGACCCACTGTTGCGCCAGGCAACTACAGGCAAGATGTGTTTGGTGGGGAAAATACACATCCTTTGGAGGCAAATCAAAATGCCCCCAAAGCTTCGAGCCGAGTTTGAAGCTTGCAATTAAGAGGCTGATCTGCGCTAGTGGAGCAGCGCTTTGACGTCGCGAAGGATCAGACTGGATGAGCTTTTCCACAGACGGCTGCAGAAGCTTGATCAATGCATTTTGGCCTTGCAGACCACCAATTATTAGACTTGCTCAGAAATAGTCGAAGGATGACCGATATGGGCTGTTTCAGCTTGGAAAGCACTCTTCGGATTTGTTCGTTTAGGCAACTTGCCATCGTCCCATGCAGATGACCCTTTGAGACGTCCAGAGAGCCTCGAAAGACTAGAAGGCGGTTGTTGTGACATCTGGGGAAGGGACGAGTGTTCGCACGAGCTAGTGTGCAATAGAGCTTTGGCCATGAACATGTTGGCATTATTGTTGACACAGCCACGTGCTGTTGGCGACCTGTGCGCCATACTTAGTTTGTTAGTTGACAGCATGCCATTCGCCAATCTGCCTTGATCTGCTTTCGTGTTTACACCTGGAGATGCTATTTTGGTTCAGCGAGTCGCCCCTTAACATATTTACACAGCCTCCGACTTTGCCAGACACACGTTATTATCTGGCATAGGAGTGAGGTTTGCTCGTAGACTTTGCAATACAGTCGGACAGAACTCGGCGGAGGTATTTTATGTCTTTGCCTTTTACTCAGCTGGCGAAAAACCAGCGCGTAAGCGTCGGGCAATCGAAGCAATCAGAGGTGTTTGCCTTATGAGGCTTGCGCCTTGCGTGAAGGCTTCTCCTCACTATGCAGCCAAGGATGGGTTTTGCACAAACACTTTTACCAAGGATGATACGTGGCGCATAGCATTTCATTCGGTGAGGTCGAAGACCCTCAATTTTCTTTCCAAAACGATGGGGTAACGACCGAACACTCTTTACTTCAGCCCAGCAGGATTTGCGACACTAGTGCTCAAGTTCCGTTCACTACATTAGCGAAGGGACTTTCGGCAGAGCACCCACGAGGAAGCGGATGGCAATCCTCAGAAGACAGGTCAGTCTACAAGATGTATCACAGATTTATGCAGTAGTGGCATTTCGTACTTACCTACATTAGGTACTGGCATTGCAGGAATCCTTGATGCAGCCTCTTGTCCCCAATCCATTGACTATTTACCCCGACAGCCCCCATCGCTAAGAGCGTCACACAACCTACTATTATATGCACCAAGGCAAAAGCGAGAACGCTCATAAACAGTATTCGAACATCAAAGACCAGACCCGATCTACAAATGCGCTCTGGTCGTTTCAACAACAAGCCTGTGGTCCAGTTCACCCCGCGCCACGTCATCTCAGGGGCGCTTTTACATCTTGCACTCCTTGTCTAAGTACCTCGTCAAAGGTCCACTTAGGCGGTGTTACCGCGACTTTGGCAATCTTGTCGTGCTTTTCGAGCCTTTTTCTGCTTTGCTCCATTTCTGGGGTAACACCATCTGGTAGCGGAGGCGCACCACCTGCAATACCGCTGGCGAACTTCAGCTGCAGGACATTACCGATTTCATCACACGCAGCCAGCAGTCGGTCCATATCATCTTTATTGTGAGCAGCCGAAACACAAAATCGTGCCCGCGACGAAATCAGTGGTGTTGCTGGATAACCAACCACCACGACTGAGATCTTGCGTTTCAGCATTTCATGCGAGAAAGCTGGCATTTTCGCTGGGTTGTACAACATGACAGGAATAATGGGGGAATCGTCGTGACCGTAGACTATGAAGCCCAACCGTTTGAGACCCAGTCGGAGATAGCGTGAGTTGAAAGCTATTCTTTGCAATCGTTCTTCGCCTTGGCTAGGAATCAATTCGCCGTTGATTAAACGAAGAGAAGCCAGAATTTGAGCTAAAACAGCAGGTGTCGGTGACTCCCCGTAGAGGACACCAGCATTTGAAACACGTAGCTTATCGATGACGGCTTTGTCGCCAGCAATGTAACCACCATTGGCACCAAAGGACTTGGTCAAGGTACCCATTAGGATGTCGACCTCTGAGGGATCAATGCCAAAGTAGTCGCACACTCCACGCCCTCTGGGTCCAAGCGCGCCAATGGAGTGCGCCTCGTCGACGAAAAGGTTAAACTTATACTTTTTCCTGAGTCTGACAAGACCTGGTAGATTGCACATTGTGCCCTCCATCGAGTAAAGTCCCTCTACTGCGACCAGGATTTTCCTCCATGGCCGGTGCGTGCGTGGTTGACCTTGTGAAATGACTTCTCGGAGTTTGGCTTCGAGCGCCTTCATATCATTATGCTTGAAGGATTCTATCATGGCACCAGAAAGTCGGGATCCAAAACGGATGGATGCATGGTTCAACTCATCGGAGATAATTAGGTCGCCTTTGCCAACCAAGGCAGGGAAAGCGGTAGCATTGGTGCCAAACCCCATAGAGAAAACCATAGAAGACTGCTTGCCAACAAAGTCGGCAATCAATTCCTCGACTTCGACTGCAAGATCCGACGTACCGACGTCACCGCGAGAGCTTGCAGTTGATAGGCCATATTTTCGCAACTTTTCTTCCACAAAGTCGGCGCAGGGCCCTTCTGACTGCGCGAAGCCTAGGTAGTTGTAGGAACTCATATTCAATGTCTCAGTAGTGGTTCCCACCATCTGAAAGTGGTAGTTGCCATCATTCGAGGTTCGGTCGAGCAGATTGATATACCGGCCGGGCACACCTGTCGTCGGTCGGTTGAAACAGTCGTTGATCCTCATTTTCAGCCTGCGCACATAGAAGTTGTCAAAATCGCTGTTCAATGCGGCATAGCCATTTCGTTCTTTCAGGTGTCGGTAGTTGTCTGCCTTGAATTTCAGACCAAAGAAGTCCCTCACATGGCCGAAAATGATCAGAATCAGGTAGGATATGTAGGTGGTTAAAAGGTAAAAGTAGGGTGGCTCATCTAGAATCGGGTCAGGAAACTCGCCGCCCTGATGTCGGCTGGTGTAGCGATGGGACTGCGAATTTAGAGGACCGAACTGGGCATGTTGTCTCTGCAACCGTCGGGCTTCCGCAGGTGATGGGGGCTGGTAGAGAGTCGTCGGTGGCTCGTCCATGTTGGCAGAATCGGCTCGGGCTGTTGACAGTGAGATGGTGGGCAAGGACAAAGTTGCCGAGCTAATACCAGGACTACTAGAGGAATTCAGAAAAGCCTGCTCTTGTGCCTTACTGGCCGCCAGTAATGCGGCAGCCGCAGCGCCGTTGTACTTTTCCTTGTCCTTGGGCGAGGAGGAAAAGAGTTGCCCGATCTTGCTAGGTTTGCTCGCGGGGGAGGCCTTGTTGCTGCTCTTGTCTGACGGAGAGAAGGAGGGCCAGGGGATTGGCGGGGAGCTACTCAGAATGCTGCCAGATAGTCGCCGAGGCATGGCCAGGTTCGGGCAGTTCTTCACGGATGCTTCGGACTCTGCCAAAATCGCAGTTTCTTTGAGCTCTATACCGCTGGATAAGTGTTCTCCAAGGTCAACAATGCTGGCGGTGTAGCAGGCCCCAACACGGCGCGAGGACAAGCAGCTACGTCGACCAGCACGGAGGAGCTGTTTTCTGTGCGCGTCGTCGTGAAGAAGAGCTGCACGGTGCCAAGTAGAGTCGGCTGTAATGGTTGCTGAGGGTTGAGGACTTCTGATGGAAGCTCGGTAATGATGACGCTGCTGGGTGGTGGTCACAGCCCTGGAGAGTCGGCGTGCGAATTGTTCAACTTCGGCGTAGGGCGGATGCGAAGCATGCCAATGGACGCTAAATCCCCTTCCTTGCGGAGGAGCCGGCGCAACCACTGCACCTCAACCGTGTGTGCCGGCCGTGCTTTGCGCCAGTTGTCCTTGCACCTTCATACACTGACAGAATCAGAGCTGAATGTGAGATGAAGACTGAATAGCATGCGCACACGGCGAAGGCCTCTCTCCTAGAGAAATTTCCTACGGGTCGAGCTAGGATGGTGGGTCAACGGATGAAATTGAAAGTGGACTAGGTTCTGTCAACCCCTACAAAGTATTCTGGCACGCCCAAGCAGCCAAGCTATTCCTAGCTAAGGAACACCAGAAGATTTGGTCAGTCTTGTGTGGATTCTAACAGATTTCAGAAAGACTCAGGGATGTATCCTCCGTCCGTAGAAAGGGCACATAGGAAGTAGCTCTCTTTTTAAAGTGCACACAAGCCACTGTTGGCTGACTCATCCACCTCACGTCACCTCTGCCATCATCATCAGACGTCGAGGCGTTGTGGGCGTTTTACAAGGAACCCATAGCTGCCGAACTTAGCGTTCGTCATTAAATTTCCCACCGTGGATTGGATGGACCCGATGGAGTACGGAGAACCACTTGAAACAAGGCGAACCTGGTCCCTTGGCCCTCCGAGATTGCTCTTCCGTGCTTAGATATATAAGATGGATCTCTAACCAACAGGACAACAACGAGTGGTCGCGCAAATGTCTACCGTGATGGCCATGCAAGTAAGTCGATAACGCACAAAGTCTTCAAGTCATATTCACGAATGTCCGAGGTAAGTCAGCAACCAGGTAGGTTTTTGAAATTTCCGCGAGAAAAGTGCGCTTCGCTTCCGTTTGCTGGGGAACTTCTTCCCCTCATATTACTAGCCTGCGGTCTCTCGCCCCCTGCCCATTTTGTGGAATATTTTTTCGGCATCCAGAAAATGGCTGAGGACCAGAGTCTGTCGAACGACAGCCCAGAGTTATGGAGACATTCACACCCTAACGAGACTCAATTCTACGCCTTCCAGCAACATGTGAAGCAGGTCCATAACTTTCCTGGCAATACATACCAGGACATCTGGCAATGGAGTGTCGATCATCCTGCCGCATTCTGGGAGGAGGTATGGCACTACACTCGAATCAAGGCAGAGACGCCGTACAAGAAGGTATAGCTAGACCCAAAGTCGGACACGACCTGGAACTCACTAAACACAGGTCCTCAATGAAAGCTCTCCCATGTTTCCAAAGCCTTCATTCTTCGAAGGTTGCTCTTTGAATTTCGCAGAGAATATACTTTACCCAGCTTGCGATCCAAACCCATCCTCCTTTGCGATACGAGAGGCAACAGAGACAGCGCGAAATGATATTACATGGGAAGAGCTTCGGGAACGAGTTCGTGTGTGTGCCGCAGCCATGGACACGGCAGGTGTTCAGGCGGGACAGAGGGTCGCTGGGTATCTTGCCAATCATGCTAATACAGTAGTCGCAATGCTTGCTGCGACATCTCTGGGTGCGATATGGACAGGTGTGTCTCCAGACACTGGTGTACACGCAGTGCTCGATCGCCTCAAACAAGTTGAGCCGGTCTTGCTCTTCGCCGACAATGCCGTCACATACAACCAGAAGACGCATCCGATGCATGCGAAGCTCTCTGAGGTCGCGTCGGAGCTTCCTTCTGTCCAAAACATAGTCGTTTTTGACACGGTGCCTGGTTTCGCATTCGACACGGGAGCTGTGCGCACCGCTGGCCTTGTTCAAACCTACTCGGCTTTCTCCAGTAAAGTGGACCCTTCTCGACCCTTGAGCTTCCTTGCTTTGCCTCCCGACCATCCAGTCTACATCTTGTACAGCTCAGGTACGACCGGCGCTCCCAAGCCCATCGTCCACGCAGCTCTGGGTACCCTCATCCAGCATAAGAAGGAACACACCATCCACTGCAACATTTATCCTGGCGAAACTCTTTTTTATTTCACAACTTGCACCTGGATGATGTGGCATTGGCTTGTCAGTGGCTTAGCGAGCGGCGCCACCATAGTCCTCTACGATGGAAGTCCTTTTCAGCCGCACAAGGAAATGTCCATGCCACTCCTCATCGACGAACTGCACATCAACCACTTCGGCACCTCAGCCAAATATCTCTCAGTCCTTGAACAAGCTTCCCTCGAACCCTCCAAAGCCCAACCCAAAAGTGCGACGCTTTCCTCCCTCAAAACCATCTTCAGCACCGGATCTCCACTTGCACCATCGACATTCACTTACGTCTACAAGTCGCTTAAATCCGACCTTCTTCTGGGTAGCATAACAGGTGGCACTGATATTGTCTCCCTATTCGGAGCCCCCTGCCCCATTCTCCCCGTCCATGCTGGCGAGATCCAATGCCGTGGTCTCGGCATGTCAGTCAAAACCTTCTCATCCGAAGGACGAGATATTAGTGAAACCGGCGAACCAGGCGAACTTGTGTGCGACGCTGCCTTCCCCTGCCTGCCGTGCATGTTTTGGCCTCCAGGCGAGCGAGGCGAGCAGCGTTACAAATCTTCGTATTTTGAAACGTTTACGAGCCCGAAAACAGGCTTACCAATCTGGCACCACGGTGACTTTGTGCGCATCAACCCGAAGACGGGAGGGATATGGATGCTCGGCCGTTCCGACGGCGTCTTGAATCCGATGGGTGTCCGCTTCGGGAGTTCCGAGATCTACAACATTCTCCTCCATCATTTCAGCTCCGAGGTCGAAGACGCTCTGTGCATCGGTCGAAAGCGCGAGCAAGACCTTGACGAAGTTGTCGTCTTGTTCATCAAGATGGCTGACCATAAGGTCCTTTCAGAGGATTTGGTCAAAGCGATCCAGATGACGGTGAGGAAGGAATTGAGTGCAAGACATGTGCCCAAGGTGATTGATGAAACCCCGGAAATCCCGTTTACCATGAACGGGAAAAAGGTTGAAGCAGCGGTGAAGCAGATTCTAAGTGGGAAGAGAGGAGTCAAGACGAGTGCGAGTGTGGCCAATGCGGGCTGTTTAGACTGGTACAGGGAATGGGCTGAAAGGAATTAGGATAAAGGGCGTCTATTAGCCCACCAAAAGTAGTAGATGCTCTTCGTAGACTCGTAGAACTTGGATAAATGTCTATACAGCTGTACATAGAAAGAAATGCGAATGGCTCACGCCCTCATCGGCGACTGTGACAAGGAAGAAATTACTAACTACAAGCTGCATCGCATTCAAGATTTTATTTTATGTCAAGAGCCACGACCTGCATAGCTTCGATGTTGAACCTGACACCAGCAAAGGTACTCGTTGCATCGAGATGACATAGATATTAATTGATCGCGAAGCCAGCGCACTTAATGAATGGCTCTTATTAATAACTTGCGCGAGATACCGATGCCCGTCCCTCTTTATCAGCCACCTCCAACACTCGTCCAAATTACCTCCCTTCCATCTTCCTCGCCATACAGCCACAATCCGTCCGTCCTTCACCAGCCAAATCAACCCCTTACAGAGCAGTCAGCTGATGAGGGAACTTTTTGTTTGCGATACTCAAGAGGCACACTCACGTGCGGGAAACTTCCGACCGCATGATGATGCATGGGTCCTCATCGGCAATAGGCCAGGGTGCCATGTCGTTTTTCGTTGGTCTTGTTTTTTGGGGGGTTTAATGATATAAGTAAGTCTTTGCTTTTGAGCGAGTTCACGCCTTGGAACTTTTTGAACGTTTTAGTCTGTGAGCGGTAGTTACTAGCTTTTGGATTCGAAACAGTGATTCACGAAGCAGCGAGTCTAAGGAAGCGAAAGGGCGGGCATTTAAACGAGGCATTTATTTTCTTCGAGCCCACTTTTCATTTTTCATTGATCAGGAAATCTCTTTCTCTGAGAAAGAAAGAATTAGATGTTGCGTTCGTGATGGAGACGGTCGAGTCGCTTGGGACATAAACACTTCGTAAAGACACGTGACTCTGCTTGATATTGTTGTCGTTAGTATTGTTCTGGGTGTGACAAAGCTCCTCGGCAAATGTTGGAAATGGTTGGGGCGCTCTCTTCAAACGTGAACGGCTTAGATACTAGAATCCCGGAGGTAGTGCACGACCCATGCATGGTCGCTAGTCGTCATGAAAAATGATTGGGTTCTGGACCGCTTCTTGTTTGAATTCCTGTTTTCAAATATAGATTTATTTGCTCTGATCTAGAATCGCGTGAATGCCAGCCACTTTCCTCGCATGTGAATGTGAACCTAGTTGACAGTGAGTGTTTCTTCAGTCTATCGACGGGGGGATTTATGCGTACCCATGTCACGCCGTCCTTGTCCACCTCTTTGTCAACGTGCGATGAGAAGGCAACAGCACTCATGATGCCATCGCCGAACTTCTCATTGATGACAGCCTTGTATGCATAGCCATAGTTTTGAAGCACCTCGTACAGCCTGTATATCAGTGGCTCTTTGGGTGGCAAGTCGATGCCCCTGCCTCGATCCGGAAAACCGCCCATTTGTGTTTCGAGGACGCCGTGGTCTATACCCAAGTATTCAGATAACTTCTGAATGTCTTCTGCCGAAGCTTTTGACTGCCCGTAAAATAGGGAAGCAATGGCGACCTCATCTCGGCCGAGGTGCTTTGCGATCTCTTCAAACGAGACTTTCTTCTGCGCTTTCGCGTCAAATAGTGTCTTCGCCGAGGCAGGGAGGCCTGTGTGAGACGATGTCTGCGAGTGTCAGTAATGTGCCAGTCGTTAGTTCTTCAAGCTCACATCAAGAGTTGCTAGAGATCCCATTGTTGGATCTGTTTGAGTAAGTGAGAGATAAGGGTGAATGCTTTGTGTCTGTAGATTGTGGGATGTAATCAAAGCTCTACAGATAAGTGACAGGACAAAACCGAAGAGAAAAAGGCGAACCAGCGCAACGAATTTGGAGACAGCGAGTCATGATGATTAAGTATTACGGGATAGGTTCAATCTTTCTCACGCGGAGGTGTTCGGAGATTCACAATTGGTACAACCTCAATACCCCAATAGTGCTCTAGTTGATCGAGGTGAAGGCAATTCCCTTCAAGTTAGGAAGCGCACAAAGTGGTTTTCAAGCCTGAGGCAATGACAGTTGTTTTGCACAATTGCGGGGGAACGCAAGAGGGGTGCGCAAACACTGAGCACCGCGTCGAATTGCGAGTTCACAAAGGTTCACGGGCCACATTATTTGGATACCTTTCTGCCTTTCAGGCTTTGGGATTGCTTTGCGAAAGAGCAACCTCAAGATCAGAACGAAGTATCAGATGACAATGACAAAGAGCCCCGGTATGGAGTACCAGCGTGCTTACTGGTGTGCCAGTGCTCCAGAATAGGTGACAGCGTGACACGCTGCGGGGCAATCTGGCCTAGACGTAAACGAGCTCGAAACACAGCCCGACCGAAGCTGAAACGCAAAGGCTGATTTATAACATCCGTTTCGAGTCTCAGGCCATTCTCCTTGGCTTTCTTGCATGGTCGTGGGTGACAAGATCTTCACATTTGCGTCAAGCGTCACCATCCTCTTTTTGAACCATACGTTCAACGTACTTGCTATCTGGTCATCGTTGTCGTTGTCGTCGCCGTTTACTTTTAGGCCACCTCATAAATTAGAGCCTTCCTCATTCGCAACCCCGGCCAGAGTCCAAAGCTTCCACGGTTCCCTGCTCTTCGTGTCAATTTACGCCCTAGCTCACTGACGTCGGTTGCGGGTTGACGGCAGGCGTGCTCTCCAGATGTAAGTTTGTTGATTCCGCGAGCAAAGACTGTGCTAGTGCAATCAACATGTCCGATCATTATCAAAGAAATGACGATGACCTCGCCTATGGAAAAGACTACTCCAGTAATCGTGGCTATTATAATCAACCAAGTGGCCAAGAAGGGCAAGACCGTGGTATAATCGGCGATACTTTCAAGAAATTCAAAGCTAAGTATGACCAATACCAAGGTCAGAGACCACAACAAGACTATGGCTACGGCAACAATCCAAGCTCAAGCACTGTCGGTTCACAGCAACACGGTGGTTCTGGCTATGCAGGAGGTCCCTACAACCAACAAGGTCAATTTCAACAAGGCCAGCCGGCTTATCCGGGGGGGCCGCCTCCATCAAATCCACAACAGAAGCCAGACCTTGCCGACAAGGTGCTAGGAGGTTTGATTGGCTCAATAACTTCCATTGGACATGATGTGCACAGTGTGGTCGGTGGCTCCCAGGGCCAACGACCTCCACAGGGCCAAGGTCCGCAGCAGAGTTATGGGCCTGGGTTCCAGTCCAACTTGCAAACACAAGTACCTTCTGTCTCCGGAAGCACTCGATTTGGCAGCACTTTCCACGGACCAAAGCCTGGAAATGATGTTAAGTGGTATGTGGATGGCTGTGGCTATATGCATGCTGTTAGCCAGGCCCTTGAGAACGCTCGTCAAACCATATGGATCCTTGATTGGTGGTTATCCCCAGAACTGTACCTGCGAAGACCACCAGCCAGGAACGAAGAGTGGCGTCTTGACAAAGTTCTCCAGCGCGCCGCCAATCGCGGTGTCAAAGTGAACATCATTGTGTACAAGGAAGTCACCCAGGCTTTAACCCTAAGCTCCTCTCATACAAAACATGCCCTGGAGAATTTGTCTCCAAACATCGGCGTTTTCAGACACCCCGATCATCTGCCGGACGCTCAAACTGCCCATTCCTCAATCATTTCATCCTTGCAAGGCCTCAAACTCGATGCTGCTGGAGCTTCAAGGCTCGGTGCAGATGCTTTGAAGGGCCTATACGGCATTACTGATGACGTGATTCTGTATTGGGCACACCATGAAAAGCTTTGTATTATTGACGGAAGCATTGCGTTCATGGGTGGCCTTGATCTTTGCTACGGTCGTTGGGATACCAACCAACATGCTATTGCCGACGCCCATCCCTCCGATCTCAACAAAATCGTCTTTCCCGGTCAGGACTATAACAACGCTCGTGTGATGGATTTCTCAGAGGTCAACCATCCATTCCAAAACAAGCTGGATCGGTTGAAGACGAGCAGGATGGGCTGGTCCGATATTTCAATATGCTTAAAGGGTCCTTGTGTGGGTGATCTCATGCATCACTTTGTCGATAGGTGGAACTTCATCTATGATGAGAAGTACAATGTTAGACAAGACAAACGCTACCAGCGGCTTCCGGCTTGGCCTGATCACCGACCAAGCGAAGGCCCAGGCATGGCGGGTGGAGCTCCACAAGCAGGTGTCGCACAAACTGCATTTCAGGAAGGGCAATATGGACCATGGCAAGTACCTAGTCAACAAGCACCTGGACAATTTCCGCCTCCGCCTCAGAGTGGAGGCTATACACAACCGCCATGGCAGAGCTCGCATCAGCCGACTGGCTCTGGAGGTAGTGCTGCTGGTCTAAATATCACGGGACAGCCATATTCGACGCCAGCTGGTCAAACGCAACAGGCACAAGCTTCCCAGAACTTTCCTCCACCCCCGCCCGGCCCTCCTCCAGCTTCGAGCCAATATGGTCAGCAACAGCAGCACAGCTATCCGCCTCCACCACACAGTCCGCAACCAGGTCAAGCGACAGGGCAATATGCTCCAGGCCAGCAGCAGTCAAGCTATGTACAATCTCCAACCGGTACTACGTCTGGCAATACAGGGTATCAAGCCCCAGCACAACAACAGACAGGCTATCAGCCGTCTTTCGACAATCAGCCTGGTCAATACAGTACCTCTCAGCAGCCGCAACGGTACTACCAGGCCGAACAAGGGCACGAGCAGTCGCAACCTAGCAACCCTCCTGTCGATTCTCAAACTGGGCACTTCGGCGATCAACACCAACAACCCCAACAGCCATATCAGCCTTCAGCGAGTCCCCAGCCACCTCAGCATCAGTACACTAGCCCTCCTCCCACATCTACGTTCTCACAGCCACCTCAAGGGAACCAGGGTGTTGCTGGTCACTACCAGTCACAACCACAGCAGGAAAATGCTCAGCGACCTGTTACACCAACGGGAACACCTGTGGCACAACTTGCTGCTCAACAGTATACCGCATATACTGCACCACAGCCTAGTGGACCCCAAAGCGCACCTGGCTCACAGGGCCCAAGTGAAGTAGCGGCCCATTACCGTCCTTATGATGGCCCGCCCACAGCTAGAGGATTTGGAGATCCTGAAGACTTTGGTTCTGGCTATGGCGGCGAGCGAGGTCTTGGTGATGATCAGTATGGCTACGAGCGCGGAGAAGAACGAGCGTTCGGCCGCAAACCAGGTGCAAGTCCTGGTCGATTCAGCCGTTACAAAGACGAGGCTCGGAAATTCCAGCAAGAAGGTAAAGTGATGGGCCATGACGTCGGACGTTATTCGAACATGCTGGACGATAAGTTGTCTCACTATTCACACGGAAGGTTCGGGCGGCCTCTAAGTGCTTCTGGTGGTATGTCTTGCCAGCTGGTGCGAAGCTGTACAAAATGGAGCAATGGCACAAACACCGAGAAATCAGTACAAAACGCATACATTGACCTCATACAGCACTCCAAACACTTCATTTATATTGAAAATCAATTTTTTATCACAGCAACTGGAGACAAGCAAAAGCCAGTCAAGAACTTGATTGGTAAAGCCTTGGTGGAGCGTATCATTCGGGCTGCTGGAGAACGACAGCCGTTCAAGATCATCGTCAATATTCCGTCCGTTCCTGCCTTTGCCGGTGACCTTCAGACGGACGGAGCACTTGGAACCCGGGCTATCATGGAGTTCCAATACAACAGCATCTGTCGGGGTGGCAATAGCATCATGGAGGAGGTTGCTAAGGCCGGTATCAACCCTATGGACTATATCAGATTCTACAACTTGCGGAACTATGACCGAATCAATGTCACCCCAGCTTTGCAACAGGCTCAGCAGCAAACAGGTATCGGCTATGATGATGCTCGAAGGCAGTATGAAAGCCAGTTGGGAAGTGGCTACGGCGGCTATGGCGAAATCGCAGCACCAGTCGGAGGTGCAGGACAAACTAGTTACCAACAGCCCTATGGGCAGCAAGGGCAACAGCCACAGACATACGGAGCACAGCAGCCAGCATCGCAACAGACTGGATATAATGGGCAGCAACAATACGGTGACCATCAGACACAGTACGGAGGTGCAAGCCGAGGTCCAAATCAGCAAGGTCCAGAGCAATCATATGGAGAGCCGCAAGGACAACCACAAAGCTATGGCGCGCAGCAGGGACAGTACTCGTTTCAGCCACCTCCTCAGCAGGGTGGGTACGGACCACAGCAAGTGCCTCAGAGTTACGGGCAATATCAACAGGCTGCACAGAGTGCTCCGTATTCTAAAGCAGATGATTGGGATTCAGTCTCGACTTGCTACATGCTACGGGGCCAAGACATTCGTACTGTTCCATGGTCTGGTCCTCCAGAGGCTGAATTGGATGCCTTCGTTTCAGAGGAGTTGTACATCCACTCGAAAGTCATGATTGTTGATGACCAGACCGTAATTTGTGGATCTGCAAATCTCAATGATCGCAGTATGCTTGGCTCGCACGATTCTGAAATCGCTCTGGTGATTCAAGACAATAATTCTCTTCAGTCAATGATGGCTGGCCGACCATGGCAAGCAAGCCGGTTCGCTGCCTCTCTTCGAAGGCAATTATTCCGGAAGCACCTTGGCCTCTTGAAGCCGCAAGACATGCAGCTGCCAGACGATAACTTTACACCGGTTGGCACTCCAAATCTATATGACTGGGGTTCGCCGGAGGACAACATCGTCTCTGATCCGTTGTCAGATACATTCCAAAGCTTGTGGAACTCCAGAGCTAGAACGAATACAGAAGTCTTCCGCAAGGCTTTTCGTGCTGTGCCTGATGACAATGTGAAGAGCTGGGGCGAGTACAAGGAGTTCTACGAATACTATTTTGCAAGGTCGGAGGCACAAGCCAGCGGCAAAGATGATAACAAAGCCCCTGCAAGAGTTGAGTATGGTCATGTAGTTCGAGCAGATTTCCCAGGTGGCGCCAGCCAGCTGAAGGAACTTCTAAGCCAGGTCAAGGGAACACTAGTTGAGATGCCACTGTGTTTCTTACAGAGTAAGTGATTCTTCGCCCTCATGGTGTCTTCATACTGACAAACATATAGCTGAAGATATAGCTAAGGAAGGAATATCCTTCAACCCGCTAACTGCAGAGCTCTACACATAATAAATGGTTGGTTTGGAGGTACGGACGCTTGACCCACAACACCTCCGCCCTGATATATGCACGAAGCAGTATTAGCAATCACCTGAGTTGGCTCATTTAGGACGCGTAATGTAGGCACGGACAATTTGTCGACAAACTTTGGTGCTAGCTAGCGACACAATGATTGGGGGTATCGGGACCCAGGCTACTGCTGGGCATGAGAATAGCGAGGATGAGTAGTCTGAATAGTGGTTGTAGCTATGAAGTCCTATAGATAACGATTCAACGCTTGGAGAGAGAGAAAGAGAGGGTGAGGCGGTGAGGCGTTTCGCACCCAAATCAGGTGGGAGGTTGCTCTCGTTTCCCGTTGACAGGGGGCTTGAATATAAGGTGACTTTGGCCTTTCAATAAAGTTACAAATCGCTCCTTCCTGCTTGAAGTACAATGTTGAATGAGATCTCGCGAAATGACACATCCTTGACCAGCCGACGGGGATCTGCATTCGAGAATTGTCCAGTCTAACTCTTGTTGTTTGCACTTGCCGATGCAAAATCACTATTTTAACTTCTACGCAATCGCACTGCCCACTTAAGGGCACTGCAATCCAACGCATTCGTTCACGAGTGACAGTATTTCTCAATTGAGAACAGCCAGCCATGCCTGACCAGATCAAATGCAGTTTCGAAAACTGCTACCAGCGTTTCCCGTCCCTTGAGGCTATGAAGAAGCACAAGGTCAAGATGCTGGATAGGGCGGATGACATCCACGACTTCTACTGCAAGAAATGCGATGTTGATTGTGCTGATCACACCGAATATCTCATCCATCAGATCCAGAGTCCGAAGCACCGTAGGTCAACTCCAATTGTAGCCTTCCCTTGCAATTAGCTGACCGTATGAGATGTATGCCCTGTCTGTGGCAAAGAGTGGAAAAGCCAGTATGGGCGTGACCGACATGTTGGCATTGTGAGTACACAGGAGCCTCACGAAACGAAAGATCCTGATCAGTCCACAGAACCACAGACAACAGCAGAGGCTGACCTGCCCTGGTGCGCCATCATGCACCCAGATCTTTACCAGCGCTTCTGGACTCATGGCACACATTGAACAAAACCAGTGTAAGATCATCCGGAGAGAAGACTTCCACCAACATCGAGCCGAAATGCAGGTCCAAGAAGATGCTATCAAGGAGATGAGAGGAGAAGCATTCGCCGGGAGCATAGCTATATCCTCATCTACAGACTCGGATCTGCTTGGCGGCACAACCCTTCCCGACGATCTGAGGGTGGACCATCCGGGACACTGGGATAGCACAGTTCGATACGATGGAGATCCATACGGAGAAACGAGCGTGTCCAAGTCACGAGGTAAGCCGAATGAAGGCCTTGACAGATACCCTCCGCTAGTGGCGAAAACATCAAAGAGCACTCTAGGACGACAACGATATGTTCTTGATCGTGGAGAAGATCCTGTTCCCAATTATGCAAGCAGTGACTTCCCCGATCTCAACGAGGCTACACGACGACAGCCACACAACCCTGCCGTCCAGAACAAGTCGGTGTGGGGGTCCGGAAAACCATTCAAAGGGCAAGAGAGCCAGCGGACCTTCTCTCCAAACATGCTGGACAGCGCAGGTAGTGTAAACCTTCTCGAACCGGAAAACGATGACCGCAGCTCAATGGCAACATGGGGAACTCGATCTCATATGATACCACCAGCGGCCAAGGCAGAAAGCGGGGATCCCAATCTTCCCAACAGTCACATCCAGACCAAGCCGCAACCACAGAGGTGGAGTCAGATGCCTAATATAGATTCATTTTGGAACTCGGTCATGGGCGTCTACGTCTGTCCTGGCCAGAAATGTGGTCGCAAATATGGATCGCCGCAAGATTTCAAAGCTCACCTGTCATCGGACGCACACGCCATTGAACGAGTCCAATGTCCGTCATGTCTCAAAAAATTCAACACCACTACCGCGCTGGTCGCACATGCAGAAAGCGGCAGCATCAAATGCGAATTGCGACGAGCCGAGGACTACGACAAGGAAATACGCAAGATCACGGGCGGTCTCCTCAAGGTGAATGGGTCCTGGAGCGGTGCTGGAAACGCAAAGTTTGAAAGTGTTGCAGTTGAAGATTGGGCAAGCAACTACAACTGGTGAGAAGGTGGTAGTTCTTTGTTCTTTGTGTCAAACGTAAGTGGCAGAAGGAGATCTGCAGAAATCTCTCAGTTGAACGGAGACATAACCTAGTGGGAATCTTGCTTATGTGCTAGGCAACACAGACTCAACTGAGAATAGATCTCTGAGTTCGTGCTTGAGCAGGGGGGAGCATTTGCTGCACAGAGAGGACCAGCACAAGACCTAAACTAAAACAGATCTGAATAGGTCAGCTGCTGCTCAAGGATAGTCACATCAGCCCGTGTACAATAAGACGATAAATTACAGAGTCCTGAGAACGAGATATGCTCGGGACGTCCCACAGCATGCCTCTTGCATAATCGCCAAATAGGTTCAGCACGCTCATTGGTGTTCTCCGGTGTTCATCCAGGAGTTAATTCCTTTCCTTGTTCACAGTTATTGGAGTAGTAACAAACATCCTCCACTATTTCTGCGCTTCATTAAATTCATTGAATACCGTACAAAACCAAAGGGAGGCATTTCCTTGATGGCTCCTACATATCATCACCAATTGACAGACCCAAGAGATAACCGCCGCACCGAGGAATCCAACTCTTCGCAGGCATAGTCATTTGTGACGCGGGCGGAAGGCGGCAGATCGCAGGCTTTGAACGCTGGACCGGGCAATCGAGATTGTGCTATACATTCCCCCCACCACAGCTGTGCCTTGACTCAGCAACATTGCCATGGCTTTCTCCTGGCCGCTCTAGCAACATGACCTGGACCATCTCATGCATGAAGATCGAGCTTGTGCCAGTATCGTTTTTGCTTGCTGTGGTTCGCTTTGACTGGCTCGGAGCGTTCTTGTTGTTGCAGTTATGTCTCGCTAACCAGCTAGTGCTTCTTGTTTTCTTCTCCCTTCCCTATAGGAGCGACTGATGCGCATGAAACATGGCAGTAGAGCCTTCCGTTTCTCGTGGCCCTTGCATTCCTCAACGCCATTTGGTGTGCTCTCCAAAACGGAACAGAGATGTATTGGGAGGAGCCGATAATCTGGCTCACAGCCCGCTCTGTAGTGTTATAGCGTCTAGTTCCGGTCCGCATTCCAGGAAGGCCGCGACGAAGGCCTCGATGTCCTGATGTACAGGAGAGACCCAATTTGACTTGGAGAGACAAGTTCTGTATTTGTTTCTGGGTCCAAGAACACTCTGGCGTCCCACATTATATGGGAAATTTTTGTTCAAGATTCAGCCACCTTTCCCAATGGTTGGAAACTCTTCCTCCCTTCTCCTGGCACGATCGTCATCTCTTGCCCTTACTGCTTGTCGACCATCAGCCTTCACGACCTGCTCATCTTTCTCTTTGAGTTCTTCCGCCTTCTTCTCGCCCCAGTTCCACACTTCCCAGATCTGATCGACGATCATACTCCCATATCCTTCACCATTGTCCAGTTTCTGCTGTTCTTCGGCCAATCGGCGTTCCTTCCAATCTTCCTTCTCGCCGCCTCGCCAGATCTCTTGTGCTGTTGCAGACAGTCCGCCTGTGTTGGTATCACTGCTGAGACCTCGTCTGTCTAGCGTCTCTTGAATCGTGTCTGGCATGGTGCCTTCATCAAGCAATCGCTTCCCGTCCTCTCGTGAACGTATCTGGTCTTGATGGCCAAGTAACTGACGTGGTGGTCGTGCGCCGGGGAGCTGGTACAACAGGCCTGCGCCAGTCCGTTCTTTGACGAGGTGGTTTGCGGATGCCACAAAGGCCCCGGTGAGAGAGAACGTGTACATATCGAGCTTGCGGGGTGGGATGGCAATGAGGATAGGTGCGACGAGCAGCATTCCTAGTGAAGCATTGTGGAGGAAGCCCTGGAAAGAGGAGGTCATGTGTATGCGCTGTTCCAAGGTTGGCTCGCGGGACGGCGTCCCAGACGTGGAGCTTGGTGTAGACATTGTGGCAGGAAACCGCAAATTCAAGGGGCCGGAAATGTACAGGAAACGAAGTCTATCGTTGTAACCGCGTCAAAAGAGATTCTTAGAAGCTCGTAAATGCCTTGAAGAAGCTTGTGGTGTCCCAATTAGATCATGTCTGATGCTGCATTCTGATGCCAAACGACCCCTAGCTATTTTGAGAAGAGAGTAGCATTTCATAAGATGTTGCCAGATACATGCAGAGAGTGTTGTCGGGCTGCGAATATGTTATTATGTACATAGGTCGTGAAATTGCTATATGGAAAACGAGTCTATGAGTCTTGGATGCTCTTCGAACCCCAAAATTCCTGATGCCAGGCATCAAGGCATACTCCGTGCCACATACCAGCGTTGCTCACGTTGCTGCTATGAAGCAAGTAAATGCTTCTCAAACTTCGAGCTTTATAGCTTGTTTGGCCTCACGACTTCACTGTCGTCGCTGTTCACCAGCTTGACTAACTGTTCTCTTATATGCCGTGGCACGCCCTCGCTGTCAACTTTGTTGTCCTCCCGTTTGACCCATATCTGGATGAATCCGCCGACAGCTTTAATCTTTTCCTCGCCTTGCTGAAAAATACCAACCTCGTACATCACGCTGCTCTTACCTAGCTTAACAACCCGTAGCCCAATGTCCAGAACGCCAGGATATTGTGCCGACCCAAAATAGTCGCAGTATGTATTAGCCACTAGACCAATTCGATCTGATTTGGATGTGCTGTAGCCGCAGCGTTCTATCAAGTAGGCGTTGATGATCGAGTCAATCAGCACAGCGTAGATCGGGTTGTTGAGGTGGTGAAACATATCGTTGTCAGCCCTAGAAGAAATCGTCACCTCTTGCGATGGTTCTCGGTGCTTGGATGTCTACCATCGGGTTCGATAATCTTGGTGGAACACATAGTCTTCCCGTTTGCGCTCACGTTTGGACTTGAGATCCAAACCAATGATCTTGCCCATATCAAGCCCGAATAACTAGAGCCTTCGTAGAATACGTAGTATACCCAGGCCTTTCATATCTGTTATAGAAGTGATCGTATGGGCAAGACAGGACCCCCAAAAGCCGTGCCGAGGTTCAATACAGGAGCCGGCAAAGATGAGTACAGAGTCAAGAACGGAGTGTGGGCCAGAGGCAATCGTTCTTGGCGTCCGTCAGCGCCCTTTGGACTAAAACCTGGTCCTAAGGCTTTGAAAGGATAGAATCCAAAAATCCAAAAAGGAATATTAACGACATCAACAGGATTTGAACCTGTGCGGGCGAACCCAATAGATAACACGAATCGTAGAGGTTCGAGTCTATCGCCTTAACCACCTAAGAGTTGATTAATTGACGCCCAAAGAATGGCGGAATAGAGGTATCTTACTCGGCCATAATGTCTTGTGTGCATAATTTTAGGTCAAAGTTTTGTTATACCTACTATATAATAAGCGTGCTTTTCTAACTCTTGCTCTGCTCAGCCTCGACCCGCCGCTTTTATCAGCGGTTCACCCCCTCCTCACCTTTATTCACCCTCTGCTCACCCACTTCACTCTCTTCCTAATCACCTTCCGGGGTAACGGAGCTCTGCAATTTTGTGATCTTGAACTTACCACATGGTGTTCTAGCGTGGAGAAGCCCAGACGCGCAATCTCTTTCGAGGCTTTTCCGAATAAAGAGTTTCTCGCTTGACAAGCTTTGCACGTGGTCTAAGCTTGCTTCACTACCTACCCATCACCATTCGCTTTGCCCTTAAACGCTTTGCCTGGCGTCCCTAAACGAGGTTAGCCAAATCGACTTGAATCACTGTGGAAAGCGATGTCTGCCATGATGGCTCGGTACCGATACGAAAATAAGCGAGCTCCGAATGTCGATTTCACCAAAGCACACGGCGTCAGGTTACCCGATCTGTACAGCTTAGCAACGAGCTTCTACTCAAGGGTCGGGTCCGGTTTACTGAATTGTGGCGATTGGCCAAGTCTTCAATGGTACGTAGTTCCTCACTGGCATGAAACTAATGAGTACGTGATTCGACAACAGTGACAATAGTGTTCTGAAATGGGCGCGCTGAGCGGACCGAAAGCTTCAAGAGTTCTAGCAAAGCCCATCCTTTCTCGATGGAATCATCGTTCTGGCGTTGGTCGTGTGACTACGGCCACTGGCGTGAATCAGGGTGTTCCTCTGCTCCGTATGTCCAACTTCATACAAGTCACCGCTGGTCTCGGGGGGTATTCTTGGCCAACTCCTGAGCAACCTGTACCACATCTAATTGCCCAAATAGCACGTCAACTACTCTAAACAAGCATCATGACTCGTTCAATATTTGCTCGATTGGTGATTCTAATTTTGGGATTCGCCACTCATACAATCTCTGCGCCTCAGGGCAATGGCGGATCCAGCGTGAACGTCAAACCAGGACAATCAATTCAAGCAGCTCTTGATGCAGCTACCCATGGAACACGTATCGTGGTTGAGGCCGGCATATATGCCGAGCAGCTAACCATTACAACTAGTGAGACCACGCTGCTAGGTCATGGCGCCGTCTTGGTACCACCGGCAACTCCAGCTTCCAACTTATGCAGTGGCCTTGCAGGGAATGGAACTCAAGCGGGCATCTGTATAGCTGGCACCAACGTTAAACTCGGAGCGTATCCAGGCCAAGAGCATAGACCCGTCTTATCGGTTGGCCAGCCAGTCAAGGATGTGACCGTGGAAGGATTCCAGGTCCAAGGTTTTGATGGACTGAACATTGCCGCAGTCGGCGCTGAGAATGCCCACATCTTCAGCAACGCACTTGTGGATGGTATGTCATACGGGGTTCTTGCTGCTGGTTCTCGAAACACTCACACGCACGGCAACACGATTACAACCACGAAGGAGATGTTCTTTATCGGCATTTGCACTGACGACTATGAAGGCGTTCAGACGACAGGTAACCACATCGCAGGATATTATATAGGACTCTGTATCCAGACATCCGGGTCGATTCAGGCAGGTAACGACATTAGTGGGTGTTGCACAGGTGCATTCGTCGACCCGGGCGTGGACAACGCTCACGTTCGCAACAACCACTTTGGTGCAGTCAACCCCAAATGCGCAAACGTGTGGCCGTATACTGCCGACGTTATCCTCACTGGATCAACAAACGCTCAAGTGATATCGAACGTCATTGAAGGCCAGAAACTCGGAGGCATATATGCAGGACTTGCGATCATTGATGACCCAACCGGTGCTATTGCATCGAACAACGTGGTTCGGGACAACATTTTCGCTAATAACGATATCGACATTTTTGTGAATACAACTGGCACTGGAAATACCGTGACGCACAACCAGTGCACATCGTCTTTTCCTGCAAATCTTTGCGGAAAGTGAGGAGCGGCCTGAGCTTCACGCCCAGTAGCACGATCTCGACCGAAACAGACGTGGACGATGGTTTGATTTGCTAGCATGTGCGGCAGTCACTCGACTTTGGTTAATGGACCTAAAATGATGTTCTGTTACGAAGCACTCGGATTCCTTACTAATAGTGTCACCGGGATACAAGCACAATTGTTATATCTAGTAGGCTCCCCGATGTCCGGGGCCCCGTACTGAGGCCCAGCCCCTGACGAGGTATGAGGCTTGGCGGAGCATCTCGCCTAGCTATATAGCTGCAGTAGAGATCAGCTCCAAGATAGCTTTTCAAAGCGTTGAATCGTTTGTCGTTCATAGGTTGGTAGCTGTATCATGGCTTTAGCTGACGCACGCAGAGACCACGTCAGGGCTTTGACAGAGCCAGCTGACATTGTCGCTGCTTAAAGTCGAAAAAGTCATTAAAAAGTACCTTGGTAGGTCTCGTAGTGTGTGGCACGACTAACGTAAATTTGGGCCCAATTGGTCATGCTTTTAAGAAGGCTGTGGCTGACCCAGTGAACCCCAAGTGACCCATTGAGCCCAAATTTAATACCTTATTAGGCCCAAGCGGAGGTGCGCTCGATGGACAAATTCCCCCCCTTAGCTGCCGACGTAATAATGCCCGATTTTAATAATCCATTCAATGCCTGTGTAGGATTACTTACAGACGAAACGTCGATGAACCTGCGCAATAGCTTTGAATCTTTGATTCAATCACTTGTGTCAAAACCTTCTGATAATTTACTTTCAGATCCATTTCAAAGTAGACGCAGGCACAGTAAGGACATCTAAAATCAAGTCGACCAGTCCAATACTTCTGTAACATGTTGGAAGTATAAGGACCGGCCAGAGAGATCGGACTCAATGCGGGCCAAACTTCAAATCTAGTGGTTCAGCTACAAAATGCCCAAAACTCAGCCTCTCGAGTATCAAGCTACAGAGCCAGCGTTTCTGAGGCGACTAAAAGCTGGCAATGCAGAACTTGACGGACGCCACAATGTCCAGATACCGCGAGCACGTGGTGGCATTGGTCGAAATAGTCGGCTCGACATGAATGGAGAGGATGGCGAGGACGACCCTGTTGTAATCGACGACAAGGGAAATGTTATTTCGAAGGTCGAGATGCAGACTTTACAGAGCAAAAAGGACGACGAGCAGACCAACTTAGAAGATAATGAGGTGATTTCTAAAGACAATGCAGCAGACCTCCAGAAGCTCGAGCGGTCAGCTAAAGAAGCTCCTGTTAGTAGTGGATTTGGTAAGAAACGAAAGGCAGCAAAGATCGTTGGAGGGCGAGATCAAGATCAGGCTAACAGCCACGGGCAAGTTGGGGAAGAGAATGTCGCTGAAAAAGTCGTAAAGTCATTGAAGGAAAGCACGAAGGACCTTCACGGTGCTGTTGCTCACAACAAAGAAGAAGCACGGAAGGAAATGGAAAGTGGCGCCGCTCCCAGGAAGAGAAAAGGGAAGAAGATTAAGTTGAGTTTCGATCAATATGACTGAGCGAGGCTGGAATGGATATCTAGAAACAAGTCGAACATGTCTCCCAAATACTTAGTCAAAAGCTGCTTGTTGGACCAACACAGCGACTCAACCCTGGGTTTCCACGCCATGTTGGGATGGTGGACTAAGAGCAGCATGCTTTTTAAAATCACTTGCGCGTTACAGCCCTCGCCTGCCCAGAGTTGGAAACTGTCAGATTTGTGACAAATACTCGAGGTATCCAAGTTTTCTTCGCTTCGTTGATTGGATCTCTGCGTCATCGGCGTGGTAAAACGGACTTTTATACTCTATTTCTGCTCTATCGGTCTCGAGACTAATCTAGTCATCAAAACCACTACAACGAATTCTCTTTAACCATATCGAAATTGCAACCCTATACGTAAAGGTGGAAATAGGCTGACTAAAAATGGTAATATTCCGTGTCTCTGAGTCAGTCTTGTCCCATCACAGCTCGAACCTGAAGTTCAGACTACATTGCTCTTATACAGTTCTCATAGCTTTCTCATCTGCTTCTCTCCTTTCGTCGATGATTGTAGCCTCGTTTGCGCTTCCTGCCGAGCCGACTGAAGCTCGGGAACTCCTTCTTGGAACAGGGTCAAGATCGCCCGGCTGAATTCCCATGTAGTCATCAAAGACTACGCTACTTAGCCGTCTAGCGCGTCCTCCGCCGAGCTTCTTTGCTCTCGTTCGGAAGAAGAATCTCTTGGCCCATTTCCATGTCTCGATGCCGCCGAAGAACAGCACGCCTTGGACGATAACTATCACCCATTCCCAGGAGAAGCCAGTGTGCTTGAAGACGTCGTGGTTAATGACGGGCACATACAAAATGACGAAGATTGAGACGAATCCAAACATGACAGACCAGAACAAAAACTTGTTCCCCCATACATCATGCATCCATTGGGTGAAGTAGCGTGTCGACTTTGGCTTCATCCGGAAGAATGATCGTCGGAAGTTGATTAGTTCCCAGGCAAGGAAGAGGGAGAACCAAGTCATGCTGACGAAGGTTGTCGCCCTGGCACGGAAGACAGTCGCACAGTCGGCGGAATAAGCATCATTGCAATTCAGACCTTGTATGCCATTTCCCCAGCGGTAGGTAACAAGAGAGAATGATGAAAGACACAAAGCTGCCATCCAAAGTCCATAAACAAGGATATCAATCAGGAGCTCATTTGTGAAGATACCACGCTTTAGATTCTGTGGTGGGCGTTCGAGGATATCTGGGGCCGCAGCTTCGAGACCCAAACCCATATCAGGAAGACCAGATGTGATCATTATCACCCACATGATCTCGACAGGAGAGAGGGGAAACACTGAAAGATTATTGCCGTCCTTGAAAGCAAGCCCGATAAGTAAAGTGCATGCCTGGGCAATGTTCTGAGCAAGCAGATGTAGAACAAACTTCTGAATATTGTCAAAAATACGTCGTCCTTCTTCGACCGCATTCAGGATAGAAGCGAAGTTGTCGTCAGTCAAGATGATGTCAGACGCATCTTTGGCCACGTCTGATCCTGCTTGACCCATAGCGATACCGACATCTGCTCGTTTCAGGGAAGGCGAGTCGTTGACACCATCACCAGTCATAGCTGCAAAAAGGTCTCTTCGGTGCAGGGCTTCGATCATTCGGACTTTGGTTTGTGGCGCACATCGAGCAATTACGAGGGGCAAGACGGGTAGATCGTCGATTTCATCATCAGTGAGTTTATCGAATTGGGCTGCAGTTGTGACCATTGCTGATTCCATTTCTTTTGAAACCATATTTAGTTTGTCAGGGACGATGCCAATCTGCTTTGCAATTGCAAGGGCAGTCCCAGGATGATCACCAGTGAGCATATGAACACCAATACCAGCTCTGTGACATCGTTTGACTGCACCCTTCGATTCTGGCCGAGGTGGATCGAACAAACCAATGAGACCTCGAAAGGTTAGTCCTTCCTCGACCTTTTCACGGTCATTGGGACCAGTGGGTCCATCGTAGAACTTTGAGGCAAATGCCAATACACGCAAGCCTTGTGACGCAAGTGCTTCCATGTTAGCGATGACGTCTTCTTGGATGTCTTTGGTGAGATCTTCAGCTTCGCCGTTGCCTGCAAGGTCGATATTGACGCAAGCCTCAAGTACTCTTTCAACAGCGCCTTTTGAAAATGCGAGTTGCTTCTCGGACCCTTGTTGTTGGAAGATGACGGACATCTTCTTGACGTCCGAGGAGAAAGGGTATTCCGTGATCAGCTTCCACTCTGGGTTGTCGCCCTCGGCCTTTTTTCGCCTATTCCAGTCGAAACGAGACGCAAACACCTGAATAGCAATCTCAGTAGGGTCACCGCGAGCAGACCAGCCCTCGTGTTCATCGGATTTGTAGACTGTGGCGAGGTTGGCAAGAGACGCCACCTTCAAAAACTCCTCGAGGGGGCCATTATCTTTAATCAAGTCTTTGTAGTCTTGAGCATCGTCCTCGTCATTGACATCAGGAGGGATCTCCTTGTCGATTGAATAGTCTTCCCCTGGAGCGTCTTCTGTAAAATATAAAGCACCAACAGTAGGGTTAAATGGCTCGCCGCTTTCCCCAACAGAATAAGTACCTTTAGCAGGGATCCAAGCCTTCTTAGCAACCATTTTACCCTGAGTCAGGGTTCCTGTTTTGTCCGAACAGATATCAGTGACTGCACCAAGTGCTTCCAGAGCGTTCAGCTTTCGAACAATGACATTACGCTCAACCATGCGTTTAGTGCCTGCAGCCATCGTTATCGTCAGGACGACGATTAGGGATGCAGGAATCATCGAAAGACCTGTAGCAACAGCATAGATGATGACTTCCTGCTCATTGATAAAATCATTGGCTGCTAGCACGATAATAGCAAAGACAACAGCAACACCGAAAAGGCCGATGGCGAGCTGAGATAATTTCCTTTGCAAGGGTGTTCCGACATTGACGCCCAGAAAATGCCCAATAAAGTCGCCACCAGTTAGTGCCCAAGCTTGTGCTTGACGATGCGGCTTGACCTTGCCTTCTGGCGTTCTCTTTGGTTCTCGGACTTTCGAATTCTGTCCTCGAAGTGCCGCTGCAATAGTGCCAATCTCCGTGAACATCCCTGTAGCGAAAACAATTCCTCTAGCACGGCCTTTCGTGACGTTACTGGAAGAGAAAGCAACATTAAGCCGATCACCAGGTCCTGTATCCTCATTGTAGATTTCGTCTGCGACTTTGGTAACCGGTAGAGACTCGCCAGTGAGCAGCGCCTCGTCGGTTTCGAAGTTCATCACATCCAGCAAACGGACATCGGCTGGAACGGTGTCACCCGTCTTTAGCTCTACCATGTCTCCTGGGACGACTTGGACTGTAGGTACGGTGACTTGATCTCCGTTTCGAACAACTTGGGAGGTTGGCGATGAAAGGGATCGCAGGGAATCCATCGTTTTTTCTGCAGAATACTCTTGCTTGAAACCAATGATGATATTGAGGATGATGATAGCAGCAACAACCCCACCTTCGATCCACGATTTGATGCCAAAAGAGACTGCCATAGCAAGTATAAGCACCAGCATCATGGCATTAGCAACCTGTCTGATAAAGATTTTAGTTGGGTTGACACCAGGCCCATTATCGAGCTCGTTGTTGCCAAACTCTTGCAATCTAGACTCTGCTTCTTGAGCTGTAAGCCCGTCCAAGCCACTTGAACCAAGCTCCTTTTGAACATCTTGGAAGCTCAGACTATGTGCAGGCTTGGACATTGGTTTGTTAGACTGGCCTGACACATGGCCTTCAAGCGGATTTGGCTTTCCCATGGTGTCCACAGTTCAGTGAAAGGGAGAGACTGGAAGATGGTCGAGAAACAATCCATGTGGGTGGAACGGACGTGAACGGGCTACTAGATATATAATGCTGAACACCAGCCTCTTATCTCCTCAACGTGGGACAATTAGATTTCAGGGATCGGGAATATCAAAGGCTTGAACCATATCTTGCCCGTGTCTATCACAACTTACTGACCGATGAAAACATCAGGCAGGGCATGGATGCAAAGGAAGTGGAGTCCGACAAGAAATCGTAGGCATGGCGTTGACAGCTCTCCCGTCCAATGATTGAAGGAGAGCATAATGCTAGTGACGAACTCCAGAAGCCAAGAATCCCAATGGTCTTGGTGGCCAAAATCAAGACGACGTTTTCTTGTCCCATGATAAGGGCGAAATGTGTCCGAGCCGTGCGTGGCCTCACCCAGCGCATTCGCGCGCAATGTAATCCAACAGCACTCGCCTACACTGTCAGAGCATTTCCGGCATAGATCAGCGAAGGCCGTGCCGACTATGCACTTTCCGAAGGTTTAACGAGGGACCTGGGACCGCGAAAATCTTTGGATTTTTCATCAAAATAGCTTACCCAGGTGCCAAGGGCATTGACAAGAGACCGTCGTTTTGGTGCAGTCTTGTGTCGTTTGCGCCAAGACAGAGCAGAACGACATATCAACAGCCACCAGGAGGTGGAACCTAAGCGAGCTGCGTGCAGGGCTCACCCATTGTGCCCATTCTAACGTCTGGGCACGCTTGGCTGACGTATATTGATCGGATGTGTAGCCGATTCTAATCGCCCTGAATCCGCGGAGCAGACCTCTTCTGCGATGAAACGCCAAGCAAGACTCGGATTACATCGGATCGTCCAGATCAGTTTGCTATCTCCGTTCCAACGGCGCTGTCACGACTTCGGTCACAAATCAAGCCTTTTCTAAGAGGTTGTTGTTGCTACTTTCCTCAGCTGACTTAAAATCGACCATGATTGGCGTGCTTCTTGTTCCAGAATTTCCTGCCTGGATGCCTGGGCCCGCCTGGAACTCTAGTGGGGATGCAGCACAACTCCGATGATCTCCGCTAAAACTGTGTAGAAAAGTTGTTCCTCGATGCTTTGCGATGCTGGGTTGGTGTCATTTTACTCGTAATTCGCTTGTGCAATGCCCCCTCCACGGCGCAAGTTGCAAGCGACCATCGACGAGACGGTCACACCGCCCAATGAACTGACACAGGGTCAGCACATTGCTCGTGTAAAGAATGTTGCCGGGAACAACTTATACAACGTGGAGTTACCAGATCAAAGGATTATACTCGTCGAGCTTGAGGGACGATTCCGATCCAAAATATGGCTCAGACGTGGAGGATTTGTCCTCATTGACACTACGACCCTTGCAGAGCGAGAGAACAAAATCGAAGGCGAGATCATTAACGTTGTTCGGGATGAGAAGCAGTGGCGCAAGGCTTCGTTCTGGCCTGAGGAATTTGTGAAGAAGTCTACCCGATTGGGTGATAGCGATGAGGAAGAGTCAAGAGTTGGAAAGATTCCTTCGTCTGATAGCGAAGGCTGAGGGGGCGGTTCATGGATTCAGACTTCTTGAGTTCACTGCTCTTTCTTCTCTTTCTGTGCAGGAATAGTAGGAGGGTATACAGAGGACATAGCCTTCCAGCTGGCTGCGACCTGCAGAGCCAGCAGCAGCACCACGGTCGCGGAACTCCAAGCCTGACTGGGATATACCAACCATGCAAGCTCCTGCAATGCCCACACTGCCAGGACAACCACAGCATTCACTCCACTCCTCCACATAATGTACGGTGTTGCCCAGCCAAGATAAGCGAAGAACTGATAGTGCAAAGTGCGAGCACAGAGCATGCCAACGACAACGCTACCCAACAAGGCATCCATAACAAATCTGGGAGTGATCCTGCTTGCAATCTCATCTGCTTCTGAGTCCTCAATAGACCAGTGATCAAAGTTTTTCGTAGCAAAGTGCCGAATACCACTACTGCTTGGTCGAACCCATTTATAATGCAAGAATGCTAATAGAATAGCAACGTGTAGCGCCAGCAGACCATAAGCGAATTCTTTAGACAAAAATACTCTCTCCGGAACAAACTTCCAATTAACAGTCCACTTGTAGAGAAATTGCCTGCCAAGATTGAAGGCCTGCTTGATGTAAATGAAGGTCTCGTGGTGCCCCAGGAATGGAAAAGCACTCCCAAACGTTATGACCCAAGCCAAAAACATCCAGAAAACAGCCAGCTCGGTGCCTGCGCCCTGTACCAAGATGATAACCAACGCAGGCAAGGGCAGGAGCATAGTCATCTTGAACCCGAGCCCAAGAGTCCACGCAATGGCCATGATTGACCATCGTTGTCGCGTGGCGCTGTACACCGATATCCAGAAGAAGAGCGTCGCCCAGCAGTCATTGAACAGCCGCAGGAGGAATATACTGTGCAGTCTCTTACTGAGAACCAATGGTATTAGAAGCCATGGTGGTGCCTCGGCCCGCCGATAGCTTGCCAGGGCGAACGCAATCGTGAGTAGGTACAGAACAGCATAGATTATCTGAGCAAGTCTGATATCTTGACCTTCGCCTGTGAGGTAGTAAAGCGCAGTGTGGGCGTAGAGATGCAGAGCAGGGTACACGAGCGGTCCCGTGGGACCTTCGATCTTGCTGTAATCCGTCGCGGAGTTTGGGGGTAGGAATTTTGTGACCTGGATCATGTACGTTTCCCAGTCAATCTCAGTGTCTGCAGGAGTTAGTCTGGAGATTCCGCCTTGGAAATTCAAACAGACGCACAAGGGACCTTGACCACGATTCCAGCGCAGAGAACCGCGTCTACGAACACGAGTAGAGGTGCCAACCATTGTGTATGCCGCGGATCACGAAGAACCGATATGACATTCTGGAGAGCCGGCGCCATTGTAAGCTCTACAGGCGGCCTGACCAAGAATTCAGTTTGTGACGAACGACAAAATAGAACGTAGAACGAAAGGGCACATCTGCTGAAACGTGAAACTTTTTAGCTTGGCAAGCATACGAAGCCGCGGCAAGCAATAATGCGAATCTCGAGTCCCCGCGACCTGGCTGAATGCGGAGCACTGAATACTCGCATTATTGTACGCAATAAGTAATGAGATCTCACAGGACCACCAGACAACATCCAAACACAACATCCAAACACAATCAACAGGTACGGCATCGGGCCGAATAGTCTTTTCGACCTACGAAATATGTAAGTGGAACATTGCAACATCGTCGCGCCAAGGCTTTGCCAGACTTTGGAAGATCGCGAAAGGTGTTTGGAGATGTCGACTTTGGAAGTTTGGAGAATCATCGACAACACCCGAGGTCGCCTTTCGAATACCCAGTGTGGACGTCATCAAAGACCAATTTGTATTTCTTCCATACAGCCGACCTTAACTCTTCTGGATAACCGCAAGTCCAGACACTCTGGATCCCTCGCAGATGCAGGATGAACTTTTGCGAGCAACCAGACCTCATCGGTTATATAAATATATATTATCTCTCCCGTAGCCGCTTTTAAGAAAGTCCTAAAATGATATTCATAGCTACTAAAGTGTTCAGGATGTCTTTCTAGCCACCCGGTCTTACAGGTGTTTAAGCCAAGATTTTGCTCCTGGTCCGCCAACAATCGGACAGAGGCAAGCGAGTTTTTTGCATAGTGCCACCTTCACATGAGTGCATTTTCATCTGTCATGGCAGACCAGGCTACCAAACATGACCTCAATTGCCTGACCATCAAAGAGCTTGAGCTTGTAGCCCGTGAGCGTATGGACAAGCAGACACGGGATTACTACAACGAAGGCGCCGACGACGGGTCGACGCTCAACGAAAACCAAACAGCTTTTAACAAGTATCGAATAAGACCTCGTGTATTGCGAGATGTCTCAGTTGTCGATACAAGCGTGGCAATCTTCGGTCAGCGGCACACCGCTCCATTTGGTGTTGCGCCAACCGCGATGCAACGTCTTGCGCACGATGACGGTGAAATCGCGACAGCACGGGCGTGCGCAAAAGCCGGCATCCTCATGGGATTGTCAAGCTTTTCAACCAGCACGCTTGAAGATGTGAGAAAGGCATCGGGCAACAACGACAATGCCCTTCAGCTGTACCTGTTCGAGGAGAAGCACCATTCCACTGCGCTAATTGATCGAGCAAAGAAAGCCGGGTACAAAGCCGTCCTCTTGACGGTGGATACACCTGATTTGGGACGACGGAATCTCGAAATTAGGAACCAATTCAAATTACCTGCTCACCTGAAGATTGCGAATTTCGCAGGAGACCCCGACGATACGGAAGTTGAAATAAAAGACGATCTTGATGAAGAACATCTGCAAGAGAAAAGAAAACGAAGAGTCATGCAGCCCAGGCAGAGTTCACGTGGTTACCACAACGGCGAGAAACGAATTGCGCCAACAGGCCCCATCACATTTCACACCCACGCACCTAACCCAACCCTCTCCTGGGAGGAGAGCATACCATGGTTAAAGGCAGTGGCTGCACCGATGGAGGTTTGGGTGAAAGGGATTGCCACAGCTGAAGATGCTTTGCTAGCCATTCAACACAGTGTTGACGGGATCATTGTCTCGAATCATGGCGGTAGACAACTGAACGGTGCTATTGCAACCCTTGACGCGTTGCCAGAAGTTGTTGAGGCGGTAAACAAGAGAGTGCCTGTGCATGTGGACGGAGGCATTAGACATGGAACTGATATTTTCAAAGCCTTAGCCCTTGGAGCTGATTTTGTCTGGATTGGACGTCCGGCGTTGTGGGGTCTAGCATATAAAGGTGAAGAAGGGGTGGCCTTGTGTTTAAGATTACTCTCGGATGAGTTTAGATTATGCATGAGCTTGGCTGGGGTGACAAAGGTGAGAGATATAACTAAGGAGTACCTTGTCAAGGTGAATCGCGATGGCTTTGTGAGCAAGCTGTAGGATGATCGTCAAATCCGGCAAAGCTTATTTGAGCATATCAACTACATCAAAGCGAAAGGGCGCACATTTGACGGTGTTGTCGCCCTTACATGATGTTATAATAAACAAACCATCAATATGGATCAAAGCTTCTTGTGAAACTCCCGGACGTGTTCGGCTGGTCGCATCTAGACACCTCTTCGCAATCAAGCTGTCCCTTAGTGTGGTTCATGGGAGATTCAATGGTCCACTATGTGATGGAGAAACTAGAAACTTGCTAAAGCCAACTCATGAATTCTGATCGGTCCATTTTAGGATTAATGGCAATTGAACTTGAGGTCTGTTGTTTGTTGAAAACCCTCGGCCTCATGTCTTCTGTTAGCTGCGTCTTGTTGCTGCCTCGTCCGTTTCTCTGCCTGGAAGGGCATATTTGCTGCGCCTTACAGGACAACTGTCGTTAGTGTTATCGAGAATCTCGGGTATACTTTCAGTGTCCTCGGCTTGCCGTCAAATTTTAGCATTTGGCTTCCCCGCCGACTCAACTGGTGTTTTGTCGCTAACAGATCAATGCTCAGACCCAGAGATTGCACCTTTCTTGCGCCGCTTCTTTGGAGCTTTCGAAGACTTATCTTGTTCGACATGATCTCCGCTTATGTTAATTTCTTCTCTTTCTGCGACGGATGCGTCGCTACTACGTTTGCGCTTCTTTTCGCGCTTCTTCTTCCGCAGGGCATCCTTCTCTTTGAGGCGAAGCTCTACCTTTGCTTCAAACGCCCGCTGAGGATCGCCGATATCATTCTCTGCTGCTTTGTACTCAGATCGCTGAGAACTCCCACCGTCGAGTTTCGGACGTTTCCTGGACGACTCAAGGCTGTCAGGGTGGTGCCTACCAACATCTTGCTTTTTCATTACTTCTTTACGATGGTGTGTTTTCCTTGTTGCGTATTTTGCATGGAGTTCAAAATCCTCAAGAATATTCTTGACGGGGGTTGGTCTGGTATCGATAACGAAGAGGCCGCTAGAATCAATCTGAGGTTCCTTAGACGCTACATCAGGGATATTCTGGCGCACACCGTCATCTGTTAATGTTGTCCTGCGGTTACGTTTCTTCCTAGGTAGGTCATTGGCTTCTTCGGATTGGCGGCGCTTCAGATTTGGATTACGGAAATCAGTCGATTCATATTGCAAGGTCGTCGGGTCGATGTCCACGAGCGTCGCTATCATTGTCTCGGTATTTCCAGAACATCTTAATGCTAGCTTTTGAGTTTCTGAATCTGGTTCGGAGTTCGCTAAGAATGTTTGCCAAATTTGTAGATGGTCTTTCAACAATTCACGATGTTTCTGCAGGGCCTGTGTGCAAAGTGTCAGTTAAAGAACAGAATGCCAGCAATGTTCATGTACATGTCGCAAGCCAGCATTTTGCTGTGGATCATGGAATTTGCTGCTCGCCATCCTTTGGACTTCAACATATCAATGGAGGATATGGCAAGGCTGCATTTGTAAAGTTACTAATATCAAGTATTCTTGAAAGTGGTGCATTGACTGCACTGACGGAACGATGTGGCTGGCTACAGAACGCTGTTGTCAGACGCAACAGCACGCGCCAGATTTCTAGGTATCCGTGGGGGAATCGCGAACGTCACGTGAGGTGCGGCTTCACCCATGGTGCTCAAGCTAAGATGTATTTAACCTTCTTCGCAGCTTAAGGTAGTGGGCTAGACCTCGACATGCTGTCGAACGTCTACATCCTAACGTACTCGTCGCGATAGCGGAGGATCTGTGACCGCGCTAAGAAGTCTTTCTGGAATCGATCTCGCCATGCCGTTTTCTTGCCAGTCGAATGAATACCTGTGAGCCGAGGACTTGAAATGGCATGCCGATACAACTTGACGATACACAACATAACCAACTGCTCCTTCGCTGATGTTGCTGAGGGTTCGCAGGACTCCGACGTGATCCATACGATCTAATCTCCCGACAAGGTCGCCACAAACGCAGGTCCGAGCGCACCAAAGCCATGACTCTAGCTTCTTTGCGATACGCCGATCAGTCGAGGGTCGATATACTCGATCCGATGTTGCAACTGATCAGGCTTGCTCGAGAATCCCAAGGTTTTGCAGGCTCAAAATCAATTGATACCAATTGAGCAAACACCTCATGTTTGCCATTACAATCTCCTACTTGGAGGGCTTATTTCGCAGACAGGCGTAGGCTTCCCTGCCCTTAGCATCCCGACTCGCTAGCCCTGAGAACTGACGGTGCATGATCTACTCGTGCTGCAACAAGGGAGTCTGTGGGAGAGCCTACTGGCAGTCATTTCCGATAGAAGACAGGTTTTAGCTTTGAACACATACTCACTGTTCCACCACGTTTTGGCGCGCAGCCGAATCCAATATACATTTGCTGTTGCTCACAGGCTTTCGATTCGACCAATTACCCTATTTCCGAGCGAGATCTTAGGCTAAGACCTTCTACTTGTAACAGATGGAGTTGCACCTACCACACACAATTCACCGCAAATATTGGAAAGCTTGAGCAGGGGTGATCGAGCTGCAACTTCCTTTTATCCATCACAGATGACAAAATTCCCGAGTTGCAATCCGTACCTTCCCAGGAGAATGCCTACGCTGATGATATTTACCTTACTTCCCCCTCTGTCTCTTTTAGGTTTCTCTTCCAGCTCAACATACCACATCCACATCTTCCCAGACAGCTTTGCTTCTACACCCAGCTGTAAAGTCACAGATCCTCTTGTATCTCAGTCATCCTCACGTTCATCTTGGTCTGCTCATTGTACTCCAAATTCACAACAGCAACGTGGCTGCTATTCATTTGTACGACTGTCAATAAGCCTGGTCGAGACCCAGTTTCAAAACCTTCCGCGGCTTTGTCACCAGTAGTGCCATTCTCAGGTCAGTGCTAAGAGCAGCAGATCTTCTCTTGTGAAAGTTTTCTACACATTTGGTTCCGATCGACCTGGCGAGAGCAGATCAACTTGCCTAGATCCACCATGGATATAGCAGACTTACATTTCAAGCTTCCATTTCCGCCTCGTCGAGCAACACATGACACAGCATTCCGTCCATCTTTCCCAGGCTTCTCGACGCAGATACCCTTTCTAAGTCGAGCTCCCATTGCTGATTCCCGAATAGCAGGTCTTGGTCAGTTAGACGACAGAATGAGCTACAACCAGCGTCTGCCCCTGGGTGGCCCGTATACTCAATGTATGCACCTATCTTGTCTTCTGGCTCAGCTAACAAGTTTATCAGGTACCAATGCTGGTCAAGGACCTCTCGCCAACCTTGCTAATCTGAGGTCTGCTCTTCCCTCTCCGATTGCTCCCTCACATCCCGGCACAGACAATCGTGTACCTCAGAGCAATCCCGTCATGGTGCTTCCATCTGGTCAGACAGTTCCAATCTCTGCATTCCTCCCTTCCTCGCAAACTGGTAATGATCAAGCTGCGTACACACCAAACGGGCTTTGCAATGGCTACGTGCCCAACAACACCACGCTACAAGGCGGTTTGACACAATTCAACGGCTATGGGTATCATGCCAGCATGAACGAGTTTGATCCGGCACATCGTGGTCTTTGGCCAAAGGGTGATGAAAATGCTGCATATTGTCATGCCAACAACGCCGCAGATCAGAGCTTCTACCCTGTCTACCACTGTCAAGCCTCGGTTAACAACCAAACCTATATTGCTGGCCCCATTCAGCCTATGAAGACCAAGGACAACAAGGGCTACGAGATGGTTAATCTGGATGAGCTCGTCATTCGTGATCCCCCCATTCCGCGAGCTGTGCCTGCTCTCTGGACGAATCAAGAGGATCTTAGCTTGGCCAAGTGTCTGCAGAACCCTGAAGGCATCACGAACATCTACATTCGTGGATTTATGCCTGACACCACCGACGAAGATCTTCATCGATGGGCTTCTCGATTCGGCGAGATCGAGTCCTGCAAGGCAATTATCGAACAGGACACGGGCAAGTGCAAAGGGTTGGTCTTTCTTCATTTAGGATATGACTCCCATTTGACTGTTTACAGGTTCGGCTTTGTCATGTACTTCTCTCCAGCTGCGGCTGAGAATTGCATTCGAGGCTTCTTCCACCTCGGCTTCCAAGCGAGCTATGCTCAGAAGTCTCGTAATGCACGACTCAAAGATCTCGAAGACAAATCCTCAACCAACATCTATTGTACTGGCGTTCCTATTGACTGGAACGAGGCTGACCTTGCTAAACATTTTCTTCCTTTCCGAGCAATCTCTACTAAAATTTGTCGAGACACCCCATCCGGCGTCAGTAAAGAGGTTGGGTTTGCGAGGTCAGTTAACCGCAGACTCTTCACACCGTCTGAGGGCTTACACGAACAGATTTGAGACACGAGAAATTGCTGAACATGTCATCAAAGATTTCCATAGCAATCTTGCTGAGCACGACGGAGTCAAGCTCTTCCTCAGATTCGCCGATACTAAAGCCCAGAAACAGCTCAAATTACAAAGCCAAGAACGACGTACGTGGCGCAGCCGAGAGTACAGCTATTCTGTCGAACATACTCCTTCGCCCGTACTGACTCGATTCAACAATGTCGGAGACGGTGTCCGTTCCAGCATCGGCCAATTCCCTGCTGGCACGAATCATAAGTTCACTCCTGACACGTCAGTCTCACCTCCGTAAGTCTAGCTGACCGCTTGACGTCCCCGTGACAGTACTAATAGAAGCTCAGTGAAGCTCAGACCGTCAAGCAACTTACCAATACTACCAACATTCAAGCCGCAGCGTGGCCAATGTCAGGTACCCTTCAATCCATCACCAACACTGCCGAAGCTCGGAAGCAGACCGTGCTAAAACAAGGTTCTGCTACCATCAAGAACGAGTCGACTACACCTCTCCAGGATATTCAGCAGGCGAAGACACCTAGCCCAAAGAAGGAGATTCCTGTATCGGGCAAGGAGAACGTCAACTCGAACACGTCTCTGAAAGCCTAATATACTTGGACTTGAAGAGCAACATGATTTGATCAGTACGTCTTATTCATCAGCATTGGTCAGCTTGATACACACGATCATTCCTGGTTCATTATCCTTGTGGATTACATGAGGTGCCAAACATAATCATCCAGCCGTCGACTCTCGGACAAGAAATGCTCAACATGTTACCTTAGATTGCAGGAAAGGTATCCAAATATGCAGTAGTTCACAGTATATAGACAGGTTTTGTTGGAACGCTATGAAGTTCGCAGAGAACTCGTCGTAAGACTTGTGGGAGACGAATTGTAAGATCAGCATCACATTGTAACAATATGACAGGCAGGTAGCAAGGTATCATGATGAAATGCACGAGACTGCATTAGTCGCTTATTAGCTCCAGAAGTCACATGATGGTATGCATAGGGTACACCCCTTTTCCCATAAGGATCGCCGTATTCAACAACTCACTCAACATTGGAAGATGTACGTTACCAACTGAGGACTCGCGAATCGTGTGTAGAGCAAAGGATATACATGGCTCGATATCTACGGGACATGCTGTTGGAACCAGGATAGCAAACGCCTGACGCTGACGCGCCTGCACATTCAGAGGCACCATGACTCCTTTGCTATGCACGGGGGACTCTGCCTCGCTCTCAAGATACATCTAGTGGGTGACCTTGCGCTGTCAACCACACGGTGGAGGCCGCTTCAGCCTAATGGCCGGTCGTGGTGGCCTGTCCGAGCAGATCCGCAGATAGTCACTCCCGCCCCAGCCTCTCTTCCCAGTCCTCGGTAAGCATGTATGCAGGCCTAAAGCTCTCCTCCCCAGTCTCAGGGTCGGCGTACTCGAGCTTCGGATTCCGTAGAGTATCGCCCACGCCTCCGAGACTGGTGTAGCCCTCATCATACATGGCACAGTAGTCTACATGGTCGCGACCAGCGGCTCTATCTCCCTCTGAGGCCAGGTCGGGGGAGCGGAGGAAGGTCCAGATCTCGGAAAGATGCCAGTCTATCACGGGATGGATGCGCATGAACCGTGGCCAGGCGCCGTCAGTCATATCAAAGTGGGTTAGGTGGGCGCCATGTGGGTCGGTGCGACGGGTGCCTACCAGGATTGCACGCACCGACGGGTTTTGCTGAAGGTAGAGGGCGAAGGCGTCGCGGAAAGTCACTCTGTTTTCTTGGGATTCGGGTGCTGGTGCTAGTGGTGGTTGCTGCTCGCCTGACCGGGCTAGCTTTAGAGGGTGGGAATTGGCTTTGTCAGGGGTTGGGTGGATGCCCGGGGTCGTAGAGATGTGAGTCAGGGAGAGGTGGTAGGTTCGGGTTGAGGACTCGACGAAAGACGTGACGGAGGGGAAGGGGTCGGGAGGCTTGGCGTAGATCGAGGGAATGGTGCTTGGGAACGCCTCCGAGGAGCCTTTGCGGCGGCCCGAAGGTTGACTGAAGTGGGTGTGGAGCACGGCGAGGTAGAGGATCAGAAGGACAAGGCAGTCCTTACCTCCATTGTAGGAAAGAGAAATGCCATCGAACCTGCGGAGGGAGTGTGTTAGTCCGGACCGTGCGCTCGGGCATTCAACTTCGACGGATAAATGATGTCAATTAATTGCTCAGCATCGATGGATCGACCTACTCATAGTCCTCCAAAGCCTTCTCTATCACCCGGATGGAGGTGCGAGTCTGCTCTTGTGTGCGCTTGAGGATATCACTGTCTGTTGGTGCGCTGAGAAAGTTGGCGACTCTCTGGTGAATGTCGGCGCAAACGTTTGCGAGCGAGATCGATGATGCTACATCAGACCTAGCGGGGCTTGATGCATCGGCTTCTCTATGACTTCTGAGTGGGCTGGGACCGTTGATCATAGGGCTGGCGGCGGCAGCAGATGCATCACTGGACATTCCTGATGAGCTCCAGTGGGATATGAGAGAATGACGACGGTGGATGGTTGAAGATGACTTTTTGGATAATGCCTGCCCACGAGTTTGACGAGTTGGAGAAAATTGAGCAAACAAACCGGCGCGGGGAACCGTAATCCGTTGTCCCTATGCCGAGGTGCTGCCGCCTTCAACGCCCAAAAAAAAAAGAGAGCAGCTCTACAGGACCTCGAGACTTACACACTGAAACTCAAGCACATACTGAGCGAAAGTAGACGCTAAGAAGATTACAAATACGCTACAGTATGCTATATCTAATACACCATTGTGTCATCCCACGCCATTAGTGTAAAGATCTGGAACCATCATCTGGGACCAAAAAAAGTCCCCTCGGACTTGTGCTCAAGTAACGAAGCATCAACTCCCACGAATCAGACCTCTACCCAAGCACCTTCAATTTCTTCTTCTTGTTGTCTTTCTTTTTGGCCTCGCCCTTCTGAAAATCTCGCCAGCTGTCAATTCTCTTCTCTCGTGTTTCCTCCCAATTCTTCTCGTGGTCTCTCTTTCGTTTCCGTTCTTCGATCTCGGCATCTTCCTTGGCCTTTTCTCGGCCTTCGTCTTGCATCTGTGCTTTCATTTGTCGTCTGCGCCTCATCTCGGCATCAACGAGAACTTCGACGGTTTTCCTTCTCCACTCTATGAGAAACTCGTCGGTCTTGAGCTCGTCATCGTTCACCGTAAGCTTTTTCTGTCTGATCAGTAGCTGCCGAGCGTCCGAGATACAGTCATCGAGGTGTTTACGTTGCTTCTCATCCATCAGTGTAGATTCAGCCTTTTTAAGTCGATCAAATGCTTCGGGTGCTGATGGGTTTTTAGTTTTGTCGGGATGGATTAGCAAGGATTTCTTGCGGTACGTGATCCTGATGTCTGAATCAGGCACACCGGGTTGAAGGTCAAGAACAGCATATCTGAGTCGGGGGTCAGTTTGAAGGCAATCAAGCTGATTACAGAGCAACTCACGCGTCAAGTCTGAAAGCTTTGAGAATCCGGTCAATCTCGGCATCCTGTCCATGTCAGTGTCGGTCAACCACGGGGATACCCAACAGACCTTGTCATATTCTTTGGCTTCCTTTTCAAGTGCATTGAGAGCATCAAATTCATCATTAGCCATGACAGGCGGATCTTACTGAGCTTACCGGAAGCTTGATCGTGTACGATGGCTAGAGCACGAATGGACAAAAACCGAGGCAATGAAATCTTTACAAATGGCAAGTCGAAGTGGTCTAATAGTAACAAGATGGAGAGCAAGACTTCACGTAGCGGGAGGCCAAAAGATCGCGGAGACACCGTGACGCAGGTCCGGACCCGCCGTAACAGCGTGCATTCCACGTGATGATCTAACGAATCGGACGATGCTTCCCTCGATTGGATACACGATAAGGTTCTTCTTCAATTGTCCTATTCCCTTCTTCAGGTTTAGATCTACTATTTATCGTCTTTGTCGTCGAAATACTCTTGCTGAGCCAATACAGGCGCACCTAAACCCCAGTCAACAGCCACACTGTCGTTTTCTCCCGTTACGAGCCTTCCGTGATTCCACAGTTGAAACCTCAAATCTGCCGAGCCGGCAATAAGCCTCAAATCGAATTCTACCAGTTCATATTTCTGGCCCAACTGCCACCAATGACCATTCTTCGTTACACGTTCGATATGCCTGAGATCCGCCTCAACGATACATAACGTTTTTACGTTCTTCGAAGTCAAATCTGTTGGTAAATACTCCCTTTTCTCAGTCGAAAGCACGAACTGTGCTCTCCAGGGTCGGCTTAGCTGAGCCTTCTGCAGCTTTGCTCGGACGTGCTTGGACACCCCTGTGTCATCGACAGTATCTCCCTATTCGGGCCATTAGCGTTTACTCGCTGTCAGGAGCAAGGCATACCTCTTTGATCAACCATTCAATCTGATTAAGAGCCCACTTTCGCTTGTCTCGAGGGTCTTTATAAACCGACTGATTAATGTGCCTTTGAGGGTCGTAGCGCTGGTTTACCACCACTCCATAACTCACTCGAGCACGTCTCTGGGTGATGGTTTTGGTCAGATGGCCCAGCTCTTGTGCTCGGTCTGTCACCAGACCAAGAACTACCGCTAATTGGGGATCTTCAGCCAGTAGCATGTGCATTTTCCCCGTGTTGGAAAGAGTTGCACCTGCGCCGAATTTGAAATATCCCTTCAGTTGCTCCCGTACGTACTGGGACGAGCCCAGCCCGCCTGACAAAACAAGATAAGCAACAGGCTCTCCAGGCACAATTGTTTGCAATGCCACAAGCTGATTAGTCAGTAGACGGATCATCGCGTCCACTTGCTCGTCGAAGAGCTTTTGCAAAAACCCCTGTGAGATTGCAATTCTTGAGTTTTGAATTCGAGCCTCGGGGATATTGGTACCTGCTGGGAGTCCTGGCACTTCTAGGACCAGGGCCGGCAGGTTGGCCGCGCTTGTACCGAAGGTGCACTTGAAACGTTCGAGCCGCCCTTGCATCATTTTCTCAGCGATCTCTTGAGGCGTGCCCTGCAGATATTGTGCAGCTCGGCCCAGATGCTGCTCAAGGAATTGCTGGACCCTTATGTCAATCAACGCGGAGCCAACCGCTGCTCCTTCCACCTTGGATAAAGGTTGCAGCTTGATTGGTTGTCCTTGACCAGATTTGAGCTTTAGTATATTTACATCTGTTGTCCCGCCTCCAGCATCACAGATGCATATCACGTCCTCTCTCTGAACATACTCCGCAACAACGTTCACGGCTGCTGCTTCTGCCTCTGTCAAGGTGATTTTCGCCGAATGCCGGGGACCATCCTTCCCAAATCCTGCTTCGTGGATGATGACCTCCAGATCATTAATTAGCGCGGGACTCCGCCAGGTGGTCGGCACGCTGAATATAAATTCGACTGTCATGGAGGTAAAGTTAGGAAATCGATCGCCGAAGAAGTTGAGAACGTGTCCATGGATCAATGAAAGGTAGTCACGATAGTACCGCTGAGCATCGGCATTTGTAACTCCTTCATAGTCGTCTTGGTATTCGGGATCCAGCCAAAGTTTAAAGAATTCCTGAATTTCGGAGTCTGGATCGTCAAAATCACAATTAAACCCCCAACCGTTGATGGCACCCGTCCGATTTGAGTATGCAACTCGACTAGGTATTTTGTTTGCGACTTCGGACACAATAGCGCCCCATTGTTGAAACCGCTTAACATTCGTCCAGGGTGCGGTGCAGTATGCCACACCTGAAGTAATGGTCAAAGAAACACAGCAAACAAGCTCAGGGTCCCTTACCAGTTTGTGTCATGCCAAAGTCAATGCCGATCACCATCTCTGTGGAGGGCGCCATCATTTGCTTCAAGGACGCTCTTCGTCAGGGTTTTCTCGCAAGGCTGCGTCAAATGTTTGGATGTGAAAGGCGTTGGTCACGAGATCCCTGGTCAAGATTCACAAATTCCTTGAACTCTGAGGGAAGGATTAAGCCGAACCCAGATGACCTTGATTTGCATCGTCTCAGCGACTGTGATCTTCGTAAAGCAGCATGGAGTACGGAGCTCACTTTATCGCGTGGAAGGGTGGTCCTTGTCACAAGCAATCAAGGCTGCTAGGAAGACCACGAAGCACCAACACCAAGACCCATTACTAGGGCCAAATCTGTGGCCCACATCCATGTCTGTGCAGCATTAGCGTCCATAATGTGGCTCAAACCTTTGGGGCCAGGCGCTGGATACAGAGCTCCCGACACAATATTAATAGGGTCCGGCTAGAATTGCTCCGCTAGTCTACCTATTTTAGTAACCACATGATGCTGCTTGAAGACCTGGGCAGACATGAGATGATGCCTCTTGTTTTGTCCACATCCTGAAGTTCGCCAGTCTTTCTCCCTCCTCGGTGCAAAATCAGCATGAGCAGCCGCTCAAGAGGCCCACTGCTCGACTCAGCGCAGTCGTCGTCGTCGACAACGACAACGACAACGACAGCACCGACGACGACGACGGCGGCAGCAATCTCATCTACCACAGCCAGCCTAATCCAAACAACTACCCCATCAATAGGGGGCACCACCGATTCTCCTCCAAGTCAAGCAACAAGTACTTCTTATTTAATCCCGTCATCTGAGACTATCAGCGCGGATCAGATTCAACCGGTCGCGTCAAACTCAGCGTCTCATCAATCTAATAGTAATGCTGAAGCAGCTGCTACCCAAGTGGTGTCAACCAACATACCATCTCGCGGAGACAATGGAGGCGTAAGTACGGCGACCGCCGCAGGTGCCGCAGTTGGCAGCCTCCTTGTTGGTATCCTTATTGCAAGTCTTGTGGCATTGCTTCTTTTCAAGAAACGATCTCAGCGAAATCGCCGCTCCGCGCATAACCATTATGTACCACCAAGACATTCTGCGTATGGTGTTGAGAAGATGATGCCGATGGTATCTGTAGTCCCCATCAAAGACCTCGATTACCTCCCTCAGCAAGCAGATGACGCTGAAATAAAGCGAAAATTGTCCACGATTATTGATCAAATTGATCAACATGTGGAGAATTTTTACGAAAACCAGCGAATATCCTTGAACACCAGCCTAGAAGCAGAATTGTCGCGTTTCGAGACATCAAGGCTCTCGCAATCGCTTGCCAAATGCTTCCAGAGTGGTTCAAATCCTGCAGTCCTTATCAAGCATTGCTTGACCTTTCACATCTTCAATTTGACGTTGGCACCGGGGGAAGGGACCCAGCCTTTACTGCCGCCCGAGCTTGCGGGAATGGTGTCCTCGATCTACAATGTGTTACTCTCGCCATCAGCATCCCAAGGTGAGTGAGACCAGAAACCGTAGAAGCCATCCGCTAATACGTTCTGATAGATATGATAGCTGCATTCAGCATGTGGAAGTCTCTCACAAGATATCTTCAACCCAATCTTGCAAATGAACAGACCTCATTGCGAAGCTCTGCAGAAAGCGCTGGACGGATTGCATCTCATTTCGCAACTGTCTTTTCGCCATGGTCAAACTCGCAATTTTCGAAGGAGCATCGAGTTCGACATCTTACTGAGCTGGTCAATCATGCCGTGCAAATTGCTACATGGTTATTTAATCAACCTGATACCTATCGCTTTGACTGGAAAGCTCCCACCCACAACATGGAAGGAAACGCGGTCGTTGTCCCGTCGATATGGAAGATTACTCATGATGGTGCTAGGCTCAATGGGAACGGACAATGTCTACTTTCGTCGAGCGTGCAGAGGTTTTGACCACATCATAGTGTTTTGCTGAGATGAGAAACGACCCAGAAGATCAATTATAGTAGCTGTGGAAGCCAGAGTATCGTGACCCCTTCGACAAGTGCCAGGATGCATCTGCATGCGGTTCTTGCGAATTTGAAATTCAGGTTGGCGAAGGGACCTCATCGTGGTATTACACACCATTCCTACAATATCGCCATGCGGAAAATCGCGATTGGATAACATAGCGTGATTGTGTCTGATCAACCATGGGGATGACCTGCTCCATTCTGATGCTGCCTCTTCTTCTACTTGCCACCCATCCCCTTGGCGTAATTCTTCACACTCTGCCTAATATACGAAAGTATATGACAAATAGCCCAATCACGGAAAACCGCACACAGGGTCCAATCCATAGTGAACCACTCCCCACGGACGAGTCTCGAAATCGCGCGTGCACGGTACACCCTTGTCGTGGGATACGCCGCGGCCAGACACTAGCGACGTGTCCAAGCTTCCTACAGACATCGCGTGTGAGCTTGGATGCTCTCGGGCATGGATCCACTTTCAGCCTGATCCTCTCAAAATCAATAAATTATTTCATAGCAATAGTCAAGCGCAGTACAAAAGGGCAGGTCAGGACGAGTTTGCACCGATATAACGCCTTTTATGCCCTTTCGACATCTCTGACTCAAGCTCGTTCGGATCTGCGAACGAGAGAACTCCAAGTCACAGGCAGGTTGAGAGAACCTAGACCCCGGACACGAATGCCCTATCCGCAGCCACGAAACTCAGTTTTCGTAGCTTCCATGCGGCCCCTTTGATCTACTCGCGCTAGTCTAAGCCCAGTATGAAATTAGCAATTTTTGGCGGATCTCAACCCTGCCTAAAAGCAGCGATTTGAACTTTTAGCTAAACCCTACATGAGTGCGTTGACTTTAAGAGCAATAAATGCATGTGGAGTTCAGCATTGGACCTGTCGCAATGAGGCTCATGTGTTCATGAATCGAATTGTTTGACCATCGTTCTGGATGAACGTGCAGTCTTGAAACACCGATGACGCCCCTTCCACGATTGCAGACATGTCGTCTGATGGATCATTGTGGCCGGCTGTGTCACCCGCCTTTGTGTACATCTTCAAAGTTGGCGACTTCCAACATGTCCTTCGTCCAGCCGACCAGAAAGCCTCTGACCATTTGGGGCTGGCACAAATGGCGGTTGTCAACATCGATGAAGCTCGAAACTTGCTAAATGAAAGAGGACCCTTCCTGCTCGCGGAGAAGCAACAAAGAATGGATGAGTTCATAAGTGACACCGAAGAGGCCATCAATCGGGTGATCAGGCTACTAAAACCATCCCGAGTTGAACAAGTCAATGACGAAAGTATTCGTATTAACACCAAGAATGCATGGATACTCGAGGCAGATGACCCAAAAGCTGCTGCCACGTTTGGCCGTCTTCAGACTACGCATAACAAACTGAAGACCGTTTTGCACGATTTGAAAAACATTGAAGCTACTGCGCAACTTGACACTTGTGCATCTCGGGCTAATGTGACAGTCGCCGAATCTTCTACAACAGGCTCGCCGCAGGATCCCAAACAGCGTCTTACCTGGAAACGCAGTCGTCGTGGACAAAAGCCACGATTTGGCAGCGACGGCTCCTCAGTTAGCAGATCAGGGCTAGACGAAGATGAGACGCAAGGCTTTCGAAGTTCTGTGAGCAGTCAGGGCAATATTCCATCGCTCACTACTGGTTCGCCACAACGCGCTAGGAAAGAGTCTTTTCTTCGCCCAGACCAAACGCAAGATCAAACGTCAGAAGTGTCGACTGATCACCTTCCAATCATTCATGAACTCGACGCAGCATCCGCCATCCTGCAAGCTATTCCAATAACAGACGCTGACGGAAGAGTTCTTCCTTCGGACGCGCGATTAAACCATCACGCCTTAGACCAACAACAAGAAATAGATGCAAGCAAGCAGCAACCACTTTCTCAGTCAAACCCTGGCGAGGTTATGACCCAGGACGCAGATACTGGCGGATATACCAAGTTCAGCCAAGAGATCAAGAGAGAAACATTTGCTGATTACCGAAGACGAAATAGGGAATCTCGACTAGAGCCAAAGGCCAATATGTCAGCCCCTATCACTTCGTCCTCCGGTTCACGACAGCCGCAGCAAGTTCCAATCTCATTAGACGCGTCTACTCCCCAAAAGCAGACGACAGCAGCTGCAACAGAGTCTCCAGCCGTCACTCAGGAGTCCGCCAAGATAGACATTCTGAACAGGCCTACAGAATCAATTACGATCGACTCAGATGAGCCAAAAACGTATGCACTAGAAGAGAAAACACGGAAAGCTCCACGACAATTGCAAACATCAATACCTGAAGAAGGAAGCCAAATACTTTCGCCTTCCCGTACGCGGTTTTCCCCACAGCCTCAAACGCCCACTTCAGGTGTTGAATCTGACACTAGAGTGCTGCAATCCCAATCCCGATCACAATCGCAGTCCAAGCCAAAGAGCCACGAAATATTTTTGATCGATCCTGAGTTAACAAGACTGCCTTCGCTTCTCCGAAAAGGTCGCAACGGGCACGCGAAGCCTTTGGCACCGTACCCAATCCCACTCACAGAGACGAATCAACCACCTGCCGCAAACACAGATGACAACAGCCAACCGCAGCAAGCGCAGGCCATACTCGAAAGATCAACCACGGCCTCACCACAGCAAGTAGGACCGCGGCGAACATACCCACCTATCCAGTCGATACAGACTACCAGTAGTCGTCCCCATAATAGATCCTATTCCGATACCACCATTCCTCAAATAAATGTGACGCGCGCTCCCACAATTCCGAGGAAACCCTTACCATATCGCAGAAACACAGCCACAGCGGGTGACGGGTTGACCCTGCAGACCATACCGGACGACGCAGGTGATCAAAATCTGCTGGTCTCCCAAGATGCCGAGATTTTACGAGTTGTTCCCTCGCAACAAGGTACCAGCGGACCGCCATCCCCGCTTGGATCCGAGAACCGTCACACATTAGTTCGACAGCATAGCTTCCACTCGATCCGTAGTCTCTCAGTACAAGGGCCTTCTTCTCTAGCTTCATCACGAAGATCAAGTGTTTCTGCAGAAATCAAAGTGACTGAAAAGCCACCATTTGAGAAAGGAACGCTACAGACGTCAGCATCAGAACAGGATTTGGAGGCGGCACTAAATAAGCAAGAAAATGAGGACCCAATCCAGGACCATTTAGGGAAGCAGCAGCAACCGATATCTGCTACCTCACAACCAACGAAAACACCTGTTCGAGCAGAAATACCCAACCCGCTGACAATGCATCCAGTAAATGTGCGTCCAGAGCAGTTGCCTCGTAAGCAGCCTCCGTTCGCTCCGGTTCCGACCAAAAATTCCGGTGATTTACAGACTTCTACCTCGCAATCTGCTTCATCTCAAGCGCCTCCGCTAGCTGTAAATACTACTCACCAGTCATGGCCACAGATGCAGGTTGATTACAGGTCTCCTGCTTATCAGCAGAGTCGCCACTTTTTCGATCCTGGACATAATATACATTTGGGCCAAGCGGGCACCCACATGCAGCAGCAGCAGCAGCAGCAGCATTCGAGATTCCGCGACGAAGACCAGTCAAAATTTCCCCGCCAAAATTCGTCTAACAGCCACGCGGTCGTTGGTAGTAGTCCAGCGGGGAACAATGCTTTTGGAGCTGTCATGAGTGATCCATGGAGAGTCTCGAACCTGAATCAATCACTTGTACCGCAGCGAGATCAACCCGATGTCCCCATTCCCCTGTCACATCACCTACAGACAGAATCAACACCGGTGTCAAACACGAGTACTGTTCTTCCTTCATTCCATCAGCATGCGCATTCCTTACCGAAACAACAAGGTCCACTACAGTCGCTTCACAACGACCTCCTTCCTCAGACCTCTGCTATGGCTGGCAACATCATGTCGTATCAAAAACAGCCTCAACCACAGGCCCCACATTCAGAGGCACATGAACAACAATCACAACAGTACCAGGACTGGCAACAGAATCCTGCCCAGCGAAACCAGCAGCAGCCGTCGCAAAGACAGCCCATGTCTCCTCAGCGACAGACTATACAAACACAGCAGCAGCAGCAAAGAGAGAACTTTAGGTCTCCGCAAAAACAATGGCAACAGCAGCAGGAACAACAACAATACCCTTCTGCACAACAATCACCGCTAAGATCCGACCCTCGAGCAAATCTCGCCCAGCATGATTGCCACTGCGACGGTGAGCCACACAACCCTGCTTCTGTCCAAAATCCCCCTCGCATAAATACCGCACACCGCCTCCGCCTCCTTCCTGTAGACGAAGTCAAAATCCAGCCGCAGCAATCATTCTCCCCAACGTACAAGAGCATCGACATCCCCACCGAAGAGGAGATACAAGCGGTGGCGGCTGCACAAGCAATCTCGTTCAGGCCTACTGGGGTGGTGAAGAAACGAAGCAGCTGGTTGACGCATCAAGCTAGCAAGCTGAGGAGGGATGGCAGAAGGGGTGCCAGTCGTGGAGGAGGAGGTGTTGGTTGATGAGATCATCCAATTACCCCAATATTGACGGAGCAGTCGGGCTGCTAGTCGTCAATGCGCATATCAAGATCGCCCTTATCCTTGTTCGATTGGGCTGCTACAAGAGATGCCCTTTAACAATAATTAAAAAGTATTAAGAATTGATCGGGCTTGCCCTAATTGCATCCCATTCCAAGATCATGGAAATAGAGTATTTACTGACCGAGATCGATTCTTCTCCGTGCGATCTGGAAGAGAATTATCATGTAGACGGGGACCTAGACCATTCTTCCTCTACAACCCCTAGTTGCAATTCTCATCGAAGCGATATCAAGGAGCTCCTTTACGCACATATGCAGTTACGGGCAACCGTAGCTTGCCAAAACAAAACAAGGTGGATTGAATTAAAAAATGGCATGAAAAAGGTCTCGCCATGTTCGTCAAGTCATTGATGTGTTTGCTTTGGTTATCAACGTACCACGACGTAAGAGTAAATCCGTATGTCTCCTGTCACTTTTTCAATCGCTCAGACTACACGCAGCCTCTTAGGACACCTGCAAAGTTTTTCTATGTGGGACATGACGATGTGCAGATTGGTATTCTCGGTACAAGCTCGCGATGGTCCAATTGCCACCAATGCTACTTTTAGGTGAGAGCAACAAACAGCGAAAATATGAGCTTTAACTTGAAGACCGGCGCAAGAACCGAAGGCGGAAAGCGACCAGTCTGCGCTTTACCTAATCCTGTTGCGCTAGGATTGACACGGTCCATAGCGTCAATTTTCCGCTTGTGTTTTCGGATATCGATAAAACTTTTTGGTGCCTACGTCAAAAAAAAAGTTGCAACTCGGATGCCAAGAAGACCATCTCGATGATGATGAAGCAGAAAAACACCTCTGAATCCGGACTATAATAGGATCGATACCGACTACCTGTAAAATGTCGAAAAGGTCAGGTGAAGAGTTGAACGGAACGCCGTTGAAGGCGGGTCAGCGACCGGAGAATGGAACGCAGAATCAAGAAGGGCTTGAATTCGAGGATGATTTTGAGGACGAATACGAATCAGAAGATGAGATTATGGAGGCAGGTGCAGATGGCAGACCCGATGTCGAGCGAGAGGCAGAATCTGCAAAAGGTATGGTTCGGTCTTCCAATCTTTGGTATATATTTTTTTTGGCTAATCATGAAAACAGATGCTATGGACATCGATACGAAAGAACAGACTTTTATTCCAGGAAGATCGATACTGCAGCCAGGCCAGACGCTAAGTCCGGATCCTTCAACATATGAAATGCTCCATAGCATGTCTACCACTTGGCCATGTCTTTCCTTCGATATCGTCAGAGATAATCTGGGTGATAATCGAAAGCGATACCCACGCACGCTTTACGCAGTAACTGGGACACAAGCGGAATCATCGCGAGCGAAAGAGAACGAGCTGGTTGTTCTCCGACTAAGTAGCCTTGCTAAAATGGACAATCTCGGGTCAGACTCTGAAGACGATGACGACGATGACGACGACGAGTCCTCGGATCCGGTACTGGAATCCAAATCTATCCCTTTAGCGAGCACCACCAATCGCATTAGATGCTTCCAGCATACGCAGTCCCAAACAAACCAATCACAGATGGCAACTACATTTACTGCCGTGTCCCTCGAAAATGCTCAGATCCTCATCCACAATGTCACGCCTCACCTCAAAGCTTTGTCGACGCCCGGGTTCGTGCTTCAACCAGACGCCTCGAAGCCGGTCGCCACATTGCGAATGCATAGAGCTGAAGGTTATGCTCTTGATTGGGCTCCTGCCTCTTCCTTTCCAGCTGGGAGACTTCTTTCCGGCGACTGCGCAGGGCAAATATATAGCACGCAAGGCAATGAGGCTGGCACTTTCGTTGCAGATTCGCGTTCGTATTCTGGTCACGCTGGATCGGTGGAGGAAATTCAATGGTCGCCGAGCGAGAAGAACGTCTTTGCATCAGGAAGCAGCGATGGAACTGTGAAAGTATGGGATGTTCGAAGCAAGAGTCGTAAGCCTGCTGTTGATGTCAAGGTAAGTGACACGGACGTGAACGTAATGTCGTGGTCACGGCAGACGTCTCATCTCCTAGCAACTGGTGCGGATGACGGACAGTGGAGCGTTTGGGACCTGCGGCAATGGAAGCCGCAAGGAAAGGCTGAGAATGCTCCTTCGCCTGTTGCAAGCTACAACTTCCACAAGAAGCCAATCACTTCGATCGAATGGCATCCTTCAGATGACAGTGTTGTTGCTGTTGCTTCGGCTGATAATACTGCTACACTGTGGGATCTGTCCGTAGAGATCGATGATGAAGAATATGGCAAAGAGGCCGGCCTTGGTCTGGGTGAGGGCGCCGAGAAAGTCCCACCTCAGTTGTTGTTCATACATCATGTCGAGGACGGCAAGGAGCTACACTGGCACCCACAGATGCCCGGAACTGTCATGATCACTGGAGGAAACGGCTTTGGAGTGTTTAAGACCATTAGTGTCTAAGTAAAGATCTCCGAACGGTTGACTCGCGAGCCAATGAAGGTGAATTCATGCCTTCTGCTTATGACCATGCCTGTCACTTTGAACAGCACGCATGCTCGCAACTGAGAATGGCCCCTCAGCCTACCATCGAAGAAAGAGCAACTACGCTTCCAGACAACATGCTCAATTTCCCGACTTATGAGCCTTGCCGCGTTGCTAGGGTGTACGTGCTATCATTAACAGCGTCGTTGACTTCTAGGGCCGTTTCCCAAAGCCTAGTGTCTTGTTCATCAAACCTTGGCAGCACAGACTATGAAGAAATCCCGTTCATGCTTCAGGTCTTGGATCTAGTCATTTAACAAGATTGGACAAGAATAAATCTCCTGTTTCATAATGTCGACCACGAGTTTGGACGAAATATTGGATATATGAGAGTGTAAGAAGCGGCGCAACGGAAGGTCTACGTCAGGAAAATCTTATGATAGTATTTCAGGAGGTTAGCACGAAGGAGTCCCTAGACGGGGACATAGCGTTGGTCCATCATGGTCGTGTCGAAGTTGCTGAATAAAAAGTCACACAATTCCGTTGGGTCGTTGCAACTTCATTATTGTTCTCACATTCCACTCCACAGCTCATTGCATTTTGAAATTATTGTCAGAGAGCGAGATCCTTCACCTGCCAACGACAGAGGTTGTCAATAGATGGAACGGCAAAAAAAGGGATGTGAGATGAGGTCTTGCCCGGATTCGAACCGGGGTTTCCGGAATACAGAGATGATCAGAATCCGAAGTGATAACCACTACACTACAAAACCCGAATTTTTGGATTTTGACAAATAGGCCAATTTGGCGCAATAATTTGAAGCTTTCAAATGTATAGCAAATCGTCCAATCTGGGCAACAGAGATGTTTAAAAAGCCAACCTACATGACCCTGATAAAGTCCATATCTTCCGTCGAATGCATCTTTGTACACCATACATGGTGAAATAGTACAGAGTGTTATAACAAACTTTACGGGCTTTAGTCAAGCTAACGATGGTCCAAATATGATCATTGGCCTCTCCTTAGGGGCGGTCGAGTCAAGCAGGCGCAGGGTTCGTGCCACGTGACTGTTTTGCCTTGTATGCGGAAAGCTCGCCGAACGCAGTCGTCCTTATCCATCTACCACGAAGGCCTCGACTTGAGCCCGCGCACACCGTATTTAGCGATCTCGATCTCTTCGAGAATCCATTCTTGAGCTGGACAGTATTCGACGTGCTTCGAGACAGCAAATTCAGTGGTGAATTTAGTCAACCTGCTGTGTAATTCCAACGATATCCGCATCAGCTGGCCGCATCGGAGCAATTCTCTGGAATTCACTCTTTTGAATTGTCAATTAGCGAGGCATCAAAACCTAGATTGTGTCTCAGCAGTCTCGATTACGTCCTATTCAAGAGAAAGCCATCCAAAACAATGCCTCCCACACCTTCGATAACAGTTCTGCACGCTCTGCGACGCCTCACCCTTTCCAGCAAACAGTCTTCGCGATTCTTCCCAAGCCATCACGCGCTGGGGGCCGGCACACAGCGATCGCCAAGTCGCCTCTTCTCCTCCACACCATCTCCTAATGCTACACTCAACCAAGTCCGCACCAAAGGCCGTGGGACGCAGAAAGCGCGCCGACCCCGATCTCCTGCCACAGTCGGCCGCCCATCTCTGAAAGGGGTGTGCCTCAAAGTGGGCATCACAAAGCCCAAAAAGCCCAACTCTGGTCAACGAAAAACCGCAAAAGTAAGATTGAGCTCTGGGAAAGTCATTAGCGCATACATACCCGGAATCGGACACAATGTGCAACAGCATAGTGTGGTTATGGTCCGAGGAGGACGAAGTCAAGACTGTCCTGGTGTGAGATATCACTTGGTGAGGGGCGTAGGGGATTTGGGAGGTGTTGTGGGAAGGGTAACGTCAAGAAGCAAGTATGGAGCCAAGAAACCTAAAGCGGCTGCTGTGTAAGAAAGAAAACAACATAACAAGCAAAGGAGGTCTGGCGGCGATACTACCAGCAGACTCGGCGCGTTTCTTGAGATAAGTAAGCTATCGAAGCTGTGAAGTTGTTGCCACGAAACTCTTCGAATTTTGGCCAACACACAGATTCGGGGCGGACGACCTCGAGTAGAGTAAAGCAAAGGCATTACACAGGCCGATCAGCAGAGCGGATGGTCTTCAAAGCGTCCCAGGTCCAGGACTACAAGTGGGAAAAAAATCCTTCGCAGCCTAACAATCTGGAGGTGCAATCATCCCGAAGCTACTATGTACGATAAAACCCAGAATCGGAAAAGCAATCATTTCGCCGCAGGGCAACAAAGAGCTCTGCCGCGATTGACTAGATTTAGACAGATATAAAACAATACAGTCCATGCTTCAGATCCTTTGACCGAGTCTCTCCACTTTGTGTCGCGTTCACTGTTCGATGGGCTTGGATCGTCGAGCCGAATTTCACGACGAATCTTGTCCCAGACCGAGAAATTTGGATAGAATATAGTCTCGGCTTGCGTTGTAGGAGTGTATTATTGATAGGAGTAATCGAGGTTTAGCGACTTAATGGTAGTACTGAGCTGTTGTGCATTCGCGGACGTCCAACGTACTTGGGTCAGGGTGTGCTCGCTTTCTGGGTTTTATTTCACAAGATAGAATAGCTTGCATTTGGGCTGTAGGGTCTATTTGAAAAGGAACTCCAATGGTGTCGCCACCAGAACACCACCAGGGATGATATTGAATCGTAATAAGCCACATCCAAAAAAAGATTCTATTCCTCCCCCCGAAGCGCCTGCGTAGCAATGCAGTGATGGCACATTATGAAACGTCGCATTGCCGTGCATTTCGCTGAAGCGAGCGAGACCCTGCTTCGTTGCTTCTTGTACAAAGTGAGATCATCATTTTTTATCCCTGAGGATGTTTCCCCCAGCTCTTGCAAGCAAAAACGGATCTGCCTTGCCGAATCTGCTTTCGTCCTCGCCTACATCCTGAGCGGCTGTCCCCCGCTCGTGCCACTCGGCTAATCTCTCCAAGGCGGAGAATATTCGCCTCCGTAGAGCCGGTACCTGCAGCATTATCACGATGGTTATCGCTGAAGCGGCCATGGAGATGAAAAAGTATTTCACCACATATATCCAGAATTCACTGGACTTGAAAATAGACGCCCCCGAGCGTGGCTATTGTTGGTCTTTCCAGCCGGCAGGCTTTTCCAGTTTGTTCAAGTCAAAGAATCGACCCGTACAAGAATAGCTCTTCCAGTCGAAGTTCTGATCGGGGTTGCAGTGGCATTTGAGCTTGACTCGGACATCTTCCCCAGTGGGACAGTGGGTGAAGGGAACGTGGTAGTAGGCTATGTCGTTGAAGAAATGGATTTCGTCCTTGTTGAGGAGGAGACCGGCGGCAATGGAGTGGACGGGCGCGTCCCCCCAGCGTTCGTAGAAGAAGCCGCCATCTTTGTCTAGGCTTTCAAAGAAGTCGATATAGGCTTGTGACCGGAGCCAGTTGAGGTTGCCGATTTCGAAGTTTGACCACTAGATTTGTGAGCCTGGCAAGACGGGACGAAGGGGATGGCAGGAATACTTACGAAATGGCACTTGTTGTAGGTCTCGCCATTGTCATCACTGAGAAATTTCAGAGAGTTGTCCTTGGCCAGATGCTCAGGGTGATTCTTTATGAATGTTTTGACACTATCCCATAGTGTAGGGATGGTCTCAACATATTCATACAAACTGATGACGAAACTGTACTTTTTCTTGTTGTCCTTCATGAATTTGAATGGGTCATAGTGGACATCGCAGAAGAGCTCGACGCTTGGCTCTACTCGCCAATACCACTCATAGTTCATCATCAAAGGTTGGCGAAAAAAGAAGCCAGATTCAAACCTACACATGTGCCTGTAGCTGACGGAATCGCCGTAGATGATCTTCCTCTGCGCCATATCCTCTCTAACTTTTCGCGCCTTATCCTGATCGATCCACGATGGGAAAGACCAATGCTCTTGTGCTATTTCACCGTAGTGTGTCTTGCCGGATACAAGGGAGGTGGTGATCTTCTTGAAAGTCTCGTCAAAAGGCTTGTCATTCAGGAATACCCAATCGTAGTGATAGTTTCTGTTGAACCTGTCCTCCACCTGACGGATGGAACGCGCTATCTCCCAAATGTCGGCGTTTCGAGCCAGAGTGACGAAGGTCGCATTCATCTTTTCATCTGGACCTGAGGACGTGAGCTCTTCAGTGTTGCCATACTTTGGGTTTGGCGACGTGGGTTCGGGCGACAGCGCGCCTGTTACAGGTTTTATTTTGTCTGGCACCGATGAAGTAGGTGCGAGATCATCCTCCGCTCCTCCTTTTAGCCCTCCTAAGATTCGACCAGCATTATCCTTGATGGGTTCGGTGTATGTCGGTAAAGAGGATGTAGAGATGAGATATATTACAATAATCCCAAACAGGGCGAAGAGGACGTAGCGAGCGTATCGGACATTGCCTGTGGTGGACATGACGGCGAGTGGCCGAGAGGCTTCTTTCTCGTCCCTGGACTGCACACGTGCATGCGACGATGATGTCGTAGACTGCTCAAGGTCGTCAGGGCGGTAATGGGGTTTCTCCTCCACCCCGTCGGAACGCATTCAGGAGGAAGCCAAGATGTACAGATGCAAACGGCTAGGAGGCTTAAAATGTAACAAGGCCGGCAGGGCTGTGTGACACAAGCGAATGGAAGGTCAAGAAAAATAGCGTTCAGGCCGAGAAAGAAACACAAGAACTCATTGCTGACATGGACCAATTTAGATTGCCAAATGCTGGACCGACAACTTTGTCGAGGGCACCACAGGGTGTCGGCCGCGACTTTTTGAAGTCAGTGCCACGCAAGCTTGCGGAGGTACAAAGGGGTTCGGCCAGCATCAATTGCGAAACAGGCGGATCTCTCTTAAAAGAAAATGAGCACTAGGGATGCTGTCGATAACAATTAGAGTTCTGGACCCCCGTCTCGGATCTGCACTGTCTCTTCGATGAAGTAATAATACATGATGCCCCGGTTTGAGTGGTCGAGCACTGAATCCCGATGCTGGCTTGCCGAGCCAGCCCTGGAGGCCATCGATGCTGTTCTCCCCTGCTGGCTGCCGGGAAACGTGCCAAGTGGCACCCTTGATCATGGCAAAGCAGGCTCAAGTTTAGCGTGCTCTCAGAGCCTCGACAGGGTGCGGAACCTTTGAGTCCCGGGGCTGGAGAAGGCTTTTGGCCCAAGTCCTCTGGCCCTCAGCCTTGTCAACAACGTCACCTGTGCTAGCAGTAATTCCGCCAGTCTCGTTGCGCACAGCGTTGATGGTCAAGAATTAATTATAGGTATCTTGAAACGAGTCATTTATGAATCAACTGAGGACATCTTGACTTCACATCGCGAGTAGCGCCGCTCCTCACTTCTTGCAGTACAACCTGACTTTTTGCCGAATCATGAGTAGTTTGGCCGTCGCTAGAATCTTGTCTTGACCCCTCCTCCCAAACCAGCCAGCAATAAAACTACTTTACACCATGGCGTTTTCCGCGGCTGGCCGATTCCAACCCTCCGATAGGCAAGGCACGGGTAATAGGGGGATATTTGAACATGGTGATGCCTTCGGTGGTCTTCAGCAGACCCGAAAGCTGCAAGCCTTTCAGGATACCAAGGACGAGATGTGCGATTCGTAAATGCGCTTGTACATTGTACGCTACTAATATCTTGTAGTCTCGATTTTGAAGACACATACGACGGCTTAGGCGACCAGCTAGAAGAGACTGGGGATGACTTCAACGACGATACATTTGGCGATGGAGCTGAAGGCACTGCTGGGCAAAGTGGTGTGGGCAAGGACTTCGATTTTTCTGGAGCCACGGCTCAGGTTTCAAATGCTATCAACGAAGAGGCAATGCTCTATGGGCTAAAGCATCGCCCCAAAGAGCCAGAGCCCAAGCCGTTGAGGCCGGCCAGGTCAGGGTACGAGGTCTACCAGGATCCTGAGTATATTCCGGACATCGAGTCCAAGTCAAAATTCTGGAGCTCCAAATCACAGCAGCAGCAGGCGGCGGCGGATTCATCAAAACAGACCGCTTCTATTGACACTCGCATCAGCACTGTACGCCCTCCAACCATGCCAAGAGGCAAAATGATGAGTCTCGAAGAGGTTGAGGCAGCGATGCGATCTCGTCAAGCACCTCCTCCACCCGCAGCACCCTTCAACACCCAAGGAGCGCCCCCAGGCCTTCCCCCACAGCAGATGCAGCAAATGCAGCAGCAGCCATTTGCACAACAGCCTCCTGCCCCTCCAGACCACTCGTCCTTGCCTCCATTTCCGCACCACGTTCGGGCTCCATCTCAAACCGCTCCCCAACAGCCGCAACAGCCAACTTTACAAATATTGCAAAACCCCAATCGGGCACGGCATTCTCCCCATCCGAGCCAAGGTCAGCCGTCGCAGGCTGGGGCTTTACCCATCCTCACCCATCCCGAACAGTTGATGCAACTCTCCAAGGAACAGCAGCTTGCGTATCTAGAAGAGGATGCAAAGCGCGCAAAACGAAATCACAAGATTTTCCTACTTTCAAAAGGGAACGGTCTCATGACGCCACAAGACAAGAACTTCATCACAAGGATTCAGCTTCAGCAATTGGTTGCAGCTACCGGGAACTCCAACGATCCAGACCCGGAAGCAGTTCTTGTCGAAGATTTCTACTATCAAGTCTATAGTCAGATTCGAGGAGCGCCTCGTCAACATCCAACACAACCGCTTGGTCATTTTGCACAGACATACCTCTTCCAGACTGGCGGACGAATGAATCAGCGCAGGCAGGCCATCAATGGTGAGAACCATATGCAGCGAATGCAGCAACAGGTTCAGCGAGCGGTGGAAGCTGCAAAGTTAAAGCCAAAGAACAAGCAGCTGATCCTTGAAGGGAGCCTGGGAAAGATATCGTTTAGCAATGCAAAGACGCCCAGACCTCTTCTCAATATCAAACGACAAGAGGCTGCGGACAATAAATCCCCGATAGGCAGACGAAACCCTACAAGTAGTTCGGATCGAAAGACTGTTCTTAAAAATATCGAGGCAGTCTACTCTGATCTTATGGCCATGGAAGACCAGGAACGCAAAATGCCCGTTGCACCTCCTGAGAACGACCCAGAGGCCGACCAAGCTCACAACGAATGGCGAAATGAGTTGTCAAGCCTCAATCGGAAGCTCTGGTCCGATCTTAAAATCATGGAGCCCATCCATCCAGGATCTGCCACTACCCACCCGTTCATCGCTTTCCTGTCTTTCACAAAGGGCAAAAAAGCCATACCACGTGTTTTCAGGCAGATCGATCAGGAGCAGCGGGTGACTATTCTTACCATGATTATTGTGCACCTTGACCAGCTCGACGTCATTAGGAATGCGCTTCCTCCATCAGTCGATGACAGCTTGCATTGGGTGCCTCCAGCGCATATACGCGAAGAGATTGAGACATGGAGCCAGGCGGTTCAGCCTCCACTTATGGGATATATTGGTGAAGCGCCGGTCAACATTATGATTGGACTACTTCAGCTGCTCATCGAACAGACCAATATCATAAACGTAGCGCGGACACGAGTGGGGGTCGTGATAATGACACTTCTCCTTTCGCGTGCCGAGCTTGCCAAGGATTCCGGCGAGACAACTGACGCTGAGTGGTCGCAGTGGGTTGCCCATTATAATCGTCTGTTCGATATCTTGGAACCGGTACTGCCGCATACCTTCCCTGGTCCGGTCAACGTTGGAGATGATGTGTATGTGTGGCAATTCCTGGCTGCTGTTGGTATCGGTGCGAGCCCCGAGCAGCAGCAAAGGCTTGTAATTGCTGTCAAGGATCGGGTCATGGACACGATCAGCCAGAGCCGAGCATTGCCGCCTGAAATGAGAGGACAGAGGCTTGGAAACGTGAACTTGTTCATGAGAGCCATTGGACTGGATGTGAATATGCTAGGTTGAGATCGATCAGTCTTTGATCTACTGTCTATGAGCTTCACAACTAAGTAAGCAGGACTGCCACTTTGAAGACCCGAAAATGGATTCAAAAACGGGAATACTGCTTAATCTTCGTATGGACAGACGAAACGGCAGGGAAACTCAATCAACGGAATGTCCACAAGACGAATCTTTTGGGTCCGCAGAGGCAAATGCACAAAAAATCCTCGAATGTTCTAAATACGAGATGACCAAACGGTCTCGCCCCATAATCATTAGGCCTTCGAGAAAACTCTGAACGCACGACCGTCGTGGTTAAACATTCCGTAGCTCCACACTGATCTTTGTTCTGTAGACACGATTTCGAACTCTCACTCTACTACTCATACTGCACATGTCTAGCTCACCACACCACGACCTCTCGACTGCCCATTCCTGGTCGCTGCTTGTTCAACGCTGCTGTGGCCGGGCGCCCCTTTGCATCCGTCGCTGCCAATGTTCTTGATTTCTGCTTCTTCTGCTTCGCTGCTGCTGCTGATTGCTCTGCATAACGTTCCTTCTTATCTCTACTTTGTCGTTGTCGTCGTCTTCATCTTCACGCGCTGACTCTTCTTGTTGTCGAGCCCTGTTCTCTCGAGCCACTCTCTGTATTCTTTCTCGTTTTTTCTGGAGCTTCTTTCTGTAAGCAGCAGCATGGTCTTTGATTTCCATGCCCTTCTCGATCATACCAAAGCCGTAGATTGGAGTGCCGAGGGACCTGAGGGCGTACACAACGTCGATAGAGGTGAGTGTTTTGCGGTTGGCATGATCAACGATGGCAACTGCGTGCTTCAGGATCTAGGTAGAGTTAGTTTTACGATATCGGTCGATGGATTGGAGATAGACGAGTAGACGAGAACGAGAGAGAGAGAGAGAGCGAGGGCTGGGTGTAGGTGCCTGGTACCTGTTTGAGCCTGTCTTTCACAACGTCTTGGATGGCCTTGTAGATTTCAAGGTTGATCCGCTTGACACCTCCTCGGCGAGCTAGGCGGCGGATTGTTGGCTTGTCTATAAAAGGGGGTGAATTCTCGTTTTGAAGCCTTTGAGAATGGACTGAAAGACTTACTTAGCGCTCTCCGCATGTTTTCCAGGCCGTCTGTGCCGAGGACGAGCCTTCGATGCCGTCTTGCTGTAGAGGCGAGGCCGATGAACCTCCGCGGCAAAGTCTGGCTCGTCATCACTTCCCGCCTCGACGATTCTGGTTGTTGAGGAGTAGCGTTCGCTGAAGAAAATCCATTCCAGACGGACGAAGAAGTAGTAGACATTATAGCTTGTATCAAAAGTTAAGAAAGTCAGTATAGGAAATGCACAAAGAAAATGAGAGCTTCTGGTTGCTGGTAAAGAGAAGACGATGTATATATATGTATCGATATAGATTTTTCCCGGGGGGCGAAGCCTCCGTCATCTCGAAGTGGTGATCAGGTAGTGAAGCTTAGAAGAGGTCCCCGCGGGACAACTGATTCATGCGCCTTTCTTTGAAGCAGGTTTGAAGGGTAAGATGATAAGTCGAGTGCAGTGGCTTGACATCGTAATCTGCAACATCTAGGTGGAGATTCCAACGTTAGTCAGTAAAGAGGTATGTCTCTTGTCTGCACCTCGACTTCAGCAAAGCCGATCTTGCCTGTTGAGCCAAAGCTTATGACATTCATCTCTTTCCCACACCTTCACTTATAAGTTGGCCATACAAAAATCCCGTAAAGTGGACGCAGTGGGTACTAGACATTAATCATTTGCTTTATTTCCAATTGTTCCGAACTTCACTCTTAAAGCCGTGGTCTCTATTCAACATTTATAGGGCAGATCAAGGTCGAGGATCACGAGATGAAGGTCGCCTCACAGAAGAGCTGGCCAGTCTCTGTAGTCTCCTTGCCAGCTTCTTTCACGTTCAGCGTAATCTTGTCCTTCGAAATGTATTGGAAGATGATTGGCTTCGTGCCAACGACACCACCGATCAAGTTCTTGATAACGTTTGGAATATGCGCCAACACATCAACACGATCGACCCGTTCACCGAGCTCACCTTGTAACTCGGCTTCGACAGGCTTGCCACCCTTTCCCGTCCAATGGCAGAGGAGGGCCTTGGGCTCTGGCCAGTCAGTGACCGGGTCCTGGACGACTGCTAAATGCTTGATTGTGTTGGAGCAGCCTGCGTATATGAGCTCGCCATCTTTTGCAATGGCTCCCACGTTGACCACTGTCTTTCCATACGATTTTGGGGTTGTGAATTCCATCATCATGGCGGAATAAGTTGGAGTCTGAAAGTTGACAAAGTTCCAGCTAGCAGCGGCATGATGTGGTTTCATGCCTTGTAAAGCCATGATGAAAATGGCTCCACCATTCACGTTGTACGTCTTTTTCTTGGTTTGCATTGTACCAGACACCGTAGCCCTTGGCCAAAAGGCGTGGCGCATTTGACCCCATGGATTTCGGGGATCTGTGCCGTAAAAGCTTGTACCATTATTGCCAGCGATGAAGCCAGGAGCTGTCCGTTTCACAACCAAGTTGCATATGCAGTCATCATTGACTGCGGATTTGATGGTGAAAAAGGTGCCGTCGTCGCTTAGAGTGACTGCGATGTTATCTGCAAAGAAGCCTGTTCTATTTTCATTGAAACCGTGGTTGTTAACCGGATCAGAACACCACTGATGCTTTCCCGGTCCGTCGTGGTCGAAGATCTTGCTATTGAATTGGCAAGTTGTCCGTACTCCCCTAACATCGTCAGTGCTGGGCCGTGGACTCGAGAATGCTGCTCACATGACATTGCTGTACAGGATCTGGGCCATGCAGGTAACACCCTCATCAGTCATGAAATAGAAGACCTGGTTTTCTACGCAAGTATGGTTCAGAGCCTGCCATTTGAGATGATCCGGAGTCAACTCCGTGTACGGCGTCTGCGCGGCTTGTTCGGTGACGGGCTGGATGGCGGAGGGGCCATAGTCAGGCTCTTGGGTTCCTGCGACATCTGCGAGGCTAGTTGGGGAACGTCAGTTGTGTCAGATGTTGCCCATCGAGACTCACGTCTTCTTGAGCCAATTCATGGCTGAAATCGACTGGTTATGCTGTAGATGAGTTCACAGCGTCTTCCAGCCTGGCTACCTGCTTGAAGAATAGATAGCTCGGATGGCGCGGTACGGCGCGATATTATCATTGCCCGCCTTCAAATTCTGCGGTAATACCAACGTCACCGTGCGCCTGGCGCGGCCATGGTCTCCCAGGCACCCTAGAACCGCCCACTTCGGCTTGCAGGGTGGCAGGGCTAGGCATGCAAAGGCAGCTACTCCATAATACTCCGCACGTGAGGGCCGTACGAAGTAATTACATCTCCCTAGCTCGCCTGGTCCGGTTAGGAGACCAGGGTCTCAAATTCCACATTTTATGGTCCCGTCAAAGACAGCGCATAACAAGAGGTCACGGTGTTCAACGGGGTAATCAAAAGCATTAATTTCGCATTCCTAGCTTTTCACCTTCCTAAAATCAACCGAGGCCTCATCATATCAATTCGACAAAATGGCAAGAAAAATGCCGGCTCGGGACCAAATCGTGAAACTCATTGTTGGAGCTGGACAAGCAAGTCCCAGTCCTCCTGTAGGTCCAGCACTTGGCAGCAAAGGTGTAAAGAGCATGGACTTTTGCAAGGCAGGTCACTAGCATGTAGTAGAACGCAAGAGGCTAATGGGCGTTCAAAGGAGTTCAATGCACGCACAGCTCATATCAATCCCGGAGTACCCATACCCGCACGAGTCACTGTCCGTCCTGATCGATCTTTCTCCTTCGACATCCGTACGCCGACGACGGCATGGCTACTCCTACAAGCTGCAGGTCTCAAAGAAACAAAAGGAAAGCTCAAAGGCGCCCAGAAACCAGGGACAGATATGATTGGGACTGTGTCTTTAAAGCACGTCTACGAAATTGCAAAGATAAAGTCGTCTGAAGCCCGCCTTACTGGTCTAAGCCTGGAAGGACTTTGCAAGAGTGTGATATCGCAGGCAAAGTCTATGGGAGTGCAAGTGGTGCCTTGAGTTCAGAAAGCTCTTACTGTGCCAGCGGACATCCAGAGCTCAGAGTCTTTTCAGACTGTTCTCAACGCAGGGATTTCGTGCTTTGCTTTCGCTTGTCGTTGGGTCAAGCACCTGTGTTTCTTCCCTGTAGTGAGACTTTCTTGCAAAAGTTTCCCTCTCGTCAGGCCTTCCGCTCCGGAATCATCAGAGATGGCAACTTTGGCTTACATTCCAACAAGGCAACGGGGGCTCAGCTTCAGTTCACGATGCAACTCGGTTTCTCGCACTTCAAGCGAATCGAAGAGATGGAGCTGCGAAGCGAGACTCAAATCCAACCCGATCGCAGAAAAAGCTGCTTCTCTTGAGACTGGCCAGCATCGAATTGGGTGGATCGACGATGACCACCTCTATGGAAAGCCCCTTAGGCCTACCAGCAAAATCCCATACCTTACCTTAGAGCGCCTTGCAGCACATACGACTTCTTATTGTTACATTTGAAACGATATTATCAGGCCGTGAAGGTTACAGATTGCACAATACCAACGCGACGCGTAAGTAACGAAATCGGGATGAGTGGAGGTTTCAAGAGAGGATTCGCAGAAGAATTCGCAAGATGAGTGCAGCTGAGACGCTCACTTGGAAGCCCTCGGTGAATCCGAAATCTGGGCAACTCAGACCCTTTGTTGGCTGAGATTTGCGCTGTCTAGGGACGCATGGGCAAATGAGGCCCTAGGCCACGTGACATATTAGTCAGCGATGGAAACGCACAATCTGGTTGGACCCGATTTTGCAGATCTATCCCGCCTGTTCAGCGATATTTTCACGTGTCATATGACGGGCAACACTTCTAGTCTAATGCATTGTTTTGTTTAAACATCAGTCATATACGACGAAGTAGCGTTTTTGCACCAGTAACGTGCAAGCCAAATTGAGACAATTAAAAAAAAGACCGGCACTCGCGGAATAGTTGACTAAGAGGGGAAGTTTTGCTCTGAAAGTTCGACGTTATTGGGAAAGTGACGCATAAGCTTCGGGGCATACGATGTACCCCTCGCCCCCTCCTGACGAACAACATTGCCTTAGTGTAAGGTAATCACTATCCGCAACTCCCTGCACAACGGTGAATCCGTGAACCGCTATACTCATACAAAGTAAGCACCTATCGTAGCTCGACTTTAAACCTTTGGAAGGAATCATTCGTTCGTCGGTCAGCAGGATCTGCTAAGCAACAAAGCCATCTCGTTTTATCATTTGAAATCTTTGCATCATTTGCCATTCTTGCGTATTCACGTCCTGGCCTTCTCGGTTCAATACGATCAACCGTCTATTCTCCACATCTGTTTCTGCTTCCTTGCTTGGCGATCCGATCGCTTGTTTACTCGTGCGCCTCTCTGGTCGTGACGAAAAGTTTCGGTGTCAGAGAGGCACTGGCTTTGTCTCCACATGTACGTACTCCAACCGTCCTCACATGGACAGATGTCTGGTCCAGAGCTACTAGATACCTCGTTCAGCGACTCACAAACATGTAGGAGCTGCACGGCCAGAAAGAATATCCCATAAATACCGTCATTGCCTTCGCAATCCAGTGACAGTATCATCCTACGCCACATCGAAGCCATCGCCAGCCTGCAAACATCCTACGAGCGTCACAACCATGTCGTCAAAGCTTTCATCTATGTCGCTTCCAGGCGAGGACATGGAGGACGAGAACGGTGAGTGGAGCGGGCAGTGAACAGAAGCATCACACTGAACACCAATATAGGGAATACCTCTGGTCCACGCCCCACCTCCAGCGAGAAATCAAACGTGAAATTCGCTGATGCACTTGAGTCCATTCATCCGGAACCTAGTAGCAAGGTGAAAGATGTCAAATTGGCACAAGCAGAGGCAGAAGAAGCGCAGATGACTCCTGAAGCACGAGAAGAGATACGACGATTAGCCACGTCATCAAAGTCACGACTGCAGGAGCACCGGGCCGGGCACTTTGCCTTTGACACTTTCTCGCTACCAGCATCAAGGGTATGTATGAGGAACAAGCGAGCGGTTTTAAACAAGGGGAGCAACGGCTGATATGTATGGTATGCTCAGGTTGCCTCTCGCGACAGCGACCCAACCGGTACACCCCGAAGCGGTACGCGGACTGGCCATAATGCGTCTATCTCATCCGCTATGCACTCCCCACCATTGACGCCTAGTGGATCGAAGGAAGGCCGAACTGATCAGACTGCACAGCAGAGAGGAATGTCAATAACCCCACAGGGTTCCCCTCAATCACGACCCCATGAACGAGGTCTGTCGCAGCAAATTTCGCCCGGCCAAGTTCTCCCGGATAAAGAAAAACAGCAGGAAGAATCTCGCAGAGCTCCACGGTTCCAGCTTGGCCCTGTAGACTCTGAGAGTCCGGGCGAACAAAGTCCCATTGGAACTCCACGATCTGGTGCTGGAACTCCCCGAAGCACGTCCCCCAACAGACCCCATCCTAAACTAGAAACACGACATTTTGGCAGCACTGGTCGTAACTCCATTGCTCCAGCATTAGCTGCTGCAGCTGAGCGATTGCCCGCGTCTGCTACTGAAGACAGAAAATCTTCGATATTTGGCGCCAAGAAAGACCCATATGCGCACCTGAGCCCAGACGACCACAAAGGCAGCATATCGAGCCTTGATGGCAGGAAACACGGTTCGATGTCAGAGTTGAAGCGATTCTTCCGACTGGGACACAAGCACAAAGACAAGGATAGAGAGAGCTCTAAGCTTGCGCCCTCCTCCCACTCAGGATCACAGAACGCATCTAGGAAATCCAGTGCTGTGACTGGCTCAGGCACCAAAACTCCGCCGCATCAGGCGCCGCCTCCCAACGTCCCGTTTGCAGACGATCATAGTTTAGAAGCCAAGTATGGCAAGTTCGGCAAAGTTCTTGGCTCCGGGGCTGGTGGTTCGGTTCGATTGCTGAAACGAAGTAGCGATGGTGTGACCTTTGCTGTCAAGCAGTTCCGAGAAAGACACTCATGGGAAAGCGAGAAAGATTACGCAAAGAAAGTTACGGCGGAATTTTGTATCGGTTCAACGCTCCACCATGGGAACGTCATCGAGACTATGGACATAATACAAGAGCATCACAGGTGGTTCGAAGTCATGGAGTATGCGCCCTACGATCTCTTTGCAACGGTCATGACTGGAAAGATGGGCCGAGAAGAGATTGCGTGCGCGTTCTTGCAGATTGTCAACGGTGTGAGCTATCTACATTCTATGGGCCTTGCACATCGGGATTTGAAGCTAGACAATGTGGTTGTCAGCGAGCACGGTATTATGAAGTTGATCGATTTTGGCAGTGCGACTGTCTTCAGGTATCCCTTTGAAAACGATATTGTTTATGCTTCAGGTTCGGAATCCCGTCCTCTCGATAATCGCATACTGACTATGTACAGGCATTGTGGGCTCTGATCCATACCTCGCTCCCGAAGTCTATGACGAGCGCAAATACGATCCAACGGCTGTAGATATCTGGTCACTTGCTATCATTTTCTGCTGTATGACACTCAGACGATTCCCCTGGAAACAACCACGAGTCATCGACAATTCATACAAGCTCTTTGTCTCCCCTCCTACCCCGGGCACACCCGTACCCGACTCAAAACCCCGGAAGCATGGGCAATTGAATACACCTGTGAGCCCAACTCAAGACCAGAACCATCAGAAACATCCAAGCATGGATGCTGGCGATTCGAGACCCGGTACGTCGGGAGGAGGCAATGTTGTTGACAGTAGGGAAGTCATACGAGGTCCTTGGAGATTACTTAGAATATTACCACGTGAAAGTCGACACATCATTGGTCGAATGTTGAAAGTCGACCCGACCGAAAGAGCTTCGATGGACGAAGTTTTAGAGGATGAATGGGTTCTGAGTTCCAAGGTCTGCCATCAAGATGAGAGCGGAAAGGTACATCGAGCAGCAGGCCATTCGCATGTACTAGAAGCTGGGGGGGGAGGCGCGCCGCCTGCTAAGGTCTAGGTGCCCAGCAGAAGCAAGACGGGGTTGCTAGACAGGATTTTGGCTTCGACCAAGTGAACGCGCAGCACGATGCACTGTACAAGACACATGAAAAATTACCAATATGGAACGACGTGTAGCGTCACGCGCGGATACCGTGGTGCTTTGCTGGAATCAGCATCCTGGCCCAAAGAGTGTCCAGAGTGTGCGGAAACTGGGTGCAGCGCTTCTGCACAGGTATCCCATATCAAGCATTGCCGAGAGTAAGTGTTGCAGATAGATGATAATATTGCAGGTACCTTCAAGACAGAAACTTACTCCCTCGTCATAGTTCCAAGCAGTGTGAGGGCATGCCATGAAGGTGAACATTGCCTATTACTAGTAATTTAAGAGTGTGTGGAGTATTATCACTGCTCAACTTGCGTTTATTACGGACGCTTTTACCCGACGGTGTATATTAATAATACCACGAAAAGACCTAAGTCCGGGCGCCAAGCGTCACTTAGCACTGAGGCAGTGTGGACTAGAGAGCACCTGCCAGTAGTTGCGGTTCGTGCCTGCCTGTTAGCTCAAGGTGGAAAGGATCTTGCGGGGTATTGTTTGCCTATCATAGGCCCCTGTTGCCACTTGCCGCTGTCGAAAGATCGCGCACCGGCTCTTACACCGGAACGTGCATGAACGTGCTCAAGACGGTTATGCTGGAGATGATCCTGATCTCGATTCCCACGAATTCGACATTATTCAACGTGTTCAACCTTGCTAGACTGTTACATTTCTTCCCTGCACGCCGCTATTTCTCAGGGACGCCGTAAAGCTATTCTACCCTTTCACGTCCCGTGAACCTCTGTCGGCTGCAATGACTACACTGCGATGATGCTGCCTTGACTCGCGACTCTACTTCTTCTGGAATTGGGAAGCCACGAGACACCGGGGTGCGAAGCTCGAGGGAGAGGGAACAACGTGTCTGATGGCCAAAAAGAAGCGTCAACGAATTAGTTATGGTATTCGCCGCAAGCCCACAGGGACGTTTTATTTGACTGATGCCCTCTTGTAGTCTTACCGTTGGCAAGCAGACCCGGAGGCCACCGTCTCGGCATCAACGGACTCTCCATTGATCATCTCCGAAATATCCTGTACGGATTGTCCTCCTCTTCCACGGCTCGACTAAGATTGTGACAGGTACACTGGTGGCAGAGATGGTGTCATTTGCGCCTGGGATCTTGATCTGAATGCACAGGTGCAGGAACAAGAGGATGCCTCTTTACCCAAAAAGAGAGCTACCGCTAGCTTTCGTCGGGAAGTGCAGGCTCACACTCATTGGGTCAACGACCTCGTTCTCGTGAAGAACAGCTTGGCCTTAGTTTCAGCGTCATCCGATTCCTCCATCAAGCTCTGGCGACCCCATTCAGCTGAAGTACACTCGGCTTATTCGATAGGTTCTCACAGTGATTATGTGAAATGCCTTACGATTCCTAGCCCTAATTCGGATTGGGTTGCGTCCGGAGGTCTCGATCATCGAATTTGCCTTTGGGATTTATCAGGGAAGGGTCAACAGCTCGAAATCAATGTGACGAAAGCTGCCAATGTTGTAAAAGGCTCGGTGTACGCTCTGAAGGCAAAAAGAAACATCATTGCAAGTGGTGGACCCGAAGGAGTGGTCCGATTATGGGACGTCAATTCTGGGAAGGGCATTACAAAACTCGTTGGTCACACAGACAATGTGCGGGACATTCTGATCAGCGACGAGGGAGATGCAGTGCTGACTGCTTCGTCGGACCAAACGATCAAAGTCTGGTCTATCACGGCCGGACGCTGCATGCACACATTGACTATGCACAATGACAGCGTCTGGTGCATGTATTCGGACGATCCTTCCCTGTCCATCTTCTACTCCGGGGACAAATCTGGTCTAGTTGCCAAGACTGATACTCGGCATGCTGAAGACATAGATGATGGTGTGTCCGTAGCAATTTGTCAAGAACATGATGGCATCAACCGGTTGGCTATTGCTGGCAATTCAGTTTGGACATCCACCTCTTCCTCAAGCGTCAACCGATGGCAAGATGTAGATACCGAACTTGAGATTGAAACGCCCCCACTCACTCGAAGGCCAGATGGAACTACGAGCTCGATGTCTCGCAGCCTCCACGATCAATCGCCGCCTCAATCGCCGCCGATTGTCATTAATGGAACCGGCGAAAGCTCTGCGGCAAATGAAGAGATGTCCAACAGGATCCCTCACAACGCCATCCTTAAATTAACCAATACCGCCATACATCCTGGCAAAAAGACATTCCGCCACCTGAACGCATCAGCCTCGAATTTGAGAAAAGCTTCAGAGGCAATCATTGATCCTCCCGTAACTTTCACTGTGCCAATCAGGGGCCATCCAGAAGAGACCATCGAAGGTCAGAATGGCCTTGTCAAACACGTAATGCTGAATGACAAAAGACGAGTCTTAACCTTAGACACTACTGGAGAAGTCGTGATGTGGGATCTTCTTAAATGCATCCCAATCCACTCTTTTGGCCGAAAACACTTGGATGAGGTTGTGCCAGTCGTCAACACAGCTGAAAATGTCTCAAATTGGTGCACAGTTGATACGAAGACTGGCAAGTTGACTGTCATGTTAGAGGAGATCTATTGCTTCGATGCAGAGGTTTACGCGGACGAAACTGAGTTTGCGGGAAAGATAGATTTTAGAGAGGATCAAAGGATCAACCTAGGCAAATGGGTCTTGCGAAATTTGTTCACAAATCTACTTGACGAAGAGATCAAACGCGATGAAGACCATCGCCGAATGTTTAGAAAATCGCCACGCCTCAAAAGAGAAAATGCACCTCCAGGAATAATGATCCCTCCAAGCAGCGCTATATCAGGAAGCAGCCCATCAGATATGGCAACTCCTAAAGCAGGGACCGGTCTAGCTCAACCCAAAACGCCAGGGATGAACATTGGTCTTGCTACCCCGTTGCCAAAACGGCCAGAGCCCAAAGAACCAACCCAGCCTCTGTCTCCCATGACTGAGGAAGAAGAGCTTGCCAAAGTAGAATCTCGAAGCAGCCAACAATCATCTTCGGAGCGCTCAAGCGATTACTTCTCGCAAAATAGAGCCTTCCCTGCCGATTCTGCCGAAGCGCAAGCGCACAAGGAGATGCCTCCAACCCCTGGTGGAACTGTTCATACTCCCGTACCTCAATCTCCTACCACTGAAAAAAAGAAAAGCGGTTTGTTTGGCAAGAGCTTCAACATGAAAATGTCCTTCCCTAACAAGCTGGCACGTACGTCGACTGAAGCTTCAAAAGCGCCTGACGAAACCAAAAAAGAAGAAGAGAAGAAACTAGACGGCGAAGACAAATCCGACAACACATCCGAAAATGCGGAATCTGAAAAAGCGGCTCGAGTAATCGAGGACAATTTTGGAGGTGTTGTTCAGAAGATACGTTATGCGTATGCAGATTTCATCGATAATCCAGCAACGAGTGACCAGGTGCCCCCTGTTGGCATAAACCCCTCCGCACCAAATGAAACACCTGTTCTCAAGCTTCCGCCGCATACCCTCATTCTTGTTCAAGAGGACAATCCTGATGCTGGAGGACTCTCAGATCTTTATCGAGGGGAGATATCAACACTGGGCAACCCCACAGAGGCAGACACGCTGGAGAAGACAGCACCAGCTTGGCTCGGTGAGTTGCTCCTCAGAAACGAGATACCGCCAAAGGACACGGCCAAGGTATCATTCTTGCTCACGCCTCATGCTGAGTCCAAGCTGCCTGGTATAGCGAGTGCTGATGGTAACGCACGTCTGAATGCAAACCGTATGCTACGGTCCAAGAAAATTTTGGGATATGTGAGCGAACGGATCGAGGCACCTCCTGACGCGAGAAACCCTCAACCTGGTGACGAAATGAGGCCTGAAGAATACATGGACCTTGTATGTCAGGGACAGGTTGTCCCGCCAAACATGACATTAGCTACATTACGAGTACACATTTGGCGGACCGGGGGTGATGTTGTCCTTCACTACCGGGAGAACGGTCGTAAAGAATTTAAAAGAGCTCACCCGATAGACGTCATGGGCAAAAGTGATGGAAATGGAGATATGTCCAGAACTACAAACGATCATGGCGCGGGCCAGAATGGACATGCATCCACTCCCGAAACTTCTACTACCGCAGAGAGACAGAAGCCTGTGCAACAGCCTCCCAGTCAACCTTCAGCAAGCGCGGCTGCTTTTGCTGCCGCCGCCATGATGCGATAATATCATGGCTTGAAAGACCCAAAGCCACATAGCGAAAATGAGCAGGAATGTGTACGGACTTCCAAAGACAAGCAGGCCTGTGTTCGCCTCGAAAAAATGACCTTGCTTAAGCTACAGCTTGACGTTTACAAACACTGCAAACCTTGCCTAGGTTGTTCTCGCGACTCTATCGTATTCATTAGTGCAGCAGATTGATAAAGGTTAGATGGTGTATCACAAATAATTTCGGCGGGACGAGTTTTCGAGCGTCAGCTCATTCTCAGCAAGACTTTCAGAAGTTTGATACGATAGCATTGAGCGAAGACAGCCCCCAATAGAATTTCAACAATTAGGGGCATTCAGCACCTGATCAAGAGCACACTAGTCTATTTTACTTGGTTCCCGTGCTTTTCACTTAACACGTAGCCACTGTCCGCGACAGGATCTAAATTAAGTGTACTCCGTTGTATAGCTTCATAACACACCAATAACATCGTTGCTTTTTCTGGATCATGCACGATTTTGGTCAATGATCGTCCTTGTCACATCCATGTAGGCTCCCCCAGAAGTAGAGGGCCGACTGACTTTTGGAAGGAGATTCAGCAGAACAGAAGCACTCCTTACTAGGTTTTGGTTGCGAAACGCCGACTAGATGATGCAGGCGAACGGAGTCAGCTATGACATACCACCTGGAGCGAGGGGGGGTGGCTCGTCAATATATGTATGTAAGTGTGTCTGTGTCCATCGACGTAATAGAGCCGGTGAGCTCTCGAATGTTTATTGCTAGAAGGCTAAGGACTTTTTGTCGGAGATTGATGAGACTCCGTTTTGTTCCGTGCTGATGATGTGGAAGTAAAAAGCTGCATTCAGCCTTCCCCCTTTTTCTCGAGCGCCGGAGCGCACTCCAACATGCACTCAACACCCGAGAACCCCTTACATATACGGAAAACCGGTCTTACGAATTATCATGGAAGGCCAGACTGTAGGCATGCAAAAGCTCATGCGCGGGGAGGGGGGAAGGTTGAAGTCGTGACAGCAGTATTCATAAAACAGCCTTCGTCATCCTGTGTATGGGGCATTCATTGGCTTGACAGTTTTTCAGGAATGATCATCGCTGGAGCGTCGGGTCCGGTCGTCGACAGCGACGACAATGATGGAGCAGATGCAGAGGTCCATACCAGGAGCGACGTAGATTGCATATTCCCCTTCTTCAGTTTCTTCGCCCTTGGCGCAGACAGCAACGGGCTTGTTGTTCCATTCCAGAACACCCTCGAGGCTAGCTTTTCGCCCTCGCCACCTCAGGCGGACTGGTTGCATCGGCTCCGAGGCGCCGTGTTTGTTCAAGAGCTCGATGTTGGCTTTGAGCTCATGCGTGTTCCATGATGATGTGGAGAACTCCATTTCAAGCAGTCGACGATTGGTGTATGGGTCGTCCACGTGGTGGCGTCGGCGGAAAGACATGGAATCTCGCGACAATGTACATATCTTCTTGTTGTTGTTGTTGTTGTTGTTGTTGCTCCTCTCCTCCTCATCTTCGCTGGCATCGCTGGCGCGCCGACCAGACTTTGCTGCTGCTTGACAAAGCGTCGAACTGCCATAGAAATACCTTGTGTGTGATGGTCCTGGGATGGAGGTGGATGGGGTTGCTGCTGTTAAGAAGTGAGCGCCAGTTTTAGCATAGCTGACAACGAACCCTTTGGCTGTTGGATCCGGAGAAAGCAGTAGCGTTTCTTGTGCAGAGGAGGTGCCACCTGGAAAGACTTCAATGGAGGGTTTGATGGCTACAGGGAGAACGGGTTTCTCCTCTTGCGCGGTGACTGAGAATGAAGATTTCCGTCGTTGTTGGCTCAATTGCCTGATTTGTTCCTCGTCGAGTGGATCAGTCTTCAAGGACATCTTCCGGAAGACGTCCATAACGGCGACAGAGCTTAGTGGCTTCTAGAGAGCTTTCAAAAAGATGGGACGTCACTGACAAAGTAGAGAAAGTCTGACACGACGTCATGGACTTTCTGTGCAATTACATTTGTAAGTGAGACTTCTGAGAAGGGAATGACTATCGGCAAATATCAAGGCGGATTGCATGCAGGCTGAAATCACGGTACAGGCGAAAGTGTCAGGGCCTGGATGCAGGAGATCAGGCAGGAGTGCATAAAATGCCTCAACGGCACGATCGTCGTAACGATGCACCCCAAACAGAGGTTTGAAGTATCAAAGGTGAATGCGGAGCACAGGTGCTTCGGCATTCGTCGGCTCGATTTTTACTTTTTTAGCCCTGTCGGGAAGAACCTTTCCCCCGGATCCTCATGCATAGCCGGATGCTTGGTAGAGCAAGTCGAAACATTTGGCGAAGCTTGACCGTTTCACCAGGTATTACTAAATTTCCATGTACAGCTCCGGTCCAGTTGCCTATCAGACAACAGTGGTTGAAATCTCACCTCTAGATTGGTACAAAATCGTCCTGAAACAACAAATTAGATGACGCACAAGTCGCTGCTTTCCACATTAATGCCAGCAATGTAGCTCACAAAGCGAGTGATCACAACACCTCCCAAGATGGTCTGTATGACGGGAACTTTAGCCTTGATTGCCTCTTGCGAGGTTTCTGGGTCACGAGCTGTTGTGTAGGTTATCTCGAATAAAATGTGTCAAAGGGTATTGAGCAATGATGGTGATCAGGACGAAAGTAGCGAAATGACAGGACAAGGCGCAGTTGAAGGGACTTTTAATCAACCTCTTCATCCTCTTCTTCGAGGTCCCTCTGTCGACGAGCTTGGCTTCTCTCAGCTCGTGATTTGATCGAGTCATGGATGGCCTGTCTTAACCAGGAGGGTACGAAAGCCTTGACTTTAACCTTTTGGTCCTCGCCTGAAGATCCGTCTTGCCACGAGACTTCAAATAGGTCGCTCTCGGGATTATACAGTGACCCCTCAGCGGTAAGAGTCAAGTCGGTCATGGTCTCGAGTCTGCACAAAGCCAATCCAATATTGCCGTAGCCAGCCAGCCACTTCCCCGTACTTCTAGCAGATCGGCCTCTTGCCCCACATTTTGCAATATTTGCCTCATTGGGCGGCTGAGGTAATGCCGCGACAGGGTCATATAACGGCCGCGACTGATTAAGTGGTATGGGGTTGTCATCTTTGTACAATTGGACGGGCAGGATCCGTTTGCGCACGACGCCGGTGTGGTGTGTTCGGATTGTCAGCTCTTGGCCAAGATAGCAGCCTTTGTGGAAATCAATGCCACCATAGAAGTCAAAGTTCGATTCTTGTGGCAGAGCATGCTCAGAGGCAATCTCAACTGGGCCTTCGGCATGGCCGTTCAGCATTCTGTGGATCATGTAGTCCTCCCAATGATATTCTTCTTTCGAGGGGTGCGTGTCAATCTTGTCCTGCAACCTCTGAGATGCGTTGTGGCCTAACATGTACCCACGGTGACCCATCTTTGGTCTCGGATCCCGATGAAGGACCAGACTCTCATCAGCGTCAAGGGTAGATGATCTCGGCCACAGGTAGAAAACACTAGCTTCGTCTGACGACAACTGCTGGAGCTTAAACTTGCTTCTGAGCTTATGCTTCTTGATGTGTTTCATGACCGCCGGCGCTGAATTTGTATCGACTTCCAGAAACCACTGGTGCCCATCCGACCTCTTTGGCTTGTAAATAAAGGCGTCATGAAGAATTCGGCCTTTGGCATTCAGAAAGACGGAGGCAATGCATGAGCCTGTATCGTGGAGCGGAAGGATATGCGCAGGGATGAGGTTATGGAGGAAGTCCGTCGCATCGGGCCCGTCCAGCGAAATCAGCGTCCGCCCTTTCAAGAGGATGTAGTTGAGTTTCGTGGCTTCGGTCGAAGAGAACCGTGCTGTCATCCCAGACTGAAATCTTGTGCTCCTCCGCCGGGATAGTTGTGAGGGCAGCATCCAGAAAGCGGGAAGAGTCGTTGACTTACTACATCGGCATCTCCAGCAAGCTGTCGGTCGGCTGACGATATTCCAGGGGTTTGCAGACATTTTCGTGTTGTATTCCAGACAAACAGAGCTCATGTGTGTTGTAAAATGACCCCAAAAACAACTATGCTCAATGACTGAATCGGAGCCAAAGTTTCCGCCGAGGGACTCGACGCCGAGCGCTGCTTAGCCCGCCCGTGCCCGCCCTTACCACCCGGCGGCATCCCCGACACCAGACTCTCACCTAATATTAATAATATGTTGTCGTGCAGGGTCGTGTCTGTGCTTGCCGTATTAGCTTTCACCACAAGCCGGACACATCAAACGAGCACGCACCTGTACCTCAAGTAGGCTATTTTGCCAACAAATTTCTGCACAGACTAGTTACCCGCACAAATACTTTTTTTTTTTTTAAATATCGAACCACAGAATCTGAGAGGCACGTCAAGAATTGCCCCCCTCCCCCATCATCAGTGACCTCGGCGTCAGAAACATTTCAGCGATCTACGGCTGGAGCAAAATGACCTATTTCCCCGATATACACACATATCTACATCAGTCGTCCCTCCTCCTACAGGCTTATCCACAAACTACCCGAATTACGACAAAATATTCTCTTCCGAGAAAGTCCAAATCTAGCAAGACCGCAGAGACAGAGCAAAAATCAACAGTAGAAACACCGAATGTAGCCCTGCGAGCAAAGAGAGAACCTTCAGCCTCACTAACTCTGAAGACGTACCACCCCGATAGTGGAATATGCTTGAAATACAAGACCTACAAGGCTGCTGAGGTTGGTAGGCTCATGAATGGCCTGGGGAGGCTGGCGAAAGGCGAAGTGATTGACATGCCTACTGGAGATGCAGGAGATCTGTCTGTTGGTGCAGGTGTTGCCATCGGGGCAGGTGAGGCCGTCACAAGCGGCGGACCTGCACAAGGCGATAAAATGAATCTTGATACTGCCCCCGTCCCAGAGGCAAAGACTGCTTCCCAAATGACCCAAGGACAGCAGCAGCAAGGCGGAGGTGGAGGTGGAGGTGGAAAGAAGAAAAAGAAGAACAAGAAATGAAAAAAGTCAGGAGTGAACAATACAGTCCCACGGGCATAGCGGCTCTGCCACTCGATCTCACAACGCCTACGCTCTGGTTGAGATGGTTCAGCGCCCCCTTTGACTTTGGAAGCTGTCCAACATTAGTGCCCCGATCGATTAAGTAACATTCGCCTTCCCCTGGCGTGCACTGTCTCAATCGACTGTGTGCGCACGACAACGGCGGAGAGCACTCGTCGACCTCCAAACTTGAAGGTGCCTATTACTCCATTCCTTCGTGTACACTCAACGACAAGCCTGGAAGGTTGCACTCCTGGATTGGGCCTCGAGTCCAAACCAGTCTGCGAACTCCCTCACAAGCAGTATTGAATATTGCGCTCGATCTGCAACGAGCCCAGCAAAGGTTCTCCCAATGCCAACTAGCGTGTACGTAGTAGTACACCGCGGAATCTTGTACGGGACGTGGACTCCATGCGATGAGCAGGCTTTGCCGATCACGGTTTTGGAATCGCTCCGTCGACTTGAAAGGCAAGGTGTAAATTCATCCCAATTCTAACCAATGATCGGCCACACCTCTGGATGTTGCAGACGAGTTCTACCAGAAGGCTAGTGTTGGCGAGCAGTACCTTTCTCGCCCATTGTTTCCTAAAGGAGTAAGGTTTCGACGTGCCAGGGAGCTCGAAAGGCTCCAAAGCTGAGCCTTCAGTTGATAATATTTTGTCATCGATCAAACCCGAAATCATCCTTAGACAAATTGTGCCATTCTATGAGAACACCAGGATGACTTCACGTCGAGATCTATCCCTCGCAAAACTGGACGACAACCAATTGTTGAACGGATTGAGAGCGGAAAGAGACGGTTTCCATGATCTATATAGGTCCCTAGCCCTTTGACAATCTTGTGCAGCAAGCCCGTATGAGGTGACCAAAAGGTGCTTCACTGAATGGGTCGACACCTCCCGGAATAACGACCGGATCCGTCGTTGCCCTCCTATGCGTGATATTAGATAATTCGTCTTGGAAACCTTTGCCACCACCGATGTCACGAGGCGCAGCCTAATAGAAGGGAGCATCTAACATTACGGTCAGGCCAATGTCCACCAGAGAATATTCTTCTCCAAACAAAGCAAAGTGAATGCTCGCCAGTATTAGTTTCGCTGCTCGACTGTACTTGTATCTGCCCCTACACCCAATATTCACACAATAATAACAAACTTCCCTGGCGGCAAATACTCAATAAAACCAACAACCCGCCAGCTTGTCCTCGCGTATGTGTCTGCGTAAATTATTCTGCCCCTTTGAAGTCTGTAAATTTGTATTTAGACATACCAGAACAAAGTAGCCCCCCTGAACGCAACAAATCATTATTTTTAAAAAAACCACTCCCACACAAAAGAAACGGCGATGATGATGATGATGATGATATTTCCCATTTCTAAAAGGTGAACTGCATCAGACCCGGGTTCAAGACCAACGGCATCAGGAAATGGAACGCAACCAAGGCAGCTAGCGGGAAAATCGCCGTGAACCCTGTGATCTGCCAGTGATACGGCACCAAGGCGCCCACGGGGCCGGCGCCGCTCAAGACGAGCATCACGGCGGTGGAAGCAAGACAGAAAGTGAAAGTGAATTTGAACTTCTTCATGATGGTGGGGATCTCCCTGAAGAACGAGGTCTGCGTCGCTTCTTTGGCGGTGGCGCTCCAGCTCATGTCGATGCCGAGCAGGTGGCAGACGATGGCCTGCGAGACGTGGAGGGAGATGCCGCCGAGGAAGCAAGACAGCAGCAGGAGCCACTTGGAGTTCTCGACGAAGGCGCCGAGAATGCTGCGGCTCTCGGTGCGGTAGCGCAGGATGGCCAGCGAGACGGTGCCCAGGGCCTGAAAGACGACAATGATGCCAAAGTAGATCTTGAAGCTGTCGACGTAGTACTGGTCCAGGTGGCCGTTGAACCAGCCGATCAGGAAATAGTTGGCGACCGTCAGGATCCAGGCGGCGCCAATGGCAAAGTACGTGCCGATGTACGACATGATGGTGAGCTTGGCCATCAGGCTCATGTTGCTTCCGATGAAGCGGCGGAACAGCGGGGTGAGGGGCCCTCGTGACGGCCAGTGGCGGAATGGTTGGAAGACGAGCTCGCTGCAGCCGTAGGCGTATTTCTCCCAGCGCGCGAGCTCGTCGTACACGGTGAGTGAGACGCCTTCTTGGAAGCCGTCGCCGAAGACGGTGCTGAAGCGCAGCACGTACCCGCGCGACTGCAGGCGGAGAGCCATGTCAAAGTCTTCGGAGACCGTGTTTTCTGCCCAGTATTTCTCCGTGCCTTCTTCGCTCTCGTACGACACATCCTGCACTGCAGACCAGCGTAAGATGGCGTTGTGGCCGACAAACGGTGCAACGTCTCCATTGGACACGCCGAAACGGATGGCGGTGTAGATGAGGTGGGTGAAGAATGTGATTCCCTGTTCAAAGAAGGTGGTCGTCACGTTCATCACGCCAGAGGAGAACTGGATGATTGCCACCTGAGGAGATTGTTCCATCTCGCTGACAGCGTCGAGGAAGCAATCTTCGGGTACGCGCGTGTCAGAATCGATGATGAGTATGTAGTCGCCGACACGGATGTCCCCTTCAGCCCAGGTCGAACCATTGTCCTCTTTGAGGGTCTGTGCAAAGCATTGGCGGTAGAGGCTGTCCTCATCATCCTGACTCCAATGCTCCTGACGATTGATCAACGCCATAGCATCTTCAATGCGGGCGCTCAACTGTAGTGCAAAATTCATGTTTGAGGCCTTTTTGAACTTTCCCGCTCGGACGAATACGTTTTTGCCATCGCCATCGCCTCTGGGTTGGTGTTTTGGTCGAGCAACCCAGCCGATGCTGTTTTCTTCGTAATAGCTGCGACGAGCGTCGGCTTCTTCTTGGGAGAGTAACTGCATCCCGTCGTCGTTGACGAAGATGTTGGCCGTTCCCCCTTGGAGTTCATAAGTTGAGATTGCCTTTTTAATCGAGACAATGGTTGGGTGAATGACGGCTTGTAACCCTTCTTTGTAGACTGGGCATTGGACTGTCACATGTGGAAGCGGTCCTGGTATGCGCCTTGAGGCATGCCCGGTGAAGGATTTTGAGTTCTGTATAGTCTGCTCAACCGGCCCGAATACTTGAGCAATTCCGCTGACCAGGGACTGGAAGAAGAACCACCCAATCCAAGTTTGAAGTGGTGTGCAAACGAGGAGAGCGAGTCTCATATAGTTCTTGTCTATTTTGCATTCGATCGCAAGTCTTCGCCAACCGATTCCGAGGGTGAATACCACAAGGGTCCCAGCCACGCCAACTAGGAACGCTTGGTAAAGCATCGTTTGTCTGGGTGGTTCTGTGGCTGATTCTTCACCAGAAAATTTTTTCACGGGGTCTTCGACGTCGATCGGAGTCGTTAATTGAAGCTCGCTGGGATTCCGCTTCCTTTCAAGGATTGCTTCGAGATTGTGTCTTGAATCCTCGAGAGTCCACAGCATCGCAACAAGATGAGACTCGATTTGTTCTACCCGGTGAACCAAATCATTGGGGTCGTCCGCCCAGCATACTAACATACCGACGTCCTTTATGAACGATGCGTAGTGGTGCTTCTTGCACCGTGACAGACTGTCCATGTTCGGCAAGACTTGCAGTTGAAGGCCATTGTTGAAGGGGACAAATGACAGGTTGTATTCTCTCAGAAAAGCCTGGATTACAGCAGTTTTGGCAGTCACAGCGGCCTGACCAGCCTGGTTAGCATCTGGGACGCAATCCATTTGTGCAGTACACACCTTTACATTGAGTCTCGTGATCTCGACGAAGAAACCAGATTGCTGCTGCGAGAGCTCCAAAGGCTGGCAGACAAAATCATTCTTTGCTCTTTTCAAGACAACGCCTTCATCTAGGCTCCCATCGGTCCAAAACTTCTCGACCTGGCGCTGTCGTAGATACTGGACCATTACTTGGCATTTGATCACTGTAGTCGTCGCTGGTACAACGCCAGATTCGATGGAGTTCAAGGACAGGGTTGATGCTGATGGAACGACTCCCTGCAACGCAAGGCTATGGGGCTCGGCTGGAAAGCTTGCATACGCCACAGAAGAGAGTCGAGGTTCAGAAAAAGGCTCAGGACTGGAGCTGAAACTCTGAGCTGCCATGATGTAGATGGAATTCCCAAGGAATGACCTTCGCCAGATGAATGAAGCTGCACAAATTGTGAATTATCGCCCAGCTAAGTTGGCGTATCAATCTAGAACATAGACCGTCGTCGTTTCAATGGGTTGCTTCATCGATCACATTCTTAGATCAAAAATCATTGTACAAGTATGACAGGGCCATCGCGAATGTGGATGGAAAGCATCTCCCTCAGAGATGCCATCCTATATGCTTTATGCAATGACTGACACCCACACCCATGATGCCACATTGGTGAACATGAATGAGCAGCACCAGGCGTTGTCATGAGGGTGGAAGCCACCAAGGCTCCACAACCTGAACGGCAGCTAGGAACTATATTTGTCTCGGCTCAATCAGAGCAGGCACTGCTTTAATGCCGATCGGGCTGAATATAAGGGGTAGCCAAACGCCCAAGCCGAGATTCCTCTGCTTGTGGCAAACAAATCACCAGTTGGTGGCGATTTCCGGGAACAGAATGGAAGCCGATTAGGAGCTGCGGAAATGCAAAAGGCAGCTTCTTTCGCATGTGGACAGTGACTCGGAGTTGCTCCTCTAGATTTTCTTGGTTGTAGCTCAAAGCAGAGGGAGGCAGATCCAGGCTAGGAGTTTATGAGCCAAAATTGGAGAGGAATGACCAATTGTTTTAGTACTACCCGAGACATAGAAGATTTATGTGGCAGCAAGCTATCAGAAGGGCTCTGTTGCTTGAAGAGGACTGGCAACACAAGATGAAAATTTCTTCGCGTGGTGTGGAAAGCTGAATGTGCAAAGTCGGCTGCAAAATACAGACAATGAGGTTGTCTGTGAACCCTTGCGAGCCATCTCTCCTGTGCAGAATAGTGCTCTTACAGGTTTTTGATCGCTAATGTAGTCGTCGAGCTCTTGTCATCTCAACTTCCGATTTAGACACAAAGGCGCAAGATGCAGCCTTGAGAGCAATCTCACACGATCCCCAAAGAGCGAAACGGCCCGTACTTCGAAAAGGGGAAGGAGATCTTCTAAGACATGAAGGCATGATGGAGCGTGTAGGCATCGCAATCTTGCCGGGAGCCCCAAAATTCACATTTGACTCATGGTCACAGACTCGGTTTTGATGATAGTGCTCAGCAAGCATTTGCGCCTTGGCTTATGGGTGGCGCTGATGATATCCACAAGTATTAATGCATTGATGTTGATCCTCGCTATGATCGCATCTCGAGGGACAGTTTCTGCTCCCTAATTTAGCTCCCTTGTTGGGCCAGCACAATTACTGGCTAGAAAGGAGTCGGACAAATCCAAATCTGTCTGCTGAATCATTTCATGATTCTTCGTATTTCGTCGAAGTTGGTTCCATTTTCTCCGTTGTATACCAACCGTGTTCTCGAGGCGGAAGTTAATGGTGAAAAGCAAGGCAACTCAGACCCGATAATGGCGAACGATGAACCTGGTTCGACTAGGAAATCTTCCCTATCACGATATTCTTCAGAAAAGTCTGCGGTACCGGGCAACCCATTCGCAACACCGGCGCAGTCCACAAATACTTCCAGAGTCGACTTTGCCGCCGGCGGTAAACCGCGGACTTATTTCCACTCCAGGCGACTTAGAAAGGGACACACTGAGAAAGAATGGCTGCCATCAAGCAAAGACACCAGAGAGAAATGGCAAACCATTATTCCCTTGATCGGTCTTCTTCTTGGCCTTGGCCTCGCTTCTTTCATGGTATATGATGGCTGGACATCGGTTCCAGTCCACAGCTACTGCCTGGTCTATGAAGACAGTTTTTCCAGCGGAATTCTGAACGAAAACGTTTGGACGAAAGAGGCTGAAGTGGGTGGATTCGGTAATGGTCAATTTGAGGAGACCACTGTGACAGACGAGAATGTCTTTATTCAAAACGGCACGCTCACGATCAAACCTACCTTGCAAGATGAGAAACTCATCACTCGGAACAGCGTGGTCAACCTCACGCAACTGGGCACCTGTTCTTCGATCCTCTGGAACAATTGTGTTGCTGTCACAAACGTCACGAATGGCACAATCATGCCTCCGACACGTAGCGGCAGAATTAATACGAAAAAGGGCGCCCTGATCAAGTACGGCCGTATCGAAGTTGTCGCCAAAATGCCCCAGGGCGATTGGCTATGGCCTGCCATTTGGATGTTGCCCGTCGAAAACACATATGGAGAATGGCCTCTGAGCGGTGAGATTGACATTGCTGAATCTAGGGGAAACAATTATTCATATCCGCTGGGTGGAAATAATGTGATCAGCTCCACATTGCATTGGGGTCCAGATCTCGCCAACGATGCGTGGTGGCGCACATATGGCAAGGCTGATGCCTTGATGACCACATTCGCCCAAAAGTTCCACACCTTTGGCCTTGAATGGAGTGAGCAATACATCTATATGTATCTTGGCAGCAGATTGCTTCAGGTGATGTACAACAAGTTTAGCGAACCACTCTGGAGGCGTGGCACGTTTCCATTTGCGGGGGAGAATGGTACTTCTTTTGTCGACCAATGGAGTCCTACTGGTAATCTTGCGACGCCCTTTGATCAGAACTTCTACCTCATCCTGAACGTTGCGGTCGGCGGGACGAATGGCTGGTTCCAGGATGGTATTGCGGGAAAGCCTTGGGTTGATGGTTCGCCTACCGCGAGAAGGGACTTTTGGAACGCCAGAGACCGATGGTATGCTACGTGGACTGATCCAGCGATGCAAGTCAAAAGTGTGAAGATGTGGCAACAGAAGGGATACAACGGGTGCTAGATGGAAACATACTGAGTGTCTCTCAGAGTCAGATAGATTTGGTATCGTCTTGTTGGGTGATTAACCGTTGTAACACGTAGAATCTAAGTACGCAGCCAGCCGGGCCACAGGCTTGGGGGGATCGTTGTATCAATCTCGAACGCCGACGCTAAAGGTCACAGATTAGAAACTCGACATCAATTCCTCACCTGATCCTCTTGATCTTTCCTTGGCTCGTTTCGAAGCCCTCCTTATCCCTCCGAAACAACAACATAGCAGCCCGAGCGTCCTCTAAGCTCGAATGCTCCCCACCTTGTATCTCGATTCCTAACAGCTGGCTGGCCAATAGACTCAACTTAGGCGTTCCTCCAGCGAGCTTCCGGTATGGTTTATGTCGGCTGGTATCGCGCACGTCCTTCCCGGGATGGTCCAGTAATAATACCCGGAAGTCATGTTTGAGGGCATGTCCTACAAGGATACGACCCTTTAGGATCTCAGCCACAACAGTCTGGACCTCTTCAAAACTACGCGCGTTCTTTATATGCGAAGGTTTGATGCCCGATACTTCTGTTCGCCAGTCTGTCACATCTTCTTTAGGAAGTACATAGCTGTCGTAGACTTGTTCGCCATTGTAGTTGACTATGCTGACCCGTGCGAGTGCTGACTCTGTGTCGATGACACCTTTAGGCATGCTTTCGATCGAAGGACCTTTTTTACCAGCTTCATTGCTCTCTTTCCGTAAACGCCCACCAACACCAACCATCTCACAATCGAGTGCAATGTACCTTCCTATCTCGACATCAGTGGAGAGCCCAGCGTTGACTGTGGTCTCCACACGAGTTTTGGCTTCGAGCGGAGTGTTCATTTTGCGTACGTGAGAGAATGGTCTCGCTTTTTGGAACCTTTTTCGAGTCGTTGACGTTGGAACTGCAGCGGTCGACCGAGTTCGCTTGCGTTTGAGTGCATTGGCAGCAGAGGACGAGACAGGTTGAGTTTCGGCAGCAAGAGTGGACTGGAGCTTTTTCCAGTTTGAAGAGACACTGTTGAGGTCCATGGCTATCAAGCCATATGCAAAGAGATCAGGCGCATTCGCATCGTTGTAGAAAGATCTCTTGAACTTCACTGGACCTAAAGGGAAAATAAAATTATCATGTGCAGCGCAAGGTGCCCCACGGGTGCGCCGTAAAGTTTGGCGGCTGACTTCAGCTTAATACCAGGGTGCCAGGTTAACTCCGGCGCCCGGACTAGTTCTCAGCGACTTTGCCTTAGGCTGCCCCAGCCATAGGTGTTTAATGAGGCTGAATTTCAATGATTTTCAAATTCTGTATTTTTCCTGATTGAACCCTGGCGACCCATTGCGCCCAAATTCACATTGAATTGTTTTTGGACACGATACATCGCTTGTGTAGCCCAGAGTGTTGAGTGATGCGCTCACCCGAGCCAGACTAAATATGGGACATTAAATTAAAAATGCTATTGATTACATAATAAGTACGAAGTACTATGACTTTGCCGTGCGCTTTGAGATGCGGAGCCCGCTCGAGACGAGCTTGTCTTCGCAATGAAGCAACTCGACGCTCGCTTGATATCATGCGGACATCAGGCCCCTACGAGCCTAATTCAGAAGACGAGTAGTCTAATGAGATATGACCTGTGATGGGAAGCGAGAACGATGGCACCAAGCAGCCGACGAAACGGCGCAAGACGTCTGGTAGGCGCAAAGCTGCTTGCCAGGCTTGTAGCTTTAGGAAAATACGCTGCAGCAATGAGCGGCCAACGTGTTCTCCATGCCAGAACACTGGTAATAGATGCGTCTACTTGAATGAGCCTGACGAAAACCTGACGCTTGATCGCGTCGTCGACATTTTAGGGTCACAGATTACCGACATTGCGGAGAAGCTTGATGGATTTGTGGCACACGGCTCAACTCAACTTCCTGTGCGCGAGAGCTGGCAAATTCCACAGATACCTCATGGGCAGACGGAGAGCGGCACCGTCATTGAAGCAAGAGGCTCGGCTCACGAAGTGTTCCATGAGCATCCTCAGCCCTCGCGGGATTTCTCGCACATTCCAGCGCATAAGACAACGGCCGACGAAGTCCTGATCTGGCCAATATTCAATGATGTCTTTCCGGCAAACTACCTCATTGATCATCATCTCGGAAACAGGATTGCTTCAAATTATCTGTTTGACGAAGACATTGGGGATAGTAGTGATGTCCTTCAAATCTCTCACAATATTGCTCCGCTAGAGGAGCAGCGCATACCGTTCTTGGTTGATAAGTTCTTGGAGAATGTCCATACGAAGAACCCCATCCTGGATGTCGAAGGTCTTGTCAAGAAGAGCAGAGAGTACGCATCGCGGGGCTTAAGTTGGGACGGCTACTCGTGCTTGCTTCTCTTGGCTTGTGCTCTTGGATTGGTTGCAAAGCCCTTTGGTTCTGAAGCGGAAGCTCTTGACCTACAAATGCCTCTCGAGGACGCACGAGAACTTGCAGCGCCCTCCCGCGACAAGCTGCAAGCTGATAATTGTTTCGTTCATGCATCTCGTCGCTTGGGATGTCTGAGGCCATCTATTCTGGCTGCGCAGTGCTACTTCTTTGCTGGAGGTTGGCCACCCCTCCCCCGTTCGTATTTTTCTTGTAAAGCTGATATTGATTAGTCTATCTCATGTACACTCTAAAACCCCTCCTGTCGTGGCAATACTTCCACCAAGCTTCGATCGCCCTTCAGCTCTATCTAAAAATGCATGGACGAATAATGGAAGATAACTCAGTCTTGATGAGCGATCCAGCACAGTCTTTACCCAGAAGTTCTAAAATAGTTCGACTTGAACAGCGCCTATTTTGGTCTACATTCAAGTCAGAGTCAGAATTCCGTGTCGAACTTCCGCTTCCTCAATCAGAAATTGCCGACTACGACTTTCCCAATCTCTTTCCGTCACCACCTTCTCCTCTTGGTACCGATCTTGGATCTACCACTGCTGATGTTACATCTCCGATTGCTGAAAAGGAGACCCCGGCACTCAATGAGATCTCACGTATACTGTCATCGCAAGAGCAGGAAGAGGTCAAGCTGCACGCAAAAAGGTTGTGTAATGAGGAGGAGAGCTGGTATTACTATCTTACGGAGGTCGCATTGAGAAGAATAGGAAATCGTGTGATCAACACATTTTTTAGGCTGGAGAAAACGGAATGGATGAATATCGAAGGCTTGCTCGATATCGCCATTGAATTCGAAGCACAGGTGTCCACCTGGCAAACGAATCTACCTCCAGCAATGCAGAAATACGAAACCAATTCCACCATCAGAGCACCTCGAATCGTCTCACCTGGCGGCGCCGAAGCTGGCTTTGTGTCACAAGAACTGAGCTGGGCCACAGAGAACAGACTCCTGGAAATGCGCCATTGGCTGTATCAGCCCTTTCTCTATTACCTGGTTCATGCTCGCCCAACTATGCCAGCCACGACACAGGCCCGGCATGACAGCTTTCCTGACGCGTTGACTTCTCCGTCAAGTGTCCAAGGTGACAATTACCAACTTTTCTGGAGCCTCATCACTCGTGCCATTGACTGCAACTTGACTATTTTGGACACCCGAACTGTGCCCCACAGACATCATGGATTATGGTTTGATCTTCGTGCTATCATATGCTCATCGTTGATCCTCCTAGCAGTCGTCAAAAGTGGTTATTCTCATCTCATCCCGGGTGGGCACCAGAGTCTAATAGGCACCACCGACGAAGGCACATTTATTCCAGCTCCTGCTAGCGATTCGCGAAGTCTGCCTACAAGCAAGACGAAGGCTACTGTGCGCGGTAAACTTGGTCGAGTCCTGAGACAACTTGAAATCTGGAGCCACGAGTCTAATGATATGATAAGAGCTAGGGATGTTCTAGACATCCTAATATGCCAGATCTTTGGCTCAAGATAGCTAATTCAGGAAGACATGTGTCCAAGCCCTTCCCACCTACAGTCCCTACGAAAGATGAGAGGATTGGCAAGGTCGATCAGGACGCTGTGCAACATCTACACATCGCAAGTCATTAGCCGATTGCCGAGTTAACCCGTCATGCTTTCATGACGTCCGCTTAAACGTAGCAGACGTTGATTGGTTTGCGGGGAGAACGTCAGTTCTCCCCTTGGGACGGCTTACCAAATGCAGCTCAAGGTAGTGGATTCAGACTTCAAAACGCGCTCCGAGATTGGCTGATATTACCCCCCGGAAATCCTTCCGCGGGAGGCCCCCAAGACCCAATTGAGAAATCTGGGGAATGAAGCTACCAAAGTACATCATCATCCTTGACGCCGTCGGGGAAAATTGCTGTGTCTCCAACCCACCCAACCTAGGGTAGTATATGTCGTGCGCCCATAAATACAATGAGGGACAAAAGTCTCTCACGATGATTCTTCATTCTCCCAGAGGCCATATTGCCAATAAGCAGCAACATCGACTAAAATGGAGAAAATTCCACGATGGAACGTGGTGCACCACCTGCAGAAGCGCAATCTTCTGATTGCAGTCAATTCTCTTGCCGGACTGAGCATTTTCTTCTTTGGATATGATCAAGGTAAGCGTGGGGGGGACGAATTGAACTCAGGCAACACGGCTGATCAAAAATGTTTTTGAAGGAATGATGGCCGGTGTCAACAATGCGAAAGATTACTACACTCTCATGGGATTTGGACGGCAAGGCGAGGATGGTGCGCCAATCATATACAACTCCCTGCTCCAAGGCGGTATCGTCAGCGTCTATTACCTCGGTACTCTGGTCGGTGCCTTTTTCGGCGGCTGGTTCGGCGACAAACAAGGACGAATTCGAACCATTGCCGTGGGAGCTCTTTGGGCCATCCTTGGAGCGTCCCTGCAAGGGTCCGCGCAAAACCACGAATGGATGATCTGTGCACGCTTGATCAATGGCATAGGCACGGGAATTCTCAACGCGATTGTGCCCGTCTACGCGACCGAGACCGCGGAACACACCTCCCGCGGCCAGTTTGTCGCCATCGAATTTACGCTCAATATTTTTGGTGTTGTCGTCGCGTACTGGCTCGAATACGGTACCAGCAAATATCGAAACGGTGAAACTGCCTTTACTTGGCGCTTCCCTATCCTGTTTCAGATCATCATGCTGATCGGTCTCTTCATCGGGTGCTGGGCTTTCCCGGAGTCGCCAAGGTATCTGACCAAAGTTGGCCGTGGTGATGAGGCACGCTACATCCTTGGCCGTCTGCGCGGTGAGACTGGCGAGGACGAAGGTAAAGCCGAGGCTGAGTATCAGGATATTTGCAACATCGTCGAACTCGAGCGCGACTCGACCCAACCACAATCATACTGGAAGATGTTTTTCGGGATTGGGACGGGTCGCCTTAATACTGAACGTAGAATTCAGCTAGTGATATGGTTGCAGATTATGCAAGAATGGATTGGTAAGTACACGTCCCAGAACCATTCCAGGACATGTCCAGGCAACAGAAAACCATGCATCGGGCTAGAAACCGAGTATATTGGCTGTCTGTATTTCACAAGGGCCTCAGCACTCCTTGAGTACTCTGTCGTTCACTTTGCTATTGTTGGTCCACTTTGCTGATGCTCTTCTTTCCCAGGAATTGCGGGTGTGACGCTCTACTCACCCACCATCTTCCGACTGGCGGGAATCGCCAACTCTCAGGTTCTATGGATATCCGGGCTCAACACAATTACGTACATGCTCAGCACATTGATTTGCGTCTTCACGCTCGACAGAATCGGCAGACGATGGACTTTGTACTGGGGCTCGGTCGGGCAGGGAATCACTCTTTTCCTCGCAGGAGGACTCTCCAAACTAGCTCGAGAGTCTACAGGATCTGTCAGAACAAACTCTGGAAATGCCGCCGTTGCTATGGTCTTCTTGTTCACCTGCATCTTTGGAGCTACGTAAGTTTTTGTTTTCGCTCTCTCTTTGAAAAAGGTTTCAAAAAACGCGCAAATGCTAACTTTCTTTTTTGGGGGGTTGCAGCTGGCTTACCGTTCCTTGGCTCTACCCAGCAGAGATCTTTCCGCTGGAAGTTCGAGCCAAGGGAAATGCCTGGGGCGTGGTCGGTTGGTCGATCGGAAACGGCTGGCTTACACTTCTCTGCCCCGTCATGTTTGAAGCAATCGGGGAGTACACCCTCTTCATTTTTGCTGCCTGTAACATCATCACCATTCCCATGGTCTGGGCGCTGTATCCAGAGAGCAACCAACGGACACTTGAGGAAATGAATCTGCTCTTTGCTGCCGACAGCATCTGGAATTGGGAGGCCGAAAGGAATTATGAAATCCTCAAGGAAGAAAACCCTGAGCTTGTCCAAGCCGCAAAGAGAGCAAAGAGTGTCGGTGCCACGAGTGTCATTGACGTCGAAGCAATGTCAGGTGATCGGAAACCAAGTCTGGCTGTACAGGGCGAACGTCGCCGACCAAGTCTGATGACCAATTCTCAGAGGCGAGCTAGTCAGGGAGGTGGCTCAGAGAGTACAGCAGTCGGCAGCGAGAAGAACAACTTCAAGGGCAGGAGCTGAGCGATGCTACCACCAAGGGCCTATGATAGGTATTGGTCCAAGATTCTGCTGTAGCATCTTGGGTTGGATCTGGATTTGTTGGACTGTACAGCTGGAAGTCGTTCAAGGCTGCCTAACTCTCGCTATGAACGACTCCAATTTGACTAGCCACTGGCTTTAGTATATACCTTGGGTTACAATGGATCAGCCGCAACCCACAAAGCGTGATTTCAATCTCTGATTTTCACCCTTTTTAAAAGGACCTGACCCATTGAACCCCTATAACCCATTGAGCCTAATCAACGTTAAGTGATGGACATCGGATCGCTTCTGACCCATATTTTACTACAGCGTTTTGAATATTATGACCCCCTCTAACTGTATGCTGCTGTCCTTACAGATATGATAGAAGGAATGAAAGCCGATGCACTCCGAGACACAAGCCGTTGCCCCTTGAATCTTTGCATCTTCGTCCTTCGATAACACAAATGCATGCATCAAGTTTCCATCGAACACTATGTGGAAGACCATGGAAGTTTGAGACAAGATTTACCTTCACATTGACCCCCAGTGTCCCTCCACAGGCAGTTTTTAATTAAGCAAGTCTATGCATGGAATGCTCAAGAAACTTTGCTTCTCACCGCCGCGGCTCACTTTCTACGCATTACTGGCAATTAGTTTAGCATGGCTGCTAATAGTTGGCATCCTGGGAAGAGGCAATTTACGGACATCAATGTGACTGGTCGTGAAATCGTTCATCTGGAGGTTCTTGTGCTACTCCTGTATTATACGACCAGCGTAAGAAACATTTGTGATTTAGCAATACTCATGGTCTAAGCATACACCACTGCCAACGCCTCGCTGAACGAACGAACGAACGAACGAACGAACGTAATAATAATACAGGAGCATCACTGTCAGATCCCATCTTGCTATACTCGGCACAGCGAGCAACTTTCTCCGTACGCTTTGCTAGAAACGACGGTAGAGAGAGCATTGATATGGTAGCCACGAAGGCCGGATCTGTCATCTTTCTTAGCTCCAAATGTGTTTGATAGTCTCCAAGACTCTATGGCACACTGAGGTCGGGCATGTGCTGACCATATCAAGAAACACACTTGCGTCCTCCTTCCTTCCCAGCTCTTTGCCTTTTCGTTTGTAGCATCACCTAATCCATGTTCGGATACTCATTCCTGGTTGTGGTTCCGACATAGTGATGATGCTCCATGCGCCTTCCAGGCCAGAAAATTTTCCAACAGCCAAAATTATGGCTAGGCTTGAACTTCGCCCCCAGAGGAACGCGTGGCGTCAGTTGTTTCAGGCGTCCTCAGTTCTCCAGTTGCGGTATTCGAATCCTGTGGTTTCGGAGCCTGATTTGATTTAACTGTGTACGCTCGATGTTCAGCAGACACACGCTCCTGTTTACCGGTATGTTTTCTTCCACCAAGTAGGATCGATTGAAGACTCTTACCGGCTTTGCCTCCGCTTGGCGTCGCAGACCGAATCTTCGAGGCAAACGGGTTACTCCATTGGTTTGCAGGAAATTTGTTTTCAATTGGCTTGATTGATTTGTGCGAGCCGTTGGCGCTAACCCTTGATATTTCGTCGAGGTATTTCGTAAGAGATATTTGTCTGGGGCCCTCTGGAGTACAAAGCCATGCGGGCATCTCAGAAACATGCTCTGTCTCAGGATGGCGGGTATTGTCAGGCAAGGAAGTCTGAAAGGATGGGGAACTTCCACACGAGCAGCTGGTTTTGTCCCCGACACCACTAAGCCTTGAACGTGGTTTCAATTCTGGTTCTGATTGAGCGCCGTCTAGGCCGAAAAGCGAAAAGATAGATTTTCTGTTGGCCTTTTGGTTGACGGTAGTGCCCTCCATTTGATGTTTTGCACTATCCCAATCGCGGGGAACTGAACCCGGACCAGCCTGACGCTGTGCATGATGTCGGACTTCGTGTCGTCTATCTGAAAACGACAAGTAGGATAGATAGTTCTTTCTTGGTTGCGCTTGACTTTGGTGATGTGGAGGTTCTGGATATGTCGGAGCTGTTACGCTTGAGTCGAGGACAGGCAAACTAGATTGATCCTTGCGCCCATGTCCATGATTGTGGCCCTCAGTATGTCGGTCTATGTGGGTCATCGCACCGTGAGGGCAGGGAGTCTCGGTTGGAGCACACGTTGAAAAGTGGGTTCCTGCATCTCCTGATGCAGCTACCTCTCCTCGATTCGAATTTTCATTAAAGTCATCCTCTTTACCAGATATAGTCTGCGCCTCGTGTGTCATTTCTCTTTCTCTGTTACCATCCTCAAGATTGTCTCTTCTTTGCTGACTTTTTCTTTTGCCTTGCCGATACGACTAATATATCCAGCTCCCTAGAGCGAGCATAATCAAGCTACCTAATATGGGTAGTAAGACCTCAACAATGAGCCAGGTGCGGTTTCCTTTCGAACTAGAGGCTGCACTGACACCCACCGTCTGGTCAAAGGGGGTCGAGTCACCGATCGTGTTGGAGGTAGGTCGCGGCGTCGAAGACGGGGGCGGAGGGCCAGAAGCGGCGCTGACTGTGGTGGTAGAGGTGGACATTGTTATGGACGAGGCAGAAGCGGTAGAAGAGGCTGTCGATGTAGAAGAAGACTCCGAAGAATCAATGGTCGTCGATTTGGCAGCAGTCGCCGACGAGCTGGCACTGGCACTGGCGCTGGCGCTGGCACTAGCACTAGCACTACTAGTCTTGGTTGCTTTTGCATTAGTAGCAGTACCGCTGGCAACGGTAGGGATAACAGAGGCGAAAGTTCCTCGCCCACACATCCAGTCGGCCAAGTCGCCTTGGAAGGCATGTGCAATGACGGTATCAGGCTTGACGCCATCTTGCTGACAGCCGACCTGAATGGAAGTCGTGATAGAAGTCAACTCGTTCCAACAGCTACGGGTGCAGGTCGGATAGCCACCAAATGGCGCAAACCTGACATTATCACAGCTGCTGATATCGGTGTTGTATGCGTCAGTGCAAGAACTGGAGAAGTCGGCGATGGGTTGAAAATCAGAGAGAGTAATGTCGGCCGATGCCAGCGTCACAACGCAGCTGATCAAGGCCAATAAGAGTTGCATGTTGAGATAGCTTTTGCTGCCGGGGTAAAGGTGTAGAGGAATACAAGTTGCTGCGATAGTGCTATTGCATCTTGTCGATGCCTGGCGATGTTGTTTATGTCCAAGTTGTGATGTTTCGAAGGAGTGAAGGTGCACAGAGTGACTGCGCGTGCCTGCCGTTCGGTTGTGTTCTCAATCGTGCCTGCGATTGTGTTTCACTCTTCCACCTAATTTGCTGTCGCGTAGCTGTTGCGTCGCTCTCTCCAAGGTTCTATGGTCTCAATTCTTGCTAAGTGTCGTAGAAAATTGTTTACAGGGCGCTTCGGGGGAATGGATAAGCGTCAATCTGGTTGCACCTTGTTCTTATGTTGGTATGCAAATGCTGTGCCACTCCGATGTGAATGCAGCATGCAAGAGGGAAATCGCAAGATCAGCCTGGAAGCACTCAAGACCTCGACGACCTTAGCCCTGCTTGCGCAAAGAGCGCATGCGTTTCACGCTTGCAAGCTTCTCGCTGTGACATCAAACCATTTGTCGGCGCCTTCTACCATACCGGCTGAGGGGTCGAGAAGAATGCTTTCACGTTCCAGTCCCGCCCTAGCATGACAACTTGAGACAGAAGGGGCGACCGAGACGAGCACGGCGAACACGGTCAAAACGATAGAAATCGACGTGACTGCGTAGCTTGTTTCAGATTTCCCAAATTCCAACTAGGTTGGCGATCTGATTGGGCTCAGGCCTCGCTAGGTCCGCAAGCGCGTTTGTACTACCTCCGGCCGGATTACGGGGACAGGGGTACGGAGTACATACATGAGCGTGCACGAGGATGTCGTGCGCGCTTCCTAAGATGTCCCTAAGCCTGTAATGCGCAGTCAATGACCGGCAGCTTCCAACGTAACAATGTCGTTGCGGGAGCAGAAGGCTCTGCATCGAGCCATGCGGAACGAGGCCCTTAAGTAACGATGCGGCTCCTCCTTGTGCTCGGGAGTGGGATTTCTTCTCACTTCTGTGCTGCTTACAGCGTACAGTCATACTATTCAGAATGCTCTGGTAAAATATAGGCCGTAAAGTGGTTGATCAAAGGCCAATTGGCACGTTGAAAAAACATCTGAGGAGGCCTCCCTGCCCGCTTTTTTACCACAGCGATTTGAACATCATTCTGACCCCACTGGATATCCTTGGCGCCGAAAAAAGCCCACCAGCAGGCGGCTATTGGGCGATATATTAAACACTTTGCTTATGCTGTTCTAGTAGACACCATGCAGGTGTTACTAACACATTGCTTGATTCTCAAAGCCCAAGGCAGCAGTATTGCCGCGCAAGACCGATGCCCGGACCGCTATCTTACTGCATTGGGAGATTTTCTGTTCCGAACTTTAAACAGCAGCATGGCAAACCCATCAAAAGCGGACATATTGTCTCCGAGGCCTGTTTCGCCCCGGGTGGCATTTAACCTTGTTTAGGTCTTGCTCACTACCTTATCTAGCAGGAAAGTTTCGAGTGATGCATAGAGATGCATAAAGACTTTTGTGATGACGAATTAAATCAAACCTCCCCTCGACATACGAGCTTCGATCTCGAAGAGTAATGACGTTTTTGATGGTGGCCTTTTTTCCCTTAGTAAAAGTTCCTATCGCAAGTCTTTGTATCTCGTCGTGTGTCTATATAAGTACCAGGTGATAAGTACAAATCTATTGTGGTACGTTGATATTTCCAGCTTGACAAAGTAAGCACAGATAGCTGCAAAGTCTAGTCAATCAATCTTCCATCGGAGCCATGCCTGTCGATTTACCAAGAACCTTCAAGGTTGCCGTCTTCAAGGAGGCTGGCAAGCCGCTGAGCTTCGAAGAACGAGAGCTTAAGCTGCCCGAGGAAGGTCAGGTAAGCCAAAGGCCACTATTTTCCCGCATCGTTTGGTTACACTGACTTATGCTCCCTAGGTCTTAGTCAAGGTCCTGGCTTGTGGTGTCTGTCATTCCGATGCAGTCGCAGGGCTTGGTGCTTTTGGAAACCCCCTACCCTTGGTGCCTGGTCACGAAGTTATTGGTGATGTGGTTGCCGTTCCACCATCCGAAAAGCGATGGAAAGAAGGTGACAGAGTCGGAGCGTAAGCGAACGATGCGGTGGGACTTGACCAGGGTGGGCACTGACGTGTGCAGAGCATGGCACGGCGGCCACGATGGTACCTGCAAAGCTTGCAATCGAGGCCTGTTCCAGATGTGTCAGAATGCAGCAGTCAACGGAGTTAGCAGAGATGGTGGATATGGAGAGTACGTCATGCTTCGTTCAGAGGCTGTCGTAAACATCCCGAAAGATGCGGACCCTGCTGCAATTGCGCCTCTGCTATGCGCTGGTGTCACTGTTTTCAATTCACTCCGCCAACAAAAAGTCTTCCCAGGAGAACTTGTGGCTGTACAAGGTCAGTGTCATCACTCTTCCCACTGAACCTTATCGCTGATTCAAGATCTAGGTCTTGGCGGGCTAGGCCATCTGGCTGTACAGTTTGCCGCGAAGTCAGGCTACCGGACTGTTGTCATCTCTTCGTCCGATTCGAAGCGAGACTTCGCAATGAAACTAGGAGCGCACGAGTACATCGATGGCTCTAAAGGTGACATCGGCAAGCAGTTGCAGGACCTCGGAGGGGCATCAGTCATCCTCCTCACCGCCCCAAACAATAAGCTTGTACCCCAACTCATCGGAGGTCTAGGTATCCTAGGCAGGCTTGTGGTTCTAGCTGCAACTAACGGCCCCTCCGAGGTCGACACGAATTCCATGATCCAGAAGGGGCTGGGCGTTAGTGCATGGCCCTCCGGTGGCCCACAGGATTCTGAGGAGACTATCTCTTTTGCTCAAGTCCATGGTGTGGACTGCATGATCGAGAAGTTCTCTTTGGATCAGGCCAACGAGGCTTTGGACCACATGAATGCAGGCAAGGTGAGATTCAGAGGCGTCTTATTGCCAAATAATTAGAGACCTGCTGGAAATTCGGAGAGCCCTCTGATCGTCAATCAAATAGCATTCGTTTTCCATTCCATCACCCAGAGACTCATGACATCTTCCTACGCAATCGTAGTAATTGACTTTGCTATCGCTGCATAAAATCTCAGCTGGTGCCCGCCCCGGGAAACCACCACAACCACCAATCATGTCGTTACTCGCGCCAGCTCCTCCTGGTACATTGTCCTGAGATCGTTCAGGAGTTTCGACCTTGTTGACCTCATCTTTGACCATTCAGCCTCTCCCATGAATTTGGGTTTTTTCATTTGTTCGGGTTCCGCAGCCCACGCTTCATGAACGTCAAGGATATCGAGTAGACTGTACTGAGAATAGTCCACCTTGTACGTTGGCACGCGAATCTCATATGTCGAGTCCTGTTCCACATCACGCACGAATGTTCGAAAGTTGTCTGTATGGATCAGGCTGCGATTGTCCTTCGACGAGGTTGCACAACGAGCGTCCACGCGGGCTGCTTCTTCGATATACTCATCTTTGGACAGGCGGACTACTTTCTCGCGGAGCATCTCTGGACACGGTCGTGTAAAGATGCATATGAAACGAAGCCATTCCTCCTCCACCGACGATGTTGTCAACCTTTGGCCAAGGTCGAAGAGGATGCGCTCTTGGCATTTTTGGATTCCATTGCGTACATCCGGTGCCAAATTCTCGCTGTTCTTGTTCAGGCTGAAAGTATCATGAGCCATTCGATGTTGTACCGGCTCCTGGCAGCGAGCTTCCTCGACATCCCCATCCTCTTCGTCGTCCGTGTCAATCTCGATGTCCGTGTCGTCTTCTTCGATATCCGTGTTATTCACAGTCGTCAAGAGCAAAGCCTCTTCGAGAAGTGCGCGTAGGCCATCATTTTTCTGCTCTACGTGAAGCACTACGACCAACTCAAGCAACAGACGTATGCGCCATGAAAATGGCGTAAATCCGTAATCTTTGCCACGAAGACCGAGTAGATGTACCAGCGCGGAACAGGTGGTACGTCCATAGCACTTTTTCGCACAGTCATTGCTCAACGAGTCTGAGCTTGCAGTGAATGGCACATTGTGCTTGACGAGGATGTGCACAGAGTGTGCAGCATTTCGGAGCAATTCGGAAGTTAGCCCATTCCAGTGCCGCCGAAGTTCGTCCTCTGACGCCATTAGGACGTGGAAGATTGCACTGTGACCCGCATCGTCGCGACTTGTCAATAAAGTGCGCGATCCTTCGTATATTTCCAGAAGTCGTAAAAGGAGATCTGGGGAAGTCAAGTCAGCGACTTTCATCAGAACAGTGCAACCTTCCTTGTTCTTTGAATCACTCCAGGTCCCGGTGAGGATAGATTCATGTCGCAAAAGCATGGCGCACGTTTGACTCATGACGCACAGATGCAACAACGTGTTGCCATCTTCAAATGGTTGCCATGGATTCCGAAGTTGCGACAGTATCGTCGGAGCACCTGGCCAATGTGGCATGCTTTCATTAGTCATATGGTGCAAATAGCATCGCAGTGCTCGCCTGAGCGTTTGCTCAGCTAAATCGTTCTGTCCATTAGCCTCATACATTTCTGCGATCCCGCAGATAAAACTGGTATTATGACAAAGCGCTGCGAAATCGATGTAGGTTTTGCGAACAGTATGATGACCAATCTGGTCTGGATTTGCACCGTAGTGCAGCAGTATAATCGCAGATTCAAGTTGGTCGTAGGCAGCCGCATACATCAAGGGCGTCAATCCTTGCTTGTCGACATGGTTGACGATTTTACGTACCATCACGTTGTTCAGAAGCATCCTCAAAATCGAAGGTCTCGATATTGCGAGGTGTAGGCAGCTTTGTCCCAAAAGGTTGGGACGCCTCATTTCAGTAACAGTTGTGAACAAAAGTACTGAAGACATGTCTGACTGAGGCATAGTTAGAATCTTGATGTGAAAGCTCGGCGAATTTGCGAATCCAATGTCATGTTGCAGAAGACGATAAATAAACTCAAGCAAGAATGGGTCCACGGCTTTTTTAGTAAATTCAGGCAGGAATATCGGTGCCCCCCAGCGTTCAATTGCCCAGTCATCAATTCGTGTCGTATCTAGACCATTTTGAAGCAGAAGTTCGAGGAGCTGGAGATGTAGACCTGCTCGCCTCCAAGCAGCGGCCAAGAAAAATATGCGTGAATGGTCAAGGGTTGGTGCACACCTTAAGTATTGTAAAATGAGATCCTTGTGTCCAATCGCGAATCGTTCACGGTGTATGATCAAAAGCAGGCGGTCAAGCCAGCCGCGACCATCACAGTCGACGTCGGCAAAGGAAGCTTGACTGCTCTGAATTAGACTCATAGCCTGTCGACAAGCGTCGTCGTCGTCGAGAACCTTGGTCTCGTGTTGCCAAAGCACGGTGAATATGGGTGCAGTACGGGCAACGATGTGGACAGGTCGCAAGAATATCGAGAAAAGGGATCCCGATGCCCAGTTCAGGTCAAAGACAACTTTGAGCTGCTGACCTGCGGCAAGGAAGAGCCAAGCGAACCAGATAAAAAGTTCAAATCTTTGTTTGTGAGAAACCGTCCATGCTAGCTTTAAAACACTGTTCCTTGATTCGAGTGAGAAGCCCCAATTGTGTCTTGATGTATCAGTTGCACATTGTGGCGCGTTGGTGATAATTTTGCATATTCGATTTGTGGACTGTGTCGGCGCTTTCGGGATCAGGACGCCTGATGAAGCGGTTGGGTTCCTGGGAGTGGTGTAAAGGTGTGGAAGCAATCCAGTGGGTAGGAGTAACGTTTGCTGAAGGTTTGGCGATGCCGACACAGTTCGCGGCGAGCTTGTAAAAGGCATACTGGGGAGGGTTTTGGAACCCTGAACAAGCAAATTGCTTTGCTTGTTCTGTTGCAACATGGCCTCAAAGCCGAGCTTTAAAAGCTTGCTGTCGAGAATGCCATTCGCCCTCTCCAGATTGACAAGCAACGCTTCTACTTTTCGCGTATAGTAAACGGCTGCCATAGCACGTTGCGACCTCTGCAATTGGGAAGCTCCCGCACCCGGTATAATTTTGCCAAGAACTTTTTGTAATTCTTGCACATCATGGTTGATGTTTCTAACCAGTCCTTCCAAGGCAACAACATTGCCCTGTGGGATCTGAGCATTTCGTAACCACTCCGGATGTCTGACGAGATCATCTGCTATAGCTTTAACGACGACGGACGCCCCGAAAACGATTTGGGGGATTTCTTTCTGCGTATCCTGGAAGTCGTGGATGGCTTTACCAACTTGCACACTGGTGTTGATTATCTGAAGAATGGACGCTGTGAACCCAACGAAATCCATTTAGAGCGTGGCACCAGGAGTATGGTCAGATTTGACGACGTACTGCAGCCGCCAACAGTGTCCGGTGCTCGTATTCAGTAATTTTGTGTATGCATGATCCCATTATCGATGTTGTTGCCGGTGGTGGTAAGTTAGATATAGCTAAAAGGGTAGATAGCCATGGGATCCGAATCGTGCGTGCTTGGGAAGCACCACTTTAGCCTGGCGAGAAGACCATTGGCCTTGACCACGGGCCACGGGGCGTAGTCATGACGCCAGTGGGGTCGATAGAACACTGTGGCACAGATGCGTTTTGTCCCAGCGCCTGAACTAAGTTGATCGACGAAACTCGCGTTGGTCGTTCAAGAGTGGCACCCGTGTGGACAGATCACGACAGATCCGTCTATCCGAGGCAGGACTGCATCAATACTTGTCCAAGAGCGAAGGCAACCATTTCAGCAAGCTACACAGCCACAGCACGGTGCAGGGACATGATCCACCATGCGTCAGGGGATGCAAGCAGGTCAGCGGTAAATCGACCAGTAATGATGGTGCAGCTTGCCGTCTTCTTGCATGGGAAATGGATTTGTTCACCTTGATCTGCTTAGTGTTCGTCTCAGTCTGCAGGAAGTTTGCTTCGAACACACCCACCTAGCACTTTGTGTGACTTCTCCGCCAGGCACTAGTCGCTTGGCCACAGTGGTTCCGCAGACTTTGCGCAGCTTGCTGGTTTGGAATTCGCACGGAGTGATCCATGGATCCTAAGGCAGGATGACAGGGGCGGTGCATCACCGACGTTACTCCACACAACATATAAACTCTACAAAGTCTACGTACCTAAACCTTGGACGGGATAACGTTTATTTGGGCTCAATGGGTCAGTAGGGTTCACTGGGTCAGCCGCAGCCAAAAAATGATTTTAAAATTCCAGCCTTGTTAAAAGAGCCTGACCCACTGAACACTACTGACCCATTGAGCCCAAATAAACGTTAGTGCTTCGGAGAGCGCCGAGGCGCCGAGGCGTTTGCCTAATTCCAGATACAATCGTTCCCTAGAGTCTGGTTCAAACTTAAGGACAATATTCTGCCTTGCATATTCAGAGTGTCCAGAAGAATTCAAGCAGAGCAGATCATCTCGTTGCATGCGAGATGCTCGCTACCTATGATCAGTAAAACCTAAAAATCTCTACTGATAGCCTCCCAAAATCTAGCCTGGGTACAGTCTCACGATAACTCCACTGATCTGGGAAATTATTTTTCGAAATTACTCTCAGAGAATTCCAACAATCTAATCATAGTCGTCCAAATCAGCTTCAACGTCTTCGTTCGAGGATAGGCTGGACGATCTGCGTACTTGAGATTTCCTTGGCCGACCTCGTGCTCGTTTGGTTGGTGTTGTTCCTGGAGTAGTACTGAGCTTCCGCTTGCGTCGTCCCGGAGTTGCAGTGCTTTGTGGGTGGATATCGGCGCCTGATATCCCGTCTGCTAGCCCCATCTCATCTACTAGATCGAGGTGATCATCGATGGCCATGACCGCAACGAAGTCCTTACACAGCTGCGCCGATGTCACTTCTTCCTCCAATGCTGTTACGATGTGATTGCTTTTTGTCCAAAAAGGTTCTCCTGTAATGCCATGCACTTTCGTTGGCATCTTACCTGTATCTTTAGACTGCTTACTGTTCGTGAAAGCTGCGCGTACATCTCGTCCTAGACCATACTGACGAAGCAAGAATGAGCGGGTTTCTATAAGCAACATCAGGCAAGCGGCTGCTGTGCTGAGGCGTCTGAACTCAAGCAAGAGGGAGGGATCGGTATAGTTCATCTGTGTCATGGTTGCCTCATGCCCTTGCTCAGAATTGGTCTCGATTTGCTGTTGGGCAATAAGGTCAGGATGTCGTTGCTGAGCTGATTCAATGTACGAAGCGATTGCGCCACCACTTTTGCTGTATGCAAGTTCCAATTGCAAGACAACGTGCAGGAGTTCATCAAGCTTTTTGTACTCAAAAAGAGCAACATTCTGCAGGACGAATCGGCTGAAATTGACGTGCTCCAAAGATGGCATTGGTTTTTCAGGGGTTGACGCATCGAAACTTGTCCGCGAGACGAGCCCGCTCAAGAACTTCTTCACGTATTTACCATTGCTCATGTTGATTATTTCGTAACAGCGGCTAAGTTTTCCCTTAATCCCAGCTTGGGTCCCGGCTACGGCACCGTATGGGCTTTTCTCAACAGATTGCTGGAACTGACAAGCCTCGGCGACTGCAGCCATGTACTCCCTTTCGCAGTGCGACTCGTGTTGCTCATGTAGCAGATGTTGAGCTCGATGGCCAACTGTCGCGATCGCGTGGTTGCTGCTTGTGCCAAAGGCGACAAAGGCACCTAAACACTGCTTTGGGTGTATCAAACCTTGATGCGAGACGCTAGCTAGCGTCTTCGCCGCCGAGAGCGCATTGTCAGAAGTCTCAGACAAAGATGTGCGAAGCACAGCGTCGACGACATCCATCGTGATAGCAGAGATGGCACTGTCCTGATCCCGAGACTTTGCATCTCCACCCATTTGTTTAAGAGCCTGTTCCTTTCCTTCTTGAGCATCGTTCGACTTGTCCTTGGAAGTAGAACGTTCAGCATAGAGTTCTTCGAACACATTGAGTACGATGCCTTTCAACTTATGGGTCTCAGAGTCTGCTCCAGTAGATACGCAGCCTAAAATATTGAAAAAAGTTGAACGGACGCTGTGGACATTGAATTGGGCGGGTGAATTTTGGCAAACAGAGCCTAGACTTTGCAGAGCAACAGCTCGGACTTGGTAGGGCCGGTCATCTGTCGTTAGCGGTACAATGGTTTCGACTATGTATGCAGACACCGATCTTGTCTTGCAAGTGGGTACAAGTGCCCGAAACATCGTTCCTGCTTTGTCAAGATCAATGTATTTACCCATAGATCCAGCAATTTGTAGGAGCTTCACAAGCAGATGTGGTGGTCCGGTTGGTGACGCAAGTTGGCGCAGCACTGAATTGCTAAGCTTGACAAGCCTCTCGGTGTTGTGGAGAACGGTATCGATGGTTGAGAGGCATTGCATCACAGCATCGAGTTCGAGGCGTCGTGCAAGCTTATGTATTGATAACATGAGCCGATCCTGTGTTTCTTTCAAAAGGACCTTGTGTGTTTCAGAAAGGCCTGGCAGCACTCGTCGAAAGATATTCACGGCTGACCTGAACATGAACAAGTCACTTTCTTGCTGGATGTCGCTCAAATAGATTTGAAGCTTGGATAATTGCAAAGGTGGTACAAGCCTTGGCTCTGCTTCTGCTAATGCAGTGAGGACGAGGAGAGGCGGTTTAGCCTTCTCTGTGGCAATAATTTTCTCGAATAGAGACAAGACGAGTTTCGAGCAGAGCTTGTGGGTTTGAGGCTGGGGTTTCTTTTCAGTTTGCAGCATAGCAGTAAGAAATTTGTTGAGTAATGGCACAAAGTGCGTAGACTCATCCGCCACGAAAGTCATGAGATTCGCTGCCAGGTTCTCTATTGCAACAGTGGCGATCGCACTGTTTTCGTCGGATTGGACCTGTTCAGAAACAGGTTTAATTAGGATATCTTCCAACGTTTGTTCTGCAAGCAAAATAATTGACTCTTCACGGTCGTCGAGCCGCTTGAAAAGGGTTTGTGCTATGACGTTCTTCACCTTAGGTCGATCGTCTTGCATATAAAGCTCTTTCAGATGAAGGACAGATCTTTTTTGGACACCAATTTTTTCATCGCTCGCACACTCCAGGAGACGCTCAATCCCTCGCTTCTCCAAAATGCCGCCTCTCGGGATAATGAAGCGCGCTATCACAGACAATGCAGAATCTCGAACCATTGCTGATTCATCAGAAGCGCATTTGAAGACATCGTCGGCAATGGACGGATCGCGGTTCAACAGAGCAGCGTCTGTTCCCAGTATTGCCGAAACACTTTTCAGACTTCGACTTCTGACTTGTGCCTGATCGCTCGATAGAGAGGATGACAAGGCCTTGACAATATCTGCTAAGCGGCGACAGAATCGCAAGTTGAGGATACAGATTAGATAAGCGGCACTAGCACCAGCCTGGGAAACACTTTCATGGCGAGATGGTTGTTGGGAACTTGGGGCTGATAGCATGCTGAGCACCTGGTCAATCACATCAACAAGGTCGATCTGCCCATTCTTGTTGTGAGCAGTTTGTGACACCAAGGAAGCGAAGTACGCAGCAAAGAACCCTCGAGCGCTCTGTTGATGTAGGGACGAAGTCTCCGCCCTTCTGTCTAGGGATTGGGCAACCATGACGAAAGGTCCCTGCTGAGAGACGAGATCTTGAGCCATTATGCCACCATTCGTACTGTAGATTCCTGAAAGTCTGCCAAGTTCACGGCTGGTATCGCTTATTTCTGCGCTAATGCCTTCGATGATATTTGGCAACCGTGACCGAAGCCTTGAGATAGCCGAGCCCATGATGCCAAGAGATTCTAGGGCCATATTTTTGACCGATGCAGTCTTTTCATGCTTAGCCAATTCCAGCATTTTGACAGCAAGAACATTGAGAAGCAATTCCGCAGACGGCCACTCGTAGTTGTGGAGTACATTGATCAGATCTTCGACAAGTAAATCAAGTATTCCTCGGTAAGGTGAATCGCCTGTCTTGGTTGTTTTCGATGCCTTGCCGACCAGGTAGAGGATGATGTCCTGGGCACTCCTCGACGCCGGGTGGAAAAGGTGTTCAACCTTCCGATCTAGTTGCATGAGAGGTACATCGTCATTTGCGGGCTGTACGGCTTTCCGCCGAGAGCGGCTCTCGTCAACAAGCTCGTCGCTATCTGAACTCCTCTCTTCCGCTTCGAGTCGTCTAGTCTGTTGCTTCTTTGGTTTAGACCATGTGGCATCGATTGCAGTGGTCTGAACGAGTTGCATGAACAAAGCAGAAATGAGCTGTATGGACAGTCCTTCACCAACCCTAAACGTTCTCGCACTTCGGCTTGTTGAGGGGAGTTTATCGAGTGAGCTGAGGACTTCATCAAGAATTGCGGACCTCTCACGCGGAAATCGTGCGTATAGCCTTGACAGACTCGCCATAGCAGTCTTTCGAAAGGCTTCATACGCCGGCAAGCCCAGTACGGAAGCTTTTTCGGTCGTTGCATTCTGAACAAAGATTAGCTTGGCAGCAAGAAACTCGACTGCATTGACGCAAATATCAGCTCCCTTGACCTCAACACAGGCCAACGCCATCAAATCAAGCAGTCTCCGAGATGCATTAAGGAGTTGTTTTAAAGCCTCGATACACGAGGAAGCATGCCGAAAGAGACTATCTTGAGCGTCGGGCCGTGCTTCGATAACAGGAACAAGACAATTATCAAGAACATTAACAAGACCGTTGGCTGCCCATCTCAACAGCTCAGTTGACAGCAAGGCGTCCTCGTGAGGATTTCCAAGCATGATGTAGGCAACCACAATGGCATGGCAAAGGCTATTATCAACTTTGTAGATGCTTGCTTTCCACGCGTCAATTTCGTCTTCTGTGGGATCTAAAGAGAGTCGAAGATCGATTGTCTGAGCGCTCTCTACCGGATTCTCACAGATGTCCTGAAGTCTACGCAGCTCGTGCACTGAAACATCGCGAAGCCTTTGAAGGGTCAACAGCTTCTTCAGGTTGTCTCTTAGTCTGTTGAGGGTCCGAGTGTTGAGTACCAAGCCATTCTGAGCAACTGAACTAGGCTTTTCGAAATAGGCTTCGCTTCTAGCGTTCCTAGCGTCGGGTTCGGATGCATCGATCGAATCCTGGCCTTCATAAATTTCATTCAACAATTCCTGGAAGGAAAATAATGCATCGTCTGATTGCTGCCTCTGTGTCCTTGTGTTCTCTAATATTGCGTTATCATCACTCAGCTTTCTCCGCTTTGGAGAGGCCCCTATTGTTATGTAGTCCTCCCGTCGATAGGAAGCAGGAACAGCGGGAACCTGTACCACGAGTGCTTGATTTGGGTTCTTTGTGACGGGTAGTCCATCAAAGGTCTGTTGTCGTTCAGCCATGGGCGGGGCGGTGTGAGCATTGAGTTCAACGGGCGTTGGAAGACGATGTGCTATGGATTCTCGCAACGTGGAGATCGTTTTCTTGTCGTTTTCATAAGTGGAGACGGAGCGCTTCTGCTTGAATTTGCGAGGCGTGTGAGCGATATCAAGGCGATTGTCGTCATCTGGGGTGGGATCTATCAGATCGTTAGCTCGAGAAGTTTCGATCGGTTCGGAAACTTACAACGGTGATTGTTCTTGACCATATTGAGAACAAATCTAGCAGTCGCACTGATATTGAGATTTTGGCTCTCAGAAAGCGATCGATTCGGCACAGTGGGGGGTTGCTGGAATTCACTAGAGGTGACATGTTCAGCCTCACCATCACCCAAGTAGAGGTAAAACATGCGGGACATACATCTGAGACCATTCTTCTCCACTCAGCCGTGCTATAAGATCGTTTTGTATGCTCGCTTGCAGATTCTTCTGCTGAAGAGATCTACGAGCTTGCGCCCGGTCTGCAGAGGTAGCCGGGCCGACATTTTCACAAGCCCTTGATGGCTCTGGGACGGGAATTCTGTCTACAAGACGCAGGACTGAGGTGGTGAAGGGGGTGAATTGAAGAGCTTTATCAGCTGAGAAGGATCTGAAATTGCCAGTTGAAGTTGCTGTCTTGTTGGGCTCTTTGGAAGATAGTGGAGGCACGTTGACTTGCACTGTAGGTTTGGACGCCATGTTTGTGGAGCATCAACGGTGTAGGGCAAGTCGCACAGGGTATGCGAGACCCGAGAAAGGTGTTGGGACCGGGCATTGGTATCGAAACGCTCGAAAGCCGTAAATAGGTCGAAGACTGGTAGACTGTGGCAGTTGCCATGCGGTCGTTCCTTCCCAATTCACTCCGCCAGACAGGAACGGAATTCACTCAAAAGCCTGAGCCTCACCATGCGGAGCCTCGTGCTGATAAGCCTCAGCCTTGCCTTATCTCACGATGGAGGGGGCTCATTTTTTTTATGATTCCGAGCATCAGGGCACGGGTCTTGGATCCAGTAAGATTGTTCGTCTTCACTGTCTTGCCCCTGAGCCGCGAATTCTTGCGACCAGCCGAGCTACTGAGCGGCACCAAGATGGTCGCTATCGGTAGTATGCTGTTCTGTGATCACTGTGGATCTCTCATGCCACGAACGACGGGCGCCACGAGTGATCAAATGATCCAATGCGAAGATTGCTTTCTCTACACCCGAGACAGCTCCGATAAAGTCATCATATCGACTTCAAAACCGAGCGCTTTCCCGTCAGCCCTGCGATCGAAGCATACTGATGTCCAGAATGTCAACACGGAAGAGCTGCAAGTCGAGTCAATTGCAAACGAAGAGTGTCCCCAGTGCCATGCGAAAGAGATGTTCTACCACACCAAGCAACTGAGAAGCGCCGACGAAGGATCTACGGTCTTCTACCGCTGCGGCGAGTGCGGGTATAAGTTCAACACAAACAACTAAAAAGCCAAATTCGGTCCATGTCAAAGATTTGTTCATGCTGAGGCGGTCACCTCGGGTATCATAGCGTACTCAACTTCCCCATTCTTCTCGTACTCGGCCATGTCAAGTGCCACAATCACACTGTCCCGAACCACTTGCTCCGAATCGTTGAGAAATTCCTTCAGCCTATCTTCCACACCAGGCTCGTCTCCTAAACTACCCAAGGCCTCGGCCGCCTCGTGTCGGACCATGCTCTCCTCGTCTTGGTTTTGCAAGACCTCCAGCAACGTAGGGATGGATGCAGGATGTGACAGTTGACCAAAGACAAATGCTATCTCGTGCCGGAAAAGAGCAGATCGGTCCACAAACCCAGCAGCAAGAGCCTGAATCGCCGGTACCGCAGTCGGAGCGTCAGGTGGGCAGGCCAAATCGCGGAGGGCGAACATGGCTCGGTATCGTAAGAAGAGTGGCTGTGACACGTCGAGCAGGTTGCGTCGGAGTAAAGGAATATCTTCGGAAGATGCTGTACGAGCAAGGGGTGGAGCTGGGTCTATTGAGGCAAAAGCAGATGGTCTGAGCTCCTCCATCCTGCTCGACTCGGACTGTTGCCACTGGATACGATCGATCGCGATCTCACATGTCTCTCGAACAACGGTAGTTTCGTTGGGGTCGTCCCTCATCTTCCTCATGACCTCAATACTTTCTGTATCTCCCAATGCACCCAGCGCCTCTGCTGACTCATGTCGTACCATCGGGTCCTCTTCATAGTCCTCTAGTACGGCTCTTAAGAATGGAACGGCTTGTGCACTCTTAGTCTGGCCCAGGCAATACGCGAGTTCGTGTTTCAGGAGTGCAGAGGGTGAGGTGAAAGCAGCTGCAATTGCCTCAATGGCAGCTGCAGATTGTTGATCATCGTCTCCGGAAGCGAGGTGCTTCAAAGAAAATAGGGCTCTGAACCGCCGGGCAAGAGGGACTTCCTCTGATGTCAGAGCCTGCCGAAGGGAGGTGACTGCCGTTTCACTTGGAATGTTGTTGCTCAATTTGACTTCCAGATTTGACATTGCTGGGACAATTATTTCGGCCGTCTGATATGATACACGGCATGGGCATCAACAAGCCGCCTTATGTGTCGAACAACAAAAATTGCCTCCCACCGTCGCTACAATCTTAACCGAGCGAATTTTCTACAGAATTCACAACGTTTCTGCGGGGCTGACATTTTTGAACTTCAGTAGCGTTGACGCTAAGCCTAAAGACTTCGATCAATTCGCCTAGGTTTAAGGTACAGGGGCCTGACTCGCCAGCATAACCAGTGTAACTCCTTGCCAAACTCCACATCGCAACCAGCCATGGACACCATGGGGGGTCGCATCCACTACCAGTGGATTGAGCAACTCCCATCATGTCTCGCTTCAAGTGATCTCCCGTCACGACTCATCTTGAGCTCCATCCCTCCAACATCATCGATTGCCGCTGAATCTACACCAAATCGTGCTCCGTGCCATCTCACAACTCATTCAGCAACATCGACGATGGAAGCTCCCATCTACGGACTGGAGAGCGCCTGGCATGTCGACCAGGCTTGCATGTCTGAGGACGACCGGGTTGTCATCATTCGCTTTGGAGACCCGGAAGCGACTATCACGTGGGAGCAAGACGAGATGCTCGGCAAGATAGCCAACAAGATTAGGAATTTTGCTGTGGTATATACTTGCGACAATAAGAAGATTCCCGACTTCAATCAGATGTACGAACTCTGGGACGAGTCTACGGTCATGTTCTTCTGGAGAAACAAACACATCATGATCGATTTTGGTACCGGAAACAATAACAAGCTGAACTTCACCATAAACAATAAACAAGATTTGATTGACATTGTCGAGGTCATCTACCGAGGTGCCAGAAAAGGAAGAGGCCTGGTTGTGAGCCCCAAGGACTATTCCACCCACATGAAATATTAGTCGGATTCGACGGTTGCATTCAAACACTTGACTAGAATCACAAAAACAACCGTGTGGATAACATCGGATGTACATGGAGTTTGCATCCAGCAAGAGAAGGAGTCGTCGCCAACTTTTTTTGAAAGAAGTGTGAGATAGATCTCAAGGGTTAGTGTTGCTCTCGTAGCAAATCTATCTATTCGAAAAAGCTAACACTGTTCTTCCAGTCTACCTTTACAGTTTGGACTTGATCAAGTGAGTTTTGCCAGACACTTTTACTAATCCGACAGGCTATGCGCAGATGACCATCCACCCATTCCCACTATTCTATATATCTTGTTGCCTCTCCTTCCCCAGTTGCCTTGTTCTTAGGGACGCCCGTCACGTCGCCTCGCCGTAGTAGCAGACAGTCGTAAGCATGCACGGCACGCTTTGACACGCCTCGATTAATACTGTCCGTTCCTTCATTGCACCGGGCGTTCGCCTAGGTTAAGAGTCTCCCCTGTTGTGTGCTCTATTCTCGCTTGAGGCTGGTATTATTGCCAATCGTTGGCACGTCTTGCTTGTTCCAGTAAATCCAAAGCACACCTCTCAGTAGACGAGTTGTATCGCCAGCGAGAGAAATTTGTTTTACTCGCCTTGGCTGTGAAATCAAATGAACTGATTGTTCGTTGTACACCTTATTCAATAAGATTCCGAAGTCCGATCGTATGACTCCAACCCGTACTACGAGAGCCTTCAAGGTTGAACCCCGTCTTCCTATCTCGTGAGATTGACTTGCCTGTGGCGCCCTCGGCATAAATCTACACCTCTTCAGTCGTCTCGCCACTCGCTGTTCGAACATACACCATGGACGACGATGAGTCGCTGCTCGTTGACAACGACACCAACACCGCGTTCCCGCGGGCCCAATTCCTCAACATATCAAATGACGCGTCTGGCAGCATCAGTCCGCTCGAACAGGAAGTTCTGGATGAGTACAGCCGCCTTCTGGCGAACATGAACGAGGTAAGCGAATGTGTGCCACCTTGCTTCAATCGTCTCAAAAACAGATTCCCAAATCCAAAAGCCCGAATATATGGCTACCTCCAACATTGCAGAACACTTTGGCCACGAAATCAAGAAACCATTGTGCATGACCACAATGTACAGCGGGAGCAATTGTTAAACAGTTTCTCAACACTACGCCTACATTGAGAACACATCCTACTTGTCTCTACATTCACATTGCCTTGCATTGCTCTTGGAGTGTGACCAAACACATATTTATTCCTAACCAAAGAAAAAAAAAAACTAACATTCCCATCACATATTCCTCACCAAAAAAAAGAAGAAAAAAACTAACACTCCCTTCTCTTCTCAATTCTAGCTCACCCGAACCCTGACAGAGCTCTCCTCGGGGCCCATGACTCTCGAAATCGCCGAGTCGCTCCGCCTGCTCGAGCGCAAGGTCGCCTCCGTCTACACTCTGATGAAAGCGAGCGTCTACAGTATCGTGCTGCAGCAGGGACAGGTCGACACGACGCAGATGGAGCCGGATCCGGAGCAGACGCAACTGACGATGACGATGAGACGAGGTGAAGTGAGCTGAGCTGAGCTGGCTTGAGATGGGAAAAGTCACTATCATGATGATGTTACGGGGTGAGATGAGACGAGGTGGCATGGCATGGGGTGTGGTCGGATTATTCTGGTGTGCGTGTGCGGGAAGCACAGGTGCAGAGATGGCTACATCTACGTGATTTTACATTGCATCTGTAGCGGCAGACGTGACCAAAACCCCCAGTCAGATGCGCTCACTGCCCTGCTGGAGGAGATAGCTCGACGCGTTCAATAGTGGAGATAGCAAGCATGGTGCCCTCCACATCTCAAGGTTATGCAGCCCGGACGAAGAGAGGACTTTGCAACTGAGGGAAGGCACGATTGAGACGATTGTACAACATGCTATACGACCAGAGACAGATGATGTCTCTAACTTAGCGGAGAAAGCTTCTATGTCTCGTCAGTCTCGAAAGGCGACTCATCCAGCTTGCATATCGCAAGAGCTACGATAGGACGTAAAAAGTCGCAACCACTCAGATACATGTCCCGTCAGGTAAATAATTGTACATGTCGACTTGGCGGCGTCTGTCCATCTCCTGCTTCATGTGGTACCAGCATAGTAGACCTTCCTCACATCGACAAGTTTTTTCCCTCGTCCTTTCGCGATCTCTTCCGGGTCTTTCTGTTTCGTGAACGCTTGGAATGCAGCTTTGACTGTGTTCATCGGGTTTCGCGCTCGGGTCACCTTGGCAGCAAGATCAGAAACGCCGGCACACCGGCACATTTCCCATATCAGATGTTGGCAACGAATGCCAAAGCCTGTCAGTCGAGTGTCAGCGGATGGCCAAATCTGCAGACGAAAGAGTGATGGCCTACCTGGTGGTCGTGCATAGAGCTCTAGCTCCGTTGCGCCAGACTTGCCCTTCATGTCACCGTAAATTGTTCGGTTCTCATATCGGAGAATCGGAACCATACTCCGTATCGCTCTGTACTGGCTTTGCAGCAAGGCTTCCGCGCCATCTTCCGACTTGCCTTCCCCTACGCCCAATAGACCATTTTGATTGCCAGCAATGCTCAAACAGTACATCTTTTGTATCTTTCCTAGTCTGGTTTGATTAACTACACGATGTTGTAGCACAGTCTTTACCCTCAAAAGCGCCAGCTCTTTTCTGCCGAGTCCCGTCATCTGCATCAGTCTCACCAGAGCCGGTGAGATTTCCTCGGTGCCTTCCACTGTTCCATCATTGCTTTTCTGTGTCAAGGTATTCTGCTTGGCGACCGAGGTTGAGTCGTCGGATTGATATACTTGGGTATTGTCTGGTCCTAGTGCACTTCTTGGAGAGAATTCAGCCGATTTTTTGCCAACCGTTATTCGGTTGGTATCGAGGAAATGCTGGAATGCTTTTGCTGCTTGGTCATCGTTCGCAGGCATAGCCTCCATGAATTGCATGATATCTTCTGTGAATTCCTCTTCGGTCTTCAAGCGGCTATTATCATCAAGACTTTCCCATGGCTGTCGAACAGGCTTGTCGAGCACCGGATCAATTTCCGTCATACTTTGTGTGTACTGCATCGACCATGGCCGATCATCGTGAGTTGTAGACTGCTCATATTTCTCGTCAAATTCGAGACCCTTCTGCGTTGCTTCTATTGCTGCAGCTTGCTCAGGAGTGTAGTGTTTCTGAATATCGTCTTTCGTTAGAGACTTGATGTTGTCAAGTACGTGATCTGATCGTTGTTGGCGTTGGGGCTTTTCAAATCGAGCTGCGGAAACATGGAAACGCCGTCGAGCTCTTGGCACTTGACGATTGACGGTCTGCCTAAATGTGCAGAAGAAGCACGCCGATGACCTGGTAACACTCATGGTCGTCTTTGAGAGGCTCGAGGTAGAGCGATAATCCTGTCGAGCTTTCGAAATAAGTTCGGGAGCAATCGTCTTTCCAAAACCGGCCAGGTCAAGTAGTAGCGTGTCGCAGTCGCCGCAAATCACGTGGCTATTACCTCCACAACCCGCTCTCTAATCATTTTGTTAAATTCATGTGGCCATGAAAAATCATAAAATGATGTGAATAATACCTCTCCGGGCTATATGCCCTAATTCTCCCCAATATGTGCAATTCGAAGGCCGTGTGACCAGGTTTGCGCTGCGCGACACACCATAGACTAACACCGGAACCCACTCAATATCGAGTAATGCAGCCTTGGGTAGTTGTGAAAGTGCATATTGGATTGGTGACCTTGTCAACATGGAGACTGGTGTACGATTCCTGGTCGGTCACCACGATTCGAAACGCAATGTATCATTGACCCCTGCCCTTGCGCAACAAGTGCAGTCCTCAAATGTCGGTATACGGAACTCGATCTACTACTCTGCGACTAACACTACGTAGTATGACATGCTGACATTTCCCATCACGACACCCCACTTTCACTCTCGAGTCTTGTCTGTATTATCTGCAGCTTTCTCGGAAGCCTCAACAACCCTAGACGAGGTTCGGTCGAGGCATGCTTCGCCGGTGTCCATAGAACCATTGTCTCCAGCAGATACACAACTCACCCCGGATGATTCAATAAATTCCATAATTGGCGTGACAAGTTTCTGGATTGATCTTGGCTCGCCTGATCCCGTTATTGCAGACATTTCCCGACAAGTATTCCAGTTGGAGCTAGCTTACGCTGCGTTTTGTGGAGTCAGCTACGTGATTGTACCTGCCCCGAGGCAACGGAGGAGCTGTGACCTCGCTGCGTACTCTCGTGGTATCCTAGATGGACTCAGTCAAGGACCCTACATGCAGCTGTATTTGTGGACAAATACCCACCCTGATCCCGATGAAGTTCGAGAGGAGGTCGGTGACCTTGCAACATTTGCTCGCAGCCAGTATGGACAGGCTGACGAGCCAAGCGAACATGCTGAATACGGTTTTGAGACCTGGCAAGCGTGGGACACCGTTCGTTCGCTATGCAAGTACTCGACCCGTCTTTGTCTAGGTAAGTACTGAGACATGGCTTTCTTAGTGTCATAAATAACAATGCACACAGCTCTATCGATCACGAAAAGTCTGCCGCCTCTCGAAGTGTTGAACCGGTGGTATTCCGAGCCAGTCCGCATCTTAACATTAAGTGGAGCGAGTTTCGAGAACAATGCGAAGGGCTACCCTGCCTTATCTAGTCGCCACCAAGACTACATCATCAAGATGATGAAGCTCAAGATCCAACCCTGGATTATTCTCTGTGATGCAACGCCACTCGCGGAACCCTCACCAGATCAACCTGGACAGATGTCCGACGCCAATTTCCCGAGTCTAAGGGATGCGGAAGGACGGTCGTCAGCTGGTGATGGCGACCCCCATCTTCAGTACATCAGGCATTTACAAACGAAGCAGTCTGCCATTAGTCCTATGGATCATTTTGGGTCAGGCTATCAAGATTACTTACAGGCACCTCTACAACCGTTGACGGTCAATCTCGAGAGCATAACCTACGAAGTGTTTGAGAAAGATCCCATCAAATACGAGTGGTATGAGCGAGCCGTGGCTCGAGCTTTGCATGACTGGATAGAGCAAGGCAAGCCCACCTCCAATCCCGATGGCCGTGTAGTAGTTGCCGTCGTTGGTGCTGGTCGAGGTCCACTGGTCAGCCGAGCCCTCAGGGCTGCGGAGGACGTTGGGGTGGATATTGATATTTGGGCGCTCGAGAAGAACCCAAACGCTTTCGTCTTACTTCAGCGACACAACCAGATGAAGTGGGATAACCAAGTAAGCTTAATAAAATCCGACATGCGGACTTGGCTTGGACCATCCACCACCAAGAATCCGGCAACAATACGAAAGATCTATAATGTCGACTCGGAGTTTGTGGGCCCAGCCGGGAATGAGATGGAGATGCTGAACGTTGACGAAGATAGCATGAGCTCGTCGAATGTTTCGACGTCGCAGACCAACCGTTACAAAATCGACATCCTCATATCAGAACTATTGGGATCCTTTGCCGACAATGAGCTATCCCCTGAATGTCTAGATGGTGTCCAGCGCTTACTCAACCCTGTTCATGGCATCTCCATACCAGCCTCGTACACCGCCCACTTCACCCCAATAGCGGCGCCAAAATTGCACGCAGACATATCGTTGAACATGATCAATGTCAATCCTAATGCTGCAGAAATCCCATATGTGGTCATGCTTGACCAAATCGACTTTCTGAGCACAGTAGTGCGTACAAGTTCCTCTGCAGATGGTCTAACGGATTCAACAAAGCCGAGATCCTTTGCAAGTCTCTTTTCGCAATCTCCGAGTCACCGACAGGAATCTGCTCCGACAACTTCGAATCTTGCTGCAAAAGGTGTGACGAACCCAAACACGCCTCTGGTCCACACCGCATGGGCTTTCCATCATCCCAACTCCGCCTTGCCGTCGAGTATGGCGTCCTCACCCACTCCCTCAAATGCGCACAACTCCCGTCATTGTCGATTCTCTTTTCCCATTCCAAACCAAGGATCATGCCATGGTTTGGGTGGCTATTTCGAGACAATCCTCTATCCCGGGGTCGAATTATCCACGAATCCATTGAACATGGATCAAAAATCCGCAGGCATGATCAGCTGGTTTCCGATCTTTTTCCCTTTCAAGACCCCCATATTTCTCCCCGAACAAAGCGTGGCTGAAGTCAGCATGTGGCGCCAGACTGACGATAGGAAGGTGTGGTACGAATGGCTGCTAGAGGTTTACATTGTGGGTTCTGACAAGAACGAAAAACAGAGAAGGATCAAAATCGGCAGCACAGAGCTGCACAGCAGTGAGAAAGAGGCTTGTCTGATGTAAAAGTTGTTTTCGCATTTAGAGCGAAAGTCGTCCTCATTGATCGTCGTTGCGACGATCAACAGCTCTTTCGACTCCCAAGGAATATAAACAGCAATGTGGCCTTAGGCTTCCAAGGTGTCGGAGGATCCCTCGATGGATCTGATCCTTCACGTTTCGACCACTTTGACGGTATCCGCTGACTATCTAGGTTTGCAATCAGAAGAACCTAAGTCGAGGCGTACTCCAAACCTGAAGCCTAGAAATTTTGGTCGGAGTACAGACATCTTCTTTGGCGCTTTGAGTGCTTGTCTCCGCCCTAAGGGGTACTCCGTACACCGTAGCAAGAAAGGCTTGTATTAGATTTCGTACTTGTCTTAAGTTGCGGGGGACTCCCGGGATCAGTGCACTCCTTGAAGCACCACGGACACTGTATCATAAGCCCCACACAAGAGTCATGTCGTCGCCGCTGGCAGCCGGCCACAGTAGCTGTCTACTTTTCTGTCCAAATGGCAAATATGAGATCGAGCAGCAAAGTTGAGCCATCCGTCACACACATGTCTAGTTTAGTTGAATGATTTTTATTTGTGCCGATGAGTAATAGACGGCAGAGCCAGGCGGCCTCCCGTGACTATTTTACAGTTTCATATTGACTAAATTTCTTCCAACATCTACAATCAAGCATATGCCTTGCCATCCTCCGGCTTGAAAACAAACCCATCGCTAAAACTACAATGACCCACCGCACTACTCTTGCCGACACCTGTATTGTCTAATCCACCCTCCACATGGCCCCTGACAGCTTGGTACCCGTTCTCATCCGAATCTTGAAACTGATCATGATGGATAACATCGCTGAAGTCTTGTGCTGCGTAAAAGTCATGATCTGGATGCTTTCTCTGCATCCGCCCGCCACCACTTGCAATCCCCAGTCCCCTCATGCCGTCGCCATCGACACTGCCGGGGTGGCCTTGTTGCATCTGCATCGCAAGCACACCAGTACTCACTCGGTCCGGGCCATCTGCACCAGATGCACTAGCAGGTAATTCGCCCCATGCAATCTTCCTCAGCACCATCTCCCTTCTCCGTCGTTCTGACATCACACCAACGTGGCAAGCGGCACTGATGGCCGCGCTGTTGCTCGCAACGATCTGCATCTGCCCTCCAAATCGCCGTAGCGCGCTCCACAGCACCAAAAGCACCATCGCCATTGCGACTACGCACAACAAGACCATTGCACGTGGTGCAAAAGCCACAGTCGTGATCTCATCGTGTCGTGGCAAGGTTCCGTCTCGCGGAATTACACTGATGTTTGCCAAGAAGAGACTTTGAGACATAAGCCAATGCAACAAGCCGCTAACACACAGAAGTGGTAGAGCGAAGCGCAGTGGTAAATTGAGCATATATGTTGATTTCTGCGAGCCCTTTGGACTACTCACGCGGAGATAGCGGTGAGTGTGTTTCTTCGATCGAATCGTCAGGCTATTAGTTGTGGCTGTGTATGCGCCAAACATGTCCCAGTCTTCGCCGAGGTGCATCAGGGTGAAGATAGTGTTATAGATCAAGTACAGAAACGATAGGAGAGCCTGTGGAGCATTGGCAACAAGAGCAGTAAGGAGAACGGCTGAAGCACCGAGTTGCGGAAGATTTGCACCGAGCACGAGATTCTGCGTTTGTACTTGGCCAAAGGAGATGGACCATGCGTTCGCAAAGGTTGGTGGAGCAAGGGTGCGTGTGCCAACAATGATGCCGACCAATAGACCGATGAGCATTATGAGGATAGCGGACGCGAGCAAGATCCACTGACGTTTCGTGACGACCTTGAACCAGTGTTCTCGTTTTTGATGGAAGGTGCGAGGCGCACCGGGCGCAATACGTCCACCTGATTTGCTGAATGTATGCTCTGCGTGGCGTGCATCGAGGAGGCACATTCCTGCTGTGGCGGGATCAGGACGCTTAATGAAGGACTCGATGGCATCACCAAGGGTGACGAGAGGAACATCGACCATGCGGAAAGCGACGTAGAACGCAACAAAGCATTTGAAAATGTTCATGAGGATGACTGCCCCCATAAGATGTGGAGAGAAGTGTAGGTGACAGTCTGGCTTGATTTGCTCCGCAACACAATGAGAGATTTCGTATCCACCAGACCTCCACCAGGTATCTGCTATTTTCTCGAGTTCGCGGACCTGAGAGGCGCAAGGGACGAAGCCGGCAGAATTACGGTCGTGGACGCCGGTTTTGTCGGCCGTTGCGGTATCGTTGCAAATCCAAGCAAAGGGGTCAAATGTAGGACCAAGGTGACCAGACGATGGGAGTTCGTTAATGACAACCTGAAGGAGGGATTCGTCAGGCTCAGTAGTAGTATTTGTGACTATCGTGATTACATTTCGGTATTTCGTGATAAAATCGTGAGAGTATTGTTGTATGCAATCACGATTGTTTAAGACCTTCCATTTTGCTGCGGAACTTTGGAATAAGGAGATGTTTTGAGCGGACGAATCGGGAAATCGAGTCTTGTCGTATGCACCACCCGTAACGAACTCCTCTGTTGCATAGAGAACATTATAATCGTTGTTGGCAATAGCCGCGTAGAAGGTGGAATTGTAGACAAGGTGGAGAGGAATCGAAGACACGCAAAGCAGCAACCACAAGCCTCGTCTCCTCCAGGTCAAGAAGCGTAGATTGCGAATGCTGGGTATCCCAATGTCTAGCCAACGCCCACTCCCATGCGCGCGATCAATATTTGCCCTGGTTGGTGCTGAAAGAAGCTGCATGCAGTAGTTACTGGAGGCAAGCAGACCTGTTGACAGTGCATTGATGACAAAATGCCACACACTGTTTTGAGTCTCAGCAGTTTCGCAGGTTCCTCGAAATATGACTGGAAATCCATCCATCTTTTCAAAAGCAATTGTCATGTAGAGCATTAGTGCGATGTTCACCAAAAGGACTACCACCGTCGTGGTGAAAGCAATCTTAGCCCCGCCTCTCCAGCCATATCCGAACCAATTTCTTCTCGGTTGCTCCGATTCATACTTCAGCTCCTCCGGCGAACTTCCAACGTATGGGGTCGAGTGTATAGAATCAACTCCAGGGGTATTGTACGGCGAAGGCGATAGCTTTGGGGTGAGCAATGTATGGTGTGCCGCAGACATGCCCGTACCCGGCGTACTTAGGTGAGGGGTGTCTTGTAGAGGCAGATCTTCCGTTGAGGAGAGGTTCTGATATGCTCCATGGCGGGATGGAGGCCATAATGGCGCCTTTTGTCTAGACAGGACCAGAGATTAGAAGCGAGATTATTGTAACTCAAGTAAGCTTACCTTCGCGATCCCATATCCATGGTGACCTTTTAGAGATTCACACCAATGCCTGTCCGTAGGCAATACGACATGTCGAGCTTGGCCAAGGATGTCAGAGTCAGAAGCAAACAGAAATGCGCCCAGCTGCTAGCATTCTGTGCAAGGAGGATTGAGTGGCGGCAACGATGTTATGGCCTACAAGAAATCGTACACGAAGAAGCGTTGCTTGTTCGAGGTGTTCGAGACATGGCTTTCCAGCCTCTCATGTATAAGTCGCAGCTGAGCGGAACGAGATTAACGTCCACGTAGCCACGTACAGATTGGTCGAAAGGTGGAGAGGGGTCCCGGTGGCTGAGGGCTGGACAAGGATAGAACGGGATTTTAGGTAAGCCCTAAGCAATTTTAGGCCAACTCAGACCCAGCCGTCGACAGGTCTGGCGGTGGGAAGAAAAGCTTGATTTCCAAAAATGGGCTGTTGCCGTTTGGCCTGATTCGCAAAGTAGGAACGATCGGAGCGGCCTAGAGCTTACTCCGTCCCTACCTACTCCATGGATGATATCAGCGCAAGAATAACTATAGTGGTGAGTGGTCCTCGAGCAGGAGCAACAAAACAAATCCGGAATCAAAATAACCACGTGCATGCAGAGATTCCCAATGCACGTGAAGCTGCTGAAGATCAGTCGTGGAGAGTCAATCAGAGCATACAAGTTATGTACGCTTTCTCGATTACAGGTATCATTAACCACCCAGGTAACTACCTCTCCCCATAACGGTTGTTGGAAAACTGCCTTTACCTGCTAAATCTTGGCTTCGGAAGCTTTAGACCACCAAGTACTCTCCGTCACCTTCAGTTCGAGCCGCTTCCCGGACCATCACGCCTCGGAATGTAAATGTAGAGCGCCTAAACCGATCTGCTCCTTGATCCGAGTCAGTCTGGTAAGACTGAGGACTGAGGTGATCAGATTTAGCTCTCCAAATCTTCTCCAGCAAGAGCAAGCAGCTTGCGTTGTTAACGAAGCCGGAAACTTTCTGAATGCCTTCGCATCTTCCCCTTATGACACCTCTGTCCAAGTCGTCCATGCACTCGGTTCCAGTAATAAACAAAGGCCACAGCAAGTACACATCACTTACGACTTCCTTGATGTGTTTCAAGCTTTGACGGACCCACTGCTGGATCCTCTCGTCGCTCGTTGGAATAAGAGGATGGGCAAGCCTTTCGAGATATAGAAGCGCGGAATACCGAAAAGACTCGGAGATGTTCTCTATATCTATCCTATGCTCAATAGTAAGATCGCAAGACTGTTTGTTCGATGTCTCAAGCAGAGTAGTGTCCAATTGCCAGGACAACAACTCCTGCCTGACAATGTTCCATTCATGCCAAAATGTCTCATTGCGGCGGTCTTGAGTTTCATGGATACTGGTGCCAACGCCTCTTTCGCGTCGTGCCGGTCGGTCGTCTTCCAGCTCAATGTGATTCGTAGAGTAAGGCACTGACGACGGCGTCGGCGGGTAGTATTTTGCCTCTGCCACAACACTATTTGCTTGAAGCACGTTCAATTGGCTCAGCTTCGAGATAGATTTGAAAAGCCGTCCATCAAGACCAGCCAGACTTTCTAATGACCAATCCCCACAAAGTAGTGACATATCCAGGAATTTACCCGCGATTTCTCTTTGCCTGTCGTTGACTGTGGCGGCAAGGGCATCGAACCAAGTAAAAAGCCGCAGCATCCATCTTGAGTCCTCACTACCAACACTGACATCATCTCCTCGAAAAGTAAGCAATTTTCGAACACCCGCGAATTGAGTTTGGAATTTCGCGACCCCAGAATCGCAAAGGTGGAACAAACATAGAACAAGTAACGTTGCTAGTACTGCATCACTCTTCCTCAATACGGGATGACCTAGTTGCTGATTCAGTTGCGACACTGCCAGTCGTTTGTGCATGAATTCCTCTAGCATTTGTTCTTCTGGGGAGAGATTATTCTGCGATTCCTCGTTTGTCAGGTGAATATGAGCGAAAGAAGATCTCCGGGCGGGCGCCGTATTGCCGGTAGAAAGGAGGCCAATGCCTCTCCTCTGTCTGAGATTACTCGCAGCTAGCGCCGATATAGCATGTTGCAAGGTCTCGCTGCTCTGAGCTAATCGTAGAAGCTTCGTTCTGAAAGGGTTGGTAGGACTGTCAAATGCCACCACCACAGGGGATATCACTTCCGCATAGTAATTGATCAGATACTGCATTCGATGTGTATTGCCTATTTTGTTTATACCCGAAAAAACTGGTGTCGGTAAATGTAGGCCTAAAAGCCTCGATGATTGCATGGGGTTGAAGTCCTCCGTCACAACAACACTAGTGGAACTTCCTCCGCCAACTCCGAAGCTATAATTGCTGAGATTTTGCCTGGACGAGTCTGCTTTCGGAGCCATTGAGTTGCCATCACAGGGGATCTGTGAGGGCGACTGCGGCGAGGTTTGAGATACCTGAGGGAATGCGAGCTGCGTGGGAGAGAATACGACTGTGTCCGGTGGTGGTGGAACCGATCTTTCGAAATATGATGCTCCAGGGACAGCGACGGCATCGCTCTCTAACGTGAACGGTAACTTAGTACTAGGATATATCGAGCTGTATGTCTTCCCTTCATGCCATTTCCGATCCTCAAAGGCATGGGTGACGCGATGCTGATCCGCATGCGCCTCGGATTGACTACGTGGTTGGGACTTCTGAATCGTGTGAGGGTGAAGGAAGTCAGGCCCAAACACGAAATTTGGGTCACACTTCGGACTTTGTAAGTGACTTGAAGTGGAGGAGAGGAGCTCTTCATGGATTGTGCTTTCAGCAAAGCTTGGAGCAATTTGTTGATTGTCGTGGCTGAGCCTATATTCAACCTGGCCAGCTGCGAACAGATTTTGAGCATCTCTTGGGCTGTTACCCTGCCGCCTTTTAACTTTGTGCGTCAGATTCACGTCTGCAGCTTTATCTGTGCCCTCTACAGGCAAGGACAGGCCCCTTAGCTTCCCTCGACTTGCAACGCCAACGCCCCATGTTAATTGTGTCTTGTAACCTGAACACACTTGACCTGCGTCAAGGCATGGCGAACAGTAGGGCCTTCTTCGATCACAAATGAGGTTGAGTTCAGCACATTTGAAGCAGTCCACTGCAGCGCCTACTGTCGAGGCTCTCTTCTTGCGCTTTCGTGGGTTTGCCGCGGTTGGTGCGATTGGTGCAGAGGGAATTCCAACCATCGTTGCCATTTACCTTATGTAATGGCGCACGTAAAGATCCCCAAACAGCGCACCCGCGCAGACATTGTCAGCTTTGCGAAGCCGCTTCTCCGTCCTCATTCAGACGAGTGTCATTCTATTAATGCAAAAGAAGCATTTTTCCGGCGGAGGGACATGTTACACACGTCAATGTGCCACTTCGTGATCCTGGAGGCTAAGATAACATCGATAGTAATGCAGCTTCAGTGGAGTGTACCCGCGTCTGTTCTCCGCACCGTGTCGCACGTAATCAAGCTCGCCTCTTAGATCATCATGCATTGCCTTCACACTGTGCGTTCCGTTAATAACGGCTCAATGGGGCCGGAAACAATGATTTCAAAATCTCGGAATTTTAGCCTTCCATCAACCAAACTCTCCGCGCAACTAGCCCAAGATGCCGTTATGATTCAGGTCCGAAGTTATTATATCTACCTAGGATTGCTTCAATACGGAGTGGGTATGGAATAGCAAAAGGACGGGTTGGACACATGAACTGCCCCCGGCAGGATAAACTATGGATAGGTAATCTGCAATTAATAAAATGAGGTGTGGGCGATGCATCGCACAGACGTTTACCTGCAGGCCGGCATAAGGGTTTTGCGAGTCATGGCTAGTGCTTTTAAGAAGAGATAAATGCCTGTGCTTTTGACTTCCAAACTGAGCTTTCCCAATTCTGCAACATCATGGATCTATACAGGATCCTTGAATTTTTTTTAAAAAAAAAAGGGTTAAACCTGCTTGAGCTCGATTTAGTTAACATATCCCCGAGTGAGTGTTGGAGTACGAGGTACGACGATTTCTTGGCACTAAACTCGAAATGTGAAAATGCTGGCCGAACAATTTACCGATGGCGGGTTCAGAATATCCATGGATCTCTTACTAGTAATGTGAAACCAGAGGCCTCGGCCTATGGAAGAGGATCTTGGTGAACAGTAACGCTCGGCTCCTGGAAAGTTTTCAGGACCGCACGACTGCCACTGACGCATCACAATCTAATGGCTAATTCAAAGTAAGTCCTCAGAGTGAGTACATCTGGGCTCGAACCTGGCTGATGCTAGCTTGGATTTGAGTATGTTCGCGATTTCGAGAAAGAAGACCACTTGCTGCCAAATACGTGGACCGTGGTTCGCATCGATGGCCGAGGCTTTCACAAGTAAGTCCTGGCTTGCGTACGCCACTATAGGAGCAGCATCCCTTTGGTTCAAGCAAAGGACGGATGCAGGGAATGCATGCTTTGTAATCTCTTGGTCTTTCGTTTCAGTGACCACCATAGTCGAGGCGGGTTTCGTCCGTGCAAAGCAAAGAATTGGCTGCAAATCACCTCTGATGTTTATGGCGGACCTCCTTTTCCAATTTCTATCCTCTTCTCTTTTCTCAGATATGAGAGAAGTCATATCTGATGTCTTGGTCAAGACTGACATGTACAGGCTCTCGAACCACTACGGGTTCGTAAAACCGAACGACATTCGAGCACTTGGCCTCATGAATGCAGCAGCACATCATGTTCTGAAGGTCCTTCCAGATATTGTCCTTGGGTACGGACATTCCGACGAATACAGTTTTGTCTTTCATAAGTCGTGTTCCTTGTTCGAACGTCGCTCTGCCAAACTTGCCAGCACAGTCGTCAGCACCTTCACCGCCGCATATGTACACTTATGGCCAGGTTTCTTCTCGGCAATGCCAGCCACCAACACATTCTTTGAGAAACTCACCACGCTGGATAGCCTAAACGACAGAACACAGGGTTTTGTTCATCCGATCGACGAGGTTAGTCTGACACAAAGTGCTGGTCGATCCGCTGCAATCGACATCAACTATCTCCCAACTTTCGACGCTCGTTGCATATCATATCCATCTGATCGTAATCTGAGAGACTATCTCTCCTGGCGCCAAGCAGATTGTCATATCAATAACCTCTATAATACCACCTTCTGGGCCCTTGTTTTACAAGGCGGAATGTCAAGCACCGAAGCTGAGATGTTTCTCAAGGGAACAGTAAGTTCCGACAAAAACGAAATACTGTGGTCAAGGTTTCGTATCAATTACAACAACGAACAAGAAATTTTCAAAAAGGGCAGTGTAGTCTTAAGGGAGTACGAACTACTTGGTGATCAGGAGGGGCTCGGAATACCCGAGCGTGTGCTAAAACACCAGGATGAAGAAGCCTCTTCAGTCAATGAGCAAGCGTTGTCTAAAACACAGAGAGAAAAGCTTAAGAAAGCAAGATTGAAAGCCAGTGTCATCGTGCAACACGTTGACATTATCAAAGACGACTTTTGGACAAGAAGACCATGGATACTCACTGGCCTGCCGGGGAACCTACCACAGAACAATCGACCAGTCAAGACTTAATCTGGTATTGTACACAATTCACTTGCTTAGATTCTAGTCGGATACTCGTTAGTCGACCGGGGAACCAACCGCACATAAATCGACCAATCTGGATTGAGTAACACCAGATTCTAATGGCTTTTCTTAGATTCTGATAATTCTTGAAAGACAGACATCGAATGCTACAGCTGGTACACCTAACAATGCATCACTGCTCGTCCTCGTTGCTCGGTGTCCTTGCGGGCGTAATATTCCGAGGACAACCATCGCATTACATCGTGATCTCCGCATGGGAGTCCGCAGGAGTATCCTTGATAAGATAAACTAGCTTCTGACCAGTGACCTTGTCGTCCTTCAAATCCTGTAACCCTTGCAAGGCGCCTTCCAAACCCTTTGGACCAAGTTTGTCAGGATGAGGTTTCAACTTGCCCTCAGCCAGGAGCTTCTGTGTGATCTCGAAGATCTCTCTCGCGAACTCGAAATCCTCTGGTACAGCAGGATACTTATGATCAACTTTTTCAAACGCATCGCCGAAAATGGTGTACATCAAGGTCACCGTGTTCTCAACGCCGTCTCGTGGAAATTTGACAGGCAGAATGGACCCATATATTGCTCCAGAAGGATCAGAGGACATTGCTTCTGCACAAATTTTGACTGTTGACTCAGTGGAAATGGTGTCCCAGGCGTATTTGAGCGAATCATTGGTGTCGTCATTGATTTTCTTACCACAGTCTGGGTCTCGGTAGTCATACACAGCATCAGCACCAATCGACTTCACAAAATCCGAATTGTGTGGGCTGCAGGTGGTGAGGACCCGGTAACCGGCAGCCTTAGCAAACTGGATGGCTAAAGAGCCTGTTGCACTAGAACCACCCTGGGCGCAAAGTTAGCTATTGACCTGAAGGCAGAGATGTTGATTACTCACATAAATGAGGACCGGTGTGTTGTCAGTAACAGGGTTGGTGGGCAAGTTGAGCTTCAATGCCTGCTGGAAGAGGCCTTGACCGACAGTCGAGACTCCAAGCGGGAAGGTGGAAGCTGATTCAAACGACAAGTCGTCTGGGAGTTTGACCAAGAGGTCTCCCTTCGCCATTGCGTATTCAGCGAAACAGCCATCCTCTGGCTGGCTTTGGTTTGATCCATGAGTGACACCGGCTACCCTATCACCTGGCTTGAGTGCCTTGGTCACTTGTGGACCAACCTCAACAACAGTTCCAGCAAAGTCGCAACCCGAAACACAGCCACGTATCAAGCCCCTCGATCCAACGATGTGCTTCCAGTCTGTAGGATTGAGAGCAATTGCCTCGACTTTTACGAGTACGTATGTTGGTCGAAGTTTTGGCACCGGCACGCCAGACGAAACTTTGGCTGTGTTGCCATCCAGGATAATGGCTTTCATGCTGGATGGTACTGATGTAGACATGCTTCGAAAAGACGATATGCTTGAGCTTGGACGTAACGAAATCTTTACGACGAGGCAGATGTGGAAGTATTTATATTTGGTCAGGGCCGATGGTGCAGATAAACTGCCGGCATAAACATGTATTATTTGTACATCTAAGGATAATTCATTGACACATCACGATTGGGCACGCTTGTCTCAGTGATGTTCATAATTCGTCACAATATGCACAACCTTACGTAATCCTGCAACTCCCAAGCATGAACAAATTTTTTCTTTGAACATCAACCGAGGCAATGCATCCCAATCTGCTTTTTTTACTGAAATTGGAACCGTGTCTTTTGTCTCTGTATGGCCGAAGGTGTTTCTCTTGGCTATTATAGAAGTGAAAATGTACGAAGTATTTCTGAAGCCTTACCAGGACAAAACAACTCTCAGCAAATCATAGTACATGATTTCCTATGGCTTAGTAAGAGTGTACATTATTCAGGATTTAGAGCGTTATTTCACAAGAGCACAGTGGAAGTGCATAATTTTGGCAATACGAATGAGATGCAAGTCAGGCTGGACGCGTGATAGATCATGGCTCTTTCATCGTTTATAACAGATTCAAATCGCCTACAGCCTCCTTAGCTACATCGCGTCGACTTCGCCGCTGTCTAACAAATTAGTAAATGTCACTTTAGTCAGTCTAAGTGGTGCTTGAAGGCTAACCGACAACGACATTCAGAAGTTTTCACCGTACAGGCCGATCGGCTCGCATAATCGGCACAGGGTCATATATAGTCGACGGTAGGGATCTAGGGTGTAGGGCCAAACGGGCTCTTCTTCCATTGCCTATTTATCTCGGTGGGTTTCTTTGAACTAAGCAAGCTGCTGGTTCCATGTCTATATCTTGAGGATCGCACACAATACTTCGGCCTTTGTAGAAAATACTCGACGACCTTAGACAGGCTTGACGAGTTATCAACACCTCCTTTGCATATTCAACGCGTTTCTCGAACAACAAGACAACTGCTGAGCCCGCATGTGGTTCTAGATGACGTCCAGCGAGATCTAATGGACAGATCTGCTTGGTTGGATGCATGGATGCGGAGTTTGAATTGCGCAAAAACAAAGTTTGAGTTAGCGTGGGGCGATCGAAAGAGGTAAAACAAACACAAACACCGGCGTCTGTTTCGGCATAAATTTATCCTCCCTGTTCCATAAGCTGAATAACAACGTATACATATGTGTTTACATGCTCGTGCAAGTATCGTTGACCTTCTTCGAGGCCTGTCATCCATTCATTGTAGTGTACATCGACGAATCCTCGCTGACCCCACCCACATGGCCTTTGCTGCGACCGCCAATTGATTCTGTGCTGGGCGATCACAGTCTTGACTACCCGAACAGCTTAAAAATCTCTTGTGCGTGTCAACATCATTACGTGCCAGCATGTCGAAGTCAGGAAATCTGGCACAGCTGACACCTGTCTTCACCTCGAACGACACAGCGACAATTTACTACGCCGAAGATGGGCCTTACCTCCCTCGAATTCTCATCTTCTACTGGCCTGTGCAGGCTGTGGGCACTCTGAGCTCTACCTCGAGAGTCAAAGTTACGATCCTGAGTGCAGCGGGCTTCAAAAGCTTCGCCGCTTTTTCTGTTGCACCAAGTAGCAGCTTCTACTCTGCAGTGCATAAGTTGCCAGAGGAGAAGCAGCGAGACGATGTGTGTCGAGCCATCGCTTTTGCGCTATGCAGGTATTTCTCGGAAGTCCCCTTGGAAGTCAAAAATGCCATTACAGAAGAAAACATCAGGGAGGGTCCCGGTCTTAAATGGGGGCAGACCCACGCAGCACAAGTGGCGTGCAAGATGAGTAGAGTGATAAACACCAGCGAAATTATCGAAGCCTTGAAGCCCTTCTCGAAAGAACAGCCTTCCACCCCGATTCCTCCGTCCGCCGCTCGCCCCTTGGCCTCAATCAGAAAGACTCGCCCTTCATATCTACCTCCAGACCCCAACCAGCCGACATCAACATTCGCAAGATTTAGCACGCCCTCGAAAAGGATACCGAGCGGAAATAGACGAACGCCTTCTGTATCGACGATGAAAAAGGGAGCAATAAGTGCTGCTCACAAAATAAACGTGGAACAGCTGGAGACATTGCGCTTCAAGATGTGTGAATTTGTAGACACCGAGGACCGGTACATTATCCGGGTTCAGGAGCTCATTGACCTAGTAATCTCGCAAGGTCGTACGGCAAAGTCAATTAGCAGCAAATTCTCAAGCTCAAAATCCCAGAAAACAATCAATGCCATGCTGCAATTCCCAAGTTTGTTGGACCAGATTAAAGATCTTAACCTTGCCTTCCTCGACGATGTCGAGTCAGTCCTCCAGTCGACCGAAGCCCAAGCACTGTCATACCTTGAGCAGTCGCCCATGCAGCAGAGCACTGCTACACCACAGTTGAAAGACCCGATCGGAGTCTATGGTTTTGCGAAAGTGCTCCTCAACCACTTCCCAAAATTCCCGGTTCCGTACCGCTCGTACCTGGATCTCCATTCCCAGATCAGCTCCAATCTTGATCAATTTTTCAGAGATGATGCGACCAGTGTCCAGATTGCACCAAGCTTGCTCATGGAGCCAGCACAACGAATCAGCCGGTATGGATTGTACATTGATACCATGATCCCACAAATCCCATCGAGCAATACCTTGGCCATACGGACTCTCGAGAAGGCGCGGAAGATTATTGCCGAGATTTGCGAAATGGAACCTGCTGCCTCTACAATCCTAGATTCACTCCGTATCGAGCACGAAGCAAAGAAACGAATGCTAAGTCCGACCAAGCTCATCTCAGGACTTACAAGGGCAAATACGACTCGAGAAGCACCTGCCAAGACCACGTCAGCAACCACATTTGCTACCATAAGCGCGGGAACGATGCGAGACAGAGATATCCCTAAGCTCCTGCCTACACTGACAAGAAGCTTTAGTAAGAAATCGCGGTCACGACCCGGCCTCGCAGGTATTCTATCAGAACAAAATCCCGACCAGGCACAAAATCGGTCAACTACGACGGTCAATGACGAGAACGCTCGACCAAAATCAGGCACTGGCAGCCTCTACAACGCCCTCTCCTTCGGCCGGAAGTTTCGATCGGATACTTCACATTCGCATTCGCATTCTCACTCTGCCTCAACTAGTTCCTTCTCATCACGGCCAGGCTCAAAAGGACAACTGCTCAATGATATTCAGACAAGCCAAGCCTCACAGCCCATTATGGAGAACTCTGCAAGTGAGGCGACCGGTCAATTCGACGACGAGCGCAGCAAACCACGAGATCGGAGCTCAAGCGGTAACATTGAGCACTACAAGGCGCAGGTCATGCGGCTGGAGCAGGAGAATTACAAATTGCTCGCGGAGAACGCGGAGCTGAAGAGGCTGATAAGGGAGTGTAAATGTGGCAACGTAAACGCCAGGCGGTAGTACTGTCGTTACATTGACTCTAGTACAAATGTACAGGCGTACATGTGTGGTGACTGGTCGCGACAGCTGACTTTTCATCTTCGAAAGCTAGTAGTAGATGAACAGGGGGGAACGAGATGAGACGGCCCGAGCTACCTATACTATTAGGGGCGTTGTGTTCAACAAATTACGTATTGACGATGTGGGATGGTGTTTTGATAGTGGCAGCAGCAGCAGCAGCAGCAGTAGTTCCCTGGTTGGATATCTATCTCTGTTGGCTTTTTAATGTGTGTGTGTGGAGGGGGGGTGTGATGAACTTGAATGAGACGGCTGTGTGAATCCATGGAATACTTATTTCAATTTGGAGGGGGGATTTTGCAGGGTCTCGAGCGGCAAGTGCACATTAGACCAGCAATCTAGGCAAGAAGGAGTAATAAATACCTTAGTAGGGTGCAATGGAAAAAGTGCATTGTTTATATCGATACATCCTCGTGAAGCTGCTATCTAGTCCTGTTTCTACTAACACCATAGCACAAGTAACGGCCGTCCGGGAGTCCATGGTTCAAACAGGATGGACCGTGCCGACTCAAGAGCTCTCTCTCTCTTCAGTAGCTAATTTTTCACTCCCACTAGCCTTATTGCCCATTTGTGTCTATACACCAACCACTGTACGATAGAGGGCTGGATCGGAGAGCGATTGTACCCGAAATCCACCGATTTGGTTGGTGTCCAAATTAAGGGAACGCTTCTACCCGGCGTCACACTCTAGCCGTAGCTAACAGTCTTCCTCATCCCAACCCACCACACCGACGTCCGCCCATCCCTTTTTCATCAGCATGCCCTCGTCCCGCTGGCCCCTCACATTCAGGCTTCTCATTTCTCGTGCCTTTCTTGCGTCTTCTCTCCAGCACCGCACCGTGAAGTCGTCGCTGGCGGTCACGAGATTACCTTCGCTACTCCAGGCTACACTCGTGACTTCCTTGCTGTGTCCATGGGTAAGTGGCGTGCCGTGATAATGGATTGGCAAGGTCAGGGCGTCTTCTTCTTGCCGTGATTTGGTGAAGAGGGTTGTGAATGACGCTGTCGAGGTACGGGAGATCCCTGGACGAGTGGTGCGAGTGGACCTTCTCGGCGTTACTGTTGAGAGGTCCGGGTCGTGGAGAGCTGGGATGATGCGCGTGGATGAGGTGTGATGTTTCTCACTAGTCGGAAAGAGGATGGCACAATCATCGGTGCTGCCCACTGCGAGGAGTTCGGTGTTTGTATCGTTGCAATGACGGAACGACAGACGTGGCCAGAAGGTGGCGACACGGAGAGAGGGGTGGCGGAGCCCGTATATTGGGCCTGCAGCTTGGTTGCTGTCTGTTCGCATTGGTGCTAGAACTCTGCGTGAGGCTGGCGCGGCAGGGGTCATCTCAGGGCCACCGCCGAGGATGAGGTGCGAAGTCGAGTAGGCGTACACGGTGTGATCGCGAGACAAGGCGAATAGACGAGAAGCATCTGTGTTGAGGGCTATCGAGTTGATTCCGAATTTGCGGTGGACTTTGTGGCTAATCGGCTCTTCTGTGATTGACACTGGAATCTGTGAGTGACCCTTTTTGCGGGCTGAGACTTGGCTTTGACGAAGATCCCAAAGCTTGATGACCGTGTCGACTTCTGAGGCTGTCGCAAGCAGATTGTTCCTCGATTGGTCGAGAAAAGTGAATGAGGTTATGGAGAAGTCGTGACGACCAGCAATGCTAGTTGGCCTCGCCTTTTGTGAAGTAAGTTTGGTTTTGGCATTCGGGTTGTGTGCGTCGTGAATTTCAAGAACAGGTGCCAGTACCGAGACCTCCTCGGCCATTTCCGTGACGTGTGAGCGTGCTCGTCTGCTAGGGCTAAGAGGTTGGCCGCGGACACGCAGGTCCCACAAGCAGACGGTCCCATCTCGGCCAGCGCTCGCAAGTATGTTGTCGCCACTGCCAGGTTGAAAGTGAACCTTCTTGACCGAGGCTGTATGGGCTCGAAGGGTGTACAGCGAGCGTCCTGCTTGCACATCCACAACCTGACATGTCTGGTCGCCGCTCGCGGTTGCGATGAGCTTATCGTCATTTGAGAATACCAAATCCATTATGGCGTTGTCGTGCGGCTGTAGCCATAGCACCGTCTTGTAAAAGCTCGAGTCGTCACCGCCACCATTGGAAGGGTCGAGGAATCGTATGACACCTTCCTCGTCCCCAGCGGCAACGAGTGGGTTCGTGTTACAGGCAGTCATGCTGAAGGGAATGATTGGAGGCTGTCTATTTCGGAGATCGGTGTTGAGGTCTTGGGCATCACTGTAGAAGTTTGCGGTTTCAGCCTGCCATAGACTACTTGGAGATGCCAGCCGGATCTGTCTTCTCCCTGATATTCGACTCGAGAGCAAGGAGCGGGACGTGCTTGTTTTCGTGAAAGGAGTGATCCTCGGCACCATAGGCAGGGAGTGTTCGTCGCTCGACCAAGCTTCTTCGTCTATCTCGGTGGAAGCATCCGAGTCCTCGTCGGTCGGTCCGCTGATTTCGTCGTACCGGCATCGCAAAGGTGAGGAGGGTAAGGCATCTTGGCTACTGGGCAAAAAGTTGACTGTTCTTGATTGAGGCGTCGAGTCGACTGAGGATGCAATAGCCGAGTACTTTCTTTTCTTTCTTGAATTTACGTTCTCATTTGCAGGGGTATAGTCTTCTTGCACATCCTGGGTCGATGCTGGCCGTTGTCGGGCATTCAAGTTTGAGCTCGAGATCGTTTTTAGTGCCTTTCTCGACGTTCTCACGGTTTGCCCGAGATTTCGGGTTCGGGGGGTAAAGAACTTGTTGAATCTGCGAGGAGTTATAGGCGGAGGCTTCCGCGTCCTTCCACTCTTCCCATGCTCCTTTATCTCCTGCTCCAGTACGTGCACTTCAGCGTTCCTCGATCTTGAAGCTCGAGTAGGCGTCTGGTCCATTGTTTGCTGTATGACGTCGTCAAATGGCACCTTCTTCAGATGCTCTCACCAGACGGCACAGCTGAAACAAAAGAAGGGGATCTTGACATCAGTTAGGAACGAAGCAAGTTATCATACACGCGCTACGATGCAGTAGAGAACAGATGCTGAGAGTCGTGGTGAGGAAGTGGCTGGCTTTAAGTCGTGTACAAAATGTCGCGCTACGTTACGGGCAATGTCGGTAGTGGCCGGGCTCCTGACGCGACTCGCAACGCGTCCAGAGTACTTCGTAGCACAGATGCACGGAACACAGTCTTGGCGTCACCAAGAAACCCTTGAAGAATTCACCACCTAGTTTACGGAGGTCCTGAAGGATTCTTTGCCCGTGTACTTTATGGCTGCGATTAGTCATTATTTGATATTGTTCTGTCTTGACCAGCTGTTGTTGTAGATGTAGTCTTCCCACATGCCGGAACTCGACTCATTTTGTCGAGTTATACGCCTGACTGCCTGAAGAAATTTGGCTCCCGTATCGATAAGACAGTCTTCCCGGATAATCTTCGGATTCTTCAAAATTTTGGCAACCGCTGTGCTATGAATTCCCAAATTTCCAGCTTGGAGATTGCGAGAGGTACTAAATGTCCAAGCCTCTCCTCGAGCAGCTCCAAGTGAACATGTCGGCGCTGAAGCGCAAGCAGCAATCTGCTGGCCATTCTGCCAGTACTGCTGCCAAACGACAGAAACCAAATTCCAAGACGAACGAGAGTATAAAAGATGGCGCAGACAACCACAACTTCACCTCTCGAGTCGTGCCAGCAAAATCTCTGCTGTCAAAAGAACAGCCAGCATTCCCTCGAGGTGGAGCTGGGCCTTTGACGCTTTTAGAAAAGAAACAAATCCGTGCACAGGTATCCAAAGACGCCACCCAAGATGCTCTCAATCCCGACCTTTTCACCAGCGATCCGAATGCCGTCCTCGACTCAGGAGAGTCCGACATGGACTTGGAGGAAGTTGGGAAAGATAGAACCTTTGCAAAGAAGAAATCCAAGCCGAAACAGGGGACAAAACACGGCATCAGCAAAACGACCGACTCTGTTCGCATCGAGAGCATCTCCTACAACCATCTGACAGAAGAATCGCTCCTGCTTGGCTGCATTACCCATATCTCAGCTGAAGATCTCACAGTAGCTCTTCCGAACAATCTTGTAGGATTCGTCTCTCTAACGTCGATCTCCAGGCAGTTCACCTCCAAATTAGAAAGAGCACTACAACAAGATTCAGAAAACGAGGAGACCCCGACTGACAGTCAAAGCGAGGATATTAGCACAGATCTTTCCAGGCATTTCTCCATTGGCCAGATCTTACGGGTGGCAGTTCGAAGCACCGGTGAGAACTTAGACGGCGGGCACGCCACTAAGAAGCGCTTAGATCTATCTATCCAGCCCGAGTATGTGAACAACGGCATTTCTCGCAATGTCGTTGCCCATGGTATCACAGTGCAAGGAGCTGTGGCAAGTATCGAAGACCATGGCATGGTCATCGATCTCGGATTCAAAGATGGTACGACGGCTTTCATCGCGGAATCGGCACTACCAAAGGGCCGTCGAGCTAAGGATTACGACGTTGGTTCGGTGTTGCTGTGCACCGTTTCACCTCCGAAGAAAAAAACCAAGACCATCCAGCTTTCGGCCGACCTATCGGCGCAATCAGTCGCAAAGTCAGCTGCTTCAATCGATGCCTACTTACCCGGCACCATGGTAGAAATATTGCTCACTCAGGTGACACACGAGGGCCTGGCGGGAAAGGTGCTTGGATTGCTCGACGTCACCGCAGACATTCTTCACTCCGAGGCATTCGTGGACAAGGATGCGTTTGTGGACAAGTATTCGCCCGGGGAAAAAATATTGGGTCGCCTGATCGCAACCTTTCCATCCTCGGGCACCAAGAAGCTCGCTTTCTCTGTGGTCAATAGTCTTCTAGATGTGAATCGCTCTCCAGAAGATCGACTGGTGTTGTCTTCTACTGTCGATCGAGCCCAGGTCATTAGTGTCGCGCCTAAAATCGGCGTCTATTTCTCATTGCCGTCTCGGGCACTGGGTTTCGCCCACATATCCAGGCTGTCAGACAAAACTGTCAACGCTCTCAGCCAAGCCAGTGGCCCCTTTAAAAAGCGCTCCGAGCATCAAGCTCGCATCATCGATTACAACCCGGTGGATGGCCTATATATCTTGTCACTGCAAAGGAGCACAATCGAGGAACCTTATTTGCGACTTGCCGATATCAAACCTGGAGCTGTTGTAAATGGAACTGTCCAGAAAGTCCTGGTAGGGGAGGATGGTGTGCGCGGGCTGTTGGTTACAATCTCTTCAGGAATGACCGGCTTTGTCTCTCCTTTGCACCTCTCTGACGTCTCTTTGAAGAACCCCGAGAAGAAATACAGGGAGGGCATGTCTGTCAAGGCCAGGGTGCTTTTTGTCGATCCCGATAAGCGACGCCTTGAACTCACTCTCAAAAAGGCACTTGTCAACAGCGATCAACCTGTCTGGTCCGCCTATGATGGTCTTGAGGCCGGTCAGTCCACGGTTGGAACTCTGATCCTGATAGACGCGAATGGTGCTGTATTACAGTTTTTTGGGTCGGTTAAAGGCCGTCTTCCAACGTCCGAGATGAGCGAGGCCTTCATCAAAGACGCAAGAGAGCACTTCAAAGTAGGTCAAGTCCTGACGGTTCACATCCTCAGGGTAGATCCGGAAGCCAAGAGAATGACCTTGTCTGCAAGAGATCCTTCTAACATCACGAGAAATGGGGCCATTTTGCTCGACCCGGCATCTTTGGTATCAGCAACTGTTTTTGAGAAGAGTGCAGATGATTTGATGTTGCGAGTTGAGGGTTCCGGCGTGATAGCTCGGCTAACGGTAGACCATGTCAGCGATGGATCCCAGAAGAAACGGATGTCCGCGCTTGGGAAGATTCGAATAGACCAGAAACTGGAAGATGTTCTGGTTCTCGAAATCAAAGGCAGACACGTACTCCTAAGCAATAAAGCCTCGCTGAGAAAAGCTGCAAAAGAAGGACGACTAATTAAAAGCTTCGACCAAGTCGTCGACGGCGCTCTCGTGACTGGCTATGTGTCAAATATCACGGAACATCGAATCTTTGTCAGATTCGCTCAAGGCATTACAGGCGTCATCAATAAAGCTCAAATACCTGACGACCAAGCCGATCTTCCTGATTTCGGCATGAAAGTCTTGCAAGCAGTATCAGCTCGCGTGGCTCATGTTGATTATAAAGGAGCAACCCCAAAGTTTTGGTTGAGCATGAAAACGTCAGATACCTCTACCGATCAGTCTTCAACTGAGCAAGTACTACCAGTTGAAGAGAAGGAAATCATTGATCCTGTGGATGAGCGCGTAACATCGCACTCTGATTTGGTTCTTGGTGCCATTGTCAAAGCCCGCATCACTTCCGTGAAAGAGACGCAGATTAATGTTGAGCTAGCGAAAGGCATTCAGGGCCGCGTCGACGTGTCGGAAGTCTTTGACAGCATTAAAGATATTAAGGACCACAAGCGGCCTCTGAGACAATTCTCGAACAGGCAGCTTTTGACCGTCAAGATACTCGGACAGCATGACAGCAGGTCATACAAATTTCTGCCGTTGTCTCACAGAACGAGCAAGAACCCGGTCTTCGAACTTTCGGCTCGCCCTTCAGTTGTGTCCGGCAAGCAAGGCAATGTACTGAGACTAAATGATATCAAGGTCGGTGATTCATTCTTAGTTTTTGTCAATAATGTGACGGACCACTCGCTTATGGTGAACGTCTCACCAGCTGTGAGAGGACGGATTCGAGCTACCGACGCCTCTGATGATGTAAACTTGGCGGTCAACCTGGCACATAATTTCCCCGTTGGATCTGTGCTTAAAGCGCAAGTCACTTCTGTTGATGCCGACCAAAATAGGCTGGATTTGAGCGCGAGAACCGGCTCAGCCACGAAGGCAACGACAATCAATGATCTATCTACCGGTGATATTGTGGCTGGTCGCATTACTAAGATCACAGAGAGGTCTATGCTGATCCAACTTTCGGACGTACTTGTCGGTGCTGTTGAGCTCATTGATTTGGCAGACGACTTCGACCTTGCCGACTTAACTAAATTCCAGAAGAACGACGTTGTTCGAGCATATGTTCTGGAAGTTGACAAGCCAAATAAGAAGGTTCACCTGTCCCTTCGCCCATCCAAGGTTCTAAGTTCGCGACTCGAGATCAAGGATCCCGAAGTCACGTTGCAGCAACTCAGCGTCGGCGATATTTTACGTGGCTTCGTGGCGAATGTTTCAGACAAAGGCATTTTCATCACTCTAGCCCATGGGATCGTGGCATTCGTGCGGGTCACAAATCTTTCAGATGAATATCTCAAGGAATGGAAAGATCATTTCCAGAGAGACCAACTCCTCAGAGGCAAAATCATTTCGGTTGACAGCGAGTCCGGCCACGTTCAAATGAGCTTGAAGAAGTCACACGTTGATGGTAATTATCGTCCAGCTGTCAAATTCAGCGATCTAAAGGTCGGTGACATTGTGGAGGCAAGAGTTGCCAAGGTCGAATCCTTCGGTGTGTTCATTGTCGTCACAAATTCTGAAAACGTTCGGGGTCTGTGCCATCGAAGCGAGATAGCAGAAAAGCGGGTCGAGGATGCATCCAAAATCGGATTTGCCGAGGGTGACCTTGTGAAAGCCAAAGTGCTTAAGGTCGATTCTGGTCAGCGGCGAATAAATTTTGGCATGAAGGCGTCGTACTTTGGAAAAGATGACGACGGGACCCTTCAAGTTTCGGACTCAGATACTAGTGAAGACTTTTCTGAGGAGGATGTAGAGTTGGATACGGGCGTGAATGAGCGAGCGGATGTTTTCGACGACGACGACGACGACGACGAATCCGAAGGCGTTTCGATTGATTTGAACGGTAATGAACCAAGTCCTGAAACACGGCCAGCAACTTCAAAACACCTGTCTGCTGGAAGCTTTGACTGGTTTGGCATGCCTGAGGCTGCTGCCACAAGTGGCAAACGACCAGCCGACTTCTCGGACGTCATGGAGGAAAGCCAGCCAGCAAAGAAGAAAACGAAACCAAAAATACAAGTCGACCGCACAGGAGATTTGGATAGGGACGGGCCACAATCGACGGATGATTTTGAAAGGTTGTTGCTCTCAGAGCCTGACAATGCACAGCTCTGGGTCCAATTTATGGCCTTTTACATTGACCTTGGCGATGTTGACGGAGCACGAGAGGTCGGTGAGAGGGCTCTGAGAAGCATTGGTCTTGCTCAAGAGGCAGAAAAGCAAGCAGTTTGGACTGCCTTGCTCAATATCGAAAACAAGTTCGGCGATGGCGAGGCTGTCGAAGCAACCTTACAACGCGCATGTCAGACAATGGACGCTGAGGATATGTACGGCAAACTCGCAAGCATATACATTCAGTCCGGCAAACACCAGGAGGCAGACGAGCTCTTCCAGATAATGACCAAGAAATTCACGCAGGATTCCAAATTATGGACCAACTATGCCACCTTTCTTTTCGACACGGTCAAGGAGCCAGCGCGGGCCCGAGCACTCTTGCCTCGAGCATTACAGGCACTACCATCGTTCACCCATTTCGACATCACAAGCAAGTTTGCGCAGCTAGAATTCAAGACCAAAACTGGAGTGCCAGAAGAAGGCCGAACCCGCTTCCAAGGGCTGGTCAACCTCTATCCAAAGCGCCTTGATCTGTTCAATATTATGCTTGACCTCGAAATGAAGCTCGGGGAGGTGGATCAAGTTCGAGGAATTTTTGAGCAGGTCCTGTCGAAAAGCCTCAAACCTGCCAAAGCGAAGCCGTTCTTCCAAAGATGGCTCGCATTTGAGAAGAAACAAGGCGATCAGACGAGGATGGATGAGGTGGAAGCAAGAGCAGTGAAGTGGGTCCAGCAATATCAAAAGGTGTCAACCTAGGTTCAACGGTGGCGGAAATATCTTTGTCGAAATAAATACTATCGATCACTTGATCAACGGCTCACTGAATCTTTGTACAGAGACTTTGCCAGAGATGACAGTGATTGTCTGGCGTAGGGAGTAGTTGTGCTGTTGCTAGTGGCTAGTTTCTCCTAATGCGGCGGGTTTCCAGAAGCCGACCATCACAGGGATCTCCATTCGCCTATAATTCACTTGACATTAATTGGACATGTGCCTGCAGCTCGGGGGTTGCCGCGACGGCTGCTGGAGCCGAGTTTGCAACTACATCATCGCATTCAAGTTTTTCCATCCTCTTGGGTAATGAGAAACACTTAGTGTTGAAAATCTTTTCATATGAGATAAAATCCTTAGCTATGATTATTCAGGACATACACCCAAGGCCAAGTGCAGAATGACGAGGAGACGGTATGGCATCCCCCGCAGAAATTATCGGTCATGCCGTGTACGAAGTAGCATTTTCAACGCCACAGTTAGTGGTCTTCGCACGTGGCGGCTGGTCGCACGAGATGGCCATCCCTAGAAAAAATTCGCATGGGTGGGCCCAATCAGGACAGGTACAACGGTATTGAGACATAGAGTTCGCCATACACATCCTGGAATCTTGGGAGGACCGCGTCGTTCGCTTGGACGTTGGCATTCCTTTCCTTCGTGCTGCCCAACCCAAATCTCATTCCGAGAGTAAAACATGCAGAGTAAGGGGAAAGAGTGTGGGCTGACCTTTTCCAGTAGGACAGGTCCGCGCGTCCCCACTTAGGCGTTCGGCAGTCTTTTCTAGATGGTGGCTGAATAGTGCGGAAGCGGGAGGTTCGCACCAACGAATGAATCCCCATCGATTAGTGTCACAAGATTTTGACAAGGGTGGGTACCGAAGCAGCTTTCCCATTTTACACAGGGTACATAGGGAACTAGAATGGCGACTAGCCCACCTGAGTCGAGCTGAGGCCAATCAGACCCCTGACGATCTGGCCCGGCCTCGTTATCTGTTCGCTGACATCAACCCGGACGGGGATCGTACATGTCGCTGGCTTAGCCCCAAACAGATGCCACCTCCCATCGGAATGTTCTGTATGCCACACCTGGGGCCTAAACGCTTCACCATCGTGACCTGAACGTTGCTTCATACTCTCTCTTTTTGAAAGTACAGGCTCTCCGTTTCCCATCCTCATACCCGCCAACCACATCCCCACGCAGCTCTCTAGCCATCACTCCTCCACTTGTGATGCACAACGTGGCTTCACGAGTCTGAGGACTACGACCCACGATCCGTGACATGTTGCTGTTCTAGCAGCAACTGCACCTTCCAGCGACAACCACCAACGCCTCATCGACACGTTCCTTCCAAGTCGTCAAGATGATGGTCCTACCAAGATCCTTCCCTCAATCGGAAGCACACCAGCGGAGACCATCGGAAGTTGGTGAAAAGCCTCGTTATCGAAGCACGCGATCTCCCTCCAATTCCTCCCGAAGGTCGTCTCTCGCTTCCTCATTCTTGCAGTCACTCGAATCGTCAACTCTCAAGTCAGATCAGCATATCAAAGTCAAAGTTCACCCGCCGACACCCGGCGCCCAACAAATTCCAGCCAGGAGCAAGTCCACTCCCTCGCCGCCTGAGAAGGAACCGTCACGCCTTCGACATGACGCTGCCAGAGAATTGCTGTCATCGACAGCCATACCCATCAGGAAGAAGCCAAGAGGAAGACCATCCCAAAGACTGCCCGCCTGCGACCAAGTTGCAAACTTCAGCAGTTTGCTAATGGATGATATCAAGCCATCAGCTCGTGCCCTCTCGCCCAGATCTGTAGGCAGTTCCACCTTCGATGGCTTGTTTGGTAACATGGATGAAGTGCTAGAAGAAGGCCAGATGTACGTCGGTAGCGAAAGCCTTGATCCCGGCGTTTTAAGTGCCATGTCGCTTTCGGACGACTCTCTTGCGTCACTGCCCTCAGCCGATGATATCCTAGTCGAAGACCATCAGAGTCAGCAATCTTCGGTCTCACAATCAGCCCCAGAACGAGAGCGAGAACGAGAAAGAGAACGAGAAAGAGAAAGATCGCGAAGGAGGCGATATACAGCAGCATCCGAAGACTGTTCCGATAACCACCCGCTGTCCCGCGCACACAGTGAAGAAGACTACTCCCAAGACCTGGGCCTTCGTAACTCTCCACCAACCTTAAAAGCGCTGCCTGGCCGGTCCAAAAAGAAGCCACATCATTCCCTAAAATCAAGCTTGACCGCTTCCCTCAAGGCCCTCAGCTTAGCCGGCCCCTCCGTCCCGTCAGAGTCATTCAGCGACCCCATCAATGCCCAAGCATTATCATTCTTCGAGTTCCAGCCCGCTCTGACCGACGACCGGCGACCACCACCGTCCCTGAAAGAACCCTCCGCCGAGCTCAGGCGCTATCTGAGCCCTCCGCCTCTCGACGCTGCCGCGCAACTCCACTTCTGGCAGGACAGCAGACACGCCAAATATGGTAAGCCGACGCAAAAGGTCAGTAAACGTCGATCGTCCAAACGCAAAGCCTCGTCGGTCGGTCGCAGCCCCAGCCCACCCGGCACAAATCCATTGCTCAAAGGCCTGCCCGCCGTTGTCCAACTTGCAGACTGTCTCCCTCCCTCGGTCCGCACCGAGCACGCCTCAAGTCCACCGATCTGGTTGGCTCCAGACGGGACACCGGTCAACAAAAGCACAGCCCTGCCACTCCTCTACGACCCCAACGCCAACGACGGCAAGGGCAGCCCCGCCGCCAGCCGACATCGAGAGGCTCGAGAAAACAGTGATTTCCTGCGAGTTTTCGTGTGCGAGATGCAAATGAGACGCAACGGCAAGCTATCCGAAGATCTGAACGCTGGCCGAGCGAAATTATGGCTGCCTCCCGTCAATGACGGCACCCTCGGATCCGGATCGAATTCGAATTCGAACGGGAGTCCAAAAGGGGCAAAGAAGCAAGGCGATGCAATGGTCGTCCCGTCAGACGGTCGAATGCGGAAGAAGAAGAACGCGCAAGAGCGCTTGAGCTGTTTGAATATTGAGGAAGTGTAATGTATGTGGTGTATGTAGCATGCTCTGGGACGATTTGACGAAAAAGTGTGTCGCTCTGAGAGCAGAGCCTCAAAAACGGCGAGCACGACGGCATGACGGCAAGCAAGCAAGCGAGTCAATTATTTATTTTTGAGCTGTTCCCAGCGAATACCTCGCATCACTATTGATTAGCGAATTTTCTTTTCGAGCAGGAGCCAACTTTGTGTGTAAATAAGTCTGAATTGAATCATTTCCGGCGCAGATTGCGCCATTACTCAACCAGCAGGATTGACTAATCAGTCTGTCGTCCAGCCTAAGCCATGTATGTATATATACACATGCCCTCTACCTCCTTGCACCCTTTTTGACATGTGGCTCGTGAGTCATCGAACATTCACATCGGGTCACAGCTGGCTTTGCAGCCCCACGATTTCCGTGCCGACACAAGTGACGTCGATTCGTCATCAAGATATTGTCGACTGAAGATGACTGTGAGAAGACTTTCAATCCAGTCCATCCACGCCGCCGTGGCAGGATGCCCATTCATGCACACTATTAAGGTACAACGTGTTGTTGGTGGTAGTACAACGCGGGCATCGGAGTTTCAATGTTCCAGTTTTTCAATCCCCCAAAATCTCGCTGTCTCCATCGTCATTACCACCATCCTCGTCTTCATCACCATTTTGTGCTCCAGGGTCGTCGGCCTCTGCATTCTCAGCATCGTCGTCTTCAAGACCTTGCTCGCGCAGAGTCGGCTCCGGATCATCTTCATCATCATCCTCAATATCGTCATCACTCAGGACCATCGGCTCGCTTAGTAGGGCTGGTTTCTTCGCAGCTGCGTCCTTAGCCTTTGCTGCAGCTTTTACCGGTGTCTTCAGCCCTGGCGTACTCCTCGACTTTGTTCGAGCCTTCTCTTTCTTATCGTCACTATACGCGATAACTTGTGTATAGCTTTTTCCTAGCTTCGTTCTATTGACCTGCAACCGTGCTTTGACCCTTCTAGCGTCAGATATCACGTTTGCTAGAAGAGCCAACACTATCTTGGCAGTAAGTTCACAGAGGGACGTCTCAGCTAAGAGTGCCGCCTTTCTTCTAATGTCTTTAGCGGAAGCGCCATCCTCGACGTCAAAGGCATCGCCATCTTCACTGGAAGACTCGTCAAAATTGTCATCCCGCTTGTTAGCTATATCTTCGTCGTCTGAGTCCTCTGGCGGTCTATCGATATCCTCTTCTTGTTGGCCAGGATGCTGGTCGCTAATTGGATTTGCCGAATCCCCTCTCGAACGTCCTTTCGCCTTCTCCTTTTTCGAAGGTGGAAGCTCGACGTTCCTCTTGTTCGTCTTTCGTGCTAGTCTCTTCTCCATTTTCTCGTGAGTCTCGAGTATGGCTCCCATGACAGTGCTGTTAATGTCTGTCACTAGACCAACGACATTCGATTGAGTTTCTGCATCGAGATTGCCCTTTGCAGGCTTAAGATTCCGGAGGGTGGCCAACAAAACGTGCAAATCTAAAGCGCTGAGTAACGCATTTATTCTCACAGAGTCGAGCGGCTTGCGGGACGAGATAAGCGGCACGAGTGATTCGACGAATTCGTTCTTCTGCACAGCCAAATGCGCAAGAGCTTCAGCCGGGAGCCGTGTTACGTCGTTTGCAACGATTGCCTTTTTCACTGCAACGGTCTTCCACCGATAATAGAAGAGCAGAATCTTGATTACAGAGATACTCAGTTGATCTTCAAGCTCGGCTGCTTCCTCTGGAGTATCCTCATCAGGTTCTCCTCTTTTGAGTAGCTGAAGCATAAGTTCCATGACTGTTTCGTTTCGTTTCCGAGTCGATTGGCGAGCTATCCAATGAAACTTGCCTTCAATCACCTCACAGCAGTCTGTTACTGTGGCGAGTTGGGAAAGACGGCCCACAACATCTGCTAGTTGACGTATCTTGTCTCTGTTGAGACTGCCCCTGCTGCTCACCTTGGTATCAACCAGGAGCGGGGACATTGTCAGCGAGATGAGGTCCTTCCACAGTTCATTCACCTTTCGAGCAGCTGCCTCTTTGCTGCTCTCTCGTCCGAAAGCGGCCTGTAATGCACGAGTGGCCTCAGCAACGACTTCAGTATCACTGTGCGTTGTGAAGTGCTTGTTGATATCGTCAAGCAGCTGATCCATCTCATCTTCGTCTTCGTCAACCTCATCCACAAGATCTGGGTTAAAGAGCTGGTTCAGTCGTAGTATGGCCTTGGCCGCGGCTGGTATGCTGCCAAATTTGCTGTGAAGTTTAGGAATGAAAGCTGACAAGTTGTGTGCTGCAGTCTCCTGTCTCTGCCTCAATTCGTCCTTTTCCTTTTTCGACATCTTCCCTTTCTGCTTTTGTTTATTGTCATTCGACTCCATTATGTACAATCTGGTTGCACAGAATAGTACATCAAGAAGAACGATCTCCTCTCCGGGTTCGAGCGTATAGGCCTGTTGCACAGCTGAAGCAATGTCCTGCGCATGCTTCGTCGCTATGTTCGAGTGGTCGTGCAACAGGTAGCCTGCAAGGGATTCCCATTCCTGGAGTTCTGGCATGAAACTGAAGATTGACTGGGTCGCCACCATATACCGTGAGTCTCGATGGTCGATGCCAGGGATGTCTATCCTCTTGCTCTTACCACTCGCAAGATCACGGGTCTGAGCACTCAGGGTTTGTGCAAGGCATTTGAATTTGATCCACAGCTTACAAGGTTCGTCAAAATCTTGGACTTTTTCAACGTCAGGAAGTGTTGCATCGTATTCATCCTTGTCAAAGTCCTCAACACTAGCGTTGTAAAGATCATGGATGTTTGAGACGAAAAATTGTGCAACAGCTTTTCGAACTTGTGGTTCGTTGTCGAATATAAGCTGGCCGATCGTGTCAATGTCGTCTGGCTCAAGCAGCTCTGCACTGCGCAGCATATTGAGAAGTTCAATAGTCTCGACTCGTACAGTGACATCTGCATCTCTGGCTCCCATCTCGACCATGCGCGGTCTGAACCTGTCTGTGAAACTTCGCATAGGTGCTAGATTGCTTCGAATCTTATAGATGGCTTTAAGCTGGCGCACCACTTCAAGTCGAGTAGGCGCATAAGGGTCTGACATAACCCATCCCAGATAGCGCTGGTAGTGGCTTTCCAGGAACATTTGACGGTATGTCAGCATCCATGTACCCATAGCCATGGCACATTCAACTCGAAGCTTCTCCTCGACATCTCTATATCTGTGAACATAGACAGTGTCAAAAGCATCTTTGAGTTGCGTAACGATGACTTCAAGCTTTTTCTCCTCTTTTTCCATTTCTTCCTGCAACTTGGCGATTCGACCTGAGTTAGGATGCTTCTTCTTCTTTTCGGCATCGAGTTGATGTTTCGTGGCGGTTATGCTGGACCGAATCTCGCTCGCAATTTCCGTCTGGCCAGTCGTCATTGCAAGGGCCGCGATCGTTGCCGTCACCCGAAATGATCTGTATTGCGCAGCAGACATGGTAGCGATCCACGCATGGATATTGTCATAAATTGCGACTTCTTCATAGAATAGGCCTGAATTGTGCAGAGCATGCGTAATAGCTTTGAAGAAATCGGCAAAGACGTCCTTCATTCCGTGGTATTGCTTCTGCTTTCCAGATAGAGGATAATCACCCTCTTTTTGTTCAGCGTAGTGTTCCAATACATCGGTGAGTCTACCTGTAATGTTGTCGACGTCCATTATGTCGTCTAACTCTATCCTTTGCTCACAGCCAATGACCTGCAACAAGAAATTAATGAGATGGGCGATGCCCTCGACTTGATTATGTTCCAAAATATTGTGCCAGGTAGTTGCTGCCGTTTCGGCATCATTACCTTTGCCAAAAACATCTGCATACAGCCCCGTTGACTGTATCTGACTCGGACGAGATCGTGCCTTCTTCTTGGCCGCCTTCGAAACGTTCCTGGAAGCGCCGTTGGCAGATCGAATGGCCAAGGTTGTGCTTGTGCCGACTGCAGTTTTGGGCCTCTTCGCTGCCGGTCTTGGCACCACTTGTCCTTTCTGTCTCTTTTGATGCTTTCGTCTGTGTTCTCTGAGCTCTTCTACATCAGGCTCATCGTCTACGTCGTCGTCTTCACTTTCGATATCGTCATCTTCATCCAATTCTGCGCCGTCATCGTGACCGTTCAGTGCTGCAGCTGGTCGTTTTCGCTTGGTAGACCCCGTGATACTGTCATGGTATTGCTCTTGAGAAAAGTTCGGGGGTGCATGGACTATGCGACCTGACTTGCGTCTATCGCTGCCATTGACTGGAGTCGCAACGGTGGTGGACATTCCGGCTTCGAGTAACGGAGAGTCGTTGGCACCGATAGATTTGAACACTCATCAAAGAGCCTGTACAACCTGTACAGCGCGACGCCCGCGAGATCCCAATGCTACGCCAACACACAGCCAATTCAATACCGAGACCAATGTGCTTCCGCCGCAGTCGCGACCTCGATTATTCTCAACTTCTGTCACGCGTTGGACGCGCCTACCCCACCCGAGCCACCTTCATATCCGGCTAAGTTACCATTCGTAGCACAGGCAATCCCGGCAGCCGAGCATGCCGAGACGGAGACGATTTTGCTCGCGCAAATGGAAAGAAGACTGTTACGTTTTCGCAACAAGGCAATCCTCTCGCTCGCTCGCTGACTACTGCAGAAATGTTTTCACAATAACACTTGAGTCTGAGCTTTGGTCCTGGCACCATCCCCCAGGCACCAAGCTCAGCCATGACAGCAAGCCAAAACCCATTCTATGAATCCTCCGCCAAGGCTGGTCAGGGCGAAATCGTCCTCTCGTTACTGCCACCTGGCAAGCAGGTTCTCACGACCTGTGAATACAAATACCCTCTGAAGCTCATCTCGCCAGATCCTCATACCGTTGAGGTGGAAACCCCGGGAGCTAAGAGTGACAATGACAAACTCTGCACCGTACCGGTCACAACTGTCTTCCTCCTTACGTACGGAGGTGGCCTTCTATCCGGCGACAGCATCAACCTGACCATCACCCTCAAACCTTACACCCGCCTGGCCCTCCTCACACAGGGGAGCACCAAAATCTTCAAGTCCCAATCTTCTACCTCTCCTCCATCATCTATCGCGTCCTCAACCACAACAACATTCTTTGCCGCACACTCTGCCCCGAAGCCCTCCTCTCAGACATTAAATGTTCTTCTGTCCCCAAACAGCGCCTTGGCTTACCTTCCGGATCCCTGTCAACCCTTCGGCTCGTCTATCTACACTCAAGCGCAAACCTTCTACGTCGACCCCGAGGGTTCCTCGTCACTGCTGTTCCTTGATTGGGTCTCCTCGGGCCGTCCCGCTCGAGACCCACCCGAGCACTGGACACTGACCTCCTGGCGCGGCCGCAATGAAGTCCGTGAATTCGACGAGCACTCCTCCAAGGGTCGTCTCCTCCTCCGCGACGCTCTTCTGCTCTTCGGCGATGATTTGCTCTCCAAAACCGACGAAAAAGGTATCTTGGGCACGTTAGTCATCTACGGGCCGGTGTGGACCAAGCTGGCCGATTTCTTCATGAAAGAGTTCCGAGGCCTCCCTCGCATTGGCGGCAAGAACTGGACGCCTGGGCCACGGACACCAACGATCATCGAGGAAGCTGCCGAGCTGGAAGCGGGGCAAACGCAAACGCACAATGAAGGAGTCAGCGGTGTTGTAAATTTAACTATCAAACGGCCGGGGGATTACTTCAGCGCGGTGAATTCAAAGACCTCGGGCGTCGGCTCACAGGCGCGATCCAGGCCCTCAGCTGGGGAGGAAATTCCTGGGTTGCTATGGACAGCGGCTCAGGTGAGGGGGTTTGTGCTAGTCAAGTTCTCGGCGAAAGAGGTGGACGGGGCAAGGCGCTGGCTAGGAGACATGCTGAGGCAGGAAGGGAGCGTGGAGCGGGAATTTGGCACTCAGGCACTTTTGTGTTTGCGGTAGCGGGCTGCAGGGCCAGCTTGCCATTATGATTACCTTGCGATCAAAACGGTAGCTCAGTGATTCGTAGTTTTGCCTAGCGGTGGGTATCCTCTTGTTAGATGCCCATAAAATATCTATAGATGAGGAAGGCCAGTATCAGCATCGGTAAGTACTGCATATAGTTCGTCTGGCTCGGGGGTTTCTCGTACGCCACGCCTGTCGCAACGCTTCTGCAAAGCACGAATTAGCGAGAGCAGTGATAGCAACAATGGAGATACAGATACAGCGAGAAACCCGCGTGAATTTCAGGGAATCTTTGATTCGTCTACCAAATATAGCCGGTGTATTGCAGATGACCGCCCGGACATGCATGGGGTATTGTGATAGATCCATCTCATCCTCCAATTGCATACAATGACTGGTCAATGTTTGCATCTATACATAATAGCATTGAGATCCTGTGATGATGATTTCTTGGCTTCTGACTTTCCTCCTCCGCTTGGCGTGTAGACTATTCCACTTACCGAAGCGCAGCGTCAATCTTCTCCTTCAATTGCCTGGGGTTGGCGCCCACCACTTCATCCAACTTCTCGCCATTCTTGAAGATGGCAAATGTCGGCATGGCCCGGATGCCCTGCTCTGACGCCACATCGGGGGCCTGGTCGACATCGATCTTGTAAAACTTGACATCGGCGTATTCGTCCAGTTCGGACATCTTGACGATGGCAGGAGCGATCATCTTGCAGGGTCCACACCAAGTGGCGAAGAAGTCGACGACGGCGATCTCGTCGGCTGAGGTGTCAGCGGCCTTGGCCTTGGTCACATTCTCGGAGAATTCGGCTTTGCTGTGGATCTGGTTAACGCCACCCTTCTTTCTGGTTTGTGACTGGGATGGGGCAGACGAGGTAGAGGCTGAAGGGGCATTTTGCTCGCGGAGCTTCTGTTGGTGGTAGGCAACATACTCTTTCAGATTGTGGACAGTCATCTTGTTGGTTGTCTGTGAGAACTGTGGGGTATGGCTGGTTGTGAAATACTTTGTACTCGATGGCAGTTGGCGGTGAAACAACGGTTGTCTGGTAGCTGCCGATGTGTTTGATGTGATGAAATTTTGAATGGGCCGGGATCGCAGTGATGCAGCCACTTTGAGGTTATTTATACTGCAGATGCAAGCGTCAGTTGTGCGCCGTTTTGTGCTAAAATGCGCTTAGTCGAGTGATGGAATGTGCGAGTGAGCTGTGTTAAACCAGCGAAGTGAATGTGAAATCAGAGCGACGCAGGGTAATGTGTAATGTAATGCGAATTATTAGAGGGGCAAGGGATGACGATACCACAACATCAGTTCTCTCGGGCTGTTGATTGCGCAAGCTTAGAAATACAGATAGGATCCTGACAGGAACACGTACACGGCTACTGCATCGGGCACATCGGGCGAGGCCGCGAAAATTTGAGAAGGTGCTGGTCGTCTGCCGAAGAGTGGATTACGGAACTAGCACGCGATTTGGAATCATCATTTTCCCGACCGCAGATTCGATCTAGCGAGATCTAACGTTTTACATGCGCTGTACGTATATTGCACAGAATGCAGGTCGCTTAAATGGCATTTCTGATATCTAGCTGGCAATCAACTTTGCCAGTCCTTATACCTTAGGTGTATACGAGAAGTTCTGCCTGATCGATCCCTGTTGGCCATCTCTGGTGAGACGTCAACCAGGTGAGGGTAGCTTCTCAATCCCGGGCACGGGCTTGGTCTAGCAAACGCTCTCAATCTTGGAGACTGATTTCGCAAGCCAAACAATCCATACCACTTCGTCGTCCGCACCCACCCATCTCGAATCTTTAGATGCTACCGAGAGAACTTTTCATTGCATCCCTTACACAACAAATGAAATAGCAAAGTCTGTGGGGGTATCCAAAACGTAAAAGACTGCTAATGAAACGCACATGGTCCTGACCCATCGCCCAGCATATGCAACGCACTAGCAGCTTCGAATATGCACAGTGTTGTTCGTAATTCATCGCATCGGGGGTGCCGATGCTGAAGCGTGAAGAATGCCCATCTCAGTCTTACATCAGCTGCTTGGTCATTGCTCTTTGGTCAGCCTGTCCTGACTTGCCGAAGACGCCTGTCGAGAAAGCAAATCTCCCGATTGCGTCGACAATCGCCTGATGTCGAGTATCTTCGCCGACCCAGCACTGATTTTCCGAGCATGGCCTTTGTATTCCACACTTCTAGCCCGCATCACGGTCACTTCAGGTTCTGGCCCTTCCTGGGCAGTGCCGGGAGACTCGTCTTCATCTGTCTCTCCACTCGAGTTCTGCTCTTCCTGCGCGCTATACTCGTGGAGAAGAACCTCCTTCGATTTGGTCCTAGATGTCTGACGCACAAGAGTCGGTTGCCGACCGATACCTGCATGCCACGTCTCTTCTTTTGTTCCGGGCTCGTCGGCAGGTTTGCCTGAATCGTGCTGTGCCGTAGATGAGCCCTCAGGTGTTAGTATCGGGTCATTCCCACCGGACGTTGGCTTTGCTAGTGATGGTATACTGGGTTGAAACCTTTGAGATGCGCCAGAACGCCTCTTCAGCGGCTTTCCGGAGAGCCAAGATCCCTCACTGTCTACCGAGGCTAGAGATTGAGAGAGGATGGGTTCCGGTTTTGCACTAGATGACACATCGAGGTCCATTGGCGAATCACTCTGCTGCCGAACTCCGCCCATCGGAATTGGGCGACTGGGGGTATGACTAGGCTTTGAAGTAGTCTCACCTGCTTCTTCGGCTTCCTCAGGGCTTTTGGCGCCAGTACCGGTCTTATTTTGTGCACTTTCAGCGGGCAGAACGCTCGCTCCAGGAGACTGCATCCGCGAGTCAGGTGGTGATATAGGAAAATCTGGTAGGTCTTCGCGAAACTTGGACATGGTTCTCTGAGGCGTGGCAGAATCTGCTCGGCGGAAAGTGCGTTGAGGGGGTACTAGTGGAGGCTGCTTTCGAGCAAAAGACTCTCTGGACGTATTGGAAAATTCGGAAGGCGTGCTTCGGCCCTGGAACGAGGAGCTTAGTTTCCGCCGAGTGCCTCTTCGGAAGAAAGCCGTCCAAGAGCTCAACCGCTGGCTGCTGTGATCCGAAGCCGCACCCGTCAGGCTCGCGTTTTCGGGAATATCCGTGGTAGCTTCGCGGTTCAGAAGAGAGCCTTGGGACATGCTCTGACGGTCGGCTGTGCGTGGAGCAGGAGAGATTGGTGGTGACAGCGTGCCATGTAAAGGCTTCTCAACAGGTCTAGCAACATCTGTCCGGATCTTCCTCAGTGGTGACTTAGCGGGGATAGCAGGTTCAGCCTCATGTTCGGAAGGCAGATCTTGCGATATATCCATGTCTTTCTCGTCTTCAAACGGATTCCTGATCACAGTAGGTGATGTACGTTGTGGCTTGGGGTCCTGGAAGGGGTCGGCCGAGTCTCGGGAACGAGATCCGGACGGACCAGGATCAGTCTGTTCTGGTGCTGGGGCTGGTGCTGGTGCTGAAATCGGAGAGGACGTCGACTCGAGGTCCAAGCCGTGCACCCTTGATGCAGAGGCCGACACATATTCCTCCGTCCTTGCTTTGCGAGCTTCTTCTTCTCGCTGACGCTCTGCACGTCTTTCTAGCTTTCTCTGCAGCCTCGCTTGATCCATCTGCTTCTTACGCTCTTTCCGTCGTCTATCTCTTTCCATCAGCTCCCGAAGCCCACCAGCGTCCAGATCGTCCGCAAGATCATCAATGCGTTTCTTATCAGCATCCGTCTCTTCTTCAACAACTGGAGGTCTCCAAACCCTGCTTGGCCTTTGCAGCAGCTTCCCTTTTGCATGCTTAGGATTCGCGTCGTACCTAATGGTTGGTCTTGGGCCCAAAGCAGCAAATAGGCCTACTTTGAAAGAGTTCTGCACAGGTGCATCGTCGAGGCCAGGCAATGCTTCCGGCAGAGGCAACGAAACTTGAGATGCCGGCCTGTTGTGCCTCCTGCCCAATGCTCCTGGGACTTCTCTTGTTTCCTTTTGCAGCGGCCCACTATCGTAGAAGCTAGTAGGGCGTCTAGGTATCGGGATTGGTGACGAAGAGCTCATGGTTCTTAATTCTCTTTCTCGCGCATAGTCCTCTGCCTTGCGCTTACTCGACTTCCTGCGAGTATACGTTGAGTCTTGCTCAGATCGGCGTGCGTACAAAGTCGGTAACTGACGGACCACATTGAAGCTTTCAGGACCGAGACTTGATTGAGAGATGGGATTGTGTTGGTATAGCGGTTGTTCTTGCGATGGCTGACCAGTCTGACTCTGTCTTCGGGAGATAGAAACTGAAGGTGCCGAGGTTTGCGAGCCGCGGTGATGCTGCGGAGCAGTCATTCGGGATTTTGATAGACGTCGTGCACTGTCTCTGGGGTCATGTCTCGCTGTGGCTTTCGTAGTACCGCTCAGATCCGTGCTGGCTTTCTCCAATTGGCCCATCTTTTCCGAGGGAGGATTTTGCTGAAACGGATCGTGAGTATGCGTCGCCGAACCGGCACCTCGTTGCCTCTTCCCTCCACCAAATGGCCAAAAGCCCATGATTCCAGATCGCGATCAAAGGAGTGTACGGCTATTTGTGCATCGGAACGACGATGTCGGTATCAGTGATACAATCGCCAACGTAAGGAACGGTCGCAACAACTGGCGCGTCATTGAAATACTGCTATTTTGAGGTACAATCTCGCGTCTGCAGTCGAGAGTAAAAGGTGGGGAGGCTGTTTGCAGCGCCGGTGCGGTTCAGAATCGTGCTCGAAAATGACAAAAGAGGGATGTAGGTAGCGAACGTGGTCGACGATTGTCGATTCGTGCAGGCTCAACGGGCAGCGCAAAAATCGAAGACAAGGCCCGGGGGGCTTGGTTGGAGGATAACGGCTTTTGGATGAGACAGGATAGGACGAGAAGTTGGGAACGAACCAAGGGAGTTGTTTTGGAGTTCGAAAGGGTCCGGCTCGAGGGTTCAAAGTATGATGTGATGGTTTGGATGGCGATCAGTGCGACAAATTTCCTGCCTCGACCAGGTACCGCGCTGCAGCCCTCGCTGGTGTTGAAAATTACCTATGCTATACTATATTACGTTATAAGAGAGTAGGGTATCTCATGTGCTGACCTGCAGGTCGTCTGACAGCCGGATGACAGACAGCACTCCATGGAAGGAAAATCGGCGGTGGTGGCAGCAGATCAACTTTCCTGACGCCTCATGCGTATTACTGCCAGTGGGCTGGGGTTTGACCAGCCTGCGCGTCACTGGGCGTGCATTGGAGAAGCTCTAAGCCCTCTGGAGCCAAGCTGGCAATCGCACCGCGCTAACGGTGGGCCACACTTCGGCGGGGTCCTGCTACCAGACTGCAGAAGATACTTATCATTGGCCAGCTGTCAATTCACGTAGCCGACCAGTCACGGCCCACGAGGACACAACGGCTTTTCCTTTGATCAACAAATGCATTCCCCAATATTGCGCGCAATCTTCCAATTTTGTGTTGCATGAACGAAAAGGTTCTCGACCCTGTGTTAGGATTGCTGAATCCGGGTTCAGGAGCAAGAGCAAGCGAGGGTCAGCTGTGGAATACGTCCGCAAAGACAGGGAATGCTGGTGCTTTCGTAGAGCTAAGGGGGAACATGTAGCAAAGCGCCCAGCCACCAAATCACGTCGCGCTTGCTCCTTCTCTTTGGCTGTGCCCATTCTTCGATCGATAGCAATTCTCCGATTACCCTAGGCTAAACATAATGGGGAACGCGCCAGTGCTCTCGAAAATGTACCTAGGTACCTACTGGTACCCACTAGAACGGAGTAACTGTGTCGGTACTAGGTGAGCCGGACCTCATGGCAAAAGCCAAATGGACTCCGTAGATCTTGATGTCCGCTAGCAGCAGGGATTGAATTCGGAATTTTTGTTTTCCTGTCGGTGCCTCTCGAATGAGCTTTGCTGGCATGAGTTATTGAAACGACTCCAGTTCCATGCGGGAGTCATTTGAAAGTACCATATCACTGATGCCATACCCCATACGGTGCTGAAGATGAAGAGCAGCTGCGGACAAAAGCACAATGACTCAAAGGGGAAACGATCTATGCTTGAATAAGCGCCAGTATAATAGCTCAAATCAACTCTATTAATGCTTGACTACTCACGCTTTTCTAAACTCGAAGATCGTACTCAAATTTGTTTAGTACTCGGTGTACGTTTCGTTTGTGGCGTTGATCCTCTATCGAAGTGTTCGAAAACTTTTTTCCCGTATGACGCAATGAAACCTAATATAAGAAACGCTAGGTTGTCCACGTTGTCCGTTAAGCTGTCAAGACATGCAGGAAAGGACAGCTACCATTCAAGTCGAGTCGCACTTGCGCCCAGTGGCTTGCTGATCCCCATCTGCCTCCCGCCTGCCAGTACGATCAAACTCCGGGATGTGGCGTCTTACTTTTGCGCAACGTACTGCCAAGCGTCGTTGTGCTAGTTCGTCGTCAATACTTGTGATTCGCTACCACCAGAGATCAACTTCATCTAAACGGTCGGTAGTTGACAAGCACTTCAGCTTTCCAGATCACCACTCACCTTTTCGTTACCACGGACACCACGGACTACTTTCGGGATGATCTTAAACTTGAAAGTCCTGCGCTGTGGAGTCTCCGGATCTGCTCTTTATCGATTGTCCAGCATTCGAATGCAGAAATTAAGATTCAGGAAACTCCACTCTCGGCAGTCCCGTACGAGGATGGGAGGATAACGTGGATAACAGAGTCGAGTTCTCAAGATCGGCGAGAAGCTTGTGGCGGGGAAAGCACCATCTTGCACCGAGCACCGCTCTAGTATCGAAGTCCCTGCATAAGTATCGCTAAACGTAGAACAATCCGCTTAGGACCATGCACCCCGAGTCTCCTACGCAGGAATTGACGACTTGGTCCAATATTAGTACACCTGGTGTAAAGTTATCGGCGTAGACATGAAAAGGAGACAGCACTGGGTGAATTCTCTCTGTCCCGAAGTCCAGACAGTCTGAGTCTACTTCCCTATCGTTCCATACAAGCGGTCTCCAATATCGCCAACCCCAGGTTTGATCATACCTTTATCTGTTAACTCCCCATCCACGCCTCCTACCCAAAAGTCCGTGCCTTCTGGCCATTCCTCGGCGGCCCGCTTCAGCCCCTCGGCCGCAGTAATTACGTTAACCACGATTACCTTCCGCACTCCCCACTCTCTCAGGGTTTGAATCGCGGCTATCGCTGTGCCCCCTGTGGCAATCACAGGATCCACCAGGATAGCGGTCATAGCTAGGGAGGTTGATTGAGATTGTGGGAGGTTGTTGTAGTATTCGACAGGTTGGAGCGTGGATTTCTCCCGATAGAGGCCAAGGTGGTGCACCGAGGTGGGTTCGGGGAGCAGTGACTGGAATGCTGAAACCATGGACAGGCCAGAGCGGAGGATCGGAACGATAGTCAATGTTTGGGTTGGTATGGTGGTTTTGTGGTAGGAGAATCCCAGTGGAGTCTCGTCCTGGAAGGAGTTTTTCAAGTCAGTTGCCTTCAATGCCCGAAATTCCAGATTGCATGCGCGCCTTATCTACCACGACAGAGGAGACATTTGGCGATGTTCACGTACGGTTCCTGCTTCAACCAGTTGCAATGTTGCAAGGGCTTCCACGCCCAGCAAGATCGTGATGTCATTCACAAGCTGCTCAGTCTCTCGTGAAGTGGTGTTTTTCGACCTCAGTTGGGATAGCTTGGCTCGTAGACATGGATGTTGGGAGATGTGGACGTTTGATGGCAGGCTAGCCATCGTGCCGAGTTGAGGTTATCGAAAGAGCCGTTGAAACTAGTGTCAGCTACTTCAAAGGCACGATGCGGTCAAATGATAGTGCAGTGTTCGAACCCAATAAAATAGAGGTGTAACCTTGGCGCGGAGGTTTGAGGTGTAAGATGTCTCTTGGCCCCCGTTCCTTTATTTATTAGCAAGGGCACTCTAAACAATGAGTTGTGGTGTTCGACACTTACTCAGGCCGTTTGCATAGTGCACTATGTATTAACGATAAACGGGTTGTCCACACGCTGTTTGGTAGTTGATATGAGACCGGCAAGAAACGGAATAAACCGCATGAATCAAATACAGGGGGTGCGGTCTGTGAGTGAACTATTGCTACATGTTGGCGGGATTGAATTATGGCAGTTTACCTTGACTCGCAACAAGCCCTAGTTACCTACCTAGGTAGGCAGTCTCCAATCTTAAGAGATCCTCACCAGCAGTGGTCATGGTAGGGAGCAGCATTCTCTGCGTCTGACAAGTGCGACTGTATGCACATGTGCAAATGCTCGCATGCTGTTTCTACTAGTACAAGCTTGATATACGCCTTACCATGATACAGTGCCTATAACGCTGGCTAGGTCCATCTTCTGGCATGTATTCATCCAAAGGTATTGGCGCTTTTTGGCCTACTTACAACCAACAACGAAGCACATCCATCCCTTGTACCTACCTACTAAGCTATGCATCAACCGGAAGGCTAAACCCCGCATGGCACTAGGGTTGGCTAGGCAAAAAGGATCGTCGACAGATGCTCATAAATGCACATCTGAAGGCGTTTGAGCTCTTGAGACGTATAGATGCTATTGTTGAGTAAGATTATAAATGCGACGTTGTGGGAAAGTGTGTTGCATACATAGCGAGAGCGAGAGACACGAGGCAAATGGAAGGTTTGGAATAAAGACGGCACGTCAATGCAGGATCGCTCGTGACGCAGCCAGATGTGTGTACCTTGTTTAATTTGTCACCCCATAAACGGGTCAATCTGACGTGCATTGCCGGCTTGAGGTCTCATGGTATTCCACACACTCTCGGAAAGAAATAAACTATCCAGCAGGATGTATTTGAATCAAGAATGTCAGAACATACCACATGACCGCCAGGAACAGCCGGCGGTGTTCTTGTTAAGCTTTAATGCCAAGGTCAAAGTGTGTAGTTCGTATTTGTTCGTATTTAGGATCGACGTAATGACATTTAATGTCGAAACAATTTGCATCGTAAAGTTCAAGTTGAAATGAGCGGCTGTTCCACCATGCATCGCCTGCACGGGGAGCGCGATAGCATATCTATATCTAAGGGCCGCGTCTGCAACAGTTCCTTCCGTTTCCCAACCTCCAGCGCCTTGCTCGAAAACAATTTTCATCTATCACCAGACCCATGAGCTTTTAAGAAGGTGAATCAAGAAAGAGGTCATGCTTCGAATCATCGTTCGAGCTCATCAATCTCTCTCTCCTTCGCACGTAACGCAGCTCGCATAATCTCTGCCTCCCTCATCAGAACCGCTCTGCGTTCGTCTCGTCTTCGCATTTGTTCCTGCGCAGCTGCCTCTGCATGAATTCCATGAAGTCTAAGGTCTCCTTGGCCGTGACTGGCATGCGCCTGGGGTTGAGGATGCTGCGTTTGCTGCGTGTAGCTTTGGCTCGGCGCAACAGGCGAACGTCGCACACCTATTCCAGCGTCTTTGTACGCGCTAGGGTCTGTGGTAGCTCTCACTGTGCCATCCGGACGAAATCCAGTAAAATCGACTATGGGCGGCAAGCGAATTCGCTTGGGCGATGAGGACTGATCTGGGGACAAATCCATCGCATCTGGGTTGGGGTGGGGATCTGGAGATGGTGATGCATGACTTGCACTCGACGGCGCTACCTCTCCTTCCGTAGCAGCTGGTACCACTCGCTTCCTTCTCTTAATCGTTGACTTTTTCATCTGTACGGGGCGGTGCGATCCATGTAATTTGTGGTACAAACCACAAGCATTGCAGATGGGATGACCTTGTTCATCTCTCCTCCACAGCGGTGTGACTGTGGTCCCACAATTCTTGCAGGCGACGATCATTGTTGACATGGAACTTGTCGGTGTGGGTTGGGTCATATCGACATCTGCAGCGCTGGTGGAGGGAGGGCTCTCCTGTTCACTGCCAGAAGCAGCACCACTTTCGTCGTCAACGGTGAGGCCTCTTTGGCTTCTCGCTCCAACGGAGGTGCCTGGCGCCATTCGAGACATGCGATTATTGAAGGCTGGACAGCCACTGCACCCTTCTGCGCCACCAGCACCATTACACTGACCACGTCCTGGGCACGACCCTGGGACATGCTCGGGCTCACGATAAGGCAATGAACTGCGACTCGATTCCTGCAACGTTGGACTGGGAGCAGCTGCGATGTCTACGTTTTTGGGTCGCGGGCTTTTTTGCTTCGGTGTTGCTGCGTTTCGCTTAAAATTGGTCGGCCGCGGTGCGTTGCGGGTTTTTTGGTACAAACCACAAGCATTGCAAATCACGTTGCCTTGAGGAGACCTCCGCCATAAGGGTGTCCTTGTAGTGCCACAATTACTACCCAAAACGTTAGTGAGCGGTTGCGCAGGTACGATGGCATGATCGGGAGTTGCCCAAGACCAAGATGCTTACCTGCAAATCTGACCAAGTTGCTGATGGTCGTCTACTGGTGCTGGTATCGTCGTTTCAGTGCTCTCTGTGGACGCTGCCGTGGCAGAAGGACTTGTGGATAAAACCTGACGGACTGAGCGGGTTCCATCCCGTGGAACGTAAGATGCGGCTCGTTCGCCTCTCGCAGAAGAAACCAACTGGTGTGCGGCATCAAGATCCTCGGCCGAGGGTTGCCGCAGCAAGCTCGGTGCGGTAGGGAAATCTCGTGAATGTGGATGCGAAGCCATGGGTGGGTGAACGGCCAACATCTCTGAGAGCAAAGGGTGTGGCAGTCGCTACCTGTCACTACGAAACATCGGGACTGGCTGGGAGAGACAACTGAGCAGCGCCTAGGATGTAGGAGTCTTCACAGGTTTGAAGAGGGGGTGTGAGATGTTGAGCGCAAGAAAGAATCGTCGGGTGAAATATGTTATTTGCGAATATGCAGAAGATGCGGTGGGAGTCTCGCAGTTTAGATGTTGGCTGCTGATGGCGTGATTGGGGGGGTTTTCCAAGATTAAGAGGAGGAGATTTGGTGCGCCTCGAGGAGGATGACAAGCCGCTCCTTAGTTAAGGGTGGGTGTGCTAAGAGGGGAGTTTGTCAAGGCCCCGGTGATATCGAGGCAGGTTACTTTTCGAAAGGTTAGCCAGAGAAAGACACGACATCTTTCGTCACTGCCCCGAGTAATACGCAATTATGACGCCCGTGATTGGTTCCCGGGGGAGGTATTAGTGCCCTTGACCGCCCCGAGAACACGACACGACGCGCTAAATGAACGCCAAATGTGGAATCGATTATTGTTTTCACCATTACCATGCTCTACCAGGTCGCTGGAATAATTCAACGCATCGTGGATGAAAGCTCCCGCTTTTTTTCACGGAGTAGTCCTTCGGACAAGACGATCGCGGGTAGGATGTACAGACATGGAAGCCACCGGACGATGGACCACGTTGTTCTTAGATTCAAGTTTGAGAAAGAGCAACATGCTTAAATTCGACATAGCTATGATTTTCCGAGTTGGCGGCACTTTCCCTCTCGCTCTGCCGAATGCCAGGTAGCTGGCTAACCGTGGCACTGGCATATGTCAGCGGTCACAGCCTCGTCTGCGTCTCTTCAGCGGCTACTGATGACGCAGTCATTCCCACTTTTTGCTGAAATATGTTTTCCCAGGAGCACCCAAATACTTACCCACGCTAACAAGTGCTCGTTCTCTAAAATCATGACCCCCTTTTTAAATGAATGGCGCGGTGTTAGACCTGTGGCCTCTTGGTACCACCACAGCGCATTTTCCACCGAATGACCAAAAGATCTTAATCACACAGACAGCGCCATGTCCGTTGTTGAGACAAGCCGATCCAAGAAACATATACACCGACCCGTTCACCTAGAGAGCATCCCGATCAGACCTGCTCAGCACCCCAGCCGGCATCAGCATCTCTCATGTTGGAAGGTGGTTCGATCTGAGGCGCGAACTCGAGGGCACAATATCCAAGACCGATTATCCCAACAATTGTGCCAGCGGCAATACGCAACCATCCACCAGAGAGGATGATGCAGCCAACAAAAATGTAGACTTTTCACACGTCAGCAGATTTTTCGAAGATGCAACTCGTAGTATTCGCCAACTCACAAACGCCTCGGCCCAGGAAGCTGAATAGAAACGACGCATATTTAGGAACGTATGGCGGCACTTGTGGCAAGAGCTCCAATCCAGCGACCGCTATGTCAGGGTTAGTTATCAGTCCAATTCCGACTCTTTTCATTGTCCCATACCTAGACCGAAGATGATCACGTAGATTCCGATGATGATGTCGCGGCTGGTTGAGGAAGATCAGTCAGTACCGATTGTCGTCTCCCGATGCTCCGGCAAGACTGAGAAGGCTTACAAAAGATTCGTCGAATTGATGAATTGACTTATGCCTGCAAAACCGTACTTAGTCATCGATCTTCTCATCTCTATCGCGGTGCGCGAGAGGCACGTACCTCCAAGAAGCATAATAGCGCCGACCGCCAGGTTGACCAGCCGACTACAAGGGTATTGTCAGCGACTGCTCTTTGTCTTTTGCTGGTGATGCTTCATTCTCTTCAGCCATCAGGATGATGTGCGCATCGCTCAGGAGTCAATCGTCGAGACATAGGGGAGCGTGGAAGCCATACAAAATGTTCGAAAAATCCATGCTCGCGGTCGCCAACAGGATCCTGAAAGTCTCGTTCGAATTCGCAAAGGCCGGCTATTCTCCAAACAAGAGAGCTTGAGCGGGATGGAATAGATGAAAGGTATTTCGGATTGAGTGTCGTGCTCTGCAAACTTTCCAGTTACATGCGAACTTTTAGCAGCGCGATTTCGTGTAGAACTATATTATTTAGGCGCAGTGAGCTCCTGCTAGGCAGAACGATAAATTACTCCGGTCGGCAGCTACGTTTGGCTGGAGCCAAAGTTCAAGGTTTGAAATTGCCCCTGCCACAATCCGCTAAGGACACCTTTTCCCCTTACTTACTCACCCACTGTGCTCACCTTACTCACAAGTTGAACTTGCACTATGACCCACCGTAGTTGTTGTCTTCCACCAAATTTCCCCCGAGCTGCCATACATCACCTAGACAATCAAAGCTTCAAGAGCAATCGTTGAGTAGAAGATAAACAGAGAGGAAAGAAATCCGAGCTCAAGATTTGATCTACGGTCTGATTATGAGACATTCGAGTATCGCAGAAGAAGTCTTGGTATGTGGTTGGTCCGCTACGAGTATCGCTTCAGATCTTGCACGTAAGGCTGGAGAGTCTGCAGATTCTTCTCGCAAGACTCTATACTAGCTCTGCTTCACACTTTCTGATCTATACCCATTATTTAACCATTTCTATATAATGCCATGGGTATCATTTATCTTGACCGCTCTGTCGCTATGCCTAAATGGAATCAAAATAATCACTATCCCTTGTAGACTCCGGCAGCCCATGTATCCTGAACGCCAAATGATGCTATGTCTGTAGAGCTGAGCGTGGTGCCCCTGTGACGACACTGGGTATGCTGGGAACAATCTCTTGTCTGAAGCTGGGGTTTGACCCTTGTTGTGAGATTTCTTCTAGTCTTGTCCGTTGAGGAGCGTCCTTTGCAGCATGGTTGTCGTTGTCATAGTCAAAATCATCACCCACGAGGTCAATAACTTCAGGTGGTGACGAAGCAGCACTTTCGACAGTGCTTTCCCTCGTTTGTTGTGCATGATCAGAGGAGGAATCCGTCCCTTGGCTACTGGTCGGTGTAGGAGGCCCAGAAGACGCCGGCTGACTGGTTGTCAGAGGAATGGCGAGGTTTGGTGAACCACTCAACTGCTTCACAGCTGCCCGGCTACGGAGGCTTCGTTTCTTTCTATCTGTCCGCTTCGAAGACCGGGGCTGATCGCCATCGTCCTCGAAAGACCTTTTTGAACTGGTGCTGTGGTGAGAAGAAGTGACTGATGGACTTCTTGCTCTCTGTTCGTTCAGGAAGTCCAAGTTGCTTCGGAGGTCTTTGCAGCTCCTTGTCACTAGTTCGTGCATCATATCCTTACTCGGGTCAGACCTCATTCCACGGACAGCTCGAGCACTGAGGAGGTTATTTTGCTGAACTGCCGGCAGATTTTGTCGTGGTAGAGTCTTGGGTCTGGAAGCCAATGGCCGAAAGTGTGTGTCTGAGTAACTCTTTTGAGATGAATCGTAATGGGCATGCCTCTCCTCATCACCACCATAGCAGATGTGCAGTGCAGGCTTGGATGTTGCATCCAGCTCCCTGTGCTCATTCGTGTACGGCAGTGTTAGTGTATCCCAACTCATGGATGGTGGAAGATGCACCATGACATCCTGATCGTATGCTCTGACAAAGGCAAGCAGTTCAGGCTGACCGCCGTACGTACCGAGTCGTGACATGGCAACGAGGTAGCCCTCAAACGCGTCATCTTCCATCTGTTTTCGGATGGACTCGGTTGTGGCACGTGTTGCTCTTTTTTGGACCACATCGTTGGCGTTGACAAAGTCTTCGTAGAGGGGCCGAAAGGTACGCATGTGTTCTATAACGGTAGCCCGAATCTCGCCATGGCGGCTTGGACTTCCATAGAGCTGGTCTGAAAGGGATGCAAAGAGACAGTTGCCTGTAGAAAGAATTAGAAAGTCGTTGTAACAGCGTCAAAACGTGATCAAATACCGTCACCTGCGATAGACTTCAAGTGTAATCCTTCCTTGTCCAAGCCCGGCCACACCATCTTGGGCTTCCGCACAATGATTGGGAGCTGCAAAGATGCAGCATCGTTAGCCATTGTTGTGACGAATCCATTGATATGCCCGTTCGTGTCTCACACGGCAAAATCAGTGGTTTCATGAAAGCACCACCATTATAGCAGCAGAGACAGGGTTAGGGACAAACGTAACAGATGACAACAACAAGGACGCTTCGGTCGGAGTGGCTCTGCCTAAAGCTCCTGACCATATTCCAAAGTTAGGAAGATGCGGAGTGGGTGCCACACTGGCCACACTAGCAAGTCAAAAACTGCTAGGTTGCCCTATTTTGTTTTCAAGGGCCTGCAGGGGCTGCCTTCTGCTTTTGCCTGATGTCATGGGTCAAAGCCAAGACGAGGCCCAGCTATTTGCCTGCAAGAATCGATTTTGTGCTTTTCCCAATGTCGGAGTGAGGAACAGATCTAGAGCTTACCTGCCAAACACAACCTTGAGATTTCTCTGCTGCCTGAAGCGCTGCCCAGTCTCGATGTACTGCCGGTTCAATCGATACCCCACGCGCCGCTGCTGAATTCTAATAGTGGAATGATCCCCAATCAGACTGCGGGCGTGTACCAGTATATATAATAAAGCCACGCACTAGAAATTTATGTGCTCGATCATAGTGGAACGCAACCGATCAGATTTGCAGGCGTATGTCAACATGTATAAAGCCATGTATTAAAATTTCGTTCCTATTCTCCTACTTTCCCCCAGTGACAGACCGGGAAGTGCACTTCACTTTGCCAGCCTCACCTACTCGGGACTATTGCTTCAAGTTAGTGACAAACTGTTGTAACTTTCTGAAGCCGTGCTGACTTTCTGAATGGGGCACAATGGAAAAGAATATCGTAGTTCTCGGGTGAGTGGTCCTGTCGTCATGCGCGGCTCTACTCAGTGTTCGACGCATTCGGCAGACAGCTCACAGTGAAAAACGTTGACTTACAAGCATCAGTGCGGGAGTATCAGGTAAGACTTGCTACGCTCAGTGTCCCGTCTCAGAAACTCACAAGCTAGGTTTGACGACGGCATTCCTGTTATCCAAAAATCCTGCCTACAAGATAACTGTGACTGCGAAGCATATGCCAGGGGACTATGACATCGAATACGCGTCGCCGTGGGCGGGAGCTGATTACATGCCGTGAGATGCTACCAGCTCCCAGGCCAAGACGATGGCTAATGCACACGGCTCAGAGTCTCCTCGGAGGACACTGAGGAGGCTGAATGGGACGCCAATACCTGGCCTTACCTGGAAGATCTTGCCAAAAATCACCCTGAAGCAGGCATTCACTTTCAAGGTCCCGATCACTTTCTCTTCACTCGCCCACTGAGATACTCACCTGGACAGAAAGTGACATCCTCTACCGTAAGAAAGATGTGGATGCTGCCACTGCATGCCGGTTCGACTATTCGGCATCTCTGAGACCTTGGTACAGCGTCCTCTTCCCTGACGTGCGTGTCCAACTTCCCTCACATGTGGGATTTTGTCTAATGTGAGGGTAGTTCAAAACCGTCCCAAAGTCGGAACTCATGGAAGGTATCGATACCGCTGTAGCGTTCACGTCTGTATGCATAAATACAGCGATATACCTGCCATGGCTGGTATCACAGAACCTAAAGAATGGTGTCATCTTCAAGAGAGGTGTTTTCAAGCACGTGGCCGATGCTGCGGCGCCAGGGGTCCACCATTCTGGGAAATCTGCAGATCTCGTGGTGAATTGCACAGGTCTAGGCTCACTCAAGCTCGGAGGGGTAGAAGACAAAAAGCTTTATCCCGCCAGAGGCCAGATTGTCGTGGTGAGGAACGATTCAGATAAAATGTACACCATCTCAGGCACAGACGATGGTCCCGATGAACGGGCGTACATCATGACACGCGCTGCGGGCGGAGGCACCGTTCTTGGCGGATCTTACCAGAAGGACAATTGGGAGTCTCAATTCGACCCCAACCTGGCTGTCAGGATTATGAAACGGTGTGTGGACATGTGTCCGAAATTGACGGGTGGAAAGGGCATCGAGCATCTGGATATCATACGACACGCTGTTGGCCTACGGCCAGCCCGGGATGGAGGTGCTCGTGTTGAAAAGGATGTAGTCAATGGCTTGGCGGTTGTGCACAATTTCGGGCATGGCGGAGCAGGCTACCAGAGTTCATACGGCACTGCAATTGCTGCTGTCAAGCTAATCGACGAGGCTTTGAAATCTGGGACCCATACGTGACATGAGCAGCTGTCGATGATAAGTACAATGATAACGGCTGTGGTTGTGGAATGAGGCCATCACTCGTTTCACGATGTAACGAAGATTCTTTAGGAACACTTCGTACGTATATAATTCGAATGATGTAGACCTGTGAACATCGCTTAGGCAAAGTGAATTAGCTTCTGAGGCGGGGATGCACTTAGTAATTACAGATGTACATTTGATATCGTTCATTTCGTCTTCAGGTCTTCTTCAGGAATGATCTCAGCCGGCCACTTGACCGAGTCCCTCCAGGATGAGGTATCAACATCAAGTCTGAAGGGCAAGGTATACGATCTTGATGATAGCGGTGGCCGCGTGGAAGTGCCATTCGGTGGCGAGCCGTACGACACAGACCGCGATTCAGTCCTTGAAAGACTAAGCGAGGAGCCCATACTCATGATGCTCTCGCTGAATGACCCAGGTTTCCTCAGCGACTGTCTACTTGGCCTGCGCTTTATCGAGCTGAATTTGAGCCTGTCCAGCACACTATTTCGTCGATTGGGCGATGCTTCCTCCAGCTGTGATGTGCTCCCTACGGAATAGCCGGCAGCAGGAACTGGTGGTCTCGTAGGTGCAGGGGTGCTCCCTTCCGGCCGGACGAGTTCTCTGACCAGCTTGTCAAACATATCGTTAATTTCAGCGACGTGATCCTTGGCGCTGATCTCAAAGAGCTTCTGGCAGCGAAGCTCAATTGCTAGCTGTCGTCCTTCTTCTAGGGTCACCTTTCTGTCACTCTCAAGGTCGGCCTTGGTGCCAACGAGAAAAATGGGAAATTTGGCTAAGTTGGTCGTTGACTTTGCTTGCTTTATCTGCGTATGAAGCTGTCTTAGGTGCTGAAATGACTTTCTGTTGTCGATAGCATAAAGAAGAATGAACGCTTCGCCGGTCTGACAGAGTAGTTGTTCGCCCGCGGGCTCTGCTGGGATTAGGTCCAATAAATATGGTTGGTCGTCGATGATGAGTTTCTTTTGGTCAGTTCCGCCGAAAGAAGGATCATAGCTTTCTGTGAAGATCTCATGTATGTACTGCAGGGTACGTCAGACCAATCGCAAAGCTAAGCTCACTGCAATACCAAGGCCGTTGAAACAAGCATTGGCCATGCAAATCAAGTTGACTGACCTTTTTCACGAGAGCTGACTTTCCGGTCTTTTCTGCCCCGAGAATAACTGCTCTGATTGCTTTCTGATGATTCGTTTCTGGATCAGACATAACGACAGTCTAGACTCTGGAAAGGTGCAAGCCCCTGACTCAAAAAGGTATCGCAGTCATGTTTGTCGATACATAACCTTCTAGTCGCAAGTACCCGAATTATCTAGACAAAATTCGCGTGGCTAGGTGGAGGTTCGCGAACTCGTATCACTCTTCGGAAAATTGGTCCAGTAAGAAGGTGCTCTGGCCAAACCTATTAAGTTGGACACCACGTTGCTTAACCTGGAATGGTTAGCAGCGGGGATTTAGTGGCAGTGGGCGAACCGTTTAGCAGCAGGAGCTCCGAACAACCCCCTGCATGAACTCCTTACTTGTCATGCCACTGTTGACGATCTAGCTCATACTACCCATCTGTTAACACCGTAACCGACGAGCGCATCGTATCAGGGTCCTAGCTATACGTTGCCGGATCGTGCTAGAACTAACAAGAACTACGGAATAACCGCCTGCTTGAGAAACAGAGGTACCCTCAACAGGCGTTCTCCTTAGCCGTTACGAAGACTGTTCAAAATCTCATAGTCGTAGGATAATTTGTTTAGCGCACTTGTGATGAAATAGCTTCGCCATCGGATGGCTGCATGCATTATGAAAGCAAGCCCGGGCAATGAGAACTAGATATACACTTATGATTACATTATGTCCATCGCTGGAAGTATTGTACTACACCGTCGACAGGCTCAGCAGCCGCCCATGGTTGCCATCCTAATCCTGGTGCATAGGTGATATACACGTATATAGCAGGCTAGATCATCAGGCGTGAAGTCGATGCCGTACACAACGTCCCAAACGGCAAGTTACACTGCAAAAGGAGATACAAAAACCAACGCTTCTACGTACAATGGACCATACCAGCTTCGTATCTCGGTCATGGCCACAAAGACCTGCGGATATCGTGAGAGATAACAACAAGATTCACATCGAATCCAGGATGCAAGAGCTGGTCGTGTCTTCGTGAACGCGTAGAAAATCCAACAGAGGAAAGCTGTGGTTGGTCACCTTCTCCGATGTCAGAGGTATCTGCCACATTTTATAAAAAATATGAAAGTCGTTTGCGATAGAGGTTTGGGCGTTTCAGCGCTTTTGCTGTAGGTCGAAAAAGGTGTGCTCAAAGAACTGGAATTGTGTTATTGGTCGTGGCAGGGATAATTGCGTCAATCGAGTTCATTTTATGAGAAGCAGGAGGTGCAGGAACACCCATTCGCTTCTCTGGAAGACTAGCCATTCGACTGGGTACCATTGTGAAAGGAATGCTGAAAGCTGAAGCTGAAGACTTCCGTGATGCTTGGCTTCCGGGTCGAACCGGCGCACCGACGTCTTTCACGTATGCGGGGGGGCTTTTGATGCTCTCGGGAGAAGTGGCTCTTGGTGTAGGTATCGGAAATGAGGAAAGGGACACTTCGCCGGGCGATAGTGGCGCCTTGTCGCTTGCATCAAGTAGGGCAAAGACAGGGTTCACAGCGCCTGGCTGCGATGATTCGACCTGAGGGAGTTTAGGAGGAGGAGGGATGTCATCGGGGTTTGCTTGTGAAATGGACGCTAGCTTTGTCTCCCTCGTCTTTGGGGCAGAGTCGGAATTAGCCTTGGTGTCCTTGTGAGCTTTTTTGAGATGCCTTGGTGAAGAGGTTGCAGCTGTAATCATAGCTATGGTAACTTCTGCCAGAGACGGTGGCGGGGCGGTTGTCGAAATAACGGAATTGGTGGGGGACAGAGCCCTGGTAGCAGGTGTCGCGGCACCGCCTGGAGTTTCTGATACTGGCAAAACTTCCGCTAAAGGCTCTTGTAGGCTCTGCTGCAGGCGTAGGAGAGCCGCATTGGCTTCAGCATGTTTTTTGTGGTAAGCTTCTTCATCGAACTTTGAACGCGGAAGGCTCTTTCGCCAAGCACTGGCTTTCGATTTAGTACTCTTCTTGCTTCCCTTCTCAGGAGTTTTCGCTGTCCTGGCAATGGAAGCAGAAGAGCTCACTGGAGTATCGCCAAATGCTACTTTGTTGGCCGACTTAGGCGAACGGCTGCGGCCCTGTTTATCGCTCGAGGTGGACCGAGATGAACTTGATGGCTCCTTCGAAGGCTTTGGTGGATCTGCCGCATGTTTCCGCTCAGTCAGAGCATCTATTCTCTTGTTGATAGGCTTTTCGAGAGGCACCATGGCGAAATCCCTGGTCTTGACGCCGGGAAGCGGTTCCTGATCCAGAGGACCGGCGGGAATTATGCTCTTGGCTGCCTGTCGAATTTCCTCGCTGTCTTCAAGTTTTTCTCGCCTTTTACCCTCTTTCTTGTGAGAAACCTTCTGTTCTCTTGAAGCTCTGGAACTTCTTGAGTCGGTGCGCAGAGCCTTGGATCTCTTTGTACTAAGTTGGTGTGGATCTACTGCATCGTCAGGTTTGACATCTGCAAAAACTTTGACAAGCGGTGTAATATTAGCAGACATCCCGGGGTTTGAAATACGCTTGGCCTGGTCGGCTTTGTCGCCAGAAGAAGCATTCGACACTCTCACGACGCCTTGGAACTCCGCATGTCCACTTCTTTTCTGCGATGCTAGAATTTCTTGACTTGAACGTGGCGAAGTGGAAGTGACGGTGCTGATTCCAGAGAAAGTAATTGCCATTGGCGGAGACGAAGAAGTTACTGTCTGAATGGGCGAAAATGTCCAAGCAGCCGTCACGTTAGGTGTTTCTGATTTCACTTCCGACTGATCGTTTCTGGTAGAGGAATCAATGACCACAGCATTCGCGGCGTCGGAAATAGCTTGCGAGCGTCGAGCCAATTGGCCCAAATCTAACACTGGCTCCAGAGCGGAGGACCAGCGAGAGTTTGGGACGACTTGATCTTTCTCCGGAATTTTTGACGACGGCGGTGGGTGATGGACGATCATTGGCATGATCTTCTGGAAAGCATTGCTATTTGCATCTTCGATGATTGGAGTCTGCAGATACGACAACGAGTCGACTTCGTTGTTATCCTCGCTTGTGAGATCCATAATCGTACGGTTTCCTACCATGACTCTTTTGTATGCAGAAGCAATGCTCGTGCTGGATGGCGGCCGTCGCTTTTCATGAGGCCTTGACGCATTGCTTGCTTGTTCGCGTGACTGAGACTGTGCAGCGGGAGTTACTCGCTGTATGTCGAATGAACGTGAAACCGTGGGGTCGTCACGTTCAAAATGGGTTTCGTCCGCACCTGTGCTGCTACGTACGCTTTGTTGCTTGGATTTCGCTGACTGCGCCAGTTCTGACAAGTCTGAACTTCGTTTCGCTGAGTCCGCATACGACGAGACTCCGGAGTCTCGTAAGTATTCTGTACGTCGGGGAGACGCTGGTAGAGGGTTTTCAATATGCATGGCGTTCTCGGCTTGAATTTGCCGGCGCGCTTCCAACCATCTAGACTTCGCTCTTTCCAGTTCTCGCCCAGCTTGGCGCACCTGATCAGTATTTTGTTGAATGATGAATTCTTCACTTGAGCGCTCCTGCGGGATGGCTGGAAGGTGATCAGTACCATCTCTGGTCCAAGAGCTATTTTGTCGAGTGTGCAGACTTGGCTGCTGTTGATTAAATCGACCCCAGGCGATTTCTGGGTTAGACGAGCGGTGAATGTAGGAGCCAGACTGAGCAGACGATGACCGGTCATCTGTTGACTTCGGACGGTCGTTGGGATGTTGTCGCCGGGGAAAAGAGTACTGGGCAGCAATGTGACGCGCATTGCGAGATGCTACGTCTTCTTGATACATGGAAGCCGGCTCATACTGCATCCGTTGTTCGTGTCGGGCAGCAGACAGAGCATCGTGATTGCGGTCTGCGAACTCTTCATTGACCAGCCCCGGCGGCTTTTGTGATTGTGCTGAAATGGTAAAGATGTCCACGTATTGTCTCGCTTTTGGTCCGAGGTGTAAGGTATGTGGGTTTCCACCTCGACCTTGCGGCTGATACTTGACCGCTTCCGCCGCCCGATCTAAAGCTCTTTGCATGCTTCCAGCCGTGTTCGGCCTTGAATTGGTTGTTGGGGGTACCGAAATGTTCATCAGCATTGGTCGCGCGAGACCGCTCGAGCTGGGTGGGTTTTGCTCAAGCGGAGATTTGGGTTGTCTGAATTGATCATGGCTGATCTTGTGCTCCACCACGGCACTGCTCTGACGTGGCACGGTCATGGATGACCTCGTCGTAGATAAGTGCAAGGGACTTGGACCCGACCTGTAACTGGATTCCGCGTCGGCAAAGGTTGTGTATCCATCGCGTTGTCCCTTGCTCTTTCTACGCGCTCGAAACCTTCTGAGCGCATCCATGTTTTCACTCGAGACTCGAGCAGACGGTGGGCCCACGAGCCAATTCATCAGTCAGCCGCCATCACGCGGCCAGTCCCGTAGGAACGACAGGGTGGTGCTTATGGTTGTATTAGAATTCAGTTGCCGACGATCGAGACGAAGGATAAGACAAATATATTTGAAAAGGATATTGGATAAAACATGTAACGTCTCGGTGCGCAGGAAATTCTGACTCGATTCTCTATACCAATGAATAGGGAATAACGACCGGTCCGCAAGGGGGGACGCAATGAGTGGTGCGCAACAGAATTGCTGTGCCCAGATGGACCAGAAGACGCGGGTAAAGGCTGCGAGGACGGTCTAGTGGAGAGAAGTATTACTTCGTAAAGTGGACATCTGACCTAGGTCGATCACGTCGATCTTTCACCAAGGACGGATTCGGGGATGGTGATAGTAATACGAAGTAGGTCGTGCCTGGGTGAGATTGGCCGGCCCGTGGCTATTTGCTTAGGCTCGAAGTTCGACTTGCAAGGGTTCGCCTTGAATCACAAAGTCTGTAATACGAAATAGGACTCTGCAGACATCAAAAAGACGATGAACAGCGTTGCTTTAGATGCTCTGTAGACTCCGAACACCATACCGTACAGAGACAGGCTGGTTTGAAGCTTGAACGAAAGCCCTGGTTTGGCATGAGAGTTATATTTAACCTCCAAGTGTATTTGCTACACGAGGGCCAGAGACTTGATTCGGGACCCATGCCCATTGTTGCTCCAATTCTGGCATAGACAAGTATAGCTTTAGGAAAGCGCAATGTTAGAAACGACAACTAACGAAATTCTGAAAACCCTGTATCACATTCCCGGGCCGGTACTTCGTACTTCGTAGTCATGGCATGCTTAGCGTCACGCGACGAGCTCGAGCAGCCACCTATACAGGGCCCTTTAACCAACGAGACCTTAGCTTGAATGTGCTCCAACCTACCTTTTAAAGGCCTAGAGATTTCCGAAAAGGCGGTGCTGTGCTATCTATAACTTGAATTGCGAGTCTGTCACATTTGAATTTTGCGTACCAGTGGCAAGTTGGTGCAATTGCGCAATAAACTTCCGGTTTCCTTTCCCTCTCTATGCAGTTTGTATCGAGGTCAAGTTCTCGGAATTTGTAAGTACCTATTAAATTAGATGCCCAACTCGGCCCCAGAGCTTACGTGAAATGTATGTGGACGGGGGCGCCACCCTGCAGCCACAGTTCCAGGGAAGTGGCCTGCATCTGTTACCCCGTCCAAAATGTGTCTTGGCGCGATCGGTGTTCCACACCAATACTTGTGGTCTTGAATATTGCGTTCTTCCGAAGCTTTACGTTTACAGAATGAAGGCTGCCTAGATACACGTTATACAAATCCAAATTCGGCGTTTGAAAACGCTGCATCGCTCTGGGCAGTCCAGAGCAGAGTCCACTGCACCCACAAATGCTTCTATGATGAAGCGTTAGTGCAGTTCATCGGAGAATTGATTAAGTAAGAAGATGTGGCGTGCAGGTTTGAAGACTTGTTCAGATGCTGTGGTCAAATTTCCCTTTTCTATGGAATCAACCTCACATCATCGCGAATCGTGCTCGGGATTTACCCATGTCGGTAGTCCTGACTTTTGTCTTATCAAAGGCCCAAATTTCTGTATCATTGCAATGACTGGCAAAGCACCAAAGACCACAATCAATGCTTGAGCCGCAAAGCACCATATCCAACCTGATGCTACCTGCCAAGGAGCGATGAAAAACTGCCCACTGGTTAGCCGTGTGCGTCTTATGGTTCCACCTTTCGAGCACTTACAGGATCAATAAACGCTGACATGTTCAGGCAAACAGCATACAAGACGACTGTCGACATGCTTTGAAGAGGGTACGCGTCGACAATGTACGCTACAATGGTCGTGTTTCCCATCTGAATCCCGGCAGCGAAGAGGAAGAAAGCAACCTGTCCCACCATCCAGTGGTAACCGCGCTCCACGCTGACGCCCCACACGATCAAGCCAATCGCTGAGAGTAATCCAGCGGGATATGCAAGCCAAAGTCTTTGCTCAGGAATTCGCAGACCATCGTTCTTCTTTGCCAATCGAGTGACGATCATGTCTGAAAGCCGACCGCCAAGCACAATCTCTGCGAATAGTGTGCCGAGCAACAAGCCGATGAAAAAAAGCCCCTGTATCACGGGGGTATAGTTGGCATACGCTGCGGGCAACATGGTGATTACACTGAGCACCCACCAGTACCAGAGGAAACAATACCCGGCAACGGCGATGATCAGAACAGGGAACTTGAAGCTCTTTGCGAAGCGAACGATGCTGTCCCAAGGCTTGGGATGTCTCATACCTGGCACTGGCTTTACGATGTTGAGGAATGGGAGCTTTTTGGTTCGAGGGATATCGGAGACTGAGGCGTCGCTCCTCCTTCGCCCCATCTTTTCGATGTCGAGTGAGCCCTCCTCACCGTCCCTTGCTACAGGGGCGACTTGCAGCATTCGATTCCGCGGGTATAGTGTTTCTGGCATGAATGCGAGTTCCAAAGCCAATAGGGTACCGAACAAAATTGCGGTGAACCATTGTATCCAAGCAGAACTCACAATACCAAGGAAGCCTCCGAAAAGAGGCCCGATAAATAGACCCGAGTCGATGGCGAGGACCCATATGCCTAGTTTCTGGCCGCGTTCATGCTCGAAGAACATGTCGTTCAAAGTCGCCAAGCCAACACTTGCGCCAGGGCTGACTCCGAGGCCTTGGAAAAATCTTGCGGCCATATACCCACCATAACTTGAAGATTCGGCGGCACCAATGGTTGCACCAAAGGCCATCAAGGTGCCAAGGATAAAGATGATCCTCCTTCCATAAATATCAGCAAAGGAGGACCAAAGCAGAGGACCAACAGCTAAACCTAAACGAGTTTGCAGATCAGTATCTGAGCATGAAGACTCTACACGTTTCACACCATCGTCCATGTAACTCACCTAGGGCCGGGACCGCCACAGTCCAATTAACTTGAGCATACGTTATCTGGAATTGCTCCTGAAGACCGACAAATGATGGCACCCTATCTGCATTAGGTATAAGACTTTCAAAGACAGCGTAACACCTTTGTAGACTCTACTCACGTTGTGGTGGTAATATATGTGAACAGGAAATACTTGAAGCAGACAATGGCTAGTATAGTGTGTTTCCGACTGCTCGACCAGTTGAGGGGATCAAGTGGATCAGTAGTCGGCTGTGGGAAAACCGCTAGTCCTTCTCGCAATAAGGTAACCTCACGAGCAGGAACTTGATTTCCTTGCTCTGTTTGAGGAAGGTCGCCCTCAGGTGGCGAATCTACCTTCTTCTCTTCCATCTTAGGGTGTTACTACCGACGGTGGCCACTCAACGTTTATACTCCTTGAACGATCGACGAGAGCGTGCTCGGCGCGAGCGACACTGAATGGATGATGGGAAGGGAAATGCTTTGGAGGTAGAAGAAGAGAAAGAGGATGGACTAATGGACAACGTTCGAGAACAATACGTTCAAAAGAGGCAAGATCTAAGCAGCAACAAATTGAATATTCCTCGTGCAAAACAAATACGCGGAATCCCTCGCCTCAGAACCACGTTTTTTTCTGGTTTCAGACCTCTGTCAGATCTCGTCTAAAGAGAAACTAGGACAAGCGTATTTAGAGACCCTCTTCCGTTCAAACAACCTTATCTACTAGCATTTTCCGAGTCGTCCCACATTCTGTGAAGCGGGTACGACTTATATCTCGGTGGCTTCAATAATGCAGTCATCTTTCGCTGATGAAGGTGTCGTGCATTGTAGTAATTGTAGCAAGACTGGTCCTTCCGCCACGCTTCGAGTGGGAGATAAGGAGGGTCCCACCTGAGTTTCGATATCGGGACTAATCTATTTCCAGATTTGGAACGTCTTATCTCTGAACTACTCGGCCGAGTTTGCTTTTCGTGTTTCCATTATTAGTGGCGCAATGTCAAGGAGGAGCAATCATCTTGCACCCATGTCAGCTAATCAAGCGGCTCAGCGTCTACGTTGCGGGTTTCAGGTTCTGGAACAAAAGGCGGCTCCTCTCCCAAGCCGCGATACAAGCGTCTTTGGGCTTATTTGAGGTCGCCATTTTCGAGGATACAGAAAGGCAGGAACTAAATACTACATGTTCACCTGTCATTGACCAACTTACCAATCGTCTGCAATGGCACGTAAATACAGCCATGCTAGCATATCTGAAGGACTATTCAAAAGCCAACCTTCCCTGCTAGACCCTCAATTCGAAGCAGCACCCGATGAAGAATCACCTTTACTTCGAAAGCAGTCAACTGGCGGATCCACTTCAGAAGATGGAGATGGAAATCAGGTCGGAGACGTGCTCCCAGAGGACGCCACACCAGCGCGAACTCTTGTCCTTCATGAATTCTGGGTGTTGTTCAAAGGCAGTTTACCTGTGATCTTTGCATATACCCTTCAGAACTCGCTTCAGACCTTTTCCATCCTGATTGTTGGTCAGGCTTCACCTCAAGATCTCTCGACAGCAGCATTTTCGTACATGTTTGCCATGTGCTCCGGATGGCTGATTGGGATGGGAGGTTCGACTGCTCTCGACACGCTGGCGTCGTCGGCATTCACTGGATCCAAAAACAAGCATGATCTAGGCATCCTCTTGCAGAGGTCTTTTATTGTCCTCGGTTTGTTCTACGTGCCGGTTGCACTTCTTTGGTGCGTCTCAGAACACCTCTTTCGTGCGTTAGGTCAGCCCGAACAACTCTGCAAAGATAGCGCTAGGTTTTTAACCTATTTAATCCCTGGTGGACTGGGATATATCTACTTTGAAGTCATGAAAAAATATCTTCAAGCACAAGGTATCATGCGACCCGGAACCTACATCTTGTTGATTACCTCACCTCTCAGTGCCGCTATGAACTATCTTTTCGTCTACACACTACGCGGGGGCGTATTTGGTGCTCCATTAGCGACAGGGCTTGCATACTGGCTCTCCTTCCTCGGCCTCGTTCTGTATGCCCGCTTTGTCGCCGGCGGCGAATGTTGGGGAGGCTGGAACAAGCGGTGTCTACATCATATGGGTAGCTTCGCGAAGTTAGCAATTCTTGGGGTCATCCACGTGGGCACAGAATGGTGGGCCTTTGAAATTGTTGCACTCGTCGCTGGTCGTCTGGGCGAGATTGACCTTGCTTCCCAGAGTGTCATTATGACAGCAGATCAGGTTATGAATACGATACCATTCGGAATCGGAGTCGCAGCTAGCGCACGAGTGGGTAACATTCTTGGCATGCGAAATCCCAAGGGTGCCGCAAGAGCAGCCAACACCGCAGCCTGGCTCAGCATGGCTATGGGAGGAGTTATTCTCGTTATATTGATGGGAACTCGCAATGTGTTTGCAAAAATTTTCAATGACGACGAAGACGTGGTTAAATTGACGGCGAAGGTGCTCCCTTATGTAGCACTTTTTCAGGTCGCTGACGGCCTGAATGGATCATGTGGAGGATCCTTGCGAGGCATGGGTAGGCAACATATTGGGGCTATCGTCAATATTGTCAGTTATTATTGCATAGCCTTGCCTTTAGGCATTTGGCTTGCATTCCACGGGTGGCGACTTGCAGGCCTTTGGCTCGGGCAATGTATTGCGTTGTATCTCGTAGGATTTCTAGAATGGGCCATAGTTGCTTTTAGCAATTGGGACCATGAGGTGGAGAAGGCCTTTGAAAGAATGGACGACGACGAACCCGTTGAGAATGGGCAAGTGGGACGCTTCGAAGCGGCTAGTCGTCGGGAAGAAGGCCAAGCTCTGGATGAGGAGCAGTAAAGACCACCCGAGAGCGACTTCAAGGGCTGGTACTAACTCAGGACCTCAATAATTGACCCAGACCTGGGTTGTTCTGTAGAGCTTGTCATCAACGGTTCAAAACTGTAGCGTCTCCCATTATGGTTTAGTTCACGTGTTACTAGAAATGGAGTCAATCGCAGCTAGTACGGGGCACGACGGGGGTGGGTCTGAGGGAGCGACGGGAGATAACAACGGCTTTACCTTATCTGGCACACGCAAGGTACAGATGACAGAACAATTCGCACAACACAAGCCACGCGACACGGGCAATGGCGCATTGATAAATGTCATGACTTTTTAGACGAGGTGCAGAATGTTGGCGTTTACCAGCTGAGGCGGCTGAAGCTAGTTACCGTGTGGGGATACCTCCACGAGAGATAAGCCGATGTTTCGTCATCAAGCAAGCCAGTCAGAAGTCCTTGCATCTGGTCAGTACGATAGGCACTTACAAAGCGGCTTGCTTCGAATTTTGCTATATCTCTCGCCGAAGCAACCTGCTTGTTGCGAAAAAAGAGCGTTCGACCGCGAACTTACACCCTTTCCCATCCCCATCCCTCAAAGCGTCCTGTAGCTTTTCAATCTGCTTTTCAACTATCAAGATGATTTGCAAGCATATTCCACTGCTCGCTCTTGCTGCAGTTGCAGTTGCTCACGGTGACGAAAAGCAAGCGGTGGTCGAAGGACCTCATAAGTCGCTATGGTACAACACCTTGCCCGGTGATGGAGGGACACAGGTGAGAGCTGTGAAGTTCGATTGGACCAATAGTCCATATTGAAAGATTTTTCCCTACAGGCAGACTCGGTCTTTTCAGGCATCTCGACTTTCGGCCGCCTTCCGTACTTCCCGTGCCTGTCCAGCCAGGCCGAGAAGTACGACATTGCTTTCATCGGCAAGTGATCTTGATCAACAAAGGGGGCTCATAGGTCCTAGTGATTTGCTGTAGGGGCACCGTTCGATACGGGCACGAGCTATCGACCAGGAGCGCGGTTTGGACCAAGCGGGATCAGACAAGGTTCTCGTCGCCTAAACCTTTAGTACGTTTTCTCTTCCTATTGCCATGCACTGACGCGAAGCTTTTTTTTTGGCATATGAAGGCTCACGAAAACTTGGTTTTAGTGGCGGCTTCAACGTGTAAGCACTCTGGAGGATGCGTAGAGCGGAGTTCGACCATCTGACGCATGACCAGGCCGCAAGATACCAACCCTTTCAACTTCTGGGGGAAAGTCATAGACTGTGGAGACATCCCTGTCACTTCGTAAGTCCTTTGCGATTCTTCCCACTACGGCCAGACTGCTGAGAGGAAACGAAGCTATGACAATGCCTATGCTCTTCAGCAGATCGAGCACGGCCACCATACTCTGCTGACGCGCGAACCCGCAACGTCGGCCAAAGAAGTTGGCATTTCATCTAGAGGCACCACCCTACCACGACTGATCACGCTCGGCGGGGACCATACGATCACCCTGCCACTTCTGCGCAGCATCACAAGGGCCTACGGTCCCATCGCAGTGCTCCACTTCGACTCTCACCTCGACACCTGGCGTCCCAAAGTCTTCGGAGGCAGCCCATCAAAGCAGGCCTCCATCAACCATGGGACGTATTTCTATCACGCCGCTCAAGAAGGCCTGATCGCGAATGACTCTTCTATTCACGCCGGCATCCGCACGACGCTGTCAGGGCTATCCGACTACGACAACGACGGCTACTGCGGCTTTGAGCGGGTCGAAGCACGAGAGATTGATGAAATCGGAACCGCGGGAATCATCAAGCGCATCGTTGAACGCCTCGGCACTGACAGACCAGTCTACCTAAGGTATCAATTCTTCACCCTGCTTCTGGTTATGTCGTTTAAACACGATCTTCAAACTACCCGCCGTCAATCGCAAACTGACATCTGATCTCTAGCATCGACATCGATACCCTCGACCCAGCATTCGCCCCTGCCACCGGAACCCCAGAGACAGGTGGCTGGACGACAAGGGAACTCCGCACGATCATTCGAGGCCTTCAGGACGTCAACTTCATCGCCGCTGATATTGTCGAGGTCGCACCGGCGTACGATACCAACGCCGAGCTGACTACGATGGCGGCAGCTGACGTCTTGTACGAGGTAATGAGTTTGATGGTTCGAAAGGGACCACTGACGAAGGAGGCTGCCGAGCGGAAAGTCTCGGAGCTTGGGAATTGGGGGGCACAGGAGATGAAGAGAGAGCTTTAACGAGGACAGAGTCGATCCGAACAGGATTGGACCGGATCGAGATGACGCGAATCCTAGCTAAGAGGACTATAGTGAGAGTCTTGGAGCATATTTCACCATTCTTTCAGAGATGCTCCGTGACGAGTGTAGCTGTTACCTTAAGTCCATAGGGGTACAGATATGACCCGGTCATTCGCGAGCAATGACTGCATTTAAATGAAAAAATCTTTTGCGTATCTGTCATTATGGCAACAACCAGTCGTTCGTTCATTCTCGATGAAACATAAACTGCAATGGTCTCCGCACTGGAGAGCTATGGGCTGCGGGTTTGAGCTCTGCGCCATTGACCATCATGCCTGAACGCAGCACGAGTAGAATGCACATGCGGAGCTCAGGAGCTCACTCCTTGTACAAGCACACAGTTACGAGAGCTTGCAAATTCTCCTGTTCCTCGGGTCAAGGTAAGGAGCGAATCGGGAGTTTCTGCACAGGTATTCAATCCCTCATCTTGATCCTGGTAGTAAGATACGACCTCACCAGCAACGGGCTAACGGCTTGTGGGACGAACGTGAACTTTGTGGACGTCCAGAGACCTGTTGCAAGACGAGTTTGCAGACCATCAGTTGGAGCTTCTGACTGGATCGGCACAGTTGATGACTTCTGCGAAGGGGTTTCCACAGGGTGTTGCCAGTTCATGGGCGGATATTCAGCCGCTACAAGCAAAAGCCAAAAAGGGATCACGCCGGTCAAGCTGTGATAACCGTCGCCGAAATTATGCCATCTAGATTAGGCTTTGGCGCCTTACCCATGTTCCAGAGATCGGAACACTCCCGAGCTGCTCTCTTGTCAACGTTTGCCAACTGTTATCGAGGTCCGATTGGACGATGTTTAGACTGAAGCATTCTGGTCTCTAGGGCAATATTCGATCCTTGTGGTGTCAGGCAACTAGCCTTGCAAAACGATAGGTCCATCGCATCCCGTAACAGAGTAAGCTGCTTGTGCAGCTGGGTTTGTCAGACTCAAACATCACCTGTTGAAGCTAGGCAGCAGGTCATTTATGGTCACGGAAGCATAGTTGAGCCGTGCTCTGTTCTGTCTGGAGACGTCGCGTAGCCTCAAGTTCCCTATGTGCCGGGAGTTGCTTTTTCTTAGGCCAATTTAATGATTGTATCAAGTAGACGGCCAACCAAGGCGCAGAAAGCTCCTACCGTGCTAGGGTGTCTTACACACCGCCGAATGTATGCACAAGCCATTTTGACCTTTGATAGGACACCACTGCACCACTGGTGAACCTAACAAGTGGTCAATAAAAAGTCGAGATCGCGTGCATCCACGTGGCATGTGTCGCCTAACATTCTGTAGGTCAAGGAGACCAATCACCCAGCTCGAAGATCCTTCCCAAAGTACAAAGCAAAAGTATGAGACTCCGAGATAATTATTAAGTGCCTTGGGGCGCTCAGGACTTCATTCTTGCCACCGTCCTTAAATGAATGAGACTGCAGTAGTGTCTTGGCTAGAGTCGTCGCCTTGGAAAGTCGTTACAGGGTTTCAACGAGGAGGTAAGACGAAGTAGAAACTCGTACGTCTACAAAGATTCGGTGTTGAGTCGAATAGAGTTCAGTTTTTTTGTTTCGTTGCCACACTCAACCTCCATTTTAATAAGCAGAATCTCGGATGCAACTAAGTGAATGTCATCAGGCAGGCAGTGTCGTCGAATCGAATACGACTTCACCAATGGTCAATAACCCGAGGACGAGTTTAGAATCAGACACGACGGGTCAAGAAGTATTTTGTTGGAATTGGGCTTGTGGCAAACACATGTCAGACACTCCATAGATCTTGCCTAATAAGGTTAGCTCGTCGGCGGCTCGGAGCTGCTTTCCGTGCCTGACAGCCCTGTGAGGCGCATCGCAGTAAAACACCTCACTCAATCTCTTGTATGGATCTGCGCTCGGGGAAACATTACGGTGAATGAATCTCCCCGATTGATTGAACATGAAGACAAGTAAATATTAACCTAAGAGCAAAAGTGGATTTGAAAGAGGCAAAAATGAAAACAGTATACAATCGTTCATACAAGAGGGACTCTGAGGGAGTTGCCGCCGATTAAACATGATCTTAGTAATACATACAACTGCATGATATATCACAAGTCCTCCAAATGGATAGGATAGAAGGCTTATAGCTGAGTTTTCAACCGAAGTGGCCGAGCACAAAAGGGGTAGATTTGAACCCCCCCCCCAAAGTTCTGCCTATTTAGGACATTGGATGTTTCGTATTCGAATCCCGACGTAGTTTCTTTGCCACGCGAAAACAACACTGTAGTTGTGATAGTGACTCATGACCAAAAATGGTCATGAAGTTTTGTTGAATGCTTCCACAACTAGCCGTGAATGCTTCGCATAGAAGAATTCTGTCCATGTACGTCGGATCCACCCGATGCCTGCCAAACAAATTTCTGGGGTCGTTCGGTATCCCTATCATCGTGATGCAAATGATCTGTCTTGTAACAAATTTTGATTATCGCTTGTGCCAGCTGCTTCCCGACCCGTATCCTGAGTCATTTGAGTGTCCAGGTTCATGCGTATTCAATGTTGTTCTTTGGAGGGGCCTGCGATTTCCATGGTCAGGGCATGCAAATCCAACAAGCACGGTCTTCTCAGTGATAGGGTGACCGGGTCGTCCATAATGATTGCAAGGATCGATGGCGTGCTTATGATAAAGGCATTTGCAGACCGCATAACGTTCAACTATCTGGTAACACATCTCGAGCCTGGATTATTTTGACGGATATTATTTGCAGTTTCTGTAATCTTGTTGAGTTGAGGAGATCTGGTAATTGAAACTTGAAAGGCGTGAGAACTGAACGCCTTTTATGTAACAGTCACAAGCCCTTCAAAGCTGGGAAAGGCTCCAAAGGCGAGGAGGAGGCTCATTTGAACTTGTTTCATCGTTTTCTGAGAACCCACATCTGATATAGCTGCCACGCAGATACCGGGATCCGATTAGGTTGACTAGCTAAAAGGTAACGACCTGGTTCGTTTGCACGCGAGAAAGACTTTAATCCACATGGTCTGTGGTCCAAGGGATTGGATAAAACGAGGAAGAAACCTCGCAGACTAGGCTCCGGCCGTTGAGCAACAAGTCCGGATATTGAAGAAAGCAGCTAGATGGATGAATATTTTGTTCCTCAGAAATTCCTTCGTGATCAAACGTTCGCCAATGAAAATCCAGAAGCGCGGTGTGCCAAAGCAATGGGCCTAGCCGGAGGCGAAGAGTAGAGGCTTGGGAACTATGTTGTTGGAGGGATTGGGGCGGATTGCGAACTTATGACCACGTTTCTGCAACCAAGTTCGTTGTTCTTAACCCCGATACAGTAAGTTCAAAAAATTCAAGAGCGGTCAATCTGCACGTCGTGGCTTAGACTTGACAGTGTTTGCATTATGATATTACGAAGAATGTGTCTCCGAATTGCAATCCACGATCGGTTGACAAAGACTACACGTTACATTTGCCAAGGGCTGACAAAGAACACGAGAACACGTCCCTGGTAACGCCCTACGTACTCTGTCACGACCAAAGAAGACGCAGCGAGCATTGTAGCAGCATGTAATGAAAAACAGTAGATGCACTTTGTATTGCTGGGGCGCAGCATAGTCAGTGATTATGTCATCGTACAAGAGATAAGGAGCTCAGAGGACGATGTAGCAGGTATGCAGCAAGGGCGAGGACATCACTACATGCTTACTGAAGAAGTTTTCAGACAGGTTTCAATTTGCAAGCAGCATTGGCGAGAAGCCAATCAAGGCCCAACCAGAAGTGGGAGAGGGAGAGTCCAAAAGAGGAGGTGAAAGCGACAACTTGTGTTGGATCTGGCCCCGCTTGGGCATTTTTGCTGAAATCGTGCGACCGAATGAGATGCTTTTTGCTCCATCCCTATGCGTATCGAGAGGTGGCGGAAACATCCATCAAGCAGCGTTAAATCGTTCGATTGAGAATCTTATTCCGAACTAATCGGGCTGTCACAGACGTGAGAAGAAAATGATAGCAGCGCGAAACCCCGGTAGAGTGGTTTCTCATGTCCTGGAATGGCCTTAATGACGACGGGCGGGCTATTGCGAATGGCTTCTTCAATTTTGGGAGCCCGATGCGGCCCACGCGAGCTTGCCACCCTCCGTGTCTGTCAGAAATCTGTTCGATCTCGCCGACCCACTCGACTATACGACTTTCGTTACCAGCCGTTGATTATTGTGGTCAGGCAGCTGCCAAAATAGCAAATGTGGTCTCGCATTTTGCGACTAATAAGCGCCCTACGACTAATCTGATTAGGTCGCTGTTGGAGGGGTCTAGGGCAGGGCTAACTTGAAGACTAAACAGCCTACTTTCGGGGGGAAATCCTGAAAGCGTCAGGCCGCTACGTTATATGAACTTTCCAAGCGAACTCTGCACGTGGCCGTTGATCAATGCAAAGCCAAAATGAGGCTCTGCCAGTGCCCCTTGGCGTTTCATTGGCACATAATTGGCACTAGCCCTTTTTAGGTCCCCGGCCTCCCGGCCCCTCAGTAGCCTGCCCCATGGTCTTAGTCAGATCAGTGAATCTAGATCACCAGAGTGGTGCAAGAGATACATTCAGCTATGGAAGAGCCAATCACTGTCTGGGTTCGGATGGGTGAAGTTCAGGCTAGCTATTGTGAGATTCGAATCGGTCATTTGTGAAGGGGTCATCTGCGACATTCCGGGAGCATGTTGCAGGTTGATGGAGTCTCCAGAGGTTGGAAGCCTTGGAAAGTTGAAAAGATCGAAGACATCGAGATACTCGAGTTCGTTGGCGGGGGGAGTATTGGCTCTAGTAGGCTGATAAGATTTACTTGAAGCGTGAGGCTGTCGAGATATCAGAAAATCGAGGTCGTATGCACACCTGCCATTCGTTAGTCACATGTGATGGGCAATTGTCCAAACAGATCGCACCTGCGCATATCAGCCAATATTTTGACCGTAGACGGCGTGACACGTTCCGACCCAGAGTGTTGGGACGTCCGATATTCGCCAAGCACACGGCCTAGGATTTCACTATACCGCTTAGCCACATCCCAGTAACAGCCCATGTCCGCGAGTAATGTAACAAAACAATCGATATCAGGGTCAATTTCGTGGTCCATAATGGAGCCATGCACAAGAGCCACGCGGGCACTGACCCACGTGGAGAACGCAAAGGGTGGCCCTATTTTGTCAAGCAGGCCACTCATCTTCACAAACTGGCCAAGCTGGCGCATGTTTTCAATGGCTGACAGACATCTTCGCATAGCGCTATACGAGGAAGAGAATATTGGCGAGCTTTGACTTGGGTAGGCGGCGGATGAATTCAGTCTTATCGTCGTCAGAGCATAAGCAGCATGCAACATGATCCATCCACAGTTTACCGGCTTTGCTGGTGTGTTCGACTTCATTAGACGCGTGATATTAGCAAAGTCGTCAGGCAGTTCAAAATGCCATGCGTTGAGTTCACTGTCCAGAGCTCGGTATGTGCCTTGCCATCGTTCAACGTCAGCCAGGCTTCCAATGTCGACTGGTCGTTTCAAGAAAAGATGAATGCGACCAAGGATACCTAACAACTCGCAGTGGTGGGCGAAGTGGCCATGCACGTCTAATATGCTTGCCGCATACCTGGTTTGGCCAGTTTGGCGAAACCAGCGTGTCTCTACTGCCCTATTGGAGGAGAAAATGCTGTCTCGACACGGCAACCGGCGGTCCACCTCCTTGTCATCCAGAGCAAATTCAAACGCAGTTGCGACCGTTGCATAGCGATCCAACAGATAGACTGCCCAGAAGAGCCTCCTCCGCTCTTCGTCTTCGATCGGTGAGCGAGGCTCTGGTAGCACCGAAGCTCGTAACGTAGCTATTGATGGGTACGTGGGAGCCGCTAAGCTTGATGTCGTTTCGACTGACAGGCCTAGTTGTATGACGCTACGGCTGATCAGGGCAAGCAGATTCCAACCAGGTGGTCCATTTGTCATACCGGTCACATCCAGAGCCAAAATAACTAGAGCCTGCAAGCCCCTCACGCTGGAATTCTCCAAACCGAATAGTTGCACTTTCTGCTTTGAGGCATCATGGTAGTGCTGGCGGCTTTCAAGGGACAAGCGGGCATCGTTGGAAAAGCGAAGCGAAACCGTGACGATGGCATGGAGCACAATCTTGTCCACTTCAGCAAGAGGAGATGGGCCGAAGAGGGCATCTAGAGTCGATTTCTTGTCCAGTAAAGGGAGCCAAACATTGACGTGCCGAAAATAGAGGTCGACCAACGTATAGAGCAGATCGTAGGGTGGCAGCGGTGCGACGGACTCACCAAACTGTGTTTGTCCAATGGGGAGGTGAGGGCCAATTGGACGTGGAGATGTCAGCTCCGTCTGGGCCGGGGAAGCATCGGAATAGTTGTGTACAGACTGCGTTCTCTGATCTAGACTCAGGTGTGAGACATTTCCCGCAGGATAGTGTAGCGATTGCTGTCGAGACGGTCTCAGTTGAGGGTCAATGACCTGTGTTTTCACAGAGGTGCTTCCATCGTACTGGTTGGCCACGTCGTCATAGCTTCTGTTTACAACCTGTTCAGCGAGCGCACCTGGCGGTTGGTGGGATAGAGAAATATGGGTTCTGTTAGGAAAGCTGCATGCCTGTTGAAGATGAGCTGCGAGCTGCCGTCCTTGCTCATGGATGATGGCTTCGAGTTTGTTGAGTCGACCTTCGAGTTCGCGGCCATAACCAGCTCTGAGTCCGGGCTTTTTGCGTTCCTTGTACTCGCAGGGGCTTTGGTTTTTGGTACACCATCCGCAGGCCGGTTGAGCACGGTCTGAAGAAATCAGCCACCAATTCACTGATCGGATCGACGCTACCCACCGCACTTGACCTTCCTCTGCTTACACGCTTCGCAACTGTCACAGTGACCGTCAGCCTGACCCATGAAATCAATCACGAGCTTGTCTATAAATATCGTGCGTCAAAAGGGCTAGAAAAGGCGATTCATACGTGACTTTTATTTCTCTCTTCCTCTTCTTGCTGTTCAATCCAACCCCGTCACTGTCAGAGCCTTCACTTTGACTTTCTAGTTCTGGCTGTGTTACACCTCCATTTTCGAGGGGAGCGGTTGTGTAACAAGATTCTGACGACGGTGCTTGCATCTTGCCTGACTGTCGCTGTTGATTTGTGGTTCATTTGAGAATGCTTCATCGGGTCAAAAAAGACCGTTCGGGGACACTCAAACCGAAAATGACCTCGTCGGGCGCGTCATACTTGTCTACGGGTGGCAGGTGGAGCCAGCTAGGCAATTCTCCATGCTAACGTGGCTAACCTGGGGTAATTATGGGAGGCGTGATTACTCCGTATTATTAGTGCTCAAGATTGCGTCACATAACCTTTATGCATACAAGCACTCTACAACAACTGCAGTAATTTAAATTTGAAGCATTGCCCTTGTAAGGGACAGTGCTAGCCCCAAATGTGCTGGTGACAGAAGCTACTCTCAAGATTACGAGATACCACATTCAGTACCTACTAGGTAGGTAGGTACAAGCCATCCATGGGCGGGCATCCATGGATGGTAATACTCCGTACCCAGGCAGGAATAAATTATTATAGGTAGGAGGGTACCTTTGACCCCGCAGCTCCGACCCTTGCGGTTTCCCTTTTTGGAGCTCTGCTTGTGCTTTCCCTGACCGCCGAGCTGAGGACAAAACAGCTGCTATAGAGGATCAGGTAGCTTCTACCATGACTGAACAATTTGGTTTGTACAGCAGATTGTACGTATCATTTCAAGAGGATGCTGAATGATTTGTGTCCGCAGGATCTCGTTACTGCCCAGCTAATGCTTCGCAGGTGTAGACTTCGATCCCAAGAGATCTACGCTTTCTCTCTGGCAATATGAATGGCGACACCCCAGTCCGATCTTTCCCAACGATCACGGCTGTCAATACCTACATAATAGAAGGTGTCGGCTCAGGGGGAGACTACCACAATGTCCAAGGTGGTCATTGGCTGATAGACAGCCCTATCTCCACGCCCATGTCAAGATGGGAAGAATACCGCAAATCCAGGACGTCTTGGGGTATCAATGTCCTGGGCTCCTTCTGCGTCGAAATCGAATCCTCGGACAACAGAAAGGGCTTTGCAACAGGGTTTGGAGGCCCGCCGGCCTGCTGGCTCGTTCAGCAGCACTTTGCGCGATTTCTCATAGGGAAAGATCCTAGGGACACAAACGAGCTCTTCGAGCTCATGTATAGGGGTTCCATCTTCTATGGTCGGAAAGGTATTTCCGTTGCTGTCATCTCAGTCATCGATTTGGCTATATGGGACCTGTTGGGCAAGATTCGAGGAGAACCAGTATACAAGATGATCGGAGGGGCCACAAGACAAAGACTACATTTCTATTGCACAGGTCCCGAACCGGCGGCTGCCAAAAGTATGGGCTTCACAGGCGCAAAAGTACCTCTGCCGTACTGCCCAGAAGAAGGCCAGCCGGGCCTGCTCAAGAACATAGCATTCCTCAAGAAACACAGAGAAGCTGTTGGCCCAGATTTTCCGTTAAGAGTTGACTGCTACATGTCTTTGAATGTCCCCTACACGATCGATCTCGTGAGCGCGGCGAAGCGAGAGAACCTGAACATTGACTGGTGGGAAGAAACACTCTCCCCAGACGACTATGATGGCTTTCAGCAACTTAAACGAGCACACCCAGACACAAAGTTCACCACCGGCGAGCACGAATACTCAAGATATGGCTTTCGCAAACTGATAGAAGGACGAAATGTGGACGTTCTACAGCCAGACGTTATGTGGGTCGGTGGCTTGACAGAGCTGTTAAAGATCGCAGCCATGGCCTCTGCTTACGATCTACCTGTTGTCCCACATGCATCAGGACCCTACAGCTACCATTTTGTCGTATCACAGCACAACTGTCCCTTCCAGGAGTATCTGGCCAACAGCGCCGACGGAAAGACTGTGCTGCCTGTCTTTGGGGATCTGTTTGTCAACGAGCCGATACCAGAGAACGGTTATCTGGACGTTTCTCAGCTTGACAAGCCTGGGTTCGGCCTCGAACTGAACCCCAACGCACGACTCGTGGATGCCGCAGAGCTCCTCAGAGCGAAGCCAGGACGGTTGATGGCGCCTGTGAATAGGAGGAAAAAGTCTATTGTGGATGAGATCGTGATTCATGACACCATGTATGGTGATCATGTCGCCTAGGCCATTACTATGTATAGCTGGTATTGAGAGAAATCTGAGCAAAAATAAATCTCGGCCAGGGTATGCACCTTGGCGGCGTTCTAATAGGTAAATAAGACTGAAGCTTACTTCGCCGTGATGTGTGTACACGTTGAGCTCCTACCAGTAGGGGCGGACTGTTGAATCCGGTGGATCTCGGCGAGAAATACCCCGAGCAAAATGTAGGACTTCACCTTCTATAAATCATTGCGTGCTCACACGCGTAGCTAACCTGGAAGTCATCGCTGTAATTGCCGTACAAAGCCTGTCCCGGTGCTGTATTTGGTGACTGGGACTTCGGAATATGAGCATAGTCAAAAGAAGGAGGACATAATGCAGCGAGAATGAACACACGACACGCAGGCTCGGCAGGCTTCTGATTCCAAGGTCGATTTTACACGGAGGCGGTCTACCTATCTCCATGGTTCTGTGGTCGTAGCCATCAGCTCAGAACCATTGACGAGTTGAGGTAACGACTCGGTCGAATGTATTAGACTTGTATCAACTTTACCACTAACTGCAAGAACTCGAAAAAAGCAGTTTCTCGTGGGAGAGCTCGTATTGTAACTATTAGAGCAAATCTTACGGTACTGATAGCGGGCGGGGTTTGCAAAGTCAGTTTTCCTTTCAAGTTGGATAAGCTGTGTGCACTATTACTAGTCCCTGCTCAGGAGGGAAAAAAGGGGGGACGCCTGTCGAGTACTATGCCTCTTCGTCCATTCTTCGACCAGGCAGCGAATCCCCACACGCTCTGCATCAGCAGGCGGTCTGACCGGGATTCGGCCGTGCAATAATAGCGCTTCTCTTCCTGTCCCACGGGCGCCTCCGTCTGCATAAAACTATTTCCCAGGCCACAACGCCGATGACGCCGACGCTCTCATAAGCTCCTTTGCGCACCGAAGCCCTGGCCAGATGCGGTGAGATCTCGTGATCCACGAACACCAATATCGAAAACCGGAGGACTTGCCGCTGGCTGTGTGTACCGGGGGGACATCTCGCTGCCTGACACTGGCACAGAGTTGATCCGTTCGTTGTGTTGACAGGTTTGGTCGGATCGATACATTTGTCTCAAACGCAGGGATCTGCAAGTTTGAAGAATTCCTCGACATCTCCCCTGAGAGCTTCGCGCTGCATAGGGATACGAATTTATTCGGGCGCGTTTTTTCGCGGTTCAGGCGGCTGCGCGGCAGATGGCGCTGCAGCCGCCTGATGCTGAGGGCAGCAGTCGAGGGTCCATAATCGGATGTTTCGAGTATCAGCGCGCTGGTTGGTGGAGCACAGCAGGCTCACTACACGCCTACGAAGAGTGGCGATATTGAGTTTGATGCAGAGCTGTGCCACGGCGCTGGGAAAGCACGGAATTAGATGTAATGCTTTGCTGCCAGGGACGATTCGGACGCAGTTGAATGAGGAGGATTTAAAGGATGGTAGCGACAAGAAGATATATATGGAGGGGCGTGTTCCACTGGGAAAGCTGGGAGTGCCGGGAGATATGGCTGGGCCAGCTTTGTTCCTTGCCGTGGGGGAGTTGAGCGGGTATGTGAGCGGTGCGGCGATTCTGGTTGACGGAGGGGCATTTGTGAATTTCCAGTGAAAAACAGGCCAGAAACCAGCTCAAGATAGGCTTAGGGCAGCCCAGAGAGTGAGGGTGTTGACCAGGATAACGTAAGAGATAGCTAGTGGCATGATGGCGTTCGATGCGGCTCCAACGTAGTTGACATTCGAGCCACCACCACCACCACCACTGCCACCACCATTACTGCCACTATCATCGCCAGGTCCTCCCGCGTATGGATCTCCCTGGAAATCTTGTTAGACGAAGACAGAGTTTCAAGAGGCCGGTTCATCTTACAGGCGGGCCCCAGGTGTAGTAGTACCCGGTCCATGTGGCACAATCCACGCTGAAACCCCGATCATCAAAGCATTTCTGTCTCAGATCGAGAGGATTCCTTGCCAAAGGTGCCATGGTGACGAGTTTTGACTGTGAGAACGTCGTCTTGCTCGAATCTCGGACCTGGGTCGAGGTGATGGTCGTAGTTGCTGCCAAGCTTGCTTCATTGGTTGATGTCAACGGAGTGATGACAACGTCGTATATCTGCTCCGTTGGCGGTCTGGTGAGGAGAGCTCCAGACTGACAGAGAAGAGCAAGGTACGGCAAGAACTTCATCTTGAGTCTTTGCTGCTATTCACTCGACTTCCGGATTCTGAGCCGACATTCGGGTCAAACCCGCCTTCTCCACGCCTTCTCGTGCTGATATTATGCTTCTGCATCGTCAATCCTACCCTCGAACGCTTCTCACGTGTCCACATGTAATCGTCGTGCTTGGGCATCCATAACATTAGCTCTTGAGCTGCATATAAAATCTCCCCATACTCCATTGGTCGGTCAGGTGTGGCTGTTTCTAATTGGCTCCGGACGGCTTGGGCCGAAATCGGACCAACCACTCACACCGCACAAAGGCACGCCATACTCAAAAAGTGAGGCGGTCAGTACATTTCCTTCAGTCGATTCCACTTTGTCAAATTTTTGATAGCACTGATTGCCGAAATAAGCGCTGGATTGGAATAGGACTCTTCCGTTCTATAGGTCGATAATCTCGACATCATCTGAAGGTTGGAATGGTGCATCTTGGTCTGTTAAGGTTGGAGGCGGGAGAGAACTCAAGTCACCACCAAGTATTTCAAGGGTTTTCTCGTAGACTTTGCCGAGATTCAGAGCGACTAATTGGTCATCGGAGTCAACATTGTCCGTCGTGCTGTAACCTGCGTCTGTCTCGTCTTCATCACTTGGCATGTCCTCTTGATTGACTGAATGCCCACTCTTGGCCGCGACATCGACCATTTCGGATCTCGTATCCAACGCTAAAGACCTGATGCGAACTTTGTCGGTCATATTTATGGTGTTGGACGAAGCTTGTTCCGCAGAAGGTGAAAGCAGGCGCGAGAAAGCCATATCAAACTTTCGTACCATTCTAAAGGAGTTCGTCACGAAAGGGAAAGAGTGCATGAAACCTCGAAAGTGGCCCGCGAGTGATAGAAGATAAGGTATTTGAATGGAGGGAGTAGCACTAATCCAAACCACATCCAGTAGAGGATCAATATCAGCAATGATCTGGTCAAAGTTTGTGTAACCCGAGTTGTGTGTTCGATCAGATGGGTTAGCAGCAAAACTCTTCGCGTATCGGCCTGTGATGTGTAAGATTCGGTCGTCGACGTAGTTGATTAATGAGCTTTCCTTCGATGATCCTGCCGGCAGAGGATGTGACCTCGGGACCGGCAGACTTTCCGAGGGCCTGTAAGCGGTAGCGGTAGAGAATTCAGATGCTGCGGGCGATAGGAGCCCGGTCTCATGATTTGCGCTGGCCATTTTGGTAAGATATCTATCTGCATTATGCGTGCGCCGTTGCACCAGGTTTCTCGACCGCAACAGTCGTATGGACGACTCAGAGGACCGTGATCATCCAAGACCGTTCAAGGTGTTCTCGTTCTATGAAGTACACATTGAGGTCACGGGTGAAGCGTCTTAGAGATTTCCTGATCGGATACTGGAGATGTACAACCCGCTCTCTCGTGAGGTTATGGGAAGTATAACTTATCAGCCAGCAAATCCAAGCCCCAAATGACGTCGGAGTTCTTGTCTGATGGCCCCAAGGCCTTTATCAACCTTCAAGCCCACAAACTCCTTGGCTTGTTATTTCATACTTCAATAAGCTCCAGTGTTTCTTCCTTTTTGGAAGCTCCCGAATGGTAAACGAATTCGTAGTCTGAGAGAGGAAAACACGAGAGGGTGCAGAATTACATATGCTAGGGCATTAGTCACCTCATTTAGCTACCAGACGAAGCAAGCAAGCAAGCAATCAATTAGCCGTCCTGGCAAGCTGTTCCGCACAATGGCCTCTGTGTACGAGCGTGATGAATTTGCTGAGCCTCTTCATGTTAGCGGCTCTGCATACCTCAATTAAAAGGCCATTTTAACTCCACGTTAAGTTATAGACTCTCTGTGCAGTCTCGGCCCAGATCGCAGCTTGATCGACCTCACTCAATCCCAGGCTTTGGAGCATATCGTTCAGCACGTTGACCCAGTGCTGCCAGGACTTTTCTGGACCTGGACCGTTGACGTTGCACACAGGCCAGTCGGAACCAAACATGATGCGCATTTCGCTTGAATCAGTGGTCGGGCCAAAGTCTTTCAGGACTACCTGGAAATAGGGTCGAATCCGCTCAAAAAGTGCTCTGACGTCAGAAGGGTTGTCCTGATGCTGAGGAGGCATTTCAGAGAAAAGACCTGACAGCTTCATGTAAGTCGAAGGAAATTTAGAAAGGCGACTGATGCAGCCACGCCAGCTTTCGAAAGCTTCCACCGCCTCGTCCGTGGTCAGCTGCAGATTGGGCTTGCAGAAGTGGTTGATGACTATCTTGAGCTTGCCTGCGCTACGAGTGTAGAAGCTGTCCAGCATGTTAATGGCCTCAAGCAATTGCCACTGTCCGCCTTGTCGAAAATCAACACCTAGATCGAATGTTTCGGCACCTATATGCTCCAGATAGAGTAGGCCTTCGATGAATTCAAGCTTCAGGGCTGTACCTTTGGGTTTGTCTTGCAGAAGGTAGCGAAAACCCTTGATAGGAGCGGTCTTGGAAGGGAATTCTTTAGCAAATCCGACGAGCTCCATGTATTTCTGTAGGACAGGAATAGGTGCTCCTAGGGGCGCCCATGCCACCACCCCGAGCAGCATTTCTCTATCTTGAACAGTGTGACCTTCTCCTGCCCTTGGTGCTCCAGCCTTCACTCGCTGTAGGAATTCAATCTCATCCAGAGCACATTTCCACCCATCCTCGGTCAAGTTCGATTTCCTATCTGTTTCCACGTACACAAAGCCCAGGAGTCTTGGCTGTGATCGTGATGCTTTTCGATATTGCTCAACCGAGTTCTGCCTCTTCAATACATGGCCCTCTGGAAGAGAAGATGCCCAAGCAAGATCATCTAGGTGATTTTGAGCATATAGATGAACGTGGGAATCTATGATCGGAAACCTGACTTGCCTTTGAGGTTGGGTAGTCATCTTGGATTTAGTCAGCACACGGAAATATACAATCTCCTCCAATATGAACCAAAATCCCCAAACACTTTTTCGTCAAGCACTTCAGACGTTGTAGCTTGTCGGGTGAGATCTAGCTTTCAAAGATGTCAAGCCGCACTTCATTATGCACGGAAAGAGCATGCGGGACCGTAAACATGATGATCATATCCCTGACAGCTCATACTTTACGTGTCGACCGACATCATGCGGGAAAGGGACAATAGGTCTTACAGACCTAGTGCCTTGTCGCGAGGCCTGTTTAGTTACCATGAAGAAGTGCCAAGTTGAGGCTGGCCGAAAAATTGTTCTCCACACTACTTACTCGGATGTCGCAGGGCTGACTTCTTTCCTCGGTTGTCCCACATCATTTACTCAAGTTAATTCCTTCCCAGGTGTAGCTGCGCAAACCTTCAAGCATGGCTCGTTTCAGCTTCTTTCACAAGCAGGCCCCACCAGTAAGATGAGCATACCAATATGTAGCTCAGCTCTGCGACGAAGCACCTTGTTTGCTTGCAGACCAACAGTCCGACAGTTTTCGCACTCTGCATTTAGAGAGGCATCATGGGGCTTCATAGGTCTGGGGGCCATGGGTTGGTTTATGTTCCGATAACTTGATGACTGACAAGCTGATCCTCTGCTGCTAGGCTACCCTATGGCCAAGAACCTAAGAGCAAAGTTACCTGAAGCAGACGTGCTGACCGTCTACGACGTCAATGCTGGCTCGACCGAAAAATTCCAATCTGACACAACTTCCAGCAACCTTCAGATTGCGAAGTCGCCTCGCGAAGTGGCCCACAACTCGGTATGTCCTTCCTGTTCTTCAGGTGCACTGTTTGTTTCGTGATGAGCTCTATTGTTCTATCTATGATCTAAGTTGGGGGCACGACCTCGTGTTGTGCTCTTGTCTGATTATTTACCAAATTTTAAAGCCAATCCTCTGAGAAATCCTTGCGCCAATTGCTAGCGAATATCAAGAGTTGGATGAATGAAATGGCTAATTTGAGATCAGGACAACATCATAACAGCCCTTCCGGAGCCTCAACATGTCCAGTCCGTGTTCAAGGAGATTCTGGCGCATGGCAGTCCCAAACCCCCTTCAGAAAAGTCACGGCTTTACATAGACTGCTCCACTATCGATCCGGCCACCTCGCGAGAAGTTGCGAAGCTTGTCAGGGGGAACGGAGCTGCCGACTTCGTTGATGCGCCCATGTCTGGTGGTGTCGTGGGGGCTTCCGAGGGCACTCTGACATTCATGGTTGGCGCAAACAAAGAGCTTATGTCGAGGATAGAGCCTATACTCCTGTTGATGGGCAAGAAAGTGTGGCACATGGGTGCTCAAGGAACAGGGTTGAGTGCTAAACTCGCCAACAACTACGCATTGGCCATCAACAACATTGCCGCAGCTGAAGCGTTCAACTTGGGCGTGAGATGGGGGATCGAGGCCAAGGCATTGGCAGATCTGCTGAATTCTGCTACTGGAAGGAGTTGGCCATCAGAGGTCAACCCTCCGGCTCCGGGGGTCAAGGAGAACTCTCCGTCCAGCAGAGACTATACCGGTGGCTTTTTTGTTAATCTGATGGTCAAGGACCTGAGATTGGCCATGAAGGCGGCTGATGAGGCAGGCGCGAAGCTCGTGCTTGCAGATGTTGCGAGAACGGTGTATGAAGCGACGGCGAAGGAGCACAAAGGCAAGGACTTTTCGGTGGTGTACCGGTGGTTAGGTGGGAAAGAATGAGCATGGGCTTGCTTGATGCTTCGACTGTAGATTCTACGACTACGCCCTTGCTGTTGTGCGTTGTGTGAGGACTACTTCGAAGTAATTATTCACCTGCCAGGTACCTGGGTAGTATCAAATTCAGCGCCGTGACGTTGGGTGGACCTTTGCAATATCCCACCGGTAGGCCACAGTGACGAGAAACCCCCCGGGCTAGAACCCTAAATCCGAGGGGCCGCAGGACACGAAACGCGGAGCAAACGCGTTCCCATCTCCAAAGTTTTTGAGGAACCGTCATGAATTGATTAGTGCCGGCATCCTCTGAATGCTGCTCGGACGTAGACAAGGCGCCTCTCTACCTCCTGGAGCCTTACCATCAGCCGTCTACCCTTGTATGATTGTGTTGAACTGCTTCGATACACTTCCAATGTCCAGATTGCCCTAATCCATGGCACGTTTACTGATGCTGCCCCACGAGATTTATCGATAGCTCAATCCCACCAGAGCCAATTGGCCGCTGCGCCTCAGACGACATGTCTTATATCGTGCCTATCCATCGCCCCAGTGGCGTCCGACTCGCTCTGAAGCTCAATTTGATTGAACCTCAGAGCGAGACTGTGGTTGTTGCGTACGTTCACAAGGCAAACAAGCCCGATACAAGCTGACCGTGATTTAGGAAGGCCAATCGACTTGAGGTCTACACCTTTTCGCCAGACACAGGCCTGGTTCTCACACATGCGAGCACAATATATGGCTATGTCATCCTTCTCGATGCGGTTCGGCCAGCAAACTCCGCGATCGACCATCTCCTTGTTGGTACGGATCGATACCAATATTTCACCTGTTCCTGGGACGCCGAAGCGAAGCAATTGAAGACAGAGCAGAGCTACGTGGACCAGGCAGATAGAACACTAAAAGACACTCGGGAAAATGATCGAGTGCACATTGATCCAACTAGACGCTTCGTTACCTTGGAATTGCATGATGGAATCGTCACGGTCATCCCACTCGTGCAACCGAGCAACAAGAAATTAAGAAGAGATTCTTCTGCTGTATCGGCGAAGGCGGTCGCTACGTTAGGAGAGCCGGTGTCTGTGAGGATCGAGGAAATTGCGACACGAGCTTCGGCCTTCCTCGATGCAGATGAGGAAAATAAGGCGAACCCACGCCTTGGTTTGCTTTGGGAAGACAATCAAGATGAGCCGCAGCTCAAAGTACTGGAGCTGGAATACTCCACAGCAGGAGACCAGCCGATGGCTTCGCTGACAACAAAAGCTGAATTACGACAGGTTAACCGGCTCGACAAAGGCGTCTCCCATCTGATACCGGTGTCTCAACCATACGGAGGCTTTCTCGTCCTCGGCGAACGATCAATAGCCTATGTCGATTCCGATCTGCGTAACTTTTATCCTCAGTCCTTGGACGATCAATCAACGGTGTGGTCATGCTGGACCAAAGTCGACGACGTACGCTGGTTGTTGGGCGACGATTATGGAAACCTGTATTTTCTGATGCTGGTGACTGGAGGGGGAAACTGCGTCAGGAATTGGAAGCTCGACCGGCTTGGATGTACATCAAAAGCTTCTTGTCTGATCTACCTTGACGGAGGCCACGTCTTCCTAGGCTCCCATTCAGGTGATTCACAGGTGATACGTATCTTGGAGGGCAGCTTGCAAATTGTCCAAACCTTTTCGAACATCGCCCCCATACTAGACCTCCAGCTCATGGACCTAGGACGTGGTGCTGAAACTGCCTTGCAGCCTGGAGAGTTCTCAACAGGTCAAGCTCGACTGGTCAGTTGTTCCGGCGCGTGGCAGGACGGAAGCATTAGAAGCGTTCGAAGTGGTGTTGGCATGGAGGAGATTGGGGAGATTGGAGAGATCCCACTGATCACAGATATGTGGGCAGTCAGCACGAACGGCATAGGGACGCCGCAGGATGTGCTGATTGCATCGTTTGCCACCGAGTCTAGAGTTTTCAAATTTGACGCTGAGGCTGAAGTGGAAGAGCTGGACGATTTCTTTAATGTCGAGCTTGCTGAGCCAACTTTACTTGCAATGAACCTGCCAGATCAGAAGCTTCTGCAGGTGCACGACTCCGGCCTGCGAATAACAGATCTGGAATCTGGAATGAGTATTTTTCAATGGAAGCCGGCAGACTCTGCCACAAAGGTTACGGGAGCTTCTGCAAACGGTGCCCATATAATACTAATTGAAGGGGGTCACACGATTCATGTTTTCCACAGCTCTGGGCAGAATGATGCGCCCAGTGCTTCTAAGACATTTGACGCCGGGTCTCAGGTTTCCAGTGTGACAATTGCGCAATCGCAGGTCAACGTCTGCATTGTCAGCTTCTGGCAGAACGCTTCGGTGGCGCTGCTTGACTTACACTCTCTCGAAACCTTATGTGTGCAATCATTGGGCACACCCGGCGTCGATGTACCGCGTGCTATTCTCCTGGCTCAAGTCCTCAAAAAGGCTAACCCTACTCTTTTCATCTCAATGGCTGATGGGACAGTTGTGACGTTTTCTTTTAACATATCTACACGCGCTCTCTCGAATATGACACGGATACAGCTCGGATCAGAACCAGTTTTCCTCAAACCCTTGCCAACATCGAATGAAGTTGACGACTGTGTCGTCAATGTCTTTGCTTCATGTGAGCAACCCTCCTTGATCTATGGCTTCGAAGATCGCATAGTGTATTCGGCCATCAACTCCGAACAGGCAGCTCGAGTCTGTCCCTTCGATTCGGAGGCGTATCCAGGAGCGGTCGCGGTGGCATCGGCAGAAAGCCTCAGACTAGCAATTATAGACGCCACGAGAACGACACAGATTCAGACCCTGCCAATAGGTGAAACCGTTAGATGTATGGCATATCAGCCTGAGTTGAAATTGTTTGGCATGGGCACGATCAAACGTGTACTCGAGCAAGAGGATGGACAACCTCGAGAGGAGTTACGAAGCTATATAAAGCTCGTTGACGAGGTTACTTTCAATGGCAGAGATTCTTTCGACCTTGGAGAGAGGGAAATGGTTGAGTGCATCGTCACCCTCGAGCAAAACGTGCAGGACGATGACGGCGTTGAGATTGACGATCGCGACTGCATGTTTGTAGTGGGTACGAGTATTGCTCCGGAGCCAGGTGCCATGTCCACAGACGACCGCGGAAGGATATTAGTTTTTTCTGTTAACGGCAAGAGACAAAAGCTGAATACCGTCACCATGGTCAATGTGAAGGGGGCTTGCAGAAGTTTGGCTATAGCGGACGGCATGATCATTGCCGGCCTCGTCAAAGTCGTGGTGCTTTACTCATTGTCTCCTTCAAAAGCCTACGGTGGAGGTTATTCGCTCGTAAGACTAGCAACCTATCGGACATCGACGAATCCAATATCACTATCTGTCCAGCCGGCCACCGACTCCAGACCCATGACTGTTGCGGTAGGCGATCTCATGAAATCTGTGTCGATCGTGGAAGTACTGCCACCAGACGGCACCGGAGACAGCGGCTGGGAAATTGATGAAGCAGCTCGTCACTTTGCTACGCTCTGGACCAGTGCTGTTGCTGCAGTGGCTGAACGGGAATGGGCGGTGGCTGACATGGAAGGCAACCTTGCCATGCTGAGGCAAAATCCTGAAGCATACGGCGATGAGGCTCGAAGGCTCGAAGTCACCGCTGAGATGCGGCTGGGTGAGGTAGTGAACAAAATTGTCCCTATCAGGTCGGCTCAAGGCGCAACCCGAGGCACACTTGCGGAAACGGGCAACAAAGGCAAAGTTCGAACTGGTTCCACTACTACGAGACCGACACGCGCGGCTAAATCCTCTGAGGACGCCGGGCCGCTGGTACGTCCACAAGCCTTTATCGCTACAGTAGAGGGCAGTATCTACATGCTCGGCGCTATAAATCCAGCACACACTGACGCTCTTCTGCGTATTCAATCTTGCTTGGCAACTCGAGTACTTGCTCCGGGCTACATGCCATGGACAAAATATCGCGCATGGAACACGGATGTGAGAGATGGAGATGAACCCTTCCGATTTGTGGACGGAGAGATGGTGGAGAAAGGACTCTTGAATATCGAAGTCAGCATGCTGGAGCAAGTACTGCGAGAAAGCGGTCTCGACGAACAGGGTCTGACGGTGGCGAAATTGAGGAGCTGGGGGGAGGATTTGAGACGTTTGTATTAGCGAGACTCCCGACAAGCCATGGTTTGCATCACCCTGGTGTCGGTAGGGTCACGATAAGTACAAGATGGTACATACACCCTGCAAAACACTCCTCAATTACAATTTCTCGTTCACCCGCTCGGATCTTCGTCCAATTGAAATGACAAAGTTGACAAGGTCCTGATATTGTTCGTGTATACAGTAATAGGTGACTTTCATTGCACACCCACTGGCGCTCGCCCTCTCCGTATCACTCATTATTCTCCAGTGGTTCCCTATGTCTTGATCAACTCTCCCTCACCAGCCTGACCTTACCGATTTCCACGAGTAAATCACTCGTGACCTGCTTTTCTTTACCCATGCTCAAAAAGCCCCCTAGCAGAGAGCAGAAGAGACCATCTCCTCCGTCTATCCTGGATATCCCTCACCGGTCTGTCTCCCTTTTGAAACTCGGTCGCACAAGCAATGCGACGGACGGTACGCGAGCGATATTGGGGGATTTCAAGCGCATAAGTAAGAAGCAAGTTCAACATCGCCACACCAGTCCTCAGAGGTACCTCAGTAACTCTCTAATGATTAGTCTGTCTTGTGCTGTGTGTTTCAATTAGGTAGTCTCCGATATGAGACAAGGAGCAGCTTTGCCTCCAGTGGCCAGTTGTCGGGATGGAGGTGCAGGAATGTGCTGATAAGCGAACGACATTTCACCTTTTTTGTAGGTGCCTTGCTCGATGTCCTCCTGCAAGGGTTCAGCAGATCTTTCTTTCTTTCTTTTCTGCTTGACGACGAGTCAGCTGCAATTTGGGAAAAACGTCTAAAACAGACGCAAGCCTAGCGGGAGATCTGCATCTGGGCTTTACAATGGATGGTGGTGGCTGGGCCGGGCTACGGATGTGTTGTCTGACGAGGAGTTGTTGAAGTTGTTTTTCTCTATGTCCTCTCTTCAAGGTTCCATGTTCTTGGGCCTTGCACCTGTATCTACTCCCGCGGGGATGTCTGCGTTTTCCTGTTGTTGCTTGTTGTTCTGTGGATTTGTTTTCGGCCTGGGCGGCCACTGAGGCGCCGGCACGCTCAGAAGCCGGCACACTTCCTTTCTGCGCCTTCTAAAGTCATCATAGAGGTCCATCCATATCTTCCGATTTTCGCAGCCGTGCTCCGTGGGCGTGCCGCTCTCGAATTCGCATTGCGGGCGCATCTCGCGGAGCAAGCTGTTCGGCCACATGATCCAGGGCTTGGGGAGCGGCCAGTCGCTGAAGTGGACGAGCTTGGCTTCGTGCAGGGCGAGTTCGGCGTCCCATGGCTCGTACGTGTTGCCGAGGTAGGTCGTGTGGTTGCTCTGGCCCTTGCGGCGGAACTCGCCTGTGACCAGGGCGTATGGTCGGTGAGGCAGCGTCAGTACACTGTCGGCGTACCTTGTGTTGAGCAGTTCCATGTCGAAGAGCGAGTTGAGCTGGATTGGAGAGCCGCCGGTGCTGTCGTCGTTGAGGCCTGTTGCGGCGTCCCAGAGTTGTTCGGCTTCGCTGGCGTCGGGCTCGAGGACAATCAGCAGAGAGCTCAAGACGTGGCCTCCACCTTGCTCTGGTGGTTCGTCCAGTTTCCAGTATGCGCGTGGCATGGCGACTGGCGACCCTTTTGAAAGGGGCACATAGAAGAGTTCGTCGATGTTTTGTAGCAGAGTGATGTCAGAGTCGAGGTGGATGATCCGAAGATACTGTCCCTGATTCCAGGCGTATAGCTTGTTGATGCTTGCGTCCCACGTGTCCCGCTCTTCTCGGGACTGACGTCTGAGCGTATACATGTCCACTGGGTGAAGCTTGACCTTGTACTTGTCTCGCGCCATCACTAGGAGCTGAGATGTCCGATCCTCGCTCGAGCTGACTTCGGTATCCCACGTTTTCGGGTAGAACAGCAAGCGGTCTGCGGGAGATTTCAGTTTTGCCAGCGAGTCGAACACCATCAAGCTGTTGCAAAGGTAGTGTTGGTCGGTTGCATACTGCGAATAGGCAAACTTAGACCAATCTACCTTTTCTCCTGGGACAGGATGATCAGAGTGGACGACGACCGGCTTGGAGAAAAGCGTCCAAAGAACGAACCAAAGACCCAAGACGGCTGTGACCGTGAGCAAATTCCTGCGTTTTCGCCATCGAGACAGTGGCGATGGGAACGTTGCTGGTTTGTCCTTCAGCATGGTTTCCAAATCCGTGTACAATTGGATAGTTTCTCGCTATGCCCTTACGCTGTGAACAAATGCTGTCAAGTGTAGTCGGAAGATCCGTTCTTGCTCAATCTGGCTCTCTATTGGAGGTAGTGCACTTTCCGCAAGATCTAATCATTACAGCAAGATCCAGATAAAATTAATCAGAATTCCAATGCCTTGAGAAAGCCCACAGAATGTGTTAGGGTCAGATGCGTTTGTCAGAAGGCCGAAAAGCCACTTTTGGTTTCATCGAAAGTCTGTCCGAAAAAGAAAAAAAAGTCTGTATCAGGATCCGTAAACGTTGATCCCAATCGTTCTCAACTAGTCCCGCCCTCTCGCTATACACCAAGAGAGTCATTTATATGCAATTGTAGCCTTTGTGGCGCTTGTTCCTCAACTCAAGATCATGACGTGTTGTCTAGACTCACACACAGCTCTGCCTGCTTCAACAACAAAGAACTACGAAACCGTGGCGCTAAGATGCCACCATCTATTTCCAAATATTTCGGCATTTTCTACACGGGAAGTGGAGGTATACAGCTTGATCAGGATTCATAAGCCCAGACCGAGACATGTCATCTACGCACAGATCTAGCTGGGTCTTGTGAAGGTGATTTGGCATAAGGTCTGGAGCTTCTCTCTTGCCGTCTGCATTGTCAATATACAAGACATATGCTTCCCATGCATGCCCTACACCGGACTTTGTTTCACTTTGTGCCATGCGCGTGCAATCTGTGCAGATTCACTCTGCAGCAAGCGACCTGAACAGCATTGAGGAATGGACTTTTATAAGGAACTCAACGTTTCCTTTGCGATTCTTGGGTGTCTCCTCCTCTAATCTAAGACGACAGATACATTCAAGCATCTCCTTTGCGATCGAGATAATCTCACACACTCTGATCTAAAGCAAGCAACTCACGCGTCGACATGGCAGATGCAGAACATCGATCAAGAGATCGCGAGGTACGTGCAGCACTCCCTCAAACTTTCTGCATCTACTCAATAGACAGCTGGCTGACAGCTCCACAGCAATTCTCACACATCCTAAATGGCACGGCCCAGCGGTCACAAGCACGAAGACACGCAATTACACCTCCTCCTCCTCCACTGTCGCCTAGACCGTCATTCTCAATACCTTCCACTTCCCAGGGACAATCTAGAACCCTGTCTCCAGACACGGCATCCCGTTCTCGAACAAGAGGACAAATTGGTGCTCCTCGCTGCAGGACCCTCGCACCTTTCGGCAACGACGACACGAGCGGAAGGCCGAACTCCTCCTGCCAGTGCCCTTCGACCTGTGTGCATCACAATGGCACGATGGACTTCCTCCGACGCCGAGGTGGGGCTTTGTACCGTGATCGACTTGGCGCTGCGCTAAGGGCGGTCAGGACAGGTGCGCCGATCGAACTGCTGCTGAATCTGAAGGAGCCAACGACGAGAGAGGTGATGAGGATGTGTATACAGGAGGGGTGGAATTTGAAGGGCGAGGTGTGGAGATGGACGTAAATTTGTCTTGTTCACTCGAGTGGCCAGGGCGGGAGACTATTGGAAAGGCAACGTGTGGTGATGCGAGAGAGAGAGAGTCTTTGGTTCGTACAGGGCCGCCTGCGGGCTACCTAAAGGCTAACTAACGTTAAAGCATGTCTTTATGGTATACATGGAGTGTTTAGGCCAGTGCGACCGACATACAACCAAGTCCGCTGAGATGTTTTACAAGTACATAACAAGACGGTATTACCTAAGATTTTGCGAGCTATGAACATATTCTCTATATTCTTAATTCCCGTAATCTCGTGCTTTAGATATGGTAAAAGACTACAGAAGCGAGGACTGGAGGCAGGACTGGAGGCGGCATGCATGTTATCACCAAGTAAATGCCCACGTCAGTGAGTGAGGGTCGTCGAAGGAAGTCTCTGACACAGATCTTGCTAGTATGGAATGCGGCGAGGAGTAGATAACCAGCCGATATCGTTCTCCCCTTCGAGGAGCGGCACTGTTGACGTCCTGCTCATGGGACGGGGTATGATTGGGGTATAGCTGGGACTGGTATTGATTTGAGCCGCTCAGGTTCCCAATAATGAATCAGTGTCGGTTCAAGCATGGCGGCGTCTAAGGCTCATTCACAATGCTCGATCCTATCAAAGTCTTCTTCAGGAACGCGTGAAGGATCAGACTTCTTCACCTGCAACTGCCTTGCTAAGCCCTGTGCGTAATGCTCATAATGTGGTCGTTGAAGCCAGCAGAACCAACCTTTTTGCTGGGCTTTATTTGCCCGTAGTCGTGATTTTATTCATTGTGTAGTGCATCGATGTCTGGACTTGGTTCAGGTAAAGAATGGAGAGGAAAACTCTGAACCTGCTTCAGGCTGATCCAACACCTCGATAGCTCTCTTCGGAGGCTTATCTTCGCTCTTTTGTTGTTCCCAGGTGGTGGGTGATGAGCGAACTTTGATCGAACCTGTAAATGCAACTGTTTTGGTAGGGCCGTCTTGAGCCGTTTTTTCTATCCAAACCTGCCATTCAGGCGCAATAGTTCCAGGTTTAGGATACTCGGAAGGCTTGGCGCAAAGAGTCATCGCTTCGTCGACGAAGAGAGGCTGTCGCACGGCGTATTCAATCGACATGACAGTGAACTTGTCCAGCCTGTCTTTGGCATAGTGTGTGAGCGCCCTGTGGAACCATTCCAGCATCAAGAACACCATGAGGGGCCCGTGGACAAGGAGATTGGGAGCGCCGTATTGTTCTTTTGCAAAGGTTGGGTCGAAATGAATGAGGTGCGCGTTTTGTGTGAGGGTACTCCAGAGGAAGAGAAGGTGGCGGTTTGGTACTAAGGTATGCCTTAACTTTGCCTGCAGGGTCGGTCTGACAATTCGCGGCGCGTCGCTCAAGAATGCTGGCTTATCTCGTAGGAAGCATAAAGTATACTCCTCCACAAGAAAGGGACCATTTCGTGTCGTCCCGCCGTCATAGTTCGCTGGCGTCGTCAGTAGATCAAGAACTTTATCAGCTGAATATGCGTCTACTTTCAATCTTCGCTCGATTGAATGGAAGGACTTCTGGATTTTCACGAACACCTTCGAAGCAGCGTCCCTATTCACGATCCGCAAGGAAATCGGCCTCTCGACCATGTGATGAGACGCAAGCGCCGAGGCATCGTCCAGCCTTGGAGGCATAGGTGCACACAACTTGATAGAGCCTGTGGACCAAAGTCTATAAGGCCAGACATCCCCAGGTCCAGGCAGGAAACGTGCGTCCGTTCCATCAGGCAAAAGTTTGTGTGGCTTGATCGGGTATGGAAACATTGAGAGATGCCAGCCAAGATTCATACGATTCGTAGGTACATCCACATCAGCTTTGCCAGCCTCGCCCCATTGACGAAAGGCGAATTTGCCTCTAGCAGTGGTGATTGTAGGGTTCAGTGGATCTGCGGGCAAGACATGATTCAGGGCTGACCACAGCAAACGGATGGAATCGCTCTTCAGCCCATGACGCGTGACATGAGCAGAGATGAAGGGGAAAAAGTCGAAAGGTTGTATAGCTGAGGATCGATCGACATAGTCGCTGGTTCGCAACCCAAGTCTACGAGGCAGTTCCTTGTCGACGATGGCTTCAACGTGATTGGTCAGCCCTGTTCTTCTCTCAGGTACTGCCGGTACTTGTGAGGGAATGGCATCAGGATCGACACGTGCTCTTGCTGTCTTGGTTGCAAATGGAGGACCTGGCGCGGCATTTTGGCCGAGACTGGCTTTCCTTCGTAGCCTATCCTGCTCCTGCCGCGGCAGTCGTGACAGTCGTGTCTGCCGGCCTCGTGAGCGGATATGTGGCTTCAGCAGACCCGGCGGAATGAGAATGCGAGTGTGTGCAGCTCGACGTCCAGCCTGAGAAATATGGAATAGTGGTTTCTTTAGCAAATTTGATCCTGGTTTGTTGCCATGAGACCTTAGCATTCTCCTCAGAAGTGCTCTAATGATGGATGAAGATATGGGGCACGAGACTTCCTCGCCAATCGCTGAACACGAGATCTTGATGTCCGAGAAAGTATGAACTTTACAAAACGCTCACGTGATTACGTGTTAATAACCTGCCGCCACGCGTGCTTACTGGAACGACGCGGTCAATTCGGCAAATGCGCAAAACATTGAGGTAGAACACCTTTGTATAAACCATGCGACTAATTTTACTGTGTGCTCACAGAAATGTCGACTCGAAAACGGCTTTTCTCGGAATTTGCGCAGACTCGGACTACACCTTCAACTCGTGACCCCGCAACTCCTAGGCCACTCCAGCCCACCCAACCACGCGTTAACACAAACCCCCGATCCGCTCGCTCGAGCCTGCATGTGGACAGCAACAGTGTTAGGCTAGGTTCTGCTAGAGGGATACTGCGGCGGTTGGCCAAGATCACAGCGCCGGCAACTCGACGACGAGTTACTACGCCAACGAGCACGCAAAGTGAGAAAGAAAATCGGGAGTTGGAGGAGGAAGACGATGTCTCCAGAGATGAGAGCGATTTCAAGAAGCCGAAGACAAATTTCAGTATAGAGGAGAGCATAGAGGAGGATGAAAGTGAGATACTTGTTGCACCCACGCCGTCAGCCTTACTGGAAGATACGGATGACGATGAGGATGAGCAGCCTACACTCACATTTCAGAATGTTCACGAGGGCCGCCTTTCAAATGAAGCAGACACCGCACATCACTCACAGGCATCCTCAATTTTGCCACGGAATCCAGCCCTGCAAAACGAAGACAGCGATGAGGATGATGGCAACACTTTGTTGACGGAAAGAGGCCGGCGAGCAATCAGCGAAGACCCAACGCGGCTGTCGAGGTACAGCTTTGGGAGCATCCGGATGAGTGAGTTTGGATCCGAACTAGAGATCAGGAGAGAGTCGGACAGACAACAAAAGCTAGCAAGACTGCCGGAGGATGATCCTTTTGGAGTTGGCGTGACATCTGACGACGACGTTCGGCTTCAGGGAGAGACAGAGATATTGAGGAACTTGAGACCCTCTTCTCCAGCGTCACTCGTCCATGACGTTGACGGTGATCTCCAAACGCCTATTGCCAATCACGAGGGCTTTCAACTCGATCTCGCAGATGTAGGTGAAGTAGACGATCAAGCAGATGCTGATCAACTTGGATTCTCTTGTGATCAACCTCGATTAGCTGAGTCAACTCTGGCAGGAGAGGAGGAAACCGAAGCCGGATTCGAAGCTGAACCACAACATGTCGATGGGAGGGAAGAACCAGCAGCGTCTACCTCCTTGACTCGACGCAAGACTCTGCTGGAATCGGTGGTGGCCACGGCCATTGCTCGTCCCCGCAGGAAGCCAAAGATGAATCGTCGCGGCAACATGGTCCCGTCTCTCTCTTCTGGTCTGATTAAGCGCATAGTTCATGAATCTCAGGAAAAGGCCAATAAGCGCAAGACCAGGCTGGGCAAGGATCACATGAAAGCCCTTGAGCAGGCCACTGAGTGGTTTTTTGAGCAAGTGAGCGAGGATCTGGATAGCAATGCCAGCCACGGACGACGCAAGAAACGTATCGAGGCAGCCGACGTGCTATTGCTGATGAGGCGGCAGCGTGTACTCCAGAACGAGGGAGACTTGCTGAAGATGGCCAAGGACTGGCTTCCACGGGAGATAGTCGATGGTCTTGACCTTCCGACAAAGCCGTGATCTACCACTCTTTAGATGTCTTGACTCGACGGGCAATATCTGATGGCTTTCTTCTGAGCATGACGTAGAGCATCAGAGCTGTAGCAGCAGATAACGAATACCTGTAAGGCAGCAGTTAGCATTGGCACCTCAAGAAGAATGAGTGTTTTTCAACGAACCATGTAACGATGTATTGGACATGATTATTCCTCAGATTGACCTCTGCTGCCCGTCCAATGGGAATGCCCTTCTCCTGCCGACGATAGGTCTCCATCAAACTCGGTGTCATGGTCTCTTCAATCCACACGGGCTCACTGCCAGAGTGGCGGGCCATCTGGACGACATCAGGAAAATAGAACTTGCCCTGCTCCGGGACATTGTCAGGCGTAAACATATTCTTCTTCCATGGTTCCCTCAGCAAACCCTGCACCGTGACCTCGTCAAGAGGCAACGATGCCGGGTGTCGATCCCGCTGCGCCTGCTGCTCTTTACTGATCCAGCCGCGATTCACCAGTACCGTACTGGCCCCCTCCCGCTCCAGCGGCGTAATGACAAGGTAGCCATCCTTCCCATCATGCAATCGTGGGCCGACCAGCATCTCCTTGTCGTGCCGCAGCCGTCCCGTCGCATACACCCTTCTGTAATCGAACTCGTCTATCACCGCCGGATCGACGCGCGGAGGCAGAGGTAGCGGAGGCCGCACCAGCCGGTCCTCGAACTTGGCGATGAGCTTGGTCTTCCATTCGAGACGTTGCACTTGCCATGTCCCAAGGGCAAAGGCGGTGAGCGGGATCAGGGCTAGGATTGCAACTCCGAGCTTTTTGTGCCTGCGCCGCGTCGAGATGACTTGGGCTGGGGCGTCGACCACTGAGACAAAGTCGGCGTCGGCTGCGCTGGTGCCGGATTTTGGGGCAGTGTTGAGCTGTCGTCGGCAGAGTTTTGTGGACGTCTGTCGAGCTGTGGGAAGGCCGCGACGAGTGACAGAGAAGATGGCGTGCAGAAGACGTTGGTTCGAGCTTGTCATGATGCAGTGTGTTGCTGTTTGAACAAGGAGCTGTTGATGGCCGGGCCTGGGTATTGATGATGCTCGTTGGCTAAATAAATTATTTCCTCTCTTCGGCATTCACTAGCCCGAGGTCGAGAGTTTGGCGCTTTCCGAGCTTATAAGCAGATAATAAGCTGTGTAAGCTCTAGAGGTTATTAGTGGCTGTGGCTGCCCTGACGACCCTCAAGGCTTAGGATTTCTTTCCTTACAGAAGGCTAGGTACCTCCGGAGTATTAAATGTTTGTAACTAGGTGTGAATATGCCTAGTACAGGAGCACGAAGCAATGACAGATAGTAACGACAATAGTCAACTTATGACTTTTCTGTTTCTCATATAATACTTCTTGATCAGGACGACATTTCTATCCCGCCTGTAAGCAACCTCCTCGAGATATGTCAATCTGTCTCAGAGCACAAGGCTGCTGTGATAGCGAGTCGCGGGATGCTCGATTGCATTATTACGACTGTGTTGCCTTTTTCCGGGTTTAGGGGCGAGAGGGGCTCCGCTGTGACTGACAGGGTTCATTATTATGGGCTCATGCACCTTTTCCAGCCTGGATCGAGTCAGGCTGAATTTGAATGTATTGCAATGAACGCCTCACCATGCATCTGCTCGTCTTCGTTGCTGCAGTTGCCTTCCTTTCTGCGTGACGCAAACTTTACTTTTGTTGAGTACGTGATAAATGCAAGATGAACCGCTCCAGGAACCGTTTTGGTGGATGAAACGAGAAACAAGCACAGCACTCTGGTCGTGATGACCTCCATCCACTGAACGCTGCTTCTCGTGCAACTGACATATCTGTTCGGCCGTGAGCACCACTTATCACGGCCCAATTCATGTCGCTGATGGCGCAAGAGCTCATCTGGGGGACAATTATTACTTTGCTGATCGTCAACGCTTGAAACACGTTCCAGGTGCAGCGTTCGATGCGTACGGAATTGAACATCGCGCCTGCCATCCCGCAACCCGACGAGAACTGCTTAAAGACATCTATAGCTGGGCTGAACAGTCAGATGGCAAGAGCATCTTCTGGCTCAACGGCATGGCTGGTACGGGCAAGTCCACCCTTGCCTACACCCTTGCCGAAGTACTCAGCCAGCGACGACCCGTAGATAGTGTATCACTCGGGGCCAGCTTCTTCTTCAAGCGAGGTGAACGAGACCGAGCATCGGCCCTGCTTTTGTTCCCCACAATCGTCCATCAGCTCTGTCAAAAGATCCCTGGTCTTGCTACCCATGTAGATCAAGCCATGGACGCTGATCCAGATATTTGCAGCAAAGCTTTAGGTGAGCAGTTCAACAAGCTTCTCGTTCGGCCGTTGCTGGGACTTGGTGAACCTAAATCACGACATTCCTACATCATTGTGGTTGACGCACTAGACGAATGCCAGAAGGAGGGGGACCTACGCGCCTTGTTGGAGCTTTGGGCCAGCTTGCCGCAGACTTGTAATTTGTGTATTTGATGGTTTTTAACCAGCCGAACAGAACTGCCACTTCAGATGGGCTTTGCGCGAATGTCGCCAAATGTCTTCCAGAATGTGATTCTCCACTAGGTGCCACAACCAGTGATACGATACGATATAGCTGTCTTTCTCGCAGATGCTTTCTCGCAAGTCAGGGAGGATTATAATTTTGCGCCTCTATCAGGCTAACCACTAGCCGACGACTAGCCAGGTGCTGAAGTACTGAAAGAGCTCACTGAGATGTCTGTTCCTCTCTTCATCGTTGCAGCCACTATCTGCCGATTTGTACAAGACCAAGATTGTGATCCTGAAGCCCAACTCAAAATAATCCTGCATTCTCGGAAAGTGGGACAGGTTTCCGGCATCAGCCAAACATATCTGCCTATCCTATAGAGAATCGTCTCATCCTCAGTAAGTTGGGATAACAGACTACCGCAACACGATGAGCTTCGAATGGTTTTGGGGACTATTATCATAGCTGCTGAGCCACTGTCACGCCTGGACTTGTCAGCGTTGCTGGATATGCCATAAGCGAAGGTGGCACTTCGTCTCAAATCATTGCATTCCGTTCTGTAACTCCCGCACCAGCCCGATGTCCCTATCCGACCGTTGCATCTCTCTTTTGCAGAGTTTCTCAGCAGCGAAACTATCCAGGATCAGCCATTCTACGTCAATCGCAGCACTGCTCATGCTGATCTACTCGCCAGATGTCTTTGGATACTCTCTCGACCGTCCCCGCATGGTCTCAGCGAAAATATGTGTCAGCTTAAATATCTAGGCCAACCACGAAAAACGGTGCCTCTCGCGAAAATCCAAGATCGTCTACCACCAGCCATGCAATACGCATGCCGATATTGGACATACCATGCTCAGCATAGTGACGTCCAAATCTCTGATAGCGGTCCAATATTTCATTTCTTGCAAGAACATTTTCTCCATTGGTTGGAAGCGTTGAGCCTGCTGGATTGTTTGGCGGATGCGATCGTGTGTGTTGAGACTCTGCGCTCTCTCGTATCGGTACGTTTGTCCATAAATCTTCACAAAGGGCCGTGTCCACTGATCAGATATTTATAGCTTACCGATTGCTTCTGTGTTACCGTGTTCCTCGAAGACTTTCGACGCTTCATCCTGGCCAACCGCTTCATTGGAAGCATTGCACCACTCTAGCTGTATTCGTCCGCTATCGTTTTTGCCCCACAGACTAGCATTATTAGGAATATTTGTGGCAAAGTTCCTGCCTGGATCCAGCGACATCCAAAGATGCCAAAAGTATGGAACAGGCAACTATAAACACTAGAAGGCCATGCAAGGCTTGTCACATGTGCGACATTTTCACCAAGCGGTGTGTTGCTAGCGTCAATATCCCTTGACAGGACTGTGCGTCTTTGGAACGCAAAGACTGGACAAGAACTTCAAAAGCTAGAAGGGCACCAGGCGCCTGTAGGAGCAGTCACGTTCTCATGTTGTGGCTCGGTCATTGCCTCGGCATCCATGGACTTCACCGTATGACTTTGGAATGTTAATACTGCGCAGCAGATGCGCAAAATCGATAGACGCCATGGACGGCTACACGCAATGGTATTTTCACTCGACAATTCTCTACTTGCATCGATATCAGCAACCCGCAACGTCGGGTTGTGCGACATATAAACAGGTCAGGAGATGAGCTTAATTGGGGGAAACTTCGTACCAATCTCGCTCGCGTCCTCTTCTGATGACTTTGCTTTATCATCGGTATCATTTAGCGGCACTGTACGCTCGTGGGATGTGAAGCTGGGCAAAATCAGAAAAGAGTTGAGATTGAATGTTGATCAAGTCGAAACGGCGTCATTCTCCCCTGACAATCTCGTTCTCGCATCTTCATCAGTACTTGAGAGAGGCGTCATACATCTCTAGGATATTCATTGCGTTCGAGCGAGAGCCAAGATCTTCGGATCAAGATTGATATCTGCGGTTGAAAAGTTCAAGGCTGGATGCGCCTGAGCGACTGCCACGTGTTGGGACAGCGCAAGAGGCAGCTGGATCGAAAATGTGGATGGAAGCTAGAATGCCTGCGTTGGCCCACTGCGCAGCAAGGCCTGCAAGATTCGAATCACCAAATTCATATGATTCGAAGCATGATTCGAATCATAGGCCTTTCCTAATTGGGTTACAACCAGCAAGCTGCGATAGCTAATATCGTATTATCTTGGTGTTGTAGATATTTGAATAGCTATCGCGGAAATGTCAAGTTCATCACCAGATGGCATTTGACTTATTGTCTATACCAGCGACGTCCGCTGAGGTAGAGAGAGTCTTTCCATCTGCAAAGAGGCTACTGGCAGCTGATCGCAGCGCGTTGTCAATGGAGTCGCTTGAAGTCTGCGAGGTGATACGGAACTGGTGGAAACACGACGGATCTATATCAAACCTTCAACACCACGATGACGATGACGAACGATTACTTCATTAGGAATGTGGAAGCGGTATTCGAATCGTGATTCGAATCTCGAATCATAGGGTTGCTGTGATTCGAATCTTGCAGGCCTTGCTGCGCAGAGCAGAGTGCTTGAACCACAATGAGAATGAAGCCTGCACATCCGAATCTTCAGCTTCGCAAGCCGCAATGAACGCAGACCAGATAAATGCAGCAGATCCATGCAGACCATCTGGGTCCATATTCTCGCAAACAGTGATGAATGGACTGTGTATGTGTCATCACTCTCTCCTAAGTTCATCAGAACAGTAGACTGGTACCAATAGGAGCAAATCATTCGATATTGCGAAGCAACTCATCATGGGGACGCTTGAGTTGACGCAAAGATCAGCACGGAAAGAGCAAAGGGATTGGATCTCTGGTCAAGGCTGCTAGTCAAGTCAGAGTTGCTTGTCGGTTAAGCTGATACACTGCTGGAACTGGACAATCTCGAAGACGGTGCGCTGTTCAATATTTCGTCAGTCCCTCAGCAAATTCGAATATGAAGCGCCAGACACTGGACGTCGCCTGCTCGGGTACGAAGACCAATGCCTGGGAATCGATCTTGACTTCTTGACTAGATTGCTGCAAGGGGTCCTATGATATATTAGCTGCCCCTTTTCGCTTCTTGTATAGAGTTTTTCCTTGTATCCTATTCCTTGTTTATACTCTATAGCAGCGTAACTGCCCAATTGGTTTTGAGCATTCCAATTCTTGATATGTACCTAGCTTTTCAACAAAAAGACAAAGCCCCCCTATCGTTCCTTCCCAATTAGCCCTGATATCGTAGGTCTCGACCTTCCTGACGACAACGGTCGCATATCATCCAACCACAATTGCGGCATCGATGGATATAATCATAGAGAACGAGGCCGCAAAACTCGCACGCGTTCGTGCCTTGAATTCGCTCGTAGATTCTTCTTCTCTCTCGTTCACACAAGTGAAGACGGGGTCCATCGAAGCGGTTTTGTTGATTATGGGCTGGAATAGGTTGTTGTTGTTGTTCTTGATCATCATTATCAAATACAGGGATTTCGAGGACGTGTTGATCATTGATATCGGGGCAATTGCAGGTTCTTGGCTCCCATGGACGTCCGCAAGCATAGCAGAACTCGTTCCCACAGCGGCATCTGGTGTATATTAGTAAAAGGGGGTCATTCTCTATATCCGTCAATAGCTACTTACTTCATATGGTTACAGCCAGTGCTGATTGATATGATCATGCCACATTGACTGCAGCTCTTCCAGTTTTCATCTCTACTCAATTGGAGGAGAGATTCCTTTGCTTCATCCTTGGGACAAGCACCGTTGTGTGCTGCCCCCCCACAGGCTGTGCAGGTTCTTTTGTTGCAAAAGGGGCATATAACAACGTCTGATTGGGCATTCCCTGATGCTAGCATCACCCCTTCACAGCTTGTATAATTGTAGCAATACGTAGGGTTCATTGACTCCTTTTCCTGGAGTTTTTGAGTGTATCGTAATGCTATTTCGGCCGGGAGAGCGTTCTTAACCTCTTCAATTTTGAGGCTTTCGTGCTGGCATTTGGCGGGCATGCAGCTTTCGTCTTCTAACGCCTTTTTGAAGTATGTCAAGATACATACATGGCAGAATTGGCAGCCGCAAGCTAGATCGACGAGTTGATCGTGCTCTCTTTTCTCAGCACATATGGGGCATTCGGGATGGGATGGAGCTGGCAAATTGTCAATATCAAACCCTGAAATGCTAGAATTACTCACTTGGTGTCGAAAAGGGGTCGGATATAGACAGACGACTGATATCAGCCTCTGCCACGGAATCGAGACTGCCTTCTTGGGTTTCTGATCGATCTAAATGCCCTAAAGCTCTCTCCGATCCTCTGGAATCCTCTGTAGCCAGAGTCATCACGCGGGAAGGGGTCTCTCGATCAGTATTCAAGGAATCTGCCATCGTTTTAGCCAGAAAGGTAGTAGACAGCAGTGTGATGGGGGGAATAACAAAGGGTGGAAGATGAGAGCAAAAAATACACTTCAAGATCGGCCGCACAATTCAAAACGGGTCAATTTAAGAAGTGAAACTGAGGTTGGGGTGTACGCCTGGATTCATTCTGAGTGATAGTAGAACCCCCCCACCGCAGCTTTGTGAAAACAATCCGCTTCTCACAGCATTTGAGCATTTGAGAACAGCTGGAACCTTTTGGAGGGCGTCAAAACTCGTCACGAAGCTGGCTGCTATTAGAAAGGGGGGCAGAAGCCTTGTTGTCGACACCATTTCTCCTTCCAACCTGGATAGAAAGGACTTTCATCCAATGTCCTGACCTCCCAATCCTTCTCGATAGCGCCATTTTCTATTTGTTCCCTCACAAATAGCTCTAAAGCTGGCAAAGCAACGTGCTGGACGTGCCAAACATTCTTGTATTTTATCAGATTCTCCTTTCCTTCTCTAGCAACCTTTAGTACTATGCTTGGTATATAGGGTTCGTCTCGAAATTCTGTGACGGGTGTGAATAGAGCTTTGAAGTTGAACGCTATAGCACCACTGAGTGCCAGCCGGCGCAAGGTTTGGTGATCTGTCCTTAAGTGCAAGCGATTCAACGTCAAGTTGGGGTCTTGCAGGTCACGACATTCTCCATGTGGATCATCAGGCGACATGAACAGTGGCTGGTCAATCTCAATACCCCAGCTATCCAGTGTCCGAATTAGCACAGAGAATGCTTCACTTGCTTTGAGAATCAGAAGAGCTTTCTTACTTACCTTGTGCGTTGAATGGGCTTATTTGCGGGCATCTTGCTAAAGTACCTGTCCATGCTAAATTGCATTTTCTCCTTGTAGTCTGGCACTGGCGCATGTATTTGGTGAAGGTATTTATTGATCTTTGTACCCAAACTCCAACCGAGTGCTGAACATATAATCCCAGCACGAAAGCTGTAGAGGCCGGATGGCGACCGCAGCATGACAGCAAAATCTTCCGGAACGTTGTCTAACAGGACGAGTAATGGATGCTTTTCCTGGACAACTTGTTTCGTGTTCAGGATTCTATTCTCAAAAACCGTCTTGTTCAAGTCCCATTCTGCAGGGTACAAGCTGAAATACTGAGGATACCGAGCGCACAGAAACTGGAGCACCATTTCCATCAATTCCTTGCAAGCCAGCTCTGACCCGGGTAACCACTGCAAAACAGAACTGCCGTGCTCTTGATAGAGTGATTTTCTCTGAGCGATACGCGATTTGTAAGTGTTCTCGAGCTCCAGCCAGAATTCTGTATCTAACTTGGACAGCGACATTGTTTGGTGATATGCCCATCGAAAAGGACGATATGGCCTAGGCCGAGCTCTATCGATGTCGAAACCTGTGTATGCTCTCGGCAACGGTACTCCTGTCAAAGCAGCATAGTCGGGAAAATCACCGAGCGCTTTAATCTCCTTGATCGAGAACCCAGAATAGACATACCTCGATTCGCGAGCCTTCCGGTAGTCTTCTTCAAAGCCAACCAGGGACTGTTCAAATTTGTCCTGTGCAAAATTCAAATCACCAAGCGCGCCTCGCTGATCCAGTGGCATATACTGTGTCAAATCTTGGAGTGCGTCTCTCTGTGATGGAGGGAATATGTTCGCGAATTCATTGGATTTCAGCGGTGGGTCGGACGGGGCTTTCTTGTCTGGAGAAAAAGATCGCGGAGGAGTGTCTGCTACCAAGGAACGCCTTCTAGGAAGTCGCAGTCTTCTTATGACCACTTCCCGTTGTTTCCAATTGAAACCAAAATAGCCCACTATGCACAGACACAGCGCAATGCACGCATAGACGATGCGCTGCTCCGCGAAAAAAGACCACATGATTCCGAGATAGGGGCAACAGATGCTCATTCAGGGAACATGAGAAGTCCCCGTGGTCATAAGCTACCTTATATCACAATCCCATCTACTTTTCGAAGATGCTGAACAAGTCAAGACACCTCTCACACGAAATACGGCGATGCTACGGCTTATGCAGCCTGTATCTCGGAAACAAGGTATGAAGTTCATGTTGATCGGAGTATGCCTCTCACATGTGGGGGAAATGTGGTCCCAATACTTGTCTGTGGAGAGTGGAATGTGTTACTTTTAGGAGTTGGCCGCAGCATCGGAGCGACGCATTCACACAAGACTTTCGCGGGCTTTATACGCAAGCATGCATTTGTGGTTTGGATACGAGACAAAGTATGGACAGGGATAATGTTACGGTGCACACTTATCGCAAAGCGAATATGTTTGCCAGACTACACGTTCAAATATGCGTAATCTCGCATTAGCGAAGCAGGTTGTGCTTGGCTCTGCAGACTGATGAATGACAAGGCAAGCATCCACAAGAATTTGCGATTTAGTCTGATCGGTAACGTACGTTGATTGCTTCCCTGTATGGAGCCTAGCCGCTGGCTTCAGCACTAATTGAAAGACTCAACACTGGATGTGCTAATACAGCATATGTCGTCCATCCACACGACTTCTTGCGGTAAACTTATCCTGAATTGTGTTCGGGGTGTGTGGATTTGAGACAGCTCGAGCCTCTGACGAGGCATATCCTAGCATTGATGCTGAGCCAAGACAATCGGGTTTCAGAGAAAATGATCTGCTCTCCTTGAGGAAGTGCCACGTTCCGATGCGACTTAAGGGAAGGCTATGTAACACGAAGGAGGACTTCTGTCTTACGCTATCAAGAGCACTATGGTGGCTAGTGGTTCAAGCCCTATAGAAGACGACGGATTCATACGATGACTTCGTTAAGTTAGGGTGCGATTGGTTGACATCTGGTGGACAAAGTCGGGTTTAGTTACACAAATAGACCAAAGCAACAGCTACAATTTATCAAAATCTACGAGAATCTCTGGTTCGAGACCTATCAGAACTGAGAGCTTTGGTTAACACGATGCTGCATTTGGAATATGAGATGTGGATAAAGCTCATCTTGGTTGCCTTGACCATATCTCCAGCTGAGCATGACTGCTCTGCTGAACCTCTGACGAAGGGGTTACTATGTACAGTCATCTAACTTAGCAGAGACGCACAAGCAGAAGCAATAAGACGTAAGACAACAGAGCAGCAACGGAGCACCCAGGATGAATACGACATCTACTCCTAATTACGGTGATGCAAAAAAGAGCGCAATGCGCAGACCTGTTTGACATCAAATGGTACGTCAGATACCTAGGTATTTCTCCTAACGCTAATTGCTAGGGACATGCTATTGGGATCGAGAAATACATCATGGGCTCGTAAAATGGAGCAATCTGGTCATGGTAATCTGAAGAAAAATAGACAACAGCTTGCATCCTCATGTGTTGACAGGTGACAGATCTTGAAAACAACTCTGACGAGTAATTCAGAAAGAGGTGAATGGGTTTGGAACACGACTGCACCAGGGGGGCTGCATCAGTCTTGAATCATCTCTGCATATGATAAGACTGTGAAGGGTAGTGAAGGAACCACATCGATCTGAAAATGTATCATCGATTCAAAATGTGGTTGTACGTGCTCTAAGCCTCCAACGAAGGAGAAATCCAGAGAGAAACCAGGCGCAAGATGGAACGACATGACCAATGAGACACAGGAAACAAGAACAACAATTGGAAAGGTAGCGAGAGCGCTTGTGTACTGACGATTGTCCTCACTACACGCGAATTCGACAACGACCGCATTCATATTGGTCTTGCCACTACGACTGGAAACGCTTTACTCCACTGTAATGTGGACTATCGCGACATCCACCCGGTCATCTCTCGCAACGCAACACAACGTACCTACTGCGGACTCGACTACCATCGAGAAATGTTGCACTATGGGCGGATCCAGAAATGTTGAGGAAGTTGGCCTTGCAACGGCGACGGAAGACAGTCTCATACGACAGAATCTGTCTAATGGGACACAAGCTCGATGACAACACAGTTTGGCAAGCACTGGAGACTGGTATGGTCAAGTTGGATATCACGGTCAAGCCTGTCTTGCATAAGTACAGCGAAATGGTAGGCGGGCACTCGCAGGGAAGATCTGAACTGTTTGCACGCTTTGCACAATTTTCTAACTTCGCTCGCTTCGTTCGCTCTCGTGTAGTAAATCAACTTGGGTCTAAACAGCGTGAATCTGAAAGCTGTCAGTTACTTCTGCAGATGTGTTGACTACCTGAAAGTTATGCTGGTTGGATGACCGTGCCAGTAACCGGGTAATGATGGATTCTCGTCTCTCCATTCACAGACAATGGCCTCGTTTGCACCTCGCCGGGCGTACGATCACCTCTCGTCGATCCCGCGTTCGTATTTCCTAGGGCACCATGCAGCAGGTCTCGCAAAGATGAAGAGCATGCTGGCTTCCATCGATCTCGTCATTGAATGCCGAGATTACAGGACGCCACTTGTGTCAAGAAACCCATTATTTGAACAAAATCTGGGAGACCGACCTCGTCTGATCGTCCACACCAAACGAGATCTGGGATGCAATAACACTGCAGCGGATTTCGAAGTGTGTAATATTCTACCATCTTCTCAAGGATGAATGCTGACTTAAGAAGAGGGAGCGCATCGTCCAAAAATGGAACACGCCGTCCACATCCTTATTCTCCGATATTAAATCACGGAGTACGATTCGAAACGTTCTTGACTGCGTGAAGTCATATGCGAGGAGCTCAAGTTCACTGCTGGGAGCACGACTTATGATTGTTGGAATGCCGAATGTTGGCAAGTCTTCACTCTTGAATGCTCTTCGAAACGTCAGTCTGGGCAAAAAGAGTGCTGCAAAGACTGGTGATCAGCCTGGCGTGACTCGGAAGATCGGCACAAGCGTCAGAATTCTGGAAAAAGATGAGGAGCAAGGAGGTGTCTACCTCATTGACACGCCTGGCGTATTCGTGCCGTATGTGCCTGATGCAGAGAGCATGTTAAAATTGGCATTGTGCGGGAATGTGAAAGACACGATAATACCACCAACCACCGTCGCGGATTATCTACTGTTCCATCTCAATTTGCAAGATCCAGAGCTTTACAGCCACTTCTGTGAGCCTACGAATGATATATTCGTTGTATTAAAAGCTCTCGCGTTCAAACAAGGCAGACTCAAGAAAGGCGGCTTGCCGGACTACGAATCATCTGCGCTACAATTTGTTCAAAGGTGGCGAGGCGGACACATGGGAAAATTCATGCTGGATGACGTGACGGAGGATTCTTTGGCAGAGCGAGACCACATGCTTGAGGCAATGGGGGGTAGTATGAACCAGGCCAGAAAGTCCGCAAAACAGATGAGAAAGGGGTCCTACCTAGCGACAACTTGAAACTTCAACTTTGGTGATTCTACAATGCCCCTAGCCACTCGGCTCCAAACCCGATGTGATTTGAAGACGTGGTGCATTCTATCAATATCAGTCCGCTGTTATATTCTGCGATAACAAACCAGTGTTCAAACTCAACCCTTCCTAATTCACAGTCAGATGTAATATCCACGTTGGAAGGAACTACCTTTGTCGTTAAGCTACTCTGCCAACCGCAATGCTTGTGGTCTTGCTCCTCGTACTCCGCAGAGCCCGAGAGCCTACCGAGAGATGCTCGCTAGCTCGGCGAGAGGGCAGCAATTATAGATCTTGAACATGCGATCCTATGGCGACATCTAGCTGTGAACTGTACGCTTTTGAAATTTGCAGCACTTCCTTATGCAGCAAGACTATGAAAGTACCACAATTTCAACAATGACGTGGATTGCCCGACGGGCAGCAACTGGCATGGCTTCGACTATCGGGTGCTGAGACCGTAGAGTACCCACAGACGCTCGACGCTCGCCCCGGAAAAGTCTCTGCAAAGTCCTCATGGCTCGAAACTCGTTACAGACTCCAGGACTGCGTTTGAGGTACAAACGGTGCAGATTTAGCTCGAGATTTAGCTTTATTGGATCATTTGTTACTTCGGAGATTTCAGCTCCTTCTCTAGCGGAAAGCGATGAGAACAAGATCGGAGCCTGCGTAGGACAGGGTCGTGTATATACATGTCAGTGTCTAGAAATAGCTGTTCCCAAGGAGAGCGAAGCCATACGAGGGTAGACCTCCTCCTGCCCAAACTGAGGTCAGTGTGTTGAACAGTTTACTATGTAGAAGATCCTTTCTGAGGCACAGCTCTGATACCGGCGAAATTAGGCTGCTGGATGATCCCGCAAAACACATAGTGGTGTACTTCAGCAGAACTTCTATTTCTTGTCAACTCGCCAAAGCCAGATCCTTTTCCTGAGTTCGCGCTGTCTACCTTAAGACCTGATGCATTGCTGCATGCGGAGCGACATCGGGCTCTTCACAGTTGCCGCGACCCCTGCGGTGGCTACTCAATTTCTATTTTTGGTTTCGTTAAATCCAACTTTTTTAGGTCCCTTTCAGGCATGGAGTATCCTTAGTAAATACTGATGAAATACATTACTTCTCCCCTGCGAGCTCTTCGACATCGGCCTTGGTCTTACTCTCCAGCGCTCTCTGCTCGACTAGATCCATTTCAACTGGTCGAAGAAGAGAATTCGCCCTACTATGACACGCGTCATTTCTATCCAGCGCGTATCGGGGATATTCTTAACGATCGGTATCAACTAGCAACGAAACTTGGTCACGGAAGCAGCTCCACAGTGTGGCTTGCACGGGATTTGACACAGTCTGGATTTGATAACTGTCCCGTCTCTCCTGGTCTCCTAACTTGTCTACAGGTGGAAGTGGCTCAAAGAGCGGTACGTTGCTATCAAGATCAAAGCAAACACTCCAAGTCCGACACATGAGGCGGCGCATGGAGAGCTGAACATACTAAGACATATCTCCCAACACAACCCTAGACATGAGGGTTGGACATTTGTCAGACAACTTCTTGACGCATTCACAATACCAGGCCAATGTGGAAGTCATACATGTCTCGTCTTTGAACCCTTGCGGGAGCCACTCTGGCTCTACCAGAGGCGTTTCATTGGTGATGTTATACCAATTCAGATAGTCAAAATCATTCTTCAAATGGTTCTGCATGGGCTTGATTATCTTCACTCGGAGTGTCATGTTATTCACACTGGTGTGTCTTCTTTCCTGCTACGATCGAGGGAGCTGTGGACATTAATCAGACTGATTAGATTTGAAACCTGATAACATCATGGTGAAGGTTGAAGACCCATCGATCGTGGAGCGCGATGCTGAGGATGAGTTCAAGCACCCACTTCCACAGAAACACTGCGAAGATGGGCGAGTAATATATCTTGCTCGAAATAATTACGGCCAATTTCGACGGTCTGTCGGAGTAATACGCATCACTGACTTTGATCTCGCAACCATGGGTGACATTCCACATAAAGGATGTATTCAGGCCGAAGTGTATCGTGCCCCCGAAGTCGTTCTCGATGCTGGCTACAGTTACAGTGCGGACATCTGGAGTTTAGGAGTGATGGTTAGTGTGGAGACATGCTTCGTCAAGCAGTTGACTGACCGTAATACAGCTTTGGGATCTGCTAGAGGGGAAACCTCTCTTCAAGGCGAAGAGGCGGGACAAGTTCACGAATATGACGATCAGCAGCATCTCGCTCTCATGACAGCGTTATTAGGGGATCCTCCACAGAGCCTTCTCAAAAATGGAGATCGAACCTCTCTGTCATACGATGGCGACGGTATGTGTGCTAGCATTCTATACTTGTAAATCCGAGACCTTATCGATCGCAGGCCGTCTTCACAATCCTGATCTTGTCCCGACCGATTTTAGCTTCGAGACAACCCTTTCGAGTGTCAGCGGCGAAGAGAAGAAATTGTTCATCGACTTTGTTAAGAAGATGATACGGTGGCAACCAAACGAACGCAGCACAGCGGGAGAACTCCTCAAAGAGCCATGGCTATACACGGGTCTCCGACGGAGTCAGTAAAATGTTACTGCGCTGGCAGATGGAATGGAGAAATTCCCCACGTCTCTTGGTCGGCCACTTCATTCTCTAGAAGCTTAGCACGGCGCCAACGACACTCGAAAAACGTCAGTATTAAACAAGACTGGGAGACCAAAGCGCTACCAACAAGGCTCAACGGAGAGAAGCTACCCGCAATGCACTGTAGAGCGCATCTATCTGCGATCACGAGCAGATATTGCAGGTACTGTTGAGCCGGAGGCCGGTCAATACACAAGGAGGATGTAGTCGTGGTGCGCGGAATACGGCATTACTAGGTGTTCACGAGAAGACCTTTTCTAACAACGTATGTTCCCATCTACTATGATCAGACAAGGTGCTGCGGGCAACGTTGCCTTAATTGTGATATGCCTCTGCACCTTAGCTTGCAAGCTAATCCTGCTTATCATCTCCTCGTCGAGGCTGGACATTCAGCCCCATACCATTGTACAGTTGTGTCCCGCGCCTCCTAGCATCTTCATCCTCGTCACGCCGCTGATCAGCCATTGTTCGCATTCGGGCATTCCTTACCCCTGCGTCTTGACCTGTCCGCAACTCATCGGCTCTCTGCTCCTCTCCACTTGAAGGCGTTTGCGGCGAAGCAGTCCCGGCGCCCATCAGCCTTCCGAGACCACCAAAGACCATCCCCGCAGCGGAACCTACCAGGCCAACTCCAGCACCGACTACGGATTGCGCCGTCCCGACCGCACTCCCAATAACTCCTCCCCCAACTGTCCCATAAGACTCGACAAAAGTCTTGACAGGAACCATGACTAGTGTTGCGCTACTCTTCACATCCTCGACATCAGCAAGCGCTTGATCCTCCTCGCTGGCTTCGATGGTCCTGTTCGGTTGCGGTGTGAGGATTATCTTCAAGTTGTACGGCTGTTCGCGTGCACTAGCTGTAGACTTCTTCGATACTTCTCCATCGATCCACGGTCGAACATGCTGTGAAATTGTGCTCTCAGCAGTAAACGAGTTACGTATTGTCGCACCATCGAAGAGCCGCACCTGAAGCCTTATATCTGTAGCTTTTGGATTAGCAGTGGTGGAATTGGCTTTTCGAAGTTCTTGTAACTCGGCTCGTCGACGGGCAGCGTCTGCTTCTTCGCGCGCTTTGCGGTCTGCGTCCCGTCTGGACTTTTTGTCAGCGTCGATTTGAGCCTTGATTCGAGCTCGTTCCGCTTCAGCTGCTTTTTGAGTCTGAATGTATTCTGCTCGTTGACTTGCAGCTGTTGACGACGAAGCAGACGCAGGACTTTGTAGGTTGGTGGATGGATTGGTAACGTTTGACGTCGGTGGAGGATTGGAACGAGAGCTTTCTTGAGGTTGACCCGGAGGTGGGGCACTGGAAGTTGAGGGAGCGGCTGTAGAAGTGGTCGGCTGTGCGCTGGCTGAAGGAGGTGAGCGGAACGCTGCTGGTGTACTGCTGACAGGTATGGCGTTGCCGCGAATGCTTGAAGCTGGAGTGTTGAGTAAGCGATTAATTACTTCATCCGGCAATGAGGGGTCGGTGATGGATTTAAATTCGGACTGAATAGACCTGACAGCGGTCGTAATACTTTCAACATTCAGGGATTCCAGTATCATAAGTTGAATATGTAGTAGTGCCTTTCCCGAGACACCCGATGTAAGGTACTGCTCTGTCAGCCTTCTCAGATGATCGTATGCATTATTTGGCAGACGCATGCGACCTTCAGGTGGAGGTAGCGCAATGTATCCTGGCAATCTTGGCCTTGACGACGACGAATGTGTCGATGAAGATTCCACGTCCGAACTTGGCTCTGTTGCGTATCGAGCAGCCAGCTGACTCTGCAACTGCTCGAAAGAAGTCTGTCCTTCTTGGTAGTTTGCCACGACTTGTCCGTTCAATATGATAATGATTGCAGGCACGTTGCGCACCGGGCAAACCGCACTGAGGAAGTTCGCTTGCTCAGAACCAGCCTTCAGGCGTAATGCAACCGTAGTCGCTAACAATTTATCTTGTATCCCGAGATCGAGCAGAGCTGCTTCCCAGGAAGTACTTTCATCGCCGTCATCAGTCACGAAACATAGAAGCGCCTTGTTCTGTTGTAGTGATTTGCTGATAGCGGCTTGCAGATTTTCGCCATTCTCGAATACAGTATCATTTTCGCTCATCTTCACACGAATGATCAAGATCCAAAAGGCGAGTCCAGTTAATGATGAATAGAGATGACCGGATGGCGGACACCAATACTCGGTTAGAGCCAATCCTCGATTAGGTTAGATACCTATCAGGATTCGGATTTTCGCCGGAGACACTTTGTCCTCGCAAATTACATCCTCTCACGCTCTGAGATCCTTCAGAAGTGCTACAAAGTGTCTGTCTTCAATACCGTCTTCATACAGCCATTGATGCTGAAGGAGGCCTATTTGCCTACATTCTTCCTCATCGAAAACCTTGCAAATTCCTTCAAGCTTTCTCGAATGGCATGGAATGGATCTCAGCTGATAGAATAGTCGTTAGCCGTCGTGTTATCATCATTCTAGATGTCCTCTTGATTCCCGCTGGGCTACATTCGCAGCTCCTGCTGAGATCTGATTGCTGTCATGATAGCACGTTAAACAGTGCTAGCTTCTATTCCTTGCCGAACCCAACCGACTAGCGTTGCCCTCCTGGTCATTCCCTTGTTGCTCAGATTTCTGTTGACGTACTAATAATGTAGTAAGAGGTGCTGTACTCATCATGTCGCAGTGGTCTAGCATGCATCGTCACGAGGCGGAAAGCTTGCTGCTAAAGATTGTTCACCAATAGCCAACGGGTAGGCAAGGCCTTCCCTGGTACTCCCTAGTGAGCCCGAGGAAACATCAGGAAGAGATGCTACCCATAAACCGGATATGTATCATATCTCTTTCCTACGACGGTATCTTGGCAACACGGCTGATTACTCGGCTGCCTAGGCTTGCCTATATTGCGAGTGTCTAAAGCATTCATTGGACCGTCCCTCATGGCGTTTCACCTAATCATAACACAGAAACGAAGTCTGCTTCGGCCGTATAGCGCGATTGTGATTGGCTAAGAGGGGGACATTGCTAAAGTCTCGCGAAATGGTCCGAACAGAGCACGACAGCGGGAGTAGTCGAAAGCACGGAGCATTTTGTCTGCAGGGTTAGACTTGCTCTCATTCTACCTCACTTCAAATCGTGTCATCATTTGAGATTGGCAGCATCATGCAGCAAGAACGGCATCCATGTATATCTCCACTATACGGCATGCTGGCAAGTACTCCCACAGAACGACAGAAAGGGTGTTGCCAGAGGACACCGGAGCTTGTGGTACTGTGAATATTCGGCTGGGAAGCAGAGCTAGCAGTATTAAAGACTTGCGATGCAGTTGTGACCAAAGATCTAGGACTCCAGCCAGCTTCCAACTTCAGTGAATTCAACGCCAGCCATACCACCACATCTCGAGCATCGTCTCAAATCGAGCATATTGTTTCAACACCACAATGGCTAAACCACCGGGGCCCCTGCCGCGAGCATGCGCACCTTACGGCAGCAGCCCGTACTACGAGTACCCTTATCTCCCGTCTCTACCGCCGGCGATTGTCTTCACCATCATCTTCGTCCTGATCGCAACGACTCAGACGTTCTACATGTTTCGTTACCGAGCATGGTGGATGTGTATGCAGCGCCTCCTCACTCCCTACTCACTCACCCTGCCAGCCGCCGATGCTTACATCTCGACAGTCTTCCTCACTGCCGGAGCACTGCTCGAGGCGCTCGGATGGGTCGGTCGATGGATCTCGCACTACTGCCCATACAGCGACACGATGAACACCATGCAGATCTCGACGATGATCATGGGACCCGGTATGTAGCGCCCCGAACGACGGGAAATCGCCCTTTTTCACACGAAGCGAGACTTTCCGTCTACTGACTTAAAAAAAAACTTCTGACAGCATGGACCCAGGCTGGCGTGTACTGCGCGATCTGGGTTCTCCTCAAAATCATTGGCTTCCACATCTCATCTGTTCGGCCTATAATCTACCTCTGGGTCTGCATTATCGTCGACACAATCTGCCTCACACTGCAAGCAATCGGAGGCGGCATAGCAGGGTCCGCTGCGGCGAGGTTCGAAGATACGCAGACAGGCACAACCATTATGGTAGTTGGGTAAGCAAGCAACCTGTTCACTTCACCCTCACTCCCTCCCTACATTCGCTTCCTTTTCTTCCCTTTCCTGTCTTTCTCCCCACGAACTGTCCACCGCACACGAACCCCGAAACATCGCCCAGAACCTCCAAAACATCAACCTCACCAGCTCTCGCTAACCTTCCCTCCTCTCCTCTCTTCCAGCATCATCGCCCAACTCTGCTGCGGCGTGGTCTTCTTCATCTTCCTGGTAGTGATCTACTCCCGCGGCCGACAGGCCATGCACGCAAAGCGATCCGTCCTCCTGTGCTTCAGCACCATCGCCTTCTCCACCACCATGATGAATCTCCGCGGCTTCTACCGCAGCGTGGAGCTCGTGCAGGATGGAGGGGGTACTTGTTCTCGCATGAGGGGTTTTTGATAGGTAATATGCTTTGAGATACTTCTTCCCGTCCCCTTTCCCTTCCTCTGGCACCAGCCCCAGTCCCCAAGCTTAGCCCCTGCTTTGCTTTCTTTTCCCCCCTGCGGTTTTTGTTCTTTGTCCCTGTCTAGCACCATTTCAAGAAATAATTTCAGCACTTCGGGGGCAAATGTCGATGACGGTGGTTTTCCGGGGACTAACTAACACCACACCCTTCGTCTCCAGGTCTTGATGCTGTCCCCATGGTGTTGGCTATGAGTTTCCTTGCCATCCTCAGTCCAGGCCCTCTTTTGCTGAAGAAGCGACACTCAAGCCCCAGTCCAACTCCAAGCGGAAGCCGAAGCCAGAGCCCTAGCCCGAGTGAGACTCAACATCACGACATACATGATTCAAAGGAGGAAAATACCGTCTCTGGAAAATAGAATTGATTAAAGTAGCGATTGACTGATCAGGGTATCTGTTTGTGCCTGGCTCAAAATTCTTTCATATTCTGCTTGCGCTGTATTCTTACGGTGCCAATTTCGATGTGATGCTTGTGAACCATCGTCACATGTAATATGCCTGCTCCTGAAACACCATCCCTTTATCAACGGTGCAGGCAATAAGTAGGCTCAAATCAAAACATCGGCTATCCTCCATCCCATCCAACCAGCCAGCCAAGTAAATTATATACTTCAAAAGCGCAAATCCATTCCTGGATGTCAAAGTTGAAGTCCGAGATCATCCTTCACATCCAGAAGCTGCAGTGTTGGTCGGGTAGAACCAAGCTGCAACCGCAATGATGATATACAGCATCATCAGCAGTAACCCTTCAAGCCAGTGACTCTTTCCATCCTGAATCAAGTAGTTGACCAGCAAGATCGACACAAACAACATAGCAAGCTGGAAGCCATCGAAATACAGAGTCATGTCGTTTCCTTTGCCTGCCATCCAGCCAATGACGACAACAAGCGGCAAGACCAGTAGCGCGATTTGCATTGAAGAACCGACCGCGACACCGATTGAGAGGTCCATCTTGTCTTTGATTGCAACGGAAACGGCTGTAAAGTGTTCTGCCGCATTGCCCACAATTGGCAAAAGAATCAAACCGACAAAGGTTTTCGAGATACCAGAACTCGTGCAGGTAACAGCATTTATCGAGTCGACCAGAAACTCGGCGTTCAGCGCAACCAGCACTGTGCTGGCAGCGAGCGTAAAAAGTGCGACAGGCATAGAGATGGTTGGCTCCTCGACCTCGTCTTCCTCGTTTTCAGCACCCCCGGCGGTCGATGGAGGTGTCTCGAGATTTGTCGGCCGACGACCAGCGATGGACTTCAATTTGTGGATTCCGCTTCGTTTCTTCCAATTCTGCTTCTGTGCCTCTGTGAAACGAGTTTTGTTTTTCTCACTCGGTGCCGTGTACATGGTCACATGAGATTTGAGTTGAAAGAACAGGTATGCTGCGTAGATTAGCAGCAAGATGACCGCAGTGGCATGTGACAATTGAGGTACACCACTGATAGGTTTTTGATCCGAAGTAGTCTGGTCGCCAGAGGAGCCGGTGTTGCCCCAGGCTTCGAAGGCCGTTGGGATGATCAGACTTGACACAGCCAAAAACAGGATGGAAGCAGCGGTTTGGGCGACGGTGGTGTTGAATGCCTGTTCGATCCTGTTGACGCCACCTAAGAAGAAGGCCATTCCTAGGACCAGGAGCAAATTCGACAGCATCGAGCCAAGCAATGAGGTCTGGACGATCAGGAACTGATCTTGGAACAAAGCAATAATCGAAACGATCAATTCAACGGCATTTCCAAAAGTGGCGTTGAGAAGTCCACCCAGAACCTCGCCCGTGCGCTGTGATTGCGTTAGTACGCGATAGAAACGGATTCAGGAGCGAGGATCAGAGTCAATCCGGAAGATGGGAACAAGATTCAGCGTCGCACGTACCAATGCTATCTCCTCGGTCGCGAAGGACAGAGTACCAGCCAAAGGAATGATTGCGATGAAGTTGATGACAAAGATCGCAACATCGTTGATGTGTGCAAAGTGGACGGCGATGCCAATTGGAGCTGGATCGGTGTGAGTCGATACATTGGCAAAAGTCGGAGAGAAGGAACTTACAGAATATCAGCAGTATATTTACCCAAGAACCCAGGACCACAGCCCTAAACTGTCCCCAAGCGGTAAAATGATATTTCTTCTTTGCTTTCCCGTTATTATCATCCTTCTCCGATCGCTTCCGACTGAGCAGATCGAAAGGGCGGTGGTGGCGGTCTTTGCCATTGGCATCCTCGTAACCAGAGGACGAAGCTTCTTTGTTCTGTGGGGGTGCCTCGGTGCTCGAAGTCTGATCTGAATGTCGCTCTTCGGTTCGCTTTTCGTCGACATTTGTCGTTGCGAGTGGCTCTGGACTGTCAACTCTCGTTAGATTGTCCTCGTCGTCTCCAGGCTCGTTGATCCTGCGCCTCGAGGTGGCGGTAGGATCTGTTTGAAATTGTCGCTGTGGGTAGCCCGCAGTATCCCTTTCGTCCGTGGAGTTGGGTCGGAAGTTATCTGGAGTGGTTTGCGTCCTACCCAGACCGTCCTCTGCACAAGTTTGGCGCTTTGGTCGCCATCTTCCAAAAGGATTTTTGGGGTCTTGATATGCTTGCCGTCGCGCATCAGATTTGATGTGATCTATGAGATGTGAGTCCTGATCGCGAACGTGGTCGTTCGTGCTAACATACGCATTGTGTGATATAGTCAATAAGACTTTCTCACCCGCTTGACAGAGTAGTGCGTGGTAGATTGACTTTCTTTCCCTCAAATGCTGGTCGCTATCGTCGCAAGCAAATCAACCTTGCTATGGGACAAACGTGGCATGCAGGCGTCCGTGCTCTCGTCGAATTATGTGACCGATGGTGGGAAATTCTCCAGGTGACTCTTTAGGTAGATATTGTACAGTGACGTGGTTGTGTGCAAACAGAATGACAGAAGATAGCAGGGAATACGAGGGCGTATAGCCAAGGTCCGAGAGTGAAAAGGATAGTGGAAACAAGGAACCGAAACTTTGGTATGTTGGACAGCAAAACAGCAGGAATGATGGAGGATGAGGCAATCTCTCGGCCTGTGAAGATCGCAGGATCATACGCGAGTGGCATTCCGTACGTGCTCCCCTCGCGCTCCCCTTCCTATCAGAGCTGCTTCTGAAGCAATGGTGTAGAAAATGCAAAGCTAATCAGCGGAGAGTTTTCGAGGCGAGCTACATTGAGTATAGTGTTTGGCGGTGTGGGCGGTGCAAACAGTGGGGAGCATTTCACGAAAAGATCGGGCACCGTGGCTTGAACATTGTGGGCGTCAGCTTAGATTACCTGAGCGAATCGCAGCGTCAAAGACTCCGCATCATGACACCTTGACGATGGAGCTCCCAGTCAAGCCTGCCAGTGAGTGCCAATACCGCACCGTGCAAGGGCTTGTCGTGCTTGTCGGGCAGCTCAGGGTGCCTAGCATTGCTTGGTTTATGCTTGGCAAATTCAGAGTGTAGCTTCATCATACCAATCTCCCACCCCAGGATGTGCTTCGCGCAGAGCTTCATATGTGACTTAAGCTACTAGAGCCTACTCATTGATAAATGATGCTACAGCCGCTCGCATACAATCCGAGCTGAAGTCTAGTTCGAATGCACTGCGCCCTCTAGTATTTGACAGCATGCATCTCCTGCAGCTGCGTCATTGTGCAGGAAGCTGGATCGAAATCCAACGCTTGCTCTGACACTCTAAAACGCCCAGCCAACGTCCAAGGAGATTGGTCGTTACTTGCGCCACACATTCGTCGAGCCGCCACACTCCCCTGGTGCCGCCACACTCCCCTGGTGCAGTGCCTCCCGACTCTGGTAGTGGAAGTCAGCTTCCGATATCAGTTTCGCCATCATTGATTATGTTCTTTTGGCTTTTGTACGCACGACGCAAGTCTACTGTCCGAGCTGCTTCTACCTCATGGGGCAGTTGTATCGATAGGCATCCAAGAAAGTACGGAAAGTGACTCCTCCTCACCACTGCATCGCAAGCATCTCCTGTTTTGTCCAGTATTGTCTCATGTTCTCAGCTCCCAGCATCTGGACCTCCTCGTCGAGATGAGACCACAACACTTTGCCGTATGAGTCCAAAATGTCCTTTAACTCACTCATTCGGAGCTCCTTCTCCCCGACTTGGCATCCACTCAAGTACTTTTGTGTTTTCTCTATTCCTTCATGGATCTGCATGTGTTGACTGATCAAAATCTCATCGTCTTTGAAGCCAGGCATCCGCTCTGCCAGTTCAGGAAAAACATGGTGTTCTTCGATGGTATGATGAAGAGTGAGCTGCTGACAGAGCTGGAGACCGGCCTGAATGAAGCCTCGTATCGAGACTCCCGAAGGTCTCTGTCCCTCTGAGCATGCACGGTAGAGCATGTTCCACGTGTGCCGGAAATGATTGTGGTAGGCATCCATCATAACTGCCAAGCGATTATACAATCTGAAATCGTCCGTTGAGAGCTTCGGTAATTCTTCTGTCTTCTTCGTGTCTGCCGGGCTGGCATTGGACAGCGCTGGCAGAGGGTTTTGCGAGGACATCGCTGCCGTTGTGGTCGACGATGTTGTTGAAGTGGCAGTGGAGTAATAAGGGCCTGATGCAAACGAACGGGACACTGCTCGAGATACACAAACGCCCAGTAAAGGATGTGTCTTCGTTATCCAAGGTATGATCCAACCTCTGAAAGCGGGATTTGTTGCCAGGGCGACCACAAGCATAAGTATTACAGTCGAAAGCCGCATCAACGGATAAAATCAAGGAAGAAATAACAATGTTCCACCACAAGCGTTTATATCAATCTGTCTGAGAAATCATTAGCCGATTTTGATGTGAGAGCGACGCCGACCAATGAAAGCCACGTGATATCTCGGCCGAGAGACACATCGAGTTTGATTGGCGTGTGGATTGGGATCTTCTCTTTGCAAAACATCCCATCCACATAACGCAGAGATAAGCATCCCTTACTTTACCAGCAGTTGCAAGAAAGAGAGGCGTGCGTACAAAGCGCTTGGCACCATGCAGGTCTGGGGTTGGCGTACAGGAGGATACATGGAGGTCTTTCGTGGTCTTTTATTGCTCGCTGGCAGGTCTTAACCGTGTCTTGTTGGGTATTTGGGAGGTGGATCAAGAGTTGTTCCAAGCCAAGAATCCCAATAGCTGGGCCTTTCATCCAAGTTGAGGCTACAGACAGTCCAAACGCGGGGCGCATCGTGAAAAACAATTCTCATGTTTGCGTTGTCGCAGTATTCCGATGCAGGAAGTCAACCGTCCACACCTCAGACAATAGGTCAGACTTCGCGGCGCTGTCTTGTCCAACTGGAGATTTGAGGTTGAGTTGCATGCTGTTCCAGACGTGTACGTACCTCCTGCTGGGGATCGATATTCGCCAGAGAGGCAAGCTCAGGCAGTCATCCTATCGGCATCGGCCGCTCCTCGTGGCACTCGTCCTTCTGCAAGGTCTTTCTCTATCCGGTCGATTTCAGCCATGCTCTTCGCGTTCTGCAGCATCTGGTGTACCCTCTTTTTCTCCGTTTCGCTAAGCACAGCCCTGAACGCCTTTACGCCACTGCCAGATGGCGCACGTCCGTTTGATGCGACTGCTGTGGTGGAGATTTTGCTCTTCAGTCCTCGCACCTTAGACGCCAGTTCTGTTGGTGCTTTCAGTGTCCCAAAGAGTGATTTGGCTTGGGTTCGTTCCGCATCGCGTACACGCCCATAATCCAAGAATCGCAGACTCGGAATAGTCCATATCACGTAGAGCCGGTAGTACTGTTGCACAGTCAGCTTTGGCAAGCAATATCACAGTAATTCACGTACCTCTTTCTTCGTGACTGGGTTCTCTAACAGGACCAAATGAGTCAGCTTTCGACAGTGCATCAGACCCTCCAGATCGGCTAACTCTTTGAGACCGTTATTGGCAAGCATCAGAGTGGTCAAGTTGGGCACTTCCTCTGCTATTCGCTTGTCTATGCTCTGTATTCGATTCCGTGCACATAGCAAGGTGTGTAATCGCGGGGACAGTGGGAAGTTCGACAGGGTAGTAAGATCATTGTCGGTGAAGTCGATCGCATCGTGCTGGCCAGCAACACCAAGGTTTTCTATCATTGGAATCTTGTGGCCTGAAAAAAGCCCACGCCATTTTGTCAATCATGCTCTCTCTGAACCAAGCCCAAGTGTAGTATCTATTCTTCACGTACCTCGGAGATCAAGCTCGCGCTCCTTGAGAGGGTTCAGGTAAGAAAGGGAGTTGTTGATTAAGTCTGCTGTTAGGCGCATGGCTGTTCAGCAAAACGTTTTGCGGTTTGTTGACTATGACTTTAAGGGTAGTCTCGGTTCCCTCGAACAGCAGCACACTTTACAAATTACGCCGTGGGAGGAATGTCGAAAGTTGAAATGTTGATTCGTAGTTACAATTAACATATACAATGCAAGCCTTGGATCTCAATAGGCAGTGATGGAAAATCGATGCAATAATTTGTCGCGACCACTCGCGAACTTGGCTAGGTGATTGCAGCCTTGATGCCTAACTAACCTGTGCACTCTGTACCAATGCCGCGCTAAGACCTGGCTTTTATAACTTTGACCTTCGCTCCCGACTCTTTCGCACTTCGGCTGGATCTTCTCCGCCCGCAGTCACGTCAAGATCGTCGAATAGTTCTCTATTAAGTTTCGAAGCGAGACCCAGCACGCGAGTCGAAACAGTAGCACCATCCCGTCGATTCTTGCCCTCGCGGCGATGTTGGGAGATTCTATCAATCAGATCCCATAACCGGCCAGTAGGCTGGAGTTCCTCAGTGTCTGTCTGCCTCTCTGGCATCCATTCTGGTGCAATTTGGACAGTGAGAGCACCTTTTCCGGTCGCGGCTTTGGACACGCGGATGACACCTTCTTCCTGGAATCGGCTGTAAGCATTCTTGATCGCTTCGGTGTTGATGGCTTCAAAGTACGAGAGATCGCCCTGATGATACAAAGTACGACCAAGCTTCTGAGTCATCGTCTGCGCTTTCTTCATGTCGATCCAGGTCAAGGCTGACTTTGCCGTTGGTACCAGACACAGCAATGACACGCCACCAAGCCACGCCGCGTCAATGAACGGCCAAAGTAAAAAGCAATAGAAATCGAAATTCTCCCGTCCACGTTGTCGCTCGACTGGCGACAACCCAAACATTCTGCTCCCATCCTCCTTTTGCGAGATCTCAACCACGTTGTCTTTTGCCAAGCCCTCAATAGCCTGCCGCAGGTTGTGTTCTAGACCTCTACCTGTCGGAAAGATGAATTCGCCCCTGGATAGCTGAGACAAAAAGGTTACTTGTTCTGCCAGTTCGGTCTCTGATATCCGCTCCATCTGCCGACCGCCGCCTTGCTTGACCCTGCTATACATAGCAACTGCGACGAGCGCCTCTGAAATGAAGAGGTGAATCGTCATGTTGCGATAGAACGAAAGCTGGAACCGATCAGCCGCATAGTATGTTTCTTCCGCTAGCCCCTCAACATTTCCAACCAAGTTTGGACCCAGAACAGCCAAGGCCCGATCAACTACCTCAAGTGTTGACAGGCCGTGGAAGTCTGCCACGTTGCCTCCATTTGCTACAATCCTCGCACAGAGCCATTCAACACGCCTCGCAAGCTCATTTCTGCCAACACCTCGCCCTCGTAGGGTTAGAAGTACCGTGCCGACAATGGCGGTCGGCATCACGACGGAGACATCGTTAATGCCGGCAAGAACTTTATAGCCAAGCGTTCTCAGAAGGTGCAATTGTACTTCGGGCTGAGTTTGGTCCATGCCATCATGCGCTTCTGCCTTTGCATCCATTCGCTCGAGCTGTCCATCAATGAATTGGCGCAATGACCATGGTTCTTGGAAGCGACAGTCGCATCTGCCCATGTTCATACCCAGAATGGATGAGGATGACAGGAAGTCAGTAAGATTCTCCTTGGACTTTGGCTTCCCGAGCATCTCCGTGACGTAGGAATCGACTTCAATGACTTTGTCGTACTGTATGGACACAGGGCAGATGTATGCGTCTCGAGTTCTGCCTGAAAGCACCGAGTCTAGGAGAAATCTAAGGAATCCGAATTTGGGTTGTAGCAGCTTACCTGTTCTCGAACGACCTCCTTCAATGAAGCATTCGACGTTGTAACCTTGCTGAAGTAGACTATCCAGGTAAGCTTGAACAAGTGTTGTGTAGAGTGCATCGCCATCAAAGCTTCTCCTAATCCACATTGCTCCTCGATGTTGCAAGAATGGACCGACAACTGGGAAATTGAGGTTCTCTCCTGCCACCACCACAGGCAAAGTCATGCCCAGACGATAGCAGATTAATTGGAGTGCAACGTAGTCAATATGACTGGTATGTCGAGGCAGAAAAACAATTGGTTTTTGCTCAGAGGCAGCGAGTTTTGCAACTTCCCGTAATCGGTGCACCTCTTTATCCAAGACGTAGACGCCACTGTACACCCGGGTCAGCAGCTGAGTGCACATATAGAATGCTGAGCGGATTTGGAATTTGCTTTCCATTTTGCACATCATCTTGTCAATCATGAGGCTGGTGTATTCTTCCAAACTGGAAGCTATTTCTGCCCTTCTGTATGCTTTGCTCAGTGGATCGCTTGTCTCCAACAAGTGCTCATCTTGCTCTCTCTTGACCTTTTGCTCGACCAATTCATCGAGCTTCTTCCGTAGCAACGGCGATGCCAACACAGCACTCTTGATTTTGGCCGTGTAGCCAGGGTAAAAGACTGGCTGTCCGGTGACTTTGTCGTATGATCTCCAGTCAACACCGCGCACAAATAGGTAGAGCTCATGTGCGAAATTGAAAGGATTTTGGCGAAACCTGGCCATCCGATCGAGCAAGGTTCGTTCGGTGCTACCGTTGACGCTGCCATTCCCAGCTCCCTCCTCTGCCTCTCGGAGCAGGGAGCTCATTTGCAAGTTCGACGTGGTGTCCATGATGGCTGGATGATTGTTGAAGAGCCATTGATTAAGCCCTTGACCCTGTCTCCTTCAACCGACCATGCTGCGACTGATCTTGATGCAGACAGCCCCTCCAATTACAAAAAGTCGCATCAAGCAGGAGAGCAAAGCGCGAGGGGACAAGGGCGTGAAGGGCTTACACAAACAAACTTGGTCATGCACGGAATTGTTATAGGGCGACTATTAAGCCGAGGCAAGATGATCGTCATTTGGCGACGTCCTCCCGCAAACGGGTAAGCACCCCGGAGAAGCTTAACCAGGAGAGTGGCAGGGGTCTTTTAAGGTCCACTCGGGCCGAGAGTTCTATTACCCCAATTGATGGATTGTCCCAAACTTTTGTCGCATTCCGTTCTCAACACTTGTAATTGATTTCAGATGTAACAGTACTCAAAGTCCTCAGCGGACCAATGCCAACGAATATTCACCTCCCTCTCCCCTCACTCGTTCCTAGTCTTATTTGCCATTTGCAGTCGGGCGTATCGATGATAATGTAATCTCTTCCAGAAACAGATCAAACATGGGAAAAGCCGACGAATTCAACTATGGCGTAGTGCTCGATGCAGGCTCGTCGGGCACACGTGTGTACATTTATCGATGGCTCAAGAATTCTCTGGCAAAAGCGCAGCAGACAGCACTGCATAAATTGCCCGAATTGGACACGAAAGACAAGTGGACTAAAAAAGTGCATCCTGGTGTGTCGACGTTTGGCGAAACACCGGAGCTCGTTGGGCCAGACCACCTGAGAGCCCTCGTTGACCATGCCCTTGAGCACATTCCTAAGAATGCTGTTCCGAATACGCCCATCTTCCTCCTAGCGACGGCGGGAATGCGCCTCCTTCCCGATCAGCAGAGACAGAATGTGATGGATTCGATTTGCTCATATCTCAAGACAGAGACGGATTTCTTCCTCCCAGACTGCGATCTCCATATTCAGGTCATTCCTGGCGAAACAGAAGCTTTGTATGGCTGGATTGCAGCGAACTATTTGCTAGGCGGATTCGACAACCCGAAAGAGCACGATCATGGGAAGAACCACCATACCTACGGCTTTCTCGATATGGGAGGAGCGTCAGCACAGATAGCATTTGCACCAAACAATACCGAAGCAGAAAAGCACGCCAATGATCTGACGTTGATGAGGCTGCGCACTGTGGACGGAAGGACTGAAGAGTATCGCATTTTTGTCACAACCTGGCTGGGCTTTGGAGTGAACGAAGCACGAAAACGCTACCTCCACAAATTGCTAGAAGAATATGCTGTCGAGGATCTGTTGGAAATTCCTGACCCTTGTGCTCCGGTAGGCGTCCAATTAACCCTTGATGGCAAACTAGTCTCTGGAAATGATCTTGCAAAGCAGCATCTTATTGGAACTGGCCTTTTTGATGAGTGTTTACGGCGCACCTTCCCGCTGCTTGAAAAAGAGAAGGTGTGTTTAGATGAGCCGTGCCTGATCAACGGACAGCATGTTCCAGCGATAGATTTTGACGTCAACCACTTTGTCGGCATAAGCGAGTACTGGCACACCACGCACGAAATATTTGAGATGGCACACAAGGATAAGTCGTATGATTTCAATACCTACCAGAATCGTGTCTCTGAGTTCTGTTCGCAAGAGTGGGAATCGATCGAAGCTGCTCTAGACCACAAAACTTACGGGAAGAAAGTAGACGAACAGACTGCATACGAGGTGTGTTTCAAGGCAAGCTGGCTGATTAACATTCTACATGATGGCATTGGCGTGCCTCGAGTTGGGTTGGAGCACAACCCCACCACCACAAATGGAACCAAAGAGGTTATCGATGCTGGCAAGGCAAAAGGCTTTATCGAACCCTTCCAAGCAGTCAACGAGATCAAGAGCACCGAGGTATCCTGGACCATGGGGAAGATGGTGCTGTACTCGTCTGCTGATGTTCCGGTCGTGGAAGGCCACACTCTCCCTGTGGGTTTTGGCAGCAACGATGGTACGCTTGTACCGACAGATTTTCAACTTCCCGGTGGCGGCAGGCTGCAACCCGGGTCGCTGTCGGTACCAGACCAGAGCATTACAGGCAAGATTACCGACACACTACTGTCATCTGACTCGCCACATCGCCTGCCTGGTTTCATTTTCTTCCTCTTCATCATCTTCGTGGCCTACTTCTACTTGCGGAGACGAGGCAAAGCACGCGTCGCAACAGTCGTCTCTTCCCGACGACCAAACCCGAATTCCATGATTTCGAAACTCAATAGATTGCTCGGGCGGCAGAGCGGCTCGCGAGACCACGGCCGAGACCTTGAAGATGGACATACACGGCTCTACAATCCCAACGATTTCGAGTTGGGCGCAATGGACAGCAGTGACGAGGACGAGAGTGAGGGCAAGTTAGCCAGTGGACGAGCATCGCCGACCGCACAGAGGACCGCTTCGCCGAATGCTAAGCGGAGTCCAAGGCCAGGCGGTGCGGGTCAAAGCCTTACACCAGATCTCATGGACCGACGAGGTCTACTCATTAGAACGGAGTCACGAGAGAGATTCGATAAAATCGGCGGGCGAAAGAGTCGGCAAGGGAGCTTGAGTCCGACGGGGAGAGATAGATAGTTGGATTGTATCACAACAACAACAAGCTCGTATAAAATCAGTGATTGCGTTCACTCCAGCTGATAAGACCTTTTTTCTCCAAAAAAGGATGCAGATGAGTATTCCCACACTTACACTGAAGGGTTGCAAGTCTGGAAAATAAATACATATTTCAAAGCCAAACCTTACGTCCCGAAACCACGCACACACGTCAAAGGGTTGGTTCCCATGCTCTCTTGGCACAGTGGTAATGCGTCTCACTCGTACGGACATACGTGTGGCATGAGAAGATCACTGGTTCGATTCCAGTAGGGAGCAATTTTTTTCTTTTTCTTTTTTCTGGCAGCAATTCATTCTGATTTCCTGCAGAGCCTCTCTCCCCAAATGGATGGCTTTAGCAATTTTCTGACGCGTTCTAACGCTCCTTTTGTGGAAGTGCGGACCCCTTCTACTTACAGTAATTTATCCTATTTGAGCGTCAGAGAACAGAACCGCTAAGTCTGACTAGCGTTATCTGTAAAGAGGAAGACCTAAAGCTAGATAGTAGAGACTCGTTTAGAGCTAGATCTAATTTATATTAGCTTATCTTAAGTCATCTTCACGCTATCCTAGAAAAGGAGCGTCACAAAACAATTACACTTTACCAAAAACGGAGCGTCAGAACGCGTCAGAAAATTACTAAAGCCATCCAATGTAAAACATTATAAGTTTTTTTTCTTTGGCCGAAAAGAGGATCGATAGTGGACCGCTGCGCGTGAACAGTCATCAGATCAGCAACATATGAGGAGGATATGAGCATTTCCATATTACCACATATGCACACACTATTTGATAGCCTATGTTTGAGATTGATGTGTGAAGGTGCTGTGGCAAGAATAATGCTATGCTAGTGACAAGTACTCCGTTTCAACTTTGTGAAGGTTGTTCAAATAGCAACAACGCCTTTTGCTCATATTTTTGTATCCTTTTCCGATGACCTAGTTTTGCCCAAACACTGCACACATAGAGGGGTATCTAGGTATGTAGAGGGATATATATCAGAAAACGAGATGTTAGCTGCCACTGCCACCGCCACTACCACTGCAGGCACCACCCACGGACCGCCTGTCCCATCGTACATCTTTCGAGGGCATCAGGCAGCCATTCACGCTCTCCACTTCTTCCGAGACAATCACTTCTTCGCCTCGGGTGATAGTGACGGGTGGGTTGTGATCTGGCGACTGACGACGCGCAGGGCGGCAGCAGTGTGGAAGGCGCACGATGGAGGGGTCATGAATATCAAGGATTGGGGGCTTGAAGGCAACAACAACTACAGATTGATCACACATGGACGAGATCACCGACTACGAGTTTGGCAGTTGCGGGAGGACGAGGACGGGGACTTTGCGACCTTCAAGTTGAGCACGACGTTACCTGTTGATGCTGCTGCTTCTTCTACGGTAGCTTCTACGGTAGCAGGCGAAACGAGCAAGCAGCAGCAGCAGCAGCAGCCATGGTTGGTGCACTCGATGGAAATCAGTTCATTGAATTTCTGTGCTTTTGCGGTCTGCCCTGACCCAGACTATCGGGCACAGAATGAACAACCGGATAGATCAGTCGATGTTCATCCTTTGCTCTTGGCGAGTCCGAATGGTCTCGATAACGGCGGGGTCGACATTTTTCAACTTCCCTCAGAACGGCGAGTGTCGAAACTACAGTCTGACAAGAACACTAATACAGGTATGGTGATGTCTATCAGGATTTTTGTGGAGTCGGGATCTGGCAGGAGACTGATGTTGGTCGTTGGATACGAGGATGGTCAAGTGGCTGTGTATGCTAGGAAGGAGCAGAATGTGATGCCTGTCTGGGTGTGGCAGCGATTAATGCTCAGTCGGCCACACAAGCAACCTGTCCTGTCATTGGATGTTCTCCCTGATTGCAAGGCTTTCATCACGTCTTCGGCGGATGCTGTTATTGCCAAATTCATCATACCGGGACTTTGCATCGAACAAGGCGAGGCAGAAAGGGTCAATAATACCAAACACGCAGGTCAACAAGATCTCAAGATTCGATCTGACGGACGAGTGTTTGCGACCGCAGGCTGGGATAAGAACATCCGCGTTTATTCTGTCAAGACGTTGAAGGAGCTAGCTGTGCTGCAGTGGCATCAGGAGGGTTGCTTTGCTGTTGCCTTCGCCAAGGTCGAGGGAACCTCTGCAGTAGGGGAAAGCCGAGAGCCGGTCGTTGCAAAGACCACTGCCGTTGAAAGACTGAAGCAGGAACGCGATGCCAAAATACACAACACACACTGGCTGGTGGCTGGCTCCAAAGATGGCAAGATCTCATTGTGGGATGTCTACTAACCGACATTTGGCTCCAGAATTACATTATCGATCAAACGAACCACGATCTGATTCTCCTCTTCCTTGGTTTGTGGATCAGTGACAGGATGAACCTTCAGAGCTGCACTCAAGATGGCACCTTCCGCCGGCGCGACTCGCTCGTCATCGCCAATGGCGGTCATGTCGTCTATTTTCGTCAAGGCAATGTAGTCGACCTCCATCTTCTGGTGGCCGTGGTACGCTCCACCTCTCTTCTCAAATGCCTCGTCAAATGCCCGAAAGGCGGCTTGTCGAATGGTGCCAACATGTATTTCACCCTGGTTGTACAAGTCTTGAGCAGCAAGGAGGGCTTTTGAGAGCACCGCTACGTCTTTTCTCCTCCTGTCGCCCAAATATACGTTTCGACTACTCATTGCGAGGCCGTCCGACTCTCTACTCGTGGGAATGACCCTGACTTCTGTTGGAATGTGAAAGTCCTTGACCATCCTCCGAATCAGCACTGATTGTTGTATGTCTTTCTGACCGAAATACACTCGGTCCGGCTGGATGATGTTGAACAGTTTAGTGCATACAGTTGCGACACCACGGAAGAAGACTGGGCGACTGGCGCCCTCGAGCCACTTTCCAATCGGGGTAATAGTGACGAAGGCACCTTCTCCATCGATCTCAGATGAAGGTGGAAGGATTGGATACATGGTCTGAGTGGTGGGCGCAAAGATGCCCACAATTTCTCCTGCATGTCCTTCCTCCGACTGTTCTCGGAATTCCTTCTTCACGTCCATCAGCTTTTGCATGTCCGCCTCCCACGTTTTGGGGTATTTGTCCAGATCCTCATTCACACCAAACTGGGTTGGATTGACGTATATCGACACAAAGACGTCTGAATTCTCTCTGAGGGCATTGCGCACAAGGGAAAGGTGGCCTTCGTGAAGAGCTCCCATGGTCGGCACAAAGCCAACCTGCCTCCCATTACGGAACATCCGTTGACGAACTTCACGTAAGGAGGGGACATCGCGGAAAGTCGGAAAAGGTTCGAGAGCTGTAGAATAGGAGCAACGAGGACATGCAATTTGAAGCAGAGAGGATCTAGAAACTTGCGTGGCTGCTCTTGCTGCGCGGTGTAGGCAACGTCCCCCCGTCCCCGTCCTCGTCCTCGTTGCGAGCATCTTGGGCAATGTATTCATAGTAAGCGATTCAAGGCCAACCTTTTGTCACAATGATAGAGAGCAAAAGGCTTCCGACACTGCCTGCAGTATCATGATGGCCCGAGTGCTGCCGCTGCGTAGCGGTGAGTCAAGCAAAACAACATGATTGTCCCTGCTACGAATAGCTCAGCATCTGACGCGGACACCGGGAGTACTCTGGAGTACTCTGGAGGCAGCCTCGGCAGCGTGAGGCAGGTCGTCGCACCTTCCCCGCAGAGCCGGAGTACTGATCCGGTTTGGAGTCGTCCAAAAAAAAAAGTTTCGTCCTCTTTGAACGTCCAGGACCAATGAAAGAATAAAACTTCACTGGCAGGATTGGTCGTTCTAAACCACCAAGAACTCAATGGCAATCATATAATTGAACATGGCGGACAACGGCCTTTTGCTCAACTTCGCAGCTGGTGATGTCGCACTGCCTGACAAGACACCCAAGTTCAAAGGCGGGTCATGGAGGGAGCGGTCACGCTTAACCAAAGCAGCCAAAATTTCTCGAGAAGAGAGATTAAGACCTCTTAAAAGTGACGGCGTAAACCAAGCTTTCGCACGGGCACAAAGAGGTAGACCACAAGTGCTGAATGAGACACGGCCTGAAGGGCAACCTCATGCGAAACGACGAAAACGTGACTTTGATGAACGCAAGTCTGACGATACGAGATGGGCGCGGGAGAGACCGGCACACTTGAAAGACGCCAGTTTCAACGGCGAGCCGGGAAAGCGACAAGTGATTTCGTCTCTATTCAGCTACAACCCTACCACCAAGAACGTCGAAGTCGAGCAGAAGCAAGAGCAAGACACCGAGAAAGCTGTGAATCCATCAAATGCACCATTGCCGGATGGTATCGATACCTTCACCTCCCTCGGTCTCGCCGATTCGATCGCGGCCCATCTCTTAACCAAAATGGACCTTAAAAATCCCACAGCGATCCAAAGAGCGGCCGTTTCCCAACTGACAAGAGAGGATGCAGATGTCTTCATACAGTCCGAGACCGGCTCCGGCAAAACGCTGGCCTACCTCTTACCCATTGTACAACGACTAGTCACCATGGCAGAAAGACAGAAACATGAGGGCACGGACAGTCAAGAGCAGGGATTAACTCGAGATAGTGGCCTGTTTGCAGTCATTTTGGCACCGACCAGAGAGCTCTGCAAGCAGATCTCGGTGGTACTTGAAAAGCTGCTTGGCTGTGCGCATTACATCGTGGCCGGCACCGTCACGGGTGGTGAGAGGAAAAAGAGCGAGAAAGCACGGTTAAGAAAGGGCTTAAACATCTTGGTGGCAACTCCCGGCCGACTGGTAGATCACCTCGAAAACACAACAGTGCTAGACGTAAGCAAAGTTCGGTTCTTGGTGCTCGACGAGGGTGATCGTCTGATGGATCTTGGATTTCAAGAAGATATCGCTAAGATCGTACGAGCACTGGATGGAAAGAGGCGGAAATGCACAGATGTCCCAGGACTTCCAGACCAACGAATCACAGTACTCTGTTCAGCAACGCTCAAGTCGAACGTCGAGAAGCTTGGAGATATCAGTCTAAAGGACGCCGTTTTCTTGAAGGGAGAAAAGGAAGACACAAGTCGTTCAGACAGTGGGATTGAACGTGACAGCGCCTTCCTGGCACCGGCTCAATTGAAACAATCTTACATAAGCTGCCCTGCGAAGTTGAGGTTGGTAACTTTAACAGCCTTGCTGAAGAGGACCTTTGCAAGAAAAGGAAGCGTGATGAAAGGTATCGTCTTCGTTTCTTGTGCAGACTCTGTCGAATTCCACCACAAAGTCCTCGCTGGATCGCTGGGTAAAATAAGTGAAAGCAAAGAGGGGGTGCAAGAAGGAGCGTCTGGTGTTGCAGACTCATCTCTCGGAGATGCTCTCTGTACTTCAACGCTGCTCTCAAGCTCAAACAGTTCTGTGGATGTTTACAAGATTCACGGCTCATTGCCACAACAAACGCGGACCGCCATTATCCGGGCTTTTGCCAAGTCTGCATCTCCTTCTCTCCTCCTGGCTACAGACGTCGCATCTCGAGGCCTCGATCTGCCTAATCTCGACTTGGTCATTGAGTATGATCCAGCCTTTTCCAAAGATGATCATTTGCACCGCATCGGGAGAACCGCACGACTTGGCCGAGATGGACGTGCTATCCTCTTTCTACTTCCTGGCAGTGAAGAAGGCTATGTACAGGTGCTGAAAGAGTCGTACAAATCCGACGCTGAGACGGGCACTAGCAGTAATGTTACCGCACAATCCGCGACGGACGTGCTGAGAAAAGGCTTCACTCCTGAAACGGGACTTGTGGGATCCAAAGAACAAGGCACAGATCACGAGACTCTTGCCACAAACTTTCAGCTCGAGGTCGAGCGATCCATCCTCTCCGACACAAAGACCAAAGAGCTGGCTCGCAATGCTTTTCAGAGTCATATCAGGGCTTACGCAACGCACATTGCATCGGAGCGTAAATACTTTGACATCAAAGAACTACATTTGGGACATCTTGCCAAGAGTTTTGGCTTGCGAGATCCACCTGCAAAGGTCAATGTTCAGGGGCTGCGAGGGAGGAATGGCAAGCCTAAAGCAAACGAAGGACGGAAACGGAAGAACGTGGACGCATCTGGTGAAGGCAATGAAACAGACCCTGGCAATGATGACGAGATTCGTGCTGCTAAAGCAAAAAGACGAGCGGCTGCAGGGATTGATGACACGGGAGATTCTGAATCAGCGGCACAGCGAATGAGAGCGATGATCAGGAACAAGAGAAAGATGATGGGTGCCGGAGCTGACGAGTTCAATATTGGCTGAGCCGGCATATTGAACTGACGATGACGGATGACGATTTTCGCTTGTCTATATACACTCTGTCCGTGTAGACTGTGTAGAGTACTGCACTCTATGGATGCTACCGAGCGAATCCTTGCCCGTTCCTTTAGATAATCTCGTCCTCCACGTGACGTCCTTCTGCAACGGAGGCCTTATCCACACAATTGGACACCCGTAACTTCCACAATTAAACTTGAAAAAGTGTAGAATCGAGACATTCTAATGCTTTGCGTCCTCAATCAGGCCATCGGCTTCGAGCGCCTCGGTCATTGATTAGACCAAGTCCTCGTGAGGCGCGGCTCCACTTCAATCGAGGTTGTTAGCGACTGCTGCTGTAGGCATGATGCAAGTCTATACTTTGTGCACTTTGTGGTAAAAGCGTACTAGCATTCTCTGAAGGATCACTCACTCCAAGATCCGCGGTTCCCGAGCACCGCCCTTGCCATCAAAAGCGCCCCCCCCCCCTCTTTTTTTCATAGCTCGCAGGATAGTTGAGAACGGCCACTCTCATATCTTGATGGAGGAGCAACCTAGGTCGTCGCTGGGATTTAGGGTAGGGCACAGGGTAGATAAATAGTTTTCCTTCCAGGAGAAAAGAACAATCAAGCCATCGATCCCCGTCCCACGTGAAAAAGGAGCCCAGGAGTTTTAAGTCTTCAACAACAACGCGTCGGAATTGTCAACAGCAGCAGCAGCAGCATCGTCATCATGATTCATGATTCAAAGTCACCGGTTCGCCGTGCTTAATCCGAGAAAAACACTTCTTCCATATCTCACTCTCTTCGCCCACAAAGTAACTCACATCCACCTGCTCCAAGCCCGCTTCGTCTCCGCCCTCCATGTGCTCGAGCTGGCTGATGATGTTTTCGAGCCCAAAGGCCTTGCCGACCGTCTGCGTGGAGCCCGTCGCCTCGAGCATCACGTGCACCACGTGGATGTGGAAGTGGTAGTAGGTTGGTTGGTAGTGGACGTAGCATTTGAATTGGTCCTCGTCGACCTCGACTTCTACTTCTATCTCGGTATCAGCATGAGCATTAACGGCGTTCTCTGTATCAGCATCATCGGGGCCGGTAGTACTACTACTAGTAACAGCAGTAGCAGCATCAGTAGCAGCACGATGACGAGACAGCTTCGTAGCGACGCCCGCAGCAGCACGCACGATTTCCGCTCGGACGTGTTTCAGCCACGGCACGTGTTTGCGCTTGAGCCCGCGCAACGACCAGAGATCCCGTCGTTCGACGAGCGCGAGTAAGTGCAGCCCGGTCGCTGTGCGGCGGTCCCAGTTCAGGTCGGGCAGGAGCAGGAAGCCGTCACTGTCGGCGCTGTCGGGTTGATCGGGCTGTTTTGTTAACGATGCATTGTTGCTGCTCCGGCCGAACGAGCTGGACCGGTAGACTACGTCTTCCTGCTCCGTGATGCCGTCGAGGATGTTGTAGATCCAATCTAGCCGTTTGGGCGTGCGTTGCGTGCGGCTGATCCAGGGCTTGATATGCGTCGTGTAGATTTCTGCGGTTTCGGTCACGTACCGCAGTTGTTGGGCTGTGTATTTCCGGATGTGTGCGTCTGTGCAGGGCCAGATGAGGTTGACCTTGAGATTGTGCTGCGTGGGTCGGGAAGAGTTGGAAGCAGAGGTGTTGGAGAGGTACCAGCGGTAGATATCGTTGGCGCCCAGATTGGTCGTGTTTGTCAGCGTTGTGATGAGGGCTTTGATGGTGGATTCTTCTGAGGGGAAAGCGGCGCGCTCGAGTGTGAGGAGGCCAGGCTCGTCGTTGACGCTTCCTAGCAGACTGATTCGTCGGCCATTCTGGTCTTGGTTGAGAATTCTGGAGAGTTGGAAGAGGGGCAGGAGGGCCTCGGCGGTGGATTTGGATTCGGGTTGACGAGTTGGAGTTGAGGAAGACATGTTTCTGAACTGGATTGTGTAGACCCTTTCCAACAGTGCTTGCCGTCGATAACCAGAACGTGAAGGAACATCTAACCTACTATGAACCGAAACGCTGCATTCGAGGTACACAAAGCAGACTTGGCGAAATCTTGCCAGAGGACATGAGAAACGGATTGGAAAGTAAAAGTCGATCGGGTGAAAAAGCCTACCAACAGAAACTTCACGGTTAGATGCTCCTATTCGCCGACATCACATCACCAGATACTCAACAAAACTGCAGGCCTCAGTTCTGACTAACTTGAAGTACTCAAGTTATTGCTGTGGGATGTGCGTTTACTAGTGTATCAAGCCAAGTCCAGTAAGGTACCGATTGGCTGTAGCGTCTGAGCAAGGATACGAGGCACGCACTCATTTCAATGCATACGTTCGAACTCCTGGGATGGAAAGAAACGTGAATGCCGTCATGTAAATGTAGCATTACACAACCATATTAAGCCTGCAATGATGGAGTCTGTTGGGGTTAAGCCCAAAAGATCCAGCCACCTCGTGCAGAGACACCATCATGTATTTATGAAGGCTGCCGTGACGTCAACATATCAAACGAATACAGACCTGGGGTCTACTGTTTACAAGCCAGGCAAGCTCAGATATCTATAGCAACCACTTTTTTTATCAATTGAGAAGCTCTACTAGAAGGTCGGTCAGGGCGAACCCGAACTCAGAGACTGCATTGGACAATAAACATGGATTTGGACCAAGTCCACTGCCAATAAATTTCAAGTTGAAGACTCGAATCTGGACTAGAAACCTCAAGCTTTTTCGACGCGATTAAAGTCGGTTATTGCGTGAGAAAAGCAGCTGAAGAAGAAGCGGTAGCAACATTCAACCTGCACTGGTCTGGGGAATGCCAACCAAGCGCAAAAAGTCGGACCAGCCATCATTGACCGTACCTGATCCACCTCTGGCTACGCCAGGCCTCGAAGATGCCAAGCTATGCTACTCGTACGAGATCGCCCGCGGAGAGATGGGTGTTCTGAGCTTTGAGCCGTACAAGTCTCTTATTTTGCCCTATTGGGCATTTCGGACACTGCCGATTGCGCAAAATTCGGCAGAAGTTCTGTGGGAGATATTTCAATCGTATGTTGAGAGGAAGGACCTTGTCGGAGCTGATATGACAAGAAAGTTTATTCAGATGGGAATGACCAGAGCCCGTCGATATGCTAACCACCAAGGTGGAAAGTGAGTTGCTGTTTCATCGGTGTCCTCCTTTTTCCGCTTCAGCTATCATTATCTGATCTCTTCAGGAAATATGACTCCGAAGGAAAGACACTGTCCAAATGGACCGAGGACGATGTTGATGGCAAACGAAAGGAAAAGGAAGATGCCTCGGAGCTGTTTAAAGGCTATTGGCGGAGGTGCATTGCTGACGAGAGATATCTAGCCTTGAAGAAGCAATGGCAGCAGGAGAAGCAAGAGTTCATCGAGGCTTGATTTTCTGACACGTCAGGGGTGTCTGTGTTCCAAGCGGTTTGAGGACCCAGTAAGCAGATAGCGCAGGCCTGGCAACTTCATGGATCGAGTTGGTGATCAGCGACCACCTGGCAATGCTTGATCATCAGGTATTGCCGTGGATCGCCTCTGCAAACGCAACCCATTCATCCACACCTTTGACCAGATTGTCGTCGGCTGGCGGAACCTGATCGTGACCCCACACGATCATTTCGTCAAAAGTAGACACCTGATCCACGATCTTGACTGGTTCTGGTAATTCTGGCTCTTCCTCATCGTCATCGGCCGGCAGGACAGGCTCAACCAGGGTTTTGTTGGTTTGTTTTAGCACAATGCCTTGGTACTTGTCAGGCAGCTTGACCAACTTTCCTCGTAGTCGACGACCTCGAAAATGGGCGGTGATAGTGCCATTGGCTTCAGCTCGTGGTTGCCAATATCTTTTGGTCACTCTACTCGGTCCGGTGTGATTGATCTGGCAAGGGAGAATATTGATACTTGTGGGTTCACAAGAGGCTAATTTCGCGATAGCAAGCATGTTGAAATGTGTGCCACAAGCTGAATCGATGGCGATGGTATCGTAAGAAGTACTAAGCTCAGCCTGCAGCATTCATTAAGTGATTATTGCGGCGCGTTTTGGGCGCGCTGCGACGCGTGTCAATGTACTCCGTAAATACCTGGTCAAGGCCAGCTTAGCGTCGATCTGGCCCCAGATCTTGGCGATCCAGCATGTGAGTGGGGGCCCCGACCCTGCATGGCATTTCAGGCACGGGTAGCTCTATCACTGTCCAGCTTTGGCATCCTCTTAAATAACACGCAGTTGGCAACCAGCAAGACTGCGAAGCTAGCATCGAATGACCAATTACCTTCACTGGGAATAGTTTCCCAAGGACCAACAGATGGCCACTAACACGAACCCACCGATCTGGAGCTACCCAGGGATCGCCAGGCACGAAAAAAGTGTGCCAAAAAGTGTAGACGTCACCATCCCGAGTTCAAAAGGTCGTGACAGGTTCACCCTGCCAATTCATATCTTCGGCGTGCAATAGTGCACAAGCCGTTCGGAAAGAATGACTCGAAACCACCCGAACCTCTTCACATGGATGATGTGTGGCTCAGTTGTCGATACGAAGAGCTCCTCACAGTCTACTCACACCCTGCCCTAGCAAGATTCAAAGCGTCATATCAGATGAGAAACCCCACTGGCTTACAGTTGTGCTATACCGAACACTGGGCTTTCAAAATTTCATTTTGGTCTCTCACAATTTTTGACATTTTCGGTCTTTTGGGTTGTCTGCGTTGATCCGATGTCCTGACTCAAAGTGATGCCCTCCTGAAAATCGAACATTCCAACCACACTCGACTTCACGTGAACATGACCTCGCTGTTGTCAGGGGTGGTTGACTCACTCCGCACCAACGTAGGCTACGTCGCCGGCGGACAGATCACAAGTCTGGCTCGCCGATTAATTCTTTCTCTTCTTGGGCGCATCCAGATCGGGCAGCTCATTATAGAAGAAAAGGGGCAGACCATCACATGTGGGAGCCTGAACCTCGCCGTTGGTTCTCCACCCCTGCCAGTAACCATTTTGAGAATCAAGAACGATGCATTTTGGACCAGGATAGCGCTGTTCCAAGACATGGTAGGTGAGAGAGGGCACTCGTGTCTACTCGTTTTGACGCCTGGCAGGGCTTCGCAGAGAGCTACATGCTTGGTGAGTTTGACTGTCCCGACCTGACAGCATTCTTCCGCATCTTCATTCTCAATCGCCACGCTCTATCAAATGGCACGAACTGGACCTCGACCGTCTCCAACACAATCAGCGCTCTGTTTGCGCCTGTGAACAACCTAGCCACCTCTAGCTTGAACATTGCCGCCCACTATGACCTCAGCAACGACATGTTCGCAGCCTTCCTCTCCTCCGACATGACCTACTCGTGTCCAATCTGGAAACTCCAAACGACGACGGGCAAAACAACAGCCCCCGAATCTCTGTACGATGCTCAAATGCGGAAACTCGACCACATAGCCGACCAAGCACGGATCAAGCCCAGCGACCACGTGCTCGAGATCGGGACAGGATGGGGCAGTTTCGCGATCCGCGCAGTGCAGAGGCTAGGGTGCCAAGTGACGAGTCTGACCCTAAGCAAGGAGCAGAAAGAACTAGCAGAGCAGCGGATCGCGGAAGCGGGTCTCTCAGAGCGAATCAAGGTCCTGCTCTGCGACTACCGCGCGCACCAGCAGCACCAAAAAAAGCAAGCTCCAACCGGAGGTGGCGGTGGCGGTGGCGGCGGCGGCAGCAAGGTCGTGTACGACAAAATCGTCAGCATCGAGATGCTCGAAGCCGTGGGCCGGGACTACCTGTCGACATACTTCGGGTGCATCGACTCACTCCTGAAACGCGACGGGGGGATCGCGGTGTTCCAATGCATCACGATCCCCGAATCGCGGTACGAAGCGTACTCGCGCAGCCACGACTTCATCCGCAAATACATCTTCCCCGGCGGTCACCTGCCGTCCGTGACGCAGCTCGTGACCTCGATCGCCCAGGGCTCCCAAGGCGACCTGATCGTCGACAGCATCTCCAACATCGGCCCGCACTACGCACGCACCCTGCGCATATGGAAGGATAATTTCCTCGCGAACTTTGACTCGTTCAAGGAAGACCTGCGTCGTCATAGTAGTAGTACTGGTGGTGGTGGTGGTGGTGGTATTGGCCACCAAGAAGAAGATCCCCATGTCTTCCGCCGCAAGTGGGAGTATTATTTCACCTACTGTGAGGCTGCCTTCAATACCAAGACGCTGGGCGATCATGTCATTACTGTTGCGAGGGAGGGCGCGCTCGAGCAGCTGGAAGGCATTCCGCTCTAATAGAAAAAGAACCCAAAAAACTGAGTCTCACAGACTCGTATCAACTACTCTTCCGCTTAGTCTTAGTCTTAGTCTTAGCCTCTATTATTAATAGCTCCGTCTCGCTCTTGAGTCTTAGCCTAAGCCTCAGGCTCAATCTTAAATAATACACTGACATTTATTTTCTTCAAGACATTTTGTGCTGTACCTCGTATCAGGGAAACCCCTCCCCCAACTACAGACTATACCACACCGAGACCATGGCAAGAGAGCAGAGGAGGCATGCCCTGAACGCGAGACTAGGTAGATGGTGAAGGTTGCTACGCAGCTTCAAAAGTGGAAGAATCCGTTGCTCATTATTATGTATGCAAGGACACTAAAGACATATTGTATATATCAACACTTTTGAGGTTGAGTTATGCTGTCACTGTAAGTCTGTACACCTGTTGTCCAATCCCAGCCCAAGCTTACGCCACGCCGGCAATGCATTCAAGTCAAGTTCTACAACGTTGTCCTGCGTAATTCCTACCAAATCGCTCCAACATCGTGGTCGAACCGGGCCAACTCTTTGGCACCCTCTTCAACTTCTTTCCTCGCCTTCATGCGCATGTAAAAGATGGGGCAATCTCGACTCTGACAGAGCACCTCGGTATGCATACTCCCCTGACAGCGCTGACACTGCGTCCATAGCCGTCCGAATCGAACCTCCAGCTCGCCCACCTTCCGGACCTGCCGTGTGTACAGCTCGCCTATTCGTGGCCTGCAATTTTCACACACGGCACCTGCGGCCTCCTGCTTGCCGACCAGCGGCTTCTTGCAACCCATACAGGTCTGTGTCTTCTTTGTGAACTTCATCAGCCCACCCATAGTAGGTGCTGCCACAGAGATAGATCGAGTATGGTCACCTGCCAACAGCGAGTTTGCCCGTTTCTCGCCAAGAATGGGTTCGAAAATTCGTCCCAGAGGGTTCGCGAGCTGGTTATCCAGGTAATATTTCGTGTCAATGGGCAAATTATTTTCCAGAACGTAGATGGGGTCTTCAGACTTTTCGTAGTTTTTACTGTCACCTCGCCCTTTGACAATGACATAGGCGATACGATCACCAAGAGCTGCGCTTGTTCCGCCCCGCTTCTCCATTCGTTTTGCAAGCTCGACGTGGGCTTGTTTAGCGTCGTAATCGTGCTTGGTGTATTGTTTCGTGATGACCAGCATCGAGAGGTCGACCTTGTTCTGAAGCAGAGACGAGATCGTTTCTCGGACGTAGTCTTGTGCGGCTTCCACATCTCGATCGATAAGAATTTTTCGAAGCACCGTCTCGATGACCACTTGCACAAGTCGACAGTTGTCTCTTCGAACGGTTTCAATGCCTTTGGTATCCATCTTGTCATACTTCACAGGATTCGTCCAGTACAGTCCAGCGTATCTCTTCTTGTTGATGAGCAGATAGGGAAAGTAGACCTTTTCGAATTCAAGCTTGATCGGCTTGATAAACTTGGAAGAGACGTAATTAGCAGCTTCCTCCCCGAGCTTCATGACCTTGTCGAGATCTTTCTCTCCGAACTTGACCATGACCGAGTCGGTATCACCATATATGACTTCTGCATCGTGCGAATATCCATTAGCAATTCTGTATTTCGCTTCCACCTCCGATTTGGTTTTCTCGATCATTTGTCGGCCGTACGACGTTGTACTGGATGCAATCGCCAGACATGGAAGTTTACCATTGGTAGCACCGGTCAATCCATAAACGGAATTGGCTGAGATCTTCAATGCTAGCTGTCGACCGTTCAAAACAGCTTTTCTGAAGGGATCGGTCTCCGTACCCATCTCCTTCTTCGCCTGTTTTCGAGAGGTAAGCAACTCTTCCAAGATCTGGGTCAGAAGGCCTTTCCGGACTTTTGCCGTACAGAAAATGTCTCCATTTGGTGTCAGTATATAATCTTCGTCCTTTTTCATGTTCAACTTTTCGATGGTGTTCTTGTTCAGCAGGGTAGTGTAGCACAAATTGTGAGCTTGGATGATCGAAGGGTACAGCGAAGCGAAATCGAGGGTGGCCACAGGAACATCATAATAGCCCCTGCTAGGCTCAATAACCGTGGCTCCTTCATATTGCTCATCAGGGCCTTCATTTTTGAGGTTTGGCACAACAAGATTTTGCTCGAGCGCTTTGCGGAATAACTGACTGATGAACTTGACTTGCTGGCCGCGGGAGAGCAGAAAGTTGAAGGGAACACCTGTAACACGAGCCATCTCAGTATAATTGACCAAACACATCAGCTTTTCCATCAGTCTGAGCGGTAGATAAGCGTCTTTCAAGCAGTAAACAGCCAGGCGGCGTCTTGAATCTGGCGTGCCATTGTGGAGTTCGGTGATCATGCTGTGGTGGACATCCTCTTTTTGTTCACCCAAGAATTGAGCACAGACGGAATTCAAGGTGTAGCTTCGTAAGTGGTGGTCCCTCTGAATGAGCTGCAACAGATCCAGCTGTATCCTGCCGTTGGTGTTGGTGGCTTTGGTGTCGCGGTTGCCCATTTGCTTGCTCGAAAAGTTAGTCGCGGTGGCCGATGACTGCACGCTTTTCAAACGAGACCAGTAAGGAAATTTGGTCAGCTTGAGATGTTTGGCGCGATCAAGCAGGTAGGGGAAATCGAAGTTCGCAATGTTGTAGCCAATGATGACATCTGGATCAACCTCTTCAACGAAGTCCCGCCAAGCCATGAGCATCTTCTCTTCCGAGTCATGCTCGTATATCTGTGTATTGACTATGAGACTGCAGGTGTCGAGGACGAAGACATTTCTGACAAAGGGCTTTGCCTCTCCATACCGTGTCACGACGTTGGCAATCTGGATGACGGGATCGATTTGAGGCTCCGGAAAGACGCCCTTCCGTCCGGCGCATTCAATATCAAAGGACAAGACTCGCAGAGGAGCCATCTTTGCCCACTCACCATCGTGGCCAAGCGAGATGATGTCTTTGTAATGGCAATGCGCCTCAATCTGACAGTTTGATTGTCGATCGTACTGAGACAGCAAGTTGTATTTGCTCCCAGGCACCTCAATCCAGCACATACCCGTGACACTGGTATCGATCATGAATCTCAGCACATACTGGATGTTGTCAAATGTCAGGATTCCACCGTCGACACCCTTCCAAAGCCCTTTGTAGTTGGCGCTGCCGTGCTCGATGGTGCTGCGGAGTTTGTTCATGTACTTGGGGTTGGACACAGTAATCTTGAGATACGGGCTCTTTTGGTTGCCTTGAAAACCAAACATGTTCTCGCGGAGGACCATCTGGACCGAGTGTATCGCCGGCTCGTGTTGAGCAAGCTGGGTCTCGAGGAAGGCTTTGTATCCATCCACATCTTGCCTCTGGAAGTTGATGGGCGCTGCCACGTAGAGGTAGTGCAGGAAGTCAGAAACGTGCAACAAGACGGAATTGCCGGCCTATTCAAGTTTGTTAGATAGTTAGAAAAGCGGCAGCGGGGGAGGACAGAGGAGAACAAGAGAAAACGAACCTCAGACACGCCAAACATCTTGAGAGTCACCTTCCCACCATGGAGAGTGCCCTCCTCGATATCGATACACTGAAGACGCAGGGTATCCCTCTTAGCATCGAAGTCACCTAACGGCGGCCTCTGCCACTGCTGGTCTGTCTCTGCATTATTCTTCTTCAAGCCAGAGATGTCCTGGGTCATCCTTTCCAGCACTTCGGTCTCGAACTGACTCTTTGGCTGACTAGAACCCATCTTGGATTTGAAGCCATTTGGACCTCCTTGCGAGGAACGAAACGAGCCATTGGGCACGTTGTCGTTAAGCTTGCGCTTCTTCGCCGACGGAGGGGATTTGAGCACATTGTGGGTGTTGGTGCTTTCGGCAAGTGCTCGTTTCTGCACTGGTGCCACTCGGCCAGGCATCTTTACGGCGAATTGGTGGTGAGTGTTTGCGTAGGTAGGTCACCGCATCGAGATATATTAACCACGGCCTTGTTGATCCGAGCAAGGAAGCTACATAAATTGTCGAAGGCGCGTCCTTCAACCTGGGGGGGCCACTTATGGGAACGTGTAGATGACGTGACGCGTGAGGTGCGCGAGAAGTTGCACTATATCGAATCGGGTAAAACGTGCCTTATGTAAGCAGATCACTGAATCTCACTTATCGCAGCCTTCTCAGGCAGGTTGTCTAGATGGTCCAACATAAACTGCAGTATAATATAAGTATAGAGTATGAGGGACTGGCCATGGATCAACGCAGAAGACCTACTGCATCTACGAACTGCATTGTAGTTAATGTTCAGATCGAAAGATTGATGACCGCCTCCAGCCATGTCTTTGGCCATCAAGTCAGCGAAAGAACCTACATAGAGTATACGAAACGGTCAGGCGTGAAGACAACGGGCTCTTCTAGAAATCCATCAAGCGTAACACAGATTGGCCGAATTGTCTGCTGGCGTTGAGTACTCCTGAGTAATTCCCTTAAGGTCGAGAATTTGCTTACCTAACTGATTTTCCATTTACCATGTCGTAACCCCCCCTTCCGTTAGATCAGCATCACATCTCTGTTCAAGCCCGATTAACACCTGACTGTGTGTTCGTCGTACCCGTCTCGCACGACCCGATCCGATCCGCACATCGCTCAACCAAGGCCACCTGCTGAATGCTTGGTAGATGCTTGTTGTGATGTTACATATCTTAGGTAGCGAGCCAGCCAAGCCACGGCAGGAAAATAAACAGATACGTTGGCTTCTCTTCTGACTGCCAACCGATATGCGCTTGTGGATTAGTTCTACAAATCCAAAGAAAACACATAATTTATGTCTGACTACGGTGGCGGCATAAGTGGATTCCGGGGTTGAATAAATTCAAGTTTGGCAGTGAGCGCTTTCCCATCAAGATACTTTTTAAAAGGAACCACATGTTGACTGCCATACATTGAAACTAAAATCTACAACTTACACTCTTCTTAAGGAAATGATTTCTGATGATCAAGGTAATATGGCTATTGTGATTAGCTCCGTACACCCACAGACCTACCAGTAAAAACCCGCTGCTGTCCTACGTGGATGTCGTGTAATAAACGACATGCGCTAACCAGACCGCCCTGCACTGGACTGAATTGTACATACAATGCCGCTAAAGTCAATCGCACAATAGACAAACCCCAGAACGCCTTCGTAGTCCTCGGATGCACCACGTCGCTTCGTGTCGCGTCAGCTACTTTACTCCGCTGAGCAAATTCTTCTCGCTCGCAGCTCTCTTGTGAACAATCGTCCTCTTTGTCTCTGATTTCTCGCATCCCAGAGACTTCTGTGTCGGCTCTGATCACAATGGGATCAGATCTACCTCAGAAAAGTCGGGCGGCGCCCCGCTGTACACGCACCTTCCCTTGCTGTCCAAACCTTGCCTCACGTTGCTCACCCAAATGTTGCCATCCTTGGCGTCCTTCTTAGCTCTCTCGCGATCGCCGCTCATTCCCGCTTCTCCAGGATCACTCCCTTCGGCAGTGGCTGGCGGCCTGGCGAATTTGCCAATCCGTACGACTTCATCATCGCTGACCCCCAGCTCATCTCTCGGAATCCAAATCACCGGCCGTCGTGCGCGAAGTGCGCTGTGTTGAAAGGCACGCTGCACAAGGGCGTCACGTTGTTGACGAGACAAGTCTTCCAACTCGTCGTTGATACCACTGTAGAGCGCGTCCGAGAGTTCGGCACGAGCACGACGCTGTGCTTCGATGTCTTTAACATCGCCTGCTAATGGGTTGAAATTATTGATGGCGTCCAGAGCTTTCATGGGATCGGACAGATCCCGAAAATGGCCCCGCTTGCTTTGGGATCTACCAACAGTCGAATTGTCGGCTGAGCTAGGGGCCAGATGTGAGCTGTGCCGGTCCCTTGATCTCGACATTTCGCGGTCACTTTCTATTTGATTGAATTGCATGCCAAAATGAGTCGATCTACGATTGTGCTTGTTGTCACGATCTGCCCAACTGCCCCTGTGGCGTATACCAAGGCCGTGCGGAATCGGCACTGGCAGAGCGTGTGCTGTCTTCTTCGCTGCGTTGACACCGGCACGAGTGACTTTGTGTGCTTTGCTATCGGCGTCGAGGTCCATGTTGATTTCGGGATTTTGAAAGGTGTAAGGCGAGAGCTCAGGCTGTGCGTTTAGCGCGATTTGTGGGGGCGACCGAGGGTGGCGATGAGCTTTCGAGGATTGAATACGCTTCATTTCGTATTGTTGCTCACGCCTGTTATCATCGGCTTCACGACGTTCATTCTCTTCAAGTTGATCCTCGATAGCTTCGCCTTCGCGTTCATTCTCAATGAGCCTTTCGTGCGCTGAGTTATGATGGTTCTCTCGTGCATGCATTGCTCGAGCAAACTCCTCGTCACGGCGTACAGCATCGTCTTCGAGGGTTATCGGGAGATAGCGGAAGAGAGGGCTGAATGCGTTGTTAAGAAGGATCTGGTACCCAGCCGTGAGGATAAGCATGACGATAGTGCCGATCGCCTGACCATCGCAGGCAACATTGTTATTTTCGTCACGCACAAGAAAGAACAAGCCAATAAGCGCAATTTCCATAACGTAGACTCCGACGAAGGTACAGTTGATGGCGTTGGGATACAGCAGGCCTCCGGTATCGAGGGTGAAGCGAGTAACGTAGAGGGTGTTGTAGCGGTACACAAACCAGAACAGAGAAAAGGTGATGATGTTGAAGATTAGAATTAGCGGCGAAATGATTGAATAGATGATCCCGATGCAAGCCAAGTTGGTGTACACTGGGAAGAATGTGCCCCATTGTATGTTCTGTAAGGTGGTTTGCCGCTTAAACTTCGATCTGGCTGTGCTGTCGACAATTGGTGCGAGCAAAAACCAGACAACCAACGATCCAACCTGCAGGAGCGCTCCGGCACTGACGGAGAGCGCTTGCAGCAGCATGTACGAGAAGAAATAGTTACTTGCTGTTGGAATCGTTTGACCAAGGATGTTCGGCACATTTGCAATGCCATCGATGCTGCCAAGATCTCGGACGAGCTGCACGGCCGAACTGCCCACAGTGACAACCAGAAACAACTGGACGAATATGAAGAAGAAGTAGTACTTTTGTACAGAAAGCTCGACAAGCATGCCTGATTTGGTGCCTTGGAGCCGACACAAGGTTCGAAGGATGATGGGGAGGAGGAACATAAGAAGAGCTAGTAAGACAATGGGCAACACGCCCTGAAGAAAAGACCTGAACCATGCTGGCAGGCTCATGATCCAACCCAACCATTTGTATTGGTCTGCAAGGGTGGACAGCTGCGACACGGCCGAGGTAAAAGCAATGGGAATGGCCCAAAGGACGATCATGCCAACAACGGTCGTGATGACGAGCGCGGTCCGGATGTAATTTTGCCACCATGGAATTGACATGTTGTCCCAGATGACGTCGTTGGGATCGATTTCGACGAGTCTCGGGGCCATCTGCTGCGGCAAGTGATGGCTCACAGACTGGCAGGCCATGTGTGCTGCCACCTGGTGGTTGAACTGGATGAAAGCCGAATTCATCAAGGGGAATCGATCTGGGTTTGCTTGATCATCTTCAATCTCGACGTTCAATCGGGCAAGCTCTTTACGGCACCAATAGATCGTATCTACTTTCTGTCCAATCAAGGGCAAAGGGAACATCCACTGCCACCCGAAGATGGGAAGACGATGGGACTCCCGATCCTTCTCGGTCAAGTATTTTCGCCAAAGAGCTTCGTCGTCGTCAGTCTCAAGTGCTTTGTCGTACGCCACCGGATATTCTACGATCTCTTTATCCTCAGCACCCAGACCTATCATCCGCTTGAACTTCTGAGTCCATGTTGGCGTGGAATGGTCTGCTTCGGGCTGTCCTTCCTTCTCGTTGTTGCTAGAAACTGGACTCACCGGACTAGCCAGATTCAGGGGCCGTCGATCGTTCTCCATGCCTTGCGGATCACGTGGAGCATCTAGGGTGCCATCAACCGCAAGTGCAGATTTTGGAGAAGTAGGGTCTAGGTTCGAGGATTTTGAAGTGCGGTTGTCGCGGTTGACTCGAGCTCCCATCTCGCCAGGCGGGTGATCGGTGCTGTGGCGGCCCGAGTGCAATCGATTATCATGGTTCGAGGCCTGTTCGGGGACAAAGCCACTGGTGTTATCAATGACATTGTTCACATCTCTGCCAACGTCTCGTGCACCACCTCGAAACCGATCGGTAATTCGGGTGAAGCCATCGGCGACAGCTTGGATACCATCCCCTAAAATGGGTACGGGGAGAATGTTGGGTTTGGAGGGCTTTGTGCTTGGTTCGGTCTCTGAACTGGATGACGATGATGATGAAGATGGGCGATCGTCTTCATCTTCACCTAAGGCTCCTGCAATAGTATGCTTTACCTGGTGCGGGTCACCGGAAGTGATGCCGGCGTCGTTCTCTGCAGTTTGGCGGCCTTTCTCGTCCTGGGCAGCAGCTTTCTGCCTTCGCTCCTCTTTTGTGAGCATTTTGCCGGCTTCTTTCTCCGCTTTGCGGACACTCTCCTCATTCTTCTTGAAGCATTTCTTGATCAGATCAGTCTCCGCTGCTTCGAGGCGAGTGGCAATCTGATCTCGCAACTTCACTTTATCGCTCAGCTCATCCAAATTTCGATTGATCCATATGTTTCTGACGCCACCTGGGAAGACATCGTAGAGTCCATCCAAGGCCTCGACATTGCACCATTTGGAAGGAATTGAGCTGACCAAAACGGTGGTAGCAGAAGCCCGCAGCCGGTGTTGTGGGGAGGTGATGTATGCCTGTCGCATGCGGATATAGTTCTTCAGTTCATCGAAGGCGACGTAGCCGATCCATACCACGAAGGCCAAAGCCATCAACCAATGGCCCCAGAAGCGACGGAAGTTGGCTGGCCTCACATTTCCCCAAGCCAATTGGTTCAGACCGGTCACGTTGGCCTGTTGAGGATGCTCCAGAGCCCATGTCGGACCTCTTCCATCAGCGGCGTTTAAGGTCAGCAGCACAGGGAGGAGGACGAATGCAGCAGGGACGAAGATCTTGAGTAGGGTTCGTAGATATCGCAGGAAGAAATAGGCATCGAGACCACATTTCTGGACGAACTCGGAGTTGGAGGTCGACAGGACTGAGCCAGCCCATTTGAACCAGCCGGGTTTTGCAGGATCGGTACGTTCCCTCGGCGGGACTAGGTACGTTCGCGGCTGGTAGATTCGAGCAAGTCGGTCCTTGATAAGGAGGAATATCGCCACTTGGACAGCGAAGGTGACGATACCCGTGACCAACGAGGCAGCGAATTGGCCGGCGCTCTGGCTCGAGGTCCTCTGGACATTGCTATTGTTGCTGAGGCCGGGAATGTCTTGACGAGGCAAGATGGGGTAGTGGTGGTACGGATAGTGATAGGGCTCCAACGAATCCATCTCGGTTCCAACGGCCTTATCCTGACTCTTGCTTGATGTCCATTGAGTTGAGTTGGGGGCAAAATAGGACCGAGATCTGGTAACGAAGATCAAAACTTGCTGTAGTGGACGCGCTCTGAAGATCTCAGTCCGATCGTTGCGCGTTTCGACAAGGAGGAGCGGCCAGCGCGTGGACTGAGTAAGTCAATGGTCTGTGGTAGAGGGGTAGAGGGGTTAGGGAGTAGGAGAGTAGGAGAGTAGCGACAGGAGGCAATGGCAGGGGCAAAAAGAATTAGGTGATCGAGCACACGCGACGTCGTTGAGCACAAACCCAACGATAATTAATCACTGAACAAACGAGTGAGATACGCTGGCAGCAACCGACAAAGACAGGGACGATGACAACGACAGCAACAGAGACAACAACGAGAACAATTTGGTCGAGATAGACTGCTTTCTAAACCACCTCACCGCAACACCAAGTTTAGATTGTTTCATGGTTCCTGCCATGGTTTTTGCTGTACAACCCTTTTTCATGATTTTCCACGGTTGGTTTTCCACGATTGGCTGCTGAATGCACGATCCCAAAAATTACGCGGCGCCTCAGACGCGACCTGCCAAGCCTCGTATACGTCATCAAAACATCTTGTGGCTCGTGTGCAGTGGCACAGGTGGCTTCTATCGATTTCGTCGGCTATTCATCGGATTCAAGGACTCCCTCGTGGAACCGATATTTAGCCGTCAATGGGCGCAAAGACTTTCCCGAAGTTCCCCCTTGTTTGATGAAACGTCGTCGACTTTCGAACATCGGGTACTGCTTACATGCAACGTTAGTCTTAAACCCTAATTGTGAAGTTAAGAAAGCTGTCGTCTGCCTGTATGCGGAAGCTGAGCCATCCACAACTTTTGTTACCAAGTTTACAGGCTTTATTGTGTAGCTGATGTCTGGATCCCAACACGTGGTCAGACCTTAGTAATCTACTTGTACTGCAACCCCCGAATCGCAACCTTGGGGATAACGCCTCGTGTGTGGGCGGTAAGAGCCTGGTCTCCGTGGGCATTTCCTGAAGAGTTAATAATAACCTTGCGAAAGCAAGAGAGGATAAGCTAGGCGACTGGCCATGGCTGATGCTCGGGCCGCAGGCTGAGGGATTATCTGTTTTTCCGAGGTTGTCTGATCGAGACGGAAAGACGGAACCGGACGAGATCGGCGGACAGCAACGAAATCTCACGAGACGCTATGGCTAATTGGGCCTTGAAAATATGAATGATTGGTTGAGCACATGGCAAGATGATGCCAGACAGTTTTTCGAACAAGATCCGTGGCTTCGAGACCCTCCCACCTCCGTACCTCCACGACCCTGGATCAGCGCCCTCTCCGTCATCCTTGCTCCGGGATTTGCTGCGCAAAACAACTTTCTGACATAGACTGCCATACCTCAGCCCAATCCTTGCCCGGACGTTTGCCTGACTCAACCTCCACAGATATGTACACAACACTGATCTGAACCATTTGACTTTTGTGTTTGATCTGGATTTGTGTGTTTGTGGTCGTGCTGTTCCTGAGAGCGCTGCATCAGTATCGATCTTTTGCGGAATCTGGCTGGTGCTAATTTCTAAACGTGGATTGTGTCTACGCCGGCTGGACAGCGACGCGATGGCTTAGCCGATAGGCATGATTGGCTGATGCAGGCGCCAGGGGGTTCCTAGGGCGCTCGAACGTGGACAGATGTGAACTATCGATTCCGCATGTGGTATAACGTGGCGGCTTGGCGTTCTCAAATGTGCCGCTAGTGACTTTGTTTACTGTGGACTGCGGGACTGAAATTACTACCGTGAAACCTGCTAATTAGGCGGTTCTAGCTGCTGCGTCGGGTGCGGGAATTTGGTTTTCTGCACTAAGCGGCCTTCGCCACTCGGATCGTCTTGCTCTAGGTTGTCTGCATCTTGATGCATCATCCATCCACAATGCCACGATTCGTGGTGTTGCCCACGTCCACGCCTTTACACCTGACCCTTCTGACTGGCTCCACGATTAGCCGGCAACGCCGCGATTCCTTGGGCTTTTGCTTTGCTGGGACTGGGTTGTCCCAATCTTGAGGGCTGCCCTGCCACTCGCGCCTTCTTTGTGCCGGTTCCTGCTTAGGAGAGATTAGTGGGCGAACGGACGACGAGCTAGTGGTCCGAACAGGCCCCAATCGCCTTCTAGCTCGCATCAGTATACATCACTCGGCTCCACACCGCCGCTCGCAGGCTCGTTGTCTCTTCAAGTTCGTGCTAGGTCGTCTACTAGTACTATTATTGCCCCCAGCCCTTCTGTCCAGCCGTGGCTTCTGCCTTTTTCCGCTCGCAGCTCCCCTTCACCTGCACCAGTTAATCACACCTTGCTATACTGTTCCATTTATCAGTTGTTCTTCGACTTTCAATCTCACCTATCCTGTTGGCTTTGGACGCAAACACAAGCCCTCGACGACTTGGCTCCTACGATCACAAGCATAAAGCGATCAGCTGACGTGGTCTTTGTTTGTGTTTGGTTGGCAATTTCCGACGCTCACCGCAGTTTGCCCCCTTCAGTCAAACTCGAACATCTCATCCTCATTCGCCTTCTTCCTGCAGCAGTCATTGCTTAACTTTGCTCTACTTCCCGAGGAATCATGTCGACGTATTTCTACGGCTCCCACCAACAGCACGTCCCCAATCCGCATCCGGTCATGCAGTCAACCAACCACCATGGTCGATCTCGTCGAAATCAGCGCATGTCCTCTGCACACCCGAATAATCGACAGTACCGACAGCAACAACAACAGCAGAAGCAAGTGGAAAAGCTTACGCTGACCGAACCGCCGGCCATGACCGCCTTCCGCGCTCGGTTTGAGGCTGGCCGATCGTTTGACTTGGACGATGATCTTGAGTTTTGCCCTAACCTGTTGACCTGGGACGAGGTAGGTCTTTACTGGTGAATGTTCGTTGTCGCTCATCGAACTGACTCGTTTCAGCGACAGTCTGTCACTTCAGGGTCATCGGACCGATCATCATTGTCGAGCGGTTCGCCTGAAAGTTCTCCAATGCAACAACAAATACAACCGCACCTGGCCCCAGCTTTGACTCTGCCAAGTGTCGCTTCTTTCCAGTCGCCACCATCAAGCTTTCCCATGAACAACCTCAAACTTCATCAACCATCTGCAATCCGTTCCCGCAACCCGATTCCCATCGTGAATCCCGATACCCGGACTCGCATGAGCCCACCGTCCTCCATCTCCCCAAGCATGATGCAACAGGCAGCAACTCAGCGTCCCCGCTGGTAGACAGTCAATGGAGTAATGATCGTTGCTCGTTGCTCATTGATCAAAGTCTTTCATAAACGTTGTTGTGCTCCTTGTTGTTGATTAGCGAAGGGTTGGTGTTGCGATGTGTGTACGCCCTTGCCTCGGTCCACTTTCGAGTTAATTTCAATCTTCACGAATGTATATTCTTACACGACCACACGATTGATTACACAAGATTCAGGCATAGCGAAATGACGATCAAATACATCATGATACCCAATACCAGACTGAGTGGACGGGCTGGGCATTGAAAGGGCTGGAGTTTTAAGTTTCTTAATTGGGAGCAGCACCGCGATGAAGCAACTAGTGAATGACTTTGAACATTATGCAAGGAGTTATCGAACATGTTTGGGTTAAATCGATGTGTTTACGATTTGGTGTTTTCCCTCACGTGGGACGGTTTTGTCTGTCTTGGATCCCAGGGGAAACTGGGATTGGGTTCGGCGCTTTACGTGCATAATCTGGTTGGATTATCGTCACTAAAACAAACCAGACGGTCAAGCAAATATGGATGGTTGATACATTGTGGTAGAGTGTTGAAGCTGCTAAAAGATGATATCCATTGAACGAACATTACACGGCTGGTAAAAAACAGAGATACCCAAGAGGGTGTCTGGAAGGGGATGCGTATCACTCTATTGCGGGACCTGCTCCTGGTCCATACAATGTACTTTATGCAATAGAATTCCTACTACTACTCACACTCATTGGTTTCCTATTCAATATCCAGAGCGCCATATCGTGACCCATCGAGGAGTCCTGATCATGTGAGAGGCAGATCGTTGGAAGTCCTGCTGGATATGTACGGTCTTACTAATAGCTAGCATGGGCGGAATGAGTTTATCCGGACCATACCTAGGTACCTAAGGTACGGAGTCCCTCACTTCGCCGGTAATACTCCCCACTATATACAGTGAACAACCAAAGCATATGCTGGCCTGGCTCACCGAAACACAAGATCGTTTAACCTTGACTTTTTCAGTGCCCGCAGAACACGTGTAATTTTTAGAGCTAAGCCCAATAATCACTTGCTCATCACACCTGTTGGTTGCACGATTTTGGTTGCTGGTTCGCTGCATTCAAGGCTTGGCATTTGGACACCCTCGTCAGCAGTCCTGTTACGTCCATACTGACTTTGCACGTTCACTCTAAACTTGGCTGTCTTGTGTCGAACATCTGTGAAAGGTGTCCAACATGGCTTTGAGTTCGCGATATTTCTTGCTGGTCATCTTGATAGCGCTAGTGTTATTCAGTACCCATGCGCATGCCTTTGGTGCTGGCAGTAAGTCCCCCTTCGCCCATATCTAGGAAGACAACTCAGATCCCTTGCAGACATTGCCTCGATATCAACCATCGAGGGCAAAAATTGGCGTCATGGCGATATCGAAGATTTGCTCAAACAGGTTACTTGTATCAAGCACCACAAATGGAATTCCATGATGATCAAGCGGGCTTACTTTGGGTACGTCGACCTTGGTCGATGCACTAGACGCAACAATTGACTAGTTGTAGAAATTGGCTTCGGGATTACTCACAGGCAATGGACACGGGCGCCCTTAAAAAAGCTCAGCCGGAGACAATTCGCATCTTGGTATGGCTCTTATCTTTCCTCGGTTTTGGCTATGCGACGGCAGAATTTGAGGTCACATCGGAAAGACTCGGTGTGTATAGACCGGAGGAGCATATCGAGTACGTCCGCAACTTGTCCTGAGACCAAATGACTGACACAGACGAGCAACCCAAAGAATTATAACGACGACCAGGATGCGCGTCCATATGACGCTCGACTTCGGGGGCCAGTACGTCCGATTGAAATCGAAGTTGACCCTGAAACCGGCATGAAGAACTACATTGCGAACGGCCGAGGAGACTGGGCCACCAGTGCGGCATTCGTCAAATATAGTTTTACTCAAAGCATACACCATGGACGTCTGTATACTAGCGGCTCCGGCATGTTTTCCAGGGGCAAGGATGAGGACCTTGCAGAGGCCTTAAGACTCCTGGGTCAAGGACTTCATACCCTTGAAGATTATGGCGCTCATACAAACTACGTGGAATTGGCTTTGATTGAGCTCGGTCACCGAGATGTCTTTCCCCTCGTGGGACGGAATACGCAGATAAATGTTAGAGGAAAGCAAGTCTGGCCGTTGGTTACCGGCACCTTTGGTATGGTCGACTTTTATCACTCCGTACTCGGCGAGGCAACAGATCACTTCACGCAGAGCGAAGTCAACGAGATGGACAATGCAATGGGCATGGCTGAACAAGCTGCCAATTCTTCGAATCCTCTAACAACCTTGGTAAAGCTCCTGTCTAAAGTTCCGGGTGCTGGTGGCCTTGCCAATGAAGCCACACAACTACAGGCTACGTCGCAAGCTGAAGCGCGCAAAAGTCGGAAACGACGTAGCAATGCACAAAGAAGCGACTATGGCAACTCACGAGGCATCGAAGATTACCGTGAATCGCACGGAGACGATGACCATAGTACTTCCAGAGCTGGCCCCGGCGACTTTCCTGGAGCTGGTCATTACGGATCACAGTCTCACGATTCTTACAACAATTACGGGCAGCCACCGCAACAGACGTATCATCAGCAAAGCTACAACAACTACGATCAGCACCAAGGATACAACCAAGCTTACAACAACTATGGACAGCAAGGCCAACCACCACAGCAGTGGGATCAGCATTCACAGTGGCAGCAACCACAGCATGACCCTTACAACCAGGGCTCATCATGGGGAGCACCTCCGCCATCACACGACCAATGGCAACAAAATCCTCAGCAACAACAGTGGAGTTCAGGTTCGTCCTGGCATGAGCAATCGACAGCACCACAAGCGTCCCAGCCGCCATCCAATCAATGGAACGCTGGATCTTCGTGGCAAGATCCTTCTGTTTCGAGTTCACAGGCACACGGGCCAGCACCAGGCTCGCAGCCTCCTGCCAAGCCTCAGGGTCTCGAAGGCATGCCCGATTTCGATCCCAGCAAAACCATCAAACAGATATATCCAATTCTGGTTTTCCGTGATAAAGTTGTGCGCACGATATCTAGCATCATCGAGAAAATCCCCGGCCTTGAAGCTCTTGTCGATCGTATCGTGGAAACATTGACTGTGTTCATCTTCTCTCTGCTCGCGCCATTTGTAAGACCTGTGCTGAACGCGTTGCAAAAGACACTACAGTCGTCATCTGAAGGTGTGACAGAGTGGAACAAGAAACACCAGTATGAAGTCTGGGACAATCCAAACTCCTCTGACCCTACTCATTCAATGTTGAGCAAAGATCACTTTAGCAATATTCTCAACCAGCCTGCAGGAAGGGTCGCAGGTGAGATTCTCAAATTCATCGCCCCACGAGTCCTCTACGCGTGGGAGCACCCAGAAGTTCCGGTAGAGCGGGTCATGCACGATGTCGACTCAATATTCCACCATCCCGCTCTACGTGATGAGCGTGGGAATGAATGCCACAGAAATATGTTCAAAGTTGTGCGTGAATGGGCGAGCGGGAGACGAGACATTGACGCGATGCTGACAGCGCAGGCGGTACGGCAGGGCAAGAATCACGTTGGCGGAGTTGATGATCATGCAGGACATGGTAGTTCTATGGGAGCTCATGGTGCTGCATACGGTTCTGGTCATAGTGGCGGGAATGCTGGAGCTCCTCAAGGTGGCTATGGAGCATATCTGCATCAGGCGGAGAACGTCGTTTCTGGCTTTACTGGAGGTGGTCAGCATCAAAGTGGAGGACATTCTGGCGGGCACTCATCATCAAACCAGAGTGGTCTTGGAGGAATTTTCCAACAAGCTGAATCATTACTAGGTGGCAAACCTTCCGGTGGTCACGGCGGCGGTTCAGGCGGGGGCCTTAACGACATGTTCAGCATGGCATCACACCTTCCAGGATTAGGCCAGTACTCCTCGCAGTTGAACCAATTCAACAAAATCTCCTCCGTCCTCGGTGGTGGCAAGCGCGACATGTCAGACGAGGATCTCGGTTCAGATGGCCGACCCCGCGCCCGCGGCGTCGTAGACGATGATGGAGATTATGGTGATAGTGATAAGTATGTTAATATGGGATTGAGCAGTGTCGGCGGTGCAAACGAGCTGTACGAGAGTGCACTTCACGCAAATCGGGCTGCGCCAACGCCAAGCCCGGGGCCTATCCCTCCACCGAGCGGGTATGAAGTCTATACTCAGCAGCAAGGTGGCGGCTACGAAACTCAGGGTTATGATCAATCTCAGGGATATGCCTATGGCGGAGAAGGGCAGCAATTTGCAAGAGACTCCCGACAGGCATACGATAGTCAGAGCTCTGGTTACGGACAAGGCTATTCGGCAGAACAGACTGGTGGATACAACAGCCAACAATTTGGAAGCGGCCAAGCTGACGGCTATTATCGCGGCTGAGCGGTGGTTCCAGGTTACGAGACTTTGACGACCAGTCCCTAGAACTATGCAATAGGAACAATCTCGAATTGAGCACGCGCATTGTGTTTGAAAAGGAACTCCTCCTGAATTACGCAGCATCAAAGTACCTTTTAGCACAACCAAGACCGTAGATCATAGTGCTGATTGCAATTATCGAATTCGAGAAGGTCCCCAAAATAGACGAATCCTCTCATTTATACATTTGTGTAAACGAGTTGTGCCACGTCTTTTTGAGGAATTGTTGGAACAAGTACGAAGTAAATATACATCAGAGTGGGAATGTATCAGATGATTTGTATGTATATTCAGTTCACCTTCCATGCGATAATAAGATGTCATATATTTTGCTGAGACACATTTTGCCAAATTGTTTCATATGAAACTGTAGGAGGGTTTCAGTGGTCTAGCGGTTATGATTTCTGTCTAACAAGAAACGAGTCAAAATAGTCGCTTGTACACAGAAGGTTCCAGGTTCGATTCCTGGCTGAAACAAATTTCTTTTTGCTTTCCTCAGTCCTGTTTGTAGTATATCCCCCCATTCATGGCTTGTTCTTGCCAGCCTTGGTGGCGTCGATTCTGTCCCCTACTAATAAAACCCAACCTTTTTACTAGCATACACAAAGAGTAAACACGTGTCTCTAAAACTGCTGCCCAAAATTAGGGTGCGGGAGACGGATGCAAGTCACGAACCGGCGGGCCACAATGGGGCTAGGAGGGGTGACCTAGAGGAGGAGAGTTCGGCGATATATCTCGTCAATCCAACCGAGCGCAGAATTTGGGCTTCGCTTGTGGTTGCTCATGCATGCTTGCGGACTCCAAAAAAGCCATTTGGAGAAAAGGTTTTGACAAACGAAGAGCGGGCGAGTGGGATGTAGTTAGGTGACCGCATAATGGTTCACATCGCGGGGATCGACAGCCAGATAGACCCCATCGTGATGGCCGACAGCTAACTGGCTGCCCAAACAGCATTGCGTGATATCACATGTGTACTGCAATTGTAGGGCACTCTTATCTACGCTCTGGAGCAAGCATTTCTGCTATCGAATACACGACTTTGCATCTAGGCTGGGAACAACGAGAGGTCTATCGGTACGCGGATAGGAGTACTCCAGAGGAGTGATACTACGTAACCCACTAACAAGCAACACACTGGTGGGAGAGGCGAGCGACGGAAAAAAAACCCACAATGGCTTCGGAAGCATCTTCATTCGTCCACAACAACCACCTCTCACACTTCTCCGGAGCAAGAACGAATCCGTATGCGATCCAAGTAGCAGCGGAACTATGCAAGGACTTCAAGCTCTCGGTCGCCGGGCAACGCCTGCTCAACAAAGCATTGAATGACCTACCATGCATCGAGGCCCTCGACCCGCGGCTCGCATTCGGCTGGTCGATGGACCACATCATCCGCAGCCCGCTGGTTCACGAATTCGGGTACGAACACCTGACCCTTGTGATCACGCTATCGGAATGCTTCCACGAGACCTACGCGGCAGAGGTATTCCACCAATGGGCCAAGCGGGTGCTTCCGCCGGAGCAGAACACGCCGCACATCTACCAGTGGCTGGACCTGCTGCATTTCTGCAACGGCATCCTGGCCAACGACGACTTTGGGCTCGTGGTGGAGAATTTCATCGACTTGGACCCCACCAGCGTCATCCCCGGCGGCAAGTTCTCCTCGGACAGATGTTTGGTCCCACCAGAGTCCGTCGCAGAGGCTTTGATCGCACTGTCGGAGCTGTCGTGCGGCAAGCGCGACACGCTCACGCTCCGCGGCGGTGACGTCGTCGGCTGGATTGCGGCTCTGGCAGAGCACTTCTTCGACATCAGCGTGACGATCCAATCCAAGGAGCGCCAGCACCTGCACGGGCCGACGGAAGACGCCAAACTGACGCTAGTCTACTCTGATAGACCCGAGCTCCTGTTTGATGAAGAGCCAACCCAGGGATTGACCAAGCAGATCTCTAATCTCAGCTTCATCTCAGCGTCTGGCCACGCCTCCCCTTTGCATCATATCCACTTCATCCCCTATGGCGGGCAGGTCGCGTGGAACACGCTGCTCCCGCACGTGTTTGGAGAGACCTTCCACGCCCTCGAGCACACGCACTACAAGGCAATGTACACGGCGATCGGCACGGCGTTCCGTGCCATGGAAGACGCCAAGGACCAGTCGTCGATCAGCGTGAGGCAAGGCCCACACGCGCAGCTCGTGCCGCACCCCCCCGACATCCCTGCGGAGCAGCTCATCACCACGCTGACGACCTACCTGTCCAGCCTTCAGCGCGGGGCCGGGAAGATGGAGCGGCAGCTGAAGATCAGCGGACAGGAGGCGGCCAAGCTGCACATGGAGACGCTAGCCTACCTGGCCAGCGTGTGCAAGTGCGTGATCTGCGATACAGCAGCAGCGGGTTCCCCGGTCGGCGGAGCAAACGGTGGTTTTGGAAGTGGCAACCCGCCCGCTCCAATGCCAACACCGGCCGATACGGACAAGGCGGCGTGCTACTGCCTCCCCAGCACGGTGGAGATGATCATCATGGTCGGCCTGCTGCTCCCGCGCCTCGTGCTCGACCACCCGCTCAACCCGTCGCGCGAGGGCGTGCAGCTCCTGTACCGTCAGCGCACAGACAAGCGCACCAAGCCCAGCGCTGCCGCCGGGTCTGGGTCGGACACCACGCCTGACCACCTCCTGCCGGCGAGCCCGAACAATGTGGCGCGCCTCTACGACAATGTGCTCAACGCCCCGACGAGCCAGGTGCTGCGCATGGCTGTGAAATTCTTCGGCGGCGGCCATCTGCCGCGCCTCGGGACCGACTTGTTGCCGGCTGAGTGTGTGGCGATTGCGCACGAGGGCATTTGCGCTTTTGCGAGCGAGCTTGCCGCTGGGAAAGGAATCAAGAGGGACATGAGGGGCCTGGTTCGGGTGGTGAATGGGGGAATCGGTGTGCAGCGGAAGACGTATCGGCTGGCCGCTTGGTCGAGTACAAAACCCAAGGGCTGGGAGGGCTGGCAGTGGGAGCAGATAGAGCTCGACCATTTGAAAACCGGGAATGGCAAGGGTGCGAAGTTGTGGTTTAAGTGAACAGGGATGCGCAGTTTGGTGGGAGACAAACAAGGATAACAGAGCGCCTTCTCAGGCTGCTAAAAAGGCATTAGGGATTGTGATCTTATTTCTTTGCTAGTGTTATACACTACCTGGAATGACCGCAGCCGGCAAGCATGAGAGACGTGTTGTATTCATGCTTTTCCGGGATCATAAGAGGATATTAGAGCCAGCTGGTTGGATCGATACTATGTTGTTCTGTTCTGTCACTTTCAGCTTCACAATTGTGCTCTTGATCATCCTGCCCCCAAATGCGAGCCTCTTTCCCTCCTATTCTATGATAATTGATGGACCGGATAGCGACTGGCAGTCGAGTTTTGTGTCCTGCGCACGTCAAGCCAGCCTGTCCCTTTTCCCTCTTGGATTGCCACTTTCGGGAAGCACATTGTGAAGTCAGATTGTCGTCATGGCGAAGCTCGTTAGGTGTACCAAATGCCGGGCTCCCGTCCGAGATAGCTGTGTTTCCTGCAGAAGACAAATTCCGAGAAGGGAGACCGAGCTCGAGGTAGCCTGAAGGGTGTCGAGTGCGGACTGGTTATTTTTCTCCTCGAACTTTCAAAAGACTGCGTTGCCTCCCATTGCAAAGCTTTGTAGCAACATTCCTCTGTCGCAGCATTGTGAGGTGGTGTTCTTGGGTTTGTGGGAGACCGCACTGGACGCCCGAGTGAGACTTGTTGTGGATGTGATGGCCGCGATTGCGATTGCACTTCTCACTCCCATTGTCAATTTCTCCTGGTTTGGCCGTCGCCGTCGGAGCTCTACTTTCTTCTCAATACCAGCTTGTCAACGCTTTCTGATCCTGTGCCTAAGAACCAGCTGAACCATCCTATCATTTCGAAACAATCCTGTCATTGGACATTGTCGAGGACCCAAGATCGGTGCAACACAGCAGCGACCCAAGTATTCCGCTCCTTAACTCCTGATCCGGTAGTGGCTCTGAAGCCGGCGGCTTGCTCAATTTTTTGAAACGCCGGACGATGACTTGAGGCTCGGAGCTGAGCACGGTGTACATGAGCCGAGAATAGGAGGGGAGGTTAAGGCCACAATGCACCCACATCCATCACTTTCAGCCTGGCGATTCCCGAGCAGGCGAAAATAAGTCTGGAACTAGGAAACACCTTTCAGGATGTGCGACTTAGAGATGCAAGAGAACATCACACGATCCCACTCAGGCAATGGGATTGACACTCTCCTTGATGGTCGTAGTGAGCCGTCGACCGCCTCAAGACCCCTCGCTCCCTCATCTCCTGCCCTTGAGATGTCATCTTAGGAGTCCACAATTCGCTTCTCTGGCTTTGATTGTATTGTACAATGGCTGCCGGTACCTCGACAATATTCTGAGACCAGTCCAGCCGTAAAGACATCCTCACGACCTCGCTTGACTCGAATCGCGATTTGAGAGTCCACACAGGCAAGCTTCTGGTGCGCCCGACTAATAAGAGTTGCCAGCTGCCTGCACCTTGAACACAAAGGAGTTGTCCGTGCTCGTATCCTCGATGATCAAAACAGAAATCCCTTTGTCAATCTCCGCCTATCAATGTGGCTCTGCATTGCCTACCACGTCCATTTTGCACGCGGATGTGGGCCCGATTCGACCTTGATTGTCCAGAGAGGCTCATGTCACAAGATCGAAGACATCTTTGATCCTCTCTACCTTCCGGTCCACGAGTCGCGGTCGACATAGAAATATATATATACATATAGCGCACGGTCAAGACACGCACTTTCCCAAGTTGAGTCGACGGTATCGGACGGTGGGTGCTACTTATGCGAAAAGTCCTTCCGGCTAAGCCTAATGGCCTATAGGTGATTTTTTCCCACCGGCTTTCCAGGTGGCGTTCATTGGCGGGTATCGACTCGGTGAGGAGCCGCGTAATAAGAGTTATTGGTGACGTCGAGGCGGTTCGAGCCCCGGCATCGCACTGGCCCAGGGCTGAAGTTGGGTCTTCCCAAGCGGAGAAGTGTCTTGACTTATTATCTTTGGCATGCGCTAATCTGCGTCGCCATCATCTTCGCACATTCCGCTCGCTTTGGAAGTTGGTATTGTAGAGACTGGTGTACTGTCGCGATCCGGAGGAAGGTGGATGCATGTCAACCATTTCACGGCCACCCACAGCTCTCGTACCTGACCGCTCTTACCCTGTAGGGATCACCCAGCCGTCGTTGGATCTGGCTCGGAGCGACGATCGTTTCCGGAGGACAAACTCACCAATCCAGTCGTGTATTTCGATCACGCCCCATCCCAACGTGGCTTTTGCTGCTGGAATGTTTGGTCTTGTTGATGACTCGCTCTCTCGGAACTGTACCCGCGCAGAGCTTGCGCCATGGGCCTCAGGATAGTCGGTCCCAAAATGCGTCCCCCGTGGTGGGCTCCGCAGTTTCAAATCTCGTTGCTCAGATGCAGGATAAGAGTCGAGGCACTGAGGAATTGACACTGTCGCACAGCCAGAAAGGTTGGGAGCAGCAGCAGGACCAACAGGACCATGATCCGCAACTGCCACACTCACCCTCATTGTCGAGGCCTACAGACTCTTCATTTGTGTCTCTCATATCTGTAAACCCAGACAATGAGCATGGAGAGTACAATGACAGCGACAAGTTGAGCCCCTCAAAAGCGTTGGCGGAAGGCACAAGGGAATCGCAGGAGAAGGACGCGCTTTCCGTGAGCAGCACCAGCAGCAACAGTAACTCGGCCGGCTCTAGCAGCCCCCGAAGCAGTCACGAATTATTACCAAGTGGCAGGCGCACACACAACAATTTAACGGAAGGAACTACGACTAGCACACCTACACCCTCACTCCCTGCTGAGAAGCTGCCTTCTCCTTCTCCGATCTCTGCCACACGACGACCATCTCACTCGCAGCAGCCTCCACACCCTCAGAAAAGACCAGGTCCTGTTACTGGTGGGATACGCAGAATACAGTCAATAGGTAATACATGGTCGCAAAAATTCCACATCAGTGTCCCCTCCAAAACCATGCCAGTGTCAGTGCCAAGCGGAGACGAGTCAGATGCTCGGCCAGCCTTCACCCACGCCCTTGATTGTGGTGATGCAGCTGCCGTTGTGGACGAGGAAACCCCTCTCGATCTCTCACGTGGTCAAGGGGGCGCCATGAAGCAGGCACTGCAAGAAAACAATCGAGCAGAACGTAGTGTCAGTCGAGGTCGTACCCATATCGACAAGAGCATCGAAGCAACGGTCAAGAAGCCTGAGATCACAGGTCATGTTCGCAGTCGCAAAGCCAGTCATATGATGGGCATTTTCGATGCTCGATCTGACTCGCTTCGCAACCTCGAGCATAGCCGCGAAGCTGAGCCGCAGCGTGAGCCTGACGTTGTGGAGAGCCCAACGGCCTGGAACTCGGTCGACTACTTTGCACCAAAGAGACCATTGACAGGCAACAACAAGGCGAACTTGATTGCATTCGGCGATGAACCTGAGCGACTTTCCCCAGGAGCCGCAGGAGCAGAAACCGGCGAATCCGCCTTGGACGACGATGCGACACCTCACTCGTCCCTGCCACCAGCCCTACTCCAGGAGATCAGAAGTCATTCGTACAGCCGGCCCAAAGCCCTTCGCCAACGAGCCTCGACGCCTGGCCTTCCTCTCGCGCAGGATCCGTTCGATGAACTCGAAATACCCAAAGCTACCGAACACCACGACGATGAAGAGGAGCACATCATCGAAGCAGAGTATATTCCCCACGAAGGTCGAGCTGCCTATGAAGCAGATGACGACCATCCCGGAGTATCTGCAGTCGAAGTCCACTTGCGAGATCCATCCACTTCCCTACGCCCATCTGTCGCCGAGATCGTCCGAAGCCCAGGCTCCGATATCAGTGAACCGCAGGAGGCTCACATTGACATTTCGGTCGAGTCCAAGTACGACAAGCAGACCTTCCATGGCACGCTCAAAGCATTGCCAGAGGAAGGAGAACAGCTGGACGAAGATGTAAAGACCCCGCGCCTGCCTCCTGTCGACGAGAGACCGACAAGAGAGTCAACGCTACTGTCAGAGTCGGACCTCGAATCAGGCGACGAGATAGCGGACCTCAGCCAGGGAGATGATGGCACATCAACACCCACCCCACAACGTGATTCGTCTTTGTCTGCAGCCCAATCCCGATCTCGAGCAGGAACGGTAGCCAAGCCCAAGACCGCTGTCACCCTAGCTCCATATGGGCATCAAGTTGGCGGTCATTCGACCATCTTTCGCTTCTCGAGACGAGCCGTCTGCAAACAGCTCAACAATCGTGAAAACGAGTTCTACGAGCGAGTCGAGCAGTCCCATCCTGACATGCTCAAGTTCTTGCCAAAATACCTTGGGGTATTGAACGTCACTTTTCAGAAAGGTCCTAAGCAACAGCCAGATTCTGTGCCTGTCATGTCCGAGGTGGCAAGTGGCAAACCCAGCAAGTCGGTCAACGGCAAAGAGAATAAGGATCTCTCTTCGAATGACCACTCTCAGCCACGAATTGTCAGTCATTCGCAGCAGCTTGACTCGGTTCCACAGGTCCTACTTGACCAAAATCGACATCTGCTAGCTTCGGAATACTTCGGCCTACCAGAGAGGCCCAAGAGCGCCGATCCATCTCACTTCCGCTCGAGATCACTCAGAGCTTCTGATGATAATGCCATCGGTCCTTCATCCAGCGGTGGCTCTCCGCGACCTCCTCTACCAGGACACACCAATAGTCACCCTTGGGGCATCTCATCGATCAACGACCATCTTAAAGAGAAAGTTCTGAGAGAAGTCTTTGGAGGTGTGCCTCAAATCAATCATGTGAATCGACACAATCGGCACAGTCGTGCTCACAGCCCTCACCAAAACTCAAATTCGTATCCTACTCGTAAGGAACCGGAGGGTCGACGACGAGCCAATCTCTCCATGACCACCTTCCATGATGTCAAAGAGAAGCAGGACGAAAACGACGTACCTCAACGTCGGAATTACCCGCGTAAGGACTCACTCACTCAGGAACGAGCCGAATCATCACTCTCCCCACTCACCAAGATATGCCTCTTGGATGCGCCTTCCAGATCCGCCCCCAAACTCACGCTCCCTGCCAGTCAACCCGACCGCCATCACGATCTAACTAAAGTTCGGACCACTGAAAGCGCCGAGACCGAGCCACTTCCAGAAAGTAGCAGGCTTGGTCCACGAAGACGACACTCGGGCATGGGTCTGCGACGAAGACGAAAGTCGCTTAGTGGGTTTGAAAAGGTGGATCTCGAGTACTTCGAAGATGAGGCTTTGAGTGTGATGCGAGAAGATGAGGTCTTTGCTATGGACGAAGACAAGCAAGCTCCTGCCAGCAGCCGCGAGCAGTTGCCATCTGAAGCGGCGGTTAGTGATAAGGGTGAATCTTACACCTCAACACGTGACGAGAACGGCATTTCGAATGGGGTTCAAGTCAGTGTCAAAGGTAGCAATGACGACGAAGTCGCTATCACAGAGGACCTCGTTGAAGAAGAAAGACTCCCGGTCAATCCTAAAGAAGCTCAATCAGCGAGTCCTGGGCAACGCATTGCCTTCTTCATCCTCCTTGAAGATTTAACTGCTGGTATGGGCAGACCATGTGTTCTGGATCTCAAGATGGGTACACGACAATACGGTGTCGATGCTAGCGAAAGCAAGATCGTGTCGCAACGCAAGAAATGTGCTAATACCACATCTCAGCAGCTGGGTGTGCGGATCTGTGGCATGCAAACATGGAATCGCAAAACAAAGCAATCACAATACAAGGACAAATACTTTGGCCGTGACCTCGAGGCTGGCAAGCCATTCCGCAAAGCACTGGTTAGGTTCCTCTATGACGGAATAAGCTATGACAGCGTCGCTCGACACATTCCTCTCATTCTGAGCAAACTCGACAAGTTAGAAAACATGGTACGACGATTGCCTGGGTACCGCTTGTATGCTAGCAGTCTCTTGATGTACTACGATGCCGAGCCCGAGCAATCACGAGAGTATCTGGACGCTCGCAAGCATGGAGTCGATCTGGCTAAAAAGAGGATGCAGGAAAACAAAGCGTGGCCACCGCCGGTCGAGCTCAAACTGGTGGACTTTGCCAACTGCATCACCTCCGAGGATCCGCTGCCGGCTCAGATCAAAGCTCCCCCGCATCATCCAGGCGACATCGATCGCGGCTACCTGAGAGGTCTCCGAACATTACGGTACTATTTTGAGCGGATATTGAAGGATATTGAATCGGGCAAGTACTCAGCTGCCGGACCTATCCATTTTGACAGCCTGATCAAGAAGCGCAACAGCGACGGCGAGAGGGTTAGAGAGCAAGGCAACGAGAACCTTCCGCTGAGTGACACGGAGAGCGAGAGTGACCAGGTGCCAGTGCAGATGGAGAGTGACGAAGATGGTGATGGGAATGTGTCCATTTAGACTGGTCGGAGAGTGAAAGGAAGGGCAGGGTGGGAACACAAACATGACGTGCAGACGAAGCAGCTGATATGATATGGTAGAAGGCAGGTTCAGTGGACATTCGCCGACAGACAGTCCCAGGCAATCCGTCGGTGGGCGTGAGGGTGGTTTTCGTAGTTGTTGCTTTTGAGCTCAATACCCCCACGGCATGAGCGAGTGGCGTACAGGTTTGTCACGGTAACGGTCAATGAGCTAGGCGCACAGCAGGAGACCATCAGGGGCGTGACGAGGTTCTGATTAAGTGATTCATGATGATTCGTTTTTTATTGCAAGATATAGACGACCGAGTATGAATAGGTATGAACATGGTAAATGCACTCACTATGCCGCCCATCCACATTCTTCTGCGCAGCTCTGCACAGCTCTGTACAGCTCTACACACTCATTTGGTTCATGTGATTTCATCTGTGCTCCCATACACACAAACATTCACACATAGGTAATATGTACACATGATGCTGACATACGCCTTGACTTATGTACTATGCACTGTTAATAGATCCTGCTCCAATGCTTTGACATGCATTTGCTATAGACTGGCTCTTGCAAATATCCAATGGGTACCACCCTGGTCACTGTTTTCCCCCAACACCTTTCCCTTCTCTCTTAGCCTTCTTGCAAGTTTCTGGCTTGGGCCTCCTGTACACTGATATTCCAGTCGAGGTAGCAGAACAGGTAGGTAAACTCGATGGCGGCCACGATGCCCAGGGCCAAGGCAACGCCAAGCCACAGGCCCAGCAAGTGCCAGCCGAGACCGAAGCCGGTGCCGAAACTGATGGGCATGGCGATGACGTAGTAGCAGAACAGTTGGACGTAGCCACCAAATTCCTGGCGGCCGAGACCGCGGAGCATGCCGTTGCAGCAGGCGGCCAGGGCGTCAAAGAGCTGGAAGGCGGCACAGAGAGGCAGCACGCGGGCGGCGAGCTCGAGGACTTCCTTGTCCGAGGTGAGCAGGCGAGGGATGTAGTCTTTTAGGGAGGAGAGCATGGTGACGTTGAAGATGCCGACGACGACGGCGGCGGTGAAGGTGACGCGTGAGCTGAGGCGGGCGGCGTCGACGAGCGTGGCTCCGATCAAGTTGGCGACGCGGGTCGAGCCGGCGATGCTGAGCGGGAAGGGGATCTGGAAGGTGATGCTGGTGAGTGTGGCGAGGATGGACTGGGCGGCAAGCGCCGTGGTGCCAAAGTAACTCGAGGCAAAGGTGAGGATCTCAAAGGCGATCATTTCGGCTTCGACCATGATGACACCTGGGAGTGCTAGCTTGATCATGGGGCCCCAGTTTGTCCAGGCCTTGCGGGTGAAGCCGTTCCAGCAGGACATGCCGGACTTCGAGAAGAAACGCACGTAGATGAACAGGCCAATGGGGAGCAGGGTATCAGTGATGGCTACTGCAAGTGGTGCGCCTGCGAAGCCCAGGCGCGTGTGCCACACAAACAGGTAGTTCATGACGGCATTGAGCGGAGCACAAACGATCAGCACGTAGAGGGAGGCGGAGAAGAGACCTTGAGCCTGGACATAGCGTTTGCCAGCCTCGAAGGCAGCGTAGCCAGGAGCACCTATCAGCACGATCTTCAGGTACAGGCCAGCCATCTTGGCCACTTCGGGCTCTGGAAGGACGACGGTGAGGATCTTGTCGGCGAGGAGCCAGATAATGCCAATGGGAATGGTCAGGACCCAGAGGAAGTAGGTCATGCGCTGCATCTGCAGGCCGACCAGCTTCTTTCGACCGCTGCCAAAGGCTTGGGCGCAGAGAGTATCGAGGCTGGTGGCGAGACCTTGGTAAATAGCATAGCCGGTGATGTTGGCACTCATGGAAGCCAGGCTGACGGCACCGAGCTCGACGGTGCCCAAGTGGCCAACCGTAAAGATGGAGGCCACGGTGAGCGAGTACTGCAAGAGAAAAGTGACCACGAGCGGGACGGCATAGCCGAGGATTACCTTGGCCTCACGCTGCCACGTGGTTTGGATCAATCCCGAGCTGACTGCTTCATTCCATTTTTGCTTAACCTCTTCGGCGTTGGCATCACCACCGTAAGGCTGGGCCGGGTCGGTCGGGGTAGCAGTCAGCAGAGGAGACCTTTCATCGTCCGAGGGCCGGTCCGAGTCGCGACGAGGAATGCCCAGTATAGCCGAGCTTCTTCGTTGGTCGGGATGCTTGGGCGGGATGAGCTTGTTGTCTCGCAGCAGCGATCTTTCTTGTTCCAGAGCCCGCTTGCGTTCTTCTTTGCTGAGCTTATCTTGTCGCTCCCCATGCGAGAAGAAGACAGAGCGGTTGCCAGCAGCAGCAAAGCTCGGACGACGGTAGGAGCCTGCGAGGCCATAGTTAGGCGCTGAGCTCAGTGGGCGAAGTGTTTCCGTCTCCGTCTCCGTCTCTGACGTGGCCTCGGAACCATCGTCCTCTTCTCCTTCGTCGTCGCTGCACTCAGCCAGGTCACGGCGGAGCACCTCATCCGCCAGCGAGCCAGCATTGGGTAGTGACCGGGAGAAGCTGCTACGAGCACCGCGTGCCATGCTTCCCATCCTCCCTCCTGTGGCAGGCATGGCTATAGTGTTGTTGGTCTCGCCGTCGCTCTCGCTGATCCGACAGCAGGAAGACAAAGATATCGGCCTCTGGAGCTCGTGACAGTTCACGTCAAGGAGCAGACAAATTCACCAGCGGCAGGTAGCACGACAGCTAACAGGGACAGGGAAAAGGAAGGGAGAAAAGCTCCAGCTCGAGGGCAAACCCAGATCAGCTCAGCTCAATGGTCGTCAGGTATGCGTCGTTCAATTTTCATACCTAAGCAAATCTTGCTTCCAGCAGTGTGCTTCTTATCTAAGCTCACCCGGGCCCCCAGAACTTCAAGTTGAAAGGGTCCAGCCAATCGCTAAGCTGAGATAAACCTCGCCGCACCTGGTTAAGACATAGGCCGATCTGCGGGTTGTGGCTGTAAAACGAGGCCATCTCCGCCCAAGAAAAGTTTGGTTTTCCCCGCGGCTTTGGCAAAAACTTACTGCAGGAACAATACCTCTTCTCATTGCTGCCAATAGGATGCGTCGAGATGAACAAGCTTGGGGAACTAACCCATTCTTGGTGCTGAATGATTGTTGAATCATGGTGTCTGTTTGAGTAAGGACAACGACCTTCAACATCACCAAGACACAGGAGCTCGTACTAGTAGTGGCGACCGACTCATTGCATTGGCAGGTGCTTGGTCAAAGACGGAATTCGCAACAACAATTTGATTGGATCCTACTCTACACCAGTGTGCGCTGGTTATGTGTTCAAAGAGCTGTAGCACTGTGAGACACCACTTTCTTGCCTGCATGCTCCCGCGGACCCTCACAGCATCACGAAGTGTGATTATGTCAAGCTGTGTCGCCCGTTAGAACATCAACTTTACACATCGCTCAGATTTCAGACATCAAGCTCAACATCTCTGGGAACGACGAACACATTGAAGGTCTTGTCTTTCAGCCCGTAATGCTGCCGAACCTTGTGGCCGGATAAGACAGGTCAAACTCTGCCAGTGTATGTCTATATAGAGCCCCAAATGAATCCTGCCGTGTCTTGTATGGTGAAATTCTCGCACAGGCTGGTTTCTGGGGTCTCGAAAAACCTGTGAATCGAGTGATCGTAATCTCTCTTGTTCATCATTTTCATGAATGCAAAGCGGTTGTGGGTGAGCTCCGACACGGAGTACTGTCCGTCAAAATGATCTTCTGCGAAGCTCCCTCAGACGTGAATCACAAGTTACTCATAGAGGTCAATGTTGCCTACTGGTACCAGTAAGCCTCTTATCCGACGTTTCAATGCGCGAAGACAAAGGAGATGTGTTGAAACATTTGGGCTATTCAGGCTTGGATATTCGACGATTTCTCTCATGTAGACAGTGGCGCCTCGCTTGACCTTCTTTATGCAGTCTTCATTCTCCCATTAAATTCTTGCCACACCTTGCAGAAGCCTGGGAAAGAATTTTGGAAGTTGTGAGGTTCCTATCTTGCTAATTATGGACTTTTGAGACATTCTGCTGTGGTGTTGTGGCGGTACGTCTACTCTAGTATATGCCTGCCGACTAAGTCTGAAAGCAACACTGGCTTGCATCTAGTCTTACTGCTTTAACGCGCCAACCCTCTCAGTGCGGGAGATTGTCGAGGGATTTCCTCAATGCGCCAGACGTTCATACCAAATGCTCTTCGTTGTGGCGTCTGATACGTATGGTAAACTTCACGGTGAGCTCGTCTGCTTGCCACGCCTATCAATGGATCCAAAATGGGGACGCTCAATACCGACTCAACACCGTCTTTAGCAGGCACTGAGCGAGGAAGTAGTGGTACAACAACGCTCCGTTCCCATTTTGGCTGCCAAAGATGCAAACGACGTCGGCAGAAATGCGATGAATGCAAGCCATCGTGCAGACGATGTATACTTGCCGAAGTCCACTGCAATTACAATATTACTCTTAAATGGTCGGGTCGAGTACCCAGGGAGCAGACAACCAAGGCCAAAAAGTGCTCCTTGAAGGCGAGAAATGATCTTGAAGTAGAACCCGATCTTTCGATCATATTAACACTCCCTTCTTGTGATCCAATAAGGAGCACCAATCAACACAGCTTGAAATCGTTGGATGTGCTTAACCCCACCAGTCGGCTCTTACTTCATCATTTTGTGACCACAGCTTCTACCGTCATTGGTCATCCATTTCTTCGTGACCACATTTGTCAAGAGGTGCTGCCCATGGCTTTTCATACCCCATCGCTGATGTATGCGATCATGGCGGAAGCAGCTCTTCATCGCATGATGTGTCATAACAACGTACCCGAACACTTTCTTCCTGAGACGTTGGTCCTTGATCTGATGTCAAAGAGCCTACGATGTCTCCGTAGCGAGCTCCAGACACAGGCCACGCAGACTGCTCAAGCACTTCTTTATACCATCAAAACTCTTTGCATATGTGAGATATATACAGGCAGAGCTGACGCATCTTGGCGCACTCATATGGTAGGTGCTCGAGCACTGCTCCAATCCATACGCCCAAACACGAACGTGTCAGGCGTGAGTCAATGGCTGGCGGCGCGGTGGTATCAGTCTATCGAAGGCCTGGCTGCGTTGACCAGCTCTGACTCTCTTTGTGCTCCGAATTCGTTCGATTCAAGCCATTCTACTTTGTTTGATGACCAAAGTCCCTTGGATATGTACATGGGCTACACACCGGATCTTAACATTGCTTTCAGAGCAATAGGAGCTGCGATGTTGAGCCGGCGTCGGCTCGAACGAGGTCTTTTAGATCAACATCAACACACAGAAACAAGTTTGCAGAGCCAGGCCGATATGCTTGAATGTGCTGTTCAAAGACTAATTCTCCGTGATTCCAACGGAGGGCTGAAAATTTCTGCCGAGATAAGTCTAAGTGAGAATGAGATCCGACAATTTCACGCCTGCAATTATGCCTACCAACACACGGCCCTCATCCATATTCATCGCGGGGTGCGCAAACTGCACTCAAGCTCCACCGTGGTACAGACGAGTGTGCGAGAAATACTAGACTTTGTCTCTTCCATTTTACCAGTGAGCCCTTTGAGTCCCTGGGTGTTGCTGACTACCCCAATATTCACGGCAGGGTATGTGAAAGCTTTCGATAGCTGATTTACAAGGCACGATTACTGATTTTTCCATGCTTGCTTAGCTGCGAAGCGCTTGGCAATGATAGACAGCTTGTCAAGGCACTTCTCCAAGAGCTTTTCGACACGCTGCGAATACGAAATGTTTTGAGAGCGCTCGAAATTCTCGAACGCCATTGGCAAGGGATGAGCAATGGCGATGACGACTTATTCGGTTTGTGCTCTAGTTGTGGTGAAACTGCTAATAAGCTGACACTTAATAGATAGCAGTGTAGTGCAGGGCTTTATCCCATACTAAATTTCTCTCTTATTCCAGGTTCGAGATTCAAGAAGACAGAAATTACGACATAGTACCTCGTGCTCACTTTCGACTACGATATGCAGTGACTCGATCACAACCTCTTTAATCTCACCCATCAGCTAAAGATCATCAGGACCCATTTTGATAGCGGAAGCACAACCCAGCTAATGCTTGTTAATCGGAATATGTTGCAGCAGATTCAGAAATGGTAATGCCTGCTACAATGCGGCTTTGCTGCTGATGTCAACAACATCGAACGAGGCCGTACAATGCAAAGTTCGCAGGAATAACGACTTGGTCGCCGGGCACTTTCAGAACAGGCACTGTTAGTGCCCAGACGCTCATAAAGAAGCGCAGCACCACGGGAGTTGACGGTGCAGTTCTTTTCTGATCTTGAGCACCGATACCTCCGTTGCAGCTTCGTTGTGAGCAATCATCAAGCTGCTTTTACTTGAAACTTCAGCAGCCACTTGATCGGTGGGCTCGCCTTCAGCCGCAGACCCTTGCTAAGAACATAGATTTGCCCTGGGCCATCGAAGATACATTGGCAGCTAAGTGAGTCTCTAACGTGTCTAAACGCAGATTTTATATGCTGAGAGGCCTGAAGCTTATTAGACAAGTCTGATCTTTGGGCCGTGAGGCGATGATCTGATCGTCGATGGACATGTCGCCTCGCATGTCGCTAGCGATTGTGGTTGTAAAATTGCCGTAAATATCGCGCAACAGTGTCTTCATTTCGACTAATGCGAGGCTATCGGCTGTTAGCCTGAATGGACAGGGAAGACCAAAAAGTCAAAGACAATGCTATGAGACAGAGAAACACTTACCTCCTTCCAATGCAGCCTCGCCCTCCAGACGAAAAAGGGAAAAACAATCGGTTCCTCTCCGCCTCACCATCTTTACTCAACCATCGATCCGGAATAAACGTTTCGGCATTGGGAAAGATAGATGGATTGAGAAGATGCAACGAGTAGGCTTGACAGCTCACGATTGTCCGACCAGGAATAAAGTATCCGCAGATGGTCTTTCCGCCTGCCGGTACGTACCGTGGAAGACTCATCGGGATAGGTGGGAAAAGTCTCAAGCCCTCTTTAATCACCGCATCTAGGAAGGGCAGCTCGTCTAGTTTTGCATGCGGGTTCTGACTTATTTCCTCCTGTAGACGTCTTTGAGATTCGATGTTGCGGGGTTGGGAAAGTTCATACATCAGAAAACAGAGACCATCTCCTGTGGTGTCAATACCCGCAGCCATGTGGTCCATCCCTTCGGCAGCCATTTGAGTGACTGACAGTTCAGAAGCTTTGCTCTGGAGTTTGTTCATCAGCGAGGCTTCATCGGGGTCTGAGTACTGCGCTCGATCAAGGACGAAGTTTCTGGCCAAGGCCATCCAACTGGGCGTGAACATTGCTCTGATCTTGTCGAGTATCGGCCAGTGATGCTGTATCCATCTTTCTGGAACGATGTTAGTTCCCAACCTGGCCCAAAAAATATCGAGCATGATGCTTACGCTGGACACTGTCGTCGTAGGACAGTTCTTGCATCATCTTGAAGTCTTCATCATTGACCAGGGACATACTCCCGCGAGGACTGAACAGGAAATGACTTGCGCAGTCTAGCGCATAACAGTGCAGAACTACCTGGAATGCCGTCAGTCTTTCCCTTAGCATGCAGTCATACGTGCGACCTACATAGACATCAACGTAGCCTGCACCGGCGGCTTTACATTTTTCGAGCACTGTCTTTGCACGCAGCTGGATCCCCTCCACGATGCGGGAGTTGACAATATTGCTCATGGCATATCTATCAGCAATGATCTTTCTCCGCTGAGCGTGCTGTGAAAATGGATTCTCATTAGCCACCGAAACTTCCCGAGGGATGGTGCATGCTGGGAAAAAAGAAAGGGCTTGCGTGTCACCTACCTCGTGTCGGCCCAGCATAGTAAACATAGTCCTAACCACTAGTAAGCTTTCATCCAGACCGGCAAAGTAAGAGACCTTTCTCTCTCTCTAATCAAAACACACCGAAACCCATACTGCTTGAACAGATCATAGAACTCCGTCTTATCGTAGCCACTCCCACCGCTCTGGTAGATTTCCTTCATGCCCTCCAAGTTGGCGAAAGACACCTCATCTGGCGCCAATCGAACCACTGGCCCGTACGTCTTGTGGAGCTCATGGATCCACAGACGACGGTGTCGGGTCAATTCGTGGTACTTCAGCACCGCAGATGTCAGATTGGTGTACCACGGTCCCGGCACCTTGGTGTTGCGCACTTTGACGGCGCTGACAATGCTGTACAAGAGCCATGCGATGGGTAGGAGAAGGTAGTAAGGCAGCAGCATCGTTGCTGATACAAGCAGAAAGTCCCAAGCAAAGAAAGATAAAAACGCTTTTCTCCGAATGTGAATTTCCTCTCACAATTTCATAATCGTGAGCGTGCCTTTTACTTTTGCTGCGTTACACAGGCAATCTGCCTTTTCCAGCGCATGGGGGGTATTTATGGCCCTTTTGAAATATCTGCAAAGCTGTTGAGGTAGTGCATTCGCATTCATGCCCAGTGGAAATCGGATGCCAGAAACGCGCTAAGAACGAAGAGATAGTGCAGGAACCCCAATCGGCGCTATGCCGTTGCAGGCAATTCGAGGAGATGGGAATTCCCACGCAGGGCTCCGAACAGGGCGCGCACCTTCATTGCTTATCTCGGGGAAAGTCTATTCGATCGCTTTCCCCTGTCCACTGTCCTGCTCTAGAAGGACTAAGTTATCTTTGTGCGCTGGAACCAAGTCTGATGCCATGTGGATTTATCATTGGTTATTATTTAAGAATCGAAAGTTTGTGTCACGGGCCGCTACGTAATTTTGAGCCCTTCTGCCTACCTAGACCCCTATTGTCACAGCATCAGACGCCGTCGCTTGACAGAAGGTGCTGCATTGTGTTCATTACGTTTAAAATGGATAATCTGGGCTTTTCATCGTCATCTATAACTGTGCACCTGTATTCTGCTCAATATGTATGCTACCTCGATCTTCACTATCGTGAGGGACCTCTCCGAGTCTGTGAATATGGTGGACTTACCAAAGGTCAATCTTCGGGAATGGGTTTGTAGGGGAGATGTGACGCCTTTGCTGCAAAGGTGACTCGAAGGGAAAGTATTTGGCACATCTGCTGCTGAATGATGCCCGATGCTCACAGGCTGTATTCGAATTTTAGCTTCGGCAAGAAAACATCCGAGATTCCATGGCAAGAGAGATGGATTTGTTTGACTAGCCAAGACATCACACAAGTCTTGCCACACAGACTTCATGATTGAGTGAGATTATGTAGATATGATATGAGGCAGGTTGACCAAGTAAAAGAGCTGTTGAATATATTCGGTGTACTATGAATTGTACTTGATTGATCTGATAATGCAGACTTCTGCACCATCTCCAACCTTAAGAGTGGTGGGATCACCCACACTTGGCTTGTTTTTGGATTCGTCATTCCCGCTTCCATTTGCTGCATCTTCTCGCTTTCCACTAGTCATCGTCCACAAGCTTTCGACACTGCCAATACTGTGTTTAGATACCCAAACATTGCTGGCATTGTCAAACTCTTCGCGAACCGCTGAATATGTATATGTCTCAAGGCCTGGGGAAGATGTTGGGGACTTTGTCCTTTGTACGGCCAGGAAGAATCGCCCAACACGTGCGTAGAAAGACTTGGTGTTGGCTTTCACACCTGCGAGGTCTTTGTACTCATGCATGTCGCGGTCCACGCTCTCCAAGACCCAGCCTGTAGAAGCCGTGCCAATCGGATCACCTTCAGGGAGACCAGCGCTCCAATCGAGTTGGCGCCAGACTTCTTCGTACTGTGCGACTCGACCACCGAGGTGAGCAGCCGGCATTTCTCCAGTCTCAAAGTCATCACCATTGGGGAGTTTGACAAAAGTTCCAAGGTCGCCTTCCGCTTCATCTTCAGGCTGCTCGTCATGAGGACTGTGACAATGGGAATCAACACAATGGGTGAAGTTCACATTCACTGTTCATGTCAGCCTGATTTCAATCGATTGCGTACAGTCGCATGATGGTACTAGGTGAGAACGCGCCTGGGCCTGCCATTGCTTTCCTATCACTGCGATGGTGCAACTTACTTGGATCCTCCGACACGACAATTCTCTGCCCTGCCAACGCCCAATCGATGCTTTGATCGGCCTTTGCTACTCTTAGGTCGACATACCAGTTTCCCAAACTCAGAACGAGCGTGTCCGTAGGCTCTGAAGCTGGTTCTGGCGGCCATCGTATACTGATGCGAATTGATGCTCGTTCTGCCATGTTGCCCGCGACAATTGAGATTTTGCCAAATGACGAAAACACTTTGGATGAAAAACGTGTGGTGCAATTTGAGAGCTGGGCTGTAACTAACGGCTTGCTACCATACTCTCACGGCACATAAGTCGGTGGATTTCATATTTGAGCACTCAATCAATTCGACATTTCGTGTCGGACCTGGCTAATCGGATGCCTGTGTTTCTGATTGGATTGACATGCGTTATTGTCGTTCTGCCCCCTCGCCGAAAAGCCCTGTCGCTCATCACACACTTTACATCTATGTCCACAGTGGAGGTTCTCATCGACGCAGATTTGGGAGGATGGCTCGGACATTACCGGGTTGGTGGGTCTTCCAAGTCATCTCCTCGACTTTCCATGCTAGGAAAAGTACACCGCAGAAGTTAGGAGCAATAGCTATGACGTTATCGGTAAGTTGCACCCAACAGGTAGCAGTTGCACCCAACCTTGCGTGTTCCACTTAATCGCCGTAATACGATCGTTTCGAAGCTGCGTAGGCGCAATGAAGGAGAGGATAGGATAGAAGGTCGCGAGAACACTTAACTTTGACATGCGACTCAATTGTGAGGAGCGAATTCCGACCGCAAGATCTTGCTTTCAGTCTACGTCGATTTGACGTTAGCATGTATCCTCCTTCGGAACAAAGCGCGTGAAGGCTGAAAGTTTGCGACGTACACTACCTCGATCACACCATTTAAAATCAATGGGCAAGAATGTGCGCCTTGACAGCCTCCTTCTTGAACGCCGGATGAGTGATCGTGGTAGACGAAGGTGAGATGCGTTGTCGAAGTACACTACTCTGCATCAAGCGACGCATCAAGTGTGATCGTACGTTTCCGACCTGCCATAAATGCCAGAGTCGCAAGCTTCAATGTCCCGGTTTCAATCCGCAATTGAGATGGGATCAAGGTGTTGCGAGCCGTGGGAAGCTGAAAGGTAAGACCTACCTGGCAGGCACCCTAACTACGTCTATGGAGGCTTTCCGCTCCAACTTGGCAAGGGACATGTCTTTTTCGAAGAGCTTCTTCTTCAACGGGAATGATTAAAACCAGCGTTACCCTTTCCCTGGAAGACAACTATTTGGCCCAACGTACGACCAACAACTAAGCAATCGTAATTTATCAAGCTCTTTGTCCTCGTACCTCCTGAGGCACTTCCACGCTTATGTCACCCCAAAGCTACAATGGGTAGATCACGAGAATCCATGGAGAACCCTTCTTTTACCCCTATCCCGGTCATCGTCTTGCTTCTTACTGCTATCTTGAGCCTTACCGCCACCCACTTACATGTGACATCTGCTGTTGGCACTGAGGAAGCTCGCGATTTCGGACTGATTCGTACTGAAGTGATTACCATCCAAATCATCATGAGGGAGAAGTCCGCATTGGCTGTGTGACGGCACTGACAAAGACAACAAGGGAGAATGGCGCCACAGTCGCAATTCCCGGCTCACACCTTTGGACTCCGGATCGCCAGCCACTAGATCACGAAGCTATCCCAGCGGAGCTCGAGCCTGGAGATGCCTTCGACTTTCTCGGAAGCTTGTACCACGCCGGCGTTGCAAACATTACCAGGTAAGTTGCTGAACCTGTCAGTATGGTTGCACTTGCTAACCTGGTCTTCTCTGCTCTGGACAGGAATGAGTACCGGGAGACTGTTGGTATCTTCCTCTGCAAACCAACATTGCGCCCTGCTAAGAACCACTTCCTGGAGATCCCACTGGAGCGAGTGAAGATGTTGACGCCTCAAGCACAGAGGTTGCTTGGATATGGAGTGTCGAAGCCAGGCATTGGCTTCCTGAACTACCAAGATCCGGCGAGAGCCCTCTTCGGAGTAGAAGATGGTGAGACAGTTAATATATAACTATAGAAGATGTACATGTAGCTGACTCGACGTTCACATGAAACTCACTGAGGTGAGAGCGAAATTTTGACAGAGATGACCATCCACTGTCAGGATTTGTGCGCCTCTGGAAGCAGTCGGGCCACGCGGCTTTGGAGGCGAACGGGAGCATAAGCTTTTCATGCATGGACCATCAAAAGAACAGGCACGTGAATTTGAAGGAGGTGCAGTTGGTGCGAATATGTTGCACTTGATGCTACGGAGAAGCCGGCTTTCTGCAATAATCTAAACCGAAGTTGAGAATGCTTAATCCGAATTCTCCAAAGCTTAGCACACCTTAGCACTGCTTGCCGAGCTTGTCACATGCCCCAGTCCTTTTAGTTTTGTGAATCGTGAGTGAAAGCTGTGTCGTATCCTGGCCAAAGACTCCGAGACGTCATGTCGGGTGTGATCTTGGCATTGATCGGGCCCGAGCTTCACGATTACTGGTGCCTGATACTGGACGTTACGGTTCAAGTCTGAATCCGGTGGCTGATGCAAACTCAACGCAAGCGAGCAGCTGTTTTGGCAATCGTCATGACTTCTACTACGGCAATCGTTCAGGCCTGAGCGTTTCGTATCCACGAAAGCATGGGTTAATGCCATCTACGAAAAATACAAAGTGCCTTTGGCTACGACAGTCAAAATCACTAAAAACAAGATCAACGTTGATCGCGAGATTCGGCGTAAGAGATTCAGAAACCATGGCTTGCAAGAGTTAGGATCTAAGAGCACGCTTCTTACAAGGTACCGATTGACTCACACAAAAATCGTGGTCACAAGTTCTCGAGATCTCGGACTTTTGGGACCCGAATTTAGGGCCCGAGCTACCCTTGGCCCGACCCCGAAACCATAGGAACTGGTATTTTATGCAAGCATTATCTAGGCTGCCACTTGATGGAGTTGATGCTGTCCTGCGAGCTATAAACATGCTTTTGCCACTGTACAGCCTGACTGATTCAATACCTTCATAGAGCTCTATCATCATCATGGGAAGGCTCAAGGTCCTTATTGTCGGAGCAGGCATTGCCGGCAACGCGCTAGCTTTCTGGCTCTCAAAGCTAGGCAATACTGTTACTGTCATTGAACGACATCCCTGCCTCCGCACCAACGGGCTGCAACTCGATCTCCGTGGCAATGGCATTGAAGTGATGCGGCGGATGGGCCTCGAGGAGGCCGTCCGCGCAAAGTGTGTACCTGAAGAAGGCATCGCGCTGGTCGACCGCTCGGGTCGACGACGGGCGTTCTTTGCTGCTAACAAGTCAGGCAAGGGAGCGCAGAGCATTTCCAGCGAATTCGAAATAATGAGGAAGGATCTCTGCACGATTTTGCATGACTCTGCCGTGGAGCACGGGGCGGAATATAAGTTCGGGATGACCGTGCAGAGCTTCGAGGAGAAAAGCGAAGCCGTGAATGTAACTTTTACAGATGGCACGATAGGGACCTTTGATCTCGTGGCAGGTTGCGATGGCCAAGGATCGCGCATTCGCAGACTGATGCTGGCCGGCGGGACTCCCACTGACGTGCAAGACACACAGCTTGTGACGCTCAGCGAACGTATAGCATACTACACAATCCCTCGGCCGATGGAGAAGGAAGAGGAGTACATCGGTACAGGGTTCTTGATGCCCGAGAGGCGGTTCGTGTTGACTCGGCGGCACAACCCTGAAGAGATACAAGTGTATTTGAAATGCGAAGCGCTATTGGGACCGATGAAAAGCGTCAAGAAAGGCGATGTTGAAGCAGAGAAAGAGGCGTTTGCGGAAATGTTCCAGGACGGTGGCTGGCAGACTGATGATTTTGTAAAGGCTCTCCGGGAGGGTGCCGAAGATTTCTACTGTCAGTATTCCGGGCTCGTCAAGATGGAAAGCTGGTCACGCGGCCATGTCACCCTTGTAGGTGATGCTGGATATTGCTGTCCGCCGGATGGTTTTGGGACCAGTGTGGCGCTGATTGGCGCTTATGTGTTGGCGGGCGAGATTCAGAGATATTGTCACAGTGGAAAAAGCGAAGAGGCAGCCAAGGATACGGCGGCAGATGGTCAAAGAGTTGATATTGGTGTGCAAAATGATGTTCTGGCTGCACTTCAGGCGTACGAGGAAAAATTCCAGCCCCATATGAGATACTTGCAAAAGGGATACTCGACCGAGCCAAATCTCTTCGACAAACTACCATGGACGCCATTCACTGTTGGTGTGTTCAACTATATCGCTGGAATCATCTCTTTCTTGAGACTGGATCAAGTCGCTGCTCGCTTGATGCCCGTTGAAAACGTTAAGGGCTGGAAGCTGCCAGAGTACGAGGAGATGGTGAAAGGTTAGGAAGTTGTTGTCACAATCCACTCCATTTCAAAATAGTACTATCATCGTCCATTCAATCCTTGCAAGACGTATAATGATGATTTCTCCATGAGACATGCGTATGATGAGCACCTGGGGTGGTCTTCAAAGCGCATAAGATTGGGCCTTTGAGTCCTCGAATAGATGTATATCACATCTGCAGTGAAGCCCAGTTGAAAGTATCATGTAGCTTCAAATCGAAACATTGCCGCACCGACTTAGGTGATTCCCTCAAATTTACCTTATCCGTGATTTTTCGACCGGTGTAGAGAAAGTGCAGACTCGTGTTGATGACCAAAACAGATATATGTCTAAATTTGCCTGTGCTCAGAGCTTGTCATACATCCATAAGATATTGACCCATGAATGAAATGATTGTTGGACCATTTGCCATCTCTTACTTGTTGACAATCACGACGGTGAACGGATGGAGCTATTGGGTGCGAAATGAGAACTGGTTTAAATAGTGTTAAACCATTGGCATATGCTAGGTTGTCGAACTGCAAATGACTTTGGTGTCAGAAACACCCTGATACGTTTCCTCGAAACCGATGTCACGCTCATCGTATGGTTAGTCGAAGGCGTTCTGAACAAAAACCATAGCATCGACGATAGCGAAGAGCATAGTGTCGAGGTCATCTGACCAGTCATCTCGAATCGGTCCAGCGCTGGCCAGCTGCGCAGCTCGCCGGAAATTTGAGTTGAGTTGCTGCGCAGCGCTGCACAGCAGAGTCACGTGAGCGTATACATGTTGTCGCCTCTCGTGGACCTTATCGTCGATAACGACGACGATAAGATAAGATATCACGTGGGTATCTATCGATAGGCGGAATAATATCGGAAATGAGGATTTAGCCTACTTTAAAGCTCCATTTTTGCTGCGCGCAGCGCAGCGCATCACCAAAATCGCAGCTGTGAGTTGCTCTGCTGCGCAGCTGGCCAGCCCTGAATCGGTCTGTGGTCGAAGTGAGTCAAATGCTAGCCGTGCATGACCTCGCAGAATTGAGATATGCCTCTGGAGAACACAAAGGTCGAGACCATAAAGGTGACCAACAACTTCATACCAGAGAGTGTGGAATTGAGGACGGTTTGTGAACCCGGCGCTCGGCGGCAAATAAAGGGTTTGCTGACTTATTTCCAGTCCATCAGATGTAGGGATGGTGGACGTTTCGACAGTCGACAGGGTAACGCAATGGTCTGAATTTCGAAGCTACAATAGACTGTCGTACTCGTAGCACATTAGCCTGCCAGTAGTGTTCAAAGCTTCACGTACGGCGTATGGTCTGCGATTGAAATGGCCCCAATCAGGCATTATGGTGTCGAGTGTCACATTCGCACTCGGCGGAATGTTCTGCGCCGTCATGGTTCCACTGACGGAGTCCGCCAGCCCAGGATTTCTGGCTTGCCATGATGCCCAAATTCTGTCGACTGCAGCCCAGCTAGACCACCAGATTGGATCTTGCGGGTTGCCTGCACCACTTCCGCTGGTGCCTCCAATAGAGAACGTGATACCGGACAGCAGTCCGAGAGATGTCCCGCCAATCACGCCATTCATCAATTGATCGAGGGTAGTATACGATTCTGCGCTCACGAGGGTCGAGATAACCGTTGAGTTAACCCAGGTTTGATAAGCATAGTCGTTCAACTGCCGCCGAAGGCAATTTAGTCTCTGGTCGTAGATATATAGTGGAAACGCAGTGCCATTGAGTAGAAATTGGGTGCTAGGTTGTTTCATCGTCGTTTTCATGTTGGCAAACGGACCTTTAGTGACGCAGCCGCCACCGACACCAGCAGGCAGCTGGAACGTAGGACTTAAGACGATAGGGTCGTTCTCGACTTCAGGTCCAGGAGGATCCCCAGTTGGTGAAAGTGAAATATCAGACCCATCAAAAATCGGTTCGTTGACGAGTGAACCATTGGAAGCACCAATGTTCCAGTAGGGGATGGCTCCTGTGTAGCCGCATTCGTCTTGAAGTATAGATTCAAAAATCCACAAAAAATAACGATGCCAGGGGAGTTGAAAGCCATTCAGACGCACTAAACGGAGTTGATCGAGGTACACAACAGCAAATTCTAGATACCGGTTGAGTGCTGTTGGGTACGCATAAGGAGAGAGTACCGGGTCTGCCTTTATGAGACACTTGACTGCGTCGATGTAGTCTTTCTTCTCCACCAATGTCAAGGTATCCCAGTCTTTGCGTAAACGACGGTTTTCGGCAGTGCAGCTGATCGCGGGAGCCAGTTGAGCAAAGGCCAATAGTATGGACAGAGCCAGATGAACATGATGCCAGCGCATAATGCTACAACAGGACAATTTCCCTGATGAAGAGGTGATTTTCCTTTTGATATCTGCGAGCTGAAACATAAGCAGAGCATACAAGTTCTGCCCGTATCATATCATATTATGACTCTGTTGATTCGAAACTCCGCCTCAGCATGTTGACAGAGGAGAAAGACTCGCACAAGTCATTTTTATGGTCAACAATGTAGTCGTAACCAGGCTGAAGGGTCCAAGAGTCTACCAGATAGACATAGGCGATTGCAGTCACTTATACACGGAATTGATGCAGGTGCCCGGTACAGTCCGAACTGAGCCCTTTTGGAACTCGCCAAGATCGTCCAGAGGTCCGACCAAATCAGATGCCCGGTCTGAAACTTTAAATTAGTCCATACCGTGTAACATCACACATGCCATTGAAGAAGCGCATATCCTATCTGAAGATCGTAGGGAGATTGTGCGAAAGAATGACGTCTCATTCTATGAACAGCAATTGTGCACCCCATGGATCTCTCACAATTGCCAGAACTATGCAGGACAGCAGCTAGCAACCAGGTTGTGCAACTGTGAAATACCTAATCAAGAAGTCGTATCCTTGGCTTGTGGTAGCGTGGTTTGGGGCTCGTTCTCCAAGGCTGAATTTCGAAGATTTCAACCTCATTTGGTTTCTCGGCGGCCGGCCCGGAGGACCCACTACTCCCTATTAGTTGGACGGGTCGACTATTATTATCATCCATGGTCTTGCGTGTCTTGCATACGATCTTGGCACTCGCCAACAATTGCATTTGACCAGGCTCGTAAGGCAGGCACGGCGCATTGAGATTCTTAGCCCAAGGCAATTCAGCACTCCCATGAGCGAAACGGACGGGAAGCGCACAGCTCAGCTTACCGCTTCAGAATATTGCATGTGGCCAAGCGATGATATGAACTTGGCTCCGCCACACCCGTTGATCTGCAGCTTGGCGTTGGTATCTAGTAAAGCAGAATGTGTTACAATCAATTTGCATCGAGGCTAAAGTGCTCCTGAACTGCGCCAAACATCTAAAATCAAAGGTCATAATGCTGTGTCTTCGTGACCAACAAGCTAGGCAGCTTCTCTGGCTTGGGCCCAAGACATATAGTTGAGAACAATGTTGTCATCACTTCTCGTCTGATTACAGTTCTACAAAGTTGACCGGGAAATCTTTGGAAGGGGTTGTACTGATCACACTACGATGCACGATAGCTATCCTGGGCTGCCCGGGTATGTTCTCGAAAGACAGCCGTTGCATTGGCGCAATCAGTTGGATACACACCAAGCAAAAACTATTCCTCATGGACGAGAGCGCGTTGACTCAATTCACACTGGAATATTTCGAGCATGGTGGGTTGAAATATTGATCGGCCTGACCGCGACCTGCATCCTCGCAGCGACTGTCATTGTCCTACACTCATATCAATCACGGCCGATGCCATCATGGCCGACATATCTGTCGCTTAACACAATCATAGCCATATTTACTGTTGTCATCAAATCATCCCTGGGGCTCATACTATCAGCAGGCATTGGCCAGTTGAAGTGGACATGGTTTCGCAAGCCTAGATTGCTGAAGGATATCCAGACTTACGATGAAGCCTCCCAGGGGCCTTTGGGGTCTTTCTACCTGATTTTTCGGACTGGCCACAGACATAAAACCGCTGCGCTCGGTGGATTAACCACATGCTGCCTACTGCTGATGGACCCATTCGCTCAGCAAATCCTGCGATACTCTAATTGTCCGCAACCTGTTGGTGACTATCAAGCCATACTGCCTCGTGCACAAATGTTCTGGGAGCAAAATCTGGAGGGGACATCAAGCCTCAGCGGTGGCTTGATCACAGCCATTAGCAGCGGTCTCTATGGTTCTGGTGGGCCAAATCTCACAGCTGCATGCGGGACCGGTAACTGTTCCATTCCTGGGCTGTATGACTCGCTCGGGTTCTGCTACTCCTGTGAAGATTTCTCCGACAAAATCACTACGCTCTCAACGGTTGTGAACACAAGTGAAGGCTTCCAGTATAGCCCAATCACCCAAACAATATTGCCTACAGGGTACAATACAACTTGGAATTCTGCAAGTACAGGCGGAACAATATTCCAGGCTCGGGCAGCGTCCATAGCCCCATTCGGCACCAGTGTCGATCTTTTGCTCGCAAAGGGAAGCTTTATCGTTGGTCGTCGCTATGGGCAATTCGATGGTTGTTCACGTACACCTGCAGCCAGTGACTGGCAGTGTTTGGGCTACGGAGGGTCCCAATGTCAGATCAAACCATGTCTACAAACCTACAATACGACTGTAGCCCGAGGAATAACGATGGAGAAGCTTAGTCACTCTTCGTCAAATTTCGCGGAGCTCGGCCTCTTGAGTGATGATGGCATCAGTTACGACAACTATAGTACTTCTATCAATGTCAAATGTCTTGGCGAGGATAGGATGCGACAAATCCAAAAGATTCATCCTACAGAGGGTTCAAGCGTTGATACCCAATGGCTGGCCTTGCCGGTAGCATATGATCCTGTCACCAAAGCAGTGCTTCCCGCAAATCAATCTGACCCCTCTGAGCGAGAATTGGCATCTCTAGTGCCTAAAGATTGCATCTATCAGTTTCGCATCGACAACCTGGGCGGAGTCCAAAAATACCTGAACGATTTCCTGACCGGATCCGTTAATCTTGCAGACCTGCAATTTACCGTCACCAGCAATGGATCGTCTGCGGTGCCCGCACTGTACAACTCTGGAAGAATCACGTATTCGAAGACCGACGAGATTTTTAGAAACATCGCGCAAGCAATGTCGACCTATGTACGACAGCATAGCAATGCAGCGGGAAATCAGACCGTGCTTGGACAAGCCTATCGCATGGAGACGTGTGTACAAGTTCGTTGGCCGTGGCTCACACATGCAATTGCGGTCGTAGCACTAACCATAGTTTTCTTCGTGGCGATGCTGATCCAGACCACAAAACAGGGTCATCTGAATGGTGCAGCAAATGGCTCAATGGCTGGTACTGAAGACATGCACGTCTGGAAGACCAATCCTCTTGCCCTGATGATGCATGGGCTGGATGTAGAGACCGCCGCGAAGCTGGACATTGTGGCTGACACAAGAAGTAATCGAGACATGTCTCATGTTGCCGAAAGCGTTTCTGTACAGCTGCGACTCATCGATGGAAAATGGAAATTGGTATCAGACAGCGAGCGAGATGAAAAGGTGTGAACCCATTGCCTTTGCTATTGGTCCTGCCCTAAACAGTTCGTGTCGAGCAGTGTAAACTAATTGCAACCTGGGCAGGGCACAAATTGGCATTGGACACAATTTTGAAGTGGCCGAACCTCAGAAAATGTCCACGCCCTGGCAAGTGAAATTCCAAATGCAACAGTAACGCAGAGTACGTGTGAACAACAAAAGGAGCAAGCGGTTCCTAAAGGTTAGAAAGCACAACACCCTGCGAGCATCATGGATGATTGGTTCATGAATCGGGCTCAGGCATTGCAAAGCAGCAGTTTGCGAGAAGTCACAATCAGAGTCTTCGCAGAATCCTGTCTTTGATCTTACGTTGTGCTGATGATGCATGTGTATCTGCCAACATACCAGTACGAGTAGTGTGCGGCAATGCTAGCACACGTGCATTTTCTTGGCAAGTGGACTCAGTGTCGGTTTTGAGTTTGGTCACGCCTTGCCGTATGATCAACCTGCTCCGAAGTCTCATAATTGGGGATAACACAGATATTTTGTACAAGACACTTATTCTGTCGGTCTTTCAGGCTCACTCTTTTGGCTGCTCCGCTCTTTATTTTATGGTGCTCCGCTATCTATAACTAGCCATGCCGTCATCCCATCCCCACGTCCTTGTTGGCGACGAGGAGGACTATCATTTTCTCTACAATCCTTTCAGGAAAGCTATCATCGTCAATGCGTAAGTCTACATTCTTGCATAGCACCTCACTACACTGTCGGCGGCGTGTTTGTCTGATGCATGATCTGCTCGCAGCTCCGACCTCCCAACTCAGCCTTTGAAGCTATTCCTTACTACACCCCTCTACGCTCCTTTGCTGTTCCCCAACGACGCATCGGACGCTCGGGATCACGCAGCAAATGAACGGACATACCTTTCGTATCTACGACTATCCGTCTATCTGGCTGTCGTATCAGTAGCTGTCTTAATCAACTTTCATCTCAAGCACGAGCCTACGGCGCTCGAAGTTCGAATCTCGCGTCCTCTCGGCGCGGTCTTCTGGGTGTTGGCCCTTGCTTGTTTAGGCGCGGGCTTCGCAAACTACATCAAAACTGTGGCCAAGTATGCGAGGAAAGCTGCACTGGTACAGAGTGGACTCAAGACTCAACTTGTCTTTGGAGTGGTGTCGTCTGCCATCATCGCCGCTTGTGGAGTCTTTCTCGCTGCCGAGGCACAAAGGGCAAGTCTCAAAGATGACGCCGCCCTTGTCTCCAGTAATGGCATATGGTCATTCCCTGTTCATAAGGTCGGCGATACGAAACCACCACAAGCTATGGTGGATGAGGTATTGAAACTTCTGGGGGATGCGGCCGGACAAGGTCTGTTGAGTGGTGATTCCCAACTATCTTCATCTATAGTGTCCCCAAGCACACATGGTTCCGACTAGATTCGTTTACGCGAATGATTATACTCTACGCTTCGCTATTTCCTGTACACTTTGTTTGACGGCGGTTGCGATAGCGCTTTTGGTCCTCCGTAATGCAAGCCGTGAGAGTTATTAGCGGAGATGCCCGATGACGCAGCTGTGCGGAACCCCAACAGTGAAGCCGGGGCTCGGATCCACTTCAAAATTGTCTTCCCACCGCTACAACGGCAAGCACGATCGACGGCGTTTTGCACTTGCCGTCGCAGTCACCAAATTGATAGCTTCGTCCTACTCACTGTCGCTCCTTTGAAGCTTTCAAATTGCTTGCAAGATGTCTACGACCCAAACCATCACTGCCGACAATGTCACGACACTCTTTCCCAGCGTTCAGACTCGCCTGATTGGTGCAGACCTGCCTCCCAATGCGACTCCCAGCACCACAAATGGTGTGTCCGACGCAGACCTCTCCGGCTACGATGAAGAACAGATTAGACTGATGGACGAGGTATGCATCGTCCTCGACTATAACGACAAGGCAATTGGCACCGCCTCCAAGAAAGAGTGCCATTTGATGACCAACATTGACAAAGGTCTCCTCCACCGAGCTTTCAGCACCTTTCTATTCCATCCAGAAACGAAGAAACTCCTCCTTCAGCAGCGTGCTTCTGAGAAGATTACATTCCCCGACATGTGGACTAATACCTGCTGTTCACACCCTCTGGCACATCCCACCGAGACAGGACTGGGCGATTTGGTGAGCAACGTTGAAGGTGCCAAGAGAGCAGCTATCAGGAAACTCGATCATGAGCTGGGAATTCCGCCGAAATATGTGCCAATCCACAAATTTGAATATCTCACCCGCATCCACTATCGAGCACCGTCTGATGGCAAATGGGGAGAGCATGAGATTGATTACATCCTATTTGTCGAAGCAGACCCCGAGTTAAGACTCAACAAAAACGAGGTGCAAGACATTCGTTGGGTGAGCATGGACGAGCTGAAGCAGATGTTCAAAGATGTGGAAACAGGCACAGGAAAGGACAAGACTCTGAAATATACCCCGTGGTTCAAGCTGATTTGTGAGAGTATGTTGTACCAGTGGTGGGATGCGCTCTTGAAAGGCGAGCTGGCGCATTTCACTGGCGAGGAGCAGATTCGCCGGATGTGAAGCATGTCCGAGGCCAACAGCTCTGCGGCCGCACTTCGAGGCCTGCTATTCTCCATGTGATTTTTCTTTGGCGCACACCAGGTTTTGGTAAGAGGCTGCACGCAGCAGTAGCTGCCGGTGTTGGTGACGAACCCTATAGAACGTGGTGCAATTTCTGAGAAGCAAGACTTGCTTCGTGCTGTCATTTGGTGCCTAATCCAGGCATGAATTCATCATCCTTTCCCTCAGCCTTGTCGAATACTCAATTGATCGCTTGTCTTCTGCTTGCCTCTTTCTACAGCTACTAATTCTGCTAGGCCGGGGCAGAAGCACTCTTGGCCAGCGTCTTTGACTGTAACAACTGAATCTAGTGACCTAAAAAGCCAGCCTCAATCAGACTCGCCAATAGAACTATTTCCCCCTCTCATTACATCCATCTCAGCACCCATTACATAGCTATGAGAAAGATGATTCTTAGTTCAATTCTGACTAAGAGTGACGCGCTTGGATATGTTTGGGGAAAGTCGAGATATAGCAGATTTGTCTGATCCTCCCAGTAAGCGAAAATATTTGATTTTTTGGCTGAGGCCGAAATGAGCGAGAAAGCATCCACTTTTAAGAGGTAATCTATTTCTCTCTCTCTCTCTACTTATGCTTCGAATCATGCTTACATTCGCTATGATCGTACGTTGACTCTTCTTGTCTCTCTACACACACCCTTGAGAAATTGTACTCAGGTTTTTCAGTCCAGGGCCCCTCCTAGCCTACAGAAACCATCGATAATGCGGATTCGCGGGACCATCAGCCATGAGCTCCGTGGGGATGTCCTGCGCCCTGACGTGCTTTCCCTGCTTGCGGTCTCGCCTCTTGTTGTCGAAGTACATGTAGGCCGCCAAGCTCAGGGTCAAAACACATCCCGTCCCGCCAAAGACGGCCGTCGTGATCAAGGCCGGGAAGTACTTTGGGGCCGACTTGGGCACGAAGATCTGGCTTGAGACGATCCCCATCAGGTTGGCGAGCGGGATACCCACGGACGTGAGCATGACGCGCTTGTTCTCGTTGGCGATGTTGTTGTTGAACCAGGTGTCGAGGATGACGCTGGGCGCGCTGGTGCCCCACGTCATCATGAAGCAGGCGAAGTAGGCCACGTTGAGCTGGCTGGTGACGTTCACGCATGCGTAGATGATCATGCCCGTCATGGTGAAGAGGAAGCCGAGCGCGACGAAGGGGGATCGGAGCCGCGTCAGGTCCGAGGCGAACGCGAGCACGAGGAGCATCACGGCGCCGGTGATGTTGGGCGCGACGGTGTACAGGTTGGTTTTGACTGTGTCGTAGCCTAGGCGTTTGACGATGACGGGCAGGAAGAGCGAGACGGACTGGAGAGGCACGCCGAGGCACATTTCGATACCTGATCGATTTTTTGGTCTTCGTTAGAAAAAGGGGCCATTCAACAAAACGTTATGGAAAAATTCTGAAGTGCTGTTTGAATGGTCAAAGCTAGCAATGCTCTACTTGAACACCAGTAGCTTGAACCACTAGTACTAGGGGGAAGAATGGAGAAAAGTTAGGACTTACAGAGGATCACCCAGCTTGTTGGGTGCTTGAAAATTGCCGCAGCTTGCCTGAGGGATAGCTTTTCGTCTACGACCGAGGACGAGTCCAACTGAATGCGGAGGAAGGCTAGCTGCTTCTCCTCCTCTGTGAGGAATTTCGCAGTTGCTGCAGACCGGGGCAGGAACCAGTAAGCGAAGACAGCGAACGCCATCGTGAAAGAGCCTTCGACTATGAACAAATACCGCCAGCTGGCGAGAGGTCCATTGATCTGGAAGACGCCAAACGAGAGCAGGCCTGAGAAAGCATTGGCTATGTTGGAAGCAGCGTAGAAAATCGCGAGTCGTCTGGCAAGCTCGCCTCGTCGGTAAAACGTCGTTTGATAGTAGATGACCAAGGGGAAGAATCTAAATGGCACTTAAGTCAGACACAATGAGTCAAGTGGGGAGCAGGAATTTCAGACACAGAGGGAAAAAGGACATTGGGGTGGGGGAGACGGAGACGTACGCGCTTTCAGCCATTCCTAGAAACCAGCGCAGTGCCATGAGACCTGCAAAATTGAACGCCGCAACGGTCATCAGTGTCATAAAGCCAAAGGACATCATCATGGCAGGAAGCACCCGACTCGGACCATACTTCTTGCCGGCCATGGCCAGGAAAGGCGCCGTGAGGACATAGGGCACGAAGAAGATCGACAGGATAGTGTTATATTGGTTTCCTTTCAGATTCAGCGTCTTCTCGAGGCCGGCTGTCTTTGCGTTTCCGAGGTTGCCTTTGTCGAGGGCGTTGCAAAGATACATGACTGCTAATGTTGGCAGGATCCTCAGGTCAAGCTTCCACACCAGTCGCCGTTCTACATCTTTGTCGAGCACGAAGTCGGCTGAGACTCTGCTGACCCGTCCTGAGACAACGTCTTGCACGACGATGCCATCGCTTGTAACTTTGATCTCCGCAGTGTCGGTGGAGTTCTTCCTTTGGTACTTGAAGATTCCTTCTTCTGAAGATTTGGTGTCGGATTGCTGGTCGGCCATCTTTGTGTTCGACGTTCAATTTGGACCTGACTTGATGAGATTTCTTGCGGATGGATCCAGACAGCTCAAATCCCAAAACAAATTGGCGGGACGAGCGGAGAGTAGAGGACTATATCACGTCTTGTTATCCACCTTATCGTAGAAAGAGGCTATTCAAGTTTGGCGCGCATGTGCGTGCTTGAATATCAAACAGTAAAAAGATGTAGGGACCTTTGATCTGATACGACATGATAACATTTCCATTAGCAATTGGCTACACGTAATCAAAAGCCACTCTTTCCCACCATACTTTGGCCGCTACAAGTCCCGGCCCGTAGTCAGCCCCCGCCCGGATCGGAAAATTGCACCCCAAAAGACAAAAACGCCTTGCCGAGGTTGGAGGGACGTTATCACGCCAAGGCCGTGCGTGGGCCTCCGCCAAGAAGTGCTCCAATCTTGGCATTGTTCTGGGCGCGATTTTGCAGGGTAGAAGCGCACTTCTGAAGCGAAAGGATACGGAAAAGAGGAAATTCCTTGCGAATGCAAGGGGGGCTCTTTTGACCACGGCTTGAATGGTGCACCACGACGACAGCAGCATAATGGAAGAAATTTTAGGAGCGAGAAGCGGTAAAGGAGTGTTCCAAGCGTCCGCCGTCAATCATGCGAATTCTGAGAAAACCATCGCTGACCCAGTAGCAATGAGTACAACTAAGACTCCAGGTATCTGCATTCGCTGCCCCCGTGAAGGCTTGTTGCCGTCTACACTGTCTAGTCGGCACTTTTGGATCCAATCATCCAGATTGATGTTTTGAATGATCTTGGAAAACCGCGGTGCATCAGGATCGTTACAAGCCTTGTTGAACTGATCCGTCGTCACATTCATCTTGTCACTTCTGTCACCTTTCGGGTACTCGACGTTGAAGACCGGCTTCTTATCTAGGATGAAAGGTTGAAAATCGAAGCATTCATCGTACTCAGAGCACTGCTCGTTGACGCTCCACTGCATGACGCTGAGCACATCCCCGACGATCCTGCCGGAATTCTTGAGGCCGATGCTGAGACCACGAGCTGCAGCTTCCGAAGCCAGAAACTTCAAGTAATTCACACTGTCAGCTTCTGTCAGACCCAAGCCGTTGTCATTGTTGAAGCCATCCACATTGTCTGGATCAACACCACTGCAGCCCTTGGATTTCGCCAGGTCGAGGCGGGCCTTCATGATCTTGCGAACATTGGTCGAGGACAGCTTGAGCCATTTCTCATCTGGCCAGCCATCGAGTCCGTTTCCTTTATCAGCAGCCGTGAAGTTGCCGCTGTCCGGCCGATACGGCTCGTAGGAGCCAGCGCTGAAATAGCAAATGACACGCGAGCCGGCAGACTGAATCTTGGAAATGGTAGAGGTCGGCGTGTCGAAGAGGTCGATGCCCCAGACAGAATATGCGGTTGGACTCTTGAGTTGAGTGGCCGTTGGGGGGATTGAAAGCTGATAATTCCAAGAAGAGCCAACGGCCGGTTGCCAGAGGGCTGCGCGTTTCGTGTTCGACAAACTCCTGACGCCAATTTTGTCGTTAGACCCATCGCCAGCGTTGAGTGCTCCCAGAGCAGGCCATTGAGCTAGAGAAAAACTTGTACATAACCCTAACGCAAGTAGAATCACGCCAACAACGATTGCAACGACTGTGTTGGCTTGTCGCGATGGGCGAGGCCTTTTCTCGGAAGTGCCGTAAAGATGAAGCGATTCGATTTCGATGTAAGATTGCTTCTCGGAGGACATCCTGAGAAAGCCACGTGAGTATCGAGCAAACTTTCCGAAAGTGGGCTGATCTCAGTCTGAATGTGAGTACTGTGAATTCTGTACAATGAATATCGAAAATATCTGGACCATGGTTGCACAGGACAGAGAACGAGAGATAGTGTGCACACACCACAGTTTGAACAAAGGGAAAGACAAGACTCGTCTAGCAAGTCGCGGAAACTCGAATAACGCGCTGGTAATAGAGAATTAGAGAAACATCGAAATTTCATCGTATGTATTGTTATATTATATGATAGAATTGTGAGGAGTGGCTTGAAATGTGATCCTTCACCCTGCAATTTGAGAGTTACGGCAAGTTGCCGTCACCGGAGGATTCTGTGGCGTTGAAGGATCTAAGACCTCAGCGGGGGAAAGCCAAGCTTTAATAAATATGGACCTGCTCGCCTAACCCTCGTCAACCTCGCTTACACTATATTACCTGCAATATCCCCAACCTTGGAGGCTAGAATTGACAAACCAAGAGCGGGATTTATTGATTGAAACGGTGTGCGATAAAATGTCTTACATATGACTAACATTATCGCGAGCTTTTACATCGAAACCTTTACATTGACAACTAACTATACATGGCTGGGCCTCAACTGGATCGGGTTATATGTTCAAGGGGAGTTGGCATCAGTCAATAATCGAAAGAACCATATCCACAATGTGGATAAAGGGACAGCGCTTTCGGTCTAGGATATCCGAAGAGACGAGCGCATCACCTCAAAGCTCCTCCTCTTCTGGCAGTAGATTGTTGCATATCCTGCCTTGTGGCTGCTGAGCAATCGCGTCACAAGATGGTCCGGGTTGCGGACCGTCATCGCTAGGATAGCTGTCGTATCTAAAGTTGCAGTTGTTGTAGTAGACATATTTGCCGCCATAAGTATCGCCTAATAGTTGCTGCCCCCCAGCATTGTGAATTCCGCCGTCACAGCCATAGCTTTTGCCATTTCCATCACTGTCAAGGAGGGGGAAACTACTCTGCTCAAGCAGGGGTGAATCGCTAGGAAAGCTTGTGATCGTTGTAGTGTCTGCAATACTGTCACCAAGTCCACTGTCAGAAAACTTGGTGTCGTCCTCTGGACTCGACGAAGGAGGCTTCCCGCAGACCGGTTCCCCAAAATTTTGCCAGTGCCATTTCAGAATCTCGTTGTACCCAAACACCACAGCTCCACTCGAGCAAGTCGAGAGATCTATGTGCTGGTTCCCTTCGTCACAATGACTTGGCGATTGAATCGGACGTGGTACTTGCACAAGCGCCGACTCCAAGGCTGGTAGAGACCGGCAACCACAATCGTCGAAAGCTCCGTTTGGGTTGCCCCATGCGATGGTTTCAGTTAGTTCTTTGGGTTCCATGGTGTCGTCGCCCTTCTCATCCATCAGACCGATGAGATCAGAGACACAGGTTGCCACGTAATATCGTTCTGTCGGAAGCTTTCGCCAAAGTTCGCAACAAATCTTAGAGTCAGTGACTGGCTTGATTAGATCTCCGAAACCTGAACCAACTAATGTGACAGCACCAAGTGATCGAATGAGATCGACCCAATACCTGGCGAATGGCGGTAGGTTCTCAACAGATGCGTGGACATCATCTTTCTGCGCCGCGAGACTACGGAAGTCCCAGCCTTCGAGCACACCTCGTGGTGACTGTTTCCGAATGCATGCTAGGGCAACGTCCTCTTGCAATTCAAAAGCCTTGTTTAGCACGTGGTAAAATCGAATCATACGTTCCTCTAGAATTTCATGTTCCGTTTCTCCCTCGGACCGCACTTTTGTCATCATCACTTTGGCACGGAGATTATTCTCATTACTGAGGAACAACTCTGCTGCATCCGGATCATATGGTTGCGATGGCTCGTCAAGCTTATCCCAATCCAGCTTGAACAGTCCTCGGTGGTTCTTCTCGTCACTTTTGAGTGAAGCTCGTATCAAGTGGAGCAACGCCGCGATTCCGTTGATCAACCAGCCTCTGTGGCTTGCTGTATCCCAGAATAGAACAAAGCGGCCTTTGAGTCTTCTGAAGATCGTTGGGTAACATTCAGAGCCAACCTTGACAGTTTTTTGGCTCTTGAGTAGGGTAAAGGTGTCGCCTCCAACAACTGGCTGTGGAAATGATAGCTTGCATCTGTACAATAGACTGTTCGAATTGACTACCTTCAGCTTTGTCCTCTTGACATCGTAGTTCGAGCTTGCAGCGCCAACGAAACAGTCAGCTCTCGGGCACCAGCCTATGATGTGGCGCCTCGCACCCAAGTCAGAACATCTCAAACTGCACAGCCGCTGGAGTCCGTGTTCTTTGTAAGAGATATACTCTCCTGATGCAGTGAAGCAAAAATGCCAGACTATAATGTTTCCAATACAATCAGAAGGCACAAGCATGGCTGAATGACCTTTGAGAAACAAATTGCCGCGATGATCGTTAACATAACCAGTTCCTACAAGACTCGCTGCAATATTCAAGGGGATCTCGAGCCCGAGGTTAGGTCGTTGTCGTGCCCTTATCGGGAATCCTTCCACAATGATTGAGCTATCGAACATCAGGCGCCAGCAATTACCATTTTCCTTTTGCTCCTCTGGATCGGTTTCTCTTTTGACATCGATGGAGAAAAGAGGGGTATATTGCATTCCTAGCATCACTGCTAGCTTTGAGGCTGTCTCCAGATCTTCGTTTGATTCTAGGTCTCTTGACTTCAACCAAGGCAAAATGCGCTCGAGCAGCAATTTTAATAACTCAGCGGCTTCGCTATGCTCAGTCTTGGCTTCTGGAAGAGTGGTCCCGGAGATGGTCAGTCCAGGGTTTTCACTGAAGTGCCATTGTTTCGTCTTCGTACTATCTCTGGGTTCTGGTGTATCGTCATATGACTCGCTGTTTATCCCCCCGGACACTCTGGACCCTTCCTGAAATTCGGGCAACGGCTCGGTTAAGAAGTCACTGAAAGCTTCGATATCAACGAGAATTTTACAAAGCGTGACCTGGGCAGCCGGGGTTACAAGATTGGACTGGCCTTCGCGTATGGGCGACGTCAGTGCCGCACTTAACCAGGCAAGCTGCTGTGCAACCTCTGCGATGCTTCGGTGGGTGCCCTTAACAACGACTATGATTGACGCAGTGTCTTCATAAGCAGCCAGAACAGTGCCATCTGGCCGTTCACAAGCGGCAGCGGAACCAGGCTGCAGCAGCAGCATGTCTTGAATCAATTTCAGTAAAAATGAGCCTGTCGTTGGCCAGACTTGCTGCATATATTCGCGACAGGTCAATGCCTGGACATCATCATCGGCGCTTGTGAGAGTAAGCATAGAGCCAATCACATCTGGACGTGTTGCAATCTCAATTTCTTGATTGATAAACGACCTCACAGGTAACAGAGCTCGCATTGCTGCTGTTTGGCAGTGAGAAAGTCCGAATTGAAGTTTCTCTAGCTTGTCGACAACGAGGTGCTCAAGAGACTCGTAAGCGCTCTCGCATCCACTGGTTAAGAGAACTTTGTTTGCAAGTGCGCATATGAACCACTGATAAGCTGGTGTTTCAAAAACAGCGTTGCCATGGTTTTCAATCACGCTGCGTATGCGCGTTAATCCATGCTGTGACTCTTCTGGACCACATGATGTGCTCACAGCTATGCCTTGAGCTTGATGTCCTTGAGCCAATGGGGGTTTTGTCTGCTCAGGGGTAGGATCATTGCGGTTCTCGTCCTTAACTTTGCTCTCATCTGCATGCTCTGCGATTCTGTCTAGCAGAAATTGTTCGAGCTGACTGTGGTGGAGACGCAGGAAGTCAGTCATTGTAGGTTCGAATTAAATTTGGTAACATCTGCAATTCTTTCTTAAACCAAAAGGATATACAAACAGCAACAGAGTTGACATACCGTGTGTTGGAGGCTAATGATTCCAAGAGACCTTCGAGCTCTGGGATTGGCAATCTCAGTCCAAGTCTAACGCAGAATTCGTCGAAAAGCACTCGAAAACTCAGCACTTCGCCCATAGCAGGCTTCCAAAAAGCTTCCTCCACCCTACGCTTGAGCTGCTGGTAAATTCGGTCACCGAACCATTCCACTATGTAGCTCGAAATCGACACTCCCGCTTCTTTCTGCAAGGTAGGATGAACCATATTTTCAGCAGGTCCGTTCTTATCGTGATGCAGATTTTGAGTCAACCCAGCTTTTGAAATTGGTTGGTTTTGATTGGGAGTGCTGAATGACATCGCGGGGTGTTCATCTGCTTGAGTTTGTTTTGTAGCGCTTAGAATTCTATCAATGATCCTTTGCCGTGCCACGGAATCAGTGTTAAGATCACGGCCTTCCCAACACCCGCTTTCAAGTTGGCTAATCAGGGTGTCTCGCATGGTGTCATGGGGCTCCTCAGACCATTCCATATTCAATTTGCGGCCATTATCCAATTCAAACCGGCGAACCGCCTTCTGCCATGGGTCTTGTAACGATTGTTGCAGCAGCAGACTGTTAATCAAGCAGGTTTTGCGCATATCTGCTCGAGCACAGCCGAGATGTTGCAAGTGGTGATGGGCCCATGACTCAATTCCTTCAGCAGTTATCCAGTTGCAGAACCAACACCCCCAAAATCGTTTCGTTGGAAATGTGGGTACTTCACGTAGACAAGCTGGTACTAGTTCAACTTGACTTCGGCGCTTGCAACTTTTGTGCTGCTGGATGTGATGTCGAACATATAGAGCTCGCGAAAAGCTTCGAAACGGACAACATGCGTCACCATCCTTATTAGATAACTTGTGCTGGCAGACATACTCGACTGGACGTTCATGTTCTGCTTGAATATGACGTGAAAATTCTCCCGGGTGCATAAACGATGCAGAACAGTAAGGGCACGGCGAACGATATGGATAGGGCATTGACCGGGGGGGAGTTTGGTAGCTCGATCGTTCTTCACATAAATCGGACGACTCCTCGCGGAGGTTTGTAGGAATGACTATGTCCAACAACGGCTCTAACTTCCCTGTCACTCCAGGAAGGTCGGTTTGAGGAAGACTCGCAGACCAACGAGGGTGCGGATCCCCTGCTTGATAGGAGCGATGCGCAAAGCGACCGCGCAGCTCCTGCTGTATTTGATCGGGACGAAACGCACGCCGCTCGGAGCGTCCCTCCCGACGCGCACGCCAATCGAGGAACTCCTCCATTTCTTGATAGGGGAGATGCGCAAAGCTATCGCGCTGCTCCTCCTCTATTTGATAGGGACTCCTGGTCGGAGACCAACGCGAAGATCGAGGAAAGCGCTCATCTCTAGAATTAATCGAATAAGGCAGTCCAGCGCGTCTAGGCTGCGGAGAAGAATCTCCAGTACGTATCATTCTGAGGTTCCAGGAGTCCATTTTAGAAAGTCGCAATGACACGATTGATGTTTCTACTGACCCACGCTCCTCAAAGAGCGAGTCGAAGAAATCAAACTTTGCACTGTCAAAGGCTGTCTGGAACAGCTAGAACCAAGCTCAGAGAGTCGCCTGGTCAATTTGATCCGTTCTGGGAGGAAATATGAGCCATATGCACCGATCGAAGGAGAGACGGTAGGTAATAGCGCAATCAAGTCGGATAAGGCTGAACACGTCTCATAAATAATGGCTGGTACGAAAGTCGTCCGCGCGTCTCCCAGGTGAAGACGAGATAGAGAGCCCAGCTCGACTTCGTGGGATTCCAGAAATGTTGGTAGTTGTTCGACACGCGACATCATGTCGATAATGATGGGATGCTTGAAGGAAAGGTATTAAGGCTCAATCGCCAAGCAACGAGGGGGCTGCTATGAGACTTGGAGGACGTCGAAGTCAGCCGCGCGCACCAAAGGTCCCAGTTGTGACCAGGTACTTTTGGTGGAGACCGACAACCTCGTTAGGAAATCGGGCAAAAGCTCCCGTCCCTTCCATTGTTCTGCCCAGTAATATTACGTATGTATTAGGAGCACGAGCTCCACCGAGCCACGCGGGTGGAAAGTGCTCCCTAAGGTAATATTAAGGTGTGCAGCCAGGCACTGATTCGGCACCGCCCGCATCCCCCGAAAACGCAACAAAAATACTCCGTACCCGGGCACCTCCCAGCACGAATCAACGAAGACTTCCATTCTACCTTAGGTAGCTTCTGTATATTAATAAAACTCATCCGACACAACATAACCTCCAATAGAAAAAAAAATGGGATACTGCAGTCTATAACTAAGATTTGGAAATATCTTCCGTTGGTTGAAACTTGATAGCGACGCGTTACAGTTCGACTCTATGTCAGATCTACCTTACTAGTCACTTGATATTTTTGACTACCTAACCACTATTATCACCTGCGCGATGAAAACGACAAGCATCGAGGGTCGTCGATCATGTTTGAATGCAATGAGAACGAAAGGTTCTTTGGGAGTTTAGGAGTATTTCTACGTTCTAATTCGAATTCAGATCGATTCTTTTGTAAGGCGGCGTTCGTTTCGCCGTCAGTATCGGACGCCCGTTACTGACAGCCAAGAGGCGCGGCGGATCATTAGCGTCGTTGGTTTTCAAAAGTGACCAAGACAGTATATACTGACGATAGTGGATCACAAATCACTAATTAATCTAGTTATTATCAGCCATTTTACGCCGTTGGTAGGTAGAGTAGTTAGAAGGACTCGTTACTGATCAGGAACGGACGACGAGACGAACGGTCCCACTACGATATTTGTACCGACGTCCGATACTGCGTCAGTATCGGGCGAAACGAACGCAGCCGAAGCAAAATCGCAAGGCTGAGAAGATATTATGAAGTTACTGCTACGGTGATTTTGCCAAAAAAAACTCCCGCCGAATTGTGATTTCGAAGCACTGACCCATGTTGGGTTTTTGGACAAACACTGCCGGAAATGTGAAAACATGGCTTCATAGTGCCGCGACTGCTGATTTACATGATCAACAACCCTCCTGCACCCACGACTCCAGCAATCACCAAGCCCATCGTCAACCACACGTCCAAGTTATTCCGGGCAGCGTATATGCTTGAAGCTGCTGCTGCGAAATTAGAAGATCCCGACCCTGTCGTTGATGGTGAAGATGATCCGGGAACCGATACTCCAGAGCCCGTTTGCGATGGAGCGGATGCCACAACTGTCGATGCAGAGGTTGCTTGACCAGGAGTAGAACCTGGCACCGTTGGTCCGGCAGTCTCCGTCAGAACAGAGGTCATCGGAGCGGCTGGGTTGGAGGCAGCAGGGTTGGAGGCGCCGAGAGATGAGGCACCTGGAGTCGAAACTTCCGCCGGCGACCCAACCGTCCCGGCCACTACTGATGACGAGGAAGGTGATGACGGCGTCTCAGCCTGGGACGCATGTGCCGACGAAGAAGCCGCAGCAGGAGGGGTTGTGGGGCTTGTTTCGTTGGCGTAAGACGGGGCTGGTGTTGTCGGACTCGTCGTCGTGGTGGGAGAAGAAGAGTCTGAATCATCGGGGCATGTGCATGTGGCAGCGATTTCGCAACAGCAGTTCTTGCCGGCATCGTCGGTGTAGCACACGTAGCCTGCATCGCATACCCCTCCATCAGAGCAGCAGTGAGTTAATGAACTTGTGCATAAGCCATGGCAGCAGTAGTTGCCTATTATGCCTTGTGGACAGTCTGCGTCCGTAGAACATGGGACAGTATCTCGCGTCGCAAGAAGAGGCAGGTGCCGGCGATGAGGCGAGACTAATTTGTCAAAGGGTTTGACTTGTTGGGCCTGGACTGCGAAAAGCAGACCGAGGACAACCAGTGAGCAGATCGGGTCTTGGGCTCGGAGGCGCATCTTTTAGCGGGAAAACTTTGAGCTTAGCTGAGCTTACAGGTGCTTGGCAGAGCTTGAAGCACAAATTCTTGGCGCAAAGGGTCAGGTTTCGATGCCTTTTTGCTGTTTTCTTCTGGCTTATTTGGTGTCATAAAAAGCGATATGCAGTTTCTGGAGATAAGACGAATATATATGTTCTCTCAGTAGGTGTTCAATGGCCACAGAGACCAAAGACACCGCATCCAGTCCTCTAAGATTCCTGCATCTGGATCGCGTCCAGGGGCTTCAGCTGATCTTTTTGAGGGCTATCACACGCCACACTATCTTAGCACCATTCTCTTAAGCGAGAATACGATGCCATGCATTGGGATCTCGCCTCATCTTGCCGCGTGTCGACCGGTCAGCAACATCTTGCGGGAGGCGCGTATCCATTCCGGCAATTGTTTACTTGGGGCCGTTCAATAATGAGGAGAAAACGAGTAGAAGGCTTTTGTCTCCATTTCCGAAATGAGCGACTAGAAAAGCCCAGGCTTGCCGGTTTCATTCGAATGAATACCTTGGCTTGTCTAACAGCGCAGGGTCAAGGTAAACATGTTGTTTGACTTCGCCCGCATGACTCCAACAATGAGACATTTAGTCGAGGTAAACCTGATACAACCAATGGTAAATTACTACCCATGTAGCTGGCTGAATTTCGGTTCATGAACGTGACCACAGCACTGATTCTGCATTTTCAGTATTGGTCTTCGGATTTTGGCTTAGTAGGGATCTCTTTTAGCAGGACAAGTTGATCCCTGTAGAGAGAGAAGATGCTCATAAGCGAAATGTGCTGAACCAAGCAGCTCGTGTTTTGATTTCGAACAACGCATGTAAGAAGTGTCCATGGATGGAACTGGCTGGAATCCATCGTCTGTCTGTGGAAATTCGTGTCGGAAAGTCTTATCGCACCGAAATCAATAGCTTAAGCCTTGCGCGGAACAAGTTCAAGGGTGTTTGGCGGGTGAATGCTTCACACTCCTGCCTAGACACTGCTCGTGCGCACCTATGCATCGTCTCAGCAACTTTCGTGACGCACAAGCTTCAAATGCTCGCAACCAACAGAGTTGCCTATTTTCTTGACATATCAAATAGGGCAGGGCACCGTGCTCAGCACAGACTCAATGGCTTCCTGCGGCGTCAAGTCATGCAGCAGCTCAGCCACAGCGGCCAGATCACTGCCATAAAGCATGCTCCTATCTCTCGAAGGCTCCGCCATGACCAAGCGATGAGGATAGATTTTTCGAGCGGCCAGAGCAACGAGGGAAGGGGTGACGAAGTCAAGACCATGTAGGGGTGCAAGGGACTTTGCCAGAGCCACAAACTGTGCGGATGCACGAGGCGTGACGCCACCGTCGACCCCTCTCTCAAGCCGCAGGAATGTGACAAGGTCGTGCAAATAGCGTCGAACCTCTGGCGTCATCACAGCGTCTTCGCCCATCGATCGTATCTTCTCAATCACGTTCGTGCGGATGATGCGCATGTTCTGTTTCAACTGGTTGAATGATTTTTGCATAGATCGGTCGGAGCTTTCATCTGATGATGATGCTGCCGCCGATAGATCAAGCTCCTCCAGGTTGACAAACCCGTGCTCAGCGAGGTGGTAGTGAGAGATGAATATGCGGTCGTTGAGGTTGGGGATGAGCTGCACGTAGCTCTTTGATGTGCTGACCACAGGGATGAACAGAAATACCTTGGGCATGACGTGGACGGTTGTACGAGATGTGAACCTTTTGTTGCTGAGAATTTCGAGAGCCTGGACTTGAATAAGTTCGTTGGCAAGATTAAAGTCCTTGGCAATGATAACATGTTTGATCATACGGGTGTCGAGTCCCGCTTCACTTTGTTCGAGTGCTCTCGATGCGGGATGGATATCGACAGCCGCTAGACGAGCTTGCAGGGAGCCAGGTTCTAGGCTGTCTTCACTTGGGGATTTCACGCCCTTTTCTTCCAGGATAGCTTCGCCAAACCGTTCCAACGAGACAAAATCTTCCGGTCCAAGAACTGTGTATGACAGGCCAAAGCGTTCAGAAGCAATCAGCGATAGTTCGTTAGTTAGATCATTTATTAAGTCATCATCCGTCCATATGAGGCAGTGTTCTCGAGCAATAAGACTGAGGAGGACGGCGAGTTCGAGGTCCGACAATTCTTGGATATTATCCAGCAAGTGTTGTACCTCCATGGCTGCGTAATTCCATCTCGCTCTTAGCTTACCGCCAGAAGCGATCAGAAGCGATCATTGAGATTGCAAAAGGACAATTATCTTCACTTTGTAGTTGACTAGAAATCGAGGATAGATCATCATCTGTTCCGCCAGGAGGCCGCCAGCACTAGCGCGGTCGAAGCGTGGGAAACCCGTTCTTCCGACCACAGGAACCACTTGAGCGATTCCCGACTTCCCAAGCCTGAAACCTCAAGTTAAAGCGTACAACAAACTATCCTAGCAATTCCACCATTCAGACCGCCTAATCGTCGATGTAGTAATGAATAGAAAGATGATGATGAAGAAGTGCAAGCAATGACCCTATCCAACCCCAGAGCCGGCTGGGAAAAGATCGGGCCCGAATTCTACCGCAAAATCCAGCTGTACACATCCATCTTCGACGAAGACCTCGACCTCGAGAACTACTTCATCAGCGGCGCACCGTTCTCGGGAGCCCTCGCACTCTGGCGCGACAACACACGCATCACGCGCTACCGAAGCGGGCTAACTAACAAAACGGGCATCGACATCTACAGCTGTGCCGGCAAACTCATCAGCCGCATCAACTGGGACAAAGGCGTGATCAAGGGGCTCGGGTGGAGCGAGGACGAACAGCTCCTGGTGATTGCCGAGGACGGCACGTTCCACGTCTACTTTGGGCTGTATGGGGATTTCCATCCTTTCTCGCTGGGCCACGGCGCTGAGCAGCACGGCGTGCATTCGGTGCGATTCTGGAGTCATGGGTTTGTGGCGTTGTTGAAGAATAATGCGCTTGTCACGGTGAGCTCGTTTGATGAGCCACGGCCCAGGTTGCTCGCGGGGATCCCGGTCGGAGAGATTCATTCCTGGTCGTTGATCCCGCCGGCTTTCACGTTGTCGAGATCGGTGGAGGTGCTCCTTGCCATTGAGAAGACGATCTACGTGATTGATGTCTCCGAGGCTGAAGACCGGGGTCTCACTGATGGGCCCTTTAAGCATGTCAGCGTGTCACCGAATGGTCGCTTTGCGGCTTTGTTTACGGAAGATGGCAAGGTGTGGGTCGTGGGCAGCGATTTTCAGAACAAGTACAGTGAATACGACTCGAAGGCCAAGACCACGCCGAATCAGATCTATTGGTGTGGGAATGATTCGGTCGTGCTGGCTTGGGAAGACGAGATACACATGGTGGGACCTGACGGCGCAGCTGCAAAGTACTACTACGATGATATTGTACATGTGGTGCCCGACGTGGACGGGGTGAGACTCATTACGCCCGAGAGCTGCGAGCTCCTCCACAAAGTCCCCGATGAGTCGGAGGAGGTGTTCAAGATGGGTGCGACGTCACCTTCGCCAGTCCTTTTCGATTCGATAGAATTGCTCGAGATGAAGTCACCGAAAGCCGACGAGAACATTCAGCGAATCAAAAGCAGCCTTCCTGAAGCTGTCGAAACGTGTATCAGAGCAGCAGGACAAGAGTTTGATCCTGCACTACAGAAGCAACTCCTCCGAGCGGCGTCGTTCGGCAAGTCTGTGCTAGACCTCTACAGCAGCGATGAGTTTGTGGAGATGTGCGAAACGTTGCGAGTTCTGAATGCCGTCAGGGACCACAAAGTCGGTCTCCCCATGACGTTGACGCAGTACAGCCAGTTGAGAGCGGACCGGCTCATTACGAGACTTGTGCATCGACGAGAATACTTGCTAGCAATCAGGCTTTCAGAGTTCCTGCGCTTGCCTCTGAACAAGATCTACGTGCATTGGGCGAGTCAGAAAGTGAAAGCATCGAGCGGGGATGACGAGGCAGTGGGTGATACTGTGGTGGAACGACTGAAAGGAAAGCACGGTATCTCATTCGAGACTATCGCCCGAGCAGCGTACGAAGAAGGTCGAGGACACCTCGCCACGTCGCTGCTTAACCACGAACCACGAGCAGGCAAGCAAGTTCCGCTGCTGCTTAGCATGGAAGAAGACGAAGTGGCGCTTGACAAAGCGATCGAATCTGGTGATTCCGACCTTGTGATGTTCGTGCTGCTGCACCTGAAGCACAAGTTACCGTTGACAACGTTCTTTCGAATAGTCAATACAAGGCGGCTGGCTGCACAGTTGATCGAGTCCTCCGCCCGCGCCCAAGACCAAGAACTACTCAAGGACATGTATTACCAGGACGATCGGCCGGTGGATGGATCAGACCTTCTGCTGGAAGAGGCAATGCGGCAGCCACAAATCCAGGCTGTCATCGACAAGCTCAAACTGGCTAGCAGGTTGCTGACTGACGCCAAAGATCCCAATGCAGTCCTACACACCAAGGCTCTGTCAGAAGCGAGTGTGCTGCTGAAGATGCAGGAGGCTTTCGATCGAGATATTACAGACAGTGAAGGCAGCTATGTTGGGCTGAGCGTCAACCAGACCATGTTCCGCCTTATCCGCTCCGGATACAGCAAGAGAGCCTCGAGGTTGCAGAGCGAGTTCAAGGTGGCCGAGAAGACGTGGTGGTGGATTCGACTTCGAGCGCTGGTGGCAGCAAGATTGTGGGGAGATGTCGAAGAGATTGGCAAAAACCGCAAATCTCCAATCGGTTGGGAGGTAAGTCTTGATGCACTCTGACTTTCTCGGTTTCATGCTAATGTCGTACCAGCCGTTCTTCAACGAAGTGCTTTCTGCTGGCAACACTCGGCTTGCGTCCTCTTTCATACCGAAATGCACCGGCTTGCAGCCAGCCGAGCGCATCGAAATGTGGGTGAAATGTAGTATGGTCAGCAAGGCGGGTGAGGAGGCTTTGAAAGCCAAAGACATGGACACGCTGGAGCAGCTTCGAGGAAAGGCCACAGGAGCCCAGGTGGGGGAGATTGAGCGGATGATCACACAGCTGCGACCACGCAAATAGACGACGGATAGACACTCGCACACTGGCAGGCGTCCTAGGTAATTTCATCCACATCCCCTTCCCCTCCAGCAGGTTGATTCTCCACCGTGTGTTCGGCCGGTCGAGCAGCCGTCCCAAACGTTCCTGGCTTCTTTGTGTCGGAGATGAAGGTCGACCCCACAGCGAGGCTCATGTTCTGACCGGTTGCAAAAGCAGGCACCTGGACTCCCTCTATCACTTTGATCTCCGTATCACCGTGGAAAGGCTGGATGTCGTCCTTTTCAGCGCCGTCTTCATTCTCCAAGGTGTCGAATCGACCAGGAGCCTTGGGGGCTTTTCTGACCTCCTCGTGGCTGGTGTTGTTGACGTCTTCCCACATGGCTCTTCTGCCCTGTCGTCTCTTCAATCGGCTTGTTGCGTCGGCCACCTTGACATTGAGTTGATCCTGCACTGCCTCTGCTCGCTGTAGGCCCCTCTCGTACCGCAGTCGTTGGGCATGGCTCAGCTGCTTTTTCTTGTCCCGTTTCTGGATGCCAGCTCCTCGGTAGGGAGCCAGCACGTGTGACTCATCTGCTACTCTCGGCGTCTCTTTAAGAGATTTGTCTGTGTTCAACGAGGGCGAAGTCGCTCGTCTTGCTGCTCGAGATCGAGGATTGTCTGGCTTTGTTAGTGTCATATTGAAGACGGTTTAGAGGGTATTTACCCACTCAGAGGAGGTTGCTTAGACTTGCTAGTCTTTGCCATTACGACGACGAGCTGTTCAAGGGCAGGCAGTGACATCCACCCAGGTCATCCATTTAGCAATATAAAAGTGCGTTGAGGCGCGTTGCGAAGTGCCGTACTAGTAACTTTTTTTTGGCCCCTCCCCTCTGTGGAGTTGCCTTAGCGCCTGAGGCAGCAATGACGTAGAGCTATCGTTCCTGCCACTCAAGCCACTTGCACTCAGGCCGTGCACGTTTCAAGGCAGCACCACCACGCATCGCTATCTTATCCAACCCAAACATGCCCTGTATCTAGCGCGTTTTGAAGATGATTCTCTCCTCAGATGGCGCCACCAGAGCGAATGCCAAAGAGACAGAAACTCTCCCCACCTGAATCGCCCCAGGCATCATCACCGTCGACACCTTCGAGCCCTCCCACTCACAACACGCGCCGTGAACGAAGTTCGTGGTACAGCAGGACATGGCCCAGGAAGGCAACTCCAATCACTCAGGTGGCTCGTGAGAGCATTTCCTCAGCAGGAGCGACTGCTGTCGAGACAGCTTCTATCGTCAAGGACAAAATCACAAGTACTCCATCGAGAAAATCGTCGCTGGCCTTGACCCGAGCCAAATCAGGCTCGATCAAGGGCCTGCCTGTGGAGGCGACAGCAACAATGGACAATGCTATGCCACGGGGGAAACGACCGTCAATGACAGATGAGCCCGACACAAAGACTTCGTTGGGTCCTCAGCCGGTTGGCCAAAACCCGCCCTCAGACACCAAAGTCGATGAGCGAGAACCGGCCACACCAAACAACACGAGTATTGCGGTCACTGCAGACACGACTCAAGAGGTGGATTCTGGCACAGGGACCGTGGCCCGTCGATCATGGATAGGCTGGCTCGCTGGCGGAGATGTGACGCCAACGAAAGCCATCCCTAATGCCCAGGCCCAAGGTCAGAATGAAGGAACCCAATCAAACGAGAACGTTAGAAATGACTCGAACACGATACAAGAAGAAAGTATACCGTCTCGACCGTCACCGGCGCAGGCCCCGGTACCGGCACTGGTACAGGTACAGGTACAGCCAGAGGAGCAACCGCCCACAAGGCCCGACCCAACGCCACCTCCCGAGCAGGTGGCACTCAGCTTACCAAAGCGAAGTTGGCTGCCTCTCTGGAAAAATGCTGCAGCGTCTCAATCTGCTCCCGCCATTACATCGCCTACTGGAGCTCTAGAGCCAGCACCCCTTGCTACCGATACGCGGGAGGCTAGTGAGTCGATGGTGAAAAAGCAGGGTGGCCCTAACGGGGAGCTGGAGCGACCTAGTCCAGAACGACATGCTTCCCCAGCCCCGTCTCAACAACCTAACAAGTCCTCGGCGTGGATATTCTGGTCGCGCGACAGAGGAGCAGCCGAAACTCGATCCCTGCAGGAATCATCAGTAGAGGGCGAATTGGCTGTCGCCAACACAGAGTCCGAGAACAGACCACGGCGAGCTTCCTCCTTCGACGTGCAAGAAGGTTCTAAGCCCGACGCGAGAAACTCCCGAACCTCGAATGCCCTCCCTGATACTGTTCCTGCTCAACCGAGTAAGAAATCCAAACACAAAAGCAAACTCAGCAAGGATACGACCCAATCAGAGCCTGAGGACCGACCCAACACAACAAAGGTAGAGAACAAGGCAGCAAAAGCCACGGCAGTTGCACCAGCAGAGGCAAAGTTGTCACGCCCAGCATCGCCCACCCCACCCAAAAAGCAGTATGAGCACCTCCTGCTGCCCTCCTTACGAGACTGCCTCAGACTGCCCGACACTCCCACACTGCTGCAGCAATTTGTAAGGCTCTTTTATCCCACCACAGAACCGGATCTGAGACATCTCAACCTGGCCAAAGATCCGCCGAAGATCAAGAACGCTCTAGCAATTGGTGTTCATGGCTATTTTCCAGCCCCGCTCATACAGTCCGTCATCGGCCGACCCACTGGCACCTCGATCAAATTTGCAAACATGGCCGCAAGATCAATCAAACGATTCACACAAGCACATGGCTACGATTGCAGCGTGAAGACCGCAGCTTTGGACGGCGAGGGCAAGATTGCCGAACGGATTGATCTGCTTTGGAAACTCCTGCTTAATTGGATCGAGGAGATTCGCAATGCAGACTTTGTCATGGTTGCATGCCATAGCCAAGGCGTCCCAGTCGCCATCATGCTGGTGGCCAAACTGATCCACTTTGGCTGCATCAGCAGTGCTCGCGTCGGGATCTGTGCCATGGCAGGTGTCAACATGGGCCCTTTCCCCGAGTTTAAATCGCGCTGGATGAGCGGGACCGCAGGCGAGCTTTTCGAATTTTCCGACCCGAGCAACAAAGTGTCCACCGACTACCTTGCCGCGCTCGAAGACGTCCTGAGTTTTGGCGTTCGCTTGACGTACATTGCCAGCATCGATGATCAGCTTGTATCCATGGACTCGGCTATTTTCGCCCCAGTCTCTCACCCACATATCTACCGTGCAGTATCGATCGATTCACGCCTGCACGCCCCCAGTTTCATCTCTCATCTGATTGCATTTGCTCTAAAGCTGCGAAACCTCGGAGTCCAGGACCATGGATTGATTAGAGAATTATCCGCCTCGCTTGCCGGCAGTCTCTACACCGGCGAAGGCCATTCACGACTCTACGAAGACGATGCAGTGTACGACCTTGCGATTGCTTTTGCACTAAACACCACGAGTATGCCCGGGATCCGACTGACCCGAAGAAAGATCGAGCCTCCAGGGAGCAATCCCTACATTCTGCCGTTTGCGATGAGGGGCGTTCTAGAAGAAGACTTTGTTAAATCAGATCTGCAGGGCGAGGTGACGTTGCTGCTGAAGCAGTTTGACGAATGGAAACCTCAGACCAAGGCGTTGAAAGATGTAAAATTTAGACTAGAAGGCGTGCGGTCGCAGTTGTGACGAAGATCGGTAGACTCGAGCGGATTGTAGAAAACTATTCTTAATTAATCTAGCCCTGGAGGTCATTGAACCCGTATAACAGACAGTGCGTCCCGTCCTGTCATACAGTGATTCTGGACGGTATATATTAAGGCATCTAGGGGATGTTTGTTACTTGTCAAGGCCACCATCAATAATGTGTTGTTGTTTTATTTCCAACCTCAGGAGTCAGGAGTCATGGGGCATCTTTTGCAGAAGCGCTCTCCTTTCCTCCTAAAGACCCTCATAGTCCCTACTCTTTCGTGGGCATCTGGTATTTCTACTCGAAAAAGGGGAATTTGGCTATAACCGCCTCGTAGTCACTTTCCCTAGTCACGTCACGCAGTCTCAAATGTGAAATGTGAATCAAGGGAGTCCGTCACGTCAGAGGTACTAGTCCTACTGTAATACTGACACTCGACCAGATAAAGGTACATATTGGGAGAAATCCAACTTTTCCACATCATCATCATCATCATCATCATCAAATGGGTCATAGGTAAATAGGTAGGTACTAAACAATGAGATTACCTATTCTCTTTGCAAAGTCCAAGTCGAAGTCGAAGTCCAACTCGATGTCGAAGTCCAAGTCGAAGGTCGAAGGTCCAAACTCAGAGGCTTGGACAGGCTCGGACCCTTTCTGGTTGGTACAAAGTATTCCTTTGCGTGCCCACATACTACTAGTAGTACACGTGGGAGTGCGCCGGGGTGGACCGTGCTCGCGAGACTCCCCTTCGTGCCCCTTCTCTCGTGTCTGTTTCTTTGTACCCTTGGCCCCCTTGGCCTCCCTAGAGTGCCCCAGGAGTGTGCTTTGACAAAGAGCTCTGACCACCAGCTTCCACCATCATGATCCACGTGGTTCGAATGCCAGTGCGCTCGCTCATGACTTTTGTCTTCCTTTCCATGCCACTTATCTTCTCGTTGACTTATTCGCCCCTTGCACTCTCTCGCTCATTTCACTTGCTCAAGAATTGAATCTATCTGTTTACTGTGCACTCTCTCGGTATCGATCTAAAAGGGTACACTCACTCACGCACTCACGCACTCACGCACTTACTTTCTTGGGGGTTCTGAAAAGCCAGCGACCAAGAAACCCAGATACCGCGAGACAATCCCAACTATCAGCCCTAAAGCAACTATCTGGTATTATTTGATATTTGAGATTTGGTAAATTGATGGTAAATGGCTCAAGCAATCCTAGAAGCTCTCCGACAACGCACCGCCATCTGGCATAAATTCCACAGCCGAGCAACGTCGCAAAGTCTGACTCTCAATAGAGATCAAGTGACGGTCTGGCTGCGGCGGCGGAGTGACGAGGCGAAGAGTAGGAAGGCCGAAAGGGATAGGCAGCTGGAGTGCTTCATATGGCGGATTGGGTAAGCTCTTTCTCTTCTTCTTTTGTTTCTTCTTTTTTGTTTGGGGTGAATACTGCAGGGGAGAGAACCATTTTTGTTTGTCTAATGAGGTTGAATTTGTAGGGAGAGCTGAAAATCCAAAAACCAAAACAAACGGAGAAATGGTGGGACTTTTGAGATCATGCATGCATGACTTACCGGATGATGAACTCTTTTGATTTACGGACTGATGATGCCCCGAGCACGGAGCATGAGGAGATGATGCTTTCCGGGCGAACTGGGGCAGGCTAGAGAGATGGTTTGCAATGCTTGCTATTCCCACCCTGATTTTTTTTAGAGTGGGAAATGATAAAGGCGTCAGACAGTGGGCAGGATCAGTTAGTTCTCACCGGAAGCAAGGCTTGCGAGTCAGGTTCTTAGGCAAGCTCGGGGAGGGCTAGAGCAGTGTCTCTCGTACTTACGGTCAAAGTCCCCATGGGGACTCAGGTTCTGTCTCTTCTCGGCTGGACAGGTGAAACAATCGGAGTCGTTGAACTCAAACAATGAGACACGATCGTATGGTATGGCTTGATGCGGATGAGTCTGGCATCGTTGGATCGAATTGCGTCCTTTCTGTTGGGGCTTCAGGGTTGCCAGTCTGGCTCTGATGAACCAGGCTATTCTGCGATGTTGATAGAAGTTCCAATATCATTGTGAAGTGCTTGCCGGCTCTAGAAGAGAACGGCCGCGCCCTGTAAGATTAGTTTCTGTAAAGAACGTTACATTGCAAAGAGTGTGAGTGTGACCATGGAAATGCGACACATGGCATGTCAATACGATATTTGATTTGGGGAATGGCTTGGATATTCCTGTTTGCGCGAGCCAACCAGTTTTGCACGTAGTTCTCGATGTCTCTGCAAAAAGCTGGCGATGTCGCACACATTTCGCAGTCGGTTTTTTTTGTTGAGTATGCGCCCCTCGGTGGTGCGAAGCTTGAAAGAAAACCTCTGTAAAAAGTCAAGTCTTTGTCGACCTTAACACAAGGTGATCCCGCATACGCATCCACATCAGCTCCTCGTCGAATATAATCTAGTAAGAAGGCGTCTCTTTCCGAGCCCCGGCAGAACCAGCGTAACCCACGGGATTTCCCACCACTTCCTGACAACCTTGGATGCTTCGATTTTGCAAAAACAGATCTCGCTGCACCGTCCCGCTCACATCACCACACCGGCATTGCTAGCAATACGCGGCCACAGCTCGGCAGCCTCCTTTGCCACCGGTCCCGTAATCGCCGAGCCCTTCATCTCGCCCTTTGGATTCACAATCACACCTGCGTTGTCCTCAAAGTATAGGTAGATGCCGTCCTGTCTCCGCCATGGTTTCGATTGTCTGACGACGACTGCGGGCATGACTGCGTCGACAAGTTAGCATCTGCTCTCTCTCGTCCCGTTTCTTCTCGCTGGGCCCCTGCTCGATGCGAACGGCCCAGGGCGGGTATATATGTTCGTACCTTTCTTTCTTAACTCGGGCTTTCCCTTCTTCACCGTAGCCATGACCATGTCTCCAGCACCGGCGGCCGGCAGTCTGTTTAATCGAGCACCGATGCCCTTGACTGAGATGATGTAGAGGTTTCGTGCGCCGGAGTTGTCTGCGCATGACATGACGGCGCCGCTGCAATGGTCTCATGTTAGCCTTCACAGTTCTTTTAAATGCTCTTGCTAGCGGTTCCTCCCAAATTTGTGTGTCCTCTCCACCGCAAACTGCGCTGGCTTTGGAATTCTGTGCTCGCGAACGAGGAGGGAAAACAACGTACACAGGCAGACCGAGAGTCATCTTCAGCTTGTTGCCGGCGGTTCCTCGACTGTTCAACAATTAGCCATCTCTTCCACGTTTTTTCTCTCTTCGATTTTGCAGGCTCATTCACAGCCTGCAAAGAGATTCCAATCGTACCCTCGTTTGGACGACATGTTGACGGCGGTTTCGTGTGGCTTTTCTGTGTGAAAACAGTATTCTCAAGGCGCAGGTAGTCTTGCGATCAAGGTGGATGCACTGTCGCCCGCACAAAAAAGTGCGCCAAGATTTACTGCACCATGCATCATTGCTGGCTGCCGTACAATGAGCCACCACGTGACCAGACTTTTCTTTCCTCGACTTACGGTCTACAAGAAGACAGAATACGAGAGACATTACTAAAATACATTTGGAATTTCCTTGGGGAGTGAGCGAGCCTGAGCTCGTGGACAGCAGTATCTAGCAGCAGAGACCTCTACATGTTCTCCTTTGAGTCTGACCACTTCATAATACAAAATGCACGGATTCAATGGACCTTTGCTCGACGGGTGCGCCGTTGACACCTGTTGTTTCCGGACGCCGATGCTCAGAACAACCTTCCCGCCTCCTAAGCCATTCGTAACCATTCAAACAAGAGATCAGTCATCATCATTTCAGGATCTAGCAGCTTCTGTGCGTGCCTGACCCTCTGCGTCGGCCTCTTCACGTTCTTGCAAGCCTTGCTCCTGAGCCGCCGCCGCCGCACGGTCAGTAATAATCTCCCTCTTGATTTCGATAGCTTCCTCGTCGTCCGCTGGAACTGCTGGAACGGTTGTAGAACTCTGCTGAACTTCCTCTGGAACTTCAACTTTGGTGGATTCGGCTCCTGAAGGCTGGTCAGCATCCCCCATCGTCACGTCTCTCTTAGATCCGCTGTCACCAGGGCTTGCTACACTCGAGTCCTTGCCATTGTTCGGCGTGTCAATGTTCATTTCGTCTGGATCAGCCGGGAGTGGTGAGGCGCCGGCAGGAGTGCCAAACCCACTATCTGCTGCGGAATCCACAGTTTCCTGCAGGTTTCGATGATCAATGAAATGCCGTCGTTTCCGTGCACCATTTGTCTTGCGCACTCCATTCTGCTGCGCCATGTCTTCGTCTTCGCTCTCACTGAGCTCACCATTCTTCTCCACTCGCTTGTCAAAGCGGCGCTGTGTCATCCTCTTATCGGGATTTACATCTTCGTCCTCATCGTCGAGAGCGGCTTCGTCGTCGTCGTTCAATGCCAATGAGGGAGGCACATCTTGCATCTGTACAGACGGCACGTGCTGTGTGCGTTTCAAGTTCTCGAGCACGGTTTTAAGTATTTTGTCAAGATATTCCTTGGAATTTGCATTGTCCATGTTCGAAGGTCGTACATCCAGCTCATAGTCCGGCGCGTAGTATTCGTAGTAATCGTTATACGGCAGATTGGCACTCATGTTGTCTCCAACAAGGCAGCCAGTCTCATATGCCCACGTGCGAGCAACGTTTCTCATTGTATAGCCACCACCACCTAAAATGAGGGTCGGCAGGTTGTACGACTTGACAAAATTGACACAGTTTGCGTGACCTTTCATGCTGAGGTTGAAGCAGCCTAATCGATCGCCAGAAAGCGAATCTCCTCCGCATTGCAGGACCACTGCCGAGGGTCGGTAGAACTCCATGATCGCCTTGATGACCGGTTCGAAGATGTGCTTGTAAGAGTAGTCGTCAATGCCGTCACGAAGGGGGAAGTTCACTGCGTAGTACTTCCCTTGTCCCACGCCGGTATCTCTGAGCTCGCCAGTGCCAGGGAAGTATTCGCCGTACTTGTGGAAGGAGGCCGTCATAACTCTGTCGGTGGTGTAGAAGGCCTCCTCCACACCATCGCCATGATGCACGTCGATGTCGATGTACAACACTCGTTGATGAAATCTCAGCAGCTCGATTATGCCAAGCACAATGTCGTTGACGTAGCAGAAGCCGGATGCTTCGCTCTTCTTTGCATGGTGGAGCCCTCCAGCCCAATTGATGGCAATGTCGGCCTTTTGTCTGTTCAATCGTGCAGCACCTTCCATTGACCCACCGGCACTAATACCGCAGAACTCGAAGAGCCCATCAAACACAGGACAGTCGTCTCCGACGTTGTACTTTTGCTGTTCTTTCTGAAACGACTCCATGTTATCTGGCGTGACCTTGGCAAGGAACTCGATGTATTCGTCGGTGTGGAACTGGGTCATTTCGTACTTTGACGCCGGCTTTGCTCTGTAGATCTCCATTTTCTTGTACAAGCCGTAGTTCATGACCAGACTGTGCGCGAGCCTTATTCGGTGCGGTTTCATCGGGTGTCCTGAGACGTATGCATAGTTGCCAATATCCGAATCGTAGAAGTAGGCAATGCGTTTCTTGTCGTTGCCGTTCAGATTTGGTGGGTCAAGCGGCGCGTACGCCATTTTGACTCGCGTGCAACGGCGCTGCTCTGTCTGATAGTGGGAGTGTTCGCTGTGGCTCAAACGGGAGGCAGAGAACGAAGTCAGAACTTCAAAGTTGGTCTGAATCGTATGGCGGAACGCAAATGAGAATGCTCCTTCTGAATCACGGGTTGAGGACTTTGGGAAGGGTGAATAGAAAGGGAAAGACAGTGAAGGTTGGGGATAACAGCTGAAAGAAGGTGAACAATTCTACCTCTCAGCTCGAGAGTGGAAATTCCGCGACCAACTTTCACTCTCCAAAAAGAGATGCACAGGTCCTCCAGGTCGCAAGCCTCGGGCAAGGAAGGCTATCGAAGGCTATAGGCTGGGCACCAAAGTCCGGCGGATCTTAGGGCCGACCCCCACTAGTACAAACGAAGCAGTGCCTATTACTACGCAAGCGTGCGCATGCTAGAGCCAGCTTACTATCCGCAAACTAACAGTACTAGTGCGTCTAGTGCGTCTAATAGTCCAGGTACCCGCGGCGTTGCGTGTGTTAGTCAATTATATGCAAATGTCAACCACGATCACAGCCGTCGCCTCATCTTCTATCGCCATCTTTCTCTGCGGCGTGGTTCCCGCTTCAATCCAGCTGAAGATTGTTGTTGTTCAAGTCGGATCTTGAGACCGGTCACGAAAGCACTCGCATAAGGAATCCCAGTCCAAATCCAGCCCTGCCTTGCTCGATCGAGCATATCCCCCACAATCATGGATCGATTCAATCGCATGCTTGCTGCCGCTCAAGGCATGGGCATGAATCAGCCCGGCCCTGGCGCCGACGCCGCAAACCTAGTCGATAACTCTGAAACCGTGTACATCTCCTCATTAGCGCTACTCAAGATGTTGCGACACGGCCGAGCAGGTGTGCCGATGGAAGTCATGGGCTTGATGCTGGGAGAATTCGTCGATGACTTCACCGTCCGGGTAGTCGATGTGTTTGCCATGCCGCAGTCAGGAACATCGGTATCGGTGGAATCGGTGGACCCAGTATTTCAAACCAAAATGATGGACATGCTGCGGCAGACGGGACGACAAGAGACGGTGGTGGGGTGGTATCACTCTCATCCTGGGTTTGGCTGCTGGCTTTCCAGTGTCGATATCAACACGCAACAATCATTCGAGCAGCTGACGCCTCGAGCCGTGGCCGTCGTGGTGGACCCGATCCAGTCGGTCAAGGGCAAGGTGGTGATTGATGCTTTCCGATTGATCAATCCTCAGACGTTGATGATGGGCCAAGAGCCAAGACAAACAACGAGCAATCTGGGATACCTCAACAAGCCGTCGATACAAGCCCTCATTCACGGTCTCAACCGACACTACTACAGCATTGGCATACAATACCGGAAAACTGGGCTGGAAGAGAACATGCTCATGAATTTGCACAAGGAGGTCTGGACAGAAGGCCTGGAACTGCCAAACAGTTTCGGTGGCGAGAGACAAAAGACAGAAGAGGGATTGAAGAGGCTGGTCGACCTGGCTGATGGCTACGAGAAGAGAGTACGAGAAGAGAACGAGCTTACTAAGGAACAGCTCAAGACCAGATACGTGGGCAAAGTAGACCCGAAGAAGCACATCGAGGACGTGGGGCAGCAGCTGATCGAGGACAACATCGTAGCCGTATCGAGACAAATGATCGACAAGGAGGCGAGCGTAGCGAAGAAGTCAGAACAAGCCAATGGCCACGTGGCGAATGGTGGCATGGACATTGACGATGACTGAGATGCATTCGACCATCTTTGTGACGCTGAGCATTGTGGGCGTTCTGCATCGGTACACGGACAACTTCAATTGCCAAATCATTCTTGGGCTGACGTGTCTAAGTCGAGACAGGAACTCGTGCTTTCAAGCAAATGAGAATCAATTGGCATGCTCATCCTCATTATGGCGCACATGTTTACTTGCCCAGTCTGCTTCCTTACCCCATCTGACCTGCCTCCCCTGCTCCTCCGCCTCCTCTCTTAGCCGGCCAACTAATGGGCCATTCACATCTACCCCGGGATTGCCATCTAGTTCCACGTACTTCAACTGTGGCATCACTTCAAGCACATCCCCCAGCAAGTCCCCGCAAAAGTCGGTGTAGAAGTTAAACGAGATCCTGTACTTTGCAAACGCCGGATGACTGGGGTCAAACTCGACAAACACCTGAAGAGTCTGTACCGCAACCAGTTTCTTCAGACGCCGTGCGAGACTGCGTGTGACTTTCCAGCTCTGGGGAATGCTCGTCCACGAGGGCCCAACAATCATCTTGAGATTGGACACGTGCAGCAGGTAGTGGGAAGGGAGATCAAGCACTGTGGGTGGTGCTTCGAAGAGCTGGATGGGAAAGATGTTGAAGCGAGTGGTTGAGTACAGGATATGTGCGGCTTCGTTGTGTATGCGGTGGGAGACGAGCAGAATAGAGAGGCGATTGCGACGGTTGGCATTGGATTTGCCGCGGCTTTCTGCTCTTGAAAACAACAGGTCGTGATAGATTCGGTTGCGCAGTTCCGACGGAAGGTCAAAGAAACGGAACGGCTGTTCTGGCACTGACTTTGCTGAGCTGAGAGCAAGTTGAGCTAGTGCCTCTTCGAGCATCAGACCATTGTTTTCCACCGCATCTTGTTTCCGCCTTTGCTTCCTCTTTGAGTAGCCCGGACGTCTGTCTTCAGGCACCGGGAACGCTTCTACGAGCCCATCGTGCCACGTTGGCATCTTTCGAACCCTTAGGGCAATTAGGATTGAGCAGGTCACAGCACAAGACACAGCCACGAGAACAAGGACGGGTCCTGGCACCGGTACCGCACGGCTCGTGCTAAGGTGAGCTGTGGAGAACTTGAAGATCCAGCTCAGCAACGGCAAGGGCCCAAGACTCGGAGTAAGTCGCGAAGATACCTCAAGTAGGGAGGTACTTCAACCGGTGCGAGTACTAGATTACCATGATCGAGAGGGTCATGTCTCGTCCTTACGGGGCAGCCCAAATCAGAGGATGAGTCCTTTTCGGTGCTCTTGAGGAGAACGATATAGTCTGGTCTCCCCAGCTAATACAGCTGCAATTCGAACATGATGGTCTGTGGACGATGAGCCAAATTTTCTGGGTTTCAACTTTCTGTTTGTAAAAAAGGAAAGAAAGATCGAAGGAAAGAGCGGCCCGAAAATATGACATCCAACGACATCGCAGCCGCTCCGCAGAAACAAAATATGTTTGCGTCGTTTGCATGCTTTGACTTGGAGGCCGAAACACCTCCATAACCGAACATTTTGGAGATGCGCGCGGACAGCCTCATCGACCTCGAATCAATTTCCTCGACACCATCATCTCGAAGCGAACAGCATCCCCCTTCCGGCTGTCCTCATCGCTTCGACTCTGCTGTTCCGGATGGTTGATCAAGAATGCTCAGTCGTGCCGCTCTCCCTCTTCTGAGGCCTCGTTCTCTCCATACAGCAACACGACGGGCTTTTTCACAATGCCAGACTCGTGGTATTCGCAACGATAGAGGACGATTGCATTCTCCTGGCGATTTCAAGAGTCCCTCTCAGTCGCCACCCTCACGAAAGTACGATCAGCCACTGCGGCAGGTGCCCCAGCAAGAGTCGCAGGAAATCCATGCAGATAATACAACGCCAGAACCACGGGAAGCTGCCCATGCTGATTCTCCCTCGGATTCATCACCCCCACATCCTCAGCAGGCACGCCCAAGAGCTCGCCCGGTGCAGGAGGACGAGGAAACCCAACCTTCACGACCGCTGCCAGATCTGAGGGATGGAATTCCCTCTGATTATGACCCAGACGCAGCACCACAAAAACCACTGCCTGACTTGACCCAGGGGATTCCGTCAACAATAGACGCAGAGCTGTTGGAGGCACAGAAAAAGGTGCATGCTTCAAAAGAGAGTCTCAACATCACCGAGGAAGCAAGCGATCCTCAATCTCCCGACCCAAGCGACCGAGGAGGCGATGGCTTACCTCGCAGCTCCTACGTTTCATCCAGCGATCGAAGACGCTCCGCGCTCACCAAGTACTTCTACCTCTGTCTCGGCCTGGGAACAGTGTCCTACGCGCTGTACATGGGTCGAGACTGGGATGAGGAAGAGGCCCAAGTGCATAAGGATGTCGCTAATGGATACACCCCCGGCCTGATGTATGCGCGTGCCATGGCTAGGTGGGGCTCGACAATGAGCTACTACAAGGATCCCGTGACGAAGAAGCTGCTTCCGGATGCCCATCTGATGGATCCCAACATGCCCCCTTTCACCCTGGTCTTAGGTCTGGAAGACGTGCTTGTGCACTCCGACTGGAGCCGAGAGCATGGCTGGCGGATAGCCAAAAGACCTGGCATGGACTATTTCATCAAATACCTCAGTCCGTACTATGAGCTCGTCATCTTCAGCAATCAGCCATCCTTTACCGTCGATCAAATTCACCGAAAGATCGATCCCTATCAAATGATCTATCCACTGTACCGAGAAATGACAGTGTATGAAGATGGGGGCTATGTCAAAGATCTTTCTTATCTCAATCGAGATTTGAAAAAGGTTGTGGTAATAGACTCAGACGCCCACGCTGTGAAGAAACAGCCCGAGAACGCCATTGTGTTGCCCAAGTGGACGGGTGATCCCAAGGATACCACTCTCATTGATCTCATCCCCTTCCTTGAAAATTTGGCCAATCTAGGCTACACCGACACCCGGGAAGTGCTCAAATCCTTTGAAGGCAAAAACATACCCGTCGAGTTTGACCGCCGTCAGAAGTTACTCCGCGAAAAGTGGGAAGCACAACAGGCTGAGAAACGAAAGCATCGACGAAGTGGCGGCTTCAGCCTGGGCTCGATCTTTGGTGCCAAGCCCAAACCGCAAGACGGTATGCAGACCATTCACGATGCCGAGCTGGAGGGCAAAATGTATTCCGATATCATCAGAGAAAGGGGCCACGAAATGTACCAGAGATTGAATAAACATCTCCAGACCGAAGGCCCCAAGATCATTGCCGAGCGAGAGGCCATGGAGAAGAAAATGCAAGAAGAGGCTATGGCGAGCATGAAATCAGGCATGTTTGGCTGGTTCGGCCCATCAACGCAGAAAGAGGAGGGAAAATGAGCTGAAAGAAGCTCAGCTGTGTCATCTCTGCTCTCATTGCGTGGCAATCGTTTCCTGGGATGGATAGAGCGTGTCAGCTTGTTCTTCTTGTGCCACAATTTGCCTTCATCCCCAGGTAGGTCCTGCATATCATTTGTACAGCTAGCCAGTGTATAATCAAATAAACGTTGTGGAATTCCTCCTCGTCTTCAATGAGAACAACACATAGACAAAGATAAATAATAGATCTGACATATCTTATAACCGAATTTTTGGCGACATGTCAACGCTTAGTGTACGAGGTCTTGATTGGCGAGAAAATTGGCGTCGGCTTAAGAGCTGATTCAAAGATAGAAACAGGGGCGAAAGCGGCTGGGCACGTCGCCACAAACCCCCTAGCCTCACCTGAAGAAGCAACGATCAAGCCGCACTATACATAATCTAGGCTAGTCTCACAAGGAAGCGTCACACCGAGAAACGCGCTTAACTTGCACTTTTCAATTCTGGAATGGCTTCATGCCATGCCGCGCCCGTGCGTTTGATCAGCATACTTCGTCCCTACGGATTCTTGTTACAACATTATCAAAGTTATCGAGACACAACCTGTTCGATCGCTTTCAAATCACACAACTTCAAGAACCACGTGCATTGGTAGCTTGCGTCGTAAACGGTGCGTTGATTACGCCGTTTGGGAGGGTGACACCAGATCTAGCCCATCGGAGGCGACGACAACCCCTCAAGCTACCTCGAAATCAATTCTTCTACATCTCTTCCACCTAACGTCGACTTCTCACAGAAAACATCCATGGGGTCTTCTAGACCAGGATCGTGCTGAGCCGGTGGCTCCCATCCGTCAGCAATGTGCCCTCTCAGCCTAACACCGTCGTGCTAAGTTATATCACGATATCTACAGCAATGAATGGCTATCGCAATACGGTACCAGGATTTGCACACGACGATGATCCAATCTCGCCACAATCACTTGGTTCTTCTCCCTGGAATACCAATTCCTATGTTCCGAATAATCATTCTGCCAGCAAGACGCCAGCTGGACGTGATCTGCAATACTCGGATCGGTCTGTAAACTTGTTTCACCAACTCCCGCCAGAAGTCATCGATAGGTAAGTCGTCGGGAAGAGAAACTCAATGTGTCTTCACTTCCACCTCCCACTACGTCCTTGCAGCTGACAATATCAGAATCCTGTGGGCTGCTGATGCTAACGGCTTCGCTTCGTTGTGCTTATTGAATAGAGCATGGTATCAGAAGTCTCAAAACTTAGAGCTCTACGCCTATCATCTTTCACGATGTCCATCATATGCACTCTCGAATAACGTCATTACGGGACCATTCCGCAAGAACGATCTTTACCGACTGAAAGCGAAGTTTGCTGCTGAGGTGCGACGAAATCTTTTTGATGCTTATCTACGACCTCGAGAAACACATATTAATCTAATTTCCGTGAGCGCCAATTCCTCCGCGGCATTTCCTGGTGGTGAAGCCTTTAGGTTCGAATTTTCGCCAAACGGAAGGACAGTTCTCGCGATTAGCTCTTCGAGGATCTATGTGCTCGATGCATCTTCCGACTCCGTCGAGGTAAGGCGAGAGCTGAAGACCGTCCGACGTCCACTGTCCGCTTCAGTGACTGACGATGGCTCGCTCCTCGCCGTGCTGTCCTCGAAGTATCAAGCAAATATTTATGGGCTTACCGAGGATAGTCCGGCCCGGCATCTCCAAGTCATTGTGCTGGACAACCCACCGAGGACAATAGCATTGGCCCACGAAGGTACAGTGCTTGCTGCGGCTTGGAAAGGCGGTATCGAAGTCTTCTCTCTCGCTGCCAATGCACTCTCGACTGATCGAAGAGCTGTTCGAAGCGAAGCTGTTGACTCGCTTATGTTCTCTGGCGACGGCTCTATGTTAATAGGGAGCTCTCACGATCTAGAAGAGCCAAACGCAGTCGTCATCACCGCGCCCTTCTACACCGAGAACGACCCGAATATTACACCTCGAGCGATACATAGTCGAATGTGGACCACGCAGATTCTGTTTCCCCAGATCAGTAGTACCGTTAGCCACGTGGCGTTATTGCCAGGTCATACAGAAGGCGATACGAACTGGTTATTCGCTTACGATCATACGCTCATGACGTATCGCGCGGTTCGGACAGACGACACGAGGACAGGTGTCGCATATTTCTTAAGCCCTCCCACAGAGGATCGCTTTGAATTTCCTCAGCCATGTCTTGCACCGGTGGCTACCGCTTGTGGCACACTAGCAGCAGCGGGTTTTGCTGAGTACGGACTTTGGCTTTACGGTATACCCGAACGGCTAGACATCAGCCCGGATATGGGGTCAGTCGTTGAAAGAAATGAAGAACGGTTGCAAGGTCGCATGGCTCTTACATCAGCAACGGGTCATTTGGAACCACTAATGGCGTACTCTCCCTCAGTTTCTGGCAGCAGCGAGATGATCGACATCGAAGAAGATGGTCTAGCAGGCAAGGTGGATTGGCGCCAAAGTCTGTTCGTGAAGTGCAAAACTATCCCTGGCATTCACGGATTCAATAGTGCAAAATGGGTCGAGAATTCTGACGAATTTCCTTGCGCATTTGGTGGCAAGCGGCTCATTGTGACAGCTCCCGCAGGCGTTGGCAATTTCGCCGAAGACTTGGGCGAAGAGAACATGCCTGTCGATGGGTCAAGAATATGTCTGTTGGACTTTGAGTATGGACCATTTGACGGTCAGAGTCGTGAAATTACCATCGAGGTTGGGGATAACGAGCCTGAGCTTCTCAAAGAGCAACTCGGTAACATCGAAATCGAGGTTGCTATGGAAAGACGACGAACCGTACGCACAACACGGGGCCGCAATGCTCCCACAGGAAGAATGGCTTTGGGGAGATCGCATACAGCGGCATCGCCTCCGCAGCAGCAGTCATACCTGGACGAAGTTGTTCGAAGAAATTTCGTGTCTCAGCCCTCGTCTCCTAGCGAAGATCCCTTAAGTGCGATCACACGCACATCGGGACTTTCCAGATCTCAAACTGCAGCTGGATTTCAGCATGCTCGATTTCCGCCACGACCTCCGTTAGGTACGTCTTTCACCGACAATTCCCGACACGGCCAGCGATTGCCACATAGACCGTCAGTAGACAGCTGGGAGACGCCTCCTCCACCGTATGGTCATGATGGCCTCGCGCATCCTTCCCTTGGACCTCGTACGCACTCCTCCTCGCCGAATCTCCAGCCGTGCTCAAGCCATGACTCAAGCCAATCAGCTACTGTTAACGGAAATCTGTCTCAGCTAGGAACCTTCGGGCAAATGACTCCAAGGTTACAGAACGGAGTCTCTCCGCAGCCCGCAGCGTCGCAGCAAGCTCGAAACCCACAATATGGCAGGCCAAGTACTTCAATGGGTGGGACGATGATGACAGAAAATGGGCCTCCCCAACGTGCCATGGGCCAATATGGTGGCATAGCGCGGTCTCCACGGCCAGACAATATTCCAGAAGAGACGGGGAACACCAGATGGGAACGGTCTGATCGTCAAAACTTGATCAATCAAAGTCCTGTGGTCAGCCCTGTCGGAAGCCCAGATGCTTATTTGAGCGGTAGACGTCCGCAAACACACGACGGTATCTCGCAGGAAGTCATTCTAGGTCTCAGACCGACCTTGACACATCCGATCTCCCCTCCTGCCCTTGAACATCAAGCATGGTTGCAGGAGCAGCCACTGCCATCGCCACGCGTCGTCAGCCATGGCGAAAATCAAGTGAGTTTGACCGGTGCTAATCTACAAAATCGCCTCAACCACCCTGTACCTCCAGTCCCAGCCAACGAGTCCCCGGCTAGCACTTACAATGCTGCACAAGTTCCGTATCTACCGCTACAGCAGAAGCCTAATATTGGACCACCTTCTACTCAACATGTCCACGCAATGGCACCCAGTACGCCCACTGCAGAACAAATGGCACGTCTGAATCGACGATCGCTATCGCCCTTGCCTCCACCATTGCAATTAGGTCCGCCAAGTCATAGGTCTACGGCGTCTCACGACTTTGGCGCTGTTCCCCCTTCTCCACCTCGAGGAGCGTGGGGCGCTGCGGGTGTCCCTGGCTCACCTTCCTTCAATCGTGCGATTGCGACACCAAATGGGCTTTCGCGAAACAATTCTAGAGGGAGTAATCGGTCGGTTGGGTTGTCGAGATCCACTCCGAATCTTCTAGTACCAGGTCACACTACAAGACCAAGCTACCAGAGATTGGACACCATCAACAGTGTCAACAGTGCCATTGTGCCGCTAGAACACGACCGGTCGCATAGTGTCGTTGGGAACGAACATATGAGAATAGGTCCAAATGGGAGACCGATTATGACAGACTCTAGATTTGTCGACGAGAAGAAGGTAAAGAAAGGAAAGAGAAGAGATGGAGAGAAAAGTGGACGGAAGTGCATTGTCATGTGAGACGAACCACCGGTCAAAGCGAAAGTTTCGGGATACGGCTTGAGTGAAGACTAGTGTTGAACGTGAGTCTCAATTCCTAAGACATATGCAATACGAGGCTACTCTGCCATCGGTCACGGGGAGCGTGCATTTTGACCTCACCTGGCCTCCGTGGCGTTCTGGAGAAGATATCAATATATAATCTGATTTGCAGCGAAATTTAGTCATGTAAGAAAGCGATGGCAAACATCATCATCGTAAAAATCTGATAGACAGGTATGCTCGAGCATGATCTCCGAAGAGGAGAAGCAGCGAAATTGCAAATTCCTGAATATCGCCTTTTTCAGCTTCCTCGTCCTCACGAATACCTCTTTTCTTGGTCTTCGCTTCTATGATAGAAGCGGGAATACGAGATTCTTTCATGCTTCGTGGAGTCATTACGACAACGAGTTTCTTCGAAGCTCGTTCCTAGAGTACCCGTTGTCACAATACCTGATTTCAGGTGAGCATTTCTAGGTGCTCCACAAAAGGCAAGGTACTCATGCAGCCGCTATGTACAGCTTTGTCGTGTGAAACATCGTGACGACCCATTTAGATTTGGCCTTAAGTTGTGTGATGGGGATCCATAAACCTAGGATCACTAATCTCCCGGGCCGCATCGCATCTGAACTCTGCATTGTTAGAGGTGACGATCACTTCCGCGCTCCTTACTACTCCTCTCTGATCGCTCATGTATGCCAAACGAATCCGGCTTGGATTCAACTCTCAGGAGGATTCAGATCAATTGCGCTTTTGCTGTTGCTTAACATCTCTGCCATTCAAAGTGAATTAATTTCAACAGGGAAATCCTGATCCGGGAGGACGCGAAACGCCTCACAACCGCCACAACTCCACCAAACTCGCACGATGGCAAAGCCACGGAGTGCTTCTAACCCAAAAGCGCCCATCTGCTTCCTCGATCTTCCGACTGAAATCAGGCAGCAAGTGTATAGCTACAGTGTCCCTGTGTGCCGTCTGGCGCCATTTCCATATTCAGACCCAGAATGGAAAATGAAAACCGTGTCGCCACTGGAACAACGGGGTGTTCCGCAACTCTTGTTTGTGTCCAGCAGGATCTACGAGGAAGTGGCACCGCTGGTCTACGGCCAAGCGGTGCTTGAAGTTGCGCCTGCCCAACAAGGCTACACGTACTTTGAAATTAAATCGACTGCGTCGGGCAGGGTCATCCCGTATTCGTACACGCGCATAACGAATACATTTCGGTTCTACCGACCTGAACACCTGAAGATGGTGCGACGAGCTCACATCTTCAGCAATCAGGCTGATGTGGTCGACGGTCAGTGCTATGAGGCACTGCTCCAGTGGCTGGTGGAACATACAGGCGTCGAGAATATTTGCCTTTCCTCGAGACCGATGACTCGCATCCGAGGTCAGGCGAGTTTTGATATACCATCTTGGCGAGCGGCCTTTTACCATAACTATAGACAGCTTTCCATCCAACACGGCGGTCTGAGGATCATAAGGATCTGGACGCAAGCGAAACGCCCACCGTGGGAGCATGAAAAGATCTCACGCTTGAAATGCAAGGCCAACGACGGCACTCTCAACCCCATTCAGATTTACTTCTGGTCGGCGTCATCGTCCACCACGTACAAGGTCGGGACTAAGTATCCGGAGCACGGTCTCCTGCAGCTTGACCCCCGATGGTTGACCAGATTGAATGATGAACCGGAAAAGATTCAACGGCTTGAGATCGCGGCGCCCCTGATTGACGATGTTGTGCACCAGATCCTGGCTGGACGTGAGCTGAAGGACTACAGAGACAATTCGCGGCATTTCATTGGCGATTCATGGCTATATCAGATGCTGCTTGTCTCGACAATGAGTGTAGAAGTAAGTTGATTCGGCTTTTAACAATTGTATCTCCAAGGACACGACAGATATTATGCAAGATCACTCAATACATACATCCAAAGGTCAGCGGCAGCAACAGCGGCAGCAACAGCGGCACCACTACAAAGCTGATCACTACATATCCGTGGCTCGTTTCAGAAAGCTGCCGAGAAGGACGAAGCACACATTGATGCACTTTTGTTCTCGATGAAAGAGGAATGACAGAGATCCTGACTAACATACCGAGGTCACTCACATCCAAAGCTCAAGCGTTGCCTTCCCTGAAGGTTGTGCTGCAGAAAGTGGGGAGGGTGTTAGCCAGCTGGGCTTGAGCGAGCAACGAACGCTGTGCCCGTGGACCTCGTGATTAATTCGCCTAGCCTGTTGACAGAAACATTGACGAAGGTCGTTTGAAGTTGGGACTCTTCAAATGGCGGAACCGGACGAGCGAGCACGAGCGAGGTACTTAGCCCAGGCCAAAATGAGTAACTGGTGCCCTACTAAGGGCCCTCTGTTCGTATTTCTCGTGTTCGAAGCTCAAATAGGACGAATACGAACTCTTAAGAGGTTGCATAACTAGCGCGACGTAAATCACGCTGGCAACGCGTCGGAGCTCGAGTCTAAACGCGAACTGTGCGTCATTGAAGCCTCTGCTCCAAAAACTGCGCAAGCCATATGAACAGTGGTTCTGACCACGAGTTGCTTCTGAATGGCCTGGCAATGGTCAAATTACAAGCAGGCACAGTATCGAACCAGCCAGTAAACCGAAAACGAAAACGAAACTCCAATCATGAGCCAACGACAACTGTGGAACTGAGTGACGAGGCCGCGACGACCTCGATCGTCCCGACAAAGACAACTGATGGCGGGTCGAAGCCACGAAGAACCAAGGCTAGATCGAGACCGCCACTGCTTCATCGAAACTCCTCAACGAACCTGGTCGAAACGGATATCCCCTGGCCAGATCACATCAAGTATCTGGCCACGCTACATAAAGCGCTGAACATCGTATACACCTTTTGCTGCACCCGGAAGCACTTCGCTACGACATGGGACAACATCAAATCGGCTGTTGAAGGCCATACCAAGAAGCCTCTTGTTGAGGAAGACGTTGCTCAAGTCAAAGCTTTGATGCCCCGAGCCATCAACTTTCTGTATGTTGATGAGGAGCAACTACTGACGACGCTACGTGGTGAAGACGAGGATGTCAGTGCGGGGAACACGGACGCTTATGAGCGAGCTGCCGCTGAGCAGGCTGCAAGGGAGAGACAGAAACGAAAGGAAGCAGCTCAAGAACTGTTGCTCTTTGAATTCGTCGATGGCGATCTGAAAAGACAAGTTATTGATCCCAAAACTGGCCAACCGACCAGAGCGACACAGAAACTGAGAAACGAAGAACTCAAAATGCCAGTTTTCAGTCAGAAGTCGATGTTGAAGCTGATCGAGAAACGAAATGTGAAATTCGCTTCTGCGGTCAATGCTTTCCTCAATCAGTGTGTGGCGGACGGGATCGATGCTGTCGAGAAGATACTGAAAGAGAAGGATCAATACGTCCCCATGCCTTCTGATAGCAGAGGTAATACTCCACTCCCTGAGTCGAGCATTCCCAAAACAATCCCAACAGAGCGCAAGTCAATCTCAGACATAGTGAAAGAGTTGGCCGAGCAAGAGTGGTATACCGGACAAATTGTGCCAGACGGTCATCGTGTCTTTGATCCGCAGCCAGCCATCTATGGTGACTTGAACTTTCCGCTTTCGCAAAACCTGGTCAACGCACTGTACAATGTGAAGGGCATTTCTCAGCTGTACTCCCACCAAGCAGAAGCAATCAACAATCTTCACGATGGCCACAACGTCATTGTCTCCACATCAACCAGCTCTGGCAAGTCTCTCATATACCAGATTCCCATGCTCCATCAACTCGAGCAAGACCCAGAAAGCCGGGGTATGTACATATTCCCCACCAAGGCACTAGCGCAAGATCAGCGCCGAAGCATGAAGGAACTGCTGGGATATCTGCCACATCTAGAAAATGTTCTTGTTGAGACCTTCGACGGTGATACACCCATGCAAGAGAGGAACCTGATCCGGGACAAAGCACGTATCATCTTCACCAACCCGGACATGCTCCACATCACCATCCTGCCACAGGAGAGTACCTGGCGAAATTTCCTGAAGAACCTCAAATACGTTGTTGTGGATGAGTTGCACGTCTACAACGGTTTGTTCGGTGCTCATGTAGCATTTATCATGCGACGCTTGAGGCGTATTTGTGCTGCCGTCGGTAATCGAAAAGTCAAGTTTATTTCGTGTTCGGCTACGGTGTCAAACCCAGAAGAACACATGAAGACCATCTTTGGTGTCGATAAAGTCAAGCTGACCGATTTCGATGGCTCGCCTTCTGGACGGAAAGAGTTTATCTGCTGGAATACGCCTTTCAAGGATCCTGGCGATCCAACCTCCGGCCGTGGCGACGCGTTTGCTGAAACTGCTCGACTGATGTGTAACTTGATCGTTCGGGGTGTGCGAGTCGTCACCTTCTGCCGCGTCCGGAAACAATGTGAGGTCCTACTTGGTGCAGTCAAGGCGTATTTTCAAGAAATCGAGAGACCAGAGTACATCGCTCTCGTGATGGGTTATCGAGGAGGCTATTCTGCGCAAGACCGTCGGAGAATTGAAGCAGAGATGTTCGGGGGCAAGCTTCGAGGTATAGTCGCAACCACGGCCCTGGAGCTTGGTGTGGACATTGGATCACTCGATGCAGTGATCACCATGGGCTTCCCGTACACCATTGCAAATCTGCGTCAACAATCAGGCCGAGCTGGACGTCGCAATCAGGATTCTCTGTCATGCTTGGTGGGCGATTGTCTTCCAGTTGACCAACACTACATGTCTAATCCCGACGAAATCTTCACAAAGCCAAATTGTGAACTTCAGGTCGACCTGACCAACGAGCTGGTTGTAGAAGGTCACATCCAATGTGCTGCATATGAGATGCCTATCCAAGCTGATGGAGGTACCGACAGCCTGTACCTAGGCAAGAACCTGGCTGAGATTTGCGAGGCCCGGCTCACGCCTGATCCTGATGGCCTGGGCTTCTATCACACCCACACACGCTTCCGGCCACTCCCCAGCAAACATGTCAACATCAGAGACACCGAAGACGACTCGTTTGCAGTTGTTGACATCACCCACGGTCGCAATATTGTTATTGAAGAAGTGGAAGCTAGCCGTGCTTTCTTTACACTCTACGATGGAGGGGTCTTCCTCCATCAAGGTCGAACGTACATAATCAAGGACTTTTCCCCAGCCAACAAAGTCGCAAGAGTGCAACTTGCGAACGTGCCGTGGACCACCCAACAGCGAGACTTCACCGACGTGGATCCGATAGAAACAGAACAAGTCAGACGCATAAGCACTGCAGACAATCCTCACAACCGAGTGCGTGCCTACTTTGGCCGCATCAAAGTTCATGCCGTGGTGTTTGGCTTCTTCAAGCTCGACCAGAAACGGCGCATCCTCGACGCTGTCGCAGTCGACAACCCACCTATCGACATCTTCAGTCGCGGCTTGTGGATCGACATCCCCACCTATGCCCTGGACATTCTGACTTCGAAGCGCTTGAACCTGGCGGCAGGAATCCACGCAGCCGAGCACGCCATGATGTCGCTCATGCCTCAATTTGTCGTCTCCATGCCAGGCGACGTGCGCACAGAGTGCAAGAACGCCCTGAAGGAGTTTGCCAAGAAGGCAACGCAACGAAAGCGGCCTGCGAGACTGACCTTCTACGACGCGAAGGGCGGCCCTGCAGGGATGGGTATCGCGCAGAAAGCGTTCGAGTTCGTCGACTTGCTTATCGAGCGCGCCGTGGAACGAGTCGGCGCGTGTCACTGTGTTGAAGGATGCACGGAGTGTATCTGTGACGAGCGATGCAAAGAAAAGAACATGATCATGAGCAAAGCCGGGGCGGAGGTCATATTGAAAAGCTTGATTGGACGGGATATTGACGTAGATGCGCTCCCAGAGGGCGAGGAAGAGAGGGTCCCCATGGGAGTTGAGACTGTGGTTGGAGCGGTGGAAGTCATGGGCAGACAGGGCAGGAGGGTTGAAGAAAGCGTGGTCAAGCGAGAGAAGAATGATAACGATCTGATCGTGATCAAAGACGAGGATGGTGATGAAGTGGAAAAGGCCCTGTATGATATCGCATCTGTAGAGGAGTAACGCAGATTTCTTCCGATGTCTCGAAAACCGAGTAAGATCTCCTTTCTAATAATTACATGAACTGCAGCAGCGCACCTAAAGAAAAATCTATAAAGTGCGTTGCTACCTACCAGTGCTCTTGATTGACACAGCAACTCAGATCGAAGAAAAAATGTTTTATATACAAAAAAAAGTGCAAAACAATCAACAGCAGGGATTCGCTGGTGGTCACCCACCCAACTACTAACCTGTCGGCAGGCTGTTTAAGTACGAGTGATCGGACGGGAACTCCTGTATTCAGCCTCCTATGGTCGATTGCGAAAGACAACATCAGACATGCAAATTATGTACAAACCGATAGGACTTTGGAAGGAAAATTGTGACTTGGTAAGTTACGCTCACCTTAGCTTGAAACGGCTTCGGGCATAATAGCGCGTAGGTGGTACGAAGTAGAAAGACGCGTCGCTTTATTAGTATTACAGTAATAAGCCTTTTCTCACGCTGCCTCTGCAAATGCACTTTGTCTTAGGGAGCTATGACAGATGCGATGTTGCAATTCTAAATTTGGAAGGCTGTGGACAGCCAATGTTGCAAAATTCTAGAGTTCAACTTGATGCTGGTTTGTGAGGTAAAGGTGCCTGCATCATATTCCGGAAACGAACAATTTCTCGTCGTTCACTAATTGGTTTCCTCTGTGTTCGTCCTTTTTGAATGGCATAAACAGTCCTTTTCAATGGATATTAAGATTGAATTCGAAAAAGCATCCAAAGAAGATGATGATATGCTACACACGCTCTCATTACCAGCGAAGTCACGAAAATTCTTCATCTACCTCGCACGCCACGCTCGTGAGTTTACGGAAAAGGTTGCGAAATGTCTTCGAGTCGACCCCGCATGTTGCGACATATCGTCGTACAGCGAATGGAGAATTGGCAGCTACAACTGGTGTATTCCCTTCCACATTCAAGGTCAAGCCAGCGTCGTTCTACGAGTTCCTGCACCCTACAAAACCGGAGAGGAATCCTTTCCTGGGAACGCAGAAGAGAAGCTAAGGTGTGAGGCTGCTACCTATATCTGGATTCGTCGAAATTGTCCAGATATACCGATCCCGAAGTTGTTTGGATTTGGTTTCAACAACGGCGTTGATGTAAGTAGTTATAGCTAAAGTTGTTTAATTACCAACAGTAGTACATTTTACTCCACTCGAGACGGCACCCTTCTTTTCTCGAGCAATCAGACACACTCAAAACCTTTTCCGTCGACTGCTTGACTGGCCTATCCCTATAGATTTTGTTATGTCAAGAGGCGACAAATGCTTGGACGTGTGTTATCTACTGATTGAGTTCATTCAAGAGGGAAGCGAATTGTCTCGGTGCCGGGAGAAAAACCCGGGTAACGAGACTCAAAAGCAAAACCTATACGCTGGTCTAGCAAGTATCATGCTTGCCCTATCCAGCAATCCGCTCCCTCGAATAGGCTCTTTTACTTTGGATGACTATGGTAAACTCAGCCTTACTAACCGGCCTTTGACGGAAACTCTTCAATGCCTTGAGAATCAGCGTATTCCTACGATCTCCCGATCAACGACATACGAGACCGCTGAACAATATTTACTGGATCTCTTAACCTGTCATGATCGCCGCCTACGATTGCAACCAAACTCCTTGTCCAGCGACGGTGACGGCCGTAAGCAGATGGCATCGCTAATCACCATGCGCGGTGTGCTACACCACTTTCTAGATCCTAGGTATCGTCGAGGACCTTTTTTCTCACTCTCACCGATCTACATGGGAGCAATATCATTGTTCACACAGATACCTGGCATATTAGGTGCCTTATCGACCTTGAATAGGCTTGTGCTCTCCCTCGTGAGCTGATACAACCCCCTCATTGTCTCTACGATCGACCTATTGACGACTTAAAAACATCGGAGCTCAAGCAGCTGAATACCGAGCACTTGACGTTCATCTCGACATATGAGAACCAGTACTCTCGACACTTTCATATTACCCAACAACCAGAACCTATCATGAGGAATATCTGGTTATTAGGCGGGTACTTTGCTTTTGAAGCTCTTGCTAGCCCAAAAGGTTTCTACAACCCGTTTACAAAGAGAGTTCGACCCCTTTATTCCAGCCACTTCACTTTCTGGACCAGGGACGACAAAACCTTCATCGATGGCAAACTTATGGATCGCAATCAGTACTTGTTAGAGTTACGACCGAAATGCTTACCCTAATCCTGTTTCTCCTTGACAGCTTCATCATCCTCATTCTTCTCACTACCATCCATCACGTTTTGCTTTGAGCCCTTTTTTTCCAGAGGATGTCATTTGCTGTATTTGTAGTTGGTTGATTATTACTCCGACCGTTTCTTCTTGATCTTTAGAGTCACCTCCTCCCCCTCCTGATGTGCCCCCCCCGCCAGATGAGTTGTTACTTTCACCACAATCTTGCTCCTTTTTGAGATGAAAGACTTTCGCTACCGGGGCATACAAATGGCTAAAAATGAGCTTCAAGAAAGTGCACTCCACCAGAGTCGAGAGCAAGTTTCATCTTTCCCAACACAGATCCAACGGACTTAAACAAAGTCGACCTGCCTACTATCTACATCAAGGGTGCCCCTATAGGACTTCAAAACACCTGGAGGGCATAGGACTGTCGGAAAAGAAATCGCCGGCGTGATCTGTGCTGAAGACGAGGAATCGGTTTTATTACTTAAAGACGGCCCTCGTAAGGGCCAATGCGTTTATATATCTAAATCTAAACAAATACCACTATGTAGCCTCGAAGAAGTCCTTAGAACAGTTCTAATTATGATTCCGAGTCTGCCGTATCACAGGCTGGCGAGTTACTGTATGCTAACTTGCTCCTTCCTCTATGGTATGACCCACTTTGTTTGTCCAAATTTCAAAATCAACATCGGTGTTGCCGTATAGTGTAAAGGCTTTCTGCTCAAGATCTATGTGGATCAATTCCCAGTGTTGCGCTAGGCATCGAGGAATTAGTACATATTTGGTATAAGTATCGATAGCGTCCAAGTATGAGAATATCTGAGTGGGTGACGCATCTCCTAACTTTAAATATAAGAGGCTTGATATAATGCTGAATTCTGGTTTCGATGCAGTTAATATCCCTAAGGTAGTTTCTATGGCTTCATCATTCAGCTAAGAGGACATTCCTGAACCAGTTCGATATGTCGCTAGACAGGCTTCTCGCGCTGCGCTATCTGATTAATCGACGAACACCCACTGGCTAACCTTATGCGTTTCGTCCAAAATCTGCTCTAGAGTCTTATCGTCTGAATCTAAAGTCGATTGACAACCGCAGTCGTCGTGGGGAACCCTGGGCTCGACACTTTTGTCCAAGTGCCCGTTGAATAGGTCAGTATCTGTCTTCTCGGATTCTCTGGCCACGGTGTCGTCCTGAATTAAAGATTTATCGTTAGTAGAGTGGAGTTTAGAGTCCGCTTCTGTCTTAGAGGTTCGCTTCCCCGTCACTATCTTCTTCTTCGTCTTCGTCTTTCTTGTTAACCGCCTTGGTGTGTCCTGGGAACACACTTTCTATATAAATGGTCATCTGCTGGCGGGTGATTAAGGATCCTCGACAAGCGAAGTGATATGGCTGATAGGAGAGAGGTGTAAGCTAATTTTCTTCACAGCCGTTTACTGCTTCTGCCCTGTTCGGCCCCATGTTCATTATCTGGTAATAAGCATAGTTGTCTGTAATTATTATTTCGCAACGCCGTTGTATGATAATATCGTAAGGAATTTTCCAGAGGTCCAGCTGCTTAGGACTGATGAATAAATTTAAATGCCGTAAAAATTGCGTGTAAGTGTACTTTAAACCGAGCTGGGCTGCTATATACGATTCCAGCGTGTCTGTCGCCCGGCTAGGAACAATAAGCCAGATCTTTAGGGCACCAAGGTAGAGTATATTAGCGGACTGAAGTCTCCAGTCTTCCTGATGGAGTAAGGCAAGGCTTTTCCTAGAACTGATGTAGCACAACGGAGTATAGATACTAAGAATTTTAGTCCTTGTAGATAATAGCCTGTCGCTTGTTCTTAGGGCTGATAAAGGGAGTCCTAATCGCTCCTAGGAAGCAATACTAACAGCATCTGTGATTAAGTAGGGTGAGTAACATAGGAGCTCTATGTTTCGAAAGAGGGAATTAAGTTCTTCCCGGGCTGTTTCGATGTTTAGAGGTTGGTCGGGAAAGGATGGTACAGAGAACTGTTTTCTCTGGCTAGCTATCGAAACTTCGACCGTGGCTCGTCTAATTAAGCCTGTAACTCGGAGTTTTTGATGCTGCATCTCACCGAAATCAAGTAAACATTCATTTTCGGCAGGAATCTGGACATTTATCGTGATTTTAGCATAGCCTCTAGCCACGTCGAGAGGGGATAAGTTCCAGGGCACGTCCATTGTGAGGATGAAAAACTATCGTGGTGGAAATCCAGAAGTGTTATTATGCCGTCGCTTAGTGTGAAGTTATAATGTATGCTGTGATGATGATCAAGACAGAAACGCAGTTTATAGCCCCACTGTTTCGCACCTTCCACAGGCTCCCCCAAACTGAATCCAGCGACCTCGCTGGCGACACAATAGCCCGTTGGACCTTAGACGACAAACTGTCAATCACCAGTAACCAGCATAAGACGACGAATTGTCCATCAGACAGCTGATCTTGACTTTGTTTATTGTATTACCACTTGACCGGTGGCTTCAATCGAGAGAGGTGTGTAGATGTAAAGTGAGGCGTTTTTCTTTCGGTGCTTTAGTGTCCAGAGGACGAAATGCTGCTAAATTTGCTGCTAAATTTGCTGCCAATTTGCAAAGAGGACCGTATTAGTCAAGAGGACGCAAGAGGTGAACGCTCTTCTGAGACCTTGTCGTCCGAAATCGAGTTGAATCAGTTGAAACTTTACCCAGAGGGACTTAAAAACCACGCCCCGCGGGACTTACAGGTGAAAGAACAATCTCAGTCAGATAATAGTAGTTCAGTGGGGTATAATATTAATCACAACCAATGCATACATTACAACAACACAACGACACAGTGACACACTAAACAAGCGAGCCAAGGTGGAAACCGATATTATCCACTTTAAATTTAATAGATCACTCGTGGTCTGGATTGCGTTTCTGACTTGGCGCTAGTAATGTTATGGTAGAGGTAGTACGTTGGCAAAATTGGTAAGTGTTCCGACAACGGACCCCTCCTTCTGTCAGCTAAATCGCGAAAAGGTTTAAGTATATCTAAAACTAATACTCGGTCAATGGCAGAATTACCGTTAAGTGAGCCACGCGAGCGCGTATGGGCTATTTTAAGGCTCGAAGGTCAAGATCGAGAAAAATTCGAGGTGAGTTCGAAGAAACTCCGTAAGGAGATAAGTTTTACCTGATACTTACTAGGCCTATCTGCAACAAGTACACAAAGAGATGGCTGAAGATCAGAAGAAGGATTGGAGTAAACCAGACCTAATCTGGGGGAGTATACCAAGCGCCGAGACGTGTGACGCAACTGAACGTCTTTGGAACTTATGTCGTGACTTAATACCCGCAGATCGCCCTAAAGAAACCATCGAAAGGCTGTTAGAGATCCGTCTCTGGGATGCACGCAGACGCTGGCAATACAAACAGCGCCACTCACGATCAAAGGGAAATGTATCTCGTGGAGGTGTGGTCGTAGCCGTTGCAAGCCCGTCTAGGGGCCAGGAAGCTAGTGCAAATAAGATGAGCATATCCTCACTTCTCAACACACCAGACAAGGGAGGATAATTGACATTTATCCGGAAAGCCACTGTTTTGCCGAAACAATGTATGTAGAAGAGTCTATGAAGACACGTGCTTGTTAAAATCTGCCCTCATTATCACCCCACCTACGGTTGTCCGATCGGCGCAGGGAAACTCCGTCAAGCGCTAAGCCAGAAGCATCTCCACGAAGATCTGCTATTAAGTCTTGACGGGCGAAACGTCGTAGATTGTAGAGGTCCCTGCTAACCCAGAAGAGGCTTCTTCCTTTTCGATGGAGGCTCGTCTTCAGGGGCCGGCGCTGCTCGCTTATGTGCTGATTTCTCCTGAAGATGCATATGACGACGCCGAAGCAGCGGGATTATGAAGTATTAATAAACTCTGTCGAAACAACCATGAGCACGGTCGCGCTGCGTCGCACAGTCATTTTACAAACTTGATGGACAAATAGCGCGGTCGATGTTGCACCACGATTTAGTCCTCCATTGTTAAAAAAAATCTTGCCTGGGCATGGATAGAAAGTCCGGGGAAACCTGGAGGTGGGGAGTGATTTACAGTGCCTCGCACCAGTACGCAGGCCTTGCTCGATGCGTCCGAGTCGTCGTGAAATCCGCCCTCCTGACACGATTATTCGACGGCGAGATCCAAGTCCAATAGAAGCTGTTCGAGTAGCATGCTTCCATCGATCATCAAATGACGAAACTATTCAGGTCTACTTTCTGTGTGGTAGCCAAGGGGTTCGTGAGTTGCAACGGTCGCAAAAATTAGTCAAGATGCAGAGCGAAATCAAGGACTATGGGTTAATACTTCTACGTCCTTCTTGGAGTTCTTGGCATGGTTCAAGGCAAACAAATTTCCGCCAAGGCCCTCGAAATAAAAACGCGACAAACTCTTTTTACTAACTAACTACACTTTTCAACCTTGCGAGTTTCTCGTCCTCAGAAACGAAAGGACTTTCTGTCCTGGTTCCATACCAGCATCGAATCGGTGCATTAACGCTGCAACGAGCAGCTGGCCGTTCGTAATCTCCCGATGCTAATGCTTTCGTGATCGTGACCATATATATCGTGCAGTACCTCGACCTTTTTGCACAGGGTTCTATCCAACCCTCGAGCATACCATGGCATCTCTAGCAACGCCGGGTCAAGTACTAGGTAAACTGTCCACTCACATTCCTGGCGCAGGTACACACGTCGCCGACAGCACGATATTTGCCTCTGTCGCAGGCAACATCGCTACTACAAGTACAACTACAGCAGCAGCAGCAGCAGCATCGAAAGCGTCCAAGCCGAAGATATCAGTCGTACCCGTATCCAGCACCGCTCGGTCCAATTCATTACTGCCTTCAATCGGCAACACAGTGCTCTGCCGCGTCCTCCGGGTCCAGCAACGTCAGCTGCGAGCCTCAATCCTCACGGTCGAGCCACCGCCTGCTGCCTCTGCCTCAACTTCGACCTCGAACTCTGCGCCAGGCATCACGCCGTACAGCACGATCACAGACCACGTGACTCAATTCCTCGCGATCCTCCGCCGAGAAGACGTGCGGGCGTTTGAAAAGGACAAAGTCGTGATGAACACCTCGTTCCGCGTTGGAGATATCATCCGAGCGGCCGTCATCAGTCTCGGCGACGAGCGGAATTACTACATCAGCACGGCCGGCAATGAGTTCGGCGTTGTGATTGCCCGCAGCGAGAATGGCAATGCTATGGTGCCTGTCAGCTGGAAGGAGATGAGAGACGTTGTGACGGGGAAAGGGGAGGCGAGAAAAGTTGCTAAGCCGAGCTGAAAAACGCCCCGGGACCACGCTGGGCAGGCAGTGCATATGAACATGAAAGTTTCTTCGACTCGTTACGTTCGTCTACGGTATGGCAGCAGCAGCAACAGCGGCAGCCATCACGAACGTTTTCTGATGTGCAACTCCCTTTCTCCTGTATATATCTTGCAAGGACACTTGGGGCTGAGTAATCGACCGAACCAGCAGAGCAAGTCGTCATTCAGGAGATCGGCCTGTTCGTGAACACCGGCACCGTGTTTGCAACGCAGGGTGCAGAAGCTCCTCATAGCGCAGTGCCAACCTTCTCGGGCGTGCTCACACAGCTTCAAACTACAATATCCCTCCCAACATCCTTTCTCAATTCGTTGTCACCTGAGTCACAGCTCCGACCCACCACCACCACAGGCGCTGCCAGGCAGTGGCACTTCCATCCCCCTTTCTCGTCAAGCTTTCCCCCCCACTGCAGACCGGTCATGCTATACTCGTTCCTCTCCAGTATCCTTGGTCAAGACCACATCAATGTCGGGCTGAGTTCGTCACGGGAGGCAGATTAAGCCCAACCGTCTCCATGCGATCGGCGATTCATTTCGCAGACGCTTCGGACTGACGGTTCCTTCATCCAGGTCTGGTCGAGCTTTTCACTGCGTGCTTGGCTGGAAAGATAATATCGAAGGAAACAGATATTGTCAAGTTGATATTCAATCACAATGCCGCTTCGGACAGTATATGCTCAACCTCATCTTCAGATATACTCATCTCATCTCTACTTTCTTTGACCTCATCACACGCCTGCATGCTAGTTCGATTTTAGCGTCCTCTGCTTCTCTGCGTCCCTGCCTACTCCGCGTGCGCCCTTCACTAGCAAGCCCTTCCTTCGTCTGACCCTATCTACGTACCGCTTCGCCACGTTCTCCCGTTCGCCGACAACCCCCAGATCCTCAAGCTCCTCCTCTGTCCTCGGCACCCAGAACGGGTCCACATCGTCAGCGCCTTCCAGCCTCCTGAATCCGCTGAACACGAGCATAGGCTGTGCAAGGCCTGATGTCCGTTTCCGAATCTCATCGCTGAAGCCAAATGATTCAGCGACCGGGAGAGTAGCTTCGATGGTGAAGTAGGGCGTTCCCTCGAGGACAGCCTCGGACTGAATCGTGCCGCGCCGTCGTGTGAGGACCGAGTACACCCTACCGAGCACGTCCGGCGTGGCCTGGATAGTGCACGTGTATGTGGCGAGCAGAATGCGCGGCGACCAGTCGAGGAAGGCACCCCGGATGGTTTCACGTGCGGCCGTTATCAGCTCCCCTGTGAGGCGGCCTGTTTCACTTACATCCGGGAGGGCCATGGGAGTGGAAGTACCGGTTGAAGCTGCTGTGTCTGGTACGGGAAGCTGTAGTTGGGAGTGGCTGATGTATTCAATCTTCTCGAGGAAGACAGCAACCCCCTGCATTGGTTCGCGGCAAAGCGGGCCTTGAGCGCTGGCGAGCTGAAAAGCGTACGTGATCGTGTCTGCGAAAGTGTGCGAAGCGGACGAGGCATTGTCAGGAAGGTCGAACTTGCCAGCTTTCAACTCTTCGTTCTCGAGGAGGAAGCGCTTGCATGTGTCCGCACCTGTTGAATCAACGAGGATATTTGGTCCCACTCTCCGTGGCCCAAAAGATGCGATATGTGGCACGACATTCCGCCAAACGTCTCGGTCTTCCTTGACTTGGTCGAATACTTGCTGAAGCCTCTTGCGGAATTCTCTCAGAGACATGTTTTTCCTGTCCTTGCCAGTCTCGTTCCCCAGGTCTTCAAATTCACGCCGTTCTTCGTGAGCTCCATCTCTTCCGTTGGCCGCTCCTCCCTGAGCATCTTCAGCAGCTTTTTTCTCTGCATATAGCCTTCTCAGGGAGGCCCCATTTTCGATCAGAAACTCCGTCACTTCTTCAGGCAAAGGCCTCACCCGCAGTCGTACTGAGAGAGATTTGGACGCTGTCACAGCAATTGCAGTACCCCGAGACAGGTCTTTGTGCTTTGGTGGCTCCATCTCTTCTGCTTTGATGATTGTTTCTCGATATGGCACAATCGGCTCACCCGGCTGTATATCGCACCGTGCATATCGTTCTCGGAGATCTTTTAAGCATCGCTCGAGGTGAAGCTCGCCCGCGGTCAGTACCACATGCTCGCCGCTTGGCATTTGCTCATATATGGCACACGGATCGCTTTGTTCGAGGAGTTTGAGACCTTTGATCATCTTGCCAAGATCCAAAGGGTTGGTCGGTTCGAGCGCTACTCGTACTATGGGCTGGCTGATGGTGTTGGTGCCTGCAAGGTTAACACCGCCTTCAATCTGCGAGCATAGTGTTCCAGTCTTCAGAATGTGGCCCTCTAGACCCTCGATGCCAAAGATTGAACCTGCTTTCACCGATTCTAGACTCTCGAGGGAGCGTCCCATGAGCAAATAGAGCGCTGTGATCTTCACTTTCTTTGGTTCTGGTGGAGCATGAGGCTGCGCCGGGTTGAACTTTGGTGGCAATACGTAGATTTCATCCCCGACTGACAGCATGCCGGAGAACAATCTTGCAAAACCTATCAAGTGTTCAGGATCTTCTGGCTGCTCCGGCGCTGTGTCTTCCACATTCTCTTCACCGATGCTTGTAGCCTGTAGCCCATTAGTGACTGTTTCTGTGCCATCGGCCCTTCCAGCTTCTGCTTGGGCTCTTGCGATCTCTGCTCGCTTCCTCCTGGCAAGCTCACGAGCTTCATCGGCCGTGAGGGACGAACCCAATTTTCGACGCTTCGTTGGTAGCTCGCTTTCTGGGATGGCCACCATTTTGCTGACGTAGGCAACGATTGGATCTGGCTTGCCCGTTTTGAATTCAATCATCGCGCTTGAAATCTGCTTGTCAATATGACTGGCGCCGAGCAGATCTTCCATGATTTCAGGTATTCGCGTTGCTTGGGCTTCTGCTGGACTGGGGAGAAACTCAATCACAGAGACAAGCAATGCGGTTGATAACGGAAGCCACAAGGAGAACACAGACTGCAGAATCGCTTTTGCATCCCGTGATCGTGCGATGTGTGGAGGAATGGTGATATTGAGTGATTTGGTTATCTTCGCGAGCAGCTCAGGGTCACCTCTATCGCTATTAGGGCCACCTACCACAGCTTCGTAGACAGCCCATAGTGGCTCAAGGACAAGCTGTACAAAGATCGGCTTCAGAGGCCTACCTTTCAGATGCTTGGAGCTAAGCACTTTCTTCGTCTTCGGGTCGAGGTAGAAGTCTCCCCACAACACTTGTTTAAGAAGGGAGCGTTTGATACCCAGCTTCTTTTCGTAGATGCCAGCAAACTGACTTATGGTGAATGCCCAACCATCGAGCGCACTGGCGAAGATGACATTGTTTCGTTCTGGCGCAAAGTAAAGGTCTTCGTCGTCTCGCTCTTCAAACTGCTGTTCGAGCTCAGCATCAACAGCAGTATCTCCGTCGGCGGCAGAATTTTTCTCGGCCTTCTTTCCATCCAGTCGTTCGCGCCACAACAGGTCTTCCTCCATTCGCTCACCTGCGAAGAAGCCTCCAATGACAGCGTTGACCCCTTCAAGCACCCTCTCCAGATGCGAGTATGCCTCGGCAGGGCTCATTTTCAGTTCGGTGACAAGTCTGTCGATCTTATTTATCACAAGTAATGGTTTCAGCTTCTCAAGCCACACCTGTCTTAAGACTGTAACCGTTTGAGAGCACACGCCTTCAACGGCATCGACAAGAATGACAGCAGCATCAGACAGTCTGCTGGCTGTGCTGACCTCGGATGAAAAGTCAATGTGTCCAGGACTGTCTATGAGATTGATCAAGTATTCTTCTTTTCTCGCCTCTTCCGCCTCACTTTGCTTCTTCATCATGCTGAAATACAAGCTTATTGCACTGCTCTCCATGGTAATGCCTCGCTGCTGTTCGTCCGGTCGGGAGTCTAGGTACCGAATCTTTCCAGCCATTTTGGGGGCAATGATGCCGTTCGTCGCAATGAGCGAGTCGGTGAGTGATGTTTTGCCATGGTCAACATGAGCCAATATACAAATGTTTCGCACGTTTTGTGGGTTGGATTGCAAGGCGATCAATCGTGAGGGTGGTATTGCCGGCATGTTGCCAACGTCTGGGTTAACACGTAGTATAGAAGGACACGGTTACTTCCGTCAAGCATCAATCAATGCAGGTGCGGAAGGGTCGCGACTTCTCGCAACGAGGACTGCTGACCGATTCTAGGGACCGACGGGGCACAAAAATCTGTGACTGTCACATAAACAAATGACGTATCCTCTAAGCGGGCCGTGACGCACCTAACTGCTTTAACCGTTTTAACACCAAAAAGAAAGTTTACGGACGAATCTAGTGTTTGGGAGTAGTCACACAGGCTGAAATAGGCATCTGGTGCCAATGGAACGTCTACTTTCAAAATTTCGCGATCTAAATTCTTCTGTTCATCAAGTCGTCTACCCTTGTGAGTCTTTCCAATCAATTATTCCTCTTGCTTCGATCTCTATCACAGGTGTCTTCAGGCTCATTGGACTCGCCAGTGTCTCACGCTCAGCGGATGTTGGCGTCTTCGGAGCCTCGGGTTTCTCTCCCCAGGCTCGAAGTTGATCTGCAAATCCAGGGTTTATATTGACGATGCTGCGGGTTTCCTTGACTGTTGCCAATGCCTCCTCATATTCCATGTTGAACTTTCTCATGACTGTTAATGGTCAACAGATGGCAATTTCGGTACATCAAGATTACATACGATAGCCTATGGCGATAGCAGGTGCCCTCGAGACACCTTGCTGGCAGTGGACGAGCACTACTGCGCTTCGCTCATCCTTCGTGTGGAATGTCGACAATGTGTTCTCCAGCCAGTCGCATTCTGTGGTCAAGTGTTCCGTAAGGTTTGCCGAGGGCTTGTCTTCCACCTCGAGATGCCTCAACACTACTTCGGGATCTTCGTCAGGTCCGTACTGCTCCAACTCGTCGGCCGTCAAAACAGAGAGGATGTGAGTAACATCTAGTATGTTACTCTCACTGACTGAGGCTGCTCCGACCCAGCTAAAAGGGGTAAGTGATAGGTATGGTCCTGCTTATCTTTGATCCGCAATTCAAACTTACTCCGTGATATAGAGTCTAGGCACTTTTCTTATCGGGCAGACTTCATGTCTTTTGTCGTCTTCGTCCATTTTGATCGTGCTCCGTCAAGACGACAATTGTGCAGTGCAAGATGTCGAGTGTGAAATATTACGAGAATTGGCGGGACTTGCAAGCCATGCTGACATGCTCGTAGTTCATGGCTCGGCACCCCTAATGTTGTTAGCGCACTGTACGGAGTACGGAGGGACGGTAATACCAGCCGTCTGGTTTCCACAAATAATACTTCGTAACTCGTTTTGGTTTGAGGGGAAACCTAATTTGATATCTACCGAATCGTTTGCCTCCACGAGGATGAATCCCGGCGTGCTTTTGCACTCCGATGCCTTTGATATATTTACAATGATACAGAATCCTAATAACCTACCCATTTGCAATCCGTCAGGCCATAGAGGTAAGGATACATTGGCGATTTTGTGTGCACTTCCGATAATCCCCTGAAACCATCATGAAACATCGATCAGTAGTTTCAAATTTCATCATCAAGGGGTCGAAACTTGCAAAGGGTCCTCAGTCAGTCGCACTCTTCAAGAGAAGTACGCATCCTGATGTTCGATCGTACCAGTGCGTTGTCAAGACACTGACATCACGGTACTCGATCTAACGGTGTTGTTAGAGATAAGTATGGACCCATTGCTGGTAGTATTGAAGACCGTGACTCAAACCCCACTGTGGCCGCTGAACGAGAGATTCGCGAGGAAACCCAACTAATCCCTTATCAAGACCTTAGCCTGGATTTTTCAGGCAAGCCATTTTCCTTCCAAGATGATGAAGCTCAACGATCCTGGACAGTCTATCCTTTCGGCTGGACCCTAGAGGCGGACGACAGTAAAATTCAACTTGACTGGGAACATTCAGGATGGGGGTGGTTCGATCCACAAACTGTCCTCGATGGGACGATGGACGATGAATGTGTCCCCAATCTCAAGAAGAGTTTGCAGCGTGTGTATTTTGGACCTAATGGGATGTTCCGGGGCGGTGGCTGGCTGATCAGCCCAGAAAAGTCCGCTGGAAGAGCTTTTCGGGAGGTCATCGATAATTTAAGAACAGATACAGAGCATGGCGCAAGGGTCCTTGCGACAGAAGCTCTCAAAGGTCTGTTGCGCATTGCACAATGTTTCAAATCGGCTCCTGGTGAAGGAGCTGAGTCGCCAGAGTATTGGCACGCATTACGTGTTGCAGCATACCATTTCATCTACAGTGCCAGACCGAGCATGAACGCACCCATTCTTGCAGCCATCGTTGATTCTCTGAACCACATTAGAGAAACCCTGCAAAATGGCGAGCTTGATCCAGGGAGAGCTTCTGAGATACTGGAGGCAGACATCGACCAGCGCTCCAGAGCTGCAGAAAAGATCGCCAAAGCGCTCCAGAAATACCTCGACGACACAAATTCGTCGCTATTCTCGAAAATCCATTCCAATACTGAGGTACTTGATAAGCCCCAGCGGCAGTCCACGAAGGCAATTAACATCATTACCCTGTCCTCGTCGTCCACGATTCTAGCGGCCTTGAAGCACTTGGTCAAGGCTACTCACGACCCGGAGATGACCATTGGCTTAACAGTCCTCGAATCCCGTCCCCTGTGCGAAGGTGCAAGCCTAGTAGCATCGCTGCTCGATTCTCTGGATGACAGCGACCGGCCTGACACGCCCGCACAAAAGAAGACAAAGCTCAAGATCAAAATCGTCCCCGAGTCTCACGCTGCCCTCGTCATCACGGAAGCTAGCCACGCCGCACCACTAGCATTCATCCTTCTCGGTGCCGACCGCATCACGCCTTCCGCCCACGTCGTCAACAAGACAGGAAGCGCCACCCTTGCAATTCTCTCCAACACTCTACCATCGTCCGAAAATCGCAGAGTCGTGGTCTTGAGCGAGCAGGACAAGATTGCTGTCCCGGAATCAACATTACTGTCGAAATACAGCCATGTGGCTGAAAACATCGAAAGCAAGACGATGACAAAAGAAGATTCAGAGATTGTCTCACAGCTCTCGCGGCGAGAGTTCGAGGCAGTCTCGAAAGAACCTCACCCCGCGAGCGAGGTGTACGCTGCTTGGGACGAGAGGACAAGAAAAGTGCTCGTGCCGTATGTGGACTCGAAAGATGGATCGAGGGAGAATGCAAATCTGAATGTTGAAGTCAAGGTGGACAACCTCTATTTTGAACCAGTTGCTTCTCAATATATTAACACGTTCATTAGCGAGCATGGCGAGATGAGCCGCGACGACATAAGGAGAGTCAGTGTCGCTGGAGCAAAGTCTGAAGCCCAGCTATTTGATAGCTTGTATGACTGAAGATCAACTTGGGAATTGGCAGAAAGAGGCAGTAGTATAGAGAAAGGCATTCAACCTTTCTATTAATATTGTAGCATCGCAAAAGGATGCTGCATGCAGGGAAGACTTCACGCAATGCTAGTCAGTGTTGTAAATATGTTCATTCATCAGAGTCAAGCCATCCCGCTCCTTGCTCGTCGATCAGGTGCCCTTTTTCAGTTGCTACACCAGTAAAATGACTTTAGGTTCCGGTCTACATAAACATACATGGTTTGCCCATTTGACTCGAGGTCTACTTTGCCCATAGACGCCGACTTGAAAATCTTCCGAGAAATGAGATTAACTTCATCACTCATTTTGTACTCAAGCAGTTCAAACGAAAAGCACACGTTCTTCATGTCTCTCAGAGGCGGAAAGGAATGGCACGTTTAGTCTCAAATTTTCGATCGTACTGCATCTTGCCGTAGTACCAGATGCAGCGGTACGTCAAAAAGTGGATTCATCACAATCAAATTGTGTGGCGGCCAGGAAGTAACATCAAGATACCTTTAAATCTCGCAAAGGGCGAGAATGCCTCGTGCAAATTCTAGGGAAATAGAACCTTAGACTAGTCAGCACGTGAACTTGAGGACCGAAGTGGTATCTGGTCAAAATGAATTGCGAATCAGTAAAGCCGATAACATCAACCCATCCCCCAGTGTTATCAGGTAGCTGAACAACAGCATCATAACGACGACTGCTGTCAATACCCGAAGCCACTAGACCACGGTAATGCAAGACATCCACACAACCAATCATTCCTGCTTCCTGGAAAGTTGGCAGGTCCGGTATCAGGAGGAGCTTGGTTTCGTGTGGGAGGGCGCCACGCGAGGTAGCTTCTGAGAATGGATAGACGTAGTGTCATCAAGAGAGGGGTTGATTGAGCGTGAGATGGAAAAGGTTGACTTACATTAGGGAACGGCAGTGTAAAGACCGAAAGCATCTGGAACAAGGAGCCTGCCAGGCATATTAGTACATGTACGACACGTTGGTACAGCTTGATGAGATTGAAGCAAGGAGTCAGAAAGATTGGTAAGCTTGGTACAGTTTCTTCAAAATATTTCAGAAGCAGAACTGATTGTATGAAACCTTTGATCATCACAAGGAAGGAAGTGGGCAAGGGTCGAGATGAACTTACACATCAGTTGGAGCAGGATCAAGTTCTTATCAAAACGGGGCTTGGGACACGTCAGCGAGAGCTCCGTGAAGCGGTATTCAGACTTTTTGGCCGTGAGAGAGCCTCAGATGGTAGTGCATGTGAGTTCTCGGCTCATGGATTGGTCGCCAGAACGTAGGTATGATCAATTTCCTCATAGAAGGTAGTGGATGATGCTGGTCTGAACTTACACACTTTCACGGTTCGCCATTTGATGACCTCTGAAGAACAGACTAGTCAAATGATCCATAATGTAGCACCAATTTGCTGTGTCATTTTGAAAGCAAAGGACAAGCAACTTAAAGGTCGAACTGGGGATGGAGACAAAAATGTTTTTAGAATTTCAAGTTCGCCGGCCGGGGCGAGCAAACAGTGCAAAATAGGAAGACCGCAACTTTTGATTTTCGAACTGACTGTCTGTCTGAGAGTATAATGAAGATGAAGACATTCATACGTGTATTTCTGCGATACACACAAGACTTGGTCTTTTGCAAGACCGTCCGCTCCTTCTCTTCAGCATGTCATGAGTGACCGAAGGCGGATCAACGGCCCAGCGAGTGGCACTCAGCCTCCCACGTTTGAGAACAAATCAAGTCTCCTCCCCAAACCACATCGATCGCGAAAGGCCAATGAATTGAGAAGAACATGTGGGTGACAGAAGGGACAGATCAATGTCTGAGCTGACGTTTGGACAGTCTTGCAGACAGGTATCGTACCTGCTGCGTCAGGTTCAGCATACCTCGAACTCGAGACTCCGACACCCTCACAGTCTTTCATTCCCACAACCTCAACGATCAAAGTATCGTGTGCGATTCAAGGACCCAAGCCACTGCCTCGAACCTCGAACTTCTCACCAAATCTTCGCCTGACGGCCTCCATTAAGTTTGCCCCCTTTGCGACCAGACAAAGACGGGGTTATCTACGAGACAATGTTGAGAGGGACCTTGGGAGGCACCTACAGAACGCACTCAATGGCGTCATAATCCCTGACAGATACCCCAAAAGCGCGCTGCAAGTAGCTGTAATGGTGTTGGAAGGCGAAGAAGACTGTCTGTGGAATGAAGAACAGGGATATGCTCGCGGCATTAGTGGAGTTGGTTTGATGAATGTACTTGCCGCAAGTATCAACGTTGCTGTCGCAGCACTGGTCGAAGCAAAGATTGACTGCCTGGATCTACTGGCAAGTGGAGTGGCGGCTCGATCCATGGAAACCTCGGCCTATTTACTTGATCCTTGCCCCTCAGAGCACGAAGAAATCTCTGCTGCTTGTGTCATCGGCTATCTGCCAGCTCGCGACGAGGTCGTTGAGATTTGGTCGAAAACTGGGGTGGAACAAGGGTCTGAAAATGAATTGGAAGGTCTCGTCGATGCAGCGATCAGAGCGGCGAGAGGTGCCCACAAAATTCTAGTTGAGGTCATCAAGGATTCCCATGAACAGAAATCTAAGCTTGAGCAGGGCAGTGGGAAGATCACGGCGGCCCATGACGAAATGAAGACATGAATGATGAAGACCAAAGAGTGAAAGACACGCCTTGGTCACAAGGAGCTTGACGATACTTATTGGGACGGACCGTTGCCATGTTCATGCGTTAACTTATGCTTCTGACATTCAGTTTCCATTCTAAACGTCGAGGCTTACCACCACAAGTCCAAGAACGACTGTTGTTGAGGAAAAATACAGCCACAATTAGCCAGGTGTGTCACTAAAAGCGAGGGTCCACAACTTATACAATCGTCCTAGTCAACAAAATGTGTAACGAGATGTCAATGACGATACAGCACCGCAACATCTCTGCTGTTTGACTTCACCAGTCATGGTAGCCTTTGGTTGCTCGGGCACCTGCACTCTGTACCTCACCAACTGTCACATACCTGAAGTACGAATTGGCCTCACTGCTGTCTCACTCCTGTCCATTCACTTTTCCTTGCTTTATTAAGACCCTTTATATGTTCTATGATCTGGTTGTTTTGGAACTTGCCTCTCTTGTTCATTCTTAATTTACCAGTCGAACCTGGCACGAACCCCGAACAAACTATCTAAGATGCCTCCTAAACTCCAGGTTGACGAGAGCTTGGCTTTCTTATTCATATGTATCGAAGCATCAGGATGCAAAGTACGTGAGCAAGCATCACTTCAATCGCGCCGTATGATGGATTTGACATCAAGTCTAACCCTCTGCTGGGCAGATCGATTTCAGGCTCGTGGGCGAAGCGACCGACCTCAACCAGGCAGCTGCCCGCATGCGCTACACCAGGCTAAAGAAAGCAGTCGAAGCAGGCCATTTCAAAGGCGCAATCTTGACCAATCAGCAGCCCCTACAAACGTCCCCAGCACTAGCAGCTATGGCAAATCCAGAGTCAAGAAGGCTTGGAAACGCGTTTTGGGGTGATCGTCCTACCCGGCGTCAACAAGCGTGCCTAGACATGGTTAACGTTGCATGTGAACCTGAGCAGCAAGGAAGTTCACTAGCTCCCTACCACGGCCAAGACGGGGAAATGGAGGATGAGGAGGAAGACGAAGAAGACGAAGAAGAGAAGGAAGACGAACAGATGGCTGAATGTGGGCTATTAGATCCAGATAGCGTTCCACAGCCACCTAAGCGACCTGCCTCGGTCAGCGCAGCTGACTACGAAGGAGCAGGTCTCTTTTTCCCAGACACTTCTGGAACGAGCCGCAGAGCCAAACAAATGAAACAGAGTATCAACATTGACCAAGAAGACGAGGCTGAAGAGCTTGGGAGCGACGATGACGACGAAGATGATGCCACTTACATTCCCGATAAGCCAACTACTCGACGAGTCGCTGCCCGAGGCTCCCGAAAATTGTTGCGTATAGGAACTCACGTAAAATCAACCCAGAGAAGGTCCAGCCCGATGATAGTCGACTGTGCTCCAGCACCCTTCGAGCAATTTGGTCGTCATGGGGACCCATTCTTCATGGCTAACACACATCAACGCAATATTGAGCGACCAGCCCCAGCAGCGTCAGCTGGGAGACTCACCACCCAAGCATTACGCAATGCCAATTCTCCATTGACGGGTCGAGAAGATACTTACCTGGTCGGCATTGTCAGCGGCCAGCTTCAACCCACCCAAGAAGACTACAGTTTCGCAGAGGCAACAGGACAACATCCTATGCGTGTGATCAATAGGAGAAATGCTGTTCAAAGCCGCAATGTGGCGCGTGCCATCCAAACCTCATACCGTCAGACTGCACTTCATCCTGATCTGTGTGCAATGCGCGCACAACCGGGACCGTTGTCACCAAGATCTCACACAAATCAAGTCAACCGCAAGAGAATCGCGCACTCATGGCCTCAGACACTCGCAAACGATTACTCCTTTGACAACGGGCCACGATTCACGAGAGAGATAAACAAATCACCCTATGACATTTCCTCTGTCTTCGAAGGGTTTCGGCCACCCAACGCAGGTCCTTTCGCTGCTGCTAAACCTTCTACGAAACGCAATACCCAACCTCTTACTCCTCGTCAAAGTACGGCGACGGCGCATCAAGAAATACCTGACGAATTGGTTGATCCACGACTCCTAGCTGCCGATTCAGGGACCTGCCTCCCATCGAGTGACGCGCTGCCAGACCACCCAGAGATGACGTCGAATGAACACCAAGATCCTGTAGTAGTAGACCTCGAGTCAGAACAACCTCGTCCCGAACCCCCTACTAGTGAAGTCCCAGACCCGGATCCAGCTAATTTCCCCACTGATGGAGCGACTGCAGAGGCAGAAGCTGCGCAGACACTAGATGCCAAGGCTCAAAGTCAAGATGCAGATGAGCAGACAGGGGAAGAGGAGGAGCCAGCAGCGCCAGTTCAGCAACAACCAAGCAATGCACAAGATCAATCCGGGACTAGTGAGCACGGACTAGGAGGTTTAGCCTAGATTCTACAGGTGACGTCCGGTTTTGAACTAGCGGGTGCGGATTGATTCTCTCAACGATGGAGTAAGCTACATAAACGAGTCTTGTCTCGCTGGGAGGCGGAGCTACACACGCTAGGTTGTCGACATCTCCTTGCGAAGAGATAGATGTGCTTGTAATTAGCCGCCTCTGTGTACAGTGTATTGGACAAACAAACGAGAAGAGCCGTATGCGACTACCATGGGCACAAGCAACTTGGAATGTGTTTTAGTTTTTTAGTTGTCCATTCGGTTCGAGTCTAAGGTCTAGTTTTCTAACAAATTCGAGCTCTTCCACGAACTGAGACAGCCAACAAAGACGGGCCTTCTCACGCGGTCCTCCCAGTCGCGATGCGCTTTTTTTTAAAAAAGAAACCAAATAATGTACATTCTCCGGGAGCAATGGAAGCGATAAGTTAGTTTGATTTACAATCCCCAGATCCTGTTCCAGCCTTGCTCGGTGGTAATCTGATCGGAGCGTCCTATTTGCACGGGCTTTGCGCTTTCGAGGACCTCCTCTTCTCCAGGCAGCCTGACAAACTCGTCGATGCACGAGGGTACTTCTTCACGCACGTGCGACACCACCACCAACGCTTGCTGGTCGGTCAGGCCTGGGAAGGTCGGCTCGTTTGCAGTGGCGGTGGCAGTTGCAGTGGCAGTGGCAGTCTCACCATTCACACGCATCTCGTCTCCCTTCTCCAGCCAGGCCAGCGCTTTGTCTCTGACAGTTGTTGAGAGGCCGGAGAAGGCTTCGTCAAGAATGATGATGTCCGGCTGCTTGATGATCGCTCTAAGCAGGAGCAACAGACGCTGCGTGGCGAATGGCAGCCGACCAAACATAGGCTGGACCTGCTTGTCAGATGCCCAGTCCAAAGACGTTTCACCGTCGTCGTCGTCGTCACTAGTGGCGGCCGCAGATCCTGGGGTTTGACATAGCTCTGGCTTCCAGACCCTCAGAAAGTGGTCGACCAGCGCGCTGTTTTCTGGTGTCAATTGTGGTTTGCTCGAGTACGTCTCCGCCCAGGCGCTTTCTAACACTTGTCGCACGCTCATGTTCCTCGGGAAGAAGGCGTGGACTTCGGGACTCGAATGGCCGATGCGGGACTGGATTTCCCAGAGACTAAGGCCTGGTTTTCCGGGTGAAGGTAATCTTGTGCGTCCGAAGAACTTGATTGGTAGGCTGTACGATTGAGGGTGGTCGGAGGTCAGCAGAGAGAGGAGCGTCGTTTTGCCGCTCCCGTTTGGCCCAAGCAAAAGCAGACGCGTGCCGCGCGATATCGTCAGGTGCAAGCCCTGTTCTGTGAACCCCGGTTGAGGTGGGTTGTGTCCGAGCACGATTTTGTCGCGATATTTGACGATAATGGAGCTGAGTTCGATCAGTAGCTCGCTTGACGCGTTTGCTTGGTCTTGCTGTGGTGTGTCACCGGTTAGGCTGGCTGTAGTGTCCTTGTCCACAGCTGCTTCGTGGACGGACCCTAAATCTTGAACTGCGCGTTGCAGCGCTGCACTTTCTTGCTCGTCCAAAAGGGACCTGGAGTCTGTCCAAACGCCTTTGTGTATGTCATCTTTCATGGAATCCGTCGCTTGAACCAAATCTTTTGGCTGTCGAGGTTTGAGTAGCTGCTTGTCATCTTCACCAACCGCATTCGTCGTTCTGTGCATCCGATCCCACGCTTGCTCAACAGCAGTGAATTTATGAATGCCAGTAGAGGTTAGGATACTTGCAATCTCAAAGGGAGGAGGTCCGTAAGCCTTGGTCAGCACCTCGGCCATTTGGTAACCAGACGCTTCAGCGCTCTTGGGCTGGCTTGCTGCCTTGGCCCAACTATACATACTGTAAAGAGCGAGCACGAGAGGTGCTGTCAGCACCGCAGTATTATCCTTCCCTAAAATGACCAGATGTGTGATCCAGTCGGGAATTGGATCTTGAGGTCGGAGACCAAGGATGAGGGATGGTGACGACCGCGAATTCAGATCCCTTAGTATAGGGCTCAGTGTAGTCAAGGTCGGAGGATCCAAACCCATGAATGGCTCGTCCAGCAGCAGAACTTCTGGCTTACGCAGCAGAGCCTTTGCTATTCTCGATCTCCGTGTCTGCCCATTGCTCAGGTTGCTGACTGGCATGTTAAGCAGTTTCTCTAGGCGCAAGTCACGCACGACTCGCCGAAAGAGTGCCTCGTCCACAGACCTGCGGGACTGCTCCTCAGATGGATTAAGCTCTGTGTCTCCTCTCAGATATTGCGACACCGACCAATCTGTCTCTTCTCTCCGACTTTCATATCTTGCGCTCAGGTATGCACCACTTATGCCTCCAGCCGTTCCACCCGGCCCAGCATCAGGTCTTGCGCTGAAGCCCACATATTGGAACGCCTGCGACGGTATGGTAAGGCGAGGATCGGACTGGATGATTTCGTCGGACGATAGATAGGGATATGTTCGTGCATTGGGTGGTACAGAAATAAAGTCGCCCTGTAGGATTTTGAGGAATGGGGTAGGATTGGCTCCTATGACGGCGAAGTTTTGCTTGTTGCTCACTGGCTTTCCGACATCCTCTCTACGCGTCGAGTCGAGTCTGAAGTCCAGCCCTGGGAACAGCGGAGGGTTGGACGACCGGCCCGTGTTGGACGGGTGGCTTGCATAGAAGGTGCCATTTTTAATCTCTATGAGTGGAGGGAGCGCTCTAACATGGCTTACGAGTCTGCGCCGAGTGTCTGTGATCCCACGTAGCCCTAGCTTGGTCGCAGCCAGCAAAGAACCACGCATCACGTTTACGAAGCGGAAAGAGATGCAAAGCACTGCTGCAAATTAACTTGTGCCAAGCCTGACCTCCAAGCACGTAAATAGCTAACTTACCCCACAACTCCACACCTGCACCTAGTTCCACAAGTACATTTAAATTAGTCCACAGATTATATCCCTTACTTGGGGGCGTCATAACAGGTATCGTCGGCATGACAGGTTGGCTAAACAGTCTGAGACCTTTGTCCGCAGAGAAACTACCCTGTCCTTCTGACCAAGAGCAAGGTTGATTTAGTCGCAATGTACAGCAATTGGATGACGACGACGACGAGTAGTGTCTGGAAGGACTGTCGGAACCTAGCAACCCTGCTCACATGGAGGTAAGAGACAGCTTCTTCACATCAGAACTTATTGCTCAAGTATCTCATGAATCTACCGTCATCTAGCTTCCCACCAGAGTGCTTCTATGTGCTCTGCGTTTGCCATTTCAGTTCGTGATGTTTCTTTCGCATGAGCCCAAATAGCTAGCTCGAAGATCTCATTCTCGCGCATAGGACTTGCTAGAACAATCGCTTCAAGGAGAGCCAGCTCCGGCAAGTCTATGTTACTTGCAAACACCTGCCTGATCTTAGTGTCATTATCTGAGACGTGCCTATCAGCAGATGTTTGCTCATGATCGAACATCTATGACATTGCTGGGAGACATGTCGGCAGGGTTTTCGTTCGTGCAAGGACATCAACGTTAACATTTAGTTTTTCCTGTCAAGTCAAAGACGCTTTTGCGCGGACATTGGATTACCTGCGCGTGCTTGAGCATACCATCAAAGAGACATCGCATTTTGCACAAATTTGCGACAACTGTTTTGAGAGTACTCAAATAGAGGACGCTTTGGTTGGCACGCGACCCTAAATTGAATCACATAGTCCAAATCAAGTCACTCTCTTCGCACGCAGTCGTCTCACAATAGCTCGTAGTATTCACGCTGTTCCTTTGCGGAGTGTTGACCTGCGTTGTAGAAGTCTTGGTGTAACTACAAGCCACACAAGCTAAGCTTTCTGGGGGCATTTGAGCCATAATCACGTGACTGCAGATACTCGACGCTGGTTGGCCCTAAAATCCCTCAATGCAATCTTCATTGGCTGAAGTGGAATTAAAGCTTTTGCGCAGAGACCACTAGCGCATTATTTTTTCCTTCCGGAAATATCCTTCTAGATTCTGGGTATCGTCTGCCCGCTGACAAGGAAAAGCGCGAAAGATTGACTTCTCCGAGTCCAGAAAGTTTCTCGGTAAAGGTCGGTGCCACCTGGGAAGATCTCGGTGAATGATCGGAAGGGATCAGTTCAGGGAATACAAACCTACGTGACCTCCCTTACCTGGCACTTAGCTAAGTGGACACGATGATGACCTCGGCAATCTTCTCGATGCGGGGTGAGGTACATGTGTACTCCGGAGTGTCCAGAGGGCATTGCGGACCCTCTTCGACCGTTGCCTAGGGAATTCTTATCGAAGGGAAAAGTCGGAAGGCTTTCACCCGGGTTCTCTTCGTGTTCAAAGAGCCTTAACCTCGTGGTTCTAGCGGTAGTCCTCCGCGAATATGAGCCCAGCCTTTTGGTTCCAATACGATCTTATCCTACCTCACTATTGAGCAGTGAGGAGTAGGTCTACTATTCTTTCTCTCTGCCAAAGTTCCTGATGAAAATTTTTTCTCGAAGCTTTTCGGAAAAGCAGCGAGGATATGCTGGGATGTATGAAGGTAGTGGGCAGAGAACACAGATCGCACATGCATATTCGGGTTTGAATGCTCTTCACGTGCTTTTACGAGTCTTCATGAGTTAGTGGCTTAGCAGAGTTACGAGAAACCTTTGCGTAGACTCGGTTATCCCAGATAATCTTCCAGCCGGGTCCGACAGCTGGTATCGCAACAGTGCCGTTGTAGAATCGGAGGAGGCGGACATCATAATGCAGTTAGTAATGTTCTTGCGGTTGGTGCCAGATGGTATTCCAAAAACAGCGTTGGTGACTGGTTGAGTAAGCATTTGCAATAGTCAGCGCCTCTGCATTCCGCTAGGGCACGAGATCGGATTTGGACGGTGATTGATAACTTGAACCCCAAAACCCACGTGGGCGGTGCTCCGCATTGAGCCTGAATAGGTATAATGTCTCTATTATTAGGTTAGACAAGTTGCAATGCTGCACTGCAACACCCGCGAAAGCTGACCGCAACAGGAAGTAGGCCATGACAATTGAATATGAAACTACTGAATCTTGGTTCAACCATAGTCGTAGTCTTGCATCATCGGCTTCAGGCTTTCGCAACGGCAAGCAGCCATGGCAATAACCTTAAGAGTGGTCCAAAGTGTCATAATGAGTGGCCGGAGTTGCATTTATTGGTCGGTTGTACATTGAGGCCTATCTTTTAGAAGTGCGACATGGTTTTACCAATTGGAACACAGTGGCGACAACTGCCCGCCTAAATGTTGGTGTCGCGTTTTGAACACAAGGCATTGGCACCGAAGACGCGTAGGCCTTTGTCTGTAGGTGACGCCGATACGTCAAATTCCTGATTTGATGTCGTTGCCAATGACCGAGACGCATCAATCTAGGCGTTGATATAACGTCGTATACGGGCGCAGCAATTGTACTACGTCACCAAATTGATCACGCAGAAGATGTGATTTGTGTGACAAGGGGAAGCCTCACCGCAAAACAGAACGAGATTCCGGAGGCAAACAGCATTTGCATGTGCATTTGCCTGTTTCGACCACTCGCCACAAATCAACAATCCTCGGAACAGTCACATTCAGCACTAGCCAACCATCGCACAAAAGGGACGGAAAATGGAAGTTTGTTTTCACATCTACAAACGACATGACTGGCCAATTTCGCCTGGCAATAGGGAGTGGTTGTGGGCTGGCACATTTGCGATTGGCCAAAAAGACTCTAATTTATTTGTCGAACCGAATTCGGAGCCGACAAACGGAGTCGGGGTGTTTCCGACGGGGTCGAGATTAGGGGAACTTTGGAGAAGTCAAGATAACCGTAAGTGCCGTAGTAGGAGGCAAGGGCCCTGCCGTCCAAGCTCGGTACGCAAGGTAAGACACTAAGCAAGCTAAGTCAGCCACTGCCGCACACCAATTTTGGGCAGGAGAAGCGCTGGTTCTCGCTTGTGATTCATGAATCTGGTGTGGCGGTCAAGAGACCGACTCACTTTTTGGTCCAGTCATTTTTGCCCAGCTGCGAGTCTTAGGCAGGTCATCTCGGTGAACGCGCTGATTCATTGCATTGGAAAACTCATCAGCTTTCAAGTTTGTGACCCGCTGACCTGAGATTGATTACGGCTGCCTGACTTGAAGAGCGTTCGCACTTCTTCTCATTTTCATTTATTCCTCTTCACTTCAATTTGACTCCTTCAACGTTTAGCAAACGACGATCCTAAGCCACAACCTTTATCCGCCCAGTGTCCACCAAAAATCGTGCTGTTTGCGGCTCCGGGGAAGATTTTAGGTCGCAACGCTCGGATCCACCTCCCCATCATCCGCATCAAAGGGAGAAATCCACTGTCGGATTCCAGCAACCTGGTATCGAACTTTGCTTCTTGATGTGACACATTGGCAGCTTGCAGAATTCGTCCTTGTTGCCGAAAACGAAAACCAAAAACAGGGGCAAGACTCATCTACATAACCTCCTTCCCATCCCACCTGAACGAAGGCCAAATCCTTTTGTCGCCGTCGCGAAATCTCCGGAGCTCTTCCGAAAACAACAGTTATACCTTATTTACGAAAAAAGATCGGCGATCACACAAGTCCAATAGCGTGCAATCTCCAACACGCGTCTGAGGGCGTCTTTGCCGATCCATACCGCGCCCACCGGCTATTTGGTCGACAATTGCATGTACATTGCAGCTTGCATAAAGCTCAGATCTATCCCGGAATCCACACATATACACACACACCGCATTGTTGTCAACATTCTACAAACAGATAACATAATCTGCTTTCCGACAGACAAACAAACATTCAAACAGAAACATATCACTGCATATCAACTCATCACACGCACGCGTTGTCGAAAGCAATGTACTTCACTTCGCCAACGTCAAACATAACTCCTGCTCTTGTATCGGTCGCCATGTCGCGCTCTGACTCACGCGACTCAACAGCCTCAGCGACCTCGTTCACCTCAGCACCTATGCAAATTTCATACAGCACATCGCCATCGACATATCGATTAAGCGGCTCATCAACAACGTCCGCATCGCGCCCAAGCCGTGACAGCTTTTCTTCTGGCTGGCTGCCTTCGCCATACAAGTCTTGTATGATGCACAGCTCCTCATCATCTCAAGGCTACGATTCGAGCTCTTCTACATCTTCATATATAACAGATGATGACCTCTTGGCCCTGGATCATCTTGCCATGCCACCTATCGAGCATATCTCCTCAGTATCTCCAGCCTCAAGGCAGGAGCCAAAGCGAGAGATGACCACCGAGGAACACATTGCCATGCTCAGGGAGGCGCAAGACCGCGAACAAGCCCAATCGCAACAGCAGCGACAACGTGCCCAGCAGCAACGAGCTGTTCGCTTTGCCAACGAGCAGAGAAAGTCGCGAAGGTCTTCCAATCTTTCGCAAAGGCGCAGTGCCACTGTTCGCCGATCCTAGACCTAGATCATCTTCACCTTGTGTTCAAAGTTCATTTCCAAGAATATGTACAAGCACTAGAAGTTTTTTGCACTTTTGGCTTCGAGCTTCTGCTGCTATTTTGAGCAGACGATTATCTTATCTTCGAGCAAGCGATGCATATTGCATGCCATGGGCACAATAACGAACGACATCTTAATGATTGATACCCCACTTGTTACAATATCTACCCTGTACTGTCGTCGAGCAAAGTATGCCGACTTGACTGGATGAATTACATAGTTGCCACTTTGTGGCCAAGACTACCAATCAACACCTTTTGATTGCCACATTTTCAGAACTTTTTTCGCGTAGCTGTGGGCTGTTGCCTAGTAGTAGTTGCCACTGCTTTTTTCCCGACCATTTTGTCCATCCGTTACACCTGTACGACAGGCGTGGTAGGTGAGTCACGCGAAATCTGGACTCGTGTGCGTCTTTGGCGCAACCCTGGAAGTCTTCAAAACAACTGCGAACCAGTACCTCCAAATTTCACACTACCGTGACCCACTGATTCCAGTGCCCCGCGACGAAACAATTTACACCGAGCACTGACCGCCGAACAGCGCACAGACAGTCAAATCAATGACCCTACAAAGCTGTGTTTGAGAACGGAAGCTGTGAATGCAATTTTGTGGCTCAGCGTTTTCCGAGTGCAAAACGCGCTACGATCTATCTAATGCAGACGCACGGATGCCAATGCCTGATGCTCGCTTATGCAGTGTCAAAGGGATAGGGTCGCAAGTCCCATGCGCCACTGTCGCTGAACGCAAGTAATTTCGTTGAAGTTCATTGTTGTGTCCATTCTAGTGATGCGCAATGTGAGGCAAGTTTTAGGAGTCGAGGCAAAGAAAACAATAATTTCCCAGTGGTGTGGGCGTCAGGCGTTGTCCTGTTCCTCGGTAAATTTAACAATTCGGTGCCTCCCGTGATGGCAAAAACTCGAAGGCGTTGTGGCGCTAACGCCCGCTTCGTCATAACCGTTGTGTGTCGGAACCGTGCAGAGCTTAACTTGCTTGTTTATCCAGGGAAACGCTGAAAGCAGGGCATGTTGCCCGAGGTGAAGCTACCCTCACACCCTCACTACTCGTTTCCGTGCCCGCGACTGGCTGAGGGTGCGCATGCATGTGCGGTTTACAGCTAGAGGTGAAATATTTTCTTATTATTGTTCAGCTAGCTGTCGTTTGCAAAAGCAACAGCTTGGGTATTTTTGAAGCTATCGGCTTTGTTTGCTCGGCCAAAGCTCGCCGGAGAGGCGACGATCGCATACCCTGTCGCTTAAGACACTCTCCTGGACTTCGGTGATCGCTACGACCTTCTCTCATCTTTTAACGTCGGAGATTGTGGGTTCACTTCGAAGAAGCTCCAGTAAAGCCCCTCTCTTCGAGGGTACCAAGGTGGTGTACAGCTCGGTACAGGATTCCCAGACAAAGCAAGTCCACCGTGGTGGACCACATCGGGTCGCAAAATGGTAGCTTTGACACCGCTCCATCAATGAATTAAAATTTTCCTCGAAGATCGGTCCCTGAGCTGAGATTGCCCGGGAGGGGTAAGATCGGCATGTGGCATTTTGACGGCCCCAGCATTCCGGACCGACAGAATCTCATCACAGCACGTGATCTTGGCAACCTGCTTCGACTATCTCTAGCTTGACCGCGGAACCATTTTGTGGCTTGTCTCTGGTGCCACCATTGTTTGAACTACTTTGCGGGTGTATCGGGTTCAACCATCCTTCCGAAAGTTTGAAATGCGGCGTTGGACGGAAATGTGATTGCGGCAAGATGTGGATAGAGATCTCTCCGGACAACGTGCTGAACGTGAGATTGAGCTACTCTAGTGTGAGATAGCAGTGATAAGGGGGTGAGTGCATGCAGCGAGTGAACTAAGTGGTCTTCCGCCGGCACGCTCCTCGTCGTTGCCGTTGCCGTTGCCAAGATTTGGTAGATCTCGCTTATGCGATTACCTCTCACCGCTCGTTATCTGGAAGCAGCACCTTTTGAAACCCCTTTGCGGTGAGCTCGCGGAGCGCGCCGTCTCGTCGGATTCAAGCGACGTTCAAAAGCGAGTCTACCAATGCTACGATGTCTTTGCTTGCTGTTGTCGTTATGTTCGTTTTTGTCAATCGAAACGACCTGCTTTCTGGTCGGGGTTCTGCCAGATGAAGGACTGCAGACCACGATGACCCATGAGCAGAGGTCGACAAGACCTTGATCTTGCGAAGCGGTCTTCCAAGCAGAAACCTACCCATAACATTGTTTACATCTCTGGATACGCGTTCGCTTTAAGAGAACCGAAAACACGGACGCTCGTGATGCTGTGTTGCCTTCAGATTTTTTTTTTGACAGTTTCCAATATGAACAACGCGTACTACTGATGACTTCTTAGACACGCTGACCTTCATATGTAGGGTTGGGGCAGTTGAGGAGGTCTGGTGAAGGATCGCTGGAAGATGAAGAAATTGAAGAAGCAAATCCCGAATACTGCGTAAAATGGACTCGAATCTAGCTCCAGCAAGGCAGTACGACATGGATCACTTACATTTGACAGAGCCTCTGGATTAGTTGACATAGAGACGCTGTTAGTTTGGACGACTCGTACACAGTTGGCGCAATGTCCGCTTTGTAGCTGGACTGCAACAACGAAGCAGTGAAACCACCAGCAAAGCGAATCAATGAACCTTTGCGAGGTTCATCCGGAACCATCCCCCAAATCATCAAGCATACCAAAACACCATCGCAGGAACACTAACACATCCGTACACCAGTGAGAACGAACGAGATTTCCAATCGAGCCCATTTCCTTCTATGACGCACCTTGACGAGCATTCGTCATGCCACATTGCATACACTTGCAACTGCGTAAATCGAACAAAGGTGTCCAAATCCAACGCCAAATCGGAACGGCCTTGAAGCACCGCCTCGTGTGGCGTCTTCTGAAGAAGCTCTCAAGATATCGAAAAGAAGGCAATCTCACTCAGCTTCTGCGACCCATGAAGCCGCTACAAGTCCAAGAAACACTGCTGCACAGGGCCTCCAGACGACGCAGGCATCGCTCGTGTTACATCAACAAAGTACACATCGAATCGGCCAAAACTCGTATTTCAGCCTCTTGCAATGCGTCAGAATTTGGATGTACTGGGTTTATTTCTGAAGCTGAGAGGAAGGCACGGCTCTGCGAACAAGAGGCATTATTGCCCAACGTCCAGTGAACGAAATTTAGAGTTACCAAAATATTGGCCAAACTCGTCTTCAGAGACGTCATCTCAAGGTGAGCAGTACTATTGTGATGAATTAGATCTTGAGGAGGGCGCCCCGTACATGCCGATCCAGTTGGGCTCTCCACAATCTGGTCTCGCACAGTAGAAAGACTTCGCCACCTCGACCGAAACAAAAGTTGGTCACTCCCCCTTCCACAAGAATCCTACCAAGGAGGACTCCCCCAGGAGACCAGACATTGACACCGTCACCACACCCACTGTATACATTGCCCTCCATATCACATTTAATACCATCGGGTATCCCACTGTCAGCCATGGCAAAGAGACGACGATTGACGAGAAATGGCTGACCTGAAATGTGTGTCACATCAAAGGCATAGCTAGTAGTAAACAAATGTTAGCTATACCTTCTCTAACTAGCCCGTACAATTTTACTCACATAGACGAAGCGCGCCTATCATCGGTGGTTCCGTCTCCCCACAGCCGATCAGTGTCCGTAACGTAGAGCGTACGCTCATCTGGCGAGAAACATAGCCCATTGGGGTGACCAAAACCGTCAGCTACAGCTCGAATGCTACCATTGTCGGGATCAAAACAATAAACCTGGCTAGGTAGGGAGGGTTTCGGCCGGTAGCCTTGTTCATAACCATACGGTGGATCCGTGAACCAAATCGTTCCGTCTGTATGAACAATGACATCGTTGACCGAATTAAACGGGCGTCCGAAATAGCTCGATATCAGCAAGCTAGCCTGGTATGGCGGTCGACATGCCATATGGTAAAGACCGCTTGGGGCATCCTTTCCTCCCTGTGCGCAGAACAAAACACCTCCTTTATAGGCAATCCCACCATTCCCCATGTTGATACTGTCACAATGGATACGCTAACATGATGCAGTCGATCGATCATTGTCAACGGTGACCTTGGAAATCTCGACTCGCTGTTCACCATGCTCATCTCGCAACCGGTTGCTGGTGATGAAGAGCTCATTTGTCTCGGGAAAGAATACACCAGCTTCGTGAGCGAACGGAGAGTTCTTCTCAAGGAGGCACGAAATTGTTGGACTCGATCCCTGGATAGTGTCAAAAAGTCGATTTTCCGATTTAAACGCCATCACAGAGCCTTCCTCGAAAACATGGAGAGCACGGGAATTTGACTGTTTCAGTATCAGCTTCTTCTTCCGTTCTGGACATTGAAAGAAAAATGGCGATCCCAATCTAGCCTGGAGGTCTCTGTCAAATACACAAGAAAGGGATAGACGGACTACCAGCCGGAGAAACCTCTCGCCATTGATTCAGGTCCAGGTCGGTGGCGCTGGTTCAAGTTAGCCGCGCACGTGTCGGGGTCCATGGGATACCGTCTCGCAGGTTCTGCTTTAGCTGAAATCAGGGCTCGCAGAAGCCGCAACAGAACATTGATGACTACCTGAAGATGTGCATGACATGTTCTTTTGATACTCTACGTCCAAACCTAACGTGGCCGGCGACAAAAGCAGTGAATTAGTGAATTTCATTGCTAAGCTGGCTTCTAACTTTCCAATATTTGCCACGAGTTCTTTGATTGTAGCAAGCCAGAAGTCTAGCGTAATCACGACCCGGCACTCCCATAAATTTGACGCAAAGAGATTCTCATTCGCACATTACTGGATGACCCACCTCTGTAGAGGACATATTCTGGCTGGAAAAGCTAGGCCGATCAAATCGTGATATACCTCCTTTTCTACCACACCCCTTAAGAGACGATGTGACAAAGTGGCATAAGATTGCCGGTTGAACCAAGTCAGGCACTATGTGGAATCTTTTGCCACTCACAACATGTTAAAAAACGTCCTGACTACAGGCCAGCAAGTTTTGCCCTACCTACGGAAGGGTGTAGCCTCCATCGATGACAACATTTGCTCCAGTCATATAGCTACTGGCATCGCTCGCAAGGAAAACATACACCTGCACAATGGTGAGTAAATTCAACTAAGGTTCAGATGAGTGTGAACGTACCCCTTTAAGTTCTGCTGGTAGTGCCATTCGCCCAGCAGGAACCGACGACAGCCATCTCTCTCGAAGTTGTGCCGACTGCTGTAAAGTCACTAGAGATTAGTTAGCACTGAGCTGCGACACCTTGAGGCTTTCGTACTGTCCGTCTCGATGTAACCAGGGCTGATGCAATTTACACGGGCAAAATCTACCCATTCCACCGCAAGACACTTTCCAAGGTGGGTAGCAGCGGCTTTGCTAGCGTTGTATGCTGCTTGACGCTGAGGTACATTCACGAGCACCGCACTGACGCTCGTAGTGATGATTAGGTTGCCGTGACCCTGCGTTGTGAATATCTTGCCAGCAGCTTGTGCGGTCCACATAACACCATCAAAATTGACGGAGTGGTTCCACGCCCATTTCTGTTCATCGTAATCAAGACTCGATATCTGCTCACAGACTCCAGCGTTTGCAATGACCACATCCAGTTGCCTATGTCCAAAATCATTTGCGATGTTGCCCAAAACAGTTTCAACCTCTGAACGATTTCTAACATCGAGCCGAAAAGCTTCGATCCGTTGGTTGGTTTCCCGCGCGAGTTTTGCAGCCAATTGAGGCGCTTCGCTGGTGGTCAAGTATGTGAAGGCCACATCAGCACCGGCTTCAGCCAGGCCTCTTACAATCTCGACACCTATACCTCTGCTACCTCCTGTGACGAGGCATACCTTGCCTTTGAGTGAGAATTGCTCTAGGATCGGTGTGGTTGTTTTCGGTCGATAGAGAACCATGGTGGGTAGTCAGGGTGAAAGCACGGTGAAATTTCGTGTACGAATATGCTTTGATTCCGGCAAGAAATTTGTCGCAAGTGTAAAGCAGCATCCCTGTACTCCTTTTTGGCTAGATCAAGGCCATGACAGGCCAAATGTGTATTTATTGTCATCGCCGGCGGCTTGGGCAACTCACTTGGAAATGTCTCCGTATAGCATCAAAGTCATGTCTTTCGCAAAGTCTGCTTGGGCCGTCTCGCAGCAGACTGGATGCTGACGGAGGGTCAGTGGACTGTGCTGCTCCATATCTAAGACTGAGAAGCCTCATGCTTTGCCTTTCAGCCAAGGTCTGCAGGTGCCGCGCATCGTGGGCACCGAGGGGACCTGCAGAAGCCAAAAAGGACTCGGGGTTTTCACAACCGAGTATAGAGTACGGGAATACCCTGTAAATAGATTAGCATGTCATGATCCGTTTTGGAGTTCACTATCAATATTAGCCCATTGCTCTTTCAGCTCGGTACGCCACATTGCCATGGGCCTCCAGCCTACGCGCCTTTCGCAATCTATCATCAGGGAGACGATCTTGTTCCGCTTCGCAGGATCTCGAACGCACATGCCCGCCCCAAATAAACACTGGGCCGAGAATATTTGACAGCTTACGTCTTTCATTTCCATGGCAACGCCACAGATGGTATCTACCGCATCTGACAGGGTGCGCTCCATTCTCAGGTAGCCCTCGAATCCTGGTGAGATCGGGCTATGCAATGTTATCAATATCATGGCGAAGTTATATGCCTGTACAGCAACGCCAAACTGTGGAGGATGAAACCAAAGTGGGCAGAAGACATCCGACTCATCCTTCACCGTCGGCAATGGCCTGAATTGATCTCCCCAACACGCGCGAAGATTCTGCATTTCTCCTAGCAGCTCGTCCCGTATTCTGACTTTCTGGTCCTCCGAGAATACAGGCGTCGGCGAGTGGTGGTTTTCGCTCGAGTGACTTGTTGCGCAGAAATTCACGGCATGAGCAAGCAAATAGGTCGCGCGTCGTGCCAACTGATATTGATCGAGCTCGTCTAGCCCCAGATGAGGCTTCCAAATCGTGAGGCATCGACGCTTCTCACGAAATGCCGCCCAGATGTCTTGCCAGAGCCAGAACCACCAAACGGCTTGACGCAAGCCACCACATTCACCGTGCGTGCGTTGCGAGCGCTGTATCCAGAAGACACCTTTGAGATGGCGCTGCCAATTACCTCTCCCGTCAGCTTCGTCCAACATCTCGTATGCAGAGATGGTGATGACGGTAACGAGGAGCTCCTCTGAGAGTGTGTAGCTCTGATATCCGAGCGCCTCCTGTACATAGTGAAGCGTTTCGTAGTGATACTGAATCGATTCTTCGCGATCGATTGATGGCGTAGGCGCGTCTGAGGTGGCATCCCATTCGCCGTCATGGGGCCTATCTGTGGTCTGAATGTGTTTGGCCGAAAGAGCAAGGATGGATTTCATTACCCCTGTGTTCCGGAGAGCAAGGCGGGTGGCTTGAGAAGCAAATGGCACCGAAGGGTGCAAGAGGTCCAGCCAACCAACAATCTTGTCAGTGAAATGGCGGAACAGTGCCAATTCATGGCTCGACAATGTGATATCGTGGTCCAGCTGCCATGACCTCCGTTCGGGGTTTCCAGTCTCTATAACCTCCGCACAGCGAGGATCACCTGGTAGGATCTGGACTTCTGCCTGCAAGTTCTGATCAAGATGAAAAGTTGCTGGACGATCCGAAAAATAGAATCTGTTGTCAGAGTTGGCTGCATCCGTAGCCAGCAGATTAAGCCAACGCGCCGAGGCAGAATTGAATGGGCCATCTCCAAGAGACGCTGCACTCGGGGAATAGCTGCTAAGGTGGGTGTCATCTTGACGTATCCCTACCGATGAGAGCATAGGACTGCCTGGATGCCCATCCCGTGGATGCTGGGCACGGGCAACGTCAGGTTGCAAGCGCGCAACAGGCTGCAAAGCTGGATCTATCCCTGGTGTGGCACAGCACTCTGACTCGCCAGTCGGACGAGAGTCGCCGGCGAGACTCTCTTCGCTGTCCAATTGTGATGGGTCTTGTGTCCCAACTTCGGCTGAACTCACCTGGAGAGGCGAGAGTCCTTCATCGAGCTGTGAAGTTGGTCGTCTCACACTCGAGGGAAACACGCAATCTCTCAAAGCCATAGCACACGCTCCACAGACGGGCTGCTTTTCATCGCATTTCCTATGCCGTTTGCGACAAGTCAAACTACGACCTGAGGTTAGTCCACGCACTTTAGATGCAATGTCAATTTGGCCTTAAACATCTTGGTCCTTACCAGCCAGTACTCGTGCGCAAGCCGCGGCCACGGGACTTCCGAACGCGTCTTTTCGGCAACGTTACCATAATTTCAGCATCCATGCGATTCAGTCAAAGCAGATTAAGCACTAGTGTATATGTGACAGTCGAGACGCGGTCATTGAGGCGAGATGCGAGGCTCATTCCGTGACTTCCAAAACATTTCATACGGGTCTTGATCAGACTGTCACACTATGCAGCACTCACAAATAGGATAGCTTAAGCTACTTAAACACATAGATGGACTCGATCCGGCTATGTGAAGGGAAAGCACAGAACCTGGGGAACGGAAGATCAATAGGTTGTTGCTTCAAACGCTTGTCCCCGTCTCGCGGTCTTGTGCGGAGTACGGAGGCGTATTTACCTGCATAGTGCAGATCAAGCCTTCCATCCCCATGACGGTTTCGTTCTGGTGCGATGCATCTCCCAAATGGTCCGTATCAATCTGCCCTGATTTTCGACCCATGCCCAATGTTTCCGAAAACCTTCCAAAGTTGGAAGTCAACTCATTGTAAGGGCGTAAGGACCTTTGCGGTTCTCGGCAGAACAGCCTTCCGTAGCTACATGATGAATAGGCAAAGCAGCAGTACAGCTGGCGACTGGCACCGCCGAGTGCAGATACATACGAATTGTACCGGAACCAGGACCGACCAAGAGGAATATTGCAAGCTTCCAGACATCAACTACCACGATCAAAAACGTTAACTTTTGACTGAAATGGCGCGTGATGTCGATGATCTAGCACAGCAGTCATTAGGGACGGAAGTTGGATTTGAGTAATGACCCTTTAATGCGCCGTTTAGATTATGGTTGCAAACATACCTAGGCACCATTATTTACTTTGTTTCCAACCACGTCTGAAATCTTATTAGAAGCCTCACACTTATACCTTCAACCTTGTCATGAGCAGCTTATATCCCTCCACCATGCGGGGCAAGTCACGGACGAAAGTTCCAACAAAATGCACGACTGAACAGAAACAACGGTAGACACAGTCAAATCTTGATGATTTTCTAAACTTACTGCAGTTGTTGCTTCATGAGCTGCAGTGCGACCGCCGCAATCGGCATGGAGGCACCGATGGAGTTTGCTTTGGTCATTGCTGAATCCTGTTCCGAGTGTCAGCGTGCCATGCTGTCATGAGACTGGAAGGAGGTATTGGCATGGAGCACTCACCAGTCTTTTCATCACATCTTGTGCCTCCGGAAAATCGCGTAACGACCAAGTCGGACCTCGCATTTTAGGCACATGGTCTATGAGTTGCGTATTGGCTCCGGCTGCCTTGCAGAAAATCTCATACATGATACTGGTGTCAAGTCCAACGGCTTGCGTAAAGCGCATGGTCTCGACTGATATGGCGAGGTGAGCACCGGCAAAAATATCGATCACGTCTGGGGTGGAGACAGTACTCTGGCGAGGAATCAAGGTGCATCTGGGCTTGGTCAATTGATGTATCGTATCAGTCGGATACTCGGAGAGGTAGAGACGCCAGAGCGTGGAATCGTCTTCTTGTGCCCAGCCAGCGTGAATACCGGCTTCGAAAACCTGCTCCGCAGCAACGCTGAGAAAGACCGGACACGACACAGCCCGCGAAGTGTCGACGATGATTGACTGAATAAGTTGTGAGCACAAATCTGAAGAGTTGACGCCACCCGTCGAAGGGTTCTCAACCAAATAACGTGGTGCTAATACATACCGTGTCTTTCAGACTGTTCGGAAGTGCAGAATACACGGCTTTGTCTCCTTCTAGCATATGAGGAATTCGATTGCCATTAATCCAGCTCCATCCGTCACTAGCCTGTACGGCATCAAAGACTTCTTGAGTGTTAAGTCCAGCTCGAGCGGCGAAGGCCATGGCCTCGTTTGCGAGCGCAATTTCGACCTCGGCGAGAATTTGGTGGCTAATTTTGGCCCTCGACCCGTATCCGATACCTCCTGGAATCTTGTGCAGCTTGTTACTCAAGCACCTGAGCACCGGATCTGCTTTGCACAAGCCTTCGTTAGGCCCGGAGCTGAAGATGGTCAAAGTTCCCCCTGCTGCTCCGACTGTACCACCTGATACAGGGCAGTCGAGTAAAAGCACATCTTGACGGCCAAATTCCAGCTGCAGCCGCCCACGTACTGACTCGCAGAAGTCTGCTGGCACAGTGGAGGTAATCACCACTACGGCGTTTTCTCGCAATCCATAGACAGCGCCCACATCCTTGTCAAACAGCACTGAGGACACTTGAGACGGGCTCACCACCATCACAACGACAACTTCAGATGCTCGAGCAGCTTCTGCGGGATTGGTGGCGCCTTTGCCGCCAGCATTGACGAGCTTGTCGACGGATGGACGGAAAATGTCAAAGCAGGTCACAAGAAACCCACCTTTGACTAATTGTTTTGCCATGCCACCGCCCATAGCTCCTAGCCCAAGGAATCCAACCTCCATTTGCGTCATCATGTCTGGATTCTGTATCAGGGAGTATCTTGTAACCAGAGACAAAACAGGGGTCGACAGCAATATCTCATTAAGTGACAATAAATCGTCTATAAACAAAAATGGATGAACCAGCCCGATTTGAGCTACGTCGAAAAGTTTTTATGTTAACTTGGGCTTTAAATTGATGCTTGAGTAAGAATTTTTCACTGTCTCTTGGTTGAGGTGGAGGGCAAAGTGCGAGACGGGGTCTCCCTACCCCTGTTGAGACAAGTCGGGAAGACTACCACATTCGATCATGTCGATTCTTGATTTATTAAGATGTCTGGCTCCTAGCTCAGTGAGGACACCTCCGGAGCGATTACCAGAGTATATGAATGAGCATTCGCGCTCTTCATGCGGGAGCGGCTATCGAAAGCGAATGGTCTCATGCACCACAAAATGACGAAGAGCGCGCTTGAGAACAACAAAACGCTGAAGATTCTACGTGCAGCAGCCGAGGGTCATTACGGAGTGCTAGCCCCAATTGTGTATGATTGAACGGCAGACGTGGACAAGCTTTTAACTAATAATGGTATCGGTACTAGATACAATATCGATCAAATTCTAGGTGTCGTGAAAGCCGCGGAGCAGAAATGCTCCCCCCTCATGATTCAGCTCTTCCCATGGGCTGTCCGCTTCTCAGATGGCATCCTCGTTCACGCAGCTGCGCAAGCTGCTGAACGAGCTAGCGTCCCTATTTCCATCCACCTCGACCACTGTCAGGACGAACAGCTAGTCAAACAAGCATGCGAGCTCCCGTTTGACTCCATCATGGTTGACATGTCTCACCACTCTAAGGCAGAAAATTTGGCTAGGACAAAGGCCTTGGTCGAGTACTGCCATGCTAGGGGCAAAGCAACTGAAGCTGAGCCGGGAAGAATCGAAGGAGGCGAGGATGGTATCTCTGATACAGCTGATCTCAGCGGTGCAATGACGACGTGTGAAGAGACTGAAGATTTTGTTCAATCCGGAGTGGACTGTCTTGCTCCGGCCTTTGGCAATGTCCACGGAGAGTATGGGCCAAGAGGTATTGTTCTTGAATGGGACAGGTTCGTCAGTTGCATTCCTTCTACCTTACCGGCGCTGCTTCTCCATGCACATGAAAACCGGGGCTATGAAGAAACTAACATCTGGGCCACTGAGCCCGTGTCTATAGGTTGGCAAAAATTCACCAGATTGCTTCGTCCGCAGGCGTCCTCATAGCACTCCATGGAGTGAATCAGTTCCCGGACAATCTCTTCCAGCAGCTAGTAGCCGGTGGCGTCTCGAAGGTGAATCTCAATCGAGATGTGTTGGCAGACTATTACGACCATTTCGAGCAGTACATCAACAAAATTCCTTTCACCCAACTCTTGGAAGAAGGTGTCGAAAAGGTGGCTCATTCATTAGGACACTACATGGATGTTGTAAAATCAAGTGGTAAAGGAATACTCAAATGAGAAAAGTGAGAGGCTGCAATATCACCTTAGAACAAGAATCGTGATTGCAATTCCCCCCTACGCCCTAGTATAGCAGCGGATGGCTCTCTTCCACAGGACACCCGGCCTACTAACACAGCCGACCCCTAACCTACTTGCCCAGACATTGCTTGTTGCATTGTACAGCTCTCAAAATGAGCTACTTCAAACGAAATGCATTGGCGACGGACAATTTTGCTCGGTCTTTCAACTGCCTCATAAATTAGTCTACTTGGTCTCTCCGAGAATTTTGTTCCCAGTATCAGCATGAAGCGTGAACGAAAGCCATACACCAAACAGGACTGGCAGCGCAACAATGGGCAGACCCATGAATTCGACACTGATGGTTCTCTACGATACTCCGAGAGACTAGAACAGTCTCCACAGCAGCTGGGAGCAAATTGCCACATAGCTTCACAGCGGCATGGCTTCCTCCTCGCGTAAAAGAACTCGTTTTTTATATCAATGAATTCGGAGTATGTATTGCAAAGACCTGCGTACCTACTAAGTCTTCCAAACCGAAAGGCCTTTCTCTCATTGGCTGCCAGGGAGGGGTACATGGCCGCCCATATGTGTCTAGAGGCAAAGCTAGAGGTAGTTAAGGAGGGCTCCCTGTGTATAAGGTTGAGCAGGACCGACAGCCGAACTTTGTGGATCTAAAATACACGCTCTGTGAAATTGCAATTGTTTCCGTTCCAATGAATGAATCATAGACTCCGTCTCGGGGCCACTGAGCAGTGGAGACACGGGACCCCTGATAGACGTCAGGCGAGAGCTACATCTGAATACCCCACAATCCCCAGCATTTGGGTATCATACCTTGTTCTTGAGCTAGAGATATGAATTGGGGACATGGCCGGACCCGCAGGGTATAAGAGTCACGCGAAATGGCAGTCGGAACGAACGCAATCCATTTCCTGCTCCAGTCGTCAGCCAACTTTTTGCCACCAATTCACAAATTTCAACTGAAAGCATGGGTACAAAGAAACGTAACTTGACTCTCGCGGGTCCTCGCCTCCGTGGCAGCATGGCCTTGACGTGCGGAGCCGCTTTCCTGCTCTTTGGCTACGATCAGGGGGTGTTTGGGGCCATCGTGAGCTTGCCGTCCTTTCGACGTCAATTTGACAATCCCAACCCTAACCTTGAGGGTATCATGGCGGCGATTTATGACATTGGATGTGCCGTTGGCTGCGTTGTCGCCTTTGTTGCATCCGATAAACTTGGTCGAAAGGGGAGTTTGACCTGGGGAACCTGGATCATGACTCTGGGGGCAATCCTCCAGGCGGCCTCATTCGAGAAGATTCAAATGATTGTCTCTCGAATTGTGAGCGGCATTGGAAATGGGATCAACACTTGTGCAGTCCGTGCAGGCTCCAGGAGTCAAGATACGTCGCTAATGCTCTCAGGTACCAATGTGGCAGGCTGAGTGTTTCCAAGCCCACAACCGAGGTGTAAGGTTCCACAGAATTGCTTGGAAGTCATTGCTAAGTCTGTTCAGGCCATGCTTGTGATTCAGAGCGCTCTTGTTGTGTTGGGCCATCCTCTGAGCACATTCATGGGTCTCGCGTCCAGTCAGACTGAACCATCTGAGTTCTCCTGGCGCTGGCCCGTTGCTTTTCAATGTGTTTTCTGCGTGGCTATCCTCCTGGCTCTTCCCTGGCTGCCTGAATCTCCACGCTGGTTGGTTGCACACGACCGAGCCGATGAAGCACAAGAGGTCTTCGCCCGCCTCGCTGGCACGAACGGCCTAGATGCGAATCATCCATTCGTCGTGGCTCAGCTCGACATAATCAAGGACAACGTTGCTGAAGAGAGGCGCATCGGAGAGGCCACTTGGAAAGAAGTCTTCACCGAAGGCAAAATGCGAAACCTGAGCCGTGTGTTGCTGGGAGCCGGACCTTATATGTTCAACCAATGGTCAGGAATTAACTCACTGGCATACTTCCTACCCATCACTTTCGAAAGGAATATTGGTCTTAGCCGTGAGCTCAGTCTAATTCTTGCTGGCGTCCTAGGGGCCCAGTATTTCATTCTCTCGTGGCTGTGAGTTTCCCAGTGTGTCGATGGATGTACGCTAATGATGGGCAGCCCATATTTTTTCATGGACCGATTTGGTCGTCGCACACTTGTCATGTGGTCGGCCACTGCATGCTCTTTTTGCATGATCATGATCGCTGTCATGCTTCGGATCAACACTCTTGCCACTCAGTGGGTGTTTGTGGCGTTCGTATTTATCTTCTTCGATGTTTTCTCATGGGGTATCCTACCTGTCTCCTGGATGTACGCTGCAGAGATCATGCCATTGCGAACACGAAATAAAGGGGTTGCTCTTGGAGTCAGCTCACATTGGGTGTCGAATTTTGTGGTCGTGTACGTCACCCCCCAGGCAATTGAGAACCTCGGCTACCGGCTTTACATTATCTGGGCAGTCCTGAATGCGAGTTTTGTTCCAATCACGTATTTCTTTTATCCTGAAGTGAGTATACTTGGACATGTCCTTGAACATCAGCTAAAACACACCTATAGACGGCACGCCGCTCTCTCGAAGAGGTCGACGAAATTTTCCTGCACGAAAAGTTTGGCATCACACATACTCGCAAGCCAGCGGAAGCGAGGCGTCAGAATTCTTTTGCTGCTGCTAGGCCCATCGTTGTCGATGACGCGCCTAAGGCTGAAGTGGCGCAGGAGGAAGTGGTTAACCCCAAGACTTCCTAAACGCCCGTTGTAGCGCTCTGGTCGAACCACCGCAGTCGCTTCCACTTCCAGTGTGCAGAAGCACACGTTCAACATACGTGTATGCTCTTTTCCGAGAACTTACCTGAACACTACGACATTGAGCGACGGGGAAATTATGAGAATTCAAAAAAGTGATGGAGTCTATCGTTGAACCATGGCAGTACCGTGTTGTAATGTGACGTGGTGCAGCCAATTCCTATCATTTGCTGATGACTCATGCCAGAAGCGTGGGAGTCAATTTGTCAATAGTTTCGACAAGATGTACGTGGAGAAGATCTCAACTTGAAAACTGCACATGGTAACGTAAATTTGGGCTCAATGGGTCATAGGGATCCAATGGGTCAGGCTCTTTTAATAAGGCTGAAATCCATATTTTGAAATCATGTTTTTTGGCTGCGGCTGACCCATTGAGCCCAAAAAACACATGACCAATTTCACCTTGTTTTTTTTGCCGCAGATGTAAGATCCAAAACGGAGTCCAGATATGATCAGCACGGCCAATCTTGTGCAGAGTATAATGACATTGAGTGGTCAAAATAGTCTCTGGGACGGACTATGTAGAAACACCAAAAACCGCCTGCCAGTTGTCCGAGTGTTATCTGCAGTTCGGTTGCGTTACCGACTCAGGCAATGAAAGCATCGCAAGCAGTCTGAGTGCATGAACGGGGAATTTGTCCATCCCCGAGTTCGTAGGTTTCCAAGTCCGGATAAAGCTCCACTTATGGTTTGGGGCAAAAACTTCCTTGTCTTGGGAAGAGTTAAACCTCTAGTGTTGCAGCTCCCCGTCTCGGGGTCAGGAGAAAGAGTTGGGAAGGGTTCTACGGGGTGGGTTCTCGTCCGAGCTACAATGGACGCTCCTACTATTAACAAACTAAACAACTGCTTTGGCAGATTTAATATCTCAATGGAGATGAAGACCAGTCGGCCTTTCCTCTCATCTTGTCCTACACCTGTCAGTCACGAAAGGGGTGCACAATGGTGCTAATACGAACTTCAAGCTGGAATGTCTGTCGAAAAGTCGTTCATGCAAGCACAGGAAGCCTGGCCCAGCGCATGCTTTCAACGCGTGGCACAAGATTCCAGCTCAATACTGGTGACAGCATACCTGCTATTGGGGTGGGAACATTCCAGGACCCCGATGCACAAGTCGACGCAGTAGCCAAAGCCCTACAGAAAGGATACCGACTGATCGACACAGCACGCGTCTACAATGTCGAGGCACAGGTCGGAGAGGGGATTCGCAAGTCTGGCATCCCTCGAGAGCAGGTCTTTGTCGGTACCAAATTATGGTGCAATGACTTCCATCCAGATGATGCTGAGGGAGCATTAGACGAATCTTTACGAGACTTGCAAATGGACTACGTGGATCTGCTGATGATGCACTACCCCGTGGCTTTCAAACGCGGAGCCGAAAAGTTCCCTAGAGACTCGGACGGCAAAATGATACGTGGAGAGACACCGTTCCTGGACACCTGGCGAGCAATGGAGCTCCTCGTGAAGAAGGGCAAAGTCAAGAGTATTGGAATTAGCAACTTCTGTCAGGCGGAGGTCGAGAAACTTATAACAGAATCTGACACTGTCCCAGCTGTTCATCAGATGGAAGTGCATCCTTATTTACAACAGAAAGGGTTCAATGCTTGGCTGGGGGGAAAAGGAATTCACGTTATCCAGTTCAGCCCTCTTGGCAATTCGAATGATTTTTATCGAAACACAGGATGGAGCAAGGACGTGGCCAATATGCCCAAAATCTTTGACAACAAAACCCTACAAGCAGTGGGTAAGAAACACGGGAAGAGCCCTGCTCAGGTGGCCTTGGCATGGGGTGTCAACAATGGTCGCTCGGTCATCCCGAAAAGTACGATCGAGTGGCAGATCGAGCAAAATCTTGAAGCAGATTTCGAGTTGGATGCAGAAGACATGGAGCAAATTGGTCGGCTGGATGTCAAAGCGCGATTCAACGATCCTAGCATGGACTATCAATATCAATTCTACAGTGATCTGGAGGGAACGGAAGGGAGGAAAGGCGGCAAAACGCACAAGTAATTGGAAGGTGTTCTCCTCCTCCTTTGTGGAGGTGCTAAAACAGGTCTCGCTTTGATTGGATCATGTCCAGATTATGCATTCACCGACGGCGTTGTGAGTGGAAAGATCCAGATGTTGTAGGACATAAAATATTGTCAAACTTTGCGACGACAGACCGCACAAATGCACCATGACCGTAATTTCGGTGAAGCGAGGAGGTTTGGGATGTAGCGTTTAGGGAGTTCGTCCAAGGCAGACGCTCAGAACCATACGCCTTAACGCTGACAATACATGCATCCACATTTCGATCTGAATCCATTGTCAGGTTATGACTCCTGAGATGCATTATCGTAATTTTTCCACATTTCCGTACTGAGATACAAGCACATCACTCCAAGATCAAAGGCGTTCTTCTTTCCAGCGTCTAGCTTTCCGCTTTGTTCACATTTTGTCCTTTCGTGCGACGTCGCATATCTGACCACGCCGTTCAACTAATAGGCGCATTAGTAGGTTAGTAGACATATTTGGTTTAAGTCACCAACTTCAAACGATGCAAGGGTGTCGTCGGGGCCTGTCCAAACAGGCACTCACACAACTAACGTTCAACAAGATATAGATCCTTGCCGCCAGATCTACAGGAACATGATTGCGTTGAGTCAAGCGGTCACGACAGGTAAGCGCATGGAGCAGTCGTGCGTCATCATCGGAACAAATTCTAGATTGAAGCGCTCTTCCACAATCCTGAGTCGTCGATAGGTGCATCGCAAAAGTGACCAGCATGCGAGATTTAAAGCTGTTCAAGCAGGCCAGATGAGAATCTGATAGAGTATCATGGAATCTCAAGGGACCCTGGTTGGCAACGGGCGGCTGGCATTGCAGCATGCATATCCAACACCAAACCGCAACACGACGGATGGATTGTCCGAAGGGTGCTGGCGACGCCCGCGATGGGTCAATGCAGCTTATATGCATGACCCATGTTCGTCAGACTAGTTTGTGACAATTTTGATGGGATGAACCTTGAGGGCACTGCAAGAATCCGCCCGCGATTTCCTTGTTTGGTCACGTTCGGTACGTACTTGCCAACTGTTTCAGATAAAAACGGTGTGTTCCTTCAGCGGGTACCCCACCGCAGCACCATTGGATGAACACGTGGTTGAACAGCCACAGCTACGTGCACCTACTAGGAGAATTGCCAGGACTTCGTGATCAATATTCCGGTGACGTAGATCCTGGATGAAATCATCTCCACATTGTGATAAAACTTGAACGCACACTGGCAGGCCTTTGAAGGCCATTGATGCTCAGCGCTGGGCACAGTGATAGCCAGCGTTTGATAAGGATCGGCTTCTCTGAGAAATTGAAGATTGTAAAAGGGACATTACTTGTGGTGAAAGGCTACCAATACAACGCTGTCTCTAACCGCTGGCGAGAGACTTAGTGGCGCCTCAAACAAGGTTCAAGGGCGACTGTGGAGGTGAGAAACGGACTAGACTAAATAAGGGCTAGCGTGTGAGGATCGGTCTGCAAGCCCATGCCCGGGCTACGGCGTCAGGGACCACACTAAGGAGCCAAAGACCAACACAACTTGGCCATTGGTTGTCAGATGTGATAAAGGCGCATTAGTGCAGAAAATGACGACCAATGAAAATAATGAACAAATGGAAGCCGCGACAGGATTGCTTCGTGCCTGACCATGTTTCTTTCTGCCTCCCGGCCAGCGGGAAGTTGGTCGACCAGTATGTGCTGCATATTCACGCAAGAAGCGCTGTGAATGCTTCTGCTAGCCCTGCTAGGGCAGCTAGAGATGCCCGCTACCAGTCACGATACTCCTCTGGCCATTGCGGGGACGCAATCAAGCGCCGATGGCCAGTCAAGCTCTGGCTGTCGACCTGCTCGCTGCTGTTGGCCTCGTCGGGCTCTGATGAGATATTCGCTTCCTTCAACTGCTTCCTCCTGTGGCCTCTGATGTGCCGGCTCCCTTTGGCACTGGGTCGCATCTGTTACGTTGCGGATGGCTAGCAAGCTCTTGGTTTGACACAGCCCCTTCCCACTCCATTGCCCGTCTTCGCCATCATCCCACCGCATTCGACAATCGTTATATCAGTCGAGGGCCTTGTTGGGATTAAGCTTCACCCTGTCCAGCTCCACCTGTGGCCTCTGACCCGCATCTCCTGCTGTGTACAAAATCTCTCGCTTTACAGATTCCTGATTTTCCGTTGCTTGTGTTGTGTGACCGACGGTTGAGGACTTTGAAGGGACACTCGGAAAGAGGAGGGTTCGTTAAGCGCTCAGAAATATTGCACGGCAGCACACTGCATCTAGCCGCGGGTCTCAGGAAGTCAAGGGTCTGGTCTTGATACTTCTGCCCCGAGTCCCTGGCCCTGGAAGGTCTCGCTTCTGCAGCCTTGTGTCCTGCTCCGGTACTGCATGCGAAGTCTCTTTGTACAAGGTAAGCGGCTCTGGAAGTTCAGTTGGTGGCCACACATCACCGGTCAGCGGCTGTCAAAATCTAGCCCATGGTATAAGTGAACCCCGTGCTGATATTCCACCAGTCGCCCTGTAGCGGCGCATCGTTGAAGGGAAATGGCGTCCACGTCGCTCACGAGGCAGCGGTCGGTGTCGAACAGAGCTGAGGCTCCTCAGATAGTCCTACCGAAGGGCAAAGACACTGCCACCGAGGCCCCCTTCGAACCATGCGCAGCGACCGCCTCTCACTTCCTGTTCGCTCAGGGCTCGACCATCCTCGTCCTCCATCACGATACCCTGACCGTCGAGCGCCGATTTCAGAGTCACACGGAGCCCATCAGTCTCATATCAGTCGACAATGTGAGCGAAAGTGGTCAAGGAAGGTTAGTGGTGACATATGATATCGGCAAGGCTGCTATAATATGGGATCTCTTCACTGGCGAGCTCATCTCGAGATTTGCCTCGTTTGAGCAGCTCTTGGTGGCTGCGTGGATGCGGAATGGTAATATAGCTTTCGGTAAGGCCCATCAATTTCCCCTCCCCAAGCCAGACCACTGACGACAACAGGCAATGAAAAAGGCGATGTGATTCTCTTTGAGCCTGCCTCGAGCGAACATATCTCGGCCAGGACGATTTATGATCCAGTCACTGCCCTTGCCCCGTCCTCAGACTGTAAGACGTATGCTATCGGATATCGGAACGGCTCTATCCTGCTCGCGGCTTTGCAGCCTCAGTTCACAATTCTGCACACCCTGAACACCTCCAGGTCGCCGTCTCCCATAGCCATGCTGACCTGGCACGCCTCGTCCTCCAAGCAGAAGTCAGACATGTTGGCCATCCAGAATTCTGATGGCGATTTGAGAGTGTGGAGTGTTCCCAAGCCTCCGACCGTAGGACAGCCAAGAGTCATTCGCGTCCTCAAGCGTAACGATACGTTTGTCCAGGGCCGGAACTGGATTACTTGGTCGAAAAATGGTCGTATCCTACAATTCTCCGAGGGTGAGACCTGGGCCTGGGATGTGCGAACCAAGGACGTCAACTATGTGCCAGTTCCAACCATCGAATACGTCCACGGTATCGCTGCTCACGGCCCGACTGCAGCCCTGTTCACCCTGGGCCCAGACTTCACGGTGCAGCAATACGATGTCGATGCGGGACACATGGTTGCCAATGTCCGCTTCCTCCCCATCACCATTCCACCAACACCCCCAGAGGAATATGTCAGGCAATTCCACAGCATGGCTGAGAGTGGTGTTGTGTCCCCACAAAGGTCAAACGACCGGTACAGGGATAGGGCAGGAACTCCTGCATCAACTCACAGCCACTCGCAGTCGACAAGCTCGAAGAAGTCGGTGGAGAAGAAACAAACTTTCCATGATATGAAGTCTCCCGCCACGGCAAAAACGGAGAAGACAGCCACTACCTTTTCCATGGGTTCAAATTCGAATAACTACTCCCAGTTACACCCCTCACAACCACTCTCACCCGCCTCTGCCAGACTCGGGGCCACCAAGAAGGGATCCAGGCTTCGTCAAGAAGTCTTCATGAGTCCTATGACTCCCGACGATGCCATGGCCGTGGACTTGTTCCCTTTTGCTCGAGCAAGGATAAGCGAGGCTCAACAACAGCCTAAACCTCAAAATGAGAGCGGCATGACTCCAGATGAACTTCGAAACCAAATGCTGACGGTGGTCTTTGGATGGGACGACGATATCTATGCGCTAATTTCAGAGGAGCTCGTCCACCATCCACCAGAGAGCTTGGCCTCGCTGTTCCTTGCAAAGTGGCTTGATAGCACTTCAGAAAGTGTCGCAGAGATCATGGCATCCACTCCCGCTGATCCCGTCTTTGATTGGGTCCGCCTCGCCTTAGGTATCCTTGATGAGAGGCCGGAAAACAAAAAGCTCGCCGAGCTCTTCGTGGAAAAGATGTTGAGCAAGGGTGGGATCCACATGGCCGTCGTCGTGCTTCTTGCACTGGGCGACAAGAATGATGCGATTGAGGTCTATGTCTCCAACAATTTCTTCCTGGAGGCCGTGCTACTTACTTGCCTGCTTATGCCACAAGATTGGCAGAGACAGTCACACCTAGTACGAAAGTGGGGCGAGCACGTGGTCGAGAACTCCCAGCAGCATCTCGCCATCAGGTGTTTCGCATGTACAGGGATAGAGCCGGCGGATTCTTGGCTCTCACCAACAGCACAGATGTATTCAAAGATCACAAGTCCAATAAGTGCCAAAGTTTGGCAACCCCCAACGATTCCACAAGTGCCTCAGCAACCTCAACAGCTACTGCAACAGTACTACCAATCACAGCCTCAACCTCCGCCTCAACCACAGCCGATACCCACCCCTGCAATCAATCCTCACATATCTCGCATCAAAGGTCGTGGATTCGAAGCCCCTACTCCGGTAGCTTTGATCGCTCCTCCTACGCCTATCCGCACGGCTGCTGCTAAGGGAACTCGGATTACTCCTCAGACCGGTGGCTTGAAATTGATCACATCGTTCGGGCAGAGAGCGAATCAATTTAAATTCCCCGGGTTGAAGTCTGATGACATGACACCGACAAACGTCACTAGCATCACGCCAATTGCCGAGTCAGCTATTGATCGATCAGCCCTGTCTCCTGGCGGTCTGGGCTCATACAAGCTGAACAACATCGCCAGCCTCAATAGCGCGCTATCTGCGACGAGTGCAGTGGCAAGACAGCGACTCCCAAGCATCGGAGAAACGCCTCATGACTCAGATACACCTGTTTTTCCAACTCGCTCCGCACCACGAGCGCCACCTACGCCTGCTGATTCGGGTTCCGACAAAGAGAAGGAAAAACTAGCAGCTGCCATTGCGGCAGTGGAAAAACAAGCAAAGCCGGAAAAGCCGGATACGCGACGTGATAAGCAGGAGCCTCAACTTACCTTGCTAACATCTGCCAAGTACGAGCCTGGCTCAACACCAGTGCAGAGCCGTGATCCAGAGCCAGAGCCACAAACGGCTCTACGACCATCTACGGCCACAAAATGGCATCAGAAATCGAACAAGGTTCTAGCAGAGTCGACTCATGCCAGGGGCGAATCCCGGGGGAAGAAGCCAGATGGGTTGCTGCTGCAGATGTATGACGACTCCGAACCTATGCCACGGCCAAGCACGACAGACTCCATGACCACAAACATCGCGATAAGTCCTCTTGGTCCTAATGATGGTAGCCGCATCAAAAGTCCAAGTATCGGCGGGAGAAGCATTGAACCGTACATCAGCAGCCTGGAAACCGCGCAGTACTATGGACGTACTCGGTCGCGAAACTCAAGCCGGGCTGGCAAGGAAGAGAAACCTGACCGGAAGAGGAGCAAGCACCGCAAGCATAAATTTTCCGAGGACGCGAGTGACAGGCGCGATATCCCTGCTGGTGGGAAGAGATCACCTTCCTCGCCCATACCCATGTCTCCAGAAGATTTCCGCAACTTTACTACCAGCGTCGAAAGTTTCGATGCGGTTTACAATTCCAACGAGGCGTCCGCAAATGATCAATCCTCAACATCGAAGCACACTCATCGTGAGTCTGGATCCACAAGCGGCACTGGTCAAGGACGGCATAGATCAAGGTCTACCCAACCAAGACGCAAGTCGTCGGCGGCTCGACGGAAGGATGTAGAGGACGCGGAGCTCGGCCGGCGAGGGCGGAGCAAATCAAGAAAGGAAGGCTCCGTGGCTCGGTCGCCTTCTTCTCCTCTACCCATGTTGCCATCGGAAGAAGATGTGGGCGGCACATCCAGCGTTGATCCAGCGTTCAAATTTGTGTCGCAAAATAGGTCAAGGTTGCAGAGAAGCACGAGTAGACGACCAACCCGAGGCACAAGCGCACGAAGGGATCCTTCTCCTGATCGTCGCAGAGGTGGTCAAAGGTCTCCTAGTCTCCAACGAGACTTTGAGAAGAATGCCAAAGAGGGCCGGCGGAAAAAAGATGATTTCAGCGAGCACGCTGGTGGCCAAGATCAGGTCCAGTACGAGGACATGGAGCAGCCTGATGCATTGGCGGATTTTGTCAGGAGTAATACACCGGGCAGCGGGCTTGCTCAGACAAGAAGCAAGGAGCTTGCGCAAGCCGAGCTGGAGGCACGCAGATTGTCTCTTGCGCGCCATCCGTCAGCACCTGCCATCCCGCTGCCTGGAACAGACACGACACACTCGAAGTCATCCTCGGAAGGCTTTGCAGCATTTGCACCACCTCTAATGCGCAATCACACCGACAGTGTGTTGAGGCCAGCTCCTTCAAGTACAATGACGGAGTCTAGACGCCGTCCGGGCACACCGCAAGCCATGGTCGCGCCTCCTGAAGATCTGCAAGACGAGACCAACTTAGGTACATTAGGCGACGATACCTATCAACTCCCTGCCAGAACGTACAGTGCCAATGCCATACGAGAAAATATCGAACACTGGATGTCAAACGAGGTGCCACAAAACATGCCTCGACATCCCGCCTTCGATCATCGGGTCAGCAATAGTCGCGGAAACAGCCGTAGCAGAACGCGAGGAGGATCGCCGGACCGAAGACGGGGCAAGTCATCGGAGCGGCCTCAAGCTCTGCCAGAGGAAGACGCGCCGCCCGTGATTATAGGCGAGGATGGGTCGGACTTGTCTGAGCAGCGACTGTCGACAGGTCCAGCCATTATCCCTGAGCTCCAACATCTTGCTGCTCCTCCACCTCCACCTCCTCCACCAGCGCAACCGAAGGAACTACGCGTTCAAACCGATCTCTCCAATCTGCCGGGGATTCAACTGCCAAGGTCTGCCTACGCAGGTGGTGGCGAACTATCGAGCGCAACACCAGAGAATAAGTCACACAAGCGAGTGTCGAGTCGCGGCGAAAATGCTACGCTTTCTGGCAAGCTCAAGGGCATCACGGACCGAATGAGAAGCAGCAGCAAGCCTCGGGATAACCTCTCGCGCAGCCCGAATATGGATGACTGTATTATGAGTCCGTACGAGACTGTGACGATGATTCCTCCACCGCTTACTTCGAGCACCAGGCGCAGATGAGTTTTCGTCTCGTCTGGCTGCATCTATATGAGATGGATTTTTCTGTACAAACCCCGGACAATCCTTTGAACAAATTTTCAATTCGAGGAAACCATTTAGCGTTCGAGCGCGACTTTAAACCGTTTGCATCGAAATTGCATACTGTCAAAAAACAAAAGTGATAATTTCTTTGCGCACACGGCTTGAGCACATTATCAGATGGGCCGACGTGTGCGGACAAGACTGAGAGGTTGGGACGGAACGACAGGACGGCAGCACTGGTCATACTCTGGAAGATGGCATCCTTTCTGTGGCCAGTCTTGGGTTGTCTCGGCCCCGGCAGTATTAGTTGAAATGAGATGGGACTCTGGTGGAAACAGGAAAAGAGTGGAGCGGCGAGAGAGATGGGAGATGAGGAAACGGAGATAAGATTGTACGGGCCTCACGGCATGTATGACCAATATTCCATCGCCACAGTCCAGCATTTCTTTCTTACAATCTTGGTCGGATGTCTGACCTTTTCCCGGAGTTGCTATTTTGTATCAATGGCGCGCAGCTGGCTAGCTAGTCAATGGAAGACCTTAATACTGACATATCCTCCCTCCAGTATTGCTGTTGCGTGAATGATTGGCCATCGTACATTTCAAAGCTCTGAACCACAAACATAATTGTAGCACCTCCAGAATTGCACTTTCCAACTTATCAGCACCTGTACCGCTTTAGACCCTCCCGCTCTTTCTCTTAGTCCCAGATTTTGAAAGCTGGTAATCCCTCAAAGTCTCAAAGCCTCAATACTCTCTGCCACGCCAGTAACGCTCTACTTTCTTACCCGCTTAGAAAATGTTCGTCTTAAAGAGTTGATGAGCCCTTTTCGAGACCTCTGGCACTCACCAATTCCCACTCTCCGCTCACAATTCACAATTCACAACTCACCCAAGGGGAAAACGCTTTATTTTTGCTTTGCCCTGGAAATGGTTCAAGCTAAAGCTGCAGGTGGTTCACAGATCATACTTTCATTTCTTTCTACTCTTCATATTCTTCCGGGGTTTGTGTGACCCATGGGGCGTGCCAGTGTAGTGGCAAAAGATTTGAGTTTTTTTTCTCTTTGGTTCTACGAACTACCTACCCCTTTCTGTTACTGGCTCTCTGCATCTCGTGCTTTCTTCCGGCGTTTCTTCTTCTTGTTCCTACTCTCCGCCGCTTTCCTTTTTGCTTTTTCGCTCTCGTGGTCTTCGTTTGTGCTGTTGCTGTCACTTTCACTACTGCCACCACCACCACCACCACCACGCTTGCCATCGACGTCAAGGTCGTCGTCGTCGTCGTCGCTGTTGTTGTTGTTGCTGTTGGTTAGGGAATCTAGTTTCGCGAGCTCTTCTTCTACCATCTGCGCGAGAGTCAGGGATTTTCTGGCTTCTTTCTCTTCTCTCCTCCTCCTACGGCGCTCTCGGCGCTCTTCCTTGGTTCTTTCGTCTCGGACTGGCTCTGGGACCTCTGATGGAGGACCATCGACTTGAACGTGTTGGAGGCTTGAACTCTTATTCTTCTTCTTACTGCTCGTCTGCGCCACGTCGAAAAACTGCCCGATGGCAGCGAACTGCTCAACTTCTGTGCTCTGCTCGCGCTGGTGTCGCTTCTTTCGGTGCTTGTCCCGCTCCTCGAGGTACGGGATACTCTGCTCGAACTCTTGCGCTGGCTCCGACCGCTTGACAGGGGACACGGCTACAGCAAGCGGATCTTTTGATCCATCTGTTGATTTTGACTTTGAGTTGTCATTATTGTTCCTCGACTCGTCCAGAACGTCACTCTTTCGCTTTTTTCTGCTCGACGACCGCTCGGCCTCGGCCTCGGCCTCTTTCAGCGTGCCCTTCATCATCTGGCCTTGCACGAAATAGCCATATAGTCCGCTGTGTTTCCCTACATAGCCATTTGATGCGCCGTTTCTGGGCGTGCTCGTGCCGCTGTTTGTCACGCTCGTCCGCTCACTCTCGCTCTTGCCGATGTTCTCTAGAGCTGATTGGAACCCCTTCAGCCACCATTCGTTTCCGGATGGTGGTTCGTGCGCTCTCTTCCCGATACCGTGTCGACTCCCATGGCGTTGAGAGACGAGTAGAGGCTTAGCAAGCCCGTTGCCAGCGGTTATGCCATTGGAGGTGGGTGTTGAGTTGGGATCGTAAGCGAGACCTCGGTGTCCTTTCTGCTTGTACGTGGGAGCGCCGTAGTCGGTCAGTCGAGAGTCTAGTGCGTGACCGGTTCCCAGCCAGCCCTGAGAGGTGAGCAGAGCGTGAGCGTTCATCGCTTCGCTCCAGATGATGAGAGATTCAGGTTCAAGTTCGTAGACATCTGAGCACCTGAAATTCGAAGATCTCGTCAAGTTTTGAGATATCGAGTTTGTCGTACAATGTATTGACACGGAGCAAGTGGGATTGTGTACTCTGTTGATACTGTAGTTGTTTCAACAGTGGGCTGAATATGGCCTCAGTTTCAAGTTGAGGCAGCGTTGCTCGACTCCTTTTTTTTTTTTGTTTTGATATCGGAACTTTTTTGTTTTTTTGATGCCCCGATCTGCAGGCCTCGAGGCCGGAACACTTTTCCAGATATGGAATAGCGTACGTCTAGGACTCATCGGTTTGAATTATAATTATTATATCGACTTTCGAAAAGACTACAAACAAAAGCCTTGGGCAATTGAATACTAGTTGGTATGACCTATTTCATGCCCTGCGCGCTCAAATCTCTATTCCTCATCGACTTTTGAAGAAATGAGAATCTATCGTACTACTAGTAGAGGCATTCAAGGCTTCAATCCTCCATAAAATAAAACCCACGCTACTTGTCTACACCGTCCACACCACCACCCACCGTGTAGAGAAATTTCAACATGTCAGCGTCATCAACTCGCCTCTCAACACCCGCCGCAGCAGGAGCAGGAGCAGGCACGCCCAAAGCCATCGCAGAGTCCAGACTCTCACACCCGGCACACAAGCTCCTGACACGTGCTCACCCAGACGACGCCGAGACGGCCTCGAAAATCTTCACCGACAAGATCGTCAACAAGCCCCTGCTCCTCTCCGTCTCAGCAGACCACAGCGACAACCGCGCTGCCCGCCGCCACATCGGGGAGCGCAAAAAGGTGTACGCACGCAAACACGCCCGGCCGAAACCGCTTTCGGCTCGCGAGAAGCGGGAACTCGGCCTCTACAAGCTTCGGCCGGAGGAGTGTCGCTATGAGATCTACCGCGGGCTCAATCGGTTGTGGAGACGCTATATTCTGGAAGTTCTGGGGTATGTGAGTCGGGATGGGGAGGTGGTGGAAGGGAAAGTTGGGGCGGGAGTTGCGCCGAATGGGGCGGGGAGCTTGATGGCGAGCGCCGATTATCATGGCATGGAGGTTGAGGTTGTCCGGAGTGTGGATGCCGGACGGGTCGGGTTGAAGGGGATTGTGGTGAAGGAGACGCGGTCTACTTTTACTGTTGTGGTGGATGAGAGAGAGCATGGTTGCGGGAAGAGGAAGAAGAAGGAGAGCCAAACCCAGAGCAAGGCGCTGGATGACGGTGGTGAGGGAACGGGAAGAGCTGATCATCATGCAACGAGAGACAAGGTCAGGACGATACTCAAGAAAGGAAGTGTTTTTCGAGTGATGATTGACTTACCCGCCAAGGATGAGGTGTTTGGCAAGATTGAAAGTTCATCAGAGACGAAAAGGGAGCTCGAGGAGTCGCAAAAGGTAGCAGAGCCAACGCACGTATCAAATTCCAAGCGACGGCTTGTGTTTGAACTGCATGGAGACCAGCTCGAGATTCGGCCTATCGAGAGAGCAGTCAAGAAGTTCAAGTGGAAACCTATGGAGTATCTGTGATTTCCCTACCCAAGGACCAGGACATCCATTCATCCACAGTCACTGTGTAATATGCAGACTCACCGCTCCGGGACCCTTTCCACCCTCACCAGATAGCGATCTCGGTGTGTTACACAGCTGGAGAGCTCAGCATCCAACTGTTGCACCTAAGCTCCCATGCCTTCGGAGGATGCTCAAAGCAACATACAAGATTGATCAGAAGACAACCGTTTGAGGGCGATCACTTGTCTCCACTAGTCACACCACTTGCGTCAGTTTCTGATGGCAACGGAAGTCTCAACGCAGACTGTACTGCGATGGCTCGGCATACCCAAACGTGCACCGCCAATCAAGGCGCCGCAAGATGCCCTACAAAGTCAGTGAAACTGGAATCTTGCATCTGAAAGTCCTGCATGTCGAATATTCGCGAATCCATCACCGGCCCAAACATGTACGAATACAAAGCGTTCATCTGAGTCTGGGGACTTTCGTTTGTCGGTGATTCCCACTGCGTGACATCAGTAGCGAGATACGCTCCGCACAGATTCGTGATGGCCTCATGGCACCGCGACGCAGCTGGATTCAGGCGATTCATATCTGATATCGTGTCTAGGGCGACCAAGATCTGGTCACGCCAGCTGGGGGCCAGTTCAGACCGGCTGTCGTTGCGCAGAGAAATGACGAGCACCAGCACCGCTTGGAAGAGAAAGTACAGCGCATACCAGCACGTCAGCACGTTCTGGTGGCCGTCTCTCCAATAGTTCGAGACCAGCCGAATCGATTCGCTCGCCGTGTCGAGACACACTCGGATTGCATGGTCCTCGGACGGGTCGGGCTCGGCAAAGTCACCTCGCGCGGCCTGCCCTTCCTTCAGAAAACGGCGCATCAGGTATGGTCGGTACATGAGGATCCTGAAGTTCCTCCATCGCCAATGCAGGATTGCATGACACAGCTGGTACTTCGCAGGCTGGATGCTGTGTTCAGCAAAATATTCAGGCAGATTTGCAATCCAACGTTGCAGGTGCAGCTTGTCAAGCTCGAGCATTTCCTCGGCGGATGGAATCACCGAGATGAGGCGTTGATATATTTCATTGGTAGATAGGTGGAACAGCGCTTGGCAGCGCACATGCGTGTAGAGGGTCGTTGAGTGGCTCTCCTGAGGCGTCGTCCTCGTGGACGCGGTCACGTCGCTGTCGCTGATGTTCAGCGGCAGGCCGACCTCAATGCCATACATGGGCATGTCCAGCGGCCGACTGAAGGTGATGATGCCGCCCACGTCGAAAATGTACAGACACCACCAGACGCGCCTTCGCAGCTCCAGACGGAACGGCTGCTCGCTCCACGACGGGAATTCTTTGTGCAGCGCAAGCCCCCACGCCATGCGTTTCGCCAACCCCATGTAGTTGTAGCCCGAGTTCGGCCGGTTGCGCTTCTGCACGTAGTTCGAAATCAACGTCAGCACCTGCACGAGCGTCACGTTGCCGGTCTCGAGCATGTCGATGCTCATTCTCTTCTTGGCCGCGTCAAACAACTCGACGTCTGCCTCGGGAGTCGTTTCGGACGACGCGAAGCACCCGATCGCCGCCACTATGTAGAGCAGGACCTGCCACGACTGTCCCTTTGGGCGAGGAATGACTTCCATGAACTGTGCGCGGAATGTCGGCTCGTGCACGATCGGATACGAGATGTGGTAGGTGGCAAAGTAGGAATTCACAAACGGTTCCAGCTGTGCGAGCGTATACAAGGCTGGCAGTGGAGGCGTGATCTGCACCGAATCTGATGACTGCTGCTGCTGCTGCTGCTGGTGGGCTTGGTCGTCACCGGTGTTGCTTTTTCTGCTGGTGGTAGTATGGTCTTCAGCCATCCTCAGCAGCGCTGCCCCCGATGCCACGCCCATGTATCCGTGGCGACCCACCAGGCTTGCCATGCCATCGTTGAATCGCACCCCCGTCGTCGCAGAGACCCTTTCGTCCCAGTCGAGCTCTCCGGCTGGAGGTGTTTCCAAAGAATACGACGGACTCACGTTGGTAGTTGTCTGCGACGACTGACTCTGTCGGTTGACTTGTGAAGCAGCAGCAGCTCTCGCACGCAGGGGCGATGGTGGTATATTATCCGCCATGCTGCTGCGAGCTCCGTACCGTGCAGGCTGCTGAGCTGATGGAGACAAAAGCGCAGGCGCAGGCGCATCATCGTTGCTGCTGCGATCTGCAACGAGCGATCTTCTTTCTTCTTCGTCTCCTCCTCCATGTTTGTGGAGGAGTGCTTTAGTTTGCGCAAGCTCGAGCTCAACCGCTGTCAAGTGTTTCCTAGTCAGAGGCGTCCTGGCAACCTTTTCGTAGGAACATTGAGATCTTGATTTGATGCAGCCGCTGCAGGGGTGTTTTCTGTCACATCTGGCTTTCTTCCGACGGCAGTTGGAGCAACTCGCCGGTACCCGCTCAACTCGCGAGGCCTCATTCTCATCCATTGTCGTGCTGATGATATTCCATGCGGAGGAGGAAACTCGTTCCACACTCTAGCATTGTCAGGCCAGGCTTACACATTTGAAAAACCTCCAGGGCTGGGGTCGAAAAGACGCCTTGTGTCAAGTCACCTAGCTTTCATTACAGATTATGAAAGGCGATGTCGCACCTGATCCAAGTAATTACATTGGAACGAAAAAAAACAATGAATTTCTGGTGATGATATCGAAACCCCGGCACATCGTTCGCCGGTGCACAGCCGAGGGGAACTTTTTTTCGGAGTTCCTACTCCGTCGCAGGTTCATTGCTGATTGGACGGTAGTGGAGTAAAGAGCTGGACGGTGCACAGAGCTCCGCACGCCGTCTGAACTTTTGCCTTTCTGAAATCCCCATCTTTTCCATCCAGAAATGCGGGACAACTCCACAAATGAGAAAGTATGCGACGCGGGATACCTCTCCAACAGCTTAAGAAGCATGAGCATGGCCCATCCACTCACGGCGCTTAGCTCCCGAACATGGCCGTCAAAGATATGAACGGCTATAAAACCCGACTGTTGTTGCCGGTGCTTCTTTCCTGCCTCCGACTTACCAAGTGCACTCGTCTGAGTCCCGTTATTTGAGAGAGAGACATCATGGTGCAAGACAAAGACATTGTCGGCGAGGCGCTCGCCAAGGTCCTGCCCGCCTATCACAAGCCGTGGTTCCGTGTCCCACACCTCTTGAAGTTGAACCTCATCCTGCTCGTCCCCTTGCTCTCGTCTGCAGTAGCGGGTTATGATGGTAAGTAAAATCTTGCGCGGTCCCGGGGGCGGCGGCGCGTCTATGCTTTTCGGGGGCTGATTTCCCATCGTTTTTTAGGCTCGATGATGAATGGCTTGCAAGCGACAAGCTCCTGGAAGACGTACTTCAACAACCCCGCCGGCTCCAAGCTGGGAGTAGTAAACGCTGCTCAGAGCATCGGCTCGGTCGCGGCCCTACCCTTCGTGGGCATTCTTTCGGACAAGCTCGGCCGGCGATGGACGCTCTTCTCAGGCTGTGTCGTGGTGGTCATCAGCTCCATCATCCAAGCCGCCTCAGTTAATTACGCGCAATTTGTCGTCAGTCGGCTGCTGGTCGGCGTCGGCGGGATGCTCGTCACGCAGCCCTCGCCGATGCTCATTTCGGAACTGAGCTACCCCACGCACCGGGGCAAGTTCACCTCTCTCTTCTGGACGTGCTACTACTTTGGCGCCATCCTGGCGTCGTGGTCTTGCTTCGGCACGCAGAAACACATGGGGAACCGGGACTGGGCGTGGCGAGCCCCCTCGGTTCTGCAAGCTGCATACCCAGTCCTCCAGCTTGTTTTTTTTTGGTGGCTGCCCGAATCCCCGCGATGGCTGATCGCCCACGGCAAAGGCGAACAAGCGCGCAGGATCCTTGCGCACTACCACACCGGCGGCGACGCGAATCACGAGCTCATCGTGTTCGAGATGCACGAGATCGAGCGCGCGATCGAGCTGGAAAAGCAGGCTGCAACCACGCGATGGTCGTCCCTTGTCTCGACGCCGGGAAATCGCAAACGCACCATCATCGCCGTCTGCGTGGGGGCTTTCGCTCAGTGGAACGGTGTCGCCGTAGTCAGCTACTACCTGACGCTGGTCTTGGACACGGTCGGCGTCAAGGACCCAGACACGCAGACGCTGATCAACGGCATTCTGCAGATCTTCAACTTCATCGCAGCCGCATCGGCAGCGTTCCTCGTCGACCGGCTCGGGCGCCGGACGCTGTTCCTGATCTCTGGCGCCGGCATGCTGGTGTCGTTCGTGGTGTGGACTGCATGCTCCGCCGTGTTCGACACCTCCGGATCCCACGCGGCGGGACTGGTGGTGGTGGTCTTTATCTTTGTCTATTTCTACTTCTACGACATCGCCTACACCCCTCTGCTCTTCGGGTAAGTTAACACACACCCTCCAAAAAATCTAGGCCTAGAAAAGCTAACCACAAAAAAATTACCCACAGATACCCAACCGAGATCTTCCCCTACTCCCTCCGCGCCAAGGGCCTCACGGTGGAAATGATCAGCATCTACGGCAGCCTGGTGATTCTGGCCTTCGTCAACCCGATCGCCTTGGACAACATCGGCTGGCACTACTATATCGTGTTTTGCGTGCTGCTGGTCTTCATCCTCGCCACCACGTGGTTCCTGTTCCCCGAGACCAAGGGCCACAGCTTGGAGGAGATTGCGGCCATCTTTGACGGAGCCGAGGTCAAACGGCGCATCTCGGAGGGGTTTGCCAGAGAAGATGTTACTGTCGTCGGGGACGCAAAGGAGAATACATCTACATCGCGCCATGTGGACCATGTCTGATGGGGAAAGTGGGATTTGTGTTACCACGTCTTCTTGTCCTGTACTGGATATTTATTTTGAGAGAGAGAGAGGGGGGGGGCTGAACATGCAGTGCAGGATCCACGTCGAGCCTTGTGATCTTGCGTCTCCTTTGCACCGGAGGGTTTGGGACATTACTCTACTAGTGGAGCGTGAGGAGCCAAGCTAAGATTTAAAACTTGAGTTGCTCAGATCTACAGAGTTGACATAGACGTGGTTGGTAGCAGATGACAACGAGCGTTGCATGTCACAAGATCGTCTTTTATATTTAGTCGATATTACCTTGAGATATTGCATGTGCCCCCCCTTTGCCCATACCGTAGGACTCCCCCTTCGCTAAAAAATGAAACGGCACGAAAGTAAATATATATAGCGATCTGCCGTGGACCAGACGATAGAAATATCTCTCTCGTTATCGTGGTGGTTGCTGGTGAAAAGATACTCCACTCAATGGTGTTCGACTTCGCCAACCAGGTGGTCGTCGTTAGTTTCCTCGTCGTGCTGAAACCCTGACGAACTTGGGGACTTTTGATGGTTGATTGTTAATGGTACTGCCCTCGGCCAATCGTGTCAGCCTTCGCCTTCGTCTTTAATGTCACCGTTGATGCTCGGGGCAGTGCTGGGTTGGCCGCTTTGTTCTTGGCCGCTATCAAACCCGCGTTTTAGCCTCTCCTCTTCCCGCAGCAACTGTAGGCGTTCCGTCTCCTTGCGCATATTCTCAATATTCCACCGGCTCTGGTCTTGGTCTTCGTCTTCCTCTTCGCTGTCTTCGTCCGAGTCCGCCTTCCAGTTCCCGCTTTCAAACAGTGCTCGACCAGTGGCCTCCTTTGCCTTGAGGGCTTCCTGCTCAGCTGCTTTCTTGTCGAGGCGGTCTTTCTTCCACTTGGCAAAAGTTTCAGGGGTGACTGGAGTTAGTGTACCAGATAATTTGTGTCGTTCCGACTCTAAGAAGTCTTCGAGTGTTAATGTTGCCAAGGGTGACTTATCCATGAGAGCCTTTTCAGCGGCTCGCTGTTCTTTGGTCTTGATGACGAATCTAGAGCGTGTTAGCGAATGAGCACACCTCGGCATTCAACGTTCCAACACATACCCGGGCGGCAGAGAATGTTTGTACATGCATTTGTCACCTCCATTCGGACATGCCCAGAACCAGCCATACTTGCCATCTTCGATTGCCTGGATGAAGTATTTGCACACCTTGTCTGTTGTCGTTCGCGGGTTCCCGTGTTTGCTAAGCACGACCTTGCGCAATTTCTCCTCGTCCCAATCCTCCATCTTATCTTGCTCCTTCTCCTCCTTTTCGGCCTGCCGTGAGTCCCCATAGAGGTCCCTTTTCTGTGTTTTTCGTCCTACTTCCAGATCGTGACTGAACTTGCACTTCTTCCCCTTCTCACAGCTGCCTTTCTTGAAGAATTCGCACACCACGGTTTTGGGGTCGACGCCAAACGGGACTTTCTGTGTCTGCACTGGCTTAAACAACTCGGCGGCCTCGGCCTTTGCAGCATCTGCGGCAGCCTTTTCTTTGGCCTTTTGCTCTTTGAGCGCTTCTTTCCTTTTTTCCTCGATAGATTTGTTCGATTTCGCTTGTGCCTCTAATTGTTTGATTTGTTGCTGTGCTTTGCCACCTTTTTTATTCTTCATACCAAACGTTTTGTCCTCGACAGTGGCCTTCTTCTTGGGCGGCGCATTGTCCTTGTTCTTGGGAGCCATGCTGGGCAACCTCTAGCCCGGTCTACAGTTTCTTATGGAGTTTTCAGTTTCTGATGCTGTGTTTCGGGTCGAATAGCAAAGTCGGGAGTTGCTGTGAAGACAAGCGAATGGCAGGCAAAGTCACAGCTGGCTGTTATGGGGACAAGCACACCAGGCACAAAGGCGCTGTGGTAAATTGATCCGACTCAAATTGCAATCCGTGGGCAACATTCAACTTCTTGGTGGGTTGCGGCCATTCGTCACTTTGCAAAATTCGGTGCCTGAGGCTGCAGCACCGAGAGAGCGAGCGAGCTGTAGCCGACGTCATTGGAGTGCTTTTGAAGTTTAAGGGCAAGAGCAACCCGTAGTATTTGGGACCTTCCGACCGTCGATTGACCATTATATTCGCACATTAAAATGGTCTACCTCTATTATTGTGAATGAATCGATACTTTTCAGAGGGTTTGTCGAGTTGAATCACTAAAGGAAGTTTAGTCGACGTCTGAAGAGCTTTCGGCTGGCCTCCCTGATGCTGCAGTTTCCTGCGTCCATTGAATTAGGACTATATGTAACAACATTATCATTCTACAATGTCTTCCCCTCCTCAACCACCTTCATCGAATCTGCCCGCCTCAATGGGCCCTGGGGCACGTCCCATGCAACCCGGAGAATCCCCGACCAGCTTGATTCGAGAAATTAGCGAGATTCGATCGCATTACCACGTCCACCTGGCATCGGATGCGATTGAGCTTGCCTACGAGCTCAAAGGAAGACAGAGGCACTATCGCATCCCGTTTGACAATGTTCCCGTGGGTAGTTGGACACAAGCAATGTGCTATGGCGGCCCCCGTAGTGCTGCCGTGAGCGGGACCTTACTCATCGACTTGATAAGAGCCACGGAGAACATGAGCGGCAGGCAGATCACCCAGGAAGAAGCCGAGGGCATGGCCTTTTACGCATCAAGACGCATGATGACCATGTATTTTGGCCAGCTGACTGGCATTGGCGTCGGTGTCGCTTCGGCTTGGTATGGAAGGAAGGAGATGAAGTTCCCTTTCATGAAGCCAAAGCCACTCGAGCGCTACGAAAGCTTCCCCATGCGAGTGGTGCCGATTCTAAAGGGCCAGTACGCCAGAACCATGTGGCACATCACAAGAACCAATGTCTACATCTTCATGTGGCTGTTCTTGACAAACCCGCTGTTTAGAAGCGTCGCAGATACTCGCATGACTGTCGGCCTGTATTCTGACCGTCGAACCCACGATCTGACCCAGGCCTTGAAGGGCAAATTTGACCGCTTGAGATCGAACAGAGCAAGCGAAGCCGCGACTCAAGCACAGCTCCAAACGCCAAAGCCGCAAGACCTGCAAACTCCAGACGATGCATCACCTACCACTTTCTACAACGACCAATCGTATGAAAACCAGACCAACTATGCTGGAGACAGCTCTTTCACAGATGGCAGCACTGATACAGGCTTAATCAGTGACAGTAGCCTGCAGCAGCGTCAAAAGACCCAAGCACCGCCGACATCGTGGAGCAGGGCTCAATCAAAGACCTCGAGTTCAGATGGTAACCAGTCAAAGACATCTTCCTCCTCAGATTTCTTCTTCGATGATGCTTCGCCAACAGCAGGCAATGACCCCGACATGAACACTCCTCAACCTTACACTCGACAACCATCTGGCAGTGCCTGGGCCAGGCTCCGAGGTGGTGCAAATCCACAAACGAAACAACCGGCTAACAGCGAGACGCCTGATTTCGAAACCAAGAGCGACAGTTTCTCATTCTCCGACAGAGAAGAGGAGAAGCGGCTGGCAAAACAACAGGCTCAGAAAGAATTCGATGCCATGCTTGACAAAGAACGTCGTGAAGGCGGAAGTGCAGACTATGATAGAGAGATGCGTGCCACTGAATTCAGAGATGATTCCAGCTCGAACAGTGAAAGTGCATGGTCGAGAAGACGACGAGGTTGAAACAACCTGTTCTCACACTCGACGACCTTTGAAGCTGGAGTCGATCTAATCCCAAGCCTGCAAGCTTCACTTGCACAAAAGCTCTTCTGCCTTCGGAAGAATACAAGTAAACTGCTATCGACCACGTCATGTTATGTGCGGGAGCCTGAACTGGCCTATATCGCAATCACAAATAGCGTCTGCAGGCAAAGAAGGGTCGTTCAAAAGGGTGTTAAAGGAATGAGCCTGACTTCTCAGCAAAGACCGCAGTCTCCACGGAAACACCATCATCATCAGACCGACTCTCCCTGAGCTTTTCGACTATCCTATCCCGTGACTACCCTAGCAAACCTCAACCTCAACCTCAACTCCCCTGGTTCGCAACGTCAGGGCTGCCTGGTAAAATCAGCAAGCATCCCACCAACAGCTCACACAACAACCCGATCCTTCCCTAATGTGCCTATAGATCTATCGCCGACACCAGAGGGAAAATGTGCTGCAAACGTCGAAAGTGGTATCGACTCTGAGCTCGACCTTGGTGCGATCGCGCTATGAAGATACGGAAAACGTCCTTCATGCTCTTTCCGCCACCAGTCCACCTTGTCGCTACTTGGAAGGTCGCTGTAGCTTTCTCTTTGGCCGACTTAACGAAGGAGCCGATTGCGTCAACGGAGATTCCGTTTACGACTGGCATTGTTGGGAGGTACCTTCGCACATCAATCCATCCAGCGAGTCATGTATAAAAGCGTTCAGCCACATGCTCGAACGGCTGTGCAAAGAACATCCACTACAACCAAGCTGTGCTTTGCTAATATAGGTTACGCCTGGTGGGAACGCCTAGTGCATGAGTAGTCCCTAAACTCCAGAAAGCGGTTTGCAGGGTACTAGCTGGTCGGCGGAGCCGCGGAGCCGGGGAGGTGGCGCAGGCGCGGTCCGAAGGCGGACTCTATTTTCTGACGGAGAGGGAAGCGGTCGGGAAAATCCAACTCACGAACCCGCATGACTCGAGCTCTTGAGCAGTCATCTTGCGTCCAAAGATCATCAGGTCGTTTGTCTTATGTACACCCATTGACTGTGCAAAGTTGACCGCAGACCCGAATTCAGGCACGAGGCCGAGTTCAGAAAATGGGGCGTGAATCCAGCATATATCGGATGCTAGGACAGTATCGGCTTTTGATAGAAAGTTTAATAAGTCCGCGGAGCCGTTTTTAAAAGGGGGGGGGGCCGGGTAAAAAGCCAGAAAAAGGATATACGGTGAAAAAGGGATGTACCGAAGAAAGTAAGGTGTGTATATTAAGTGTAACGTACCGACTCCGAGCAGCCAACCTACGGCTCCGCCAACAGCTGGGCCATTCATTGCAACGACAAGCACTTTTCGGTGATCAATCAGGCTCCGAAGCAACTCCAGCACGGGCGGCGACTTGGGTGTGTGCTGCGCTCGGCATGTTTTCCGGTGGTGGTATAAAATCGTTGACATCTGCGCCTGACGAGAAACGGTGTTGGTTGGTTGTAAAAAGTTAGAAAACCAAAGACTGGGACTTTTTTGCTGCTGCCGCTGAAAGAAAGTTTTCAAAAAAGAAAAGGAGTAACCAACAAATCGACCCTGCCCTGTTATGACTGTAACGGTCGTTTCGGGGAAAAAGCTCCGGGGGATTAACCTATCGTGCCGTGCCGTGCCATTTGCGTATCCGAGCTAGACTCGGCACTCGATCAAGGCGGCGGTTTCTGCAGCCATACCGTTGGCAAAATCGGCAACTCTGTCCGTAAGCCCTTTTTGAGGTCCGAAGTGTCCGAGTCATCAATGGTGTGGCTGGCACCCTGCTCTCGGCTCCGCAAAGTTTAATAAGAGCAAATGCACCGCCGTTCCTAAGACAATCGAGTCTATACAAAACACACCACGCCATGGCATTGTACACTGTCGCCATTCTCGCCGATACTGACTCAGCGAGAATCATGCATCTTTTGAGTTTTCCCCCAGACCCTCTTGACAAACACAGCCCTAGCTATTGGATTTCCCCGTCCGAGGAATCGTGCGCTAACGCTGGAAGACGATTTCGGCTATAGTTGGGGTGATAGAAAGCCTAGCTTACCATATCAAGTGTATGGATTTGTGGGGTGAGAGTCGCCAGCTAAGCGATTCTAACCTACGATGGCAATACATTTGATTCAGCCACGCGGTTTCGATACAAACAATCTATTAGCCAACAGCGTTCCGACCAACCAGCACTTATATGGCTCGCCTTTTGAGCCGCTCCAATCACGCACTTGCCCAGCTTCGGCAACTATCCTTATGTGGTTGCTGGCTATGATCCCAAAGCAACCAAGCGGTTCGCCAGGAAGATCGATCGCCATCTTCTTCCCTTCTGTCAGAAAACCCCTTTGGATCCTGCGTAGTCCACTCCAGTCAATATCTTGTATACTTGGATCAAAATGTCGCCGTCGCATGGAACAGTTTTCCATAATTCTCAAATTCGCCTTTGTGATACGTGATCTGATCTAGTACAACGACGACTATTGGTACGTCCTTGTCGACACCCAAAATTCCATGGAGGGAAGGAGATTTCAAGAGCACACTGCCTGTAGTCTTTGACCTGTAGCCATTTTCGTCACTCGGAGAAAGTATCAGTCTTTCTTATTGCCTTTGAAGTGTACATATCCTTTCGAGAAATTTCGATGAGCATATCGCAACTACAGCTGAAATATTTATTCCGCATCCCGAGGAATTTTCATTTTCGCATGACCATTAAATGCACAATTAAATTTTGCTTTCCCGAGTCTGAGGGATTGTAACGACAAGTTTACCAAATTGGGTTCCCTTTTTCATATCCTCGAAGAGGTCATTAATGGCCTCCAAGTCAAATCCTCCCGCAACCCTGGACACAACAGGAATCATGCGCGTGCTGCTGACAAACTTAATCATGTCCCCAAACTCTCGTCGTGAGCCCATAGTCGAGCCTTTTACTTCGATGTTTTTCAAAACGGCCGCCATTGAGAAAGATAGTTTTGGGCCAGTGGTCATACCATAGATTGCGACAGTGCCGCCGTGCTAGTTAGTCAACCCGTCAGCAAGATTTATCGTGAAACTTGGCGCTGCTTTTCTCACCTTCATTAGCCGTACAGCACGATCAACAACATCACTCCCTGCGCCGTCCACAATAGCATCCAAGTACCTTCGAGACTGAGGAAGTAAAGACAACAACTTTTTGTCCCAATCCTTCTCCTTGTAGTTAACTCCTCCACGTGCTCCAAGCTTTTTTGCCTTCAAGATCTTGTCCTCCGATCCACTGGTGACATATACATTAGCGCCAGCTGCAACCGCGAATTGAAGCGCCATCAGCGCCACTCCGCCACCAATACCAGTGATTAGAACATTTTTGTCCGGGCCAACATTTCTTGGTCCGCATTTGACCATGACAGCACGCCAAGCAGTCACTCCGGTTAACGGCAAAGCAGCAGCATGAACATCGTCGAGATGAGCGGGTGCTTTCTCCAGCTCCGTAACGCTCACCGCAACATACTCCTGCAATGTACCTTGTCGCAAAGTCTTTGTGCCTCCCAATATCCTCACATTGTTCTGGTCTTCCGGTCCCTCGGATGAGTCACTCCAACCTTGAGTAGGATTGATTACCACACGTTCTCCCTTCCATTCCTGACCAACTCCTGGGCCGACTGAAGTAACCGTACCACAAGCGTCAGAGAACAGCGTCACACCAAATGTAGTCCCTGGGTAGAGGTGCTGTCGAATGAAGAGATCTCGATGGTTCATTGCCGCTGCGTGCAATCGTACAACCACTTCACCCTTTCCGGGAGATGGTGTAGGCACCTCATCGAGGGACAACGGATAATATACTTTACCCGGCTTACCCTCAATGCGGGAGATACTGATAGATTTGGGCATGTCGGCGTGTGTCGAATGTGATGCTCCGGTCGTAAGCAAATTCACAAAGTAACCCAACGGCATAGACACACTTCAAGGGATCTGAACCGCGAATGACGAGATAGCTTCACGATTTTTATTTACCTAGGCTATGCCTCGGTACATGTTTCTTTAGAGACGCTAGGATTGAATTGGGACATATTAGATGCGGAGTACTCCGTAGTTACGGGTGCGGAGAATAATGTTGCGCTTGGTGCGCTTGTGTGCAAAGAGACTCTGAGTGACTCTTAGAGACCTCCTCAGTCACCATAGTCAGAAGCTAGCATATTGCAAAACCCTGGCGATACCTGCAACTCTTTCGGTCATAGTTGCGGGTGTTCTCGATCGTGTCGCGAACTCCATATCCGCCCAGCTCTCTGCTTCCGAGGAAACAAACCTTTTGGACCGACCCGAAGATGATATTGCTGTACCTAAGGTCAGACACATCTGAACTCCCACCACTAACTATACCCCCCGAGACACGAGGCCGGAAGCAGTAGCCTGCTGAGCGTGCGTCCAGTTCAAACATTAGCCGGGATTTTCCCTGAGGAATATTTCTTTTCGTATTGAAGCACATCATGCACAGACATTAGAGTATTTCTGTTCAGGCAGTCCCCTGAATAATAGTTTTTGTTCTTCCTCATCTAGATCGCTAGACAAGCAATGACCTTGTCCAGTAAGTTTTTCGAGACGGTGCATCAATTCCATCCCCATATTTGACGAGAGATCCTCTTTACGGCGCTTTACGAGAGGACTCTCGAAAATGGACTTCAGCACAACGAAGAGTCTGCAGTCGTGTTGCTTGTCTTGTCTTTAGGAGCCGTCATGACTGATATTCCGCATGTGCCATCATCTCAAACTTAGAAAGCCGCACGCGCCAGTACCCCCCAGAGCCGCGCAGCAAATTCTTGTGAACACGTCGACACAATGTGTGGGAGGCAATCTGCTATTGTCTCAAGGATTGTTTTTCTGTGTGCGTTGTATCTCACATATCGAGTCCGGCCACTTTTGGCGTGGCGGTATATTCATATGGCCTCGACAATGAATGGTGGAGCAGCTTCTCACTAGGTATTGCACGTTAACAGGGATGAAAACTTCCTCCTACTAATGGAGCAGGAGATCCAGAAGTGCAGGAAGGAACCAATGAGACTCACGTTCAAGAGGTATTACGACTGAGCTGGTCTTGCTTCATAATTGAGTGGAATGTCCATTTGTAGCATGTGGACTGACTTGCGAACGTGTCGTCTCACATACCTTGGCGATATTTTGGCCGAGTTTCATCAACCTGGGGAGCGGGATCCAGAGCCTGGTGGATCGTATCTTGTTTCCGAAGTGCGGAGATCCTCCAGACATAAAGCTCATGTTTTTCTTAGTAGTGTTGAGACATCGGCTCGTTCGCTCGTGAACCGGTTGCACCACTCGATCAACTTCACGAACAGTATCCAAACCTATACCGATAGCTTATCGAAAGACCTTCCCCCCCTCCGATCAAGCGCGCCACAGAAGATCTTTACACTCGCTCATGAACATCTGCAATGTGCTCACGCGCCACCTAGACACATGGTGCGATTCTCTACCTCAAGAAATCAAACCAGACCTTGCACCGGATGCGGTTTGACAGCAATTTGCAATCAACTCTGTTGTGTTGTCGGTATTGGTCACCAATGAATAAGGTATATAGATAGGCCTTTTGTCCTGAAGGTCACGTCTTTCTCCACAAGGTGAACAGGTGTCCAACGATCTTTTGGGAGAAGTGCAAGTCATGTATGTTTAGTTGTCGAACGTACTTGAAATCTGCTGGATGTTTGCTGGCCGAGCGCAGCCCGTATGTTCGTTCATACCGCATCGCAGGGGTGAGTCTTCCCTTTGCTTTAGGTTTTCCCATTGATGGTTATGTGGGAACTTTTATGGCGCTGAGGCTGCGTCCATACTTACGATCAAATAGCACTTTTGCGGCAGTAATCATGTTGTCGCATCTGAAGCAGTTCATTTCCGACCTCGATGCTTTGCAAAATGTGGCACTTGATGTGCTGCGATCGTGGGCGGGAGAGAGGGCTCCTCGATCGAGGGTGCATTTGAAATTGTTGATTCTACCTGCAAGTTCTTGTATATGGACCGCTTTTGACCTAGGAATATTGAAGCGCGCTTTCAATGTATAGCATGGACGCACATCTCATGGTGCTCATGGTCACCAAGCTGGAGTAAGCTACCGAATGATGCTCTTGTTTTCTCGCAGGCTAGCCCTTCGAACTTTACTGGCTCGGGTCGGACGCTGGTAGCCGAGGTTCCGGGAAAGTAAATTCTGCGCTAAGCAGGCGGAGTGGGAAAAGTGCCAGCGGTTCCGCGGAGGCCGGGCGGACCGATTAAGGGCGCTATCAACACACATCGAATGCGAGTTGTTCCTCGTCAAGCAAAAGAAGAGTGTGTCAACCGGAGCGACGTCCCGCCACTGGTCGTCATCTAGACTCTGGTGCATTTGAGCATTTCGTAGAGATACTATCTCCTTTTGGCTATGCACCAGTTTGACTCTTACAAGATGCGCACACACTGACTACCTAGGTAGAGACCATGCTCGGCCTTATTCGGAACTTCACCGGTAGCATCACTCCGTCCCCAGACGATAATCCTGATGCTTCGCTCCTGCTAGGTCGCCTTTAAAGGAAAGCATTACTGCATTGGCATACATACAGCGATAACAGCGTCCTTCAGCATTAGAATTCGTTTTCTCATTCAAGTTGTGTGATTCACGGGTGGTTGTTCTTCATCACTTTAAGCCCATTCCCCTTCACTCTTTGGTCTTTGGCTTGGTACAAGCGACAATGCCCGTAGCTTCGACATTTCCACAGGTTCAGATACCTGACACTGATTTGTGGTCGTTAATCTTCGATACAGACAGACCTTTTCCAAGCTCTCAAGGTACGTAGGCGACATCGCTTCCTGCTGTACGGTACTCGCTCGGCTGATGAAATGTAGTGGTATACAGAGCCGCAGAGAGTCCAGAACGGTTCTACACGTTCGCGGACGTCAAGAAACTTGCCACAAACTTTGGCGAAGGGCTACAACACCACCTCAAGTGGCAAAAAGGAGACATTTTGGCACTCTACGCCCCCAATGATATCGACTTTGGCCCTGTGATATACGGAGCATTTTACGCAGGAGGCATCGCTTCCCCGGCCAATCCAGACTACAACCCCGATGAACTGTCCTTCCAATTACGCAACTCTGGTGCTCGAGCTCTCGTGACCACTGCTTCATTACTGCCCAACGCCATCATTGCCGCTAGAGCCTCCAATATACCCGAAGATCGCATTATCCTTCTTGGGCATGAAAAAGCCCCCGGCTTTGTGCACTGGAGAGATGTCGTGAACGCTGCCGAAGGTCCAAGATACGGCCGACGAAAACTATGCCCGGACGTCGATCTCGCTTTCCTGGTCTACAGCTCGGGCACAACGGGGCTTCCGAAGGGTGTCATGCTCAGCCATCGCAACGTTGTTTCCGAAATGTGTATGCTCCAAGGCGCTATCGGCCGCTGGTACAAGTCCGGAGAGGACAGGTTCCTCGGTGTTCTCCCATTCTTCCACATCTACGGGCTCGTCGGCCTCGTGAACCAATGCCTTCTAAGAGGCATCGAAATGGTCGTCGTGCGCTCCTACGACTTTGAGAGCTTCCTGCGCCTGATCCAGCAACACCGAATTACATTTGTCTACGTCGCACCACCTATCATTGTCCGGCTCGCACACGATAGCCTCGCAGACAAGTATAATCTCAGCAGCCTGCGCATGATTACGAGCGGAGCCGCGCCGTTGACGACCGAGCTCATCCAGAAAGCTCATCGACGACTTGGTGTCGGCATCAACCAGGGTTACGGTCTATCGGAAACATCCCCCATGACACACGGGCAGCCCTGGGACGAGTGGGCAAACTCGATGGGCAGTGTGGGAAAGCTGTTTCCGAACATGACAGCGAAGTTCATGTCTGCTGGAAAGGAAGTGCCGCGAGGAAGCGTAGGGGAGCTATGGCTGTCTGGCCCGAATGTCTTCCAGGGCTACTGGAAGAACGAAAGCGCCACAAATTCTTCGATCGCCGTGGACGAGGACGGACGACGATATCTCCAGACAGGCGACATCGGCTTCGTGGACGAGCGCGACAATTTTTTCCTCACCGACCGCGTCAAAGACTTGATCAAGTACAAAGGCTTCCAGGTTGCCCCGACCGAGCTGGAGGGCAAACTCAGCGATCACCCCCTCGTGCAGGACGTTGCGGTCATCGGCGTCTTCTCAGCAGCGCAGCACACAGAAGTGCCCCGGGCCTACATCGTACACAGCACGCGCGGAGACAACAACAACAACACAGGCTCGCATCCAGTGACGGGTGTGCCGCAGGACGAAGAAGCCAAACGAGCGGCGAAAGAGATCGAAGATTGGCTCGCGCAAAAGGTCGCGAGCCACAAGCGCCTCAGAGGCGGGGTGAGATTTCTCAGCAAGATCCCGAAAAGTGCAGCCGGAAAGATCTTGAAGCTTGAGGTGAAGAAGATCGCCAAATTGGAGGAGTCTGCTACAGATGCTGGGAAACTGACGGAAGCGCCGTTGCCATTGCCAGCGAGACTGTGATAGATAAATCCGCGTTATTTTTGGAAACCAACATCGTAGAATGGGCGAACACTTGTTCTTGTCGATTTGGTTAGCATTTCAAATCAAAAAAAATTCTTTCATTCAATATTGTAAGCACCCCCACTGCAACTTGGCTGTGAGCACTATACTGACAGAGTACGAGTCCGTGCAAATGGGCCACTAATTTTCTGCACGTTCTGTGCTGCTGCTGCTCACACTGCACTACTAATGCAGTGTTGCCACCGCATCCCGCCTACGTGGATGGAAAGCATGTGTAAAGCCGTTGGACCATTTTTAGCAGGTGCATGGCCCCAATTCAAGCCAGGGCTAGCCCAAGCCCAAAGAAAAGACCTCTCAAATCAGAGCGATAGTCCGCTCAGGACCTGCGGTTCCACTTCCTCCTCCGCCTCCTTCCTCATCTCCAAATCCAAGGTCTAGCACAGCTCTCATCGCACTGACATAGCTAGAGACTCCCTCAAATGCAGCAGAGATACCGGTAGATACCCAGGCATGGGCTACACGTTCGTAAGTAAGCGCGGCGCTGCTGCTGCTGCTGCTGCCATGCACATGCACCTTGCGCCGCACAATCAAGCCGTGGATCTCGCAGTGGTCGTCAAACTTCGATGCATATGTCCGCCGCGTGAGGACGCTGAACAGCGGTAGATACGCATATTCCTGAGCTCTGGCTCCACGTTCAGAGTCAGGAACAACGGCAGCGGTGCTGTCAAAGTTGCATCTTAGTCTGGTGTTCTTTGCTTCGAAGGGGGCGGTGACGGGGCCTGCGATCGTGAAGGGTCCGTCTGCGCTGCTGTTGCTGTTGCTGTTGCTATCGCCACTGCTTGCCCAGTTTAGAGGCGTCAATGCGCACTTGACCTGGAGCGTGCCTTTGGAGAAATCACCGTCAGGAGACTGGAGTTGTTGTGTTTCGACCTCGAGGACCTGCGCTAGGACGACGATGGTGTATCCCTCGTAGAGGGAGCGGAGCGGACATGTGACTGGGCCGTCGTGGGAGAGCCAGGACCAAGAAGGTGCTCGTTGGATGTCTGGCGGCTTCGATTTGTTCTCGCTACCCATTGTGTACCAAGCCAGCTGAAATTCGATATCTTTTCTCCACAGGCCGGCGCAGTATTGATCCTTGAGCGTTGTTTCGAAGTGCTTGACCATTCCGGCGAGTGCATTCAACTTATCCTTTGGATATGTGAGGTGAGATCGGGAGTATAGCTGGACCACGACGGCCCACTTGTCGCTTGCTGCTGCTTCGTTCTCCAGCTCTGTGAGAAGATCGAAGTTACGTTTCGGCCCTTCTACGCTGACATATTTGCCTTTCCAAGCGTCATCAAGATCTTGGCAGAAACTCTCGGCCTTTACTGTTTCGCTGCAGTCCCACACGAGTTGCTCGTCTGTGAAGTGCAGTGTGCGCGGAGATAGGAGTCGTTCTTGCACGACCCAAGCACGCTGGTTGAGTACAGCGGTTTGGACTTTGTCTTTCCAGTAATCATTATCAAGGGGCTGGAACAAGCCGTGCCGGCCTTCATTGTTCATCTTCACCACTGCAGACAGGCTGGCCAGGTGACGGTCCTCAAACAAACCTTCGGTGCCGTCCCTTGCCTTGGTTGCTGCGATATTCACCCACGCGTTGCGGTAGACTTCGAGCATCTTCATTGATTCCGTGCGCCAGTCCTTATCGGAATCCTGCACAATACACAAGGAATCAATCCAGATGTAGTGGACTCCTAGGGTGAGCGTGACGTAGAGGGCATCTCTGAAGGTTTTCGGTAGTGCGGAAATGTCGATACCCTTCCTCATTGCAGCTAAGTTGTCTTGCAGTAGCCTGTGAATCTTGACCTTGCCCCAGCAGTGAGATAATGAGCAATAGGGTCCTGTGGGACGATCGGTGCTCGTGATAATCAATCGTGCTGATATGTCGCCGGCATCATGGCCGCTCGTGTCACGTTGAACTTCGATAAGCCGTGTTGGATGCCACTGAGTGTTTCGGTAATTGAGTTTGCATGATTGATGAGTTCTGGCACAATCCGTAATGCAGGAACGAGCGAAATTCAAGGCATCTTGAGAGCCAGTATTCGATGACCCGCGCCCGAGGCGATTTTCTGGGCCTGCACATTATCAGATGTGTCAACTTTGAGCTCGACGTGGTAGAGAACTACTTGAAACAGGGCACAGCTCGAAAAAAATAGACTGACGGGGGGTGCTCTGCTCATTGAGGTATAGTGGGATCCGCAAGGATGGTGTCAACGTTGGCCGTGCGTCAATCCAGAGCCAGTACTTAAGGAGGCATTCTTGTCCTGGTTGCAGAGGCTCACTGAGCTTGCTGAGTTTTGTAATCGATGTATTACATAGAAAACAACTCGAACTTTGGTCTCGAAGTTCTTGCACGGTCGTGCGTCTTATGTGCTCTGCGCTCCAGCCGGCGATGCCCTTGCTTCCCGGAATCAGCGCTTTGTCAAACACACGCTGACATTCGTTGCAGAGCATGCTGCTGGTGCTGGTACAAATATTAAAATGGATTAGAACGTACGGAAGACGTTGTACTTGAATGGCTGATACAAAAGGAGACTAGCTCCAAATATCTCGATCCCGCGATTACCTACGCGCTACATACGGCAAACGTTCACTCAGATAGATACACATAAAGAAAGCATTTCAACCCTTTTGACACAGTCACTGCCAGGAGAAGCATTTCCATATGATAAGTGGCACGGCCCCTTGGTCAATCAGTGTAGATAAGGGGTTACCTCTTCCACGATTATACTACAACTGGCTCCATAATTGGAAGCCAGCCATGGAGCTTGACCTCGTCCAATGAATTACGGTATTTCCTCTTTCAAATTCTGAGCCTGTATCACAAGAATGAAGGGTCATTTCTAGGGAGCGAAGTTGGATTAGAGCGGCACTGCAAGTTTTAATATTGAAGCGCTAACTTTTACCAAACCCATTTCTTGGCTGTGGTAACGATAACTAGTATTGTTCTCGACGTTTCGTGTACCTATGTCCAGTATTGCGACTGTACCGTCTGACCAGCCCAATGCCCGAATCGCAATAACTTCTTACAAGCAGCCTTGATCAGTAATTTGATATTATCAGCTATCTGAGCATTAGAATGAGCATTGTCCCTGTCCAATATGGCTCACTGAAACTTTCGGGGGTTGTGGTTGTGAGGTCTTGCTCTCGCCGAGAATCATGGTTGTCGGCGCCGGAGCCCTCGTCGTGATGAAAGCTCTTGCATGCTTAGTATCAGCTCCTAGGGAACAAAATCGGGCGCTGACGTCTCAAGGAAAATCCTCCATTTCTCATGCAATTCACTTGCAGCACAACAGCCAGGAGAGGTAGAATTCGTGCTCATAGTCCACTTCAGCAGAACTCTCTAAGAATCAGCCCCGATCTGCTTGATAGTATTGCCAAATTCTCGCTGTAAGTATTCCATGTAGCTTCGCCAGCTAGCCAGGTCAGAATCCGACGAAGCAGTGTTAGCACTTGGGAACTTTTTGGCAAGGTCTAAGCTGATTCGGATCACAGCATCATTAGCTTCGTTGATCTTTTCAATCTCATGTTTCACAGCATTTTCCTTGGGTTTCTGATCGAGAATCTTTTTGAAATGGTCTGCGAGCACGGGCAGACGGCGTTTTGTCTCGTCAGCATCCAAGTCAGACAGCCGACTGAGCATGAGGTTACACAGAGCACGAATATCATGATCGTCAGAAACACCATCTTGGACTCGGTCAAAGATGGATGTCAGTGAAAGAAAAGGTCGAGCTCGTGGGGTTTCCACAAGGGTGTAGAGTGTCGCGTATGCCGACTTGCGTAGATCCATTCCGGAATCTTCCTTATGAGTAAATGGGCCGATGCGAACCGATCTGATGAGTTCCTTCTTGATATGGGTGTCTGCCACAACCACGGGTAGGAGCTGGCTGAGGTCGGGAAGAACGAACTCTGGCTTATTCTGAATCGTTGCCGTCAAAGTAGTGGTTGCTAGTCGACGATTGCTTAAATCAGGATCGCCAAGCATCTTCTTGAGGAGCGGGACAATCGTCCTTGCAAGAACCAGATTGTATGCACTGCTGAAGTTGCTTAATGTGAAGCGGAATGCAGAAATGCCGATTCCTCTCTGTGGCGCTGAAGAATCGTCGAGTGATTCAAAGAGTGCTTGCAAGTACTTGGCTGGCTCGAGAAGTACAATGCGTCCTATACACTCGGCACGCACGGCTTGATTGTCCTCGTCGGCAGAGACCGCAAAGAGAGTGGTCCACATGTCTTGCGTGTAAGGGATGACACTGCTGGCAGAATTTTCTGTGTGCCGCAATACCTCTTTCAGAGAGTGCAGGTATAAATACTCTTGGCCATTGGCGTCACCAATGCCTTTCAGAATGGCGGGTAAGTACTGCCTGATATCGCTTGAACTCGCGCTTCCTAGCGCAATAGCGGCAGACAAGCGTACCTTGTCAGACCTCGAGGACAGACTTTGGGTGAATATGTTCATGTCAAAGGGAGATTGAGCGCCTAGCCGCAAACCGATCTCGCCAAGCACAGTAAGCGCAAGACAGGCTGAATTGTCGTCCTTGTTATGGACTTCACCAATGAAAGCATCGACCGCAACACCAAGACCATTACCACCATGGACCATGAGCGTGCCGATAGCGCGACCAAGTACATGGGTGTCGCCGTTCGTGCCGACTGCTAGCATTCCAGCCATCAGTGGTGGGCCGATTCCTTGTTCACCAATGACCTTGACAACGAGTAGATAAGCTTTCAAAGGCGGGCCCTCCAGATGAGCCTGAGCCAGCTTACACAGTGCTTCTACGACAGAAGGGTCGACGAGGGCTTGAGCGTTGGTCGGAATGATCTTTGCGAGGATGACCAGTGCCGGCGTAAGGAGATTGAGATCGTCAGGTCGAATGAGATGCATCAGCTGGGCTTGGAGGGTTGAGATGGTACCCGTATCATACTGTGACGCGGTTACCGGATTGAGGGCTAGGTATTGAAGTGCTTCCAGTGACGCAGCTCTCAGCGATCTGTCAGCTTTTCTCAATTGATTCGCAAGTTCAACCGAAACTTCCTGGACCCAGCCTGAGCCTATATGATCCTGGGCGTTGGCCGCTTCGGCTATCAGTCCAATTGCCTGTGCACTCACACGACGCGTCATTTCGTTCCTTAATCGGTCATCAAGTACACCAAGAGCCTTAATTCGGGCCTCTGGAGAGAGCAAGGCTGTGCCAGAAGTTCGAGAGATCAAGACTCCAAAGGCCTGGATGGCACGATGCCTCACATCGAGATCAGTATTTACGTTGGTGACGGGCCCTATGGTCACCGAGTACAACTTTTCGATATGTATGGCGTGATCTTGGCTTCTACTTTGCAGGCGAGGTGGTGAAAGGGCTTTCGCAAAGTGTTCCACTGTCGACAAGGCGGCTTGAGAGACCTTGAAGTTCCGATCCGAAACCAGACTTGTGACTAAAGGTATCAAAGCAATGACGAAGGGCATGAGCACCGTACTCGGGTTTGTTTCGGTAATCACGCTGACGAGACTCAGCGTCTCGATTTGCAAGCTTGCTTTGGTCGCAGTGGAACCGGAAGCATTGGTCGACCCACTGCCGGCGGAAGACGTTAAAGCATCTGCAAAGGGGTCTTGCAGTTGCTGAAGATGGTCTGCTAGAGAACCATTGCGAGCTTCGGCAGTGGCTTTGAGCATGAGTACTGCGGCCTGCTTCAAAGCTACACCGGCCCCCTTCCAGAGCTTTGTACTTGCCTGCACAATCCGGGGAACAATTGATACGAGTTCGGCCTGCGTTCCGGTCGGCGGGGAAGGTGGTACAAAAGGAGGACTTGCTCGGCTGCGAATCAGATCCCGAATGTCGACATCGGTGATACTCACGTTGCTGTCTTGACGTTTCCTCTTGTGACTGATGGGCACCGTCGCGGCACCGTTCACTGCTTGGTTCGTCTGTGCAGGTAGTAACGAGGCTGTCTTCTGCATGAGAGCCATAGTAGCAGTAATGACCTCCAACCGCACACTATCCTCTCTTTCATTGTTTATCCTCGAAAGTAGAGCTAGAGCCAACTTCCCAATCAAAGCTTCATGATCCGCAGCAGTGCTGATAGCAACAATGGTAAGCAATACTTTCGCGGCACTTCTTCTGACTTTCCAGCTTGTATCTTCGACATCGCCGAACGCGTCATCATCGTCCAGCTCCGCATACTCATCATCGTCGTCATCGACAGGATCCTCGGTAAAACCGTCGTCGCTTTGAGCGTCCTGTGTGCCTGACATCTCCTCATCCCCTTCGGTGTCGACTACGTTGGGGTCATATTTTACGTATCGTAAAGCAGCCTGTAGAGTACTGTCTAGGAACGGAAGCATCTCTGTAGAGCATGAGGCGAGCAACGACTCTAAAGTGACAAGAGTAGCCTCACGGAGCTCCTCTACCTCAGGATCGGTTTCCAATTCATCGCCAGAGCCTTCTCCGGAGATTTCCAACTCTTCTTGACTCAGAACAGCCAAAACGAAGGGTGCAAGAACATTGAGATACTGCCCAATGCGATAAGGAGTCGCACGTGCAAGTAAGCCAATGCCTGATATCAAGTAGCGGCGGTGGTTGACCGAAATGTCAGCATCGTGTAGCTGTTTTGCAATAACGTCGACGAACTCGGTGAGGTGCACGGCTTGGTAAAACGGTACGATAGCACTAATCCCAGCCAGCGATCGCCTTTTGACCACACCATTTGCCTGTGGATCTCCAATGGTGTTCAACAGGACAGCGCCGAGCGCAGATAGTTCCTCGTGTCGAAGCAACCAGCCGTAACAGCGGACGACTTCCATTGCCACGTCCACAGCATCAGCGCTGTAACTCTTGTCTTTTTGTTGTTGCAACAAACCCGGAGAGAGATCAGGAGGTCTCCTGTCGGTGGGAATGGGGACTCGGCCAACAAGTCTCGGGATCAGGACCCTACTGATGGCAGAGAAGGCTTCTCTGACATCTCGATCGTTGCTCGCATTGGAGGCATTCGGCAAGGAAGCGACCAACAAGCGCAGAGCGGTCAAAGGGACCGACTTGTCAAGATCGTGGGCGGTGAGCTCTGTGATCTTATCAATATAAGGGGCAATGTACTCGTTCGGTGTTCGTGTGGCCAAGGGACCTATGCTGCTCCATGTCAGACTCGCTTTTCAGCCACGGGCTGGGAACTTACCATTTGAGGGCTTGATTTTGGACTTCACCGTTGCCGTCGGTCAAAGCTTTGACAATTTTCTCAATGACTCTCGCCGCTGCATGCGAGTCGGATCGTAAGGACTCGGAGCCTGGGGTAGACAATACAGCAGCAAGGTCATTCAACTGCATGAATCGAATATCTGGATCTGGATCATCCAGCTTGGGGAGCAGGCTGGCGATTGATTGCATGGCCTCTCGGGCCATGGCCAACAAAACTGCACAGGGAGAAGATTACAGGCGAAAGAGACATGCAGGGAGCAACAGATGCACTCAGAAAATGATACGAGTAGTCGCCGACCCCAGGCACAACGTTGACCATGAACAGGCAGAGCTGGTGGGGCAGACGATTATACTGCCGAAACTTGAACGAACCAACCGTTGCGTGGGTGAAGAAACATGCTGATGCGCGCGGGAGGGGCGAACGAGATGCAGCGCAGGCAACTGAGTAAAACCTCAACGATATTTCCTCTGGAAATTTGCAGAGAGTGATATTCTATTTGGTCGACATATTCGTCGGTGTGATCTCAAAATCAAAATATGAACAACTACGCGCATGAAAATCGTCACCGAGTCTGGCAGGGTTTATACGGTGGGTTTATACGCCCAGCTGTGCACACATTGATTTCAGACCCAACATCTTGTGCGGGTTTCCTCACCCACCTTTGCATCCAATATAACGCCGCTGTCTCGATTGCAAAGAAGCGAAAGTGAAGTTTTGAGATTGATTCTCGTAGCATCAGCGTATTGATCAAGCCACCTCTAGGCCAGCACAAATGTGCTGTAGCTGGGGGGGGGTCTTTTGGAGACGATCGAGGACAACCATCGGAAGCGAATCCTGTTGTGAGAAGTCCGGGACATCCTCTAGGGGCTCGATACACATATGACGTGTAATCGGAAAGGTCACCAGAGTCTGTGAGAGAATGCGAATGAATACAACCATAATGTAATGCCCACTTCTAATAATGTGTGATGACTGAGGGGAGGGGCCAACGTTCAAACCAGCGTAGTAACTGAGAATCGTTCTGCGGAAATCACGATGATGGAGGCAAGCTGCAACCGCAGGCTGGAGTCTCACCAAGTCCGTTCCTGAATAGTGTACAAAGAACAGAAATTGTCTGTAAACATCTCTAAGGTGGATGATATGGTGCTAGGTGCCAGATCGAACCAGTTTGGTTAGGGTTATTCCCTGTCACAATCGCTGTATGTGCGAAGATCGAAAATGTAGCGCTTGTACAGCCTGCAGCAAAACACGACACAGCGAGCTCGCGACTAAATAAGTGGTACCTGATTGAAGAAGCAGCATGTATGTACGGATCTGAATTCGGAACGAGGATGTGGTGTACGGGTAACCTGCCGTTCTGGTTGATGACCTCAATTTTGGGGTGGACCTGAAGCTCAATTCCGATTAGCTTGAAGCTTGCACATCGAAGGGAATGGTAGGACCGCACCTACTCACTGCCCGTCTTCCTCTCAAGTGCGTTTTGCTGCCATATTGACCTTCGCAGCCGATAAAATGGTCATGCCTCGAGCTTCTGCCATGCTTGGACGCACCGTGTTGCGACGAGCGGCGGCCCAGACACGATCGCAAGCTTGGAGACAGATTGGTCGGCGACATTATGCCAGCGGGCATGCCAAAAAGAGCAGCGACATTCCATGGTAGAAAAGCAGCTTCAGTGCCGTGTTATGAGCTTTAGCTGATGCGAATCTAGGATGATTGGCTCCGTCGTCTTCACCGTCCCAGCTGCTATGTGGTTGATTGGCCAAGCCCCCCCGAAAAGTGAAAGCCACGTAACACCACCCGCACCGGAAGGATCAGACGACAAGGAGGAAGAGGCACCAGCTGAGGAAGCCTCTTCCTCTGAGGGAGGCGAGCAAGAAACTGCACAGGAACCAGCGTCGGAGCAAGACGGCGAATCAAAGTCTAGCGAGTACGAAAATCCCCGTCCCATGTCAGTGCCCCGACCTCAAGCTGATTACAATTCTAGTTCGGATGCGGCAGAGACGAAAGGCGAGAAAGAGGTAAGTCATCGCTTTCTGGACGAGCGCATGCACAGTGCATGACTGACAATATTCAGTCCGAAAGCGAGAGCAAGAAGGACGAAACCGAATAGATTCACGGCACTGTTGACTCTGACCGTCCTGCCAGGTAGAGCTTTCCCATTTCGCTTCTATCTTGAAACCGTCCTTAAACATTTCTCATCTCTCACCTACCTAACCCTGTCCATGAACACGCACTAAATAGAGTCGTCTGCTAGGGGTACCGGTGATGAATTAACACCTCTCGAGTTGGGTACACTTCGGACTCGCCAAAAGTTGTACAGAATAGTCTTGGTACAGATGCTCCGATCATGGTATGAGCGGCGATTGGGGAGAGGACGATATGGTCACTTGCAGTGCTATAGCTCTGGAAAGGAGACGAAGCTCGACTTAAAATCAAATCAAAGGAAATGTCGTACGAAAGACTCGTAATTCGTATGTCGTTTGGTTGGTGGGTAAGGTAGGGGAATCGAGTCCCCTAGCCTGGCTTCTCCTGTATGAAGCGAAACGTGAAGAATCCATTATATAGCGATTAAGGGTTGTTCACTGAGTTCCTTCACTACCAGCCTAGGCCTGCACAAAGATCGAGGACAATTCAAGCCTTAAATTACTCCCCATATTTGTGCAAGAACATGTAGATAATCACATGGAACGAAGCATGCACAAATTAAAAGGCATGATACCTCCCTCTTGTGTACCAAGCGAGGCGTGTGACAATCAAAGGGGAACATTGTCGCTACTGGCGACGGCTAAATATCGGCCCACTTTGATTGTCACGCGCCTCGCCAAGTGTACTTCGTACCTTGACGTTGCCGAGGTTGCCTGAACTACGCGGGCATTAGCGTGTAGCGCGTGCGATGTGAGGTCGTCGCGCCGACCACTGCTGCACTGACGCATATTTACGATTGAAAGTGGGGGTACCGTGATCGAATTTATTAAAACACCAACTTGAACTTGAACTTGAACCCAGCATTGTAATTAACAGTTTGTGGGAAACAATCTCTCTAGCTCTCGAGTCACCATGTACTCACAATGGCCTATTCATCTACAAGAGTGTGAAAAACACCATTCTCGTAGGCACTGGGATGTATTTCAAATCCCAGACAAGGTAGGCGAGGCATTCATTCACCCCATTCAAGTTTGAGCTGTTGCTGAGTAAAATAGATTCTGAGCACGCTGCCAGAAACTCAAGCAAGTGGCTTCCTACAGCTGCCGAACGAGGTGTTACTTCAGATCTTCAGGCACGCCGACTCCGTTACTCGGTTGTTTCTGGCGCTCACCTGCAAGCAAATGCTTCATGTCGCCTCAATAGTGCCCACCAGCATTCCCATCAACATTCCAAGCGCGTCGAAACATCGTGCCGGCGGCCTAAATTGCCGCGCCATGCTTTCCCTCCTGCACGTTGTGCCCCCACTTGACGCTCGCAGACGTCCACGCAAGTCTTGCGCCCTTTGCTGTGACTGCTATCGGTATCGACCGAAACAAAAAAGCTACTGGAAAACTATAGGGAGACGATACGATCCAGCACTCTTTACGGGCATCCTACTTAATTACAATTGGGCGGTCGAGTCATGGACCCATAAGCACTCATCATCGTATCAATGTCCGGGATGTTGGTGTAAGGAACAACTCCTGCGAGATTATCGAGCCACTGTGTGGAATACAAAGAGCTACGTTGTACGATAGACACCCTGTCCCTGGAACTTTCGATACAGCTTTGTGCCAATCGAGAAGAACCCAGTCTCCGCGACAGTCACCACCAGAACTGGCGAGAATACGGTGGATATCGTGGAGGACTACCCACGACGGTCTACCTAGCTCACCTATGGTTCTCTACGACGAAATCCCCCTCTGTACAGCATAGTGAGGAAGACTGAGCCCGCCCCACTTTGACTCATTGCCTTTAACCGCTAGCTCGGTCAGTTGTCATTGCCCTCACCTACGAACAATCAAGTCGTGGTCGACGTCACCTTGAGAAATGATCAACCCGGCGAACACAGTATCTTAATGGCTGCCTCGACGAATAATCGCTACTGAAAACCCAGATGCTCAAGCTGAGGTCTACGCCGGCCATGGATGGATCTTCTATGCCACCAGCTTAAACGAAGTGTGCTGCCATATCCTGGTTAGCGTAAGTGTGGTGGAGAGGCTCGAACTCGCCAACAACCGGTCGTGATTCTCTCAGCGCATAATCATGCATAGGTAATCCCGGTCAGACCAATGACAAAGACAGTAACGCTATCCAATAGATGGAAATACTAATAATATTCCTCTCGTCCCCCACTTCCAGCACCAGGGTAGGAGGCATCAAGTCCTGCAGGCATTCAGACAGCAGTCCCAGCATTGGTCTGCGGACTCGAATCAATGGTATCCACGGGAAATTGACCTGCTGAAGCTTGCCGCCACGAGAACGCAACCGGCTTCAATGGTTGATGTGCGGTCAATGTGCGCGTAGTTGCCCGACGGTGATGAGTTGGGCGACGAGGAGGATAGGTCCGGTAACGGGGTGACAATCAAAGGGGAACGTTGTCTACCAGCGAACGGCTAAATATCGGCCCTCTTTGAGGCAATAGGACGTCTCGAACGTGTTTTAGGGCTGTTGGCCGCCGTACAAGGGGGGAATAATTTTAAGAAACCGCTCTGACCCCCCTATGAATGTGCTTTCTCTCACAAGTATTTTCGGTAAAATTGATCGTCCCGTTATATTTGCATATGAACATGTCGTCCACTGACGAAGCTTTCGACGCTACCTATGAAGAATACCGGGCAAGTGAGCGCAACGTACTCAAAATCGCGGAGTGGACATCCATGAAACACGACTTTATTAAATACCTCCAACTCTGCTTTAACGAGATTGAAGGAATTGTTCGACAGCAACTCGACTTGAGCGACCATGTTGGATGTGTTATCGCAGATCGAGAGCACTGGCTGTCAGGTGACTTCAATATCTGCATCCCCGTTCATGTTGATAGTAGCCCGAACCCATCGGTCTTAATGCGGTGTCCCTTTCCACACGCATTCTAGTCACCGTCGACGGAACTCCCTCGCATGCCAAATTCAGAGGAGAAGCTCCGCTGTGAAGCCGCAACATATGCTTGGTTGTCTCAATATCCTGATGAAGTTCCCACGGCTCGACTTTTCGGGTTTGAGCTTCCTGATGGGTCACATGTCAGCTGTTGCTGACCCAACTCACTGTGCACTTGACTGACTCGACGTTAGTATCGGAGTAACGATTCTAAAGGCAATATGATGGCTTCATCTCCGCCTTTTTGTCGAATAAGAAGCCCCCTCCTCTTGAAAACAGGTTACTTGCTAGTAGAATTCCTCAATGCAACGAGAGGGACGACTGTGGAGCTTCGTGGATGGCCACCAGTTTCTGAGGAACATTACTCAAATTTTTACAATAGCTTTTGGCGAACGACCCAAGCTCTCATGTCTCGGCCTCATGTCTCGGCCTTTTGATAAGATCGGCTCATTGGCGGTTCAAGAATCGGGTGAGATCGAGCTCAGCAGCAGACCGTTGACTGCACACTTGCCAGTCCTGGAGACTTCTGGCATTGATACACACATGTCGCAACGAAAGCTGTACCGTACTTCGCATGCGTACTTCCGTGCTCTCGCTAACTCCCTGGATCTTAAATTTCGGCATCAACCAAACGCCGTCTTTGATCGTCAGGATGCCATAGAGCAGATGGCGGTTCTAGCGACGGTGCCACAGTTGATCGAGCACTTCACGTGCACCCGTCAGCAAAGTGGTCAATTCTTTTTCATGCTCACGGATACAAGCATGGAAAACGTTTTTGTCGATGAAAATTACAATATTACAGCCTACATCGATGTTGAATGGGCCGCAATTCTCCCTCTTGAGGTACTCCATCTGCCTTTTTGGGTGGCTGACCAAAGTGTCGATTGTTATACCGGTGAGCGGGGCGCGCAGTACGATAAGACATGGGGAGAGGCAATCGAATTCTATGAGAAGCGAATCGCAACGCGGGACCAAATGGGGGTACCAATTGATTTGGTCAGAGAACTGTGGCAAAGGGAAACCCATTGGTTTGTGGCTCTTCTCTACTATCCAGCCGCAACAATGAACTTGTTTTGGCATCATTTACAGAAATCTTTACCAAAACCTTTAACATACAGCAATGTTGATGAAGAACAACGCGCCATGGGCTTCTGTGTGAGTGCTGATGCTTTGATCACTCAAAAGTGTCAGGAGAAAGAGAGGTATGATGCTGAGCTGCGGCAGTTAGTGCAAGAAATACATATCAAGCATTGCTCCACATCCCTCAGGCTCGTGCATGTCGAACCCAAGCGAAACACCGCTTCCAGGGACTCGGAGTGCATACTAAAACCACCGGCAGCATCCGAGCCACCCTTCCCGAACCTCTCAATGTAGTATTCACATGCAACATGCCATCCCTTCGTCATTGTCTGAGTCTTCGCCCTAAAACACGCCGCTGGTACTCCACGAGAGGGTTATAACTCATTCTCAACGTACAATCTCGATCAAGGGCCTGCAGCCTTTGACGAAATTTGTCGGAATATGTGCAATGTGGGACAAGGACCTCCCAGCAACCGTTGTCCAACCGAATAAGACTCGTAACCTCGATTCCGATGTCGCCATCTAGTTCACCGTCCCGTTTACGGGGCTGGAAAGGTCAAGCTGTACCAGCAGTCATGAAACTGCTCCTGGACACGTGAGATGCAATCCAGATCCAGAGAAGTCCCAACGCGCTTACTTAGCATTGGTCCCGCTATCTGTGCTTTCAGGCATGGAAATCAATATAGGGAAGATTGCGCATTGAGATCCATTGCTGCGAAAGGCGACCAATGAGAAGTAGAGCACTGGCACCCGCAAATAGTAGAGACATGGCTAAAAGGATTCCACCAATCATTGATACTGTAGAAGGTACACAAGCGAAGAACAATACATCACGCAAAGCTGCACTGCTATTCCATTTTGGAGAGGATGCCGTCCACTCCAAAATGGGATAGAGCCAGTTGGAAAGGCCTTTTCTTGTGAATAAAGGGGAGGAGGTGGGTGAGCCGTTGATAAAAGCCTCGGGACGAGGAGGAATGACGATGGACATTTTTCCAGCCTTGCCCTGCCAAGGCCAATTTGGGCCGAGATGTCCGTTTGCGCTATCATTGAATGATTTCCTGGTGTGATAAAAGCTGTTCCTCCGCTGCTTACGTGGTCAGCGAACACTCTCCTCCACGGGTCTTTAGACGTGCCGTGTGTAGGACCTGTAGCAAGACCCGAATATTCCACTTGTTCGAGCAGGTCAAGCTCTCCTACCGTCCTGTATATTTGTTGTATTTTTGTCACTGGAGCATCCACAATGGCTCGGCCACGAGCGTCTAGCAATCTGGGAGCTGATCCTCGTGGTGACACGAGTGCACCGTCCTTTTCGACGGCGCGAGTACTACAGCGCCGGCCAGACTCGACCTCGAGCGACGAGTATGCCAGAGAGAAAGCCCTCAAGCCTCATTCAAAACGCAGGAAAGCGAAATCCGCTTTGCGAAGGTACAAGAATATTTCATTGAAATACACCTGGCTTAACCCGCTTATTATCGTTGCTATCATTGTGTCGGCCTACCTGTACAACCCAGGCCCGCAGAATCCACTACACAAAGCTCTTTTTATATCCTACAACCAGGGTCCGAGCAGACCCGGTGGTCCGAATCGGTATGGAAAGGGCAAAGCTGACCTGGCATTTGTCTCCTTTTACACCATCGTCCTCAGTTTCACCCGCGAATTCTTAATGCAGCAGTTGATTAAGCCACTGGCAATACGAGCAAGGATTAGGAAAAGGGCCAAACAGGCCAGGTTCATGGAACAAGTGTACACGGCCATATATTTTGCCATCTTTGGCCCTCTCGGCCTGTACGTGATGCACAACGCAGATAGCGGCACGCTCTGGTATTTCGAGACGACGAGCATGTTTGAAGACTTCCCTCATCAAGCACATGACGGAGTCTTCAAAGCGTATTATCTTCTGCAGGCTGCCTACTGGTCGCAACAAGCAATCGTGCTGCTTTTGCAGCTGGAAAAGCCAAGGAAGGATTTCAAAGAACTCATCCTTCACCACGTCGTCACCGTCTCGCTCATCGGCCTCTCCTATCGCTTCCACTTTGCCAAGATGGGCATCGCCGTCTTCATCACCCACGACATTTCCGATTTCTTCTTGGCCACGTCCAAGACCCTCAACTACCTCGACAGCATCCTGGTCGGCCCTTACTACTGCACCTTTGTTTTCATCTGGATCTACTTGCGCCACTACATCAACCTGCGGATTCTGTGGGCCACGCTGACCGAATTCCGCACCGTCGGGCCCTTTGAGCTGAACTGGGAGACGCAGCAGTACAAGTGCTGGATCAGCCAAGCCGTCACCTTTGGCCTGCTCTTTAGTCTACAGGCCGTCAACCTGTTCTGGCTATTCCTGATTCTCCGCATCGCGAAAAACTTTGTCTTCAACAACATCGCGCAAGACGAGCGCAGTGACACGGAAGAATCGGATTCGGGCGAGGAAGGGGCCGCCACCACGAAGAAGAAGAACAAGAAAATCAACGAGAACGACGCAAAGAAGAATCTAGAAAATGACACTGGTATGGGCACGGATAAGCCTGTGGTGCTGGTGAATGGTGACCCGATTGATCCGCAAGCCAAATCGGAAGGAATCACACAACGAAAAAGTCCTCGCAAGGCCTGAATGCACCGTGTATGTGGTGGAATATCTCCTGGACTTGACTACCGCCGACTGTGTCAAACTCGAAACGGTCTAGAAACTTCCCCCGGGAACTATGGGGGACCGGCAACATAGTGCTCCCATTAAGGGGTCGAGAGTCGAGAATGCCGAGGCCACCGTCGCCCCTTCGAAGATGCTGACGAGCTCCAGCTAGTATGTCTCTCTGCGGAGAATACTTGGGATTCCAATGCACGCCGAACCAGGAAAGAAGGAAGGAGGACTGCTTTGAGCGAAAAGCAGAGCGCCTGACCCAGCCAGACTCAATATATGCCACAGTCATGGAAGACGATATTTGATGAAGAATCGTCGTAAGATGACCAGTCGACGAAGAGAAAGTCCCCTATGCGGGGGGTCTGATTGACTACTAGTAGCTAGATAGCTAGATATACCTAGGGATCCCTATTTCTACTAGTACGAGACTGTGTTACGATTCGCTTGGCTTGGCTTGGTGGTGAAGGCAGAAAAAGGGAAAGAAAGGCCTTGCTTGGGTAATTAATGTTTAATCAAAGCTCCTCTCAAAAAAGAGCAATGCAATGCATCATCATCATGTACAAAGATACAGAGATACAGAGATACAGAGATACAAAGATTTAAGCCCGGTTGGGGTCTGGGGGGTTCATGGGTTCCCCATCGCTTTGCAAGTTTTGCAAGTTTTGCAAGAAAGAACCTTTTCCTGCTAAAAATTGCATTTATTTTACACTATGTAAGAACACCCAGTGTCCTCTGTCATCGCGTCCCATTGACACGATTATAATTGCTGGTCCCTTTAGTTAGTAGTAGCTGATCTCGCACAGCGCGGTAGTCATCCTGCACCTCGCGTTCCCGCCTGACTACAGCCCCAACCTCGCTGCGCAGCCTCTCCAGCCTCGCACTCAGCCCCGCCTGCTCCGCCACGTGCAGATGCTCAAACGCGTGTAGCCGCTCCTCTTCCGCGAGCAGTGCGCCGTGTGTCTCGGCCAGCTTCTTCTTGAGGGCGCGCTGGCGGGCCATGTAGCCGCCCAGCACGAGGGAGAGCTTCTTCTCGCGCTTGTTGAGCGGGTCCGCGAGGCTGAGGAGCGTGCTGGTTGCGGCGGTGTGGAGAGGTGCGAGAGCTGCACCGCTATTCAAGTTGAGTGTCGAGATGCTTGATGGCAGGTCGCTGGACGGGAGGGTGGAGAAGTAAGTGTCAAAGGAGGATTTGAGGTCGGCTGAGGCTGGGGAGGCCGCTTCTTCTTCGATCGCCGTACGAGCGGCGGCGAGGTACGAGTCTGGAATGGATGCGAGCGGCTCTGCTGTAGTTTTGGAGGTTCTAGATGAGCCTGCTGGTAGGTTCGTGTGGAAGTCGTGAGACATGAGGACTGCTGCTTCTTGCGCCACTACTGATCGAATCGGGTCAGGGATGGACTTGGCACGTGCTAATAGCTGCCTGTAGTCTAGAGTCCGTGGTCGTGGCAGGTTGCGTTGGATGACTTGGGTCTGTCGAGCAAATTCGAGAGCTTCGGCTGCCTTTTGGGCTTCGCGGGCCCGACGGTCGACTTCTTCTTGGTCTTCGGTGCCTGTTGACGATTGCGCAACTGCTTCGGGTTGTTCTTCTGGGAGCTCGAGCTCGAATTCTGAGGCTTTCGGTTTGGGTAGGGATGCGAGTTTCGCTCGTAATGAGGCCTTTGCTGCGGCTTGCTCGGTTGAGTTGATTGCAAGGTTGTCGCGTGGCGTTCGGAGTGGCGTGGCTCCTGGACCGCTGGCAGTTCCTTTTTGGCGGAACGGCGTGGCCATCGGGTTGGGAGTTTGAAGCTGAGAGCGAGTCGGAGCGGCGCCTTCGAAACCGGTAGAGCCAGCACCCTGGTGAAGAGGGGTGTTTTCGCCACCAAGCAACGACGACTGGGTGTTTGTGAGGGCTTGAATGTCACGGATTGAGTTTGCTATTCGATCTTCTTGTGGCGGTGCCATGGGTGTCCGGATGGGTGTTGATCCGACCATGTTGGTGTATCGAGATGAGAGCTCGGCGACACCATCTGCTCCTGATGCTTTTGATGCTCGTTCCCCCGACATACCCATTTTGACTATGTCTTCGAGCTCGGCATCACTGACCTGGGGGGCTGGCAGGTTCAATGCTCGTCGCTTCGACCGCTGTTCTGCCTCGCGCATCCTTTGAAGGGCACCTGCTCTTGCGGCAGCCTTGGCCGCATCGGTTGCTCCTTTGTCCTGTTTCTGGCGCTTGCTGTCCTGATTGTCTTCAGGCTCGCCTTGACGTTTGCGAGCCAGTTGCTGTTTTCGAGGATCGAACTCGGCCTTCTCCTTCTCATTTTGAGCCTCTTCGTCGAGGGTGTCGAAGAATCCGGCAGCGGGGGCCTTCTCGAATGGAATGTCAGCATTGTAATCCATCTGACCTTTCTTCTTGTTGGTGATTTTGATGTTGATGCCAGCATTCTTCAGTTCCCTCCGCTTCTGAAGGACAGCCAATCGTCTCGACTCTTCCAGCTGTCGCTCTCGTGCTTTTCGCTTTGCCTTCTTGCCCTGAGTATTGGCCAGACGGGCTCTGGCTTCTGACAGCATCTCCTTTTCATCCTCATCCATGTCAATGGTGTCGGGCCTTGCCGGTTTGGACTCTGGGTCAGGATCGAGCTCGCCCGGCCGGAGTTTGCGCACATCGTCGCCCGTGGGTGCAGAGGCTTCACCACCGTCAGGACCCCCCAGGGCCAGCTCATCGTGCTCACGGGCCTCTGCTTCGTCGAGTAATCGCGAGTATCTCTCCAGACATTGATTTGCCGTCCTTCCCACGATGGGAGCGATGGTTCTCCATTGGGTTGGCATCAACTTGGCCAGATGCAGCAGCTTCTCGTCCTCCTCTTTCGACCATTCGATCTTCCGTATGGCAGGGTCCAGCCATTCTGTCCATCGTGCCTTGCATTGCTTGGCTGTTTTCCGAGCGAGTAGCGACGAGACTCGCGCCCACTGATTGAGGCCATACTTGGACACTGATGCTTTGAGGATTTCATCTTCAATATTCGTCCACACTCCTCCCTTCACTACCGGCATGGTTGCGCCGACGTGTAGAACTTTTGAGATGGGAGAGTGTTGGTAGGTAGTTTTCAGGTCAATCGGCCAGGACGATGCGGAGGGAAAACTGTCACGCTAACAGTTATAAGGCTCCTCCTACTTAACTGATGGCACTGTGGCGTTAGGCTTGGGCTTCGGCATCCCTTAGCGTTACTGTTAGGGCTGTTCAAGCCACACAAGGCCATGGCGTGGAGCAGCCACTCCCAGGCTGGGCTTATCTAATCGCCGAAAGTAAAATTTTTTGGCCATCTTCTGTGCCGTGCTCAATCCTCTAAACAGGCACACAACGAGCAGCACCGTCGCAGTCGCAGCAATGTCGAACATCGGTGCACCACAGCAGCACAGCCAGCCGTCACGAAAGGGCCGGAAAGCGTGGCGCAAGAATGTAGACGTGACCGATGTGCAGGATGGGCTGGAAGTGTACGAGACCGAGATCAGAGCGGGCGGACCGATCAAAGAGAGAAGATCTGATGAGCTTTTTGCTCTAGATACAGTGGGCTCCCAAGAGATCAAGAAAAAGTACAACCTCAAGCCGCTCAGAGCAGATGAAATTCTGGCCCAACGATCGGCAGTGCCCGCAGTCGACAGCCGAAAACGAGCTGGACATGGACTCGGTTCGGGTATCTACGAGCCAGCTAGCAAGCGTCGTAAAGGAGACTGGGTCAGTAAGAAGGACTTGCAGAGGTTGAAAAAGTCCATCAACACCACCTCTCACCTAAGTGCCGATCTAGACGCCAACGAACAGTCCAATGCATTCGACCTGTGGGATGCCGTACCGGAGCCTGTGCCAGCAGAGGACCTCGAGTACGTCCCGAAGCCCCAAGCAAAAGTTGCACCAAGCACCGTCAAGCGAGTCCCGGTGGCATTGACCGCGAGTGGCAAGAGTGTCAAGGCTGTTCCTCACCCTCGCGCGGGCAGCAGCTACAATCCTGATTATGATGAGTGGAACGAGGCTCTCATTCAGGCCGGTGACCAGGAAGTTGAGGCCGAAAAGGCAAGAGCCAAGGCCGAGCAGCAGGAAGCTGAAAGACAAGCACGTATCGAGCGTGCTGCAGCAGAAGAAGAGAATAACTACCGTACCGAGGATGAAAGTGCGTGGGAAGGCTTTGAGACTGAAAACGAAAATACTGAAATGCTACGGAAGAAGCGGCCGAGCAGGAAGACACCCGCAGAGAGGAACAAAGCGACGAGGAAAAAGGCCGCTGACCGACAGGCCAAACACGAGAAAAAGATGTCTGACAAGAACAAAGTGGGCCAGGCATTGGCCCAAATGGTGGCTTCAGGCGCCATAGTACCGACAGAGGAGGACAATGCAGTTGCTAGAGGTGAAGAGGTGGACGAAGCTGACGACAGTGGCAGTGGCAGTGGTGATGACAGCAAGCTACGACGAAAGAAATTTGGCAACATGATCTTGCCAGAGAAGAACCTGGAGATCGTCCTCCCTGACGAGTTACAAGATTCGCTTCGGAGACTGAAACCCGAGGGGAATCTCCTGCAAGATCGGTTCCGCAATCTGCTTGTGAATGGCAAGGTCGAGAGCAGAAAGCCTGTGCTGCAGGCAAAGAAGAAGCGGGTCAAGTATACCGAGAAGTGGTCATATAAAGACTTTGGTGTGCAAGTCTAAGTAGCAATATGTGATCCGAATTCTCACTTCCTTGACTCTTGATCTGGAATTTACTTGTTGTTAATCATTCAACAAAGGGCTCGTCGTTGTATACTCCGTATATCGTGCCTCAACGAGCTTGAACAGGAATATGACATTTATCTTCAGGCCAAAGGGAATCAGTCAAGCACCCCAGAATTTGTCCCATGTGGTTGCGGCGTGCAGCAACTATTAGCATGTGCTATGGGCATAGCTTTCGCCCTAAGCTGGAGGGGGTATAGCCTCCCGTGGCCGTGTTGCAATACGGAGGATTATTTGCTGCCGCCTCTCGCAGGCCTACTGATAAGCACCAGCTTTTGGGCTTAGGGGTGACCTCGGATGGTTGGCGTGTGGCTGCATCCGCCGATCGCTGCGTCAACCAAGCCCGCTGGTGGACAGGAAGTCGCATTGCAGTGGCTCTCACAGCGAACCGAAACCATACAGTGACCATACCTTAACATTATTGACCATCCCGTGCCATCCTCCGCCAGCTTTGGGAGCGCGTGTCGAGGCTAGTACAAAGTACTCCGTAATACTAGCACTGCTACTATTACCACTATCGGTCTACGGAGGAGTAGCAGTGGTCCATCTGCTTCCATCCGAATTCCAGGAAATGTCATTGTTTGGAGAGTCTCCGCCAAAGACGTCGGCTCCTGGTGCATCAGGTCAATCAAATTCCTTGTTTGGCGACGAGCCAGCATCAAATCCTCAAAACTCCAACGCCTCGCTATTTGCCGACACCGCGACAAGTGATTCACCATGGTCTTTGCCGACCCCTAAGAAGAACAATCGTCAGAGCTTTGTGAAGAATCTGCTGCCGGCCACCCAAGTCCCAGAGTCGTATGTCGATGCCTATGACAACCTGCTGAATGCTGGTCACGGCCACGGCACCGGTGTTGGTCTGACTGCTGTGCGCAAGATCCTCGAGAGCAGCCGTCTCGGTGCCAGTGATCAGGATCGTATCTTGAACATAGTCCTTCCCACTGGCCAGGACTCGGTGGGATCACTTGAGCGAGGCGAGTTCAATGTTTTGCTTGCCCTGATCGGTCTGGGTCAAGAAGAGGAAGATATTAGTCTCGACAGCGTCGACGATCGTCGCAAGAGTGAGTCGTTGCCAGCCCTCCGACCATGTCCGAGATCGATACTGATTGATACATTGTAGGGCTGCCGGAACCCATCATTCCCTTTCTCGATCAGCTCAACTCACAACCCTCCCATCCTCCTCCTGAACCTCGAACCCCACCTCCGAAAGCGAAACCGGCACCCAAACAGAGACAGGACAGTTTTGGTGGAGATCCATCAACTGATCCCTGGGCCAGTCCGGCCATCAAGAACATCCCGCCCTCCACCGCATCGCATACGATGAAGCCCACTGCTTCCGACAACTTTGTCTCGAGAGCAGTGAACGGTGTTGCACGGACCACGAGCTCCTTTACAACCAACGAGAATACAGGCCCCAATCCTGCCAACTCTTCCCTAAACACAAGCGCTACCATGTCCAGCAATGCCTGGGGCACCTACAATGGCAACAGTGGTGGAGGATTTGCCGACCAGAGTACCATCGGGGGTGGCTTTGGTGAAGCCGCCGAGTCGAATCCGTCTCGTCCCTCACATCGACAACAGCATTCCGTCGGTGGTAGTGTGGCCATACCAAAAGGAACCGGTGAGCTCGTCACCATCACCATCTTGCCCGACAAGGAGGGCATGTTTCTCTTCCAACATCACAATTACGAGGTCAAGACGATCCGCCGAGCTAGCACCGTCGTGAGAAGATACAGCGACTTTGTCTGGCTGTTGGACTGTTTGCATAAGCGCTACCCATTCAGAAGACTGCCATTGTTACCTCCAAAACGAATACAAGGTGAGTAAGACCGTGTCCGGACCGCGCCGGCTGGGGGCTGACTGTGGATGCAAGTTAACGGAAATCATCTTGCAGCTGACGGTTCTACCTTTCTCGAAAAACGAAGGAAAGGACTCGTACGATTTGCCAACGCACTGGTGCAGCATCCCGTTCTAAGCCAGGAAACCCTCGTTGTCATGTTTTTAACTGTGCCAACTGTAAGTGCGATGGCAGCCAAACGAGGCCAGGTGCCATACCTTGGCTAACAACGAACAGGAACTTTCGGTCTGGCGCAAGCAAGCCACCTTTTCGGTGCAAGAAGAGTTTGTCGGAAAAGGTCTGCCTCCAGACCTCGAAGACAGTCTTCCGGCAAGTCTGCCTGATCTGTTCGACCAAGTTCGTATGGGTGTGAAACGAGGAGCCGAAGTCTACATTGGCCTCTGCATGCTGATGGAGAGGTTGACGAAACGGAATGAGGCAATGGCAGCCGACAACTTGAAATTCAGTCTTGCCCTGCAGAGTCTCACGGAAGGTACTCCCGATATATACACAATAGATACGAATGACGTGCCATTGCTCAACGAAGGTATCAACGCCACGGCCAAGCATATGGCCACAGCTCAGTCCCTCCTAGAAGACGAAGCCCGTGCTTGGGATCAGGGGACATTAGAGGACTTCAAGAAGATTCGCGACGCCATGGTATCGATGAAGGACCTCTTTGACCGTCGAGATCGACTTGCGAGGGACAATATTCCGCAACTAGAGAGAAGGATTCAGTCATCGGAGAACAAGCTCTTGGCTCTCCGATCAAAACCTCAGGGCACCGTGAAGCCAGGCGAAATGGAAAAGATTGAGAGCAGCATTACCGCCGACAAGGAGAGCATCGTACAGCAGCATGCTCGAGGAGTCCTGATCAAAGAAGCCATTCGAGACGAGATTATCACCTTTCAGACCACCATCTTTGCCCAGAGCCATCTTCACCAAGAGTGGGCTCAAGAACGAGTGAAGTATGCGGAGCTGCAAGCCAGCAACTGGAAGTCATTGATTGACGACACGGAGAGCATGCCTGTTGGCGAATGAGGGCAGGATGCGGTCACTTTCCATTTGCCGGATCATTGATAGCTTTGGATTCAGGGCTGAAAATGGTGGGCTCCGTATCATGTATATTTAATGTCTAAACTTCTAGGTAAAAACTTCTAGGTGGTGATGGCCAATCAATTTGAAATTCTTATCCGTGGTTTGCAAGAGATTGAGAACAATTAGCGAGAATGCATTTGAATAGAAACCTGGAAGCAATGGAAGTGTCGATCTGTTCATTCAAAGCCATCAAGTCGCTTTCGCGGGCGTGGAGTCAAGCCTGAGGCTGCTGCAAAATTTTCGGCGATTAGGCGATCTAGGCAACCCTTGTTCCTCGCTGGAACACCTAATCATCACCGCAACTTCACCACGTCGCTTTTCGATCAATTTTTTCTCTCTCATGAAGCGTGTCGATAAATAATCTGTCTGATCCTCTGCGCAATCATGACAGGCCATGAAGCGTCTCAAGATGCAGAAGGCACACCCGTCCCAGAGAAAGGCTTCGCCACCTTGCCACAACTAACCATCGGAGTAAAATGCATGGTCGAAAAGAACGGCGAAAAGCGCAAAGCAGAGGTTTTGTCCGTCAAACAACGCAACGGCGACCTCACCTTTTATGTCCACTACGTCGAGTTCAACAAGCGACTCGACGAATGGGTAAACGCTGACCGGATCGACTTGTCGCAAGAAGTCGAATGGCCGGCGCCTGAGAAGCCCGAAAAGAAAAAGACGACGGTGACGACGAAGCAGGCTGGTGGCGCATCACAGCAGAGCCACACCAAAAACTTCCTTCCAAAGCAGCGTGCAAGGTCAGATTCACGCGCTGGCACGGCGACGCCTGACAGTTCTTATCTGAGTGCGAAAGCGGGCAATGATCGAAAGCGTCTTTTGCCGTCCAAGGCTGGCGGAAAGGAGAATCGTGACGATGGAGCCGTGTCGACGCCGGAGCCTACTCTGGCCGGGGCGGGAACGCCGTTGCCGACGTTGTCGCACGAAGACAGCAGCGCCGGCGACGCAGAAATGACCGACGTGACCAAAACCGAAGAAAAAGTCACGCACATCCTGGAGCCGGAGGAGGAGATTGAGAAACTCAGAACGGGAGGGTCGATGGTGCAGAACAACGCGCAGGTCCACCTGGTGCGCAATGTGGAGAGGATCCAGATGGGCAAGCACATCATCGAGCCGTGGTACTTCTCGCCCTACCCCCAAGAATTCTCCGACGTGGACCTGGTGTACGTCGACGAATTCTGCCTGAGCTACTTCTCGTCGAAGAAGGCGTTCGAGCGGCACCGCACGAAATGCCAGCTGCAGCACCCGCCGGGCAACGAGATCTACCGCGACGACTTTGTGTCGTTTTTCGAGGTCGACGGGCGCCGCCAGCGCACGTGGTGCCGCAACCTGTGCCTGCTGAGCAAGCTGTTCCTCGACCACAAGACGCTCTACTACGACGTCGACCCGTTCCTGTTCTACTGCATGGTCACGCGCGACGAGCACGGCTGCCACTTGGTAGGGTACTTCAGCAAGGAGAAAGAAAGCGCCGAAGGCTACAACGTGGCGTGCATCCTAACCCTCCCACAATACCAGCGCCAGGGCCTGGGCCGCCTGCTGATCGCCTTCTCGTACGAACTCAGCAAGCGCGAAGGCAAGCTGGGATCGCCCGAGAAGCCGCTCTCCGATTTAGGTCTGCTCGGGTACAGGCAATACTGGAAGGAAGTCATCATCGAGCTGCTCTCGGACTCCGCGCGCCTCCCGCCCGTCGGCAGCGCCAGCCACACCCCGACCTCGTCCGACCTGCATCCGCACCTCAGCCTGGGCCTCAGCACCCCCGCCGGCCAGTACACGACGTCGATCGCCGAGATTGCCTCGCTGACCGCCATGACGGAGAAGGACGTCCACGAGCAGCTCGAGGTGCTGCGCCTGCTGCGCTACCACAAGGGCCAGTGGATCATCGTCGTCTGGGACGAGCTGCTCGAGTGGCAGGACAAACGCCTGGAGAAGGAGAAGAAGCGCGGCGCCCGCAGGATTGATCCGACGCGTTTGAATTGGAAGATCCCCGTGTTCACCAATAGCATGAGGACGTGGAATTGGTAACGACCAAGGTAAGGTAAGGTAAGGTTGGCAGGCAGGCAGGCAGGCAGCGTTTTTGAGGCCAACCACAGACAGCGCACGAGGGAGGTTGAGGTTGGTCCCGTGTGTTGGCAGGTGGCAGTTGGCAGGTGATTGTCGATGGTTCCTTCTGGACCTGTTTTACTATACACGATGAACATTGAGCAAGGCAAGCGATGGCGCAGGAGGTCACATTGTTATATTTACAACGACTCACCCCCGTATGCGTGGGTATATTTTCAGAGCTTTTCCGTTTTTTTAAAATGGTTTTTTGTGTTCTTGTCATCCACCGCTTCCCCTCCCATTGTTTCCAAGCATGCAGAGTACACCGATACTCTATCTAACCTTTCGATCGCTGTCACCGTCGCTGTTTAATACCCTAATGGCAAATGCGAGGATTTTAGGCAGAAGATATAATGGATTGGCACGGAGCTGTCTCTCTCTCACAGAAGTTTCCCCGGACAAATTCAGATCTTAGGAACCGCAGCGACTGACCGCCTCCTCCTCATCCATCATCTATCGACCATGACCGTATCCGTATCCCTCGTGAGCGCACACGCAACCTCCCACAGTTGAATCGCCTCCCGATCACAGTTATTCTCCATCTTGACGCGCAACGCCTCCGCATCTGGATCAACAGCTTGCACCGCACAAAGCCAACTATGCACGCCGAACCGCGTCCATAGCATATCCGCCCCTGCCCCTGCCCCCGCACTACCAGCACTACTACCACTATTACCAATACTACTACCGCTGCCGTGATGATGGATCTCGAGACCCCGCCAGATCAGCGCGAGGATGAGTTTCCTATTCGACCGCGACAGGCACGGGCTCGAATAGAGCGACAACACGTGTTCCCAGAGCGAGCATCGGCGGTAGACGTGCAGATCGATCTCGCCGCGGAGACTGCGGAGGAGGAGGTGTAGGAGCCAGGCGCGTTCTTTGTTCCATGACCCTCCATCTTCGTTGTCGTCGTTGTCATTCTCATTGCCATTGCTTGTTGGAGTGGGTTCCTGTTGGAGGATGTGCTCGAGCCAGTACAGCGTTGTTGCCTTGGGCGACCATGATGGCCTGTGCAGGAGGAACTTGTTTGCTTTGGCGAAGAGGAAATGCGAGGGTTGCACGGAGATCTCGAGCATGGCGTTGGCTAGTTCGGGGATGATTGCTGGGAGAGGTTGCTTGGCGATGCTGGTCTGAGTGTTGGTGTTGGTGTGGATGATCATTGTTTCACACAGCTCGCCTAGGACGAGGTAGACTTGCTGCTTGCCTTCGAAGGTGGAGTTGGTGTCGATTGCGTGCTTGACGCGTTGCACGAGCTGCTGGGCTTGCAGTCTGATCTCGGCGTCTGGCGAGGATATACACAGAATCAGGCGTTGGAGTCGCTTGGTGGAGATTTCGAGTTCGATGTCCGTGTCCGATGCTGGCCATTTGTCGAGGCCTGCGAGACTGTCGGGGACGGGTAAGATGTCAGCTGCGAGCTTCTCGAGTTCGGCGCTGGCTGGCTGTTCTTTAGATTCGAAGCGTTGAGCTTGAGTTTGGGTAATATTGTCAGCGGGTTGAGCTTCGGTTTGCCACGTTTCATCGAGCGTGATGCGCTTCTTGCGCACTTTGTCAAGCGCCGCTTGTAGATAATCTCGTTGTTTCTCGGACATGTCCTGCAACATGGAATTTTGGAAGTGCATCATGATGCGGTAGTTCTCGCCAGCCGCGTCAAGCAGAGCAAACAGTCTTGCAATCCAAGCAGCCAAATTCTTGACGACTTTCTTATTATCGCCGTATCGTTTCAAAGCAAAACTCCATTGCTCAGCTATCGCGCTGACAAGCAGACTCGAAGGCTTGTTGTCGGACACCAGCTTCGAGGCGCTTTCGATTTCGTCCAGATATCTGACCGGCTTCTGACTCGTTCGAACCATGCAATTATCGAGGAACGCGAATACTTCGGGCGAGGGAGAGAATTTCTTGGATTCCCCGAGACTTGTACAAAGAGCGGCAAACGTTGCTTGAGTCGGCAAAATGACACCCCTGTTTGAGAGGATGGTGTAGATTGTCGTCAGTACAGTTCGCCTCGCATCCGACGACTGTGCAGACACCACAATCTTAAGCATTCTGCTTAAAGGGCTGAGAGTTTCATTGCCAGACTTGTTGAGCCATTTCGTAGATGATGATAATTGAGCAATCTGAACGCAAGAGGCGAGTTGTTCCATCGCCGCGTCCTCATCTGTACCATCTTGTTCCAGCTCGGAACACAGATCGAGAGTAAGAGGTCCCATGTCGAAAGAGCTGGACGCTTGGATCGTGGGAAACATTCGATGGTACGCGAGAAAGCATTCGAGCAGTGACGAGCGTGATTGGTCATGCGTGCTGGACGTATGCTGGAGAGCAAGGGTCAAATCACGATCGATGGGTACTCTCAGATATACCAACTCCCTGAGTCTCTCCCCTGCTTGATTCCATAGATAGGCATTTGAGCTCGAGAGCTTTGAAAACCCGTTGAGCATTGTATCAAGTTTCCTCAGCGCGATCAGTAACACCCGTGCCACCGATAGCTTCAATACCTCATCTTTTGAACCCAGCATCTTAGTCAGATATGCTCGGTCGAGGGATCTCGGGAGGATGTGTTCAACAGCTATTGTAAGAGGAGGTGGGGTTTGTGGTTCGCCGTCGGAGCGTCCAAGATTCTTTGGAACTGGAAGATCTATTACCAGGAGGAGGAACGCGAAAGCACCTCGCCATGATACTTCATCCGCATTTGGAGCTGGGAGATGCCTGCGCTTCGAGAAGTAGTCTGCCACAAGTTCAGGCACCGCTTGGAATATACCCCCGAGCAAGGATGACTGTAAGCTGTCCTCGTTCGGTTTAAGCTTCTGCAGAAATATCGAGAGAGTGGTGTTCTTGACAGGGACCTTCTCTTTGTAGTCGTCGAAATAGAATGGTGAGTCGAGACCAAGGTCGATGAAATCGTCTTCTGAGCTTGCGAAAGGCTGCACAACCGCTGAGGGAGGGTAAAGTCCGTTCTGGACGATGACGGCGCCTTTATCGGTTGTGCAGAGCTTAAGAAGAAGTTTGTGTACTATGGCTCGGACAGCGTCTTTTGCGTCATCTGTATCATCGTCGACGCTGAAGCTATAGAGCGAGGCGAGCATTTCCAAATGAGGGGGATTGAAGAATCGGACAACAGCTTCTCTCGAAACGCTTTCATCATCAAGGACATGCTTATTGATGGTTTCGAGAAGCTCAACAACAATGTCATCGCCATCATGCCTAAGTCCTCGTAGACAAGCATGAAGTGCATAGGCCTTCGTCAACAAGTCCGTTTTGGCCACGGCGTCCAGGTATTTTAGCATGGCAATCATGAGTCGTAAAGCCATGCGCCGCACCGACGGCCTTCGTCTCTCTTTCGCATCGCTACTGGAAATCGTGCGCTCGAGCACTGCCTCAAATCTAGGCATAACCAGTCCTCGTCGATACCAAAAGTCGATTGCCCGGGTGCCTGCATCAAAGGCAACTATCTCCGTTAACAGACGTATGCATGGTGACGCCAAATATGGCTTTGATTTTGGAGATGCTAAACATTTCTCGAAGAGCTGGGACTGGTCCCGTCTTAGCAGACTGTCGATCAGCGCAAGTCCTGATTCTCGTAATTCGATGTTGCCCGATATAGTCATCAGAAACTGCGCTAAAGCAGCAGGAATCGCTGACAGGACCGCTTCTGAGTTGTTGTCAACCGCGAGCGACCACGTGGAGAGCAGGTCATGAAAATTGAGTTGGCTTTCCGTAGCTGCTCGTTGCCACTGACAGTATTCTTTCAGGATCTGGAATTGGTTTGTGCGTTGTGGACCGTCTTCGAGGCGTGATATCGACGCCAGCCAATCTCTGAAGGCATTGATACCATCTTTGACATGGGGCTCGGTACTCTGCTGGAACTCTGTCCATTGCCATACTTGGTCGGCGTTGGTGACGAGTTCAGTCTTGGAATATTTTCGATCTTCCAGCTTCGGCCTCTTTGCTGGCCGTTCGTCGTGCAATGCCATGAAACAGTAATGGCATATACTCCGCTGTTTACAAGTGAAAGGACAAATCGAGAATCCAATATAAAATTTCGGGTTTCGGCAAAGTTTCCGTTCCTATGTTGTGCTGGACGCGCTGCCGGGAAATTTCGAACAGGACAAAAATTCCTGCTCGCTCAACGCATTCCTTTCCACCGTTGAAGTTATGTATTGCCTAGGCAGACACAAGTTGTTTGTTGTCTTCCTTTCCAATCCAAAAAGAAATCGTCTTTCGACAAACTGAGGTCTTACCCGGATTCGAACCGGGGTTACCGGAAATCCGGATTCTTTTTCAAAATCCGGTGTGATGACCACTACACTATAAGACCTACTGATGTGAATTCTCGGCTCGATTTCGACCGAGATTCGAACACAAATTTTTGGTAGCAAAAATTATAAAATTAGATCCCCACTTTAGCTAGCGAACTTCAATCTTGTCTCAAACTCTTCGATAAATATTGTGTTTTGGTTATGTACACATGCAGTCTCCAAGGTATCACCGCAGAGTTTTACTCACTGCTTATGCTACGCTCAAACAACGATAACTCACACCAATCGCCGCTGCTTTGTTCTTGTGCACAACGCTGTGGGCAGAACATGATGAGGCACCAACTTTTGACGCCCTAGCCAACGCGCTCTTGATCTACGAGGTCATTGCTCCAGTTTGCAATTCAAAAATCAGTTCACACTTTGGATAGGATAGCGAGGATGCTCTGCAGCGCGTCCACTTCCACCGTAGATCAGATAAGGTCCACCTCGAATGGTGGTTACTCGATCTGCTGAACTCCATGGACACCTTGGGACTTTTCCGTCGACGTCTGAGTCTCTGGGCTGGCGGTGGCAAAGGAACCTTGGCGTTCGCCCATGCTAGGCCTCCAGTGCAGCAGTACTTTTTCTCCAGTGAACAACAAGTCGACCTGTTCAAGGGCAAGATTTTGAGTCTCTGGATAGAAAAACCAGATCAAGGGCACAAATGCGATATTGAATATTGCGAAATAAATATAAGTCTTCCACTGAATGCTGTTGATTGATATTGGCGTAATTTCAACCACAAGGAACGTGAAGATCCAGTTCGACGCCGTTGCTAGTGCCGCTGATTTAGTGCGAATAGCGAGGGGTGCATATTCGGCAGGGAGCAGCCAGGGGATAGCCAGCATGCCGACAGCAAAGAAGAAATTGAACAGGAACAGCAGGACGATTGCCACAATACCGCAACCCTTACTGCCGTTAGCAACCATACCTGCCAGGACCGCCATGCAGATCCCTTGGCCAGTAGATGCAAATAACATTAACTTGCGGCGACCCAGGCGATCGAGGCACCAGATCGGCACCAGTGAGGAGAAAAAGTATGCTATACCATTGAATCCGGCAAGGAGCAAGGCTGTCGAATGTGGAATGCCAACAGAGATTTCGAAGATGACCGGAGCATACTAATGGAATGTCAGTGAGAAAGAATTTCGCCTGTTCGGGTTCAACCCACGTAGGTGATTAAATTAATTCCCGAAAGCTGTTGCATGAACTGGCCACCAATGCCGAGCAACGTACGTCGGCGAAATCGGTGAGGGCTGGATTTGAAGAGTGCGAGAAATGTGGTGCCGCTTGCTGCTGCCCGTTCTTCTCCCAACGCCTGTTCGATCTCGAGCATTTCGGCGTTGATGACTACATGATCTTCTGTGATGGAGTGTGCATGCTTCTGCAGTCTCCAAAGGATATTTCTCGCATCCTCCTTGCGGCCATGAGCTACAAGCTGGAGGATTGTCAGCTAGGTATGTCACATAAACCAGTGTTGAAGATGTACCCATCGAGGACTTTCCGGAAGTAAAAATACCATTATCGTGGTGAGCAGAGCAAAAGAGATCTGGAACGCGATAGGGAATCGAAACTGCGCTTCGCTGGTAACGAAACTCATTCCATAGTCTGCAGAAATGTTAGCTGACACCCAGGTCTCCAGCACGGCATGCTCGCCTATCCAATACGAAAGCATTACGCCAAAGATTGTGATGGCCAACTCAATTGAAAGACCTTGCCCTCGATCAGTTGGTTTCATTAGCTCCGAATGCCACACCGCTGCTTCAACATCAGTCCTATGCATCCGAAAAGATGGGAATGCTTACGAATGGTGGCAGTGTTGACTCCATTGCCCAATCCAGCCACGATCCTTCCGGCAATCAATTGCGGAACCCCATACGCGGCCGTTTGAATGGCTGCACCTATAGTTAGAACGATGCAGCCGGTAATGATTGACCATCTTCTGCCGATATGTTCTCCAAAAAGAAAGGCAAGAATGGCACCGAAGAAACAGCCAATTTCATAAATTGCAACAGTTGTTCCTTGTAATGAAGCACTCCCGCCGCCGCCGTTCGTGGTGTCAATTTCCGGGTATTGTTTCGTGAAAGCCTGTCCGGTGAGAAGTCCTGACATGACTCCCTGGTCTGTCAAAGACATCAGCCTGGACTCTTGTGTCACGGATTCAAGGTGTCTCGGGAGCCGTACCGTATCCAAACAGCAAGAAACCACAGCCAGCAGCCAAAGTGATGGCCCAATCGAGCGCAGGTCCGGTGAGTGAACGCATGTTCGAAGAGAAACAGCGCACAGAGCGTTTAGGTTTACGGGCCGTAGAGTGATTGTCGAAAGGGGAAATTGGGAAGAGATATCCACCTGGTGCGTCCGACATCCAGGTAGATATACTCCTTTCTACGAGTGCACGATGAAGTGAGGTTATTCATTTTACTGGTGGGAGATCATGAAGGCACCAAGACCGACTGCAAGAATGCATTCAAGTCTGCCAGGGGAAGTTATCGGACGGGCAAAATGTCCATAACGAGCTAGATGACCTACGGGCGCCGAGTTTCTCCAAACGCAGCGTACAACCTGTTCTACCCCAGAAAGCTGTAGCCAATAGCAACGAAGAATTCTCAGATGTTGCAGGAACGCTTAATGAATCCAAACAATCTATTCAATATCATACACAATGCAAACATCGGTCTCCTGGAAGACTTCCAAGTTGTCAAATACCGAGCTTCTTTGGAAGCGAGAGGGATCTCGGCGTAGAGCGGTGCCTTCCCTAGTCCTCGGCGCAACCCAGTTGTTCGAGAACAGCATCCCGTTCGCAAGTCCCCGGAGCAAGACAAACTCTTTCAAATCGGGGAGTCACCTTCAGTTTTGAATTAAAATCAGTCACAGTGACAAGAGCCGGACGAGGGACAGGATCCGTACTCGCCGCAGCGAAAACAGAAGCAAGACGTAACGTCGCTTAGCTACACGTACTACCAAACACGTGTAAGGGAGACTGGCGTCGAGTAGCACATCTGGGAAATCGCTCAAGGCTTGTTACGACTGACCACCCACGTGACGCAATCGGTGAGCATCATGTCAAAACGTGCCGGCATGATACGCTGCGCCAGGGCCTAGAGAATGGTGGACGCGACCAACTGCCCTTCTACAAATGTCAAGGTAGTTTTTGATGGCAATATAGCTAAGCATACAGCCTGGCTCACTGAGGAAGCCAAAGTTGGTGAATATATAGTTTGGTTGCACCCTTGTCAGGTCAAACGCCAACTCAGGTATTTGTCTATCTTCACCATTGACGATATCACCATGTTTACCTTTATAAAATATATGGCTCTGCCTATATCACCTCCAAAGAGCGCTACATCCATTGTGTCGGTCCGGCTTCAGTAGTATCTCACCAGGAGACATATGACCAGCCATAAAAATCGATTGTTGGCAGAGAATTGGAAATGGGCTCATGGACAGAATGTGAAAGGCAGATGCATTACTAGACAGCCTCGGAGCTCCTTGGAGATTTGACAGCACCTGCAATATCCCTGCCTGCAGACAGTGCAGCCTCTATGAGCAGTGCGGATATGAGGATTTGGAATGGTCATGGTGCAATATAGCGAACGCCAGTGGCGTTTCAAAGAGGAACGGAATGTTTGGCAATTGGTCGTGATCGAGAGATGAAAAGACAAAATGTTCAGTTTATACGGGGCCACGCACCTTCCCTATTAGCTGACTAGCGACATCAGCCGCAGCCAAAAAGACAAAATTTCTGAATTTCAGCCTTATTAAAAGAGCCTGACCCATTGAGCCCAAATTTACGTTATAAGTAAATTTTGAAATCTTTGAAATCCACCCCTCATTTTTAACATGCGCAGTTGCTCTGAGTGATAGACTAATGCCAAAATGGCACCATTAGCCAAAGTGAATAGTTGAATGCCGTTTTCGGTGGGGAGCCGAACGCGGAGAAGCCTTCCTTGCTCGCGAGTGAATGACATATCGTTTGGACTCAGGACTGTCTAGATACTCTAGACAAATCAATTGGCTTCTTGAGCATATGCCTACTGAAGTGCCGCCTATAAGGTCGCAATATGAGTGCTCTTTTCGATCAAGGTCGACATGTTTCTAACGTCGACTGTCCATCACCGAGAAATAATGCATACAGCTTGTCGAGTCGTGCTAGACGCAGGGCGGGTTGTTTGAATTGTCGACGTCGCAAGAAGAAATGTGTGTTCGAAAATCGTCTTCTCACTATTGGTCTGACAGGACAAAGGTGATGAAAGGAAGCCTGTTTGTACCAAATGTGCTTCTCTCGGGGAGGTGTGCAATTGGGATGCAGGATTCACCTTTCGCTTGAGTGGAATTGATGCTCAACACCCGTCCATGTTACAGTCAAAACGATTTAAATCCAATCGCATCAACACCGACGAAGTATGTTCCAGGTGATGCTCTCGCGGAAGCTCAAACTGACTGATGGTGCTTCAGATCATGTGTGTTTCATTTGATGAACCTGTTTGCAGTAGCTCTCATCCAGGACATCCTGACCCTAACGAGCTTGCTCCGGCCAGTCAGAGTCTTCCAACATCTGAAGTAGAGGAGATTCAAATTGGCACTGACATTGGCAGACACGTTTCCAATCATGAAGCAGGGCACGACAGTTCGTCACTCGACAATACTGAGCATCAGACGCATAATGACAAACATTTTCAATCTCGCTCTGACTCGCCCACTGACGCGTCTGAAGTTGACACGAGCGTTCCTGAAAATTGCAGTAACGATCTTCATCTCATACAGTTAAGCCACAGTGCTCCATCCAATCAATCAGCACCTTACGCCATGAGCGACTCACTGAGCACGGCCGTTGAGCCGGTAGCGCAACACTCTAGTAACAGCTTTACACCCAGCACAAGACACTTGGATGCTCCCAGCGCTCAGCCAAACGGACCTAGGGAGCTTGATGTAGGCTCCATAGAGCTGGAAGCACTGGACTACCTTACTTGCCAGTCGGCCAACTTTTTGTGTCCCGCATCTACCGTGCAAACATCTGAGACCGGAGGTTGGAATCTGACTGACGAGTCTGACCTATGGTCAGCCTCCGTTGTCGAATCTCCCGAAGTCACCATGTACTATCCCAATACAACTTATAAGAACTTGCACAGGACGTTGTATCATCATATAGTAGAAACGGCACGAAACACAGCTTTGACGCGGCAAAACTCGCCTGAGCGCTTGCCGAAGGAGGCAGCATTTCACAATAACGATGTACAGCAACCTTCAAGTTTCAACGAACCAGACGCACAGCAGCAAAACCATCGGCTCGCCCCAGTTCTACCAACTCTAACCAAAGTCCCCAGACACAGACAATCCGAATTATGGCGAAATTACCTCGATGAGATTGCGCCATGGCTTGACATGTTTGATAATGAGCGCCATTTTCAGCTGCACATACCACGGCTTGCAAAGTCCGCCGATCATTTGCATTATTCAGTCCTTGCTCTTTCTGCACGACAGGTAGAAAGAAAGGACCCAGAGAAACCATATGTCGAAAGCCTAGGCCTATACCAGGAAGCAATTCAGCTCATCATACACAAACTTCACACGCTAGACACTGCGGTAATTGCTTCTTGCGTGTTACTTTGTGTTTTGGAAATGATGAGCTCTTCACCACGGGCATGGAGTCGTCACCTGAACGGCTGCGCTATGCTTCTCGAAGCTGCAGGCGTCAACGGCGCCGTGGGTGGAGTGCGACAGTCACTCTTCTGGTGCTTTGCAAGAATGGATGTTTGGGGCGGGTTTCTGGGGGATACATTGACCATGATTCCAACAAGCCGATGGTTTATTCCAAGCAAGTCGATGGTTGACGCAATTAGCCAATTTAAAGAGGCCTCTGGATGCGATAGCTATGCCAACTACGCGGTGTTCCTCTGCGCCAGCGTGGTCAATGTGATCTCTACCAGGTTGAAGGCCACTTCCGAACCAGCATATGCAGCTCGTTGGAAAGCGCTGTTTGAATTGCTGGAAGATTGGTATAATCGAAGACCAGGAGACATGCAGCCGATCCTTTCCCTGGCGTCAATCCCTGACGATCATGAGCACCCCTTCCCATTTGTATTATACAGTAACTCACCAGCCATCAATGGCAATCAACTTTATCATGCCGCGACGCTACTCATGCTGCAGGAGAAGCCCCGCGGAATTCGTCTTGCAAAAGGCACAAAATCAATATTGTGGCATGCGCGACAGGTTTGTGGCATTGCTGCCTCAAATTACGGCCATGGTCCGTGGATAAATGCATTGCAGCCACTTTGGATCGCTGGGAAAATCATGTCACACACAAGCGAACACCAGGCTATTCTGAAGATATTAGCAAAGATCGAACATGAGACCGGTTGGGCCACTGCATGGAGAGCGCAGGATTTAAAAGAGTATTGGGGTGATGTGGACGGTTGAGGCAATAGAATAAGCATTGAATACCTGTGCCAGCTGCTTCGGCCAATGATTTTGTGGATCAGACTGTTACGGAAAACAGCCAAAGGCTCTTCTCAAGGAGTAAGAATGCGAGGGTTTTAAGCGTTTATCTACACATCTCTCCCCAGGGGCTGTGGCCTGGATCCTTGGTATCGCTGGGTTGGCTCTTTTGGAAATGAAATGAAATTGGCATGCCGAACCGAAAGATACAGTCTCAGGGAAACAAGCTCCTGAGACTTGTCATCGCCGTTTCTTGGAAAAAGCAGGGCAAATTCCTGGGGACCCCTCAGCGCAATACGGCGCCCCTTACTATTGCGGTAATAGCTGCGAGCTGTTTGCCTATACGAAGATTGGAAGGCAGCAGATAAACTCATCGCGTGGGTCCGATTTACCACCTTCATTTTGGCACGCGGTGCATTATGATATAAGAGGAAGACCACTGGTAAAAACAAGCATGGTTTAGACATGAAGACAAGAAACCCGAGATAGCTAGCTTATCATAGAGGCCATTTTATTATAGAGTACGGGGCTAGTCGCGGGCCCTGAACGCTTATGGCTACCATGTTAGGTACCGACCTTAGGTTAGGTGCAGAACAAGGTGTTGGTCGCAATAGCTACCCGTAGTCCGTATCTTGCTGCTCCCCTCAACAGCAGTCGCCCCATACAAGTAGTGTGTGTGGAAGATCTCCAGCTGCCCCTGGGGAAGGACAGTTAGTTGTAAATAGACTATCATCCCTCAACAGGCTTCCCCAATCCTTTCCGGAGAGCGCAAGGCTATGATAAAGATGCTAATAAACCTGGAAGGGGCGGCCAGAGGAAAGCACAAGCTCTCCGCAAAATGGAAAAGGGGGATAAGGTTTTCCCCACCGCCATACGAACTCTCCGCACGAACTTAGTGACACAGGAATTACCTTAAAGAGGGTTAAGAAGAGAAGGGCGCTGAAATTAACCCTCTTTGGAAACAGGGTTGTATTTTTTCCTGCCAAGAAGTTGTTTTGATTGGCGTGTAGGTCCTTCACGGGCGCTGGAATTGCCCCCTTTTTGCTAACATTCCAAAACTTTAATCCTTTCTCTTGCTGCCTTGGCATGGGTTTGTCCTTGCAGTTTTAATGGGTAGGAAAAGAATTCGAATTCTGTTCACCATCCCATCCGACTTTCCGACCATCCGCGACCCGGCAGTTGGCAAGACTGTCTTGAAACTGCCTGGGTCTCGGTGTCGTTCTTGATCAGTGGCTCGACTAACTCCATTTACCGATCGGATCACTCAACGGTCGGGCTCGGCAGGCGCTTAGACATACTTGAAATGGAGTGCTATACGACTGCCTCTTTTCAATGCTCTTCGAGGAGGAATCCAACGAGGATCAAGTAGGATGCCGAAGACCAGATATATTCTGGCGAGATGATTAATATTTGAATTTACATACATATTATCACATCTGCAACCTTTGGAAATCTCGCACACGACATGCGTAATATTTCCCCCGTCGATATACCTATCATTCGGCCTGAACCAATGGCAAACACGTTGGACTCATTGGAAGATACGAGCACCTCAGATCCACGTTGTTTCGAATGCGACGTCCTGATTGTTGGTGCAGGCTTCGGTGGCATTTACCTCTTGCACAAGCTGCGCGACAAGCACGGGCTTGACGTTAAAATCTTCGAGACGGGCACGGCGATCGGAGGCGTCTGGCACTGGAACTGTTACCCAGGTGCTCGTGTGGATTCTGAAGTTCCTGTGTACGAGTATTCCTTACCGGAGATCTACAAGGATTGGACTTGGTCTTGCAAGTATCCTGGCTGGGAAGAGCTGCGCCGCTACTTTGCCCACGTTGACAATGTTTTGGATGTAAGGAAAGACGTCTACTTCGAATCGACCGTCTGCGATGCCAATTTTGACACCGCCAGTAGTCGATGGATCATCAGATCTGATAACGGTCGTGTGGCTAGAGCGAGATACTTCATCTTGGCCACGGGCTTCGCTGCGAAGCGCCATACGCCTGACTGGAAGGGACTGCACACTTTTCAGGGCGAAATACATCATTCTTCGTTTTGGCCAAATAGTGGCGTGGATGTTAAGGGCAAAAAGATTGCTGTCATAGGCACAGGGTCAACAGGAATCCAGATTGCTCAAGAATGTGCTAAAGAGGCCAAAGAGCTGACGGTATTCCAGCGGACACCGAACTTGGCTCTGCCGATGGAACAAGGCCCGCTCACCACGGAAGATCAAAATGAGAGAAAGCCAGGATACCCGCGATTTTTCGCCGATCGTCTCCAAAACTTCGCCGGCTTCGCTTTCGATTTTTCAACCAAAAACACGTTTGATGATACCCCGGAGCAGAGGGAGAAATTCTTTGAAGGACTATGGCGGGACGGAGGTTTTCGGTTTTGGCTAGGAACATACAAGGATATGTTATACGACAAGACAGCTAATCGTGAAGCATACAATTTCTGGGCCAAGAAGACAAGAGCTCGCATTGAGGATCCCGTGGCGAGAGACATTCTTGCTCCTCTCGAACCACCTCATGCGTTTGGCACAAAAAGACCTTCCCTCGAGCAAGACTTTTACGAGCAGTTCAACAAGCCTCATGTCCACATCATTGACGTAAAAGATAACCCCATAGTCGAGGTCCAGGAAGATGGGGTACTTACGGCAGACGGTACGCTACATAAATTGGACATCATCGCTCTTGCGACCGGGTTCGACTCTGTGACCGGTGGTATGAAGCAGATGGGCTTGAAGGCCACCGACGATGTTGATTTGGCGGACAAGTGGAAGCAGGGGGCTTGGACCTACCTTGGCATGACTTGCAATGGATATCCGAACATGTTCTTCCTGTATGGTGCCCAAGGTCCCACGGCATTCAGCAACGGTCCTTCTTGCGTGGAGGTTCAAGGAGACTGGATCGTTGATGTAATCGCGAAGATGAGGGAGAGGAATATCAAAACGATCGAGGCGACAAGGGCAGCTGAGGAGCGATGGAAGATTCTCGTCAACGAATTGTCAGACAAGACGCTTTTTCCTGGGACGAATTCGTGGTACATGGGGGCAAATATTCCAGGCAAGCCGCGGGAACAATTGAATTTCGCGGGAGGTTTTCCGATGTACAGGAAGGAGATCAATGCGGTTTTGGCAAACTGGGACGGATTTGAAGTCACGTATGATACCTGTTTCCATTGATGCGCTCATCGTCTCATCGTGAGCCGCACGTAGAAAGTTCGCTTCGGCTGTCCCTCCACTTCCCAAGAGAAATCTTGTCGCTGCTTTTGCTGGAACTGCCGCATGGTCACGTTTGGTTTGGGCACAGTGTTCAGGAAGTCCTCCTCTGCCTGGAATGCCATGACGTCTGCAGCTGTTGGTGGGCCGCACGAAAGTATACGCTTGTCGAGCCTGGCTACCGTCTCTTTCAGCCACGCCTGGGACTCGGCATTCAACAGCATCTCTTCATTGACGTCTCCGGTCATGGCAGCCTTCGGTTGGTCGCTGATCCAACGCGGTACCTTGCCATCCATAACTTGATGGATCATCACTAACTGTGGTAGCCTCCACTTCAAGTTCCACTTACTACGCCCTGTGACCCATTCATCCACCATCTTTACGTAGGGACTGGGTTCGTCGCCCGCCTCGTCGATGCTCGACGCAACAGTGTCACCTGCCGTTGCTTGCTGCGACCCCTGTTCGATATTAGACGTCAACTGATCAAAGCCTACGTCATCGAGCCAGTCCTCCACATTCTGGGTTTGAGCTAGACTGTGAGCTAGGCTCTTGGGCAGCCTCCTCTGGGGCGGCTCGGGGGTGATGGTCTCAGCCCTCCTCTTTTGCCTAGCTGCCTCCCTTATTTGAGCTGATGCCTCGACTAGCTCATGATCAACCGCACCGGGATTAAGGAGGCCACTAGGAGGCGGATGCACACTCTCGTCGTCACTATCGGACGCGTAGGCGACAAGTGAAGATCGAAGTGGAGTTACGCCTTATCGACTAATGTCCTGAGTACTAATATGAGGAGTAGGCGCAGCTGGGGCTGACATCTCGGAAGAGGTGATAGTGCTGGACTTGGCTGAGGGAGTTTGAGAAGCTTGGGGAGGAGAGGACGACGGAGCAATAGCCCCAGAGTATAGTGCACCTTTTGAGGCAGCGGTATTGAAGTAGTAACCGGCCGTGGCTTGATGAAGACGAGGTGGGCTTCCCGAAACCATTCTAAGGCCTCTAGGTCGTCCAGTACCTGAACCACTTGCGTGGATGTTACCTACAGGCCTCTGAGGGGGGAACGCTGGATCCGGCAGAGATTGAGGGTTTATTGCGGGTTGAGGAAGAGATTGGGGGACAGGAGGCTGTGGTGAGGCAGGTTGCGGTATAGGAAAAACAGTGTTTGAAGAACAGGTCCCATTGTAGGAAGCCTTGGCGTTGCCAGCTAAGTGAAGCATAAGTGACAATAACAGATCGCGCTGACATTTGCGTGGCCTTGCAGCTACCGCGTACCGAATCTACAAGCTCCACTGGCATCGAGGTGTGTCCCATGGTCCGCCACAGCCTTACGCGAAGCCGAAGTTCTAGTGTGCGTTTGTGGGCAATCCATCGACGTGTCCTGCTGCTGCAGCTTGCTGTCAGCCATCATGTCGCGGAGCATTCACTGTGACGCGAGTCCACATGACTGTTTTCGCCGCCTCTCAACCTAGGAATCGCATTTCACAGTTCGTAGACGTAAGCCATGAAGACGATATCAACGAGGACGACAAAGGGTCCTTTGAGGGTGACGACCGCCGGGTGCTGGACAGTGGGAGCACTGATCCACTAGCAAAGTCCTCGAATAAGCGTAAACGCCAACAGATAATTGAAGATGTCGAGGATATCGAAGACCTTGACGACATCGAGGAGGAAGAAGAAATGAATACTCCACCTCCTCGGCCACCCAGAAAGGTACAATCGAGAGTATCACCCCCGCGTGTCTTTAAGTGGTATACTGATCTCAGCAGCCGCTGCAGAACACGCGGAAGGCACCGCGCCCTGATGAACCAAGCCACAGCCAACCGAAGGCCGAGTCCACGAACATGCGACCATTTCGTACACAAAGACCGGGCAATACAGATGGTGCTAACAGTCAGCACATGACTACCAATGGTTAGCGTGGGCAGGGTAGGAAGAACCCAACTACCAATCGATCCAGCCAGATACTGCAGGATGAGAGCACCGATGTGGGCGCCAGCCGCGGTCAACGGCCTCAGAGGCAACCTATGAAACCTGTTACTCGTTAGCACCACGACAAAGATCACGACATACGAACCCTGCTCCTTCTCCGGATCCGGCTCCGACTCCCATACCTCCTCGTGCCCATGCGCCTGCTCCTACTACGGAACAGCGTGAGCCTGGATCGGACTCGAACGAGTCCCAAACAGTCCAAGCCGACAGTCAAGAGCGGTCGGGCGAGACGACGAACGAGCAGAAGAAGAAGACGATGAGAGTGGAGGAGGCCCAGCAGTACTGGGAACTGCAGATCTTGGTGATCTCAGTGATCATAAGAACAACTTAGCAGATTCAATTGACGATGAGGCATGATTGCGTAAAGGTAGGCCGTAGATATCAACCCTAGACCTCGGGACACACCTTTAGATATGTACGTACATACACATGAGATGAGCAATAGTAATAAGCCTCCAGTTTTTTTTCCGGGGGAGGTACGGAGTACTAGGTAACGCAAATTTAGGCTCAATAGGTTATTAGGGTACACTAGGTCAGCCCTAAGCCGCAGCCAAAAAACATGATTTCAAAATCTCTGAATTTCAGCCTTATTACAAGAGCCTGACCCATTGGACCCCTATAACCCATTGAGCCCAGAGATGTTTAGGCTAGCCGTTTATGTGGCATCTAAACAACCGGGACGCGTACGAAGTAATACTTAGGAGGCACCTTACAAGGGCCAGCGTACCCACCTTGAGCACTGCCGTCCAAGCTCGCTTCAATACCTTATGCACGAATTTTCTTTTCCAAAACTCATGGATCTAGGGAGTCTGTATCTACCAATCGTCGACAAGAACCAGGATAAAGATTATTAGTATCGCTTCGATGATGGGCAACCGGCGTCCCATCCGTATAGGCAACGCTTCTGGAGCTATAGGCGATGGGATTGACCAAGTCTATCGTCTTGCAACATTAGGCGACGTCGACGCCATAACTGCTGATTATCTTGCAGAATTCAATATTGCTTGGAAAGCGATCGAGGTACAAACACATCCAGACAAAGGCTTCGAAGGCAACTTCCTCGAACAACTCGCTTGGGAGTGTGGGGAGGCTGCCCGAGAGATTTTCAGGAGGCGGATCAAAATCGTTCATAATGGAGGAGCTTTGAACCCTAAAGGTCTGGCGGAAGAAGTGTTTACCTACTTCATACAGCTTGGCCTTGGGGGTATCAAAGTTGCATGGGTTTCAGGCGACGACTTGACTTCCAAGGTCAAATCTGGCACGATTGGTCAAATCAGTCTGCTCGAGTCGCCGAACGAGCACTTTATGCCTGGTGATGATGAAATATTGGCAGTGAATGCTTACACCGGCCAGGCTGGTATTGTCCATGCTTTGCAAAACGGTGCTGATATCGTGATCTGTGGCCGATGCTGTGATGCAAGCCCAGTAATGGGACTTGCTACGTGGTGGCACGGTTGGGGTGCCTCGCAGCTGAACGAGCTTGCTGGCAGCCTTATGGCTGGACATCTCATCGAATGTGGTGCGTATGTTACCGGTGGCAACTACTGTGGTGCTCAAGAGATAGGCTCGCTCTTCAGTGTTGGGTATCCGATTGCGGAAATCGCAAGCGATGGTACGGCTGTAATCACCAAGCCCAAAGGCACTGCAGGAGCAGTGACTGTGGACACTTGCAAAGGACAACTTCTCTACGAGATCCAGGGAACTAAGTATCTGAACCCTGACGTTGTTGCCTCGATTGAGAAATGTCGACTTGAACAAGTGGACGAAGATCGAGTAGCACTCTCTACCGTGACAGCACTCGCTCCCCCATCCACCGCAAAGGTTTCCATATGTACGCTTGGAGGGTTCCAAGCAGAGCTAGCTGCATACTGCAACGGGCTCGATACTGATTTCAAATTCGAACTAATGAAGTCACAGATGATGAGGCGCCTTGACCTCTCAAGATACAGCACCGTCAGTATTGAAAAGTATGGATGGCCAATGGCAAATCCACTTTCTCAAGCTGACTGCACCGTCATGATAAGGATGTTTGTCCAGTCTACCAGTAAAGAAGCTATTCAGGATTTCCGTCGGGCAATCTTCTATAATGGTATGCAAGGATATTGTGGTTTGTACCTAGGAATGGATTGGAGGACCACCGAGCCTAGACCATTTGTGAGATACTTACCCGGGCTTGTGCAGCAGGATCAAGTCCCACTTCAAGTGGGCTTCGTGGGCGATTCGGCAGTCCTTGACGTGCCGTCTTTGTCTTCATCATTCTCTTCGACTCTTGCACTTCAACAAGAACTTCGAGAGGCTATGACCGATTCCAGAACCCTAGACGATTCGCAGGAGACGGTGGAGAGGCCGCTCGGTGATCTTGTGTTTGCTCGCTCAGGGGATAAAGGAGGAAATGCAAATATCGGGCTGTGGGTGCGGAGTCAGTCTGCATGGCCATGGCTTCGAGCATTTCTATCTACATCACGGCTTAAAACTCTGCTTGGAAATGATTGGAATGATAGCTACACCATCGAGAGATGTGAGTTTTGCGAGTTGTGGGCAGTGCATTTTGTCATCAAAGGCATATTGAAAGGAGGAGTTAGTTATAGTCCCGTGCTTGACGGTTTCGCCAAGAGTATAGGTGAATTCGTTCGTGCTAGACATGTTCGCCTTCCGATGGCCCTTGTACGTGACGAAGAGCGGCGACGAACAGAGCGGATGAATGTAGCAAATCGGACAGTTGCATCATCATAAAGTGGGAGGATGCAGTAGTGGAAACATAGCGGTTGATAATTTCTACCAAGGATGTGTTGACTACACTGGGCGAGTCGTGATATTCGATTTGTCGATGTCTTTCTTGGGATCGTATAATTGAAACTTGGCTTCATCACAACTTTAGAGAACACCAAACCGCCGAGCTGGATCACTCCATCGCGCTACACTAAAGCTGATTTGTAGGTGAGACATATAATTCGCACCTGACAACAACGTCATTCACATTTCTACATCGATCTTAATTCAGCTCTAAGAAACCGCCTGGCGGCTTTTGGACGGCGCCTTTTAGATCCTCACCCTGCCTGCCCTCGCGTGGCCAAAACGCTCAAAGGGCGACAGACATGACATCTCAATCATCAAATCGACCTGTTAAAGACCCTCAGACAGGCCGATACACTGGTGTGGACTTTACCAAAGCCCCTGGCTTCAAGTATCCTCCAATCAAATGCTCGTATAATCGTCGAGACATCTTGCTCTTTGCAAACGCGATTGGCGTAACAAAGGATGAAGAACATTTCCTTTATGAGCTTCATCCGAAGTTCGCAGCATTTCCAACATTTCCCATCAACCTCGCCTTCAAACAAACCGACCAAGATGTGTTCGATTTCCTGGCTCGCACAGCGACAGCTGAGGTGCCCGGGGTACCACCATTTGATCCGCAGAGATCCGTCGATGGCGAGCGTAGCATCGAGATAGTAAGGTCGATACCAACCTCTTCCGCGGGTCTGGATCTCTCGATTCAAGGCGAGGTCACTGGTGTCTACGACAAGGGTGGAAATATGATTTTGGAGGCAGAAGACCGGCTCTACGACATCCTGACAAATCCGCCGACTTTGTACGCGATCATGAAGAGATCAGCTTTCGGCATCGGACAAGGTGGGTACAATGGACCACGTGGTCCGCAGAAATCGTTACCTGTTTCTCTTCCTGACAGGAAGCCTGATGCAGTCCATGTCATGGCAACTACGCCCGAGCAAACTTTCCTGTATCGCCTCTGTGGTGACTACAACCCAATGCACGCGGACGACGAATTTGGCCGGCGAGCGGGCTTCAAGGGAAAGATCCTTCAAGGGCTGGGGACTTGGAATATCGCCGCACATGGGGTCCTTAAAGCGCTTGGTACTGCAGATCCAAGACGATTTATCGCCTTCGGGGCTCGTTTCAAGAGCGTCGTCTACCCTGGAGACGTGCTCGAAACTAGGATGTGGACTGTCAACCACAGCGATGGATGTGACGATGTGATCTTTGAGACTATCGTGCAAGCGGATGGGAGGGTAGCGTTGAGTAACGGGTTCGCAAGGTTGCGGCAAGCTGCATATTCCAGCAAAATCTAAAATCAACTACAGATGCGAGGGATACCATTTTGGGTCTCTCTTTTCACGGTATGCCGCTAGTCCTTCTGCTGAGTTCTTGCTTCTCATCATGCTTTCGGCCCAAAGCTCTTGGCCTCGCATTGTCGCACGACTGATACCAGTCTCCCAAGCCTCTCTCGCAGCTAATCGTGAGATTATGACACTGTCAGGGCTCAGGCGAGCGATTTCCTCGGCATATGCAATTGCCCGAGCAAGTAGCTTGTCCTGCGGCACAATCTCCTTCAACAAGCCCCACTGCAGAGCCTCCTCAACCGTCAACACTCGACCTGTCAACACCAGATCCATGGTTCTATGGTTTCCGAACAGCACCATACACCGAGGCAAAGCGCCAGCCAGGGCTGAAACACCTCTCAGCACCTCAGGAAGTCGAAAGGTGGCATTGGGCGAAGCGAAGATGACATCAGCGTTTAGCAGTATCTCAAAGCCACCTCCTGCATCCCTTGCGATTAGCGATTCCTTAGACTGCTAGACGCTGATTGCGGACTCACCATGCGCGTGACCATTACAAGCCACCACAATAGGTTTCTTCCCTGTACGATTGCTCATACCCCCAAATTGGCCACTCGGGTACTCAAACGCAATATCGTTCGTTTTCAAGATGTCGAGTCTCTGTTTCAGGTCCATGCCTGCACAGAATGCTTTCTCCCCGGCACCAGTAAAGACTGCGCATCGTATTTGAGGCTCTGCATCATACCATCTCCAAAGATACCCAAGCTCGATTGTCGCTTCAACCGGGAGGCAGTTCATGGATGCTGGCCGATTGATGGTCACTAGAAGGATATGTTTTTTGGGGAAGCTGATTAGAACATGCTCGACATGTGGGTGCGGGTTCTCTATCCACTCTGGCATAGGATTCTTCGTGCGTGGTGCTGCCATGGTAAATGTTGACCTTGGCTCGAAATGATAGGAGGTCTTCTTCACTCTAGTACGGGATTTTCAAAGGCGATGTGACGACTCAAAACATCTCTATCGTGGTTGGTCAAGATTGTGCGAGGGTCGCTCTAGAGAAACGTTTGAGCTGATGGTCCCTGTCGAGTTCCAATGTGTTTGAGTGAAGACCTCAAATCGCCAAGATCGACAGCTATCGTTTGAAAGTCAACCAAAGGCCGAGCTGGTGGACTCCCTGTTGTGTTGTTGAACTGGTGTTGCCTCTCCCTCGATGCAATCTATGTTGGTTAATTGCTTCACAGTTCTGTTTATTCCAACTTCTCCCAACCCAAGCTCTTGGATGCTAAGACACGCACCCCCTGTTAGGATATCATTCGTAATACTAAAGAGGGTCAGATATTCATTTGTGCATTCATGGGCCATGCGGCCCCGAGTCGTTGCTCCCCGCTAAAGCGTAAGAGTAATCTTAACCATTGTGGGGCACACACCCGAACCTACTTTTGGCACCTTTCAAGTGAACACATTTGGAACTCGAGTACACGCATGATACTCCGGTATACCACTGGACTGTCTGATCCAGTAATGGTGAAGACTATTGCTACATGATTAAGCCGCCGGACTCTACGAGAAGTTTGCTCAAGCTTTGCACGTAACCTGACTTTCGCGTAAGTCTCTCAGCTGGTAGATTTTCTTTATTTCGGGGAGCGCACGACTAGCCTACGGCCCTACGCGGAAAGATGTACGAACAATATTGATGTTCTTCAATGCGACTTACAAGAACAACTCACAAAGGCGGACAGCAGAATTGTGACCGTCCAGCTGAGTAAGGGAGAAAAGGTTGCTCACTGAAGCTAGCTCGCAGGATGCATATCTACAAATCAAATTCCATCGACATTCCGACGGATGTGAATCTCACAGAGCTTTTGCACACGACTGCAAGACAAAATCTTCCGCCGTCTCACCTGATCGCCAAGGACAGCCTGACAAACCGAAGCCTGACCCTTGGCGAGCTGAGACAGAGGGCGGGACGGATTGCTCATGGACTGCAGATTCGCCTCTCACCACGACTGTCCAGCAGATGGGCAATCATCGTCCCGAACTCCGTGGAGTACATCGAGGTATCTCACGCGGTCTTATGGGTAGACGGCATTGCGTGTCCCATCAACCATGCACTGAAAGCCACGGAGCTGGGTCAGGCACTGGCTGTATCGCAGCCGGCCTTCATCGTGGCGTGGGGAAGTGTTGCAGCCAAAGTCAGCGAAGCGATCAAGGTAGCGCAGCAGTCGTTGCTATCCCAAGGGATGAAATGGGATAGCCCAGAGGTTATCACTGTGATATCACGCGCACAAGGACTACAACACATTCCTGACGATTTCTTCGAGACTACCACACTTCCCATCCCTCATTACTCCGACACACGGCAGCGCGTTGCGTCAATAAATCTGTCCTCAGGCACCACGGGGTATCCAAAGGGCGTCGAACTGACACACTACAATTTCGTCGCCAACTGTCATCAACTCTTCGCGCACGACCCGTCGGTATTCAACATCGACTCGAGGACAGTAGCATTCACTTCATTCACGCACATCGCCATGACCACGATGCCACTCTTCCTCGGGCCATGGACAGGAATGCTGCACCACGCGATGCCGGCATATGAGCAAGAAGAATTCGGCAAGCTAGTCGGCTCGAACCAAGCAACCAGCTTCCAGGGTGTCCCTTCAATCGTGCTGCAGATGGCGACCTCCGACCTGACCAGCAAATACGACTTCTCCAAAGCCAAAGTGATCAACTTCGGTGGCGCGAGCTTCAAAGACATCAAGCGCCGCCTGCTGAGTCGCGCACCCTGGCGCCTCAACCAGGTCTACGGCATGACCGAGGCCGCGGGGTACATCGCGTACCAACGGTACGGCGAAGAGCTTCCTGATGACGATACGGTTGGGCATCTCCTGCCAAACATCGAGGCGACGCTGAAGCGCGAAGGCAGCACGGACGACGCACCGCTCGGCGGACCCGGTGAACTCTGGCTGAGAGGGCCCAACATCACGCGCGGCTACGTGTCGAATCCCGACGCCACGAAGGACGCTTTCCCCTTGCCGGGCTGGTTCAATACCGGCGACGTATGCACCTTCGACTCCGCCGGGCGTCTGAAGATCGTGGGCCGCACCAAGGAGCTGATCAAGTACAAAGGCTTCCAGGTCGCGCCTGCTGAGCTGGAGGCCTACGTCAACGGGCACGCGGATGTCGTTGAGGGCGCTGTCGGTCCGCTGTGGGATGAGGGTCAGCTGACTGAGCTTCCTACTGCGTGGGTCGTGTTGACCGAGAGCATTGCGCAGGCAGGAGAGCGTGCGCAACAGAGGGCTCTGAGAGTGATTCACGAGGCTGTCGATGCTCAAGTCAGCGGCTACAAGAAGCTCCGAGGCGGTGTGTGGGCCGTGAGTCAGCTGCCTAGGAACGCCACGGGCAAGGTCGTGCGCAAGGAAATGGTCAAGATGTGTCAGGGACTGTGTTCGATTGAATCTTTCCGACAGTCGAAACTGTGAAAATATCCTCCGTGTGACGCACGCCATCAATATTTCATCAGATTGGCAAAAGGGAGAAAACAGGATAGTGTGGTTTCCTGGCTCCTGGCCAACACTACTGCTCTGCTTGCTTGCGAGTAGACATACAACATGCCAGGCGTTGCACGGCCAAAGCCTCTGGTTGGACTGTCAAAAACTAAAAGGCAGAAACCGAACCTCTTGAGCTGCACCCTTTTGAGTCACAAACAAACTGAGCAACTCGACAACAAACAGACACAAACAGATACAGTGGCAATTTTCGGCTGAGTTGAAACGGGGTACTTAAATCCTCTAATCTGAGCACGGCGCTTCTGTTCCTTTGGACATGGTTATGCGAGAATCAGATTCAGAGTTTCAAACTCCTTTTCCGGTTTCAATTCTCAACCTTGATCTGAAAGCTACTCCACTAGAGGGACGATGTCAACCATGAGTGCAAGACGACAAGCAGAATACGGGGGTCTAGTCCCTAAACATCGTTCTATCAGGTGAGGCCTACCATGCCTCAAAAGTCAAAGTAGCAGCCCACCGCTGACCTATATCGATAGTTTTCTCAATGACCAATGTGTCACGATCAAAGTCGGCACGAACGGCGACGGCTTCTTGGTCCACCGCAAACGACTATTTGTAGCGTCGCCCAGTTTTGAGCTCATGATCCACATCAATCTGCGAGAAAACGACTCGGAGGAGATCTGGCTCCCGAACGACACGATCGAGGTGTTCGAGATGTTCGTGGAATGGCTGTACCACGACAGACCTGAGCTTTCCACCTCTCAAGACACGAAATTCATGCAGCTCGGTCGACTGTGCGAATTTGCTACCAGGATGGGTATCCGCGATCTAGAGAAGGCAATCATCTGGCAGCTTAGTGTGCTTCGCAGAGCGCACTGCGTGCCTCCGCCGCGCCTGCTTCACTATGTCGCTAACAATCTACCCGAAGATGCGGTGTTCAGGAAAGTGCTGGTCGAGTGGTATGCTTGGGACCTAAGGTCTCGGGCAACGTTGACAGAGGATGTTCTAAGCGTCATCCCTGAAGTCGCTGGCGAACTTGCGCGTGCTAGGGCCACGATACGAGATGGCGATGTGGATGTTCTTTTGACGGCCCCCGAAGCCCTTTATGAAATCATCGAATGATATACTGGTAGCTGAGATCGGAAGCCGTCATTCGATACGCAGGCTGTGGGGATCATGAAATCCTGAACAACGGTGTTGATTGCGGATGTGGACGAGTGTGTCTATGGCTGGATCAATGTGCACAGTTTGCTGATCAGGTCAGAACATATGTCACATTGAAATCACCAAGTCTCTTCGTCATTCATAGGTAATGAGAAAGGTGCATGAACCTTGACCTCCCAACATATATAGAGATTTCCCGTTCCGAGGACGGGATTGCCTCCACGAGGGCGAGCCTTGGCGACTCCCCCCCGGAGGCCATCGACAATCTCCATCGTATGTTGTGTTGCCATGTAGTGTGGTCTTGTCCGGCTCGGAGAGTCAGGGTAGCCGGATCCTCAGGACATTGGTGGCCAGACTTAGCCAGCTGACGTTTGCTAAATCGTCTTACAGAAGGATGCATGTCCGCTGATTGCGGAGAGGCTTCAGGTCAATTTCTGAGAACTGTCCTTCCAGGATGTTCATCGTCACTGAATATCTTTGGTGTGTTCACCTGCGGCGAACATAGCTTCGACGTCTCTTAGCATATGGACATTGTGCGTAATGACGAAGATCAATGCTGGTAGCGAAGAAGTGTCGACGGCGCCCTTGCTGGCATCGACAAGGACTTTGGGTTGGCTGTTTCTCTAGCCAGCCCATCCAATACAAGGCGCCGGTAATCGCAAGCCCAAAGGTCAAAGGCTCCGCCATTATCTTACCTGTATACTAACTATACTGGAGAGTGTGCAAATTTTTCCGAAGGAAAATCCCTAACACCGCCTCGAATGTTCTTAAGGTTGAATTGGTTGCACCTTTGAAGGTGGGCACCGGGGTCTTGTGCGTAGATACCTTGGTGAGCACTGCGCCTTGCATTGGCCTTTTGCGCTCTGAAGACAGAGCATGACGAGAGAAAGGGCGTTGAGTTAATGAATTCATGCATCACGTTTCAGCGAACCGAAAGCTAATAGGCTGCTTTGACGCTTGCCAAATGGCTTTTCGCCACGTTTGTCCTGAGCTTTGGACTGGTCACTGCCAATTACCGGATAGTGCGAGCAGGTGAATATGTGGTAAAAAGGAGCCACAGGTGAATTAGGCACGGACTGTTCCGGGAAACCCGAAAATGACATTCTAATACCGTTGAGCCAATAAATTCGGAGTTGTGTTGGTTGGAAGCCAGGGCTATCGCTTCCGGGCCTTCCCAGTCGAGCCCTTCGTCACGATAAGCCTGACACAACCAACGATAGATCATGGATTAATTGGTGATTTGTGATCCACTTTCGTCAGTATCACTTTTGAAACAAACTACGCTACTGATCCGCCGCGCCTCTTGGCTGTAAGTAACGGGGCGTCCGATACTTGGCGAAACGAACGCAGCCTTATTATTCCTCAAAAGCGCGGAGGCCCGCATTACTGTAAAAGACAAGAATGTGTTCGAAAATTATGAAAGCCATCCAATGTTTTGCCCTAGAAGTACTAGGGTGCTCAAACCCAATTTAGGTATAGACACCATCTTTGTTATTGGAATCAAATATATAACTGACATAACATAACAGAACTCGTCGCTGTCGTTAGCAGCCAGCTTCAGTCACGTGCTGAAGTCGCAGCCAAGCCTAGCTGATGAATACTGGCAGCACGGTGAAGCCAAGCATTGTGGGCAGCATTACCTCTATATCTCGTTGCTTTCACCGCTATCATAATGTCGTTACCCCGAGATGAAGTCACAAGCCTGAATTACCTCCAATGGCAGGACTTGTACCATCAGGAGAAGCCATTTCAAGTCTTCTCCGATATTCCAGCCGAAGCAGACGAGCAACGCATTACGAACTTGGTGATCAAGGCGGCGAAGCCCGAAGTCATACACGATATGCGAGGCAAGGAATCATCGTTCACTCTAGTCTCTAGATGCGAATGGATTTGCCGTCTGTCGGCAACCGATACCTGAACCTGATTTGTCGACTGAAGCCACCATCAGAGCGCAACTTCTTCCTTATTGTGAGGAGCTCATCCGAAAGGAGGTCGAGGGTGCAGACTACATGGCCTGGTTTGATTGGGGAGTAGGTGATGGGGACGCCGATGCTGCCGTCAATGCACTAATGACTAATTCATCTCAAGATCAGAGAAAACAGTCCGCTGAATCCCACAGGCGGCCGGATCAATGTCAATGACAAAATGCAGCGCCTTGAGCCTGGAAAGCAAGTTCACTGTGGTTACGGTCACTGCGAATCCTGATTTTTACCAACTAACAGATTGCGGTAGACCAAAGTCCAGCCGGCGCGATTGCCCGGCTTCAGCACCACCTTCCTCAACACTTCGACCGCGCGGTGACATGCCGCTTGAGGATCATTAAGTGAATCAGTTACCGCCTTTTCACCCATGCCCCAACTAACTGCTTTCAGCCTTTGGCGTCCCCTTGATCATGCTGTTGAAGACAATCCGCTTGCTGTATGCGATGGATCGACTGTCAAGTCTGAGGACCTTGTGGAAGCAGACCACATAACAAGACACTATCTTGGATCCACAGGTTCTGATTGTAATACAAAGAGGAAGAAGGTAGGCAGAGAGGTGGGGAAGAAGGTTCAACGGAATGTAGTGCAATTGGCGAAACACAATTCGGATCCGCTCTGCAACTTTAATGCAAAGGGCCTCCGGAAGGGTGTGTGCGACAATAAACTTTTCAGCCTTTCGGAGTATCGGTCTGCAAACTCTTTGAAGACATGGGACGGAAAATTACCATGATGCATCCCTCGTAATGATAAAAGCTATAACAACGTTTTGTCGGCGTGTCCTCTGTACTGCCCCTCAAGACGTCGTTTAGAGCCCGGTATTACCTATCTATAGCCGAGACGTTGCAATTGTAGATGAATAGGGCGCTGAGTGGGCGCAAATAACCACCCAATTTGGGCTGCAAAGTGGGTAACCTATGGCGCCGCATAACGAGCCGCCTATTGCTTCTTTATCCTGATCACAATTCAGCCTTTACGGCAGGACCCGTAGAAATTCTGGGTGGAGACTTAGCGAAAGCTCAAATATGAACTCTGTTTAGTGTTCAATAAGGCCGGACTCACATTGGAGCCTGAGCCTTTCCGGCTTCCACTTCGATACTATCTTTGCATTGGCACGAGAAGAGCTCGCCTTCGGGAACATCTGGATCATGGATCCAGCGAAGCCCAGTTATCTTTCCGTTGTTGCCAGTTTCAAAGTGGAAGATGTATGTGTCGGCATCGAGGTCTGGCCACCGGCCAAGCTTAATGGAGTCATCTTCAGATAATGGCCAACTGAAAGTATCGACGTTGTGATGCTGAAGCTTATGGATTTGGGAGTCCAGCCCTTGGAATTTGAAATGCAGTTGCTCTGATACCTTGAACACTTCGATAAACCAATTTCTTGGCTTGTTGTAGTACTTTCCGACATACTCTGCAAGTGGGCGGTGATTTGTCTCGGGAGATCTCGATTTGTCCAGGTCGACTCGGAGAGAGTCCCACATTTTGTCATATGCAGATGCACTGGTCTGTGCCAAAGCAACATAATCGTTCTTATCCGGGTTGTCCAACACGGCCTCTAGAAGGAGTTGTCCAAGCCAGTCGGCGCAATCATTTTTGGTCAACGTATTGACAAGGACAATGATTGCAGTTTCAGTGTCCGGTAACACATGAATCGAGCTGAGAAAACCCACCAGGCTACCATTGTGATACCAGAGGCGCCGCTTTGGTGATCCCTTGCCAACAACAGGCATTTGGTCCACAAACATTCCATTAAGGCCAATGCTGCCAACGGGCGATGGGAGCTGGGTAACAGCCCATCCCGCCCCGTAAAATTCCTCAAATTGAGATTCTGGATCGAGAGAAATGTGTGGACTGAGGAGCTGTTGGACATCTTTCAACGGAAGGTGTGGTTGTGAGCTCAAATCAGTCTCTGTTTCCTGTTTCCATGCTTTGATGACCGCGTTGTAATACTGTAGTAGATCATTGACACAGCTCCGCACACCGTTAGCACCCTCCATAATCGTGCCATTGGCCGTAGTAGGGCTGTCAACATAGACAGAGCTTCCATCGCTTGCCGCCACGTATCCCTTGGCCACATTATCCACGTCAGCATGTTGCTCTGTGAACATCCGATTCAACGACAATGGCTTGAAAATGTTGTCGGCCAAGAAAGATCCCCAGTCATTGCCACTTGACTATGGCAATGGCTTTAGCAGCGATATTGTAGCCCCAGTTGTTGTAGAGCCAAGTTGAACCCAACGGCTTCACCACTTCCAAATACGACACGGTTGGGAGAAGATCTGGAGGTGTCAATAGCAGGTCGGTACCATCTTGTGCCCATAGGGAATTCTTAGTGGCCAGACCTGCCCGGTGAGACAGGAAGTCCATGATGGTCGCCTTGTCTCGTACATCTGGATTACTATGTTGGAAGCCGGGCAGAATGGTGGGAACATGGTCGTCGAAGTTGAGGATTTTGTCATGGGCCAATATGCCAATTGATGCTGCTGTAAAACTTTTGCTGAGGGATGCAAGGTGATATATCTTGTCTTCGTCAGGAGGCAGCCTCTCGGCAATATCTCGATACCCATAGTTGGCAGTGTGAACAACCTGACTATGATGAAGGACTCCCACTGACACTCCTGCAGCGCCAGAAACTTTGCATATTTTACTGATCGTAGGCCCAAGCGATTTGAGGCGGGCCACCAAATCTACCATGCTGTCCATCATGCTCTCTAGAACTTCTGCAGGCAGCTTTGTGGGGAAGGGTCACAATTCACCCTTGAGAGTTACGAGGCCAACGCGACCCTGCTCCATTTAATGGGCGACCATTGCCAAGCAAGGTGAGAAAAAGTGCAAAAATGCACATCCTTCTTTTTTTGGTGCTCTCTACTCTTTTGTTGTTACACACTACATCATATGCTAACGAGCCTCGCTCTTTTTTGCAACACAACAGGGAATACCTCGAAAACTGCCTCGAGAGCCGATACCGGGCAAAGTGGACCATGGAGGGAATCGCTCGAGCCCAGATGTGGCTGTCTCGCGTTTTGGTGGCCCTGGGTGAAATAGACGCTGCGGAACGGGAAGCCCAGGCTGCAATTGCTGTGCGTGACCATTTCTTGAAGCACGGGTTCCTTGAAGTTGATCCCGCCGATGATGGTGATGATATGGCCGTCTTTGATCGGATGCTGCCCATGTGGATTATGCAGACAACGGGCAAGCTGGTCAGAGGCGGCAGACAAGGAATCTAGATTCTCTCAGCGTCTAGGGTAGGTATCCAGCTCCAAGTTCAGGCTCTGTCGGCTACCAACACATTCCTCTCTCTTTTGGATGTGGCTGTGGCAAGACTGGATCCTTCTTGCGTCTCAAGCAGCATCGAGTGTTCTATGAATGTCTTCATGTCGGCCAGAAGGAGACGATTCCTCTCGTTGCATTTGTGGATGTGATAATTCAAGGCCTGAATCTGCTTCTCAAGCAAGCCAGTCGACACTCTTTCTGAGTCGCGTTGCTGAGCAGTGTCGAGTTGTCGTTCTTCTTGAGTCGGCGTTTGGTGAGGAGGTCCACACTCGATGTCTTGCCGCACAGACTGTGCTTTCACGGCCGACTGATTGGCTGGAAGTAATAAATCTACAGACGAATCGCATTCTCTAGGGTCATTATTGGTGGCTGGTTCTTGTGAGCCTGTGAGAGGGGTAGACTGTGTCATTTTGATTAGGGTCTGTGCAGTTTTGATCCTGCGGGTCTGCAGAGAGTTGACGAAGTACTGTGCGTGCTGTTTAGGATGGAGAATCCCTTCAAGTGGGGCGCGATAGAGGCCGTGCACAATAGCAAACAAAGACAGTCACGCCTGAGTCGAAGGCCGAACGCAGCTTCACCTGCGTCTCTATCCGGGGTCAGGTGGCGCTCAAATATTAAATCCATCGTGCCTCGAAGCTTCTTGGAGCCTCCATAAGCCAGCGTCCTTGGCAGCTTTTGTCACGATGCTCATTTCATCATCGTTAACGGCTCTGTTGATATCGGCATACCGCTTTTCACCATCTGTCCCTCGCTTCGCCTTGCCTACATGTGCTCTGGGATGGAACTGCTCCATGATGTGGACAAAAGTGTCCTTGCTCAAGCTGCCCGCTAGCCACCTGACGATTTCCACGCCTTCTTGCTCTTTCCCAGGCATGACAAGGTGTCTGACCAGTACACCCTTCTTCGCAATGCCGTCGTTCGTAAAGCACAAGTCTCCGACCTGCCTGTACATCTCCTGTATACTCTCTCGTGCATGCTCGGCATAATGGTCTGCCTTCAACAATCTCTTGCTGGTGGCATTGCTCCACACCTTGAAATCTGGCAAATAAATGTCTACCAACCCATCCATCAGCTTTAGACTCTCCATGCTGTCAAACGCGCTGGTATTATAGACGATGGGCACCTGCAGTCCCATGTCCCTTGCAGCCAGCACGGCCAGGGCCACCTGAGGCACGACATGCTCCGGGGTGACGAAATTAATATTATGCACCTGTCCGACATCTTCCAATTTGACCATCCACTCGGCCAGCTCTTCCGGAGTCAGATCCATCCCATTCCGCTGATGAGCAATGTCGTGATTTTGGCAAAAGACACAGCGCAGATTGCAACCGGAGAAGAAGACCGACCCCGAGCCATTGTGACCCTGCAGACAGGGCTCTTCGCCAAAGTGAGGAGCAATCGTGCTCACCAGGACATTCGAGCCAACTAGGCAGTATCCTGTCGTTTCAAAGCGGTTGACCGCGCAAAGACGAGGGCAGAGGTTGCAGTTGCTCAGGTGGGCGTATGCAGCTGACCGTTTCTTCGCCGCATCGGTCGAGGAGAGCAGCTGGTAGCGAGGAATGTAGTCGTCGAGCAGAAATGGAGGCGCCAGGTGTAGACGTCGACTGACAGGAGGCCGGGCAATCGCTTTGGACCTGATTGTCGATAGGACATGAGGCCCAGCAGCCCTCCTAGTCAAAGGTTGGATCAACGAGAACATGCTGCGGTCGACTTGAGCCTGCAGCGCCCATGATTGTGGTCGAGTTGAACAATGTGGCCGACCAAATGTCGCTACTAGTATTAGTACTAGTACTAGTACTACTAGCACCGGTATAACAACTTGAAGTAGTTGATACACTGTCGTGGAAAGAACGACCCTGCCGCAAGCGACTTCCCATTCATGTTCTTTCCTTTACTAACCACAATCTGCAGCCTGAACCCTTAGGCGTCATCAACCCCACCAAGACTCCACGTGCTTAGGCTGTCAGGCATCGAAGTTCTGGTGTCAGCGAACGACGTCATCCTCCCAGAAATATCCGGCGGCCCGTCGCACAGCATCAAAGGTAGCGGACAGGCACATACATTTATGCTTATTGTGCTGCCTCAAAGCTCTGACCAAGTTGACAGCGGAACAGCCGGGTTGGTACATCGGTCTCTGTTACACTCGATCAGCTACGCCTGCTCAATCCAGCCAAACTCGGGCCTCGATTGTATCACGCACTTACTCACTTCCTTCTCTGTCCTTTGGACTCTCCCCCTGCCAAACCCTCAACCTCCACAGCTGATGCTACGCTAATAGCAGCCCTCTGACCCCTTGAGACCGGAAGAAGCGAACCGGCGGCAGCCATGCGGTGGGAAATTGCTGCTCCGACCACCATCTACATCCTCTATCGTTCGTACAATCATGCCTCCCTAACTGCATCCGGCCTCGTTGTAGCCGGCCTCACCGCAACCATCCACGCTCTACACCCGTCGGCCCTCCCATTCACCCTGCTGCTCGTCTTCTTTGTGCTCGGAACCTCAGCAACCAAAGTCAAAAAGGAAGTCAAGGCGACGCTGACGGTCTCCTCGACGGGCTCCCATGTCCGGAGCCGCAGCAACAGCGCCAGCGCGATGAGTACCCTCGGTGACGTCTTTAGCGGGGGCTGGAACAAGACCAGGGAATACCATGATAGGAAGGAGGCCAACGCAGCTAAGAAAGGCAACACGCCTAGTGAAATGGCAGGGCAGGAGCCACGATCAGCCGTGCAGGTCCTTGCAAACAGCGGCTGCGTGAGCCTCCTGTGTCTGTTGCATGTCTACCTGTACGGAATAAACAGTGGTCCCCCGACAAACACAAGCGCCTGCTTCGGCCTGGTGCCTGCTCGAGACCTCATTCTCGTAGGCATCATCTCGAACTACGCTGCCGTCACCGCCGACACGCTGTCGAGCGAGCTTGGCATTCTGTCACCCCACAAACCACGGCTCATTCTAAATCTGAAAGAGGTCCCACCGGGCACCAACGGCGGCGTAAGTGGGATCGGCTTAGGAGCTGGTCTCGCGGGTGCCCTGCTCATAGGAGTCGTAAGTGCGCTGTTTCTTCCGCCCATCTGCTCCGGCGACAAGCCCACCGGCCTGCTCGGCTTCATCCTTGCAGTTGGTGCGTGGGGAGCATTGGGCAGTATCTTGGACAGCGTGCTAGGCGCGCTGTTTCAGGCTTCGGTCGTTGATAGACGGAGCGGGAAAGTCGTCGAGGCCCCCAATGGAGGCCGTGTAAAATACATTGCCGTCAAAGACAAAATAAAAGCAGACGAGAAGGAAAACAAGAGCAATCCGAGCAGAATCCTCGGCAGCGGAAGAGACATTCTTGACAACAATCAAGTCAACCTCTCCATGGCTGCCGTCATGACGGTGGGCGGTATGCTACTGGCCAGCCGTGCCTGGGCCGTGTCGGGGTAGATGAAAGATGAAGAAGATACAATCAATGTACACAAACAGACTAAAAGGGGGAAAAAAGACAAGACCAGAAACCAAAAATGCATTCAAGTTCGCCGTTTGGTTCTTTCTCCATTAACCTCAAATCTATGACAAATTGCTCCGAAATCTTTTTCGAGTTCCCAAGTTCATTCACTCCCAGTCCAGTCAAAGTCCAGTCAAAAGTCCAATTTTTCCGCCGCGGGTATCAAAAGTGGAAAATTCCAGTCATTAATAGCATACAATCTTCAAGTTGAGTCCAAAATCACAAACGGGGTGACCCGACCCATTCAAAACATTTCGGTGTCGATGGGCGAAAATCATCCAACATCTAACCGGCATTTGCACACACACGTTTTTTTCGCTTCTTCCCACAAAATATTTTTTGTCAATTATTCCAAACATTCTCGATTAATCATCGTTTCTCTCGTCCTGCGCATGAAAAGACGCTGCTCTTTTTGACATATTTTGCCCCCCCACCTCCCTACTAAAGGGGAGGGGGAAATATACTAATACGAGATGCTTGTGTAAGAAATTTTTGTGAAAAAAAGGACATTCTTTTTCGCTAAATGAGGTTGTGGCAGTTTGCTTTCGAAAAATCGCAAGTAGTGATCGCGCAATAGCAACGGCAATGGTGTCGGCAGTGTAACATTGGATTTTTTGGGGCAACGTTCAAAAAGTCGAGAACAGTGCGTGCGTGAGTTTTTCTGGCGTGGTCACAGAATCAGACTCAGAGGTAACGTGCCTAGACCCAGGAGCATGGCGAGCACGCTCACACTGGACAACCACGGCGGAGGTCGTGCGTTGAAGGAGGCGGCGTTTCCTTCGCCTGGTGTTGCGGCTGCAGTGGCGGACGCGGCTTTGGTGGCGGGTGATGCGGTCGTGCGGGTCGCGGTGCGGCCGGTGGTCAGCGAGACGCCTGTTGGCGCGATGGTGGTGCTTGGCAGGACGACGCCGCTGGGGCCGAAGACGACGGTGGTGCCGTCGATGACAGCAGTCGAGACTGTGTTCAGGGCGCCTGCGCCGATGCGGTACGTGGTGCCTGAGACGATGGCTTCGGATTGGTCGAGGGAGAAAGTGAGATCGCCGACGGTGGTGACGACGTATGCGGCCGCTGTCGTCATGGCAGGGCTATAGGTTGTCGAGGCGAAGGCGACCCCGTTGTTGTTGAGCGTGATCGTTTGCCCGTTGACCACGACCGTGGTGGCGTCAGCGTTCAGCCCGATGGCATACGTCGTGCCGGAGATCACGGCGGCTGTTGGGCCGATCGTCACCACGACGCCGGACCGCGTGATGGTGCTGGCTGCGAGAGGGGCGGCTTGCACTGCGGAATAGCTGATGCTCTCTGGTCGGTCGATGGCCAGCGTACTCGATCCTGCGATTATTGCTGACGGCCCGACTGTGAATGTCGCTCCACCTATCGTCACCACCGCTGTCGATGACCCCGTCGGGAGGGCCACGTTGCTGCCTCCGATGTACACTGATGAGGAGCCAACCTGGACTGGCACACCAGCTACAAGAGTGACCGTGGGTGAAGCAGCGCCAAATGCGGTGCTGACGCCGACCGAGGTGAACGGCGAGTTGAAAACACTGTTGATGATGCTGCCCAGTCCGTTGCCACCCGCTGTTGAGGGTCCTGAACTTCCTCCGTTGCCGTTATTGTTGTTGCTTCCGCCAGAGCCACTGTTCTGATTATTATTGCCAGATCCTGCATTATTGCTGTTGGTGTTGGTGTTGCTGTTACCATTGTTGTTGGTGTTGCTATTGCTATTGCCGTTGTTGTTATTGCTGTTGGTGTTGGTGTTGCTGTTACCATTATTGTTGGTGTTGCTATTGCTATTGCCGTTGTTATTGTTGTTATTGTTGTTATTGTTATTGTTTCCTGTAGGCGAAGGATTGGCGGGCGCTGGCCGATTAGAAGTGCCGCTTTGGATTGTGACGGTCGAGTCGTCAGATCCTGGAAAGGTTGGGCCACCTTGGGGAGTCTGTGCTGGTACCTGTTCCACAGGTACAGGAGTCTTTTTCGTGACTGTCACAGTCACAGCGCTCGATTTGGCCGGCGTCGAGGCGAAGGTTGAAAGAATGACAGAGAACGACTCGGAAACCAAAACTGTAGAGCCTTCCGCCGACGGAACCTGAGGCACTGGAAGTCCGGATAGCGTTCCCCTAAATCCAGGCTGGAAAGTCTCTGTGTATGTCGTTGTAAAGGCCTGCAATGTAGTTGAACAAGACGGTTGCACGCTTGTCGAAGAATTCGAGTAAGGAGTTCGAGATGCTTGGGTATTGTTGTAAACCGAAGAGGCCGCGTCGCAAACAGTTGTCAAAGAGGAGTACGTTTCAGTGATCGTTGTCACAGATGGCACTGTAGCAGATGCTATGGACGTGATTGATGACGAGAGTGTTGTATTGGGTGTCACTGAAGTCTGTGGTACAATCACAGATGAACACGGCGGAGGAGGCGTGTAGAGAATATCAGTGGGCGTGATGCCGTTCGCAGTCACTGTGTACGTGTATTCGCCGTCCACCGTCACATACACCGTCTCCAGAGGTGTGAAATCGTAGGTCGATGTGCCCTCACAACTAAGCGTGTTCGAGAGCGAACCAGCGTCAGAGAAGTTTGATGCCATTTGCGGGAATGCGAAAGCCGATCTCGCCAACAGCGAGACCAGAAGAGAGCGCCTCATTTTTGCGACGAACACTGCCTCTCCGCCTATATTATGACCTTAAAATGTGTCCGAAAAACCACTGTTGAGTCGCGAGCGAGCGTTCCTAGTAATTGCATAATAGCGAGTGTAACGGGCTTCCCATGCTTAGCAAACGAGTGTTGGATTGTGATAAATCGGTACTTGTGGTGAAGAACGATGTCGAAAAACCAAAAGATCTGTGGGACAGAACAGGGCGACACTTGCCAAAAGTACGACGATGTGGACGATGAAGTTTGTTTGAAGTCCAAGCCTTCGGCATGAGGACACGAGGAGATCATTATTGGTCAGGTTGCAAATCGTTTCCTTAGCTCGAAAATGGCTGGGTCCGAGTCTGTGGCCATGCAGGCACATGGAGGAAGCTAAGAGTGACCCACTGCCAACACCGTAACTGTAATAATGGGTCAATCGCGTTTTCGTGGTCTAGGCGTTGATTTGATGGAGAAACAGCTCGCAGAAACATACTAAGTGGGAGCTAGGGAGTGCGCCTCGCTTTTAATTGATCCGCCCTTGACCGACAAGGGTGTCAAATCTGTCCACTCTTCACCAATGCAGGTTCAAGTTGGGGGCTGCCCATGCGTTTCCGTACTGAGAGGGTGGTCAGGTGCGTCCATCCACAAATAGTCCATGCATTGATAGATATCGCAAATACTGGCACCTTGTGAAGCAGGATTTTGCATGCTGTGGATCAAGCACGCAGGTACTCATCTGGGGCTTATCCTGCATAAGTCCTGCGTGGCACCAATATGCGAAAGAAGGTTGACAGAGCGAAATCTCCCCTCGGCGAACTGTCTAGATCGGCGGTAGATAAGCCGTCGTGTTATCACTAGCGTCCGAAGCAATCCACCATTTCGGCAAATTGATAGAAGCCTTCGAAGGCTTTGCCAGTCGTGGCCAGTGTATAGGAGAAGAGCAGACGGCCTGGAGGGTGGCTTGATGGACCCTGAAGACAATGCCTATCCTCCATGCTGCTCGACGGCATGATTATCGGGGAACAAGCGTGACAACAAAATACCTATGTACACATGGTAGTCACCGCGAAGATGCAATTAATTTGAGTAACCAAAAGCACTCCGTGTCGATGGGTCATTGTCAGTCTCTCAAACGACTGGAAATTACCTAGGTACGGTCCCGCCAGAGGCCATTTTCAGCCTGATCGTGGAGTGTTTCTGAGTGGTCGGCCATTGTCAAGACAGAGATTCGTATCGAAGCCAGACCAGTGCGTAAACGAGGTTTTCGAAGACTACAAAGCAAATACTTACCGAGAACGAGCGAACACGAGGTATTCAGTCTGATTCTGCATGACTAGATTGAGGTCAACGTCCGGCTGGTGTATGTGAGTGTGTAACAGTACGAGGCCGACGAATTCGCTAAAGGCATGACGGCAGGAAGGTCACAGCCGTTGAGGCTTTATTAGCAGACCTATTAACGAGCGAATTCAAGGTTGCAGCATGCCACTGACCAAGAAGAAATCCCCAATCATATGCGATAGACAGGATCAATTGAAGTTTGGCACGTGAAGTAGACTCTATTAAGCGAATTGGCTATTGCCTTCAGTGTGCCTTTCAAAGCTACGCTTCGACATTTGAATTGGGCATTTGTGAAACACCTACCTCATCCTTGCATGAAATTGGTGCCTGGTATGGTGGCTCGGTCGTGTTTTGTTGTCCGGATGACTGGCCGCAAATCGGCATCGTGAGGGGTCCAACATGACGATTGGTGGATCCTAAATACAATCGTGCGCCTCTATGCTAATGCCAACCGGGAATGGATCAGGAGGAGGGGAGGCTCATACATCCGAAAACTCCTGAGGAGCATGTGTGTTATCCGGTGAGACCTTTGCCTGTCAGAGAAGTGTAACTCGCTTTGGCAGGTTTGGAAAAAGGGTGATGCAATCGATTATGCCGGTGATGAGTTGAACAGTGGCAGCTGGATATCATTGTGAGCCCATCGAACTTGGATGAGACGTAGTGGTCACACCTGGGCTGAGTCGATGCGACGCTGCCAAGCGGTGGTGAATCATGCAAGATAGTTTTGCGCCACCCTAGAGTGCCTAGCCGTGCCCCTAACCGGTCGTTGGAACTCTATATCGGGCTCCCCGAGTGCTGTTTTAGCACTCAAGCACTCCAGGTTTCCTGGGCAAATTATTATTGCGGTTCTGACGTGGGACAAGGACATCGCCCGTCGTGACAACATACAGTCGACAATCGTTTTGTGTAGCTCTGCTGGCCATCGCTCGTTTCCAAAGGCCGAATTACCAGTGCGCATAGTCTCAAGTCTCTCGTTCGTCGATCGGCGTTCATCGTTCATCGTTCATCATTGGGAGGTTGGCTGGTTGTGAGATGAATTGAAACCAATGCTTGCGCCATGCGCTCAACCGCTTGTGACCTTCTTTCTCGATGTCGTGCCTTTGCCCTGCTGCTGCTGGCTTTCGTTCAGAGCGTGGGAGCCGATGACCCTCAGCCGATTTCAGTGACCTTTGGACCAGATTATATTGGCTACGACGGCCAATGGTCACCGGTGCAAATAAGAGTAGGAAATCCGGAGCAATATCTGCTGGTCTTTCCTAGTACAACATCATCTGAGACCTGGGTAGCTGGTCCGACCTTGTGCGATGGTTCGACCTGCTCATCTTTGCGGGGAGGTATCTTCTATTCAGAAAATTCAAGCAGCTGGCAATCACTTGGACCATACCAACTGGGATACTCGGCGCTTTCGCAAACCGCTCAGGACGGTGATTATGGGTTTGACAGCCTGGCACTGTCAGATACAGTCAGTGCGCCTAACCAGATTGTGGCCGTTGTGGATGACATCGACCATTGGGTAGGACATTTGGGGCTGGGAGTCAAAGAAACGCGATTTGAAAACAGAACCGATCATCTTTCGTTGGTGTCTACTCTCGTTCAGAACACTTCTGCTATACCAAGTCACAGCTATGGATACACTGCCGGTGCATCCTACCAAGGGAAAGGTATTCAAGGGTCCTTGACTTTGGGTGGTGTCGACACGAGCAGATTTACAGCCAGTGATTTCTGGTTTACGTTAGCCGACGATTACATGCCGAGCGTCTTCGTCGAAGCTATCGAGATGAACGCTTCCTCAACCCCGACGGGCTGGAAATCAAACCCTCTGCAGCTTTGGTCGCAGAACGACAATGCCGCTGTGGTGATAGATTCAAGCACGCCCTTCCTGTGGTTGCCGGAAACCGTCTGCGACAACATTGCCCAAGCATTGAACCTGACCTGGGACTCATCAATTGAGTTGTATGTCTTCGAAAACTCCTCATCGCCTTCTGATCTAGCAGCTTGGGATCTGGAGTTCACCTTCAAACTGGCTGACTCGGCGAGCTCCACGCACACGCTCGATCTCAGAGTATCGTATAGTGCTTTCAACTTGCAGCTCTCATATCCCTTCCCAGGCCTCTCCGACAACTACACGGATGCATCAGTCAATTACTTTCCACTTCGAAAAGCTAACAGCACCAACCAGTACACCCTGGGACGAGCTATTTTGCAGGAAACGTACATTATCGTGGACTACGAGCGTAACGCCTTTTCCCTCTCTCAAGCCTTGTTTCCGAGCAGCTCTGAACAACCTCAACTCGCTGGGATTGCAAGACCCAAAGACAGTGCTTGGCCCGGCCCTGTATCGGCGTCCGGAGGTGGTTTGTCGATCGGAGCTAAAGTAGGTATAGCGGTTGGTGTTGCAACTGCGGCAGCTATTGCACTCGCGCTGATCTGGTTCCGCTGTCTCAGAAATCGGAGAAAAAGTGGTGACTTGTCGGATGACGAAAAGTCACAGAGAAGGGGTCTGCTGTCGATCTGGTCCAAACGATCGATACGTTCGACACGTCGGTCCTCAACTGCAACATCAGCAGCAGAGCTCCATGCCGACAAGTTTCATCCAACAGAGATGGTGTCAGACTCGTCCAACTCCCGATTCGAGCTATCAGCAGTTGCTCCTGTCGAGATGGCGGCTGCTGACGTTGCTCCAAGCTTTTTCCAGGAAAGAGGCAATGCTCGCATAGCCCAACGAAACGACCCGCGCTCGCCTGTAGAACTCGTGCAGCCAGCCTTGCGCAGTTCGATAAGCAAACAAGGCGGCCCAGAAGAGGTCAAAGAGCAGGCCGAAACAGCAGCTCCGGCGTACAGTCCTGGGGAAATCAATCAAAGGCATAGCCACAGCATCAGTCCGAACTCGCCACGGCATAGCAACGCGTTCCACGGTGGGAGCGATCATTTGATCAGCCCGGTGACGGGAACGAGCAGCGACAAAGACCGGCTCAGTCGGTCATATCAATCACAGACCGGCAGTGATTCTAGTCGGTTGTTCAGCCCCGTGTCGCCCATTGCAGCAAGAAGTGATGAGCCGGCCTCATCGACCTTGAGCACCAAGAACGGTAGCGCCAGGAAAGCTGCATCTGGCGACAACAAGACGACTCGAGCATCGCTATCGCCCAGCGTAGCTGAGTCTATCCTAAAGCGAACACCGAGCCGTGACAGTAGATTCCGAGAGGAACTGGCTGAGGACGATGAATCTCAGCTTCAAGTTATGAGCACTCAAAGGCCTGTTCAAGAGCAGATGGAACGGGCCAAGCCTAGAGGAAGCCCGCGCTTCAGCTGGGAGAACTAACACGAGGCTCGGTCCGCCACCAAGCCTGAGTCAGCACCCCAGGGTATCGAGCGTTGCTTTCAATACCTTTAGTGCAACTGTACTTTATACCTAGGTAGTGTTAGTGTAATTATTGTCACGATGTTTACGAGAATAGATTGACGGTTGACTCCGATTTGAGCATGATGAGTCCCAGCGAAGCGCTGAACGTCCTTGCATATCAAGTTTGTGCACACAACCCGCTTTCTACAGCAGGCTTGCATAAGGTATTATAATGAAGTATTTCCAAAAGACCTGGTGGCTCAATGGTTAATATCTAAGCGGGTGCTTCAATGGCTCAGTGCCTAGGTACCGAAGGTAGCTCCCTAACCTCTGGGTATATTTTGCAATAATAGCGTGATCGAGCTGCAGGCACAAGGATGTGAGAGCCAATAAGATCAAGCCCCGCCCGCTAACACTTTCTGAAGCGGCCACTGGCACGAGGGGCAGATTCCCGCACCTGCATGTAGCTCATCCATGGTGGTTTTGCACTTCAACTTTTGGCTCCAATCAAGTTGTGCTTTCCAAGGTTCATGGGCCTTCCTCGAAGCCTATCGTTGGCTCTTCTCCTGCTTAAAACTTCCTTGTTTAGCTGGATTGCCGACCCTAATAGTTCCAGCTTGTTTGGTACGAAGCTTGCCTTTTGCCGATTTACACTTCCCGACTTTGCCGCGAAGAAGCCCGCTGACGTAGAGCGATAGCTCGGAAATGCTACCCTTGTTGCTGCCAGCTTGCCCGGCGTGGATTGCAAGGCACGACTTATCAGACATGAGGCCTGCTTGCGCAGCTCTTGAGGCATTAATGGTAAGATAAGAGAGACGTTCGGGCCGCAGTATCAAACCTTACTCGCATCTACTTGACGATTCGGCAATTCAGCTGCTTATCGAATTCGTCGAACCTGCAGCAGTAGACTTCCACACTAGGCGCCTCGCGTGGCCCAGACAAGCCAACCGCTGATTTGCTCTCGGGTTGAATTCCTAGCTGACCGACAGACCCCTGCGACTCAAGTAGCTGCGACATGGCATCTTCCGCCGATATAGAAGCCGCGCAAAAGAAGGTCGGCAAGACCGTACTCGAGAGTGTTCTATCTCCCAACCAACCATCATCTGGTGAAGAACCGCCTTCTGGCATCCAGGGTAAGGGTACCGCAGACGAACCTTACGATCAAGGCAATCAACCGGCTCAAGCAACAGCTGGAAACGAGCCACCCTCGGGTCAACAGGGAGCCGGCACAGCAGACGAGCCGTACGACGCGGGTAACAAACCCGGTCAGTAGAATCATGACCCGATCTCTCACCTGGGTGTGAAGAAGGCTGAATTGACTGACCCCAACCGCAGCGCAGCAAACCATGTCGATAGTCGATCAGTTAAGCAGGACGAAGACGAAAGACGAGATCCAGGCCAACAAGGAGAGAAGAGAGACCCTCTCCAAAGCTCCTTCAACTCAAGTCGCCGAAGCGAACCAAGCCCCAGCCCCAGCCGCAGCCGCCGAGCCCAAGAAACCAACCAGCCAACCGACGCCACAGCCTACTACAAACAGTGTACAGGAAGAGAAACCAAGAGGTAGAAACCAGCCACAGTCGAACGCCAATGCCAATGCCAACAAGACTGAACAGAAAAGTAAGCTTCGCTTAAAGTCTTTCGTTTCCTAATCACATGCTTTGGGACTTTGGAAATGCTGACTCTGAATGCCTTGGCAGCCACGCGACGGGAACGTAGTGTCTCGCCCGGTCAACTTGACGATGGCTCGCACGTGAAATGTAGCGGCGAAATGGGACAGTCATATACACCACCGACCGGACTGGGCAAGATCAAAGGGAAACTTTTTGGCTGATCGCTCCATTCCGGTGTGCATGTCTGTGGACGGGTGGTGTCGTATTTGACATGGGCTATTTCAGTCATAGATGTAAGAGCTCTCTGTTAGGGGGTATGCTGAGTCTAGCAGACTTACGGGCGCTGAGGGCTAGGCACTGCAACAGTCAACGTTATGATAAACCCCTTGACTTCCACTCTGAACACTGGCATACGTATATATGAAATAAGGTAGTCTATGGAAAAAGGACCACATCTCTCTGACACATCCCTCCCTCGTCGACAGAACACCAGGAAGCGGTTTCAACCAGTCCCCCCACAACACGTAGTATTAAGGGTAGGTACTCAATAGGTAGCCGGCCCAATACTGAGCTTCCCACCATCCGTCACAACGACCATGCCATTGATATACGCGCCCGCCCGACTACACAGCCAAAGCACAACCCCACCCATATCCTCCTCATCACCACTCCTCGTCGCCGGAATTTCGTCTTTACTCCACGTGCCCTCGACATTATGCGTGTCCAGCTTCCCCGCGCTCTCATACCTCGCCTGCGTCATCTCGCTCAGATACAAGCCCGGCGCAATACAATTGACTCGGATGTCATGCGGCACCAGCGTCGTCGCAAGCTGTTTCGTCATGTGAATCACCCCCGCCTTGCTGGGGCCGTACGACAAGTTCCCTGCAGGCACGCGATTGAACCCGTTCGTTGAAGAGGTTGTGATGATCTGCGGCCGCGGCTTGAAAGATGGAGGATTACCCTGCTGTTGCTGCTCTGCAGAACTTCCTGCTGAAGAAGAAGACGGAGCCGGACTGGGACGCGCTCTATTCGCCGCCTCTAGAAGCGGCAGAAACGTCGCTATCGTCAAATGGATTCCCGTCAGATTGACATGGTACGTATCCGTGACATCCTGCTCGCTGGGCGCCAGCATGTTCGAGCTGATCTCGTCGATAGATAGCGGGGTTCCGGACTTGCCGTCTTTGACGGGCACTGCGGGGCCTGCTGTACCCGAGTTGCAGATCAGGACGTCGAGTTGAGTTAGGTTGTGCTTTTGCGTGATCTCGTTGAGTGCCTCGGCGAGTGATGCCTTCGATGTCACGTCCGCTACTACCGGGATAATGCATTTCCCGTACTGTGCTGGGAGAGACGCTTTCGTCCGCTGTAGAGCTTCGGCGCGGCGCCCGATGATCACGATCTGAGATGCCCCATTGATCGCCAGTGTGCGCGTCATGTATGCTCCTAGTCCGCTGCCGCCTCCCGTGATGATTGCTATGAGACCCGGTACCGAGAATAGGTTGCTGGCCTGCAGCTTGCTGATGCTGATGTCTGAGGGTTCTGCGTCCGACATTGTTCGTGCTTCGTTAGCAACTTTTCTAAAGAGGGGATGTCCTTTTTAAATTGTTCGGTTTAGGTGGTTTGTATAGCTGTATGAGCTATTTGTTGTATCACCTATGTATCAGGCGAAATTGAGGTCTATATCTATGGTGCTATTTCCTCTTTCCGGCACCGGCCTATCAGCTACAATCCCCCGTCTGACGTAGTTGAGCCGAGGCGGCCGAGGCACCTTTCAATCCTTTGCCCTCGCGGGTTTTAATGAACACCATTTTCCCTCGGCTAGTGGCAGCATGCTCACTGTCTCTTACAAAGTCAAAGCCGCTTTAAAGATCATCGATTGTTGAGGAGCCTAGCCGGCTTTCTACTGGAGGGAATAGTGCTTTGAAAGGGCCGAGAGATGATGCAAGTCTAACCATGTGAGTTAGTGATCCATGGTCTAGACGAGCAGCGTCTCTTTATGGCATGCTGTCTGGCAACTTGGACACCAGTAGCCACGTGTCGAGAAGACTTCCACTCAATATGACATTTGCCTCTTTCGGCTTCGCTGCCCTCCACCCTGCTTCAGGAATGTGACCAATAAATACCTCGTCGTCGAAGAACATATACATCCATGGATCCTCGTCCTGGTACTTAACACTAACTCGCTATCTCGATGACAAGGTCCTGCTGTCTGCGCACTGTACCAACAGGCGGGATGATCGCAGTCGATAAATGCGTCCGTGTACATGATATTTCGATTCTCGTACAGTGCTCGATGGTTGCCTGGTTTCATAAAGCTTCTCATGGAACCGAAGTGACCTGCCCCTTCTCCCTTCCAAGTCTGAAATTCAGATTAAACGAGCAGCTGCGTCGCCACTTGAAAATACACAACGTGTTGTCCTGAGTGCTTCCCATACCAGTGATTGTCTCGTGGAGCCGCGGCTGCCGCGCACCTTGGGAGGAGGAGTGACATCCTTGTATCTACTCACCAAAATTCTGGGACTCATCGGTTGCGTCTTGGCTCCTTTGAACCCGCTTTGGGTCTGGAAAGGATCCACCTAGATCAAAATACAAGCATATCGAGCAGAAGCGGGATCGGTCCGGGGAGGGTCGAGTATCCTTCAGGGCCCTCCTCTTCCTGAGAGTCCGATGGAGACTGCTTTGATCTTGCTGAGCCACAGCCCACGCCTTGGGCCGCCGGCTCTGCAGACATGTGGCAACCCGTATGCCTGATTGCTACTTGGGTAACTACCCTAGGAGGCACTCACTGTTGAGGTCCTGAGAGGCTCGCTACCGCGCATCAATCCGCTGAGGCCGGGCTTCTGTTAGGGCAGGAGTTCAATATGTTCTCGAAGTGGTGGGGTACTACTATAATTCGACAATAGGCTGCAAAGCCTTTGGTAGTTTGGCGAATTACAAACTTACAATAGATGGAAGTCCCTTTGGCGACTAGAGGCGCCTTCATCGTGCTGCAGGATCTTGCTTTGTGCACAGAGGCAATCCTTTAGTGATCCTCAGTTGACAAATCATCGTGGGCTGTAAGTCTGGTAAGCTGCGCTGCCTTGCGCCGCCGATACTTAAGCACAGGTTCACTCATGGTAATTAAGCCGAGAAGCCTCATCTATACAGCTGACTTGTCGGTTAGGTCAGTCTTGGACAGTGAGAACTGCCTGTTGCGATGTCTAAAGGGAAAGCCGGAGCTGTCTCGTATTCAGAGCCTGGAGACGACCTTGCTTCAAGAGATGAACTGAATTTCCCTTGAAAGGCACACGCACGAATATACTTCCTAAGTAGTCCGCATTATTACCGGTCAGTGACAAAAACGACGTCAAAAACAAGCCATGGCCCAGCTCATAAGGTTTGCTGGTCAAGCCTGCCCGTATAATGCCAAGTTCAAAGGGTGTAAATGGAGACCGGCAAGAGTGCTGTTGGTTGCCTTATTAATCGATAAGTAGGAGCTCTCAAAATGCAAACAGTTCTTCCTTGACTTTTCACGTGGGTGAGATCTTAGCGTCAGGCCAAGAGCTTGTCACGGCGGATCGGCTACCACCAACTACGGAGTGCGAGTTGATCGCCAATCACACAAGGCGTAGCACGTTGGATGCCCATTGGTAAGGGACTGGTTGCTTTGGGTAAATGTTGCGCATCTCTGAGCCGAAATGCGCACGGTGATGTTCTCAACATACCTTTCACATGAACAGCGATGGTCAAATTGCTTCCTGAAATCGTGAAACAGGCTAGAACTGCGTCGGCATCGGAGGACAGGGAGTTCATCGGCGATAGACGACTGGTCGCGGGCATAGCCCCTGGCTGGCTGTTGGGATGCGCACTAGGAGCTTTTGGCCCAATCAAGTGCATGTCGGTGCCACTGCGCCCGTTGGGCTTGCTGCTAAACTTGGTCCACGCCGCGACTTCTGGTGTCATCCGTTTCGCTTGAGGCTGTGGCTCGAGCCTAAAGAATTTCCAGCTTACGATGAAAACCATTGCACGTTCTGTCTCTTTTCCCTAAACACACAACGACAAAGGCAGCATTGATTAAGTTGGAGAACGACTGAAATTATGCGTTGAAGGACGACAAATATGTATCGAGTTGCGACAGGCACCCATGATGGAGAACGAATCGAATTCTCTTTTGAACGTCCCGATCACAGACGCCGAACGAAGAGTGTCGCAGATATCTCGAAGTCATGATGGAACGACTCTGGTATCGTCATCACAAAACTCTCAGCATGAACGCGACCGTCAATTTGATCCTCAGATAGGTCGCTTTAGTTCGCTTCGGTATCCAGGAGAGCGCTACGACGACCCTGAACAGCCTTATAGCTACTCTGGAACAACGACCCGGCCGTCGACGCTTCCAGGCATTGACGAGGAGATTAACTACTCATCTCATGATGAAGATGAACCGATCGTGCATCCTCCTCGATCCGCTACTTTTGCGAGCAAACGATCATCTGCCTATGTGCCTGTTCCAAACCCAACCTTGCATCACAAACCTCCATCACCAAAGGGCGATCACCATGATACCGGACCAAATCTGGTATTTTGGCAACCGATATGGTTAAAGAAACTGTCTTTGGGTTTGATGACGCTACTGCTGATAGTGTTAATTGTCGGCTTGGTCGTTGTTTGTAACGATGCTGACCACAGCAACGGATTTTCCATCTCTTCTTCGGCTCAGCATTACGCCTGGACCTATGTTCCGACTCTAATCATGGTCATCGTGGTCACATTGTGGCGCCAAATCGACTTTCACACAAAATCATTAATGCCTTGGAAGGCACTTGCGTTGGGTCCGGAAAGCCCACACGACAGCGTGTTGGTGGACTACATTTCCGACTTTCAGGTTCTTTCTTTAGTTGCTGCGTTCAAGCGATTGCATTTACCTGTAATTATTACGGTTGTATCATTTTTGATCTCGCTAGGCTTAACGATTGCGAGTACAGGCTTGTTTTTCACTCAACCACAGACTTTCACAGACAACTTTTCGACAGCTATCACCACGGAGTTCGATGCCAATGCGCTGGATCCGTCTATCCTCAACACTGACTCCTTTCCGAACACATCTGTGTACACCTATACCCAAAATCTTGTCAATGGTCTCGGGCCACAGCTTGGTATCGCTCCTGGGTACGCTTATGTATTGCCGACGCTTGAATCATCTTCGAAAAATGTTCCCTCAAATTCGACATTTACTGCTACAGTCGACACGTTTGTGCCTATCATATCTTGTCGGCCAGCGAACGTCACCCTCAGCGGGGAAGCCACAATTGAAACTGTCGATTTTCCTTACAACTCGACTCTCCAACGCTATGGCTCTCCATCGAATTTGACTTTGAACATCAACGAAGACGAGGGCTGTAATCTTTGGCCAGCACTCACGTTTCGAGGGCTCGACCCGCTTCATTATGTCGTGCCTAGCAAAACTCTAGAGAGCAGATCACAAGAAATATCCTGCAACAATGACCCAAGTGTAGACCCACTACTACTGTTGACCATGGTAGAGGTCACATACACTCAAGATTTGCTAACAAATGTGACGCGAGACGAAGGAGGGGATTTGCCCATTGCTCTGAATACCTCAAGATCAGTGTCACGAATGGTGAATGTACTTTGCCAGGCGGACTACACTCTCAGCCAGGTCAACGTTACCAACAACACTGCTCTGGATGGAATAGCAGCGATCACTCTAAAAGACATTTCGAGGCCTAAAAACAGGACCCTCGATGGCCTCTCCGCAGCGAACATGACTAAAGTTTTCAGTGTTATGCTTGGCTCAGATACTGGTCTATTCACTGGATCTTCAAGAGATGACTTTATCTCCACACCTGCATTCGATCTACTTGCATGGACTGCTGGCTCAGGAGACTACAATGATTTGTTCAACGAGACGCAACTTTCGGATGCAGCTAAGCAGATATACATGGGCACTATTCCCACTTTCGCTTCCAAGAGCATTGTCTCGAACAAATCCATCGACGCTGCTCCGAGTGGCCCGCTCGCCTCTATTACATGGTCAGAAGAAAGATTATTTACAAACTGGACTCCTGTAATAATCGTCCTAACTGGTCTTGGCATCATGGCGCTGTTGACCGCGGTCCTGGCGGTCTTGGTACCAGACAATGTCGTTCCAAGAGATCCATATTCCATTGCTTCTGCAGCGACATTCCTCGCTCGAAGCTTCGAATTCAATCGCTTGCTCCAGAATCTTCAATCACCGCAAATCACGGGCATCGCAGCTGCCTTGAATGGCTATGAAGTCGGCACTGCAATTGCTGTTGATGAAAGGACTCACGAGAAAAGTTTCAAGATACATGTTACAGAAGGCAAACCGCACAACCAGGTTCCAGAGGTTGTTCCAAAACTCAAATTTTGGAATCCGACCTGGGCGAGCCTCCCCATCTTGGTGGCAACCTTCGCAGCCCCGCTTGTTCTCCTTGCCCTTCTTGAGATTTTCCAGCACAGATCGAACACGAACCGCGGGCTATGGACGGTGCCAGACAATCGAGGCACCCTGATAGGGTCTCACTTTGTCCCTGCGTTTATGACTCTACTTGTCGCCGGCCTCATCAATAACCTACACTTTTATATTGCTCTGTTTTCGCCGTGGTCTGCGTTAATCAAAAGCAACGCGACCGCGGAGCACAGCATACTCACGAACGTCATTAGCCATTCGCCATTGAGCGCGCTTTGGGTTACTGGCAACGCTCGTCAGTGGGGTGCCCATTTGGCAACCCTTGCGACTATACTTACTGCATTGCTTACTGTGATAGCTTCTGGACTGTACGTGGTCAAGGACTTCCCTGGCGATGGACCTTCTAGAGGCGTTTCTCGCTTGGACAGCTTCAACCTTGATTTGATATCTGCCTACACCGTCAATACCGACAATGGCGCTGGTGCGATGTTCGATCTTATTCAGCAGCATTCAGACTTCCCTGCGGGTACCTTCGGAGAATTTGCCTTCCCACGAATATCCCTGCAACCCCTTCAAACCAAATTAGCGTCAGGATCCAAGTTCGTTGGCCGCATGCGAGGGACTCTTCCGGCCCTTAGAGGCAACCTTGAATGTGAAGCACCAAAAAGCTCGCAGGTATCGACAGTTGACTTAGCTGTACGAATTTCAGCCTCATACGATCTACCTAAAGCATGTATGGATGGGATTGACTCCCTTGATGGTCAAGACTTGACGTTTTCGACGGATTTCAACCCTGCTGAAGGATCGGTGGAGTTTGGAGGGAGAATGTTCGACCTCAGATTTGGCACGAACTCAAGTGATTATGGGCACTCAGGAGAAAGCAACTCTTCGCTTGTCGGAGATAATCCACCTGTTGGATGCCCTTCTCTGGCTTTCATTTGGGGTAATTTCGAACTTGGAAACGACAATCAGAGCGCCGTGAACGTCGCCGTGTGCTATCAGCAAATTCAGAGCATCGATGTCAACGTTACGATGCAAGAAGGCACGACCATCTTTAGCAGGCCTATAATTCCCGACGAGAACTCAGCGAAACCACAGCCTAACCCGAATGGCACCACCGAAGTGTTTGACTTTCGTATACAGAATAATCTTGCTCGACAGCTTGGCGACTTTGGCAGCTCTAGTCCTCTTGTCGACTCGTTCTTCCAGTCCATGACAAATGCTAGTGCAAGAAAGGTGGATCAAATCATAAGTGATCGCTCGAAAGGCCTGAGGGAAATTACCGTCACTTACAGGATGTACATGGCTCAAGTCTTCAACGCCATGCTTCGAGAACAGGTCTCAGATGCCAAAACCCTGACGATACGCCAAAACACGAATTTGCAAGACCTTCAAACCACCATCACGACTTCTCGGCTTGTTCAGGATCAAGTAAGCAAGATCATCTTGCAGGTTTTCCTAGGCCTTTCGGCACTTCTCATTCTAGGTGGCTATTTCCTGACCAAAATTCGAAACGTGCTCCCCTGCAACCCGTGTTCAATAGCGGGCTGTATGTCGCTTCTTGCTGGAAGTGACCTGTGCTATTCACAGGATGATGGAGTTTGCGAATGCTGTGGAAAGGTTCGACGAGGTCATCGTGGAGCCGACAATGCAGAGCAAGTTGAGACGATCCATGCTGACGAAAATGAGCATGCCGAAGAACGAACAAAATTGATACGACCGGGAGCGGAATGGATGAACGATACGACATTTGCACGCATATTTAAGGGTAAATCGTATAGCTTGGGATGGTGGGGAGCAAAGCAAAAAATCGGCAAGAGCGAGCGCTACGGTGTTGATTATGGAGCACCGACAGGGCGCGAGGATGGCGAGTGGTATCTTGGCAAACGGAAAGACAGCGAAACTTTCGAGATCTTTTCGGAAAGGGTGCAGGAAGGAAGAGGGAGAACAAGGGCGTTATCGGATGTCAATGAAAGAGGGTCATATCAAACGGCTGCCGACCCCAGCCCCGGCGTTGAGGCACATGAGATGAGGCCCGTGAGACCTCAAAGTGTGCCTGGTCAAGAAGGGAGGTACGGCGATGGTTAAATCAATCATTGGCCACTGCGGTTTGGTGTTGTGACTTATTAAAATGTGTTAAATGAAAAGCTAATCGTTTTTGAATATTCGCTTGCTCGTGTTTCTAGATATTGTCTCCGTTACGGTGCCTGTGTCGGACTAGGATCAGGATGGTTCAACTGGCGTTATTTATGGTGGGTTTCAGCGGGAAGCTCCGCAGACGACCAATAGGAATTAATTCTCCGCTTCCGTCGTGCATCTTGCACCATCTTGTTTCTAAAGCTGTTAACCCCTGTACATTGCTCACATTGCTGCAGGGACCATGCTCGTGCGAGCAGAAGAAATTCATTTGCCCACCGGAAGAAGAGCGAATAATACCTATTGCAGGACCATCTTTGCCCGGACCGATAGGACCCAATTAATAGACTCAAGTTCTCGCATCTTGGTGCCATTGAATTGCTCCTTTCGCGCAGATCGAAACCGGAGGCTGAAAGTAACCAAAGAACAACCAGCATCCAACGAATATGGCACCAACATCAACGCCTACGTTTCTCAAACTATCGTACCCAGCGCCAAGGGTTTTGCTTGTCACAATGTCCCGGCCTAATGATCTAAATGCGATGTCTACCGCAGGTCAATGGGAAATGGATTCGGTCTGGAAATGGTTCGATCTAGAGCCAACCTTATCGGTGGCAATAATCACGGGGGAAGGACGAGCATTCTCAGCAGGAGCTGATCTCAAAGAATGGGATAAGTCGATGGCAGATGATGCAGACCCGAAACAACGCATGGGAAATGCACCTGCATTCAAACCATTGAGTAGGAGATTAGGCAAGAAACCAGTCATCGCGGCCGTGAATGGTCTAGCTGCTGGTGGAGGCTGTGAATTTGTCGTCAATTGTGATCTTGTTGTGGCAGCCGATGATGCGTGGTTCTGTTTGCCAGAAGTTAAGAGAGGCCTGGCGGCGATCGGAGGCGCACTGCCTCGTCTGATACGGACCATCGGGCTGCAGCGAGCATCCGAGCTCGCACTTACAGGGAGGAGGTTGACTGCGCAAGAAGCCTGCACATGGGGCATCGTGAATAGAGTCGTACCTACAAGCAAAGTGGTTGACGAAGCGATTAGTCTGGCAGCCACGATCGCGTCCAACAGTCCCGATGCAATCATTTGTACGAGAGCAGGCCTGCGCCAAGGCTGGGAATCAGCCAGTGTAGAACGTGCCGTCGAAGTGACTCTGGAACGGGAGTTTGCGGAATTGCAACGCGGCGAAAACATTCTGGAAGGACTCAAAGCGTTTTCAGAAAAGCGAGAACCGCGGTGGAAGGGCAGCAAGTTATGATATTCATTTGTAGCGAAATAGCGTTACAAGATTTTTTTTGGATCAGCTTCTACAAATCATGACTTTTCATACCACTGCGACTTGCAGCCGAGTCGTGCTGGACGTATCTAAGAAGCACATTGACAGCAAAGAAGTACACGAGGTACATGTCGCAAATCTTGGAGTACCTCTGAGGGAAGTGGCGGAAAGGACGGGCCGGCGAGATCATTTCCTCAAGACTTCACACCATCTCGCTTAGAGACGTGCCCGCCCGCTATGGGCACTTTGGCGCATCCCTGAGTTTAGGATCGACACTTTCCAAGGTTAGAAGTGGGGATGGGGTGACTCCACCAAATACGTTGTCTGTGCGGCATGCATTGGCGCCCGCCAACCCGCTGGTGCTTAGCACACTTTCAAGTCTGTTCAGCTTGTTCCCCAAAGTTCGTGCAAGGTTTTGGAAGCCATGCCATGTTGCTCTTGTAAACTACACGCACACACAGCAAGTCTCGAAGTCTCACCTACAGCAAGCCTTTGAGCACGATGGGAGACGTAACATCTTCCAAAGAAGAGCCCCAGAGGGCAGAGGTTGAGTGTTCATCAACCGATCAACAGGAGGATGACCGGCTGTCCATTCGCGACGATGCTCGCGGAGACCACATCCCCGAGGGATACTGGTACTCGCTGCGATTTGTAGGAAGCATTGTGGTGCGCATTTCGATTTGTGTCTGCAGAGTTCGCTCACTCACAAGCGTAGGGATTTAGCTTGTCCGCCATTTCAGCCTATATATTTGTGCTTATGCCTACGAATATTCTCAGCTATATCAACGCTGATATAGGTGCGAGAGGACACCAGAATAGCATTACAGGATCTAATAATATCATACAGGCCCCAGTCCATTTCTACCCTGGGTCAACATTGCCAGAACTTTGGCTTTGGCTTTTTCTTATACCATTTTAGGCCGACTATCCGATTTGTTCGGGAGACGCTGGATCTTCATTGGACTGAACACAGTGGCTCTCCTTGGTGTCATCATTTGCGCTGTCGCACAGAATATTCCGACTTTGATTGTGGGCAGCGCGGTCTACGGGCTGGGCGAAACAGCCCAGTTGAGTTTCAATGTTACCTTGGGAGAATTGATCCCCAACAAATGGCGACCCGGAGTTTTGTCGCTCATATTCCTATCAAACGCCCCATTTGCTGCTTTCGGGCCTGTGATCGGTATGTTGGTGACAATGTGAGAGTAAACATGAGACTGACCGTAATAGCTCGTCAATTTGTGGTTCATCCTTCGCTGGGTTGGAGGTGGACCTACTATATTAACATCATATGCAATGGGCTTGCAATCATTTGTCTCTTCCTCTTCTACCACCCACCACAGTTCGTACAGCTGCACGAACGCAAAACGAAGAAGACGATGATGCGCCAACTGGATTGTGAGTGCCCTCCGATCAAGTATTTGGCCTTCCAGATCTAATCAATTACCTAGACATCGGCATGTTTCTCTGGACAGCCGGCCTTACCATATTCCTGATGGGAATATCAATGGGAGGAAACCTATATCCATGGAAGTCTGCTGCTGTTATTGCTTCTATCGTCATCGGCGTAGTACTGCTCATAATACTTTTTGTGTATGAACACTACGCCAAACTTGCATACCCTACCATCCCAGTGCACTTCTTTGCGAACCGAGGCTTCATCAGCCTAGTTTGCTGCGCGACTGTCGGAACAGTAAGTATAACATCGACGCCCGCGGCAGAAGATACTTACAACTTGCAGATGTTCTACTACTCCGCCGTACTCCTGTGGCCTCAACAGATAAGGGTCATGTTCACCACCGATATTGAGTATGGCGGGTGGCTTTCGGTAAGTCTTCTGAATCCACTGAAATAGGGAGCATGGTTGACCACAGCAGACAACGGTCGGCGGCGCCACGGCACTTGGTCAAATAGTCGCAGGGCTGCTTGTTAAATTCGGAGGAAATGCCCGTTATTGGATCATTTTCTCGTCTTTTGCCATGGTTGCTTTTGTCACATCGCTGGCAGCCGTAACTCCTTCACATCTCGGCCTAGCCATCGCTTTCACCCTTCTTGGTCCCTTTTTCGTTGGGATAATTGAATTACTATCTCTAGCATTAGCACCATTGTTCTGCAAGGCAGAGGACATTGGTATCGCATCCGGCCTGCTTGCCTCGATCAGATCCGCTGGCGGGTCGATAGCTATTGCGGTATACTCAACAATCCTCACAAACAGGCTTGCATCCACACTTCCAGCAGCAGTAGAGCCAGCTGCCACCTCTGCCGGCTTGCCGGAATCACAAGTCCCAGCACTGTTAGCAGCGATTCGAGCGGGTAAATTGGCCTCATTTCCGGGGCTTCTGACCCCAGATATTGCCGACAGTGTGAAGGCCGTGCTGCCTTCTGCGTACTCAGCAGCATACAAGACAGTGTATCTGGCTAGTCTCGGATTCGGGGCAATTGCCATAATTGGAAGCCTACTCAGCAAAGACGCACAGAAACATCTTACTAGTAAGGTTGAGCGGAAGTTGCAAACTGGTTCTGAGAAACCACCACCCGACAATGCTACAGACACAAGGCTGTGATTCTACCACCTTTCGCGACTTGGCTGGTAGGTGGTTTGGTTGTGGATTAAAACACGATGTCTAAGAAGAACAAAAGTATCAATATTTAGGCTATTCAAAATCAGAAAGAAACATGGATTTGATCTGCATGACTAATCTCGAAGTACATACCACCCGAATCACGGTGCACAGCACTGACACATTGCTTGCCCACCGAGGAGAACAATGGACACTGTCCCTAATTCGCTATAACATAAATTTGGGCTCAATGGGTCATAGGGGTCCAATGGGTCAGGCTCTTTTAATAAGGCTGAAATCCTGCGGCTGACCCAGCGTGTCAGGATCACGTGCATTCCCGCCGATTCGTTTAAAAAGGACACAGAATATTGCACCCGTTAGGGGGCAATATTCAGGCACGTGGTATAAGTGGTTTGGTACGGCTGCGCCGAAGGGTCCAGCCTTGCTGGGCCACCCAGCCTCTGCTGGTGGCACGTGTCGCGCGTCAGCCCGTAACACAGTGAACCCCAGTGACCCATTAAGCCCAAAAACACGTTAATCCTTTCTGACAGGTACTACATGAAGGGGCAAACTCTTCACGAGACGAGAAACAAGTCACCGACAAAAAGCAGCTCCCCTCCTTCATTTGTTCTCACACAGTGGAGATACGGTGATTTGCGAAAACAAAAGTCTTGTCTACTGTCTACAGCATCGTTCAGGCATGTTGAGGAGTACTCTAGTAGACCATGCACTGTACCTTTCAAGTTTTAGCAACCTGAAATGATTCTGAGCGATCCTGTGTGGACCTACTGTAAGTTCACAGTTCAATGTGAAGGGCTCCTCGACGAAAGATCCAGGCACTTTTGTCCTTTCAAAAGTGGTCGTTTGGAGCAATGAAGGCGAAGGACACGCGATGTACGGTTAACAACTTCAAGAGTCCAGACACTCCAACTTTCGCCTTAGCGCAGGAGTCGGAGTGGTGTAACCATTTCGCGAATATATGGTATCGGCTAGATCTTAAGGGTGAGGGCTTTGCTGGATTTTCAAAAACTAGATTTCCCATATTAATATTTATATCAACGTAGCTCCCCGACCAGCAGGCCAAATTAAGTATGGATTATATCAAAATGATCCTCTCATTCTGGGCTATCTATTGATACTAGGATCATCTTATCCCGCCTACTGTACGTGGCGCTGAAAGGGGTAAAATTAAGCGGGGACTCATAAGGGGGTTATATATCAGGGTCACGTTGTCAGACTGGCAACTGTGCGTGTCAGCTAAAGCTATAGATACAGCTACCAACCTATAGACAGCGATTCAACGCTTGGAGAGCTATCCAAGAGCTAATCTCTACTATGGCTATATGGCCAGATACTCCGCCAAGCCTCATGCCTTGTCAGGGGTCCTGGGATCCTGACACACGTACATTGTCACAGAATATCGCACCGGGGATATTTTAGCACGTGGAATAAGTAGTTTAGTACGGCTGCGCCGAGGCCTCAGTCTCGCTGGGGCTCTGCTGGTGGCGAGCCTCGCGCGCTAGCCCGTAACAGATTCAATCTGTTACGTAGCCTTACGTAGCCTTATTAATACCTAGATAAAGTAGAGCTTATCTTATTAGAGTTTTCGGGGGCCTAAGGCCTAAAGTGGAAGGGACTAATAAGGCTAGGTAAGGCTAAAAGTCACGTGATTAATTTTCGGAAATTTAGACTCAGGACCGCTCGGACCGGAATTGTGAAGGAATGGTTAGTGCATGGAATTATCTAGTTGGCTAAGGAAAACATGCCGAAGCCATGTTTACCTAGAAACCCTGGGCTGGCCACGCCAGACCCAGTAAACGCGACAAACCTGGCCTTACCACGTGCAAGGCAAGCGCCATCCATGTCACGACGTAACAGGAGTCGCGGATTTTATTTAACTTTACCTTATTCCAGCGCCACGTACAGTAGGCGGGATAAGATGATCCTAGTATCAATAGATAGCCCAGAATGAGAGGATCATTTTGATATAATCCATACTTAATTTGGCCTGCTGGTCGGGGAGCTACGTTGATATAAATATTAATATGGGAAATCTAGTTTTTGAAAATCCAGCAAAGCGGCCTTTCCGTCATACTCCTCACCCGTAAGATCCGAGCAACACCGACGAGATTATTAGCAATAATAGCACGAACTGTATCACACCTGCATGATCTACGACCAAGGCAAGTTTGACATCGTCCAGAATAGCAGCCATACCCGCAGCTTTATTACCCGGGACGACGGCATTGGCATACACTTCGAAGCCCCCCCTCACTTCCTCTAGCTTCCCACGGATGTGGATCGAGAGAGCGGAATAGCTCGTGTAAAGAAGGGTTTATGAAAAGATTTTAGGGTTGGGCTCCCAGAGCTTGTGACTACCGAGGATTACTTCTAAGTTATCAATTCCAGGTGGGCGCCGGAAGCTATTCTACCAAGTCTCACGATTATGTTCTCGATATACAGATGGATGTCCCGACCTTTTCACGCTCGACAACACTGCTAACAGTGAACTACGCGGAGTAGTTTGAGGTCGTCTCTCAAGTACGTAGCTGGTCAGCCACCGCCACCGGCTACAGATCTTACGGAATATCTCTTGTCTTTGACAGAAGCCGTAGAGATATCTGTTGTTTGATGTGACTCCCGGGATTTGCTTTAGACATGTGCACGGTGTAAAGCAATACCAACCTTGGCTCCACGTAATTCCATGAACAGATCAGACAGCCAGATATACACTTCCACTCTCGCTTGCAGGAAATCAATTGACCCTCCTGTTCACATACTCCACCGGCGCAACATATCTATGTCTAGCCCCAAGAACATAATATAGTGTGCTGAAAATGACCACCACCCCAAAGACCATGCTGCTCCAATTCATCGTTTCGGGTACTGGGTTGGGTGCCGCGGGGAAAAAGCTGAAGACAAACACAAGCAGCAAGAACGCCAGCGCACCTAGGTTGATGGGATAACCCCAAACGCCGAGCTCAAATTCTGCTCTGAGGAGTTCCTGACGACGCAAACGGCGAAGAGCCATGCAGCCGATGGAGATCAGGTAAGAGCCAATTAGGGCGCAGAGACCGAGAGACAAAATCTGGTTAAAGGCAGTAGTGGACCCGATATTGACGAGACTGAAGGCTGTTGCAAAGCAAACGGTAAAGATGACAGCTACAGAGGATTAGCAGAGTTTGGAACAGCGGGCACCGGAAACTTGCCATTCAAAGGAATGTCCCAGCCAGGAGGCACAGTAGCAAACCAGCCGGAGAATGGTACACCATTGTCTCGTGCAAACGCAAATAGTTGACGGGATGCCGTGGCCATATTGGTCATCGCGTTTGCAACCCCAGAAGCCGCTAATATCATGGTCATTGCAGTCGCGCCGCCCCTGGTGCGAGTAGCGTTGTAAAAGACCTGGATGAAAGGATACCCAGTTGGGGTGTTGAGGACAGACTCCAGATCGCCCAAAGTATAGCAAAAGGTAACAAGCATTATAAAGCCTAAAGCACCATTGACTAGGGTTGAAGCAATGATAACGCGAGGTAAAGTTTTACTCGCATTTTTAAGCTCCTCAGCCATATGCACCGCTGAATCAACCCCGATAAAGGAGGAGGCCGGGGTGATAAAACCCACAAGGGCGGCAAGGCCAACTGTGAGGGTTTAGTACGCGGAAAGAATTTGGTGAGAATGTACTCACGCGTGGGCCAGCCATTAGCATTGGTGAACTGTGTCCAGACTTCTGAGGAGGCTGTCTTCGGTCCCAATGCCCAGAGAGGTACAACAATTGCAATGAAGCCACCAAGATGCAGGAACAAAACCATACCTTCAACCAGCGGAAGGTGTCGGGCAAGGAAAGTATTCTGTCTGAGTGTCAGGTCTTAACAGTAATTCCACTACCATCATAGGACTTACGAAGATAGCAACAAACAAGACGATTGCCATCATGAGCAAAGTCCCGTGCCACCTCTCATAGACGTAGTTGTCGTTGTTGAGGACAATTAGACCTTGTATTTCTGTGGCAGCAAGGAATGAACCAATGCACACACCGCTTTGCCAACCCAAAACGCAGAGCCATCCGAGTAAGTAAGAAAGAAACTTCTGTGTGCTTCGAGGCGCAAATTCGGAAACCCAGTGATATTGTCCACCAGCCGTTGGTGCCATGCTGGCCATCTCAGCGATCGATATGTTAGCGGCACCAAAGAACACCACCACAATCAGAAACATCCAGATCATGCCCGCAGTGCCACCATTGCCCAGGGCGAACGCAAGAGTGCTAAAAGTGTCCCAATCAGTTCGGATCACTGGGCATGCATGCCCTCACGCAAGATCAACGTACCCAAGTAACGATTGCCACGTCTGCATCAGAATCATGGAGAAGCCAAAGATTGACAGAAAGCCAAAGTTTCGCTAGAGCAGTGTCAGTGCCAATGATAGTCAAGCCCAGCGTAGACTGGAAAGGGTTGTCTATACCTTCAAGACCTGCTGCTTTCCCATGCGCTGCATGTCAGCGACATCGCGTTGTGTGCCAGCTTTCTCGCCGACGAGAGTGTCCGCAGAACCTCCATCCGCATTCGTGGCCGTGACGGTTGCCTCGTTCTTGTCCATTGCAATACAGGCGGGATTGATTACTCGACACTTCAGTGCTGTTGAAACTTCAGAGAAGTTCGCAGGTTGAGAAGACCAACGAGGAGGACTCCCGTAGTGATTCGGCTACGCAAGAGGAAATTCTTCTCTAGTACTCGCACATGCACATCTGCACGTGGGGTGGGCTCCACCAAAGTAGGATCAAGGACTCGGATCCGCACGAGCGCAAGATCCACTACCTAGGTACCTAGGTTGTGCCGGACACCCGCTTGTTTTTCAACGAACCCGAAACTAAGAAAGATCCCAATAAGCGGGACCTTTTGGATCCAGTACCGTGGTCTGTCCTGTCGATCTTAACCTCGGTCAGCATTTTGCACTCTCCTGCATACAAATAGTCCACGAAAAGTGGGTCACAAAACTTTGCTTCTCGTGCCCTGGAGAAATTTCATTTGCTGAACAGTTGATAGTCTCCATCTGAGGCAATAAACTGAGAACGGGTGGTGCAAAAAACCGAAATACTTGATGTAAATGTCGTGATTCTGAGATATGCGCGGCGTTTCAATTATACTCCGTATTCGCTTAAATAGTTAGCGCTAAACCCTGGCCATCAAGTCGAGCGCTCAAAGATCGTGTGGCGACGAAATTGCACAGCAACGCAACGACGAATCGAAGGTTGCAATAGTCGTCTTGTGCTTGAATATTCCCCGACATCTGTGTAATAGTCCTACCCCTTCACGCTCACCCTGTCACATTCAGTACTTCGTCGACTCTATAAAATATTTTGGTTGGCGCTGGGAGCCTTCTCGCGCTGTACGTGGTACGAACATGGAGACACCACCAGCGACCGGCGATCGATTGCTGGTCATCACGCCAGAAGATGACCGAGGAACGCTATGGGTTGTCGCAATTATTTGCTGCATTTATGTTCTGATGGTCATGCTCCTTCGCATTACCATTCGACAGGGAACCGACTACGGCATTGATGATTGGGCGGGCCTAGCAGCCTCAGTAAGTGTCACCAGCACCAGCACCCAAAGTCATGACTGACAGAGCTTCACTAGGTGGCCGGTATTGCTCAATACGGAGTCATCTTCAGCGCTGCTCGAAATGGCATGGGTTTAACATACGATGCTATTACTCCTTCCCAAGCCGATAGCATCGGTGAGATGGCAACCGCTAGCTACGCTCTGGTCGTTGTGACCGAATTCCTCAGCAAATGCACCGTCATCTATTTCATTCGCCGTCTCTTTGCAGTAAACATGCGATCTAGGCTGCTGCTTTGCGACATCGTTGCCGGATTCTGTGGAATTTGGTGCATTGGGTCAATCGCTGGCCTGCTTGCTGGCTGTGGCTCGTTGGGACAGATCGGCTATCGCCAGCAGTTCTGCTCCGGTCTGGTCACTCGTTGGAAAGTGATTGGCATTTTGGATGGACTCAGCGAAGTCGTCATTGTCAGCCTTGCTTGCTGTGTTGTCTGGCCGCTGCATTTGTCCTGGAGTCGAAAATTTGTGGTCCTGGGCTCGTTCTTGCCACGTCTTGTGTATGAGATCCTTCAACCCTCGCGAACTGGGGACTAACGTGAATAGGCTTATTGCCCTGATTGCCCTACATATCGATAGACTGTCAGAGGCTATGCTTGCGACCCGTCTGCGTGGCTCAGCTCTCGTCGTCCCAACCGTATACCTGCAGGTGCTCACTTTTTACGCCATTTTCTCCGCCGCCATCCCGTCTCTAAACAGATTCTTGCGAAGGTTCGATACCTCAATGGGAGTGCACCTCGAGAACACCACATACGGCTCTGCGCACGAGTATCGTTCAGAAACATTGTCCAGGAACAGAAAGGCCGGCAACAGCTTTCCGTTGCAGTCCTGGAAGGGCAACAGCAGGTCTGCACCTGATAGCATGGTTCAGAGCAAGAATGACTCCAGCACCGTCACGCCGAACACAGACGAACAAGCAGGGAAACGGAACGAGCCAGAAGCGCGGTCAGTAAGCCAGGAAAGTGACCATAGTCAAAGTCGCATAATCCGCAAAACTACCGAGTACACAGTGCAATATGACAACACCCGTGGAATGGCAAGGTAGAAGGTGAACGGTAGCCTGACACCAGACCTTAACAGTGCGAACACAGATCGCCGTGTGCTGCGGACGACCAGGAGCGTTCGCATGGACGGCTGTAGAGCTGTACATTTGTACTCTGTGCTCAAATGTAATAATAGCCCCAGAACAGTGAAGACAACGTTGCGAAAGACCCCCTTGTTATCTATCTAGGTACACGCAGCAGAGGATCGAGAGCCTCAAGGTGACCTCAGATCAAAGCCTCCTGCCTCCTGTGTCCACGGTAAAGGAGTTCTTCGTACTCAGAGTCCTTGACACCTCAATTTCAGTGAGCGTCCTCCCGGTGTGCCGGTGCTAAGCCCGCACGCTAGTGCCGCATGAACGGAAAAGAGTAATACCCCTCACGCACAACCAGACCTTTAGCGACAAGCGCCTTGGCAGGTCAATGCATTTGATTGTGCTTTAAGTTGTTTACGGTTGTTTTACTAATGCAGGATCCTTGCATAAACATCTAGTACCGGCGGTGATCACTACGCAAAATTTCGCAAGGTACTATCGTGGACGGGCTGTTTCAAGTTCCGAAGAGCATTTTGGCAGCTTTCACCGAGAGCTCGATACAAGCCTACACACCTATCGAGCATAACCTGGCCCGAACTAAATTCCTAGGGGATAGGTTGCTTGGCCAAGGCACATGCAAAATCCTTGAGCGGTCGCGCCCCTGTAGGTTGCAGAAGAGAGAGTTGGCTTGCCTCCCTCCAAATGCCTCTCAGGTTAGCCACACACGCTGATCTTGACATCCTAGCGGGCGTAGTCGCTCGTGCTTTCGACAATGAAGAGCTGAACGCCTACTTCTTCCCCTTGCGCGCGCGTTATTGGGCCGACTACCAGCGTATCTGGCGACAACAGATCGCGCAGAAATGGTGGGATCCAAACATCGTTCTGGTGATCAGCTACGACATCGCTTCTAATAGCACCGAGGATTTAATCAGGGCGTCCACCCCGCTACTCCAAACTACGACTTCGCCGCCCTCGCTTTCACCAACGGCCGATGTGCCTGCTTTCTTCGCGCGCCAGAAAATAGCGCCGTCCGGTAATGAGGTCATCAAGGGCGTGGCCATGTGGGAGCTCACGCACAAGCCATACCGCTCGCTGTGGCATGTTTCCGCGTGGTCACCGCTCCGTCTCATGCCTTACCTGATATACTGTCGCAATGTCATTTACAACTTCGTCGTTGGCAACCGAGCAGTCCGAAAACCTACCCCCACTGACCCGGACCCCGTCACCAAGGATAACTTTGTCGCCCGGATCATGCCGTTCATGAAGGATTTCTTCGAGGGGCGGGAGAGCTTTTGGTATCTAACGAACCTAGCCGTGGACCCTGTGCACCAGTTTAAGGGCATCGGCGCAGAATTGGTGAAGTGGGGAGTCGCCAGGGCTGAGGCAGAAGGTCTGCCTGCCGTTGTCCTTCCGGCGCACGGACGGGAGCAGTGGTACATGAAGCTAGGCTTCGTGAAGCGAGTCGGCTGCGTGAGCACGTGTGACGACCATGAGGGCAAGGGCAGGCCGAATCCGTTGCTTGTGAGGGGAATCCGAGGCGGCGATGTGCAGTGGACGCGATGAATCTACAGTATATGCATTGGAGAATTGAAGAGGCAATGGATCTAACAGGACAGTTGATTATGCTTTTTGAGGTGCTATCCCCTCATCACCATTCCTTCCAGTCCCTCGACGCTTTGATGATGTCCGCGGCCTGCAAGACCAGAGCAAGTTAGCGTTCATTGCCCAGGAGGGACGGAAAGCATCACTGTGGAGATGTGACAAAACTCACCTTCTCAGCTACCGCGTACACTGTTGATGAGGTGTGTGAAGACGGTATGATGGGCATCATGGATGCATCTACCACGCGCAGGCCTTTGACGCCATACACTCTCAATTCCGGATCGAGGACACCTCCGTACTCTCTTTTCATCATGGCAAGCGTTCCGACCGGGTGCTGCCACGTGCTGTGCGCGGTTTCGCGAATGGCCGCTTCGATTTCTTCGTCGGTCTGAACCTGGGGTCCTGGATATTGCTCCTCAGTTCCAATCTCGACAAGAGGTGGGGAGGTCCACCACTCGCGGTTCTTTTTGAATGCTTCGACCATAACTGCTATGTCAGCTGGATGCGAGAAAGTGCGGTAATTGAATACAGGCTCTCGATGTGGATCGGTGGAATTGATGAGAATTGAGCCACGGCTGAGAGGCTTGAGCAGGGCGATCGGTATGACAGATCCACCAGAAAACGCGGTTTCCTGGACCATGGAGTCTAGCGAGCCGAACGCCGAGATAATGAGGCTACTCTGAGCCCTGTACCCTTCCAGTAAGGTGTCATCGATGTCGGCTGGTAGAACTTCCTGCAGTCCGACCTCGGCCGCATCATCTATGATTTTCTGGAATTGCTGCGTGACGTTCTGAAGCGGCAAGAAGCACACGCAGCTTCCACTGAGGTATGTAGTGGTGTAAGGGCCTTCGACTTGACGTTAGCAACGCACCCAGCTACTAGAACAGTCGCCTCCTCTCACCTTGACGTGATTCGTAGTACTCGTTCAAAGCATCCTGCGCCCAGTCCGGATGGGTGAAAAACCAATCAGCACTTGGCTTATCCCAATTCGTATCTATAAAGGAGATCAGCTTGATACCAACAATGTGAAAGGGGGTAGGCGGGCTGGGAGAAGAGCTTCATACACGTGAAGTTGGGGTAGAAGGACGGCTGATCCTGGAAATTGTAGCCTACACCAGGCAGGTCGACCAGAACCTCGATTCCCAAACTGGAGAGCAAGTCCTCGGGGCCAATGCCTGAGAGCTGCACAATTTGAGGACTGCGGAGGGCACCGGCCGCGATGATTACTTCGCGGTTAGACGTAGCCGTGAGTATGTTGTAGATATCTTCCCTCGAGGTAAACTATGAAAAAGTCAGCTTCTACCACGATTGTGTATCAACGTGTTGAAGTTGGGTGAACAAACTTCAACTCCCGAAGCTTCCTTGTTCTCGTTGAATAGAACTTTAGTGACGGAATGGCCTGTGAGCAAGTGGTAATTCGGCCTGTTGCCCTGACCTCGACGATAGTACGCGGTACTCGCCGAGCATCGCGACTGATTCCAATGAGTCAGGGACATTGGCGAATAGAAGGCACCACGTGAGTGACCGCCATCAGGCTCTGGATTGAGAGAGACCCCGATACTGGCCCAGGCACGGTAGAAATAATCTAGATAACTAGTCAGGGGTTCTCTTTGGACTCCGAGCGGACTAATGAGCTTCTTACCTAGATTATCGAACTGGAAAGGCGGGAAACTAGATTCCACAGGACCATTTGAACCGTGAACGTTGAGATCAGCCGAAAGAGGGAAACGGGCCTGTAAATCTGGGGCTGCGGGAGTGAAGTTCTCGCTCTGTCGGTGTCTCAGCAACGCGTCAATTCACCAATGGCTTTAGTACTGGCCTTCTTGAAATAAGGCAAAAGACCCTCCCATCCCCAACCAGGATTACCCAGACTCTCCCAGTCGTTGTAATCTGCCTCAGAGCCGCGTGCGAAGAACATTCCATTGACGACGGTCCCTCCACCAACCACTGCCCCTGAATAGAGCGGCTGAGTACGACCATCGAGGCCTGGCTGCGGCACGCTCACGTAGTTGCGCGAGTATTTCTCAGGCACGGGCAGTCCAGGTACCAGCGTGCCTGGCTCTTGGTCATCTCTGTTCTCGATGTCAGTAGACGGGGGCACTTTTTGCTGTCAGGAGACTAGTCATACACGTAGCCATATTCGATGACGAGAACTGACACTGCAGAAAGCGAGGGCTTTAGAGACCGAACCTCAACAGAATACTCCCTCCAGCAACATACCATCTGGATTTTCTGTGAGGCGTGCGGCGACGGTGAGGCCGCTGGTGCCTCCTCCTACGATGATGTAGTCATAACTTGACTGCAAGTCGTCGGCGTGGTCAATTACGGTTGCAGGTAAGGGAAAGCACTTGAGCGTTGAAGCGAAGACCAGCAGAAGCAAAAGAAGCCGCTTCTGGAGCAGAGACATTGTTAACAGAACAAGACGACCTACTGAACGGAGCTCCTGAGCTCATAGATTTGTTCTTTCCCATACAGGGGCCTGCGTTAAGGATATTGCAGTGTCAGCTGGACGGATCTTCCAGCTTGTCCTCCCAGCGTCAACGAGTGTCATTCTGTATCGGGCTAAGAACGAGCGATCTGAGGTTCAGCAGAATATACCCTTTTACGTTAGGAACCTTGGAAAGAAGCACGATTAATCAGCGGAAAGTTGGGGGTGTCTACGAGGGAGTGCCTTAGGCCTTCAGTCGAGGTCTAGCGTGCCCGTTAGAACTCAAACAGTGCAAAATTAAGCCTAAATCTACGCTACCTTTTAGCGGTAAGCTAGGAGGCATTAGTGGGCTTGACTGCACGTTGGTCCCTTACATCACCATGCCCGTACTATTTACCAGCTGTGGATGGGTACCTAGTAGACAGCCCAGCAACCGATTTCCCACGATCCGCGCATCAAAATATCTGTCAACTGGTGCTTCAGAAAAGCTCACGATGAGCAAGAATGGCCTTGACGAGCTGGAAAATCTTCCCGTTCTTCACCGTTGCCCAAGTGCCAGTGCCAGCCGACGACGATGGCGCCTATATCTTTGATGTACAAACACTGATGATGCCTCAAGTATCAAGATGAAAGCTAACGTTTACAGACCGATCTGACCTGTTTGACGACCTCAGCCGATCACATCTTTCTCGGTGACGATAGTGGACACATCAGACAGCTCTCACAGGCCTTCGAGATCACTAAAACGTTCCTTGCTGCTGACACACGCCACGCGGCCGTACGGTTTCTGAAGCATATCCCAGACACATCATTCCTCCTCTCGATATGCGAAGACCTTCCGAACGAGCCAACACTGAGAGTGTGGGACTTGGCCAAGACTGAAAAAAGGTCGACGAGTCCTAAATGTCTCTGTACAGTCAAGGTACAGAATGGACGAAGACCATTTCCGGTATGCTACTGGCCCAGGCTGTAGGACTAAGCTGAGAAGAGGTTCAGGTATCGGCTCTTGCTGCCTTGGATGATTTGACGCAAGTGGCTGTGGGCTTTGCCAATGGGTCGGTGACCATCATTCGAGGAGACTTCATTCACGATCGTGGGACCAAGCAGAGGACGGTGTTTGAGTCTCAAGATCCGATAACTGGTCTGCAAGTCAGGCAAGGCGGCGTCAAAGTGCTGTACATTGCGACTACTGGAAAGATCTCTTGCCTTGTTGTCTCCGGGAAGGGTCAAGGACAACCTGTCCGTACCGTTGATAATCGTGGTTGCAATGTGGGCTGTATGACCTTGGACCCCGCCACCAATGATCTCATCATTGCCAGAGAGGATGCTGTCTACTATTATGGTCCGAATGGAAGAGGCCCAAGCTATGCTTTCGACGGTCCCAAGAAATTGGTCCAAGTTTATAAGGAGTATGTCGGATTAGTGTGTCCGCCGCGCGTGGCCCAAGTCTCGAAGAGCAAGACATTCAGACGCCTCGGAGCTGATGAGATTGATGACATCTTTGCAAGTTCTTCCTTTACTTTGCTTGACACCGATTTGAGGTATGTCGCCTACACCGAATCGTTGCCTGCCCCACCAAAAGAAGTGTTTGTGATATGGGGAGAACTTTTTCTGTTGAGCGAGGACGGAAAGGTAAGTCCCATAACATGTCGGTAGTACGGACACTGACAGGAGATAGCTTTTCCGTTATCAGGAGAAGACGCTGCAGCAGAAGCTTGACATACTGTATCAGCTCAATTTGTACATTCTTGCCATCAATCTGGCGCAGAAATTCGGCGCTGATACTGCCTCACAAAACATTATTTTCCGCAAATACGGCGATTTTCTGTACCAGAAAGGGGACTACGATACTGGCATGCAACAATATCTGCGCGCAATAGACAACACGGAGCCGTCACAAGTCATTCGCAAATTCCTAGACACCCAGCAGATTCACAACTTGATCGATTATCTAGAAGAGCTACACGAGCATGATAAAGCAACGGCAGACCATACGACTTTACTCCTTAATTGCTATGCGAAAATGAAAGACACGGAGAAGCTAGACAAGTTCATTCGCACGCCTGGCGAGCTCAAGTTCGACTTGGACACGGCAATTCCGATGTGCAGACAAGGAGGGTACTACGAGCAAGCGGCATATTTGGCAACTAAACATGGCGACAATGAGATGGTCATCGACATCCTGATTGAAGATCTCAAAAAGTACGCCGAAGCACTCCAGTACATCTGGCGGCTCGAGCCGGAAGCAGCGTATCCAGTCCTGATGAAATATGCTCGCGTCCTTATCCAACACTGTCCTACCGATGCTACCAAGCTGTTCATCGACTACTATACAGGGCAGTACGAACCACGAGAGGACGTGCCTGCCGTAGCTGACATTCAACCAGAAGTCAGTGGTGGTGCATTTCAAAGTCTCTCTGTCCTCTGGACGCTGCCCTTTGTCGGAAGTAAGAGTTCAACCACAACAGCGGCAGCTCCTCCTACCACTGAACCGCCGTCTGAATTCGCAGCTGACCAAATACCGGAACGTGTGCCCTTGTACGAGAAGCCCAGGCCAAGAAACGCGTTTTCATCCTTTGTCGATCATCCTTCAGAATTCATCACATTTTTGGAAGCTCTCCTGAAACAGACAGACCTATTTCATAATGAAAAGGTCGACTTGACCACAGCCTTGTTTGAGATGTATTTGGAAAGCGCAAACAGAAGCACCGACCAGTCCGAAAAGGACAAATGGCAGCAAAAGGCCAAAGACCTTATTATTGAAAGCGATGTGCGAAAAGCAGAGGTCGAACCGAGTATTGACACTTCAAACGTCCTCCTGCTATCCTCTTTATCGAAGTTTCCTACTGGCACCACCCTTGTTCGTGAGCGAGCAAACCTGTATCCCGACATATTCCGCTCGTACACTTCGGCGAAAGATACCACTGGCGCCATATCAGCACTCAGGAAGTATGGTCCCGAAGATCCATCGCTCTACGTACTGGCTCTTACATATTTCGGATCGTCAGACAAGATCCTCAACGAGCCTGGAGTGAAGGAGGAGGTGCAAACATGCCTGCAAAAGATTGACCAAGAACGTCTCTTGGCGCCACTTCAGGTGGTTAAAATTCTCTCGCAAGGCGGTGCCATGACCATGGGGATTGTGAAGGACTATTTGGCAACTAACATTGCCCGCGAACGAAAAGAAATACGCAGCAATCGACAGCTCGCAGACTCCTACCGCACGGAGACAGCCTCCAAGAAGAGTGAGATTGAAGAGCTTGTCACCAAACCTGTCGTGTTCCAAACTCGACGGTGCAGCTCATGCGCGGGAAGCCTTGACTTGCCGGTGGTGCATTTCATGTGCAAGCACTCTTTCCATCAGCGGTGCTTGAATACACCCATTGGCACGAGTGTTGAGAATGCAGAGTGCCCGATTTGCCAGCCCGGGAACGAGACCATCAAGAGGATACGTAGAGTTCAGATCGAGAGCACAGAACAGCACGATCTTTTCAAGCGTGAGCTCGCGAGGAGTACCGACCGTTTCGGGACAGTCAGCGAGTTTTTTGGTCGGGGCGTGATGTCTACTGGTGTGCCAGCTGAATGAGCTAACCTGCATAAAAGAGAGAAAAGGTATGCAGCGTCTTCCACGAGTATAGCTCCATCCGATAGAGGAGTACACGATGGGCAAACATCACAGTTCTATACATCATCTGGCATACACTCCGGCCTGCGACAGACTGATGCTGGACACTCACAGCCAAGGAATTCCACAGGACATAGGAGGGAGGAAGCTCGATCAGTTCCGACGTTCAAACCAGTTGTCCTCTATCTGATTGCCTGTTAACTTTGAATTCGAAATTTACCATGAGGGAATAGTGCAAGGTTGGGGCACATTAGTCTGCAGACCCGTTCGGAGTCAAGGGACAGACAGGATTGTACGTCTTTGGTGGTCTGTTCTCACGGGCTTCTAACAAGGTTGCTCGTCACGTGGTTGTTGAACGACTAGTTGTCCAATGTGTCGTGGACTCGGATCTAGTAGGTACGTGGGGCAACAGGGTCGCACAAAGAAGCAGGCAGCCACGGGGAAATCAACGTGATCAAATAGACATATCTGTCAAATCAAGGCCGCGTGGTCGCCGCCGCCGCAATGATGCCTTGCACATTCTTTCTGCATCACCGAAAATGAGCGAAGCTGTTTCTGGCATACTCCGAGTACGCAATCAGTATATGTAAAAGCGTCGGACATGCACTAGTAGACAAATCTGCTAAACGAGGTGGGCCTAGATAGATGACTTTGATCTCGAGGAACACACGCCGTGACCATCTCAGCCTCGACCGAAGTTTTACATGCCGAAAATTCGTGGTCTCTTGACCTCTTTGGCACTTGACTGGATCAACAGCATCCGAGGAGCACAATTTAGCCCGCGTGAATCATTTCTGTTAAGGTGATCAAACGGACGATCTAACAGCTGGCACAGAGCACGCCGCAATTATTGACGATGATAACGACGCGCGGCGTTTCGTTTGACCGACAAACCGCGCCCGCTGCCGTGCAAGTATTACTACATCGAATTTTGTTCAATGTACCAATACAAAACCCTGGGCAGCACGAGATCACGGGAAGACGGGCAACCACCCCTTGAACTTTCGAGTTCAAGTTGGGAGGTTGTCTCGGGTGCTTGTGCGGATTAGGAAATACCCCACCGCCACGAGCGTTTTTGCTTGGCGTGGTCCCCGGATCACATTGGACAGAGTGCACAACTTTAAGATCGCTGGTGATCTCTCCTATGCGGCTCTCCCTTCTTTTACTTTTGCTTCGATTTGCATGCTCAATCTTGTCGTTTGGCGAGCTTTTGAGAGTTGGTTGGTCAGGAGGTTCAACACCTTGATACATTCAAGCCTCTGGGACCGCCGGTAGCTTCATATCTACCCGCAGGCGACTATGCAGTGGATCCCGAATCTCACGGATGTGGTATGGTTTGTTGCTATCTCGTTACATTCGCCGTCACTGCGATGGGACCTCTTTCGATAAGGCTGGCTAGCTGCATGTTGCCTGTGTGTGTGTGAGTGTGAGAGAGAGAGATGTTTTGGCCGACGCCAGAAAAAGTTCGCTGCCAGAGCTTGAGAGCTCGTCCTGATATCCCCGAAAAGTGTAGCCATGCTCACTCCACCAGGATCCCCGTTTTGTTGATCAGGATGGCTTGAACTGGTTTGTTTGCTCCTCCCCTCGCGTCTTTGTGTATATATGGCCGGTTGACCAACTGCTTTGTGGGACGAGCCTGCCTTGAAAAAAAGGTTCTTGATATGACTGCTGCGCAGCATTACAGCGATCTTGTTTCGCGTCCTTTCCTTTGAACGAATTGCTCAACACACTCCCTAGCATACCAAAAATGCAGTCCTTCGTTTTTCTTGCTTTTCTTTCATTCTTTCTCTCGGCGACAGCTCTTCCTACGACGATTGACAAGCGAGGTATGTGGCAGAAAATCAAATGGCTACAAGAACGAATCTAACACGTGCAGGTATATCAACGTCACAATTATCACAATTTGCTCTGTATGAGCAATATGCAGCAGCAGCATATTGCGCGGACAACAATGATGACTCCTCTGGGAACATCACCTGCTACTGCGGAAACTGTGCTGAGGTGCAGAACGCTGGAGCCACATCGTTGATCGAATTCCAAAAGTATGTCCACAAGCTTTATTGCTAGGGGAGCCCAGGCTAACCGCTTTGCTAGCATGGGAGAGACCGATGCAACGGGATTCGTGGCCGTGGACAATATCAACCAGCTCATCGTTCTTTCATACCGAGGCAGTACATCACTGGGAAACTGGATTGCAAACGTCAACATTGACCTCAGCTCGTTCTACGGATGCAGCGGGTGCAAGGTCCATGCTGGCTTTCTCTCATCCTGGAACGATTCCAAGGAGTCAGTCAAGGCTGCATTAGCACAGGCGAAAGCCAAGTATCCCTCGTACCAGATCATCTTTACCGGGCACAGTCTTGGCGGTGCGATATCAACACTTGCTGCTGCAGACCTGAGGCAGCAAGGATTCAACGTTGCTCTGGTGAGTTTAGATGTTGGCTTCCTGACTCTTCACGCTAACTTAGCGAGCAGTACACGTATGGATCGCCCATGGTCGGCAACGACGTATTTGCAAACTTTGTCAGCAACCAGAACGGCGGCAACTACCGCGTTACACATGCATCTGACGCGGTACCCAAGTTGCCAGGTTATCTACTTGCCTATCGACATGTCAGTCCGGAGTACTGGATCACGGCGGGCACTGGCAAGACGGTTGGTGCGGGAGACATCAAGACGAGCAGTGGCATCCTGAACTTGATGGGCAATCAGGGGACTCTGCTGTCGACGATAAGTGATCACCTGTGGTACTTTAATTCCATCGCTGGATGCACGAGCGGATTTGAGCTGTGATGAGAAAGCCGGCTTGAAAAGGGGACCAGACCTGTTAGCATGGCAGCCTTGGAAACTGCCATGCATGTAAATAATGTATATATATATCATTAGCCCCATCAAACTTGGCATTCGATGATTTGTGCAAACGTAGCAAACTCCCGAGTTGACGAAGCGATGCCGCGATATATCCATTACAGGATCAACGTTTCAGTCGCCATCGACGTGCAGGTAAATCACCTTGTATCGAGATCGACCGACTCGGGTTGTCATGAACCATGCTACCTCGATAGCGCTGCGCTCGGTCGGCCTGTGTGCACGAACCACACCATGGCCGCAGCCAAGTCAAGTGCTTCGAAGCGCATGTCGTTCTTATACTAAGAATGTGGTCATTCCCCAGCAGCTCACGAGCACATCATGGCGATGGAGAAGCCTGCAACCCTTCTGCTCGCAAAGCAGTCAGCCCCAGACTCTCCGACCGCCGTCTGCGAAGACAAAACGAGATGGACGGCATTTCCACACGTCACGAACACTGAAAGTGCTCAAGGCATACGACGAGGCACACGAGGATGGACTTTCATTCCGGGACAGCGCTCTCGACAAGCGCGAACTGTCGGCGATCTTCCAGATCCCCAATCTCGACCCGGTGCTCGCCAACCGGCTACTGAAAGTGCTGCACGCCCGACGAGTCGATGGGACCCTCGACATCCCGCTCGACGAGGAGCTTTCATCGCTGCTGACGGACGTCCCCGAAGCTGAAGAAGTCGCGTTGGAGTGGCTGCGCAACGAATACCCTGTCGACGAGGATGCAGCCATCCTCGCCCGGTTCCAGCGCGAAGAGGCACCTCGCGAGCAGGAGCATCCCAGTGCGTTGATGGAACGGGCGCAGAAGCTGGGCCTGTTCAAGACACAAGACCAATCGCAGAAAGAAGATGGCGAGTACTACGGGCCCCAGAGTGGGCGATACTATGCACGGCTGAGCGAGAGGAAGGATGACGTCTTTGGACGGTCGGCCATTGACCGCATCAGAGCGGAGAACGAGGCGAAAGCGGAGCAGGAAGAGAGACTGCTGCAGGAGCAGATCGATCAGAGCATGAAAGAGGCAGAAGCGAAAGTGCAAACACAAACGGCTCCTAAAGCACTGGCTGAGAGGCCCGAGCAGAGCATCGAAGTGTCTGATGGCAAGGGAGGGGTTCGTCCTCCAAATGAGTTCGAAAAGTGGATCATACGGGCTCAGCAGAGAGCCTCAACTAAACTGACGCTCGAGTCGCCCGAGGTCGTGAATATGACCTCTACACAGCGGATCTTGCCTAGTCTTCTGTTCGTGCTGGCTGCCTGTGGAGGTCTCTACTTGTTTACGCAGTACTGGGAGCCGCCTCGGAGAAGTGAGCGCATGTTGCCCAACGTCAGTCTATCCGTCGCGACCTGTGGAGGCATCCTCGCAGCGAACACGCTCGTCTTCCTGCTCTGGAGATTCCCCCCTGCGCTGGCCGTTTTGAACCGGTTCTTCATCGTGGTGCCGGCCTACCCACGCTTCGCGAGCATGCTTGGCAACGTATTCAGCCACATCTCCACGCGACATCTATTGCTGAACATGTTTTCGTTGTTCATCTTCGGTCCCAGCCTACATGAGGACATTGGACGAGCAAACTTTCTGGCCATTTATCTAGCAGCTGGCCTGATTGGGAGTCTGGTCAGCTTGAGCTCGTTTGTGTTCAGAGGCGTGCTGTACACAAGCTCTCAGGGCGCGTCGGGCTCTGTCTGGGGCATCACTGCTGCCTACCTGTGGCTGCACAAGGATGACAACTTTAGCTTCATCTTCATTCCGTCGGAATATCAGGACCAAGCTTTGACCAAGGGCTGGGCATTGCTAGCAGTGATTGTTGTGCTGGATACTGTGGCTGCAGTACGAAAGGCAGGGATTGATATTGCAGCACACTTGACGGGCGTGGTTGTGGGTATGGCCTCTGCTGCGCTATGGAAGGAAGAGCACGGAGAAGTGAAGAAGCAAAATAGGCCTGGCTTGTTGGCTGGGTGGGTAGACGAAGCGTCACGCCGACTGCAGAAGTGAAGTCGTAGTAATACAATAGACCGGTCGGGCAGTACTTGAACCTGCAGATGCTCCAATTGTGTGACTATCCTATATTATCCTATATATACCTTAGATATATATCTTGTGCTCCTTAGGAAGACATAAGAATGTTGCTACAAGGATTGAATTTCAAAGTTGTGTAGTAGCGGGTGGATTTCCATATTAATTGTTTTGGTACGGGACTAATCGATAAGCAAACGCAACGACATCATTTTTTCCAAAGCCGTAACTAATATATTTCTCAATTTCTGGAGTAAAAATACAGGCAAATTCTTCAGCTAGAGACCGCCCTGATACTCAAAACTGAACAGAAAACGACCTATCAACTCTCTCTGAATTCCAACTAGGCTCAGGCAACTGGTGTTCCTTCTTCTCCCACCACAGACTGGCAAATCTGTGACCGTGTTTGAGCCGGCAATTTTCCTTCCCAGCAGACGACCAAAGCCCCCCACCCCCACCCTCCTTCAATACAAAAATAGTCTGCCTATAGCTTACACTTGGAGGAAACAAGCCTCAAGTTCCTCGGTGCAGTAGCCAGAGCGCCGAACATGGCAGCCGAACCCGAACCCGATAGTATGGACAATATCCCACAACTAAGGCACATCACCACACTGCACACTCCATCCGCAGGAACACGAACATGGTCCTCCGTCCCGCATCCTTCATCGCGAACACCGCTCCTCGCCACCGCCGCGTCCGACAAGAGCGTCTACGTCTGGGACATGCGCGACTGGAAGCTCCTGAGCACCATTGCCGGCGGCCATAAGCGCAGTGTGCGCTGTGTCGGGTGGAAGGACTATGGGGAACTTAGTTCGAGGAAGAGGCAGAAGGTAAATAGTGGTAGTGGTATGGATGTAGGTGTAGGTGTTGATGAGATGGAACAAGAAGACGATGAAGATGATGATGCAGGGTATGAAACTGAGACTGAGCAGCAAGAGCAAGAAGAGCAAAAAGAGCAGGTGGTGCTGGCGACGGGCTCATTCGATGCGAATTGTGGGATCTGGGTGTGGAATCGTAATCCAAATAATAATGCCTCTGTGGTGGGGGCTGGTCTTGCTGCGCCCGTGCAGTCAGTCCCTGGCGCTTTTGAGGATGATGATGACCTGGCCGAGAGAGATTTTACTGCAGATCAGGACGAGCAGGATGAAGACGAGGAGTGGAATTTTTCCACCCTCCTTACGGGGCCGGAGAGTGAGATTAAGGGGTTGGCGTTTAGTCCGCCTCACTATGGAGCTAATTTGCTTGCTACTTCGTCGAGGGATAAGAGCGTGTGGGTTTGGGAGGAGGTCGAGCCCGAGGAGTGGGAGACTGTCGCTGTCTTGAGCGAGCATACGGGGGATGTCAAGTGTGTTGAGTGGTTGAAGGGAGCGAGAACGACGAGGCAGCAATTGAGGAGGCGGCTGAAATACAGACGTCAAGACACGGGAGGTGAGGACCGTGGAGATGATGATGAACCAGAGGAGGAGGAGATAGTGCTTGGGCAACGAGAGCTCCTGGCGTCCGGTTCATACGATGATACAATACGCTTGCATCACGACGACGAAGCAGAGGGCGACTGGATTACGATTGCTGTGCTGACAGGCCACGATGGCACAGTCTGGGACCTGCAGTTTGAGTCGTTCGTTAATCTTGCCTCGTACCCGACGACGAGCACGACTGAGGAAGAAGTAATTGCTGATTGGGCACCGAGACTGGTCAGCTGCTCAGATGATTTGACTGTGCGGGTGTGGAGCAAGCAGCTCAACCAGAAAGAAAAGGTCGAGAAGAGGAAGCGGCTCACAGAGGCACGGCTGGTGGCCCAACAGCCTACTAGTAGGACGAACGGCAGTGACGCAGCTGGATCTACGAGCAGTATGATGCAGACGGGCTTCGCCAGCAGTCGCATACCCAGCGTGATCCGACCACCGACCAGCACAGAGAAATGGGTCGAAGAAGCGAGGTTGCCTGCCGTGCATGTGCGGAGTGTGTACGCAGTCGACTGGAGTGCAAGCACAGGGCTTGTCGTTAGTTGTGGCGGAGACGGTGTCATAGCAGTCTATCGAGAAGTCGCTGTATCTGCAAGCGATGTTTCGTCTGATGCCCAAAACGACGTGGTCATGAACGGCGTCTCAGAGCAGGATATGATGGCTGCTGACGATGAGGCGGGTGATGGTATCAAGAAGGTGAAAACGGAGTGGAAAGTGGTGGCGATCATAGAGGCTGCCCACGACGAGTACGAGATCAATCATGTCTGCTGGGCGCCGAGGAGAGATGCACGGCGAGTGCAGCAACAGCAACAGCAGCAGCAGGACCTAGATGCTGAAGACGAGGAGTATATAATCTCGACTGGAGATGATGGCCAGGTCAGGGTGTGGCGCCTACCAGAAGACCTTCGCAAGGCACTCAGGCGGGGGTGAGAAAGAATGGACAAATCCTTGAACCCCCCGCAGCTTCAAGTTCGTGAGGGAACAGCCTGTAGACCAATTGAATATCATCCACGTTCAACTCGCAACCACGGTGCTCAACATTGCTCAACATTATCAGTCACATGGTGATAAATTGCCCGTGATTGAGATGACTAGAATTTGTTGATCTGTGGGTGCCAAACTATGCCGCCAACTTCCTTTTGACAATTCGACGAATGCTCATCTTTCTTCTGTTCCCACGCCGCGTGCTCGAAATACATACATCCATACATACAAGTCATGTCATGTCATGTCAATCTTGGACTTTTTGACTCTTCTCTCCTCAGGCTCTCCAATGTGTCCAGCCCTCCTCTAGCCAGGACGGGTCCCAGGAACTCGGACTAACAACTCTGGCTGAAACCTCGGATCCTTTCAAGTTTCCAAAAGCTGCCCGTTCCGTCTATATTCGTTTTGTCTTCGCTCCGCTTCTCTTTCCCCCCTTCTTCCTCCTTTCTCAATCCCAATTCTCACTCCGATTTCTTTGCATTCTCAACTCTTCCCCGGCGTCTTCCCCGCGTCGGCCTCCCCCTCCTCCTCGCCCATCTTCTCCATCTCATCAATACTGATATTCTCTTTATCGGCGTGGACGTCCTGCTCCGACGACGTCGCTAGGTTGGGGTTCCACTCGCCCTCGCCCTCTTCCGCTTTCTTAACCGAGTCCTCCTTGTTCTTCTCGATTGTCTGCGCGCGGTCGGCTTGGTCTGGTACATCGAGAGAGGACATGTCATTAGTTGCATGCGCAGAACAGAAGGAGATCGGTAGATGAATGATGGGCTGGGAGAAGTATACGTATGTATGCTGGGCAATGCAGAGACAGACAGACAGACAGACAGACAGACAGACAGACAGACAGACAGGTAGGTGGTGTAGAGGAGAAATGAAAGCCAAGAGAACAAGAAGAAGGGAGAGCGGAGCAGATTCCCCAAAGACGAAAGATCAAGACTAGTTAGTGCAGGTGCTGACATACCGTTACTATCGTTCTCGCTCAAAGCCCATCTCGCCGTCGACGTATGAAACGTCGCAGCCGGTCTGTACACCACCGCTCTCGACACCGGGCGCAGCGGTGCAAATGATCGTCTGAAGAGATACATCTCGGGGGGTATGTACAGGATTTTGTTGAGGAAGGGTAGGAAACGGCAGGTAGGGTTGAAGTTCGGAAGCTTTTGACCAGCTACTGTTTCGCTTTGCTATTGCTATTGCTATTTCTCGTTCTCTTTTCTCTTTCTCCTACTCTCTAGCACATCAGATCAGATCAGATCAGATCGATAGGTTACCGAGCTGTAGATCGCTGTATCAGACGCTTGCTTCCTGGATCTCAAACGACTTGGACAAGATTGCCAAAATGATAGAATTGGGGGGAGAGATATCTGCTCTTCGTATACTACAGTGTAGGTAGGTAAAAGTCTCCCGCTCGAGTAACATACATCAGCTCGCGCGAAACCTCAACTTTCGCTTTCTAGAGCGAGCTTGCAGAAACACGATACGTCATTGGATAGGGAACACACAATCGCACCCCCGGTACACTGCTAAGTTCCGGCCAATCAATTGCGTGGGGAATGTAATTCTTGCGGAGTTTCAAGTCCGAGTCGGTGAATTCCCTCCCGAACTTTAGGGCCAGCGGCTTGAAACGATACAAAGGAAAGTGGATACGCTCCCATGAATGCGTCCCGAATATCATGCTTGGCCCTTTGCTTGGTATCTTTAAAAAAAAAGTATCGTACACCACGCCCTAACCCGGTATATTAGCAATTGTCAGGATGTTTTTAGTTCTTTAATGAACTATTACCGCGTACAATTGCGACAATTTTGGGACTTTAGGACTTTAGGACTTTAGCAAATAAAAGTAAGAGCCTCACGTGTCCGGATCTGTATTTTCATCGTACAATTACGCGTACTCTTGAAATTCCCCGTCGTTGGAACCTTGGAAATACCTGTATCTAGAGCGGCCTGACCTAACGTACATTACTACCTATTATCTAAGTACCTGGGTACCTAGTTAGCATAATTACGCTTGGAATATTTTAGTCTGACCTCCTTGGATATCACTCACTAGACTATTCATACAATATCAAATCCTGTCTTCTTTAACAAAATCTATTTCGTCGTAGGACAAGCGGAAACTACCCTCTCACCCTTTCTGTCGCGGACGGCAGCGGTATGGTGTGGTGGGCCTTTCGCTTGTTACTCATCTATCACGGGATCAAGTAGGAACGTGGTATTGTGCTTTGATTGATAGAAAGTTGTACAAAGAGCTAAAGAGAGTGGTGCCGTCCAGCGTAGCTGTAAAAGTACGGTCTGGACGAGTCACGTCCTACCTGTCCCGGGTGGTCTTAACAGAGATAGAAGAGATTTGCGAAACACCCTTTGTTTCAAGTCGCGTACCGATATAAAGGACTTGTATCCCCCATTTCAGCAAGTTCTTCTTCGGTGTGTTTTGCTCGAATCTCCTCAACCGACAAAGCGCTCCTCTTGGCGTTAATCCGTCTAAGAATCAGTCCGTAGGCAGCGCAGGGCACGATACCCGTGGCAACGAGCATGCCGAGACTGGTCCCAAATCCCGCTGGATATTCTGGTGCTTCGGAAGCAATGAAGATGTTGGAGCCGACAACCTGCAGAAATAAAACACGTTAGCCACCAGTATCAAGCCCGCTTAAATCGCGACAAAAATAAAGAAATAGACTGTTGGTTTGGGTCTGAGCCAACCACTTTGACAAGAATAAACATACCCCGCTGATGACGGCTAACGAGGTAATGAACCCGATACCGGAGGCTCGCTTCGTGGAGCCAGCCAAATTCAAAGATCCCCAAGCTGTCATGCTCGGAACAACTGGGTAGAGTCCACCGGCGAGCACGAAACAGCCCAGTAGAGTTACTCCTTTGAGGCTCTTGTAGCGGACGCTGGAGAGGATGATCGCGGCGCCGATCGCCGCAAAGATGAGTGGGATCATGATCGCAAGCGTCCGGTTTTTATAGCGGTCAGCGAGATAGCCCACCGCGAACGTGCAGATGCATGCAAATATGTAAGGAGGCACGCTCATTGCTTGCGCATTCGAGGCCGAGTATCCCAGGTCCGCGATGATGGTCGGCAGTACGAAAGATATAGCGTAGATCGATGTTGAAACCGTGAAATCGATGAGGCCCAGGAAATAGACGTGGAACGAACGAAACATTTTTCGCACTTCCGTCCACGAAAAAGGGTCGCTCTCTGCAACACCAGTCTCACCGCCGGCCGCGAAGCGACGTCGTAACACCAAGAAACGTCGTTCTTGTTCGTCGAGCCACTTGGCTTTCTCTGGTGCTGGCTGAAGCCACCAAAATGAGGTGACACCAACAGAGAAGGTGATGAGCCCTTCAATCACGTAAATGAAGCGCCATCCCCGGTAGCCCCAGGTGTGGTCGAGCTGGCCGATTGCGTAGGCGAGGAGGCCGGAAAATGCGCCAGAAAGGGAGGCGCCTGCATAAAAGAAGTTCATCCGAGTATGGATCTCGTCGGGCGAGTACCACGTGGTCAGAGTGTAGGTACATCCACCGTACATTCCTGCCTCGGCGACGCCAAGAAGAAGTCGGAACGAAATCCAGCCGGCATAGTTGGATTGTAAACCAGAGCAAATTGTGATAACGCCGACGGCCGTCACCAAGGTTGGTAACCAAATCTTCTGACCAAGACGCTTCAGCGCAATGTTGGCGGGGCTGCGGTAAATGGTTACTTTGGGTTACGATCGAAAGACGACGAGAAAGAGGAGGGGGGTAATTACAATGCAAACGTAGCGTAGGTGACGAAAAGGACCGTCAAGCCGGCGTTCCACTGTTGACCAGAAAGCCCCATATCCGTCATTGCCCCGAACAGTTTTGCGTTCCCTGTTTTCCACGTCAGAGCTAGATCAACCAAGATGGGTTTGTTTTGTTAAGACGGGACTGACCGACATTGCTTCGATCTATGTAGGACAACAGATAGATAAGCAGCAATTGTATCAAGACACGCACACTAATTCAGGGGTTAATATTCAAGTTCTGCCACGTGTGGGTTGAATAGAGCTCAGTGAATACTTACTCCACCTTGATCTTAAGCTTCCGTAAACGCTTGCCTTGGAAAACCTCAGCTAAGCCATGATACTCCGCGAGCTCGTTCGCTACGGAGGATACTGATAGGCTTTTTGATTCTCCTATCCGAACATCTTCTGGGTCAGATGCAATGGCGGGTTTGTAAATGTCGGGTTGACCCATGATGGTGACCCTGAAAATACAATTGAGTCTTCCGAGGACTGATCCAACTGGGTGCGAAATGTGATCAGAAAAGTGGTCATGGGGATAATGTGAGTTTTATAAGTTTTATAAAGATAACAGCTACTTGTTCTTTCTACGATCTACGTCGGGGCCTCACGGGAGAGCTTAGCTTGGTAGTGCGTGGTAGTGCTGTTTGTTTCATTACCCGAGTTACCCCGTTGACCTTTATCTAACCTTTTATCGGCGGTAAGTGTCGGGAAGAAGCCGACACTCGGTCCGCCTGTGCATGGCGTTCGGCGCTCGAAATATTCCACCAATCACCGTAACGCTAATGAACCTTGGCGCGCCTGGCAAACCCCCCTTTCAACAGCTAGTGGTCGAGATGTGTACATGCAGAACGCCCCTTGAACTTATCAACTGAGCATATCTCTATACTCGAGATATCCATGTTGGCAGGTGCTCTCTACTTATCAAGCTCTGCAAAAGTCCACGAGGCTATGAACAGAATATAAATCACGATAAGAGAGACGGGATCTGATGACATGACTCATCCCGACTACTGATCAAGCCGAGAGAGGCTCACCTGAAATATGGCGCGGAGATAAATCTGTGGCGTATTTCGAGATAGATTTCGAGAGCTGTGGCATTCAGCCGGATCACTACAAACACTGGGGAGATAAAACTTGGCACAGAAAAGAACCAGTGCGCTATGACGCTCCGACTAGGATTGCAGGAAGCTATCGCGTAATCGGATATAGTTAGAGCCACCGGTCAATTTGAATGCTGTCGCGCGGTCTTTGACGACTGCCTGTTGCCAACACCATTTGTACGCTGACATCTTACGGTCCTCTATGTGAGTTTTTTGGACGCGAAGCTCACACAGAAAGACCACGAGAATACATCCACCACAATCCAATAATCGAGACGAGATGAGGGCTCAGAATCTGTCTATCTCTTCTTCTCTCCTATAGCTGCAAACGAGTAGAGGATACATATACCCCAATCCAATTCGGGTAACCCAGTCACAGTGTGACTTACTCTGATTACATGCCTGAGGTGTTGGCTGAAGATTATCTGCTTGAATTGCTTATAATGCTTCTCGTGCTCGTGACGAAGTTCATTGTTTTCATGATAAGCCCTTGTACAAATCATCTTGCTCGAGCTTGGGCACTTTACTCGTGACAACGCGGCCGTCCTTGATAACGCTCAGTATCGTCTCCTCTGGCTTACTCAAAACCTTCACATCCTCCAAGGGATTCTTGTCGAGCACGAGACAATCGGCAATGAAGCCCTTTTGAATCTCACCAATCTTGCCTTGCAACTTCAGCGGCTCGGCAGCGTTGAGAGTGGCACACCTCAACACCTCCGCCGGCTCGAAGACCTCATTGAGGAGGTAAAAGCCAGTATTTTGTTGATAGTGTGTTCCTCCCAACAGATCAGAGCCATAACAGACCTTTGCACCAGCTTTCTTCAGAATCTCTAGTGACTTGGGGCCGCTTGCGATGATTTCTACTAACTTCTCCTTGGAAGACGGGTCTAACACCGAATTGAAGGGCTGGCTTTGGAAGGCATGATAGGCTGACAGAGTAGGAGTGAAGGTGACCCCTTTTGAAACGCAATACTTTGCTGTGTCTTCATCGATGAAATTAGCATGTTCGATGCCACGAACACCGTTGTCAACAGCGTGTCTGATGGCTTTGGGAGTGTACGCATGCGCCGTCGCGTAGGTGTCTAGGTACGATGCCGTGGTCGTAATAGCTTCGATCTCGGCGGAGGTGAATTGAAGCATGTGTAAGGGGTCAGTCGAGGAAGCCATCCCACCTCCGCACATAATTTTCAGGAAGTCCGCGCCACGGCGCAGTTCGTCCCGTGCGGCCTCCAAGACAGCAGGCACGCCGTCAGCAACACGACCCAGTGACGGAGTATTTCCGCAACACTGAGGCTCTTTGTGATGTGCAGAACGGAAATCGCCATGCCCGCCGGTTTGCGACAACGCTCTTCCCGCGATGACCATTCGAGGTCCGGGGACTAGGCCCTGCTCGACAGCATCACGAAGGCCGGCGTCAGCACCGCCGCAATCTCTGACACTGGTCCAGCCGCGCGTAAGCATGGTTTTTAGAATATACGCAGTCCTGAGATATAACGAGCTGGGTTCATGATCGTAGAGGGCCTTCATCGCCGTACTTCCGGGCACACCTGTCACGTGGACATGGTTGTCGACAAGACCCGGGGTAACGAACTTCCCTCCCAAATCGACAGTGACATATTCACGGCCGTCTTGTGTTGCAACCTCTTCACCCTGGGATACGATTGCCTCAAATTTGCCGTCAGATATCACTATGGTTGTCTCAGGTTTTATTTCACCATTTCGGACGTCCACCAGCGAGGCGTTTTTGAGAATTAGGCTAGTAGACTCCTTCGAAGAAGTCCAAGGTTGATTGTAATTGAAATCGGACATTCTGCTGGGAATAATACAGTCACAGTTTTTGTTGCGTCTCATCCTTCCGCGAACGTAGACAGAGCTATCATCGTAAGGACTGTATTTGAAGTGTGACACGAATTGAGGATAATGTGCTACTACCGACAGTTACCGAGAACGGGACGGGATCTTAGCCGTAGCCGAGATCAACCCCCCACACGGCAGCGATCAGACCCACTGCTATCTGCATCCTTGCAAATGGGCTTCAATGATCAAGACAAGCTGCGCTTTGTTCACCTCCGATACAGCTAAGTCGGTTGTACATTTCACGTCTGGGAAATGCCATTTAGCTGAATCTATAATACTACCTGAGACTGCATTTAGGCCCTGGGCGCTGATCTATCATAAGAGTACTGCAAGGAAAGTCTGTCAAAAATGAGAACGTGGTAAGTTGCGCTTACATCCGAGATGTATCAGTCGTGCTGGGTAACTCGTGTTCAAGGATCTTATCACTCTGGGGTTTGATAATAAGAACTTCGCTGCGTGCTCCAATCTGTTGGTGACCTGCGTATCGAAAACAGGCTTTTGGGACGAAGATCGCCCGACCGACTTTCTCATGTACATGATTCGAATCCAGCACAACACAAGGTTGAGAACACTTCTTCATTGTCCGAGGCCTTGTCACCTCTCTTTCACGCGTGGAAGAAAGTGTCGAAAAAGTCGAATCCGGAAAGACCCAAGATGTGCGACTCTTTGATTGTTTCTTCCGGTTCGTTGGTGAAATCACTAGCAAATGGCCATTGCGAGTCAGGTGACAGATCTGAACTCAACCCTTCATTTGCAGCGGATTGAGAGGTGGTTCCGGTGTCGTCTCCAAGGTTGGTCGTCCGAATCACTCTTTGATTCGAGTCATTTTGTTCAAAGGGACTCGCGGACATTGTCTGACTCATGTCGACTTGCCTCAGTTGCGCCGAATGTTGACGGAGGCCTGGTTCTCGCGGATTTAGAGACCCCAGCCATTCCTCATATTGTGCCAATTCAGCAGGAGTGCTGCCAGAAATAACGGACGACGGACTATTTCTTCGCTCCGCCGCTTGCAATGCTTCATCAATCATGTGCTTGAACTTTTGCACAAACCCAAATGCATATCGGGCTGGACGTGAATCTCTAGACATGCGTTCAAGACAACGCATTCCGATATCCAGATCGTGTTGGTAGTCAGAATCACGCTTCAAAATTCCGTAGAATAGTAGAACAATGGTTGCCACGCTACATCCATGAAAATCTGTCCAGGAGAAACGTAGTAGCAATCCATGTCGTTCGAGGCTCGCAAAAAGGGCGATTATGTTTTTCGCTGCGGTGTTACATTTCTCTGCCAGCCTCGATGTGCAGGATTCAACTGCAACGTCGACGTCAGATCTAAGAAGTGATTTGCGGAGGTGAACCTGCACCGTGCTGATCAAAGGTATTCTAAGAAGTACTATCAATGCGTGATTATAATTCTGATGGAGGTGAATTTCTGCTCTGTAAGTCTTACGGCGAACATCCAGATTTTGTAGTTGGAGAGCAGGAGGTAGATCTGATCTCCAGCCTTGAAGAGCAAGCATAATCCGCTTAGTCTCTGCATAATTATGACGTTGCCCTTTCTGGTAGATTGATGGCCTATTGACAATGTGGATCTGCCATTAGTGTTGCGGAACGAGTGGTGTATGAAATACAGGATGACGATGAACTTACAGATCGTTTACGGCACGACTCCAAATCCTCACTAGTCTCGCATTGGCAATTTGATGCTGGATATTGTCATTTGCTTGCATAACATCTATCCCGCGTGCCGGTGTTGGTAGTGGTGTAGAGATGTCGTGCTCATGGATAGATTCGGGTCGGCCAAGTTTGATCCCGATCGTCCTTGAAGGGGGATGAGACTTGTGTCCAATTGTTAACAGGACTTCATGCTTACCTCTCTAGTGAGTAGATCGTCCACCAAAGCCGAGAGCGAAATTGGACCTCGTGTCTAGACGTGCTGCTGTTACACTGCTTGTGAAGATTCGCCGCAATTGCGATTCTCAATGCAAGCCCCATGTAGAAATAACACAGATCGGGTGGCTCCGTAGCTAAAGTGCATATGCCCAGTAGAAAACAAGCCGAAGCTGAATCAGGTGATGTTCTGTTCAAAATGCTGGGGATGAGAGCGCGCGATTTAGATATGAACAAATAGTATGGCTCAGTCCTTGCATGCGGAGGCGGAGGCTCAGGCTCTCGCAAGTATGCCCACTGGCTTCCAAGGGCAAAAGTCGTCAACGCCATACAGATAAAACTGCAGTCTACGATTCGCCTCGAGAATTTTGATGAGTAATAGTCGACCAAGGTTTGTCGCATTTTTTGCTGATCAAAATAAAAGAAACTGTCCAATCCGTGGTCAACACATACGGAAAGGAGAAACAATGCAACATGCTGAGGCGGAAATGCGGCAATGGCGTGAGACAAGGCCACCTCGTCGACATCTGGTAATGAGTATGTAGAACCGTCTGGCTAGATTTCTTCGTGAGCAGCAATTTACGACAGTTTTGGATACTAGTCAGAGTCACACACCTCGATGCGAGCTCTAATTTCATCGTGATACCCATATCCAGATGGCGAGGTTGGATCCTCAAGAAATATCGCCTGACGGAGGCGACCAAGGAATTGGGCTTGTTGTTCGACATTCGTAGCCGCTCCACGCACGATTAGCATCAGTGAAAGCAGGACAGGCTCCTCAGATCCTTACGCTGGATGAATTCACTTCCAGCAATAAAATCAGGAACTGGATCAAGTATATCTGCAACACATGGAGGTGTCTGACTGGGTCGAGAGCTACCTGGCTGATTTTGCGCCACGGAAGCTATGGAACCTCCTTCTGGGCGCTCTGGACTTGGAGCATCTTTGTCGGATCTGCTTTCAGCAGTAAGTCATGTAGTTGCATCATCAACATCCTAGAAAAGGGACCTACTCTGTGCCACTCGGCTGTTGCGGCTGTTTGTCCGAACTGGCAAAGACACACCTTCGCCGATTGCGCCGACAACGATCGCAGGCGTCAGGCAGAGTCTGAACACACTTGCTCTTCCGGCTCTGGCAGGTGAGACATCTGTGATGGGCATATTAGTATGTGAACACTCCAGGTCCAGTCGAGTCACTCACGCTCTACGCGCACGTTGGATACGAATAGGAGAAGCCGGGGTACGGGAGTAGGCTCTAGCTTGAATTTCATCCATATCTACGCGAAAATCGTGCACATTGATGAAGTTTAGATAATTGAAATGATTGATTAGACGCTTTAAATGTGTAGAATTGATATTCATAAGGAGAGAAATATACAATCTACGCGGCCGTCGCGTTTAACGTACGTTCAAATAGAGCAGTTTAGCCGAGGGTCACTCACACGTGCCTGCTTACTTAAAACTCTTAACGCAATACCCACGTTAAAGACACAAACTTGTGTACGATTCAGAGGCTGAGAGAGGATATATATATCGTGCTCGAAGCTTAAGGCCCAATCGACTTCATCGATTCTGGCTTAGGAATCATGTAATAGGTAAGTATAGCTTCAGCCTTCTCAAATCACAAGGCTGGCTGGGCGGCTTCGGATTGTGAGATAAGATATGGAGGGCATGGGATTTAAATGTCGCTACTCACGACCACGTGAGTGTCCGGCTTGATGATACATTTACCAGATGAGAGAGTGCGTGAGGTACTACTTGTCAACCAATTCGGAACTTCCAAATTTCGATACATTTCGCCATGTCTGAGTATCTTTGTCTATCTAGGCTAAGTTCGCTATCAAACTTGAATGAAGTAAAGTTCCTAGATAAATAAATCCAACGCAAATCCACATGCCGGACAAACATTCCATTCTTTGACATTACCTACACTTTGCTAGCCCACCTATCATTGTGCCTTCCACTCTTGTTTTTCAATCAGTTGTAGAATATCTTTCCTCGCTCCGCATTCCAAATATTGATCGTCATCCTCATTTTCCAACATTTACTTTGTTATGCGCTCGTAGAGTCATGATTTCATCTGCCGCGTGGCTACATTCCTGCGTTTCTGGGTCATGGTCATGGTCATGTCTGAAATGAGTGGGGGGGCATCGTCGTTAGTTAGTAGTACTGGGGCAGCCAAGCGAGTGTTTCGGTATGCTGAGAAAAATGATCGACTGTCGTAAAAGAGTGTTTTGGGGGGTTGTTAGTGAACGTGTGCGTATATTCTGTTAGGACGATCGTCGAGCGGTTGTAGCGAATGAGTAAAGCTTAGGGATCGTCATGGAGAAAACGAATGTCTGGTAAGAGAGTGAATGTCGGGTGGGAGCGAATGTGGGCGCTTCGATAGCATCGTGCAAAACCTGGTGGTCTTTGAGGCAGAGGAAAGCCTAGCTCGATATGGAGAACGCGTCTGAGACCAACCATACTTGGATCACTGACCCAGTCCTTGGCCTGTCAGCACCTACGGCTCGGCAGTGGTGGTGGTAGTCGTGCTGGTGGAAAGGGTAGTAGTTTTGGCCGTCGTCGCAGCAGCACGAGACGATGAGATCGATGCGTTAGCCGCAGCTCGAGAGGACGACAGAGAAGCGTTCGCCGAAGATCTTGACTCAGCGATCGAAGCATTCTCAGCCGACCTCGAAGCGGCAGCTGCAGCTTTGCTAGACGACACCGACAAGCTTGTTGCAGACTTGGAAGCATAGTATGCAGACCTGCTGATGGCGGCAAGCTGACTGCTTGTGGCCTTGGATGCAGAAATCTGAGCTGCAGACTGTGACTTGGACGCATTGTAGGCGGCTCGAGATGAGGAAACAGAAGCATTGTTGTCAGATCGAGAGGCTGCATCGGCTGACCGGCTGGCCTCCACCGCAGCACTCAGCGCTTCCCTGGAAGAAGAGACCGACGCTCTGCTTGCCGCCTGCGACTCGGAAGCAGCTAGTCGAGAAGAGGTTACTGAAGCCTTGCTTGCTGCGACGGCCGCCGCGAGAGAGCTCTTCGATGTCGTGTACACAGCTCTGGCCGCGTCCCGAGATGAGCTTGCTGAATCCCGTGATACGGCTGCAGCTGCCATGCTTGACGACTTGGAAGCGCTCACTTCCGCTCTGCTGGCCGAGATCGCAGCATTGGCTGCCGCTCGCGATGACGACACCGAAGCTCGACTGGCAGCTGCAGAGCTAGACGTGTAACTGGAGAGTGCAGAACGATCAAGTGTAGTCGTCGTAGTAGTCGTCGTAGTAGTCGTCGTAGTAGTCGTCGGTCCATCATCGGCGGCACGTCGGTAGACTTGCACTGCGTTCGTACCACCACAAGCTTCCGCTGGATTGGCATTGCAGGGATATGTACAGCCATTTGACAGGCCCCTTGCTGTGTTGAGAACAGGTCCGCAGAAGCATTCTCCATAATAGTCCATTCCCAGGTACTCGGCATCTGAGATGGGGGCACAGGCGGCCGCGCAATCTTCTAAGCTGGTCGTTGGATCGAAGAACGAAGTTCCAGCAACAGCTCGCTCTGCATTGGTGTCTGCATAACAGTTCACGTAGCTGTAACCATTGCCGATGTTTTGGGGGATCGGTGGGTCATTCGATGAACCGCCACCATTACCACCATTGTCACTTGGGTCAGGGCCTTCGTAGAGACTGATACGATTGGCACCGCCACAAGCTTCGGTCCCATCGCCTCGACATGGATACAGGCATTCGGAAGCATCCGCAACCTGACTCTGAGAATTCAACTCGTTGCCGCACCAACACTAGCAGTTTTCTTAGTATAACTGACGTTTCAAACACAGCATCGACGTAACACACCTCATAATAATATTGCATACCAACATATTTGTATTGTCCAGCACATACATTGATACACTTCTCAATGGTCATTGCATCGGAACCACCCGGAACTCCCGGGCCCAGATTTGCGAGCGCGCGGAAGCCGTCATTGTCGGTCTGGCAGCCAACGTAGTTGAAGTCGTTGGGAGGGTTCGCAAGCGGTGTTGGCTGTTGAGCAAGGACAAGCTGGACCGCTAGCACGAGGAGCGCCGACAACGGCAGCTTTGAGATAGCCATATGTTGCTGGTTTCAGAGTGAAGTTCGACCTGTTCCAGCTTTCCAGGGCTAATCGGCTGTCCGCAAACATCGCTTCCTCCTTTTGGCAGAGCATGTTTCACGATATGTATGCGATGTGTGGCTGGTAAACACCGCGCATGCACTGCAAATCTTGCCTGGCTGGAATGCTTCACCTCGACTATCAAATTTCTGAGGCTCAAATTGGGCGCATCGCTCGGACCACCATCCCCCATCCCCCCTTAGAGCCTCCAACCTTACAACTCCGAGAGAGAAGCACGGGCCGCAATCACGCAGGCAGCAAAACCCAGCAAAAGCGGTGGCTGTCATTCCGGAAGCCGCCGTCGAGCGCACGGTAGATTACCCGTCCGGCATCACGCTCGGGACAAGTAATCTATTTTCGGGATGGGCCTCTTTGTTGCATATCCGCCTCAGCACGACCAGAACTGAACGCAGCTGATTGATCTGCCATATCCCTCTGGACGCAGTACCTGTTTGCTTCACACAAGATTTCGTGTAAAAAAGGGGCATCCCTTGGAACGAGAAAATGCCACTCTTTCCCTCCGTAGGGGCAATCTGAGCAGCTGGGTGCACGACCTCACCTCGACGAGCAATAGCAATAAGCAATACCAATGAAATTCCGTGGCGTCCTGAAATCAATCACGAAGGCGGGCTCAGTGCCTCACACGAGCCCAATCCGAGATGCCTGTGTCTGTGTAGTGGGCGTCGGGTACGTGGGGGAGTCGTTACTGTCGCAATTCGGCAACGTCGTGGATGCCATTGGCTATGACATCTCGCAAGACCGCATTGACACTCTGCGCGAGCATTACCGGAGCAACCCCCACATACAACTGACCACCGAGCCGGCACACCTGATGAAGGGCACCCATTTCTTCATTGCCGTCCCAACCCCTCTGAGAGAAAATTCAGATGGCAACAAGCGCGCCGACCTGGACTGTGTCAAAGCAGCCATCAGCCTCATCGTCACGTATGCGCAGCCTGGCAGCTGCATTATTATCGAGAGCAGTGTCCCAGTGGGTACGACGAGAAAACTCCTCACCTTGTACAAGTCGACATTCCACTGCGGCATGTCACCCGAGCGCATTGATCCCGGTCGCGTGACACCCACACCCGAGCAAATACCAAAGGTCGTTTCAGCACTGACACCGAAGGCAATGAAGCACATCTTTGCCATCTACGCGATGGTGTATGAGACGCTGGTGCCAGTTTCCAAACCAGAGGTAGCTGAAATGACCAAGCTTTACGAGAATTGCTATCGCATGGTCAATATTGCATATGTCAACGAGATTAGCGATGCTTGCATATCGCACGGCATTGATCCGCATGAGATGATCGGCGCCGCCGCAACGAAACCTTTCGGATTCGAGCCATTCTATCCTGGCCTGGGTGTGGGCGGCCACTGTATCCCCGTCAACCCGTGGTATCTCTTCGAGAACAACAAGAGACTGCGCGTTCTCGAGACCGCAACGCGATTGATGCAGGACAGACCAGCGAGACAGGCGAAGAGATTCCATACGGCGTGCGCAGGTCGGCTGCACAAGGCTGACCCTGCGGCGCTGACGTCAGGTCCTCGAATCCTGGTCGTTGGTCTTGGGTTTAAGAAAGGTCAAACTAGTCTTTCGTGCTCCCCGGCGCTGTACTTTGCCAGAACTTTGAAAGATCTTGGAATGTCACGACTTGCCTTTTACGATCCTACGATTCCGGCTGAACAGGTCGCGTGGATGGAGAGGCTCGACGAATCTTGTTGGACACAAGACTACATCGAGTCTGAGTTTGATGGAGTGGTTGTCTGCAACAAACAAAAGTCAACAGACACAGCACTTTTGAAGAAACTCCAGAAACCATTGTTCAAGGACTATGCTTGAGCCTGTACACTACATTTTCGTAACTGCGTTTAGCGTCTGCTTCAATAGATTTGACCACCCCGTCTGCTATACTGATTAATCATAATGCATCGATTGTACCATACACCCCAAGCTCAGTGCACTTCACAATAGTATGTACAACTCGTATACGCTATTCGTTGAACCTAAAGTCAAAGGATGCTTCTTTAGAGGTGACTTTTGTTGGTGTCTCCGGGAGCCGTTCGAGCTTCGACATTGTCTGTCTTCTTTGCCGAGGTGTTTTTCGAATCCGAGAGAGTGTCGGACGAGCTGACGTGCAAGGTACGGCGCTTGGTTTCTCTCCGCCATTGTCCAAACCTGAGCTTCTTGCCACAGGTGTATTGATCGCCGCCAAGCCTGTTGAGCCTCCGTTCTCCGAGGCTGGCAAGCTAGACTGTTTCTCAGGATGTGTAATGCCTTGCTGCGCATCCTTATTGCTCGTCTGGTCAGGTGGTAGTGTCGTGCATGAGGCGAGCTTCGATCTCGACCTTGGTCTGACACCACGGATGGCGGTTCTGATACTTTTGGCGAGGCTCCGAGGAGTCCAAGGTCTGGCAGGGCTTCGTTCTCCTGCAGAACTGTGCGAGGGGCCTATCGTCGGCCCTTGCGTGCTAACACCGGTTTTGCCCCATGACTGACTGCCTACATGGGCAAGCACGTTAACAAACACAAAAATAGACAAGAAAGGGGAGATGATTTGGTTGATACACATCCCCAGGATAATTTTGTGAAGTCGCTTTCGTAGGATTGGCTCCTTCGCTGTAGTCAGTAATAAATACCACGTTGCCGGTGTCTTCGTGACGATCAAGGTTGGGACAATTTTGACAAAATAAAAGTTGGTGATGAGCCCGAAAAGAAAGTAGCCGGTGTTGAAGACGCGATAGAAAACCAGGGTAAGTCTCAACAAGTCCATGAGAGCAAAGATCCGAGTGACGGGCCTCTGCTGCCGGCCAAGGGCGTAGAAGAAATCATTGAAGTAGGCATTCGATGCCCAGCGACGTCGTTGACTCAGATAGTGCGACAGCGAGTTGGGAACCACCGTCTCGCTTACCGCGCTGGGCACAAAAATTGTCTGAAGGTATTTGTTTTGCGACAGCATACACCACGTCAATCTTCGATCGGTGCCCAGATACTGCACCTGGTGCCGGAATAGATTGTGCTCGGTGACGGGTCGAGCATATTCACTAATCGCAGGACCCATCTCTGGCCGGACAGCGATCATGGTTATACACCCTGGTAAGCACCTGGAAATTACGTTAGTGCCATCATACTCCCGTTTGAAATGTGCCGTCCTTACGTTACTCTGCCCCATGTGCTTTCAGCCTGTCTTCGAACGTACTGGCCGAACGTGTATTGAAACTGTTGGAAAAGATGCCAGGGAGAAAACTCTGTCCACACATTTCCGAATTCAGCAAACAATATGCCACAAGCCGCAATACCGTTAATTGATTGCGCTAGAGCGTCGGTAAGACGCTTGAGGGCGTATTCGTGTATGGTTGAGTCTGCATCCGTACAAAAGATGACGTCGAATTTGCTTAGGTCTTCTTCAGGAGTGATCGCAGGTATGACTTTGTTCCATATTTCTTGTCGCAAGAGTCTGGTTGCACTGGGCATGTCTTCTCGTGGGTGATTGAACAGGTCGTGCCCTAAAATCAAGCTGTCCTTCTTCCCAGCATTTTTGAGCTTTTCTATGAGGATAATAGCGGTGTCGGCGATGTAGCCTGCATTTACACGAATCTCCCCGCGTGCTCCTCGCCATGTGTTATATGGTCTTTGCGTGGTTACTTCGAGAGACGAGATCTTCTCAAGGATGTTTTGAGGCTTTCCATCCAGTATAATGCAGATCACCTGCTTGTGTGGATGTGTTTTGCCAGCGGCAAGGCTTGACACAGTCTTCATGATCTGCTCCTCTGTCTCTGCGTAGGCGCATACTAAGCTTAAAATCCACTGTGGCCGAGCTGGTCTCTGTGGCCAAATAAGTTGATGGAAAAAGCTGTAGAACAAACCAGCCATGGCTGCTAGCATCGACAAGATATCCTTGCTTTTCATGAAAACTAAGATAGCAAGGAGATATGGATGTTTGTCGGCACCCAGGTATGCAAGCCCAAGAGCTATGTTGACCCCGAAGATAAATAATGCAAAGAGCACTCGTTGCATCCATATTTCCCACGACCTCAGTTGCAAGCATTTATCGCCCTGTTCGTCGGCAATAGCTGACTCGAAGGAAGCTCGTTCCTGGTCTGATTTCCCTGATGTAGTGTTGTCCACAGAACCCACTGTCGCTGATGGAGCTCTTTCTGATGGTGCTTCTCTGAACGTGCCGGAATTAGTAGATGCCGTGCTTGGAGCGTCAACTTCGCGGCGGATTGACCAGTCCTCGGAGGCTGCTTTGTTGTCATGATTCGATTGCACCAAGAGCGGGTTTACCGATTTCGTCTGTGATCTTCGTCGATTCTTGGGATTATCTGTGACTGCAGATCCACCATCATCTTGCCCCACACGATTCGGACGTGAGAAATTTCGCGATTCACTAGCGGTGGATGCTCGATTTGTGGACGAAGATATTTGCAACGAACGGGACGATGGTGAACTCAATATTTGTCGACGAACAGGGGTCAGTGTCGGTACAGGGGATGTGAATCTGGTGGAGAAGTTCTCCTTATATGCTGAAGTCACGTCTCGCTCTGGACAATCAAGCATCTTGGTAGGCGTCGGTTTTCGCTGATAAGATTTTGTTGCTAATTCATGGCGTTTCAAGGGCGAAGTCGTATGTGCCTCTTGAAGCCAGTACGCTGTGCCTGGCTTGTAAACCTTGGGTGTGGGATCTGCCGGCAGGGCTGACAAGGTAAGGCGCTTGGCTGGATCATGGAACTGTATTGCAGCCAAAGATACGCGCTTCTGATGCTGGGAACCAAGCTCAACGGATTGAAAAACATCGTCGATCAAATCTTGCGCAAACACAATTTTTCCTGGCGAGTCCTTTCCTGGCGGCGTTTTCCATGTAGACGATTTCGATGAAGCAGCGTGCAAGGAGAGAGGTGTTTGGTGATTAGGGCTCGAACTGGACTTATGGATGAATGCATTTGGTCCATAAGGCCGACGCTTTGTGGCTGTGGCTCTCGTGAAGGTACTAGAGGCAGACGTTGGACAAGCTTGGTGAATCTCATGTCGAGGAGTTTCTGGACATTGCATTGTCTCGCTTCAGCGGGCGCCTGCAAGCATGCTCAGAGCAGCGATCGATCGGTAACAGGCAAAAGTGCATGCTTCTCTCTAAACAATTTCCTTCTGGCTTCGCAAATCCGACGTGTCGAAGTGGCACAGGGATAGGAAACAGTACAGCCGAAGGATGAGCGGATATGCACTTTGAAGAAAGGAATGGACGGCATCTTGGAATGCATATGCGCACGAGCACAAAAATCTCGGATCCACAAAACGCGCCACAGCTCTCGGAAATTGCCTCTTAACACTTAAAGTAAACGCTGCCCGTTCCTCGACTGATTGCCGTAACTCTGTGGCTGTCTTCTTCGGAACCGCGATGTGCGAGGATCTCCTTCGCACTTGCTTTGGTGAACTTTACATCATCGCCCTGCACCTTTACCGAACCTGTCCCGAAGGTCTGTGCGTGCACTTCACCAAACCAATTCGAAGGGTAAAATATTTTCAGAGAAGCGGTTGTGAGAGACTGATGCAGAGCCTCGACATTGGTGATTTGCTCGGAAGCTAGATTTAGGGGATCGATAGGACCCAAGTGGACCTCCTGGGATCCGGTATTAGACGAGGTTGTGATTTTGGAAGGTTTGTTGCGAGAAGTGACATTGTAAGTCAGGACCGAAAGCCTTTGGCTCGCGGTGTACGAGTCAACGGTAGCGGATCCACCGTTGCCTAGCAAAATATCTGCAACTATACTCCCGGTGTAAGTCTGGATCTTAGTGAATATAGCTCTGTTGGCCTTGTTCTGACGACTTAGATAGCTTGAGCTCGCTCTGAGTGTGATGCTGCCTGTGTTGCTGGTCAGGGATAGGACAGCAGGGCCATCGCCAGGCTGTGGGTCGATCTCAATGTCGATTGAACCTGTGACAGATGAGAGGTCAAGGCGGTCGTACAGCTCATAAGACCCTACTCAGGTATTAGAGATGCTTGAATCTTGTCTTCACGAACTTGCCTTTAATTTGCTTAAACGTCTCATGTTGCTCGAAAACTGGCCCAGTGGGTACGAACGGGCGAGAAGGAGTGGAAGGACGGGAAGATTTGGAGGGGCCGTTGAACCAGTTATCGGACTATGTATAGATTAGCAGAAAAACAAGTTCGGGAGATAAGGCCTACATCAGGAAGGTTGTCGATAAAGCCACAGAATAGAAGTAGAGCAAGTATGCCGATGAAGATGAACAGACACAAGCGTATCCGTTTTCGCTTTGCGGCTTTGCGCTTCTGCCGCCACGAAGTCCAACGTCTCTGAAGTCGACGAGTGTGACGAAGTAGAAGTGGTGTTTGCGCGCTAGCCATCACTTGGTGCTCACATGGGCGCTGCTCAACATCAGTGCACCTGCGGCCTGCCGTTTCAGTAGGAGAGGCAGATGTTGACTCTTGTCGAAGCAAATGGGTCGCGGAATCAGCAGGCAATTCGTGCACCTCAGGGAGATTCGTGTAGGCGGGAGGAGGATCATATTCATAGTGAGCTCTGGAAGGGCCACTACTTGTGTTGTGATAATCATGTCCTGCATCCTCTGACATATTTGGGATTCCAGCAGCCAGACTGCTGGATGAGGAGGAGGGTGTGGACTGTGTCTGTGGCAGCAGCGTCTCTGACCATGTGCTGGAAGATGCTAACTCTTGAGCAAGTTGTGCAGCATTACTTCGCTTAGTATCGCCCGTGTTAAAAGGTTTCACATGCTCCTCGTAGGCAGCACCATTTTGCTGCCACAGAGCCGGATCGGCGTTTCGCTGCCGTGTATTTTCGTCGATGAAAGCTCGACTCGCCATTTTGCGAACCATAGCGGGGCAGCAAGTGAGAGGAGGGTGATTATTCTAGTATAACAAGCAATTCCTGGGACACGGTTGATATACTGCCCTCCGCTTCATTCCACACTCCCGCTCGTCATGATACCTCTCGGAAAGTGAGAGTCCCGAGTTTGTTATGGGTCGCGGCCTGAGGTGTTCAGTCGACAAGAATGATTTGAATAGCTGGCGCAGATAAGAAACACCCACAGCCTACGAAATGAAAGATGCCTGTTGACTTGCGTGGCCAGGTGGATCAGACGGAAACCACATCCGCCTCGGCCCCGGAGCGCTGGAGAGTTCCGGACGAGCAACTCTAAGTTCCATTATTAAATACGAGTACGGGGCATCAAGAACCCCACAAGTCCCCGCTATCTTTGATCTTTTACAACAGTTGCTGAACAGAATCCTGGACATTTGGTTAAACACCTAAGATACGCTCGCCCACGGGGAGTCAATGCTTCTCGACTAACCAAGGCCAAGGATGTAGCGATGCTCGAAGCAATGTACTATTTATCACAAAAGTCACTCTGAATTCGATATCCTTCAGCAAGGGTTGACACCTTTCCTCGATCCTCTGATTGGAACCAAATTGCAGTGTGCTCGAGAACCGCGTCCACTAGATAGATGCCGTAATATTTCCCCCAAGGTTTTTCCTCGATGCCGTCACAAGTCACATCGCTCATCACTGGCCAACCCTTCCATCCAGATCCTGCAGCATCGTTAGCAATCTCAGGTGAGTGAGCAAGGCATACTTATCGAGAAAAAAATTTGGCTCCTCCATCAACTGAACTCAGCACACCACAGAAGCCGGCAGCGTTCTGTTCATCCCTGCCCATGTTTTGTCTCGTCGTCACTTCGTCGCATCCAACACCAGCCACCATCCTCATTACCCATCGAGGTTGATCTGCATTCTTGCTTTGCCAGCTGTTCGATACTTGTCAAGCAAGACCGACCATATGGACTGGGCATTTCAAGGTTTCCAGAAGGTGAGCATTGTAGACAGACAAGCCAAAGCTTTGATCTTCTAGGTGGAGAAGTCCCGTCTCGAATACTCATCGACCCTTCCGGTAGCCCGTCTCTGCACCAGCCACACCAGCCGACTTTTTGACAAGGTTAAACAACCTTTTTTGCGAAGCCGACCTGCTTTAGATCGAACCTTCAAATGAGCAACTCAGGTTGGCCAGGCTGTCAACGACTAGTCGATCCATGAAGTTGTACGATGGCAAAACAATAAGCAAGGTTGCATCACACTCGCACATCGCAGGTCTGGAGATCGTCCCAGGTAGAGTAGACGTCGAACATGTACAGCACCTGCAGCCGCCATGATCCCCCTTCACCTCCTGCTCTCATTCATCGGTCGCCGACTCAACATCGCACGCAGGATCTGACAATCCACAACAATCAAACAGACCCTCAACAAAGTGCCAACATCCGCTGTCCTCGTGGGTAGTGCAGTAGCCTCAGGGACCGTCTTCGATTCTTCTTCCAATCTCTTAGCCATAAGGCGCAGAGGCGAAGAGCATTTGCCATTTTTCAGGACGGGGCGCACAAATGACATCCATCAAGTCGCCCCCTTCCTGTCGCAAGACAGGGGTCATCATGCTCAAGACCGAGGTCTTGATCACTCATCGGCGCTCGTGGTTGACTCCAAGTCCAAGCTTGGAGGCCACGATTAACACGGCTGATCGGGATCTCAAGTAGAGAGTACACTTCTAGTGGCTGGTGCCGTGAAGTGCGTCCACCGGATGAGCTGCAAGAGTTGACTTGTGTGAAATCGAAGGCAGGGTTGGAGAGAAGAGGCGGGTGCAGTCAGGAAACCTGTATTTCGTGGCGTGGAGCGCATGCTGGCTGGAACGTACAACAAGCAAGTGTAGTCGGCTGGCAGACATCAGAGGCAGCAATTCGTTCAGACCTGACAACAAGTAACGAGTACCTGACCCGGCCAGTGGATCCTACTAGAAAAGCCGCACTCGTCAGCCTCGAACAGCCTGTATGCGAGCGATTGTTGCAGTTCTGAGCGCAGACTCCTTGACCGCCACGAAATCGAAACAGCATTGTAATGCTCGTCTTCCTGTCTTCTCTCTCCCAAGCTCTTCGTTCACGCTCAATACCGGGTGAAAACATCCCATCTGATCACATATATGTCCAGCTTTGAAGCCCTGACGCGCGATCCATCATGGATTCTTATCATTTGACGCATAGAACTTCGTCTTTCTCTGCTTCAACCTTGAGATCCAAGGATCAGCTCTGGACGTCACCACCTCTTTTGACTCCACCCAGCCCTCCTTGCCGTTCTAGAACTGCTCCCCTCGAAAGGAAAAAACTCTATAATAGGCAATTTAGGCATAGGGCAAGCTTAATCGGTAGGCGTGACAATGCCACACATGGGGCCGCGAGGCTTCGAACCGCAAAGAGTTTTAGGGTTAAGTTACCACTGTGCATTGCACCTCACGCTGAGTTGGTTTCTCGTGTCTCTGCTCTGAAAAGGATCCGTGCTATGAGGTCCACAGAATCGAGACTGAGAACTCAATCGCAAAGTTCTCCGGGGTGGGAGTTCGAATACACAGAGAGAAACTGAGGGGAGGTTGAACTGCACAAGTGGCTCGACAGCAAGGCGGCTGGATGAAGGCTCGATATTGAAAAGGTTGATTCTGTCCGAGTAATTGTAGAGATAGGAATCCATACGCCATCAGGATGTATATCGTCAGTGACCAATGTCAAGCACGAAGCTCCAGCGAATCAAGTACCGGGATGAGGCGTAGTACGTATACGAAGTATCTTGAAGTCTGAAGGGTGGAATATTACTTTGACCATTTAACGCGACTAACGCGTAAACAGTCACTAGCGCGTCAATGGGTGAGTATACGCGTGTGACAAACTGTGGGGTTAGTGTATATTACTTTTTCCATATCAGCCAGCCTTATTAATCTGGCGGAAACAAATACTCACTCTGCCGAAATTGTTGAACCCTCCGTCTGAAGGAGCAAATAGACATAGTGATCCTGAAACCATGGCAGCGATGGCAGCCAACACTTGCGGCTAGAGATCCAACAGCAATTTCTGGGAGGCTTGTCTAAAGTGGACAACGAAATGCCTGGAAGTACTTATCTATCGTCAGTCCCACCATGCAAAGACCCATGTATAATTTTTTTATGAGGACATGGTTCTGCACGGAGAAATGAGGGGAATTTTGAAGCGACTAATAGTTACAGTACCTCAAGTCATTGGATGTCTAGTGTAGATATTGCGGCGCTCCCAAGAGCCAAGAGTGTCCAAAGATTATAATACAACGCCAAAACCCTTCGGGGGCCCGCCTAGGGCCTCTAACCACAGAAACAGTTCACCGGGTACTAATCGCTTGCGATTATGATACATGTACCACTACTCTCAACGTAACGAGGTGCGCTTTAGTATGCCATGAAAGCTGCGTGACAACACGAAAGAGCTGGTCCTCTGACTCTCGTAATGAGCACTCACTGAGCCATCGAAGCGCTTCGAGGCCGAAACCCAAGAATCTGTCTCCTATGCGTGGCTGGAGAAATCAATAGATGCGGTGTCATAATACATATTCAGTACAATTCGATCCTCGGTTGCCTCGCTCATTTAACGTAAATCTCGACATCAGATTTCGCCAGTCCACTCATCAGGTACATCACCTGTTGGGACCATCCGCCTCAGATCGCGTAAAATGGCTTCGGTACCCTTTTCGAGCACCAACAACCTCGGCACACGGAATCTGTTCCCTGAACACTCGAATGACCTGAGCTTCCCGTTCTCGATCCTACCCGCATGATTGCCCAGCAATCCTAACTTGGGAGGGAGCACTTCGATTTCGTTGTTTCTTACGTCAAGGATTTCCAAACCACGAACAGCTTCGACATCGATGCTCTCGAACCAATTGTCTGAGGCAAAGAGAGTAGTCAATGCTGGGTACCACGCTCGGACCCATGGGACGTGACCTGTAAGCCGATGGCAGGAAATATTGAGTTCCTTGAGCTCCGAGGCTTTGAGGTAGGTCGTTAGTGTGTCGAGCGTAGTGAGACCAGTGCTAACGACGTAAAGCGATTGAAGAAGAGGCAAGTGGACCTCAGAGGTGAGATATTTGGTTGGATGGAGGTTTGGATTGTGGCTTAAATCGAGCGACTTCAGGTGCCATCTGACACTGGGATGCATCAGAAGCTCCACAGGAAACGCCGCGAGATCGTTATTAGCCAGTCTAATCGTATGCACTGGGCCTGAAAGGTCGATTTCGTCCGGCAGTAAGCCGGATAGATTACGAGAAGAAACATCCAAAACGCCGGCTTTTGGTTTGATCAACCGATTGTCTGGGACCTGATCTTCGCATAGAGGCCCTGCAGAGGAACCCGATGTCGAGTGTCCACCATTGGTAGCAGACTCTTCAGCTACCGCAGGCGCCGCCTTTCTAACGAAGTCTTGCTTGATCTCATCGACGTTCATGGAAAGGTATTTCTTCTCCCTTAAAGGATTACCTGCAACATTGAAAGCGAAGAGGCCTTCCATGTGCATGATCTCGGCTCCGATACTTTTGATGTTGTTGCCGGACAAGTCGACGTTTCGAAGCCGAGCCATGCGGTAAAAGCTATCAGGTATCGAGGTTAATCTATTTTCAGACGCTGTCAGGGTTGTCAATTCCAGGCAAGATGATAAGTCTGGCAATTTGCCGATTCTGTTGTTCTGAATCGCCAAATTCTGCAGCGAAGGCAAATCAAGAACGCCAGAGCAAAGGAATTCGAGGTTGTTGAAGGACAAATTAAGATTCTGTAACTTCCGAAACATCTGGAAGCCTGCATCGTCGAAATGAGTACTGAAAGCGTTGCTCGACAAGTCAAGTTCGATTAGGTTCTGCGAGGGCAGGGCGTCCAAGGAAATAGAAGTGAACCTATTCCCGCCAAGAAGAAGCTTCTGCAGGCTGTGTAGACCGTCCAGGTCCGAGGGCAAGCTGTCGAGTTGATTGTTGCTAAGGTCGAGTATTTGTAGATTCGGCATGGCGAACCGGGGAGAGGAAAGATTGACATGGAGGTTATTCCTCGCCAGACGCAATTCCCTTAATCGACTTAATCCGCTAATGACGCTGAGGACTCCGTTGTCGAGGCGATTTCCGCTTAAATTGAGTGTACTAAGATACTGCAGGCGACGAACGCCGATCGGTAATGTTTGAAGGCGGTTTCCATGAAGGTCGAGTGTCTCAAGACCCCCAAATTGGTTGTTCTTTTCTGGGTCATCTGCAAGCTCTTCAAATGACCAGTCAGGAAAAGCCACTTCTGGCAAGGTCTCGATTTCGTTGTCAGCCAAGATCAGCTTCGTCAAATCAACAGCTTCAGACCAGCTAACTTGATTGTCCTCTGCAAGGTCGTACATTCTGAAGACCTCGTCAGGTAGACCACTGAGAGACATTGCCGATAGGTTGAGTACACCTGATGTCACTGCATGTTGAATTCTTTTTCTGCGTGACTCATTACCAATAGTACAAAAATCTTCTGGATTAGAGTGATTTCGGTCCCGCGTACTATTGCCATCTGAACCTGAATTTTTCAGTTCTTCCCTCCTTGCTGCTTTAGCTTTTGCGATCGTCTCTCGGAGAGCAGTTGAGGACTTGTCGGGTTGTGGACCAAAAGACTCTCTTTTTGGAGACGTTTTTGGAGGGAATACCTTTTTGGAAGCTTTCATCGCTGCAGAAGCCTTTGCCGGAGGTTTCGGAAGCTTTGGTACTGATGCGATAACGTTTTCTCCGGGAGATCGGGCTCTCAACAGACTTGATCGAGGGGACATGTCTCTGCGGGACAATTTCGGAGCCACGGCTTTGGAAGCGGTTGGGCCAGTAGCCAGTGTTTGAGCAGACGCCTTGCTGTTTAGTTTGCACGAAGCTGTAGTGCGAAGATCGTACATGGATTTTGTCTTTCCAAGCTGCCCAACAGGTCTCGATGGCGGTTGAATGTCCTGGTTGTTGGTGATAGCAGTGGACGTCGATCTTCGATTGTCATTTGCAGGACGGCCAATCCTCGAATGATGATCTCGTACGAAAGCTCTAGGAGGGGTATAGATGTTGTCCAATGTGGAAAAGCTGGGTGCCTTGGCTGGAGTGGTCTGCTTCCCAGGAGGTCTGAAATGTTTCTTGACCGGACTCTGAGACCGAACAGAGGATGGCTTGGTTGACGGATCAGAGCGTAAGTTCTTCAGTGTTGGCGCCGGTCGAGGTGGTGGCCCCATGGAGCCACTACTCTTGACCGTGCTAGAACGCCTTCTCGTTGGAGAATGGGCTGGCGAAAGATTGGAAAGGGTCTCAACGGTTCTCTCTGACAGTGACAATCGAGGTTTTCGCTTAGCTGGTTGAATGCATTCTCCAAACTTGTCTGATCCCACAGCAATGACATTCTCATCACCATTACCAGCGATTGCAAATTCAGTGCCATTGCCTGGTGGCGTTGTGTCAAGGTCGTCCTCCGACTTCTGAATTGCCAATGTGTTGGTTAGGGGGATGGTGCCATTAGTGAACCCTGGTTTCCAGCTAAACGTAGGTTTAGGTGTGGCACAATTGCTCTCGCCCAGAGGTCTAATGATCGACTTTTTAGAGTTGGAAATAGCCATCCGGGGAATGGTGGAATATTTGGGTGGTTCGTCGTGATGCATTGGAGCTGGGCCGGTAGAGGCACGTGCCAGAGGAAGTTTTGAAAGCGGTCGAGCTATGTTGCTCTTTTGCGATGCCAGCCGTCGCTCTGGTTCCATGTTTGCCATCCTCACTACGGTTGTTGCTCTCTCGAGATATGCTAGCAACCTCTCACAGGTCAAACCACGATTTGTGAGGTCCGACAACTTTTGAAACACATTATCTAGTTCGCGGCTTGGAGGGTTAACTTAGGACTTTTGGAGAATAGGAGGTTGTTTGTTCCCAAAAGAGCCTAGAGCTCGATATAATTACTGTGGCAACCGGGTTCGATGATGGCGACAAGCGCCAAACGTCAAGCGGGTCTTGCCTTCTACTTTTGGCAGATGACCAGCCTCACATTTCCCCAGCTTGTGGGCAAGTGCAAACGTATTGTTCCTTCCCACAACGATGAATTAATGCCGCGCAGCTCACACTGTCTCACCCCCCGTTTGATTTGCAGAACACCCCCTCTATCTCTACGACGCAGTACCAATTTCCACTGTGACCGAGCTCCGATCTCATCGCAAGTCGTTTGCGATCCTGCATACAGACCCCGCCTGTCCGAGTCAACTGCCGCATCCTGTCAGTTTGTTAGTGTGATTGCACCACAAGCTTTGGAGGACGAGCCTGCATGATGGCGACGGATCCATCGAATCCTGCATCTGGTGAGGTTGTCGCTGTACCTGCGACGCCGCCTCCGCCATCTACCCAGACTGAAGGCGAAGTGAGAAGCCCTTCGCAAGTCGCAGAACTGCCACGGATTACGAGCAGTACACCTCCTCCATCTTCTCAAATGCACATTTCACAAGCTCAAGACAACGCCAGGGCAGCCAATTTTTCGCTGACACCCACTACGTCCCGCAAGAACGCTGTGAAGGACTTGCCATCAGCAACCCAGATCGAGCACGCTGGGCTAGAGGAGCTGCGGAGAATAGCCAAAACCCTAGTCCAGGACTTGACAGACTCTCGTATGAATGTGGCGAATGCGAGACTACAGCATCATCTGCTGCTATTAGAGACTAGCCAGGCTGCTGAGCGTGCAGAAGTCGAGAGCCAAATGTCGCGCACTCAGGTCGACTTTCTCCGAGTCAAACAGCCTAGGTCCAGTGCAAAAGGTGGGCACTCAGCGTCACCTGCTGTGCTGCCACCTGTATCTGGTGGCGACACTCTCACCCAGAACCTCAGGGATTTGGAGAGCCAGTGCCAGGCTTTGGAGGAATTATGCACCAGCCTCAAACATGAAAAAGAGTTACAAGGAGAACGAATCCAGTCGCTTTCCGAGCACAACTCGTTACTCGTTACCCGTATTCGGGAAAATAGGGAACATTTCACTCAGATTCGTGACCATTCTCCTGCCTTTCCCACTCCACGAGATGCATACACCACACCGCGTCGGAGGTATTCACGCTATCAGGGCGACACACCAGCGCACGGCCCCTTTGCAGCTTTGATCGCAGCTGATCAAATACTTAGCCAAGAAACGGCCAGTGTACCATCTACACCGACAAAGTCGCGTTCACAACGCACGAAACATGGCCACATAAGAGGTGCTCACTCGCTTTCGTCCATCCAAACCCCAAAGAACAAAGATCGCCCCAACACTTCCGATGGGTTTCTTGGCTCTCAGCTCCTGCTCTCAGCCCCTGGCTCGCAGCTGGTCAATGAGTCTGCAGAGCGGGAACGACATGATCGTGACAGCACAATTTCTGTGTCCGACAATGACAATAACGCAGATCAGGATGGGCTGACGCTGTCACAAGCCAGTTCCCTTGCTGCAGACATGTTGCGAAAGAATCCGGCTACATATGAATCGTTGCGCCATTCGCAGGATGTAGAGAAATCGAGCAATGTGCTGCAATCCAAGCTTTTTGGCAGTGTCAAGAAACCTCTCAATGCGAGTGTCTCGGCGAAACTGAAACGATCATATGGCTTTCACGATGCACCTTCGAAGACCAAAAGAGCTCGCACGGATGAAGCTGTAGGGCTCGGCATTGAAACATAGGTAAGCGCTGAACTCGTAGTTAGAATCTACATTCAAGTGTATTAGAATGTAGGGCGTTAGCTTGAGGCTTGGAAGCAAGCATATCAAAATGCTAGTATATTTCTTACATAGACAACGAAATGATTACGCCTTGACGACAAGATGTGCTGTCGTGCTCTTTGTTCGTTCGCTTGTTTTTGCAAGTTGGTTCTGGATTTGACGGAGATTTGGATCTTTTGAATGCCAAGCAATTGTCCCAGAATTTGATCACGTGAGATTTTGACGGGTGCCAAGACACCACCATATCCGTACTAGCGTCACACGAAGCCCGCAGCCAGAAAGTTGCAGCGAAATCTCTACGACAAACACCTTTGCGACACAATCTCCATAACCACTCTCCCGGCTTTGCTTATTGTGTCCTTGCCGCCTCCAAAATGGTAAAGCACTCGAAAAGCGTGTCCTGGGCCAACGACTAACTTCGTGCACAGGCAATCAAGCACAATAACGCAGTACCGCACAACCATTTCCACAAGGACTGGCAACGACGAGTGCGGGTGCACTTTGACCAGCCAGGACGCAAGCACCGACGCAGAACCGCTCGACTCGAAAAGGCCGCCAAGGTCGCTCCTCGACCCGTCGACCGACTGAGACCTGTCGTGAAGTGCCCGACAATCAAGTACAACCGAAAAGCAAGAGTTGGACGAGGCTTCACGCTTCTGGAACTAAAGGTACGACAACAGCACATGTTGACTGTCATCATTTGGGAGGAGTCCAGCGCGGTCCAGCGAGAGCATATCCCGTCGGGAAACTCACCAAAAGCTCCCAGGCTGTCTCTCATAGAATCGCTCCTCGCAAAGCCCAACCACCAAAAAAATATATAACCTAGATACACACAAATTTACTAACATACTCGTTCTATAACAGGAAGCCGGAATCCCACGCAAACTCGCACCAACAATCGGCATCGCCGTCGACCACCGCCGCAGCAACCACTCGCAAGAATCGCTCACAGCCAACGTGGCACGGCTCAAAGCATACAAGGCCCGCCTGATCCTGTTCCCGCGCAAATCCGGACAGCACAAGAAGCTGGACAGCGAAGCCGAGCAAGTCAAGGCGGTCGAGGACGGCTCCGAGAAGGTCATCAGCAAGGTCCACCAGGCGTTTGTAGTCGATGCCGGCACCGGTCTCAAGCACGGCTTGTCCGAGATCAGCACGAGCGATCTGCCCGAGGGCGAGGAGTCGGCGTACATGAAGCTGCGTGAGTTGAGGAGCGAGAAGCGCTATGCTGGTGTGCGTGAGAAGAGGGCCAAGTTGAAGGCGGAGCAGGAGGAGGCCAAGAAGAAGTAAGAAACCCCCCAACAACGACAAAGAATATTCCTGGGCGTGGTGGATGGTGCCCGGCTGCCAGATTTTTTTGGTCTGAAACATCTGGCACTGTTCTCATGCTGGCATCTATGTGCGCAAGAGGCATGGCATCGAGGCTAGACTAGGAGGATCGCTACTCTGGTGGTTGTGCCTGCAAGCGGGTTTTGTCAGACTCGCAAACACTTGGTGAAGTGTCCGGCAGGTGGGCTGGGGTCAAATATTTGTTTTGCAGCAGACAGACACGTTGAGCTAGAGATTGAGAGATGCTATACATGAGAAATCCTGCTTGCACGAGTACGGATGTGGAAATGGCCCAGGCGTCTGCTCGACACATGCAAGATCTACTCAAAGTGGCATGAGCACGACAACCGTTCAATACTCTCAATGAGATACCAAGTTCGAAATTCTATCCTAGTGCTTCTCCAACACAAACTTGAAGAATTGCTTGTCGAAAAGAGGTGGATTTTCTAGCCTCGCTCGCCTGATATCTGTCGAGCCCACCAGAGGCTGTTATAGTGCGTGAACCCACGCTACTGTGAACGTTTCACAATTCATGACCTCGTCAATAACATTGATCTCATGCAACAACAGATTTAGGAGCATTATCACCCTCAAACCGGGCCAGACGAGGGTAAGCATTCAATCAAACACCGTCATCCGCCTGGCTTTCCCCTTTTTGCCTTTCCGTCTCCCCACCTCCCCATCCAAGGCTGCATCTGTCGCTTGTCCCAGCTTATGCATTCCCAGCACATCCCACACAGCCTCAAAAGCAGAAATGACCCCGCTAGCTGCGCTAACCTCAGCAAATACCCGCCGGGCACTCTCAACAATGCTCGCGTCGAAACCAGACGCACAGATGTCGATTTCGGCCGAGGGCTGTCCGACCCAATTGAGCGTGATGTCGTAGGTGAGCATCACCTGCTTTGCGCGGCCGGTGCTGGATCGGGTCGAGGGCTTTGTCGGGCTATTGCTTGTATTGCTGGGTGAGAACAGGTGTGATGAGCTGTTGAGGTAGGGAAGCAACGATAGGGCTTCTTTGCTGGAACTGATAGGCTCGTTGAGATTAGGCTTAGCAGAGTCCCGCGCCAGTGCTGACGAAAGAGTATCAGTCAGGTATTTGAAGACCTTGGCCCGCTTAACGCTCTCTGCAAGGTATCGTCCAACACCTGTGGTGATGGTGGCTAGGTCACATCTGAAGACCGGATCTTCCAGTCTACTCGATATCCAGCTCTGGAGTGCGGTAGGAAGTTTTTTGTTCTTTGGGAACTTTATTTCCTCAACCTGTTGGGATTCGACATCAATTATTGTCTCAAGGTTCATGCCCCAATCTGACGCGTGCCAGTTCACAGGAGGTCGTAGAGATGTTTGATAAACGGATTTCTTACGTCCTTCGATTTGCGTCTGCCGTGTTTCATAAGACATTTTCAGATTGCTCGGCGCGAACAGCGACAAATACTTTGCTTGATTATTTTCGAAAAGCTCTTGGTCGCCCGGACAAAGACGCGATGAAGGTGCTGCTGGTTGTGTCGACGCATCGAGCAGAAGGTCGATGCCCATGTCGAGCGTGTCGTGCTCGAGTATCTGAGCGCTGCTAGCTTGCAGATTTTCGCTGAGCAAATCGATCTTCTGGCATTCTTCCTGCAACCTGCGTAGCTGTTCTTGAAGAACTTTCAGTTGTCGCTGTTTGTCTTGGACTACGGGGTCTTCAATATCTTGATCTAGATCACCTGCGTTTTGCAAATCTTGAACAATCCCCTCGGCATTGGTGGCTTGATCTTCTTCGGCCTCGATCTCCTCACTAATGCCGCTCGCAATCTCAGCATGATCTAAGTCATCTGGTTGCTCCTCGTTCTCGTCGTCATTGAGCAACATGGGCGGGGCATCTCGTGGCTTCAACGGACTGCTCGTAACAGGACCAAGTCTACTTCTCACTCGTCTCCTACCACTGCCTCCTGGACTGCTCGAGGCAAGCCCTCTCGGTCTGTCCGGCGCCGTAATTTTACCAAGCTGAACCGGTGTGGGAGGCAGCTCTGCCGATGAACTCCTTCGACTCTGGTGTCCATCTCTTCGAACACTTGTACTCTCTACGAGTCTGGGAACCAGGGACGGCGACACTGAGGGCAGACTCCACTCAGGTCGCGAATTTGAGATGGATTGAAGCTGGGAGCTGGCAGAAGTCGGCGAATGAGGATGGCTATCAGCCGGCTGCTCTAAAATGTCTTTGAAAGAGTAGGAAATATCTTTAGCAAGGCTGCTGGGTTCGATCGCTGCCGATCGGTTGTCTTTGCTGCTCGCGTCCGTCGTTTCAACTGCAGATCCCCTTTCTTCAAGTGTTTGTGAGGGTAAGAGACTCTTGTTGCCCAAGACGGCATCTCGCAGGCTTTGCCTCCTATTCGGTGCTGATTCTCGTCTCTCTTTTGCCTGGGCGACTTGTTGCAGGACCCGAGGATTCGACCGAGCAAGCGATGCCTTTGTAGGGGATTGATAAGAGGCTCGTTTGGGCGTTGTCGGCTTGTTTTGCTGGGCCTGTTGATTTTCTCGATCTTGGTCATTGCCCGCGCCGGCGACGGAGATATAGGCTGTTGGCGAAAGACGTCGCCGCTTTGGAGGCGAGTCCATCCTGGACTTTTGTCCTGAGCATCAAGTCATTGAACCCGTCGATATTCAGTGCGTCAAGGAAATAGCCGATTTAGGAACGCGCCGGGAATTTAATAACGCGCTAAAGTTACTGCAAAATAAGGTATCTGTAACAAGTGACATCATACCGCTAAGTTTATTATCTTGATCCAACCTGTAAGAGTCCAAGGAGGCAAACCTTCTACCTCGTAAACCTATGTTCAGGACCATCATTCTCATGTCTCTTGTCCCATATTTTGTTTACTTGCAGTGACGGAATCCGCCAGCGCGTATCTAGACGGTGGTTGGCTGTTATGGCAAGTCTCTGCTCCGAATGCCGCCTTGAGCTACGGCGGCAATTGTGGACAAGATTCGTGAGTAGTAACCGACCGCATCGGAGCTTCCACCTCACAGCAAACCAAAATCAAAATGCTTCACCTCAATATGAACCTCGAGGGTTAGGCGATTTCTACAACGATCTTCTATCGACGCCGCTGCCCCAGGTTTCTAGAGCTACTTCTAAACCAGACTTACCCCAATGGGTCGCTTCAGGTGGGCGAAAGGAGATCGAAGAGCGTGCAAGGAAATTATTTGGCAACATTGAAGGCTCAGGCTATCAGCGGCGACAATCCGACGTTCCCGATGCTACTTGGCGCACCATTAATGGTGTACCCATTCCGCCTCGACCTGCCGAACCAGACAATTGCTGCATGAGTGGATGCGTCCAGTAGGTATTCTAAAGATCTTGCTTCCGTCTCGGTCTCACCATTTGTAGTTGTGTTTGGGATGATTATCGCGACGACGTCGAGTCGTGGGCGAACCGTTTGAAGGAAGCCCAAGCCAAATCTCACGGCCAAGGAGTCACCAAGACTCCACAGATCGGCTTGCCAAGAGCAGAGGTCCAAGTAGCATCAAGCAGCATGGACGACGATGGTGGAGGAAGCGAATCATTATGGCAAGCGCCCAGCACAGAGGATGATCCCGATGCTCTGTTTGCCGATATACCGATAGGCATTAGGGAGTTCATGGCCACAGAGAAGCGCATTAAAGATCGGAAGAAAACTCGCAGTCGAGCTACGCAGAAAGAATCCTGAACGATATCCGCCCTAGAACTCATGTCTGTACCCTTGAAATAGAGACAAAGAAACTGCCAAGGACCACTTCGACCCAGACCACCTGCATCGAAATGTCCCGAGAGTTTTAATGCATTAGAAGACAGTGGAGATGCGTTCGGCTAGGACCCTAGTGATGCTGATCCGCGAATAGTTTCATTTAGGTCAGTGCAAGGCCATTTGTGTCATTCCCAGGTTCAGATCGATATCGTCGTTGCCATCACGCATATTGTACATCATGAATTTGACATTTTCGGCAGCCCACGCGGCTGTTTGAGCATCGATGGCTTTCATTTTCTGTTGAAGATCTGAGTCTTCCAAGGCCAAGAGAACAATCTTCTTGCCCTCGTGACTTGCAGATAGCAATCCCAAAGCAAACCACACTCGCTGAGCAACGATTGCATCCATGGCTTCCGGCTTCGTGGCCATGAATACGAAAACGCGAGACCACAGGGTTGCATCAAATGCTTCCATGACAGAATCAAGGTTCGCGTAGCGCCCGTGATTGGCAGGATTGTGCTGTGCCACTGTAGCACACAATTCGATCACGAACCGACCTATTTCAAGGCAGATCGCCTCTTGGCCTTTATCGAATAGTGTAAACACATCGGCCATTATGCTCGGCCGGTTAGAATCTTCGTCGAAGAGGGTAGGAACATGCTCAGGATGTCCCTTGATCATCAATTCTAGGAAGGTAACGGCGTTCAAAGGTATCTCGTATCCAAGGTTAGGATCGTTGATGAGGTGTTGTACAGCTCGCATGGCATGATGCTCTTGCAGGACTCTACGCAGCGGCCAGGTTATGGCTAACTTGGTAGCCACGCCCAGCGCTGGATGGAGGACGGTCTTGTTCGTTTCCTGTTCCAGGGTGCGGACGAGTGCAGGGATCAGACATTCGTTGGCTAGGAGTTGCGCCCTAGGATCGCCATCAATGAAACCATATAATATGACATACGCAACCGCCGAGCAAAAAGCACTAGGCGGTGGAGAGGAGCAAACAATGCTCAGTGATTGTCGGGCGATTCCATACTTGGGCGGATTGGTGAACAGTGGCGCCTGGCAGACCTCGTAGACCAGTTTTAATGCTGCTGTCTGCAAAGTTTGCAGCGTTTCGACGTTTTCATTCTGCTCGTCTTCGTCTTCACCAAAATAAACAGCAGCCAAGTTGTCATTGTCAGCTGCGAGGGCTAGCGAGAAAATCATGCCGGTAGATGCTAAAAACGACTTGACAGAATTGGAGGTGGAGATTGCAAGGAGCGACCTCACAATGCTGAAGCGACATCTTGCAGAGTGCTCCGCTAATAGTCTCCCAGCATCAGGTGCAAGCAGGCGCTCGATGGGATGGCCAAAGTCGCCGTCTCTTGGATCAGCCAAACCTTGTTGGGCTGCACATGCGGGTCTAGCCGACATTTCGACCAAGTCAGCAAGGTATTCTTTGATTTCATTGCTGCAGTTGAGAACAACGTGGGGGCTCAACAAAGCAAGAATGCCGCAGTAGATGCTATTCGAGGGCACATCTGTTCTTGCCAAACGCTCTTCGGCCAAGGTCACTCTAACCTGTCCAGATTGCTCAGTCGTTCCTGCCTCAAATTTGACGTGTTCGGCTAGTTCCTCTAGGTCAGCACAAACATTGTAGAGAGTTGGTACAAGGATATTGGGATCAGCACCCTCCGCCAGCAACTTGAGCAATGGCAGAATCCCACCTGCATAGATGACCAGTCGCCGATTATGGTCGTTGTCAGCACAACAATTTGCAATTAGCTTGATCAAAAACGACATATCTCTTGGATCATGATAGGGCTGCAACGTGGCAGCGTGATCTGTCAGCAGTTTCACTGCAAGGTCCAGAATAGATTTCAGACCGTTTTGAGACAGCCGTTGCCGGCCAAAAGCCTCGCGCCATGCCAGTGCATATGGAGATGACCGAGATGCCAAATAGAGAGTCTCCCACACGCTGTTGCGCTGAGCGTGCTGTAATATTTCTTGGCCATCAGCTGGCCCCGTTTGAAGAACATCAGCGACCAACGGCAAGTCGTCCGGCGACATTTCTAGTTACTTAGGGCGCAACCTAGGTAGGCAACTCGGTGCCCCTCGTAAAGGCGCCTTCCAAAGCACGAATTGACTACAAAGAAAGGTGAGACCGCGACAACATGGCATGCATTACGGTAGATATTGTGGGGCAACAAAAGCATTCTCAAGCCCTTTGACGGGTGTCGTATGCCTAACCGTAACGGGGCAGCCGCCCTCCTTTTCGCGTGCCAGCCGCTTTTGGTATGGCCTCAGGATGTGGAACGGGCCACGTTCAAGTTGGGTGAAGGTGGTAATTCGAAATCGCATCTTCTACTTAGGTCATCTACTCAAGAGCGGGAGAAAGATAGCACGGATCAGTTGCACTTCACGAGGTCTTTTAACGGGTCATCACAGCATATACCTCCCAAACTTGACTCGTTGACCCACATACAATGACTAGAGCAACTCAAACAATTTCATTTGCCTTGCTGGCATCGTCGGTGAGCTGAGGTACAAAAGAGAAGGAGCGAGCTACGACGGCTGACTGTTCCCAGGCGTATCTACTCCTTGCGCTCCCTCTTCTCACGGATTCGTCTCCGATCCCTTCAATCCTGCCTAGTACAATCCAAGATGAAATCATTCCCGTCTTGCCCTTTTGGGCTCTGATCACTCTGGCCTCGTACCTCTTGGGACGGCTGGGGTGGGGTGTTTTGAATTTCAATGACACCGAGGATGCATACACAGAACTCATGGCACAGATCGATCAAGCCAAAAAAGACCTGGATAAGAGAAAGGTTGGCTGGGATTAGGCACACGCAGAGGTTGTTTTATTTGCAGGCTTTAAAGTGCCTCGTTACGAACGTGACCCTTGTTCTCGAAATATAAGGCACCAGAATCCAAGAAAGCCTCCAACAGTCTATCCATTCACAACAATATCCAGGGCTGGTCAAGTCTAGATCGCTTGAACGTTCTTCTCTCCCGCTAACCGGTCATGCTCATCAATGTCGGTGGCTTCCCACGGATAGCATATCCAGATGTCCGGGACAGTTCTAGCAGCGATATACCGGTGCTCTTGGAGCATGTCAGCCGGAAGGTGGCCTTTCTTGGTCTTGTCCTTGTTATGCAGCACGAATATCGAGAAGGTCGTCTTCTCGCTCCTGCCTTGCTGTTGCCTTGCGATTTCTACATCTTTCTCCAGCTCTTTCACCGCATATTCCAGCGTCGTTCGAGTATCGTCCACTTCGTCTACGATGAGCACGTTTTTGCCTATTAAGTTGGCCATCTCGAGCGACGACAAGTCCAGCCATTGCGTTCGAGTCACTTTTGTTCCGGGAGCCTCAACCGGTGTTGATTCGGACAGAGTCTCGTACAGTGAAAGGCCGATGGCCTGGATGGGAATGTTCGGCGCACCGGGTCGCTTGAGAAACGACCTGGTCGAGGTGAGCCCATATGGCGACACCCCGCGTGGATGTCTGACCTACCTCAGGATACGAGCGGGGACATAGCCACCCCCACCAATTGCAATCATGAGATTTGGTTTGTGTTCATTGAGAATTGTTTGTGCCGCTTCCTGGCACAGCTTGTGCACCTGCATCATCGCAATGGGTGAGCGAGCGCCTCTTGCACCTGTCGTATGTCTCGCTTTGGCATATGGAACTTACCTGGTTGTAAGTGACGTAGTGTTTCTCAACCATTTTTGTATCATGCGATTCCAACCAAAGATGTAGATCGAGCGAGTGTTGGCAAGAAAAGCTTTACACCTCCGAATTTCAGATCTATTCTCACATCGTGAAAGTGCCCAGGTTCATCCGCAGTCAAAAAATGTGAGAGTTTACAGTTCATGGCTGCCTAAGGCACTCACCGAGGGTTTTGCGCTCGGGCTTTCACAGACCTTGTCGTGGCATTTGTACTCCAAGAAAAAACAAAGTGTATGTCTTGTTCTAGATGTTCGTATACGATCTACGTGGTGGTGAACTGTTATCAAGGTGATTGAAGTAGTACTTCCGTAGCCTTTATCGACAATTGGTTACATCAGTGATCGAGATGTCGGGATATATCCTAAAAGGCGACAAAAGGTCCAAGGGCTAAGTATGCTGCTCGCATCAGGCTGTGATTGTGTCCGCCAATGGGGCGGAATCGAGACTAGGAGGCCAACCATCTACACCTCGTAGACGTGGTCGGTCTTTCCATTCCTGACGCCTACGCACGATTGCTTGCAAAAGTGAAGCTATACAAGTCGATGTCCCAACCCCTGCTCGACATGAAGTTTGTTCGCACTACGAACATTCATCGAATGGCCAAGTACAATCGGATGCTTTAAATGCACAACATGTCATTCGCGACGTCAGACAAATGCCTACGACCGATGATTCTGTCGAACGGAGTGCGAAAAGACGCAGGTTGAATGACCAAGACAGCCAGCAAGCGACGTATGAACACCATCAATACGGGGACATCAGCCTTCGTGATCATGCTTCGGCCATCTTGGGCAATCAGTATGCCACTTACAATCACTACCACAGCTATCGCCTGCCGAACAGCGATGGAGAGTCGATGGAGGGACGACGCAAGAGGAAGGAAGAAGAAAGACGGAAGGATGAGGAACGGGAAAGACTGAGAAGGTTGGTGGAATCCTTGACGTTCAAAAGAATGGACGCCCGTCTCCACAACATCGCGACGGCTTTACCCGAGACTTGCTCGTGGCTGTTCCGTCATCCTGCCTTCACGGCTTGGACTGACAGCTCCAAAACGCGAGAGTCAGGCCGTTTTCTATGGATCAAAGGAAAGCCTGGCTGCGGCAAGTCAACCATCATAAAAGGAGCATTAGACTGGGCCAAGACAACCCAAGATTGGATTACCATCTCCTACTTCTTCAACGCCCGCTCCTCTAACCCTCTCGAAAAATCTGCCCTTGGCTTGTATCGTTCCCTGGCGCACCAGCTTCTGCACCGAATCCCCGAGTCCATCAGCGACTTCAAGGACATGTACTACTTGAAATCAGCCTCCCAAGACATTCAATGGACTGTCACCGAACTTCAAGAGTTCCTGGTCAAAATATGTCTCTCCTTGAAAAGGCCTCAGTTGTGCTTGTTTGTCGACGCCCTGGATGAGGGTAGTGACGGTGACGTTAGAGATCTGGTCAGTTTCCTTGAGGATCTCATGTGCCATGCCGAGGGAAAGCCAATGTTTCTTATATGTTTGTCAAGTCGCCACTACCCTCACATATCTGTCAGAAAAGGGCTCTCGGTGATCGTAGAAAAGGAGCAACAGCATGATCGAGACATTGAGATTTATGTACGGAGAAAGCTTATGGCCATGCAAGATAGCGCTCAAGCTGCGCAGATACAGGCTGCTATATGTCGAAAATCAGCTGGTATCTTCCTTTGGGTCGTTCTGGTCGTTCCTATTCTCAACCATCAGCACGACCAAGGCAAACCAATCCTCGAACTCTTGCGATATCTTGATCATCTCCCTGAAGACCTTGAAGGCTTGTTCGCTGAGATTCTGTCCAGGGATGCTGACGGTCGCAGGGACTGTGTTTCCCTGTTGCAATGGGTGCTCTACGCAACAAGGCCCTTGAACGTGGTTGAACTCTACCTTGCGATACAGCACAGCTGGGCTCGTCCAGGGGACGAGGCGATAAATACTCCCGCGCAAGATTTCCTTGCTAGATATATTTTGAACAGCTCACGTGGACTAGTTGAGGTTACAAGATCCACTCCTCAAGTTGTCCAATTCATCCACGAAACCATTCGAGAGTTTCTTACTGGTAGAAGTGGACTTGCACAGGTCGATCACGCGTTGCGTGGAGATCTAACCGGTTGGAGCCATGCCAAATTAGCTCAAACATGCCTCAGCTACTTTAGCCGCAACTACTCCAGAGTCAGCGCATACATCGCGCCTCTCGTCACCGTCTCAATGACCTTTAAATCAGACGAAACAATTGTCACGTCAGACGTCGATTGCGCTTTCCCGTTCATGCAGTATGCAGTAACAAGCCTCCTTCAGCACGCTGAACTTGCTCAGCAACACGGTATCGCGCAAAAGGATTGCATTTATCTTTTGCTAAGTGCCCGAGATAAAAGACTGGACCCGCAGTGGAGAGCGCTTCGAAATACATTTATTGGCTCCAATAGAGCGTTGCCAGGCATGTTTCCTGCTCTACACACTGCTTCCCGTCGTTTCTACGATGCCGATGTAACCATGCTTTATGCTGTTGTTGACAGCGGCTTACTGAGTTTGACGCGAATATTGTGTGATGACCCTGATGTGGTCAACGCAGAATGCGGCCGATATGGTAATGCTTTGCAGGCCGCTTGTGCCGGTGGTAGTTTGGATATTGTTCAGTGTTTGCTTAAACATGGAGCTGACGTCAATGCACATGGTGGGATTTATGGGAATGCTCTGCAAGCAGCTGGTGTCAATGGCCACACAAATATTGTGCAATGCTTACTCGAACATCGTGCCGACCTCAAGGCCCAAACGTCGAACATTACCGATTATCTTGCAGCTGCAATGTACGCCGGCCTACAGTCGTGAAGGTTGTTTCCTGGTCGGATGCTAGTGTTGATGGACATCTGTGCTCTTCTTATCCAATGTGGACTGCAGCCTCAGAAACAGAGAGTTCCCAGGCTTTCGACGGCTGTTATATCGAGCGTGCAAGTCGTCCGCTCTAGCAATAGAATTCAGAAACATCCTAACGGTGAAGCTGCTTCTGGCAGATCATATGAATTACGTCGATGAACTAACACATTGAACTTTTCATCATTTTGGTGTCAGACTGAACTACGCAGTCTGGTATGCACATCAACAGTCCTGAGTCACCTCAGCTCCGTAGGGGTATCAGGCTGAGCCCTCCAGCCGCCCTTCTGAAAAGCATCTAATTTCTGCGTCTCCTCGTATATCTTCTTGACTAACGGGAACTTTGCCAAGTCGACTTTGAAGCGTATGGCATTGTCCACAGCCGGCGCCAAAATTACATCGGCAAGAGTCACCTCGTCTCCCACCGAGAACCTGCCAGCGCTGCCTTCAGCGATTTTCTCGTACGTCTCCAGTCCTGCCGCCATGAATTCCTGCTGCCATTCCTCCGCAACAACGCCCAGCGGTCGCACCTTATTCAAGATCTTCAGATTCGTCACCGGCTGCGTGTCAGCAACAATGACATTCACCAAGTCCCTAACCTGCGCCCTCTTGGCCGGCTCCGACAGCGGCGGAAGCAGCTTGGGCAAGTCGGGATGCCGTTCTTCCAGATACTCCAGGATCGCAACAGACTCTCGAATCACAAACGTCCTCCCGTCCTCGTTGACTACGAGCGTAGGAACGGATTTGTTGGGATTGTACTTGCTGACGTAGTCGCTGTCCTGTTGCTCGTTCTTGAGCAGGTGGATGAACTTGTACTTCAGCTCTATGCCCTTCCAGTGCGCTGCGATTCTGACTCTCGCAGAGCAGGATGAGCGGAAGTAGGTGTAGAGCTCGTATTCTGGCGCCATGGTTTTCAGTGCGTAGCTTGTTGGTCGGAAGAAGATAGCATAATGCCCAGAACACCAGCCGCGATGCAAAATGCCGAGCCTCTCGTCAGAGGATCAGTCTTAAGACTTCATGAACCTTTCAGTTGTGGGGTGCCGTGCGGGGGCGGAATTGGGTTCGGGTCCTTCTCTCGAAGCCGAACCTTTGAGGTCACCTCACTTGACGAGATGCCCAAGATCTTGATTTCTTCGAAGATGTTTCGTCCTCAGATTTAGATGCCAGTGACGGCGTCACATTTTCGAAGTCGTCGGCTGAATACCTCGTGCTCTGGTTCTCAAACGACAATGAACATCGAATGTGGATTCACCTTGCAATAGCTGAATCGGCAGCAGAGTCGTTATCTTCAATCGTTCCATACCCCTTGATTCATCCATGTTCGTCTCGTCCTCTCTGCTTGTAACGAGCTGTCAGCAGTGTGTCGCAAAAGGCGTCCTCGGGCATCCACCAATACAGAGTTTAGCCACAATGGGAATATTATCTCCCAAAGCAGTCGACTTGTAGCTCCTTACCCATCTGGGTTAGGTTGAGAGTTAGCCCACAATGCAGCTATCCACCATGGTCCACAACGCATACAATGAGATAGTACACACACCTCTAGTCACTGATTCCGGAACCGGAACCTTTTGCGTCTCTCCTGAAGGTCAATATTTCTCTTCTCCTAAACAACCCCAAGGGGTAGTCTGCCAAAATGGCCGTCAAGCCACGTAGCATCATTTTCGTTCCAGGTGCTTTGCACCCAGCAAAGACATTTGATCAGATCGTCGAAAGGCTGCAGGCCCCAAAAATACCCGGGCGAGATCATTTGATGAACTGCCGTCATGTGGGGCTGAGCCATTAAGCTCGGTAGCATGGTCTGGGTTCCCAGACGTGTAGGCCGTCGAAACTGCATAGATCGAGAAAGAGAGGCCTGTGCTCTTAGTTACCCATAGCTATAGTAGTTTTCCTGGCGCCAGTGCATTGAAGATTCATTCTGGCATGGTCAAGCTCTGCATAGTTGCTGGATTCACGCCGAGTCCATGTTGGCGTATTGTGGAAACAATCCTGCACCCATGTGGATCAAAGATGCAAGTTAACCCATACTAGACAGGGCGAACGGAGGCTAAACCTATGCACAGGGCGACTTTATTTTCCCCGATAACCCGGAGCCGAATTTCTACAATGATCTTCCGGAAGAAGACCAAAAGATATGGGTTGGTCAGTTGAAGCGGCATTTCATTGGGTGGGCAACCGGCCCTTCAGCTGAAGCATCTGAGGATGGTAAACTTAGGAACCACACTGCTGCCTCTTCCGGTGAAGCGTGGTGTGCTATCCTCTTACGTTCGAAGGATTGGCCACTATGCCAACGACCTACGTTCACACTACAAACGACACGGCTCTTCTAGTCACCTACTAGGACATGTTTATTAGGAAGGCGAAATCTAAGGCACCCATCAGTGTGGTGAGCCTGGACACGGGCCATTCTCCGATGCTCAGCCAGCTAGATGAGTTCGCCTCGTTCATTGAAAAGCTTGCATCAGACAAGGCCGATGACTGAAGTAAGGAAGCATACCTCATCCACTGACGGCGGCCACTTGCTGCGCCAACATTTGCTTGCTCGCGTCAAGCGCGTCTCGCGCGTCTCCAAATCCACTTACTCGCGCCTGCCCTGGAACGTGATCGCGCCTGCTCGACCTGAGTTGAAGCGATGCTTGCCAATGACGGCTGAGGCAAGAATAGCAAGAGTGATGCTCGTACGCATGTGCTGCAATCCGTGCTATGGGTATGAATATAAGATAGACCGAAATCCAAGAAATCGACAAACGCACTATTTACGTCCTGAAACTCGCGAAAACGGCACTTTTTGTTTTGAGTTCTGGGAAAAGGTCTTGGCAGGTCTGGACCATTTCCTCTTTCGTTCCGTGCGTTCCTTACCTGCTCGCAAAGCCAGCAATGCTAGTCTCGCCTAAGCCCCTGAGCCTTTTCCCAAACCCACCCCTCCGGCCTCGTACATTCTGCAGATCACCACCCGACGCTTTTAATTGGTTCTTGATCATCCTCGAGCTCCTGCAGCGAACGAACCCTGCCTGCATAGTCAGCATGATACCGGTGAATCACCGTGATCAACTGACATTGATGCATTATTATGATGAAATTGTTCGTTGTCTCGCGCTCCACCTGCTGCAGCTGCTAAGTTAGGCACGTTAGGGCACAGTTTTGGATGGACGAAATGGGTAATCGTCCAAAGTGGTCAAAAGTACCTCGATGGAGATTCTAGCGCATCTCGTGCTTTCAGATTCGATATTAAGAGGGCATCTGAGGCTTCGATCTTTGGTCATGTTTGAAATCACGGTTCACCATAGTCAATTGACTGAGCCGAGAGCCCGAGACCTCTAAAACGTGACTGATACAAAACAGAGCTCTGTTTCGAAGGTTGACTACTGTCGGCAAGAGGCGAAAAGCACTGCGCTTTGGCTATGCAGCACTTTCGAGCGTACAATCCCGCAGGGTCAAGGTATGCTAAACGCAAGACAACCGCAGAATGGGAACATTACCGCGAGCTTATTACCACCCTACACCAAAGTCGGGTTCCTCGTCGGCTCATATTCCAAGCTCTGTTCGATAACGGCTTTGTGTTGACGGACAAGCAACTGAAGGACAAGATGAAGAAGTGGGGTTTGACAGCCAGAACGGAGCAAAGCTCAGAGTCACCAGAAGTCGATCCATCAAAGCTCTATTCCACCCCAAGCTCGGGTGGTACATTGAGTGGCGACATTGACCTGGAATTCTCGAGAAGTTCTCCTACCGTCTTCGAGGGTGGCGAGCAAGACATCCAGGGTTGTAGAGCGCCTACAGAAGACGCACCTTGGAGCACGATGTCTATGTGCGAGCAACCAACCGAAGCTAAAATGGTGGGCGTCGCCACAGCATCTGAAGCCATTTCAATGATCGATCCAGTATTACCTATAAATTCGACAGTACGCGAACCATCGATGCAGAATCAGGACTGTTGTTCAAACAGCAACCGCGAGCAACTTTACAGAAAACACCCACAAAATGGCTATTCGACAACTACGGAGGATGAATACGCTATGACGTTGTCGGATGATTCGACAAATGGAGAGCTCAGACGAGGAGAAATCTCTTTCAGTGATTGGATGTCAAGCATTGGTCTTGAAACCGACGCACCCAGCGGTGTTGATTCAGCATTTAGCACAATAGTATGCCTCCGAAGAAAACTCAAGGGCTATCGTCACCTCGGGACGCCTTGGAAGCTCTTTGCTAACGAGTGCAACTGTTGGAAATTTTTCAGATCGAGTCATGAAGATGCTTGTATCTCAACCATACACCACACTTTGCTTTCGGAAAGCTGGTCGATTGCTCATCTACAATATCCGCTTGCTTTGATTTACCTCTGGCATACCTCTGCATTCTATAGGCAGACCGAGGAATACTACCAAAATATTCGTCGAGCAATGGAATATTACGCCCAACTTGCTGCGAGAGCCAATGTCAAGAACGCCGTCGTCGATGTTCTTGTTCACGAACTTGCCAGCATCTACGTGAGTCTCTATGAACAAGAACTGCGGAAGCAGGATGTCCTAGAGCAAAGATCTATCCATGATTCCTTTCCAGGATCCGCCTCATCGAAAAAGATAATGGACTTGATAAGCTTCCTCATCCACACAAGAAAGCCTTCGTGCGAGAGTGGTGTATGCCCTGTTTGCATATTGGGGCACGACTCCAAGGCTTTTCCTTTCTATTACGTATACGAATTCGGCCTGTGGAAACCTCACGAGTCCAGGGCCCACGCCGAATGTTTCCCTTTTCATCAGCCGATGAGTATGGCTGGCCCGAATCCATATCAGCAACGTCAACAAAAAGCATGCCTACAGAAACAGCAAAGCATAGCAAAATCAGGGCAAATTTTACTTGAGAGTCTCACTCTTAATGGGTTGCATTCGAGGACCATCCCAACACAACCATTAGTGAACAATCATTCGGTCAATGTTCGTGTGGATGAATTCGATCCTGTACTACTCGCCTTACATATTTCGAGAACTTTGATATCTCGGACACAAAGGATGCAAGATACTGGCGAAGACTGTACAGCTGACGACGTCGTCACCTTTGATTGTATTGGCTTGACCCTAGCACAACAGCTTGAACTCCTCATTGACCAGACAGACAGTACTACTATCCAGTACCAAAATCTTGTGTCATGGATGACAACCGTCATCGAAGAACAGCTACCCAAAGAGGCAGGTTCGGGATTTACATCATTGCGGTTGTCAATGGAACAAGGTCCGATCGATCGGATGTTGCAAACCTGGGGACAGTGCTTCTCGTATGGACCAGATCCAGGAGCAAAGTTAAGATCGCGCCATCTCATTCATCGAGGGCCATGTTCAGCTCAAAGGATCTGGTGCATGCTCGGTGCCAACATTGCCGACTTTGACCGAATAACGCCATCACCCAAAGAACGACACGGCCCAAAACGTACTACTTGGCCGGTAGTCAAGGGCAAGGAGATGGATGATTGTGTTTCCATCCGGACATCGTCTTCGGACGATAGTGCCACCTCGATGCAAGCTCTAGCTCTTCGTTTGAAGATGCGCAGAAGCAGGTCATCAATCGGCAGTGTCGGGTCAAAATGGTCCGGACACATGTCTGTTGATAGTTGGAAGTTTGGTCGCATCGATGAGATGGATGAAGACACATCGCGTCAACCTAGATGGTCTTGGACATAACATAGGCACCATAAGCTAGAAACCGTGGCAGGGATGCTAGGGGTGAGGGTTGTTCTAAGCGTCTGGACGAGCATTAGGAATGCGAAGTATTCAAGATTCGCTCTACCACTCGAGGATACAGTGGACGGTCCTATATCTGTTGCAGAGCTTTGCAACATCAAAGTTCGTAGAATGAGAATCCGGATCTTTCATCAGCCTAGTATTGGGTCACTAGAATTTAAGTATTGTGGGGCTATGGAGGCACGTGCGCATGCTTTCCCGTTCTGGGGCCTGCATGCCACCGCCCCTGCGGATGAGGCAATCGCGACTGCGCCTTCGTACCTGCATAATCAACTTAGGCACCTTCATTTTGACAACCTAGTGACCATCTTGATATACCGCTCCTCATCACACAACCATTCCTCGCACCCAGAAGAACATCTTCGCGAAAGCGGTTACCTGCAGATCAGACACAGCGCCTCTAATTGAGCCAGTCCCAACCCAAATCCAACAACATGTCTTGTGGCGACATCTTCCTCGGACTGATCGCTGTCCTTTTTCCTCCCATCGCAGGTGAGTGCAATTCGTCCCCATCATAAGTTCTATAGCAGCCCTGATCTCTGACATTTTTTGTGTAGTATGGATCAAGTCGGGTATCTGCAGCGCTGATTCGCTGATCAATATCCTGCTTTGCATGCTTGGGTACCTGCCAGGCCTAATTCACGCATGGTACATCATAGCCAAATATCCTGAATACGACTACGAGCCCATTCCAGATGACGAAGCCAATGCTCATGGTGGACGAGTTACGTATTACTACATTTCCCAAGATTCAAGGCCGCAGCGCCAGTCACGACCGCAACAAGGCTATGGCACGCAAGCTCAGGCACCTCCGCCTGTGCCCCAGAATAATCGACCTGCCAACTCCAGTAGCGCGCCTGGACCGAGTTCTGGTGCACCACCCAGTTATGCGGATGCTGTGAAAGATCACAAGGTACAGTCACAGGAATAGGATCCCTGTGACCCTTGCGAGTTCTTTGATAGGACTGCTGGGTGCCCTTGCAGAGAGATTCAAGCCAGTTTCAGACCCAACGGCCTGTATCGTCCTGATAAGTACGATAGGGTACAAGAATAGGGATATATGTCTTGGACGGGAGGGGGCGCACAATAGAGAAGTTCTCTACTTCATGGTGTTTGTTGATATTGGAAGAAGGTTTTACGACGCGATGGGACGCCACACAGACTTGATATGATGATGAAAGGTGACCACCTAGATGTGCAGCGGGGCTGTAGTAATAATCGAGGTTGTATACAATCAGTCTCCCGCTGCTTACGTTCTTGCCGTCCAATGAATGTGCCATAATGCTAGCCTAGGAGGTATATTCTAGAAACTCTGAACCTGTAAATCTACTGGTCTCAAGTCAGATCTTTTTATCCGTAAAGTTATTGCCCTGGAAATCCACCTATATCCTCCCCTACCGTGGACTGCGAACGACTGAACCAAGGCGAGTATGGGCGTCGTCGATGTATTTGTAGCGCTTACCTGTTCGACAAGCAACCAGAAGCCAAAGATTGGGTTAGATGTGCAGAGACCTGGTGCTGGTATACCCCTCAAGTGGCGGTACGTCCAATACCAACATGGGATCAGATAGTATAGTACAAGAGACAAAAGTTCCTGCCACAGGTGTCCCAAATTGTATAGAACAGCGCCATCCCAGCAATAATTCGCAGCCCCGAGAATTTTGCACAATATACCAAAATTTCTACGATGAACGTAGAAGCATCAACACATGGTAATTTTTGAGATTCGCTCCATCACTCGCTCTGGCCGCTGGTTACGACCAATCAATCTTTTTGCACCTTCCAAAACTTTTGTTGCCGCAGATGTCGTCACAGTAGCCGGGTCAACACGCTGAAATCGTCAGGATCACCGTCATGTGCGGTCGACAATGCTTTTCCGACACACCTACATCTTGCAGACACCTGGCTGCCTTTCCAAGTCGTGCCAAGTTTAGAATTGTTACATAGAACAGTACTATGAGTCTTCGATATATGCTAATTTACATTGTCTAGCTGTCTGGCCGCTTTCGACATCTGTGTCTCTTGTATCAACTCAGCAGAGGTCTGCATCTCATCCTCGGTCCCATCTATCGAGTATCAAAATTTCGTTCACGACTCGAACAAGCTGCTCACTTAGTGTATATGGACGTCGTTGTGACAGAAACTGCGTCAATAGCCATCTCAAAGCGGTAGAAGGGCCTCCCGTTCATGCTTCCACATCGGTCCTCAAGTAAATAGCATGTCTCACAACACTATGAGGTGAACGAGGGAAAGAAGGCGAAGTCAACCCATCATCGATAACAAAATATTCCTCTCTCCAGCTCGCTTAACCAGACCAAAGTCGAGCCCCCACGACACGACGGACTAAGCAACCCAAACAACAAGTGCTGATCTGGAACCAATTCCCGATGGTGGATACGGTTGGCTCGTTGTTTTCGCCTGCTTCATTCATATGTTCTGGCTCAACGCTTGGACCGGGTCATGGGGCATTCTCCAGTTGCACTGCTGAAGACAACAACTCATTCCTCGGCAAGTACGGTGTCTTTCACAGGCTCCCTTGGCATCGCTATGGGCCCTGCTTTAAGTGTTGCCGTCGTCCAAATTGCACGGCTGATCGGTGCTCGATGGACATCTCTGATTGATATTCTGTTCTTTGGAGTCTGCAGCGTTATCAGCGGTCGAGCGGTCTACAATGTCGGTGGTTTATTCGTCGCTAGCGGTGTGACATATGGGGTTAGCTCGGCCCTGATGTACAACAATGAACAATACTTTGCCAATGCAGTGGTTTAGCAGCAAACTCGGGACCGCAAACGGCATCATTAAGCTTAGTGGAGGTATTGGAGCTACCGTCATGGCGATCGTGACCGGCGTTCTCACAGACAAAGTCGGCATCGCCTGGACGTTTCGTATTGTGGGTTTCGCATCGCTCGCAACAGGAATTCCCGCAGCCTTTGTCATTAAGGAGCGAGCAGCCTTTAGCCAAAGTTATACCATCGACTGGTCACTGTTTCGAGACGGCGCCTTCACCTGTCTATTTATGTTGGGGGTAACGGGAGTCTTTGCAATCTACACGCCTTCCTTCTTTCTCCCCTATATCGCTGACGCTCTAGGGTTTTCTCAAACGACATCTAACGGAATTGTCGCGTGCTTCAACGCGTGCATGTCGATCGGGCGTCTGAGATCAGGCATTGCCTTCGATGGTTTTGGAACGATGGCCATTGCTTTTGCTGACCATGGCACTCAACACACCCACTTTCTTCGCTATCTGGTCCGTTTCATCCACCCTCGCCGTGACGCTTGTCTTTGCCATCCTGAACGGAGTCGCAAACGGAGCCTTTTTTTTGTCACTATGCCTATGGCAGTGTTGAGACTCTTAGGACAGCGTGCGACAGGAGGAATTAGTCTCGCCCTTACAGGTTGGTTTCCAGGCTTGTTGGTGGGAACTCCTATCGCAGGATTCTTGATCGATGCCACAGGCGCAGATAAGGCCACTACTATTGGCCCATTCAGACCCGCTATGTTCTATGCAGGTGGTACAGCATTCTTGGCTTTGGCCTTCGTGGTCATTGCCTGGTTTTTAATGAGAAAGGTCCATATAAACAGTAGTTCAGATTAGAATAGATCGTGCTATGAACATGCGCATCTGATCACATTAATCTATCTACCTGCTATGACATCGATTCAACACTTAGAGGAGTCGAAGTGTTGAAGTTTCTGCCCACGCACATTTCTAGTAGCCGTGCTCGGGCGTGGCGCAGTCTTGGCATTCGTCACAGCGGCAGCACTGACCGCCGACTTTGGTGGGAAATTTCCAGACAACCTCCCATTGTGTTGTACGTTCCCCAATCTTTCATAATATTCAAAAAGCGTTAATTGAAGGCTGGAGACCACTCGAAACCGTACTATTTTCGAATCTTGATTATCCGCAAAGATCGGATACGTTGATAGGTCAACTAACGTTTGGAGGGCACTCGAAGAAGGTGAAACTGGAAAGCCACTCGTAGCTTAACTACTTCTTCATCGTTGTCGCAATGTGCGTACCTGGTCTCTTAATCGACGTCTAGAGGGCACTTGGAAGCTATCTTCGTGATCCCTTTTCCATCGAATATTGTGAAATGTTCAGACGGATTAATTTAGGTCTGGAGGCCGCTCGACCCGTGAGACTGAAGGCCCCTTATCGCTGAAATTTTAATAGGACCATGATATGTCTGGTCTGTTAATTGAAGCCTGGAGGCCGCTCGAAAGGTAAGATCAGATGGCCAACTTATTGTTGAAAATCTTGAAGGATCATAATATACCTAGCCTCTCTTAATTGACGCCTGGAGGCCGCTTGAAAGTCGTAACAGTGAGACCAAAGAATTCAAAGGTGAAAAATGTCACGTGACATACATGGCGCGCGGAAGGCGATAACGTCCACCACAGAGGGTCTCTCTTCTCTCTTAGACAGTCAGTAATACAAGCTTGAAGCATTGTGCTTTGTTCCTTTGTTCCTTTCTCTCTTCTGAGCGCATTGAGCCTCGCCTGTGACAAAAAATGCTGAGGCGATAGTGAGCTCATCTAAGAATCGAAATGAGACTGGTCAAAGCTCACAAGTGAGGACGGCCAAGGAGCCCCAAGCTCGGTTACGCTCGACCCCTAAGCCAGATATGCAGGATGAGCCTGTGATCAAGCAATGGAAGTAAACTGGCCGGAATCCAGAAGTGCTATCATTTCTTAGATCTTAATCGTGACCATTTACCTTTAGTTCGGTCAATATTTCGTTCGCTTGAGTGCCTAGGTTTCTCAACAACGTGAGAATGCCTTCGACCTTTGCCACTCGTTCGGATGGCGTCTTAGAAGGGTCAACTGCGTCAAGGTCTGACATTTTCCTGAGATCTTGAAATAGCGCTTGAAGTTGTGCATGTTTGAAAGCGTCTTCCCCGTCGATCCATATGAGTTCGTTCAGACAGTTATCTGCTCTCAACATGTTATAGACAGTTGACCAAACGTCTTGATATGTGCCGTCCTCAATGACCGTGCCGCCTACCTTAACTTTCACAAGGTCGGCGTCGCCTCTGATCGACCATCTGTTATCCATTCCACTCCCCATGTGTAACATGTGAGCGGCTGTTGGTCGCATTTGGCGGTAGTCTCCCTGCATATCGATCGGCCAAGCCATCAGCACTCATGAGATGGTAATTGAAGCGACCACAGCACGTGGCGGACATCGGCCTCGCCGAAAAGAATGCGTGGACGGCCCTAGCCAATTGCAACTCGCGACTGCTCAGACACAGACAAAGAGCTGAGAAGACGAACAACGACAGGTCTGTGGCGCAACAGTCACGGGTGATGGCAAAATGTCCATTGACCCAACCCCCGATTGGGCCACAATATCAACGGTCTCCAACAGACATCCAAACCAAACGTCCCTCACGCCATTCAACGAAATCATCTATAAAGACTAGGTGTCTACTACCTCGTTCGGCTAATTAACCTCTGGAGGGCTCTCGAAGGCTGTATTCGTCATCCTTGTTTTCGAATAATTTAAGATATTTAAACGCGTTGATTTAGATCCGGAGGACACTCGAGGCCAACATTCTTCATCGTAAATATATTTCTCTTTAGTTAATTGACCTTTGGAGGCCGCCCGAGGCTATTCTCTTACTCCTTCTCCTCTGAATGTTTTTCAAAATACTTCGGCGCGTCAATAGGAGCGTGGAGACCCCTCGAAAGCTATTTTCTTAATCCTTGTTTCCTTGAATGTTTCTAAATATCCAGACCTATCAACTACAGTCAGGAGGGCTCTCGAAAGTTCTATTCATAATGATCATTTCCTCGAATATTTTGTAAAATATCTCGTCAGCTAATTAATATCTGGAGGACACTCCAACGCTATGTTCTTAATCCTTAATAATCCTCGACTCCTCGAATATTTCAAAACATTTAGGTGAGTTAATTTAGGGCTAGAGGGCACTCGAGAGTTAACTTCATCATCCTTACTTACTGGAATCTTTCGTAATATTTCAGCACGTTAACTAACGTCGAGGGCTCAAATCTGCAGAGGGTGCATCGTCACTGGCACTGATAAGAAGCCTATACGAATGGTTGAGGTGCGGGTTATCAAAGATTGGCGCCGTGGAATCTGATGATTCACCATGCAGTTGGTCGTGGATTCGAGGGCTCAAATCGTTACTGGCACTCCAAAGCAAAAACCTTAATCTTTATTGACTCGAATACTTTTAAAACTAGAAAATATTTAGGCGAGTCAATTAAAATCTGGAGGGCGCTCGAAAGCGAGATAAGTGATTATATTTCCTCGGATCTTTTAAATCTTAAAACTCGTCAACTGCAGCCGGGAGGACGCTCGAAGGGCGGTTTCTTAATCCTTGACGATACTTGTTTCCTCGAGCCTTTCAAAATATTTAGGCACATCAACCACAGCCGGGAGGGCGCTCGAAAGCCAGATTCGTAATCCTGTCTACTCGGGTAATTTTAAAACATCAAGGCACGTCAACTACAGTCGGGAGGGCGCTCGAAAGCTAGATTCTCAGTAATTAACAATACTTGCTTCCTCGACTATTTTAGACTATTTCAAAATATTTCGGCAAGTTAAATGGCAACTGGAGGGCACTCGAAGGGTAAATTCTTACGGCCTTAACGATACTTGTTTCCTCGAATATTTCAAAACATTTCAAAACATTTCGGCAAGTTAAATAGAAACTGGAGGGCACTCGAAGGGTAAATCCTTAATCCCTGACGATGCTTATTTTCTCGAACATTTCAAAACATTCAGGCAAGTTAAATGGAAGCTGGAGGGCACTCGAAGAGTAGATCCTAAATCCCTGACGATACTTGTTTTCTCGGATATTACAAAACATTTATGCAAGTCAACTGCATTCGGGAAGGCACTCGAAGGGCGGATCCTTGATCCCTAACGATGCTTGTTTCGTCAAATATTTCAGAACATTTCAGAACATTTAGGCAAGTCAAATGGAAGCTGGAGGGCACTCGAATTCAATTTATTCAAAGCTATGTAAGCAAAAGAATTTCATTGCGCCCAAGGACCCCCTCACCCATCTCCTAACTCCTATCTCCTCCCGAGGACCCTCTATCTCCAAACTGCCTCCGTCCTCGATTTTGGCCATCCGAGCCGTCTCAGGATCCGACTTTTTCTGGCACTGCCAACTCGGCCTTGGGGAGGGCACTGCTGGCCAGTTCGCGACCAGGGCCACAGCCACTTCAGGCCAGACCAGCGAGCGGGTTTCGGGGGGGCGGCCTCGTTGGTCGTTGACGCGAAAGGAGGGATGGCGGCCTCCGGGATGTCATCGGGGGAGGCGGAGAGGGTGTAGAGGGCTGCGGGGTGTGCAGCGGGGAGAGATTGAGGTGGAGTGGTGTGGTCGAACAGGGTGTTGAAGTTCGACCACAGGGTTGGCGGGGGTGGAGGAGGAGAGGCAGTTGACTCGTTCGAGGTCGAGACAATGTCAATACTGTCTGGCCCACTGCCAGACAGTGTCTCGCCCTCTGTCCCTGCGAGGCTCTGCGGGTGCATGGAGTCTGATTGCTCCAAGGGCTCGTATTCCTCCGCGAGACAAGGCTGAGATGTGATTGAGGGCAGAATACCGACACTGGTCTTTGCGTTGCGGTATCTGCTCAGCGTGAGAGGCGTTCGAGGTTCCCAGCCAATGATATTGCCATTGTAGCCGTCTCGTAGAGGACTGACGAGAGGTCCGGCAGTATCATGGCTTCTATGCGCAGGCTTTTCGGTAGGAGCGGTGGTGGTGGTTGGAGGTTGTACCGTAGTTTCGGTGACTTGAGGAAGTCTAGTATGTTCTTTGCCCTCATTGGGGTCTTCAGCGGCCTCCACCTTGTCCTTGTCCTCCTCAGTAGCCTCGGTGATGGTAGAAAGATGGTGGGGAGTTTGTTCTGTCTCCTGCTTGTCTTCTTGGCAGATTCTCTCGTTCTTGTTGGCCTCAGTTGATGTTGTCTGGCCAGACAAGTCCCACACGCGCGGTGATCGTGGAAGGTTGCCTTTGGGCTTCGGTCGGAATGGTAATGTCATGAATATGGGCGGACTGGAGGTGTGGTAGTGCGGAGATGCAGCGTCTTCTTCCAAATCCAGTCCCGGCAATGGTGTGTCGCTGGTGCCATCGATGTTGATGGAGCAGTGACTATTCTCAATGTCTTGTGCCTCGCTTGGAGTGGTGATAGAGATAGGGTCGCGCTCGAGATCAGTAGCCTCTTCGGTGGGCTCTGCATCTTCAATAGGAGCAGGAGGGGGTTGCAAGTCTGCTACTTGATTAGCTGAGTTCTCCTTAGGGGTGTCAGTGTAGATCTTACCAATATTTTGATCTTGTTCAACAGACTCGTGGGTCGATTCCGAGTCTTCTTCTTGTTCAGGGATAGGGGGCAGTAGAACACGAGGTTTGATCCGTCGAGATTTAAATAGAGAATCCCAAGAATGCTCTCGTGACTCCACAAAGAGGTCGGCTCTGTCCTTCGGCGAGCGATCGTTGTCGTCGTCGGACTCGTCGTCAGACTCGTCGTCAGAGTCAATATCAACCCAGCTCCGGGTGTCGGGGCGGAGCAAGCCCGTGGCGTCCTGTGCGAGTTTCTCTTTCTCCGTGGCAGCTTCAGCATTCATAGAGTCAGGGGTGTGGACTTGGCTGAATGGTGAAGCTCGAAAGACTTTGTGTGTTGTGTTGAGTTCTGTTTTCAAGGTTCGCGGCTTTCCTCTACCCTTCAACTGGTTGACATGGTCATCATACCAGTGGAGAGCCCACGCTTTGGATATCGTTGCGTCTGGCTGTCCTTTGCTTCCTTCGCTGCCGTTGTAGACTGTAACATCACTTGGGTAAAGCCCAGGCTCCTCAGTGTCTTCGCCAGGCACGTCTTCCTCCATGCTGTATGTGTCACCGGCCCAACCGCCGCATTGCTGGTAAAACTTAACTACTCGGCCGGTGGTGACCTTTCGAATGTCCGAGGGTGATAGGCCTTGAATGTCCGAGTGCTCACCAAAGTAGACGACAGGGTCGATGTAGCGGAAAGCGGAATGGAGAATGGCCATGCCACGGAGGTTGTCGTTGGGGTCATCAGGATCGCGTGGAAACAAGAAACCGGCCATAGCAGCCTTCGGCATGGTGTTGATAATAGCCAGGGACACGGAAGGATCTGTAGAGCTTTTGCAGGGTGCTTCCAACCCGAAAAAGCTCAGGTGGTGAAACACCTTTGGTGAAGCTGCTGGTTGAGGGGTAGGCTTTCTGGATTGCTCTACCTCACGAAGCGTCTGTCGAAAGTTTCGAGTGAACTCAGTGAGTGAAGGACCGTATCCGGGCTGTCGTATGTTTGTATAGCTTATGCTCTTAGGAATGGGATGGACTTCGTGGTATCGTGGACGGTCAAGCAGGTTCGGCTGGAGGGCTATGATTTTTCTGCGTCTTGAAGCTTCTTTTGCGTGATCAGTAAAGGCAACATCAAATTCCAGGCCATCAGCACTTTCAGGGACTTCATCGGAGGGATAAACTGTCTCTGACTCCTGTTCATCTGGTGTAGGATCTGAAGGTTGTGGCGACGAACTGGCCGTTGGAAAATCTTCCAAATTGCTTGATCTTGGTCTCTTAACTTGTTCCTTGTCGCTCTTTTGCTTTCCTTCCTTGTACTCGACAGCAATAGCCTGTTCTTCAGTATCCTGAGAGGAAATTTTATCTGTTAGGTCATAAGTCTTCTCATGGATAGCAGTGTCATCGTCATAGTCTTCATCAATAACTTGTGAGCAAGCCATTGACAGGCTGAATGAGTGAAGCATCTGCCGACCCCACACACTCAATATCATGCGCAAGAGTGGGAGTGCCGGCAGGACTCGATGCTTCCGCAGGCTGAATTCATTGCCGGACATTGGGTAATGCACATTATGAGTTCTCGCAATGACAGGTCTGATCTCGACAACTAGTATTTTAATGGTAGGCCGAGTTACTGTCCGAGATGCGAGCGCAATAGCTCGAGGATCCACCCAAAGAACAATTCCAAGTTCTTCTGAGAGGTTTGGAAGCTTCTTCGTCTCTGGCAGATGTCCCACAGCGCCGGGTACGAAGATTGCTGCTTCTGGATTCATGTCTGGTGTGGCAGTTTTCAACCACCGAGGAACGAAGATTTTGGCATGAATATTGAACTGGTGCTTGTAGGTGAAGTGAACCTGTCTTCGAGGCATGAAGACGGTAGCTCGCGCATTCAGTCGTTTGACGATGCCCCGGCAAGGGTTGTGATTCGCGTTGAACTTCATTGCAGCGATAGAGAATGGTGTGTCAAAGATTGAGGGGACGAAGCATCTTGGGGGAAGAGTCAGTTTGAAGGTGGTTGTGAAGTTTTTGGTAGGATCCAGGGCAGGTCGGACAGTGACAGTGACTCTGGCCACAGCGGAAGCGAGTGACACCAAAGACTGAAAGCGTGTCTGTTGGGGAATTATTGTGAAATTCGGCAGACTAGTGATACCTGCGGGGCTGAAGAGTCGCTTGAATGACAGTGAAAAGTGCAAAAAGGAGTCTTTCTGTCGTAGTAGAGCTCGGCATTGTCCATTCGACTGTGGACTTGATGTTTCATCATTCGGTTTGCAGCCGGGGTTGGGTTCCTGGTGGTGAATTTCTGCGGGAATTTCCGACTCTGGTAGGTGGAGTGAAGCATCTGGTGCAGTCGATATTGCCTGAGCATCTGCCTTCTTGTTCAAGTATTGAGTCTTGAGTTTGAAGGTCACTTCTTCCGAATCGATAGGGACGAATCTTGGGCTGATGTGGTGTTGTAGTAGGCCTGGCATGAATGTATGTGCACTAGGATCGAGACGTTGTACCCATTTTCGGCAACCGTTGTGAGACTGGGGAACGAATGGCTTGCATCTGGGATTGTAGAGGTCTGCAACAAGCTGGAAGAGCTTTAACGTTCTGATTGGCTCTGGATCTTTAGAGCTTAGTCGTAGGTTGATGAAGTGCGCATCAGATCCGGGGACAAAATCTCTTGCGTCAACGAATAGATCAGCACGTGGCTTGACCTCGATGTCAATGGTGGGTGGGGGCCCGTAATATTCAGAGTCGGAAAGATCAAGATCAGATTCGAAAGAGTGCTCTGAGAAGGATGTTGCTGTATAGTCAGACGAAAATAGTAGACTGTTTTCAAACAGCGGCGAGACTGGAGGGGTACCGCTTATGGACGAGAGGACTTCGTCAGGAAGCGAGGGCAAAGGAGTGGTGTGAAAGATTGCATGCGGCTCATGTATTGCAGATACCTGGCCGTAGAAGTTGAAGTCCTCTGTTGCCGTGGTCGAGGTAGGACTCAGGGGTAAGAAAGATGCTGCAGTTGGATCGAGACTTGATACCTTTGACTGAGATGAGGCAGGGATGAATGGTGCTGCTGTAGGATCAAGACTTGACACCACTGACTTAGTTGGCATAGTTGGGACAGGGATGAATGGTGCTGCAGTGGGATCAAGTTTTGACAAGACCGGCCGAGTCAAGCTAGGGACGAATGGCTCTGCTTCCGGATTCCACTTGAAGGTGTTCTGGCGATGTGCAGGTATTTCTGGCACAAAAGCCATGGCCTGCGGAACGAATGTTGGTGCTTCTGGGTTCCATGTGGTTGTTTTCTGAGGATGTGTAGTTCTTCCCGGCTCAAAGGCCTCGGCCTGCGGATTGAAAGTGATGATCATCAGTTTGATGAGATAGCTTTCAGGGCTATCTACCTTTCTTCAATGTTCGTGTGTGTGTGTGTGAGGATGGCTTTCAATGGAAAAGGTTTTGGTCTTGCAGGTCAAGGAGTTCACGAGAGAGAGCTGTGGTAGAGAGGAAAAAGGAGAGGAAGAAGGACGAAGAGAAAAACAAATTGGAAGAGATATTTGTAGGCTGTCGGAGTGCATTCATTCGGCGTTGATTGCAATGGTTGTTGACATGGCTGCCGGTGTCATTTGCACTCGACGGCGAGGTTGCCTGGGCATTGTCACAACAACGAAAAGATGGGAATATCACTTGCAGCCCCGGAAACAGAGTGTGGTTTCAGAAGCATAACACTTGGAGGATGTTTGGTGAAATGGTCCAGAGGATGCAGTATTTGCTGAAGGTGTAAGCCATCGCGAGTGCGAAGGATGACAATTCCGCCATATATCACTATCCAAGCCAACACCGCCGCATGTTCGTCCGCGGAAGAAATATACAAGAAGTCACTGCGACTCTGCGATGGTGAGTGACCTTGTAATGCCATGTTTCAGAAATTGCTCTTGAGAAAAGTCATGAGTGTCGTCACAGCTTCGCCAATGACCTTGCTGCCTGTAAAGCTGTTCATCATGTCGTCGGAGGAAGTTGAGCTAACCAATTCACCTTGGAGCAGACTCCGAGTGCAGCATCTCCCCGAATCATTGAGAAACTTGAACTTCAGCCATTTGCGGCACAAGCCAAGAGCCGGCAGTGTAGAAGCCTCATTGACGACATAGTAGCGGATGTCTCAGGAGTAGACCCGGCGCTGATTCGACAGAACATTTCGTCGTTCATGACATGCTGACAGGGCCGCAGACGAGATGAGCGGCCCCAAAGAATAGTTTTCGAAAGCCTGTGTTGTGTGCTGCCTTACAAAGAAAGAGCGAAGAGAAGGACTTCGAACAAAGACGTTAGCCCCTTGATGAGAATCGGAGATCAATGATTCACGTGATCAATCCTTGGTGCGATCAGCCGATAAAAGCCGTGGGGAGCACCCGTGGGATGTCACTGTGGATGTGGGTGCCCGTGGATGACGCTGCTTCTCCAAATCGCAGATACGTGGAAAATGGCCAACGCTGGGACGAAAGATTTCATCAACATAGATAGTGCTCCATAAGACTGCATTGAATCCTCCAGATTGACTTGCTCGAGATCGTGACCATTCGAATGCCCTCCTTCCGCAGCTTAACCTCACCCATCTCTCGTACAACCAGCTCATTCTTCTCGTCTCTGACTCGATCCCCGCACCGCAATAGAATCAACATCAACATCAGCAACAGGATTAACAATCAGCTCACCACTACCCTCCTCTTTCAGAATCCGCAAATCCAGCACTCCCTCCAACAGCTCCGCAAAATGTCATCAGCAGTATCCAAGCGGCTCGAAGGCAAAACGATCCTAATCACAGGGGCATCAAGCGGAATCGGCAAATCGACCGCCCTCGAATTCGCACGCACCTCACCCAAATCACTCAAACTGATCCTGACGGCACGACGGATCGACACACTGAAAGCGCTTGCATCTCAAATCACCTCGGAAGTCGGCGACGGCGTCCAATGTCTGCCAGTGCAGCTGGACATGACGAAACCCGACGAGATCGTATCGTTCGTAGCCAATCTCCCGCCCGAGTTCCGCGACATTGACGTGCTAGTAAACAATGCGGGCATGGTCAAGGGCGTGGATAAGAGCCCCGGGATCAAGGCGGAGGATATCGAGATCATGTTTGCGACGAATGTCACCGGCTTGATCACCATGACGCAGGAGGTGATGAAGGGCATGATGAAGAGGGGCGAGTCCGGTCAGGGCGATATCATTATGATTGGCTCGGTAGCGGGCCGCGAAGGGTATCCTGGTGGAAGTATCTACTGTGCGACTAAGAGTGCTGTGCGCACGTTTACGGATGCGCTCCGCCGTGAGACGATTGCGAGTAGGATTCGGGTTATTGAGGTTGATCCGGGGCAGGTTGAGACGGTATGTATTTTTCTCACAACTGTTTTTTGGCCCATTTTTGGGGATTGTCGTCCCCTTTTTTTGTTCGTTGCTGTTTACTTGTCCCTCAAATGGGGTACTGCCTGTTTACGACAGTTCGGGCCTGGCTCTTGAGGGTGGTTTAGCTGACTCTTTTCGTGACTTGAACAGGAATTCTCGCTTGTTCGATTCGACGGCGACAAGTCCAAGGCAGACGCCGTGTACAAGGGATGCGATCCTTTGACTCCAGACGACATTGCCGAGGTGGTTGTGTTTACAGCTGGCCGGCGGGAGAATGTGGTGGTAGCTGATACGCTGATCTTCCCGAATCACCAGGTAAGTCGTTATAGCTTTTGCAATCACACATACTAAACCAATTCATTTACAGGCTTCGGCGACAGTCATGCATCGAAAATCGTAGATGGGGCTCTTGAATCAGCACGAATACTGGCATGGTGGCCCGGGTCTGGAGCAAAAAAAGGCAAATAGATAAGTTCATAATCATTCAATAGGCTGCACAAAAATACCCGAGTGAAGCAGGTTCTGGAGCAAGAAATTCTATGCAAATGATGACACAAAAGGTCGCGGCCGGCACGGTCAAGTGCCTGGCTCGCAGGACACCGACGACCGGAAGATATCGGTGGTGGTGGTGGTGGTGGTGATGGTATAGGTGGTCCTAGTAGTACTGCTGCAGCTGCGGCTGATGATGATGCCAAAATAGAATACAGCAATTTATTGTATGACTGACTCATGGACTGAGCAGTCAGTCAGTTGATTGATTTGATTGATTGATCGATCGATCGATTGTTCGCTCGCGCGACGCCGTCTTCTTCGAATCCCGAAATGCTCAGCCGTAGACACCAACAGCTGCACCCATACAAAGGGAAGGTGGTTCAAGTTTTCCAAGAAGCGAAGACTTTTTTCTTGACCGCACAATTGCCCGTCTGCGCCGTGCCAGCCTAGGCCAAAATGCTCCTCCAACTCCAAGAGCGTTGTAGCCAAGTTCAGGGGATAATATTGTGTTGTGAGTCGCCTCCAACTCTCATCCTCTTGTCGCCTCTCCCTTCCTCTCCCTCCCCCTCTCCCCCTCTCCCCCTCTTACACACGCACATTGTCTCTCTTTCCTTTCCGATTACATTACTGTACACTTTGAACAGCAACCGGCGTGCTCATCGTCGTCGTCAGTGTTGAATTTGTGCATGGGCCGGTCGCCGCCAGACTGCTGCTGACCAGCGTAGCCAGGGGACATTTCGCGATTATATTTCCGTATTTCTCGCACCAGCTCGTAGAAGGACTCTTCTACGTTGATCCGTTGCTTGGCCGAGGTTTCCATAAACTTGCAGCCAAACTTGCGTGCCATGTCCTGGGCTTCCTCTTTTGATACTACCCGATCCTGCTCCAGATCGCATTTGTTGCCTACAATGATGATGGGGAAGTAGTCTCGGTCCTTGACTCGCAGTATCTGTTGCTGGAAAGTCTTGATTTCGTCAAACGACTGCCGTGAGTCAATCGAGTAGACGAGTAAAAAGCCTTCACCTGTTCGCATATATTGTTCTCGCATAGCTGCATACTCTTCTTGACCCGCCGTATCCAAGACGTCGAGGAGAGCAACCTCGCCATCGACGTGACATTGCTTGCGGTACGAGTCTGGGGATGGTTAGCAGGGAGCAAAAGATCGGGTAGCGACAAGCACACCTTCAATTGTCGGGTCGTATTCATCCACAAAATGGCTCTGTATCAATTGTATGGTTAAGCATGACTTTCCCACTCCTCCTCCACCAACAACCACCAGCTTATATTCACGTAGAAACTACATGATCGTCAGTATGCCAAACAATACCAAATCAGGTGAAGATGGACAGAGGTGGTACAGACCTTGGATGCCATCTTGTCAGCAGTGACGCCCTGAATCAACGCTCGATTGGGTGACGAGACAACAAGGGACGATGGCGGTGATGCCAATATCGACTGCCGCAGCTGCAGTCGCAAGCAAAGAGGCTGCGGGAACTTCTATCGTGGTAGGGAACAGGCCAGAAAGACGAGTTGGAGAAGGTGTGGTAGCGATAAACGATGGACAAGGGTGAAAGTCGGAGTGATGAGAATGACAACTACGATAGCGATAGTAGTCGCCGTACTTGTTGTAAGGGTGATAGTTGAGGTCGTACTCTGGTGACGACGGCAACTGAATCGATCGCAGGGATGCCGACCGCCCAAGCAAATTGCAGCAATTCAAGTCACGTTTGGCGCCGCTGACGATCTGGCTGGTGCACGACGAAGCCGAGATCAAAGTGCTGAGCGTGCGACGTGAGACCAAGGGTCGATAGTTGAGCGTTTTGTGTCAGACGTGGAGGTGCGGAATATGATTCTCGTCACTCAAAATCCCTCTCACCATCTGCACTATCAGCGAGCCAGGAAGGTGGTCCAACGATCGGCTTTAGGGTCACACAGAGTTTCCAGCAGAGGCAAACTGGCTTTGCCCAATCCAGCCAGAATCGAGCCCCGGCGCGGTGTTGAGAACGTACCCGGGCACCAGCTCATGAATGGGGGGCGCTAGGCCGGCTAGGGCATCCACACTTGCACCAGGGCACAAATTCACCAGGGGAAGCGAGAGTTTGACCAAGATTGGCCCAAGTCCAGTGGCACCTGCCCACTAGCCGGAAGCCCATTGGCGTGGACTTTTCTGGCGTAGCCAATCGCCCTCTACCATTCAGAGTTTTTCTTCTACCAGCACCAGGGAACTTGTCAAATTCCTGCCCCCAGCGCCAGGCACACATCCATCCATGAATCCCGAGGTCAGAATCACGAAGTACTACCTAGGTACTCAACGAGCTCAACACCCCAAAATAACAACGAACTGGCATTCTATAGCTGATCTCTCACACACCATAGTATATGCTGGCGTATGGCCCGAGCATTGTGTTCAGGATAGTTTCGTGATAAATGAGCACCATGTCAGCCACAATTGAGGTGTCTCTTTCCCTTTGCTTCTCTCAACGGCGAGCCCCGAAAAGGACAAGGTCGGTCGTAACACTGATGCATGATCCCGCCGTCCTCCCGAACCATGAACCGCGTGGCTGTTCTACCCTGTTTCGGTGACTTCCAGGTTGCGAGCTTCAGTTTACACCTATGTATTGTCGACCTCCACTTTAGATCAGTCCTGGTGATCATCTGTCGACTCAGAATAAACAATGTTCTCGTTGCATAAGCAATATCATGTACAAAGCAAACTTATCTTTTGCAAGAGCGTACGAGTCCTGTCGGATTTTTGAGCCAGGCATGCCCCAGTGGACGATATGAAAATTGTGACTAAAACGACTTGGCGCTAATGCACGCCTGCAGAGTGGCTAAATCTGGGTAATCCTGCCGCCAGCCACCGGCGTTCCCCAGCGACTACCACAGAACTTTTTGGGATCTCATCGAAGCGACCCCTTAAATCATGTCTTATCACATCATCCATTCTGGGCGGTTGGGTGAATACGGTGCTGCTGCCCGTCTACGGCCATCTACAAAGACTCCAATCTTCCTTACCTATACAACCTTCTTCACCTTGCGTTCCACTGGCTCAATGCCCGTACCCGTGCGGGATTGAATGCAGCGTATCGAGCACGAGGGCACCCACTCTACCGGGATCGGACTAAGCGAGGGCGTTGTACCCGCTAGATCTTGACTGTTCCTGGGATAGAGTGCAGAGAGTCCCAGTCAAGTACAAAGTTGAACCGCGTAAGTGCCGTTGCCACGTTCTTTGATTTGCCACCGGCTCTTTCATTAACCTTCTAGAGTCTCGGCGCACTAAACGCCTCCTGGTTGCTGCTCTCCGCGTCCCCATTTTAATTCATCGAACCTTTTGAATGACATGCGCCCCGAGGGCGCCCTAGTGAACCTAGTGTCGACCGTTGACAACAGAAGCATGTGCTTAGCATGCGTTCGTTACAAGTGATGGCATCTGCAAAAACATTCGTCGTCTCATCTCTCAGGAATTCACACGTTTCGAATCACCTTTCACGGCCAGCATGGCTTAAGACATCAGGCGCTATGCTGCATAAGTCACACCACTAGCGACTTTTGTCCTGAATCACCTTCCCTGTACGTCTGTGCGCCGATTCCGAATCACAGCATTTGCAAGCCGCTTGATGGCAGGTGGTAAAATGCTGCTATTGGCACGGGCCAAAGGAGGTGGAGAGAAGCTAGTACCATCTCTACGACGTACATTACGTTAGAAATAATGAAAAGGACTGTGTGTAGAGGTTTCGCAGCTGCATGCTACAAGTTATGCATGATTCCACATGCAGCTCCAACGACTCGGATACTAATGGTAAGAACTTGAAGCTGATCCATTTGCACCTGCCCTCAGCAGCCGCATGGTACTATCTGTCAGTGACACGAATTTTTCTATCGTAACACTGCGACTTTCTACATGTCCTCGTCCACGAATCTACACAATAATGCATCTCCGGTTCTCACTTTTAGCCGCTTCGATCAACTTGTTGTTCTCGAAAACCCCTGATGCCAGGTGCAAAATAAGTACACAGCTCCTCGTCATCAGATAGAAGTGCCTACAGGACATTTCTCTCGACAACTGAATAGCACAGGTGTGGAGACAACTGGAATATTAACGAAGTTGTCTGCTTTGCCCTTCCACCAACGTTCTGCCATTTCGAATTCCTTGACACTGAAAACCCTTAGCGCGGACCCACATACCTGTCAAACTGTGCACTTTTCCGTGAATGGCATGAAATCCAAAGGGCAAATGTGCAATTCGAAGTGCAAATTGAAAGTGTTTCTCGATGCCAAGTCCCCATCCCCAGCTTTGAGCACTTGAGCCGCATCTTTCATCGAGCTAATGCATCAAGGACCAGTCAGGTGGATGACTCCTACCCAGATCTCCGTTGCATAGACCCGTCAAACTGGTTCTGCCCTCCGGATCTGAAAACTCCGGAACAACAGATCCTGGCTGCTAGCGCTGTCATTCCATCCACCCCTCGTTTTTCGGCCACCACAGCTCCACAGGTACACTCTTTCTCGGATGTGCTAGGCTCGCAGCAGCCACGAAAGTTGATCTTGACTTCACACCATTGGCGATGGAGTCGTAAGTCAGTCAACTCCCATTGCGCAACCCGCAGCCCATGACCCGTCCGGCGAAAGGTCTCGAACATCCAGCCGGATCGATGCCGCCATAACCTGACTTGACCTTGCTTGAAACCGGATGAGTTCGGCCATATGATCGTATATCTCAGGGTGCTCTTTAGTCGGGAGTGAAAATAACGCTTAAGTCCCCCACCACAGCAGCACTGCGTCCTCTGTCGAAACGTGGAGTTCCCCAACTTGCCGAACCTTGAAGCCAGACGCCATCCCACCGGATGGAGATCGGCTGTCATTCGGAGAGCTCGGAGGGGTGGTAATGTCGTCTCCGCAGATACGATGTGCAGCCGCGGCACTTCAAAGCACACCATCCTGCATGGGTTAGGATTCATATGCTAAGTATCAGCAACTTACTGTTTGACACTTTACATTGCAACAATGAAACGACAGGTCTATTCAACGATCAACATCGCTTGATTGCTGACTCTGCGGGGCGGGGGGGGCATCTACAACAACTAACTGGATGAGGAGTAAGGGAACTCGGAAATGAGAAGGCAAGGCGTCTACCGTTTCGCAGTCCCACATCGTAGAATGGCAGGCCTGGTCGTACAGACGAAATTGACAACCCTTAGGGGACAGCATACTACTAGAATGCATGCAACAGAGCGTTAAAAGTGCTCGCAAGATCACAGGTGCTAGTAGATTTCGCACTGCAGGACAGCTTTCCACACTACCGCCAATCCCAGAACGCGCTCAACAACTTCATCAAGCATCTCGCGCAGCGGCATACACTGTCGTGACAAAAAAAACCAATTACTGTACTTATAGCTCATGTTGTTGCTATCGCTATTTGACTATCCATGATTTCCCAAAAAGTCTAGCAAGTCAAAAGACTGGGCAATAATAGCCCTTTTAAATTCTTCAATTCTCATGTTCGGCAAATGCCATCATTGTCTTTAGATAGATCGACGACGCGTAGGTAGCACGAAATAAGGACTCCGCGTTTCCCCTTTTCCCCTCTGCTTGCACTACCAATGACAACTGATAAACTATTCTGCACGTATTTGTGTTCCGGTCGAGTTCATCCCCTTTGTACGCCTAGGATCTAAGTGACACGCCGAGGAGATCTCTTGATTCGATTCCCCCCAAACCCGGGGAGCCTCTATTAAAGAGTACAGGAATAGACGGAGATGAGAAGTGGAGGTTCGTCGCTCGGCCGTGGGCCGTTTGTCCCACACCTACCTAGCACATCTTTCAGGTATGATGGAATGGTCTCCAAACCTGCCATCATGAATCACAGCCACAATTACAGTAGTAATCACAACACCATTCACAATGATGACGGTGGTGATGAAGGCAATTCGCAAGGGATAACGGGGAATAGTAGTAGTGATGAGCCGGCTTCAATGACTTTCTCAGATGAACTGCGCACACACAATTCAACCCCCTTCTTTGGAAATGGAAATCGTGTCCCCCCAGAAAGAATCCCCCAGGAGATACTTAGAACCACAGCTTAATCAACTCCTCAGCAACGCCCTCACAAGTCATGACTCCATTCTCTGTGATCAAGCCACTAATCAGCTGCGGCGGGGTGATATCAACACTCCCTTTCTCAGCAGCAGCAGCAGCAGCAGCAACGCCGCCACCGCCACCACCACTACTACTAGCCGAAAGTAACTGCAGCTCCTTTGAGCTGTCATCTTCAAGGCTCCGACGAAACGTGAGAGTCTCCTGCTTGGCGCCCATAGCTCGCAGATCGGCATCGCCGCATCCACTCGGGAACTGGCGGGTGAACTTGTACGACTCGGCTGCGAAGTAGCAGGGGATCCTGGACTGCTGGGCGATGCTGGCGACCATGTGAGAGCCGATGTTGGAGATGGCGGCGCCGTTTTCGAGGACGGCTTCGGCGCCCAGCAGCATGATTGTTGTGTTGGGGTTGGAGTGCGAGCGGGGCAGGGAGGCGATGCTGTGTGACAGGGAAGGGAAGGGGATTTGGGCTACGGGGATTGACATGGATAACAGTCGTTGTGTGCATTGGTCAAGAGGGCTGGGTGAGGTGCTAGTGGCTAAGTTGGCAGCTGCTTCTGGAGAGATCGGTGGGTACCGGATAAAGATGACATGGAAGTAGCGGTTATGTTCGGCTGCGTTGTTGAGAATGGCGTCCACGACCCGGCTGGATCCGTATGCGATTACAGTGCTGCCGTCGCGGATGAAGGGCAGAGCGTGCTGGGCGATCTTGGATCGGGCGGATTTCGTCCGGCTGACGAACACTTTGCTGTTGGCTATGATTTGTCGTCGGAGCTGGCTGAAGTCGTGACCCGATAACTGAGCTGGCTGTTGTTGGAAGACTGTCACGATATATCGCTGGAAGAGTCCTGTGCCGGCACTGAGTGGGATGGGATTCCTTTGTGAGGCCAGGAGCGTGTCGGAGGCGCTTTTGAGGAGTGAGATCGTTTCAGAGATGGTCGATAATGAAGAAGCGGAAAGGTTGGCTATCAGGGACTCGATTGCTGCTATGGCAGGCGTTATGGTTGGGTCGGTGGTTATGAGGCGGTTGTAGTGGGAAACAATGTCGAAGTCTCCGTGTACCTCGTCTGGAGGTGGAGTTGCGAGGCCTGCATTAGGTTCACCCATCAGCATGATATGCTCAATCACTTAGAATGGTGTATATATGTGTACAGAGGCCTGAGAAATCTATTCATTCGATGTAAAGGGATTCAATGTCGTTGCCCATGAGTCTGTGAAACACGAGGACTGAGGACTTCCGCCAATCGTTTTGGTCAATGGTATTATACCTGAGGCGGGTACATGCTGCACTCGACTTTCCGTCACTATAAATAGTCTAAGACTCACCTGCACGATCCCCAGAGGCCATATTGAATTCGAACTCTTCACTACCTCGTGTGGGGAATGAGACACCAGCACTTGCCGTCTGGACAAGAGTCACACAAGGCTTGGAATTATGTAATTATTTGCCAAGACCACTAGCGGCCGCTGATTGGTGGCCGCTCCACGTTCGGCGGCATTTCCATTTTCAGCGCAAATAAACAATTATCACCCTTGTCTCTGTCTTCAGATGTTGCAGCACATTATTCATCCTGCAAACCACCACATCGACAGCTTTTGAGAAAAACCTACCTATCAGTCTTGCCGCGATGAACGGACACTATCGAGGGTCCCAGCAAACAGGGAAAAAGAAGAGAGAGGAGGATCCAGATGCTTTCATGCGACTGGTAAGGAAAAGCCAGGACTAGAACGACGACAACAGCAATAAGAATACTAACATTTTGGTATGTAGTCAGACCAAGAAATCGCAGGATGTATCAGCGATATTGGTGTCCCATTCTCCGAGCAAGACCTACGTAACCCGAAACCACAACAAATCCAGATGGTGTTTGAGCACTTAGGCGATATCCTGATGAATGCGACACGCGACTCCATAGACCCAGCCATGCGCGCTGCCTCCGAACACATCTGCATTGACTATTCCGACCTCGTCCCGGTCGATATAAGGCTGATGATGGGCTTCTTTGTGAGCTTACGGCGCATGCTGATTGAGTGTGGTGTGCATGACTTTTCTATGAACGACTTGGTTCGGCCCACTTACGAGCGGCTGGGAAAGATATTCTCCTACATCATCAATTTTATTCGCTTTCGAGAAGGTCAGACCGAAGCGATTGATGCCAACTTTAATAAAGCGGAGGCGACCAAAACCAGAATCGACACCCTCTACACCGAGAACGATGAGATGCAGCTGCGGCTGGAGGAGATGAAGCGCAACAGGAAGGCCATGGAGGCTGCGGTCAAAGAGAAAGTCAAGAGAAATGACGAGCTCAAGGCACGACTCCTCGAGCTGCGAAAGGGCCAGGAACGGATTGCCGAACAGCTTGAGCGCTCTAAGGCAGAGAAGAACCGTGCCCAGCAGCTACTGGAAGAAAAGACCGAGCGACTGGTTAGAAGCCGGCAAGAGAGTGAAAAGCTAAGACCATACGTGCTACAGAGCCCGGCTGCATTGCAGGATGCTTTGGCCGAACTCTCAGAGAACCTGATGAGGGAGAAGAGCCAGATCGACATGCTCGAGAGACGAACGCGGGCGCTGCAGACATCAGCCGACAGTTTTGGCGTCGTCCAAAATGACGTCCAATCGTGTGTCAAGGTGTTGGAAGAAATTGCTGTCGAGCTGCAGAAGGAAGACGAGGAAGTGGCAAAAGCTGCTAAGAACAAGGAGGCCTTGAACGAAAGAGACGCCAGTGCGAGAGAAGTCGTGCAGAATGAAGAGATGCTGAAAGGACAGCTAGAGAAGTGGGAGGAGAGAATAGAGACCTTGAGGCGCCAGCAGAAAGAAAGAGAAGATTTGAATAAGACCAAGCTAGAAGAGCTCTGGGAGATGCAGCGCCAGCTCCGTGAAGAAAGGGGGGCCAAAAGCCGAGAGATGGACCGTCGAAAAGGCCGCATTGACCAGACGGAGAAGAAGGTTAGTGACTTACCTTCAATACTGCTCGGAAAATTGCTAATCCTGCTTTAGATGACCGAACTCAAGGAGACCATCGAGAAAGAAGTCAAAGACGCACACGAAGAATATCTTAAGCTCGAGTCCCATGTCAGACTATACATTACCGAGATGGAGCAGAGTATAGTATAAAAGCTAGCAACAGCTCTACCTTACGATTTGACGATGGCAAACCTATACGGCGTTGAGCTTGTATTATAGATACCCAGGAACGTAACAATAGTCTTTGAGTGCATGCTCATGAAGGTGAAAAAATGACGATTTCCATTCCTTGTCTTTGCTTTTCCTTCATCTAGACGAATCGCTTCACTGGAAGGCAAACCACCTCTTAGCGAACGACTCGATACTCGTGCTTCTGCTAGCCCATCCCTGAGCAGCTTCTCCAAGTTTAATCGAGCCACTGAGCAACGGCACTTCTTGATTCCACAAACGAGGTCCTCGATGTGGGCTAGTCGGATCATGAGCATCTACGCACTCGGCCAGCCGCGTGGAAGCAGCCATACTATGACTGACGGAAGCAAGCATCGCAAACGACCGAGAAAGCCCCTGGATCGTAAACTCCGACGTCCCGTGGTGCAAAGCCAACATATCAAGTACAATGAGACTTGACCCGCGCTGGCTCGCGCTCATCGTGACAGGCAGTACCGACACGTATGCTCTGAATGTAGGGATACTAGGGCAGTAGACGATGTTCGTGTTCAGACTGGCTGCCAGGAGCCTGAGAGTTGGATGTAGAAGCAGCGAAGAATCGGGACCAACTCCGGGAGCGGCGCGTAGCTCGTGATTATCCTCTTGCGCTCCTGGCGAACTCGAACTTGCGTCGACCTGAGCTTGCTGGTCTGCTTTGTCCTCGTACACTGTGCTGCTCGAGAGATATGCTGCCAGCTGGTCGAACAGGTGAGCGCGAGTGCAGCATGCGATAAAGGTGCAGGTTCCTTGAGGTTCTGAGCAAAGATGTTCGATTAGCTCCCCAACCGTAGTTGAAGCGTTTTCGACAATGGGAAAGTGTGTCGATCTACTACTGCTTGCCTGTGCTTGAGGTGGAGGCGCTGCTGCTTGCATGGCTAATATTGCGTGGTCTCTGATCTGCAAGCTAGTTGCATGTTAGATGTCTGACAGAGCAACGGGTTACATTGTCCCCTTTTTTTTCTTGAAGTCTTGACAATGTGTAAATATTGTTAGAAACGAGTTTCTAAGACAAAGCTTCTTAAATCAGCGGGCATCGATGCATATGTAGGGAGTAAGGGACAAATGTTTGCCTTGGGTCAAAAGCACTCTGCGAGGAGGAGGCCGAGGGTGAATAAAAAAGTTCGTGGAATCGATATAGTAATTTGTAAATTATTACACGTCGGATTTATGGCGACCCGTGCACATAAGAACATCACCACTAAAGCTGGTCACTCGAGAATTATTCTTGAGCACGGATGTGAATGGATATTGCATCCCAGGATGAACGGACAGAGAATACCAGCGTCCTTTGTCATTGTCACATAACCTAGCCACGTATCTGACTTTGGGCGAAACACTCAATCTGGCATCGTTCTGTGCCAAATATACGAGTTCCTTTGTCCTTCCCTTTCCACACTACGCATCACGGTGGAGTTGTCTCAACAGATTCTTCAGGAAACCAGAGGTCGGATCCAGTGATCCCCCCTTCTCGTCCTTCGTGGCAAGATCTTCACCAGTCGCTGCCTTGTGCAGCGCTTTCGCAAGCTTTATTTCATATCCGTTAGTCTTGACTTCTGCCTCGGGGATCTCTTTCTCGCCGTACATCCATGAGTACTATTTCCACACGTATTTGTTTCCTTGCGTGTTCGAGCCGCCGGGCGTAGTATTTCCAGTGGTATCAGCCCCCGCGCCTTGAGCACCAGCGGTATTTTTTGCTACATCTGCGGCTGCGCGACCACTGGACAGGGAGATGACTCCTTCCTAATGCAGGCCAATAGACGGTCTCGTACGCAGTTGGTCTGACTTTAAATGTTGTCTGAATTCTGTACACACCTATTGCATGAGTTCTAGCGATCACTTCTGAGGAACTCTTAGAGAGATTGTTCGAGGTCCTGTTCGTCTATCATCAAGGTGGGGGTTTTCCATAAAGCAAAATGTTTGATGTAGCTCTCTCAGGCGCCGTCTCGAGACCCTCCATGACATACATATTCCAACAGTTGGAGAAGTTTACTAGTGGTTAAGCAGCTTCTTACTGAGGCAAAAATCTCACGGTTCAACCTACATGCTTAGTCCATTGTAGAACGGGGGAGCTGTGCAGGTGACCGAATATGTAACTATGAACTCATCGATGGCTGTTTCCCAGATTTACTGTAGTGCAGGAATGTCGTTACATGCACTATCTCAAGGTCGATATTCTTTGAGCCAGATGCACATGTAACAGTAACAGGGTGTACTAGTCGATTCGGCGATGCTTCCGAGGTATTCTGGAGCTTTGCCGAGATTGGAACCATCGCAGAACACCGAGATCGAGCACACGACTCGGAGGAAGGAAAAGGTGGATAAGCTTCACGCAAAGCTCCGAGCCCGCGAGCTTGCTTGAACTGCGATAACCTGGAAAGGTCACGGGCAGGCACGTGTTACTTGCGGAATCGGTGTCTCGATTGACCATGATCGACATGTAGGACTTCAGGTGTGATCGATAGCATGTTGTAACGTTGTATGTCGCATACAAGATGCAACTCTTGCATGTAAACAGCTTGAAAGCGAATCACTTAAAGGAATGGACAATGAATGGATACTTGCCAAAAAAAGTCTTGCTAGTAAACAATTGAGCAAAGATGCGCAAGTGGCTCCAAATAACAGCCGGAGCGTTGCTATATTTCTCTACAACTTTCGCTCAAGGTTCGTGTTGACATTAATGTCGTTGAGCCGAGCACACGAGTTGACTAAAATATAGAGTTCAATTTACTGGGCGGCATCCCGAGTCTACAATATGCCCCGTCCGATGGCGTATTCAACATATCGCAGCTACGGACGATAGCTGTTGATGCACGATACGCTGACGCCACAGATAATGAAGGTCAAACATTAATAGCTCCTACCTTGTCACAATTTGCTCATACCTTTGCTGGTGATCTACAGGCCAAGCTCGGCCTGACCTTAGACGTTGAAATATGTCATGAGGCTTCTTTCGACAGCATCTTCCTCACGGTCGATGAAGCCCAGGACTATGTCAACCTTGCAGGAGAAAGGACATCCGAAGGGTACAATTTGACCATCACCGAAAATGGCATCGTAATCGGCGGTGCCAGTCCACTAGGGACATGGTGGGGGACCAGAACTATTATGCAGCAGATAGTGCTAACAGAAGGTGCTCTGCCGATAGGTAGTGCGCTGGATGTTCCAGGATGGGCCACTCGAGGACAAATGCTTGACGCCGGCCGCCACTTCTATCCTAAAGACTTTCTGATTGAGATGTGCTCTTACATGTCCTTCTTCAAGCAGAACACCTTTCACGTGCACCTCAGCGACAATCTGAACGTCAATACCGAGATATACACCGCAGAACGATCTCTTGAACTTTATGCTCGCTTTAGGCTGTGGTCTGACGATCCAGCTTTAGCAGGACTCAACAAGCACAAGAACGAATCGTACACCCGAGAGGACGTTGATGAGATCCAATACGCCTGTGCAGCACGAGGAGTCACTGTCATACCAGAGATCGAGGCACCAGGGCACGCACTTGCCATCGTGCAGTGGAGACCAGAACTGGGACTCGAAGACGACCTGAGCTTGCTCAATATCTCGCAACCAGAGACCATCCCTACGATGGAGCTCATCTGGGGTCAATTCCTAGATTGGTTCCATGTCAAAACCGTACACATCGGTGCGGACGAATACACAGGGCCGGTCAGTGACTACGAGCTCTTTGTGAATACAATGGCTGCCTATGTCGCCGAAGTCTCAGGAAAGTCAATTCGAATCTGGGGAACCTTTCCGCCAAACTATACTGCAGGATACACAAACATCTATCAAAACGTGTCTGTACAACACTGGGAGTTTTTCGAGGACAACCCGAAGTTTGATTACATCAACAACAACTACTCGGTACTGAACTCAGATGACACATTCTACGTCGTCGCAAAGTGGTCTGGCAGCTATCCTCAGCAGATTAACGTAAGCAGGACCTTTATGAACCCTTCCGGAGGCTACTGGCACCCAAATGTCTTTGACATCAAGAATGCAACCAACAACGTCGAAAGCTCTAACCCGTTTGTGTTGGGACACGTTGCCGCCCTATGGAATGACTTTGGACCCAATGCTACTGTCTACTCAGAAGCATACTATGCTCTGCGCGAAGGCATACCGGCGCTTGCCGACAAGCAGTGGAACGGGAATTTGTCATCCAGTGAGTTCGAGGCAGCGTTCGCTGCACTTCAGCCCTATGCGCCCGGGCAAACTCTTGACAGAGTCATACCTTCGTTCGGGCCAACCGTTTTCAACTACACTTTCGACAACTGCAACCACGATATTCGTGATACTTCGGGAAACGGCTACGACGCAACGACCAACTGTGCTGCATCTGCTAACGCATCGCTCCTGATGGACGGATCGTGCAGCCTTGTCACTCCTCTGTCCTCGAAAGGCAGGAATTACACCTTGTCAGCCAAAATACGCATTGACGAACTCGATGATCCAACCAATGCCACGATCATGACAGGTAGAGACTCTGCACTCATGTTGACACCAAACGTCACTTTGTTTGCATCTGGAAACTACTATCGACTGAATTCGTCCTTGCCACTTGGCTCGTGGGTGGACTTTAGCCTCGGGGGAAGAGGGAATCAGACCTTCTTCGCACAAAACGGGGAATCAGAAGAGGAGTTCCTCACCCAGATGGGCATACTCGGTAACTCCTTCGTCTGGGCGCCAATGGCAATCGAGGCGCCTGTATCGGAGGTGGGCGGCCAGGGTTCTGGTTGGATGGGAGAGATGGCAAGCTGGAGCCTGTCCTCGGAAGCTTGATTCAGCGTTGGAGTGCCGATTTTAGGAAAACTCGAGTTATGCAAAACTAAAATAGTGGTAAATGTCCCACAACACTATTTGATTGGTCGAAAATCAATCCCTTTGCCATTTGTGTGTTGTCACATCAGTATCGATCGTGCAATCAAGTGCCGATGTCGCCCCATTGAACGTCTTGATTTAATATGTTCTGTAGTAGTGCATCACTAAAGTTGTCGGCTGGCAATGAGTAGATATCGGTGTCATACGGAGGCCTAGCAGGCGTCACCGAAGGTCCACCGGGTGGAATAAATGGATTCCCATCCGAGGCACCACGTGAATGCTGTTCAGCAGAATGATCTGAAGAATCTGCCCTCGCTGAACGCCACATTGGCGGCGCCACAGGGCGTCCAGCCGCGTCACTGCTGTTCTCTGACATTTCGATTGTAGCCAAGTTGGCATCTGCTTTAACGTTCGGCGACAACAGACTCTCGTCGAGTAAACTCCTCGCGGAAGATCCTGCCGCCCTTTGAAATCTGCTGTAATCGAGGATCTCCAGCAGAGCCGTGGTGTCAATGCAAATGGTCCGGGATGGTTCACAAACCAGCCTGCCGCCGAACGCATGTTCAACTAGCCTTTGCAAATTTTGCTTCTGACGTTGCGGGTTAGCTCATCTTATCATAATGTGTGCGAGAACTTACAATACTGTCACACCATGGCCATACCTTAGCCTGCCGCTCAACGAAGTTCTTACATTTCTCAAAGTTATCTCTTGCAGTTACTCTTAGCTCGTCAATCTCAGAGCAACAGTAGAACAATAGAACAGTTGCTGCCACTCCGGCTGTGTACCCAAAGAAAGGGTCAGAAAGCTCAAATTGTTTCTCTTGTGCCATGGTAATCAGCCGTACGGTCCAGGTAGAATGGAGCAAAACCTGTTCCGAAGCTGACCTCCAAAACGTGTTACGGGTTGTTTGAGTGTGCAATCTGGATGCCAGAAGGAAAGGATGGTTGATGACCATGTGAATCAGATCGTCGGTGAATTGTAGAAAGATCCAGGGTGTCCAGTAAGACCTCTCGCGGAGCAGGTCGTCCGACGAATATTGCGCAAACCGCTTGCAATCCCAGCGATGGTGCTGTGGAAGATGGACTTCTAGCTGATGCATGTAAGACATTATCAGAGTATAGTATGACTCTGGCGACCATGGTGTTCTTTCCACATCAGTCATGTGAATCAAAATGTAGTTTCTGACCTCATTCCAGCATGCAACCAGATACAAAGTGTAAGCCCAAATGCCAAGATCGTCCTCAACAGTCGAAGCTTCTCCAGGTAGTTGTGGTGGCCGCAAGGTCAGCGAACGCTTGTTGTGATCACCCACAATGATGCAGTAACGGATGTCCTGAAAGCCGTCTTTTACTGATAGAATTCTGTTATTGTAACCACCATAGAGTTGTTCCAGTATGTATACGCTCCAAAACACTCGTTTGATCCGCTGATCATCTGACGTGAAGTGTGTCTGACCTTGGTGCAGATCGAAACCACCAGCTCTCAACAAGTCGCGTGCCATATTCAGGTGAAGTTGCGCATAACACGTGTCCTTAGCTACGTCAAAATGTCAGTGCCACCTCTCTTCAAAGGCTCGTCTAGATGAACAGACCTGCGAAACCATTGTGCGCAAGAAGACAAAGGCTTTGTATCGTAGTAAGCTTTACACTTGCAGTCGCTATTTTCAGCATCACCAAATTTCGAGCGGCAATACCATATCTGCGCGACATCTTGTCCCGGGCTCGTCCATAGTGAGGACTTGTGGAAAATCTTGTGGTCAATGCCAGAATTGATAGTACAAGCTCTTCGGGCTGCTGAGAGAGTGTTGAAAGTTCGTCGTCGTCGAATAGCCACAGAGGTTGCCGATGGCAGTGTTGCCGGTAGAGCTGAGTCATCTCAGATAAACAATCAGCTGGGGGAAGCGATCTAGATACAAGCTCAGCGGTCAGCTTATCAAACAAGGGACAGATCTCACTCTGCATAAGAGCACTCAGACTCTAGGGCAATAGCTGACGGCGACGTATCATATTGGTCATATCTTTTGTCATAGCCATAGTAGTCTTCATCCAGAAGTGTTGACTCGCCCACTGGCAAAGCATTGTGTAGGCTTTCAGCTGTTAGTAAGATGGATACTCATAGTCCCAAATGGACAGACCTCACGCTAGAGATCATTAGCCGCATCGTGTCCTCGAGTTGTAACATTCGATTTTCCTAAGTGAGTTAATAGAGAGGTAATGGAACCAAAAGTGGACATACCAACTTGCGACCTGCAACGGAATCATTAAGCCGTTCGGACAAGGTATGCCCGTTGCCATATACACAATTTTGATTCAGACGTGTACAACTTGAACATGCCGGTCTTTGACCAGGGCACCGCGTTTTCTTTCGTCTGCAAGGTTCAGTTGACACAAATCAGGCCAGGTTACTGGACAGGAGGGCCGACCTGCAATTCTCGCAAGCTTGCGTAGCCCGCTTGGTGATTCTGAAAGCTGGTGACGAAGACATCTAAGCTTTGACCACTAATCTGCTTCCTATTGTATCAAATTCGTCACACCGCTGGATAGGCTGGCTCGATCGCGTCGCGTCAAACAAGGGTTATCAAGGTACAACTACCAAGTCAATGAATCATGGCATGCATTTGGCCTCATGTGGAGTGACAACTGCTATATCGTTGAACATTATGCGGACCACTCAGTTTAGGTCCTTATCGAGAACCAAAAATCTTGGGGAAATTTCTGACCACTGACACCGCGCCACTGGAACGGGAACGCCCGGACGCGCTAATAAGATTAAAAGTGAAGATCTTCATCGAGGTGTAATATTACGTGAATTCTTGGCATTATTCAGTATTTAGAGCGGCCTGACGCTACCTTCACTTTTAGCTAATTCAATTCACTTTACCTTGAATTATTTCACAGAGGTCACCTCCTTACCCAGGGTCAGGCCGCTTTTGCTCGCTCCCGCTCACCGTAACGTGAGTGAGCCTCCCCCGTTGCCCACCCACAGTGCGTGCCCGGGCTTGCTTGTTGTGATGTTGTAATCCTTGGATGTATTAACTTAAATTTGGGCTCAATGGGTCACTGGGGTTCACTGGGTCAGCTGCGCAGCCTCAAAACATGATTTCACACTGACCTCTGAATTTTCAGCCGTGTTAAAAGAGCCTGAACCATTGAACCGCAATGACCTATTAAGCCCAAATTTATGTTATGCATTAGCTGTGATCAAGAGATGAAAAGACAAAAAGAGCAGCTTTATAACCCCACAATCGCACCTTCAACTTTGTTCTCTAACCTCAGGCTCAAGCTGTACAAGATGGAGCGTACGGGCGACCGAGGCTGGCATCTTGACGGCTAACAGTATCATCCTCAGCATAGACACTAGTGAGTAAGCAGCACTAACTCAAAAGAGAAAGTCATACAAAGAGCTAAGCGAATCTAAAGCTGCTGGATCACCACCAGCACAACAACAAGCAACCAGGAAATCAACCAATCCACGGGCCCGCTGAAGCGGCAGGTTGGACTTCACAGCACACGCACTCTTTGCACGATCAAACACTGCAGCCACTGAAAAATCCGATCGCGGAACTTTCGCCCGTATCGATTGCTTGGCAGCTGAAAGACTCACAAGTCTAGACTGGTCTCTAGCTGCTGTCACATGAAGTGACTACTAGAGGAGAGATATCTTGTATCGACCAAACGTATGAGGCGAGAAAACCTTGTGTAGAGACTCTTCCCTCGACACAGCTCAGTTTCAAGTAAATGCTCAGCTTTCTTGAGCCGAGAAGGCTGTGGAGAGTCACTGAGTAGCTCTTCACGATCACGGTGCCATGCAGATGTACATTGAAAGCATCCTCGCTCGGACTTAGCATATCGTGAGCAATTATACATTGGATCTTATCCTGTTCACCTCCAGCGACATCCTCATCTTCCAGAATGGTCGATCAACTATTCGTCTCATCCCGATTTTCGGGGAATGCTACGCTTCGAGATGTCCTCAACAATCGCGCAACGCTCCAGAGTGGCAGCTCAGGCGAAGCAGTCAGGATTGTCCAAAGAGCCTTAATCGACCTTGGAGAATCAATGCCAGCAGGAGCGGACGGCTCATTCGGCAACCAAACTCGCAATGCGGTAAAACACTACCAAAGCACTCGAGGTCTATCCGTAGACGGCATCGTAGGCGCCAACACCATGTCGCGCCTCGATTCCGACATTGTAGCATTCGACACACCAGTTACTCCTACCCCGACAGCTGTGCTGAGAACCCTTAGCTTCTGGATTAACGCTTTCATCCCTGACCCCTCTGTAACACCCCACGTCATCCCTGCACCTGGCGCCTCAACAGGCCAAAGCATGATCGTGGTCCCTTGGCCTAACCTAGCTGGCCAACGCTGCTTCCTAGGCGATAGCAGAACCTACTCGCCAAACCCACTAGCAACAGCCCGAATCCACGGCCAAATCGACATTTTCAATCTCGATAACCCCTTCCCAACCGCTAGCCCTCCTCCTCACTTCCACTGTGGCGAGTCTGTCGAAATAGATCCCACCTCAGGCGTCGTCATAAGCCGCGGGACCGCTTCAGCAGATCGCTGTCACTTCACAGCTCTCCGCGCCAACACCACCCCTGACCCCGTCGCTGGCATCGTCGTCGACAACCCCAGTCCAAACTTCGTGCAACTCGACTTCGTAGCTGCAGCGAACCTTCCTTTGTTGATCGGTTCTCGTGACATTGATATGTTTGGCAGGATCCAAATTGACAGGGATCTCAAGAGGTTCAGGGTCAATGGGGCCGTGGATGGATTTCCGGCGTTTGAGGCCTATGTTCAGTTTAATGGGGGCTCGGTAGTGAATTTGTTCAAGGTTGATCCTCTTGGGCCTTTGGACTTGGTTGGTGATGCGAATAGGGTGGTTGATGTTTCGGTGCCGTCTAGCTTGTAGCTATGAGGCCCGCGTTTTCGAGTTTTGTATGATGCTGTCTCTGGCTGGATCGTTGTGATGTCGTTCAGGCACATGTAGTACTAGTGGGGTACAGGGAAAAGCGAGCATACTTTTGTAACTATCTGTGGATCAGAATTGGTGACTCGAGATCGTCTGCCACTGATCGAGTGTTTGCGGTTTCCGAAAGAAAGCACTAGGCTGTAGAGCGACCAAGGCACAAGTCGGATAAGAAACACTAGAAGGGACTTCATTTAATGTTTTTCATTGAAAAGTTTTAGAGAGTTATAATAGCTATTTATTGTGTATTAATAGAGATGAAGCTCGGTGCCCCCACGGGATTCCTAAGATCGTCACTAGCGACGGGTGATTTATGTTGTCAAATGGAGATCATTGCAAAATAGCGTACCATCGTCAAAAACGATGACCCGCAAATGCATCAAGCACGAGTCTCACAAAACTATGAATATTCTGCTCGACTGTACGACTACTTCACCTTCGCCACCAAGATCATGCGATATCTTAGCCTAAACCCAAGACCTTTCGATGCTGCCGACCGCTTGTGAAAGGAGGTGTCTCCGGACGGAGTAAGCTAGATGTGAAGCACTGACGTCTCTTTGTGCTTAGCTTAATTAAGGGTATAATATCCCGTAGAAGATGACTTTGTCTTCCGTCAAATTTTGGCTCTAGTTTCTCGATCCGTTAACGTGCAAGTCTACATCTTGGCGTGGCGTTTTTATTGAAATCATATCGCGCAAGGGCATGCAACTCTTCATTCGAAGTGCCTCATGATTCAATTGTACAGGGCACAAAGGTAAATGCGCACATTTTGATGGCCTGTGGACACATATCGAGTCGCAAATGATCTTGAGCAATAAGATGCCAGCCGAAGCTCATTGCCCAGCTATTCAACAAGAGTGAACGAGTCCACCTGGCCGAATAAATTCATACGAACCGAATAAGCTGCTACACACAGTCACGAGGGATACTGTACTCGTAATCTCTCCCGAAAAGCTGTTTTGGGTCCTCCCACGCTTCAAGGTGGGCTGTGATCTTAAAGTCCGACTTCGTCGCCATCATCTTAGCCCATCCTTTCACGACAAGCTTCAGGTCATCGCGGCCGAATTCCTTTCGAAAGCTTTGCTCGACGCGAGCTGAAAGAGGGTCATCTGGGTGAATGGAACATATGATGGTTTGATCGTTACCAAAGCGCCAACCATTGGCCTGGTTTTCCCAGAGACCAGATGTTTCTTCAAGATTGATCGTTACGTTGCCCGTGTTAAGGTCTTGTGAAATTTTATTGCTAGTCTTGGCGGGACGGATAAAGCGGAGATCCAAAGGTTTGCCATTCTCAGCCTTTTGGAACGGCTTGAGGGAATGATCGAGTGTGGATCCTTGCCGCATGGGCAATTCCAAACTCGAACGGGCACAATCGATGGTTAGTGTCGTGGCTTCCGGAGCTGGCCAAATCGTCGGGAAGTACGAAGTGGACAAAGCAAGTCGGATGCGGCTTCCCACGCCCATACGCTGACCAAGCTCGTTTAGCTGTATTTCGATATCATAAAATCGACCAGGTTCAAGTGGTTCCAGGTCAAGGTGAGAGTTGTGGTGCGTGAGATTGAGTGGTGCCCACGATATTCTTGTTGCCGAGCCGTCTGGCAAAACCTCAGACAGGACCGCTACAATGAATGCATTCGGCTTGTCGCTTGCAAGATGAAGGCGGACAGTCACTGGACCTAGAAGATGGGTCTCTTGACTGAATGTTGAGCTGTCGAATATCAGGGATCCACCGACTTCTTGACGTTGGTCTCCTGGTTCATCGGCATCCAGACCAAATACGCACCACCTTCCTGAGGCCAGTCCTACCGTTTGCGGCGAGCAAATCGACAGATGTTCACGGCTTGTTGATACCTCATCAGTCAGGCGCCCAGGCGCAAGCCCCATTGGTGTTGGCATCACATTCTGACTTGGCCAACCATTCTCTGCTACCCAGTGACCAGAACGAAATTTATAGTGAGTCTGAGGGCCCTCAGTATCTTGCAGGTAGCATCGAAGCACCGGCTCATCAGTAATACCGGTCTCGATTCCCTTTAACCACTTATCCCACCAGCGAATTGACTCTTGCAGAAATCCAATATCTGGACCCGGTTGCGCAAAGTTTGGATATTTATGAGCCCAAGGACCGACGAGACCTTTCCTGGGACAGCTCAGATTTTGAACCATACGGAATATGGTATTAGAATAGGGATCCATCCATCCTCCTACGAGGTAAACTGGGCATGCCACGTCTGCATAATCTTCACAAATCGAAGCATGCTTCCAGAAATCGTCACGACGCTGGTGCTGGTGCCAGTCTACCACGTAAAGACCACCAGCCTCTAGACGCTGCAGCCAAAGATCTCGCCACTTATCACCGACGATTGCGGGGTCTGGGGGCAGAGGATTCATGGCAAACATGGTAGCACCCCACAAGAAGTTGTCAACAAGGAGACATCCACCCATGTAGTGAATGTCGTCAGCATAACGATCATCTGTGGAGCACATCGAGATGACAGCTTTCAGTTGAGGAGGACGACGTGCCGCTACCTGGAGGCCGTTGAAACCACCCCACGAGATGCCTATCATACCAATCGATCCAGTGCACCACTCTTGGGCGGCTATCCATTCCAGAACAACCAGGGCGTCGTCCTGCTCTTGCTTCAGGTATTCACCAAGCAAGACGCCCTCGGAGTCGCCTGACCCTCGCATATCCACGCGAACGCAGGCATATCCATGAGCTGCAAAGTATGGATGATTTGATGCATCTCGAGGCGCTGTGTAGTCGCGTTTTCGGTACGGGAGATACTCAAGTATGGCAGGTACTGGACTAGTTGTCGAGTTTTCTGGCCGCCATATTTGAGCAGAGAGAACTATGCCATCTGGTAGGGTAATTGGGCAGTGTTCGTCAACACGTATCGGAAGATCGCCCGAGGTCATACTGGTGGTCCGAACCAGATCGATACGATTCACCAAAAAGCTGGATGAGTTTGTCCAGCTATGAATGTGCCTGAATGGTGAGAATGATACCTACAGCAGTCTCCCTTTTCACCAATCCGCGCGCCACCTGCCCAAGCCTGCCAATAATCCAAGCATCAAGAGCGAATGTATCGGATACGGCACCGAAATTTACCCCAAGATGACGTCTGTTGTGCTTTGAACCAATGAAGGGCGGTTTCAAGATATCTCGACCGACCAATGAAAGAGCTTCAAAACCACGTGAGCGGCTCAGGCCCGTGCCAATCAGTCACTTATCAACTTATCGTAGCTTTGCGGAGCTTCTAAGTTTAAGGAACCACCACTTTGCACTCAGGATAGCGGCAGATCGGTAGAAAAATCAGATTTCTGACTTTTACGGTTCACGATTTTCTGCCGCTGTCCCAATGGACCCTGATGATTTGTTGAACCAGCCGTGCGACAACTCGAAGTCCTCTCAAGCTCACATGATCGGTCCAAAGCCGATCATGTGTACTCATGCTAATCTGCGAAAGCGTATTGATATTTGCAATAGTACTTTAGTTTATCTTGGATCCACTTGAACCCTGTGGTCCTTCACATCCTGCAGCAAGGGCATCCAGAACAGCAAAGATGTCGAGCAGCATCACTCAAGGAACGAGTAAGGATGTGGCGGTCTCGGAGCAGCCAGCTGGGGGCAACAAGACGGATGCACGACCCTCATACAGCGAGTCTACAGAAGGCCAGCTCGAGTCTAGCAAACCACCGCAAATTGGCGAAAACTATTTTAGTAAAGTCTCCGTTTACCTGATGATGATATTTTCGGGACTTGCACTTGGCTCAGATGGATAGTAAGTTGACTGCTTACGTGCTCATGATTGTCGGTGAGCTTTGCTGACCGAGCATCACCTTTCTAGTAATGCGGCTGTCATTGGCAATGTTGAGCTTCTTTTGGCTGTTCTCTATCCCAATGCGTTGACAAATGCAATGTATTCACGCCTGTCGAATGCTTTTCTGGTTGGCATGATCATTGGCATGTTGGGGTTCGGAGTTGTTGCTGATCAGCTTGGGCGGAAAACGGGCGCAGTCCTCACAACCACATTGCTCACTCTCGGAATCACATTGAGTACCGCTGCCAGTGGTGTGACCAAAACCGGGATGCTGTGGATGCTGGTGGTGGCTCGCGGTATTGCAGGCGTTGGTGCTGGGGGAGAATATCCGGTCGCTTGTATGTCATTTTTGTTCTTCCTGTGAAGCAGAACTAACACCCGATTTAGGTGCAGGTGCTCTCGAGGCATCGGATGAAGGCGCCCAATACCGCAAGCAACGAGGCTTCGCGTTTGCCTTGATTGCTGACCTCTCGGCGTCCTTGGGCTACTGCTTTGGTGCACTGGTCCCACTTCTACTCCTCCTTTGTGTCCACCAGCGAGAAGACAAATATGAGTTGGTCTGGAGGTTGTCTTTCGCCTTGGGCGCCATCCCGCCTCTTTCTATCTTTTACTTCCGAGTGCGAATGGCCGTGTCTTCGGCTTACCGCAAGTCGAGCTTGCGAAAGCAAAGAACTCCCTACCTCCTAATCGGCAAAAGGTATTGGCGGAGACTCCTGGGAGGCGCCCTGACCTGGTTCCTATACAATTGGATCAGCATTCCCTTTGGAATCTTTAGCTCAACGATTGTCTCAAGGGTCAATCCGTCCAGCTCGTTGGTCAGAACACTTGGCTGGGGTGTCTTGATCAATGCCTTCTACATCCCTGGACCATTTATTGGAGGAATCCTGTCTGACAGGATCGGCAGAAGAAAGACCATGGCACTGGGATTTACTCTACAAGGCTGTCTTGGCTTCATCTTAGGTGGCGCGAACCAACAAATTCTAAAAATCTTCCCTTTGTTCGTCGTCATGTATGGTATTTTCTTGACGCTAGGAGAAGTCGGACCCGGAAGGTGAGTCCGCTAAAGTTTGGTCCGTGTGTTCAGCATCAGCTAACAGACTAATTAGTACTGTTGCCATTTGTGCCTCTGAGCCATTTCCCACGTCAATCAGAGGCCACACCACTGGATTCATCGCCGCCTGCTCGAAGGCAGGTGCTGCCATCGGCACACAGGTAAGTGACCTTTTAGATAATGGGAGTTCACATGAAACCTAACACGGCCAGGTATTCACTTCCATCCTTAACGCTTACACGGAGAATCCGGACAAGGGCAACCAAGTCGCTTTCCTCGTCGGCTCATCCTTCGCAATCTTGGGCGCTCTGATTGCTTTCTTTGTGCTTCAAGATGTTGACAAGTTTTTGGACAACGAGGATACGGACTGGAAAGCATATTTGGCTGAGCAAGGATGGAAAGGGACTTGGGGCGACAACGAATCTGCTGATCCTAGGAAGGCATCTGTCCATGGACTTGAACTTAGATCATGAAAGCTAGCAATAGAGTACGTAATGTTGTAGATCAGTACTGTCATTTCAGCTTATAACCATAACCATGATAATGATGATGTTTTCCCATCTTCGTTGAACCTATCCCGCTGAGTCCAAGATACCGATCTCATGTCGATTTCCTTGAGGTAATGACTGGGGTTGTGAGCCTTGTCCATTTTTGTAAGGATGGCTGACGTCTCGAGTGCGTGACTCCTCGATTAACGAACAGGACTGTCGGACAGATAACAGAAAGCGGAAATGGAACTCCAACTCCAACTCTAACACTGGCCAAAACCTTGGCGCAAACGCGATATGCGTAGTTCGAGTTGTTGATATCGTCCGTCGCACCATTTGGTGAGTAAACCCTGCACGAGCGCTAGGAGCAATGCGTGCCAGTGATCGATACTAGAAGATAATGGGAATCCGTGAGGACGACTAAGTTGAAAATACCACGGTCGATAATCAACAGAGCAGCGAAGTGGGCAAACGAACAATGCAGGATGGACAATGGGGCGACATTGTTCTTGTGGGCTTGTCTTTGAAACTACCCTCTAGATCACGAAGGTCTGCACTCAATCAAGTCGGGTTATACCAGGGCATTCTTAGATGAGTTGTGCTCTGTACTTCTGGGAAATAAAACTAGAGTCTGGGAAGATTTGGTTAAGCGAGAACCTTAAAGCTCATTGAACATGCGAGGCTCGGCCGCTGGGGCTGCAACAAGGCTGAAGAAATGCCAAGACCGCCCCCAGACGATCTCCATCGGATGTCAATCATGATCGGCCTCATCAAATCCTAGGATACCATCACGGCCCTGAGCTGTACATTCTTTATTTACTCGGGGCCTGACGGTCTGTCTCTGCTCAACTTGAAGATGGAGTCTGTATCTGTCATCTCCGCTATGATGGATCCTGGTAAGATATCCGACGTGACGTTTGTGCACTCACTAAATCGTGTGTAGCACGAGATCTGACCGTCGAGGCTGCTCAAGCCATCAGTGCAAGGCTCAAAGCGGGTTCATCGTCAAAGAGCATTCCTTTTATGAAACTAAAGGCTCTACTAGACAGTCGTAGTGACCGAGATATTCTCGATGGTCTTCGAAGAGTAGTGGGGATGATCTATCTCAACAAGCCCTGTCTGCCTTACTTTTCCTCTGTTGTCAAGAATGTTGCAAATCCCAACATCGAAGTCAAGAAACTTGTTTACATCTATCTTCTTCACTACGCCGAATCTGATCCCGATCTGGCCCTTCTATCTGTTAACGCAATCCAAAAAAGTCTTGGAGATCAGAATCCCCAGGTGCGAGCGATAGCCCTTCGCACAATGTCGGGCATGCGGGTGCCCGTAATCAGTCAGATCGTCTCTCTGGCCATCAAGCGAGGTGTGGCTGACCTCAGCCCTCAAGTCCGAAAAGCCGCTGCTTTGGCAATACCGAAATGCTATGCTCTCGACCCTAACACAATGCCCCAGCTTTTGGATTACCTCTCCATCCTCTTGTCTGACAAGCAGTATTCTGTGGTCGGGCCAGCCGCACAAGCGTTTCTGCAGCTGTGTCCGGATCGCATTGACTTGCTGCACAAGCATTATCGAGGGCTGGTCAAGCACGTAGTCGACATGGATGAATGGGGCCAGCTTTCCACCCTGCAATTGCTCCTGCTGTACGCGAGAAAGTGCTTCCCTCAGAAGAGCCACAGGGTCACTAAAACAAACAAGAAGGGGTTCTATGAAGACGATGATGATGACCATTCTGAGGAGATCGAGGAATACATAAACTTCATTGATCCTGATCTTAAGTTGTTGCTAAAGGCATGCCACCTACTTTTGCAGAGCAGAAACCCGGCAATCGTCGTTGCTGCTTCAAGCTGTTTACTGTATCTTGGCACGGTTGAGCACGTGCAAGGCACAGTTGGTCCATTGCTAGCTCTCCTCCGTGGTCCACCTGAAACACAGCAGGTCGTCCTACCGAATATCGTACTAATCGCACTCAAACACTCCAACCTCTTTGCTCCTTACGTCACCCATTTCCTGATCAGCGAGACCGACGCCAAAGCGATATGGCAGCTCAAAGTGGAAATGCTCACCTTGATATTTCCTCATGCTAATTCGCACCGAAAGGCGCTCATTTTGAACGAGCTCGACAATCTCTGTCATAGCACGGATGATGAACGGACGCAGGAATCCGTCAGAGCAATCGGGAGATGTGCTCAGTCTGATGCGAAATCGTCGCCGAGATGTTTCAAAGTTCTTCTGAACCAAATCACCAGTTTCGACAACGTGCTCGTATCCGAAGTATTGACAGTCATGCGACATTTAATCCAGCGCGATCCACAAGCACATCGCAAGACTATTGTGCGGCTGGCACGTAATCTCGATCGGACTACCAGCCCGGAAGCACGTGCGACAATCATTTGGCTGGTGGGGGAGTTTGCAGGTCTTGATCGCGACAACAATATTGCACCTGACGTTCTTCGGATACTCACCAAGGGATTTTCTGACGAGAGCGAAGAAGCGAAACAACAGATCGTGTTGTTGGCTGCGAAGATATATTTGCAATACTTGCAAGATCAATCCAATCGATCAGTCAATGGTGGCTTTCAGGAAGGAGAAGCTGTTGACAATTTCACCACCATCAACGATGATGTAATAAATCCGGAACAGAGTGATCATCCAATACCAAGAATATGGTCATATCTGCTGACGCTTGTACGGTATGATACGTCATACGACCTAAGAGACCGTATGAGAATGTTTCGGGCTCTGCTGTCAAATCCATCATCGACTCAGCTTGCTTCACTGCTCATATTAGCTCCTAAGCCAGTCCCGCATACGCCCTCGCCGTCAGAGGTCCGACAAGATTTAGTGTTAGGATCAAGCACATTGGCGCTTGGCAGGGACATAGCTGGAATGAACGGACTTCCGGGATATGTCGCCGTACCAGAACGCGTAGAACCTGGTCAGGAACCAGACCCAAAATTGAGGGACGAGTTCAGTGGCGCAAAGGACGAGTATGTCAGCCAGGCAAACAAACCCACCTCCGTAGCGGCAAGCCAGAGACTTGATGACGCCATCAAGGAGCAAGGTCTTGAACAAGCAGTCGCGAAAGGAACTACCAAGAACAAGACCCTTGACGACTGGCTTGATGAAAGTGAGGATGAGGAGGATTCAGAGATGGCGTCCGAGGAGGAAGTGACAACTAGCGAAGACGACGCCACAGACAGCGACGAAGAAGATTCTCAGAGCAACGGAGACGATGACCCACACCAAGCGCTCGTGTCCAGATAGTTTGTGGCGATTTTAGCGTGGTTTCAGGCACGAACACCATGCGGACTAGTGACTCGAAGAGATTATATGGCGCTATCCGTCGGCCGCGCTGACTAGGTCATAACAAGAGGTTGCATGAGCGCGGGAAACATGAGCCTGAAGCTCGTTTAATGCATTTAACACCAAGCGCTGGAGGAGTCGAGATATATGGGCCGAAGTATACTTGTATGTAAGCTTCGACAAGCGAAAAGCTCAGGGCCGCAAAACTAACAAGCCTTGACCAGCCAGAGAGCTTCTTCCTTCAAGCCCCACAAACGCAACGTGCGCAACCCCGGCCTCGCCCGTGTCAGCCCAAGCTCCGCACGCTAGCGCACTTGCCTGCACGCCTGATCACTTGTTTGGTCCGTTTGGTGTGTGTCACACCTAGATGCTGCTCTCCCCGTTTGCCCCATTTAGCAAAGCTCCTCGAGCACTGCCAGGCGTATTTCGACTGACAATTCACATGTTCGGGTTTCCGGGGCGAGAGCTCGAAACAACTCCACAGTTTGCCCTACTTTTTTGGAACCACGTTTCTGGAAGTGATTGACATCCGTGGCCTCACAAACGAAACCACCGCCATCCAGCCCTCTCAATACCGCGACCTCTTCGTCCTTTGAATATCTGCGTCACTCGCGATAGGCACAGTCACTCTCGCTTGGAGGAGACTCGCAAGTACCTTAACCGCTCAAACTACAGTAGAGCAATGCACGTATGACGTTGGCACCGCGCTGAGTGGCCGATCTGAATCTCGTCAAAATCTCAGCCTGATTCTTTCAACCTGCACTGTCACCTGCTTTCTGCCATGAATCCCGCATCAGCTCTGACGGGGAAAACCCAGATATCTGTGCACTGTTCGCAATGCAATTTCATTGTGACGAAATGGCTGAATCAAGTCAAAAATGTCGACAGCAACATCACAATGTTCAAGGAAGAGCTGTTGGCACTGCAGTTGACATTTGATCGACTGGTGTCAAGCTTGCAGGACGACGCAGTAATTGATGCTGCCAGTTCTACGGATCAGTATGCTGGTGGATACTTGTGGTCGCAACTTTCTACCACTCTCAGCGATTGTCAAACTACCCTTCTTAGCGTCAAATTGGCATTGGAGGGAATTGAATATGGCTCACGGCGAATGAGTTCCGTTATGAAGCACCTTGCTGAGGCCCTGAATAGTGGCGAGCTCTTCTTGGTAAGAGACACCATCAGATTACTTGATCAAAACATCGCTTTTCCTGTGTCGATGATCAACATTACCATCCTGCTGCTGCGACCAGATCTCCGAGGCATGAAATTTGTGTCACGCGAAATAACAGGCCTCAAGAGCGACTACGATGTGTTTTCGTCAAAGATTCAGAAACTGCTTTGTTCCTCGCACTCAGTGAACAGTAAAACTTTTCAGAACATGCAGGAATTTGCTCACATTGTCAACGACTTCTTAACAAATGCTACCGCACTCATAAGCCAAGCATCCACATCTGCACAAGATCAATCAGCAATTACGATGAATCACGTTGAGAATGCGCCTGATGTGTATCGAGAGAATTGGCCAAAAGAGGATACTTCGACCATTTATACGGGGGAGAGTTACGAGGAGCTCGAAGCGCCCACTGCGACAAATCACTCTACATCTGATCCCGCTCTCGATGTACCAGTGAAGGTTGAAGACTACGATAGCGAAAACGATAACGAGATCGAACTTGAATTGACTATGGAATACATGGCTAATGGCCAAGCGGATCTGGAGATTGACGATTACGCTAGTGCTGAAGAGAATTTCCGCCACGCTCTAGAAATGGCGGCGGAAAATGATTTCTCGCACCGTTTAGAATACGGTCCGGGAGATATCACTTTGATGTTAGCTGATTGCCTCATGAAGCAGGAGAAAGAAGAGGAGGCGCTTGAACTGCTTGAACCTCTCGCAGATGGCACCGCTGATTTTCTCAAGCAGGATGACAACGCGTCACGTACAGGCACCGTCAACGAGAGCGCAGAACAGGCTTTGCAATACAAAGCCAATCACATCCTTGCTTTAGTCTTCCTGAAAAGATTAGACTATCAAGCAGCAGAGAAAAGGGCAAAGCAAGCTTTCAAAGGCAGAAGACGTCTGCTTGGGGCACACAACCCAATGACCTTGGAGACAGTGCAGCTCATCATCGACATCTACACTACTAAGGATGATAAGATTAATGCTCGTGCCTATCGTCGGTTCCTCGATCCCCCATCCAAATCGAGAACAACTGCCGCATCTACGAAATCCCAGAAATCGACGTTAAGCCCGGCCGCTGGACAAGCTGTCCCCGACTCGCCCAGAACATCTTCATCTGCCCCTCCGACAGACGCTATCACAAATTTGACTCCTGCGACGTCGAATGTACTGCCAACCAGGTCGGCGACAGTAGTAAGATCGTCATCGATAACTCCTGCTCCACTCCACCCGAATCGAGCAACGCAAAACCCGCCGCCTCCAGCAGCGCCACATTTCAGCGAATTTCAGCAAAATATGCTCAATCGCAATCTGTCGCAACAATCTTCCGCTTCTCCGGTATCGATGGTTGCTAAAAGCCTGCCGCCAGATCCTCCGTACTCCCCAGCTGACGCTTCGCCCCAAAGCCCTCCATATTCTCCTCCTACTGTCCAACCCCAAAGGACACAGTCGTTGACAAATGCACCAAATGCACCCAGGAACCAACCTCAACCCTTTTCATCTCAGACGAGACTTGAATACATCGCAGAAGAAAATCATCCCGTCGTGTCACCAGTCGAATCGCAGCCAGCCGCACACATATCAGGGTCTACTTCACCACCTTCTAGTAAAATCGAGCCTGACCCGCTTCCACCAAATCTTGGTCCGCCAACAGCGAATGCACGCAAGAAGCTGAACTGGGCAAATCCATTTTCCAAAAGCAACAACGGTAAGGCTGACACAAGCGTGTTCAGGAACCCGAACAGGAATGGTTCTGATGGTGATTCCAACTCGCGGAACTCTTCGGTCACGACTTTCAACGTTCAGCAAGATACTCGACGACAAATGAACTTGGCAACGAACCTCTTTGACACTAAGAGCTTTCTCTCCAAGGCAAGTGACTATGGAGATGAGCAGGAGCCACGACCCAGCATATCGAGCAGGTGTTATAGCATGTCTACACATCCCCCTGCGCGGTCACGTCAGGAGCTGACGCCCAGATTCCAAGCCATCAATGCCCTTCGACAGGAGGGCAAGAAGAGCGCATCAATCGACACAGCGCTGAAGCTTCTGCGCGAGTACGATCCTGACAAGAAGGTCCTTATGGTCCGAGAGGCGGAACTCAAAAAGAACATGAGAGAAAGCCACAAAGGACTAGCAGGAAGTGGCTATGGCTACTCGCCGATACACTTCTTCTGCGAGCGAAAAATCGAAGCTAACATCGAAGTCGAGCTTCTCATCCAGCAAGGCGTTGACGTCAACGCAGTAGCGTACAAAGCGGGAATGCCAGGCACGGATCCATTTACGCCGCTGCAACGTGCGGTCGAGTACGGCCACGCTGAGATCGTCCGGCTCCTCGTCGCGGAAGACTCGCTCGTCATCGGGCCTCCGAGGGTGCCCAAAGACAAGCTCCACAACATGGGTAACAAAGACATGCTCACCCAACCGTTGCTCATTGCATGCCAAAGGGGCCACACGGAAATTACGTTCATCCTGCTCAACAACGGCGCAGGCAAGACGCTCAAAGTATTCCCACAACGGCAGTGGCACGGCAACACGCTCCTGCACGAAGCATGCTGGCACGCCAACACGGAAATGGTCAAGATGCTGCTGGACTACTCACAAGCGTTGAAAAAGGCGCACCGCGAGTCGACATCAGGCCAACCCGACTACGAATCCAGCGTGATCGGCGCGCCGGGCCAGCAAGACCAATTCGGAGCCACGCCGATCATGTACGCGATCGACCTGCGCGACTGTGTCGACGACAAGATGCGCGCCAACAAGTTGAGCAACCGACGCCGCTGTCTCAAACTGCTCCTCGAGCACGACGTGCACGGCGAGCTGAACACGCAAGCCTACCGCGACAGCGTGGCGCGCATGCTCAGCCTCAAATGGACCCGCGGCCCAGGCGCAGGACACAGCATCTTCTGCTACGCCGACGAAGCCAACGACGACGCCCTGGTGCGCATGCTCGATCCCTTCCGCTACCAGGTCTCGCCCGGCATGCGCTGCGCCGCCACTCCACGCTGCAGTCTGGCGGGAGGCGGTGGCGGACATGCGGGGAGGAGGAGCATCCACAGCGTTGCTGGTGAAAGTCGCGGAGGCAGTATCGATGCTTCTGGTGCTGGTGCTGGTGGACCTGGACAAGGACGGACCACGCGTCTGCCCAGTTTCCCCGAGCTGATGAGCACCCCTGTCGATGCCTTTGGGAATGAGGTGCACGAGGCCCCGCCGCCGAGTTTTGAGACGGCTGTCGCCAATGCACAGAATGCTGCTGCGTTTAGTCAGGAGCAGGGCACCGCCAGTATGGATGTGAATGAACACGAGCGGAATACGAGCGGAAGTGCCAGTGCGAGTGCGAGTGCCAGTGCTAATACCAGTGTCAGTGCCGGTGCGAGTCCAACAGCAGTCACGAGCGTAGCTGGAAGCGGCGCAGTTGCAAGCTGAGGGACTCGGAGCGAGACACCAACCTTGTGCAAGCATGGGTGTAGACTCTTTTCAAATCGTTTTGCTCTCTCTCTCTCTATGTACTGCACGATGCTGCCACTATACGACCCTCCTTCCCAGATTGAGTGAGAGATGTTCGAATCTGCGCCGAAAAACAAATGACTGGAACGAGGTTTGGAAGGAATGATGCTATCTGCATGTATGTGTGTATGGAATTATTAAATATCCAGCTTTAAGGTAGCGAAGGACTCGGCCCAAATATATAGAAACCGAGAGGTAGATGAAATTGTGGGGGGGGGGGGGGACAGGAGCACTTAATTAATATCAAATTTGCAGGTACGCTTTTTACCAATGTCATTAATTCAAATTTCACGTTTGTTTCGTCATGAAGGTATTATCATTTTGTTTTTTTAAACGTAGGCCATTTGTGTAAGAATGGTGAGATGACAGTGAGAGGGTATGGGATGGATTACAGCGGCGGCAATGCCTCGCGACACACAGGACATACCAGGCGCATATTCATCCAGCCGTCCAAGCACTCGCTGTGGAAGATGTGGCGACACGGCGTGACCATGTAGTTCCTCTGCTCGAGCCAGCTGCGCCCACCAGCAGGTATTGCCGCAGTTGTTGCAGCAGCAGCAACACCGCCACGACCTCCACGACCACGACCTTGCTTTTCGTCCTTCGACAGCACCGGAACATCGATCTCGTTCATGCAGATGGCGCAGTCAAAGACTTTCCGCTTCGCTCCCTCGGCTGGCTTCCGGTCGGCGTCCTTGCCTTCGGATGCGGAAGTGATTTCGCCAATGGGCAGGCCGCCGGCTTCGAGGTCATCGTAGAGGATGGGGTGGTAGTCGTAGGCCGGTGGGCACCACTTGTCACGGACGAAGATGCGGGGGCCGAGGAATTGCTGTACGGCGAGGACAGATACCTGGAGCACGAGCCAGCTGAGCAGGATGACGGCCATGCGTGGGTTGGTAGTGGCGTAGAGGATGTTGCGGTCGTCGAGGTACCAGTACAGCACGGGCAGGGCGCGCAGGGCGCTGCTGCCGAGGATGAATTCCCAGGTCAGGGCCTTGCGGCAGTTGCGTATCGTGTTGCGGTAGATTTGTGGGATCCAGAGCGAGAAGAAGGTGAATGCTAGGAGGTTGAGGTAGATGTGGCGTGGGGTGGGCGACCAGGAGGATGACCAGAGCGTGAAGAACATGAGATTGATTAAGGCGAAGTAGAAGCGAGAGTAGAGGGAGACAAAGGTCTGGCGAGGCGGGAGTATTTGAGGCCCAATGTTTGCGGGATTGGTGGGAGTGTCTTGGTCGGGTGTTATGATGATGGAGGGTGGAGAAGTTGGAGATGTGCGAGTGTCTGCGGTTGTTGTTGCTGTTGCTGGTAGTGGCAAACCTGCGTCGCTAAGAGGAAGCGCAGGCTGTGCAGTGGTGGTGGTTGTAACATTTGATGGGGCATTTGTTGGTGTGCTGTTGGCATCGACCTGAGCAGGATCTGCTGCTGTTGGTGTCCGGGATGCGGCCGTATTTGTTGAGGCTGCTGCAGCGGTCCGTCGTTGCCGCTCAAGCTCTGCATTGGCTGGATCTCCGACCTGCACAGTCCAGATGTCGAAGATAAACTTGACTTCAAGGAATGCTACATGGAACAAGCAGAAGAATGCCGCCGCGCCAGCAAGCAGGAAGATGGAGAGATCAACGACAAGCAGGCCGATGAGGGCAAAGAAGGTGAGACCGTCGCTGAACGCAGCGATGACAAAAGTGTGGTAGGAAACCCTGCTTCTGGTCGAAGGTGTGGCGCATCTTTCCATTTGTCTCTTCAGGAGGGCAATCTGACCGACGAGGATGATGCAAAATGCAGCGGTCAAGCGACGCATCAGATCTGAATAGGTTTCGGCTTTGGGGCCGAAGACGGTGTCTGCTTGTAGAATATAGCCGCAATCGGGAGAAAAGAGGAGAGCAGAGAATGCTAGTGGAGGCGGGGCACCAATCGGGGCCCCATCAGGGTTCTTTAACTCCTTCTCAATCGCATCGATGTATAACCTGTTTCCTGACAGAGGTTTCTGGTGCAGCCACAGGATGAGTTCACATTTTGGAGAGGCGAGGATGGGCATGTCGACGACCTGGCCTTGATCGATGCTCTTCCAGATGTCGACCAATGAAGCATTCATGGTGGCTGTTGACTGCTTGAACTCGTCTTCATTGAGGGTAAAATGAGGTAGAGCAGGGAGGGCATTGAACTTTCGAGTCGAGGTGGTCAGAATGATGGATCCGGAGGAGAAGTGGATGCCTCTCAAGCGAGCGTCCCAGCCATTTCCTGGTGAGGAAGGTGAATAGATAGAGATGCTTGCCTTCAGCTCACGTGGCCACAGCTGCGATGGCTTTCCCTTCCGGAAGCCTTCGAGAGCAATAGTCAACTGGCCGTTCTGATCAGTCACATTTCGTTCGACGTGGTGGCTGATGTAATCTGTGTCAGGATCGAGCTGGGTCAAGTTGAGAACTCTGCTGGGATCCTGTTGCATGTCTACCATGTGGAAATCACCTCGCACGTCGCCTTGGACGTCATGATAAATAGGCGCGAGGGTATCGTAGCCGCGCCAGGTATTGGCTTGCTGCTGTCTACTTAAAACCTGTGCTACGGGAAGGAGCTGCCATTGATAGCCATCCTCGATCCTCAAGCCGGTTAAGTTGAGACCTTGGGTCGGCAACGTCTCATAGGTCGAGTTTGCAAGGGCATTGAAGTCCTGCTGCTTCTCGATGGCGAGCCTTTCTCGCTCACTTCTAGTGTGATACCGGACATTTGGCTGCTCGGGCGAGAAGAAGATGAATAGCAGAAGAATTACCAGGAGGGTCAGACGCGGCCCTTCCATCCATCGATTGTTTTTATGGTTCAGTAGAACCGAGTGTGAATAGACCTCGAACGTAAAATGGCGACGGGTAGCCAGCGAGGCGAGTGACGAGTTTGCAAGAGTGGCCATTGAAGTCCCCGAGGTCCCGTTGAGGTCGACAAGGCTGAGCTAGTAAGGACGCGTCTCAAGGCTGAGTGGGCCTTTTCGAAGTCGCCAATCACAGGGTGGGGACCGCCAGAGCCAAAAAAGATCACAAAGAGAGCTATGACGGGTGCCGCCCCTGACTACCTGGCCGCTGGGCTCCTGTGCAGCACCGTCCAACCCGACTATTTATACGGAGTATTACTAGTCTGCTGCTAACGGTCTCAGGTTGGGAGCTCTGATTTGTGCGTGCAGGCCTTCGCACCAGGCTCATTGTACAGATCTTGTTACTCTGCTGGACAGAGTGCCTGCAATCAATACTCTTTCAGTCGTCACTTGTAAATAGTCGACAGTCAAAATGGCACAGTCGAATCCTCCCAATATCGTTCTCACACCACGAACCCCGACGCCGCCTCCGTCTCCCCACCAAAACAGCGCACAGACACTAGAGACGAGTCAGACCAATGGATCAGAGCACAGACGGCAAGCCAGCTACGGGCTTGGGATCGGAGAACAGGCGCATTCCTTGCCATCGCTCGGGTATTCTACGTCGCAGGCTGCTCCCTTCCATGTCTACAATCGGAGTTCAAGCCCGTCGCCCACCAAAATGTTGTCTCCCGAGCATGCGATAGCGACGACAGACTTGGACGAGCCACCTCTCACCGCCTCGAGTGCATACTTCACACCTGCGTTGGGTGCCGACAGCAACGGGACTTCCGGTCCGTTCAATTTTCAGTCTGTGTCAATGGCAAAGAGCCCGGTGGCCAAGTCGAACATTGCAGCCCGACGAGGGCACAAGTATAAGCATTCTTCCTCTCACCACTCCATGTCACATGCCATCTTCCAAGAGCCACCACCAAGGCCAGCATTGTCGCTGCCAGCTTCTCTTCCCATCCCCACCTTCTCCGAGTGTCGTGCGAGCATGACGGCCGATCAGAAAGTTCGATTCTATTGGTCTCTCGTACACATGGCTGTTGCTGGACACGTTGCATGGAACGCCCATTCATCAGCCGCCATGGAGGCACTGTCTCATCTGATCTTCTACGACTCGCTGGGAGCCATGTTGTGTGTTTTTGTCGAAGTGTGGCATAATTTTGAAGTCTGGGGTCGCTCCTCGATCCGACATCCATTTGGTCTGCAAAGGATGGAGGTCATTGCAGGCTTTGCACTGTCTGTTCTGTTAATCTTCTTTGGCTTCGACCTGATCTCTCACAATGCCAAGCATGCGTTGGAGGGTCTCGGCACTCATGAACCGCATGTATTGCACTCTCACCATGATCGAGTCAGCGCTGGCACAGTCGATTTCACCGTGCTGCTAGCTCTTGGCTCGACTCTTGTTTCAGCGGTCGGTCTCAAAAACCACGCGAGGATTGGCAAAGCGATGCGGTTTGCTGCCATGGAAAACCTCCCGCTACCCCTGCCTCTCCACGGTGTTCTTAGCAACCCCAGTCACTTTCTCACTTTGTCCTGTTCAACCACTATGCTGCTGCTTCCACTCCTGGAACTACACACCTATGAAATGATCGACAAAATCCTCAGTCTCAGCGTAGCGTTTGCCATGCTCTTTCTCGGAGCACATCTAGGCAAGACCGTTGGTGGAATGCTCCTGATGTCTTACCCGGGCACAGGAGTTCAGGCCGTGATCAAGGACATCGAACATGACCCCTTGGTCACAAAGGTCGATAGTGCAAAGTTCTGGCAGGCACATTATGGCGTCGGCATCGCAAACTTGAGATTACGTGTCGGACATATCGGCAGTGAAGAAAGCGCACTGGTGAGGCTGCGGGAGAGGATAGTGGGCTTGATTAGGAATCGCCTAAGTGGAGGTTATGGTGCGAATGGTGGCGGAGCAGCAGCCCAGAAGTGGGAGGTCAGCGTGGATTTCGAAGTGGACAATGGCAGTCACGAAGGCAGTCTGTGTTACGGGTCCAGTCACAGTCACAGTCACAATCATGACCATAGCCACAACCATAGTCACAGCCATGCAGCGCATCATCACACTCATGGTTTGCATTGATAGAACTGTACAAAAGTGCTAATACTACACCCAAGCAAAGCAAAGCAAAACTAACCCCCTTCAATCATGCCTTGATTCACAATTTCTCTTCCTTTTCGCTCCCGCTGTCAAAGACTCTCAAGGACGAAAGTCCTAAAGCAGCCGAACCAGTCGCCTCTATCAAAGGTGACCTCACAAAAAAATGGCCAAGAAACGTCAATCAGCCAGCAAACCCCTTCCAACTCATAAGATGGGCCCGCTCAAACTTCAGGCTCAGCAGTTGAGCAGTTGAGCAATGAGCGACCGAGCATCCTAATCAATGCTTGTCCTTGAAAACGAAACTGAAAAATTTATGGGGACCAGCAAAGTTCGAGCCCAGGGCTATAACGTATCTCAAAAGGTAAAATTAACGAACTGGATTTTTTGTGCGAAGGAAGATTTCATAGACGCGTGAGTGGTTGCTCTGAGTTCTGTCCGCTTCTCAGTCTGTACATTTTTGCTTGTCTTGTCATAGATCATCGATTTTGCCTCGGTCATGGCATGCCCTGTCTTTTGCTTGCTTGGCTGCAGTGGGAGAAAATGAAGAGCCTAGAAGTTTGGCTGCTCTATACCGATCAATTACTAGTATTCAATCTTCGTTTTATGTGGAGGGTATCCAAAGGTTCATTCTGATTCTCTTCCTCTTACTTTTTCACTAGCAGATCATATCCAAGCCTTTTTTGTTAACTCTTAGACACTCTTCAGGTCGACCAATTCCTTTTCGCTTTTCCACCCGAACAGACAGTCTATGCCAGTTCCAATCTGGTTCATGGCAATTGTTTCTCGTCTTGGTATTCAGTCCTCTCTATTGGTCCCTCGACGCAGCTCTTCATCAATCTCATCTCATCTGTTTTCGCAGATTTCCGATCCCAACTTGAGATAAGGAGTGTTCCTGTCAGTTTGATGTTGAGGTTCTCGCCAATTCTCGACATCGAGGTTGGGCTGTGTCAGTGGACGAGCAAGTGGACGACGATCAACCTCTTATTCAAAGCATGAGAGACGATGTCTGAACATCGTTGGGGAACGCTGGTTGCCGCACCACATCCAAGCGAGAGTCCGTCGTGTTGCACGCTAGCGGCAGAAGAGAAATGGCATCATCCGACACCAGGCCATGGCAGAGTGCTGCTTTGAGCGATGTGCAGCTCGCTCTACATAGCGTTGCCGGAGGGCAGGCTGGGAAAAATATACAAGCCGCCTTACGGACTGTGTGGGGCACCGTGGGGCCACGCATAGAGAGGAGCCCCTAAGTACCTTAGCCTGAGGAGCCGTGGCGGTTGGGCCCGTCTAAGCGAATGCCCACCGCACTGACACGTGCCTTGCTTGTGGATCATAGCTTCCTAGGCACCCTAGCGCGGGATAGTTGGGTTCAGCCGGGGATCCGCTACGGAAAGCTTCCCGCGGCCGCCTAGCTCTCGGGGGAACTCCTCACGCCTTTTAATAGTAAAATATTGAACTTCGGCTACTTCGTAACTGCTTATAGTCGTGCCACACCCCATAAGGAATACCCACTACGTGGGTACCGCTGTGGGTACTGCTGTTGCAGTCCCCATAAGCTTCCCCTACGGTGTTGTACAATCTAACGTAATGCCCAACCGAACGTAACTTTTTGACCACTTTTTCAACTTTAAACCGCGATAACTCAGGTTTACGTAGAGATAGAGATTAATGGCGTAAACCCGTCGTACGAAATCTATTAGATTATCTGTATTCTTAGTCTTACGTAGTAATAGCCGAAGCTACGCTATCACTAGACGCTTTCTATTTGCACGTACGTCTAAAGACGGTCGAGTTATCGCGGTTTAAAGTCGAAAAAGTGGTCAAAGGTTGCGTTGGATTGAACATTACGTTGGATTGGACAACACCACAAGGAAAAACTTGGGGGGGACAGCGACAGCGTACCCACAGAGTGGGTATTCCTTGTGGTGTGTGGCACGACTATCTACTGCTTACAATTTCGGTCCATGAAACAACAACATTCAAGAAAAGAAAAAAGAAAGTTTTCGTGTCGTCGTTAGCCTCGTCCTTCATCTTGTTCGGCCCCTCAAAAGAGAAACGAAACGTTTCCTGATTAGTGATATCGCTGTACCAGCTGTTAACAGTTGTCCCTCATAGGCCCTTCAATTTGTCGCTATACTCAGGTAGGTGATAATGACCTGGCAAGTCGGATCAAGTCATATTCACTTGATCTAAACTCCGTTCCCAGTAGCTAGTCAAGCGGTCCAATTGCTCAGTCCCATTGATCTTCCCCAAGTCCAAAACCTCCAGGTTGTATTTGACAGGGAATGTCATGTCAAAGCGCAGACGCGAACTGCTTTTCAGCCGAACTCGCCGGTCCGCTGGTGATACCGCAAAAGACGGCCTCATGACCGACTCCCATGTCTTTTCAGCTGGAAGAAGCGTATCTGGTGTGCCTTCCATGTGAATGATCGCACAGTGCTGGATTTCCTCCTTTTTGAGCCCAGCCTTCGATACGCCTTGCCCTCCGAAAGAGAAGACTGGACTGTGGGTTGTGTCAATAATCGATGAGCATCGACAGCTACTACAGATGGATCAACTCACAGGCACAAGCAGTGATGTGTATACTGCATGACCACAACAACGGGTCGAAATGCCTGGTACACCAGGCTCTGTGTCGAGTCTTGAGCTGTACTCCCCATGGGTTCACAGTACAGTACACGAAAGACCTGCTTCAGTCAGCTAAATAGTTTTACCTCACCGAGATGCTATGACATACCCGTCCTTTACAGAAAAAGCTACTGTGCTGGACTCTCGAGCCTGATCACGAAGTTAGTTTCTACGTACCACGAAAATTTATCCGAATTACACTTACCGAGTAGTAAACTGCTCCTAGTAGACCCAGAACCTGAATATGGAGCAAATCCAGGCTTTCTTAATTCCTGTTGCAATGGTTGGTTGGCGTCCAAAGCATCCAGATGGCCTGATGTAGTGGCCCGCCGCTGCGCCATTGCAGAGTCGGGTCTAGGTCCCCGTGTCGTGTCCCCGGTTGGCTGTTGAACGCTGCAATGAAGCAGTTAGTCTGACAATTTGACTCATTGATCACCAAGAAGAGGCGGTGAAAAGCAGGACGGGCAAAGCACAATAACAAGGCCGAATATCGTCCAATTGCCCAAGTACTTACGTTCCGCCGATCGCTTTGCTGGTTCCCGTAGACTGAATCTCAAAGTATGGGCTGATATTGACAAATACATTGCTTTGATTGCTCTGTTGTGCGTGTGGCTCAGGTATAGTACGCGGCGCAGTTGGGTGTCCCTCGAGCTGCCGAACTGTATGCGGATTTAAAACCTTGCCTTGTCTGCTTTTGTATTGGCCATTTTTGAGCTGATAGCACAACAACTCGCCTGCACTAGTCAGTGGGTTATTCGAATACGGTACATTATTTCAAAGTGACAGCACAACCTTTGCAGTCAATAAGCTGCTTGACATCTTCGCCGTTAGGAGACACTACCCAGTTAGACCATGTTGGACGGACACCAATCTCGGATGGGGATGCTGATCTCGCTCTCTTGATCTCTAAGGAGACCTCGCTTGCTTCGTCGTCATAAAGAGTGATATCAGACATTGAGTCTTTAAAGTTTTCAGGAAGTTCGCCTAGTCCGCGGCCTGTGAAGATTCAGTACTGCCTTGAACAAGTGGTTTCCATTTCTCACTTCCCCCAAAGCCAAGGGCTTGGGTGTTTTGCATGGAGAGAAACGCGTCGTCAGCTTGACGGTCCTTTCGATCCAGTTGTCTATCTACGACAAAGTGCTCTGTCTTCTTCCATATTTGGAAGGGATCGCTATCGATTTTCCTGCTGGGTTCGGTCTGGAATAAACGGCACAGGATGCGATCAATTTCTTCATATAAAGTTCCAAGTCGAGGCCCTGGAGCTTGTGTATCGTGTTGATTGCATAGATAACCTGTCTTGAATTCCAACATGCTTAGAAGACGCTGAGTCGTTTCATCTGGCTGAAAGGTCACAGCAACAGTGTCGACTAGATCGGCGTTGAAGACGTCGCAAAGATGCTCGTACATCGCCAGGTCTTCATCTTCTTTCTCTTTCATTTTCGTCTCTTCTCGAGATCGCTCGAAACTGCGACATATCGCCCAAAAGATGCGCACAGCTTCTGCATTGAGATCGAGTTGCGTCAGGTGCCAGAAATGCTGCTGAGCATATGCTAAAGTGGGATTTGTAACGTTTGCGTAGTAAGCATCTGATGCTGCCGCACGAAGGCGTACCTCGATGTTCTGCAACTACGAATGTAAGTCATTCATCGATTTGAAGCGGTGGAAAAAGTACCTGCACAACAGAGTCGTAGTCAGGATTCTTCAACAACCCATCAACGTACGAGTCGTTCTCTTGTTGATCAACCTTGGCCTCTGAAGAAGTTGCATCGATACCCTGGATCGTGTTGGGGTCCAATGCAGCCTGTATCCAGAGATTGAGGATCATGAGATACTCGGCCTCGTCTTCGGTGTCAAATTTAATTCCTCGGCTTTCGACTTCATTGAGGAGATCTTTCATGGTTGAACTGTCTCCTAAATCCACCAAAAATGATCCAATCTCCGCCACGACGGGGAAATATGCCAGATGGCGCCACAAAATGTTGTTCATCGAGTTGAACGCATCTTCGAGCAGTCCAGTTTGAACAAAGAAATTAAAATCTTCCAGCTCAGCGAGAATGTCTTCTTCCATTTCCATATCGATAGGTTCGCTCAGATCATTATGCTCTTCGTGACTCGCCATAACGATGTTTCGAATCCAAGGGTCTAGAGATTTGAAATGAAAATCTGGTTTAAGATCTACATTTGTGATACAAGCTCAGCTCTCTAAACACATTATCTACCGCATGAGAACGAGAGCATCGACACTGCCGTGCTTGTTTCTGATCCGACAAATCAAAGACTTTGTTTTCTCGGCAATTCGTGATGGAGGGGAAGCTGATACGTGGCCCGCCTAGGCAGAAGTAGCATTTCGGTGGGGCCAGCTACTTGAGAGGACCTGGACAACCGATTCTTCGAGCCAGACCTCCTTCTTATTCCTTTCTCTCAACGCCGTGGGTTGAGCAGGCTTAAAGCAGATCCTTTGAACAAATTTCAACGGCGAGTTCGATGTCTTCCGGGCGATGGTCACGTTTGCAAAGCAAGTTCAGGGTCAAGCCCGAGTGTACTGGAGACGTACGTGTAATCGCGCCGAGAGGGCCCCAACGGGATCTTGCCGATGCACAGATCAGCAAGGCAACAGTGAGATGTTGGATGGACCCGATGTGTAACAAATGGGGTAAACACGCAGCATATGAGGCAGTGGTGATGGAATTCAGAATGAGGGCAGAAGAACCTCCAGGTTGTAAGCTCCAGTATTTCGAGATTTTGCTCACTTTTATTACGCATCCCGAGACTACGGCAAACATTGCGAACACTTCCGATGCCACCAGCCTGGCCAAAGTATACCTAATTCACGACCCGTCGCCCATCCAGGTTCTCGGACACCCTACCTCGACACAAAAAGGACGCGAACTTTGCATCAGTCCTGGAGCAGAAGCCGGGGGCATCGCGATCACCACTGGAGAGTTTAAGTCTTCATCTGAGACAACTGTGGAGCGGTGTTGGAATTTCCGGAGCGGCGTTCAGGTCGATCACAACGGGATAGGAACAGCAGCTCGTTGGACATGGGAATCCAACCCTGACAATCGCCAAACCGAGGATCGTGGTAACCTATACGGAGGTGTAGCTCTGCAGCACTCCGGTCAACCGTTCGGCGCGGTATGCTCAGTCACAGGCAAACTGGGAAAACGTGGGAGGCTCCGCATGGCCGCTTCAAGTCGACCACGAATATGGCAGATAGTGCCAGAGGTCTCGAACGAGGACCTACGGGAGCTGATCGGAAAGCTGGAGGACAAGATTTTGAAACTCAATCAAAGACCTGCTGCCCGTACGTTGGTGTACCACGCATCGGTGCCGTGGGAAATCTAATCTAAATTTTAGGCGCTTCCCCTCCAGAGTGTACCGTGTAGATGAGTGCTGAAGGGCATCGAAAGGGTACAAATCAAAATATGTATGATTGATGGCTGAAGACATCATGACGAGCGGGCATGTCTCAGATTTTCGGTTGTATCATGTATGTTGTCATACCTGGCTCCGTGCTGCATGACCAAACATTTCTGTTATCTGGATCGAAATTCGTCTCACAAAGAGGTACACAGTCACACTTAGCGACCAACACTTGAACCAGAATGCTCTAAATGTAACTCAAGTGTCGGAAGAGTGATTTACGTAGTTACACTGTGAAAAATCCCGCGTAGCGCTCTTGACAGATTCGGCAATGAGCTACTAAAGAGAAGCCCGATTCGGTTTGACCACGAGTTAGTTTACGTAGGTCAAACCCGAAAACTTGATAAGAGGTAAGGTTAGAAATTCCAGCATCATCCCTGGAGACTGTGCGTCTGACCAGTCCAGAACCCAATCCTAACTTACCTTGGGCTGCTCTTACTGGGAATGGCCAATCTATACACTTACACGGGTTCAAGTGGTGTGGGTGGCCGTCTAAGCAGGGTAGAGAAGCATTTTTACCGCTGGCCCGGGGGAACTAAGGCTTGAAAACATCATGATGCGCAGTCTCAAAATCTTCAGGAAGCATTCTGGATCGCAGATCCGCAATGTGATATGCAGGCTTCTGCTAGGTAGCCAGCTGACTAGTGAAGACTAAAGTCACGTTATTAACGAATGAATGACAAAGATCTGGATGACACGGGACAAAGGACATCACTCTGCCTAGGCCTTCTTCGTCATTTATTTTCTGTTGCATTCCTAAGTGGATCTGGACTTTCCGATAAGCTGCCCAGCCTTGGAGTTTAGGCTCTGAACAGCTGCAACCCGTTTTATCTCACGCACTATCGCCACTCTCAAAACGACAAAAGCTTTGTGTGACGTGCTATGTCATGTGGCTCAAACGATGAGTTCGGGATGTGTAACCAAGCAAAAACGCGAAAATTACTAGCTGGCTGCACTACACCACACCTCGCTAATACTCGCTTGCAAAAAGCTTTGGGAAGATGGGCAGCTCGGGCAGCAGTGATGTCGTTCTAACATTACCGCTTTTCTTCACCGGTTAGTGAAGCAACTACCGGTTTCGGAATTTGGCCGTGGACTCAAAGAATGCCAGTGGTAGATGGACTCGAGTGTTATTGCTCCTTGGGATGCTGTAACATCAATAGTATTCCAAGGGTAGGACACCACGACTTGATGGGCGATGAAGACGATGAGTGGTTGGACAAGCTCGATTGATAGCAATTAGACAGAGTTCGCCACGAGCGGATACTATTTGCCTGGAGCTTTGTCACTTCCTCCGTAGAGTTGTGCTTTCTTCAACCACGTATGATGATGGCTAGGCGCCATGACTGCGACGTTTGGTCGAAGGTTCTCGATGCTGTGGGGTTTTGTTTGTGAAATTATCGATCCTATTGAGCTGCAAGCAAGTGGATGTAGCCGAGATGTGTATTGAGGCAGCTTTTTCACTATCAAGAGACTATGACGCAGTTGGACACCCATGTTTTTTTTTGGCAAGCGGCATCATCCTCTTTGCACAAAAGTAAATTGTAATGGTGTAGAATTTGAAACCATCACAATGACCCCCCTGGACCTGGGTGAGGTTGTTCAACGTCACTTTGGGATCCGTGAGCTGCGCACGGTGATGCTGCCATTCCTTAATTCCTGATTCTTAGTCAAGCCGACCATGATCTTTTGGAGCAATGGTCTTCATGGAGACTTGACTCACAGAGAGGGTGAGATGGGAGAGGACATTTTCGACCATGGATTGGTGTAGCAGCGGTCATGGACTGCGGCAGCAAGTCAAGCGAGCTCCTTGAGCACTCTACTAGCCTTCGCTGCTAGGACTCTAGACTCAGTGAGAGGCAGACGCTAGGAACGAGAGATTTCCACAGTCATCGTCTTCGCAGTTTGTGCTCTTGTGAGTCGCTTTCTGGTCTTTAAATTACCCTCGATAGCGGCACTGATGGTTGCAATCCCTGTAAGAGAGGTATTCCAGCAACAAAGAATCGTGCTAAGACTTCTAGGGTCCATAGCAACAGGGTTATCGAGGGAGTGGTCTCCTTGCTATATGCAAAAACTTATGGTTTGGCGATTTCTGCATGCCCCTTGCAGAGGCGAGCCGCCAAAAAGTTGGCTACTGACGTGTAGTTTCCTGAGTCACCATGTAAAGTATCGACGGCGGCCGCAGAGCTCGCTAGGAGGACGACTGTACATCTGGTGAGTAGGGGCAATGCATCGCGTTCAGACGTCGGAATAGGCTGAGCGGTGGAAACAACGATTGAGTGGCTTGCGTTAGTGTCAACGCCTGACTTGCCTTCTGAGATTGCGCCATGCGTGGCCAAGATTGTGCATGCGATAATGTGGAAAATATTTGCGCCTTGCATTGTGGTGAGAAAGAGAACCTTGGAAGGCAAAGAGAAAGGTATGCCGGGAACAAAGTTCAAGGTTGCAGTCAAGCACCGCAGCGCCAGCTTATGTAGGGGGCCGGCCCCGTCCGAGAATTGGCGCTTGGTGCGCCCCGCACGGCGCGTGAACTTACAGAAATCTCAATCCGCAGAGGCACTCATGTCACATGTGCTGCGTGTTATGCCTATGATACAAACAGAACATACAGAGAAACTTTTTGTGATTGAAGTCATTGTTCCAAATATTTTTTCACAGCTTCACAAAGCCGTCATGTCAATTTTTTTCATTTTCGGTAGTGATCTGCGAATGGTTCGGGGCCGAGTGCTGCCCCTCAACTGTTTGTTGTCGCCGAACAGTCCATCCATAGACTATTCAGCGGAAAAGTAGGAATAAGTATTGGCCAGCATAGTGCTGGTCACGTAACGTACCATTTAGTAGCGATCATACTTGCTACTGGCAACAGGAACTCGTCCAGCAATCGACCAGTCTTTGCAACTCGGCGCGAGAAATTTTACCCTGATCGCACACTTTCAGGTTGTATCTGATTGGGACCGACATGTCGAATCGTAATCTTGACTTATAGCTGAGGCTGGCATTTGGTGCTAGTTCCACCGGAAATGGTGGTATCATCTTTGATGCGAATTCTCTTTCACCATCGAGTAGCTGTGGTTCGCCTCCGTCTAGATACAGGATCGCATGTTGTTTTATCTCACTCTCTTTGAGTCCCGACTTGCCAACCCCCTGGCCTCTGTAGCTGTATATTGGACTAGTGAAAAATGTAAGTTTCCAAACATGAGAAGCCGGTTTGGACTTCGTCCCACTCACAGGCATTGGCAGTGGGCCGTGAATTGTTGGACGACAACGAACGGTCGAATGGTTGAATAGGCTTGGTCATCTCTTTGATTTGTTTTAGACCGGTTTTTGGACTGTCCTTGAGGCTCAATCCAGAATATTCGAAACATCTGTGCACTTTAGTAAACCACCTCAGTTGATGCAGGCACACACTTACACGCCCGACTTCGAAAAATGAGCGATGTCGCTCTTGGTAAGCTATGTAGACTGTTAACATACGTCGTGCAACTGTTGATCATTTTGAACGCCACTGACCTCCTGGTAGCGTGCCTGTTGATTGCAGAGTTTCGAGATCAGTCCGGAAATGCTGCTTTTCTAAGGGTCTGGCACCATCCAAAGCATCCGATGGAGCATCATCACCAATTGTCAAATCTGATTGCTGGGGAGGGAATTTTGCCTCAGAACTAGTCTGAACAGCTGCAGACTTGGCCCTAGATGGTGCACTGCCATCAGTTTATGATGACACTTTTATGCTGAAACTGATTGTTTAACGAACTGCGGAAATTTTGGTCAAAGTGCAAACGATTGATTTAGTGGAACGAAAAGCACAGCACTCACTCGTTGCTAGAAGTGGGTTGTCCAGGACCGGCATCCTGCGTGCTTGCATCTTGTATTTCGTAATTGCTCGTGGTGAGGGTGGGAGCCTTGTTGGTAGAAGCAGGGTCTGCCGGGCTTTCCACTGGCACAGTTCGTGGTCTCAAGCTGTTCACATAGTCTTGTGTGACAGGTGCTCCCTTCGAAGTGGTATACGTTTTGTTGTCTAACCAGAAATAGATATCCTTACCTTCAGAGTTTCAGATTCAGCATCGTTCTCAAAAGTCGAGTTTGTATTACCTTTGAACTTCTGGAAATATCTACTTGTTTCGGGGTGTTTCCGAACATCACCCCAAGGATCCATTGCAGTATCTTGCACAGTAGTCCCAGAAGCCATCATACAATCGGGAGAGGCGACACAATGCAGAAGTTTTGCCGGGCGAACGCGCAGCAAGGCTGCTGATTGAGATAAGTCCAAGATTATATAGCCGTGGCCCCCTAGCCTCTCGCCATACTGACAAAATACTTTCGTAACTGCATGCCTCTAGAATGTGCAGGGCCATATTGACGCAGCTGCACCGGAAAATCGGTTAACGCATTTGGGTAAGAGGACAAGGTTAACTGAAGTTATACATTCGGTTCCATAGATATCAGCGGAGTTTCCTGCCACACTACACCACCTGCAGGTCATGTCACTTTGCAAAAGGGTGATAAACGCAAAGTGGAAAACCAAACCCCTGTAGTTCCATCAAATTAAGTTTAGTAGTGTGTATCTAGACTGCTTGGCAGGCTCGACGGGTTGACCGGAAAGGAATGGTCAATTGCAGCGGATCATTGGCTACGGTGCTCTAGCTAATAGCCGCTTGTCACAGGTGTGAGCGAAATTGGAAAGCGTGCAACATCACGAGGTAAGAAATTCGCGAAAGGAAATCAAAAGCGAACACATGGCTCTCTGGCATTGGCGCCTCCACACCTGCCTTGCGATACGCTTGACCCAAGCTTGACCGTCAATACCGTACGCGATCCGATCTCTAGGTGGGCTTCAAAGGCAGCCATATTGTGTTCTGAGTGTAGATCAATTCTACTCGATTTGCAAAGGTTTCGCGCACGCCGACCAACATTGTGTTGGTGCGGCTAGATTTCGGCGCTGTGTCTGCATTGGTCAAAAGCATGTATCCACCACACAAATGGCCCATGCTCTGATTGACACCAGAAACGGCATGGTTGGTGGGTATCACTTTGGTGTCAAACATAGCATAGGGGCTGGGTAAGAATGAAGACATCTCAGACTGTAACGCTCACTGATGGGTTTAGATGGACTCGGCCACATGAAAGTGCGGTATCCCCGGATCTGGAGCAATATGCGGTGCAGCAGGATGATCTGGACTCTCCTATATCTGAGACAAGCAGCAGAGGACCAGTAACAGGTCAGACTCTCGCGCGATCTTCTTCTAGTCACTGTATGGAAGATTCAGAGTCTGGGCAGCCAAGACCGACTATGCAAGGAGGCAAGTTTTGGGAGGAGCAAGCCTTCTCGTTTGGAATGGAGATCACTCGACCACCACTCCGATCCTCCGTATCAATAAAGAGCATCCTCACGCTTTCGAAAAGTCATAACACTACCGATTCCGATTCTTTACCGACTAAAGTGATCGAGTTCTTCAGGGACCCTTTAGAAAACCCAGGACCGCAATTCGGAGACTTCTGGGTTGACCGCGATGGTGATGTCACGAGGTTGCCAACAACCCCTGATGAACTGCTGCTAGGTATTGGGACTCAATTCGAAATTGATCCCGTCACAAACCAGAATGGTTTGGCTGATGAATTAGAGGAAGAGCTATATGATATCGCTCGCCGTGAAGAAGTGGAGCGGGGTTACAAGCCTGGACAATCGATGCTTCTGGGTATATCCACACTCACGTTGTCCTCCTGGGTAAATCCTGTGCCGCTCAGCCAACAAGATGAACGTACTCGATTGGAAAAACGCATTAATGCTTGGTTGCTGAAAAGTTTCGTTGATTTCAGAACGCTCCACTCTATCTTTACAGTCCAAATTTACGTATGTCTTTGGAAGATCGGCCTGGCTGAGAAGGGTTTTCCCATCTCAAATTTGACGAAAGAAGTGAAGCAGGTTTGGGACCAAGCCCTGCCGGATTCTCCCGTCCCTGAGGCATTCTTTTATCCTATGAGACCTCCGAGATTGTCCGTATCAAGCAGAGTAGAAGTTCGGCCAAAATCAGAACTTCCAGACTGCCCGCACCAAAATTCAGATGAACTGGCGGAACGGACCCAAATAAGACTCGATAAAAATGATGCGAAGGATGGTGACGTCCAATCAGACTCTCAAAACCATTCATTAACAGCTATGACTTTCGAGCCTATTTCAGAGGCTACTTCGCAGAGCACAACGAGAATTAATTTCTCAGCAGGCAAAGCTGTCGCTACTCACCTCAATGCACCGAGCTATGATAGGCCTGAAGGTTGTGGATCCAAGCCTCTCCGTGAGATGCAGGAAGATTTCCTACAATCCACTACACGAGCATACAAGGACTCCTTCCCATGCAAGGTGTCAGGGTGCGTGCGGAAATTCACCACGATTACAGAGCTGGAAAACCATCTTAGCATCGGTAAGCACGAACTCGCTTGTCGCAAGGCAGGATGCAGAAATCGATCATTCGTCAATTCAAAGGAGTTCAATATCCACCTCGAAGTTGTGCACACGCATACAGAATCAGCTTTTAACTATCTCGACAACGAGCTTCCCCTGGAAGATCACATTCCTCAGGGCCCGGACTCGGGCTACGCATCTCTTGACGCGCTTGGGGCTCCTCTAGCAGAAATGAGTCGACGCAGAGCCACATCAATAGAATCCTTGCCAATGCTACAGGCTTCTTCCTGAGAATGCCCATTTCCAATAAGCTTTGTGGCGGCATCTAACCAATCGGTAATCGTTCAGTATTGCGACTACATCAAACCGCGGACTATAGGCCCCTGATGACTGCTTTCTCCAGCGCTCATCTTTTTCGCTTGTAGATAACGAGCACCTGATTCAGATCATACAATCTACCTCTCCGATGCCAGACAAAAGCTTGCGGTCAGTAAATGCGGCGTACTTTCATCCTCTTGTATCTTGGGTCGATAGGACTTCTCGCAGCTCACTTGAGAACATCCCTAACCTCCTCACGAAAGAATAAGTGCAAAGCCAAAAACACGTTTTGCGCCTCTTCTGAGGCTGTTGGAAAACTGGCTTCCGGAACTCATCCATCCTCTTTACAATTTCAGATGAATTTTTGGAACCATCCATCAAGGAATATTGTACCAATTATTCAGAACATACACAGCAAAATTCCTGGAAGTAATATCGATTCTAAGAACGCATTTTGTGGTGCGCCTTGGATTGAGTCGTGCAGATAACAGAACCTTCATTGTTCAGGCCAACTATTCTTCATGTTTCCAACCCTCCCTTCTGCAGCAGGTGTCCTCCTAGCAAGATCAGAGTGCTATCCGAGCCATTGGGGCCGCGCAGGAGAAGTCACAAATATACGAGCCTTAAGATGTTGAGGTGCCTATTTATCAAGCCACGCAAAATAGGTCTGTCAATAAATTGGCGGAACGGAAAGACTTCACGAGCTTCACAGTGGAGATTGTATCAAGGACGAAACACGAACCCGAAAGCGAACACACCGCACAGAACCATTAGAACAAATTTTTGAGAAATACCGAAGCTGGAACATGTCGAAGTTTCACTACCCGTTAGTGATGGATTTATTAGCGCAAGAGCCAACTTTTTACCAATGCATATTGGACACTATGAGTTTTTCTATGTCACTTTCCTATGGATTAACGCTCGAGTTAGGATTCGCATTCACCTCCACGTTACGTGACGTCAGTCGCTCGAGAACATCATAAATGCCGAGTTGAAGTGAATGCAGAAACGTTGTCAACGTTATGCGCATCAGGCACTTGTGTGCAGGATACAATGTAGCGGACGTGCAGAGCATTTTTGATATTTTCGTCCAGATCACCGCAACTATACTAGGCATCTAACATCACACCTCAGCAGGGAACAGGTAAACAGACAAGTATGCAATAACATTTGTTGCTACTGAGGAGCTCATTCAGCGGCTCGAATGACCAGATCCAAAGAGTGTCGTGTCGGCAGCTTCCTGGAGCAGTGGTGAGCCCAGAATAGAAGTTCACGTCATGGCCTCGGGCCCCAAGAAAGCCTGATGATAAGCACTACGGCCGTAGGCCAGGACAGGGCCCCCGATTTCCAACAGTTCTTCAAGTTAAAGAGAAGATGATATTCTAGCCTACCCTGAAGATGCTTCGCAACTTATGTACGGGATTCTACTTGCAAGTTCGAAGACAGCAGCCTCATCGTATCGTAACCACCACACTTGAACAGTATGGATAAGCTGGCCCAGAACACCCTAAAGACCGCTCGGTCGCTGGAATACACTTATTACACCACCAACTCAGAGGCCGAGGACAAGACCGAGCCAGCTCTTCTTTTCTGCCATGGCTTCCCAGACAGTTCGTTCGTCTGGAACGACATAATCGCCGAATTTTGCAACTATGACAACCTGTCGAAGCGCAAAGTCATTGTGCCCGATATGTTGGGCTACGCTGGCAGCTCCAAGCCCCTCGACACCGCAATGTACAACTACGCAGGAATGGCAGATGACCTCCGAGATATACTCGACGCGGAAGAAGTCAACAAGGTCACGATCATCGGCCACGACTGGGGTGCGTTGATGGCACAGCGTTTCTACGCTTTCCACAGAGACAGAGTGGACAAAATAGTTCTGCTGAATATAGCCTACTATCCTCCGGCGAAAGTTGGGGATCCGAAATTCGACCTCCAAGAACTCAATCAGATGCTGGAGACTGCGTTTGGCGCCCCACTTCGTATCTACTGGGACTTCTTCACCTCAGAAGAGGGTCTTCATCTCATGCGAGCGAATCTGCAGAAATTGTATGAAGCGCAGCATGGCGATGTGGAGAACTGGGGCTTCAAGATGTTTTGCGTGCCAGGGGCGTTTAAGGCGTACCTCACCGGCACGGAGACCGTGCCATTGAAGCCATATGCGCAGGAAAAGAGGTGGAAGGATGCATTGTTCGCGCAGTTCCAACAGAACGGATTCGAAGCACCGGTTCAGTGGTACAAAGCCATGATGCAGAATGTGCAGTATGAGGTTGAGGTCAGCAGGATCCCACCTGAGAAGCACAACATTGAAGTTCCTCTGCTGTTCGTTGGCTGTACTCAGGATGCAAATAACCGGATCGATTTCATTGAGATCCCACAAAACGCCGGGCTCCTTCCTAAGCTTCACATGAAGGTGCTTGACTGTGGTCATTGGAGTCCAATGGAAAAGCCAGCAGAGATCACTGGATTCATTAGTGAGTTTGTTGGTTGAAGAAGAACCAATAGCGGATGACCGGGGTAATTCGAATCCTCCGGCGCCCGGAGGATTTTTTATGAGTTACAAGAAACTCTTTCGGATGTTGCTAGTCCGCTTCTATCATGTTTAGGGATACGCCTTACACATGGACTCTAAGACCAGGAGACCTAGAAAAGGGATGCAACGTGGCTTGCCAGATAAAAGAGCTTGGTTTAGAAAAGAAATCGCCCACAACACGTCATGCGGGGATGGCCTGAGTTAGAATCGAGTTTCTGTATTGTAGACAGAGCTTGATACTAAACTTCAACCCTTTCTCAAGAACGTCGCTAGTCTACGACATCTTTACATTTTTCGGATGAGTAGTTCAGTCCTATGCCGTTCGTGTCGTATGTCCCCACTATATTACACAGAAGGGAAATGATGAGAAGTTCAACTTAGGATGGTTAGTTCCTTACGAAAGGGGAATGCAAGCCTTGACCCTAGACGGGCGTAGCGTCAGTGCTTCTTCTATTATCAGGTTGAAATTGTGCTATCATTGGTTAAACGGTTTTCACACGCCAGACTGTATCCGAGCAAAGGTGTGTGCACTTGGGCCAAGAATCGAAGTAGTGCAAAAGCTGCTTTCAAAAGGTCGACCCCTTTGTTTGAACGTTTTGCAAACTCTCCACCTGGCCAGCCCGTGGCATAATCAGGCGGATGTTTGGTCTGACCGAGTCTGAGATTGCGCATCCTCTGAGCTCTCCCCCCCCCTGGCATCATTAGTCCCCGCATTCCAGGGTATCTTCTGGTCGAAACCCTGAAATGAGCAAATGCCTTTCAGTCCCCGTAACAAAATCGCTACAATATTAAAGAATCGCAGCATTGACGATTCAGTAGCCTCGTGCGAAGAGGCAGCAAAATACACTGCTGGACTGGACCGTGGTTAAAAATCACTCGAGCAGCTTTGGTTGGAAAGTGTCAATGTGGGGCATGTGCGATGATCCATGGAGTTCTACGTCTGATATGAAGATGGCTTGAACAAGATTACCTTATAGCAACAGTCTTCATGCTCAAAACCTGCTTGGAAAAAACCCCCTTCTTGAGAAACCAATTCAATGCTCAGAAGCATTATGAAAACACTATCCAGCGGAATATCAACTTAAAACACCTGCTCAATCTCTCCATCGGATTTGGAACCTACAATCTTGACCTGTATCAAGCGTGGGGGTTACCAGAATAGTGAAGTAACAAAATTGCATTTTAACGGGAGGGCAACGAGTTCCAGCCACTGCACCCCCGCTCCACCCCGCTCCGCCCGTATTCAAATCCAAGTTTTTCTCCTGCAAGTCCCTATTTGGCAGAAAGAGTGAAGAAAACTTTTTCAACCATTCTTCTCAGATAATCATCACGACAGCCATCTCGTCCAAAAAACCCCCAGCAAACATGACACTTTCAGGAAGCTGCCTGTGTGGAGAAATCAAATACAAGAGCACCAGTAAGCATCCCCGTCTTCCCCCATGGACATGGACCCCCCTGCCATACATCCAATATTAAGTTTTCTCTGAAGGACAGAGTGAGACTATCAAAAAAATACTGACTTTTGTGCCCAACTTAGGCGAACCCGCCGCCACCGCACTATGCCACTGCGTCGACTGCCAAAAGGTATCTAGATTCTAGATCTCCGTTAGCGGACGAAGTGGATGATGATCTCTTCAAAAAAAAAAAAATAAAGCCTCGACTTGCTAACTTTTTGGTTGTTTTTTTTCGCTTCTTAGTGGACCGGCTCTGCATACACATCTAACGCAGTTGTGCCCGAGGACTCGTTCGAGGTCGTGCAAGGTGAGAGAGAGAAAGATTTCCCCCAGCAACCACCCACCACTCGTCCACTTCCCCAATTCCCATCTCCATCCACGGGTTTGAACGAAAAGAAAAACACCTCACACACTCGGCGTGACCGCCCCTTTTTGCTTTTCTTGTCACGTCACATCGCATGGGCATGGGCATGGGGGCATCACAAAAACAGCCTCCCCAACCAAAGGAACCCTTGGCTAATATAATTGTGAGAAAATGACAGGTTCACCCAGCTACTACGACTGCGCCGGCGAATCCGGGAAGAACAACAGACACTTCTTCTGCCCCAAGTGCGGGTCTAGTCTATACACCAAACTCGACGTCATGCCGGGCACGGTATGTATCAAGGCGGGCGGACTCGATGAAGGCGGGGCGTCGCTGGGTGACAAAATCCAAGTCGAGTTTTACTGCAAAGATCGAGTTGGGTATTTGGGTGGGTTGGATGGAGCGAAGCAGGAGCCTCGGTTTGGCTAGACAAAATCAACCACAGCCCAGCTAGCGAGCCAGCCAGCCAGCCAGTCAAAAGCATTGCCATAGGTGGAGAAGTAGATTTGGGGGTGATTGACTACATTCATTTCCCTTACTGCTGCCTCTGTGTCTCTTTGTGCGTCAGACTTCCTTCAGTTTTTGCACCAATGTAGGCCGTCTTCCATCGATTTGTCCTGTTTCAGAAGCACGAAATTATCTGTTTGGGATAGTTTTGGGGGATCGACCCGTTGACGTGGGCTGTGAGAAAGGTTGAGTCGGTGGGCACAGGTTAATAGCATAGTCCTAGGCATAGGTGGATTGTAAAACATTTCCTCCAAATAGTTACTGCACTGAGTACACAGTATTCGAGATTAGTTGCACTATATTGTAAATGCTGTACTATATAACAGCCAGCCAGTTTGTTATACTCTGCCGGCCCAGATCAATGGTGCTATCTAGCAGCTTGCTAACCACCTTGCACTGGGCGATCGGCGCAACAGAAGAATTCCGACAGTAAAATGATTGGGAGCAAGAAGTTCCTGAGTCAACACTTGCACTAGGACCGGTACGGCGACCTAGTGGTAGTAGGCATCGTATTTATCATCTCTTGCCTGTGCCCGGTGCGTGTCCATGCTCCTTGATACCGCCAGTCTTTGTCGGACTCAAGGCGGTACCGTGTCCTGTTCCGGCAACAGTCACCTTTTCCTTCAATTTCTCTCGTCCTGTCCAGCCTGCACCATGTGCCTGAGCTTCCGGCTTCTCATTCAGACTTCCATATTCAAAGCCGACACTCTTGACAATCCCCAATCCCTTGGTCCTGCCTTCACGGAACAGGATGCGATCGCCAACTGCAAGATACTCTGGTCGCTGCACGAACCGGAACGCCACTGTGGCTCGATCACCGGTGCGAATAAACTCTCGATCAATCTCGATGATGGCGCATGTCTGAGAAACCGGCCCGACATGCAGCATTGCCTGATATTTCGGACGGATGGTGGTGGCATGTGAGAGGATCAGAACCTCGGCTACAAACTCTCGATACACTTTCGGAGTCGTGTTATCTGGCAACTTCGGGAGGACGACCATGCCCTTGCGTACTTCCTTCCTACGGATGCGCTTGAGTGCGAATGAGGCAGACTGCCCAGCCGAGGCAAAGGGAACACCTATTCGTTTCCGCTCGATGGATCGAATATTGGTTGTTTGGAACTGACCCAGCGAATCCGGACCAACGAGCACAGTGTCGCCAGCATGAATGGCGCCTGATTTCACCACACCAGAGACGACGGTGCCGACAAAGGGAACTGAGAATGTATCATTAATATGAAATTCAAAGGGGGCCTCGGCATCGTAGTGGCCATGATGGGGCAGAATGTTGAGGAAAGTACGGACGAGGTCAAGACATTCACCAGTCACATTCGAGACCTGGAAGATTGGGCAAATACGTTGGGAGACGAACTGGGTTGCCGTCCGAACTGTATCTTCGTGGGTCTTGATGAAAATGGGAATCTTGCGAGCACCTGGAGACTTGAGGATTCGGGTTAGCTGTGTGATTGTCTGCTCAAGGATGTGAGGTGGACAGATGTCGATCTTGGTGATGACGACCATGACAGGGACATTGAGAGCCAGGGCAATGCCAAGGTGTTCTTTCGACATGCCTATCAGCCCATTGTTTGCGGCAACCATCAGCAAGCAATAATTGGGCGAGGAGGAGAGAAGGCCGAAGACGGTGGTGCGGAGGTAGCGTTCGTGACCAGCGAGATCGGTGAAAGAGATGACTTTGGCGGAGCGAGTGCCGATTTCGTTCCAGGTCAGTTTGCGGCCAGGCACGGAGGAGGAGACGATGTTGCCTTTGGTGTCAAAGCCCATGATTTCCATGCCCACCGAGCTAGTCCGGCCAGACTCGATTTCGTGCTTGTGGCGAAAGAGGTTGACACGAGCTTTGCCGCGACCATCGTCGAGCCCTCCCTTCACGAGCACGCCGAGCATGGTTGACTTGCCAGCATCGACATTGCCAACAACAGCTATTCTGGTCTCAATGACCTCTTCAGCAGTCGCGGGATGCTGACGGATCAAGACTCGGCCATAGCAGGCCGTGTCTTTCGCGTTCTGAGGAATCGCGTCAACTTGGCCACCGACATTGTAGGTGAGTAAAACATTGACATCGGCGTTCAGAGCTTTCGAAGCTTCTGTCAACCTGGCCAATGCGGTGTCCCATTGGTCTCGAGTGAAGGCCATGGTATCACCGGCATCCTCTTGGCCAAGATTGAACAGAGTTTCGCCATGGCCTTCGTCGATCCTAGCTTGCACCAGCCCTGTCAGCATTTGTAATGAGGCCCCGGCATCTTCAGAAGTGTCCAACAGCCATTCTTTCAGCTTGACCTTGTTTGGAGCGTCAGAAAGACCGAGCTGGTCAATGATATCGAGTTCGGCATGGTCTTCGGTGACCGACGACCGATCGGCATTCGAGTAGCCGCTGTCGCTAGGAGCGACTGAATTGCGCTGGCGAGCTTGCTGTTTCTCGACGTATTCCGCAAAGTCGGACAGAGCCTGGGATTGCTGTCAGTCACGGTTGTCGTAGTGTAGACGAAGAGAGAGATATACAAGCTCGCCTTTTCGCCTCTCTTGAGGAGTCTGTCGATTGGGACGGGCAGACATTGAACGGATAGGCTTGCGCACTGCACGAGAAGCGGTCGAAGGTCATGCAATGTGGAACCGAACGATTGATACTCAGGTATACTAGACTAAACTGGATAGACTCGCCCCCGCGCTCAGTTTGGTATTCGAGGAATCATCTCGGAGGTGGAGAGAAATTTGGTCAGATTTGGATGGTAATTGGAGCGCACATTAGCAGGAAGCCATGGTTGTAAACACTTGAGGTGGTTGTGAGATGTGCTTGAAGGAGTATATTGTGATTATACGGTGGTACATCAAGCGATGACGGTAGTGGACATTTATTTAAGTCGGAAGTCGTGCCCACCGAGTCATCGATTCGGGTGGACTCCCGCGTGCTGCTTCACCCCACACCAATCTCCGACCTATCACAGACGCGCATTCTTCCCGCGTGCCATCTTTTGGTCACTGTCCCAGCCATGTCTGCCTTGTGCCATGTCGATTAGCATAGCCTAACGACGTGACTCTTGTCCGCTCCTCCAGACTCGTGTTTCTGACTCATTCAACATTGCGAATGGGACCGCTCAGGAGAGTCGAAGCGAATCGAATCGTGTCAAATAATGTTCAACCAATGACTGATTCTGGCATGGAGGTCCAGGTTAACGAAGTCCAGAGTATCCATCTACAGGAGACCGGCCGTCAAGTATCAGCATGCTGGAGTTTGTGCTTGACATAACTAGATCGTCGTGTACATTTCCGAAGGCCTTCACGACGGGGGTTGTGGTGAGATGAGGACGACTGAATCACCTGCATTTCGTGAGACCCATAGCCAAGCAGAGCTGATGCCTTCTTACCTCGCACGAACAGCATCTCGGATTGTTTTTTGGTAGTCTGTGACTCTCATTAGGCACCCTGCATCTCGATTGCCGCATGTCCCCGCGCTCGACGCCTGACCCACCTTGACGCTTTCTTCCCCGTCCTCCTCCTCTTCGATGGTGTAGATCAGTTCTTCGACATCACCGAGCACTAAATTGCAGTGGCTGTCGTATGCCTGCAAGGTTATCAGCTTCGATCGTTCGGTTTAAAAGGTAGAGGGAATCTCCACGGACATGGAGTCGGCCCTTGAGCTCGCGGTCACCTCGTAGTTTGACAAACACAATCTCGTCAAGTGACAGTCGCACGAGATCGAGCGGCTCAGATACCGAGTCGCCTTGATCTCCGCTGTCAGCCATCGTTACAACTCGCTCAGCACTCCGAGACTTGGGCTATAACTGGGAGAGCGTCAAGCACAATGAATTTGGCCAATGATTCGACAAACAACACAAACAACACAAACACCCTAGCGGCAACTGGCTGCACACGCAGCCTAAGCCTCGTGTGCCTCGGTAGCGCCCGCGAGTGGAAGACCAACACGTCTACCACGCCAAACTCGATATCGCATTGCTTCTGCTTGTCAATCTCTCTTTGATACCTATAACATGAAAGATACTAAATTCAGCCTTTTTGACACCTCGAGGCAGAAGAACTAGCCCTTTCTCCCTCCCAACACATCAAAAGCCTTTGCCGCTTCGCACCGACACGGGAAATGCCGTTCTCACGTGTACTGAAGTTTGCAGCTGCTGCCTACAAGGCCACGATCCAAATCGTGCCAGCCCTCGCTAGCTATTTCTTCAACTGTCATGTGTCCAAGATTGTCAAGCAACCAAGATGAATATCTAGTGACCTGTTATTCTGCTGTTACAACATGTTGATGGCTTAGTAAGGATAAAACCCTCCGGGTGGGGTACAAGAAATAAGGCGGCCACAAGGCAAAATTCGGCTGGCAGCAGCAGTTTAAAATGGACACTATCCTAACTTGTTGCGGCTAGGTCAGGCATCTCATGAGTAGTACTCACTTTGTTGCTGTAGGCGCGGAATGGACATGTATATGTTCAAATGCACCCTGTCGAAGCCTATCATAAATCGGCACTCCCTAGTTGTAAGTGTATTTCAGAAAGTCTTCTCATCTAGTCACGGTATCAGCACAGCACAGCACAATGTCAACCAAACAAGCAATCAACACTGACAAAGGCTTTCCCACGCCTGTCTTCTCAAACGCAACGGTATCCGGCGGAATGGTGTTTGTCAGCGGCAACATCGGGATGCACTATCCCACCAAGACACTGGCTGAGGGGCCTATCGGGAACAGAACAGTAAGGATGTAGCAATGGCTCGAGACGGCGATGCTGAGTCTTGCGCCAGAGGAAAGCCCTTGAAAACATTGAGTATGCGCTCAAGGCAGCTGGAAGCGATCTGTCGAAGATTGTCAAGGTCTGCCTCCCTGTGCAGTCATGATTGGGCAGGCCTGTGGCTGACTAGAATCCAGGCAAATGTTTACCTCACAAACATGGCCGACTGGGACGCCATGAATGCCGCTTACTGCGAGCTTATTCCCGAGCCAAGGCCCGCGCGGACCGCTGTGCAAGTGGCTGCCCTGCCTTTTGGAACTGATGTGTGCATCAAGATCCAACCCTTTTAGCTTCTAATCCTGGTGGTTGACTTTCACTAGGTTGAGATCGAGTGCATTGCCCACCTGTGAAAGGCAAGTCGAGGAAGCAACCCTTCATGCTTGAGGCATATTGTAATAGTTCGAGATCAACTTGCACGGCGGCCGTGAGGATTGCAGAGATTGACAATGATTTCGATTAAGTGAGCACTATTTAGTTGGCCGGGAGATATGCTTTAAACACATATCGGAGGGCACGCGGCATACAGATCGTGTGCCTATTTGTTGACTTCTAATACACGACGGCTCCAGCGCAAATAGCGAAGGAAATGGTCTCTATTATTACAGACTGTATTCGTGCGTCATTACCGTAGAATATCAAGCTTTCAATTTTCCACGATATGAACCTCCACTTTGCCCTGTAATGCACGGTTTCTAAATCCAACCAATATTCTTCCGGGGAAACACTGATTACGGCGGATGCCATATGCTACAAACTGTCGAACCTGCAAGCTGGCCAGTTACTGCTTCCCCATTCACGCAATGTTTAGCACTCCCACCTCACCTATTTAGGACATTGGCAATGCGCTCTTCCTGCCACAGCAAGAGCCACGAATCGTGACTCGTCTACACTCGATCTCCTGATAATGTTCGCTGCTGATCAGGCCTACTTCCCCCAATTCGTGGTGATCATGGACACTTTATCATCCCGAGGATACACAAGTGTGCCACGTTCGGTCATGCGACAAAGGTTCAAGCTGCCGCCCATTGCCCAGTCGGTCGGGATAAAATAGTGACGCTGGACCAGTCGATCGGTATCTGCGTCAGCTGATCGAGTTGTGCCCACAGTGTCGATCGATGAGTCTGGCTGTCGTGCAGTTGTACCAAGCTTGAAGCTGCATACCCACAATTCGTTGTCAAGAAAGACAAAACGATCGCCTGGCAAGACACCTAGTGCGATCCGAACTCGTTCTCCAACCTCATTTGGGATAGCAACTGAGCTAGCGATGACGGTGCTCACGTCGTTAGAGTCGGTTCCGATCGAATGCAGTTCTGCTAACGGTAATACAAAGAACCGATTAGGTCCATTGAAGGTTTCAACCGAGGACAAGCGCATGAGGAGGTATTTGCTGTCTTGAGTGACAGCAGCTCGCATGTGCTTGTATGCCAGCTTTGGCTCTACCACAGCCTTGCTGTACGAAGATGTCGAAGCTTGTGAGACAGCACTGTCGATCATCATAGCTTCGATGTTCTCCTGTTGGACTAGACCCATGTGACGATATGGCACAGCCCCGTCTTGCTCACAGAGATCTTGCCATCGGAATACTCGAATATCTCCAGGCCCAATTCCAAGTAAGAGATGGTTTTGCACTGGATGGCTCATCCACTTTCGAGACTTGGTATCAGGAAGCTTTCGCACCGCTTCAACCTTGGCGTTTTGGAGCGACCACACATGTCCTGATTGATCTGTGATGACTAGGAGCAAGCCTGCATCCGGACTGAATATGAGCTCTTGTACAGCTTGCTCCTTCAGCTCGAATTTGGGAGGCTTCAATGCTGTTATTCGGGGTTTACGGTTCAGCTTCTCATGCTGATTTGTATCAACTCGGTAGATCATGACGTCTCCACTGAGATCAGTTGCTGCGAGGTATTGTGCATCCCCACTCCAAGCCAAGTGGCTAATTTCCAGATAGTTGTGGAACTTTCCAACCAAGACTCTCTCTTGGTTGGCAATGTTGCAAAGCTCAACGCCGCCGTCATCAGTGCCTATGCTAACAGAGCTGCTGTTCGGACACACTGCAATGGTTGAAATTGTCTCGACTTGATGAAGCCAGGCCTCTGAAGGATTTGTCGCTGATGCCGGAGAGGATGTTCCACTAGCTTGATCGTTGATTGTCTCTTCCGTATCTGAAAGGCGAAGGAGACAGTTGGGCTCCCATGCATTTAAAGAATTGACCACGCCACAGCGCAGATCGTAGAAACGTAGGGAGTCAGGACTGAAGGCCAGACCTACCAATAAATCTTCGGAAGAAAGCTGGTAGATGACAGAGAATTCGGCAAAGTCCCAGACCTTTATCGTGCCATTACTAGAGCTCGATAGAAACAGTTTTCCGTCTGAACTTGCGGTGACGTCCTTCGCAAACGCTTGGGCCTCTTGATGCTCGCCCGTCAGTGGATGCCATTTGAATACGAATCCATCGTTGTATGAACCAATGATGTGATCTGTGACAGGATTCCAGACGAACCGACCTATTACGTACCAACCAGCTGAGTACTGAGAAACTGAGAAGTCGCCTGACTGAGACCTGTTGCACCTGCTGATGCACTTACCAGACTTAAGTGACCAAATAGAAAGAGGGAAGCCTCGATATGCAACACCTGCATACGTACCGTCTTTGTTGAACGCAACTCCACTTGGTGAATTTGCAGCCGCTTCTGTACTTAATGGTTCTTTGAATAGTGTTGGATTCACAAACAGCCACCCTTCTTCAGCGCTGCCGATATCGAAGTAGCGAACGCTTCTGTCGTCGAAGCCACCAAGAACTCTTGTGTCATTTTTGGTGAATGATAGCGTTATAGCTCTGGCATCCTCAGGATTGGCAACAGTGCAAATGATGTTACCAACTGGCAGGCCCCATAGCTTCGTACTCCGCAGACCATAAGTCACAAGCTTATCGCCCTGTGCATTCAGTGCCATACTCGTGACGGCTTCACCATACTCGACAGTAAGGATAGCAACGAACGTCCGAGAGCTCCAGAGGACGATACGACCATTCGAGCCAAGGACAGCCACAACATGCCCGGCGCATGCCAGCTTGTAGGCTTCGAATCCTTCAGGTAGGGAAATGTGGGCTAGTCGGTCGGTCCATGCACTATCGAGACCACCTATTACATTCAAGCCTCTCTCATTCCTGCAATGCTTCTGTTGGTGCAAGGCTGATGCTTCTGGGCTGAAGGGTGCAATCAGACCAAAGATAGCCCCAGGATACCTCAGCAGGGAACTACTGTACTTGGCGACGAGATTTGTTAGGTCAGTGGCCCAATGATCAAAAATCTGTAACTCGGACATTTGTCGAAGCGTAAGACCTGTGGAAGCGTTTGTCTTGCGGGCGAGCGAGGAGCACAGCGAAAGACTCTTAGAAGCTTTGATCAACACATCAAGATTGTTCGTTCTGGCCAATACATAGATCCATGTTGGCAGTCCCCGGCCCTTGAAAAATTCCATCAACAGATCAATGACTTGGTTTGAGGCGCGTTTGATGAGCTTCAAATGATATGACCACGAAGTTGCTGCATAGACTAGATATGGTTGGACATTGGCTTCATCAGCGGCTTTCGACACGTGGCTATTATCATGCAGAGCTTGTAGAGTCTTGATGCAAAGCACTTCATGGTTGGTTTGCATATCCATGTAGAGCTCAGACTCGCGCACATGACTAAGGTATTCTCGTGCCGTATGATGAATCATGGTGACACGTTTCGAAGCGTCAACTTGAATAAAATGGCCGCAAACATCGGAAACCGTCCTTTCGAGGTCTAGAAGCTCAGCAAAGTCTGGCTCTAAGGCTTGGGAGAGCTCTGTGATGCTCATTGGCCGTCGAGCGCTCATAGTCCATTGCAGGATGATTTTCGCAAGTGCCCGGCTAGATTTTCGCGGACTGTTGACAATGGCACTCTCCATGCGTTCGTAGAGCTCGGACATGTCGCTCGGAAGCTCTTCGAGTACTTCTGCAATAGCCGACTCAGTGTGACAATTAGCCAATTCATCCAGAACAAGCTTTGTCCACAAGAAGTTCCCTTCAGCTCGGGCAAGCACTTCGCGCATAACGCGCTGCTTGATGCCACGCCCGCCTCTCATGTGTTTGACTTCTTGCGTCACTAAACAGGCGATGTCTTGTGCGTTACGATGGGAGTTTTGGCCGTCGATTTTGGAAAGATTAAGGCAATCGGCGACTTTCGCAAACCCAGTCTCCAAAGATTCTGTCAATCGACTCGAAATGAACAGTCGGACAGACAGTTTCGACTTGCTACAGCTTCTCAGTAGATTCAGGAGCAGCTTTGACGAATCGGATTCGTCCAAAGCGTCTATGACCCAGAATAGTGGCCGTGAATGATCCATCTTGAACAGAAGGTTTTCGAAGACTTTGTGCCAGATGATTGAAGCATCAGCTTTGTCAAGAGGCACACGTTGCTTATACAGTTCCAAGAGGTTGCGACGAAATAGGACATTCTGTCTCGCAAACTGGCAAGCAATGGATCGGAGAAGATTGGCCACAGACCTCTTTTGCTGATCTCCTGCGTTAAAGAAAAAATACTGGACGAGTTGATCTTGTCTCTGTAGTGATGTGATGAGGTGCGCAGATGTTACTGACTTCCCACTCGCAGGTGGAGCACTGAACCAGATCAGTCGTACTCCTTCAGGTGTTGTCATCCATTCGGAGACAGCTGCGTCATGGATGATCCAGTCACACGTCCCTTCGATACGTAGGCTGTCTTGCTTGTGGAGGTCATCCTCTGGATCAGAAGAACAAGCAAAAAGGTTGTGAAGCCTCTGCAGATCATCTGTGTCTTGAACCGCGGAAGCGTTTACAGTGCGGATTACCTCCTTGACCAGTTCTCCCAGAGCATTGCGGACACTAACATAATTGGGGTCCAATTGACTGGTGTATTTGCAGACTCCGTGATGATCTGCATACAGTGGCCTCGATACTTCGTTGGAATATCCTAGAACAGAAGAGTCCTTCTCAAGTACCATCATCTTCTTCGGTCCGACCGGGGTGTGGAGGGTCTCGTAGAAGGACCATATGGATAGTCGCGGAGCAATATGTCTGAACTGCTCATTGATTTCCTCCAAGGTGGCGGAGCTTCTGTTGAGGTCTGTGAGAAAGGTTTTTGCTGACTGAAAAGATGCAACGAGTATTCGATTCAATATCTCGGCTAGGTTCGACCCTCGGTGTGGAGTTGATAGAAATATGATGGCCGATATTGCACGCACGATCTCCTTGTAGTTCTCGTCGTTCTGGCCAAGCAGACATGCCTTCTTTGCTAACAAACCTCCCATCGAATGTGTAACGAAGATGAGCGGGTTCTTTCCGATAGCGAAGGCTTCGCCTTCAGCCGTCGAAGCATAGCGAAGTTCGTAGAGGAGCTCTTTCGCAAAGTCTGAGATGTTGGCTGCACTCTTCGATTCACCAGGTCGAAAATTGGCATTATAGCCAAAGGTGAAAATTCGTGCTCGCTCTAGCTCTGTCTCTAGTGGAAGCCACAGCCCCGGCCAAAACAGCTCAGGATTGCGATTATGTGACCAGGTCTTCTGACTGTCGCCTCCCAGCCCATGTACAAAGACGATATCGAGGCATGGTCCTTCTGGTGGATCGTAGATCAGGTGAAGACCCAGGCTAGTCTTAGAACCAAGAGAAGGACTGCGAATCTGATAGCTAGGCCTGCGCTCAAGTGTGGTGAGAGCAGCGTTGGCGCTACCTGGTAAGGCAGACCTGTCAAACACAAACTCGGACCCAGCCGAGCGTTTTCGTTCTGAGGCAGCATAGTCAATACTCGTAGGATCTGGACTATGCTCAAGGACGCTCTCAGAACCTGTCGACTTGTGCCGTCGGAAAAATTTATGTTTAAACATGACACAGCATTCAACACGTTTTCTGGGTGCATCGATAAATCATTCTGATATTCGTCGAGGAGCAATAGACAAAGCCTAGAACAATTCAGTTATTTTGGCATATAGAAAGGCTTCTGCGGCCGAGGATGGAGAGGGAGTCAGGCGGCTGAAAAGTGAGCCAACATATGCAACTCGGCTATTCCAGCGAGTGGAAAGTTGTTTGACTGGCCATCAAGACGTTTGAGGATCGATGCGACTTCCTGAAGCACGACGCGCTAAGGTTGGGCTTCCCAGGACGTGCTCTGCTAACACAAACAATGGCCTGATCGAACGTGCTCTTGGTTTTCCTCCATCTATATTGGAGTCAACACTATGTGGCGGCCCGGCCGCACCGCTTGTTGATGATCAATGAATTGGTACTCCGTACCGGCGAAACACATGAGCTGCAAGTCCGGCGGCTGGAACGTGCCTCAGGGATGCTGGGATCGCAAATGATCCCATCTCGCAGGCCATGGGCTAGCTTCTTCAGGTCTTAGCATGTACCTAAGACTGCGTGCCGTAGCGACGTGGAACGGGATAGACCCATTGATGAAAACCTTGAGGCATTCATGGATGGTGACTCGGACTTTGCGCTGTCCTCACAACCAGCGCCTAAATCTGGATAATTGGGCGCTAGCAGACACCAAAACTCTAACAGAGATTCTAGACACCGATAGTTATTAGTTGGTTTCACCTTGACACCGAGTGCACCGACAAAGTTTGGTCTCGGCGCTTACAAATTGCTTTTCTTTTCTCATCTTTGCTCGCTTGATTCGCAAAACGTAGCTCGTTTGCACAAAAGGTGACCAGGCTGAGGCACAAATCTTATGGTAGCAACCGCCTGCATGAATCCACTTAGCTTTGCGACCTTGACCCTCATGTCTTGTCAGACTACTCGATGTCTTCTATGGCTTTCTACAACATGGCCAAAGCGGTCTCCCTATAGCCGCGCGCTACCCCCAGGGCTAGCTACTCCGTACTAACACCATGATCAGTCCGTGATCGGGCTCCACGCAAGTACTTACATCGTGCCAGCCTCAACCTTAGCTGCGGTCGAGAGCACAAAGGCTCGTGAGTTTCTTCATTCGTGTTCTCAAAAGATTATTGTTGTAAACGTGGCATCGATGGCTGACGTTGAGCACGCCAATATCGGCGACTTCCCTATCGACGATGGAATTCTGGAAACATTTCCGCCAGGCACCCAAGTCATCTCTGCAAACAGATTTGGATTGTCACAATGGACGATCACAGCTCGGCTTCACGTCAGATTTCCCAACGGCGAGACCAATCGTTACTTCCTGAAAACTGCTAAGGGTGAGGTGGGCAGGCGACTGATGGAAGGTGAATACCATGCCATTTCCGCCTTACACAACGCCGACAATTTATTTGCACCGAAACCTCATTCCTGGGGTAAGCGAACGACTAAAGGCCCTGACACATATTTCTTTCTTCTACAATACATCGACATGAGTGATCGATTTCCAGATCCCAATCAATTGTGTAGACGGCTTGCCCAACTTCATCGGAACAGCGTCTCGCCAACGGGGAAGTTCGGATTCCACGTCAAAACCTGCCAGGGCAAGACACAACAAGCTTTGGGCTGGGAGAGCAGTTGGACCACTCTATTCGGCAAGATGCTGAAGCATATCGCCGACGAAGACAAGGAGACGAATGGTGCCTGGGATGCGCTGTCAGAGCTAGAGCAAAGAACTTTCTCTCATGTCATCCCTAGGCTGATCGGAGCGCTCGAAAGAGACAGTAGAAGCATCAAGCCTTCTCTAATCCATGGGGATCTCTGGGAAGGAAACACAGGGACTACATTTGACACAGGTAACATCTACACCTTTGACGCCGCGTCATACTACGCTCATAATGAAATGGAGATTGGAGACTGGCGATGCTTCTACAACAATATTCACAACAAAATATACACCAAGACCTACCTCAAACACTATGCTCCGAGTGAGCCGAAAGAGGAGTGGGAAGATCGAAATCGCATGTACTCGATTTATTACAATCTGATTTACTCTGTCAATCATGGACGTCAAGGCACTTCGATTCGACAAGTGTAAGTTTTCGTGTTTGACAAGTCACAAGGACAAGATGACTGACAGAAAAAGGGCATTTGATGATATGTACTATCTCATAGACAAGTACGCGCCTTTTGAAGAGGGGCAAGGTCCACCGAGACTCGAGGAGTCCCAACGTGTGGCTTTTCCGTCGGAAGCAGATCATACTGCAACAAAGTTTGGCTCTGCAGAGCACACTACCTACGTGACGAGAATGAGAGAAGGAGCAGGAAAGGATTGAGGCGTCAAGAGCAGCTCTATCAGAACCGAAACATGGATTTGCGCAAGGCCAGAAAGAGGAGCAGACCATGACTTGCCATCTAGGAATCTAGGGTTCGCCAACACGTATTCCAAAAGTGGATCCCGTCACTTCCATGTGCAAGTAGTGTTTACGACTTCCTGGATTATTTGAGGGTTGGCATAGAGCAACGTGCCCATATCACAACAAAAGCTTTACCTATTCCCTCCAGGGTTGGAAACATCAGCCTTTTCCAGCCGTCGATTTCTCCATGTCATCCCTTTTGTTTTGATGGCCCATGCGGCGAGTGCTCCACAACCACCGCTCCAGACACCCAGTATTGTGAAATACCACCCTCGACCCAGCACATCCAAGAGTGGTTGCAATATAGCCAGACTTGTTCCTGCCATGGCACAGCGGACAACACTTGCTGCCGCTGCAGCAGTACTCGGGCTGGCTGGGTATAAGTCCACAAGCAGTGCATTATAAGTGTTGTAGAAGCACGTGCCTAGAGCGCCCTGTATAAATTGCAATATGAGGACAGCAGCGAGATGTGCATGTTCCGTCACTGCCCAGCCATAGCTGATTAAAACGGAAGTCGAGATGCTTAGGAGTATATAGCTGCTCTTTGCCCTTGCCATCTCTATTGGAAAGTGCCGTAAATCATCTCCGGACACGGTATCAATGTTCCACCCGATCCGTTTTGCCACTGCTCGGTAATTATAGTCCATAAGTTTACCAACACAGTATCCCCCAGCAATGATCCCTACCCCACGCGGTATATAGATGAGTCCAATTTGTAGCTCGTTAAAGTGATACAAGTCCTTGAAAACATCGGGCATCACGGCGGTGACAGTGCTGTCAACGACATAGAACGAGCCTTGCATCCACAGCACCAACGCTGTGTCAATGTGAGGTAACACTCGGAAACAGGCCAAGGGATTCGCGATACTGCAGCTCTGCCAGAGCGTCTTTCTCGCAGGCTTACTGTGCCCAGTTTGGTCCGTGCTTGGCAGTGACCCTCTGTCGGGTTTCACTTTTGCTGCTCGCAGCCAACGCCTTATGACGGCAACCCAACTTTCCTCCCACCAGTATCTCGTTGCAGAATCATCACCATTACCAACCAGCGCTCTCGCGGTCTCTGGCAGGAAGATGGTCACGCCGGTCAGCAACGCCACACTCACAAAGACTAGAGACCAGAAAACCCAGTGGTAACTGCCGCTAGTCCATGCCACAGAGCCTCCGATGACAGGTCCTATGCAAGCTCCCAGATTCAAGGCCATGCTTACTGGGCCCAGCATCCTCCCGCGGTCGCTCGGCACACAAACATCTGCTACCACTCCATAACTTACCGCAAGTGCCGCACTAGCCCCCGTGCTTTGAAGCGCTCGGAGAACCAGTAATGCGGTATAGCTGGACTTGTTCAAGGCCAGTCCGATATTTCCGAAAGCGTATATGGTGAGCGTGATCAAGTATACGAGGCGCCGCCCGATAGAATCTGACAGAGGCCCAAAAATTGCAGGGGAGATGGCCTGAAAGATCAGGTAAATGGTCAAGGTGAGATTTATAGCTTGCGCCGATGTCTGAAATTGTGTTCGCAGCAGAGGGAGCAAAGGAAAATAAATTGTTGCTGTGAGTGGCGAGGTGATGGTGGCAAGACCTATAAGTAACCGTAGCTGTCGTTTCTGGTCTCGTGTGAAGGTGGTATAGACGACATCCGATGATGTACGAGGTGCGGAAGATTGTGCGTGAGCAGAGATAACTTCGTCGATCTGAACGACCGAATCATTCTTCCTGTTCTCGACGGGATTTGATGTACCATCCACGGCGGAGCTCCTCTCTATGTCCATGTTTGACCACATCAAGAGGCTTTAGGAGAGATGATATGAGACCACATCTTAACTCTTGGCTAGGTCTGCGTCGCAACTTGTGGTGGGTTCTCGGGTACAACACCGGTGAAATTGCCCATCTCTACTGTTCATTCACGAAGCCCCACGTAAGTGGATACGGCACTATGCATACCTAGGTAGCGAACGGCGGGCAAGACGCATGAATAGAGGTAAGATGCGGCACGAAAAGCTGTCGTACGCTGCTGTGTTGCATTGCCAAATGACGTTCAAGGCGGGGACGCTGTTCTATCTTCATTAGGGCAGCAAGAGGCACCCATTGATGGCTTAAGCCCCAAGAACTCGAGCCACCTGCTTGTTTTAGGTCGGCGTATCGCACTAGCGGAGGCTAATATATTAAGGCGGTTACCTTGAAAGGAGACCAGGCGAGTGCAGGTGTCTTTCGTACGGAGTAATAATAATATTATTCAAGTTACCTATTATTACAGACAGCTCCAGACTTCCGTGGATGGGGGGAAGACCCACCTGCATTGGCGCGGGCCGGGCGCCTACAGCCCGTGTTGGAGCTTTTAAGGGGCAGCTGGGCCGAAAGGCCAGTTTTCTAGCGGGCCAACCTTGCACATGCTCTCGACCGTTTTGGCCTGCCCTGAAACCCATTGATGTCTCACCTATTGATAGTGTAGGTAGATTTTGTGTTGTTTTAACAGATCTTGAAAATACAACACGTTGCATCGCACGCCATGGATAATAGGAACTTCCATCAATTTCTTCCTGGTGATTACTGGACGTTCACATCCCGAGGCGGACTCGTAAAAGCACAAGCTCAACAAGGCCGAACCCAGTGAGCTTGGACATGTTCGATCTCGATAATGATACCGCGTTCAGGGCGGTTTGGGAAAGGCTGAGTTCGAGCGACTGCAGGAACTTCGCTGTGCACTTCAACGCTGCTCAAGCTTCAAGCATTACCGACTTGAAGACTGACTCCCTAATCAATTGGCACCAGTCACACAAAGCACATGAAGGAGTACGGTGGTATAATTTCTGGGTTGACTGTGATCAACGGCCCCTGATCGATTTTCTGGCCAGGCAATACAATGTTTCGCCTCGACTCATGGGATTCCTCTCTCCTGCGGCTCAATCAAAAGCTGAGGCAACTCCTAAATATGCTACAGAGCTTGACCATGGACCACTTGTTCAAAGCCGAGCCTCCTTTGGACACGGTGATGTCGAGAAAACAGCTTCGGTGCAAGTGACAGAGACTACACGTTGCAGATTGGACCCAAGGGCAATGTTGGAACGCATGGGCGTTGCAGACTTAGTACAAAGTCTATGGCACTTTTCAACGATTGATTGGGGCCATCGTTATGTTCACCTTGGCATCAACACACTGTGCTCCGTTCCTGGCGACGAAGATAGCGCGTCTTCTGACTTCCCCTCCGGGCAAAGACTTTGGAGCTCTTTATTGCTCTGCGATGATGGTACTGTCATATCTACATGTGAACGACCGAGACGATTCCACAGCAAAAACCTCGCATCTGATGCAAATCAGGCTGCTAGGTACCACGTCAAGAACATTTTTCGTCGTCTGTCGCGAGCCACGACCGCAAGCACAGGCAGCGTGGGCGACTTGAATGGTATCTCCATCAGACCAAGCCTTTCAGATGAGTCATTCAATTCCATGGAAACATCGAGTCTGCTGTTCTACTACTTGTGGGACGACTGGTCAGCAACGTACGCCCTGATAGCACGAATCCAGCATCCGTACAAGAATCGGCTAGAAGAAGTCCGACGGGAGCTTGCTGTATCACCCAACATAACTGTCCTGGAGACATTGCATCGTCTTGGTCGTCAGCTGACGGTGCTGAAACAAATGTACCAAAGTTATGCACAAGTAACATCTCGGCTTGTGCAGCGCTACAACATCCAAGCCCAAAATCCTCGCTCGCCGTTGTTGAATCGTGTTAACTCTTATCCATATGGCAACCAGACGTTCGAGGCCTCCAACCAAACCGTAGACCAAAGTGGTTTTGCTTCTCCTTCGACGACGCCACATGTGGCGCCAGGCGTCCTCCTCACCATTCCTGCACTGATGCGCTTCGAACGCTTACTTGATAGGATACACCTATATGCGCTGGATGAGATCGATATGTGCCTGAACGAGAAGGAATCGCTTGTGTTCATGGCTTTCAACTTGCTTACACTATCAGAATCACATACCATGGAGAAGCTGACCAGAGTCACTGTCTTCCTGGCTAAAGCGACGATAGTGTTCCTTCCTGTCTCACTCTTGACAGCGTATTTCAGCATTCAGGTTGGTAATATCGAGAACTTGTATTCCCTGAGAACGTACTGGCTTTGCTTCATGGCGGTGCTCGTTCTGAGTCTTTTGTTGATCGCGGTGTATGGAAGCAAGATAAAGCCTTTGGGACTGTGGTTTCGTAGCGCTAGGTGTTTACGTACCTTGGTGTTTGAAAAACAAAGAAAACTTTAAGGAAAGCGTGGGAGCAAGGGGTTATGGGAGTATGGGGGCGTTGGGAGTATGCAAATAGAGGAAATCGACACGAGGTTTAGCACGAACCACGTAGCTTCACATTTTTAGCACAAGCTAACTCCACGTCGGAAGCAACATTGGCGTCTAGTACTATTGCTCTGGATAACGGAATATTAAGGATGAGGAGGAGAGGTTAGTAGTAGCCATAGTCTTCATGGATGAAGTTGTGACATCAACATTCTTCTATCTCGCTCACAAGGTTTCTCTTTTTGAGCATCACATCGAGCCTCGTCACCTTTGACAGAATGGTCTCTCGCCTATTAGCTACGCTGCTGGAGAAGCCATAGCTCTCAAACTGTCTAGTGCTAGGAGGCCATTGGTTGAAATAATAAAATACGTCAAGTCCTTCCTCCATCAACATGTGAATCTGGGAACTTGGCGACAAAGAATAATTGCAATTAATGGACTTACGTACTCCATCCAACGGTCCAAACGAGCACCTGCATCCCGTCCCGTCTCCAAGATCCTTGGCAAAGCTGATACCGTAGACATTCCCGGTAATTCGCCTGGGGAATTGGCGCCAAGTTAGGGCAACCACTTTCACTCTTAGATGCGTTTTATCGTACGTCATCGGATAGACAGTTCTTCCATCGCCGCCCCCAGGGATTTGTCTTTCTTACGGATACTACGATCCTCCATGACTCGGGCACATGAGGTTTCGCAACGCGCGTAACAGTCGGGCCCCCTGACTCGAAGTTCTCCCGCCTACGTAGATCGCGAAAATCCGTCTAACACACCATTAGCCAGTCAAGCGCTATTTTCGAGGTAAAGGGCCGTCAGATATGCGAGTCTGGACATGCTTCGCCAGGTTAAAGCATGTCCAGGCTGTTGACGTGGCCACCTAGGTTAGCATGAATAATGACAGCACTAGGCTTGTGATCCGAACTTCTGCAGTTCCCATGTCAGACATCATATGCTGCACAATTAGCATTGCTCAGGTGTGAACTCTATCTCAATGGCAGGCCTGAGCCCTCGGAATGAAGGATATAAGGCTTGCTTGAGGGGTGCAAAGATGGTGATGTACAAGAAAACAATCAAACCAATTCAACGCACAGATCCTCTTGCAAGTTCTTCAGCATGAAGTGGCTCATCACCGGATGCTCATCAGGCTACGGTCTGTCATTGTGCAATGCTATCGCCACCAAGGGAGATCACCAGGTTATCGCAACTTCTCGCACTATCCCCAATGGATCTGAACATTACCAGAAATTCATATCCCTACCAAATTGTGCTTGGGAGCAGCTGGATGTGTCGGCTACGGACCTGGAAAAGCAATTCGAACAGATTACAGCCAAACATGGGTATCCTGACGTACTGATCAATAACGCAGGGTATGCCATTGGAGGAGTGGTGGAAAATACACCAATCGACAAAATCCGAGAACTCTACGAGACAAATTTGTATGGCGCTATCAGACTGATGCAAGCAGTTCTGCCGGCCATGCGTGCAAAGGGTTCAGGTACTATTGTCAATGTTTCAAGTTCAGAGCTTTGGAACCCGCATCCTTTTGCCCTCGCGTATGCATCTTCCAAATGGGCTCTTGAAGGGGTTTCAGAAGGTCTGATGGGTGAGGTAGCTGAATTTGGAATTCGAATCTTGGTTGCAGAAATGGGTGGTATGCGAACATCCTTGGTAGACCCAGCAAGGTACCTGGGAAAGGTGTTTCATTTTCCGGAGGCGTACGAGAATACCACATCAGACTACGTAATGAAGGCGCTCATGGGCAGGCATGGCGTCCAATCCGTGGATCCAGACAAGGCAGCTCAGATTTTGGTTGAAGAGGTCTTGCAGCCAACAATGCACAAGGCAGCTGGGGAAGGATCTTCTCGGAAGATTTTCAGACTGCAGCTAGGCAAGGAGTGCTTTGACTCGTGCCGGCAAAAGATAGCCTTGATTCAAGAAGAAATGGAGCTCGTCAAGGAGAAAGGGTTGCCTTGCGACTATGAGACGTGACACGATTTGCCAGGGTCTGGCCATAGTGTCTATTGGACAACTGGCTATACTATTAAGGACTGATATATAGTTGTGGATAGAGAACCTACTGTATATCTTATATCCGCGACAAACTCCTAGTTGAGCCTGGCACTAGATGTAACAGGGACTAGTCTTGCCGCCAAGCATACTACCGGTGGATTCCTCATTTTCCTAGAAAGGCAAGTGCGCCGAAAGAGCCAATCCATTTTCACGAACAATGAAGCAAACAGAGGAGCACGGCGAGCACAGCAGCAGATCCGTGTTATGTTGGCTGACAGCACCACGGCACAGTCCCGAGTTGAGCTCGGTCTCGAGTCGACCACATGAACTCGACATTGCCGCTGGTGCGGTTGGTTGGCAATGCAGCGAAAACACGACGGACCTCGACCTCGGCGTCGATATCAATCTCGAACTCGATTTCGACCTCGTCACCGGTCTCACACATTCCCCACCTCGAATATCACATTCACAGACACACTCTACGCAAGGTACGAGCTAGCCGACCTGCTCGGCGACAGGGACAGACCCGCTTGTACAGCTCAGACACCTACAATCCTCTAGCTGGTGAGGCTGCAGCAACCTCAGACCTCGAGCAATCTTCATCCTCACAAGCTGTGCCGGAGACCTCGACTTCCACTTCCACTACCATCTCCACGTTTGCTGCACGACCCCGAACCTCCCAGGTTGATTTTCTGGCCAACCAGTTTGTTGACCATGGAAGCCTTTCGCTGGCACCTTCAACAGGAGACGGAACTTCCTTACAATCTATCTCAGGCACCATCTCAGTCGAAAAGCTGCTAGATGAAGCTTGTCCCGAGCGCCTACTAGCATGGTTGATTTTCCATCCCACTGGCCGTGATTTTGTCAAGCATGCTTCCCTCGCCGACTTTGATCGCGCATTCACTGCACTGGATCCTCAGACCCTCGTTGAGCCTTTTATACATGCTCAAAAACATATGAGGAGTACGAAAAAGGGCAGCTTCCTACCCACCGAATGTAATACCTCCCTTGTCAAACGCTTGCGTGCTTTCTCCGAAAACATTGATCAACTCCTGGTTGAAAGGCAAGATGGCGGTACTCCTCTCACTCTCAACGTCTGCCGCCATGCCTTGGAATGTGCCGCTGCCGCCGGTGATGCAAGGATGGCCAAAACAATCTGGGAGAATCTAATGTCCACCTACCACCTTCAGCCAGACTTGCCATGCTATAACGCTTACATGCAGGCCCACATCTGGAATCTGGCCTACAGCGAGATTTCTCGCCCTAGCCTTCGTGCGTCTAACCGAAACGTTGATTTGCGCCGCCAGAGCTGGAGACCTAAAAACCTCCTCGGCTACAGAATTTCCCCTAACAAATCTGAAAAACCTTGGGCGCTTCGAGGAATCCTCCTGGCCCTATTTCGAGAAGTTAGTCTCAAAGGCATCATGACCACCGAAGTGACCTTTCGGAACATGGTCGTTGGCCTGGCACGAGCCGGTGATGTGCCTGGCGTCGAAAGTGTCCTCAAATCCGTTTGGAATATTGATGTCGCTGCCCTGCAAAAGTTTGACGAAGAAGAGCTCGAAAGCCCGACCTTCTATGAACAAGACCACCCTTTGCACCCGACTCACAATCTACTCTACGCCATTGTCCACGCTTATTGTATCAACAACGACGCCGCCAAGGCCTACTCCGTCCTAGATTACACTGCGAGAAACTATGCACTAGACATTCCCCAGTATATCTGGGAAGAACTCCTTCAGTGGAACTATGTTTATGGTTTAAATAGAAGTGCTGTGCAGAGGAGACAAGGGCAAGCCGAAGGACGAATATCTCCAAAAGCATTCGAAGACTTGTATAATATCGTTACTGAATTTCCCTACAATGTCCGCCCTTCTCCTGCAATGCTCAACCTGCTGGCCAAGAGCTACCGCGAAAGAAGATTACTGTCCAAAACCCTCGACACCGTCCGGCAAATTGAAAGAGACTTGTTCAATGACCTCGACCAACTAAACTTGATGGTCGATACCATCGCCGCCATTGCCCGAGATGGACGTGGCATTCTGGATAACGGAATGGTCAACAAGAAATTTCTAGACTTTCGCCGCGACTTTCAACTGACATATCTGTCAGCCGTCGCCCAGCACGACTTTCTCCTTCGACACGTGCATAATATCTTGACCGAAGACGATTGGCCAGGTTCTGGTAAACAACGCACCTGGAGCGCCCAACGCCTGCCCAATGTCGTTCAAGAGTTTGTCCATTGTCTCCCCCTACGCGTTGCCTACAAGACTCCCACTGGCAAGGTCGTTCTTGGACCAATGCTGATGGATCATAAGCGCATGCGTGCGAGGATCATGTTGGACCGCGCTACCATTGTCTGGAAAGCCCTGGATACTGATAATCTATTTGACATGAGTGAGCTGCTCAAGGATCTACCGAACACCTTAAGGACGTCGACTTTTACCGACGAGGTTGATTCTGGACCCAGCGATATCCCACCCACATCCTGAAGTCAACGAGCGGAATATGTCAAACCAGCAGCCAATGGTGCACCAAGGCATCTTCCTACAGCATATCCCAATGACATGTCGCTGGCTATTCAGGAGTAATACTACTTTTGGCACCTACTTATTCCAAATATTGCACGATATAACTTTTCGTCTTGATAGAACCCCCCGCTGGAAAAAGGCGCCTTGCTCCGAATGTTTTCAACGCTTGTATAGTAGATGCGTACTGTTAAGCCCAGTCTACTCTCATGTGCTCTCAACAAGCATAGTCTCGGTTGGCTTCATACCACCTTACAATTTCGACGCGATACGCTCCTCGGGAAGGGGCAACACGAGCTTGTGCACTTAAATGTGTCGGGCACGCCACGCAACAGGACACACGCCGAGCGCCTGACGAGCCTAGTTGTTCGTGTCGTGGCACGTGATTGTATCTCTCCCGTGACAGAAGGGAAGAAGTAACATCACATTGTTCTGTCAAAGACTCTCATAGTCCGTCGCTAGTGTATCCCACGGTGCCCTGCCGCGCGTTGAGATAAAGAATTTTAGGATACAAGCATTTCCACGTTCTAGCTATAAACATCAGAAGAAAGTTAATAATAATATTACACTTTCAAAGCGGCACCTGTAGGCGAATGCAGTCAGGGATCCTAATGGATAGACTTGCTGGTGTAGGATTTACTGGGTGCTGATTTGATGGCAAGAGTCAAGAATCCAAGGTCCGAGAGGGGCTGAGGCGTTAATACTAGCTATATATGCTTAGAAAGACTTTTGCGATGCAACGCTAAACAATAGAACCACGTACAGAAGAATGCAATGCAGTACAATGCTATGCTGTCCCTTTCACCGTTTCACGCATATGGCCGGGTGCGAGCGAGAGCGGTGTACAGCGCGAGAGAGAGAGAAATGACAGGACAGCCAGAAAACGAATCTTTTCGTGAAAAAAATTATTTCACAACATACTCCGTAGATGAGCACATCCTCCGCCGTTCTTCAAGTTTCCATCGCTATTGGCCCACTCACGCTCCAGTTGACTCCTGCTGCTGCCGCTGCCACCTGACCACTCGCCCTGCCTGAGGAACTGCCCGAAATAGGCGTCGAGCACCTGCACCGTCTCAGGCCCCTCAGTCAGTCGCACCGCAATGCCGAGGTGTCCGTCGGGCCGCACGACCACCACAGCGGCGTCGGCGTGCTCGCCAGAGTCGTTGGGCACGAGCCCGACCTTAGCGTGCGCACCGTACTTGGCCTTGGGGACTGGCATGTTGACTGTGTCGTCGGCGTACACACGGTCGTGGTACGCTTGGAAGAGCGGGGGCAGAGCGTCGATCTCAATCTCGGGCCGCTTTGCGCACAGCGTCAGCGCGACGCTGAAGAACGGGCTGTGCGGGTTGTCGCTGTCGTGGTGGGTGTCGAGCGCCGCTTGGTTGTGGTGCATGAAGCGCGCGTAGAAGCTGTCCTTGCGCTGCAGGTTGGAGGCGAGAGCGCTGAGCGCCGGGTGCTGCTTTGGTTTGGGAGAGCTGCTGCTGCCTGCAAAGACGAACAGCCGGAATGAGCCGTTGAAGGGGATCTCGTTCTCCAGGTGCACCTTGTTGGCGTCCACCACTCGCGTCACGTTGCTGTTTGGCATGATGCGGCCTGGCCGTAGCTTGCTTTGCGGGCGAGAGAGGATGAGCGATCTGAGTTCGGATGGGAGAGTTCGAAGGGATTGATCAGGGGCGCAGTTGAGGATGTTGGGCCGGTAGGCTACGCCGTAGCCGGATGTGAATTCGCAGTTCTCTTTGAAGAGGTTGATGAAGTCTTGATTTGCCTGCGCTGCTTCTTTGCCCGTCGACTGAGTCTGCGCCGACTGAGTTTTGCTGAAGAGCGCAGCGTACTTGTTGTCAAAGTCCAGCAGGGTCTCTGCTACTGCGCGCCGCTCGGTTTCGTAGGTGGAGAGGATGGAGTGGTCTGCGAAGCCCGACTCGACGTGGTGGATCTTCCAAGCAAAATTGATCGCGTCGTGGAATGCTGTGTTCATGCCTTGACCGGCCTTGGGGCTGTGAGTGTGGCAAACGTCACCACCCATGAAAACACGATTGTCGAGCGTGTACTTCTCTGCCAGGCCTTGACCGATGGGGTAGACCGAGTACCACTCCACGCGATCCCAGTCGCAGGAGTATGGCTGGAAGATCCGCTTGGCGGCAGACTGCACTTCTTGGACAGTGGCCGTTTTGCGCGGGTTGAAATCTGGGTCTGTGCTGGACGCGATCTGGATGTAGAGCCGCACCATGTTGTTTTCGCGAGGAATGACCATGATGCTACCGTGATCAGAATGGATAGTGCATTTCATCTTGATGTCGGGGAAATTTGTGCGGAGAACACCATCCATGACACCCCAGACGTAAGATATGGGGTCTTTGTGACGAATGGGGATTTTCAGTTGCTCACGTACAAAAGAACGCGCTCCTTCGCCCGAGAAGAGGTATTTGGTGCAGTACGTTGTGGTGACGTTGCTGTCAAGGTTTTTGATGTCCACTTCAACCGGATAGGATGCGTCTGCATTGTTTGTTTCGAAACGTGTGATGGTTGCGGGCCGTTCTATGCTTGTACCGGTCTCATTGAGGTCTTCTATCATTACTCGTTCAATCAACCCTTGATGAAGGAGAGCAGTAAAAGGGTAGCGGGCGTCGAGGAAGTCGGGACACGACGGGTACGTGCCTGTGCGAACAATTTTGCCCCCGGGCGCCGGGTCCCAGAAGGCAACTTCAAACACACGTGCTGGGTCATACGCCATGATCTTGCGCTTCAATCCCAGATTGCGCAGAATTTCTAAAGTGCGAGGCTGAATGCCATCTGCTCTGCCCGTTGCCGTCGGTATAGGTCTATTGTCGATATGTTTAACTTTGTATCCCCATCGTGATAAGCAAACGGAGGTCAAGAGGCCCACTGGGCCAGCTCCAATTACCACCACATCGAATTTCTCAGTCCGCGCCATGATACATGTGGAAGTCGAAGCTACAAGTCAAGACTCATGTTGGAACAATGTAAATCTTTCTTGTAAAGAGATTGAGGTGGTCAGACCTGCGAATGGTATTGCCGTGAGTTGAAGATGGCAGTGATTTGCGCAAGTAATCACTAATGCGATGGCTTTGCGATCTTATATAGCACCGAGGCCGAGGAAACATGTTGAAGTCTGTGGCCGCGAGAGTCCACGGAATATGAACACGTTAACGGAGACCCCTCTGTCTGGTCATCTTTAGTGACGAGTCCATGCCAATCACGGTACCGATTTTGTAACAGAGTCGGTGTGTGATTCGTGGATGGAAGAGGAGGATGATTCTTGAGTTCGCCCCACAAGTTCGTCGGATCTGTCTCTCGGCAACTCTATTGAGCCTCACAAGCTCGGGCCTCATCACGTGATGCAGACACAGATCGGCAATTCAGTTCGGGGTCACTCTCAACTTCATACTAGCATAGATTTGACTGCTTCGTGAACCTCCATGTATTCATTTCAACAAAGCATCATATCCGAGTCGTCCATCATGTGGAGCAGCGAGATGCTATATACCGAAATGGATCTTCCTTGCGTAGGCCTAACTTTCCTTACAGAATCGTCGCAAAATGGGGTCGGTTGAGGTGGAGCTTTGATTCTGATGATGACCGTGAAGCAAGCTTTCTTGATAGTGAAATGGCCTTTTACAGCTATGCGAACTAGATCTTTTTCTTGCACAGAGAATTCGCAAGTCTCTGTGCCATAATATGCATACCAAAAATCAAGACGAATCGAAAATGCACATCTTACTCACATTAGCAGCTCGCTATTGGAAGCATCGCGAGGAAGGAGCGACCGACTGGTCGTGTCATGCTCCCACATTCCTATAACGAACACACACAGGAGCTCATCTCCGCTCGATTGTGTCCCTGTCAAAGATCGCCATCGATGGTCATCAGGATATGTGACAGTGACTCTCCCATATTTTTTGTAAAAGCAGCAACCGAACCATGGCTGCAAATTGTTCACTGATCGATGAAGGAGTGCTGCCATGGCCTGAGTGCTTGGGAATTTTCGACGAAGAATCTTGTCGATTCTTTCTGCGAGAGTTGGGTCGCAAGGTTGTCCAATTTTACCCGTTTTCAGTTGGCATGGAAGCAGTCTTCAATTGCATCTTGGTCGAATATGGCTATGAGGGAGCTGCTGACGTCCTGAGTGTTTTGCAAGAATTGCTGGAGGATGATAGTACAGCAGCTGGCGTCGGGGATGACGGTGACATCTGGAGGTCGTGGAGACACAGCTGGCGCCACAGAAATGTTGAGAGAGGCCTTCAGCGATATCTGAACCACTGACACTGACACTGAGCAGGATGATGTGCACAATCCATACCTGCCACGAGTCCGAGGACGCATCCTGCCCCCGCCAACCTCGACCAGAATTCGGCTCCTTAAAAATGCAAATTTTGTAACTTTCCAGCTGACACAAGCAAAGTCACCCCAGAACAAAATGCTGCACTATTCAGCAAGTGATAGGCCCACGAATTCCACCGGAAATCCGCCCAGCAAGCCCATTTTGGAGACGAATCCAATCGGAGGGGATCCTGCAGATCGAGATCATCACGGAGCATTGCTAGAAAACAACAGCTTCGGAGAAAGCATCGTCGAACGTCGGAAACCTTGCACAAAGCTATCGTCAAACGCTATTCGGCTTTCAGACGAGCAAAATCTATTGCCTGCTAAATGCCACGATTCTCAACCTGCGTCTGACTCTTTCGAGCCTGGCTGCCGTTTCGTCCGAGGTCCATATTGCAAGTATTCTTTAGTCTCTAAGTCCACCAGCCCGAAGCGTGGGCTGTTGGGTGGATCGTCGATATCTAGAGACGAGCAAACAAATCTCAGGATCTCATTAAAGGTCAACACTACACCGGTGAGAGCTCAGGAGAACAGCCATGCCTTGTCGAAGGATGTCGTACACACGCACTCTCCATTAGAATATGCGACTGATTCTGAGGGAAGCGCAGCCTTTGAGAAGTCTGTTGTGTCTCGAGGATTAGGTTGCCAAGTGGACAACAGACTCAGTTTGCCTTCCGAGCTTGGTTCTGCAGAAGTTGAACCTCCTGCAAATAATGCAAGAGCTGTTCATCGGCAAGCTCGGATGATTGATGGAGACCTATTCCAAGGGAAGACAAGGAAAGGAAGATTCGCCGAGACTAGCCTGAAAGACCATCACTCTCAAGTGAAAATCGTTACTGAAACCTCACCAAAACGAGCAAGCTGGCACTCATCTCGACGCTCGCCACGTGCTAGCTGGCTGCACAATGTTTTGACGCGTTTCCAAGGTAAACAAACCCGCAAATCTAGATACCAAAGAACTTCTACACAGCATCCAGGCCTTCCTGATAGTGACATTGGTTCTCAAGAAAAGGAAAAGAACACGATGTCACGTCCAACACAACGACCTACCCCACACCGAACTGAAATGAGGCATGCTACCCCCTTCGTTAGCTTTGGTTCTAACGGTGCCTGCGACGAGCGTACCTGCAAGCCTTTGCCCTTAAGCCCTGGCGACCGAAGCGGTCGGCCTTCGATCCAGAGCGAGACAGAACGTCATTTTTTCTCTGACAATTCACGACCAAATGGCTTTGAGGCGACGATGTGTCTTTCTCCAGAGAGTGCCGCGAAGGTTCAGGAGAAAGATGAGCTCGAGTTCTTGGTATCTGCAACCATGTCAGGCCCTCACGAGCTGTCTCCCAAAGACAAAGCACATAGATGGAGATTCTCAAATTCCTCTTCTCGGTCTCGACCCGCTTCGTGAGTTGCAGCCTTTTTCGCTAAAAAAAAGTTTTGTTTGATATTGACCTCACACAGGCCAAATTCGTATAATGTTTTTGTCCAGAAAAGCCCCTACCAAGAATCCACTGAGCCTTCAAGCCCGTCAGTTGCTCCTCTCTCGCCTCTCAAGTATCGCAAAGATGAAGTAACAAGTTCCATCTGGCCGTTTCGAAGTCCTGCAGATAGCACGAATCGTCGCGCACATGGCGGTGAAGTTCTCGACAACTGTAGCGAGCTCGAGCCAGCTGACAGAATCCACAACTATCATGATCGATCAATGTCAGATGTCGAGAGTGGTGCAGAAAGAGGACGAAAGATGGCTCCCGCACTGACTGATCCCTCAGCGCTTGGCATTGGGTACAGTAATGCTTCGCCACCGAAGACTCCTCGGCCTCGCTCTCGTTCTCCCGTGAAGCGGTTGATCGGAATGGTGAAAAGCATGAGTACGAATTCTATACCAACGGAGAAGACTCAACCACAGCCAGAGACTCCTCCGAGTGCAAACAAGCGTCGGTGGAAGGAGCTCAGCAACAAGCTCAAACATGGATTTTTAACAGCAGATCTGGAGCAACTACAGCAAGAGGACATGATGGAGCAGTACATCTCGAGTGACAGCAATATCTTGAGTCCACGCATAATTACGCCTCCATCAACTCACGATCGAACGACATTTCCGGTGTCAATCAAAAGCTCTGGCCAAAGCAAACTATGGTCGGAGCTTGAGTACATGCTCATCGAGAGTTGCAACAGCTTTCTCAAAGAAGAGTTGAACCACAACCGACTCTCAAGAGACAGCGTGATCCGAGTCAAACGTCAGTGGCAAGCTCGAAACCGTCCGCAAGTGATCGAGTTCTATTACGATCAAGCAACTCAATACGACTTAGTGATCACTAATTTACGGACGATCAAGCTCTACAGCGACTACGCACAAGATGCAATCTTGCTCAATTCCGTCCTACATCAATGGAAGATTCTTGTTCGAGAGCTCACAGTGAAGACTTTGTGTATGCCTGACAGCGTTGTCCGGAGGTGGTTGCATGATGGTCGAAGAGTGCTGGAACTCCTGGGTGCATCGCAGATCACACTGGCGAATATGGACAAGCTAACCACACTCTGCATGGCGGTGATCGGCAGTGCAGAAAAGGCACGCGCCAAACGACGACTACTTGCACAAACGAACAACACTCCGGATTGCCACAATCGCAGCGTAAGCAATTCCAGTCAATATACTCTCCATAAGCATGAAGAAGCACTCCTGAGAGGGGAAGAGTTACCACCACCCCTGCCCATTCCTTCTTCTGTCTCACCCACCAGAAGTAGGGGTACACCTCACGAGCATCAAGACTCCTCGCGACAAGGCGCACAAGCACAGAGAAGCGACAACATGTACGACGCGAAGCCCTTCATATCCACCTATGGACATAACAGCATGCCCGGCAACAGCAGTCCTGGTGGAAATGCGCACCCAAAGGGCCGAGCATGGACTCCACGCGAAGGACAACCTCGATTCCCATTCGATTGATTACACATCAACCATTTGGCACCAAGAGTTTCAAACGTGTTTTGAGATTGTGAAGAACCATGAATGTGTTGCTCTAAGTTCCGACTTGTCGGTATCCAGGTTCGTAGGATCCCAATGCGCTTACTGTCATTCCTTCGTAGTCAGCGGCTTGAGCAGTCATCGCCAGACTGTGGTAGAGAGAGCAATTCGACGTTTCAAGCTGATAAGATGTGCGAAGATTGACTTGTTGTTCGACGAACAGTGCCGAGAGACTACCAAAAAATGAAAGGAATTACAGCTTGCAATGAATCTAGAGTACAAGAAACTCTATTGTGTTCTTTAGTACAGTGCAACCTCTCGGATCATCCCCCGTCTTCTTAGGTCTATCGCCCTGTACTATATCGATTTTATGTCCCGCCGCCTTTCCACTCGGCGATCACGTAAATCCATCCCCACGACAGCTACTCCCGAACCCGTTCGATGCAATCCCATTCCCACCCAGGCCCCTCTCGTCTTCATATTCCAAAAAGCCACTCCCGACAGCCAGGCCTGTGTACGCTTTCAAACATTCATCGACCACTTGTCTCATCTCGCGCTCGTCTTGTCGCATGCCTGCTCCCGATGCCGTGCCGTTCTCAAAGAAACTCATTCGACCAGCTTGCTGATTAGCCAGGTTCAAGCCCGCTGCACGCTTGAAAACACCGACCATGTTGCCTCTATAGTCGACCAGGAAGCTGCGAATGAGGAAGATGGCCTTTTCATTCTCTGGGCCAAAACTCAGGAAGGTGGAGAGCAAGAGGCGGAGACAGGCTGACAAAAGTGTAAAATATGTAAGCAACGCCGATTTCTGCGTGCCTGTGCGGTTTATTGCGTTGCTGTTGATGGTAGATCTTGAGAAATCCGTAGTGCGAACTATGGCAGTAGGATCGGTGATGTTGATGTCGAAGCCAAGGTCAGGGTCAGCTGCGAAAAGTGTTGAATCTCTCAGTGTCTGAACGAGGTTCGCGTCGAGAAGCGTGGTGGCACCCAATCGGGTGCGAGAGACTTGGAGGAGCAGGAGGGCACGGGCCTCGAACACCTGAAGAGGATACATACGGTCTGTATAGTGGCCACGTTAGTGAGGAGAACAAACACACTAAAGTTTGAGCAAAGCAAAGACAAGTGGCTGATACTTACGATTTGGATTTGTTGTTTGAAATTCCGCTGCAATGTTTTTAATAGGATCGAGTAGTACCTCAAGGATGTTGGATTTGGTAAAAGCTTCGATGACAAGGCTTGAATGTTGGTCTCGGGCTAGACTAACGAATTGCGCAAGGCAGTCCAGTGCGTTGAGACGACAAACGTCCAGACCGTCATCCGCGTCGTCGGACAAGATTGTGATTAGTTGTGAGCCAGCGGACCGGATTGTGTCCATCGCATTGCTTCGGGCTTTCCTACTTGAGTCGGAACCCGCGATAGCTGAAGTTAGAATACGTGCCAGATACTGTGAGCAGATGCTATAGAGAATTGCTCGTAATTCTGGTTTGTCACTCGATTGTGGGACGCCTTCAGCGCAAATGCGGAAGAGCTGGAAGAGCTTCTCGGCAATGGTGACATCGACGCGAGTCTGGACTTCCTTGGCCTCCGAGTGAGAATTGCAGAGAGCAAAGAGGAGCGTGTCAGACATGCGAGAGAGCTCGACTGCTTCTGGGGCGCTGTCTGCCAGATATGTGTCAAGCTTCGGAAGGATGAGTTGCAGCATGCGAAGAACGAATTGAATCCTGGTGGTAGACTGCATGGGACAGCAGTCAACAATACTGACGATCATGTCTGCGTAACTCCGCAAACACGACAACCTTTCTGCCTGCGCAACGACGTAGCGGTTTCGCGCTTCAAGTAAACCGATCATGAAGTCAGCTTCATGACTGATAGCATCGTTGTCAAGTTGCTTGTTCGCTGCTGCATATTCGGTGGCAATGGCAGCGCATCGCTGGTTCAGAACAATTTGCACTTTGCCGACGTCATACAATGGCTCTCTCTGATAGGCATCAAAATTAATATCGGAAAAGAAGTCCAGACGCGGCATTGCAAGTAGAGGCGGGGCACTTGCATCTAACTCAGCAAAGTCAAATAGGTCGAACACGGTCGAGTGGTTGATGGGCGTGCCATCACCATCAAGAGACTTTCCTTGAAAGCTTGCGACATATTTTTCCTGCAGCGCTTTGATGTTGGACTTCGTCACAAGCTGGATTTCCCTTGTTATGTAGTCGTGGAGATGCGTTCGAAAACACAAGAAGTCGGTGAATGCTTCGGCTGAAGTGAAAAAGTAGAACGAAGGATCCAAGATGCTTTTGTCATCCCACAGTGTACTAGGCGTGACTATGGATTGACCTGAAAGCTGCTGAACGAGGTAGCCGGCACGTCTTAGTTGTGTCATTGTGGGATCCGATGATACTGGGAACGACCATAAATGTTTCAGCACACAGATACTCTCAGCTTTGATATGCACAAGCCACGAAAGGATGTTGCCAAATAATCCGTCGGGATACGCAATCGATAAATTAGCTAAGGCATCAAACATTGAGTTACCCTGCTCAAAGCCCGGTCCAGCAACAAGTCGATTCCCAATTCGCTGAAACCCGAGCAGTAGATGAGCTAAGTTTGGCGATTTTGACTGGGCCGATAGACAAGCATTTAGAAATGACACAAAGCTATCTTTGAGCAAATACCCGTCTGACTCATTGCCGGCCTCCAGCTCCCGGGGATCAATCGCGAAATGCCTGATCATTTCAGACGATATGTTCCTGAGTACCAACTCTCCTTCGGGTCCGATCATCTCGATCATCTGACGCCCCTGGCGATCTTGACGAGTTCCATCAAAAAGATGATTTTGAAACCTTGCGGACTCTGACAGTTTCTGGAGGAATTCCAGCGATAGTATCGAAAGTTGCACATGCACTGATGCAGTCCACTGGCACAGGTTGAGCAGTAAATCTGGATGCGCGATGATGCTATCTTCGATCGCAACAATGCCGGAGAACTCAATACTTCTATAACCGTGGGTGGATTTCTCCTTTGGCTTTACGATGTCGAAATACGTGGGTTGGAGCGTGATGACGCGATTCAACAACTGAAGTACACGCTCCAAGCATCGTATTTTGGGATCAGTTGAATCCGATGAAGGGACCGACTGAGCAAACTGACAGGCAAGATCCATCAGGCACTTATTTAGGCTTGTGCTGAATATCCATTGCATAATTCGCGCGAAAGGATGCCGTTGAAGGTACGTGAGCGAATATTCATCGGTGCCTGTCGGTGCTGAGACCTTCTCCAAGCCTGTCACGTAGTTCTCGTTGAACCCCTGTAAGCAAGAAGTCATGAAAGTTACTGCATTGATCGACCGAACGACACCATGAGCATTACCATCTTCGAGCCAGCTACGCAGATTCTTTGGATTAAGCTCTGCACAGACAGAATCGACATATGGGATAATGCCTGGGAATCGATAGCTGCTGCCCAGATCTGGAGGAAATGGAAGTGGTTGTCCACTCATCTCTGGCAAAGGGCACACAAGAGCGACCAGCAATTTGACGAAAGCATCGTATTGGTCGTACGAAGCTGATATTGCTGTCAGGGTTTTTTGGAGGTTCGTTGCACCGGATGATGGTTGTTTGTCAGTAGGAATAACCACAGCTCGATCATGGTCCGTCGATGCCCAATCTTCAATGGTAGTCCAGACGCGGTCAGAGGTGGTCGAGGTTTTGTCACTGAGCAAGGCGTCGAAAAAGGAGAAGATGCCTGCCCTGAGATATGAGGGTATGGATCCAGAACTCAAAGCCAGCAGGCTTTTCAGAACGTCAATTTCGGTCAAATCCAGGACGTATTTTCGGGCAAGTAGGGTATGGCGGAAAAGATGGCTCAACAGGCGTAAGTAGCAGCAGAGCATGATCGGGCTTTCTGCTTCGTTCAGCTCCGGTTCGGAATTTGTTCGTGGTTTGGCGGCTTGTGAGGGCGGGGTTTTCTCATGGACCTTCTTCGCATAAAAGTTGAGCTCAGAGAATATCTGCTGATAGCTCATTGACGGAAGTTTCCTTCCTCTAGTGTTTGGAAGAGGCACAGCATCATCAAGCAAGAACGTGTGTGCAGCTTCGGCGTTTTCTTTGGAGTCGGCTATTGCACATAGCATTTCGCAAAATGCACTGGCTCTGGGCACTGTTTGCCTACGCGATGCCCACTGAAGAAAGCCATACAAGTTGCCATCTGGGTCTTCCCAAAACTGTTCTGCTGCTTCATGACGATGCTCAAAGGCAAAGGCAACGATGACCAAGAATGCTTCGAGGTGAAGACGAACGCCTTGATCTCGTGGCGAACGCTGCAACATTCCGTCTGAGGTCGCAGTGAGCTGCAGGAGCCTTCGATCGTCTTCATCGATCTTCAATTTCCTGATGCTGTCTGGCATGTTAGTGATCCAATTTTCGGCGAAGGATTCGTAAGCTTCCATGAGCATTTCAACGAAGAAGGCGGATGCAGGCTCGGACCAGTCGAAGGTGATGTTGGTTCCATCAAGCAACATCTCAACGAGCTCATTGCGTGCCAGTTGCTGCCACGGTTCAGCTTTGACATTGGAGCACAACGCAAGCATGAATTCCAAGCTGCCATCATCGAGAGCCTTCCTCATGATCTCGGCACGTGCGGCGGCATTCGGGTCCGGCGCTGCGCTTTCCAGGAAATTGCTACTGTACTCAGCAGTCCACCACATCTCCAAGGTGGCGAGTAGAGGACGGGGGGGGCTTGTGGAAGCGTCTGGGGCAGGCGATGTGAAGGTCCGATTCAAGGCACTGGCCTCTTGCGGTGAGCCTTTATCTGCGGAGCTATACTGTCGGAAGGCGGCAGCAAAAGCGGGCAAATAATGCACGCAATTGAAGTCAAGGCGTTGCCATGTTCGAGATTTCTCGTGCAGTTTGCGCAAATCCTCCGAGATGGTATAATTACCACGGAATAGCAAGGCCAAAACTGCGCCCAGAGCCTCGTGCTGTTTAAAAAGGCTGCTGCGCTGGAACTCCAAAGTCCTGTAGAAGGCTTCGCCGCGAGCTTGACTCAAAATTGCCTTGGTGTGAATGGCCTCGGTCAGCTTGACCTGCCAGGCTTCTACCTCGGCCATGGTCTGCAGGCATTTCCTTGCAAAGGCCGAACCATTCGCCGGGACACCGTGCCTGATGTCTAGCACATCCTTAACCACCTCCTCAAACTCACTTTTAGTTTGTGAATCAGGATATGAATCGACCGCTTGAGCAAGGACGAGTCTCAGATCTTGGACGAGGTAGTCGCGACGGTCGTGGTACTTTGATACCACATCTGCAATGACTGCCTGCTCATCGCTATCGTTCGCGGGTTTCAATTCGATGTAGAGACGGGCGGCATGCTCCTCTGAGATATCCAAGGCGGCGCCGATCGCACTGCTGAGGTGGCGCAACTCCTCGTTGATGCTGTACTCTTGCCCTCCGACCTCCACTTTCCCGGCATTGTAGTCCTTCGTCGCTTCGACCGTTGACTCTGTCTTATCCAGCAGGGCTCTGAAGTCAGTGATCGAATCTCTCAGCTCGGCCACAAGTCGATCGATGTTAGGAAGGGAGTGCTGAGTAAAGGCAACTAGATCGGCGTGAAGACCTTGCAAGCGTTGTAGGCTCTCCATCTTGGCCTGTGCATAATGTAGAGGTCGAGGCGTTTGTGGACAGACGATTAAACCACCTGGACATACAATCCTCGTGGAACTTTCCTGGCTGTATTTCTTGACCTGCAAAACGCGTGCCTAAACCAGCATTGAACGCGCTTGCAGTGCCAAGACAAAGGCCTTCTTACAGCCTCAGAAATGAGGCATCAGCCCGATCATGCCAAGACTTTTCTATCGTGTCAGAGCTCTGTCGCCTCAGTGATAGACACCTCAGCCTTGTTCTAAAAAACGAATTCTTCTTGTCGTCGCGTGTATTGCCTAATCTGTTCGTCCTTATGGACATGTTCAGAGCGGACAACCGGTCAACACCAATGACCCTTTTCAGGCGCAATGGACACGTCTAGCATTCTCGAAGCGGTCGAGAAACTCGAGGCAGGGACGGTCGCAAAACGATCCGAAGGTCTTGAAGCTCTAAGACGCATCCTACATATTCCAGCCTCAGCTTCGAGACTAAAAGAGTTGCCTGATCATGGCTGGCACAAGATTCTCGATGTTCTGTTCAGCCTTGTCAACAACGACAAACACGATTTTCTCAGCGGATCTGCCACTGCAAAAAGAAGAGCCGCAAATCGACTGGAGGTAATTGCAGAAGCAATCAGGCTCGTCGTGGCATCGTGTACACCTCTGATCCGCCACAAGACCGCTCACGCCGTGCTTGATCACATCTCAGGCCATTTGAACTTTGAACGGGAGAATGAGCAGCTCTTTCGTCAGTTAATTCAGGCCGAGTACACCAAAGCCTTTCGAATCCTCTTGAGCTACAGTTCGCACGGCGAACACTTTCGCTCAAGCACATGGCAGAAGTACGTCGACTTTACTCTAAACGCCATTAACGCGAACATTACCATCCTTACCGGAATCGACGAAGGAAATGAAGATGTCATCTCTATTTCACATGGTATTAGTATGAATGATTCTATGAGAAGCACAGTTCCAATCCGGGCAAGTCAAGCCAGCAGTGTCAGAGCTTCTCGTGGCAAAGCAGTTCAAATGGTGGATGACTTGGTCGTTTCTCTGCATGCCTTATCTTCAATCACCAATAGCCCATTACAATCGAGAATGAATGATATCGCGCAGACTATACTTCGGACATTATCGACGCAGTTGCAGGCAAAGGACGTAGCTTTTGAATGCTTGAATAGCGTTCTGATGCTCGCCCTCACCGAGAACATGGCACTGGTCTGGCACATTGCCTCTCAAACTCTTGTAATTGTGAGAAGCCTGTGGTCACATAAGATTGATCCTAAATCCATCAGTCTTCGAGAGCAAATGCTTGTGACCTTGATCATCATTCGCCAGTTGTTCAACACGAACCACAACCTGTACTCCGAGATTGACCCCACTGTTATCGAGTCTTTGGGTCAACACATGCTCGATGAATATGACAGCCGTGCTGAACAATATTGTCTTCATATTTCTGATCTAACTTTCTCGAGATCAACCGCTGACAACGTTCTATGCCGGCATGGGATTTCGCCAAATCTGGAGTCGCCAGAAGCTGTTTTGAACTGGATGACAGTGACAATGATTACAAGCTTGAGTATGAGACCACAGCACAGGAGTCTTGTACAAGTTTCGTCAAAGAACGAATCTTCGAGGCCGGCGAAGCGTCAGAGGTCATCGTCATCATTCCCCGAGTTGGTACGATTGCTACTCGTTGACCAGGATGCAATGAGCCTTGAAGAGATCCAAGTCTTCCTTGAGGATATGCTTCCCACCATCGGCGATGATCGCTCGGCAGAGTCTTCGTGGATCTTGCTGGTTTGTAGTAGGGTTTGCAGATCTAGTTTTGCAAAGAGAACGGAACTTAAGACGTATTGGAGAAAAATCTGGACCACGGCTTCGTCTTTGATCGGGAGTGCAACCAATTCACGAGCTGCCTGTTTTGCGATGATGTCTTTGCTTGATGCTGGGCTCGCAAACGATTTACTTTCAAGCTCAGTCTTGATCGACTCCTGTTTTTACGGAGGTTCACGAGGGCCTCCTGTCCTTACCGATTCTGCGCTGCTACTCTTTTCATCCTGCTTGAGGTCAAGCATCTTTCGTACTGAACAACAATTCAAAGACTTCAATGACAGAGTTTTATCGTGGCTCGATATAGTTTGGACTCTCCCATCCTCGCGTGACTACGCACGTCTAAAACATCTAGCTCAAATGGGCCAAACAACTTTACTATTTGACTTGTTGACGGCTTTATGCGGCAGTAGAGTCGCCTTCAACCAGAAAACTTGGGTTCAGAGACGATCGCCCTTCACTCACATCGTCTCGCAGCTAGCCGAAGGCATTCCTTTCTTCCAGTTCTTGACGTGCAAACTCCAGCAGCAAAATCTCCAAACCCACGGAGCGGCAGGAGGTGCTATTGAGATGGTGCAGCAGCCTTTACGAGCAAGAGATGCACAAAAGTTTATTGGCAACTTCCTCTCTAGGAAGCTTGACACGCTGAGAAGATCTTTTCGAGAAATCGAAATGACCGATTGTGAAGACAAATCTGAACTTCAAATAGAACAAAAGCGGCGTTTGAACCTCAGTCCGGAAATGGCAGAGATCCTTTGCAGCGCGTGTGTTGTTACCTGCCTCGTACTCGACTCGTCGACATCTGCCAATATCCATGACACCCTGATGCTTAGCTGGAAATGTGTACTCGATTATATTCAGTTGCCTTCTGAAAGTGATCCAGCTTTTGAGATGGCATGCTCCCGAATAGCGCAAAGACTTCTGGTAATTCAACTAGTTCAAGAGGATGAAAGGTCTGAAGCTGCACGAAAACGATTGAGTCTAATCACATCTATGCGCGATGCCATATCACAGACTAGTAGGACACAAATTATTGATAGTGATATGGACCTGGACTTCATGACACCGTCCTTTGATTCTCAGCAAAGTCAGGGTAGGTCGCAAAAATATGAATCAGTTGCCTCACGGACAGATTTGGCGTTCCCAACCGACTCGCACAGTTTATTTATCCAGAGCCAATTTCATCTCCTACAGCAGAGCCTGTCTGCAGATCCTGCAGAAACTGCAACATACACGTCTTCGCTCACAACATTCATGTTAAGCTTGCCTCCAGAAGAGCTATTAGGTCTCCGTTCGGTTATCGTTCACTGGTTGCATGATACTCCCTTTCTAACGGCAGGTGATACAACGCGTCTCCTCTATCGCATTGCTGAAGTTTGCCTTGAAGAGGAGGAAAATGAACGTAACGAGGTAGCTTTGTGTTTCTGTTTGAAAGCTCTAGAACAGACTGTGCAGTTGTGGTTGTTTACAGATGATGAGCAACTCAGTGATGTAGCTTTCGACATTTACAGCTGGTTCGTTAACATTGCCCTTGGCAAACGGATCGCCTCAACAAGAACACTCTATTGTATTTCCAAGCTGTTGCAAGCTCTTCTGCAACGTCAACCAACATACGGTGTTGAGACACTGCCCTCTATCAGAACAAGCTTGCTGCAAATTTTGAAGACTGGATCCTCGGGTTTGCGATTTCAGATAGTGCCAACTTTGACAACGTTGTTCGAAGGTTACATTCTATCCGAACACGCGGCCGTCTTCGACGACATCGTGGACTGTCTTCCGACCGATCCCGAAGATGTAGAGGGTATTGCTGTCAGGCTGTATGTTCTGGCAACAATTGGCGGTCGCTGGAGGTCGTTGCTAAGACAAGCTGTGTACCATGTCTTTGAAACTGCAGCCAATGTGGTCCCTGCCACTACTATTGCTCATGAGTCGCTCGTGCTTATGAGCAGAAAGATAGGTCTTGGCCAAAGTCCAACCAAATTATTGCATATTTTTGCACCGCAGGTGTTTTTTACGTGGCTTGAGGAAGGGACTATCGAGACGATGCCATATGCCGCGTTCGGATACAGTTCGTTGCACGATCTAGTTGAAGCTGAGAGCGGTGAGCTTGTTTCCCAGACAGCGATGCGCTGCAGTCTTCGTCATCAACAGATAATTGTCAATATTCTAGGAGAGAGTTGGCAGAACCTACTGCAAGAGAACTTCTACCAGTCACAAGTCTATGCTACTGCTACCGACGTCGTTGAGAGCCGTGTAGGTGCTGACATCGGACCCGCGGAACAAAGTCTTCGAGATCATCTTGGTGAAAATACTTATTCGAGGTTGGCTCGGCGGCATTTCCCACAAGCTGTGGCATTTGCAATCCTGTGCCTTAGTGATGATAGGGGTTTCGATAAAGTACTTGCAGGATCCAGTCTTTATAAGCCTCGATTAGAGGTGTATGAGGCGATTTGTGAGAAAGGCCTTTCAAACACTATTTGTCCCCCTCGACAGCAGCCATCATTTCGGGCTAAATATATTATGCAACTTCTGTCAAAGCTGTGTCTAAGCGCCGGCATCCGGTCTGACAAATTTTGGACTCCGGCAATCCTTACTTTTGTCTATCGAAAACTTTTTGATGATGCCCAAGTGGCCTTAGGTCCGCTTCACGCAGTGTCAGTGATCAGAAAGATCAGAATCGTGGTGACACTGGGAGGGTCACTAGCTCTGGAAGGTTATCCATTAAAAATGCTGCTTCACAACTTGAGGCCATACCTCACAAAATTTCATTGCACAGAAGACACCGTAGGTATCTATTGGTATCTCCTCGAGCACACCTCGGCGGCATTAGAGAGGGATCTGTCATTTGTTACTGGTCTCAGTGTGACAATCTTTGCATCACTGTCCGCTTTTGCTACTTCTTCGCAGGAGAGCACGACGCAGGAGAGCCAATTCATCTCCACTATGTCAAAGGCGAAAGAATTTCGAATGTGGTTAGCACAACATTTACAACGTTTTGCGATTGAACATTTGGGACCCGAAAGATCAAACAGATTCCACTATATCATCAACCACGCCAGCCACATATCGAGCATTTGCACTAGCAATAAACAAGACCCCGAGGGTGCCCTTCTTTACCATGTTCTCCTCGACCAGGCTTCCAGTCAACCATTAATCTCGCCACGGTTTTTCCAATTGATCATCCTAGGTTTGACTCGAGACTTTCATCCTGCAGAGCCGGTGACAAGTGACATCTTTCATGACGCTCAAGACGCCATCAAAGCTTCTCCAGTTCTGTGGTCGATATTTCGCACCGCGGAGACATCGGCATCCTTCAAAATGTGGGTTGGAAGCATATTGGGTAGAGCATACTTGACGGGCGGCCCTAGACTAGAGCTCCTCTCTGAAATCAAGAAGAAATGTGAACACCCCGAAGAGGAGAATTCGAGAAAGCTTGCTGATTCCTATCAAGAGATACTGCATCACCTCATAGATATCTTGTGGGCCGAGGACTTGGCAGCAGCAAGCTTAGCCGAACAAACTGTGCTGTTATTGCTCTCTCGTATGACGGGCGATGAAAGAATGACGATCCTTGGCAATGTGGGCGACCGGTATGACTTGGAAGATGTTTTGTTCGAGCCGGACCAGTGCCCTGAATTGCGCTTGCCCAAGAACGAGGCGCCTTCCATGGAAGACGTGCTGGATTTGCAGAAGTTTGACAGCGGCAAAGGTTGGGCCGCATCAGTTGCTGAGCTGGTGATTACTCAGGGCGGGTCCAACAGGCTCTTGACTGGAATTATACCCCTTCTCAGATCACACTTCGCCTTTGCCGAAAAGGTCCTGCCCGCAATCATACACCTTGTGCTAGATGCGAGCTTAGACACACCGAAACAAGACCTGAGACAAGAAATCTCGATTATTTTCAGTGCAGTAGAAAATACACCCACGAGGCAAGAGGACCAGGCTGCTTTGGTCCTCGAAACTGTACTTTATCTGCGGAAATGCATGCTAGCCAATGAAACGACACTTGCACGTAGGAATTCCTGGTTAGACATTGACTATTCACAAGCAGCTACAGTAGCGCTCGACTGTGGAATGCCCGAGGCTGCCTTGCTCCTCCTCGAAATTGACCAATCTGAACGTTTGCTACTTTCTAACCGCTCACGAAGATCATCTGTGAAGGAGACCGGCCTTGATCTCGACCTGGCTGACAGAATTTTCAAAACGGTTCCCGATGAAGACTTCTTCTATGGATTTCAGCAGGAATACGACGTGAAATCAGTGATGACAAAATTCAAGCACGAGAGAAAGGGCACCCAGGTTCTTGCCCTGCAGAGCGCTCTCTTCGACTCGAAGCTTAAAGCATCTGGACTGAGACCTGCTTTCAGTAGAGAAGGGCAAGGCACGATTGACGCACTTTCGTTAGCAAACATGCACGGGCTAGCATTCGCCACCCAAGAATATGCTAGTGAAGCCAATACCAACGAGTCGTTCGGGTTTGTGCACAATTCTTTGCTGAATATCGATCAATGGGATGTCTCCTTGCCTTGCAAAGATGCCGGACGTGACAACATATTGAACGGTGTGTTGACCAAGCTTGCGAACTCTTCAACAAAATCTGAGATTATTTCTACCTTGAACGCAAAATTTACTGAGGCTATGAGCTTCATTGGAAAACGACAGCCCAAGTTCAGAGAAGACATAATTCCTGTAGTAACTTTAGCAAGCCTCGCGGGCATTCAGGCACTGGTTCATACGGCTTCAAACGAAGACCTGAGCGGAGTTTGGCAGGATCTACTTCATTTGCCGTCCTGGGTGGTTAAAGAAAGGTAAAGTACGATCTTCCCTTTTAATTAAGCAGTGTTGATGCCTCTTAGCTTCGATGCCATCGCGCCGGTGCTGACCACACGAGAAGCTGCTGCTTCGGCAATGCGGCAAAACGAAAGATCTAATATGCTCTTCTATGCAAGCCCATCGAATCTGTTGCTTCATGAAATTCACGCTGTGCGGGTGTCCCTATCCATTGCGCTGGAGCACAATGAGGCGCAGTTCAGCCTCAACCGAGCCGTATACCTTACAGAGTTGCAGGAAAAAGCTACTGGGCTCGGTCTTGAGATTGCATCGTTGATCATGTCTGACGTTGCAAACACTTTGTGGTCCCAGGGAGAAGTTTCGGCGCCGATCGAAATGCTCAGAGGGCTGCAGAGTGTGAGAGCCACGGCCAGAAATGCCCTGCCACTTAGCAAGGCCGAATTACTGACAGACCTCGGCCAGAAACTAAGCAAAGCCCGATTAGACCGACCGGACGAGATTACTACCCACTACTTGCAACCAGCAATTGAGGCATTGGGCAAAGAAACCACGGGCATCATGGCAGGTCGTGTATATCACAACTTCGCCGCGTTTTGTGATGAGCAGCTGCAGGACTCGGCTGCAAGAGATGATTTCGATCGAGTTTCGAAGATCAGACATCGCAAGTTACAGGAAGTCAACGAACTTGCTGAGATGTACCAAACAGCTTCTGGTGGAGACAAAAACTTAGTCAAAGCCCATTACGGGAAAGCAAAGACCTGGTTCAAGCTTGATGACGAAGAGTACCGACGGCTTAAAACGAATCGTGAACGTCTTCTGCAGAAATCTTTAGAAAACTATTTGCTATCTCTACAAGCTTGCGACAGCTACGGAAAGGACGTGCTTCGACTTATGTCTCTGTGGCTTGGCAATGCCGATGTGGCTGAAGCCAACCAGACTGTTAGCCAGTACTTGAAATCCCTTCCCACTATCAAGCTTGCACCATTTATGAACCAGCTGTCATCAAGGTTGGTAGACAGCGCAGACGATTTCCAGAAGGTACTCTTCAAGTTATTGTTCAGAATCTGTTGTGACCATCCTTACCACAGTCTCTACCAGCTTTTTGCTGTGTGTAAGACGAAGGGCGCTCAGAACGACACCGTGGCAGCATCACGGCACAAGAGTGCTACAAAACTTTCGAATGAAGTGCATTCTAAAGGCGGCACATCGTCATCGATCTGGATATCCGTGCATAATGGGGCAGTGCATTTTGTCAATCTCGCGCAGGAGAAACCCGACAAGGAGGTGAAGACGGGTTCCAAAATCGCACTACAGAATTTCAGATTTGGGGTGAAGTTGGAACATACGACACAAAGCGCGAGCAACAAAATCCCGCCTCCAACGATGGATATTCCCCTCCGAGCGGATAAAGATTACTCGTCGACTCCAACACTCGAAAATTTTGAGCCACAAATATCGATTGCTGGGGGGGTGTCGGCACCGAAGATCATCACAGCGATTGCATCGGATGGATCACGACACAAGATGCTCCTCAAAGGTGGCAATGACGACCTTCGGCAGGATGCTATTATGGAACAAGTGTTTGCGCAAGTTTCAGACCTGCTTCAGGACCACCGGCCCACACGGCAGCGTGATCTAGGTATTCGTACGTACAAGGTCATCCCCTTGACGCAAAATGCAGGCATCATCGAGTTTGTGCAAAACACCACGCCGTTGCATGAATACCTCTTGCCCGCTCACGCAAGATATTTCCCTAAAGACTACAAGTCTCACATATGTCGTAAAGCGATATCTGAAGCAGCGACCAGGAAGACGGAAGAGCGAGTAAGCGTTTATCGCAGAATTACGCAAAACTTTCACCCCGTGATGCGGTTTTTCTTCATGGAACATTTTCTCGATCCCAATGAGTGGTTTCGCAAACGACTAAACTATTCCCGGTCTACGGCAGCAATCAGTATGCTCGGCCACGTGCTTGGGCTCGGGGACCGACACGGACACAATATTTTACTCGACACGCACAGCGGTGAAGTTGTACACATCGATCTCGGTGTCGCGTTTGAAGCGGGTCGAGTGCTCCCAATCCCCGAAGTTGTGCCGTTCCGACTGACTCGAGATCTTGTGGATGGCATGGGTATCAGTGGAGTAGAGGGACCGTTCAGACGATGTTGTAATTTCACGCTCGAGGCACTTCGGAAAAGTCAAGATGCGATCATGACGATTCTCGACGTGCTGAGGTGGGATCCGCTCTACAGCTGGTCAACGTCGCCTCTGCGGGTTCAGCGCATGCAGGACCAGCAAGAGCGTGAGGCCGCGGCCGCGGCCGCCCTGGCAGCTTCGAACAACGAGGACAAAGCAACACCAGCACCTGATCAGAGAGGTATGGATGGGGGAGGAAAAGCAGCGAAGGAGGATGCGAAACTGGATGCAGGTGTCAATGAGCCCGGCGAAGCAGATCGAGCTCTTGCCGTAGTGGCGAAGAAGCTGTCTGCCACACTCAGCGTCGAGGCGACCGTGAATGAACTCATACGACAGGCGACCGATGAGAGACATCTCGCGGTTCTATACTGTGGGTGGGCTGCATACGTATGAATAAGTCGACCTGATGGAGATCAACATTGAATTCAATACCTGAGTAATTGCAATGTGCAGACCTGCCTGTCACGTAATGAATTCCCACTTAGAACGGGAGAGTGAGCATCGATGATGATTATGTGGTGAGGAGGGTATCAAGTCACTTGATTGTAGGTTGAAGCTAAGCTGAAGTTGTGGCGGATGCAATTCCTGATCAGGCAGAAACGCGTCACAACGCGTCCTCAAAAAGTGATCACTATGACCGTCGATACTTATACCGGAAAGAATCCTTATGGGCCATCACTCCGTGTATCCACCACTAATCGTACCCGTTTTGGCATGCAGCAGTCGAGGAATATTGCCTTTGGCTGATCGTGTCTTTACCTATCTCTAACCGAAAGCCTTCCGTGACATCGTTATCGCCTTCATCGTATTAATGCCTTTGTCATCATGGCACGAAAGCCGAAAGCACGAGATCCTACGCCAGAGTCTGAGAGCGACAGTGGCAGTCAAGCGCAGCATGAGACCCTTGGCGCACCACCTACTGAAATAGATCCGTACGCAGTCCTCTCCCTCGAACGAACGGCCACTGCAGATCAAATCAAATCTGCCTACCGGAAAGCCGCGCTGCGATGTCATCCAGACAAAGCGTCCGATGACGACAAAAATTCTGCGCATGAGAGGTTTCAAGAAGTGGCATTTGCCTACGCTATCCTCAGTGACGAGAAGCGTCGAAAGAGATACGACACTACCGGCAATACCGCTGAGACTCTACATGATGACGACGATGACTTCAACTGGGTCGATTTCTTCCGAGAGCAGACAGCAGAGGTGATGAATGCGAATGCGATTGACAAATTCAAGACGGAATACCAAGGAAGCGAGGAGGAAAAAGGGGATGTGTTGAGCGCCTACGAGGAGGGCCAGGGTGATATGGATTTTGTATACGAAACGGTGATGTGCAGCAATGTGCTGGTCGATGATGCACGATTCAGGAAAATCATTCACGAAGCTTTGGATAAGGGCGAAGTAGAGAGGTACGAGAGATTTACAAAGGAAACGGGGGTGAAGAGAAGAAAGAGGGTGGAGAGGGCAAAGGCCGAGGAGGCGGAGGCCATGGAATTGGCTGAGGAGCTGGGAGTCAAGGACCAGTTGTTTGGAAATGGGAAAGGAAACAGAAAAGGGAAAAAGAATGGTCGTGCTGGGGGCGACGAGGATGCCTTGAAAGCCTTGATACAGCAGCGACAGAAGAGTAGAGCAGACAGCTTCTTTGACAACTTGGAAGCCAAATACGGAGGTGGCGGTGCCAGCGGCAGAGCCCAGAGCAAGAGCAAACGGAAGCCTGACGAGCCACCGGAAGAGATGTTTCAAAAGAACGCGAAGAAGGCCAAAGGCAAGACACGCTGAGATCGGCATTGTAAGCGCAGGTGCAGCAAGCTGTGTACGATGCCAAATTCAGTATGCATGGGCTCATGCTGTCCATCAGTGGCTGTGTTACAATGCCAAAACTTGAATGGTAGACATGCAAGGCAACTGTACCAATGCGTTGGCAACTGCGGCATGGTTTTAGAAACACGTGAGATCACGCGGAGCAATTGGTACGAGACGACAAATGACTTGGTAATGACATTAGCCAAGGCACATCGAGCTCCCACCAGCGAAGGTACCTAGGTAGGAACAACAAGATCACGAATTATGACACTTCCTATTCGAATGAACGACAAGTCTGCCGATGTCGTACAAAGTAGCAAAAGCACTGGCCATCGATTGTGCCGGATGACGCGAAAAGGGAGCGTAATGGGCACGCTAGAAGGTACGTAGAAGTGATGGAAGGTCCGTCTCGCACATGTTTTGTTCGCCTAATACCTCTCGCTAAGAATTCGTCGGCTGATCTGCCACATGTCGATCGATTCTTTCATTCAATCCCGGTCAAACCCGCGCTCATGGTTGTGAACAAGCTCGAGTCTTTTGTCCACATTTGGATTTGGTGCTCTGCTCAACAATGTATGCTCTAATTGCAAGTGTCACGATCTAGCATTTGTGCCGAGACGTTGTCCACGGTGGCACAACTTGAAAGTGAAGCAGCATCGCACGACATATTACCTGGATCCATCAAGTTGGGCGAACTGGTAGGGCAAGCCTGAAGGGCACGCGCGGAGTTAAAAAGGGAGGCGACCGTTAGCTCCAAAAGGGCAAGGCGGCATCCCTGACGCCGTAGTCATCCTATCAATTGCTGTTTTGGTGCTTGGGGACGGGCCGCTACTTGTATCGTGACTGGCTGGACAGCGAGCGATGGCTCTCCTTGCAGCAACGTTCTTTCACGCGAGGAGTCATCACAGCCCGGATTTTGCAGACGTTCGTTGCACCGCATTACATTCTGCACAGATGTCCCTGATTTGCAGGTGAGATGATTAGGCAACCCTTAGATGTGTCACCGGCTTTACGAGTAAGTGGTACTACTGGTGTCCGCGATGGGACTTTGTATTTTCCTATTTGGCTGCTGTGAAGAAAAAAAACCCACGTTACCAAAAAAAATAATTATTTTGTTCTCCAAAACTTTGACGACCAGTCCCGCACCGTGATCTCGTGTCATTGGTCCACTAGGAGGGACGAACAACGAAAGCATGGGATGCAAGTGACTCCCCTCTGTAACGCACAGGCACCAACTTTGAACGAGAGGCAGACAGGCAAACTGACAGACAGAACGACAGATGTGAGCAGGCAGTGTAGATCTTTACCCTTCCTTGGTCTGCTGCTGCAGGCAATTGATGCGACGGTGAAAGAAGAATGAAGAACAACGATTACATAGTATGGCAAACGTAAAGCCACTCACAAGAGGCGCAAAAAAGTCTAGTGTCAAACTGGTCCAGGATGTGGCAGCCCAACCGTAACCATCGCTGGTCCTTGCCAAGGCTAGCGTCCTCCTCCCTATTGAACTTTTTCTCCGACTACTGCAACTGCTGCTTGCGCTCTTTCCTCCTCTGCATAATAGATCTTTTTTAGTATCTCATCGTCTGCCTCATCCTCACCATACCCACGGTGAGGTTAATTCATGTTTGGTATTGACTAGCTCTACCTACACCTTGTCTAGAGAACCCAACGCATTGTCGCTTTTGGTTTTGGTGACCTCGCCAACCAACGACAAAAGCCAGGCAATCTCCTCTCTTCGCCTCGACTCTCCATCCACCACGCGGCTTCCCTTAATTGAGACAGTCGTCGCCACATTCTCTCTCGACCTGCCACTGTTCTACTCTCAGAAGCATTCGCTGCTTGGTCACCTGCGGGCTCAGGCGAGGACGAAAGCATCACCACCAGACCCAGGCTCGGTCAATCTTCGATAAATCCTGCCCTGCCTTGCGACCACCCGAACCAAAATTTCCATCTGTCGCAATTAATCACAACTCGACGCCTGCACCTCGACATTCACTCTCTAGGCCGTCTTCTTCTCCACGCAGGTGGCATTTGACACTCACTTCAGTCGCTGTCAGAGCGCAATTTGTTCAAACATCGGATCCAAATTGCGCAAACGCAGTGCGATCGATTCACTTCGCCCCCTGCCGCTCGTCTTTCAAACTCTATGTATCTGAGCCTGAAAGCATGTCGACACAAAATACAAACCCTCCGATAAATCACGCTGCCACCGACGCACCTGTCAACGGCAGAAATCCAGTCGTTCCTGTCATTCCCCTGAACGGAAATCCTTCCTTCTCCAACGACCACAAGCGAGCTCCGTCCATGACGGTCACGCCTGCTGGAACCACCAGCTACAATCCCAACGGTCCCTCCCAGAACAAGGCCAACGTTCAGTTTGGGTCGCTCAACAACAGTGGAAATGCTGGCCAATCTCCTGCAGCCGCCACACCTCAACCCGCTCACACTCAAGTTAACAACCTCGGTGTGAGCAATCTGGCGCCCCGGATGCCTTCTCCATCAAATTCACCGTCTCCCATTCCTCAACCGTCCCAAGTCAGTGGTGGACGTCCTCCCTCGGACCTGTCCGGCCCTGGCAAGAACATGAACTTTGGTCAATTTGGCAATGAAGGTGCTGATGTTAATGTACGCAATTTGACTTTTACCTCTCTCTAGCAGAATCGCTAACCATTGTTGACAGGGCATGACTCGGTCGTTGTCACAAATGCAGATGGGCGGCCACGATCGACGTGGTTCCCAACAAAGTATCCACGGAAATGTCCCTGCTCATGATCTTCCCACCGGCTCTGGACGAGGCGGCTATGCCAATCGAGGCGGTCGCGGAGGCTATGGCAACCAATACGGTGGTCATATGTCGTTCAACCCCAACAACAACTTCCGTCCCAACAACGGCCAAGGCAGCTTCCGAGGCCGTGGAGGCCACAATATGCAATATCAGAGCTCGCCTTCGATGCAGCATCGCCAGCCCGTGATGAACAACATGCCCGGAACTCCCCAGCAGATGGCAGCTATGCATATGAACCCGGCTATGCAAAACATGAATCCCTATGGTTACGCTCAATACCCTGTAAATAAGCCCCATTTCCGTTCTTCTTCTGATGCCGCCCGAGGCAAGCCGCGAGGTTCAGGTTCAGGTCCAACGCGCATGGGAAAGTCGGCCAAGAGACACAAAGATCACAGACCGAATGGCAAGCCGGTCGTCCCAAGCATGGACCCTGCTTCTGATGGTTATGTCGGTCCTGCTCTTGACCATGCCTCCCCAAGAATGTGCTCCCTCCCTGCCTTGGTGGTGGCCTTCCCCTGCCCTGATTTGTCTCCCGCAAGTGGTAATTTTGAAACCTTTCTGACACACAAATCTCAGGCCGCATACGGACAGGTGCCCATCGCCGCCGATCCCAGCATCTCATACAATGCTCAGTATCAACAGTACTATCCCCAGCAGTACCAGGCCTATCCGCCTCAGTCGCCTCGACCTCCCTACAATCAGCCTGGCTATGGCGGCCAGCAAATGCAGGCGAGCTTCAGCAACCAAGGTCAAATGCCTCAGCCTATGTCCCGCCAGTCATCCCAGATGTCGGGAGCGGCCGAACGACCTGCTTCAAGCATAGGCCAGACTCCTCAAACTCCATCGTCCGCCCTGCATCACGCCTCAGCCCGCGCCCCGAGCGTTTCGGGCGAGAAGAGCAATTTCATCCCTCCACAGAAGAAGAGCTCCGCCGTCGTCATCAAGAACGCTGCGGGCGAAATTGTCGACTTCAGCAAAAAGGCTCCTGCTGCCACGCCGACTGTCCCCGTCGTCACCCCAACCGCCCCCACTCCTCCAAGTCGAACAGGGAGTGCCGTCAGTGCGGCGCACTCCAGAACCGACAGCCAAAGCGCGAAGCCCGAGCAGAACAGTGATGATAAGAAGAAGGCCATGCAAGAAGCCATTGCTCGAAAGATTGCCCAAGATAAGGAGGACGAAGCAGAAAAGCTGCGGAAGTTGAAGCAAGCCGAAGAAGAAGAGGCGCAGATGGAGGCTGAAGCAAAGGCTGCCGCCGAACGTGGAGCTGCGGAAAAACAAGCTGAAGCTGAACGACTCGAGCGGGAAGCGGAAGCCGCTCGAGAGGCCGAAGAGAAACTCAAGGCCGAAGAGGAAGCCAAGGCTAAGGCGGCCGAGGAACAAAAGGCGAAAGAGGCAGAAGAAGCCCAGGCTAGAGCTGCTGAAGAAGAAAAGACCAAAGCTGCTGAAGAAGAGAAGGCGAAGGCTGCTGCCGAGCAGCCCTCCACTACCGACGAAGACGATGAGTTCGAGCGCATGGTTGCGGAGATGGAACGCGAACAAGCTGAAAAGGAAGCCGAGGAAGCCCGTCGGGAAGAGGAGTACATGAAAAAGAAGGCAGTGGAAAAGGAGGCCCAACGCAAGAAGGAACAAGAGGAAGCAGCCGCCTACGAAGCCAATATGAAAGAGCTCGAGCTCAAGGCTGACGAAGAGGAACGCACTCGAGAGCGGAAGCGAGCGGAAGGTACACTCGACGATGAGTCCAAGAAGCTGTTCGCTGCTCTCAAAGCGGGAGATGCCGGTGCAGGCGAGTCGACTGAAGGGAGTCCAGGAGCTGCGACCCCTGCCGAGAGTGGTGCCGCCACTCCTTTGTCTGAGATTTCCATGGGCGCCCCAGCCAAAGGCCCAGGTCAAAGTCGGAAGCCTAAGCCTTCGGAGCTGTCGCTCAACACCAAGGCAACTACTGAGCCTCCTGAGCCAAGCGCAACACTCAAGTCTTTGAACTCGGCTCGCAAACTGGGAGATCCCACCACGGTGAGCTATCCCAGTGGCATTGTTTCACCGAACCCAGCTCTGAACGCCAATGCTCCGGCGGATCGCAAATTCAAATACAACAAGGAATTCCTGCTGCAATTCCAAAACGTGTTCAAGGAGAAGCCTTCGCTTGATTGGGACCAGAAGATCCGCGAAGCGTTGGGCCATGATGACTCAGCCCGAGCACAGACTGCTAGGACGCCGTCTGGCATGGGTGGTCGCAGTGCTTCAAACCGAGGTCCTGCTAGTAGTGCCTTTGGCGGTCCGATGGGTGCCTTTGGCGGAGGACCAACACGAACTCTGCCACCAGGCACAACTTCCGATCAGCGATTCGCTGCGTCAAACGCCGCTCTACGTGGAGGGCCAATGGCTCCGAATCCATTTGCCTTTGGTCGACCCGGTTCCATGGGTCCGCCGATGGGTCGGACACCGTCGAACAACCCACTCGGTGCACTTCCTGGCTCGCCTAGAGTTGGTGGTGCTAGCCGCGGTGGCTCTCGTGCCGAAAGTAAGCGGGCCAAGCAGACGGCGAAACACGAGGCTGAGGCCAACAAATCCATGCCTCTGACCGCTGGCCTGAATATCGGCAACCTGGAAGTATCCTCATCTGGGTGGAAGGCACGCAGCGTAGGCCAGACGGCTGGCCCGGGCCAAGCTGCTGTTGGACCCGACGGCTACATGGAAGCTGACGTAGTCCAGCGCAAGGTCAAGGCTAGTCTGAATAAGATGACGCCCGAAAAGTTTGACAGGATCTCGGATCTGATCCTTGAGATCGCTGCGCAGTCGAAAGTCGAGTCCGACGGCCGAACTTTGCGACAAGTCATTCAGCTCGTGTTTGAGAAGGCTACCGATGAAGCTCACTGGGCCCCTATGTATGCCAAATTCTGTTACAAGATGTTGTCCAGTATGAGCAACGAGATCAAGGACGAAGGCATCAAAGACAAGAACGGAAATGTTGTTGCCGGTGGCAATCTATTCCGAAAGTACCTTCTTAACCGATGTCAAGAGGAGTTTGAGAAAGGATGGAAAGTCAATCTCCCACCGCGGAAGGAAGGCGAGACAGAAGAAGCTGCTATGCTGTCCGATGAATACTACGTGGCTGCTGCTGCCAAGCGACGAGGTCTTGGCCTCGTCAAGTTCATCGGTGAGCTCTTCAAGCTCAGCATGCTCACCGAGAGAATCATGCATGAGTGCGTTAAGAAACTTCTTGACCATGAGGGCACTCCAGATGAAGCCGAAGTGGAGAGCTTGAGCAGTCTCCTGAAAACCATCGGTAGGCAGCTTGACAGCCCAGAAACCAAGGCTGTTGGCCGGATGGATGCCTACTTTGAGCGGATTCAAGCAACGCTCTCTCTGCCCGACCTGCCAAGTCGTCTGAGGTTCATGCTGATGGACATTGTGGACCTGCGAAAGGCTGGTTGGCAGTCGAAGGATGCTGACAAAGGGCCGAAGACGATTCAGCAGATCCACGAAGAAGCTGACGCGGCTCGTCAAGCAGAAGAGATGCAGAGACTGGCCAGCCAAGCAGCCGGTCGCGGCGCAGGGCGTATACCAATGGGTCGAGGGGACGCCAGAAGTTTTAGTGGTGCTGGCGGCCCTATGCCACCGCCTGACACATCAAGCCGTGTTGCTGCAGAAGATCTACGGCGGCTGGGCGGTCGTGTCCAAAGACAAACATCCACGCCCGGGGGTGGCTTTGGGCCTTCTGCGCTCGGAGCCCGAACAAATAGTCGGCGCGGCCTCGGGCCAAACATTGCCAGTGCTGGTACTAGCAGGACCGGCACACCACCGGCACCGAGCGACGCCAAAAAGGACGAGAGCAGTACAAATGCGTTCAGGTAAGTTGTTTACCCGCCATAATTTCGAAACTTAGCTAACCCGACGACAGTGCACTAGCAGCCTTAGAAGGAGGAGATGGGCCGACTTCACCAGCCTCTCACCCAGCCTCACCGCCTATCCAGAAGTCCCAGCCAGTCGAGCGCGAACGATCACGATCGCCCGAAAAGAAGGCAGAATAAACGATTGGCGTGGTCGTGACCACTTGTACATTACTACATTACACCATTCGACGTCGATACAAGTAATAATTGAACGGCCGCCTGTGGGGATGTCTTCTGGAGGCACCATTGATCAGAAGGTGAGGTGAGCTTGATCCACTTCAGGCTATGACGAAAGGTGTTGCATTGTGATACCCGGTGACGAGCAGCTTATCAGAGACTCCTCGTCACCACTAAAATCTTGTCGACTTTTTTACGACGCATAGCGGGTCGATGTTCTTTCTAGACTGTCTTTATACTGGGCGCATTCGCGGAGCAGAATTGGATTGCATTACAGTCGCAATCGTCACTGCAGTCGATGCAGCCGATGTACCAACAGATGCCTTTCCAATACAGGGAGAGAGTCCAATTCGGATATTGCCTAATCAATCACTTTTGAAGGATAAATCGTGGCTTGACTTGAAGTTCGGGGCGAGTGTGCACAAAGGGGGGTACACAAAAGTGCAGGGAGCTAGGCATGGCTGAGCTATTTATGCAAACGTGTTGTGTAGAGCGCGAAAAGTACATTGAGGAGAACTTTTGCCTGAGAAAGACTTTTTCTTTATGTGCTGCGTCATTGACTTGACCTGACTCTCCCTGATCACGCCCGATAACGTCCACACGTAGGTATACATAATGCTGTTCCAGCGCGGTCCCATGAGGATGATGCGCGAAGGTCGAAAGAGCACAATGATGCAGCAAGAAAGCGCCCGCAAAAGAGTCGTTCACCCACTCGCGGACTCTGGCTCCGATTCAGATACGCTGGATGACCAGCGTTTAAGTTAAATAGTATCCCCACGTGCCTAATAAATACGAATATGAATAGAGCAAAACAAGAATAATGAGGGTGACCGGGAGCATGTTTTCATAAGAAAAGGGGGGTCTAGAGAAGCATGGATTTTCATGGGAGAGGATCCCGGGGGGGGGAAAGGAGGAGGAGCAGGATGCATCCGATGCGGACATAAGAAAGATTTGAAGAGACTCGGATCGAGATCCTTTGGGAGGTATATTTCCTGTGAATTAACTCTCGTTCTCCAATCTTGTTCTTTCTTTTTCCCCAGTGGGCAAGGAGAGAGCTTGACCCTCTAGGCCCGAACCCCTCTCTATCGCCGCTACAGGATTATCTCTCGGCTCTGGAAGCATGTTTTGTTTCAAGGCTGCATTTTCCCCCCACCACTAGCACCACGTTCTTTCTCGTGGCCACTGTAGCCTTTTGTTTCGCAACAGTTATGGGCTAGGTGTGTTGGCAAAAAAATTTCGGCGTTCAGAGAAGGGAAGGTCTGCTCTGCTCTGCGTCCGGGGCGTATGTCACAGTCATAGTCTCTCTGCTTGTACCTGTAATCTTGATTTTTTGCAGGCCTTCGCTCGTCAGTCCTCACTACCTGGGTACTTTCATCACCTCGACCCCAGAAATCCTGTCATCCATGGATGTCTCGATATCGGAGCAAGCAATCAGTAAACATCGTGTTTTCTGAACCCCCTATCCCTATGGCCTCGTCCCCCACCCTCCGACTCTGGGCTCCGAAATCTCAAGAAAACATATTAATGGTCCAGGGGGGTGCTGCTCTTGGTCTTTTCCTCCTGCGATTCGGCTGCCTGATTTTTGTAATCAGCTCAGCCGAAGGTACCGCACCAGGGGGGAAAGATAGTAATTCCGACAAGCCATTTTTACTGTATTGTATTGTGTGGTGTCCATCGACATGCGGATCCTTGGTGTCTCTGTAATAACACATTTCCCCCCTTGATAATAGAGGCGAATAATTGCCCTTTTGTTTTGTTTTCCTTACTGCTTGTCGCCTTCGATCTTCGGCTTGACTGCTCCCATCCCGACTTTCTCGCTCTTGAGGTCGGCGCTTAGCCCATCGTCGTCCTCGTCCGTGGCATTGACTTCGATGAAGTGGTAGAGCACGATGAGCAGCATTGCCGCGCTCCCTAGGAAGAGTGCGAGGGTGTACAGCTGGTTGTCTGAGATCATTTTGTTTTTGTTTTTGGAGAGACAACAGTAAGGGGGGTTGGAGTCGTAGAAAAGACGTAAAAGGCTTCTTTTTTTCTCTGTCTCTCTTAGTTGTTGACCTGTTTTTACGTTCGGCTCGATTGAATCTGAAATGTTGGATTGTGTTGAAGTTTCGAGAATCGATTTTACTCAGTCAAGGAGAAAGGGATTTTTTAATGGATAGAATTGAAGTTAATGTGCAATTACACGGCGACAGTTGTTTCAGTTTGAAGGCTCTAGTATGCTCGATTTTGTCTGTTGATACCGACCACTTCTAAGTACTACAGCACTATTATCGTTTTGTGAACAGTCAGTTGCGGAGAACGTGGTTTACGAGGCTGAGATTTTAGAGGGCCAGGCCGAATTTCTTCCACTCCGAGTCCGAGTCCTGAATCCGAACTCGCACCCTCAACGGTGTTGGGCTTTTGTATAGAACCTGAACTTGCACCTGGCACTGCTCGCAGTTTACTTAACATAGCGTTCTGTACGAAGTACAAATCTTGAACATATACTCTTCAAGAAAATGCAGTATTCAAAGTTCTCAGAAAGCGATCGGTTGCTCTATAATTTCAAATGACCGGGTGGTCCTGCCACTTTGATTTACACGAAGATGGGATTGAAATTTGGTGGCTCATCCACTGCTGCGGGCTCCTTGTTGAGCAGCCAGCCAAACCCGTCGACCTGATCCCGACGAAACGTTTTGCTTGATTTGAGAAATGGAAGGAAGGCCCAGTGACCGTGCGGAAGACCAGGGTAGACATCAACCTTTGTCTTGATCCCGTTGTCCTTCTCCAACATGGTTGCATAAATCAGCCCTTCGTCTCGTAGCGGGTCCAACCCGTCAATCTGGAAGTAAGCCGGAGGAAGGTTTTCGTGTCCATTAGGATGAGCAATAACATTAACTATAACGAGTAAGCATAAAAAATTTTCGACTTTCGCGAGGTAGCTGTCTACTCACATAGGACATAGTCTTTGGTGTCTGGCAAGTAGCCACGGTTGAACATGTCGATAGCAGCCACAGGCAGGAGAGGTGATTCGGCGTTTTGCTCATACGACAGCCAGCGGTCGCGGTACTTTTCTGGGATAAGGTCGGAAGAACCCACAACTGGGATAGCAAGGTACTGCCCGGTTAGCGGAGGCGATAGACCCTCGTCTCTTGCAAGGTGCGCAAGCACAGCCGTGATATTGCCACCGGCTGAACTTCCTCCGACAATAAAACCCTGCGTCGGATCCGCTCCAAAGGATTTGGCATTGGCCGCAGCCCATCTCAGAGAGTCCCAGGCGTCGTTGATTGCGTGGGGAAACTTGAACTCTGGCCCGAGTCGGTAGGAGCACGACAGGCAGACCGCGCCAAACGCCTGAACCATCCGCTGACAGGTGTGCTCCTCGCTTTCGGGGCAGCCAGTGCAGAAGCCACCAGCATGGTACATCACGACCAATGGCGACCCTGCGGCTGGAGGCTCAGTTGGCTGATACAGCTTGGCCCGCATTTGAGTTCCATCCCTGCTGGTATAATGCGTTTCGGATTGCTTGACGTTAGAGGGCGGGTCTCCCACTGTCTTTGCGAGTTGTAGATTGAGTTGTGTAGATTCCAATTTGAACCCCTTCAAATCATTGAAGTCTATCGGTGGAAGCTTGTTGTCTTTGAGAAACTGCAAATCAGCTTGGTCAATAAGAGGACATCGCACGCAACTCTCGTCATATCCTTGCCTGTTCAAATTCGGGATCGATCTCGCCCAGCTTCAAAATCTCTTCCCGTGTTTCGTACGGCATGGTGTCGTAAGTTACAGCTTTCTGGAAAGTTAAAACTCGTCTTGGTTCTCACATCCGCAAAATGTTTTATAGCTGATGGCTGACGTCTTTAGCTAACGGAAGCTGACGGAGGCTGGGGGATCTGCGAAAGCTGTATTGAACAAACTCACTCCGTATGCGTGATGGGAACTTTATTGCTGATATAAGTGGGGTTTTCTTTACAGGAGTTTGCACGACATTTGGACATTTGTGTTGGTTCGAAACCCTACAAAGATAACGCCCGATGGGGGGCTTTCATCCTAGCGAGTGTTCTGAATCACTGGATTAACTACTAGCAAAGAAGGAGAATTCTACTTGGACGGACAGCAGACGGACAGAGATAATGTCGAGCAAAATAGGTACATAATGTAGTCCACTGGGTCAGCCGCAGCCAAAAGACATGATTTCAAAATCTCTGAATTTCAGCCTTGTTAAAAGAGCCTGACCCATTGGACCCCTCGAGCCCCTATGACCCATTGAGGCCAAATCTACAGCGGGCCTAGAAAGTGCCTTGGGCCTTGTCTTTGTGGCGGTCTTGGCATGTCAAGGGGCGGACAATTGGTTGCCCCGGTAAGAAGAGCTACTCGGAGCTGTTCGAACCGGTCAATATCTGGTCGGAATGTTTGGTGCCCATTCTGCGACTGGGTACAAACAGCCTCTTATATGATGTCTAAAATGAATCGCTTCTCGTCAAATGTAAGTGCTCGCTTGGTTATGATTACACCCTTGGGTTTGCCAGCTCTTTTATGCGCCTTCCTTCCCCGTAGGCTTGAATTTGTTTCGAGGTGCTAAAGTTGGGGAATCAGTATGACTTAGACTGAGAGCAAGTCTCTGAGCCTGGGGCAGGACTTCTAGCATCCTGGCAATTGGTCCGCGGACGAAATGAACATGCCGGTATAAAGAGGTCTTGTCAGCCTTGGATGCCTACCACAACTTAGATTGTTTTATGAAGGGGGTAAGCCGTCAGACAGCTTGCTGAAAACTCTCCTCGCAACTGGACCATTCATCAGGAAGCCAACCATTCGAACATGCCTACGTACGCCTTACTCGGAGCGACGGGCTCGACCGGATCAGCGATCCTACGATGTCTACTGTCACACCCTCCAAAGCACCTCACGCTCAACATCTTCGTACGATCACCATCGAAACTCCGCAAGGCATTTCCCGGTCTAGAAAGCACGACCGTCTTCAAGACCAACATCTTCGAAGGCACACCCAGCGACGCAACAGCAATGCAAGCATGTCTCAAGGATGTCGACATAGCGATGGCGTGCATCGGGTCAAACCACAGCACTCGAGGCATCTCCCTCATGTCCGACACCGCCGCTGCGATTGTTGACGCTCTTGCCGTGCATCAGAAAGCTCGAGAATCCGCTTTCAAGCCTCCAACGGTACTTCAACTCCGGAGCTCTATCATGAACCCGGCCTTCAAAGCTAGCCAACCGTGGGTCGCTCGAACCCTCACATCCTTTTGCTTTCACTACACCTACGAAGACTTGAAGCGAGCTTGCAACATCCTAGCCTCTGCCGCGGCAGATACACCGTGTCTGTTGAAGTATATCTTGGTAGATCCGCCATCGATCCACGACCCTGATGGGACAACGCCGACGGGATACAAGTTGGTTTCAGGTGGGCAGCAGAATCCCGCGCTGAGCTATGCGGATTTAGGCGTGGCATTTTGTGAAATAGCAGAACGAAGCGAGGAGTTTGAAGGGAAGGCGGTCGGTGTCACGGCGACAGGTGCTGTGCATATGACCTTTGGGAAGTTGGCTGGATATGCCGTTGTAGGAGTGGGAGGGAGACTATTGGGCTGAGACGGGAGATTTTTGGTTATTTGACAAAAGCGGAGAAAGTCTCCTTGTCTGGAGAAAACTAGGCAACATCGCGATCCTTTCCGTGCTTGGTCTTGAATTGACTATGGTGCAAAAGTGGTGCGAGGTCAAACAGTTAGCATATACTAAAGCGGCTTATTACGGATCGACCCATTTTGATACCATCATAATCCCGGAGCGAACATGCTACTTATCTATATGGTGAACATTGCAGGGACCGACTCTGCGTCTGCTCATCCGGTGATAAACTTCAGGTTAAGAGGCTAATGGAAGGGGCTCCATTCAGTCTAGGTTCTGTTTGAAATTCAAAGGCTTTTGGTGATTTCTCATGGCCTTGTTTTCCTACCTACTTTTACACCCTTTCCTCGTTCCGTACATGACTTTGAGATCTAGTAGTCTCGCACGCTTTGTGCTTCTACGATAGAATGGCGTGGCGATTCTCGAACGACAATTTCCTGGTAATTCCGCCGTCTAACGATCGACTTCCACCATTTGCTAGTTGGCCGAACTCTGTGACACGCCAGACGAGCAACCAGGCTGGTAGAACTCGAACATCTTGCGCCTGTCAAGCCAAGCCACTCTAAGCACCAAACTGCTGATCATAATCTGTCAATGTGAACCTGTATTTGACCTGATTGTTCTTGACTCTTTCAACAGCTTCAGCACAGCCTTTCTCCGAGATCGGGATCGTCTCGACCATTGGCCGTAGGTTTTTCTCCGAGGCAAGCTTCAGCATGGCAAGACATTCAGGTCTGCTTCCAATGTGTGACGCGCCAATGGATGAGCCGTTCGGCATGAACTGCTGTGGATTGAGGTTTGGGATGGGCTCGTCCGGCAGACCGACTTGGTGGAAATGACAGTTGACTTTGAGAATGGACAAATACTTGTCTATGTCGAACGTGTGAGTCATGTCAGCACTGTTTAGCACAAAGTCGAACTTGAAGGCAAGCGGCTCGGCCCAATTGTCATCGCTGCTTAGAACGAAGTCCTTAGCACCAAGTTTGAAAGCGTCATCTCTCTTCCTGGGTGAGTGAGATATCACAGTGACATCAGCGCCTAGAGCATTCGCCCATATCACTCCAAAATGCCCCAGACCGCCGAGACCAACTATAGCCACTTGCTTCCCGGGGCCTATTCCTGCCCGCACCAAAGGTGAATACGTCGTCAACCCCGCGCACAACATCGGAGCAGCCAGGTGTGATGGAATGTTGTCCGGGATGGGAAACACGAAGTACTCATGGGCTCGAATGTGAGATGAGTAACCTCCTTGTGAGATGATCTGGTCGGGGTCGACTTCTTTTGGATAGGGCTGTCCGTAGGTGTCTGTGGCAGCAAGTCAGCCTCCTTTTCCACAGAGTCTCCTGTTCACTGCACGCACCAACCATATGAGGACAATAGTTCTCGTTGTCGCTCTTGCAGTTTTGACACTTCAGACACGCCCAAATCTGAGCTCCAACACCTGCTCTGTCTCCAACCTTCAGTGTTGTCACCTTGGGCCCTACTTTTATAACCTTGCCCACGATTTCATGGCCGACTGCAATGGGGGTAGGCGCGGATCCCCACCCACCAGTGATTGTGTGGACGTCGGATCCGCAAACACCACAGCATTCGATCTTGATATCGACATCGTTATCGCCAAACTTTTTGAGTTGGAACTGCACAGATGGTTTGTCAGTAGAGAACCGTACGGGAACAGAGGACAACAGACAGATTGCTTCTTGAAGTCTTGATACTTGCCCAGCTCATTGATCATGAAACCCTCAGCTTCCTCTGGATAAGGCATGGTTACGGGGTGCGCAAGGGTGTTTTGTGAAGTCAGTTTCAGTGATTAGACAACTGGAATGGATGTGTAGCAAAGGCGACCTTCTGTTCTAGACTGGAGGAAATGTTACAGCAATCACGAGCAATCTACCTGAGCATCCGCGAAAAAATCACTGAGCGAATGATGTGACGTGGGGCGTTTCCTGAAGCCAGCCTCGGTGCGATGCTGGGATCGCACGTGGGATCGCCAGCACGAGCAAAAGTCTCCATAAACTTGTGCACCATTGCAGCAATTGGCGAGGGGCACGCAGCTCTCAATTTCACAAAACTCTGTTATGGTCATAGAAAGAGGTGTGACGTGGTGCACCCGGGCTTAAGTTTCGAGGGCCAATGATGACGACGAACATTTTCCCGAGGCTCCAAGAGATCGAATCTGGTAGGCCGGCTGCGGGTGGGATGATATACCCCAGACTTTTGAAACTCAAATTTATGGTTGAGTGATGCAAAGGATTGGTATGCTGAGGGTCGCGTTCCAGTCAAGCAAATGCGTGTCTGCGAAAGGTAGTAAGAAAGGATATTCTTCAGGAGTAGCTTCGTCACATGTAATTTGTTGTCTGAATCAAGATATGAGACTATCGGAATTGGTACCACACTAATCAGGTCGATCGCTGAAAATTAGGGAGTTTTTGTTTGTTTTGAGACTGGACAGCCTCTATCAAAATCACACTCACTTTCTCATCACTTAAGGTCTTGCAGCCAAGAGTAGAAATGGTTAAATTTTGGTAAGATAGAATCAGTTCTCATGGGCACTGTGACTGTGATAGTGCTGGTAAGTTACCCCCGGACGGAAGATGGGAAGCAAAAGGGGAAGTTACGTGGTGCGGAGGGGCTGTCTAGGTGATCACTACAAGCACAAAACCCGTTCAAAGTCTGCACAAAGGGTCCTTCATTCTGATCAGCCTATATGCCACGCTTACATATTCATCAAGTCTTCAGTAGTCAAATTGAGTATCCAGTGTGCTTGAGTCTCAAACGACATCACACGACCAAATAGCAACTAGCGCTTACTGCCTAGATTCAAAATCACACCTTTTAACGCATCCTCAACTGTTGCAGCATTGGTTTGATATGGAACGAACCTCTGGTCAGTCCTTACACTGGGATCCTCTGGATGCAGCAAGCAGATGGACCAGTTCGGCATCGGCTTCTTCCTGCCTGACTTTTCCAACGCTTCCCACTTCTTCCTCATCTCAGTCCTTACAGGATGTGGCACTGAATGTCCTATCCAGGAGACATCCCTGATGGTAGTTTGAAGTGGACCCAACCAGCGGTATATGGCGACAATGAGCCAGATCTGGCGTCGTCCAGAACTATCAGGTGCGAGTGACTCACGTGCTTGAAACATGAACTTGGTCTTGCACCCGCGCGTGTAACAAGATTGCTTACATTTACCTAGATACTCTGGGTCGCCATAGTCTCTTTTCTGTTCAGATATGCAAGGCGGGCCTTTGACTCCAGGTGGTAGTTTTTGCGTGTTGATGCAAGACCTGCAGAATCTGCTCAGCAGATAAGGGTCGCTCAGTGTGATGTGGTTACAGATAGGGAAGTCGATCGATGCTAGGGCATCGGCCACAGCTTTGACACCAAAAACTTCCTTGTATGACGAGCTTCCGCTGCTTGTCTTGTCGTTGTATAGTGGTGTGGGTGCCTGCAGGATAGCGATCTTCGTGACAAGAAGTGATGTAGCATTTGGGCTTTCTAGATCAGTCGTTGATGTTCCTTTCTCTGGTCTTTCGGCCACAGCTCTGTTGCGGATGACTTCTCTGCATCGTGAACACGATTCAATGTTTTCAGAGCGGAAGGGCGCTTCATGGCCTGCCTTGATTCGCTTGACAGTGTTTTGGTATCCTAAATGCTTGTGCGCGCATAGCCAGACTTGCCTGCAGTCTCGTTCTGCAGGTGCTAATCTTTTTTCTGCGGACGGGAATGTTCCACGCGGATGAAGATCCCGACAGAAACTGCAGACCAGCTTTTCACAATTTTCGGGGTCCTGATCCCTCTCACTCATACAAAGCCATTCGAACTTATCGTCTCCAGACAGGTAGAAAGAGGGCAATCTAAACAGATGAAAGAACCTTGCACAGGCATGGCGCAAGGCCACCTCGCTGCTTGGAGCCAGGTAGGTTTGCAGTGTTAATAGTACCTCCGTTGGCATGGACAAAATCCCCGATTCGACATTGTTGAAAACTGTTCTCTGTGACGAGCTCGTGGCATGGCTGTGTACTGATGGATTGAGTTTGCGTGGCGGCTTATCATCAAGCTTGGTGTCATCGGTGAACTTCAACCTCGAGATGAGCTGCTCGTCAGATGGTGTCAGGGAGAATGTCCTCTTGAGAGTCGGATCCGCATGGTCTGGCACAACAGCAACAGACTTGGTCCGTGACAGTCTCCGTTTGAAACGACCGAGCATTGTGGATGATTCAGGGGCCAGGCGTGGGGACAACTAATGACGAGGAGGCTGATCCGATCGATCGTGACGTTGATCCACCAGTTAGAGGTGGCGCGCACACAACTTCATGAGAAGTCTTCTGATGCTAAAGATTCAACGTGCGGCTTCTCTTTGATTGAAGTATCACCAGAGTGGCACAGAATTAATCCCATTGCAACGCTTGCCACATGAAAGAGGCTTTTCGCCATCTGGAAAAGATGTGCGGATGCACGAGGAGTTCTTACAGGCACATGTTGGAGATGCTGTTTGAGCCGACGAGATCTGAAGCACGAATCAGGAGCATTCTCCCCATGATCGATTCGGCTGATCATTCAGCCACTTAGGCCTTGATACTAAAATCGATGACGCGACCTGACAGCGAGTGCTAACGTGTTTGCTCAATGGGTCATAGGGGTTCACTGGTCAGGCTCTTTTAACAAGGCTGATATTTTGAAATTATGTTTTTTTGGCTGCGGCTGACCCATTGAGCCCAAAAACATGTTAATCACGCGTTCATCCCGTAAAACAGCTAATCTGAGCTCTGTGCTTATTATATTAACCAAGGCCCAGGCGCGCAGCTGTTCAGCTATCAGATCGGGGACGTCTTCCTCCAATTCCTCAAGCCGATCGGCAAGCTCGCGCACTGTTTCACCCTTAGTTTGCCGAACTGTCTTAAGAGCGTCGCCCATGCGCGAAGTGGGACTCTAGACCATATCACGCAATATACGCTCAAATTGCGGCCAAGTTACGGGGCGTTCGTTGTAAGTAATCCTCACCCAGTGCGACAGCGCGTCGTCACGCAAATACGACGCCGCCGTAGCGATTTTGCGGGTATCGTCTTGCTCGTCCACAGCGTCAAAGTAGACGCTGCAACCCTATAGATAGCGGCGCAGCTCGCCTAGCGTCTTGCCTGTATACAGAGGGGGTACCATTGCCCTCGGTCTCGCTGCAAATTGATCGCCGTGGCTGCGCGCCGGCGATCCGCTGGGCCTCCGCCGTCCAGACGCCACTTCAGCTTCCATCTCTTCAACCTCTTCGCGGAGGCGTTTTCTCGCCATAGCTGCGGTCAGCTGGGCGTGAATCGCGGCAACCTCCTCGTCCGTCTGGTTCTGGTGACGCTGAGGGCGCTGCGCCATGGTTACAGCGCGAGGGGCGTCTCTTTTTCGAAGGGGGCGGTCGAGGGGCAGCTGTGCGCTGCGACTGCGGTACAGCTGCGTGAAGGCGGCGGCGATGGGGGGTTAAGCGTTGAAAATTGTCAGACTGGCACTGACGTGGTCTCTGTGTGCGTCAGCTAAAGCTATGTGATTAGCTACTAACCTATGAACGACAAGCGATTCAACGCTTGAAGAGCTATCTAGGAGCTGATCTCTACTGGAGCTACATATTGAGGGGCTCCGCCAAGCCTCATGCCTTGTCAGGTGCTCTGGATCCTAACAGAATTGGCGTATTTTAGTCTTGGAATTCTATCCGTAGAGGAAGATTGTCGAGACGCCTATCTATTCTAGAAAATATAAGCGCTCTGGTCAACAACTATATCTGGCTTAGAACGAAGAAGCGGACAGACCACAGATCGATCACTATTAGCAGAATTACAGATACTTGACTTAACGCCTATCTGTAAATCGAAAGGGGTACGTTATTTCGAGGCAGCCTGTCAACAATGTTTTCGAAGGAAGGATGAGTGGTCTGGTGGAGAACCATGTCAGAGGTGCACGAAGAGAGGGGAAGGTTGTCAGTACAGTGAAGTGGAAGAGAGAACAGAGTGCTCTGATAAAGTCCTTTACTCTCAAAAAGCCTGTCTACGATGCCATCAATCGAAAGTAAAGTGCTCTGGTGAACAACCATGTCAGAGGTGTACGAAGAGAGGGGAAGGTTGTCAGAACAGCGAAGTGTATAGCCTTCGCCCTCGCCCTCGCCCTCGCCCTTAAAAGGCCTATCTACGATGCCATCAATCGAAAGTAAAGTGCTCTGGTGAACAACCATATCAGAGGTATACGAAGAGAGGGGAAGGTTGTCAGTACAGCGAAGTGGAAGAGAGAACACAAAAAGCCTGTCTACGATGCCGTCAATTGAAAGGAAAGTACTCTGGTGAACACCTATGTCAGAGGTGTACGAAGAGAGGGGAAGGTTGTCAGTACAGCGAAGTGTATAGGAGAAAAGGCCCTCGCTATTTCAGTCAACAACCTCGCATAGAAGGGGGAGATTATCTTCTCGCGTCTAATCTCGATTTCTTATATCAAAGAAAAGACAACGACAGATTACGAAGCTAGTAATATCGAGGAAAGCTCTTTTACATTCCACGCGAGCCCTCCTTACGAATATACCAACCTCGAGGTCGAAGAATAAAGCCGCTATACTTCTTAAAACCTCAGTCACTAAAGAACAAACTGGACCGGCTTCGATAGTAATAAAAATACGTTTCTCAGCACCGGCTTCGACGGCAACACCGCCAGCGATAACTATTCACTCGGACGACTAGTCCACTACACACGAACACCGACTCTCGTAGTCCTTCCGATTCTTCAACGGTGGCCTCCGACTTACTCCGTACACCGTCTTTTATCGCGATCTCCGTAAAAGTGTTCAGCAGTCACTCTTAGATCGAACCCACCTGGACCAACTACGTATCCGTAAGTCGTCATATCTGTTGATACTCCTTGCCATGACTGACCCAACTCAAAAGCTGGAGCGAGAAAAATTCCAGGAGGACATCGGTTGAACAAGCGCAAAAGAGGAAGAAGAGGCTCTATACGAGACTGTGTGTCCCGATCGGTAGTACCCGTGTGGAAGGCGCGATTCAGTGGGGCTATAAACTGCGGTTTTCGTCTTTTCATCTAACAAATGCATACGTAACATCTTCACACCGGGTAGCCCTCTCACTAACCTGTCGTCATGGACTCAGTTGTAGTGCGAAACCGATCCGCATAGATAAGAACGAATGCCCATGAGATGTCTGGCCACTTCTGGCAAGCTTGGACCAGGTCATTCGGTGTGTACTTCATGTATTAATTCTTTTCCTCTATATGGGTTGCAAAGAGAATCGCGAATAGATTTGTCGAAGTCTCATTTTGCAGGCGTTAATTACATTCGAGCCTTTAGCATGGCGAAAAGGAAGCGATCTATGTTGCAGGAACATTCCGCCGTACCTTCCTTACCGCATGCCATCGCAGAATCCCCATCCGTACCCACCACGTTGACTCCTGCTCGAAGGACTACCTCTCGACGAGCTCCAAACCGACCTGCAGACATCGGGGTGAATCCTCAACAAAATCCTGACGTCAAAGACGGCCTATCTGCCAGATGGGCCTCACCCGATGCCCAGGGACGTGAAGGCAAACAAGATTTGAAGAAACGCTCAAAGAAAAAGGGTTCAGAAATAGTCAGCACTACAAGAGCCACGGATGTAGAAACTATCAAAGTTTTGGAATCAGACTCGCCACTATCAGATCCACCGGATCTTGACGAAAAGCTGCCTGCCAGAAATGCACCCGTGAAACGGACTAAGACAACGAAACAGATCACGAAAAGGACGGAGAATGGAGAGCAAATGGATCCAGAGGCAGAGGGTGAAGAGGCTGCAGATCCAGAAGAGTTCAAGGCCGCGACATCTAGGCCACCTGCGGTCAACAGCTCATACCTACCACTACCGTGGAAAGGACGGTTAGGCTATGCCTGCTTGAATACATACCTCCGTCAAGCTACGCCCCCAGTCTTCTCCTCTCGCACATGTCGCATAGCCTCCATCCTCGAACATCGTCATCCGCTCAAAGACCCCAGCTTGCCAGAACACCCAACGAAGAACAGACCCGACAAGGAGCAACCTGCAGACATCGCACGAGGACAGGCATACGTCGAGGCGCTTGGCCTAGCAAATGCCAAAGACATTCCCAAAATGCTTCGTTGGAATGACAAATACAACATTAAGTTTCTGCGCCTGTCTTCAGAGATGTTTCCATTCGCCTCACACGATGTTTACGGCTACAAGCTTGCACCATTTGCATCCGGAGCGCTTGCAGAGGCCGGTAGGGTAGCTGCAGAGCTGGGTCACCGCCTGACCACACACCCGGGCCAGTTCACACAGCTGGGCTCACCTCGTGTCGAGGTCATTTCTGCCTCTATACGTGATCTAGAGTATCATTGTGAACTGCTGGACCTGCTGAAACTCCCTCCTCAGCAAGACCGTGATGCTGTCATGATTCTGCACATGGGCGGCATCTTCGGTGACAAGGATGCAACCATGGCTCGGTTCAAAGAAAACTATAAGAAACTCGACCAACGCATCAAGAATAGGCTTGTCTTGGAGAATGATGATGTATGCTACAGCGTGCATGACTTGCTTCCCATATGTGAGGAGTTGAACATCCCATTCGTTCTTGACTACCACCATAACAATATCATATTCGACGCAGATAAAATACGAGAGGGAACATTGGACATTATGAACTTTTATGATCGTATCAAAGCGACCTGGGCTCGCAAAGGGATCACTCAGAAGATGCACTACTCTGAACCATGCCCGGGAGCGGTCACTGCACGCCAACGGCGTAAGCACAGCCCACGAGTCTACACATTGCCACCATGTGCTCCAGACATGGATCTAATGATAGAGGCTAAAGATAAAGAACAAGCGGTCTTCGAGGTCATGCGAACCCTACGCTTACCAGGACATGAGAATATCCACGACATGCTTCCGTACAGTCGGACTGACGAAAACAAGCCGTGGAAGCCTCCAAAGAAAGCATCGTCAAAGAAGAAGAAAGGTATCGCTAACGAAGACACCGACCAGGAGGAGGATCCGCAGCCACCTCCTGTGATTCCTGATGAGGAAATAGCGATGGGAGGGTCGGAAAATAGGGTATATTGGCCCGTGGGGTTTGAGGAGTGGTTACGACCAAAGAAGCGCGAAGTCAAGCCACGTGATCCGGAAAAGGCCAAGTCCACCGCAGAAAAAGCGGCCCAGCGGAGGGCAGAGAAGGCGGCTTGGCAAGCAGCTCGTGAGGCAAGTGCAGGGGCGGAGTCTTCGATCAAGACAGACACCGCATCTGCTGTGAGTGGTTCTGAAGAAGCTGATATATCACGGTTGGATATTGAAAAGACGAAGTCTGTCTACAATAAGAGCAAAACGTCTAAAGCCAAACCCGTTCGCGCACCCCCAGGTCAAAAGAAGAGGAAGGTCTCAACTACTGCGGTGCCTACACCTAGCACGAGTGATCAGGACGAGCAGCTAGACGAGGACAATGTGGGCATGTCAGATCTCACTAACAGAGACAAGCCGGCACCGAAGCGGTCAAACCCGACGCGACGCGGCCCCGCTAAAGTCTCGAGGCGTCAAAGTTCTCGGAGCACGAAGCAGCAAGCTATCAACTATGCTGAGGACGATGTCTGAGCCGGAGTTCCAAAATCATTTTGTGGCCATATCTGATCAATCTTATTGCATACGCCCCAGTTACGAATTTTTACGAGTCCATAATCAACCAACTTCATAGGCTTCAGCCAGAAAAGCCTGTTGTATTTCTGTTTGAAGTCTGTGAATGTAGAATCGTTCAACTTCTACTACGTGTTAGCCATCCCTGCCTTCCAATATGTGTTTTGACTGTAAGGCTGAAGACGCCTTACATGCCAACGTGGACACCTCTAAAAGTGACTTCTCATGCCTGACAAGACTCCATTCAGCCTAGTATGGAAGGCGCGATCACAGTGGGGTTATACACTGCGTTTTGTCTTTTCATCTTTGATCATCACCAATGCATACATTATAACATCACGTAGTTACTCCACTTCCTCGTATACAAGCTGCTTCCAAGCCCTTGATTGGTCCTCTAGGCTCATGAGAGAAATGTGACTTTACACATAAGCCTAGAATAAAGTCGTGGCGCCAAAGAAAGGGGCCCGATCGCAGTGACCATCAACGATGTATGTACTCTCATATGTCATACACAGTACTTGCCGTGCGCCGCGAACCGTGCAGATCTGGCGTTTACAACGTTGCGGATCGACCTGCAGGGTTCCTTCCACCCATAAACTCACAAACTTTATCCCAGCCACAGCGCCACAGCATCGCAAGGTCTGATGTCATTCGTCAATAACGAAACCTCGGGGCCAAATTTTTGAACATGAGCAGTACGAGTCAGAGCAAGAGATACTCGATAACTAGGTGGGTGACATATTAGTAGTCATGTTTCCTTATAGTCACGACCAAGGACATTTTCAGCGCACTCTATTCTGACGCGATCATCTCTCCCGTCCAGGGCAAGGCATCTCTGCCATCCACCTTCCTGGGGACGTGTGCTGGAGTTGGGACACGAATGAGGACGTTGATTGGCCAAGTGTCGAAATTTGTTCCGGCTTGGCCGTTCCTCCCCTGAAGTGATGGCATTTGGAGTGGGAACAACACGTAACAGTGACGTCATCATGTGGGTACCCGACGACATCCGAGGTTTTTCTGCAAGGGCACAAACTTGCAGGAACCACTCATGCCAACTTGAACTTTGAAGCGTATCCGCTCGACATCACTGGCCTCTAGTAGAAGTACATTAATACTCCTTACTGCTGTTCAACCTACCATTCAAGTTCGTCACCTCCCTCAGCTTTCTGAACAGACCTCGTTTCTCACCGTACGTGTGCGTTGTCAAAGCACCAACCACCAACATGACTACTGGAGGTTTATTCCTTCGCTTCGCAGGCTTCGGTCTTCGCATCCTCCAATTTTGCTGTGCAGCAGTTGGACTCGGCATATTTTCCTACTTCCTCTCAGTTCTCGCAGACCGAGACATCGAAATCGCGACTCGATGGCTAGCGGTTGAAGGCTTGACAGGTTCTGCCACACTGTACGCCTTGCTCGGTATCTTCTTCGCCGCATGCTTGGGAGGTAATGCCTTCTTCGGCTTCTTAGCAGTCATACTCGACATCTGCTTCACCGGCGCCTTTACCGCCGTTGCTTACTTCACTCGCAAGGGAACCGACAGTTGCACAGGCTATGTCGAAACTCCGCTCGGCAATGGTCCATCGGACTCTACTGCATCAGGATATGGTGCAGATGGGTTTGGATTTGGCGAAGGTGAAAACTCGACTTACTTCCCAAATCTTCACACCGCTTGCATCCTCGAAAGGATCGTCTTTGCCATGTCCATCGTCTGCATTTTCCTCTTCCTCCTCTCCGCCATCTGGCAAGTCCTGATGGTTCGCCACCACAAGAAAGACAAACGCTATGGCCCAAGCCCAGCCAACAACTACACGTCTGGCTCAGGAAAGACACCATTCTGGAAGCGTAGCAGACGAGCGAAGGATGCTGAAGCTGTTGGCGCGATAGGTATAGGTGTAAACACTCGACCCAGCGGCGAGACAGGTACAACGATCGGAAACAACGATTACTCTCCAGAACCAAAGTACGGCGAACCGGGCTATGGCCAGCCAGGATATGGTCAGCGTCAGACAGGACCATATAACAACACAGTACCCAATCAGTTCTAAGCACAGTGCTCAGACGAACTTGTGGTGCTTTACAACGTCAACACGTCAGTCTTCGATCGGCTGATTGTACCATCGCGTGTATTATCCATGCCTGTAAAGGCTATTAGTGTATGACTGCAAGGAAAATCCTATGACGAGAGAAGGAGTTTTAGTATGGAAGCACGATATCCCCTGAGCATGATAGTTTGTTCCAACATTAGTTCCAGTAATAATGATGCATTCTTTCAATCTTATTCAGACCAGTGTCATCAAGAATTCATTCGCTCAATGTTGTCAATACAAACATTCTCGATCACGCACAACCAAGTGACGGTTCGGAGTGAATCATGATTTGCCCTAAACTCCACATATTATTCTTCCCGAAGTTCGATGTGTTGCTTCAAGCTTCCTCTGCTGATGCCACCACTGTCGCTTTGCATAAATGCCCCCCCATACTCCCAGCCGAGTGGTTTTCAACGTTTCTCCGGCAAAAGACATCAAAGGGTCACAGGTCACTATACAGGTCTCGTCTCTAGTTTAGCCAGCCTCTGGAGAGGTCGATTAGTTTCGGCGGCGTTGGTACAGCCCCCCAAATACCGTACGTATCTATTATGTTATGCCTGGAGAGGAAATTTTACTACTACTATGATTAGCTGCATTGGGTGAAGTGATAACAATATACCCTCCAGGAAGCAGGCGATGTGAAAACGTTGATGTGAAGATTCGACGTTATATTGATCTGCGTGCGCAAGGCCTGTATCCTTGCCTAACTCGAATGAAATTACATGCGTTGCTCTGAAAAAACCGCCTCCTTTCTTATTTGCTGTTGTACACTGGATCCCCAAGGGGTGCTGGCTTAGAATTCCGTGCTCTGGCTTGCTTGACCCTTGCCCTCCTTGATCATCATCGTCTGTGACAGTTGCGCGTCTGAGTCCAAGGTGTCCGTTCCAATGAGGGCTTCCAGCTCTCTTGAGTAAGTGCTAAATTTTTGCATGCCTCAATAATTGCACTTTGCTGAGAGGTCTCTCTTGGTTGACTGATCGGAAGGATCTTGAGACTCAAGTGAAGTGCAGCCTCTCACACCAGAGCATTTTTCCCCAACCAAGGGGTCGTTCTTGATTTTAGAGGAACGGTAGAATTCTTCACTTGCCTCTACACCTTTGGAAGCTCGGCAGACCACATCCAAAGCCAACAAATATGTAGATCAGGAAGATAATCACGACCCCCAACAGTACCATCAGGCGCACGTTCTTCCACCACATCTGCCTCCTCAGGCCTCGACTCCGTACCCGGAAGTCCCGTGCACTTCCGCCTAGCCTGTCGGTTTTGTCGACCAACAGATCTATCCGCTCGCCTCGCTCCAGCACGCGCTCGATATTCTCCGTCATGATGTCCTTGACGCTGTCGATTTCCTTACGGGCTGCACTCAAAGAGTCTTGAGGTGGAGCTGTGTTGTATGTCTGCATGGTCGACTTCAGTGTGCTGTTAAAGGCGGCGCTGCCGTAGGCGGGCAAGTGTGCGAAATCGGTACTCGACGGTGAAAATTGGGTGAGGTATTTCTTCTTGATGTCGAGGAGGAACGCGAAGGGGATGCGACGACCGAGCTCGCTGGGCGCAATGACGAGGTAGGTGAGCGCGGCATGGCTGGAGAGATCGGCGTCTGCGGCAGCAGAAGATGTCGAGGGTGCCGAGGCTGAGTCGGCGATGTAGTGTACGAAGAGCCGGTCATGGGTGTAGGTTAGTTTCTGAGGGTGGTTGTGGCCGATTTTGGGTAGGATGATGCCGGCGAGCGAGGAGGCATTGTTCGAGGATGTGCCGGGTGCCGTATGTTCAGCGAGTATTGTGTTGCCATGAGCTATGCAGGAACTGGAAGTAGAGCTGTCAGTATATGGAGGACGAGCAACTATGAAGGAGCGTACTAAAGGAGTTGTGTTGAGCTGCCTGAATTCGAAGCCATATCTGGTCGATGAGAAGAGCTAGGCTTATTTCGCCAACGACGAGCCTGGTCGCAAGATGGAGTAGGGTCTGTGGTACTATGTGGCAAGTTTCTGTAGTTACAAATGGGAAGTAAGAAGATAGTGTTAGTAGGTGGTACGGAGTACTGGCAGCAGAAACTCGACGGCCTGGGCTGGAACGCTGCGTCATCGAGCGTCTTAGCCAGATGAAGGCTGCGAATTGGTCGCGTCACGGTCACGTGAACAGACTAAATCAGCAGTAGTGCGGTGCTTGAGTGATCTAGCCCCCAGGCCGTTTCGCTGCTTCACATACCCTCGATACCTAGATCACCTAGATGCACGAAAGCCCTCAGGGGACTTATACGTGATCCCCGGAGGATCTAATGCATTGTTGCAGATCCATGCAGAACGACCACAACCATGTTTCAATTATCAGGGAACCACGCAGATGGGACTGCAGGTGGAGGGATTCGCTAAGCGAAGGGCATCAGGCAGCACAGCTCGTTTCTTGACTGGGCTGACAACTCGACTAAGAATGTTTCCCGTACCCCTCAATTTGCGATTTCATGTTCACTGTCAGTCCTGACAACCTCTTTGCTCTCAATGTCTCTAATTTGTGTGATTACATACACGTCCTTGTTGAGATGACGACCTCGGCCCAAGAACTTGTCGTGAGATCTCGAAACGACATTCCAGATTACATCCTTGACTTCATCACTTGGCAGCCTGATCATACACTTTTCGTGCATGGGAGCCACCTTTCGGGGGTCGACCTTGTGACAGATTTCGACTTTTTCTATGACTGCACCGACCATGTTATTCGGGGTCAAACGTACGTCACTGTTCCGGGCTCAACTGAGGAGCGTCGACTCGACTTAGGCATTTTGCGAGAGGTGGCTCGATGCCCATTCAGCGAAAGGAACGCCGACGGGTCCGTGTATAGCTGTTTACTGTCTTGGGCAAATCAACAAGCTCGATCTGAACGAGTTGGTAGTGACGGTGTACCTGGCGCTGGGTACGTTAGCCCCCAGCTTCACCACAAAATGCCCAAATCTCTCATCCTTCATTGAATCTTTTCATGTTCACTTGTGCCGTTCAGTTATTCGCCTACTCACATGATGTTTGGCCCAGCATTTCTATCACCCGCACCTTGCATCACTTTCCCACCAGCCGATCCATCTCCGACCTTGCCCAACGCATTGGCTACTGTGGCGAAGTGACTTCCTCAATCTACGATGGCGACATTCAAGCACGGCTTGTCAGTTTCAATGGTCTCTATACTCCTGCCAGTAGTCGCTGCTTGCACGTCAGGACTGACTGGCAGTTTGTTCCGGAGCTAGACATTTTGCAGGCCTCGGAAGACTCGGGAGAAGGCATATCAATTTTGCCTTGGGAAGCGGCCGTACAGCATGCGATGCTGGGAAGGAAGGAAGGTGAGGTGAGAAGGAGAGCACTTCAACCATGTTCCCGAAGAACTGCTGGCGACGATCTAATTAATATCGAACCCGGACCCGACGAGGAACTGGACGACTTTGTGATCGTCTACCCAATGTGGGGTCAGGACGAGTGGACAGAGCCAGTGTCTTAATAAATAAAGACCCTCGTTCTTCGCATCATGGAAGAAAAATCAAAACACGAGCCAGGCTTGCAAGCGTGGTTCACGACTTGTCATCACAAGACACGACGTGGTTCAAGACGCTGGTACCTAAGTGATGTCCAATAGCGCAAGTGCGGTTCGTTGATGTGCAGCTCTGCACCAACAGGGCACATAAGCTCGAGCAGAACCGGCTTTATTCGAAGCATTTGGCGACAGAACACTGCTAAGCCTAGTGCACCTGGTGCGTGGTTCATCAGTCGTATACTCATCTTTGTCCTCGAAGACTTCTGTGCGCGTCTCGACGCGCCTTTCGTTAGTGGATGTAAGGCGCTCACCTCCAGGCTCCACTATCACCTAGTACCCAACTTGAATCGAGCCTTGTGTGATATCCTCTCATGGCAATAATGTCAACGGACACAGGGTCATGTTTGCATAGTTTTTGCTAAGTATTGATTGTGTGTGGCGAGCAACTTGTGCTGATTTTTACGTCGACATGAATCCTCCATGGTCGAACTTGTCCAGTAGCTCGAGCATCTTCGGGCCCTGGCAGATAGGAGGCCTGCAGGACGAGGACTCGGCGGATACAAAATGTCTAAAGGAGCAAATACTGCATTCATTAGTCTCTATCGACTTTTCGGGACCTCTCTTCTGTACTTCGACGGAACCAAGACCTTGCAATCCGGGACTGTATCTGGACGATCAGGGCTGGCTTGGCCTTCCGATATCAAAGCAGAAGGCAGATAAATTAATCACATACACGACGGACCAATCGACTGGCTCTTGTGATGGTGAAGGGCAGGCAGTCATGCACACTTCGGAGCGTGTCACGCTACGCAACCCAGATTGGCGAAGTTTTCTCCAAGAGGTCAAAGAGAAACTGCTGAAGAACTGTGGGATCATAGGCGAATGCTCCCTGGCCCGTGAAAGATTGGTGGTCCTCTGTTCATCAGAAGCACCCTGTCACCATCAAGTACCTATCAGCACGCAACGACCAACGCAAGCTTTTTTCAACCCTGATCTTGATGTTGCCCTCTCAGCATTCCAGCTTGCGAACCAGATTCTCCTACAAGGAAATCGACGAAGAGTTCTCCAACTCTCAGTGTGGCCCATTCCCATGTGTTGCAGCATTATGGGTTGACGGTGTCAACCACGCTCTCCTCTCAGACACTGATGATAGCATTGCATATATGGCGTATGACGTCGTATGGAACGAGCCAAGCCAGAAGCCGTTTGCGACATCTGCTTCTGACAACATCGTTCAACTCAGGGAGTACTTGCGATCATGGGTAGCGGGCCTCGCAACACAAGAATTTCCTAACTTTGTCGCCCACCAACTCTCTGAGCGATACACCCCATATATGCTGCGCCCAGAGGACCTCGCACCTCTCGATCGAAAGTCTTACAACATTTTTCAGCAAGCTTGTGTCGATAGCGGGTGTTTGTTCTTCTTGGCCGATTTTCAGAGAACATTGCGAGGAATTTCCACCGATACTCATACAACATGCTCCAAAGGCACCGAAGGGGATTTGGGCGCAATCCACCAAGACGATATGTGTGTCAGTCTGTATGACGCCCAAGGTTGGTATATTGGCATGGCACGAAACATCAGTTGCGGTGCATTTCTGAGTGAAGAAGTCTATGACATCGAGCGGCTAGCCGACGAGGAAGAAGTGGACGACCCACTGGATGAGGAGGGTCAGATGACCCACACCTTTCTCGACAGCGCTCTCATGATCATTCCTATGGAGAAGTCCGCAGAACTTCAGGTTGAGTACATGTGGTCAGACGACAGAGGAGTGCGAGCTTCAATGGTGGAACGTGCATTTGACGATTGGCAGAAGAGCCCTTCTTCCCCAGAGGCCCTTCAACACTATCTCACCCTTTGCTCTCTCGTGCTCAGCAAGATCGAGGAAACAAGCCACCGAAATGGGGAGGGTCGTTTTCATTCTTACAGCAGGCAGTCCAAAACCAAACGCAATCTCGACGTTCAGAGGATCATTGAAACATCCTTAGACCTTGCGTCTCCTGAGACTAAACCCATTCTGAAGCAGGCACTTCCGCTGCTGCTGATACCTGGGTCGGGAAACGGACAAATACGAGACTACAGAGACCTTATAGCAACAGTCGCAGTGCATATCGGGTTCTCTAAAACGATGGAGAAGATTACCCCGGCGCTTTTGAAGCAGGAATATCTGCTTCAACTTCTTGGGCAACTACATGACCTTTGCGGTGCATACTCGAAAGCTGTTCTCACTGCATCAGTAGAAGGAAAGCACCGCGATACCCTCCCTGAACCCGCTACTCCATCCGAATTAGCCGAATGGACAAATGGTTGTCTTCGCCAATCGATTCAAATTATCGCTCGCAGCAAACATGTCAATCACAATGACTTTAAGGATTTCCTCGACAAAATGCTACAAGAAGGCAATTCTTCCATTTCGAACGAATGCATGGCTGTTATCAGAGGAGCAGGCTGGAACCTCAAATCGCTTTTTGCCCTGTTCGAGCATTATCATCGACCCAGTGATGTTGCTCCCAACAGCTCTCATTCTGAAATTGCCGAGGTTATCTTCCACAGAATGCTGCGAAAAATTAGTAAAGGACTTCTCGACCACTCCGATCTCTCTTTTCTCATTCTGTCTATTGGACGCTATGGTTCTTCCCGTCTAAGCCAGGTCGTGGAGGCTGTAGTAGGCCTTCCTCAGATGTATGCAGCAGGCAGTCTGGCATGTCGGTACATCGACTGCGTCCCAGATCTAATAGCAAAGGTAAGCGGCGATAGATTACAGGGCAGGCAAGTAAGCATTTTCACAACGACAGTCATTGCTGCCTATATCGCCTTCGAGCTCGGCCCAGAACCCCAACGCGATGCTGACCTTCGCCGCAAAAAGCTTCCATGCAATCCGTCCTGTCGGGTTTGCTTCGATTTGAACCAATTCCTTGCATCCCAAGATCGCAACTTTGTGAGCTCAGGGTGGAACGCGAGCCATGACAGGCCGCACGCTCAGGTACAGATCCGTCGTCACGTAGGACTCAACAGTGCTGCAGTCCTCTCGCAAAAAGTTGGTCCTGCTCCAGGCTCGCAAGCTCACCAGTTGTACCTGAAAAAGGTCAACAGGCAGCTCGACCGCGACCATCAAGCTTGGAAGACAAAGTGGGAGCGCATCCATCAAGTCATCACAGACGTATTGACGAAGCAGAGATACAAACAGCGTGAGGAGATATTTGGTAGTATTTCCCAAGCAGTGAGTACTCTTGATGTGCTTCGAATTCGGCAGTTCCTTGACCATGTTCGAATACAATCCCTCTTCGATCATGAATTTGTCTTGCCCAAAGGTTTGACCGACCGACGTTTGCGGCAGATCCACCAAGCAATAAGCGTTAATGGTGGCAAGATCGCAGACACGGAGAACGTTAGTTCGAACGACGACGAATCAGTCTCCATCATCTGCATCGCACCACAGCTACCCGATCAGAGCTCAGAAGCACATAACTCTCTTGACTCTTCCACAGGACAAGGAAACGGAAACAAAAGCTCAACAGCCATCCCGATCGATGAGATTGACGCCTTCCTCAACCATCGCCTCGCCCGAACGCTTATCAACCACTTAAAATTCCCAGCCATAATAAACCCGACACTACCGCCGCTGGAGGAGTCGTCTGACCGAAGAAACACCCTCAAACGGAGAGCAGATGCGATTGAACGTGAGCCATTGGCCGATCTATCAGATCAACAAGTCCTGCCCACATCAACGATTCGAAGCTCAACAGAGTTGAGCGACACTGGACCTGTCGCCAAGCGCCCACGGACCAGCACACATGCTGAAATAGAAGAGGAAAACAGAACACTCGACGAGCTTCCAAGCATGCAAGCAGGAGGCTCGCGGTCCGTCCCTACTAATGTCGAAATTGTGGATTTGACGTGAACAACTGTTTGACTGAATTGTTTTTATGTATCACCAGATTATTTATCTATTTTTTGTTGTCAGTGATTGATCACAAAAAAGCTGTATTAGTAGCTAATATTTGCATGTCTCGGATATTTAGTTCAGGCAAAATTGTACTGCGAGCAGATGTTATTGAACATACCGAGAGCTCTTGGGCTGGGCTTTTACCAACCATGAGAGTTGCTTGCGTTTAGCAAATGAATTGTGTCTTCCTTCCCTGCTCGGGGCTTGGCCTCGTACGTGAACTGTCCAGATGGATGGCTGCCGGTACCTTCCCCGCCTGCATCAACAATTTAATATCAGTCCATTAGTCGCAAATCAAGCAGTCATGTTTTTCTCACACAGCGCATAGCGGAGCGGTATTGGTCTAGACTGAAATCTCCTCCAGTGCCTCGCTCGAGGCGAGAACACCAATGAAAAAAACAGGTGATAGCCAATGGTTGGTTGAGATGATGTTTGAGCTTGAGTATGTCGTGCATCGATTCCAAGGAACCCGGGACAAGGTAGAAGAGCCAAATCAAGGTTATCGGTGGGTTGAGGAATTTTTGAAATATGTCGTATGATAAGGAGTCCGTGGTTGGTCGAGTTTGGGGCGATCTACGGTTCTGCGAACCTTCTCATCGGCGTAAATCTTTCTACTTTGAACGTGTGAAGGGGCTGCGAGTTCGCAGCAGTTGTCTCTCGACGAGTTACTACAACTAGAACTGAGGTGAACACAGTCGGTTAAATCGGCTCGCCCCAAGGATCCTATTGGCGCAGAATGACCAGAAACTGTGTCAAATGCCCAGTGACCAATTCGCACAAGGATAAGTTCGAAAGTTTACCAGAGGAGAAGATTGGGAGACAAACCTGCGGCCGCAATTGAGACTTCAATTGCTGGCTAGGGTACTAGAAATCTGTCGGGCAGCTTCCTATGTCGTGCCGAGGGTCTTGCAGAACAGAGTTGCTGAAAAGGTATTGTAAGACCTTGTCCATCATTCCCCAAGTGGATGTGGCTTTCAAAGGTGAAGCTCGAAGTTCAACTGAGAAAAAGGTTGGAGCGGAAGGGAAGTCAGTCATCCTAGCTCGACACAGTCTATGCGGATCGGAGCACATGAGCAGGGCGTGTAAGGCGGAGAAGAAATCTCTAAGCCAGCAAACTTGTCGTTTTCTTTCGCCCACGTCGCATCGTAACTTGTAACAACCCACCACGCAGTTCGTTGCTCGAGTTTCGAGTGCAAAGTAATCATTGTGAGCGACATGCGACGACTTTGCAGGGACGTGCGTGGCAGTCGTTCAGAAGCTACCTGGCACCCAATTTTGCAGATCGATGCCGATGTGGTCTCCCAGCTTATCTGTACGGCGACTTCCATCTTGACGGTGTCGCTGGAGAGCTGATTTGCTTCACTCATGGCTTGTGCTGGCTAGGAAGACTGACCTCCTCAAAGAGATTGAAAACAGGGTTGCAAAGCAATAATTAGACGGCAATATTTGATCTTCTGTGCCATCGAAAGAAAGGACGGTGCATAAGGTGCAAGTGACAATTTGCAATTAATCTGCGCTACCTCGTTAGGTAACCGGCTTCAAGCACGGCAGTGTTGTCGATCAAGGTCGAAGGCAAGCGCTCGATTCGACGCGGCGGGAGCGGCATTTTCGGTTGCAGCATTGTCGCAGCGAATCGTCCAAGAAATCGACCCTTCTTCCCAGTCCATGCTATTCTAAAACCTTTCGATCTGTTATGTGAATGACACAATGTGTTTTTGTTACAATTTGAAACGTTCCGGACGAGGCGGCGTGCATAGCAGCTGTGTAAAAACGATCACTGGGAGCGTGGTCAGCAAATGCGCATATCAGAACAGATCTTGACTGCTCACAGATATTTCTTCCATCGCATCACCGCCAGCCGCGGGAGCACCTTCAGCGGTGGCAGCATTCGCATCACCACCTTTCCAATAGTCAGTCATTTCAGCATCCAGCTCCTCGGCTGTTTTCGGTTTCGGTCGAGCATTCTTTCCCTTGCGTACTGGTTTTCCTTTTGTTGCCTTCTTCTTGTCCTTGGAGTCAGCCTTTGTGGCAGTAGCTGACTTGGGTTGTGCTTTTGGATTGGCACTAGTCTTTGTCAGTGGTTCTGACTTCTTCGACTTCGGGTTGGCGTACGCGACTCGCTCAGCCAGGCTCTTCACTGGAGTTGGTACCGGAGCAAGGCTAGCATCGACAACCACCTCAACCTATTCCTTAATCAGAAATGCTGTAGAACCACTTGCTGCTAATGCTTGCCTTCATGGGTCGACCATCGATTTTGATGCCATTCTGTTCCTTTGCAGCCTTGGCGGCTGAATCAGGCTTGACGAAAGTGATATCTGCAATGCCTCTGCTCTCGCCGCGCTGATTGTAATGCAGGGAGACTTTCTTGATGGGTCCCACAGACTTCCCGAAATATTCCTATTGTGGACATTGGATCAGTAAGAGCGTGATGGCAACATTGATATAATGAAAATCGCGAAGCCGTGAGTGGAAGTGGAACAGCCAAAAGGAAACCTCCAGGCATGATCAGCATCAACGAGACAAATCACGGTCGATTGTCTGCAGGGCCAAGACCCCGCATCAGAGACCTTCTCATTGCTTGTCATAGAGAGCCAGTTCAGTCGTGAGTCGACATTGCCTCTAAGAAGCCATGAGCTGTCTCCCTTTGATTTCTCGACGAAGGCCTGACCGTTGACTGGATGCTCATGCATGCTGCCACGAAACCACCGCAGGTGCTGGAGAGCCGGATTTGATAAGGGCTACAAGTAACACGATCTGAGCCCAGTCGATCACCAGCTCTAAATCTTCCGCTGCATGTTGCTCTGGAGACCCCAAGGTGCCCTAAAGCGTGGATCTAGCGTGTGACCATATACCACTCTGAAGCAGCCCTTTGGGTTACCGAACGCAGATGGCGCAATCAATAGGACTTGAGTCCGTTCTCGGGCTTGTGGGTGGGTTGTTGCGAGCAGGCAAAAGACGCGGCTTCGACGTGACAACGTCAACATACCTTAATCTGGGTTTCTGTGACGTCGAAAGGCAAACTGCTGACGACAATTTTGCTGTTTTTGGGGGCCTTTGATGCAGGACCGAGCGCAGGCTTGACGACTGGTTTCGCCGGCTTCACGGGTTTCTTGACGCCGCCGATTGGTGCAGGTCTGGGTTTGTTGCGGCGAGCATTTCGCTTGGCTTTCTTCTGGCTGTCGATGATAGAATCAAGGGACTGGTCGATCCGTCCAGACATTACGACGGTACGGGCAGTTAGAGGAATATTGACTGTCTGTCGAAAAGGGTGGACAAAGGTGACGTGTCGTTGTCAGGGAGATTCTCCTATTCCGTCGAAAAAGGCCTCAGTGCTGAAGGGCGCGGTCGCAGACGAGAGTGCAAGTGAACAGAGATGTTGTCGAAGGATAGATGCAGATGTGAGACGGGGTTGATGGAGGTTGCCCTGTGGATGAAGGAGATCGAAAAGGCAGGGAGCGAAGTTGAGAGAATAAGAATAATGGAAGGCGCAGCTGTAGGCAGATCCGCGCGTGCTGGCGGGAAATCACATGTGCAAACCGTGCAAACAAGCGAGAGATAAGACGTTGGGGCATTTCAGGGGAAACGCCCACGACGCCCTAAGGCGCCACTTTGTGCCAGGCTTATCCGATTAACAGCACGACCCGCGCCTCGAAGTGACTGGCGATTAGAGCGCAACAGTGCTTCGGTGTAACCTTGAATGGTGCTTGAATTGAGAGGGTCGGTATTTTACGAAGTAGCCATTGTAATTCGCAGACTCGAAAGACAATAGCGAAGAAAAGCGGCAGAGCGGGCGTCACCGGTGCAGATTAATACCTAGCTCTTTAACGCTTCTAAACGGCCTCTCATTTGTTCCAGATCTTCTTCTTGGGCCTCTTCCTCCTGTTCAGCTGGAAGAGCGGGCATTTGCTGATCGATAGTACCAAGCTTGCCTTTGAGGACCTCTCCGAGTACAGCGTCCACTTCGGCTTCGGCCTCTTCATCCTCACCAAGCAAGTCGTTGGGTTCAATCATGTCGCCGACCATCTCTTCGATTATGCCAGCCTTCATCAATTCTTGACTGAGCTCTTGCATAGTGCCGGACAGCTCAGGCAGTTTGATGAGAGTGTTGACCTCCTTCATAATACCCGAACTGACCTTCATACTGTTTTCTATTTTCCGAATGGAAAAGGCTTCGTTGACCTGCATTTGCACGCTTTGCAGCTGAGCTTTGCTGGTGTGCAATCTGCCAGCCTGCCGTCGTACGCCTACAAGTTCTTTGGCGAAGGTTCGTGCCTCAGCTCTGGCCTGTTTAGCTTGGGCTGGGTTTCGTTCAGCCCGCTTCGAGGCCTGTATTATGTAGTTCCTCGTCTTGGACTCTGTGATCTTTAGGCTTTGTATATCCCGGTCCAGGGCTCGGACATTCTTGCGGATGAGCGCATCGCACTTGCGCTTCTGCTCGACGTCAGCGTCACCTTGTTATCTGCCATCATTTGGACGTACTTGTTCCGCAGGGTCGGGTTTGAAGAACACCGACCGGATGGTTTGCATGGCTAGGGAGACTTTGGGCGATGCTGTTCAAAGTGCCCAGTGCGACATGCAAGAAAGGACGAGAATACCGAAGTTCAGAATAGTCACTTCATGGTGTGTAATTGCATGGAGGGAATTGAGACGAGAGGGTGACTTCAAAAGGTGCCTTGGACTGTCTTTGAGGGTTCTATAGCGCCGTTATTGAGCCAGGTGGGCATACCCCAACTAACACCTACACTAATAACCCTGTAAGTTTTAAGTATTATTATTATTAGGCAACAACTTATTCCTAATGGCACCTGCAGCATTGGCGGCGCGGGACCTGGGTGATGGAAGGTCCACCCTAGGCGTGCACTGACGGCTTCTAGGCCTTCAGGCAGTATTAAGTCGTTGCTGCCTTGTTCGATTTGGTTCGCTGCACTTCCCTCGTCATACCTGCAGAAAGAAGTTACCGCATTTAGCCTTGTAACCGTCAAACAAACTCGCAAACTTACAGCCGGAACTTTCGCACAATTCTTGAGCCTGCCCTATACCTGGTTTCAAAGCTTCCGCATTTTCTGTTGCCATTCAAGTTACGTTCGCAAAGGCCGTCAGCATCCCCATCTGCTACAAATTCACCATGTCGACGCCGCAACAGACGCCAGAAGGTGAGTGAAGCAGAGGTCGGCAGCCTTGTCCAGCGGTGACTGACTGACTCGTTTGATAAGTGCTTTGGGCGCAACGATCTTCCGCGACTGATGCCGAAAAGAACTATGTCATCCTCACCATAGGTGTGCCCGATGTACCACCAGCCTCCCTCAAGCTGGATCTTACCGACACTAAACTCACCTTCACCGGCACATCGGACTCGAAGAAAACTACATACCACGTCGAACTCGAGTTCTACGCCGAAATCGACCCTGCCAACTCAAAGACACACCATACTGCTGCCAATATCCAGATGATACTGAGGAAAAAGGATCTGGGTGAGGAGTACTGGCCACGACTGCTCAAGGACGCTAAAAAGGCACATTTCCTCCGAACCGACTTTGACAAGGTATGTGACAAAGCCAGGGTCGGATTCTACTTGTGCTGACCTTGCTTAGTGGGTGGATGAGGACGAACAGAATGAAGCTCCTGAAGACGATTACATGAACCAGTTTGGTGCCCCAGGTGAGGATGGTGGCTTCGGAGGCATCGATTTCTCGAAACTTGGTGGCGGTGCTGGAGGAGATATGCCGGGCATGGAAGGCTTGGGTGCAGAAGATGGCGCAGAAGATGACGACGACGACGATGACGACGAAGACATGCCAGATCTTGCACCTGCGGATGACCAGACTGCGGGCAAAGGTAAGAGCAAAATCGAGGAAATCGACGAGTCTAAGTAAAGTCATACCAGACTCTGGCGCAGCTGCCACCAAAGAACTGCCTATACGCTAAGCTCAAGCCCAAGCCCAAAATCGACTCTTCAGGTTGGCCTCCATCCATCGCTTGCGCAGCGATCGCTTCGTTTTCCGCTTCCGAGAGGCTGGAGTAATCGCAACGCCTTTCGAAACAGTCTGTGGCCGTTAGCGGCGCATAGCTCTCCCACACACCTGGCGTTGGGATTGACGCAGGGAAAGGGACGTACTTTCAAGAGATAGATCACGCAAGCCGGTCGATAATAACACATATTCTCAAATCCCAAGAACCTTGCCTTACCAAGCATATGTCTGATGACCAAGTATTTACTAAACAGCGAAACACTATTCCGGCCCTTTGATCCTCTGGTGAGTTTGATTCTTGCATAGGCCCCCCCTAACATTCTAGACATGATTTATTCCTTTCCAAGCTCTACCAAATAGTCATCTAGGGGGGCGAGCGAACAAGTGAATAGCCTGGTAGCAGTAGCAATTAAGTTCGCGAGCTACACCGGCGAGCGCTGGTTGCAGAATCTGTTGGCCACCTCGAATTCGCTCAGAAAGCCGTCATTCTGTCAAACAACTCTTACCACCTTATGGGTATCCAACTCAATCAGCGCAATCTTGCAAAGCCTCTGAGCCGCCCGCAACAGTGACATCAAAATCATCTCTACAAGTCGATCTCACAAAGTCAGAGAAGTCAAGATGGGATTCCTGACCAGGTTCCCTTCTTCCTTCGAACATGAGTAGTAGTGGTGTGTCGACAGGCATCATGCTGGTCTTTGGGGTTCAGGTCAATTCCTTTCCAAGAAGTGGTTTAACAGTCTTGTCATTGCCCTTCTAGGTTCATTACCATATATTGTATGGGTTGCGCGTTAAAAGGAAGGTAAAAGGAATAAAGCGCGATTCGAAGTCCTTCCCTCTGCTTGGAAAGATACCATTCAAAGCTCACTCAGGAAAACGATACGGCAAGGCCATATCAATGACAATTCTGCGATGCCTGCAAGCCTCTAGGAGACATTCTCACAACACCTGCCCATGCGCCTGAGATGCCAGCCCGCGCTAATAGGCTTCGTACCGACCACCCTAGATCCCAAATAAGGGGCAATATTGGTGCTATTAGTTTAAGGCCAATACAAATGCTACCGAAACACGGTCGGGCGCTCAGCACCAAACATATCTTTCATTAGCAATCCACTCCACATCATCTGACTCATTACCATTCCACTTCAGACTGCAAATGTGCTCTTGGTCACGGGAAATTACCTCGACATCTTTTCCGTACGCAATATCTTTTGCCGCGCTGACAACTTCGTCGCTCGGATCCCAAAGCTCGACACCGGCCGCCATGTCCCATATTTTGGCCTCCCACTGCGCCCGCACGAGCAACGAGGATAGCGCCGCCCTGAAATCGCTTGGTTCCGGTCGTTTGTGTGGAATATAAACGTAAAGAATACTTAAATGCCACTCGGCCGAGTCTGCACTAAAGGTCCGTGCCCATACCAGTGCAATGCCTGTTTTGCGGTCACAGGCGCCCTTGACCGATGGTACTTCCCGGCCAAGAATTTCAGCCAGGAAGTCCTCGCGCATGAAATGCCATTCGAACTGCGCCAGCTCAGGCTTAAATGCCACAAATGTCTTGGTTGGGTTTGCGACAGAGAGTTGCAGTAGCTTCTCTTCAAGGCATGAAACGAAAGATGGCGCCAGACGCTTCAGATCTTCAACCTTGAGGTCCTCGATCTGGCAGACAGGAGTGATGGCTGCTCGACGCTGGTGGTATTCGCCAGCGTTATTGATCGGTCTCAAAGTGATGTGGGTGCTAGGAAACGCTTTCCAGCCGTGTTTTGCGTAGAATTTCGGTCCAATGTCCGAGTACAGGACGGAAAATCTGCCCCGGTTTGTCTTGAGTTGTTGATGATGGTCCAATTTCTTGCCCAGCTCTTGAATCATCCTGGCACCGTAACCCCTGCCTCGATACTCCGGTCGACAGTGGACCGAACCTATTCCATGAGAAATAACTTTTTCCACTTTGCCATTTTTTGCAACGTAGGCATTCTTCCGGTTGGTCTCACATGATGCTAAGATTGGCCTGGAGCCATCAGCGCATACTGGAAGTTTGGACGAGGTGAGAATCCAGCCTGTTGCTCCGCCGCCCCGCGTGATTTCAGCGTTGGCCAGGAAGAGTTCTCGATCGAGGTAGCTGGGCTCAGACAGAAACCCTTTCCATTCGGTGGCATTCAGTCTCCACGTCTGCTCGAACTCGACTGTGGAAGCAGGCTCTAAGACGAGACCGTCGTCGGCGCGCAGAGGGAGGGTGGAAGGGTCGAGCGCTGGCTGAACATCCGTGGTCACCAAGCCCGTTGGCTTTTCCTGGGCAGCAGGCATGTTCGGTGATTATTTCAGAGTAGAAGTGCCGTCGTAGGTACAGAAAGACTTCGGAAGGCCCGCGGAAAAGGGAGAATGAGTAGGGAATAGGAGATACGCATGCAATAACAAAGAGAACATAGCAGAAGGACAATCCGACCATCCTCTCGTCACAAGGCGTCACGGGGGTGAGAGCGCGCCAATCTACGAATTCATTATCAAACCACCTACCGTTTCCCTGTTTGGCGTCCGGGACCTGTGGCCATGTGAGCACTTCTGAGCTCACCGAGGTGGAATGCTGGGGATGAAGGAATCAACAACATTGGATGAATTCCAGCGGAGGGATGAACCCACTCGCCGCCTGTAAGCGGCCATTTCCACCACATCCCGGCTTTGGGTTTCATCGTTCACAGTATCTTGTATACATGAGAAACGCGTTAGTTTAGACCTGACAGAGGTCAAAGATGCTACAAGACGAAAGTGATCTGAGCCCTGGTTCTGATAACTGAGCACGATAGTGACCAGTCCAAATAAACTCATTCACAATGCCGCGCTATTGATACTCCAGACAAGGCATGCCCGAGGCTCCCAACGTGCCTCCAACCTGAATCCGATAATGTGTGCTGACATCGATTTTACCGTGAGTGCGGAGTTCTTGCCAACTAGCCCTAGCTGCGACTCCATACCGAACCCGAATACTTGAAGGTTTCCTAGATCAGGACTACTACAACGCAGTCATCTCGTTATGAATCTTGACCTTTCATAAAGTAGTCAGTAGTCTTCATGTGTTCGAGAACTGGTCTACCGTAAGTTCAGTGTCACGTTGGCGAAGCGCTTGACTCCAATACGTGATTGGTCCCTCGTGGTGTTGTGAACATTGTTGCCTTACATGACACTCGAACGTCTTCATTTTCAGACAACATCTGATGACGGTCCTTCACTTAACGACAAGAATTCCCAACAAAGTCTACCACTTTCACCCACTTGCTAGCAACAAGAAAAGATTTTCCATTCTCTCGCTCAAGGCTCGCTTCGAGACTCCAATTTACCTACATATCGAAGCTGCCTTGGACCTCAGTGACCCAATTAGAGTTCTAAATTCAAGCCCACCCACCAACAAGCCGCTTCTCAGCCTGACGAAAGACTGATGTTCACCTTGGCCCCTCTTATCAAATCCTGAATTCATGCTGGGTATTTGGACGTCGTGGCTATGGCAAGCCTCATTGGCAGTCCCGCTAACTATGGGTATGTACCATGTCCGATCTGTGCTTCCAGACTGCTCTGATTGCTTCCCAAAACATGTATTTGAGTGGAGGCTTAAAGGAACGTCCCCGTTTGTCGGATTGCCCAGTTGCAAAGTCATTGCATTTAATGTGTCTGGCTGCCTGGCGGTAGCTAAGAACACCTCAAGCGTTGTGCTACACTACGTCCCAATGGCACCTTTAGACAGGCAAAGCACTGTGCCATTTCTTCATGCCGAAAAAGCACACAAGGGCACTTTTGGACATCTTCGATGCCATGCTAACAATGTTTTCGCTAGGTTTTCCACGCTTGTGCTAGACAAGAACGGGTCACATAATTTTCACCGTCCGGCCTCGACTATAGAGGTACCGCCTGGAGATGTTATCGTCATATCAGATGATGAGGGTGGATCGAGTGGCAAGAACTATGTAGCATCCAACGAAGGCGTCAACACACAACAGCGTTCTGAGATACCTCCCTCCGGGCAAGTCTCGATTGACTTGACTAGTTCTCCAGTATCCCTACACAACAATAAGCGGCAGAAGCTCGGCGAGTCAAATCTCTCATCCGACCACGATATCGCTTCCGGATCACATACGATGCAGACAGAATATCCTCGAATGCAGCTAAATTTTACCAATGACGAAAACGGTACCACTCAGGCGTATCCGAATTTCTTCATCGAAGATTTCATAGAGGAGGACCCTTTTTCTGCCATGGATTCGGAAGATGTCGAAATGTTTATCGAAGAGCCCACAAAGAACCAGAGAGAGATCATTCCACCTTACTTCGATGATGCGAAATTGCAGATTCGCATGTTTCGTGGACCAGGTCACGAAAAGTTTCCTGTCCCAGTGGACTGTGATCCGAAGCATGCAGAATTTTGCAATGAATGGGACAAGAAAAAACAGCAAAAGGAAGAGCATAGAAAACAGAAGCAGACTCGATACAATGTCTTCGGCCCTTATATCGACCAATCAATTCTCGTAGAGGATAGCGACGATGGTGCAGGAGTTCAAGGAGGAAATCCCATCAGTTCGGGTCAAGCAGAGTGTTTAGCTCGCATCATCGAGGTCCTGCCTGACGTGCAGTACGAGTTTGCGCTTTCGAAAATCCGATCCCAAAGAGAATCATGGAACTTTGCGGGCGAACAGATAGAGCTGGTTCCGGATGCCTCTGCTATCGTAAGCGAAATTCTGGAAATGGAGAACTATCCGAAGGAAAATACCAGAACCCAGGACACTTTAGATCCCTTCGAAGTCGAAACCGGGAAAACCATCAAGTGGAACACAGCCCACTGTTTGAACCAGAACTACCAGAAAGATGCCGTGATAGCGCTCGCAAGCCAGTTTGAGCATGTTCCGACACATTTTATCAGCAAAGTTATGCTAGAGAAGAACTCGCTTTGGCAAGCGTATATTCACATCAACGACATCGACATATCCTACTTTCAATGCCCGAACCGACCCTACCAGCGATCCCGAAGACCTCGCATCCAGTTGGAGAAAAAATATCGGCGTGCCAACGCTGATCGAGATCCTAATTACTACGTCAGTCTTGTCTGCGAGCTTCAGGCAGTCAAACAACACGTTGCACGGGAATTCCTAAAGAAAGATGTAGAACGACAAAAAACCGATGCCGAAAAGGCAAACCTGGAAGAGCACAAAGCTAACGGTCTCGTCATAGAATGCAAATGTTGCTTTGAAGACGAGGTACCTCTTAATCGTGTTGTGGTTTGCACTGCTGCTGCTGCAGAACATGCCTTCTGTTTCAGTTGCATCGAGAATCTGGCCAGTTCGCAAGTAGGGTTGATGCGACATGAGATGTTGTGCATGGACTCTGACGGGTGCAAAGCGAAGCTCGATATGGAGGGGGTTGCTCGAGCAATACCGATCAAGACCCTTGACCGACTACTCTTCAACGAGCAACAAGCTGAAATTGCCGCTGCCAACATTGAAGGGCTTGAGCAGTGCCCTTTTTGCGATTTTAAAGCCATTTGTGAGCCAATTGAAGTCGACACTATATTCAGCTGTCAGAACCCGGACTGTTTCAGAGTTACCTGTCGGAAGTGCCACGAGTCGTCACACCTACCCAAAACCTGTGAAGAAATTAAGAACGATCGTGGACTGAGCGCTAGACACAGAGTGGAGGAAGCCCGATCAGCAGCAATGATGAGACCTTGTCCAAAGTGCAAGACCAATCTCATTAAAGAAATGGGTTGCAACAAACTAAGGTGCCATTGTGGCACTGTGATCTGCTACGTTTGCAAGATGGATCTATCACAGCTGCGAGATGGATATGATCATTTCAACAGGACTGGCTCCAAAAGCATCAAATGTGTGCTATACGACACACCAGGGATTGATCGCCATGTTCAGGAGGCTAACGATGCAGAGACTGAAGCTATTCAAAAGGCAAAGGCCGCGGATATCACTCTTGAAGAACGTGACTTGCAGATTGAGACAGGCAAGTACACTGCTCATTCTGTGACTACAGAAAACATTCAAAATGGAAAAATGGAAGACGTTCGTCCGCATATCGGAACGCAGTTGGATGCGCAACGTCGAGCTGGTCTAATGGAACAAGTCCGCAGAAGAGCAGTGCAGCGCCGTGCTCGTCGTCGTGTTGATCCTCTGACTGCTGAGCGTATGCATCTACCGCTTGACGCGGCAAATCCCTTCGTTCCACATGCTCTCGAAACGAACAACAACGCTGCCGTCGAAGCGTGGAGGAATAATATCGAGGCACCAGCGAGATTCGGCCACGTTGTAAATTATCGACCACCACCTGTCCCAGCGTTCCCGCAAATGGGAGGCAACAATTTCATCGGGGCAACGATGATGTCTCCACCACTTGTCCCACATCACGGAAGTAAGTTGAGGCGATTCGAAGATGGACGGCCCGGATATAGTGGGCACCAGACCTACACCCCGTTCACAAATGAGTGGACCGGTGATTTTAATCTGGACGCCGCGTTTGACGACAATGCCCTGACCTCCGGTTTCGACCAGACTCAGAATAACCAGTTTTACCAACCTCGAGGACAAGCGCAAGATGGTCTAGTACCAGACCGGATACAGGCCCTCTTTGGGACAACGAAAGCGATTCAGCCGCCCATATATGAGCCGCCGAGAGACTACCAGCAACAGCAACAAGGATCACGAAATGGAAAGCTTCCTCTCAAGCAGCCAACACAAGGTGGAGCAAACCTGGTCAGAGGAAATCTTGACTTCGGTGCTCAAAGCAGGTATTTAAGCAACAACATGCCTTACCTGCCCCGCGGAAGTACTTGGCGAGACCAATTTCGACCTCCTACGCCAGTTGCTTCTACTGCACGCACCATACCAACCGATAGAACTCCTGGTATTCCCGATTTTGGAGAGCTGAATCAAGGCCAGCCTGTCCGTCGAAGGACGTTACCAGCGGAAGGCAGGGTGGTAAGTCGAGATACTAAGAATTTGGAAGGAGATAATCTGTGCGGTCTAGGGGCTAGCATCTGGAACCCTGCTCGTGGCAAGGACAGCAATGCGGTGGGTGACGGCGGCCAGGACGGAGGCATGGAGATCGAGGAAAACTTAGCACCGACGCGCCAAGGGCAGAGTGTTTTCGGCTATACTTTGTCATAAATTCCAGCTAACAGAAATTCGCACTTTTCTTCGAAATTTTCTGCCCTACTCACAGCCGCTTCCATCGGGACGGGTTTGACTGCAGCCTACAATTGTCTTATGCCGTCTTTATGAATGTTAACGACGCTTGACGGAAAATTGCCACTCCTTACTGCTACGATGTTTGTGGAATTTGCCATCTGGAAAGGTTTCCTGGCAGTGATGATACGACTTTATTAAGTGTTCTTTATGTATGATGTAACGTGTGTACGTTGGAGAAACAAATTTTTTGGGTGACTGAACATTGCAACACCATCAGACGGCTGAGTATGAGTATGAAATATGTATTACTTGATTATCCAATTGATGAAACCTCGATAAAGCCTGTTTTCTTCATCCATCCCGTTCGCCTACGAACATTCATTAACTGCTTTCATCCTTCGAAAACTTTGCTTCCCCTCGTTTGATCGGTCTCGACATGGTGTGAATTGCTACCCATGCTGTATTGTAATTGGTAGACGCTGAAGATCTGAAGCATACCATGATCAAGACTGCCTCATTCTTGTCTCAAGTTTGGACACTGCCATGATCGTATGGTCTCAGTTCTGGAAATCGGTTCAGCAATTCAATACAGGACTTTGAATTTGATGAGCGTTTCTGGGTCTGCAATTTGGGAGCCGGCTCTTTAATGATGTCGTACGACGCGACCTCTTGGCGGGGGGTAAGCGGAGTTTCCTAGGTCCAAGCAGAGAGTGCAACCTTTTGAGAAGTGTTTTCGAGTTATTTTGGTCGTTGAAATTAGACCTTTGTCGGGTATGCCCTCCTTGATGACTGTTTGCTGCGCACCATGCAGAATTGCCAGACCGCAGAAATCGCGAATATGGCACACAAGGCAACTGCCAGCCCAAAGACCACGGTGTTGAGCTGACAAGCACGCTTCAGGGTGCTTACCCAACTCAGCCCAGTATCAGTTCCTGATGATCCAGCGCCCAGCGGCGTGACGACGTAGCCACTGCATGAGTCGGCGCCGGCCCGTGTCGAATACGACACGTAGATGTGCGCTCCGATGAAGAGAATGTCAAGGAGGACGGCGAGGTTGCCGAAAAGAACGTTGGCTCCCAGACAGATGGTGAAAAGGACACCGGCGAGAGCATAGGCGGAAGATGCTGCCGAGATACCCAGGATGGCCCATGTCGTGGTGCTGGGATTGTCTGAAGCCTCGCGGAGGAGGTGTTTCACAAAATAGGCGTATATGCCGACGATGACCATGGAGAAGACAAATTGGACAATGCGTAGCAGTGTCCCTCCAAAACGAAGGAGTAGACCTTTGATGGCCATGATGAAAAGTGGTGTTCTCGTAAAACGAAGGTTTGTAGGCGCTTTGGCTTGATTTTCTTAGCGATAGATGCTGTGGCTGCAGAATACTGCGAGGATCTTCATGGTTGCGAAGTCGAAGGTTTTATGCTCCGACGTTGCGAAGCGTTACACAGCCGACGTCATTCTGAACAGCCTCAACTATAGAGATGGCTCAGAAATAGTTCCTGGTGGCTGTACTTGGGGGAGAGGTATCGATCGTAAGCTGCTGACGACGCCGACGTGTGGCTTTGTGCTGGGGCGGAAAGCCAAGCACAACTCGCCAAGATCGGGAATTTTCTGCGCTCTTGAACCCGACGCGTGGGCACTCGCTTTGCGTGCTTCAACCTTCATTCGGATAAAACTGGGTCAGTTTGCGTCGGCGTGTGGGAATGGGCACAATGGGTTACGGAGAACCCGCAGCAAATGCCCCTAGTAGTGCCCTAGTAGTAGTAGTAGCCTAAGCCTTACCCTCACAAGCCTGACCCACCCAGGCTTGTGCCAAGGACCAGCAATGCCTTGCAGCCCAATTGCACGTTTATTAATATTACAACGGTGGCCTTGTGGGAATGTGGAGGGCCGGTCGGCTCCAGCAAGCGCAGGCTGAGGCTAGTGTCCCCGCGCAGACTGCGTAAGCCACATTTTGCTTTGTCTTGGTGGTCATGGCATGTTTGCCATCCACGCAACACATCGCAGAACGATGCGATCTCTCGATTTTAGTAGGAGGCTTTCCTCAGAAGGGTATTTCCGTGCAGAGACAAGTGCACGAAGACAGTAGAGAATATCGCGGTCAATGTTGTTCGCAAGGCCGTGAAATCTCGCAACGAAATTTAGCCTAACGGGCGCACACTCTAGCTCAACTCCTCTGGTCAAGTATAACGCCGCTAGGCGGTGCCGGGATGCATGCCTCTGAGCCCTCGCTGCTTACATTACGATCGCGCTGGACCTTACGAATTTCTTTGAGAATCGTGTAACGCACGCGCTAACAGTCAACTATTCCTAAGCAATCTATATAGAAAACTCAATAGACGGTATATGCAACACTCGCAGCTTTCACCCAATCTATCCTGTACCTGCAAGCTCGTACATCTTTGTCTCGCTTCCGTCACATTCTAGTCAGCGAGCTTTTTGCGCTCCCACCTCTCCCACACCTCCCCATACTTGCTTCTCAACTCCGTTATCTCAGCAACCTTTCCGCGTCTCATCAAAACATTCTCGAGCTTGTTGAGATAACGCAGCACACCGCTTGAATCGATCCCAGCATACTTCAGGTACCCCTCGAAAGCTAATAGGAAGTGACGTTCAGCAACCTCGTCCTCTCCAAGCCGTTCATATAGTAGTCCGATATAACTACAAGTAGTGATTCCCCCGAAATCAGCGTTGGGAGCACCAGTAGCTTGAATATTCAGGTCACGAACATTGAGAAGGATCTTCGTAGCCTGATTGATGTTCTCCTGCGCGAAGCGGACCCAGCCTAGATTCTTCATTGCCCTTCGAACACCTGCGTGTGTCCTGCCAATGATCTCGGAATGTTGAATAATTCTCATATAAATTATTGCTGCTCCTTCAGTGTCTCCAGCATGAAACAGCGAATCGCCCAGATAATTCTGGACATTCATCTTCGTCTCCTCGTCAGGTATATACTCATTGATAATGTCAGCGAGCATCCTGACTACCACAGGCATCCCATCCTCCTGCATCATCATGGCCTTTCTCGCACTCACAGCCATTTTCCAAGCCATCGTCTACCATATCGTAAGAAGAGGAAGTAGCAACAGCACTTCGTCAGGTATGTTCTGCTGTACCCTCCCGATATTTTTAACCCACAGAATCAGAATGCCTCATTTCCTGTCCCATCACTGACGAAAGGAATACTAGAAGAAGGCTTGATTAGGTCATCGACAATCCGGGATGTCAGCGAGATACAGGCAGATTTGATTGAAGTTGGAGCTTGGGTCAACCAGCCTCTATATCATTCCATGGCCCTAGATCTGAATGTTAGTGGATACCATCCAGATATTGAGCTGGAGCTATCTAATCAGTCGACGCAAATCGTTGGACCTTGAGGAGTTTGAGGTTGTTAGGAGTATCCTCTACTGTGCCGGTTAATAGGCCTGCGGTAGGATACTAAGAGTTAGGGGAGGGTGTGATTGGGATCTCAAGGGACTGACTGCACTGTGTGCGGCACAACAGGCTACAGCCCTCAATCCGTTGGGTGCAGATCTCATCTATACTTTTGCAAACCTAGTCGTGACGGCTACCTTTCCAGAAAAAACACAGGCACTTGCCGGTAGTGTCTTCAACATGCTCGCTTTAGACTGGAAAAAGTGTTGGCATCGCCACCACAGTGGTGGTAGCGCGACAAACCACGAAACTGATAGATGAGGCCAGTACTAAGGAAGCTCTGCTACAGGGCTATAAGGCTGGTTGGTGGTATAATTCTGCATTAGGCCTCGCATCCGTAGGTGTGAGATTCTGGGGCCTAAGGGGCATGGGAAAGCTGTGAGTTAAGAGAGTGTGATTTTCGAGTCCCCGCGGGATTTCAGAATGCTCTCAAGCGATAAACTAGCAGGAGTAACCCAAGAGCCTGCATGCGCAGGCACTAGATATGGATGAAGGAGAAGCGGTTAGAGACAGGACAGTCTTGCCAGCGCGCCATTGGTGAAGTCCGAACTTGAAGGGCTGAATCTCGCATGGTGGGGTTCATGTTAGCGAACGACGTTAGCGTCTTTGTAGCTAAGCGTCACACGTGATGATTTTGCGCGTCGAGGGTCACCAAGATCTACGTTTGTGAACGCCTTATGAACTCATTTTGGTACCTTTGGTCAGCTTCCTTTTGCACATCTAAACTTAGAAAATCAAGGGGTATCGTTACCAGTAATTGGAGTTCAAGCAAAGTGGCTCAGTATGCGATGGCAAGAACGTGCTCGAGAAATTGTCTGATTATGAGAGTAAGTAAAGATCAAATTTACCAAGAATGGAATAACGACATGGATTTGGCAATGGGAATCATTTATCACGACTTGACAAAGCCTACTCTCGACTTTCCTTGCCAAGATCGGTCCCCATTAAGGCCGCAGGGCAGTGTGAACGTTATACTCGAATCATGGGCCTGAAGAGCGTGAATCACGCCTGTATAAAAGGCGGCGACTAACCGAAACTGGATCACCAAAAAAAGATACTGTCTCCGATTACCATAAAATCGCGTTGACGCATGTATACCGACCCTCATGTTAAAACATTTGATCTTTGGGGAAATATTGGCCTCTAGCTTTCTGCCGGCTCGAGGTCATTGATTTTAGCATGGGCTCCTGGGTGTCCCTAAAGGCCGAGTGGACGTTGCAAGATGTTCAAGCTGGTCTGAATGTTGCCATTGCACTCATCGGCGCAGGAACACTCTTCGTCTTTGTCCGGTGCTGTTGGTTGATTGCTGCCAAGCGGGTTGCGAAACAGGAGGATGTGTCATTGCACTCTCTCTTGAGCCTCAACACTTTGGGCGAGTCCATTGACATAATTTGTCTACTTCGGCATGACCTCCTTTCGAGTCGCCACAAATGGCTTCTGATCCAATGCATTGGTGTGACCCTGTTGACTATCGCAACTTTGATGAGCGGCTTTATAGCACGGTTCGCGACACGGTCCGGTACCATCGTCCGAGAGTTGAGTGTCAACGGTGCGATTGCGCAACGATTTATATTACGTATTACTTATGCTCAAGTTGACGTCAACACCACCATGGAAGCCCTGAAAGTAGCTCAATTCCCTCAAGATCGGTTACCTGAATATCTCCCATATTCGAACCAGCACTGGAGCTTTTCGTCGGCGCAATGGAATAGTAGTTGGAGCATGGACTGCGTCTACAACAAGTCAACGGAGATACCGAATCCCCATGCAACTGGCAATTGCACAGACTTTGGCACCGAGTTCCCTCAGGTTTATGACAACTATGAAGACTGGTACGCATCCGACGATAATTTCACATGGTACTGGCAGAGTGGTGGCTGGCAAGAGGATCGTGAATACTGGAAAGATTGGAACACGTTCACTCATGGCATTCGCTACATTGACTACAATGAAGCGCTTCAACAATACACCCGTCTCGAGATGCGCACCGTTAGCATTTATCTCCACAACGTGCCCTGGAATAGCTCTCTAAATGACTTGGGTTGCACATTTGCCACTGGCCCGATCGAACGTGCGTTTTATACCAGCTGCAGCTGTATGTTGACACGGAATGTTGAACACCAAAAGGGAGGCGAATTGTACTACGGCGCGTATCCCGATAGGTCTGATGTCTACGCTGAAGTGGATGCATACTTGCAACAGTACGGAGGCAGGCTTCAAAAACAGTCCAGTCTTGGCTTACCGATCTCGGTTGTTGGAGGTGAAGAGCTCGCCTTGTTCTACCAGGCTTATCAAGTCACAAAGGACACGAGGGTCTCTCCCTCGGTCGTTCGAAGGATCAACGTCCATGTCAAGGTCCCTCAGGTCTCTATCATTTGCTTGATTGCTTTCTCAATTGCCGCAGTCATCGCCCTATGTGGGTTGTTCGACTACTGGTATTTCCTGTTTCGATGTCGGTCTCGCCTCCATGAAATGCCACAATCAAAACTCGATTGGATGTTGCAAACGACACTTCAGGGGAATGATAGTCGAACGAGCGCCCGCCGTCGATTGAGTCAAGCTAGGGTGTCGAGCATTCAGAAAGCTGAAGTGCTATCTCTGACCAGGATCGATCAGGACGACAGAAGAAGCATCAAGTCCACTCCAAGCAGCTCTTTCTCCGCAATGCCCAATTTCTACCCTGCCGATGATGGCTTTGAGACCCCCATTCTGAGCGCGAACTTCTCTGGGCGGAACTCTGCCAACGGATGGTTTCTGCAACGACAATACGATTTTCTCGGTCAGCATGCGCGTCAATGATTTTCGAGTTACGGGCCCTCGAGAATCCATGTATTCGATAAAGAATTTCTCAAGGCGCTGTTTGCAATGCAAGTGAGGATTCAATGACTGCATGAAATGTGGAATCTCCTTCAATCTGTGCATTTAGTTAGGCCCACGGATCTGTGGCATTGGTTTGACTCCAGACGTCAAAACATAGAAAGAAAGAGCTTAGGTGCTTGCTCCCCAAATCTTTGGCATATTTCCCCTATCAAGCATACTTCAGAGGCCGGCGGGTTGAGCAATGCATTGATTGACGTCGCAACTATGATTCTTGCTCAAGCCAGAGGGAAAGATGTAACCTCCACTGCCTCAGAAATGCCTCATCATACAACCGCTGTTGTTGAGGATTTGGGCTCAATGGGTCATGGGGGTTCAGTGGGTCGGCCGCAGTCAAAACCCATGATTTCAAAATCTCAGATTTTCAGCCTTGTTAAAATGGCCCGTTATTGAACCCCTATGGGACAATTCCGCCTGCCACCATGTGACCCACAAATTGATAGGACCCTGATCGACATGTTCACATCATATCCTTTCAGTGTCTTTTCTCTCTCTCATAGACCGTCCTGTCGACTCCGCTGGCGCCATGCAGCAGCAGTTAGCCGTAAGTGACGACGCTGAGACGGAATCTCTATTTCGTTCTCCATCCGAGCGCTTCCCCACGAAGTCGCAAAAAGAGCGATGATATGTTGCCGCGCCAGCTATGCTCAGGTGGATAGATCTCCACTAGCAAGATTGTGGCAACAGGCCTCGTTGGAGCATGTATGCGCTCAAATCCCTCCAGAGGCTACGACACTTCTCTACTGACAGCTAGAACGTGAGCGCATATCTTGCTCTCTCCTGCGACCAGATCAGCCTTTCCAGATACTGAGGGTCTGATGGATGGTGTCAACAGCTGCTGTATAGATTGGAATCAACGAACTTCCGGCTGCAAAACGCTGATCTTGGGTCCACGTGACCCAGATTCGTCTTTGCCAAAGTCACTGCGTATGCATTGTAGGAGCTCGTTGGTTGCTTTGCCAGAGGGCTGACTGGGAGGAATGACGTCGAGGAAGTCAATTTGCATACACGCATTTGTTCCTGCATATGAGCGGCCGCTCGTTATCGCTTGAAAGTCGAGCCGGGTGCGAGGATTAGTTTCATGGCGATCTCGATCTCCTTTTGACTGAGGCAGGATCTGCATCGCGGAACGTCATCTCCATTACCAAAAGTGATCTGCCTGTGATCTTGGGGACGTTTAATCCCGTGAACCGCTATCCCGGGCGTCGACCGGCGCCTCAATTCGGTCAAATATGTTTTCACCGTTGATCCAGACTCCACACCGTTCACGACCGTTAAACTTTATAGACGCCTGGGTCCGATGCCAGAAAGGATCAGTTCAGGTCTACCCTAAAATAACACTGCAACAAATGAACAATACTTGGTGACCTTGTCTTGGCACAAGACACACGGTTCATCCAAGTCAAACCCGCCTAGCTCGACCCGTTCAGTGCTTGAAACACGCTTGGCATCTGGTTGCCTCCCATCGGCCTTGACCACTTCTCATGGCCTGGCTCCTCCAGCGTCGTTGAGCTGCCTGATCCTATCTGTCTGTCCCCTTTCTTTGGCGTTATCACGTTCTTTGAGGCTCGGGGGATATTGGGTGTAATTCCTGTCGCAATGGGTTTGGATCACAATGGTTTGCTCGCGGCAACTTGAAAACGATAAAGTAGACTTTTCTTATTTCCCGCGATACTGCTTAGGATGAGCACGCGCTAAGGCTGGGATCAGTCCGGCTCTGCATCAGAGAGCAAAAACAATCTAAGGTCTAGTGGAGCAGGCCGGAAAAAGGATGCAAACCTGTGAATTTATTTGCACCAATAAGATTCCTATAATGCTTATGCTATGCTATGCTGGGAAATGTTCAATAAGGGGGTGAGCGTCTGCACACACGAAAAGTGTGACATATCTGTCACCGTGGGGGCATTAACTCCTATGTCCTTTTTGAAAAAGTCATCGCCAATCTGCCAGCTCTCGACGTGCTGGTACATAATTTTTGAACGGAAAATGAACCCAAGGATCGGTCTCAGATACCAGGAAGAGCGCCATGCTTCGAGAAGAAAGTTGACTATGGCCACCCGAAAACGCCGGTAAAACGTGAACAACCTGGGAGATCGCTTGAACGCTTCATAGACTCATAGTGCCTCCAAATAATGTGATGAACGTAAAAACAAAATTGGTATCATAAAAAGCATTCGTGAAAAGGACGTGATTCTTTGTCGCCAGGTCAAATGTCATATGTCGCGGTGATCGCGGTCATCACCTTCGGGTTTCTTGCTGCTGTAGAACGAAACCAGGTCAAAGTCCTGCTGAGACTGATCGACCTGAGCCCAAAGTTCTGGGAGTCCTCCTGATTGAAGCGAAACAATCTGAGAGTTGAGATCCTCTATTTGAGCTTTGAGCTGGGAGACCTCTTCCGTCTGGGCGGTATATGACTTGGTGAGCTTTTCGTGCTTGGCCTTCCAGACAGCGATTTGACTTTCGAGATCCCGTTGGTGCTTCTCCTTGCGATCGCGATAAGCACGCTGCGATTGCCGATTTTGTTCTCTCCTTCTCTGTGAGACACATAGGTTAGCAAGCGTGCCATTAGCCACTTCGAGAAGAACTTAGCCTTACTTCGATCTTGTCCGGGATGGCACCTCGGACTTCGGTCACGACCTTTAAAGGGGAACCGGCGCTCATAGATCCTAGGGAATAATCGCTTGCTGATGACGGCGATGCAGCGCAAGACGAGTCCATGCCAGTAGAGAGATCAAGTGTTGGGTATAGAATCTATCAAGAATCAGTCTCAAAACTATATCTCGCCGAGCAAGATTCTGCATACAGGATTAAAATTAGTCATCATGTGCTGGTCGAGAACAGCATCCCACTCCATTGGTTGCATCGTGTCGCTGTCCATAAGACCAAACATCTGGCTATTGAAGTTGGACATGATTGTTGAGTTTCTACCTTTGGCGTTCTAGCACTCTCAGCTTTGGCCTTTGGATCTTTTGTATAACGAGGGGCGTGGCGAACACAAGCCAATATGCCTTGAGGACACCTGATATATAGCTGTTCCGAGATATCCTTCCGCCAGAACAGACACAAGTACTTGTTCGACAACGTCAGTCGGCCTTTCGCACCAGCCCGAGTTTGAGATTGGCTGCGAAAACGGAAGCTTTCCTGTTTTCGGTAGGCGCACTAGCAGGACAAACATCCGAAACGCGCCCACATTTCGAAAGCCCGACTGAGCGGAGAAGTGATCGACAAGGTGCATTGGATCGGCTGACTTTACAGCGGACTCTTGCGGACTCCAACGCTTCCGGGGTTGAGAATGTCAATTCACGTGCTGATTTGTTCGAGCAATCACCCGATCGGCGCAATCTACGTGTTTCTACGGGTTGGGAAATACCTCACCAGCCCTGCCAGCTCGCGGACCGTTTTTGAGCGAGCAAGGTGCTACTGTATAGTTGGCCAGCAAAAATATTAGCGCGTTCGAAGCGACAACTATGGCAAGCTTCAAGCTTTCTTTAAGCCGCACAATTCAGGCACAAATAACGACCTCACTCCTTGCTCAGAGGAGAAATCTTGGAACGGTCAGTGAAAAACCATTCCTTTGCCAAAAACTCTGTGCGCAAGTATTTTGCTCGTAAAACCTGTAACGGCCGCAAGCAGTAGTATTTTGCTTGTAACTGCGGCAAGTACGAAGTACTGCAGCAGCATAGGAGCAGGCTTGCTTGCACTTGCAGGGATCGCTCGGTACAGCTGAATGAGTAAGCCATGTTGGAGACCAGGCTTTGCCACGTGCGCTATGTCATTATGAGCCTGAATTGCGTCAGGCAGGTCAGGCCACTTTGCAATTCTAGCAAATTTCGGTGCATAATGTCTTTGCTCGACGCTTTGTATCACTACAACATCCCATTCCAGGCTGTTCTCTCAGAGTACCTGTGGTTCGAAAGGACTATGTCCATTGTCAGCCGGAGTGCATGCAACCTGGTTGAGAGATAACAGTAAGATCCAAGGGTAGGGAACCGCTGTTACCCCGTGCCCCCTCAGGCCTAGTGAGCAAGCCAAAATGACTGGCGTGGTAAGTGAGTCTCTACTAGGTAATTGTGGATTATCAGTTTCGAGCCTAGCGTAATCTTACGTGGCTCCTTCCATGATTCTTTCTAGAACATCCGTGAACATCTCGGGCACTTGACGTCATCACATGGGAAGCGTCATGTTAGGTAGGAGCGGGTGAACGCATAATGACATACTGATTAGCCATAAGGCTCAGTAGCCTCATCGCTGTAGATATTTACGCGGTGAACGAGTACGCCTTCGCTGTAGTTTGTATCCCGTAAGTCTTTCTTTGCCTCAACACTTTGGCCCATCCTCGGCTCGGCCACTTCACAGTGTTTTAAATGCCGCATGAGGAAATTTGTGCTCCTTAAGGAGAGCAAATCATAAGCTCGGAGCCCAAACTTGAATTCGATGGGTAGTGACCATTTCTTTCCTCTGTAGGTACATTGAAGTAGTAATTATACCAGAAACATCTTTGCGCGTACGAAGTATAAACAGAGATCCTGCAACGTTAATTCATCCACTTTGACCTTTTTATTTGGTCGATCTGAGTAGACGGCGTTCGGCGGAGCAATCAAGCAAGTGGAAATTCGCACAGCGTTCTGCACCAAGGTTGTTGGGTGCGAGCCCATCGACTTGATGAGCGCTGTCATGAACCGATGTTAAACATCAGCTTTTTATCACGCTTCACAATACATACCGTAGCCCGTCCCCTGGGAAGACAGGTTTTCTAACAGAGTGCATTTCGCACGCAGCGGTGTCAAGAGACCTCTTCGCCACATTTTCTACATCTCAGGACTGGCGCAGACCTGGATTGCAGGTTGTGGTGTTTCACCCGCTGAAAGCTTTCACCTCCGCATCGTTTACATTTCAGCTCCTCGGTCTCAGACTTATTCTCGTCGCTGACCCCAGATATGCCTAAGCCTTCAGACTTGCGATCTACACTACCCTGCGGCACCTCGAGTGGTGTGACGCAACCACTGTAACTCCCACTGGTCATTTCATCTGACAGCTGGCTTCCGTAACTGACGTCTCTGAGGAGTCCACCAGGCCTGTCTTCCAAGCCTGGAGACCGTGGCACAGCGTTTGCCATCGGAAGATATGTGCCTTTCACATCGTAGGCCTTGTAGCTTCGTTCGCCTACAAGGAAGAGATGATTATCGTCAGGATCGGCAGAGCTTCCGACCACAGGTGACGCAGTAGTGAAAGAAATGTCAGGAATGGCGTTTCGATCTGGTTGTCCTGATGATGAGGTAGGGTCGAAGTTTCTATTAGCATTTTCGCTTTTTGGCTGAGATTCATCGGTGGGTGGCTGACTAGCATTGGCAAGTGGTGTAGAACCATGGCGCAACGAAAATCGGTGTGCAAAACCCCGTTTGCCACCAGCTTCTCCGGGCGACGAGCTGCGGGCTCGTTGTTGATTTAATGATGATCGATAGTTGTCCCTCGAGGCGATCTCAGACGTGCTAGCCGTCGCACTACCTGGCTTGGCCATTTGGACTGAGTTGCGCCAGTCAATAATGTTTTCCCGATTCCCAGGACTTCTCGACTCTGGAAATGTCATGGACTTCCGATTTATTGAGGATCGTTCCGAAGTCCTGGTCGTTACCGACCCGCTTCGACCCAGCATTTTCTTAGAGAAACTCCCCCCGTCCCAGGAACCTTCCTTCCTCTTTTGATATGCACAATCCTGCCGAAACACCTTGATTTCGCCAGTGTAATCACCAGTGACTAATATTAGTCCATCATCATGGGCCTGCCTTGCGACAAATTGAGGGCTCTCCTCAATTGGAGGTGAACTCGGTGTTGCTCCTTCTCCATTTTCTGTAGGTGCGTGAGATGACAGAACGGAGTCCGCCCGGCTTTGCAACCTCACAGGAGGCGGATTGCACAAATCGTAGATAGGGTCGCCGGAGCGGGCCAGCAATCTTCTCGATTTGGCCGGTACCAACAGAGCAGTAGTGACGATAGCCGTGTGAGCCTCGAATACCTCCACAGGTCGCTTGTCCGAGTCTGAGCGCTCGAAGGGCCCAGTTGGCCAGACGTAGACACGTTTATCTTCACTTCCGCAAATTACTAGTCTCCCGTCATCGCTGAATGTTGCTCTAATCTGACTCGTATTGTTTACGTTGCCACGAAACTTGACTTCTAAGGATCGGTCCCGCAGGTTGTATAACCTCACTCTTGAATCGTTACTCGTAATTAGAATTTTGACGTCGGGAGGTCCAATCAATTGCGGCATTTGGATTGTTTCAATGCCAGTGATTTTGCTGCCTTTAGAATTCTTGCCTCGATTGGAGCGCACGTGGATCTGAGAATGGGCCTTGAGTCCCTCGGTATCGTACAAGGTGCATAGGCCGGAGAGAGTTCCCGCAATCGCAGTTTTACCGTCAGGCGTGAATGCGACGGCAGTGACCATATCCTGAGCTTGCGCCCAATATGCCACGTTCTTGTCTGGGATCGACCATAATCGTATCTTCAAGTCAAGCGAACCAGCGAGGAAGAAGCGGTCGTCGCGAGGATGAAAAGAGATAGAAGTCACAAAGTCATTGTGTTTGAAGGCGCAGAGGCACTCGGAACGGCTGATATGATACAGCCGCACTGTCTTGTCCATGGAGGACGAAAGTAAAAAGTTGTTCTTGCTCCAGCTCAAATCCAGGATAGCTGCAGTATGTCCTTCGTACTCTCGAACCAGCTCTTGCTTGAATACAGGCGCATTGAGTTTCACATTTTGCGAATTTTCCGTCTCGGCTACTTCGCGATCTTCTCCACTTGAAACCACACGCCACACCTTCAATTTTTTGTCTTGACCACCTGCGGCATAGTACTGACCGTCCTTGGAAAATTCAGCAGCCCAGATTGCATTGTTCTTTGTGCGAGTAGAATTGGGTGGACGGACGACGGGCTCGTCGTGTATGCCGTGAATTTTGGCGTCCAGCTCCTCTGCTGGTGAACCTTTCCGACTTCGAGGCGCACCCTCGCATAAGATCTGGGCCAGAAATAGCCGGTCAAAGTCCCGTCTCTTGCGGTTTGCCGCCTTAACTCGAATGTAGCGAGGCGGGGAAGGGTGACGTGGGGTGTATTCGTAACCCACAGGCGCAGAAAAGACCTCTGCGTGTGCGCCCGCTTCTCGATTGTCCATGGCCTCTGAAGCATTGTCGAAGGCGTCATTCGTCTCGGCTCGGGATTTGTTGCCAAGGATGCGACTCAGGAATCCTTTCCTAACAGCAATCATCAGCGTGCGCGGCCAACTTTGTGGATACGAAAGCAGGCAAGTCCAGGTACCTCTTCTCCTTTCCGACCTTATTGCTCATGAAACTATCCGACCTTCGTACGGCCTCTGCTTCGCTGAATGTGCTGCCCTGCCGAGTTGGGGCTTCGAAATCCTCTGTAATGGCAGGGCCGCCGTGCGACGACGCAGGGGCATAGTGCATGCCCGGGGCTCGAGGTTGAGAAATAGTTCTGGCCAGAATTTGCTGATGAGTTGGTCAGTAACGTAGGGCGGCATCGGCACAAGGAATTCGGCGTACTCGGGATATGGGATCTATAATTGTAGACTCCCCCGGTGGAGAGTCCATTGTCACGTTATTTACTGCGATATCGTGCGCAACCATGGAAAAAGGTATTCGTTTCGACGAGCCGGGCGCTCCGGTGGAATTGTTGACCAAGTCGGGGAGGGATTTGGCCACTGCAATCGATCTTGATTAGCATCGTGGAGGCGGCAAAACCGTGTGCGAGAACGTGGAGTGAGCGCGGACGAAAGCCCTCTTGTATTGCGGGCCCGCGATTACTGTAATCTTGCACCAGATGACAGCATTCGGAGAAAGTGGAAGCTAAGGTGTGTGGTTTACTCACCCGGATGAGTGTCATAGGTCATTCCGGGCGGCGTAGCGGAACCTGAAAAGACCCGAAGTCGTGGGTTATTATTGGCTGGAGTTGTGTCTGCGGACGCTCGACCTATTATGGCCACTGCCTCGGCGCGTTGGACTATTCCATTTCGCCCATGTGCGGGCTCCGCCATTGCCTACGGAGTCTTGAAAGAGCAAAAGACATCTTTGACTACAAACAAGGAATGCCTGATATTTGCCAAATGTACTGATTAACACCAAAAAAACTTGTCTCTCGAGAGTCGTCGTAATGAATGGCAAAATTCTGTGCACAAATGGACCAAGGATCTTGGAACATCCGGCAAGGCGTCCGCACTATTATCTTTACGACAATGGCTCTGTGATAGGCTAGTGTGCACAAGAGACTCGGAAGGATGATCGCTGAGGTCATGGGATTTCCCCAAATCCGACTATTGAAGTGAAACTAAAGTCCCTTGAGTTGATATAGGTACGACCGGCTTTCTCAGTACTGCCTAGGTAGTATTTTTCGTTACGTTTCGCGTCTAATAACACCCAACGTGCATAGAATGATAGACTTCGTAATACCTCGCAGAACCAAATGAACACTAGAATACGTTCGACAGCACATGCTTTCCCACTCCTCGTGCTCCCGGCTATATCCGCTAAATTACATGCGTTTACTCCGTGATTTGCATATCTTTCTTTGCGAGAGCGCAACAAATCATCGCAATATCCAACTTCACAAATGGGACTGAAGACCCACATTTTCGTACCTCACTGACAGGCTACGGCTGGCGGATCTCCGACCTCGGGATATGCAGCGATAACCCATGGAATTTTAATACACAACTTTCAGATGCTCATCCTCAGGTTAACAAAGCCCCCCTGGGTACACATTCAGCGCCAAAATAGGTTTCTTGCAAGGCACTACTCTAACGCTGAATCATCTTTGTCATTTTCAGTCGGCAGCTTTAACATGTCTTCTTGGAACCGTAAGTGCCCCTTCTGACGAATGTCATTGGCCCTCTGATCCACTAGACGGACAATGTTTGTCGGCATGAACTGACAAAATTCTCTCGTATACAGGTCTCGTTCGCTTTGTGCCGAAGTCAGATTCGTCCAAAGTGTTGATAGGTCAGCCCACGGACGACAATGTCGATGTTGGTTTGGCATTGCGAGAAAGTAAAGATGTCACGGTTGACGTCTTCAGCGGCAGCTCGGTACTATCACCGGGACAGTCTTCTGGCCAAAGTGCCGTGATCGATAGAGTCCTGTCGCCGCTGACCCAAAGTGAGGTGGGGACTATCAGATGTATCGGACTAAACGTAAGTTTGCAACCCACTTTTGAAGAAGGTGGATGCTCGGGAATCGTAGCTAAACTCTACATTCATTCAACAGTATAAGCAGCATGCCGCGGAAGCAAATATGGACATTCCCAATGTCCCGACCGTGTTCATGAAGCCACAAACTTCTCTTGGAGATCCTTGGCCAGCGCCAACCGTCTTGCCAAAGCAGACAATCGAAACCGACTGCGGCGACTACGAAGCCGAGCTTGCTGTCATCATCGGCAAATCATGCAAGAATGTGTCCGAAGCGGATGCTTTGAACTATGTTCTTGGATATACGGCTTCCAATGATATTTCCAGTCGCACAGCTCAATTCGCTCAGAGTCAATGGGGCTACAGCAAAGGCTTCGACGGTGCATGTCCCATTGGTATGTCATTACTCTGTCACCACGTCCTCTATAAGACTAACAACACCACAGGTCCAACCCTCGTCTCGCCAACTCTGATCCCCGACACCACCAAACTTCGAGTGCGCAGTCTTGGCAATGACGGCTCCGTCCTTCAAGACTGTGGGACAAATGACTTGATTTTTAGCATACCCAAAATAGTGTCCTTCCTATCGCAATCTACCACATTGCCACCGGGGACGGTGATCATCACAGGCACGCCGGCCGGTGTAGGCTTTGCTAAGAAGCCCAAGTACACCTTGAAACCTGGCGAGGAGCTTCGGGTGGAAATTTTGCCATACATTGGCACGTTGGTGAGTCGATTCGAAGCAGAAAAGTGAATAGATCCAGACACATGAAAATACCATTTGAAGCTTTGCAGGACCACAAGAATAACAGCCTTGAATGATGAGCGTGTCCTTTTTGGCGCTTCAATTCATGGACCCCCTGCTGTGAAGACCAGGAAAATAGCTCAGTTATAGATAGGCTTGCTCGTTTACCTTTGTTGGGGATCACTCATCTAGGTTCCTCTATATTTCTGGCTGCACAATCTATTCTGGCAGATGCTTGCCCTTCCTTCTGCTAGGTTAGGTCAATTTTGCCCTCTTCAATTCTTTTCAAAGCACGACTTGTGGCCGGAGATGTTCGGCTCGTGGTCGATGGCTCATGTCGTGGAGTAAATCACGGAGCATACACACGTCGTGTACGGACTTTGCAACAACAAATCGTAAGGCTAATAGGGAAGGCGACATTCTTGATGGGCATAAAAGTTGTAGAAGTCATTGTTGAATATAGCACGTAGTGCCTTGCATGCCGCTCCAGATTAATAAGCACCTAAGCAGATTGACAATAATCCTCGCTTTGAGGGTTGACGAAGCCCCTTTTTAATAGTGGTAACAGGCTTAGGGTCACTACCTACTCCGTGCCTATTATAGACATTCCGTAATAAAAAGAAGACACTCCGCTCGCCCTACCGGCCTAGAAATCCGGCTGGTGAAACCAGCGTTGTGGCCCCGCACGCAGATCCGTTTCACATGGAAACTTTTTGAGTTTGGTTACACTTTTTTCACAGCACGTCTCGCCTTCCAATGCCTGCAGGGACGACAACCACGAACAACCTTGGCATACCTCTGAGAAAATGAAGCTGAACACAAAGTCTCTGCGCTACCTCAATAACGCAGACTGGAAAGTCCTTGCGGCCGTGGAGGCTGGATCTCGAAATCACGAAGTTGTGCCCACCACTCTGATTGCGTCTCTTGCAAAGTCCTCGCCTGGCGATGTACAACGCTCGATATCTCTCCTCGCTCGTTCCGACCTCATAGCGAAAGTACCGACCGCCAAGTACGACGGGTACAGATTGACATATGGCGGACTAGACTACCTCGCGCTCCACGGTTTAGAGAAGGGCAATGTGATCTACAGCGTGGGCAACCAGATTGGCGTAGGCAAGGAGAGCGACATTTTTGTTGTTAGTGATGAGAAAGGTGAGCAAAAAGTCCTCAAAATCCACAGGTTGGGTCGCGTTAGCTTCAAGAAGGGTGTCAAGAATAAACGAGATTATGCGAAGACGCGGACCCAGAAGGAGCGAGGTGCTGCTAGCTGGATGTACATGAGTCGCTTGGCTGCCATGAAAGAGTTTGCGTTCATGACTGCATTACGAGAGGCAGGTGTTGAAGTACCCGTACCGCAGGGCCACAACAGACATCAAATTGTGATGAGCCTGGTCGATGGGTTCCCGCTAAGGCAGATCGAGAAAGTACCAGATCCAGCAGGGCTCTACGCTGAACTAATAAGCATAATCGTGAAACTGGCGCACCTTGGATTGATTCACGGCGATTTCAACGAATTCAACATTATGATCAGAGAGGTCGAAGGCCAGAACGGTCAAATAGACCTTGTCCCGGTTGTTATCGACTTTCCGCAGATGGTCAGCATTGACCACCCCAATGCTGAATTCTACTTTGATCGAGATGTTGAGTGCATCAAAAGGTATTTCGGGAGACGCTTTGGTTTCGTGAGTGACGACGATGGTCCTCAATTCAGCGACGTTAGAAAGTCAATCGCCAAAGACACATCAGCGAAGCGATTGGATGCTAAGGTTGAAGCGTCAGGGTTCTCGAGGAAGATGGCCAAAGACCTTGATCTCTATATGAAGCAACACAACATTGACGGGGACAGGTCTGTGGACAGTGGTGAGAATAGCACAGAAGAAGACACCGATGAAAAAGACGGTAGGGATACCAGCGATACTCGTGCCGAAGCAGACCAGGTCATAGAAATAACTTGAACGTTTCAAAGCATCTGTCTTTTGTCCGTTGAAGTCGAACAGCGGTGCTTTAAAATTGTTGGAGGCTGGTATCGACCACGATGGTATAACTTGGCATACTCCTGTTGAAAACTGGCCTTCAGCTGTCATCGTGTGATGGTTTCTGGGCCTCTCAGGATGATGATTACGGCGAAGCTAAACACGCTGACAACCACAACATATAACCACATGACTACATTGGCCCTATGCAAAGGATTTGCTCGTGCCTGCGTCAGAGATAAAGTTGTGCAAAACAAGTCATGTCCTTCGGTCGAGCTCTCAGGTCCTTCGTTAGGAGAAAAAAGCACAATGACCGCATCGAGATTGACACATCTGCTCGCTAATCTCTCAATCATGCAGCGATGCAAATACCTTCAGGCATCAGCAACACAAGTCCTGTCAACCCTAATCTATTGACAGAGTGTTCCATTGTGAGCTACACATACGAATTTGGACACACAACAGGTGGACAGGCTCGGTCTTTGTCACTGGTTGACTTTTGAGGAAGTTTAGACACGTTCGGATGGCTTGTGCCTAACCTTTCCAACAGGTGTCTTCGAGTCCCTGTGGTTCAATGCAACCTCAAGTGTGCTCTGACGAAGGTATGAGATGTTCGAATTCGGCATCATCATTTTGGTTGCAGGGTAATTCGTGGACCGTGACGAAGCGGACGACGTTTCTGACAGCAGTTTGACAGGGGAGTCAATCAAGCTTCTCAAAGCTCTGAGAAAATCGATGGATTGTCCTTGTGTAGGTAATCATATCACCACAAACTGTGGACTCCGAGCTGTCGAAGGTTTCTGTGGATGCGGCGCCTTATATATGTGACATCTTGATTGTTTGGCTTCCTACCTCGTCAAGCCAAGCCTGTGACAATTCCATAACATGCACGATCTGCCTGTTAACTTCTGGCTCTACGTTTTCCTGTAGGTCGATTGACTCCTCTTGATGAGTGTCCTCTTTCCGAGTCACACCTCGGTTAGAATTAAGTCTGGAAATCGTGAAGTGGGCGGGGCTAAGCTCATTTTGGTTGTAGCGAAATCTGAAACAGAGGGCTAGGACCAGGGTTCCACGTTAGGGCTACCTAAACAGCCTAGTGGATGGGTACCAATCACTCTAGTGCAGTGGCGGGTTGGAGCCGATGTGTGCCTCGTATCAGGGGTATCCGTTCTGAGGACGAGGTTTTGCGTCCCACGGACTGACGAGAACCCTGCTAAATCTTGTCGATTTGCTTCGCTAAAGACACGCCCTGGTTGTGACTCTCCTGAGCCTGGAGTTGCAGATGCGCTGCCTGTGCAACTTCGCGACCCCCTTCGAGAACAGTTTTCCTTGCACTCTATAGAGTTAGCAGCCTCATGGACTTTCACTCCAGCGTCGACAGATAAGAACAGTGACACAATCCTCACTCTAGGACTACAAAACAGATTTGACGTCGGAACGCCTTTCGATATAGCCGCAACCCTTGTCCTACGCTTCCGGGGGCCCATCGATACACACGATTTTCATCGACACGCTTCCATGGGATAACGCGAGCTTCTCCACCGTCGATGCGGCCTTGGATCTGTCAGACACAATCACTGCCATAGATTGCGCTCTTCGAGAGGTCTCCCTCTCAGCCAAGCCATGGCGATGGCTGCATCCCCACCCGAGACTCCGGCAGCCATGTGTAGGGCCCGGCCGCAAAGTATGTATGCGCCAACTGTCTCACCCGAGACGGTCCAAAAGTCGAGACCACAAAGCATGATGATTAGCACGTGGAGGAGCAGGAGCCGGTTGAGCTTGGCTAGTAGTAGAGGAGGCACGACGACGCGAGTATCCGACGAAGACGGCAAAACGGCTGTAAAAGTTGGTAGGTATCTCGTTTCTGATGACACCTGCAGCCGAGATACTGACTTTACTCGCAGTTGTGCGCGTGAGACCAAACCTTCGTCCCAGCGATCCAGGCTTCGACCTCATACCTCAGCGTTTCCAACGCCCTGCACTCAATGTACCAACAGATACGAGCTTGTCTGTCCAATCCCCACAAGGCCGCAAAATATTCATCTTCGATCGAGTATTCAATGAGGAAACGACACAAAAAGGAATATGGGATTACCTAGAGGACAGTGTGGATACTTTTCTCCAAGGATACAATGTCTCAATCCTGGCTTACGGCCAGTCTGGTTCTGGCAAATCTTTTACAATGGGGACCTCAGGTCCGGACGAGCAATCCGATCCGACTTCGAGGGGCATTATCCCACGTGCAGCAACTCACCTGTTCGACTACCTCGACGGCCTAACCCCCACACATAGTCGACAGAACTCAGGACTAAGGACACCTGGCAGGTATTCGGTGGGAAACATGAGCCCACTCTTACAGAACTTGAGAAGTAATGCCAGCAAACCCTGGCAGATGACGGTCACCTATGTCGAAATCTACAACGAACAGCCTAGAGATCTTCTCCTCCCAGAAGGGTCTAGTATCAGCGAGCGATCTGCTGTACAAATACGCGAGGATCCCAAGGGGCGTATCTTCGTTGAAGGTCTTCGCGCCGTACCCGTCAATAACGTTGAGGAGCTTATGAGCATCTTGAATTATGGGTCCACAATCCGTCAAACTGATGCCACCGCCATAAACTCGAGGTCTTCACGCTCTCACGCTGTCTTTACCGTTAATCTTCGCCAGGTCAAATCGCACCTGCCTTCCAAGCCTGGGGATGTGCCAGAGTCGTCTGAGGCTGGAAGTGGCGCAGAAAGCATGACGGTTGACAGTAAGCTACACTTCGTCGATCTTGCGGGGAGCGAACGTCTTAAGAATACCGGCGCAACCGGCGATCGTGCTAAGGAAGGTATCTCCATCAATGCAGGACTTGCAAGTCTAGGAAAAGTCATTGCACAATTGTCGTCACGGTCAGGCGGTGGCTACGTCTCCTATAGAGATTCCAAGTTGACCCGGATGCTACAGGACTCGTTGGGTGGAAACGCAATCACTTACATGGTAGCTTGTGTGACTCCCGCAGAGTTTCACCTCAGCGAGTCCTTGAACACCGTGCAGTATGCCCAAAGAGCACGCAACATCCAAAGTAAACCGAGGATCCAGCAAGTCAACGAGGATGGCGATAAGCAAGCAACCATTGAGCGACTGAGGTCAGAAATTGCCTTCCTGAGACAACAGATTCGAAGCGCTGAGGGCGGAGAACGGAAGCCAGATCCGTCTCGTGAGCGCAGCAACGTAACGGAGGTGGACCTACAAAATCAGCTCCTAGACGTTCAACAGGGTTATCGGGCACTAAGTCAGAGGCATGCGAAACTTGTTGCGGAATTGACTAAGAACAGCCGAGAAGCAGTAGATCCAGCCAATGAGACGCCAGCAGAACGTCTCAAACGCTCACAGGCGAATCAGCAACAAATTGAACAAATCATCCTAGAATATGAGACGACAATTCAAACTCTCGAATCAAGTCTTTCGACAACAAGGTCGTCGTTGGCAATGACAGAGAGCACACTACTAGAACGAGAAACCAAGTGTGCTTACATTGAGACTATGAATCAGCAACTGAATTCTCGGGTACAGAAACTAATGGATCGCGAGGCGAGTACTGAATCTTATCTCCATGAGCTCGAAGCTCGGCTGGAGGAGTCAACATCTGGCACCGCAAATCACGATGCACTCGTCTCTGAACTTCGACGAGAGATGGCACGAGTCCGAGAAAGCGAAACCAATGCTGAAGACTACATTTCAACCCTTGAAGAACGCCTTGCTGAAGCTGATCAAGACATGGAAATGATGCAACGTGAGGTCGAGAGGCTGGAACAGCTTGTTGAAAGACAGCGCAGCTTAGGAAAACTTGACAATCTTCTATACGAGCTTGACAATGTTCACAGAAAGCGTCCACAAGAGATCTTTCATGACCACGCAGCGTCTTCCCGAGCCGCCTCTATCGACGAGAATGGGTCCTCGCGATCATCTTCCGTGAACGGCGTCCATAAGAGGAAGCAGAGCGAACCGATGGAGATCATCCAGGAAGCCAGAGAATGCGAGCCAATATCGGGTCAAACCATCACGTCTGCAACGGGTCAGCCAGCAGAAGACACTGTGACGCCTTTGCCTTCCACCCGTATGGCCAATATTCACGATCGGCCTGTGGAAGACGACGAACCGAGCCCTGCTCAAACTAAATTTATGGAAGAGAAGTTCGAGTCGGTGAGCCAGGAGCTGTTCGACCTTCGGCTCGAGCATGAATCGGCCATCAACGAGCTGGATCTGCTCTCTGCCAAGTACCAAGAAGCACTCAGGACCCTTGCAGAAATGCAGGATCACCTAAATGAGTCGCACAACGTGCCGGCGGACACACCGTCCACAGGATCCGAATCACGAAGAGATTCATTGATGGCAGAAGACAACGTGCTACAGCAGAAAAAATCCGGTGAGAGAAGATCTTCACCACGTTCGATATCCTCGGAGATGTCGATTGCAGCGCAGTCAAACACCTCGATGGTACCTTCAGCATCAAATCACGCGGCCAAGGAAACGCCCACTCCTGATTCGACCCGTGATGAAATAGAGAGACTACAAGCTCTGGTAGCCGAGCACGAACGAAACATCAGCTCAATCCGACAGGAATACTCCGATTTGCATCAGGAACACAAGGGAACATTGGACACGGTTGAGCGGCTGAAATTTGAGGCACACAGAAGTCGGTCACCACTACCGAGCTCTCCGAGCCACGGAATGATCCGAAGGCCCACATCTGCGCTAGGCAATGCTATTGACCGTGGACAAAGATCGATTGCCTCACTGCGGTCACTGTTGGTCGAAGAGTTAGAAGGCAAACCCGATCATATCGAAAACGCCGAAGTCCATTTGACAGCTGCCACTCACGAACTGCAGTCGCGCTTGAACCGGATACAGTGTCTTGAAGCTGACTTGCAAAGTGTCAAGAAAGATATGGAGGTGAAATCTACCATCATCTCCGGCCTAACAAGAGAACGAAACAGTCTGAGATCTGGCACACCCGTCAACCTCTCCATGGTATCGCAAATGAGAGATCAACTCATACAGAAGGAGACTGAGCTCAAGAATCTTCACGAAGGCTACGCCCAACGGGAGCAGCGACTGCAGGCCGATATTGCTGATGCACAAAAGAAAGCTGCAGAATTGAATTCGAACCATGAGAAGGCGAAGAAGGATTTGCAAGAGCATGATCTCCGGCTCAAAGTCACTGTAGCGGAGCTTGAGGCAGCTTTGTCAAGCATTGAGACTCTCAGATCCGAACAAGCTCAGATAACGGATGAAGCTGCAAGGCAAGGCGAGAATGTCTTTGTAAAAGCCACCGCAGCCAAGGCTATGGACAACGAACGCGACACCTATCAGCATGCTCTCGAAAACTTGAAGCGGGACCTCGATCAGCAGATCTCTACCAACGCAAGCCATACAGAGAAGATCGAAGAGCTCACACAAATGCATGAGGCTGCAAGCAAGGACATCCATGAGCATTCTCAGATTATCCAGGCAAAGAGCCAGGAGATTGAAACGCACAAGGCCAACATTGCGACGTTACAATCCAAGATTGTGGAAGTAGAGTCTGCTGTTGAATTCCACAAGCATGGCTTAAAGACCCTACACGAAACGCACGCAACCGAAATCGAGGAGATGAAGCTTTCGCACGCCGGGTCGCTTGCTAACTATGACGACCAAATCGCAGAGCTCAACATCAAGCATGACCAGGCGATCAATACTGCAGAGGTTGAGCGAGATGCTGCCAAGGTTGCCTTGCAGAACATTCTGAAGAGCGCATCGGCTGTGCTGGGTCATCCGTCGTCAGCTGACATGCTTGTGAACCACATTACTGATTTGACAGAGGAGAAAAGACACGTTCTTGAGGCCAACAAGCGACTGGTGTCGGAAAACACTGGACTTGAGGCACAATTGAATGGCCGTCAGAACCTACTGGAGTTGGAGCAAGCACAGGAATCTGCCAAACTTAAGATGGCTACTCATCAAGAGACAATTCGTAGACTCGCGAATGAGGTTGCTAGCCATGAAGAGACCATTCGAGAGAAGGAAAGATTGGTCAAAAAGCACGAAGATCAGATTCAAACTCTGATGGCTGAAAACCATAAGAAGGTCCTTCTCATCGAAGAGCTCGAACAACAGCTTCAGAGCAGTTATGAGCAACATCACAACAGAGTGTCGTTGATTCAGCACCAAGGCTCCCAAGCATTGACCGAGGCTCAGCAGAGGATCTTGCAGCTTGAGCAAGCAGTGAAACGGAGTTCGTCTTCTGACGTTGAGGCCGAGCCAAAGAAGCCCCTCGCACGACCCCAGTCGCCACTGACCGATCCAAACCTACGACCGAACTCGTCTGCCTCCAACCTGAGGAAGTCGTCATCCATCGGTTCCCTGCCATCACCACCGCCTGCAATTCCTTTACCCCCATTGCCAACGCTGCCTACCATCACAGCTGGTCCTGCAGGCAATCCTTCTCCACCACAATCGCGACACACCTCCAAAGAAGTTGCGGTCCCGCAAGCCTCGTCTCCTACGGGTGCAGCAAAAGACACTCATGTGCTTAAGCGACACTCTGCGATCATTGAGGACCAAGAATCTCGCATCCGAACAATGGAGAAGCACTTGCACGCGGAGAAACAGCTCACTGCAACCCTCGAAGAAGCTCTTGTGGACCTAGAAACACAATCCAACAAGCTGCGAGTCGATGCCGAATCGTGGAAGAAGAGGGCTTGGGCACTCGAAGAAGAGATGACACAAGTCCGCAAGGAGACTCGATCCGAGAGGCTTTCTGTACAAGCCGTCGAAGAAGAAGTGAAAAAGAGGCGTGCAGCGGAAGAAGCACGGGCGCAGCTTGAAGAGCGCATGCGACTCCTCAAACAATCCCTAGACGGAGGGAGAAAGAAGAAGAAAAGCGCCTTGAACTGTTTCTAATCCTAGGGCTGCCTAGGGTTTCAACACCACTAATGTGCCACTTTTTGGCTTTCCTTTTCACCTAATTCCCTTTTTCACCTCAATACTACATTTCGGTTGCTCGCGCAACGGACTCGATTGGTAGTTTTGGGGGTCAACTAATGTGCAAAAGACTTGGGCACATATATCACGAAACTCATGGCCGAATATTTATTTTTTGCTTTAGCGACGCTTGTCACGATCAAGAAACCAGGATTTGATTGAAAAGCAAACAAAGAAACTTCTCCTTGAAGAATTTCTTTTTCGTATTGCCTTTCAGGATTTTTATTTTTTTTGCTGTGGCGGCGGTTTCGGTTGGGAGTGTATGTGTTGGCGGGGGGGCGAAAAAGAGTCACGACAGAGCCGAGCCCATCTAATTTCTGTCTGTTGTATACGCCTACTTTTTTTTTGTGTACAACTCTGGATGAGCATCGATTAGAGCGCACAGCGAGTGATAATGAGGAGCTGAGAGGCATGGGCGTTTCTGCGTCGCGTTGCGTCGCGTCCGAAACAGCATACATTCATGTGGAGGAAAGTTCTGCAATTAGCATTGAGCGTGTCGAGGAAGGATGCTGTACACTATGCTATGCTATGCTACTGGTAGATATGGTGTGTCAAAGATATCATCAGTACTAGAGATAAAGAGATCAGAGATAAGACACAAGGGGGGCCCTGAGAAGGAGAGAGAAGTAGGAAAAGGCATCGCCTTGTCAAAAACCAAAAAATGCTGCTGAGAGAATTCTCGTTCCCTGTTGTTACTCTCGAGCTTGAACAGTGCGGAAGTCTACTTCCAATAAGGCCGGCTTAGCTCATGAGGGCATTTCCAGCCTCTTCCCCCTTTGCGCTCCTTCCCTGATTGCAAAACAGAAAGGATCCTGAACACTCCTCTTCTCCAAGCGAGTTCGTGCTTTGTCTAGATCTCTCCCCTCTGTACCTACCTTGCGAGATCCTCGGTAGAGCAGGGACAAGAGGCTACTAGCCGGGCAGCATCACTACAGCATCTTCAGTACGCGTTCCCTATTGTATCACAAGATTGCCCCCCAAGGTCCCATGTACGAATCGGAGACACCCCCTCTAAGCGAGCAAAATACCTCGAAGACTCGATCAGGGAAGAGGACGAACAGACATAGAAAGCTTCATCTGCGCAGGATGTCTCGGCTGTTCGATATACGATCAAGCAGTGGAGCTCCCTCTCCGGCATGCCTGTTCTGACAAGGACGTGGGTGTTTTGAATGAGAGACAAACTCTCACTTGAGCATTGGCTTTCATGTTGAACAGCTATTCATACATTCCTCGAGGGAAGGTGCAAAAACTTCTCTTAGCGCACCCCCGAAACGAGCTGCTCTGATTTCGGTTCTGGTAGGATCGTTCTGCACATAGTCGTCCTGCATGTAGTACAACTCTGATTTGAGATCCCAACTGGTGATAGCGTGATCAGCGGACGGACGGTTGGGAATGAGGAATCGAGCCAGAACACTCGCTGTGCATTCAGCAGGGGCAACGAGCACTTCATCCGGATCTAGAAGAATCTGCAGGTTGGGGCATTGCACTGAAGGCCTAGAAAAAAACTCAAGCCGCCAAAAGAGGAGTACTCTGGCTGGGGAGTTAAAGGCCGAACGCCATGATGGGAGCTGTTTAACCTGACTATCGTATAGATGAGCGAAGTGATCGATGGCATTCGCTGCCCAAGAGAGCACACGCTCAATATTGCGCGGCTCACCACGTATCATTCCTGTGTGTTTGTAGATCATATAATATGTGGGGTAGACCAAATGCAGCCTCCTAATGTTGAGGGCCCATTGTCTTTGCTCGGGCGTGCAGCAGCTTCTTGATTTTTGGTAGGCAGTTACTAAGTGATAGATGGCCGCCCTAGTTGTAGCTGCATCCCTGCTATAGTATGGCCTAACCAGTTTGATGGGTAGCACAGTGACGCCGAAAAGCGACTGCGGCATAGACAACGATTGTGCTAACCCACCAAGAAATTCGTTTGCCGCTTGTAGGCCCTCGATATACTGCCTCTCGTTCATTGCCGACTTCAGACAACCGATAAGTGCTAGGACCCGTAACTAGGCATCATTGATTTCTGTATTTGGCCCGGTGTTGCTCTTGGCGATGGCAAGGAAGGCTTTAAACGCTTCTCCAAAGGATTCGCCAAAAAGAGCACATTAGCAGTCTGAATAAGCCCCGTGTCCAAGATCGGGCTCCCCGGCATACGGGTTGGCTCGGCTCCAGACGAGTCGGAGGCCTCTTCAAGAGAAAGAACACTCGTCAAAGCTGAGATCTCGTAAGACGCGCGCCACTAATTGGCCAATACTTCACGTTATATTTTAGTCTTTGTAACCAAACATTGACGTTGAGAGCGGTGTCAGCACTTACGATGGGTGGAAGTCTCGCTCCGCGAGCTTAGCTAAGATCTGGCGCCGTGTCAATCCGCTCTCGTGTAAGAATCTCTGATGGCATTTCCACTGTGCCTCAGGAATGCGTTTAGCATATCGAGAAGTTGCGGATGCTGGATTTCCTAAAATTATGTGGACGTTTGCCATGGGCCATGGCCGTCGCAGGCCAGAGCAACGAACAACGCCGTGTTTGTCATGAGGATCCGGGAGAACTTGCACAGCAGGAATTGGGGGTCCATGGTGGGAGATAAGCACAACAGTGTTCGGTCTCTCATAGCAGAAATGGCACTCGTGCCTGGTCCAAATGGAAGAAAGTGACTTCCTTGACCGAAGTCCCCCAAATAGAAGCCCCTTGCTGACTTGGCTGAGACTGAGCACGAAGCCTCCACTTGCGCCAGAAAGGAATAGCGCTCAGAAATCTAGATTAGGAAAGTTCAAGCCGCACAGTTGTATGTTTCAGCCGCGCGGACTAATCTAATTCTATGTTCTTTTGGATCAGAAGAGTTTACCCTTCATTTTAGTGCTCGAAGCATTTTGTGGCCCTGGGAAACGCTTTGCAGTAGCTCAAAGCTGCTGGAAGGGGTAGATCCTTCAAAGACCACTTGCAGGATCTGGCTGGGAGTATGCCAAACGCAACGGACCTCGAGCCGTCTCCAGATAACCTCAGAATTATTGAGGGTATCTTAGATTATATCCGAGCCAATTTGAGAAATATTGAGCGGACATGGGGCACATCATCACCACAATACAAAGCTGCAAGGGAGATTATGCAGAAATACTTTGACGAGAATGTGAAGAAGCTCAATGTCGGTATCCCAAAGACCGATCTAAATCTAGAGAGTCTCCTAGCAAAAATGTCCCTTGACGAAGAAACCTAGACGGAGCTTGTCCACCAGCACATATACACCAAGGGCGCCTGTGCTCCTTTTGGAACAACACCAGAACATTCGTTAGACATATTACATGCTCCACATCTTGAGACGACACGGGGGATATGGTCAGTACGCCCCAGTTCGATTCCCAGGGCAAGCTTCCGGTATGATTATGTTGCGATACTGCATCCGTGTCTCTCGAGTCGATCAAGGTCGAGCTTTCGGCGGTAAGATCGCCGACGCTGAAGCCGCCTAATATAGCAGCCTTTGCATGGAGTAAAGGATATTGCCCGTGTGGTGTAATTGGGCGAGACGGGTAGAGTAAAGAGTTGGGCCTCTCGAAAGCTGTATTTCATCGCGTTTCTACTACAGGTTCACTCTATTATCGGCCGCTTGGCGCCACCGACAACCGTCACACCGAGGCTCTTTAGTGAGTCAGGATCAGTTGCCCTGACGATTGTGGCTAGAGGTAGCATCGGGTTTTCCGCATTGACATTCGCAGCGTCTCGGGCGGACTGCTCGATCGCTTCCATTTCAGCCTTGCAACCTGCGTGGTCTAGAGGGCAAACTACGATCGGCTGGTTCAGCTCGATATCCTTGGCGCCCCCCAAATGGGCCTGTAATGGTTAGCGAAAATGTAGTCAATCATGTCATGTCGCACGTACTTTGCATCTGAGATAGTACTCCACTTTGTAGAGACCTGCAGTGGTGGTGAAACCGTTGACAGCGAATTGAGGATATCGTGCTTGTGCTCGTGGCAGAATGCCATTCTGATCTCTCTGATCGACGGAAGGAAATACAAAACCAAGGTTAGTGTAATAGCCTGATTCTGGCATTTTGATGCCAACAATTTCTTGTTTCCTGATCAGCGTGCCACTTTTGCGAAGTGGCTCGTCGCCTTCATGGTTATATATGACTTCTTGCTCTACGCTGATGGTAATTTTCTGAATGGTCACTTTCCTCGCTTTGTTGATCCAGTCGGGGTTCGGCATCAACTTAATATAGACGCTGACGGGATCGAGAGGGCCGTATGACCACCGTGGCAAGGAAAGCGCCAAAGTCACCAGATGGTCCGACACTTTCTCGGCGCCTTCCTGTCTGTTATACATGCCAAATGTTGATAAAGTGTCGTAACGAACTATGGGCACAGGCCAGGCGTAACGTTCCTGTATACCTCCACCGAAGCCTATCATGACCACAAGTTCGTAGAATGTTTCGGCTGTCCTCCGGGAAAGTACGAGGCTTCCAGGCGGAACTCTTCGAGCGGTCTCCTGCCCTCCACGTCCAAATGGGATGAAGATGACGAAGGGCAGGTCCATTATCATAATGTCTTCATGGTCTCTTCCAGCCTGGCACCGAAACAGTAACATTTCTTTTCCCACGGTTTCGGTCGACTCCTTGCGGGGAGCCGCGAGATGTTTCTTCGCAACGGAATCGGCATGGGGGTGTATGGACTCTCTTCTCTGCAGGGAGATTGTAACGATGCTGACTTTGACTGGCGCAGTGACGCCTTTGTCCGGGCGGACCTCAACAGTGCCTTCGATTCGTGGCTAGACGCAACACACATTAGTGTTCATAGTGACGCAGTTGTTCAGATGAGACTCACTAGCGTTGCAGATATGCCAGGATAGCCGACAAGGAAGTTTGTATTCGGTCTACCCGTTATCCGCACGAATGCGCTCATGATTCGTGGCAATATCGCACGATGCCGGTAGCATGGAGCTCAGTTGTGATGCTCGATGGCGCCAGAGGGGTGCCAGGGCACCAAGGCCGAGATGTGTGGCTTGAGCAATGGATTCGAGGCGATGTGCTTCTTGAGCGCCTCTGGATGCCCATAGAGACTCTGGTTCATGAAGAACTCCTGCTATAGACCGTCACACATGTGCTGGTCGTAAGATCGCGCATACAGATCGTTGCTCTTTGTTTAAGGCTCGCCCAGGATCTGCAACTTGGTTTCGGTAGACAGAGTGTTGACTTATCGTACGTCACTTGTCGGGGCCGGGTCTTTGTGCTTCTATATGGAGCACCTCCTCTAAGGCTGCGAACAGTAATAATACGATCGTCGAAATGTGGGTGGTGCGTGGCAGGAGTTGATACTGATGTCAGTTTGAGGGCAACGTGTGCCTAAGATGCGCGCTTCGGTGCTTGTCGATCCTGCCGGGGAGCCATTGCGGCCACCCAGCCAAAATGCGCCCCATGCGGTGCCCGTAGCGTGCCACCAATGACAAAACTCCGCAATCTTATATTACTGCATATTGATCCCTCTCCCTGGCCTTGAATCCTGCACCAACTGCCACACAGCCTGTCAATAATAATGCATAAATATCATGTACAATTCAAAGCGATATTCAGCTTGTATGGTGCAAGCATGAAATCGGCCACGGAGGATTTATGAAGGTTAAACTACAACCTCTTCCAAGGAGCTTTTCAGCAGTAACAGTACAGAGTGCCTCAGAGTTGAAAGCACGATCAATGTTTTATGGATTGACTTCTATACATAGAGTAATTGGTAAAATCACCAGATCTAGCTGGTGCGAGCCAGGCTCTGTCATGGTGCATAGCCCTCATGCCATATTACATCCGTAAACCAACACGGAGTTTTGTGTGCCTCGCTACCTGCAGGGGCTGCAGCTCAAGTAATATAACGTTCACCCACTTATGAGGGTTGTCAACAACGCGGCTTCAAAATTCAGGCCCCCTTGGCTCCTGAGAGAGCTCAGTTGCGACAGTGCTCTTGGCTGAAGAGTATTAGGGAAAGAAAACATCATCCATCATTCCCAGGTAAGTGGCTCATGGCCCCCAGGCTCGGCCCTTCTGTTTTGTTCTGTTTTGTGTTGTTTGCGAAGATTCAGAAAACGAGCTGACTCAGCCGTTTCGACGAGGATTGAGTCGAGCCACTGTCGAACGCCCCAGTGCTCAGTTAGCAATGGGATTTGCATGGATGGTGACACCTTTAAGGATTATTTTCTCTGCTTTTGGACGATACTTCTTATCAACCTCAACCACTTCCATCTTATCCAGTGTGCCGCCCTCTTCAGCCCCATCGATTACTCTGCCAAAAATGGTGTTCTTCCCATCCAGATGGGGTGCATCTTTGAACGTGATGAAGAACTGACTTGCATTGGTTCCTGCTCCCTTGTTTGCCATTGAGACGACCCCTCTAACATCATGACGCAAAGCAGGAGTCTTGATTTCGTCTTCGAAGTAGCCTCCCCAGATGGACGCACCACCCTTTTGCACGGAATTCTCGTCTGTCCTATGGGGAGACTGTGATGTGTCTCCTCCTTGAACCATGAAATTTGGGATCAGTCTGTGAAACGGAGTTCCATCGTATGCCCCTGAGGCGCAAAGTGCCAGGAAGTTCTCAGCAGTCTTCGGCACCGTCTCACAAAATATCTCAATCTTGAGGTCGCCGTGGTTGGTATGAAGCTACATGGATTTAGTCAAGTGGCTGATGATTCACGATCTGCTTACTGACAGTTACAGACATTTTTGAGGGAAGAGATTGAATGTCGCATAGGCGAGAATGCTAATGTGAGATCTATGTTTTGACTTGCAACCCTGTGCAGTTGAGTCGGCTGCTTTAAAAAAACTGCTTCATCAGAAAATCATTTCAAAAACGCGGCATTCGATGACATCTTCTCATTCACCCTCCTTGCATTCCTCACACAACATCGAGCCAAAAAGCCATGCTACGCTCGCAATGGGAAGCTACTCGGAATCTCATTGGACAACGAAATCACCCGTAACAATAAGCAGTACATTTCGTACATCACGTCCGTAAATCACATGCGAGATGAGCGAGCATGAGTTACTCGTCGCGCGGGGGGTGCGGGCCAAATTCCGGATCTCGCACTCCGACACGTGCAACGAACTGCTTCCCGAACATCGGATCCGGCTCAATGTGAGCCTCGGAGATCGACGTTGAGAACTCGACTTTTTAAAAAGGGCGAGTAGTAGGTGAAATGGCAAATCGTTCTTACAGGAATTCATGTATGGAAAGACCCAGAAACAGTTCATAGCCTACCTACCTAGGTAACTATTTACAGCTTAACTCATCAGCTATGGTGGCACAGCAGGACTACAAGGAGATCTCGGCGATCGCTCGCAAGAGACGAGCCGCCAATATAAGTGCATTCTATCAGGTCCCCAAAGTTGATGTAAGCACTCTGCCAAACAATTTGACAGAATACTCTCTTAGCTCTGGCTACTATGACGCTCAAGAGCTTGAAATTATCGAGTCAGACGCAGTGGCGATTCTTCAGAATATCAGAACAAGGAAATGGAGCGCTACCGAGGTCGCCAAGGCGTTCTGCAAAGCGTCTGCGTATGCACAAGAAATGACCAACTGCCTCACCGAAGTCCTCTATGCTGAAGCTATAGAGAGAGCCAAATACCTTGATGAATATATTGCAAGAACAGGCAAACCTATCGGCCCTTTCCATGGCCTCCCTATCAGCCTCAAAGACTCTTTCATGACCCCTCCTCATCCATCGTCCATCGGCATGGCAGCATATGCCAACGAACCTACTACCAAAGAGACAACCCTTGCCACCATCATATATAGCCTAGGTGCAGTGTTCTACTGCAAAACCAACATTCCGACAGCGATGATGATGGGCGAAACGATCAATAACGTCTGGGGCCAGTGCATTAATCCTCTACACAAAGGCACCTCTCCAGGGGGTTCGAGTGGCGGCGAGAGCGCATTGATCGCTTTCCACGCTTCACCTCTCGGCATAGGCACCGACATAGGAGGCAGCGTACGCATTCCTGCGGCATGGTGCCACCAATACGGACTGAAGCCGTCATTCGGCCGCTTCCCGGTCACCGGTGGGAAGCCATCGATTGCGGGCCAGGAATTCATCCTTGCAGTCAACGGTCCCATGTCGCGCTCTCTGTCGGCGATTCAGCTGTACTGCTCAACGGTGCTCTCGGAAGCCGTTCACCCGTGGACATTCGACCACAAGAGCCTTCCCATCCCATGGCGGACCAACACCATCTCCCCGGCCGGTCGCCCTCTCCGCATCGGATTCATCGGGCCTCACGACAACCTAGTGCACGTCCACCCACCGGTCCTGCGCGCTCTCAACCAAACCCAATCAGCTCTCGCAGCGGCCGGCCACGAAATCATCCCCTGGTCGCCGGAGATGCACCCGATCATAGCCAAGAACCTGCTGGCCTCGTTCTACGACCTCGGCGGCACCGCCATCAGCGAAGTGCTCAAGTCCTGCAACGAACCCGTCTTCCCCTCCATGCAAGGCTACTGCGTCGCCGCCCAGGCCGAGCTCAACGTGACCCAGATGCGCCACAAGGTCATCCAGCGCAACCAACTACAACAGGCCTACCTCGATGCCTGGAACGCAACCGCCACGCCGGACAAGGGCCCCATGGACGCTGTCATCATGGCCGTTTCGCCTTGGGCTGCCGCGAGATTGGGCGTCCTACAGACGGCTGGCTACATCGGATACACTGGCGTCGTCAACTTCCTCGATTTCTGTGCTTGCACGTTTCCCGTGACTTTTGCAGATAAATCCCTTGACCAGGCCGTCAGCGTGGCTGACTTCCAGAGCGAAAGCTTGAGTGAGATGGATTCGAAGGTTCATGCCGACTACGATGCTGAATTCTATCACGGTGCTCCGGTGAGTTTACAGGTTGTGGGCCGGAGGCTGGAGGAGGAGAAGGTATTGGAGGTCACGGAGGTGGTCGCCAACGTCCTCAAGGACGCTGGAGTGAAGTAGAAAGCATACCCAATAAAATTACGTCCTGCTTGAGTTCGGTTAGAATCTGTACCTCCATGGCTTCGAGTTACGACGATATCTAGCAACATCAAGTAAAATTTGCTCCTGTAAGCTACTAAATATGTTACGAAACGATTAAGCTGTATATTGCCATTACTATAACTGAGTCCACGCTCATGATCTGATGCAAATCTATTGTACAATTTGTCGCTTGCCTGACCGCGAAAAAGGCAATTCGCAAGCCTAGTACTGCTGCAACCAAAGGTGTTTTTGTCGTAGCCAGTCCCAATGCATCGAAATGGGATCTGTTCTGTTCTTCATTTGGTCCTTTAACGAAATGAGTCTTCACTTCGTTGTTTTCATCCATGACCGTGACCAGTTCTGTAGGTAGATGCACAAGGTATCCAAAACAATCCAAAAAGTAACCCATCTGTATGTTGTCAGAGAGGAGGTAAGAATATTTCAGGTGACGGAGTCTGAGGTCGACAAGCTTAAACCCACCAGATGTAGAGAGGGGGAAAGGGTCAAACTAATCTCGCACACCATTCAACGCAATGCAGTTTGCAATCAACTGAAACAATGCATGCAATGTCTTTAAATGCAATAACTCTGGCTTCCTTAAGCCCAGAAATAGCCATGCTTCGGTCCTCCGCCGTCAGACCTTGTTGAATATTAATCGACAGAAAGTTTGTGAGAGGAGAGATTCGACAAGGGGCAAGTTCCCCAACCGGCTCAATAAGCTTGACCGACCTCCACTAGGGATTGATTCGGAAAGGAAGCCATGTCTGGAATCATTTCAGGGTTGACTTCATCCACATAGCCGATCAGTGCTTGGGAATGTAGTTTGAAGGACTCTCCCATGGTCTTCGAGATGCCCCAAACCACAACGCCGCCATCGAGCATGCTACCCCAGACCCTGGCCACAGTTGAACTGAGGCGAGAGCCATTGGCGTCAACAGCGTCGTCATCGAAGAGCCCTCGTACTTTGATGTACATTTGCATTTCATCGTCGGTGGCCTCAATGTCATCATGTTCAACGCGGTAGAGCCATAGGCTGAGAATCGTGATTAGATCCAACCCACATAGAGGATGCTCGACGCTCCAATTTGTCGCAGATGTTTTGGTGACCCAGTTGATCCCCTGCATTGCAACTATTTCCATACATTCGTAACATTGCTCGATGACTCTGACCATCTCTTTCGTTCGTTTCACACTATCTCGTGCATTCGTCATGCCGGCAGCAATTTCGAAGGAGTTGTGGTATCGCATAGCCTCCTGGACGTCTTTCAGGTCGACCTCGAGAAATGATCTGGTGTTTCGGTAGACAGCCATAGCATTAAAAATCAGGGGATGGCTCTTGTGTGGCGTTGTAAGAGGAACTACAACTGTTTCTGGCTCGCAGAGATCTAATGATCGCTCCCAGGTTTCTAGCGCGATGCGGATTTTCCATTCCAACACAACGTCTTGCAGTGATTCGAAACTGCGACGCAAATTCCAGACTTCCAGATAAAGTGCGTTGATCATCACCCTGGTAGCAAAGGCACTGTACCGACAAGTCTCTCCTTGAAACAAACTATCGTGCGCTTCTTTCACTGTGACGATCAGCGAAGAAGCATAGGTGTCTTGCCAGGCATCTTCGCTCTCGGGCTCAAGATTCCAAAGGCTTTCAGTCGAGGGCAAAGCCAACGATTCGAATTCGTTGAAGCTGATAGCTGGGGTGTGATTGTAGGTCATCGTTAGCATCCCGAAAAACATGTAGACAGCAAAGTATGTGCGCCGGGATTCCTCCTCGTTGATCCACTGCGCATGTGTTGGCGTCGTCTGGCCCCTGGCCTCTGTCCGCAGTTTGAGTTCGTACTTGTTACCAGCAACCATCTGGACAAAAATTAGCTCGAGTGATACATCTCAGTGAAGTGCACTAACATTAGCCAGCAGGCTCTTGATTGAGCATGCCCATTCCAGCCCCGTAGCACCGCCGCTCCAGCTCTCGAAGAACATGTTAAGCAGTGTACTTTGCATCGTCCACAGAGGGCATTTTCGCGAGTCGAAATTCTCCTTGTTCTGCAGGAACTGGTTCACGAGCTTCTTAGACCCGTTGTGCAGTCGATATGCCTGCTCAGTGTCAAAATTATACAGTGAGCCTATTGATAATACAGCTAGTAAGAGTGCCGGTTCAGTCTTTCCAGGTCGAAATGAGGTTGGATGGAGAAAGGGGAGGTGATGGTGGAAAAGGTTGAAATAAGTCGACAAGTAGAGATTGATGTAGGCTAAGTTCGGCAGCGGAAGATCACTGCCTAGAGAGTTAGCTATGCTCTCTCGTTCTGCCTCAGTCGACATTTGTGGGGCTCTCGGTAATGTCAGTGCTTGACCGGGTCCTGGTGAACGTCGATAGTTGACCGGTGACACGGGACCAGTCATGGATGGAAACGGCGACAGGCCGTTGGGTGTTGGTGAGCCAGAGACTGGAAAAGTGTCAGCTAAGGTTGGAAAGGCCTGCGCAGTTGAGGTGCCCAATGAGTTCTGGCGTTCCATAATCGAAGGTAAGGACGATTGATGTCCCTGTATGGAGCTCATATGCACGAAAGAAGGCTGTTGTGATAGATTGTCCTGCGAAGACACCTCCGACGCTAATGAGTGTGCTTTTTGCTGCGACGGATTCGACGGCATGAACGAGTCCCAAGGCAGCTGGGGTAGGGAGGATGCGCCCGAGAGAAAATCGGAGGTTTCGAGGACGGAACTTCGATCGGGCGAAAAGTCGGGCAACGAGCCTTCGCCGTTGTTCAGGTGACCATTCGCTGCCGCTGCTGCCGCTTTGTGTTGGAAGTCTGTCATTAACATTGCAGCAGTCTCAAGGTCAAGCATACCATCGCTGCTGGCCTCTATCTGCTCCAACGTGCCCGGATCAATCGAGATCGTGGGCTTTGACGTTACCGCCGCTGCAGTATTGGACGCCGTCGAAGGCTGTTGCTTGTTCTGATTTTTCTTGCGGCTCTCAGGCTGCAGAGGCTCGCCTAAGTTGTCCTTTGCGTGGACGGTTCGATCATGTCGTAGGAGTAAATCGCGCCGTACAAAGGTTGACCGGCATTTCTGACACTTGAAAGGCCGCTCTTTCGTATCTGCAACGCAAGACCGGATTAGCTTTTGTTCGAGAGGAAGCGGGGCATGGTGGGATGGCAGGGAGGGGTGAAGTCGTGGTATCTCGACTTCTATGGGGGACACTTGAGGTGGGGGGTCTAGGGAAGGCGCCGTACGACTTCTCTCGTGTCTGCTTCTATGTTCGCTTCGACTGAACGCACGATTGCAATACTGGCACTTATACTTCTTCTCGGGGGCATTTGCTACCTTGCGGGGAGAGGTATTGGTGCTTGTGGAAGCAGACGTCTCAGTCGCCATTGTGCAGTCCGTTCTCGATCAATCACGAGGTGTCCCAGTCAATCGAACGCAACGTCACAAAACCAGCGACTGCACAGACACCTTTGGCTGGATTCTACTGAAATGGGTTCCAGGTATTATCGATGTTCTCATGCTGAGTCCTTCTTGCGCCGAGACAGACTGTTCGGGGCCGTCGTAGTGAGATGAGATCCACCAAATTGCGAACGGATCACGTGGCTGACTGGAATATGTGAATGACTTTGGGGAAGTCCTCCAAGATCGATATTTCCCCGAATCTGCGATGAAGAACGTGTGCGCAGGTTTCTGTTGATGCACCCGGATCAAAGAGGGATGAAAGAGGGGAGGAATTCGAGATACGAGTAGAGGGGCGAAGATTGGCCTCGAGGGGCCTCACGAAATTGTTTGGCGGATTACGGAGTACACGCCTAGAGGCTTCCCAATGGCCCTGCCGTCACCACAACCTGTTGTGGGCTTGTGATTATTCCGTCCCCCCAAGCAGATTGCACCTAAGTGGACTCAAGATACTTTTCCTCCCGAAGACGCCATGCCACCGCGACGTTCCCTGTCGTGCCCACTGATTACCTTAGTTGCTGGCCCGCTTTGCCCCTTTTCAGTATATCTTTGTTGCTGTGACAATCGTGGACCTACGCAAACTCTTCACGGAGCACGTCCCGAACCAACGGTCGTGTTTCGCGAATGTTCGTTATTCACCTTCGTGTTCTTAAATACACTGCAAGTGCGCCGTACGCGTTCTTGACTGATTGGCCATCGCCACTTCCTGAAATTCTAATCACTAGCCACCGTTTTTGGGTTTCACGATAGCCCTTAGCAATTGCCATGGCGTTGATACGCTAGACGAACCCACGGTGAGGCAAAAGTGTCCACATCCATGGATATGGCGCAGCTGTGATCACATCGGCGTCCTGGGTCGCAACGATGCTTCCTCCCGGCCTCGCCTTGCACTTGCTGCACGTCCACGTGTCATACTGTTGCCTCAGCTCTTTAAACCCAAGAACCTGCATTCATTGCGATGTTCCTCCGAGAATTGCTGATTGAACCAAGGTTCGCAGGCTTGCCATGATAAATCCGAGGAACACTCGGATTTCAGTAGCAGGAGCCACTTTGCGAGTATATTACTGTGAACGAATCCACAAATCTAACGGCATCCAGGATTGTGAAAATGCTTGTTCCTGCGTTTCTCCTGATACTATGTGGGTAACTTCTGACCCAGAGCCAAGCAGTAGCCTTTCGGCACTAAAGCAAAGAAGCTGCTTCCGCGAAAGCACCCGTTAAACGCCGTTCCATCGTTCCAACGGTCTGAATGCACTTAGCATAGATCTAGTGATCTAGATAACCTAGATTCGGGGTCTGGCAAAAGGTGATAGATCGAAAAGCCCAGATCTGTTTACAATAGTCCATCACTACGTTTTGAAAATTTCAACTAGTAGAGCGCTGTGTCGTGCTAAAGTCGAAAATCATCATACAAGTCACTTTGGCTGGGAAGAATGGTTAGGTATCTAGATCGAACGGCTATATGACAGACCAAGAGAGTACCTGATGCACTTTCGTGATTTTTCCAAGCTTTCTGCTTGTGTGGCGGTCACTACACCGCTTCCTCTTCGACCCTGCCATCTCAGCAAATGTGAGGAATATTGAGCCGATGCGAAAAAGCTAGCCATTCACCAAGATATTTCAATGCTCAATAATAAACTGTATAGCTCAAAAAGAAGACAACAGGACGGGTCCTTCCGTTGCTGTCACAGTAAAAACGCGAATGTCCATTTTCCGAAATCCCGAAATGCACAGGGTACTGCATCAGTGGACACGCCTAGTTATTGCCAGTGGAAACTCGATTCTCCGCATCAACCCCAAGAAGATTGAAGCGGGACATCAATCAATGTCGATTCTATGAGAATAACATCATGGTATTTCCAGAGCCATGGACTGAAATCTGGTCCCAAATCAAACAAGTCTTCTATATAAATAAGCTCTCATCGCCGACGACAACCTAATGCAAGGATCACACAGCGGGCAGGAAGCCTCGTGCAAGCCTGGCAGTCACTTGCATGTACATTGATTCACGATGGGAGTTAGCTTCATTGCGGTTTTTCGTTGAAGGTGTTATTGTTCCTGGGGCACCACTATGATTTTATTTTACAAACGCTGATGGTACACTATGGGCTCGGCTCGCAATGGTGCTGCGTACCGAGGAAGCTGGAGCACACAGTTTCAAGGTGGCCATTTGAGCAAAAAGCTTTGACGGCAGCGGATCGTGCTACCTCGTACTAATCCGATGAGCATCAGGATCGTCTACACCCACCGTTGCATCCCATGCAAGAAAGACAACATTATCTAAATGTCATTACTAATCTAGTGTGATAGCTAGTACGAGCAGACCTGAAGAAAATATGCGGTAAGCTGGAGGCAGGTTTTCCCAACCAGTGCGTTAGAAGGTGTCAGGATGGTGGTGTTATCATCATCACCTCAAACAATAAGAGTATCTCATTTGCACCTCTTTCTAGGAACAATTAGGGTCAGCCCCCGAACAGCGTCAAATGATGATGAGAAAAAGACCACTTTCACAGAGGTTGAGATTGGTCGACGAAAGGCTTCATCAACTGGTAGCGCAGAAGGACTGAAAGCAGGCTCGAGTAACGCGGGCAGAGAGGGTGCGGAGGAGTAAGTGGGCTGGATTGGCGGCACACCTTTCTTGACACCCACAAGCAATTTCGTTGGGTTCGGGCGTTCGCTTTGATTTGAGGAGCAGGAAAACGGTCGAAGGAGCCATAACGCTACGCACATGATGTGTGATGCAAATGCAACGGATCTACAAACCGTCTCTGACACAGACCTGCAATCCGAGTGCATTCTACCCTGCGGCTTTGTTACTTTGCGAAGCTTTATATTTCGGCATTGTGAACCTGCTTTGGACCAGTTATAATACAAAGTATACATATACGTAGCTTGCTCATCTCTATGTCTGGGCAGCCCGGCCGTCCTCCACACCGACTGCGCCGAGCGACCAATCCGAGGGGCTGATCTCGCTATGGAGCACTTTCTAGTAGCACGGAGTCAAGCAGACTACAATTCTCACCCCTCGGCGGCTAGGGTGGTCGTCGCGTCCAGTAATTCTTGAGGGCCGCCACTCTTGCTACCGAACCCGTGGTACAGTACTATGCGAACTATGGGTCGTCGTTGAACAGGCACCTGGGCGACTCGGTAGTCTTTTGCGTCGCATTGCTTTTGCGGCTTAGGCCAAGGCCTGAGCATGCACGCTTCAAGTTCGAGCAACATCCCCGAACACCCACATCCTGCCACACCCTGTTTGTTGAGGTTCAACCCAGCATCAGATAAGAATGTCCGCAGGACGGAGGGGCGACATCGCTTCTACCACCCAACGAGCCGAATTTAAAGGTCCTGTGCTGGCTGCAGCTTTTCAGTACACCGAAATGGACACTTCCGCCTACCCGCAACCTCAAACCTCGCCCACTTACCCTGGTCTACACAGTCTGTCTCCCCGGCGGCGCGCGGCGCAAGTCGCTGGCATGAACGGCTACAACGCAAGCACCGACCTGCCTCCTCCCTTGTATGTCCGAGCTCTCTACAACTACAGCGCCGACGATCCCACGAGCCTGAGTTTCCGCCAAGGTGACATTATCCAAGTAATCACGCAACTGGAGAGTGGTTGGTGGGATGGTATAATCGACAATGTGCGCGGCTGGTTTCCCAGCAATTATTGTACAGTGATTGACCCAGACAACCAAAATGACGTGAACGGCGTTGAAGAGAGTGAAACGAGTGAACAGTCGGGGACAGAAGAGGAGTACGACGAAGAGGACGACTCCGATGCACACACCCACGATGACGATTCAGATCTTCCAATAGAAGGCGCTGGCCTTCAATCCCAAGATGAGGCTGGTTTTTGGATACCACAAGCGACCGCGGACGGTCGCCTATTCTACTTCAACACACGCACCGGCGTTTCGTCGATGGAACTTCCTCTAGAAACACCCTCTCTCGGAGAAGATGGCCCTCCAGATTCAAGCAATTTTCATATTCCTGCACAATCGAGGCCACCACCAGAGATGATGGCCGGGGGTTACCATCATGATGAAGAAGAGTACGACGGCTCGTCTTCCGAGGCTGAAGTTAAGGTGTCTCGCAGAACCAGAAAATCCAGCATCCGTTCTTCACAGGTCACCACCATCCCACCCAATGGGACAACGTCGACATCTTTCTCCGTCCCCTTAAACCCCTACTCGGGAAATTCGGCCACGCCACGCCATTTCACAGACGAAACCCTCATGGCTTCTCCAACCTGGGAAATCCTCGTCGAGAATATGCGTGGCGCTATCGAGTCATATCGAGCCGCCATTCACAGGGCCGAAAAGGCTGAGTACGTAAGGCGAGCCGAGGATATATCAGATCATTTGAGAATGCTTCTAGCGGCGGGTTCAGGAACAACAGACAATCACTCAGGAAATCCGTCAATCATATCAACCAATAAGGCCCTCTATCCACACTTCCGCGAAATGATGTCCAAGTTCTCCAAGTTGGTGTTGTCTTCTCATATCGCCGCTGCTGATTGGCCTAGCTCGGATTCCGCTGCAAAATGCTTGCAAGAAGCCGATGGTGTTCTGCACGGTGTCTACGGTTATGTGGAGGTGGCGAGGCAACAGAGGGGCGACGACATACCTCGCTTGGTCCCGGGCTTTGTCGCTGGAAGCTCAATCGGAGGCAACTGGCAAAACAACAACATCGACAACCAAAATTTGGGCGAGGAAAGCTCGTTCGCCAGCCAAGATGATAGGAACGATAATAACAATCAACCGGCCCCGTCTTTGGCGCTTGATAAACTATCTCTTCGCAAAATAGATGATGCCCGCCTGACACTTCTCACAGATCTGCGGCGTTTAGAGGACCAGCTACAGTTCACTGAGAAAACCGTTACTCTTGCAAGGCAACTCGAAATCGGAAACGCCATTTGCATGAGCTGCAGCGCTCTCTTGGCCCATTTTCGACCGTGGATTGCCCTGGTGGAGTCTGTTGATCTCGGATCTGTCGGGAACATCTTCCAAAAGCCATCTCTTCTAGATTTCAGCACTCAAAAGCAGAGGGTGTACGACTCACTGGGAGGACTCATTACAACGTGCCAGGCGACAACTGCACCCCTGCCCGATGAATGGGCTGAAGTAAGAGGGGAGTCGCTCGACACTCGTCTGAGTGCTGTACGTGCTGCTTGCAGTCAACTCGACAATCACATCGCCCAGGTAAACTATGCACTTCAGCTTCTAGAGCCATCTGCAAACAGTGCAGCAGAAATAGGGAACAAGAAAGAGCATAGAATGACTGCGCCATCTGACTCGTTGCACAGCAATGCTCAGCGACTCAAAGACCGGCCACACTTGGTTGATATAGGGCAATCGGTCTCCTACACGGCTGGACAAGATCCGGCTGAAAGCAAAAGGCAAGCGAAAAGAGACAAGGCCAGAGAATTCTTTGGACAAGTCCCACCAACCTTTGGTGATGAGTCTGAGTCAGGGCGAGCGCCTGATGAAAGTCCATGGTTCCTCCAAATGGAGCATGAGAACGGAGTGATTCGAGACTTCAGGACGAATCCACCTCAAGTGAAGAGTGGCACACTCGCAGGGCTTGTTGAACAGCTCACACGACATGATCGTCCCGATCCAATTTTCAACGCAACGTTCCTGCTGACATACAGGTCTTTCATCAGCGCTGCCGAGTTATTCGAGTTTCTTTTCAAGCGATTCAACACACAGCCGCCGCCCAACCTCAGCCGGGAAGAGATGCTGATGTGGGAAGAGCAAAAACAGAAACCAGTTAGATTTAGGGTGGTCAATATTCTCAAAACGTGGATTGAACATTACTGGATGGAAAGTAATGATGCAGAAAGCCAACAGCTTCTGGAACGAATGAACGTGTTTGCAAGAAACACTGTCACGAATGCCAAAATCCCAGGCGGCGCTCCGCTGGCAACGGCTATCGAGCAGCGCCTCAAGGGGCAAGACACGTCGGCGAAGAAGCTCGTGTTAACATTGACAGGCAATGCTCCGGTTCCCAACGTCCCTAAAAATATGAAGAAGATCAAATTTGTCGATATCGACACTTTGGAGTTTGCGAGACAGCTGACCATAGTCGAATCGAAACTATACGGCCGCATTAAACCTGTGGAATGTCTCGAGAAAATCTGGGAAAAGAAAGACAACGATGAAAATGGAGGTCGAGCACCGAATGTGCGTGCTTTGATTTTGCATTCAAACCAGGTCACCAACTGCGTGGCGGAAATGATACTCAATCACAATGAGGTAAAGAAAAGAGTGCAGGTTATCAAACATTATGTGGGGATCGCAGATGTGAGTTCGTGCACCGTTGCTTAACGCACTACTAATTGCCGCAGAAATGTCGGACCTTGAATAACTTTTCATCCCTGACTGCGATTGTCTCAGCTCTCGGAACGGCTCCCATTCTTCGATTAAACCGTACGTGGGCGCAGTTACCAACTAAGACAAAGGATCTTCTTGAGAGCATGAGAGCCCTCATCGCGAGCACGAAAAACTTTAGTCGTTATAGGGAAGCTCTAAACCTGGCACATGCCCCGTGTATACCCTTTCTTGGGGTTTACTTGACCGATTTGACCTTTATCGAGGATGGCATCGCCTCAGTGGTTAAGAACAATTCAGAACTAATCAATTTCACTAAACGCACGAAGACCGCGGAGGTCATTCGAGACATCCAACAATATCAGAATGTGCCATATAATTTGACTGAGGTCCCTGAACTGAGAGATTGGATTCTTGACAACATGCGGACTGCATCTGATGTGCACGAAATGTACAACAAGAGCTTGCAAATTGAGCCGCGGGAACGAGAAGAGGAGAAGATCGCACGATTATTATCAGAATCTGGATTTCTTTGAATTCAGACCATCAATGAGTAAAAGGGGGGTTCAGGCATGCATTTGTGACGCGACACAAAATTTCGACTTTCCTCATTGGATATTTCTTCTCGCATTTTGTGGCCTGATTGGGGTCGACGGCTGGTTTTCTGGCAACCTTATGGCTGGCACAAAAGGTTGCAAGCGCCTTAGCGAGGGACGATTGATGAATTAATAGACCAATTATTTACGAGTACTGAAAGGTAGGACGAAAGTTATGCAAGTCAATCAAAATGCATGATACTATTGAATCCTACACAAAATTTGAATCACAGAAAGCAAGAGAGATTAGCGCAAGAGATGATGGCTGACTTTTGATTCAGAGATCACACGACCGATATCGAGCACAGGTGGAAAGAAGCAGCAATGCTTACGACTAGAATTTGCCCAGTGCGGCCGCGTTGACAATGTTTGCCATGTTTATAGCATCTAAACTAACAGAGCGTGCTTGGCAATGAATGCTCGACCTACAGGGGGACTTGCAGCAAATACACAACGGAGTCTCTGCGGAGGACGGCTGAGTAGGGAATCAATCACTTATGGTCGCACGGGACCTGCCTCTGATATTCCACTTTTAGATGGGGCGTTGGCTACACCCATGCACGTCTTCCATGCATGCAACCGTTGGCGAAGTCCGTCAATATGCACATGGCTCAGCCTACCTCGAGTTCGAGCAGTTGACGGTGGCATCAAAACGTCCTCAGACCCACCGCTTGAAGGCCATACGTCAATCTGTCGAGTCTTGAACTGGCCCTACGATTCGTGGCGGGCATTGCAAACCGGACAACTCTATTCATCAGAATTGCAACCACCATCGGCACGGCATGTTTCACTCCACGACTCGGAGATACTTCTGAGGCTTCCAACTCTAGTCATGTCATGACTCCTCCCTGAAATAGGACTGTTCTTCAAGCCATGAACATTCCTTCCGATCGCCACCGGCTAGTTCTGTCTAATGACCTTGACTGGTTGTCCTAGCATTCAGCGAAAAAAGGGCCCCTCGAGGCGGCCTGACCGAGATCCTCATTTCTAGTGTCGAAAAGTACATCAATGCCTCGAGTTCTCATTTCCATCCGCATCGGTGCCGATCTTCCGAACCACCTAGACGATGAGCGGTACCCTCCCAACGATCCTACGAGTTTCAGACCTTCGTTGACTGAGTGCCTCGATTTTTCTGTCGTTTAATCGAATATCGGAACTCTCGTTGCAACCTTAACACCACCACTGACACTGGGCTGCCGAAACAACTTGATAGAATTACGGTCCCTAAATAACATGGCATACGACGAATCGGGACGGGCAGATCGATCATATGGCAATCATGGCCCCGGAGCAGTGCTCAACACCATATCTTTTGTTGGTGTCATTGTTGGGTTTCTCTTAATTTTCAACAGAATCTACTGGAGATGGAAAAAAGGCACGCCGGGAGTCGACGATGTCATCATCATATTTGCGTGGGTAAGTTTTCCATTGTACGACCCATTTGTGAATCACTGTTCCTTTGCTGAAGACCATGTACAGATTGCTCTTTTCGCTCTCGGCGTCGTCACATATGTCGCGGTCGACTACGGCTACGGTCGCAGCTCAGCAACGTTGACACGGACGGAAGCGTCAAACGCCAGTCGGGTGAGTGGCCACTCTCCAATCGGTTGAGGTTGAGCGAGAAGGAATTCATTCAGCTCTATCCTTAAAGCCAAGCTGTTTTTGTAGCTCCAAGACTAACGAGCGAGAAATTTTGTTTTGCAGATGTTCTACCTATACCAGATCTTTTACAAACTAAGCCTAAACCTTTCGAAACTGTCGATTCTAACACTCTACCTCCGCGTCTTCGACTCACGCGACTGGTTCGGGAAAGTCACAAAGGGCCTTCTCTTCCTCGTCTTGACGTTCACCGTCTCCATCATCATCGCCAACATCTTCATTTGCAACCCGATCTCGGCGTACTGGGACACCGCTCCACCAGACGACGCGTCGCGGATCCGCTCACAGTGCATCAACGTGCTCGGCTACTGGTACGCCTCTTCACTGTACAACATCCTCAGCGAAACGGTGATGCTGTTCTCGGTGCTGATCCGCATCTGGACGCTCCCATCGCACTCTCGACCTCCGATCCTCCAATTCCGCCAAAAAGTCAACCTGACCGTCGTGCTGGGCCTGGGAGTCTTCACCGTGATCACGGCCATCCTGCGTGTGACCACGCTGAACCAGGCGGCAATGGCGGCGGACAAAACAGGCGGAACACGCGTCAGCACGATCTGGAGCAGCGTCGAGGCCAGCCTCGGCCTGGCGGTCGCCAATCTGCCCATGCTCAGACAACTCCTGCGCTCGCGGGGATGGTGCGGCGCCCGCTGGTTCAGCAGCACCGCCGACAAGAGCAGGGGTGGTCATCCATCGCACCACTCGGGCCGGAGGAGCGACTACTCCGCTCCACCCTTTCAGCACCACAACGGCAGCACCATCACCAACAATAACAACAACAATAATAATAGCTCCAGCCGACCAACGCCCAAGCAAGACCACGATCTGAACGTGATCCACGTACAGCGGGACTTCCAGCGCGAAGTCATGCACAGCGATGACGGCGTCGGTGGCGGCGGCAGCAGCATCATCAGCATCAGCATTGGCGGGACATCGTCGGACCTGGAAGCGCAGGGCCCACGACACGTAGAATTCGGCGCTCTGCCCTCCCCCTCCCCCTCGCATTCCCATTCCGCACGCTCGACGACGCAGTGCATCTCGGCCTCGAAAAGCCTTAGTCTCAGGGGCAGCGAGTGTGTCGTCGGTACCACTAGCGCCGGCGAAGTCAGGAGCGGATGCAGTACGCCAAGCATCTCGTCGACGCTGAGGTCGCCCACCGAGCCTCTGACCATGGTCAAGATCTCCACCGATCCTGGGGTTGGTGTCGCGAGTCTGCAATCGACCCGCCTGCAGTCTTTGCCGCCTTGTCATGTGAAGGCTGACGACGGCTGTAACCTCCATTCAGAAAGATTGTGACTCGGGGATTTATGAGACGCTGAAGCCTGGCACCGCTTCTCGTGATTGCTCCCCGCCTTTTCTGTCAATTGCTGGAATCTAGCGTATATCGCATCGTGAAGAGACGGTACCAACACTGCAGAAATGGCTGAAAATCACACCAGTCTGCTCTCCGGGAAGTCAGAACAAGGCGGTAAGAATTATCGCTGTTGGACTGTACCAAACTAACCCCATCATGTCTCTCATCTATTTTATTTATACTTGGTATCTTGGTATGGTCGCTTGCCAAAAGGCCGGGGCAAGGAGTCATGTAAAATCAGGCAAGAGGATTTTGCTCGGCACCCTAGAGGAGCAGGACTGTGTTCACTGTGTTGAATTCTAAGCCTAATCTTGTTATCTAATTTCACGCGCACGTATTTCACAGGTTCAATCAGCTGGATATAATTGTTCCACTAATGTCTCTTCGTCACTTCATACCGAATGTCGTAACGCTCTGAAACAAACGCTGTGTAGAAAGCAAGAGATCAAGGGTCCGGGAGCATATGCGTCGCGATAAAACGTGCCAGAACACTTTGATCTCAATCCATCGTGTTGCCCAGTCAAACGAGAACGCCATACCACCAGTCGATGACATGCTACCCAAAACATGCAACCCATTTCTCTCTACTATAATTTCATTCGACAATTGTATCGACAAGCTCGAACATTTTTACATAGTGACCTCAACGCGGCCCTCGCCACCTGGGCCACCCTTAGCCAGCTGTGGCAAAAGGTAGGTGATGTCATCCCAAGGATGTCGGTAGAGACCGGTCCGCAGTCTCTTCTGATCGAGGAAGTGAGCAATCAGACCGATTGATCGGCCGAGAACAAAGAGACCATTGAGGACACCCATGCGCAGGTAGTCCTCAGCCTCTTCCGGGGAGAAGGCTCCACAGTTCCGCATAAGATCGACGAAGCACACAGCAATGCAGCCATCGACGTTCAAGATCAAGTTGTCCTTCTTGGAGGTCGTGACCGTCTCAACCGCAAGTGCGTAATCGAGCATCTTATGGGAAGCAAAGTTCTTCAAAACGAATTCCTTAACAAGTTCGACACGAAGATCGGGATTGTTGCGAGACTTGATGCGGTGTCCAATACCTGGGATGAGCTTGTTCTCCTTTCGCATAGTGTCCACAAATTCTCTGGGACTCAAGCCCTTGTCAAATGCCTTGGTGAACTCTTCGGCGGCGCCATCAAGCGCACCGCCGAATCGAGTACCGATGGTCAACAGACCAGCGACCAAGGAAGAGATCAGGTCTTTGCCGGCACGAGTAGTAATGATAGTGTTCATAGCACCAGACACGGCTGGGCCGTGATCAGCAGTAAGCATGAGAACCATCTCCAAGAATTTGTTAGCATAGACAGGAAGTCTGCGTCGGAACCACAGGAGAGACATAACACCGCCGATGCCAATATCTTCTTTGAAGACATCCGAGATGGGCATACCAGCATAGAGCAGTTCTTGACCTCTGTCATCAGAGATGGTTGAGATGAATGCAGCTGGCTTTCGAATGAGACCAAGCTCCTGAGCCCAAGAGTAGTCCATGGGGATCTTGGGTACGACTGGTTCAGCCGCAGGCTTGATGGTACCATTTTTTACAAGCTTCCCATAAACGGACTTTAGCATAGCAGGCATTTCTTCGAAGGTGTCAGGGACGAAGAAGCCAGCCTCCTTCATGGACTTGTTCTTGACAACGGCAGTCTCAAGTTGGGAATTAGCCGAAGCACCAGCATGTCCAAATTGAACTTCGGTCTTGAACATGCTAGCGCAGGTTCCGATTGCCCATGCAACGATTGGCTTGGTAATCTGGCCCTTCTTGACGGCCTCGATGACGCGGTATTCCTCAACACCACCGACTTCGCCGAGCAGAAGCAAAATCTTGCATTCTGGGTCAGCTTGGTATCTCAACAAGTGATCGATGAAGGTTGTGCCAGGATACCTATCACCACCAATAGCAATACCTTCGTAGACACCGTCTGCGTTTTGTGACACGATGTTGTTCAGCTCGTTGGACATGCCTCCAGATTTTGAGACGTAGCCGACGGAACCTTTACGATAAAGCTTAGATGCTACGATGTTGTCCATCATACCACCAGTGTTACCGATCTTGAAAGCACCGGGCTTGATACCACCGACAGTGGCAGGTCCAATGATTTCAATGCCCTTCTCTTTTGCGACAACCATGATCTCTCTTGCTCGTCGCTCTGGAACACCCTCGGCAATAATGGCGATCGAACGAATTTGAGGCACGTTCATGAGCTCCATTGTCGAGCTGTAGACGGATCGAGAGGAGGCAAAGTTGACAATGGTGTCGACTTCAGGATGTTTCTCAAATGCCTTGTCGACAGATTGATAGACTGGCAAGAGGGTCTCGGATGTGCCCCAGTACATCTTGCTAACGAATTGACCGCCAAAGGTATAGATTATACCGGCTACCGATGGCGTTGTTCGCTTGCAGATGAAATCGAAGTCGAGCATTCCCTGGACAGCCTTCGGTTGCATGCCACTGATTTTGTCAGTAGTGTTTTGCTTGATCGTGTAGGTCACTCACTAGACAAAGCATCTTGACTTGTTGTGGAAAAGGGCGTTCTCCAGAGGGCTCATCGCCCTCGACGGAGCCTCAAACCTGCGAATGTTGTCGTTGGCCGACATTGGGACCTCTGAATCAGGCGTCGAGGTGCCATTCACGTTGATTTTTGGCGCATTTGCTAGAGGGGATGGACCGCTCATGTTGGCCTTGTCGATGCTGAACTCTTAAAAGTCTGATAGGAAGTCAGTGATCGGATTGCTCAGGTCCAAGCACAATGTCGGTCAGAGACGGGAGGCGTGAAGATGTCAGATTTCTAGCAGACTTACAATTCAAAGAACGGAAAAGTAGAAGAGGTATGTTAGCAGTGCAAAGGGTCGGAGAGAGGTGAGGTGGTTCTTGAGGTAGGTGTGAAAATTGTTGGATGTACCACTTCAGACAACAAGAAACCTTCTTGCGAGTTTGCAAATATTGGGAAGAGTGATACGGCGAAGGAAAGTTGAAGCAGTGACGAGGCTAAAATCTGCAATAGTAAATGGCGGGCAGCATCAGACAAGGGGAAGGTGCAGTTGGATGTTTAGCGTGAGATGACATTGCTAGCAGGTCCCGCAGGGCTTCTGGAGACCGGGCTTGTTGAGAGTCCGCTTTAGTCGGGCTACCTACGCAACATCAGCAAGGGCGCACTCCAAGAATAGCATAGTCCATCCCCAAACCTCGAGCTGACGGGCGGTTCTGCGACAGAAACCTCTATTTCACCGCCAAAAACGGGTACCATCCAGAGCACTGTGGCCACACCCAATAATGGCTCGGAGTCCGACTGCTTATCGATATCATGCCACGGCAATTATCGTCTTTACGAAATACGACGGCATATAGTTCGATACAATCGTGGTAGCTTCTTACAGGATAATGCGATTTGCTCGTTGCGATAATTGTGGATGCTTAGCTCGATTGTTGAGGAACCGAAAGTAGCAAGCTTGACCAAAACTACTTCCTTGACGATGTGTTATAATTTTGTGGAAATGTCAATCCAACCAGAAAAATTGAATTGAAGATTGTGGGAGACCAGCCAGGGGAGTGCGTCATGGTGCGCTAGTTGAGGCACGCCTAGCAGCATCTGACCGCCTGCCAGGAACAATAGAGAGAAAATTGTTTGGGGAGAGTTTCGTAAGGGTCCGAGGGAGGTGTGATCCGACTGGCGTTAGAGTTGCAGCTTGTGCCTCTTCGGCTGACCAGGGGTCTCACCATTGTTCTGCCCCAACATGGCTCCACTGTGTTAGCAAACGGCGAAGCTGATCGGGCCCCTACGAAAAAGTGGCAGCAGTAGTATGATGAGCCCTCCAAACTCCGGCCACCAATATTGTTGTAGCGACCAATTCTTCGAGGATCTGACATTCATTGTCAATACTTCGAAAATAGCATTTGCTTGCGTGAAGATTCCTCCTTCCACCGACTGACCTGCGTTACTGCTTCTTTTTCTCATTCATCACTCTTCAATTGCTCTTCTTGAACAACATCAACCTACTGTTGATCGCCCCTCCGACAACACCACTTCACCGCCTTACTCTCAAACATGTCCGCCAAATCGATCCTCGAAGCCGATGGCAAAGCCATCCTCAACTACCACCTGACTCGAGCCCCAGTCATCAAGCCTACCCCTCTGAAAGCAAGCGGTGTCCATAACCCGCCTGCAAAATTAGCATCGATCTACTTTCCAGAAGATGAGTCTGTCAGTGCCGTGCTTGACAAAGCAGAGACGACATATCCGTGGCTCCTTGCGCCCGGTGCCAAATTTGTCGCTAAGCCAGATCAATTGATCAAGCGAAGAGGCAAGAGCGGTTTGTTGGCCCTGAACAAGCCATGGTCCGAAGCCAAAGCGTGGATCGAGGCAAGAGCAGGAAAGGAGCAAAAGGTTGAGCACGTCACGGGCGTCCTCAGACAGTTCCTGGTTGAGCCCTTCGTGCCTCATCCATCCAATACAGAATATTACATCAACATCAACTCTGTTCGAGACGTAAGTTGAACCACCGCCCAGATATTTACCATCGCTAACGCATCACAGGGTGATTGGATCCTGTTCACTCACGAAGGCGGTGTCGACGTCGGTGATGTTGATGCCAAAGCTGAGAAGATCTTGATTCCAGTCGATCTGAAAAAGTTCCCCTCCAACCAGGAGCTGGCTGCTGCCTTGCTCAAGAAGGTGCCAAAAGGCATCCACAATGTCCTCATTGACTTCATCTCCCGACTGTATGCTGTCTATGTGGACTGCCAGTTCACCTACCTCGAAATCAACCCCCTCGTCGTCATCCCCAACTCAGATGCCACCTCTGCTGAGGTCCATTTCCTGGACTTAGCTGCCAAACTCGATCAGACCGCAGAATTCGAGTGTGGAGTAAAGTGGGCTATTGCTCGAGGTCCAGCTGCTCTTGGTATGCCTTCAGCAGGTGCTACCAGCGGCAAAGTCAATGTCGATGCAGGCCCACCTATTGATTTCCCGGCTCCTTTTGGACGAGAAATGAGCAAAGAGGAGAAGTACATTTCTGACATGGACGCAAAGACTGGTGCTTCTTTGAAGCTTACCGTTCTGAACCAGAAGGGCCGCATTTGGACACTAGTTGCTGGCGGTGGTGCCTCTGTTGTGTATGCCGACGCTATCGCTTCAGCAGGCTTTGTCAGCGAACTTGCCAACTACGGTGAGTATTCTGGTGCTCCAACGGAGGCACAAACCTACAACTATGCCAAGACCGTTCTGGATCTTATGCTACGTGCACCCCAGCATCCTGACGGCAAGGTGTTGTTCATTGGTGGAGGTATTGCCAACTTCACCAATGTCGCAGCCACTTTCAAGGGCGTCATTCGGGCCCTTCGAGATGTTGCACCGATCCTCAACGAACATAAGACCCAGATCTGGGTCCGACGTGCGGGTCCCAACTACCAGGAAGGCTTGAAGAATATCAAGTCTGCTGCTCAGGAGCTTGGCTTGGACATGCACGTGTTTGGGCCTGATATGCACGTTTCGGGCATTGTCCCGTTGGCCCTTAACAACAAGACCACAACCATCCCCGAGTTTGGCTTGGCATAAGCGCAAGGATCGAACGTGGTTTTGCTTTTGTACGACAATTCTATGTCTCCCGAATACGAATAGAAGGCGTATCAGCACGAATCGACTGACTGTGATGAGTGGATGAAGCATTTGTCCGGGCGATCGGGTCAGTGAGAACAGGAATTTCATCTTGGTCTGGCCGTGGCGTTTGTCATTCTTGCTTGTTGTTTCCAGCTTGTAACGAGAATGACTTATTTGGTGGGTAGCCCGTACGCTTCAGCAGAAATATTCACTGCACGGATATATCATTTAGATCGAGGGTAGATAATGAAGACAAAATTCAAGGTCCGCGCTCAATCTCGATGCACTCCTGAACAAGTCGGTTTCCTGTAATGTTGCTTAATGGCGATAAGGTCTGCAAAATGTGATGAAGCATTAAGTCCTGCTTTCCCCCGAACATGTCCATAGTCTGAGTGTTGGCTACCACCTTTCAAAATGCCCAGCCACCAGCACCCCGGAATCTGTTGGTCTCATGGCTCTACCCCCAACCATAATCAGACATTCACCTTCAATGTGTGACACCACGGCCAATACCCCGTCTCCGTCAAGAACGACATACCGGCTACGGCTCTGGTCTCAAATTGATAGTACCATCAAGTGCCACTGACTTCGACACTCTGAACCAGTCTCGAACATTGTTGAAGAGAAGTCCAGCCACTAGGAGGTATTGTGTCACGTTCATTCGTGCATCAGGATTTACCAGGACCAAAAAAGGGGGACAGAGGACTGGACACTAAAAAAAAAAAGGTCGATTTGATCTCATAGAACAACAGCTCTTATTGAAAGATGTTCGCCACCCGAGAGGTCACTTGCCTTGGAATATCACTCGAACGGCTCTTTGCCATCAAGTGCCATGGCTTGCAGGGTTTCTTCGTGTCGGTCCGGATGCTCATGAAACGCCTAGCCTCGAATAACGCCCCCCTGCATGGGTTACACACTTTCATCGTTGTTCTGTCAGGCCAGCTCATTCATTCATCAAGCCGTGACCTCGAGATCTCTCGCGCCACCTAATTCATCCACATAGGCAATTTTCCCTACATCCTGGTGTTCTCCCTTCTTCGCTTGGTTCGCATCCTCATTCAAAAGCACCGCAAGGACCTCGATGGGTGGATGCAGCGACATTGAATGCGCTCTCTTCCATCTGTGTAATCGAGACAAGCCTATACACGGACCATACTCTGAGCAAAGGTCGAAATGTCGGAGGATTTTCTCGTGCATATGCACGTCCTTTTGGTGGACTGCCATCAAAAGTCAGCGGAGTTGAGTTTCCCATGCACAGGTCAGTCAGATCATACCTCGAGGAGCTATGCGGCTGTCTTCCTCCGCTTTCCAATATTTCTTGATCTGTGTGTCACTGATCCCTTTCGCTTGCTTCTCCACAGTTGCAAAGGATGGGTCCTCATAGTCATCATTGAGAGATCGTCGAATCTTCTTTCTTCTGCTTGGAGAGGGCACTATGCGCACTGGCGATTCGACCTTGGGTACAGCCCCCTTTCCCGATTGCTGCAGTCGGTCGTCTGGATCAGGTGTGCTCTGCTTGGCTATCTCAGCAACAACGGTGTCCTTCGCAGGCTCGTTGAGCTTGGATTTAGTGCTTTTCAAGGAATTCGTAGGATCAGCCGGTTTCGATATTCGATGCTTGAACGAAAGAGTAGATTGTCCGCTGGAGGTTGGCCCCATGGCTGCACGCCGAGTTTTGGGCGCCATGTTGTCGTGGCGACTTATGCTTTGCGCTGCTGGACGACTCCAGCGGCGAATTTTCCTGATGAGTCTTGGCTTGAGATTGGAATCAAAGAAGCAGCAGAGCTGTGTACGAAGCAGTCAATGCTAAGATTAGAATTGCTAGGAGGGGGGTCGCAAATGTCGTCAGTGAAATGGGGACGTTGCTGAAGCAACCTAATCTTGGTCACGACTTTCCCACGCTAGCGAAACACTCTACGCGTGTGGCGCGTTGAGGTTGAAAATACACTAGCGTTTCACGACCTTCTGCACTCACCACAGTATCTATAGACACTGTTGCTCGCAAGCAGTCTTTAACCACTCGAGGCCACAAAACACTAGATGGTCCTATGACAGACTATTGAATGGTGCTACTTAGAGTGGCCGAGTCATATGAGCTGTCAATATCTTCTGAAACTGTATGTTATGGATTAAAATTTACCACAATTCTTTCAGACGCATGGAGATGCAGAATTTTTGAGGTGCTATACACCGCTGGAGCGAAGTGGAAGGAAGTACACCTGACCACACAAATATTTAGGTCCAACTTACACTACTACTATGGACTTCTACAAGTATTTCGTTATAGTGAATTCTGCTTCTATAGGCTTTGCTTGGACCAAACCCCTTGTGACATTCAATAGGTAGTGAGGTACATATAACCATTCAACAACCTTTATCTTCGCAATCGACCAAAGGAGACTGAAAGCAGGGGTTCCCGTCCGATCACCAGCGCTGAATCAGTCTACCGACAGGCTAGTAGTTGGGTGGGTGACCACCAGCGAATCCCTGCTGTTGATTGTTTTGCTCTTTTTTGTCTTTCTGGCTCTCTTCAGCGTGGATATGAACAGCACAGAAGAAGTCAATGTTGAAGCACTTCTTCAATAAGTTAGAAGTCTACAAAAGTGCAGGGGAAATCAAAATCGCAAACAAGGTCATGGTGTGACGAGATCTCGGTGCACGCCGCTGTCACGGCCCGCAAAAGTGGAGTCGTCGGGATGACGACCTAACTGCGCTTTCGCAAATCCGAGTCCTCGATTGCTGGTGGACAACTGTCCACTCTTTCAATTTTCAAATACACGGGATTTATCGACCATGTTGTCGGGTCCTATACTGTTTGCGTGTTCCGAACTCACTCTTCAGCTCAAATGACGGACCGCGGGTAGTATCTGAGTGTCGTCCCCAAAGCCCCGCCCTTCCAATCGAGCCCAGGTGCTACTCCGCAACAACATGGCGCCCTCGCCAACTATCCGCCGTCTTCTCAAAGAAACGCAGGAATTGTCTGCCGCGGCGAAACACCCCAGCCCGACTTTTCATGCAGCTCCACTCTCCGAGGACAATCTCCACGAATGGCATTTCACTCTTCTTGGTCCTCCAGCCCCATCACCATATGCTGGCGGGATTTACCATGGGAGGATAACGCTACCACCGGCATACCCAATGAAACCGCCGAACTTCAGATTCTTGACTCCGAGCGGTCGTTTCGAGGTGAACCGAGAAATTTGCCTGAGCATATCTGGCTTCCACGAAGAGACCTGGCAACCTGCCTGGGGTATTAGACTTGCGCTCACGGCGCTGAGAGGTTTCATGGGCGAAGAGGGCACTGCAGGGCAGGTTGGAGGTCTCGAAAGTCCGAAGGAAGTAAGGGAACGATTAGCGCGCGAGAGTAAGCACTGGAGGTGTGCCGGATGTGGTGGTGATGAGGATGGCGACAACAAGAAAGGATGGTCAAATGAAGAGCGGATGAAATGGTGGTGGCAAATCTGTCGAGGCAAAGGTGTAAATGTTGAGGCCGAGGTTGAAGGCCTGGAAACTCTACCTAAGGGCGTAAAGCTTGAGCCTAGAGAAGCGAAGCAGGACAAGGGAAAGCAGAGGGCGGAAGAACCAGAGCCACATTCGGTTGTTGCTACAAGCGGCAGAGACGATCAAATGACAGCGGTTCAACGGCATGAAAGAGTGCCCTCTCAGGTTCAGCTAGCCACGCCGGACGGGCCGCAGATCAGTCCGGCGAACTTGCAGCCACTTGCTAATGCCAGCGTTGATGATACCTCGTCAACAGCTCCTCCGCATGGACTAGTTACGCGAACAAACAATCCAGTGCGATCATCAGTCACGGCACAAGAGCAGTATCGGGGCGCACAGCAGACACAGATAATCCGAAATCCACAGAATCCACAGAACGATTCTCCCGTCACGATAGACAGAGCCATCACCGTGATTTTCCTGGCACTATGTCTCATGATCTTGAAGAAGATGTTCTATCCTAGTGCCTCCGGATCACTCCTTGGTGGCTATGATGACTTACGAATGGTCAGAGAGTGATACGACACAGGAGGAAAATGCTCTAGCCGCAGGACTACGATAGACAATATCAAGAAAAGGCTGCATGATATAACACGACATGACGCGATATGAATAAGGGGATTTAGCACCAAGACAGAATAGACAGATGGCGGATATGGCTTAGCGTCTACAGCGTGGTTCATTCATCAAATCTACAGCGACAATATGGGATAAGGCGACTACTTAACATGAGAGGGTGGTTCAAACCCGGCATCCTCACCATCGCTTGCGAATTTGTTCATGCCTAGTACCGCAGACAAGTGTACCCAGGGTGGAAAGATGCTTTGCTCACGATGCTTCCTGCCAGCACTCCTCTTGCAGTTCTTACTACCTCGGTACTTTTTGAGCGATGGAGCACTTTTTCGACGATTCACTTTCCCAGCATCCAACCATTCCACAACGTGGCCCTGCATGTGACTTTTGCCACTTATTATGCCTTCCATTTCCGGAAAGGTCGAGATCTATGGTATTGCGGCCCCTCATCCTGCAAAGCTGTGAAGAGTTTGTCCAAAGCTCGTAGTTAAGCATTTCACTATAGTAGTACAAAGGGCAATTTGTATGGTATGAACAGCGATCTATGGAGTGTACCTCTGGTTCCTGGGCTGTTGGATCGGTAACCAAGGAATAAGAGAAATCTACCTCAAGCCCATGCCGAATGCTGTCTCCCCTTCAAAATTCCTTGATGCGAAAGGTCTGTTCTCAGGATACAGCCCAAGGTGCTGCTCATACTCCGGCCCGAGGAAATCTTGCAATAGTTGTCTCTCTGAGAATCCCGTCGCGGTTGGATGTATTGATGTATATTCATGGGCAGGGAAACCAAGCTTGCTGGAAAAGTGCTGCTGGTTCCCTTCAAAATTACCTGCACCGCCAGAATCTATCGGACATCCTACAAAGCCATTGTTCGCACTTTGCATAGAAGAGCCATAAACTGTAGAGTCGTCACACAGTCCTGTCATAGTTTGGTCATTTGCTGCGAGCTGACCTGCAGGGTCAAATGATCTCGTCGAAAGACCAGCATCCTCACCCGCTTTCAACCCCAACTGCCAACTTTTAAACCTATCGTAGCCTGAAATCGGGGTTGCATTAAGCTGACTCTTTTCCGCGCTTCGTGGACCTTCTTGGTCAAAACGATGGAGTCGTTCCATAGCCTTCTCCAACGCCTCGAGAAGCAAAACCTCCGATCTTGCCGACTTTCCTGCCGCTGCCATTTCATGAATCAAAATTAACCCAGTTTTCAGAGTGTCACGATACTGATCTGTACGGTTGTAGATGCAGTACGCGATGAGCACTAGTAGTGAAGCTCGACACGAACTATACTCAATATAGGACGCTCTTGCCAGCCCATGGTCACTGTCACGTAGTGATCGACATAACTCGATTGCCTCTTCTGCAGCTTCGACGCAATCTTCAACCAGGCTCAATCTGCTCGGTCTTCTTTTGCGAGTCTCAGCCGTTGAAGATCGTCTTCTCTCGACACTAAGAGCTCGCTCAAAGGACGTGTCCTCACGCACTGAAGACGGACTTGTCTCTGTTAATTCTTGCCCACACAAAAAGGGGCGGCCGACGAACATGCGCACTAAACAGTACTCTAGGCGTAGATGCATGCTTGGCCGGGATATGGTGGAGGGCAGAGCTCGTTCATAGATTTGGATTTTTGCAGGGAGGCTTTCGAACCAGAGGAACAATGACTCCTTCATCTTGGCAAGGCGAGAGATCGTGCTCTTTGCTTCTGACTTCTGACATTTCAAAAGCACTTGCATTTCGAGAAGAAAATCTTCCAGTCGATGGAGAAGATCCACAGTAGCTGTCATGTGAGATATGTTTGCAAACGAACCAGGCGGAGGGGATGGGTGTTCAACAGGCAGGTCTGCGTCAATGTCGGAACGCATAATAGACGCAGGACGACCGTGGAAGATTCCGATTTTCTTTTCGAGAGCATAAGTGGTCCACCAGACCCGGTTCCTTGTTTCTTTGGTGGCATTGTCGATGGCCTCGCCAACATATTGTCTGTGCATTCCGTTCTGTATCGCAAGCTTGAGCGCGAGATTGAAATAAATATATGCTAGGCCAGAGGCATCGACAGGCAGTGCGCTCAATCCAAGAACCAGACAGGCTTGCACGCTTTCAAGCGTGGCCACTTGTATGACCTCTGGAAGCAATCTTGCCCCTTGTTCGAAGAATATGGTCCCTACATCGTCTTCTGAGAAACAGCTAGTTGCTTGTGTTCTGCCAACTTGGGCAGGAGCCTCAAGGTACGCGTGCTGAGTTCCAATGCTAAAGATGGCAAGGACTATGCTGATTTTTGGTGCATCACTTGGCGTTAGTTTGTCTGGCGCAGTATAGATGAGATCAAGTACAGTTTGGAGCCAGCGTCGGTCAACGTAGAAGTAATTAGGCTCCGTGAACTTGAAGAAGACATGTATAAGGAAATCTGCTACGTCGCGTGGAGGACATCGAGCAAGTGCTGAGGTCAAGTTAGATGAACTGGATCGCAGTGGCTCTGGACGCCAAAAGCTAGGTATTGGTTCCCGGCATGTGGAATCGTGAGCAGTCGGATCCATCCAACTCTCAACGTGCCGTCTGATACGTTGTGAGAAGTTCCAATATGAAAATTTGCCAGAATAGTGAGCAGCATTTCCCTCTACTGGCCGGATCTCAACATCTTCCGTGACAAAGTCAAAGCAATTATCATCTTCGGGCTCGGACAGATATTCATCGTCGGCCCTATCCTTTCCAGTGGATCTGATAAGCCGGCGAAGATTTCCTGTACTCAGATCTTCATCCGGAAGCATATTTTGCAACAGTTGTTCCATATAGCCAGAACGAGCGACAAGGTCGTTGGCCTGAGACGATGTATATTGTGATCTGGCCAATGAAGGTGACCTGTGGTCCAGTTGGACAGGATGTTGGCCTCTCTGTCTTCCGACCTGTGAATTGACATGGTTGCTGGGAGTCTTTGGTACGGAGTTGAATTCGCAAGAACGTCGGAAGTATGTGCACCTCTGGCATGGGATACCTCCTTCGCACCTTTCCTTAACCCTGCGACATCCATCGCAGCTGGAGGTACGTCAGTTAATCGACTCATTAAGCCATTCAACCTGTTTGGTTACCCACGCTCTCACCGCCCGTTTCCTTCCATTGTTCCCAACTTTCCGCCTTTTCGCAGGATGTGACGCATCGCAGTCCTGATTGCTGGAACTGATGGATTCTGCTGCTTCTGGCCTTGCAGATGCATCGCACATGTTTCAGTCACTTTGCAATGCATTTAAGAAACGAATCCCCGACCTAGCAACTATGCTCACTCACGGTCGCACTGTGACCCTGCCTGGGCTTAGAGATAGGGCGGAAGTTAAACCAATGGCTAAGAATTCGGCTAATAATGCTTCGTATCCCGTACACCTTATCGATACCGATTATTGTTTACGGAGAATGATTTAGTATCTCTGGCAGAGAAGGATTATCCTTCTGGGTAATTACAATCACAATTTCGGTTTCAGATGGTCCTGACTTTTCCAGAGACCTTCCAGGCCCTCAAGCATCTCATTCTTCTCTGACTTTATTCGCTCTCTGGTTGACTTAAAAGGTGTTGGAAGCTCTGTTTGCTCGTATGGAACATCGTGCAATACCATCTTTGCGACTCCTTTGCTCGCAAGCAAAATCCGCGGCATCCCATGACCGGAGAAGCCGGCAATGATAAATTGACCAGGCATGTCGGGTATTTCCCCAAGGTGCGGAACAAAATCGGAAGTGTATCCCATTACTGTCGATAAGAAGGTGGTTAGCCAACGTCGCCATACATGATGATGGTCGTGGAAATGAGGGTACTAACCTCCAGTCCACACACGGTTAGTTTTCGCACCACTGTCCTCCCAACCATTGAAATGCCGCTGCATGTACCCATCAAAGTAGTCACTCGCATCAGAGACCAGCTCGCTATCGTTAGTATTGTCGTACCATGTGTCCTTCCTGTGCCAGAATTTTTGTCGCGCACCTCCTACTATAATGCTTCCGTCGGCTCGAGGGATGAGGTAGTCGTACATGAGGCCATCAAAACGGAGACTGTAAGTGGTTGCCAAATGTGGTGAATTCTTGCCGCTGGGCGTAGTAATATGGCTGCACAATCCTCGAATAGGCACGATCTTATCTTTGTATTGTGGCAGTAGAGCTGAGGTATATCCATTGGTGCAATAGACTATTTTGCGGGTCTTGATCTTACCACGCGGAGTGCTAACTTGCCAGAATCCGTCAGAATCTTTAGCCGTTGAGACTGCCTGCACTGGAGTATGAGCGTGGACCTGTAAGCCAGTATCTATTAGTCGTTGTAGCAGGCCTTGTACCATCTTCTTCGGCCAGAGGTGAGCCGCAGTGAAGGTGAAGCAGCATTTGGCGCCTTTCACACCTGAGATCTATGATCTGTTGAGCTTAAAATGTGGATCAGAGGACGGGGAGAGTGTCACATACACGTTCCGCGTCTTCGGGGCGGACATAAGCCACATCCCTTAGATCGACCTGACCATCAGACACCAATTTTTGGTATGCTTCCACTGTGTCACGGGCGCATTGCTCGTCCAGATAAACATCAACTGCGCGGGTCAAATGAAAGTCACAGTCCAAATTCTCTCTTTCTACGAGCTCCTTCACTGCTAAGACCTGAGAACTCTCGAACTTGGCCATAATCGCTGCTTGTTTGGCACCATAGAGCGTCGTGTTCTTGGGTACATTATAGTATGTATCTGGCTTAACGTGCCCGCCGTTTCTGCCAGAGGCCCCAGAGCATATCTGGCGCGCCTCAAGGAGAACGACCGAACACTTCACGGCATCGTCTCTCATGATGTGGTAGGCTGTCGACACTCCTGCATAGCCAGAACCAATGATGAGGACGTCGCAGGTTTTGGGAAGGGGGGTGGAGCTGCCATAGTCATCGAGAGGGTGTGAAGGTGCCGTCCAAAAGGAGTGCATAGGGTTGGAGACTGGAAACCTTGATGAAGCCATTGTGAAGCTGGGGATGCACATACAAAAACAGTTCAAACTCAGCTGCAACGATTGTTTAAGACCTACAACATAATCGCATTTTAGATGCACTGCCGTCGGTGTTGAAGGATGCGGACAAAACGATTGTTTTGCTCGATCAAAAGTTGTGGCAGATGATTTATAGGATCATTGTTGAAGGGCACTTAATCCGATATTCGGGCTAATGATAAACAATCTGCCAGATCCAGAGGCCTCGAACCGGCATGAAGCTGGCCGACCGGTAAACATTCAAACTTGCCGCCAAAGCTAGAACTGCTCCTCGGCAGGTTAATCCGAACGCGGTTGTAGGTCATTTGTCGTTGAGATCAAACATCAATATGGTCGTCTTTCTACTGGCCGTCATTACTTTTTGGCATAGATCGTTCGAAAACCCCATACAGGTGTTTCACTGCTTGGATGAGGCACGATGAGGCTATTACCAGAACGCGCCCAATGCAGAAGCTCACGCTAAGGGTACGTGTGTGGCGTCAGTACGGAATTAGACTTCTTGTTTTAATAAAACGTAGTTTGACACAATCTTGGAATGCAATAGATGTTCAACTAAATGCAAGAAGCAAGCTTCTGCCATTTCTGCGGGAATGACTCGCAAAATCTTATGTCTGACTTCACAACTATGTGACAACAGCTTTAGTTCTGAGAACTTGCACGTCTGATGTGAGGTAAAGCTCAACAGTTCCTATCACATACCACCCAAAATGCAATTAGGCAATTGCGTTTTATATGATAGGGATTGAATGCAATGTCAACAATGACGCTCGCATGCGGAACCAATGCGTACGCAACTTGTGAGGTCTCTGGCACTCGTTGGCCCGAATTATTTCTGCTTGATGCAAGCATTTCACCTGAGTGCATCTGCTAGGTGCAGCTTTGAGCTGTCCGGAGCGAGTGTCTGTAACATGCCTCACATGTAAATGCTCAGGGCAGACAACAGTGACCGTGCTCACAGGAGACGCAATCGAGAAATTTTAGGTCGACGGGTTTAAGGCTCAAGACCAGATGAAACCTTTAAGTCCTTATTGCCTTGAATCTGATGCCGCAATAAGTTTGTCGGCTAGTTCCTCGAAGGAATCAGCCATCACATCCATCTCTCCAAATAAATCGATGCATGGCTCCTTCTCCCACACGGAGCAATAGGCGCCTCGAAATCTGTTTGTCACATATTAGCAAGGTCTTCCTTCATAGCTGCTGTTTTATCACACACGCACCCTGTCCTTTTTGCAGCAGAGACATCCCACATATGTGCAGCGCCAAACCAAGCCTCTTCATTCCCGAACTGCTTCAGAAGCGGCTCATAGCTACGAGGATCGGGCTTTCCGATGCCGAGTGTGTCGCAAGAGAGGATATTGTCTGCTGGCATCTCAATCCTGTTATCCTGAAAGTATTGCTGTATTCTGATCTTATCACCCGCAGTAAATGCCCAGCAGGTGAAGCCTGCTGATCGTAGTTTCTTAAAGCACTCTTCAACTCCCGGTCGAGGTTTGAGTTTCATGTACTGCGCCAGAATATAGGCCAAGTCGTCTTCAGTTGCGAACTTTCGAGGTTCTTCTATGCCAGCCATCCAGAGCATGCGGAAGAACAGGCTCTTAAACACATCGATAAATCTTATGTACTTGCCTGAAATGCTAAGATAGGTGTACTCTCGTTCTGTCGCTTCAAACCACGCGTATCCAAGAAGCTTAGGCTTGATACACTCTGCTCTGAGCTTCTGTCCAAGCCTGTCGTCAATCGCATCGAAAACAGCATCGTAGGACATAAGACTCCCCACGACATCCCACACGACATGCTTTTTGGTCTGAGCCATGTTGCGTTGATCTTGCTGCTAGGGCGCCCTAAGGGATACTCGATTCGAACTACAATACGAAGTTATTTGCCCACCAAGGTCGACTTGAAGAGTTGGTGCGCTTGATCTTGGCACTGGTTGATGCACTGTTCCGCCCTACCGGCAAAACCTGTGATCTTACGCCATGAAAGCAGGAATCGCCCGGATTTGCTTGGGGAAGACTTCTCGCACTTCGCCGTTTCTGTTTAGAAGATTCCCGAGTCGGACATTTCCATCCCCAAGTTGGTTATGTGTTCATTGCTTCCGCAAGTCAAGCAGGAAATTCGTAAGCGGCCGGACCGGCTCAGTCCCGGTTAGATGCCGGTTCAACCTTCTTGGCAAAGCTAATCCAATCCCCCTATTTCTTAAACGGCTTAGCCCAACTTCTTCCGAGGTTGCCATTGCCAGACAGCTTATCTCGTCTCATCATGTGGTGAAGAACTGATTCCGTGCCGCTACAGTATAGAGATGTAGAGAGGAATCCGTTGCACCATAGAGGTAAATTCGATGCCCACAACGTCTTAGGCACCGGATGACAATGCCTGGTCTAGAGTTGATACTAGCGTTGGAATCATCGTCTCCTCGAAAATCAGCATAGGTCTCAACCGTACCGTTCTCTCGCCACATGTGCCAATGTTCACGCCGAGAGACTTCATCTTCCGCACAAGCCCTGCAGGGTCCACAGTATCGAATGCCAAGTATGTCCCTTGACCTCGAAGGTTTTCTATCATCTGCGGATACTTCTGAGAAAGCTGATCCAACGAATCGTAGAGCACTTTCCCAACTTCTGCGACCTGTTCAACGAGGTTGCGTGACAATATCTCGTCGATGACCGCATTGCAAAGGACAACTCGTGCTGCGTCACCCATCCACGTGTTGAATTGGCGGTACGGTTTATCAGGACACAATTCGTCGTTGCCGAAAAAGTAACCTGCTGTCTGTGCCTTCTTGGAGAAGGTCACGATATCAGGTGGCGTAGTAAGATCCCAATGTTCATGGGCCCAGAACTTGCCGGTTGCCCCAAAACCTGGTTGCAATCGTTAGTCTGCAGGTACTGGTTTTGGGGAAAGACTGATTTAAGGATTACCTGTTTGAACCTCATCTACAATGAGTAGCACATCGTGCTTTCTCGTTATGTCCCTCAGCCCTTGGAAGAAGGCGGGAGACGCGTGGATGTCGCCACCTTCGCTTTGAATCGGCTCGACAATGACTGCTGCGACTGGAGAATGCCTTGAGGGTTCAGTCAGCGTTTTAGCGCAGTGCGGAATGTTCGATGCGTACCACGATGTGATCAAGTGCTCAACTTCTTCAAGACAACTTTGCTCCTCTGCCCTGTTCTCCTCGGAATACCGTTCCAACGGGTACTTCAAGGCCGGAAATCGCGCCTGAGGCCAATTAAAGGACGGGATATCTAGCTTGTGGACCGCCTTTGACCTAGTGGTCGACAAACTTCCAAAGCCTCGTCCGTGAAAGGAATTCCTGAAGCTTAGAATCGAGAGGTCTGGGGATCCAGGGGAAGTGTTATCTAGGCAAGACTGGATTTCTTCCTGGCTCCATTCAACTCCAGCACCCCTTTTGCGCCGCTGGTGGAGCATGAACGCCGCCTTATATGCCAGCTCATTTGCTTCTGACCCAGACTGAGCAGTGAAAAGCTTTCCGTGACCCTTTGGCGCAACACGTAAAAGACCGTCAGTCAACAAGGACAGCCAGTTCGCTGCTGGAAAATTTCCCATAGCAGGTCGATTGACTAATGCTAACACCATTTCAGGTGATTGTGCCGCAGCGATGAGGGATGGATTGTTGTAGCCCACGGGAATTGACGCGATCTGAGAATACACATCGAGGTATCTGTTGCCATCGACATCGACAATGTAGTTGCCATTGCTCTTAGCATAGTCAACCACAAAGTGGACTGTTCGGGCGTCAAAGATCTTGTCCAAATTTTGGATCTGCTCGTTGGATTTTGGACCTGGCACCTTGGTGACCACTTGCGGTTTCTTTGCTTCAACTACGCTAGGCATCTTGATTATGGGCTTTTTTTCAGTGTGTATGAAATGTAAACTGCGTACTAGGCGACTCCGTGAGGAATATCAATAACTTGTCCACGGTACTGATCCCGGGCCGGTATCTGAAGAGAGAATACTTCAACACCTTCCATATCCCCACCTATCATTACTAGGCTGCTAAATTCTTGCAACGTCCTCATGCTCATTGCCTGCAAGTTACGAACAAAATGAGACAGCTGCAAGCTGAGAGGTCCTCTAGTTTTCGTCTCAATATTTTGATCCGGCCGCTACAAGGGTGTTTTTGGCCGGCATGAGTTCCGCCGGCTTGGTATCTGCCGGTTGGAGCACTACCCCCCTCTCGTGGATCAGTTACATTCTGCCGTGTTGCTGCCGCTGATAGTGTGCCGCACATAGCAGCTGATATGGTAGCGACGCTTATCTATCCATGAAAATACATGAAACGTGGCCGTGCTGCTGCGTAACCTATCACTATTTACTCTGTGCACCAAAACGGTTCCTCCAGTCTACTTCGTAGAACTGAAGCCGGATACCAGACTCAAACATGAACCCGACCACGAACGTCAAAGGCCATGCTCCTTCAACGGATGATGCTCGCATGCTGAAGACGCACGAGCAAGAGCTTGGCCAGGTTGAGTCCTTTCCCACGGGTGTGGGTGCCCCAGGACAAGATCTTACCGCCGCATTTCAAGCATATGTTCCTGGCAGTCTCGAAGAGAAGCATTTGGTCAGAAAACTAGACTTGATCATGCTGCCGACTTTGTGGTGGATGTACATCCTTGCGTACGTGGACAGGACCAACATCGTAAGCACTGAGATGGGACATCCGGTATCCTCGTTGGTGCTGATCTTTGACTAGGCAAATGCAAAAACAGCTGGTATGAGCAAAGATCTGAACCTTAGCGATTCAGGTATGAATACTTTGCCAATTCCACAACATGCAAAGAGGATTGACGGATATTAGAGTATGCATGGGTTATATCGATCTTCTTCATCGGCTACCTTTGCTTTGAGGTGCCCTCCAACCTCCTGCTTACCCGGCTACGTCCTTCTTGGTATTTGTCTGCGATCATGATCGGTTGGGGAACGATTGTAGCATCCATGTGCAGAGTCAAGAAGTCGTCTGAGCTACTTGCGATCCGATTCCTGGTTGGCTGCATGGAGGCGGGATTTTTCCCTGGTGAGGAAAGCGTTCTTGAGATAGTCTTGTGCAATGCCTTACGAGAGAATAGGTGTTCTTTACGTGATGACATGCTTCTACAAGAAGCAAGAGATCGGTTGGTTCATTCCATCAAAATCTCGAACATTTACTGACCCCGGGGCATAGGCAAACGTTTCTGCCTCTTTTTCACCGCATCTTGCATCTCGGGCGCGTTGGGAGGGATCATGGCAGGAGCAATTACAGGCCATATGGATGGGGTACAGGGGATGGATGGTTGGCGATGGTTGTTTCTCATCGAGGGTGTTGTCACCGTTTTCTTTGCAATCTGCATCAAATTCATCCTCCTGGACTTCCCAGAGACTTCGAAACGACTTTCATTACCTGAACGGCAGCTTGCTGTCGTGCGTCTCATCCACGATAGGAATATCAACGTTGCACGAAGTGGAGGGCGACTTGGTCCTTGGCAGGCTGTCAAGGCGGCATTGGCAGACCCGAGGACTTACCTGTTCCTCGTCCTGTTTGTGCTCGATCTCGGTTCTTGCACTGTTTCATATTTCATCCCGACAATCCTTCACGATATGGGCTACACGTCTGTCAACGCACAGTGGATGACCGTACCGATCTGGATGACTGGAGCTGTGTTCCTGGTCATCCTTCCTTACACGGCGGACAGGTTTAACGATCGTCATTGGCACAACACCGGCTGCTTGGGATTGGCTTTCATCTGCTGCATTGTGTGCATCGCAACATCCAATGCTGTTGTTGAGTACGTCATGCTCTGCTTATTTATAGGCGGTCTATATACTGCACTCCCACTCATTTTGAATTGGGCATCAGAAACGATTGCCCTGCCAAATGAAAAGCGAGCCGTCGTTGTGGCACTTACCAACTCGGTCGGTAATTTATCAGCAGTCTATGGCAGTCGCCTCTGGCCTAGTACTGATAGCCCGACTTACACGAAGGGTTTCGCTGTGACAGCTGCATTCTGTGGTGCTGGGACGGTCCTTGCGGCATTGATCCCCGTCGCATTGAAGTATTTACCCACGGAAGGGCGTACCAAGGCAGAGCAAGCAATCCTGCGTGAAAGCGCTGCGGCTGAAGGATCAGACAATTTTTGAATGTAAGAAGTGGTACAATGTTTGATAAGTACATAGCGATTCTATCACTGATGCAAGGGATATCGTAAGGTTGTAGGAAATAAGGGTTAGTAGGCAACATTCGAATTAATGAAATTCTGCTATGACATGGAGTCTTCGAGGTTTCGCAGGCAGCATCCATAGATTTCTCAAAAGTTAAGGACTTGACCGCCGAATCTTGTCCGGGTTCGCCCTTTCCATATTACTGGTTTGCAGCTTCCCACAAGCTGTTAGGTCTCACCCTACCTAAAGGTCTTTCTACACTGCCTACCGCCGTGCTGTGGAAGTACGAGGCTGCGCTACACGTTGAACAAGGTGTGACACTGAATCCTATGCATGCAAGGCACGTAGGCCGATAGCCTTGCTGTTCCATAAAGACGCGATGGCCGTGTTTCATCGGTAGCTTGATATCTGTTCCTCGTGCGTTTTCGTAAGGACTGGTGATAAGATGTGATCTTGAGCTAGCAAAGTCAGCGGACTCTGATCATAACGATAATATCAGGACACGACTTACGAGGGTCTCAACAAGCACAGTAGTAGCAATAGCATTTGCCATGATGAGGGATAACAAGCCACAAGGCAGTTAGAGATTCCAGGGAACCCTGTGAAAGATCGCACGTGTGGAAATACGGGTCGGTATGCTCTAATGCATGAGTTCCTATCTTCTCGACGAGAGCCATGTTTCTGCCGACATGAAAAGAGCCCCGTCTTTCACTTCCTTTTCACCTGCCTTGACAGCAGAAGTTATTGCGTCGAAGAGTTTGAATGCAGTACCCAAGCTTTTGTGAATAGTACCATTCTCCGCTTTTAAAAACCATCCGAACGGCTCCTGCTGCGATTTGACCTTTTTCTTCAAGTCGTCGAGCGATTTGGGGGGACTTTCATTTTCCTTGAGAGCGTCGAGATAGCTTTTGACGGCAATACCCAAACCCGAGCCATTGTCGCTGATGAAGGGTAGACGCTGTGGAAGCTCTGACCAGTCGTCTCGATCACGGGAAACTTCACCGTTGAGGAACATAGTAGTCAGGATGGTTTCGCAGAGGTCTCTCAGCGACTGTCGAAGTGCAGTGACTTGCCACGCAAAGGTTAGCAAATTTCGGTCAAGAGGCCCAATATAGCCAACTGGTTCGTGCTTCAGCCTCCCAATACATGCAATTTTGGAGAGTAGATTTGTGTACATTTCATGTTCATAGAACTCGTCAGACGGTTGTACAGGAGCGCCGGTGACTGAGTGGGGGTTAAGGACACCAAATCTAAGCATTTCAATTGCAAGAACCCCTTGGTCCTCTTTCCTTGATCCGCCATCCAAGGTGGAGAGCGCGAGCTCAAGCAAATTGCCCCATGGGGTTAGTTGGTGCTTATCATCGATGAACCCTCGGAGATGAAGGAGCCTCCAGAAAACGTTTGAAATTATCTCGTTTGCCGATTCAAGCGCAGGGTGATCGACTTTCTCTTCGGAAACTGTTGTCTGCACAAAGTCTTTGACTTTCAGCATTCGCAAGCATGACAAGATCGACGGCGCTCGAGTCGGTGTGGTGCTCGGCCAAGAAAGCTCCTTGACCTTCCATTGCTGAAGCTTGTCTTTCTGTGGAGCGAGGTCTTTCAACTTTTGAACAGTAGTTCTGCCGTCCCAAGATTTGATTGTGATCTCCCGTCCTTGATAGTAATAATGGAGAGACTCAGCCAACAACTTGATAGACTGCAATCTCACGGGATTGATCTGATCAATCACAAATCTTCGGTACGGCTCGCAGTCTATTGGGCCTCCCGGGATGGCAAGCCTGATTTCGCTTGTGGTTAGCCAATTTGGGACTTGCGATGCGAGGAGGCCTTTCGAGATGTAGAAGAAGAGCTCGTCCGGTAACCTCTGACCCACAAATGCATGCACATCGCCAGGAGCATGCTCCAAGTCCATTGGTTGTACGACTCCATCAGGTGTGATGATGACATGGTGTCGAATTGTCATCAGAGCCTTTTTGTAGCGGTCGGCGTATTCTAGAGCTGCAACGGAAGGATCGTCTCGATACTGGTTACAGAGTTGCAAAACAGGACCCCGACTTAGCATACTCAAAGCGTCTCGAATATTTGCATTAGAATTTCGTTGGAGAGCCGGAAACGGCGGCAGAAAGCTGGATCCGAGTAGTAGTTGCGCATCTCTAAAAGCTGGCGCTGTTGGGTTGCCAGCCGCGCCCAAACAATCCTGTTTCGAAAGCCAATTGAATTTTAGCTCTTTCGCATCGATAGAAAGGATGATTTTGTCGACATCGAAGAGGAAAGCGTCTGTAGAAGCCATCACAGCATCGATGGGTTGGCCTTGATCCATATGGTACAAGTAGCTGAGGAATGCCAGTGCACTGAACGGTGCAACAAGAAAATCAATCTCATTGTTTTGGAGAACTTTTCTGAAGAGTCGTATCACTAGTTCAAGCGGGTATCCTGCCTTTCCCAGGACGCTCACTGTCTCCAATGGTTCACCGGCCATGTAGAGAGACCAGCCCTCCTCGTGCACTCGGCGAGTCTCTGCAGATTCTGCACTCGATGAGGCCTTGTTAACGTAGTCTAGCCCATTGAAGATGAAGATGAGCTTGACACCAGCGTCTTTCGCAGCTTGCAGATCTTCTTCTACCCGGGCCTCCAAACAGAAGGGAGTTCCACCAAGGGCGACTTTCAGAGGCTCCTCCTTGTCTTCGTTAAGGATTTGATTTAGGTAATACGAGGCATCGACGCCGACGACAGCTGTATCGAGAACCGAAAGAGGAAACGTCTGTACGTATTTGGATGCCCAAGTCTCAAGCCGAGAACCTGCGTGCTTGTTAGAAGTGATCGGTACGTCGCAAGGAGAGTGACCTTACTAGACATATTTAGGCTCAGCCAAAGGAGGCGCCAAAGAATGGATGCAAAACCAGAGAAACAACACTTGAAAGCTCCTCTAACTCCTATTTAATAGTGGCGTGAAGACGACGAAAACGTGCGCCGTAGAGGTTGTTCTAGTTTGATCAGACGACGGGAGGTGTCCAAAAAAGTTATAGGTTCCCACTGAAACCGCCTGTACGGGTGGTTTCGCGTTGGCCCGCATTTATGGCGGATGCGGGAACGCTAAACTAGGTGAAACTCCACGTTGCTTTGCGAGTCTGCAATCTGTGGGGCTATAAACTGTGGGTTTTGTCTTTTCATCTTTGATCAACATCAATGCATACATTAGAATATCACAGTGGTGGAGGAAGACTCTTTGCATTCACCATGCAACGCCGAGAAATCGCTGAAACCCGATCCCAGTAAATGGAATTACTAGCGGAGTTAGAAGTACTTTTGTATCGGGCCAAGATCTATAGACAAGAAGTCTTACGGCAGATTTTGATGCTGCAAATGTCAGTGATCGTAGCATGACGACCGGTTCTGTTGAGCAAATGCACGTTCAGACTTGTCCATCGTCGTAGCGACCAGTAAAAGAAGTCTGCAAGTAGTCCGATGCGAAGTCAAGGTCATGTTTCACTTCTTTCTACGCGGTGCGTATAGGTAGCATTCAACCTTTTCATCAAATGCTCCTTGGCGGTCATAGCTCTTTCATTGGTCATTCCTCCACCGTAGCCATGCACAACGTCACTATCCGCACCGTTCTTCGCTCTAAGTCTCTCTCGGTGCTCTCTCACAACCGGACTCGGGACCTCTACCATCTCGGTGGCATCTCTTGGATGGCAAAAATAGACTAGACTGTATCGACCTTGCCCCGCCTTGGTGTCCTTCGGGAAGATAACCCTGTGGACTGTGCTTCGAAGCAGACCATGCGTCCAATAACTCATCAAGTCCCCGATATTGACCAATATCGGAGGGAATGTTGAAGAGGGATAGTTGGGGGGAAATACTGCAACAGGCGACCAGGAATCATCCCCACCAGGAGGTTTGATTTCAAGTCCAGGCTGCGAGGGCCGTTGAAATAACAATGTGATGCTTCCGTAATCACTGTGCGCACCGGCTCGAACGTCGGTCTCAGGCGAAAACTCTAGACCCTGAACATGTCATCAGCAGTGTCGCCAATGCTTCAATAATGAATGCCTACCTGCGGAAGAGAAGGGTAATGTAACATCCGCATAGTGCAATGGCTGGGTTTACCATGCCGCCTGGAAAACCAGTCCTCGCCATCTTCTACTTCCATACCAGTTCCGATTAAGTTCAAAATCATCGTACATGTCTTCTGGCAAGCGGCTTCAAAAGTCCGTAGTTGTTCGAGGTTTTTATCACCCGAGAGGCACGCTGGCATCGACTGCCGTGGCATGCCATCTTTGTCGAATTCGCCTATGTTGAAGGCTTCCTTAAATTCTTTGGTGTCCTTGGCTGGATCAAGAATTTCATCGTGCATTCCCAGCCAGCCTCGATTATCGGTGCCAATTTTGTATTGCTCCTTTTCTGATAAGGCGCATCTGAAGAATGTTTTTGAAAGATCAAATTGCGAGTCTACCAGTTCCTCTGTCAGTGGGGTTCCATCTGGTGAAATGTAAAGAAATCCGTATTCGACAGCCGCTTGGAGCAAACGCTTGCTATTATCCGGCGACGTGTTGGAAACATTGATCACAGGCAAGTCAATCACTGGCTTGCTTGCACCAGAAGTTGTACAAGATTCCATGGGAGGCGCCTAACAGACTGGGCGAAGTATAAGATGCCCTGTCGGCTGTAAAGATCTTCCCAAATACTTGAGTACTGATGTCGGAGGGTTTAGCAATATACCGTCCACTATACCTAGGGTATAAGGGAGACTTTGTACGAGCGGCAACCTCCGACAGGTCAGAATAAATGAAGCACGTGGCTCCAGTCATCGTGAACCCAATCACAGTTTATATTATGCTTGAACAAGGGCCCTTGTCAAGGAAAATAGGATTAAATCCATATAAATAGGATATTTGCTTCCTGAGTTGCTGTACGTCGTACGCTAAAAAGAGAAAGTGACACCAGCACGTAACTCAAAATCTGTGAAGCCTGCTGTGATCGATTTGCCACATCAAAGCTGACTGCCCTCGGGCGGCCCTCTTTGCGTCAACAAAATCCCACACGCTTCTGTATCTGCGCACTCAAGGCCATGTACAATATGTCCAGCCAACATTACGATATGCTGGCCTAAGCAATCGCTTGTTGTTAAAACGGGTAATGGGCAAGCCCATCCAAGTCGCCAATGCTGCTGTTGCTGCTCCATCGCTATGCTTAAATGCTCGTCATAGACATTAAAATTCGTAACGGTGATCATTATCAAGGAGTTGTTTGACACCAGTGCCTGTGCATGTTCCAAGACTCACGTTGACACTCCTGAGAAACGTTAGTTACAGCACAAATGAAAGGCATCACGAGGCTCACCTTGCTACAATACTTTGTCCGTTTACACCGACGACATTTGGCAAATTGACGAGGATATTCTTCCCACTTACCGCACTGATAATTCGCACATTGACGAGTTCCGCCCCGCGCGTCGTCCTTCCTGCATAAATTCCTCATTACTACACAGGCCCAATACTGCATGTCTTTTGAATGGTGTGGGACTGTAAACTTTTCAACCAGTGGAAAGATGTTGACATCGTCAGGTTGCAAATATTCCTCCATTTCGTCTTCAGTTGGTTCTCCTAGAGGTCTCGAACCAGGACCGTACACCTTCTCTACCTCGCGATCGATCCGTAGTCGAGGAACCAAATGCGTAGCTTGGAAGTAGTGCCGAAGATCACAATATTTTGAGATGTATGCCAGTAGTTGCAGGCCCATAAGTACATCGTCATCGCGTGGCATGAGCGGTATGATCGCCGTGCTTGGGTTTGCGTTGCGAAGATAAAGGTTGGAATAAGGATTGAGTGGAACAACCGGTGATGGTGTCGGCTGTTGTCCTCCTGCAGCAGGCGAGTCTCCATTGTTGTCCTGAGCTTGTGTCAGAAGTGATTCCAGCGCCATAGCAGCGGTTGGCGTTTGTTGCGCAATATCGACGTTGTCTTGCTCAGGAGGAAGTGTGCCTGGTATCGTTAGGTGCAGTGGGTCAGACTCTTCCTCTTGCACCGCACGGGGTGTTGTGTCGCCGTCTGTGGTTCTGTTGCGCCGTCCAGCATCTCTTGCCTCTTGTTCAGCAATGGTCTCTTCTAAGATGGTGTTTACATCCTCCATATGAACGTCATCTGTGGATGGTTGCTGTCGAATCGATGGACGTCGCATACGTCGACCCATCGGAGACAAGATGCCTCTCTGATTTAGTGGTGCGGATGGAGTAGTAGGAGAGTCGGGGTTGGACATGATCCCGGCATGGGCGGGAGGTACCATTGAAGGAAGACGATCAATATCCCGAACAGGACGTAAGAACGCTTCTGCATTGTCCGTACCTGGAACACCGGTGGCAGGACCGGCATTAGTGCTTCGGTGGAGGGAGTCTCTGCCATCATGGCTGCGATGTTGATGTTGTAAGGCTGGTCGCTGGAAAGTTGTTCTCTCCGGTGGAGACGTGAAGACTGTAGGGGCCGGTGGATGTGAAAGTGATGCACCTGGACGAGGTTCCGTAGCGGTAAATCGATCGGTAAACGGCTGTGCGAGTTCAAGGGAGGGAGGTGGCGCTTGACGTCGGGCTTGACGGGCATCGGAGGTATTCATTTGATGTTCCAAGAACGATCCCCGCAAGGTTTGTTCCTGTGCATGGTCTTGAGGTAGCCTTGCGCTTCTGGGACCATTAGTTTTGACTTTGGCGGGATTCCGCTGCCGTTCACTGTCCAACTTTTGTCTTTCTCTTTCGACCACCAGAATGTAGTCATGCAGAATTGTAGCAATCACAGGCACCATATCAGCTTCAACCACTCTCGTCCTCACAGGTTCTGTGCCCCTGACGCCGATGTTCACGACACACTGGAAAGCCAGATTCCATTTCCACATGTGCATTTCATCCTTGCTACGGCCTTCCTTCAGTATGCAAACCAGCCGCTCGACTCCTCCATCGACAGTCAAGATATCTCGAATCCGGGCAGAGGAGGTTGTTAAGTATGCCAAGTGATTCAGGGAATTTATCAGAGGAAGAGTTGACGTACAATCCAGGGCTCGACGGTCATACAAGGTGGCTGTGATGTAGACGGAGGCCTTGTTTGAATTGGGAATGCTGAAGTTAACCTCTCTCATGTTGGACGACTGAAGTGCGCCCTCAAACAGAACGCTGGCTTGACCAGCTTCTTGACAGCTTGACCACCTCTATGTTACGAATTTCTGAAAAGTACTCGTGCCAACGCTGAAGCAACTGGACTTGTTTTGCGCAAACCCAGGGTGCAAGTTGACAACAACTTGATCGGCGTAGTCTGGAGTAGCGCAATATATGCTCACAGCGCCATATGACACTGTAGCACAGTGACGCGGCGTTGCTCTGCGAGGGTGCTTGCGCCTCCCCGTCAAGCTGCTTTAGTAATTGTCTGGGAAGAATAGCTGCCGCTTGTCTGAGTAATCGCACCGGAGCAGATTTGACCGTTTTATTTGCATCAAGATTTGAATATTTTGGGTCGAAATATTGGGCTTGAAGCGCCGGAGCAAGATGTGAAGTGAATGAACTCGGAGGATTGTGGACTCGAAGACAAAAGGTTTCGGAAGTGATCGCTGGGTATTGAAGGACAATTCGTGCTCGTAAGCTCGAGGACGCGGTTCCAAAGCCGAAATTGTGCGAGATGGCAATCGTGTCGGCACGTCGACAACGACAACGATGATGATGACAAAACGAATCAATGGTGGTGGAGAGGAGAAGATGGTGTCGCTGCGATGTGTGTCTCCAGGGCGGCCTCCCAATTTGCTGGGAACGGTCCCGTCGCCGCCACCAGTAAGAAAGAATGGTTTAGGCGGCTTCTCCACCCTAAAAGCGCCGTCTCGACGATGACGGGAGCGAATGGTTAATATTAGCCATTAGCACCCAATCCCTTATCAAGTACTTGGTAATACATCTACTTGCATACCAGACATTGCCACTCTTCCCGATCACCTACGGCTGGGACAAACGCTTTCTGGTCCATTATCATTATTACCATTCAGCAAACACGAAATACATGGGGTCGAGCAGATGTCAATAATTTGAGAAGAAAGGAATTGCGAGAGAATCTGCAAGCATTTCAAGCGCCTACAACTTTTTTCATTCTGAGCGAGGTTGTTATGTCATGCTCATGGCAGCTCGAACACCCAGATCGACTTCCTTCGTTCCAGGTTTTTGTGAAGCCACGTGCACGTCTACCTTAAAGGGCTTCTCGCACTCACGATTGCTCTTACTATAGATCAGGTGTAGACAACGAACGTTAGGTCGAGGAACGATTGAGCCGATGCCACTCATAGCTTGAATGGTTGCATGTACGAGCGACATCCGCGAACGTCCCCTACATATTGGCGTTGTTCTGCACGATAAGTATAGGTTGTTTTTTGTGGGACTAGAAAATGGTTCTTGATTGCACTTCGATATGCTGATCAAGCCTGCTCTGAGGATGGGCGGGCAACTGTAATTCTGCACCCTCCAAGACCAGTCCTTTGAGTGCGCAAGCGGCTGTTGAGCCAATTGAATCCATCGATATTTTGGGGAAGTCGAGGACCAACTCCCGCGCTCCAGTTTCTTGATTCATACCCATTTTGATCATGGTTTAAAACATTGCGTTTTAACTACTGGTTAGCCCAGTAACAGAAGCGCTGTTCGAGCCGCTGTAACAGGCGTCCTCATTACGAGAACCAACGAGAACCACAATTTGCGTACCTGCTAACAATCGTAGGTCAAGTTTCTTGTCAGTTGTGGAAGACAGCGGTTGGTCGTATCCACTCCACAATTCCAAGAAACACCTGAAACCACCATTAGAGACGCCCATAAGCCTTGCTTTCGGCTAAATTGGCTCTAAATTAAATCCTCGACGGAAAAAGGGTAGTGAGGGTGCCTGGATACGATGTAACCGACATTGCTCACTTCCGGAGCCCTTGCAGAGGAGATTTGGTACTCAGCGTTGGATATGTAGACGGCATTAGCTACATGTCTTCGGGTCGGCCCTAGGCTCGCGAAATTAGACTGCCAGGCAACGACTCGTGAAAGTTGCGAATCAAGATTGTAAGTATATATCGATTTCATTGTATCCTGTTTGCATTACAGCTGTGAAGACTTCTCTGGTCAGAAAGGATGGTGAATCACTCGAGCCCTTCAAATGCCCATGCTGATATCGACATCCTGCGTCAGCAAATATTTGGAGCAGAGAGCCCTAAAAAAGGGCCTGGTGCACCGTGCTACAGGAATGTGTTCACAAAATATCTTCCTTGCTGATGGACTCCCACATCTCTAACGCAGTGGATGCAAAGTTGACACAATCAGGCTGTCTGAAACAAATATCAGAGCGTATTCCCGCTGGATTGAGATGCCTCACAGTAGTGGAGATGCTCGATCATGGTCAAGTGGCGACACAAGCCCTAAGCACTTGGGCAGGTTCGACACAAGCATGGGAATGATTTCCGTGTTCGTCTAAACCTGCGTGGAAGACTCTTACCGTGCGTGCGTCCATGCCAGCAGACATCTAGGGTGTGCTGGCTGTGCTACATGCACAACATTGATACGAAGTAATTGTCGCAGAGATTCATTTGCCTCCTGGAAGTCGTCAGAATCATCATGCGAATCCTCGCCTCATCCTGCCCCAAAGCCTGCCATTCACGCCCGTCATTGGGAAACCTCCAGTTTCCAGGAAAAAAATAAAGAAGTAGATAGCAGAATTCATTGCTGGCACAAGCAAGGGACGTATGATGGTCGCTAACCCATGACAAGTGGCAGGCTTGTGTCTTAATAGTTGAGACAAATGTTGTCTTCCCAATATTGAACAGCTCAGCCCTGGAGGTCGGTTTGCGGTAAGAAGACAATCAGTCGACTTCACAGTACTCTAGATGTGAACTGCGCAGTAATAACGCAAGGATCTCTCGGCTCCTGAAAAGTTTCTACTAGCCTGCATTGGTTCGCTTGTGGGCCTTTGATCGTCCCAGCGCAGCAATCAAACTGTGATTTCCGGACTCAGTTTGGTGCCCGACACTGCGCCGTCCGTTACCCTTCTTTCCTGCGTTTCTCCAGTCCAGATCGTCGTCGCAGGTCTCTTTACCCGGCGCTGCCCTCATTGCACGAAGAGCTTATGATTACTCGCTAGAAGCCTTTAATGTTTCTCACCGTCCCAAATTCAACATCCGACATTATTTCGAAGCTGCTGCGCTGCACTAGAAACTGCTAGGATTGTATTGCCGACCGCTCGGACACCGCGGTTTGAAGCTTCGACAGCTTCGACAACTCCAATCGAAATCCATAAAACATCCTGAATTCCTCCATTTACGGCCGATTATAATAGTAGCTCGAAGCCTAGGCCACTTTCAGAGAAAATGTCGACCGACATGACGGGGGAGCAAATGCAGGCGAAGATCACTGCTGCACGTCGCGAAGCTGAAGGCCTCAAGGATAGAATCAAACGGAAGAAGGATGAGTTGGCGGATACGAGTCGTACGTTGCTAAAAGTGTCTTACCAACAATGGACTGAGCTAATCTGTCACAGTCAAGCAGGTCGCGCAACAGCAAACGGAGCAATTGCCACGGATAGGGATGCGGCCGAAACGAACTTTGAAGGGCCATTTAGCGAAAATATACGCGATGCACTGGTCAAAAGATCGCAGGCATCTTGTTTCTGCCTCCCAGGATGGCAAACTGATCATCTGGGACGCCTACACTACGAACAAAGTACACGCCATTCCGCTTCGTTCCTCATGGGTTATGACCTGTGCGTACGCACCCAGCGGCAATTTCGTGGCGTGTGGAGGTTTGGACAATATCTGCTCGATCTATAACTTGTCCACAAGAGAAGGCCCCACCCGCGTCGCACGAGAATTGTCTGGTCATTCCGGCTACATTTCGTGCTGTCGATTCATGCACGATCGGAAAATCATCACGTCTTCAGGAGATATGACTTGCATGATGTGGGACATCGAGACCGGCAGCAAAGTCACCGAATTTGCTGACCATTTGGGAGACGTCATGAGCATTAGTATCAACCCCACCAATACCAATGTCTTTGTTTCCGGAGCTTGCGATGCATTTGCCAAATTGTGGGATGTGCGGACAGGAAAGGCCGTTCAGACATTCGCTGGACACGAATCAGACATCAATGCTATACAATTTTTCCCTGATGGAAATGCTTTCGGCACAGGCTCTGACGATGCCTCGTGCCGCCTCTTCGACATTCGAGCGGATCGAGAATTGATGGCGTACCAGGCAAGCCCTTCAATTATCTTTGCTTAGGACTCAACTAATTTTTCCGCAGAATGAGCAGGTCCTATGCGGAATCACCTCTGTCGCCTTCTCAGTATCCGGGCGACTGCTTTTTGCTGGCTACGATGATTTTGAGTGCAAGGTAATTTTTCTCGTCATGTTTCGTACACTTTTCTAATGTCTACAGGTCTGGGACACTCTTAGAGGAGACAAAGTTGGCTCCCTTAGTGGACACGAGAATCGTGTCAGCTGCTTGGGTGTTAGCGATGATGGTATCAGCTTGTGCACAGGATCGTGGGATTCTTACGTGAGTCTAGCTTTGTGTCATCATATCGAACACTTGACAAGGCTAACATCTCTCATAGCTGAAAATCTGGGCATAGTGAGCCGACGGTGAGACTACTTCACAATTCGACAGCAGATTGGATCATCTGGATGTAACACGTCAATTTTCCCAGCACACCACACCCGAGGTCACCATTCGACACCTTATCTCAAGCACAGGCGGCTTGGACTTCCTGGAGAGTTCAGACTGTCTTCCAATCTATTTGCACAGAATTCGCGCATAATGAGTGTCTGTTCAATAATCATCTTTGTGACCTTGACACAAAAGTCTACGAATCTCGCAACAACTATCGACATTCTGAATCTAGAGGGTTTCTTTTATGGAGGGGACCTTGTGGGCAAGGCGTGTGTTTCTGCCACGCGCCATTTCCAGGATTCACAGGCAAGGATTTTACGAGGCGCCAAGTTGATCTACAAGGGTACGAGTGGAGTTTTCTGTTCTTTCTATCTCTTGACTTAAGCTTTGTCTTCAGCCGCTGATAAAAGTCTCGGAGACAATGAAAACAGAGACTTGAAGTGGTGTGTTTGCCATCTGTAACAGCAGTGTTATCAGGGATCATCCCTAGGGGAGGCGTGTCTTCGATTCTATCCCTCGAGCACATCGTCTAAGCTAGTCCGGTACCGTACGTCTTTTGGAAGGGCAAGTGAGAACGTGCAACTCTTGTCGAATCCCACTCCGCTCCCCTAAGAGATAAGCTGAAGCTCTCAGACTCGATGAGTGTCGTCCAGTGAGGAATTTTCGCGGAGGCTCCTGCTTTGACGTGCAAAAAAGTGAATGCAGCAAGCATTGTTCATGATGTTGCTATTATAGCTACGTGCATCTAGCATCTACCTCGATCGAGCTCTCTTGGAAACAAAAGGTTTGAAGTACAAACGCCCACCTTAAAACGCCTGGGATTGAGAACATCCAAGAACGCCGAAGATGGATGCAATGGACCGCCAGTGTGCGAGTTTTGGTGCTCTAAACCAGTCGTATTGCTGCGGTAAAAGATTCGATGGACAAAGTGTTAGGCTTGCTAGCAAGCACACCCGTCTCGATCCTGATCCAAGTTGATATTAATCGGATCCGAAAAGTCTCCCCCGTACTCCTCACTCTCCTCCTGGATCAGAGCGTTCCTTGCGATAACCTCGAATGCTTGCTCCACATTCACGTTGTCTTTGGCACTGGTCTCAAAATACGGCATCTGTCCTCTTTGCTGGCAATACGCATGGGCTCTCTTTTGTGTGATCATGCGCCTTTCCTCGCCCATGTCGACTTTGTTGCCCAGCACCACGAAGGGGAAGCTATCTGGATCCCGCGGAGACGCCTGGATGAGAAATTCGTCGCGCCACGAGTCAAGCGTTTCGAAGGACTTGGGCGAGTTGACATCGTAGACAAGGACACAACAGTCGGCGCCGCGGTAGAAGGCTACCCCGAGGGATTGGAACCGTTCCTGGCCTGCCGTGTCCCAGAGCTGAAGTGTGACGATCCGGTCATCGACTGTGACTTCTTTTGTGAGGAAGTCGGCACCAATGGTGGCTTTGTAGGAGGTGGAGAACTTCTTGTTGACCTGTCAAAAGGATTAGAGGTTGATTCGAGCCTGGAGATTGAACGAACGTACATATTGGTTCATCAAGCTTGTCTTACCGACGCCGCTGTCGCCCAAAATAATGACCTGTCCCTTTGTTAACGTTGTGTTCCTGCTGGTCGGGTCAAGTGCTTATCGGTCTAACTTTCAATAACACCTTCTTCCGCGAGGCCATGGCTTCAGTGTGCGCTTTCGCGCCCTGTCAGGTCTATCACGATCGCAGTTCCGAAAACAGCTGGGAGTGTTTGAGGTTTCGTGGCGCTCGCAGAGGAAGCAGACAGCGATCGCAGATAAGCTCGTTGGATGTGTAGATGTCTAAAGTGTGTCGACAACAGCGAGAGCTAGATGAACGTTGTCGTTGGTGAATGGGTGCTGTTGTAGGTTGATCGAAATAATGTTCTAGGTTACCTATCTAGGTAGGTAGAGACTGATTCAATGGATACACGTGGTTACGCTTCGCGACTGGCGCATGATGCAATTACCCGAAGCGCCCGGCACGGTGATGACTAGCGTGAGATGGGAACCATAAGCCAGGCAGGCTCGGCAGGGAAATCCCTTTGGCTTCGAGACTTGAACATACCAAGTCGTCTGCAGGTAAAGTCCAGTGCTCCTGTTACCACCTAGGTAGATGTGGAACTCCAGCCTGACCTTATCTTGGATGCCTTTGAATCTAGGCGCCATTGCTTGACCATCATTGTTGTTTGTGTGTTGCAACACACGTATTCATTTACATGACTTGCAAACTCTGAATGTCGCAGTAGCTTGCCTCTGAACAAGCACTTTATACTTGAACATGGGTTGACCTTATCTCTTCCCATGGCTGATTGGAAAGCCCAATACCTGAGCGCCCTCAAGGCGCGAGATGTGCTTGAGAAAGCCGACACAGACCTTTATGATAAATGTGGGGAGTACACAAAATAATGTCGACTCTTGTGCTGATATTGTCAGATGCTAGACTGGCAGACCGCAACGCAAAACTAAAAGCAGAGATACGCAAGCTTCGAAACATTGCAAAAACAGAAGCCACACCTAGCACGTCCGTTCCCGCTCCATTGATCAGCTACGGCTTTCGACGGCAGACATCGCCTCAGCCTGTTGCAGAGAACGAGACGATCATGCAACTAAGGGAAGGTTTTGCCTTAGCTCAGCAAGAAAGAGCAGATCTCCAGAATCAAGTCGATGTTCTGAAGAAAGACCTCGAAGTAATGATAATCAAGTTAAAGAACAGTGAGGACGTAGTCTCGCGGCTACACCACAACGGCTCACGACTATCAATCAAGCTCAGGGACAAGGAAGAAGAACTACGTGGGAAGACTAGATTGCTTGTCAATGTCCAAGATGAGAACGCGACGCTGAATCTAGAGCTCAATCAAGCAGAGCAAGAAGTCAACAAGGTAAAAAAGGAGAACAATGAGCTGGTTGACAGGTGGGTGGCCCGGATGGGCCAAGAAGCCGACAAAATGAACGAAGAGAATAAACTTAGTTAACATACACACCCACTGTCCAAATTCTCGAATATCGGGTTTTCTCTATCACAAGATTGCGACTTTAAGCTCTCTCGACTGTTATGATTGAGCTGGAGCGACTGTGTCGGGCAACGCCAAAGCGGCGCTCTTCCGTCACGCAGAAACTATGATCACTAAGCGACTCTCGTTCCTCCAAAGATGAGGAACAAGATAGAAAGCCATTTCGTGATGTCGTAACTTCGAGAGCACCCTTGCCAAAATTTTCCGGCCGGTGCAAGGACGGTCACTAGGAGATGCTCCCTATAGAATCATCTGTCTGGAACACTCCCCCAAAATGAGTACGGCCGAACAGATCATCTTCAGACAAGGAGCACAAGCGTGTCGAAACCTGAATTTGGGTTCCACTACTTGCTTGCCGAAGACACAATCGAACAGCTCCGTGCACGTATATGGCCTTACACTAGCCTTTTGATCGTTCCCAATCCATCGCTTGTCGAATATCCCACAGGACGGACGGAGCCTGTTGCTCTGCCCGACCGCGGATGCTAATAAATAACGTTGTTTGAAGATGACAACAACTTCACAGTACGAATGGGGCTAGCAATCACGATAGTTCATGCCTACCGGAGCCAGGCGAGCTGAGTGCAGAATTGAGACCACGTGAGAAGGTGAAACGGATTTTCATGGTCAGGATCATGCTGCGGCCACTGCGAACTGGAAGCTCAGATTTGTCCGTACATGGCTCCTCCACTGGAGAATCCACTCCTTTCGCTACTTCGCTTCATTTAGCACACTCAGGGGTCGCTTTTAGCTCGATGAATGCCTACTCTTGGAGTGTTGTTCGACCAACCATCCCATCTGATCAAAACTTGCGAGGGTGTTGAGCTCTTCGTCAGCTATGAAAGGTACCTCTTGCAACTACTTCACAAGATCGACCGCATTCCAGCAGTGGTCTCACATATCTGTTCAAATGGAGGTACACTGTCATCTCCCCCTTACATAGAAACCATGGCAGACGGCCAATACCCGGAAAGATCACATGCTGCACAATACTTGTCACATTCTGGATGATATTGACGACGAGCAGCGTGAAAACGTGCTGTTGGGAGCTACGCAGTAGGACGTAGGCACACTTAATAGAGGGGAATTACGGAGTAATGGATTTGTGCGCATGACGTCATAGCATCCCACGCCGACTCGTGCAAGATCTTGCCCACGTGCTTGCCTTGCCCGGCGCTCCACAGTGCCGGCAAGGTCCACTCAGACGCCTGCTCTGCCTTGCTTTTGGTTCTCCATCGGGCAAGGACCGTCTTTTGACGAAGGGCGTCTGAAGAGCAACACTGCTCTGTGCGATTCCGACTCAATTCCTTCACTTCTCCACACCGCTGATCCTCAATTTACCCTCCCTTCCGGTACAATCGTGCGAAGACTGCGTGGCTGCTTGATCTGCCTTTGGCGTCATCAGCTTGGATGTTTCCAAGTTGGTCGCAAAAATGGCAGATTCGAAGCAAAAACGATCCCTGCCCTTCCCAAATCTCGGGAAGAAAATTCCGATCAAGAATAGCATTTACTTGAGTTCAACCAAGACTGCACCAGCTGTTCCAGTAGCACCAACTCCCAAGCTTGCCCTTCCTTCAACATCAAGAACTTCTGGTCTTTTGAGGCTTGGTAAGAATGGCCTACCCAAGGTTACAAGTATGCGCAAGTCCTTGACGCCTACTCGTTCACGATCGCGGCATACTAGCAGTGAACCTCGTGATATTATCAGGAATGGAAAGGCCTCTAGGCCAAGCCGGTCACCTATGGCGAACAGCCCTCGATTCGACTCCGATGACGACGACGAAGAGGAAGAGGAAGAAGAGTCTGAGTTACGGCGCAAGAGAATAAGAGTCGATGGCCCTTTTACAGACCCGAAGCGGGAAATCCGAGATGCGAGTTCATTCGCGGCCGATGGACCGCCTCACGACATAATACACGCTGCAGAAGTTGCCAACACAAATATTCAAAAGAACGGAGCGTACCAATTTGCTGAATATTTCACGACTTTGGCTGAAGGTGAGGACGAGAGTCCAGTCATCGAGCTCCAATATCCGAGTGCGACTACAACTGAGAGTTACCAGTTAGTCCGGCCTACTGATAGGTCTGACTTCAAACCTCTTGACGAGATCAAGGAGAACATGAGAATCATGAGGGATTTCTATCTTGATGGTGATTCTGCTAGAAAGGTTGAACCAGAAGGGGGCTTTGGTGGCGGCTTGATTGAGAAATTGGACCGGAATGCTAGAGACACACGACCTGGTGCCCAACAGCACTTTATCGATGTCGTGGACGAATACAATCGTTTGATCAAGGCCAAGAGATCCGACGGTACCATCTCGTCAAAGCTTGACAGTATGTCGTCACCACTGCCATTCAAGCTGGTCAATCACATCGTTAAAGAGCAGATCTATTCTCGCACTGTATCACCACACGTCGACTCGGTAAGAGAGTACCAAGGTTTTAGCGACAATGTCTATGGCGAGCTGTTACCAAAGTTCTTATCCAGGATATTCAAAGAAACCCATCTTACCTCTGACCAGATTTTCGTGGACCTTGGTTCCGGTGTGGGCAATTGCGTTCTGCAAGCTGCACTTGAGATCGGTTGCGATTCGTGGGGCTGCGAAATAATGCCGAATCCAGCAAAATTGGCGCAATCACAAGCGGCCGAATTCCCTGCCCGATGTCACATGTGGGGCATAAAACCAGGCAAGGTGCGCATGATCAAAGATGACTTCACAGAAAATGCCGAAATTCGCGAGGTACTGACCCGTGCCGATGTTGTGTTGGTTAACAACCAGGCATTCACACCGGCACTCAATGATCACCTCAAATCCATCTTCCTTGATCTCAAAGAAGGTTGCCAGATCGTGAGCCTCAAGTATTTCCGAGCTCCCGATCACCGGGTCAAGGAGAGTAACATCAACGATCTTGTCAACTGCCTTAGAGTTCAGGAGGAGGAACGTTTCAGTGGAATGGTCAGCTGGACTGACGATCCCGGAAAATGGTATTTGCATACAAAGGATTCGACAGAGCTAAAGGCTGTCAGAGCACGTATGGAGCAGCGTCAGCATGCCCCATGAGCTGTGCTGGAATGCTAAGCCTTGTGTTCATGACTGCTGATCTCATACCTGGCGCTCTGTGACCGGGTTGGTGGTCTCGTGCACGAGAAGCACTCGTCGAAGTGTTGATAAACGGATCTAGATGCTTCAGTACCTACGTATCAAGGCAGGCGAAGGTCATGGCGAAACTTCGATATGCTGAAAGAATGGGTATCGGGAGGACTGAGAAGGTGTTCGCACTAATGCCGTTCGAGCAGGTACGCCAGTACCCCCTCTCACCCACGCGGCTCGATGAATTCTTTGGCGGGAGCGCTGACATTTTTCTCTTTCTCATCGTCGTTGTTGTTTGCATCAATTCAAGCAAGCCAGTAGAGTTGCTTGATACTTTTACAAAGGAAGCGCTTACAAGTCAGATAGATACTTGTCATATCTCGCCGTATCTTACCCCTTACAATTACCTGATCAGAAAGGTCTCATGTAGCAAGGGATAGTTCTGTAGCATAAGAATAGAAATCACTCTCTCCCGGGCGAATTTTCACGGAAATACGTACAGCTTTTCTGATTGAAGGGACTCGCCCTGACAATGGGACCGGATCGATAAAGATTAAAGCTGACGAATTCTTCGAGAGAAAAAATCGAGGGTAGCAAAGACCGCACACAGTACGGAAGGTTTGAGTACCTACCGATCCTACATCGTCGCAGGACCTGCTGATCACTCTGGGGTGGTGTGGAAGTGTCTGGCCAAAAAAAAAAAGAGTAGACTGTTTTTTTGAGAGTAAATGTACATATAGCTTCGTAGTAGCAATGAAGGTTGGAGTAGAACCGCCCCTGTTTTTTGGGTCCCACCCATCCGGTAGATAATAGTGTACAGCACGCTTGAACGCAGCAATAATAGCAACCAAGAAACCCAGCCAAACCCACCCCCTTTTTTTTTCCGGAACGATATGCTTGTTTTTCCCCCTGCGGGAAGACCTTTTAGAGACTGCATGTGTATCATATGACGATTCTCAGGGGGAGCACCCACTCCTTTCCGAACTCGGTCCCTTGCTTCCGCCGACTGCCGTTTCGCTGCCACGCCAGTAAGCTGATGCCGATGTCTGCGACGCATACTGTCCAATCTGGCTTGGCAGCTTCGGAGCCTAGATGGCTGGTAGTGTCGCCTGAGGAATAAGCGAGCAGTCCTGCTTTTGGGGCGCCTAGGCACACAACTAGCGTGCTGGCCATGAGAAGTGGTTCGCCATCGGTTTCAGCCACGGCCCCCGAGGTCGCTGAAATACCTGATGGAACGTCGATGGACAGTATCGGTAACTGCTCATCTGGCGACTTGCTATTCGTCAGATTAGCCCACTTGATCATGCTGAACACGGTTGCTTGATCGTCAGTCCGCAGCTCGTCGAATGCATGGTGGATGCCAAGAAGTCCGTCAACGATCAAGTCGGGTGGATGGACAAGGCTGTGGCTACCTGTTGCGCCGCTCGCCGAAGCAGAGGGTCCACTGATCAACCTCGCTTGATAGTCATCCCACCGTTCGACGTGGCCCAGATTTGATTTGTAGATGTTTAGCTGTTTCCGAACAACCTCAAGCAGATGGTCCTCGCCTCCGTCTAGGCCAAGCAGACAGACTGTAACCCTTAATCGTCGGTTGCGTAGTTGTCTGGCTGCGGCCAGAGCTCGTGCAGCAGATTTATGATTGCCCAGGAGAAAGAGGATGTTCTTGTGTTCCGGGCCTTGTGATTGTGAGTTTAGAGACGGAACGTGCAAAGACGAGGCAGAAATAATGGAGGAAGACCTCAAAATCGCTTCGGCTATTGAGCGACCGGCGTTTTCAGTCAACATGTCTTCATTCAGGCCGAGTTCAGAAGTGCACAGCTGTTCAAGCTCCAGCATCTGCAGGGGCGAGACGCAATGACATGGCTTGTTATTGGAAGCTATTCGGAACGAGGCTCGGCCACCAGCAACAGAGCCGTTGAGAGGCGAACCGGTTGGCATGCGGGTCAGCGGTCGCGGTGAAGGATCTTTCCGGTCAAGATGATTCGGGAGTGCACTGCCCCTCCGCGACTGCAATGGTCGTCTGGAGCCGGCTCGTTTTGAATTTCGACCGCTGCTGTAATGCTCCTCTCGAATGATTTCGTCCTCCGTTTCACCCGCCTCCGACTTCCATCTACTCGTGTCTTGGGTATCCGGAGGGTCGAGGACATTCTCGGTGAAATGCAGGTTCCTGCCGCCGTTGGTGCCCGGACGAGGCTTGCTTTTGTTGAAGCTGACCAGACGATCCTCGTCTGCAGTCGTATCATCTTTCCGAATGTCATCGAAGATCTTTCTTTTGTCAAATTTGGCATGATTTCCTTCGAAGTCAAAGTCACCCATATCTGCAATATCCGTGGCGTCTTCGGTAGCCCAGCCGTTAGGGTCTTCCGCAGGCTGTCGGCCGCGTGATTTCCTGCCAGATCTGGGCTTTTCTTCGATGAGAGGAGTATTTCTCCACCCACGCCCCTTTCCTGGCTGCTTCTTATTCTGTTTTGACGGAACCACATGGACGTCCTTCAAGTCGATGATACCCGGACCAGTCTGTGACTTTCTCTTCTCTCCCTTCTCCAATTTCTGCTGCTGTTGCTTGTCTTTGATTCCCAGAGCGTCAAATGGCTCTGTCAGCGTCGCTGTTGCTGTAGAGTCTCGCCGATTCGGTCTTCGGGCTGTGGCGATACTCGATATAGAGCTCTGGCCTCTCAGTGTCTGCTGAGTCAAGGCCTTCGCCGGACTTGCAACGGCCCCGTCTGCGATCATGATGGGTGAAACAGGGTTAGGAGGGACAGAGGAAGGCGTCGGCAGTGGTCGCGCATGTCGATTGTAGCTCAGGATGGCAGGGTCAACAAATGCAGCCTGCTGGGGAGACTCTCGATGAGGCGGAGCCGTAGGAGTAGTCAAGTCGTCTTCTTTACTGATGGGTGCAATCTCTAAATCTGCAATGGCTGACGCATCCAGAGTGTAGGTGGGCAGGCGCTGGCCCGTCCAACGTAGGGTGACTATTGTCGTTAGCATGTCAGAATCATGCAGCACTATGCTACCAACCATTGGTAAGAGAGAGTCTCTGATTGATCACATCTGAGACTACACCTTCTATCTGCGAACCAGGCGGATGGTTGAGTGTGACTAGGATCGTGTAGCCTATGAATTCTGCGGCCATTGTGGGAGACTCGAATTCGTAGATGGGAGGGTAGCTGCATGCCAGCACCCATCCACAGAACCTATTTGGGACACGTTCCACTCATAAACGTGAAGACTGTCACATATACAAAGTACAAAGCATCCGACACATGTTTTTCGTTCGGCCACACGGCTGTCCGGAAACATTTCGCGCGTCCGACGTCATGCAGCCAGCCAATACTAGACAGGCGTAGATATAAGCACTCAGGAGATCTTCGAACAAAATCTGCTGAATAACTGGAAGTCTCGTGAACACTACAGTGCATTTTTGAAGGATCCTACAACACCTTTGACGGCTCCCTGGTAGCACTCCCTCTCCAAGCCATGACGCTCTCACTTCTCGTCAGCCGTACATATAGAGTTCCTCGTCCTCATCCGCCCCTGCTAGCTCCTTGTTTGAGACGCTCGGAATGGCCTGTTTCCCACTCTTCGCAGCCATGTCATGTATACTTGAAAGTTTTTGATAAAAGTTGATCACTTTCGGATGAACCATGACCTTCCTTGGATCGAATCGCAAGACCTGCAGTCCACTTTGGCTGGTAGCACGACTGAGCGCAACGTATGCTTGTCCCCTTTCGAACACCTTGCCGAGGTCAACCTTGACTCGTGACAACGTCTGTCCTTGAGCCTTATGAATAGACAGTGCCCAGGCCAATATCAGTGGCACCTGGACGCGCTTGGCGGTAATGTCACCTTGCTGGGACTCAGTCTTCCATTCCTCTGGTTGACAAAGCATGTCTCTGGTAGTGCCGTCGGCTAGGGGAAATCTGACCATGGGCCAGTATCGAGTGACTGAACCAGGCTCTTTGTTCTTGTACCGCGCAACATTGAACTTCTCTCGCGCAGCTTTCGTCTCTTCATCGTCGCTCATGCCTTCTCGATACGCTGTCCGATATGTCTCTTCATTGCCTTTGTACGTAGCATACGTCGCTTCATCCATAAAAGACAGTACCTTACCAAGTGTGCCATTGACTAGCTGCGGATCAATGTTCTTGATGAGCATAACTTGCGCGCCCTTCTTCAGGGTTAGCTGCTCTGGTGCCATAAAATTGGCGAGGATTTTAGCTCGAACATTCAGGTCTGACACCCCAGTATCTGTGGCAGCATAAGTCATGACCTGGCCCGAAAGGCGCTGCATGCGAGCAGTGTTGGCGTTGTCGACTTCACCACGCGTTGGGAAGAGCTCAGTTGCATCAACATCGGCATTGAATTCCAAAGCTCGAGACAGCTTCCGAAACTCAGCTATTGAGCCAGCGCTGAGCTTGCCAAGCCTCATCTCATTTAGCATGTTCGCAAACGCAGGGTCCTTTTGTCGGAATACATGGGTGAGGAGGATGGTGTGCTCGATGCATGTGTTCCACGTTGCAGCATCAAAGGCAAACTTGGCAACTTGGTTCTTTTCCGGAACGGGAGGGAGCTGGAAGAAATCACCTGTCACCACGAGCTGGATGCCTCCAAATGGCCGGCCGTTGTTCCTGATCGCACGCGCAATTTGTTCCAGCTTGTCAAACAATTCGCCGTCTACCATGGATACTTCATCGACAATTAGAACCTTGGTTCTTAGCCATTTTGTCCTCGTTTTGGCGTTACGCTTGATTTTCTTGACGAGCTCGGGCGCGGGCTCTTTCCCAAGACCAATGCCGGCCCAGCTGTGCAAGGTGGTGCCTTCAATAACACATGCCGCAAGACCTGTCGAAGCGGTGATTGCTAGGCGGTCAGGCTCTCTTCGAAACTTTTGTCTTAATTGAGCTATGATACTTCGCATCAAGACGGACTTTCCGGTGCCGGCAGACCCAGTGAAGAAGACACTTTTGCCTTCTTCCACAACCGCCTTGGCTACCACCTTTTGCTCGTCACTCAAGTGAGTTGTCGCGATTTTGGGAGTTGTGCTTGATCCAGAAGTGTCTTTTATTTTCAAGACAGAATGCTTCTTTCTCAGCTCTTTCTGCTCCTCCTTGACCGCTGAGGCTGTTTTATTCCACGGATACTTTTCTCCATTAGACTTCTCGCTCGGCAAAGGGGTAGACGAGCTCGAAGGCCGAGGTAGATGCGTGTCTCGTTGAGACTGTGCATTCTTCGCTTGGTCCCAGGGAAGCAATTTTCGCTTCTTCAGTGGCTGATCATTCTGCACAGGCGTAGGGACGTTCTCCAACCGGGGTCTTCGATGTTCAGGTGGTGAAGATGACCACGGAACAGGAGCGCTACTAGGGGGCAAATTTTGAGGTTGGGTAGAACATGAAGGCAGTGGGGGCAGATCGGGGTATTGTATTTGACCTGTAGACCCTAGAGAAGGGTACTTAACACTGTCATGCTTTTGAGGAGAGGTAGTCAAGTCAAGAGTGAAATCATCATCAAAATCGTTCTCGTCAAAGTAAACATTTTGATGGAGCGCTCCCAGACTGTTCGTGCCACTCATCGATCGATCGAATTTGCGCTTGGTCGGAGGATTGACAGATGACCTCTGAATGTTGCTGGCAGAGTTGTTCAAATTGAGCGGTTGCTGAACCTTTGGCCTCTGAGAAGAAGCATGGGAACTAACTGCTCGACTAAACATAGCTATGCTGAGGGACGCGAGTGTACGTCTCTTCAAGGTAGCATGGGGCAAAGACGAACAATGCACGACCCGCAAGACCGACATGCACGAAATCAATTTGAAGTCTTGTGTCTGCTAAATGCATCAGCACAGAGGGTGGTTGCTCGAAGGACGCGTTGAGGGAGGCACGCGAATGACCGCGTCGATTTCTCTCTTAGCGATATGCCTCCCCCGTGGTTACCCCACCCCGATGACACGAAGCTACCGAGTCATAATGCCATCTTTGTAGCACCTTTTGCACATATCAGAATAGAAACGATTCAATCTCTAACGTAGATCGCAATGTAGCTGAATATATCACGCCCGTCTTCTCTGTTCGCACCAGCCTGGGCCTGGGCCTGCTTAACTACAGGCAAATTGCCCAACACTTGCCGAGGAACAACCACAACCGGCAATAGTGCATACGAATCACGAACAAACTCCACGGTGCAAATTGAGGTCATGATATCGACGGCCACCGTCAAAGTGTCATCCATCAACCAGCAGATATGTCTCATCGGTATTAATCGTCCACATCGGCGCAACGCTGTTGACACTTCAACAGCAACAGCTCTTTACGAAGCATTCCTTGCCTTTGAAGCCAATGAGGAGCAGAAAATCTGCGTTTTTCATGGTGAAAATGGGACCTTCTGTGCTGGCGCAGATTTGCACGAGGTGTCAAATATGAAAGCCGAAGATGCGCAACACGTCCAACCTGTCAGTGATCGAAACCAGGGTCCGATGGGGCCATCTCGGCTGCAGGTCAAGAAGCCGGTCATTGCCGCAGTGTCGGGCCATGCAGTGGCTGGCGGATTGGAGCTGAGTCTACTCGCTGATATCAGGGTGGTGGAAGAGAATGCTGTTTTTGGCGTGTTCTGTCGAAGATGGGGAGTCCCTCTGATCGACGGAGGCACGGTCAGGTTACAGAGGATTATTGGGCTCGGAAGAGCTCTTGACATGATCCTCACCGGAAGACCTGTCACGGCACAGGAAGCTTTATCGATGGGTCTCGCGAATCGTGTTGTTCCCGTCGGAAAGGGCCTCGACGAGGCAATCTCGATTGCACGAGAGCTCGTAAAATTCCCACAGCTTTGTCTGAACGCAGATCGTGACTCTGCGTACTATGCTGCTTACGAGGCAACCTCCTTTCAGGACGCGATGAGCAATGAGTTTGAAAATGGTTCTAAGGTGTTATTTGTCGAGAGCGCATTGGGTGCCGCAAGATTCAGTGCTGGACAAGGAAGGCATGGCCTTCCAGCCTTCCCGGAGACACATAAGTTGTGATTCATATTACACCTTTGGTTTCCACGTTCTAGCCAGCATCGTATACGTGAGATGGAGGCACTTGATGAGCTCGACTTTTGATTTCTCAAGATGAAGAATTCCACATTGGCATGCAACGGAATACATGACAATCGTACCATTATGTAACGAGGATCCCCTTCCATTTTAAGGGGCGTGACGGGAATATATCAGGCCTGACAACCTGAGAATTCCATTATCTACCTTCACCATTATGTCGTATGATCGTAGCATGAAGATGTGTACCTTGGTTAGTTGTCCTAGGCGATTCGTGGCGGTTTCATGATGAATCGGCCATTCTCGTGATCAATCACGTGAAGGCGCGACGCCGGTCAGAACTTTTTTCACAAATATTTACGACGCAACTCATGGAGACTAAGGTACCTATTTGATATCGTACTCCACGCGAAGGATGCCACCGGGTAGCCCACCAACTCGTCACAAACACTTCTACTGACGTTGAGCCAAGGATGAAAGGCACGCTCATATCACATTGGCGTAGTCATGGTCCGACTTAAGCATAGGTATCTGCTGATCAATATCCTCTATCCAGCCTATCAGCCATTTTCCACAGCTGCTGACACCGCTGTTGGTCGATCACCGGTCTCGTTCCAGTCACCGACACCACATCACATTGACGCTGGACGACTGATCGCCCATCTCAAAGCCAACATCAGCTTGATTTTCGGTGACCATGGCGTGGGCGTTTCACTCTCGTCGCTGAAAGTAATTTACTTCTCTGCCGCGACCTCCACAGCAATACTTCGTGTACCGCGTAACCACCACCGTCTGGTGTGGGCGGCACTAAGCCAGATCACAGAACTGCCATCTGCAACGAGAGGCGGCGCCGGACATGCATGTGTGATCAGAGTGGTCCGGGTTAGTGGCACAATCCGCAAGGCGGAGGAGGAGCTCATTCGTCGCGCAAGGGTTGATATTGTTCGGGCCAAGATGGTCGAAGGTGGAGAGCAAGGATCGTGGATCTCGGCTCTGGCCGGGAAAGACCGTGATCGAGAGATCCCGAAACAGAGGGGTGACGTTCCAATGCATTCCATCGAAGATGTCAGTGGTGATGAGGAAGACGAGTCGGCTTGAGGCTGAAAGCCACACTCCTACCAGAGACTTTGCTTTCCTCTTCTATCCCCCCTTCATGAAGGGTCAATCCTATTCACCTTGACTCCACTGTCAACAGGCATGTTTTTGAATGCCTCCAACTCGTCTTCATCCATGCCCTCTGCTTCTTCTTCTTCGGCGTCGTCGGCATCCATACTGGCCATCCTCGCGGCATTCAAATGAAATTCCTTCTCCCTCTTCTTCTGCTCTTCCTCCCACTCCTCCTGCTCCTTCCGATCCCACCACTCCTTGTTGTCGATCCACCGATCCTGTATATCCCTCACGTCCATCTGTCCCATCCCCTGCCGCACCGCCGTCTGCCACACGCTATCGCCAGCGCCCTCTGCCCCTCCAAACGCATAACCTCCGGCACGATCAATGACCCTCAACAACGCCATCATACTCTTCTTATCCTCAACCGCCAGTGTCTCGTACCCAACAAGTCCAAACTCCTCCACCAACTGGCACACGGCCTTGTTGAGCGCCTGGAACTTCCCGGTCCTAAACATCGGAGACTCCGCCTCCAACGACGGCAGCAGATAATCCAGATCCTGCACTTCAGTGTAGTAATCGAGGTTGAACGGCAGGTCGGGGAACTTGTGTAAATTATCAATCTTCGTAAGCACGTTGATCTGCGTCAGGTCCATCTGCAGCATGGTGCGCAGCGACAGCAACAAGGTCGCGATGTAGAGCGAGGGCAGGGTGAGCGCGTAGGAATCGATCAGATTGACTACCACTAACTATTCGAGCTAATCAGCCAAAAGGGTGCCCCTGCTTCAAGATGAAAGAAAGCAAGAAAGCAAGAAAGCAAGAAAGCAAGAAAGCAAGAATAAGAAGAATGCAGGCCCCCGTCCCATCTATCTCCTGACAGCAGCAGACAAACCACCGCAGCTACTTGAAGAACACAACGTGGTGGACAACGGGGCTGCCCCCCGTGGGACCAGTAGACGGCAGACGACAGACGCAGACGGCAGGCGGTAGAACATGAAGTAATACGCACCCGATACCCCATCCTCTGCAGCTCCAAGAAGACCCTCCTCAAGCTATCGTGATGCGTGAACAGCTCGACCTGCCCGGGACAGTCGAACAAGACATAATCGTCGCCGAGTGCGGTCAGCCGCTCTTTCAACCACTCCATGTTGGCCTCCACCTCCTCGAGCGCGTACAGGACACTCCCGTTGGGACCCAGGTTATCGTCACCACGCATGATCTCTTCGAGGGTGATTAGTTCACGAACATCGATGGCCGCAGCAGCGTACAAGGTCAGGTCGTTGGCCGGGTCGAGGTTCACGATCGACGCCTTGCGCCCGATGGCGCCCATGAATTGTTGCATGCCGTTGCAGTATGTCGACTTGCCCGCGCCCGGCGGGCCGACCACGAGTTGTGCGAAGGGCATGTGGGCATATGGGCATTTGCTTCCAGGGGGGAGGGGGGGCCGCACGCAGGCCGATATAGAGAGCTATTTTTTTCGAACTAAAATGTAAAAAAGTGAAAACGAAAACCGGGATTGCTGTTATGTAGAACGCTCACGAACCGCCCCCATTATTTTTTGGTACCCTTCAATCAGTGACGCCATTCCTTGTCTCCAGTGCAGCCCTTTGCCCCACAAGAAAAACCCCAGGTCTTGGTGCCTGAGGACACCAATAACGACTTGCTTTGCCCTGTGAGACTTTCCTTCCACTTGAGCTTCGGGCTCAATGATTGAGATATATGGGAGAAGTCAGTCACGAAAATACAGATTTGTTTCAAGCTTATGACACACACAGGTCATAGAGATGGTAATTTGGTGACTATGCAACTCATCCGTAACTATCGACCCGGAGTACTAAGAGTATAACTTCTTGTTGCGTCCCATTGGCCACTGGGAATTCAAAAAACACGATATCATGCGTCAAACCAGACTATCTCCTCAAAGTTGTGCCATGCTACAGGTCCTGTCCAAGACACCTCTACTCCCGGTCCTGTACTTGCTCCATGGATCCCTAAAAGCATGTTTATCTTCGAAAGAATGAACGTTTCTTTCGTTGCGGCGTCTCATGTGTAAAGAGTTGTGCTTGATGCTGAGCCCTTGACAACAGTCCCTTTTGATCCTTGATAATCCTGCTGATTCGCTTGTCCCCAGCAATTTTGGCGTACTGTACGTGTTGCTGAGATTGCTCGATGAGATCATCAAAGCAATTTCGAGACTGCTTGCCCATACTGGAAACCTTATCCGAGAGGTCGGCCCATATCGTATAAACCTTTTGCGGTAAGTCTGGCATCTGTGCTTGCTTGTCCTTCCAGAGGTTCAGTTGACGTGCAGCACGTGCCAGAAAGGTTTCTTGACCCCATACAACAGCAGACAAACGATCCAAGTCAAAACCGTAGCAGGTCCTCTTCGGAACCTCGCGACTTGGGTAACGACTGGATTTACGTAGAGATTGGATAAGTCTTGAGGCCCTCTCCCGGAAACTTAGCTGTGGAGAGTGTGGATTGGTAGATAGCTCCTTGTTAGCTGTAAATATAGACGTAGGATCAGTCTCCGGTATTTCTTCCGCTTCCTGTTCATCAGCAGGACGACCCGTTAAACAGTGCCAGACCTGATCGAATGAGATCGGATCGTAGACCATAACATCGTGGTCAACAGGTCTGACACTGCTTGAAGGGGCTGACGTCGTTGGGGCTGTGGCGGTCACGGTGGCAGTGATCGGGCCCTCTTCAGTAAATACTGAGGAGAAGTTCGACTCCCGAGCAGACGCAATTTTCTGCGAGAGGCCCTGGGAGAAGCTGACGATGTAGACACCGAGCAGTATGACCGCCAAAGACAGAAAGGTATCCTTGAGCATCCGTACGCCGCCCAAACCGATCCAAGTTTGCTTGACTTGGGCAACACTGAACATACTCAATTTTGTAAATTGCTCGTCTAGGCCTTTTGGTTCGATCATTTTTAGTTCGTACTTGCTAGGACAGGAAAAGCAATCTTTGTCTGTCGAGCTTGGGGAGTGAATGAAATCGCGGATATAGGAGAACATTTTCGGGGCACTCCGGTGGGCTGATTCTGTTCTTTGCTTGCAGGATTTATCGACAAGAAACCTTAGGTGCCGATTGAGTTGCTCAGTATCAATTGCGATGAAGCTATCAAGATCGATAGGTTGCCGTATGTAAGAGACACCAGCTTCTGTATCGACGCCCAGCTCCTTAGTGATCCCGTCTTCGTAGATGATAGGATGAAGACCATTATTATGCTCTTTGGAAACAGTAAGTACTGGCCAGCAATGTCGACTGGCGAGCTCATGCAGTTGTCTGATAGTGTAAAAGTCTTCTGCAATGTCATCGCGGCTGATTTGAATAACTAAGAGATCAGGTTGCCACGAAGGAAGTGATGCTCGACCAGATGGTAGGACCCGAGATTCGAAAACGACACCGCGCTTGAAAGCAAATCGGATGGTGGCAGGATCTGTTGGTGTAGATTGAAGATGTGTCATATCTTCGACCGTCATCTGGGCTTGCGAAGGAATAAGATCTGCGAATACCGGTTTGGAGCCAGGGCCAAACTCCGTAGGGACGATATTATAAATCTGTGAGTTTGAATGACCCTCCATACTTCGTATAGAGGGGGGGAGAACGAGGGCAGCACCGATCTTTCCGAGTAACTCATCCTTAGTGTCAGAGGCAGAGTTTGCTCCATAGTAAGTAATGCAAAACGGCCTGCTGGAGGAGTCCAAAGCCAACTTGGACACATGCATGCCAATGGTCTCCCGTTTAGGAATATTGTGTAAATGTTGGCTCGGCACAGGACTGAGCGGTAGGTGACGAGCATATTCGAGGTATATGCTGTCAAGGTTGGGCTGGACTTCAGATCGTTGCAGGATGATAATGTCTTCGTCTTCTTGTCTATCCACTTCTGGAAGTGCATTGTCTTGCGATGAGGCAACTTCAGCCATATTCGTTCCTCGATCATCATCTCCGTTGACCTCACTATTCGTTTCGTCTTCGAGTGCACTCTCCGTGTCGTGGTTGCTGCTAAAGTCGACAAGGGATCCAGTCTCTGCGGCTTCGGATCTTGAGTCCTGATCCTGCGCGAACTCGAAGGTGTCGAGTGAAGCCCAACTCTCATCGAGCCGTACTATGGGAGCAGATGAGGGTGCCATGCTGGTGGTAACATAAGAAGAATTGCTTGAGTGAGATGTGAGGGACTCGGACGAGGCTTCGAGATCGATGGTGGGATATTGAAGTTGAACAAGAGGCCGAACGTTGTCTTCAGTAGCGTCTGGTGAACGGCAAGCTGTAGGAATGATTCTATCAGCCATGCTCGATATTTGTGACGTGCTTAGATGAGAGAATGATACGAATAGGGAAGAGAGTCGCGAACACATGGCAGGAACGAGTGACCTACTAGTGAAACACCTGCTCAAAGCGGCTTTGGTGCCTGGGTCCCGTACCCAACGCTGAAGTGCTGACTTGTTGTAGCAGCCTTACGCAAGACGAATGTCACAATGACGTGGGCTCTTACCACCGGCACTACCGGTCGGAGCAGACGATCATAGACGAAAACGGTACGACAGTCATTCTTTGCTTCTAAAATGCCACAGGGTTGAAGATTTAGCAAGCACTAGAGGGTGGTATCCGTATGAGAGAAAGAAAGGCATTAGGCATGCGTTCAGGCAACCGTGACGAGATGCGGGGATAAATTGAGCCAGACACGCATTTTCCACACGCGCTTTTTGCCTCATGCAGATCTTGAGCTTGTTGATAGAGCTATACCTTATTGGTCTTAGTTGACTGGACAAATTGAGGCCGAGATACGTATGAACTGGCAGCTGCCAGCACAATGTCACACATTGGCTCCCGCTTAAGTTGGAATCATCTCGTTGCTATTTATTGAACCTCTAAATCAAGACTTGAGACGAGGAAGAGCGAGCTCCAATACCAAATACAATTACTCGACATGGCCTGCCTGCCTGACGGTCCAGAATCCTGCTCTGAGCATCACCTTTCGTTCTGCACATTAGAATGACTGCTGCCTTCATGTTATTACTGACACGAACCTCCACGCTCTACTCAGTGGATAGCTGCGTTAAGACGTGGTCTTAAAACGTAGCATATCTGTCCGCATGGCAGAACCGTGCGCGATGAGCCATGAAAGAATCTTGAAGCCACTCAAGGGCGTCTTGCATCGAAGAGCAGACTCGTGTTGCTTTGCAAGTTCGTCCACCCGACTGTTCCCGTTGACGGCGAGATTCGGTTTGTGTCGATGTGGTTGGCATGCTGGCGGCATACACGGTACAGCGACGTTGAACAGGACTCGATTTGCTGATGTACCTTGCAATTCCGTAACCCGGCTGGCCCCAGATTTTGTATTCGCATACCCAAGCGCTGCACCCCGCACTGCTGTGCGCTGTTCCTGACAATCCAAACGTGATAAATGGACATGCCGTGGTAGAAACTTGCGATGCTCAACCTCCGAATCCTGTGTCATGTAGATACTGGCGCCTCTTGCTCCGGCCACATACAAGATGAAAGACTTCGCTTCGTCGGCACACTCTATTCAAACAAGTGCTTCACTCATCGCGATCATGGTGAAGCCCATCCTCCGGCAACTTCGACCCATTCTACAAGACAACTCCCTTCCTTCCCTTCCACATCTCGTATGTCCGTATCGCATCGACACCTGCAGCCAACTCCGTTTTCTTTAGGAGAGTCCGGATTGGCCCAATATTCGTCTTCTTCCTTTCGCTCTTTTTCGTCCTCTATATACTTCTCAAGGAAGGGGATATGCGGTGATTGGCGCGCAGGCGCATTGGCAGGACAATGCTGAATGGTAGTATGTCGATAGCCGAAGTCTCGGAAATAATGGATATCTCGAGGCGATAAGAGGGCGCCGGCGGCCAACGAGTGAATTGGTGCGTCACCCCACTGTTCAAATTCATTAGCATGAAGTTCCACGACTCACCCCAAGCGTACTTACCCTTTCCATCCAAAAGCCACCACTACGATCCATCATTTCGAAGAAATCGCTGTACTCTTTGCTTCGGAACCAGTCCAGACGAGCAATCTCGAAATTGCTCCAGAAATGACACATGTTGTACTTTTCGCCCTCCATGTTCTCGGGATCTATTTCTTCGATATTTTGATGACCTACTTCGGTCTGGAGTATCTCATCGGGCAGGGTCTTCTCCCTGGTATCCTCCTTCTCTTTATTCTTTTCGGGCTGTTCCTCGAGGAACATTTCCCACAAGCCTTGCGACTCGATCTTTTGCTTTCGCTTGTAAGCTGAAGCGTACCGAAATATATTGGGGACGGTCTCTTTGAGTTCTTTAACGGCAATGGTAAAGCCATAAGTCTTGTTGTTCTTGGCCATCTCAATGAAAGGATCGTAGGTGATGTCGCAAAAGTATTTGATTTCTGGTTCCAGTCGCCAGTACCACTCATACTTGGTGAGAAGCTCGTGTTTGTAGAAGAAGCCCGAATAGAATCGACACATGTGGTGGTAGCTCTCCATGCCGCCGTACATGATGACAGCATCGCCTTGTTTCCGGATGCCCTCCTTGGCGACCTCATGGTCAACCCAGTCCGGAAAGCCCCACATAGTTGAATCGATCTTACCAAATTCCGTCTTCCCACTCGTGTAATTTTGTACGCCGCTTATGAATTCCTCCGAGAATTCGCCATCGTTGAGGAAGACGTAGGGATAATGGAACCAGCGATTGAAATGTCGTTCTATACTCCTTAGAGACTGTATCACGCCCTCCAACTCCGAATTGCGCGCGAGCACCACAAATGCCGCATTTGCCCTCGGCTGTTTTGCAGCTTCATCGGGGTTCAAGCAGCCAGTTGCAAACACTCGATCGTGCTTTTCACTGATTTTCCTGATCGATGGTGGCGTCCCGGCCGGAATCAATATTCTCCCAGGCGAAGAAGGATGTTTGACCACCAGTATTAGGATGAGGAGCACCACAATGCTGGGGAAAAGAAGCACAAACCCCAAAGGAATAGAAATCGACGAATTCGGTTTTAGCTTTATGCGCCTCTTGAAGAAGGAAAGCCTCGAGCCTTTGAATGTCTTTGCCAGTCTCGCCCTGTCCAAGGTCGGAGGAGAAGGTGTGTAGGGGACTCGTTTCATTAATCTCTGAACAAAACTATTCGTGGAGGAGGCCTTTTCCGACATCGTGCAGGTGGTTGTAAGCTATTTACGAGGGCGGTGCAAACATTCGTATCAACAGGACGACATCAGAACGTTGTGTGGATTGCAACAAGCCAGTGCTTGGTCGAACGCGGAAACAATTAGATGGACGTATTGAATTATTATGTCGCTGAAGTAGTAATCGTCCCAACACAAGAAAATAATCGAGCCGGCGATTGAGGATCGAAAGTTGAGGAAAGTAGGAATGTCTAAATGCTGTTGCGCAGTGGTTGGATAGTTGGCGCGTAGAAACACGACGAGGTGAATGCGTGACGATGGTGGAAGTGGCTGGTTGGGAGTTGGTAACTACCTTGTGCTGTACTGCGAAGAGAATTATTGTACGATGGAGAGGTAGTGTAATTCGATAACAGTGGTCGGATCGTCAGAGGAAAGGGGAATCTTCTGCCCTGGGCCACCAAAACCGGATGCCCCAATGAGAATCGGCGAAAGGGCGCCGCCGCACCGCCAACACACCAAGCTTAACTTTTCAATGCCAAGCTCAACACGCAAGCAAGCATCTCATATAAGGAAAGTTGATAGCTGTGGCGCACATCCGCCGGTCAAAGTTGATAAAGGTTCAAAGTGCTGATACAGGTCAAAATCATGACGAATTGGCCACCGGGCATCATGTTATCCAATACACCCTACGGTTTCACGGTTACGTCTTGAGGATGTTGAGTTTCATGACTATTACCCCGTGCTTTGGGAGATTAGAAGCCTAGCAGCTGGGGCATTTTAGCTTTTCTAAAGGCATCCCATCGACGCCATCGCCGCTCATACGCCGCCAAATTCCCCAGATTCAAAGCAACCTTTTAACCCCCTCATTAATGTCTGCGCCAAACGGTAGTGACCAGCTTGAATACGAGATGATCACCACGCACACACGGGCTGTGGCAATCGTCGTAGTTTCCTCCTGCATTCCCGCTTTCGTTCTTGTCTAGTTCTTGCTCCTAACCAAAATTCAGTCAGATCACGCGGAGACTCACACCGTGGTGATGAAGATGACCCTCGACATTAGTCTTGCACGTTCAATCTAAAACATCGTCCTATTTTCATTGTTTCCTGGTCTACGCTCAGCTACATACCCTCGCTTGGCTGGTTCCAAGCTACCAACAACACACCAGTTACCTCAAGGTCTGCTTGCTCAAAGTCCAGCCTGGCCTGAGCCACAAACTGCGGAACGACGCCTACATATTTCGAGCATATTTCCAGCATGGCCGACATGCAGCAGAGCAGTGTTCCAAGACCAGTCACTCCAAACCAAGTCAGATCTTCGAATCCGCAGCTCCTCTCGCCTCCTAGCAATCCTTTACCGATCCAGACGTCGAACGCAGCACGTCCTGTTTCGATCGTCGGGCCACTCTCACCCGTCAATCAGAATGGCAGTTTCGCTTTTGATCGAGTCATCAAGCGAGGCAAGGTGGAGAGAAGAGTTAAAAAGAAGAGCGCATGGAAGGCCTCTTGGAAGCCAGCATACCTAGTATTGCGCCCGAACTTGCTGTCTGTATACAAAGATCAAGATGAGACAGAACTGAGAGACGCCATCACATTGTCAGATGTGACCGCCGTTGCACCTGTCAAGAAGCCCCATCATGATCACGTCTTTGGCATTTTCTCGCCTAGCAAGAACCATCATTTCTCAGGCATGTCGGCTCGAGAAACGTCCGATTGGATTACAGTCATCCTCATGGAAGCTCGTACAGAAGCGCAAGATGACCTACAACCACCCAACACAGGCTCCAGGCAAAACGAGGCTCATGTTTACGACACAACAGATCTGTCAGCAGATGACGACCCTGATGCTCCTACCTCTCCAGAGGTGCCCCAATGGGCTGTCAGGGGACAGAAGACTCGAGGTTTGCCTCACGGAATCCTGGACCCAAGGCGGGTGTCAGGATTGACACATGAACCACCTGGGAGTGAATCCTTTGCAACATCGCAATCAGACCTCTCCGACACTTTCAGCAGCTCAATTCCAGGCACCAAAGGTTATCTGTCGTCATCTGTACCTGTCCAGCACTCGGCACTAACCCCTATTCCTGACGATGCACCAAGCGCAATGGGGCCCACCTTTGACCGCGATTCTTCCTACATCTCAGACACAGGTGCTACGCAAGTCAGTCCTATCTCAAAATTAGCAACGACGCACCAGCCATCTACTCAGAATAACGATCCTTCTCGAGTCATCCGCCAAGGACACCTCAAACTCTCCAAAACAATTTCCGGGGTAAAACAATGGAAGACCATCTGGGTAGTCCTCCGAAGCCAATCACTTACTTTCTATAAATCCAGCTCGGAGTACTCCCCTCTCATCATCGTTCCAACCTACAACATGATTGAAGCTGCTGAAATCGACCGGAAGAACAAGCCAAACTGTTTTCAAGTCATCGGTGAAGAAAAGACGTACACATTGCAGGCTGAAACCGAAAATGAGCTGGAGAGTTGGCTCGGTGCATTCAAAAGTGTGCTGGTCAAGCAGGAGGCCGAACGGACGAGACCACGAAGCACCAGCGGCAGTGTGCAGACGGCGGAACAGAAGCCTGTACAGCACCCTGGGAGCCGGGATGGATTAGGTGGCATCACGGCACAGATGCGAAATGCGAATATCACCGATTCTCAAGGCCCGAAGAGAGTGATGACTTCCAACATGGGTGCAACGACGGTACTTCCGCAGGATCCTAATTGAATACTCTAATCGTAATAGTCCTTATTTTAATGATAGTCAAGACACGGCATCTGAAAACAAGTTTTTTATGATACGAGACCAGTGCAAGTCTTGCTCGTGAATGCTCGGTTCGAAATAGTAGTATAATACACGCTATCTAAACACAATTTTTTCGCTTGATTATGGAACGAGAGCAAACAAAGTCGTTCAAGTCGTCGTCGTCATCATCATCATTACCGTCAACATCAAAATCATTCGTCAACGCCGTGCTAATGTGAGAGGCTAGGTTCAGATCTTGAGTCGGATTCCTCTTTCTCTCCAGAAAACCCAAAATGATCAAAATGGGCGCGTATGACCATAAAATCACTTTCACTTTTTGGCCGTGAACCAAAGGCAGTCATAAGAGTAGAGACTCCTTAAATATACAGGGCCGGCTGCGTGTGGAATTAAGTAAGGTCCTGGTGGTGGGGTAGCATCTACAATGCTCACAGGTCGTCATTTCACATAATACCCCTTGTTGAATGTCGCCGGGCTGGTAAGACAGCCTTTTCACAGAAATACATTATTAAAGTCTCCATCCTCCCGTTTGGACGCTCTCGCTGCCCGTGTCGGACGTCTCTTCCGCGCGTCTCGCATCATTGAACCAGGCATTTTCAAGGACCTCACTGATGGAGAGGCGCCGAAGTGGATTCATTGTCAAGCATGCCTTCACGAGCCTGTAGGCACGATCCTCGGTCTTCTGTTTCAATGCCTGTTTGTTCCAATCGCCGGCGAGAATGGCCATCACGACGCGAGGCTGGAACGAATCCTGAAATGGACGGTGGCCGGTGATAATGGCGTACATGCAGATGCCCATAGCCCAGATATCGACGGCGGGATGCACGATGGATTTTTCTGGTGGTATGTCGTAGGGGTGAACATTGCCTGACGTGCTGCGTGCGATTTGGAGGATCTCCGGTGCTGCGTATTCGAGGCTGCCACCTGCAAAAGCAGAAGTCGAGCTGTCTGCTGGGCCGAAGAATTTATTGATCTGGCGCTCTCGGTCGGCGTCCGAAGAGGCAGAGGTAATGCTGTCATTATCGTTTGAGATCCACTCTGCCAGACCGAAATCACAGAGGCGAAGATTTCCAGGACCATTGCCTCGGGTAGTATCAATGAGACAGTTCTCCAGCTTGACATCGCGATGGACAACACGAGCATCAAGATGAAGGTAGCGTAGGGCGGAAGCAAGTTGGTACGAGTAGTTGGCCGCCAGATCGGGTGCTAGGCCTTCTCGGTTGGAGCTTACAAGATCGAAAAGAGTGCCTCCGACATTCAGGGGAACAAAGCAGAATGTTGCTTCTCTAAGTTCGTACACAGCTTCAAGAGCCAGAATGTGCCTGTGATTGAGAAAGCGCCAAAGGTCAACTTCATGTTCAAAATCGGTCTGTGCAGCATCATTTTCAGACTTTGACTTTCCGTGGATTTGCTTCCTCACGATTTTAACAGCAAGCGTGCGTTGTGTCCCATCTTGTGAGGAGATCTGCTTGACTTCACGGATGATACTAAAGCCGCCGAAACCAATTTGTTTCCCTAAAACGTAGTCATCGCCCACAGTAGCACCCTCCGCGTCGACAGGCGGAGGGGCCGAATCCTCAGCGCTACCCGACGTTGAAAAGCCACGAAGATAGAACGATGCAGCTGAACGGGGTGATTTGGTGGAGCTTTGGGTGTCGCGCCTACTCCCGCGTGAGGCTCCTTGTCCTTTCCTGAGACTACCGGCTCGCGCAAAGAAGTCGGGAGCTGCTTCGCCACTACGCCATCTCTCCGAAGCTTTCCTTTGCTGCGAATTTGGACGTGGTGGATCATAGGAGGATGATAAGTGTCGCACCAACGAAGGATGTATGTTGATCGGCGAGCTGTTTACGTCTCGAGGTGTCACCACAGCTTCGTCCACTGGAGACATTGTGGATTCTGAGGTCATCGACATGGGCTGGTGCAAATCTCTCGACTGCTGTCGAGCAAGGGCATCGACAGTGTGCTGCAGCAGAGGAAATCGGGCTTCACCCACATGAGCCTCGTCGGTTGGAGGGCTGGTTGAGTATTGTGGCAGATGTCTGCCGGTGTAGGGGTCATAGTGTGTCCTGTCAGACTCACTATGCGGCCTGGTGGCGCGGTACTCTGATAGAGCTTGTGCCATAGACCGTCCTCTCGAATCATTGTGAGCAGCATCTTTGGTCGTTCCCAATATACTATGACGTTGGCCCGAACTGGTTCTAGTCTCTGTGTCAAAGGTGATAGAGGGCTGCCTCCCCCTCAAAAAGCGTTCGATGAACGAGTCGGATGACTTGAGCGACGATGCACTGTCGACCGAGGTCGGGTTGTGATGCGAACACGGAATCTGGATAGGTGTGGTACTGACACGAGTCGCAGGGTCTTCACCATCGGTTGAGAATTGCTGCGAGAGGCCCCCGTAAGGTCTTTCGTCCTCGTTAGTCAGGTCTGGCGCTGGAAGTCGCACCTCTTGAAATGTGTCGATCTTGAGGTCGCGGTTCCGAGGCAAATTCGAATCATCGCGCAAATATTGCGCCATTAGCGGCGCTACCTGCCACGGCTGTGGTTAATGTGTGAAGAAGGAATTGCGAGGCTAACAAAGCAGTTGCATGCAAATATGAAGTGTAGGTAGGTCGTGCAACAGCGAAGCAGGTGCCAAAATTTTACGATAACGTTGCGGAAGCATGGACGGAGTTTGCGCTCGCACATGCCCCCGGGCGGTGCTGAGCGGTCGAAGCCTGAGCGACAAAGCCATTGTGGGGATCGCCCCAAGATCATCTCTGGCATCCAACTCATCTGTTTCGTTGCTGTTGCACATCTTGCACGTAGATCTGTCAGATACACACGTACACGGTGATGTCGAAACCGGCAAGAAATGAATGGCCATGGATATTCCGTTCGCTGCAATGCATGACGAAGTTGTGCATGCTGTCGATGGCAGTGGGTCACACAACAGAAAGCGCGGAATGATTCGCTGTTCCACCACCTGGGCATGATCGGGTTGTACAGGTACGACTAATGGAACTTGGACTTGCCTGGTGGCTGCCTTAGGCTTTTCGCCATAATTTAGTACACACTTATTACCAGCTGAATTGTACACAACACCAATACGACAAATCTTAGATAGAATATCAATTAATACGTAGTACTCAGTAGCTCACCTTCGATCTAGTTTTAAGCCTCTATTTACCAGTTTGTACACATTTCCGCCAGGTGTGTTAAGGGTACATTTTTGAAGTGTGTACTAAATTATGACGACAAGCCCCGGCCCTTAGTACGGGGGGACCCATGTAGGTACGTGCCGTGGGCACTCCGTATTTCTAGAAGGTATGGGGCAGTATCCTGTAGAAGCTACACACATAGCTTGTTCCGACCGAGTATGTATGCAGACATTGTTAGACATTGTTACAAACAAAAGCCGGATGCAAGTCCAACGATTCCAATTTTATGGCCTGGCGGGCTCGGTAAACCCCAGACACTCCTTCAATAATTTCAGCCACCTAGGTAATAATCCAGCCAGTAGGATGAACGTGCTAAGGTCGAGAATAGGGCGCCTTCCTCCTTCCGAAACCCTGCGTGTGGTAGAAAACCCGAATGAGAATGGCCCGCTTAGGGTGCAGGGATACCTACTGGGCATTTTATTAATACTATTATCCTGCATACCTATTATAATATCATGCTTTCCACGGCACCAGCCACACCGCCCCATGCCCAGGAGCTTAAAATGATGCGGAAGACCCAATCAAGGAATGTGCTGGACCCTCATTTGGGCACCTTGAAACACGACCCCTTATAGACAACTTTCTTGCTTTGTACACTTTTTGCTGCGTGTGTTGAACACATTTCTTGCTACCTACCACACCTCGATGCTTTTATGATCGCCGACAGTCTACGAACACAGCACCGACGACGCGCCGCCTCGATCGACACGTGCCACTGGCAGCTCGGCAGTCTATGACCAGGCTCAATCCACGAATCGAGTTGCTCTCTCTTTAGCAGGACCTGATCACAAGTCAGCACGGTCGCCCTTCGTTTTATCCGCACCTTGTCGCACACCTTCGCTTTTGTGACTGGATGCCTCATAGCACACTCGACACATTCATTGGCACGGGATAGATCGTCTCCAAGAGCAATCGAAAGCGGGCCGCGACGCGATCAGGAACATCAATGCGACCGAAACTCCCGTGTCGTGCTGTGTGTTTTGTGTCTGACCTCCAAAAGTCTTCGCCACGTCGCAGCAGCGTATCATGACATCTTTAACTCTGAAACCACACTTATTAAGAGCAGGTACGATCTCGTGGTATGCCGTTTCTGTTGCGCATGGCCTGACGTAAAAGCAGACACGATTGACCTTCAGTCGCACGAGAACCCTTCAGCCAAAGACCACACGCGAGCGCAATGGAACACAGGCTACAACCACGCAAGCCCAGCTCATGCCGGGCCCCATCATGTTCAGGCTTTGAGGAGCGCAAATCAGGACGCATTTCAGGAGCGTCACACCAGCCCCCGTATGGCAGAGTTCGACCGCAACCATATCGACCATCAGGGTCCGACAAATATGTATGAGGAAGGTGATGACGATGAAGAAGATGGCCACCCGCAACATGGTATGAACGGCCTCTCACCTGGTGATGGCTACGACGAAGGCGATGGCAACGACTCCCAGGACGAAGACATGGACGACGAATTGCTAGACAAGATATCGAGTTCTCCCTCTATCGAAGATGGTAAGCCACCCTGGCCGGTAAGAGCCGATTCTCTGTACCATGCACTTCAAACGGAGACATGGACAGCGCCGACTCGAGGCATTTCTTTTCCCGTTAGCAAGCCCCTTCCTGACCCAAACCCGGATCCCTGCTTTCGCGGACAATATGGAAGTCATCAGAGTGATCAATCAAGCCCAAAGAGGATGCTTAATTTCGACACTTTGCCCACGCTTTCTCCCACCCAATCTCAACCCCGAAACAAACCACCGGCAACACTTGGTCTTGTCGAGTCGGCCTCCATAGATAATATCAGCCGCCACCTGCTTCCTTTGGACGACCCCTTCCTTGATTGTGATAAAGAACTAACATCAAGCGACTACGAACGGGACGACTTCTATTCTGACTCGGACGATGCGCACCCTATTTTCAATGCTATCGAGAGCTCTGATGACGACCAAAATGACCCTTTCTTCAGTGTTGAACCTCGTTTCATTGATTCTGGTTGGGGTGGCGAATGCTTACGTGACATAGAGGATATCGACTTCGAGTTCGTCTACGCACTCCATACCTTTGTTGCGACTGTGGAAGGCCAGGCCAATGCCACTAAAGGTGACACGATGGTCTTGCTCGATGATAGCAACAGCTATTGGTGGCTCGTGCGCGTGGTCAAGGACGGCACAATAGGTAAGCGACGGATTCCATCATCTTAATTCCTGCTTATCAAGCCAGGCTATCTTCCGGCTGAGCATATTGAGACACCAACGGAGCGGTTAGCCCGCCTCAACAAGCACAGAAATATTGATGTGAGATTGAACCCTTCTGTTCCCGTCAGACTGCTCATTCATGACGCAGCTATCTGCCGCCATGCTAGGCGATAACCCTGAAAAGCCCAGAAATCCTCTCAAGAAGGCTATGAGGAGGCGCAACGCAAAAACGGTCAATTTTGCACCACCGACCTATTACGAGCCTGAAGAGCGCGAATGGTCCGACGAGGAGGAAGGCAACGAGGAAGACGACAACTCGACAGCTCATGTCGAAAACAGTGCGATGGACGACGACCACCAAGCCGGTCAACAGATGCAACAAACACAGCAGAATGAACAGTCACAGCAAATACGCCAGGTTGATCAAGCTGACGAGCCGCAAAGAGTACAACCAATGTCCGCTACTATCCATCGCGTGGAAGAGTACGATGAAGTCCAAGACGATGAACCCGCCTCGCCCGTGAAGAATGAGGTTCAGGCTCCTGCACCACTGCAGACCAATTCTCAGGATAATGTACAACGCTCGAGGAAAGGTGTGCTCCGCAACACGGACTCGTTTTTCAAGGACGATACTGTTGAGACTAAAAAGATTTCCCTCACTCCTCATCTGTTGCGTGGAGACAGTGCTTCGACCATCTCCAACGAGCAAGACACGAGACAGAGACAAAGTCTTGATACCTTTGACAAAGTCGTCGGTGAAGACAAGTCAAGGGATAGCAAGAAGAAAGAGAAGAAAGGCATGCTGAGTGGTCTATTCAAGCGGAAGGACAAGAGTGGTAAAGGTGGGAAAAGTGATACCGACGAAACAGATCGAGCTTCGGAAGACTCGGGCAAACAGCTCGGGTCCAAGGAGTCCCTCGATTCTGATCTTGGGCCTGAACGAAAGCCCAGCAAACTTCAGAAAACTCCTCCAACTATATCACCGAAACCATCACCTACAGAGAGCCGTGCTCCTCAAAAAGAATTCAATGACGTATCATCTCAGCAGCAACAGCAGCACGAGCACCAGCAACAACGACAACAACCACAGCAAGAGGGCCCACCTACATCGCACAAGACCTCGACTGAAACGGCCCAGGTACAGCAGTCGTCACAGCATCTTGCGCCAGAACAACAGCCAAGCAGGTTTCCATCCCTACAAGAGAAGCGGTCTGTTTTCGCTCCGATCGCGGGCGCTTTGCGCTCAAAGAATGCAAGTCAAGATATGGGAGATCCGACTGTCAAGCCGGTTTACGCTAAGCGGGCAAAAGAGCGCTTCGCTATTGACGATAGTGACTCCGAGGATGGCAGCACACCAACCGCTGAATCGTCGATTCTACATCGTAGCATTTCACCATTGGAAAACGACGAAGGGAGCAAACGTAGGCCTGACTCAGACATGAGGAGCTCACCCTTGGAGAATTATTCATCCACCAACGCACCACCACATTCAACAGAACAAAACGAATTTGAACAGTCTAAGCTCGGGCAACAGCTACCAATGACAACAACGCCTACGTCCCCCAGCGATCAGACTACCAGTACGCCCAAGCAGTCACCGTCCATACCGACACACACGCCATCGACATCACGGTCAACTCCTACGTGGTCGGACGCCTCATTACGGTCGTATATGGACAATGACCAGGACATCCGTGACTTGTTGGTCATTGTTCACGATAGGACAAACGTCACACCGGTGGGACCGGAGCATCCTTTAATGAATGGGCTTTTTGCATCGGAGAGGACCAAACTGGCTGACATGCAAACTCAACTGGATTCGATGTTAATGACCTGGCTGTCGAAAAAGAAGTAGCTGCCATTGGCAAAGGCATAGAAAGGAGTTTGCAAAGGATCACGGTGTTAGCTTCTGGTACCTTTTCAAGAAGCTTCTTGTACGAACAACGGCGTAATTGGAATACGGGTAAACGAGTTTAATTCAATCACGAACGGTAAGATGTTGTGCATGACGAGAACAAGGACAAAGAACGGCTACAGAAGGCTGATTCTAGGCGTAGGGAAGCGTTGATGCCTTGCAGCATACCTGGAGTATGGTATTTTGTGTTGTGTCTAAAACAGCATGTCAGGTTGGCATTTCCGACAAGTCTCTCGAGTACTGGTAATTAACTTTCTCAAGTACCTAGGTAGTTGCCTGCCACGCCTGATTGTTTCCCAAATGCATCTTTGAGACGTTTCGTGTTCTCAGTCCCCTGTCCACGCACGAAGGAAACCGCCTCGTGTGTGGTGAGGTCGTGCGGTCTCTGTTCGTTGGGAAGGCGTTTGTCAGCATTTCGATCATGTGAGGACTAAAACTAAGTTTAAACGTGGCCCATCGCTGAACCCCGGTTGACCATTTCACCAGACAAACCCTCGGTTGATGTGATGGACTACTGTAGAAAGATGAACACTCGCCAGGAACAGGCGAGCCCGATAGAGAAATTCACAAAATAGCTAGGCGTGACTAGGTAATAATGATCGTCTCGAACCGCGGCTTTACCGGTCTCCAAAGGCCCATGTGGCCCATTTAGAAAGTCGCATAACCTCTAAGCCTCATTGGCTCCAGGTTCCTTGCGTGTCGAGAACTTTCGTTGACCTTCCGGAAGTGGCGGAGCCGCGTCAAATCGCACTGTAGAACCCAATGCGGCCAACTTGAAGAGGCTGAGCTCAGGGCAGATTTTGCCAAAGTCCCCATGACGGTTTCGGTATAGTCCAATTTCTCGGTCCCTCCATGCGAACCCTAGGAGGCTGACGTACGCGTAACAAGACCAGGCACTGCTATTCGCGCAGCCGTCTGTCCGGACGTTCGATTAGTGGCGGGGTTGACTTGTCACCTGCGAAATGGCGCAGAAGTCAGACGCTTCAGCTGACTTGAAGCTGTGGTATTTAGACCTCCGATAGATTTTTCATCTCTGACTTGTCCTTTGCATCGTCCTCTCAGATTTATTTGAAGATCAAATTTTCGAACAGCGTCACAGTAATCTCACCTAAGCCCTCGAGCACCTAGAAACAGCGCCTTCAAAGTCATGTCTGGCTCATACAACCAAGGCGGCTACGGCCAAGGCTACCCTCAGCAACAACAATATGGTGGTAGTTACAATGATCCGAATGCCTATCCGCAACATTCGCAGAGTGGGTATGGCTCCCAACAGTTTGCACCTCCGCAGCGACAAGACTCTTATGGCCCACCCCAACAGGGCGGCTTCCAGCAAGGCATCCAGGGACATCAGTATGGCCAATATGACGCGAGCAATCCGCAAGGCCATTCCAGCTATTACGGTCAACAGCCCCAGTATGGCGAGCCCCAATATGGCGGCCAGCCTCAGCATAGTGACTCCTATGCCGCAAACCAGGCCTATCAGCAACAGATGAGTCAAGGTGGTACTGGTCAACAGGGATCTCAGCCAGATCTCTCAAATCACGAGTTCGCTAGACAATCGACTGACCCAAACGCCCCTAATTACGATCCTAATGCACCACCTATGACGGAACAAGATCGAGGATTGCTAGGCGCACTCGGAGGTGGTTTCGCAGGACATCACTTCGGAAAGAAGGCGGATCACGGAATTATTGGAACCATCGGTGGCGCCCTCCTAGGAAGCTTCGCTGAAGACTTTATGAAGAAAAAGAAGAAGCAGTCTTCTGCGGGCGGCAGCTCCTGGGGTGGACGCTATTAGAAATGCTCAAAAGGACCGCTCGAATCATCCATCCTACGGGGCGGGAGGGACAAATCACATTTGCAGGCAAAGGAACTGAGTTGGATCGGTACATGCAAAGCTCTCGGAGCGAATTAGAGCTACGACTACTTCGAAATGATTAGGTGGCTTTGGTGTCATTGTCGACTTTTAATGTGCAAGGCGTTTCTTGTTTTTTCAAATCAATCAATAGCCATACCCTCCAAAAACATTTATATCAATACACCCACAAACCGCATCTTTCGCCTTTAAACCAATGCTGTTTTGCTAACACATTGTCTTGCATGCCCACGCAAATCATCTCCTACGCCCAGCCCAAAGCGTTGGTCAAGTGAAGGTGCGACTGCTCAGCAACTTGAACTACCTCGTACAACCAGCTCCATAATACTGCCAGTGCACGACACCAGCATGCCCAGCCGGCCAGATCAGAATACGCTTTTTCACAAGGACCATGCAGACGGCGTTTTGTAAAGAGGTGCGAAAACGCTGCGTCCTGTAGTATACAGGCAGGCCACTGTGGCAGACTGCAGTTACCTTACTATTACACTGTCACTGTCACCAAATAAAATCCAAATTTATCTACTTCACCCCATAAGTTTATAGAATATTAAAATATACATTGGTTTATCTTTTCACCAGCCGACTCTCCATTCGATTGCCATCTAGATCCCCATTCCTTACCCCATTCAGTCAGTCATGCCTATTTCCCGTTTAAACCTGAGGCTGTTGTTTTCCAATCCACCCTAATTTTTTGATTTCCATAAGCTTTTCGAAAACGCTCTGCAGTTTGAAAGCAGATATTACTCCGTACCTATCCAGCTAGATCAAGGGCGGCGGCGGTGGTCAAAAGGAGCCCCCAAGCGTTTCTCCCCAACTCCAGCCCATGACATGGACATAGAGCCCCCGCTGTGGCATTTTTTGTCTTTGCAGAAAACATGGACTTGGCGGGTTATTATTTGCAACAATAATCCAAAACTACATATATTTCACCAAGCACAATCGACGATTAAGCAGGCTCGAAAAGAAGCCGAGAAATTTCCTTTGGGGGATTTTCCTGAATTTCCCTTCCTAGGGGACCGCTGGCGCAACGGTAGCGCGTCTGACTCCAGATCAGAAGGTTATCCGTTCAAATCGGGTGTGGTTCATAGCCAAAAAAGGTTTTTTTTTCAGACTTTTTTTTTTGTTAAACCTCGTCTTTGTTAGATGGAGAGGAGGATCGCAAAGAGAATACGGTGATAGTTTTGCTGCCGCTGAATCTTATAACGCTGATCTACGAAGCTTCTGCTCTTCAATTACTCGACAGACCTTAAGATTAAAGGGATCTTGGCCCCCTTTTTGTCTTGGCTTGCCCGTGCCTCAAATCGGAGATTCTCGCGCTCTTGTCTTCGTACTGAATGTGACCTTCGAAAACTTTCGCAACTCAGGGAGGCTGAGGAGACACCCTCGATGGCAGACTTGATCTCTACTGTACCGGGCTGTTACCGAGCAACGGTGCTTTTGCTGAACTTCCTGCCAGGACTGATGTCTTTCTGCACATAAGCTTCAACCCCCATCTCTTTCTCGTGGTCCACCACCATGCGTCTAACCCGTTCTATGCGTTCAACCGCCTTTTCTAACCTTTCTAATCGCTTTCGCTTTTCCCCGTCGCGCGTCTCGAGGAGTTTAACCCTTTCCTCGAGTTTCGCTCTGGCTTTCCGTTCTGTAGCGACCATTTCATTCGCTTGGCCAAACAGCTGAGCAGTCAGCTCTTCCAGTTCAGATTGTGACTGGGCTAGTGAGGTTTCGGCTTTCCGTCGTAAATCTCGTTCTGTCTCCAGGCTTGTTTGCAGGCCGATAAGAGTTAATGATTGGCCCTGTCGACCAGGGTCGGTAGCAAAGGGTGGAGGGGAAGGGGCCTTCGTGAGCTCAGAGATAGGGGTAGCAAGGTTAGGTGTAGAGTGGTTGAGGGCAGTGGTGAGAGGCGGCAATGGGGGCAACTCGGAGCCAGCCTCCTTCTTACGTCCAGGTAGATATGAAGTAAAACTCGAAAGTCGCGATAGGCTTTGTCGGTTGGTGGTTTTCTGGTTGCCATCATCCTTCCCTGCCAATTGTGGGTGTGGGTGTGGAGGTGAAGGTTCGTCCTGTCTCGACTTATCAGCCGTCGCACTCAGCGGCGCAACTGAGATGGTCTGCTCCGTCTTTTTCTGAAGCTTTGAGCATTGCGCTTGAAGGGCGCGTATCTCATCTTCGTAATCTGCCAGCCGATCGATGTAGGAAGAGGCCTTTGAGTTCAACAAGCGCACTTGCGTTTCAAGATCGTGGATTCGTGATTGAGCTTCGTTGGTGTCCACAGGCTGCAAAGTGTGACCGCATTTTGCGCAGTTCGTGGCCATGACCACAGGAATTCAAGTTCAACGACAGTAAGCACAGATGTGCTGTCAATTGTTAGTGGTAGTGGTATTGAAGGCTAACAGATGAGGTCAGCGAGATTCCATCCAAGTTAATGGCAAAAGAACGACATGCAAGCTGGTAGGGGCGTCCGAATGTTTTCTCAGGAGAGCCGAAGCCTAAAATATAATAGTCCCGTCTTGTGAAACATGGGTTACGCGCCGACGGATAGCAAGGATGAGACAATTTGCTGGGCAAGACAGTCCATTAATGGTCACCATACTGACAGCTCTCATGGCTGCGAATGCTTGAAGAATTCGATGATAAATGAACCTGACACCACGCATTCCGCGCCCTCGCAGCTCACAGATCTGACACCGGTCTGCTCGTGCACAGGCTCGTGGCTCGTGCACACGCGCATGACTCGGGAGCGCGCCACTAGTGCCCCTTGCCGTCACGTGCTTGAACAACCCCCAACCCCGAGTCCTCGTCTTGGCGATGCAACAATTCAATGCTCATCCACCCCTATCACGGAAGGAATTACACGAATAGCATACGAAACTTGTATGTGACTGCTCTAGCCTTTGGGTCCAACAGTCTTCCCAGCCCGGTGCAATCGCGTGGCTCGTTGACACTTGTGCATTTAATCGCAATCAGTGTACAGAGTTCATCTTTGTCCTGGTAAGTAGAGCTAAAATTGTTGAAGAATCCAGCAATCGATTGGATGATGATGACACCGACAATCCTACAAATTGTTGGCTAGGAGCCATCGCTTGGCTCAGTGAGCATTCTGGGCTGGTTTCTTGACCTCCGTCTCACAAGACAGCGAAACGAAGATGTCAGGCAGAGGCGTGAATGGGCTGTGCGAAGCATGGGCGTCTTTGTAGCAAGACTATGCCAATAGCATCCATTCTGCGTCCATTATTCTCATGTACAAGCAAGCTTATATCAACAAAGTAGCCGCTGTTCACGGTAACCTCAAAAAGAGAGCACCCATTGGAGTATCGTATCAATTCAGAGGTACGGTTGGGCCCAAGGTTTCATGACCGGTTGGTTACCGGGGCCACTGCAACAAGTCTTCGGAGCTTGGCTGAAAAGTAGAAGACGGTCGATATACTTGAACTAGAATTTGCCAGTAGGTGCGACGTGCAACGCCATTATGAAATCGATATGAGGCAGACGCAATCACTAGTTGAGGAAAAACACGATCTGCTCCTGACGCCTTCACTCATGTCCATGAAAGGTTGTTGGTGCCTCGAGCGCGTCATCAGCTAAATATGGACGCCTTACCTATTTAGGATGTTGCCTTCCTGCGGACAAGAAAGTTGTTGGTGAGCGGCAAATATGGAAAGACCAGGATGAGGTTGAAAGGATCTATGTTTCAAGGAACAAACTCGCAGAAGGACACGACCTCGACTTGCTCAGTCATGTCACAGTATCGAATCCTGACGGTGTGATGCAGCACAAGCCCTACGCCGATCATTTACATGTTGCACCTTAAACGCTCCTTAAACTAGCTGTCGATTGCAGCCTGCCCATGCCGACCCTTAGCTGCGATGCCTGGTCTTCCATGTATGTAATGAACACCATTCCCTGCCCGGTCGAGGACTAACACCCTCTAGCGAGCATAGATCTCGACCAATGCATTGAACAGCTCTACAGAAAGCAGCTCCTGGCGGAACCGTTGATCGAGGCAATATGCGCCAAAGCGAAGGAGCTGCTCATGAAAGAGAGCAATGTCGTCCATATATCTGCCCCTGTGACTGTCGTGGGTGACATCCACGGCCAGTTTTTCGATATGCTGGAGATATTTAAGATTGGGGGATTCTGTCCAGACACAAACTACCTCTTTCTTGGTCAGTCTTTTGCCACCGTACATGCTGAGAAGCGACCTGCAGCTCAAATATCCTACAAGGCGGGCAGCTGACATCTTAGTATTGCAGGAGATTACGTCGACCGCGGTCTCTTTAGCGTTGAGACTATTTCGTTACTTGTTTGTTTGAAACTACGATACCCTCTTCGAGTACATTTGATCCGAGGCAATCACGAGTCTCGTGGCGTCACGCAATCCTATGGCTTCTACACGGAATGCGCACGAAAATATGGCAATGCCAATGTCTGGCATTACTTCACCGATATGTTCGATTTTCTGACCTTGAGCGTGGTAATCAATGACCAAATATTCTGCGTTCATGGAGGGCTTAGCCCAAGCATACATTCGATCGACCAGATAAAGATTATAGACCGCTTTAGAGAGATTCCTCACGAAGGGCCAATGGCCGACCTCGTCTGGTCCGACCCAGATCCGGAAAGGGATGAATTCAGTCTATCTCCACGAGGAGCTGGATACACGTTTGGCGGAGATGTGGTGAAGAAGTTCCTCCAAGTTAACAGCATGTCACACATATTACGAGCGCATCAGCTATGTCAGGAAGGATACCAGGTTCTCTATGACGACCGCTTAAGCACTGTCTGGAGTGCACCCAACTACTGCTATCGATGTGGCAATTTGGCTTCTGTGTTGGAAGTCAGTGATGCTGGCGATCGCTATTTCAACATCTTCGACGCAGCACCAGAGAACGATATGCATCGTGAGCAGCAGCAGCTGCAACAGCAACAGCAACAAACAAAGGATGGTATGAATCCGATCGCTGACTATTTTTTGTGATGACATGAGCTCGCTCCCGTCCGGTGGAAAATGGAGAAATCCAGACACTCGTGCGGCAACAATGAATGCTGTCCCTCTCGAAATCAAGGCTTCGGCCAATCTTTAGCAATTTCAAATGACCACTCAAACTTCAGATGTTCAACTTTGTCGTCGTCGACAAATTTGCTCACGGCTTCGTATTTTCCTCTTGCCAACATACCACTAGGTGCTTCTTCTGGAGCGAAAGTTTTGCTGTGAGTAGGTCGGTCCGTTGTATTCGGTGGAAAGCTGCCAATCATTTCTTGGTCCTTGCCGACAGGGATGCCCTTCCGTTTTACTTGTTGAACATACTTCAGACCTGATAGGACTTCATGTTGGACGACAAAGGTCGCTCGCATTCGATAGGTGGTGCCCTCCTTGATGATGAATGGCTTGCTCTTGAGTGACTCCACTGCACCAGGAGCCGAGACATCGATCACGGTGTCAGGTCGCCCATCAATCAGCTAGATGTCGCTTAGCATTGTCTCCAAGGCTTAGCCCCATAAATTCTTGAGGCTGGAGACTCACTAAACTAAGAGATTTGATGATGCAAAGTCGTGGATCATTGGGGTCTGCAATCGATTCTCCAGTGCCTAGGCCAAGGGACTTTTTCCATCGGTTCATGGCATCATCTTCTTGGTCTGCAAGACGTTGAGTTAGATGTTGGAAGTACACTTTAATCGGAGAGGTGGCCAATTGCGTTGTAGGTCATTGGGAGAGCAATCCAACATAATCGGGGCCGCGTTCGTTGGGCATCATGACAACTGGAATCATTTGGAGTAATCCAAATCCTTCCTCGGATTATCCCATGACACGTCTCTGTCTACTCACCCAGTTTTTGATATTCTTCCATCGTCTTCTTCTCGCCGACTTTGAAGCCGGGAGTTTGTTCGGCATTGAGATCGTCAGCCATATCGATGGCTACCCAACTCGGCCCAAATCAGATCAACTACTTGCTTGAGTCGTATGCCCGTGCTCGGATCTGGCCTGTGAATGTGCCACTAGCAGTTCTGAATATCCGTATTAAGGAGAAGGCACCAGCTGAGCATGCTCGTGCAGAAGCGGTCAGTGGTAGTAATGTCAGACAAAGTGGTGGGGCTGCGGGCATAATATCGCCAAGACCTCATTCTTGTTCAGCTGCTGCAAAACGCGTCGTGATCACTGTCGTCGAGGACGCGTCGCAAGCCTACCACAACCCTCCCTCGCCTCCGTATTCGATGATCAGGTCTACAAATGGCGTGAAATTGGATGGTTATCACCAAGGTTTTGCCGTTGATATCATTACAGTATTGTCGAGATGCAATAATATTTCTCGACACTACGGTGCTTGACATCAGGACGGATGAAGGCTATTATGCTGTCTAAATAGATACACAAAGATGGCCTTCGCATGCAGACGAACGTGGTTGGCTTCGACGAACTGTAGATGCAGTCGTGGGCTCTCGAAATGGTGACACTCTTACGGGAGTGCTTGGTACTCCGTATCCTGAGTGAACGAGTCGTGGGAATGTATCAGGCTACGTGAGCTGGACGAGCTCTTCAGCGGTCTCCACCAACGAGAGGTGATTTCGGCCATGCCTAGGTGTCGATGCTCCCTAACAAACCAGCCTCCTCCTTTTAGCTCGGAGCTCTCCGTCAATTCTCCATACCCACCGGATGCTAGTATCTTGTAAGCACTCTTAGCGTATCCTGTCAGTCCTTGCTTCCCTGCATGTGCTTCCACCTCCCGCGACTCCATCTTCTAACTTCTGCGTCGCGCATTGCCTTGTGTTCTCGTTTGTATACGACTTTGATGTCATTTTAACTGTATATCATTTGCGTTTACTTCTATCTAGCGATGCAAGCCGTTGTCGCTTTCGAGAGCTCATCCAAGATCATCGTCGCGTGGTCATAATTCAGACTCAGCGCCGCATCTCCATCCTCTCAAACGACATCTACGCAGAGTGCGCCGCGACCCCAAACTTCGAGCCTGATTGGGACTGAGCAACAAGTTATTATTTTGCATCATGTCGCGCCCACTCCCCGAAAGACGGAATCCTCTCGTTGCGCCGGATTCTCCTGGTGCACCCACATGTAGTGGTCCTCTCGATTTAGGACGAATCAAATGCTGACATCCTCAGACGAAGAATTGCTCGAACGTCGACGGCTAGGCCGAACTCGACTCTCTGTGAAACCAGGCTTGGTAGGGACGACGAATGCGACCCAGAAGGAGAACTTAGGCCCCGTGGAATATGCTCATCTGCGAGCTCCCCTACCTGAAGATCTATCTAATTCAGAGATCTTTGCACCACAACCAGGGCAACCTCATCCACAAACTTATTTTCTAATGGTATGATAAACACATCCGATTCCTTCCTATGCTGGCTGACAAGCTGCTGCAGAGACGCAGCAAGGATGGGTATGTTTCTGCGACTGGCATGTTCAAGATTGCTTTCCCGTGGGCGCAGCATACGGAGGAGAGAGACGAGCGCGATTACCTCAAGACTTTGGAAAGCACAAGTCAAGATGATATCGCCGGCAATATTTGGATTACGCCTGACTCTGGTACGCCTGACTACATTCTATGTGTCGGCGCCACTGATGATGTGATAGCACTCGAGCTGGCCAAAGACTATGGCTTGACCCACTGGATTCACGCGCTATTGGACCCTACAGATATTCAGTCGAGCCCTACGAGCGCGCGAAAAAACATTACTGCACCACCAAAGTTCAACCTTCCTTCTAGTACTCTCAAAGACATTAAACTATCTCCTCCGCCGACCGTAAGCAAACGGGGACGTGGTGCCCGGGCCGCCTCACCGAGTAAAGGAACACCTGCACGAGTTAAGGCGTCGCCCAGAAAGAGGCAGACTAAGAAGGAGAAGGAAGCAAATACTGCATTCGCAAATGCTGCGAGTGCAAGTCTACAGTCCGCATTGGACGACGCTGCCAGCATTGCCGAGGCCACGCCTGCACCGGAATCCGTGGTGGACGACAGCAAGGCCGAGGCCGAAGTCCGCGCAGAGGTGGATGGCGAAGAAGCAAAAGCTCCAGCAGAGGAAGGATCACCGAAGATCAGAGTCCAAGTTGACCAGGAAGTGGAAGTGAATGGGGAATCAGAAGTTACCCATACCAATGTTACGGTAGAAATGCCCGCCGGTCTGCCTGACCTGCCAATACCTGAAGATACAGAAGCCATGCTAAGACAAGCGAAAGAGATGGTGGAGAAAGCTCAAGCGCTTGAGAGCTCACCAAAGCCATCGAGACAAAAGAGAAAACTTGAAGAGGTGGAACAGACAGATGTTGACGCTGAGCTGCCGATGCAGCCTGCCAAGAGGGCGAAAGTTCTAGAGGAAAAGTACAAGAGAGAAAGAGTGAGAACGAGGGCGGTCTTTGGTGTTGCAGCTTCACTGGCTGTTGCGTAAGTTGATCCAATCCAGCAGCATTGAACCTGTTACTGACATTGCGCAGAGCCGCTATACCATTTTTCCAGACATTTTTCTAATTACTCAATGCGAAGGGTTGGTTTTTGAATTCTTAAGCAAGCCTCATCCAGAGATCTTCCGGGACAGAGAGCTGGTATGCAAAAGGTATTTATGATGCGAAGGGACGCTGGTATGCTTAACGGGCATCGTTAAGCAATGCAGATGAATGCTATCAGGAGCTTTTGTCGTACCTAAGATTCGAGTCCCATTTCCACTTTTTGAAAACGAAGGTGAACACCAAACATCGACCAAAGTCGAACTTTCCCGAGGACCTTAAACTTTGACGAATCCGATTCGCAATTGGCGGGTTAAGAGAACTCTTGAAACTAGCACGGTTCAGATACAGGTTTGCCTTATTTGCAGCATCAGTACGGAGTATTTCAAAAACCTCTTCTAGACAAGAAACCTTTGCCTGTGGTACTGCCGCTTCTTCCGACCAATGCACATTCTTCTGGTCACAAGATTTGAAGCAGCTGACTACATTCCAGTGGCAGTAGCGAAAAATCTTGAGTCTGACTTAGGTACGCTGGCTTGTCCCTCTAGGACATGATCCCATGCGACACAACTTTTGCTGAGAGGTAAAAATGGCTCGAATGGGAGCATCCTGGTGGATTTTCTAATCGACAATCGTGCGAACATAGACCAACACAGCTTGCTGGGAGGCCCTTGGAGTAATACTTCATTCTATTGTGTGGATTCCGAGTCGGCAATAAGCTGGCTTATCAACCACTTGGGCAGGCTAAAGATGTTCTTCTAACAGCTTGTACAATTCGTTGCCGCTGTTGCGCAGCACCTGCAGAATCCAGAAGTCCAGCGCCACCTGGCATTCAGTGTTGTCAATGGCTTGCTGAATGTCCTGGCGGAAGCCTCAGGCCAAGCTCAAGTCAGTATTTGTGCATTTCTGGCATGGTTTCGAACGAGTATGAAGGCAGCCTGCGGGATTTATCTTCGCTTATCGATCTACTGTAGCACAGGGTAGGCATGAAAATCTGCTTTACTAGTTTTCCAACATCTGCCGCGTACCTCTATTCGACACCATAAAATTATGCAAGCGGTACGGATGACCATGACCGCAAAGTAGCAAGATATGCTGTCGTGTACCAGACCATCAGACCCCTCTTCATTTCGCACATTCGAAACATGTTATTACTCCGGAGGATGCCAGCTGATTAGGAGAGACTGTCTGTGAGGGAACGGGTGGGAAACGGACAGACATCGATAAAGAGGGCGTCGTTTCCCCGCAGTCTTTTTAGCTATGGAGCCTGGTGTGGCCTAAGCCGTGGCTAAAGGGTTTCGTCATTATTGGTTGGGCGAGCCTAAACCGTAATTATACCACCCAGGAATCGTTCATCAACACCTGTGCGAATTACTACACATGCTGTTTCTCTGTGATTCCGATAGTGTACTTCCTCAGCATGCTATATTCGGCGTAGCCACTCAGTATGAATGCTATTGCAGCATGACCTTATTTTCCTATGTCTCCCAGCATGTAACAACATCTCGTGTTCTTGCACCCAAGTGCTTCCTGCGCCTCTCATCGAGCCAATCGAGTGCTCGTAGACATTTGATCTCGGACGGTCGAACAACTGAGCCCAAGAACTCCCCGTTCCCTAGACTTCCACGAAGGTCGCCGTGGTATCTAGACACGGGATACTCTATCTTTGCAAAGCGAGCAACCAGACCTTTCCCGCCTCCTTTCGTATCCTACCCGTCTGGTTCCTTTTCTGACCCTCTGACCACTCACTATCGATCCCAGTTCCGACAACCAAGGGTCGGCGACGATCTCTTGCGCGGAATCACAAATGGGGACGATGCCATAATCATAGACGGGCAGAACTTTCTTGCGGTGAATGATGGTGTGGGAGCATGGGCGCAAAAGGAGCGTGGACACGCTGCGTTATGGAGCCGACTAATCGCACACTTCTGGGCAGCAGAGGCGGAGAAGGCGTACCGGAACGCGAAAGAAACTGGAGAATCCATATACGACGCCTTGTCGCTCGACAGCATTGACCCGGTAGAGTATCTTGACGCTGCTTTCACGAAAACCAAACAGGCCACAAATGCTGGAGAAGAGAATCAGATTATGGGTACGACAACTGTGTGCTCGGCTATTCTGCACCACAGAAATCACGATGAGCCAGTCGTGCTGGCAACGAGCTTGGGAGATTGCTCTGTTATGATCATCAGACCTAAGACTGAGACTATGGTGTATAAAAGTAACGAGGACTGGCATTGGTTCGATTGTCCCAGACAGCTTGGCACAAACAGTCCCGACACCCCCAAGGGTAATTCGTCGCTGGACCGAGTCGACGTTGAGGAAGATGACATTGTTTTGTGTCTCTCGGATGGAGTTACAGACAATCTCTGGGAAGAGGAAATCACTGAATGCGTCACCAATGCTGTGAAAAAATGGAATGCAAAGCAATTCGAAGCTGAAGACGGTATTGTTTACGTGGCAAGAACTTTGATGGATGCCGCAAAAGCCATTGCACTTGATCCCTACGCCGGAAGTCCATACATGTCTCGCGCTGTTGACGAAGGTCTGGCTGCGGAAGGTGGCAAACTTGACGATATCAGCGTTGTGGCAGGACTGGTAAAGCGACACGTCGATTATTGAGCGGCCAGTTTGCAAACGGTGCTTATTACCACTTTCTCCATCCGACATATGCCTTTGACTACAAAGCAGAAGGCTTCTTCCGACACGAGGCCATTCCCGCAAAGTCGCATATCGGCTAATAGCACGGGTGCACGAAGAACGAGGCTAGACGCGCACAAACATCACGGTACTAACCTCGCATGACAAGAGTAGTTGGAAAATCGAGATGCATGCGAATCACTACCCTATCATACGTTTTGTTTTGGCTTGGTGATTGCTCTCTGGAGAGGGGTCTTGTGATGCTATCGATGGCTCAACTTGAGGAGCAGTTCACTCAGTGCTTGATTTGATGCTGCATCTCTGTTACAAAGCACACTTCTTGTGCCTAAAGCAACGAATATCAATCTACAAGCTCTAATTGCGTCTACGTTACGAGGTGGATGAAAGCGTCTATGCAAGATCGAACGGAAATCACAGAATATAGATAGAACACATCTTCTTCTCATTTATGGCTAACATGCCCATTGATCATTTTGCCGTTCGCTGTTATTGCCGGTACTGATTTGCGTGCAAGTTCTGGCAGGTTATATATCCTCGGCCAAATCACCTCAAATTGATGATGGTCGCCGTTCAAGATATGGCGCAGGTGTATGCCCCACATTATGTAGCAGTATGCCCCTGTCAAGCATTATTAGAACCGAGCATACAGCAAAATCGTTACTCACCATAACCTGTGAAGACGTGCCACCACGCATGGAATTCTAATAGAACGCCATACGGCAAGCCAACTCGACGTCTCCAAGCTCTGAGTGTGCCGCAGAACTCGTTGTCTATTCCCCAAAGCGCAAACCCAAGCAGAAACACAGATATACCCCATACTACAAGAATCCACATGTCGCGTAAGATCCTCAAGTCCTGGGTATTGACTCGTTCTTGTTCCTCTTTGGATAGTACTTGCTTACCCTTTTCTTGATTTTTGAGCCGATCGGACTCCAGGCTTTGTCTCCATTTTGGCCGCAAGGAAGTCTCCATTTGGTATGCGCTTCTGAAGACAAGCCAAATGGTCATTGCCGCGTAGACGTTCTGGTGAAAGCGGGGATCTTGCAAGTAGTGATAGTAGGTGGTGATGATGGCGCAAAAGAGGATGCAGGCCAAGGCGAGCGTCACCCGGGCTTGTGTCGACCGAGCATAGGATAAATTAGCGTATATCATTAAACAGGTCGTGTAAATCATGTTCAGCTCGTCTACCAACTGCCAAGGGTACTTGAGACTGGTATGAAACATGAAGCTACCAAGTGCTGTGAAGCAGTAGCCAAAATAGGCAACCTCGAAAATCTTATCGTGGCCGTTGCGGCGACAACTCTGGATGCCCTTCCAAGCACAGAACCAGAACATCACGTTCGTCAGAGTGTTCATAAATTCAGCAGAATAGTAGGTGAAATAGTAGTCCTGCTATGATTGAGCATTGTATCTTCTCATTGCCGCCTGATTCCCTTACCTCTTCGCACCACTGTAGTGTAGAAGTAACGGGTTCCCAAAAGCCATGCTGATCCGGCGGGGGATAAGGTATCGACAATGGCCATGAGTGCATCGTGGTGGTGCACTTCTCGAGTAGCACAATGACATTAACTCAAGATTGTCATTTTAAAACGTTGTGCCGAGTCATATATATTATACTGCAATGGCAAAAGAACCGGTATCCTCGGGACTTGGTGGATCTCATTAAGGGCCACAACTTCGGAAATGTCTAATTAGGCACAACCGCGTCACAATCGCCCTTCTTAGGCCCCACATTCGCCTCGCTTGATCCATACTCGCCATATACTAATACAGGTTTTGTACTGTACCCCTACTATGATAAGCTGAAAAGTTTTTCAATAGTACGGAGCAAAAACTATTGCAGAAGGTTGCATCTTCACTCAAGAGGCAACCGGCCATACAACATCAAACGTATTGACCAACTCACCCAATAACTTTGCCATATCGACTTCCTAATTCGCACCTATCGACGCAACCTCCAAAGATGTCCATCCCAAATGCAGCGCTGCAAAAGGTATTTACTGAGCAAACATCTGGCCATACAATCCCAAACTAACGTTGGAAGCTGTTGCAAGAGGTAGAAGCACAAGCGATTCAGAGCCAGCAGAAGATTGCGCAAACTCAAGCCGAGATCAACACACAAAAACGAAAGGCGAGGCTTAATCAACTCACGTCAAGCGAGCTCAGCTCTCTCCCAAAAGAAAGTCCCGCATATGAAGGTGTGGGTAAAATGTAGGTGCCAACGGCTCGCTGGCGTGAAAAGAATCTTCTCATAATGTCCATTAGGTTCGTTGCAGTGCCGATCGACACGCTTAACAAACGACTCGCTGGCGACTCACAAACGCTGAAAAAAGATATTGCAGAATTGGAGAAGAAACTGCATTACCAGGAGACCACTTTCAAGAATAGCAGGCAACACCTCGAGAAAATCCTGCAGAGCGGTTCTAGGTGAAAGCTAACTGAATCGGCTTCTTTGCATGAGCACAAGCGTGGTAACGCAAATTTGGGCTCCACGGGTCACTGGGTTTCACTGGGTCAGCCGCAGCCAAAAAATAATGATTTCTTATTAAAAGAGCCTGACCCATTGGACCCCTATGACCCATTGACCATTGCTTCAATTTCGCGTAGGGCTGGCACACTGGATATGTGGCGGTGCGTATCGTGGCAGTGTGGCAAGCAAGGAGCGTGTGGTATCGAAATCTGCAGCTATTCGCTTGGCGTTAAACCCCAACCGGTCAGGACTGATTTGTAATGATCACGTGCCGATCTAATCAAGAGCTAACTAGCTTTTTACGTAGCTCGTGCACCTCGTGTCCCAAGGGGTTAGCCCCTTTGGGGCCAGATGCCGCCAAAGCGAGGTCTCGCCAAAAGTCCCAAAATGATTGCTCAAAGTCTTTCCCTTCTAACCTCGAACGAACGAATCAATCACTTTGGTGGAGGGTGGACGGATGGAGGCTGCATCTTTGGGTTGAGAAATTGGACCCCCTTTTCCGAAAATCATTGGCGGATTTTCTTGCTGATGATCTTATCACATGGCAGCGCCAATGGGCTCACGAGTCAAGATGTTGTGATAACCAGCAACGCCATACTGCTTCATATCGGTTCGTGATTTATTTAGACCAAACGGCATGCGTTCAAGGACTTGCAGGGATTTCCTGAATGGCATGTAAAAGGCTCCTGCAGCCATCGTATGACCTGCACGTCTTGTGGGCCGAATTAGAATTTCGACCCAAAAGGCCCAAAAATGCGCGCTAGAAGGTCATCGCACCAAACTCTCTTCCTTTTCAGGCATTCATTGCATTTCTGTAGGCGAGCCTCAAATCGCTCTTAAGCAGGGCGCAACCGCTACTCTTCACTTCCCCATGTCATTTGGTGCCTCGTCACAAAGCTTTCAGCAGTCCATCAGAAGTGTGCAGAGTCCCGCCAATCTAGTTCAGGGCTGTAGTGATCGCCCACGCTAAGACCTAAACGGGCGCAACAGCAACTTCAAGACCCCACTAACTTGTTGACTGCTTACCGCAATTATGACCACCAGAGGGCGTGTAAAGAGAGTTACGGAATACGAGTCCGATGACGATGGAAGCTACTATGAAGAATATCCATCAGTAGCGACAAAGAGAGGGTCGAGCAAAGTGAGGGTCGTCCACCCCGCACACCGTTTTGTGCATCGTGGGTCATATCAGGGCAGTCACGGTTCACTCGGGACCGAGCCTGAGAGAATTGTTGTCGAGACCAATTTAAACGTGCCAGAATATCGGCCTCGAGCTTCGAGCACCGGCGCCGCTCCGCACCCTAACCTTCTCCATCCAATCCTTATACAGGCGCCCCCCTCTCGAGAGCGCAGTCGTGAACGAGTCAAGCACTACCATCACCACACTCACTATGAATCCGACGATTCAAGTAATGGTGGCAGCAGCTACGTCTCATCGTCTAAGCACAGAAGACATAGCCGAAGACGCTCAAGTGCACGAAATGATCCATATCTGTCACCGGAGCTTGCAAGACGATTGGCCAAGCTCGAGCTGCTGGAGGCGCAGAACGAGTCTCTTACACCTGCAACCGCCGAGAAGCTGGCACGGCTGAAAACTTTAGAGGATAAACAAATTCGAGATGAAGAAGAGGCCGCCATACTTGCTCGTATCGAAGATCGTAAAAGAAAGGACAAACAGAGAGACGACCAGTTGTTGCTGGAGTACCAAGAGAAGCAGAGAAAGCAGGATGCTGAAGAGAAAGAAGCGATCAGCAGAGCCGAAGCTAAGAAGCAAAAGAAGGAGGCCGATGCAAAGGCGGAAAGGTTAAGAATTATCGCCGATGAGAAAGCCAAACAGGCACGCGAAGAGAAAGAAGCTGAAGAGGCCCGAAACCGTATCTTGCTTGAGGAGGAGTTGAGGAAAAAGAAAGAGAAGGATAAGAAGGAGGAATTGAGGAAGGAGTTTCTTGCAGAAGAGGAGGCGAAGAAAAAGAAGGAGAAGGAGAAAGCGAAACAGGAAGAAGAAGAATTTCAACATAAGGTCAAAGAGAGGTTCATGAAAGCCGGTGAGATCCTGCCTGATGACCACACCGTTGAGTTGTACACTAATGAACCATTAGGCTATTCACCAGATTACATCGAAGATATCCTCGAAGAGAAGAAGAAGGCCTTGGTTCGCAGGTCATCTAAGAGAGCTGAGAATCAACTTGCGATTGACGTCTCCCGACCGACATACATTAGAGTGCAAGTTCGCCATTTGTACCCGGAAACTCTCGACTATTACCATCTGCCGTGGGATTATGATCCTCAGGACGACCGCTATATCCTGATCAAAGAGTACATCTCCCACGAGCTGCAGCAGGAGCTCTTCGAACACACCAAAAAGATCAGAATCAGAAGGGAAAAACTCCTCATCACTGATGGGTATGAGAAGAAGACAGTCACCACTCTCAAACCAAAGAACTCTGATGAGATGTTTGTTCTTCGTAAGAAAAGCAAAAGCCCCGCCAGACGGAACTGGATGTTTACTTGATATGGAAATGTTGGCTCTGATGTTGATGACGGGTAGACTACTTTTGGTCCACTGCTAGTAGGCAGGTCCATTCAATGCCGCATGGATCGAATAAGTCAAAGAAAAACAAACCCTGCACCTGAGGAAGAAATTGCAGACGATGTCGTTGAGGCAGGCATGGTGCTCGATGCTTGTGAGAAAAGGTAACCCAAACCGAAGCAATGACAGGGGATTGCGCTGGCTTCCTTCGTTTGGGTGTAGGTTGCTTCCCGCATGATAGCGAATACAGTCTTACTAGAACGGTCGAAGATGTTTTACGTAGCGTGTCTCTTCTTCAGTAGTCTTCGTAAAGAGGACATCGGTTCGCAATTTTTCACAGGATATCATTACAATCTCCGTAAAGCACTGTGTTTGCTCAGCTGAATATCTCTGGCAATCTGTGCCGAATCAGAACCGACGTGAGGATCGCATCAGGACAGGTGACATTGGCGGGCTCAATGAGAACAAAACTCGAATTTCAGCCTTGTTCAAAGAGCCTGACCCATTGAATTCCCATGATCCGTTATAACGTTGATTTGGTCTCAATGGTCAGGCTCTTTCAACGAGTTTGACTCCGACTCGGACTCGGACATGTTTTTTTTGGCTGCGGCACCTGCGGCTGACCCATTCACCGAACCCAAATCAGCCAGCTTGTCCCTACGTCACCAGGTCAATTGTGGTTTACGATCGGCCAATATAAAATGACATAATTTTTGCTTTGCTGAGATTCCATGATGCTTAGCCGGGGCGTGCTGGGGCCGCTCATTGGAAAGCGCAACAGCGGTTTCAACTCTAATTTGTTCATCCTTGCGTTTCGCTCCGCATTCGCCGTTGTTAGTGTGCGAGTCCGGAGTCTAGGTTCGATGAGTAAGCGTCGAAGACCGAAACAAAACACTACGTTTTCGTAGCGTCGACAGTAAACATTAATGATCGTATATTGTATCAGCTATTCTTTGCTCACTCGTTCTCGTTTTGGTCTCTTTAATTTTTCCAAAGGTCTACGCGCGTCATGAATGGTAACCAGCAGCGTGGTCCTGGGGAAGGACATGAAGCCCCAGAACAGAAAGCAAATACTGCTCAACCAAGTGACAGTGATGCACCGAAGAAGCCGAATATCATCAAACGCTTATGGCAGAAATCTGGCTTGACACCGAAAATTATCTTGCTAGCCATCAAAGGAGCTCTGCCCCCGACTATCGCTTTGGCAGCCTACGAAAGCTTGCAGTGGGCAAAGGTCTACGCAACTTTGGGCTACCTCTGTGCTATCATAGCACATCTCTCCCTGGCCATACAACCAAGAGGCAAATATCTCCAAGGACTACTCGCTAATGTCCTCGCCGTTTGCCTTGCAGCCTCCACAGTGCTCTTGTCCATGGCATGTATTGTTGCTGCATCGTCGAACCCGCCACCGAGCTCATCGGGCTCCCAAGAGCCCACTTACCAAGCTGCACCTTGTGTTACTGCCGCCGTCTGGCTGTTCTTCTGGACATTTTGTATAAACTATGTCAGAGCTGCTCGACCACAATTGATGCTCGCAGTGATTCAATTCAGCGTTTTCACAGCAGTCTCATTGGTCACTGCGCCAAATTTTACAACCATGGCCCAGAGCATGCATTTTGTTCGACAACTTCTGATCGTCTTCCTAACAGGCCAAGGCATAGCAACTGGAGTGTCATTATTCATTCTCCCTACCACTTCACGAAACACTGTCACGAAGCAGATGGGAGGTATGGCAAAGTTGTTGAAAGCAAGTTTAGCAGCTCAGAATGCATACATGAACACGGTTACTACTTCAAGCAAAGAAGCTAGCCCTGAAGAGAAACAAGCCGCGGCCAAAGTCAAGGGGGTAATGGTACGAGCAAGCGAGCTCTCCGGAAAGATTAAGCTAGAGCTCGGTTTTGCCCGAAAAGAAATAGCATATGGGAAACTTGCCCCGGATCACTTCTCAGAGATCGCGATGAAATTCAGATCGATCACCCAACCGGTCTTAGGCTTGACCACCTTCCTCGAGATAATGAGGACGCTGAGGGAAGGATCTACGTCCTACGCCGATATGCTCGACGCTCAACATCAGCAGAGCAACTTTGGAGACTTGGCGGCTACCGAATGTGCTGATATCATCGCTGTGTGCAGAGACTCTCATTCGGCGTATGTGAAAGTGCTTTGCCAGGGACTCGACCATGTCATGTATCAGCTCGAGCTCGAAAAAAGGCCGAAAAAGCCCAAAAGCAAAAGTAGAGACGACATTGAGAATGGCGGAAGCCATATGCTTGAACCGGGGGATCCAGGTTATTCAACGGTTTTTGAAGATGCGCTGAAGAAGTGTCGAGCTCATCGAAATGAGACGATCCACGACTGGGCTGAAGACAAGAGCATCACTCTCCCGAAACACTTTTGGGTGGCCGCCCTGAGTGATCCAAATTCCCTTGACAGACAAGAAACCGCGGTCCTGAGGCAAAAATTGAAGCAAAATCACTTTTATTTGGTCCTCTACGTCAACTTTCTCTTGAACAGTGTCGGTGAAGCCATTGTCGATTTTGCAAAGTATAGTAATGACCTCTTTGAAGACGGAACTTTGCAACGCAAGCGCTTCATCAACCCCGGTTTTGGCCACTTACGTAGTCTGTTCACCGGCGCCTTCCAGAAGAACAGCACAGATGAAACGTTAGGTGCGGAGGTTAACGGTGGTAGCAACATCTATCTAGGGGATGCCTTAAACAGACGAAAAGACCCCGAGCATCTACCTCCCTCAAATGTTTACGAAAAGGCAACTAATAAATTACGCAAATTTGCTGCCATACTAGCGTCCGATGCAGCCTCATTCGGGTTACGCGCTGCTTGTGCCACACTCAGTCTCGGCATGATTGCGTACTTTCGACAGACAAGGCACTTTTTCATTGAGCAGCGGGGAATTTGGGCTATGGTTATGGTAATCATCAGCCTGGACCCTCACAGTGGTCAAGGTATCTTTGGCCTCTTTGCCCGGATTGCTGGAACAGCGCTCTCTACGGTTGCATCCATTACGATATGGTATATGTGCGACCACAATCGCCCCGCAATTTTGGTTGTTTTCGCTATCTATGTGGCCTGTTGGGTTCTGTTCATGATCAAACACATGCAATATGCAATGCTTGCTATGCTTGCGACTGTCACTACTATTCTGGTGGTTGGCTACGAGCTTCAGGTGCGTGTCATAGGAGTTGAAGCAGCTGAATCAAACGGGCAGCCTGCATACCCTATCCAAATCCTAGCCCCCTATCGATTGGTAACTGTGATCATCGGTCTGGCGACAGCTTTCTTCTGGACATATTTTCCATATCCAATCACTACTCATGGAGCTCTCAGAAAGGATGTCGGTGCGACTTTGTACATGCTAGCTAATTTCTACTCTTGTGTTCACACCACCTTGGACGCGCGACTTCGCCTCGGTCCGGCAATTAATGATCTACCAGCGAACCACCCTATCAAGAAACTAGACGCCGCGCGGTATAAAGTTTTTGGCAAAGTGATCTTAATGCTTACACGGATACGCGGCCATATCAAATTCTCAAAGTGGGAACCGACATTCGGCGGGAAATTTCCTCGACAGACCTACGATGAGCTAACTACCAGCATACGCAATCTCTTTGACTACATCTCACTCATAACGTACTCTTCTAAAGCATACACGCGCACCGCAGAAGGCCAAACCGAAGAAGAAATTGAAGGCGAGGAGCGATGGCTGAGTGAGTTTCGTGAACTGGCGGCAGACACGAAAGTGACCTCACACCAACTCACCAACAGCCTGTGTTTACTATCGTCCTCGATCCAAAATTCGCTGCCACTGCCGCCGTACCTGAGGATTCCACGGGCTTTCGAAATGGGCGAGAGGGCTGATGAGATGAATCCGATGCTGACAGACATTCCCCACTTCACACACCCATGCTATGCGGCTTTTGCTGTCAGTGAAGTAGCGAGCGCATTTATAACGACGGAGATGAGGAAGATTAGTCAACTGATCAGGGACTTGGTGGGAGAAGTTGACTTCAGTTTTCACATTCTTAGCACGGCCGATGATAACAGCAGTTCATCCAGCACTTTGTGGGACGACAACGATGAAAAGACGAAGGATGACTGAGGTTACCGGCATGGGATTTTTCTTCTTATGCAGGCCCTTTGAGCCAAGTCGACAGGATTTCCTATATCATTGCAAGATATAGGAGTGAGTACGACAGCGATCTAACGATGATGCTCCGTTTCCTCAAGGTGCTTTATAGGTATGTACGTGTAATCATGTGTCAAAAACAGTTAGGGTGAATTTGAGCTCAATGCATCTCCGGGGTTCAATAATGGGTTAGCCGCAGAAAATAATATATTTTGAGATCTTTGAAATTCAGACTCAGTGGTAGTCTTGTTAAGCATATGACCCATCGCAGTCTCCCAACCATCGCGCCCGCTAGCTACCGGTTTTGGCGCGTCGGGGAAAACTTCGGATTTCATTTTCCCAAACCTCGTGCCTTAAGATCAATAGGCCGCATTGCACTGGGTATTGCCTTCGACTTGGTGCCTACTCCGTACCTACATTTGATGTCTTGTGCATGTCTGCCTGTACAGGGTTCTGTCCAGTTGCGTGATCACTGGTTCCCATGTCTCTGCCACTCACCCCTTGCTTTAAGACCAACCTTCGGATGACCTTCATCAGCATCACCCTTGCCTATGAAAGGCGCACCAGTTTTCTCTTTATCTTTCTGACTTCATTAATGTAGCAGGCGATTTTCGTGATACTCAAAGTCGGCGCAATGAAAGAATTGACTCCGCAAGATGGGTCGGGGCAAACGACACATTGTTCTCGCGAGTCAACTGCAAGACTCCAGCCCGCTCTCCATTCTGCTACCCGAGATCTTCATGCTCAGCTCAACAAAACTATAATAGCTCGTCTTCCACTCTGCCTTCCACCTCACGCCCACGATCCTACATTCTACTATTTGGGCATGCTTGCCTTTGGTAGCATCTTTCAGCATTTCGAGAACAGCGTGAAACGAATCCTTTATGAAAATCCAGATGCTTCTTCGAGACCCGAAGTGGAAGAGTTGATATCAAGACATGTACAAATCGTTCAAGTTCAGCACATAGACTGTTTATCTCGGACGCCAGGCTTAGAGCAAGATCTAGAACTATTGAGAGAGAGACTGAGGCAGCACAATTCGTCTCTCCTCGGCGCAACATGTCTGGAAAAGATCGAAGGGAATCTGAGAACCGCAGTGGAAGCACACACCAGGCATATTGAGGAACGCGTCGTGAAGAGGCCGTATCTCGCTCTTGCTTATAGCTGGACCATGTACCTCGCTCTCTTTAATGGTGGGAGATGGATCCACCGACAACTTGCAAGTGCAGGCCCAGAGTTCTGGCTAGAAGATATATCCAGAGATCTCGCGGTGACGAGCTCGCAACCCATCCCCCCACACACGCAATCGCAAAGAGGTCGGCGCATCTCAGCACTTTCATTCTGGCATTTTGAAGCAGCCACCAAAGACGACCCAGATGCTCACCAGCTAAAGCTAAACTTCAAACAGCAATTCGATGAAGCCAGTCAGCTGCTGACAGATGAGGAATGTCAAGCAGTCATTGAAGAAGTAAAGACAGTATTTCAGCTCTGTATCAGCTTGATCCACCTGCTCGATGAAGTTCTGGTGGAGACCACTGGGATGCAGTCATCTCAGCCCCAGGAACCCATGCTGGCCAATGCACCTTCCAAAATCTGGCAAATTCTCAGTTCTACCTTCTCGATACCCACATATGCCCTCAAGAGCTGGAGTGGAGCTAGACCTCTTAAAGGAGAGGTCGAAGCTGCTGACTGATACTGAGGTATGATAGGTTTATTCTAAGGGGTCGCACAAGTGGCCAAAAGGAAGCTCAGACTCAGGGTTGTGATGTGACGAGAGGCGCTCCGCAAAATGGGGGGTCTCGTTACCATGGTTCCGCGTCTAGGTCGTGGAATGTCCTCAAAGGAAATGAAGTTCACAAGAGAACCGGACCCAGGATCATCGCCCCAAGAGCAATGCACGATCGACAGCGTTGTCTGAGCCCAAAGCGTGTAAGAACTCCAAAAGGAATCAACATGGGGTAAATGTAAGCAATGGCCTGGTCTGGGAATCAGTACACTACTTTGTTGCATTAAATCCTACATTCCAAAGCTTAGACCCGACAAGAATTGGCTCGCATGCCGAGAGAGACCGCTCGAGGAAGCCTGCTTTGTATGGACTTAATGGTATATCAAGGTTCTGACCCATGCTTTGAGTTCGATGTGTTTCTTGGTTCATCTGCTTCCATGTTCGCATGCGACAGAGAAGCGGGAGTCTAGCTATTATTGCAAAAATAAGGACCCTACAGCCTCTCCGCAGCTAACGAATGTCGAAAGTCAACCCAGTTGGAAGCACTACATCTCTTGACCAACACAGCGCGAGGTCGTCGCAAGACACGAAATGCGATTCCTAGTCTAATCCACAATCCTCTCTACTTGGCCACATGCATGCGCGAAAGGTTATCTAAATTGCCTTGGTTCTGGTTCCCATCCGCCGTGGACGCGACGGAAAAAGTATTCCTCGAATGGCACATCTATGTTTCCGCTAGAACTGACAAGACGTCATGGTGTAAAGCTGAGGAACTGGTGCTTAGTGAGGTGGTTGATGAAGTAGTGCTGTATCGCCCACGAGAGCAGGATGTCGCAGGCAAGGTGGTGATGCAGGCCGCAAATACACTCCAACAAGGCTTACGATAGGGTGGAAGATGATGCTAGGCAGTATAGGAGCCGAGCTGTCCTGCCCCTTTTTGGCGGGGTCACCAAGTGTTGAGTTGGGCGCTTTTTCACCTGACCTACATCAATTAGACGCTTCATACCCGATTTCGAGTTCATTTCGGCCCGAGATCATTTTTGCCGTCCTTTCTATAAGAATCCATTTCGACTGCTCTTGGTCATTCTTGTAACTTCCCGTGCCCTTCGTAGGCTCAGGTTCGATCTTGCCACTCTTCGAAAGGGTTCCACCTCCCACTGTTGGGGTATACCATCGTATCATACGATGCTCGAGGCCAAGCTCACTCTTTCTTAGCCTCAATGAAAATGAAGTGCGATTCTAATTCAGCTCCAACGCTTGTTGCGAATGACGACGTCTTTGTACCAGCTTTGGCTTAGCTTGCTCCAAATACTACCCTGCACCATTTACATTTACCCACAGGTTCGTAGAGTTGAGTGATCCGCTGCATGTGAGGAGCAGCAACAGAGGACGTAGAACCAGCAAATTCTAGTCCTGAGCGACCAAAACTCGCTTGAGCTTCATTAACGATGAAGGAGCTGGGAAAATCGCGAAACTGTGGTGGCGAGACATGTTCCATACATGAAGAGCTCCGTTGGTCAGGGCCCATTCGTGATCGTGTAAGCTCGAAACTTCTTCGAATCACGAAGCTAAATGCTCTCTTACCTAGCTTCGAAGAAGCTTTCAATACTGCAGAGTCTCCTCGTCCAGTCTGCACAGATTTGGCCATTGCAGTAGTCGCCTGATCGTGCCCGATGCAGACAGCATGATTGTACTTCTGACTGGGGTTTCAAGAATGCAGGACTCTGTCCAACGTGGCATAGAACCTGCCCGTACTAATGATGGCGCCGAACCTGCTGCAACGTGAGTTCAAAATCCAGGTGTTTGATGATTTTGGCATACCCTTCACAAACTATTTCGCGGGATAGCTCTTGCTTCAGCTGGTTGAACTTCTCACAAAGCATTTGGTGACTCTGTTTCTGATTGCGTATCTCGGTCCAACACATCACTGGAGTCATCTCGCCTTCTGAGACCACGAACCGAGCTGTTTCAAGCAGTCTATCAAGTTGCGCTTGCAAAAGAGTTCTCGAGACGTCCCACGCCATCCCTGCGCGTAAAGGTTGATCAAACACGCGAAAATCACCGGGGCCAGGCTCTAGGACCGATGTGTGTAATTGAAACACATGGCCCGTTTCTTGATATTTGCCCCGATGAAGGTGTAGATGGTCCAAACATGGTTGTTCGAGATGCAACACGAACTCGATTGCTATTTGTGGATCGTTGAGGTCAATCACATGCCCTCCAGAAAGTACCTGGGGCGTTTGATCTCTCGACGAAGTCTGAAGCTTATGGACACCTCGAGGAAGTCCCACCACTTCAATACCCGTCGAGAGCAGTGTCGGATCCACGTTTTGGAGGCTGTCAGGAATAGCTATCCCGTTCAGCTCGAGAAGCTTTGTTAGCCTTTGACTGACAATAAGACATCTTTTCAAGTTTATGGTGTTTTGTGCATCTCGAGCCCGAAGTTCTGCTACCTCGGCCTCCAAACCTTGAAGGTACTTTGCTCTTCTTTCTCGATGAGTCCTAGCAAAGCATTAATTTCAACGCCTGAATCATGTCATTTTGTCTACATGCCGTTGTGCTCGTCTCACCTGCTCCCTACGTCGAGTGGAGTTTTCTGTCTGTACAGAAGGCGATGAGGATTCATCATCTTTTTTGAGTCAGTTTCCCGTCCCAAAACTTGGAGCAAAGGTCGCAAGCCATTTCAAGACAGCTTGCTTAAGCCCATCAAGACTTACCCGGTCCATCGAGGTTCTTCATGACTTCCGCGCGGAAGTTACTCATTTCTAAAGGCGGACCGTCCGTTCGAGTCCGGCGATGTCTAAATTAGTAGTCGTCGCTTGAAAGGTTTCAGTACTGGTGCTACAGCAACTGGATGTTCGAGAACAAATTTGCTACTCGATCCTGCCAAAAGATGCGTCTATCGCTTTGGTTGCGAAAGACTTGCTTATTTGACCGTGGGAACCGGCGTAAGCTTTTAATTTGCTCTTTTAGCTGGCTCTTAATAAGCATTCACGATGTGACCTCAAGTCTAGCCGTCTCGACCTGTCGCACAGAGGCTTCGATGCATTATCCAAGGCTATTCCGCAAAGCCATTTCGTTGGAATGGTTAAAAATAGTTACAACATGTGTTGGAAATATGTCGGAGTATTTTGCGGGAAGAAGGCCTAATAATTCAAGCTTTTCTTATCTTGGGACGTTTGACGCGCGGCACTGTCCGCTTCCTGATCCAAGATAGGGGAATTCTTAAGCTTGCCCCCACCTGCAAAAGACGCCGCTTTTAGCTTAAGGAATTTACGTCATGTCACAGCTATTGCGATGGAACATCTTGTATGGTAGGGGTGTTTGGTAGGTGTTCTTGCCGAGCTCTGCATCACACTGCTATGATATTAGTAGAGGTCGACGTGCTTGTGTCTTGGCCTTGAGATCGTTAGTCGAAAGCGAATTTAGCATCGAATACTCTCAAGAGTCAAGAGGACAATGATGTGAATAAGCATGTATGGAGTACACGGAAGAGTGCATATAAGAAACAATGCACGGGCACAGATCTGCAGCTGAGTTATTGCTCCGCGGAACCATAGCTTAGGGGCCACACAAAGTTTGCTCCAAGTCAGACGGGAGGTAAAGTGGTCATGTTGACTATTGCTTGGTAAGAAGGACAGCTATTCGAGCAAAAGCCTGACGCCATTACCAAGACAAGCATGATCTACGAGCTTACATTGTAACAAAATAGGATTGAAGTATTCACATTGGTGATTGTGCACTAATTAATGGACATCCAGCACCCACCCAGGGTTGCTGTCTGCTAGGATTGCAGCTTCTGGAGGGCAGAGTACTCCCAACACTTGCATTCGTTAGCGAAAACGCTGGCCTACCAGCTGTTCACTCAACGTCCACAGCTGATCAGCCTTTCCCGAATCCGTCGACCACGCAGGAGCCCAACCCGCCACTTGACAGTCTGCAAAGAAAAGATCATTCTCACTAACCTTCGGGTCGAGCGCCGCCACCAAGCTAGTGGAACATCCTTCCTGTAAGTTTTTGACATGGAAACCCGGCGACAATTCTTTGAATCGCTCCATGGCTGCCGCCCCTTTTTCTTCACCCATGTAGCGATTGAGCCCCGATGTGATACCCCCAGGGTGGACAGCAATGGCGAGCACACCGGTAATCTCAAGAAAGCGCTTGTTCAAACCAACTGAAAACAACACATTGGCAGTTTTCGACTGACCATACGCAGCCTGAGGGATATATGGCTTATCTTCCATTTCATCCCAGAATTGACGTGCCGATGTTGCCATATGCTCGTCCTGTGGTAGGTCTTTCTCCAACTTTGTGAAGTTGTGGTCGGAAAATCGCACTGGTCCATACACGACGGCGCGTGAGGTGACATTGATAACTCGGGTCGCTAACGGCGCTGATGACTTTGCTGCTAGCACAAGTTTAGGAAAAACCAATGCTGTGAAAAGAAAGTGGCCGATATGATTGGTCGCGAACTGCATTTCGATACCATCCGTCGACAGCGTGCGTTCCGGAATGTTCATAACACCAGCATTGTTGATTAGGATGTCAATTTGAGAAATCTCTGCGGCTTCCAGGATCTCCTGAGCAGCTCTCCTGCAAGATTCCTGCGAGCTGAGGTCAAGTTTCAATGCTCTACAAGTGACATGTGGGTTAACTTCGTTGACCTGTTCTATTGTTTCGGCGAGTTTCTCCAGATTGCGGCCGGCAAGAATGAGCAATCTTGGTGAACCACTGGCAAGGGACACCGCGGACGTTAGTCCTATGCCGCCAGGGTTTGCACCAGTGATGAGGATGATCTTGTCTTTGACTTGCTCGGCAAAGTCTGACACCACGGCTTGTCCCGTAGTGTGGTCGCCAAATTCAATGTTGGAGGTAGGCATGGTAGACTGAGGTGGATTGCTTAGCGGAAAGTGTTGAAGTGATTAGTGTTAGATGCAAATTGAGATTTGAGAATGTTGCAGTTTGTTGTCGGCCTGGGACTTTGCCAGCCTTTATAGACTTCATCTCTCCCAAAATTTTGTTGTTTTTTCCTCTGCGACGGCCGTGTTCGACCGTAGGTACGTAATACTACACTTGACGATCGAGATGATTTATTGTCCTCCCGTTCTAGGCGGAGATTTTGGCATATGCAGGCAAGCGGATTTAATTGGAAGTCTGGTGCGGAAACCCTAAGGCCGAACATGTCGTGCATGTCTTACTGACACGATGATTCAGCACGTGCACGTGCGTCAGATGGGGCATCGTTTGGCCTTCCCAATGCAGATGTCGAGCTAGGCCATAATATGCCTAGTCGTGCTAGTCTAGTCTCACAGTCATTGGTGCACCAATGAAGGCGTACCACAAATCGAAGAACAATAATCATAACTTACAGGGAAGACCACATTGTCTGTAATAGAGTTTTACTAGAACATCATCACTTTAGGGGGGAAACATGCCTGAAAGAGCTGAGGCTGTCGTGTCTGTCCATTTCAACCACTTTGCGCCACATTGCGTGCGTTCGAAGACAATGAGATGACTCTGAAGTGCACTGCTCACAGAGAACAGTCCCGATTCCGTTGATGAGAAGTATCCTTTGTTGAAAATGCACTGCTGTGCAACAAAGGAAATGCCAGGCTCGGCGACCAAGAATGGTGGTAATTCTAGTTGCAGAATGAATGAGATAAGTCTCCATTTGCTTTCCTCGCCCAAATTGCCACGCCTATTCTATCTCCCTTGATCAAAACGTGTTATTTGTGGAAATCATGTTCTCTCCCAAGCCCTTCACTGCGCTGCAAGGCTCCATCCACCATCCAGGAGACTACCCATCTCCTACTGCTCCGAGACCGAATAGTGCGCAACGAAAATCGAGAAGATCTCTTGCCCTTGAGAACCTCGCTACACGTGCTTCACGCCGAAAAACCATGAGCCGTGAACAGAAGGAGTCGCTCAGGATGGATTCAACAGATTCCACAGACAGTCCGTCTAGATACCCACGAGGAGGTGCCTCCAATTCTTTGCCTTCTCGAACATCTAAAATGGTGAATGACTTGAGTAAGCTGCGAAATCTCGAAGGTGAAGGTCGACTCATATCACTAGGAAGCCCTGACATCATGATCGATAGTCCTCTGTCGACTGGGATCTCATTTGGGACCAGATCTCCCATACCCCCAAGGTCGGTGAGGTCTCAGACCTATTCGTCTCTAGCGAGTAGTCCTGGGTTGAGATCTACAGCGTCCACTGATCCATCCCGGCCATCGATCAGCAGGCTCGAGGACGAGATACGCAGCAATTTGACGGCGGCGGAGGCAATTCAAAAATTGAAAGTCGACCTCGAACGAGCAAAATGGGAGATGCATCTTGGCCAGATTATTGGTAATGCAATGTTGGCTTATTACAAAGGAAAGGGCTCAGAAATGCTTGCACAGCTCACGTGTGCCACGCAGTATGCGCAGGAGTATGGCTTGAAGGTCCTCTCAGCGAGAGCACAGCTCTGGAAAGCTATAATTCTTGACGACATCGGTGAGACGGATAATATTGTAGAGATGCTCGCAGACATATTTGGTCCATTTGTGGACGGTGAAGCCAGTGAAGCGGATTACTACCAATTCAGAAAGATGCTTTCCAAATATGCTGTAGGGGTGTGGCAATGGGTTCAACAGCCGGACACTGGCGGCAGCCGAGACTGCAAGAAAGAGGCTACCGATGCGACGATTGAACATGACAAGGATGTTGCAGAGGATCCGATCGGACCAAAAAGGCTGATGGACTTCTTCGCAGCGCGGTTCAAGCACGATGCATGGCCAGATCCTGACCAAGGCTTGAAGGCATCAAACGCCCCGATGGAACGGTTCCCGCATCCTTCGGTTTCAGATCTCCTGCGTCGACTGCGGGAATCTAAAGCCCACGGCGAGTTCCTACGTCGCAAGAACGAAAACCTCATAGCAGATAATCTGCGATATCGAGAAGAGCGGCAATTATTTGGCAATGGAAGTCTTGGCACGCCTTTTACAGTGGAGGAAATCCATTCTCAACACGGCAACAGAAAATTTGGATCGCATGATGATTGGACTTTCTCAAGTGAAGGTCACCCCTATCATGCTTCACCCGAGAACAATGAAGCTGTGTCTCTTGGAAGGTATTCGCAAATCTCTCATGCACTTGCGAGCACAATATCAGATAAACATCCTCTAAGTTTAGCTGATTCTAGGACTTCGCAGCGCTACAACAGTTGGAAAAGTCCGCCCAGTCATCTTCGAGCAAACGAACCAAGAGATCAGCGTTCTCATACCCACAAACGGTCTGGGGATTTGCCGTTCCGAAGGGGCTCATCGTACTCTCGCAAACGTCTACGGACATCATCCCGTCACCGGTCTTTTGCGAAGCGAGAAGAAGGCCCAAGTCGAATTTCGAGGTCTTGGCGGGCAAGGAGCGGCGAAAACAGTCCGCCAAACCATGGCTTTCGTGCAAATCATGGCGCAGTAACCTCGTCTCTGAATACCAATCTAAGCACATTGCAGGCGGCGACCAACATCGTGGAAGACGAATCTATTCCAAAAAGCATCAGCTCATTCAAGCTGGAAGGACAAGACCAGTCAACTATTCTCAGAAGTCCTTCCGCCCAGACGAGGACAATAGTCCGAGACTTCGCCGGCTCCCCAGCCATGACATCAATTGAGGATGCTCAACTAACGAACAACACAACAAAACCCAGCATTTATCACGGAACAGGAGAGATTCCTCGTCATCCAAGCAGGCTTGGAGAGATTGAAATTGTGAGTCCGCGTACGATACCTCACACGTGCGACGACAATAGCAGAGACCTGTTGTCTGATTCCCACGACCTTCGTGCGGCGCAGGATAGGCACAATGATTCTCACCACCAAGGGGGAGGAGATCTAGTCTCCATGTCCTCACAAAATTCGCTTGTTCTGACCATAAATCCGCATGATGTGCCCTTCACAGACACCCCCTCTCCCACAAAGCTACAGGAAAGCTTCCCGAGCCTTCAGGAGCACCAGGAGCAACGACGTCGATCTTTACCATATTCGTCGAATTTGCATACTTCGCCAGGGTTTATTACCCGAATAGCAGAAGAAGGCGCAAACTATGTGCCAAGTAACTTCACCCAAACAGGAGCGTCTTCTGCAAGCTCGTTCAGGACTACCCCTGACCCTGCTATGCGGAAGCGAACTACATCCAGCCAAAGCAGTGTTGAGGGACGAGACACTGACAATAATGCAGCTGCAGCCCCGCTCACGCCAAACCAGAAATCGTCTCCTTCATCGCCTACGGTAAGCCCTGGTACTTCCCAAGCTGCAGAGATTAGCGACTCGAAGGTTGGCGCCGTCCTTCCGAGCACCCTGTCATCCACAGCTCCAGATCTAGTGTTACAGAGTTTGCATAAGGAGACCGGACGGTATGAAATACAACCTCAAACACCGTCGTCAGTCATGTCTGGTTTAAGAAGGCATTCTGAAAGCACTGTGGGGAGTTACACCATGCCACTGAGCGATCGGGATAGCCTTGAGATTGCGGGTGTAGATCGGTCCGGGATCATCAGCCATTGGAACTGGCAACAGCTCGACCACAACCGCGATAGCCTTCGAATCAGTCAATTCCTTGCCAAACTACAGATGGAACAAGCAACTGGCCACGTCCGCACATCGTCAAAGCCAGCAAATGCTAGCCCGCTCAGAAGAAGCTCTCGGCTGAGTGATGAAGACACTGACGACAAGGAAAGCCTTGGAGACGGGCATTTGGGGAGCTACGACGGCGCAGGTACAATAGCGAGTGCTGACAGTACAGAACCCTTTCGTGCAGGAACGAAAAGGCCTTTGAGTTCTCTCGCTGAAGCGCCTGTCTTGCGCGAGACAAACGAAGCAAGAGATGAAGCTCTTGAGCGGCTCAACAGCTCTGAAGAAGCGCTTATCTCGACTGTGAAGAAAACAGCAGAAAATCACAGACAGGCGCTCCTGAAGCTCAGAACGAGTCAGCGTAATGACTCTGGCAAGTCAAAGAAGACCCCACCAGACCCGACGCAGACTAACAGAAGCGGCGAGCCTCGAGTCAAGAACGATAACACAGCAGTCGATGACAGCCATAAGCGATATGGCCGTCGTATCGTGGAAACAGATGCTCAACATGGCGCGCAAAGGCACGACAGCGTCTACGATGAGATTGACAATGCATATCCGTCTCCAGTGTCCCCACGAGGGGCCCACTTTCAGGTCCAGAGTGCCAAGAAACCGGATATCTATAGTCGAATAGCAAGGACTTCACCAGGCCCGCACACATTGGCCGAAGATCGTGCTAGTGAATATGGATCTGGCAACGAGTCTGATATCTCTTCTTTTTCAAGTGACGACGAGGACCTATTACCATCGACCTTGCTTTCCCATAAGGACACTGGGAACAAAGGTAAGGCACGACCGCACTCAGCGAAGATAGGAGTCCATCGAACACCTTCAGCACTTGTGCCTGAACATGAAGGGTATTTCGAGACAAAGGAGTCAATGCGAAGAGATGGACAGTTCGACAGTATTCCGCGTAACGGCACCAAGGACAAGTATCGTAGAAGTGGGCAAGGGTCACAAACAAGAGTAAGAGGTAGTCGTCTGAGTATCGCTACGAATTTCTAGTAGGAAGGTGTTTGAGGGGATGTTCGCCTGGTTGTGATATTCCTGGTGAATCAGCTTCGCGGAGAGATAGATGACGGGTGCAGGCAGAAGGAGGACCGGCGGAGGGTTGAAGCTCACGTCTGTGCTCCTTCGCTCAGCATGAAAGGTCACGAGAGTAAGATGCTCGGCTGCTCGCGGAGATGCTCGAGGTCTGATTTGGCCTCCCACTCTGGTTCATGCCTGGGTCGGATTGCGGTCAGTCGCTGCGCCATTTTTAGCATTGGTGCACATTCAATGTGTCGCAAGAAGAGTGCTGGCCAACGACCTAGATTGCAGGAATAGTCAAATATCCTGCCTGTAGCTACACAGACATTAATCCTTGCCCGAGGCGAACTTATCTTGGGATACAGGTAGTAGCAGCTTGTGCACCTGGAGCTGGCCATATCCTGTTAAGCTTCAATGATCAGCGGGTGCTGTGCGAAGCTGTAAGGGTGATTGAAATTCCTAATTATCATCATACGATAGACTTTTTCGCGCCGTTCCAGTGCGATGCCGAGTCTAGCTCAGCGGTCCTTTCTAAAGTTGTAAAGTTGCGCATCGTTCCTTAGAGCTCTGTATGGATCCTTCGCTTTGGGCTCCAATCTCGATGCCTTGGTCTCAAAAATGCACATGCATCGACCAGCATGGGTTGACTGTTACTTGAAATGAGCTGCTTAGCTGCTGGCTGGTTGCAAAGAACTCCCTCGTGAACCATGTTCGGAGAATGCTTTCAGGTTGTTTGCTGTACGATGGTGACTGTCAACAAGCTTGATTAGGTATCTGAGTGAAGCCAAACGTCCAGGCATTTGTGAGTCCTGCGGGTTTCCGCGCAGATTGAGTTCTTTCACTCAGGTTACGTGAGTATCAGCCGGGGAATACCGGAGATCAGAAGGTGTCTGACAATGCAGCCGCCACAATTAAGGATGTGGCGTAAAAGGGACAGATTAAAGTCCTATAGCTTAGACGAAAGGAGCACTATATGATAAAGTAAGATGGTGGGGGTGGGGGGGGGGGGGGGTGTCACAACGTTCAAAAACGAAATCCGTGAAACCGCGATCTCTTGGTTCAGACCACCAGAAGCTCGCTAGAACGTATGCTTGCAGACATGCTGGAAATCAAATCCATTCGCCGGGCAGAATTGGATGATTGTAATTGGTGGGGGCCAAGTCTTTCGTTAGATCTCTAGCCTGTTGTTGACTAGTAGAATTCGTTCAGGTTCGGAAACTATTCTGAGAGTAAGATTGACTTTCGAGCTCTGAATGATCCATTTGAGGATTCAATGCACGTTGCCCCTGCAAAGAAGAGGGAAAAGGGTACAGTGACTTTCGCTTGCGGAAATGTGAACGTTGTCCGCGGTATGGAAGGTTGTGGGCGTCACTCGTGATACAACCAGAAAGGCCTGAAGGACGAGGCGAAACTTCTTGACGACAGTTCAGGCGAACCAGGACAAGTTAAGGTGCCGCACAATGCAACGGTATATATCCAATCACGAGCTTGGCCGCCCTGGTCGATTTGCACGCTAGCCCCCGCCGTGCTTGTTCTAGTGTTGTGCTTACCCCATGTTTTGGCAGAACAAGAGAGTTCGGGGTTAGCGCTCAACCACTTTTTGAAGCATGGCAACCGCGGAGTATCACAACGAGAAGAGCAACAATACTTTGAAGCCTCAGATTGCGAACATATAATGATCGTACAATCCTCACTACTAGACAGATGTTCAAGGAGCAAAGTTGGACATTGATCTGAATACCTGTAACGCCGTCAACATGGCCGAGAAGACGGGTTCTGCTCATGTCGTCGAGCACAATGACAGCACAGACCTCAAGGTATGTGAGAAGCAGTCAAGTTCCGATGCAAAGAGCTAATCGTCACCAGAACATTGAGGTGAGCGAGATCAAAGTTGTGAGAGGATCGGAAGCCTTCCATGAAGCGAAAGTCCAGGAGAAGCCCAGTGCATTACATCCTCGCTCGCTTCTGCTCTTCTTATGCGTCCTGTCCGGCTTTCTCTGTCAAACAATGAACGGGTTTGACGGGTCCCTCTTCAATGGTCTGTGTGCGAACACCACGTTCCTGGATTATTTTCATGGGGCCGCCAGTGGACCTTGGCCGGCCAAGGTATCTGCAATGTACCAAGTAGGAGGCATCGTCGCCTTGCCTTTTGTCGGACCATGCATCGATACCTGGGGACGACGACCAGGCATGTTCATCGGAAGCTTCATCGTCATCCTCGGCACGATTCTTAACGGCGTTACTCTTTATGGAGGCGGCACTGGTTTGTACATGGGTGGCAGATTCGTTCTTGGTTTCGGCGTCTCGATCGCCTCTGCCGCGGGCCCGATCTACGTTGTGGAGGCTTCTCATCCTGCCTTCCGTGGCATTGCGACAGCATACTGCAACTGCACTTGGTTTGTTGGCTCCATTCTCGCCGCCGGTGCTGTCCGGGGCTCACTTGCCTTGGCGGGCAACCAGTCATGGCAGATCCCTATTTGGCTGCAGATGGTTTTCCCTGGTATCGTGTGTTGTACCGCATTCTTTTTACCAGAATCTCCGAGATGGCTCTATGTCCACGGGCGAAAAGAGCAATCGCTCGCCATGCTGGCGAAATGGCACGGTTTTGGAGACGCGGAGAGCCCATGGGTGAAATTGCAACTCGGTGAATACGAACAATTCCTGAACATGGAGGGATCAGACAAGCGCTGGTGGGACTATCGTGCTCTTTTCAACTCTCGGTCGTCCCGGTATCGACTGGCCTGCAATTGCATTTTTGCCATCTTTGCTCAATGGGCAGGAAATGGAGTGTTGAGTTATTTCCTACCTGCTGTCCTGGTGAGTCAAGGGTTTCTTCTGTGAACGCCAAGTCTAATTTGTCCTAGGACACGGCAGGGTACACACAGGATGTCGAAAAGGCGAACATCAATCTAGGATACGCATGTTTCCAATTTTGCTTCGCTTTGGCCGGCGCTGCGTTCGTGGATAAGCTAGGTCGTCGGCCTCTTATGCTTGGTTCTATGGGCGCATGCTGTGTTGTCTGGATTGGCATGACAGTGTCTTCCGCCATCTACAACGAAGGTGGACAGGTCAACGGCAGCGCTGCCAAGGCTACCATCTCAATGATCTTTGTATTCGGTGCCTGCTACAGCTTCGGGATTACGCCGTATGTGTCATGGTTAGAGATTGCAAGTGATTCACATGCTAACGCGATAACAGTCTCCAGGCGTTGTATCCGGTCGAGGTTTTGTCATTCGAAATGCGAGCAAAGGGCATGGCGTTCTGCAGTCTTGCTGTCAACGTTGGAGGACTGCTTAATCAATTTGCAGTAAGTAATTTCCCTTTTGATGAGATGAAGCCTCGCCTAACGTGTCGACAGTGGCCGATCAGCCTCAAAGAGATTGGCTGGAAGACTTATATTGTTTTCGTGGTCTGGGATGCAGTACAGGAGGTGGTGTGGTATTGTATGATGCCGGAGACCAAGCAGAGAACCCTCGAGGAACTTGACGAGATCTTTTCTGCGCGCCATCCTGTCAAACACTCCCTCAAAGCGCACAAAATAGCCTTGAACTCGGACAGGCAAGTCGTTGGGGTTGAGGACATCTAGGGTCGGTCATACGGACCAGCAATGCTAGCCTGGATCATGCTGCTTGTCCGAGTTGGTGGTGAGAGAAGCGCTAAAGGCCTGTCTTGTGGATGGCACCCTGTTCTGGCCAATGAAGTGGGATTTTTTGACGGTCATGCTGCAAGAGTTGAACGGAATGCTGCTAGCAAAGATTTGGAAACCCAGAAGCCGATGTGGATGCCTAGGGCTGGCGGCAGTCTGGGGGAGGGCAAAGGGTTGCGCTTAGCGCCAACTCCATCAAAGGAGGCTCCAATGATCAACAAACGAGTGGTCTTGCAGAGCACCTGACTCTCCCTTTTACTTAGGTCGGTGATGATGTGAACGCAGGTTAGGGGTGTTTCAAGTCTGCGCTAGGGATGGAAGCAAATTCAACGATTGGTTGGCGCTGTTTGGCGTGTTTTGTGTGAGGAACGCCCGTGAACACCCTACCCCGAAACGGGCTTCTAGCTCGTGAAGAGGGTCGAGAACTTGCAGGGTTGATAGGCCTGTCAGGCCTGCAGACAGCCGCAAAGCAGTGGGTGTGACTACTAGTACAGAGTGGAGGCCTAGACAGCGATCGTCACTCCGCTTCCTTGCAGCAGGCCAGTTGTATTCATTTTCAACCATCCCCATGCTGCATCTTTTTTTCTTCCCGTCCCATTTTATGCGCCCAACACTCTTTTTCGCCGACCGAGGCCGCAGACGCTGACTGTATTCCTTTCTCTTCCGATCTTTTTCTGATAGCCTGCTGTCTTCACCACACTCTCCTTGTTCACCTTGACACCAACGGTTGACTCGTTGTTCAAGAAAGTCATTCCTTCAAAATTGCAGTTGAAAACCCCTCCAAATTCGCATACGTCGGACTGAGTCCTGGACCACACTCACGCCTTACTGCCCTTTTTACCTTCGACCGTTCCTTTCACGACTTTCGATTAGTGTACCAACCTTTATCGGCGGCCACCATAACATTTCTTAACTGAACGAGTTCTCATACCTGCGATCAGTAACACCAAGATCGAAGGATATTACTCTTTATCCCAACTTTGAAACACTCTATCATCCCCGGAAAACATGTCTCTGGTCCGCAGCTTCACCAGGCGCGCCCGTGGGCACACCAAGAGCGACGAAGCCCCAATCCAGCCACGCTCTTGCACGGTCAAGTACGCCCCGGGGACGATCAGTCGTGCGAAGATCTCTCTGCCGACCGAACTTCTCTCAACCACGAATGTGCACGCGTTGAACGCTCCAAACATTCGCAAAGTCTCCTCGTCGACTAGCACCACTTCGTCTTCCTCTGGCTCGATCCACTCTGATCCTGACTTCTCCAGCATCGACAAAGGCTTCTTGAGCGCCGACAATTCATCTAGCTCCGACCTCTCACCTATCACTCCACTCACACCCTTCTCAGACTTCGGCTCGGGCAGCGACTTTAAAGATTTCTTTGCGACTAAATCTGCATCAAGCGCAACGGCCTCGACACCATCGTCCGAGCCTGTTCCTGTGCTGCCGACACGTGCTCCAAGCCACTCCAAGCAAGCGCATGTCGAGCTCTCACGACAACGATCCTTCAAGAGAAGCATGTCTCCGCCACCCAGTGACATTGCCAAGTTTGCCGGACCAACCGTAACAAGGGATTCAGCAGCCATCTTTTCCTCTCCACACCTGGATTCGGAGACTTCATCCCACCCCTTCGGCCGAGAGCTTGCCAAAGTCGACGAAGTAGCTGAAGGCTTTGGCGCAGCTGTTTCAGGCATGCTCTTGGTCGACGAGGAGCAGATGATGGTTGTAAAGGGACTGAGAAAATTCACTGTGCACGACTACGTGGCCGAGATCACTGGCCTGACAGGTGGGGTGTACGAGGACAGAATCACCCTCAATCCGTGGATGTAGGAGCACCGACGACCATCCTGCGAGGTAGCCAGAAAATATGTCACGATGCCAACGAGTTTCATTTGCTATTCATTCAGTTCCGTCGCACGGGCGGAGTTTCACGCACTGGCCTTGACCCAAGGCTGCGTATTCTTGTCGATGCATACTAATACCCACTTCGTCCATCATCCGAGGCGCTATCTCTTTTCTTAGGAACAAGGAAGTGGGAGAGGAGAAAATTTGTGAATAGTTCTTTGCAACTATCTTGTGATGGCGATCTGATTTCGGAATTGTCGCTCGCACATTTGCTTCTAGGCTAAGCTAGATAGACGGGCCCCCGGGGCAGAAACAACATCATTAGGTTTCCTCCGGAGAAGTCTCTAGAGAAGAAGAAAAAAATTTCAACCACGTTTGTTCCAACTTTGAGCTTTTTTTCCATTCGAGCCCACCCCCGCCTTCGACGTACAACTCTCAGATTCGTCAATACATTCGTATATTCTCTGTTCTCGATACTCCACAGTAGTGTAAACATTCCATTTCTCCAACTAGAGTGAGATTGCGCGTCCCACGGCTGGGCTGTGGGGGAGATTGGCTTCCCAAAGACCTGTGTGCCTTTTGCTAATACAATAACTCCATGTCCTGGGACACTTTTCGACGGTTTGGGAAACAAACCTCGCTCGAAACCAGATGTATTATTCGCACCCTGGGGAACCAGAATTGACAACTGTTTTTAAAAAAAAAAAAAAAAGCTGAACCCGGCCTATAAGCTCTGGGCTCTCGGGCTCTCACCGGCTAAGCCCTCCAAACTTGAACGCCTTTTCCTGCTCGCCTCTTCCACCATGGCCTGCCTTCCTGGACACTGGCATAAAGATGGGCCTTCGCCGCGCGCCAGCTTTTGGAGGCCCCCCGCCTGGTTGATGGCATAAGGCCTCCAGCTATTATTATGTCCGTCTTGAAATCTCGCGCCCTCAAAAAAAACCCACGCCGTCGATGTCACCAACTTGAATCCAAAGCCTGTCCACTCCCGCTGCCCCATTACCGAAGACCACCGCGATATGAACCTCCACAAGATCGGACGGGGTCGAGATCGACGGCTGAGTAAAATGGTTTGTAGTCCTGCACGAGTTATGCACTCGAGTTGCTGAACATCTCATCTCACACTTTGTATCATGATTGCACCTTGCCCAAGTAGATGAAGAAATACCCAAGGATGATGCCTGTTTAATTCGCTTTTTGCGAATACACTAAGCCTGTGCTATTTCCATCGTTGTCCTCTCTAATATCTTGCCCAGACGCTCCACCACTGATTTCAGAAACGGCCCTGTACCCCAACCCAACACTTTATCCACAGCAACAATAAAGCTCTCCGCTTCCTTCAGCACCGTTGCGTGACAACTTTTGATAACACTCGCATTAAATTTGCGTATATCATCTTCAACGTTGGTCCAGTGGACCAAAAGCTGGAAGATTGGGCCTTGGGTGCAGATAGAGAAGAAGAGTGCGGGTGGACAATCGCTTGTGAGTGTGGGCGATGCCAGCTCATCCAGACAAAGCTGTATCTTCAGTGCACAAGCCCCAGCAACCGCAGCTTGGTTCTCTGCTTCGAAAATCTGTTTTCCGGTCGAGTAGCCCTTGACCTCAACAACAAGAAACGGGAAGGTGAGATCTGACGCGCATAAGGCGGGTACTGAGATCAGCACCGGTTCGTCAGGCCCGCCTGGCTCGCGCCGCATCATGCTCCCTTCAAGCTGTGAGATAAATTGCTTGGCTTTGGACTTGTTAAATCCTTGCGACGCGAAAGCAACCGTGAGATCAGATGTGAGAGCTGTAAGGTGTATGCCCACTGAGATATCGGGACGGGGTGTTTTGGTCGGAGAGCGACCTGCCTCTGGGACAGAGCGTGGGGCGGGGGGGAGCATTTTGCCTGGTTCCTTAGTCGGCGTAGGGTCGAATGCGTTGGTTATTGAGGATCCGAGGGGGGAGGACGTCTGCTGGTGTTTTCGCGGTGTATCTGTGGCGTCAACCACTTGTTGGGGGTGGCCTCGCAGGGCATCCAAATTGAAACGCAACTTCTTAGTTGGCTTAAGCTCTCTTTTCCAGTCGGCTTTCTCACCGAGACAGAGTTTTTCGGAGCCCATAGCTGTGAGGGCAGCGACGAGCGGGGAAATAAAGGCATCTTCCCTAACCGAAGCCTCGGTTCTATCGCTGTAGGTTTTGCGGAAGGCTCGGGTTATAGCTTTGAGTTGGACCTCGCGTTCCTGGGAGAGTTCGGGTTCGAAAATGGTGTCGATGGTCTTTTGGATATCCTCAGGAACATCGGCGTTGATGTAGACCTCGATGCTCGCAAGAAGGGTGAAGCGGTAGAAGGCGTTGGTGCTAGAACCCTGGGATGGGACTGTATCCTCTAATACTATAGAACCGTATGAAGAGCGCCGTTTGTTGCGTAGAGCCGTAAAGCCGCTCATCTCTTCGCCGTTGAGTTTTCGCAGGTTAGTCTCAGAGAGCGGGAGTCGGGGGGGTTGAAGTCTTCGGGGCCGTTTTGCAGGTTGCAAGCTTGGATCGGCGTCAGCTTCGGGGTCTCGCGAACGCTTCTGTCCAGTGTTGGCTGGCTGAGAGATGGGTACAGAATCTGTGGAAGGTGCTGAAGGTTTTCTCAGCCGCTTGCTCCTTCGAGGCTTATCAGGCGTCACGATGGGGGCCCCGGGACGTGCTGCGGGTTTCTGCTTGTTCTGCTTGTTCTGCTTGTTCTGCTTGCCCTGCTTGCCCTGCTTGTCCTGCTTGTCCTGCTTGTCCTGCTTGTCCTGCTTGTCCTGCTTGTCCTGCTTGTCCTGCTTGTCCTGCTTGTCCTGCTTGCCCTGCTTAGCGCGAGCAGGCTTGGCTTTTGGAGCCATTGGGCGTGAGAAGAGGAATGCAACGAGCAGGGCAGCGCTAAGTATATGAGAATGGAATAGGATGCGGAGGATGACGTCCCGAGCGTGGCGCTTAGCGAGGGGATGCTGAGGTGTGCCGCTGTGCTACGCCAATAGCGGCCGGGATAAGTATGGTGGTGTGCATTTGATCCGGCGGCTTCGAATTGCGGTGGACGAGGAATGCAGAGCACGGAAACGTACAGGAATGTCAGCAAACAACGCTCATGCTGGAGGATGTACCTCGCTTACCCAAAGTAGTTTGGCCTAGATGCAGCGCTAAACCTGAAGCAGACGAGCCCGGCCCATGTTCAAGCGTCGTCATGGTAACGCCCTTTAACCCTCAAAGGAATTTTCACTGAGAACGCCTCCCTACCATCAACCCACCGCTTGTGCCGTGGTCCTATATAGGTTTATCCGACTCCGAAAACTCGAATCAAACTGGACTAGATCCATGTTTTCAATCGTCGTCGTCCAGGTCCACATTTAGTCCGTCGGGATTCGTCACCACTGCTGTGGCCGTACCAGGTTGGGACTCCTGATCACTTGGTGGTTGTGGAGGTCGGTTTCCGCCCTCTGGTCCTGTGCTTGCTGCAACAAATCCAACCGGCGCTCTCGCTTGTCTCTCCAGTTGGGCCAGTGCGTCTGCGCTCTCGGTGTCCTCGTCCTCTGCTCCATCGCCATTCACCTGTTGTTGCTGCTGCTGCAGCAGCTTCGCTTGCTTCGCCCGTTCCACAGCCTGACTAGCAACGTATCCGACGTCAGTGTTGAAGCTTGCCGCTACGCTCCTCTTGACCCTCAGCATCTCCTTGAATGTGTCTTCGTTTCCATGGGCTATTTCAAATTTCTCCCATGCGTCCCAGAAGCCTCTGCTGCTTCGAGGGTCTGCGAATTGGCTGCCGTGACCATATATCGCACGAGCACGGTCAATTTCCCCCATGCGACGCTCCATCTCCGCAAATTTGAGACACATCTCTTTTGCTTCTGCATCGGGTAGTGCGGCAATCGCATGTTCGTAAATTGATCGAGTACTCGTCATGCCGAAGTTTGAGGCGGCTTTGGAAATATAAAACGTGAACATCGATGCCCTGTCCTCGTCGGATACGGCACGTGTAGCGCGGTCATAGATGCGCATTGCGGACCGAGCGAGCCCCCGGTCTTCTTCCAGTGCACCATACATGAGGTAGATTGGTTTCGCGAATTTGGGAGGGACATTATCAGTCGCCTGCTCGAAAAGGTCCCGGAGGCGTTCAATCGAGATCTTGCGAGATACTGCTTTCGTCAAATACAAATTCCAAAGCTCAAAGGCGACTGGGTAGGTGAAGAGGTCGAGACCACGCTCGTAGACCTTGAAAGACTCCTCAAAGTAAGCGTTTTCTTCAAGAAGGTTGGCGTAGTTGACCACCGTCTGGGGTGTAGCAATTTTGAGCTCGAAGATGCGATCATATATAGACCGAACTTCCTCAAGGCTACCAACCGATTCAACCATATCGACATAAAACGACCACACTTTCCAAGACTTGTGCAGGCGTTGTTGAGGTGACAATGTTTCGTCGAAGTAGTCAACTGTGCTTCGTTTTGGGGCCTGGACAGCTTTGGCCATGACTGCGATTGCGCCATCAAAGTTCTCGTTCCTCAGCTCCATCTCCGCCCAAGCTATCCAGGTTTCAGCAAGTTCAACAACAGACTTGTAAGGGACTTTGACTGCTTTATCCAGGATGATTCGTGCAGTATCCAGATCACCTCGTTCCTCGTAGAACTTGGCGTAATTGATCCACAGCTCGTGGAATTTGCCAAGGGCTTTTTTAGGTTCGATGGCAGCGATTGCATCAGCATATGTCTGCACGACCTCTTTCTCGTTGTCTGCCCACAGCGTCACTCGCTTCTCCCATTCGGGCACATTATTGTGATTCTGCCGTAGGAGGACGTCATTCAGCAGGAAAGGTCTCCGATCCATGAGATACTCAAATCTCATCATGTGCATGTCCAAATCAAAGTCCTTATCCGGATTAGGTTGACCTTGTGCAGATCGGTCTTGAGCTGCGTCCATCAGATTGGAGATCAAAGACTCTTCAAATTCGACGTATGCATCAAATATCATGGTAAAGTCCCGGACGGTCATAACGGTGGTAATGCCCTCCTCAAAGACGTCTCTCGCACGGTCAAAGTCGCCCATTGTAATCCAGTATGTGGCTAAGCCGGCCCATAGCTTACCCCTTTGATCTGGAAACCTCTCAATCCCAGTTCGAATTATAGAGTCTACATCGATGCTCGATGCTGAATTGTCGCCAATCTGCCGTGCTTTTGTGACCATTAATTCCACCATATCATTCCAAAGTTGAAAGTCGCTCTTGACGTTCTTCGAGTGGAACTTTGGAGAGTTCAAGATATCAATATATCTCTTCACGGCTTCTTTATATCGGCCGGTCTCGATCAGCAGCTCGATATAGTCTTCAGTATCTTCGGGGTGGACTTGGATATACCTAGCCCATATCTTGACGGCCGAGTCTCCACCAGCTGAGGTTGCAAATCTTTTATAAAGCCTCCATATTCGGTCGTGTTGGGTCACTGGGAGGGCACGTAATGCGCGATCGAAAGTTCGTCTCGTTCTAGTAACAAGTGGTTGCCTCATGAGGAAAGTCAGGTACATCTCCCAAATGACGGGCATCTTATTCAAAAGAACCAGAGCTCTCTCAAATAATGCGTTCACTTTGTTGTATTCCCCTTTCGCTCGTGCTGCGTTTCTCTTCTTCAGGTGTTTGAGCCGGAAATCCAGATACAACTTCCACAATTTGTAGGACCGCGGGAGATGAATGCATGCTCGCTCCATCACAAAAGCTTGCTCGTGAATAGTGCCATTGCGCACTTTGGCGTCGATGAATGCCAACCATGGTCGGACGCTGCCTGCGTTGCGCACGAGGTCCTGCTCGTAAACCGCATCGTTATTGCTAAGAAGGTAAAAGTCAGGCTGGACCTCCACTAGCTGCGTAATAGACCCCATAAGATATGCAAGTAACGAGCGACCAGTGAGAAAGATTGCGAACGTGACCTTCCAGACGTTGGAAAAACGCGATGGAAGTGAGGTTCCGGATTTAAGGAGATTCTGTCTCGGTTAAGTCCGTGCACGACGTGGTAGGTGCAGCGGGCGACTCTTGCACCTGATGGTGCACTAAGGCTCTATCTAATCCGTACTCGAGGGCTATCTTAGCGGCATCCTGCAGCCCTGTCGTCAGTCCTGAATCGGGAAGCTGTGCCTTTTCTACTCTACAGCTGCCAGAGCATTGTGATTTTGGCCAAGTGATCTGTACAAGCCATTGGCGGAGAAGATGTCGTCCGGAGCAGGCGTATGTGCCCATTCGCACCACTTTCAAGGTCCAACTAAGGCAATGGCAGCGTGAATCGGTCTTCCCGACCCGGCAGGTGCTGGGTCAAATGAACAGCAAGCTCAAGGGAGCTCAAACCGGCCACAGCTTACTCAAGAGGAAGAGCGAAGCGTTGACAAAGTATGTGGTGCTCTACTCTCCCTGTCGGCTGCACCACTGACGGCGATCCAGGCGATTTCGAGGTATCCGATTGAATTGTTGAAGGGAATACCACTCTGACAACTGGCAGAAATCTTGAGGCGCATCGACGACGCAAAACGAAAGATGGGCAGGGTCATGCAGATTGCTGCCTTCTCCTTGGCTGAAGTGACATATGCTACAGGAGGAGATGTGAATTTTCAGGTACAGGAGTCAGTCAAGATTGCTAGATTCAGGATACGTACAAAGCAGGAGAACGTTTCCGGTGTTTTTCTGCCACAATTCGAGAGCGTGGTGAAGGACGACGTCAATGACTTTCAATTGACTGGGCTTGGGAAAGGTGGCCAGCAGGTCAAGAGGTGCAGAGAAACGTACACGAGGGCCGTGGAAGCATTAGTAGAGCTGGCCAGCTTACAGACCGCTTTCGTCATCTTAGACGAGACCATCAAAGTGGTCAATCGACGAGTGAACGCCATCGAGCATGTCATTATCCCGCGGACCGAGAACACAATCAAATGTAAGGTCGCTCCCCTGAGCACGGCAAACTGGGTTAACAATTCCTACAGATATCAATTCAGAACTCGACGAGTTAGACCGAGAGGAATTCTATCGACTCAAGAAAGTGTCAGGCAAGAAGCAGCGGGACCAAGCTGCAGCAGACGCAGAAATGAAGAAGCGAAGAGAGGAGGAGGCGGGTAAGAAACCAAAGAAAGATGACTCGTCCGACGAAGACGAGAATCCAAAAGACGTTCTGGGAGAGCACGAAGATGACGATGTCATATTTTAATTCTCCTCTAACGCGCCAGTTCCGTGCAGGCCAGGGTATCATTTGGTTTTGTGGTCTCCCTCCAGTGGTACGCTCTCAAGCGCAAGCAATATTTGGTCGTTTAAATCACTGCATCCCTATCGGGCTTTGCATGAAGCCGGCAAACGCATTGCGCCATCTCCGTCCACCTTGTCTTAGGCACGTTGATAAGTGACTCTGATTCCTTTGCCTTCGTCGCCCAACTGCATGCCGCTGGTCGCCTCCTTGGCACTGATGGCACCTGCTTCAGCTTCGTACTCCACAAAAGCGATTCCTTTTCGTCCAGGAACAAGCCGTACTTCCTTGAATCCCTCAAATCGACTGAATATTCGACTCAAGCCATCCGCGTCGTAACTATCTGGAATGTCTCTCAAGAACAATATCTTGTTGGGAGGCAGGTATTCGTCTGGAATGACAGCACTTGCGTTTGCACTGCTTCCCTTCAAGCCAGCTCCCTTTTGTGTCTTTGCTGGTCGTGCATCGGCCTCTTGCTGCTGCACGGCAGCGCCCAACGGCCGCTTCGACGTCCCCGCGGCGCCTCGCTGCTGAGCCGCCTCAGCCGCCTGCCTCCTTTCCTTCTCCGCCAGCCGCCCTCGCTTCCATCGTTCCAGTCCACTGTCACCTTCTTGTTGATGTACCGTCGCATCACTCCTGCTTCGCGCAAACTCCAATCTCATCTCCTTCCCAAACAGCTCAAACCCCTGCACCTCTTCTACCGCCTTTGCTGCGCTTTCCGCATTGTCAAAGACTATAAAGGCCTGTCCCTTGGCTTTCAGGTTCCGTTTCGCAACCACGTCGATTATCGTGCCGTATTCAGAGAATATTTCCGTGAGAGCTTCGATGAGTTCCGGCGGCTTGATCCGCTCTTCGAGATTGCGAGCGTACACAGTTGTGATAGGCCCGTTCTGAAGGGCGGTTGCCATTGTGCTTTTGTGCCGCTGTCACAGCAGAGGAGGCCTTGGACTCTTCAGACCGCGGTTGTTTGGACTTCACTTAGCTTCGCTGGTCGTCGCTGTGGCTAAAGATTACGGAATTGTGATTGACAACATCGAAGTATGTTTGAGGATTGATTTGGAAAGGAATTCACGTTTCTCGTCGTTTGCTGGCGGTTGTAGTGTATCAATTATATCCTGACTATGCGTGGCAGGCATTATTACCTCTTTGAAGATAAATTACGGTGGACCTAGGAGTGCCGCGGTCATACTCTCCGTAGTAAGTTACGGCTAGATTTATTTACTCAAAGTGCAAGTAGAATCAGAATATGCGATGTTCGCTCGATCGATTAGATAATTGTGGGAGTCGCTTTTGGCAGCTACTACTTTGTATATTCAGCTCGACGTGTACAACTCCGAGTGCGGCCACCTAATACCAAATACATCGTGTTCGATGATGTGGCAGTATATCATCGTTCCTACCTTCAGCTTGCGCTTGTGCCTCTCTCTCTTTGCAAGTGTCGTACAGAAAGAAATCAATCAAGATAGAATTGACCTTGCCTTGAGCTTCAGGGTGCTGTTTCACCATCTCTCTTCGCAGGAGCTCAACTGCCCAGATACTACACCCTCTGATCTCAACCTCCAGATCCTCCCCTGACATCAGCTCTTCCTTTCGCTTAATCTTTGCCTCGAGACGTGGCGAGTACCAAAGCACATTGAGCGATTGCAGCATTTCTGGTATTCGATAATCTGGGAAGATGGTGATATGGTCGATGTCAGTGAACGAGCCCCAGTCCTGGCCGTCAAAGGCTGCCCAAAGGTCTGCAGCAAATATTTGTGCTTTCTTGTACAATTTCACAGTCTTGCTGTGAAATCGGTGCTCATCTCGAAACGCTGGGAAATGTTCGACCAGGAGATTGACCAAACGAGCAGCAGAATTATTGGCTTGCTTAACAATATTTACAGGAGAAGCGTCGAAATGATCTTGAAGGAGCCCGCCTGTTTCACGAAGGATAGATATGCGCTCATCCAGGAGTGGCATCGCTTCGTCCGTAGCTGATCTAAAGACATGTCGAAGTTGTTCATCTGTAGCTTCGATCCAAAAAGTAGGAGTGGTGATGGGTGTCCCTACTTACCTGTGATGAGCGAGTGTCCCTCTGGAAGCTCGCCAGCCTTTTCGCCAAAGGCGAAACTCACCTTCGTCTAGAGCTCTTTGAAGACTCGCCACAAGTGACCAGTATCCAGTCCATTTCCGATCGTGATAGTCAATCTGAAATCTCTTGTCTTCACTGAGTTCAGACCAAAAGCTAAAATTCAGAAGATCCATAGTGAAGATGAAATGGACGGTGCTCTCGTCCTTGCCTTTGGGATGAAGTTTGTGGTCAGACCATGCAGTTGTCGAGAAATTTCTTGCTTGCATGAGCTGCCAGATTGACGACGCAGCGGCTTTAGTACCGCTCGAAACGATACTGACATCGATGGAGTTATCATACACATACTCAGCAGACTGAAGTACTCCTGTACTTGGTGGTTCAGATGCTGCCCCTTGGCCCAGCCCGAGAGATTGCCGCAGCAACGCTAGCAATTCCACGTCGGCCTCATCATCAGACATCACTGAATCTACCCAGGAGACAGAGTATGGATATAAATCGTAGCGTAACAGGGAGGGAAACTCCCAATTCGTGGAGCGAAGAGGACACAGGATCTGCGGCACAGTGTGATCTTTCTTGGCAAAGTCCGCGTACAGAGTACCCTAGGTCGTGCTAGGGTACACAGGCTTCGTATCACAATTCAGCTTATTTAAGCAGAGTTCTAAAAAGGTTAAACCTTCTCGGGGCGCCCGGGGGTTTAGTTAGGGCTCGTATGGAACTTTAGACAGGGGGAGAGCGCCGCGTGAGACTGCGTCGCAACTTCGCCTACAATAATGCTTTCTATTATCACTCAACATTAATGCTATTCTTTTCGGCTTCACTTGATGCTCATCTGTGCCGGTGTGGTTCTTTCGCTCCCGAACCCGGCGGTCAACCCTCTTGATCCGGCCGCCTTTTGCCTTTTGCGCTGTCAACATCTTCCTCCGACCATGCCAGTATAACCATCTCGACCATGCCTCCTGACAGCACGTCTACTCCTAGCCTACGACCAACTGTCGCTCCTCGCGACCGCTTCCAGCGTCAATCGCTTGGGACCTTACTTGGTCTACTCAAGAGTGTAGGTTTCATCGCGCATGTCCTAAGAACCTGGCTCACATACTGATTTAGGCACGCGTTCTCCTTGTTGGCGCTGGGGGTATCGGATGCGAGTTACTCAAAAACCTGGTGAAATCAAACTTCGGAGAGATACACGTGGTCGACCTCGATACGATAGACTTGAGCAATCTCAATCGGCAGTTCCTCTTCCGCAACGAGCACATCAAGAAGTCCAAAGCCTTGGTCGCCGTAGAAGTCGCCCAAAAGTTCAACCCTGATGTTAAACTAGTCGCGCACCATGCTAATATCAAGGACGCGCAGTACAATGTGGAATGGTTTGGTGGGTTCTCGATGGTCTTCAACGCGTTGGACAACATTGATGCAAGGCGGCACGTAAATCGAATGTGTCTTGCGGCAGATGTACCGCTCATCGAGTCTGGCACCACTGGGTTCAGTGGCAACGTGCAGGTGATAAAGAAGGGCCTCACAGCGTGTTATGAATGCAAAAAGAAGGAAACACCCAAGTCGTTCCCGGTTTGTACAGTGCGAAGCACCCCTAGCCAGCCTATCCACACCATAGTCTGGGCAAAGAGCTATTTGCTGCCAGAGCTCTTTGGCGACAGCCAAGATGCGGTAGCCAATTTCGACGACTCGGTGAATTCGGAAAATGCAGAAGAAATTAGAAAACTAAAAGAAGAATCACAACAACTCAGATCACTCAGAGAAGAGATGGGCAACGTCGGCTTTGCACAGAGAGTGTTCGATCAGGTGTTCAGGAAAGATATCGAGCGGCTACTCAGCATGGAAGAATACTGGAAGAACAAGAAAGCGCCAACTCCTCTTTCCTACGATGTCTTTGCCGCCGGATCCGAGAAAGTAGATGCGTCCATTTCGACCAACGACCAGCGACTGTGGTCTATCCCCGAGACATTTGTTGTGTTCAAGGACTCCATTTCAAGACTGTCGAAACGTCTTGCGGGTGAGCGTACCAAGGCTGTCGAAAGCGGGTCGCCAGACCCGACCATTGAGTTTGACAAAGATGACGACGACACGCTGGATTTTGTCACAGCCGCGGCAAATCTCTGGTCGGCAGCTTTCGCAATTGAGCCAAAGTCGAAATTCGACACAAAACAAATGGCAGGCAACATCATTCCCGCTGTTGCAACCACCAACGCAATGGTTGCTGCTTTGTGCGTATTTCAAGCATACAAAGTCATTAGAGGTGACATCGGACGAACTCGTGAGTTGTTTCTACAAAAGGCAAATATGGTCGGTGACTTCAGCGACAAACCGAAGCCCGATTGCTTAGTTTGCGGCCGAGCACTGGGGCGTGTTAAGATTAATCTAGAAAAAGCAACCGTGAAAGACCTCGTTGATACCCTCAAAACACAGCTCGGGTATGGAAACGACTTCAACATCAACATCGAATCTCCACAAATCCTCGTATACGACTACATGGAATCAGATGACGACGAAGAAGCAGCGGCAAAACGCCTGGGGATGAAGCTGACTGATTTCGACGTCTTGGCGGGCACCTCATTGATCGTTCACGATGACGACGGCGATGAGCCGCGGGTTGATTTGCAACTCTTCGTGGAGCAAATGGTGTCTAAAGACAAGGACACTCGACCCATCGACCTTGTTCAGAATGGCGACATGAAACTGGACATTCCTCGAAAAGCTCGGGAACGGCCTTTAGAACTCAATGGAGCAACAACGTCAAGAGCCAATGTTCAGGGTCCTGAAGCTAGCCTCAAGCGTAAACGTGACATCAACGACGAAGGTGCAACCGATGAGACGCCCGCAAAGAAAGTACAGCACGGAGTGAATGGCGTAACAGGCAACGAAGGTCCTATTATTCTTGATGATGGCGAGGATCAGAGTGCAGGTCCTATTGTCCTTGACTGAAACCAACCGAAACTGGTGATTTCCAATGAAGTACAAACTGGGAGATTAAAGGATGCTCCTAACTGCTTGAGATCAGTTAAATCCCTTCAAAGTATATGCGCAGTAGCGGCTTCTGTGGCTGCCTGGGACTGGAATTAATGTTTCGGTCACCAAATCCTCAACTTGAGCTCAATCTGCAAGGCGGTTCGGAATCCGGCAAATCAAGAAGAGTCAGCCACGCGTCAGGAAGGATACCTTTCGCCATGACTTTGGTCGGTCCCGAAACATCAAACACTCGTGTGCTGCTGACCACAAAATGAGCTTCCTTTGGATCCTGGTTATTGATTTTGAGAATATCCTGAGGACATGCGCTCATCACGACGATGCAATCTTGCATAGCCTTCAGAACCACATAATCGTCTTTTCTGCTTACTGGAGGATCGAAGCTCAAGTCTCCACCCGCCGAGACCATTTCGTTCACATAGGAGCGCAGTTTGACCGGTATGTTCATCCACAGGTTCAATGGATCAGGAGGACTAGGGTGCAAGCCTTCAAGCCCACAATCCTGCAGCAGACCTCCACGGAAATTGTCGGCACAGTTATCATGATACTCACCACTTGGGACACCAAGTTCATGGTAACGATAGATGTCGCACGCAGCCATGAGCGTATCGTGGACACAATGCGGGTGAGTCGTGTCCTCCACGAGTTGGAGAATAGGCTGGCGGGTGTTGGTGAGGAGGACATCTCCTGGTAGTGGTGTCAAATGGTGGGTAGAGGCGCGAGTGTGGCACATGGACATGTATTCATACGTCGGCTGCTGTTGCGCCTCTCGACTCATAAAGGTTGGGTTTGGAGCACGCAATCGAGGAGGAAGTATTGCCCATGTGTCGACGACCTGAGTCCCGTGGCTATTGATCACTTTTATTATATGATTCTTGTGAAGTGGCACTGCCACCCCAGTTCTGGCTGGAATAGTACAAATCTCGCCAAGGGCGTATTTTGATGGAGGAAGAGAAGCCATGATAGCTGATAAATATCCAGTCTTGTCTCGCGCACAAAGAAAAGAGGAATGATACTTCCCTTTCTGCAAATTCGAAGTTCCATTCAAGGCCCCAAGCCCATGGCCGTGCGTCGAACTCCGACAACGGAGAGTGACGAGTGCCTTTTGCCTGGGCGCTATCTTCCGTATCATGTAGGTAGCACAAAGCGCGCTTTCTGGAAAAGAACGTCTCTTGTTCGGCACGAACAGGGTATAGAATATTGAAGTGCCAAGTCAAATTATGTACACAACGCCTGATCAGCGAGACATCGCTAACGTGGACGAGCGGCTCGAAGATTTGTGAGAGGAAGTTGCGACATAGCTACCAAAAACAGAGCGGCGAAGATGCCAAACTTTGAAGATCATGACCTCTTCGCCGACGAGATCTGTGCTATGTGTAATAACGTGCCGCTATCTCAGCGATTCTGGGTTGCAAGAAGTGAGTATGTATAGGGACAGGCCGGCCTGAACGAAGTGCCGGCCATAGCTTGGGTCGTTCATCCGCAACGAGAACCGTCGCCTTTCAACAGCTAATAATGCCTCGATACTAACATAGCGCAGCTACAAGGGCTCTTACTCCATTATAGCTTAGTATTTGCTTTGATTGAGGTAGCTCAGCTTCTGTCCTCTTCTGATTGGGACGGATCGATTTGCGTTTCCGCCTTTGCTCGTACATTATTACATAATTCTGCTGCGGTCCATAATGCCGATATTTAGACGAACCTCAAGAGCGAAAGGGCGGTTAGCCCGCCAGCTAACACTCACACCTTGCACTCAGCAGCAGCCAAATTTGGTTTCCCATTTTGAATTCAATACCGCGTTGCTTACCTTCCACTTTGGGGCATCTAATCCAATCTCTATTCGTCACTGTAAACGTACCGTCTCGGTATATTTGACGTAAGAGTATCTACCTCCCTTATTGCATATTTCGAAGGTGCACGGATGTCTTTAACATTGTTCATCCAATGACACCCCCAACACCAAGGTCATCCAGGTTCCTACCGCAGACCGAAGGTGACGTTCCGATCATTGATAAACATGAGAGTTTCGACGATGTTGTGGCCAAATTGGTAAATTACATTGGCAAAGCAGTCGAGACTGCCTACAGCTATGAGCAGCTCAGAACCACCTTAGCGGGACAAAATCTACGGTCACTCGTTTTGGGACTCAGCGAGGATTGCCACCACCCAGCGCTTGTTACCGCATTGTTGTGAGCAAATTCATACCTTCACATGCCTTTCGGAAGCTAACATATCATAGAGCATCAAGATATACCTTTGGATCGAAAAACCAAGAAGATCCAAAATTGGCAGAAAGTCGAGCAGTTGCGTGTGAAATAGTGGCTTTCCACTATCTAGCGTATCTGTCGGAGGCTGAGCTGATCGATCAACTGCTCTACGAGCTGCCTGCTACGCAGGATGACACAGACCACAGCTTCATAGCCTCCAGCGCGTTACCAAGCAGCGACGTGCATGCTGAGACTACTCCTCTCCTGCAAAGAGACCAGAACGGGCGCCGCTCAGGTTCTTCACTGTCATCACAATCTACGAACCGAAACGCTAACTTCGCTGCAAGCGGTGTCACGGGGGAAGCGGAAGATGGAGATGAAGAGAGTCTTGCCGAATCCTTAGCAGGCATGAATTGCCTCGAGATAGCAGCCATCGCAAATGCCAAAAAGTTTTTGTCTCAACGGCTCGTGCAAGACGTCGTCGAAGACATATGGAATGGCAACATTGTTTTTTGGCAATCGCTGAGCACCAACGCAAAGAAAACCCCGAAGATATACAACAAAAGGACTGCAGATCCTTTCTCGCGGCTTAGAGTGCCGAAATACCAGAAAGCCTTTCAGATAGCTTTCTTTGCTGCTTTCATCATCTTGTATTACGCTGTTTTGGTCCAACGCGGTCCCAGATCTGTCACCACAGTCGAGATCCTCCTTTATATCTGGATTGCTGCTTTTGCATACGATGAGTTTGGAGAGCTCAGAGACGCTGGACTGCTGTTCTACAAAACCGACTTTTGGTCAATCTGGGATATTGCCATCATCCTCGACGGCCTAGCCTTCTTTGTGACTCGACTCATTGGGCTAGTTCGGGACAGCAGCTACATAACTGATGTCGCCTTTGATATTCTGTCCATGGCAGCCCTTTTCCTTGTTCCCAGGTGGGCATATTCCGACGACACTGGCACGAAATATCGAATAACATAGCATAGAATATGTTCAGTCGCTTCGCTTAACCCGTACTTTGGGAGCTTGCTACCCGTCTTGAAGCAAATGGTATGTCTCAGAAATTTCATATCTACTTACATGATCACGCCTGAACCTAACCATTGTTGAAAGACAACCGCTTTTTGCAAGTTTTTACCGGTCATATGTATCCTTTATCTCGGATTTTTGACCACCTTCACAATGCTTGCACGAGACCGTCTGAGCCTGAAAGAGGTCTCTTGGTTGCTCATTAAAGTGTTTTTCGGAAGTTCATACCTTGGGTTTGTGAGTATCCACCCATTTTGCTGTTCAAAACTTCTTGAAGCGGGTTGTTCTAACAGAATCTCACCAGGATGTTGCTGTCCAGGTAAGGCGTCACCATGTTTGGCATCAGATGATGCTCTTCAGTGAGAGCAGAAACTGATCTTAAAGCAGATCAGCCCAATCTTCGGCTACACGCTTATGTAAGTTTTGCTTTTCGGTTCGCGTTCGGTATCCATACGAGATGGTTAGCGAATGAACGATGGTGTCCGACGATCCTGGCTTGATATCCACTCACCCGCATAAGCATCAAGTCACGGGCCTATCAGAGTACCTAGCCATTTATGCTAACGCTTTGGGATTCGCAATAGGGTCATTTTTGTCGCTCTGACAAATATTCTGCTCCTTACAGCACTAGTGTCGCTAGTAAGCAACTCTCTCACTGAGGTAAGTGACCATTTTGTCAGGCTTGGGTGCCAAGGACTGGTCGCAGAGTCGACCCGCATTGGCGCCTTATTAGTGTGCGCTAGTTGCCACCTCTACGCTAAGAAGGCGTAGTCCATGCCGCGACCGTTTCAAAATTACATCGTAGGCTGACCTCGAACAGGTTATGGCTCATGCGAGGGAGGAGTACCTTTTCCAGTATTCCGTTTACGTGCTTGAAAGCTGTACTTCCAGTCGCCTCACCTATTTTCTGCCGCCCACAAACCTCATCCCATTATTATTTGTGCGTCCTTTGCGGCTGATCCTGCCTTCAAGTTCGGTTCGACACGTACGAGTCATGTTACTGCGTATCGTCTCGGTGCCGTTTGTGGCTTTGATCTGGATCTATGAGGGCTCGTGCCGGCTCCGCGGCGATCACCATCGCCCAATGGCACATGTTCATTCTCGCCCCCTGTTCACCAGCAAACCTTCGTCTAGTTTTGCTCGTACACCAGAGCTAAGAATGACCCGAACGCTTAGAAGATCGAATCCATCCAGACCGGGAAGTTCGAGCAATGCCTCTCCAGGAAATGCTTCGAACGTGGAGGAAAGACCGGATTTGATTGCATTGGTGCAGAAGTTGAGCTTTCAGGTTGATGAACTGACTGCATTGGTAGCCAAAAACGCTGATTGAACTGTAAAGCAAATCGCGATAATGATCAGCGGAAAGGAAACACTGGACCCACTTGCGTTGTAAGTGCCACAGGTCATATCCACAGAATCACCCTCGCAGGTGTGGAGGCTCCCATGCGGGAAACCACCATTAAGATAACGACTTCGCATTCCAAGAATGAGCGTCATTTCAACGTTCGTGGGCCACACGCAAGGTGGCCTGCATGCCGAAATCCAAAATTTACGTATCCCTGCAAGCTGAGCGCACAGGGCCGACAGAAGCGCCGGGCATATGCTCAAGATGTTAACGTACTCGCCATCCCGGTCCCTACCCCACTGCCCAAGCTAATAATGCCTTTTTGTCTTCTAGGTATATCTCCGCATTTTGCGTCAAACGACTATTGGCATGCTTTGCACTCAGTGATTCTGCGCAAGCGACTAAATGAATGTGAATAGCTTATTCCGAGGCCGACATGCGACCTCTATGCTGCGAAGAATCGCGTAGCATAATCGAATACTAGCGGCCCAAACTACATCTTAAATACCAAGGCGACAGCCGTAAGTTGACATGAGGTCGAGGTCTGGACTTAATCTCCTAGGGACGACCAGTGTTTAAGTTTGATAGGCCACATCACGTCTGAACAGCGTTTACCTCGTCTCTATACCGCCTTGAAACTACGTTGTGTGGTCTGAGTTTCGACCGTGAGTGACGCTCAACACCAACATCTACCAAATGTCGGCCAAGATTTTGCACAGTACTGCTGGAAATGAACACTTATCTATCACTTTCCCAACTCCAATCACTATTGCTATGATGGACGAAGTACAGCATGATGCACAATGTCTTCGACTGGTGGACTCAGTGCCTCAAAACAGCCTTCGGCCGTACTCGCCTCCCAGCCATCCACAGCATTTTTTCCATCCACAAACGGCAACAGCACCATACTGGCCCAATCTTCCATACTCGCCGGACCACACGATTCAACCTCAGATAATGCTCCCGCAGGCAGCACCTCAGCAGATGACTTGGGTATATTCTCAACCTCAAATTTACCAAGAACCTCAGTATTTGGTGCGCACGGTTGCAAGCACTACCTGCTTTTCACTAACGGCACATCCAGGGCCATGTTTCCTACTCAACGCCAATTCGATCGCAAAACGATTCTCCCTCATATCCGAATAGCTCCGCAAATTCAGTTTCTTCATGTCGAAGTTCCCCAGCGATGCCACAGGTTAAGTGGGCCTCAAAGAATGAGCTAAGGCAGATCGACGAAAACAACCCAAACAACATCAACTTAGACCCTTGCTGTCATTTGGTTGGAAGCAGGCCAAATCTCAGTCCGAAGGTTGTTGAGAAGACATCATCTGCAATTGAGTCTGTGATAGATGACACTATCATCAAGACGACTCAAACGCCGCATTTTGAATTCCAATGCAAGTATTGCCCAGCGTCTTTCACAAAAAGGTCGAGCCGGAAGGAACACGAGAAGAAGCACTTGGCGGTTCAAGAGAGAGCTCATTGTGACAAATGCAACAAGGACTACGGCAGACAGGCGGACCTGGCTCGCCATCAACGAAGCGTAAGGCAATCTATGCTCTAATACCAGATCTACTATTGACCCGAACCTTGCAGATCCATAGACAAGATCGCTTCTACTGCCAATATTGCCCCAAATATTTCAATCGAAGTGACATGCTTAGAAGGTTTGCTTACCAAGATTTTGGATACATCAACATCTTTGTTTTCTAACGAGCCACAGGCACGAAGCCGGATCCTGCTTCAAGAAACGACGACAAAGCTCTTGAAGCAAAGAAATGTACAAGGACCACCTGATGAGAATCGAGTGCAATTCCGTACAGGGTTTCAATGTTTCCAATACGCCGCAAGGCTCCTTTTCACGATGCGATGGCCGATTATCAAGAAGGGAATTCGATCCAGTGCCTCTGCAAACGACTACCATTGCAGCAGCTAGCTATGACACACTAGAATTTGCCATCGGGAGAGGTTTTGTTCAACGCTTCGGCTTTTTTATCCTAGAAGAAAGCTCTGCCTTCCGCCGATGTTTTCTTTCAGGCAATGCGTTGACCTTACTACAACAGTACTGCAGTTAGGCACTTGCTCTCTTACTCTCAATTCGAGTCCAATAATTTTGAAGCTCATGCCTTGTCTATAAAATGTCTTTAATGTGCTTTGTTTGATCTATCATTAACTGACTGGGATATTGTAGAGCCACCATCATAGTCAATGTAACATCTGTGCCTAGAACGGATCAGTATAGTTTTTGCGCCAGGCATCTTCGAGTAAGCGGGTTTCTCGATTGGTGCAAGAGCCGCTATATCCCAAGCCACTCACCTTAAGGCCAACTCTGGTTTTTCCAAGGTTGATAGACCCTAGCACCCTCCCACACGGAAGAGGTGATGTGCTGAAATGTCGTTTTAGTCGCGGCGTCAAATTTCAGTGCCCCCGGCTTATCAAGCCCCCACTCCACCGCGATCTCAGTTGCGCGTCTTGGTACTGACAAACGTTTCTTACACCTTGATATAATTCCCTTTCGCAAAGATCGTTCCACGGCATCTAGGAACGGTGATTGTGACCAACAATATATTGACATTACAAGCTTCTAAGGAAAATACGTGGTCCCCCCTTGGAGTCTAATCAACATTATGCTAAGCAGATCTACCAGCTTCGTGGTAGGGTTAGTACTGGCGAAAAGAGCATGATAAAATCTAAGCGAGATCCACACGACTGTCAATCTGGTGGGGAGTACATTCACACCAATTTCAAGCTTGTAAGTCAAAGAGCGAGGCGTTAACATTGGGAAAGATTCGGCGGCGGGAGCACTGAAATCATAGGTTACCGACAGTGTGGTTCAGCAATCAGGGTTGTTGATCCGCCTTCCGAAGTCGTTCCAGTGTGATTTTAGAGACCTCCACACGACTGTCCACACCAAACAAAACAAAACAAGGGCCACAAATCAAAACTCTGTCTAAAACGCTCCTAGCCTCTTAGAGAAGTCCTCTTTTCCCCGCGGATATCTAAGAACTATAGATGCTGGAGTCGCCTGTGGAAGACGCGCACGAGGTCGTGCTTGGAGCTCATGGAAGTCAAGTGACCCAAAATCCGGATCGCATGCATTTGCCCCGTCGCCATAACATGCTTCCTGCAAAAACGGACGCACGATCGACCTTAGACCCATCATTGTGACACTTCTCCACAACTTATCCCACCCAGCGTCAGGCCCGGCCAGTCAAGGCGAAATTCTCGTGATTGTCCACCTAAGCGAAAGCCGCTATAGCCTCCCAACGGCTGCCAGACCGTGTCAAGGCCCGAACACCATACGCGAATCAGCTAGACGAAAACCTCGATTTCGGATAAAGCGTGTTAAGCTCGAGGCAAGTGCAGCACCGACAAGAGCACCAGAGTCGGGAAAATTGGAGGAAAATTGAAGCATTGGTTTCCGGAAGTGGTTTTTCTCCCTTTGCACATCGATACCTCATCCGAGGCGCCGTATTCCTGGTGACACAACAGTTTCGCGGGCCGCACCCAAAATTCTGATCCAGGCCGTGGAGGCCGGCCATGCAGGGTTGACGAGATATGCCTAGACTTAGTGCTTCGCGGAAGACGTTGCCGCAGCTTTTGGAATGGAATCATTGTCGCCCCTTTTGGGAAATCGACAGGTTGCAAGGCACTCACACTCGAAGATCTGCTTCTAAACAAGCTGTCGTCTAACGACGGCACTATGCAGCAGGCCAAGAAGCTGGTCGAAGTGCGAGAGATGCTTTCCTTTGGGAAGTCTCAGACTCCAAATTGCACACTTAAGTGGAGCCGGCATCCTACACCGTGAAAGGAAGCTCTGGCTCTCCCGACGGCCCTGCTACATACATTGACTCGCCGGTAATAATGGGGCTGGAATTCGTGAAAGACGACATTCCCTGATCTCTACGAACAAAGAATGTCTGAGAAATCATCACACCGTCCTCGTTGCTCATGTTGTAGACTCAGAAGTCGCTGAGACACCAGAGGGCATTCATGCAACAGATATAATCCTACTCGTCGAAGCCAGCAAAAAGTGCAGACCTGGAGGGTTGATCATTCCAGATCACCGATGGAAAAGGGCAGTGCACGCTTGTCTGCAATCCATGGGCGCAATGCCCCCAAAAATTTCCTGGACGACGGCAGAGCGGAGCTCATTCTGTGCGATTATGCCTCGCGTCGAGCTCTGAATTTTAAAGTTTCCTGTACTTGAGGGCACGGTTTTCGTTTGCTGAGGAACCGACATGCTTGTTATATAATACCCCTTTGCATATTGTGTACGCGACCCCTGAAGACTCCAGGACCTGGGCCCCTAACATTGCGGAATATAGACCTGACGCCATCGATTGTCAATCCGTCTCTGCGTAGTCAATCATCGGTTCTCCTCCATGGTGTAGTTCATTGTCAAGTCGCGCATCCTTAACAACACTGATGAAGCTCACTGCTGGGCTGTGTTGTGCCTCTCGACAAGGATCTTGGTAAATCGGTTAAGTTACCACTTGCAATTAGGTAATGAGTTTGGTTTGGAGGCTACCTGGTGTGGAAGGCGCGATTGCAGTGGGGTATAATAGCTGCGTTTCTGTCTTTTCATCTTGATCACAAAAAGTGCATACATTACATCTTCACACTGGTAGGGCTCAGGGGCTCTTAGAGGGGGCAGGGGGGGTTCGAAGTTCCCACGAAATGGGACCCACCTTCAGGAGGAAAACTTAAAACTTGAAGCAGGCCGGGAAGGCTACTTGGCAGCCTTGGAGATGAATCTGGTATGTCTTCCGCCATTGGGGCCTGCGATTCGTCATGGTCCACTTTCTGACATGTTCTTCAATAGAGAGTTGGCTCGCTGCCCAATGCGCAGCGCATTCCAAAAAAGTCCATACAGGCCATGGTCAATATTCTAGCTGCGTGGAATCCCGGCGAAGCTGATGTTGTAGGTCTTCTGTCGTGTGTCTGGCTGGGAGCTAGTCCCCTCCCCTTCGATGCTGCTTCCATACACGAAAAAAGTATCAAAATAAGGGAGTTTTTTAAACAGTGGCAGACATGGCCGATGCCGATGAGCATCTGATTCCGTCTCTGGATTCAGCGCGTCATTCCCGCACACGGGCACGCTCTGCTGGAGAGAGCGAAGATGCTGACCGCAGAAACTCCGAGTCGGATTCTGATTCTGATGCGGCGCCCGACTACCGTTTTCTCTCCACCACGACAGCGTCGAAAAAACATCATGCTCTGCCCGCTCGAGGCACCAAGGACTTTGAGCCGAACCCGACCGTGCGACAAGCCAACACTCTCGAGGCCTCGCGCAGAGCAATGAAAGAGGTCCTCGGCGTTGTCCGGGTCCACAATTCACGCGACTACGAGAATGTAGGCGTCTATTTCCCTCAGTCGGCGGATTGGGACGCCCAGCGTTTTGAGGAGATCGCTTTGCGCAAAGTCGAGGATCCGGTGAAGAGGCAGAGGCTGCGAGACTCAAGCACACTCAAAGCTGGAGAGGGGAGGTGCGTGGCTGTTGAGAAGTTTACAAGCACCTTCTCGCGAACCGTCGGTCGCAGTGACAGGAGAAACTGGCTTTGGCTGTTGCCTGAGGAGGCGCTGTTTCTGATTGAAAGAGGAAGTTTGGATATCAGGTATGCAGTAGAGGAGGACGAGAACGAGGACGAGGACGAGGCTCTGGAGAAGTGTCACCACGAAGCAAGCGTCGACGAGGCTATTTCAACTGCTGAGCATGAGGAAAAGATTTCGACAGATGGAGAAGACATCAAACTCCCGGCGAGCGATGTTCCGATGAGTCTTCAAGGCGCCTATGCTGCTTTCATTGGAAAAAGTGGCTTGACGCTGGAACGCTACCTTGTCTACGCAAACCTTCGCCGGAATGGATACATTGTACAGCGGACTCCGACCTGGCACGGGCCCTTCGGCAGCACCAAGCTAGGCGGCCCCGACGATCGTTCTCCGATGCAGCAGACCGAAGTGGCTGCTTGCGAATCATCTCACCAGTCGCAGCCATCCCCGCTGTTACCACCCTTGATCTTCAGGCTTCTATCGTGGATGTTCAGATCTGCTCCAAAACCTTCCGCTACCCCATGCCACAACTCCGTCAACGGTCCGCTGGCATCTCCCGGTTTGTTTCGCAGCTATGGGGATATCTTCCGGCAGCTCCATTTAATCCAGCAGTACGACATCAGAGTACCTGCCTCGGCCTCGACCTCGACCTCGTGTCTTCTATCAGCTCCTGCTGATGATCCGAGTCCAGCTTCATTTCAGTCAGGCCACCACAGACACTCAGCCTCACCATTGTTGCCGACTTACCACGTGCACAAGCCTTCGGCGGTCCATGGGTATAAGAAGTCCGCGCCCCCTCCACCGCACTACACCGTTGTTGTCCTCGACGCCCGGGCTTCTGGAATTCCTACCTCGGCACAGCTAGGTGAGTTGCTGTCGTCCATGGCAGACGACGAGCTGGAAAACGCGCCGAAGAAAAGGTTGGAAACGAGGATCAAATACGGCAAGAGAAATGTTCTGATGGCCATTGTAGACAGTGGCTTGGTGAGTTATATGAGATTCAGCGGAGGAGGGTTTGATTCCGGAAATGTCCTCTGGGAGGAGAACGAACGAAGAGGCGTCCAGAAGAGGGGATCAAACGGTCATTATGGACGTGGTAGGGGACGGGGCAGGGGAAGAGGACAAGGAAGACGATGATAATGGGAATGAACTGTCGTGGCAGAGGATGATGCATGTGTATGAACACCTGGGACCAGCGAGTTTACAGACCATGGTTATGATAGAGCAGATACCCCACTCGCGATTTGAGGTTTGGATAAATAGATTCTAGATAGAGATCAACGCTGCACCAAGGTCAACGTTGACCCACTCATGGACTGCTATAGTGGAAGGTAGCATCTTGTCTTTGTGAAATACATATTGATTTGATACGGACAAAATTGAGCTTGTGTCCTTACTGAAGAACGTCCAGCTCAGTGAGTTTGCTATGATCTGGACTGCGTGAAAATACCGGGACAATTGTTCTTCCATCTACTGTAGACGTCTCTACCATTGAGGAAGAGGGGCTGGACGTATATGCTTGAGATGGGTTCCTATCGACCTTTGAGTCGTTTCACGAAATGCATGAGCAGCGTCGTCCCTGCGTTCCGAGGGAGCAGCAAGTCTGTATGCTGCTTGCTTTCAATTGGCCCTGGCGCTTCACAGCCCTGATTGCAATATGCGGAAAGGCGTTACCAGAGGCTCTTCCGGGCAATTTACCGCAGTATAGTCTCGGTACGATCGTATGGTTTGGCTTGCATTGTGTATGAGGTCCAATAGTGGGCTCGTGCCTTCAAGGTCGATTTTGCAACGATTGGAAGATCAGGGAATTGTCGGGTGTATGTCTGCTGAATGCATAGACTACTGCCCGCGACCACTTCTCTTCAGTTTCACGTATCCAGATAGTCAGCGGCCATCAGCAGCTCCAGACACAGATCAGCAGGGATATCCATGTCTGCAACTCCGGTGCTGTTTCGGTGCTTCTCGTTGTAGTAAAAGTATTCAACGACCTTCTCCAGGACAATCCCGCTGAGGTTCTCGAGATGGCACACGCCGCTTTGGGCTTCGCTGAAGTTGCCTTTGAAACGAGTCTTGTTAGTAGCTGGCGCTGAGGGATGGTGCCCTAGGTGTCCTTGGATAAAAACTCACTCTGCACATCAAGCATGCGTCGAATGGTTCCTGAGATGCAGGCTGCCGAACGACGCACGTGGAACTCGAAGCCGTCAGCTGAGACGAGTGTCACAAATGGTGAGAGCTGCTTAGTGTGTGCCATTATGTTGGCCGTGGAGATGTGTATACACACCGTGAGCTATGGCTGGCAATTGTTATTTATCGAGTCTGAACGATGCCGGCACACATTTGGCTGGCCAGAAAAGGCGGACTTCGTCACGTGTCGACGTGCACTTTCCACGGTTGACCAGTCTTAACCGTATAATTTTTCCGTTGCATCGTGCGCGACCGTACCACTTTACGCGTCACGTCCACACGCGTGCCCTCGTGGACACATCCCGCAGTCACACCGTTCGACATTCACGACATTATAGTTGCGAATCTTCCGCAAGCCGTTGCATACTGTTCCCAGAATCATATACTGACAATGGGTAAGCTTACAAGAAATTGTCTCTGATTGTGTCTGACTTCTCCAGATTACAGTTACGGCAACAATTACAGCACTGGATATGGCGCTGCCGGCGCTGCGGACGGCGGCGGCTTCATGGGAGGAGAAGTCCAGAGCAGCCCAGCGGGTGGGAAACCTGGCTACGGCAAGGACACCGTAAGAATGGTCACCATCAAGCAAATCATTAACGCTCACCACCCGCACCCTGATGCCGAATTCAAAATCGACGGTGACATTGTAACCCAGTTGTCGTTCGTGGGACAGATACGGAACGTAACAACGCAAGCAACGAACATTACCTACAAAGTCGACGATGGCACGGATATTATCGAAGTCAAACAATGGATCGACAGTGAATCAAATCAAGACGAGATGGACATGGATCTAAATAAATCAAAACTGGAGGAGAATTGTTATTGTCGGGTATGGGGTCGATTACGGGCTTTCCATGACAAGCGACATGTGCAAGCGCACATTATACGGCCGATTACGGACTACAACGAGATCAACTATCATTTGCTCGAGGCCACGGCGATGCACCTCTTTTTCAAGTATGGTCCTCCTGCTGGCACCGGCAACGACCAGAAGATGTCGCAACATGGTCAAGTCAATGGAAACGGTCCCGAAACGATCGGTGGCAGAGACATGCCCAAGCATCTTTCACCAAGAGCCGTTCAGGTCTACAAGTTCTTGAGAGATTCTCCGCAAAGCAACGAAGGTCAACATGTACAATTCATCGCCGGCGGCATGGGCTTAGAAGTCAATGAAGTCTTCAGAGCTGCGGAAGAGTTGGTAGAAGCTGGTCTCACATTCACGACCGTTGACGAACAGACCTGGGCAGTGCTTGATTTTTGAGTGGCCTGTCGAACTGTCATCGCTACTAGTATAACAATTGGACGCGGCAAGTTTTACAAACAACCACGTCGGCATGCAGCGGGATATTTCCAGTCAGCGCACGGTGCGTTGTGAGTCAGCACTCATCCAGAGAGATCTGCAATAGTAAGATTTTGAGATACGAAGCTCAAGTCTCACGTACAGGGTCGAAGCTTGGCGCTTAAGGGTTCGATTGAAACAATATCCGATGGGGCTCGAGCCGAAGTGAACATAGGACTGATTCAACCGTCTGAAGATCGAGAAGCGGCAGGAGTCAGGTATGCAGTAATAGATTGAACTGGGAAATGATCGGAGGCTTCCGATAGAGGCAAGTCCACGCGGTTAGTCGCCAGGACGTCCCTCGGACGTCCTCAACAGGCAACGCTCAGCATCTAGTGGCTTCGCACTTCTGCAACAAGCCGGATAGCGCCTCATGTACTAGACCGAGGGCTGGGGTGGAGCATGGGAGCCATGATAGTGTTATCAATGGATCAAACCGCTTCTTCGCGATCATATACTCCAGGTAGCTCCTTCCTCAATTGACTTTTCACGTTCCTTCCTCTTGCAAATTCACTTTGAAGTGACGATCGAACACTCAGCTCGAAAACTTCGTCTACTCTTCCAACGTGCTGCTTTTCGCAGCTCCAAGAGCTCCGTCACATTTCACTACATTACTTTCCAGCGTCTCAGCGGGACCGAACTATTCCGTTGAAACGCAGTCAACTGTCCGAGACACATTCCCAGACCTCTGACTGCGAAGCCATCTCACACAAGAAGTCGATTATCTCCCAGCTTTTGCAATCTCTAGCTCAGCTAGCAATTCCACAAGCTGATGTCGGTTGAAACACGCGCGTGCTGTGCAACCTTGCGTTACCCATCTCGATACGTCACCGTGTCGAGAGCTCAATTGTCCTCGGTCCATACAGGCGATCTCACACGCCCCGCTGAAAGTAAGAATCGAATTTGAATAAGCCAGGCAGTAAGTGGACAAACTTTGCGACCGTCGGATACTGAAATCAGGCGACAAGGAATAGCAAGTCTAGTAAGACAATCATGGCGGCTGCTGCTGCAAGTATAATTGCTCCAATCCTAGATTCGACTATTATGATCGAAAAGCGTAGCTCGACTGCTGATCAAATTGCGAACGAAAACCGGAACAATTCGATCCGCGTCGTTGCACCTCATGAATACCAAAAAGCAGCTGAGTGTCTTGCGGTAGCTTTCAGAGATGACGATGTCGTCCGCTATGCTATTGATACGCCTGATCGAGCCCATTGGACTGAGGAAGAGCGATATGCGCTCCACAAAGAAGCCATGGAATATGTGACGTACGCGCACTGCCTCAAAGGACTAGTGACCACTGTAGGTGAAGACTATGGTTGTGTTGCGTTGTGGATGCCACCTGGCAAGAACATCGATGATCTGCTCACAATCATTCGCAGTGGTATGTGGCGCTTGAATTGGAAACTGAGCAAAGAAGGTAGGGAGAGATTTTTCAATGAGTTCCTTCCATTGCTTGCGACCACTAAAGCGGAAGTGCTTGGGGAACGTGATAATCACTCGTGGTATTTGAATTACATTGGCACTAAGCCTGAAAGTCGTGGTAAAGGCTATGCCCGACAACTGATCGAGCACATTGGCGCAGTGGTAAGTGTGGTGATTTGAGATTTCTGCAGGATTCACTAACAGTTGTAGGCCGATCGCGCTGGTCAAGCTTGCTATCTTGAGAGTTCCCACGACATCAACGTCAAGATTTACGGGAAAATGGGATTCAGCTTACGAAAGCAGATCTGGCTGACCCGCTCAGACGAAGAAGTTCGGATGGATGTCATGGTCCGAGAGCCACAAGGGATGATCAAGGAGAAATTGTAGTTGAGACCAGACATTGGGACAATTGGCAGGGACTGTGATATTCAACACCACAGTGCACGACGACGGACTGACGACTCATTTCAACATGGGTCCTGAGTATCTGACCAACTAGTTTCGCTCCTTACGATATTTACCAAGTTCACTTCGAGAAGACGAGAAAATTGGGGATTACGGTTTAGCAATACACGTGGTGCAAGTTCTAGGAGTTTGCAAGCGCCTAGTTGGGGCTTAGCTCGGTCCAAATGCGTCATCCAAGGATTATTATTCAACCGCCTCCTAACTTAGGTACCCTGGCGAGCCTGGTAGTAAGAAATAGGAACAAGCAGCATCCTCATAGTATTTTCGAGGTATTCCCCATCTTCTTATTTTACATTTCCTGCTGCTGGAAAGATCATCTTGGCCTACGTCGAAGCGGTTCTGGACGGGAAACGTTGATCAAGATCGGTTGGAGTTGCCTGTCCAGTCCTCGATCGAAATCGAACATGCGCGTGCGACGAAGTAGCAGCAACTTTTGAGATAGACACCCACCGTGGGACACACCTGCTCTCCTTAGCGAATGGGTCCTTCTCGCTCCCCATCACCATCTCCTCCCCGTGGCTCCTTTAAACGTCGCGTTCGACCGTGTGCCCGCAGGGTCGAGCGCGGCTGCTGCTTGATCGCGACATATTTTCCTCTCTCATTCATCTACGGCCTAACGACATGGGCGGTGTTTGTGGAGGCCAGTATAGGCTTCCAGAAGACATCGACCACCCCTCAAATCCCATTGTCGCGAAGATGTTTGTCCTCGCTCGGGATCTTGATGTATATTATGCTCAACACCTGCTACACCACCGCAGTCTTCACTGATCCAGGAAGCCCTCTACAAATCTCGAGGTCAAGCGCAAGAGGAGGGAAATACTCGATATTGCCTACTTCCGAAACCGCACTCGAGACACCCAGTCTCGACACCATTACTGTCTCTTCAACCGGCGGCGCGCGCTACTGCAAGAAATGTCAAGTGCCCAAGCCAGATCGGACACACCACTGTTCGACGTGCAAGAGATGTGTTTTAAAGATGGATCACCATTGCCCCTGGCTATCAACGTGTCTGGGCCTGCATAACTACAAAGCGTTCGTGCTCTTCTTGATCTACACGACGCTATTCTGTTGGGTTTGTTTCATCGGCACTGCATATTGGACTTGGGTCGAGGTATTCGAGTCACGACAATATCTTTCGGAGTTCGCGCCGGTGCAGGTGATAATTCTGGCCATCCTTTCTGGCATCATTGGGCTCGTGATCGCCGGTTTCACTGGCTGGCACATTTATCTTTGTGTCCGAGGACAGACCACCATCGAGTGTTTGGAAAAGACCCGCTACCTAGCGGGTGTACGCAGAAAGGTTGAGCAGAATCGGCACGACCAACACCAGTGGCAGCAGCAGCACAAGAGAGGCCTCTCAGAAGGTGGTATATCCGAGAGCCTACAGAGGGCTGGAGGACAGATCCTCGAGTTCCATGCCAATGCCGTCCCAGGCGCATCGAGATTTGAGGAAGGGGAGGAGCATACTTCTCCCGTAGCTAGCATCCGGGGCAATAATGGTGACGCTCCCCCTCCGCCATCACGATATAGTGACTTTCCGGCCGCTCAGAATGGGTCTCCTGCGCAACACGCCCTAAGAAAGAATTATTCCAACTTTGAGTCTGATCGTGAACGCAATCGGTACGAAGAATATCTTGAGGACAAAGAAATGACGAAGATGCCCAACGCATTCGACTTGGGCTGGCAAAGGAACATGAAACACGTCTTCGGAACGAATCCTTGGTTGTGGTTACTCCCGGTTTGTAATACTTCAGGAGACGGTTGGAGATGGGAGGTTAGCCACAAATGGATGATTGCCTCAGAAGAAGCAGCAAGGAGGAAAGAAGTGCGGTTGCAACAAGCCCAGGCAGGTCAGCACTACCAGGGCTCGCCGGCATCGCAGCGTGTTGTCGGAGCAGGACGACACTACCAGGACGTTGAAAGCCATAGTTATGATGATGACAACGCTGTCCACGGAAGTGCTTCAATGTCGTTGCAAACTCTCCACAAGTCAGCACGGAAGCAACGTCGAGATTTTGATCGTGGTGGAGAGGATGGAGAGATTGGCAGTTTTGAAGTCAGCGACTCCAACGATAGCAGTCCTGCTCGTAGTAACCATGCTGACTAGAATAGCTTGCAGCCACGAAGCCACGATGACCAGATAGCATTGAGCACGTTTCAGATTCAGTCTCTCTCGCGTTCCATCCGCACAAGCTGTAGTCCTACCCTGGAGACGAGTCTTCATGTGTGCATAAGCGCTCGTTAACCAAGACGTTGATACGCTCGTCGAGTTCAAAGAGTCAGTATCTATGAGTCGCATTGAATAAAGTTACCTGAGGCTGCTAATCAAGATTGCTTCTACAGGTTTGACTCTTGAGGACCACAGGAGCACGAATTCAAGGCAGCGTAGCGCAATATTCAAATCCTGCGGAAACGATGAGTAGCTCGTGAATTACTTAATGCGGGCTGTTCAATTAAAAGTTCAGATCACTTTTCACCTACATGAACACCGCAACCCTGGATCAGCTTCACCGGCCGATTACGGCTGGTAGACATAAGACGGTAATTGATCACTGACATGACATCATTGGAGGTGTCCCTGTGTATATCAATGCGCCTTTTTTCCCTTCGCCAGTTTCGGATTTGCCACCCATGTGACATGATTGATAACAAAGTTCTCGTCCAATCACTGGCTCGGGGCCGGACCTTCGAAGACCCCATTCGGCGGTTCGCCCTAATGTGCTGAGCACACTTTGTACGGGAACTTCGGATACAGTATGGGGTAGCTAGTTCATCCAGAGCGACAAACGTCGACGAGGAGTTATGGAATTGATTCAACAGCTACCACCATGGTCGACGCTGCTGGTAGTGGCAGCGATGACACTTGGCGAGAGCATGCTCGCGGCTCACAAGACGTAATGTACAACGGCCTAGAAATCGTGGAATATCTTGTATATTGCGAATCCGAACTTCGCGGTCTGCGTCTGCGAAGCCGATGCCGCGCAAACCCGGCACAGGGAAGCGGAATCGCACTCGGTCTCAACATGATTGGCCTGGCGAACCAGCCAAGCAGTCCCGAATGCATCACAAATTACGTTTTGATCACTCATTTCGTCGTTACTAAGACGTCTTACCCGTGTTTGACTGCTTCGGTCGCAGTTGGATCCTCTCTTTGGTCGAGATCGACTGAACCCGTCCTGAAAGCCGCTATGACGAGACCTGGGACTTCCCTCACGATCCGGTTGATATTAAATCATGGCACGGATTCCACTTCCCCCAGGTCATCATTTTGCCTGCGCACTAGTCGTGATTACTATTATATGAATCAGACATACCATTGCCACGTCGAAGGCGAACAGACTCTCTTCACAGACATTGATCACATTTAAACAACAAAAGCTCCCAGCTGCGTGGCAAGCTCCTACCCAGCAGAGATACGCCCTTCAGGTTTCAGGATCCTAGGTCGACTGGTATCGAGTGGACAGACACGTTCAGCTGAAGCTCGGAAGGCATAAATCGGCTATCAGTAACCATGGCTGGCGAATACCACGTTCTCGAGCCCTTCCCGCTGTTCGTCGACTCGATTGGTCCGTCTTCACCAGGCTACTTCGCCTCCAAAAGCTACTTCTCGTCGAAGTCGGGACCTCGAAGTCTTCTCGGCCCAACGCTACTTAGCAGGTCTCAACTTGGACCGCAGATACGAGTGCCATCGAAAGTTTCAAACTATATCCGACTACGGTACTACCAGTATGAAGTCACCTTTGGGATGTACGTGATGTCGCCGATGGAAAGACTTGTGATAAACACCATTGTGCTAAGCGTCATGGCTGCGCTGCTGTTTGGTGTCTGCTTCGCTCTTCAGCCACTTCTTATTCGCTCTCTATGTCGCCTCGCGTGGTATATCACCGGGACGCATGCGGGAGTGCAGGATATATGCAAGGAGAGCTTCACCGACATACCACGAGGTTGAATTGAGCTTCACAGCCATGTCGATCAAATTTCGACTGATTCCCTCAGCCATCGAAACTGAATCATATTGACCGCCGGGACTCAAGATGCGTCGCCCAAGACGACGATTTCTACCGAATTGGCTTCTCTACGTCGCAGCCTCGGTCACAACTATTGACACATCAAACAGTGCAAGATAGTCGATCTGCTCAGGAAAGGCGCTCCCTGAACCTCAGCGAGCCCTCCCAAATTTCCAGTGGCAAATTGAGATTTTGCATTGTGAGCATCGTTGACCAACTGATCAGTTCCGAGCAGCGCATAAGAACTGCTTAGCATGGATCTCGAGTGATAGCACTCAAGAAGGAACAAAGCAGCGGAAGACAGAGGACGTTGCATGCCAATGGCACTAACGAACGTCAAATCTCGACACCACCATTATTTCGAATCTAACCGGGCTCGATGACCCCGGATTTTATTGTGTGCATTGCATAGCATAGCATTTGAGCGCTCTATAGACATAGAAATATTTAATGCTGAAGAATGCATCATTCTATAAAAGTCGAACTTTTCCAGATTCCATGCACAACAACTTGAGAAACGTGACCAGCCGTGTCTATGGTGTATGCTTGAAGTGCAGGGCTTGGGTAATTATCTAGTAGTGGCTGGATAAGCATCTGATGGAGATTAACAAAAGCCAATAAGAACGAGGTGCACCGCCAAAGGTCGGATTTTTCTTTCTTTGGTACCAAAATTAGGTTTCGGAGACTCCCTTGTTGAGCCTACTGTCTAAGCCTCTTTAGGGGACCTGAAACAAGAAACCACGCAAGCATCCCGTTTCGGGTGGTGAAGCGATGGGAGACTGAGACTCCCTCACTCCTTCCGCAGTTCGAGGCGTATTCCATGCCAGTGGCTGCTGCACAACCAAACTGTACTGACTCTGCCGGCAACACTCGTTCACCAAGAGAGCTGGATCTCTGTTGGCCCGCTCGCTCACTCGTTTATCATCCGCTCCGCCTCAGTCTGACTGTGTTTGCAGTTGCAGAGATTGGATTGTGTTACTTACTTACCCACCTGGGGCACCCTCAACGTTCTTTTGGCCTCTAACAGCCTCCTTCCCCTCTCTCTTTTGCATCCAGCTACCTATCGCAGAGATATTCTTTCATTCTCTCTTCCAACATGTCTGCCAACGACTACTACCAAAGTTCATCCCAACGGTACCCACCCTACAACCCTCCAACAATCCCTTACCACAGCGACTATGGCCGACCCGGTCAGTCGGCGCCTTCAGAGGCTCCCTCATATCACTCCACCGAGTCGCCAGCCCGTCGAGTATCGCCTCCTCTATCAGATAGACATACCGAAGATATCCCTATGAGAAAGCAACCACGACTTCAGACAGACCGTGATGAATGGCCTTCAACACAGTATACGAGGGACCCGCCTTCACCCGAATCGCAGAATCCGAATCCAGATCCGTCCTTACTCCCCTCGTCCAACAGAAGGAGACGGAAGAAGAAAAAGGGAGGTTTCTTTTCGGGAAAGGTGCCATGGTTCGTGTATTTCATCACCCTGGTACAGATGACAACCTTCATCGTTGAGATCGTCCAGAACTGTAAGTACAGACTTGGTGCGACCCGCATAAGATACATGCTAATCAGACCCAGCCCTGATCACTGGCTCTCCAATCATGACGGAACCTTCCTTCAATCCGATGATAGGTCCCTCCACCTACGTGCTCATCAACATGGGTGCTCGCTTTGTGCCGTGCATGAGGACAACATACAACCCCAATGGCAATGATCCCTACCCACTCTCACCCTGGCCATGTGCAAACACGACCAGCAATCTAGCTGGCGACCCAAGCAACCAATGCCACCTAGGAAATCTTTGCGGCTTGGGTGCCCCAACCGACAAACAGCCCCGTCAGTGGTTCCGCTTTATCACTCCAATGTTTTTACACGCCGGCATTATCCATATTGGTTTCAACATGCTCCTACAACTGACGTTGGGTCGTGATATGGAAAAAGCTATTGGCACTCTCAGATTCGTGATCGTCTACCTCAGCAGTGGTATATTCGGCTTCGTTCTGGGCGGCAATTTCGCCGCCCCTGCAATCGCTTCTACTGGTGCCTCTGGTTGCCTGTTTGGCATCCTCGCACTTGTCCTACTCGATCTCTTCTACACCTGGAATGAGCGGCCCTCCCCAGGCAAGGACCTCCTATGGCTAATGTTCGATATCATCATCTCCTTTGTCCTAGGCCTTTTGCCTGGTCTCGACAACTTCAGTCACATTGGTGGTTTTCTTATGGGTCTAGTTCTGGGCATTTGCATCCTCCATTCGCCCAGTTCACTACGAAAAAGAACCGAGAACAGCAACCGTAAATCGGTCTACAGTCAGCTTGGTTCGCAGACCGAAGTGAACCTGGCGAGTGGCGCAATCAAAGGTGGCACGAAGGATTCTGCTCTGGCCACCACAACCATCGCAAGGCCAGCGGATTATTCGAAATTCGCGAAGCAGCCTGTGGGTTTCTTCAAGAATCGCAAGCCGGCCTGGTGGGCCTGGTGGCTCATCCGCGCGGGCTGTCTGATCGGCGTTCTCATTGGTTTTGTCGTGCTCATAACGAACTTTTACAAGTACAGAGAATCATGCAGTTGGTGCAAGTACCTGTCTTGTTTGGATGTTACAGTGGGTGGACAAAACTGGTGTGAATTAGGGTATATGACTTTTCCGTCGAGCGATGCATCGACTACATCAGGAAATCGCATGGCTAAAAGGACCTTGGAGATGGTCTTCGAACAGGCTTTCCAAGCATGACGTTACATTACGAGGAACAGAACGACCTGACTCAAAGCAATAGACATGGCGTTAGGGACCACTTCAACAGCTCGAGCAGAGCCGGTACATCTCGGGGTTGGAATGCATTAATTGGCGCGTATATATAGATAGCATCTCAGCTGAAACAACGCCTCGAGGCTTGGCTTGAACTATTCCACATATGACATCCACGACATCATATAAATCATGCCTTCAAGTAATTAATGGCCAACTAGGCCAAGCATTCTCAGTTCTGCGAGCACTGCAACTCTTGACGCGCCAAATCTAAAACGTTCCTACAGGTGAATAGAACATACCGAGGTGTAGGCTCGAATAGTTGATGCTAGACGCATCACGGAACCCGAGTGAAAGGTCGGTAGTAGCGAAGTAGCTCAAGGGGCTAGCAGCATACCAAGATTGAAGACCTCGAACTGTTAGTTAAAAAGTTGATTGGTCTACGAAGCTCGAAAAAGAGACACATGCGCAGCTCAGCCCTGCATGCAACTATTAGCTATTAGTCAGGGTCTGGGGGTCGTGCGCGAGAAACTATTGATGCTCTATGATCTATCCGGCCGGATGAAGTGCTTGAAAATCCGGTGTGAATTTGAGGGGATTCCGTTGGTGCTTCAAGTTGATTGAAAAGATGTAATAAGTAAATCGGCCCCAACCAACCCCAATGTCAAATGATCTATCTCTTCCTTTTCAATTGAAGACTTCATTCATCTCAGGGTCGATTCCAAAACTTCTATTGGGGCTGTACTAATCTAATATTATGTAAACTTCAAGACTTCAACCTCATCTCAGGGTCGATTCCAAAAACTTCTATTGGGGCAGTACTATCTAATCTAGTATGTAAAACTTGAAAGATCCTTGGCCGCGGGCGGGTCAAGATCACCGGCCGGCGATTACGAAGTACATATGTCTCTGACACGACGACGAAATGCGCCCAAAAAAAAAAATCCACAGAGAGAGCCGGTGAAGATGGCGCACCCGACCGTCGTCTACGGTGCTTCGTGGCTGTCTGTCTGTGGCGTTGAGGGTTGATAAAAGAACTTGAGATTGTTTGTGACTCTCTACTGCTCATATTTCTTGTAGTTGAAGTTTCTGCCATCGTGATATACAAGCTTTGTATGCCAAGGACAACTAGGCGATCTGCAGGGGTTCTAATTTTCTTGGAAGGATCACTAGAGGACGGACTGTCCCGCCGTTTGTTACCCTAAGCAAGGGGCTGACTTGTATATAGACAAGGTTCGTCAAAGATGCTGTATACACGCAGCGGGAAATAATTCTGAAGCTTGGTCCAACTGCAGGTAATAAGAAGCTCGAACTCCTGAGTCCCTCCGTCGTCATCGCAACACGATGTCAACACCCCAGTCTCCAGATACCTTATCGAGTCGTGCCGTGCTTACCGTGCTCACACTTGTAGACAACTCGGACATTAAATGCGACGGGGCGCTAAGCCTAACTATACCCGAAACGGCAAGACAGACAAAACCGAAGGCGGATAACTCCTCAAAATGCTCGTTTAAGCCGTCCGTGGGCTTTCACGAACCGTCCTAAAATAAATCAGTCGACAGCAGCGTCTCATATCTGAAAAATTGACAGTCGCACTAACACGACGACAATGGGGCGTTTATTCGGGGTTGGGAAAGTCCGAGCGTGACCTTCGCGGCCAGCGTTTCGCCAAGCAGAAGAAACACATTGACGTGTCAGCCTTTCCATCACCCTCTCGTCGCATTCGCCCACGACCAACGATGTTGGAAGTGCCCATTTTTGGGTTGTCTTCGTTTTCGTCATCAGCGCTTTGTCCGCGCTGTGTGTGTGTGTGTGTGTGCTGATCTCCGGGTAGTACGAAATTCGACGGTAATCCTCTTCCCTCGCCTTCCCCGAATCGTCTGTGTTCTCCGTTGTTTTGTTGGCTGCTCTTCACATGCCGCATTTTGTTGCGTGAACCTGCAGGCTTCTTGAAGAGTGCGCGCGTATATATCGAACATGATGACACTGGCAGCAGCTGTTGTTGTTGCTGCTGCTAGGAAGCGTCAGCCACAGATCATCAATGGCATCGATTTGGACTCCCTAATGTCATTTGCAGCCACGGTGGAGAATGGCAGCAATGAAGCAACTTTTGATGGTGGTGTAGTTTCTATCTTCGTGACGAGGGAGACGATCACGTCGGTTGCCCAAGCTGCTCCCACCGTCGAGGTGGCAGCCACTACTACCAGCAGTGCCGTTTTTGACGACTTAACCATCGTTTCAGCGTCTTCGTTGCCAATGCTGGCGACGGCGCCTGAAGTGACGAGCGTGACTGCAGCGCCGCTCTCCTCTCTTGAACTTGGAGGCGCTGGTCCGCAGGAAATTACGACGGCGTTGACGACGAGACGGGTATTGTCAACTGTGTCATCAGATCGATTCACATCATCCACAACAGTCTTATCACCATTTTCTTCGTCGTCGTCGTCATTTTCGACTTTCTCGACACGTTCGACTACGTCTAGATCGTCATCGTTCAGCGTTGCGTCCTCCAGTGAATCCAAAGTTCTGTACGGCGCATCGACAAGCTCATCGACAAGCTCATCGGCACCTACAATCGTGTCGTCTTCCGCTAGTACAGCAGCTGCAACAGTCCCAATCCCGGCGGGGAGTTCAGCGCCGGCTGCAGCCTTGGAGGACCCGGCGCGCGGTTTTCAGGTTACACCTCAATTTGTGACCGCACTGATCGCTTCACTGGTTTCCGTTTCTGCGCTCTTCATCATCTTTGTCATCTGGGCAGTGATCCGACGCAAGATAAAACGAAAGCGAATGCGCCAGGCGCAACATCGTCCTGATTCGGGAGGAGTGGAAACAGAACATTCCGAGAGTCATTTGTCTTTCCAAGACGTGGAGCAGCGCCATCTGTCCACATCTTCTACGATTCTAGACGTGGCTTCGGTGGAGAAGCTTGAACCAAGTCCTCAAAGCCCAGCTTCGCGTTCAGTTTCATCAGCCGATGAAGGACCGCCGTCCAATGGCAAAGATGCTACTGCGAACACAACAGCATTGGTGATCTGGAAAGCAAAATCAAAGAGTTCAAAGGCGACTAGCCGTGCGACGAGTTTCGTGGAACGACTGAGTCGAATTGTGCATTTTGGATTCGGCCCTATCTCACCACAAGGGTCATCAGCAGATCCGTAGTCGTTTGAAGTGTTGGAAATCGTCGCTGGCCGAGATTCTCCTCATCTTCAGTATGATTTTTTGCTCGGATTTCGTGAACGAGCCACGAAGTGAATGACTTGCATGACTGTAACGAATTTTGGCTCTGGAGAGCCATTTCTGGTAGCATCAAACGGCCCAACAATCTTTATAGCGTCCTTAGTTGCACATCGACAAGAAGATTAATAGTGTCTCTTCACTTCTTTCCGACCAAAAGTCTATCGCGCTTTGCCATTCCTACTCGGTCGTGCATTCTTCTCTCTTCGCTTATCTTTCAGCTTTCTAGCCTTCCGAATGTCCTCAAGGGAATTCGTAATCTTCCCTTTCTTGACTCCTCTAACGCCTTTCCTGTCATGTTGGGTCCCTTGACGTGAAGCTTGTATTCCCGACTCTCTTTCTCGTTCTTGTTTTTCTCTTAGCTTTTTCCTTTTCTTCTCGTAGTCATCGCGAAGTTTGTCTGGGGTCTTGGCTTCAGCAAGCGACTTGTGCTTGTACTTTTGTCTCACGCCGAGCGTATTGCCGACGTTTGTTGAAGCTGCAGCCGATTCAGCCTCGCCTACACGAGGTGTTCTATGGATTTTGTTTTTCTTTTTCCAATCCTCAAAGCGTCCACTCTTGAAGCTAGCTGCAATCTTGGCTCCACTTTCTCCTCTGAGAAGACGTTGTCCGCCCTTTGAGCCGTCGTCGTCGTTCGACCGGCGAACATATTTCTTGTGACGTTTATCCCAACGCATGATCTGAGTAGGGTTATTTGCCTTGGTCCCATCATCACCAGCCAGGTCCATAGTCGCATTTCGCGCTGCATCCGTGAAATCAGACCCCTTGTTGATGGAATAGCCAGCATCTTCAGCAGAATTGTGATCTGTTGGCAGGTACGACATGAAATTTTCCGATGATCGGAACCGGGCAGTTGGATTGTCACAGTCGGTGCTTTGCTGATGTTTTAGACTTGTTTTTCTCTTGACAGGATTGTGGTTGGTGAATGTAACTTCAAGCTCGGAATCCGAAGCTGAAACGAGTGCATCTAGATCCTCGCTAATGTTGTCGGTAATATCTTCGTTGTCGGCATAGATCCTTTGCGCGTCGTTCGCATCCTCGTTGGCCTGCATCGTGCCATTGCTCATGGCTGCGACGATTGATTTCTGCCTTTTAACATCAAGACCCTGCCTGATTTTTCGTATCGCTTCGATGGCGGCCTCATTGTTCTTTTTACCACCACGTCGGTCAGTAATTTCGAAGACGGATTCTCCTGGTCTGAAGCCACCTACGATGGCGAGCATGCGCTCCCTCTCTACATCCATATCGTTCGACTGATCAGCAAAGAGTGGATGCAGTTCACCCCATTGAGGAGAAGCAATCAAATCTCTTGCGCGCTTAGCGCTTTCTGTTGAGGCAGAAGTTCTTGTCTGCTGATACCGCTTATCGCCATTGACTGCAGCACTTCGACTCGTGAAGAGATCCACCTCGACTTCTAGCAGTTTGTTGACGTATTCACAGTGATTTTGCATGTGATCGCGCTGCAGGCTCCCCACGACAACTTCATCAGCCATGTTGACATTTGCAGGAGCAGTGCGACCAGCGCTCAACTTCCGACCTAGAAACAACTGCAAGTCGAGCAAATAAGGAGCATCAGCGTCGTGGACGAGGCTGTAGGACCACCCTTTTTGACCGGCCCTAGCAGTTCGTCCAACCCGGTGAACGAAAATCTTTGGCTGAGAAGGAAAGTCATAGTTGATGACGTTTGCCAGAATAGGTATGTCAATACCTCTCGCAGCAACATCCGTCACCACAAGGACGGTTGTCAGTCCAGAGCGGAAAGCTTGGACCTGTTGTTTCCGGGCCATTTGATCGAGATTACCATATACGTGTGATACGGCATAGCCGGCCTTCTTCAACAGAATATCAAGATACTCGACCTTGTGCTTGGTCGCAGTGAAAACGATGGTTGCGTAAGGACTGGTAGAAAAGTTGCTGCCATCATCTTGATCATCGCTTCTCTTCCTCTTCTTACCCCTGCTTCTCTTGTCTTGGTCATTGCGATCACCTTGTCCGGATTTTAGGGTCGACTTGGTGGGCATGTGGATGATGTCCTGCAAAAGATGGAGCAGAGCTCCCTCCTTCTCCGAAGACTTGACGGTAAAAAAGGCACTCTGTAAATCAGGAGAGATCTTGCTTTCTGCATCCAGTCGCACAAGGACTGGATCCTGCAAGCCAGCTCTGGCGAACTCGACCAAGGATCTGGGCAAGGTAGCAGAAAACAGTAAAGTCTGCCTAGACGGGGGCAAAGAATGCAGGATCTCGGAGAGTTGGGCAGCAAAACCCATCTCAAAGAGACGGTCAGCCTCGTCAAAGACGACGTATTGCATGGAAGAAAGATCGAGGCTCATTTCGACCATCAAGTGCACAAAACGGCCTGGAGCTGCAATGATGATGTCAGGATTGCTCGACATGGCAGCAAATTGATCTTCTAGACTGTCGCCACCAACAAGCAGAATGCAGCGGAGGTCGGTGCCTTTGGCAAACTCTTTTGTAACTTGCAGGGTCTGCAAGGCCAGCTCTCGAGATGGTGAAAGGATCAATGCTCTTGCTCCGACTTGTGTCTTGTGGCATTTGAGTCTCTCAATGAGGGGAATGGTGAAAGCAGCCGTTTTCCCCGAACCTGTCCTTGCCATGCCCACAACATCCTTTCGTTCGAGGAGGAGCGGAATCGTCTTTCGCTGGATCGGGGTTGGCACGGAGAAGCCCTTTCGTGTGATGGCTTTGAGAAGACTGGCACTGAGGCCCATGGCCTGAAATCCTCCACCTTTCTTTACCGTTCTCCCTTTGAGATTGGAGGCTTTTCGATTCGAAGCCGCCTGAGCCGCCATGATGGCAACATCATCGCTATCTGAGCCGTCCTCGAGGACATTGAGAGGGACTTTGACCTCGTGGTCTGGGGGCAATTCTGTCGCTGAGTCATCCGACTCGCGCTGTCGTCCAAAAAGAGAATTCCCAATGTCGACATTATTCTCGGAAAGAGCTGGCGAATGTGCTCTGAACGCCATTGCGTAGGACTTGTAGCATTCTACTAGCTCTCAGAAGGGTTTCTGTAGATCCTAGACGACACCAGCAGACTGATTGTGCACCAGCTGCGACACACTCATGTGGTTCTTCTTTTTGCGGTGCTCGATTGTGTTGCGGTTGCCAAAAAAACATGATCGAGACTTTTTTGGGCCTCTGCCTATCGATAAGACAGCAATTGCCCGTAGTTCTGCCGCCACTGCCGCCCGAGCCCGCCTATCAAAGCCTAAAAGCCCGACGAGCCCCTAAGCCCCAAGCTTGTCCACCAGCCACTCGGATTCTTACTAGCGTTAGGCATCGATGCTTCGGAGGCAAAGGTGGCAAAGGCGGGCGTGGGTCAGGTGCACGCGTTCCGCGTCTGCCACTCTACGCGTCTTCCAATTCCTAGACAAGTTCAACCTCGTCATCACTTCAACTTCAAAAACACATCGCTGTGCTCAATTTCTCCTCACGCATATTAGAATTTCTAATGCCGGTGGCTCTAGAGATATAAGCCGGTACCTGGGTTGAAGTGGGAGACAACATTAGCAGCATGCTGCGGTCGCAGCATCGGCTATCAGAGCTGTCGAAGCCGTCGGAGAAGTGGGAGAAGTGGGAGTCATGGTGAAAGCCGTTCCGCCCGAGTGGCCTCGCAATGTACCCAGTCTCGACCTTGACGATGACCTACTTCTCCCCGGATCCGTTGTCTACGCGGAAGACACTGACGAGGAGGTTCTGGATGCCGAAGAACTTGCCATTCGACGAGCTGCAAAGAGGCGTAAAGTCGAGGCCAATGCACACTCTTACCTGAGAGGAGAGGGCTTGTTCATCCTGACCGCTGGCCTACGAGGTCCTTTCGATCGTCAGTGGCGGAATCCTTGGTCTAGGAAAAGTCGAAAAGCGACGGCCGTGTCAAGAGCTTGTCATTTATTGAGGCAGGATCATCTCATCAGCCAGACTCCGTGGAAATCGAAACAGCCTCCGCTTCAAACTCAGCCTCAGCCTCCCCAACCATGGCAGCATCGAGATCCTTTTGTCGCCCCCAACCCTGTATCATCGAAGCAATTGACTCCCGATGAGAAGGTTGAAGGCTGGTTACGACGAAACAGCGCACTCCCCTGCTTACTACACGGGGCGGACCCCACGTCGCTCTCGCCTACCCCTACGAGGAAAATCGCGACACCAGATCACCAACCGAGCCCGAAGCGACCGTTGACACCCACCAAGCAAGTCATCGCCGTAAGCAGCCAGCACAACCAGCTTCCGAACTGTGAAGCTGCAGAACGCATTGCTGATTCGTTCGAGACATTTGTCCTCGCAAGCAAGACACACCCCGAGTCAGTTGGGACTCATGCAAAACTACAAAATGTTCTAACGTCGGACAACGTGAACGGTGAAACGGAGACAGATCACGCTCACGAATCAGACAGAGCCGAAGCAGCCATCCGGAGGCTTAAAAGAGGGCTAGAGGATACAAGCACGATACCTGGACGATCAGGCGTGAAGATATTTCCCTCAGAAGATCATGCCAAGAAGCAGAAAACAGGAGGACAAGCGGACGAATGTCGAAAGAGGCATGCCCAGTTGTCTGATGTCGATAATGAGATCCCAAAGGCAACAGAAGTCGAGCATTCCAAGTCGGGAGACGCAGTGGGTCAACACATTCACCAAAGTCTTCATAACGGTGATCATATGATACCGAACGGAAACACTTCAGATATTGCGACTAAAGCCTTTGATTTTCTTCCTACCTCTACAGAGCCGTCTGCTCAACCTGTCGGCTTACACGCATCTACCTCCAATATCTCATCGGGATTACTGCTCCGAGATGAGGCTGGCGGTGGCGCAAAAACAGACACGACGGTTGTGGCCGACCGAATCTTATCATCGCAGGCTCACAAGGAGTGTCAGAAACTTGACCCTCCTCGAGCTAGCTCTCCCGAACGCATCAGCATGATACAAGGCTCTACAGATGGCGCAAGACCTTTCCCTGCAAAGGCCAACTTGCTCAAAGCGACGAAGTCTGCCAAAATCCGCAAATCAACTACATTTGCCGAACGCAAACCAGATTCTGCTAACTCAAATGAGTCCATTAAAGGCGTTCTCAGGGTACAGAAGACAAATTCAGCCATGTCAAACACGTTCCGTTCCCGACTCAAACACAAAGCGGCCTCGTCTCCCGGCGTCCAGCAGCCAGATTTTGATGTGGCTGCCTCAATCGAGCCGTGCAGCGAGTCCCTGGTCAGTCGAGATTCACCAAGGATTAAGCAAAAGCAGCCTCGGAAGAGTATTTTGAAGACGTCAAATTCCCACATCTCGTCTTGTGGAGCAGCTGGAGATCCCTCCGCCGTTCCTTCATTGAAATCAACAAACAAAAATCTTGATTCACGGAAAGTCCCGCAAGATATCATGGCTAGTCGCCAGAATGGTGTCGTGCCAGGGGTGGAGGATGACTTTGACCTGGAAGAAGCGATGAATGAAATGGGAAGTTTTTTGAGTACCTGGGATACCGAGAAGGCGGCGTTGAAGGTTTAAGTCAGAGGAGAGCACCTCGATGCTCACACAGAAGCAAGCGTTTTTTAAGGAACATGTCTGAATAAAGCGGCGGTAAATTCTCACCTTAGTTGTGGACTAGAGCAATCGTCTATCAAGTTGGGCGTCGGAGTTATAGCGGGCCGGTCTTTGGAGGAAATTCTTGTTTTCGAGCGTGGACTATTATACTTGCCGGATTTCACTCAATATTAGACACGGTTTCAGCAAGGAATCTGCATCACAAGAATTGTTGTTGTGATGGCAAGAGACAGCAGAGACAGCAGCAGCACTCCATCTCACTCGCCACCTATACACAATCCAAATGAACACATCTTCTTCCAATGCATTGCTGTCCGTTTTTTTGTCTACTGCACGTTGAGCTGCGCCAGTAGTCCCCTCAACACATCAGCGCTGATCGTAACATTCTGATCCGACAGTCCCTCCAACCCGTTCGATGTCGCGACATCTGGATTCGGATAAAACCACGAGGCAATGGCAATGATAGCGTAGACGATCTGCAGCAAAAAAAAAAGTCAGTATTCGCATTCCCAACAACAAGCTTTGTTATCTCTCGTTTCCCATTCATCCCCGTGGGTGAGAACTTACCACCAGCAAGGCTCCCTCGAGCCAATTACTCTCGCCATCGCGCAAGAAGTTGCCGACGACGATAATACTCAGCACGAGCAGGACGATCATGAAGATCTCAAAGTTGAGGTCCATGGGCTTGCCGAGGATCCAGCCGACCAGCACGACGAGCGGGCCGTTGAACAGCGCGGTTTGGATCGACGGGCCGAGGCAGTGGTAGAGGGCGACGTTGATCACGCCGTCCCACGCTTCGTCGATGGCCGTCAGGTGCTCCGCGGCCTTTTCCACCAGCGGAAGCAGGATCAGACCGAGGAATTGGTCGGGGACGCCGCTTTCGACGACGTCTTCAATTTGCTCCACCAGGTAGACGAGGAGAAGGGTTGCGAAGATCAAGGAGATGACGAGGGCTACGAAGCTGTAGGGAAAACAAAAAATAATGGTCAGTCTTAGCACGTTGCAGTTTCGGTCTCAACAAAAAGGTTTTGGAATGTTGAAAAGAGAGGAGAAAAACAGGGAGAAACTCACGTTTCGGTTGCGGTGAGCTTCATCTTCGCCGCATCGTCCGCACGGTCTAAATCGCGGTGCTCGTCCATCTCAATCACCTGGTCGAAGATGCTATGCTGGCTCCTCGCGTTGTACCACAGATAGCACCCGAATGCGATGATCAGCACGATACTGGTGATCTGGCTGATTCTCAGAATGTCGCTCTGCAGAGTCTCCGGCGTGAACTTCTCGTGCAGGATCCACAGCCCCCCCTTGCCGACTTCTTTGACCGTTTCGCCCTTCAGCGCGCTGTAGAAAGCACTCGGGATCAGCAGGCCAAAGCCAGCCACGAGCAGGATTCCAGACCCCGTCTCGGACACAACGGCATGGAACTTTTGCCGCTGCTCTCTGAGCCCTCCGACGTAGAAGCACAGTCCCAGACAAAGCAGTAGATTAGTCAGGATACTGCCCAGAATAGCAGCCTGGATGATGGGGATGAAATTCGCACCATCGCCGTTTCCCTCGCCCTCGCCAACCTTGTCTGGATCCTGATTCCGATGCTTGGCGATCAGCACGACGAAAAGGATGATCTCGACGATGCTGCCGAACGTCGTCTCGATCAAGATCCCCGCGACCTTGGGCAGCTTGCGCGCAAACTCCTGCCCGGCGAACCCGACCAGGTTGGCCGCTGGGATCATACCCAGGTAGGACATGGCGAAGATCCACAGGGGGTGGTTGGGCGTGACGTAGCGCAGGATGATGGCGATGGGCACAAACGGCCATAGCAGGTTGACGTACTGGGACACGATGTTGGACGACGTCCAGGATACTTGGAGGAAGTGCCGCAGAGAGAAACCGCGGCGCCCGGACTCGCCTTCGTGCGCGACCTGTCCCGCGAGGAGAGACGACACCAGCGGTGTGGACTCGTCGGGCATGATGGATGATGCTGATGATGTCGTCTGGTAGCTTTCTTGCACTAGAAGAACGTAGGGTAGGAGAGAAGGATCTGAAATTTCAGAAGCTCCGCTCTGTTAATTTGTTCTCTTAGCTTGGGTTTTCCCAGGGCAGTACGCAAATACCACCACAACCACCAGCAAAATGCGGAAAAGAGCTTCCTTCTCTTCTAGTTAGTTGACCGGCTGGCTAGTATTTCAGTGAAGTGAGCCTCGTCAAAGCAGTAAGTAACGCACGGCAAGCTATATATGTAACCGGGGATGCAGAGCCCGTGTGTTATGCCTTCGCATGTAAATAGGTAGACACAAAGGAAGCAAGCACGACGTCTAGGTTCCCAGCCACCCTCTGTATTGATGGCGTCGAGCAAATTGCTTTTGCCAAGCTATGGGCGGCTTGGCACAGCAATTGCATCTCACTAGCTCTGCTCGATGTCTTGGCAGCAAAAGGCCGGACCGTGCACGACCGTCCATCGCAAGGCTCACCCCTTTACTCAAGCCTCGTCCCGCCATGCTCCTTAAAGCTTAGATTCGTAAATAGACTACTAGTAGTAGTGGAGCTTCATCCTTCGTTATAGGTTGTTTAGGAGGAATATACTTTGTGGTAGAGCAACTTTACTAAAGCAATATGATATAGTAAAGGAGCCGTTGATGCGCCGGCCGCAGCAAGTCTCGTGGCTTATCCCTCTCTATCTGCTCGAAGAATCCATATTGCTCTTCTTTGTCGGAGTCCTATAGCAGTTGCTAGCCTGCGATAAATTGTCAAAAGATATTATGGCGTCTGTTGCACTTTTCTCAGTACTTTCTACAACGCCGCCAGCTTTTTCCACCACAGGGAGACGCCAACTGGAAAATGGATAGTAAAATACAACCGATATCGGCATTTGAACAGTCCTCCTCACACTTGCCGATACTGTGTGATCGTCTGTGTCCTGGGCTACTACTACTCACTCTCCCTTTGCGTACAGGACGCACTTCAACTAACAGAAACACAGTACGCATAGTCAGGCCAAATATTCGTACACTCACTATCGACGTGCGGGTTCCACTCCCGGAATTGGGAGAAGGTAATCTCGTACCGTGCGGTGATGGCGTCGCAAGTATCGCCGCTCTTTACAACATACCAGACTGTGCAGGCCCCGTTTGCGCCGCTGTTCGTTGGGCCAGGAGGCGCAACGGTTGCAGGAGTGGTTGTCGTTGGGGGCGCTTCATCGCTTCCGCTGATGCAATACGCCGTATCTGCCCAGAGATTGGAGCAGGTCTCGTCGATATAGGGGTTCCAGGTGCGGAATTGGTCAAATGTCACACCGTTATCACGGGTTATCTGGTCGCACGTGTCACCGCTGCTGGTTTGATACCATTTATAGCAGGTCGTCGTCGTGCCGGGGGCCGTCGGGCCGGGCGGCGGAACGGGTGTTGGTGTTGTCACCGGAGGCATAGTGCTGCCGGATACAAGAGCGACGCAATAGTCGAAGCCGTAAAGAAGATTGCTACAGGTTGAGTCGATGGATGGATTGAGCGCACGGAAATCGTCAAAGGTAATAGAGTAGTTGAGAGCAATCGTGTTGCAGTCCTCACCGAGAACGACAGAGTGGTAGCGGCCACAGTCACGGCTTGTGCCGGATTGCGTAGGAAGGGATGGCGTTGCTGTGGACGTGTATGTCGTTGGTTCTGCTGGCGTTACTTTCGTCGGGGTGTATATACCTCCGGGCGGGCCGACACAGACGAGCTCGTCCTGGTCCATGTGAAGGTTGACGAAGGGGTTCCAACGGAAGAACTGTGGTTCTGTTATGTTTTCGAACTGTTCGAGCCAAGCGACGGTCTTTGTTAGTGATGGGATGCGTGCGATGGCGCACGGTGCTGGAGCGCACAAGGTCTGACCTGAAAGCATGGCGCAGTTTACGTCGTTGAGCCTGGCCACGGCTGCAGTCGGGACGGACAGCGAGAGAGCTACGGAGAAGCAAGTCTCATCGGAACCCTCGTCTACTTGGCGATACTGAGGGCAATTCTGAAGCAAGACTGGCTCTTCGATGTGGACATCACCGACGCCTTTACCCCTCAAGTCATGGGCTGGGGTGAAAGAAATGTCTTGTACACAATTCTTCTTCATATTTTCCACGATTTGTACGGTGATCTCGTCGAATGCGTCCCCCCACTTGTTGCTGAGTCCATACTTGAATTTGCCAATGAAGCATGGTGAGCATTGAATCTCCAGAGGAAACTCATCAAACTCTAGAGCTTCGTGCCAGCCATAGTTGGTATCGTCTACGACCACGTCCTCCGCGTGGAGGTAGTCCTGGAAGGACGGCTCACCACCAGGTATGATCTGATCGTTGGATCTGCTGTATCGATACGGACTGTCTTCGAATGGATCGATCGCAGTCCCATTCTCGTCGACATAATCTGGCCAGCTAGGATCAGTCATCCACGGGTAAAATTTGACAGTATTCGACGGCCACGTGGCCATTCCAGATTCATCCAGATTTTTGATGTTCCAACTAAAACTAAGGATCAGTGCTTAAAATTCGTGGAGATAGGTGACATAGCATACCTTGCTTCAACATCAGCGCAGAAGTTATTGGTAACCGAGTCTCTCAAACAGACAAGACCATGCTTGTAATGAAAGAAATCAACGACCTCTCCATAAGTCATATTCCTTCCGTTGATCGGAAAGGACTGGTCGCCACAAGCTGCCGAAACTGATTCATGTAGGCTACGTAGCGAATTATCGCACTGTGAACTGCAAAATGCAGGCAACTCCTGGGAGGTGATGGCTGAACCCATGTTAGTCTCACGTAATTGTCAAGTCCAAAGGGCTAGCACCATTTGCGTGCGAGGCAAAAGTAACCCGCTGTAACAGAGATGAATCGCAGTCGATGTCGGTTTTGATGGCATTCAAGCAGCCGGCGCTGACCTTCGAAGCATCTATCACGACATCTTCTGCGCCTGAGAACAATGCTGCAGCAGTTGCTGTCGGTATCGCCAGAATGCTCCAGCAGAATATGCCGGCGAATAGTTGTCTGGAAGGTGGATGAGTCCACATCTTCGTTTGCTGTGAGAAGAGAAGTTTGGAGAGATGGAGAGCGTCAGAGCAGGGCAGACCTGTTGCTTGCCTTGAAGGAAGCTATACCTCCTGGTCCTCGGAGTCTTGTCATGCAATTTCGCGTGTACCGTCATTCCCTGAGACAACATTACGTAGTAAAGGCTCTATCTGCATTTGTACTCCGCAAAGTATCGATGACAATGCACTCCACATGGTGGATCGCATCTCGGCTGTATGCCGCAACTCAGAATATGATCCATGAGAACCAAGAACCAGCAAGCCATGTCAAATAAGGCTCGGAAAACCTTGATGAAGCTTAGAAACACATGCGACTGCCTCATCGCACGACCTTGAATCCTTGATGCAATAGACAATCGATAGTTCGCGTTTTCTGAGCTTTCCGATCTGCTGTGAGCATAGGGGTCCTGGTCGGGATTGTGTTCACCAGAACTAAGTCCCGTTCCCCAAACAAACACAAGCTGAGAACATGACCACCCATGTTCGCACCGATGATGAGAGTTTCTTGGCAAGATGCAATGTCTTCAGCTGAAGCACGCTAAGACGACATATAGATGGTGTGATGGGATATGGATCTGATCTACCAAGACGGAGGGCCTGAGGAGTTGTATAGAATATCTAAATGCGACCGTGATCACCTCGAGGCCCAAGAATGAAGTAGTCGCCGAGGGCGCCAAGCGATTTTCGCGACTAATCAAATGTGCTAAGAGACGCAGGCCAATCATCGGCACGCCCAGTGCCTCCCCTGGTCGGACTCCTTTTAATTGCATCAAAAATCTATCGCCACCGAACGAACAATTTCGTCAACAGATGACGGTGAACCTACAATGTTTACCTTTGAGGCTACCGAGGTGGCGTGGCGAGGGCCGTCGGCAACGTTGATCACTAACCCTTCCTTAGACTGGCACGACTTTTGACAATCTCTACAGGAAGGGTCCTGCCGGCACAAAGTACACAAACTATGCTGCCTCGGGACGAAAGCTTCTCGTTCTATCTCAACCTAGTGCTGGTGGATAGCTATGTCCGGACTCGACCACGTTCGGCACTTTCAGATTGCCACTCCATTTTGCAAGCCTCCTATGCTACTCGGACTCCATCCGCTCGCTTTTATACACCCAACTCCCACGCTCTGAAACCGCAACATCATGAACCCTGGTTATGCGAGCAATGTGGCCATGACTATCCCAATCATTGTGGAGGTGGCCAAGACTGTGTGATGGTCAAACTTCCACATCTTGCTTGCCGCTCCAACCGGTTTGCCTTTGGGAAGGCGAACATGGCAATCGCAGACGATGGCAAGGAGAGCGTCGTATATGAACATTACGAATGGGTTGGGAGCTCGAGACTTTTGCTCGCAACCTCGTCAAGCTCTCTGCGGCAGTCGGCAGAGTCTCTACCACCATGAAGCTGACACATTCGTTCTTTTTCTCTATCATACTACTTCTCGTTGGCAGCACCTTAGGCCAATATGAATGCTCCGCCAGCTCTCCTTGCAAAATTGGCTGCTGTTCAAACTCGGGTTATTGTGGATTCGGCCCTTCATTCTGTGGGCAGGGTAATTGTACTTCGAATTGCGATGCGCTGGCTGAATGTGGACAATATGCACCAGCAAACAAGCCCTCGTGTCCACTAAATGTATGTTGTTCGAAATTTGGCTTCTGCGGTACCACGGCCGATTTCTGTGGAGATGGCTGTCAGAACGGCTGCGATGCAGTTAAACGACCGAGCTGCGGGGGCGGATCCGCCACGAAAAGAACCATCGGTTACTACGAGAGTTGGGCTTCGGAAAGAAGCTGCGATAAATGGTTACCGGAGGATATCGACCCTTTTGCTTGGACGCACATCTTCTACTCCTTCGCTCTCATCGATGGGTCACATCGAATCGCATCCATGAATTCGTACGATCCCGACTTTTATCGTCGAACAACCAACCTCAAAAAGAAAAACCCTGCCCTGAAGGTGTTTATCGCTGTCGGTGGATGGGATGCTGGCGGCAAAGTCTTTTCAGACGTCGCTCGCACCTCAGCAAGCCGCAAAGCCTTCATTGACTCTGCGATCGCGCTGATGGACACATACGCTTTTGATGGTCTCGACATCGATTGGGAGTATCCCTTCGCACCTGACAGAGGCGGCTCGGATGATGACATTGTAAATTTTACGACCTTTATGAAAGAGCTCAAGGCTGCCTGTGGTAGCAAGTATGGCGTGACGTTGACCTTGCCTTCGTCGTACTGGTACATGCAAGGGTTCGATGTTGGAAAACTCCAAGATCATGTGGATTGGTTCCAGTTTATGAGCTACGATATTCACGGTACTTGGGATGGCAATAGCCCTTGGACCAGAGCTGTCGTGGCGCCACACACCAACCTCACAGAGGTATCACAGGGTCTTGATCTACTGTGGAGAAACAACGTGAAGCCTGAGAAGGTTGTTCTTGGGCTCGGATTTTACGGTCGGTCCTTCACGTTGAAAGACGCGTCCTGCAAGACTCCTGGCTGTGCATTCTCGAGCGGTGCAAAGGCGGGAAAGTGCACAGTCACTTCTGGCGTCCTTTCAAATGCGGAGATAGGGCGAATCATCAAAGAAAAAGGTGTTACGCCTGTGCTCGATCGAGCGGCCGGTGTAAAATGGATCAACTGGGATTCAGATCAATGGTAAGTAATCGTGATATAAGAATTCAGCCAGATCGGTAGACTAACTGGAAAGGGTATCTTACGACGATGCGGAAACTTTCAAAATAAAGAAGGACTTTGCTAATAAGTTGTGTTTGGGTGGCACCATGGTCTGGGCACTCGACCAGGAGGACAAAGATAGCCGGCAGTCGTCCGACGACCTACTTGGATCTGACCTGAAGTTTCCCGATGAAGTCGGCAATGCAAATGACGATTTCTACAAGGGAAGAGCTGCTGCACTTCAACTGCAACTTGATTATCGACTTGCTATCTTCTGGACTGAATGTCAAAACACTCCTCGCCCTTCCTGCCCACTGGGTTTCAACGCATGGACCTTCGGGCACGGCAAAGTTTTCGATGCCGATCTCGGTCACGTCACGGCGGACGGCTGCCATGGGGGTGGCAATGGCTGGAATCGCGCCCTTTGTGCTCCGTCGGCCCTCAAAGGCAATTGCGAGTGGTTTGGGAAGGCTAAATCCTGCAACTCCAAATGTCCAAAAGGATACTTCGAAATCTCGGAGAACTCACACATTGCATTCGAGAAGACAGGATGCCAGACTGGCCGATACGCTAAGTATTGCTGTAAAGACATCATCAGTCATGACCTGAGCAAATGCTACGATGAAAAGTACGCGGTAGCAGAATTTCTTGGAAGTGGTAACAGCGACTACGACGTGGATTTATACAAGCGCGGCTATGGTTACTACAATTATCAGCCATGCGACGCAGCGTACTTGAATAATGAGCTTCGATACGGTCATCAAGGTTATATCCAAGCCCACGTGGATGGCCATTTCGACAACATGGCAGGCTCAGCGGTGTGGGACCCAACATCAACCATGATGAACACGGATACCACCCGGCTAAGCAGTACACGCGACCGGACAATTACGTCGACCATCGAAACAACCACTTACATCACAAAAGCCAAGATCTGCAATTGCGCCCAGACTACACAAGCCTGCCATCATTACAATTCAGTTGTCAGAAGAAGGCCGGACTGGAGCACGCTTATTTGTCCCAATCGTCCCGGCGGTATCAAATATGCTGTCAACTCATGGAACAGCCAACACCATGGCATCTGGTCTGCAACGTGGATTCCAAGAGGCCTGGGGTGCGAGCGCGATGAGTTCCCCTTCTATCGATTCTGGGGGGACAAACAGGGAGCATTCATCCGCTTAATAAACAGGGATGATAACAGCAACGGAGGAAAGTTGCCTCTTAGGGTGTGCGACGAAAATTGGAAAACCACTACTGGAAACAACGTGCAAGGAGGAAATGTCAACATAGGATACAACGGCATGGTCACGACGACGAAGTACAAAACGAATACCGTCGACATCAAAGTTCTTTCCTTGGGTTTTGCCAACTGCAACCAACCGGACGACGCCTTGTCGCTAAATAGCTGCAACCCCTTGGTTTTGACGTCAGATCGGGGCTTCGCATTACTGACACAGGATCCTTGGTATTATACTAGCCCGAACAATCGGAATAAAAAGGGGGAATATAAGGCCCCTCCTGAATCCTCGCTGACCAACGGAAAGACTCCTGTGAATCGACGAGATTGGATACCTCAGGAGCTAATCATAGATATGGGGAACAGCAGTCGGAGAGCAAATGATGAGGAACTATTCGACAGGCACGGTCTTGTCAGATGCACAAAGGATGACTGCGCTGAGGAAGCGTCCATTTTGGGATTGTCTCACACGCTAGGCCCCGAGGACGAAGTCGCTACGAGGGTAGCAGCCGCCGATTCCTCTCACACGACGCCTGTTCTTTCAACCGAGACGCGTGATGCAGATGCGGGTGCAGTTGCTCACGCGGCTGCGGGCACGACTTCAATCGCGCATCCCGTGGACGTACTTCAGTCCCCTCCTATGCCTACTGCTACCACCACGAACACTGCCAACAACAACAACAACAACAACAACAACAACCAGGGCGGCGCGGGCCATCGCCAGCAAAGGAGGGCGAGATACAGCCACCTTCACGCGCACGCACACCAACACCAGCATCGTCATGCCGGAGGCACATTGTGAGGTGACACATGATGCTTACATCCTGTTGTCGACATGCATGTCGAATGGTTCAGCTGGGGGGTTTAATGGCAAAGTTATTGGTCAGGAGATAGAGACATTAGACGCGTGCCTAGCCATCTCTTCTTCCTCCCAAGCGGCATGCTCTTTATCCATCAGCGCTTTCTCTTCGGCGTTCAAAGAAGCTTTAACCGTCTCCCACTCGTGCAAAAAGCCCTGTCTATCCCATCGGCCCGATTCCGGAGGCCAGCCGTGTTTCTCGTACAAAGCCACCAAGGAGTCCTGTTTCCGTTTCAAGAAAAAGTCACGCTCGGTTCGCATAGCGTCGTCGGGGAAACGATCTCTATCTGGCGCTTCCCAACCAGGCTCCAAAAAGGGCAATCGTCTCAGGCTTCGAAAGCGCTCGTAGAACTCGTCGAACCACTGACAAGCAGGGACAAACTTGGCGAAACGGTAGGCGAAGGGCCCGACGCGGCCCACAAAGTGCAGGTTTTCATAGTCCACATCCCCATTGTAATTATTGTCGTCCCTGCTGGGTGGTGCAAGCTCTGCTCCTGTATCTCGATACCAGGACCTCGCGACGCGGAAATACGGCGTCTCAACAAACCTTCTGCTCCCGTACACATCGCCGGGGTACTCGTAGATGGCGCCCGTGTCTGCATTCAGCAGCACAAACGTGCCCTCGCCTCGATTTGGTTTCATGAGAGTAAGCATGCACCCGTCGATGTCGACATCGTCCCCGTCCCACGACCAGCCGCCGGCTGGGTGCCGTGAGTCCGCCAAGTCCTTGGGATCCGTGAGGTTGAGTATTCTCGTGGTGTCGTAGAAACGCAGCCTCGTGTTGTATACCACGTCTTCGCCGGGCCACGGTAGGTTACGAATCAGATTGATGGCCGAGGCCGAGTAGCCGAGAGCTGAAAGGTTCTCATCTGTCAGTGCTGGGCTGGAGGCAGGATTGTGTGGTGGGAATAGGATGGGTGACTCTGGGTACCAGCCCATCTCAGCTAGAAGGTTGTAAAAGCGGGCAATACTAGTTGCGAGAGCGGGCACTGAGAATTGAGATGTGCATTCTTGCCGCCGAGCCTCGATTTCAGCTACATCAGCATCTGTTGCGAAGATATGCTGTTGCTGGTCGGACATTTTATGGCTACCTTTCGTCTATCATCTGGAGGGAAAGAAGAAACAATGGGAGTGTCCTTTGGCGGGGGGGAGGACAGGCACTAGACGGGTTGGCTTAGGGGCATTTTGCTACATAGCGTTGTGTTGCAGTGTACCGTAGTCCTGTATCTCGCTTACAGATACTTGCAGGCTTGGGACGACGTCAACTCATGAGGTGGACGAAGGGTTCAGTACGAAGTACGGAAGTAGACTTCGTCACAATACTGCCTGTCACTACCAAGGTAGCAAGCCAGGCACCGATGATAGATGCCACATTAGGAGTTTTTGGCGTAGGGGATTGCAAGAAACAATCGAGGTCGATGTACTTGGGTAATTGCAAGAGGCCCGCTGCGGACTGTGTTCTCTGTCCCTGATCTCAGTATTTTGCCCAACCGTGCCCGACCTTCCCGGTCGCCTTAGGGCCTGTCTGTCCTCCGCTCCCCCCACTCGAAACTCGGGCCATTTTAACCTAGGGAACTCAGCGGCTTCTGCTGCCACAGTTCCAGTCAGCGGAAATCAAAGTCGCCTCAATTCAGAAACAGCGTCCGCAACCCTCATTTTGAACTATGGATTTTTTTGCCGTGGGCGACGGCCTAGTCCCGGCCCCAAGTAAATTTAAGTGTACGAAGGATTTTGCCCCGTCAGAGAAATCTTTGTCTTCAAAGTGTAGAGCACGAGACCTCTCTCGATCAAAGCTCAAAAGTAGACGAACGAACGTCGTAAAGAGAACACTACGAAGTAGGAGCAGGTTGACTAGGGTTCAGTTTGAGTTGATGTCCAGCACGGTCTCTTACTGGGATCTGTGTGATGCGTGCAAGGGCGCATAGAATGGAGGACTGCATCGGAAAATCATGAATGATGAGCTTTAAGAGAGACGAGAGATGAAAAATCTCAAGCCATGATCTTTCGGTGCTACTCCTCCGGGCGAAGTTGGAATGGGGGCAGAACCCAGGTTGTTGATTCAGCGTTTGGCAGACACACCACATAAACGACAATTTTCAAAGGCTGGTTTAAGGAGAGAGAGAAAAAGGAATGAACAAATTCTGCACAGCTCGAGAGAGGGCCCGACTCTCTTGTCTCATGGATACCACAAATGTATCTGGCCCTTGCTACCACCTAATAGAACCTTTTTACTTCCGTGGCGTTCTTCTCAGCATTGCTATTACCTAACGTTATCGTACAATCCCTCGTCCCAACTTCGTCAACACTTTTCAATGGGGGGATTCCCTTGGTATGTCCGTGACCTCACGGACGATAATGGTGGTCTCTTTCTCCCTTCTCAGAACGCCTTTGCCCATTAATTTATGCCAAATGGCTTGCTCTTTCTGTAAAAGTTCTCGGTCAAATTCCATTCCGTCGACTTCTTCCAAACCGGGACAGCACTCGGCGAGCAATAATTCCATCGCACGTCGTCGTAACCATGTCATTTCGTCCATTAGTCTTATCCATTTACTGTCGTGACTCATGGCCCTCTTTGGAAGACGAAGTGGCTTTTCGATGCCAGTTTCATCTCCCAGAGGAGCGTAGAACCCAACCGTGAGTGGATTGTCTCGCATGTCGGTCTTTCGCAGAGCTGGCAATCGGGACAACGTTAGACATGTTCTTCGCATCCGCTTTATCCTGTTCTTTGCTAAAAAGAGATGCTTCAATCTGATTGAACCTTGCAATGGAGACAGATCCACGAGGGCATTGAAATTTAGGTTGAGGACCCTCACATTTGGAAAGTGATCACCAAAACCCTGTGGTAAATCATGGATGCCGCATGCTGCGAGCTCCAGACACCGTAATGTGAAGTTCGGCTGTGACGGGAGTGTGATGATGCCTTCAGCCAACGCGTTTGATGACAAATAGAGCTCATTGCAGTCGTGGGTAGTGGCCAGAATGTCGTTCACCAGATTTGACGCTACCTGCTGATCACGAGCCGAAAGCACTCTTAGATGTTCTGCGTCTGATAGACCGTGCAACTTTGATATTGCATTTCCATCCAGGTTCAGCTTTTCGAGAAGTGGACAAGAGGTCAAGTCGAACTCGGTGAGCTTGTTCTGTGCCAGGCATAGGGTTTCTAATCGCTCAACACCCTGCTCTCTAGCAATCGTTAGTTCTTCAAGCAAGTTATCGCTCAGATCTGCATGTCTTAGTTTATCGAGGCTGGCAAGGCTCGTCACATTGCTTAGATTGTTCCTGCTGAAGTCGATCTCTTCCAAGGAGGACAGCTCGCAGCCACGAAAGTCAATAGACTGTAATTCATTGCGGGAAAGGTCCAGAGCAATCAGCCCATCCAGATCGAGGATGCCTTCAATATTCCGTACTCTGTTGCCACTGGCCTTCAGGATTCGAAGATGGACCAGGCTGCTAAAGCATTCTAGGCTTTCAAGCTGATTTCCGGACACATCGATTGTTTGGAGATTGTGTAGATGTGTCCACGACGTGAGATTGCTGATCAAGTTGGACGAGACGTCTACGGATCTCAGCGAGGTAGGGACATCCGTCAGTTGCGCGACTTTGTTGCTCTTAACGTCGAGATATTCTAGAGATGAACAATAGTCCTTCAACCCATGAAGTGACATAAGAGCACTATTCGAAATTGACAGCTTGCGGAGCTGTTCCCAGAAGAGTTCGGTCGGCTCAGCATCGGTGATAGCTTTGACTAAAGCATCTTCGACAAGAGCATGCGAGCCATGCGCCTGTCTGAGAGCCTTGGGGTTCACTCTTTCTGCCACAAAACTGTCCTCTGGATGGCTTGCCTTATCTGATTGATGTAGCGTGAAGTCTGATAGCGGCGTTAGACACAGGATGCTTGATTCTTTTCTCATCGAGGTCTTGACCAGATCCAACTGCCTCTCTGGCATAGGCGTCAACTCATTATTTTTGACATGAATTAGGGACATCTCCGGATTATCTTCTATTTCCTCCTCGTATTCATCGATCCGTGAGACTGGTCGTCTGTTCAAGGTCATAGCTCGATATTGACCATGTCGTTCCAAAGATCCGACAATCGCTCGTTGGTGATCTGAATCCCTTGGCCATATTGAGCGCTCCCTGTCCTCTGCAGGTTTAGCAGGGCTTGTGATAACCACAGACCCCTCATCGTCTAATGGTAGAAGGCTTGGGTCATCTTCATCTAGATCTGATTCCGAAAAACTCGGAGGAGGCAGATATGGTATCTCAGAGGCGATTGGCGAACTGAAAGCAATAGTGACGACGCGAGGTTGATGCTTGCCAGAAGGATCAAAATCTCGGGACACGGCTCCGTCATGCAGGCGCTCTTCGTGTCTGGAGGCTGCTGAACCTTTCGGATTCGGTTGCCCGTCTGCTTCGCAATGCCTTTGCTTGGGTGGCGCGTTTAACGACGACTTGACCGGTGGGATCATTTTCCCAGCATTAGGTCGTTCAGATTCCTCGTTCCATTTTTGTCTCTCTATTCTCCTTTCAGCTCCCTCATTGTCTCCCTCGCGACCGGAAACTTTTGGCTTTTCTTTCCAGCTTGCCTCCTTCATCTCATCGATGCTAAGGTCAGGTATCCCATCAAAGGGATCTGCTTCGCTGAAATCTTGCCGTCCGACTCTGCTTTCGGGTGAGGCCTTAGGAGCAGGCAATCCAGGTGTCTTGGTATTATGTTTGATCCAGGTTTTCTTGTCGCGGTCAAATGTCATCACTCCAACAGTGTCAGGGATGGAAACGGTGCCTTGGCCAATCATTCCGCGGGGCCCAGATCCAGTCGAAGAGTTGGTTAGGACAGTGCGCTTTGATCCGTCGCTGTGTAAGTCAGGAGAGTGTTGAGAGCCCTCGCATGGTTCCTCCGATACCGAATGCTTCCTCTTTCTGTCGTTCTCATTCAGAATTCTCAGTCCTGGTGGGTCACTTTGAAAGGTTTCTGCAGGCTCGTGCTGGTCTTCGTCGGGCATCGGGATCAGAGCTCCCGTTTCTCCGACTTTGTTGTCAACGAGCTGTAGGGTACCGAGGGCAGACGTGCTCGTCAACAGCTCCAGATCATCAGGGTCACGAAACTGTTGTAGATGATTTGCAACTTTTGTATCATGTTGAGCATGTCTTCGATCTAGTTTGGGTAGCACGCGACCTTCACGGGATGGCGGTCTCGAGAATGAGTCTCTCGTCGAATCATCTTCGACTTCGAGATCCAAAATGGCATCAGGGTTGAGTTCAGAGACTTCTGCGGGCTCCGGAATATCGGGGAGTGTCGGCTTTGGCTTTCCTCGAGCACGAATAAATTCCATGACCTTGTTTGCCTCTTCCATATAGTCTCTCGTAGCAAGGGATGGCTTTCGTGCATCCAGTCTAGATCCGCTCACCTTCTCTGCCAAGGATTCAAGTTGAGTAGCCAACTGTTCAGCAACATCTGGCATCGTGGCAATGGCATTTTGAATGGCTTCGGACGTAGGATCGGCTTGGCCATTGACATTTGACGATGATCTTTCTGCGATGTATGCAGGGAGAACTTGGCGAGATGCCGTTGCTTCGCGAGAGGCATATTCAGCATTTTTTTCTGCAGGCAAAGCTAGTCGCTCCTTGTTCTCTGCGTTTATCTCCGGCATGAAAGCACGGTTGACCTGTACATCAAAACCCTCGATTAGGATTTCATCCTCCAGGAGCGTCCTCCGTCTTTTAGGCAGGCGTTGCTTCGATGCTGATGAACCAGTGGGAGAAATATCGTACTCTTTGTCCTGCACGTTCAAAGACGGCAGCTCGTTGAATAACTTTACTGCTCCACTGCTTTGCTGAGCTTCTGTTGCTGCTGGGCGCTCAACTTCCTTGTCGAAGCCAAATCCATCCAATTCGCCCTTTCCAAAATTGCTCATCCTAAACGCAGCGGTCTCAGCGCGAATTTCCGGCTCCGATCGCTCCTCTTCGAGTTGATTTAGTATACGCATCAGTTTGTTGTTGGTGTACGTATCGCGGTTGCCGAACAGCTTCAACGGGCTTCCAGAACTGCTCTGCTGGGTCGAGGCCGCAGCATGATCGGTGGCGTTGGTTCCAATTGGACTAGTTGGCTCACTGATGCTGATTTTCCTCCGTTGTGCTAGCTCATTCTTGTAAGGTGGAGGCGAGCTCCGAAAATTTCTATCGTCGTCGAGCATGGAGGAGTCGCCTCCAGGGATAGATCTCTTTTGGTTGATAGCATTCTCAGCTCCACTCATTTGCCATCTACTGTTGATGACCTCCAAGATGCTGTTTGGTTGGTAGTTCTGTGTTCCCATTGATAGGTCTTCAGGTAGGGATTGCGAGGTCATCTCGGCGATGGGGTCGTCTGGCAAGATGGATGGTTCTTGTAGCTTGAGGCCTTCTTTGTCGTAGGAAATGTCATGGTCACTGCATCTAGAAGTAGGTCTCTTCAAAATTTGTCCTCGTGCTTCGCGGAATTTCTGTTGCAACTCGGTTGGATTCGTATCGAGTGTATCCTGCAACGCCTGCCTGCGAATGCTGCTTCTCTCAGAATCCTCCACAGGCGAGAAAACTTCATCACTAATCTCTTTGCGACCGCTGATGGTTCTCATGCGCGGGTCCTGACCTCGCTTCACACTGCTATTCTGTATTCTGATGCTTTCGGCCAGCTCGAGGTCGGTGACACGGCGTCTGACCATGCCTCTAATTGAACCCTCATGCACGTAGTCAGATGACACTGTTGACAGGTCGAATTTCTTCTCAGGCTCATCGTCCTCGTCTTCGGCCTCCTGAACGGTAGCCATGCCGGACCGTCCATTCCTCACCGATCGATGTGATATGAATTTGTCTGAAGGTGGCGGGAAGGCAGAATCACCCAACGTGTTCCAAGGTCTCTTCTCGGCAACAATCTCAGAGCTGTCGGGAGGCTCATTATCGATATCGATCGGACAAGAAGACTGCTTGAACATGCCTTCCAATTTAGAGGGAGAAAACAGATCGAACCCGTCATTGGCGAGAGTATCTCCCTGGCCCAGCTTCCTCTTCCATTCCAACGTGTCCTGCAAGCCCGAGCATTTTTCTATCGTGTAATGTTGGACTGAAGTTTGTGAATCTGACAAGACACTGGAAGTGCGGCGAGTGGCAGTCGATGGCAGTCGTCTCTTCGAACCCTCTACTACCGACTGGGGCATTTCATTGAGGCTCGAGGCTGTTATCTCCACAAGAGCATTGCTCTCTCTAAGTCGAGCGATGCCGCGACTCGATCGTGGTTTGAGGAAGTTGCTGCCATTTGCATTGCGGATGTTGTGGGCCAAATGCGGAATTCGACTCTGTGAGCCTGCGGCAGAAACCTGTCGGCTGGTATTACTCCTGTGAACCAGGCTTGTTTGAGACGAGGGAGAATGAAGCTCGGAATTCCATTCTTCGGAGAGACCGTCCAGCCATGGCTCCATGCTGGTTTGGTGTAGAGTTGTTTACACCTTGTCAGTTCTTCAGCATGACATTAAGTAATGGTGTGTATAATATGCAATCAATGAATGCGCGAGGTCCTGTCTACAACAACACCTAAGCGGAGCGACCAGCAGCAACGCCTTTGGGGAAGGAGATCGAGATATGACGCGCTTGGCTCGACTACTGGTAACACAAAAATGACCGTGTTTATGTTTTTCCTAACTAGACGCGCTAATGGCACCTGTGTTGAATCGACACAGAATCAGCTAGTTGAGTTGCTGCTATAATATTTATGCCGAGAACGAACGTACTTCGTATGCGCTAGCCACGTGGCTAGCCTAAGGAGGGCTGCTGGGCGGCTGCTTTATGCACTTTATGGTACAGATCTACGGAGGGCTCTTCTGCTAAGGACCGCAAAAATTACTCTGCTCCACCCAAGAGACAGTCACGTGAGTGAGCGACGCATTAACTAGCTCCTCGCTTTTAGGTTGTAACCCTCTCCCAATGAAGGGTCAGAACAAAGGTGGGAAGAAGAAATCGTGACCGTGTCCCCAGCTCCTGCGGAAGGGGTTTGGATTTGGCTGGGAAACCACTGAAATGGCCCATAAACGGGCTTTGTCGTAGAACCAATTGAACTCGAACTCGTATCTAGGCCAATCTGGGCATGGATAAGTTAAGACGTCTGAGAGATCAACGATCTTCGACCCTCTGTAGTTACGTGCGTTGACGTCTCGAGGTAATATCCCTGCTCTCTTTGCAATCTCGAAGTTCTTGTGGATATCTTGAATGTGAGAAGCGTTTGTTGGCTCCGGGCCGTAGTCCTTAACGATAACCCACCGACTTAGATCGTCATCTAGGGCGACAGTCTTGACCTTGTCGAATTGTTCATCGGATAACTTCATCCAACCGTGACAGACGATTGCCCAGGTCCCCTCCTCACCGATCGATTTTAATCGAGCAAAACTCCGGCTTTCATGTGCAAGCGGTGAAGTGTAGATGGCTGCTTCGTACGGAAGGGGAGGCCTCGGACCCGGTTGTTTCCATTTCTTGAACTGCGAGAGGCGTGATTAGCTGTAGAACACATGATCTTCGTAGTAGTACTTCTGCCTACCACTTTCAATACGTATCTGATATCCTTTATAATAGCTAGAATCGCCACACTATGCGCGCCTCGACCAATGAATTTTGGATTACAAATCTTTTCTTGATCGTGGACGAAGCGCCATAACTTAGGATGTTCATATTCCATATTCTTGTATGAATCGTCTTTCGAGAGCAGCCTGTCGATAACCCCGTCGCCCATCAAGTTAGTATGTTCAGTCTCTCGTCGCCTTTCCTTCTCCATGTTATAGTGCACGTCGGAAGGCAGGCTGATCGGGAAGGAAGAGTCTACACTGGAGTAGTTGAGTCAATATGTTCAAAAGTACGACTGACTTTCGTCGAGAACAAGGGGCCTCGGGCGTCACGCCTTTAATCCTCGGCTTGAAATATAATCATTTTCTTACGTTATTACTTTGCACTACCAACCCCAATATTGGTGTGAAAGCAATGTTCGGGTACAACTAACATCTGATATTCCTCCTACATGGCAATATCAGACAGCTTAAACTCAGCTGATTCGGATTGGCAATGGCATCCAGTCGCCAGAGCTTGGTTCAACGTGATGAGCAGCTCTAGCAGCTCTAATGTTGGTACACAAGACGTTACGGAATCAACTCATGCGGGGTTCAATCTGCTGTCTATGCAGCGTAGCTGTGTGGGTATTCCTTATAGTCTAATATGGCACAACTACACTCGACTCTTAGCACAACCAGGCCGGCCTGAAACACTGTAAGTTTTCCCTGCAAGGACTGGAACAGGAAGCAGGGATTAGGTCCTTCGGAAGACGTTTCTTTGTATTCAGCCACTTTCAATAAAAAATGCTAGCAGTACACATGTCTGATGATGTACACGAAAGCTCATGGCCCAGGCCAAAGTGCAGGTATATCTCAAAAGTTCTTCGCCCTGCTGTTGATTGGGAATATAAAGGCAACACTAAAACGCCTCGCACCAGTCATAAGCTACTATCGACGATTGCAAAATATTCCAAACTCCTTGCCTGCAAAATTATTCTCCTTGGTTCGTAAATTAGATCAGGGTGTCATTAGGGAACGGTATCTTATGGCTCAACCACTGCACTGAGGGGTGTCCTACTGGATTGCGCAGTAATATGTTTCTTTTCGATGGGGTCAGAACTGATCGAACCTCCCATGTCGTGCGAGCCATCAATGCTATCGTCCGTGACAATCTTCATTCGGCTTGACGTCTCCCGGACACTGTCACGTGCCGTGTAAGCTGTTGGTGCCGTGCTGGCCATTGACATAGCTGTGCTTGAACGTTGGTGAACTAGCTCTGGTGTCGGAGGCACAGAGCTCCGATCGCTTGTCGGCGTGACATGACCATTCCCACGCGATGTTCTGCGTGACAAGCCGGATGAAGGTCTCTCATCGGCAGACAGGTTGCCAGTGCTTGTCGCGTCCTCAGTCTCGGCTTCGCTCATGCGAGCAAGCTCAGCGGCGTCGTTGGCGAGCTGAAGACCTTCAACTGCCGCAGCACACTGCTCGCTGATGTTGCGGATAATGTCAGCAATGGCGTCCGTCTTTTCACGAAGGTGTCTATCAGCCACGTCATGAACATTTTGTGTCGAGTATCTTTTGCTTGCCCGGCTTGAGATACGGGTGTCCAAATGGTCTGATCCATCGGATGCGGCCGAGGCAGCACGTCGTGCAGCGGATCCGCTACGTTTGGCTTGTTTTTCGTTTGAAGAGAGTGCCGAATCTTCATCATCGGCATCTTCAAAGCCCTGGCGAACATGCTCAGCAAGCTCAGTAGACGAACCAATCGAGCGAACAATGTGTTCCATGTGATGAGCCTGTCCACTAATGAGACTGCGTAGATGCAGCACTACTCTCTGCGCTTGGTCTCGTTGTTGGATGAGAGTGGCGTTTGCATGTTGCAGCGCTGCTATCTCCTTTCGATTGCGGTCTCTCTCTTTCTCGAGGTCCTCTGCAATACCTTGTTGCAGGACAAGTGCCTCCAAAGCATTGTCCCTTTGTCGTTCGGTGCCCGATAGGCGGAGCGCAAGACGAGCTTGATCATCCTTTTGTTGGTCGATGATACCGGTAAGCCTGCGTTGCTCTCGCTTGCCAGCTTCGATCTTGACTCGAAGTTCTGCCAGTTCTTTGTTGAGTGACTCAACAAACGCCTGGAACTTCTGGAATTGGGCTTTCCAAGTCTCTGCTTCTTGCTCAAGAATATTGTTGCGCTTGGCGACCTTGGCCAACTCAGTGTCCATGCGGCCTTTGAGGTTGATAAAGTCTTGCCATGCCTCCAGTGCGTCTCGGGAATATTGATTGCGCTCGCGAACCATCTCGTTCATGTGTCGCATGGAGATCTTGGTCATGAGAGGTTTCTTGGTCGCGCCTTGGAAGATGGCTTTGATGCCAGAATTACGTCCCAATTTCTCACAGACATGGTCCATGACGGCCATAACAGCATCTTGATTCCACCAGATTGGGTCGACAACTCTCTCCACGTCGCCACCTCGGAGAAGGATGATGTCGCCAGCTGGGACAAGCTTACCACCACCGTAAGCAGACTTCAGGTGCTGTGGTACGCCAGATATTTCGACGTCGGAATTGAGGGCTTGGGTCAATCTTGTCACCATCTTCGCCCTTTGGCTAGGACTCAGGACGTTGGGCGGGTGGTCGGTGATCACAAGATTGCGGTCAAGGTCGACCATCAGGGCATCTTTCGGAGGGGTGAACAAAGATCGGCACTCTGTCGTGATACCTAAGATATAGGGCCCAGGTTCTTGAACAAGGTCATAAACAGTGCGAGCGTGTGCGACAGGCACATAGAGTCCGGTCCAATCGTACACCCGTGTGCAGAATCGAACGGTTTCAGACGCAACCGTTAGCATCGCTGGATGATGGGACATCAGGATGATACGCCGAGTAGGTGAGACAGCTGCCTCGATGAGACCGACGACATTGGGAATGGTCAAACAGCTAAACAATGGCCACATCGCAAAGTTTTGAAAGCCGGTAGGCGAGGACGGGAACTGGTAGCAGAGTGCGTAGTCCTTCATATCGATGCGAACGAGATCATTCAGGCGAGGGGCCGGAAAGCTCAAGATGCGCGAGACTTCCTCTGCGTGGAAGAGGTTGGTAGCCTTATTCCAGTGTATCCACATGCCCCGAAGGTAGTCTCCCAACAAGTTGTAGAGCGGGTATCTCGAGAGGAAACTCAGACAGTACGGGATCCAATATGTTTCGTCAGCGACGTCTCTGTAGTCCTGTTCAGTCTTTCTCCTCAGATCACGGATGGTTTCGGCTCGCTTCTCGTCTGCCCTGGACCACACTCGAAGAGCAATGCCGTAGAGGGTGTGAGAAGAATCTTGCTGAAGCACAAAAGAGTGGTGCACGCAGTGTGGTTGGCTTCGGCCAGTACAGATTTCGACATCATGAGGAAAGCATGCCTGCTTCAGTTAGCTTAAGCAAAACACAGCCAAAGTCGGTGACAACTGACCCTCATGGCACCATGGAGAGATCGCGCGACTTCATTATCTGACTCGAGCCGTGGGCTGCTGCCCAAGATCTCTGGCAGCCAGAACTGACCGACTGCACCTCTCATGTGTTGGATCTTGCCTTGACTTGGAGCCGCAGCTTTGACCCATTGTGAGGGTTCTCGGCCCACGCCGCAGACAAGATAGGCATATGTCAGAGTCTTCGGGGTCGGTCGTTTTCCGGCAGTCATCGTGCTGGGAAGGGGTTGTGTTATCCTCGAATGCAGCGAGGAAGCTCTGCTGGGGACAGCATTATCATTGGCACCGGTTTGTTCGCGAGTCACTGGCCTGCTCGTCTCGCGTGTTCCCGGTCGATGGACAGATGCCGCCGAATTGCGAACTGAAGGCGCCATTACGGGACGGCTGATTGAAGTTGGAGTGAGAAATGTGGATTGGTCGGGTTTGCAATTGTTACGAGCAGTTGCTCGTGCTACCTTGAGAGATCGCCACTATCGACAAAAGGACTTGGAGAGGGACTGTTCTTGTCGTGAAAATCCCAACGAACAAGAAAATCGGGGTGAAGTGAGCACTGGTCAGAAACAAAAAAGGTAACGAGCGGACAGGGTCAATTAGCAAACGGACCTGAAGAGTCGAGGACGGTACTGAGTAAGGTCGGAAAGAGCAAAAAGCAGGGGAAGACGGAAGCGGCTTGTGGTGTTATGCACATTGAGCTGAATCTCCCACTGGGATCGGAGCTCCAACCCATGCAGCTTGGAGGACGACCAGGGCACCCTCGAGAGGCGACGGGGATGTTTGTATAAAAGTGGTAAATTGGGCATAGTGGATCTGTGACCTTTCTGAGTCTTGACATCAAAAGATCAGCCCAAGTGCGGAAGATGTGACAGCGATGGGGAGACGGTCTGGATCATGGGCTGCATGGGGTATCATTTCGAACACGCATCGACTTACATTGGACATCGGACGAGATTGACTTTTCTCAATCAGTTCTAGCCAGGAGTTCGTCGCGAGACGTCGGCAGCCATTCAAGCTCGTTGGCACGAGCTAATACAACTCCACAACGACTACGCTCTCGGTCTAACAACATGCGGACATGCCTTTCGGACTCCTGACGAGATTACCCTTGTGAGGCTGCACTTTCGCTAACGAAAAGGCAAATATTAAGCGAAAGTACACATGCAAACTCGGGTAACTTTTCAAGATTGCGGTCACTATCAACAACGATTAAGAGCAACGGATTCAGGCCAAGAATTTGCACCTCTGTTAAAAATCAGATTTTGACCTAAAACCCTATAGGGCTGTACATACGTTGCGGGAGAGAATCACACGGAGTAGATGCGCTGTGTCCAGTGCGCCGTAGCTTGACAAACCCCTCTTGACCCAGGTACGGAACTTAATTGAGTTTGCACCGCGTTTCTGACATCCCAAACTCCGCCCACGATCCCACCACGTGGGCACGAAGGGGAGCTGCATTGCTTACGAAGCTTGTAGCTTGAAGATTCGCGGCGCTGTCTCCATGATCTCATGAATACCGGACTGGACTGGTGGGTACCAAAGTGACTTCACTGGAACTCAGGGGGGCTGCATATCGTGGTCTGATCTGTGCTCTTCCACGGAAGCCTCGACTGTGCCAAGCAGTAAAAGCTTGCAACAGGAAGGTGGGAAAAAAAGGTCCCACATCCCTACCCGCTGGCACGAAGATTGCAAACTGTTTGTACATTATGGTCGACTCGCAGCACATCAGGGATCTCGAGGACATAGATGAGGTCTGCTGTAGTAATGCGAAGGACAATAATCGCAATATCTTACATACATCCAACATGTGGCCATGTGAGAGCACTCGGCAGGTTCGGTACTTGAAGCACGCTAGCGCTTGAAACGTCCCTCTCTCGCTTAGTTCGCATCCAGACTATTGAAGCCGATTTCCTTCCCAATAGGTACTGACCACGGCCATTTCGTGCAACATGAATACGATTTTGCACCAAACGTGCTTAGCAAGGTAAAAATGAGGCTTAGTCAGGCACGGGACGTGAAGTGTTGCAGACTTCGTTCCAAACCGAGTCTAGCGACCATGGACCATTGATGAAGAATGCAGCGTTAATCCTCGTCGGCCTATAACGCTACTACGTTTTGATGCTAATGCTAACGACGATTCGTTGGAATATCGTATTGTGGTCCGTCTTCCCGGCTGGTCGCACTGCATCAGATTTCAACTTTATAGATACATTGTGCATCATAAGTCCACTAGTCGACCAACCTGTTGGTGTTCAGGGATCGTGGTGCACATCCTAAGACCACCTTCGAATGGACGAAAAACGAAGAAACTGAAGCTCGATAAAGAGCTCGATAAACCTAGATGCGGATAAAACTACTTGAGACTGTCGACGGCCCTATTCCGCCGATCCAATACATCGGATTTCTTAATCCGACTCCGCAGCATTTCACTTGCGTTGATCAAAGCGTCGATAGTAATGTTGTGGGCCGTCATGTTGTGGTTAAGATAAGTGTATACCTGCGCAGGAGATTCCAATGCAAGGATGGCTTCTTCATTCAGCTTCAGTAGTGCGAGGCTGAGCTGGAACAAAAACGGCGAGCAAGTCCCGTCATGTTCGCGGGGATTCGATGTCTCATGGATACTGGCAGTTGGCGTTGCTGGTGCCGCTGGGGTTGCTGGCTGTACAACGCTGAGATAGCCTTCCATGCCTAGCGTTGCGGCTGCGGATCTTTGTTCAAGTGATATAGGCGCCGAGTCCGAACTGTTCAGGCACAGGGTTACGTCCCACACTCGATACAGGGCCTCGCCACCAGTAAGGACGCCCGTGTACAGACTAAGAAACCAGTGAAAGGTGCAAGCTTCGAGTTCAACACCCAATTCCTGGAGTTTTCCGTCCAATTTTGGAAGAACCTCGGCAACGTACTCTCTCAGCACAATCTGGTCGGCACGAGCCACAAGCAGATTTTGATCAAAGTAGCCACTGGGCAGAATGTAGTCGATGATAGCGACAAGCAGCCAAAAGCAATCTTCTGAGGTTGCACAAATCAGTAAGAGAGATGCTGTTATTAAATTCATGCCTTGGCAGTATCCAATGCGAGGATTATGCAAAGAATATGCACGAAGCAATTCTTCCAGGCGTTGCACACCAGGGGCGGATGAGTCTCGAAAGAACACATTGTCCCGCAAGGTCCGTTTGACGTCGGCATTGATCTGCTGAAGAATGTCGCCTTCCATTTCTGAATCATTCTGGGACCGGAGGACCAAATCTTCGTAGTAACCGGGTAGGCGGAACGAGGATGCGCCTGAGCATTCGGCCCATATCTTTGGTCTCAAGGAAACGGGGATACCCGCCAGTACAAGTGCTTTGAAATGGGTGTATTTCGCCTTGGTCTTGTTCGAGCGTCCAAGAGTCGCAATGCCGATCAGCTCTCCATTCACAAGATCTGCTTCTGGGGCATTGTTGTTTGACCGCTCGTTGGCTGCACTTGACCTCTCTGCTCTGACGCGGCGCAGAAAATCATTCCATTTGACAGTTCGTTCAGCCTGGAGATTGTCATGCAATTCGGTGAGCTGATCTAACAAGGCTCTTGAGGCACCAATTTCATTTGCCTCTTCGTCGATTTCGTGCGAAAATTCCACCGAGACAGCTGTTATTGCTGATGGCTTTGCCTCACTCATAGAACTCGCTGTAGGTAGTGCTTTGTGAGCAGAGGTCGAGACAGAGATCGACGCGTCTCGTGCACGAGGTGGGGTCATGGTGCCCGCGCCGGCTTCTGCTGTGCTCACCGTGACCACAGCTCCCGCTGATGGCGTATGAGCAAGTAGTTCTCGTGGTCTCTTCAAGCTCGAGCCCGTTGAGGGCAGCAGATAGTCTTGCCATGACTTTTTAGACGAATCCTCCTCTAAAGAAGCCGGCGTTGCAGGTCTGTTGGACTGTTCGCCATTGGATGATACGTCAGCCGATCGAAATGCTGCGAGACTTTCTCCAACAGAAGCTCGTTGCTTGGCAGATTTATGTGCTCTGATGTGTTGGCGTTTTCTCTTCCTGTCGTAGATGAAACCAAAACGGTCCACCAACAATCCTTCGGTGTTGGAATTGGACATTGTGGGAGGTAGCTGCGAACTTTCCAGCATCGAGTCAAGCTCGACGGTTGGAGGGAGATTGCTAGCGTTTGATTCTTTGCGTCCATGAATCGGAGCAGGGTTTGTGCGGCCGGTAGGCACTGCGCGGAGTCCCTGAGGCCGGAGCTTGGGGTTTGCCGAAGGCGCATTCGGCTTCGTTGTGCTGCGAACCTTGGCGCTACTAGCTACCAAAGAGTCGTCTTGTTTGGGAGCGTTGGAGTGATCATCTGATGAAGCTCTTGATCGTGTCGTCTGACTCTTGCCGCCAAAGATCCGGGTCCAAGAGGTAGTAGATCGGCCAGATTGGCTGGACTTCACGCTGATATCGTCACCCGCTTTTGCTTTGCTGAGCGACTTGTGTGATCCACCAATAAAGTAGCTTGTGGTGGCCGAAGGAGGTTGAAATATACTTTGTAGGCCAGCTACGCGAGACGTGGCGGAACCCGGTTGTCTCTGGCGAATGGTAGAGTCAAGATCTTTATCCTCGTCGCTTGCTCTACTGCTTGACTGACTAGAGGTCCGACTTAAGACATGCTCAGGCTGCAGCTGACTTACGGAGGCAGAACTTTTTAATCGGCGCGGCAAGGTCGACGGCGGGTCAGGCAAACCTTTTGTCTCAGAGGCTTGGGCCAACAGTTCCACCGGGGAGAGGCTGCGGGTATCTGTGATAGCTTCGTTCATCATGCTGTCAATCGAGACGAACGAAGCTTTCTGTCGCCCAGCAGCTGGTTGTTCATCTGGGCCCGAGGGGATCAAAGGCTTGTCTAAACGCAGCATTCGCTTTTCGACGGCTGCACTGGGCACATCGGCTTCGCGTAGCAGCTTCTTGAGCTCCCTCTCTCTTTCGTCAGCCCGAACTCGTAGGGCTGAGATTTCAGCATCTCTATGGGCTAGATCTCGTGCATACTGCCGGAGCAGCTTGACAGCTCCGACCTTTATAATCAGTCGCTCGAGATGATCGTCGGTCGCCAAGTGCAATGAACCTGGAATATCTAGGGAGGAACGGGGAGAGTCATCAAAGAGCGCAGTGGATCGGTCAAGTACTCCGGGGTTTGTAAGGCCAGCAAGCGTTGCCTTTCGTGCTTTTAGTCTTTGTGAGACCGTTCGGATAGGGCGAGGAAGTTCCTCCACCACAGGAGGCGCAGTCTCATCTGGCTCGGGAGATAGCGAGGGAAAAGAAGTCAAAGAAGCATCTTCGCTAGTCTCGTGCTGAAAAGCTGTTCGAGACGTTCGTTTGCTTAGTGAACGTAGAGGCTTGACTCTGCGACTGTCACTCGAAGCGCCTGATGCTTGCGAAGATGATCGACGAGACAAAGTGCTAGCAGAGTCAGAGGTCGTCGAGACTGGTACAACGGCGCAGGACTCGGTGGTGTCTGCCATGATGAGCATCTGGTGGCATTTTCATGCTTTAAAGAGCCATAGTAACAAGAATCCCACCCCCTTTGTGATTGCTCAGGAGGACCGACGAGGACAACCCGAAACAGATCCGGACCACAGTGAAACACGAGTCTGTGGCTGGGAAATGGTGAGTTCTGACCAATGCATCCCGGAATAAGGACCAAATCTTCCGCCCTTGCTCCGTAAAGTTGGAGGCAGCGGGATGTGGAAGTAATTGGAAACAACGCGACACGTGCGGAATTGCCCATCCTTCACGTCATCTGGTCATCAAACAAAACTCTGTGCATACAAGGCTCCGAGACTCCGAGGCTCCCAAGGCTTCAAGGCTTCAAGGCTCCAAGGCTGCGAGGCGGCCGGGAATTACAAGCCACCGCTACGATCAACACACAAGATATACTGACTTACAGGCGATATCGCCCAACACTATCAATTTCCAAGCTTTCCACAATACTCAGCTAAATATGTAATGGTTTCTCTCTCTCACTTTCTACAAGCATAGAGGAAAAGAAAATACAATCTCCAACAGACGCACAGACTTTTCACATTGACTAAACGAGCCTATAAATCATATGGTGTCGCTTCAAGCCCGGATGACACCTTTGGACATCCTTGCCATTCGATTCCGGCCGGGATTCGCTGAGAACAGAACCACGGCAGTTTGTCCATAGCCAGGCAGAGGAGGTAATGCGCGCTCACTAATTACCAGGCCACCAAGTATAGTTTCCAGTCTCTTCTGCAGTGTCGAAGACCAGCAAACTGCTGCTGTTGAGTGGTCGCTCAGGGAATATATTGTGAAGTCCATCCCAGTACTCGATCGCAATATACTCAACCTCAACATCGCCATCGGCAAAGATACCAAGTCCAACACTATCCTCACGAGCGGGGTATATTCGGGATGTCATCCAGAAACGATCGTTGATTGAGATCTCAACCAAACTACCGTCAACCCACACCCTCATGTCGATAGGCTCGAAACTATTCGTGCTGCTTAGATTGTATGGCTCGAAGTAACCTTCGTACGTGGCGTTTGAAAACCCTTCGATGGTTGTCGAATATGTTCGGTTACATGCGACCGTGTACGTTGCTGGGTCGAACCAGATCGTGGTGTATTCCTCAAGGTCAGGGCTGGCCTCGACGAGCAGGCCAGTCCGACCGGTGGTTGAATTGATGACAATCCTCACTTCATACGAGGAGCTCATGTTTGCCAGCATCTGGGTCGCGCCAGTGACGCCTGTGAAACTCGTTATGTCGATCGTCCGATGATGCGAACCATTCCTCAGCCCCTCCACAAAATCTTCTGCTGGTTTCGCCCCCAGCGTGCGTGCTGTCCAACTCCCGTCACTGCAGGATTCGTAGAAGCTATTCTGGACTTGGCTCAAATTGGTAGGTGGTACAACACCCTTTGTTTCCTTGTTGAATAGCTCTCTCCAGATCGCGTAGGCTCCCTGAAAGCCTTGCTGTTGCATCCCAAAATTATCAATCGCACCTTCCATACTCCATCCGAGCTGGATTCTCCTATTGTTCTTAGTGTCATTGAAGCTTGTGATGGCGTACAGGTTACCCCAATCGGCAGCTCCGCCAGAAATGACATCGAATTGCACACTTCCATTCTCCCTCGCAGAAACGTTGCCTTCATTCCAAAAGCTGATGAAACTAGTGGCCCCGCCCTGTATGCCTCCAGACTGATACCAGTGACCGTCAAGTGTGAAAAGGTTTGCAACTTCCCAATTAGCACCAGTATAGCCAACTTGCCGGGGGTCACCAAGTGTGACGTTGAGCGCAGGTTCATCGATTGCACCCAAGAAGGTCCAATTCGTTAAGTCGCCAGCTGGCGCACTATAGAGTGGTATACGAGGACCAGAACCGTTGATACCCGACGCGAGCACGAGGTAGAAGTGTGATCCGGGTTCGTGCCCGAGCAACTCGTCAATTTCAGGCACCTTTTCGAAAAAAGGGTCACGCAACCCTGTAATATTCCAGCCTCCAGGTGGAGATGCGATGACTGGGTTCTCAGCATAGTCCTCCCAAGTGACTCCTCCATCATGCGAAATCGCAAGGGATTGGGATTCTGCTCCCTTGGGGTATGGCTTATCCCACGAGAGGGGAAGGTAGCCGATCGAAGTATAGAATGCCAAGAGGGTGCCGTCGCTGCCACCACTGATATTGACAGGCTGTGCTGTACCTGACCATATGCCAAGGAAATTGTACTTTGGATGGATGTAGTCATCATTGGTCAGATTGGTCGTCACTATTGCGTTGGCATTTGCATCTTGCCAAGCTTCGAGACCGTCGCCCGGAGCACCATCAACGTCCTGCCAATCGATCAAGTCTTTCGACGTGGCATGGCCCCACGTAATGTTTCCCCTATTCGAATCAGTTTGAGTTTCAATGTGAACGAGTTGCATGCTATTATAGAACTGGGGAGTAAATCATTAAACGATACTTTACGCACCAGTTGAAGTGATTCGAGTGAAACTGATAGAACAAGTGATACGTATCAGTCTCCGGATCATACATGGGGCCGCACGGATCGTTCATCCAGCCAGACGGAGCTGAAAAATGAGAATAAGGCCGCCAGCGTGTGAACAGAGAATTGTTGCCCATGGTACCAATCATCTCCGTGGTTAGCGTTTGCGCAGTGCTAAAGGCGGCCAGGGCGCTGCCCAAGAGGCAGAAGCGAATATTGAACATGATGCCGGTATCTCTCTGATCCAGGAAAGATGAGGACGCTGTCGTTCATGGTTGTCCATGAGCAGCAGCTGGAATACCATTATATAGGCCCTATGTCCAGGTCATTGTGAGAGCTTCAAAATGCTCCAATTCCCTATCGGACCGACTTGAGTATAGCACCAGAGCAGTATATTCATATATACTGTCAATGGGCTGACACATACCGAGGCAAGTGAAGCAGTCCTTTGCCCATCGATGTGCGCTAGGTCGAGAATCATGACGTGATGATGAATGGAATCAAGAAATTTCGGTCCTATTATAGCTGCCGTCGGTGTTGCACGACGGCCACGACAGCTCAAGAAAAGGGCCGGCACGGACTTGACGGACCTGACGGACCTGTTCCGCTCCCCTCTAGATTTGTGACTTTGGAAGTGTCTGGTCTCCACTCTCCCCGCACTCCGCAAAATCTTCGGCAACTCTCTGCACTAGTGAATGAGAGGTGTTCGGCTATTGGGTGCAGAGAAGAACTACTCAGAACCGAGCACGCAGGAGATATACATCTACCTACGCAACAAAATCACTTGCGGCGCGACCCCCACGTGCGAAGTTTGAATATAGTGTTAGCAATTACAGTAAAGTTATCACGGTCTGCAATAAACGCTACCTACCGGCTTAATACAAATAACACGATTTACTATAAGAGGGCGTTTAAGGTTCGTAATAAGCTCATGTACTGCGCCACAATTGCTGAGATGGGTATGTTAAGTTTGGTAGCCCAAGTGCATCCATAACACTGGCAATGTCTACTGCTTATGGCATGACAACTTCGGAGTACGCAAGACTCAACGAGGACGTGATTCATCCATAGCGTCGCAGTCCGAGCAGCCATTTCCCTTGGTTTTCATTCAGAACTGGCGACTGACGAATTCAACGCGATAGAGAGAGAGAGACTCGAGTGCGTGCCTGGTATGGGTGTATTGCACTTGACAGGGACGTCCAAATACCTCCCTGGAGCACGCTGAGAGCTTTTCAAGACCAGACAGGCCAGGTCTAATTCGTAACATAAGTCATTATCGCTCAGATCTAAGCATGCGATGAGAACCTCGTCCCTCACTTTGACCAACAGTAACAACACAAATCTTTGTTACATTGATTTAGATCTATGATATGTTCTAAGAGGATGCATTGGGCTAGCGCAAACTTCATCTGGATCTTGTCATGTATACTTCCGTATTGACGCAAAAGTATGGTACTTCACATTGACTGTCTCTGACAGCACTGATACTTTCCTTGAAAGTGTAGCCCTGATGATTGGTTTATGAAAGCTTTCACGCTTGTCATGTTTTAGGGGACGGCGTGGGTGGGTGATGAAGTTTCCGTGCGTGGTGCAATGAAATCATAGCCGATGATCCAATCGCCACTTACGATTTTTAGAATTTGAATAGCGTCAAGCGAATGCCTTCTTCACCCTCTCGGTGTTGGTCCACGGCTTCTTCTGGCTCTCCTCCAATCTCTTAACATACCCCTCCTTCAACTTCTCGTAATCAGTGCTCTGCAGGCTCTCAATGCGCTCAGCAGTCGCATGGAACGGCTTTGGCAGCGCAGGGTAAGACTTTGCGATGGCAGGAGTGCTCTGCTCGAAGCCTAATGAGGACAACACGAGAGGTGCTATGTGTGCAGTGGAGAGCAGGATGCGAGGCATTCCGTGTCCTGCAAAGCCAGCAGCGACCCAGTGTCCGTCGTGTTTAGGCATTGGGCCGATGAAGGGGAAGCCGTCTGCAGAGCTGGTTTGAACTGCGAATAGAGTTAGCACGCATTGCATATGGACGATCTTGCAGTAAAATGCGGAGAGGCGGAAATTAGGTTGGGGCACTAGTAGAAGAGGAAGGCACGGCTGGATGGGAGAGGACGTGAAAGAGAGGAAAGAACAAGCAATAAGGATAGGAGCGTGTGGTAAGGCAAGTCACAACGCAGAAGTAACGAAACGAAGAAGTCAAACATACCTCCGGTCCAGCAGCCACCCTTATGCGTCTCCATGGCGAGCTCCGACACTTCTGCGCCGGGCCAGTCTATGATATCTGACTTAGCCCAGGTCTTATAGAATTCTGGTGCATCGTGTTGTTGTTTGTCCTCTTCATCGCTGCTGAATGAAGTCAGAGGGTCATGCACAGTGACTGCGCGAGCGCCTCCAACTATGATGGTGTTATATGGAGGTGGGAGTTGGTTGTGATAGTTGTTCACAGATGCATCCCAGTGCTGGGCACCAGTGCGCTTGATGAAGCCTGCTGGCGCACCAGCAATCGCGGCAACGGTACCACGGTCAGGCATAATCAGCTTGTCGAATTCAGGGAAAATATGCGATACCCATCTGTTAGTGGCATGGACGACTGTCTTTGCACGGATGCTTCCTCGGGGAGTAGTGACAAAGATCCTATCATCGGCGTCACGCTCAGATACTTTGGTGACAGGAGTGTGTGCTTGGAGATTCAAGTTGCCCTTCTGGAGAAGGATGCGTAGCAGTGCATGAACGAACTTGTATGGCCAGCTGGTCCATGATTAGTCCAATGGTTGTACTCAGGGGTGTGCATGGGAGCTAACTTACATCTGGCCTGTAGGATGAATAATAGCAGCGAGGGCACCCCTCATCTGCGTGGCTTCTTCAGCTTCCTTAGGATCTTCAATAATCTTGCATGCTTTGACATAAGGATGATCGGCGCCATGATCCTTCTTCATGTGCTCGTAATTGCCTTTTAGTCTAGTCCAGGCCTCCTCCGTCATGGCAGCATCAAAAGTCTCGCCAAATTTGAGACAGGTCTCTTCAGCAATGTCCGCATCTGCAGTAAGATTTTTGAAGGCAGCAAGATGGGCCATTTCATGGTTGATTAGTTCCATCGCGCCTTGCGGGCCGAATCGCTCGCTCCATGCTGTGTAACGAGAGTAAATGTGCGGCCTCAATTGTCCTCCTGTTGAGTGTCAGCGACGTGAGGGTGGGAAATATGAAAGCATAGATTGATCTCACCATTCCTACCAGTTGCAGATCCGCAAACATCTCGTGCTTCAAGTAAAGTGATCTTTGGTTGCTTTGAAGATTGCTCGGTGTACTATGGTGATGATTAGGTCCAATGCGTAACACGCTAACCTGCGTGGGATGCGTGCAGCAACAGCAACATGCAAGTCGGTCACGAACCTTGTGCATCCAATAAGCGGTGGAAACACCCGCGTATCCACTGCCAATAATTGCTACGTCTGTCTCAGCAGGCAATTCGCTGGTTGAGCGATAATTTCTGAGAGGCGATTGGGCTGCCTCGATCCAATATGACTTGGTAGCGTTGTTGATTGGTAGAACCATGGCTAACGGTTTTGCAACCCCTTTTGGGTATAGAATTAATGGAACAACAAGCCAAATTGAGCCAAGGAATGTTAGCTGGTGGAAAGTTTGTAATTGCTTCTACTTGCTCTGCTCAGAAGGCCAAGTCTGAATACAAATGATGTTAAATGGCAGGGTGAGGAATCGGACCGGCGCTGAACTTCCGGTCCTCTCCGGTGGATACCTAAGCTCCATCGCGCAGCTATCGTATGAGAGGGGTACTACAACTGTTGATAGGTCTTGTCGTATCACCATCGTCAGACACAAGAACATCAAGAATGGTACATCGATCTTGAGATCCTTCAATCTTGGCACAGTCAGACTAATCCATTGCAATGGCCCGACCACAGAAACATGTTGTTTTCGACGTTGTCGGAACTTGCGTCTCTTTTGATGTCTACTACGAGCGGATAGAAAAGGTCCTGGGAGCAAAACTTAAGCCACAGGATGTCACCGCACAGCACTTTGGATACACATGGCAAACCGCCGCTGAGCTGGAGTTCACGTTCCTTTCGATCTCTGGACGATACAAGCCATACCGAGATGTGATGCGTGGCCTCTTCTGTCGCACACTTACTCTCTCTGGCGTTAAGAACCCCAAGGAACTGGCCACAGACGCAGAGCGAGACGAGTGTATGGAGGGATATGCATCTCTTCAGCTTCGTCCAGATACCAGAGACACCTTCAAATTGCTTCGCGACAATGGATTTACAATCTGGTGCTTTACCACAGGAGACGTAGCACGTGTACGGGGCTACTTCGAACGCGCTGGAATGGAACACCCAAATGAGAACTTTATCAGCTGCGACAAGCTTGGTGTTGCAAAACCCGCTCTTCCAGCATATGAGCACGTAGTCAAGCAACTTGGCGAAAATGATGTCAAGTGGTTCGCAGCAGCGCACATGTGGGACGTCACAGCAGCAACCAAGGTTGGATTTAGGGGAGCATGGAGCTCAGCATTGGAGCTTGAGCCTTGCTTAGATGTTTTTGATGACACGAAGCTGGAGGTCGTGGCTGGACCTCTGCTAGAGATGGCACAACAGATCGTTGACAAGTCACGGTAGTGGTGGAATCCAAGCATAATGACAATTAGTTAGTTCACAGCTGTGTATAATTGACGTTTCACGATTCCGAGTGTAATCTCACTACCATTAGCCAATACGATACGTTCCACTAAAGAAGGCCTTGATTAATCAGGCAATTCGAGCCATAAGGACTCCACTACTATTGTCCATAGGGTACTCAGAATAGGCCATGCATTGCCCGAGGGCTAGCATACCCAGCGTCTGGCCGGTTGCTTAACTATCGGGGACGTGGCTCAAGATTCGTTCACTTGTGAATTCGATCCAGTTGGACCCCGCGTTTCAATTTATTTAAATGCTCGTTGCGCATTGGTGACATCCTATGCCTTGCTAACAAGCTCACACGACTTCTCCACAGCAGCCAAAACCTTTGGCACCAAATCACTATCAAACACCATCATAGGCCTGAATCTCACAGTCTCGACCCACAAGTTCCTACGATAACTCCTTCGCTCTGCATAACGCGCATGAATCATCCTGCATCTGCTGAATCGAAAGCAATGAAAGTGCCGTATCCCTCCCCCCTGAGGTTGCGGACGAGCTTAGGGTACTTGGTCGCAAGACCCTGGAGACCAGAGTAGAGCTGAGTGCCGACCTTGCGACATTGACTGATGAGGTCGCGGTCCAGGATTTCGTTAATGACTGCGCCGCTGCAAATAACACGAGCTGGGTCGCCTATCCAGGTGTTGAACTGACGGTATGGCTTGTCAGGAACGAGGGTGTCCTTTCCAAAGAAGTATCCGGCAGTCTGAGCCTTCTTGGAGAAGGTCACAATGTCCGGTGGCGAAGACAAGGTCCAGTGTGAGTGAGCCCAGAATTGTCCTGTGGCACCGAATCCTTAAAATTGACCATCAGCCGACTGTTCGTGCGAGATCGGCATAAAGTAGACTTACCAGTTTGTACTTCGTCAATGATGAGCAGGATGTTGTGGTTCTGGGTAATGTCGCGCAAACCTTGGAAGAACGAGGCTGATGCGTAGTTGTCACCACCCTCACTCTGAATAGGCTCTGTCAACACAGCAGCCACTGGAATCGACCTACACATAGATTGATCAGTGGGTGTCCCCAATTTGGAGAGTTTGGCGACTCCTTACCATGAGCGAATGAGGTCCTGAACTTGTGCTAGGCAGCGTGCCTCCTCCTCCTCATTCTCTGTCTTGAATTGATTAAGGGGGTACTTCAGCGCTGGGAAATCGGCCTGTGGCCAGTTGAATGCGGGGATGTCCAGCTTGTGCACAGTCTTCGAGCGAGTTGCTGACAAACTTCCAAAACCACGACCGCGGAAAGAGTTGCGGAAGCTCAGGATGGAGAGTGACGGAGATCCTGGCTCGGCATTGTTCATGCATGATTCTATGGCCTCTGCGCTCCATGCTGCACCAGCACGCTTCTGACGCTGGTAGTACATAAATGCTGCCTTGAAGGCAAGTTCATTTGCTTCAGAGCCAGACTGTGCGGTAAAGACTTTGTCAAGCCCAGATGGTGCAATCTTAAGTAGGCCAGATGTGAGAATGTCCATCCACTTCTTGGACGGAAAGTTGCCAATCGCTGGTCGATTAACCAAGGCTGAGACCATATCATCAGATTTGGCAGCCGCAATCAGGGCAGGGTTGTTGTAGCCCACTGCTACTGAAGCAATCTGTGCATAACTATGCAAAATATTAGTTATGAATTCTTCGAGTGTTATTGTGCATCAAATTGACTTACACATCCAAGTATTCATTTCCGTCAACCGCGACGATGCTTCTCCATGTTAGTATGACACTAGTGCCACGAGAAGTGAAGTCTCACTAGTTATCGTGACTACGCTCATATTCAATCACCAAACGTGTGGTTCTTGCGTCGAAGACCTTGTTCAACTCATCGATCTTCTCAACTGAGTTAGGTCACGCGGAACCAAGATCCTTGGGAAGCGGCATTTTTGCGGTGTGTTGGTATCTGAGTGATTTGTTCTTTCCTGATTCGCCTCAGTAGAATCTGACAGTAATGAGCCGTGCAGACTGATAGCTGGTTGACAATTCAACCATTTCAAGATAACAGCCCACTCTTTTGAAGTATATCGCACGATGGGTGCGCCATGGTACACCGAACCGTACACGAAGGAGGCGAATTAGTCCTAAAAGGGTTTAGGGGGAGCCGGGCCGGTCGTGAGTACCGTGCGGGTAATCTATTAGGAAACCCCTATCATATCGCAACAGCAAACACGTCTAACTCACTGCGCATTCGACATATTCATTCACCATGTCTTCTTCTGATCGTAGTTCGGCTCCAATTCCCGTGCCAAACGCCCTTCCCTCCTTTTGGAGATGCCAGACTGGCGCCATCGATACTTGGCGCAGTACCGATGTACTGCCATCGCAAGCGGATATCGTTATCATTGGTGCAGGCTATGTTGGAGCTTCACTTGTTCACCATTTGATCGAGGAATACGCTTCCACCAACCGTCCTTTGCCATCGATTCTCATTCTTGAAGCCCGAGAAGCGTCTTCAGGTGCTACGGGTCGCAATGGTAAGTGGGTCATATATTTCTTGGAATGTATTGGCTCTGACTCGTGATACTAGGAGGTCACTTGAAGCCTGATCCATTATCAAGAGCTGCTGGTGTGCTCTCAACGTATGGAGAAGAGGTTGCTGAGCACGTTGCTTCATTCGAGGCACGTCAAGTAGATGAGATTAAAAAGCTCGTCGAGCGCGACAATGTTGATTGTGACTTTGAGGAGACCAGGGTCACCGATGTCTGTCTCTACAAGGGCGGTCGAGACAAGGTGAAGTCCGACATTTCTCGACTTCGTGTGGCAGGTATCACTACAGCTGAAAAAGTTGTATATTGCGCTGAGGACAAAGCTGAAGAGGTAAGTCGCTGATATCAACACCAATACCCTGATTCAACATTTGGATAAGATGCTGACAGAGACGAAGCGCTCTGGTGTTCGCGGGGCTTTGTCATGTCACCAATATTTTGCCGCCCGATTGTGGCCGTACAAGCTCGTGACCCACGTCTTCCAGAAAGCAATCGACGCTGGAGTTAACCTGCAGACCCATACCCTCGTGACCAAGGTCACATCGATTGAAGCAAGTTCAGATGACTATCATTCCGTGGTGCACACATTGCGGGGATTAGTGCAAGCCAAGGCTGTCATTTATGCCACCAATGGCTACACTTCAGCATTACTACCAGAGATGAAAGACATGATTGTCCCGGTAAGAGGCATTGTTGCGAGGATAGCAGGGCCAAAAGCTCCAAAGATGACAGACAGTTACATGATGCGATTTTCAGACTACGAGTACGACTACATGATTCCACGGCCCGATGGTAGCATCATCGTTGGGGGTGGAAAGCGAGACTTTTACAAGCATCTCGACCAGTGGTTCGATAACTTCGATGACAGCAAATTGATCGAAGGGGCGAATGTGTACTTCGACGGATATATGCAGCGAAACTTTCACGGGTGGGAAAGGAGCGGAGCTCGTACGGAGCAATTATGGACTGGAAGTGAGTTTTCCCTCATGCAAGACGATACTCGACAAGATGCAGTAGCTAACATTCACAATCAGTCATGGGATATTCCAACGATGGATTCCCCTATGTTGGACCAATCAAGAGCAGGGCTGGCCAGTATGTTTGTGCAGGGTTCAACGGGCACGGAATGCCACAAATATATTTATCTGCAAAAGCCATCGCGTCCATGATTGTCCATGGAGGTGTGGCGGAGGTAGATTTGCCTTTGCCATACCGCACTACGGCTGCCAGGATGCAAGAGCCACAGGAGCACGTGTCATTGAAATTGTGGCATCAGTTTGCATCAAGTCAACCTATGAGAGCAGTACTGTAGACATATAGTAATTCTTGATGTATCATCATACCCCGTCATGGCCCCATAGATGGAGGATGAAATACGCAACATGCGGTCAAAAACTGTGGCCTCTTGAAAGTCGAAATTGGTTGAAATCATGCTCCAGCGTAGCATACAAGGGTATATAAAGTGAGATCGTGTAAGCATCGCGTTACTTACAACCAATTTTTGACATATCTGCACAGATTGAGTCTCGTAAGGCAAGACGCTTGAGTAAATCACACCGCAAAGACTCAAGTAGGGTCATAGCATCATATTTATAACATGTATCACAAACTATACGAGCGAGGTTTTCGTCTATGAGCATCACGCAGTCAATTGTCGAAAGAAAGCTTTTACGCAGTTTCGTCTCAGCGATTCGCGGGCATCTTTGGATTATTGATTTGCTTGATTCATTATTGGGGAGCCCAGAAAAGGTGCTCAAACAATTCCTTCTCAGGGTTCCTGGTATGGTTCCAGTCGGATGGGAAGAAAGCCATGCTACTGTCCGCATTGAACATATCGAAATCGAAGGGAAACTCTTCCATGAACATCTCGTTCGAGTTGCTCGATGCTGGACCATTATTGTTGGCCATGGTGTGCAAAGCAGACGGTGAAATCTGATCATTCATACCTACAGTGGCATGAACGGGATCCAATGGAGCAGGTATAGTACGAGAATTTCCAGATCCAGACACCTTGGTGTACCAAGTCAAAAGACCCTCGTAGCCTGCTTGCGCTGCATCTGCAGGCTTTTCGGTCACTTGCGGTTCTTGTTGCAATTGCGAATTGAAAACGTGCAGCTGATGCGACGCCGACTCCAATGTCTCGATCAGGCTGACTTCCGAGCGCGCTGATTCGCCCACAGACGCCATTTCTCTTATCGCATCGAGCCCCCTTTGAAGAGTACTAGAGAATTCGTTTGTTCGGTAGCATATACTGTACGCTATCAAGACCAGCAATGATGCCCGGCAGGAACTGTATTCGGTGTATGAGGATTTTGCAAGACCCAAAGGTCCCGTTTGCATGCAGTGGCAAATGAAGATGACTTCTTTCGCAGCTGCAACACAATCCTCTACCAAGAAGGTCCATTGGTCATGTGAATCAGCTTTTCTTGACTTCGGGTTCTTGTTGGCATTACCTTCTCCTCGCACCTGACGGTGGGCTAGTATGAAGGGTCTTCCAATAAAAATATGCACTAGACAGCATTCAAGCTGGACGTGCAACTCTGCTCGAGACATCATTTCTTTAACTTCATTGCCCGGAGTGCCCACTAATCTCCCGCCGTTCGGTATCCAGGGACGTTGCAATTTGAACTTCATGTGTTTTATTCGGTTTAGGATTGCTCTAACCTCGTTTCGTTTGCAGGTACAAAGGCATGATCTGTTCCCTGACAGTCAATCGATACGTGCATGACTAAGTAGCGCTTGAACTTACATTTCGTGCAGGAAAGCCTCAGCTTGAGTTGTAAGACTTACTGATTCAAACAGTCCACTGGGGTCAAAAGAGTCTTGACTTTGTTTTGATTGTAACTTCTCGGGCAGATCTGTGTCGATATCGGAACGTGCGATCGAAGCAGGTCGTCCATGATACACGCCAATCTTTCTGGACAGCGCGTAAGCAATCCGAAGAGCGTGAAATAGCATCCTATGGAGAAAACAAACCTTTCCATGCAGTATACTGTCCACCAGATACGCCGTCTATACTCTTTCGTATTGGCGTCAATCTTGCCGCGAGAAATTTCTCGGTGCATTCCATTCTGTATAGCTACTTTGATAGCCAAGTTAAAATAGATGTAACTTAGGCCTGACGCATCGATGGGTAGGCTGTAGAGACCGAGAAGTAAGAAGACCTGGACACTCAAAATCGACCCAGCGTGGATGACCTCTGACAGTAGCTTTGCCACTTGACGATAGAAAGCAGAACCTATGTCAAGCTCCCAATTGACTTGCGCATTAGAGTTACCTGCAACACTGGCCCTACGCTTACTCTTCTGCTCTGGCGACTCTAAATGCACGTATTGGGTGCCGACCGCCAGGACCATGAGCACTAAACACGCTTCGGTAACGTCTTTTGAGCTAAGTCGCGCTGCATCCATACAGATATGATTCATTGCATGATCAAGCCATGCGCGATCGAGATAGTAGTAGAAACTCGTCGCATGTTTAAAGAAGACGTTGACCAGGAAAGCAGCGACCGGACGCGGAGGCAGTACGGCAACAATGTCTGTTATTGACGTTGAGCCAGGATCTGCCTCGCCAACGCGAATGAAATCTGGTGCTGTACGCACATTATGTAGATTCTGCTGACATAGTGAGACAAAGACTACACTACTGGATCAATCGTAGAGCGTTACATACCGGTTCGTCAGTCTTGGACATTAACTCATCAATGTTTCGTTTGATGTGCATAGAGAAGTTCCAATGGGAAAATTCCCCGGAGTAATCTGCAACAAAACCATCATCAGCATCGAAACTGTCTTCAGCATAGATGGGACAGAGGTAGACGTACGGGTTGTGGCGCCATCTACATATTCAATAGTACAATTCTCATCCTCAATACCTGGGCTTGCATCTGACTGCGGTGCCGCATCGGTGTCAACACCGGTGTTCGTTGGCGCGACAACTAAAGCGCTTTCCTCAGCCAGAGGCGCCGTATTGGGCAGCGCATCACATGTTCTTCGTAATGACTCGAGATCCAAGGCAATGTTCGGGTAGTGATGCTTGAGTATAATGCTCATGCAATGCGCGCGATCATTTAGCTCTTTGGTCCCAGCAGCGCCGGTCGCGCTCTTGTCTTCAGCGCTAGGTGGAGCTGTGAGTTCACAAGTCCTGTTCAGATGGCGGCAGCGTTTGCAAGGAATGCCACCTTCACATTTCTCTTTGAGACGGCGACATTCACCACAGCTGCGGGAGCAATCAGTCCGGTGAATTGTAATAGTGCGTAGCATGAGGGGTCTTACGCGCGGACCGCTCGTTGTCGCTCGTCCACCGGCAGTTTCCTCTTCTTGGTGGGTCGTATACTCTCAGCGTGCATCTTGATGAAAAACGGTGGCCCGGGCTTGTGGCATGAAGGTGTAGTGGAGGAGAAGGGAAGACCTGGCCGGTGACCGGATAACCTGGCCGATTGCAGCACGTGACGATCCTTAGTTTGGTAACGGGGAATGGCATTACCATATATTGGCACGGTTACTTCCCTGATGGACGGCGCCCAAATAACAGGAATCTTGAATCATCTCGCACCTACAGACCGATTCTTATTTTTCTTTATTCTTCTACTAGAATTCGCCATGCTTGACCGAAAACTTGCGATCGAAAATGGGGAGGTAGACCTTCGATCATGGGTTAGTACCTCCGATAAGACTAGACTACACTTAGACTAGTTGATAGCCCCACCAACTTATTCTCATCTAGCTCCGAGACCCTACACTCCTACACGACCGAAGCTTTGTCCATGGTGAATGGGTTGAGGCGAAATCAAGGCAGACGTTCACGGTTGTCGGTCAGTGATTAATGTTGTCGTTTGCCACAGCAATGTCGCTAATACCTGCTCGTCTCAAAAGACCCAGGAAGCGATGCAGCCGTTACTACATGTCCCGTAGCCGATGCCTCCGATGTCGATGTATGCGTACAATCTTCACAAGCAGCTTTCGAGGAATACCGACACTTGAATCCTAGAAAACGCGCTAAGCTGCTACTCGCATGGCACCAGCTGATTGAGGAGAACAAGCATGATATTGCAAAAATTGTCGTATGCGAATCAGGGAAACCACTTGCTGAGGCTGTTGGAGAGGTCGAATATGGTCTCGGCTTCACTTGGTGGTTCGCTGGTGAGGCTGAGCGAGTCCGTGGTTCTGTCGCACAACCTTCTTTCGATGACCGAAGAGTGCTTGTAATCAAGCAGCCCATCGGTGTCGCTGTCGCGCTGGTCCCATGGAACTTCCCAGTGGCCATGATCATGCGTAAAGCAGCTGCTTGCCTCGCAGCTGGATGCACAATGATCATTAAGCCTTCTCCCGAGACCCCTCTCAGCGTACTCGCTTTGGTAGACCTTGCCAAGCGAGCTGGCTTCGCCGACGGTGTACTTAACGTCTTGACAACAGACAACGTAAAGACGCCCGAGCTCAGTGAAGCTCTCTGCAAGCATAGCCTTGTACGCAAGGTGACTTTCACTGGAAGCACTGCTATCGGAAGTCTCATTGCCAGACACTGCAGCTATGGCTTGAAGAAGGTCACCTTGGAGCTCGGAGGCAACTGTCCTTTCATCGTTTTCAATGACGGTGACCTTGAGGCTGCACTCAAGGCGTTGATGATCCTGAAGTGGAGGACCGCAGGCCAGGCTTGCACACACGCAAACCGTATTTATGTTCAGAGCGGCGTCTTTTCCAAGTTTGAAAAAATGATTTGCGACCACGTTGCCACAATCCGTGTCGGCCACGGTTCACAACCAGATAGCACTATGGGTTCCCTAACGACTCCACGCGCCATCGAGAAACTGAACAGATTGGTTGAAGATGCTAAGAACAAGGGAGCTGTTGTCAAGACAGGCGGCCGCCCTCCAGAAGGCCTCATGAAAGGCAACTTCTTCGAGCCCACAGTCATCTCAGAAATGACTGGCGATATGTTGGCTTCGACCGAGGAGATTTTCGGTCCCTTGCTTTGCCTCTACAGCTTCGAGACTGAGGAAGAAGCAGTGAAGCAAGCAAATGACACCTCGATGGGTCTTGCCTCATACTTCTTCACCAGAGATGTAAATCGCACTTGGCGACTACTGGAAACCCTGGAAGCGGGCATGATCGGAATGAACTCAGGAAACTCCTCATGTGCAGAGTCCCCTTTCGGTGGAATCAAGGCATCAGGATACGGTAAGGAGGCAGGAAAGGATGTGGCAATTGAGGAATACCTCATCATTAAGACTGGCACACTTACATTGGGAGCATCAAGATTATAGACTGGGTTGGATTGGTGCATAACGAAATGGTTTCAGAGTTTTCTTTGCATAGGTTTACTTCTAGATTAACTTTCAGTTTTGCAGACTAAGAATAATGACGAGATGTCTTTGAACATTGCCCTTGCAATCGATTGTAGCAAAGGTCCCGAATTATTTCTCACATCGTCAAAGAAGTTAGGGACATGAATTCATAGATACTGTAGCAATCTTCCCAGTATCATCTCTACCTATCATGAACTGTCCCTAGAAATGGTTTGGTGAATAATATCGGCTTGAGGACTTCATACACTCTTGTGACATCATCACAGCAAAGGCTGCCTTACGATACTCATGTTTCTAGCCTCTGGCAATATCAATTTGATCATGGGATACTCCTGAGTACTCCCTGTCGTATCGAGGGAGGGTCAAGTAAGCCTTGTAATCGCGGCTAGTGTGGCATCGATTCCAATAGTTCCATCACTGATTTTAGAATATTGTGATTTCATTTCTATGGCTCGCCAGAACATAGGCTTTTCGAAAGTCTATCTCCCACTCTTGGTGTAAGTTGAGATCCGTATAGGACCTTGACCGGGTGGGCCCCATGTACGTCCTGTGCAAATAGTCTAGACAGTAGTCTGTGCTTCGCCAATATTTGCCAATATGGTTTACAGTAGAGAAGTCGAGCCAATTGAGATATTAAAAGTCCAAGTGAGATTGTCCGATGATTGCCTTCGATAGATTGATTGGTGTACTGATCGTTAATATCTACGTACTAGGGTTACAATGACTTCAGCGTGAAACATTATCCACATCGTAATCATGGTATCTCAATAAGTCAGGAGTAATCAGGGTCCACTGTGACCGGACCGGGTACAATGTTATCCTTAAACCTCTGGAGCAACCGATGAGCGGCGAGCTAGGGGTCGTCCCTATTATCATGTCAAATACTGCTATTGTGATTGATCCCAGCGGTAGTTCTCTCGGTCGGCTTGCCGAAGCAGGCAAACGGCACTCGCTTCAACAGCAGCTTTCCCCTGTAAAATGGTATGTTATCACAATTCCAGGCGGCTATCGGCATCCATCCTTATCTTTGGTTGGAGGTGTCTACCCCAGATAAACCGGTCCGATGCAACACTAAATCTTAGCGAAGGCTTACATCGACCATGGAGCTTTTGATACATATCAGGCCATGAAACTTCGAGTTCTAGGGTTGTCAATCAGAACATCAGTTTGTTCCAATATGACTTCGACACAGAAAAAGTGTGACGAACACGTCATCGATACCCAGACTACCGACTATGCTGTCGGGCAGCAGCAGTCTGTCACGAAGTTTTACACTTCAAAGACATTCTATCGCAGTGTCCTGTTCCAGATGATCTTGTTTGGACTGTAAGTGAAGAGTTCCACTTTGAGAAGAATCGCACTGACCTCTACAGTCTGTCACTCGTTGGACCCGCTATGTCTGATGCCATCACAAACCTTGGAGGAGGTGGCCTGTCGCAACCATGGCTCGCCAATCTCTCAACATCGCTCGGTTACTTGATGAGTTTCTTGAGCACAATCATCGGTGGACCCATCATCAATAAGATTGGAATCAAGTGGGCATGTTTGATCGCCGCTGTCGCTATGCCACTTCATGGATCCGGATACTACGTTTGCGCTCGATTCGGCACCGAATGGTACCTTATCGCCAGTAACGTCGTTAAGGGCTTGGCTGCTGGCTTCCTTTACGTCGGCGAGACCACTGCTATGCTCAGTTACCCCAAGCCAGAGGATAAGGGTTTCTATCTTGGTATTTGGTCCGCCATGCGCAGCTCAGGCAGTGTCATCGGAGGCGCCATCAACTTCTCTACCAACCACGAACGATCAAAGACTGGAGGTGTCGCATGGGCGACCTACTTGATCTTCATCGCCTTCGAGTGCACTGGTCTCATCTGGGCTCTTCTCCTTTCCCCCACCGCAAAGGTCCGCAGACGCGACAACAGCAGGGTCGAACTTTCCGAGCAGATGACCTGGAAGCAAGAGTTTGTTGCCCTCGGAAGGTACTTGCGTGAGAAGAAGACCTGGCTCGTCTTTGTGCCTGGCTTCTACTCCTTCTTCTACGGCGGTACCATGGGTACTTATCTGTCTCTGCACTTTTCCGTCCGCGCCCGTGCCCTGTCGTCGTTCCTCGTCCCAACCTGCACCATCCCCTCGGTCGTTCTGTACGGAAAGCTTCTCGACACTCAGTGGATCAAGTCCCAGCGTAGGCGCGCGTGGGTCGCAATGGCTGCATGGGTCTTCCCTCAGATCATCTGTTTCATCTTCGTTGCTCTCGAATACCACTGGCTTGGAAGGAAGTCTGCACTGGACTACTCTCTGTAAGTCGCTACAGCCATGTGTTCTGTCAGACTCTACTAACATTAATCAGTGACACTACACGTTGGGCCAAGGCTTATTTTCCCTACTTCTTCATCTTCATCACTGGGTACTGGACCCAGCTTCAGCTGTACTGGGTCCTTGGCACTTTCTCCAACAAGACCAGCGACTCCTCCCGTTCAGGTGGTGTCTTCCGTGCCTTTGAAGTCATTGGTCAGGCAGTCTCGTACGGATTGAGCTCTTCTCAGACCATTGGACCCGTGGTTCCTCTTTACGTCAACATCGTAGTTTTAGTTCTCACGATCCCCACTATGGTATTGCTTATTAGCAAGGTCCCTCACAGGCCGTTTAAATAGGCTTCCCTCGGGGCAGGGTCGGGACCACTAAAAAAGGAATCTGTCCCTAACCCAGCGGGTTTATAGTATCGGTACCGAAAGTCTTAGACCTATCCCGAAACTGTTATGAGGCGTGCCTCCACAAGACCAGCGATGGTACGAGTGAAACCTCTGTTGGTTTATACTCTAGGGACTGTAGGGGTGTAATGTCACAGCTGGCAGTGACGTGGTATCTGTGTGTGCGTCAGCTAAAGCTATGTAATTAGCTACCAACCTATGGACAGCGATTCAACGCTTGGAGAGCTATCTAAGAGCTAATCTCTACTGCAGCTATATAGCCAAATACTCCGCTAAGCCTCATGCCTTATCAGGGGTCCTGGATCCTAACATAGCGAGGGAAATGCGTTCGGATTAATGAATATAACGGCTTGCGTCTCGTCGGGTTATCTTAATCAAAACTGATGTATTTCATAGGCAACATTTCACGAAGCCTATAGATCTAAATTAAAGTTAACGGACCGATTTAAAGTTCCAGTTCACAACTCACAATCGGGGACGGCCGAAGCCGAGCTTATAGCAGCCTTACTACCCTAGTGAGGCTTAGGCACAGGCCGTCAGCTTGTCAAGGCTTCTTGCCGATTATTATTAACGAGGCTGAAATTCGGGTCACACTGGCACTTGGCACTGGTCATGTGGGCCATTCTACGGTAGACTCATTCACGTGTCCTCTAAACCTCACTGGTCGAATTTCGCCTTCTCCGTACAAACGCGCAGGATTATGCCTGGATGCCGTCTTTTCCTAGCTCGAGATTTCGGAAGCGTTGGCCGACTGCGTGTCTAAAGACTGCTTCATGTGCCCTTCAAAGCGACAGCGACTCAGGGATCAAATAGCCTTGAAACCTGGCTAATTATCTACGCGAGCATCTGTGACATTCCTCACCAAGCAGGCTAAGTGGTCGACAGACGCATAATGGGTCAAGCGTATTCCATGACCACGCTCTCAGCAGCATCGGCCACAATTGATATTCCTGAGCTTTCGGACCTGAGCAATGACAAAGTTTTGGCATCTGCTAGGTTTATGAAGAGTCTGCGTGCACGGAACCAGAACGGTTTCGTCTTCGTGAAAGCTTTGATGAAGCCCTACCCATCGTTTGATGTTCGTGACTCTGTCAGGCAACTCACCGAGGAACGTAACACGTTAGCAAAGATACCGAACGCTTTGGGCTACCACCGTATAGTCGAAGTGGCCACGGGTGGATTTTTGGTTCGACAATACATGTTTAGTTCAGTCTATGATAGATTGAGTACGCGACCTTTTCTGGAAGACATCGAAAAGCGCTGGCTGGCATTTCAACTACTCTGCGCCGTAAGGGATTGTCACGCAAAGAATCTCTACCACGGAGATATCAAGACAGAAAACTTACTTGTAACCTCGTGGAATTGGTTGTATCTGACTGATTTCTCGGCCTCCTTCAAACCGGCAATCCTCCCCGAAGATAACCCTGCCGATTTTTCCTTCTATTTCGATACATCCGGCCGACGTATCTGCTATGTTGCCCCCGAAAGGTTCACATCAACGGCTACGGAGGATTCTGCGCACGAGCTCAACTGGGCCATGGATATGTTCAGTGTGGGCTGTGTGATTGCGGAAATATTTCTCGAAGGCCCAATCTTCACCCTCAGCCAGATATTCAGATACAGATCAGGGGACTACGATCCTGAGCACGTGCACGTATGCAAAATTGATGACCCTGAGGTCAGAGCCATGGTGATGAATATGATAGAGCTCGATCCTGAAAAGCGTTATAGCGCAGAACAGCACCTGAGCTTCTATAAGTCAAAGATATTCCCTGAGTACTTCTACAGCTTCTTGCATGGTTATATGCTGGATCTTACAAATCCGGTCTCTGGAAACACACAGCTGGCTCTCAATCCTGAAATCCTGTTCGAGTCTGATCGCAAGATCGATAAAGTCTACCACGATTTTGACAAAATAACCTATTATCTTGGCTATAACGAAAACTCCACTCCTTACGGAGATCTAAAATCTCGAACTCCTCGTGCCCGGCGGGGTACAACATCAGCGGCTAACGAACACCACATTGGCAACGTTCTGCACGACGGCACATTGCTCTTCCTCACGATTGTCTCCTCTGCAATGAGAAACACTGCGAGGGCTTCTGCTCGCCTAAAGGCTTGCGAGCTTTTGGCATCGTTCGCCCATCGACTACCGGATGAAGCAAAACTGGACAGGATTCTACCTTACGTTATAGGTTTTCTTGCCGACAAGAGTGATGTTGTCAAGGTCGCTGCCATTCATGCCACCACATCCATTCTCGGTTCTATCAAGGTTGTCTCACCCATCAATGCTTATCTATTCCCAGAGTATATCTTTCCGAGACTTCGACAGTTTCTTGACGCTAGTCAGTCGCGCCCCACAGCACTTGTGCGAGCCGCATACGCAACCTGTCTGGCCACTTTGGCCTTATCCTCGGAACGAATGTTGGACATGGTACAAGCAATCCGTGCTGATGGTAGACTTCCAGCTTTCTCAAATGACCCATTGGCCCCGGACAGTTCGTTTCACGGGCTATACGACGTCGCTCGGGCGGAACTAGTTCCCTATTTCGAGGAGACTACCACCCTTCTCATCACGGATCCAGACTGCTCTGTTCGCCGGGCTTTGCTGGGTTCGATATCTCGCTTATGTGTCTTTTTCGGTAGCACTAAGGCAAGTGATGTTATTCTCAGTCATCTGAACACATACCTCAACGAGCCAGACTGGATTTTGAGATGCGCATTCTATGATGCTCTTGTTGGCGTCGCCACATACGTCGGAACTTCAAGCCTGGAACGCTTTATCCTGCCTATTATGGTAGGGTCGATGACTGACGCTGAGCACTTCGTGGTTGAGAAAGTTATACGTTGCCTTGCCAGACTGGCAGGTCTCGGATTGTTTCAAAGAACTATTCTGTGGGATCTAGCTGGGCTGGTTTCGAGGTATCTGATCCATCCTAGTGTCTGGATCCGAGAGGCTGCGGCTCAGTTTATTGAGCAGGGTTGCAAATTTCTGTCAACTGCCGATCAGTTTTGTATCATGCTTCCTATCCTGCAACCTTTTCTTCGCGCCCCTCTACTTGGATTCTCGGAAAGCTGTATTCTCGACAAGCTAAAGCAACCTCTTTCAAAAGCTGTCTTCGATGCTGCGGTGTTGTGGGCGTCCAAGCGTGAAAGGAGTCTATTCTGGACCGCTGCCAGCCAGGATAGAACCTATTCTGTCGCACAATCCGATGCAGGCCCCCCACCATCTAGTTTGACTAGACAATTTCCTCTACGCATTCCGCCTTCACACAAGGACAAGGATGACCAACAATCATTAGAGACGTTGCGGAATTTGGGCATGGCTGCGGACGACGAGGTGAAGCTTATGGCGCTTCGTGAATACATTCTCAAATTTTCGCAGCAGAAAATTGATAACAACTCCGATGACAGACAGCGAATCCTGCGTGATGTTGTCACATTATCAGACTTTGATGTTGCACTTCAAAATGTTTTCTTTGATAATGTACAGCCGTACCAGAGCGGCGGGGCGCGGAAAACAAGCCCAAGACCAACCAAAAGGGAAGCTTCTCGTAGCATTACCGATGCTCTACTTGACGCCTCGGTCAACGTCGATGCAGTGACTCAGGAACAAATCAACGGCAATTCAAGTCGTCCTCGTGCAGTCCGGACTCAAAATAACTTTGTGGATACACATGCTGCGAAACAATCTTCAGGAGAGCACACTCCCGTGTCGGGAACGAATAGCAATCTCGAAAGACCAAATATTCGCTTAGAGGGAATAAAAAGAGAATCCATTCGAAGATCTTCTTCTGTAGGTGCAAGACATGCCCTCCTGGACGTTGATCGGCTTTCGGTAGAATCGAGAGACTCAAAGCATCTGCGGTACCGCAATACCTCGGCCAATGTCTCAAATCGTGGAGAGACAATTAAGGCTAACGCTGAAATTTCGACTACTCAAGAAAATGCTTTTGCAAAACTCGATCGGTCACCGACTGACACGCCTGGGACCAAAGATTCGGTTTTGACACAGCGGCTGAATGCATCTGAAATCAGAAGATCCAAATCCCCTGTGAGTCCGCGGTCCGAGCCTGGGACTACCGGAGCGATTCACTCGTATACTGGAAATGAACCTGCAGTCGTACGCTTGCTAGACAACCATATTTATGATCATTTTCCTATCGATCTTCTTGACTTGGGCGTACATCAACCACTGATGGATAGCGAGCTGCCGATAAAGTCATTCACCACGCCAAACCAGCTCTCTGCTCAGCAAGTAACGCAGCTCTCGCGTGGGAACAGACAACCCTGGCGGCCTTCGGGCTTGCTGCTGACACAATTGGTGGAGCACACAGCAGCCATCAACCGCGTTGTTGCAGCTCCTGACCATACCTTTTTCGTCACTGCATCGGACGATGGCACATGCAAGATCTGGGATACAAGTAGGCTCGAGAAGAATGTCTCTGCCCGCTCCCGATCTACTCATCGTCACGCTTCAGGAACGAAAGTAAAATCTTTGTGCTTCATTGAAGACACTCACACATTTGTAAGCGCAGCAACCGACGGGAGCATCCATGCTGTACGGGTCGAGGTCACGGTGTCTGACAGCACCGAGACTGTCAAGTTTGGCAAGCCTGTTCTGGTTAGAGACTGGCAGATACCTCAATCCGGCAACAATAATTCTAGCTATTTGCATCTCGAAGATTTTCAGGAGAAAGAGCATGCCCTGTGTATGCACCACTACAGGGAGCAAGAGTCGCAGAGTATTTTGCTCGTTGCAACTAACATGTGCCGAATCCTTGTTGTTGACATGAAAAATATGGACATCATTCGTACTTTGCAGAACCCATTCCACCATGGTTACCCAACGACATTTTGTGTCGACAAGAAGCATCACTGGCTGATCCTGGCTACCAGTCACGGTGTATTAGATCTTTGGGATCTACGATTTAAATTGAGGCTTCGGTCCTTCGGGATCGGTGGAGCGGGTGCGGGAAAGGCAGTCGACAAGCTACTCCTGCATCCAAGCCGCGGCCACGGCAAATGGGTGATCGCCAGCTGTGGAGGGGAGCTCAGCATTTGGGACATCGAAAAGCTAACATGCCGTGAAGTGTTGCGGCCTTGCTCGTTCAAGAATGGCCACAACCGCAAGACAAAGAGCTACGAGCCGTGGTTTCCAGACGAGGAAGGCTTCAATAAGATGGAACGATTTGCCGGGCAAGCATCAATCGATGAGTCACGCCTTCGGCCGTCCCTGGCTGATCACGAAGATGCGGAGGCCAGCTCGGATCTTGCCACCACAGGTCCTCCGCCTTCGTCGAGAATTGAGGAAGCGACTCGATATAGCATCACTTCGTTGTTTGTCTTCAACGACTACTTGGTGAACGACACGCAGCCAGAGAACCCCAACAAGGCCACTCTGATGGTTAGTGTTGGACAAGACCGGGCGCTCCGGTACTGGGATTTTGCCCACATTGATCGAAGCTTCATCGTGAGTGGTCCGATGATCAACGTCGTCGGAGAAGAAAACAAGGTCAAACCGAGGTATGAAACGAGTTGGCCCACCAGCATGAGCCAGTCTGGGTTGGTGCAGCTCGTTGAGGAAAAGCTGAGTGACCCGACTCAAGATGACGGCCGTGAAGGCACGGGCACGGGCACGGGCACGGGCACGGGCAGTGCACGAAGCACGCCCAGAAAGAAGAGAGAAGCAGCCAAAGCCAACAAGAATGCAACAGGTGCTGCGAAGAGCGGCGGCGGCAGCGGCGGTGGCGGCGCCAGCAGCAAAAATCCGCGAAACGTCATCATCAGCGCGGCACAAGAGCAGCTGTTGAAAACACACATGGATGATATCTCGGATGTCTGCGTGCTCAGGAGACCATACGGCTGCATCGTTAGTGTGGACCGAGGCGGCGCGATATTTGTATTTCATTGACACCCCCTTTATAAACTTTCAATTTCAATCATTTTCTAGAAAAGAAAACTTGAAGAGATTGGTTTTTTCAAGTAAAAAAACATGTCTGTTCGTCTCTGAGGATGATAATAACAATAATACTAACAAATACATTTTTGCTCTCAAGACAGTGTGTGTGCATTATTGAATATATTCATTCATATTTACAAACAAGCCCCCGAACCACGAGAGCTCGGACCACCATCCCCACCGTGTGACATTCCATGATCCGCGCTCGTTGCTCAAGCCAAGACGGCGGGCGGCCTCAGAGGGCGGATGTGGGTCGGGAGGGCACCTCGAAGGCCAGTCAGTCTTCAGGGGCCCGGCAGAGGACATGATCGGCGCTAGAATGAAGGGCAAGGACAAGCGATACAAAGGGGGTCTTTCTTTCTTTCCAGCCTCCTTTCTTCCGGCATTGACCCACCTGCCTGCCTGCGAGCCGAGTCATTAACACTTGCTGGGCAGACTTCTCTTTCTCGTCGAGTTCTCTCATGGAGTTGACATTGCATCCCGACCGTAGAGGGAGGAGATTCCTAAGATCTTCTCTCTCTCTCTCTCTATCGTGTTGCGGCAAGGGCCAATTCCTCCTCGAGCCGCGCAATCCTGGCCTGTGCTTCGCTGCACTCGTCTTCCGCCTCGTAGCAGCTCTTCCTCCATTTGGCGCCGATGAATTCCTCGTGCTCTCTTTCCGTGCTCAGTTGCTGCACGCGAGCTCTCAGCGCTCTGATGGTGTCGTTCTGGACGATATCTCGAGCTTCGGCGGCCCGCAGATCGGCCTCCAAGTCCATTATCTTCAGTGCGAAGACTTTTGCGGTCTTGTGCATGTTTTGGTATGCTTCTGCGAGCTGGTGGGCGTCCATTTGGGCAGCGACTCGCTCGTCCTGCGCGTCCTGCAGTTCGATTTCGAGCCTGGTGATGTAGGGGTCTGCCCCTGCGGCCCAGCGAGAAAGCCGTGCGTGTTCGCTGATCAACTTTCTTGTTGATGTCTGCAGGAGTCTGTAGTCTTCTGACAGCTTCCTGGTTGCGGTGGCGTTTGTTCGCTCCTCGATCATCGTTTTGAAGCGGTATCTACCGATCTGTGCGAGCTGGCTTTTCGACCGCGTTCGAGCTTGTCGGGGTCTTGGTGTTTCGTTGGGTTGTAGAGTGGAATCACGAACGATGTCGTTAGACTCGACATTGTACGATGGAACTGAATCCATTGCCTTTGTTTCAGTGGATGGCATTCGATGTTTGCCATGGCGAAAGGCTTGGTTGTTAGATGTCAGGAATGGCACTTCCTTCAGAGCTTGAGTTGTGAAGTCGGTCTCCATAGACGTACGCGAGGAAGATACCTGCAAGGAAGACGAATCGTGATGACTGGTGGTCGACCTGGACTTGGTGTCGGACAGAAGAGAAGTTGGCTCAGCAAGCTGGAGCTGGGCATCGTATGGTCCAGCCGAACGAGGCGTCGGCGAGTGGTTTGACGACGCTTCACCTTCAATGAAATTCTCGTCGGCCGAGGATATTGGAGCTGCACTTCCTTGTGCAAGGGTGTTTGGCTCAAGGTCAAGCTCGACCGAGCGATCAGGGTCCTCGAAAGCTGAGGTACCATTCTGGTTATTCTTGAGCAGCATGGAAGACGGTAGTGCTCGACCATGCTGATTAGCCCCGAGGAAAGGAGGAAGAGGTGTCACTGATCGTCGACGTGTAGGCTGGCTGTCAAGGCATAGTGGCTTGGGTGCCACGTCTTCGTTGCTCTGGTTGGGGATGCAAGGCTTGATCTCTGCTATCGTCAGTGGTGGCAGGATGGTTGATGGCTCAATGCAAGGCAGGTCGTCGACCTTGTTAGAAGGCTGTCCCCTTCTCCCGAACTTTCGTGTGATCTTCTTGATAGGCTTGAGGAGAATCTTCTTGAAAGACATTTCGAAAGTGTTTGAAGGAGGTCGGTAGTTTATGCGTTGTTGAAAGGCGGAAGAGGATTGGAAGAAAGAGAACACGAGGAGGATGATGGCAGAAATTGGAGCCATATATATTCGTAAGCGGTCCTGCCAACGAAGCTGGTGACATTCGAGTGTGAAAGTGGATTCGAAGTGACAATATCAGTGTTTTCACTCCAAGCAGAGTGGCCGAGTAGCCGTGAAAGATGCACTGTCGAGTGCAGATCGTTTGCTTCCATGACAAAGTTGAGGGGACTTGTGCAAATATCATGGCCACCACCTGAGAAGAGAGCTCGCGAACGTCTCGGAGGCGTTGAGGTCCGGACAATGGTATATCTATATATATCTCGAAGTGTCAAGTGTGCAGCCAGCGCTGGAACATCACCTGCCCATCTCTTCGCTTGGCATGGTAGTTAACAAGTGACACTTGGCTTGGAAACTGATATTAGTGGCATTTATGCTCTGCTTGTAATATGAAAATCAGTAGATTGCTGAGTGAGGAAGTGTAATCGGTGCCTGAAGGGTATGAGAAACGTGACAAACTAGGTATCGTATCCCTTTATGGCAGGCAATCGATGCTCTTCGAATGAGACATGGTCTTCCATTCCCTTGGTATAATGTGTGGGCCCACGTTGTGGGTTGTCGCTGTTCAGAAATGTATTAAAGGCACGAGTTCCAACTTTGATCGAAAAGGAGAGGGGCAGGGCTAGAAAGTCCAACATGTTGGGGAATTTTAAAAGAAATGTATTGCGCTATGTTTGAACTGCGCAAGCTGGTGACATGGTACCCGTCAGTACCCGATCGAAACTAGTCATCAAACTGTGAAAACACATGGACGACACAAGACAGGTGCTGGCAAGGCAGTCTGAGCGACAGCCATTCGTGGGGGAGGTCCCGTAACGTTTTCCCTGTACACATTTTTAAACCCTAGGATCTTCGACTTGGGACCGTCATTTATATCATCAGTCGCTCCACTCTGTTCTTGAGTTCTCTGATTTGCGGCATGAGGTCGCTGGATTCGTTGGTGGTGATGCTGGCGGCGATGACGGAGCGGGAGACGCCACATGCCCGACCAAGGGCAGTCTTGGACGGCACGTAGACGTAAGGGACATTCTTGTCTTCGCAGAGGAGGGGCAGATGCAGCAGAATCGCCAAGGGGGAGGTGTCAGCCGCCAGAACGATGAGTTCGGAAGTGCCTCGATTGAGCGTCTTGGTGGCTTCGTTGGCACCCTGGTGTTTGGATCAGTCCAGTCCTGTGTCAGACACATTCTCACCAAAGTCAACGTACCTTCTTAAGTTGGCGATAGTGAGACGCTTGCTGAATGGTGTCAAGGATCTTTTGCGAGAGCGCCTCGTCTGCCACAGGCCACGCAGCAGATGGATTGTCTGCCATGGTCGTCGTCGTCGACGAGAGGTGGGAAATAAATGGCTGGTTTTTCGAAATATGGCACACTAAAAATTGGACCCGACCGAAACTCCGGACAGTAGCAAAGGGTTCCTTGCGTTGGCTCGCCCTTTGCTGTACTCGGTATCACGACGATTGTACCACAATTGGTCTCATACAAGGATTGTGGAATATTCGATTGATATTTGATATTTGGAGAAATATTGCACAATGTTTGCTACCTTTGCACGTTCAAAAAGCTGCTCGAGTAAAACGCTAGCTCGGCTAGTAGTAAAACGCTAGTTGGCTTGGCGTTACTGGCCGTCGCAGCTTCGACCTCTAGCAGCATCATCGACTGTTAAACCTTGACTTGACTCGTTCTCACCTTCCACGTCGCAATCCATCACCTTTCCAGCCCAGTCGCACTGACAGAGCCCTTCTCGACTCTCTCACGCAGTTGGACCATCTTGAATCAAGCAGTTGCCAAAGCACACGTCGACACAATGGCCACAGATCTTTGGTATGGCTCCCTCGCCCCGTGATAAGTCGAACCAGATGCCGCGATAAGATCCCACTCATGCTGCAATCATTTGACTCCTCATGCTGACTCTTTTGTGTCTCTAGCCCTGTCTATGCGGTATGTCTTCCTGGTGTCTCTTGTGGTATGCCGACGACGGAACGATGACGCCAGCCATGCTCCCGAGACTCGAGGCTCCTGACCACCTTTCGTTTCTTGGAATGCCTCAACTAATTCATCAACTCACAGCCCTTTTTCGGTGCCATGGGCTGCACCTCGGCCATCGTCTTTACTTGCTTCGGCGCCGCATATGGAACTGCCAAGTCCGGCGTCGGTATCTCGTCGATGGGTGTTCTTAGGCCGGACCTGATCGTCAAAAGTAGGGCACAACCACATCCAGAGCGTGGCATACAGAAGAAGCTAACATAGCTCACCAGACATTGTTCCGGTCATCATGGCTGGTATCATCGGTATCTACGGTCTCGTCGTCTCCGTCTTGATCTCCGACGGTCTAAAACAGAGTTTGCCTCTGTTTACAGGGTTCATCCAGCTCGGCGCTGGTCTTTCTGTCGGCTTGGCTGGATTAGCTGCTGGATTCGCCATTGGCATCGTTGGCGATGCCGGTGTCCGAGGAACTGCTCAGCAACCCAGGCTCTGTACGTCGAACTCCCTTCTGTCACCCCGACAAGTTCTCTTGCTAATGTGGTGTAGTCGTCGGCATGATTCTCATCCTCATTTTCGCCGAAGTCTTGGGTCTTTATGGTTTGATCGTGGCCTTGTTGATGAACGCCAAGGCCGAGACCGATGTTACCTGCTAAATATCGTCCCTCGTCGACGAAGTAACACCAGACTGTTTAAGATCAGGCGGCAAAGCACAACAAACCGTGTTGGCAGACAAGCACTGAAGCTCGCCTCCATGACAACGGCTGGCAAGGACCAACAGCCAAAACCAATTAGGGCACTCGTGACTGAGGATTTCGTCTTCTTCATACGGGTGCACATTGTATGATTTACATCAATTTCTAGACTTCGACAATAGTGGAAGAAGTAAGGGGGAGGTGGATGTTGGAGGACGAGTGGTGACACTTAGCTACTACTCTCGAGCCGGGCAAAGATGTTGGCTCGTCGTGAGATATTTCAGTAGTCCAATCGCGTTGCCCAAGATGTTGGACAATGTGCATTAGCTAATCCAATGGAATTCTGTACAGACCAGAGATCTCAATTACTCGGCCATTTTGCAAGGAACCATGAAGACTATCTATCGTATTGATGAAAATCGATATTGTAGTGGAGCAAATAAACTGAGCAAGAGATCGGTAGCACAGTCCAGACTTTTAACGTGGAAAGACACGAGACTTCAACTTCGACGTCGATGACGATGATCATGATGCTGTTGATGTGGATTGTCGATGCTCTCAAAATTTCTATCAACCACTACTCGCCATGTGAATGGCGTGGCTACCAGAACAAGCTGTGTGATTATGACTTCCCCTCCTCGTTTCCAGACGCCGTGCAATGTATGTAGGCTGCTAATAATCAAGCCGGCTTCTTGCTCTGTGGTGCATGCATGCATCGAGCCTCCTCCTCTAGAACAGAACGTGTGAAAGGTTCTCTCTCTCTCTCTCTCTCCCGCCCTCCTCGTCCAAAGTACCGCATAGATTAGATTTGTGGTGGCTGTTTTTCTAGTCGCTGGCTGAAGATGACACACACCCACACACCTAGAGAGAACAGAATAGAACAGAACATTAAGGGCGGGACGAGTAGATCTAGTTGCTTGCTTGCTTGCTTGAGCTAGATCTACTTCGTACACCTCGTCGGGCCGTCTCCTATCTTCCCCACCAACCCCCTAAATCTTGCCTTGTCGTTTCCTCAAACTCCGCGTCCGCCGCAGTAGCTTCTTGTACTTGTGCTTCTTCATCTTCAGCTTCCGCTGCCGCCGCACACTAATCAACAACATTTCCCGAAATCCGCCTACCGGAGTTATGATGTGGTGGATCTGTCTTTGATGCCAATGTCTGGCGAGGAGAGTGCCTCGTTGCATTCGACGGGTCGCCTGCTGGAAAGAGGGTGTGAAGAAATCATAGCGAGATGGCGTTGATTTGGGCAGGTCCTGGTTGTCCACTTGACGTTCGAGAGCTGTTGCTTGGAGGTCTTCGAGGGCCTGTTCGGGAGATGCTTGAGAAGGCTGAGAGGGTTGTGTTTCGAAGAACTCGATGTCTGGTGTTGCAGCCGGCACCGGCGGGGGGTTGAATGGGCGAAACTGCCGTGCCAAAGCTTGGATGACGAGTTGAACGCCACCTGACACCCGAACGGCCGTTGTGCCCTGTGGTTGGCCATCAAGGTGATGTACGTTTGAGTCCCCAGTATTCATTGCCGAGTTGTTGCGTTGCGTGAGAGCTTTAATGATGTCTGCTCGCTGAGCCACAGCGTCTTCATGCTGGGCAGACTGAGCTTGGTTTTGCTGGCCAGCTACTTGATCGTCTATTTTCTGCACGGCGGAGGAGAGAGTGTAGATTACGTGGTCCGTTTTTCGTTGGTTTCGAGGCCGAACTCGGAAGATCTTGTCGATGTCGTCTGCTGAAGTTTCCGGCGGAAGCGGACCTGTGATTGAGATCGGGCGGTGGGTCGAGAAGAACGAGGCTACATAGACATCTGCATTCTTTGTTAGCTTTCTTGTTCCATACGAGGGATCAGCTTCTCCTGCCTTTGGGATTCAGATGCTGCGTGCTGGGCACACTAGGTAAAGATCTTGTCCACTCGTTCAAATAGTCTTCTTTCTGCTTCGGTGCCTCGACTTTGTCAGCCTTGGCAACCTTCCGCTTGGCCAGTCGAGAGTCGGCGCCAGGCCGTTTGTCCGATGATCGGGGCGCGCCGACCTGCTTCACTGATGCTGCTGGAATGGGGGGAGAACCGTTGTTGGGAGGGATCGGAGGTTTGGAGGAAGAGTTTCTTCGTTGATGGCAACGGGTTGAAAAAGTGGCTGCTATCGACCCATAACTCGACGTTGGGGCCGGTCGGGGTGCAAGCGCTGCGTTGGGACACGTCCGTGCCGCTCGGCGCAGCGAAGAATTGAACATGAGCTCCTCTATGTGGCAGCCAGACAAGACTACGGCTCAAAGAGCAAAGAGCGATGGTGGTGACAGGAGATGGCGTGTGGTTTACTAGTAGACCGATGGCAGGTCCTCAGTCCTGATACTGATAGTAGAGGCAAGCGTGACTCGGCAGATGGCGACAGCGCCAAGGCTGCATCACTGCCTAGGCCGGGCGTGGGAGTGCACCCGATGCCGGCAAAGTGTCACACCATCCACGACCATCCTACGACGATTCAACTTCACCTCTTACTGCTTACTAGTAGTGGCATTGCAAGCTGCTCGGGACATCCTATTAAGGTACGATTATTTATACTACTCATTATTTCTTCTACTCACCCACATTTACTTATCTCACCCTCGTCTTATGCTGCCACTCCACGGCCGTGTCTTCGTTGTGTTCCAGGCGGAAGGTCTCGAACTATGGAGAAGATGGAGAAGCCTCCTCGAGCCCTCTCTGTAGATTCCATTCCACTCCAGAAACGTATACTAGTAGGGCAGCAGCAAGCTGGTCATAGCACGGCGGGCCCACACGTTGCATACCGTTGCATACAAATGTCAAAAGGTCTCTATTGTCTAGAAAGTGCATCTTTCTCTCTTGTCTATCGCAACGTCACCAGTTCCTCAGCTGCAGTCGGGTGTATAGCCACGCAGTTGTCGAGGTCTTGCTTGGTGCCTCCCATTCTTACCACGACGCCAAATCCTTGCATCATCTCGTCACAACCCCTACCGAGGATGTGTAGACCGACGATTCTTTCCTCCTCGCCCTCGCAAATCACTTTGAACTGAGTGGGCATCTTCTTCTTCTCTTCGGGTGGGAACACGTCATAGTACATGTCCGAAAACTTGGTGGTGTATACCTTTAAGTTCTCCTTGCCATACTGTTTTTCCGCCTGAGGCTCGGTAAGACCAATGGTGCCGACCTCGGGCTCACTGAATACCACAGACGGTATTTTCTCGTAGTTGAGATACTCGGTCTCAAATTTTGCAGGTCCGAAGAGTCGGTTGCCTAGTTTTCGGCCGGCCGCAATAGCTACGGGGGTCAGTTCCGCTTGACCTGTGACATCCCCAAGGGCGTAAATCCCATCAACAGAGGTATTCTGGTACTTGTCGACGACGATGTGACCCTTGCCATTGCGCTTCATCCCGATTCTGTCGAGCTGCAAAGCTTCGATCTCAGGGCTTCGTCCAATGGCCCAAAGCAACTCGTTGGTGATTATTTCGCTGCCGTCGTTCATAATCAGCTTCAGCTCCTTCTCTCGCGGATCGGTCTCGTCTTTCGCAGCCTTGAGCTGGATAACCTCCTTGACCGAGGAGTTCTTGTAGATGTGGATACCAAGTTCCTCATAGTGCTGCAGGGCAATCATCAGTTCTGCTCGAGGGAGTAAGACATCAGACCTACCTGTGTCAAGGTTGAAGAGACCATCGGATCAAATCTTCGCAAGAAGGTGTCACCTCTCAGCACAAGGTGGGTGTCCACACCACATGCATTCATGACACCGGCCAGCTCGACGGCGATGTAACCCCCACCCACAAACACCATCGAGCGCGGGAGATGCTTGATGGAGAAGAAGTCATCCGACGTAATGCCATATTCGCTCCCTTTGATCCCCTCTGGCTTGGTGGGGTAGCTACCGGTCGCGATACAAATGTGAGGGGCCGTGATTCTGAACTTTTCTCCACCGTCTTTGGGCGTAACTTCCATCTCGTGCGCATCAACAAAGGTCGCAGTGCCTTTGATCAGCTCTATTCCTTCTTTAGCCCAATTGGTCTCGTATATTCCATTCAGCGTCTTGATGCGAGCATGTCTCTTGTCCACGAACGTAGCAAAGTCTTGTTTGACGTCTTTGATCTCGTACCCGTAATGCTTGCCAGCCTTGATGGTTTCGTTGATAGATGCATAGTTCCTGGTCATTTTCTTCGGAACACAACTGCGATACGTCAGGACGAGGCAGATGAGGACTGAGGTGGCCACTTACCCAACATTGACACAGCAGCCACCGGAGATGCCGGCATCGATGATGGCTGTTTTCTTGCCATACCAACCGCTGGCTCTTCGAGCAGCGCCCGAGCCGCCACTGCCGCCGCCGATGACAATGTAATCAAATTGCTTAGGTGCAGGAGCCATGGTGGCTTTCGAGGTGGAGAAGTGTCTTGACAGATTGCTTAAGCGGACCGCTGGTGAGGGGGCAGTGTGAAGGGACAATGTCAAGGACGGCAAGGTAGATTTTGGAGAACTGAATGGAGCAGGCCGCCTATTTAATGCACGAAGCGAGCGTTGAAGAGGGCCGAGCGAGGGACCAGTCGACATGTCAGCATGGCACGATAAAAAGATAAAAGTTTGACTCTTTCAATGCATAACAAGACCAAGTCGCCTGGGTTCTGTGAGTAATGATGCAACTTCTAAGGCACGGTCTATCCACTATGAGCCTGTGGAGAATCTACCAGACCATCTGCGCGTGAGAGGAAGCTCTCTGCCTGTCCTTTTCTCGAGATCTTCCAGTCCAATTCCAGGGTAGCGTCTTGCCCATCTAATACTTTCAAACGAGGATCCCAATACTACAGATACTGGCTGCATGATTACCTAATCCCGACGACCTGCATCCCCCGGCCGGACACGGCCAGACCAATCAAATTTTGAACCCACAGGCCAGCCACGCCAGCCACGCATCTTGCTTAGTGGTTTTCTCTGTTCGGAAAGTCCCTGGTTATGGAATCATGGCATGTCTTTCTACAGCTTGCTAGTCTTGTTCCCCGTTTTCGCTATGTAGCCGATATCTATTTGTGGCCACCAGGGCCACGCTTGTGGTGCATCGTCGCTCATTGTACCCACGAAATTCGGTTGCCTCTTCTCAAAAAAGCTCTTTATGCCTTCTGTATTATCTTTTCCATCATAAAGCCCATTGATCACCCTTGAATCGAGCAAATGTGCTTCTTCCGCACTTCCTGGGCCACGATACATCAGGTCCCGTATCAATTTCGTGGACACGGTTGACGTGTTCTTTGCCACCTCATCGGCTATTTCCAACGCTCGGGCTACCGTTGCCTCTGGTGTGGGGAGAACCTCCGAAAACAATTCACGAAGGAGGGGATGCTCCGCTGGGTACACCCCGCCCGTTGTTGTGAGGTGTAGTGCTCGTGACAATCCGATCAGCTTCGGCAAGAAATAGTGCGAGCAGGCCTCCATCACTATACCGCGTCTCGAGAACACAAAGCCGATCTTAGCTTTGGCGTATGCAACTCTGATCGCTGCAGGCAAACACATTGTGATGCCAACCCCGACTGCTGAGCCTTGCAAAGCAGCAATGGTAGGCTTCGAACATTGGTGCATCGCCAGCGCTATACGCCCACCGCTGCAATCGTTCAGTACAATTCTGCTTGAGCTGGCAAATACCTACCGGTCCCTGTGCTCTACATCTTTGGTATCTTTTCTGAATCCAATATCCAGATCTGAACCTGCACAGAACATCTTGCCATGCCCCGTCAAGACGATGGCCTTTACCCGGTCGTCTACGTTGATCATTTCGTAGAAAGCTGTGACACTCTCTTGCATTTGGTTGGTGAAGGCATTGTTATTCTGCGGTCGACACAGCGTAAGAACAACGACCGGGGTGGGCGCTGGAGCGGACGCGGGGACGTGAGAGATCTTGATTTGTGGGAGGTCAAGCTTTGCGTATGAAGCTGGAAGCTCAACTGGCGCCGATGGGGGATACATCTTGGTGAACAGAAGGCCTTGCGCCACAGTTTGATATTGTTCCTCAAATCAAGGCGATGAAGGAAAATGCACTTTATTTATATTCTGCAATATTTTTTGTAGAATCTCGTTTAGGTCTATATTCAAGTTGCCGACATGCCGAGATGCCGAGGCAGTCGTTCGGCGACTGTATAGCTTAGTCAGCATTGTGTTTCCATATTTCTAACATCGCGCAGTTGCATTTCACCTTCGATCGTACAGTACTGCTACAGAGTTTGTGCAAGCAGCCACACAGGTTTCTAAACGACGGAAAACGTGTCGCGCCTCTGTTTAAGCCTCTGTAAACCATGGGGTTAGGTCGAGAAGACCCACTCCAGCCACTTTGCCCGGATAGGTTATGTTACCTTGGCAACCTTCCAGGACCAACCACCAGCAAACATAGTTCCGCGGCTGGGTTCTGACCTCATCGGTCAGCCTCATGGGCCTTACTCGAAATCCAGATTGCGCATCATGCACACCATCAGGTGGGGAGGTTCAAGCCATGCGGTCGAATCGGGCACCTGTCGTCTGGTCGACAACAGTAGTCCATTATGAAGATTTTCCTCTTTTTGGAAAAGCTTAGGGCACAGCAGAGCAATTTCCTGCACGCTGGAGCACATGGCTGGACACAGCTTCCATAAGGCAAAGTCAGAACTACTTCGTACTCACGCAGTAGCTGAACTGCCCAGGTTTGCAGATGCTTCACGTTGTATTTCGTAGTACTTCTCTTTAGCCCACGCAAAACAATCAACCCAAATGCTTGGCGCGTCGAGAACATTGTAGATGGCGATCAGCCGCGGCATCTCAACGGGTAGCGTGGGAAGTGTGCGGATGTTTCATCCTTCAGAGCCAGTTCGCATGTTCACAGAGCAACGATTTCTGTTGATCTAGGATCATCCTCACCCTAAAGCAGGCACAGCTCCGCTAGAGCCGGTTGGCCAAGAAAATCGCGTGGTTGGTATAGAACATAGCCAATGGCTATACAAGATACCGAAATAAGATTTGCGCTAGCATTGTATTAATTGCGTTACACCAGCGTACGCCGACACTACGCTCTAGATAGCTTGCTAGCCTCGCTATTTCCATCCAACAACTTAACCACGTTCTGCTCTAGACTGGTCGCCGGCCACACCGATTACGCCAGTATTGGAAAATAGACTTTATGCAAGTCATGTCAGAGTGGTTGGACAATGGTCTTGTTCCTGCCTCAACTGCAAAGTCTGTTGGCTCAGGAACTATATAGATCTTTCGCCAATCCAGAGAATCTTTCGTCTTGTTCTCCATCTCAACAAGCATCCGACTTGGGACATCAAGATCATCCATTCGGCTCTAATCACTCACACAACATTCACTTGTCTCAAACACATCTCCTCACTATGCATTCTCGCACACGATCAGCCATTGTCGCCGCGGCTCTGCTGCCCCTGAGCATGGCTGCTGCTCTCCCACAAGGTCACGGAAATGGAAGTTGGGGAAGCTGGGGCGGAGAGTCACACTCTCCTCGTCCTGTCGCAGAAGAATCCTCTATCCCGTGGCAAGAGTGGTCAACAACGACCACCACAACCTCACAGACTCCAAGCGCTACCACCACTAGTGCCTGGACGCCTTGGACCACGACTACGACGACTTCACAGACCCCATCTGCCACCACTACTACTAGTGTGTGGACCCCATGGACGACCAGCAGCACTACCACTACCACTACCACCACCACCTCAAAGACCCCAAGCGCTACCACTACCAGTGTCTGGACGCCATGGACTACCAGCAGCACCACCACCACTACCACTACCACCACGAAAACACCTGAGGTGACCAGCCATAGCCAATGGTCGGAGTGGTCGACTACAACCACCACTACTACTACCACCACCACCACCACCACCACCACCACCACAAAGACTCCAGAAGTGACTTCTCACAGCCAGTGGTCGGAGTGGTCTACCACTACCACTACAACGACTCCAGCGGTTCCTGAAGTCACTAGCCATAGTCAATGGTCAGAATGGTCTACTACGACGACGACCACAACCACCACAACAACTCCAGCAGTGACTTCTCACAGCCAATGGTCGGAATGGTCAACGACGACAACTACTACGACTACGAAGACTCCTGAGGTGACTTCTCACAGCCAGTGGTCAGAATGGTCTACTACTACGACTACCACAAAGACACCTGAGGTCACCTCTCAAACAACTTGGTCAGTCTGGACCCCATCAGTGATCACCACCACCACAACGACTCCTGTGGTGACCTCTCACAGCCAATGGTCGGAATGGTCTACCACTACCACTACCACTACAACGACTCCAGCGATTCCTGAGGTCACCTCTCAAACGCACTGGACAGTCTGGACTCCGTCGGTGATCACCACCAGCACCACCACCCCCATCCCTCAGTCATCGTGGAGCGCCTGGTCTTCGAACAGCACCCCAGTTGAGGTAACGAGCAGCATTGCCGCCAGCTCTGGCTGGAGTGCATGGTCGTCCGCCGCCGCCTCTTCCTCAGCTGCTCCAATCAGCTCCAGCCCCGTCCCCAGCTCCAAGACCCCAGCCCCAACCACAATCGCTCCATCCGCAGCTCCATACACCGGCACTGCCGTCGCAGTCAAGGCACCAGAGTACGTTGCAGCCCTTGCCGCGGCAGTGGTTGGCGCAATCTTCTGCAGCCTGTGAGCGGGGGGGAGTGGACCACAAGAGAGAGCGGAGAAGAGAGGGGAAAAGGCGCAGATCACGAGCCACACACGACACACGACACACGACACATGAAACCATGAAAAACATGATCAAAAACGAGACACGAGGAAACTTTTCCTACTTTCAAGACGACCCTTTTTTATGATCAAATATTTTGTTCATAGCGGCATCATCACATCAATCAAACTGGTGGACTTTTTTGAGGGGAGTTTTTCCACAACAACGGCGCAACACGGGAAAAAATGGGTTTTACAAAAAATTGGGAACAATTGCAATTGCACGAAAGAGAGAGGGAAGAGGGAAGAGAAGATGGGGGAGGCCTGATACTCATAGGGTAAAAATAATACGAGGGAGAGATATGACTGCTTTGGAATGGGGGATAGATAGAACGAATGTGTTAATACAATGATTTTGTTGGACATAAATTATTACATAGTTGGTGATTTATTTACCTATAGATAGTAATTCTCAAATGGCAAAAATGAGCTCGCGCTCGCCTTACTTGGGTGAGGGGCCAGCTTTTTTGGAATCACTTTCTCTCTCTCTCTCTCTCTCTCTCCAATCCAATTAATCCTTTCGAACTGCGATCCTAATTAACAAGGAAAGAAAAAAGTCTTCGACGTGATGATGGATGACAAATCTGAGTCAAGTCCTACACCACTTGTGTTGTTGCCCTGAGACATCTGTCCAAATAAAGTTCCTAAGTCTCCTGAAAGTACCTTACTTACCTATCGTACCTAAGGCCAACAGGGTAAGAGTCAACCGTTGTCAGGTACCACCTACCTAAGGTAACGTTGAAAAATGCAGTAGTAAGATATATACGTCGTAGCCCCCGAGAGTAGGATGGACGGGGATGGTCACAAGTTCCTAAAGGCTAAGGCCCAATCAGCAGGATCAAAAGGGATCGACTGCTCTCAGCCAATGAATGGGTTGTGGAAAATAGGTCAAGGCCGGTTTTTTCACCAGCAACCACCGCATCCATGTATTATTATTTGAACAATTACCACCCTGTCCCTTGAAATCATCTGAGGCGCGGAAGGACCACTCGAGTTCGATTTTGAGTCCGAAATGGGCCTCTGGATGTTCAAGCAAGCAGGCCGCATGATTTTGCTGAACTCGAGCTTGGTCGCAATAACTTACCGGTACCGATTTGTTCGGGTTCCAGCATCAGGTGCCAAATTCGCTGACGTTCATCACGGTATTAAGTCGCAGACAGGTCTTGGAGACGCCAAAAACGTTTTCACTTCCAGGTTCTACAGTTAGGTTACCGATAAGCAACACATGCAAACTCATCAAGCATTTGAGCAACAGGCAAAGCTGGTTTCTGTGCGTAAGCTTATGCCCAGGCTCCTACTAAACTCATCAAGAACGCACCTAAAACCACCAGGCTGAATGCGATAATTCTCCGCTTCCCTCGCAAAAGCGTCCAACTCTCATCGCTCAGAAAATCCTCGCTCAGCAAGTCAACTAGACTGGTGAAAGTCAGCAGTCCGGAGCTGATAGCGTTCATGGTTCCAACGACTAACAGTCCTGTCATGCTCCCAGGATTATACAACGTGTGGGTGCCTATGCCGATCGCTTGCCCTATTGGTGTCGTACAGCCGTAGGCCAGACACATCAACCACGGTTGAGCTTTGCGGAGGCGAGAATCTCCCCAAGACACCGTCGCGATGCGAGACCCCAGCGCCAACCCTTCAAAGCATTGATGAAAGGATATGGCAACGAGGAGCACGGTCAGGTCACTGCCCACCGAGACGGCAAGCGACATGCCAATGAAGACGCTGTGGAATAAAATGCCGATCTCGAGAAGAACGCATTGTAGCCCTGCTTTCTTGCCCTGCTGGTCGTCGGTCATTGCCAAGGCAATACTTGTGGGTGGAGGCACAAGGCCTTTGCTGTCCGCGTGTTCGCTTGCTTCGTCTTGTTGCGTCCGAATTCTGTCTTCCTGCTCCTGGCTTATGGAATCCGTTCGAGAAATCATCCGAGCAAAATCCTGTCCTTGACTGAAGGATCTTCCTGATCTAGACCGGCCCGGCAAGGGCCCTATCTCAGCACCTGTTCTGGAGCGTACCTTCACCAGCGATTCCGAGGTGCTGTGTGTTCGTGCTTTCTCCATTTCACTGGGACTGTCAATGTCGGTGGAGCAGCATTTGCGTCCGGGACTGAAAATCATCTCGATCAAGGAAATAGCGAAGGCCGACGCCAAAGATATCGCCCCTGCCAGAGCAGGATATTCCTCATTCCAGAATGCAGGTAAGCAAGGATCGGTGAGTGACACAAACGCGGTTGGGAGCAAATGTACAAATGCAGTCGCAAGGAGGACTCCTGTGCCGAAGTGACGAACCACAAACAACAGCCTGAGTGGTAGACACAGCCGCGGTACTTTTGCAATAATAAGCGGAAAGGCACAGGCGGATGCTGATACTCCCCAGATGATGAAGAGGGCTGCTATTTGCATGTGCTGGTCGTACCGCCCAGGGTCATCCCCAGATCCACAGGTGTCTGCTTCCTGTCTCCTATCGTACGAACGGAGCATGATGTTCGCGTCATCAACAATCAGTATGCAGCTATTACTTTCTCGCCGTAGGATATTTTCATAGGCTACCTTGGTTGATGTCGGTGAGTCCAGGACGACATGAACCTGGTAGTCCGTACAATGCAAGGGCAGAACAATAAAACGGGAGACTTAGCTTCGTCGGTATTTGAGCAAGTGAAAACCTTGTAGGAGGGCTTCGTGAAGATTCTCGTATTAGATCCCGATCCGGGTCTTGGCATCAAAGCAGCATGGATTTTCACTAGTCAAACCACCTGCAGAAGTGTTCAAATCATGGAAACAGAAAGGTGATGGGCCCAGAGTAATCCCGCCAGTGCCTTGCCAGTTTGAGAATACGTCTGTTTGCTTCTTGCCACGAGGAACTGGGAGTCTGCTTGTCGTGCACCTCGGGGGGCGGGTGACGCCTTCCGGCTTGGCGATAACGGCCTGCGCGGGTTGCGGGGATCTTGTAGAATAATCAATCCACCGATTCGTCGCGTGAAAAGTTACTTTTTGCCGACTCGTATGATCTGTCGGAGCTGCAACGTGAGATACTAACCCATGATAAATATGGAGAGGAGCGTAGGATAAGAGTACCTCCAGCCTTCACTATAGCTTGAAAAGAGACCGGCTTATCGCTCATTGCATCTCCTCAGCCCTTGCTGGGCACCGTCAGAGTACGTCGTCGTACAAGTGCTTAGTCTTGTAGTCTGGAATTACGACAGATGTTTTCTCGTCTTCCATGAAAATGATGAGACTGGTTCAGAAACCCAAATCATGGTGCTACCGCCCTGATGCGATTGTTTCTGCGTTTGCCATTAAGGTTAAGCTTAGCTTAGCCCTTAGTACTGCCCTCAACAGCCGAGCTTCTGAGCCTTTCTAACCTTTTCTGAAGGTCCTGTAGAAGGTAACTGCAGTGTACGTCCCCCTTGATCATCTGATAAAGAATGCTTGGAACAGCCAACCTAAAAGATGATGAGACGCAAATACCGACTTCACGATCATCGAAAGCGCGAAGCCGTGGAATGGTGAAAGAGATTGATTGATTGAAGCATTAGAAGGTGACTTGCCTGTTCTTCCACCATGCAATGAAAGGCAGTTTCCACTCTGCACTTCTGAGTGAGTTATGGAAGATGTCAAAATCAACCTTTTGCAAGCGGTCTAACCACAGTTGAGTACTTATCGCCGGGCCCATAATGATACTAAAGGCCATTTCAAGGTCTTTCTTTCTCGTTTCTTGTGGTTGGCCACTACGTTGGTCCCTTGTGTAGTCATGCCCTTCTTCATGAGCATGTTCGAAATCATGGCTTGGTTCCTGGTAAGACATGATCTCCTTGAACAGTGACCTGGCTGTGATGAGATGGTCAGAAGCACGAGTAGCGATGTCAAAGACGGCATCGCGGAGGCCTTCGGCATTTCCACCATTTCTGAAGATGTCCTCTTCGCGCACTCCAAATCGGGACATGGTGTCTAAGGGTAGATTGATGACTCGTTGCCGATCTCTTGTCAAGGGTAAGCCCATCCCAGGAGGGTTGTTGGAATGGGAGTTTCGTGAGAGAGGAAATGCAAGCAAAGGGACGCCTCGTAGCACAGCAGCAATTCCAGCTGCTTTCCCAACATGGGATGCGACATGGTCTGCTGACAGCGAATTTAGAGGGAGTGCGGACAGGGTAAGGTAGAGAAGAGTTGAATAGGTTGATTCGGCATAATTCTCGAGGGCTGATGTATTGGTAAAGCCGGGTCGATCCAGTGTCTGTTCTCGTGCCACGATGACCTTCTGAAACCAAGCTCGGTTCAGTCTGATACCAAGATCTTTCATGTAAGCGCCTAGTAGAACAGCGACAGGCTCTTCTGGGGGGTTTCCATCGAACGTCTTATTGATTGTGTCTCTCCAGAACTGGTACCTCATTGACCCGATCATGGCATTGGACACTATGTCCGGAATCCTGGATATCTCGATATTGAAAGCTCGAATTGCCAGGTAGGCAGGGACGGTACGTTGTTGAATAAAATAAGACAAGGTATAAGACGGCGAGTCATACCGTCGTACCAGGTTCGAACAGTAAGTCAGCGCCGACTGTGCCGCAGACGAATCAAGAGGCACAGGTGCTACCTGTCTTCGACTAGTTGTAGAAAATAGTGATCGGCCTTGTGGGAAGCGAGTCGTAGCCTGTGCCGGTGGGCTCCAGCTTGCTCGCTGAATCCGCCCCAGCAGACATTTTTGCCTTGCCATCGCTCATACTACAGCAGCCAGCCTACTCATTGCAAACTCTCTGGCACGAAGCAGCCATCTCGCTTAGATGCAAGTGCCATCAGCTCCGTGCAATAAAAAGACCATTCCAGCATCCATGGCGACGGCATCGAGCATAGCTTTAAGCATCGATCAAAAGGTGACGACACGTGACCTGACGCGTCCGACGCGCTGGTCTTTTGCCGACGTGTCAAAAGTGAGAATCTGGCTGTCTCCCCACTGCCGTTCATGGACATTGACAGCCGTCCCAGAAAAAGACGTCGGTTCTTCGTCGACGAGCCGGAAGATGAGAAACATGTTGCTCACGACAATGATTCTTCGAGCCGACCGCCGTCAGCCAACTCATCCGGAGGCTGTCGAGCATCGAGCGGGACCGATCCCGCGGATTTGCAGCCTGCGAACGATCGAGTGTCCAACGGTGATTTCGACGTAGACACCTTTTGCGCCTTCGTTGGGGAGCAGCTTGATCAAGATGTCGTACAGAAAATTAAAGATGCATCAAACAGCAACATGGAGCGGGCCATCAATATGTATTTCGATGGCTCATGGAAAGCCACCATTCCATCATATTCACAGACAAGTGGCCTGTCATCATGGGTCAATAAACCTCAGACAACCGGGAGGCGAGCGAATACAAGGGAAGACACGAAGACGCCCTCGCCTGTCCCTTTCCAGCAGATGCCCTCGGAACGATACGTCGGATCTTTCGGCGTGGAAGGATGGTCTACGAAAAGTGGCACGAATTTGATACGGCCCGGTGAAACGGTCAACATCGAACGAACCAAGTTGGCCCCAAAAACAAAGTTGGGAAGAGGTGGAAAACCCGTAGTGGTAGTTTCCAGGAACCAGAAAGCCGATGTCATCACAAGATTTACAAATTCAAGAGGGGAAGAAGTTGGCCGTTTGCCCGAAGACATAGCACGCTGGGTCTCTCCTCTACTGGATCAAAAGATCTGCCGTCTCCAAGGGAGCTGCGTCTTTGCAGAAGAACGGCTTCGAGTCAATGACAATGTTTACTTGCAGCTGCAGGTATTCATGCTCAGGTCTGCTTTCGATAGCAACAACTTCATCAAGCTATCGAATGATAATCGCGAGACAGGTTTCTTTCTGGAGAAAGAGAGTACAGAGGAGAAGGATCTCAGGCTTCGACAAGTCGCTCTCGTCAAGCTTTTTGATGAGGTCAATCTTCATCCAACCACCACCAATGCAACCACAACTAAGCACAAGAAACAAGGTCTTCTGAGGGCCGCAGAAATGGCTGAGCAGTATGACAAGGAAAGGAAAGAGAAGCCGAAAGTGCCGGGTGCTTCAACCCCACAGTCAGAAGAGGAGGAGGAAGGAGAAGAGCTCGAGGAGGATCAACTCGACTTGCTGTATCAAAAAGCACAACAATTTGATTTTAGCATGCCTGAGTGCCAGCCTGCTCCGGCTTTTGCTCTTGAACTTCGAAAGTATCAAAGGCAAGCCCTTCATTGGATGCTGTGCAAGGAGCGCGACGAGCAATCGGATCGTCAGACCTCGATGCATCCTTTGTGGGAGGAATATACCTGGCCCACAAAAGACGCCAACGATACTCCAGTGCCCGGGATCAGCGACCAAGACAAGTTCTACGTCAATCTCTACTCTGGCGAACTTAGTCTCGATTTTCCCGTGCAAGAGCAGAACTGCTTGGGTGGCATTCTCGCAGACGAGATGGGTCTTGGAAAGACAATCGAAATGTTTAGTCTTATCCATACCAATATAGCCGAAGAGGCGGCAAATGTAATTGACAGGAGTATTACATCTGTCGATCAACTTCCCCGTTTACCACAGACATCGAGCCATGTCGAGCCTGCTCCATGTACGACACTAGTCGTGGCACCTATGTCTCTGCTTTCACAATGGGAAAGTGAAGCTGTGAAGTGTTCGAGAGCAGGCTCAATGAGGACGCTTGTCTACTATGGTTCTGAGAAAGGTGCCAACTTGCAGACTCTCTGCTCGGCTTCAAATGCTGCTTTTGCTCCACATGTGATTATCACCAGCTACGGCACAGTTTTGTCAGAGTTCAACCAGATTGCTACCAACGGTGGTGATCGTGGCTCTCATGGTGGACTGTTTTCTGTGGATTTCTTCAGAGTCATCCTCGATGAAGCACATACCATCAAAAATAGGCAAGCGAAGACATCGAAGGCATGCTACGAGCTCAAGGCGAAGCACAGGTGGGTGCTCACCGGAACTCCAATCGTCAACAGGCTAGAAGATCTTTTCAGCTTGGTACATTTCCTCAAAGTTGAGCCCTGGAGTAACTTCTCCTTTTGGAAAACGTTCATAACTGTTCCCTTTGAGGCGAAAGACTTCGCTAGGGCTCTCAATGTCGTTCAGACTGTTTTAGAGCCACTAGTGTTGAGAAGAACAAAAGACATGAAGACTCCCGATGGTGAAGCTTTAGTCCCTTTGCCTTCTCGAGACGTCGCAATTGAACATGTTGAGTTGTCAAAGACAGAGAGAGAAGTTTATGATTTGATATTCACCCGAGCCAAACGAACGTTCAACGAAGCTGCTGCGGCAGGCAACATCATGAAATCATACACAACCATTTTCGCGCAGCTTCTCCGCCTCCGTCAGTCCTGCTGTCACCCAATACTGACACGAAACAAAGACATTGTCGCCGATGAGGAGGTTGCCGCCGCCGCCGTTGCAGCTGATGCAAATGCGCTGGCAGATGATGTTGACCTTCAGGACCTTCTCGATCGATTCACTGCTGATACGAAGCAAGCAGAAAAAGACAAGACCGACAGAGACCCCATTAGCACCTTCACTGCCCATGCTCTACGACAAATCCAGAGCGATTCAAATGCAGAATGTCCCATATGCCTCGAGGAACCAATGATCAACCCAGTTGTGACTACGTGTTGGCACAGCACCTGTCGAAAATGCTTGGAGGATAATGTGGCTAAGGATGTTGCCAAAGGGGAAATATCACGATGTCCAATTTGTCGAGGCACCATTAACACTCGCGATGTATTCGAAGTCGTCAGATACAGTTGCAATGGCTCCGGGAACACACCTACGAACGGAACGCCGAACGATGAAGACGAATCAGAAACCTCTGATCTCTACAGCGCTTCCCAACCGAAACCGCCGCGAATCTCCCTTCGGCGAATCCATCCATACAGTCCTTCAGCATCAACGTCGGCCAAAATCGCTGCTTTGATCAGTCATTTGACCCGCCTTCCAAAAACTACCAAATCAGTAGTGTTCTCGCAATTTACCTCGTTTCTTGATCTTATTGGCCCACAGTTGACCCGACACAGCATTACACACCTCCGTTTCGATGGCACCATGTCACAAAAGGTACGCGCACAAACACTCCGAGCTTTCAATGCCGAAGGCGTAGACGCTCCTCGTGTTCTGCTACTTTCACTTCGAGCCGGTGGAGTTGGATTGAACCTGACAGCTGCTTCAAGGTGTTACATGATGGACCCATGGTGGTCATTTGCCGTGGAAGCGCAGGCCATTGACCGTGTACACAGAATGGGTCAGACGCAGAAAGTAGAGGTAGTTCGATTCGTGGTCAAAGAAAGCATTGAGGAGAGGATGCTGAAGGTTCAAGAGAGGAAAATGGCAGTGGCAGGAACTTTGGGGATTGGCCATGGTGCAAGCGGAAGTGGAGGATCGATCGAAGACCTGGAATTATTGCTTGGATAGAGACCCTGAGAAGCCTCAGGCCCTGTTGTACGGCTATTTTATCGATGAACAATCTAAGCTATAATCGGCTTTACCTCATCCACTTGGTGGTCAAAAGAGAGATCGGTGCAAGCTCTAAAAGCGCAGCGCAACGTGCTGTTCAAGATCAAAATCTTATGTACTAGCGATCATAGATAGAGTGGATATGATGGACAAATTTAACATGATTCATAGTATAAATTATTATTAAGTTTAACATCACGCTGCAATACAACGAATAACCACAATCCTCTGCATTTCCAATGCTGATATCCACGCTGAAGCGCTACCACATGTACACCACCACGAACTCAGGCCCGGGTGAAGCCAAGATTGCTCCTATTTACCATCGGTAAACCACGCCGTCGCTGTCTTCAAAATCTTCGAACCGCCAGTCTCAATGACATCTCCATGACATGGGATTATCCTGTCGAATTCTCCCCACGATTGGATTCTCCGGATCGACTCTGCAAATCCCGTCCGGTTCGCCGAACCCGATGCATACCACAAGAGACGTTTCTGCCACTTCATATCGCCGCGCGTGTTCATAATCCCGCCGAAGAGCTTGGTCAGGAAGCCGGCGCTGGCATCCTGACCCGTCTTGCTGAATTGCTCGGTGGCCGGGAGGTTGAAGATCAGATCTGCCTCGATCAGGGTGCGGGTCGGCTTGTGGAAGAAGACGAGTTCCTTGTTGGCGTGGTCGTTGACGTATTCGTAATTGAAGTCCTCGTCGAATTCCGGCGATATGTGGAGGTTGCCCTTATTCGAAGGGGTGAAGACGTGATGAAAGTGGAGACCTTTCGTCGCTGGGTCTAGCTCACGTTTCTCGGGGAGTCCCTCCATCCCGATCACATTGGCATCGGGGTATTCCTTGGCCCAGAGCGACAGGAAGATGTGGTGTTCAAAGTCTGGTGCGATGAGGTAGCGCACCGATCCCGACGGTTTCGCTGCGGACATTTGTTCGACCTTGGCTTTGACATCCTCCGTCAGGGCGACGGGCGAGAAGACGGCCAGATTGCCCGACTGCAGCTTGACAATGGTTGCACGGCCACCAACCTTGAGGAGACCAAAGCGAAGGAAGGGCGTGCTTAGGGTTGCGATTTGCCCAGGGACAATGTCGCGTATCGACATTGTTTTGCTTGGATCGGCTGGGACTAGCTTTTCCGCTGTTTTGGAGATCCCTTGGTTTGACATGTTGGCTGGTTTTATGGGAAACTTGATCTTTTCAAATCGACCTTCTTGTTGTGCTTTGTAGGAGATGTTGAATGATGCTGTTTGGTACTTGCTTTGCGTGTTGTTGATGGATGTGCTTTCTTGACAGCCTTTATACTACGTCTCAGTGCCTACTAACGCCTGGCAGCTGTTAGGTCATGCTTATATTATGAATTCCAACCAAGCAAGTCTTGTGTATGATAATACAGCAATTTGGAATAAATGTCTCCCTCGATAAGGCAAGCGCCATGCTCTCAAACTCGGCAGGCGCAATGCACGAGCTCGTCAAAATGGCATCATGATTGCTCGGACAGTTCGAAGGAAACTCAAATAGGTTCCCCCGACACGGCAACGAGATAAAGTGCTTCGTATAATACGACCGTAGAGTCCTGCCCAGGCGCCCTGCACTAGACGCTTATTCAGCGTAAGGTTGTCTCTCCACCTAAACCTAGTTTGCTTGGCTCAGCCAAAACTGTTGTGGCCACATGCACAGCTTTCATAAGCACGTTATCCGTTTCTGGCATTTCGACAAATAATTTAATTCGCGCTGCGTCTTTTGTCGTCGGTCCCACGTCTCGGCTCGTCCAGTTTGCCGAAAGCGACATTGGTCAAACTCCCCAGGAGGGTAAAAGTGGCTGGCAACGGCAATGGCAACATTCGCGATGCCCTTGCAACCCGCTCCTATACTATTGGCTTAGGCTCGTTCTTCTTTGCGCACCTGTACAAATATCCTAGAGTCCCGCTGCGCTCAGAAAGCTCAGTGCCCACATGGTATTGAGGAAGCCGTATGCTTTACAGCAATCGGAGACTCCTTCAAATAGATTGCAGGAATCAAGACGAAGGTTAAAGCCCTCCAATATCGGCTTTTTCATGAAAAACGCATTCCCCTCAGGAATCACCATAAAGGACGCTTTTCGATTATAGGGTACCTATGTAACCAGAGCCGCCAGGCTAGAAAGCACGAAAGGGCAAAATAAAAAGGAGACACGGCAAGCGCTGGTGGTGTCTTAGATGCAAAGAAGGCAGGTGCTGGACACTCCGTATCCACCTGCCCAAATCCCATCTGTTCGGGAGCACTGCCTCCACCATACGCACGCAATGCCGGTGTCGTCAACTTGAAGCTGGGCGCAGGTGGATTATTGCGGTGACGAAAGCGACAACTGCTGCGGACAGTGTTGTCATTGGACAAACACGATGGGTGCCTTGCAGGAGAAATGGTGCGGGCACGTTTCAGATTCAAGTTGAGGTCTTGGCACATAAGATTTTCCCCCAAGCACACGTTTCATGTTCCTTAAACTGCTAGCTGCGATGGCTATGGGGGAATGAATGATATCTGCGCATGTTTTCCCATGAGTAAAGAAAGGTCCGGGCCATTCGCTGGAAAAATTCTCAGCCCTTCATTCACTTCGCAGAACCTCTGACTTTTCTAATGGTGCAGGACACCTTTTGACCAAAATTTTGTGTAGCAGAGTAACTTAATGTCTAATACTGATAGCCTCGCTGGTCGAGATTCAACCTACGGCGATATCACTCTGACAGGATCGTCCGGGCACTTGGGTGACACGATCATTCAAGCGGACACGATCATCCAAGAATTTCTCCTCTTCGGCGAGGTTCCATCCGCCGCGACACTCAACGCAATTCTTCGATCTCAACGACGCCAACTTCCGCCGTTGGATACTAACCAGCCTAATTCGCGGCAGAGAAGAGGTCGAGACCAAGCGCCACGAGGAGCAGGAGGACATCGTGACTCGAGGCGTGGCTCGCATCACAATGGCAGCGCTCGCACACTCTCAACAGGTCCCGCAGGATCGCCAAACTCATCGCGATCACCAAGCAGCACGAGGATTCCCGGGCCGAGCTGCGGCTCTCGAGGCCGGAGGTATTCCTCGCTAAGTCGCGACAGCCGCCGCCTGAGCGATCGACGTGCCACTGCGAGCTCGTCTATTTTGTCGTCGACAACCACATCGCCACAAGACGAAAAGGACGACGGGCTTCACGACAAGGCTCAAGAAAGTACGAGTCACGGTCTTAGCCCCGCCGCTGCCTCGAAGCCGAATCTCAACAAGCCGCTGCCCTGGGTAGGTCACATGTTGAATCCAGCCGACGGCGCAGCAGCACAGCTCAATAATCTAGCACGAAACTCGGTCGCGGAGGAGACCAACAATGCGCAGGACTACCCTCAGGTTGCCCATGATAGAAGACGTGGTATCGATATGCACATGCTCGGCCAGGTGCGACATTTACGACTGGCGCTGCAAGATTTCGAAGAGCGGTTGGAAGAGCAAGCGAAATACCATCAGGAAGCTGATCATCGAGAAGCTGGCTGAGCGGCGCCTGCTCGGGGCCACCTAGGGTGTCGAACGTGTCTGAAGTAGATTAGCCTTGGGTGCTGTCGATTTTGCTTGAAAGAAAAAGTATTGGAAAGAGTGAAGCGATTATGGAAAGGGCAAACACGATGAGACGCTACCAGTGAATCGCCACTTGAACTGCTCATGAATTGAAGCTGTCTATGTACCTAGACCCAGCTCTTGCAGTGTTGGCATGCCATCTCTCCATGGGCGTAGAGCACTCCCCAATGTTTGTCCACTGCTCTCACCCGGGGGAAGTGGTGATTCTGTGTCATCGGGAAACCGAATGCGGGGAAAGCTCTCTTTGACCCAGGCAGGCTGTGCGTGCTCTTGGTCATTGGAGGCTGAATCTTGATGGAACTGACCCGGCATTGAATGGCTTGATGTGTCTTCAGATTTAGGACTGTCCACAGACTGTGCATTGCCCTGCAGTGATGGTAGACCAGTGCTAGAGAACCATCTCTCGCGAACCAAATTTGCCCTTTCCTCATCCACGAGCACAAGAGCACCAGAATGCCAGCCTGCGGCACCGATGGCGAGGACAAAATACGAGTTGAGATGGAAATCGTCGCTTTCTTGTAAGCTCAGCTTGCTCATTTTCCCTCGTGGTGATGAGTTAAACGATGCCGGGCCTTCCTCCCAGTGACGTCCCTCTTGCTCAATCCATTCGCTGAACATGGTTTGCTTAGCTGCATCATTGAGAATATCGTTCCAATACGGCTGATCACGGTTCTCAGCGAAGTTTTGTAGAGCAAGCGTCTGTAGATATTCTAACCATTCGCGTTTTTCAGGTTCAAACCAGACCTTTCGACCTCTGAGATCTGCTACAGGGCGAAGTTTGTTGTCTTGTCTGGAGCCTTGGGGACCAGCGATCATACCACGAAGTTTTCCGCCGTGATGCGGTTCACCAAAACCTAGTGCGCCACAAGCCGCTGGCTCGTGGCCGTGGCTTGTAATCTTGCCGTCACTGTGGAGAGCTTGATAATGCCAGTCTCCAAACCTGATTGATATGACTCCGGTGTTTTGAAGTGCCGGCACATCTCGAGGCCGACTAGACAAAACATCGTCGAGATCCGACCAAGTCGAAGGGTTCAAATCGCTCAAAGTGGTGTTGACATTCCCAGAGCGTGCAGATTGATCGGCCTGGAAGCATCTTCTGACGTAGTCAATGTTACCAGCGAGCACCTTACCTGACGAAGTGAAGACCACGAAATTTCGGAACGTGCCCTGAATATCTCTCAAATGGTCCTCACCGTCAAAGTATCCAGGAAGCTGGACAGCAGCATTCTGGGGTTCAGTTTCTTCCGGGTTATCGTGACCGATATCACAAGCCCAAATCTTGGAGTCATTCGTGATCCACACGATGATGGACTCGAGTACAATGTGGCCCACAACTTCGCTCAAGATTCCATCATCGGACAACATTGAAGCTGTCCCGGGAATGACCTTCTCCTTCACCGCTCGAACATCATGCATGTCATCCTCCTGGTCATTTTTCAGTGGCGGCCAATACACGATGCCTTGAGCGGGGATATAGGCCGAGCTTTCTGCCCAGCCCGCAACGACTCTTGCAGGTCTTCCTTGCAGATTTCCGCCATACCGCGAATGAATTTTGAGGCCTTTGGCATTTATTCTGTCCCAGGTCAGAATTTCTCCATCATCAGTCAGTGCTAAAACATGAGTTCGGCCTGCTGAAAATTCAGAAATAGTTGAAGTGCTCTGGGTTAGGTATTCGAGCCTTTCGAAGCGATCAGTCGAACTGCCTACATTCACGTGGTTGGCAGAATTGATTGAACCAGTGGCGTAGAGTCTGCCAGTTGAAGAAAGTATTATGGTCGACCAGCCTCCACATTGTAGATCTGCAATCGCACCTATTTCGCTGGGGATGTGAGCTTCGGTTGGCCACGTAGAGGTAGTCCGGTGGAAGACAAGGCGAGGCTGGGGGTATACACGACCTCCAGGCCGTGGACGACGGCGGCCTGGTCCAGGACGGTATGCCAGACCATGGGCAAGATTCCCCTTCAAACCCTGACCCCAAGTGAACAGTCTGGTCTGAGTTTTGAGCCGTCGATAAAGTGAGTGCCATCGAGCTCCATCGGCCTTGAGCAAAGGGCTTATGGGAGTACGAAAAGTGGTCGAAACTTTTGTTCTCCAAAATAGAGGGTGTTTCTGGTAATTATTGTACAGCAATTTCGACGATGCACAGAGCTGTAAGAAGCTCTTTGGGTCGAGCAATAGAAAGACGATGGCCAGGACGTCCTCTGGGAGTTCGACCAAGGAGAGCGGCATTTTGATACTGGATTGTGGCCGCCCGATGCTACTGGCGGTGCGCGAGTAATAACAATAAGCCCAGCAATGTCGAACTCAGAAGGAGCACTTTCACGGCTGACGTCAGAGCATCAGCGGCAGGTGCCAGAAGGCAGTTGCCAGAACATGATTAGATGATGCTCGGATGCCAATGGAATCATCAATGGGCTCTCGTGTCTCAAACCAATGCAATTGATAGACTATACACTGATACTATATCCTACTCGGCAACTATGGATTGGTTCGTGCAGCGAGAGTGAGATCGTGCATGTATGAAATTTACAAGAGATCGTAGGGGCAAGCACAAGCCAGGGCTTAGCCGAACCTTTTTTGCAGGGGCCTGCCACTGGAGCCCAAAAAGTGGAAGGTGACCAGTGAGAATCCGTAGTGGGGTTCTTGTTTCGGTTTCGAGCCAACAAACAATTCTACTATTGTATATGCCAACTCAAACATTCTTTCAAAGCCTCGAGCAATCGCCCCATTCGTACGAGGACTTGTACTATCACATTTGAGATCACCTAATAGTACTCCCACACTCTTCGAAGCAAATATAGCAGTTCGCAATGGCAGACCTCACGCCTTCAGCAGGACAAGAAACATCGTCTGAACCCCGACTCGCAGAGCAAGAGACCAAGCTCGCGACCAACCCAAAAGGCACTGAGGATTCGACCGCTCCAGCAACCAGCGATGACAAGAGTTCTGTTAGCAAGGTGACAGATGCCGCTTCACAAGCGGCGTCTGGCGTGAAGGACTCGGTCTTCTCAATGTTTGGCGGTGGTGCAAAGAAAGAGAAGAAACAGGAGCAAGACGACCTAAATGAGCCAAGCGGTAGTAGTAAGGCCAAGAAAGCAGAAGACGAAGACGTACGTACACATTGTGTGAAAAACGACCAAGGCTTTTGCTGACCGTGATGTAGGAAAAAGCCGAAGAGGAAGAAGCAGATGTCCACTTCGAGCCAGTCGTCCACTTGACCGAGAAAGTCGAAACCAAGACCCACGAAGAAGCGGAGGAGCAAACATTCAAGATGAGAGCCAAGCTTTTCAAATTCGATCGAGAATCAAGAGAATGGAAAGAACGAGGTACGGGCGATGTCCGTCTGCTAAAGCACAAGGAAAACGGCAAGACGAGACTGGTCATGAGGCGAGACAAGACATTGAAGGTCTGCGCCAACCACTATGTCACCCCTGAAATGAAACTCTCTCCCAACGTGGGCAGTGATCGAAGCTGGGTTTGGAATGTGGCAGCGGATGTTTCGGAGGGCGAGCCAGAGGCGCAGACTTTGGCCATCCGTTTTGGCAACAGTGACAGTAGGTCTACATCCTCAAGAGGTTTTCTTTTATCGTCATTGTCCCACTAACCCTTTCTTCTGCTAGATGCAAATCTCTTCAAGGAAGCCTTCATCAAGGCCCAGCAAGAAAATGAAGCCCTTCTCAAGGAGGACCGCTAGAACAAAACCTCGAAACACCCCCGCCCCCCTTAACTTACGATACCCCTCCGGTTTGATTTTGACGACATCAAGCACTGCACCTTAAAGAGATCAGTCGGCGCCAGCATTTTATTGCACAATCCCGTGTATGCTGAACACATGCATAGGTGGACAAATAAGACCGAACATGAAGTGGTAGAAGAGAACGTGTGACCATTTATGGGATATCACATGGTTTTTTGGACTCCGCAAGCGGCCCATCTTTGCATGACACAGGCTTTTACGGTTGACTAGATAGGTACGTAGAGAAAAAAAATCAGCTATTATGATAGATGTACTCCACGTCCCACATCAGGGCGATATAGGCCAGTGCAAAATGACGGAGGAGTCCTCGAATTCTTTTGCTGGAAAGGCTGCATTTAGGCTCTGCTAGGCCGCTACATATGGCGAGCTTGTGGTTAGCAGAAGGCCTATCGTTCTACGAGTAATGTTCTCCTACACAGATGTGCGAGCAAACGACGAAATTCTCCCATTTGTATATTCGTGTTTCGGGAGGATTGCAGGCGGCGGCAAATTCCACTCACTGCTTTAGTCCAAGATGCTTCCAAATTAGCCTACTAGTCAGCCGCCAGAGATCTCTTAAATATTGTATGTTCGTAATGGTCTTCTCAGAGCCCATTGTCTGCACAGGTAAACACGTCCTTGACTCCGGCTTCGAAATCGTCGATGATGCTCTGGACCGAGGCCTGCGAAAAATATGCGTTAGCGTTTGGCGTTTCCTTCAAATTCTGCGGGCCCGACTTTTGGAAAAAGCCGAGACGATGGGGATTACAATTACTCACATAGGTGCCTGCGGTCAAGAAGAAGAAGCCCGTGACCAAAATGAAGACGTTCACCAAAAAGCCGGCCCAGCCTCGTAGTCCTCGGACAGCGTAGAATCTGGGGCCATGATCAACTCTTCTCATCCGGAAGTAGGCAGTTGCCCAGAAAATCCAGCCGAAGAAGGAATCGAAGAGCGAACTCATTAATGAGAGCAGCTCGGAAAAGAACGGGATCACCTCTGCAATGACGAAAGCCACGATCCACGTCGCCGCCAAAATGCCCGCCCAGCTGGCCCAGCCAATGACTGTGTGGGAAGATTTATGCTTGGTGCCTTCGAACATGCGGAAGAAGATGAAGCGGGCCGACACCGAGGCGTAGAGGACGCCGAGAAAGATCAGTGTCGGAATCATGAACGAAAAGGCGACTTTCTTGTAGACTTCGTTTCCGAGGGAGCCGAACGCGGGAGCGGTGTTGTACTGTGTGCCGGTGTACCCATATATGATACCACCAACGAGAGAAAAGACGATGACCTCTGCAATAGTCACGGCCCAGAGGGCCTTGCGGAAGTCGTATGGGTTTTTCATCTCTGCGATGAAGCTAGGGAGCGTGATCTGGCCAATGAAGGTGTATGCAATGTTGAGGAATGCGTTCATGCCTGCGTAGAATGGCGTTGATGCGAGGGGAATTACGAGGACGAGAGGCTCACCGCCTGGAATGGTCGTGCCATCCGGACCAACGTGAGTGGGGACAGGGGTATAGCCGTTGGTCCCATGCTTGCCTTCAGCTCCTGCAAACGCGGCAGCCAGAATGACACTGACGAACGTGAAAATAGCTGAAATCCCGGCACCGTGGGAGAGCATTTCAAAGGTTCGAGGCAGGGAACAAATGAAGGAAACCACGGCCCCGATGACGGCAAAGTCGACGGTACAAAGACTGTGGCTGGTGATGGTGTTGAGGTACCGGGTGATGGTCAGGACGTGGAGAGCTTGGATAAAGGTGTTATTGAGCAGAAACATGACTGCTGTGAACCAGTAGGCAATGTCTGAATTCCAGAAAAGCATTTTTCCAATATCCGTCACATCGCGAACTTCAGGATGTCGGAGGCAGAATTCCCTATCTTGGTCAGAATGTTGATGCTTGCAGTTGAGGAGGAGGTTGGTACGTACCAGACGACAAGCGAAGTATACAACACAAAAGCTGCTTGAACAACCGTCAAAATAATGCCCGGAACAAGGCCGAGGACCGAGTAAGAGTATGGGAAGGACATGATGGCCAAACAGATGTACTCGGAGAACAGAAGCGCCGCGGTTTTGTACCACGAACATGTACGGTATTTGATGGCGTTCTCAGCTTCAAGCTCGACCAGCTTATCAGCCGTGTCTTCTTCTGAATCGACGAGATTGTGCACAGAGCCTTTTCTGTTCTCCGGTGGCAGTATGCGATTCCATTTCTTGCCTTGTACGATGGTTGATCGTCGACGCTCGGTACTATAGCCTTCTGGCTGGCCCTCCTCGAGCTTTTTCTCTTCGAGACTAGACATGTTGTCGCGTTACTCGTTCTCAAGCCACCGAGAATTACTCAACGCCACTTGAAAGAGCGGATCGACCTGACAAAGCAGGCGCAGAAGATCGAATCGAGAAGCTGGTCCTGTATGCGCAGCATGTACCTCAGCGATTCTTTTCTGGTCACAATTTTTTGCAACAGAGCAGAAGATGGCGATAGAGGTGACTTTCAGGCAAGCACCAATGCTTTGTCTTTTATTTACGCGACAACCTGGCCAAGAACAATGACCGAAGAGGTTAGAAAAGGTAAAAAATCGAACGGATCGCGAGCGCCGAGGTTCAAAATGTCAATAGGTGGTGGTGGATTTTCGATCATCCATTCCTGTAGCTTTTTGCTTGCATATCGCGTGGACAAGCTTCCTGAATCGTCATGAAAAAACTCGTGGTGGTGGGCGCAAAAGTTATCTAAGCTAGCATTCAAATGACGACCTCGGGAGGTGGATTTGTGGTGCAGGGCACTACCTCGTTACAAGTGTCCTTCTAAAGTCAAAATCCGGGCCAACCTAAGGTTGCGAACGAGGTACTTTGCGTACGTCTGTATGTAATTAATTATCAATATTCGGAGGTGCCGGAGCATCGCTGAGCACGCCATCGGCTTTGCTCGGAAATAAGCTCCACTAGGCATTAGCTAAGAATTGCGGGTGGGAGGTTGGCACGATTAAGTTTGATGTCTAGCAGCTTGTCCTACGTAACGTGCTTTTGGGTCTTATTGCGTCAAACTGAAGCTCCATTTCCAGAATCCCGAAATCATGTGGTTTGGGTGTGGCTGATCCATTATCGGACAAGACAAACTTGGCATTGAGGCGCGCGGACCAGACAGAGTTCCATTGTGATTCACCTTGACACATGCTGGATCTATAGCGCGTGGCATCTATTCCGCCTTTGAGGTGAATGCGACACGCCAATTATGGGCGTAACGGCCCTTCAAAATCCTCTTCCTTCTTCAAGGCGTCTGTCATTTAGTCGAGCTCTGGCAACTCTGGCACCGTTCGTCGACCATATCGACAGGAAGTGTAGCTTCAAGACGATCTAAGGTTGCATACGCACCTCTCCAAACCTGAGGTGCTAGCTTGGTCCGGGAAATCCTTCACCACACGTTTTACTCAGTTATGGGGACCTGGCGTATAGCCTTTCGTATTGAGACTTTCTGGGTCCGTGAAAATCGTGACGTCTTCTAACACCATGCAGCATGTCGAAACCTCCGAGAAAGAATGCCACTCGATATGTTTTAAAGGAACTTCGTTTTGACTTAGACAGTCATCAGGAGTTACGACTGTAATGTTGAACAGGACAAGCTCAAGGCGCATACATTCGGTAGTCGATAAATGCAGCCTTGAAGGTATTGCGAATATCTTAGATCAGTAAGCCCCCATACATCGAAGCAGAGGTACTGTTGACACCTTTGGTGGCAAGGTGAATCGTACAGTTGGTGCACAGGCAGTCAACTGTTTGAGGTCTTTTGTGGCTCTATCCAAGGATCGAGCCCTTTATGTATTTCGTTCTCTCGAGCAACTTCCACTGCGTCGCGATGCAAAGACAGTAGAGCACTTTACAACACATTGTCGTAAAATATCTTTCAAGTGGCGTTAAGTTCAAATACTGTCCGCCAGATGCTGATGTCGATAGCAGACTGGAGGCTCGTCACAAGATACCTGTCACTTTTCGAATCTCTAAACAATTCTACCCTAAGGAACTTCTACTGAATGAGCTGATCGCCCAAGCCAGTGTCAAAATAGGTTGGGCAGAATCGTTGCTGCAATTCGAGCTCTACGATTTCACAAAACGCATTCGCTTTATACGATTATTCACTGGAAAAGGAGGATCAGACATCGACATTGCTAGCATTCGAAGTATTTTCCCTCGTCTCAGAGTGATTGAACTGGACGTCCTTGCTTCACACATTTACGTACGAGTCTCGCCTGATTCATCCCTTTGGCGGTTGAGTGTGCTCTCGGAAGGGACAGCTTGTACGTAAATGGTTGGGAGGTTACTCAAATCTCGTTCTGGACTTTCACGAGCAGAATGGAAGCGTATGACCGACGAACTCAACCTTGAACATGTGTCGCAACATGTTCTCGTGCCAGGCCTGCGTGCAGATCATATCATTCTTTTGGCACTGGGAGCCAATACTCAAAGCTTGCAGATGCAGTATGGTTGTATGGAGCGGTTGACCGCAGATGCCAAGAGAGCGTCTATAGTCTCCGTTGGCACACCGAACTGCGCTTACTGTCTAACTCTGACCGTCCGCAACCCGGACGGAATGTGGTAAGAACGACTTCAAGCCCTTTTCATGTCATTGCTCACAGATCTGAACAGCCCGCAGTGTTTTCGACGGAGAACAACATTTTGACACTATAGACAAGCGATTCAACGCTTGGAGAGCTATCTAAGAGCTGATCTCTACTGTAGCGACATAGCCAGATGCTCCGCCAAGCCTCATGCCTTGTCAGGGGTACTGGGTTCCTGACAGCTACAGGGATCTAGTATCCGCTTTTTATTATCTCCGTGACTCCCACAAAATCACCGAATTTAAAAGAGTAGCCCTAAAAGTTACCGAGAAGGGCAGTATCATATCCTTCCATGATGACACAAGTTAAGACGACGAGACTCCAGCATATAGCGGCAGGGTTCCCAGCCACAGCTTGCCACGTGGTCATGGATTTCTCTGCAACAGCCTCTGCTTGAGCAGCAGTGCTCAGCCTCCGTTCTCCCCATTTTTCTTTTCTCCAGGAATGATCGAAACCCCCTTTAATTTGTGACACATCTTCAGTCGTTTTCTCAGTCATGATGCTTGGTGACCCAATTGTTCGATGATACTGTTCAAGTGTGAAGTTATTTGAAACATAAATATATATAGTAAGCCACGGGAAACCCACGGGGAACCCACGGGGAACCACTTTAGGCTAACACATGTTCCAGAAGGACTCGCCTAGTTCCTTTCCCCGCATCTCGCATCGTGTTTTGATCACTTGAGATTCGGGGCTATTTGAATTTGACCGAGCAGCTGGTGTAAATCCGGGCTCTTCATTGGCGAGACAATTTTACTCTCGCCACAGCTCTATACGAAAACCCGCAGCAAAATCCCCAGTCTCCACAACCGTGCATATCGTTGTATAGAGTGAGTTGAGATTATACAGTATCGACTGATCGATAACTCCTGGCAGAGGGAGAAACAGAAACCCTTCCCCTTGCACTCGGCTGAACAAGGCGAGCACTTGATCTGGCATCAGTCCTGCTCTGCCTATGTCTGCACCATTTGTTGGCAATTTACCCAAATCACGGAGGAAACGAAATGCCTTCTTGCTCTGTTATTGAGAGCGATACAATCCCCCGAAGCCAGCCCCCAAGAGATTCATTATCATCAGTTGATTTGCCATATTGTGCTGGATCTATTTCTGTGAGAGCATCTACGAACGTAAGCTGAATCTCTCAGATCTCTGCCTCCGAACCTTGTCTCCCTTCTCCTTTGTCGCTGATCCATACCAATATACAGATGCCTCTCGCATCTTCATCTGCCTTTTAGAAAGGTGTGGAGCGCTCGATATCGATGCCCCATGGGCTTCCGCAAAAGCTTACCCAAGGGCTTTTGGAACAGACAGGTCTTCACAGGTACACATAGCTTACGTATCAGTGACAGTCCCATATCGGTGAAAAATACGTCTATAAAAATAAGGTTTCGACTTCCGTTACGGAACACCGTACGTGACTCCCGTACTTAATTCCCACATCCCATTGGCTGGAGTAATTTCGGTAGTAATTTGGCTATGAGTGTCTCATAGAAGGGATACTCCTGAATCGCGTACGGGCGTAGCGACTAGTACAGCGTCGTCACTCCCAGCGTCGTTAGTCATAGCGACGCTTTGATTAGCGACGCTGTAACTAACGATGCTGCGATTAGCGTCTTCATCGTCCCTAGAATTACTACTAACACCTAGATTATACTATATAGAGTCCTTACCCCTTATTTTCAAGCTTCATAGCTGCGTAATCAATCGTGATGCCGCAAGCAATAGATATTTTACTTGTAAAATGGGTACGAATTATCTACTGTGACTGCCCAGGTGGTCAAACGATACGGCAGTCTTGGCGGTACGGCAGTCACGTACGAGACAAACCCCGGAAACAGGGAGGCGTCAAAACAAAGCGGGGAAACTTCCAGAAAACCTTCTCTCGAGATCGCTATTCTGCGCACTATGAAACAATTGTGGTCTATACTTTGAAGAACTTATCTAAAATACAGCATCCTGCGCAAAGGCGCAGTTGTATCATGCGCCCTCGAACAGCTTGCTCAGCATGCCGGTATGTCTGCCATATTCCCTTGGAAAATCTATAGCTATAAAGAACGAGCTGAAGCGCTTCTAGAACACGTCAGCGGCGATGTATCATTCAAAGCAATTCACGCCCGAGTGCTTGTGAATTCTGCCTACGTAACAAACACGAATGCTCTTTGCTTACAATATCACCCCTCGTATCCGATTCCTCAACCTCCTTGTCATACACTCAGCCATTCAACCCGATCTCCCTGCTTTGGCCACCAGGCGACAGTGAAACTGATGGTCATACGCCAAATGAAGTGATCCCGGAGCTGCCTCCTATGGAAGCGTGCGTAGAAATAGCGTCCGCTTATTTCGTCTACATCCACGACCCATCTCACAATTTGTTCCATCGACCTAGCTTCATGAGTGATTTGGTTACAGGTGTTATCGCAAAGCCGATAATCTTCTGCGTAATAGCCTTAGCAGCAAGGTGGCTAGTTTGAGGGCCTTCAATAATTGAGCTAACTTTGAACTAGATTCTCCCACCATCCTTTTTTTCTAGGAGCTTTGCCTCGCAATCGCGGGAACCTCTACGCCAGAGAGGCAGAGAGGCAGTTGGATCTACACGATGTATCGCTCATTTCGCTGCAAACAGCACTACTTCTCGGTGCATTCTATGGGACTGAAGGCGATTCTATACGTGAGACTCTCTACTACACGTTGGCATGTCGCCTGGGCTGCTTCATAGATATCCCAAGAAGCTTGGATGATTGCCCGCTGAACCGAGAGATCGGCGTTCGTCGTATGTCATAAATCGCTGCTTCTGTGTCGTTAACAAGACTGACATCGTACAAAGTCTGGTGGACCCTTGACATGATTGATGTTTGGTCGTCTAACAGCTCCCGGTTACCACGCCTTCTCAGTCCAAGGGAGGATGTTCCATACCCAAACAATGAAGCCAATTTTTTGAGAATGCGTCGAGTACACAGTTTCCCACAGTCTTCGGACCTGACACAAGAGGACGATCCGAATTCCGTGCTAATTCAAAAGATCAAGCTGAACTCTCTCTTATGCGATATTGCACAACTGAACAAGACGTTGGCCGAAGGTGGCTGTAACGATCACGATACGCATTTCACCATAGAAAGTCTTGCGGAAAGACTCCACGACTGGCATAGAGGACTCCCAGATTCACTTCACGATAATCGTGAAAATCTTGTCGCACACGCTGCTTCAGGTTGTGGCGGAGCGTTTGTAGCGCTTCATATCGGGTTTTATCATTTTTCTCAACTTTTGTACTACCGTTTTCTTCATCAATCAGTCGACGTCGAGTTATCTTCAAGTCCGAGCTTTGTCAATTATACTGAAAGGTGTCGTGACTCTTCCACGGCACTGTGCGAGTTATTATACGCAGCTCAAGGTTTAGCAGGTGCTGAAGTCTACGTACGTACAGATTAGCTTGAAATCTCTCATGGTATGATTACTGACGAAGCGACTCTAGTATTCTATGGTTGGTCATGCGTTGGTCGTTTCTTCGACGGTTCAGCTGCACATTTTGCTCTTCGGTAGCGATGATGTCAACATTGATGCATCGCGACAGCGACTTGAGCGAAATTTCCTGATTTTGTGCGATCTGAAACAATTATGGAGGACAACCGATCACTCATTTGGACGTTTCAGGGAGTTTCACGATGCGTGTATGAGAGCCAAGGCCAATTGCGAGGATCCAAGTAGTACATTCAGACTGGACAGATGGATGATAAGGTTCCTCATGGAATTCTCGAATCCAATTGAGAAACGCGCCGAGGATGTCAATTGCACTCCAAGCGACTTACGAGTTCTAGATCTGTCGATCTAGAACCGTGATCCAGTTGAACTTCCATTGTCCGTGCGATTTTCGGGGTGATAAAGATTGCTCCCGTTACGAACTGCGCGCATGCACTCAAATCGCTTGACTTGATAACGTAAATTTGGGCTCAATGGGTCACTGGGGTTCACTGGGTCAGCCTAAGGCTACTCCTAGTACTTCGTATTATCTTTCGAGCGCACACGCCACTGCAACCTTTGCAGCCAAAAAACGTGATTTGAAAATCTCTGGATTTCAGCCTTATTAAAAGAGCCTGACCCGTTAAAAACTTTGAAAGTTTCCCGCGGGTTTCCCGGCACTAGTGAGTCCACCAAGATGCTTCTTCCTCTGAGTTTCCCGGCACTCGTGAGCACCGAAAATGCTTTTCCGCGTGGCTTCTCGGCCAGATGTCCCTTCGAATGTTTTCTGCGCTCGGGCCTTCTTGGAGTACATACTGCTTGCAGCCGACTAGCCACTCAGGAGCGGCTGACTGAGCTGATACAGCCAACTGCCATTGTTTTTGCAGTCTGCCTACGATAGAAGCTTCTGTTCGCAAAATCCGATGCGAAATATGAATACACAAAGCACCACCTAGGAGCATCTCGGTATGAGCCTCGTCTCAGACGTTGTACCCGAACTGAGTGGTTGACAATGTGGAAGTCTTCACATCCATTTTTGCTTACGTTTTTCCTTGCGGCCAAGCCTTGTTTGGCTGTCAACAATGGTCTGGCACGAACACCTCCTTTAGGTTGGAACAACTGGAACAGCCTTGGTTGTGATGTCTCTGCGGACCTTTTACTCGACACAGCTTCAAAGCTGGTGACCTTGGGATTGATGGATGTAGGCTATCAGTACACCGTCCTTGATGATTGCTGGTCGGACGGCAGAGATGCTCAAGGCCGTCTCCGCGTCGACCTGTCGCGCTTTCCTGAAGGCATGGAGGCTGTTTCTGCACAGATTCACGATCACGGATTACTATTTGGAATGTATTCAAGCGCAGGACACATGACCTGCGCCAGGGGTGAAGGTTCACTGGACTTTGAGGAAAATGATGCACAAACATTTGCTGATTTCTCCGTTGACTATCTGAAATACGACAATTGCTACTCGAAAGGTCGAGCGGGATCTGCGCAGTCGACTTTTCAGAGGTACGAAAAGATGGCTAATGCCCTAAACGCCACCGGAAGGCCGATCGTCTACAGCTTGTGCAATTGGGGCGAAGATTTCGTTATGTCATGGGGTGTCTCAATCGCTAATTCATGGCGCATCAGCGGGGACATCTATGACTCCTTCTCCCGACCCGATGATCGTTGCTCCTGCACTGCAAATGACCCCTCGAGTCCATGGTGTGTCTCTGCTGGCGCTCATTGCTCAGTTTTGACAATCCTTAACAGAGTGGCGCCTTATGCTGACCGAAGCCAGCCTGGCGGCTGGCAAGATCTTGATGCACTTGAAGTTGGGCTAGGTGGGATGTCTATCGAGGAGTACAAAGCGCATTTTGCGCTATGGGCTGCGCTTAAGTCTCCATTACTGATCGGTGCCGATTTGAGGAAGTTGTCACCAGAAGCACTCACAATACTAAACAACCCCGCTATCCTAGCCATAAATCAGGACCCGCTCGGTGTTCCGGCCACTAGGATAGCTCGCAATACCAGCGTGCCCAAAGATCGGTATGGCGAAGGTGAGACACATATTTGGTCGGGCCCTCTGTCTGGAGGAGACCAAGTACTTATATTACTCAATGCGGCAGATACGGATTTGGAAATGACGGCATATCTTGAAGACGTTTTTGTTGGCGATGGACCCACCTGTTCGGCACCACAATGCAATGAGGAATGGGTGGTTCACGATCTCTGGTCTGCCAGGATGGAAAATTCGGCAGCTCGTCGCCTCGTGGAAGAATCTAAGTCTCGGGAAGATGCTTCTCGAATATTTCAATCGTCCAAATGGTATAACTCAAGCTCGCTGCCCTACATGGAAGGCCTAGGGCAAAAAGATGAGCGACTTCTTGGGGCGGAGGTTTCTACGATATCGCCTCGGGGGTCTTTAACAGTATCGGTAGAACGCCACTCAGCAAAGGTATATCGCCTAAGACCGCAGTCAAGCCATTCGATAAAGAGATACAGCATGTTCAAGGATGAGCTTTAGATGACTAGTTGAGACGAACTGATTGAGGTTAACATATCCTCATCGAGGCTTTTGGGTTTCAAAACACAACCAAAAGCCAGACATTGCTTTAGAGTAACAGCTCTATGTTGTACCCTTTGTCGGGTATAATGCCAAACTCGCTCAAATTATAGATTTCTGACACTAAACAAGCTTGGGCACTTTTGCGCTTCCGCAGTTGGAGGTTTGACTCGAGGGCTGATAAGGTTGAAACCCGTCAGTTTCCCGCCCTAGGTGGGGTGGAGCATGGATGATTGCTGCAGGTCATGTGGACGTCTCCTGATGGCAAATATTCTTTTACTAAGTCATGAAATGCTCCGAAGAAACTTGTAGGGAGCCTATGCAAATACAGAGCTCAATTAATGTTATTCTACGGTTTGATTTCGACCCTGCCGAAGTGATCCGGTATAACTGGGTTACCGTTCCTGCGCCGATCGCGCCTATAACTCGATACCTCAACGATTTACTGTATGGATTCAAAACCATCAGTTTCTAGCATTCCCCTCACAGACTGTCAACCTTTACACCCATCAGAGCTTTTGGAATTTCCTTCTCTCTCTTCTCAACACGTCGAAAATTTGCAGCAAAGCTGCGGACTATCCAAGGCCCCGAATTCTTCGTCAAATGAAGCTGTACGAAATGTCTCCGATCAGAGGAACGAAAGCAATTGGGAGACGCATTCGGCACCTACGTTTCCGAGCTTGGGAGGAGCAGCTCTCACAGCCACTCGAGCTGAACACCGAATGACCTTTCGGCAAGGCCTCTATACATACCCTGCGGCTATTGCCTGGGCTGTCGGTATCTCACTTGCTATAATCATGGAAGGCTATGACACGGCGCTTGTCACTTCTTTTTATGCATTTGATGAGTTTCAGAAGTCGTATGGTGTCCCTGACCAATCCAATAGGTTTCAGATCAGCCCGAAATGGCAGGCTTCCTTGAGCAACGGCGCCGTTGTGGGAGCTATCATTGGGCTTCTCATTAATGGAGTTTTGACAGAAAAGTTCGGGTACAAACCAACCATGATGGGAGCACTCCTGTTCCTCGCACTCCTTCTGTTCTTACCTTTCTTTGCATTCAACATCGAAACACTGCTGGCTGGGCAGATCTTATGTGGAATTCCATGGGGAGTCTTTTCCACTCTGACTGCTACATATGCTGCAGAAGTTATGCCACTCAGTCTTCGAGGGTATCTTACCAGCAATATCAACCTGTGCTGGCTTTTGGGTCAACTTTGCGCATTTGGTATTCTGCGTGGACTGGGCACGAACAAGTCGACGTGGTCCTACCGCATTCCCTTTGGCTTACAATGGGTCTGGACCTTGATCGTCTTCGTTATAACATGGTTTGCCCCCGAGTCGCCATGGTCGTTGATAAGACGTTCACACAAAGCGGAGGCGAAAAAAGTTTTGCGTCGTCTGGTACGAGGCTTATCAGATCAAGACATAGACAATACAGTCGCAATGATGGAACACACCGAACACATAGAGGACTTCGCGAGCCGGACAGAAGAAGGCAAATTTCCTGGTCGTTTCGATAATAAATCGTATGTCGCCTGTTTCCGTGGCTCTAATCTCCGTCGAACCGAGATTGCTTGCATGGTATTTATGATACAGAACATGTGCGGACTTCCTATTGTCGCTTATGCACCATATCTTTACAAACAAATCGGCTTTGACCAGCGCCTCAGCTTTGACATAACATTAGGCATGCAGGGCCTTGCAATATTTGGTGCCTTTGTCTCACTGGCCCTACTCAAATATATTGGAAGGCGAAGGCTACTTTATCTCGTCGGCCTGGCTACCTGCTTTCTGATTCTTGCAACTGCAGGCATTATCAGCTGCATATCAGAGAATCGCGCCGCTCTTTGGACCATTGCAGGACTGATAATGGCTTTCATCTTCGTGTTTGATGCCACCATTGGCCCTTTGACTTATTGCATCGTCGCAGAGCTGCCCTCTAATCGTCTTAGAGTTAAGACTGTTGTTCTTGCCCGCGTTGCATACAATCTAAATGCCATGGTCACCAACATAATAATCCAACGGATGCTGAACCCCCTAGCTTGGAACTGGCGAGGAAAGGCTTGTTTCTTCTGTGCTGTGCTCAATGTGATTTGCTTCATATATTGTTATTTCCGACTGCCTGAGACACGTGGTCTTACCTTTCACGAGCTCGACATTTTGTTTGAAAAGCGTGCAGATGCAAGGAAATTTGCCACGTTTCAAGCAATTCTGGAAAGAAGTGGATACTATAGCCTTGCCGAAGGTTAAGGTTGAAACCCTTTGAGACAGTGACAATGCAGCTACAGGCCACGCCGAGCCTATTTCTTCAACCAGGAGCAATTTTTGCGCCAAGTCGACTTTGAAACCAGGGCCGCCAAAGGCGGAGCAATGTCTGCTCCACAATATCCATCACCACGCAAGATTGAGATGTCCTCAAGAAATGGTGGTTCTCTTTACGCCTTCGCAGATCTGGAAACTTTTCCACCTGACAGCTTCAAAAGGACAATACCTTGAAAGCAACATGAGCTTGAACACCGTCTGTCATCTCGTGGAGAAGTACAGGCTTGTAGGTTGATGCAGGATAAGGGGAAAGCTTCGTGCTGTTCCTCGGAGTCCTGGTAAAAAGACAGAGAAGATTAGCTGACAGAGAAGCAACTAGGCTGGCGTTCTGGCAGAGTTGAACTGATTGTCAACTATCCTGATGGTCAGGTAGTTTTCCGATGATTGGATCAGATTGTTGTCACAGGGGTCTACGTTTGGCCTTATTCAAGTTGGCCGAGCCTCGTCTGACAAAAAATCTGGCCCGATGGGTCAAAGTACTGTCATGAGTTGCCATATTGAGTGGTCTAGTTCTAACGTAAATTTGGGCTCACTGGGGGGTCCACTGGGTCAGCCACTGCCAAAAAACATGATTTCAAAATCTTTGAATTTCAGAAGAGCCTGACCCATTGAGCCCAAATTTACGTTAGAAGAAAAGCTAGTTATAGCAAATACAGCTATTCTGTATATGGAAGGTGCGTCCATGCACCCAACAGCCACTGTGCCATCCAGTTTGCCTCCAGATCAGTGCCAGCGTTGACGGTTACTGGCATCTTTGCGAACAGGATCTATTGATAATTGTCAAGGAATACTTCGTGCGGCAATGGGTTGATTTCAGGGCATCTTGGTATAATTGACGGTTTGACTAGATCTGTATTCAACTTTCCAAAAAATGGTTTATACATATACATTGACCATGAGCCTAGTCGTTCCTGGTTCAAAGCCCATTGAAAGGACATGGCGCCTACAACGCGTGTCATTCTAAGAGGAACTGTCCAATACAATGTTACAGACTGAATTCCCTCACGGCTTAGGTAGGTAGAGTGTAGAAACGACACTGATATTGGCGCGCCAATTTAAGTTTAATGAACTTCCAAGCAAACTAACATTTTGTCACGTCAAATTTCTCGCAACAGGAATCGATGGCATGCTCGAGAAATGTCTCTCAACGAAAATCTACCTTGGAACAGCAACATTTTTTTTTCAAGAAGAGAACCCAACGAAATATCGACCCGGTGGATATCACCCTGTTTCTCTCGGTGACCTTTTCAATGATAATCGGTACCAGATACATCACAAGCTAGGCTATGGCGGGTTTTCTACGGTTTGGGTCGCGAAAGATAGAGAGTGAGTCAGAAGGTAGAGTAACGATACTTTGTAGATATCCTGACAGCTTGCAGGCTTGGGAAATGGGTCTGTTTGAAGATCTTAACAGCGGACAGGTCGAAGAACTCCCGGGAAATTCAAAGCCTACGCAAAGTTAATGAACGGTCGATGCTTCCCCCCGATTCTCACCGTATCATTCAACTCCTTGACGATTTCTGGCACGATGGACCAAACGGACGCCATCAATGCCTCGTCCTGGAACTCATTGGTCCAACTGTTAGCTATATCGTCAATGATGAGAAAATCTGTGGTGATAGACTTGAGGAGGATGAGGCTCTCAAAATTGTAATGCAACTGCTAGAAGCTGTGTGTTGCATGCACGAGGCCGGCTATTCACATGGCCGTATTCTACACCCGATTTCTTCTGAAATGTATGCTAATTATTTTTAGACCTTGGTGCGAAAAACCTGGCCTATACATCCAGCTTTTTGGCGACTTTACCTGAAAAAGAACTTTTTGAGGTGCTTGGGCAACCACAGACTGAGGACATTTGTGCTCTCAACGGCGAACCTTTAGGTGAAGGTGTACCTAAGCAAATGGTCAGATCAGCTGAATGGAATGGGTGGCCACACGACGATGACGAGCTCGATGACAATGTCTGTGTTATCGATCTTGGGGAGTCCTACGAATTCAATAATGAACCCAAGCGCCTAGCCCAGCCAGCAGGGGAACGAGCACCAGAAACGATTCTTACCGACTCAGTTGATCATCGCCAAGATTTGTGGCGTGTTGGCTTAACGGTACGGCTGCTTATTTTGTAAACGAAGTCTTTTTGCTCACCCTTCTTACAGATCTATTTCTTGCTCTACGCGAGGCTCCCTTTCAGTTTCTCTTGTACCAACGACTTGATCCGATCGATGAGTGATGTTCTAGGGGAGCTTCCCCTGGAATGGCAACCAAGGTGGAAGCAAATGCAGGAAAATGATAAGACCAGTCATCAGAACAATCAGGAGAGGCCCTTACAAGAACCGACAATAGACCAAGAGATCAAGAAATATTCTCACGACCCTATAAAGCATGGTCTCCTGTCGGTCATGAAAGACCTTACTCGCTTCTTACCGCAAGATCGGATCTCGGCATCAGACGCGCTCGGCAGAGTTCGAGCTCTTTATTTATATTTAGACGAAGATCTGCAAGACTGAGAAGATTCAGATTTCAATACAAATGACATGCTGGACAGAGGGGGTGCTAGACGAGGAGACACCGGACACCCAACATAATATGATCGGGATCGAGCGAGAACCTAGCTGGTGGAAGAATGTTGGGTTGAAAGATCCTTCGCCAGTGATGAGTCACAACTACAATTTCATGCTCTAGAGGCCGCATCAAAGCACATCTGAAGAGAATAAAGAACTCCGCAAGGAAATGTGTGAGCTCCGTAAAAGTCTACGGAATAGCCGGCAAAAACGCAACGATCTGCTCAGAGTCTTCCGATCATGTAACTAAAAAGCCCTCGAATACGATGATGATGGCGATGAAAAACCATGGGAATTGAAGATTAGCTCATTTCCTTATCTGTGGAGAGTGTATCAAATTAAATTCGATTTGCATGAGGGCAGGATCAGGTTCCAAGAGACAAGCGATCGTGATCTCTCAATACTTCTGGCCCAGGAAAGCCCCCAGTAGGTGAGCAGAGAGGCTCAACCAAGTTGTCGGAGTTTTAGGTGATTGGGGTATACCCGACAGTGGGACGAGGGGGCATATGTTTTGGTACAGACCGACACGTGTTGGCACCTGATTCAGAATTGGGTATTGATAATTCGCTGTCGAGCCATAAAACCGTGAGGTCAATGGGTAGATGAATCGTACAGTTAGCGCTATACTTCTGCCAGGCTACTAAGGATACCACAAAGTACTTGAGAGAATGATACGAAGTGTTTGATTGGGCGATTCTCTAAGGACATCCCAGACATCCCAACCATCCTCGTCTTCTGCGGCTTGGATTCTGATGGAAACCTCCTAAATGCAGACGCCAGCACTGGGCCTTGCCACGACTACCTACAAGTCTATAAGACGTCCTGTAATCACATCAAGAGCAGTCCTGGGGTCTACCTCATGCAAAAGGGACCTGGTCAGCATGACGGCCACGAGAAGGTCGCTCCGAGGGCAACGCGTTGTCATCGTCCATTGCCATAGACGGGCTATCATGACATCCTCCACACCATCTTTCAATTAGTCAGCGGTCTCCAGCTCGGGTGATCTGCAGGACCTAAGGCGCCGTTACAGACAGAGGAGAGGAGACAGTTGACTGCTATGTGTCGTGTGTCGAATCTCTTCTATGCATTCGCGACTCCATTGCTGTAGGACGCTCTCACAATCACACGTTGGGAGGGGTTCGAGCGTTCGTCGTGCATATCGCTGCACATTTGCAAAGCTGTTGTTGGGTTCAGTGACTCATCTCCAGCTAGGGTCGCCCGAGAATATCGTCTCTCTTCTCGCCCCATTCCCGGAGCCATCTTGCTAATGTACTCTCGACCACTGCGCCGGGACACCAGTCGAGGTCGTCCCAACCGCCGAGCGCCTCCACGTCTTCAATATATCTGTAGTGTTCAATTTCGAGATTACCAAGAGATAGTCCGATCTCTTCAAGTAGAGAATGGGCGTGAGTGTTCAACACGCAAAAGCACGTGGTGATCGTTTTCGTCGAGTCGATCCAAAAGAACGGCGACATGGTATGATTTAAAGACCCTTTCCAGCATAGATCAAAACTTAATCGCATCAGCTGAGCATTGTTGGAGAATACTTGTGCCAGCGCAAGGCAAGCATGATCCATTAGGCATGGTGTAGAGCGGAAGGATGTTTTGTGGCAGTCGTTAATATGACAGTACAGCATGATTGCCTCGAGGAGCTCTGGTGGAAGATCAGTGAATTTCGCCATTAGGGACCTGTAACCGTTGTAACTATCAGGCCTAGTATCGACTGAAGGTATTGGCGGACCAGCAATGGCGGCGAGGGCGGTTATCTGATGGAATACTTGACGCTTAGAAGGTTAAGCGGTAAGGCTCTCGGTAAGAAGGCTCTCGTACGTTCGGGATCATATAACGCTATCCCCTTTTCGGGATACTATCGTGGCGCTAGTGCCTGGAAGTAACGTTTTAGGCTACAGCCTAATAATGGGGGCTTAGGGGCCTAGGGGCCTAAGGGCCTCAGATTATAGGCTATTATATCGTAGGCGCCGTTTGTCAGGACCCAGGACCCGACAACCGAAATGGGAGATGTCACGTGCGGTCAACAAGCTGTCCCCCTGCGGCCACGCTCTCTAAGATTAGAATCGTTGTATTAGAGTCCTTTATATAGGTTGATAGGTATTCTACCTCTATATGGCTTATCCTGATCGCCGTCTATATCGCGAGATCTCACACCATTCTTCTCCCTCTAAATAAGCTTTAATTCAATTCAATTCACAATGCACCTTCAGTTCACTCTATAACTTTTACACCTTGACACTACTTTACAGGAACGGTTCTCCCACCGGCTACGCCACCTCCTCGTCCGCCTCGCTTGTTCTGCTCCTCACGTTGTTTCCGAGCTTGTTTCTTGCGCTTCCTTCTCTCCTTTCTCGTTTGGTGAGACGCAGAGTTGTCTGGGCGAGGCGAAACAGCTGATGGTTTTATGCGCGGTTGGGGAATTTCTCTATTCACGACTTACTGACTGCTTGGTTCGGCTGATCTATTTAATCATGCTCCGCACACAGGTATTTATGCCGGGTCTCTGTGGATCGGCTTGGTTTTATTCATTATCTGTATCGCGAAGCTCTCTTCCTTCAAGTCATTCCCACGGTTTCAGGTGTCTTCATTTTCCAGCGCGTGAAATGTCGACCAACTTGTATCCCAGTGACACGCCCTTTACACACCAGGCACAAGGATTCGAGGTGACTCTGGGAAGCTGTACAGTATCGAGGAAGTCTTGGTGGACAGACACAAGCCTCTTTATGTGTTTATCTGGCAAGGTTCGTCATTATTCTTATCCGATATTTACTATGTCGACGTGACTAATCTTGCGTGAGAAGCGCCGAAGGAACGAAATTCATCGTGAAGAATGCCATTCCTGGCGATTTCGAGTATCAACAAGACTTGCAGAAAACAATCGCCAAATCTTCCAACGTACGGACCATGGTAGATTCTATCCAGGAGAGGGAGATATTCATCTTTCCATTTCTAGCCGAGGACTTGCTTCGATTTAGTCAAAGGCGTCTCTCTCGTGGGACTAGGAAAGAGATTCTTCGGAGTGCGTTGCATGGTCTAGCTGACCTCCACAAATATGATATTCTTCATAACGGTGAGTATGATATTGAAACTATGACACGCTTAAACTAACAAGATACCAGACATTAAGCCTAACAACATACTTATTGATTATAAAGAGGCTCCTGCTAGTGGTGCTGATCTGGTAGTCAAAAGTGTTCAAATCTCGGATCTGGAGGATGTAGTGATTGTTCCCCCCGGCAGATATCTCAAGGGTGCCCTCTGCGGAAACCAAATGTGGAGAAGTCCTGAGTCCTGGGCCCGTTCACGTCAAAATCAAGCATCCGATATTTTCTCTTTTGCTATCATAGTGAGAATTCCCAGTCCCTTTATCTTGGCTATCCTTTCACTACTGATATAGATACGACTTGCAGATGATCTACGTCATGATAGACAAGATGGTATTCCTGGTGAGCCGCGAACAGCTAGAGGCAGCCGACTCATGGTGGCACATTCTCCGGCGTCATATCTCATATTTCGGAGATGAAGAGGGTTTTCTTGGCTTCCTTGACCATATTGGACAGGAGAACCCCTTCGATGAGCGTTTAATCAGTCTTGCAAACGACTTCCCCCCCGAGAATGGCAGGGAGCCATTTGCACTTTGGACCGCTGCAGGGCTAGAGTTCAGGGACCTCGTCGGAAAGATGACAAGCTTGGATCCAGCCAGGCGGATCACCGCGAAAGAGGCTCTCGAACACTGCTGGTTCAGCCAAAGTGAGTAGAAATCCATCTAGGTAGAATTGGATTTTTTGCCTAGCAAGGCTTGCGGTACTCCGGCCAAGTTCCTATCGCGCCAAGACGGAACAGGTTTAGACACCTTTTGCAATATTCCATTATCGATAAGCTCGCGGAGGAATTTATATCTCCAACTACAGAGCGTTTTGTGAAGTAGTTTCGTCGATGATGCTTCCGCGCACAGGGCGCACAGGTCATGTCTAACGGAACGCTCCTTTCGGACCTCTGCGCTATCTGGTGAGTTTCTCGTAGCCATTGTAGGATCTTACGCTAAATTCGCAGCCATGTGAACGCCATCAAGTACACTTGCCCTCGTTGCGGAATTCACACCTGCTCGCTACCCTGCGTCAAAAAGCACAAGACCTGGGCACGATGTTCAGGTGTCAGGAATCCCGCCGAGTATCGGAAACGAGCTGAACTCGAGACACCCTCTTCAGTCGACAAAGACTTCAATTTCATCACGTCGGTTGAGAGATCGATTGCCCGTGCGGACGACGATGTTCTCGACCGCGGCATCAGTCTTGCCCCAGCTCGCCACGTTAGAGCGAACGGTCCAAGACCAAAAATCGAGATTGAAATCGAAAACCGAGGTGTCAAGGTCATCAAAGCTCCCAAAGGACTTTCAAGGGCCAAGCAGAACACGACTCGTTGGTCAAATCCACAGAAATGCATCGTGTGGGCGGTCGAATGTGTTTGTACGGATGGTGAAAAGGTCATAGGTGGTGCGCTGGAGACAAGGTCCATTGGAGACATCTACCTCAACACAGTTGGCAGGAAAAAAATTCAGAAGAAGAGAAGGCGGAGTCTGCGTGATGCAGGTCACCGTGAGCAGGCAGTCCACAAGATACCAAAGCACAACACCAGCGAGGAGCCCCCACGGCTCGCCGTTGCTGAGGCCGATGATTTGGAAAGGGCTAGAGGCGACCGTGCGCACGTGGTGATCCAGAAAAATGCTGTCGCAGGCGAGGGAAAGGTCGAGGAGACAAGCAGGCGAGATTCGGTTATATCTGAGCTCTACTTCTATCTACACAATCCCACTACTTCCTCCAAGTTCAAGTGTCTTATTCCTCTATCGCCCGACCAATCCTTGGGGAAAGCTCTGGAAGCACAGACGGTACTCGAGTTTCCAACAATATACGCCCTCACCCAGAGTGCGACGGAGCTGCAAGAGCCATTTATCAGCCAGGCAGAATACCAGGGCCGCCTGGGGGTGGATGTACCCATCAGTGTTACTGCTCCCCTGGAGGATGGCGAAATCGGAGACCCGAACTTGTCCGACCTCACTACACCATTGGACACACAAAAGGTCATGGAAGTTCTTGCCAAAGACTTGGTGGGGTGAGCGAGTTCGTGCTCTTAAGCGTTTTATCCCAGCTTCCCTGGTACGAACGGATGACCAGCGCTCAAACCGCCACACACCGCCCACGCCTGTCCATTGACATAACTCGACTCATCACTAGCCAAAAACAGCGCGACCCTCGCAACCTCATCCGCGACGGCACCCCTCCTCAACGGATTCAGCTGGCCAATCTTCTTCTCTGTGCCCCTCGCCCTCGCCTGATCATACATCACTTTCGTCATGCCCGTCTCAATCACACCAGGACAAATTGCATTGATCCTGACTCCCGACCCAGTCAGCTGATACGCCATCGTCTGGGCCAACGACACCACGCTCGCCTTGCTGGCGCTGTAATCAGTCGCGCCAGCATTCGATCTCAACCCCGCCACACTCGACGTGCCGATAATGCTACCATCAGGATACGGCTTTGCGTCACTCGTCTTCCGCATCGCGATCGACGCATGCTTGGCACACAGAAACACGCCCAGCGAATTCACCCGCATCGTATCCATATACTGCTTCGCATCGATCCCCTCAAACGTCGTCCTCGCGCCAACGACTCCAGCATTCGCAAACATAATATCCAATCTGCCATATGTGCGGATCGCATCGTCACATACCGCTTTCACAGCCTCTTCATCACCGACATCGAGCTTGGTGGGTCGAATCTCCACCTCCGGATACAGCTCCTGAATCTCCCGCCTATGTGTCTCAAGGTGTTCCGTAGCCCAATCACAGATATAGATCGCTTTTGCCCCGTTCCGCGCGAGCTGGTGCGCCGCAGCCCTGCCGATGCCTAGCGGGCTGTTGGCGCCAGTGATGATGGCGACTTTTCCTGCGACTCGCGGACCCGTCGAATCGGGCGCGACTGAGCGGATGCGAGGGATGTCCTCAAACTCGCCGGTCGACGGGATGCCTTCGACCAGTTGCTGAGACAGCGCATCGAGCCGCCGTTTGGCTGCGGAGGTCATACTTGACAGACAAATCCGGGGGTTATTGGGCTAACGAGGGTAATGGTAATGGTGCTTACGCACACACCTCTGGCGCAGTAGTAATGAAAGTAATGGCAGCTTTCTCATTGTTACATTTTGACCTGCCGCATGTTGTCAGACGCCCGGCAGGTTTGGGGTTTCGTGGTGCATTTTCGGGCTTGGACCGAGGTTCGGGAAATATGAATGACCGAGGCCCCCCCTAAACTTGCTATAGGTGCCCCCCTTGGGATATGAAGCTGAATGCTTATATTACTAGTATGGATCCAAAAGGTCTCATGCGCAGTCGCTACAACTGTCATGAAAAAGAGTTGACCTTGTTGAACGCTCTATGTCTGAAGGCGTGACTAAATTGCCTTGACCCGCGGGAATATACTCTATACAATACATGATACCGTCCCTAGAATTCGATTCGACGCGTGCTCTAGACCCCAACTTGATCCTCTAAATTCACGCTCGTCCCAACTTCCACCGACTGATCCGTTGCTGTACATCCTCCCAGGCAACTGGCTGTCGCCGTCTGCCGGAGTCATCTTCGCCTTCCTGCACCACCACCGTAGGCGCACCCGTCCCTTTTCCAGGATTGTCCACCAGTCCCGAAAACACCATCCTCGCAACTCGTCGCAGATCCTGGATCGTGAGTGCATCGATCTTTTCACACATCTCTTTGACTCCGACCTTACGCCCATGAACCTGGACTTGTCGGCCCAGGTCTTCAAGCTCTACCAGCCGGCTTTCTAGGTTCATGAGCAAGGAGAAACGTAGCTGATTCTTCGCCCGGTTGACTTCAGCCGCCTGCAGACTCGTGAACCCATTCTCCAGCGTGAGGTTCTGCAGTTCTCGGCAGATCACGTCAACCATGGGACCAATTCTGCCTGGTTCGCACGAGGCTGCGATGCCGAAGAGGCCGCTGTCGGTGTAGCTGTGGTTGAAGGCCACGCAGGATTCAACCCAACCGTGCTGGTTGAGTACATTGGTGTACAGGCGGCTGTACATGCCTTTTCCGGGTCCCCCGGCAGAGAAAGAACCGCCCCCTCCAAGCAGTGTTTGCAGCGTTGCGAGAGCGTAGATGTCTGGGCTCGAAATAGGCACAGCCTCGAAGGCGATATGAATATGAGACAAAGGGATGCTGAGGTTGTTCTGTGGGGCTGGCAAGGGTGGCAAGGCAAGGTAACCGCCTGTGTAGTGGCTCACTTGATTGAGGACCGATTCCGGCGCAGGCTGGAGAAGTGATGGGTCAAGAGGCCGGACTGTGGCTTGATGCGGTGCGGAGGTGGAGAAGTTGTTGTAGCCAGGTAATTTGGAGAGGATTTTCGAGCTCGTCGACGCCGGCGGCTGGGTATACGACATGTTGTGCGCCTGGGTTTGTGGGTGCTCCTGTGCGGAGCTGCTCTTCATGTCACCGAAGTACTTGGTCACCAAATTGACTGCCTCGTCGTGTTTGGTGCCGGCGAATGCCACCACCATTCGTTCAGGCTTGTAGAACTGGCTGCGATATTTCTCAATCAACGGCCGGTTAATGTAGGGTAATCTCTCTCTTGGACACAGCAAGGGATTGCCCAGGGTATTGTCCTTGTATGCTGCCATATGCAGTAGTTCTGGTATTATTAAATCAGGTTTGCTCCATATCTCATTGATTTCATACGCCGCCGTGTCCAGCTGCTGGTCGACCTCCTCGTCGGTGATATTAGGATCTCGGATTGTCTCTGCCAGCAGACCAGCTGTGGTGGGCACAGCAGAGTTGAAGGTGGCACTCTGATACATCAGAGCTTCTCGACTCGAAGCACATTGGATGTTTCCGCCGAGCGACTCGAGCGCTTCGAGCATCTGGTCGCCGGTGCGTTGCTTGGTAGATTTGAAGGCGAGTCGATCCACGATATGGGACACTCCGCGCAGCGACTCATCCTCATAGCGCGAGCCAGCATCAATGTAGACCCCCACGCCGGAGAAGGGCCCTGGTAGAGACTCGGTTGCTACACGAATTCCGTTGGGCAAAGTTGTGATTTGGTCCAGTTCGACCGGATCTTTGTGTTTGGGATCTCGCACAGTTGCGTAGGAACGAAGGGGAACTACCGATCGCTTTGAGGCATTTCGAGCATTGCGAAGAGCCCGGACAGCTGCACTCCTCATGATGATGAAAACGAAGAGAGATGATGAACAGGTCACTGTAATGAGCTGGCTTTCTCGCTTTGAAGTCGACCGTGACCGTGACGGAAGGAGACCTCAGCCTCGAGAAATTCATGCGGTAAGATCCGCGCAGGCTTAGTCCTAGGATAAGGCTACGGCTTCAACTGCCTCAGGCACCATCTGCAGCCTCCTCCGCAACGTGTATATTAGGGGCTCCCAGGCACAGGCAGTACCCGCCGAGCTGACGGCCCCTGGGATGGCAGTGGTTGGCTGGACTGGCTGCCACCCAAAAGGTACGGATGGCCACGATGGCGTAGAAATCAATAGTATCATGCAACGTTTTGGTCAATTTCGCCTCTCAAGAAGTCATCAAGCGCCCCTACTTTCATAGGCGAGACACTTGATCTAGCGAAGGCCTGTCATCAAATCCTGATCAATAAAGGAGTCGAGCTCGTTGACGTCCTTGGTGCCAGTGCGTGCGAACAACGTGAGGGTCTTCTAGCCCTTGATTCGGCTAAATTGAAACATTCGCTTTGCACTCATAGAGCGATCGAGATCTGTTGGCAGACCGAATATTTCCATTTTCGGCACGAAGCCAGAGGCGGCTCAAGCGCAAAGTGGCTCCGCTAATAGGGTCTCGATCCTCAGGGTGCGAGCCCCATGTGGCTAAAAGAGTTAGCTGCAGGTCGAGGTAACCGTGCAGCAAGCAGCAAGAGAAAGATAATGATAATTAAATCTGCAAAGATTCTGTTGAACAGATCCCTCGTCTCATTGACTCTTGGATTGTCAACACTGCAAACCTCGGGGAGCGTGCCACTTCGCCTGGGACCTTTCATTTTCTCCTTGCTTTGCAATTGAACCAGCACCACCGTTGACGAACGACGAACCTCAAATCGCAAACTGGCGTCATCTGTTTGACGTTGGCTGATAGCGTAATAGGCGATCTGGCAGTCAGGCTCCCTAAACTACGCAGCTGCCTATTAAGCCCGAGAGCACCGGCGAAAAAGTAATTACAGTTGGGCATTGCGGCTGGCTACCGCAGTTTGCGTCGTACCTATCATCTTTAAAAATAACTGCCCTATTATTGCCGAACAGGCGCAACGACAGCAGGTGCCAATTGCCAATGTTGTCACCGACTCTCGCTCCTCCTCCTCCACAACCTGCTGCCAGCAGCAATCCTGCTCAATCACCACCAAGTAGAAGACGAGGCTTTAGCTATTTACGCACGCTATCATCACGAGACCACGGTGCCTCGAGCCCGTCTGGTGACATCCCTCGCTCGTCACCTCGTCACTTCTTTACCCGTTCCTCAAGTTACCAAGAAACCAAGGATTCGAGAGCTACTGGAGGCCGAAGAAGGAGTCAGTCTTATACCAGGCCAGCCCTGAGACCCGGGGACCCCGGTGACCCCAGTGCCACTACCTTAGGATCATCTGTTTCCTTGCAAAGAGTGGCGAGCGATCGAGGCACTGAAACGCAAGCGGAAACAAGCCCGGACCTCGCGCCTGAGGCTGCAAATGTCGACACTGGGACAGACGCTGACGATATGACTCAATCACAGCCGTCAGCTTCACAAAGACAAACAGCGGATGCCACTGCGGCTGGCCCGCCTGCAACCAACGGTGACACGTCTGACCCCAAAGTAGGCCATCCGACCATCCGCCTCTTCCCGCATCAAGATCCCAATAGGCTCGGAAGGCCCTCGCTCAATTTCTCTCCAATCTCGCGTACCTTGCCTGGCGAGCACAGTATCATCAGAGTAGGTCGATACTCGGAGCGAGAAGGCCCTCCTCCTGCCAACCCGATCACCCCTTCCGATGCCCCCGTAGGCTTCAAGTCGAAAGTCGTCAGCCGCAAACATTGCGAATTCAGCTTCGTCGACGGTCAATGGCAAATCAGAGATTCAGCCAGCAGCAGCGGCACTTTTCTCAACCACATCCGATTAAGTCAGCCCAATTCGGAGTCTCGTTTGTACCCTGTAAAAGACGGCGATATTGTCCAGCTGGGCATAGACTTTCGTGGAGGCGAGGAAATGATCTTCCGATGTGTAAAAATACGGATAGAATGCAATCGGTCGTGGCAGAAGAAACCAAACAATTTCAACAAACAGCGACAAGCTCAACTGAAAGGTTTAGCCAAAGATCAGCCTGCCGCAAATGCAAACAGCGGCGAATGCTCGATTTGTCTGGGTAACGTGCTGGTGAGCCTGTCAATCTTCCGTCCAAATTCCATTGCTGACAAATTGACAGCCCTGTCAAGCTCTCTTCGTAGCACCCTGTGCGCACGTCTGGCATTACAAGTGTATCCGGCCTCTGCTGGAGGGTAGAAACAGCCGGTATCCACAATTTCAGTGTCCAAATTGTCGTGCTTATGCAGATCTCGAGGCCGACGTCGACGTGGATATGGAGGAATGGGCGGAAGAACCTGCGGACGAGGCCAAGGATTCTCAGATCGAAGAGACCGCACGACGGGGCTCATCCGTGGATCTAGAATCAAACACGGACGACGTCGCTGAAACGACTGCAGAATTGACGTCAGCCCCAACCAATGTCTTAGTTGACGATACACAAATTCCCGACGCCCCTGTAATCGCGGATCCCCCACTTAACTCGAGCGTTTCGTCACTGTTGTTCAGAAGACAAGATAGAATTGATTCGACCGAGTCGGCCCACCTATCACCGCCCGTACAGTCCATTCCCATGCCACAGAGGCACACGGAGACAGAGATGCAAAACATCCTCGCGCAACAGCGGACGGAGACCAATTCGCCAAGCCCCGACCAAGTCATAGCGGGTGAGGGACCGCTGACCCCGAGGAACAATGCGGGCCCTTTTATCTTCGACGGGAGCGCGTCGAGGACAGGCAGCAGGAGGCAACTGAACGTGCCGACGTACAGTATGGACGAGGTCAGTGACGGAATAGAATGACCGCTGACTTGCATACTGGAACTCAATTTGGGAACGTGCTCTGAGGAGCGTCATGATTGAATGGCAGGAAATCGTAAGCATTATTTTGGGTGTTATCCCTATGAATTAGCAAGCCGACAAGCGGTCGAGGCGGTGCAGCAGGTCCGCTAGAAGTGTCATTATCATCTTGTATCCATCTTATGTACAGGTAACCTCGACTTGAGGACACCTTGGTCTCCCTCTCCCTTTGCCCTTGAGTCTTTGTTCTGTGGGCAAGAGCCCGGCAGTCCGTATATTCAGCAGAGTCGTCCACCTGCCCACCTGATTTCAGATTCATTCCACCCAAGGCAAAGCGTCGATTCATACAAACCAATGTCTCGTAGACCTACCTATACCTGTGGTCCGACCGTCCTCGTCCTCGTCCCTGGCAACAACTCAATCCCACTTTTTCATCAACATCACCATCACCTCAGAGCCCAACCCGTTGCCTGTTTCTATCTATTGGACCAACCGCAATCGTTCTCACCAAATAATCTACTGCCTCTCTTAACCGCTTTTCAGTATAAAATTGTTCCATTTTTTTTTTCTTTTTGTGGCGCTCATCCAACTCTCAGCTACGCCCATCAATAGCTACATTCGCGTTCGTGTTCGCGTTCGCATTCACGTTGACGCTGGCATTCGTGTTGTTCCTGAGACTCCGCCTCGTCGGCATCGCGCTGCCAAGCAGCCCGTTGTTGTCGCTCCCTGTGCTCTCGCTTGTCAGAGTGCGCTTCGGTGGATTCGGGCGAAGACCACTGCGCCTCGCCGTGGCCGTGGCCGTGGCGGACGCTGGGTTTTCGTTGTTGTTGTTGTTGTTGTTGTTCTCCTTCTGTCCTGTTAGATTGTTGCTGGTTATGGTTATGGCGCCGCCCCCCGCCGCTGTGTTGGGAAGCGGACTACTACTACTATCGGGGTTCAGGAGAGATCGTGCGGAGCGGGTGCTGCGAGTGCGACGCATGTCTGCTGAGGCGAAGTTGTATGGCTGGACGGCTGATCGACTACCGCCGCCTGGGCCTGCAGTGGTAGTAGCTCCTCTCTTTTTGAGACCGGTGTAGCCTCTGTATGTTCCGTCCTCTCTGTCGTTGGGGTCGGTGAATGTGGCAGAGGAATCTGACTCTGACTCTGACTCGTCCTCTGAGTCGAGCTCGTGCTCTGATCCCTGCGTGGGCGAGGGGACAATGCGGCTTCCGAAGAGCGGACCCTCGCTTTCGAGCTCCACTGTTATCACATCCTTGCTGTCTGTTTCATCAGTACCATCTTTGTAGCTAAGATCGGTGCTCTCAGTGTTGTATGTAGCTCGACTTCGTAAGCGACTGAGAGGTTTCGTTCTGGTATTCCTTCGTTGCCGGAGCACGCCTTTGCCTGCAATTGTGCTTGCCGCATAGTCCGTCTGTGTTTTGTCCTGCCATGTATCGACCTTCGTTGCCGAGTCGAGTTCGTCCATAGCTTGGAGACCTGTGATGAACGACCTGGCTTCTTCTTGACTCGGGTGTCGATGATTGCCTTTCGGGCCTGCGGAGACTGCAATAGTGCTTGACAAAGGGTCATCATCGAGATCTCGTGCAGCAACGCCATTGATCAAAGGACTCCTGGGCGTGTGAGAGCCAGCTGAACGGGGGCCCTGTAGGTTGGTGATAAGCCTTGCCTTGGACGATCTGGTCGGCCTGCGCACGGGTGATGCTGGTCGTGTAGCGAACGGCCCCTCAGCCCTCGGTCGTACGGCAGACGCGTCTGGAGCAGGCTGCCGTGCAGCATCCGAAGCAAACTCTGGCCTTCCCGTCTTGTAGTCCTTCGCTTTCGAGGTGCTCAAATTAGGTTCAGAATTTGTAGTAGTAGATGTACGCGTAGCAGCATTCGTGTGCTTTGTGCGATTCCCATCCCTATCCCTCGGCCTCTTGTCCTTGCCCTCATTTTTCCACTCTTTCCATTTCCTCAACATTGCCCATGTGCGCACGGGATAATCAGAGGCCAGTATCCTCGCTTTCCAGGTTTCGGCCACCTTAGGATCGTCATTCAGCCAGCTATGGTCTTTTGCGAGAAACGTAGTCAATTCATGATCTTTGAAGAGGTGTTTTCGGAGTTCGTCTGGCGTCATTGTGGAAGGGTTCGGCCGTGCAGACGTTTGTTTGGAGGCCGAAGCTCGTATCGTGGGACTGCCTGCTCGTGGAACTTCCGCTCGACTGTCAGCTCTCTGGATTGAAGAAGCCAGATTAGGCACGCTCTGCATGAACGAAAGGGACGACGGTGTACTGGATTGAGATTCAAGGCCGTTGGTTTGCAAGGTGGAAAGTCGTCGAACTTCGTCCCTGCGGTTGTTGGACTGGTATAGAAGTCTTGTTCGCTCAATTGGAGAAATTCCCATTGAAATCGGATATGGAAAATGGTGCGCTTCTGTGGCAGCTTGGTCTTCCACATGTCGACTCTGAGAGTATTGATGGAGGTGCATGGGACGCTCAGTCGCGTGTGCGTGCACACTTGTACCCCTATATGGCGAAAAGATTGCAGGCGTTGAAGATGAATAGTACGGATCTGCTGAAAAATCCCTCTCGTCCGAGTCTTCCATCGACGCCAGAATGTCCTCTTCATTTGTCCGGCGTCCTGGGCCTCGTAGTCGGGTTTCCGGTCCTGCACGTGCTCTTCGCTCCTCTTCTTCTCGCTCGCGACGTTTAGTGTACTGGTTCGGATGCTTACGTTTAATCGATGTTGGAGATCCCAGGGACCCATTTTGCACAGGAGATGGGAACCCATCGACCATGCGCACTTGCTCCGTTGTCAGTCGAGCAGCCTCTTCAGCTTCGCGTCGTTTCGTGTATTGGTTCGGGTGTTTCCTTCGTGGCATCGCATTCGTCACGTCTACTGCCTCAATTTTGCGCTTGAGAGCAGGGCTCTGACCTTGTACTGGAGTAGCCGTACGTTTCGTAGGACTTGATCCATCAGCAGTATTCTGGCTCGTTTGTCGTGTAAGAGGGACCTTTTCGCCATTGAATCGTGTCTGGCGTTCGGTAGTGCCATTGAGTTGAGCTTGTCTCGCTCTGGTCCTCGGTGGTAGAGGCGCTTCTGGCGGCGGCACCTTTGCAATCCATGTCCCTTTCGGCCTTCCTTGGAAGGCAAAATTCTGTGCGTATGGTGCTTGGTTATCTGGATTCAGCTCTCGGCCTTCATTGCGTGCGGCAACCATCATTGACTTATATTGCTTTTCGTTAGGAATGAGACCACCTTGGGCAAATGGCTCGGGTGGCTCCCGACAGTCAATCTTCTCCTGATCGGTGACATTTTCCGAGATGGTGAAGCGGGCAGGCAGCATTCGCCTGTTGGCTTCGTATTTATAGTCATACAGAATGGCTTCCTTGCGCTCCTCGAAAATTTCTCGAGAAGGGAGTGCCTGTGGGTCTTTGTAAGGATTAGATAAGGGATCTCGGCTCTTGAGGTGCTGAGCAATCCTTTCGAGTTCGACCCATTCATTTTGGATTATACGAAGAGCTTCCGCGTTGTTGGCTGAGAGTGCATATAGTTGTGCAGGTGTCAGACTTTGCAAGCTGTCTACCAGAAATTCGCCGGCATCGGCCAGCGGAAAGCAGCCATGCTCGTCGGGCTTGGCAGATGTATAGACTGACGGCCGTGACCTGTCCGGGAATGCTCCTTCCCACATTGTATCGAGCATTGCCTCAGCCATTGCGGCCCGGGAAGCGAAATGTGGTCGGCAGTCCACCAGCAAAAGTCTTTTGGACTTTGTCAGCGGTGGAATGCGGAAGTCAAAGCCTCGGTGTGGTCGGTGAAAGAGTTCCTTGGTAAGATTTTGGAAACGATGTGACGATTGAAAAGGTAGAAGGAACGGTTAGTTTCAAGTGAGAATGACCATGAAGGTGTAGGCCTTTCTATGCTCTGCTGGTCGCCATTCCATTGTGCTTAGCCAATAAGGAAATGAGGCGGCAGGCTAGTCCCATGAAGGACTTAGTCACTCCAGCCGTTAGCTGTTGAGCAGTCCAACCAATGATATGTGTAGCATGGGTCATAACACACGGAAATTTTGTTACAAGCGAAAATTGGCAGCACATTAGTCAAGTGAAAGGATGCGCCGGGTTGAAATGCTAAACTACCAGGCGATTTCGTCCCGCTTGTTTCCTAATTTGACAGTGTTATAACAAAGTCAACGATCACCTGCACGTTGCACGTTTATTACATACATCTCATGCTACGATCCTGAAAGAAAACATTTCCTATCCAAGGCCTTTCCAGAAGTTCCCTGCTACTCCTGCAGCTGCTCGTCCCCAAGACCTCGCTTTCTCCTCTCCTCCAGCCTCTTCTTCGTAGTAGCCTCAGCAGCCTCTATCCACTCGTCGTATTTGCCCTGCTGGATCATGCAGGAGACAACTCCCTTGAGCACCTCTCCCGTAAAGCCGACAAAGTTATGCCGGCGCAAGGAGTTCTCCCATTCCCAAGCCTTCCTTTTCCTCTGCTCCCGTTGCATGAGACTGTCATCTCCAAAGAGCTCGGCTTTCTTTCTCAAATCGCCGCAGACAGCCATCAGATTGAAGCGCACTTCTTCGGCGGGATACCGCGCAATGCGCCGATGTAGCACGGGGATGATCTTCTCTGGGAATTCATCAGGTGCGCATGGACCATGACTTATAGGGTAAGGTTGTAGCCCATCCAGCTCGTATAGCGTGCCGTGATGAGTTGTATAGCCAATGAAATGGTAGACCTCGTCGGAAAGCTGTGTAGGATCTTTCTGTGTCTCGTCGGCAAAGGGACTTGATCGAGCGAAGGAGTTGTGTGTTTCTCTGATCATCTGAGAGTTGGATAGTGCTTCACCCCGTAAGTCAGAGGGGAAGCCGGTTGTAAACTCTTTGAACTCTCCCAAGCTGGGGCCAACATCAATTCTATCGTGGTGGCTGCCATGGCCACCCAAACTTGCAGAACCTGGAGCATCATCGTTGTTAAGGATGACGGAGAGGATGGCTTGAGTGCCGCAGGCATTCTGGATGGTCTGCGCCGCAAAAAACAAGCCATGTTCTTCCACTGCTTCTGTATCGTAGGTCCCATCTTGCGGCTTCGACCGATCAGTGGAGGTGGGAGAGAGGTACTTGAACAGGAATATGACTCCATAGACAGGACTGTCGACCGGTCAGTGGGAGGCAAAGCGACGAACGAGAATTGGCAAGGCTGGGACCTGCACCTTGATCGATGTGCCTTTACCTCAATGCTCTTATCGACTCGGCGTCGAGGGAAATGATCTCCTCAAATTGGACATCTTTGACGCCCAGCTGTTCGATCAACGAAGTGAAAACACCCTGCAAGTCGGCGTCAACATCATTAGCCTCGTCATCATCTCCTGGATTTCCTATGCTTCAACCTGACATACTTCGTCGGATTCTATTGTGCTCCAGCCACCAGCACTCGCGTCCTCTGCCATGTTTAGATAGATGTAGGCGGAAGTGGTAAGAGATGAGATCAAGCTGCTGTGCCAAAAGTAGACGTTTATTCACAAGCCAGAATCACGTATTCTCATCTAAGGCAGCAACACTCCGGTTTTACTATTTTTTGGTTTGGCTACGAAAAAACGACTATTGTGATGATGCATTCACAGGAGCCTATTTCTCGAATCCATCATCCTAGTAGCGAGAGGAGCAGCAGTTTTGTCTAGACCGCTCGCGGGTACGTAGAAGCAGATTCCGGTTATTCACACTCAATATATCTATCTACTTCTACCCAACACCTATTCAGCAAGTAGATGCTGTTTTTATTTGACCTCGCGCATCATTATAAACTCTCTAATAATCTCGTGCTGCGTCGCCGCCGGGCCGAAGCAACCAACCCTTCCACTGCTATCTACCTTGTGAATTAGAGACTCGGAAATTCTCTCTCACCATTGTCTCTAAACTGTCAACGTTCAAGTAATCCACACCCGCCTCTATCAAGGTTCTCCAAATGTAGTTCCTCAGTTCAACTGGCCATGAGGGCGTGCCCCAGTATCGCACTTTCAGACCCTTCTTATGTGCCCCCTGAATTTGCTGTCTGATAGTTTGCTTTTGCGTGTTAGTCAGAACCGGGATAGGAAGACCGATTGACCGACGGAAGGATGCCGACGCGAAATAACTGTTGGCCTGCGTGTAAAGAGACGGAGACGAGAGATTAGAGCGCGAAAATCTCGGCAGTTGGTCATTAGCCCTGCTATTGCTCGACTCTGAGCAAGCTAAGAGATCGAGATTGGCCGCAGGAGAAGAAAGGTACCTGCGTCCCTGTACATGATCGAACGGTGTCTGACAAACAAGGTTGGTGCTTGGGACTAGAGCGGACGCCTCGACCGTTGAGCCATCATGGGCGAGAACATCAAGCGGGGCGTCGAAAAATATGTCCCTGTAGAATGGATTCTCAATGACCTTGTGGAACGGTGCGTTGCCCGTTGCAACCACTGTGATAGGCCCGTCGATGACGGCAGTACCGTTGAAATATGTCAGGTAGTTTCTTGATCTCAAGGGCTCAAGTTGCTGCGAGACCACCTGCCAGAGCTGCCGTCCGTCTGATTTGAAGTCTACCAGAAGTACAAGTGTCTGTTCAGGGCTCGTGTCAAATACCCCACGTCTCTTACTATCTATATGTGAAGGTGAACTGGTGTTCGAATTCTGGCGTTGCAAACTCTCCACAAGAGGGCCGACGTATAAACTTCGGAAAGTACGAGAGGGTGTCAACGAGGACTTGGAATGCCCGACATAGAGTTCATCATTCTTTTCATCGGGAAATAGCCAGACGTCGGCTTCCACGCTGGTGCATCCTGCTCCTATTGCATCTTTTAGAGGCACCCGTCGCCAGTAGTCATTGTGACTGTGACAATGTACAGGGTGACCACCCTCAGTATGACCTGCAGACCATGGCGAGGCAGGAATCGATTTCGAATCCGTGTGCCAGCGAAAAGCCGTGTCCTTGAACTCGGAGAAGTCGGAGACCAAGACAAGACCGACAATGAGCAGGAGTAACTCCACAGATCCTCTTGAAGGTGTCCAGTTAGCGACAGGTCTTGCGAGTGCAAACGGAAACAGATCTTACAACAATAACATCGACGCAATCATTAAGCTGATTTACGCCTCTTTTTGGCCACCGGTCGTCTGCTACTGCAGATTTGGCATTTGTTTGCTCATATCAGATACCAGTGCACTGTGGCTAATCCATGTACGAGACGCAGCGTCGAAGATAACCATTCTCTTGTGCTTCCCAGATGCTCGGTTTGGTGGATAGGCTGAGAATAGTCATCTTGCTGAAATCCATCGACGCGGTCTCGTTTCTGCAGGAGGGTGGCATCATTGTGCGAATAAGCCCGAACGGTCCCGAGCCAGCTTCATTGTCGTCGACATTTGAAGTCCCTGCATCGGCTGACGAGTGTGATGACGGTGATTTGTGTTCGTGCTCGGTGAATTCGGACTGGTTGGGACCTTCATGATGCACATTGTGGTGCTTAGAGTTTGGAGGCTCTTGAAGCCCGCATTTTGGCTCGGGCCTCGGCTAAAGAAAGCTTACACACGTAGCTTATTAATAAACCAAGCCAAATATGGCCCTAGGCTACGTACCCGACCTAGGTACCTACCTAGGTGCTCTCATCCAAAATACAAGCAAGGTCATCCATACAAGGTCTAAAACTCCCATCAACCTGGCAATACCTATGCATGTGACTTTTGTGTCACGTCGTAGACATTGAGAAGGAGGAAGTGATCCCCTTTTCGAGACGATGCCTGTTGTCCACGCCGTTCGTGCTGACTTTAACTCACGCACCGAGAAGCGTAGTTCATCGTGAAATTTCGACGGCATGTCCACTCTTGATTATAGGTAGCTGGTGGAAGCATTTTCTGTTGATTGTTGATATGTTTCTAGTCTACGGGTGACCTCTCCCATCCTCGTCCATCTTGACATAACCCTGGTGGCTTCTTGCACTCAAGGGCGTCAATGGGTACTCCATCGTTGACGCATTTATAGCTCCCTCCTTGCTGCTGTTGTACACGGCTACACTCCCTGGCGGCACAGCCATTGCCGGCTCACCGACCGGACTTTGAGTGATGTCAATGATCTCCCTTCCAACCCGAGCTATCCACACCTTTGTCGGAGCGCCCTTCTCGCACCGTCCGGGATAATGTTGCATCGCAAGCAGCCGACCCGCAGACAGTTGATTCAGATAATAGCGGACGCGCGCCGGGCCTGATCTCACAAGGGAGAGTATCGCTGACGCAAGCAAAACAACGCCGGCGACGCCGAGGGCAATGAATGCCGGCACGGCATAGAGCCATTTGTACTGCACCCTTTTTCGGTACAGAATGACCGGAACCAATGTCTCTTCGTCACCCGTGGATGACGTCTCATCTCGTTTCCCGAGTTGGGTGTTCTCTTGATAGTCCCAGCCTTTACTTCCTTGAAACGAGTTAGCCGCTATGTCCGTCCATATCAGGCCGAGAATGGTTGGGATGTTGGTGATATTCCTCGACATGTCCTGCCATCTCTTGAATAAAGCCAGATTGGAGGCTCCGGAATAATCATATAACGCACTCATTGCGCTCGCCTGGACCGAATAAGTTGTCGCGAGGATCTTGGGTGGGAATGATGTGGCAGGAGCATATTGGTACCCGGCAAGGCCAGGGGTAATCGTCGTGGGCCAAACATACCCCGGGAGATACATCTCAGGTGCCCGCTTCAGGAAAATGTTATTCTCGGCAGCTTTAGCCGGGTCAAAGTCGTCTGCGACAAGCCCCCACAGTTGATTTATGTCTGATATCCGGAAGGGCTCCTGGGGCTGTTCCATGCCCCAAAGTGGCATGTCTTTGTCGCTCCCATACTTCTTGTCCGTAACATTGACGACGGTAAGTGAGGTCAGGTCTTTCCCCAGCGTGGCGTTGTATCGGAGAGCCACAGTTTTCAAGGAGACTTTGTTGAGCGACGCACAAGAATACACTGACTGCTGCCATGTGGTGTTCGCCTCAACAATCAGCGATTGTTTGCCATCGACCCGCTGAGCTGCGCCATAAACCAGACCACATTGAACCTGGATATTAGAGCTATTCGCATAGTCAGCTTGGCCGGTTCCTTGGCAGAGGACGTTGATGGCACTGTAATTGGTGAAAGAAATGTCGAATGGATTCGCATACAGACCGGTTGTGAATGTTGTGTTGCTGTAAGTGCTGTTCGAAACTTGATACGTGTTTTTGGACGGGTCCACCAGACTCATGAACCGCTGGTCAATGTAGATGCCATTGGGCGATGCGGCAGTGTTGGCATCCTCGGCGAGAGGAAACTTCTTCCCGAGTTCTGAGTTCAGGTAGCCAAAGGCGTCTGGCGCAGGTCGTGTGACATTGAAAATCAGAGCGCTGTAGGTGTTGACGAGCCAAGCAGCCTTGTAGGCTCGTTCACGCAATTTTGGGTTTTGCTGATTGTCGTCCATGGACAATGCAGGGTACTTCTGGATGAGCTTGGAAAATCCGCCATTGTCGATGATTGAGACGTTCTTCATATAGAAAGGGTCAATGCTCGGGGGATCGGGGATGGTATATTCAATGGTTAGATTCGTGTCGACACACTCGGTCGACGGCTCCATCCACAGCAGATCTTCGGTCCACTCGGCACCCTCATTTATCTGCAACGGAACAGTGTGATTCCTGAAACCGATGCCGCCGTGGACCATGTCCACAATCAACCCCTCCACTGGTTCAACCTTCTCCTCCAATATTAGCGACTGCAGCATCCGGAAGCTATCGACAGGGAATGACTTGTCGTTATTCTTCCCTACCTTGGCAGACCAGGTGTACTGTCGAGCTCTGATATCGAAGAAGCCAGAGACAGTCTTTGAGAACTTGGCCAAGCCGCCGGAATAGAGGTCTCTCTGAGCTTGCGGGATGCTAATATTATAGGTCCCGTTAAAATCCACGCTACTGACGAAACCATCTTCGTCCATAATTGACTCGATCTTGTTGTCGCTGCCTGGACAAGCCCTGGGGACCGTGTGTCAGCATTCTGCATCTTCAAGCCACAGAAATACCTACGAGTAACCGCCGTACCCGCCACACTCTCGATTGAATGTAATCTCTGGTCCTTGGGCTGGGGTGCCTATACCCATTGGTCCACTGTCGGATAAATGCGCGAATCCCACAGCCTGCATGGCCTTTTCAGGGAGCACGGCATCGTACAGACCCAACGGCGTCACGACAGCCGCAATAGCGATCAAAGCGAGGCCGATCGGGCGCAGCAGAGTAAGTCTCGATACGCTGGGGAAGACACCTGAACTCGTAGCGGCATCGTTTCGCAGAATCTGCGGCCATAGCGAGCTCTCGAGTTGGCGATTGGTAACTGACCACGTTACGGCGCTGTGCTGATTGCCGATCAGGCAGACGAGCAGCAGAACGAGTGCGTTGGGGAAGATCAGCTGGACAATGAAAACGGCCGCGGCTATGACACCCGACACTTGCCCGACGCTGATTTCCATTTGAGATGAACAGAGACTCTCTCGCACTCAATGCCAAACGTGCACGCGGGAAACTCCTGAGGTGGTGTGCGAAGCGGAAGGCGCTGAAAATCGCGAATCGCGAATGCAAACATCTGTATTTACGTGCTTTTAAGCAATGGGATTTACCTTTGGAGCATATAATAGTGTGTGAACCCTGATAACTTTTTACGAGTACGAATTCGCCTGAAAGGGGTATGGGGAACAAGGACCTAGTCGGCGAAAGCATGCCTACCTATTTCTGGAAGAATGATACACAGCGGTTTGCAAAGAAACTTCAGGTCCGTCGAATGAAAAAGGGTTGATTCGAAGTGTGGGTGCAGATTGCCCATTAAACTAGCCAATCGCAAATCCAGCCCCTGTTCATTTACAAATCCCTGTAGAGTGCTTGATTAACTGCTTCGCAAGAACGATGGGGATGGCGGATTTTTTTATTCACCCTGAGCCCAAAAATTGGATGGTGGTGTAGATACCTAAAGGCTCAATCTCAGTACGGAACATCTGTGGTCTCCCCGGAAAGTAAGCGAGCCAGTCGCAAACAGTGCCAAGCCACGGACCTACATTAGATCGACCAAAATTAGTTTCACATTGGAAGCTTACTGATCCAACCCATCGTGCCCATCTAATTACGTTATGCTAGGTGTGACAAGCGCTGCTCAAATGCTGCATGTCTCAATGAGGCCTACACACTGACAGCTCAGGCACAGTTTTCTTGGCTTCGTGCTCAGAGGGATGCAGGCTTGTAGGTAAAAGCGATCCAGATTACATGTGCGCGACGCGAGTATCAGGAAAGATATCAAAGAAGCGCCGTTCTGCAAAAGGTTTTGAGAGGCGGCCGGAGAGAATCGCACTGCGTCCACCAGAATTGCAGCTCTTATCAACTGTGAATGGCCTGGCCCGTTGCTAGAAGCATCATACCTCGGCGAAACTAAGGACCTTGCGTTTTATGATGTATCCATTAGTCCGCACTTACCAGGACAAATCTGTCGAGCATTGGCTACAATCGCCCGTGTCTCGCGAGGCCAACCCAGATATAGTTTCGAGAAGGACAGTCAGTAATTGATAGGTTGTGACTTGCGACTTAGCTTTTGAAAAGTGAAGCAACAAAAACTGCCGGCACGATGCAGTCCTGGTAGGTTTGGCATGAAGTAAACGCTGACCGGATGAAGATCAGTGGCAGCGTTTGGTGGGCTGCGAAGCAGGTAACACTTTCTGGGCCCATCCGGTGGCGTCGGTTCGTAATATCATATCTTACGCTTGAACAGTCTTGGAGAATTCGTAGCGTTCGAGACGAGCCATCTTCTCCTCTGGACTTGTTTCATTGTCAGAATAAACCAACCTTGTCGATTTGTTCGGCCTGTCCTTGGCAACCTTGTCCCTTTTGCTTGCCACCTTTGCTTCAGCCGTGTCTTCCTCGGGTACTGCAGGAGGGTTCGGCGTAGCTGTCTTCGCCCGAACGGCCGTCTCATCGGCTTGCCTCGAAGCGTTGGCGATGAGGTCGTCTAACGAAGAAGCGCCGCCCTCATTTGACAAGCCACGAGGCATCCCGATTTGTGGAGCGGCAGGATTGTATTCTTCACGGGGTTGGTTCGACTGCAATTGAGGCGGAGGAAAATTGTGCTGGGTTGGAATCTGGCCCTGGTGCATCTGCTGAAATTGAGCAGCGTTTACATTTGGGGCACTCACAACTGGCCTTTGTGGCAGACCAGGAGCACCGGGTAGACCGCCACTGGTCGTCCTTTGCGGCAGACCATTCTGGGCAGGTGAGTGAGATTTCTGTTGTTGGGGAAATGGGGATGCGGGTGAAGCAGAATTATAAGCACGAGGCACACCTACTTGTCCCGAATAACCATTTTGTGGTACCTGTGCTTGATAGCCTTGGTTTGCAAATGGTGGCGTGCCCTGGTAGGTTGGAGGTGGAAAAGCATTCGGAGTAGAAAGAGATGCCTGCTGGAACGAGGCCTGCGGCGGTTGCGCGTACGGCTGAGGGTAGGAGTGGGCAGATTGAGCGTATGGTGGCTGCTGTGGCTGTGGTGGAGGGCTCTGGGCGAAGTTCGCTGGCACAGCAGCGACCCCAGGTGGTTGGAAGCCTTGAGCCGGCTGATTGTAAATTTGGGGAGCGGAGAAAGTGCTCGACGATGGGGGCGCGGCATACGGTTGCTGGTAACCGGGATAGACCGACGGAGCTCCTTGCGACGACTGTTGCGCAGTCGCCGGTTGTGAGTGTGCTGGAGTAGGTGTGTTACTGCCGCTGCTCCCACCTCCATTTTGTTCCGCCGCAAGCTTTGCGGCTTTGTGTTCCGCCAGCCTCTTCTTGAGATCAGCTGGTGACTCGAATTTCGGCTTCTTGGTAACACTGGCATTCGGCGTTCCGGGAGCTGGGTTTCCCGTCGCTGCACGTCTTTCAGCTTCGGCTTGATGGAATTGTGTCAAGACCCGTTGGTTGTGCTGTTGGACTACGTCGTCGGGGATGCCTTCCATCCCAAATATTTCCACATCGAGTCCAGCGCGATTCGGCAAGGCATTTTCGATTGCGGTGAGTGTTTCTTTGTGGACTTGATTCATGTGCACGTTCAGTCCTGTCTTGTTAGCTCGTCTCCGCTTGAGATTGAATCTCTGCAACTTACCCCCGGCTGTGTTCAGTCGACGACCACATCTATCACACTTAAAATGTTTCGCCTTCTGGTGATTGATCAAAATCTTGAGGTCATCGAAATCGCGCTCGCAGTAGAAGCACCTATAGTCGATCAGTTTGGGATGCATGGGACAACCCTTACAAAGAGGCATCATACCATGGCCGTGCTAATACCTCCTCCACGTCTGGGTGACCTCTTTTCTTCTTCGTCATGCTTCAATTGGTCTGGTCCGGAAGGAGGGATGGATCTGGGTTCTCTATTTGAACGAGTGACTGAATGCGACAGTTGAAATATCTTGTAATGCTGGGAGAGAAGTGTTAACTTGACGTGATCATCCTACAGAAAAGTTGAGCTGTGGCTGCGCTGGAGAAGGGCTGAATGGATGAAATTGAAGGCAAGATGGCTGGACCTCTTCACTAGGGTCTACGTCTAACGGAGTATTACCTAAAAGTCCACCTGACTAAGGAGGCTGCCACTAGCGTGTCTTGGTTGTTGCTTTGCACTAGGACTGACCCGGAATACCCCCCCAAGTTACTTCGTAATAATTACTATAGAAGTGCCAGCGAGTTCAGCGTACAGTAAGATTTCACGCCAAGATCGAACGCTGAGAAGGCTTTGTACCTCTGCTCTGGAACTATATTGAGGCTTCGTATCAGTCACAACTAACGCATTCGATAAACCCTATGTGTGAAAACCTAGACTGGGGCAACACGACTCTTGTCCGAGGGGACACGCAACTGGTGGGATAGGACCCAAATTCGTTATGGGTGAGCTATAAATGCTGGATACTTCAAACTGCCTCCGCGCAAAGCTTCAATACCACATAGCCAGCTCCTAAAATCATGAGTACCCGAGGCTTTTCGAACTCCGCAGCAAGGAAGGAAACAGTTACAGTGCTAACGTTGTGCGGAGCAAGCTTCGGTTTCTTTCGCGTGAACTATTGGACTCAAAAAGTAGTAGTGGGTTCCGATATCCATTTGTTCGTCCACCAGCCTGATCAATAGCCGGGTTCGGAGGGACGGGGCCCGGCCATGCTCGATCTGCCCTCCCCATAATGCTATCGATAGATCAGTAACGTCGACCACTCGAAGAGCTCGCGGAATCGTATCGGCTGCCTACCTTCTTCCTCAACGCTGCCAGTCTCTTCTTTTTAGTATGCGTGTTGATGTAGGTGCCGATCACAAATGCGACGAAGTTGAAGAAAGGTACCCAAAGGTATTCCGGCAAGAACTTTTGGGCAAATGCCAGGGCAATGGGAGAAGTGATCCACGAAACTTTCATGACAGGCATGAAGCCCGCGCGGACAGTGGCACGGATTTGGTGGAACGTTCTTGCGCCAGCAATAATAGCCATGCTGGTCAAATAGACCGTATTTTGAATTGGAGATATCTGCATCCGGTAAGAATTATGCGCATGCGACGGTCCTTGCGAAATTACGTACCACCAGATTGCTCACGAGAATCTGCATGATCTTCGACCTCAAGCTTGATCTGTGGCTGAAGAGCCATTGCAGAATACCGATCAAGGCATGCCCCAGTGGTGCGCTGATCAGCGCGCCATATGCCATCATCTTTGGCACTCGGCTGCTGAAGTAGTGGCCATGTTTGGATCGGTCATGTGCAAGCCACGATGCAAGCACCTCTTGAATGCCCGCCAGAGTCCCTGATGTAAGCATTTTGGTTCGGAGCGGGTTTCTCTGTAGTTGTTTGAGGTAGGCCTGTACAGTTTAGCTGCTGGGTTCCCTTTGATCACACCTTTTTGCACCAGGTGAGCGGGTACCATACCGCGAGATAGCCTTTTCCGGTCTCTCCTCCCGTCAGATACTCTCCAATTCGGTGCGACAGGTGTTCACTTTTGTCGTCTGCTGCTCGTCCAGCCAGCGCAGCCGCCGCTCCGGCCCCAGTCGCTCCAGTGCCGGACTCGGTCACCTTCGTCTGCATCGTCTCCTGAAACTTGACAGACATCTTGGACTAGTCTTCCACGTTCAATGCACGCAATCGAGAGACAGTGTATATTTGTCGCGCGGTTTTGACGAAGCTTTAGCTGCAAACGATTCCGTAAAGGGTCCGGCTATTAGGTTATAGTTAGGTCAATCGCTGGTGTTGCGTATTCTTTGCGCGACCGAGGGAGGAGAGAGGCGGCAGATCAGTCGTGTTGCGCGACCTAAACGCGTCGGTAGATCGATCGAAGCTCGTCTTGCTGTCTCATGGAAGCTGTTGAGGATGACGGACGATGAAATGAGGTTGCGGGAGAAGTGCAAATGTGTCTCAAATGGAGGGCGGGTTGCGGGTTACAACATCGACGCGACTTGTAATTGATTGGCGTGAAGCTGACGGAGCTGCACTAAGAGCCACCTGAGCCACGGCTTTAATCGAGTGGCAGGGTCTACTCCGTACTCAGTGGATAAGTCTTCGGACTCAGGGGCGTAGTTGATAGGCCGTGGCTGTCTAGCGTGGCTGACACAAACGCAACAGCCCGGACACCCCGGAGTAGCTGGTCGCCTTTACAGAGGTGACAGAGTCGACCTTTGGTGCAGACTGGCGCCATGTCAATGGCAGTAATTGAGACGTAGGTATGTTCGAACAAATTGAGATATCAGACTGGCCCGAAGAAAAATGTGAGGTTTTCTTATTATTTATCTAGGTGTCGTCAACTAGAACTAGACCGGCCATGAACATTTTTCAACCAGGCAATGGGCTGACCGAAAGTCCTCATTCTTCTTGTCCCTCTGCTGAGCAATGCGACTCATTTTGACCTCCTTGGTTTTCAGTGTCATCGTGAGTGACAATACTTCCCAACGACTCAACTCTTGTTCAATGCACCTCCTAAGGAGACTTAGCCACCGTTCCTGCTTAATGTAGATACGAACTATTTGCTAACAATTGGCATGGGAGACTTCAAAAGATCTGTAGGGACGGTCAAAATATTGAGTGTAGAGGAGGACTCAACACAGACCTGAAAGCAACAGCGCTATCACAGCACAACCCTCAAATGGGTCAGAACCATTAGCCTAAAAACCACCACATATCCGGCTACTATGCAATTGTGCCTGATATAGGTCAAGCAATGCAGAAGAGCATATGGAGTATTAGTGACGGTATGTAATGCATGCAATCGACGACCAGCAATTGTCATGGATCCTCGTTTCAATGCCAGTCAACGTTCTCAATGACAACCGGAAGTGTGAGTCCGAGGGCTATCCGGAAGTGCTACCAGTGTTTTTCGCATCTGATGGCCACGGCTAGACAGGTCGTGGTGAAGAGGGCCGAGATGCCTGAGCGGCAGTATTTGCGAAAAGCTCAAAAGTGAGTCTTGCAATCCGCAAGTCAAAAAGTGGTGAGAGCCTATCGTATATCTCGACTTCGAAAGTAAAGAAACACATTAAACGGCTCACCAAGACACAGGCTCAGGAGGATGTGCTTTTGAAAAGGGTAATTCGATCTCGTGAAAACGGCTACATACGGGAGGTTTCCCCTCACACTTCTTTGCTTGTTCTTTCCCCAAACCTCCGCTCCTTGCTTCGAGGTATCGCTCTTGAAAACCTGTTACCAGTTTCGCGTCAAAGCATTCCCGACTTAACCACGGGCAGCTTTTATGCATAACCCCGCTCAAGCCGCGGATCATTTCAGCGATGATCTGTTGTGGACTAGTCCCGTAATAGAATACTAAGAGACCCAACAAGGATCCAGCTACCTGTTCGTCGCTCAGAAGCAACAGAGTGGAAGGGTGCAGCGCGTATACGAAGCCCATAGTTTCAAAATATACTTTGCTTGTGCACTGCTTGTGGTAGCGAAGCTGGAATTCAAAATTGGGGACATGCGAGTTGCACCGCGTTTTTTAGTCTTTCGCGTGCCCCTCACTTTCCTCCTCGCGCGAAGAATTGCTTCGAGCATCGTCCTGAGGGCATGCGTGCCGGGGAGCTGAGTGGCTAATTGCTTGTTGATGCACTTCTAGTAAATGTCATTCTCGAGTGTGAAAATTCCATGTGAGGGCAGAAAAATGCCCTGGGAACGCAGTAGGGTATCAAAAAAGGGTGGAAACTTGTTGAATCGTGACCGTCGTAAAGTATGACGAGTTGCTTTTGTTAACTAAATATGGTTGCTCAGTCGGTGTGCATCGGCGTGGAGACATCAAAATCTGGTTCTCTGTCGAAATCCGGTAAAGGAGGATTCATCATCGAGAAATAGTGATCGTGATTCATGTCGGCCATATTGTTTGACACATCCTCAAACCCTGAGAATTCCGTGGTGACACCAGACATATGTTGTGCAAGGAATTCATTTCCGAGGTGGTTTAGATGCTTCTGAATATCATCAGGCGACTTGCATCCATCGCAGTTGGCATGCGCCAGCAGCAGTGCATTGATTTGTTGAACCTCTTCTTTCATTCGCATTACTTGGTCTTTCAGCAACGCGTTCTGCACAGCTTTGTCGTGCGAATCGCGTTGTAGTTGCTCTGTTTTCTCCTTTTTATTTATTCGGCATTTCGCTGCTGCCAATCGATTTTTCTCCAACGATTGCTTTCTCTTCTCATCCTCTTCCGCACCACCTGCGTTGGTGATGGAGTTCTTCCGAGTGTTTCTTCGTCTTCTGGTACCAGATGCCGGCTTCGCCGGTTGTTCCTCCTTGACAGAAGTTTTCGTTGCGCGTTTTGGCTTAGTTGACTTTTGTTCGATCGGCTTGTCTGATGAAGGCTCCGAATTGGACCTCGGTGGTGTGACCTGTCCATACCGGGAGATTGCTGTTGCTGCGTTGGGTAGAGTTTGTGAGATCATGCGATCGAGCTCGAGCGACTGAGCTGAGGGAATGAGATCAGATTGACCTTTCGGATCGAAGTCAAAATCTCCAAAAGGGCTGCTGTCTTCTGGTGGACTATACATCTGTTCTGTCTTGACCGGATACGGCGCATGCCTAGTCGGCGGGTCAAAGCCAAAGTCACCAGAGTTGTCCACGTACATCGAGGGCTGCATTTGGGAATAGCAGCTCTCTTCCGTTATAGAAAAGCCATCGAGATCACTGATACCATCAACAACCGAGGGTGCAAACGATCCCGACATAGTGGCAAGGTTGGACGTGTTTTATGGAGAAGGCTGCAGCACAAAGGCACCAGTCCTTTGAACTGTTCGCACGCGGCGTTCGCGATAAAGTCGCACCGTTTATAACGTCGCGGCTTAGTTAACAAAAGGTGCAGTCGAATTAAGGAATGGCTCTCGTTGCAAGAGCTCGACAAATGGAGCTCAGGCAGCCCCAGTCCAAAGCAGGCGTGGAGAGTTTGCTTGAGGAGTCGAGTGGCGATATTTGCGAGACTGCTTGTAATTGCCTCCCAGAGCTAAAACCGGCGAAATTCTTTGTTCGTAAGTTCTGGCAAGTAGCAGAATTTCGTCGATTTGGGTGTAAACAAATACAAATTGACAGCTGCTACGGGGACGAGCTGGTACTTCAGTCGGTAATGGGAGGCCGACGAGTGCGGGGAGCAATTTGCCGCGGGAAACGCTCGATAGGTGTTGTTGAAGCGGGAAACAATGTGCAGTTATTGAGCGTAAATACAGTGCATTCGATCTTTGTTTGCAACTCAGAAGGGGTGAGAAATTGAAGGAGACACAATACACTCGGGGACAGTGTTGATTTCAGGGTGTGGTAGGAAAAGGAATGCAAAGGCGGCTTCGTGCTTCTTCTACACTACGAGTACATGTTGTACTTCACAAGCAACATGGAGACCAAGCGAAATGCAATGTGCCGCGGGTACCATTGGAAAGGAGTCTTGAATCATTACTAGTAGAAGATAAAATTCCAAACGAGAAGGATCGATCTGTGTTAGTGGCAGCCAAATCGCGAAATGCAAGTCATGGGGACTGAGGATTCGCGCCTTGATCTGCAAGAGATCGAGAGATCAAGTGTCAACCTGCAGCTGGAACAGCTCCCGACTAACGGGGACTTAAAAACCCTCAAGAAATGCGCCCTGAGGCGTCGACCCACCAATCCTGGATCCAAGAGCCACACGATGAGTCGTCCGGGCGTAATCAAGTCGCACTGACTAGAATTCCCGGATACCTTTTGCACCGACCGCGTTGAGCCTACACCCAAAGCAGAACATATTCCAAGGCCCTCATCCAAACAAATTTGAGCTGTGCCCTCTGTATCCTTCGAAAACCGCTTTAGAAACTTTCGAAGGTTTGACCTGCACTCACTAACCACCTGGTGGCTTGACAACATGGTCTGCTGACAACTCTCTATTCGCCTCGCTTATTTCTCGTTTCGATTTTCCTCTCACTCTCACTTGCGAATTTTGACCCCGCAGTCTTTCGCTCGTCCGGCACATGAACCTAGGCGTGGCTGAGGCACCAGTGTCAGCCGCACTTCCCGACTGATCGGCGATCTCTGCAATTTAGCTTCCGCTTTTCCTTTCTAATCGCATGGGATTTCAACTTTTCGATCGCGATTGAGCTGCGGACCGGCAATACGTTCCATCAATCAGGTGAGCTTTTGCTCTGCTTCTAGTGAATTTTTGACTCGGGGAATTCTGCCCACCTTGTCCAGTCCACGTACTAGGGGAGGCCCGACAGATCCGGTAAGATTTCAAGCCACTCGAAGAACCTTTATGTGCACTGGCACAATAGAATATCTATGCAAACATGCTCGCTCGACGAAAGCCCGAATGCTGACAAGTGATGTGACGGATACGGAGAATGGAGTACGAACAACTTCGTACCTAAAAGTATGCAGCCTGCACGCGTGAGTGTTCTACGCCCCATCTACTTCGTATACGAAGTACGCGTCAGCCAGCCGCTCCGTGTTTCTAGAGTCTAGGCAATATCATGCAGGTCAGCGACTTAGGAACCGCCCTTGCAGAAATCGACTATTACTCTTCCGCAGATAAGTGACAGCAGTGCGGAACATGATTTGCACCCAACTAGCAATTAGAATTAGAGTTAGGTAACTTAGCATCATCTCCCGATTCCCGTTGATGGTTCGCTTCTTGCATCTTTTCAAAGCCCTCTCCGCCCGAAACAACTCTGTAGCAAAAGGAATTGCACGCAACCTTGGCATTCGCGTAGGCCACGTTGTTCAAACACTGTTACAATATCAGGTGTTCTGCCTGTTGAGAAACCGGGGCTTGGCAATCCTGACTAAATAAACGCTGCTGCCAAATTTGCGAAGAGCCCAACAGCAAGCGCCCCTCCGATATCAGCTGCGGGCGTGCTAGCCGCACTCCCTTTCGATGAAGCAGTTGAGCTTGGCAACCCTGCGGTAATAGTGACAGGTAGGTAGGTGACCTTGCCACTCTCCAAAGTTTGGCTTGCGGTCCAAGTCGTTGTCTTTGCTCCGTCGATGCCATCGCCTGTTGTGTACAGACTCGCAGGTCCTTGGTATATCTGATTACAGCTAGCCTTCGAGCTGCCCTCTATTCCGCACTTGAGATCGACTGTCATGGTGTTGGCGACAGTGGTTGTCAGTGCCAGGGTACTGGGACCAGCTGTTAAGGTCACTGGTGTTGGAAAACCACACTTGCTCGAGTCAACGCTATCAGGGCATTTGACGACCATGGTCTTTATATTGCCGCTCTGTTTTTAGTTAGCACGGTAATAAATGGCCAGAGGGACGTCACTAACCTCACTTGACAAAGATGCAACAAGAGGCTGAGCATCGACGATCGGAAGAAAGACCGAAGTCGTGCTACTCTGAGCTGCAACCGCGAGAATGAGGCCCGCAAGGACTGTGATTGAGCTCAACATCTTTTCTCCTCAAAGTTGGGCTGAATCTATTCACGCGTTTAGAGGTAAGGATGATGCTGAACAAGACATTTTGGATGACAGGTCCTCGAATTTTTATACACCTTTGTTGAAAGATCTTGCCGGATGCGGCAAATGCAGAATCCAGTAAGAGTCGTTGGTCTGTGCTTTGAGCAGGTACTGTGCGGACCACGCAACCAGCTGATATCTATGAATACCCGAGCACGGTGACATAAGCTGGGCGACGCTCTACCTTACTCAATCGATGGCTGATTGCTACTGAATTTCAAGGAGCTAGATTTCTCTGCCATGTGAGGAGGGACGCTTCCGGCACGAAATGGCCGACTCGGTTGTTGCCCATTCTTGTTGAGCTATAACGTACGCTATTGGCAAGGATGATCGTGCTTAATCATTATCATAGCCTCAGGGAATAGATGTTGTATCTCGTGGACGTACGCAGTGTCTTCCACCTTTGGTCCACTTAGGCGATCCATGCGAGAGTATGATCTTCAAGACAGCTACTACAGTTCTGTTCGAAGATTCATTTGAGGTATGACAATACCATCTCCCATTGGTTTGCGTTCGGCCAAGGATAATGCCATTACAAACCACTTGAGCTAACCAATTTGGATTGCATCTGCCAAGCAATACCTGTCTGATGGCAAAGTATCTTGACTTCTAATAATAATAGCGAAAAGCACGACTCATCAATTTGATCTTCCAAGGAGGTGGAGTCTGCAAATACAGACCAAGTAGAAAATGCCAGAACTGCCTTACTGTCAGGCAGCTGCACGCCCTGTCGTTGTCACCTAACCCAGAGAAGGTAAAAGCAAAACATGGAATGTCAGATCACATCCACACATGAGGTTCGTTGAGCACAGCGCAGGATCACCAAATGCGATGCCGATATTCCAAGCTCCTTCCAGAAGCAAATTCACACTGTTCTGTCGTTCTTGTCGGTGATGGTCTTTTTATATCCTCTCATACCGATTGAGTTGCTGTTCACGCCGGGATACCTCGCTCAAGATGAGCTTCTTCCGTAGGCCTGAGGATTCCAGCAGCTCCGAAGAGGAGACTTCAGAGGAGGAGGAGGATGACCTAGAACAAGGAGAACCAGAGACGTCTGCTAATGAGGCTAGCCAAGACTCGACTGGCACAGCTGAAGACTCGATCGTCCCAGACGCAGCAACAGAAGGCCTATCTCTGACCAATACTATCAGTGAAGGTGAGAACGGGTCAGCACCGAATTTGGACGAAGCTCGCAACATTATGATAGCATCCTTGTTGGAAGAGCTGTCTCTCTACAAAGCCGCTGACATTCTCAACAATGCAAATGCTGGCAATGGCCAAATATACGACAAAAACTCAGCTGAAGTGGTGGATTTTGCCAAGAATCTCTTTGCACGATCAAGCGGCATTCTCAAAGATGGTGGTCTAATGTCCGCCGATTCGGCTGCTGAAAGGCGAAAACCCCAAAGAGCGCAATACTTGTCGACACTCGAGAGGCTTACCCACCGCGCGAATGCCGTTGACGGCGGGATATCCTCGACAGGAGATAGGATTGGACTGAGCACGCTTCCCGCAACAAACAACGCTTTGATCCGACGCTCTAGTCAGCAGCCAGCAGCATTTCAGGCCACGGTTGCGGGGCAAATCCAACAATACAACTGGGAGATAGACAACATGAATATGGTTCGCCGGCCTAGCGCTGAACTGCAATTAACCCCACTGACACCTAATATCCCATTGCAAAGCCATTATCACAGCAACTTCATCGAAAGAGGTTTGCTGGGAAGAGGAGGATTTGGTAAAGTCTACCACACATACAACATTTATGATCAAAGGGAATATGCTGTCAAAAAGATCCCTCTGTCGCCAAAACTCTCACAGCAATACCGGCAGAGCGGACTCGAAGAGCTGAAACATATTCTTCGTGAAGTACAAGCGTTGGCGCAATTTGATCATTGCAACGTGGTGAGGTACCATGCAACGTGGATCGAGGAGCCGGTGAATGGCCGGGTACTGCCTCGCCAACAACCCGGCACCATGCTTTCTTACAGAGGCCAGAGAATGCTAGACAATAGACCCGCACCGCAGAGATTGCCTTCTACTGAAAGTCAGGTCGAAGATAACGGAGATATTTTGAACAGTAACAGAGATGATCCTAGTGCGCTGCCTGCCATAGGACGCGTAATAACGGCCAGCTCGCAAGGCATCGATGATAGCAGCGGTTTTGACCCATTCGCTCGCTCTGAGAACGACGATCGCGGCGGTGACCTTCTCTGGTCCCACCAAATAGCATCTACGCCCTCTTGCAGCAGACTTGGTGAAACAAATCCGTTCAGCGAAGGTCACTCTAGAATCCACCCAAGTCCGCCATCAAGCTCAACCGATGATCCCAACGTCTATGTGCTGCACGTGCAAATGAGCATGTATCCACTGACTCTTGCCGAATACCTCCGACCAGCATCAACTACCACTCCTACTACTACTCCTACCCCTCGTGGACTTTCAGAAGAAGGCTCCGCCCGTCACTGTTTTCATCTAGTTCCAGCTCTCCGCATCCTACTCAGTATCCTAAGTGGTCTACAGTACATCCATGGCCGAGGCTTCATTCACCAGGATGTCAAGCCAAGCAACATATTTTTGTCGCGGCTCAGCTTCACGAGCCCCATAGCATTTGCCCCTGAACAGGGGTTTGTTGACGTTGGTTCTTGCCCGAGCTGCTCGTCCTCCACCCCGCGATTTGTCAATCCACGTATTGGTGATTTCGGATTGGTGTCTGAAATCGAACAAGCAGCGGGTGGTGGTTCAGAGCCATTGGGGGCGCACTTACGCACGGTAGTCGGGACAGAGTACTACAGACCGCCTCAACACGAGCACGTTTCAGGCCCGCCGGACGAGAAGCTCGATGTCTTTGCTCTGGGCGTGATCCTGCTGGAGCTGCTTTGGCCGTGCGGCACTCGAATGGAGCGAATGAACCTTTTGCTTGGATGTCAACACGGCGATCTGCCCGCTGGGTTCCGAACTAAGTTGGTACGGGAGGGCCACGGGGAGGAAGTCGTAGAGATGATCGAGGCTTGCCTGTTTGGGATGATCGACACAAACCCTCGGACGAGATGGAGGTGTGCTATGATAAAGAATGGGATCGAAAGAATTCTTAATCGCTTATCAAAAGTCAATTAACACATGCCTTTGCGCACACGCAATGATGGAGAGCTGCCTGGTTAGAGCTGCCGTTGTGGATGGAACCCATAGTAGAGATGGCAAGGATGAGAAGTAGGATGATAACACACGCGCTGTATGGACATCGCAGGCAACCAGAATTAAGGCTTGCAGCATGCGTGTAGCGATTTTGTACAAACTGAAACAACTATCTCATTGGTCGGATAGACCAACCTGCCGCCATGCCTGATGAGTGGCATGTGAAAGAGCTGCATATCAATAATGTCCCACATGATGCGCGGTCAGGACCCAAGACCCCTTCCGCTCGTGTTCTTGTGTCTTGGGCTATCGCAAAACCGGTGTCTTTGGTCGTCTTACCTGCTTCAGGAGCATAATTTTGAAGAGAGAGAAATCATCAGCCATGGCAACAGCGTCGGTAATGACGCCGCTTACACTAAAGGAAATGTCACAAGCAGATTATGACGTGCCCATCACTACAAGGGCATACGAGAACAAGTCTATGGAAAAGACAGTGAATGACGGAGCTGAGATGCCACCAGCTTCGCAGATGCTCATCGATGGCATGACGAGTGCTCTCAAAGCAATGAACTACAATGAACAGGCTTTGCAGACGGTCTCGTCTCGTGTTCTGGCCAATGTTGTCGAGGCAAGGAACATCTACATCCAGGACTTCTTGGTCGGTGGCACAGAGAATGCTGACCGCAGACTGGATAGCGATCTGCTTGACCGCGAGAAGCTGAAGCAGAAGGGCGTGTACTTGAACAGCAATGAGCCTATACTCGTACTAGAATTTCCAGATGAGGAAGGCACCAGCATTTCCGATATAAGGTCGCTGGAGGAGAAATTTTGCTCTTTGTTGGTCAATCGAGGAATTCGTCCTGTCCGTGTATACGTGCGCTTAAGCAAAGATATTGTGTGTGACAATTTTGGCTTTTGCCTGCTGAATGTGGTGAACACCGACATTGGTGGACCGAGCATGGTTCAACTCCTCGACGTCGGCTTTTACCAAAGGTGGACAGAAGGTATTGTCGTGAAAGCAGCATTCAACGGGACGCATCTACTTTGGCGGGATGAAAAGCCGATCAGCGACCTTGACAGATCTGAAGTTCCAGAGAAAGTCGCAGATCCTGAGCCGCAGGAAGAGGTTGCTAGAAACGAGGCCCCTGAAGAGAACAGTGAAACCGTGGATGAAGTCCAGGTACATTCGCCGACCAGAGAAGAACTTTCCCCCATCCTCAAGTATAAGGACATCAATGCTGTCCCAGAGGACGAAGCTGAGAGCGAAGAAGAGCCACTCGAGCACCCTGCAATGAAAGACCTCAGAGCGAGGGAGGCTGGTCGACCGACCATCCAACATCCGACGTGGTCTCGTGACCACGATAATGAGGGGCTGCTGGATATCATCCGAACTCAATCAGCAAATCTGAAAGAGGATGAGCCGATTTCTGTGATAAGTCGGCCATCAGATGATGCGGATGATGGCTTTGAAGTTGTCGAGAAAGCTTGATTGATAGAGGGTAAGTTCGCCGTCATCTTTCATCGGAATCAGAGCCACTAGGTACGCTTGGATTCTGATCGCTTTCGCTAGCGTCTCCGTTACGGTCGCCAGAGTCTGACATTGCGTTGTCTTCGTCATCCATAGCGTCCAACTCAGCCTGAAGGGGACTTTCTCGAGGTTCGAGCTTTTCTAGATCCTCCAGCACTTGCCGGGAGGGTAATTTCCATAGACTAACACCACAACTACGCTCTTTTGTCAACAGATCATCAACAAACTCGTCCATGTACGTCAATGTATACTCTTCTTTTCGTCGTCTTCTCAGCTTCCGCGAATCGAGTAGTAAGGGCTCTAGAGTTTTGTAGACCTCGTCTGGTTCGAAAGTCAAGCGCACGTGGAATGCTGCTAAAGCGCGGACATATTTGAATTCTTCTCCTCCGTTGTTGAGGTATTCGAGAATGATCGCATTGTCAGGAACGAGGGTGAGGAGTTTGAAGGCGAGGCAAAGGAAAGCGGTTGGTTTCATCGCAACACCGTACGTGCCTCCAATGTAGGTCAGCTCCACCGCTCTATCGAGCAGAGTAGCAGCATTGAGACCAAAGCAACTCTCCTTCCAATACAAGCTGTTCGTAATGCGGTTTCTCACGGCCTCGTCCACCAGTGCGGCTGGATTCTGGCCTCGCACAAGAGGGCCGACATATCCTCGATTGTCGAGTGCAGCCGAGGCGTCTGCGCGATGACTCATTTGCTAATCGTCTTGATGCTGGCAGTTTCGTCGAAGTAAAACGACCGGACTTGGTGCAGGCGTAAAGAATGGGTGGTACCACACCTGACAGATTGCCTCACGATGAGTTCGAAATTTGTTGATACCTGGCAGCCTAGTTGGGGTTGTCGCGCTTTCCCTCTAACAACGTTATCAGTTGTCCTGACAACCAACCAGTAAACACAAGGTGGCCGTATGCATCGAGCCATCTTGGCACACAGCACTGCTGACTGTTGGTGCTCGAATCTAGGTCGGGAAGGTGCGCAACGTACAACCTAGATTGATCTTAGAAAACTGGTGTACTTCGTATACCCAGCAAGTGTGGCATGGTGCTCCTCAACGCCTCAACTATCTCAGCAGCTGTGTCGAGCGTCGTGATCTGCCTCTTCACATTCCTCCTCTTCCTTTCCGGATACGTGCTCCAACAGCAAACAGTCAGATCGTTACAAGAAGCATTGTCGGCTCCTGTCGAGGCGAGAGTGAGAGTACAACCTACTTTACCACCTCAATTTCAGAACCTCGTAAACGATGTATCAGCGGAGGAAGGTGACGATAACATCGATGCAGCCGCGGCCGCCGTCGAGATCATTACGAACGCTGGCGGGGCGGCACAGCTAGCGATAGACAGCGGGCCCGCGTCCTCGCCTGAAGCAGCATTAAAGTCATCGTTACCATCGCCACAGGAGCTATGGCACGCCCATGTGGACGACGCTTCAGATGAATCTTTATCCGACATCCTAGACCCCTCTCCGAAATCCTCAACCTTTTCTTCAGCCGCTCTGGACGGGCTCTACGCTTATGTACTTGCCCTGCCAAATGCAGAAGATATCTGCTCCGCCCTACTCTTCACAAAGTGGCACCGACAGTTTTCCCAGCTCCCCCAACCGCAAACGAATGTAGTCTTTCTCTACCCTTCCGATTGGGAAACGTCCTCCTCCCAAGCCTACACCGATGCGCTCCGCCTTCTCCTCCGCGCAGAACACGCACACTCGGTCCTCCTACATCCTGTCGAAGTGTCCAAAGTCTGGGCCGGCATCGACGTGGAATCGCAACTCCTCTCCGAACTGGCCCGGAATCCATGGGTCTACGACCGCCTCATCTACCTCCGCACGCCAGGCATGCTGCTGGACAGCACGCGCCTCGACAATACATTAGTATCGTCCTACATCGACCCGTCGCAGCTCAAAAGGTCGTGGACCAAGCTCCAGCCCCCAGCACGACGCGGAGCAGCAGCAAGAACACTCCACCCAGACATACTGCTCTTTGCCAAAGGCAAAGGCCTTATGACACCCACAGGAGCCCTGCAAAAGACATTGACGGCCCAAGCCCGCATAAAACAAAAACACGAAAAGAACAAGCACCCAAGCGAGGCGAAGGACGAGTTCATAGCCAAGGAAGCCGCATATATCCTTTTTGACGAGAAGGAGCTACTAGCATCCCGAAAGAGAGAGAGAACCCTCCACGAGGGCATATTCGAGCGATTCGAGCGCGAGAGAGAAGCCGTGTGTCGAGGGACGAGTCTGCTAGCACCGGACCATTAACACTCGGCGATATCAAAAATGGCATGAAGTAGATTTTCGACCTAGTCCGAATCCAAGAGCCTGGATGCAGTTGGAGGCGGGACGTCGTGTCAATGTTCTTATATAGGATGCGTAAGCTTTTAAAATATATGCAGATAGATGTGGACATATTGGGCAAATAGACGTGGAGCATTGCGATGGTGTTTTTGGGAGCCCTCGATAGAATATGAGGACAGGCTTCAAGACCTGCAAAGTCTGCAGGAAAGTTGTATTCGATTTTCAGCTAGAGATGGGACGACTGTCTCCTGGCACGAAACACCAAATGTTGCACCCGTATACACAATGCTCTATACGAGGACAACTCGAAGAGAAACGTGTATCCATTTGCGTTCTGGAGCTGCGATTCATGAATTGTGTGTGTGTGTGTCGCAGACCCTGTCCGCTTTCTGCTTTTGTTGATGGCTCAGACGAGCCTCATGAAGGGTTGCAAATGCTGAGCTTGAACTCTACGCGGCAAAGTTCTCAACGGACAAGTGAGCTTAGTAGAGAAACATTCACAATAGACTATTTATTCAATGTGCCACCGTAGCCTGAATCTGTTGCTCCTAAATGTCTACTTATGCTGATGGGTATCCTGATTAAATATACTGAAGCATGTTGCTGGTCGTGTTGCCACATTTACGTCGTCAACCGTCCCATGGAAAATCACAGATTACACAGCGGGAGGTCCCGAGCCTTCAGTCGACGAGTCTCCTTCAATCGTCTTTCTCCATGCCTCAGGCAGACACACACAGACTAGTGGAAAGGCCTTGATCTCTCCGGGTGGTGGTGGTGACTCGTCGGGTTGGGCAGTACCATTTGAGACGCCGCTGTCTCGCTGCACTTTGTGCTTGCCGTCAAAGTCCTCGGCTCGGTCGCTGATGCGCACACCTGTAGCCCAGCCGTCGTCCCATATGCCGACCACCTTAAGCATATCTCCACGCTCCAGCTCAAATTCATCACCTGCGCGGGGCTGGTATGCCCACAGCACAGAAACCATTTCGCCAGGATGAATGTCGTCATTTGAATAATAGTCCTTGAAGAAGGGCAGTTGCTCTGACTGACCGCTTGCGACTCCTTCTGGGGATGAGTATTCGTTACTACTCTCATTGTTTGAGTCACTTTGTGGCGATCTCTCGGTTTTGATACCACCGACCACTCCTGCAATCTTTTCGCCCGACCCTGGACTATCTCCGTATGGGTCAAAGTCTCTTTGAGCGCCACTCTCTTCGCCAGAAAGGGCGGCCATGCGTGCAACGCGGCCACCCGGTAGGACTTCGTAGCCTTGCTGTTGCGACGAAGAAGTCCGAGGTTGTGATCCAGGCGTCATGCCTTTACGCTGTGGTGAAGGTTGGTTGAGGAAGGCTCCAGATCTCGCATCGCGTTTCCTGCGGCGAATGACGATGCACGCAAATATGATCAAAGCCAGGAGCAAAAGAAAGCCAACGATGGATCCGATCACGATGCCTGCGATGGCGCCACCACTCAATCCGTGGTGTCGAGCTGGGCTTGCGGATGCGCTTGCACTGCTCGTTGGTGAGGAGGTTGGACTTGCTCGGGTAGAAGAAAAGACGTCTGCAATGGAGGAAAAGACGGGTAGTGTAACGTCTTGGCAGCGGCCTTCGGAATTGGAAGTGAAGCAACAAGAGTCTGTGGCATTCTCGGTACTAGCGCGGCAAAAGTTACAAAGGCCGATGAGGTTGTTGCCATAACCACAGTTGTTTGGTTCATTCTGAACCGCGGGAATACATTGTCCCGCTAAGGAGTCGGCAGGGAGTGCACAGTTGGTGAAGTCTGCTCGAAGCTGATCTGCATAGTTCGAGTCTCTCGGTCTACACAGTTGACTGCTTGATATGATGGTCTCCTCGCTCCTAGCCAATTCGGCGCAGGAGTCTGCACACATAGGTCGTGCATCTTGATCAGAAAGGCCGCACGTTTGGCGGGAATTCTGGATTATGCTATTGCAAATAAAGCTGGTCGTGTAACGGGCATAGTAGGCGGTTGTGTTGCTGAGGTTGATGTTGGAGCATCCAAACAAATTAACGTACTTGGATTCGACGTAACCCTGATGGACGTAATCTGTTAATTGAGAATCGAAATCATCGACGTTGGATACGAATTGCAGAAAGGGACTAGATGGTGTCAGCCGCCAGTCATTTAATCAGGACTGTCACCTACAACAAGCCGACAAGGTATGAATCAGTAGAAAATGACGCAGAGCTGAATGCTGGACAAGTTGTCGATCCAGACAATGATATGCAATCCTGCGCGAAGCTGCCGACAACCAATGCTGCCGATGCAGCGGCCACAGCAGTCTTTCGCATGTCAAGAAGAGGACTTAGGGTTGATTTGTTGGTCTGTGCAAAGGTCCTCGTGCTGCTGCTGTCTCATAAACTCTCATGCTGCATTCATCCCCTCCCTGATCCTTTGAGCTACTGCAACAATCGACACTCAACCACCTTTTCTAAAGCAGCGGTCAAGGATGATCGGTTCTGGTCGTGCGAAGGTCGAGTTGCAGCCACGTGGAAGTAGAGGTAAACAATTAAAGTAGTTAGTGAGTTCTCAGCCGGACTCCCACCGAAGAAAGAACTCCAAGAACGCGTCAGAGAAGGAGCGTGAGGGTTGTCTTAAACGAGTGACAGAGGTCGGTCTGTGGTCGTGGTGTCGTGGTACCAGAATACCCAGGCGCACAAGCACCTGTGCAGCTCGGTGTCGAGGAGGATGGCAGAGCCGGCGATGGAGGTAGAAGGATCAGGATCAAGACACGGACAGGACAGCTCAAGGCGGGAAGGTGCTCCCGGCGGATCAGCCAGGCTTAGGGCTGTAATTTACGAACAGCGTGAAGCAGTCATGGTCAAGTGTCAAACGTGGCTAACTTTGGGCGTTGATCAACAAACAAGCTGTGCTGAGAGTTGTGAGACTAAAAGCCGGATCGGCAGGTCGATTTTAGTCAGGGCCGCCAACTTCAGAGCCCACGTCGTTGACCAAACCCCCCAAGCTAAATGTCGAATAGAGACCAACCAGAGCAGCTTATTCACATATCCCTGTCTAAACAAAGTGGCTCGTAAATTGCGCTTCTACTAAATCCAATCAATGTTTACCCGTTCAACACAAGGGTGAGCCCTTAGTGGCGGACTCGCCTACTACTAGCCGATTTCAAGGTCTCTCACGTACTTCAACCGGCCCTTTACTTGCCGACATCATGCAAGGGATGAAACAAACGATGGGTGCATATATCTTTGGACCGCTACCTTATATCCTATTCTTCCTACTTCCTACACTAAGCATACATGATTCAGAGATAAGTCTGCCTGAGGCCACATAATAGGTAAAAGCAATTGCACAAGCTGTAAATGTCATGGCTCGTTCGTGGTCTTTCTACCTGCGCAACGTTGGAACATCAACTCTGATGTCCTCAATCGCTAGAGCATTTGACCGGAGCGCATCATCTCTTCGAACAGATGCGGACGATGCCACGATTGATGCATGCTCAGGCACTCTTGCGCGACCAGAGGTTCTTCTTCATGGGTCGAGCACCGGTCGTCTCCGTCTCCTGATATGCTTCCTGTGATGGCATTGTACTCTCAGTCATTATGTGATTCCTCACTCGCCTCGTCCGGCTTACATGTCGTGTTGAACCATACAAAAGGTCAATTGAGTGAATTATCGCCGAATGTAAAATGAATTTACTGAGCATTATCTCCCTTTACAGAGCGTCCTAAGACTTTACATGCCGGGTTGTCTTAACGAGTATAGTTACAAGAAAAGTTCCGAACTTGGAAACTACCAGGGGCGGGCCTTGGCCCTTCATAGACGTTCTCACAAGACTCTCGGCACCATTGCTTGTGGCCTTTAGCTCAACAGAGTTATACCAAAGTCCAGTGTGCTAGCCGTAGAAACACCGTTAATCTTCGGAAGTCCAGCACCGCTCAACTAGTCTGACACTTTGGACACTGCCCGTGGTAAGCTATGAGCTTCAATACACGTAACCTTGTAACATAAATTTGGGTCATAGGGGTTCAATGGGTCAGGCTCTTTTGACAAGGCTGATATTCAAATGTTTTGGCTGCCAGTGCGGCTGACCCAGTGAACCCCAGTGACCCGTTGAGCCCAAATTTATGTTACTCTGCTATGAGTACATAAGTCTTGCCGAGGTATTATCCCATCGTTAAATGGTTCTGGATGTTAACTACAGCTACCTTTCTAACCAATTCAGGCCCGTTTGCTATCCACTCGCATCCTACAAGGATTGTCAATGATCTTGGTCTAAAGAAAAATCTTCTTGGGGGAAGGGTTTCGAACATTTTGCAATTGTGACAGGGCACACTATTGTAAGTATGAACATAGGACATCCCATATCGGACTTGTCTTTGACCGTCCAGCAACGCTCGGCTAGATAGTGTACTCCAGGGCTGGCTTGACCTCAGCAGCTATAGCACTGTGACACAGTAAGTCCTAGGCTAATGGACGCCGCCACCACCCGGCATTTTATCACCTGCGGGGTCCAGATCGATGGCAATAGAAGTCGACCTAAAAGCATCGACCTTGGTTGTGGCAAATTTTCTGGCCGTGACCTTGTTCTCAAACAAAATGGTCAGCTCATTGTAGGTTCGACCTCCAGTTTCGGGTAAGCGGAAAAAGCACCAAAGTATGCAGATCCCGCAAATGCCCGCCCAGAACAAGCCAGTCCTAGCACCCCAGTCCCAGCGACCTGGATTGAGCTGCGCGGGGAGCAGGAAATTGTTGAGAACGCCACAAATATTGTAGAACATTCGTGCCACCACAATAGTCTTCTGTCGTAGACGGGTAGACGAAACCTCGGCAACAATGGCATAGCAGACTGGCCCAACCGTGACGTCGTACAGAAGGGTGTAGACAAGGAGGAGTGAACCAATGGCCCAGGACGCAGCAACGTTGACCTGCACTTCTGTTCCACCAGTTGAACCAGCAGCAGGAGCGGAAGATCTCTTCGTCTGCACGATTGTCTCGTTGGCCGGGGCGAAGCCAGCACCGCCAATCGCGATGAGAAGAACCATCAGCGCAATGAGGCCGCCGAGATAGAGAGTTCTGCGCCCCATATACGACCTATGCCTGGATTAGCATTTTGTTCGTTGGACAAGGCCACTATTTCCCTACATAAGAACCCAGGAGCCCAATGTTCCAAAGAAGCCGAGGGCATACTGCGCGAGAGTAAGATTGAAAGCTTGTTCAGTTGGCAAGCCAGCGTTTTTGTAAAAGTACGTGCTGAAACCCATGAAGCCAGAGCTAGAGGAAATTAGCAACAAATCCACGAGTTGCGGCAACAGCGATCACCCACCCGCACAAGGCCTGGCAAGCCCAAGTAAAACATGCGACCTCGGTTCGGCGTAGGTCAATGCCCTTGAACAGATGCCAGTAGCTGGTGCCCTCTGAAAGTGCCTTTTCGTGCTCATTGGTGAGCTTCATCATCGAAATCTGGGCCCCAACAGAGTTCTCATCGCTAGCCTCTTTCTTGGACATAAGTCGCCTAACGACCTTCGAAGCCTGCTCAAGACGATCGTGTCTGACTAGCCACTAAAAGGTTTTTAGCTACAAGGCACGTTGATGAAAGTGGACATATGTCATACCCAAGGTGATTCCGGTGCGAAGAGGAGGCCTATAAGGATAGGTGGCGCTGTTCTTCGTATTAGCATTGCACAAGGTGTGCAAAGAATAAGAACTCACGGAATATCCATTGCAGGGCGAAAGGAGCTCTATATGCCCATTGGCTCTCCATTGTCAACATTCCTCGCAAGATTCCAGATGCTAGCACTTGACCAATCACCCAGCAAATGTTCGCTGGTTTGGCAGTTAGCAGAAGCCTTACAACTGAACGGTGAAATAAGATGTGGTAGTAGAAAGAGCTCAGGCAACCACATTCACTTACCATAGGTTGTCAAGTACCCTCGCAAGCACACTGGGCATACTTCGGATGCGTAAGCGACGGAAAGTGTCTGGAACATCCCCCAGGGTATTCCCGACATCACTTGGCCTGCCATCAATACAGGGACGTTGCCATTGGAAAAGAATGGAAGGAAAATGGCACCGACCATCAGGGCCATGCCGATGTAGTAGGTTTTCTTGAACCCGATAGCGTCACAAAGGATGCCTAAGATTTGGTCAGTACAATCGAATAGTATTCCATTAGGTACGAGTAGACCGATTGAAATTGGAACCGAGGTTAAGACTTCGAGAGCTATTGATCACAGTTTCGGGCTTCAGGTAATCAAAAGGGCGATGTAATCCAAAAAAGGGTGGAAAGACCCGAAGCATTCCTTGCGTACTCACCGTTCGCAGCAAGACCGACCATAGACCCAGCAAGAGCGCCATTCATCAAACCGGCCTGCCAGGCGGCATCGACCTCGTATTTACCAGATGGCAATTGCACGCCATAACTTTGATTGAATTGAGGGAAAGCAAAGAAGGATCCAAGCAGATTTGTATCATAACTGGAGAAGATCAGTCACTTGTACGCCGGGATAGCTTGAGTTGCTTCGCATACCCCTCCATGATGATAGACGACGATAGAAGCACCGACCATGCTGCTGCTTTCGGGTACGTCTTCAGGCCTTCGAAAAAGCCCATAGAAGTCTCCTTCTCCGTCTGCTCACGGGCTTCATCGTGCATGTCCGTGAAGCCCGGAAGGGTTTCAGCGATCACTGAATACGCTCTGTCGCTGTTGACGAGCACGCCAGGAGGTGGAGGAGGGGCAGCAGTGTTTAATACAGACCCACGTCGCGACATGCGGCGCGAGTAGTCGATACCCGACCCCTTCTCGCCACCATTTTCATGGACAGTGACTTCACCGTGGCCAAATTTGGCGTCTGAATCGAAAGTGGGAGACATTGTTGACACGTAAAGTTACCGACGCTCTTTAAAGGTAGAGAGCTGGCAGACACAAAAGAAAGATAGAAGGTGGGCTGGGCTTGCTTTTAACCACTCTCGGTCTGGGAAGGAAAGCGCCTTGCCCCAAACAGGGACAATCGAGGCTCGCCAAATTGCTCGGACTCTTCGAGCCTTCATAAGCAATGTCCGAGTATGGCCTAGGGGGTTTCGTTCAGGTAAGTATACTCCCACAAAACAGGGAGCAGGTATTGACGCAGGGAGGCATCTTGCATTGCAGGAAAGGGATGCCGGTGCCCATGTGGGTGGTCTCTGCATCACAACGGTCTCGATATGCTTGCGCGAGTTGGTATCCTTAGTTTAGTTCAGGCGGGGAAAGCATGTTGCTCACTTGGGACCGCTGCACTAGTGCGTCCAGTGGAATCCAGATCTCTCATTGCAAAGTCCCCACCACGGCCGCGGTCCAGGGAAGTCGGTCAAGTGGTGCCAAGATTTTGCCAAGGAGCACAGGAGCTCGGCAATTGGTAGTAAATTCTATCAAAATGGCGACTTGGCGTTGGTGTAGGGCCGAGAAGAGGGGAAGAACAACGCAAAGGAATAAAGCCGTGCCGACTTGGCAAGTCTTGACTCCGCCACGGTCTGTCCAAATTTCAGTCGCTGGATCTTGGCAACACCTACAAAGTCTACTCTACTTTAGATCGTTATTACACCTTGGGACTTTATCTAGTTCTCTTATTAACCACAGTAAATATAATTTAATAGCTAATAAGCACTATACTTCGATATTGTACTATTATCTACAAAGCAGCGTAGGCAACAATAGTTCAAAGTGGAGGGTAGATTTATCAAGGGCTCACCAAGAATTAGCGACTGAAATTTAATTTGGCCAGAACGTGCTCCGCCTACTGGAGAACACCGCCAAGAAACCTGGAGACTGGAGTATGATCAGGGCTTTCGTCAATGTGCACCAATCAAAGAGCATAGATGAGCCATTAAGCCTTATTTGTGTGCACTTCTTGCATGCACTAATTGCCATCGGATAACTTGCGACTTATCTGTGGAGACACGCCAGGACTCGTGGATTGACCGAATAGCCAAGCGACACATCAAAGCGAGCTCTATCACAACACCACAGCGCTTTAGACGCTCATTAGAGCGGCCGTGGTACAATGTGATGCATCGAAATTGACTGATGGTTGTCATGGCACAATCAGTCTCAACAATGAGACCCCAATTATCGCCGGCTATAGACGTCCCATGGTTTCTACGGCTAACGTCCTATGCTGTTTACACAAACAAGGGATCGATCTGAAATTCTGCGAATGCCTAGCAAGAGGCAAATGCTAACACTCTTGCAGCCGCTGACCAGGGTCACGCACGCATCCAAAGACTTCGTGTTTGTTTGGTACGGGACAGCACTCTATAGTGGAGAGGAGGAGCACCAAGAAGGCCAAGACTCTAGCGGGCATTACCCCACGCTTGGAAATTTCTTGGCGACTTTTATTCGGTCCGAATTCCTGAATGTGCATGGTTGGACGAGGACGAACTGTGCGGCATGTTCATGCTCCATGGTGGCCGCCTTACGAGGACGCAGCAATGCGTGCGGCAAGGTTGGCGAAACCACCAGATCCTACCCCGTCTTTATTCGATGAGGTCGTTCGTCGCGGTTCGAAGTTCACAGAGCGAGCATGGCTGATGGGCTATACGATAGCGAAGCTCTTTGTCACGTATCTATTCCCAGTGCTGACAGTGCATTCTCTCCTAGTATTTTCACTGCATCACTGTTGCATTTTTCTACCGCACTGATAGCAGCATAGTTGCTTTCCACGCTAGTCCACCGGCTTCCAGAATCGACCTCGTCCAATTTGACAAAGAATGGATGATCTGTACCAAACATTACCCGGCTGATCCCCATGGGCCCGGCTGCTTCTATGGCTGCGTCTAATCCGGCCTTCCCATAGATCACAGCATCAAGCCAGATATTTGTCTTGAGGACATCCCAAATATCTCTTACTGGACCTGGCTTTTCTCCGCCATTGGCTACGAAATCGCGCTCGTGCTCAACACAGCTTTGGATTCGGCCAGCAAGAAATGGTAAAGTTCCACCACTATGTGCAAGGAGCAGCTTCAGCTTAGGGAACTTGTCGAACACGCCCGAGAGGTACATCCTTGTCACCGCAATAGTCGTTTCCAGGGGAAATCCGAGAGCAAGCGGAAGGACGTGACCTGAACGAGTAATAATGTCGGGACCACCAAATGCTGCATCTGGTAATCCATAATGAGGGTGGAGGAATACAAATGTGGATGTCTCTTCGAGAGCGCGCCAGATGGGCTGGATGTCAACGTCGTCAAGCCCTTTGCCAAGGCCCGTGGTACCAAGGATGATGCCTTTGATGCATGGAAGTGTCTTTATGCGATGAACTTCTGAGATAATTTCTCGCGGCTGGGCTGAGAGGGGAAGTGAGGCGAATGCGTAGAGACGTTGCGAAGGATCCTGCTTAGCATTTTGCTCCTCGCACGCTGCGTTGAGGTCGTTGTTGATGGATTGAGCTGTCTCCAAGGCTGTGTCGGGGTTTAAGAAGTCAAGCCAAGGATTAGCAAGAGAAACCACAGACACAGAGATGTCATGAATCCTCATGAACCTGAGCTTTTCATCCCAAGACGAATAAGAGGAGTCGACAGGCCTTCCTCGTTTCTCCAAAGGTTTGTTCGGATCATCGTCGGAAGGGAGAATGATCAGGCGTGGATCTGCGCCATCGAAAGGTACGTGTATATATGGGACCGAAGTCCTTGATGCTAGCAGCTTAATGTAGGACGGCGGATACGTGTGAGTGTGTATGTCAACAATTACTGGTCTCTGCGGCATCCTTGAGACAGCCGGCCACTCAAGAGCGATCGTTGTGTCAAAGCAGAGTAGAATTGGTAGAGCTAAAATCTGTACGCCTCGGGACCGGACTCGATATTGAAAAAAGCGAAATGAGGTTCCTCTCGCCGAATTCCGATGCCCTTATCTTATGTCTGCGTCGCTGACTCCACTATTGTGTCAAGTGCTGCCCTATGCCACACTTTATGTTCGACATACTTGCGATGATGAAAGTCGTGGTGTGAAACTTTACATTAGCCTGAGTGCATGAGATCAAAGCCATCAGGCGTCGACTCAATAGATTTGCGGAACTCTTGACCAGGCATCCGTTTCGCCATGACTACTATCTCCGAGGCGCCAACGTCCGGCATCGAACAAGATGGCCTGAACATGCCTGTGAGCTGGATGTGACTTCTGTTTGTGAAATTCTAATACATGCAAAGGTCGTCGATTTTGGTGCATTCCAAACGGGTGATCCCGCCCAACGAAAGGAGGCAGCAGAACGGATCTTGCAAGCGTTCAAAACTTCAGGATTCCTCTACCTTAAAAATCACGGCATCCCACCAGCGCAGATTCAGACCGTCTTTACAGAATCAGCCAGGTTTTTTAAACGTCCTCAATCTCAAAAGGATGAGCTTGCTTGGACAACTGCGAGGTCGAATCGGGGATATGTTGCTTCCGGACGTGAAAAGGTAACACAATCCAACGATCCTGAAGAAGTTGCCAAACTTAGAGCATCAAACCCCGATCTGAAGGAATCGATGGAGATCGGCAAGGAAGGCGTTGCGGACATGCCCAATCAGTGGCCTGATCGGTTTGGCGATGAAGAAGCAATAACATTCACCGAAGTTATGAAGCAATTCTTCTTGACATGTAAAGGACTCTACATCAATTTGATGAGAGCCATCGGTGTTGGACTAGGATTGGATGAGAACTTTTTTGACCAGTACACTGACGGTGGAGACAACAATCTGAGGTTGCTACACTATCCGGAAGTCAAGAAGTCTGTATTCAAACTGAATCCTCTCCAAGTCCGAGCTGGACAACATTCCGACTACGGTAGTGTTACCTTACTTTTCCAAGACAACATTGGGGGACTTGAGGTGATGTCGCCGAAGGGAACTTGGGTTCGCGCTACACCCATACCTGACACGATTGTGGTTAACGCTGGCGATCTCCTTAGCCGCTGGAGCAATGAGTTGATCAAAAGCACAAACCACCGTGTCATCCAGCCGCCGCCTGGAAAAGATGAGATGGACGATGCTGATGATCCTGATGCCTCTTTCCCTGCCAGGTATTCGGTTGCTTATTTCTGCAATCCGAATTCCGAGGCTCATATCGAGGCCTTGCCTGGTACGTACGACACGGAAAGATCTAAAAAATATGCAGCAATCAAAAGTGGTGATTACCTTGAGATGAGACTTGCGGCAACTTACTGAAAGATTGGTTCACAGCTATTACATAAAGTTACGTTCTGAACGTGTGCTCTGCTCATTCACCTTGAGTAGCACATCCCATCCAAGGATTTCCCAGACTTGACCGAGAAACCATTCTTTATCTCTGTGCTCGTGTTGCTCTATTGAGGTGCTTTCGTAGCTATTGCCTTGCCAGGTAGAGGTATCGGCTTTTTCAGTACTGGATAAGGTCGCATTACAGTCCGCGCTACCAAAGATGCCTCGCAGCAACGACCTTTGCAGGCCCTCAAGAAGAAGGCCATTTATCCCTGCTTGTGGCACTTCGAGAGCTCGAGGCCCGTCTCCTGTGTGCATCAGTGCTTTCAAGATGATTATGAGAAAAGGAGCTTCAATCTCAATGCATCGGCGAGTAAGGTCAGAGGTGATGTCAGGAAAGGTTGCAAGCCCTCGTGGCGGAAGCAGACCTTCCCTTTCTTTCATGGCTTCCTCACCAGCGAAAACGACAAAGGATAGACTAGACCCAAGGTGCTGTAGGAAAAGAGAGGTCGTAGCGTTGTAAATCTCTTGGTTTATTTTCTGTAGGTTCATAGACAAGGACATGATATGTGCTAGGGAAGAAGTGACGAGGTTAGCATGGTATATGAAAAGTTCCCGCCGGCTGGAGGCCGCTGACAAGTCTTCGGTTGAGTTCTGTGATTCGGGAGTGATGACTCTTCCTCCTGTTCTAGTCTGAGCTTGCGCTTCATCCATACAGTATTGATGAAGACGACCCAGTAATGACCGAATAACTGAGCAAAAGTGAGAGGATATCGTCGAGCTATCGGGATACGTGCAGTTTTCGAAGCCGATTGCTCGTGCTTGTTCGATCAATAGGGAGAATATTCGCTTCGTGGCAACGCAGATTTCGTTTAGGGTCAAGTTTGTTCGAAAAGTATGCCTTGAAATTGTTGAATGATCGCAAGAGCCGTCCAATGCTTCTGTGATCATTGTACAAGCTATGCCGACGAGACTCGTGACACCATTTGGCTGAGAAGTAACCGTTCGTAGGAGCTGTGAAAGATCGAAAATGACTCGCAATAAAGGTGGGCAGTCTATGACTAGTCAGACATGAGCTTGCGGTCTTACAAACTTGTAGAGTGCCTTTGTGTTGCTCAATTGGTTCTAGATTCCCACCTGGCAGTGTTATCGCTGCCGTCCCTCTGAAAATTTCCTGCTCGGGGCCCTTGCTGCTCATAGTTCTAGCATCCGTGCAGATGCTTTCGTTTGGCCCCTCGATTTTACTTTCGGGCACGGCATTGTCTGCTGGAGTACTAGAGCCATGATCCTCACAGAGAAGTCTCGCTTCAAGATCAAGTTTGCTTCGTTGTACCTGATGAAATACCGTCTGCCAAAGGATCGCAAGATCGAACAGATTGTTAGATTCGCATAGATTTTCGTTACGATCGACCATTGACCTCCGTAGCGCGAATATGTAGTCTGTCGGATATAAGATTGAATTGCAGAAGGAGGAGATTTTGAATACCTACCTTCAGGTGTTATGCCCTTTGGCATCGACTTGAGAACGATCAAAGCTAAAGCCAAATAATCGTGAAGACTCGCATCGCTTTGTCCCATCACGGGTACACCTAAATCGTCTTGTACCAGCGTGAAGGGTGTGTTTATGCGAAGAAAATATTCGGGCATTGAGGAAATGGCAAGATGATTAAACAACACCAAGGCAGTGACGCTGATTCTGGCTGACATCCACCGCCCCTTCCCAGCCGAATGTTGAGATCTTGGCCTCCACCATGAAATCAAAATTTGTACGGCAAAGCTTTGATTGATTACCCATGTGATGGATTTAGCTGCTTTCGGGTCAAGTTAGAGCCTATAAGTGAGGTAGGTTCTGGAAAAACGTTTGACTGCTTTCCTACGTGCCAGGCATTCACATCGGCCCAGCAGTCATCTAAGCTCAAAAGCATACTGGCAAGTGTCCAGGTCGTGCTTGGCCGTGCAGGAGCACAGTATCGGGGGAGGCCCCTAGGCTGCACGGCTGTCGGACACTAAGTCAGGCACCAACTTTAAAGGCGCACACGGCGCACTAAGCAGACTCAGTTCCACTCGACACTTTGCAGTTCTACAATATCGCAATGATCCGAGTCGTGATGCTACGCTGAAGAAATGCTCATTTTCACAAGTCAATATTGACGCTATCATGGCATCTTCAAGCACTGTTGAGGGAACTGACACCTCAAACGTCGATTTTTACAAATTTCTGTCTCTCCCCGGACCTCAAGCTTCTGCGTCTGAGATCAAACGTGCCGGTCGGAAAACCTCGCTGCTTTATCATCCTGATAAAGTCGCTCCAACCCCAGAGAACCTCGAGAACTTCCATATATTACAAATTGCCATTGCGGTCCTCTCTGACCCAGCAGAAAAGGCGAAATATGATCAAACGCGAGATGCCAGATTGCGACGGAAGGCGGAGATTGAGGCGCTTGATGCGAGACGTCGAAAGCTGAGGGAGGATCTAGAGCAACGAGAAGCTGATGTTGCTGGAGACTCGTCGTCTACTAATGGTCAGAAAAGAACATTTAGTGAACGCGACATGAAGATTCGACGCATCCAAGAGGAGAATCGACGCAAAATTGAAGAGATGAGGGCGCGCAAGCGATTCGAAGCAGAGACAAATGCAGCACAAGACCGCGCGGCTTCAACAAATGTTAGCGCCAATAAAACCGACGTTACCCAATCGAAACCAGATGCAAACAACCATACCTCAGAAGAGGACAGAGGGCTAGATCGGTCACTCAAGTTGCGGTGGTTACGTCAGGGTGACGGTCTCACATATGACGAGGATAGCGTTAGCGAGTTGTTCTCAGATGTGGACAACGTCATTTTGTTAAAGGATAAAAGGCGCAAGGTCAATGGAAAGAAAGTGATCATGGGGACAGCAGTCGTTGTGTTCACATCGATTGTAGCTGCGGAAGGAGCTATGCAGAATAAGACGGGACTGCTTGATAAATTTGAGAGCGCTACATGGGCAAAAGCCAAGGAAGACGACCCGGCTCCTTAATGGGTTTCGACATCGGCACGCCAGCCCGAATATGATCTTGTCCAGAAACGCTACGATTCGAGATTCGCTGTCGAAACACGGATCGACGTGGTCTCTCTTCCTTAGGCTGGGGTGAAGTTGGAAAGTGATTCAAGTCAACCAGCTTGAGAGTGGGCGCTATTATCTCACATAAAAGGCCCCTCCGTCCTATTGTTGCACGGCGACAACGAAAACCGTTCTGCGAGGTGAACGATGGACGGAGTCAACGAAGTTGATCGGCCAGCGAGGAGTATTGTGATCCTTGTGTGCGACAGAGACTGACTCATGGCAGGGCTCGCGCGCAAGCAGCAATTTGTGTCAACTACTACCGGTCCCTCATTCTCTAGCACCACACCTGATTTACTATCCAGGATAATGAATGCAGTCAATGACCTGCTTCGTGATCCTGAATTCCACTTACCAGTCGGCCGAAGACTTCAGGATGGTTGTCGCCTTTGCCCTTGGAATAGGAGTCGCATCGCTTAGGATTATTCGCAAGGTGTTGTGCTTCTTGCGCCTGTGCCCCAAGGCTATCTAGTTCGTAAGAAATTAGCGTAGTTACTCTTCGTAGAGTTTCCTGGACCATTGTAACGGACAAGGTCGAGACTAAATACTACTTCCTTTCTTCCATCAGCCTTCATGGATCCTGGCATAGCAGCAGAAGATGGCATGAGAGCATGACTAAATGCGGGCGATTGTACTTGGGTGAGCTGATAGGCTCAATAGGCTGCGGGGCTCATAATCGGACCCCTGCAGAAGGCAGAACTTATACCAGGCTGAGTTAAATGTGGACAACAAGGCTGAGGTTGCTGAGACCCAGGCCGCAGTTGACAGGGTCGCTTTATGCAGGGTTGGAAATCGCAAATGAGACGGACACTTTTGTAATCAATGTTATCTTTTCCCTCCCCTGCGTGACTGAATTATTGTCTTGACCGCAGCACTCACGGAGCTGAGCCAGATAGATTCGCTCAACGCATCCTGCAACAATTACTGGCGCCAGGGAAGACTGACACCGCAGGACGATGAAGAGATGGGGGCCTTCGCTCGCCGTGCTTTGCTCCCTGGCAGTTTTGGCAGTTGGTAACGAAGTCACAATTGTTCGAATATCCTCCATTACCGCATTTCGAGTTGCTAATTTAATGTAGAAACAAGATGAGGACCATCGGCAACGCTGCTCGGGCATGTACAGCAAGAAAGCCTGGGGAGGGTCGGTCGATCCCTTCATACTCGTCAAGTTCCTGGGCGATAGGTCAGAAGACAACGCCGACCCTTTAGCAAGCCTAGTGATATACGAGTGGCAGGACAGAGACTTGATCGGCCAGTTCCCTCCAAATAGCGACAGTTCCGCAGCCAAGAGTTACTTTTGTGACCCGCGGGCCGTGAGCCAGAACTTGTGTAAGGAGGAGGAAATCGGCTCCTTCATATTAAGTCCTGACGCTTCCAACCTCTGGAAGAACCCTATCTACAACGAAGCCATCCACCTGAAAGATCCGAAGGCTGTCAACTACCCCATCAAGAAGACAGGTTATTACTGTGTCACGACATCCCCCTTTTCAGACCACGAATACCAAGCAGTAGTTGAGTTTCGAAACGCTTACGGAGAGCTGCCCGCTGCACAGATTGCCAAGTTGCCCTTCTACGGCGGTCTTACCATCACCTATGCTGTCTTGGGGATTTTTTGGGCTTTCCTTTATGTCCAAAACAGACACGACATATTGGCCGTACAGAACTACATCACCGCAACGCTCATCTTTCTGATCGTGGAGCAACTGATGACCTGGGGCTATTATGACTACCAAAACACACACGGCAATAATGCGCTCAATAAGGCGTTCATGGTGCTCGTTTCAATACTAAACGCTGGTCGCAACTCGTTGTCATTTTTTCTGCTCCTCATAGTCTGTATGGGCTATGGAGTCGTTAAGCCTACCCTCGGAAGGACAATGATCCATGTACGGATTCTTGCAATCACACACTTCGTCTTTGGCGTCATCTACGCGATTGCCTCACTCACGATTACCCCTGACAGCGCTGGTCCTCTGATCCTATTTGTCATTCTTCCACTTGCTGCTACTCTCACGGCTTTCTACGTGTGGACCTTGTCATCTCTTAGTTTGACAATGAAGGACCTAGCAAATCGCAAGCAGAAAACAAAATTCTTAATGTACAAGCGGTTGTGGTGGTGTATACTGGGAAGTATCATGGTGATATTTGGTTTCTTTTTCTTGAACAGCATTTCCTTTGCCGGTCGTTATGAAGCGGACTTTGTCCCTTCGCACTGGCAAACAAGATGGTTCATCCTTGATGGTTGGTTGAACCTGGTTTATCTTTTCGATATCGCCTTCATCGCATATCTTTGGAGACCTACGGCTAACAACAGACGATTTGCAATGTCTGACGAGGTAAGTGTCTCCTCCGTTGCAAGGAGACTGGGGCTAAAGACATGTTTAGATTGCACAAGACGACGACGGCAACTTCGAAATCCGCTCAATAGGTGGTCTCTCTGATGACGACGATGACGACATCGAGTCCCAATCACAACGCAAACTCGAAGAACGAGCAGTCTCGCCTGGAGGGCCAGTGTCGACTTCACTTACTGATCAAGCATATGCATCTGCTCCTCGGGATCCTGCTCCGATACGGCCACCTGCTCGGCCGCGCGAATCTTTGGACGGAGAGACAATCTTCGCGGTAGGGGAAGGTGAAGATTGGTCCGATGCTGATGATTCTGATCCTGGCGAACATGGACGATTGACGAGGAAAATATAGAAGGCCTCTTTTAGTAGCGTGTAACCATAGTCGCCCTTGCGACCCCTTAATTACTGTGTTACCATGAGAAGATCAATATGTACAACAATTCATCTTTGAGACAGAGCCTGCGCGTCAAGCTTCATCACATCGAGCAACGGGCTGGGATTGATGTTGATCGGGACTTATCTCCATTCTTGGTCTATACCAATGACCATTTGTGTCCCGATAGACATGGGAAAGGTTAGCAGTCTTCATGCGACACATAGGGTACCATTCTAGACTGCCTGTCAACGGCGACAAGATGTTTCAGGACCTTACACTTTCTGATATGCCCAAATATCCACTGATGCTCGATAGCAAGCCGAGAATCAGCCTGGTATTCCTGGCTAGCATCCTTTCGCTTCTTCGTTGGCAAGGAGTTTGGACTCTGCTCCAGGGTTTCCGATCCCCCACATCGAGACTACCACGCTGAGGGCTCGATATTGTGAAAGCTGTGTCGATACCCCCCCATCCTTGCACCTAGGCCCACAACAAAATGAGGCCCCATCATACTGTTCTTGCATCTGCATTGAATTCGAACAATACGAAATACACCGGGACTATTGCCTTGCTGGTGTCGTGCCCTTGGGATGACATGATACCTCCCTTCCCCGAGGAATCCCAGAAGCCTTCGCACACTCGCCACTTGAAGAGAATTCTGGTATGACGTGCGCAGAGCGCAAGTCGAGGTTTTGATTGGGGAAAAGCAACTTTAGAAATGCTGTTTTATTTTCTCCTTTCTGTTTTTCGGCCCACGTCTCGTGGTTCAGGGCCTAAGCCGTAGTGAGTCCTGATGTATGAATCGAGAATCAGCTCTGGTAACTCAGCCATTGGTAAACCTTGTCCATTGTGCTCGTTATTTGGGCCGCTACTCAATCTTGATTTGGAGTAGGCTGAAGCCTGAAGCCTGAACAGCCGTAACTTGCTGTGTAGAGATTCGCGTCACTGCCTTCATGGTGCTGATCTCAAGTTCCATATTCATCCAGTATCAAGTTCAGACCGTAGCATTTGTGATGCAAGTAGACGCTGATGTCAAGCGTCACGCAGCCGTCACACAAAGTCAATGCATGTATAAGGGGACCACTATAATATTCCAACCCGGATCAGTATTCTGCCTTTCTCTGCGAAGTGTGAACGGAGACCGAGACCAGGCTACCCCTTACGATCTTCCACCTTCTCGCTGCAGTCTTGAACGGAGGCAGTCGTCTAGCGTCTGAGAGTGGACCAAATTTATCCGAGGTAGCCTGGTCAGAACTGTGGCTTCGCCACCGTCTTTGCGGGAACATCCTATCGTCTTTGGGGCAACATTGTGGAATGACCTTCTCAATGTCTTCGGTTGTTTGTGCGCTGGTGAAATTTTGCGTACGTCGCACCAAGGAGAGCGAACCTCGTACCTTGCGACAGCGAAAGAAGACCAAGGTCACTGCCACAACTGTGAACAGGGACATGCAGCCAAGTAGCCCCGCGAGGATGACAGTTGTCTTTTGAAGTGATGAAGTCATGATCACAAAGTTCGTGAGTAAGTCGAGCCCTTTCTAATCACACCAGGGTGCCGAAAAAATGGCTGTTCTTGTCGGGCGCCCTGCGCAAAATGATGTGCCAAAAGCCTTTTGTAGCGTATGTATATGTGTATCTCAAGTCATGCAGTGCTAGAGGCTGTCGTTGAAGAATTGCTCTGCAACTTGATGATAGCCTCCAGTTTTGTCGCCGTCGCCTTATAGGGATAGGGATATGAAATGGTCTTGCACGAGACACTTAGCCTTGTCTTGAACGTCGCCAAAGCGATTTTTCTATTCATTCTCACCATCTTGGTTATGTACTGGTTGTGTTTCAGCTGGAGTCGTTCGGCCTTCTGAATCAAACATAATGATTATCTGCTTCAGAAGGCTCGCCTTCCATTTTGGACAAATTCTTGTTGAACGACGCTCATTGATACGACAGACAACATCGGCTGCTGAAACTGTTTCAGAAGTAAGAGACACGACGTGTCGCGGTTGGTTCACACATCTTTCGGAATTATCCCGCATGCTGGCCCCAGGAGTCAACTAAGCCTAATGAAGAAGGCCTCAAGCCTTTTAGATAAGAGATTCATCATGGGCGCAAATGACAATAGTTTAGCCCACATCTTCACCGTCATCGTTCTCGAGCTCTTTCTCCCAATCAGCTGCCGATGCAAAGGTCGGTAATGCTCTCAATTTCTTCCTTCTTGCACGCTCGTCTCTCTTTTGCACAGTCTTCTTGCTGGGCTTCGTCATTTCTGTATCGTCTGCTCCAGACTCATTGTCTTCAGTCCGCATCTCGGACCAATCTGCCTGAACAGACTCCTCCTGGCTTGCTGCATCACTCTGGGAATCGTCGAAAATTCCTGCCTCGATATCAACGCTCTCATCATCGCCTTGAACGCCATCCATTTCCTCGTGGCTCATCATTTCGTCGTCTGAGCTCTCAGCTCCCTCGTCATCCTCCATTGCTTTCTCAAAACCCTCCATATCCGAGATCTCTCCTTCCTCGTCTTCATGGAGTCCTTCGAGGTCCGGGGCGTTGTTCAACATCGCTTGCCATATCTCTTCTTCGTCATCACTGGTGCCATCGCCCATGTCATGCTGTGGTTTCTTGACCCTCTTGCCAGTTAACCTACCAAGGTTCTGGAAGTACTTATGGAAGAACACCTCATTGGCTGCAACATCGTGATCTTTCTTTGCGAGGAACTCTGCAGAATTGACAGGCAGGTCTTGACCCGATATCGTGGAGCTAATAAGCACTGCCTTTGTGTCGTCGTTCGCCATGGGTTGCATGATGCTTGAGCCACGCATTTTACTTGTGGCTGACACCTTGGCGTTTCTGTAGACGAAACGATCAAGAAAATGTGTGAGTGTATGCAAGTTCAGGTCCGGCTTTCCAGGGAGGGAATTGTGATGTAACATATAATCTGCGCTAACATTTACAGATGGATGATAATGCATCAGGTAAGGAAGCAACTCCCACAGGCAGGTTGTATTGGCGTTCGCGTGTGCAGGATCGCGTTTGCTAGTTTCGTACTGCACAGCTGTCAAGCTTGTTGTATGCTGCATGGGCTTCGTTGTTCCCACCTCGTCAGCTTCCATATCGCGAAAACTTTCCTGACCATCTTCGTTGTCCTCAGGTTGATCAAGCATCATTTTCAAAGAAGGAAAGGTTTTCTCGAGATCTTTCAACAGAAAGAACGAGCAGCATATGAATGACGGCTCTTGGAGGGACATAATCTGTAATAGACGTTTCGCAAAAGCCTGGACACGGCGCTGGTTAAGATCGGCTTTGAGAGATCGATGAAGCAGATTAAGGTACAGCTGCTGTTTCGAGGACGTGACGAGGCGATAATCGAGGAGGGATTCATACAAAGTACGATAGAACCGTTCCGGCGGGGATGAGGTCGTCGTCAATAGCTGCTGGATCAGAATCATAGCCTGAATACTAGTGTTGAAATTTGCAGAATGCGTGATGGCGAACAATGTATCAATGTGTTCGTTGAAGCGTTGATGGTCGGATCCTGCATACGGATACGCACGATTGACACCTGTAAGAATCGCAGAAGTTAGCTTCTCGCGAAGCTCGCTCTCTTGTTCCGGGTTTGCCATTGCCGCGGCTTGCTGCCTCTGACGCTTGTGTCTACTTGATGGCTTTGCGTTCTTAGACATGTTTTGTCCCTCGCCATTAATCAGCACAAGTTTAAACAGACCGAAGTAGATGTCCAAAAGTTTCACTGCGATGCTTTCCTCATGCATGCTCAGCGCTGTTTGATTTAGCGTCACAACGCCGTAATATTTTGCGTGCGTGCTTTGGCCTGGTCTGAAAATGAAGTCTGTATCGAGCGCAGTGACAACTACGTCCTTCATGGCCGGGTGATGAGAAAGCAGCTGCATGATGAGGTATGAAGCCTGCGAAGCGATTTTCTTCACAGGATCTCCAAGCTTGTTGATGAGAAGTCTGAGTAGGTTGCCCTCCTGTTCAGGTTTGTTCGTCAACAACTCGTACACATAGGCTGTAGCCCTTGACTTTGCAAAATCGATCTCGTCATTGCACCACGTTTCTAGTATTTGTATTATGGTGAAATACTGCTCCTTGAGCCAGTGCTCAAAAGTCCAGACCATGAGATCAGCTTCGGTTACACCCCTAGGTAGCCGATCGCCTGAATGCCAAGACTTCACTTGTGCTAGACTAGCTATCAATGTAGGCTGAGCGGAGAAGACGTAAAGTTTGCGATCGCTTGGCAGGAGCGAGCCTAGGGCGAATAGATCCTTGAGAGCCCTCAGCACATCTACTGCTTGTGACCTGCTTCTCTTTCTCGCCAGACTGATTAGAGTCTCCATGGCTTTCATGTTATGCAAAGGCGATTCCTGTACAGCCAGAGTTAAAGCGGATATTTTGTCGGACAAAGTACCTCCTGCAATCACGCTGTTGTAGAAGGCTTGAGATGAAGATGAGGTCTGCGTGACTCGAAACGATTCGTTCTCTGCTTGGAGGAGAGATTTGCCGTGAACATGTAGTTGATCAATTGCCTGTGTTGATATTTTGGAATTGGCGTCTTGCTCTTGCTCGAAAGTTGTTGGTCCTTGGGCGAACCACTCAGGCCGAACAGGGCATCGTAGCTTGGGCTTGGAGCCCTTGGATTTTTCGAGCCCTACGCCAGCACTGTTTATCTTCGCGCTACCATCTTCATTACCGTCAGCATGTTGCCGGACAAGAGTGGTAGTGCCGTTGACCTTTTCATCGTTCTGTTCATCACTTTCACTAAGGTCATCGGGATTGCGAACCAAAGCGATCTCTTTCAAGATATTCGCCATGCCAGCTTCCAAGGTCTTCTTGTTCTTCTTGCTATCTGGCTGGTCATTGCTTGTATCTCGAGGCTTATGACCTTCGACTTCAGATTGTGAGTCGGCGCCATCTATAAGATCAATATCTTCCTGTGTACCTCCGAGTTCTGCGACAATGGCTTTGAGATCGCCATCCTGCTGAACTCTCGGTGCTGAGAGTTTCTGCTTCGGTTTGTCGTTGGCAGAAGGAGCAATGTTATGTTGTTTCACTTCTCCATTGTACTTTCTCTTCTTTCCTTGGGGCCTCTGGATTTGAGTTTCCTGCGTCGCATTGTGAGACAGACTACTCGGTCGATCCTTTTTCTTTCCCTTTGCCTCTGACTTTTGTAAATTGCCCTCAATCTTCTTTCGCAGGTCTTCGAACGACGGTTCTCGAATTGTTGTCGATGTGGACGCAGACGCTGTGGATTTGTGTTCCGGCTTATGAGAACCAGCTACCGAAGAAGCAGCTTCTTTTTGGTGTCTAGACATCTGCGCACGTCGTTACAACAGTCTGCTTTGATCAATGCCAACATTGACCTTCGTGCTGAAAGACTGAAGCAAAAACTTAAGATCGGTGATAATAAATCTTCCCGCGGAATTAAGAAGGTTTGTGGACCTGATGGAGAATGTGTTAGTACTAACCGAAGCTAGCGATAGACTAGCTGCGTAGGGCAAGGGGCAACACCAATTTGTACGTAGAGACAGTCCTGGCAGCAGGCACATATCATTTTCGATCATCTGCAATCCCTTGAACTCATTCACTGTGACTAGTAAATTTCACTTACCAACAGAGCCTGCAGATATAGATCAGAAAGGCTTGCAATGCACAAGCTCTTCTGAGCACCTATGAAAGCATCTCAGATCCAAAGCTCAACTTATTCAAAGGTATCGCGGTTCTTCCCACAACATGCTCGAAGCTTTCACAATACAAGAAGTAGACCTTCTCAAACTACGCAGCTAGCCCCAAGGCAGCTCAGGAGCGCCTTTTGGATTCCTCAAGTCAGTCTCGTTCAGCCAAGAGATGGCGTGGTTGATGCAAATCAGCTTCTTGTTCAAGCTGGGTACTTTCGTCAGGCATACTCAGGTATATTTCATATGTTACCCCTAGGTTTGAGGGTCCAGTCGAAAATCGAAGCTTTGGTCGACAAGCACATGCAATCGCTTCAAGCGTCTAAAGTGTCGCTGTCCTCAATCTCCTCGCAGAAATTATGGGCACAGAGTGGTCGCCTTCAGCATGGCACAGAGTTCTTTAAATTCCAAGACCGCAAAGGCGGAAAATGGCTGCTCGCTCCAACGCACGAGGAGGAGATTACCGCTCTCGTTAGGGACCTCATACATGCCCCTGGCCATTTGCCAGTAAGACTTTATCAAATTTCTCGGAAATATAGAGACGAGAAACGGCCTCGAGGTGGACTGCTTCGCGGCAAAGAATTCATCATGAAGGATCTCTACACGTTTGACAAAACGGAAGAAGCTGCACGTGCAACGTATGCCGCCGTACGCCAAGCATACAACAACTTATTCGATGAAATCAAACTGCCCTACGTCGAAGCACGCGCTGATTCTGGTAATATGGGGGGTAGTTTGAGCCACGAGTTTCATTTCCCCAGCAATTTAGGCGAGGACGACATTATCACGTGTTCACGTTGCAACTATGCCAAAAACGAGGAATTCGTCTCTCCTTTTCAAGTCACAATTTCAAATCCTCAAATCACTGCAACAGACAAGACGGAAGACGGTGCTCACACGTCACAACCACTGAAGTGTGAGACGTTCCTAAGCAAGGATCGCAAAGTGCTTATCAAAGCGTACATTACCAGCACCAACTTGCACGGAGAACCAAACACCATTAATCCGTTCGCAGTCAAAGAGAGCATGGCTAGATGGGTGGCGATCGACACTGGAATCGAGGAGGCGGAATCATCATTCCTCGAACTCATCGGCTCAGGCGAAAAGCTCCAAGTCTACTACCTGTTCGATCAGCTTATTGACGATGAGGTAGCGCAGGCTCAGATGCACAACGATTCAGCCTGGCTGCAGCAAAACGGCTTGGAAGCTGCCATGGTCAAGATTGAGGACAACAAGACCAGCCAGAGCCATCTAATAAAGAAGCGAACTGGTGATCCTTGCCCGGACTGCGCAGTTGCTGGTCAAGATGGCAGACTCAAAGTAACAAAGGCTATTGAAGTTGGCCATACTTTCCATCTTGGCGACAGGTACAGCTCTAAGTTGGACCTTGTCGTTCCTTCAATAGGTCAGAACGTTGGTCAAAATACAAACTCTTGTGTCTCCATGGGTTGCCATGGCATAGGTGTATCCCGGCTCCTCGCGGCTGCCGCTTCAGCGCTGTCAGATAGTACTGGACTATTGTGGCCGAGGGTGATAGCTCCTTTTGAAGTCTTGATTGTGATCAATACAAAGCACAGGGATTCCGCCGAGACAATTGACATTGGCAATGAGATCTACGATGCTTTAACTAATCACGCCGAGCAGCCTGCTGACGTGTTGATCGATGATCGTGAAGACTGTGACTTTGGCTGGAAGCTCAAAGATGCTGATCTGATTGGATATCCAGTTATTGTAGTGCTCGGGAAAGGCTGGGTGAAGAAGAAGTTGGTGGAGATCCAATGTCGGCGTCTACAGGTCAAAGAACAACTGCCTCTCAACGAAGCAACCGACCGTATACGTACTCTGCTCAAACAACTCTGAGTCGAGTTCCTCCACTAAAGCGTCAGCACGACATCGCTACTTATGTATCAAGGTAAAACCAATCCACTTCAAATTCTCAAATGACCGCTTCACTCTTCTTGCCTATGCTTGCTAGGATGGCTGTAACGCGAAGGTCCTCAATAGCGACATGGTAACTGGACAGGAGATCCAGTACCAAGACAAAACACTTATTGATCCGCAAAGTATAGAAGGTGTTGACAACTAAATAAATCACGGTCATGGCACGCGTAGGTAGGAATGCCACGATGGGCTTAGCGAATTCCGCCGAACAAAGAATGATGGTTTTGATGTTTGCCTGGATCGGTATTTTCCTCGCTCAAGTAATACGCGGTATGGTTCGCTAGCGGAAGGCTGCTCCTTCATAGCGTGAAAGGACACCGCTGACTATCTAGGTACATGACACTGTTGTTTACCTCTTGTAGGTGAACCTATACGGATGCTGCTTCGAAAGAAATTTCCTTAGAGAATCGAGTCGTAACTTAAGCGCGAATCTCAAATCGCATCAACTGAACCTTCCTGAACTAGTTTCCTCCACTACAATTGTCGGTCGAACATTTGAATCGACGACTTGCGCCGGTAAAGGAGAGTTTTGCAGTGCAAAAATACAAATATCCTCTGGAGCGCAGGTTCGATATACTTGAGTGAAAGTGTATCTTAATTACACGATGGCAGGCTTTCTAGAGCTTCCAGTCGAGATCCGTCTGGCAATCATTGACTTCGTTCTGCATAGCAAGCGACATCCTCCTGTTGAGCACCGCGAGGACCACAATCGACAAAGAATGCAAACATCTGACGCTATGCGATGTTGGTTTTATGGTCGATACGTTCTCGTTGAGCGTGACAGCAGTCTCTACCGCCCAAACGCGTCAGCTCTACTGAGGGTGAGTCACCAAGTCAAGGGTGAAACGGAAAGTCTTCTGCAAAAACTGCCTCTCGAGTACGAACTTGACCTCGCCATCATGCAGGGCAGATCTCTCTGGCCTACTTGGACTTGCTTACCTGCCAAATCGACGACTGTGGATGTTGTGAAAGTCCAGGTTCGCGGTGCTGGTCCTGGTATGGCTTGCAAGCAGGCTTTCACACGGGGCAACGGCGGTCCTCCCATCTGGATGTGGTGGTTTTACAGCGTACTTGAACAATTTTTGAGATGTGGCATTGCAGCCCCGACCGACATTTCCAGGGAGGTCAGATGCATTCCGGAGTCAGCGCTGCATCAGCGAAAGATGGCGATGAAAGTACTTGATCTCGACTTTGTCGACGCTTTGGTGCCGGTCATACAGAGTCCTAGTCAAGAGAATGCTTCTCAAAGCTCGCGATGTTCTCATTGCGGCTGCGATGATCCTGTAGACGAGATATCGACTCTCTCACCTGAGTTTCTTCACAGAAACGTTGCCGACGAAATGTTTGTCCTACTCAACATGTCATCTGCCGTAGCTAGCTTGGGCGAGATACTGTATCAAGGCGTGGGATCTATCAGTTTCAGGCTCCGTGGATCAGTCCAGGCCGAGGTCGATCTAGGTGAGCTTCTTGGAAAGTGGCCACTCCGCTGGGGCGAACGCGACATGGGATTATGGCTAAAGAAGACCTACAAGGTTCGAGAAAGATTCGGACTTCATAACTCGGGAGGTACTCGATGTGATAATGAGGAAAAATGGAGGACATTCATGTACGATACACGGAATTTTGCTCCAGGTGCGCAGAAAACGTAGCAGGCCTTATGTGGGATGACCAACTTCAGGCAATCAGGCATCAGATGCGTTCAACATCCCAACTTTGCTCGTAGCACCTGTTTACGTCTCAGGTAGAACATTTTCGACAGAAATCCGCTCCAGTCCTGGATCGCTTTTAAAGACTTTGCAGCCTATTACATGCTCCACATCTAGGTATCAACAATATTGCAGCTTTCCAGATCTTCACATAGTCGCACACTTCGAATTCCGGCTCATTGTAGAGAAGATGTCGACTTCACAGACTGCAACAAGCAAGAGCCAGCCACAAGGTCTCGATATAACGACGCTTCCGATCCCGCAGCTCTCCCAGCTCCAGAGTCGCCTATCGCAAGAACTCGAACACCTTTCCAACTCACATGCCCGTCTCCGTGCTGCTCAAACCAGGTTCAAGGACTGCATACGTAGCATCAAGGATGGAGTCGAGGACAAAAAGCCCGGTAAGTCATCGAGAGTACCTGATCACAAATTTCTGCCAGGCGGGGGCACTTATTTTCCTCATTCATGCCGGCGTTGTTCATCGAAGCTATCTTACTAACCCTTCATCTGATGTCCAGACACATCTCTCCTCATACCTCTCACGACTTCCCTCTACGTCCCGGCAACCCTTTCGACTGTTGCTGCCCACCAGAAGCGTGTCCTGGTCGACGTCGGTACAGGCTACTTTGTTTCAAAATCCACATCTGACGCGACGAAATTCTACCACGGAAAAGTTGAGGATTTGAACAAAAATTTACAAGATATTGAGCGTGCTGTGGGTGTGAAGAGTGGAGACTTGAGATTGGTGGAGGATGTGTTGAGGAGTAAGGTACTTGCGGAGCAACAGGGAGGTCGAACGGAAGCCAGTGGGAGCGGCAAGGAGAAAGATAGTGCAGACTAAGGATGCATCTATCATGGAGAGCTAGAAAGAACAGAACTTGATTTAGCCCAAGACGCTGACGGCACTTTGCGAGGAATCCCGGGAAAGGATGTAAAGATGACGAGAGATCCTGGAATGGCCGAACTTTTGCTATGGGCCCTTTTCAGACGTGCGAAATGCGTCAATAATGAATACTACGGGACGCAACGAAACACTAAGAGGCCTCGGGCTTCTGCGCACACCCCTGGAAAAGTCGACAGAGGCAGATTTGCAACCCGTGACCCGCAGCAAGTTAAACCATCCTCAATATCACCGACAGCGGCCCAATGACAAGACGAAGAACCGCTATGTCGACCAGAAAATCAAGATAGGTCCACCTTTCCTCGGAATCTTATGCGGCTTCAGTGTTGCTTCTACATGAGCCTCTGCTGGTATATCTGAAAACGTTGTTGGGGCTGCAGTGTCGTTGTGGCAAATCCTGTGGTTTGCTATTGCTCCATCATGGAATCGGTCGTATCAGCAAGCAGACCCACGAAATCGAGCGCTGCAAAGGGAGCACTGTGAAGTCACTCTAAAGAAGTCGAGCTGACACGAGGTGGAGAGTGTCAGTGAACATTCGAAAAGACTACCAATGCCAATCATGACCAGCACGTCAATTGAGCGCGGAAGGGCCAGCGTAAAGGCTCTATGTCATATTAGGGTCTCATTCTATGCGTCCTCTATTTCTCAACTAGGATACTGCATAAGTATATCGTGCAATAGTCTCTCTATGGCAAGCATCTTTTTCAGCTCGCCTTCGCAAGTCTCACGATCACCGGCAATCAATCCAAGCTTGCAGGTACATCGAAACTGATTCCTCCAAAATGCATCAAACCACTAATAGCTTCGTACTGCTTCTAGGCGTTTGCTCCTAATCCTATCCCTTGCCGATGACTAGCGGCCCTCAAGATACACAATATCTTGGTGGGGGCATATGCCACCAGGCATCGCTGATGTCTCTCAATCTTCACATCCTACTCGTCCTGAACGCAGAGAAGTTCGAGTAGACTTTCGCAGAGCTGAGGAAAAGTGCGAGGAGGGCAAACACCACTCTCCCATTCGGGCAGAGTGCGGAGCCCTAGCACGTATTGCCCTAATAAAGTCTACCTCCACTCCTCGTTGCATTCGTATGAGTCTATGACCTTGTCTTTCAATGCTTATTCGTACTAATGCTTCCGTTCGCCTGGTTCGACCGCTTCGGTCGGCTGGAGATTTCGTTGATAGCCTTGCTGAGTATCTCCTGGATCTCTTCGACCTCTTTCATGAAATTTTTGAAGCCCAAGGGTAAGACCTTCGGGTTTTCCTCATCAATCACTTTCGGGAAGAAGGTCTTCAAGTCACGCTTCCATTCAACGTCTTCTCCTGGTTGGATGTTCGCTAGCTGCGCTAGGATCGAATCCCACTCTTCATAGTAATAGACGGCGCACCACTCAGTTCGGAGTGGGACCGAGCTGACTTCGCCTGGACGTTGGGGGAAGCAGTCGGTGCGACGCAATTCAAAAGTGCCCTTCGTGTTCTTGAAGGGGTATCGAGCAATGGTGATCTCTTTGACGGAACGCAAGCCTGTGTGCCCTTGTGGGAAAGCGACGTGCATGTGTGGTGTGAATCGGATTCCATCGCGTGCAGGTCTAAAGGAAATTGTGTTCTGGAATGAAGAGAGCTCTTTGCGAATCTTCAGGTTCGAACATAGCCCTGCCGCCCCAACATGCAATTGGTAGCCAACCCCGCCGATATCCATGTGGCTAATTTCGAGCAACTCCGTAACGTCTTGAGTAGAATCTGACAAATACACTAGCCATCTCGATGCGCTAACATTGGGATCATCGTGATCCATATAGCTTGGTGTGAATTCTCTTTCGAGTCTAAGCGTGCTGCCATGTTCTCCCGCAAAATCAAAGTGAACAGCCCAAGACAGTTCTGCTGATGATCCGAATTCAGGCAAAGACTCGATATAATCAACAAGTTCAAATGACGGGCCAGTCAGAAGTGGGGATTGCAGTACTTCCACTAAAGGTTCCTGGACCATATTGACGAATTCCTCGAACTTATAAGTGTGTTGACCCGCCTCCGTTTGCTTGTACTTGTACAACGCAATACTGCCAAACGAGATTCGCATGCGAACATGCTTTTGTGACACGTGGAGAGATTTGATACAAGTCTGTAGCGCCTCCTTGGTTGCACGACGGTATTTTTTGTTAGTCGTCCGACCTAATTCCGTCCACTGGGCAATCTCTTCAGTGGCCAGTGGCCGTCCACTTAGCTTCGGCAGACTCACGGTGGCGTCACGGACGATCAGGGAAATGAGACTGACCTGTTCACGAAAGTTGGTCTCGGAGGGCAAGCGACATTGAGTTGCACGAAGTCCAGGTTTCTTCTTGCGGACCATTTCGTTGGTGAGGCCCAAGAGTCTGTTGTAGACTTGAAACAAATTCGGTTGAATGTCGCCAGCGACTACGGTCTCCCTTACATCTCCGCGGAAGTGCGTTATGAAGCAACGATACCTCTTACGCAAATCCTCAAGAATACTTTCATCGTAATCAGCGACGAAGTTATCTAGATCGTAACCCTGAGGCCAAATGAGATGCAGCTCGAATGGCTGCGCAGTCTTGTCTCCATGTTGTTGGTACATATTTTGTTGGTGTGTTGCAAGTGTCTCGCGTATAAGCCGATGTTCTTCACGGCCATCAAACGCGTATTGCTTTTCCCAAAGACCACCGCCATTTCCCTTTTCATACTTGCCACCCTTAGCACTTTTCCCGGGACCCTTATAATGCATTTCCCAGGCTCGGAGTGAGGCCTTGGCTTTCTCGACCTGGTCGGCCGTCCCCCAGATTTCGAGCACATGGCTCGTGGTGGCTGGTACAGCCACGAAAGCGTCAGTACTGATACTTATTTTGGCAAGTTCATCGCTGGCAGCTTCGGCTGTCTTCAAGTACTTGCTTGCAGGAAGACGTTGTGCGACCTCTTCGAGGCTGTGCATCATTTCGAACTTGTAGTCAGGTTTGTCTTTAGCCTTCAAGTATTTTTTATATGCCTCCAGATTGATAACTCGCCGTTGAACGTGCTTAGCGTTCATAGCCAGAGGTGCTTGATTGAAGCCACCCGAACTAGAACTCACTCCGGGCTGAAGTCCCTGTAGTCCAGGCCGGTAGCTTGGTGGAAGGACGGTTGATGGTGATCTGGGAGTTTTGCGTTGCTTCTGCTGATTCGCCTGTCTTGCTGCGTCGAGGGTCGTTCCTTTCGGAACAATGTAGTTGTGGAGTGGATTTGGCGGGACTGCAAGGAGGGAAACATTGAGTTGAGTCTTGACGGGCTCCCAATCACCATCCCAATCACCTTCGTAGCTAAAGCATGTCAGTTGAGTACCTTTCAGGGGCTAAAAGCAACACACTCGCTCATCTTGAACTTGACACGGGCCTTGACCGCTACAGGCTCGATGCTGGCTTGCCTCTCTAGCAAGAAGTGAGATCGGAAAGATGTGTTGAAGATTGCGTGACAACTTCCGACACCTTTGTGCTTGATCAAGCCTTAAACGGCTACTTCTTGGTAATATAGGAAGACCAGATCGGAGAATGTGGCTGTTTCTTGTCGATCGTGATCATAGGCCAGAATTCAATGTGCAAGGTTAAATAGGGCGTGAATTCTACGTTCAAACAGGCTTTGTACTGTCCTTTAAATTTCTTACTGTAGAAACAATGAGAAAGTAAGATGCATGTATATCTCGATATTGATCTTCCACCCCTACCTCACCGACGCAGTGAGGCAGGGATGAAGTTTGTGGTGATATGGCTTGTTAAATCAGTTAGCGCAAAGTCGGTGAATGTGTTTTGAAAGCTTTGTACTTTAACAAAGTAAAGAGCTCTTGGTTTGTCGTGACGAGCACAAGATCTGAATCGGTTGACAGCACAGTTAGCAGTCAGTAAATAGTGTTATCAAAGGATTGTTTGTCGCCAGCAGAGAAGTAAAAGGGACACAAGTATAATGATGATGTAGGAGTAGCCCCAGCGTGTCCCAGATCGCATTACTTTCCTATTGCAGCTTCTGCACTTTACACGTGATGGTTTGACGCGTGCGACGCGTGAGCGTGGCTACTCGTCTGTGGCAAAGTGTGGAATAAGGAGTTACCGAGAGGATCGACGGAGACATAGAATGAGCGATATGTCTCAAAGCAAACGATGGTCTACTAGAGGAGGCTTATACCGGGAAGACTCTGATGATGAGCTTGGATATGAGGATCACCCGTGGAAATGGATCTACGATGAAGGAAATTCAAGCCTCGCATTGGATGACACCAAAGCGTCCAAAAAACGCAAAGCCAGTGCTATGCTGGCAGATAATATGAAGAAGCCAATCTTGGGCGCAAGGATGGGATCATTCACTGTCCGAGTTGGAGATGCTGTCCTATTGAAGTCGCCCGAGCAGGGAAAGGACTGGGCAGGCTTGGTTTGCGCATTCTCGGATACAAATGAAGATGAAGAAGACGAGATGTGTGCTCACATACAATGGTTCTGTGCGCCTGATGAGCTTCTGACAGGATCTGGGCGAAGATCAAAGTATACGCCCGAGTCTCTCTCGAATGAGACCTATATCACAGCTGACTTCAACATGAATCCACTGACAGCTATCAATGGCAAAGCGATTGTTTTGTCAAAAGATGAGTTTCTCAGGACCTATCCAAGTGGACAACCACCAAAGTCGAAGGCCGAAGCCAACAAGTATGCTAAGACGATAATGTGCCGACGAGCTGTCAAGCAACGCAACATGAGTTTCTCGCCGGAGTTTGACTGGTCAGAATTGTTCAAGGGACCGGAGGATCTCCTAGACCTCTTAGACTGGGTACAGGAACAAACAAAACGCAGGCCAAAACCCAAGTCTGATGACGAGGGGTATTCACAGAGAAAGGAGATGGACGAGGAAATGACTCTGTCAACTCCAAAGAAGCGCACGAAAACTACATCCAAGACAATCACCCCAAAATCTACGCATAAGTCGACATTATTTACCACCCCGACGAATAGACGCATCATGGTCAAGAAACCACTCGAGATTACCCCTTTAGGTACAAGGATGGTTTCCCCAGATCGGCTCATGTCTACTCCCTACACGCATGCGAGGACAACTCTACATGTTTCTGCGGTCCCGGATTCATTGCCATGCCGGACCACCGAGTTCGAGACTGTGTACTCCCATCTACATTCAGCTATCACTGATGGTTCAGGAACATGCATTTATATTTCAGGTACTCCAGGAACGGGCAAAACAGCAACTGTGCGTGAAGTCGTTGCGTCCTTACATCAGGCAGTTCTTCAAGATGAGCTCGATGGCTTCAACTTCGTCGAGATCAACGGCATGAAAGTTACGGACGCCCATCAATCCTATGCGCTCCTTTGGGAAGCCTTGAAAGGGGATCGTGTTAGTCCCAGCCATGCGCTGAGCTTACTCGAGCACGAATTCTCACATCCCAACCCTCGACGGATCCCCTGCGTTGTGCTCATGGACGAGCTTGATCAACTCGTAACCAGGAACCAAAGCGTGATGTACAATTTTTTCAATTGGCCGGCACTTCGGCATTCCAGGCTTATTGTTCTTGCAGTTGCTAATACGATGGACCTCCCGGAGCGAACGCTGTCAAACAAGATTAGTTCGCGTCTGGGCCTGACGCGGATCACCTTTCCTGGTTATACACATACCCAACTCATGGAGATCATCTCATCTAGGCTCGAGGGAGTACCGGGAAATATAGTTGAGTCCGATGCGGTTCAATTTGCCAGTCGAAAGGTTGCGGCAGTGTCAGGCGACGCTCGTCGTGCCTTGGACATTTGTCGTCGCGCCGTTGAGATTGCGGAGAAGCAGGCAGAAGATCAGCAACAGGCAGAAGCCGCAGAGGCGTCCGATGCCGAGATGGGCATCGACACACCCTCTCGGACGGGGCGAAAGAAGCAAACAGCCCAGAAGGAAGACAAGAGCCCTAAAAAAGCAAAGAAAGTCCTGCCTCGAGTCACGATTGCGACTATCAAAGCAGCAATCAATGAGTCTACCTCTTCGCCTGTTGCGCAATGTCTGCGTGCACTTCCCCTCACTTCAAAACTCTTTCTCGCAGCCCTTTTAGCTATGGCTCGACGCACTGGTATCTCAGAATCCACCCTCGGAGACATATTCACAGAATCTAAGCGGATTGCGGATGTCGCAGATCACGATGCCATTCACGACTTCGTCATCGTAGATCCCAAGACCCCAAGGCTTCTGACCATGGGTGCAGCAGCGATAGAATTGGTTGACGCTGGAATAGTTGTCATGGAAGCGAGAGGTCGTGGCGAACGAGCGAGTAAAGTTAGGCTCAAAATAGCTGAAGACGAAGTGAGGAGCGCGCTGATGCATGACCTAGAGGTCAAAGGCATGGGGTTTGAAGGCTACTAGGTAGGCACACCGCGTCGTAGTCTTCATTGAGATGCATTGGCTGTAATCTCACTTGTCTTGAAGTCCACATTGCGAATCTCGGGCGCTAGCTTGCTTTGTCCTCGGTAGGTGAGAGAGGAATGGAGCATCTCGGATGTGAGAAGGCCTGGTTCTCTTAAGGGCTACTGATGTTTCATGATTCCAACACAGAGAGAACCCTCTGCGTCAGAAAACATGGACCAAGGTCTGAGGCATCTGTTTGAACAAGTCAGAATCACCGGTCATTGTGCAGCATTGAAGAAAGGCAGCGCTAGTCAACGTTCAATCTGACTTGCAAAAGGCCAAAATGTTGCGTGCTTGCACTCCACGTCGCGAACACGAAACGCTCCCGAAGGTTTAGGGATCGATCCCGTGCGCTCCTGGTTGGATTTCCACCGAAGAAGCAAATTTGGCTCTTGGATGCCCAAAACGGATTGAAGGTGAAGATAGAGTGGCGACAGCATGTCTCGCTGGAGAAATATGATCTTGGTGAACGTAGCGGCAGCGATATGGACGTAGCAGGCAAGTCGGGCAGGTCGGAAATCCGAAGAAGGTACAGAATCCTTCGTGGTTATATCCTCTGCATTGCGTGACCTCCTGATGAATATCCGGAAACTCTCGTAGACGCCATGTTTCGTGCACCTTGCACCGGCCATGCCATTGCCATCAGTAACTGTACCTCGCCCTAATCTTCCCACTTCATAACTTCAAACCAGATCGACCCCAACCCGTCCAACATCTCAACACTGATGTTCTTGAGACTCTCAAAGCCTAAGCTGTTGTACAGTGGCCATCCCGCTGGGGTTGCAATCAGAGTCAACGGGATGGACTTTGATTTCGCAAGGTCCATGCCCCATTCGCAATTCAGGGCCCCGAAACCATGGCCATCCCAAGAAGGATGTGTTCCTAGGATGTGCAGATACAGCTGATGTGGATAGGCTTTCTCGATGTATTCATCTTCATACGCCGAAAATTGACGTGCGAAGTCCAGGCCGCGGGTCAGGTTTTGATCAATGTGTAGAGAACAATTGAATGGCTCGTCTTCGTGGGCAGTTTCCCAGGTTAGTGGCATGCTAGATTGTGAAATTGCAGAGCTTGTCCTCGAGCCTGGGAAATAAGGAGGCATTCTGTAGGTTTCGACGACATGAACATTTTCATGGCCCTCGCCAGCGGGACTGACAGTGGTTGGATCATGATCTTCATCTCTACTTTTAATGTTCCAGATGCCGATAGCTACCACACGCTCGGCCCTCTCAGAGGCGGAGTCCGGCACTGCGATGACCTTAGTGAACGTATTGCTCATGTTTCTTCTGCCCCAGTCCCGAGCTAGCGCCTGACGTGTACAGTACCAAGTGTACTCCTTGCAGCTCTCACCACAGAGCTCAATGTACTGCCATGTTGCTCCGGGTCGAAAGGCATCGATAATAACAGTCGTTATGTCATCGAGATCCGCCTCTGTCGCATCCCGAAATGAAAATTCGTCGTCTTGAAGAGAGAATTGGTGATGAACACTCAGCTGCTCTTGTGACTGATGCGGCCTGCACAGCTTCCGGCCTAGAACTGTTGAAAAGAGCTCTGCAATGGTGACACAGAACTTGAGAGCTAGCATGTCATGTCGACGGCGGCGCGGCTTTACATTTGTTGTTTGCACTTTAATGCGGCTTGAACAATGCTGCGTACTGTTCCACCAAAGCAGCTTTCCTACGAATCTCAGAGCGTGATCCTCAGCCTAAGCCTGCAGTGCTTGATTTCACAACAAATCAGTCTTCGGACTCGCATGGCATCACACTAAGAGGAGTAGCATCGAGCAGCACAAGACTTTGAAACTCGACTACGTCATTCAACGCACCACTGCTCCGGGCACCTTTTGCTCGAGGGTTTTGGCCGCTAGGTAACAGATATAACATCCATGGATGGGCGCAAGGCTCCCAGAACCACCTCGGAGGATTTCTTTGGGAAGCCAGAGTGCCCAGTTTTGGACTTGAGAAGACCCTATTCAGTATATCCCTGTCTACTTCGTTAGCTGGAACCAGTAATCATACTCTGCTTGAATGTCAAATGTTAAACTTCCTGATGGAACCAAGAGTTATCTAGGTCCGACTCCCACAACCGATAAGTTGACAGCCTCGATGACCAACGTGAAAATATTTGATGGAAACCAGCGAACGCCAGCAGTCGTGCGGCTATCTGACTGCAACGCACATCTGATACAAGCTATGTTATTGACCTCAATGCTGAGTCAACATTCTTGCTACCACAGTCGCACTTGTACTTTTCAGTGAAGTCCTTCAAGCTCAGTCCTTCCAGCGCAACGAGAGCTTCTTTACTTGCTCTGATCTTTGCATATCTTCCACCTGACCCAAAGCCTGCTGCCACCCTTCGGCCATGGATGAGCACGCCTGCCATAATTTTAGGCTCAACGCCTCCCTCGTTTATGGGATCATCTGAGTCCAGGATCCTAAATTGGCGACATTTATATTCATGAGCCAATTTCTTTATGAGGTATGTGGTTGGATGTCGGTTGGCAAAGTCATCATAATCAGACATGTTCTCGAAGAATTGTTTGATGTGATTTTCAAAAAATCGTTCCACCTCCACGTAGGCGAAGTTCGAATCTACAAGTACAGCACCGAGGTAGGCCTCAACCAAGTCAGAAAGTGCTTTTGGAGGACTTTCAAGTACGGTCCAGAAACTTTTAGGGCAGTCAGGCTGCTGAAGAGCATCACGCACTTTGGTAGCATAGATCTGGATGTCGCCAATGAGCTTTGCAGTTGTCACAAACATAAATTTGTCGAAATCCAATGTGACCGCTAGCGCAGCAAGAAACTTGTTACTTACCATGGCCATCTTGTGCTCTGTGAGCCATTGGGGGTTTCGGGTAGGATTCGTATTGAAAAGCCACGAGATGCAAACCCAATCTAGGACTGCGTCCCCAAGAAACTCAAGCCGCTGGTGATCGGGGACTGGCGAATTCATGTCCGAGCTATGCGTAAAAGCACTTCTCAAGAGCCGTGGATACTTGAAACTATAGCCTGTCTTTGCTGCGATTCGTTGAGCTCGATCATTCGCAATGGGATCGTTCATCTGCAGCGACCAATCTGGAGCATTGTATTGGGAAGCAATCTCTGTCCAGCTATTAATGGTATGATCGCTTGACTGAACCAATTTCGTGACGGCTCGAATTGGTAGGTCGAATCTGTGTTCAAGAGGCAGATTCTGCGAAGCAATCACAGCGGCTCCTATAATAGCTTCTGATATATCTGCAATGGTTTTCATGCTGAGATATTGTGTTCTAGCAGGGTGAATGACAGGGACAGGATTGTCCTTTTTAGCTCCCCTACCTGAAAGAAGCTTCAAAAACTCCGGATACCAGGAATTTCTGTCGAAACCCAAAGTTCTGGCATACGTGAAAAGCTGCATTTCGTCGGAAGTTGCAACGTTGAAGAGATTGCGGTTGCACAATATTTCCATACGACGACAGTGCATCCCCTCTTCATTACACACAGTACGGTTGAAGACAGTCATCGTACTTGTCATCTTCAGTAAGCTGTCACCTAGAAACTCGAGACGCTCGTAGTTTTTGCCCATGCCTCTTTTACCCGGGGTTTGTATCTGTTGGTCCTCGACATCGTTGTCTGCGTCTTTAGTGAAAGCTTCCAGCGCAAGATCGGCAGAGATTTCTGGCAGCCCGAGTTTTTGAAAAGCCTCAAGAGACATCATGTACGATTCAATTCGGTGAATAATTACAGGCCATAATAAGCACGAAGCTGCAAATTCGGGACTTATTCGTGCGATTTGAAGGGTTTGAGGTGCAATCAGGCAAGGAACAAGGTCTTCTTTCGAGGTAGGGTCGAGAAAATTTCTTCTCGTACCGACAAGATGCGCTTTGAGCACAGGCTGGTTGTGGTCGTATCCAGCTTCTGCTGGCTTTCTCCTCTTGGAAGCAGTCCATGAACTATCCGAAAAATCGATGATCGTAGCTCGGTTTTTCTGAGAAATTGGAGGAAGGTCATCAGGAACTGGATCAGTGATTTTGACGCCCTCAGCTACGCCTTTCGTGAAATAATGGAACCTTCCATCCAACGGGTCGCAGACAAATCTATTTGTCCAATCTGCAGTGTCGCTGCCCGGCCGCCAAGAAATCCGCTCAGATTTCGCAGCCTTAACAGTGGGAAAGTCGACAACAGCCTCGAGCGATTCAACGACTTGGGGTAGGGTGTTCTTGGTCAGGGGTGCCAACCAGTAAGACATCTTTGCAGGCTCTTGAGCATACACCTTGTTGAAGACATCTGCAAACACTCCTTCCAGTGTGAAGGTAGTCAGCTGGTTAAGCTCATCTTCCGAAACCGGGATGGTGGTTGTGATGGATTCAGATTCGATGCTTGTCTCGATGTTGTCTTCAAGAAAAGCAGAATAAGCTGGCATAACAGGTAGGGATATCTTCGTTAGAATCACTAAAGGGTCCAAAACGTATTTCAATGACTTTACTGGACGAAACCTTAGGATTGTGACATGTAGGTGTGTGGGTGCAACATCAAGGTACGACTTCCAACCTAAGGGCTTTATTTGCATGTCATAACCCTCTTTCTTCGACGTGACGGCAAGCCGAGCATTCAAATTCGCTGGCTTCAACTTGTGGAATTTTGAACCTAGGTCGTTGTCGAGAAAAGCCTTTCTTCTCAGTAAGATGCAACATTCCAAAGCTGCGGACCTTTTGGCTAGTTGTTTATTCGATTTCCAATGACCTCTACAGCCACGGATAATGCAAGACTCGTTTTCAGGCAGGCGAACGGTGTATCTAAACAAATTATTGTTGGTGTCGATTTCTTCCTCATACACTTCCCCTTCGTAAGCTCCGCGGTAGTGTAAAGTGGCTGCAAAGCCCGCCAAGACTAACATTGCATTGGAGTTGTCGCAGACTGCACCAGAAACGGTTTGAAAGCTGCGACCGCGAGCGTCCGCAGATAGCATCTTCGCTAGCTGGGTGCCGCGACCAAGCCGTCGGTCTGGGGCCAAACTGGCGCACCATTGCTTTATGTACTTCTCGTCTTCAATTTGATAATCCACCTCATTTGAGTGGTTTGGGTGCCCTAGTTCAATCATGTGGGCAAATGTCGAGTTCGGCATGCGAGCTCTTCCTTTGCTTTGCATGTATTGGATCGTGGTCTTGCACAAGTCGAATCGTACGCAGAGGTTGCATTGTGGAATATCCAAACCTTCGTCGGCCACTGAGGTCGCGAACACGAGGTTTACCAGGCCTGTTCGAAACCTGTGTAGAGTTTGTTCTTGCCGCTTCATCGAGATTGTGTCGAAAGCTCCACCAGCCACCCCCAGCAGGATGTCGCTTCTGATAACTGGCAAATCCAGTGCATTGAAGCAATCGTTCAGAACCAGCGCTTTCAGCCTCTCCTCAACAAACACAATGCCCCTTGTGCAGGGGTTGACGTGATAGTGACGCAACAGTTCATCATAGAGCAACTCGACTTTCGAGGACAAAGCGGACCGAGCTGGTGATTGGGTGGTTTGCATGTGCTCCTGCACAAGCGAGATGGTATTTTGTAATGCTTCGAGTGTTTGCTCTCTTTCCTGAATTGTGCCTAGCTTCGCATAGGTATCGCTTGCCTCATACTTCTTCAGAATACTCGAGGACTCATTTGCCGAGCCCCCGATCACATACTTCCAGACTCGATCTGCACACCAGGATCCGAGTTCTACTACCGCCCTTTCCGAGAAACTGAAGCCTTTCCGAAGATCTTTGCAGAAAGAGACTGTCCTAAGAAGGTGCTGATGAAGCTCCGTGTTATGCTGGGGTGGAAGATTTGGATATATCCATCTAACATCAATGGGCTTCGGCGCAAATGAAAGAAGGCTTGCATCGTCGGTTGTGACGATTTTCGCGTGGAGCAATTCCTCTAGGTTGGATGCACTTTCGGCGATATCACCTTTTGAATCAACGGCTGATGCAGTCATGCCAAATATTTTTGGCCTTTCTTCCGCCGAACATTTCACGTAATGAGACCGTATCAGTCGACTGTAAGTATGATCTTTTTTAGCGTGATGCGCTTCGTCAAAGACAAGGAGAGATATGTCTTGCATAGCTAAAAAAGCATGCATAAGTGCCTGGTCCAAGATTGCTGGGGTGCACACAACGACCCTGTTGTGTTCTTTGATCTTGTCCCACGCAGTTCGTGTTCCCAAGTCAGCTCTCTCGTTACCATGAAGCACAATAGGTTCGTCAATCAGGTTGTGATTTAGCACGCGGGCCTGCTGGTGGACGAGATGCACACTATCTTAGTTAGTAGCTTGCCAAAGCGCATTCAAAGGCATTACCTATTGGCAACAAAAAAGACAAGCTTCTGACGTTGGCCTGAAGCCCTGTTGATGCACTCTTGTTCGAGTGTATACCTGATCAGCAAGCATGCAATTAAAGTCTTGCCGCTGCCGGTGTCGAGACTTGGAAAAATTAGTTCAAAGCATGATGTTCCTGGTACGCACGTACACTGCAATGACATTCTCTTCTTTTGCACGCTCGAAAAGCTCCTGCTGATAATCGCGCACTTTATCGATAATCCGGCTCGCCCCGAGCTCTGCGGGATTTTCTGAAGTGCTTTGATCCTGGTATACACCTTTTGGTTGCATTTCGCTTCTATCTAATCGCCGATCTCGTGCATCCTGGAGTAGCGCTGCTCTCTCTGCAGCTCTGTTCGATGTGGCATAGTTATTAGTTGTCTCAGTATCGGAAAGATCCTGCTCTGAAACGATAGATTCGCTGCCATCGTCGGGCACTAATTCAAGCGAGCTGGCATTCTCGCCACTTGAGTTCACGTCACTGCCTAAAGGAAGGCACCCATAGGTCTTGGTCATGAGGTGAATACCAGCCATTACAGCGAGAATGTTGGCGAATCATGCAATGGTCATGGGCAGAAGGATGTAAAAATGACCATTCACACCAACGAAGAAACCGCAAGACCGCACATCTGAATTACTTGAAGTATGAGGGAAGTGGTAGAGAATCTGCCGGTGCCAGGTAATACGCATGACAAGGTGATCCGTACGGCATGAGGGGGTATGCGAGTAGAAATTTCATCATTGAGAGGCACGTTGAACGGGGACTTTTATCCATCGTGCGTGGAGCAAATTCCGTTCGTTTGCTGTGACAAACGATCGAGCCCAACTTGACAACTTACAGTCTAAGCATCGATTCAGGCTGCAGGTTGTCGACGCAAGGCTGAGAGTCTGAGAAGTGACAAATAGGGGCCGAGAAGGTGTCCGTGCGCACGCGCTTCAAGCCTTGCGTCATTGGAACTGCATGCAGTTTTACGCGTGCGTTCATCAACATTAAAATATTAGCCGCGCATCAGGGGTTATGCAACACAATCTCGAACCTCCATGTTGACGTTGTACAGCAGCTGCAAAGGTAATCTTTCAAAATAGTCCACTCAACGACCATGAAATTTGCAACGTCCGTTTTCGCAGCGTCGCTGTGCTTACACGCTGTCAACGCTCACGGATCGCACACAACGAACAATGCTGGTGAGCAACCACGGCCAGACAGTTGGGCTTTGTGGCACCTTGAGGAAGAGCACCGTGAGACTTGACCGCAGGTGGAATGGCTCAATTATGGCTGACAATTTTGCTAGATATCTCAAACTTTGACCCGACATCCTTCTTCACTCTTCACGACTTTAATAACGACGGAGTATGGTCAGAAGATGAGATTCGACGGACATATGGGCTTGACGATGCTTCGCTGAAGGACACGCCGGAGCAAACGAAAACCGATGCTGTAAAGAAAGTCGTGTCTCTTTTCGACCCGGACGGAACCGGACAGATTACGAGGCCACAGTTCCTACAGCATATCAAGGCGGGGAAGTCTCTGCCCGACTTTGGGCTTGGGCCTGGTCATCACGGCGACATCGAGTACGAATATGAAATCCATCACTTCGAGAAATTTCATGGACCGGACACCACAGAGGAGGATTTGGTGCATCCAGAAGACATCGAACATTTCCGAATGCATGATCTGCTGGAAGAGGAGCAAGAAAGAATCGCCATGGAACAGAGTCAAAGCATTGTCGAGGCCAACATTCCGCTGAAATTCAAGAAACAGCAATGATAGAAACGAGTTCGATTTGGCGATATGTGCTTCAGCTCGAGCCAGTCAAGCTCAGATACAGGCTCGTCTTCCTTGGAACATACCCACTGAGAAATCGGTTTTACTTTGCTTGAGCTAGCTCACCGAGTGCTCGGCGGCCACACCTTGACATCAAATACGTAATGGCCTACGCCTGGTGCGTACGTTTTAACGAATGCCGTATGATCGCATGTCACTACCCATTCAAACCCTCTACTCTGCCAAACGAGTCGTTCTATCGTGTTGAGGACCGACTGTCGTTTCAGGTCAACCTCGGCAACCTCGGCATTCTCGTGGACATGAAGCCAACCACCTTTCTCACTGATGATGTTTATCGCCGATTTCCACGAGCCTTCACTTGATGGCAGTAGCCCGAGATTACAATGCCGAATATTCAAATCTCCCCTAGGCAGGGCCAGACTTTGGTGGAATATATCCACCACCTCTGGTGCAAATTTATTGTCACCCTGGAAGACAATACACCTCGGGCGTTGCTGATGTACGACTTCGATAGGAGGATTGCATTTGGCCGCGTCGAGGACATCCTGGACCTTGAAGACCTCACAACTGAATCCGTTCTCCTTGCAACCCCTTCTCAGACCCTCCACGCTCCAGCCGTTGATCTCCCAGGCGAATACTCTCCTCACGCCTTTTCTGAGATACGGAAGTGCAAAGTAACCAATACCCACGTACATATCAGCAACGTCCACACCGTCCAAAGATTGTTCAAGCTCGAGCTCGTTCAGGCCGGCAAAAGGGGGGTGGTTTTTTGCATTTCCAAGGATGCGTGCCTTTTCCCTGACATTGCCTCGACTGAACATGGTCCACCGAGGAGCCCAGGTTTGTTTGATGCCTGTTAGCTGAGACGTCTGTACCCAAAAAGCCGCTTCAAAATCTTTAGCGCTGGGTTCTGTGGCGGACGGAGACTGCAGTTGCGCAGGACCAAAGTCGCCATATATCGGCGTGAGGTTAATAGGTGAGCGCATAACATTCCCCAGGCTGTTCTTTTGGTTACTCTCCTGCTCGGGGATCATGAGCTCGATAGGTGCATTAATGGCCACGTGAGTGATCTTCAGGCCTGCTTGACAATAGGAGGACACTAACGTGCCGAACAGCCGTTCTCTTTGAGCCTGGTTCAGCGAGCTGTAGATGATCTGCCATCGGGTTGGATGACTCGTGAAAGTCACGGGTAGCAAAAGCATTGGAGCATATATTGTATAGCGCTTGGGGAGATCTGCGGATGGCAGATCCTCTACACCATGGATGCCTTTGAAGTCTCCCAGAACGTTGTTGTTTAGCGGCAGCCAGTTCGTTTGAGAAATAAAGTCCCTAATACCTCGTTCCAATGGATTCATAGACTTGTACTTGGCTACTTTAGGAGCCATACCGGGGGTATGAGTAGTGTCACCGCATTAGATGGCGTTGAAATGCCTAGGATATACTTAGCTTATCTCACATGCTACACTCATCCGTGACTGACTGATTGATATCGCTATTTCACGATGCCACAGTCCCTGAACTGTGTGACACTACGTTCCGTCAAAACTTGTTGACCTAGAAGTTTGACCACTAACTACTGAGGCAGAGCCCAGGGGGCGCATGTGGAGGACGACGATACGGCGGAGATTTTGACCGCATTCACAATTTTCGACACTAACACGCCCAACCGTAAAGTTTGCCTTTGCGGTCATAAGATTCTATCTTCAGTTTGTTTACATTCGCTCCCTAGTTGCGCGGAGAGGTGGAGGAGTTATAAAATGTCAAGTGAGAAGTACCCTTGCGATCGCCGCGCTGAGATAGCAAACTGACGAGGCATAGACCAGTATGAGGTGGCCGATCCGCCGACAGATGTGATCTCTGCCTTGCGCTTCTCACCATACCCGAGTTCATATAAATTCGTGGTCGCCTCATGGGACAAACATGTCTACCTGTACGAGATTGGCGACAACAAGCAGTGTACTCTTCTGAAGAAATTCGAACATCGAGCACCGGTGCTGAACGCATGCTTTGGCAAGGACGATGACGAGATTTACACGACCGGCCTCGACTGGGATGTGAGAAGGTTGTTTTTGGAAAACCCTGTGCTTTTGCGATGACGCTTGGACTGACGGCTGGCAGAATAGACGTTCCTTCGGGCACGCAGAGCGTGATCAGTACCCACGACGCAGGGGTTAGAAGTGTGGTATACAGCAAAGAGCATTCGATCGTGATCTCTGCAGCTTGGGACTCGACTCTTCACATTCACCCAGTAGAATCCGAGACGGAATGGACGTCGGCGACAATCAAGCTCCCTAGCAAGCCTTTTTCTCTCTCGCTATCTCCTAGCAAGCTGGTCGTGGCTATGGCGAATCGAGACCTGCATATCTATGAGCTGGCAACTCTGGCAAAGGAGTGCAAGAACACCATAAATGCACAGCAACCCAGTTTAGATATACAGCCGTGGCAGAGAAGAGAAAGCAGTTTGAAATTCATGACAAGAGCAGTCGACTGCATGCCTAACGATGAGGGCTACGCATCATCTAGCATTGAAGGACGCGTCGCGGTGGAGTGGTTCGATCCAAGTCCGGGCAGCCAAGCAAGAAAATATGCCTTTAAATGTCACCGCCAACCGGAAGACGATGTCGACGTCGTCTATCCAGTCAATTCGATCGCCTTTCACCCTGTGCACGGGACATTTGCGACAGGTGGTGGAGACGGAGTGGTTGCGATCTGGGATGCAATTGCCAAAAGGAGGATTAGAATCTATCCCAAGCTTGCTTCTAGTATCGCAGCCATGTCCTTCAGCTCCAATGGCAGAATCCTGGCGACGGCGATCAGCCCCGGGTTCGAGGATGGCAAAGACGACATTGCTGAAGGCACGATTGCTATTTTGGTGCGAGAGCTTGGAGAGAACGAAGTCAAGAGGAAAGTAAAATGAAAAGAGCAGCAGACGATTATCGAGCCTCTCTAGGTCTCCTTGCTGATCTGTGGCTCAAGGGGAGGGTATTTGAGGACGACGCTGTGTCTCTTCTCGCTTGCCCGACGCACTTGTACCGACCCATCTTCCATACCGAAATAGCCGGCGATCGGTCTCTGTCCGCCAATGACCTGTGCAACCTTTGCTTCAGGGCCAGTCGGACCACAAAATATCCCCACGCCTAGAACGCCATTGATGTTTTGGATAGCACGGGCGAGTTCCTCGACTTCCCAGATGCCATGCCGTGGATCCTGCTCTTTACCAGCTTCTACGTCTGAGCTTGTCAACAATGGCTGTGGGAAAGGGGCGTCGATGATGTAGAAATCCTGGTCGGTCTTTATGGGGCCCGCCTTGAGGACCAATCCTTCTCGCAGGAATGGTCCAACCCCCGTCGGACTTTTGCTTCCCAATACTTTCAGTCGGGCTATGACTTGCCTCGCAGCTTTGGGCTCGACTTCAATGGGTATTGTGGGCCACTTGGTCAACAAGCGGTTTTGAAGCTTTCGATGATCAGCCACACATACAAATTCATTTGCCCTCATGGCAACAAGCTTCTCCTGGTACAAGCAGGCACCTCCTCCTTTGATGCAATTCAACTCATCGTCCACCTCGTCGGCGCCGTCGAACGCAATGTCAATCATAGTATTATCTGGCAATGCATCGAACTCTATCGGCAGCAGGCCAGCCTTTATTATGAGCTGCTTGGACTGAAACCCTGTTGGCACAAAGCCGATGCGCGAAAGGTCCCTACCAAGGTCTTTAATTGCGTCCACGACGTAGACGATCGTCGTTCCTGAGCCAATGCCAACAAAGCGAGGGTTGTCTGGGAAATGATTTTTCACGGCTTCTTTTGCTGCAGCCTTTTTGGCTCCTTCAACGTCGACCGACATCTTGCGTATTTGCACCTGGTTGAGGAATGAACGCCGTGCGAAAGCGGTGGTTGCTGCCCTTCTAGCAACAGCGACTGGGAAGTGTGGTTGAGACAATGGGTGCTTCGTGGAGCAGATGGGTTGGAAGAGCGTCAAAACTGCACCCTTGTAAGTCTGTCTGTCTATAGATCCACCAAAGTAGAGCTGCCGGACTCACATCCTCGAAGCTGAAGGCCTGTCCTCATGCACTTAAACTCGAATTGGCATGAACTCTGCCTTATATCTAATTATCAAACCCAGCCTATTTCATTGCAAACTGTGCAGCCACTACAGAAGACCTATTGCAAAGTATCACTTTAGGAAGCACGAGAGAACCGTAAGTGGGGTAAAGATATAGGAGTTTCAGCATGAGCGTAATCACGATGCGGGCTTAGTATGAAAAGTCGAAATGACGCACGCATACGGGGGAACCGTGGGGCATCAGCAAACTGAACAAACAATTTTATAGACCGTACTGTCACCGGAACCTGAGCGATCGTGAGCGAGCTCGACGATGTGTTATTTCCGACTTGCATAGTGAAAGCTGGGCAGCGTTAGACAGGTTGTCGTTCGTTCCTTAGGAGTTTTTTCTTAGCAAGCACGCAATTTAGTTTCACTCTTGCGTTTGTCTACTCTTCCTTCATCGTGTTTCTTTGGAATTAGGAGACATCATGACCAAGAATGCGCCACGTGAAGTGACACCACCCCCAATCCAGGCACCTACTGCGAAAGAAAAGAAGTACGACCGACAACTACGTCTCTGGGCCGCTGCTGGTCAAAAGGCCTTGGAGGAATCGCACGTCTTGCTAGTCGTGGGAAGTCTTATTGGATCGAATTCTAGTGTGGCGGGAGCGGAAACATTGAAGAACTTAATCCTACCGGGAATTGGGCACTTCACAATTGCAGATTCTGCGACTGTGACTGAGGCAGACTTGGGTATTAACTTCTTTCTTGAGCCGAACAGCCTAGGCAAATCAAGGGCAGAGGAGACCACCGGGTATCTACAGGAACTGAACCCGGATGTTGAGGGTCATTATATATCCGAGCCACTATCCCAATGGCTTCCGAGGCAGGACTCATTGAGACCATATAATTTAATCCTAGTCTGTGCACCATTACCACATGAAGAGCTGCAGAGACTGTCCAACTACACCCTTCAACAGTCCATTCCTCTGGTCCACATCAAGTCTGCTGGCTTTTATTTCACGGCTTCAGTCCAGTTACCAGAGGAGTTTCCAATCGTTGACACCCACCCTGACGCTGAAACAACCCAAGACTTGAGGCTGCTAGCCCCTTGGCCTGAGTTGCAAGCAGCCGAGAAGGAACTCGGAGATCTCGCAGACATGTCTGATCATGATCACGGTCATGTTCCCTGGCTGCTATTGCTGCTGCACTACCTGGAAGAGTGGAAGCAGACACACGAAGGACAACCTCCTTCGTCGTTCTCTGCCAAGAAGGAGTTCCAAGGCTTTGTAGCATCAACGGCACGAACAGGGAACCCTGAAGGCGGAGAAGAGAACTTCGACGAAGCAGTTGCTGCAATCCTCAAATCTATTAGTCCGCCAGTCGTGGGTAGCGGTTGCAAGGAAATGTTCGAGATGGACTCGTGCACAAATCTGACTGGGCAGTCGAAAAATTTCTGGTTGATAGCAAATGCGGTCAAGCAATTCTATCGAAAGCACTCTGTTCTACCACTTCAAGGAGGCCTTCCCGACATGAAAGCCACATCCAGCGGATACATAAAATTGCAGACCCTCTACAAATCCAAAGCACGGTCCGACGTAGCTGAGATTACAAGCATAGTCCGCCAGCTTGAATCTTCTCTGGATCGACCGTGTTCCTCCCAAGTTCCAGGCTCTGAGATCGAACAGTTCTGCAAAAACGCTTCTTTCGTCCGCGTGCTCACCAATCCCTCCAAACTGGCACTTCCAGAACTTCGCCTGATGCAATCAGATCCCAAAACCCTAGCGAAACTCTCTTCGATGCTTACAAATTACCAAACGATCTCGGAAGTTTTCCTTGCCATGAATGTCGATAGCATTCCTTCGTCTACATTGAACGAACTCCGGACTGTGGAGGACGAGATCACAGGAGACGTCATTGGACATCGAATAGACCAGGCCATCGAAGAAGCAAGGCGCTGTGAGGGCGCAGAGTTGCACAATACCAGCAGCATTGCTGGTGGCGTAGTGGCACAAGAGGTCATCAAGCTCTTGACTCGCCAGTATGTCCCAGTGGATGGAGTCGTGGTTTGGGATGGCATCAAGGCGAAGACGGAAATCGTCAACATATGAGATCTAGAGCCCGTTCCAACAATCCGGAAAAAGTCCACATTGTTTTTTTTATTTCATCCTCCCAACCGAAACACAAGTCCAAATTCCGAGGGTTCAGTCGATTTTGGTGGGGGCATAAATCCACAACAGCATGAAAGTCACAGTAAAACTAGGCCTGGATCCCTTACACTTTCGCAAACAATCTCCTCGCTTGTTTGCCAATCTCACCGAGTTCTGTGTCTAAAACGCTATCTCTCCCCCCTACCTCCATATCAAAAGGCTTTGCTCTACTTAGCACAATGTTTCTTGACTTCATTTTCCTCTGAAATGGACGCATTTGTTACACGGACTTTCTCAGGTCTCTATCTCTCTCCCCCTCTCGCGGAAACCCTGTCAGGATGATAACGATCGGGCCGGGTAGGCAGCCAAATTTAAAGATCACCATACAACACGAGGGGATACACAGTCAATAGTTACGACACAGCCGCACGAAAAGGGACGCAGGTAAGCAGCTGCAAGACATACGGTTGGAAGCAGGGCAAGGAACAAGGGAAATACTCTAGTAGTGCGAGGAGGAGAGGCAGTGTTCGAGGGGGGGAAATGCGCCAGACGACAGTCGTAGAGGTCCCATGGTGACAGTCATAGAAAGAGACGATGACTAGGGCGAATAGGACTGAAACGGGCACGAGGTTACTAGAGTCTAGTGCATCACATATAGGGACAGGCCGGATGGGCACCCACAGGTGCTGGTGCAGGAGGGATGGGGTACTGGAATTTGGAACGTCTTCGAGAAAAGAACGGTTATTGATAGAAGGATGCTCGCCGTCATCAACAATTATAGCTTGCAAGATATGGAAAGGCTAAAAGGCTGTGATAAATTTTCGTAATTAGGTAACGGAATTCCATCACATTTCGTGAGCCGAAATCGGCGCAAAGAAAAACTTCAATCGCAGACGATTATCATGCTGTCTGATAGAACGATACAGACACGCCATGAGCCACGGTCAATGATTTGTCGCAACGGTTGCATACTATTTGTTCGCGCTACTCTGCTCTATGAACATTTTTGTTCAGCTGTTTTACAATCATAGTTGGGCTTCGGTTTTGTGGTCCCGCCACTGCCGAAGACATACTAATGGTACTTTTTGTAACACGCTTTCCTTGCTTACTAGATTCATTCTGTTGTTTCAAAGTAATGGCTGCCCAAGAGGCAGAAACTATTTTTCCTTCCATCGACGTTACCGACCTGGAAGTATCGGAGATATGTTGAGTCCGGGAGCCGCATTCGATGCGTTCGCGTTTGACGAATTGTTCAGATATTCGGCCGGAATTCGTGGCATCCGCGGGCTCTGACCAGTGCTGCTCGTACCAGAGTATTGATTCTGACCAGAAGATGGAGCTCGCAGGCGAGCTTTCCCCTTGGCACTCTCGCTCCTTCCTCCAGTGAGTCGCCTCATGCCTCTCCGCATAAATCCAGCCGAAGTATCCGTTGTCAGTGTAGGCGTTGCGTTGGCGCTCCTGGCTCCACTCTGCGGAACGGCCGGGGCAAGGCTGGGAAACGGGCTTTGCTCAGAGTCCGAAAGTACTTCTTCGGAAAAGAGACTGTCTGCGAGCGATGACATGCCAATAACCGGTGTTAACATGGGCAATGGACCTCCAAGGGTGGGATTGGAGACAGAGTATTGATTTGCTGGTGACGTTACTGATCGAGCGTGCATGCCTGGACGCTGAGGAATGCCAGACGAAGGTGGATTTGTACCGGGGGATCGCTGATCGATCGTGGGAAGGGAAGGTCCCGGTTCTCCATCTTCGCTCGCTGGTACAAGAGGCGTCTGACCTGCGTTCGCCACGGAGAAGAAACTGAGCTGGGGTTGCCCACCCGCGCTGGAGGGGACTCGTGGATCTGCAAAACCAGTATGGTACCCAACAGAGGGTGATGTACGGCTGAGGGATTTGGAAATGATTGGTGCTGTATGCTGGTCATACACGTTAGTCTCGTGATCTCCATCTCCGAGGGAGGTGTATGAGCTAAGTCCACCACTAGTTGTGGAATCCAGTGTCGGGGTGGTTGGAGAGTCGGTCTCTTCAAAGAAGTCATCGAGGCTGTCCAAGCTGCTAATAATGTCACCCATACTGATATCTGTGGTTGGCTCGAAGGCGCTAAATGTGGTTGTACTCGGCTGAGGAGGAAAGTACGAATCGCAATATTCGTCTTCGGTTTGAAAGTCAATTTCGGGAGTTTGTGACGGACTTTCACCATTGCCGTCATTGCCGCTACAAGCGTAGAAAACATGATGAACATTGTTTCGTGTCTGTGCAGCAAGGATGGCCGGGGCAGGGACTGACCAACCGGACACTTCTGGAATACCGTAAAGGCTTTGTGTGCGCTCGTACTCCTTACGCACGGCTCGCGCAGGACCAGATGCCATACTCATCCGGAGATGATCTCTCTCTGATGATGTGAAATTGACCTCCATGACAAGATCCATCACTTTGAGTGCCTGATCACAGAGGTCGGTTTGTAAGAGGCGCAGCAACGGCGAAATCAGGTCTGCGCCGTGATCTGCGATCTTAGAATTTTTCATTTCTACGAGAGGAATCAACATGCACAATATCTCGAGGACACGGATCCGGAACCAGGTGATTGGATTGTTGAGGAGGCCAAGGACGAAGATTAAAGCCTCAGCTTCAGCGTCGGGAAAGAAGATGACCTTAACACTCTGAAGAACGGCTAGGATTTGACCTTTTGGAGATAGGTGGCTTTCAGGAGACATCGAATTGAGTGCTTGTTCAAGTTCAAAGCGTTTGGCAGAGTGTGCAGCTTGGGCTAAAAGAGATGCGGTGCCGTCGAGTGTGCCGAAGGTGTCTGGCTTTTCCAAGCGATCTAGAAACTGTGGTAGATGGGCAAGGACGTTGAAAAGTAAGCGATTGCTGCGACCTAGAAGATCACTGTCTGGATAGAGGGTCAGTTTCTCCAAAACCACCAGTGATCGTTCGACGCAAGACGAAGATCTCAGGCCTTTATAGACCAGAGGTTCTATGCCATCGAAGTCTCCTTCCCAATCTGTTGGTTTCGCCTTCAGTGTTGCTTCGGCAGCAAGTGGATCTGCAAAGTCGAAATTTCCTGCAAGTTGCTCCAGCATTGCCATGCTTTCAAGAAATTCTCTTTCATGTATTGTGTTAAGACATGCCACGGTTGACCATACAAGTTGAGGGAATTTCAACAAGCTTCTGGTGTCAAGACCAGCAATAACCACTTTCAATGTAGTCAGTATTTCGAGTGAAAATGTCTTGTAGTCAGCATATTCCTCTGCGATGGTGTTCGAAAGCCGTGCAAGCATGTCTGACAGAAGACCTGAATCGAGCTTGACAGAAATGCATCTAAAAACTTGGAAAGAACGGCAGGCAAGGTGACGAACAGGACACACCGATGCCCAATGTAACGCTTCTTTTGCCCAGGCGTCGCTAACCGCGTCAAAGACGGAGTTGAAAACCTCAACGACCTGATTGGCAAGATGAGACATGCCAATAGGAACGCGAGCGCCGCTACTTTCGATATCCTCTTTGCTTGTAAAATCTCCGTACGTCCATGAGATTGAGGGATCATGGCTGCGAATAGCCTCAACGAGGTCTTCACTTTCCTTAAGCCGTTCGGTTGCAGAAATGGTAGTTTCCATGCTTGCAACAACCAGGCTATGGAGCAAGTGTATAAGCATTTCTCGGGCATGTTCTTGTACCGTAGGAGTATGGTGATCCCAAAGAATAAAGATCGCGTGTAACAGTTTCAGCGCGTTGGCTTGACTGACTTGTACTGGAGGAACAAGAAGATCGACAAGGAGTATCAGAGCAACTTGGCCGAGCGAGAGGCTTGTTTGCCTGTTGCCCATCGGAAGGACAGTTTCGAGATTGGCGGCATAAGGTAAATGAGATGTATCGGGTGATGGCTGGGCTGACGGTTTTCTTTCGTTGGGCATGTTTTTGGGAGCAAGTTGCAGGAGAAGGTATTCAAATATTTTCGAACCAGCCGGTGTCGTAGACAGATAGACAACAATCTGTTTAGCGCAGTAGATGAAGGTTTGTTCCCGTCTTTCCAAACACACTTCGGTAATAAAATCGAGAATTAACTGGACATTCCCACCATACGGACCAGTCGCCAAGGCTTGCCAGAGTGCTTGGACTTCATTATGGATAGACGTAGCCGACCGGACCGTAATCTCAATCATATTGGCAAGAAGCATGTACGAAAGGTCTGTAGGGGTGTTGGTGTTTGGCAAGACCTGCAGCTCCAAAGTTTGCAACCAGGGTAAAATGGCCGCTACCATGCTTCTTTGGATGTCAGGCACTACGTTGCGAAATTGGAGGCAGAATTCGGAAAATATATGGAAAGCAAGATCTGGATGAGTCTGAGCAAGTCGGCGAGAGTACTCGAACTGGGCGGCTTTGTAGACTGCGCGGGTTTTGTCAGAGATGCTAATGTCGAAGTGTTGCAAATTAGAGCTCTTTTGCTCTCGGTCGTCAAGGAATCGCAATAATCTGGCTGAACGAATGCGTATATCTCGACTGTCATGTCCGAGCGTAAAGATGACGGCACCGAGAACTTTGATACTACTGATGGGAAAGTGAGGTTTTTGCATAACCACGTCAGCAACAACTTTGAAACAGTTCTCCAAAGCCACAAGACCCTTCACTCCGTAACAGCACTGAATCGCATGCTCAACAAAAATTGTCGTGTTCACGTTGTGAAGAATTAGGTTCTTGAGTGCGCGCTGACCAATTTCGTGGAGTTTGTGTTCTCTTGAAGAAAACACTGAATCAATCCACGACAGCATTCTTGAAACGTTGAATTGCAAGAGCGTGTTTGTATCTGTCACAACGCTCACGGGACCAGCACAAAGAGTAGCCATTGCACTTAATGCTGCTGTTCTCAAGGAAATTCTTTCTTTCACCAGCGTGCTTTTGTCTCCGGATTCATTCTCGGGCCAAAAAGATCCTTGCATGTCGGAGCGGTAGCCACACCACTCTTCCATCAGCATAAAGGCAGACTTTCGTGCTTCGAACGACATGTAAAGATTGTATTCTGGCAGACGCTTTACATTGTCATATGTGACATCTACCAGACCACAGTAATGCAAGCGCAGACGAGAGTGCTTCCAATCCGAGTGAACATCACTATCGCTGAGAAACAGTCGCAATTCTTTGGCATAGTTCATCAAGTTACCAAGAATCCACTCGTCATGCAGGATCTCGTCATGACGCAGGAAGCTGGCCGTCAGCTTGTAGATGCACGTCACTTCTGTTCGCATTCTTTCAGTCATTTGTGACCTTGACGGACTGCTAAGAGTTCTTTGGTGGGCGCCTCTTCTGGCTTTAGCTTCGTCGTTGCAGGTAATGACTGCATATTGAAGTGACTCGAGAAGAATGCGGTAAAGCTTCCGATTAATTGAGCCTAGTGCAGTGACAACAGCAGATCGAAGGGAGTCAACCGCAGAGCCAAGTAAAGGGATGACCGCCGAGAAAAGAGCACGTGCGGAGATAAGCTTGTCTTGCAGGCCTGCTGCATTTTTTGACGCCTTTCTAGAATGGAGCATGTTATCAAGTTGACCTCGAGACTGGCCACCTGTGGAGCTCAAAGTGACACAGGCCATGACCAGATACAATTTCCATTGGTCAAAAAACACGTTAATCGGAGTGTAGGAGCTTCTTCCGAAGAGTTTAAAATCCTTGGTGCCAGCTGGATTACTGGCAATTCTCTCCACGTCTGGCAGCATGAGCGCGAGTCGGTCGCAAACAAATTCTCTGCTCAGGGCGGCGGCCTGGGGGCACATTTCAAAGACATTTCTGACCGCATTGGGGAATGCTTTGAACCAAAGTGCTGAGTCATAGTAATTTTCACTGGTGCTGAGTTCCAGAAAAACATTCTGGGCTCCCTTTCGACGTCGGTCCTTTTGTAGCCGGCTGCGCTCCAGCACGTTGAGACTTTCGTCCGCGAGGTCCAGAATTTGTTCTGATTTGGCTTCGAGCGTCGTGATTATGCGTGCTTGCCCCTCCTTTCCAAGCACCTTGTCAAATTGTAGTACAATCTCAAGAACTTTGATTGCGTAGCTTCTCACTCTTCTTGACTGAGAGCATAGAAAGAAAAGGCCGTACCCTTCAATCTCGTCTACAAGAGAAAGGACGGTGGTCATCTCCATTTGCAAAGCTCGTGTTGCATTGGTGTCATGGGAGGGCCCTGATTGTGATGCGGATACAGCGGCAGCTCTTTTTCCTATCTGTGCAATCCAAATTTGCAACAATTCCAGGTAGAGAGTAAGCGTCATCTCAATGTGATTCGATCCCAGTCGACCGTCATCCGACATGGTGGCATACTGATGGTCATAATTGAAGATAAATCTAGGGAAGGCTGTAGCTACGCTTTGAGCATATCCTTGGCCAGCGATGGCTTTGAGGGATTTCGTAGCCGCATCTGCTACGTGCGATTGAACGTGAGCAGAAGCTGTGCAGAGTAAATTGATTAATGGAATAAGAGGAAGATAGTCTGAAAGACATCTCGGCAACGCCTGAATCGCGACATTCAATAGATCGTAATAGAGATGCTTTTGGTCGTGCATTGAGCTTTCTTCCCGTTTGTTGAGTGAAAAGGCATCTACCAGTGGCGTCTTGGGTGTCGCAATGGAGAACTTTTCACTCCAGGCTGCTGAGCTTCCAAAGGTGTTATCACAGAGGACGGTAATTCTGCCAAGTAGTTCACAGAATTGAAAGTAGAACGCTCGACTGGTTTCATCCAGTCTAGACACGTTGATCGGCACATTTGAAACACAAAACTCTTGCTTTTTGTAGACAACTCTGGGCGCAGTAGGCTGAGACAGCGAGAATGGCATAGGAGATGAGGGTGTATGCTCAGGCATTGGTAAGGGTGACGTAAATTCGGGAAACATAGGCAAGGTGTTGAGACCATTCTCCTTATCCTCCATGACGAGCAGGAAAGATTTGATACCAATCGTTACTTTCTCTGGTTCGAGCTGTTCAATTCGCAGGTCTCGCAACGACAGCACTCCGTCGGGATTCACCAGAGGCAGAATTCCTGCTTTGAAGCATAATTCTGGATGGTAACAACCTACAAGACGAATGAAGTACAACGTCGCCTCAGACATTGAGGGTTCGGTGCTCACGTGCGGTCGCTTACCAGGTGGCATGACGAGTTTCATGACATCTTCGATCTTCCTGGCCTTTGTAGGGGCAGAGTCTGATGACCGTTGCAGATAGGTCCATGTCAGTTGGCAAACCGCTCTCATGGCTGAGGTTCTCGTCGCCTTGTCACGTAATTTATTTGCCAAGGCGCTGATCTGTTGCATCCATTGCGAATGGAAGATGTCGACCGAGGACAGGCATAGCAGCACGATAGATGTTGGTAGGGCACTCGCCCAATGGCGCATCTTGGTCAACATTTGGTTGATTCGTGGGTTGACGACTTCGACAAATTCAACGAATTTTGGAGCATGTTCGGTTAAGTCAGCTCGAGAAGCTATCTGAAGGAGGAAAGACTCAAAGGCGGCACAAAAGGCCTGCTTGATTCTGGGACCATGTGCATTGGCAAAACAATGAGCCAGAGCAATCAAGACTTCGCAACACTGGGGGAAATGAGAGGGCGCTTGATCAAGGCGGAGGTGCTGCATACTCAAGAGAAGCAGTTCCAGACGGGTTTCTACTTCTCTGGCCTTGGGGGTGGTTCCAGCATTGCTGGCAATGTCTTGTTGCCAGTACTTCAGCTGCTGAAGGAAGCGAGTAGCTACTCTGGCGAAATCAAGGCGGCTCATGCGACCAAGAAGTAGGCCATATATTTTCCAGTTTGCCGTTCTGATCTTGTTCGTGTTCATGTGGTGGGGCTCGAATGCCTTCAACTGCTCGAAGACGATGTCTTCTAGTTTCATAGCTAGCTCTGAGGTTATCGCCTCAAGAGTGCTCTGCTCAAATACCTCCATTAGACCGCGACAAAGGATGAAGATGGATATCGTAGCCTGCCTGTCAAGCGAGATGTATGCTTCAGGCGCATGCTCATCCGCTTGGGGTGCCACTGCCACTGGTACGCCAGGGTGAGCGAAAGCAGGATCAGGCCAGGGCTCCGTATGCCGGCGAGGCAGGGCAACCGGAAGACTGCCGGACCTGGACGGAGATCGATGCGAGTTGAGTTGTTTCCGTGAGGTATTTGCAAGGTCGGCCTTCGTTTGTCGCCAGAGCATTAGGCTGTCAACCAAAGCTTTGGGCTGTTGCCTCGTGACATGACCAAGAGCAAGCAGAAGCTGGTCAAATGCCGAATCAGCACCCCTTCCGCAGACTTGCTCGACAGGCTGAGGCAGAGAATCCAATCTCCTAAGGCACAGGTCGATCTTCTGATCAGCCCTGATGACAAAGGCATTGAGCAAATGGTGCATAGCATATTCTGCTGGAGTGCGTTCCGGGGGTTGGCTACTAAGAGAAGAGCCCTGTGTATGACCTCTAGTTGTTCTTGACAGTGAAGTTTGTGTCCTTGTTGAGCCTATGCTTCCCGATTGCGGCGAGTCAAAATTCAAGGTTGAATCGATCGAAGGACCATGCAAGTGAGCAGACAGGGGAAATGGTCCATTTGGTGAGTCCATGTCTAGGGAAGGTCCGGGGAGTCGGCGCACTGCAGCATTTCTAAGATTCGCATTGTGCAGCGATTCAGGGCTCAGTGGACTTGTCGTCAGAGGAGAGTTGAAGCTTGGGTTTCGCGAGTGTTGGAGACCATTGATGACCGAAGTCTGGCGGTGATGGCGGTTCGAGGCTCGTCGTTGCAAGCCTGTGTCGACAGCTATTCCAATCGAGGAGCCCGATGTTTCGTCTTCGGGAATGGTAGAATGGGAAGATGGTGCTCGAGTGGACGGTGCTGTTATCTGCGATGTGGTTGCAACTGGGCCAGGTGTGTTTCTCCCTCTTGTCATCGAATGGTCTCTGGACCGAATGCCATTGGGGACTGGCCCAGCACCAGCACGATAGTGAAACCCCACTGGGGTCGTCGAGTCGGAACTTTCGTGAGCAGCATGGGATACAGTGGTCTCAGGTAGGGGCTGCCTCGACGCCGCAGGATCTACAGGCATGCCACCGGTCAGTGTGTCTGACGTCGAAGGATTGAGAGAGTTGCACGATGCAGTGCGTGGCAGGATTCGGGCTTGATTGGCTCAGATCTTTTAGCTTTTCTCCCCAAACTTACAATGACTGTTATGGAGCATGTTGTGCCAGCGCGGGCATTGCTGTATGCTGTCGTGCTTGAATCATTGCTATTGCAATGCTCGAATAGCTTTTGCCGGCCAGCCCAAGGTCGAAGAGTTGCTCTACCTGCGGTGATGTTGGAGGGAGCCAAAGATCAAACAGGTACCTGCCGATCACACACGCCAACTTGGAGAAGACGCCAGGCATAGATTAGTTGCATCAGCCCCTGGTGAATGGTGCCTGGCTTGGCGTTTCTTCTTATTTGTAACGACGAATCGCTACTCACAGGCCTCCAATGTTCCTCGCGAGAGATATCTACTGGCTTTGCTGAAGAACGAATGAACGAATACTACCCAAAATGTGCTAGACATAGACATTGGATTCTTTGATCTCCGCCTACTAGTACGTGGTGTCTGTGCCCACCAGCGATTGTTCCACATTAGGCGTCAACGCTCCTGACCGTATCTCACACCGTCTGTCGAAAAGGACAGCAAACATAGGACCACAGAACCTATGTCATCGCACAAATTGTCGAAAGGGACTACCGAAAATGCTCTGGTTGAGCCTTGCACAACATCGTGAAGCCCGCCCCAACCCGATCTCATTACTGTGATGGAGATGCTAGCACAATCTGGTGCAGGAGACTCTGGGCAGAACGCATCGTGAAAACGCTTCCTATGTTATTACGAAATAATAATGGTTGCGGGTCAGGAACCGACTGACGCAAGAGATAAGAGGAATTATTTTTGGAGGTGACAGGTTCCAGTTCCACGGTGGTGGTTGTTAAGTCTATGGCCCCGGAAAAGGTGGCCAAGGTGGCAAACGCACGGCCCTGTCTGTCGCGTGGCCCACAAGGTTTCGATCGCCGAAGATAGGGCGACTTCAATTCCGCACTCGTGAAGCCACACGGTTTGGATGCCGCACAATATCATCGACATCATCAAAATGCGCCCGCTCGTTGACATCTGTTCAGGCTTCCATAACTTTCAACGGTCTCGTCTAGCAACAAATATTAAAGCACGCGTGATCTGCTAGTACACACCAGAGCAATTGCTGCTATACGTTTTCGGTCCTAAAACCGGACATCACGTGTCGGGTCCCTATTCCGCATAACGTCAGCTCCGGCCCGGGTACTTTTTATTCAGAGTCGGTCCTTGATCGGAGCCCTTGGGGCCACATGTATTTCCTCGACTGTGCTCTACATAGCCGCCGCTCCCGCAGCCAACATCGGACCCATACCCTAATTGGGGAGTAGTTAAGTGCATTTGCTTGCAGGCTATCAATCCTCTTGGCGCAATTCAGGCCACTTTTTGATCAAATCCTACGTATCTTCAGCTTCGACCCATCATACCTCTCTCCTTTGCGGACACCAATCTTGCCATTAAGCAAAGTTCAATTCTCACTGCGCACCAACAGTCTAACTCTTGTCCTCACCTCACCCTCGCTTTCGGGCTCGCCCGCACCATCCTATACAACACCCCCGCGCGATTCGGGCGAAGCGCTAGTTCGATTTCCAGTGCTTGCAAACATCCCTCAAGATGGCGCAGGTCGATACTTTAGACATCATTGTGCTTGGCCTCCTACTGATCGGCACCCTCGCGTATTTCACGAAAGGCACTTACTGGGCGGTCCCCAAAGATCCATATGCGGCTTCCGGTCTCAATGGTAGCGCGATCAAGAAGGGGACGAGGAACATTCTAGAGAAGATGGACGAAAGTACAAAAAACTGTGTGATATTCTATGGTTCGCAGACAGGCACAGCAGAGGATTATGCCTCCAGACTTGCCAAAGAAGGCTCCTCGAGATTTGGACTCAAGACTATGACGGCCGATCTGGAGGAGTATGACCTTGAAAACATGGACCAGTTTCCTGACGACAAGGTGGCTTTCTTTGTCATGGCCACATATGGCGAAGGTGAGCCTACTGATAATGCGGTCGACTTCTGGGAGTTTATAAATACCGATCCTCCCAGCTTTTCCGAATCCTCTGATGAGAAGCCGTTGGGAAACTTCAAATATGTCGCGTTTGGACTCGGGAACAATACATACGAACACTACAACTCCATGGTTCGGAATCTGGACAAGATTCTACAGAAGCTCGGCGCCAAGAGAATAGGCACGGCTGGCGAAGGAGACGATGGCGCAGGAACCATGGAAGAAGACTTTTTGGCATGGAAAGAGCCGATGTGGAAAGCGTTACAGGAAGAGATGGATCTGGAGGAGCGAGAAGCCTCTTACGAACCAGCCTTCAGCGTTGAGGAGAAAGAAGACATGTCCAAGGAAGACCCCAACGTGTACCTGGGTGAGCCGAACAAGAATCACTTGGAGGGTACCCAGAAGGGACCCTTCAATGCCTCCAACCCGTATATCGCACCTCTCGCCGAGTCTAAGGAATTGTTCACGGTGAAAGACCGAAACTGCCTGCACGTTGAAGTTGATGTTTCGGGATCAAATATAAACTACACCACTGGCGACCACATTGCCATTTGGCCCACCAATGCTGGTATGGAGGTTGACCGATTCATGAAAACATTCGGCCTTGAGGAAAAGCGCCACAACGTTATCTCAGTCAAAGGTCTCGATCCCACAGCAAAGGTCCCTTTTCCGACCCCAACTACCTACGACGCTGCGGTGCGGTACCACATGGAAATCTGTGCCCCTGTCTCCCGTCAATTCATGGATACCTTGGCCGAGTTTGCACCGAGCGAGGACGCGAAGAAAGAGATGAAGAAACTTGGTACAGATCCTGACTATTTCAAAGAAAAAATCGTCAATCACTACTACAACATTGCTCAGGCTGTCACCTCGGTGCATCCAGGGCCGTGGTCCGCAGTGCCGTTTACTTGCTTGATCGAAGGTTTGCACAAAATTCAAGTAAGGTATTACTCTATCTCTTCCTCCTCACTCGTTCAGCCCAAGAAGATTTCTATCACAGCTGTGGTAGAATCGACTCGAGTTCCCGGAGCCGGCCATATTGTCAAGGGCGTAACGACAAATTATCTGCTAGCCCTCAAGCAAAAACAGAACGGCGACCCCGACCCCTCACCCCATGGCCTTACATACGAGATTAACGGCCCAAGAAATAAGTATGATGGCACACACGTCCCAGTTCACGTACGTCACTCTAATTTCAAGCTACCATCCGACCCAAGCAAACCCATCATCATGGTTGGCCCCGGCACGGGGGTAGCCCCCTTCAGAGGCTTCGTGCAGGAAAGAGCAGAACAGGCCGGACGAGGTGACAACGTCGGTGAGACTATCCTATTCTACGGATGCCGAAAGCCGGCCGAGGACTGGCTTTACAAAGATGAGTGGGAGGTAAGTTATATTGCAATCGTACATCAAATTCCACATGGCACTAACGGCTTTGTCAGACCTTCAAATCTGCCCTCGGTGATAAGCTCACTATTTTTAACGCATTCTCGCGAGAGAACCCAAAAAAGAAACATTACGTGCAGCACGACCTCGCGGCCAATGCCAAACTTGTAAACGATTTACTACTGAAGAAGGCAAATTTTTACGTGTGTGGCGATGCTGCTCACATGGCTCGCGAAGTGAACGATGTCCTAGCACAGATCATTGAAAAGGAGCGAGGTGTGCCCAAGGAAAAAGCCGAGCAAATTGTGAAGGGCTTAAGGAGTAGCGGGGCTTATCAAGAAGACGTCTGGTCGTGAGGTCGTCTTGTCGATTAAAGGCGCTGCCATGACGGTTCAGCAGAGAAAAGATTTCTAGATATATTTTACGACTTACGGTGACTTATGCGGTGCATGCATGCAAACCCATGGGACAGAAAGGAAGCGCATGTTGGAGTTTTACCGGTATGCAGGGCATTGAGCGTAGACCGGCTTCGATTTCTACGGCTCTCTTTTGAAAATAGACGTCTTGGCCCTAAATATGAACATATCCTCTCGATTGTATTGCACTATCGACTTTTGTTTTATTCTGTCCATATCACTGCTAAGCAGCCATATCGAAACCCCACGTTTGACACACACCTCGGCTATAGCTCGCCCGCCATTCACATTGATGAAGTCTCAACCCTGCTCCGTTCCGAACGCCTCTAATGCTCGTGCTACAGCATCGTCCAGCGCAAAGATATCCGGCAGGCTGATGCCATCGACTTCCAGCGCCGCTCCACCTTCCACGGTATTCGCAGTCTGTCCAGCACCCAGATCTGCATTGAGATACTTGCTCCACTCTGCTAGCTTGCGGGCCATTGCTGCGCCTTTAGAAAGTACAACAGCCACGCCTGCACTTTCGGAGTCCACGTCATGCGATGGCTGTTCGGATATCGCGTCCTCAAGACCAGTTCCACCATGATGGCTCCCGACAACGAGGCACAGCAAGTTCAAGCTGGAGATGTAAAAGGTAAGTTCTGCTCCGAAATGCTCCACTGCGTTTTCCTTTTCGACTTCCGTGGCGCCGAAAGGTGGTGGGCTTTCTATCTTGTCCGCGGGGAAGACCAGCTCAACCGAATCGGTCAGGTCAGCTGTGGCCAGCCCCTTTTGCGATGGCTCAGCCAATCCCTCCATGATTGCCGTTGTGACTGCGGTGGGGAAGATCTCGTCCTTGAACCAGTCGAGGGCGATGGCCTTGAGATTGCCTGTCTGCGCTTCGTGGATGGGCGAGATTGCAGCGGCTGATGTGGCGTCATTCTCGAGCAGTTTTCTGATCAGCTTAATTCGTGTGTCTCGATGACATTTCCCGTGTATCAAGTGGGTTGCGACATGGTGTGCATTGTCACGGAGGTCCAGATCGGGCGTAGAGGTGAAAATGTTTTGCAAAAGGTTGAAGATCGCACGGTAGATGGCTTGAGTGTCCACGGTCGAAGGACTTGACCTTGCTTGTGTTGCAGACTCTTCAGCCAAAGCAGGGGTGAAACTGTGAGGACTGCAGATAATTAGGTAGAGAAGCGAAAGAAGGTTGTCAATTCCTGGAGGTGATTGTCGAAGGCGAACATCGGACTCGTATTGGCGGACAATGAGTTCAAGAATTGACCATGCATTGGAACCAACGATCGACGGTGGTCCCGATGGTAAGTCTTCAGCCATCGCACTTGAGTAGGCTTGATCTGACTGAAGCAGCAGAATTCCTGTTGGAGAAAGTGGAACCTCTGAAGGTGCGTTAGGATACTCATGGTCTTCTTCGTCAATGGCGTTTTGAGATTGCGAAGGGCTGAGCATGTTCGTTATTTCGGCTGACCCGTCAATGGCGAGGTTCTGAGCAAGCGCCACAAACTTCGCTCTCAATTCGTCGGCTCGCACAGTTTCCGAAGTTTTGGCCACCTTGCGAACATCAGCTCTTCTCGACGACACGATGCTGTTAGGCTCAAACTTCATTCTAAGCTGAGCAGTCATGGGAGGTTTTGCGTCATTGGAGCCACATGTATGCTCGTCGATAATCTCGAGCAGTACTGCTTGTAACAAGCGCTTAATTATTGCCTTTTCGTTACTCGATGGAGCCTTCGTTCCGCTGTCTGTCACCTCAGCCTTCGATTCAGGGTCTGGAAGAGGTGTTGAGGTAAGGACATTAGATGTAGAAGTTCGTGGTGGTAGAGGTGGTCCTTCTCTCGCGCCCAGGCTGGTCAGGGTGTTCAGAAAAGTAGACGTGGCATCGGTACTCATGCTCAATCTGCGGTATGCGCTAAGTGCTGCAGGTAGAGATGTTGCCAAAAAACGACTTGGGTACTGAGTGCGGATACGCCGATGTACGTGGGTGAGCATATGAAGCAGTACATCGAATTTCGCGTCCTGTATTGGCAAGTCTAAAGAACCCTCTTCTTTCGCTGCTTGGGTTATTGGGCTATCTGAGCCGGCCTGCTGAGGTAAACCCTGCAAGGTCATGTTTCCAAGGTGAACCCGTGGGGCTTCCCCAGCAAAGGTTGGCAACCCATCTTCTTGGTCGCTCACGTCTTCATCGCTATCAGAATCGTCCCGCCCAAGTTTTCCCAATTCTTCTGCGACTCTCACTATAACTTCGCGAGGGTTGCCTCTTCGGGCTACGGTATCTAGACACTTTTCAGCATACTCTGGCTCCACCCCCAACATAGGTAGAACGAGCTTCAGTAAGTCCCAGCCGATCTCAGCTGCCAGCGTCCCGTCATCTTCTAGGAGAAGTCGGTTCAACGTTGGAAGATTCTGAGGCGTCAGCTGATATTCAAGGATGGTCAGGTAAGTCATGTAATCTGTATTCGGAGGAAGACATGCAATCAAAGGATCTTCAGCTGCGCTGGGGCTTCGAGGCACTGTACTAGGTTCTGTGGCTAGAGCATGATCCATGACTAGCGAAACCGGCCGCAAATGCTCGTCCAAATACCGTTTGCAGATGTTGCAGAGGTGTAAAGTGTATCAAGGCAGGATAATTCAGGTTATAGCCTTGTGTTGTGTGACATGAGCTTGGCTTCCACAATTAGTTGAGGACGAGCATCGATCTCGGTGCAAAACCACCACCATCGGGTCGTCAACTTTGATTAAACGATGTCTCTAGCAACACCACTGTAGGGAATGCATCTAGGTAGGTTTATCAGTGGTTGATAGGTATATCAAATGAGCTCAATTACATGCCCAGTGATATCTTGAGTGGCTTTGGCCTAAAAATTGTTTGAGTCTCAGAGCGATTTGACACTGGTGCAAATTAAGCAAACAAGAAACAGGTAATATCAATGGACTTCTTGAAGGCAAGCACCAAAAAAATACACTACCTTAAAATCAGTGAATCGGCCTACAGAGTAATCCCATGGCATAGAGCGCTTGACGTCTCGGTCTTTGGGGCGCGGAATGCGATTACGATCAACTCAGGTACACGCAAGATTACATATAGCTTGAAATAAAGATAGCGAAAAATAGAAAATTCTCGAACCACGAGCACAGCCTCCAACTTATCAGACATCGGCCATCGCGTTGACAGCCTCGAAACACTGGATAGTGCATATCAAGCTCTTGCGACTTAAGATCGAGCATTTCCCAAAAAGCATCATACCGAGTTCGAGGTTAGTCTGTGAGATCGTTGGCTTGAGGACGTGAACATTGCTCAATAAAATCTTTGAAGCGGCTCTTCGCCTAAGGCTCTGACACTTCTAGAGCACGGAATCCGGAGCCGCTTTCACATTCTCTGAAAATAATTAAACAGCCTCGAATGATGCATCGTTAGTTTTCCCATCTAGCTCACGGCATTAGGCTGGTTGACGTCGTTTGCTGACGTGAAAACCACGCATTGACTTGGGAACATGTTCGCTCGAGACGACCAGAGAGTCCGCAGGCATGAGGGGAAATGCCACCTTACTAATGATTATAATCTGAAACAAGTACGTGGTGTTTCAGCCGAGGCTGTCGCTCTACAGACGCAGCACTGGCTTCGCAATGCTTACCAGGTCCCTCCGTATGGCAATATATATATCACTATGATCTTGGCTTTACAAATGACGGGACATGCCCTCAACATAGCCACGCTTACTCTGCACTTAAAAAACCTGTAGGACCTGCCACATCCGGATCTAGCAGAAGGAGCTATCGAAGCTAAATGAATACCCTTATACCAATTCGGTTGCATGACGTGCATTGCGCAAATCGTTCAGAGCAAATAGTTCTTAACGCTTTCATATCTCTGAGCGGAGAATCTAAAGATCTGCCGGTTCGGCTATAGAGAGGTGGCAAATAAAAGAAAGGTTCTCCCTCAGCGCGGCCGTAGACAAACCTGCGGGGAAGTCAGGCTGATGTTCATTGCTTTGCAGAATATACTTCTTCACAGGACGTGGAGACCTACCAAAAAGCCGAAAAAATTCTCGCTTGCCAACTTGAAGGTGCATCCCTGTTAGAGCCCACACGAGCCCATTAGCCCGCGGACCACCCGGCGAAGCGAGCAAAATTGTCCGATAATGCCGGGGCACCTTCCATGCAACAATGAGGTGCTTATGGAGTCACGCAATCTTCGAACATGTGCAACCATAACAAGTTAAGTCCGAAGAGAGTAATACAGAAACGCTGCCTGAATGTTCTGAATATATCGTCGGTGTCGTCAAAATACATGCAGCTACAAATGGCCCCTCGTGTAAGCGAAATTCAGATTTTGACACGTTTCACAACATTTACTCCAAGAGCTTGCATACGCAACAAAACTGAATGTTGGGCTTGGGTCGCGAATATCTGGGTAGTATTACAGTAGTACCTGCTACCAGCATTATTGGGTAGGCTTGGAGCTCAGATAGGATGTGAATGTCGTACAGTAGCCTATTTTGGGATCTGCCAGTGCGATGCGTAATAGTATCGATCGATCCTCAGGTAAACAACCTGCTTGAAGCTGCAACGGCACGACTGAGACGTGGGAAATCATAAAGTTTTATTGTTTATTTACGATGCACCCTGTCTCGGCGATCCCTAATTGTATACCAAGGCTCGAGTACTGAAGTCACGATTGCAGATGATGGATTTGGTGCCAGCAGCATCCTTGGATTCTTCCGTACCTTATTGTTTCCGATACCTCACGCCACCTTAGGCATTTCGGCGTAGCTTAATTATCGCCCGCTGAGCTCCATCTTCAACGGGCGATCGATAGTCAACTTTGCCGACTGGGTCTGTGCGGCGAACTCTAAATGTAATAGGCCTTCCCCTGATGGTACGTCACGGAGGACTGCCCTCTCCCGTGCTTGAAGATGCATGGCCAAGCCAAACCCCGTAAGAGTCATTGGACATGTTTCTTTCAATCTATATGCTCGACTGTCATCGCGCTTGTCATTGACATCTAGCAATCTCGCCTTCAACGAGGCCACATCGCGAAGGCGAAAAATACCGTGAGAGCTGAAATGACCACTCGGGCCTTTGAGCTTGATTCGGGTGGCTAGTGCATGTCATTCCGCCGGGAGCCATTGTTCTCGGCCATTGGCCCACGGAAGCTCGACATTCGAGTCGCGGCCGAATGGTAGTTCCCAGTTGAGACAACTCTCTTTTAGATTCCAGACCAATCTTGCACTTGACTCAGACTATGTCGCAATAGCCGGCGGCTGATCAGAGCCAAGTGTCCGATAGACTCTGAGACTAGTGCTGCTGGCTGCTCAGCCCACCATGGGTCTACCTTGCAACCACACGATATGCTTCGCAGTGGAGTGCAAGGATGGCCGTCCTGTTAACCCAACATCCTAATATATTCGATAGAGGTGTTTGAACGATGCCCATCTCGAACAAAGCTGAGGAAAATGCGCCTGGATTCTGCTGCGCCGAAGCCGTACGTGCGATCCTTTTCGCTCGATCTCCCTGGCTTCTGCACATCCCACCTTCGTTCGTGCAGCAGAAGGAGCGTTCGATGACTTGCATATCTATTGGGACCACATCAGCTTTCCGACTGGCAGTATTCACTCCTGGACATCACGTATCTGCATCAGCTTGCCCAACTAGCAAGGGATCCATTCCCTCGCGCATCTGGTTTATAGCCTTTCCCTTCATTCATCACTAGAGTTCGAAGATCATTATTGGTTCTCCAAATTTTTGCCACGACTCAACTACGACAATTCTCCCACCGAGAACATGTAAGTCCGAGTTCTGAACTCTCCAAAGATAACAACGTTACGGCCTGGAGGCCGACATTGTCCTTGCGACATGGCGCTAATACATGAACCTCAGCTCAATTCAAGCTTGGGGCTAAACCCACGGCTCACTCACATTTTGTCGAAAGTACGGGGAATCACCGCATTTGAGCCGACTGGAATCGATCTATTCTCTTTGAAAAGGCGCCAACATTGACGGCCCTAACTAAGCGCAAAGGACGGTGGACATTCTCGAGATAAGGTTGACTGGATGGTACTGGCTTGGACAAGCAGCGACACACTAATGCCGCCATTACGATCGTTTGGCCTCCCGACCACCCACCCTTCTTTCTTGAAACATAGATACAGTGACAAACCCAGGACATTGTCACTCAAAATTGACCTCTCCATTCCCACTCCACTGCCTGCTCGGGCGTCTCTCCCGACTCCGCCTATGTCGGGGACGCCCCCACCTGAGCCGCCTTCTGATCCTCCACAAGTGGCAGGTCGGCGTAGGAAAAGAGAAGATACACCCCCTTCAACGATACAGGAGCCTTCCCGATCAGTTTCCAGTAGCATCAATGTGTCTCCTTTGGTGGAACAGACGGCTCCACGATATGGGGATTCCTCTCGAGCCGCGACGTCGTCGGAACCGTCTATGTTTCCAACTACACCGGTAATGGCTTGGGATCAAACACCTAGCTACATCGCAGGAGGTGGTCAGGGTTATGCGCTCGTGACCGCAAACATGCCTCCGAGGTCTCTACAAATGTCTCCACGCGCCACGAGGAAACCGAAGGCGCATGTAGCATCAGCCTGTGTCAATTGCAAGCGAAAGCACCTTAGATGCGACGAGACGAGGCCATGTAGAAGGTGTACTCAGAGTGGAACAGAGGTATGCGCACCGTCTCATTTCAATTAAAGACCCAAACTCATCTTTTTAACAGGACACATGCAGAGACGTAGAGCACAAAAAGAGGGGACGACCACCGCTGAAAGATCCTGGTTCTGAGGCCAACCGCGTAATGTACAGCGGAATGGCACTTCCCCCTATAGGTGCTTCTTCGACAAGGGCCGGCCCCGGTCCAAATCTTGTGCCATTGTTGCCTACCCCTACCCCGTCGCGCTTTCCTTATGCACCATCATACGCGCCCGCGTCAATCGCGCAAAGCTCAACCACAGCTCAAGGTCAATTTACGGGTACGTCGCAAAGGCCTCTGCCTTTCCAAGCAATGAGGCAGCCGAATACCAATGTTCCTCAGGGTGGATCATTCGCCGGTGGTCAAACGTACGGTTATGTGGCCTCAGGACAGGCTTCAACAAGGCATCCGACTTCTGAGTATCCCACGCCTTTATTTCCTCCCCGGTCGAATCCGACGCAGCATCATCAGGATCTAGTCGGTGGCGGAGCCGGAGGCGGCCCATCCGTACAATTGCCCCCTATTCTACCTGCGCCGATGAGTACCGGTATCGATCCTGCAATAGCACAACAGCAACGGCACTTTCACCCTCAGGCGACACTACAGAGTCAGCTTGTTCCGTCACAAGTTCAAATAACCCAAGCAAGCTCTGGGCTTGAAGAGCGTGATCCAAAACGGCCAAAGATGGATATGAGAAATATTCTGGGACCTCGAGAATGAGCCGAACGACCAAGAGATTGGACGATGCACGTCATGATGTCCCTCGGTCACAGGGTCTTAGCGACTTCAGCGCAGCTTCCAACAGGCCTATCAATTCGCGCGAAATGTGAAAACGTGCAGTCGTGATTTTGAGGGTGGTGACGATGAATACAGTAGATTTAACGAGTCTTTAAGGGAAGAGCAGTCCTGTGATGCATTTGGCAGGCTTCGAAGCCTGAACACGACTTATGAACATCAAATGCGGTCAACAGCACAAAATTATTTGGGAATGAGATTGGATTATTGTAAATACGACTAGGGGATACAATTGTGTAGGGGAAATGACGAAGAGAGGACATTAGTGATACCAACATGAATTGACGACCTGGCATATGCTAATACAACATCCCCTTGGGTTGTCGCATGGCTTATGGAATGCGCTTCAAAATTGAAAACGCAATGTTGTTCGAGGCAAAATGCACACGACATTGCTTAGCATGTAGACATATATCAGTACCAGCTACTATCTAGCATGGTTGTTGTCTCTCTGTCAAAATTAGCAAAGAGACTATCGACATTATCTGCTAGACAGGCGGACTTTGTGATACCTACCTTTAGCCAAGGCGTCCTTCTAAGCTTCCTCTTCAGGAAAATCAAAATCTTCCGAGAGAGCAAGATGATCATGGTCCTATTGCATCCAGTGAAAAGGTTTACGTAAAAAAACCTAGTGGTGCTATTGACTTCCCGTGGCAATAGTTGTGCATGAGAGGTACTAGTCTAACGCTTCTTCTCCGCCATCAATAGTTTTTGGTGGCTGATCTAATTAGGCTAATTCAAAAGGTAGTTACAACGGCAGTTTCAGACATACTCAAAGGTATCGAGAGACTTCGTTGCATTCGAGATGAAGAAGTGTTAAAGTTTTCGCATGCCGGTGCATAGACTTGACGTTTACCACTCATAGTGGCTGCGCGGAATGCACTCAAAATTTTCGGGCACCAGACTGCAAGAAATTCGGAAAGTCTGATGTGGATATCGATTGTCACGGTAACTAGGTAGCCATTGCCTTTCCATTACTCTAAGATCGGCTGCAGTGCGTTGCTGGCGCAAAGGAGAGATACTTTGGAGGATGCAGGGGCTGCGGTTCCGCATAGTATGTAGCTTGGAGTCTGCAAGCGGCTAATGCGTGGCTTATATCTAGCACGAATGGCGGGCTGATTCCTCCGAATAGCCCCGCAGTGGCAGGAACGGCGATTATTTTCAACCCATTAAGTGTCCGAATGTTTTCCGGCATCGATGGAAATAGCATTTTATATCCACTTATGCACCCGCTGGGGTCTTTCGAGATTCATTTGGAGATCAATCTCATTTCATTCCTTCAGCCATGCTCTACTACGCTTTCAGCCTCGAGTTCTGGCACGGAGATCCCTTTAGCTGACAATGGCATATCTACAAGCCGAGAGGAAGATCTTAGAGTCTTAGGTGAGATTTTCCACATCGATTATGAGGACAGGCCTTGAATTGGTTTTGTCACGACCGCTTCCGCTTCTATTCCCCGGTACCCACTTCAATCGACCAGAGAGCTTGTGGACAATTGAACTCAAATGTCATGGACTCGGGCATAAGGGTTGTGCCGTGGTTGATGCATGGCTCGCAAGTGTCAACTCCAGTAGGCTAGGGAAGTAGCTATGTACAATCCGAATTCAACACCAAATTTGAGTTTTCTGAAGGGATTAACTTCCTGACAGGGGCACAGGACTCGAGGCCTGTATCCACAGTTTCCGCTTAAATCTCCTTTGAGAGTGGTTCCCAAAACTTGTTTGCGCCACATTACTAGTGGCTTCCAGGATGTATAAGTTGCCTCTGGGGTGTGGACTTTTTTCAACCGAAACAAGAATGATACACATCATTACTGCGGTTGCAATCTGTACGGCAATGATTTGGGCCGGAAAATGCTTTCTACCTGAGCCCTGTTAGTTCTACCAGTCTAGAAAGGCTGGGGTCATTGTTGCTTACGCACCTGAAATGGTACGATTGCTGCTTCAAGCCTGAAGGGGAAAGATCCATCGGATACGAGAGCGCAAGCCTCATTATTACACCTTGCAGTTTCGATTGCAAAACCCTGTCAGGAGCAAGGAGCTCTTCCTGAATTTCTCCGAGCGCTATTTTGTCGCTCAAGTATGTCGTCACTAATCCCAGACTTTGGGAGGCACCGGCGCTGACGGCGAATTCGTAGCGACCCGTCAAATGGGCCTTTAAATCAGACCAAATCCACCGTCGCGCGGTTCCTTCAAGGGTAAAACTTCTTTCAACATGCTACGATTGCTTGAACAAGCTAGCTCTTGGACCGACATACTATGGTTGCACCATCAGCGCCTGAGATGAGGCTGTTCGTGCAACCATGTAGTCGAAATATCAATTATCACAAACTCACGATGGCAACTACTTTGCCAGAGCAATCCACTAATGAGTCTTTTGACGAGCGACCCATCTTGGACGAGTGTCGGCAGTAGTCTTGTGGTCCGAGTCGCTTCCTCCGAAACTGGTCCTGCCAATGAGTGGAGGGGCAGGCTCGGCAGGATCAACGTCAAACGCTTCGCACATCGGTATATTGGGCATCGATCACATCTGCTCACAATCAACAATAACTTCTGATACCAAGCGCTCATCAATGATGAGGTAATGTAACAATGGGTGCATCCTGACTGACATGCAACACGCGCGGCAGACCTAATAGTGCAAAAATTCCTCGGTCCAATCAATGCAGATCTCGGCGTTCATTGGTTATCCCTGCACCTCCCAGTTGCCCCCCTGGTTCCTGCATGCCTGCCTGCCTGCTTACTTAGCTCAAATTTGAAGGGACCCAAATTTTCAAAATGCCAGAACGACCCGTTTCTCGCCCCCCCGGACGTGAGATTTGTTGGCCACCGAACTAGTCCAGACAAGCCTGGCTTCTTCGATATCTGTGAACGTGATATCCATGCAAGGTGACACAGCAATACAGCGCGTGAGGACGGGTAACGCACGAGCGTACGAGCGTACGAGGTACATTGGAACGGAACGGACCAGAGATTGAAGAAAGACAGCACCACTGGTTAGAGGATTGATGGGGCGAAAATCCTTCTTTTCTTGAAAAGACCCCTCCTCGCGTTCTTGTGAGACTGGTGAGACTGGTGCTTTACGAAGGGACAGGGACCGTCGTAGTGAGTGCCTGAATACACTTCGAGCCAGGGGATGGAATTGGAAAATAAGTCATTAGAGGTTGGCAAAGAGCCATTCCAAGACTTGACCTTAAATCTACCGGTCATTCGGGAGCAACACAAGTGAAACGGTTGATTCAACATGGAAATTAATTAGTAAGTTTGCTCTCGATAGCTGAACTGATAAGCAGCAAGAAACTAGATTACTAAGGGATAGCGTAAGAACAAAGATTCTATGTATGCTCATCTGGGGTATCGCGATAATTCAAATTTCAAGGAGAAAGAGGTGCCACTTTCAACGCCCGCCAATCGAAAGAATCGCTCTTCATGTCGAGGTCATGTAACTTCGACGATCAGTAGTATACCTTCTCTTCCCAGATGGGTGGTCGTCCCCCGGTCTCCTCCTCACTCCATACGATGCGGCCTTTATCGTCGAAGTAAGCACCATCATCCGTCATCGGCGTGACTTTATTCGTGTGTGCACATTCTTGCTTACTCACTCCCATGATGTCCCGTGGGATCCAGAGTAGCGGCACCGCGTCGTTGACGGCTGGGTGTTGGTATGCGTCTCGAACTTGAGAGTCCGAGTACTCGATGGGTGCAAAGCCTTGCGGGAGGAGTTGGCGCATGATAGCGTAAGAAGCGTATATGTCTGGCCGCAACCATTTGCGAATCATGCCTGCAAAGCCAGTGGCTGGTGGAATATCACTAGACCTTGACTCAGCGTAACGATCCGCAGCCCCTTTCTCGGTTGATGCAGATCGAGCATGTCCGCCTTGAATATCTGCTTCGTCCATTGGCACGTCATGCTCGGAGCGGAGTAAAGCGTCTTCTTCGACTTCAAGCGATCGTGGTAGATAGTACAAGAGGGGATTGATAGCATTGTTGAGCGATACGTGGAAAAGGATCATGAAGATCAGGAAAATGATCATCATGACCAAAGGACCCTTTCCAGTACCGCCCGCAGCTACAGCAAAGAGACCAATGAGGCAGATGACGCTCAGGTAGCAGCCAACTAGGATATGTTTGAGCGCTTTGGCATAGACGAGGCCTTTGGTATCAATCATCGAAGCGTTGACAAAGAGGAGATTGTAGCGGTACGCGAAGTAGAAGAGGAAGAGGCCGATGGTGGCAAAACCCATCATCAACGGTGCGATAGCAGAGTAAGCAATTGAGATGACAGTGAGGAGCTCAAGGACGGGAAAGATAGTGCCCCAGCCAAGACTCGAGAGTTCGGACCATCGGTTGTACATCTTTCGAGGAGTTGTATCAAGGAATTTGCCAAGAAGGTGAAACAATACTAGGCCGGCTATCTGCAGGAGCTCGCCAGAGGCGAAAGTCAAGCCCTGGAGAATGAAATAAGATATGTAAAAGTTTGACGAGGCAGGCAAGCTCTGTGCCAATATTGTAGGAATCTCTGTGATACCACCATTCAAGACCTGCGGAACGGCGGAGCTGGCAGCGGAAGTCATGGTGGTGACGAGGAAGGTTTGAATTACCTGGAACCAGAAATAGGATTCATGACAGCGGAGCTCGACGAGAGACAAGGTCGCCTTGCCTGCGAACTTGGCCAAGAAGCGGAGAAAGGGAGGCAGCAGAGACATCAGGAATGAGAGGGCGACAGCAGGTAGCAGACCAGTCACCACGCCAAGGATGACATCCGGGATGTCTAAAATCCAATGCAAGAAAAAGACTTTGGTAGCCAGGAAGTTGACATTCGAGATGGAACCAACGACGGCAACGGGAAAGGACCAGAAGATGATGGTGACGACGCAGATGGCAATAGAGATGATGTTTCGAATGGTATGCGTCTTCCAAGTGATGCCCAGGTTCTTCCAGATGACCTCGCCTGGCTGGAGACCGACAACTCGGGGCGACATATGTAGTGCTTGGTGGTGGGTAACCATCTGATAAGCGGCTTGGGCGTCAGTCTGGCGGTAGAACTCGACAAATACTCCATTCAGGGACTCGGCCTCGCCAGCACGATACGTATCCTGCTGCTGCTGAATCAAAGGATTGAGTCGAGCGATCTCGTCTCGAGCCCAGTTGATGGTGTCGACCTTTTTCCCGATCAGCGGCTTGAGCCGATGCGTCGGCCTCTGTTTTGGCGAGATCCACCTGGAAGCGATAGAACCCGACTCACGGCCAAGCTCGGGATCGGTGTTCTGGAGAGCCTCGTGGTTTTCTGAACCCTTCTTTGCTTGCTTCAATCTGGCCTGGTTGCAGAGTTTGACGAGCTTGGTTTCAGCGGCCTCCAGTTTCATTGCAACCCCGGTCCGTTCTTCGACCATGTCTTCCAGCTCGTCCGTCGTAGAGGCTACCCACACATTCTTCAGCTGGTCACCGAACATCTGTCTGATTTTGGCTTCGTTGGCGTAGGGGGCTGGCACAGATTGGAATAGCACAGTTCTACTCGACATGCGCTCAGCGTAGAGTGGGGAGAGGAGGTATGCTTGCCGTAGGTTCACATAGAAAATCATCTCTCGAGTCACCATGAAGAAGATGAAGCTTATGAAGATCCAAGCGACGAGAACATGCGCATAGTATCGGTAACCGTCACTGGTGTGAGGGTCGATGTTTCCAAAGGTAAGAATATCCAACTGTTCGCGTGGTGGCTGTGCGTGGCCGGTCGCATTGACAGGAAACAAAATCGGCCAGGAAATAAGGCAGCCAACGAAAGTGATAATGACGGAGATCTTGAGAAATCTTAGCAAGAAGAAGCCGTCGAGGCTGTTGTGCTGCAGCACGTAAGTATCGGGGATCTGATTGACCGTCTTCATCCACCCTAGTAAGCTCTTTGGCAAAGGCGGTGACCTCTCTTGCTTTCGCAATGCCCCGAGGTAGGTTCTGGGTGCATATTGGCGTGGAAATCTCGTTCGGAGGAGCAGGAAAGTGACGAAGAAAGCGGCTGAGAGTATTAAGGTCGGGACGAGGGTTGAAAACAGCTGTGAGGCCGACGCAGACTGGTTTCTCGTCGAACCGACATTTTCGTCGCTATTCGAATCTGTGTTGACCTGAGTAATATTTCAGTTTTGTTCGAGTAGATCCCAGGGTTCCCACTCACCCCTTGGCGGGCGTAGAGAACATGAGCCAGACTGGGCACATCCATAGCGAAAAGCCCCAGCGCAATGTGCTCGGTGATCGACTGGTTCGCTCGCCCCAGGAAGCACAATGACCACGTCGACAGGGTTGCAAAACGACCGGTCAAATACCAAAAAAGAAGAAGCTGCTCACCCAAGTTGAAAAGAGCCAAGGAGGATTATACGGATCGCTTGTTGACTGGTCAGGCGCGTGGCGCGTAATAAATGAAGCGTAGAATATGCAGGAAAGGACTAACAGGCTCCGCTGTGGATGCCCAGTTCAAAATTCGCCGCGTCACAGACGGAGTTCAAGGTTGGTGCTTATCACGGAGCACCTGATCCGTTTCGTGGCTTACAAAGGCTTTTACCACCTAGGTACATGTCTCGGTAACTGCAGCAACAGCAGCAACCTAGATGGGAATTTTACATATACTCTATAATCACGTTACCACACCAGCCTCTTGCTCAACTCCTTTCCGGGTGAGTGCCTGTGTGATGGGTATCTATAGTACTCAAGAAAGCATTTTTGGCTGAATCTAAACTCCATACCAAGTCGAAATATCCCGCATGCACTTTTGATTTCGAGTGTGGACCCTCCAAGATTCATCATGAACGCGCAACTACGCTGCATTTTCTAGTACCCGCAAGTGATAGTTTGATGTCCAGATCTGTGATCAATGATTCATTTGAACCAGGGTAGGAGAGCCAGGGGTCTCCACTAGCCACACCATTGGCATGTGCAAGAATGTTCAGCTTTCTAGGCCCGAACACCTTTAATCTCGCAAATCATTTCGTCCAATCTGGTGCCAGGTTCCATCTCATTTCTAGTGCTGGACGTGGCTGGACTAGCCACTACACGTACCGTAGCTAAATGTTATTTGGGATGATCATGCACATCACGGTGCCAGTATACGGAATACACTTTCATCAACTTCGACTTTGCTCCTGCCTGAGCTATGCCTTATGAAATTGCTCGATTTGTGCAACCTGCACCTTCGACTGTTCTACGCGCATGGCATTCCCGTTTTCGGGCAAGCCTTCGCTGGAGAGTTTGCGAGATACGTGATACCACGATCCGTCTCAAGCTTGAGTGGGTTCCCCGGAGTATTGTATTTCCTACGTGCTACTAGAGCAGCCCGTGGTGACCATGGTACCAAAGAGCATTCTTGAAATTCCAGATTGTGAATGAGATTCAGACAAATCAAATCCGTCAAATTGCTTACAGATGCTGGAGGTGTTCGTGATCATCAACAGCGACTCGATGAAGCATGATCGAGACATGTGGCCAGAAGTGGAGTTTAGATTCTTTGATTGTCGATGTCATTCACGTGGACAGTCGTTTGCGCGCAGCCTGCCACCAAGAACAATTGAAAACACTGACCATGCTACGCAGCTTTTCGGTCCCCACTGGCGAGACCTTGACGGCTTTGTGGATGAGACGTTTCGAAGCACAACATACCACATCGAAAGTAGTCTCAAGAACCTGCTTCATCGTGTTGAGCGAGGATGGCTTCCCCCAAAGTCTTGGCACCATCGCAGTCTCACCAGAAAATGATGGACTTCTTGCTTCCGGCTAAACATAACTTACAGCCAGTGATCTGCCATTCCTGCTAGGTGGACGAGGAGATCAAGACATGCTCAGGATTCACAGCAATCAAGTCAGTGATGTGCCTCGTGCTCAATGCAATTGCCAGGAACCGTACTGAGGTCGATGTTGGTTTATCGTTCACGGGAGAGCGCTCCCCAATCTCGTAGTATGAGCGGCATGTTTGGAGGAATATATCATCCGGGGAAAAGTTTGAACAACTTAATATGACTCTGATTCCCATAAAGCTCATTTCTCTTCGTTGGTTACGGAATTAATTCTGTCGCACATGTAGGAGCATTCTAACAGTCTGGAAGTTGACAGAAGCGTTGGCCAATGTACGTGTAGGGAGATGAGCTTGTAAAAAGTCTAGCTTCAGGAGAGACTGTCCCATATTTTCTACCAAGTCTAGCGTTCGAATTTGAGTAGCACAAACCACCTCAACCACAAAATACTCTGTTGGAGGCATGATGGCAACGTTCCCCGGAAGTCCCGTAGTCAACGCCTTTGTTCTCCGAGTGCTCAAATAGATCTTTCCTGACTGATTTGCCAAAAGTAGCATCTCGTACGTCCATCAGAACACACCTTCATAGAGCACCTCGCAGCGTCTTTCCAACAGACAGTCCGCAGCATAGGGTTTATAAGGGAAGCTGATCAAAGCTCGAAACAATCTCGTGCATCTCTCGATTCTCCCTCGTAAGCTCCACATTCCCAGGTCTTTCAACGACAACAGCAGTCATGCCCGCATTAACAGCAGCTTCAATCTCCGCGACATTGTCGCTCAAGAACAAGATCCTCCGAGAATCCCTGCCGAGTTTCCCAGCAATAATCATATAGCTCTCTGCGACAGTCTTCGGGCCGGCATTAGTAGTGTCGAACCAGTCGCTAATCAGATATCTCCCGTCCATTGCTGCTGCCTTTGCATCTGCCGCGTTCTGGTTCCGGTTCCGGTTCCCGTCCCGGTCCTGCTGGATATGCGCCATCAGAAGGTGCTGCGCAAACACGCTGCCGGACGAGTAAATGTTGCTGCGGATGCCTTTGTCCTGCCACTTCTGTATCGCGGGGACGACGTCGTCGAACAATGGTGTACAGTATGCACCTGATTGGTACCCTGCTTCCCAGAGATAACCTGTGCACGAGAGGGCATTAGCGCCAGGCTCAGAGCCGATCCGGCCTTTCCCTCAAATCGTTCCTACCTTGCAAGTTTTTGAGGGACGCAATCTTGACATCCCTCTCCGTCAAGTCTTTGACGTGCGCTTCTAACGCTTCCGGCGACGTCCTCGCATCCGCTGGGAATGCCTCTCGGTACGGGGCAAATTCAGGTTCGTCCCATTTCTCCTGGAGGACTGCTGGGAGTGCCTTGATCGCGTACGGAAACTGTCCCATATTCAGAAGAAAAATCATTTATTCATCCGCGGTCTGCAAAACGGGAGGACGGAAGAGAGGGAGGGGGGGGGGGGGTTCGTCACCGTGTTGGTGGTGGTGGTGGTGGTGGCGGCTCTCCTCTTACCAGCGTTTCTTTGACGAATGCAATCGGGCATATTGTGCCTTCTGCGAGGAACTTGTTCAATTCTGTATGCTTAATTTCTGGCAGGTACCGGCTTACCAATATCAAGCAGGACCGTATCGATTCCTTCTAGGTTCAGAGGCATTCTATATTTCTAAAGACGGCAAAATCTCCGTCTATCGTCTTTCGTGAAACCGTGAGTCAAAAGCCGCCAGATGGATTGGAACCGCTTTATCTCCCTAGTCTGGCTAAGCATGGGAATCGCCAACCTGCACGAAAAATGGATATTTGGAAAGTTGGAATTCTAATTCGATACCTAAATACTCATGGTCAATGGTCGTAACGTCAAGTTGGGCTCACTGGGTCATAGGGGTTCACTGGGTCAGGCTCTTTTAACAAGGCTGAAATTCCGATATTTTGAAATTATGTTTTTTGGCTGCGGCTGACCCAGTGAGCCCAACTCGACGTTATCGTCAAGGCGAAGGTACTGTTTTGTCAAGCTAGACAAGCTTGCCGCTCTCACCTATTAGCGCAGACTCTACCTTCGGACTTCAAGCAATTTTAAATTGTCCAGGGAATCTCGATGAACGCCAACATCTCATTTTCATTAAAGAGAGTACCAAATATTTCAATACATGATTTGAAGTACGACAACAAATTTTCCTTTCATGTCTGACCATGTTCCCAGCAGCAACACGCTTCGCTGCAAACAGACGGGCTTGTGGTGCACGTGTGCGGGAAAACAGTGTCTATGGAATACTTCGTAGGAATCATGACAGTCCAGCTCAATTCTGGTGAACCACTCCTTGACTTCTTTGCAGTTCGCTATGGGCTCGCAGTCGGTACAAACGCACAGGCACATTCAACGATAGGTAGCCAGGATCAATGGACTTGTTTTGCCTGCAAAACGAGATCACCTATTCAAAAATCCCCTAACTTTTTTGCCGACACTTCCCCTCGCCTCGTTGTGCTCACTTTGTTCTTTTTGTGCCTCTTCATCATCACCACCCCGTCCTCTAACGACACCAGTCGTGTTCGCACCCCACTGTACCCTCATCTTAGGCGGAACAGCCATCTTTTCCCGTTCTCTCGGAGCCTGCGTGGCAACATGTCCTGCACCAGGCTCTTGTACAGCCTTGCGCTTCACGCGAGGAGAATCCTCTTCATCTGAGGAGTCAGATTCGGCACCGCGTATTCCCAACGCAGCAAGTCGACGTCTTCTCTCAGCCATGGTTTCATCATTCGGATTGTCCTCTTCGTCGGCTTCTTCTATCCGGTCACCAGATAGTGCGGCCGAGGTATAGCGTGCTCTACGAGCATCGGCGGCTGTCATGTTCCCTTTGCCGTGCCGGACGACCGTGGAACGGACATTATGGGTTGGGATATCCCCTTCTTCCTCGTTGTCGGAGGCATTCGTTTCATCAGACTGGACGCGTTTAGCTGTCGGCCGTGGAGTCGTGGCTTCCGCTCCCGATGAACGTCGTCGTTCACTGTCCTCGCGTTGAGTAAAATCGTCCTCAGGTTCTTCTCTCTCATCTATAGTAGACTTGAATTTTGACAGCCTCCTTGCTGTTCGATTCGGTCCCCGCGAAGGATCATCACTTCGTTCTGACTGCCGACTTGTTGCAGAGCGATTAATCTCATCTTGTTTGTCCTTGTCAATTCCTGCTTCGTTCATAGCTTGCTGACGACTTTGTTTCTCCATAGCTTGCATCTGACGGATAAAGTCTATTGTGCTTAACCTTCGACCTCCTGCTTCCATTCCCGGACGATCTCCAGGTCGTTGCTTGCGCAATCCAGTTAATCCATATTGCTCGGCATTTGAAATTGCTATGCGGAGGCCATCATCTTCGAGAAACGACTGGTCTTGCCTTTGCTGGGGCCTCTTACTTTTGTCTTCTCCTGGGGCTTGGATTTGTTCCGCGTCTTGCTTTTCTTTGTCTGGTGAGCTAGCAGAGGTATCTTCGACGTCGTCGGACTTCGCGGTTACCATTGACTCCGTGTTGTGAGGAGGGTTTGACGATTTACGATTAAATCCAACCCAGGCACTCATCCTACGCATGCCCTCACGCATGTAATCGTTGTACTTGTTACTCTCCTGCTCTTCTCGCGGAATTTCGTATTTGTGAATAACTTCGCCATCCTCGTCTTCAACAATGATGGTGTTTCCAAATTGGTATGCGTGAGCAGCGCCTCGTTTACGTTCCGGTTTCTTCGAGACGCCCGTTTGCTCGCCACCGCTTCCCTTTCCAAACCCTTTCCAGGTCTTGAAATGGTCGCGGAGGTGCTTTTCAGGGTTTTCAACAGTGTCTGCGACTGCTTCTTGAATCTCTTCGCCTTCGTTTCTCGGGTGGGACTCATGCCTATGCTTCGCATATTTGCCACCCGGGTTCTGTCTCAGCTTTGCCCGCGCCTTTTCCACAATCGCTGCTTTCTCCACATCGGATTTGCCTTGCACGTCAACCGTTTCGATCACGTTGCCTTCGTCGTCCTCAATGATCAGGTGATGTTTCTCTTCATAGACCTCGACGTCGACGTCATTGTCGTCGTCCGAACCATTCATTGGTTCCCTCTTGCCTGTCTCTACCTCTGCCTCCCTTGTCGCTCTTTCAGTCTCTGAATCTGACTCACCCGACCTGATTTTATCCAGATCCTCCTGTCTTATCTGACTTGCCGGATGATGCTCAGCCTTCTCCAAAGCCGCGTCTGTTCCCACGTCGCCAGAGGCTGGACCAGATTCTAACCTTCTTTGAGGGGCAATGGCACTCTCACTCACAGGTCCGCCGGCATTTGTGCTTTTTCTTTTCTTTCTTCTAGGTCGGCTTTTCGCAGTCGGTCGTCCAATTGGCTTTTCCTTCTCGTACTCCTCGTCCTTTTGACGCCTGAGGGCTAGTTTTGGCACACCGACAGGAGGCAGTTGTCCAGGGGGGAAATCCTTCTCATCCGCTGAAAAGTCTGAACTAAACGACGTACCCTGTGATTTCGACCTAGAAGCGATTCTTGGAAGACGTTCCATCCAATTGGAGGATTTCTCATTCCCTGTAGTGTAAGACAATGTCAATGTCAAGGTGTTAATGCGCTTGCCCAGTGTGAAAACGGCAATTGAAGACCCATGAACCACAATGGACGTGATGACCAAGAAGGTCGTGATAGGCCAGATGGTGTACATCAACACATACTCAACTGTGTCCGGATCTGGTAAACTAGCAAGCGGAGTAGTACTACCTGTTTCTAACTCTGCTCGAGCTAGGATGGCCACGAATATGGCACCAACACCGATAGGACCAAAGTGGCCGCAAAAGAGAGCTTCCCGCCATGTCTTGATATCTGGCACAATTGGCTTGAGCATGAGCATGATGGGTATCCGACGGAAGAAAACGACCAGAATGGCGATGACAACCAGGCGCCACGCATCGAGACCATGCTGGCCCGAATTATATTGATCCCAGGGAATTATGGTGCCAAGATAGACGAAATATGTCAAGTTGAGAAGAAGATCGATAACGTTGGAAACATGCGACTCCTCCGTTTTTTCCGTGAACCAGCCATCGTTGGAGAAGCCTACACCTGCGGCAAACCCAACGAGCAAATCGTCCATTCCAAGCAAGCTCCCGGAGCCAGCGCAGAATAATGCAAGAACAAAGTAGAAGACCAAGAAGCTTTCTCGGTCAATGATGCCTCTTCGCTCGGCCAGCTTGATGGCATGACGTGCTATGTAGCCAACGAGCACGCCATAAACTCCACCCCAAACACATTCATAGAGGATTGTGTTACAAAACCAATGTTGTATGACATGTTTAGCGTCCAGGTGGTAATGGATTAAGTTGAGCGCGAGGTAGATAAATGGGAAGGCCATGCCATCATTGCAACCAGACTCGGCCGAAAGCAAGTCTCGAATGTGCTTCGGAACCCGTTTCGCAAATTTGCCTTTGCCCACAACTGAGGAGGCTAAGACGGGATCTGTAGCTGTCACACAAGCTGCTGCACAGAGAGACTCTAGCCACGTCAAAGGCTCGATCATCCACCAAATGAAAAGGCTTGTGATGAGCCACCCAAAGGTCATGACCGGAACAAGCAGGAGCACAACAGAGAGCCAATGTCTTTCCATGTATGCTTTTGGTAACTCGACACCCACAGCAAAGCATTGGACCACCAGGACAATACGGGAGAATTCCAGTGTAATTTGATCCGTGTTGCCCCATGTCAACGGATTGATCAGGTTAGCTGCATGTGGACCGAAAATCAAACCACATATAGTTGCTACCGTTGCTTCACCGATGTACAACTTTTCTTTGATGAACAGGGACACCAGCATAAAAATGCTGGTGAAGCCGCCCAAAATGATGTACACCAGATGTGGTTTGTTGATCGAAAGCTGATCCCAAACCATGCTGGGCCAGAATATTCCTATCTATCGCCTTATTGAGGGTGACCTTTTTTCAAAAGGGAAAATGCACAAGTTCTTAAAACGCACACAGCCCGGCAAGATCCGTCTTGAGTATAACTTCACGGGAGACAATTCGCTGAATCTGCATCCGTTCGGTATTATCTTTTCCCTGAACCAATCCAACACATTGCGCCGTTCGTTCGTTCTGCAAGATAGTAGGTTCTGGAGCTCGTTCGGCGTCGAGATGTAGTGCGTGGACAAGTCACACGTAGATCAGTAAGCACGTTGCTACAGAATTGAGCCAGCAAGAGATTCAATCACGGTAGCAAGCTGGTAGGTGTCGAGATAGATTTGAGGAGAATGGCATAGACGAACGGGATCGTAGTGATTGATCAACTAGTGACTCCCATTATTCCAGTGGCGGGAAAAACCACACAGGAGCTGGGTTGCGATGTTGGTTCTGACCGGCAAAACGGTTCGATTGGGCTGAAAGATTTCAACGTGGCCGGTTCCGAAGTGTGATGAATTTCGGTAGAAAACGAGTGTCCGAGAAGCAGTTGATAGCAAGATATGAAATTGTGTCAGAGATTTAATGGCATTTAAACAGCGAAAAGATGTCAAAAACCAGACCTCATGCATGTAAACTACAAAGATAAGACTTTGCCAAGGGAAAGAACCTCTCTCGAATCGCCGCTGTGTCTTTGGTAGGAAAGAAGTGCAAAGCGAAAAGCCAAGATGCCAGTGAGGTATCGAAGACTCCAGGTGGCGCAGGTGGAGTAAAATCTGGACGACTCGCCTATGGTTCGCCGTTCACGCTCTTTTAGTTCCTGCCAAGCACAAATTCGGGCCTGCTCTGGGCGCCTCGTGCGGCATGTAGTGGATGTGTCTACGTATAGAGCTTGCTGAGATTACCACGCCCCCACCATCGAGGTTACAAATAGCGATGACTACGAAAAGATGATGGAAACGATACTGGCTACTTCTGCGTTTTTTTCTGTCACTAATGACGTGACAACGCAAAATGGTCCTCGAGAAGGGCGTGGCAATGTGGGCGGAAAGGCCGGGCTCAATGGCAAAAGTTCTGTTGAATCTGGACGAATTAGGCCGTAGACGTATAATCCTTCCCTACCTGGATACCAAAGGTGCCACTGGTACCTAGGTATGCTTGGCATCGTCCCTGAAGAACTGCAAAGAGGTTTTTCCAAACAACATGATGAAAATTAAGCCTACTTCGTACACGGCCTAACGCGACATTACTCCTCAAGGCCCCTTCTTCGGCTAGAATTACCAGCAGATTTGGAACTGCGCTAGTGGTTTATCGGCGAAAGCCATCTCCCCTCCCCTCGCTATCTCTGACCATGACTACACATCCGATCACTACGAAGTACTTGCTTAGCCTAATGGAGCAGGTTTTAGAACACAGAGCAGGTAAAATTCTTGCAAAGCTACGTCCTCAACAGCCATTCAGAATGTGTATAGGTAGGGAGATGCGTTTTAGTAGTCCGTTAGGCTTCGGAAAAGTCGTTTACGTCTTCGCTTGTCCCCTCTCGTGGATTGTTCTACGTTTGTCTTGTCCGGTCTAACGACGAGGAGCGTCGAGCTTCGGCCTAATGGATGAGTGTAGTACCTATCGCCGCCTTCAGATCCCCGCACTGGCCGAACCTTGGGAGTTTGGATGGCTTATGACTGGTGGTAATGATAGCAGCCACATCCAAAGTTGACGTGACACAAAAATCGAAACAAGCACCGGTCAATTATTTGCATGACAGGGTACCTACGTAGTCTCCTCTTTTACGACCCTATACATACTAAGGCTCCCAAACTTTTCCGATATGAACCAAGATCTTGTCAAATAATCAATGTCCAGCACTTCTTCTCCATCTTTAGCCATATCAAGGGGTATCTTTTATTCATTAACAGTCGTACTTTCGACTCCGTTCACATCATCCTCGTCAATGCCCATACTGCAATTCAAACGAAACTCCTTCGCCAATGTTCTCGCTGATCATTTCCTATGGGTTAGATCGTGGTGATGCTCAGAGGGACTGGGATGTCTGCTGATGGACCGTTGAGGCTTGTACTCGTGCTGTCACATGGCGAGATTGGATCTCTAGCGATTGCGCCATCAATTTCGTCACTAACAGTCATGTTAGTGCTCTCGGTCAGTCATCCCATGGATCAAGATGACTTACCTGGCCATACAGCGGCTTGAGCTATGGCTTGAGATGTTAGCATCAGTATCCGGCTGCTGTATCCACCTTGCCGAACTCCTTGCTGAGCAACCACATTCTCGCCGTTCTGCTCACCATTCACTAGAAGTTCCTCCACCCGTGCCAACAGTTTGCGATCCTCTTCATCAAGCAGAAGAACTGCCGGCACATCATTGAGGTTAAGCTCATCCCGACCGATGACACCTAGATACTTGCCAACTCGTTCTTGCAATGTCGTTACCCACTCGGAAAGAACCTGCGCGCTGTCACAAGCACATAGTATTGATTGCATAGGCAGGTCGTGAGAAGCTCGATCACCAAAAGCTACCCCTAAGCGATCTGCATTGACGAGGTGATCCGCAGCGTAGAAAGCAGCCTTGCGGAGGTGTCTTTCTCGCTGAGAGGGTTTGCTGCTGGAGCCCGACAAGCCGGTCACTCCGTCAACGGAGGAACAAGGAATCGACGCGCCCATATTGTGCTCGGTGTGTGAAGTATGACCTGGCTGACACGAACCGTCACAATGAGGACCGACGGTGGCCATGTACCCGGTCTCAGGGCCTCGAGCCAATTCCTGAGCCATACTGTCATAATCCCGTTGCCAATATGCCTCCTTTGATCTCCCGAAGTCAACAAACAGGCGGACATAGGCTAGGTCAAGTAAGGGAATGCTGTCGGCTGGTAAGGGACCAGCTCCGAAAGGATTGGGCCGCTCAATCACGTGCAGCGGATTTGAGCTCCATGCTGACGACCAGGCACGCAACGCTGGTTCAATGTGAGCATGCATAGCCTCGACTTCTTGCGCTGACCATTGTCGGCCCAGGTGGCGTTGACGAGTCTCCCAGATATAGTTGTGCAACGCATCAATCAAGACGAGACACCCGAATGAGCTTGGTTTTAAAATGGCAGTAGATGGTTCGGACCTGTTCCAAGCATCCGGACCGAGATTATGTTCACCAGCCTGCTTCTCCCGCTGGGCAGCTGTCAGCAAGTGCGTCAAAGCGCTTGCAAACGGTATGGATCGACTCTCGGCAGCAGCCATGCCTCCTAGAGCACACCACGTTTGCGCACTCTCAGCTGCCCAAAGTTCCTCATCACAAGGCAAATCGAGCCTGATTTCCGAATTCGTCAAAGAAGGAGCTCGGTTGTACGCCATGACCAGCATGCTAGATAGGGTGAAGATGGAGTATAAGGTACGTTTGCGCTCCTCGGCTGTCTTCCATTCCAGCCATTCCACTTCGGTATTGTCCTGCTGTGGGCTTGTCCATGCGTCTGCATTTGCGAAGCTCGGGTATGGCTTGGCAAGCTCTGCACCGCGGGCCAGACTCACCAAAGCAGCACAGTGGTTACTGGCGACATCGGCAGCGGTTTTGTCCCCGCAATTGTGGCCATAGACGACATTCAATAACATAGCTTGAACGAGCCAGAGTGGAGTGTCTTCACTGTCCCTTTGGTGGCTGGAAACGAACATTGATCTGTTGACGTTGGGTTTGCACCTACCGTCGAGATAGTTGCTGATTGTCCCTTTAGCATACTCGAAGAGCTCTTTCGACACAGTTGGCTCGTTTTCATACAGAGCTCCCACGGCAGCGGTCGAGAGCAGGAGGCAGATTCCTCCTACGGGACTACCAGGCTGGCCATAAGTGAAGTACGAGCTACTGCTCCTCGCATTACAGGTGTACTCAGGCGAGTCAAAGTTGAACGTAGGAACATGAAAGAAGGGAAGGTGGGGATGGTAGTATCGAAAATAAGCCGACACGTATCTCTGTAGGTCTGCAGTGCTTGGAAAGGTGTTGACACTGATACCTTTCCGCTTCGTACTTCCTCCTGGGGTTAGTGGCGAGCGGACGACCGGAGCAGATTGTCTACGAGCGAGGCCTGAAAACTGCGAAAGGCTGGCGATGGCCGAGCTGCGCATTTGTTCCGTGACCAGATCACCGCAGTTGGTCGTGACTGAACTCAGACGCATGCTACTGTCCACCGAAGCCGACGAAGAAGTTGAAGCGACGTTTTCATGCTTGAAGGGAAGAGGAAAGGTCCCTTGAGGCAGTGTAGCAAGGCCAGAAGTCTCCATTGAAGATAGCTCTGGGGGGGTAGCAAAATACATGTCAAAACCGACATTGCTCTGCCCCAGAAGTGACTTGGGGGAGATGGTCGCTTCAACTGGGGCACCCATGCTGGGATACAAAGCATGAATGTCCATGCTTATGGGGGCATGGAAGTTGTGTCGGAGAGTTGGGGCGGGATGTTGCCATAAACCATCAGGCTTCTGTGGCGCGTGTGTTGTGCGAGATCTTGGCTCAAAGATTGTTGTGTCCTGAAAAGTGGCAGGACTATTTGTGTCCATGGCCGAAGGTGAGGATTCGAGGGCATTTTCTGGACCAACAAAGGACATCTGTTGTTCGAAGCCCTGAGCGATCCAGTCAAATCCCCCATCATCGTCGATTATTGCCTGAGAATTGGCCATGCTCGAGTAAGGGTCGCCATCGAAATCGATCGCACTGTCAATGCCAAGGCCTTGCAGGGTGGGGTTGTGCAACTCATGCGGATTGATTGTATTGGAATTTCCTCCATCATAACTTGTCATGTCGAGGTCAAAGTCGGCGGGAAACCCACCAAAGGGCGGAGCCGTCCGCAAGCCACCCGACAGCCCAGAAGGAACGGAGCTAGTATCGAGTCGTGGCAGACCCATGATGGAAGCAGGGTTCGATGCACCTATGCCACGAAAACCCAGTCTTCCCACGTCCGACATTGTGCTTAAACTGTTGTGATGGCTGTGCATCGGAAGAAACTGCCTTTGAAAACTGCCGCCAGACATCATTCCAAGCGACGACGTATCAATGTGGCTGAGCGTGTTTGCTCGTGGTCTCATTGATTGGGTGCCTGAGCTGGCTATTGAATTTTTGCGCACTCGGCCATTGGTAACACCAGCTGCACTTTCTCGACGGCCATTCCGGGGTCTCGAGGATGGGGTAGTGGTTGAATGCAGTTTCTGTTGATGCCGTAACAGCAGGTCTCTTCGCGCAAAGCAGCGTGTACATGATTGACATTCAAAGGGCTTTTCTTTGGTGTGCGATCGTTCATGGCGCTTCAGATGTTCGAGTCTCGCAAAGGATCGAGTGCAAGTCACGCAGATGTGTGGCCTTGGCTTGTCAGTTTTCGGAGGAGGCAAGTTTGGTGCAGGAGCAGCATGATTTGGGGACGAATACGTCACTGTGACAGTTAGTTTCCTTCGGGTCGACACTCTGACAGCACTCACCCTCCCCGTCCTGGTTTGGTGACCGTTCAAGGGAATGGCCAGAGTTTGGCGTACTGGGAACGACCTCCCTCGCCGCACCTGTACCCTCAGTCATGCTCAGACGTTGTCGAGGCTTTGAAGCAAAAGTTGTGCCCAGGTAGTAGGAATGTCGAAGAGCTTAAGACAAAGACCAACGCTTGAAGGATGATAGCAACAGACCAGCTAATGCGTGGGGAAAGAGAAAACGCTCCGGAGCGTTGAGAACGAAAGTCGTGATTACGGTCGTTTCGAACAGCTCACAGGTCCAATGTTTCTGCTCAGATGTGCTGAGTTACCGGAACTCCAGCGGACTGTGCACCTCCCAGATATGCTATTGATATGTGCTTGTTGTTGGTCGTTAAGCCCAGCTCGCAGCTTGCTCCGAAACCTCGAAGTTAAAAGAATGAAAAACCAGAAGGTCGAACAAATTGAAATATGTTTACAAGGGAGGTAGGCAGAACGATCTTGCAACCGAGAAGACACAATTCTAGATAATGTACCTGCAAAGGTGATGGTGTGGTGATCGGAGAGGAGGTTGGAGGACACCCAACGCTCGTCTGTCTACTCAAAGACCACCCACCAAAGATACAGCAGATCGCAGCTGATTTGATGGGATCTGTAGGAAGGTATGGTGCGCGTTTCGGTAGGCCCCAACTGTACTTCGCAACTGTCGTCGTGCGTTATAGCTCGATCTGACTGGACACCGGCCAGTTCAACGTCACCAGGCAGATACGGCTGAACCAAGGCTTCCGGAGGCCGATACTAATATGAGGTGGGCAACGAGGCAAGGTATATGGCGTTCTCAAGAACGTCTTGTATCCTTCATGTGGACGAATGCAACGCAATCGAGTGGAATGAGTTCTGTACAAGGTCAATTGCCACCCAAGACAAAATGCTCTCTTGCGCTGCACTCGAATTTCAGTAGATCGAGCAACGGCGCATACGAAAAAGAATCAGGTACACCCAAGGCCGAGCACAACGAAGTCGATCAGTGGCCAGCGGGCGAAGCTGGCTGCACGGTGGGCTGCGAGCGCAGCTTGCAGCACTGTATTAGAGTTCGCAGTATACCGAAATAAGTAGGATCGTAGTGTTGGACGAGCGAGTCGCGTTGTCGCTTCGTCTCCATTAGGCGTTTTAGCTGGTTGCTCTGCAGCCGGACCAGCCCAGCCAGGTCAAGCCTGCGTGGCCTGCGTGTCTGTCTGGAGTCTTTGCCGATGGAGTAAGTTACTGGACCACAAAATTCCGTCCAAGCAAAATTCGGAGCAGATGTTCAAACACCCGAACCACCAGACAACCCGTTCGCCGATCGCAGACACAACAGTCGTCGATCACCTGTCTTGTTTAGCTAGAAAGAATCTGATCACGGAAAGGAAGCGCTCAGGGTCTATCGTGTTGTCCTAGGTATGAGATATTTAGTATATAGGTGTGGTTAACACTATTATAAGGAAGCTCGACTGTGCCTGACTCGACCGGAATGCCACGAGGGCACACCTGCACGTGAGGATTGAAATGTTATTAGGCTTCTCTGCCATGGATATCCAGGTATGTACAGTCCAGAGTGATCCAGGGTACGAACGTGAAGGAGCCAGTCAGCAGCCACCGTCAATCGCCACACTAAAGAACGAATCGCCACGCTAGACCCGGTAGCTCATCGAGTAGGTACATTACAATCTTTTGGATGTGAAATTTAACGACCCGTTCTGGGGTGGCCCGTGCAGCAATAGTCATGCACAATGCGGTCGACGACCCCGTTCTCATTGAACGTCGTTGCGTAGATTGCCGTCTAGGACTCGCTTGTTATTTTCTCTCAAATTTGAGCTGTTGAGGTTCTAGGTTAAACCCAGGACCTATCGAAATTCGCAAGAACATCAGCTCACGGCAGCGGAATATGGGTACGGAGAAGTCATGGATAATTTGTGGCCTTCCAACGGCAGCCCTATGTTATCTCGTACCAGACCGTGCATCGCAACCCACATGCTGCCGGCAATTAGCCTTAAATTGTTACAAAATACTTCGAAACTTGCCGACCCACCGACCCCAGAATCTGTCCAGCAACCATGTGGAATGACTAGTGCGCTTATTGGCAAGCAATTAAACACCGTTGTCGTTCACAGGTCTCAACCGTTACAGAAAGACCTCGAAAGTTTCGACTTGTCCAGATGATGGGCCCAGATCAATCAAACATCAAGTTACTTTTAGATCTCGACCTTTACCGATAGCCCCTAGCTCAGACAGCTACTTCCTACAGAGTACCTTTTGGACACGCTAACAAACTAGTTAATGACCTACAGGCGCTGGCGCAATGCCGTTGCAAGCGTGGCAAGGAGTCTCGTGTGAAGAAAGCGACGAACGATCATCAGCGACGCGGACCAGGGTCGTGTAGCTTCGTACTAGCCTTGTGGAGGCGGGGATAGCCTTCGACCACAGAAAACTTGACGTGATGAGCAGTGACGAATCAGGGATTCCACTTTTCCAACAAGGCGAACCTAGATAGCAACGTCTGGCTCATGACTGGTTCACTAGTTCCGGCGCCGCTGGTCATGGGACTTCTCACATGGAAGGATGCACAGGGATCTAGATGCCTCTTTAGCTGCATTCAAGATGCGCTATGATGCAGAACTATGTCGCTGCGAAGTGTTTTGCCATGCATTTTTCACTTAGTGTAAACGGGCTTTCTTCTCGATCGGGACGTCCCTTGGTTCATTAAATGTCAATAAGAAGTCCGCAAGCTTGCATGCCGAAGTGTGCGGCGGATTATGTATTCCGTAACATACGTCCTGGACAGCAGAAGTCTAGGCTATTCTGGACCGAAGTTTCGATGCTTGATGATTGAGGCTGCTGGGGAAAGGCAACGCCTTTGTTACAGAGCTTTTTCATTGGGGCTCCGTAGTCAACGGTCTTGTTAGAGTATAATGCTCAGAATATGGTAGCTCGCTTAGCTGTAGGCACTGGGTACAGATCTCCCACAGCTTACATTCATTCGAGAATAGTCATCCTATGAATGATGGCACGAGATAGCCCATGGGTCCTACGGATGGTCCGTAGTAGCCACATAGATGCCTAGCGACGTGCTGTGCGTCCGGGAATCTACCCAAGAAGGCGCAATTACTTTTCATTATAGTGACTTGTAGACCAATGTATGCAGTTTCCAGCCTTTACTTCCTGACAGCCCGGTCTTCGATAGACGTGCATCTGTGCACGCATGCCACAAGAATTGGAGAAATGCAATGTCTTCGATGACCTCAAAGCGAGTCATCCGTTGTGAAGCGTGATATAGCCCTTCCTATCGGCCACATCGAGAAACCCCAATAATATACAATACAAGCTGGTCCTCGTTCGTTCGAGATTTCTCAAGGCAAGGACAAGGTATAGTGTGCTCACGGCCCTCTATAACTAGCAATGGTTCATTGTATGTTCTGTGTCCCATTGAAACTGGACATTCAAGGCGTAGTTGTTGCGGTGTTGAGATCATTAGGTCGTCATCCTGTCATGGTAGAGACCCCTACTCTGTAAGCTCATTCTTCAATCGAAACTTTTGGATGACTGCGATGCTGTGGTGTTCCACTCGCTGAGAACTGCCAAGGTTGAGGTGCCCTAACCTCCCAGCGTACTCTCCATACATGCTTCGTATACGATAAGCCATTCTTTCCGTTTCGTATGCCATATTTCCGTCGCAAGGACCAGTTACAAAGGTGCATAAATCTTGTCTACAATTCGAGCTTCCACTGGCGAGCCTCAATATTTGTGAAAAGGGTAAAAGCAGCCTCTAAAGCTCGCCCCTGCCCTGCTGTTCCTTAATGTTTACTTAGAGAAACACGATTTGGTATTTGATAGTGTTTTAGAAGATCGTGTAGATGTTGTCAGTGCTTTGCTTCAGTTCTCTAACCATTCGAGTCGTCTCGGTTTGTACCAAGGCTTCCAGGCTCCGCAAATGGTGGCCCATAACTGCTTGAGCAGCTAGTTTTTGAGGATACATCGTTCACACACATTTGTCAATCATGACATGACACATAGCCTGAAAGCTCCTCTCAGCTTCAATGGCTGCGTTGAGGTCTTTGTCAGAGAATCACTGCGAAACAATTATCTGAGTTGTGGTTGGTCGGTACATGGATTGATATTTGGTCGAAGAGAACGTCGAGCGGTAAGTTTCTCTGGTTAGGATCATGGAGTCGAGGATCTGATTGTATGAGCTTCGCAGAAATCCTCTTCATCTTTTGTTGCACGCTATTGTCCTCTCCCATGCTTGGTCGAGCGTAGAATCTTCACCAGAAATTCATAGATATTATTTAAAGATGTGACAGTCGTACAATGGTGTGTGGCTCACGATCCGACAGGGCTAGTATGTTCGTCATACCGGCACATATTCCCGTACTGTTTTAGCGATCAAGGAAGCGTCGGTTCACCAATCGTCATTGTCATGTTTTTGGTTTCTCCACGTCGTCTGTATCGTCTTCACCTTCGACCATGATTCGTTTTCCTTGCACACCTATCTCAACCTCCTCAATTAGAGAGTCCATGTATTGCCTATCCGTACCCACAAGAGTACAAATATTCTTCCTCTTGCCCCAGCGTGGGTATGAACCGACCTTGATATTGCGGTCCGCCACCTTTCTAGCGAGCTCAGCCAGATATGGAGCCGCTGCACTTTCTGCTAGTGGAGTGCTGAAGAGTATCCTATAATGTCCTTTACCTTCCGGGTCAACGACTCGAGGTAGAAGCAATGGCTTTAGACCATCCAACAGGGCTTCAAAAAGCCGAGGTACGCCAGGTAAAATGTGAATGTTGCCATTAACAACGGATATCGGGACCCAAAGATCTTCCTTCACGAATACGACCTGGTCCTCATCTGGTCGGTTCTCATCGTAAGGAAGCTCAACCATTCTTAACTTTGCTGTCAATGCTGGACTAGGTTCATCCCATCTGAAATTCGGCTGCGATTTGTGTGGTTTGCTCAACCTCTTCATTTTTTCGAAAGAGGCCTCGTGCAGCTTTAATGGCAGGTTGAAAGCTTTAGCAATGCTCTGATAGGTGATATCGTCGTGTGTAGGGCCTATGCCTCCGGAAGTGACGACGAAGTCGTAGTTCCTAGACATCCGCTTAGCCGCTTCGATAATTTCGGATTCATCATCTGCGATCACTTCAACTCTCTTCAGTGCGATGCCGAGCTGGAAGCAATATTTGGCCATGTACGCCGAATTTGTATCTATCGTCTTACCACCGAGGACTTCATCGCCAATGATGAGACAAGCCGCACACTGTATTTGGCCGGCGTTGCCTGAAGGCTGCGATAGGGAGGTTATTCTTGAGGAGCTCACAACTGAGCCGGAGGGATGACAGTGATTGAGGAGGGGGCTCGAGAGTTGTCGCGCCAATCGAGATAATCGGAACACCATCAGGGCCAAAAGTGAAAGCAGCTGGGATGCATCTGTGGGGGAATGATATGCGTGAACGTTGAGGCAAAAGCTGAGAAGTCGAGTTTGGAAAAAAGATTATGACATTCCGCAAACCGTACCAGAGTTTTTGAATGATCACCGAAATTTCTGGCCCTAGGACCCGATCACCACAAGAACAATAATCGAATATTTCCCGTACGGCAAGGTTTGCGGGGGCTCAGACATTTTATTCAGAGATATGGCCAGGGGATGCCAGAAGTTGACAGTGTCTACGCGCTTCAATCATGAATGTTTACTAGTGTTGGTTTCCATGACGTTTGCCTCCCTTACTAAGTAGGTATTAGCGGTTCAAGATCTATCATCTGTCGGTAACAGGGATAGCTGCGACATGACGTTTAACGGAAACGAACACTTGTGGGGCTGTGGTGCTCATCTATTTCGGATGGTTCACATAATCAAAGATTTAGTCTAGTCGCGTGGGAAATTCTACCTCGTTCGATCCCAATCATTTTACACTTGAATGATCATTAAATAGCTGCGAAGCGGTTCAGGGACCCAAAGTATAAGCCCCAGCTCGGTGCAAGCTGGACATAACACCACGACACTCCCCTTTAGCCCATATCTCCGTTGTGTAAAGAACCAACATGGTAAACCAAGCGACCTTCGTTCGGCAGGTCGACTCTGACTTCTTTAGTCAGGCAGCCTTTACACTATTTCGCAAGAAACAAAGGATGCACTGCGAAAATTTCGGCTGGGAACATCAAGGGCGAAAACCGCTCAAGCAAAGATTTGTGAGCGTTCCAGGTCTTTTGGGGGTGCATCCCGCTTCGCTTCGAGGAGCTTCTACCCATATTCTGCCTGATAAGACAAATGGCACGATGCTGACTCCGGCTTTGGATAGACATGATTGACACAAAAACACAAGAAATCAGAGCGGCAGAGGACACTGTATATTCTGATATGCGGGATCTGGCGGACGAGTTGCCAGAGTCCGCGCCAAGATTTGTGTTGCTAAGTTACCCTCTGACTCTGGTAAGCATGTAACTTTTTCTTGCACTCTTGGTGCTTTTCTGCGGCCAACAATGTGTGGAGTCGTTGTTGATGGTAACAACTCCAGAAGTTGGGGTCAACCTCGTCTCATACATTCATCAACGCACACAGTTGAGTCAGAACTGCATTGAACAAAATCTCTCTGCGCGCAGTGTAGCAAGTGACAATGGTCCTCGCACAAAAGTGTCTCGAAAAGCAGCCTTGCTGACAAACCTTCTTGTAGCCGTCTGGTCGGCTCTCAGTGCCGTATGTCCTCATATACTACCTGCCAGAGAATTGCAATCCCAATCAGCGCATGTCTTATGCTGGTGCAGTTGAGTTGATGAGAAGTCAATCCGAGGTTAACCGGGTTATCGAGATAGAAAGCGCGGAGGATTTTGATCAGATCGAAGGGAAACTGATAGGAGAGGAATAGCAATCGCTGCATGGATTATCCATATTGGACTAGATCAGCTTCGCAAACGAAGCAATAGACACAGAAGTCAACCATCGAAGTCTAGTCCAGTCTCGCGACCTTCCCGAGACTACCATCCGCATGTGAGCGATGACGGCTGACTGCAAATGAGAGACGAACAGAGTCGTTCGAAGTACTATGGCAAATGTCGATTCATCAATCTTCACATGGTCCCGATGGTGCTCAATGCAAAGCCTTGTACCTTGCGGTTTGACTTCCAAGAGACATACAGAGTATGTCGATTCCTACCGATATAGCTGGGTGCTTTGCGATACATCGATTTCGTGGTTTCTAGATGTAGTTAGTGGAAAGACCTCCATGGCTAACGGGTCGTTGAGAATCTGCGACTGGTCTCCGGTTGTTTGACACATGTCAAGCCGGTTTCCCGAATGAATACGAAGAAAAGCTTGGCCCTTGTTGCGGCTTTCTCTGTAGCTGTCTATGGTGAAGACGAATGAGCATGATTGCATATTTGGAACGGGAAACACAAAATTCCCTGCACAACCTGCCAATCGTGGGACCATTGTTGTTAGTGGCATGATCAGAGAGCAACCAGATTGAGACTTGATCAGAAGTGAGCTATGGCTAACAGAGGCCCCTTCGGTAAATATTTCATGCTAGGTGATTAGATCTATTGCTAAGGTTTGCGTTTAGGCTTTTGTGGGCCTTTAAGTTTCGTGCTTGCGGACTCGGTTCCGTATCGTACGAAAGTTTCGAATGGGTGCAAGTCCGCGCAAGTAGTGAGCACGATGCCAGACTTTGTTTACGACCGCCCACGTGAGTGAACATGTGGGGAGTGACACATGGCACGAGGAATGAATCCAAATATTATATTGAGCCACGGCGTGATAACGATGGCTAGCAGATGGTAGTCGATCCCGGGGTGGAGACCCAAGTCAGCAACCAAACAGAACGCGACATAACAATTGAAAGAGTTGTACAATGTGTATAGGTTACAGCCCATGAAGTGACGGATTATACGCCTTTTGATTTTCCTTCTGCGTAATAGACTTCAATCCACTCGTAAAGGGGTAGGTCTACTGCTAATTCGATCTCACCTATTGTGCCTCAAGGCGCCACGACAAATACCAGCATGCCCAAGAAACGAGCCCGGCAAGTTTACCCGATTTCAAGTTGCCCTGCTGATTGGAAGGCCAGAAGCCCGCAGAAATCGATCTATCCCCCACACCACACCTCGCATTAGCGTTGCCGGAGATTTGAGAAATAGAGCTGCACGTCATGGGTTCTGAGGCGTTGTCACAGGCGGTGTCGTCTATTTAAGCTTCTTAAATATCTATCCGGGGATTGGCGGACTTATGGTCAACTTTAGAACTCGTGCATCTTTCTGCGTGGATTCATTTCGTCAGAGATAGAAAGCAAACGGGCAATTCTCAACTGCAATACTTGAGTTTTGATGCCCAATTCAGCCAAGCACATGGTCAGCTAGGCGTACGTAAGCCGGACGTACGCTTCTACTTCCTAGCCATGAATTGAGTGGAATCTGTGGCAGTACAACTAAGCGACACGATGAAGAAGAGGTTTAGTTCATTTTCGTCTAGGTGCCTTCGTCGCGAGGTCCTAAGATTCAAGCTCGGTGTATCCTCTGACTACTTGATGTTGGGGATCTACCGTTGACAGATTTGCCAGATCATGCTGTGTATTGTAAAGAAATAGACGTAGGAGGAGAATAATGGATGTATCCGCCACTACGGAATCAGAGGATCATTGTGCCAAGAACCTGCAAGGAAGGAGAACTGATTGATTGGGTGAACCGATAATGCTGAAGGCACCAACCGAGCGTCTGGTCGATCGTTCGCTGGCACCGGGCTAATGCACCATGCTTGCAAGGACCAAATGTGGCGTTAGACCAAGATGAGTTGGCCCAAGTGCAGTCTTGGGAAGCCTGCCGTCGGAGCGCTAGTCTTTGTGCCACCCTGTTCTCTGACTGGAGGGCTAACCCTCCTCTGAACTTAAACTCGGCTGCGCTGGACACGATCATTTAGCTCAGTCTAAGCGGCGTCCCCGACTGCCGGTTCTCTCGGGAAGTTCCTTAGCTGCAAATCTGGGAATAATAGGGTCGATCTTGTCGCAAGAGGCGCAATTCAAACCAATGCTCCGGCGTCTACCATTGCGCCGGACTCTACAGCAGCGGCTCCTTAACTTTGGTCCTTGTGCAACCACTAAGCACACTCGATTGGGGCCATCCCTGCTCCCATCCACTGCAAACTGGCTGGTCCCACATTGCGAGAACTCTTTCATTGCAGTAACCTGCAGCGAAGATACAATCCATTGCGGCAGTTCTGCTGCCGACGAGGTGACTTTTGTTCTGGTACGGCCACTGATACGCTCGCCTGGCGCCGCAGCTCCCGTTCCCTGGCTTTCTTTGTCGTGCATTTTGCTACCAACGGAAAGAGTCGATCCCAAACTTCTCACGCCGTGGCAGGTGGCCTGGGACGTCACACAGCAGCTTTTGACATTCGATTCGCACCTTTGGAGACGAGATGTTTGCTCCCAACGCTTGATCTTGCAAGCGAACATCCTAATCTTTGAGCCGTTGCGGCTTCTGCCTCCCGCTCGGAACTGCCTTTTATTTCGTTACCACCAACGTTTACACATCCGCTCGCAACTCTCATAGAAGTGTCATTGTCCAACACCTACACGAAACACTCTTGATGATAATCCCAACTGGTCATTTCCTTGCCACGAATTCGGATCAGCATTTTGCCAACATCGTTGAGCTACACGGTCGATCCTTGGTCTCGTTATCAAAATCACCCTCCGGCTGGTACACCTGATCATTCATACCGCACCCAACACCCTCCGATCCTATGCACAAATCTTCTCTACGCGAACTCACTTAGTCAGCCGCGGACTTTGTGTGGAATTCCAACGGCAGTTGAAATATCGCGGGTACTGAACCGACAAGCCTCTTCCTTTCTACTCATTCAGGCTCGACCCTGACCATGGACAATTCTTCGCCTGCATCTACACCGAAGCAAAAGAAGGGCATCAAGAAGCTATGGGCCAAAGTCAAAGCGTCAATGAAATCAGATTCGTCTAGCACTTCACCAACAGTCACCGTTGCATCGGACTCGAAAGACAACGCTCCAGCCGATGTGGGCCAAATTCCTAAACCTACTACCTCTGTCGCGAACACAGAACAGCCTCCAAAGCCCAGCACCACGAAACAGATGGAGCAAGGGGAGCCATCAGCGCCGGTTGCGTTAAACTCCGATGTGATTGAAGTGGATGACAATGAAGATATAATAGATTCGTACGTTCCTAGCCCACATTTACTCTTGTCCGCTAACTATTGCAGCTTGCAATTACCACCAGTGCGAACCGCACGGAGCTCGACAGCTGAAAAGGAGAAGTTTGAACAAGCAAAAGCTGTGTTCGAGAAGTATAACCTACCACTCAATACTACTACCTTGGGACATCCATCCAAATCCGCCGTCGATAGAGTGGAGAAAAAGCCTCGAATGCGAGTCCGCTACACTTGCCACGCATGTAGTAGTACTATCGGACGAGATAAATCATGCGTTCAATGTGGACATACTAGATGTACCGACTGCATTCGATACCCGGCGAAGAAGACAGGCGAGAGGATGAAGAGACCAGTAATTGAAACATCCCGACCACCAATTACACCGATCACCACGGGAGCATGCCACGAATGCAAGACAAATTTCACGATTGGAGACCAAACATGCAAGAACTGCAACCACAAGGTCTGTGAGCGATGTCTAAGGGAGACGATTTGGGATTTGCAGAGCACAGCACTAGATACGCCCGCTATCCTCAACATCGCTACCACTGCCGCCTCATGACATAAACAGGGAACTCCCACATATATACAGGCCGATCTTTTAAATTAACTCTGTCCACGCATATTACGACCCATCAGTAACGAATATCCCTCTTCCAAGCGTTCTGGCGCATCTGGATTTCCTGGCGTTCGAAGGAGTGTTTTGATACTCACGCAGTCGCACTGCCTATCTTGAAGTTTTTGCTTTCAACCTTTCGATTGTCTATAATCATGGTTTCCGCTTTTGGCTGGAGGTTAGGAGTACCGATAGCGAGCTCAGTTGAGAAGAGTTATTGGCGTAGGAAGATGATCAATGAAAAACTGTTTTCACACAGTGCTGGATCGTTGCGGAATGGTATCTCACTTGCAACTCCTGCAATACGGGGAGCGAGCCGCGTATGAATAGGCCTATTCGACGGGTTGATCACATTGGCATTCTTATTGTTACGACGAATGACCTCAATATCTTGACGACCTCGAACACTTCTCTGTGGAAAGATTAGAAGCAGGGGAGATATATACTACCGTAGCCATCAAGAAGAATTTCTTATTACAATCCCCGGGGCACACCCGGGCTACCATCATGATCCTGGGCTGTGAGGTCCGCTCAAAGGCTTCCGACACCTCCTGCCTCCACACGAAATTCTTGCATTCAGGGTAGACCGACAAAGTACCTACCCAAACGTTGTATCGCAATGTTCCGCCTTTCATGGGAACCACAATACGTCATTGTAATCTTTAAGGTGCTTCATACCCCCTTAGATCCGTTCTTAAGCTAAAGCTGAACTATAGAAACATGTTCGGTGCTACTTCGAGCGCCCTGATGAAATGCCAATAGCTGTTCATTCCAGCTGACGAGGAAAATAAGGACGAGTTCATTGTCTTGCCTACACAGCATCCTTTTCAACACAAGCACCGAAGTGAACAGTGCTCGATCATTTGTGTGCCTAAACGGACAAAAGCAATCCGTCCTCCTCCATCCGCAACCTTGTGCGACAACACATCTCCAAGTCAATTTGATATCAACAGTATGCATTACACTTTGTGTTGTGTGTCACCCAACTAATGACTGGGTTCGCCTGCTTCCAGTTGAGGTTGCATTTATCCACTTGGGCGGTGGACGGACCTTGTTCACGGCCCATTTGAAATTGACCTCAGACGAGTGTTGCACGGCGCTTGAGGGTGAGAGCTGTGTGGAGAGGCAGGGCATTCTGTAAGGGTGGGGATTGCTCCGTGGCTGTTTCGGAACCCGTTGGCTGTAATCACATTGTGCTGTCTCATTGAAAAGCCCAAGCTAGAAAATCTGGTATTGTTGTCACCGGGCGAGGCACCGCTACAGCATAATCTGGATTTTGATAGTGCTGTCCGCGCGTTTCGACTGCTTTTAGCCTGACAAATTTCCCAGAGAATGGCTGGCCTTGCAGTTTGATTCCTCGGCTGTCTGTGACGGGCATCTGCACTAGCACTACGTCGTCGTGGACGTCAAACAGCATGCGTTGTTGGCACTTGATCGACGATGCCACGTCTGACAACATGGTACCCAGCTGTTTGGTTACGTGTGGGCCCCACTTGGAGCAGCGCACGCCTAGCAAGAGACGGTGCACGGAACGTGGACATTGGGCTGTCCGTTCGAGTCAGCTAGCGGAGCTCTGCACAAGCAGCCGGCATCGGGTGCGGAGATACGGAGTAGTGGAAGGTGGAGTTATCCGCAAGGACAGTCTTACCGAAATTTGGGCGACCGTGTGGCCGTCTCAATGTGAATCAGACCACGCACAACGGTGCCCTCAATCCGGGTGCTCCCGTTCGGTGCGCCGGCCGAGTGCCGATTAGTCTTTTGCCATGTCCAAGCGAGCATCGGTAAGAGATTGGTGAAGTAAAAGTTATGCCGCTACTTTGCACGCTGTCGAAGCAAAACCACGAGATATGATACCCAGAACTCCGCAATGGATTTGTTCGTGACTGGTCCAAGAGCCAAAAAAAAAAAAAAAAAAAAGGCCGGTTCTCGGGGCTTGGCACGGCTAGCAAAAATCTGCGACCACTCGCACCTGCATGTAGTAGCGCCGCCACATTTTTCCATGACTTACCAGAGCACATGTGAATAGCTAGCCCTTTCTTTCTTAGCTTTATATAAGCTCATCGTTCGAAGGTTAAATGGAAGCCGCGGCAACTTGAGAATTTGTTCCGACGCTGCCCATCTTGGTGCCAGGCCCGGGAACGTTACGATGCGCTATTCACCCTTGCGTCTCGAAAAAAAAAGCTATTCATTTCCTCCTTTTGTAACCAACTGTTGGATGAATCTGGAGCTCGCTGTGTAACGATGTATTAAGCATAATGACGGAATACATTCGGCACCTAGGTGTTGTGAACAAGCAGCGTTCTTTCATGGAGTAGTGCACAGCGCAGGAGAAACCCTGATAGCAAGGCTTTACCAAGTATTTTCACAAGGGGCGACCCGAACCGCAGCTATGACTTCGGTTCCGATCTCGTAATACGAAATTTTAAAGGACGTCATATGGTTTCAGAAAGGCTATGATTAGTGCTTGTTACTTATAGGCAAGTGTGAATCCAAAACAGGAGATCTTAGACTTTTCCATCCAAACAGTAAGTTTGTGATGGTGCGAGCAGGGTCAGCAAGAGCCACCGTTTAAACCTTGCTAAGATTGAGCACAAACCTTACAGGGCCCACAGAGCCCAAACGTCGTTGGAATACGTGTTTTGACAGAGACGGCATCCTGCTCTTGTGAGCAAGTCCCAGGCATTTCATGAACACTCCGAACACCCGGGGGCTGTCCAGTTGGCCTTATCGGCCACGCCACCCTTTGCTCGTCCGCATTTTTCGTCAAGCACTCTCCTCAATGCTTTGAAGGTCATACATCTGGGTCTTCCTCGTCTACAACTGAAATGAGATGATCCTCGACGCCAGCCCTGATATCTTCCATCGAATCATTGAGGCTGCTGCATTTCTGAAGCAACAGGAAATCTCGTCGAATCTGCATGGCTAGAATGGCAATGACTAAAGCATTCCAAACATCTCTGGTGTGGTCGCTGAAGTCAAAGTCTGATATGAACCGCGGATCTGATGCCGAGTCGTCATCGGGTTGTTGGTCATTCATAGTGGCCAAAACTGGTTTTTCATGCGATGACTCCTCGTTTGTTGACATGATGTGATCTAGCGTTTGACTGCAAATGCTTTCTGTGACGGAGGGTGAGGTTTCGTACTTGCTGAAGACAGAGGAGCACCCGCGATGTTTTGGTGACGGCGTTCGACTGTTCAAAGTGAAAATGGCGAGCACACTTTGGCAAATCATGATTCCGTACATAACGGGCATGTCGTCGTCTAAGCTCTCTACAACCCTAGTCTGATCTTCCGACATGTGACCTCCATAGCTGCCTACATCCTTTTCGATGCTTTCCTGAATATTGCGCATCTGATAATGCTCTGCTCGGAGTGCATGCAACCGACTCTTCATTTCCGCTAAGCAGTCTGTTGTGGTCTGCCGAGGCTTGCGCGTTACCACAATGTAGATTGGTGGAGATTTCCTCCTCGCATTCCCTTGTGAAAGCCTGATACCGGCATCACTCAGCGCCCATGCGATGAATTTCTGGGTTGCTCTTCCGATGATAGCTTCACATCTCACCGCAGACCTCGATAGTACTTTGTCTCGCACATTCTTTCCCAAATCAAGCAGCTCTCGAAGCTGTCGGATAGCGCGAAACTCCGCCTTTGGCTTACAAACTTGAATCAAGGGGGTTTGCATTTCCTCGTCTTCGGAAGTAAAGATGCTCAAAGGCAGTGTTCGAAAATCAGTCATCCAATTCCTGGGCAACAAAGGTTCGAAACCACGATAGGAAAGATGAAAGAACAACTCTTTTTCACCACGCTCCCACACGCCCGAATTCGATGGCAAACTTGTAGCTGCAGCATGGCGCCTGGCCCTTTCCATACTGTACTCGTTCATAACCTCCTCTGAGGCACTGTGTTGCATCTGCTTGGCAGCTATTGAGAAAGTCGAGACAGTATCATTGCCGACGGGACTTCTCCCACCGTCCACGTCTGTATGGAAAGGCACCATAGGAATCGACGAAAGAGCAGGCGGAGGCATCAACGTCCTATCGACCTTGAAGACACCAGCTGATTCGTGATGATAGTGACTGCTACAAGGCGCAGATATCTGGGTTGCTGCGTAGGTCTCTCCATCCACTATGGGGGCGAAGCGGTCTTCGTCAACTCGTCTGCGCTTTGCGATAACCTCCTTGTTTTCGTCCGTGTCCTCTCTCTTTCTGCGCCTAGATGGAAGCACGTTGCTGTCTTGTTCATCGTATTTCCTTTTTCTGAGAATAGCACTGTCGACGACGACATCCGAAGAGGAGGGCAGAACACGCCCAAGAGTGCGCTTATAGATGCTAGTGAAGACGCTCATGGTTCTAAAATCAGCGAAAATCTATCTGTACTCGCAAATCGTACCAGATGCCCGAAACAATAAACAATGGACAGAAGGAGGGAAGGCAAAGGGCGCAGAACAAAAGACAAAGAAGCGTTCAATTGGCCCAAAACAGCAGTCTGGGTTGTCAATGATGATGCAATCGTTTCGGTTTCCCACGGTCGTTGCTTGCGGTCAGGTCTTGGCCGCGAACTGGTCGAGGAGCCGGCCTGTTTCATCGCGTAACATAATGTGATAAAAAGAACAGCAAGAAAACGCGTGCTTGACTTGCCTGAGTCGCGACTAGACGATCATTGCTCTGTCATGACTCTTCTAATTCGAACATAAATAATTAGAACTGAAGATTCCGTAGACGAGTGAAGATGGGGTTGCGCTGGAAGTGCCGATATATGATAGAATCATAATGGTGAAAGCACCGCGTCGGGCTGCTACATCACTACGAAGTACACGCAGTCCAAATTTAGCTTAGTCCATTTACTAGCGTGTTTTAGCCAGGCTTCCACCAATTGATTTAGAACCATCGCTCTGAGCATGGGGAACATAGACTCACCCGTAGCATGTCTGCACAACAAGAGTCAACATGGACGCCCCTGGTGCTGATGCAGATGTCAAGCTCTACAAAGCCTCGGCGGAACTTCTAGCAGAGATCGAGATCAAGTTGCCATTACTTCTGCAAACACTAGACGGAAGGGCCCGAAAATGGATTTTGAATCAGAAGACGTCTGAATTAGCACGGATTGTGAGCTCCATTCTCAGAAACGGGTAAGTGCAGGAGCTGACTCTCTATCCAGCTTGATTCATTTCAGGAATGGCCTCAATTACTGGATCCTATTCTTGCGAAACTGGTTGGGCAACTTGCTCATGCCTTTCTGCAGTATTGTTCTCAGGAGACGAAATCCTTACAACCCAGTTCCAGCTTGGACTCAACATACGTTGAGCCCCTATCTCACGCAGTATGTCGCCTATTGTACGTTGTCTGCAAAGTTCGGGGCTACAAGATCATCCTTCGCCTGTTAAACAATGAGCCCAAATACATTGAACCATTATTAGTATTCTTCCAGCTCCGGTGTTTGACTTCGGAGCAAGGAAAGTGCCATTCGTCGTGGGAAGAACGTTACATTGTTCTTGCGTGGCTGTCGCATTTAATGCTGGCACCTTTTGAGCTAGCCACCATTTCAGGATTCTCTACTATGCAATCCTATGCGCCAAAGTCACTTCTACTAATTTCACTACCAGGTGTTGCACAGGCCTTGCTCGGTGTTGCCATCCGATATTTATGTGTCCCCGGCAAAGATAGAGACGGGGCAAGTTTGCTGATTGTCCGGCTTGCCTTGCGGGAAGACATGCAAAAATTGGGCTTGCCTGCTGCAGCCGTACGTTGGTGCATCGAACAACTAACTAATGTTGGAGACGATCAGTTGAAGGACCAGTATCGCCACGTGGGACTCTTGACCCTACTTTGTAGTCTGACTGGTGGGTCGACTAGCACAGAAGTTTCGCCCTTCGTCGAGTCTGTGTTCGAAACGTGCAATTTTCTGGCAAGGGACTCAGCTTCCATAGCTCAGACAACAAGACAGTCAGCTCCATCGAGAAAACTACTTATCAAGACCATGCGCGCAGCAATGTTGCAAACGTTATCCCTGAGTCGGGCCGGAGACCAGAGAGCGACCGAGCTACTTGATTCTATGTTGGAAGATGGTATTCAGAATCTACTCGAATGGCTGTCGGATACCGACACACCCGTACGACAAGCAGCCAGCAAGGCCTTGGGCCAGATTGTCCTCAAGTTGGACACCGACCTGGGGTGTGATGTGATCGAGGCAGTTCTTGCCAGTATGAATGAGAATCTTCTGCTCGAGAATATTCGCACAGGACAGCTCCTGGTCGCTACTGACATTTCATCTCTAGATGTTCGGCAATATAAGAAGAATGTCAATGCTGTAAATCCATTGAAATGGCATGGAGCTATGCTTACCCTTGGCCATGTCCTTTTCAGGCGTCCACCACCCACTGAACAATTGTCGTCAATTCTGGAAGCATTATTGATCGGTCTCACGTTTGAGCAACGATCGAATGTAGGAACTTCTCTTGGTGTCGGAGTACGTGACGCTGCGTGTTTTGGGATATGGTCGTTGGCCAGAAAATGTTCAACACGCGAAGCGCAAGCAGCGTCTCTGCACCTGGCTTCGCATTCATTTCATCTGACCACTATAGTCGGCAAGCAAAGCACATTACAACAAGTGGCTACAGAGCTTGTTCTTGCCTCATGTCTCGATCCATCAGGCAATCTCCGACGCGGCGCCTCAGCCGCTCTTCAAGAGCTCATCGGACGACACCCTGACACCATTAAGAAAGGGATCTCAACGGTGCAACAAGTCGATTATCATGCTGTAGCTCGTCGATCTAAAGCGATTTCAGAGGTTACCGAAGCAGTGGCACATCTCGATGAAGTTTATCATATACCACTACTATACGCACTCTTAGATTGGAGAGGCTGTAGAGCTATTGATGCCGGCTCGCGGCGTGAGGCTGCTTACACGATTGGCAAGCTCTTGTCTCGAGCTTCTATCGAGGATCAGGTTGCTTTTACATCGACGCTGGCGTTTCAGATAGCAGACTTGAAAGTGAGCAACGTCGGTAGCAATGCCACAACGCGACACGGGCTTCTTTTGGCGTTGGCGGCCGTTCTCAATTCCATCAATGACTCATCACAACATTGCAGCTCCCACGTACAGCAGGACATCGTGAAAATTCTATCTACAGCCGTGCCGGACCTGAATGGGTTAACAGGATCTCTGAGTGGTCGTGTGACCTCGGATTTGGTACACGTTCTTGAAGCAATTGCTAATGTGATCAGCTCGCTGGCAAAGCTGCAGCGAACATATATGCTGCCTGTGAAGTGGTTGCAAGCTCATAATTCTGTCGGATCGATCCTCGACAGGTGCACAACTGCTAGTGAAGACGAACTGTTGGCCAGTACCGCAGCGCACGCCAATCTTGAACTCTTCGCTATTCTCTCATACAAGAACAAAATTCAGCTGCTTGACTCCTGGGTGCCAAAAGGCGTCCCAAAACAAAGGAGTGCCACCACCTGCAAAGGCCGTCTTTCTAGCCTCGGCCTTCTCTTCAAGCCTGTCGTGCTTGATCAGCAAATTGCGTTTCGTGCGCTTGACATGGTTAACTTTTTAGCCTTTATCATTTCGTCAGACTTGCCCATAGATACAAAGGTCAACTCTATGGAAAGTCTGTCGAATATCCTAAGATCGCAGGAGTGTTTCGACCAGCAATATCTTACGGTGTTGGCTGAAGCAGTCCTTGAAGGTTTAGCAAATTACAACATTGACCAACGAGGCGACGTTGGTTCCCTCCTTCGCCTAAGTGGCATTGAAGCTGTGCGAAGCTTTGATCACTCTATCCTAGATGAGGCTATCACGACAAAGATTATCAAAGCGATAGTCAGGCTTGCTGCTGAGAAGCTGGCAAAGGTCCGGTTCGCTGCATGGGGTCGTCTACAGGAATTCTGGACAGAAGTGTTTCCTGAATGTGGCATTGCGCAAAACTTCCACCATCAGGCAGACGTGTCGTCATACGAATATTACAGACAGCTCATGGTTCTCTTCAATTTGGAATGGGTCCGGGAAGAGCTTCTCACAGGATTTATCAGCTCCATCGCAGGTGGTACAGGCGACGCAAGTCAAGCAGCAATCAGTGCGTTTGTCTCGTTCCTTGATGACTTGGAGAATACCAGGCGTGTTGAACTGTTGCAAATTATCACCGGGATTCTCGTTCGACAGCTCGGCGCCCTAATCAAGCACGAGGATCGCGAAGTTGTGCCTGTGTTAGACACCTTGTGCCTGGTTGTGGAGCAATTCCATGACGATTGTGCAGCGCATCTCATTAGCATCAAGTCAGAACTGCTTATCCTCACGGACAAGCTTCAGACCCCGATTGCAGACATCCCACGTATTCAATCCCTGATCCGGCTCCTGTCGACTCTGTCATCAATAGCTGAACTGCGTCTGGATGCAACAGATCGGCTGTCTCGAAAATTAATGCACAAATGGCCAAAAATTAGACACAGTGCGGCGGATGCAGTCTTTCTGATCGACCCGAATGCCTTTCCGCTCGATGTGGATTGGAATGCCCCTCCGTTGAAGAATAAGGACAAGGTCGTTGAGCTACGAAGAGCTCTTGGTGTAGCAGGCCGAGCAGGACCAAAAGACTAAGAAATTCCCGTGGCCCACCTTACCTTTCTGCCTCACGGAGCTCCAAGTTGCGCTAGTTCGGACGTGGGACAAAATCACCAAGTGTTTAGTTATCTACGATAGCCCATGGAGGCTTCTGTTTGCAGACTGTTTAACTAGAGCAAATTCAATGGCAAATCTTAAAGCCACTTACCGACCTTGGTCACTTATCTGGCAAAAGCGTCCAGAATTCAGTAAGCGTTGTTAGGTTGTTGTTAGATATGTCGCTTCGTTGATAAGATTTCCTACACTGGAATTTACCATGAGTTTGTACGAGGTCATGGACTCTGAATTGTAAGCTGCGTGCCGAACAACATAAAGAGCGGTAGCGGTTCTATTTCCAAGTTCGTCGGTGTTCACATATGAACCATTTGCGTAGTCGAGAGCGGTGGAAGTGAGATAAGAAGCTGTTACTTTGAGGAAGTTCGCCTCCAACTTCGTCTCAGAGTACTTTGCCCGAGTCAACGTTCGATCTTCTTTGATCGCAGAACCGTAGTCGTAAGATGAGTATCCTAGAGGATGTCCTAGATTGCCCCAATTTGTAGCTCCGTAAGTCATGTATACATTGAAGAAGCCTATGCGGAAGCTCCAGTTATTCTTGTAGAAGACTCTCTCAAATTGATCATTTGTCAAAGCTGCGCAGTTGTTCAAGCTAGGCTTTCCTTATGGGTCGGAGCCTCCGCCTTGGAATTCGACGATTGAGTAGGGACTGCTAGGGCTTTGTTCTTTCGTGCAATATTCTCCAACCCGTCGGAAGGTAATCGTCTGTCCAATTGTAGGGCTGCTCGCAGTTGAATCCTATGGGATAAGCGTCATCGCTATATACATCAACATTTGTTGTCACAGTTATCGTTGCCGGGAGCAAAGTTACCTTCTGGGAGTGCGTCATTGCTGATTATAGGTACAACGATTCCAGCATCCGAGCCTAGTTTATGACAAACTAGAAGTAATCGCTATTCAGAAATGTTATGTTATTCACATAAAATGTGTACTCATTCTTGGGTTGGAACAGGATGACAGGACCTCCTTTAGTGATTTGAGCCATGGCAATGATCCCACAAACTTCCTTCATGTGCAAATCTGTGGCCTCGAGAAAACCCGTATCATTGGTCCTGAAGGTGCCGTTGAAGCGCATCCAGGAAACCTACCATCAGAGACTTCAGCCGCTGCAGCAAAAATGGCTCTAAGGCGAAAATGCCGTCAGCAAGGAAGATTTTCTGTTCTCCTTCAAGAAGCGCCCAATCTGCGTAGAAAGAGACACTGTTGTACCCGAGAGCTTTGATCTTCTGGAAGATGTCAAGCCAAAGATGAAGTTGGAACGGATAAAATTCGCCAGAATAAAACTTAACCTTTTCTCCTCGTACAAAGAATGAGTATTCATCCCATGTCACCTATCACAGATCTTGACTCTACAGCATCGCAAAGGGTAACTGAATACAATGTCTTAAAAGCCGTCGGATTCTTGCCTGACCAAGACCCAAGAATTTGTTGAGGTTGACTCGGCCACAATCAGTGATGTCAACGCAGTGACTGCTGCCAACAACCTTTGGAGTAGCATTGCGCAGACAGCCTGGAACCACAGCTACTTTAGCACTGGCTATCAAGGGTTTGTATGGTCTACTTATTCTCGATTAGTAATGTTTTCGCAAAGGGCCAATTGACGACAACGAGCTTGCAAGCACAGTCAAACGAGGAGCGCAGATCTAGTTATCACTGAAGCATCCATCAACTCAGGTTTGACGATAGGCTCTGGGGAAGGAGGACGTTCCATGACGGGGACCAGCTTCTGACTGAAGTATCTCGTGAAATTTTCCACATTTTGGACAGAATGATGCTCGGGCTTGATTTGCAATATGAGAGTTTACTTATCTACAGTTATGTTCTCATTCAATATCATGTTAGTATACCCGAGATCGGTCATTGAGCTGTCAAACAAGCTTCTGCTAAACACCTTTGAGGTACAAAGAAAGCTAGATGTACTTTCTATTGGAAAGAGGTGGAGAGGTTTATCGACCTCGGAGAAGCTCCAACCGCCAGAACGTCATCATTATCAACTCGTTTCCAGCCAAACATAGATGTTTCTCGATGTACCTCTGCTGACCTACTTGCACCGCTAAAGTTTGGGCTCTTGACAAGGACCGTGCGCAGGCTATCTAACCACAAATGCGACGCAACTTGTTGTGAAGAGTTCATCCGCAGTCCCAACCACTATCAAGAATGCATGCTGTACCAGGGACATGTTGGTCGGCCGGGAATGAGCAACTTCGCTTGAAAATGGAACCCATCGTTTTGTTGAGAGCTCGGGAGCTGTTCCTGGTTGAGCTATCGGAGTGCGTTTGTTGCCTGGTGCCACTTCAAGGAACAGGCATATTGTAAGGAACTCCTTTGGAGTTCGTATCTTCTTGAGAGGTGAAACCACAAGAATGAGACTATTAGGGCTACCAAGCTTTGATAGAGTCGGTTGCATTGGCATATTTCCCACTTTGTTCTTCAAGTGCCGCGTTGCATCCTGCTTAGTGCAATCCAAGCAGACTCTTGGAGTTCTCGTAGATCACATAAGAGATGCTCACAGCAGGCGCGACCTTCAGGAGATTTGGTGTCACGCCCTTGAAAAGTCCACGCCAGCCTTCGTTTTGAATGGTCTTCCTTGTGACATCGGCAATACCAGTGTATGTTGCTCTGTGCATCACTGTTCCTTGTGCTTGTAGTCTTGTTCGTAAAAGATTGATCGGATAGACCACGGTGGCACTGACAGCGCCTGATGTAGCACCAATGGCTCCAGTCCAAAAGTTGCCCATTTCAACGTCATCCTCGTGAACACTTAGCGCCTTGGCTTTGCTGGCTATTACAAGCCTCTTTGCTCCTTCAAAAATGAACAGGTCGATAGCCGAATACGGGAACATGCCGGCCAACCCCATACCAAGACCACGATAAAAGGGCCATGCTTTCCCTTCTCTCCACATATTTCTGGCCGTTTGAGCTATCAGCTTATTGCCGTGAAGACCGCCTTCAACAGTTTCACATTGCATTCGACTTCAGAAGGTCAGCAGGCCTATTTTGAGCAGAAGGGGTCAAACTCACAATTTTAACGTATCGAGCGGATACACCACGCATTGAGACACTACGCCACCGATGCCGCCTGCTAGAAACTGTGCAGTAGCGTGTAAGTGTTGGGGGTCAGTTCCTTCCAACTTTGCAAAACTACGCTTAGCGGCCTCGTAAGAACCAAATTTGATGGCCGATTCAGGCATGACTTTGAGTATGTTTAGACCATTCCCGGCAAAGAGACTTCGCAAGCCGCCTGCTCTCCAAAGGTCCTTGCAGGCATCTACCAGGTTCTTGGTAAATTTGCGAATTGCACCACCTGGTGACCCTTCTCGGAGAGTCTTGTCTATAGAATCTTTCGGGCCGACTTGCGCAATGAGGTAGACCTTTAACCGGTCGAGCGGCGCAGTTGCAGTTCGTGATATCATGCCGGCCATACCACCAGCAGCGAAGTAGCCTGGCACAGGAAGAAAATCGGTTAGCGCAAGGGAATCTTCGTCCTCCTCTGCCCACGTGTGTTCAGGTTCATCTCAAAACCAAATATTAGTGTATGTAATGGAAATGACATCAGCCGTCAACCATCTATACGGTAAAGCCATATCAAGCTAACGCTAGAGGGTTGGTAGGCTGTACATTCGAGCCACGCCAAGGGTTGGGAAAGACGGTGAAGGAAGGGAGTATATGTACCTATTCCCTGCAGTGGGTCATTGACGTGAACATCACCTTCATGGTTGACGTTGGCAGTTGCACTGTAATACGACAAGATCGCTCCAAGACTCGACACGCCATGAGGCATGAACAGCAGGAAATCTCTGCGGGACGTCAGCAGGATGTCTTCCCATGCAAAACTGGCGAGAATTGCCCACCTCCATTCCTCGAAGCTGATTACACCGTCGTGATTCGTGTCGATCTGATCGAAGAATTGATCGATTTTAGCCTTGCTGACGATGATACCGCTTCGGGCAAATGCGACTCGTAGTTCGTCCTTGTCTAACGCCCCACTGTGATCTCGATCTATGCTAGTAAACACTTGAAAGAGCTCTCTTTCAGCTTGCTCAATGAAAACTCTGAACTCATGGTACTGTATTTGCCCGTCGCCAGATGTGTCGACAACGCTGAGGATATCATGAAGGAGCGAGTCCGCATTCTTCAATGGGTGGTCGATCTTTTTCAGGCCCTTCTTCAGGGCCTTCACGTCAATTTGTCCATCGTCAGGAGGTTCGAGGCTCTCCCATAGCTTTGATATCCGCTCGTGGCGCTCTTCTTTCGTCTCAGACATTCTAAAAGACCGTTGGACGTTAACAGGTTGCTATCTGGGATGGTACATGATTGAGTGTGCGGACTGCTCGGCTGACCGGCTAAGGCTGTCTCGTAATATTTGACCCGTGTAAGAGGAGCTGTAGTTTTTGGCCTCGCAGAGCTAGAGCTTGCGAGGAACTTGGTGCATTCAGTTGGCGGTGGTGAAGGTTGAACACGACTTCAAAGCTGCAGTTGGTTGCATGCCGAGCTTACTCGCACCTTCAAGTTGGAGGTGAACGTGACGTGAGTGGGGTTGACCCGTCAAACCTCCTATCTCATTAGCTTAACTGGCTGCACATAATAGCTTGAGTATTTTATTGGCTGATCAAACTGTTTGGAGTTAGCGACGAGTCCGGGCCCAGCCTCATCTCTCCGAGTCCGGAATCCGAGCTGGTGCACGTCCATTCTTGACAGACTTATCCATGTCCGCCAGTGCCAGCCTGAGGTACTACATTATTTTGTACACTTCCCTCGACAACACGACTGCCTTATGGTGGACAGCATGTCCCCAGCGGGGTAGGATGGAATGCCCCGGCATCTCGCCGTGGTGGCCATGCACCCGGGCCAAAACTAAGGCCCGTGTTTAGATGCCCTGTTGCCATTGTGTGTAGCCAAAGCAGAGATGGCTGCGAATTATTGGACTTCCACTCAGCGGCAGAACTGGCTTTTCGAGCCTTACGAGATCGCCGAACTGAGGGAGGAGGTTGAGAAGCGCCACGCCAAAGTTATTGAACAATACCCATTACCAGACCGACGGCTTCTTTTCATCTTCATCAAGGATCGAATCATGCAGCTCGGCAAACGACTGCAATTCAGACAGCAATGTGTAGCGACTGGACTGGTCTATCTCCAACGCTATCTCTTGTTCAACGCCATGCAGAATGTGAACATCTACCTTTTGACAGCGACAGCGTTCTATCTGGCCGCCAAAACGGAAGAAAGCCCTCACCACATCCGCCTCGTCGTGTCCGAGGCACGGCAACTATGGCCAGAATATGTCCCCAGCGACCCGTCCCGGCTTGGCGAATTGGAGTTCTGCTTGATATCAGAGATGCACTCTCAGCTCATAGTGTGGCACCCGTATCGTTCGCTGACGGCTCTGAAGGAGAACCAGAAGCTCGCGCTGACAAACGAAGAGCTCAGCCTCGCATGGTCCATCATCAACGACACCTTCCTCACCGATCTACCCCTGACGTGTCCACCGTATCTCATCGCAATCACAGCCATGTTCCTTGCGGTCATCTTCGTGCCAGGGAAAACGCACATGGATCTGAAATCACCCCTGTCCAGCTTCCAACCCATGATGGACACGAATCGCTTCGGATCCCTAGGTGTAAGATCTGGCATGTCCCATTCCATAGCCAGCGCACTGGACAGCTCGAGCATGAGCTATGGCAAGGGCACAATGGGCAGCATGAACAGTGTTCCGCAGCAGCAGCAGCACGATACTTCTGTCAAATCAAAGATAGTGGCTGCCGCCATGAACTCGGAGAAGATGCAGAATATTATCGACTTCCTTGCAGAATCTGATATCGATATCAAGCGCATAATCGATGCTACGCAGGAAATAATTAGTCTTTATGAGGTGTGGGAGCAGTACAACGAGAAAACTGTCAAGGATGCTGTTACGCGATGCATTCGAGGTCAGCATTTGGAAAGCTGACACTCTCACGCATCGGCTTGAAGTCGTGAACCCTAAAGTGTCGGCCGCTGGTCAGGATCTAGAATCTAAGGGTTGAATGGTATAATAGAAACAAAGACGGCAGATGCATTTTATCAAGGCGTACAGGGGCTATACAAGGTAGTTCTAACATCATCAAACCCTATCCAAGTTCGTTACCTTCTCCCATACCCCTTTATGACGTCCCAATGCCTACACCGTGGTTCGGTTTCACGTCATCACTCCCTTTGTCCGGTCCTGCCGCACCACCAAACCATCCGCCAATCCCCCACTTTGAAGCAGTGCCTCCGCTCTCAGATTTCTCATCTGCTCCATCCGATTCCGCTCCTGCATCGAACCGATCGAGCTCACTCCCGTCTCCGCTATATCCAATTCGATCTCGGTTATCATCAATAATCCTGCCATACTCAAGCAGGAGCCTAAACATATAAACTTCAATATCGTCTCTCCGTAGTACTTTATTAGCCCATTCCCGTCCCTGTCTCGCAAGCCGCTTAGCCTCTTCCGGATGTGGTGGTATGAATACGTTGTTGTCCTTCTCAGTCTGAGTCGCGTCGGGTCCCAACGGATTGCCATATCCCGCAAAGTAGGTTAGTAGGCTGTACAAGTCGTCGTAACGATTGTCTACTGGAACGAAATGCCGCCATGCAAACAGCCGACTGTCATGCCACTCGCGGAAAATCGTCGCTTTGAAACCAAGTGACTTGCTGAGGAGAAAAGCATGCCAACGGCCGGAGAACGAATGACCGTCGACATCAATGAGGTATTTCGAAAGGAATTGCTCCGTGAGCGTCGTCTGCGGTTTCCAGCTGAACACTGTGTCATAGAACGAGCAATTTGGTATACAACCCCACGATTCAACGAAACCTACATCGGATATCTTGTCTGCAAAATGGCCTGGCTGAATAGTGGTGTTGTGGTAGGTGGCGGGCGGAGATGTTGGAAGACCAAGATCTTTGAAGGGGGAGAAGCCGGAGCCCTGGCCTGGGGTTGTGGACAGATCTTGCTTCAGGATAGTGACGTTGTTATTGATGAGGGACTGGTAGGTTCCGTTCATGAGCTGGACGAGACGTTGTCGATGCATTGTTTGCCAATTTGACGCTATTTGAACGCCGCCTGATGTCACACCTCGCCAAATGAGGGTGTCATTTTTCTCACGCCATGGGACGTCCTGCTCCGGGTTGTAATCATACCGATTGTCGTGCTTCCAATACATGTTTGCTGGGAACATTATGTCGTTGTTAACGTTGACTTTACACTCGCTGAAGATAGGGACCAGTTTGTGAGAGGCCTGGATGGAAGAAGCCGAATAGAGCATGCCATGGAGATTGTCGAGTGTCGGGCCGACAGTACATAGATCAGAGGACAGATTGAAGTTCGCAACTATGCCCGCAGCTGGTTCTTTGTACATGGCATCTGCTGCAGCAATGGGAAGACCGGCGCGAGCAGGTGACTCTGGTGGACACGCCTTGCTAGCGATTTCCATATAGTGCTTTCCTGGATAGCCAAACCAATCTGCAGGGTACCTTTCTTCAGACTCATCAATCTGGCCGGGTTCTAGGGCGAGGTTGGTTAGACGATCTTGACCCGACGTAAAATTGTAATCCACTTCAGGGTGCATGGTGCGACGCTTGAATTCAGCTTCTAATAAAGTCTGCAGGTCCTCCCACTGCACCAGCAATCGAGGTTGATCAAGTCTGTTCACCATTATGTCCATATCTGGCAGATGTTCAATAAAGAGTTTGATAACTTCCTCCATTGTCTCTGACCTCCAACTCTTATTCGACATCCGCGCAATGGTCCTGTTTCTGATGTGGATTCCGGCCACGCCATCACTGGGGTTCTCCCACATGTGCGCTGCATGAGTGCGGATGAGGCGTGGGTCGATTGCCCAGAAAGGTCGCAGGTCATCCATGATATGGTCAAAATCGTCAATGTTCCAGACATTCCTCTTGCGCGCATAGATGTACCACTCCTTAAAACCCGGTGGAGGATGCCTTCCGTACTTTGTTCTGTACTTTTCTACTGTTTGACGGAAGCTCTGAGACCGTGAACTTTCGTACTCTCTCCATTTTGCGTCTGCATCTTTCATCAGCGCCGTGATGGGATGTGCGTCAGGTCTGGCATTGGGGTCTTGCAGGGTCGGCGGCTGTGCTGGCTGGCTCGAGGGTGGTGGGTGCTCTCCATCATTGCCGGCGGTGCTGGCTGGGATTTCTGGTATGTGGGGGAGGGCATCCTCCCATGCTTCGTCTTCGTTCTCTGGGATGACTGGCTCGGGAGGGTGGACAGGGTGTTGTTTCGCAGGTGCATCGCGTAAACCAACGTTGTCGGAACTGTATGAGAGTAGATTATACAGCAGAAAAGTGACAGCGCAGGCGGCCAACAAAAAGTAAAACCTCTTCTTTCCAATTTCGATAGGCCCCATGATGCCTGTTGTGAGCACTATAACGCTGGCATTCTTGTAGTAGATATTATAGCGCCTGCCCGACTACGCAGGGAGCGAACAAGCAGATCTGTTGGTTCGACATTCCTTCAACCTATCTTAATCAGGGGACGACGGACGGAGGAACTGCTGGTATATCTGCGGCGAGCGTACCGCTCACCCGGGCCTAGGGTGAGGCCGCTCTGGCTGTGGGTAAGCGGGCCCTGAGCGTCACCCCCAAGTAGATTCGGGTTGGCTGTGTGACTACTGACTAGCGCCCCCTAGCGTCGGCGTAGAGTTAATGTAAAAGCACGAGGCAGCCGACCACAGGAAAGGCAAACGGCACAAGTACTTGAACAAATCATCATGATTATGTATTGATCCTCTAAATCCTATCTAAGAAGGAAATCTGCGCTCTTCCAGGTTGGTTTTGGCAAATCGCCCTATACGGAAGGTTCAAGCCTGGCCTCGGCAGCTACCAGCGGATCACCTTGGAAGAGCCGTCATTTGTACGTACGCTGTGGCAACTCTCTTGTCTTTACTATTTTTGAATCGGACTGAGATCACATCGGCTTGATCTGTAGGGTCGTCGTACGATTTGTGCGGCAGCGAACCTCTGTCATTGTCAGATTGAACGTACCGTAGTAGAGGGAAGGTACTTAATTTCCGCCTTTGCTATCTCTGAATTCTGTCCGTCTGGTGAGAACGGAGGCCTTGCTTAGGCAACCAGGGTGTTTACCTCAGCTTCGAACTTTTCACAGAAGGCCTTTACACTACTTTGCTATGTCGGATCTTGTATATGTTCAAGCTTAGTCTTGCCAACATAGGCGACTGATCGTTTGAGTGTCGCATTAAACATCGTGTGCTCATCTGCGGAGCAACGACATATTTCACAGCGTCTCTGATAGAGACATTCGAGCAAGCCTGTACAGGCAGCCACCGGCATTCGAAGGCAACCATCTGCGGGCCAAGGACCATGCCTAGGCGGTGATCAAACAAGGGGGGGGATGTCGGTTGGCTGAAGGCTAATCGTCGGAGGTGCCACTTTGAATGAACAACGCCTCACCTACTTCCCTAACACCAGCCTTGCTTTCCGAATTTTTGGCTACGTTCACAATTTTGATACCATTTCAACCATATGTTAGATGTTGCGATTATTACGATGGAACACCCACCGGCGCTTGTTCACCAACTCCGCAGTGAAAAGCTTCGTCAGCGAGACAGAATTCACTGATCCGCTCGGACCACTCGAAGAGGAAACCTTGCCGAATTATGATCTGGAAGAATTCTATCCCCTTCGCATTGGCGAGGTCTTGGACAGCAAGTACAAGGTTGTAGGAAAACTCGGGTACGGTGCGAACTCCACCGTATGGTTGTGTAAGAATCTAGAGTACGCATTGCGTTGACTCTTCTTTGTACATCGCCATTAATCCTTTCTCGCAACGAAAGCAGCTACGTGTCTGTCAAAGTCTACGTGAAAACACTAGTGAATCAGTCGAATCGAGAAATCTCAGCATATCAGCATTTGAATACTTTGCGTTCCTCACACCCTGGACGCGAACATGTCAGAAAGCTCATCAGCACATTTGAGATCGCACGACGAAATGGCTCACTTCACCAATGCCTCGTCCATTCGCCTCTCCAATTCAGCCTTTGGGATCTCCAACGATTGGGAGGGAAGTCCAAGCCTTTTCCAAAAGGGTTGGTACAGAGCACGGCTAAATATCTATTCCACGCATTAGATATTCTACACACGCAAGCAAACATCACCCACTGCGGTAAGGGGTAGATGATCTCAATTGTTCTGCTCCGCTGACTGACCTAGACCTTAAACTTAGCAACATAATGTTGACAACTGAAGATGAAAGTGTTCTGACAGAATTTGAGGATGCCGAACAACGTTCGCCATGTTCACGAAAAGTTGTGAGCAAGGAACGGACTATCTATGCTTCTCGCAGCCGATCACGCGTGGGGTTACCCTGTTCTGTGCGACCTCGGGGAAGCCCGAATCGGTGGTTCTTATGACTATGAAGAGATCCAGCCTGAAGTGTATAAGAGCCCAGAAATCATCATGCAGACACGATGGAACCATATAGTTGATCTATGGAATAGCGGATGCCTTGTAAGACCCTGTACTGACCAAGATGCACTATTGCTGATCAAATGACGCATGGTGCAGATCTGGGACATGATGGAAGACTCTCATCTCTTCGACGCTAGAGACGAGGAAGGCTGGCATAACAACAGATGCCATTTGGCCGAGATGGTCTCTTACCTTGGCAGTCCGCCAATGAAGTTTCTACACCGTAGCCCTAACGCAGATCGAGTCTTTGACGAGAAAGGAAAGTAACTCTGAACAGGCATGGGAAGTTCTAAGCTGACTACGACCAGGGAACTGGAAAGGAGGCCCATTGCCTGGATTTTCACTAGAAACGTCCGAAAAGTGTTTAGAAGGATTGGATAAGACCGCATTCCTTTCTTTCATGCGCAGAATGTTGGCGTGGCTGCCTGAAGATCGGAAAGGTGCTAAGGATATGTTGAACGACCCTTGGCTTCGCTAAAGAGGTTTGCAAGAACCATCTGTGCTGCTCGAGTGCTCGAAACCCTCACCTTCGGCTAACATCCGAGCTTTGACACATCAACACCTTCCACATTCATGCCGGCTGGGAAGCTCTAGCCAGTCTCTACCAACTCAAAGGATTGGCGCGATTGTCGTCGCCCACCAACCACGACCATGGACACCTGCCTGCCTGAAGTTTGGTTGAACCAGGCTGGCACCAAAGCCCCCTCGTGATTAGGTCCGACCGTAGTCGTCCTCAGTGGGACGTACTGTTCCAGTGTAGTCGCGCTGATCTCGTACACACCGCTAACGTCGGTGGTGCTCGGCCCCTGACTAGGACTGCTGATTTATATGTGTGAAGATTATGAGAGCGAAAGGGCAGGAGGGACATTGAATGAGTATTGAGAAGCTTGCATTTCCAGTTCGAGGAGGGAAACTAGAGGGATCTATACATATATCTTTATAGACGGATTGCAATATTCCTTAATGATATCGGCGCTAGTAGATTCCTAGAACGAATATTTTAGCAGCATAGCGGTGCGGTAACAGAGTAGATAGAGAGATCTCTATTGCGACACGGCTCAACGATACTACCGTGGAAAGGTGTTGTCGAGATGAGCTCGAACTGAGTAGAAGGTGAGTAAAATGTTGGCGCAGGGTATTAAAGCAGCGAGACTATGGTGAGGAGAAGGTAAGTGTGATGCATACTTTCTACCTACCTAGGTAAATGATTGTTGAGGTCCAACCCTAAGCCGGAAGTTCGGCTGCAACCCGGCCTCTTGGCATCGCTATCGCCATATACGTAGCTCGTCCCCTTCCTTGTAGCTGGTGGGGAGGGACACATTATTGTGCGATCTGTGCTTGGTGCGATGGCATTCATGTCGGTTCGAACAGTAGAACGAAGGATAGAGTAGTAGTTTTACGACCATGTTTAGCTATGGATCCCTGGTGGCATCGCCTTATGAAGCATTACCCTCTAAGACTAGTCTGGCTAAATATTGGCCTCTTCCTGGTTGACACTCAGCCTGCCATCTCCTTTTGTCGTTGGAGGGTCTGTTTGTGGTAGAGCTTAGCGGCTTCGTTGAAAGGATGTCGGTGTGGTTCGCAATCGTACGGCCTTCTACTATACAGAAACTCCTTCCTGGATGAGACACCCAGCTCGAATGTTGTCCGCCAAACTCCAACAAATGTTGCGAAGAGGACTTTTGTAGTACCGTCACCAGAGCAGGATGCACCCGTCCAATGCCATGATGCTCTACCTCAATTGAGGGTAAACCATGATCACGCTTTTCTAGCCTTGTCTGCTTTTAGGACGTGGCGCACCACTCTTGACTCGCCGAGCCTCGGGACGTTGCAAGTGATGGCTCGGAATCCATTCCTCGGCATACGCCTTCGCCCCCGTCGCAATAGTAGGGCCATCAGTGTCTGCCTTGTCACTGCCAGCATCAATCTTTTTAGCTGGACCACTTCGGGCAGGTTTGCCTTTTTTCTTCTGTGGAAAGTATGGAGCAATCCAAATGTTGTAGAAGAAGTAACCCACACCAACTGTGCAAGCAAGAAGGAAAAGATAGAGGAAGATGCTGCTGTGGTTTAGCGAAATTCATTCTTTGCAGTGGTGAGAAACTCACATTTGAGGATCAAAGAGGCTGGAGTCTGGTTCAACCACTTGAACAGTGCCATTGAAGGCCTGTTGAGTGAAAAAGGTATTTCCCTTTGCTATCACTGCGGCCAGATTGAGTCTCAGCTCTTGCGGGTGCATATTTGTCTGGAAGGAGTACGGCAACGTTTCGCTTTCACCAGCTGGAATTTCCACACCATACTGTTTGGTGGTCAAATTTCGCACAATCCGGGAGTCGCTTCCACCAAAATCCGGCGTCCAGAGACTGCCGCCGACAAATTGGACAGCTACCGGCTCGGTCTCTTGATTGTTGAAAGACAGCACAACGTTAGCCGGTTTGCCGTTCACAATTTTGATGCCGAATATTTCGGCATCAGGAAAGTGAGCTGCAACCTGGACGTTCAGGGTCGGAGTTTGCCCAGGATCTTCGAGCTCTTCGACAACATCCTGCGGCACACATTAGCTTCAATTCGCCAGCGCCTCTTCATCCAATAGAGCGTACCGCAGGGGCAGGTTGGCCGCACACGCGGCTGCTTTGCAAGGAAAGTGCAAAGACCACAAGTTCTAAGACACGGCCCATTGCAAAAAACAAGTACTGGTGTCAAAGCGAAATATTTTGTGAAGGTGTTGTATCAAGTGAAGTAGGAAGACAAGGATTTGACCACTGCAACGTGTGCGAAATGCTTCTCCAATCTTTGCGCCATGAACCTCCGCCGAGTAGCTTTCCTGATCGATTCGAGAAGGTGTTCCGAGTAATATTATTTGCCTTCCACTCCCACACTCGCCGCACAGGGGGCACAGGGTGTCAGCCACAAGCCTAACTTGCTGCGCCTGGCAGCATTTAGCGCTCTGCACACCCTCCACGCTTAAACTTTCTTAAGCGAAGCGGCTGGATGGGCTCGCTGGATGGTTTCAGTGTCCACACAAAAAAGCCCGATGCGCGTCATGCAGCTCGTCGCGCGTCAAAAGTATTAATAGTCAGAAGATTTCTTGCTCCCAGCTTTCGATGTTGAAACACAAACTCATGTAGCTTGCAATTATAACCACCTGCCTCAGACAGGCTGAGTGTATGCATCGTTTCCGTTCCCTCCCCGCAGGCAGATTGCCGAATGTATAATATCCTTTTCACCTGCCTGCACATCCTAAACTTGGGTAATCCAATCTGCCTTCTTCGCTATCGCAAATTCTCAATTCTATTCACACGCAAGCTAAACTGATTTGAACATGCCACACATGGCTCGACTTGACCCTTTCGCCTCACCTGTATGCAGTATATCGACCAAGATGGGATCTCTCTTCCTTGACAGCAGTCCTGATTTCGGTCCCACGAAGTTCGAAGCAAACAAGGTATGCAAAATCAAAGCAGGATGAAGGTCAAAGGTTCCTCGCTGTGTCTCTCGGCACCTAACATAGAGCGACATATATAGGTCCGTACCATTGGAGAAATAAACAAAGCTGTCGTTGCACAACCTGGGTTTCGAGAACGAAGCTTACGACTTAAAAGCCTCGACGATGATAAAAATGTCTTAATTGATGTAAGATTCTTCCGACGTATGACATCTCAAGCTGACTCTTTCTGCTAGGATCTGATCCTCCAGCTTGAAAGTACTCAGCATCAGCTGCAGCAGCTGAGTATCGAGCGCGAACGAGCAACCGCCTTTATTCACGATGATCATATAAGAACCCGTGCGTTGGAAGAAGAGATGACCACGATGCGCTCGCTTCTGGACCGAAATACCTATGTGACGGTGCTTATCGATGGCGACCACTTAACCTTTCCCAAAGAACTATGGAACAAAGGTGCACAGGGCGGCATTGAGGCTGCTCGCGCTCTGGGGGATCGCCTGAAGGAGTTCGCTCGACACAACTTACCACATCTTGCAGCCTTTGAGATACACGCAAAGCTGTTTTTGAAAGTTAAAGCGACAATCGAAATCCTGACTTCGACACATTTCGTGGATAAAGCAACTGTCGTTGAGGACTTCTTTTACGGCCTGCTAGACTCAGAATTAACGTTCGATGTGATTGATACCGGTCTAACCAGAGGACTTCCAATAAAAAAGATCCTGGAGAGTTACCGCCATGATTTTCTAAATGTTCACTGCCATCAGATATTCCTGGCCGCGCTGGCGAATCATGAACTTAGCTTGCTACTGGATGAGAACCCCGACATTCCTATCCATGAGCGTGTCACATTGCTCGAAGCAAAAGCCTTGACGGCAGACGAAAAATTTGATCAAGAAGTACAGAGCATACAAATGGACACTTTGCTGGTGAAGGTACCAATGTACACGCTTGTCAGGCAAGCTCCACTTGCAAAGGTTGCATCCCCAGCCTTGACCCGAGTCGAATCGACCTCAAGCTCCAAAACGATGAGTTCCATGAGCCCAAACTCAGCAGCCAGCACACCGATGCTAACCTGGGCAGCGATGACTGCTCAGTCATCCGTCGCGAACCCCGATCCTGGTAGATCAGCATCGTCCACGCCTATTTCTTCCAGAACATCCCTTCCGAGCAAAAGTGGCTCTGCTGCAGCAGAAGTACTTCGCAACAAGCACGGTCAGCGCATTGATCATGTAGATGGCTCCATTCCATACCAAGAATTACAGCGGATCAAGAAAATGAAGCTTTGCAATGTTTTCTATCTGCAAGGCAAGAACGGTTGTGACGGCAATTGTAACCACTCTCATACTTATTCCTTAAAGGCACATGAGAAGAACGTGTTAAGAGAGGTGGCAAGAATGACGCCTTGCCACTACAGACTGGATTGCGACGAGCCAAGTTGCATATATGGTCATCGATGCCCACAGAGTAAGCCCGGTAAGAAGGACTGTTTCTACAAGGACAGCTGCAGATTTCACGGGTGGGGCCATGGGATTGACGATCATGTAGTGAAGACTCACCAGATCAAGTGAACGAGGAGAGGAGAGATTATTGAAGGTGGTTGGAATATGATACCCTGATAGTTTCTGGGCGTGTCCGAAGCCTGTACTAATACTGCTGATGCGGCTTGACTTCGCATATGCTTTCTATTATCTCTGACGATGTTTCAGTAGAGGCCAGGTATGGCTTGAAGGAATGGATGCAGAGCAACCTTGAAAGCCAAGAGGAGGAAAATTCGAAGGGAGAAGACTAAATTATATGGATAGCTTAATAACATCAGCTCTTATGCTTAATGCAGTGAGATGCAATGCAACACAACTTCGCCATGCGTACGTATCATATCTGGCTCTTCGAGCCGCCGCCGCCACCACCACCACCTAATCCTTATATGTACTCAAAATGCCTAGTGCAAACTGCTTGTCCACTGTATCGTACCCCATATATCTCAATCATCTGAACCCCGTTTCCCGAACAGGCAAGACGCAAGGTTCGTCAAAGACTTCAGGTCAACTGTCTGCATGTCTCCGACGGCGACCTCACATAATTGTTTCGCTTTCCACCTAGCGTCTTCGTCACCTCTCACTTTGAGCTTGACCGCAACATACACTCACCACTACTTATTCAAGGTTTTTATTTTAAACATCTGCTCCACTAGCTCCCTTCGCTGTTCCACTCTTTCTCGCTTTGCCCTTTTTTCCATGTATTCCAGCGATGTTTTCACTTGGTGGCCTGCCAAAGCTGGAGGAAATTTCCCAAATTAGCCAAAGTCCCAAGCACGCCGGTCCAGCCGAGATTCAGCCCAAGGCCGCTGACCATAGAATAGTGGACAGCCAGCGGATACCAGCTCGCAGCGACAAACAGCTCGCTGAACCACTTCCTGTCGGCGGCCCGCTTCTCATCCTCGTTCAGGCGCCGATAGCTCCCGTCGCTGCGGCGAGCCAGCTGAGCCTCGCGGAACAGGCGCAGGAAGTCGCAGGTGACGCCGGCCATCCAGGCACGGCAGGCCCAGGTCATGAGCTTGACGTTGCCGCCGAGGCGGGCGAAGCGGGCGTTGGTCCAGTGCGCATTGATGACCGTCTTGTTGGTCAGGTGGTAGATGTTTTCTAGCAGCTGGAAGACTATGTACGACACGCACTGTGCCAGCTTGATGGCGTGCGTCACTTTGTCCGGCTCCTTGGAGGAAATCAGGCTCTTCAGCAGCACGTACAGCGGGATGAGACTCGTCAGTCGGAGCGTCATGCGCAGGTCGCTCAGCGTCAGAGCTAGTGGTAGGAGTGGGGATGTTGGTGCTGACGGGGTCAGGGCGCCTTGTGGGGCTTTGGGGGGAGTACGCCCGAGCGCGGTTGAGAGGCGTGCAATCAGTTGTGCACGCGTTGGCGACGTTGTGTGCAGGTGTGTCAGCACGTACAGGCCGTAGTTGGTCGTTGAGAGGAAGGATGCAAGCCCGCCGGGCGCTTGGAGTAGTTTGTTCAGCCGTTGGATGGTCGTGTCGGTTGCAGTGAATATTGATTTGAGGTCTGTTGGCACCAATGGCAGAGTGATGTGTTTGGCCTTGCTCTCTCGATTTTGCGAGCCCGGCATTTCTGGCGAGATCGGGAGCTTTGAGGCCTGCCCAGCTTTTGTATCGGCGTCCGAGGGAGGTTGTGCTGGATCTTGTACCGTCGGTTCTGAAGACATGACAGGCTTGCGCTCGAGGAGGATTGACTTTCAACGAGTTGACGACGAGGTATACAGGAGTTCCGAAAAAGCTGTGAGCATACAGGAAAGGGAGTGGGATACGAAGCAGTATGGAAAGGGACGAACACGAGTTGAAAGGGCTCAGCAAACAACTACTGAGCTCGTAATTATTAGTATTCGACAGATTGAACCTCGGGAATTGGACGAATAAATCTACGCGGGGGCTGACCTTCAATGGGCGCCAACCTGATCGGGCAATAAGCCGAGGCTCCAAGCTGCCGTGCGAATTTGCAGCAAGAATGTGAAGCCTTGGCATGGGGAACCTCCTTTTTCGACCTATGTATGTATAATGATCGTGACAATGAAATCGGAAAGAAGGATCTTGGACAGTGGCAATGGCTGAGCAACACTTTCTAGAGCACACACAGCGCATCTTCATGCCTTTCCCTCTTCCCTCCTCTCTATTTGAACATGATATCACATCATCATCAGTGCCGCATCCCTCATCATGTTGTTCCTTGCTTACACGTATTGCGGTGCTTTGGCCTTCGCTCAATGCGAATTTCCAATGCCCCCTAGAGAGTCTAGACCGTGGAGCGTACACTCATCTCCAAGCAAATGGTGGCTGAGTCGAGGCTATGTATTCCTGGTCTTGGTGCTTGCTGCTCGGTCTCTAGTTCTGCGAGGCTGGTCGTTGCAGTTTTGATATTCTCATTCTCGTAATTCGTGATTCGTGATTTTACATGCGTATCCGGGCGCCAAAGGGCTTCAGCGTGATATTGAAATTCTAGCACAATTGTGATACTTCTGACCCTGTCATCCCGAGAAACTTCCCGCCACCGTTGCAGCTCTTCAGGTCCCGCCTGGAACCCATCAGTAGACAACTTTTGTTCCTTTAGGTTGTGCCCCATGTGGCAAGCGAAAGCAACGTTGAGGTCTATGCAAAGAGCTCGGGTTCAAAATTTGGTTCGGTTCCGTATGGAGCAGTAGATAAAGCCTTTGGTGCGTAGTTTCTCGTCATGTTGGTGTTCTGCAGCTTGCGACTGCGCAACAGCATGGTATCTTGAATAGCACATGGCCTTAAAAGATAATCGTGTAGCTCGCTAGGACGTCTGCAGTACAAGACCTAGTTTCAACTCACAACACACCAGAGCTTGTGAGGCCTTTGTAAGAGTATTACAGAATGACCTGGGTGGCATACCCGTATTTCAAAGAAGTGGCGTGATCATGGAAAGCGGCCTGTCAGTCTGCTAGTGCTTTGGCAGCCATCGAGCGAACACCTGCTTCGGTCTTGTGACCACCAATGAAGCCACTTGCATGAACAAACACAGCACCTTCTTCTACATCAGGGCGTAGAATGTTATCCAGGTCAGCACCTCTCACGCCTCGCCAAGACTCGGGCAAACTCTTTCGATTGACGAAGCTGCTCATAGCTTTGGACACGGTCTGAATGCGCCAGACTGATCCAGGGTCTTCCTTCTCTGGATAGATGGCATAAAGGATCTTCTTGTCATCCGGGAGGCCAGCTTCTTGCTCAATATTGTACAGATGCTCCTTCCATGGAATGCCTGCGCGTGGCAGCGCAATCAGCTGGCCACTTTCGTGTTGCTTTAGTCTCTCGTCGAAAGCATTCTTGACGACAGACCGAGCAGGAAGCCATGCAGTAGCTGCGCCGTGGAGCTTTCGAAGAAAGGCGTTTCCCATCAAGGTAGAGGCTTGATTAAAGCGGTAGTCTTCTTCAGCTTGAGGATCTTCAGCCGTAGCTCGGGTGACACCTGGATTAAGAGGATCCTCGTGGTTGAGATCTCCGACCAGCGCAGGTAGTGTGATGCCACCATTCTTGAACTTTTCCTCGATCTTCGCTTCCTCTAATTTGTCCGCATCGTACTTGGAAACACCGTTGTCGTCTGCATCAAGGGCCTCGATGAAGTCTTTGTAGAGCTTGCGAAACAAAAGATCAACGTTGGCGTGATCGATAGGCAATTTGGTATGCTGTGCGATGATGGCCTTGCCATAGTGCATGTAGACGAGACCGGCCGAGGACAATTTTGTCTGGTGTTCGGGAAATGTTTCCACGAAACCGCGCTGATGGTGATCATATCGTCTCTGTGAGTCGTCGTACACACCGCCAACATCAACCACGGTATGACATTGACTTAGAAGACCAGGATCTCTCGTACGAACAAGGGAGGCGGAGGTATATTGAGGAAGCATACGAAGCATGGATACGGCAAGCGCCTCATCCGCGTGGAAATGGCCGTTGTGTGTTCCAATGCTGACTGTGTCCATTTTGATCCTCTTTGCACTCACCTCAGATGCCATACCTCTTAGCAATCGCAACATCAGCCGGCTTACAGGTGACGGAGCAAGAAATATCAAACCACAAGAAAATACATAAATTTCTGGAAATGCACCAAGGCTGAGCAGCACAAGGCTGTAACGTTTTTTTGGGCTCAATGGGTCACTAGGGTTCACTGGGTCAGGCTCTTTAACAAGGCTGAAATTTGAAATTATTTTTTTGGCTGCGGCTGACCCAGTGAACCCTAGTGACCAATTGAGCCCAAAAAAACGTTAGATCAAATAGGGCCTGGGGTTCACCGGCTTGTCCAGGGCACGGATTTCGGGCGCATAAAGCTATTCTGCATCTACTATGTTACAAATATTAACGGTCTACATTGTCCGGATCTCAAATCATGCTTCGTAGCATTTCAAGACAAAATATCAATATCAAACACACATTAGTAATTATAGAGCCTATGAGACCTTGGCGCTGTTCTCGACAGCGTGGCTGGCTCCAACAATTAGAGAGTGTGATGTGCCAAGGACTAAAGCTCCCTTGACCATTTTCAATCCGCATGAGCCCTGATCTAGTGGAAGCAATGGCCATGTTTATTTGAGTACGCTCATCAACGACATGGACGTCTGCCGACCACTACAGACCAAGAAGCGTAAGGAATTCTGAGCGCTTTCTAGCTGACCCTTCAGAGTTGACCAGAAGCTCCCTTACTGCTTAATAGCATACTAGCATTGCCGTTTTTTAGGCCCAATTGCCCGGATGTTCTTAGCACTCTCGGCACTCAGGTCAAGCCAGGCTTGGGCTGGAGGCAAATGGCATATCCGTCCTCCGACACTATTTCCTTCGTGCCACAGACTGCTATAGGGGATTGGAAATACGGTCTTTGCCCTTTATTTGATTTTTGTTGACGCCTCAAGATTTGCTTTAGCATTCACTTGCTCCGAGCTCGGTGTGGTGGTGGTAGATCTGTTCGTTCTCCCGCTTTTGGCAGGAACAATTCCACCCTATCTTGAGCTTCATTTTCAGAGAGTCTCTCGAAGCGCTCTTAGACACTATCCATTCTACCAGCAGGTCTGCCTCTTAGATGTTACACTTCATGACCCGAGAACTAGTGCCTTGTCAGTGATGACAGCGTAAGAGCTCTGCCAGGATATTTCCGGATATCATAAAGTCACACGGAGTCGAGATGCACTGTCCTACTACCAGGAAAGTCCACCGAGCCCCAAGCCTTATTGAAAAGCTCCGCATAACCCTGGCAAGGTGCCAAATCCATGTGTCTTGCCTGATATGGTAATCAAAAGCTGGTAGTTGCCTGATTGAAGAGATTTAGGAGGCTTCAAGCATCAAATCCTGCGAAACCCTAGACGTTAATTGGAAACTCATTCTCATTTCGCGGTTATGATGGGTCCACGAAGCAGGCTGCGCTACGAGTGTGAGTTAAAGGATACCATAGTGAACTCAACGACGCAGGCAAGCAGCGAGCAAGAGCAGTTGCAGAGAGCCAGGAAACTGTTCACTATTACCACAGAAGGTCAGGCATGAAAAGCATCACACGCTCAGCTTGTCCCTCCACAGGAAGATTGCTCCCATACGAGATAGTAACTGTGGCAGTGATCGCTTAAGGGTCTGGCAGTAAGGACGAGGTCCCGTTCGTGTAAATTGCCATTGGCTCTAGACAAAAGGTTCAAGCCCTTTCCAGCGAGGTCGTTATCTGCAACGTTAGCCACAAATAACAAGAAAACCGTTAGTGTTCTAGATGGGCAAGCACATATGATAATAGTACTTCGTATGTGGCTAGTATGATACCTTTAGGTAGGGCAGCTGACTCGGCGGGGATGCAACCCATAAGTGGTCATAGCACACAGCACACGAGGTACACCACTCTACCGCCCCCTAGCTGCCGATTTGTGAGGACTTAGAACACTTTTACTTTCGACTATAGCAGTCTCAAGAAGGGTTCATGTACATTACCTGCGTACGTATTGTTTTGTCGCCAGGCTCTAGAGATGTCGGGCAAGCGATTTGCTGCTTAATATTTGCACGTGCCAAATCGTCGCCTTAATTGGCCCCGATGCAGCAGCACCCTTCTTGGCGGACACACGGCGTTGACTTGATAAAGTAACGAAGTATTAGCTGCCGCTAGTAAAGAGGAAAAATGTATGTATACAACTAAGGTAGTGTCTATAGGGATAAGTAAAGGGTAAGCACAGGAGAGCGGAAGGTGGTGCAGGCGCAAAAGGGCAACAGTAAAAGCGGTTTGACGAGGCTGAGATTGCGGTTGAGCTTGAAAGTGGATGAGCTGCTATACCAGAAATTAGTCCCGCTGGTGTGGGCTAAGACTTGGGGATCTTCTGGTTATCATCGTCAGAGCAGGCCACAAACCCTGCTTTCTGCCTGCAAAATTCCTACTTATTCCTTGTTAACAACCTCGTTTTCAAAAAGTCGTGAGATTCTTTGCTTCTTCATTCCTCAAGATTTGCTGTTCTCGATCTCGGCGAGAGGATCATTGTCTCATTTCTGACATGTGATCATTCTCTTCGACAATCCTCCAAACATCCTCACTCCTGGCAATGCCGGGCCTGGCTTGTCGAGCAGCATAGCGTGGAAAGAAGCGGTCAAGGGTCAAGACTCGAGTTGAACAACTTCCCAATCGACGCAATCGACCATCGTTGGAAGCAGCTCGATCGAACGCGCAGAGCGTCTGTGCCTCTTTCAGGCACGGGCGTCCTACTCTGACTCTATCCTTATGCTCCTGCGAGCCCTCTCCTCGACCCTGTTCCTGGCACTCATCATCCTGTTCATTCCTCTCACCTTTGACATTGGAGGGCGCGATGCAGGTCTCGCGTACAGTCTGGCCCTCTCTTCCTTTTACTTCGCCCTATCAGTCCTACGAATCATCACACCCACACGTTCGACTTTCCGAGCTGCCCTGATCAACATCGCACGAGCTGCACAATTCATCATCATCCCAGGTCTGTCCATCTGGGCCCTGGGTAAATTTTCAATCGACGGTGAAACGGGAACCACTTGGGTAGAGAGAACGTTCAACCTAAGAAAAGAGCTAGACAACGAGAACACCACGACCTGGAACTGGCTGTTTGGACCGGGCGGTGTTGCGGAGACCGTCGCTATTGGGAGCTGGGACAAAGTCTTGAGATGGTCTTCGCCTGTCTTTCAGCTGCTCGAAGGCTTCTGTAGTCTGCTGGTCATTCAAGCCACTGGCCAGCTGACCAGATGGCTTGTCAACAGAAGCGAGCGCAGTGATGTATGGATGCTTACATTGATCGTGTCTGCTGCTGCAACCACATCAAGTTCGGTGTACTTCTTGTGGAGAGTCCTACAATTTCCTGATGTTGACCATCTCGACTCAACTCTCATCGGCGTGGCAATCGCATCGGCCATATTCCTTTGCGCCTATGGGGTGGTCTCCGGCAGAGGGACAGCGGTTGAATCATCCCTCCTATTTGCTTACATTGTGCTCTGTGTCTACCAAATTTTCACAGACTACAAGCCGAATGATCCTGAACAAGCCACAGCCCCTCCCGCTCCGGACTTTCCACCTCTTCCTCCCGTCATCATGTCTTCCTTCACGGCAGTCATGCAGGTCTTATCCGCTTTACCAGGCGGCATTGTCGACACACTACAGTTCACCGCAGCCGCATTCAAGGCCGTCACCCCTTCAGTTCTAGTCTCACTCGGATACCGCCTCTTTGTCTTTTATGCATCGACCCGCATCATCCCAGCACTCAACGAGTCCGGGGCTGGTGGTTTGAGTATTGAGCCCACCCTTGAAGACAGCAACGCCGGCAATCAATTCCTCGCATTCCTCTCTTGGTTTTCTCCGAGCATCCTGATTGCCGTCTACACAAGCCTCTTAATGCAGCATTTCAATACCACCATGGGTGGGTACGCCCCAGGCTTGATCGAGACGATTTCCTCCTGGTGGAGCGGGAACGGACAGCCCGGAACCGACGGTAATGTATGGAAATGGGTCAATCTGGTCGCAACCATGGCCTTGTACGCAGTTGAGCTCTGGCTGGGTGATGAAGACAACATCGGATCCGAACATTGGAAGGTCGACTGAATGACCTGGCTATCCACATACTCTCTGTCTTTCGCATCTCAACACGGCTTGCTAATCGACCGTGAGTCTGTTGAATACGCCATACACGCGAGTATGATGTATTGGGCGAATATCCCGAGAGACGACGCGAGGTCGTAATGCAGCCCTCAGTGATGCCTAACCAGGACAGACAATATGAAGTGGCAGCACCAGGCAATCGGACATTCTGCTACGTCATTGACGGAGACGGTCAGCTTTAAATGTTGTCCATTAACCACTGGGAAACGTACCACAGAATGACGCTGCGTAAGGAAATTGTTCTAACGAGGGCAACGCTCTCGTGAAGTAGATTGCAGTTCGGCTGCTAAGGACATTGCTGTTTGGGCAGAACATCGGAAAGATAGGAGCGAGCGAAGGGATTTGCAAGTCTCGGCGAACACAAATACGCGAGGAATATGCAGCGAATCGATTGCAATCGTGCTGAAAGGACGTCGAATAGGGCGTAAACGGGGACCGCCCACAAGTTTAGTGGTGACTTTGAAATGCGCCACGGGCGTAACTGAACTAACCAGAATACTAAAATTATCAGACTTGAGTTGCGAATACACAGCAGTTTTCATTGCTTTCTGGTGTTCAAGTTGCATATTTGGTCATAACAGGATCTAAGACTGCCTAAGTGGCATACACGCCCGACACTTTCAAGTTGTAAACGTACAGTGCTGCTTACTTCAAACTGGTCCAGCTTGCGCAGTTGACTAGGTAGTGAATGTGTGACGACAATTACGCCCCGAGCCCGAGCCGGCAGCTAATCTCGGGTTCTTCGAAAACAAGCTCTGCAAAACGACAATCCGGTCTTTAAAACATCATTGTGACAGCCTCATGATTATGAGGTCCGAATGGCTTCCAGCCCAACGGCAAGACACTTTGCCTCCTCAATTTGGCCTGCTGTCTCATGCCCGCAGTTGTCATGTCCCAGCCTTCAGTTGGCCTGTTGGTGTTCGTTAGCTCTCTCAACATGTTCCAGCGCAAACGGCCGTAGATGACGTGTCTCAGCTTGTAGTCCCATGTGCTTCCCATCCCAACACGTCGTCAAATCCCCAGCCCACGCGTCATAGATCCTTCCTCGCCATATGTTTCTGGTCTCCCTGCGATATTGATCCATGCTAGTTGTCGCAGAATCCAGAGACTCTTATCGACGGATAGGAATGCTTTCAATCTTTGGTGGACTGGCGATCTGGACGCCATCTGCTTGTTCAGCCTTCTCTCGTGCCTCTTTCATCGCTTGTTCGTTATCAGCTTCATCGATGCTTGCACTTCTGTTCAGATAACTCTCTTTCTGGGGACTTCGACTGTTGGCAATGCTAATACTGCCCGTCGGTTGCTGCATATTGCCACCCGGAATGCCATTGATACTGCCTCTGTGCATGCCGGCTGGGCTTGGGCCGGATAGGCTAGGAGATGCGCTATCACCGGAGCCCATAGGGCTCAGGGGGTTGTTCGTAATGTTGATAGAGGGAGAATGGGCTGGAGGAGAGCTACCACTGATGCTGTCGCTACGAGTGATATGATTGAGGGGAGAAGTGTGTGGGATGTTTTCTGCAGTTGGGTGTTCGGTGCCGATGCTGGTCATGCCCGAGTCGCCGGCCTTGCCTGCTTTGGACAGAGCGTAATCTCCGCTATCGAAATATTTGCGTTCCTAGCAATTACTGTCACTCACATGTACCAGAGAGGCACTGAGACGATACCCACCTTGAGTTTGTTCTGGAGCAAATCCTGCTTGTTTGGCAATTTGCCATACATGCGGAAGAGCCGTTGCTCATCCGCAGACAAAGACTAGAAATTCCATCAGTGAATGTTTGTGTACACGAGAGGCGGGAAGCATACATTGATGTCGATCTTGTTCTTCTGGTGAGGATTCATCTTGGAGAATGGACTCCCTGTCGAGGTTTTGCACTCAACTTGGCCAATCGTATCTTTATCTTATCCGTACAGGGTACCCTTTGGCAAGTGATGTGATAAAAGGTGGAGGAGAGACGGTCGCGGCCGGCTCGACCCACTGTTTAATACGACGAAGAGACAAACAGACTCCGTTTGCTAGAGATGGAATGCCCGTGACGATGCTGCTTGACTGAGAATTGTGTGTGAGGAAGGGCGTGAAATACGTCGCTCACCCCAAACGGTAGAGGGGCAGTCGGCCGGATCCCAGGACAGGAATCGCAGTAATAAGAGAGACGTTGCTGGTTTGTTCTTGATACCGGAGGGTTTGGCAACTGCAGCCAGATATTGGTCACTAATAAATGTCGTGTTTTCACCAGGCGAGTTCTGGTTTAAGAGCAGCTTTCGAAGGCCAAGGGTTGTGGTGGAATAGGTGGTAGAGTTCCAAAGAGGTGGGGAGTCGCAGGTGGTCTGTGTGAAAGTTCCGGGAAGAGTGGCTTCTTGCCTTTTGTTTGGCTAGCCGGCACCTAATACTTTCTGGGGAAGCAATGAGCCCGTGTCTGGGCCTGTTTTGATTGGCCTGCCTGAGCCACTAATATTCGCTGAAACGGTTTGGGCTGTGGCCCGCAAGATCTAGGTTACTAGTACTTGTCGCGTCGCGACAAGCAAAAAGCTCGATCGCTTGGGGTTCAAAACACAAAAAAAATCTTAAATTTATTATTGAGCTATCGCACCTATTCGTGTCCATCATCTGCTCAGCTGACCCTGTTCCGTGCCTTGCTATTCCTCAAAGATCGTCCAATAATTGCATCATTCTATAGCCTAAACAATGGCCAAGCCGACCGGCTTCACTTTCGTGGTTGAACATCTTGACCCAGAACTCGGTGCCTGGTCTGCTTTGGAATACAAGACGATTGCTCACGAATCACGGCAAGCAGGCTGTGACTTCATACTGTCATCAGTGCCCGAAGTTCTACTACACAGCAATGAACTGAAAGATGCCGGGGTGAACGCTAGGAGCGATGCAGTAGAAGTCTATTTTGCAGATAAAAAGCATAAAATATGTCTTTTGGATCCAGCAGCAACCCAAGAGCTCGACCCTGTTGATGGCCAAAACTTCGATATCTTCTTATTCGGTGGCATCCTTGGTGACGATCCGCCGAGAGACAGAACGAGCGAGCTACGCAAGAAGGGCTTTACCGGCCGCCGCCTTGGTCCTGTGCAAATGACTACTGATACCGCTGTCAGAGTTACCCGTGCTGTCGTGCTAGAGGGCACAAAACTTGACGACATTCCTTACGTTGATTTCCCAGAACTGAAACTCGACAAACACGAAAGCACGGAAATGCCGTTTCGTTACGTCATGAACGACGCTGGCACTCCTATCATGCCGGCTGGAATGATAGAGCTAATCAAGGCTGACGCTGATAAGGGCTTTGACGCACTCGAATTTGGAGACGAGACGGACGGTATGGCAAGACTCGACGTAAACGCGTCGAGGTGACAAGGCTATAGTCGAGTTGAACGTCAGTCAGGTTCGCACGATCCGGGACTCGCAACGGCCTGTTACGCCTTGTGCTATGCTGCGCTCTTATAATAAGGTAATTGGTAGCTGCAAATGGTTGCGGAGACGTGGATATGAATCGACCACTTTTCAACTGCACCAAACCCATAATTCGACCTTGACATCACTGGTCCACAGTTTAGCGCGAATTGCCCACTGCATAGCTCATCAACTTTGGCACAATTGGTCTGTTTCGAGGACGCCTGCAGTCTTGGCCATGCTTACGGCGTTCAAGCTGCAGTTTACCCTTGGTATCTCGTGTTACGAAGGTATGTCCTGACTTGTCGACGGGAACGATCCCAACCGCTCGATCCGTGCCATCGTAATAATCGTGGTGGCTGTAAGCAAGCGGCCGTCTAATGCGGGCGATTGCTTTGCTTTCGTTGTTTTGTGTATGTTCTGAGGCATCTGATGAACTCTGCTGTTCTTGCTGGCCTCGCCTCGACATCAATTGTCTTTGCTGGGGTGTTTGAGCATCTGGCCATTCGTGTAGCACGCTTGGCTCTAGATCTTGATCTTGAAGGTCTTCCAAAACATCCGACGTGGACGATCTACCGAAGCCTGGCACTTCTAAGTGACTCTGCTCGGAAGCTCGGATTGCTGGACCCGCCTCCAACATTTCCTTGGATCTGCCCCGAGAAGAAAGAGAACTTTGGTAATCGTCCTCACTCTGCGAATATAGGCTGCTCGTGGCCCTGCGTGGGTGAGAGAATGTCTCTACACGTGACCGTGACTGCGGATCTTTGAGTTCTGCTCGAGTTGCGTGGTATTTCTGGTCTTGTTGGCTTAGGGTGGTGAAGTTGGCTGTCCATTCAGATATGGGTCCTCTCCCTGCTACCTGTTGAGCCGTTGATGGCCCTCCGCCAGTGACAAGGGTGTGAGGAGAACTCTCGTAGGCAGAACCATAATAGGCTCTTTGATAACCACTAGCAGAAGCCCCATCGTCTGTTGGTGCATAATCTTCATGATTGTCTGACGGCGTCAATTCATCGAGCCACTCTGCTACAGATGGCGATGGAGGGTAAGACATCTCAAGAAGTCGCAGTTTCCTCGCGTGCAGTTTGAAAGGCTGAAAAGTTTGTTACTTGCTCGTCGTTCTTGCTATGGCTGTTAGTACGGCTACGAAAGTTGTACGCCTCAATGCCGGAGAAAATGCCTAGAGTTATCAATCCTTCCATTACACTTGTTCCCTGAGCAGAGAACGGGCACAAGGCGACAAGGTGCAGGTCCATTGTTCGTTCTGACAAGGTCTCACTTTCATCGATGCAAGAATTGGTCAAATCCTAGGCTGAATGCAAGAAGGCAACATTACGGATGACCCAGATCCATGCCCAGTAATTAGGCAAGGCATTGTTCGAGGGTGTGCGGACCCCTGCAAATGCACTGCTAGCAACCTCAAACAGAAACAAGCTCTAGGCTTTGTCTGTGTGAATATTGTGAAAGGCCTGAGGTGTTAAAGAACAATGAATTTGCCTTTCCCCCTTTTTTTGGAATCCCAACTCATTGCACTACAAGGAAGAACGGCTGAAACAGGGTTTAGCACTGCATGTACGTACTTTGTGTACGCGGAGAAAAGGGCCCCATTATCGCCATTGCCAAGCACGCTTCTGCCGGCATGATGCTTCTCGAAGCCGAACCCCAAGTCAAGGGGGGAACGGGCATGCTTCAGATCTGCCCGTACCAGCAGTGTATTGGCTACGGTATGGAGCTTCTCTCTCAATCCATGTTTCTCGATAAGTATATAGCTTCTGGTGCAAAACAGACAACCACCATGCGCAGTTCTGCAGCACCCAAAAAATGGCTAAAATCGAGGAGGTAGACTATGGAAGCACCATTCAAGTCCATACCGGCGGCACTCAGCAGCAATCACATCCAAGCCTCGACTGGAACGGCCCAAACGACCCGGACAATCCACGAAACTTCACTCTCACGAGACGGATTGCATCAACGGCAGTCGTGACGTTTCTTGCCTTCGTCAGTACGCTAGCTGGCTCTATCTACGCCCCTTCACACGCAGAGATATCGCGCCTATTTCAAGTCTCAGATGAAGTAGCTATCCTCCCTCTGGCCTTGTACAATGCCGGGCTGGCGTTCGGACCACTGTTCGGCGCACCATTGTGCGAGACGTACGGAAGAAAGGTGGTGTTCCTAGCGACAACGCCGTGTTTTGCGCTATTCATCCTGGGTGCTGGTCTTTCGCGCAGCGTGGCGTCTCTGGTGGTCTGTCGGTTCTTTGCGGGTGTCTTCGCTGCCCCCGCTATCAGCAACGCCTCCGCTACCATCACTGATTTCACGGCGGGCCAATATCGTGCTATTTCGCTCGCGTTCTACTATTCAGTACCCTTCTTCGGGGCTGTATTAGGGTAAGTGCCAAAGTCCGAGGCAAGAGACCTTTTTTTCCTCTTTTTTCCATCTTTCTGACCTGCTGCCGTCCGCGTCTAGTCCGTTGATGGGTGGGTTTCTGGTTGAATATCGAGACTGGCGCTGGACGCAATGGACTACACTGTTCTTCGCCATCGCATTTTACGTCCCCGTCTGCTTCACGAAGGAGACATACAAGAAGACGATCCTGCAACGGCGTGCCAGACGCCTAGGGATTCCGTACACCTCGCCAGAGAGTGGCCGAACACTCCTCGAATCAGCCTCGTACTTCATCACCACCCTTTTCCTGCGGCCGATTCACATGCTCCTCACCGAGCCCATAGTCATGCTCGTCTGCCTGTACAACGGCTTCATGTTCGGCCTGATGTATACGTTTGTCGTCGCCTCGCCCTGGGTCTTCGAACACTACTACGGCTTCTCTCTGACCGGACAGTCGCTTTCTTTCCTGGGTTTGATCACCGGAACCGTCATTGCGCCCTTGCCACTAGTTCTGATCGACCTGTACGTGTACCAGCCGCGGCTCAAGCGGTGGCGCGGCGCAATCCAACAACCAGCACGCAGCGGAGGTGCCGAGGAGCCACGTTTCCCACCAGAGAATCGTCTCTTCCCCGCCTTGCTGAGCTCGCTGCTTCTGCCGAGCTCGCTGTTGTGCTTCGCGTGGACGTCGCGGCCCAGCGTACCGTATGTGATCCCGATCGTCTTTCAGGGGCTGTCGGTCCTTGCGTCGCTGCTCATCTACGCCTCCACGAACCTGTTCATGCTCGACACCTTTGGTCCGCTGTACGGCGCGTCAGCTGCTGGGGCGGCGATGTTGACTCGATATGGTCTTTCTGCGGCCTTTCCTCTGTTCACGTTGAAGATGTATAGAGCATTGGGCGTGGGTTGGGCAACTACTATCTTGGCTTGTTGTGCGGCCGCCATGGCTCCGATCCCGTTCTTGTTCTTCAAATACGGCGAGGGTCTGAGAGGGAAGATGAGATTCGAAAGCAGTGCTTGACTTGATACGGGGAGCCTCAACAAAGCTAGACACAAGGCGCTTCTGCCGCTGCTTAAAAAAAAACTCCACCGGACTCGTTCATAGTCATGCTCTACATTACTGCCCTCTGACGTGCAAGATGCTCATATGCAAAGTCTATACCATGAAAACATACGCCCCAGTCATATGAGGCCAGCTTAGACAAGCTCCCACGCAGCTATGCCCACAAACCCCATTGCCACTCGGCCCTGACCTTTCATGAACTCATCAACCGACAGGCCTCGGGCGTCCTGTCTGTTACCAAAACTCCTCACCGCAAAAAGAGTCAACGTCTCGCCTGGGGCTCCAAGTTCGCAAGGCGACACATCGACATACCACATGTCGCCTCCCGTGCCCGGTGGACCTCCTCGAATGTGCTCAAGAGGTATGTAATGCTTATTCCGACCATCGACGCCACCGGCGGCGAGGAAGAACACAGGCGGCAAGCCTTTTCGAGTATGGTGATCCAGACTCCAGTGTGGGCAGAATAATGCAAACTGGAATCGGATCATATCTGGTTGACGCACGCTGATTCTACGATTCGGCGGCCTGACAGTGTGCTTTCCAATACTATAGTCCTCTTTGGCATTATCGAACAAGGTCGGACGTTCGAATGGGTACGGCCACAAGGCAGGGTTGATTTGAATATACTCTTCCCAGGACAGTCTACGACCACCAGGCAGGAAGAAATCGTCTCTGTTCTCGGGAAAGTGATCGATGCCGAACTGCTCATTGGACTGGGTGAACCTTTCGGGAGCGAACTTCCGCACATACGGCATGTTCGCACCTTGGACATGTCCAGCGCCCCAGCATGCGTCAACCAGTTTCCATTCGCCATTGTCGATTCTCACGACATTCCAAGCATGCCCAGCCTCGTACGGGGGTAGTGGAGAGCCAGCAGCGAGCGCCTGGTACCCGAAGCCCTTGCCGTGGCCGCTAATGACCCTCGACTCAAGTCCGGCATACGTAGCTAGGTTCGTGAAGAGCGCAGCATAGCCCTCGCAAACTGCGAGACCTGTTTGTAGGGTTGACTGGGGTGACGAGCCCTTCACCTTGCCACTGAAAAAGTCTGCCACATTGTAGTCTATGTTGTAATGTAGCCAGGTGAATATGGCACGTGCTTTGTCTGTCGGGGAAGGAAAAGGCGCGGTGAGTTGTTGAGCCAGGTATTGAAGCGAAGTAACCTGTTGCCGTGGAAATTGCGCAGCGTGATTGTCCGGGCCGGAGAAATCACGACAAATCATGCACCCTGTAGTTGCGTGGGGCGAAGGTTGATCGTTGAAACTTGAACGAGGTTTAGTGGATTTTACTGCCGTCAGATCAGGTCGCGATATTGTGGGGACTGTAGGAGGTGGTTTCTTGAGGGCCATAAACTCTAGAGCATCCCTCGCTTGGTCGAGATTCTGAGGAAAATTGGTGTTAGTTCGCACCGGTAGTTGCGGGACTGGCGGTGCTTTGTCGATCTTGTCAATCTTGTCAATGGTTGAAGCAAACGAGGCTTTTCTCGCCTTTTCCAAGGTTTCGAGTGACGGCATAGGTGGCACATTTCGAGGCTGCGAGTTCTGTGCGTTGTCCGTGCTTGACCTGCGCGATGGAAGCGGTGGAGGAAGTGTGTGACGCGAGCTTGTCGAGTGGTTCGTGGCCATGCTTGAGATGCTGGACACTGAAGGGGTCCGGTTCATGGGTTTTGGCATATCCGTGACTGACTTAGTCCGCGTCTTTGGATCAGGCTTTGGCGGGAGGCAAGGCAACTCTGTTTCGCCCCATGCTGGCGCTTTTATTCTCGAACCGTTCTCTTCTGACTTTGTTCTCGTGGCGATGACACGAGGGCCATTAGATTGCGTTGTCGGCGCCACAGATGTGCCTGCTTGTCCATTAACCGCCTGAGGTTTCTTTCGAGCTGGCAGCGGAGGAGGCTTCTTTCGGGAGGGTAGAGGAGGCGGTCCACTGGGAAGATTAGCTATGGCTGGTTGGGAACTTGTGCTGATGGCCTTCTCGTGAGGAATGTTGAAAGATTTTTGCCTGACTAAAGGTCTTCTATCTGATCGTTGAGGCTGGGTTCCAGGACCGAACAGTGGAGGCTCCCCAGGCACTCGACCTACGTGAGCAGCGTTCAGGGCAGCGATGCGTTGTTGCAGGCTCATAGGCTGTGCATCTTCCGCCATCTTGTCGACGTGTGGCGACTGGCAATGGGACGAGACAGGAGGACATTTGTAGACGGGTTGAAGCACCAAAGCAGGGCGGGCTGACGGATTGCGTCTACTTTGGTAGCGAGCAAGTACGAGGAATCTGACGAATGGTTAAGAAGGACAAGACTACTTGAATGCTTAGGCAAGCCAGGAACACATGTGGTCTCAAACCTGGTAATATTCTCTCGAGTTAGTCCCCCCTAACTAGTACAAAGATCGATGTCGCCCAGGTCTGATCAAGCTTCGAGGATGCCGAGCGCAGACTGGGCCCACGCCCCATAAACAGCAATATCGCTGCTGCTTCATTAATGGCCCGAGACGCACTTTGTGTGTCCACGGAATTGGCTTGATCACAGTGTGGTGTAGCTGAGCCCAGCCCCTTCAGCCCCTTATGCAGTCCGTAGTCCAAATCCTCAACACGCGTCAAGCGTAACTAAGCCTCGGTGGGACGCGGTTTCAGCCTCGTTACCACTAGTAGTACTCCCTCGACTCCGCATTCGGCAACCTCCAAAGAACCCAATCGATCCTGCCAATATGATTGTTTTGTCAACGAGTTGAGGTCGGCCAGTCCGACACTCCATACCTTGGAACCAAAATAGATGAAATTGGACGTTAGAGAAGCCACAAGGGACAAGAGATGTGCATCGAAAGGACGTTTATGTGGCAATGTTCACATTCCACCACCTACCTATACATTGCCAAATACGACATTATCCCTTACGCATGAAGACTCTGCCAGCCTTCACATGAAACAATGATGGGAAGGATATATCGGAAATGGGTTCCGAGAGCAGCTTCTTGCAGACAGGCATTTCCAGAGATGTTCCTACTTGTGCGTATTGGCTCGCATGAGCCAGTTCGTATTTCATTTGCTTCGAGTTACATGCCAACCCTGGTCTCCAAAGCGAGTCCCAAGGGATCGTTACTTGCAATGAGAGCTTCGGTCATGGGAATGAGCTCATTCTGACAATCGAGAATGGTGTGACAGAGGGCGATATGGCGGGGGAATCTATAAGGTCAAGCATAGGCCAACAACAACTGAGGTCGTTGAGTATGATCGAGGCTTGTTAAGTTTGCTCATTGTCCCTTGCCTCAGTGGTGGCGTATATACTGCTCCTTCGTCGAAACCTGCACGTGGCATGTGCTGATGTCATTGGTCGAAGGCATTGGTCCGCAGTACTGCATCGGTACAATATCAAAGTCATGACTACAATGACGACGACTCTAGTATTGGCCGTGGAACTGTTAGCAAAGAGTCTGGGGGCATGCGTCGCAGATATAGCAGGGCTGATGCCTTCACGGACTGCTCAACTGAAGTCATCGTATAATACAGCCCGTGTCAAACAGGATCGCCCAGTTGACGAGCGCGATCGTAGAAGTGGCTAAGACGGGTATTTCCTACAGCACAGCAAGATATGTTAGCACAGCAAGCTTTGTGATTGATTTCCTCGCTCAACAGTATGGTAAGCCAGGATGTGCAGGACTGGTGGCCTACACGTGCAGCTAACGAATGGCAGGCATGCTATCCACACCGAACATGAAGAACATTCGTGATCAGAATCTCTCGTTCTGGTCCCCCCAGCCGTACTTCATTGCCGGATTTTTCTTTCCACAGCAGCTTTCCAACTGGCTTGGTTGTACCGGCTGTGGAAACTTGACCCAGCGAAGCCCACTGAACGAGCAGAACTTGATCAAATCGTGGACTTTGTGCCTTTCTATTCTGTCGGAAATTTATGCATAGCAGGTAAGCGCCCAAGGTCGACTGGGGAAAACTTGATTTGACGCGCAAAGCGTGGATGGTGTTCTGGAATTCATCACAGCTCAAGATGTCGCATGTTTTCATGACGATCAACAGTGCTGCACAACTATATTACGTTGCGCAGAAACTTGCACTCATGAACACGAGGTCGACTTCATCGGTGCTGACACACATCGTCTCCAAAACGTTTGCAGGGATCGGGGTGCTTGATTATCTCCATAACTACAGTGCAGGCTTCCACGTTGGCGAGGGGCCATCGGGCCTGATTAAGGCGGTGACAGGACTAGGATTTGGTGTGGCAAGCGCCTTTTCGGATTGGATTTTTGGTGGATGCCTAGTATACGATCTTGTAGCCCTCTCTGTTGGGCAAAGGTCCATCAATCCTGGCTGGGGAATTCTCCTAGGACTTTATGCTTTGGGTTCGGCAGGTATAGTCACAGACAGGAACCTCATCAGGTAGGAAGTCTCATCAAGATATCTCTGCTTACAAGCTCACTCTTGGATAGACCCCTTATGTTAGTGGACACATCCAGGTTCCGGATGAGGATGTCGTATAACGGGAGCTGTGAGATCGTTCTGGGGCGCTGGAGGCGCAAAGGCAGCATCATATGTAGAACATCGAAGCTATATCCTTCGTGCTCCGTGTGCTAACAGCACCGGATGTCGTCTTTGGATTCTAAAACATGTTGAATGAAAACATCGCAACTTCAATCCTCGCAGATTGCATGCTGTATACGATCAGTATGGCAGCGCTGCTGGTGCGCTAGCCATCCGGCCCTGTCCACGAGGGTGACGGACTTGACGGAAATGCTCATCTCAATTTGACACATTTTGTTTACGTGAAGTTTGGAAAGCCTTGGAGTGCCCTGCTGACCTTTGCGGAACAAAGCACCCCACTTACTAAGAGGTTCCAGCTGCAAGATCCATTACGCCAGCAGATCTCTGGCGTGCCAATCAACTTGGGTGCACGGATCAAAACAGGCGCTTATCAGCGCCATCAGGCCGCAGTCGGCGTCCAATATTTGTCGCCAACCCAACGAACATTTCCGTCAGGCTGCCCCCCAAGGAAGCTCGGACTGCTGTCCACGAGTGAGGGCCAGCATTATGCATTATTTACACCCACACCAGCGATGCCAACAGATAAAGACGACCCATCTGTGTGTCATTATGCATCGTCACCTGCACATCATGCCGGCTGACTCTCGGTTCGTCCCATTGACCAGGCCCCTCGGCACTATCCTCCATGCTGCAAGCCAACCTAAATTGACTAGGCGTGAGCCGAGATAATAGATAACGTATTAGCTGACTATGCCGCGGTTTGGGGGAGGGGGCTGTGACTGCCCGATATAGGTGAGTGAAGTGTGCGGCTGTGTCTGTGACACCTTCCACAAGACCGTCGGATGTGAACACTCGACTTTGTCTATCTCTTGCAGTTCCCCTTTGTCTCCCACGTCCACATCTTTCGAAACGCGTCCTTGCTGCTGTCTTATCAGAACGTATAGAATAGTTGTTCCGAAGAGCCGTGAAAAACAGAGAAAGTCCCGCCAAAGGGGGGGGGGCAGCATTTAAACTTGAGAGCAGGTGCTGGCATTCTCCTCTCTGGAAAATCAGCAGCCTGTATGGTCCCAATCTCATTGACTGACGAGATACCGCCCGAGCCTTATTGATACCGACGATTGCCTCGAAGGACCACTTCGGCTTGTGCCACCGAAATGAACTTGCTCTCCTACCATCTTCCACCACACTGCACTCCGACCAACCCCTTCCTGACTCACCTCTCCGCAAGCCTGGGAACATGCTTACCCACGCCGCTAGCACTTCTGTCCACCACACTCGGCGCCCTGTCCATCCTGGCATGGCTCTTCGCGCAGATGCCTCAAATCTACAAGAATTACCAAATCCAATCCACGGCAGGCCTATCGATTTTCTTCCTCACGGAATGGTTATTGGGTGATCTGGCAAACCTCATAGGAGCACTGCTCACAAATCAGGCAGGATGGCAGGTCGTGGTGGCGAGCTACTACACCTTTGTGGATGTTTGTTTGGTGGTACAATTCTTCTGGTATTCCCACCTCAAGCGGAGCATACGGGGCACGAGCCTACATTCTTCTCTCTCCAGCGAGAGAGGTGACAGCGATAGTGATATTATCAATGATTTGTCGCCTATCAACACCGAGTTTTCAGACCACCCAAGGACCGAAATGCAGCAATCACGGCCTGAAGAGATATTCAAGCGAGCGAGCGAAGATGAAACCCCCCAATTTTCACCCGTTAATTATGACAACCAGTGCACCAAGACTTCAATGCAAGAGAAGAAGCCGTCAATATCCCCTGTTGACTTGACCCTGGCAAGTTCGCCACGTACTGTACTTGCTGGCACTCTGGCCTGTTTAGCCGTTCCCGCACGCGCTGTGCCCGTTCCTGTGCTGGTGGCTTTGAACGTGACGCAGGCCAGGGTAGGGCAAGATAGCTCGGTTGAGCGAATAGGCATGGCCGTGTCCTGGTGCTCCACGGTGCTCTATCTTGGCTCAAGACTCCCACAACTCTACAAGAACTGGTCACGAAAGTCTACAGCTGGACTCTCACCACTTCTGTTCATTGCCGCGTTCTGTGGGAACCTCTGCTACTCAACGTCCTTGCTGACCAACCCAAATGCGTGGAACGATTTCGGACCATACGGAGGAGGGGGCTGGGTTGGCAAGGATGGGTCGGATCGAGTGGAATGGGTGATACATGCGATGCCTTTCTTCCTCGGAGCAGCGGGAGTGCTGTCGATGGATGGTATGATGGGTGTCCAATTCATGCTGTACAGCGAAAGAGAGGAAGAGATGGTCAAAGTGCGTGACCGGCGCGGCTACAGCAGGTGGGCGAAGGTCAATGGATGGATGAGAGGTTGGATCCCGAGTTTGCCGTCAAAGGCGAAGGTTGTAGACCTTGCTGAAAGCCAAAGACTTCTGGCCGAAAGCCGAGAGATAGAGCGATTGCACCAGCGGTATGGTGGTGTCTCGACATGATAGACTAAGACAGTCATAGAGGGCTTTTGTGATAGAGTGCCTGGGTTTGAGGGCAAGTCCTAAGATATTAGTATCCTTCCAAGACATTTAGCATAATCTTATTTCCGTAGACTGGCAAGTCGCGCTTCCAAGTCGTCGTCGCCACCTCCTCCACCGATAGCTTGAGCGACTCGACCTTCGGGCAAAGCGGCTGTTTGAATGCCACTCGGAGTTTCGCCGAGCTTCGCATATGTTAGCAAGCGAACAAGAAAGTGGTCAACATCTGACACTTGCCTTGGAGTTGAATTCGACGCCCAGCTCATCGAGGATCTGGTTGATGGTCTCTTCACTCTCCTCCTCCTCGGCCGGATCCCCGAGGGCGTCGTCAACGGCATCCTCCATCATCTCTTGCCGCTGTTCCATAATATCGTTCTCTCGCTCAAAGTCTTGGGCGATCTTCGAAAGGGCGGGTAGGTTCATGGTGCGATTCATACCTCCGATGATCTTGGTAGCACCTTTCATCGATTGCATCATTTGCTCGTTGGTTCGGACCGTCTGTTCGAAGGTCAGCAGGTGGCTTTCCTGACATGGACCAGCCCGGATCGGCGACCAACCTGTATCCGTAGCGAGATTGCCTTGAGCTGAACACTCGTCTGATTGAAGCGATCGATATACTTCCTCGTTCTTGCTAGATCCTTTGCCTGAACTTTGGCTGCGTTGAGCTGGCCCTTTTCGGCATTTTGCTTGATGCTACGCTGTAGTTTGTTCTGTTGGTCTTCGAGTTTCCTTTTCTCTCGGTCCAACTCTCGCATGGTCTTCTCTAATCCTCTCTGGTGCTTCCGCAGCTTCTCTTGCGGTGTCATCCGCTTACCGAACGCCCACTCGACGATCTGTCGGACTCAGCGGGATCCAATATTGGCTTGAGGAAGTTTCTTACATTCATCTTGGCGTCACTGCAGTGCTTTGATTATCGAATTCTTCAAATAGAACCCTCAGTCCTTTTATCAATGCCTATGAGGCCTCTAAAGGCAGGTTGATATCGCAACGTCTTACTCAGTAGTTGTCTAGTCGCCTCCTGGGTGCGGGAAGTGACGTGATAGGCTGGATGGAGCCCGGCAATAAAGTCCCGCCGCACCGGCTTAGGGTCGCCTACTCTATCGCCTTGAAGGTTCGGTGTCCCTTCCAAGTTCGTTTCCCACTGGAAACATCAACTAAATCTTCAGGTCCAGCATGCGATATTATAGAATCCTAAACCAGCCAAGTCTTTCGATGTAGCAAATCCCTAAATCGACTCCTTACTCCGTGGGAATGGATAGCGCTGCAGAAGATAATGCACCACCGCCACGCAATGATGCGACTGGTGGTGCGACGACGCCACCCAATGAATATGAATCCGCAGTAGCAGCAACAGGATCGTCATCATCGTCATCGACTTCACGTCCCCTACAACCAGAAGATGCCTCTGCCCGGCCTGGATATATGACCATTGGCACGGGGTCGCAGCCCCAGTATGCTAGTGCCCTGATGGACCAACTTGAACGAGATTCCGGCTACGGCAGTATGGCCACTGGCTCTTCGTTTGGCAATAATGAGATGTCGTCATGGGAAGAAGAGCTGCTGCAAGATCGCCCGACACCCGTACGCACTCCTCGAGAAGCAGCACAGCCAGGAATAACGGAGAATGAGAAGCGAGTCCTAGCCAGCCATGTGCACCAGCTGTACTACAACCAAAATCGTGTTGCTCTCGCCAAAGCCATCGGCCAGACCATCGATTTGCTCAAAGAATTGCAAGAGATGAATGCGAAATGGCCAGCGCACTACCCTTCCGTTCAAAGCTCGGAAACATCGAAGCAACATCATCCACTTTCCATCACTAGACCGGGCTTGTCGCACAGCCAAACCACCAGAGATCTGACCGACGGACAACGGTTTCACCCGCATTCGTCGCCCTATCGACCGAGCCCTCTGCGACGAGCCGAGACTAGCGGACCAGATACTACAGCCGAGTCAAGTTCAAGTGTGGACCGAAAACCGAAGGAAGAGCCACGCCTCGTTACTCCACAGATCGCCCAGGAATTCTCCATCCTCAAGCTCGACCTCAAGGTGGGCTCATTATCACAGGCAGAATTGGTACACTCATTAGAGAAAAAGTCCATCGCCTCTCTACTTGATGGCAGGATCGGAGCAAGTGTCAGGCATCTCCTATCTCTCCGAGATCGCATTGAGGACACATCAAGCAAGGTTCTGGTCACAGGGGATCTAAACGCTGGGAAGTCCACCTTCTGCAATGCTCTCCTCCGTCGGAAAATCTTGCCAGAAGACCAGCAACCCTGCACTGCCATCTTCTGTGAAGTGCTTGATGCCAAGGAAAATGGAGGGGTAGAAGAAGCCCATGCCGTTCACAAAGATGCCATTTATGATCGCAACGACGAGAGCACGTACGACTGCTATGCTCTCACCGAACTTGAGAACATTGTCGTTGACAATGACAAGTACATGCAATGCAAGGTCTATGTCAAGGACGTGCGTTCCATTGATGAGTCGCTACTTAATAATGGAGTCGTAGATATTGCTCTGATTGATGCGCCAGGCCTCAATGCCGACTCGGTCAAGACGACGGCCGTGTTTGCACGCCAAGAGGAGATTGACGTGGTGGTGTTTGTCGTCTCAGCGGCGAATCACTTTACCCTGTCAGCCAAGGAATTCATATGGCAGGCCGCACACGAGAAAGCGTACATCTTCATGGTCGTGAACGGCTTCGACAATATTCGAGACAAACAGAGGTGTCAAAGGATGATCTTGGAACAACTTCACAAGCTGAGCCCACAGACTTTTAAGGAGGCCCGCGAACTCGTCCATTTCGTTTCGAGTAATGCAGTGCCTACGCGCCCAACAATACTTGACCCCGGCCATCGTGGCGGTGGCGGTGGCGGCGGTGGCTCTGGCCCAGCTCCCGACGACGATGACAACGAAGATCCAATACCCTCTGGAAAACACGAGGGATTTGAGCCGAGCGGTAAGGGCAAAGAAAAAGACAAGGAGAAGATCGCCGACTTCGAAGATCTCGAGAGCGCCCTGCGACGCTTTGTGCTTGAAAAGAGAGCGCGGTCGAAGCTCGCACCCGCTAAGACATACTTGATGAATTGCTTGGGTGACATGAATGTGCTGGCCACAGTCAATCGTGACGTTGCACAATCAGAGCTGGATCGCGTCACGAATGAGCTTGCCGAGCTCGAGCCACAATACCAGGAAAAGTCGAAACAGCGCATCGTGGTTTCAGATCAGCTTGACAAGGAGAATGAATCCACTGTCAAGGACGTCTACGACCATACTCGCTCCTCGCTGTCAAGCACGATAAATAGTGTTGGACAGGCTGATCTGGGAATCGAGTATCCTGGCATCTTCTCCGCTTTCCAGTATGGTGAAGATCTCAGGATGGCAATGCTTGACGAAATTACCGCCTCGGTGCGATCATGTGAAGATTATGGCCGAGCAAGCGCAATCAAGGGTGTACGCAGCATTAATTCGCTCGGTCTACTACACGTGGGTGACAGCTACGAGAACCTCAATTTTAGAGCCGACATGATGTTTTCGAGGCGTAAAGATGCTTTGGCACGATCAGTCGATACTGAAGTCGAGCTCTGGGATTTCTTTGACGTCGCCAGTCTCTGGGAGCGGCAGGAGAAAGTGGTAGGTTCAGGCATGGCGTTGACAGTTGTTGGCACGCTAGGCACACGTGCGATAGGTGGCATGGGCTGGGTCGACGGTGCATTTGGCGCGGCTCGGGCGCTTGGCCCACGCAATCTTCAGCGACTGGCTCTTCCAGGAATGGTTGCTGCTGCAGCGCTGGTCGTGGCGTACCTCTTATCAACAATACCCCAGACGTTACCTCTCCGGCTCGCTCGCAAGGTGTCAGCTCAGCTGGCGGCGATAGACTATACCCATTCGAATGCAAGCCGCATCTCTGCTGAGGTGAGGAGAATCCTCAAATACCCGGCTCAGCAGCTGTCGGTGAGTCTACAGAAAGGGGTCGAGGAGCTGAGGCAGAAGAAAGAGGACGTCAGCAAAATCAAGCAGGAGTCCGAAATCGCCAGGAAGTATTTTGGCAATTTGGTCCGAGATACGCGGGAGGGACGACAGCGGGTTGAGGCAGTCGACCTGGAGGGGCCGCTTCCAGGGGCCGCGGGAGCTTATGTGTCATGATGTTATGATCGTCTATTGAGACTCGGAGACGGCCGTGGGTGCACTGCTCCCCAGACTCTCTGCTTCTGCGACCCATTTTTGGGCCAGTGTAACGCTGGACGTCTTTACTCCCATCAGTCGTTGTAATTTCGCAGGCGATGCTACTCTGCAAATATACTTTATTATCATTCTAAACCTCTGCGTGATCACGACGGCCGTCTGCAGTGAACGTTTGCTCGTGGTGAATTTGGTATGATGTGCAAGTGGATGTGTTTCAAGCTGCGTGGGTTGCTCGGTTTTGGGGCGCTAGTGGCGCCGCAAGAAGGTCCTTTTTAGCCCAATGTGCCCAATCAAACCCACTGTACTCCGTAACCAAGCGCTATTAACATTCAAGTCATCATTAAGTGGGCGTGGTGGTAAAAGATGTCATAGGCAGAATTAGCAGCACGAGCCCCCCCTCTCCACTCATCTGCACGCCTAGGCTAACTAACTTAGCCGTTCAGGTGGCAGCTCGCAAGTTCGGGTGTGCTCGACACAATTCGAAGCCTGTCTTTAGAACCATTGAAAGCCGGCGAGTCACTTCAATCAGTCGAGCCGAGTTGGAGCATCCGCATTTCGGGCGGTGCCTGACCACACCAGCTCTCAAAACTTCGTACTTCAGCGACCGGCATTGCAACTAAGCTGCTTACCTTATCACGCTGTTAACCTTCTGAAGGTGTACTGAAGCGACCTGTCGACGCTGCAAACCTGAAGGTCCTCATCGTGTGCAAGCGTGAACAGAATCGACTGTGAGCGAGCATTCGTTCCACTCTTTGCCGTTGATCTACCAATCATTCTTGGCCCTGGGCTTTCCCTCCTTGCGACGCTACTCCTCCAACTGCCGGAACCTTTATCCCTCCAGCAGCATCGCTTCCGGTCGTCAAGCTGGCTGGCAATTCGGAAAAGAGATCCTCCACGAGCGGAGGCATCCTCGGCCGGGTTTTTGGGAAGAAAGACAAAGACAATGGAACTTCGGACCTGACGTCGCCCTCCAAAACAAGCGCCGACTCGGCCATTTCGACTTCTCCAACGAGCACCAACATCAGTGTGGACACCGATCTTAACCGAGTCGAAAGCCCACTTTCGCGCACTTCCGACGAAATGGCCTCACCCTCGACCGATGCCAAGAAGCGCCGAAGTAGTGGTACAGCGAAGGCAAAGGAAATATTCACACAGGCAAAGAATTCACTTATGCATGGCGACCGGGACGGCCCACAGACTCCAATCCAGAAATTGAGCAAGACCGATGCTGCCCTGAGTGTCCCTCAGGGTACGAACAACAACTCAGCCGGCGAGTCACAGCCTACTCCGAATTCGTCCTTCTTGGTCGGCGTGACCGAGGACAAAAACAAGAAATGTAGGCGGACCATGGAAGATACCCATTCCTATCTCTACAACTTCCTCGGAACCCCCGCCCCGGCCTTGCCCGTGGATGGCGGTAAGTCCAAATCGCCCGACGGCTTTTCACTGAAGAAGACCCCCACCGACGCGGTGCAACATGTCGTGGAAACTGACAACGGTTACTTTGCTATTTTTGATGGTCACGCGGGCACGTTCGCCGCCGAGTGGTGCGGAAAGAAGCTTCACGTCATCCTCGAGGATTTGATGCGCAAATACCCGAACACCCCCGTGCCGGAGTTGCTGGATCAGACCTTCACCTCAGTCGACAATCAACTCGAAAAACTGCCTCTAAAGAACAGCGGCTGCACCGCAATAACTGCCGTACTGAGATGGGAGGATCGCGTGCCCACTTCGAGTTCTGCGACCGGGTCCGCAGCAATCGCCCCGTTGGCGGCAGCTGCAGTCAGTAAAGCTGAGCAAGAGAACAAGGATGCAGATGGGCAGGACGAGACTAAAAGGTCGAATTCCACCGCTGAAGCAGCGGCACATGCTATTCAAGAGGCTAAGAAGACTGCTACCCGACAACGGGTTCTGTATACTGCCAACGTGGGCGATGCGAGGATAATTCTGTGCAGAAACGGCAAGGCATTGCGGCTGTCTTACGATCACAAGGGCGTGGACGAGAATGAGGGAAGGAGAATATCCAAAGCTGGGGGCCTCATCCTTAACAATCGAGTCAACGGGGTGTTGGCGGTGACGAGGGCGCTGGGTGATTCGTATCTTAAGGACTTAGTGACTGGTCACCCGTATACTACCGAGACGGTCATACAACCTGACCAGGACGAGTTTTTGATATTAGCTTGCGACGGGGTAAGTGGTTGACAAAGTACGAAAGCGAACATTGGCTAATGCGATGAACAGCTGTGGGATGTGTGTTCAGATCAAGAGGCAGTAGATCTAACACGCAACGTACAGAATCCGCAGGCCGCTTCCAAATTGCTCGTTGACCATGCTTTAACGAAATTTTCCACAGACAATTTATCCGTGATGGTGGTGCGATTCGATTCGAAGAAGGTCAGGGAAAACACGTCAATCGATATTGGCGTCGAGCATGAGCAGCGGGACAAGAGTGCAATCAGTGAGGTGGAAATGTTGGTCAACGAGGCACGGAGAAGCACAGGCATCCCTCCAGAAGGGGCAGTATTAACCGAGAAGGAGCACGAAGAGATTCAGAATATGGTCATCCACGAAAATGAGAACGAGGAGAACGGACCAGAGCTGACTCCAGAGGGCAAGACGGATGCGGGGAAGGCGACGAAAGAGAAATCTGAATCTGCAAATAGCTCTTCATAGGCAGAAATGGACTGACTGCGGCGGTGTCCGTGTCAGTATCAATGTTGGTGTCCATGGGCTATTCTACCTTAATCAGACTAGGCGTATGAATGAGGTATGGCAGCATAGACAAGCGCAGAGAATGATATCTACGCTTACTGCTCAAGAGTTTGTCATGATCATCAGGCAAAATAGCTTTCTGAGGCCACTGAAGCCACTAGCACCGGCACCAGCAAAGCGCAGGTAACCAGGCAACTTAAAGGAGAAGTTACAAGATTTGAAAGAATGGGCCTTGATCTGCATGAGGTTATGTAAGGTCGGCCCCGTGCCCAAGCCTGAGTGGCAAAGCCTGTCTCTATATAGGACAAGGATATCATTTTGACTACTTCACAAAAACATGATCATTCTCCGGGACTTGACACTCGTCCTTGTTTTATTCGGTTAGCAGTACTGTCTATACGGAGGATGAGGACGAAAGGTGCCATGCGTCCCGGGGGGGAGGGCGCAGGCCTAAACCTCATTAATTCAGTGAAGTTCGTACGCAATGGTTCAGCCGGCTGTTAGGAAAAGTGACAAAAGTTGTTTATATACTCCGGATCATGTTTCCGAAGTGGCTGCGATAGTGTCAAGATACGTGTTGGCAAGAGGCGAAGGGCAAAAACAATGAATTTCAAGTGAAGGATGCTTCAAGTGAAGGTAAGCCACGTAAGCAGGGTCTCTGGTTTCACTTGGATCTAGACAATCTGGTAATAGCAACGCTCTTCGTCTTCATCGGTTTAGACATCGATCTCAAGTGTCCAGCTGCCCCCACGGTCGATCGGCCATCTGGTCGACCACCATCCCTCCTCACCCTCCTCTACAATCGACTGTACCCGATAACTCGTGCACGGACGAGACCAGTCGGAAGTGGCCATCGTGGTATCCTACCGGACAGCATTACGCTGGAGGCTGGTAACGATTAAGCGCTTGGTCGACGCCTTAGCGTACGCAACCCTAGGATTTTAAAAAAATCAGATCGACTCCTCAGTAAAGCCGAGCGCTTTGCTAACTGGGGCTGACACACACCCCTATACCTAGAAATATAGGTAGACGGGAACTTCGAGGTCTTAAAATATTACCCGAAGAACCGACAAGAAGCGAAAACCCAGCGCCACCTATCAACGCTCCTCAACAGCCGACGACAAGGGCTGCTATTAGAGCAAACTCTCTTCCTTCTCCACGCAGTATTCGAGTGCCTGGAAAGTACCCGGAAACTGTCAGACCTCCACCTCCTAGCTACCAAACGCCTCCCTTCCAAACTTATCGAGATCCATTGCCGACAGTACGATCCCAGAGCCCAGAGGTGGTGCAACCTTTCCACGAGACTCTTGGGTTTGGTAATATACCCCCGGCACAGCCAGTACTGGTTCTCGGACCCACTAGTACGTCACCAAGTTCACGCCGCATTGGCGGCCCGCCATCCCTGCCAAAGCAACGCTGAAAGGAAAGCGCCTGGGTGAACTTCATCACTACCTAGGGAGGTGAGCTTACCAGTGTGTTGAGCCGTAATAACACCGGCAGGCCTGACTTGCCCGCATGTGCACTTGCTACCTAGGTAATCTAAGCTTTGGTAAAATTGGAACAAAGAAAGAGCACTCTTATCGGCCCGGCCCCACCTGCCAGCAAAATCGCGAGAAAGTTTGAAAAGCTTGCCGGAGCTCTCAGTGCAGTGCAGTGCGGCGGGCGCGACACTACACTGGACCTGGACCTGGAATCCGACTTACTTGACTGGTGGCGTTGTCACAGTTGCAATCCACTTCCGCGACTCCACCTCATCAACGTGCTCTTCAGGTTGTTCATTGTTACTTACTAGTAGCTTGTCTCCTAAGGACTCGGAGGCCATCGACTCTTCATCGCCCTTCCTTCCTTCCTTCGATCATCGCTTCGTCTTGAGTTGCCAGCCATGGCAAGCAGGATGCTGCTTCGACCTCGACCTGTGAGCGCCGCCCGCCCACTCTTCGAATCGCTCTACTCGACTTCCAGCAGATCCTTCGTGTCGGCCGCTGCCCGTGGCTTGCGACAGAATCCTGCCGCCCGGCGAGCACTACCTATCACGCAGCGCCCTACGGTGGCACAAGTCTTTCGAAGGCAGTATGCCGACAGCCCGGCTCCCAAAGTTGAACTGAAGCCGGCGACGGCCACCACGACCACTACGACGTCCGCACCTAAACCGAAGAAGAGATGGGGCTTCTTCCGCACTTTGTGGAGGATAACCTATCTTTCGCTGCTGGCTGGCGTCGTTTACCAGGTCTATATCATCTACGACCTCAAATATCCGACTGAGCAGGTTGACCCCGATCCATCCAAAAAGACCTTGGTTGTGCTTGGTGCGTTCATTGTAAGGTCGAGGCTATCGGAGCACAGCTAACACACGTAGGTTCTGGCTGGGGCTCCATCTCCCTGCTCAAAAAACTCGACACTGAGAATTACAACGTCATCGTTATCTCGCCTCGTAACTATTTCCTCTTTACTCCCCTTCTGCCCTCATGCACAACCGGCTACATTGAGCACCGCTCCATCATGGAGCCCATTCGAAACATCCTCCGACACAAGAAAGCCTCGGTCCAGTTTTTTGAAGCCGATGCCACCAAGATCGACTATGCTAACCGAAAGGTCTACCTGCGAGATGATTCCGAGATCAAAGGTGAACGGATGGAGACCGAGGTCGACTTCGATATGCTGGTCGTTGGCGTAGGCGCCGAAAACGCCACCTTCGGCATTCCTGGTGTCCGCGAACACTCCTGCTTCCTGAAAGAGGTTGGTGATGCTCAGAAAATCCGGAAGATCATTATGGACTGTGTCGAGACGGCCATGTTCAAAGACCAATCGGAAGAAGAGAAGAAGCGCCTGCTACATATGGTCGTCGTGGGCGGTGGTCCGACTGGCGTTGAATTCGCAGGTGAACTGCAAGACTTTTTCCACGATGATCTGCTCAAGTGGGTCCCGCAGATCAAAGACTACTTCAAAATCACCTTGGTCGAGGCTCTGCCAAATGTACTGCCCATGTTTTCCAAACAACTGATCGACTACACCGAGTCTTCGTTCAAGGAAGAGCACATCAACATTCGAACAAAGACCATGGTCAAGCAGGTCTTGGACAAAACCATCGAGGCTAACGTGACTCAACCCGACGGCAGTAAAAAGCTGGAGGTCATCCCCTACGGTCTACTTGTCTGGGCCACTGGTAACGCCATTCGGCCTCTGGTCAAAGACCTCATGAGCCAGATCCCGGCGCAGAAGGACGAGCGTCGAGGTCTGAGAGTCAACGAGTACCTGGCCGTCAACGGCACCGAAAACGTTTGGGCCGTCGGTGACTGTGCCATCGCCAACTACGCTCCCACGGCACAAGTCGCTGCCCAAGAAGGAGCTTTTCTGGCAAGACTATTCAACACCATGGCGAAGACGGACGAGATTGAAGCGGAATTACGGGACCTATCCGCGAAACAAGCGACTGCCAAACCTGATGATCGAAACACCGTGTTGGCCCTAATCAGTGAACGACAAAAGCAGCTCCGAAGGATAAAACAAGTCGGACCTTTCCAGTACACGCATCAAGGCTCATTGGCATACATTGGTGCAGAAAAGGCCGTTGCCGATGTCAGCTGGTTCAGCGGCAATCTCGCCTCCGGTGGCACTATGACCTATTTGTTCTGGAAGAGTGCATACTTGAGCATGTGCTTTAGCTGTAAGTTTTGTCCCTGGAATTTCGCCTGGGTTGTGGTATGGCTAACATCAGAAACAGCTCGCAATCGAATCTTGGTTACCATGGATTGGATCAAGTCTCGAATCTTTGGTCGCGATGTTTCACGTGAATAGATTAACGATGACGGCTCAATTTGTCCATCTACGAATCTGGAAAGCAATTATTAGACTGACTGGTCTTGGGTGAACGATTTCCTGCTCGTGCTGCGCACACGATTTGCCGGTCACAGGAGACTGGTTTGGGTAGCGTCGAGGCGGGCTGAAGTGTTGAGGCAGTCAGGGAATCTGGCAATTCTGCGTTCGATCTCGTTGTATTCAAAAGGTCAGTCAAACCGCAATGAATCCGTCATTTGTCTCGATCAATGGCAGAGAGAAGAAGGCTCGGTCTCTACCAATGTAAGCCTTGAGTTTGACTCAAAAATAATGCGCTTGCATTGTAACTCGATCGTTCGATCAACGTAGCGCGGAGTTAGCTTTACCTGTCGAATACGGTTTAGTCCAAGTCCGTTCCCTGTTCACCCTACGTGAAAATCTAGCTTCTTTCATTTTAAACCTTATCCACTCTAACTCCATTCGGACTCTGTAGCTGGCTTCCGGCGAGAGATGTATCCGCCGAGGGCGCGCTCGAGTGCGAGCAAGCTTCCCATGTTGATCATTGGCTCGTGACGAATACTAACATGGGACCTCTCGACCAGGGCTCGCAAGTAGTCGCTTCCGACCGCCTACTTGGAGTTTGAGATTCGTGGAGGAACGGTTAAGGTTAAACCTCGACCACGTCCAGCTTCCCGGAGCGCCCGTACCGACACCATATGGGGTAAACTTTTTGATGCGCCTGAAATCACCCCGAAACAGAATCCTTTGATGACTATCTTCCACTATGTGACGCACTCGTACGCTGGGCACGCTGGGATAAGTCAACCTTGGGGTACCATGGCTTTGCAGCCCTTCTCAGGCTTCGAACCGGCAGTTTCGTAACACAGATTAAAATTGAAATAGATTCATTCTCGCCGATTCGAGTTTTACGCGTGTGTCATTATACCGGGCGGACGTATTCCTAGTTCCAAACAAGGTACCGGAAAGTCAAAGGCGGCCGGCGCAATTCTTCCTAGCGACGGAAGCCCTCGTGTTGCTGTTTTAGATTGATTACCACTTACGGAGTAAGTGACAAGTTCCGCTGCCGGACAATCGCTTTCACAGCCTATGGAACATCACTACCCGCTGCCGTTCCGTCTACCTCACGCCGGAGGCTCTCAGACCTGGCCGACTTCTACACATCCAATCTATACCCTTGGTGCCCCTCAGCACAACCTTCCCGCCCAGCAATCGCCCCATCCACAGCAGACCTTGGGCAACATCCACGATCCCGTCGCTGCCGTTCATTATGGCCACTACCATCCTGACCAGCAGGCATCAATGGTGCTACCGTACCATACGCAGCAAGAGTATTCGGCTTCACAGCCATATACGATGACAGAGACCTCGACTTTTATGGGCACGCCTCTGCAGCCGGACCACCCTACGCTTCCCATACCTTCTTTCATCTTGCCTTCCCAAAGTTCCACTCAAGGAACTTGCCTGGCCTGTGGAAAGCAGCACTGTCAGCTGTCGTCGCATTGGCATTTTTCAAAATATCTCACCAAGATGGCCAAAACGACTGAGGACCTGGCCACTGTGGAACTCACGCCAAGACTGAATGTGCGTGTACATGCAGAACCGGCGCAACAACGGAGTTTCGTACACCCCGCCATCGTTCTGGACACCGAAAGGGACCATCTACTTGCTTTGTGGTCGATGGAGTGGGCTCCCATCCGATATGGCCCTGAGAGACACCTATTTCCGACCAAGTTCATTGATAAAGTTTTGCCAGCAGCGAAAGCACATGCTCCACTACTTCAAGCATTGCTTGCTTATTCGGGGACACTGTGGGCAATGGCCAACAATGTGCTCAGTGATGTGGCGGCAAGGCAGCAAAATGTCGCTGTAGATACTTTGTCAAAGGCGTGTCCGTCTGAGCGGGAAGCCAGGACAGACGAAGCGATTCTATCTGCCACGCTGCTGCTGCTTATCTACATGGCCCAAGGCAATAGTGTTGAAGTAACTAAGCACATTACTGGCCTGGTTCATTTGGTGAATCTGAGAGGTGGTCTCCATTACCTAGGATTATCAGGCCTTGTTGCGGAGACCTTATTACATGCAGATCACTGGCAAGCTATATCTTTCAACCACGAGCCCGTGTGGCATTTGCCACTACCGGCCCTGGACATTGGCCGTTCCGGAAAATTAGGAGGAGGCTTCCTGGGAGCAATGGCAAATCAACACATGGATCTTGCGCTGGCGTCGGCAGCAAAGAGTGTTTGCAAAATCGCAGCTGTCTTGGATCGCGCTTCAAGCAACGAGCCTCTGCCGAAGGAAGTCACAAATGGTTTCAGCTACTTGTCGACCATCGCCGAATATCAGCTTGCTCGATGCAATGCAGCCTACCACGCATCTTCGACTGCGAACGAATGCATATGTCTGGCGCTGATCCTTTTCAACTATATGGTGCTCTGTAACGATGGGGCAGTCACCCCTGGTATCATACAGATCGAATTCCGGTTCTGGGAAGCTCTAGGCGCGGCTGAGGCGAAAGGGCTGATCCTGAGCCTCCCAGACTGTATGCAGATGTGGTTGGTTTTCACTGGCTTGACCCTCTGCATCCGTGGACAAAGCCAATATCGAGTGGTGGGGGTAGAGAGGCTGCGAATAATAAGGGCAAGAGCAGGGATCATGAACTGGGAACAAGTGAGAATCGGCGTGTTGGATGACTACGTCTGGGTGGCGAGTGCCCAGGCGGACACTTTCAAGCAAATTTGGGTGGAAGCAGAGGGACTGATGGGCGTAGAGCAGCCTCGAGGAATTGCTGCTGGAGTGCGAGTTGGGCCAAATGGTTGAAGCTTGTTCCGATCACACGAAGCATAAAAAACCGTCGCCATCAGCCGACAGCGTGCACATTGAGGCTGGCAGACTGCTCATACCATGCCCACAAGCAGCACGATAGACCAAGAGCGCCAAGTTTTGGTGCGAAACCACACCTACGACGCCAACATGTGCCATTTTCGAATAGATCTCAAGTCCAGCGTCACACTATTATCGAGCCTTTGCAGCACAACGCAGACAAATTCTCCCAGCTAGACCACAGACCAACCCCTGACGGAAAGCCGTCGTGTGCGAAGCGGGGTTTGGGCTGACAGGAAGTTTGGAAGCAGCAGTCAAAAATGCTCTGACTGGACTGGTGCTCACTCACGACTGGGGGCGGCATGCACGCAACATCACGATTGAGATGTGAAAAGAGCAGCAGGGAGTTTGATTCAACGTGTTGTGGGATTTCCACACCTTGTCAGCTTATTTACGTATCCTCGCTTTTCTATCGCAACACCCACCATGTCGGATAGCTAAGGTGCCAGAGCGTCTATCGTGATGTCTATCGTGATGCTGTATGAGAGTGATGAGGAGGGTTAGCAACGGCGGCAAAATGCCAGCATCACGGGAAGCAATATGCACCTTTACAAAGAAGGGAATACGGAATACCTTTCAAGGGCCATTGTACTAACACATGAGGCGCTTCTCAAGAACTGGAGTGTCGGGCAACCGACGAAACAAATTGATTCGGCTACGAGGTATTGTGAACGTGTCTAGTAACCGATTAATTCGTCGCGCGAAATTTCCCCCTCTTCGTATACATAGCTGTTGACCATCTGCGAGGCTGCATCTCGTGCCGTGCCAAAATACCAAATAGTCAAGCTCCCGCCATGTGCTTGCCTCTGCTGTGCACGTCTGTGTCAACATGAGCTAAGCGTCGCCTGTTTCGAAGTTGAGGTCATTGTGCAACTTGCCGCGGATGCTGCGACGAGAAAGCTTAGAAGCGCTCGGGAATTTTTAGAGCTTCTCATCCACCTCATCATGGGCGCAAAAACGCCACTCGTGATTGGCGCCAAAGTTTCTGAGATTTGCTGCTGATTAACTTCAAAAAGGGACTGGCTTTGGCCCTGAGAAAGCTCACCCGCACGCTAAGGAGCACGAAGGGCATGAGTGGCTGAGGAAGCGCCGCTTGCCGCCCGTGGCCTTGACCTTAGGGGCCACTTCGGTCCAGGCACAAAACGTAAATTCCGAACCCACGTGTTGGTGCTCGTCCTCTGCACGCGCCTAGGAAACGCCCAGTCACGAGCATGGACAAATCAAATGTCGATTCTCGCCCAAGCACTGCGTCGCACCTCTGTGACCAACATAGTGATGGTTGATGGCCCTGAGATGATTGTATTCCGTCCAAGTATGGCACGCAGGCAGGAAAAGAGTTTTTTGTTTCCCCTTCCACCTCCCATCTCACAGAGAGAGAATGAGAGTCTTCTGCTAACGTTCAAAGTTCCCCAATATTTTCGCTTGAGTTGTCCTAACTAACATATTCTGTACTCCGTACTTTCTGCTCTTCTGCAAGCAAGCCGACGAGTGTTGCGAGTCTGCGTTAAAAACACCGTTCTAACTTAAATAACACTGTTCTCGGTCAGGATAACTCTCGTCGACAGCAGCTGGAGGAGAGCCAAGCATTACACTCATTATTCCCTTCTCAATCAGCTAAGTCGAGTTTTACGACTGCGATCCGAGATTGGGGTGCGACGGGCACGAGCACACCATGCCTCGTCATAGGGCTGTCGATTACCCTCAGGTCCATCCCCCGACTGTGCAACCACAGTTGAGACTCGCTCCGCCACGACAGCTGTTCACCGATCGACCCAGATTCTCGTGGCAAGAGCCCACGACTGATACAACAGCTCGCACCGCCGAGCAGCAACTCGAAGCTGGCAATGTTTTCAAGAGACAAGGAACTTACCTAACCGAAGTGCCTCCCTTGCCCGTCCTGCCTGATCATTTGGGTGTTTCACAGCAACAGCTGAGATCAGATGGTCAACTCGAAACAGAACAACAAGACAGTGGTCCGATAGTTGTCCAACATCAGCAGCAGCAGCAGCAGTCGACGCCATTTCGACCAGACGTACCGCGCCATTTGCAGCAAGTCCCATACCACGGCCCCACCCCGTCATATGAAGCCTCACAAGCTGCATATAGACAACCTCTGCATCTCCTGACAGGGGTGGACAGCCAATCCACGAACTCGGCATCACACGATTCATCTCAAGCACCATTTGCTGCCCATGCTCCACCCGTAGGCTCTGTGAACCCGGCTGTCTCGCTCCCAACACAAGAGTCGCAGGAGAAGAAACCTCCACCATCTCCGACGAAGCAACAACAGCAGCAGCCGGTACTACATATCGTTCCTGACACGAACCCGCTTTCTCCAACGTCTCCTCACTCGGCGAAATATTCCTCGGGCAGCACCAACATACCCATCCTTCCTCCGCCACAATCCAGAATGGAGTTTCCCCAGCCGTCATCCTTCGGCCAGCCACATGGCCAATCCACGCAAGGCGGCACGTGGCATCACGGGTTAGGATCGTGTGCGGAGCCCACGACCTGCCTCTCCTCCCTCTTCTGCCCCTGCATCGTGTACGGCCGAACGCAGTACCGGCTGTCTCGCAAGTCGGCCAAGCAAGACCCCACCAACATGCTCGGCTTCTCCTCCATCAACGGCTCGTGCTTGGCCTGGTCCGCGCTGTGCGGTGTGAACATCCTGATGACAGCCATTCAGCATACGAGAGTGAGGAAAGCGTACGGAATGGAGAGGCAGGCGGGAAACGTAGCGAGTGATTGTATCAAGAGTACCTGTTGCTGCTGCTGTGTGATTGCGCAGGATGAGAAGGAGGTGAAATCCAGGGAGCAGAGGGAGCCTGAGATCAAGCCCGTCGACGCCGTGTACAAAAGTCCTGCTGATATGGCCTTTGCCAAGCCGTGGTGATATTAAAACCCCCTCACCAGCAAAGAGAATGACGGTTTTTCTTGGCCTTTCTGTTTTACTACAGTGCTGTCCCTAGTCTTGTATCTACCAACGGGCGGACTAGTGTATCATGTATGTGGAGGAATACGCTATCATGAATGATGAGATACTCATCTAACCACTATCAGTGCGTGGGCAGAAGGAGTTGGGAAGGAGACGATCTTGATTCTTTCTTGGACTCGGAGGCTTAATGGCGGTTACTATCCCCCCCGACCCAAGGGCCAAGGCTAGTTACTAGTTAGCCCAATCTTCGTCTGAACGTCATCGACGAGGCCGGCCGCCTCAGTGTACAAAACAAAGTGAGCACTATCTTAGGTGGGGGAAATGATGATAACGACGAGAACGATGATCGGTGTTTCCGATTTTCCGAGTGATTGTGTTCTCGGTTCTCCACTTCGTAAAGCCTACGGGTCGCGCAATACGTGGAGCGTTTAAGGCGCCACTTGGTACCTTTTCTTGGCGGCGTTCCCTGTCCACCCTGTCTTCCAATGTCGCTTGGCAGATGCTCCCGCCTCCTGCAGCTCACGCTAAGCCTATTGCGTTCGGACATTGGGACATCGCAGGGGGGCTTCCGAATGGCAGGCTACATTCATTAAGCTACTGACAGTCAAGAGAACAAAAGGCAGGCGCGAGTCGTTTCCCAGGTGCAACGTGACTTACCAGACTATTCATGCAGATGCTTTCGCCTTGGTGCAAATATGGTAGCGCCGCAGCGGAAGGATTCTCAGCGAGCGTGACGACTGAGAAATCATATTCGCCAGATCCCGAACAACAAGAGGGTACGTTACCCCCAGTGTAGGCTTGGCAATGATAAGTCCACCAAAAGTGCTCGCGGCCCCGATACTGGCGACGCAGATGGACCAGGACTTAAGTGCCGGGACCTGGTCTGTTGAATCTGAACCCCCCGACAGAACAAGCGAATTGCGGTGTCTAATCATGCATAGAGGATCTTCACTCTGCTCAGCGCCACGGATGCCGTGCTCAATATTGTCAGAGGCCTTGCGGCTATTGGCGCCGGCTGGCATTCGATCATCTTGGCTAGGAGAGAATGGGATCGATAAGTACTGCTAATATTTGCTGTGACTAATCTGTGAATGGCGCTCGGAGGCGCACATGTGGGACTTTTGGCCCATTGATGGGCCGTTCCGAGAGAACATGCGCCTTTTTGGCTTGATTTCTCTTTCGCTACTCCCCGCATCGTACTATTATCTTGGCGAGCATCGCGTCTCCATCTCGCGGAAGTGGCCCCGAAGCCTACAACGCATAGAGTTCTCGGCGATCCGACGCTGCGTTAGTGACAGGCGCCGGCCAGGATTCTTTCATGCTGTGCATGCTCGCTTGGGTATATGTCGACTCGCAGAAAGCAGAAAGCTTACTTGTTGCTACCACAATCCGTGACGATGATCTTGTGGTCCTCGAAAAATTCCGCCACAAACATTTTCGACAGCCTTAGTCGGAATTTCACTTGCTCGTGACTGGCTGTGTCTTCTGTGTTAGGCGACAGCTATTGCTGCCTCTGTCACGCAGGATCGCAGCAACATGGCAACAATAGAGATGCAGCCGCCCAAGGACAGCGCCGTACATTCTCTTACCGAAACGAAAGATGCAACAGACGTCAGTGAATTGAGGGCAGAGACGTCAACATTACGAGTGAGTCGGATTGGAGTTACGAGGCATTCAAGTATTGACCAGGTTTGCAGCGGCTCTTCTCTTTCGTCCAGCTCCTTGCCTTCGCCCTCACTTTTATGGAGTCCTGGGAAGTCATGGCAATGAATATGGGAGCAACCTTCTACAACGGCGGACCACAAGTAAGTGGATTTACCTTGAAGAATCCTAACCCTTTTTTTGACACCCATTCAGACCCTAGCATGGGGTATCATCTTGGTCGTTTGCGGATCTCTCACCCAAGCACTCTCTATGGCTGAGCTCGCGGCCATTCAACCTATTGCCGGCGCACAATACCACTGGACATACTTTCTTGCGCCAGAGAGACACAAGCGCTTCATAACCTGGATGCAAGGATGGGTCACCTGGTTTGCTTGGGTTTCAGCGCTTGCCGGCTCGACATCCTCTGAAGCAAACATTCTACTTGGGCTTGTGTCGACCAATCACACCAGCTACACTTTCAAGCCATGGCATCTGACCCTTTTGGTCATCTGCCAGCTTGTCGTGGTTGGCCTCATGAACATGTACACCTTTCGTGCGATTCCCTGGCTGGAGTTGGTGGCCGGCATCCTCCACGTAATTCTGTTCGTCATTTTCGTCATTGTCCTAGTTTCTTTGTCTCCACGACGCGATGCCGAGTTCGTTTTCCTCGAGCGAACTGTAAATTCCGGCTGGCAAAACAGCATGGTGTCATGGAACTTGGGTCTGCTTGTGCCTGCGTGGGGCTTCATTGGTTTTGACGGGGTTGTTCACATGTCCGAAGAAGTCAGAAAAGCCAAATATGCTGTTCCACGGGCCATGGTTTTGACCATCGTTCTCAATGGGTTTCTCGCCTATGGCATCATCTTGGGTAAGCCCGAAGACCCTCAAACCCAACATTTAGCTAACAGTGTCGCAGTCCTTCTCTTCTGCATGGGAAACACAGATGAAGTTCTCGATTCTGCATATCCGATCATCCTGATTTGCCAGAACGCAGCCGGCAAGAAGGGAGGCACAGCAATGGTTGTTGGTCTCCTGGTTGTCACCTTCTGTGTCGTCGCCGCGTCATTGGCATCCGTCTCACGAATCACATGGGCTTGGGCACGAGATGGAGGTCTTCCAACCTGGTTCTCCGCAATCCATCCGAAACACCGCGTCCCAATTCGATCCCTCTGGCTCCCAATCATCATAGTCTCGCTGCTTTCCCTTTTCACGGTTGGTAATACGGCAACTTCCACGGTCTTCAGCGCCTTCACATCGCTTTCCTCACTGGGTCTGTACACTTCCTACATCATTGCTATCACCTGCATGTTACACGCTCGATTGACCGGCAGAATTGGTGACAGACCGCATAATCCCATTCGGTATGGAGGATGGAAACTTCCACAAGGCGTTGGTGTACCTATGAACGTTATTGCACTTGTCTGGACCATCTATCTCACCATTTGGCTCCCCTTCCCCACCACCATTCCTGTCACTGGTACGAATATGAATTATGCAGGCCCAATATACGTCTTCGTGGTTACTGCAGCAGTCATGTATTGGTTCGCACACGGAAAGGAGAATTGGCCGGGACTGAATGCACTGGCAATTGTGAGAGTGGAGGCGCATGATTGAGCATCTATTTTGTCTGCAAGAGGAGATCTTCATTAAGCAAAGATAATTAGCGCCACTTCCTTTGCGTAGAAAAGATGGCGAAACAGCTTGGCGTCGAATGCTATCGTGACTTCGACGTGAAGGTCGCTTTCAGCATCACCAAATACCTCGAAATAACACGGTGCCGTTTGGTTCACTACGTAGCACGTGAACTGACAGGGCCAGGCATGGCAAGGTTGGGGGTTTGACGATCAGAGGCATTATCACGCCGGACTAACCACTCTTGAAATATGCGGCCACATTGTGTTCGAACTTGCGCTTTTTCTTCCACTTGCGATCTCGTGGTCGTACTTTCAGCTTCTGGTTGAGTCTGTTGATCTGAGAGTTCTCGGGTTGTGCAAGAACAGTGCAAAACCGAGCATAGGTGCAAAACAGGTACATTGCGGTGATGGTCAATATTTGTTGAATGTACCGATAGCTGATGATCATGGCATCACGCTGTGGCGTGCCAATAGGATATACTCCAACACAACATTCAGAGGTTCAGCATAGATCGCTGTAGCCAGCGTCGCATTGTTGAAAGGGGGAAACAGGTTTGGCTGAGCTCTTTGTACAAAGTCCGAGTCCAAATAGAGCCAGAAACACAGTTCCCAAAGGGCCTGACCGAGGCGATTAACTGGATGTATGAATGTATAGCTGCGGGCAACCCGAATTCGAATCTTATTGCACGATACGACGAGTCTCCCCTGAAGCGATCACTTATTTACAGTGTGCCAAGTTTCGACCTGAGCGCTACATAGGTAGAACGGATCTGGATGTGCCACAGATCTTGCACTACACAACAATCTGACGAGTCGCTGCAACGAGCGGAGATGAATGCTAGTTTCTAAATGAGCTATTCAGTCCGGACTATATAATCGAAGCTTTTTGTATCCATTGTCTTCGCTGTCTGTCAAGGCGTAACAAAAGTAAAAACCCTGTCGAATGAGTAATGGCTCTTTCGAAATGGTGTGAGATGTAGCGTTTGAGTGTTCCTTTGAGCCACTTTGGAGTCCGACCAGGGTCTACATCACAGCGCTGAAACAGGACGGCTTCAGCTCGTTTTGTCTAATACCGAATCGCCACAATGGATGCTGGATCATGAGACCGGCAAGACGGGATCGAAATCGGATCAGATTGGGTCAGACTGGTCCTCTACTAAGACATGCACCGGCAAAGGCATTGTTTCGATGATACTACGTTTCAACGCCAGGAATATAGCCACGGAAAAGCATCACTGCATCAGAGCTAGTTGTGATAATGGGCACACAATACCCTTTGGATCTTGCTTCATCTTGACAACGAAGGATCCAGGCCGAATGGTATGGCCAGTGATCCAGATGTAGGCCGCTTAGGTTATATATAGCTGTGGCTATCGAGGTATTCGGCAAGTTTGTACCAGTATCGTCTTACATCAAGGCAACAAGCAAGAATCAGACTCTCTGTCCAGCAGACTAGCAACCAGGTACGAACAAACACCTCAGCCCCTTCGCTATCAGTATCGAAACAATTCGCTAACACGATCCATACACCGGGCTGGCCCGACCACTCACACACACACTCACTCACACAACACAGCCATCTCTTCCATCTAGGATACAGACAAAAGACACATTCCCGTATCAGCTCCCTGTCGAGCCCAGCCATCCGCTCAGTTCAAAACCAACTTCCACTGTCCGCTCTTTGTACCTCACGACTCACATCACACCATACCATCAATCTCAAACAAAAATGCCACGCCCACGCCTAAGCCTACGATCACGACACAAAGCACACAACCAAACATGCGCATGCCAATGGCGGCGAATCCCCCTTCCAGCCTCACTCCTAACCTCGATCGCGAACGCGGATGCAAACTGGGACCGCAGCGCCTTGGAGGCAGAAGTCCTGGTGCATGCCTGCTACCGCGCCCGGTGCAGGTATATGATGGTGTATGCGAGACATGGATATCGGACGCATCCCCAGGCGCCCTTTTGAGATTGAAGGATGGATGTGTTTCGGATGGGGGAGAAAATATAGGGCGAGTGGACTGTGGGAAGGGAGGAGATTGGAGATACCTGTGAGAGTGAGAGTGAGAGTTGAAGAGTGTGGGTGTGGAGAGTGGACTGGAAGAGTGGGAGACGGACCTCGAGCTCGAGCTCCCGCTTGAGCCGGGGGCGGTTGAAGAAGGGCAGGGACTTGATGAAGTGTGATTTGTTCAAGTAGGGAGGGGGTGGAGTTCATGGAGTTGGGCGTTCGGATGTCGGAATTTGGAAAAACTATAAAGATAACCAAAAAAAGAAAGGTTGAAGGTTGACATTGAGACTTGTGCTTGAGTTGGATATTGGATGTCAATTTGGAAGGTTGGAAGGCCCGTAGGAAGAGAACACGTCATGCGAAGCAATGCTGGTCGTTGGGGCCACAGAATTGAAAATTGAAATTGATATCGAGTCTGGGATTGAGGTTAAGATATACTTCTGTTTTAGCCTGTCTCACCTCTTGCCCATCTTCTTCTTGAGCCTTTTCTCCGCTCTCACGTCCTTCTTCAGCCGTGGGTCCACAATCTTGTACTTCCCTTTGACTCCCTTCGGCCGTCCCCTTATGCCTCTATTCCCGCCCTTGGCCACCACAACTTTGACAGCGGGCTTGCCGGGTTTCTTACTCTTCTTGCTGGCGCGAGCCACCATCTTGGCTAGTGTCTTGGCCTTGTCCGCTTCGCTGATGCCCTCATCCTCAACCAGCAGCGCCGACTTCTTCCGCAGTTTCTCCAGCCGCGCTGCTGCTCGCATCTTTTTTCGCCCCTGTGCTTCGCGCACCTTTTTGATAGGTCGAGCATTCAAGGCACGTTGTTTGTCGCGGATAGCCTGCGCCGCGGCTTTGGTTGTGGGAAGGTGGGGCTTGGAGTGCTGGGCTTCGTCATCAAGAAACCAAGCCGGGAGGTGGGATTGGTCGTGGCCGATGTAGCTTGCTTTGTTGAAGGAGTCGTCGATCAGGTCTTCGGACTTCTTTTGCCCGCTCGCCAGGGCTTGGGCGAGGGTCATGGCTTCGGTGGTGATGAGGTTGACGTCGAGGTGACCCGACTTTGTCAGTGGGTCCTCGGGCCGCTTGTAGTCTGCTCGCTTTTGAGTAGGAGTGTCGCTCTCGGAGTCTGAACCTGAGCCGGACCCGGAGTCTGCAGATGAGGATTCTGAATCATCGTGCTGCGGCGCTGATCCCTGCTTGGTTTGGGTGGCCGTTTTCTGCTGTCTCGAGAGAAGTCGTTTCATCGTCTCTGCGTCGTCCGGCGAATCTTGGAGCTCGATGGCACTGTCTCGATCTGAAGCTTCTTCGTCTTCCGCTTCTGACAAGTTGAGATCTTGAAAGATATCCTGGTCGAAGAACATTGCAGCTTTTGACGACAGCCCATTCTTTTGAGGCAGGTTCTGCAGAGGAACGTCACCCTCATCCGACCCGGCCTGGGAATCGACCTCTGAATCGTCCGCTCCCGAGTTTGACAACCCCTCCCAACCATCGTCTTGCTCCTTCTCCTTTCTGGCCCTCTTCGCGCGTGCCTTGGCATTCGCATCTTCTCTCCGCTGCTGGAAATTTTCGTACATGTTGTCTAGTTGCCGGTCGAGGTAATCCCCATCTTCGTCGGAATCAGGTTCCTCATCTTCACTCTCGCTTTCAGATGTACCCACTGGATCTTCCATTTCAGCCTTGGCCACTCGGCTAGTAGCCGTGCCATGAACCCGTTCAGCAACGTCGAGATTGAACATGGCACCTTCGCCAGCTGGGCCGTTCTGCTCCACCCCAATATCAAAGGGAGCTGTCATGTGCATCTGCATGCGCACAACCTCTCGCTGCTTTTTCTCATTCTCCTTTCGTCTCTCTTTCCGTTTCTGTTTGTCATTTTGCTCTTTCAATCGTTGGAGCTCTTCTTGCATTTGAAGGTCTTCGTCCATGCTTTCGACTTCTGCTACCTCTTCCCCTTCTGCAAGCTCCTCTTCCTCCTGCTGCTTTTTCTTCGCTTTTGCTGACATGCCAAAGATGTCTCTCACTCTCAGTCTCCAGCGTAGTAAAGTTCGGAACTCTTTCTTTCCCAGTACCTTCAAATCTTGGCAGCATTGCCTGATTTCTGGTGTGGTGTCGGGTAAGCGATCAATGGTGGCCAGAGCCAGATCACCATTGGGAGGTTGCCTAAAGGTCAAGGTGTTGACTGTGCCCAGGACAGCGATGGGATCGGTGGTGTGGATGAATTCACTCACGGGCACTTCCTTGTGCTGTGTGTAGTCGCCCTCCTCGTAGCCTTCTCGCTTTCTTTTCTTCTTTTCCGGATTGAACACCTTGGCTTCGTTATTCGGAGTGGGCTCTTGGAGCTCAGCAAAGACATGTCGTGGATCAAGGAACTTTGGATCGAGTCGCTTGGGTGCCTTGTAACCTCGACAAACGACAAAGATCTCAGCCGAGACGTTTCGTGAGGAGGGCGGCTTCGTAGCTTCGACAGCGACGAACAGTTGTTTGAACACCCACAACAACGCATTGTAGTCTTTGGACCTGAACACCTTGGTCACAAAGGTACCGCCCTCTTTGAGAAACTCGGTGGCCAGCTTCATGCTTTGGAGGACCAGCTCTGCCTGACTGAATGCATCTTGCGCCCAGGCAATACCGACATTGGGCGCACCATCATGCAAAACGGTATCTGCCTTCAAATGTTTCATGTGCTGTCGCAAGGTGGAGCGGCATTTGTCGGTGGTGATATCGCTTTGAAAGGTAATGCATCGGGGAATGGCTTTGATCGGGGAAAGGTCGACACCAAGGATCAGACTGCCCTGAGGCATCGTCTCTGCCGCGACTTGACACCATGACCCAGGCGCCGCACAGAGGTCGATAAGGACTTTCGACTTCTCGAGGAAGCCATATTTCTTGTTGAGCTGGACGAGCTTGAACGCGGCGCGGGCTCTATAGCCTTTTTCTTTGGCTAGATGATACCATTTGTCGAGACGTCCTTTGCCGTGTTTCTTTTGTATCGCCATGGCTGCGACGACTGCGACGACTCTCAGGGATCGAAAAGGTCCGGTAGAGCAATAATCATACTTCTAAGCCCTCGGATCAAGGCTGCGAACGGATCAGTGGGATGTTGTGTAGGTTAGCCGCTTTGGTACCAAATGTCAAAATTTCCACCGACGACGGGGAGTGCGGAATTTTTGAAGGCAATTTCTTATCAGCTTATCAGGAAGCTAACCATATTGGTGATCCCACCACTCCCGCTTTAATAGTCTAAATGGTATCCCCCAAAACATTGCTCAAGTCTCTTCTCCTTGTGGTAGCAAGATGTGCCAGATCTAAGCAAGACCAGATATGCGCTTCCTCCAACTAGAATTGCGGCTATTCGCCACACCATTTAATAAAGTACAGAAAAGCATTCTACTTTTGTCTATAATGCCAGGTCGAGTTGCGTTGCTCGCCGAGGTGGATGGATGATCACACCCTTTCCTCTATCTCTGATCATATCTCCAGTAGATATGCACTAGATGCACGTGTAGGTGTTACCGATGCGTCACATTCCCCCCAGCCTTGATATCGTGCGTCATCGTAGCTTAGTTGCTTGCCATTGCCACCTTGCCATCCGCTTTCATTTTCTCCAGCCGGTCTAAGAGATCCTGCGGTGGCTGCTGTCGATAGCCTTGTGGATTGTTCTCAGTCCAGCGCCACAGATCGGAGCAGGCATCTTCCATCGTCCTTTGGGTTTTCCATTCTAGCTCGGCATTCGCGCGTGCAGGTTTGCCAGTCAGATCTAAGACGTCACCTGGCCTTCGCTCTACCACTTGGTATGGCAAATCTCGTCCAACGACCTTGCTGAAAGCCTTGATCATCTCAAAGACCGTGCTACCACGGCCGGTGCTCAAGTTCCACGCTCGAACGCCAGGCTGGTATTTTCTGAGGTAGTTCAACGCGGCCAGATGACCTTGGGCAAGATCGAGAATGTGAATGTAATCTCGAATGGCGGTGCCGTCGCTCGAGGCATAATCGTCACCAAAGACCAACAGTTTTTCTCTTTTCCCGGTAGCGACTTGCGCAAGGAGCGGAAGGAGGTTATATGGCACGCCGGCAGGATCTTCTCCCATGATTCCTGACGGGTGCGAGCCTGCGGGGTTGAAGTATCGCAGCAGAGCAGCATTCCATTTTGCCGCGTCCTGCGCGTTGCCTGCCTTGTTAGCTTTGGCTCTTTCAGCATTGATGTGGTCGGTAATCATGAGCTCCGAAGCAAATTTGGTGTTGCCATACGGGTTGGTCGGACCGAGCGGACATTCTTCCGGAATGGGGATCATGTTGGGGAATCTGGTTGCGTCGCCGTAGACTGTGGCAGAGGAAGAATAGACAATGTTGGTCACGCCATATTTGGCAGCAGCCGCGATCAGAGTCAAAGTTCCTTGCACATTGACCCGGTAGTAGTTAAGAGGGATCTCTCCAGATTCACCAACCGCTTTCAGCGCAGCAAAGTGAATAACACTGTCGATTGCGGGATGCTTTGAGAAGACGTCCTCGAGTGCTGTCTGATCGGTCATGTCGACATTGTAGAACACAGGCTTCTTGCCACAAATGAGCTCGATCCGGTTCAGAGCTTCAACTGAGGCATTATAGAGGTTGTCAACCACGATGACTTCGTAGTCGGCCTCGAGAAGAGCAAGGGCTGTGAATGAGCCAATGTAGCCAGCGCCACTGCCATTTTGTCAGTCTTGCGACATGAACTGTATTGGCTTTGTGCTTACCCAGTAATTAGACACGAACCGACCACCATTTTGCGCGACACTTGACACCAGCAATCGACTGCTTGAAGAGCCGGCTCTTTAAGAAGACTGTCTGATGGAGCTGCAGCAAGGAGTGGATAGATGGTGCAAGTGCAGGTATGAAGCAGTATTTCCCGATTGAAATCGCCTGTATTTGCGGTCGATATCTCTTTGTGTTGCGCCAGAAATCCTAGCTCTTTGGCTGAAGACTTTTTATTGTTATTTGGCTTCGAAATCCCGCATGACGAGCATTTGTAGCTGTGCATAGCCTGGGGACCCCTGCCGATGATGGTGGACCCTTGGCCCTTGGGTGAAGCCGCATGGCGGGGTTTGGGCGGCATTGGAGAGCGTTCACTGGCAGTAACCAAGGCCGAAACGCAGGTGGCGGAATACCCTGAGACCCACCCAAAGCTTTAACCTGAACAGTCGAGCCGCCCGCTCAAAAAAAATCTAGAATTATTTTCGATAACGATTGTGGCTGCTGCTGCTACGTGGTCCAGCGACGGCAACCTTGTTTTCCGACCACCATCCCAAAATAGTCCTCGTCGGAACCACTGGCAGGACGCAGTGTTGTTGCGTTATTTACTTCGATACTATGTCGGAGCGGTCATCGAAAAGACGCAGAGTGACTGGCCCATCTGGCGGCCCCATCACAGATCCCCGATTTGCAAATATCCAGTCCGACCCAAGATACCGATTGCCGAGTAAAAAGCACAAGGTTAAGCTGGACAAGCGCTTCACTCGAAATTTCAGAGACCAGGACTTTACCAGGAGGTCCAAGGTCGACCGATATGGTCGGCCCATCCAAGATGATGCAGAGGAACGAAGATTGAAAGAAAAATTCGATCTGGAAGAGGATGAAGAATCTAGTGATGAACCGGACGACGATGCTGAAGTGCAGCGAGAGCTTGCCAGAGTTGACATGAAACATGATCCGTTGAGAGAGGGCAAGTTGGACGAGACTTCCTCCGACGAAGATAGTTCGACCGATGACACCGACGCCGACAGAGAGGCCGACAGCGACGACGAAGGCGAAGAAGATGCCGCTGAGGTGGAACTTGTCAATCAGAAAGAACACGTCCAAGAAGGCCAGGTATCAACACGCATAGCTATCGTTAATCTGGACTGGGATAATATCCGTGCTGAGGACCTCATGGCTGTATTTACTAGTTTCCTACCATCGACTGGCCGCCTTCTCAAGGTCGCCGTATATCCGAGTGAGTTTGGGAAAGAAAGGATGGAGCGTGAAGAACTGGAAGGTCCTCCAAAAGACATCTTTACTACTGGCAAGAAGGCTTCGGAAATTGATCAGTCAGACTCTGCCGAAGAGGACGAAGAGGAGATTAAAGCCTCCATCATAACGCCGGATGACGGATCTGAGTTCGACTCGCAAGCTCTCCGCCAGTATCAGCTGGAAAGGTTACGCTATTTCTACGCTGTCCTGACCTTCTCCAACAAGGCAACCGCAAAGTCCGTCTATGATGCTGTAGACGGAACTGAGTACCTATCGACTGCAAACTTCTTTGACCTCCGTTTCATCCCCGAAGAAATGGATTTCTCGCACGACAACCCTCGAGATGAGTGTGGTCACGTCCAAAACGACTACAAGCCAACCGACTTCGTCACTGACGCCCTGCAGCACAGCAAAGTCAAGTTGACCTGGGATCAAGAGGACCGTACCAGAAAAGAAGCGCAGGCACGTGCCTTCAGAGGCAGTCAGAAAGAGATTGATGAGAACGACCTTAAAGCATATCTCGGCTCAGACACATCAGGCGATGAAGATGATCATCACGACTCGGAACTGTCCGTGGCTCAGCTGTCCAAGGCCAAAAAAGAAAATGAGCGTCAGAAAGCACGAGCACTGCTTGGATTGGCACCGGAACCTGCAAAAAGGTCTAAGACTGACCAGCACCCAGCTATTGGCGATTTACAAGTGACATTTTCCTCTGGCCTCTCAGGTCTTACCGATGGTGAAACGAAAAGGCCGGTCTTCGAGAATAGTCCGGAGCTAGAAGAGACAACGGCAGAAAAATATGTTCGCAAAGAAAAGGAGCGGAAGCAGAAGCGCAAAGAGAAATCAAAAGCCGCTCGCGCTGGAAATGCGCTTGGCGCTGACAACGACGAAGATATTGCTGGCATGCCAGTGGGCAATGCAGAGCCTGAAGATCTTGGCTTCGACGATCCTTTCTTCGATGAATCAGCTCTCAATGATCCATCAGCGAAAAATAAGCTTCACAAGGAAAAACGCCTCCGAAAGCGCGAGGAGCGAGAAGCAGCGGAAGAGGCTTCGGCGAAGCAACGTGCAGAGCTTGAGCTCCTGATGGCAGAAGATGACAACGATAGAGCACATGCCACGGGTGCAGCCGGCAAAGGCAGGGCTGTTCGACACTTTGACATGGCTGAAATTGAGAAAGCTGAAAAGCGAACTGGGAAGAAAGACAAGTCCAAGAGAAAGAACAAGCAAGGCGAAGGATATGCTGCAGCCTTGGCCGAAGACGACTTCAAGATGGACACGTCTGACCCACGACTTGGCAAGCTCTTTGAAAATCACGACTTTGCCCTCGATCCTACAAGCCAGAAGCTAAGACAGACCAAAGCGATGAAAGAGTTGATGAATGAGGGCAGGAGGAGAAGACAGCAGGGTGAGAAGGTCAAGGATGGTGAAGTGACTGAGATGTCAAAGCACAACGGCCGCAAGCAGCACACCACTACCTCTTCCACAACTCAAGTTCGAGATCTTGTCGCGAAGATAAAGCGAAAGGCCGTGTAAGCACTGAACGGTTCATTCTACTACACAAGGAAAGCCCACACGAAGTTTCCTCGAGTTTCTTTCCCCGGGTTATCACCGAGCAAGTACTTGCAGAGTCTCATGATCTGACTATATCTGATCAGATATCAAATTTCTCTCCAACCAATTCCTCGCTGATTTGCCAAAGTTTGTCCACCATAGCCTCATCCCTCGCATGCTCGTGCACTTCTTTAACTTGGCAATCTGCCAGGTAACTCCCGTTCACGTCTCTCAACGACGGATCCACTACCGCTCTTATGCTGGAGGCAACACCTTGTTCGATGCTCTTGGGCTCGTCTAGCGTGAATGATTGACCTACATTCCGTTGCGCAACCTCATCTAACTTCCCAAAAATGGCCATGTCGAGGTTGTTGGCCAAACTTGTGCCAAAGATGACGCCTGGATGGATTGCGAAAGACAGGATGCCTCGCTTCGCCAACCCCTTGGTGAACAGGATATTGGCCGTTTTCGACTGGGCATAGCCAGTCCATTCGTCATAAGTCGCCCCGTTGCTAAAATTGTAGTCGTCTGGTCTGAATGGGCTGATCTGGTACCCATCACTCGACACGTTGACGACGCGAGCGTCTGGACCCGCTGCTTGGATCAGAGGCATGAGCTTGAGGGTAAGCAGGAAATGGCCCACGTGATTCGTGGCGAACTGAGATTCAATCCCTTGCTTGCTCAGAGAGTACGGAGTTGCCATGATACCCGCATAGTTGATGAGGAAGTCGATATTGCCCGCCGAACCAAGCTTTTCGATAATGGTGCTGGCCGCCGTCCGGACTGAATCGAGGTCGTCGAGCGAGACCGAGACGAATTCGGCTCGCGTCGTTGGACTTATCTCCTCAATCTGCTTTATGACAGCCTCGACCTTCGCTGCTGAACGTGCCAGAAGGAAGATACGAGCCGGCGAGGCACGAGCAAGGTCCAACGCTGTTTGTGCCCCAAGACTTTTGACGCTTGCACCTGTAATGACAACTGTCCCACGTTCAAGTCAGCCCTCACATTCACTGCCGAAAACACACAAAACACCAAGATGCAGAACGAGGCCTAACATACCGGTCTTCCCTTGGACTCGTTCTTTGAACCTCGCAGCGAGCTCGGCTCCTGTCGTGTCTACGTTGAAGTCGGCCATGGCTAGAATCCTCGATGTGGCGTCGTTCTCTTTGCAAAGGGGTACGGTAGACGGTGGTGTGGAAGAATTAGTTCACAGAGACAGAACACAGAGGTTGGGAGGGGATTGAATTCGAAGTGGATGAAGTAGGTGTGGAGGGTGGACTGTATTAAATGCTGTGTATTGATCGCATAGACAACGGACGACCCTTCATACATCACCATATATACATCTGCCACACACCCCCTTTATGCATTCGTGCATACCTAGTATGCTAACATTATCCCCGGCCTATATTCGGACATTTGGTAATCCCTACCTATAGATAGATAGATAGGTACGGGAGCATTGCAAATCCGGAGTCCCACATGTGTTAACGCCGTTCCCTCTTCACCCCCGTCGGCGCCGCTCCTTCGTCCGTCATATTTACAATTACCCTCGGCCGTCTGACTTGCCTGAGGCATTACTTTACGACTCCCCCATATTTACCCGCTACCCACCATGACCTGCGGTGGCAAATGGGCAGGCAGTCCATGAGCAAGGGGCGTAGGCGCGAAGTCAAATTTACCTCCTACCTTGCATTACGTAATCCTACAGCTCATTCTACCGAGTACCTAGGTATTCTTTGCTTAGTTCTAATGCTAGGTAGGTAGGCACAGAGTAGGACCCTTACGATACTGTACTCCACACTCTTTTTTAGGTTTATGTCTTAGTTTTTCATAGTTTTGTCTCGGTGTTTGCAGTGCAGCAGGTGAAAATAAAATCACATGGAATGGAAAAGGGATGACGGTATCGATTGTGAAGAGACAGAAAAGGAGATTTTGTAGTTCACCGCAAAAGTATCCCCCTCTAAGCCCGGTTGTGATTGGATCTACCGGGGGAACTTTACGTAAGCCGTAGGCCAGATGACTAATCACATGCTTTCAGGAAACTTTCTCCAAGCCGCTGCTACGCGCATTACACTTCCCAGACTGACCTTCTTAGACATAAACGACAATCGTTTTTGGAGGGTAAGCCGATGGTCCATCCGGCGGCGCAAATACTGCTCATGGCCTGATGTAAGCGTAACTAGGTGTGTGGAATAGGAGACAGCTTTTTCATTTAACGTTAATTTGGTGAGAGCACTTAAGGCAGAATGATTTCTTGAAACTTCTTGCATCGGATAGTCGACACTACGAAGTAAAATAGCTCCCGCATCGTCAAACTCTGTCATACATGCATTTTCCCAGATTGCAGCTTCCTATTCTTCTCGTTGACACAATGAATGTCGAAAATACAATCAGTGTTTTTTGACAAGACAGAGCCTCAGTATAGACCCGTAATTCCTGGTGCTCGAGAATGAATCTGATGATCGAATGGTGCCGCGCCGCCTCGATACTCTCTATGAAGTCGAGATCGATCACGATCTAAGGCTTGACGATCAATAGAAGGATGCGAGAAGCTTTGTGACACAGTGGGTGCATGATGGGATGGCTGAGGAAGTGTATGGTTCATGTTATGTCGGGTAATGCTCACTCGTTGTGCTGGTGTGGAAGCCGTGCTGAAACGATTGATCGGGTCGTGATCCAAGTGGCGCGTCGGAGGAGGTTTCATAGCACGAGTGGCCGCAACTTCAGAGCTAGTTTGGCCTCGAGTACTACCACTGCGTTGAAAGCGGTGCAGTTGCTCAATCCCCGGTTTCTCCTCCGAACGCCGCAGCTGATTTGGAGGCCGCTTGACTGTGAAACCTTTGGAGAAGTCCCAGTTAGGCGTTGGATGGCGACTCAATACATCTGCTTTTGGAAGGCTATTCATTGACTGGAGAGTGTGCTCAGCATTAGCAGCGGCTGCATGCCGCGTCTGATCGTCCTGCATTTTTTGTTTGAGAGCATAGTATAAGTTTGTTATTGTCAAGCACTGATCGCTTTTATCCTTGTACCTCTTCATCACCTCTTGCATGCGCACTTCACCCGAGTCTTTCTCTAATCGAAGGGCTGAAGAAATCAGTGCGACGTTTTGACACGCGAAGTAGTAGCTTACAGTCGATTTTCTTCTGCAGTTCGGAAATTACGTTGTTTGCTTCGTCGATCAATTTTCCTGCATTGGCATTGAGAGCAGAATATCGGTTCGTCCATTCTTTGCAGAGATGTTCCTGCCAAGCACTCCCACAGTCAGTATTGATGAGAACTTCGGGCTATGGAGCAGACACATTTCCGTGCTCATCTGATAGTTCCAGAATCTCATTGCTTTCCCAGCACATTCCATGATTGTCATCGGATCCAACCCGCTCAGGATCGTGCTTTGGCGTTCTTCAGTCGGACGAAGATCGGCTTGAACAACGTCATTGGCCGATGGCAAAGCGGTACCGCATGCAAGACATGCTCGTCCCCCTCTCGCGACATCCTCTAAGCCATGTTTCTGAACACATTGATTGCAAAAGATGTGTCTGCTGCATCGTCATTGTCCATCCGAGAAACAGGAGGCATTATAGTGGACTCACAGACAGGTCGTCACGTATGCCTCATTGCGCAGGTCTTTCCGGCAATACCCATCGACGTGATTGTTGCAGCGCAGGAGTGAGTCCATAGTATTAGATAACAGTAGCGATTCGAGAAGACGCAAATCGATTAGTGTGGTAAGTAGCGTTGGAAACCATGATCTGATGGATTGTCCTCAACCGGTTCGTTTTGGAAATAGGAAGGGGCGCGACAGGGTCCGTCAGCGTCGTGACTGCCAATTGAATGGACAATAAGAGACCCAAATTTATTGGGAGAAGAAGAAGCTATTGCCTTCTGCATCACGACGTCCCTTTTTGAGGTCTCCAGCGTCCTCACTACCAGCCCTGTACTCTCTCCACAAGCTGGCAGGATAGATGTGCTTGTTCCTCTCATACCAACGTCTGTCTACAACCTTCGTTAACGTGGCATCGTCACCTTCACCTTCAGTCGTCTCGTTTTTGGGTACGCGAAGTAATGTAGGCTCTTTAGATTCGCTTCTGACATCTGCTGTCCCTGTGTATTTGAATAACAAGCGTTCAGGTCGGTTTGGATCTGCTACTTTATTTGCAATGAAGTAGTAGAACTCGTAATGATGTGGGATTATGACGTCGTGACGTATCAGCATCAGGTCGTCCACACCAATTCGTGCCCATGACTTCTTGGCATCAACACGATGTTTGTGACCAGAACCTTCGGCACTACCCTGTCCGTTAACACCCATTTCCGCGCCCAATTTCCGACATTTTTCAAGGAACAGCCACACAAAATCGCCCTTCTTGACTTTAACAGTGCCACCAGGTAGATTGGATCCATCATAGAAGACAAAAGGCAGGGCAATATCCGCGTTTCGGACTTCTTCTTGAACTCTGACAAACTCAGCTCGCAATCTGTTCCTCTCTGCCGCTTCCGCTGCAAGACTAGCTTTCGTCAATGCCTTTGGTGTGGGAAGATTTGTGTTAGGATTTGGTTTAAAGTTATGCCTAGCTAGAGGTACGCTTATTGTGTCGCTAGAGTTAGCATCGGAGTTTGGCCGTCTCTGCTTGTCATGTTTAGCATTGAGCAGTGGCGGCCCAGTTCCTTCGTCGTCGTCAAAGGACAATAATGGCTTCCTGCCGGCAGCCTTCCGCTTTTTAGGTCTGGATGCGGCGTCTGAATCGGCGTCACTGCCATCGGTCCTAGGCGTTGGAGCCCTGTGCTTTGTAAATTAGTAATGGGCCTGGGTTCCAACACCCCTTCGCACTCACCTAACATTGCTACTTCTTAGGTCTTCGACGTCGCGCCTCCGTTTTCGAAAATCATCCAACTGGACTAATCCCACAGTCTGCGTTTTAAGGAGATCTTCTGTGGATGCAGCTTGTGACGTGAACGCTCTAGGTGTTGAGCCGCCTGAGTTCGACATATTATCGATGCCAGAATGGTGGTCTTGCAGTTGGGTATTTTCCAGCGTAAAACCGATCAAATCAACTTTTCATGGCCATAGAGACCGCTAGGGGTTTCAAGCTGACATAATACGACTTCCAGCACTGGAATCGGCAGTCTAGGAAATTCATGTAGTTCACGACGCTATCATAGTCATTCGAGACTGCTATCACTGAATTGCCGTACAGAGTATGAAGGTGATCACCATGATGTGCATCAAGGTGATTCATGACGGAGGAATACCCGCTACGACAGAAGTGGCAAGTTAGGCGAATAGTATCCGCGTGGGCGCGTCATGCCTTGCCGACTTATATCAAAAGTTCCTTATTACCATTGCAGGCCCAAGATCAAGACCCGATTCCTCCTCGCCAGACAGTCACTGCAATTCGTCTGATCTAGTTATCGAAGATGGGATCAGATCCTCAATTCTCTAAGTATCCAAACCTTGCTTTAGCACAGAATATCTTTTCTATTGCAAATGATACTTCTCGACAGCCTCGACAGAATTCGCTACGGTATATTCAGGATGCAATCAAAGAGCACAAAATGGCGCCGCTATACCGGCATCTCGCCCACCCAACAGAAGGTGTGCTGAATGCCAAAGGAGAGGGCAGCGCGTCTGCCCCACCAGTTCAACCCTCACCGCCGACCCGAAGAGGGTCGCTTGTGTCGAGCAATTTAGTACCTTCGAAACGAAACCTGTCTGGTGACGTTCTGCCGTGGGACGAGAACCTGTATGACGAGCTCAAAGCAAATAATGAGAAGGAGCTTGAAGACATCCAAAAAGAGGAAGAGGAGGCGCAGGAGAAGGCAGGAGAAACTGAGGTACAAGCTGCCCGCAGTAAGCGCGCTGAATTCTGGGCAAGAGTTGGGGATAAGGTCAGTTTCCCCTTCATGCCAACAAAGTCGCAGAGTTAACCTCCACTACAGGATAAGGCAATCGAATCCTACGAAGCAGTGTTCGAAAAGACTGGACCTCTGGGGACCAAGATCGACATTGTCCTTGCCATAATACGAGTCGGCCTCTTTTTCAACGACAAGGCCTTCGTTAAGAGACAAGTTGACCGAGCAAACATACTGGTGGAAAGTGGTGGTGACTGGGACCGGAGAAACCGATTGAAAGCCTACAAGGGAGTGCACTTGCTCACTGTTCGATCATATGGTGTTGCAGCCCCACTATTGCTAGATTCACTCTCCACCTTCACGAGCTATGAGCTATGCAGCTATTCAGCATTAGTCATGTACTCAGTCCTGGCAGGCACTCTAGAACTGAAGCGAACCGAGTTCAAGTCCAAGGTCGTGGATGCTCCCGAGATCAAAGCCATACTTGGCAGCGGAGACGAGAAAGGAACAGACACCGACCAGAAGATGGAGGACAGCGCGACTTCAACACCAGAAAAGGCTACTGTGGTCAATCTCACAACCCTCGGCACTGGTCAAGGTACAGAAGGGGCTGAATCGGAAATGCCCATGGATTTCTCTTCCTTAGCGTTATTGGTCCGAAGCTTATACGAGGGAAATTATCGAGCTTTCTTCCGAGCACTGGCTACTGTTGAAGAGAATTTCTTACAGCAAGATCGATACCTGTTTGAGCACCGAGGATGGTATGTGCGAGAGATGAGGTTGCGGGGATATCAGCAATTGCTCCAGTCGTATAGAGTTGTCGGCCTAAAGGCTATGGCTGATGCCTTTGGTATTAGCGTCGATCTGCTAGATCGAGATTTGGCCAAATTCATTGCTGGTGGAAGAGTGAGCTGCACCATCGATCGAGTGCAAGGGATCATTGAAACGACGAGGCCAGACGACAAGAACAAGCAGTATGCGGATGTTGTCAAGCAAGGTGACGCCTTGATCACAAAGCTACAGAAATATGGTCAGGCTGTGAGATTGAGAGGCAGTGAGCGGACTTAGCGGCATCGGCTCGGCGGCTACGAAAAGAACAAAATGACTGCAAAAGGCAAAGCGAAAGTAGATCCAATGGTGTTCGTTGTCAGCCTGCTCGACGTGCATAACATAGACGAGTTTTGGAAACCTGGCTCAGAACAGGCCTGAGCCAGTTCTTCGCTTGGCTACAGAGAAGGCGGGATAGATTTAGTAGAATAGGGTATTTCACCAACAGCAACAAAGGCAGTGTGCACGACCTCTATTGGTTGGCAACGCTCTATTGCATGGAGTGTTTCTGCCAAGCCAGGCACTTTCGACAATCTCATAGAGCCCAAGCGGATGTAGCGACAATTAGAGCAACGACAAAGATATCCCTGTCCTGCAGAGCGTGAGCTGCTATGTATCTCAAGCCTTTTTCTGCCATCAGCTTAATTTGCCTAACTCAGCGATCCATGAAAGCTCGACCGCACTGACATTACGTGCGAACGGTTTAGAAGTGTAGATCAGATCTGTGAAAATAATGGCCGGGGGCAACGTGCTGCGCCCTCTGCTTTTATCTCTTCCATCCTTACTTGGAGCAGCTTCTTGACCATCTTGTTCTCGTGACCTGCCAGGTCCACCTCGCTGAGTGAACAGCACAGAACTAGGGTGGATGTGGATCGGCTGGCTCGTGAGCAGAGTCGTGTAGGGCGCCCGCTGATTCGGGTTTTGCTTTGCTTGGCCTACTTGAGTTGGTGCGAGTGAGGAGAGGATGGCGACGTTAGCCCACAAGCCTGATATCAAGCACTTGAGGACAGTCTCCTTGACGAGCATGTCTCCAAGGATATCGCTGCTGCTGGTGGTGCTATCCATGGCTATCTTTGAAGCTGGGGTCGGTGCTGATTCCTCTGGAAGTCGGTGGCTACTGTTGCTCATCATGTTTCTCAATTGCTTGCGGACGTCCATGATCCTGCTCATTGCTCGGTGAGATATGCCGAAGCTTTCGCACCACTCACGACGGTCATGTGTGCTTGGAGAGCTGTATGCTGAGATAGCGTTCAGTAAAGTGAGATGGTCTGAGTGGCGGCTGAGCAGCTGACGACGAGCTGTCTCAATCGGGTTCAGGTCTTCTGCTTCATCTTCCGAGGCTTCTCCACGGGCCATATGATTTCCAGCTTCAACATTGCCATCAACGCTACGCTGAGAGGGTCGTGGTGTTTTCTTGTTAAGCAGCAGTTCGTCTGGACTCAGCTTCTGCCGGCCTGCAAATTTCTGGTGTCGACCGGTATGCACGGATAGGAAGATGCCCTCTTCCAGAGATAACGCAGCCACGATATCAATCACCGCATGCATGACATCTAGTCCGTATTTTGAGCCTTCAAGAAGAACCCTTGCCAGGTCTGGTCGCACAGGCAACTTTGCCATCTTTCGTCCTACCTCTGTGATTTGACCACTTTCAACATCTAAAGCGCCAAGATTTAGTAGGCCCTCCAAGGCAGCCTCCAAACTTTGCTTTGGCGGTGCTGTTAACAAAGGGAATTTCAGGATATCGTCTACGCCATGAGCTTTAAGCGTCAAGACCAAGAAATTGAGATCAGTACTTAAGATCTCAGGCTTGTTATCTTTCTCGAGACTCCAGAAATCTTGCTCAGTGTACAGGCGATAGCACGTTCCAGGAGCTTCTCGTCCAGCACGACCTGTTCGTTGGCGCGCCATGGACTGTGAGATGGGGGTGCTGAGGAGTGTGTCGAGGTTTAAGCCGGGGCGGAAGAGACGAGCTTTGTGTTTGCCGGTATCAACCACGTAACGTATACCAGGAACTGTCAAGGATGTTTCGGCGATGTTAGTGGAGAGAATGATCCTTCGGGTAAGAGGACGTGTCGGCAGAAAGATGCGTGCTTGCAGGTGTGTAGGTAGGCTTGCAAAGAGAGGCAGGACTTCTAGACCTGGTAATTTTTGTTGTTGATCTTTCTTAGATCGCGATGCGTGCTGTGAGGTGTCTTCCATGATTGTGGTAGCGTAAGTGTGGCATAAAGATTCGAGATTCTCGATCATTTCTTGACCTGACAGAAAGACAAGGATGTCGCCTGGGAGCGGCATGTGTTGGTGGATGTGCATTATCTTGTCCATAGCTTCGTCGACGAGGCTAGCCGTTGGCTGCGAGGAGTAGATGGTTGTTATTGGGTACTGACGACCTTTGATGAAACAGGAGCCGACGGTCACTGCAGTAGACTGAGGAGCACCGTCCGAGATTGGCGATTTGCTTCCAGGTGCTGCATGAGATTCGTCATCTGAAAACCCATGCCATTCCTCTTCCACATCAGGTGCGTTTTTGCTGTTGTCATCAGATGCAGCCACTTCATGACCTAGAAAAGTCTCAATGTTCCCCATTGCAGCTGTAGCACTCATGACGATGACTTTCAGGGGTACTCCTTCCCTTCCTTCATCTCGGTCCTCCGGCACGACTCCGGCTTTGGTTCGTTTCTGAGCGTCCAAGATTCGCCTGAGGAAGCCCAAAACAAGGTCAACGTTTACACCGCGCTCGTGTACCTCATCAACAATCACGCAGCTGTACTCCTTGAGCCATGGATCTCTCAACAACTCCTGCAGCAGCATGCCATCCGTGAGAAACTTGATTCGAGTGGACGGGCTGACATTGTTGTCGAAGCGCACAGAATATCCGACTTGACTGGCAGGACTAGAAGACCCGAGAGGTGTGCCGATCTCGACCGCAACGCGTGTGGCGAGCGAGATGGCAGCAACACGTCGAGGTTGGACGATGGCTATCTGTCCACCAATTGTCCTGCGTTGGGTACCGCCGGACCGCCTGGCTCTGGAAGATAACGACCACTGCGAAGATCCATGTGCATATCTGTGCTTTCTCTGCGGTTGAGGACGACACCACGTTTCAGTGTACAGAAACTGCGGTATCTGAGTAGACTTTCCCGAGCCGGTCTCACCAATCAACACAAGTACATCATTTTCGCGTACTTTCTGCCGGATCTCATCGGCGTGCGCCGATATTGGCAATTGCTGTCGTGATTTTAAAAGTGCTTGGGCCTTTTCTTTTAGGGTTGAAGTCGGCTTCGAACTACCACCAGAGCCATTGATGCTACTTGAGCCAGGTCTCTGTCCCTCATGTTGTGTATGAATATTCAAATCTGAGCGCGCACCATCGGTATATGAATTAGAAGATGGAAGCGTAAACGCTTGGTCGGCTTTGCGCTTCAAAGACGACATTACCCATATATTGTATCAAAAAGTAAAAGCTTGGCTTGTTTGAACTCAATAAAACTTTTGCTACGGTGTTCCACAGGAACTAGGTTTCTCCATGACGGTGCCCGAGGCGTGCCGAGGATATCATTGATAGCAGAGCGTGCCTGAAAAGGCAAAACTTTTTGCCCTGTCTGCTCTCTGACAGCCTAAGAGCCTGAGACATCATCGATTATAGGAGATAGAAATTTGTTTGGTGGCAACGTTAATACCTTGAATCATGACACTCATGTTGTTTTGTGCAGATAAGTTCGGAAACCTTTCCCTGCCCTGGTAAGCTTGTGTCAAGTTCCGACGCCTACGGGAAGACTTTTATGACTACGCGCAGCGTATTTACCGTACAAAAGAACTTTCTCTGCTCGGAGACACTTCATGCGAGCATTTAGGTTCGTCTGGATGCGCCGACATCTCAAGAACCTGTGAGGATGTTGTCGATCGAAAAAGCCTATTCGTTAGCTACTCTTCTCTTGTAGTCGAAAACTCCTTAGTCTTCCTTTAGTATTTCGGCGAGCTCATCTTCAATGAAGCTCTTCCTCCAGTCCTTCTCAACTGACTTCCAACCAGGTTCCCTGAGCCTTACGCATATTCTCCAAACAGGTCCGAACAAAGCTCTGGTGGCAAGGTTCGTGGCTGAGGATCCCTGGTCTTTCCAGCCTGTTGTAGAGCATCACCAATAACTGTCGCTACATCGAGCCACGATGGCTCATCATCGCCCGTGCATTCACAGAGATAGTATAGGTTTGGCAACAAGTCAGGAGCAGAGGTCCCTTCCATGTGGTGCAAAAGAACGGCGTAGGCTCTAGCCAGATCCATGACGTGTATGTTGGACTCGACTGGTTTTCCGCTCCCAACATTCGTTGCAAAGCCATGCTCCAAGGCGATTCTAATCAGGGTTGGGATCTGGACGGAAAGCCGGTTACACCTGGAATTGACTGCATGTTACACAATCAGCTTTCAGCGGAGCATAATACGGCACTGAAAGGTTGCAACTTACAGCCACATATCCCCTTGATCTACTGTGGTGAAAGGTATCCTGCTTAGGGCAAGTAGAGCGGGTATGCCACCTGTTTCGTATCATCAACGTCAAGACAAATAATACCTTGACCCACAAACTCTGTATTGCTGCAAATGCATTTGTCAGTCGTCAAGCATCAAAAATGCCTGGTCCTTGATATCTTGGTGATGCCACACTTAGAACGGAGAATTCATTCCCCATGATCCTCTGCACTGCGTTATGTGAGGCGCGGAGAAGTCGGCAGCTGCTCTTCAATGAGTTATTAAATATTTCTATGGTCATTGGCTCCGTACGATGTTTGGAAAGAGGCGCCCAGATTTTCGAATTGGGCTTTCACGGCCACTCCTACCAAGATTATCATCTTCTTTGACAGAAACTGCATCTCTGTTATCATCTGCGGTAATGAAATGCATGGTCTCATTGATGAAAGCGACGCGTCAACCATGAAATTTCAGCTAACGAACTGGGTCAATTGGTTCTAGTGCTACACAATTGCCGTCGATTCATGTATAGTCGTTACGACTTATCTTCTGATATAACGGTATAATGCATAGATGAAGTCTTTACTACAAGCTAGGGACGTTTGAAGAATGTAGCGATGTGTGACTATTACGATGGCATACAGCTCGTTCTTGGGCAAGAGAAGTATTGTTTTCCGTATCATAAGGTGTAACGTAAATTTGGGCTCAATGGGTCATAGGGTCAGGCTCTTTTAATAAGGCTGAAATCATGTTTTTTGGCTGCGGCTGACCCAAGTGAATTGTTCGTGATTGTGGAGCTTCAATTTCAGCTTTGAGGCGACGCCAAGAAACGCATGTGTCGAACACCAAGATCAGCGACTGAATTCGAAGGGTCGCCGAGGCTTTTTTTACCAGTCTGCATGGTTAGACAAAATAGGTATCTGACTATCACCCGTTAGCTGCACCTAAAATTAAAACTTAGACATGTGGAACGGGGAAAAAAGAAGTGCCAAGGTCCCGGCAAAGCTCGGCGGTTTCCACAAAGTAATAGTGCCGGATCCACGCGGACATGAATGCTTGCTCTGCCTGAGGGCCTAAACAGCATCAGTTACTAGATTCTGCAGGTTTTCAGGGATCCGGACCTGAGTCAGCAATCATTCGTAAACTACTTCGGTAGTAGCGCTAGTTTGCAAATAGCCTCATTTCGTGAAAGCATGGGCGTTTTCGTTTTCGCGCACATTTGCAGTTGTTCAGAACATTTTGATTGAAGTTGGTCGCCTGGAGTCGTTCACTTTATGACCTCCGTCATGCTTACATGCAGCGCTGCGAATCAAGCTGTGTTAATTTACAAAAGACTCTGGCCATCGCCGAGTATGTCGCGCTTGTTTCCGACCAGGGTCCAGGATTGATCTTGGCTGAACGTCAGCCACCGCGCTTGTTGATGCATGAACCTTCAAACTCCATTCCACATGTTGTTGCCAAGGTCTAACCACAGGCCCGAGTGCTTTTTCATGGATGTCTCCGGAGGCTTTTAGCTATCGAGGGCACGCAGAAGTGCCCTAATTAATGGCAACGCGAGTCCTATGGGGGACAGATCAGTTTCCTCTCTGTGCATAGATATATTGTCTGGCTTGAAATTTATCAACGAAAGTTGCAATCTCGAAGTTTTTGGAACTACGATCCCACCTCCTGCGACGAAATCTCTCAACATCTAAAAAAATTACGCAATTTGACCGCATAATCTATGACATCGCGACCGGCCTTCAGCCCAACATGCCCACTGGGAGGGTCATGGTATGCTTGCGGAAACGGAGCGAAGTACTTCTATCGAAAACTGTGGCTAGTCTTTGTCTGACAAGTCGAGTAGGTTTACAGGATGTTGTGGTCGAGACCCGTGTAACGACAATGGCTGTCCCGCGGGTCTGCTCTATCCGGCGAGCTTCGACAAATCTGCGTATTCGTCTTTCCCGGACCAAGAATGCAGTGCTGGGTTGGTATGAATATTGGCAGATCTGCACTTCATTGAATTGAGATGAGCTGATCAGTCAACAGTGGTATACTTGCATCTGGGAAGGAATGAGTCCGGAAACATTCATGGGTTGCTGCTCTATCAACCCTTGTTCGAACGAAGGGTGTCCCGACGAAGCGCTTGAGGCAGGCTATCTCTCTAACAACCCCAGCATAGCTGAGCAGTATGACCCATTTCCGCCGCTTCCCGAAGCTTCCAGTACAGCGTCTGTCCCACCAGCACCGACTACAGGTAGCGCAACTGGTTCGGCAGCGCGCTCGGTATCTGCAGGTGCAATAGCAGGCATAGTGGTTGGTGGAGTCATTTTCATTTGCATTGTTGTCCTCGCTATTTGGCATTTCCGACGCCGTGCAGGGCGTCACGGTAATGTTTCTTGCTCGCAGCTAGTCGATTACAATGGAGAGAGTTACAGGAGTAATGTGGTAGAGAAACCTGGGGCCGCGAACGGCGTGTCGATGCAACACCCATACCAAGGTGAGTCACGTATTCGGTTAGTCAATTAGCATCATGTTGCTGACATGTCAATAGATTCGCCAACGATCGCGCCTCCCTACTCGTCAGGGAATTCGCCTGCTCCGCTTTATCAACCTTACAACAGCTACCAACCGCGCGCAAATGGATGGTCCCAACACAACTCGGGCACTTACAACGTTCGCAACGAGCTGGATAGCGGTCCGCAACCGCGCGTGGAAATGGACGGAAATAACGTCCAGCCATCGATCGGGCTAGGATTGAACCATGTTGTAATTAGGAATACTGACACCAGAGCCGAGTTGGATACTCGGCCAAAGAGCCAGTCGTAAGAACATATGTAGCGCTAGTATTGGCGATGTAATTGATGCTGATAATTGTACCTTTGCTTGTCACGTCAACTTCCTGATAAAAAGTAGCATGGTTGAACGACGCGGGTCGCTTCTCTAGTCGAATATCACTATTGATCCAACTCATGTCTAGTTATCTCGATGCTCCAAAATCATGGTCTAGAAAATGAGGTCGCTTATTATATTGACGTGCCTGCCACGAGGTCCACCGATACATTCCGAACTCATTGCAATTGACTTCACTTTGCAGGTTTGAGATACCTGGGTGACTCACGTTTCGCCTAGATTAGAAGCTGAACAACGAATCGCCAGAATGCTGTCTCAAAACACATGAAGTCAACATCGGCAAGCACTTCGTGATTAAGTCGTTTCTGGGACTGAATGTTACAACGATTCTAAGCCACGTGGGAATTCCATGGGCTGATGATTCGCCCTCGAGCCAAGGACCTGCGTCATACGCCAAGACGACTCGCAAGTACTTCGTACGCTTTATCTACTAGCAGTTTCAACCAGAATTTGAGAATTGCGACCACCATGCCAATGTCGCGAAGCTGAATCTGCGGGAGCTGTCAAATGTCCAGCGATGCTGCTGTGCAGGACCACCTCAATGGACACAGTGGCATTATTCTTGCTGTTTTCATCGTTGTCTCCGCCTTCGTGATATGGCCGGTCCGAATCCCATTACGATTTCTTCAACGATTTATACTCAAGTTGTTCAAGCAGGTCAAAATCATAGACCAGCAGGATTTTGAGATCCTCTTGTCGCAATGCTTCCACTTTCCTCTGTCTCTGGAAACTGCGCCGGTTATTGGAGTAATATTGCTCCTTGCCACAACGACTATTAATGGAAGCACGATCAAATTGGGCGTGAAAGGCGACGATAACGTCAAACCTTATGATGTGCTAGTCCTCTTCATATCTCTGGCATATATTTCCATTGCTCTTGATGGAACCGGCGCACTCGAAGCCGTAGCCTTTGGTGTCTCAAAACGAGGGGGCAATTCTGGCCGGAGATTATTCACTTACCTCTACGCTTTCTTCCTTGGAGTAGGATGCATCGTCGGCAATGATCCTTTGATACTCTCCGGCACGCCTTTTCTAGCCTACTTAACACATCATACTGGTATCGAGCCATCAGCTTGGGTTTTCTCAGAGTTCATGGCAGCAAACACTGCCTCAGCTGTCCTAGTGTCGTCGAACCCCACCAATGTTCTCATCACCGGAAGCTTCAGCCTCAACTATCTAACTGGATTCACCAAGTGGACCGTCATGCCGTCTGTAGTGCCAGCTATCCTCAATTTTCCGGTGCTGTTGGCGATGTTCTGGAAACGGATTCCGAAGACCATCACACCACTTCAAGATGATCCATGGTCAAAGCTGCGAGATCGCGTCGGGGCAGTGTTCTTCAGCTTCCTGATGGTTATCACTGTTGGTGTCTTGGTCGGTACAAGCTTCGTGCCTGGCCACATCGTTGAAGTTTGGATGGTGACTGCGCCGGCCGGTATCCTGGCGTTCTTGTTTGATCTGGGCAGTGATTGGTGGCATCAGAAATACCGCCAAACCGCCCATGAGCGCGGGCTATCGGACGATGCTGCAGAGATGAGGTCTGTTGACAGGACTGGTTCAAGGACGTCCAGTTCGCGCCGTCGATCTAGCACAGGCACTAACCATTCGGCGTCTTGCCAACGCGAGTCAACGAAGGTGGCTACCAAACCACTCCCTGCTTCTACGCAGGCTGAAGCAAAACCCAACTCAGAGCGGAAACCAACCACATTACTTTCGCTTCTCCGATCATTCCGACACCGTTTCCCAGGCACCTGTTTCACGATCAGCCGGCTGCCAATCCCGCTCCTTCCATTTGCCATTTGCGAATTTATCCTTGTCCGGGGTCTGGCACAACGAGGTTGGATCAACGTCTTCGCACATGGATTTAGCAACGCTTGCACGACGCCACTTGCAACTGTCTTCTTCTTTGGCTTCATCTCGGCAGCCTTTCTATGTCCTCTTGCAGGCACCAACATTGGTGCCACCATCATCCTTGTCGAAATCCTACGTGATCCAGCCTTCTCTGAATCTGCCGCTGCCAGGGCTGACCCAAGAATTATGCTTGCGGCAATTTACGCTACAGCGATGGGCAGTAATTTGGGAGCCTTCAGCTACACTTTCGCTGGGAGTTTGGCTGGTTTGCTTTGGCGAGGACTTCTGGCTGACAAGGATGTGCATGTCAGTCAGTTGAGGTTTGCAACGGTCAATTTTCTCCCATTGGTATTGCAGACTACTGTTGCATGTGCAGTTATCTACGGACAGCTATTCTGGTTTGCCTAATCGGTCAATTCTTGTACACTTCAACTCAAGAATGATCTGTGCTGGCCACGAGCACGCATCCAGAGACGATGCAATCATCTGCAAACAGAACTGTTTTGAGTAGCCAATCTGAGTGATTCAGGATTTCTATACTTCAGCGACTAACTGGGCAATGAGGCCATGATTCATTACCAGGGGCTTCCTACTATGCTCATTCTAAGGTGGTCCGCTGACGAGACCATGGAAGGGTAGGGAGACAGCTCCGGGGCATTAGGTGCAAGTAAACAAGATTAGAGATTTGCGTAGCAAGGCTTTAATAAACCGGTGCAACTCCAGAGCGCATTTTTAAATCTTGGACATGTTAAGAATGTAACTTGTCGAATAGCGATTGTACGGATGGCCTCCACATTCCATTTCTGAGGAGCAAGTTCTGTTTCGCTGCCGTTCTGATGTGTATAGCTGAATATGGTGTGAGATAGACTTCTAGATATTTAGCATGAATTCTACGAGTATTACTTTGAGAAACACCGAAACTGCCAACCATTTGTGGAGTGAAGAATCCTGTCTATAAGTAATCACCATTTCCCCCCACCCCTCTAGGAACTTTGCGAGCACCATGACTCTAGACAACTGCATCCTGAATCACATTACTTGCCAAGCTACTCGCCTCGCTGTAATCAATCCTGACATCAACGACGCTGACGCCTTCGAACGCTAGCGCCTCATCCATCACCTGTTTCAGCGTCTCTGCACTCTCCACCCTGTAGCCTCTTGCGCCAAAGCTCTCGGCAAACATTTTGAAATCGATTCCGCCAAGTTTTACACCGCTGCTTCTTCCGTACTTCATCTCCTCCTGAAACTGGACCATATTGTAGCTGCTGTCATTCCAGATGAAGTGCGTGATGTTGCATTTCTGCTGCACGGCCGTGACCAACTCGTTTGAGCTGAACATAAAGCCGCCATCACCGGACATGCTGATCACTTTCTCAGAGCACGGCGGGTCTTGCACGAGTGAGGCTGCAATTGCGAAGGGTAAGCCGACTCCAAGTGTCTGTTGGCCGTTGGAGCAGAGGAGACGCCGAGGCTCGTAGGCAAAGAAATACCGCATCATGTAAATGTAGACAGTTCCGACGTCAACGGAGACGGTCGTGTCTTTTGAAACACGCTTTTGCAGCTCCGTGACGAAAGTGAGCGGGTGCACTGGGTCGGTGTTGTTGAATCGGGATGTTGTTGGGATAGATTGCCAGGAGTAGTATTCCTTTTTGAGATCGGCAAGCGTCCCATTCCCGATGTCGACAGTTAGCGACTCGACGTTTTTCGCAAGGTAGTCAAGATTCTCTGCGACGCTCCCAAGGAGTTCTGCTACTGGATGGTAGTGGACACCGTAGTCGGACGGCTGGTAGTCGATGTGAACTATTCGGTGAGTCCCATTGGGGTTCCAGATGAACGCGTCGTATTCGACAGGATCGAAGCCAACAGTAATGACCAGGTCGGACTCAGCAAGGAGCTTGTCACCTGCTTGGTTCCGGAACAGGCCGACACGACCGTAGAAAAGGTCAACCAACTCCTTGGACACAGCGCCCGCAGCTTGAAACGTCTCTATGGTCGGAAAACGCAGTTTCGTGAGGAGCCTGCGGACAGCGTCCACGACGGTAGGTGATGATGCACGAGACCCCAAGAAGAGCACTGGTGCCTTAGCAGATTCAATCATCGAAAGCACTGCTGATCCTTGCTTGGAATTTGCGATGCCATAACGCGGGGAGGGAAATGCTTCCGGTGGGAAGGCAGCAAACTTGCTTTGAAGCTTGGCAACGTCTTGAGGCAAGGAAATCACAGTGGCTCCCTTTGGCGACGAGCCTGCCTGTCGGAATGCCGACAGCATGACTTCTGCTGCTTGATCTTCGACATCGATGCTGATGGCGTCCTTAGCAGTAGGTCCAAGAATATCAAGGGCTTTCATCGATTGATGAGTACGGTGCGTGTTCATGTTTCGTGGCACAGACCCTATGAGTGCCACGCAAGGGTCGCCCTCAGTCGTAGCTGTCACAAGTCCGGTTGCAAGATTAGAAGCACCCGGACCCGAAGTTGCAATGCTGACTCCTGGAATACCTGTAATGCGACCATGGGCGGCACTCATCATCGCCGCATTTTGCTCGTGGCGACAAATAATCAATTTGATCTCAGGGTGGTCTGACAAGGTATCGAAAATCGTGTCTATCTTTGCTCCTGGTATGCCGAAGACTACTCTCACTCCAGCATTGTAAATGCTCTCAACGATGATATCAGATACCTTGTATTCTGGCATTTTGGTGTATTCAATTTTGGGCCTATCCCACCCACAAACTCATCAAAGTCTGAACTCCTGCTAGCAGTGACAAGGGACAAGAATTCGATGTCGGAGAGAAGATACCATCAAAACACCGTTAAGCCGGTCAAACCGACGGTGAAAGGTCAAGAGCTTTCCTTGGAGCGAGTGTTATGCGCCTGCTGTGAAAGAGCGGGCCTGCTCTCCGGTTTCGGCTCCCCCCCATTTACGTCACCGGGCCAAGAGCCTTTGTCAGCCAGGAAGCCATGTGAGATAATCTAGTTGCGTCCAGCTGAAGCCTACGAAAAATACCACGTTGCTTTCAGCTGGAATCATTCACATAAGCGACGAGTACTTCTATCTAACTAAGGAAAGCCACTCCTGTAAAGGAAAACCCGAGCTTACTGCGCCACCATCCTTTTCACGTGATCATGACTGAAGAAAACCACATTTACCAGTATTCTATAATCAATGCTTTAATGGCAGGGATTGCCGATGGTGGCATCACTGTCTCTGAGTTCATCAAGAAGGGGAATATGGGACTGGGTACCTTCGCCAAAATCCAAGGTGAACTCGTGCTACTCGACGGTAAGGTCTATCAACTGCAAGCCTCAGGTCAAATCCGAGTTGCAGAGGCCGATGAGCAATTACCATATGCGGTGTGCACGACACTCGTTCCTACCAGCACGGTAAATGTCGTGCTGAAGGAGAAGGACGATTTTGATCGAGTGCTAGATGAGCTTGACAGCCACGCAGGGAATCTGTTCATGAGTTATCGGGTGGACGGGCGGTTCAAGAAGGTGAAAGCTCGAACCGTGAGGGGTCAGGAGTACGATGGCCAACCGCTGTCAGAGCTGGGAAGCAAGCAGGTAGTACAAGAATATGACGACATCGAGGGCACCATGGTAGGTTTCAGATCTCCGGCGGCGTGGAGTGGCATGATGGTTGCCGGTGAGCACATGCACTTCATCGACAAGGACAGGAAACTGGGTGGCCACGTGTTGGAGGTCTGCTCAGACGGGGAGGTTAGCGTGGGCGTTGCGGTGGTCAACAAGATCCAAATAGAACTGCCAACTAGCGAGAAGTTCAATGCGGCAAAGCTAACTACGGACGAGGCAGGAATCAAAGGCATAGAGGGATAGCAAGAAACGGGAGAACAGTCCACGGCCGAAACGAATACATTGACATGAGATTTCGCTCTTGCACAAGTATAGATAACTCCTATTGATCAACGACAAATTTTTCTAATCCTCCCCAAATGTCCGAGAATTGTCTTTGGCCTCTAAACTAGATATTTCGATTCAAATACATTATATCAAAACCTTATAGGCGGGCTTGCTGAAGTCAGCATTCACACCATCTGTCTCATGGATCTTGTCTCTGCCGCATCTACGCTAGAATCTCGAGAATGAGTTCTTGCGTATTCGTAAGGATTCAGTTTTGTAGCTTCGTTGTCCGTCTCTTCGTATCCGGGTGGGAACGATTGTGGGCTCGAATCTCGGGCACGGTGGGCTTGATGGTTGGTGGTAGACTGTCCATACTCAAGTCCAGCATACTCATTTTGAGGGGCTGTTACAGTAATACCGGCCGGTCTTGCGGGGTAAGTGTTGTTTGCGTCGTAGCTTGGAGTCTGTTGCGACATGGGTTCGAGGTGCGATGTGTTCATAAATCGTTCGCGGCCTCTACCTCCCATATACGAGTTGGAAGCGGGCGATTGTCCGAACCCACCAGCAAGCAGTCTGACCGCGGTAAACATTCCAACTAAAAGGTCGGTTGGATTGAAGGCATTTGCAGCGGCTCTGAAGGTACCCATGCGTGGACTGACCAGATCTGATTTCATCGTTTCATGGTATTCTCGAGACCGGAAGGAGTAGTGAAAGAACACTGCAAATGCGATCTGCTCAACAGCGACAATGGCTGCCGGGACACCGAGCCTGAGATCATACATGGTAAACTTGGCCGATGTGTTGACGTCGATCAGGCTGAAGACAATGGACTGTACGAAGTTGATAAAGACTATGACCTTGAAGCTGACAAGTTTCAGTCCTGGACTGTGCTGGGCGAACTCCGGGTCCTTCACGAATCTTCCATAGAACCGGAGAATTGCCGTGATAGCCCAGCTTAGGAAGACATTCGTGACAAGTACGTACCAAATATGTCCATATCGGGGTTTCCAAGAGGTTTCGCAGTACGTGCCCAAAGCAAGAGTGACCTCTTTGATAATGGTCATGACAATGTCGACAATGACATAAAGGAACACGGCAATCCACTTAGTCTGGAACCATTTCAGACTGCCACCAGGAATAACATTGTACCCCTTTGAAGGTCGATATCTGCTTCTTGGCTTGCGGTTTTCGAGGACTGAAAAAAACTGTGATCGCGTGTGCTCGTCTGGTGCAATGTATGCAACGAGAAGCAGGAACAAAGAGGCCAGTGCGAACGTCTCATAAAGTTCGATAAGAGGTTGCATGTATTGCGCCACTTTGTAATTGATGATTGATATCGCTGCTAAGGTCGAAAAGACGACAGGAAAAAAAATGATGCGAACGATCTGTCGTTGTTGTTTTGGCTCAGTGTATCGATGCAGGTGTTTCATTATCAAGAAGAACGAAAAGAAGTTCGTGATTGCCGCCGCGCCTATGGCAATGAAGAAAAGAAGACGCTGAGTCGTCAGCGGTCCGATGACGGGGACAGGGTTGACGGCATATTTTTCCCAGTCTTTGGGCAAAGGACAGGAGCTCGTGGGCATTGTGTGGAAGATACACCTTTGAAACTTTGAGACTCGTAAAATTGCAAATAGCTTAGTATCCTCTGTTCGTAGTGCTTTGGGAAGCAGGACAGAGATCACCAAACTGATAATGGAGACGAGATACAATATACAGGATGGTGCAAGAAGAATGAATTAATATATTTGTACAATTGGCATCAGATTATATGCCTAATAAACTCCCGGAAGCCTTTCACAGCCCGCTAATATGATTTGCTACATAGATAGCAAGGTCGAAAAGAGCACTCTCGCAGAATCACAAAGCTCGAATTGACTTCCTAATTAGGATGTAAAGCTCGAGGGCGCAAAGCGTCGCGAATAGTTAAGTGGGGAATGCTAGAGCAAGGCTACCCAACCAGAAATTCAGCACAAGCTTTTGCGTGCCGGGGCTTGGTATTGTTTAATCGGCACATTACGTAGGCCGAACCCACTGTATTTTTGGAATCACCTATGGGTGCGATTCAAACACTACCCCTATCGTGCCTATCTTGCGTAGAGTGCTGGGATGTCTCCGGATCGACAAAGCTGGACTTTTTGATTGGGAGGCCTTTAAGCGTTCTGCGTCATTATTAAAAACTGGATATGGAAATCGGTTCGTCCAAAACTTCCTTGCGGTCTTGCTAGACATGAGGTGACATGAGTTTCGTTCTATTGCGGTCACATCACTGACCTCGGACAGTTTATCTCGAAGAGCTCGCTGCTGTCAACACCAGCTTAGCAACGCGCGAAGCCCTGCATGAAGCGGCAAAAGCGTTTGAACTCTATTTCCTGCGTCAAATTGATTTTAAAATTGTGATGTCGTTTCATGCCGTGTGCCTGACGGCTTAGTTGGTTACGAGCAAGGACTTCAGTGTTAGGTTCATTTGATGAGGCTGAAGTTCAAGGTTCACGGAATTACGATTGCTTTTCTGCTACTGCCCCATCGGATCCTAGTGACTCGTGGACCCCAAATGGGAGTTCTACTTTCAGATTTCTTACTGTCGGCGAGGAGCAGATTTTGCAAGGGTGATTTAATCCGAACCCGATGAATCCCACGTGGCAAGCGCTCACAGTCTGAGTTTTGGACTATATCAGTCTGTATCCACACCGTGTAGCAGTCCAAGCCTATGAGGTGCTCGTAGCCACTGACATAGAGAGAATCACCGATCCCGGTCTTGCACAAGGTCAGGAGGTCAAGCTGCGATTGAATGATCTGCCCGAGAAACGAGCTTGCTTCAAGACAAATCAACGAACCGAGCATAGATACGCCAGATTATAAGTCGACAATTGTTCATCGGGTCGTGATGGAGAGTGGAATACAACACTTCAGTGCTTCAATTTTCAACACTACACAGACTTTCCTACACCACCTGCATCCGAAGTGGTTGCAGGCTCGACACTCGCTTCCACTTCCTCCGTCATCAATTCCTTCACTTTGCGCAGGAATGCTACCGCTATCATAGCAAGCACTACAAAAGGTATGATGCTGCTCCACGCCAAACGATATGCATCACTGTATACCCAATGGCTTGCATTCGTTGCTTGGCTGATGATATATTGGCTAACTCCAGGTAACGATTCGAGGGTTTGCAGATCACCACTTTGTAAGGCTTTCAGGAAACCCTCAAGGGACGACGGTGGTAGTCCAGCATTTGTGGCAGCCTCTCCGACGTTTGTTGCGTAGCTGGAGCTGAGTTTACTGTTAATAATCGCAGTCAAGACTGCCGATCCAAAAGCACCACCAATGGCTCGAGCGGAAAATGCTAGACCGGTGGCAGTCGACAAGTGGTCGTGCGGTGTTGCTAATTGTATGACCGCTGCCAGCAGGGTCAGTGGCCCAGCTTGTCCAAAGGCGACCAAGACGTTGTAGCCGATCTGAGCGGCATTTAAGTTCGGCGTTATCAGAGCGTAGCAGATGGTCGATGCGAGGAAAATACCAAACGTGACCAGCAGCGGTGTCTTCAAGTCCTTGTATTTTGTTGCATACCAGATGATTGGAATACAGGCAATCATCGTCGTTGCTGACGACGAGAGCTGTCGGACAGATATTGACCATGCGTTGTCTTCGAATCCAAGGTTCAAGGTCAGCTGCGGGACCACGCTGTTGACGGCACTGTAAAACATCCAGCCTTCGACCGTCAGAGCAAATAGAGCAAGCGCAAAATTTGGCGACTTCGTAAAATAGCTGTGGGCCACGATTCCATCGCTGCGTCCTTTCCATTCTGAGCCGCGTTAGATTTACTCATCTGCGTGGGGAGCTCCGATGTACTTACCATAGACAACAAATGATACCATCAATGCAAGACCAATGACCAGAGGGGCGACAACATGCGCATTTGACCAGCCGTAGCTGCTGACCCATCCAAGCGCGAGCAACGTCAAGGTCGTGCTGGCCATGAATAGAACAGATCCAATTGGATCCACAACCCATGCGTACTCCTTGAAAGACAAACGAGGGTAGTCCGATCGTCGGATAGGGTGATACAGCAAAACAAACAAAATAGAAGTCGCACCGTGGAGTGCCGCCTGTATCCAAAAGATGTTCCTCCATCCAGCGACACCTAGGCTGGTCACTTTGCCTGCTCCTAGGGAGCCGACGATTCCCCCGACGCCACTTCCGAGGAAACCGGCACCATTTGCAATAGCACGATATTTGCGAGGCAAGACCTCGCTGGGAATTGCTTGTACAATTGAAATTGTCGACAGCGTGACACCTATTAAGATCCCTCCTCCGATGAGTGTCGACATGGATTTGGCAGTTGCAGAAACCACGGCTCCTGCAAAGGCCACCAATGGAGGCATGGACACGAGCCATTTACGGTCCAAGACATCGCTGAGGCGTCCAATGATGGGCGAAAGAACACTTTGCATCAGGAGGGGGCTTTCTGCACGCACGGAGGTCAGTGTTGAGCAAGGGTACAGCACTAAAGGTCACTTACGGACGATCCATCCGGCGAGACCATCATCCCCGAGATCTCTCGCAATGAAGGCGACATTCTGTCCAGAACCGGCAACAACAAACACTTGCGCCATTTGGGCAAAACATGTGACCAACACTACAACCCACGACCGCCATGTGAGGACGAGATGTTCATCCTCGCCTTTCAAAGGCATCTGCGAAGACGTCTGGCTCTCGATCTGGTGTGATGTGCGATCCTGTTCCTCTCTCGGTTTGACGTCCTTGCTGGAATTCGCGTTGACGCCTCGTTGCCCGTGAAATATTGTCATCGTCAGCGATATTGCAAAACTTGATGAAATCACAGATTGAAGTGTCTCGATGCTTAGAAGTCCTCATCATGCCCTTTTGTCATCTCCAGTGTCCTAGAAACCTTCAATAGTGGTGCAACGGCAATGCCGATCACATGTTGATGGACTTCTGTCGTCCTACATCAAAAACCACTCTGCCAATACCACATCACGAAGATCACCAAAATCAGGCCCCCAGCACCAAACCTTCCTAGCCATGAACGTGTAATATTATTGGCGTACTTCCCTGCAGCTTAATCCATTTTTGTTGCTATTTTGATGCGCCACGTGGAGCTAATGCAGCAGTCTCCAATGACGGGTTTAGCAGCACGACAATGCCAAGGCTGGGCGAGGCTGAAACACAATTTGGCCCCATTGGCAAGAGCTTGGCACTGGCGAGTCCGGAGTGTCCGGAGCATCCATGGATGCTTACCAACAATGACACGGAATAATGGACAAAAGTTCCAGACACATGCCCTTTGGAAGAAGCAGTACAATTCACAATTTCGCAATACCAAATCCGTCCCGCTTCTCTACACCGATCATGTTGCGCTCTATCTCCCGCAATGTCATCGCTCCGCTCAACGCCATCGTCCTGGTTAGTTCTCGCTCGAGTATGTCTAGAATCATTTCTACACCTCTCTGTCCATCGTAAGCCAAGCCCCACAATGCTGGCCTACCAACCAGACAAAAGTCAGCGCCCAAAGCGAGCGCCTTGAACACATCGCTGCCGCGAGTAATACCGCCGTCCATTAGTACTGGTATGCGCCCCTTCACCGCTGCTACGACCTCAGGTAAGGCTTCAATCGTGCTAGCGACGCCATCAAGTTGTCGGCCGCCATGATTACTCACTACAATCGCATCTGCACCGTGCTGCGCTGCAAGCAGAGCGTCTTCGGCTGTCATCACACCCTTGACTACTATTTTCATGCTACTGGTCTGACGCTTCATCCACGGTATTGTCTCGGCCCACGTGAGACTTGCATCGTTGAGTAAGCCACGTTTCTTGGCGGCCTCTTGGATACGGGTGGCCTCTTCGCGGTCGATGGCTTGAAGGAGCTCGCGGTTCAAAGTCGGTTTGCGGGACCGGTCAGGGTCGTCATCGTCCAAGTTGGGTAACGACAACCCTTTCGGCAGGATAAGCTGTTTTTTGCGCTCATTATATCTGTTCCCTAGCACAGGTGTGTCAACGGTCACTACAAGGCCTTTATACCCAGCAGCTATCAATCTTGTGTCAGCAGACGCTCACCAGTCTAGGTAAGATTTTAGAGGCATACCTTCTGCTCGTCTGATTAACCTGGCACTCTTTTCTCGGTTCTGCGTGATGTATATCTGAAACCAGAAGCCTGCATCTGGACCACCCGCAGCGTCCATGACGTCCTCGAGGGAGGAATTGGAATTCGACGACAGGGTCATGAATGAACCTTTCTTCACCACAGCCCGAGCTACGTCGAGCTCACCTTCACCTCCAACAAGCCTCTGCATTGCACTTGGGCTGACACCAACAGGGAAGTCGTATTTCTTGCCAAAAAGCATAGTGGAGGTATCGATCACGCTGACATTGCGGAGGACTCGTGGACGTATCAGAAGTCTATCAAATGCTGTACGATTCCTCCTAATTGACATCTGTTCATCCGCTCCAGACACATAATAGTCCCATACCTGCTGCTTCAGCTTTGTTTTGGCGATGGCTTCAAATTCTGCAACAGAAAGTGGTCTGTCATTTTCGCTCTTGAAACCACCTGAAGACCTAACCATGGCGCTGTTGAGTCAGGTCCTATTCCTTCGAGGCCAGACTCTGCCACTGATGCCTCAAGTGTACCTCGAGGCACGTAGAGTAGTGTGGTATTGTCTTAGAAGTCTGCCATAATTGGCTCTGACCAACAATTCTATCCCAAACTCCAAGTATCAATCCATTTGAAGCAATATGGGTGCGGGTAACGGACTTCGGCGAGATGAATGGGTGTGCCGGATTCCGCTACCTATTAGGTACCTAGGTAGGTAATTGACCCATCACACGTGGGACGGTTGTATTGTGTACATGCACTACTATGTGTTGCAGCCTTGGTTCGCCTATCTGAATATCAATACATAGATTTCACGAAAACGTGCCCACGAGCGCTTTGCTATCGCCTCGCGATCCAATGAAAGTCCTCATTTTTAAGTCGCCCGTATTCCGAGACTCGAATGAGCTCGATGCTCAATACCGTGTGACTATCACGAGGAAGCCATTTCAGAGCTCTGATGTCGCTCAATGAACAAAAATGAATAATTGAGTGGAGACTAACCATTCTCAAAGCAACTTGAACCCAGATGCAGACGAAAGCCGATGCCTTTGAGACTTTCACCTGAAATTAAAGAGCACCACTTCTTCCTTGGACATTAAAGCGAATCCTCGAGCACGAACCATCTAGTGTCTTTCGGGCCTACATGCGACAATGCAGATATCGCTGGTTCGGTCCTCAACGTCACCTCATTCTCGGAAGAGTGCGATCCATTTTGTACCCATACTGTCCTTTGAACAGCAGAAACGTTATTTCTAGCCAACATCAAAATCCATGCTCGACGAAGTCTGGTATTTATGGTCGAGGTAGGCTCATGTTGGTGCTTGGGTAGCGAAAAGGAGGAAAGCGGGCGAGGAAGTCGTATCGTGCAGATGACCAGCCAAAGTTTGTCCATGCTTGCGTTGCTCTGGGCTAGGTGCTGCCGGTCAAGGCCAGTCATACCCATCGCCGTGGATTTTCTGTCACGCTCAAGTCATATTCCAACTCCGATTGTTCACGAGTCCCTTTTTGGGTGGGGAAAGTGACTGTCGTCAGTTGTCATACAATGTTCTCAGAAATAATCTCTTAAAGTGGGAGCCATCTTTCTTTTCGATTGTGTTCGTTCAGTCTGTAGAACTCGATTGGTCGCTTAGTTTTGGAAGAACGTCTAATCATCGGATGCGCCTCGCAAGTTTGTCCTTGTCTCCGCCTCTTAGTTGTCGAGTACGGCAACGTCCCACTCTTCCGAAATCTCTCTTTCCCGACTTTCCCTTTTCGGACCTTGCTTTTGCGGTTTCGATTTGTTCCACAGATTGAGCTGATCGATCCCCGAGACGAGGGCGGTGTAGGCGTAAGGGAGTCTTTCCAGTCGGGATGATATCCTAACGCAGCAAAGCGCTCGTCGACCGCAGATGTTCGAGGAAACGGGTCATGATTGTCCTTTAGAGCGCCTAATCGATCTGTGAGATATGCGATAGTGAGACTTTGGTTGATCCTCTTTAGCTCTTCATATCCCGCCCTATAATCTCCTTGGTCATACACAGAGCAAGGAGAAATAGGTGAGGAGGAGGCCGATCTGCTCATTGACACATTGGGAGAACTTTTGGAGGAAACACCTCGGGACTTTTGTCGAGACGCAGTAAACACGGATACCATAAACAAGCCTTCAATAGCACTAGTACGTCCAAAATTGGCCATTGGCAAAGAAAAAGGACAGGGTAAACTCGCTATCTAGGTGTTGGAACGATCGACGATGAAAGAATGACTGCAGAACCCGTTGGTAATGACCAACCCAGTTTTCAAACGAGGAAACTGCCCCCCAAACCATGTGCCCTTGAAGGTTCCATGACTTGACATTTAGTATGCACAGTTCCCACGGTCTATGCTTGGACGGCAGCTCGCAAAACACACTCCATCACATCGCGTAACGAGAACCGCCCGCCCTTCACCAATCAATTTCCATTATGTCTGCTAGACTGGCTCTGGTCGGCTCGCTGTATATATCTATCAGGTTCATCTGATTTACTTCGGACCAAGTCGGCGAGAAAGCATGTTCTCCCGAAATGGCGAATGCAAATACTGAGTCTGCTGATGAGGTTTCAACACCCTGTACCGTGGTGAGCGACGACCTCTACCTTGACCTAGCTCAACAACCGCGAACTAAAGGAGGGATTTTGTAACCTTAACCCCTAACAATCGTCCTGCCAAAGTAGCATTCAGCAACGTGTAGGAGGTCGAGTCTTGGCGTGTCTGGACGTATCCTACTCCGTAAAGTATATCGCAATCCTACGACAACTATGAACGATCTTCAAATGATTAGAGGCTGTACTGCGTTGTTGCTATTAGGTTTTCCTCCCCGCATGGTATCTTCTTCAGCATTCGCTTCCCTTCGTTACCGCGGTTGGGATCGTACTCTCGTTCCCGCTCCCCAACTCATGCTTGCCTCAAGCAATGCAATGGGTGTAAACACTCTTTACGAATTATGAGCGCTGCTCGTCTCGCGGTAGCAAATCTTGACTCGTTTCATCCCCGAGAATCTGTCGGGGTCTCCGCCTAGAATTTCTCCACACTCTCCCAATCTACCTCGGTATCTATTAATTTGTTGCTTGGTCCTCGAGGCCAGAACCAGACAGTAGTCGCCTAATATCAGTCAATTTAAGCTCAATACGTTCGATTAGAATGGAAGAAATCATCCGGCCGAATCGCTCGCTGGCCGGGAAGGTTGCTATAGTCACAGGCGCAGGAGCCTTGGCAGATGGCATAGGCAATGGTCGAGCAGCAGCGATTTTAATGGCAGAAGATGGTTGCAGCGTTGTATGCGTGGATCGGGATGTCTCGCTGGCTCAGCGTACAGTGGAAATGATAGAGGCAGAAGGGAAGGGGAAAGCTATTGCTATACAAGCAGATGTCACGTCGCTCACGGACTGCGAACGGGTAGTCAAGAGCACCATCGATAGATATGGCAGGTTGGACATTCTGTTCAACTGCGTTGGTGTAGGAGGTATTCACGGATCCAGTGCCCTCGAAATAAGATTTATTGAGTTGGACTGACAATATATCTAGGCGCAACCGGTACCGCAGTGGACGTTGACATGACGGAATGGGCAAAAGGGCTGGAGATTAATGTCAGTTCTATGGTGCAGATGTCAAAGTATGCGATTCCAGAGATGTTGAAGAACGATGCCTCCCGAGGATACAGAGGCAGTATTATACATATGGGTTCTGTCGCCGGGCTCAAAGGCGGCACCCCTCACTTACTGTATCCTACGGCAAAGGGAGCGATCGTCAATATGACACGAGCCATGGCATTCCAGCATGGTCTGGAGGGAATCAGGGTCAACTGTGTGTGTCCGGGGATGGTCTACACACCCATGATGTATGGTCCTGGTATGACGCCTGAGGCGCGAGAAGCACGGAAGAACAGAAGCGTGCTGAAGACTGAAGGAACAGGTTGGGACGTTGGAGCAGCAGTGCGCTGGCTGGCATCGGAGGAGTCACGGTGGGTCACCGGTTTGGTGCTGCCGATCGATGCTGGAGCGACGGCGGCGGTAGGAACTGACGTGCCCAAGTCTGCTCATGTGAATCCGTCGAAATGAATCTGGTTCTCAATACTATCTGTAACCCATTCGAAGTACCCTTAGCGACCTACTTGTTTTAGAGTCCTGATCTCGCCCTCGCCCTCTGCATGACCATAATGCTGGTGGAATAGAGATCTCGTACGCCTCAGCCGTCTCCTCGCTTCAAAACAGATGCTTTGCTTTTCACTGTGATTTGGGATTCAGGCCTAGCGGATTGTCTGCATTCTGTTCCTCGCCCGCTATGGGCTGTTTCATTCTTTCTCCTTCGGCCTCCTGTTGTTTCGCTGGTCCGCCTTCTTTGTTGCCAAAGCCCACACCGAACTGGTCACCAAAGGCTTCGCCACCTCGCATAACGCCTCCGACAAGAGGATCGACGATGCCGCCAACAGGTGCCGCAACTGTCTCGAGACCTTTGCCGGTATATTTTCCGACAGGATTCAGTTTGCCCTCAATCCAATCCCCCGCGGCGTTGCCTATGCCTTCGGGCTTCTCGTACCACTCTGGATCTGCGTCAGTCCACGTGAATCGAGCGCAAGTAGATGATTCATACGCTTGCCCTCCTCGCCCTGAGCCTGAGCCTGAGCCTGTTCTTGCTCCTTGTTCTCACTCATATTTGCAGTCTCTCGATCACTATGGTCTTCAAGAGAGATGCGACGTCCAGTCTCCTCGGTCATAACAAGTAAGAAGGTAAATTGCCGTGCGATGGCTTGACATGTGAGAGCACTCGCCAAGCTGACATCAGTGCAACATGCGATGTTGGTGCAGTAACCTATGACGTAGGAGGTTACAAGGGAAAGCCATGCCCACTACGGTTTGCTGTAGTGCACTTATATGTCAACTGTTATGGCGAAGCAAACGGCGAAAGAGTGCATTTGTAATCCCGTCCGCCATAAAGAATATGAAGCTAACGAAGCGTCATTCTCCCACGCGCAATGCTATGAAACCCCTCGAGTCATCGTTTCCCAATAACGAGGGCAATGAGCTAACCATGTAGGCGCAATGGAGCATCCTGGGGCGACACAAACCCCTTGTACTTTTGATTGAACAGGAATCCGACGAGGTAGAATTCGATAGAAGCTCATATCAAAGTCTATTCGAACAGAATCGCATACGAGAGCACCGAAGGCGTCGCCTGATACAGGTCTTTTGAGACGTAAACGAAACAAATCAACGATTCCAACTTACGCTTTCCAATCTACTTCGTTCGAAGGCATCACAACGATGGCCGTGGGAGAGAAATGGCCAACCATCCTTTGCTCCCGAGGACTTTCATTGGATTGGTGACTTCATCAGTTGTTGAAGGTGAAAGTCCTGGCTGTAAACCATTGGACACGTATTTGCGTAGGATGAGGTTCATGCCTCCCAGGCCAAGGAGGTGCTTGCAAAGTCGCTCCGATGCCCAAATAACAGCTTACGAACAACAAGTCACCCTAAGGTCAACGTTCGTTGATTTCAGAGAGGACACTGAATAATCTTGCCGTCTCACATTCGTTTGTTTACGATGTACGCTGAGACACGAGGGGCATCCGCTCTCAGAAAACGTCGTGCTACTAGTAGTCAACTCAGTTGCATCAAACTCTCACCCAACACCTCCGCTTTCCCATCTCTATACTTGAATCTGTACAAGCCAAAGCCATACACCAAGGTGTCAGTCTTTGTCTCGCGCCATGCAAGCTCTCAATTTTTGCCTAGCAGTGCTATACTTCTTCTGGTACCTCACAACCTCGACGGCAGTTGGTGGAGTCGTAGTCACTTCCACGGACGTTGGTTGCGTTACAGATATCCAGACAGAGAAGATCAGATTTACCAGTGGGACCAAATCCTACGACATCTTCGTTCCAACGGATAGTAAGCCCTACACCATCGACGGACCTTCGCCCCAAGTCTCGTGTCTCGACAATTCCTCAGATGGAACGTGCGCAAACTGCAACATCACAATCAACCATGTTCAGCTCAATTTCCGAGGCGAGTGCCAGCTTACGGTCAAAGACGATAATGATGAGGTCTATGAATACCTGATCTTAGGGACAGAAGAGCTTCGCCTGAGAAATCCGGGATATCCAGTCAGAGTCACTTGCTTCCCAGGGCCAAATACGGCATCGGAGCTTGTCAGTAGAGCGGTATCGTGTCCACAGGAGCATGAAGTGAAAGTTCAGCTCACCTCTGGCTCATCTGAATTCGCCTTGTCTGTACCCTCAAACCAAATGGTGTTCGAAGTTGTGGGACCAGACGCTCAAATTGGCTGCGTTGGGCCTTTGGGCACGAAATACGCCCAATGTCTACCATGCAACTTTCCAGTTAACGAAATCTTGATCTCCGCAGGCATGGGATATTGCGCCTTCCGTCTGCTGGGGACCGGTGCACTGCTATACGCCGATCGCAACTCCGGGTCTCTGCCAGTCTCGCCGCCACAGCAAATTTCAGATGTCCGCTGCGGGCTACCGATTGCAGACCTGGCTCCTGCCCACGAAGCTCCACCTCATGACCCTGTCGAGACGTCCGCTGCCGGATCCGCATATCATTCTCGCGAGTATGAAAGCACAGATGCTCGGTTAGATGGTTCGACGATTTCGACAGGGACTGCCGAGCACGTGAATAATGTTGTTGTACGAGATTTTGCAGTGGCTCCTGAGATCATCGATCCTGACTGCACGGAAGCTTCAGGACACAAAGTAATCGTGAGGACTGTGGATGGCACCTATACCGCTCCAGTGCCTCTGGACATGAGGTTCTATCCAATGTCAGAGATGTATTGTGTGAGGACAGCTGATTATGCCTGTGTGCCATGCAGTGTCATTGGTGCAGCGGTCAGTGTTCAAACAAAGATCCAATGGGGACCTTGCATCTTCTTTACTGAGGACCATCGCTCGTTCTTCACTCAATATTTGGAAGCTCCACCTTATCCAGGATCTGACATGACGCCTCGTACATGGATTGATCCAGGCAATGCAATCGCCGGCATCGAGTGTGGTTCCGGCACTTAGGCAGGTGTACCAGCATAGGCAGTGCCTGCATGATCGGTTAGTTTAGAGAGGTGTAAAGGGAATTGAATAACAGGGATGCTACCTCCAGAGCTCCAGTATCGGCAGTCAAGTACGCCACAGTGATGTGCTGATCTCCAGCAACACATTGTGCTTGCATCGGTTCAGGTTTTGGGTACAGCTTTTTCTCGCCAAGAATATCATGCCATGCATAACAATGACAATACCTTGATTTAAGTGTCACCTGCTCTACGATAGGTAGTGCTATATAGTTTGCAGCACCATGTCGTTGACCAATAAGTCTCTACTGCTGATGGCAGGCGCGAGTGCTAGAAGCGCTGATTTTGTGAACAATTTCTAAACCTTCTTTGATTTAGTCAATTGCTCAAATGAAGCTATAAGAAACACGCTCCTGAGTGGCCTTTGTCGTTTGGGAAAATCGTTTTGTCTATGTGGACGTGGCCTTACTACGTCCATAATGTTCCGTCGGATTGCAGCGCAGCACCATTCAACAAGTTCACTAACAAGTCTTGAGCAAAGACTTCATTCCTTCTACCAAAATGAATTGCAAATATGAGTCGGGCGTGTATTTCCTGTGTCGGGCTTCCCAGAAGATCCGGTGGGTGACTCTGGAAGTCCTTCAGCCTGCTCCTCTGTTATCCTCGAGGAGATTGCTCATGTATTACGGGATACTATTGGCGCAACTGTACGGTTGAGCATCGGGCTTCGTTGACGCCTAGTGGCTGCTCGGCTGGTTCGCACCTAGGCAGACCTCTGGTCGGACGCTCACTCGAGCAATGACCAACGCTTGCCAACACAACCCGATCGGGGAGGGATGGTGTACTGACTGATCGTCAGAACATCTCCAGGTAGTGGAACGTGTGCGATCTCTCGCTTTGCCACTTAGAAGAGGGGCGAAATGTGCATGCATTTGCCAAAGCCAGCCTGATCACTGCAGAACGCAAAACCTGTAATGATTTTTGCCGAAACCTCTTTTCTTTGCAAAGACTCTCACAGGACATATCTTTCGTTCTCTACATATGGCTGACGAAGGGCATTCAAAGCGGCGGCGGCGGAGACAAAGGCGGTCCAAGCGATCCACCGCCCAGGATAGAGCCGAGCCGACGAACTCTAACGAAGGATTCGACATATCACAAGTGCAGGCAACGCCAGGCAACCTGTACCCAGCAATTAAGGTATCCGGGAATGCTCACGCAATACTCGGAAACGTCCACATGCCAGCGAATGCATTTTTCGATCGTTTCAGCGAGGCTGACCGGAAAACGCTAGTCATGCGAAGCCTTTACTATGAGGGCATGCACACACGGAAAGAGCACCTGGATGATTCAGCAGGCTCACCCCAGTCAGTTGAGTGGATTTGGGAAACCTCGTTCTCCTCGTGGCTTCAAAATCAGGAAAGCCTATTTTGGATTACTGGATTACCCGGATCAGGGAAATCGACGTTGATGAAGCACATCAGCGAGAGCAAGAAGACTGAGGAACTTTTGAGAACCTCTGGCCACCAGTGGAAAATAGTACGCTTCTTCTTCGATTTTCGCGCAGGTTCGGAGCTTCCAAACCGACTCGACGGGATGCTGAGATCACTGCTATACCAGCTCGTGAGAGCCATGCCTGAAATAGTGCCTCAGCTGGACCACGAGATCCTCGAGTCAAGCAAGTCCTCTGTGAGTGGACAGAAATGCATGGACATCATGTGCGAAGCTATTCGTTCGACATCTACCAAAGTCTGTGCATTTGTTGATGGTCTGGACGAATTTCAAGGACCAAGCAGTCAGTTGCTGGAGGTAATACAGGCGCTTGAGGGCAGGACAGACCTCAAAATATGCCTAGCGAGTCGTCCAGAGCCAATATTTGACCGCAACCTGTCGCAGTTGTCACACGTTGTTGTACAGGATTACAATGAAAGGAGCATCCGGATTTACATACAACGGGAATTAGAGGCCGCTAAAGTTGACATGCATGCCAAATGTATGGAAAGAATTATCCAAACGATCCGGGATAATGCTCGTGGTGTGTTCCTGTGGGCTCGCCTCGTAGTGGACGAGCTCCTTCAAGGCTTGCTAGCGGGTGTTTCCCTCGATGAACTGGAGCAACGGCTGTCAAGAATACCTCCTTTGGTTGAAGAGATGTATCAAAGGATTCTGGATAGACTGCCACCATTTTTAAAAGTTGAAGCTGCCTGCATACTGAAATTGATGCTGGAACATCGGGGTGGCGAAGTTCAAGTCGACAAATTGTATGTTGCATTAGAAAGGACATTAACGAGGTTGGGCTTAACTGCCTCCGTTTTGTTGATCGATCCTGATGCAGACAATTCGACTCGACTCAATGCCATCCTAGGAGCGGTCCTGGACGTATATAACCCACGTCCGCCTGACCCAGATAAAGTACAAACACCCGTGTTCGTACTGGATAATCGAAAACTGACATACCGTACCCAGCCAGTACCTACAACTTCACTTCGCCACAGAACTTTATACACCTTTCTGCAAAATAGCCAATGGCTAGTCGAGCACCTGCCCAGTGCTCAACCTCGACCACTTCTCTGGTCATGGCCATCAATATACATTGAGGAAATCAATGCCGCAAGTACCAGTGCCGTGGTCGACCACTACCTTGTGTCCTCGCTCGCTGAGTGGATGTCCGACGTCTGCCATGGCTTTTCAGGAGGATTGCCCGTTGATCAAGAGACCTGCCGTCTATTGTGCGATCGGCTGCTTATGTTGCTTCGAGACTGGGAGGGCTGGACCCCCCTGCTAGCCTATGCAACACAGGACTTTTTGGTCCAACTCTCTGGGACTGATGACCACGTTTCTTGGGAGTTGGAGTTACTTCAAGCTCTTACACGGTCAGATCTGTTGCTGCTTCAGGGAGCTGTGTATGTGGGCATGAAAATGTTGGATTCCTTCCTTACTGATGTCGATAGGCGACATATCGTTGGTATTTTGAACTGTTGCGTCTCACTATTCAAGGGGTCCTCGCGAATCGGCGTTGACGTAAGTAACGTCGCGGTCACGGAGACTCTGCTAGCAATTTACCACAAGCTTCCAAAGCTAGCCAAGGCGGCATATTCTTTGGCTCCAGGGATTTCGCAATCTGAGACGCAGACCATTTTTAATGCTGTGTTTGAGATATTCGCCCACTACATAATGGGAGGACTACTAGTAGACTACAGATTATTCCTAAGTGACCTGGTACAACGCGGAGCTGTCGTCCAGAGCAGCAATTTATGCTCCATTTTGGGAGACCAAGCCTATTGGATTACAAGCAGTACACAACTTTGGATTGCTCATTTCGTCGAAAAAAACTTGAGTCGAAGCGCATTGATTGTTCACCATCACTCATGCAAAATGGCGTTGGAGGACGGCGCCAATCCACCAACCAGTAGCTTTCTCGCTCATTGGGTTATGCATGTCGTAGTAGGGGAAGAATCCGAGGAGGTTCTCAAGTCACTTTTGAATGTACTCATTTCCCACGGGCAACAAGTGAACGGCAGAGCCTGTTCCGTTGGCTCTGTTTTGCATCTTGCCCTCACTGAAACCTACGTTCAGCATCGGATGATCAAATTCATTTTGCTTATGCGAGCGGGTGCAGACCCCTGTCTCCGAGGAAGGGACGGCACCGCACTGGATTGTATTCAGAAGTTGCTATCTGACTTAATACCTCCAGAAGAAAGGGACGTCTGGCGGGGTGAAACGCAAATGAAGGGTCGAGAACAACTACGAAAAATCGCCGAGGTTCTGATTTATTACAACGAACACGGCAATACTCTCCCTCCAAACCTCGATGATTACAAACGATTTAACCTTCGTCACTTCTTTCTCCTCCGTTTCTCCGAGGAATTCTCAGAAACACGTCCGTCTTCTGACTGAACACCTTCCTTTGGGTTGCGCAAATGCCCCCTTCCTCTCCTCAGCCATCCGTGCCTGTCGTGATCTCGCAATGGCGGTAAAAGGAAAGACTTCCATTGCCTCCAACCTTCCCATTCCAGTTGAAAACGGCTACCGGCTACTCATTCTGCTGTTCCTTACACCCGGGCTATTCGAAAGAAAACTCCTCTACTTTCCCGACAAAAGACACGAAGTCGGCGGAACACTGAAAGGCTGAAAATTTCGACTGCAATGTACGGCTGCCCCTATCAGATCGCATTTTTGGATCTAGCAGTCTCACTGCTGTAGTATCACGTACCAGGGGTGAAGTGAGACGAGACGAGGGTAGGCAAAGCAAAAAGCAAGGCAAAGCAAAAATCAAGTATTCCCAAAGGAGAACGACAAGAACAAGAAAAGGCGTGGGGCTAAGACCAGTCCACAGCAGTAAACAAGGGTTGAATGACAGGAGAAGGGAAAGAGAGAAGATATTTTTGTTTCTTATTGCGACTTGTATTTGAACCGTACGATGGGAATGAGGTCATGGTTGATGATGAATTTTTGCGAGTGAACAGCAGCGAGGAGTTAGTTAATTCGCTTTTTGTGACTGTCGGCGTTCATGTGTTTGAATCTTGATTAGAGGGATTTACATGTATGAATGTGTGAATGTGTGAATGCTGGTGTTGGAGGGATATACCTAGTGGGATCACAAGGAGCATGACTTTAAGGGAAATCGAATTGTTGTCGACGGGCAAAATTGGCAGGGTAAATGATATCTACAAATGCGTTGGGTAGGGGAGCTATCCAAGCCTCAAGGATTTGAATAAAGGGCACAGAGTCACAGCCATACACACATATGCTTGAGTGGTCTAGGATGGTCTATGGGTCGAGGATTGGGCACGAATTGGGGTAGAATCGAAGTATTAAAATTGCTCTATCGATAATACCACGTAAGGCGTACCTAGGTAGGTAGGTTGGTAGGGTAGCATGTTGGTACCTAGACAGAGCAGCAGGAAGCTGGAACAGGTGTTTGTACATGTACCGATTCATGACATTTCCGTGAACATGTTCACGGAAATGTCGTGGAAGAGCAATGCCTCGCTTGAACGCTTCCAAAGGTGTCATCAATGACCAAGTCAATCAACCTATGCATCGTACAACCATAATCTCACTTGGTGGGACATCATCATCATCAGCATCATCGCCAACATCGACGTTAGCTACCACAGTCAGACGATATCGCCTGTTGTTCACCATTATAGAGCCGTCGGTACATCCGTACTATGCGACATAGGTCCGGCTCTCCCACATGCGTCTGAGCAAGGCCTCTTCGGCGCTCGCTCCGTCAGCTACGTAATAATCACCTGCCGCGTCCGGGCTCCCTTGATTCGTGGTGAGCATGTCATCGTGACTGGCTTGTCGTGAAATGCGAAAGGATACACGGGCGTCGCCGCCACCTGCGCGACGGTTCTGGAGGTAGTGGGCATCCGGAGGGCGATTAGCAAGTGGAGGCTTTGAGTTGAAATTGGAAAACTGCGCATCCCTAGGTGGACTTCGTGCCGGACCGTGGCCATTTGCTCCAGCCGGGTCAAGGCCGGCACGTCCGTGTCGACTCGGCGGGCGTTTGTCCAGGTTTGTCTTGGCGCTGGTCGAGGTGGGTGTACCCGACTCAGCTGGTATGGTACCCGTTGTCTTTAATCTGTGGAGTGATTCTAGCACGGGATTCCTGAACCGGCGAAGGACGGTCAGCTGTTTGACAGCCGTGTCATATTCTTGCTTGATTGCTTTGATCTCGCCAACGGCAGCCTTGTTTCGACCTTTGGATGCCGAGTGAGTCCTGCTGTGGAGAGAGACGGATGAGCCTGCGCTGAGACCCAGGCCAGCCGCTGAGCCCGGCGGCAGACCGCTTCCACGCATCACCTCTCGTCTTTGTAATTCCAACTTCTGTTGTGTCCGCGAGGGCTGGGATGCTAGTCTTGCTTTGTTGATGTTCGTTCGGGGCTTGTCAGGAGACTCGGATGGCTGGGGCTTGTAGGTGGCCATGAAGTCGGATATGGATTCGTCGGTGGAAGAGATGGAAAGTTCGCGGGGGGTGCGGGCAAGGGCGGCATCGTAGGGGAGGAAGTGAGAAATTGCTGCGCTTGTAGAAGTGGACTGAGTCGTCCCCGGTGTGGGAAAGTTTCTCGATGGCGCGCTCTCTTGGGACGTCTCGAGGCTGTTTGAATGACTTGATTTGGCATTGGCCAGCGAGCGCTGTGACTCGTTTCGAGCCAGGTGCGGTTGACTGGAACGTGCGTTGGCGGTGCTCATGGCCGGGGGGGCGCGAGAACCTCGAGTATTCTGGGATTGAAGGAGGCTGGGATCTTGTCGGGCATGGTCGGAGTTGGGAAGACGGTGTTGTCGCAAGTCAAGGGCCGAAGTTATTGGCTTCAGCGGTGAGGGTTCGGGTGGGGAAGAAGCCTCCTCTGGTGGCAGTTCCTGCTGATTGTCTGGCGGTTTCTGGCTCGGGTTGGACGTGGGGAGAGGGGCCGGGGCAGGTGCAGGAGCAGGATTAGAAGTAGGATTAGAAGCGGTTGTGGCAGTGGGAGTCTGTGCTCTGACAGGTGTTGTTGTCTTGGAATTGTTTCTGGTCAGCTCTGGGGAGGCAGTTGAATCCTCCCACTCGCCTTCTTCCTCCGCCTCGTCGTCTGAGTCGGTGGCCAGATTGAAGACTTCTTGTTTCTGCTGCTGCTTCTCCCGTCTCGTCTTTTGAACTGGTGGGGCTCCTAGCTTGTTGAGGGCGCCTCGCGACAGGTTTCGATTGAGGGCGGTCAAAGCATTGGTCGACTTGTTCTTGCGTAGATTGCCCTGTGATCGATTCTTGGGCAAGACGGCATGGGAGTGATTACGCTTCATCACAGGTGCTCCTCCACCTGCACCTGCACCGGCTTTGGCTCCTATTTCTGATCCGGATCCAGGTCCAGGTGCTCCATGGCCCGCCGTGGTCGACAGTGAACTGGTCACGGGCGTCGTGCCGCCGGACTTGGACCTTTTGTGGTGCTTTCCAGCTCCTTCGCCATATACCGTCGACATGGACTTCTTCCCCATGTTGCCGAGCCCACGTCCATAAGAGACATTCCGGGAGTGACGCGAGACGAGGTGTGGGCGAGGCTTCACGCCCGAGGTCGCGTGGGTGGCGCCGCCACTGGCAGACCTGCCCCAAGAAGATGAATTATTATTGGGAGGCGATATTAGGGAAAGCGTAGACGAGGCCCGATTAGTGGCACTGCCAGTGGCACTGGCAGTCGACGCCCGCTTTACCGGGGATGGAGTTGCCGATGGCATTGTCACCACACTGGCATAGACTGCTGGCTATAATACAGATCTAACATGGAAAGTGTTCAAAATGTCGGAATGGAAAAAGATGTTGATTCAAGCGCTGGCTTGCTTCTTCCGTACTACCAGAGTTACACCACTATTACTTCGTACTAACTTGCTCCGTCCTTGCGCACATATCAAAACGTCGCACGCTTATTGCGGCAAAGCAGGTCCAAGCCCCACAACTTTATCACCCTTAAACTTCACTAAAGGCCGGACTCCAAGACTTGCACCATCGTGAGCGTGTTTTCGCTGTGGTTATTATTACCTGGTGGGCTTGCCGCTGCTAAGCGTACCTGGTAACGCAGAAGCGCATACTTGCCTGGCTACTCGGCATCTATGGGTGTGCAGACATTGTCCAACTGAAAGTGTAGCAAGCAAAGTCGCACGAGAATGTGCCAAGCCCGCAGTCCTACAATCACTGGCAACTCACGACACGATAGGAAAACGAGGGCTACACAGGGGCTGTCAATGATGATGTTGTGCACAGTGCGTCTATACTACCAGCCCAACTTCGCCTCCTATCACATTTTCTTCATCCAGATATTTCTCACCCGGAATTAAATCCAATTCATCGCTCGCTCACAGATACTTCTTGGGCATCGTGCTCTTTCGCCACTTCTGCCACAGTAACACCGCCAAGCAACAGCTCTGGAAGGCCATGAATGAAAAGGCAATGAAGCCTATACGTGGCGTATGGTTCTGCACGTACTCACGTAGTCGACCGGGGAGGTGCTCGGTGATGCCTTCGTGAGTCTTCTCAATCTGCTGGCTCAGCTTCTCGTAGTTTTGCCGATGGTCGGTCGATTTGACCTCACGATGAATCTCACCCACAAGTCGATCCATGTTGTTGAGCTTCGAGTCAATTGCACCTTGCACGTTGGACGACCGGAGAAGCTGCAGCATCTCTTCCTGCTTCTGTCGTGTCGTCTGGACCTCCCTTGACAAACCATCTAGCGACTTCGATAGTGCTTGGATGCGGTTGTGAAGATCCTCGAATTGTGAAGCCAAACCTCCAACTATCGCATCACCCGCTTGTCCACCAGCATTGCCGATGGGATTCTGAGAATTACCATTGACTTGCCAGCTAGGCGTGCTCGAGCTAGAAGATTCACTGACAACAAATTTGTACACTTCGAAGGAGTCCGGTGGATCCGACGACGCTGCTGTGAGGCCGAAGCCGTAGTCAGGTGGAAGAGTCACCTTGGGCGTCGAGAAGCAGGGCTGGCCATCAATCGCCACAGACAGCCCACTCGTGCCGTACTTGACTTGAAGCTTGGATGGCCGACCAAGATTCCGGTAGTTGTAGTCACAATGGCCGAATGCCAGGCTCTCCACAGTGTGGTGGCTCTTGTAATCCGTGTTTCCGTCATTCAAGAACCCTCGAATCTTCTGTACCCCACCGATACTATCAACGACAATCGCAAGGCCTTCAAACTTGCTCGTGGTGTACAGGCTGCCCGTGCTCACTTTGTTGACGCCATCTCTTACATACCACAGCTGCAGGTTCCCTCCTGCTCGTTCTTGTCCACCAGCCCGAAACTCGAAATCCACCGCCCACGCCGGCAGATTGTATTTCTTTTCGGACCACAACGCTCCACGACGATTCCCTCCGGCCGGCGGCGTCATCATGACACGATCTGACGAGATCTGCGGAACGTGTCCCTCGCCCAGTATCGACCATCCTGGTATGGAGAAAGAGTTGGGTGAGAGAGGTTGCTGATGGCCAAATGAAAGGTCGTCTACCACCTGGGCCAAGACGCGGCTGGCCAGAATGATGGCGACAACTCCGGCGAGGAGAACCATGACGGCGACCGTCGAGAAAAGGAGGAGGCCGAAGTCGAAAGAGGAGGAGGGTTCAAGAAGAACAGTGGGAAGGGCTATCTATGCGACAGGGTCCAGGCTAAGGCTAGATGTGTTTTACTATCGTTGATCTGGCTTCTGGCTGCGGTCGACCCATAGACGAGCCAGTTGTAGGCCGGTGATGCACACTGCAATCGTGATAATCGAGATGCGAATTTCTCGAGCCACCGAGACAAAATTAGGAGATACTTCGATAATATGTCGGACGTTCAATGCCCTCCACGCAACGTCATGTTTGATGGTTTCGAAGCCGACATCCATATCGACAGTATATGTTTTGCAAATAAAACAGCCCGGTCCTGACAGATCTGGACAACTGGCCAAGAAGAGACAAGACCCAGGAGAAAATGTCTAAAATGGTTCTAGCACCGCCTTAGTGGCACCTGGGCACCTAATGATTGGACCCGGCTTCATTCGAGCTCACTTCATAGGCCACATAGGCTTGACCACGCCCTACTGATTTTCCCTCCATCAGTTCACTCCATGGATTAAATACTCATGATTCCCTTGAACCATGCATTGTTGTTTGCCTTGATCTCCGCATAATCCCGGTTAACCATATCCACGGCATGCTTGGGACGTCATGACCTCGACATTCAGCTTAGGCAAAGTCATCGACTTCAAGCCTATTGCACGAGAGATTCGACCACAGGCGCCTCCGAGCAACAAGGAGCAGTACTGGCCGACACTATGGCAGTGCACCGTTGTTGCGGCGGCATTCAAGATCTTACTGTTTCCTGCATACAAATCGACTGACTTTGAGGTGCACCGCAATTGGTTGGCCATCACCCATTCACTGTCGCCGCAGCAATGGTATTACGAGAACACATCAGAATGGACGTTGGATTATCCGCCCTTCTTTGCTGCCTTTGAATGGCTCCTTTCCCAACCGGCAGCACTGTTAGACCCCGGCATGGTCGACGTCAAGAACCTCGAATACGCAACGTGGACCACGGTTGCGTACCAACGAGCTACTGTCGTTCTGACCGAGCTCGTGCTATTTGGCTCGCTTCAATTGTGAGTTTACCAGCTGGCAGACTGGAGTTTTGCATCTGATGAAAGTCACTAGTTTTGTCTCATCTTCACCTACAGAAGGCCGAAAACAGTCTCACGTCGCGGCTCTTTCCATCCTTCTATCACCCGGCTTCCTCATCGTCGACCACATCCATTTCCAGTACAACTCGATGATGTATGGCATACTCATCTTCTCCGTCGCCCTTGCCCGAACAGATTCTGGCCTTCTTCTTAGTGGCATCCTATTTGCTGTGCTGCTGTGTTTCAAGCATATTTACCTCTATTTGGCTCCAGCATATTTCGTGTACCTGCTGCGGGCGTACTGCTTATCGCCTCACAATGTCTTCCGGCCACGCATCTTAAATTGTCTCAAGCTCGGGATTGGACTGGGGGTGGTGTTTGGCAGTGCGTTCGGACCATTTGTGTACTGGGATCAGCTAGATCAGCTCAAATCACGACTATTCCCGTTCTCTCGAGGGTTATGCCACGCCTACTGGGCACCGAACATCTGGGCGTTGTACTCATTTGTGGACCGCGTGCTCATCCTTGCAGCGCCGTATTTGAAGCTTAGGGTTAAAGGGGAGGCGCTGCAGAGCGTCACCCGAGGGCTGGTCGGAGACACGTCTTTCGCGGTGCTGCCTAACATCACTCCGTCATCCTGCTTTGGTCTCACCCTGGCTTTTCAGGTCATCGCCCTGACGAGATTGTGGCTCAAGCCAAGCTGGGACACGTTTGTTGGTGCTCTGACCCTGTGCGGATACGCGTCATTTCTCTTTGGGTGGCATGTTCACGAGAAGGCCATCATGCTGGTCATGATTCCCTTCAGCCTGATCGCTCTGAAGGACCGATCCTATCTGGCAAGTTTCCGACCTCTTGCCGTCGCAGGCTACATCTCTCTGTTTCCGCTCCTGTTCACTGCTCAGGAGTACCCCATCAAAACCGGCTACACGATCGGGTGGTTGATTCTGTTCTTGTATGCATTTGATCGCCTGGCGCCAGCACCCAGCCGGCAGCGGGTCTTCTTGCTGGATCGGTTTGCGCTTTTGTACAACGCCATCTCAGTGCCGCTGATCGTGTATTGCTCGCTAGTTCATCCGGTGGTCTTTCGAGATGGGTTCGAATTCCTGCCTCTCATGTTTACAAGCACGTATTGCGCCATCGGAGTGATCACGTCGTGGATCGGATTCATGGTCTGTTACATGTCATGATGATTTGTGGAGGTGTGGGGGGAATTGGCAGTGATCAGAAGGATTCCGGGAGCATTCCGGTATTGATTTCGTGTAAATAACAGTATCACGAGGAGAGTGTAGCATAGTTATTTGCTGAAAGAAACGATGTAGGTGTTATCACCTTGGTGAGCGATAAGCCCAGTCAGTTGATTGGTTCACGATGAAGTTGTATAGGGTGCAGTCAGAGGAAGTGGAAGATATGCTTGAATGCTACACAGCCTATCAAGTCCACCCGATTCAGAGGAGGCCAATATGTTGATATCAGCTCTTGTATGCTCCATTCTGACCTTTCTGGCTTCCAAGTGCAACTCTGGTGATAGAGCAGATCGAGGCGAGCAGAATGAGTACCTGAAAGTGGGTGACAAGGCTTGTGGTGATGGAATCCGGCCTAGGATTATTGCCGTGGTGCTTGCGTAGAAAAGGTGTGGAAAGTGATTGGCTCAGACGAGAGCCGTTTGGAGAGAGCCGGTGGCGAAGCAGGCAGGTCTGGCGAGCTCCATCCACCGAGGCGTGCTATGTCATTGGCATCTGGCGGCACTAAAAAAATCCACCCGAAATCGATTGGCATGCAAGTCGCTGCAATTCACTCTTGTCCCGGGCCCAGCGTGAGAGAGAGGGAGCTGCGGATCCTCCCAGACACTAGACACCCTGCCTCCACGGAACACGCCAATTCAGTGCACCATGCTTTCTGCACTCTCTCGTTCCCCCTTCGCCCTCTCCCACTTCATTGCCCACGACCACAATCATCCCTCGTGAGCGTCTTGACCCCGTTGACGCGCCCTACCACGTCGACATCTCCCGGTGGGTAGGTCGCCCACGTCGCCCTTGGTCAGCACGGCCTCCCGCCTCCACCTGCCGCCTTTCACCTTTCACCTTTCACCCCGTTCGTGTTCCGTTTGATGTTTGACTCTACGCCTTGCACACGGCGGCCAGATCAGCCCCACAGTCTTTGTCGCAAACAACACTCAACTTGTGTGCTGACCCTCCCTTTGTTCCCAGACTAGACCATCTCGTCCCATCCCATCCCATACCAAACCATATTACCCTGGAGAATCCCCCCACCACCGTCGTCGCGGATGCATCCCCTCGGCCTCCCTCTTCTCCGATAAACCCACCTGGAGGACTGCCCTGTACTTCCCTGGCTCAGTCATGGTCCTCTTCAAGAGGAAGCCGGTGCAATTTCTGTCCCGCCCGGCAATCGAGGACGACGATGTTGAATGTTGGATCATCCCGGAGACGCAGGAACTCTTCCTCTCCTACGAGTCCTACCTGCAACGCATGGACTGGTACAAGGCGCGGAAATTCATCTGCGAGATCAGCGGCCATTCCGGCCTGTCCTTCTTCGATGCCTTGAAAAGTGAGACGGCCGGTGCGCGCGACGTTGAAAATGCTTTCCCCGAGCCCTTGAAGCAGCCCGTCCTTCGTAAGATCCAGTTTTCCACCGTCTCTCGAATCGACAATCTGGTGGATCAAGTGTACGATGAGTTCAAGAACGATTACTTTCCCAAGGAACAAGTCATCGTCACCCAAGGCGGTGACCGACAGAACGGCGTCGTTCGGGAAAAGGCCAAGTTTTCCGAGCTGAAGAACCAGGACACCGGCGAAGTCATGCGAGAAGCCTTTTCTCGATACCTCGTCAAGATGGACGACGCTGATGAGTGCGAGAAGCTGGTGGATGACGTCGACGTGCAACGTGATCGCAAGGCCTTCACCAAGCAGATGCTCCGCTCCTTCATCAAGAACTCCGTCACCCGCGAAGCCTGGACCGGGGCCCCATGGCTCGTCAAGGAGCCCGTTGCCCAGTACTACCACATCGATACGAACGTGCCGCCGCACCTCCAATACAGCCATAAAGTAGCCGAGAAGAAGGAGAAAAAGAAGGCTGAACAACAAGACGGTATGTTTGGTGTCTGGCCCTCCAACAAGCTCCCTGAACTGAAACCTGCTGCGAAAGGTGGTCGAAAATCCCAATACGTGACTCAAGAGCAGCTCGATCACCTCCACCACGCACAGTGGGAGGAGTATAACAGACAGCAACAAATCCTCCATCAAGATCCAGCCTATGCCCATCAGTGGCACGGCCAACACCCACCGTCTCCCGCCTATCAAAATGGCTACCCGTACCCCTCCTCACACAATCACCATCCCCTGCCGGACGGGGATCATGCGAGTTTTCCCCCACCTCCACATGCCCTGCACAGGCAGTCTTCCAAAGCCATCGCTGTCCCGCCCCCTCCAGTCATCAAGTATCCCATAGAAGACATGGACTGCCCTCCTCACCGGGATGCCATTCAGCGGCCGCCTCTCAAGTTTGTCACGCGCTCGCAGCAGCCCGACGAGGATGATAACGACGACATCATCCCTACTCTTGAAGAACAGAATGTTGGTCTCCTACTCGAAACCTGGAATACCTTGAACGTCTACTGCCAAGAACTCCAACTCGACTCCTTCACTTTCGATGATTTTGTCGATGCCATGCAATGGACCTCAACCGACATTGAATGTGACCTTCTGGTCGAGCTGCACTGTGCGGTCTTGAAAAAGCTGGTAAACCATGAAAAGGATGCTGCAGGCGCAATTCAGATATCCCTACCAGACCTCCCCGAGCCAGAGGACTCAGAAGACGAGGAAGAAGAGCAAGAAGAGAGCCGCGTATTAACCCCCACTCCTGAGCCAGACGTCCCGGCTCGACGCACGAGGAGTAGCCTCAATAAGATGGCCTTGGCCGAGCAAGAGAAAGAAACTGCCAAAACACCAAGCATAACCGCTGAGCAAACTCCTCATCGAGCTGCCGAGATGTTCTCCGAAGACTACGGTTGGATCGACCGACTACGGAAACGTGATTTCCGAGCTGGTGGATGGCAGCTCACCATGGTCGGCCTGCTCCATCAACTTGCTGGCCGACCAAGACTAAAACCTGTCTGCGAACGAGTCCTCACCCATCTGGCCCCACTCGACGCTGACCCAAACTTCGAAACAGTCATCTTCCAGTATTCGACCATGGACGTCAACCTTCGTGCCGAAGCTCTGCAAGTGCTGTGTCAGCTGTTCCTCGAGACCAAAGCTGTCAAGCGCTTTCTCGAGGACATGTCTGCCACAATGACGCAATATCGGAAAAAGAAGATTGAGCATCAGCGCAGACGCAAGGAGGCGATTGCCATTCTCAAGAAACTGCACGACGAGAGACGGATATTGGCTCCGCAAGAAAAGTCCCCCAGTCCTGTCGAAGAGCTCGAAGAGCTTCATGACACCGAAAAGATCATTGAAGGTGATACTGAGGAAATCGCCGATTCGGAGGAGGAGCGGTCCCAGCTCGTGGCAACACGATCGCTGCGAAGAGGTAACGACCGTGCAGCAGAGCGGAAACGAAAGCGTAACGAAGAAGCTGAGCGCCGTCGGAAAGAACAAGAAGAGAAAGCGAACAAGGGGAGCAAAGAATACCAAAAGGTCTTGAAAGCCATCGAGAAAGAACGTGATAAGATTGCGGTAGAGGAGGAGCACATCGAGATTGTGGATGGCGATCTCCGCGAAGCCGACGCATACCGGACCCGATGTTTGGGCAAGGATCGCTTCTGCAACAGATATTGGTGGTTCGAACGAAATGCGATGCCCTTCGGAGGCCTGCCCGACTCGAGCACTGCTGACGCCGAGTATGCCAACGGACGACTATGGGTACAAGGCCCAGACGATATGGAACGCATCGGATACATCGATGTGCCTGATGAAGCAAGAAACAATTATTTCCGCTGTTTTCAGATGACGCCGGCCGACCGAAAAGCGTTAGAAGAGGGCTCAACCAATCTACACTATGCCACACAGTGGGGCTTCTACGATGAAGGCGAGGACATTGAGAAATTGATCGAGTGGCTCGACAACCGTGGTCTGCGGGAACTCAAGCTGAAGAAGGAGCTCACCATGCAAAAAGACATCATTGCAAAGCACATGGCGAATCGTGTTAAGTACGTCTACCCCGACCGGGCCAAAGCGAAGGAGAAGGCGGTCAATGGCAACGGCAACAGCAATGGCACTGAAGAATCCGAATCCGAAGACGAAAAGATCATCCCAGCGACCACCCGAATGTCGACCCGCACCAAGACCTATACCGCCGGCATGGAGGAACTCGAGCGAGTCCACCGTTGCCTCCGCTGGAAAAACACCGCAGCCGTCTCCAGCCTCGGACACCGACATGTCGACCCACCACCCGCTCCCACCACCAAATCAAAGAAGAACACGGCCAAGTCGAAGGGTGTTGCGGAAGTGGTCGTTGGCCCTACGACGCGCGGAACCCGAGCAAGCGGCCGAAAGAGCGAGGAGCCCGCCGTGCTTAATCGGCAGGGGAAGCCCGTCACCCGGCAGGGGTCGCGATATAATTTCTAGCATTGCAAGCACGCCACTGTATGCATGGGAGGGTCGCTTGCACTTGTCTGCGTGTCGCATCATCACATCGCTTCAGGTTGAGACAAATCTTGCATTAATCCCGCACTTGATTGTGTTGTCATGCTGCTGCAGGCGCTGTACGAGTATCAGACCAGATTCGGCAATTAAATTTCAAGAGCCAAACGAGAAATCAAAACGACATATGAATGTTCATGTTTTTTATTGGCGTGTACGCACGGGGGACGAAGGGATGAATGAATAGATATACAAGGTACATGGGAGGGGGGATGAGGCTGAATGGGCAGTGTATGACTGCGAGTAGGATCACCCGCGCGCAATAGACCCATGTGTTTTGGGAGTGTATGGAATTAACGTGAGTTGTTAGCATTAAGCATTTTCAGCATTAACCATTCAGCACCGGGGCCGGAGGTTATCAAAAAATGAAATGAAAAAGTGAAGCATGCCCATGGTGCTTCCGGGCGGAATTATTGTTAAAACACGAAAGAAACTTACCTATTACCTTTTTCACATTGTTTAGTATTTATCGCGCTGATTTGACTGGCGGTGCCCGTTATTAGTACTAGTACTCCGTATGTTTTTCTACCAGCCAGTCCAGTGGGAGTGGCCTTCGTGTCGCCCCCACTTGGCACTTGAAAAGCCCAACTTCTAAACAATTCAAAAAGGCGAAAGGTGAAAGGTGAAGCCCATTTGCATGTAATATGAAACGTTCAAATAGAGACAGACCTCAGGTTGTTTATGATCATACTGGGGCACGTGGAGCAAAACGAGGTATACACCCTCACATGTCGAAATGAGCAGTGGCAGATGATTCCCTTCTACGTTCTCTATGGCATTAACAAAGGAAACATGGTTGAAATGAGCAGAATCAGATGAATGCTCTTCGCAATCCGTCACACGTCACCAACGTAAACAGCTTTATTGAACGTTTCGCTCGTCGACCGGCCAGTTGCCGACCACTGCAGCGGGTTGTCAGTGCCACAATCCCATCGTTACAACAATAGTCCTATTACCCCAAGGCGCTATTCCTGCCGAACATGATCTTCGCCTCAATCTCTCTATCATGACGACAAAAGCCATCTTCGGCCATCCTTAGCTCTACTATGGATGATAAGCGCTTCTTGCTCTGGCAAAACAGCCATCTGGTCATACAATATACCCACCGGCAAGAGGAGATGTCTTCCTCCTTGCGGCAATCAGCCGGTGAACGCAACCATTGCGATACCACCCCCTAAACCGTTCGAGGAGCTTGTGCTTTCGATAAGCGAAATTAGACATGGCCACTGTTTCTGAAAACAGTGGTTGGTCGTCCTTGGATGCCTTTTGCCCCATGTAACGACGCCTTCTGCCCGAGCGCTGTTCTTGGCCACGATTAGACGCAGATAGCAAAGAAATCCTCTTGACAGGTGGTGGCACTATCTGTCTCATGACGTGAAGTCGATCTCGACTTCGGATGCCACGCCGACTATACCTACCAGGGCTTGACTGGTAGAGGTCCTTGGTTTCAAGGGAGGACGACGACCCTTTGGGGCTTGAAGGCTTTGCCCGCGTCTCGTTCGTGTACTCAAGCTCTGATCGATTCGGTGAAGATTCGAGACGAGGCTCTGCGAAGCTTGCGGTCCTGCTTTGCGATCTAGGTTCACATAGTTTTGGATGAAATTGAGCTGTTGAAGTTCTTACCGACTCCACTTTGCCTTCTTTGCAGATTTCGGGAGACAGCATAGCGTTGACCGTGTTCTCTTGTCCCCTACTCCTATTTCCCGTTGTCTGGCGAGTACCGTTGTCGATGACCGATGTGGAGGGCTTAAAGGATTGGTCAAGTAAGCCTATACTCAATCCCGTAAAGCCATTCATTGTCGAGACCGGAACAAGATTAGGTTCACGTTTCATGATCGTCTGCTCAGTATGTGACAGTCTTTCATCCGTTGAAGTCCACTCATCGCTCGCTCGGCTATCATTAGTCATGGATCCAGGTTTCGAAGGGAGTTTCAAGTGCTTGTCAAAGAAAGACCCCCTGAGGGATAGATCTTCGCTTCTCGATCGTCGAAATGCTGGCACTTTTGCACCATCTGGATTTTTAAGAAATGGCTGGATCGACTGTCCGCGTGTGGAGACCAAGTTTGGGCTTACATTGGAGTGCCTCCGCCGTTTGGACCCTTTCTGCGTTTGCAGGCTTTCAATATCTGCATAGTCGCCCGACATGAGGGTTTGGTGGCTCTCTTCTGGCTCGGAATTGATCTTGATTTCCGAGTGCAATGACAGCCAGCCATATGGTGGTTGCATATACTTGTCTGTCCTGGATGACATGTAAGTGGCTTCTGACCTTGGATCTGCGCGCAAGCCCTGAGGCAGCTTCTTATCTTCAATATTTACAAACAGACGTCTTGGTAGGAGGCATCGTTGGACAGAGCTCGTCAAGCTTGTGGGAGGATTTGAATCACCCTCATCTGGGATTGTTTCTTTGCAAGGAGATGCGATCGCCGGGTGCAGACCAAATGTGGCTGACTCAAGGGTACGGTCAAGGTTAGAAGCAAGTCCGCAACGGTTGAACGAACTAGAAACCGGGAGAGTTCCAGGTCGCAAACCTAGTGATCCAATGTGATCGTCCAGGAGTGATTCAATGGTTGACTTGTCGTGACCGGCAACATCAATCCGCCTGCTATGGCTTGATGGAGATCTTTCACTGTGCTCTACGCTCTTCGACAGGGGTTGGTCTTTGCAAGCTGGCTGTGGGCCGATGTTGCATGGCCTTTGCGGGGACCTTGCCGATTCCTCCACGCGCGCAAGCCGATTGAAGGAGTTCTTTCCCAAGGAGGCACCTCTTTCATAGCATTCGATAATCTCTTCAATAGGGTCTATGCTCAGGCTCCTGCTGAAACGCTTCCAACTTTCGGATGAGGCCGGTCTTTCAGGTCGTGGGGAGACAATTTCAGAGCCACCACAGGTCGCCACAACTGGTGAAGTCGACGGTCTTGACGTTGACTGGATGTCAATTGAAAGAGGTCTAAACTTGAAACTTGGCAATCGGTACCCCAGACTGTCATTGTGGCCAAGTGCATTTGCCATAGCCGCCGATTTTTGAGCTTGCTTCTGCTTATTAGCAACCGTAATGTTGCGGTGGTCATGCTGACTATCCAAGCTCGGCGAATGTCCTTGGGCAGCTAGGGTTGAAAGCTTTCGTGGAGTACTAGAGGCATTCATGAAAAATGTACCATTGGCTGGGGGAAGCCAGTTGCGAGCCCTGTTTGGGGAAATTTGACGCATGCCTTCCATAGGACAGCCTGATGGTAGCAAAGAATCGTTTACATCTGACTAGGAAGTAATCAGTGCACGTTATTCTACTTTAGCTGGAAACAGACCTGTGTGTATTGTTGCGGCACGTCGCTACAGAAGACACCTTCAAAAGGGGGTTCTTCATCGATCCGCTGTCGCGAAGGCGCGTGGATGCTCCTGCCAGACCTACTGCTCACCTTTCGACTATGGCGACCAGATTGATTGCTCAGACGACGGCAGCGTTTGCTCGGTGCTTCTACCGGAGAAAACATGGCGCGTGAAGCAGTGCTAGAAGGCTGCTGAGCCAAAACGCCCGGCATCTGATGTGATGTTGTATGGTCATTTCGCTCAATGCCATCCCCGTGAATACTTTCGCGATCACTTTGCAAGCCCAAAAGCGGTTTGTAGCTGTCGAACGACTCGCTATAATCGTAGTATGAAGGAGCCATAAACCCTGTCGGAGACGTCTGAGCCGAGCCATCGCATGTCACACCATTAGCACTGCTAATCGCTGACGGACCAGAAGCTGGTGTCAGGTTTCTCCTAAGCGAAGCTCTCACTAGCGGTACCCGCCGAGGGTCCATCTCACGCGAAGGCCGGGTTCGAAACGAGACCGAGGAGGCGCTGCACTCACTGCCCAAATCCTGAATCCTCGTGGCCGAGGGAAAGGATGGTCTAGGAGAGGCTGGATATGGCCAAAAATTCTCTTGTCGAGCATTTTCCATGCAACGATGCTCGTACAAACTGCTCATCCCCGATGATGAAGTCCTTGCAGGCGGAAGTGACCTCGAAACAGGCCATGAATCGCTACTCGTCGCAATGCTGCTCCCAAGGGATGAAATGGAACGATGGCTCAAGCGGTGTTGGACACGTGAATCTCGTGCTGCACGAGTGTGATGGAAGAGGTGTGGAGCAGGATTTAGGTGGCGTCTGTCCATCCGTCGTTGCCAGTGCTCACTCCTTTCATCAGCACTTGGTCGAACAGCATGATTTCCTTTGACCCGGTCCGATCGGCTTTTGAGAGTTCGCCCAGCTCGTGAAGCAGACGGATATTGACGTGACCTGTCGGGCAATCGGGGAAGGACGGAGGAGCTGGCAGTCACTCGCGATTGGGATATCAGAGAGGATTGCGTGGAGGAGCGAGGGCCTCGAGGAGGTCTTTCGGCGAACAAAGCGGCATCTCCAGTTTCTGTACTGCACTTCAGCATCCCCTGGACAGCGAAAGGAGGCGGCTGAGCGCAAGAAGCATCACCAGCTTGAGAGTCGGTGTTTGCTGGTTTATACAAACCACCAGCGGCGACTCGCTGAATGTTTGGTGGGGCTTCACTGAGAGGCATGGGTGATAGCATCATCTATACACATTTATCCATCCTTGCAGACTGTGAGTTTCGGCGGCACAAGAGAGAGTGTTCGCTAGGCTAGCTTGCCCTTGTCGGTCATCATAAGTGCATGCAACTTCAAGGAATGCTATCGTTGATCCATTTGCTGCTGGGAATTCACGTGCTCGGCAAGAGCAACGCAGAGTCCATCTGCTTTAGCTACCGCGAACAGCCTGAGTAGGCACGAGGTTACCGCCCACTAGAAGGAACGGTAAGCATACATGCTCGACATGTGACTTCCTTCACAACACTTTCCTTAGATTGCAGTGGTTCGGCATGATTGTGGCTGTAGCCATCTCGCCTAAGAATCGAGGTTAAGAAAGGCGTATATCAGCGCAAACCCCTCTTATCTTGCTTGTCAGGTCCTGGACAGAAGGAGAAAAGTCAACTCACGGAAATCACGATTCACAAGGCTTATGCCCTCGTAATTGATATTTCTCATTGATACACCTCTGTCAAGTTACGTTGGCATCATTCCGAAAAGACCACCTCCTGCTTGTTTGCCTTGGGTTGAGGTCTTTCTGCTCGACGGTCCTGAGGACGATCTTGAACTTGAAGATACTCTCTTCTTTCTCACTCCTGTCCCTGCTGACGGCCTCGATCTGCCAGCCGTCGTCCCGCCCTTCTTTGTTGCTGCTCCTTTCCAGCGAGCTTGTGAATTCCCTCGGTTACTGGTCCTTGCAATGCTGGTGTTTGCCCTTGGCGGCGCAAAAGTCGGTGTCTGAGACAATTGTTTATTGAAGCAAACCACGTCTGACTCCTCTTGTGCATCGAAGAAACGGCTACGTACCCCTTCGTCAGAGGATGGTCGGTCTTCCTCTCCGTAATCATCAGGTACAATAAAGTCATCATCATCTAAATCTTCGTCATTATGGTCTTCGCCGTTTTGGCTTAGATCCACTCCCAGATCATCACAGACTTTCTTCGTGTTTTTCGTACACTGCTCCAACAGAGCTCCCATCAATTTCCAGAGCTCGTCATTCTGCACACCCGCAATGCGTCGCAGTTCAGTCTTTGTGGTAGGTAGAGCTATGCCGATTTCACGGAGTTTAGTGTCCGAAATTGGATTTCGACGCAGATTCTTTTCCATGACAATTTGTCGCAATCTATCCCTAGTTTCACTGACAAAATTGTCTAGAATGTTTCGGCGCATGTCGTCCAACTCTGCTGATCTTTGGTCTGCAGTGATCGGCGGCCCAGTCGTGTGTGTCTTTGTCGGTCGTGCTACGCCCGCCTTCCTGATCGACGCAAAACCATCCTTGTCTTCAAAAGCCGATTCATCGTCACTATCCGCGACCAGCGGATGGTGCTTTTGCTTTTGACTTTGTTTCTTCTGTCGAGCGACTATAGGTGAGGACACAAATGTGGGTGGCGGCCCAACATCCTCAACTTCATCCTCAACTTCGATCGGGTTGGATTGTCGTGCTCCTTTCGGTTTGGGCTTTGCTTTCGAAGCTCTGGCGCTGGGCTTCTTGCCCGAGGAGAGACGAATCTGCAATTCGAGCTTACTACGCCCGGTCAAGAAATCTCGGTAATTAGGGCCTGGATGAACATATTGGATGGGAAATCCATGCGCATTCTTTTTGTTTTTTTCAACCAAGGCTTCTTCGGCAACGAGATGGTAGAACAAGCGTTCAACATCACCTCTATCGAGATCAGAACCACCCTTGTACTCGCTGAGCGAGCCATACTTGGACTCCACAAAGTTTTTGCTTTTGGCGCCCCGGTAGACGTCCACACAGTGCAGCAGTGTCACATCATGCTTGTGGACCTGTCTCACTAAGCTCAGTATATTTCTTGCGTGTTGTGAAAAGTCCTTGAATTCAAACTGCGCGTCAGACTGGCAATTATCACAACTACCCCTGCAGTCTCGGCGGTTGAAGTGCTCGTTGAAGTAGGCAAGGACCTGGACACGTCGACAGTCAGTCTTGTTTTCACAGAACTGAATCATGTTGCGCAGCATTTGTTTTTGTCGCTCCTTCTGTTCCCGGCTGCCATCGCCATCTTTGATTTGTCGCATTAGTTGTGAACTGTCTCCGTAGCCATAGTATAGATAGCACTGCGAAGGCTGCCCGTCACGACCCGCTCGTCCAGTTTCCTGGTAATAGCCTTCCAAGCTCTTTGGGAGTGAGTGGTGAATCACAAACCTCACGTCCGGTTTATCGATACCCATACCGAAAGCAATAGTAGCTACGATAACATTATATGCCCCGCTTTGCCAACTCTTTTGCACACTGGTCCGCTCCTCCGCAGTCATGCCTGCATGGTAGTGAGTGCAACGGATCCCATGATCTTCGGTCAACTTCTTAGCCACACTTTCGCAAGTCTTTCTTGCCAGGCAATAGATGATGCCTGACTGCTGCTGATGCTGATGCTTAATTGTATCGGCAATGTCTTCAAGGGTGTCAGTGCCTCTCCCAGCTTTCTGCTTCGGCCTAACTTGCCACACCAGATTGGGTCGATTAAAGCTTTGCGTAAACGTCTCGCAGCCTTCAATACCTAAGTTGTCGATTGTGTCCATCTTCACATTCTCGGTGGCAGTGGCGGTGAGGGCCATCACTGGCACGCCCGGAAACTTCTTACGGATTGCTCCCAATCCCTTGTAGTCAGGTCGAAAGTCATGCCCCCATTGGCTGACACAGTGAGCCTCATCAATAACAAGCCGAGCTAGTTTCCGCCGGCGGTACAGGTCCTCGAAATGGCTGATCATCGCAGTGCTTCGGCTGATCATTTCAGGTGTGACGTAGAGTAATTGTATGAACTGCTCCGGTCGGGGACCTTTCAGGCTGCTGAACACTAGCCTTTTATGTTCTGCGGAGACTTCGCTGTTTATGAGGAACGCTTGTACTTTGAGTTTTTGCAGATGATCGACCTGGTCTTGCATGAGACTTAGCAGTGGAGAGATAACGATTGTAACACCATGCGTTTCCCCTGTATGAATGATCGAGGGTAATTGATAGCACAACGACTTGCCACCACCGGTGGGCATCAACACAAAGGTGTCCTTCCCAGCGAGAGTCGCGTTAATCGCCTCTAGTTGATTGTGTCGAAACTCACGAAGGTGGAAGCGTTTCCTCAGAGCAATCGTTACGTCTTTCGACCAGCGGTGGTAATGCAGATTATTTTGTGGTTCAGCCACATGCTGACTTCCTTGCGATGCTGAATTCGGATCGTTTCGCACATTGTTGCTCAACTCTACGAGAGGAGCACGTGTTGACCTTGGGAGACCAGCCCCTTCATTATGTGAAAAGGATTGTTCGTAGTCTTTCACGGCATTGAGCATGTCTTCGTCATCATCCGTAAAGTCCTCATGTTGAGGTGACAACAGGGCCGGACTTCCTATGTTCCTATGTTGGCCATGACTCGGCTCGAAGACCTCGAATTCTTTCTCGTATGTCCTTGTGGTGACTTTTGTAGGGCTGCCCGTATGCCTTGGTGGTGGGAGGCCAGCTCTCTGATGACCACTGCCGCTTTCCTTCTCGGGAGCGGAATACTGTAATGATGGTAGGTTTTGGATCTGTGTTTGCGCGATAGAAGGTGACTTGTGTCTACTGCTTCGACTTGAATCTGGAACAGCTGTTTGGATCTGGGGAGTTCGATAATGTTGCGTTGAAGATACGAGCACTCTCTGAACCGCAAGACCTCTGCCTAGAGCAGGTGTGCAACATTTTTCTTCTGGCTCAAGCAATGAAAGCTCGTCATTTGTTAGACTTGCTCGCGAAATTTCGTTAAGTAAGGACAGCTCAAGGGGTACTGTCTCTGTCTTAAGGCGATAAATCTCTCGAGAAAGGGTTTCCATTTGTTCATCAACTGTATCGTCATCATCGTAAGAACCGTCGATCATGGCCTGTAAATCTAGCTTTCTCTGGTTTCGCTCCGAATGCTTCTTGTTCAAAGCTTTGCTTGCTGTGACGATAGCCGGAAGTGTTTTATTTATCTTCGCTTTCGTCTGTTGCAAATCGGTTTCAAGATATGGAGGGGGGTTCTCGCCTTCGCAACGATAGCTCATGATTGTCCTTCGAACTTCCTTGAGATGATTCTGCAACCGTGACAGCAAGGCCTCAAATTGAGCTTGCGAAGCATCTCGACACTGCTGAATTAGGGCCTGTTGTTCTGTTGTTATCACTTCGTTCATCTGAGATCTTGCTTCTGCGGTTGGTCGCACTTGCGAAGCCGGTGGTGGGAGGGTGATTTTGCCAAATGTGCAGTCTTTTACCAACTTCTCTTTCACCGGAACCAGCTCGTCAGGCTCATCTTTGATGGGCTCTCGATTGCTGCCCACAGGGGATTTCAGCTTTTCAGGCTCCCTTGCAGCATTGGAAGGCAAGTTGCGACATTTTTCAACGGGTGATGTTCCAACTTGCTTTGCAGTATCGGAGCTTGGCCACGCTTCAGGGCGACGAGGAGGGTCTATGTTTTGGTGTTCTGTAGAAGACGGCTCTCTCTTCTGCCTCTTCTTGTCACCTGTGGATGGCGGCACTGAAGGCGATTCGGAGACCGAGCAGTAGCGACTTGAAGTGCGTTCTGGAGAGTCGGGTTGAGAGGAGCTCCGTTTCAGGCCGGTGGACCCCATCTGTGACAATACTTCAATATCGTCGAACAACATGTTGTCCAAGTGATCTTCGTCCTCATCTTCATCCGGACTCGCCTTTGCTTGCTTTGGATGCCGAGGCTTTTGCGTGCCCATTCCGTCGTCGTCGTCGTCGTCGTCGTCCTTCCCACTATGGTTGTGCCCTCGTTCAATAATGTGTCTGGTTACTGCGTCGGCCAAAAATTCACCGCTTGTGCGTTTCCGTCCTCTGATCGAGACAGGTTCCACCCTAGCAGCAGACTCCTCATTCCACAGTCTCACCGGCGTTCCAAAATTTCCAAATGACGAGGTAGTATGGTTTTCATTCTCCACATCAATGTCTCCCATATCAACATCATCGATATCTTCAATGTCAACGACAACAACGACACTATCGGTACAATTCGTGGCTGGAGTTTGTTGGACTAAAGCTCGAGTCAACACTGGTGTCGGTGCTGGTTTAACGGACGCTGGAGGAAGTCGTGGGCTTGCGGCGGCAGGTGAGGCAGAGCTGGCGGGCGTGGGTAAGGCATTCATTGGTGGTCGTTGTATCAACCGTGATCGAGTTCCATTTTGTGGTGCAAGTTGCAAGCGAGCCATGTCTTGTTGCTCTCGTAGCACTGTCTCGTCGTCATCGAGCTCCCTTCCTTTCGAGTCCGGCGGTAACGGTACGATATATTCGAGGCTTGTATCTTGGGGAGTGCTCTTTTGTGAAAGAAGCCATGCTAGACAGTTGTGCAAGTTGTTCTTAGTCATATGCGCTTGGTGACACTGAAGTCATTGCTGTTGTCTTTCGTGCTCAAAACCGCAGCTGAGTGCCTTCGAAAGAGCTGCGACTTGGTCCGTCAGCAAACAACCACGATTGCTCGTCATTGTAAATACTTCTCATGTGATCCACGCGTCAACGAACTCGAGCGCGTCGCGCTACGTGCGCAACCGTATGAATCTTCTCCGCATGAATGAATACTTTACCGCACCAGACCAGGACCTGTCGAATTCACAATAGTAAGCGCTCTCTGAAGACTGAATGCCTGTGACCTCTTTTGCGCTTCTTTCGACTTGCTTTTAGCTTCAGTGTGCCACCGTGACCAGCAAGACTCTGACCCGTCACGAAGGTTGCACTCGATATAGTTCAACTGCTATGAGAATGTCTCCAGGCATCCTATTTTGTGGCAGATTCTAGATTGAACATACGCATCGCCCTCAGATCACATGTTGCCTCGCTCTCGCATCCAAACTCTCAGGTGTGGTTGTTGATCTAACTCGGACAGGGCATCCATCCGTATCTTTAACCCGGTCAGTAGTTAATAGAGTTACGCGACATTAGCGTTGTTCCCCTTAGATCGGGCTAGAATGATAACATGAAAGCTTCGTCATTTTCTGGTTGCCTTCTGTCACGCAACAGTGGATAGAACATCTTTCAGCAAATGTGGCTGTCATTGCAAAAAGGAAGACCGGCTTCTTGCCATCAATCTGGCTTTCACTATGAAGGTTGTTCTATCTGGCAGCACTGGCTACATTGGGGGTGAAGTCCTTACCCAATGCCTCAATCATCCATCTATAACTTCTGTTGTCATTCTTACTCGCCGAAATCCCGGAACCTTGGCTGAGAATGCCAAAGCAAAAGTGATCCTTGTGGACGACTTTACCTCGTATGATGACGACTCCGTCAATGAGTTAAGAACGGCTGATGCCGCCATTTGGTGTCTGGGAACATTCAATGGGAATGAGAGGGTCGATATTGAATATCCTCTCGCCTTCATCGCAGCTATCAAGACGCGACCTCCTGGATCGGCACCTTTTCGATACGTCCAATTGGGAGGCGCTTTCACCGAACCACCTCCGAAAGACGGCGAAAAGGAGCGTGCCTTATGGTTCTACGCTAATGGACGCCGGGTCAGAGGCGCGGCAGAGGCAAGAGTGTTGGAATCTGCAGACGATGATTCCCAGAGTGCACTCACGGTTTACCTGGTTAAGCCAGGTGCTGTGCTGTCCAAGAACGCCGCTTTCCTTGAGAAATGGGTTTTGGGGGACTCTTTGTCCATCCGAATCGATGAGCTTGCAGCTACGATGGTTGACCTAGCGGTAAATGGAAGTGAACAAAAGATGTTCAATAACAAGGAGATCATAATGTATGGGAGGAGATTGCAACAATCAATCTGAAAACTGCTCCTCGCATATGGCGCAGAGCTGTTGATACTGTGATCGCATAGACCACACAAATTACCAAATTGTCATTGCACACGAGTGGTACTGTTTTTCTCTTCGTACACTGAATCAGCGCTAGTGGTTGTTCTGAGAGCGTTCTTCAGAACCACATTTGTGCCATTCTGCCTGCGAACTTATAAGTTGCTGATGTCGAACTCGCGTGACAGCTCCAGTGAAGACTGTAGAGAATCTCTAATCTTTGTAATTAGAGTCATCAATTCATTTGCAAGAGGCTCAACTTGAGCGATGACTGTCTGTGATGATAATTCGTACAGCGCATAATTAGAGCGAGTCGCATAATTTTAATTGAGATGTTCTAGTGATAGCTTAGACCCATTCAGTCTCACGAACTAAAAACTGTACGAGTACCTGGCTACAACATCTGTAAAGGTATGTGCTTAATTCTTAGTAGTCCGCCTTTAACTCAGCGAGGGCGCACTTAGATCCGAGAATCGAAATCAAGACAGGGTCTCAAGTAAGCACCGCTTGTATCTGAAAGCTTCACAAGGACCGGGAGAATTTTAAACGGAAGTCGGGAGACACGGTGTCTCGGCAGGTCAGCCGAGCAACCTGTTCACCATTTCCTTTTCGCTATACTTGGGTCCTGCCGTGTTAACTCTTAAACCAGTTGACTGATGGTTTCGAGTTTCGAGTTTTGATACTCATGATCCGCATAATGATGCGTTGACTTCGCTTGAAGAAATTCCTTGTCGTATTATAAATGGTCAAGTAAACAATCCGAGATCAAGATCTACATGGCCGGGTTTGCTACTCTGCTGCACACGCAAATACTCGGCTCTTGATCTGAGGGCAAGATGGCCAAAGATAAGAAAAAGAAGTCTGCAGAGCAGAAAGCAGCAAAGCAAGTGAAGCAAAACAAGAAAGCTGCAAAAGGCGAGAAAAAGGTCAAAGCAAAAGCAACTAATGTCGATAGTGATGTCGAAGACGACATCGACCTTGATAGGGTCCTTGCTGAATATGCTGAGCAACAAGCTAAATTCTTGAAAGTTACGGAGAAGCCGTGTCCTGCTCCATCTCCTCGCTCTTCAGCAAGTATCATCGCTTCGCCAGCGAATCGAAATGAGCTTTTCCTCTTTGGAGGCGAATACTACGACGGCACCTCAGCACTGTTCTATAATGACCTCTTTGTGTACCAGATAAACCAAGGTGAGTGGCGACAGGTGACGTCTCCGAACAGCCCTTTGCCAAGGAGTGGTCATGCATGGTGCCGCGGTGGAAATACCGGAGGAATTTGGCTATTTGGCGGAGAGTTCAGCTCTCCAAAACAAGGCACATTCTACCACTACAACGACTTCTGGCATCTAGATCCTAGCACACGTGAATGGACACGGATGGAGTCGAAAGGCAAAAACAAATCCCCCCCAGCACGAAGTGGGCATCGGATGACTTTCTGGAAGAACTATATACTGCTTTTCGGTGGGTTTCAAGACACGTCTCAGCAAACCAAGTACTTGCAGGATACCTGGGTTTACGATGTTCGTGAAAACACTTGGCACGAGTTCAAGCTGCCTCCCGCTGCGCAAAAGCCCGGCGCTCGCTCATCTTGTAGTTTTCTACCCCACGAGTCTGGAGCTGCCTTGTTCGGAGGTTACTCTAGAGTCAAGGCAACGATGGCAATCAAGCAACAAAACAGGCAAACGCAGGGCAAGGGAGGACCGTCAAGGAACGTTTTGAAACCCATGATACATCAGGACTCATGGTTCTTACGCATGAGCCTGCCGAGCGGGGAGCTAGTTCCAGGAACCTGTCCCAGCATGCGTTGGGAGCGGCGCAAAACACCTGCCAACGCTGCCAATCCTCCCCGTGCAGGAATCACAATGTCATATCACAAAGGTCGAGGAGTCTTCTTCGGCGGTGTCCACGACAAGGAAGACAGCGAAGAATCCATCGACTCTGAGTTCTTCCAGGGCCTCTTCGTATACAACATCGATCGCAACAGAATGTTTCCGCTCTCTTTACGAAGGCCAAAGGCCAATGCAAAGACGAGGAGCAACGCAGCTAGAACTCGAAACCGAGGAAAAGCTGACGAGGAAGAGCTGTTGCGAAATCTTGCCGCTCTCGAAACTACAGGTGCGATTGATGAGAACGTAGACATCGAAATGAGCATGGGCGTGGGCAGAGATGAAGAAGCAGACGATGAAGATAAGAAGGACTATCCAGTACGATTTGAGTTTCCACATCCACGGTTCAATGCCCTTCTCGCAGTGCAAGAAGACACTCTGTACGTCTACGGGGGCACATTTGAACGCAAAGACATCGAAGTCACCTTCTCGGATTTGTACGCAATCGATCTGAACAAGCTTGATGGCGTTAAGGAGCTTTACTACGTGGAGCCTGCAAACCTGCAAGCAGTGGCCGAAGAAAGCGAAGAAGAGTCTGAGGACGAAGACATGGACATGGACGTTGATGAGGCGGACTCTGAAGAATCCGAGGCTGATCGAGTGTTCTCTCCTCAAGCGACTGAATCGGTTGCAAGTACTGAAGACACAAGCGACACTTTGGCAACAAATCAAGCTGAATCTACAGAGGTTGAAATGGAGAACCTGGCTTCTCAAGATCCCAGGCCTTTTCCGCGACCTTTTGAGAGTCGCGCAGAGTTTTTTCGGAGGACTACGAACGAATGGCAAAAGTATGTGCTTGATTTTGTGCGGGATGCCTCGTCTTTGTCTATCAAAGAGCTTCGGGAGAAGGGCTTCCAAAAGGCAGAGGAGAGATGGTGGGATTGTCGAGAAGAGGTCCAGGCGCTCGAAGACGAGCAGGAAGCGGCAGGCATCGGTGATGTGGTCAGCTTGAATGACAAGGCAGAAACAGGAGGCACTGGCCGAAGACGATGAGTACGACGGCCGGTGAGTTAATTCGCGGCGCACAATATTCCACATTCGAACAAACATCGAGTTAGCGGACTGATTTTGTGCCGCTTGGTGACATCATGGATATCAGTCTCCAAGTCACTCATGCTTAACACTGCACCACCAAGATATACATAAGAGTTTTGGTTACCACAGATGTCACTTCTAAATTGCATCCACGATTCTTCAATCTCTGCAAGGTCTAATTTGCTATGAACTTGCTTCAATTCGAGAGCTTTTACTCTTTCGCGTGAAATGTTGGCAGGGGCTATGCATCTACTGCCCCCAGCATCTCTCCGCATATCCTTGCTCTGCAAACTTTCTCGGGCAACATGTCTCGCAGTATCGTCAAGCTCACGCCAAGCAACGACGAAGCCCTAAAGGCTAGAGCCCATCACAATGGCAATCCACCTACATCGTTCAAGAACCCCTGGCCCTCTGCGGCGGCGGTTCCATTCTCCAAAGTCTTTGAGACTAAGTTTTTTCGTACTGCCGACAAGAACAATGTACCTGTACCGCCAGATCGTAAGGGGTTAGTGCCTGTCAGAAAGCCAGACTGGGGTTCATCATCTCCGCAGAAACTCAAAGCAACATGGTTAGGCCATGCGAGCTTTCTTATCGAAACAGGCTCAGCAGACGGCAGGGGAGTAAGAGTCCTGTTGGATCCGGTTTTCAGCGAGCGAACTTCCCCTGTTCAATGGTTCGGGCCGAAGAGGTACAACCCAACCCCTTGTGCGGTAGACGAGCTTCCAGAGGTTGACCTTATCGCTATCAGCCACAATCATTACGACCACCTGGACTCGTGGACGATCAAGGAGGTTTGGCGTGCTTCCCAAGCTCGGGGTCAGACTCCGCTGATAGCTTGTGCACTCGGAAATAAGTACTTCTTTGAGACGCTTTTGCCCGGAATTCAAGCCAGCGACATCATCGAGCTGGACTGGTGGGAAGGTGTACACATTAGCATTGCCAAGGTGGGTTCCATCCAGCTGATATGCACGCCTGCGCAACATACCAGTGCTCGAGGTGTAAATGATAAGGACAAAGCATTGTGGTGTTCTTGGATTGTCCGTGAAGCGATGGATTCTCAGATCGGAAAGTCGCTCTTCTTTGCAGGCGACACTGGATACCGCCGAGTAGTTAGCCCGCATCCCACCGAGGAAGAAGAGGACTCGATGCCTCGATGCCCTGCTTTCAAAGAGATCGGTGAGCATTATGGGCCATTTGATTTGGCATTACTACCGATTGGTCTCTATTCACCGCGAGACTGCTCAAGTTCAATCCACTGTGCACCGGACGACTCAGTTTGTGTGCATTTTGATATCAAGAGTAAAAAGAGTATTGGGATGCATTTCGGCACAGTGAGAGGGGGACTTTCTGCGGCTTACGAAGATGTGTTAGAGCCGCCGAGAAGATGGAGAGAAGTGTGCGAAAAGAAGGGGCTGAGCTGGGGAGACGAAGCCGGGCTGTGCGATATTGGGGAGACAGTATTGGTATGACATGCGTGGTGTCTCAATACGAACGCTCCAACTTCCAGCTAAGATGGTATTGTCGTGACTGCGAGCACGCACACCTTGAGACATCGTTCACAAGGTTTGTGCTTGATGCGCAAGTAATCCACGAGCTGCACGACCCTCAAGTGGACGCTGTGCGGGAGATGATAGTCGTTGTGGTGGGCAAGTAACTCATCTACTCGCGGACGGCAAAGTGAAAGGGGTCGATTTGTTTTGGCTGGCTCGTAAAATCACACTGCCAAGGGGCAAGAGAGTATCGGATGACTTTCCTCTTTTATGAGTCTCGCTGGCTGGCTCTGGTTGGCTTCTGAAACGGTCCGGGAAACTTTTTGGCCGCGGCTTTGATTTCTCTCCCGTCCCACACCATGAACCTGACATGACATATCGTGCCATCTCTCCATGGACAGCACCGTCGGTATTGTCGCGAGCCCTCTCTCGTTCGGGTCATGAGATTAGATTCCCACCATGTCACCGCTGCATCGCCTCTATATCGTTACAGCATGGCTCTACATCGTCATCAGTCTCCTCGAATACTGGATTGAGTCCAGCCGGGCGGTGGCGTCTGCATTCGAAGCCGAGCTCTCTTCAGCCTGACTCGGATGTGCGGCAACTTCGCCCTGCGTCCTCGAATGCACGATGGATCACGCGGCAGAAATCCGACCGGTTTGCGAAAGAAGCCAAAGTGCAGAACCTCAAGTCTCGTGCAGCCTTCAAACTGCTGCAGATCAATGATCGCTACCGCATCTTCCGGCCTGGGATGACAGTGGTCGATCTCGGCTTTGCACCGGGCAGTTGGAGTCAAGTCGCTATTGACCTTGTTCGACCGGGATTGGGGAGAGTGGTTGGTGTTGATGTGATACCTGTGGCACCACCCAAGGGCGTCAGTGGTATCCAAGGAGACTTCCTGAGTCCTGACACCCAAGAGCGAGTGCGAGATCTGCTGAGGGATGAGAACGGAGGTCGGGCAAGACCACAACCTTTGCTACTGGATGCCGTCGAGCAAGAAGAGCCTAGCTATATCGAGCGGGAACGCGCAGCCACTTCAGACGACGAAAGCAAGAGTAGTACCGGTGAGGATAGGGAACATTGCGACAAGGTCGTCGATGTGGTCTTGAGTGACATGTCAGCACCCTGGGAAATCACGTCTGGTCTGTGGAAGAATAGTTTGAGTAACCCGTATTACAGGATGATGAACACAAGCGGAAACAAGTTCAAAGACCATGCTGGCAGTATGGTGAGTAGCGCACAATATCTAACTTCTTGGCTCGCGTTGGCTGATGCGTCGTTTAGGACCTCTGTCGTGCTGCCCTCTATTTCGCCTATGACACTCTCAAGGTCGGAGGTCACTTGGTGTGCAAGTTCTACCAGGGCGTCGAAGACAAGACGTTTGAAAGGCAACTCAAGGCAATGTTCCACAAGGTACATCGTGAAAAGCCAGAAAGCTCGAGATCAGAGTCAAAGGAGGCTTTTTTCGTCTGTGTCAAGAAGTCCGCCAAGGTTGACAGGAATGCTGTTTTCGATGAGGGCACATGAATCCAGCCCCGGCAGGATGTAGATCCGACTACTCAATACAAACACGACACTACATCTTCTATCTATACTGAAAGTGTTGCACAAGGGCAAAAACATCTACCAAGGACTTGGTTAGAAGGTATATTACAACAGCTCGCCCTCGGAGTTGTCGAATTCGTCACCTTCCTCAAAAGCAGCCTCGATCTCCGCCGCCGCAGCTTCAGCCCGCCGTTGGACCTCTTTCAGACCACTGAGCTCTTCTACATAGTCCTTGCTGTTCAGGGCCTTTTGGACAAAGTCCCAGCCGTCTTGTCTGTATGCCTCGACTATCTTGTCAGAGCAAGCACTACAGCAGTCATAACTTCTGCCAATAACATTCACATTGGTGAAGTTTGACAAAAACCCGCGTATCGTATGCGGTACGACTCCAAGCGGATGATCGCCTCTATCCGCGTCGCTGGATTTTGGAGCTGCTGCTCGTGCACCGTCGGGATGTTGGAGAATTGATACCAGCATTTCCACGAGCAGTGCCGATGCGATCGCGGCTCCTCCTGGTCGCGTCACTGTACATTGCTGGTCTAGCGTTCGATCTTGCATCGAGTCTTGTGGTGCAACCACATCGTTGCAGAAATAACACCCGAGCTCTGCTTGCGAATCGTTCTCTCCTTTGACGCCGTGTCTCATCACAACATACGTGTCGAAGCCGAGCGCGGCATTCATTACAATCTTGCCTGCAGATTTGCCCATGACTGTCGGCAGCCATCTCGATTCTCTAGTATCCATCAGCTCCAGGATCACGTCATGCTCTTCGATGAGAGACTGTAATTTTTCGAACTCGGTTCGAGTCTGGCCGGGGTCAGTAACTGGGTGGCCAATCATCGGCACGCTCATGACAACTCCCTCGGCATTAACGCCTGGGTAGATCTCTCGCAGGGCCTCGGCAGCCCGTAGCGCCTTCTGTTTTCCGCCGCTTTGGCAATCCTCAAAGGTGAAAAGAGGCTGTCGAACGGGATTAGAATAGGACACTTTGGCATTATCGACGAATGTGATCTTGCGCACCCCCCAGCCCATCAAATTCCTTGATACGTAGCTTCCGAGCGTGCCCGCTCCCAGCAGTAAGCATCTGGTGTTTTTGATCTTGTCGAGATCCAGGTTCGGCGATATGCGCCACTTCATCAACTTGAGGTTGAGGTCCACAGACGAATCCGCCAGCTTTTTCGGATCCATGTATTCGGTCAGATCGGCCAGCCGCCCAGCGAGCTTGCCGGAGGAGTTTCTCTCCCACCCAACCACCTTGGGCATATCACTTTCGTTGGTCGCTGTTTGAGCTTCTTGGCCGCCCCTTTTCTCCTTGGGTCTGGAGATTTCCATGTCAAAGATAATGCTCCTTCCCGCATCGCGACGAGCCGTAGTCTCCCGGTAACACAGGATCTGCATGCGATCCCTCTTCCACCGCTGGCGCACCAGCACCAGCAAGTTCCGCAACATCCAGCCGGGCGCCGCCTTGCCGTTCTGCGCCGTGTAGTTGGACGGATCGGCAAAGCACACAAAGCAGTCGTCCGCGTACTCGCCCTCGAAAAAGCCGCTCTCGTACGCACTCAGCGAGCTGACCACCCACCGAAAGCCCAACTGACTGAACGAGTACCGCGGCGGCTCGGCGCCTTCAGGTCTGTCGTGGTCCGTTGATTTGCCGCCCGACCGACGGCTCTTCTTGGCCAAGAAGAACCCGTGCTGCCTCGCATCGACCGTCGCCTTCCACGCCTCCACCTCGCCCGCCAGCACCTCGCTCTCCATGCTCGACAGCACCTTCGGCACATAGTCGCCGCTGCTGGCGTCCACAGGCGTCCACGGCGGCTCCATGACCAGCGCGGGGAACGCAAACCAGTAGCTGAAGCGATACTTTTTCAGATCGGCAAAGCAGATCACCACAAAGCCCGCCAGCAGGCTCGGGCACGAGTAGATGGAGCCGTCGTTGATGGCGTCCCAAACCTGCCGGCCTGCGGTCTGGATCACGTGCAGCTTGTCGAGACGGCGGTAGTCCTCGACGGTGTTGACGTTTCTGATGGTGCCCTCGGCGCGGTAGTAGTTCCCGTTGCTGCCGCCGGGGAGGGCGTCGGCCGTCAGCGCGTTGCCGTGGATCTGCATGCGGCAGGAGTGCTCTTTGGCATCGCTCGGCCGGATCTCGTACAGGCCCAGCACCCTGCGCGCTGAGTCGTCGAGCTTGTCTGTGTCGATCTTGTGCGACGCTAGCGATGCGTAGAAGGGGATTTCAATGTCTGACACGAAGGGCACGTACTGCATTGTTGGTTGGAAACTGTAGGTCGTACGTACTAGTATCGTGTTGTAATTCGGATATTGTGCGAAAATATTGGTGAACTCTGATGCCCTTTTTGTCTGCTCAAGCTTTCTCCTTGCGCTATAAACTCCGAATCTGACTAGTGGTTTTCGCTTCGACTTGGGGGTTGTAAGTACAGAGTCGGTATATATCAAGCGCGTATGTGTCCACTCGCCACTCTCTGCTTACCTAACGTTCCTCGTTTCTTTAAAAACGGCAAGACCGGAGTTGTTGTTGGGTTGTTGTTGTTGTAGAATCCCAGATACTATCGATACTAATAGAAAGAATTGCGACACATGTGAAGGTGACCACTGGAACGAAAAACAGCCGCAAATTGAAACAATCGTCGTTCAGTGCGCCGCCAACTTGAACCACCAAATATGGGGAGTTGAAGTCTAATAGTGGTGGCTTGGTGGTTGTCTCTTGTTCACATACCCTTGCTGTAACAGAGGTAGAATGGGTAGCTTACACACTATTACATGGACAAAATGCGACTGGTTAGGTAGTATCCAAGTAACGCGATTTACATCTAGGTAGGTAAGGACTGCAGGTAGTAGTACTATTGTAGGTGCAGCGCGTGCAGTGGCCAGTCGCCAGTGGCCAACCGGAAGCGGGGAAGTGGAGCTTTTCGAGCGGGAGCCTGCCACTGGCCTCACACGCGGGCGGTCGTCCTGATCACGTCCCATGTGTCGTCAACCACTCGACACTTGACCTGAGGTGACCTGAGTCCTTTGACTGAGGAATTACTGAAAAGCTCGCATGGCTCAAGAAGTATGGCAGTGATACTTTGAAAGCTAAATGAAGTCTAGTATGGAAGCGCCTCATGATGTGTTCTTTCGTATCTATTATTCCCTATTGATTTCGTTGCTGAAAATGAGGACTTGGAATTTTGATGGGAAAAAGGCCTACTGATAGCCTTAGGGGTCACGAGTGCCTATTCGTATAATGTGTGGCTCAAGGGAAACCACTTATGCGCTTTGTCAGTTGAATTGTACGAATGATGCATGGTGGGAGTGGCACGTTGTTTTAGCGTACTGGATGAGCACCATTTAGTGTGGGATCTGGGCAATTCAGATAGAAGGGACTTTTCTACACCTGCGACCTCGTGGCGTTTGGTTCATAGCACAGTTCAAGTGCGAAAGTTATTAGACGTTGATTGGCATCGCTCTCGTGGTCGGGTGCCTGCATGTCCAGCTTACATGGGGCGTGATGGGGTCAAAGAATATAACGAGGCTGAGCGAAGCACGTCGCTGCTCAAGCTGAATTGCACTGCAAGGAGACAGTATAGAGACGTTCGTACAAGGCCTGACCGTTACTTGGTTTTCTGCCTATGTATTCTATCTGGCAAGACTTTTTGGAGGTGACCCCCCCAATCTACTCGTACCGCACCAATCGTAGCTAGAACGGAGGAAGCCAGAACGGGTAGCCGCCGTTTTTGACCCTGAACACACTTATCAGAAAGCTGTACATTCCAAAAATGACAGTAGCCCAAATGATGGCAGCAATTTGCTGAGTCTGCGGGTCTTTTATTCGCGGGACTTTCAGACCCAGGGAGATGGTAGCGAAGGACAGGACAGCATCTGGCACGAAGTTAGCAATGTCCCACTACATTGGCCAGCTGTTTGCAGACTTACAAACCGCAGCAATGATCTGTGTCTCGATTCCAAATTGGTTGGAGAAGCCACCGGCGAAATAGGTGATGCCACCTCTTCCGTTGCCCGAAACATACGGCACCTTTCTGATGTGATTGTACATGTGGCCACTGGTGAACATCAACACCATGATCAAGCTGGCCACAGCCCACAGGTTTCTGTTCTGGATGACAGGCAAGACGTAGGGGTACGCGACGGTGCCCAAGGTAAAGACTCCGGTCAAGATGGTGACGGTGGTGACCAGCTTGGTCCAGTTGAAGGGACGGCTGAGCTGAGGATATTCGCCGGGCGGGAGGTGGCGTTGCAGCCAGCCGTAAATGCCTTCTGCCGATTGGGGCGCGAGGAAATCGAAGCGGATGGGTTGGCCATCTGGCGAGGCGTTGGCGCCTGTTGTGGGGGGGAAGAGGAAGAGGACTGGAGCTGTTTGAAGTTGATGCTTTGTTTCATGTTGTCAGCTGTCGTCTTGGTGCCCGCATGATCAGGTCAGGTCAGGCTCCTTACCTTGATGAAGATATTCCGCCCCTGATCAAAATCCAGAGTAGCAAACAGCACCCGATGCCGGCCCTTCTTGTCACCCTTTTGCCAGCTCTTGGCAATCACATCCCATTCTGGAGAGAAGTCCCGGCAGATACCGCAGGCATACTTGGCGTCGAGGGCCGTGAGGATGACTGCAGCGTAGTAGTCTCGTGGTGCAGCGGTCAATTCATCGTACGTCTGTTCGTTTAGCACCACCGGTGACTGCTTTTTGTGGTAGACATCAAAGGCTGAAGGAGCTTTTCTGGCTGCCACTGCTGATATGGAGAGTGCCGCTGCTGCCAGCAACGAGAGGAACCTCATATTTCGTCCTGACTTTAGTTTGGATCGATATATGGAGGCTCATGTGTGGCCATCAGGCTTCGTGGTCTCTTCGTAGGAGCGAGCAAACCAAGCAAACCAAGCAAACGCGTCATCTTGTCGTAACACGACCCGCCTAAGGCTTGGCACTGGCCGGTGCAGCGCTAGTCCTAATATGAGCGGTAAACAAATATCCCGCTTCGCGATGCAATATTGAATTGCACTGATGAGTTAGTGACGATACTACTTTCACACTCCGCGTTGTGTTTGGACGATTATCAGCTCAGGCTTTCGTCGACATGAACACTTCAATGCAAAGCGCACTGGAAAGTGCGTTGCTGGAACTCAACTTCGAGCGGGCGAAACACGAAGCGGCGCAAATCTACGAGGACGAGCGAGCACGTAGGCTGAGGGTCAACGTCTTGCTTCGGGAGGATAAGAGTGATGAATTACAGGAGCAGCTAGAACAGATCCAGGATGTGGACTTGAAACAGTCTGAGGACCTTGTTGCAGATCTTCAAGGTCAGCTAAGAGAGCTGGAACAGCGGTATCAGAGAGTACAGGCCGAGTTGAAGGCGAGCACGCGCAGCATCGACAACTACCAAAACGAGCTGAATGCGCTCAATACATTGAGGACAGAATCGTCCAAAACGATGGCCGACAAACTGGCCATGCAGCGAGAACTCAACACTCTCAAACCCGAACTGGACCATCTACGCTCTCTGACCTCGACGCAGGAGAACATTCTGGCAGACAAATTATCGCTTCAACGAGAACTTGCAACTGTGCAGGTGGAGCTGCAAAACGAGAAGCGGACTGTTGAACGACTGAAGCAGAAAGGGCAGGCCAGTGAAGAACTCAGCGAAGAGTTGGACGACCTGAAACAGCAACTGGCCAAAGAACGAAAACAGGTCCAGAGACTTGAACGCCAAAACACCAAGCATGCAAATGAACAGTCTGCCGCTGATTCTGCTCTCGCAGACGAACTTGAGAGCGTGAAAGAGAGCCTTGCAGAAGCCAAGCGACGCGCAGCGCGAGCCGAACAAGCCCTGGAGAAGGCGACCATTCATCAAGACGCGTCCAATACAGACAAGGCCCTCCTAGAAGAGCTCAGAAAAGACCTCGCCAGAGAAAAGAAGGCACTCCAAAAAGCCGAGCGCGAACAGCTCAAGAAGAACGCCGAATGGGACAGCCAGAAGGAAAGCCTGGAGTCGAAGCTCGACGCCTTCCGCACCAAGCTCCGGACCACCAAAGAGCAGCTCCGAGAGGCGCAAGAAGAGCTCGAGCGGCGAGAGCAAGCCGTGTTCGCAGAATCAGCAGCCGCCACCAAAGCCCGCATGAACCGCCGATCAGTGAGCGTAGAGCCCAGCCAAACACAGAGCCAGATGGCGAATCCTCGAAAGCGGAATGTGGCGCGCTTCGATCCAGACATGACCATCGGCACCCCTGGTAATGGCGGACCTGCTGCGAAGAGGTCGAGACTGACGGGGAGCAACGTGGGCGACAAGTCAACGTTCTCCATCACACCGTTTCTCAACAAGACCATGACCATTCTGCCGGACAGCCCGAATGCGGTGATGAACACGACCATCAATGAGATTGCAGAGGAGGCGGAGCGCGAAGCTGTAGCGCTGCAAGTGGAAAGCAAGAAGAAAAAGAAGCCTGCTGCTGCTGCCAGCACAGAAAAGACCATGGCACCAGCACCAGCAGCACCAAAAGACAAGACCGCCAGCAAAGGCAAAGCAAGCAAAGCGACGCTAAGCACTGGGACAAGTCGTGCAAGTACGACAACAGTGCGGGCACCGTCTCTCGCGAAAGTGGTGGAAGAAGATGACAATGACGACGACGACGAGGAGGCTGGTGAGCAGGCGGAAATCTCGCCGACCGAGTCATCAAAGCCGACAGAGGGGGTGTCGACAGTCGCTGACACCACAGCCTTCCAGGTGAAGAAGAAGAAACTCCTCGTCGCGCGGGCGAATATCTTCGATGACGATGAGCCAGGGGGTGTCAAAAAGGGGCGTGCAGGGGGTTTGAAGAAGGTCAACTTAGGCGGGCTTGGACTTGGGCTCGGTAAGAACAACAACAACAACAAGCCTCGGGTGCTGGCTGAGTTTTCGCCGCTGAAGAAAGACCGGAAGATGGCGATGGGGATGGGGATGGCGGCTGCTGCTGTTGGCGCGTGAATGGTCGCCAGGGGATCAGAAAACGGGAGTGTGTGTATGCACGCGACAAACGAGTGTTTTTCGTTTCGTATAGCAATTGAAGAGAAATTTCAAACCTGTTGAACGGGGCCTGTGCTAAAAGAGCGACGGCGACGACGACGACGACAACTCAATTCAATCCCTATTTTCGGTCTCGTTCCCGTTTCTAACTATGACCAAATCCTGAGTCTCTCCCGATTCAGCAGCAGCCTGCGGCGCCAGCAACCCGTCTCCCTTCGACGGACTGTACTGCCTCAAGCGGACGCCGGCCTCAGCCAGCACGCAGCGACTGCTCTCGTCCATGTTGTAGCTCTGGCTGTAGACGACCTCCTTGACGCCGACCTGGGCGATCTTGACACTGCAGGTCAGGCACGGGCAGGTGTCGCAGTACAGTACGGCGCCGTCGCGGATGCGCTCGCGGCCGGCCTCCAGCAGCGCGTTCTCTTCGGCGTGCAGGCACAGGCACGTGCTGAGCGCGGCGCCGCCCGTGCTGCCCGAGGTGTTGCACCGCGGACACCCGCCGTGGTTGCAGTTGGTCAGCCCGCGCGGCGTGCCGTTGTAGCCCGTGCTGAGGATCCGGTGGTTGAGCGTCAGCACGCACCCGACCCGGCGTTTCATGCAGTTGCTCCGCAGCGACGCCAAGTGCGCTAGGTGCATGAAGTAGGCGTCCCAGGGGGGCCGGAGGCGCGATTCTGAGGCCAGGGAGAGCGTGCTGAGGTGCTGGAAGTAGGCTGCGATGCTGGCGTGTGCGTTGAGGATTTGCAGGTGCGAGCGGGAGTGCAGTCCTGCTTTGCCTGGGTCGATCTCGTTTGCTGGGGCTGGGCTTGCAGTTGAATTTGGGTTTGAATTTGGAATTGTAGATGAAGTTGGCGTGATAGCGCTCGTGGAGGATGTGGATGGTGAAGCTATGTTAGTTAGAGAACCGTACAGGAGGCGGTCGTTGGCATCGATGAAGTCTTCGAGCGGGATGCTGGAGAGACCGCGCCTGGAGCAGCGATCGTTGAAGCGCTTGAAGCGCAAGGTCACTGGAGCATCGATACACAGGAGCAGGAAGAAGGGCCGGCGGAGGAGGAGGTCCAGCGTCAGCTCATCCTCGATGTCTGTCAGCACCCAGTGCTCGCGCCATCGCTTCGTCACAAAGTCAAGCAGGCTGTCGACGTCAGGGAAGGTCAACCCTCGCGTGCCTTTCTCGTCTGTCACTGAGGGCAGAAAGCGGCGGTTGTCTGAGGATGGTTGCTTGGCGGATGTGTTGATGTGCCCACGGGATGGGAGATGTAAGCGCAAGAAGCCGTGATGTTGCACAAGATACTCCGCTGTCGTGTGCTTGCCGGAGCAGATGGTCCCACAGACGCCGATCAGCATTTTTTTTCACTTCCAGCAGGTTGGGTCCTGATTCGGACTGGGAGTCTGGTGGGTGTGGGCCGTGCAGAGCTGTGCACTGGCATGTCAGAATTTGGATGCAACACGACTATCAGCCCGCCGTTTGCGATCTGTTCCGGTGCGATTCTGGCTTCAAATCTCTCGATGCCATACGTAATCCGCAACAGGCGGCTTTTTCTCCAGTGAGCGGTGTAGTCTTCCTCCTAAGCCATTCCAGGTGTGGCTTGAGCTGGTGTTGTGGCTGTTCTTGGAAGGATATGTACGGAGCACGGAGTACGGAGTACGGAGTACTAAGCGCACCCATGCCGACCATTCACCAAAAGAATAGCCACGAGCAACACACCTACGCCACGCCACGCATACCTTAGATAATGATTGAGTGTCAGTGCAAACGGCAACAAGTGTTCTTTTCGCAGTCAAACACAAGAAAAGGGAGCTGAACACCACATTTCACATATGTGTTCCAACGCTCCTTCCTAAATGTGCTTGTACAATATTTCTCCGTAAGTAGTAAGCAAATGAAGCTGGATGTGTGTGGAAAGTTTCAATCTCACTACATCATCCGAGTGCCGATGAGACGACTGCTTGTTCAGGCTTCTCCTCTATTCATGACATTGCGTTCTCAGTAGCATCGACTTTGTCTCATTTTGAAGGGCTGAGCAAATAATTTTAGCACGCTGGACTAGGAACATGGAGCAATTCTCACAGTCCCGAGGCGACGATGACCTTTTTAATGACGAAATTACACCCATCGCCGCCTCGCAGCATTCAGATCTAGCAGGGCAGGTGGAGAAGTTTGAATCCGAGCATTTTACAGATCAATCACAAGCCCAACCGTCACAGCCAAACGATCGAGGGCGAGGCAGGGCCAGAGGTAGAGCCAGAGGCTGGAAGAGAGGCCACGGTCCAGTCAAGTTCAATCCACAAAACCTGCCGAGAGGAGAGGGGGGAGGTGGTGGTGGACTGGGAGATTCCAAGTTCGCAACCCGGCCTGCCAGTGCATCCGTCGACCGTGCTCAGTCGCAGTCACATCCATCGCCACCACCGCAGCAACCAGAGTCTCAAACCCAGCCGATAAGAACGGAGCAGTCCTCGGGAAGCCCATCCAACACTACACCGGCAGAACAGAGCTCTTCATCTCCTCCTCCAGCTGCTGCACCATCCCAGCAGGATGCTTCCAACCCTTCCTCAGAATCAGGCCCACCTCCCGATGCCCCGACCGGCCCCTCCTCTCAGCTTCCAGCCCGCACTCCAGCAGTCCGAGGCGACCGTACCTCGACCGGCGGACTCAAAAAGCCCAAACTCAGCGAAGCAGAACTCTCGGCCCGGCTCGCTGCAGCCAAAGCCAAATCGCAGTCCCTGGCGGAGAAGCATGCCCGAGCCCAAGCCGACGCAGCCGAGTTCGAGGAGCGGGAGCGCATGGCACAGCAGAAGCGGAAAGAAGAAGAGAAAGTGCGACGGGTGCTGGAGGGCGAGAGAGAACGCAACCGAGCACGCAAGCTGCAGGCGGTTGGGGGCCGGGAGTGGGACGCCGAGAAGAATGAGGAGGACTTTCGGGGGAAGCGATATGGCGAGCGGGTGAGGCGAGGTGAGCCGCCTGCCGACGCACAAGATTTGAGTATCTATGAGTGGAGGGACGAGGGGGAGCGAGAGAGAGGCAGAGGCTATGGACGGGGACGAGGGAGGGGACGAGGCCGAGGCAGGGGGAGAGAAGAGTTTGGTGGCAGAGGAGGCAGAGGAGGCCGGGCATTGAATGGAGCCACGGCGGATTCTGAGCGCATGCCTAATCTCCAGGCTGCTGAGGAATTCCCGGCTTTGCCAACTGGCGCTCGTTCTAGGACGGATGCTGCACGACCCAGCCAACAGCGTAAGGACTCGGAGAATGTGGGTGGTGGTGGTGGCAGCTGGGCAGACCAGATGTCGAGTCAGCCGGCGTAACAGCTGGGTTCAGACCCACTTGCATCATGATGGACGGGACAAAAAGTGTGTTCTCTAGCGTTTGGCGCTGTTGGCATGCATGAGTGGATTTGTGTGTATTGATCAGCAACAAACATGGGTATCATATGAACTGGCAATAATTCTAGATCCTCCCCGAACTCCTTTTGCATTTCTGTTCTCCCCATCGTGCTGGTCGAGATCTGGACTTTTACAGATAAAACCCCCTGATCGGGACTCCTACCACCTCCCTCGTCCCCGTCCTCTGCCACCTCCTCCGCCTCTCCCGCGGTATCCACCTCCCCCAAAACCTCCCCGCCTGTCTCCCCAGTCGCCTCCACCACCACCACCACTGCCGCCACCACCGCCGTACCCATCATCCATGCCTCGGGGAGCCTGCTCTTCAGGGCGATGTGGCGGCGGTCGACCCTTCAAGTCTAGCTGCAGCCTGTCGTACGTCCTCCTCATCTGCGCATAACCCAGATGCATCTTTCCATAGAAGTGGTCCGCCAGCCGGCGATCGTTATCCAGACGCGAGAGATACGCGCCACAGACATCACAGACCTGCAGCTTCTGGTGCCCCGAGGGCCCCGACGTATCCGACAGCGACTTGAGATCGTGCTCAGCCTGCTCCTTGGCCAACTTGGCCGTGCGCACTTTGAAGAACTCGGACGCCGCCAGCGACACCGCCGCCGTCTCGCCGAGCACCTGGATCTCGAGGAGGCCGGTGTTGATGGTCTTGGTCAGATCGCCGATCGTCTTGAGCAGCGCATTCGTGCGGCGGATCTCGTCCGGTGTTTTCTCCAGTCGTCTCTGTGCCTGGTCTATCCGCCGGTTGCAGTCGTCGATGTACCGCTGCATGTCTCGCATGTAGTCGTAGTCGAATCCGTATTTCTGCTTCTCGCTGGCCGGGAGCGCGTCGTATTCGATTTTTAGGTGTTCCGGGTGGAATTTCGGGCAGGGCCCGAGATCTTGCTTGGTGTTGGTGAACAGGTCGTGCGGACATGTGCCTGCTAGATACGACCGGCATACTTGCGACGATGTGAGGCTCAGGTTGGCGGTTTTGGAGGCGACCGACCCGGCGAATTGGTCGCCCATCAATTGCTCGAGGAGCTTGCGCTGCTCTGCCGCCATGTTGGGCAGGCTGCTGCACGATTACTCGATGCTTGTCTGTTGCTTTTGATCCTTTTGGGCTTTGGAGGTAGGTTCAGGCTATGGACAAAGCGTTGGATGGCTGTAGTGTTGTGGCATTCGTCCTGCTGTTGCCGTTTATTGTACATGAGTTGAGCCTGGATGGTGACTGCTCAGAAAATGAGAGGCGAGAGTTGCGGCGAAGTTTAGCCGGCAATCCAGTAACAAACTCGACAAACCAGGCAAACACACATTATTATTTGACACCTTTCGTACACTGCAAACATATACACCCTCACTTTACGTGGCATGTGGCATGGGCAGTGCGCTGGGCTGACACAAGGCGCAGTAAACCCACCATCATGATGTCGAGATGAGATTCTTGTTTGGCGTCTTCACGACGCTCTTCTTCTGCCTCGTGGCCCAGGCTACAGACTATTTTGAGAGGCTGGACCTCACCCCTCTCCCGCTCGGCTCGCTGTTGGCCTCCTTTCAATTCCGGAGTAACGAGACTCTGTCAGCGTATGATAGTCAGGACTTTCGTTATTTCCCACGATCTTTGGGCCAAGTGCTACAGCATGCAGGGACGAAAGAGCTACACATCCGCTTCACTACAGGCCGATGGGACACCGAAACATGGGGCGCACGCCCGTGGAATGGGACCAAAGAAGGAGGAACAGGCGTCGAGCTCTGGGCCTGGATTGAAGCAGAGTCTCAGCAAGAAGCCATGCAAAGCTGGCTCACCTTGAACCACGCCTTGTCTGGTCTCTTTTGTGCCTCGTTGAACTTTGTTGACGCAACCCGAACCACCAAACCGCTGCTCTCCTTCCAACCTGCGGGCACACTGGCAAACTCTACCAATTTGCATCTTCTTCATGGTGTTCTACCGGGCGAGGTCGTTTGTACTGAGAATCTCACCCCATTTTTGAAGTTGCTCCCATGTAAAGGTAAAGCCGGGGTCTCAAGCCTCTTAGATGGACACAAGGTCTTCGATGCCGCCTGGCAGAGCATGTCCATCGATGTCCGCCCACGCTGTCTTCCAGGCCAAGACTGTATTGTCGAGATTGACCAGACTATCGACATGGTCTTGAACATCGCACGGGCGAAAAGGCCACGGGAGGATCCCATCCCTCGCCCTGTTCAACATCACGAGTTGGTTTGTGACGAGACAAAGAGCTATCACAGCCACACTACTTGCTTCCCTATCGATGCTCTTGAAACGCCAGCCTGGTCCTTAAAGGACATCTTTGGACGATCTGTCGCAGGATCATGTCCGCTTGCCGAGCAGGAAGGACCAGAGGCAAAAAGCATTTGTCTCCACGTGCCTCACGCCCAGGGGGTTTGGATAGGCGCCGGTGGCTTTGAAGTGCGTTCGCCTCCCGGGATGACTGAGAAAAGATGTTACCAGCTGGTTCCTGGCGAGCCATTTGATTTTGATATGCCCAAGACCTCTGTCCGCACGCACAAACAGACGGAACTCGTTGACGAACTCATCAAAGTCGAAAGAACAATGACGGGTCATGGTGCCGCCAAGGGAGGCATGCGAACAGTCATTACCAATCCCTCGCCGGATCAAGCTACCAACCTGGTCCTCTTTGAAAGCCTGCCGTGGTTTCTTCGTCCGTACATGCACACTCTCAAAGCGAATCTAGTCGCAGGCAGTCCTTCCGTCGGCACAGATATCATCAAAGACGTCTACTATCGCCCGGCCATTGATCGCAAACGAGGCACCCAGATCGAGCTCGTCCTGTCCATCCCGCCAGCAAGTGTAGTCATGTTGACGTACGACTTTGACAAAGCAATCTTGAGGTACACGGAATACCCTCCCGATGCCAATCGTGGCTTCATCGTCGCGCCTGCTGTGGTCAGTGTTCTTGATCAACTCTCGCCAGTCTACGTCAGAACGACCAGTCTGCTATTGGCTCTACCAACCCCAGATTTCAGCATGCCCTACAATGTGATAATCCTGACCAGTACTGTCATGGCATTGGCATTTGGCACCATTTACAACCTCCTGATTCGACGGTTCGTCGCTTTTGACGAAGTACCAGTATATGGCCTAGGGGAGCTGGTCAAAAGGGTCAAGACGCAGATCGCAACATTGAAGGGAAAGTTTACCAAGAAGAGTGAGAAAACCGAATAGATTAGCAGCAGCAGTCATAGATGCGATGCACAGAAAGACAGTCGATACCTCTCAGGCCTCCGTGATGTAGGTCACAAAAATTATTCATCTCTCCAAGGTCCTTCAATCTTCGTGCATCGCAACAATCTCTCTGATATACTTTAACGGCATCCAGCACTCTCTCCCGTATCGCTACCACCTGATCAAGCGTCTCCACCGCCTTCTTTCACCTGCCCATTTCGCTCGATATGCTTCCTGCGAGAGCGTACTGTGATGCGACGGTGCATGCAATTTTTAACTTTTCCTGCAAGGAAACCCTTGAAAATGGGGGGCCTCTGCACCAAAAAAAAAAAAAAAAAGAACGAGAAAATCAGACTTTCAACATACTGCCATTGCCTTAAACGGAACTGCTCCAGGAAACGATGTCGTTATTTATAGCAAAGCAAGCTAAGCCATCGTATCGATTAAGAACGAAACTTCTAAGAGGGGATGCAGTCTAGTTCCTCCTAAAGTACAGTACAAGCCAGCCGAGGAAGCGATAACCGGCAATAATGCCAATCATGATGCCGACCAACTTTCCGGTCGACCCAACAGAATAGCCGTAATTTTGAAGAATGGTGTTGCCGTCGATGAGGCAGTCTTGCTTGTACGGACTGTCATACATGCAAAAGCATTCGCTGAGAGGCTTGCCTGAGGGGGCTGGCGTACAGGTATAGTTACGAAGCCCGAACTCATTCACCATCATGCCCTGGAACACGTACGATTGGTAGTCGATGTAGTGGAAGACATAGCGCCAGAACGGGTTGAGGGTGTGCGGCGGGACGAGGAATCCACCCGTGCACATCCAGAGACCATTGGCAAATGCCGTTCCGGCAAGAGCCACGACGAAGATGGGAACGAGGGAGCTGATGAGCACCACCAGGGACTCTGCCGCAATGAGATCCAAGAAGAGCCACATGACCCACGTGAAAAAGGCGTCGGCGGACGGCCGGAAATTGGAGAGCCAGTAGGCGACCACGGAGAACAGGATGGCGATCAGGAACAGATAGGGGATTCCGGTCAGGAAGTTGGCGATCAAGAAAGACGTCGGGCCGTAGAGGCCGTTGGCTCGCTCCTTGATAAAGAGTGCACGATCCTCCAGGAAAGCGGGGATGTAGGCGACGGCCATGAACGACATGAAAGCGCCTCCAAAGAAGATGGCGTTGATAAATGGTTGGATGTTGGCTTGGTTCGGACTCAGACGGAGCCAGACCGTTCCCATCATCACGGCCAGACCCATGTACATGGCAATGCGGATCCCGTATGCGATGATATCTCGGTACGATTTGATGAAGGACCGGTGGACAAGTACGATTGGGATCGACCACTTGCTTGCGGATTCATTCTCGACTTCATCAACATTGCCATCGTGGTGGTCCGGAGAATTGCGTCCCATCTCGTCGGCGAGCTCGGTGACTGTTGCAGTGGCCAATCGCGACTTGTGCCATGATGAGTGGACCGCGTCCAGCTGTTGGTCGGCTTCTTCACTTCGATCACGAGCACGAGCAAAATCGGTGTTGACAAGGTCGATGATGAATTCCGCTGGGTTCGTGTAGAGTGGGATTGGAAAGCCACAAGCATCGAAGTAAGGCTGAACTTCGGTGACCGGACCGCTGTATGCGGTGGCACCTTGAGACAGTAGCAAGAGCCTGTCAAACATGGCGAACGTCGATGTGGAAGGCTGGTGTATGGATGCAATGACGATCAACTGTCAAGAGGTTAGGTATATGATCAGTGGTTTTCGTTCGTTTTTCACTTTGGTTTGTTGCATGGGGGCCGTTAACACTCACTTTGTGCTTCTTTGCAATGCCTTTGACGAATGAAATGACCTCGAACGCTGCAGCAGAGTCCAGACCAGATGTCGGCTCGTCCAGGAATAGCAGCTTAGGCCCTGTGATGAGCTGTGATGCGACACTCACGCGACGCTTCTGGCCACCGGAGATACCTTTCCTAATCGGCGTACCAATGAGGTTGTTGGCTTGACCAGAAAGACCAAATGCAGTGAGCAGCGCCTCGATACGCTGGATGCGCTCGAGCTTGCTGACCGACTTGGGGAGCGAAAGGCGCGCTGCGAAATTGAGCGTTTCTCGCACCGTGAGAGAACCTACCAAGGCGTCTTCTTGTTCGACGTATGCCGAAATGCGGTAGAACGTCTTGGGACTGGGTGGCGACCCGTTGATGTAGATCTCCGCCTCTACCGAGGCATCGAGCGACGATGTCCGGTGTGCAAGCACGTTCAGGAGCGTGGACTTTCCGGAACCACTACAAAGCTGTTCGTAAGAAATTTTTGTCATTGGTATAGCAGCATGGCGCGGACGGTACTATACGTACGAAGGTCCCATGAGGGCCAGCAGCTCGCCGGCCTTAACAATGCCGTTGACATCGCTGAGGATGGTCTTCGGCTGCTTCGATTGACGGTCCTTGACCGTGACCGTGACGCCCTTCCAACCGAAGCTGCGGATGTTCGTGTTGGTGAGCTGGGCGTAGTCCCCGCCAATCATCTTCTCCGGGTCCGACATTCCGGAGCAGGAGCCGCGATCTGGCTTCGCAGACCCTTCGAAAGCCAGAATGAATGCTCAGGGGGGGGCAGTGCGTGGGTGAGAAAGAAGGAGAGTCAATGCGGGCAGGAAAAGGTATTGTCAGACCGGCGACGGATAACGTGTTTTTGGGATCAGTGGGTCAGTTGGGATTGACTAGGTTAAAACCAGTCGCCTAAATTATCTACGTTATTATCTATATGCCCGCACCTTATTTTAGCCAGCAGCTAAGCTACTTACTTCGGAAAGCTGTAGTTTCTAATGGGCGACAGTCAAAGGCGAGCGTTGTCCGCCAGCTCACTCACCCCGAGCGGTCGGTGCGGAAGCGTGGCAGCTACTTTTTAAAGATTCCCTTAGCTGGTTTGTGAAGTTTAATCGGATTTAACGCGCGGCTAACCTTGCCTCCAAACTGGCAAAGGTACAATTATATCCTACCAATTACCGTTGCGCGAGCACACACCCCGCGCCGCCCCTCACGTCTATTTTGATGCGCTGTCCCTGGCTGACGTGTTAACTCGTGACGGCCTTACTTTACAGGTTTAGCTTGATAAATTAGGTTGTTCTAGCCAGGTCGCTACGATGCACGCCGCAAAGCTTTATTTTAGCCACATTTAAATTCTAGCTACAGTGTACATTCGCTAAGTATTATTCGCTGTGGGTTCTGACGGAAGCATGATGCAGTGGAGTACTTACTGTAGGGAGCTGCACGAGTCGTGACGAGCTGCCAGAATGCAAGTGGTCCGTCAGCCCCAGCAGAACTCACAGCGAATAATACTCAGCGGATGGGATAATTCAAGTTCTTATTTTATCTAAGAGAATAAAGCTTATTCTGGGGGGAGGTTCTGGCGGAAGCTGACGGCATAAGGTACGTGCTGAGAGTTGAAATAGTTAGGTATGGGACCGACCCCACATCTCTCCCACCCAAGACCCTGCACAGGAAGACATGCAACTGAACGATATCAAAGACTTCCGAGAGCGCGAGTATCCTCAGCTTAAGGGCAAGACGTACTTAGACCACGGCGGCACCACAGTATGTTGCTGCCACTCATTGATTATGCTCATCCAACACTGTGACAGCTATATGCACGATCTCTCATCGAGGAGTTTAGCAGCGACCTAATAGAGAACCTATATGGCAACCCGCACTCGGCCTCAACACCCTCAGCAGTGGCAGGACACCGCGTAGATGCGGTCCGTGAGCGAGCACTGCGCTTCTTCAACGCGGACCCCGACGAGTGGGACTTGGTGTTTGTTCTCAATACTACTGCAGCAATCAAGGTGGTGATCGACTGTTTCAAAGACTATGCCGCAGTGACTAATAGTGCGGTCTGGTATGGCTACCACAAAGATGCGCATACATCATTGGTCGGAGTGCGCGAGGCGACGGAAATGCATCGCTGCTTCACGACCGATGAGGAGGTGGACATTTGGATCAACAGCGGCGGCTGCGGCGGTCCCGAAGCGAGACAACTGGGCTTGTTTGCGTATCCGGGGCAGTCGAACATGACTGGCAGGCGGCTGCCCTTGAACTGGTAGGCACCCCCGATCAGATTGATGTTTCGCAGGACGTTCAGAGATGCTAACGTGACGCAGGTGTGGCCGCATTCGCAAGTCGTTCCACAAGCCCGCCATGTACACCCTCCTCGATGCAGCTGCATTGGCGAGCACCGCACCACTGGATCTATCCGACACTGCAACTGCTCCTGACTTCATCGCGCTGTCGTTCTACAAAATCTTCGGCTTTCCTAACATCGGCGCGCTAATCATCCGAAAGGACTCGGCACACGTCCTACAGAGCCGAAAGTACTTCGGTGGCGGCACCGTCGAGATGGTCATCACCATTCAGGATACCTGGCACGCGAAGAAAGAAGGCTCACTTCACGACCGCCTCGAGGACGGAACACTCCCATTCCACTCGATCTTCGCCTTGGACCATGCCATGACCGTCCACGAGAGACTGTACGGCCCCAATCCGATGAAGTTCATTTCGCACCACACTGCACAACTTGGCAAGATGCTGTATGACGGCCTCACCCGTTTGAAGCACCCCAATGGTGTATCGCTTTGCCAAGTCTACAAAGACGATCAGGCTGTCTATGGCGACCCATCCCTACAAGGAGCGACTGTTGCATTCAACGTTTTCAAGGCCGATGGTGAGACCGTGGGTTATGAGGAAGTCGAAGCGGCAGCAGATGAGCGCAACATCTTCGTGCGGAGTGGCTCGCTGTGCAACCCAGGTGGGATGGCAACCTATCTGCAGTGGTCCCCTCCTGAAATGAGGGCTGCTTACGCTGCTGGGCACAGATGCAACAAACCGACCCAGGTCATAATGGGCAAGGCCACAGGTGTGGTTCGAGTCAGCCTGGGAGCAATGAGCACTCAATCCGATATCCGAGTACTCATCCAATTTCTCGAGGACGTATACCTGGAGAAGGAAGCACAATCGCGCGTGATTATGGCGCAAGCGATACGAATAGCACATAAAGTGCCGGTGTCGCACGCAGCCGGCCACCTAGCATTTGTATCTTCAGGATGCCCAAATTCATCTTCTCCTATCAGCACAGTCGGCTTGCCATCATATCCGCAACTTGCGCGACGTACTACTACAACCGGGCCTGAGACCTACAGCTGGGCGCAGTCCGACTTTGTACTTGGCAAGGAGCCAAAAGAACGACCGCGATCCATTCCTGAAGGCTATATTCAATATTGGAAGGCTCGGATAACAGATATGCGAAACGGCAAGTACTCAAACAAAGGCGGCATGGGGACCGAGGTTCATAAGGTAGACGATAACCTATACCAAAACACTTCAAGGTCCCAAAAACGTAAATTTCGCAGGAGTTGGGTTAGTCTGCTGAACAACAAGCACGCTGTTGCGAAGGTCCAGTAGTTTTCAGCATCAAATCTATATCATCATTGATCTATGATCGCGTATATAGGCAATGTGAGCAGTCGAACCCAAACTCTTGTTGACGTCGCGAGCCTGATTAAGAATGCCCACGAAAAGGGGGTACAGAGCGGAATAATGAGAGATGATTGCTAAGATCACGGATTACTATATCAAACAACACTGGACCAATCTATCTGTTTAGCGATGATACAGCCCACCGACAATATCGTAGATTGACCGATCTATCCTAAAGTTCCGAGAAGTGAAACCCTAAAGGTAACCCGTACCTAGATGGCGTCGCTGAGCCGAGACCAGTCACCAAAGTACACATTGTCACAGAAACAAAAAATTTTCTACGATCACGACCTCTGGAAGCGTTGGATGATGCCCCATATCCAAGCGATATATGCGCCAGCATTTACCTAGTCTTACACCACCGAGGCAGAGTTGCCTAGCATTGATAGTCGAATGTGCCTCCGAGCGATAGAGCCTCCCAGGATGCGGAAGAGGCAACATCTCTGCGATGACGTCACTAAGAAAGTCCTTTGTTACTGCCATAACAACAATATCCAACACAGCAGGTTCATTGGACTGGATTTCATATCGCTTGACAAAACAGATCCATGCACAATAGCAATTACTGGCCAAGACAGACGCATGCGAAGGGTGTGATTAAGAGTTGTGCATTTCTGAATTAGGGAACGCTTGTTTTCGAGATCTTTGTAATTTCGTTGTTTAGCGGCTGCCAAGCAACAGGCTAAAACCGGTTCAGTGCTGGTTTCATCCATATGGTCCATGCACCTCCAGCGACCTCCCCATTACACGCATGCCTGAAACGGCGTCGCATACTGCGGCGCGGAACAAAGAGGTATAAAACATGAGGCGTGGCCTGTTCGCTTCATTTCCCGGTATTCGTTCTTCACCCTCCTCAACTGAGTCAACTCAAAATAGTGTTCTTATAAGTTATGGCGTCGAAACCACACTCAGGACAAAGACGGCGTGCATCTGTGCTTGGAGACGGCATCCAGCCGCAACGTAGGAGTGCGCGACTACAAGAAAAAGGTCAGTCTTCCGTGGAGCTTCTGCCCTCATATAACTCACGAGCCACACCAGCTATGGCGAAGCCCGAGCCTCGCAAAACACCCTCTGGAACAGCACATACGAGCTTAAATCGCAAAAAGTCCAAGGCGAAGCAGCGACAATCCAAAGGCAAAACCAGCAAACGGAGAAGCAGGCAACAGGTCGGCAACACCCAGAAGTTGGGTCCGCCAGAGAAGCAGAGAGTTAAACGCCAACTCACGCGTGTTGACGAAGCCGAATGTGAAACAGGTCAAGGTGCTAAGCAACTGAGACAAGATCCTACAGGACTCAACAGGACATTCAATAGTAACAGTCTTGTTACGGATTGGCTTATTGGCTGCAGTTCGTCTCGTCAGAGTCCAGCTACCAGTCCAATTGCCGAAACGATACCTCGCAAGTCTCATACCGCCTTGCCATCACCTCACGTCAGCCTTGTGGGCTCCGAGGTTACATCCAGGAGAACCGAACGATCTACCGCAAGTGTACGTGACGTTGATTACAGACAGGCTTTGCGCCTTCGCCATATCAATATCGAGCGTGAAGAAGCTCCACTGGCCTTGATGCAAAGCGCTACTCGTATCATCTCACGCACACGAGCTTCCCCGGAGATGGACGATGCAGCTATCAAGGCGTTTATGGACAAATCCCGTCGACTTCAGGAGGAAGCAGAGGTAGAAATTACACAACAACTGGCGCCAAGCATTATTGAGGGAATGAATGGCCTTGCTGATACACGCCTGGCTCGTAATGGAGGCCAACCTTGATGTAACTCGGTTCCAGTGCCACTCGCTAAAGCGGTATTTAAAAATCCCTTACCGCTACCGAAGCCTGTGCCTGATCTTAGTATCGGTTATTCCGAAACTGCATTTACCCAGCACCAACTGGGAATGATCGACCTTCTTACTGATGACAATCGAAGCTACGCCGTACCCGACCAAAAAGTTCGGTTTCCCTTCTTCACCATCGAGTTTAAGTCACAAGCCAAAGGCGATACTCATTACGTGGGAATCAACCAAGCCGCTGGAGCAGGGTCGACAAACACGGTCATCCTCGAGGCCGGCACCAGTTGAGGTCAAGTGCGTCTGAGGAAGGCAAGGCTCCCAGTACGGCTGGGTCTTGGAGATACAAGGACAACGCTGTTTGGGTCCTGATCATGAGTGGCGCAACACCGCAAAAGGTGGGCGGCAGGCTTTTTCCAACTCACAGTACAATGTCTGGTTCTATCCGCCATAACACCGATGGGAAGGGGCTTTTAACGAAACGTACGAAGTGGCCTTCACGAGGACAATTATTAGATAGATAGCTAGCTAGCTGCTTTATTCCATCAATTGTCCAATACACATGGTTCTTGTTCCACTTTCGAGTCGTGATGAGAACGTAATTCGCTTTCTTCGACATTTACTCTGGGAGAGTATCCTCGGCAGAATGCAGAATGCAGCGCAAATTGAGCAGCCCACAGCAGATTCGGTGTGTAATAGTTCCTCCGCAGCGATCTTGATCTTGGCATTAGGGACTCGAAGCGGCGTATTGCCAAAAGCGGCACTGCCGTCCAAATTCGGCAGGTTACTAACTTTGTTGGCTTGAAGCCTTTTGACAGCCTAAGCCTAGCGCCGAAAAGCCGGCCAACCGGCCAAACCGGGCCGATCCATTAGTTGGAAAACTTTTGGAGGAGACCATCTGATTGCTTGCCTAGAAGGTCAATGAAAGCTCGACCGTGACTGTTTTTTTTCGTGTGCTGGGAGTGAGGTGAGACGCGCATACCAGGGTCCAGTCCCGGTAACACTTATATAAGCTTGATTGCAGGGCTGAAGCCTGGCTTGTGATATTACTTTCGTTTCGACATGTTTTCTGAATGGTTGACGGCCCTTTTTTTCTGAAATGGGTTTCGCTCCCCGCTGTATCTGTATGAAACGGAATACTTCTGTCGAACGAAACACGGGTTAGGCAAAGTAGAAGTAGAAGTAGATCCCTGAGCCGCTGAGACTGATGTCGTGACTCGTGACTTGTGAGTTTTTCGATTGATCCAACCCAGATTGATACCCCGTGTCTTGAGGGGAGACGAAAAGGGGGGTGGGGATTTCTATGGTATTGCCTCCTCCTGCGCGCGAAGAGAACTCCTTCAAAAGACTCTGTGATTAATTTGAAGGTTAAACACCGGACTTACTTGCTTCACTGAGACTTTCTCGCTGCTGAAATGAGGGCACAATGCTTGTGCGCCTGTCTAATACTTCCATGCATTTGTAAGAGATGGACGTAAGGTAGGAGATTGCTTGTTCTATGTTCAGAATATATATGTTTGTATGTAGGCGAGTAACCTTGGGAGTATGCTCTGCTTTGTGTGGCGGGACCACCCCGGATCATTGACCATCGCTGTCACTGTGTCAGAGCCTAAAAAAAGGACAAAAGTCGAATTCGTCTCATTTCGACCCTCTCAAAGCGCTTTTCTAAAGGCACACCATCATCCTGAAATAGGGCTTGAGTACGGCCTTTTTCAAGTGTGCCACCGTTTTCATGCAGCAAGTAAAATCAAGGGGCCCATGGTGCAGCCCTGTTTATTTCTAGCGAACGCCTTTGCTTTGCTTTGCTAGCCACAGAAAACCTCACGATGCGAGCATGCTGCCCTGCATGCGAAAATTTTGTCTCCGTAAATCCTCAATCCTCAATCCTTGGTGTCACGGTCTGCGTCAGCGAGGACTGCTTCAGTAATTTCTCTGTTAATCCCCGACCAGTTCTTTCGTGCCCAAGCATACCACGTTACAGCGGCGAAAATCCAGACGAACACATTGATCGGCAAGGCGTAATTCATGTATTCGGCGGTGATGGGTAGATAGTTGGGAAAGACGAGGAAAGTTCCCACCCATCCAGTGTACATCAATGCAGCGATGTTGACTGCATATCCATACCTGCCAAGAGACCAGCCAGCGTCCTCCATTTGGCCGGTGGTTCGGGCGTAAAGGGCGCAAGAGATTGCGATAAAATAGGACTGGAACAGACCGAACGTTGTCAAGGAGATGACAACACTGAGAGCAACGTAACTGGCCAGGTTGAGCAGGCAGAGCAACATGACGAGGAAAATCGACAGCCACAGAGATCGGACGGGAACCCGGTATTTGCTGTCGACGTAGCCGAACCACTGCGGTAGTGCACCGTCTCGAGACCAGGCCCAGGTCAGGCGAGAGCTCGATGCGACGGCGACGATGAAGCAAGCGACAACCGTGATTAAGAAACCGCCGACCATTGCCAAGCCGCCCCGTACCGACCCTGTGGCATTGATGACGATGGGTACGAGCCCATACGTTGCGTTCAATACGTCGTCAACGGGACCGAGGAAGTAGAGGAAGACTATCGTCATACAGAACGCGAGGAGAGCGTTGATAGAGACGCCCCAGAACATGGCACGAGGAACTGCATGGCGAGACTTGCGGACTTCTTCAGACATATGCACAGATCCGTCAAATCCTTATGCAAGTTAGTGTACAGTCCGACTAGTCCTTAGACAAGGAGGTGGGAACTTACCGACGAAACCCCATGTGACTAGAATAATGCCCAGATTAAATGAAACAAAGTCATTGTCCCAGCCGGACAGATTGGACTTGGTGAAGAATACAAAGTCGGTCGAGTGGCGCTGGCCCAGAGTGGGAAGTACAGTTGCAAAAATAATGAACAGGATAATGTGTAATAGACCGGCAGCAAATTCTACCCAAGGGATTATCTGGAAAGCGTACTGGTTGAGAAGGCCGAGGGAGATCAGGAAGGCATACATCACCAGAGTGGTGTGCCAGGCAGCCGGGACATAGTTGGGAAATTCAATGGAGATCATGGTCATGACAATGTTCGCAGTGACGCTCGCCATCCCGGCTGTCATGGCGATCCAGGAGAACCAAGTAATCCATCCTTGGAACCAGGTGATCGGTCGTCGATATTTCTCCGGCGCATAATGATGTGTCCATACGTACTGGGCTCCCGCGATGGGTTCGACTGATGCCATCTCGGATATGGAGGCAACCTGGCACAGTGTTCCCGGGATGACGATGAAGAAGCCCCAGACCATAGCTCGAGGGCCCCCATTGTAGAACACCACCCCAATATTTGCTATGAGACTGTCAGCATACTTGACATTCCTTGGTGTCTGTCGGTTTGAGATGCTCACTCCCCATGGCTTCCCAACTGTTCATGGAAGTCAGGACGAAAAAAAAGAATTGCGCATAAGAGAACAGTTTCTGGTCGACACATCAGCCCCTCCCCGTCCGTCAAGGTGGAATCGAGCTACTTACACGAACTCTGGTCGCAGAGTTCGAAGCGAGGTGTGATCCTGAGACGACATTGTCGGTGTGTTGGGGTGTCTTCTCTCCCACCGTGACTTCTGGAGACTTTATCGCCTCCATTTCTTGTCCTTTTGTGATGGATGGGACGAAAGCGGAAACGCCCTCTCTATAGAGTGACAGTCAGACACTGGTTGCAGTAGCAATGTGTAGATAGGAAGCAGTAAGTAGTCGACAGCCAGAAGCAATGAAACGGCTGCCATCTGGGACTGGGACCCTCGAGGCCTTAACTGCGTGCGTGGGGAAAAGTTGGTCGTAGCGAAAGCGGAGGCTCGGGATGCTAGAGTGGAGATAACAATCTGCCGTATAAGCCTTTTACAGCATGTAGAAGCACGACACGCGGCATCAGAGTCTGCGGCTCGCGCGTGATGTAGTGGCACTAGGGCAATTTCGCGTCCCTGCCGAAGCGCTAAGTCCTTAGCTGCGGAGCTTACGCTGGGGTGGCTGTTGTTCCACCTGCCGGGAAATTCCCCGCGACAACGAACAAAACTCTATCCCGGGCACTTTCATGCAGGGTGGCGCATCCTTCTAGTCCAGTAAGGGAAGGTGTAACGATCGACATCTTAGACCTGACATTAGCGTTTATGTTGTTACCAGCACAAGAACTGGTAGAACTTGTACAACCTGGCCATCGCTAATTAACTTTTCTTTTCTTTTAAACCTTAAACAGTGACGAATTTCCCCAATGATGATGTGTGTCAGGACTAGTAGATCTGCAATACGCGAGATATTCACAAAAAAAAAGTCTCAATTTTCTAGGCAATGTCTTTGGGTTAGGATGAGCGCAATGGGGAGCGCGATTGGCGCATGCTTGTCAGGGCCAACATCCAATACGAGTCCACGCAGTAGATGTGCTGTCCACGCTGTCCAAGCCTGTTGATCAGCAAATGGCCAAGAAGCCGTCGGCGTCGCTAAGAAAGTGACCCTGCTGATCCTTTGGTTATGCGTCGGTAGGTGATGGGACGCCCGTGATGCGTTCGTGCATGTTTCATCTAACCGAGCAAGCCCGAGCGCCGAGGAAAGCTATACCATGCTAAAAACGGGTGATGATCGTCGTCATTGGCGCCCAAAAGTCTAAAAGCGTGTTCACACAACCCAGTAAGTAGCCTTGATGTCAAGCTGTCAGGGATTTTGACATTCATCTTCAAATGATGGTTTAATGCTCGAACCCTCATTCATCTTAATTATACACTTTGTAGAGACAGCATCAAGACCCCGAAAAAGGTAGTCGCAGGATTTGGTCACTACTTCGTAGTCTCCATCAGGCCACCCTGTGATTTCAAGGTCGAGCATCTGGCAAGCGATCATCGTGCGTGAGGTATAGAGAGGTAGATTGCATCTACACGCCGGAGCAGCCAATTCGATCCATGGACGTGATTCAAGCCACCACGATCTTTGCGTCTTAGCGTGGTCTGAAGTATCTCTCGTCACATCCAATTCCGGAAAGCACTTTCAACGAGAGCCCGTGGTGGTGGTGCTGGTGGTGGTGGTGGTGGTGGTGTTCATGTCACATGCAGCTCTACCGATTGCAGTATCTTTTCGGGGTTTCCTGGCAACAACGACACAGTTTTCTCCTCAACAAGTCGACAACTTTTGAGCGCGGAAAAAGACTTATTCGTGGTGTGTATCGACACAATGGCCACTGAAAATGGGACGGGCATCTATGAACCTCTCATGCCACCGTTGCATCCCCTAACGGACACGAACAGAGGGCCGGTGGTCATGGTCTCCTCAGTCCCGCTCATCATCGTGGCAGGAATGACGGTCATGATCAAGTTATGGACGGTCTATTGTACTATTCGCCGGCTAGCATTGAATGATGTTGCAGCGATCGCCTCCCTGGTGAGTTTATCAACATTTGCAAACAAATAGAAAGAGCAGAGTTTAATTAGTTTGACTAGGCTTTTGGCGTCGGCTACACAATATGCGTCAATCAAGCGGTTGAGAGCGGCCTCGGGAAAGCAGCTGATGAGCTAGACGACTTCATGATTGAAGCATTGAGCAAGGTAAATTTGCTTATTTTTTTTTTTCTCTGTCCGAAAAGTGTGGAGCAGGAACTGACCGTTGTAATATAGGAATACTTTGCCTCAAACATCCTATTCATTCTCACTCAGACATGTGCCAAGGCTACTGTCATCCTTCTCGTTATCTCAATCAAGCCCCAGAAGAGTATTCTCATCGCTTCGCAGGGTGTACTATGCTTCGTCATTCTTTGGGGTCTTGCCAGTATAACAGCCATCAGCCTCCAATGTAGCCCACGGCGATGGGCTCTAGGCCCAAGTGCCAATGACCAGTGTGTGGAACAGCGGACAATGCACATCACAATCCGGGCCATAGATGCAATCAGCGACGTAGCAATCGTGCTGCTACCCGTCTTCATGATGCAAAAAGTCCAAGTCCCGTTGAGGAACAAGCTAATCGTGATTTTGTTGTTTGCCGTGCGGCTTTGGTAAGTGTTGGCGCCCAAGTTACAAGTACTCTCAAAAGACGTTTGGCGTGGATTTGGCTGCTAACAAGGTCTATTATTACAGGACACCTTTGGTAACAGTGGTTTCCATCTTCGTTCTTTCCGAGTTCTACAGTGGGCCTGTACCGGACCGGCCCTTCAAAGCCGCCACGCTGTCGATATGGACATCGGTGGCTCTGAATCTTTCAATAATCACCGCGTGTGTGCCCTCAATCAAGCGCTTCCTGGCCGACTGGGCGCAGGGACTAGCTCGGGCGGCGATTCACGACTCAATCGAGCTCGATTACGTGACGCGCAAGTCGCAAGCAGGAACCAATACACTCAGCCAAACTTCTGGACGTGGTACCCGGCTTTCCACCAAAATCGGTTTCGGTAGGCTAGGCCGATCCGAGGCGTCGAGCACAAGTCGGAGCTTTGGTGATGGAAGCGCTGGCGCCACTACTCGTGAGCACACCCACAGGGGTCAACGCGGCGGCCGAACAGACGACACGAGCGACAGCGTCAAAGGTCTCACGGATGGCGTCATCATACAAACAACAGACTACACGGTCGAATACGAAGACGCTGACCCAACGGTTGCGGACCATGACGGAATCACTAGCGATGGTGGTGGAAGAGGTAAGCCTCAGGGGCTCAGAATGCGGATCTAGGATCTGAAAAAGTCTAATGGTGGTGGCAAAAGTTTCCCATGTCGATGTGGGTTTCAGTAACGGTTCTAGAGAGGGAATAACAGATTTTCTATCGGAGTCAACAGGCTGGTGCTGGATGGTCCAAACAGTACAGTGATGATGATGCTGCCTGCCATTATGTCAGGCTCAGTTCAGTCTCTTTGACGTGGGATAACAGGAAAAGTTGTGGTGGTCACAGAACATATGTATTCATTTGCGGGGAGTACCTTATTCTCCCCCGTTCTGCCCTAAACATGGGCATCCACATATATGGGGATATCCATGGAAAGTGATTCACCAGTGACAAATACGTACATCTAGGAGACATAGTCGGAGTAAACACGTGGATTCAAACGACGGAGAAAGTTTGCCAATGTATAGGGTAGACTAAAATGCCTATAAAAGAAAATAAATGTCAGGCATCGAAACGTCAAAGTAGACTTCCACTCATGTAAGTAGTGGCTATTAGTGATTTACCGCGTGATTCCGAACGGGGCCGGTGTGGAAAAATCAAAAAAGGCCCGCAGCGCCACGCGCGAGGAAGTATAATAATTCCCGAAGGACGCCGCGTGGTCTGACAAACTTTGTTTGAGAACCCGTCATGAATCTCTATACAGTAGTTTTTACACAGTCTACTTTCGAGCATGAACGCTACGTAGAGAGCTCACCATCAAATCGGGCGCTGCTGCGGTTTGCTTGTGTGCGGATGAAGTCTGCCTCGTCGATCAAGGTTAAGTTTTGGCCGGAAAGTTGCAATGTGGATAAACTGGCGGAGACTTTATCCAAACGAAAAGCCGGGTCGTCGACCAGTTTCCCGGAGCGTGACAGCTGACAGAATGCACCATTTTAGTTTCATCCATTTACTATAACAATTTGTGGAATGACCTTTGGATGATGCCACCTACTATCGGCTACTTTTTTGTTCTGATTAGCCCCATAAAAACTCCACGCTAAAGTGCTCATGGAAAGTACTCCGTCGACATCTTGGATTTGTCGTGGCTATCTATCGCCGACGTTTCGTGCCCTTCGCCGTACTTATGGGTTCAAAGGCGTCGTCGTCGTTGTCGTCGTCGTCATCATCGTCATCGATATCAATGGGGTCATTTTGACTGCGTCCACCATTCCCAAAGACACTGGCTTGGCTGTTGGAGAAGCTCAGCGTGCTTTGTCTTGTGCTTTTCGATGCCGCGGCTCGAGCTGGTGTCTTGCGAGGCGCTGTCGTCGTGGATGGGGCCTTGGCTGCTGCTCTGGACTTTGCGGCGCTACCACTAGTAGTAGTCGATGCAGCTCGCGAGCCACGTGCAGCAGAGCCGTTCGTTGCGGTGCTTTTCTTGGTCTTTGGCTCCGGGAAGAACATTGCTTGTGAATCCGAGTCGGCTGCAGCGGCACTAGCGGCGTCCTCCCCCATGTCATCATCGAGCATGCTCACGTCTTGGTCCTCCTCTTCAGTCCTTCTGCCTTTGCCTCTACTGGGCGCAGCTGTAGCTCTTGTTGTGGTTGCTTTTCTGGCGGCTGCACCACCGCGTCCTCGCGTGGATGCCGTAGCTCCACGAGTGCCCCTTCCTCGTGTGCTGCCTCGTGTAGAAGCAGGTCTTGGCGCTTCGTCACTGTCGTCAAACATGTCTTCATCGTTGTCTTGGTCACGTCCGACACTCAGTAGAGCAGCAGGTTGATCTTCCCAAGCTCCGTCTTCATCGCTGTCCCAATCGTCCGGCTTTGGCTTGTAACGCGCCTTTCCGCCGACGTTGTTTTTCAGTTGGCCCTTCTTGAACATGTCTTCCATCTCGGACCTGAAGGCGTCGAATTGAGTAGTCAGATCGTCTATGTCTTCATCGTCCTCGTCCTCGTTCATGCTCACCAGATGCCGAATTTGCTTTGCTAGAGAGTCATTGATGAACAAGTCCATTGCATGCTTGTCGTCCTTGTCGATATACTGGTTGACAGCATCACCAAAGCAATTTTGAGGAAGAATCGTCAGAGATTGGGCAGCCAGGAACTCAGCGACCAATTTGCTCACTTTGACGGTCTCGGCGACTTCAGGTTGATCCATCAGCTGCTTCAGTTCTTCGCTTGCTTTTAGTCGCATGGCTGCAGCGGAGCGTTTCTTGATGTGGAACTGGATGACGTCGTGGTTGTTTGCTACGCGGCCAGTGAAGCGGTTCGAGAAGCGTTGTGGGTTCTCGATCTCGAACTTGATGCCGTCAATAGAGCTATGTTCGACCCGGAGTCTGATGAGAGGGAGCGGCGGTTCTTGATCTTGGTCAGCATCTCCATTGGCTTCCTGTGCTTCCAGCCATTGGTTATTGGCTTCAGCTATCAACTCATCGACTTGCTTCATCAGCCACTGTGTCAGGTTATGTCGATGACCCTGCTTGTCGGCAATCTTCCGTGCTGCCTTTTCGGAGCCCAACACGATCTCTTTGTAGACGAAGGGACGCACAGTTTTGAGTTTGATTGGCTCGGATTTCATCTCTCGACCAGTGATGCTGAGAATGGCTACGTGTTTAGTCACTGCTTCGCCAGGAGCCAATGAGGTGACGACAGAAGAGCCGGGTTGCATGACTCGGAAGTCCATTTCGGGATTGAGGTGTGGTTCGATATCACATTCGTGTTCGTGACCCCAAATGACGAGGTCAAGGAATGAGGGTAGGAAGTTTTCTGGCAGATAAGCAGTGGGACCATGAGCATGGTGATTTTGATGAACGACAGCAACATTGTACCAATCCTTCTGCTGGACGCCCGACTGCCAAAAAGAAACCCTGTGATCTCGAAAACTTCGATGCAATCGTTCATCTCGGACGTTAGACAGTCCATACAAAGCTAGTTTTGTGGCTCCCTTTTGAAGCAGGAGAGGTTTGACATCGATCTCGTCGTTGACCGGAACACGACCGAAGTAATTCATCAGCCCAGACATTTCAAGAATGTCGAGAGCTGCAAAATGGCCGTCACCAGAGGGGTCGTCATGGTTGCCATGAATGGAAAAGACAGGAATGGACACGTTGATGTTGGCGTCCTCGTAATTTGCATGACCAATAGTGGCATCAAAGTGCTCGGTCGAGTCACTGAGGATTTCGATCTCGCAAGGCTTGTCTCCGTAGCAGTTTAGCCTCAACGAACGCATGACATTGTACATGGATTTGCGAGAAGGTACGTTGTCATGGAAGAGGTCGCCGCCTAGCAGGACCATATCAACATCGCGTTCTTTTGCCAAGCAGAGGATTTCGTGAAATGTCTTCCACGAGTCATCGCCACGCACTGGATCTCTTTCGTTATAGCCAACATGGTTGTCGGTTGCCACGAGGATACGGATGGTGTCTGCCATTTTGAATGTTTGAGCTGGACTGATAGCAATGGCGTTAGTCGCTGGGAGGCGAGTGCTAGTATATGAAGAGCAAGAGCTGTCGATAGGTGGACACGGCGCTAGTGATGTGCTGCCTGGACTGATCCCTACACGCGTCGTGCCTTACTAGATGGAAAGGCTGAACCCTGACTCTGAGTCCTGCATGATGGCAAAGTAAATACAACACGTCCTGGGCAAAGTATGACACGTGAATAATAATGCGTATCAGACTCCAGAGTATTGGTGAGTTGGTTGTCTCTCGACCATCTGAGTGTGAATGCTTCCTAGCCACGATCATGCGGGTGCGGGCGTATTGGTCGACGGGAAGAGCACTATGCTGCTGACTTTTCTTCCCTAATGTAGAAGAGACTGCAAAGATTCAATGTGTCTGGATGCCGTTGGTGTTTCTCTGCTACTTTGTTGACTAATACCTCCTTGAACACGGCTTTTTGGAAGTGGTTCGGGGAACGACAGGCAGGCGAGGCCCTAAGGCAGGGTTAGGCTCCTCCTGGGGCGCTAGGCTCCTTCGGAGTACGAAGTAGACTGCCAGTGGGACCGGGAGCTTATCGATAAGAAATTCCGACCAGACAAATAGCGGCGAGTAGAAATTTGGACTTGGACTCATTTTTTGGGTCAATTCTTGTAGGGAAGGACTACACACAGCACGTGTTTTCACCATGAGCAAGAGGAAAGACATTTCTGAGCCGAGTCGAGGCACGGCGAATGGGGACAATGACAGTAATGATGAGGTGTGGCAGGTCTTGATTGGATTTGCGATGGGGCTAACAAAGGCAGGACTTTGACACTCTCAACGTCGAGTTCGAGTGGTTCGATCCGCTCCCAGAAATCGATTTTCACGGGATCAAGACCCTGCTACAGCAACTCTTTGACATTGATGCTCACCTCCTTGATCTGTCGGCCTTGACGGACCTCATTCTGGCTCAGCCGCTGTTGGGCTCGACGGTCAAAGTGGACGGCAAAGAGACCGACGCCTACGCCTTCTTGTCGGTGGTCAACCTGCATGAGCACCAAGACAAGCCAGCCGTGCAGACGCTGATCCAGTACCTACGCGCTAACACCAGTTCCAACCCTGCACTGTCGAGACTGTCCGACCTGCTCTCTCAGTCGCCGATCCCAGCCATCGGCCTCATCCTTACTGAGCGACTGATCAATGTCCCTGCGGAGGTGGTACCGCCCATGTACACCATGCTGCTCGAAGAGATCCAATGGGCGCTTGAAGAGAAGGAACCATACCAGTTTTCGCACTACCTGATCTTGTCCAAGACGTATACCGAGGTCGCCTCGGTCCTCGATGAAGAAGATGAGCGGCCAAAGAAGAAAAAGAAGGCTTCGTCCAAGTCGGCTGAGGTCTTGCTCTTCCATCCCGAAGACGAGGTGCTCCAACGGCACGCGATGTGTCATGGGCCCTACAACTATACCAGCACACACGACCAAGGCCACTCGGACTCGAAGCGGGCATTCCAGGAGCTGGGCATTCGACCTCAGTCGCACGCCATTCTCATTGAGGCGGCACGGTTCGAGGGTGCGGTCAAGGAGGTCACCACGTATCTGCAGGCTCCGAGCTGAGCCAGTTGATCACTCCCATTCCGTGCCCTTCAGCCTCTGCATCAGGTATTCCACCTCGACCACTTTGGTCAAGGGAATGACCACCTGTGCATACATTTTGACCACCGCTTCGATGTTGATCTTCTCATCGGCCGAGCCCACGGTGGTCAGCGAGGGATCGATACCGTAGGTTTTGGCTTTCAAGCGCAGTCTCTCGAGGACTTTCTTCTCCACCGCGGCGTCGGTGATGGCTTCGTCAATGCCTTGGCGGTCGTTGGCCTTGATCAGACTCACAAATCGTTCGGTCTCCTTGCGAAACTTGCTCTCGGCGACAAACTTGCCAAAGTGAATCCGCCTGCTGAGCGACTGCAGACAGAGAATGTCACAAGTGGCTGCACTGCCATAGTTCTCCTTGGTCTCCCCGCGGTCTGTGCGACCAAAGTTCCGACACGCTTCGGGAAGGATCTCGCGGATGTACTTTTCTTTGATGGCCGAGTTGACGTTGACGTCGTTGGGGTGGAGGATGGCGGGGTACTTGAGGGGCTGCATCATGGGCCGTTGGAGGACCTGAGGGAAAAACGGGTACTCGTCCGGTGCGTCGTAGCGTCGAGCGAGGGAATGCAGGCGTTCGGTTTCAGAGAGCATGAAATCAGCTAACGACAGGTTGGGTGGCAGTGCCAGGTTATTCGACGGGATGGGCAGCACCTCGGGGTCGTAGATGGCGGCATTGAGTGGGAACTGGACTCGCTCTATCAGGTGGAAGGTGATGGTGTCTTCAAGACGTCTGCGAGAGTCATGAGTGTCCCGCCGGGTCAGGTCGAGTCTCTGGAGGCTGGAGCAATCACGGGCAACAAGGAGGATGGACATACATGAGCTGGAATCGGATGTTGGCCAGATCGAGAGCCTCCTCAGGTCGAGAAAGGTCTATTGCTGTGTCCATGCTGGCAAAGAGAGCTACCGACATACGATACCCAAGCTGCACACCCCAACCCAGTAGTATTCAGCACCTGTACTTGTACCTATGCAGACGACAAACCGATTGTGTTTTTGTTAGATTCGGGGGTCTTACAGGGACTAATAATTATTAGTTGGTGGGGCATTCCAAGTATTATTATGTGCCTTGCATGAGTTCTGTCGTCATCATGATTCTAGGGACCTGGCCAGCTCTAAACACGGTCAAGTCCAGCACTAATAAATCCGGGTGTCCAAGGCCTGGGAGCAGAGGTCGTCCGGGTGTCCTCGCAGTGGTCTTACAGGCTGATTACCCCGTATGAATACCTATTACTCCCTAGACCTGGGCCGATTTAGTACTCTGTCATTTAGGTACTAATAAAGTAATTGTTGTTGTTGTTGTTGTTCCTGTCCAACTCCACACAGCCATCCGAACAACACAGGATTGATACCGGTCCTTGGCTCATGTCGACGACCAGTCTGTTGCATGAATCTACCTCGAACGCATCTCCATCGTTCGCAGATCCTGTCGCATGGCCGCGGCAAACGCCCACAGCCGCAACGCTTCCCAGACACGACCTCGAGCGAACGACAGCGACAATGATTCTGTCCTCGGTGCCGTTATCGATGTACGACCCAGCAACGCCCATTGCACCTGACTGACCCTTCACTCACTGACTGATTGCTCTCTCTAGACCCGGCAGATCGAGGCATTTGGGCGCAAGGTGACGGCCACGGCATCGCATCTGATCGGAGATGCCGCCTCAGCGCCTCACTACAACAATGCCATGACCAGCATCCAGCGGTCCATGCGGCGGCCAGGCATGCAGCGCTCCGTCCTCAGCTTCACCCAGCAAGCCCCGACCGAGCTGGTTCGTTCTACCATCAGCACCAGCGAGATTGCCCATCGAGCAGTCGCCTTCATCTCGGACGACCAGCTCCAGCAGATTCCCGAGAGCCACCATGCCTACTCCCTGTTTCAGGGCTTCCAAGCTAGCCTTCCCGACATCGACGAAAGCGAACACAGAAAGGGACACCGCCGGCGCAGTCAGAAGCTTCTCGGCGCTGGGCCAGACCTGGACGAAGATGGCCCCCCAAATATGGCCCGGCTAAAGAAGAGGCGGAACCAGACCAACCACCGACTCGAAATGATGGGCATTCGGAAGAACATGTGCAGCTCCGAGATTCGCGAAATCGATCACAAGATTGCCAACTTGAATGCCATGCGCAAGATCGTGCTCGATCGTCTGGCCGTCCTCGAGGCCGAGGAAGTGGAGGTCGAGCAGGAGCTGGTCCAGCTAGACAACCAGATCGACGACATGACGGAAGCGGAGCAGGAAAGGACCATGGCACAATCCACCACCACCGTTACCACCACCCTGGAGCCTGGCCAAATGACCCCCCCGCCAGGAGACGATGCCATGGACGCCTCCTTCATGTCCGAGTCGATCTATGAGAAACTGCCCTCGGTCCATTCTCCCAAGTCGCCCAAGAACAAAAGAAGACCAACGTACACAAGGCGAAAGAGCATGCCGGTCCTGCACGAACACCTCGAACCCGGCTCCAACATCCGCACTCTCCCTGCTCACAACGACATTGTTACTGCCCTCGACTTCGACGCCCCGTTTGGCACCATGGTGACCTCCTCTCTCGACGACACTGTGCGCGTGTGGGACCTGAACCTCGGCCGCTGCATGGGCTTTCTCGAAGGCCACACTGCGAGCGTCCGCTGTCTTCAGGTCGAAGACAACATCGTGGCGACCGGCTCTCTCGACGCCACCATCCGCCTCTGGGACATTAGTCGGGCCAAGTACGAGCCGTTTGAACACAACAAGAATGACGACGACGACGGCCTGGGCTTTGGTAACGAAGCCGAAGACGAAATCCCGCCACCGCCGCCAGATGCCATGGAAGAATGCCACCTCATCACGCTAGAAGCCCACGTCGACGAAGTCACGGCTCTCCATTTCCAAGGCGACACCCTCGTCTCTGGTTCGGCCGACAAAACTCTGCGTCAGTGGGACCTTGCCAAGGGTCGCTGCGTCCAGACCCTCGATGTGCTGTGGGCCGCAGCGCAGGCCTCTGCGTCGATATCCCTGAATCTGAACAGCGCAACACCTGGGGAATCACAGTGGCGGCCGACGGGACGAGGCACCGATGTCAATGCAGACTTTGTCGGTGCTCTCCAGGTCTTCGATGCCGCACTGGCATGTGGCACGGCCGACGGGATGGTCCGTTTGTGGGATCTACGATCAGGCCAAGTACATCGTAGTCTGGTCGGACACACTGGTGCCGTGACCTGTCTGCAATTCGACGATACCCATCTCGTCACTGGCTCTGCAGACCGCTCGATCCGGGTAAGCTTGTTATTCCCCTACTAAATCCGGCCATGCTCTTTGAAACTAATTTGTGTCTTACAGATATGGGACCTCCGCACGGGCTCCATCGCCGACGCCTACGCCCACGACAACCCCGTCACCAGCATGATGTTCGATACCCGCCACATTGTCGCCGCCGCCGGTGAGGATGTGGTCAAAGTCTACGACAAAACCGACGGCCGACACTGGGATCTGGGTGCCGGCACCAAGCTGACCGTCGAGGACAGCATGGAGGGACATGTGGCGAGCGTGGTAGAGCGCGTGCGCGTCAAGGACGGTTTCTTGATCGAGGGCCGCCGCGATGGCGTTGTAGGCTGCTGGGTCTGCTAGCTTGGCTGTCCGAGTCACGCGGGACAGGGACTAAGCAGGCAAACAACACACACTCACACACACACACACCAGGCACATTGGAAAAGCGTGGATGTATCGATATTGGCACTATATTGTAACAAACTACACCCACAAATCACACCGAGGGTAAATTGGATTTGGCAACCCCCTTAGAGCTGTCCGTGTCCTATTTTTCATACCTCACTCTCGTCTTCAGCTCCTCACCGATCTTGGGGCACATGTTCAATCACAAGCCCCCCTGGGACTATTATTGCACCAAACGTAACCGTAGCTAGCTACAACCCGTGCTCGTCTTTTTTTCCTTCTTTCCTTCTTTCTTGACCTCAGCCCAACCCAAGTCCGGTCCGGCCCGGTCCAAAACCAGAATCGAATCGATAAGAGTCAAACAAAATTCAAAGTGCATCGCGTCGTCCGTCATACCGTACCGTACCCCCCCAACCCAACCCAAAAAAACCACGACTTAGTTCTTATATTATTTCGACGCGGGTGCTGGTGTACTTCCTGTCCCGTTATTCGCTGCATTATTCGAGCTCGAGCTCGTATTTGCATTCGCATTCGACTTTGGCTTTGCGTTTGCATTTGAATTTCCACCCCCATTGCCACTAGAGTTCTGGCTCGCATTCTGCGCATTTACTGCTCGACTGCCTCGGGTTTGGCCCCTGCCTCCCCCTCCTCCCCCTCCTCCCCCTCCTCCGCGATGGCCTCGGCTGCCGCCGCGGTAGTGCCCTCTTGAGCTCCCTCGGCCCCCACTGCTGCCTCCACCACTGCCTCCGCCGCCGCCTCGAGGTGCAGAAGGCGGAGTGGGCTGCGTTGTGCTGGTCGGAGATGCGGGTGTTGTGGTTTCGGATGGAGCTGGCGCTGGCACTGTCACTGTGCTCGACTCTGCTGCTGATGCTGATGCTGACGCTGATGCAAGGTTCTTGCTACTGCTGGCGGTGGATTTGACGGGGATGGATTCGACTGGTGCTGGTGCTGGTGTAGGCCGAGCCTGCTCGGCAATAGTGGGCAGCGGCGACGCTTGAGCGATTTTGGGAGAGGAGGGGGTGCTTGCGCTTGGAGAGGGGCCGCTGCTTTTGCTGCCGCTGCCGCTCCCGCCGCTAGTGTGCGAGACTTTGCGGTAGGGCGTTCTGTTTTCGAGAACGATGACCGAGCCGTTGCTGACCTTGACGGGGCTGGCGGCCATCGCGTTCTTGAGCCCTTCTGGTTCCGCAAAGTCTATGTAGCCCAGTCCTTTTTTCTTGTCTATTTCGCACCGTGTGATTGTGCCGTGCACGGAGAAGGTGCTTCGAAGGAGCTCTTCTGTCACGCCTTGTGACGGGTTCGCGTGCTTGAGGAAGGCTGATTTGGCGCCGGCTGACGGCTGTGGGGGGTTCTTTGTCTTGGCTGCCTGTGGCGCGGGAGTCGGTCGGAGAGGGGATGGTTGAGGAGTGGTGTTTCGTAGATGTCGAGGTGCTGTTGGTGGTGGTTGTGTAGGATTTTGTGCTTGAGGAGCTGCAGGCGCCGTTGGCGGTGCCGCTGGAGGCTTGGATGGGGTCGATGAAGCTGGGGGAGGAGTTGCGGTGGCTGCTGCTGCTGCTACTGCTGCAGAGGCAGGAGTAGTTACGCTTCGTTGACTTCTAGCTGTTCGACCTTCTTTTGGCACAAGACCCAGGTCACGGCCAATGATGCGCGCCGCCGCACTGGCATCTCCTCTCTGTCTTTCCTTCTTGGGGGCCGGTTGTTGTTGTTGTTGTTGCGGAGTTTCTTTCTTCTCTGAAGGCTTGGCTTCTTGCTTCGACGGAGTCTGGCCCTTGATCTCGGCGACAGACTTCTTGATAGAATCCATTGCCTGCTGTGTCGCTTTAGCCACACGCGCCTTTTCTGCATCGCTCGAAGCCGACTTTTTGACGACGGTTGCCTGATCGGCCTTGGAAGATGGTCCTGGTTTACCGTCTTTGGCATCCTTGTGGTCCTTCCCATCCTGTCCTTTCTTCGTAGACTTGGCAGCAGCAGCAGCAGCTTCCTTCTCCTTGGCCTTATTGGCCTTTTTCTCCTTGATGAACTCGACCAGCGGAGTCGTGCTGATCTTTTCCAGTTTCGACTCAGCAGAGTCGTCGGTGATCGCGGGTTTGGTGATAGGTTGGGTCAACGACTGAAGAAAGTCAATGAACTCTGGGTCTTGGTCGATGGTGCCTTGTCGTCCATCGTGCCTTGCTCGACTGCCGGGGATTTTGTTGTACGGAGCCAGTTCTAGAGACGGCGGACCAACAAGACAGGTGTCTCTGGCGGTGTTCTTGGCATCTTGAAACGTTGTCGTTTTTACATGCGTAGTGAGTTGATCGAGGTGTGAAGGTTCCTTCACTTTGAGATATGCCCTTGCTGGTCGTGACGGCTTGGCAAGATCTTTCGATATTTTCCCACGTCTGAAGGCAGCCCAATCGACTTTACCCTTCCCTACTACCCATTCAGCTCCAATGCATTCCCAAAACTCTGCCTCAGTCAAGCCAGGCGGCAGTCTCCGGATGATCAGTCGGAGTCTTGGCGCGGGCGGTCGTTGTTGTTGCTGCTGCTGTTTGAACGGCTTTTTGGTTTGCGCGGCGTTGACTGGCAGCACTCCGCGTCCTTTGCTATTGCTCGGCATGACTCAGAAAGCGAAATTGTAGGATAGTTGAGTTGGTCAGGATTGAACATAAGCAAGAATGTTGACAGTCACCCTCGTCGACGCTGGTTGTTTGTTGTGTTTAACAGTGTGGTCCGAGTAATGGCCGACTTGGTAGTTCGTCGCCTCTAATTTGCGCCCCCAAAAGGAACACAGCGCGCGCACGGCTTATCTGATAAGTATCACGTGCATCCCAATCGGAGTGCACAAGCCGCAGCCCTGGTCAGGTTGGTAGAGGAAAAGGCTCGATGCCAGATACTTTGTAAGCCGACCAGATGTTTGTTTAATGTGTGATATGCTTCGGGCTGCCCCAGTGTCAGGGTTCGCCTGCTTCGCGTGGTCGAGTTTTACACAGGAGTCGTACAACTTGGGGCAAAACTGAACTTGAAATACTGCAAAAAGTGGCGACGCAAGGTTTGGCTCTGAGTGGAGATTGAGTTGAAGGCTGCCTCAGGCAGCATACGACCCCTTCATGGACTTTGTGAAACCCCCGATATGCGCAGTCGTAGCGATTTCACATCTGTCGTGTTCCACACACGTTGTCCAACCCAGCGCAGTCCCTGAGGGTTTATGAATTGGTTTCCGCTAGCCTGTGAGGTCGCCCGATAGCCGCATTGACACTGAGCTTTCGCAAACAACGACGGACATTACGTGACAAGCGGACGAACAAACCACGACTCACCAACCCCAAGACAATCTGCGCCGCGGCGGAGCACCATGGCGCCAGTCGGAGGATTCAAAGTCCCAGTGCCTGGACCGGCGCGACTGAAACGGTCGGCAGGCCCGGACGAGTGGCTGGAGGCCGCAAAGAATTGTAAATATCTATCTGAATACCATATGAAGCAGTTGTGTGAGATAGTGAAAGAATATATGATGGAGGAGTCCAACATACAGCCGGTGACGACACCGGTGACGATCTGCGGTGACATCCACGGACAGTTCTACGACCTCCTCGAGCTATTTCGAGTCGCCGGGGGCATGCCCAATGAAGCTGCTCCCGAAGCACCGATGACTGCAGAAAATATAATTACAGCGGCAGACATTGAACCACCGTCGTCTATTACGAACCCCAAGTTGCAGAAGAAACTGAGAGCGGGAAGGCCCCAGCTGCTCGATGAATCTCTCCAGTTCGACGACGTCAGTGACGCTTCGCAGATAAATTCCTCAACCGTGTCGGATCTTGGGTCAGAACTAGATCCCGAGGAAACGTTAACAAGGAGTAGTGATTCGAGACAGAATGCCAACTTCATCTTCTTAGGCGACTATGTCGACCGAGGCTATTTTTCCTTGGAGACGCTCACATTATTGTTGTGTTTGAAAGCGAAATTTCCCGAAAAGATCACGCTAGTTAGAGGGAACCACGAATCGAGGCAGATCACTCAGGTATATGGTTTCTATGAGGAGTGTGTGCAAAAATATGGGAACACCAGCGTGTGGAAAGCATGCTGTCAAGTGTTTGATTTCATGACGCTGGGAGCCATCGTCGACGGCAAGGTGCTTTGCGTCCACGGTGGGTTGTCGCCAGAGATCCGCACGCTCGACCAGGTGCGGGTTGTGGCCAGAGCGCAGGAAATTCCCCACGAGGGCGCTTTTTGTGACTTGGTGTGGTCAGATCCCGAGGATGTGGAAACGTGGGCCGTTTCTCCTCGAGGCGCCGGCTGGCTTTTCGGCGACCGCGTGAGTCAAGAATTCTGCCACGTCAATGGCCTGAACCTGATTGCACGAGCACACCAACTGGTGAATGAGGGCTACAAGTACCATTTCAAAAGTCAAGACGTGGTCACGGTGTGGAGTGCACCGAATTACTGTTACAGATGCGGAAATATGGCATCAGTCTGCGAGATCGGCGCTGATATGAAACCGAGTTTCAAACTGTTCAGCGCAGTCAGAGATGAGCTGAGGCATGTACCAGCCTCTAGAGGTGGACGCAACGAATACTTCTTGTAACACGCCCACTGCCCATCCCATTGCATGTTTTACTCTCTTACTGAGTGCCGCGGGGCCTGTACAATAATTTCATAATAGAGAGAGTGAGAACGAGTTGATGATTACCTGCGCCATAGATGTTCGCATTTGGTCTACGACAGCAGCCTGGGAGAATGTCAAAGATGACAGCGACGAGATCTACTTGTAACGATAGGATGACGAGCATTGAAAATGCATTTTCTTGAAGATCTCTGTTTCATTCTCAAATTCGCTCTTTAAGGGACCCTAGTAACCGAGTCGTGGTGACGTCTGTACTGTGAAGTGTAATGTATGTTGTGAGGATGATCAAAGATGAAAAGACAGAAACGCAGCTATTATACCCACTGCAATCGCGCCTTCCACAGAAAGGACTTCCTTATCGCCGGCGTGACCTCGGAGATTGCGTGAGTTGGCGACTTCAGACCAAGTCGTCTTCCTTTCTCGACGACGTCTACAATAGCCACATAAGCACATCGGCACTGCCGTGAAGAGATCAACATACCCTTCGTGACGTCCGTGCCAATCTTCGACTGAATCTGGGTAGGATTCGGTCTCGACACTCTCCTCCTACTCTCGTCAAGACTTTTCATGCAATTTGAGTCTTCTCAGCATCCAACAACCGCGAGTTCAGAAAACATCACCCCAGATCCCTCCACCAGTCACCACCATGGCCTCTCATCAATCTCAAGTGACGCATCTGATGGTCGTGTGGGTCAGCGACTTATCAGAGACTCACCATCAACCACCGACGTTACAGATGACGCGTCTGTCGCGTCGTCAGCGACCAGTCGAGGGAGAAGATCAAACCTCCGACGGCTGAGCAACGACCATGGCTCTCAAGAGAGTTCTCCGGGTAGTCGGATCGACGCGTATGAGAAAGCTCATACCCATACCACCCCCAGAAGACCGTCGAATGGTGTGATATTCCAAGTGGTGCCCTCTTCAGGCAACACGGTGTCTAGTCTATCGATACAGGACATGCCAAATGGTACGTTCTGCTCATTGACATGCTCTATACTTGCTGACTCTTCTCAGAGGTTCTCACCCATGTCCTGTCTCACTTGCCTCCAGAGTCGCTCTCCTCGATGAGTCTTGTCAGCAACCGGTTCCATCGACTGGTCACGGCACCTCCTGCATGGAGAATTGCCTTTGCAAGGTTCTTTCCCGGCATGGAGTCCACTGGGTTGTTACCTCCCTCGAGACTCGATGAAGACACACAGAAGTCGCATAGGAGAGTTTTCACAAGAGTTGGCGCTCTGGCATCGTGGAGAAGCGAATACATTCTGCGCACACGTCTACTGCGGTCTCTTGCCCGAGGAAGACCTGCCATTCAACTTGCCACCGATCGTGGCCAGAAAAGCAAGGCTCCTGCTACCGCTACCGTTATGTATTACTCCGGCTTGATGTATCCTTGCAGCCACATTCATGCAAATTTTGGTGTTGGCCTGAACAAGAAGCAGCCTCTCTTTTCCCATGGTGCTGTAGAGCAAGGCGTCGTCACCTCCAGCGATCCAGCAACGGCCAAGATTTCGGGTTGGGGCTTGGCTGATTTTGAAGCCTTCAAACATTTTGCCGACCTCTATACAGGTGAAGCTCCATACGGCCTCGGTGCTGGCGACATCGTGGGCATGACAAATGTTATGGACCTGAGCCAGCCGTTCGGGAAGCTTTACGGTGAAGCATGCCCTGGTGGTAGACTGTTCTACACCTCGAGTGCAGAGCAGCGAGGTCGATTCCTTATGGTGAGCTCACCAGCCAATTACGCCCTCGGTATTCCTGAAGTCAGCCCAGTCAACGCTGCCATCACCTCAGTATGGCTTGCAAAATCTGAAAGCATACTGAAAGTTACGAATGGCCTGTTCGGTGCTCTTGCCGGTTCCTCCACAGGCATCCTTTCAGCCTATGCTATCGGTGCAAACCCAGTCTATGAGCGCCGATTTGATCGTGGTGAGTTGACAGCCCGTTGGGCTATTTGTCCTGGTGTGCCCATCATTGCCATCAATGTTGACGACAAGGTATCCGCGCGTCGTATTGGACGACAACGGATTTGGGCTACGGTGCTCAACGCACTAGGCGAAGTCTTCTATCTGCTCGACACACCGGTACGTGCAGATACCCGTGGCCGATTGACTGAATCGGAGCTTGATCGTCTTGCCTGGCAGACTGGTCGATCAACAGAGTGGCTTCTCCTAGACCCTACTAGGCGTGCTGTCAAGCTTGACCCCTTCCAACCAGCTGCGATCGACAGCAAGCAAACACCTCGGTCTTCGGGTATAACTCAGCGTCTTAATCCATCCCAGCTCGAGACCGAAGCAAAGGAGATCACAAAGTTTCTAAAGTACAGGCCCAAGGACTTTCAATCTAAATGCGAAGGTTGGGACATGTGTCGCTCCCTCATTGTTGATTTTGCCGGAGAGGATCACCATGGTGGTGGAGAATCTATCTTTGTTGTCGACAGGGGTGGTGAAAACCATGTGCCTGCTGCTGTGACACGTTACACGCGGCATCGGACAAGAAGACTAGCAGACCATGACACTCAAATGTTAAGTGCAATTCCACCGGAGCGCACGTCTCAGTTCGGCACGCAATCTCAACGATCGAGTGTCATGTCTTCTCCGGGTTATAGTGCTCCCAGGTCCAGAACGTCCAGTAACGAGGACCTTACTAATGCAGTCTTCGAGACGTCATGGCAGATTTCGAACTTCACCTTCGGCAATTTGAAGAATATCGAGATCTCTGCCACCGCGACTGACGACTCTGATTTCGCTGTATTGGCTGCGAACGAAGATCCCCTTTTAGGCATGTCAGGTGGTTCTGATACATCTTCCCCGCTAGCCTCACCTCTCGGCAAGACTATGCTCGCCACTTCAGCCGCTGACATTCCAGGCCACAGGGCCAGATTTCTTGCTGTTGGCACAATTTCCGGCATCGTCATACTGTGGGATATGCGAGCTGCAACGTCTCAGGCTCCAGAGCTCGTCAACAACATCATGCCTGTACGCCTCATTTACACGCGTTCGCCACAGATATCATCTCTTGCCTTGACGTCATTGTATGTTGTGCACGGCGGGAATGATGGTCTTGTGCAAGCGTGGGACGTACTTGCATCCTCAAATGAGCCCATCCGTACCATCAGCTCGCGATTTTCAGACCGTGCTCGACGCCGAATGGCGCAAGCTGATGCATCTGTTAATGGTGTTGGTATCAATTACTATGCGGCTGGAGCTATTTCCCTCGACCCTGATCCAACCATGCTGAGAGGCATGGTCTCCCTGGGTACTCACGTGCGGTATTGGTCGTATAGTGCTAGCGCTGCAGAGGCATACAAAGCCAAAAAACGAGGCCAGCTGCGTCGACGTTCCGACCGAGGTAGTCATTCGTCCCCGGAGCAGAAGTACCATCACACAGGTCGTGGTGTGTTGAAAGACTACATCACAGATGAGCGACTCGAGTTGGAGCGAGAGAAAGTGACCAAGCGAAAAGAGCAAGACCGTCTAGTTAATCGCTTTGGCACGAACTTGCTGGGTGAGGGAGCTAGTGAGGAAGAAGTGCTTGCGTATGCCACATTGTTGAGTGAAGAGAGCTATGCTACTGACGAGAAGAAGCGGCAGACCAGTCCACCCAACAAAGCCTCGTCGTCACAAGCTGTGCCACAGTCAGGGCATGGAGCACACGACGCGGAATTGGAAGAAGCAATTCGATTGAGTTTGGCGGACACTAACGTTGAGGTCGGTCCTTCTCAGATCCTGGATTTTGACATCCCTATTCGCCCTGATAGGCGAAGCAAACGAGGCATGCCTGCCAAACAGAAACCCCAAGGTTACTCAAAACAGTCACGAAGCACTTCGGACGACGATCTCAACTTCGCTCTCCAGCTTAGCGTAGCCGAGCAGGAGAGTAGGAAATTGGTTGATGAACAAGAATTTCCTGCTTTACAGAAATCAGACTCTGGCTCGAGCGTAGGTGGCAAGGGCAAGAGCAGGTGTTAATAGGAAAGTCAACAGTGTCGATCGTCAGCGTCAGTCGGGGATTGTCGGGTCTGGTTGAGGGTGCGGAAGCGGGACTTCAACCTTGGCCCATCAATACGACGGCTGCTTGCAAGGGGAAATGGGAATCCGCATGCCTAACGCGGCCCCGGCTTGGAGAACAGCCATAGATATATTTCGATTCGTCCTGAGCTGTTCCTGCAGCTCTTTTAGTTTCAGTTCGATTTATCCACTTGCTAATCTATCAATCGGACTTTTGTACGTAAGTCGCCCGGCTAGCCCTGAAGAGCCGTTGGCGAGATGTTCATTGTGCCTTGTTCACTGCGGATTTCACTGGTCGGCCTTTGATCTAACACACGAGCGAGCTCTCGATCGTATGCGGGCTTGTGCGCTGCGAGATAACGGAGAAATCGTCACTAGCTCGTCCTGCAATTAAAAACTAACATCGATCGGCACATTCGCCTGAGTGTGAACTCAATCGGGTCTCGAATCCTTTTTCCCTCCTGCAGAAGAGTGTGATCACGAGTGACGATCAGCCTGCAGCTCACAGATCTCGGGCATCGCCCAAATATGTCTGGGCAGTGGACACATCCTTGCATTAGTGTGCTGAATCACACTTCCGCCTAACCAATCATGTACGCACTGGGACGTGCTTGACGTGACAGCCTCCCCAAGCTTGAGCAATACGCGTCAACTGCAGAGTTACACCCGGAGCTGGACCTACACCTGCATTTCTAGCACGAGTTCATTTACACCCGGATCTATGAGCTGCAAAAGCATTTGAAGAAATTCATCCCAGATCCGGCGCAATCGAGGGATTCTCTCCTGTAGTCATGCCGCTTGTGGATCGAACGGATTGGCGCTACGTGCGCTAACCTCCCGTACGGGAGTTTAGCGTTGTCTAGCATCGTCGAGATCCAGCCAAGAAGCCTGCTAGCATGGTCACATTGTGGCCTGATTGTTTGGACCTTTCTAGCATCGCCATCGAATAATAGGCTGAGGCTTTCTCACCTCAGGCTCAGGCTTGAATCCTTGATAGGGACACACACTGGCACTGTACCTCGTTGTTTTCTCAGCGAAGCTCGAAGACTGAGGAGGAAGAAGGCGCAATGGTCGCACTGCTAAAATGCATTTCCGGGACCTTCCACGCGAGATCTTGATCCTGATTGGCAACTTCCTCACGCAGAGCGATCTTTGTGCGGTCCTGCTCGTCAATCATGAAATCTACTCAGTCTTTTCAGTCCTTTTGCTAGAGCATAACCTGCGCCATCAGGATGGAAATGCCTTCGCTTGGGCGGCAGAACAAGGCAATGTTGTTCTTGCTCGCAGGTTGATTGATCTAGGAGCTGGTGTGAACCGTCCTGTCTTACCTACCCCTTCTCGCCGACCATATCTAGGCCTTTGGGAGCCAAAGACACCTTTGCCTCCACTGCATCTGGCAGCGAAACATGGCCAAGCAACAATGGTAAAATATCTTCTGGAAGCCGGCGCAGATGCCAACGCCAGGGATAGTGATGGCCGTCTCCCACTTATCTACTCTCTTCGAACTCGATGTCAACGCTCCATCCGATTACTAGCGTGGTACACGCGAGACTTGGATCAAGAGATGGTAGATCGGAAACTCGGCCTTACGCTGTTACATGCGGCATGTCTGTCCGGGCTTGACAGTGTTGTCCCATGCTTCATTGAGAGAGGCGTAAACATCAGTGCTCGTGATATTGAGGGTAGAACTGCATTGCATTGTGCAAAGTCCGTTCTCGCTGGCGGGCACTGGCAGCCGACGGACAAATTCAACGCAGAAAAGGTTTCATCAATGCTGATATCGCTTGGGGAGAACTCTGCCAGGGCTCGGAAATTTGTAAATGAATTACAGTCAAGGCGCAGACCAGCTGGGAGCTATGAGAAACCAAAGTACATACAAATCGGACGTCCTTGGAGTGACTCGTGCTTTTCAAACAAGACGAGCTCAATTGCGCAGCCATCATCATCCGTCCTTGGACATAGAGCGCGCATGACACCGTTGGGCATTGGAACATGCTTGACCAGCACTGCTTCACAATCACCTCTGCTGGACAGAGAAGACGACGATGACCGCGACGGTGATGGTGATGACGGGTCGGTATCGACAATGTCTCCGGATCAGTTCCCTGCATTGCCCCGCAGGAGTCTACGAAGAGAGCCCGCACACAACACGAAAAGCATTTGGTCTGACTTCGGGAAACCAAACTCTAGAGCCCTGCCCGAAGACATAGACTCGGAGGGTCCACCATCTAAATCTCGAAAGACACAGAAATGGCGACCATTTAGCTGGCGAGCAGGCTGAAAGAAGCTGGTTATGGGGAATGTAGTTAGCCTACTGTCGTTGACTTTTCCTTCGTGTAGCCAGCGTTTTTCAGAAGAAAGCAGCTTTAGGCGAATCGGTGGTAGCTAGTCCGCACGCGCTGAGGATTCAGGTAAGGGGTAAGGAAGTACGGTGTCAACTCCACGGCAGAAGCGTGGTCAACGCTAACGTAAATTTGGGCTCAATGGGTCACTGGGGTTCACTGGGTCAGCCCGCCGCCAAAAAACATGATTTCAAACCCCTTGAATTTCAGCCTTGTTAAAAAGCCTGACCCATTGGACCCCTTATAACCCATTGAGCCAAATTTACGTTAAGGCACGGACCGTCTGGAGACTCCCACGACTCCGTAGAAATGACTTCCCGTTGGCCCGCTGCACTAAGCTCGAGTCATGCACTGGCTTGTTTAGGGCCAACCCTCACGGCAGCCTCCTAGCGTGTAACTCTAACTCGTGATCGTAGCAAAGAAATACCGTAATACGATAAAGGTTAGCAAGCGACGGGGCATCAGGCAACGGTGTTCATTGAATCGTTGCGTTGGCTCAGTTGAGATCCTGTACAATGCTATAACCGCAAACTTTTTCGTGCGAAAGCCAATCAAAATCGGCCACGTTACGCAATAAGCACCCACCGCTCTGTTCTCCCGCCACGAGGCGTGAGCACTGCCGCAAATGGCCAGCAAGCCACTTCGACTACCAGTTTGCTCGCCTACATGAGATTACAAAACGAGAGTTGTGCAGCTATGACAGCAAAATTCTGGCAAATCCGGCTTCACGGCTTCACAAGAGAGGGACCAATTGCGAGAGCACGGAAGCAACGTTTCTCATGATGAATGGAGTAAATGAAGTTATTGAGGATGACACACGGCATCTCATCCGATCGCAGCGTCCGCCTCGCATGTTCGAACGCTGTGAACGAGCTCTGCCTGAGCGCCTTTCCCCTCGTTGCGACTGCACGTGACGACGGGCGTGTCACACGCCGAGAAGGCTCCCTTCTATAGACTATCTGTCTGTCGAGCAGATCGACTCGTGGCTGCTCTCTGCAAGCGCTGGTCAGGTATTCTTAGCCTCCATATCCAAGCATCAGTTCAGTTTTCTGTCCCTCAACATACATAGAGCACCGGCCAGGGTTTTCTTCTCCCTTCACATGCGATGGAAATCCTAGCTCGCTGGCTGGAGACTCGCTCGGAGGCATATGTCAAGTTGAAAGAAGTGAGGAACACTGTAAGCAAACCCCCTCCACACCTAAATCTTTTCCGATTTTGTCAGACATTTTGACCGAAAAATGAAAAAAAAGGGTTGGAAGAGTCGTCAAGGAGATGTACACTTCTGGATACAGCGCACTCGTGCCGATACAGCAAACATGGCGCAGCAACGGAGATTCCTGAGCATGATGCAGTATATCGGTAGTGAAATGCAAAAGTCAACATCTTGTCTGCGCTTACAGAAAGACAAGCCTTGCATCTTCGACCCCTGCGCTGCTCCGGGAGGGTTCCTGAGCATTGCGCTGAAATACAACCCGTCCGCGACGGTGTACGCAACGACGCTCCCTGAGCATCTCGGCGGGCACCCGTTTCTCATTCCCCACGGCGACGACGATCCACGAGTCAACGTCAAGTTTCTGGACATCACCACGCTTGGCTTGGAGTTTAGTCCCGGAACGGCAGAGACGACGAAGCAGCAGCAGCAGCAGCAGCATCATGATACGCTTTTTGCCAAGAGACTCTACCCCGGCGTCGAGTGCGATCTGGTCTTCTGCGACGGCCAGCTGCTGCGCACGAACGAAGCGCACCGCGACAACATGCTCGAGCACCACGCCCGCGACCGCCTCCTGTACGCGCAAGTGGTCATCGCGCTGTCCAAGATCCGCCGCGGCGGGACCCTGGTCATGCTCCTGCACAGAGTCGAATGCCCCGACACCTTCGAACTGCTGGCGCAGTTCGCCGACTTCTCCGACATCCAGCTCTTCAAGCCTGCCAAGTGCCACGCGTCACGGAGCTCGTTCTACCTCGTGGCGAAGAATGTGCAGTCGGGTTCTGCTGAGGCTTCGGAGGCGATCACAAAGTGGAAATTCAAGTGGGCTAATGCAATCCTTCCTCCCTCGCCTCAACTGCAGCCGAGCATTGATGATGACGATGATGATGATAAAGACTTCTTAGCTAGCACCAAGGTCCAGGAGTTGAAAGAGCTAGACGAGCTTGTTGCTAGGTTTGGTGACCGGTTTATTGAATTGGCCACTCCGATCTGGGACATACAAAGACAAGCCATAGAGAGATCGACGTGGTACAAGGAGAGCACAGCAGCAACATCTACTTGCGCGTTTGTCACAGAATAATTTTGAAATTGCGGGTTGGTTTGGAAATAATATAGGAGTCTTTTTGTTAAGGGCGTATGTCGCGCCCCAATCGTTTACGTGGAGGCGAAAGATAGGGGGAGGGGAATCATGGCTATCGGGACGAGTGCAATTTTTGTGGCGGTGAATTTTTGAAATCAATTTCCGGCCTTCTTGGTTTTTGGCTGCACCGAAATTCAAATTTTCTTTTCTTTGCTTTGCAAATTCAGAATAAAAAGGATATGGGTTTCGTGCTCACATTTTCGGAGTGTCAGTTAGCCTAATAAATTATATCTAATCCATTTTCTAGCTCTGTGCCGTGGTAAGAAGCCAATCCGACTAGGTTTTGCATCGGACCGAAAAAAAATTGTTGAATGAGAAAAACAGCCTAGCAATTTGCCTAATCTCCGTCCTTTCGTATTTTCCAGTAAGGATCTAGAACGGAACGGACCTTGGAGTGGTGTTAACTGCTGTAGGATTATCGGTGGGCAGTGACGAGAGGGCTTAGTCACCGGTTGAGCGGATTTTGACTCGCCTACTCTATACAAAACGTGAAATTGGTTTGGGTGTGTGATGTAAAGCTGAGGCACGAGACTCTGAAGAGAATGAAAAAAAAAACCCCGATTCAAGGCAGTAGCTTGATTTGCTGCACCTGGCCATTCGGTTCGACAATGACGGCAATATCTCCATCAGGACCCAGAAAGCCTGCGAGAGCGACCTCGGCGATAGAGTCTCGCTTGGTCTTGATTTCGTGCTTCAATTGCTGCGGGAAGTTCTCGGCTTTGGTAGCCTCGTAGTCGTACGGTCCAGTCGGTGTTAGACGCCAGACAAGGAGTCCATACTTGTCACGAAGCTTGTTCCTTCTGTGGCCCAGGCCCAATAGCGTGCCGTTGTGGGGCATGATGCCAAGGTCACCGGAGATGTTCCAACTACCAGTGTCCAGAGCGCAGCGAATTGGCCCCTGTGGGCTGGCTATGCACAGTGCGCCTGGAGCACGCCGGTCGTGAATAAGGAAATTGACACTGTCGTAGATCGGTAGGATTCTCGGTCTGATTGCACCGGAAGCAGCAGTCTATTGCGCGACCCATCAGCTTCACGTTTAGATTTTAATTGTTTGGATGTGTTTGGGCTTACCAAATGATGTTTCCTAGCTTTTAGAAGAAGATGCTTGTTTTTCCCCGAATCGTACGTCCATGCATAGAAGTGGGTTTGGGATACCGCGAAGAGATACGTGCCTTCGTAATTGAAAGACATGTGTAGGAAAATTTCGTTGAGGTTGCTTTTATGAGACAGTAACGGGGTATCATCGCTAACGGGCATCAGTACAGGACAAAACCTATAATGCACAAACTCACCCCAGCCGCCGAACCTCAATAGTTCCAGCGAAGTCGAACGCCAGGTCGCCCGTTGGCGCAATGTCGAACAACCTAAATTCGCGCTTCTGGAGGACTGAGCTTAGGCTTTCTTCTCGTACGGGCCCACCTTGGCGATGCAAGTGATAGAGCTTGGCCTAGTGGCCATAATTAGTCATATAGTCCGAAACTTGATAACACGCAGCTCAGACTTACGTTTTTGTTACCTTCCTTGACCATCAAGGTCGATCCGACAAGTCGAACCGCATATGCGTCTGTCGAGGTGCGCAAATTTTCTGTCACAAATCCTTGGTAGCATGTGCTACCGGCGTAGGCAGCTTGGGCCCAGATGAGCTTTTTGTTTTGGCCGAATACTGCAGTCAAGCCGTCCTTGGCTACAACACCAAAGGTCGGCGCGAATTTATTGACCTTCAGATCGTTGATCAGGTTTCCAGTTTGCCAATTCATATCGTGCGTGATATTTGAGCTGAGAGCGCTTGTAGCAGGTGTAAGGGCAACTGACGGCTCTCTAGAACTGGTCGTTTCGTCTTCAGACCTTCGGGGATGCAGCAGAGAGGAGTTCAACTGCGTATGAGTAGCATTCGGAGTTCGGGGAGAGAGAAACGAATGATTTCCTTCTGTATCTCTTGTTTGTTCTGTGGAGATGTCGTTTGTCCTCGCGGCAGTCGAGACTGAACTAGAAGCGTCCATGCTTTCTAACGTCATTGCTGTTTCCCTTCTTTTTGGGAGCAGAAAATCTTCTTCCGCAAGAGATTCCTGTGGCAACTCATTAACTTCTCTTCGAAGTTTGGCTCGTAACTTCTTCGCTGTGGCGCGAGCCTCAGGGTCGATAGTAAGTGCGTAGTCTCGGACAATTCCCCAGATCACATGGTACCATGTGTCTTGTTCATGGTCCTGATAAAGGGGCTCCGAGCTGTCGGGTAAGTCGAAGAAATCGCACAGACCTTGGACAACAGAGGGAAGGGCCTGCGCATTCTTCATGTAGAAGAAGTTGTCTCGCCTCACATTGTCCGGGTCTTTCCCAGAGCGCTCCAACGTGTCACGCAGTTTTGTAACACCTTCCGACCCCTGCATGGCAAACGCAAGAACTTCGGCGAACACACAGCCATAAGACCATACATCTGCTTTAGCTTCGTCTATCTCTTTGTATTTGCCGTATGTCTGATCTTCAGCCTCTGGCGCTTGATATGGTCCCATCACTCGAGCGCGTTTTGAATCCGTCGATTTCAGGGATCGAAGAACTTGACCCGTCGTGACCGCGCCGGGCTCAGTCTCCCAGTCGCCGTGTCGTGAAAGTCCAAAATCCGCTATTTTCCAAACGCCGAGAGGATGGTCTTCAGGGCTGTCACTCTCAGCCGGTGTGAAGATCAATATGTTATCGGGTTTGAGATCCATGTGGTAGAACGGCGTATGGCCGTGGGCTTTCTCGATGTCCTCGTGCAAGAATCCGAGTGCGTGAGCAACACACAGTGCTTCATTCAGTATATTTTTCTCGTTGACAGAGTCGACCTTTAGCCATTCTCCGTACTCAGAAAGAGGTTTGTTGAAAAAGGTGTTGAGGTCGGTCTGTGCCCATGGAAACAGAATCTGGAAATCTTGTCCGATGATGATCGCCGCGAGGTGGATCACAATATGTTCATTCTTCAGGATGCTACTTCCGATCAGCTTGAGATTCTTGTGCTCTTTGAAAAAGTTGCTCGCTGGTGGATGCACGAATTTGCAGGCAACGACTCGTGCTGGCTGCGAACATTAGCATTTGCAGACCTGAGGAAAATAAGTTGAAACTCACCAGTGCTTGTTCTTGAGTCTCCCCTGCCCCCAACTCTCCAAATTGCAAGTAACCAGCAGGAATGCGATATTTCTTGATTTCTCCATAGAAGCCACGCTTCTCTTCCAGGATCGGTAAAGCCTCAAGAGGCAATTTAGTCTCTGGAGGCAACTTTGTTGGTTTCTTCGTTTTTCCACGGATAATAGGAGGATTAAAAGCATGTTGGTTCCCGTTGAACTCAATGATACTCTTTTGATTATCGACGAAGAATCGTTCGATTGAATCCAGCTCTAGTGGAAAGCTTCTATCGTCAAATCGCTTCCAAGACCCCCCTTCACTAGGCAAGTGTAAGCCGCAATTGTCGATTTTACACTTTGTTTTGAAAGGATCCCACCCGTTGTATGTCAATGCGGTAAGCAGTACGATGAAATTCTCGACAAAATCGGTGAATCTCAAAGTCTGGTCAAACACATCTTGGAGACTTTTGAATGTATTGCCATGGAGGCCTGAACCCTCTGACCACACGGCCCGCAAGATATCTCTTGTGATGAACTTTTTGTCAGTCAGGCGATTCAGCCATGCTGTTGCAACGCGATCTATGATGAGTTTCTGAAGTTGTATCCATTGATCGGCTTGGCTGTCACAAGCCACTGAGGTGTTGCCCGGGCGCGTCATGATTTCCGCGGTTCTCAGGCCTAGCGCTGGGGACTACGGCTGTAGGCATGCAAGTTCCCATTGCTGCGGAGCACTCTGGATTCGTCAATGGCTTATGAATCTGCTCGCTGCTGCTGCTGCTCAACATATGACAGAAAAGGCCGGCGATGATTCTCAATTTAGTGTGTAAGGTGAAACCTTATATCGTAGAAATCGAACTTGTTGAAATTGTGAACGAATCGATTGAAGGCAAATGAATACTTAAAGCGTAGAGAAACTTTGTACCTAGTAATATTCCGGTGCGGGATTCTAGACTTGTCAAAATTAGGCACAGTGCTTAAGCGAAAGCTTGCGATGAGCCTAAGCCCGGGCGGCTATCACTAGGTACCTGGGTATCCCATGTTTCAGCTCTGTATTGATTCTTGTCCATAACGTAAGCCGCAGTCTACAGCTTGCGTTATCATGCAATTGTCAAGGGGACATTTTCGATACAGACTTGTGGAAAATCACACCATGAGATACTCTTAAATGATATCTAGGTAAAGTCGAGCAACAATGCTGATGACGTTGATTTGTTGGGATCGGGAGAGCTTCGCCAGTGAGGCAGAAATTCAGACTTTTGGGAATGTGTGGGGTTCCAGCGGGTCACCCATTTGGCTCTACTGATTAGGGCTCTTTTGGCCTCAATGAAGATTAAGCTAAGCCCAAGCACAGCTCCACCCGCTGGTTCGCCGGGCCTACCCAGCGAATCGTCCTTTCGTAAATATTTACCGTCCATCCGGCGACTTGCAAACAGGAGCATTGCACGATCTAAGCGATGAACCAGCCCGACTGCACATCAATCAGTGCTTTGCCATTTCAGGATAAAACTGCAGTATTTGAGCATCGGAACTCTCGAGTAATGGCGAAGTTCCTCACCCTATCTGCCCTGAGAGTCGTTTCCTGAATCGATGATAGGTATCCTTGACAACCTGCAAGTGGGCAGGCCAACATCGACCTCACTCCTTTCATTAACAGCAAGAGCGAGCTGCTAAGCTGAGGGATCTGACCACGAAGAAGACAAGCAAGAGAGCATAAGAGAACCCCTGAACTTCAAAGCGTCAGTACCCGCTACGCAGTACCTTTCTCATTGCCCGCCCTTAGAAGGATGAGACTATTACGGCGCGCGTATTTACGCCGAACCCACCAAGCCAATAGCATTGTTAGACCAGTCAAAGGCACGAAAAGAGCGACATAAATCCAGATGTTGTGCCCCATTGTGATTCCGTTCGAGCTTGCATCAAAGTCGAAGAAGTTCATCCCAAACAGAGTCTGCCATTTGGTCAGTCGTGTACTGTCAGTTTTGATGGAACTACCACTCACGGCAGTGAAGGTTGCTGGAAGGTAAATTAAAGTCACCAATGTGATGACCCGTATTGTGGCACTGTCTTTCGTTGTGAGGACGGCGAGTTCTAAAAGCCGGTCATTGACCACAGCAGCGGTTTGCTGGTTTTTGAGGTCTAATGCATTCCCAAGCTTCATAACTCTGTCAGAGACACCGTCACATATGAGTCTGAAGGGTTTCTTACCAAATCGAGGACACCCTGAATCTGTTCTTTCAATACCGAAGAACTCCGCTTCACATCCTGCACGGCATAACGATAGTTGGATATCTGCGCTTCGACAACAGAAGAATTCATCGTCCCATAATTCCGCCGGAGGCAATCCGCAATATCAATCGTTGAATCCATTATTGAAGGCAGTGAGACAACGTCATCGAGGAGCATTCTGCAGTCTTGCAAGCTTTCCAATCTCAAATCCATGTCATACCCGGGTCGAAGGCCCGCAGCGCTCATCTTCATGGACTAGGATATATCAGTAAATATTGGCTTCGGTCACGAGGACTCGGGTCTCGTACTAGTTTGGTAAAACGGCCACCGAGATGCGACAGATACCACCTCCAATTGCACAGGTATGTATCTAGGACGACTTTGTGCAAACTCAACGGATGCTGTTGGCAAAGCTCCCTGCCTTTTGAACTACCTAACAGGTAGGCAAGCTGCTTTGACAAGCGGTCATTTTCCACAGGATGAGACTGGAGCAGTAGCCATAAATGTGAATTTGTTTTGTTCGAAAACATATGGTGAATGCCGACTTGCCGAATTTTCCAGTTCGATTCTTCATCTTGCTCAGCAAACCTCAGTAGATATGAAATAGCTGGTGCAGTGTATCAATTGACCAAGATCTCAGCGCAGAAACCTCAGTCTGACTTACAGTAAGAGCCATCTTCACCTTGATTGCCGGAGACACAGCCGAAACCTTGTTCTGATCTTCGCGGCAAGACACCGAATGATGCCACGACAGGGGCAAAACCTGGATCAATGTCTTCATCAATCACAAGTTGCTGCAAGTCATCCTTTTTGATTCGAAGCGGGTCGAAGGAACTCCAGGAGTTTAATGATCTGTTCCGCAAAAAGTGAGCGGAGCAAAAACATTCTGACAAGGGGCCTATACATGATGATAGTTCTTGAATGCCTATCAATTCCTCTAGGTATGGAGGTTTGGACTTCGTGGTAGGCCTTGCATTCATAGTTTTTATATACATCTGAAGCTGGGAACCGTGTTAGCATAAACTGTAAATGAATCGGATATAGTACGCACCAGTCCTACCACCTACTCTCAACGATATGAGAGTCTCATTATCGTTTGAGGCAAGAAGTGTCCCGCGACGACAGTTGTTGAGCCGCTCAGCACAGATGGTTCCGTTGCTAAGGCTCTCTGTGCCAGGCTTCACGATTGTCATAGTTAGGAGGCTGATACTCCAGATGGAATAGCTACTGATCTTCCGTGTAACACTTCCGAGCACAGAAGAAAGCCATTCGAATCTTTAATGATCTTGTTCGAGCATCCGGCGACCAGAGATGCAAAATCCACCGACATTGCGATGTTCTCAGCCTGCTCTATGCACGCCTGCAGCTATGCCCTGGATGTGCTGTCGGCCTTGCGCAAGTCGCGAATGCACACTAACCAGATTCGCCTTGCCATTAGCGTTTCATCAGAGACAATCGTGGAACTTGGGGCCAGATTGCGGGCGATTTTACAGAAATGGGGGAAATAATGCCTCCGGGATATTTGGCGCAGAAGACCTTTCTATTAGACGTGAAACTTTGATTTGGTGCCATTAATGGCACTAACAACCCTTCTGCCACTTCTCCGTTGCACTAATAAGTAAAACCCCCGGATCGTGGTATTGGAGCTTTCGTGCTTGTGCCAACAAGGCGCAATCGGCTGAGGACTGAAACTTCTTAGGCTGATTTTCAAGGTCCCAACTCCCGGGACCGAGATCGCGTTCATTATTTCGACTGTGGCCTCTTGGAAGCCATCTTGCTGCGGGGTTTGTTATTCCTTGCGGACGAAGAAGACCTTGCCAGATGGCATGAGAAAACCTACCAGTACTCATACTCATCCACTTCTGCTGGTGCCCAGAAGATCCAACCGTTCTTGGGGTCCTGGTCAAACCTTCAATCAGCAATCTGCCTTAGGCATCTGCACCACAATCCTCACAACTTACACCCCGTATTGCTTGAGCGTCAAACTCAGCCTCAGAAGCGACATTCGGGAACATTATCATCAGACATGACAAAAGTTTGTCTTTCTTGATGTAACCGTCGACGAATTTCGGATCTATCTCGTTTCTCTTCCAGGACTTATTGCGAAACTGCTTGCGACCTCCACTTGTCATCTCCATTCGTAGATTGGTTTTCCCTCGACTGGTGCTCACGTTGCACTTACGACATTACGAAACAAAACATGGAAGAATAGGTTACAATAGTAAATCTATATCGATCAAAAAAGTGATTGTCGCACCTAGCTTTGTGCACCGGTGATGAGCCGTCGAGACGTCCAGACGCACGCCTACACTTGAACATTGTTCCTGTCTAGAGCCCAACATTGCCTTGTACGCCATGCTCGTTAAGCAAAGCGCAAAAGCTACTGCATGGTGACAGGCAGCTGCTTGTGACAAACGGCCGGGGGGAAACGCATGTGAAATTATCCCGATCGCGACTCTACTTTTCAGATCATCGGTAGTTGGGCAGTCGCGTAGTTCAAAAGAGATCACGCCACACCAGGGGCGCGACGTGCTGAATTTCGCACCATGCATCTTGTGTGTCACCCAACTACTGTAACATTTCAATGGCTTTTGCAAATGAAAATGAGTGCGATTTTAGATGGGCATGACTCTGCTACAAGCAAACGGCTGATTGGCCTGATGGTTTGCTCCCAGCTAGATTCGGAACAATTTAATCAGCATGCCGCGCAGCCAGTCTCGACCGGCCGACGATGGACCCCAGTCACCCATTTCGCCAGGTGAAATAGGCAGTCCAAGGACGCCATGCGGGCCTGGCTATTCCCTTCATAGTTCATCTAGGGTTTATCGAGGAGCGGGAAAAGGCGTATGGACACTGCCGCAACGCAAAGCTAGCGTTTTAGTCGTCCAATGGTGACCACATGAAGTTACTAGTTGCCTGGTCATGGAAAGATAGTGGCGAGAGCACTGGGCAGGACAATCCAAGGGTCTACGCACTACACAAAATACAGTATAATGATCACAAAGACACCCGACAGCTTCTGGATATTACGGGCCGCCCTCCCTTTCTAATATGCTCCTTTACTCAATACAGACCTCTCCCACACAGCTACACTTCATGGTGTCTACATCATACATATGCAGCTTCAGTATCCTCGGCGCTGAAAAAGAATGGAGGATGCCGCCAGTCAGTCAGGCAGCTCAACCCGGGACGAACCGAGACTGAACGCTTTGGAGTGAGTTTGTTTTAACGTATTACGCTGCTAAAGCTGATGAATCTGTCCTACAGACGAGCATTGAACCCATGGCAAATAGGTGTATGGAACCCCTTGCCAAACTTTGACCTTGTTGACAGATGACAGCTTCTCGCATTGAGTGCCATCATTGGCATGATGGTATTCTCCACGATTGGTGAAGTCTTGCACACTGCCGGTGTTGCAGGACTTATTGTTGCTCTTACCGTGGTGGCTGGAATTGCAATATGCGTCATGGAGTGCCTCAGTGAGTTGATAGTTCTTTGGCCAGTCCCAAATGCTCTTGTAGAGTACCCGAAAAGATTTATCGACGGGGATTTTGCTTGGGTTATCGGGATTGTGTACTGGTATGATAAATTCTGAATGTGCTTTAGGCTTGCACTAAGGTCTATGCAGGTACATCTGGTCCTCTTTCTTCACGGTTCTTTTGATGGCAGCATACGATTTTTTCTGCATATTCTTGCCTTCTAAGAGCGAGAGATTCGGCATATTCTTAGCCATTGGCATAGTCCTGTTCGTGATAAATGTTGCAGGCGTCAAGGTTAGTAACTAGGATATGTCGCATGTCAGACATACTTACATAACAGTGGTACGGAAGGATTGAAGCCGTTGGAGGAATCATCAAATTGATTTGGGCACTTTCCGGGGGCCTCTATATGATATTTGTTGCGGCAAGAGGTCTGGTCCCGAAAGTTCTCCTTTATCTTGCTGCAGCTGACACGGGACAGATGGTACAAAAGGGATAAGCTTCCAGCACAATCAGTGGGAGGCCAAGAACAATGTCACTGCTATGATGTAAGTCGAGCGATGCAGGTTCACAAATCCAAGGCTGACATTTCGAAAAGCATGTGCATCCCCATCTTAGCATACGGTTTCATCGGCGTCGAATCCGTCGCAGTGACGGCCTTCGAAGCCCACGACCGACGAGCGTTACGTTCACCTGCACGTCTCATAGCATACGTAATGTCCTTCACATACCTGTTTGTTGCTATTCCAGCAGCGCTTGCCGTCGATCCTACAAGCGATCGGGTGCAACAGCTCGAGAATCAGCCACAAGCACTTCTACAACGGGCCGAGTCGCCCGTGCCACCACCACAATGCCAGAAATTCTATCCTCTCGTGGTGTTAGCGGCCTTCGAACACGGTTCGAGAGATGCAGCACTGGTTTTCAACGCTGCTGTTGTGTACTTTTGTATCAGCTCCGCCAACACCTGCTTGTACGTTGCCTCAAGAACCCTTTACGGACTTTTCCTGCAGAGCACAACGGTGGTGCTCTCGGGATTGCCTTGGTATCAGAAGCTTGTGAAATGGCCGCACCTCTTCGGGCGAGTGACATCGAAAACCCGTGTCCCTGTATGGGCGCTTTTGGCCTCTGCAGGTGAGGAGACTACCTAGACACAAAGGCTCAGCTAACACAACAGCAGCGCTGTGGGTGTGGCTACCAGCGCTTCGTGCTACTGGAAGGACCACTACGGCGCAGGTGTGTATACAACCTCGTTCCATATTCAGAACTGACCATCTTGAAAAAGGTTCTTAGTGTAATGACTACCATTGGTAGTGTCGGCGGTCTTATGATGTGGGCATCAATTGTAAGCTTCAAAATCCGCTTGAGCAATGTGAAGGAGCTTCTTCCTAACTTTTGCCACCTTTGGGAATACTCGTTACTGACTTTCCAAGTGCTTGACCTACATCAAGTTCTATTCGGTACTACGCGCAAACATAGACAAGGGTCTCCTCTCGTACTACGACAGGTGGCGAAAGCCCACGTATGAATGGCAGGAGAAACGGCCGTTTCTGGCAGACTTTCAGCCACTGATTGCATACATCGGCCTTGTCGGTAGTCTACTCACAGTCATGGTGTTCCCCACGGCACTCTGGTGGGATGGGAGTCAGACTTTCGTCAACGTGGCATCTGTCTATGCTGGTGTACGTCATCCCTTTTTCCACTTTGTTTGCATAGCTAACTAGGACAAACAGCCGATCTTCGCAGCCCTGCTCTTCATTGGATGCAAAATGTGGAGGCCCATCAGCGGGAACAGACTGCCGCAACAAACCAATGTTGCGGAAATGTTTGACGAGTTAGAAGTCCTGTCTGGAATCAAGCTTGCCGACGAGAAGCTCCTGGCGTCGGGTCGTGAGCGGAATCCGGTGACGCGACTGTTGCGTCACTTTGGCTGGCTACCCCAAGGCGCTGCCGACGGCAATGGGCTACACGAGGAAGACAATGGTATCCTCCTCACTGAACATCATGCCACACGATCAATGCTCTCTTGAAAACACCAATGTCCCGTTTTTACCCTAACCCTCGGATTTGGTTTGTCGAAAAATTGATGAAGATTTCCGAGGTTCTGTTGGCTTTCACGGTCGACGCAATTCGCAGGGAATTTCTCGCTAAACTTGACGTTTGGCAGCCAGCGCCATCACTTCCGAGAGAGGTTTCCTCGGTTGCTGGATTCTTCCGAGACAAGGACGGCTGAAATAAGCTATTGCTAACCGATATTCCAGCTGATATCAGTTCTTCTATTCTGAGGTGATGATGTCTATATATCAATCAGTAACATCAGCGACTACGAATCGATGATGCTTCTTCTTGCTCCGACCCCACAGGAAGTTCGACAGGAGGATGCCACATCTCCTTGACCGAAATGTCCAGATTGGACAACTCGTTTATGTGGCTCGAACCAAGCTCAGTATGATTTGGCGCCGCCGTTCCGTTCGGACCCTTCTTGTCTGCTAGCATTTTGTCCTGCCCACTATACAGACGTTCCTGGGCTTCTGCATTTCGCCTTGCTCGAGACCTTCGGAACCAGAACCATCCACCACCAGCAACTACCAGCACAAGTCCCAGAGTACCTATGACTGCCCCAACGATGGCCCCAGTCGACACACCCTGATTCTGTGGCGGCGGCGTAGCAGAGGGCAAAACCGCCGTGGGGGTCGGAGCGCGGGTGGGCACGTCGTAAGGTCTTTGGAAGAGGTAGAAGTCATATTCTATCGATCCATCCAATGGCTGCGAAACCTCCGAGCCACCTTTTGCCCTGCGATATGATCAGCACGGGATTAGTTGCTAAAACAGCGGGGGGATACCGACGTGCCGCCAATCAGCTGCGTGACAGCAGGAGGCAATCTGTAGGGGGGAAAGTTCAGTACAAACGCGTTCCAACTAACGTTGTCCCGGTTATTTTGGCCTAGATTGAGATTGTGCTGGCCTCCATAGACCGGTGCATCGCAGTTGTCGGTATCAGGAAACGTCCCTCCCATGACAATCATCTGCGTGCCATTGATAACGTCACATGTAAGTGAATGGTGGCCAACATTACTTATAGCATAATCCTCAGTTGGATACCATTTTACCCAGACAAAGGCAGGTATCGAGAGTATGTAAACGTCGTCGAATGCCGTGGTGCCATTCACACGGGTGCCGTTCGGGCGTAGACCGCCATACAAATAGCTGTTACCAAGATGTAAGTGAGGCAACAGGGGGGGCGTGAGCGCTGTGGGGGAGGCACACTTACATTTCGAACGACGATTTGTCGTCTGGCCAAGTAACTCCTCCGCAAAAGCGAGTTCGTTCCTCTGGTACTTCGCCGGATGCAGTCTGCGTATACCACTTCTTGAGAGAAATGTCGTAGATGCCAATTTTCTGATAGTCAAGAGGTTAAAAATTTTCACCACGGAAATGTCGGTACGTATGTTTTCTTACACTCATCGAAACCTGTTAAAGTTTTAGCATGAGCTTGGACAAAGTTAGTTGTAGGAGGGGGCAGACTCACGCCTGCCATTTCGCCAGTACGCCCGTCATGGACCACGCCGCCAAAGTAGATTAATAAGCCGGAAGTGGAAGCCGGGATAAAGACCATAAGTCCTTCCCCTCGACCTCGATCATCAGGCCCGCTAATGTTGGAATAGCGCCTGTTCACCATATCGAACTCCACCAGATTGGAAGTGTATAGGCGTTCGCCACCCCACCCATCCTGGGTCTGGTTGTCATGATAGCCTCCCAAGTAGTATCCAACTCCAGCATCCGGAGACACCGCTGCCATGCCATGAGCGACATACGTGGGATCGCCTTCAGTGGCCACAATCTTCCAGGAGTCGTGCTCGGTCTCGTAAGACCACGTGTCGAGAGGAATCGGGCGGGAAGAAGTCGGGAAGTAACCACCGAAAGCATAAAAGACCTTGTTGACGGTGTCTGCCCACAGAGTCCCTCCCGCGAGTGAAGGGACTGAGCTGTTCTTGGTGAGTCCATCCCTCATCTCCGGCATATAGTTTGTCAATAGATCCGAATACAGGAGCTCCGTATCTGTTCTCTTTCCGTCAACATAATAGAACATTTTTTTCCCAGAACGGATATCGATATCCCGCAAGATAAAAATGAAATGATGACCTTACTCGTGTAATTTGTTGGCCTTTGGGAAAGGGGATTGAAATTAACAAACCCTCCATCGATGTAAAGCCGATTACTGATGACAGCTGTGCGATGACTGAAACGGCGACAGAAGTCCGTCAGTTGATTGAATCCATTCCCGCCAGCTACTTGCGCTAAGCTGATAATCAACAAAATAAGCCATAAAACGAGAGCATGGTAGCTTCGTGAACAACAACAGCAAGCCATCGTTCCACACCGTAAAAAAGACAACTGGACTGGTGACACGGCCAGAAATAATTTCAGAGCTTCATCAAGCAAAACCCTGAGGTCAAAAAACGCGCCATGTTTCCTTCAAATTTTGAATCCAAAATTGTCCTGGCCCCCAGTTGAGAGCTGCTTGTCAGTGAACCGCTCAACCCTCAGCGTCGACAAGAGATACCAAGCAAGCGAGCCATACTTAGAAAGGAGTCGAGTGCGGAATTAGCGTTTTTGGCAGCATCATCATTTGCCCTGGTTTGGACGGTTCTGTGCAGGTTACCAAAATTGTACCTAGGTAATTGCTATTAACATATGAAACAAGTAAACGTCACCGCCCAAGGGGCCCCTAAAGCCAATGAGACTGGGCCAAGGGCTTGGCAGGGCATTAGGCTTCGAAGGTTCCGTAAATGGCTGGCGCTACAGGGGGGTATCGAAGCACGCCAACTCCCACAATCTGATTCTCAGCCTTTGTGACCTCTCCTCCAAGAATTTTTTTTGGCTGACACAGGTGTATGTCGTGTTCTTTTTTCCCCCAAAGTTAATGGTTCATAGGTAGTAGTAGCTTTCGTAAGCCTTTTCAAGAATTATCAGTGTTAGTGTTCATAAAGCAAGAACGTAGAATTGTGACTGCAAGGTGTAATAAGTGGAGCGCCACTGCAGTGGTTCTTGGACCGGAGCCCAAGTGGTTGGTGCCGACGCTAAAACGGCTCTAGCCCTGGCGTGGGATCTTAGGTGACAAAAGTTCACTTCCGAATGGACTACGTTCGACCACGAGAGGGGGGCGTACGCAAAATCGAAACTGAGTGCTTGTTATACCCTTCCCCCTTGAGCCTTTTGTTTGTAGATAATATGCTCGAGACTTCTTAAGATTTGTTTCCAAAGTTCAAGAGCGTCAGATGTTTGGGGGTAGCTAAGCGCTTTATCTTGGTGATGTAGGCTTTTGTCTGCGTTCTACCAGCCCTTCCATCTTTTTGGCCCTTTGCCCCCGTCAGCGCCAAGCGGACAACCGTCTCAATAGACATTATATGATGCCGAAGGAGATGGGTGGTGTCGTACTCTAAACCAATTTGACGTCGGTCAGGGCGACAGATCCTTTCTTCTCTGCTGCAAGAATCTCCCCATCCATAACACCGTGAACATAGCTGGGAAACGTCATTAGCATCTGCGGGCGGCCGTTTCAAGAAAGTTGTTGTTTTACGTACCATTCCCCAACCATGCGATACACAACATCTCGAATCTGTGCCTGAGGTCTCAGGACGTGTGGCACCTCGCCTCCCAGCAGGATATATATGTGATCGTTCAATTGTGCGTTTTCGGGGACCAGTCCAAAGTATCCATTTCTTGTCACTCAGAAACGTCGCGTGCAGACGCATGCAGTTCTCCCAATGATGGCACGAATGAGGCGCAGACGCGCTTTGATACTTTGGGGCGGTACGAACCGATCGGGGGAATGCAGGCGTTTAGCAGGGGTCCAGCCGGCATCGTCAGGATAGTGCAGACCAGCGATCTGGCGATCTGGCGATCTGTCGTCACAGTCCTCCAAAACGCATCGCGTTGTACAGTAATATCTGTTCCATAACGATGACAGCCAGCCTTCAACACTGAGCGCTCCCACCGATTGAAGACAGCTACTGCACTTTGAAGAATATCATCCACAGTCGGGAAAGGTTCCTCCAGAATATCGATAGTGTCCAGGTAGTAGCCGTGCAGCTTCAAGATCCTGCCGTTGTCATAGACGGAAAGTTTGACGCGGTCTCTAGATCGATTGGGTCTGCAGGCTTGGAAGGATCGCCTCGTTTCAATCAAAGGGTCAGTCTGTGGGTGGAGTGTGTTCTCAGAAGTGTCTGCTACAAATGAAGATATCGGAAGGCAAGCATGTAGCCAAAATCAGGAACCCATGAGGGTAATTTCAACTGAGAAGCCCATCCTCCAGGTCGACGAGCAGTGCCTACTCTGGGGGAGAGATGGTTTTCCCCGGTCATCCATCGAAAGGCGTCAAGCCCGTGGTCTTCGAGTAGGATGTTTTGGAAAACTGTTATGTAGATATCCTCTGGACACATCTAGTATTTCAACGTCAGCTTGACCTGGTCTTCGAAAACCTTGCTAGACTTACCTTGCTGTGTTGGTAGTCAATTTTGAGCAATGTTGATCCTCCATCTTCGAATAGACCCAATAATCCGTAAATCTTGTCTTCCGGTAGGGTCACTTTCATGCTCCGAAAGGACCAAAGCAGGTGTGCCAGCGTGCCGTAACGGCTTTCTAATCCAGCTGGCTGCCAAATTCGACTTCTCCGCGAGTTCACCATAGCCTCCGCCCAAGTCGAGATCCTTGCTCCTAGCAAGCGACATGCTGTCTTCTCATAGAAGTTGGCGTAACACCGATCGCGGATGTCCATCCAGGCCACAACAAACAGTGCTACAGTTTTCCAATCGATTTGAACCGAACCACACATCACGATTGCATTCCTGGCTAAGGCCTGTTCCTGCACCACCCAGGTTCTGGTCCACCATGCCCTATCAAAGAAATCAATGGTGGCTTCCATATGCAGGCAAAAGGATTTTCGGGACAGCAGACGCCGCCATTCTGACTGGGTATCCATCCTAGCTGTTTTAGTCAGTACAGGTACAAAATCCACGACATGATGGGTGAGTTTATTCGCCGGTCCCAGCCAGATCCTCACTTGTTCGGCTTGCTGGTATACCTTATCCATCAGTGTGACTTGTACGCTCTTTTCAGCATTGTCACTCTGGTTGATGCAGATAGCATCTATCCAGAAGCGTTCTTGTGGTGCACTTTCGCGGAGCTGTTTTAGAGCTTCGAAGAGCGATTTTCCCACCCAGAATTCACATCCATTGAGAGTAATGCTATGTGTGTGGTCCCCTGAGCCCCAGCAATAAGATAGTGCTTCATATACTGGCGACGTGTTGAATGCCGCGTGATAAAGCTTGCAATTAAAGTCATCATTGAGCGTGGTGGCAGGGACAAATTCGAGCAGACGGAACTCATTCTCTTCCTGGAGAGGATCATACAAAAATGGTCGTGTCATGCTAAGTACCTTCTTGCTATGACAACCTTTTAGAAGTGGAATGCTATTGCGACCTCTGGATGATCCAGTCCGTCGTGGTGGAAGCTTATTGATGACTGAAGGTAATGACGAGGACGGGATTGGGGTACTGCTTTGGTCAACTTATGAGGCCAATATTTGAGTCTGGTTTCGAGGACTTATTAGTGCATGTATACGTGCGGTTATTTGGTTGGGCAACTAATGTTTGTGGAGATTTTCCCCCAAAGATGAGATGGGCAAGCAAGTAGCACTTTATCTCGGGCACTTTGACCTTTGGTTGGCACCTTGGTTCTGCCTTACGCCTTAACCTCGCGATTTGCAGCATTCACCCACTCTTACAGAATTTTTTGTGACTCTTCCAATCAGCCTTCTGGCATTCTGCCGAACAGTACTTTCTCGCATTACACCTCGCGCATACCAAAAGCTGATCGTTGCCCGCCGTTGCATCCTTCTTTTTTGCTCGACCACAATTGCCGCACCCGACTCCAGGACTTTGCGCAGGAATTGGGAGGTCAGAATGCTCTACACCAGCAAGGAAGCAATCTTCCACGTACGGTACTGCAAAAATTGGAGATATTGCAACTCTTGTCGCATATTGCTTCAAAACGTGCTCAATGTTGCTGATCTTGAGGTGGTTTAGATATCCTGCCGGGAACTTGCCGATACCGCACGAGCAAATAGGAGTGTAACCATCTTCGAGCCCTTTGCTTATAGGAGCTTCTCGTTTGCTCGCATATTCACAATTCTGTGCGTGCTTAGAGGCTCTACATCTCTCTGCTAACGCTGGTAAAATTGATTTCCAGCCTGACAGTTCTTCGTGCGAGACCTTTATCTGCATAAGTCCTTTGCTGGTGAGATCTTGGTAGAAGGACACCACTCTTCTGTCAGCATTCATAACATTTGTCAAAGGTACAACCGCGGCATCCAGCACGACGGTGCGGTTCACCAGGTCTAAACGAAGGCAGGATGGCAAGAACAGGACATTAACTCCACCAACCTCCTTGGTGAGCCCAAAGACACTGGCTTGTTGGCCTTGGAGGCCAGTATATGACATGAGAATCGAGAAGAGGCCATCTTTCATCTCGACCCGGTTGTTTGGCTTCGTCCCCGCCGCATTGCGGCCGGCCAGACCAGCTTCCCGATATTTTCGCTCTTTTGTAGAAAACATCATCGACGCATGTATAACCAGCCACTGCAAATCCTTCTTCATTTTCATGTCAATTCGAGGCAAGACATCTAGTTGTACTCGAGTTGCCGTCCAAGGCACAGGATCGAAACGTTTTCCCGAGGAACATTGAATAGGCGTTGTCGGAAACAATAAAACTGACGACGTCTCTTGCAAGGGATTCCAGAATGGTGCTTCGACCTCCACATAAGCCGATTTTCGAGCGATGCGTGCTTTGTGTCTCAGATGGTCCACCGGCACTGGAAAGTGTATGGAAGACTCTATAGCATTTCCAATCTTCACGGATGCTGTGAAAGCGTTGTGGAAATGCACTTTCACCGGTGTAGATCGGTCCATTAACTTGGCCTTTGCTGCTCCAGTTGCGTAAGACACACGCAGGTTGATGGTTGTAGTAGCAGCACCATCAGAAGCCATCGTGGCATGCATGACGTGGTCCGTACTGGCCTGTGGAGGTGGCTCTTCTGAAGTCAGTATCGGCAGAGCCGAAATCATTGGCATGTGCTTGGTGACGGTCACATTGGCGGATGTTAGACCAGTACTATAGAAGTGCAATGTCATGCCTAAGTCCTTCACAAAAACTATCACACTCTGAGCCGTAGACATCAGGCCGCACTTTACCACAGGGGTTGTCCCATCAGGCAGCAACAGCATCCAGGTAGGGACAAATGTTGACATGAACATATCTGACTGGCCCCACCAACCCGACTCGTCTTCTGTGATCCGCCATGCAGGGATTCCGTCGTTCTGAAATAGCTCTGCACCTCCGAAAGCTACCTGGATCGATGCGAAAATGTTGGACCAAGGACTTGATGTTACGCCTCCTCCTTCAACGGTACATGTCAATGTTGGTGTGCCACCGGTCGTGCCTGCTTTTGATGTGAACAGACGGAATTTTTCACGAGGTATGCGAACAGTGACACAGACCTGTGCAGGCAAATCAGTCCATGCGCCAAAGAACGGTGCCATCTTCGCGTCTTTGTTGGCGTCGAGGTTTATTGGTGGGAGCTGGGTCGTGTCAACTCCGCAGAGATGCATGTAGAGTAGAAGCTCCTGGGCGTAGTTCGCCCCTAATGGAGAATGCGAGAACCCTGAGAAAATAGATGACATCAAATTTTCCAGACACAGCGTCCAGTCCGTGTCCAACGTCTTTTGAATGCATTTCAAGAGAAGAACGAAGCTTGCTCTGTTGTAGTAGGGATTTGCAGTCCTAGATAAGCCGCACTTTTTCACGTTCATAATGAGGGACTGGAGGTTCTCATGATCAAACATATGATCATACAAGCTGGCAAGGAATCGAGAGGCTTGTGATGCTTCAACATGCACAATCGGTCTGGCTCCGTCTCCACTTGATGCATAGGTTCGTTTCCATCGCAAACGGGACCGCACCTGAGTAGCACCTCCAGTCTTCCGCATACCTGATAATGTTTGTATAGCATTCAGCATGGACTCATCCTCGGGACTGTTGGTTGCATTTGTCCAAATCTCACATAGTGAGAGTCCTAGAAACAGGGCGACGGCACGTATATCTGCCCCAAAAAGACTTGTAAGGCGCTCACTTTCATTCAGGTCTTCCTGGACAAGAGTCTCGGTATAAATGGTGCTGCATGTCTCACTTTTCAATATTGCAATGCAAGCCGGTAGCAAGTTTAGAGAGCCAAGATGGTCAATCAGGTTTGAAGTGTCAATGATGTCGAACCGTCGCGGCGCGCTGAGAATTGAGGTATTGTATTCCCCTTCATCAAGCAGAAGCGGCACAGAAGTCCAATTGTCACAAAAGAAATTTGCAGTAGAACTTTGGCTTTGTTGACTTGGAATCGCGTTTCGAAGTGTCATCGACAGTGCTAACGCATCGGCAACACAAAAGCGTACGATCGTGCCCCGAGAAGCAGCCTTTCTGAAGGCTTTAGCCCAACATCGAAAATGCTGACGAGCACATGCCACCAGATAGTCTGCAGATGCCAGGCCGTCCCGCTTGACATGGAGGTGAGCATCATCGGAAAGTGGCACATAGGCTGTAGCAAGAGGAAACCCCAAAAGAGGATCTGTGCCATAATGGATAGTGAGGCTTCGGTTGGCTGACGAGAGGAATGCTGGATTGAGTTGGTATTTTTGAAGACTGGTGTTTCTGACTTCATCCGTAACGCCTTCTTTCCACCACTGCGTTGCGATAGTGGAGAAATCTGCAATTGCCAATAGTCCGGTGGGTGCAGCAGATCGAATTCCAGCATACGTCATCCGCTCACCTGCGACTTCTTTCCGTATGTCTTTAGCTCTTTGCATGTTGTTTTGCAGGGATTTTTGGAATTGAACACGTTGGTTTTCATCCAGTCTTCTTGACCCGCAGCCGTTCCAAAATTGGCGTATCTTTGTGAGTGTCCTCTCATCGCAAAATCTGATGACTTTTCCATAGGCTGATGAACGCCATGTTGAGGCCGTCTCGGAGAGTGACAACAGTTTCTCAATCTGATTCTCTAAAAGCTCCAAAGATCTGTCATCGAGTCTCCAGTGATAGTAGATATTCCAGATTTGGTCTTGCATCGTTCCTTCAACATCGTCGATGAGCATGGTGTACAGGAGAATATTACGAGCACCAATTGTGGACTCAATGTCGCAGCATGTGACATCAAGCTTCCGGTTTGGGTCTGCAAAGCAGGTGAATAGAACATTGCGAGCATCGCCACAGCCCAGCAACAAAATATCAGCATCCTTATCGAAAGGCAGATCCTGCGTCAAGGAGACAGCCGGTGTGTTTCCCAACGGGTAGAAGTAGTTGACGGTATTGACCACCGTGTTTCGAATCATGGTTACGGAACCGTATTGGTTGGTATACGAAAGAGCTTGGAGGGAGGAAAAGGGAGAGAGGGACATTTGTTGTTGAAAGGAATTCTAGGTCTAGTGTTCGTAGTGAAGACTTCATGGCATTGGGCGGAGTGACTGCCTTGTGCCTAAACCCGGTCAGACGCGGCGGCGCGCCACCGCAAACCCACAGCTCGACCTTTCAACAAAGCAAACAGAAACGTAAATTTGTGAAGGGAGGTAGCAAACTCATCGTCACCTAAGAGCCGGGGGCAATCAAAGTGAACGACAGCTGTTCTCATGACTGCACAACATACCAATTTGACCTCATGACTGACTGCTCTTCCAGAATGGCAGGCGGCATGTAAGGGGCCAGAAACCGAGCAGCTATATCCGAGAAAGCTTCAAAATTGCCGTCCACCGCAGCCTGCCGCTTGAAAGCTGCAAGCTGAATTGGAATATTTTCAAAATGCAACAAGCATGTTTTGCCCGGAAAGCAAACCATCCAATCCAATGACGGCTTGCACTCCATTCAAGTTGAGGAGCGTGGCCAGCCTGAGGAAGCGCGTACTGTTAACCCCAAAAAACCAAAAACCACAGGGCAAGTGTCACCTATCCTATCGTAGGTATAGAAACGACTGCAAGTAAAAATTGTAAGTTTCCTTGAGTCTTTTTAAAAAATGTGAAGAACGAAAGACTGAAGACTCCAAGTCTCCAAGTCTCCAAGTCTCCAAGTCTCCAAGTCTCCACCCCCCCATTGCAAAACCTTACTTAGGTACATAGATACTTACCTCGCTTACTTATCGCTTACAAAAATACGAAATACAAAAGTCTATTGGTCTATGGAGAGCAAACTGTGTAAAGGACATCGCCTCTTTAGAAATCCCATCCGTGGATACTTTTTTCACACTTTTTGTTCGGGGATCGGGATCGTGCATTGGTACTGTCCCAAAACCTTGAGAAGGTTAATTAAAGGAGAGAGCTTTGGCTGTGGATTGTGAGGAATTGCGGACGAAGAGAGAAAAAAGTTACGAAATACAATGCAAAATTTAGGGGTCACATGCTAGTAGTTGAGTCAGATGTGAGAAGTGGATTGATATGTGCATTTCATGGACGATGGACATAGGACAGGCTTGCGGCTTTACTTGCATACATGCCTCAAACCAGGCGGCAAACGAGATTTCAAGCTCGAGTGAGGAGCTGCTTCTGCCACACCTTCAAGTTCCTGAGATGTACGTCTAGTCGGCGCAGACACAGACACGGCAACCGTCTAAGTCGTGGGTCTGCTGAGCTCTCCGTCACTCCGATGGCTCAGACGCTCTTCGTAGTCTGTAGTGTGGCCACTTTCGCTGACCAACTCTCCATTCTCCGATATCTCACTCGCCGTCAAGTCCTCTTTTGTCCCATTTGCGGCGGTGGGCGTCTTCTGCTTCTTACGCATAAACGTCCAACCGCCCAGACTCGTCCTGGGCGCTTTCTTGTCTTCGGGGTTTGGGGTGGCACCGGGCGTGGAAGAATTGCTTTCGAGAGAGCGGCCAAGGTGCTCGGTTGACCCGGAGTTGTGCTGTTCGTCTTCGGTGAATTCTCCTGTGGGAGTGGTGGCCTCACCGGCGCCTTTGCGAGAAGAGAATATCGAGGTGGATTTCTTCCAGCTGTCGAATTTGTTGGATGACGCTTTGCGGGTAATTTTGGAGATGAAAGTGGGCTTGGAATTGGGCGTGGATTCGACCGAAGGAGTGGCTCCGACGGAAGACAGTCCCGAAGTTGTTCTCTCCAGGGACTCCCTGGACTCCATGGTTGACATTGTTGGAGCAATCGAATGGGTGTCTCTCGATTTTCGAGATTCTGGAGGTGAACTTGTTAGCATGTTCTCGTCCTTCGCCCTGACCTTGTCCTTCTCTTTTGCTTTATCTTTGCTCTTCCCGAAACTAAACATGGTGAACGAGGGGGCGTTCGGATTGAGCCTGGGGGTGGCCGGTCGTTGAGACGAAGTAGGACGAGTTCCGATCGGCGCTTGTAACGGTCGATTGCCTCTTCTCGGCTCGATGAAATCCCCTTCTTCATCTAGTTTCATGGACAAATTTGTTTGTGACCCAAAGCCGAGTGATGGTCGTCGTGAGTGATTTCTCGAGATCGATGACGCCCAGTCCGGGACCAGGGGGCTGTTTCGAGCACCGGGTCTGTACTCCCAAGAGATCTGCTCGACCGAGGGACGAGGCAAGATATCAAAAGAATACGTCGAACCAGGTCGAGGAGAAGAGTTGCTAGCTCTCCCAGTCGCATCGAGGGCGTTCCCTCTGTTCGGGGCGAATGGATCATAGTTTCGAGTTGCAGATTGTTTGCTCATGTTAGGTAGTAAACTTGGAAATGCTCGTCGGGTAAGAGATGGCTTGGGATCATCCGGCGCGCTTTCTCTTGTGAGGAAATTGCTACTGGAAAAGGCCCAGTTTCCACCGTAACTCAGCCGACGTCGGGGCTGGGTTGATGAATCGTAGTCATCCAAGTGTCGAGGAAATGAGTGACTCTCCTGCTTCAAGGTGCCCAGAATAGGTGGCTGATCAATTGACGAAGTCTTGCCTCGTTGTCTATTAAAGCTGAACAGGTTCGACATGCTCGTCAACCGTTTATGAGCAGGGACCTCGACTGGGTTATCATCTTCCGGTATGGGTGGATGGCTTGAGCGGATCGATCGTCGATCAGGATCGCCTTCGGAAAAGAACTCTTCTCGTGGACTAGCAAAGGACCGAGGCGATGAACCTGTACCAGGAGATGGAGAACTTTGAGAGTCACGCTCGACACCCTGCAGACTGCCTGACTTAAAAGGTGGGAAAGGAACGATACCAGATTCGGCAACAGTTGGCCTTGTGGGCATGTCCTCTTCTTCCGGCAGCATCTCGTCGGCCGAGTCGTCACCAAGGAGGTCGGTTGGCAACAGGGCATCGGCGCGAGGGCTCATGGGCGCACCGAGCGCGGGGTCGTCTTCCTCCATTTCGAGGCTCCCAGGTCCATCGACCGGCTGCATTGTCATCCCGTTGGCAGTGTTGAACAGTGACACACGGTTTGTCATGGGAGATGAGGTTGTCACTGCATCAGTTACAGAGGTGAAAGGCTCCGGAGCAAAGGCCATCCTGGGAGACGAGACGTTGCTGCCATGAGAGCTGGTGTGGCGGCCTCGTCGAGAATACCGATCACCGCGGCGCACAGCGTCCATGTCGACGGGGGCGATAGGAGCAAATGAGACTGCGTTGGCTCGTCTGGCGGTATCATACATGGCCAACCGTTGTCGGGCCAGGACGTGTTCTTGCTGCATTTTCTGCAAGTCGGACCAGACCTGGTTGTACTGCTGCGACAGGCTGGCGAGGGTGTGGTGGAAGATGGCATCTCGTTCTCGATCCCGTCGATCGGCCTCTCTTGACTCGTCCGTCTCCTCGTCGACCGAATTGCGCTTGCGCTCTTCCTGCAATTCTTTCAGCTGCAATGCCTTTTCCTTGTTTTCTTCTTCGAGCAGCTGGATTTCGCGCTGCTCCTCGACAATCTTCTCCTTGACCTCTCGGACTTGGCACTCCATCCTCCGCCGAAGCGCCTCCTTTTGCTTATTTATGGCATCGATCTCTTCGTCAATCGTCTTGGCTGACTCCTCCCACTGGGCCATCTCATTGATCTTTTTCTGACGCCGGTTGTCCTTGTCCTTGAGCTGCTTCTCTTTCTTGGTCTTCTCATTCAGTAAGGAGCGAGCAGCGGCCTCGGCACGATGGACTTGCTTCTTCAAGTCGTTGCTGGCCTCGTCTCTCTCCTTGACTTCGAGTAGATATGCCTGTCGTTGTTCGTCCCTCTCTTTCTTCGCTGCTTCAAATTCACGAACCTCTTCTTGTATCTGGGCCTCGATTCCGTCAATCTCTGCATTGACCTCGGAGAATTGCTGGGACAATTCGGCCAGGTCTTCGCCGTGATCCTCTTCGGCGTCTTTGGCGTCAGATGGAGGCGCGTCGAGGAGACTGGCACCCGCAGGCGAGGCCCTTCTCATGAGAGGCCCCCTGCGACCCGCCACTTGCACCGTGTGTGGCTCGCGGGTCGCTGGAGGGGCAGGCGCAAGGGTGGGAACGGACGGCAAGCGAGGGGCCAGGGGCCGCACCGTCGGCTGACCATCATTGCTTCTGTCGGGCGAAGAGGTCGGGTCTGGCTTCAAAGTACGAATATAGAGGATCCTGCTCGGGGTTTGGAAGCGGCCGGGACTGATGCTGAAGACGCGCACTTCATAGAGTGTCGCCGGGGCCAAACTGGAGATTACCGCGGCCGTCTCGTGTTTCTTGGTGATGCCGATCGGACGGCCGTTGAGTTCGACGTGGTACTCGAGGATCGAACTGGCCGGCTCCTCCGGCTTCCACGAAATCTGCATGTGCGTAGGGGCAATCTCTTCCAAGGTCAACGTCGGTTCGGGGGGGATGTCGAGGCCCAGTTTCTCCACGAGGATGTCATTGTCGGTGCTGACCACGCTGTAGGCCCGCCATAGAAGCCTGAGGCCGGTCAATGCCGTGGGCGTACAGAGGAATATTAATGCGCTACTTACCATAGAAATGCCCACAGCACGACGGCGAGGACCAGGAGGGCCAAACGGCCTTTGACCTGCACCGTCGGGGCCAGTATCTGGTAGGCGTAAGCTGCCCAGGTCCAGAGATCCGTCTGCCCGCTGGTCGACTCCATCCGCGGCATACATAGAGACAGAAACAGTCGCAGACGACCGCTCACGCCTCAGACTCCTACAGATACAAAATATGAGACTGTGCGATGCGGTGGTGACCTGTCACAACCAGTGCCAGCTGTGCAACAAACTTGCCAAAAGATCGACAATGCAGCGGCAATTAATACTTATTACTTGGCGATGACGGCGGATTGCATATCAAATAATACGGAGCGTAGACCTGACTATTATTAGGGGTTGCGCCCCCCTTTTAGCCGCGGTTCACTCCGTCCCTAAGCCTGCCTGCCCACCCTACCCTAATACCTGGGTAAATTAGGCCCACCCCAATTAATTGTGCCTATTACCTAATACCTAACGCACTTGGAAGTGTGTTGATAAATGAGCTGGAAGACATTCTCTTTTTCCATTCATGCCAGACATTCAACGCCAGACGCCAGGCCAGATACTACACAGATACATACTAGCATTGCACACCGAGATGGATCCCTACCCTGATTCATTGGGCTTAGACCGTCTTCCATCCACAAACGAGAGACCCTCCCTAGCCTCTATCTTCATCAGATTTACAGGACGGTACCTAGATACCACAAGCAGCCTCCCCACTTTTAAAGAGAATCAATCTGCAGACAAGCTGTCCTACCTTCTAAATGACCTGGCGACGTGGTTGCTTCGCCCACTATCCACATAATCATCTATATGATCGACCTCCTCGTCGTCATATTCGTCTTCCTCCTCGCCATCACTTCTGTCCGAGCTCTGGCTTGATATGCTCCGACTAATTATGCTATCCACGATTCGCAACCGATTCATTTCCATGTCCATGTCCACGTCCACGTCCTTGTCCATTTCAATCGACTCCCGAATAATCGAGTCTTCCAGACCACCTGCAAGCCGCTGCGTGGCCGGCGCTCGAGGCGCAGTGTTCCGCAGGTCCAGCTCCGGTTCCTCATCGTCTTCCGAGTCGGACGGCACAAAGTTGTCAATGTCCAAGCCGGGGTCGTTGCGCCAGTACTTGAAGTCGGTGTAGTCTTCGCCTCCCTCCTTCAATAAGGTACTGACGGGTGGAAAGGATTGGTCGACAATTTCTCGCATGCTCACGTAACTGGACTTGTAGCTCGTCAAGCTCAGGAGGTCTAGCGACACTTCGGCCTTTGAATTGATGGTGAAGATCCGTGACGACGGAATATGCACCGTCCGATAGCTCAACGCGTCCGTCAGGCGATTGCCAAATCCGGCGTAGAACGGGTTCGACCGACCCGGAAAGAGGCTCAGGATGTCTCGCAAGCACGCCATTTTGAAGACTTCCGGTTTTCTCAGGTACACCTCCCGCCTCAGAGCAGCAATGGTGCGATCGGGGGACATGATGACCGGACCTTTGGGCAGCCTCCACCCATCCTGCACGATACTGTCAAGATAATTTCGAGTCGTGTCGGCTTGACCGACAGAGCGGGATGTCAAGTAGAAGATGTTGTATCCATTCGCCACGATGTCAGAGTATAGTTTGGCAACCCCAATGTGTGTCCAGTCCTTGCCAATGGTGTTGTAGATGTGTCCCCAGACGTCGGACTTGGTAATGGTGCCGTCAATGTCGGAGATGACGATGGGCGTCTCGTGTCTCCACAAGTACATGAATGCTTTACAGGTCGACTTGTTGACGGTAAAGCTAATCGGATTGGGTCCGGGTTTGAGGTCGAGTTTCTTTAGCTGGTCACTGGTGAGACGGAGAGTTTTGGCGAAGTGGCTTGACTCGGCCGAGAGTCGGACGTTGGGCAGCTCTTCGGACTTGGTTCGACTGTGTGAAGCAGACAAGGGACTACTCTGATCACTATCGGAGTGGTAGCCCGGATCCGAGTCACTACTGCTGACCAGTGAACTCCCAATCATGTTGCGCTCCTGGACGCGTTTGTTGGCAGCATCTCTCGCTTCCTCGCTGCTATAGATCCACAGATTCCCGTTTTCATCGGTCCCAATGAGTGAGCCTATGTCGTAATTCCCTTGCATTTCTTCTGAAAGCAGTTTTCTTGCCAAGGCTTCGGCTCGCAGCGCCTGGTCTTCACTACTCTTGTAGCCAGTCATGTCCAGCATTAAATCGCCCGACTCGGTGACTTGAGACCGAATGTTGGAGGTTGACAACCTTTTGGACAGGGTTACCGCTCGACTGTACGCCGGTCTGGAAGGACTATCTGGCACATCGTCGGCAGGCGTCGTGGTAACACTGTCAGAGGGTTTCTCTGGTGGTAAGAAAGCGCTCTTCCGCATGCGCTCGTTGAAGCTATCAATGTGTTCTTGCAGGACAGGAGAAATGAGCTCTTCCGAAGCTGCTCGAACGAATTGAGGTTTGGCGTCAGATCCCAGACCATCGTCGGACGTGGACAAGTTAGGTTGCAGGGTCGGGGCAGTATAGTCACTCAGATTGGAGCGTTCATGGCGGAGAGCAGGCATGTTAATTTTCCCGGGATCTGGGGTCAGGGAGCGGCCGGTCTCGGCAGCCAAGTCAAGAAAGGAGGGCTCATTGAGTCCCGGCGGGATGGCCCGTTCGGGTTTGATGGTGTCTGGAGAAGAAGCAGGGGAGACCAGAGGCGACGTTTGCATGGACGGTGGAATCTCATGCTGGGTTTCAAATACGAAGAAAGCCTCGCCGGCGTCTCCCAGCTTCATGGCGTAATCCTGTTTTTGGCCATTCACCTGGAATTCTACCTTCTTCTCCGACGGCCGCAAGAGCTGGAACTTGCCGAATCTGACATGAAAGGGGCTGCAGGCCAACGAGCCATCTTCCTGCTCGATTACAATAACATCGATTGCTCCGGATAGAGTGGCAGGGTTGATGGAGTTGTAGGTCTTGGACACAGCCCCAGCCACGCTACGAACGTACTGCATGGTGGGGAGAGAGATGCGCGAGGCGACAAGACGAGACGAGACGAGACGAGACGAGACTGATGGGGAGTTAAGTGTTGTTGCCTCGAACGGGACGTTGCTGATTCATAGCATGGTGATGACCTGGGGGTCGGAAACTCGGAACCCTTGTGCTGACGCCCTGAAACGCCACTAAAACAAATGATGGTGCGGGACGGGGCAGAATTGTTGTTGCTACATGCCTCGAGGCTGAGATGGTAATCCGAATATACGAGATAGAAATACAAAATGGTAAAGAGATCAAGCTGACAGGACGTTCGACCAGGAGGAAGTACGTCAAGCGGAACGTGGGAAGTGGTTGGGTTCAACCATTACATCAAAAAGTCCGTGGCACATGATGCCGAATGTGACTAGTGGTCGGAATTTTTGTCTGCCGTGACTGCCCTACAGCAGCCGCATCTCCTGTGCGTATTACCTAAGCAGACAACTTATTGATGTACTTCGTACTAGTACAAACCAAAGACGCTAAATGACACGCCCCGTTAGTATGCTTCCACTGTTCCCCAGATTTGGCTAACCAACTGCTGTTATGGCCCAGCATAGAGGCCTGTGATTTGTGAGATCGAGGTTGCCAGTTCCGACAGTTGAAAAGGAGGTTTAAGCTATTGCAGACCCGGGCAGCAAACCCAACATCAGAGGAGGCCGATGAGGATCGCAAACACAATTACACTTCTTCCAACACCCTCTCCCTTCCTCTCTGATCACGTTTTCAGCTCCTCCACCAGGACCGCAGCATAGAATGGCATCGCCGGCAGAGCCAGCACATCCACTCACCCCTCCAGCCGAGTCGACACAAGCAACAAGCAATGCGACACATCCACAATCCCAGACACAGACACTGACGCAGACGCAGACGCAACAATCGCAGTCCCTGCCGGCCTCACAAGACCCGGCAGCGCGGGTCGAAGCACTTCTCTCAGAACCGCTGACCTCACTCCACGACGACGGCACATCGAAGCGACCGCGCGACCACCGGCTGATCCACCTGCTGCTCGCGGCCTATGGAGTGTCGGCGTACCAAGAGCGGGTGCCTCTGCAGCTGATGGACTTTGCCTATCGCTACACCTCGGCCGTGCTGGGCGACGCGCTGCACATTCAGAATGAAGGCTACGATCAGGCTGCCGCAGAAGGCGCTACGACGGGAAAGGGCCGAGGGAGAGCAAACAAGAATAACGATGATGGAGATGTTAGCTTGGCTAGTCTGCGCATGTCTATCCAGAGCAGGCTGGGCTATCAGTTTTCCGGCAGCTTGCCCAAGGAGTTCCTCAAGCAGCTGGCCGACGAGAAGAACCGGGTTGCCCTGGGTCCTGCTGTGCGGGACACGGAAAAGGTCGGCCCGTTGGTGGGTGGTGTGCGCTTGCCCCACGAGCGACACTGTCTGACGGGCATGGGTTGGGGTCTGAAAGACGAATGGGAGAGTGAAGGAGAAGAAAGTGTGGACGGGGATGGTCTTACCCGAAAGGCATCCGGTGTCGATGGCATGCAGCTAGACGTCGATGAGATGGACGACGAAGACGAGGAAGGTGCTGGCAGAATGGAGGATGTGTTTGGAGATGAGGGAGGTGGTGATGGTGATACAGAGATGCAAATCTAGCCGGGCACTGTCCACGGCTCCTTCGTCTCCCAAGCATTCCGAGACCAATGATACCCCAATTGACTTGTTTTTTACAATTCATGCCACATAGCATCAACTATGCGTGAAACCTGACAGTCAGAAGCGATGAACCCCTTTTCGCTGTACAATCTATGCCCTAGCATTTATCTCAGAAGGTGTTAATGTTGGACGACTCACATCATGAAGCCTCGCTTTGAAGTGGTCAATCATCCAACCAGGATCCATCGCAGCCTACTCTCTCAGCATTCGACTTCTCCTTGTGAGAATTGACGTTAAACCAGAGAGCTCAGTCGTCACCGCAACATTTTTCGACTCTGCGGAGTACGACCGTGGAACAGTAGTAGCAGCAGCAGCAGCAGCAGCGTCCTTCCAGAGCTGAGCAAAGGCATAGGCATAGGCCTTGACTGCTACAGGACATCTGGTGTCGATCTGTAGTGGAGTACAGAGCAGGGTAGAGTCATGCAAAGCTCGAGTCGGCCAGCGTCCATCGCAACACATTGTTGGCGTTAGGATGCCAGGGCTATTGCAAGTCAACCCATATGCCAGTCATTCTTGACCTGGGCTGAGGCTGTGAAGCATGGGCATCGCATTTCGATGAGGACGTGTTAATGCTTTGGTCCCTACCACCAACTCTTCTTTCGAGCCTCGCCCGCAATCTTCTCCTCGGCCTCCTGCTTCTCCTGCTCAACCCGCTTCTTCGTCAGCTCGATAATCTCTTCCCTCCTCTTCTCCACCTCAATCAGCTCGTCTTCTCGTTTCTTCCTTCGTTCCTGGATACCCTGAAACCACTCTTCGCGGGCCTTGTCCTGCTCCTCTGGCCGAGCATGAAAGACCATGCAGCTGTTCATCTTGTGCCGCTGCTCGCGGCACGCCCACGTCGCCGTCACCGTCCGTCCTCGGGCACATTCCGCAAAAGCTTTAATCTCAGGGTCGCAAAGGCGCCGGACGCGCTTGTAATAGAGATCCTTGACTTGTGCTTCCTGTGCGGCGGAGAGGGGAAGTGGGTTGCGCAGATTGACGGTGCCTGCTTGAGGATGGTCGAGACCAAAGTGAGATGCTGAATCGGTGCCTGCATCAGGCACTGGAATGTTGTGGCCGGGCATGATGAGCAACTTGAAGCCGACACGGGCGGAGGAGAACGAGCGAGCGACGGGGAGCTGCAGGCCAATGTTGGCAGATTTTATCTTATGTCTGGGTGTCGGGCTGCTGGTCGGTTGGTGCCATCCACTTTCATCTTTGCTGCATCACGTCTTTCTGCACCTGGCCATGGATCATCAAAAACAAGATTCAATTCGTAGAACTGCAGTAAGGAAACGGGATGCTTTGGCCTCCGATGGTCGCAGCTTCCTTCGGCCACGCTCAGGCAGCTAGGCACTTGCCCTGCAACATTGTCAAGCCGAACCCCGGCAGGTGGGACTGTCGACTATTAGCGCCATTTGTCGGATTTCCAACTCCGCACCTGCCCAAAAAGTTCAACTTGAAAGGCCTGTTGTTTACGCTCAAGTTCATTCACCTCGTCAGCCTCCGCCAAACTACATCAACCTTCGATCCGACTCTCTTTGAACACAGGCTCCCGCCGCCATGTCGTCTATGCGCAACGCCATACCGCGCCGACCCCACAAGGAACGCTCCCAACCCAGCAACCGGCAAAAGTATGGACTGCTCGAAAAACACCGCGACTACACGCTGCGAGCGCAAGATTACTCTCAAAAACGCCAGAAACTCTCCATTCTCCAGCAGAAAACGCGCGACAAGCACCCCGATGAGTTCGCTTTTGGCATGCTGAGTGCCGGCTCGGCCGCGCAGGGCAAACACGGAGCGCGAAGTCCGACCAACAACCGGCTCAGTCACGATGCCGTCAAACTTCTCAAGACCCAGGATGCGGGCTACTTGAGGAATGCGGCACAACAGACACGGCGAGAAATGGAGCAGGTGGAAGAGGAGGCGGGTCTGAGTAACGTGCTAAGAGGCAAGCAACGTCACGCTGCAGGATCAGAGAACGGAAAGGTAGTCTTTGGACATGACGGCGAGCCGCTGAGGACGAAACAAGGATCCATCCAAACCCCGGACAGCCCACAAGAGGAGACAGAAAAGGACATTCTTCAGCCAGGGCAGGACGAGGTGATGGACGACGACGAAGTTGAGCCAACCGCAACAACCTTCTCCAACTCCACCACCACCATTACCAAACCTCAAGCTCCATCCAACCCAATCTCAGCCAAACAAGCCCAAAAGCAAAAGGACAAACTCGCCCTGCTCAAAGCAGAGCGCAAACGCCGGAAAAGACTGCAGGATCTTCGCGCTGCCAAACTCGAGATGCTCAAAAAGAGACAGACAGATATCCTTGCTGCGGCCGATGAGTTGGATCTACAGCGAGCCAAAATGGCCAAAGTCGTTGGTGGTGTCAACAAAAACGGGGTCAAGTTCAAGGTGCGAGAGCGGAAGAAGTGATCCCCTAGAGACCTCGCTATATCACTACCCGTCGTATCGTATTTGATGCTGATCAGGCGAGCATGTGTACTTTGAACCATGCGGAAACAATGCATGTAGACTAGCCTCCATGGTAATGCTCGACAGTAGAAACCTCACGAATGAGCCAAGTCTTTGAAGAGACGAGAAAACTGTGTCGTCGTCTTGTTCATTCACAACTTTGAATTGTCAAACTATGGAAGGGAAGTTGAGACGACTCCCAGGTCTGCCTTTCCTCTAACCCTTCCTTGTGTGCATCTAAACCTGTTTATACATAGCCAGCGAATCTAACCTCCCACAACTATCACACCACAATCACCGCTTGCACTAATAAACATCTGCTTTTCGGCTCCCCTTGGCCCCTAATGAATGTCGCCTGCCTGTCGTATATATTGTACAAACACCGACGCTAAATGCAAACCCAGATCTCATCTCCGCAGGCGTGCGTGTAGAGTAAAGACATCATAGAATCCCAACCACGGGAACGGGCCGTCCTCCCTGCCCGTCACGAGAAAAAGTAGACACTCTCCCTCAACCGTTTCACGTCCCAGTCGCCCTTCTTCGGCACCGGCTTGAACGTCAAAGGGAGCCAGAGCCAGAGCGAAGCTGTGCTCTTGCTCTGATTGCGTCGCATTCTTCGTTGTGGATCAAGCGCTGACGATCCCAACGTGCTCTGGTCTGGCTCCTGTCTCGCCCTTTCCATCACCGGTCCCAGTGTTGAAGCCAGATCAATATCGTACTCCTCCTCCTTTTCGTCGTGTCGGAGCGCTTCTTCGATCACTTCGCTCCCTAGATGGTCTTGCCCACTAGGCACTTTGCCTAGCGCCGTCTCACCCAATGAGTTCTTTGCTTTGAGATACTGCTCGCCGTCGTGCGCTTCGAAAATGCTGGCGGGAGTGACCATCATTTTGCCTTGCTCAACCTGGTCTGGATCGTCCGAAGCCAGCAATTTCTGGCGCTTGTGTTCTTGGCTCAGTTCCCAGTATCGGCGTCGCTTTTCCGCCGTGGCATGCTTGTCTTTCTTCGAAGACGTCTTCTCCACCCCCTCATGCCTGGTCTGCCGTCGCCATTCTAAAATCTGTTTGGCAACCTCGTTCTTCATGCCAATCTTGGCGAGATAGATATGATCTCGATACCGCAGCCTGAATTCCTCGGCCAGCCGTCCTACGATATCTTCGGCATGCATGCGAATAAACGCATCACGCAGAAGTGAATTGAGATTGTCGATATCTGCCGCATGAGTCCAGAAACTGTCGTGGACTGCAGAGAAAGTCAGCCCACGCTCGTGCGCTTCCAGCGCTGAAAGCATCATGTGCGTGGCATCCAACGAGTGCACAAAGTTTGGCGGAAATCCCTGTAGCTGTTTGCGCTTGTCCACCGAATCAGTGACGTCGGGTTCCGAGAGAGCAATCATGGCTAATTGGGTCTTGACCGTCTGTCCCCTGCTGACCCGGTATGGCTGGACGACTGGGAGATTGAGAGGAGTTGTCCAGACTACTGTCGATCGGAAATCACTCGAATCGATCATTTTACGCTCCGACAGAGGTAGATGCCGAGTGACCCTCTTGTCTGTGTTAGGATTTGCCGCCAAGACTTTCCCTGACGACATCACCTCAAGTTGGGACGACGAGATGGAGTTGGTGATTCGATTGGCGCAGTCACCGAACCAATATTGTATATCGTGGGCACCTTCGAAGAGCGTCCCGAGACCTTTGAAGATTTTCCTTGCAATGTACGCCGAGGCGGCATTGGCCAGCTTCTTTTCGTTCAGGTCAGGGTGTAGATCGTCGAGCTGTCTGCGAACCTGAGCCATGGCGCCTGTGAACGTCACGCCATATACGTTGGTCATGACTGTCTGTTTCACAATCTTTCGCGTTATCCGATCGCTAAGCACTTTCGCCAGTTCATCGCCTGCTTCGGCATCCTTCTTGATCTCGGCCTTCACCAGTTCAGCAACACCGGTGTAAACATCAGCAGGCTTGTCACCCGGTTCGAGGTTGACTTGCTTGGCTCCAGCAATATCGCCACCAAGAGCAGCGTAATGCTGCAGGCCGTTGCACGTGCCGTCTTGATGAACAGGAAGATGCGAGACGTATGTTTCCGGGTTTCCGGAATCGATAGCTCTGACCAGTTCGTTACAAGTTGACAAGCATTGCCATGGATCTTCAGCATTCAACCACCATCGTCTACCACCAAGTGGGTTTTGGACAGAATCACGAATGTCGTCCATGTGGGAGTCGGCAAACTGAGCTCGATCGGTCAAACTTGCCTTGTCGTAGCCGCAGACGTTAGCCAGGTGGACCTTCAGCCACTTCAGGCCTTTGACGCCGAGCTCTTTTCCTTCGGCGAACATAAGCAGTCCTCGAGCATTATCGGCACCCATTTGATTCAGATAAGGCGGGATGGGATAAGCACGGCCACGAAAGTCGACGTTGTGTGGAAGATAGAAGACTTCGTCCAAGTAGGCCTTGGCGATTTCCATCTGAAAGTTTTGAAAACATCGGTTCGAATGGATACCGCCCTTTTCGTTTTTGATGCTTTGGATCATTTGATAATACTGATACTTGGCGCGAGGTGAGGCGTTTTGGTCAGGCTCTGCAATTTCTGGGAAGACCTTGTCCAGCGGCGGTAGATTAGCAACTTGCTCACCGCTATTCCACGCGTCGAGCATTACTTTGAAGACATCTTGGTTAATCCGCCAACCTGTTTGGCCAAGGACGTCGAGCCCCTTGAAAAGTTGGTCGAGGTCACCACGTTGCGCCGCTGCTTTAGTGTATTCCTTCTGCGCAGTATCGTGTTTGATGCGCAGAACATTGTTGTTCAATTCAAGATAACCACCTTCATCAAACGCAGTCCAAGGTTTGGGTGTACATATCATAGGAAGCTGTTTAGCGATCAGATCTGCCACGGGTTCTTTCGTAAGGAGTTTGACCACCTCTGGTCGCAAGCTGACGGTGCCATATCGCTTACCGTGCGACCAACTATTCTTCCGCTCGAAAGCGAGCCGCTGAACGCGTCTCTTGATACCTCCTTCACTCGCTTCGTACACAACGTCAACGTTTGCTACGTTGAATAAGAGCTCGCAAAGTATTGATCCAACTTTAGCATGCTGAACTACCGACCAGTGCATGCGTTGCTGCAGCGATTCGGGTTCGGTAGGCGCTAGAGAGAGTCTCTCCTTCTTTACCGGTTTATGCATTTTCCCTGGCGAAAACGCTGCCCGTTTAAGGGCTGCTCTCTGCTTCTTCAGCAATGCCTCAAATTCCCGCTCGACCATATTGCCAACGTCGGTGACAAGCCGCACTAGTTTAGCTGGGCGCTCGATTCCTAATTTGGTCATGACTTGGATCAGAGAAGTTATGGTCAATGCAGCGAGGGTGTCTGGCTGGAGAAGGCGCAAGAAGGGTCCATATTCTGTCCGCAATCTCGTTTCCTCGGAGGGATTCGAGACCTGTTCGGCTTCGCTCACTTTTTGTAGCTCCTCTTTGATTGCCTGGGTGAGTTGAGTATGCCATGTCCATAGAAGCCCACCGATCTTTCCGTGACTTAAATCGCCAGCAATGCCCATTTTCAACATTTTGTCATGCTCAGCTTTCCACCTTCGTGTAGCTGTGTTCAGCGAGTCTTGCTCCAATTGGAGTTGCCTTTGTTGGGCATAGACCTCTCGAGTTTCAGGGTCTGAATGTCTGACAGTGTCCCATTCGGCCAAATGCGTGGCGTCACTGAACAGCGACAAGGACTGCTTCAACGAAGACAGCCCAAGGCCCTTTTGGTGAGTCTCTCGGACGGCAGGTAGTGTGGGCTGAGACAGGATGTCTTGCGAAACAGCCATTTCGTTTTCCTGCAACCCCACTTCTTCACCTTCCTCGACTGCAGCCTCCAGTGGAGAGATTTCGCTCAACTTTCCAAGATCACTATCTGACAAAATTTGGCGGAGACTTGCGACTTCCCAGTCAACGTTATGTTCCTTGGCCATGTCCCAATAGCGCTTGACGGTCCGGTCTCTTCTTCGACCTTGTAGCGTTGCCATGGCGGCTTTTATCTTCAACGCAAAAGTTTGCGCGTTAGGCAGCACTTGGGCCTTCTTCAGCTCGTTTTCAACCCAGCCATTGATTCTTCCTATGTTCTGTGACGACCTGTTCCAAATGTGGTCGAAGATCATGGCTTCCAGAACCTTGTTGTAGACTCTTTGCAGCTGCTCAGGCTGGCCCGCATATATGGAGCGCAATTGTGCCAGAATCGACATTGCCCTCTCCCAGCGATGGATTTGTAGACACGCGTCCAATGTTGCTTCAACTTCCCAAGCATTTCCTCTTATGAAGTCTTTGCTTCTACCTTTTTCCAGAGCGCCAGGACCAACTGCAGTAGTGTGATCGATCATCAAGATCTGAGAGAGATCAGGAGCCAGTGGTGGCAACGAGAAAGATCGAGGGGGTGGAGAGGATCTGGTTTGATGTTCGAAAGCAAGGTAGCCATCTCTAGAATCGAGAATGCTCGGCGATGGAGTGGCTGAAGCAAGTTTGCTGGCATTGGTTGACAGACAAGCTGTAGAAGTCACACGCGGCACGGGAGGCCCGCGCGCTATCGGACGATGGTTCGATCGAGTAGAGGCGTGGGTTGTATGCGATGACCATAGCGCAGGACAAAGCCATGGCAATTGTATCTGGCCAGCAGCATGCTGGGTGAGTCGAAGGGTTTGCCTCCGACGGGCAGCTCGACTGAGCATGACCTGCCACCCAACGATCCAAAGCTCTGCCCCAATACTGGCGTGAATGTGGCTCTGAATACCATGAAGCTGGAAGCAGCCGAATGCCGGATAGGTTGAATGATGAAAGTCCTCGGCCTTGATGCAGACGTGATGAACAATGTGCTCTCGTGTTCAATTCTCGAACTTCGTAGAGGCCAAAATAATAGAAGACTACCTAGATTGGCAGCTACGGCTAAAAGGTCTCAAAGAAGTATGGTGCCCTCCCTGAAGAAAGTCACGTGTGATTTCTCTCTCTGCACACTCCGGGTTAATTTACCGATCCTATTGATCCTCAACAGCGATACTCCTCCAAGTAGAACGATAGAGCTTCAGACCTTTCCCGTCGTATCCTTGACTGCATTAATACGGATTCTCGTCTTCGGTGGGTTCTCGATACCGCCCATCAGAGGCATCGTCTCGGTTCTGTTCCTCGAGAAAATCCGCGTTTGGCTTCACTGCAGTTTCTTCCCTTCCGTCACAGGCAGTCTTGTCGCTGTCCCATTCAGGCCCCCCTGGTGCGTACGCTCCCTCAAGCCATTTTGGTGCTTTGAAGTCTTCCATTAATTCATTCTCCAACCACATATCGAAAGACGGAAATACGCGGATGAACTGGTCGAAGAACCAAACCCCGCAGTCGAGCTCCCAAATCCTTGCTATGATCTTTTGGCCAACAAAGAGTTGTTCGATAACGATACCTTCGACAAAGAATTCGTACCGAACATCGTCTGATTTTTCCGCTTGCTTTTCAGCCTCGGTTAGATCTTCGGGTGGGTCGTCTGGGTTTTTCCACGGTTTAGCGACGACCTTGCCCACTGGTCTGTACTTGTCGGAGTTGCTTTTGTAGAGCTCCTTGCAATCGGCTGTGGGGTTTTCGAGATCTATGATCTCGAAGCCATGACCCTCGATCACCTGGATGACCTGCATGCCTTTATCACCGTCCACCCCTTGAGTCAGTCGATAGTAGTCGTCGTACACCTTTTGACTTGCGGCACCTGCCATTGCGAAGCCGAAGATTTGGCTAGCTTCTTCTTCAGTCAACCCCACAAAGACTTGGTTCCCACCTGCTATGTCTACATCGTCCCAACTCCTCTTGGAGTTGTAACTTCTCGCGTATTCGCCGTTAAACAAGGTTGAGCAGGCAATGTTGAAGTCACCGGGAAGCCACCGTCGAGCCTCGATACAAGACCACATTTCAAACTTTGCCTCCCGACAAAAGTTCCGAGTCTCCAGGACTTGCTGTTGATACTCCGCGCAAACATCGTGCTGCAAGAGGTAGTCGAGAAATCTCTCAAGGGTGGTCGTGACGAGTTCAACGTCTTCTTTCGTGTCGAATGCGTAGTAGTTAGGGGCTTGCCGGGAAAGAAAGCTGCGCATACAGCCCATGAAATCAACAGCGTACTTTGGTGCATCACTGTCTGTGCTCTCGAGGGCCACTCGTAATTCCGTAGGAATCATGACCTGCGATAGGGCAGTGGCCGTCTGATCTTTGTCCAGCTCCTTCAGATCTTGACCTCCCGTACCAACATTCGGGCCCACTATGATACTACCATAGTGCAGCCATTTGTAGAACACGTCTCGCCGTTCGGGGGTCAGCTTCCTCGTACGCTCAAATCGTGAAATGGCCGAAGAAAGTCGACTGCCTTGGTCAGTGTCTCACCAACCTGGTTCCACCGATGAACTCACGTGAGAAATGGAAGATCCCTGTCCGTCGTCAGCACTCTGCTTCCCGAGATCTGTATCTCACTTACGGATCATAAAGACTCTTCTGTGCCTCATACTCGGCAGGCGTCAGAGGGGCATCTGCGAAGAATTCTTCCATGCCGGTTGGCTTGCCCTAAGATCACCCGTCAGCAATCTATGCTCCATCCGACACTCTAAGGGAGGCTTACGAGACCTCGCTTTGACGCGGGCTTGGATTTCTTTTTCCGCTTTTTTTTCTTCTGTTCAGGAAGATCTGCTGGATCTGTGACTGCGATACCCATGTCGCCCACCTGAAGGTCCTTCTCCACTTCGTCATCCCCAGATCTTTCAGTAGTATGATCACCATCGACCTTATCTTTTGCATCAGCCTCTACCTTGACATGGTTTTTCGTCACTCCATCAACCTCGATAGGAGGGTCGGGGGCTGCCAACGCTATACGCTGTGCCGTGGACGCTTCCCCTGGACCTGCATTTTTAGGCCGAATTGGTAGCTCTCTCGTCTCTTGGGTAGCCATTAGTGAAGTCAGAACCTGGTATAACTGCTCTGATGATATTGAAGGGTATTGTCTTTGAGAAGAGTTAAAAGTATGTTTCGCACTTTGTCATTCGGTAGTTGTAGAGATGAACGACCAAATACGCCTCGTCATGCAAGGCCGAAGTAGAATGAACGAAGCAATCCGCTTCGTTTGTCACTCATAAGTTTTTTGAAGCAAACATTTGGAGTTACGTTAAGCTTGCTGCAATGGCCGTCGATCTTAGCACTTGTTTGATCCTTAATTTGAGCTGTGGTGAAGACATTCTGACATAAGTATACCACTAGAGGATGCGTTTTCAACCCTTCGAGCATCCCTGACTGGGTCGTTCATGCCCAAAGAATAGGTATCCTTCACAAACACGTGCTTCGATGTACCGTGTTCAGGAGACGTATGGCATTCTTTGTACGTCAGCACCTCCACCAATTATGATATAAAATCATCAGGATTGAGCAACAATGTCATTTATACACTTGATGTGGACTTGTGGCTCTTGCTGTAACGAACAACTTGACTCGCTTGAATGGAATTATTAACCGCGCCGGCAATACCCTTGCTCCACTCCTTGCTGGTGGCGACAAGGCAGACACGGAGGGTTGTGAAACTTTAAAACGGCCCCCAATCTTACCAACACCCCCCACTCCGCAATTGACGAAATCAATCTTATAATCACCAGAAACTGCTGCTTCTCCTTTATGTTGTTTTTGTCCGCCGCTCATCCATAAATCGACAACAGGTACATTTTCACGCCGTACTCAAGATGGCACAGCAATCTAGTCAAGCTCCTGAAATGGTCCCCTACACGTCTGCCGCCGCAGGTCATCAAGGCATATCTACCAGCGCTGATGGCGCACTTCTCATCAAGCCTTGCACCAAAGCCGAAATTGACTTTTATGAGTCTGCGAAATCTCATCCGGCCTTTCAAGCCCACATGCCTGTGTACATGGGCAACCTGTCAGTTGGGGACTCAAAAGTCCAGGAGCAGGCATCGGTCTTACAATCACAGCAAACAGATTCGAAATCTGCCGAATCGGAAACAGCACCCTTCGCACCGCCAGCGCGCACTTTGACTTCCGGACACATCGTGTCGGAGCCCCGCATCGCTCGCTCCGCGACAAAAGAGTGGACGCCCTCGGGTGGGGCCAAGCTCTCCTCGAACCTCAGCATCGTGCTCTCAAACGCTACTGCTGGCTTCTCCCGTCCCAACGTCATTGATTTGAAGCTCGGCGCCCGGCTCTGGGACGACGATGCACCTCTTGCCAAGCGTAAGAAACTAGATGAGGTCGCTAACACTTCCACTTCCGGCTCTCTGGGCTTCCGGGTCGCAGGCATGAAAGTGCACATTGGGGACGACGTCTCTGATGAGCTGCAGAGAGAAGTCCACACGGAGGTGGAGGACGGTTACAAGACGTACGATAAGTTCTACGGACGCGACAGCATCAACGATGGGAACATCGAGAGTGCCTTTGATGCGTTTTTGTACAGTCTGACTTTGCAACCAACAACCACAGCCACCGAGGCATCTCACAGCGAGACGGAAGAGATAACAAAGCAGACACTGAAACGGAAGTTACTGCTCCAGCGACTTCTGCAGGAGGTAAGCAGCATTGAGTATGTGCTTGAGAACGAGGAGAGCAGGATGTACAGCGCTAGTATCCTGATGGTTTACGAAGGCGATCCAGATGCGCTTGAGGCAATAATCCAGTATCGAGAGCGAGACGGCAATCTCATGAGCGCAGAGGCCGTCGAGCCGGCTGATACGGAGGAGCAAGAGGACAATGAAGACGCAGATGACGAGGACGATGATGCACCACCAAAGCAGAAAGTCCACGAAGTCGTGATGATCGACTTTGCACACGCGCATTGGACGCCTGGGTTTGGACCAGACGAGAATGTCTTGAGAGGGGTCAGGAGCGTGAGGAAGATCTTGGAGAGTATGTTGGATAAGGCTGAGTCAAGCCTACACCAATAAATGGCAAAGAGGCGATAAAAGATGTATTTCCATGTCTGCAAGTTCGCGAAAATACACACGCAATATTCAACCATTGTCAGGTCTATCGATCATACAAAAGCAAAACCTTGGAGTCTCGTGAGTATTACTATTCGTCCTATTGCCTCGATGATTTGACGACCCTGTCGTTGCCAATGAAGACAGTGGGCCTTCACTAACCTTTGCTATCACGTGTAATGTACTAGATCATCTGGCTTGACAGCTTTCTCACCCCTGAGACTAGATAGGGCTAACAGTGCTCACCCGCCTGAACAACGCTACCTTTGCGAATCTCGGAGCTCGAGCTCGATCTTGACAGCAGTTTGCATACCCAGGTAAGGCATTGCAATGAAAGACTGCCCTTGGTAATAGCGTACGCATCGAAAAGGCTACGAGGCGTGGCCCACTGCCTGCAGAACAAGAACGCGGGCAGCACCATAGGGCGTACGAGCAAAAACATCTTTGGTCAGGTGTCACACTCCTTCTCTCTAAACTCAGATACGTGGTGCTCTGATGGTCTCCTCCCCATGAGGCATGCCAAAAAGGGGCATTAAGTCTACGACTTATCGGTTTAATGATTTCTTCGGAGCCAATAGTCTCGTTGACGACGTCCGTTCGTGGAATGCAACACAATAATTATTCTGTTATTGGAGAATTCTTCTATGTACTTCCGCAGCGAGCACTCTATACTAAATTCTAACCGTGCGATGCGGTATTATTGCTCCCTGCTCGTGTCTCTATTCACGCTTCACATGCATCACAGGGCCTACGTACTCATGCCTTCCCTTGAATATATAGTAGATTGCAGCAACTAGCAGTACGCCGAAAAACATGGCTGAAGACCAGTTCCTGCACGCAGAGTCATGTCAGTAATCTGTTGTCCCAAGCATGGCTTAGAGTGAGGATCTACTTACATGTTCGATGTAGTGACCGGATGGTACAACGGCCACGTGTAGAAGAAAAGCATGGGAGTCGTGAAGCAGAGTGAGACGATGTTGAGTGGTAGTCCCCATCGCCCCAAAGACCAGCGTCGCGGTGGCAGTGGATTACCGCAAAGACGGCGCCAGATCAAGCAGCCGATTGTGATGGTGTAAGAGAACAGGATCGAGACTGTGCCTAGTGAGTTGAACGCATTGAACGCGGTATAAGAGCCTGCATGTCATCTGTTAGTCCCGTTTTTGACTGGGCATTGGTCGCGTCCAGAGAAAAGTTACATCCCCCGCATATCGCATGAAACGAAAGTCATTCTCCGTCCATCGGCCTGCGAGAGGATCCGCAATCCGTGAATGACGATACGCAATTTTTCCCTCGGATTGAAGATGCTTTTTGGAAGATTTGCAGAGGCAGTACGTACCAAGATTGATCAACGACAACAACGAGGTAATTAACGAGGACACGAGAATCGCGTTGAGGGGGATGTTCCACCCTGGCGGAACCTTTTCGAGCCAGCTGGAACCCGGAAAGCCTGTCAAAGTTTCACAGATAATCAGCAGAACGTCTCAATGTACAGATGCTATACACCATCTCATGAGGGGGAAATGGTGCTGCGAAAATGAACCTTACCTTTGTCGCGTGCAAAGGACCACATCTGCCGCGAGGCAGTTGCAACTTGTCCAACGCAAGCCGAAAGAAAGATGATGAGGATGATCGCAACCATTATAGTTGTGCCAGCATGGCTCCTGGTAGCATTGTAGAAGACTTGGATCATGGGTTGACCCGTCTCGGAGTTGAGTACGCTGTCGAGATCGCCTAGACAGAAGATGTACGTCCAGCCGACCACGAGCAGCATCAGTGCGTTGGAAGCAACGGCCCAGATCACGACCAGTGGAATGGTTCTTGAAGCATCCTGAGTCTCCTCAGACATGTGTATCGTGCAGTCGTAGCCCTACAAGGGGAAAGAAGCAGAAGATCAGCAATTGTCGGGGCGTCGGGCAAGAGACCACGGGATGCCTCTCGGGTCTTTGGGTGGTTTGCACTTACGATGAGCATGCCGATCATGGGTATCATGCCGATAGTTGTCGCAAGAGCTTTGTCAGTGTACCCACTGTAGTTGGTAAAATGAAGGATTGTATCGTGAGCATTTCCGCGTGGAGCCATCACCCAGAGCGGGATGATGATGACAAAGACTCCGAGAATGTGCAGGATAAGGACGACGGCCTCGATGAGCGGTAGTCGCACGGCGAGAAAGACGTTGAAGACAACGGCAAAAAGGACGATGGCGATCGTGAGGAGGGTCTGATGCCAGGGCAAGATCGTGTATTCCGGATAATTGAGCTTCGCAAGGCCGAGTATCAGGGTGGCCTGCACCCGAGAAGTAAGTACTAGCCTTTGAAAACTACGTCGGAGTCGAACGAAGATAAAGGCGTTGGCTTACCACAACGAAGGAAACGCCACAGAGGAATACCTGCCAGCCTAGGGCGATCAACCACCCAACCGAGTAGCTGAGACCTCTTTGGAACCTCGGAGGTGCAAGCTCCGACACCCAGTGATATTGACCTCCTGCTGTCGGACTCATCGAGGCCACCTCGGCCAGGCTCAAATACACCGGAAACATGACAAATGGACTCAACAGCAAGCCCCAGAAGACTGCCGGTGTCCCTCCATCGCTGAGGCCGAAGGGCGAAACAACGAGAACGAACTCCCATGCGACCATGACCGTGCTTGCAAAGCCCAGCATTGTCGAGAACCTGAACTGCCGCCGCAACACCTGCTTCTTGCCGAGCATGTTCATGTCCTGACAATCAGACGCCGTCCCTCGGTATTTAGGCGGAACATGACTGCTCTTGAAGGCGTCGGCTTCGTCGCCAGGTAGTTCAGCGATGTGCAATGGTTGGGTTTTGGCAAACGCCATCTTGTAAACCTCAAAGCAGAGTAGAAAACCACAGAACAGAGAGAAAGAATGCGATATCGCGAAGCAGGCGATGAAAAAGCTGACCCCGAATGCTTTTGGCTCGTTCACTTTTCTGTCGACCCTCCGCTGCCACCGTTATAACCACTTTAAGGCAACAAACAGCCCGTGGAGATAGTTACTTAGCTAGGTGATTAGATAGAAGTCGACGGAACTCCACAGGAGAGAGAATTTCAGGCGCATGAGGCATCCCGGCATTTTAATGTGATAGACTGCCCTGAAACTGCAAGCCAGATCTGCCCTGCAGCGTGCCAGGAACTTGGAAACAACCTGGTGGGGGCGGGCCTATCCCTAGCTGCTTCGTACTCTCTGGAGCCCGGGAGCTCCACTAAATATGACTAGCAGATGGATAAAGTTAGTGGCGCACCCAGAACTATGGTTAGCCAATGTTACTCATCACCTCTCTTATCTCTAACACTACTCTACAGCAGTGCTGAGCAGCTTATAACAATCGCCTCGCCATTGCCATCGCTATCTTGAGTTTTGCCAACACATTCTGGACGTCTGAAAGGTTGGGTGCGGAAGCATGGTTGACCGCTCAGTTTGAGTCAATTCTCAGTATCAGGTAAATGTTTCTCGCACCGAGAAAGAGGAGCACGGCCGCTAAATTTCCGACTGTTTGATGGATTTCCTACTAAACTGAATTAGGTACCTATTTTGTCGGGTCCGCCACATCGTGTTGACATTTTATAACGTTGGAACTTGGCGTGGGCGAGCTCGGGCGAGGTACAGTACCTTACACATGATGTGAGTCGACCAGAAATGACGCGGATTGAGAAGGACCAATCCTGGCCCGAAAGTGGCTCGCGTGGCAATGGCCTCGGCCCTCGGGGGGCATTTGCCGTCCGACCCGTCTTACACCTCCCGTCGTTTCATCCAATCGCACCCTGGTTTGATTTTGCTGATGGCTCGAAGGAGTCGGCAGCTTATAACGTCCCTGACACCTCCCTGCCTACCGTGGTGCTCTCTCAACGGAGTATTATGCCTGTGAAGGCAAGCGCGATAGCTAGCAAATTTGGTTTCCGGATCGTAAGTTAGCTTAGGTTACGCATGTAGACGGCGTCCTCCGTGCATACATTTGGACACTGATCGCTCTGTATTGGCTATCAGTACGAAAGTAGTGGCAGTCCGTCTCCCACAGATAATGTTGCCGTTACAGGGGTAATTGTAATAGTACATGGACCAGACCGTCGGATTATCCCGATCTTACTAGCGCTAAGTGACTCTCTGATATCTTGAGGATTCAACCTGTCCAAGCCCGTGGCGAATGCAGAAAACTATGGAGACATTCATTGTACCTCAGCTCTGCTGCATCTTCTCCTCAAAGCACTTTATTGACCAGCAATGTCGGAGGTAGCAATTCACACTGCAGTCCCTTCTGGGCAGTCCCAGCCATTTGCCGTGATATCTGACGATGACCATCGCGCCTGGATCATCATCGCGGCAGCGATGGGCATCTCGTTCATGCTCGTGGCACTAGTGACAAGAGTGCTGATCCGAAAGTTCATCAATCTGGGATGGGTACTCGACGATTCAATTTCGGCGATATCAACGGTTTGTCCAATTGTCGAGAGCCTTTGTCTTCTTTGCAGCTAACACCTTGAGGCAAGGGTGTCGCTTTCGTGCAAGCTTCATTGATTCTGTTTGCGTGCGCGAACGGCCTCGGAAAGTCCATCAAGCTGATATCTCCAGAATCGCAAATTCAGATTGAAAAAGTAAGTTTGTGATTCTGGTCCATACTGCAAATCACTCCTAACGGTCGGTTCGAAAGTCATATTACGCAAGCAACCTATTCTATCTATGCGCTCTCGACCTTTCCAAGGTCTCCACCATTCTGTTTCTTCGAAGACTCATGGCGCCGGGATCAATCATGCGCCAGTATTGTACAGTTCTTGTGGGAATAGTACCAGCAGCAACGGTCGCTTTTTTGCTCGCTGGTGCACTACAGTGTGACCTATCCCAGCCCTGGGTAGTTGTTGGCCAGAAATGTTCTGGATGGGTAAACCTCCCCAAGTGTGACCCGATACCAGCTGAACCGCTGGTTTGAACAGAGTCCTGACAAGATGATAGTTCCTCAGATGGAAGGTCCAAGGAGCAGTCTCAAGCCTGTTTGAAGTCGCCATCTTTGCTGCCCCAATTTGGCTTGTTTCAGAGCTTCAAAAACCGCTCGAGACAAAGCTGGAAATCGTTGCCCCATTCGCTCTACGATTACTGTACGTCGATTCGCCTGCGAAGGCTCCAAACAGTTGCAGACGTCCTCTAGGAATTGCTGACATGACACGTAGTATCATTGTATTCACTGGGCTGCGCCTCGGCAGCTTCGACCAGGCAGCTTTCGCGACGGACCCAACCTTGCACGAATCGAGATATATCTGTTGGACACAAGCTGAGATGAGCTATGCTGTCATTGGAGCAACCCTCCCCACCGCCCGCAGACTCGTACTCGACCTGATCACGTTCTACAACGGCCAGTACTTCGGCACCACGGCTTCAAACAGCGAGAGTCGCAGCAGAACCTACCCGATGAAGAAGCTGAGGTCGACATCGGCGCAGAAAAGCGAGGTGGCGGATGCAAGGACTGTCCAGGATGCTGCATGTGACGATGGTGACAATGACAGTCAGCACATGATCATAAGGAAGGATATCACATTTGACGTCAAGCATGAGGATCGCAGATTGGGATCAGGGGAGTTTGCGCGTGTAACCCTTTAATAATTCGATGTATGTTAGGGAAAGGAAACCCTTGGAACCACTATTAGTTGAGCTTGTGTGGACGCGACGAATCTTTTTGAAGAACACCACGGCTGCGACCTTACAGTCAGCAAGCATCCAGAGCGGAAAGGCAATTTCGAGGTATGGGGGGTTATTTGATCGTTTTGAGTCCGCTAAATATTTCTCCATATATGAAGAACATTGGCCTCAGTGTCAGACAGTAGTAGACTTAAGTGGGTTTTCAATCATCACCTTCGATACCATTATCATCTGCTGGAGAAGGGGGCACTGATCATTTTCCACCCTAAGCATGTGTAAAGAAGCACGAGGGTGTCTCATCAATAAGTTGGGTAGATTCGAGAGGCCTTACTTATTGATCAAAGTATTAGATAAATCCAACATCAACCGGCGAGCCCTGGTTACCTGTTCGGACAATGGGATACCTTTGGTCGGGGTTTTTTAAACAGATATCAACATTGGAACAGTTCATTTTTGATTCGTCAACAACAAAAGTATGAAGTGAAGCCAGGCGGGGGGGGGGCTATGAAGGATGGTATACAAACCGCCTCCGGGGTCGGGTCCTTTAAAGAAGTTGGGAGCCCACCCGGTATGCGCTGCTACTACCTGGTCCTTACATGATCTTCGTGCACTGTGCCAAGGCCAGCGATAACTTCGAGACAGGTAAGCTTCGTTAGATGCTGGGTACTTCGTAATCTTTGCCCCGGTAAGGAGGTATACCAGGTGTAGTGTACTGTTAGCGATTTATGAGGTTACACTTGGTGGACATGTAAAGGAGGTGGTTAGTTAGCGTTATGTGTTTCTATAGCGTTAGATACACGGGGACAAAATGCCCTCACACAGTGTCCATTTCTGTTTTGAGACTTGACTTTCGGCGGGACGTTGCGCACCGTTGCGGTATCCAAGTGGCTTGGCATTGTCGTTGGGTTTTGCGCTAACGCCCTACTTAGCGTTTATGCCTTAGACATCACTGCCTTCTTATGTACCAGGGGCAGCTTTCCATCTTTCTTAGATAGTTCTTCAGCCTCAATCCCATCTATTATGGCGCCTACTACCTCCTATTCCCTTCCTGCCCTCCCTAGGGTCTTACAGATAACTCCGCGACAAACCCCAGCGGCAAGACATAAGCGCTCGACATCTCGACTCAAACGACATGGCTACCCTTTCGGAGCCTCTAGCCGCCCAGCAAAGACTGCTTATGCCATCCTCGGAGGATAAAGCGCATCCTAGGACCCGCAACCGTCTTACCCGCCTCCGAACTTCCCGTACTGAGAAGACGTCGACCGTTGAGAAAGAGTGGCAGAAGGATAACAAGCAACGAAAGGAAAAAGCCGTTGAGGGCAGTTCGTGGCGAAGAAGCTTCCGCCTCCAGACTATCAAGCAGGATTCAAAGAAGGAAGAGGAGATTGCAGGGCGAATTATCCAGACGAGAAAACGAGTTCGAGACGTCGAAAATGGTACGCGGATTGAACGGCCGACGAAGCGGAAGCGGACTAGCAATCACACCGTAGAGGAACCACATTTGGTGAAGCTGCAGAAGAAGCGCCGTCGTCGAGAAGCTGAAATTACACCCCCTCCTTCTCGAAGTCGAGACCAATCTCCTCAACGACAACCACGGAAGCGTATCCAGACTCAAGATCGCTGTCGAACAGAGGAGGCAGAGACCAGGAAAACTCAAGAGCTTTCAGCTGGCCTGTCTCACATTTCACCAGAACCCTCTTCGAAGCGATTCGAGGCACCGGTTGATCAGCCAGCTGGTGTACTTCAACAAGCTCATCTTACTTGGTGGAGCGAGAAAGGAACTTGGCCAACGACAGAAGACGAGTTAATGGATCGCTTTCGATCCATTGTCGAAGATGCGCGCGCGAAAAAGCGATCTCTGAGCCGAAAACGCTCAAGCGGGTCCATGGCCTCGAGCTCATCCCCGAGCGGTAGCGTGTCGCGAGAGCAAAAGTGTGCCCCATACAGACATCAACTGTTTGAGCGCCAACTGAAAGAATGCGGTAGCTTCTTAGATGATCACGACCTTGGTATTACTCCACAACGTGAAAACCTTTGCCAACAGCTGCTGAATGGGCATCAATCCACTCCTGGGAACACTCTCTTTTCCGACGACCATCTATTCAAGAAGACGTGCAGACGACTCAAGGGCGAGAACGGGTCAAAAGTGGTTCTCCGTATTTCAGAGCTTATTGTACTATCAGCCGAGGTACTCGCCGATCAAGGAGCCCAACACCTTTCTATCATTAGAGAGAGTACCAACGCCTACTGGGCACTCTCCGTTCCATTCATCAACCCACCTGGCACCAGTTCCGGCTCTCGTTCCGGACCTCGACCGCAGCCAGACTCCGCAAAGGCCTTTGACCGAGATGCATTTGATAAGGAACAGCTGCGAAAGTTGCAACCATATTTTGGCGACCTCCTTAGTGAGTCCTCCTTTTTTGCAGCTACATTTCAGATGTATTTCCATTCCTTACTTGTGAAATCAAGTGCGGAGATGGCGAACTGGATGTTGCCGATCGACAGAACGCCTACTCTCAATCCGTGCTTTTACTAGGTCTTTACAAGCTTTTTCGACTAGTTGGGCGAGAGCAAGAATTACACCGCGAGATCAACGGGTTCTCGGTATCACATGATGAACGGCATGTGAGAATTTACGGTCACTATCTCTTTATCAACGGAAACGAGGTGCAGATTCATCGACACTTGATTTCGGAGTTCATTTTCGCACCGTCCGGAGAAGGAGATCAAAGGTGGAAAGCGTACAAGTTTGTCAAAAACGTGTACGATCTGTGGCTTCCTAAACACTTTGAAAGGCTTTGCACCGTCATCGACGTGCTGCCTGAGGTTTCGGATGCAGAGCAGGAGTTGAGCTCCTTGCGCTCAGGACTATCACAACAATTCGAGGACCAGAGCCCGCCCGATGCAAACGAGGTTCCAGATAGCCAACCAAGCGCCCAGCAAATCACTCCGGAGGCAACAGTGCGGACAGGGTCCAGCAACAATTCCAAGGGCAGAAAGAAAACTTGACCAGTCCTGACAGCAAGACGTATGGCTTTCATCAAGCTAGCAATTAGCCGATACAATTTATTCCGTGCTCTGCAACGATACAAGTGCCCTGACGAGTCTGGATAATGTCCCCATGTAGATATTGATTTCAGCGAGCCCAAGTTCGTTGATGTCCTCGCTCAGCATCAGTGATGCCTTTTGTATGGTTTGGCGAATCACTCCATCGACTTGTAGCTCTCCTCGTTTCGGCTTCGTCATCTCGAGGACTCGTCCTCCATACTTCACAGCCTGGCACAATACTTATACCTCACTGCGGTCCGCCTCTGCCGCTTCAATCGCTTTCTCTGTCGTCTGCACCGAAGTGCCTCCAAAACCCCGTGTTATTAGTCTCCGACTACCTGGACAAAGCAACCAAATCCCATCTTCCAACTCCGTTCGTTTTGAGCTGAGCCCTTCTCTTCGTACCTACTACAGTCACGATGGCCAAGACAAGAGTTGAAGGGAAACGTGTGACCGGCCGAAAGGCTCCAAATGCTGCGAAGAAGGCTAACCCGAGCTGTGCGACGCAAGGTGTAGCTAAGTCAACGTGACCGAGGGGTAGATCGACTCGCCTGGAAGTCAGTAAAGGGGATGTGGACAAGCTAAAGGATGCCAGAGGCAGACCACGCAAATTACGAATTGGAGAAGAGGTGGAGGTGCTGGCGAAGCAGCAAACGCAAGCCACTTCCGAGGCCAAGAAAACCAGCGACAAACAGGAGAGTAACCTCATGGCATCGAACGAGGCGAACACAGCAACCGGGAATGAGGCTGGCGCTCATGGATTCCTCGCCATCAACAGCTTGAGCTCTTTCCAGGATGCAGCAGGAAGCGCGAAGAGTGTGAGAAAGTCGGAACGCATTGATGCCGCGCATGATTCATTGCCAACTGGCTTTTCAAATGCTAGAAACTCTCTCGATGTCAACACAGACGAAGCGGAGGGCCTTTTGTTCGGATCGACTATCAGCATAAGACGAAGAAGGTCCCTCAATTGCTCCGGCATTTCTACCCCTCGGAGCTCCACATCCAATGGCGAAATAGCTCGCATTTCTGGCTCCTCGAGACTCATACGCCCAGCAGACTTGACTGCAGCTTTGAGCGTGTCTCCGTCAACCTCGTCAGGATTTGGTAAATTCCAGCTGGGAAAGAGCCGCTTGATCTTTGCCATGGACCAAGCCTTATTGATTAAGAAATGAGGGCTATCCCACTCGCCCAAAATCCCAGGTTTGATCCAGCAAAGTAGCATTGCAGCAACTGCCCAAACCTGCGATGGCTCAGTGCACGCCTTGCCTAAGAAGACTTCAGGAGCGCGCATAGAGTATGGCTGGGCTTCGAAACGGTGGCCGGTCGGAAACACTATAAGCGTGAGCAAAGGTTGTGAATCTCCCACCTATCAATACTTGCTCACCGAGTCCCAAATCACCCACTTTGGCAACGACTCGGCCAGTTTCGATGCCAGAAAGTAGGATATTCGCGGGTTTGTAATCTGGGCTGATCAGCGAATATTCACATGTCAGGATGGGATACTGATACCTACCTGTATTCACACACTTCTGTTTTTCCAGCACGATGCAACTAGTTAATGCCGCTCTCAAGAATGACTCAATGATAGCGTAGGTGAGCACGCCAGGCAGGTATTTCACCTCCGCAAGAGTGGTATCTAGCCATTCTAGAGCGATACACGTTCCGGCCCTATCCATAGAGTTATCAAAGACGTCGTATAATTTCCGAAAGCATGCAGCCGAGGCGACTCCAGGAAGGAGATAGCTTCGACGTTCACGTTCCAGATTCTCCATAGCAGTTGCATCGCTGGGCGACGCTGCTTTGATGAAAGCCCTTTAGCAGCAGATTCAGCCTTTGCAATATAAAGAACGATGATACAATAACAAACCATTGGGGAGAACCAAGTGAGTTTTCATGTTGAATGATTTCAGCTTTGAAGCCAGTAGATATTTGCGTTTATCTCCTTCAACGATCTGCTCGATGCGGTAATTCCAACGTGCTCCTGAAAGTATGTGCCCAGGAGCAAGCGACGACATGGGTTTTGGCGACGGTTTTCTCGCAGCAGATGAAATGGTGCGGGTCAAACGCATTGTGGAGGAGCCAAAGGGGGAAGGAATGAAACAAAGGGCGTGGTCAGGTCTTTGACGAGAACTGTTCCACTATTACTCTTGTTACCTTTTTGGGCGCGTAGTGACAGGGCCCTTATTTTACTTCGTACCGTATTAGTAAGCCGCTGGCGGTAAATTACCTTGAGCTACTGATCCCGAACCTAGATGATTAAGTTTAAGTTAACCGTGAGCGAGCGTTAAGTTAACGTAAACTTGGGCTTAATGGGTCATATAGGGGTTTAATGGGTCAGGCTCTTTTAACAAGGCTGAAATTCAGAGATTTTCAAATCATGTCGAGATATCTTACTTATTGATCGTCCCATCCCACGGAGAGTTTAGGGATTCGCGGTGACAAGCATTTGAAAGGGTCAGCGCCTTCCCTTCCACACCCTCACTTCCTCTTCTCTGGAGTCTGGCCATGCGAAGAACGCAGTTCGCAGGTTGGGATTTGAGAGCTGGATGGTCCTCGAAAGGACTTGTCTGGCGTGCTAAGTTTCATCATACGAGCAACACTGTTGTCCGCCCTTGTCTTTCCTCGTCAATCCGGTGGCCTCGAAGGAGGGTATGGGTTATAAAACCAACCCTCTCGTAAGCTCCTGTGGGAGAGGGTACCTTTGATATGGCAATACCGTGCACGCTTGGATTCCCATTATTGATGTATTCCGGATACGTAACCGCGATTATGGGCAGGAAGAAGTAAGGTCCAGGAGCCATCGGATTGACGTCAGGCGTGAATTCTGTGGCATAGGTTTTCCGAGCTGGTGGGCCTCCAAGCAATTCGCACTGGTTCTCTTTGGAGGATACCGAGTGCAGTTCAAAGAGGAGACCGCAGATACGTATTGCCGTTGTGCGTCTTTGCTGTGGATCTCCGGTATCTTGGAGGATGTCTTCACATCCCTCAACTCGAGCAACAAATTCTTTCGGCTCTCGAGGACTAGTGCTGATAAGGTAATAACCTATGCCAGTCTGAATGCTTGCCCAAGACCAGGTGGGCAATCCGTTGGGTACACGAGACTTGGCCTCTTGAATACAGCACTTCCAGAGTAATTGATCCTCTAGAAATGGCTTCCACAGTCCACAGGCGTTCTCCCAACCGCTAGTTGCCCCGATGGCATCAATGAGTCCGGAAATTGCAATGAGCCTATCCGTTTTGACAGTAAGAGCAGTCCGTGAATAAGGGCTCACTATATCAGACAGCCAACTTTTGATCATTGTTGCGCTACTCTTCTCGCCCTGAAGACTCGGAGAGAGTTCTCCGGAACGCAGACCCTGGAATAGCTCTTTGCGGTTTAGATATGGCTGACTCACTATTCCAGACATGCCACAGTCATTGACAAATTTTTCACGACACTCCCATACTACCGCGGCGCCTAAATTCAGGGTTCGAGGTGACAGCAAACGTTCTTGCATTACCCAGCCTCTCCCATATAAAGGCGCTTGGTCAAACCATTCTTCGAAAAACTTGCGCTGGGACTTGTGAGGCTCTGCATAGAACTCAGACCCTTTGCGATTGAACATGAAGCACTTATGATACGCAAGCGGGTCCCGTGCTGCGAAAAGTCCCTGTTCGCAATTTGAGGCACCCAGAGCACCAATTGTCAGCAAGGAGCTCCCGTACACAGCGTTCATGGTTGCTGCTTGCTGCCTCCAGTCGGATGGCGAATCCTGAAAAATGCACAGAGAGTCTACCCAAAGATATCGAATTTGCAGCTTACGAGTGACGTGGACTGCATCTTGAATCGTCCTTGGGAGCTCGGATATCGTCACCCCAGATTTCAGTCTTTCTTGGGTCGTTTGAGTGAGTCTGAACATCGACTGGCCACCCCAGCAGTAGCTCAAGGTCATGTATGGCCCAAATGCCTTTTCGTCGGAAGTATCCAGAAGCCTGACCATTTCCTGGCCGGCCAAAAACAGGACATCGATGAGCCGACGTGGAAGAAAAGAAGCAGAGGCAGCTTCAGAGCACCTAGGATGATGGTTAACGCATTCCTGGATCCAGTCCTGTATCAAGTCCCACACTGCAATGGAACTGGTATAAAGTGAAGTGGCTGCTTTGCGAATGGCGGGCGGCTGAGGTCTGACGGCCGGGTCTCTCACTGCGAGAGGTATTTCGTCACAATAAGCTCCGACTGCATCACGGGAAGTAGACGGAGAATTAAATCGTAGAAACGGTTGAAGTCTCCACCCGAAACTTTGTGAACGATAGTAGCAGAGGATGTAGACCCTGCTCGGATCGGAAGGTTCCGCCGCACCAGCGTCACTCTGCGTAAAACTCATCCATATCAGTGTACATAGGTGACAACCACTTTCGTACGATCTCTTGAGGCCATTGGAGGTATGATGCTGCAATTCTTTCTGTCCTTTGTACATCATTTCACCCCCAAGGTTTTCTTGCAACCATTCTCTAACCTTCTCGCAGATGGAGCAAAGAACATTCAGCTGAACAGCACCGTCAAAGGATTTTGATGCTTCTGTCCCGGGAATAGGCTGGAACCGACCATCCCAAGGAGTACGTCGACGAGGTTGCTGGGAAAGGCTTGGATCGACCGGCTCCGGTGAGGACGAAGAAAACAAGCGCTTACTGCCTATTCTGGACAGCATCGCTCAACCAAGTGCGGAGAATGCCGTATCGAATATCCTGTCAAGTTGATGGCACTTTACACAAGACAGGCAGACAGCGGTAACCCCCTCGAACCGATCATAAGTTCCGTTGATCAAAGAGTGATGGTGTATCTGCGCCCCATCAACTAGCCAATACTATCAACAAACTCCGTTCTCCAGAAGAGAAAGATAGAGTTCGACCTTTTCCCAGGCGATCCGGACGTAGAATGATATCCAATATTGAGGTTGCTCCTTTGAGTCGGATACCGCGTCGTCATCAGGTCCTGCCAAGTTATCATTAGCATCGTCTTGTAGACAGCCCTAGTTTCACTGCACTGCCACGGGCTGCGGAGAGACACTCAAGCGCTGCCCAGTGGCCACCTAAACAGGAGAGCGTACATCCTCGAGAGAAATTGAGGTTAAGCCCCGGCCTTCGTTCCAGGCGGCTGGACACAGCTCCACCTTTTGTACCTCGATTCGTGTCTTTCGGAAACTGCTCTACGACGCTCGCCTATGGCTCATCAGGAGCTCAGGCAAAGGGAGGCTCCCTGCTCAGGCCTTAGACCAGAACGAACTAAGTTGAGAGACAAGACTGCGATGCCTTGGAGGAGTTCACTGTGCTATTGCTCTTTGACAGATTAGCACCGCTAGTCTCCACATAAACCTAACAAGAAGAAATTGCTAGATAATTCGATTACGGAGCAATTGACATTGTCCTGCATGGCTGATAGGATAACTAACAAGGAAGAAAATTTAGAAACACCTGAAGGATGGCAGGCGAGGCAGGTACTATAGGTGCACTATTCGCAAGGTCACCTTGACCTGTGAGTACGATGTTTCCTATTACTTCTAACGTGGCTACCACTGACGGGCGGAATTTTCTCGAGGACGCTAAAATTGCAGTGCAGTTTTTGGGTACATCTGCAGCAGGTTGTGAAGCGCTACATGACGGCTTGAGTGGATCCTTCGTGTCAGCCCAGGCGTACGAAATACGGCGTTTCCACTTTCGAAGAGAGAGGCTTGAACGGGCAAACCTAGTAGCCTCCCTCAGACAATCACCTCCCAAAGCTTCCACCTCTTCTGCTTCACCACATGCATCAATATCAAGAGCATGTTGTCGATTTTGAGAGTTGCCGCGCTCCAAGTGGAGTATGGACTGGGATGAATGACACCGATATGTAGCTCTCAAAGCTGCAAGACAACGGTACATCACTCCGCAATCAAGCCTCACGTCCTCTAATCAGTAATGAGCTCGACCGACCCAGAGCCATTTTCTACAGGAGAAAGGCGACCAGTAACCTCGGCAGGTCAAAATGAAGCCCTAAAGCAGCCGCAGGGACTCTCTACGGAAACATCTACATTTGAGATTTCAGGAAACCGAGCCATCCAGCTGCACTCCACCGCCAACTAGTGGTGCAAGAGAAGCTCGGCAACGCAACTGGACCACACGGTGGAAGACACTCGGATTTGTCCACACTATCGATGCTACCAGTGCTGACATCCGCGACTATCTTGGTATGTGATGCTTCCATTTGCCATTACCCTGCGCCGTTCAACAGCACACTCCAATCACCAAACCTCCTTCAGCTTCATCGATCTTCTAAAGCTCACCTCCTATCTAGCTCTCGAATGCACCTGGCTCGCCTACGATCGCGCCGCCAACGCCCTCGGCAGCCACGCTGTCATTGTCGCACAGCTGTTTATCCTGCGCAAAGACAAGCGCACGATTGGTCGGGCCTGCTTCTCCGGATCGCTCTGTGTCGCTCAAAATCTTCATGAAAGCAGCTTGACGATAATCGTGCCTCCCAGTAATAGGGGTGAGATCGAGAAAAGATCCTTTCAGCTCTCTCCAGTACCGACCCCTCCATCAACGATTGAGCAGATTCGAGTTCGCCGCAGCGCAACTGATGGACTGCAGATGCCATCGGCCAAATTGATTCTCAGTCAGAGGCTTTAGCTCAAGAAACATTCTGAGCTCACCAGGGATGCAGCCTGGTCGGCTGAGCCGATGTTGAGCTTGGGCCGGGCGCTGAGTTGGCTGACATAAAGCGACATGGGGGCGAACCAGAAGCGGCGGTCGAGGACGGTCAGTTTTAGATTGTCCTATAGCGGACCATTTTGACTTCTGGAAGTGGTTACGATAATTCCTTCTAGGATGATATGTTCGCCTCAGATGACTCCCCCTAACCGTTTATCGCTCCGTAGTTAGGTAACGAGGTAATAGATCGGAGCAGCCTCCACCCCCTAAATATATCTAGGTGGGAAGATGCATAACACATACTCGAGGTATAGGTGTCATTCATCTCCGTTCCCGGATATATTTACGGGGGAATAGTTATTTATATGGAGAGACTGCGTTATGTATCTCGAGTATAACGCAGTCTCTCCCTATACATAACTACTCCCCCTGAATCTGTCCAGAATCAGAAATGAATAACACCTATACCTCGAGTATAACGCAGTCTTTCCCTATAAATAACTATCCCCCCCTAAATATATCCGGGAATCGGCCCGTTATGATGTGTCTGCAGGTATGAATGGTGGTTTTGCTCTTTGATGGACAGTTAGAGCAGACGACACGGAGTAGTGTTATCAGGACCCAGGCTAACTGCTGGGCTTGAGAATAGCGAGGATGAGAGGTCTGAATGGTGGTTGTAGCTATGACGTCCTATGGATAACGATTCAACACCTAGGGAGGGCAGGAAGAAAGGTGAGGCTTATGAGGCGGTCAAATGCGTTTCTCACCCGAGTCGAGGTGGCACGTGCCTTTAGTTACTCGGAGAATCTCTCACCCGACCCAGGTGGGAGGTTACTCTCGTTTCTCAGCTTTCCATATTCCATCCCGTGACAAGTGTTTGGACAGTGGAGGAGGACAACTTAGGTGTATTGAAGTAAGATTTTCGAAATGGATCTTTATAGAAGTTCTACAGAAAGTTCATCACATGATAACTCATCATGCCAACGCTGATGATGGCCACTGGGTTACCCATTATTAATTTTGATATGCCATCGCCGACTAGACCCGATGCAGCTGCAAAGCTTGAGCTAATCGATGTAGGCACTCCTGTTGCTGTAAAGACTCCTGTTGGAATCGTTGTGGTTGCCGAATGGTGGCTCCCTTTCAAGGTCGACTGACTTGAAGTAGCAGCCGCGGTCGGTGGCGCGCTGACGAGGACACTAGATGGGGGCGCTGTGGGTCTTCCTGCAGCCGTACTTACGCTCCCTTCCGGAGATTGCCAGTCTGTTGATTGACTATAAAGCACGCCATTGATCAGAACGCCTGCTCGATTTGCAATCATGTTCTTTTGATCAGTGTTGCACGTTGCGTTCATTGCTCTCAGATAGCAGGTTGGTGCCGTTGCGTCTGGGGCGCTATTTGTGTGGGTGGCATTTGCATCTCCAGCAGTAGAATAGTCAGAGCGATCCACTGGCAGGCCGAGGCTGATGCCAGTGCCCTCAATAACGCGAGCGAAAACGGTAAAAGCAGTCTCTGGTTGGTACGCGGGAACTAGATGACCAGCATCATAGATACGCGCAAAGCTTAAGTTGCCATACTCTCTGACAACGCCACCAATGTAAGAGTCATTCGTGACAATGGGGTCATATCCCGCTGAATACCAGGGAGCATAATCTGGACCCGCCGCCGCAGCAATGGCGAACGATACAGCCTCACCACCCAGCCAATTGCAGATGTAGTCACGGTCTCCGTACAGGAGACTCACTCGAACTCCACTTTGTAGAAGATCTACAACGTCTTGGATAATGCCATCACGAGCATAATCGCCGGTTGCCAGAAAGGCACTAGATACAGCAAGAGAGTCTTGCGTATAATTGACAGGTACACCAAGTGCATGCTGTACATCTGCTTGATTTAAATAGTCAAGGTAGAGAGAGTCTGGGAAAGGGTCATGAAGATTCTGTGAAATATCGTAGATAGATTTCCCGGACGCCGTGTATGGTCCAATGACGTTGTTCTGGCAGAACGTCTGGGCTTGAGAGCAAGCATCATTCACAAGCTCAACGTTGCCTTTGTCATCGGAATCAAAGCTGGATTGTTGTTGCCGACAGGTATTGGTCAACTGCTGGCAGCCACCAGCTCCATTCCAGGCATTCAGTGCGTTAAGCTGCTGCACTTGATCAATTGCCTGAATGCCGTACGTGTTCGAGTAGGCGAAACGCGGAAAGTACGGCGCTTGCACAAGAAGGTCAAGCCACCCATTTATTATGCCCAGGGAGGTAAGTTTGATCTCAAGCGTACTGTTGTGCCAGACAGGATCAGTGTCTCGCAGGCGATTCTGCTCCTCAAAAAAGGAAGCCATTGCGGGTGCATACTTCCCACCGTACGACTCTGTGAATAGATTGAGACCAACAGAACCTCTACCCGTGCCATCAGGCCGGACACCAGGATTGTACTGGGGAAAGGCGGTCAGAAAACCTTGCAGAAAATGCCAAACGGCCTGTGCAGCAATGGTGGTGGTGTTTGCGGTTGCCGATTTGTTATTAGAGCCAAAGGTGCCATTCAAAAAGGTGTATGGGGGCTGGGTCGCGGGTACCTCGATCGGTGGGGTCGAAAGCGACTCATCAAGAAGGTTTAGAGACATGTTCGTGAGAACATCGTACGAGAAGCCGACTTGAACTGGCTGGTCGATGAACAAGATATTGCTTTTCCTGTCCCAGCCCCAGTCTCTTGCCACGGTTCCAAGCGTGGACTTGTCGATCTCAATGACTTGACAAGGCCCGAGTTCTTGAAACAAGCCAACCATCGAACTGCTCCCTGGGCCACCATTCATGAAGATGGTCAGGGGAGCTGCTTCTGGTACTTGGCGGGCTTCGATAAACCAGAAAAAGGTATTTATCGGGTAGTTGCCTTGGTTCGGTGAGAGGATATTGGGAGGAAGGTGGACGTAGCCGGTGTATTGCTGTTGTGTCTCGAAGACGGTGGTGCAAGTCCCAAACGGAGGACTTTTGAAACTAACCGTAACATTCTCATTCAGCGGTGAATGAACTGTTTTGACGCCATCTCCGCTATAAGAAGGAAATTGTGCGCCCACACAGGTTAGCAACGTGCCGGTAAGCAGGAGCAGAGCACGAGGCCAGCCGTGATTGTCCCCTCCCAGCATATCATCTTCTTTCTTTGTAATAGAAGTGTCAAGTCTAACAGGGCAGATGATCCGCAGGCTTTACAAGGCAAAGACTGCTGGAGGGCTGGGATGGAATTCGGGCAGTATTCTGTGTTGCTGCACTGGTTTGAGCAACGGAGGGCAACGGATTGTCGAGAGCATTTATTTGGATATAGCCGATGAGGAGGTCCGGCGGTGGTATCAAATTGGCAAACGAGTGTCTCGAAAGGAAAGTAGCGTAGTGCTTGTGATGCTGACAATACAATCAAAGTGAATTGAAATGGCCCACGAGCAAAGGTGGAAAATGCCGTGTTTCAAAAACGTGTGCCCGCACGTGTAAAAGCCATTGTCGTCAGCAAAATTGGGTTTCGGCCAATTATCACGATTAGCGGCAAGGAATGCAGGAACAGGCGGCGCTAAGGTGGCTAAGTTACCTGTTCGCACCTCTCGTCTTGACGCTAAGAACGCCTACGTCTGGGGAAAACTGTTTGGCATCGATGATCACCAACGATCACCGTTCGGGAGGGTACGAGGCCACGGACCATTGCCTATAAATACCCGGACATTTTAGTGCAACGGGACGTCCAAACCTGGCCCTGCTAGCTCCTAGATATATTACTTGGTAGGCTCAATTATAGATGTCATTGACATGTTTTGACATGTTTTGGGGGCGCTGGCATCATGTCTGTGTTAAGCACTTGTTGTACCTGTTCCCCCGATTTTGCCTATTCGGCAATTCAGGTTTCAATTCAACCCCCTTCGTCCAATTCGAATATCTCGAATGCTCGGTTCAAAACAAAGGCTGATAGTCTGCATGAAGTCGAGCATTGATGGAGTTGAATTTCAAGATCATGTATCAACTTGGTCTCGTGGATATGGGCGTAGTGCCTGATCAGTAGTACCACTGTCAGCCTGCCTATATACGGTGCAAGGAGCACTGATTTTAGGCTCTATTGGGGATCCTGGAGGCGTTCGCGGGTCGAGCAGCCATTGTCCATATCAGGTTAGTGCATTTTGCGGCCGGAAAAGTTGCCTTTCTGGCACGGACATGGCACGCGGTTTGTCGAACAAAATCTCCACGAACACCGCGACGGCAACGTGAAGACTACATCTCTTCGCCACCTTCGCGAATAGAAACACTGACAAAGGTTCTCCATCCGTCGCTTGAGATGGCCTATTATGGCGCCAACGGATATGGCGAGGATGCTATGGATGTGGAATCGTCTGGTCCGAAGGTGACGGTGAGAGAAGTATACCTCCCCTTCGTCGTCGTCTTGATCAAGTGTCTGAGAAATGGCAGGTCGAATCGGGTCGCTGCGACTTTGTCCTTCAATCGTGTTCTCTAGCGTTCGCCAACTCTCTGCGCCGTGTGATGCTCGCCGAAATCCCCACTGTTGCAATAGACCTGGTCAATATTGAGCTCAACAGTTCAGTGCTGCCAGACGAATTCCTGGCACATCGACTGGGGTTGATCCCTCTCAATAGCATGCATGTCGCTAGCGATCTTCAATACACACAAGACTGCACCAACTGTGATGATCATTGCGAACAATGTTCAGTCACATTGAGGCTACACGTCAAATGCAATGGGCCCGAGAACTTGCTGGTGTTTGCCAAAGACCTAATCATGGTCGATGGCAGGACGGACGATATCGGGCGACCGGTGATAAAAGATTCCGCGGGGAATGGTCCCCTGCTTGCTAAACTGCGGCGTGGTCAAGAGTTGAAACTGACCTGTATCGCCAAAAAGGGCATCGCAAAAGAACATGCTAAATGGGCTCCGACTGCGGCTATCGGCTTCGAATACGATCCTCTGAATAAACTGCGGCACGTCGACTATTGGTATGAGGTCGATGCGAAGGAAGAGTGGCCAGTGAACCAGAAGAATGCTGAGTGGGAATCGGAGGAAACGGCTGCAGATGCTGCTTTTGACCCCGATGCCCAGCCTAGCGCTTTCTTCTTCGATCTGGAGGCGACGGGGGTGCTGGACCCCGATGAGATTGTGCATCAGGGTGTGAGCGTGCTACAAACCAAATTGGCCGAAATCATCAAAGGACTAGACCAAGGCGATGAAGGTATGAATGGGGGGATGAGCCCCGACGGCTATGAGCCCGCGCCCGCAGATGGGTATGGGTATGGGAGTAGGACACCATATGGTGCGACTGCTTACGGTTCGAATGCTTACGGCGGCTACTGATCGAGCGTCTTTTGAGTCATATCTGTGCATAGCGAGGAGTTGGACTGGCCGGAAACTGGACTTACGACAAGTGCTGTCGAGGATCAAGGCTCATTGTGATCGCTCGATATTCAATGTGTCCCTCTGTATTATCATTCATGTCTGTTTCAATAGGTCGTCACGCAGCCTGAAGCAGAAACAACCGCAACTTGGGAAATACCGGTGTTGAATTGCTGCTTACGAAACCTCTGCCGCCGTTGACTTTTTGGCTAGAAAAATAATCTGTCATTGTCACAGACAGTAAGAGTGGGCTACGAAAAGTTCCTAAGTGGAACAGGAGTCGATCCCATCACTTGGCAGCCTGAGGATGCGGCATGTGAATTGGCATTGTGGACATCCGATTAGCAAGCCAGAGTGGCCGTGCTTCGGGCAATGTCGTGTCTGCATAGGGCTCAAGGTCAGGCACGGCTGGTGGCATGTCTTCAAGCTCGAATGTGGATATGTTGAGTCCTTTTCCGAGAGTCTTCTTTTCTAGTTCACCTCACAGCTTTTGAATTACCAGTTCCCTGGCTGATATGTGACAGCTCCGGGATCGGCGGGTCGGTAACCAAGTGTGGAAGAAAATACTCGAAAACGGTGATGTTTGACTGACGTAATCGCTGTAGCGAGAATAATCAACATGGTCAGGGCACCCCTCCTGACCCCACTATCAAATTGATTTTATCAAGTACGGCAGTGCAAACTCGTTCCTGCTCTGGGGCGTGGACGAATTAGGTCACTCTGTGGTTACTACCCAGCGGAACGTCTGAGTGTGGTCGATTAGAAGCTCCAAGATCAAATACACTTCCACTTCCTCCTCCTCTTCTGCAAAAGTTTTATTGTCGACCTTCTCACCTACGACTGCAACCTCTCACACCTAGTCCTAATCCTTCTACTTGTGAGACCGCAATCATGGGTTACACTGATCTTGATTGGAGAGCTATTAACACCATCCGTGTGTTGGCGGTACGTTTCCGTCTCTTGATCCCCCCGCAACTGCCCCCTTCCGGGTTCAAGTTATTGACACGGCATGCCCTTCTAGGTCGATGCCACCTTCCACGCCAATGCTGGTCATCCAGGCGCCCCCATGGGCTGCGCTCCCATAGCGCACGTCCTGTTCAACAAATTCATGACCTTTAACCCTCAAAATCCTGACTGGGTTAACCGCGACCGATTCGTCCTTTCGTACGCTTTCTCCCTCTTGCAAGCATCTGACGAGCTTCTTGATAGCTGAGATGCTGCAAAATGACAGTTGAGAGACAGAGAGCTGACGAGACTCCAGAAATGGCCACGGTTGCATGCTGCAATATGCCCTCCTCCACATGTTTGGCTACAAGGTCACCCTTGATGACCTGAAAGCTTTCAGAGTGAGCTACTTCCCACAAGGCAAGAAGAGGTCAGGACTGACCGAACGTACAGAGCATTGACAGCATCACACCTGGCCATCCAGAGTCTCACGACACCCCTGGTATTGAGGTGACCACTGGACCCCTCGGCCAGGGCTTCGCCAACTCGGTTGGTCTAGCCATTGCTCAAGCCCACACCGCTGCAGAATTCAACAAACCTGGGTACGATCTGATCAATAACTACACCTATGTGCTTTTTGGCGATGGCTGTGCTATGGAAGGCGTTGCTTCTGAGGCCGCATCATTGGCAGGACATCTGAAACTGGGCAACTTGATTGCACTCTACGATGATAATCACATCTCAATTGGTATGCCTTTCTCACGTGGCAGTATAGATTCGGTCGCGCTAACATCCACCTAGATGGTGATACCAAAGTCTCCTTCACCGAAGATGTGACGAAACGATTCGAGGCCTATGGCTGGCACACTCTGCACGTGGCCGATGGTGACAATGATCTTGACGCGATCGAGGCTGCCATTGCGAAAGCCAAGGAAGTCACGGATAAGCCCTCCATGATCAAGATCACCACCACGATCGGCTTCGGCTCCAAATTGCAGGGAACCGGTGGCGTCCATGGCAACCCATTAAAGAAAGACGACTGTGAGCAGGTCAAAGAGAAGTTTGGTTTCAATAAAGACGAGTTCTTTGTTGTCCCGAACGAGGTCTACGACATGTACCACAAACACGCTGCTGAAGGTGCTGCCGCCGAAGAGGCCTGGAATGATTTATTCAAGAAATACTCTGGCGAGTACAAAGACTTGGCCGCAGATCTTTCCCGACGACTGGACCCGAAGAAGCCGCTGCCGGATGGCTGGGAGAAACACTTGCCCGTCTACAAGCCCTCCGACCCGGCTGTTGCGTCAAGAAAGCTGTCCGAATCCGTCCTGGAAGCTATCCACGGAGCCATACCCGAGCTACTCTCTGGCTCGGCTGATTTGACTGGGTCCAACAACACTCGTTGGAAGAAAGCTGTCGACTTCCAACCACCTGATCTTGGTATTGGAGACTGGGCCGGCCGATACCTGCGTTATGGTGTCCGTGAACACGGCATGGCTGGAATCATGAACGGTCTGGCTGCCTACGGAACAATCATTCCTGCAGGAGGAACCTTCTTGAACTTCGTCTCGTACGCTGCCGGTTCCGTTCGGCTATCGTCGCTGTCACACCAACGCGTCATCTATATCGCAACCCACGACTCGATTGGCTTGGGCGAAGATGGTCCCACTCATCAACCGATCGAAACTCTGGTGCATTTCCGAGCTCTGCCTAACATGATGGTATGGCGACCTGCTGATGGAAATGAAACCTCAGCCGCGTACTACATGGCTCTAACGTCGCATGAAACCCCCTCAATCCTAGCACTGACTCGACAAAATCTTCCACATCTCGAGAACTCCACCATCCAGAATGGCATCAAAGGAGGCTATGTTCTGTTGGAGGACGAAAATGCCGCTGTAACGCTTGTCTCTACCGGCTCAGAAGTCGCCATCTGCGTCGAGGCCGTCAAGAAACTTGGAGAGCAAGACATCAAGGCCCGTGTTGTCTCAATGCCATGCACAGAAGTATTCGACGCGCAGCCAAAGGAATATCAGCTCAAGGTTCTTCCGGACGGCATTCCAACAATGTCAGTTGAAGTCATGTCCACCCTAGGCTGGGAGAAATACTCACACGAGCAATTCGGTCTCAACCGATTTGGTGCGTCTGGTGCCTACAAGGACATCTACAAGAAGTTCGAATTTACCCCAGAGGGTATTGCGAAGAGGGCCAAGGCCACCGTTGACTTCTACAAGGATGTCAAGCCTAGATCGCCAGTCAACCGAGCTTTCCAAAACATTTTGTAGATAGGCAGCCCGGATTTTGTGCGTTCAGAATATAGTAGGTGGCCACATGTGACGAGATAGATGCACGAGTCTGAAGCATGCTAATGTCAATGTCATGAGCCGTGTAGAGCAGAATCATTTTTGGCAGCTCGGTTCCAGCCGCCTCAGCCTCATAAATCTCTCTGCACCGGCAAGAACAGCCGGGCGAAGTATGAGCAATTCCACGCGACGAGCACATGGCGTCAACCCCTGAAGTTTGGAAGATCATGAAAGATCGCCCTCAATCCTGGTCACAAATCTTTCCTTTCTGTCCACCCGTCATCTTCCAAGATGTGCGAGCAGGCTTGTAGCACTTCTTGTGACCGTGCTAATCATGCATGATACCATTAGCTGGTCTCATCTTCCGCGACCCAAATGATGCAGATATTCTTCTACGCACACCAATTGAGGCGAGACAACTTGATCAGCCATCTTGTAGCTCATCATGCTGCCGTTGAGACAGCCTCATTTAGCCAGAATGGTTTGTAAAGGACTCTAAGATCCAGTAGACGACATTGAATCGCGCGTTGAATTGAACGAACTCTATCGCGGCGGACAAACCTCTTAACCGTCATTCCCGGCGTCACTCAACTTTGGCTTTTGCCCATGGCACCGAAACGCAAATCATCTGATACCACTCTGACTTCTCCATTGTATCAGATGCAAGCCGAATCGACTTCTAAGAAGCGGTTAGTACCGGAGCACGAGCTCCATGGCAGCATAGCGATGACTCGAAGCTCAACCAGTCGGTCCACGTCTTCGGCACAAAATCTTCTCACTTCTCCATCGTTAGAGAACATCACGACGACCTTTGGTAATCTAGAGGCACCTTTTCCTCTGTCTGCAACTTCAAGCACGACTACGCCAGTAACACCAGAATTGTCACATTCGATTGTTCCACCTCCGCCTCAGCCAACGCCTCCTCCTATCCGGCCTCGGACGTACTTGGTGATCGGCGCGTCACGTGGCATCGGCCTCGAATTCACCCGTCAACTACTTCAACGACATTGTCAAGTCATCGCAGTTGTACGAGATATCAGCTCAGCATCGCAACTGTGGCAGGTGACCGGTAGTCTCATGTCGAGACCCGGTTCATGCATCATTGAACAGTGCGATGTCTCAAAGCCATCCGATATCGATCAGTTTGCCGACCGCATGCGGTTATTCGTTGAGCGCGGTGGCAATATTGACACACTCGTCCTCAATGCCGGGATTCTCGATTATGAGAAAAGACTGGGCGCGATGAATGTGGAGTTTGATCAGCTAGACCGACATTTGCGCGTAAACTGTGTCGGTAATCTCATCCTTGCGAGGAAATTGTTGATGTTGAACGAGCTTCTCCATATGCGGCAACGACGAGAGCAGCAGAGCTTCGACACCTACAGTATGCATGAGGAGGATCTAGTCGTCTGTCGTCAAGTTATCTTCATTTCTTCTGACTCTGGTTCGATGGCAGACTTCCGAGAAATGGAAGATGGCTTTGCAGCCTATGGCGCCAGCAAGGTTGCGCTGAACATGATGTTGAGGCACATGGCTGCTGAGTTGAAACGCCGGGCAAGCAGAAAGGAGGAAGAGTTCAAACACGATTGGCAATCCAAATATTCCGCGCATGTTACACCATGGGAGACGGATGTTTGTATCTTAGCCATGCACCCTGGTGAAGTCAGTACTGATATGGCGAACATCGAACTTGGTTGGGAGGTCGAAGGTGTAATAACCGCGCAGGAGAGTGTCCGGGAAATGCTGAAGGTCATTGAAGACAAAGACAGCAGCCACAGTGGAACATTTTGGAGGTGGGACGGCAGCCAGCATCCATGGTAAATCTACTACCAGCTCCCATCCAGGTAGCTTTGTAACGAATACATCATTGTTGTCTTCTGGGACTCGCGGCAGAAGCGACATATGATGTGTTTGGTGGAAGAGTTTGTTTGGTTAACCATGCACGGCTGGTCCGCAGTCAACAACGAACAGCTGGCCATTCGATTGTATCCAACAAGCTACCATTCAACTGCCCACCTGTCAGTTCATAACCTACTCAGATTGCTCTGCCAAAGCAGCTTCCTTCTCTCTCAACGAGCTCCTGCTATCAAGTGAACACGATGGAAAGAACAACAGCAGGTGCACTTTCCGCTAGACGGCCGCCGCTCTTTGGCAACAACGGTCACTCCTCAACAATGAGCTTCAGAGCTATGCCGAAACGGCATACAGACTGTCCGACGAGTCATCATAACCCCGACCCCATGGCGGAACAACATGGAAATTCAGCTTCTCTGCACTGCCAGGCCACGCCCTCTTCAGGAGACAAAGGGAGCCCAATTATCAAAAATGAACACTGCTCACCCATCAAAAACGAACACTGCTCACCCATCAAAAACGAACACTGCTCACCCATCAAAAACGAACACTGCTCACCCATCAAAAACGAACGCTGCTCACCCATCAAAAACGAACGCTGCACACCCATCAGAGCAAGCCGATCCCCTAACCACCAACCCACGCTCGGTCCGTTCCACACATCATCCTCATCACCACCACCAACACTCCCCCCCAGTGCCCACGAATCCCTCATTCCACGAGACACATCTAGCTCAACACCAACAACAACGTTCGAAGTCCCAGCCATCGAAGGAGACTTCGACGCAGACTACATCGTGCTCGGCGAGCAACTCAAAGCCGTCATGGCGACCATGCACTTCCCGCCCGACCATCCAGAATCCTACTCCCCGCCTGAAGTCTGGAGTATCCTGAACCACTGGGCAGACGCCAACCACTTCCTGCGCGCCTACGAGGCTGCCGCTGAAGCCGAGCGCGACGACGACCCAGCAGCTGCTGAACGAGCGCGGGTCCTGCGAGATGAAGAATTCCGACGACAGTGGGAGGACGTGCAGTTTCTAGCGACGAATGTTCTAAAGGAAGAGATTGCTGCTGAAGTGCTCAAGACTGGCGGTGTCAGTGATAGCGGTGAAATCTTGAACCGAATGCTGGTGAGTGAGGCTGCTAGGAAGTATTTGAACACTCACTTTGGGGAACGGGAGTGTGTGCAAGGGTGGGCTTTGGTGGATATGCTTAGAGCCAAGAAAGCGCAGGGACAAGGCTTTTCGCAAAGGGAGCTGGAGTGGTTTGCAAGTGGGAGTGCAGCTGTGGAGAACACGAAATAACAAACAAGGATTTGAACAGGTGACAATCCTCCGAACTCATGCGCGAACATTCTGTAGGAGACATATGCAGTCGCTTTGTTATCCCTGAGGGACTACCTCATTACCTGCGTCATTCAATGCAATACACTCATCGATGTGTGCAATGTGCAAAAATTTGCGATTACAGTCAAGTAGCCGAAAGCACCTCCACAACGGATTTCCAAGCAGCCCCGTCCATTCTCTGGCGTGTTCGAGAATCTGGTGTCTTGACTGGAGACCCTTGCTTTCAAGAGAACCGCCAGAGCCAGCTTCTCCTGTTCTGCTGCTTCATTCTTCTGTTGCGTCTTCCGGCATAGCCATGAGCAGCGGTACGAGGGCTCGTTGAGAAGCTACATTCTTTCGGAGAGCAGATCGTGATTGACCTGCTGCTGACGAAACGGCCGTGGAACTGGTGTATGCGCTCTCGGTGTCCCAGTCTTTAATGGTGCTAGAGGAATGGCCGGAGGCGTCGGCCTCGCCGACGATCTCAGCTCGAAGTTCGGCACGGGAGCGGGAAGCAAACTTTTGGATCTGCAGATCTTGGTTAGAGACTCTTTAGTGACTATATGAACGGTTGGGGACTTACGTATACTCGAACTTCTTTTCGACCCTCCTCGGCATCCGTCCAGAATTTGAGTGTGGAGAGCGGATCAATGGCGTCGCGGACCTGGTAAACAGTTAGGTTACAAAGAAGGGACTTTCGATGAGCAAGTGGAACTTGCCTCCAGAGACATCAAGATGCCCCAGATATGCTGCAGAACTTCGTAGACTCGAGTGTTCCCAGTCCACTCACGATCGAAGATTGGATGACAGATGCGTCCATGCTTTGTGATGTTGGGATGGAGCATTGGAGTGATGAATCGAGCAGACGGCGGTTTAAGAGGAAATTCCGCTCCTATATCCAGGTAGAGCAAGAAAACGCCATGTGCATATGCTGACGCCGGAGGTCCCTGCATTACAATTTTCCAGAATCCCATGTTTCTTTCACTCACGTAGGTGTCCATATACTCATGACGATTCAAGAGCTGTTCTCTGATTTCTGAAAGAATAGCGTGCGGACCTCTGACGGAGCCAGCTGCCATCCCTGTGACGGTGCTGGAAGTAGTTCGCGATGATAGAGACGTTTTGACTGCTCGCGGAGCAACGCCCTTCGCTTGGCGTTCGAAGTAGCGAGCGGCATCCACCAGAGCAATGAAGTCGTCATCTTGGTTCGGGTGCGACCGACATGGGGGAAAGTCGTATGGGGTCGCCATGTCTGCCACTTTGGGCTCAAAAGTGGACCAAACTTTCTGGAGTGGTCCGCATGGTATCCTGATAATGTCAGGACGTGTTCGGATGTCGACAAAAGTCTCCAACAAGAAAATTTGAAAGAGCTCCTGCTGGGATTTTGGCGCAAAGGCGTAGCCTCCAGTGACTTTGCTAATCTTGAACAATTCTTCTGTACTATCTGTATCGATTACCACCGAGTCCAAGACAACTTTATCATTATCAAGAGCACGTGCTATCGTCTTGGGCTTGTTGTTGGAGTCATTTTCGTCGCCATCAGTCAGAACGATAATTCGGCATCTTACCCCAGGGTGCTGTCTGCGTACTTCAGAAAGCATAATTCTGGCCTTGGCCAATCCGTCGTATATGGCAGTTTGCGACTCTGCAACGATCTTGCCAAGTTGGTCTTCGAAATTGAGGTGAATAGGAGTTAGGTCTTGTCTAACTCGGACCTGTTTCTTGCTAGAAAATGTGACTAGCCCAAGATAGGTGGAAAGTTGGAGAGCAGATATTCGAAGTGTCAAGTTCTTGAAGAACTCTTTCACTTCTGTCAAGCGATCGGGAGCACATCCAACAGAATTTCCCCCTACTGAAGTCCAATTATCTTCCATAGGCATCGACATGCTGAGGCTTGTATCCATACAAACCACGACGGCCTCGTCCGGTGGTCCGAAATTGGTTGAACTACTCCGCTCGTTCCAAGCATCTAGCTCCCAAGAACCTGCCTTCTTTCGTTCGGCGATAACCGGATCCAGTTTCTGGATAAGGTATTGACCAGGATTGGCATGAGCCATGATCTCCTTCTTTTGAATGACATTCTTCATGTAGAATCGCTTTTCAGAGCAATCATAGTATTCCTGATTGTATATTGAGACATATCCAGCCGAGCTAAGGGTAATTACCGGAAGGTCGTTGCTCAGGACAGCACCCAGTTGAAGGGGTCCGACCATCTTGAACTTGCTAGAAAAGGCTGTGTTCTGTAGAAGAAGATCAAACTCCGCAGGTTGGACGAGGGGAAGCTTCTTTTGGTGTATCAACTTGCACCAGTTGAGTCCGTAGTCAATGTAATAGTCGCCTTGACAAGTGCCTGAGAAACCATCGTGAAATGCCTTGCCGAGAAAGATTGCTAGCTTTTCATCATCTCTGGCCAACGCAACCTCGAGTGTCTTGCATTGGTGGGCTTCTGTTGGGGAATTGACCAGGATCTGGACATTAAAGATGTTCGGTAGGAGTACCGAAGGTCGCACTATGTTTTCGGTCGTCGTCAGTCTCACATTCGAGACTGAAAGTTGACTTTGCTCTTTACTCTTGCCATTGTGGGGTTGAAGGGAGTATAACCATGACACTAATTGCCGCGAGCATTCAAGGGCCATCTCTGGCGAGGGGCAAATCCATATCGGTGCAATTTGCAAGCAGAGTATATGGAACGCAAATGCAACTGATTGCAGGTGCGGAGCACAAGTAAAGGACTCCAGATCCGACTGAGTAAGATGGCGAAAAGCGATGAGTAAAGGTGGAAAGTGAGTTACTTCAAAAAGGATCGCGAGGAAGTTTTCCAGAGTCTTTTGATGGGATTTAAGGTTTCGGACAAGGACCTCAAGAGAAGTCATCAACGTGCAAATGCCTCTCTTAGTTGTCATGAAGCCCCAGAGACTGTCGATATCCGTGTTGATTTTCAATTCAGATATTGGAATCAGTTCTTGGGCAGGAACTAGATCGACGAAGACTTCAAGGGGACAATCTTTGCTTCCGTCAAGATTCAGGTCTCCAAGGCTCATAGGATTGTGTTCAGCTGCCAGAAGACAGTCTTTCAAGAAGAGTCTGACCTTCTGCGTTTTCCTCATCGTCGTATCTAACGGGCCACTCGTGAACTTGTCAGAGGCGATTTCGTACAATTGACTTAAAGAGGCTGCTCTGGAAACTGCAGCATGATCTCGTTTGATCGATGAAATTTCAGAATGTGAGAGTGCGTCCTCAAGTGTGATCCAGCGAATGTAAACAACTTCTTCTCTTCTGACGCTGAGAGGGGTGGAAATAGCTGATCTGCTGACACTGTGTTCCTGTGCCATAGGATCGATAGTCGTAAAGCCTGGTGGTACTTGGCCTGTAGAGCTTAATGACAAAGTGTCGGGCAAAGCGCGTAAAAGAAAAGTACTAGAATCTGTCAGATCGAGGACATCAATCACATCGTCCTCATCGCAAAGACTTATTGCAGGGCTTCGTGTCGTCTGGAGAAAACTGTTCTCTTTGGTTACCTGCAATCCAAACTTGGTCACGCGTCGAAGCGTTCTTTCGTGCAGCTCTTGAACGGTTGATTTTTCATTCACTGGGACGAGTATCCTCGAGCCATTGCTCAATTGAACAAAGACTCGAGCACGATCAGGTTTGGCGGGAGTAAGCGTAACGTGAGACCAGGAAGCAGCCTCGCTCGCTGCAGGCAGTGATTGACTATCATTGAGATCATCCATATCTCTGACCTTCGTCGAAATTTTGTGAGGGTGTTGATAAGGTGGCCTGCACAATCCAAGCACCACAAGTAGTGACTGCCGGTAAAGTAGATGACAAATGTATAGATTCGAGGAGGCAGGAAATAGGCCCAATCCCTTTATTTGCACTCGCCCCCTCCACAAACAAAATCATTCACATTGAAAGCCAGCTTCACAGAAGTGCATTTTATCTGCAGATGCAAACCGGATCGTTGCTACTAAACCTTGTTCTTCACACGGTCATGAAGAGCCGAAAACCCATGGTCAAAAAGAGGCCACAGCTGAAGCCTAACGCCTTGACGATCCTCTAGCCACAAAAGCTGTTCTATGCAAGCGGTTACTGTATATTGGCCATGGTCGCGGCTTCAGGCTTGCTTCGCAAGGCAGATTCATGACGGCATGGTCACTTTTGCGGCATAAGCCAAGCCGCTGTTCAGTTCCTAGTGTTTCAATCACCACCATCAATCAACTGGGCAGACTGAGTGCGGCTGTCCATCAGCTTCATCATTGAGATAGAAAGCTTGTCAGCAATGATTGCCCAGTTGTAGAACATTTGAAGCGGCTAAAAGCCGAATTGGTCAGATGTCTAACAGCAAGCTGCTTTGCTTTGGCTCAATGTGGCACTAGTCTAACATAGTCAAAGGCTCATCATTTTTGTAACTTAAATTAGGAGTAGGCTCCCCATGAACTCCATAATAATAAATGCAAGAACAGTCTTAGGGATTTCCAATTTTCTGGAACTTTTTTGCAAGCCTACCTAGTTAGTCTCTTCCGAGTGTACTGGTCAACCGAGCCTCATGTCCATAAGTTCAAAGTGACTTGTATAGGTAGTCAGATGTCGCTTCCCGACGGACCTCAGCTCCAGCCAGGAAGCGGCCAGCGTTTACTGAGCCACGACCATGTTTGTACTCTGGCTGGCACAACTCGGCCGCCGATAATGTGGCAAGCAGTGTCCTGTCTGCACGTTGATTGATCTAGCTGGATTGACTTTGCCCCGTCCCAAGATTTGCATCGGTACCAAAGAAGCGTTTCCCAACAGGTTCGCACGGTGACGTACCCACCTCCGCTTCTGCCTACTGCACTGATTTGAAGGCCCGCCCTCTAGCATAGTGGTAATACAGCCACGCTGCACCCTTACTCGCGATTGAGGTGATTCGACCCCTGGGAAAGCAACTAAAACCATTCTGTGCTGCTTACAAGATAGGACATCGCAACACCAAATCGTCGTGTGAATCGTTGGACAAGATATTACCTGGGATGGCCAGGTAAAATTTGCTTCTGCTACGCTGCAATCGTGCTTAAAAGCTGATGTACTCCCTTGTAATGGTAAAAATCCAGCATTGGAAATATGAGTTCTTACAAGTTCAATCAAATTGGTCTGGGTTCGTTCTGAAATGAGCGTGGGTTCTATCTAAGGATAGCGAAAACCGATAATTCCCGAGCTGTCTTGAAATCAGCCCCACTAGCTGTGGTGTTGAAACCAGCTTTGCATTTCAGTGGTGTTGAGACCAGCCCTGCTTCCATTGGTGTTGAAACCAACCTATTACCACGTCAAAGCTTCGCTTCAGCATTCAAATCCTGCATGCTACAAGGAAAAGGCCATAGTCAATCGGTCCGTGCCTACATTGATACCTAGTTACGTTAAGATCCTGCAGGTCCAGCTGTAATCATCAGTAGTCGCTGCCGCGACTGAGGACTTCTTTCTTCGACTCCCGCAGTAGGATTGTCTGCGGCATTTAGTGTTCGCGCAGTTGACGGAGGGGCATCATCACATACATGTTCAAATTGGGCGGAATACGATCCCGGAGTGTCCACCAAGGGATGGTAGCGATCCAGTATCCCATTTGATACGAGACAATTGAGCTGCATGCTGTCAGTGTCCGATTCCACGCTCTTGCATGAGTATAAGACCTACGCCGGCCAGATATCGTTCCGCGCCGAGCCGGTCAAGGTAGCGGCGACAAAAGACAAGACTGCCAAAGTTCTCCTTGATCATTTTGTACAGCCGATTGGCTGAGGCCAGTGGCAGTGCGACTCGCGTTGGTGCACTCCGGCTCAACCCGTACCCGTAAACTCCTTGCTGTGGCCGGGTTTCTTAGCGTCATACTTCTAGTAGCGTAACAAAGGAATACTCACATCATCTCTGACGAAGCCACGTCCTGTGGTTCCAAAAGTTTCAATGGCGAATACATCGCCTTCCTCCATCTTCGTTTGATCCGAGTTCTTGACGAAGGGAATCGCTTTCTCGCCATGGATCCGATACTGTTTGATGTCATGTCCACAAAGATTGCGCACAGGTTTCACAGGAAAAACCTTGCCGCGAAGCTCGACTTCGTAGCTTTCCATGGCCTCTTGGATTGCTGCACTGACATCACTAATGCGAACATCAATTCCAGCGTTCTGCGACGAAGAATTAGCCTCTGGTCCCCGACAGCCTTTCCAAGCATTTCTCACCCGAATACCTGTGTTGGTCGCATCTTTGACCGCAGCTAAAAGATTATCGTAAGCAGGGTCAAATGCCACGGTAAACGCACTGTCGACGATCCAGCCATTGATATGAACACCAAAATCAACCTTCAGCACGTCCTCATGTTGAAGTACGATATCCTTCTGGCCTGGGTTAGGAGTGTAATGTGCCACACAGTGGTTTAGAGAAAGCCCTGTGGGGAATCCCATGCCCGCCTGAAGGTTATGTCCAGGCTCCAGCCCAGCGTTACCCAAGAGCGCTCGAACACTATCCTCGATCCCGACCGCAATGTCTGTGAGAGTTTTACCAGGTTTGACATATTCTCGGATCCACTGTCGAGTTTGGCGATGTACTTCAGCGGCTCTTCGATAGTCCTGAAGAAATGTGCTGTCCTCGAGAGAGTGAATTCCTTTGTAGGGCGACTTTGAGGGTTTCTCCTTGATCTTTGCTTCAGATACAGCACCGTAGTTCATAAGCTCACCAGTAGGGTATTCGCCGGAAGGAAAAAGCTCGTGCAGTGGTATCCTCGGGGGTGACGATTGTTTTGGAACGGCCACCTTGTTCCTCTTTCTGGGCTTCTTGCGTTTTTTGATTTTGCTTGTATTAGTAGAATCTAGGCCCATTGACAGAGAAGTAGTGGTATCAACGGCGCCACGTTCTGTTTCCTTGTTGTCGTCATCGTCATCGTCACCGTCGCTCTCGCCCGCAGCGCCTTGGCTTCCCATGCATCCGTCCCCATCTCTCGATAGATGACGCCCTCGTGGTTCCCCACCACTGATAATGGATCCAGACGTAAATGGGGTATCTACTCAAGATCAGGACCCAGTGACCCAACAGGCTAATTGTTGGAAAAGGCTACATACCATGTCCCCGAGGTTCGTGATCATACAATGTCTTGGAACCCATTCCTGCATGACCGAAAGTACGTTTGAAGTTGGTAAGCGGAGGTTTTGAATAGCCCGAGGCTTACAAGTTTCTAAGTTATGCTTTGATCGCCCCGCATCAGCATCACGCTAATAACAACTAGTCATCCTTGTCCGGTGCCTACGAGCAATACAGGCGGCTTCAGTTCAATCCTTTTTGAGCATGTACAATGCCCAGATCGCTCTTGTCTTCGCCCACCCTGGTAGGTAATGTGGTCTTCAGGGGAAGTGTATTTACTCCCAACGAATAACCTCAACCTAGCACGTTTTACCTAGGAAGGCTTCCATATGTATTCTTTTCGGGTCCATATAAGGTCGAAAAGGCCTCCTGGAAGCGCTTGGTGCAGTATTGAACTCTCATTTGACTTTGAGTACGGGATAGGCGGGAAATGATCTAGACTTGTGCGCCTGATTACCCTATGGCACCGCCTTCACACTCATCCAAACAGGATACTCGATACTAATGCTGATGATAGGATGGATCGACGTCCGCATACTTTCTGGGATGGCCGAGGCGAAGAAACGTGCAAGACTCACAATGTACAAGCCGAGCAGGTTTTGTAAGGTCCAACAAATACTATTGCCATTCGATAAGGCAGGCTCTTGGGGATCAGAACAACAGGCTACTAGAACCATATGAATTTCGTTCTGTAGAAAATTTCAAATTTGTCCTACTCTGAGCCTCAATAAGGCGAACCATCTCTCCCCATTACGCTTCCCAATCCCAGATGTGGCCCGCCGAGCGTGTACGTTCCACGAAGTGTATTCTCCTCTTCAGCATCTCGTCAAAGATAGCTGTCTACATGAAACAGAGACAGCTGCTGAGGTATAGAAAATCTGGGGTTGAGAGAAGCTTGGCGCAAATTTGCAGAGACACTGACCACCTTCAAGGTAGCTGAGCTTAGAAACCGAAGGCGTATTTTGACGCAACCTGTCACGAAGCACCACTTGTGCGATTGCGGGAAACTGGAAGGTTCAAAATCCGGTGAATAACAGGAAGTACAGTGGCTGTCGCAACTACAGGGAGTTATGATATGTCTGGCTTTCTGGGCGGCGTGTGATTTGTATAGATATTATGTCTCGACTCAATGTGAACCCTCCCGCCTTCTAGAAGGATACACGATGAGCTCCATGCAAAAGGCTTGTTACGAATAGGCGACGAATAAGGATATTTGTGGTAGAAGCATAGGCCAAAGTCAATCATAAGTAAGCCACAACCACTACTATTCATAAGCACAAGCAATCAAGGCAGACTGAAACATGAGCCGTGGAACAACATAGAAGAGTGATGGATCGGCACCCTCCCTGCGCGATTCGATGCTTCAATTCCTACCTGTATCGCGAATATCAGCGGGGCAGCAGCCATTGCAGAACCAGCAGTGAAGACGGTATGTGTTCATTGACAGCGGTTATCGAATTGGGGGTTGTGAGTGCTCGTAAAGCATGTTGCGCTCACCGACATGTTGATTCAAATTATGTTCCGGGGAGCTAGCTGCCACATGTCAGCGGAAGCTTTCGCAAAACTTTGCTGGTTTCGAAAATTTTGATTGTGATATGGAAGTGACTGCCTTCTTGAAATTTATGCGAGTTGAGAGGTACCTACGAAGGTTGCGCTATCACAATATTATCGACGCCTGCAATATTACGAGCTCGACCGTTCCTTCCATCAAGGGTCAATAGGAGCCGGCTGATTAGCACTAGATCGTATCAGGACTAGTGCCAAGCCAATTCTTTCGCTCGTCTGCGGTGAACTTTTCGCCGTGGAATTTGTTGCCTTCGTTGTCTCTACACATCCTGTCCAACCCTCTTCGAATCCTTTGTTTTGGTTGCGAAGCAGCGTCCCGCTTGCAACATTACAATATTTCCCGTACCCCTGAAGAAAATATTCGTTTCCACAAAAAAAGGTTCAAGAAAAACCCAGAAAATTAAACCCGTCGCAGTGAGTAGCCAGTCTCGCCTCCCTCTCTACCTCCTTGGTCGACGAGGTCCAAAAAATCCAGTCCTGACTGACCCTACAGATCCGACGTTGCTCTACAGCTTTGTGGAACATATTAGCCGTACTTTTCGATTCTTCATTTTCATTATCTTCTCAACCTAGAAATTAAAGGTCGGTCACTCCTGCCCGCTCCCAAATTTTTAGTCGGCCATTCCCAGCATCAACGGACTGACATTCATTCAACAGCCAAAATGTCTGCAGAAGTAGCTCAGAACCCTATCGAGCCTCAAAATGGTGCCGAAGCCACCGGACAGAGTGGCGCTACTCCCATCAACACCCAGGTTGATGGCGCTGCTGATTCAGAGGTTCAGACACCCGCCTCTGCCAATCCTAATCAGCAACACTCGGCCTCTCTCTATGTAGGCGAGCTTGATCCTTCTGTGACTGAAGCTATGCTTTTCGAACTCTTCTCCTCCATTGGCCAAGTCGCCTCCATTCGTGTCTGCCGCGATGCAGTCACCCGTCGCTCTCTCGGTTATGCATATGTTAACTACAACAACATCGCTGACGGCGAACGTGCTTTGGAAGATCTAAACTACACTATTATCAAGGGTCGTCCATGCCGCATCATGTGGTCCCAGCGAGATCCTGCTCTTCGAAAGACTGGTCAAGGCAATGTCTTTATCAAAAACCTCGACTCCGCCATTGACAATAAGGCTCTCCACGATACCTTTTCTCAATTCGGCAATATCCTTTCCTGTAAGGTTGCCCAGGATGAGCTTGGAAACTCAAAAGGCTACGGTTTCGTCCACTACGAGACTGCTGAAGCTGCCAGCAATGCCATTAAGGCGGTCAATGGTATGCTGCTCAACGACAAAAAGGTCTATGTTGGCCACCACATTGCCAAGCGCGACCGACAAAGCAAATTCGAAGAAATGAAGGCAAATTTCACCAACCTGTACATCAAAAACATTGACGAGTCTGCCACAGACGACGAATTCACTCAACTCTTCGAGAAATTCGGTGATATCATTTCAGCTGCAATCACACGAGACGAGACAGGAAAGAGCCGAGGCTTTGGCTTTGTCAACTATACTGAGCACGAGGCCGCTCAAAGAGCTGTGGATGAGCTACACGACAAAGACTTTAAGGGCAAGAACCTGTATGTGGGTCGCGCCCAGAAGAAGCACGAGCGTGAGGAAGAGCTACGCAAGCAATACGAGGCCGCTCGTATGGAGAAAGCCAACAAGTACCAAGGTGTCAACCTCTACGTCAAGAACCTCACCGATGATGTTGACGATGACAAATTGCGAGAGCTTTTCTCCAACTATGGCACCATCACATCGGCAAAAGTTATGCGTGACACTGCCGACCGAGCTGTCTCTCCTGATTCCGACAAAGAGAAGGAGAACAAGAAGGTCGAGGACACGTCTGCCGAGGAGAAAAAGGATGAAGATAGCGGCGATGACAAGAAAGAGAACTTTGACGTCAAAGAGATCAAAAAAGACGGCAAGACTATTCAGCGGACCTTTGGCAAGTCCAAGGGATTCGGGTTTGTCTGCTTCAGCAACCCAGACGAAGCCTCCAAGGCTGTGTCTGAGATGAACCAGAAGATGGTCGGCAGTAAGCCGCTTTATGTTGCCCTGGCCCAGCGAAAAGACGTTCGGAAGAGCCAACTTGAAGCCAGCATCCAAGCACGAAATACCCTAAGACAACAGCAACAGGCGGCCAATGCTGCTATGGGCAGTGTCTATCCACAGATGATCTACGGTGCTCCTGGTCAGCAATTCCTGCCCCCTGGCGCCCAGCGCGGCGTCCCATTCCCTGGCCAACCGGGAATGATGATGCCTGGCATGCAAGCCGGGCGAGGTGGCCAATTTCCTGGAGCTGGTTTCCCTCAGGGTGGTCGAGGCGTGCCACAAGGCCAGTTGCCTCCGAACTTCGGTATTCCTGGACAGATGCCCTTTATGGCCCAGCCTGGTATGATGAATGGCTACAACCCGCAGATGATGCAGGCTCAGCTAGGTCGAGGCGCTGGTCGTGGACAGATGGGAGTGCAGCCTCCCCCGAATATGCAGAACAACCGAGGCGGCGGCAATTTCGCCCAGGCTGGACGAGGTGTGTTCCCGCAGCCACAAGGTGGTCGACCTACCCCCCAGGGCCGAGGCAACTTTCCTCCAGGTGTTGCTGCTCGTGAGGAAGGCTCTGCTCCAAACGCTCTTCAAAATCTTTCTGCAATGCCACCTGCCAATCAGAAACAGATGCTTGGTGAGGCTATCTATCCCAAGATTGCTGCTATGCAACCAGAGCTCGCTGGGAAGATAACTGGTATGTTGTTGGAAATGGACAATGCGGAACTGCTAGGACTGTAAGTATCGCCCGCCTTGGAGACGATTGATTGTTAACCCTTTCTTAGCATCGATGACGATGAAGCTCTGAGAAGCAAGGTTCAGGAAGCCCTCAACGTCTATGACGATTACATGAAGCAACAATCAAATGGAACAAAGGAAGACGACAAGAAAGACCCCGAGCCTACTGCTGCTTAGATGTCCTTCGTCGAACTGACTAGCTAGCTGCATACCTCCGTGGTGCTCGAACACTCTTTTGTCAGGCACTACATCAGCTTTCTTATGGTGTATTCGTTGAGTGGTAGGAGTATCGGTGATTTTGATGGAGTACCACTAATCACTGGTTGCGAGTTTTTCTTTTATTCCCGATTCTAGATACCCCGAGATTGTCTGCATGGAATATCGACCATGATCTGGCTGCATTGTTCGCTGGGTGCGATACCATGCACCAGCATTGACACTACTATTGATGTGTTAAATAGCAAGCAAATCAATAAAAACATCGGAAATCCCCCTTTAAAATCTGATCTTCTGAGGCTGATAGGAAATCGAGCGGAAACCCATGCACGGCCTTCACCCCGTGACTCTGTGGCATCTTGCATGTTTGGTTTTTACCACTCACGAAAGTTCTGCGACTTCCAGGCTAGAAACTCTTAATGTAGACCTTCTAGGAATGCAAAAGGCGGAGCAGTGCTAAGAGGACACCGGAAGGGTTCATCAATACCCTTCACGCGCTGCTGCACCTCGATCTCCTGACAAGGAGACAGTTGTGGCCGACTTTCATCTCCGTAGCAAGACCGAGCCCATTTCTCGACCTGAGATTAGCCGCGACAAAATATGCGTCGGCCAGGCGGATGCGACTTCAATCGGACGCCATAGAACAGTGAGCTCGCTTAAGCTGGTTCTAAAAAGGACCTGAAGCTGCCAGTGAAGACCATCGCGATTATCCAGGGTAGAGCGAGAGTGGAAAGCGGGTGATACCCCGGACATGACTCCCAGCCCATCTGACGAAAAGGGCTATCAGTCCCGAGGTCGATAAGCCTCCGGGTACTGCCTAGAACTAGCGCAGCCTAGCCTATATAGAAGTGGGTGGCCTAGCATGAGCGCCTAAACCTAACATATTCTTGACCAACAAAAGTTATCGATAGGGAAGATAGGCGGTCTCTGATTGGTGGATGGAAGATAGCGCCTTCACAATCCGTGACTTAGGGCAACTGAAGCCCGCGCCTTCGCTTTGTCCTAGTTGAACTGCAAATACTACCTACCCTATATTTACCGGCCTCGCACGCACCGTTCGATACTCAAGACTTGACTACATGTCACGCAAACGACCTTCCTCCGATACTGACATCGGAGTGGTCACAGCAGCCGCCGACAAGCGCAGAAAGATTGAGTGCGGCCCGGCGCAGGATGTAAGGTCAAACCTCAACAACCTCGACCAACATACCTCAATCCTTGACACTGCTCAGCTACGCACAGCTCGCAAGCGGTGCGTCAATACCTATGAAGAGGAGCAAAAGAAGAGGAAACAACGAATACAACCGCCAGCGTCGTCAAGCACTTCCATCACCAATTGGATTAAAGACGTTGCAAATTCTTCAGATTTCGACGATACTGAGAACGAAGATCCTGAGACAATGTCGATTACCCCACGACTGAAGAGGACTCGCTCCGCTTCGGATGCAAGTGAGGCCTCTTTTCAGTCCGACGCGGACACCGAAAGTGGTGCCTCGCGGAAGAGCAAGAACTCGATCTACAAAGATCCACGATATCCGACTATGATGGCGAGCAAGGGCTGTTTCATGCACGACTCGACTGATGGCTTACCAGCAGAAGAGATTCAGCTTTGTACGAAATTGTTGACACAGACAGTGCCACTGCCAGCCGATCCACTATTTGAACCGCAAAATCTTCCTCGATTTCGTGCGATGCTGCAAGATCGGTCTGAATTGCGCGTCTGCGTGGACCTCCACCCGCGCCTAGTGCCTTCAGTCGAAGCCCTGAGGTTGCTTCACGAGGGCAAGTTTGAGGGTCTGGTCGAAGGATACAACGATCGCTGGCTCGATGCGATGATCTTTTGCGCGCAACTGCCACAACCCGATCGAACAGCGGCACATCGGCCGTCAGCGCTCACTGACCAAGAACGGCGTAAGCTAGAAGCGACGCCAAGAGGGCTGGCAAATTTTACTGCCCGGGCTGGCATGATGTTCCCATTCGCGACATGCGAAGTCAAGTGCGGCAAAGAGGCGTTGCTTATCGCCGACCACGCCAACTTGAACAGCATGGCGGTTGCCTTGTATATGATGGTGGACCTGTACCGGCTTGCAGGTAATATTACGGATATACTTCAGAAATGTTTAGGATTCTCAATATCTCATAATGACGGTACAGTCCGTATCTATGTACACTTCGCTAAAATCGATAAGGATCGAGTGGTACTTTATCGCAGAACCTTACGCGACTATGCATACACCGACAAAGAGTGTGAGGATTGTCGGACCTCATACCGATTCTTCTGGAATGTCTGCGATATCTTCGCACCTATCCACTTGCAGTTCATCAAGAAGGCTATCGAACGACTACCAGATCCTCTATCCAAGTCCATCGATTCTCAAACGGCCTCCCACCCTGCGTCCACAGTGGAGCAAATCTCAGAAGCCTTGACACCAGCTACATTCAATCCTGACGCCGCTTTCCGGAAGCCCAATGCACGTCAGAAAGCGACGAACACAACACTGATTCAAAAAGTTGAGCAACAACAGAAAGCCTTCTTGATACAGCTTGAACAACAGCAAAAAGAAGCCAGTGCCCTGTTGGAAGAGCAGCAAAAAGAAGCCAGAGCCCAGTTAGAAGGGCAGCAAAAGGACGCCAAGGAGCGGGAAGACAAGCTCAATGCTCGATTGGACGAACTCTTGAGTATGATGAGAGCAAAATGAAGCAAGTGGCAAAGATCCTGTCAGACAATGCCAATCACCTGAAATCTTTGTTTCCGGTCGTTCCGGTCGTTCTTTCAAACTTCGCGCATCTATTGTTTCCGTAACCACGTGCTGTAAGCAGTAGGTCTCCCCGGAGGCAAATCCGACATACACGCTCGCAAGCGCAAGACGTTAGGCTCCTAAACTCAGGTGTATTATAGATTCAACCTCAGCTGCCCTCATTAATTATGTCTAAGTAGCCTAGCTAGGACCACTCGAAACCAGCGCTTGAAGCTCGTGATTGAAGACTACCTAGACAGTAGTCGCCCCGCGATCTTGACGATGCGGCCTGAGTGTCACCACGCCAGGTGCCAGCTGTTCAATCACGTTGACATCGTTTCCGCCTTTTGATCTTAGATATAACGCGGGTGGGGCCCGGAAGGAGCTATCGGGAAGACAAACAGATGACCCCCGAGACCTTTTGATATTAGGCCCTTTCAACGAGGCTAATCCATTTCGAAGCGTCTCTCAGTTCGGGATGAAAGTTGTTTAAGCCCGAAGCCAAGCCCGAAGCCGAAGCCGAATATCAGAGATAAGATCAACATGGCGAAATGAGGCCTTTGCAATACATCGTCCGATCAGTCCGCTCAAACATCAACAGAACAGCCCATTGCCCGTTCGCCAAAGGCACCTGTGTTGGCCCGGTCATTTCTATCGATTCTGGCCTTCTCGACTCCGTTACCCATATAGGCATCAACGCTCGGCCAGACGATCGTGTTCAATTTAGGAAGATCACCAAATATACCATGTTACTAGTCGAGGAGAAGTACGTCACAAACTAGACAACCGAGAAGAGAGACACCCTGGACCTGGTCATGCTAAGTAGAATGGCTGTGGCCACAACTTTGCATAACGATTCGTACAAGTATTACGACCTTGGAAAACGCTCTGCCTTTGGAACGACGTATAGCAATTTCGCATTCGCAGTGAGTCAGTGGATGCAGGCATTTACCACACAACCATACAACTTATAGTTCGTCTTGTGACCAACTTCTAACTACACCAGACTAATCTGCGTCTAGTTATATAAGTGCATTCGCGCAGGACAATTTCTACACCACCCTCATACCGATTAGCGATCTCAACCGTGTTGATGCCGACTTAACTCTTCTTCTACTGAACAACCTGGCATGGTACAGTGGTCAGGTCAGTGACCTCTGGTTCCAAACAGCAACCGCCCCGTCAGACGTTGCTGTGGCGCCATCCGGTATATAGACTGCCTCTAGAACAATCTCATGGGTTGGATGCATCGAGCAATACCAATTCTGTAATGATAAACACTGTACACCATTGTCGGGATTTTATGCCATAAAGGAGGACACGATTCGGACGCTGCGTTACAATGCCCAGCAGAATGCGACCTTCACATTAATTCGGCAGGTTGCACGAAACATCGGAATTCAGATCCTTCTGTCCTTTCTTGGGAGTGACGTTCTTCTCGCCAAAGACAGGCTTTTCGGCGGTCTCGGAATTTCTCCTGCGCTTCCAGGCAATCAATGGCAGATCGAGATGGAGCATATCTATAACACCGGAATGGCGCTGCTACAAGCAGGCGTTGTCGAGCATACCAACCCACTCGGTTTCGAAGCTATGCGCTCTGTTAATAACACTGCTCGCTATCTTATCACCGAGAACGGCACGGAAGCACAATATCTCTGCGCTAATCAGAAGATCCGATCGACAACGTACTCATCTTTCAGTCTACTTGGAGTTCCTTTTATTCTACTCGGTGGCCTCTTATTCATCCTTATCAACCTCTCTTGACCACGGATGGTGCATGGAACGCGAGGGCAGACGGATCAGGGCTCGGCGGCGAGACAAGAATGGATTGAGAACAATTTATTTCCAGCTTCAACGAATGGCATATGACGGGCTTGGTGTGGGCCAATGGAGGGATCAGGAAAAGCCTGTGCCGATTACCGCACGATTTGGACAGAAATTTTGGGTTACACGACGAGACCCCTATTACCGCGAGCCCGTTGAACTCAATGATCCTATGATACCCAGGTAGTATCGTATTAGTTATTTCAGTTGTAGACGTACATATGAAGCTACCTCGTAGTTCTCGACTAAGTATTCTGAGGTGTAGGAGGGTAGCTGGTATGCCATGTTAACCTTATAGGTGGTCGGACCGACCATGCGAAAGTAAACATTGGAGAATTTCAACTTATACACTTCAAGCTCATTTGAGGATAAGTAATGCTAGTATCTAGGTCCTTATTTAAGCCTACACCTTGTTTCCAACCATTCTAGGACATCATTAACTCTACTATTCGGTGGGAACACCGGATACCAAATACCTCACGCTTCGCCCGTTCTCTGTGGCAATAGCTAATCTTCTGATAAATATTATCTTTGCTAGCGGAAGAAGCAAACCACCCTCGCCTCAAAGGTGCTACGCTGCAGCCCTGATCGCATGGATGCAGGATGAGGATAATGAAGGGTTCGATTTCCAGCCAAGATGACCCGATTCATTTGTTAACGTCCATTGGCTAGAGTAAATCGGAAGGATATGGGTGGTCATTATCTCATACTGTTGGATATTCGAAATCGTGTATGGTCGCAGCGAGAAACCATACCCATTAATAACGTAAATTTTCAAGAACGCTGCAATGAATAATGCTGACCACGCTGTCCACACGGATATAAGATTGAAATAACTAATACTCAATGATCCATCACGGCGCGACTTCCAACCCCGACTTGTTCTGTGTGAAAACCATATTATAAGCTGCAATAAGCATTCACTCCCGCTATGTAGCTCCCGGGGGCTCTACTTAAAAGACATTTCACGTGCACAACGGATACAAAGCATCTACTGGGTTGATAATGAGGTCATCGTGGTCATCATGGCACCGGGCCATTTCCTCGGGGGTTGCGGATGCAAATCCGGGTATATCGGGTTCAGCGGGCCCCCTATATGAACAGACTCGCAGCTCTGTACTGTCAATTTTGCGGGAAGTAATTTTATGGCCAACAGGATACAAAGTGTGCTCCGGGCTTTTGACACGACGAACCTAAGAATTCCAAAAATGGAATCTTCATCGACGGGCAGCCTCGGGGCGTGGCAGCTTGAGCCCATGGGGGCCATGGTGGTGAAACCGTGAAAGAGACAGAGATGCACGAACCCGGAGAGGGCGAGGTCCGGGTCAAGGTGCAAGCAGCAGCAGTGACGCCGGCCGACGCAAAGCAGTTCTATACGCGGATCATGCCGCGCTACCGCTACCCAGGCATCCTCGGCAGCCAATGCGCGGGCATTGTCGACAAGGTCGGGCCGGGGGTGACAAAAGTCCAGCTCGGTGACCGAGTTGCATCAGGCTTGAACAACTGGGCCAACGGCGGCGACCCAGCACGCGCCAGCCACCAGCGCTATACAATCGCCGAAGAACTCGAAACCGTCAACATCGGCCCAGATCTGCCATTTGCCGACGCCGTCGCTCTGAACCCACAGACCCCCCCCGCCAGCGTGCTCTTCAGTCACACGGCTCTCGGCCTCGACCGCCCGACAGCCGACCCGCCCGCGATGCCGACGCCCAAGGGCAAAAAGATCCTCATCTGGGGCGGCAGCTCCGCCCAGAGTGCACTGTGCATCTGCTATGCCAAGCTCGCCGGCTACGAAGTGATCACGACATGCGCTCGTCAAAGACCTCCTCAACGCCGACCACGTATTCGACCGCAACGACCCAGCCACCACGGTGGAGAAAATCCAGCAGCAGCTCTTCCCCATCGATTACTGGCTCGACGTCATTTCCGTGCCGCACTCCATGACGCAGATGCTCGCCATCGCGTCGGCCCACCACCGTGACCACCACCAGCAGCAGCAGCAGCAGAATAATAGCAGCAGCGAAGAGACGATAATAATAATTCACGTCCTGGCCCCCGTCACCCCAGCAGTTCAACCCGGACATGCCCGAGCTGCCGGACTGGTGGTGCAAGCCCAAGATGCACTTTTTCAGGACCAAGGCCGAGGAGAACAAGGACCATGTCGAGTGGATAATGGGTACCCCGGGGCAGCCGGGCTTCTTAGAGAGAGGCTTGCGTGGAGCATGGATCCGAGGCGTGCCGACCGCGCTTCAGATTTTGCATGATGACGAGAATAGTGCCGACAGGCTTGTTATTGACCCGTGGAAGGAGGGTTGAAGACTTTTTTTTAGATCTTACATAGCATTATATAGACATCAAAAGTTAATACTCGGATTGAAATCCCCGGATCCGTGGAACATGTGACGTCGGAACCTGCTTCCAGGATTTCCCGAGACACATCAGGGCGGAGTCGTTGATGCATTTTGAAGGGTGTTGTTCTTCACATCAAAGTGACTTGGGGGTATCTCTTTCTACGCATACATGGTCTCATAATAATACACATTAGCCATTCCATTCGTCGCGGTGACATTGACATTGACAATTCTCAAACTTTCCACCTAACACCGTGGCTATGACCAGTCCCTCCACCAATTGCAAGCCACCACCATTCCGTCGTGTCCCATCCTGTGCCCGTTCTTTCAATGAATTTGCAGTCCTGAAGATATTGGACAACGCTCTCCACATCGTGTAGCGATAGAGCCCACGCTAATGTCCGCATGATTTCGACGTTGTTGATTCCTGGTCGAACAGAGATGATGCCTACAATGCTGCCGAGTATCATCTCCCAGATGTGTGGTTGGAAGTTATGGTTGAGATCGAACCAGGCGGGTATGAAGCCGAGATTATCGTCCTGGTCGATACCACCTCGAGGCACCTGGTGGCTCTCCTCGAGCTGGGCGGTCGGGTTGCCTGAATTATAGCTCGATGTAGCTTCTATGACTGTCGAGAAGCAGAGGGCATCTCGGTCCATGGATCGGGTCTTGTACCCCTGGTCTTCCCAATCGAGCCCGTAACGAGACGACGGAACATCAGCGCCAGGCACTATCTGTAGCATCCCAAGATCCAAAAGATTGAAAATTGCAATCATCGCTCCGTCCTCGATGGCTGGCAACTTTCCCAAGGTGATGGACTCGTGCCTTGCAAATGCCGGGTCGAGAACGTCAAGCTTGTACCTGACTGCGTCCTTCAGCATGCTGGGTGCGATGTTCCGATTCGATTCAAATTTGTCGAACCACCGGGAGCTAATCTTCCAACCGTGTGTCCCGGAGTAGGTCGAGCCATCCAGTGTAACTGCGACATCTCCACTATCTTGCTTGACAATGATTTTATCCGATTGCATTCTCTTGGTCACTGTCGCAAGTAAACTGTCACAGGCCTGCTCGTTCTCAGCCAACTTGAGTAGCTTTTGATGAGTTTTGAGCGGATCATAGTGCACCTGCGGAATAAGCACCGCGGCCAGTACCCAGCTTCTTGCCTTCGCGAGATTGGTGTCCATGTCAAAGTCTTCTGCAGGAAATTTTGGTGCAATGTGCACACCGTTGACTTTGGGTAGTTCCTTGGCTTCTGCGCCGCTCACGACTGAGCACCAAGCTGCTTCTTTGGCTGTCATTGTGTAAATCACTGATTGATTGAACAGACTCCGGATAGGCTTGGGATCTGGAACATCGACGTTGTTCAACGCTAGAAAATCATCACGCGTTGGCGGAATGTCTATAGGGATATCTTTCTGTTCGGTGTTAATATTGACAACTGCCCAATTCAGGATCCCATCCCAATCTGTGTTGTCTAGATCATTATAGTCGACAGTCGGAACTTTATCATCCGCGAGCGCGTCGAGATATTTGATTTGAAAGTCTTGGGTGTAAGCGTCAATATCGCTTATGTATGCTGTTGACAGAACTTTCCATCTCTCACGCAAGAGTGTTTCGGTTTCAGCAGGAACCAAGCGATTGACAAGTCCGAAATCCAAATGCCGATCAAGCCCCCCTGCAAGCACTTTCGCGATCACAAAGGCCACACAAAGTCGATGCGCAACATCCCTGGGTAGATGTCTCATGCCTACACCTCGAGGCTCATGCCGGACACGCTTGTGCCCACGTTTATCGTCGGCGGTGCCCGCTTTGCGCTTTCGTGAAGTGTTTGGGACTTTGGTTTGTCGACGCGTACGCTTTGGCCTTGGACCATCTGCCTCTGAAGCAGAAAACGAAGACGCATGACTATCCTGACCATCGATCTCATTGAAGGCACGTTTCTGTCCTGCAACTTTTGCACCGGCTTGCCTCTGCTTTTGCTTTGCCTTGGATAATATTGTTTGGAAGACATCCCAAGATTCTGACACCGGGAGAGCTGTCTCGACTTCGTACAGAAGGTCCGAGTAGCTGTGATCTCCCACAAATTGAATTGAGCGCCAGGACAGATTTGGGTCCAGTTCAAAATACTGGAACGTACTCCTTGCTACAAAATGGTTGATGAAGTTCCATTTCCCAGGCTCAGGGCTTGGTAGCGTTTGCCAGTTTTGTTGTTCCCAAGTGGCGACATAATCGACGGTTCGCTCGAATGACACAAGTGCAGGATTATCGTTACGACTATCTCGCCTTTTATTTTGACGAACTTGTGACAGGATGGCTCTCAAACTCTTCGGCAAGGGATTCTTTTTGGGACCGTGCGAACCCAGTTGTGCGTGCCTAGGATTCAGGCTGGTCGACTGCGCATGTCGGCTTCCGCTCCCATTTCCGGGACCGGGAAAATTGAAGGCTATCTCTGGAGCAGTTGCATTAGCATCAGTGGTGAACTCGACGGGCGGAGCAAGAGGCAGATTGAAGTAGCGGCTCGTGAAGGATTTCGATGTTCGAATGGTTCCAATCCTTGGCACTTTGAGAGTCAGGAACCCGATGTTTGCTGAAGAAGCGGTTCGAGGGGATGCTCTCGACTCATGGGCATGCACCGAGATCAAGCTGTCCCTCCGAGAGCGAGCTGATGCCTGTTTCTTCTTTCGCTTTGACGCAACATCCTGTTTCTTCAACTTAGGCTCCAGAGTTGGATCACGCCTGATAATGCCGGAAGGCTTGCGCGAGCTTTCTTTCTCGAGCTCTGGTGGTATATAGTCATCTTCTACAGGTAAATAGCTGATCTTCCTCTGCATGTCGAGAAATAGCTCATCCGTTGGCCGAATATGCGGTAAGGCAATGATGCCCTTAGTGTGGTTGAACCCATTACGCTGGTAAGCGAATTGCATCACCTTGAGTTTCCCCATTGAAGTTAGACTGGTCAGTTGGGTTTTCACAAGTTTGACATGGAGCTCGCTTTCAACGTGCGCGTCAATGCATTTGGCCTTCAGAGCTCGTTTAAGCAATGGTGGGCTATTTGGTATGACTCCGCCGCACATGTAGACAAGCTCCATGATGAATTTCTTGTAGTAACTCAATGCGTCTCTCCCTTTCAATAATGGTGGCACTAATGCTTGGGAATCCGTTGCCCCCTCGGCGCCCGGGGATTGAAGGAGCTGGGATGCTGTAGTTTCTGGTGTATTACCAACGTCTTCCGTTTCATGAATTCCGTTGATATGAGACTGCCTTTGTGTTGCAGGTTGCTCAAGCTGCCCTTTGGTGTCTGCTAAAGTGTGTGGCGTATGGAGAATTTCTGGCTGGTATTCGTCACGAATCAATTCATTGGCGGTCGGAGAAAGACTTAAATACCGACCAGGAATGTTCGCAGGAACCTCAGTTGCCGGAAACTTCTGATTCGGCAGATTCGGCAGATTCGGCAGCATAACAAAATGAGGTGACCCTTCATTAGTCAACGAAGACTCCATCGCGATGGATAGGTTTGGCAGAGCGGCATCTTGGGCGGGGGAACCTGCCAGGTTGGACAGAGACGCTGTAGATCTGTCGATTGTGTTGATCTGCTGTGACCTGTTATTTGTCTCAATTCGTAATTCGGTCCTATTCCCAATGTCATCCACAGATTTGTTTCCATTCTGAGCGTTTCTTAAGACTTCCAATGTTCCGTCTGGCGTCCGCGATTTCCGTCGAAAAGAGATCGTTGTTTGGGCAGATGATCGATCCCGTAGGACATCTGCAGAAGTTTCGGTGTTACTCGATCGTAGAAGGGGATCCAGCTCGTCTGATTGGATGTGGGCTCGCAGCGCCTGGGTTTTCTGCCTTGTAGCATAATTTTTGCTGGTCTTGTTTTTGGGGGCACTCAATGCAGACGCTACAGCTTCGGTGTAGAGCTGACTACCTTGACGACCGACATTAATTACATCCGTTTCTTGTTCTCTTGTGTCTGGAATAATTGGTTCAAGTGTAGCTGGGATGACTTGACTCAATGAAGGCTCTTGCTGAGAATCTAAGTTCAACTCGAGGGAAATGTTTTGAGATGAAGTTTTTTGCTGCGGCACGAAAGACACTGCTTCCGGTTCCTGAGTGCTTGCGGTGCTTTTTGCTTTCCAGTCGTGGATCCAGGGTTTGAAGGAGTAGTACCGGGAAGTGTGTGCTACACTGGAGACTAAAAACAGCACTGATTTCGGCTCTCTTCCATGGAGGAAACCCAATCCGTGCAGGCGTATCAAACGGACCGCAACGATGCGAGATGGTCGTCCGTGAAGTACCTTTGTTGACCCAAGCGGAGTGTAGTAGAGGCCAGATTGTTTTCTGTTGATAAATGCTTTCATTTGATCGACCCAAGATTGGCTGACGTCCTGCGGTCTACTAGGCACAGGAAGACCTTGCTGCAATGCTTGGACGAGGGTCTCATCAAAACTAGGCGGCCGAGATCTGAACCAATCAAGGCTTGCCTCATCTTTGGTCACTCCGACCTTGCCAGCTCGTTCGCGGTATGCAGGGTCGTCCTGGTCTTTCTTGACGTAAAGCATGTCTCGCCAAAACTTTTCAGTGCCTCGCATGAACTTTCGAGGCCGTCCTGCTGGGTGTGGTCTCTTCGACTTTAGTTTACGCGATTTGGATGGTGCAGCCTGGCGACGTTTGGCTCCAGCAAATGACTTCTTGTTGTCACTCTCGGGCACTGTAGAGAGCACAATGTTACCATCGGGCTGCTCCAACAATACAGGTTCACTAGACTTGACGGTAAGTGGGACAGCGGTATGCAGTTGGACCAGTTCTTCGATTTCGGCTTCACCATTTCGAACCTGTGATTTCGGTTTTGACGTGTGCACGAATCCCTCATCATCTTTATTGTTAAAGTCCTTGGGATCTGTGATTTTACCCATTTCTAACTGCTTCGCAATCTCTTCACCTCCTTCGAGAACAGACCAGGATGCATCTTCACGATTCACCATTGATTGGAAGGCGTCAAACGTGCGATGGACGTAGCGGGCAACCGCGTCTTTGACTTCCATTGACCTGACCAAGGCCATTCCAAGATGCGCCGGAGGCTGAGTCTTGAGTGATGAATGCGAAAGTCGCACGAGCATAGACTCAATAGGTCGCCGCACTGAAAGTCCCGAAACCATTCGACGAGCTGACAAATTTGTAATGCCATCCTCACCAGCATTGGAAGCGAGGTCGAACAAGGTGTTTGACAACTGTCTGTCGGGGTTCCATTGCGGCTGGAATTGTCTTCTCGATTGGGAGGGCTCGTAGTCATCAGGTTCGGCTGATTCATCAGCTCCATCTTCGACCTCTAGTGATGCCGCAGCGATTGCATCTTCCACAGGCGTCGCGAAATCAACGATATCTCCTTCTCTCCTCTGCCAATCAGAGTCTTGGGGCGGTCGAGCAATTCGAATGCACATTTTTAGTTCGGCTGAAGCCCCAGCAGGACCAGGAGCCAGGTTGACTTTTTTGAGGCAATTGACTCTAACAAGCTGGTTGATTACCTGGCCTAAGACTCGTTTTTGAGGAAGAGCTATCATGCTCAAAGCTAAGGAGAGGTCATCCTGCGTAGAGTATGCCTTATCACTTAGAGCAGAGAACACTTGCAATGCGATCTCTCTCAGAGTAGCAACCGATTTTGCACCTGGCCCTGATTCATGGGCAAATCGACGTAGGATGAGCCTGCTAGTCTTTTGGCCTCCTGTAAACACGACTCTTTTTACAATATAACCCTTGGCGTGTAAGGCATCCGTCCGTTTTGGCACCGAACGCTTGTCTTGTCCAACAAGCCGTCCTAGAGCACCTTGGAGGATGCCCTCTTGCCTCGTGCGGGCAATAGCACAGAGCAGAGCGTATTCCATGGGGAAAACCCTTGTCGGATCCGGGCCATGGCCGCAAATGGCGTAGTAGATGCGGTCCAAGCTCACACGTATGCGAGGCTCCTCTACTTTTTGTGAAACGGGGTGCTGAACCGGCGAAATTCCCGTCTCTTGCGCAATGCCGATGGTGTCGGGGCGGTCGTCCTGTGGCGTGTTAAAGATGCCATCACAAATACCAGGAAATCGAGCTTCAAGCTCGTCGAGGTTCAAAGATTTGCATTCTGCGTGTCCTTCAATCAAGACGTCTTCTTCTCGCATGAGCCATTGCCAAACTTTGTAAATGAATTTGCGATCAATGGGGAAAGGAGTCGGACATGTTGTCGACGCAGCATATGTCGCCGACTCTGGCAAAGAAGAGTTGTAAAACTGTCGGACATAATCGACAACGTTTCTGAGCCTCACGCCTGGAGACAAAGTCAGAAACAGGTCAGGAACAATTAGTAGCAAGGCGATCAAAGGTCATGAATGGCAAACACAAGACGGGATTTGAACCATGGACAGCGCATTAGGCCGCCGAGCTTTACCGTTGAGCCACCTGAGCAGATCTGCAGCGTTGGTGGGATCTTTCCAGGGACGGGACTTACCATGATCGCCACCGAGAGCAATTTCTTCGAGGAGAAAATCAATTAATTCGTCTAGATTCTTCATCACCATCTACGACGCACAGCATCTTCGATCTTGGTCTCTTGCTCGTGCGTGCACAAAGTGTCGAGTTCGATTGTCTTGATAGATCGGATGGCCACGGCACACTCATGAAGAGTCACAAAATCTTGAGCGGGCAGTGGGTTCGAACGAGCAATAACTTTGGTGGGCAAATTCACTTCACGTGACTAAATACTCCTGTTTCCACTTGCGAAAATTGACGGGACGCCAACTTGAACGGCAGCACAACACTGGATCAACTATCTTCTGTAGAGCTAGTCTTGTGTCTAGTTCATGTAATTCGTTAGCCCATCACTACATTTCTCATCTTATCGTGAAAGCGCATTGTCGTTGACTCCGGATGTAGCAGCTCGAATGAGCCGCCCTTCTACGACATGATCTCCTTCTAGTAAGACCTTCCAAAAAGACACCACGCCTCGGCGAATTTCGAGCACTGAGGGTTTGCGCATTTTGTGACGCCCTTTTCGATACCCGCCGGCTGGTCGAAAGGAATACATAAGCTCTTGGCGCCCATGCTTGGAGCGCGTTCGTCCTGAGGGACGTTGCTTTGCTCTTCAGCCTTCCTTGCACTAAGCTCCTTGATCTGGTCTTCACATTCCTCCGTAAGGCAGTGCGGGATCATGCAGACGTTCTTATCGTTAAGGGCGGGAACAAAGTCGTCCCAATTGGTGATGTGCTTGATGTGAGACTTGAACTGGTGATCAGCGCGATCGTACAAATCCGCCTGGATTTTCTCCAAGAGAGCTGGAACAGCTGTGTTGAGTTCGGTGATAGCCATTTGACCTTTGCTTTCTTCCTTGGGGACATCCCTTCGCGAGGTAGTGACGAAGTGTCCTTGACTCTCGCCCGGGCCGAATTCGAGTCGCAATGGAACACCTTTCAGCTCCCATTCGTTAAACTTCCAGCCGGGGGAATAGCCGTCCCGGAAGTCAGCTTCGCAGCGCACGCCGACTGCTCGTAAGATTTCTACCAAACCAACGATTTCCTTGTGGAGTGCTTGCTTGTCCTCTTCGGCCATCTTTGCCGTCACGCCAACAGGAACTATGACCACCTGGACTTCAGCGACCCTTGGAGGCAAAACGAGGCCTCGGTTGTCACCGTGGATCATGACCATCACACCAATGACGCGTGTGGACAAACCCCAGGAATTCTGCCAAACGAACAGGGCATCTTTCTTCTCGTCCGACTTGGCACTTGGGTCCTGCACAGTGATGCCAAACATCTTGCTAAAGTTCTGGCCAAGAGAGTGGGAGGTGCCTCCTTGAATACCTCGTCCCGTCGCTGGAATATAGCCCTCGACGGTGGTGGTATAGAGACCGCCAGCAAATCGCTCCTTGTCCGTCTTCCTTCCGCGCATGACGGGGACGGCCAAGAGTTGTTCATACACGCCGGCATAGTGTTCAAGAATCTCCAGCACCTCTTTGTCAGCCTCTTGTTTGGTCAGATGGGCGGTGTGGCCTTCCTGCCAATGGAACTCTCGGGTTCGCAGGAAGGGCTGCGGGTGTTTGAACTCCCATCTCACCACCGAGTTCCACTGGTTTAGCTTGAGTGGCAGATCTCGATAACTCTGAATCCACTTCGCATAGTACGGGTACATGACGGTCTCCGAGGTAGGACGGATGGCAATTTTCTTCTCAAGCTTAGTGCTACCACCATGAGTGACCCATGCGACTTCGGCGGCAAAGCCTTCGATATGGGCTTTCTCTCGATGCAAGACGTCCTCGGAGACGAACAAAGGAAAGGAGCAGTTCTTGACGCCCATTTTCTTGATCTTGACATCGAACCAGGCACGGATCTCATCCCAGATGTACTGCGAGGCGGGCTTCAAGATGTAGCAGCCAGAGATATCGTAGTAATCAAGCATGTCGCCTTTGAGAAGGACCTGCTGGTACCAGTCGGGGAAGTCGACCTCCTTTGCAACATCAATGCCAATGAGAGCTGCACCTTCCATCTTCTTCTTCTTCCCGCCGCCTGATTTGGAAGTTGGCGCATTGGCCTCTGCTTTGCCGATAGGTTTGTTCTGCTTCTTCTCCTGCTTTGCCTTCTTTGCCTTCTTCCCCGCTTGCGCCTGCTCTTGTGACACATCGCCGTTGGCGACTCCGTCCCTCAGGGCGAGATCGACTGGTTCCGAGGCCGACATATTGAACAACTGATTGACGCGAGGGGCTAGAAGAATCGCTCCACTTTGGTTTACACCAACAAAAGCTCGTAAGGATCCGTGGATGCGGAACCAGACTTGAATTCTAACGCCTGTCTCAACTTGACTGAAATTCAGCTTACGCAACCCGGTGATTCAGTCGCTTGTCGCTGGGCTGGGCTGCAAGGGGCTGTGGCCTCCCCACACAGCTTTGTGATTCTGAAATCCGCGAGGTGCTGGGAATTGATCGAGTAAAGTCTACTACCCGAATGATGGCAATGAAGCCTCTGAAATGCTTGGCTCAGTGGATGGGTCAATGCGTACAGGTTGGCAGAGAATCGAGTCAGAGGGTTTCAATAAATTAATGCAGAAGGGTGAAGACTGCGGCGGTGACTCCCCTGGCTCCCCACACGTACTTCATAGGAATTATTGACACCTGAAATACCAGGCGCAAATCAGTAAATGCTTGGCACCAGCGGCTGCCTTAGGACTTAAGGCCGCGGCGATCCTGCAGGTACTAACTAACTGTGACGCGGGCCCAAGGCGGCTGCATGCAGTGCCCGTGCCTGTGGGAAATAATTTCTGAGCCTCGCAACAGTGTCTGTCGACGTAGACCATCACCAAGTCTCTTGCCTGCCATCTGCGACAACTCGTGCTCTGCGCAACGAATTTTGACATGGCAGGACTATTCGAGCAACCTCGGAACGCAGGAACTCTTTTTCTCGGTGGCACCAAAATCTCCGGGACAGATGTACGTGATCAATGCGTCCTGGCCACGCAGGCCATCGCAAATGTGGTCAAAAGTTCCTTTGGGCCTTCGGGCCTGGATAAGATGATGGTCGATGACATTGGAGATGTCACCGTGACCAACGATGGAGCGACCATCCTGAGTCTGCTTGACGTCGAGCACCCAGCTGGCAAGATCCTCGTCGACCTGGCCCAGCAGCAGGACAAGGAAGTGGGCGATGGCACCACCTCCGTCGTCCTGATAGCCGCAGAGCTGCTTCGAAGAGGCAACGAACTCATGAAGAACCGCATCCACCCGACCGTCATCATCACAGGCTACCGCTTAGCACTCCGAGAAGCGGTCAAGTACATGCAAGAAAACATCAGTACCCGAGTCGACCAGCTTGGCCGAGAATCCCTCGTGAACATAGCCAAGACCTCCATGTCCAGCAAGATCATCGGCTCCGATGCCAACTTCTTCGCCAACATGGTCGTCGACGCCATGCAGTCGGTTAAATCGGTTAGCCGAGATCGACCCAACGATCCACCCAAATACCCCGTCAAGGCAGTAAACATCCTCAAAGCCCATGGCAAATCTGCTACAGAATCGATGCTGATCAAGGGGTACGCTCTCAACTGCACCGTCGCCTCCCAGGCCATGAAAACACGGATAACAGATGCTAAAATTGCGGTGCTCGACATGAACCTGCAAAAAGAACGCATGAAGCTTGGTGTCCAGATCACCGTTGAGGACCCCCAGCAACTCGAACGCATCCGCGAGCGGGAAGCTGGCATCGTCCTCGAACGGGTTGACATGATCCTCAAGGCCGGTGCCAATGTTGTTCTCACAACCAAAGGCATTGACGATATGTGCCTGAAACTGTTCATTGAGCGAGGCGCCATGGCTGTCCGCCGCTGCAAGAAGGAGGACCTCAGACGCATCGCCAAAGCCACCGGCGCCACGCTCATCTCCACCCTCTCCGACCTCAACGGCGACGAGAAATTCGAACCCTCCTCTCTCGGCTACGCAGAAGAGGTCGTTCAGGAACGCATCTCAGACGACGAATGCATCCTCGTCAAAGGCACCAAAGCCTTTTCCTCAGCAAGCATCATCCTTCGCGGGAGCAACGACTACCAACTCGACGAGATGGAGCGGTCCGTGCACGACTCGCTCTCCGCCGTCAAACGTACTCTCGAGTCCGGCTCCGTCGTGCCCGGGGGAGGCGCAGTCGAAACAGCCCTACACATGTGGCTCGAAGAGTACGCCTTGACCATCGCGTCCAGAGAACAACTAGCCGTTGGCGAATTCTCGCAATCGCTGCTGACCGTACCCAAGACCCTTGCAGTCAACGCAGCCCTGGACTCCTCCGAACTCGTAGCCCAACTCCGCATCCGCCACGCCGTCGCGCAACGCGTGCAAGAAGGCAACCAGAACGTGCCGGAAAAAGAAAAGGACATTGCGCGGAAACGCAGCTACCGCACCTATGGCCTAAATCTGCGCGACGGCAAGGTGGCAGACATGCTGAAACTGGGCGTGCTGGAGCCGAGCATGAGCAAGATCCGCCAGCTCAAGAGCGCCGTCGAGGCCTGCGTGAGTATAATGAGAATAGACACCATGATCCGGCTGGATCCACCGCCGCCACAGGAGGACCCGCACGATCACTAATAGTAGTAGAGCTTTCGTCTTGGGAAAGAAAGCAAAGGACGAAAGGGGAAAGGGGTAACGAAAAATTTTTAGTCACATTGTCGCAAAAAATGGGAAATGAAGATATGATACCCCCCCTCTCATCAGCAAGATTCAGGCCGCAGGATAGAGTAGACCAAATTGCAGAGCATGTAGGATAGCCGTTGCGCGATGCCGATGAAATAACCACGAAGCTCGAAAATGAGAATCGGAATGAGAGATGAAGCAAATCCCACGCTACGAAGAATGATAGAAAGTCTAAATGTGCATTTCAAAGGAGCTCGAAGGCTTTGAGCATCATGCCTTGGTTGGGCCTCAATGCGGGAAGGGGCAAACATCTATTCAAACCCGTCGTCCGGCGGGTCTCCTCTCAAAGACTCGCGCCTTGGCCGACTCGGACTCATAGGTCCGGCTCCACCCAGGCCGACCGGGAGCTCGATCGCGCTGTTCAGCGTCAACTGCCTTTGATGCCCGCCTCGGCTCGGCCGCGCATCAATCTTCTCCAGCTGCTCTTCCACCTCCACCTCCACTTCCACCTCCTCTCCATCCCTCACGCCGATCCCCAGCGGATCAGCGTCAAAACTAGGTTCCACCAGGTGGCCCGTAGCATATGCCCCGCTGGCACCTCGCTGCCGGGCTTGCCCTAACTTCATCCGCACCGCCAGACTTAACCCCGTCATGAACTCGTTCATCTCTCTGAAGCTTCTCATCGCTGCTTCATTATGCTTGACTTCGCCGTAGATTTCTTGTGCTTCGAACAATCGCGCCGCCGCAAACGTTGGTCGTCCGAGTTTCATCCACTCTTCCGCAGACGTCAGAGACCAAAGCGCTGCATGCCGGTTCCGGTGGGACAGATGGTTGTTTGCCCTCGTGCTGGTGTGATTAGTCGTTTTTGATGCGGTAGTGGATGTCGGTCTGTTACTAGCATAGCAGCTTGCAATGCGCTCTGATACGAGCACATGGCTGTTGGTGCCTTGAGAAGTGAGGTTGAGGTCCAGGGTACGGATGCCCCATCTGCCGGCCAGTTCGGATGCATGCCTGCCACGGACCTTAAGCAGCTCGATGGTTAGGAGGATAGCACGCAGGGCCAAGGCTGGCTCGTTGCATCGAGTCAGGTAGGAATACGATGCAGCCTCGAGCATCGCGTCAAAGGTCTCCAGCTTCGGGAGTGATTTACCACTTGGGGCAGATGTGCTGGTATTTGACAGCAGAGGATTAAGAAGATTGGTGATGCAGTACATCTCGTTGACCCCTGCAAGATATTTCCAAGCCTTGTCGTTGTTGTGGTCTGATCGGAGTAGATCGTAAGTGGAGCTCGCAAGTTTATAATCTCTCAGCATTGTGGCAAAGTCGGCCAACTTGCGGAGGAGCGCCTCAGGCATGTCCCAACGGTAGTACCCTTGGATGCTGTCATAATTACCGCCGCCGGAGCTGGGAGTTGATAAATTAGTGGCCGAGGCGTTGCGAGATGAGCCAAGACCGCTAATGCCACCCCATCGCTTTGAGAGCGACATGAAACGTCCTGAAATGCCTCGACGACGCGAAGCAATCTGCTCATTCCACATGCTGATGCGTTGCTCCATGTATGGCACAACAGACTGTGAAACCAGTTCCCGAGTAAAGAGGCGGACGGCGGCTGCATCAGTGGAGAAAATTTGCGGTATTGATGCTTCGTCGAGTTCAATCAACTGTGTAGTTTCCTGCAACCTTGATAGGTCTGCCGATGCAGAAAGCCACTCCTGCTGTGGTACGTCTTCAGCATCTTCGCTGTCTCTCGCGCAAGGAACAGATCGAAGTCTCAGGAGATGGCAATGTAAGCCAAAGTGCCTCTTCATCTGGTCGAATAATGCGGATGACTTGGCAAAGTCGTCTTTGTCGTCATCATGGACCAGCAGGTAATATCGTAGATATTCGGGATTGGTGTAGAGAGGAGCAGCAAGCCCACCCTGGGCTGTTTGTGAGTAGAGGTTTCGTAAGGTCTCTATAGGTGCAGCAGTAGAGGAACTGATTGCTATGACCGCCGCGACGGGATGGGCAAAGGTTTCATGAGCAGACGGCGGTTGTGAGGAAGAAAGCCTGCTCAGCAAGAGTCGATAGTACGGAGAGATTTCTTGCAGGCCATGACCAATGTACTCCCCTGTGTGCTGTTCGAGGTATTGTTCGATGAGGTCTTCCAAGTTTTCCAGTATCTCTGGCCCTGTCGCCGACTGTTGTTTAACAGAAGCTTGCAAATCCAGGAATCTAACACCGAAGTCCTCCCACGCTCGACTTGCTCCAACGCTATCTCTGACCACGACTTTTCCCGTGATTCTCTCGCCATAGGGCTGTATCAGGCTCACGAAGCCATTCTTAAAGCCCTTATTCCACGCTAGATGGTCGACTTCCTGCGCAGCGAGGACCCCGACCACAGGAGAGAAGGATCGCACGATCAACGACCGCGTCTCGTCATTGCTGTCGGCTATATTTGATAGGGGGCTCGCGGTAGATGAGCGTCCGAAGCGTGCCAGCGACAAGGACGACCTCCCATTTGGCGAACTGGATCGTGAGAGAAAGTCCGATAATGTGCTAGATCTCGTGCCTAAGAGTGACGGACTGGCAGGCCGGAACGGCAGGCCGGATGTGGATGTCTCGGATGGTTCGTCGGTCGCGGGTGATCGAGTCTTTCGGATATCGAGCGACGGTAAGGAGACGCTGTTAGGAAGTTGGCGTAGAGATCCATCTCCTTGCGAGGTCATGGACTGTGAGCGGAAAGTATCGTAAGGGGACCACTCTGCGTTGTTGTCTGGCGCATGGAGGGTTTTTCGGCTTGATATGGCTATTCACACTCCCCGACCTCAGCATGTGCAGGAATTTGGAAAAATATAAAAAGGGCTTGTTTGAAGGATTGTCTGTCCAGCGTTACGTGTCAATTGTCGCAAGATGAGGTAAGTGAGATCATTTCAGGAACCTGCCCTTACCGAACACGCTCCGGGGATAGGCCTGATTAGCCCGCTAATAATTCTTGGCGATTCTCAGGAGCCCCTTTCCCGAAGTATTAGGTTCGATGTTACAATGTCATATTATGAACTCGACCGAGGCGTCTGGTACTCCCCGGAAGCGGAACGGCCACAATAGCTTCTCAAGCATATTGTATAATCCGCTATACAGCTTCCAAGCTTTACTTGCGCTAAACACAATTGAAACTACGTACATATCTTTCGGGAGCCTGTGCTACGCAGCCTGTGGCTGTGCAGCTTTCCACACCAAGGCCACTTGCTCTGCGACGTCTTTCAAAAGGTCAGTACTTGCCCATCCCATCACCCCCAGCAGTGGGATAAAGAAATTTTTGACCGATTGTCGGAGAGTTACATGGCACTGTGCTATAAGATGCATATTGTAGAAGGTTGCATTCTGTACCCTCGTAATGTAGTGCACCCAGAGGTGGATGGTAGGCCCTTCGATGCAAATGGAGAAGGCTAGAGGCTCCTTGCGTTCGTGTGAGCCAGGAGAACAGCGCTCAGTGAGCTCGGCGAGTTGGTGCTGTATGAGGAGCATGTAGCATCCAGACACCGCAGCCTGGTTCTCTGCCTCAAACATAGTCTTGCCAGTGCCATACGCCTTTCCTTCAAGCACCAAGGGTGGGATGCGGGCGAGATCAGCTTGTCGCGTAGGGCTGGAACAAAAAACATTTTGAGTCTGTAGGTCTTCCAATATCTCGCTAGCATCGAGTTCGCCCACACCCAGTGACCTGAGCTTCATAGCAATGACGGAGTCCAGGAACCCCATCGTGATGTCTGGGCGCGGAGTCTTGATATTTGACGTGTCCTGCTTTGGCGGGGGTTGCGGTGGTGGCATATCATTTCCAGATCTCTCTGGCGTCACGTAAGGCGGTTCGGCTTGTTGTCGCTTGGATGGTTGGTGTTGGGGATTACTTACATCGTCGACAAGCTTATCTGGAAGATCAAAGCGGTAGGATTTGCGTTGAACATTGGGCTTCATGGTCGGCTCAAAGTCTAAGGCAGGGTGAGCGGAGCGGATGAGCTTGCACAGCGTAGGATCACGTACCTGCTTTCCTGTGGATGGTAAATACTCGACCGAGTAGCTCCTTGTCCATTGCTTCCAAAGCCCGCTCGATTGGTTCAATGAAATCGTCCTCCCGGCCCCCTACCTTAAGAAGACCGAGAAAGACATCGCAGAGCTCGTCTGCGACACCGAACAGCACGTCCTTCCTTTCGTCAGAGATGTCAGGCTGAATGATGACGTCGACGCGGGATTGGATGTGCTCTGGAAGGCCGCCATGCTGAACAATAATTCTTGCAAGTTTGAGGTTGACCGAGCGGTATTGGAGAAGCGAGACCGATGACCTCTGAGAGGTAGTGGTGGTAGCATCAAAGTTAATGCCCAAGTTGCTAGAGCGCCGCGACAGACTCCTCGTCTTTTCTGCTATACTGTTCAATATGTGCAAGCGCACCTCCTCGTTGAGAGCTTCCGCGTCCTTCTGGCTAAGAGGTGGAGGAGAAGAGCCCGGCTCGTCTTCATTTGAACGTTTCCTTCGCTGGCCTGTGTCCTCGTCCTCGAGTCCCCATCTTCGTTTTCTTCCTGTGAATTGTCGAGGCTGCGGTATGCTGTCAGGTGCACTCGAACCCGGGTAATCAGGCTTCGGAGAAGGTTCGACGGTTGGCGCAGGTAGCGAAGATGTCGCTTGCTCTTGGGTGGTGCTGGAAGAGCGAGTGGTTCTTCTGAATGGAGGAGGAACGAGGGTAGACCTGTCGAGTGAGCGTACTGCTCGGGCTCGTGAGTCTTCTCAGTAGCCGCCGTCTTGTTCTTCTTAACCCCTGCAAACTGGGACTGACCCTTTAAAACTGTCAGCTAGTGCGGCTGCGAAAGGGACAAGAGACCGTGCCGTTTGCGGATCTCTGCGCGGTCGCAAGTGTGCGCTTTGAAGCCATGTCGAGCGAGGGAAGGAGAGTCGACCGCAAGAGATTAGTTATATCAGCGCCAGCGCCCAGGTACAATGCCTGATGACTAAGGCACCTAATGCCACCTCGGCAACCATAACTGGCAGGTTGTCTTTATGATCGTAGCTTTGGTAGAGGCGGATAGCACATACTAACCGTCATTGTGATGCAGCATGTTTCGGTTACGAGATTGGGCGCATTAACAGCATGTCTGTTTTCCAAACAGTGCGCCAGCAGCCGAGTCATTTGTTGACTCTTCCTTTGCTACGCTCTGGGCCAATTCGGAGACAGAAGGAGCACATATGCTAAGGCCAAGCCTTCCATTAACTAGTCAGACCGTCGCATGCTCGAAGCCTGAGCGCCGAAAGAGACTGACAAGCAGATTTCGAAGGTACGTGGAATCTGGCCGGTTCGGGTCCCTCAGATCACAGAGGTAGTTCATGTAGGTGGCAAACTCGGGCGGTAGCAGAGACGTGTCACAGCTGGCAGTGACGGGATCTGTGAACGTCAGCTAAAGCTATGTGATTAGCTACCAACCTCTATGGACAGCGATTCAACGCTTAGAGAGCTATCTAAGAGCTAATCTCTACTGTAGCTATATAGCCAAATACTCCGCCAAGCCTCATGCCTTATCAGGGGTCCTAGATCCTGACAAGACGCTTCCTTTTAAGACCTAGGCGCTTCACTGTAAGCGGAAACGAAAAGGCGTCTCCGCTATCATAAAGGAAGTATTATAGCGCTATCACCAGTGTAAGTGTTATCGGTATTATTAGGATATAGAAACGAAACCTCGAGAAGAAAGAAGAAGACTAATCGGTATATTAACTTAGTAAAATAAAACTAGCGTATTATAAGTAGCTTCGGCCGTCGAATGAAGGGACGCTATACTTAGGTCTCAGGATCATGAAGGACGACAATTGATTACGCGGTACAAGTAGGACGATATAAATGGGCATACACAGAGGTCAAGATACCAGTAATTCTCTCTCTCTCTCTTCGCCGAGCCAAACCTGTGTGTTAAGACCTATTTTACATAGGATACTTCCCTGGTATCCGGATTCGTGACATGCTCCTTTGCCTCATAGCCAGCCTTCTCAATATCTGCAGTCGGTCGCGAGCTTGTATCATCCCCGCCGGTGTTCTGCACGCCAATTTTGGCTTGTCCCAACGAATCCACTGGGATGCGATACGCCGGGACAAAGTTAACGCAGAGAGCATATGACCATGCTGCCACAAAGAATGACAATGGTACAGTCATGGCAAGAGCAGTGCTGTTGTTGATGTCAGCCGCAGCTCCTAGTAGAGGCGGAACACAAGCTCCTCCCGAGACGCCTCCGACAATGAATCCTGAACCGCGTTTCGAGTACTTTCCCAGCCCTCGCATTCCAAGAGCAACGGTTGTTGGGAAAATTATGCTTTCGAAGAACAGCGTTAGATACATCATTGCAATAGCAGTATTGCCTCGCTGAGTTATGGTAGGCGCTATGAACACAATGATCAGTGTCATATAGGCAATATAGACGTATCTTGGCCGGATGAACTTCATGAGGAATGACCCGATAAATCGACCAGCTGTAAAAGCTCCTTGTGCCCCTGCTAGGAATCGAGATGCTTTAGCGGAAGTCATTCCGGTGGTTTCGACGTAGTAGTTGATCATATACCCTGCGATCGCAACCTGGGAGCCAGTATAGCAGAATTGTGCAAATGTGGCATGGAACAGACGATACTGCTTTCGGAAAGGTTTGACAGCAGTATCTGCGTGCGTCTCTTCGGCTTGAAAGGCCATATCGGCATCTGTGATCTCCGGAATAGGCGAGCTGGCCACAGTCAGTCGCTAAGAGGTCTCAAAAAGCCACGCTCCGGCTTACAAGAAGAACACAACTGCCAATATGAAGACGAAGCAGGCGATTGCTAGATATACCCATTGGACAGATTTCAGGGCCTGCGGTGAATCTCCAACATGATTGAAAAACACATAACTCGCAAGCACGGGCGAGATAACTGTGCCTGGTGGGAACTTAGCAAGTAGATTGCAAGGTCTTCATCTTCTCGATACTCACCGATTCCATTGAAAGCCTGGCTGATATTGATTCGGATTTCAGAGTACTTTGGCGGCCCGCATACTTGATAGAACATCAGCTAAAGCCAGCGTGTACAATATTGCCATCCACATACTTGTGATATATGGATTTGCTGCCGTTTCGAGAGAGCCTAAGCCGTTTCCGATCACGAAGGTTGCCGCACAGAACCCTCCAAAGGACCTATATATGAGACATGGCCATGTGATCAAACACCCAATGCCGTAGATGCATAAGCCCCAGATAAAGCAAGGCTTAAAGCCAAACTTTCGCAATATCCAGTTCGCGTGTCCCAAGCTAGCAAGAGGATAAGACCCAAAATAAGCAGCCTGAAGACCTGAGGATCTTGCTCTGGTGATACCGAGAGTGTTCTGGAAGTGCTTATTGAGTGTATCGATCAAGCCATAGGAAAAGCCCTGAAGTGCTGTCAGTTGCGACCAGCTGGACCAACCAAGAAGTCGACAGCTCATACCCAGAGAAAGAACAGGATGGTGACTAGTCGACCAGGATTAGCGGGACCTTTGAAGCCAAGTAGGAGGGACATACCGAGCGCGATTGGATATAGCGACTGCTTGAGAGTGAGCTCTGATGCTTTCGTTCTAACACTGTCGTCCGCTCGAAACTTTGTTTTCTTCAAGAACTTCATGCTGTCGGCTTAGTGTTGTGACATCAACACCAGCGATGGGAGTGAAGAACTCAATCTCGACACAAAGGTTGGCTTGGAATGGTATATAGAAACATCGTTATCAATTCTGGTGGCCTTTGCCTAGGTCAGGGTTGCATTGTTCAGTGATGATCAATGTGCTTCATAGTGCATTCATGCACATTCTGCGCCGGCTCGGGGCATTTGATGGCGAAAGCACGTTCGATGTAACGATTGAAGTCATAATGCGGAGCCCCGCACCCTATTCCGAGGTAAGACCAACCTGGGGCTGTTCAGTTGCTAAGCGAATCAATACGCGCCAAGGACGGGCGATTTGCTACTTTCCGTTTGAGCATATCGCTCATTGACATCGGTGCAAAGCAGGGCGGACGAGGTAGACATCTAGTTCAGTTTCTGCTTGGGACTGGGACTGAGCTGATCGAACTGTGGATATTTACATAGTGGTAGATGTGGTCGCCAAACGAAACATCCTAATCCTAGTTACTATATCAGCTCCCTATCAGAAAGACTCGGACGGAATATTCGCGTCAGAATGCTTCATGGTTCGAAGCCTGCCACCTGTGTAGAAATGGACCCTTGCTTTCGACAAGACACCGTTTCAGAGACCTGCATAATCACAGATTGCTGCGCAAACGATTCGCGGAAGTATTGAACGGAAACTGCCGTTGAGCAACGAGGAATAGAGCTTCGGGCAGTTTGCCTACTGTACGGAGATAGGTAAAATGAATGAGACGCTTCTTTCAAGACCCAGGCGCTTCAGTGTAAGTGGAAACGAAAAGGTTCTCGGGATCACAAAGGAAGTATTGCAGCGCCATCATCAGTGCGAGTGTTGCCGGTATTATTGGGATATGGAAATGAATCTAGAAAGGTGAGATGTATTCGACGATTTTCGGTAGTACAGTTAGAGACTGATCAGGATATCAACTCAATAAAACAGGCTGGCGCTCTTTAAGTGACCCCTGTCTATCCAAACCAATTAGTGCCATGGGAATGGGACTGGAAATAGATAAACATTAGTGACAAAGATGGCACATGAGGTCCCAATACTGTGAGCATTACCTCTGCTAATACTTTCATTTTTTGATGTGCCTCTATCACCGGCACGAGAGGTTCGTTTCAAGTCAAACTCGGCAAAGTTCCCTGAAACGCTCTCACGTAGAGAATTGACATCTGGATCGCGCATTGCTGTCGATATGGACAGTACATTCCAGCGCATTCAGCTTTACTTTACTTGATTAACATTCAGCACGTCTCGTTCTACCTGCATGGCAAATTGTCTGTCGGGCAGCCAGAGCTTTGTCGCTTTAGCTAAGCGGTCAAAACGACTTCATCTATCAGATCCCCTTTCAGTATGCAAATTGGTTCAAGTCGACGTGACCTATACTGACCGCCAGTAGCAATGTCTCATTCCTCTTCTTCATCGGCCTTATGCTACTCATGCAGATACGAAAAAGCCGCAAGCTAGCCGAGCTACCAGTGGGAGCACATCAGCTAAAGATACGAGCGATGGTCATCCAGCGAGGCCCACAGGATCTTCCTCTCCGTTCCATACTCGAGTCGTGACAACCCTATATTCATGGCCTGATATTCAGCCTCAATCATATGTGTCGTATGCGCATCAGCATTTGAGCCTCCCGCTGCGGAAGGACATCCTGCACAGAGCCGTCGTATTCGAAGCTGATGCTGCACGACAAGGCACGGCATCGACAAAATATCGTACAGAAGTCCGTGGCTCGGGGAGGAAAATTCGACCCCAAAAGGGTACTGGCTACGCCCGCCTTTCTGACAAGAAGTCACCCATGCTACGAGGCGGAGGAGTTGCGCATGGCCCGCACCCCAGAGACTTCTCGACGGACCTGCCCAGGAAGGTGTACAATCTTGCCTTCCGCACGGCACTGAGCTATCGATACAAAAAGGGCGAGCTGATCTTGGTGGACGGTGCCGTGGACATTGGAGAAGGAAAGACCGCAAGATGGTTACACAATGTTTTTGAAGCCCATTCCTGGGGGAAAGGCAACGGCAGAACCCTTGTGGTTCTCAAAGGTCAAGACGCTGATATTGAAAAGACGGGATCCAAAGTACGCGCATTCCGAGCTCTAGAACAAGTCGGCGAGCATGCTGAGGTGAGATACGCCGGCAGCGTCAGTGTGAAGGACCTCCTCTCCTGCGGCAGAGTGCTCATTGAGAATAGAGCACTCAAACAAATATTGCGTGTGAGAAGTGAGGATAGTGAACAGCTCGCAAAGGGGAGCATAAGCACCCAGCTTTCGGGTCTTGTATCAACTTAGCTTAATGAAGACAATGCATATTGTGCCACACTAGAAATTTAGTTTGAGGTCAGGCTTGAATGGTAATATTGCGAGCACCAGTACAGGGCCGGGAACTTGTCTGTTCAGCAGCCGTTTTTGTCTGCTACCTTCCTTAGTCTTCCACAACGCCGAGAACTCCTGCCTCAACCCAATGCCAGCCCTTTAAATCATAAGCTCGTGGCATCTTGTGCTTGTAATATGCCGTCTCAATGCTATACTGTACCGTTTTCGTCGACATCCATAGTACCGGTGCCCTTCACCGACTCCTTCTTCTTATCGTAGACTGCTTGCAAGTCCATCTTGAACTCGGCCATGCGCACTCCAAAGATCTTCAGTATGCTTGTTTGCCTCGAGTCAAGGATATCTCCCTCTTTGCAGACTTCGTAGCCTTCCTCAGTGTCCATGCTGAAGTCAGGACGATCTTCAAGGACGACTTTGCCTTTCACAATCTTAGTTGGCACCCCATACTTACGCAGTGTCGGCTCTATGCTCATTGGCAACGAATCCTCCTCACCACCTTCGACACCGTAAGCCGTGTGCAGCTCGCCGGGAGGTATTCTGAAGGCTCGTGTAGCTTCTGCGCCACTCCTAGCGTAGTCCAGCTCGGTATATGCCTCGAAATAGTCTTGTACTTCTGCCGGATCTCGGTCTGTGAACAGCAGCCCGACCTCTCCCTTCATATACGACTGTAGTCCGCTCACACCGGGTACGCATTCAGTCTCGGCACTGCGACCGATGGCGACCTGCATGACCTTCGTTTTGCCCATGAATATCCTGCTATCTGCAAAGTCGACTCTAACTTGCTTGATGAAGTTGTTGCGCACATTTTCCACGCTAAACACCCATATGTAAGAGTATTGGTTGGCGGCATCTTGGACGTTCGAATGCAGACGCTTGACGAGTTCTTTGTGGTTTTTTCGTGTTTTTGAAGTCGGGATGACTCGGTTTCGTTTTGAGGATGGCATGACGGTGCCTTTTCTTCAGCCGTGATCGAGGCTGCTATAGTAGGGTGTGACCGACGGAGATTGAGGTGCTTCTCTCAGGAACGCATTCGTTGCAACTTTTCGGGATTTGCGACATGAAAATTAAAAGTGGGCCGTAACGGCTTATCAGCTAATCGGCCCGCCGCGGTGGAACTCGGACTTCGATCATGCTGCCAATCGTACTGGCCTTGCTCAGCACTCTTCGAACCTTGAGTACTAACCCACACCGCAACAAAAAGCATTCGAGGATTTGGTAAAAAGACAAAATCTGAAGAGAGAATATCTGTGTTCCTTTGAGACTTTGGCCTCTCCAACGAGCGGCCAGAAGCCATGAACAACCAAGTAAAATCGCGACCGAAGCAGTCAACCCCAACAAAAAGTAACTATTTGTTGGCCTACAATGCTATCTCATTTCTGCTGTGGTCGACGGTCACGTTGAGAGCAGCGATTCTCATTCCGGCACTAGCATCGCATGGTCAACTGTATGGCTTGCACGAAGCCCTGTTCAATTTCCTAAGGGCGACTCAAACACTCGCCGTCTTGGAGATCGCCCATGCAGTGCTTGGGCTGGTCAGAGCAAGCCCAATCACGACAGCCATGCAAGTCGCATCACGGCTCATGCTCGTGTGGGGGGTTCTCACCCTTTACCCCGAGATTGTCGTATCTAAAAACACCTTTGGACGAAGTCAAGAAGGCACATTTGCTGGACCTATCGCACTTGCGGGATGCCATATGGCTTGGGGTATCACGGAAATGATCAGATATGGGTTCTTCGTTTGGAAAGAAGGCATCAGTGATATCGTTCCGGCATGGCTGATGTGGCTCAGATACAACACCTTTTTCGTTTTGTACCCGATTGGCATTTCGAGCGAAGTCATTTTGATGTATCTTGCTCTCGAGCCTGCTCGCGAGGGAAACACAAGATATGACTGGTTTCTTATGGCTGTCATCGCCATCTATGTGCCTGGAAGCTACATCCTGTACACACATATGATGGCACAGAGGAGGAAGATCGTGAAAGGCAAAAGCAAAGCTAGCTAGACATTTGTTAGGTCGTCGTTTACGCGCTCAATCAGTGAAGTTGACACATCGTGAGCTGGTGTCCTTCTATTGATAGCATAGCATGGATCCCACAGACATACTCCCAGCTTGTGATAATCTTTAGAAGTTTCGCTACGAGGATTGAAGGTGCCTATCTAACGAGGCAGATTTCGGCACTGATTTAACGTCCGGGGGCAGCGGCTCGTGCCCTTATGTAAGGGAGAACAGCGAAATGCTTCTTAGTCAAAGATTGAAAGAGGTTGGGTGCCACCCATACAGGTATGGTCATACGTATGACGGATGGTCAAGGAAAATAAAGGGACATATCTTCCAAGGGGCGATCGCCAGGATTTGATTGGCAACGAGGCATCCGAGCTGTTCACAATTTTGTTCACAACCGATAGCGCCATCTTTGGCACGACATCTTTGCGATGAGGCGGTAGTGAAGTGCTAGCGAGAGGTTGAGATTGTGAACACGTAAACGGGCAAAATTGTGGTAGCTACTAGAACCAGATCGTGCTGGAAAGGTTAGGTATTATCGGCCGGGTTCTTTCAGATTCGATTGAGTTAGGCGCCAATGGGTGACGTTCTGGATGTGCCTGCATGTCGCGCCAGAGATGAGTTTCGCCAAGCATTAGTTACTTAATGGTCCTGGACTTCGCCTGAAGCGAACGGAATGCTGGCACCGACTGCCTGTGCCGCTCATCATTTATCTGACAAACATTCGAGCTCACCTTTACCTTTTCACCGCCTTCTATCTCTCTCTCATCCCTTCTCGCTTTCAATTTGATTTTCTAAAGCATTTGGGCAGCCAGTCCACAAACAATATCCCAGGAGCACTTCCATCTGGAGCCACTCCCGATCCTCAAAATCCGAAGTCCCAGCAGATTGACCTCGACAAGCAACAAGACTCCTAGTGTTCACCATGTCTGCAGAACCCGATCACTCAGGCAAGAAGCCTAGAGTAAACCTCAAGTATGAACCCTGTGTAATGACCTGATGAATAACAATTGCTAACATAGACCATAGTGATGCTTCGGGCGCCGAAAAGAGGGAGGAACTCGATACATCGACAGCTATTCTCAAGAAAAAGAAGAAACCAAACTCCCTCATCGTGACTGATGCCGTTAACGATGACAACTCGGTCATCGCCCTCTCGAACAATACCATGGACACATTACAGCTCTTCCGTGGCGACACAGTCACTGTCAAGGGCAAGAAGAGAAAGGAAACAGTTCTGATTGTCCTGTCCGATGACGACCTCGACGATGGTAGCGCACGAATCAACCGAGTCGTTCGGCACAATCTCCGCGTCAAGCATGGCGACATCATCACTGTGCACCCCTGTCCGGATATCAAGTACGCAAAGAGAATTGCCGTCCTACCTATCGCAGATACCGTCGAGGGTCTGACAGGCTCGCTCTTTGAGACTTTCCTCGCTCCATACTTCCGAGACGCCTATCGACCCATCAAACAAGGTGATCTCTTCACATGCCGAGCGGCCATGAGGCAAGTAGAGTTCAAAGTGGTCGAGGTAGATCCGCCCGAGCAGGGCATCGTTGCTCAAGACACAGTCATCCACTGCGAGGGCGAGCCGATCCAACGCGAAGACGAAGAAGGCAATTTGAATGAAGTCGGTTATGATGACATTGGTGGCTGTAGAAAACAGATGGCTCAAGTTAGGGAATTGGTCGAGTTGCCACTCCGCCACCCCCAGCTGTTCAAATCCATCGGCATTAAGCCACCTCGTGGTATCCTCATGTTCGGTCCTCCAGGTACTGGTAAGACCTTGATGGCTCGAGCCGTCGCCAACGAGACCGGCGCCTTCTTCTTCCTGATTAACGGTCCCGAGATCATGTCGAAGATGGCTGGTGAATCCGAATCCAATCTGCGAAAAGCCTTTGAAGAGGCGGAAAAGAACTCCCCCGCCATTATCTTCATCGATGAAATTGACTCCATTGCGCCGAAACGAGACAAGACCAATGGTGAAGTGGAGCGACGGGTTGTCTCTCAGCTCCTCACTCTAATGGACGGCATGAAGGCTCGATCCAACGTGGTTGTCATGGCTGCAACCAACAGACCCAATTCTGTTGACCCCGCCCTACGACGTTACGGACGATTCGATCGAGAGGTAGACATTGGCATTCCCGATCCTACCGGGCGACTCGAGATCCTTCAAATCCATACCAAGAATATGAAATTGGCGGATGATGTCGACCTGGAAACCATCGCTGCTGAGACCCATGGCTATGTCGGTTCGGATGTTGCCTCCTTATGTTCTGAGGCTGCCATGCAGCAGATCCGCGAGAAGATGGATCTTATCGACCTCGACGAGGATACAATTGACGCTGAAGTTTTGGACTCTTTGGGCGTTACCATGGAAAACTTCCGCTTCGCCCTTGGTGTCTCCAACCCGTCTGCGCTCAGAGAAGTCGCTGTTGTCGAGGTACCCAATGTCAGATGGGACGATATTGGTGGCCTTGAAAACGTCAAGCGAGAGCTTATTGAGTCTGTCCAGTACCCAGTCGACCATCCAGAGAAATTCCTCAAGTTCGGTCTTTCCCCGTCGCGTGGTGTTCTCTTCTACGGCCCACCTGGTACGGGTAAAACTATGTTGGCCAAGGCCGTCGCCAATGAATGTGCTGCCAACTTCATCTCTGTCAAGGGACCTGAGCTGCTCTCCATGTGGTTTGGTGAGTCCGAGAGCAACATCAGAGATATTTTTGACAAGGCTCGAGCTGCTGCTCCTTGTGTTGTCTTTTTGGACGAACTTGACTCAATTGCCAAATCTCGTGGTGGGTCCGTCGGAGATGCTGGTGGCGCATCTGATCGTGTCGTCAACCAACTGCTGACTGAGATGGACGGCATGACCTCCAAGAAGAACGTCTTCGTCATTGGTGCCACAAACAGACCTGAGCAGCTCGATAATGCTCTGTGTCGACCCGGTCGCCTAGACACCTTGGTGTACGTTCCGCTGCCCGATGAAGCATCTCGAGCAGGTATCTTGAAGGCACAGCTCAGAAAAACGCCTGTTGCTTCCGACGTTGACCTCAAGTACATTGCCAGCAAGACACACGGCTTCTCTGGTGCTGATTTAGGCTTCGTGACCCAACGTGCTGTCAAACTGGCCATCAAGGAATCGATTGCTGCGGATATCGAGCGAACAAAGGAACGTGAAGCTGCAGGTGAAGATGCCATGGATGCCGACGACGATGCCGATGCCGAAGACCCAGTGCCAGAACTCACCAAGCGACACTTCGAAGAGGCCATGCAAGCCGCTCGACGATCAGTCAGCGATGTTGAGATCAGGAGGTACGAAGCCTTTGCTCAAGCCATGAAGCAGTCTGGCGGCAGTGCCTTCTTCCGATTCCCAACCGCCGAACAGACTGAAGCCGCAGCCAATGGAAACGGCTTTGGCGACGCGGGCAACGACGACAGCTTGTACGACTAAATTAGACTGGTTACGGCATAGACGAGTAGGCGCATCATTGTCACAATTTAATAGGCTACGAGGTTCGAGGTGCATGCAGCGAAGGCGCCGCCAACGATGTTTGTGCGAAGGGTGGTGGAACGGGAGAGAACTTTGAAGGCACTTAACCTCCTCAGTACTTTTTTCTGAACGACAGAATCTACGTTCATAGTAACTAGAGAACAATCTCCCGTAGAATGCAAAGGCACACAATTTCTATTGCACGTTTGTTCTTACATAATCCGCTTCATTGACAAGTCAGCTTTTGTATGAGTGTACTCGAGCAGAGGCTGCACATCTGCGGAGTCGGATTTCAATTCCGGAGACTCTCCGCCAGTCCAGGGCGCAGCCTCGTCACCTTGAAGACTTGACAACCGCCATCCAAGTCTTGAAGCGACGATCTGGACAACGTCACTTTACCTGAAATCATTATTGATCCCTCAGTAGACGACCAAGTACTTAGTAGACCATCTGAGAAAGTTCTCAGCTGCTGTGCGACATCGAACAGTGCAGCCAGCAGCACCAAAAACGCTCGACTGGGCGATCTCAACTCTCGAACCGCAACCGCAAACGCGACATGTCCTCTCCTCCCGCACCCTCGACAGACGCCGCTCGCCCAAAGCAAGAATCGAACGACGCCGAGACGGACGCAGTCATGGAGGACGTAAGCCACGACACGAACGCGCCCAGCAGCAGCAGCGCCAACGCAGTCCCAAACACAGGCACCGACAACGACGCCTCACAAGCCACAGCCACAGCGACGGTGGTAGACGCAACACAGACCCAGACACAGACACAGACGACGACACAGCCGGCCAACCAGACGCAAGCCTCGACCCTGACGCCGCCCAGTCGCAAGGACGTCACCCTCCGCGAATTCCTCAGCAAGATGGACGACTACGCCCCCATCATCCCCGACGCCGTCATCGCCCACTATCTGACGCTCGCCGGCCTGCCGCCGCCCAGTGCACAGGACCCCACGGGGGCGAGGACCGGCACCACTCCGCTGCCGCTGGCCCGGCTGCTCGCGCTGGCCACCCAGAAGTTCGTCGCTGATATTGCGGCTGATGCTTACCAGTATAGTCGGATCCGGGCGAGTAATACGGGCGCGGGCGCGAATCCGCTCGGTCTGGGTGCGGCTGCGCTGCCTATGGGGGCGCCTGGGGGAGCGGGGGGTGGTGCGGTGGCGGGGGTGGGTGGTGCTGGCGGTGCTGGGAAGGGTCAGGCCACGCAGTTGGGTGTGCAGAGGGCTGGGTTTGGTGGTGGTGGGCAGGGTGGAAGTGGGCAGGGCCGGACGGTGTTGACGATGGAGGATCTGGGCATGGCGGTGCAGGAGTACGGCGTCAATGTTAAGAGAGGGGAGTTCTACCGGTGAAACGAGCTGAACGTGATATCAGGAGTCAAGTGACTGAAAGTTGAAAGAACCTCTATCATTGGCCACGAATATGTTCATTTTCATATTCATATGACACGCTACAAAGTCAAGAACACGAGGAGAAGAAGTACTCGAGGTGAGGCACGAGAGTTCTTGATATCACCACATGTGCTCTGGCTGGTCCTTGCAGCTGGCAAAACAGAGCAGTGAGTGTGTCTGGAGCAACCATTTGGGTGCACGCGGAAGAGAGTCGCAGAGAGTGTTGCGCTCCTCAACAGCTCTGGCTCGACCACCGCTTAAATGCGAGACAGCTTGCATCAAATGGCCAACCACAGACGCGTGCTCAATCCGCGTTGCCTTCCCCAGTCGCCGCCTTTGGTCGCTGTTTGAGTCATCGAGTGGTACCTGTGGTAAGAGGGAGACCTGAGCTTCTCGCATGTGGCGTGGGCAAAGGTAGGAGGCGTTTGCATCGGGGCGAGCTGGACCGTCAGGCTGGCATTGGCACGTGAAAGCAATGCCGTGCAACGCATGAGATCCCCCTCGTGGTTACATCTGGATTAATCACTTATTCTTGCTCATCTTGTAGGTGAATCTCTTGCGTGTTCTGTGCCATCAGTCAGCCTTTCTGGAAGCAAGATATTTGTCTTCTGTCGGGACCTACGGAGAAAATTCTCCTAGTTTTCTGCCAACCATCTCTTCGGTTACGTAAACTTCCTGGTAGAGCTTGCCATTGTGGACGGCAAACTTGAGCCCGACGAAGTTGGGAAGGATCGTAGCTGATCGGGCTTGGGTTCTGATGATGGGAGTTCCTGGTGGTGGAGGGAGCTTGACTGGGAGACCTGCGATGGGCAGCACGTTCGGTCCTGGATCGACTGATTAGCTATTGCTGTACGACCCACTGCAGAGTACTGACCTTTCCACACCGATCGCTTGAGGAGGCACAGAGTTGGGCGCATCGTCACCGCAGAACCATGATCGTTGAGGAAATGCTGTTGGATGGATGAAACGATGTGATCACAGTGGTTGCGTTTGCTGGAGATTTGTCCACGTTGTGCGCAGCCAATCGGGGCAGCTGCATTCTGCCGTCAGTGGCTCCTTCCGCAGCCGGCTTGGAGGCGAGAGGCAGACACGGCGGAGCGTCTAGACTCAACATTGCAAGGACTGGGAACAAAACTTTGTATTTGCGACACATTTCTCTTTCTGTCGTAATCACCATCTAGCTGAACAACTTCTACCAGTTTGCGCTTGTGCCCGCGTTGGCGTTGTTCTTCGCGCCCGTGCTCTACTTTGTGCCACCAGCCACAGGCTTGCCATCCCGATCCAACGTCTTGACCATCACCCACGGCAGGCGAAATAGTGTACATAACCTTGAGTCGCCGTCAACAGGGCTGCCGACAGGGAACGACTTCTTTCTGAGCACAATCTTCCAGCCCAACAAGACCAAATCGCTCACGTACGCCCAGCATGACGGTCGGGTCTTACTCGAATCCCCTGAAAAAGTTCAAGTATGTCTGCCATCATCCACCGAGCATGACCAGCGGCTGACCTCCTCCCGAGGCTCGTGTTCTTGGGCGAGCAGTCGGTCGGGAAGACGTCTCTGATAACCCGATTTATGTACGATTCCTTTGATACTACCTATCAAGCCACCATCGGAATCGATTTTCTCTCCAAGACCATGTATCTCGAAGACCGGACGGTGCGTCTACAGTTATGGGACACCGCCGGTCAAGAACGCTTCAGGTCTCTGATCCCTTCGTATATTCGAGATTCATCTGTGGCCGTGGTCGTCTACGACATCACCAGCAAAAAGACATTCGAGCAGACGAAGAAATGGATAGACGACGTGCGCGGAGAGCGAGGGAACGATGTAATCGTCGTGCTCGTTGGAAACAAGACCGACCTCGGAGATAGCAAACGGGAGGTCACCACCGCGCAAGGAGAAGAAGAGGCAAAGAAGGCGAATGCCATTTTCATGGAGACCAGCGCCAAAGTCGGCCACAACGTGAAAGCTTTATTTAGGAAAATAGCCCAGGCCTTGCCGGGCATGGAGGGCGAGCAGGAACAGCAAAAGCCCCAAAGTAAGCACGAGCATGCCTGCCATTATCTGTTTACAACTAACCTTTGCACAGTGATTGATGTGTCGGTGAATAACCAGAAACCAGCGGAAGAAGGCTGTGCTTGTTGACCATCCCCTGCCTTGGTAGGTGAGATGGCATTCTATTGTTTTGAAGATACCCATACCAGTATCCGAGCAGTCCGAGATTTATGACTATTTCCTCGGCTCGAAGAGCGCTAAGCCTCAGTTGGGACGCCTGCCTGTATACCGGCCATGCTTCCTGGAGCGATCATACTGTGGCATTCATGGGAATCTATCCCAACCAACAAATTACGACGCCTGGCAAGGCGCCAAAGTGTGTTCACATCCCTGCACCTTCACTCACCAGGAACACCAGGCCACCGAAAGAGTCGCAAAGCCGGGCAAGGCTTACCAAGTCTTTTGGAACCAAGGGTAAGATGCTTGAGCGAAGAAAGGGCCCCGGCAGAGCGTGAATGTGGAAAGTCTGTTCGACCCCGTGGAAGACCATTATTAGCAGTGGGAGTAGCGTGCGAGTCTCATCATGGAAGAGCTGCAATGCAAGTCTTCACCTCATCAAGGTATACGTCGACCGGCGCTCATGATTGTGTCATTTTTGGCTGGGATGATGGACTCATGGCCGAATATATGCTGTTAGTAAGTTAACGAATCTGGAAAGCGAGTTGGTAGGGGTTAGGTAATAATTGCTAAAAGCCCGGTGTGGACTGCCAAAAATGACGCAGACACTAATTACCTATTGGTACTTCGTAGAGGGCGGCCTTACTCGTAATCGCGCCATGAATACGGAGAATCAACCCTAGCCACAGGCCCGAAAGCTGCATTTTCCCTCCCACTCCATTTTTAATCTTAATCCTGAGTCCACTGGCCTTACACGACACCATCGTCCACTGTTCTTGGTGTTCCTCATCGACCTCGCGACTACTCACCAAAAGGGTGAAGAATCCCAGAGCAACCGTTGACACGTAGAGACTCTCGACAGCAGCCATCTTCAAGTTGCTATCATCCGCAAACGCAGCCATGGGCCTCTCCGCGAGGCTGCTGCGCGCCCCCAGGCCTCAGGTAAGCCGGTGCTAGATCCTATGCGCGAGCAAGTCGTCCAGCTACTCCCTCATCAGTTGGTCAATGGTCCGAATCCGTTGTCCTTCATGATCGTCGACTTTCTCGAGACGAACAGTTCAGGAAGGTAGACCAATATGCTAATACATGACCCTACAGAGATTCCTCTTCACCCTCCCTCTCTCCACCGGTGCCTCTTTGATCACTTTGTCACTCCTGCTCAATAAGCTCTCCGGCCTCTACGGCATTCTCGCGCTACTCACTGGCTACCATCTATCCCCATTCCAGCTGTCCATGTACATCTATAGCTTAGTCTGCTTGGGGTTCACTGTGGCGCTCAGCAAGCACATCAAGACAAATTCCCCATTCCACTGTCTAGCCCTAGCCTGGCTGTACGTCCTCGACAGTCTCATCAATGCGCTCTATACAGCTGCCTTTGCCGTGACTTGGTTCCTTGTACTTCTAGGGAAGGGTACAGGGGCCGGAGGAGATACGATGAAGGACACCGGAGGCTTCACCGATCCGCAACACAACGTCAGCAAAGTCGATGTTATTGCGACTCCCAATCCGAACGGTATAGTGCCAGGCCAAGATGCCGTGGCTCAGGCACATCCGGCTAACAAGCCGCATACCGGCGCCGAAGCTAGCAGTGGTGTTTTGGACAGACAGTCGATCAACTCCATTGCCGTCATTGTTGCGCTCTGGACCATCCGAGCATACTTCTGCCTCGTCATGTTGAGCTGGGCACGCAATGTAGTCCGACAGCACATTGCCATTGTCAGCGTCAGGAGTGGTCAATACTCGAATGCCGCCACAAGCGGTCTAGCAGACGACCCTTTTGCTGACAACAAACCTGAAGGCCAAGGCTGGAAGGGCAAGCTTGGTCGGTTCATGGTTGCTTTGGGACGAACCTACTTCCTTGGAGCCGATAGTGACGCCGATGACGATGGCTGGATACAAAGCGTTGGACGCAAGTTTGGCTCTCATAAACATGTCGCTGGCCATGAAGTCGGTGCCGCAGATGCTGCAGCCACTGGAAACGGCATTGCCCTACACAAGGTCGATACAAGGCCTACGGAGAGGGAAAGGAGACGAAGATCAGGTACCGGTCCGCCTCTACCCGAAGTTGCAGCTCAAGCTGCCGCAATCCAGGCTCACTCCCAAATAGAGGACGATAACAATGGGCTGTTGAAGGTACCAAGTTAGTGGACGCTCCCGCTAGTGGTGCGTCGGATTTCAAGCCCCTAGATAACGCACTTCTTCCTTCTCTTTCTTACACATGGAATCTCTTCAGTGCTTGCATATTCCGCTCCGCCGGCGGACCATTACGGATGGGGTTGTAGGTGAGACTAATTTGCTGGAAGCAACGTATTTTCTAAATTTGGTCTCGACGTTATAGAATCTCGTGGTCAGATTCGATGGTTGTCCGAGCACATGGCGTCCATATACCATTATTTAATGATGTCTCCTGATGTGCACAAATTCATTCTCGAGACTTTAGTTGATGCTCGCAGCCACTGTTCGCTCCTCTCCTAATCTACTCTATATAGCTTTTACAGTAGTACAGGTCGCCCTCGGATCTTCGACCCTTTAAGGCTAACATGCTAAGACCAAAGTACACCGGTGCGGTGTGCCAGCCACCTCATTTTCTGGAGGTGCGGCTTATGCTCGGCCTGACTCAGCCGGAGGTTCGCGGTATTGGATTAAATCGCGCCAAATCAATTTGAAGACGCCCGCTACGTGTTTCGTAACATTCTGTATTGCAAGGCAGATCGGTTATATGCGATGCCCATTACCTCCTCGAGCAAATAATGATTCATCTGCCTGGCTGATGCTTTAGCCCCCTCAAGTCCTCAGTTCCGACTAAATAATGCTTACATCTTTGGCGATGCCGTCATTTCCTGCTCAATAATCACGACCAGGATAGCTATCCACGCTAATGCAAGTCCTTACCATGCCCACCCCCTCATCCCGCGTGAAGCTTCGTAATGTGACCACTAAGAACCTCTGACCCAAATGGTCCCGCCCGCTCCTGCCTGGCTCGCTCGGATATGCGCATCACAGCGAAGCTCAGGTACTTCATCTATCCATGCCTATCTCCCCGAGCTAACAATGCAGAGCTCTGCTAAATCCAGGCAGGTCATCTGAAGCTTTGGACCGCGAGGCGTCATGTCACTCGATGATTTACCGAGCGCTGCTGGCACATGCACTTTCATATCAGCGTCCTCCGCCGCAGTTGATCTGCCAACTCATCTTCTCTGTGTCGTCTTTGTTCCACGAGTAGTCAAAGTCTTGGGAACCCTGCGATCACTATAGGATGCCTCGAATTATGTTTTCCGTCATCTGCTCCATCCTAGCCCTACTTCCGTTGGCTGCTGCTTTACAACTGGAAGTGCTGAGTTCCTTCGTGTTCACCCGGCATGGCGACCGCACGCCGCTCTACTCTCAAGATACCTCCACTCTGACACCGTATGGCGCCCAGCAGCTGTATGCTGCTGGCTCGAGCTTTCGTAATCGTTATCTGACCACTACCTTCGACGGCGCCGCTGAATCCACCGTGATTCGAGGCATTGCCCATGAACAGCTCGACGCCGACGAGGTCTCGATCCTCTCCACCGATTTTCAGTACACCGTTGCCTCTGCCCAAGCCTTTATGCAAGGATTGTATCCTCCTCTGGGAGACGCTTCAAACTTGACTAATACTCGTCTCGGTGTGTCTCAGCTAGCCAATGGGACCAGCGTATCAGCTCCGTTGAATGGCTATCAATATATTGACATCAATACGGCTTCTTCCTGGGATCTTAGATCTGTCTGGATTGATGGTGCAGCCAATTGCCCGGCTTACACTGGAAGTCTTGTGGACTACTATAAGACATCCGAATTTGACTTCCTCTACAAGTCGACGATCTCATTCTATCAAGGATTGGATGGTTACCTTGACGATATCTTCAGTCCCAATGAACTTGGCTATTTCGACGCTTATTACATATACGATTGGCTGCAATATGAGGTCCTTCATAACTCCAGTTTCCACCTCTCAGAAACCAATTTGACTAGGGCGGAGATTCTTGCAGCGGATTGGGTACAAGCCATGTTCTCCAATGGTACAGACCCTGTCAAGTCAATCGCCGGTCGAAGCCTGGCAACCCAGATCCTTTCCATTTTCTACAACGCCATTCAGAACCAGGGGCAAACAAATAAACTCAACCTCTGGTTCGGTGACTTCGCTCCTATGGTCTCTTTTGCTGAGCTGGCCGGATTAACTAGTCGTCAGAATGCCATTTTCTACAATATCCCTCCGATGGGGTCAAGCTATGTGTTTGAGCTTGTATCTCTTTTGCCAGACGAAGACACGAGCCCCAACTTTCCCAATAGCTCGGACTTGTACGTCCGTTTCTTCTTTCAAAATGGAACCGACGAGTATTCGCGGATGACTGCGTATCCTCTGTTCAACAGAAGTCCAAGCCAGACTTTAATCAGTTATTCCGAGTTCGTGCAGGAACTATACGATTTTAGCTTGAAAGGGGTCAAAGAATGGTGCAATACTTGCGGAAGTTACAGCATCTTCTGCCCAGCCTATACTGGTGAGTCCAGCCCGAGCGGTAGTTCCAAATCGGGCCGGAAAGGATTGTCACCCGCCCTTGCAGGAGTGATCGGTGCTCTGGTGGCTTTGGCCGTTGCTGCTATCCTGTTTGGACTGCTCATGGCCCTCGCTGGATTCCGAATCCGTCGAGATGGTGGCAAGCGAAGATCCGATTTGTCTGGATTCAAAGGCTCTCGAAAGCTAGCAAGCGACCAAGACTTGACCATCCCGAAGGGTGTGGCTGCTCCGGTTGTCACAACCACAGAGCCTGACGCTGTCAAAGGCCACGAAAGAGTTGGGAGTTGGGAACTACGAGAGCAGGCGAAGAAAGCAGAAGCTGGTCAAATGGGTATTGTTGCTACGTCTCAGCCTCGGCGACCAAGCTATGAAGATGACGACATTCACATTCATCCATATGCGACACCGGTCAAGCCGGATGATCGGGTCTAGGGCCGAAAACCACGGGAGAATGGCAATCATATTAGAGGAGAGTGAATGTTTCTAGGGTTCCCTAATGAATCTGCACTGTTTTGACCTCTTTCTTTCGATTTGCGACATTTTGATCAGAATTTTCAGCTCACGTTCCCGATCTTGCATTGCAGCCTGGTTTTCCTTTTGCTATCCTTCTCATTGCGTAGGTATTCTAACTTTTAGGCTTGTCACCAGGTCGTTGCAAGTTGCAACTCTTCTTCATCATTTTGAGTCGTTCCTTCTTGGATGAAGTTCTGCCCGAGGAGGCGCTTGCATTAAAGGGCCATTGGGACCACATCCATACCAGTAAGTGAGGTCGACCTGCTCCTGCCAGCAGACAAGTTGGTCTCACCATGGCGACTTCTCTAGTGCTTGCCATCCCCTTGGACCAAAACCACAGCTCTCTGGCTGGTTCTCGATCCCACGTCCGCGGGTCAATCAGTAAACGGCGCAGCTTGCGCGAGTCACGCCTCTTTTGGGTCTTTTGGCTTGTTGGGTCTTTTGGCTTGTTACCTTCACTTCTTTGACGTTGAGATTGCTTGTCTTCACGATGCCTAACGGGCAGCAGGATAGTAATAACCATCACCAATATCGGTACTCCATTCCACATCTATTGGAATTGTCGAAAACAGCATCTTTCGCCTTCGACCTGTCGAAATTCAGCTACGAAGCTGCACGCGGTAAGCACACGTCGATGTTATATCTGACCTAAAGCTGACCCGCCTCTAGCTGGGGTCATTCCGTCGTTGAGTGACTGTGCGATGTCCTCAAGAAAGAGCTCGGCCAGCTTTGCCAGAGCTGTTAGCGTTGAGTCTACTGGCGCTTCGGATCTGCTGGTATTTCAAGGCAATCGAGTCCTCCGGCCTGATCGACAGCCGCAGCTACCGCCCCCCACCGATCGTCAAAAGGATGAAGGGTTTGCTCGATTCTTGAAAAAGCATTCCTCGCCTACTCACAATCGTGTGACCGCCGGAGGTCGAATCGTACCAATGGAACCTCGTTCACCACCAACATTTGCTCTACCTCAGAGCGTGAACAATTGTCCTCCACATCAGTCTGCGGTCCAGCCACCTCAGGATGTCAAGAAAGCCAGACACAGCCAAGTGATGCCACTTTTCTCCACACGGTACGGAAACGACTACAATGTTTTTGACGATGCCACTCCTGAAGAGGATGTCACTCAGCCTGCCGCGAACCCACGAGTTAGTGTAGAGCTCGGAGCCAACAACCTTGCTAGGTCGTCTCCAGATGGATCTATGCATAGCCCTTATGACACTCTTTCTGCTCCACTGCCATTGCCTTCGTCTTTCCAAGGACTCTCCCCACCACACTGCATGGGCGGTTCCGTGGAGTCCCAGCCTACCCATCTCCAGCAGTATGTCCTGAGTCCATACCAGAATAGCACAATGGTCAATTTGGGCCTTGGCAACGCGCCAGCTGATCAATGCAATTATGCGGCGGGCCACATGTACCCATATCCATATGGACAGCAACCTCCGAGTCTGCCAACCATGTCCACCTATCAATTGCTCGTAGCTTGGGAGCAGCATTACGCCAACCTTGACCAGCAGCTTAAGAATATAGATCGCCACCGCGCCATGCACAATCTGGATCCTAATCTTGCCGAACAACGTCGGGTCATTGCACAGCAACGTTCAGACGCCAAGGATACGGTCAAAGACTACAATGCCATGCTTGGCATTCGACGGCAATTTGACTCTTCTCAAGATAGTTGGCCAACGAGCTTCAATGTAGATGCGCCTGCATACATTCCACAAGGCGATACTGCTTTGTCATCAGATCACCTACACCAGACGTTACACAATACGGACTGCCGTAGCGTTGCCATTGAAAAGCCCAAGAATAAAGGTCAGCGGCGAGCAATCCCCATCGTCCGACCTCCTGAGGCAGGCGACTTCTACGAACAGGTGGAAGACCATAGTCATTCAAAACGCCCGCGCAACCAAGTCAATGAAACTGACCACCCAGAAAACGTAGTTGTATCACTTGACAACGAGGTGAAATCAGGGTCCCGACAGATCCGCCAGTTAAACCTATCAACAGCAACTCCGCCAGCGTCTCAGGACCAAACTGCTACGGTCTCGAGAAAAGGGTCAAGGCGTCTTGTCGGTGACGGTCAAGAGATTACTGGAGATGTTGCCGATTCAGGTCGAGCATTTGATGTTCATCCGGTGGACGATGAAGCGCCTCGGGATGCTCAGGGGGAATACGAGCGGTTGTTGGAGGCAGTTAGACAACCGAAGGGCACCTTCAGCGTTGTTCGGCTACTTGGTGGGCAGCTAGTTAATATTGAAGGTCAAGGAGTCCACTTAGGGCTCTGTCCAACAGCCAACAGTGGGCAAACATCGGCACTGTTGACAGGTACACGAGGAGGACAGACTCGATTATCGGCTGAGGCCCCTCAATATGCTACGTTGGACCATCGACATGGATCTAAAAGCGAGTAAGTTTCGAACAGACTATCCCTTACACAGCGTGGCATAAACTGACCACTGTAGCTTCGCTGACAAAGAGAACATGGCCGATCTTCGCAGAGGTCGTGAAAAAGCCGCCACAGATGCTTTCCTGTCACAATTCTATGCACTTGAGAACAACATGGTTCTTCGTGCGAGACCAGCAACACAACCCTTGCGGACAGCTTTCAGTGAACACCCGAGATTCAACGAACGCAAGCCTCCGGAACGTCACCATCCAGACAAGGTCGACGTAAACAAGCAAGCGAACTACTTGAGATTGACGGAGAGTTCCAGGGCTGCAAATCGTCAAGGTGTAGCAAGGGACGGTCCGCGCGAGCAAGATTTTCAACTGTCAGATCCAAATATATCTCTGTCTCAAGACACCCTGAACAACAAAGGCTATTCAATTGTCAGTGTGCAGAATGTCCACGCCATCGGAAGTCTTCCAACCAATTTTGATGGCGCTGTCGAGGCTCGAAATAGCGTACAGGCTCAGCTGGCCGCTGCTAGCAAATCCCGGAGCCCACGGTTTCTCCGCCGTCTCGGCACTCGCAATGGTGCTTAGTATGGACCACACTGCCGCGACGTGATTGAACGAACCCAAGTGCAAGATCAAGAGGCACAACCAGCAAAGTCACAGAGTGAGGTATTGTCAGGATGATAATGATCGAGCTCGTTTTGACGGGGAGTGAAGCATGGTCACGGTGGGCGTCGACGGTGTCGACGGCCATCAAATGGTCAAGTTTGGAAAGGGGTTTGCATAATAAGGACTGCATTTTAGGCTGTCAGTATCCTGGACATACGACCATTGATTCTGAGCTTAAATGACCAGGAAGGAGATCGTATGATATTAGCGGTCAAACGTTAAAGTTGCAAATGATAGGGACAGTGGATGGATTTCTAACACCGAACTGCAGCCAAAGAGTCTTATTGTATAGAGAAAAAGTGTTATACTACAGTAGCGAAGCACATATTTGTAAATTCAGAGTATCGACAGTGTTCATTATTTGCCAAACGCTCAGATGCGGAGAGGATTTCAGCCAGATGTTAAGAGTACCAACGACCAAGTTCGGATGGTGATCTGGAAGTTATCTTACCGATGCCTTTCGTAGCTGCGAAGTGTGTAGTAATAGGTCGGTCGTGCACCTCGTGAGTGCTCGTGCAACAGGGATGGTAGTCGAGCCCAGTGATTGGGGGTGCTTGCAGAGCTCCACCTTTTGGGGTTCGGTTAATCATTGTGTCCGTGGACGAGGAGGCTTGCTGCCATTTGACATTCATCGTTCATGCGACTAGCATTTCAGCAGGTGGCATCTTGCCTTCTTTTGGTGCTTTCACTCCTGCGCACTGCCTTGGTAACGGCATATTGTCCGCACTAACACATCATTGTCATCTCAGCTTTTGACCTTCGCTTACGGTGTCAGAGAAAGACGTCTGACAAGGGAGAGGTGAAGGGCCAACGTCACATCGATCTACGCGTTGATTTCCAATCGACGCCCTCTTTCCTTCCCCACGATTACGCCTCCGGACCCTGATCATGGCTACACCAAGTTAGCTGGCCCTGCACCACTGACTAACCCTTCAGACTGCATTTGAGCTGTTCACCCATCCTCGTCTCTGTATAGAGAGCTCTCCGCATAACACTGCAGCACCATTGATTTGGTACGCTGCAGCCATGGCAGCCGAGAAGCGCAACTTCTCCGGTATCTCATTCTCGTCCAAGAAGAGTCCACCCCCGGACGGACATGTGGCGACATCTACCAAGCTCAAAAATTTCTTTCGAATCAGCAGTAGCGGAGGACAAACCACAACGGGGGCCGACGGTCTCCCAACCCCGAAATCCGAAAACAAGACACCCAAAACGTCTCGGATATTTCCCGGTCTAGGAAGGAACCGGTCGACGACCACCGCCAGTGAAGGAACTGCTCTTGAAGATGCTGTGTCGCTGACCGCACATGCCAACCCCTACTATGTCCATCAAGGCCCTCCAAACCTACGACATCACAATGATGAAAGTGTACCGCCCTCTCCTCCCGATACGCCGAAAGTCCAGATCAATGGCACAGATCGACAGCCAGAAAGCCCTGTCACGGCCGGGAAGGAAGAGTTGGCACGAAAACTGAGGAGAGTAGCCTCAGCCCCGAATGCACAGGGGCTGTTCAAGAGCGCCAAAGGCATTGACAGGCCTAACACGGCAGAGCTGGGGAAAGAACCTGTTGCTGTAGCACCTGGCCCTGAACCACAGATCGATATTGTACCTGTTGATCCAGTGAGACCTGCGTCTACGACAATGACCACTGCGCCAGAGCTCGGAAAGTTACCTCTTCCAGGTCAGCTACGACAATCGGCAGCCTTTAGAAGAACCTACAGTTCCAACTCGATCAAAGTGCGGGACGTAGAGGTCGGACCTGGGAGTTTTGACAAGATCAAGCTGATTGGGAAGGGAGATGTCGGCAAGGTATATCTGGTGCGAGAGAAAAAATCAAACCGACTCTATGCCATGAAAGGTGTGTTCTCGCCTACCCCCGACAAAGCGGTCTACTAACGTCCTTGGAAGTGCTGAGTAAGAAAGAAATGATCAAACGAAACAAGATCAAAAGGGCACTTGCGGAGCAAGAGATTCTCGCCACCAGTAATCACCCTTTCATCGTTACGTTGTACCATTCATTCCAGTCAGATGAGCATCTATATCTCTGCATGGAGTACTGCAGCGGCGGGGAATTCTTTCGAGCCCTCCAAACCCGACCCAACAAATGCGTAGGCGAAGACGATGCTCGTTTTTATGCAGCCGAGGTCACTGCTGCCCTAGAATACCTCCACCTGATGGGTTTCATTTATCGAGATCTGAAACCAGAAAGTGAGCTGAGTCGAGTTGTGGTAACGTGTAGCAGGGCTAACAAAGCTAGATATTCTACTACACCAATCGGGACATATAATGCTGTCTGACTTTGACCTCTCTAAGCAGTCCGATTCGGGCGGAGCACCAACCATGATTCTGGGAAGCCGCAATAGTTCTAACCCGACGGGATATCCATTGGTCGATACAAAATCCTGCATCGCAGATTTTAGGACCAACTCATTCGTTGGTACGGAGGAATACATAGCTCCAGAAGTGATTAAGGGCAACGGTCACACCAGCGCAGTGGATTGGTGGACACTCGGTATCTTGATATATGAGATGCTGTTTGGCACCACACCTTTCAAGGGCAAGAATCGGAATGCCACATTTGCCAACATTTTGCGAGATGAAGTCCCTTTCCCAGAGCATTCTGGAGCAACGCAGGTGTCAAAGTAAGCTAGTTGTCCGGATACTCTGAAGCGAATTACCACTAACGAACCCCAGCCTTTGCAAGTCACTGATCCGTAAATTGCTCATCAAAGACGAAGTTCGACGTCTTGGCTCCAGAGCAGGCGCCTCGGATGTGAAGAATCATCCCTTCTTCAAGCCAATGACGTGGGCATTGCTACGACACATGAAGCCACCTATGATTCCTCATCAAGGTCGAGCCATCGATACGGTCAACTTTCGCACAGTCAAGGAGAGTGGCAGTATGGATCTCGGCAACAGCGCGAAGATGCTGAAGGGGGTACCTCTCGATTCGGGTATGGCAACTCCTTCGGGCGAGGCTCAGGACCCCTTTCTTGAGTTTAACAGCGTTACGTTGTACCACGACGAAGATGATATGCCCGTCACAAAGCATGTGGGACCAATACCAAATGGCCGATGAATCACTCGTTCGAAACGCATTTGGAAGCGAAGAAAGAAGAGGCACTAAAGCGATCGTTATGCCTCACTTTTTGCTTTTACTTCTGTGCCGTTCACGAGCTAGAGCATGTACATATGCAGAGGTGGACTGCTGGTCGCGTCGCACTTGGCACTCTGGTGTGGACATTTCCTTCGGGGCTGGTAGCACGGGGGAATAAGAACTGCATGATTGGTCACGGAGTGGAGTTTCGGGGCTCCTGGGACGCCTGTATTACCACAACAACGCACAGCAGAGTCGATTCTTCCACGCCAGTCGTTTTAGCCGGAAAGACCTATACATTGCATCTAACACTTGTACGACCATCATTTGTCTCGATGTCAGCATTAGTATACCAAAGTCATGTGCTTCCAATTCGTAGCTTGGTCAAATCCTGCACCATGCTCTTCACCTGACCGTTCACAATCGTGGTGGCTGCCTGATGCTTTGCAAACATGGTAAGTGGGAGGTACCTACCTTGGTAGGTAGCATCGGAAAGACCGGCAGGATGACCTAAGAATCCGCCTAAGTACTTTTAGTCTTTGCCTCAGAGTTTGCCGTAGCAGCCAATTGCCGAGCGACATTTCTCCACGGCGTAGGGGCAAAATATGTATTGGACATGCGCAGGGTCGATAACATCTGTGGTTCTACAACACCGACGGTCCCTGCACCATTCTTATGCATTTCACTTTTTGCTCATTACTAGTGATTTTTCCTTGCATATCTACCGAGCTTGCATCGATGTTTCAACCTCGACGAGGTGCAAACTGTACAGGTCACCTATCAGGTATCTCTCAGGAACATTCAAGCACCACAATGAACCTGTGTTCCTATTCCTTTGCACCTGTCTGTCGCATACGCTTGAGATTCAGAACCATACTGTGATTGATTTAGAGCACGCTCTTGCCTCCTCGTTCGATTGGGTCTTCATTTCTCTCATGTTCGATAGAAATTTCTCAAGAATTCTTACTTGCAGACCTTCAGCTTGATTTGGACCAGCATGAAGTTTGGACGTAATCTACCCCGAAACCAGGTGCCAGAGTGGGCATCGCAGTACATCAAGTACAAAACACTGAAAAAGCTGATCAAAAACGCACAAATTGCAACCAAGATCGAGCAGAATCCAGATCTAGCGGGTAGGATTCGGAATTGAGTTCTCCATCACCCCTCCTTTCATCCTGACCAAATCTAGGCTTCTTCTACACACTCGATCGTAACCTCGAAGATGTCGACTACTTTTACAGCAAGAAATACCAGGACCTGGCAAGACGGCTGAAATTGCTAGAGGAACGTTATGGATCCATAGAAGAGAGCGTACAGAGTCTAGAGAAGGAGGAATACGAAGACCTTCTGGCCGCGCTGCTTGAGCTTAGAGGCCAGTTCAGAAAGCTACAGTGGTACGGCGAGGTCAACCGCAGAGGCTTTGTGAAGATTACAAAAAAGCTCGACAAGAAAGTTCCGGGCTCGAATACACAAACCAAATACATGCGTCTGAAGGTCGACCCATGTTCCTTTGCTACTAACTCGGCTCTGTTCCAGGCGTTGGAGAAAATCAACACTTGGATATCCCTGCTAAGTGAGACTACCCGCAACCAAGACAAGGCCGCGCCAAACGCTATTCCTCCTCAACTCCATCTCTCCTCTTCTAGGGAGGCTTTAAAAATCCCTGATGAGAGCTGGTCACTATTTGACCAGCACATTCGAACCGATGGTGCTCAAGGTGTGGATAGTTTGCTTTCAAAGACCAAAGACCAACTTTCAAATGTCTCCGACCGCCAGTACCAACAGTTCCTGAAGAGTCTCCTGCAACGGGCCATTTCATCCAGGGCCAGAAATTGTGTGAAATTACTCCTCGGCCAAGTTATCTATCTGGACGGGTCTGAGGATATCAACCGCAGAAATTGCATTCACCGTCTGGTTATATCCATTGGCCGCACCCATGCAAATGCAGTCGAGAGCTCGAATGCTGCAGTGGTAGATGCCGAAAGGGAGGTTGGTAGCTTCATCACCCCTGCTGCGTCACCGTCGAAGTCCTTCAAGCAACCTATGCAGAAGGATGACCAAAGGGCACACCGCCTGACCCACACCGATGAGCCCATTGTGTTTCTGAAATTCCTCTTGGACAGCCTGAGCCAGGATCAACGTTTTGCACTATGTTCGCGGGACAGCGTAGGGAGAACACCGTTGCACTACGCTGCAGAATATGGTATTCATGCCATGGTTCAGGTGATTATCCAATACTTGCGAGCTTGGGGACTGTTCAATGTTGAAGATGGTATTGATGGTCCCTCCTGGCAAGATGAAGAAGGCTTGACACCGTTGAATCTCAGCGTTGCTGGAGGACATCCAGTCACGACGCAGGCACTGTTGGAAGCAGAAGCTGCCTGCAGGCCTCTGTCGGATGTGCCACAGCTTAGGAGCACCTCGTCAAGCTCACCTGCTGTATTGGCAGCAGCCACAAAAGCCAATTTTGTTGAAGTCGTGCGGACGTTAGTGAGCGCTCGATTTGATGTCAATTCTCGCGATGAACACGGTGAAACGGCATTACACATAGCGGCTAGATTTGGCCACACAGAATGTGCTCGTATCTTGCTTGCAGGCTCCGATGCACAGAAAACAGATACGGAGGTTCGAGAATCGACCTACGGCTGGACACCTTTGTTCATTGCAAGTGTGGATGGGCACCTACCGATCGTCGAGCTTCTTGTCGAAGCCGGAGCAGATATCGATAAACTTGACTGCTCCGGCTGGTCGGCGAAAGAGCATGCTGCTCTTCGTGGACATATCGAATTAGCAAACAAGCTTGAGGAGCTCAGTCCCGGGTTTGATTCAAGCTCTGAGGTATCTTCGACCAAAGACTCAACGTCGCCGCCAATTCCTTCGGCTTTGACAGAGCGCACATCCAATAGCGCCACCTTGATTCAGCCAACACACAAAGTCAGCGAAACAATCAAAGAATTTGGTCATAGATATTTAAGAGACAAGTCGATGATCCTGGTCAGTCTCGGCACCATGGATATGCGCAAAACAGGACAAGCTGTAAATCTTGACCACATCCCGATGGCCAACGCCTCTTCTACCCAGCTGGACACTACTTTGTCTATTGTGGTCTCTGCGAAAGGAGCTGAAGGCGAACCTGAGACCATTGATCTACCCGTTCACGAGAACATTACCACGGAGCCGATCGTTTTCCATGCTTCAGATCCATCAAAGGTCAAGCTGCTATTTGACTTGATTCCTACCTATGCAGGCAATCACGATCGAGTCGTTGGCAGAGGTGTTGCCTTGCTCTCCAGTATCAAGGCCAGTCTGGGTGCAAAACGGATGCCTTTGCAAGGTGATATTAGCGTTCCGATTATTGCTGCGGGTGATCTCGAAGTCATTGGATCGATCGTTTTCAACTTTCTCGTGATCACGCCTTTCCAACATCCCAAAATGTCGATATCGAAAGACCAGACGTACTGGAAGAAAGTCACCCAAACCATGCTCATCGGTCATCGTGGGCTAGGAAAGAACGTTGCTAGTGGCCGTAGGTCCCTCCAATTGGGCGAAAATACTGTCGAGTCCTTCGTAGCTGCAGCAAATCTTGGCGCCTCATACGTTGAATTTGACGTACAGTTAACGAAGGATCATGTCCCTGTCATATACCACGACTTCTTGGTATCAGAGACTGGAATTGACGCGCCGGTCCATACCCTGACGTTAGAGCAATTTTTACATGTCAATGATTCGCGGACGCCGAGACAATCTCGGCCACCGTCACCGACCCCTTCGCAAATTTTCAAGCAACGAGAACAAAACAATGCTGAATACGGTCTCAGAGGTAGATCTATGTCCATGGGATATGGACGCGCCGATCGAGTTGATATGAATGAGCGAATGAAACATACACGAGACTTCAAAATGAAAGGGTTTAAAGGCAACAGTCGTGGTGATCATATTCAAGCACCGTTCGCCACGCTCGAAGAGCTCTTCGAAAAGCTCCCTACCCACGTCGGTTTTAACATTGAGATGAAATATCCTATGTTGAGCGAAAGCCAAGACGAAGAGATGGATTGGTATGCGGTTGAGCTCAACAGCTTTGTGGACACGGTTTTAACCAAAGTGTACGACCTGGGTGAAGGCCGCAACATTATGTTTTCTTCCTTCAATCCTGACGTCTGTCTACTGCTATCTTTCAAGCAACCAAACATCCCCGTCCTGTTCCTGACAGAAGCCGGCGTAACCCCGATGGGTGATATTCGAGCAAGCAGTCTGCAAGAGGCTATCAGGTTTGCCGCCCGGTGGAATCTTCTAGGCCTCGTCTCCGCCAACGAGCCCTTCGTCATTGCACCTCGCCTAATACGTGTGGTCAAAGAGTCGGGACTTGTTTGTGTTAGTTATGGCGCCATGAACAATCAAAAGGACAAGGTTCGGTTACAGGTGCAGCAAGGCATTGACGCGGTCATTGTCGACAGTGTTCTAAATATTCGGACCGAGCTAAGCGAAGACGCTGATGGAGCGCAGAAATTGCTTCATAGCAAGGGCATAACGCCTGTGCAGGACGCACTTGACAGGGCGCGAGAGTTGACACCAGATCAAATGCCGAACGTCCCTAGCCCGGGTAGCCGAGCTGGACTAGGAACTGTCACAAGCGCCATACCTTCGCTCTCGTTGAGCAAGGAAATGGGTTCCATGTCCTGTCGGTGAAGCTGACACAAATAGTGCCTGGAACAACCACAGCCTTGCGATGTCACTGCCATCTTTAACGAACTTGGGCTAGCTTTGGATACGGTGGATATTTCAGATCCTTCTTCTGGTGGTTTTGGTGGCAATAGTCCGAAAATTCACCTAATTTTAGAGCTACACGCCCGGAAACTGTAGTAGACGACTTTCTGGAAGTCATAGACATCGGCATTGATCTACAAAGATGGGCCATATTCATCTTACTGAGGGAAACTCTTATGACTTACCCTGCAATTTTGAGAGCGTGCAGGCAGGCAGCGGAGCGACGAAAACAGAGGCAAGAACAAGGTCAGCAGCAGCGGAACTAATGATTAGACTCTCTCTTAGAGTGTCTAACTTCGAATGGCAGTCAGAAGTGTGGAGGGCTGAAGGCCGCTGATCATTCAGCTGTTGCCACGGACGACACTGATTCCAGGAGTTTTACGGACTATTATAATCAACACAAGGATCACAGGGTCCAGGCTAGGAAGCCTCGAGGGTGATTTTTTCTTAGAACTCAACAAAGACACGAGCACTGTGCTTTTCTTGCATGGGACGCACCTGGCGTGATCTAGCGGATGATCTAGGAGACGACATCAAATACAAAAACAAGGCGTATGACATGGTAGCGTAGGTGTTCACACATATATCAGCAAGGTACACAGACCTCAAGTAATTGCCAGCAAATAGCTATCTACAAGTTTATTGAGATGCAAATCAGAATTGGATTAGGATCCGGCCCCCATAGATTAACCCAATAACTAGTTTTCAATTCAAATTCCAGGTAGTAGTAAGAAGGTCAATGAGCCTGTGATCCAAGCACCGGCCTGGAAAAAACAAAAAACTGGAATAGAAGAGCAACAACCCCAGCCGGTCCTCGTAGACAAGTTCTTTCTCTCGACCACAGTAAGTTGAAGAAATGTGGGAAAACGAAGAAGCAACCTCCAACCTCCATTCTCGATTCTCGATTCTCGATTCCCCTCCCACAGCGCCATATAATGAATGGAATTGAGGAAGCCCATTGAAAAAAGAGAGCCTTCTAGTAGAAAATATTTACAGATAGACAATAAAACACCCCATTGCCCAATCTCGAACTTCATGTATCATGTATTCCAGCTGCCAGCTGGCAAAAGATATTGATTGGGTGGTTTGAGAAAAGGTGTCTGGTCTTTTAGCATTACCTAAATAAAAAGGTTCCCTGGGTCAAGAAACTACATTGCTCCGATCCTGGGTTGTTTTCAATTGGAACGCACCGGGCTCGAGAACAACTGCAAAGCTGCAGGCTGCGAAAGTAATACGAAGTTCAGGTACAAAATGACCAAAAAAAATCAGGGAGCGATAGGTAGGGTAGGGTAGGGTGGTTGTCTAGAAAACAACATTTTTCATTTCATTTCATTATTTTCTTTTTAAGATGTCTATTATTCGTCTCCGCCATGGACGCCGTTTACCACAGGGACGGCGCTGGGCGGAAGCGTGCCGAGCTCGCAGATGACCATGTCGAGATGGTCCTTTGGGGTGACGTCGTACATCAGGTTCAGCAGGTATAGATTCGGCTGGTCTCGCCACGAGGCCAGTGCGGATTTCGATCTGGAAGCGTTGTTGTCGTCTTGCTCGCTTTGACCGTCTTCCGGTGGCTTCTTTTTCCCTCCCCCCCCTCCTCCTCCACCCCCACTAGCGCTAGCGCTAGCGCTTCCGCCTGCTTTCTTGCCTGCTTCATCTGCCTTTGGTGGTGCACTCTGTGTGAGGATCTTGGCTTCTTCCGTCTCGACGAGCGCGTCTGGGTCGCCGATTTCGTTCAGGGTTAATGAGTCTACCGCCATTTTGGCTGTGAATTTGAGACTCTCGCAAAGAACGGTCACAGGGACTCGGTACTCTTTGGCCATGAGGGCGACTATAGCAGTGCCACATCTACTGTAGAGACTGCCGTTGCCGAGCATGCCGCTCGCGCCGAGAAAGCACTTTGTGACTGCGTTTTGTTCGAGCACGTCTGATAGGCCAGAAATGAGAGTGTAGACGACCTCGCAACCTGCCAATTCGCCACCTTCTTGCATACCAGCACGCAGAAGGCTCCGAGCCAGGTTCTGGCCTTCGAAGAGCGGTCTCGAGTCGACGACAATGACCTTGAAGCGTTTGCGTTCATCCTTCGCCGCTTGAAGCAGCGTCTTCTCCACGACGCTGCTCTTGCCGTAGACTAGGATGGTCTCCCCTGTCGAATCGATGCGGGAGCATGCCTGTGTAGAGATGACTTCGGAGGCGTATGTAATCCGCTCAATGATGAAACTATCTATGTGATCGCAGAGAAATTTCTTGGCGTCGTTCTCGTCAATGTCTGGATCTAGCTGTGAGATGAGCTTTTTCAGCCAGCGAATGGCGTTGCCTTGGGCGATTCCTAGCGGGCGTGCAGCAGAGAGGAATGATATCTGGTGGGAAAGATGAGTGGTCAGGTGGCGCGACAGTGCGGTCGATGGCGGTGTGGTATAAGCTCGAATGACTCTTTTTAGAGTGATTAGCAGAGCAAGGGTTCGAGCTGTCGACCCGGCAAGGGTGAGACTACGCAGATGGAGAGCAAGGGTGAGAATGCCCGGGTGAATCTCACGCGAGGCATTTGACAGCGAAGCTGGTCGGGCAGAGGAGTAGAGGTGAGAGACCATAGCCACCCTCTTGTCGGCCGACTTCTGGTGTGTGTGTGGTGTGTTCGAGGCTGGTTGGCCTGGTCGCAAAGGCAACCGTACTGCACCTGGCTCCGGTGGTTGATTCGAAGGTTTTCTCTTGTGGTGTTGGACAGGCCCTTGGGGACGATCGCCATCTTTTTTCCCTGACCCAAGGCCTTGGGGCTGATTTTCTGAGCGCGACAGGATTTGTGCTTGAGGTTGAGGTTGTGATTGTTCGGCCTGGGCCTGTTCCCCTTTGAGGGCAATCTTCTCTGCTCTTCTTGCAGCCTTTTCGGCTTGTTTCTGCTTCTTCAATTGTGCGCCCGTCAACTGGGCTCCCACCCCAGCTGCGTCGACCTTCTGCTCGTCTGACGATGGCTGTGCTTGTGAACGTTCTTTTTTCGATGCCTTCTTTGATGGAACCGAGTTTCCCTGCCTTGCTGCCCCATTTTCAGCCTTTGGCGGCTGTGTATTGGTGTTGTTATTGGTATTTTCGCCTGGTGTCGGCAGCGCATTTGCTGAATCCGATGCTGAGGGCGTGGGCGTCGGTGCGCCGTTCACCCTCTGTTCGTCCTGCGACGACATGGTTCGTGGCCCGTCAGCATGCGATTCGAAATATGCAGACTGTTGCGACGCAGAAGATTCAATTGTAGCAGGAATTTGGGGCCGTGGCGGCTGTGAGTGGAGGATTGAAGTTTGTGGCTCAAAGTTGAAGTTGGCCGGCTGAGTCACATTCACATTGGCCAGATTCTGCAAATTCACGTTGAACGCGACTGAACACAGGCTACTATTCAAAAGCTGCACTCTACGCCGACTTTGCAACGAATACCACATCTCCTTGCATCTCGAAGTGTCTAGAGCGGACGATTGTAGGCTATAGATGAATGTGCGTCGTAAACCCTGGTGTACGACTATGTATCTACGGTGTACGAAACGGGCTTGTGGTTGCGGCTTCGTGTTTGTCGTTTGCTCCCCGCCCCAACGCCTCGCTGAGTTGGTCTTTCAAAAATCACGGACGCTTTGTTGCACAAGGTAATCAAGTGACCACGTTGATACCAAATGCTTCGTGATCGGCCGCAAGTCTTTGCTTGTGCATATGCAGATCACCGAGCAACGCTTCCCAATCAGCCTGCAACTCAGCGTGTTCATCGTCGTCCTGCTCGTCCTCACTCCCGGTGGAACTTTCAAAGCCGTCGTCCTCCCACGTCATCTCCGGAGTGGCTTCTCTTTCAATCGGCTGCTCCTCTTCCACCTTAATCTTGATGGGGTTCCGCAGCTCGTCTAGCACGAGTTTCAGGTGCATGTCCATGGCCTCTTTCTGCACTTCGAGCTGCCTCACTTTCGATTCTGAGATTGCCAGTTTCTCTTCCATGACCTGTAGCATGGTTTCATATTTGCTGGTGTACTCTCTGAGTCTCTCTACCTGTAACTCCTGCTCCTGCACCGCTTTGGCCAAGGGCGCGGCAGCTGTTTGCTGCTGTTGGCTCAGTGTCCATCGCAGACTTCGAATAGTTTCTTGCATTTCGGCAATTTGCGCGTCCTTCTCAGCCGACGAAACATGGTCTTGGTTGACAGTAGCTTGAAGTCGAATCCGTTTGGCCTGATCAGCATACCTTAGCGTAGAGAGTGTCTCGTCGTAGTCCGACGGAGCAATGCACGCAATCATGGCAGTTTTGGAATTCCCACCAAGTGAGTCTTTTAGTAGCCATGTCAGAATGGAGTCTCGGAAGGGCACCACCTCTCGCCGACTCCGATTGCCCGGTCGCGAGGCTTTGGGATCAGCCAGGGCGGCGATGACTCGACCCAGCGTGGTGAGCGACTTGTTGATATTTCCTCCTTCACGAAGTCTCTGACCCGTCGCTTCTGTTGCCTTGGCTCTTTCTGACCCTGCCAGGTCCACCAATCTGATGCGAGCTAATCGTTCTGTCGTCTCGTCTGTCCGGTAGTCATGGTGTATCTGCTTGAGCATGATGGTGAAGACTGCGTGTGAGCGTGAGGATGTGTCGTTCATCTTGGTGCTTGCTACCGTGCGCGAATTGTCCCCAATCCTCATGTACTTTAAGATCTCGCCATAACTCTTCACCTGGATCTCTGTCAGGTCTTTCACATACGGTCCTTCGACTGGTGACTCTCGGATCTTCAGATAAGAGGGTGGATCGGTCCGCGGCTGGAACAAATCTCGAACGTGTTCGTTGTACACTTCAAAGTACGACACCCTGACACTGTAGCTCACATTGGCACTTTCACAATTCTCGATGCGTTGAAAGAGGTCTTCGCATGTCCGTGGGATGAGTCCTGGCTGATCTGGTGTGCCCATCATAGTATAACTCTTCCCTGATCCGGTCTGGCCGTAGGCAAAAATACAGGTATGGTAGCCTTCGAAATTGTGGTCCAGAAACTCTTCTCCGAGACAGTTGTACACGTCTTCTTGGTGCGCATAATGCTCGTCTTCTAGGTCGTGCGACCAGAAGGACTTGTCGAATGTGAATGTTTTCTCTTCCACCACTCTTCGTGCCTGCGTGCGTGAATTCGCAGGATCGGTACCGGGAGGAGCAAACAATCGCGTAGTCTCTGTCGTTGGGTCCATCCCGATTAGACATTCTGCTCCCCGTTCAACCTCTGTGCCGGGCGTTAGCTTTCAGCTCTTCTCTTATCCAATGGATGTCCCTGACCTCGCGGCAAGAAGCCTCGAACTCTCACCACAACTTTGACATTCCCTCCCGGCAAACCCATGCTGCTGCTTGGTCGGCTATCGTCAACGACCACAGGTGTTCTACTCCGAAGCGATGGGCTTGATGCGGTGCTTCCATTGTTGGCCACCAATGTCTTGCCTTTCTTTCGTCCTCCCGCTCCTATATGCGGTGCCATCCAGTCCCTGGTTATAGGTGACAAGCTGCGACACTCTTGAATCGCAGCCGAATATCGACGTCAAAAGAATGCGTACGAAGCACTCTGTAAGTGCCTGCGCTTAAGGAAATGTTGTTCAAATCGAGCCAAGGCTGGTTGGGGCATTTTCCTACCGACGTGGCAGGAGAACGCCAATGGGTCGGGGTCGGGATAAAACAAATCCCCGTCATAGATTGTTGCCACGACAACCCGGCCGCCAAGCTTCACCGGGAGTGCCTGGCTTATGAGGCCTTACGCTTCTTCGCCGGCCGAAAGTTTGAATAATGGGTTTCGCTTGTCATCCAGCGCTTTCGATGCCCTGGCTGACGCACCATTTGCCGCCTAGGAAATTCACCCTATTACTTCGTACTTTTCATGTGTAGTCACTGAGGCAATCAAACGTCCAGCAAACAGAAATTCTAGTGAAACGTCCTACCATATCGGGCTGGCATGGATGTCGAATTGTATATCTATGATCTATCTCAGGGCATGGCGAGGCAATACTCGCGTGCCCTGACCGGCATGCAAATCGATGCAATCTATCATACTGCGATCGTCTTTGCTGGTGTTGAGTACTTTTTTGGACAAGGCATACACCGCAAAATACCTGGCTCAACACACCATGGGCGACCTATGAGGATTGTACATTTGGGAAGGACGGAATTGCCACCAGAACTCATCGATGAGTACATGGAATCTCTTGAAGCGATTTATACCCCTGAGTCGTATGATCTGTTTCTTCACAACTGCAACAACTTCACTCAGGATCTAGCGGTGTTCCTGGTGGGGAAGTCAATACCGGAAGAGATCCGAAATCTGCCTGAGGCCTTCCTCCAGACACCCATCGGGCAGATGCTTCGCGGACAGCTTGATCAATCGATGAGACAGATGACACAGGCTCCAGATGCTGCGGCTGGACAAAACCCTCAACGACGGCCCGCTGCCGCCCCCAACGGTGTCCGAAAGCAATCCGTGACAAATGGCACTTCCCCTCAACTCAAACATTCGCCGGCAGCATTTGCGAACGGCAGCGTGAGGCCACCCCAACCTGGAAAGGTGCACTATCCCAAAAACACAACTGAGTTGGACAGATTGTTGAAGGCTGCTGAGACTAGTTGTGCCGCGATCTTCTTCACCTCAGCCACTTGTCCTCCTTGCAAATTCCTCTATCCAGCTTATGATGAGCTGGCCTCAGAAGCGGGGGACAAAGCTATGCTTATCAAAGTCGATGTAAGCCAGATCCATGATATTGCTGTGCGCTATCAAATCAGGGCAACGCCGACTTTCATTACTTTTTTGAAAGGGAAAAAGGAGCAGGAGTGGAGCGGCGCTCACGACGCGAGGCTCAGGGGAAATATCCGAATGCTTGTCCAGATGGCGCATCCTCGACATCCACACTTTGATTTACGACTACCGAGCTTACAGGCAAAGGTTCAAATTCCCATATTGTATGGTAGAGTGCCTCCAATGGCAAAGTTGTTGAGCAAGATAGGCGTACCAGCAGATGACCAAGCGGTGCAAGACCTGGTCAAGTATATTCAGGCGAGAGACAAGAACGGCGTGGCAGAGACAGCAATACCTAATCTTCAAAGTTTTAGCGACTGGTTTGCTGCTCGATTCGCGCAGCTGCCTGCAGAGGTACATTTCGCAGTAGTCGACCTCGTTCGCATTGCAGCAGCTGACACGAGAGTGGCAAGCTTCCTTGCTGCAGAGCCGCAAAACCGAACACTAAGTCTGATCGCACCTGACAATGCTGACTTTTCCTCCAAGCCCTACAACATGCAGGCAGTCACTCTGCAGCTCTTCTGTAATTTATTCGGATCTATCGTCTTCCAAGACGCCTTGCTCGATCCGACAAGCAGTTTTCGCAGGATTATCGAGCAACTTGCATCGGGATGCATGTTGGCTGGAAACAGTAATGCCAGGTCGTTAGCTGCAGCACTGGTATACAACCTAGTAGCATATGACCACAACGAACGGCTTGATGGGCGACGAGATCGGTTGGACATCTCAAGCATGAGCGACCTTGAAGCCGCACTGATCCAGGCGATCATAAATGAAGACCAAAGTAGAGAGACGTTGCATGCTTTGCTGTTGGCGTTGGGCTTGATTCTGTACTCTGGACCTGCGGATTCAGCTGCGTGGGAGCTATGCATGGCTATGGAGTTAAGGGATGCGCTGAGAGCAAAATCAAAGATGGAGCAGTTTGCCAAGGAGCCTCTGCTAAAGGAGATCGGCGAGGAGTTGTTGGCGAAAGGGGGATCAGCTTCGTGACAGCTCTGATCCAATAACGCTTAATATAGATTGATGAAACAGACCAGTTCCACTTGGCTATCACAATGCTGATTCATTGAGTTTCCAGATTTTGAGCAGGTCCGGCCCCTTGTCTCGCATCTGCGGCGGTAGCAGTGCTTCTCGTTCGTTGACCGTAAATGTGCGTTGTCCGGCAGCAGTGGCAATAACCCGCTCTGTCTGATGAAGGCTAATGCTACTTAGATGGTCTCATAATGTCAGCGTAATTCCTCAGTGACCGTATACGTGAAACACATACCTCTATGGAGAGCCAACTCCCAGCAAGGCTCCACTGAGCCTTCGCACAAATGCGGTGCCTTCCAGCAGCGAAGCTTTCCGTCACAGCCTCCTGCATAAAGATCTTGGTTGTAGTCGTCCTCGTCAAATGCAAGCTCAACGTCCATTCGCTGGTTCGTCATTGCGTTCCTGCCGACAGCCCAAGATAGGAGCTGGCCTGTTTTCCGAATATCGTAGATCATGACACCTCTGCTTTTTCGCTCAACCACAAACAGATACCTTCCGCATCTACTCCAAAGCACTTGGGTGATGCCATTGCCAGCAACAACAGCATCTGCTTCAGTACTGGAAACTGAAAAAACTCCAATACACTGGCCTTTGCCAGAAGCATCGTAGAGCCCAATCGAGCGATTCAGGGTCCCAGCTGCGAGCACATTGTACTGTCCGTCGACGTTAAGAGCGGATACGAGGCCTCTTAGCCAAGTCCCATCATTTGACCACGAGTTTTTGCTCCTCTTTGGGCCAGTCTTCATCGAAAATACTGGACCTTCTCCTGGTCTTGCTATATCGAAGCTCGATATCAAACTGTCCGACCCGGCAATGAAGCTGTCTCCATTGTCTGCGAAAAGCACTGCCTGTGGCTTAATGAACGCTTCCGTGGTAGGGCTGACCAAGGGATACGATGCAACGAGGCTTCCGCTCAGAGCAGAGCTTAAGCGAATGGGGTGTTCGCTAAGTGTTGAAAGCACGAGGGCAGTAGCGGGCTGCTGTAGGTCGTAATTGGGATAGCATGCGAGAGCATTGACGGGTTCGAAAGACGGAATCCAGGAGTACGGCTTGAGATTTATCGGCCCATCGCGCTCGTCCAATAGGTCTGGGGGAATGACGAAGGTTCTGATATGATTGTCTGCTGAGTTTGTAATTACGCATGTCCCATCGGGTGACCATTCTGCATGTTTGAAAAAGTTGTTGTCTAATTCAGTTTCAACGTTTCGTCTTTTTTCAAATGCAGCCGGAGTGTAGGCGAGGAGTTTGGAAGTGGTCCGGCTGAGGGATTTTCCGGCCTGATCATCCATGTTGATGAGTGTCTGACGAGACACCGTACCTGTCTGAGGATACCGTTCTCATTGTGCCCTTTTCTTGGTTGTGGCTCGTATTCTTGCGATATTATGTCCCAAAGTGGCAGAACAGTGCATTAACTCGCGCTATAGGCTTTGAACAGGAAGCATCATGCAAACTCAAACCTCACGCAAAGAGGGCACACAGGGCATTATGGTACGAGAGGTAGGCGAATATTGACGCCTTAGGAATCAGGCATCTAAGGACAGTTTGAATTTGAACGCGTCCATGCGCGTCTGGCCCGTTAATTACTGCCATCACATCGCTTCCTCTAATCGAGGTCCGGGCTTTTACATGCAGTGATTGTGTCGGCGTTCCGTCTCCTTCAAGAATTAATCAAGTGAGAGGCAAGATGTCTCTATTTGGGAGCAGCACCACTAAGCCAACACTCAACCTTGGTAATCCCGCCAATAATGCCAGTGCGAACGCTGGATCAAGTTCATTGTTGTGAGTTGAGATCGCTATGCATCAACTTTTTGGAAGCTCTTGCTGACGACGATGATAGTGGCAGACCATTAGGAAGTACTCCTTTTGGAGGTCAAGCGTCTGGCGTGAGCCAATTTTCTACACAACAACCAGCTCTCGCAACTTCTGCCTCTACTACTACTCCCCAAATCGACCTTGCACATATTCGAAATACTACAAAGTTCGACCACCTGCAACAGCTCCTGCAGCAAGAAATTCAGGGACTGGATACCGCAATCCTCAACCAGCAAACGGACTGTGATCAGGGACTTGGCGGGGTCATACCTAACGTACTGGACACTGGTTCACAACTAGCGCCAGCAATAGATTTCCTCAATACCAAGTTGGAAGAGCTGGAAAACGGGTTAGAGAATGACGCTGAAGCGATAGTATCGTTTCGAGATACAGATATGAAAAAGGACGAAGGCGAGCTCAAGTGTGTGTTCAGAAATATCGACAGACTGAAGGTGCCGCGGCAGTACCAAATTGCGGGAGGGACTGTTAACGGCGTGGGAGGGACATCGATACTTGGATCAAGCTCCGTGAACAATACAGGCTTGAGTGGCTGGTGGAATCAGCCACAAAACCTAAGGGGCGCAAGATCAACGTCTGGTATCGGCGCACAGTCCTTGCAGCTCGTGAGCGAAGATGCAGATGATGGCAGTTCACTTGGACCCAAAACGATGGTCGACCTCTTCGACTCGAGGGCTGAGGAATTTAAAAAGTTAAATGACGAACAGAAGCGACTACTATCCGAGATCGAGGATTTTATCGACGGAATTGAAGATAAGGTGGTTCTTAAAGAGCGCGAGGTTAATGATCGGCTAAATTATGGCGATGCCAGCGCAGCAGAGAGAGCTTACGAAGAGAAGCAAAGAACGATGAATCAACTTGGCTTTGTCTTTGGGGAGGTCCAACGAGGCCTGTACGAAGTGGCGGAGAAGGTTGGTGTCACAAGAGACGGTATTGTTGAGCTTGGTATGATGAGATGAATGACCAGAACATGGTGCTAGTCAGACAAAGCCAACCTCCACGAGCCTTCAGCAGCCGTACAAACTCGATCAGTTTCCTGTCTTGAGCATCCTGGAACTTTGCTTGGTGTCAGCCGTCACTGTCCCTGCCAGCTTCAACACTTGTTTAGGTCTTTGTTATTACCAACGCCGGCAGCCAGCTAAGCATGATTGACTCGCACGCAGAACACGAAGTCAATTGACATTCAATAATCAAGACTACTACAGTATTTTCGAGTTGAACACTAGCCATATCGTACTGGCTGTTCCTCAGATACATCACAAAAAGACGGAGGTTCCTAAAGCGACGGCGCCCTTTCCCGAAGACCGTGGCATGAGACGCCTATCTCCGCATCTCCTCCATCAACGAATTACGATGATGAATTCTAAAACAAACATTCCACTTTTGTACAGTTGAAGCCCAAAGTATTCTAGCTTGAGTTGTGCTGCGATGTGCCTAATGCCTTGATGTCAGGCAGGCAAACGGATATGGCATCATTGCTGCGAAGGAGCAGATCGATTTAGTAGGGGTTTGGCAGAACACCTGACCTGGTCATTTGCGTAAAGCGACAACTTCGTCGGTCGCTCTCACCGATACAGGCCTCGGTGCAAAGGGGTGTGAGTTGTGTCGCAACCTCTTCCACAATGAATGCGAGCACGCCACGTAGCCGAGGTCGCCGTCAGTCACAGGATCCTTTGAGCAGGACTACTGTCGCGTGCCATCGGTGCAGGGGGCGCAAACAGAAATGTTTAGGAGTCGCTCCCTATCCATGTATGAGCTGCGAAAACGTAGGAGCTGACTGTATCTATCCTGATCAGCCGAAAAGGATATTTGTATCTGAGAAGGAATGGAACGACCTCCAAGCTCGAGCAGAAGCTGCGAACTCGACACAATCCTCCTCTACCGATCTGGCCTCACCGCCGGACACGAACGAAAATGAAGCTAACGAAGATGACTGGTGGTTTAAAAACCGAGAAATCCTGATTGTAAGCAGAGCCGGCGAACATCGTGCCCTCGGAGCGGCATCCTCCACATATATTGCCAGCCAGCTCATTCCTGCGAGTAGAGGCAATGTAGCGTTCGATGTATCTCCTCTACATCATGCAAATATTGCTTTGAGGAGGGACATGGTACCAGATATGCCAAAGCTGCCACCATTTGACACGGCCAAACGTTGGTACGCTGCACAATTTGCGTACATCGGATCAATCTTCTCATTCATACAGCCCAAGTATTTTGACGAAAGGCTCGCCGAGGTGTACAGTCGCCTTCCCGATACCAGCAACCGCGAGGACTGTTTATTATTCTGTCAGATCCTGTTAATCATGGCTTTTGGTCAACTCTACTCACTCAATGCGTGGATGAGCACTGAAGGCCCTCCTGGCTTTTCTTACTTTCAGGCAGCCCTCAAGTTACTGCCAGATATTCATGAAGAGGGTTCTGTAATCTTCGTTGAGGTGCTTGGGCTGGTTTCGTATTTTATGCAAATTCTTAATCGACGTGATGCTGCCTTTCTTTACAGCGGACTAGCTGTTCGCATGGCTGTGTCGCTAGGGATGCATCAGGAGGTGACCAATTCGGTGATGGATGCTGTCGAGCTCGAACACAGAAGACGTGTCTGGTGGAGTACTTATTCCATGGACAGAATACTTTCGGTCAAATCTGGTAATCCAATCTCCATTCATGATGAAGATACCGATGCTGCTTGGCCCTCTCCCCTCGCTGAATTGGACCTCGATCCAGCCCATCCCAAGATTCTGTCACATTATTCACAATTATCACGAGTGCTTGGCAAGATAGGAGAAGACATCTACAGGAAACGCCACCGGTCAGGGACGACTCTCTTAGCGTCGGTGCAAAGCATCATGGACGATCTTGAGACCTGGCTGAAAGGAATTCCTCACGAGCTCAAGCTTGATTTCACTAGCATTCACCACCATATCTCGAGGCAAGCTGTTTCCACATTTCTCCACTACTACCAATGCGTGAACATGACCGGAAGGCCTTTACTGTTTAGAGTGTGCCAGAAGAGATTAGAGGCCCTAACAGCAGGCACTGCACCTTCGGCATGGCAAGAAGGTTTAAGTACCAATGTAATTCATGTCGTTAGCAATTCCATCGCGGCAGCACGGACCGCCACGACCGTAATGGATGCTGCTTCAAAGCACGATCTTCTTGCGACATATGGATTTATGGATGGAGAACATGCCTTTTCTGCAGCGTTGGTGCTTGTCATGGCAAACGTTGCCTTTCCTTTCAACGACAGAGATGCTAATGCCATGGAACTGGCGCTCTCTTTATTGAAGCAAATGGCAAACAAGGGAAATGAGTACATCAGAGCTCGACATGCTTTACTCTTGAATCTGCAGAGTGCCCTCAGCCGTCAGTCCAAAAGCCGTCCGACCATGAACGACCCAAAGCCGGTTTCATCGAGCAGTGATGGTAGCAATCGGGATTTTGATAATCAGGTCGAGTCAGTGGACGAAGGATTTTCGTCGCCTCCTTCGTTTCAGCATTTTCAGGATCTATCGTTCAATATTGACATCGATGACACAGACGAGTTCTGGGATCAATTTTCCGAGCAAACACAAATAGGCATGAGCAATGAATGGGTCGAGAGTGCCTTTCAGCATGAGAACGCTGCCGGCTTCGGCGAAATTTAGCGATCTGGTCCATTAGCCTCGTTGGACTGCAGATCACGCAGCCCATCAATCGCATATAGTATGCAAGATAAGATCGACAGGCACTGGGTTGAAAAGCTGAATAGGCTACGAAGCACCAAGCACGGCGGAAACAGCCGTGCCAACTGTGAGATCATTGCAATCCCCATGACATCATCGCAACCAAAATTTTGGCCAAGCAGAAAAGCGGTTCCAGAGTGACGGGAGTACATGAGAGAACACTTCCCATTTCCCACATATTTAGGCCAGTTGAGCTTTTCGTGATTTATACTTCGATCAGATAAACACCTCGAGTCGGTTTCTTGAAGTCAATCGACAAAAAAGCATCTCACAGTCAACATGTCCGCCTCAAACGTTGGGAATCCTCAAGTGTACGAAGCTGGCGATCAGCGAGTCCCTCCCGATTCTCAGAAGCCTGAGAAGCAGTCCCATCCCTATGACGAGGGTCCACCAAACGCTCACAAGGATAATGACTCCAGTAAGTAGTCGGCCTCATGGATTTCCAAACCTTCGTTTGCTGACGACTTCGAAGAGGATCAACGATCGATTGCGAACAGACTCAACGCAGCAGGCCCTCAAAATGACTCTAGTTCGGGTAAGGGTGATGCCGAGTCCAGGGCTGCCCAAGAAGATCCCACACTTCCAGCAAAATTGCACGGCAACAAGCCGTCAAGGGGCGCTCAAATCGATGCGGAAATACAAGCGGAAGAGGAGGCAATACTCGCCAAGAAGGGTGCTAAGTGAGGCACTGGAAAGGCGGCTGGCCTAAAGATCCCTTATACTTGCCGTTGCGCGGCCCCGATTATCTGGTTGATCAAGAGTAAAGATTCGAACATCATGTTCGACCAACTGTTATCTCCATTCTCGCTGCTGGTGTCACACAGATGTTGACAACATGTTAATGGTTGCATTACCCAGGATTGCTCATCAGGAAGAGCAGAAATGACGGGTTCGACTATCATCGCGGAGTTGAAGTGTCTCAAGGCTGGAATTATTTGTAATTTTCAGTGTGCTACAATGACCCAAGCCCGCCGTGTGGGCCTCGCCGACAAATTTATGTATAGAGGATCTATGTTTGGCTGAGGTAGCATTGCCCATAAAATCATCATGATAGAAATGATTTCCCTGTGGCTTTCCTTCGCGTCCTTCTGCTTTATCGCTTTACCTGGTCGAAATGAATTTTAAACCCAAGTTGATCATGTTAAACGGTACGAAACGAGTAACTCGTCACTGCACGTTGCACACGGACTCGGAGCTCGTTGAGTCTAGAAAACCTAAGGCGCTCTAATGCTCTCATAACTTCGACTCTTTCCCCTCTAAGCATTTCTGCACTAGCTGCACAATTTCCTCGGCAGCACCCCAGCTGAGCTCAAACCCTCTTCCGCCGGCGCCGTAGCCGTGGACAACCTTCGCGTTGCCTAGATCCGGCAGGAATAGCGCATCATCTTCAATCTCAACCCTCATGCCGCCTTCCCTCCACGGCCTGCGTCCCACATTGTCTCCCACGATGTCAAAATCATTTACATTGTCAACAAACTCTGGAAAGAACATTGCCGCGTTTTCTAGGAGCTTTATGCGCTCCTCTGGTCGAGCGCTTGTCTCAGAATCAGAGATCTGTTTGGTGCCGCCTACGATCGTGCCTCCTCCTAGTGGGCGAGGGATAAGGAATGACCAAGTGCCGTCGCTGCATTGACGGGTTATAGTCTTCGAAAACGGCTGTCTTACGAGCACGGTCTGGCCCCTAATGATTTTCATCTTGGAATCAGGCTTGGCGCCCACCCCCGCCCCCGAGCAGTTGACTATTATGGGCGTTATCCGAGATCGTGACGAAGACTGAGATTTAGAATATAGGACGTCGTCAATATCTGACCAGCTGTTGAGGTGTCGCTTTATGGTAGTGCCTCCATTGTCCAAGAATCTGCGAAGCAGATTTTGACAATAGACATGTACATTCACGACGTAAGTGTCGTACTCGCATCCCCACTGCACAGTGCCTCGCTGGTTGCCTATCTTTGCGTTCAGTACATCGAGTTCATCCTGATTCAAGACGCGGAAATTGTCGTCATGGCTGGCGTATGCGTCTCCTGTTTTCAGACTCAGGTTCTCTATTGGGGGCGTTTCGAGGTATTCAACAGCTGGCACAATTTGTACCCCCATGTCAGGCTCTGACCGTGCGAGCCTCTTCATGATGTCAGCAGTTCGTAGCGCCAGCCTGTGCTCATTTGCCAGCTGTGAGTAAAATTGCTGCTTCAAGCCACTCTGGGTGAGGTAGGAGGGATGAGATGGCGAGATATAAGGGATCGGACGGTAATGAGCGCCTGCCCACATTGAGGCATAATTTGGTGAGGGAGATGAGGAGGCAGCTGACTCAGTTGGACTGGGGTATGGGAATTCGGAGGCAACCATCGTCACATTGCTGTGAGGTTGTTGTTGTTGAAGCAAGGTTGCTGTTGTCAAGCCTATCACTCCGGCGCCAACCACGACAATTGTCCGATCGTAATCCATTTTGTATGAGATAGTGAAGATTAAAAGGAGTTACCGGTTTAGTGGAGGATTGAATCTAGTGTAATGGTGGTCTCTCCCCATCAGCCTATTCGGTATCTCTAGTTCCAAGGTGAAAACATACCATCAGCTATGCTAGTTCAACCTAAGTTCAATGTCAACCTCGTCTTCACTGGTTCCGGGGTCTAGTATGCAGACACTAGGGACCATGCCCAAGTATGGTCCGGTTCGTCTGTCGCGGCCGCTACGAACCCTAATAAATTACGTTGGTAATCCTTCCCCTTAAGTTACAGCGCCGCTCATAACATGAAGCTGCGGCTTCGTAGCAATCCTTGACAAGATAAATCGCTAATAATCCTCCTGAGTCGTTGCAGAACTAGCCCCTGACTGCTGTTCAGAGTACGAAGCACTGTATCATTTGTGAGAAGCACCTGGCCGAGGTCGCTAAACCTCTTGTGGAGCATGAAGGATCCACTAGTGGTATCCCTGCATAGCTTCGCACACCACAAACTTGAAGGGCAACAACACAAGTGTGCGAAGACACGAGGAGTCGCAGATGCAAAAGCCAGTCATTTATCTCTTCGCGCGCCTGATCGATACCACAATCAGAAGATAGCCCATGGCTTGTGACAAGAGGATCTTGCCAGCGACAGAAACCGTTGCTTCAGATGTCATGCTGAAACTCTAAATTGATCTGCACTGGAAGTCTCCTCCCGCGAATCGTATTTTGTCCCCATCTGGAAACTCGAAGGCATCATACTTTGGCATGAATGGACTGAAAAGGTGGCGAACGCGTCCTTCTACGCTCGCCAACAATTTCTCCCAAATCTGACTTCATGTTAAACAACCACAACTCGGCAAGCAGACTATTTCCTCGAACGCAGCTTTTGCTCGTGCCCTTGCCGTCAACCGGCTTGCGAGTCAATGAATACAATCAATTAAAGATCAAAGCAGCGTTCGACCTTGTCTACGCATGAGCTGGCATGACTTGGTCTCACATTCATTGGCTGACAGTAGCCATAGAAACGTTTGCGGTTCTGCAATGACCGTTGGTCTTCGCAGTGCATACGAGCAAGTGGCTAGTTCACTGGACACCTCCGAGTCTGGTGAAAATATTGCGGGTGCCGTCATATTTTTTTTTGCTTATATAATTGCAGCTCTGGCATTCACGGGTCTGATTCTCTCGAGTCTAGCAGATCTAACAAGATTCTCGAAATGATGCGTCAGGGGTGAAGAATACATTGCGACCGAGCAACATACTTCGCATCATTTTTCCGGCTGCCGCCTTCGCCAGCTTCGCCTTCCTGTCTTGGAGCATGCTAAATTTCTTGCTTGTCTCTTTTGATGAGTGGGCTGTTGGCCACCCCGGACACGCTGTGAAGGCCCGAGGATTTGCATCTCAGCTGCGAGAGTTTGTTCGCTCCGTTTGGTGCTGGGCCACAGGTTCTACACTTTTCCTGACATTTGCAGAGGATTTGTTGGCGGATGCTAAAACGTGGAGGGCGAGTTGTTTGTCGCTGCTATACTCCTATGGGTGGAATTCATGGATGGCCGTCCTCGGTAAGCTCTTCAACAACGCCTACATGTCTTGATAATTTGGTCAATGCTTTAACTGACGAGCATTCAAGGAGCCCGTTACGAGATCCCACATCTATGGGCCTATTTTGTGTTGGACCAGATTTTGCCTGTTTCATTTTCTCAGAATCTCTTCTACACAGCCGTCGTGCTATCGAAAGCGAACCCCAGCGAGCGCCATCTGACAAATGGCGTCTATGCGACGACAAGACTCCCGGTTATGTTTTTGTACATAACGCTATTGTTCCACATTCCAGGCACGAAAAGCACCACGTTGTTCCTCCCGAACCTCTTCGCACTGAGGCTTCTATTTTGTTTGCGCCATATCTGATAGAGGTTCTCGCTTCACGAACCCAAAGGTTTGTTGAAGCTAGATCGTATGAAAAGCTTCGAAAGTTAAACATTCGATGCTCGCTAACCTTATTCACAAGCGTTCTATTCAATCTCATCCAGCCTGTCGTTTGGGCGCCAATCAGGACGACCGACAAACCGAATCATGCAGCTACTGCTCTGTCAGATGATATGTTCATCGGAGTCTTCAGCGCTGTAGTCTACATTGTGGGAAGAGCAAAGTGACTTGATAATTTGTGGGTCCAATCGCCCTGCTCAAAGTTGTGGCACCTACCCAGCTGGTGGTTGAGCGTGATGTGGTCTCGTCGACAGGGAAGTAAGCAGTATTTGGCGATTAGCACTGCCAGTGCAACTCCGATATCCAGGGTCACCTCTCATCGGAGCGGACGCTCTGTGATGACTCGTTCACGTCTTGGGCTCCCTCAGACATCGAGGCTCGAGTTGAAGAATCCGTTGGCGCGATATTGAAGATCTGTGCTGCAGGTGGAAGATCCTCAGCTCCGTCAATGACAAAGTTTATCGATGCGAAAGCCTCTTCGATGGACGGATTGGCACGGCGGGCATTCCTGACATGAGCGGCGAGCTGCGACAGGTCCACTCCAGACTGGATCGTTGTCAACAAGGAAAACACAGCTTCCGAGTCTCCTGCCCGCAAAGTGGCTACAATTCCACCAAGAAGCTGTTGATGTTTGTCAAGATTCGATTGCGTCTCGAACAAGTCCTGCAAATTTCGTTGATTGGCGATCTTTCGTCTTTGGTCAGACGCCAAATCGTACACACAAGCACTGCTTCGACTTGAGCATGCGTCGCAGGGGCTCGTCCCCGAACACTGTCGACCTCATATCAGTAAGCCGCTGTTGGATAAGAAGCCCAATTACTTTACTCTCGTTTTCCTCTGCTTGCATGCGCCGCAAGCCGTTGATATCTTGCGGGGTTTCGGCGCTGCTTGTGCGGAACTCATCTCTGACTCGCCTAGAGACGAACGGGGTATAAGTGGCCTTGACATGATCGTTCGTTCTAGAGAAAGTAGAAACAAGGCGTGGTCAGTCTTTATAAAGTATTTCCTGGTAAGGCAAATGACATTCATGTAGGTGTGGCGCGTTTACTGTTGGTTTTCTCTATCCACTGAACTAATGCACATGATCTGGGAATGACCGCTCTAAAAAGAAACAGGCTTGCCACGACTGACTCCAGAATGAAGACCTGCAGTGCGGCGAATGGGGCCGTTGAACCTGTGTGTGCGTGCTCGACGGAGTTTTTATCCGTCGCCCCCTCCAGCAGGTTAGGGTGGGTGTAATTCCCCTCCAACCACATTAAGCTATACGTTCTATACATGCACCCCTCAGATAATCGTGGGATGCCACTGGATCGTTATTCGGGATGTAGTCTCTCTCAAATCTGGAGAACTGGCACGAGTGACGTCTACGCCCTGGGGCCGGACACTAATTATGACGTCGGATGAAGATCATCCAGATGCGTTGGAGCCATTTATAGCCGCGAACTAAATGTGTCGACGCATCGAAAGTGCGACTTTTACAGAGGCGGTTCAAATCCAGCACGCAAAGAGTGGTTCAAGACTATACCGGTTGCAAGATGGCAACCTAGAAACGGCCAAAAGCGGTGCCAACTTAGGCAATAGCCAGCCATACGACTTTTGGCGCATTGGTCAAGGTTTAAGATGTGCATCCAATCCTTTGCTCGAGTGGGAGACAAGCTTGAAGTGTCAGGATGTGCACGTTCAGACAAGTCTATTGTGCCTCCATCGGCGACCATCGTGACTCGCGTGATCGATTAAAGACCCCTCTCACATTTTCTTTGGTCTAGAGAGTCGATTTGCATCGGCAGACTCTTTCTACGCGTATCAGTGACCCAGAACGCAGTCAAAGACATCATGCTAGTTCATCAGGGCATATCTAGCAAAATAGCCTGGCTGCTGCGCAGTTCAGCCTTTGGAGCTGACCAAGTCAGTTCCACACTGGGAGCAGGCATCTGGATCGATGCACACAACGCCGTCACAGCAAGTCCCTGTCAGGCAAAGATACCCATCGTGCCCGCCGCTCCTACAATCATCGCCAGCCTCGCAACCCTCGGCAAAGTTGTCACACTCCATCAGCTCGAAGGCCACAAATAATCCGCTGGCGGTCCTTCCGCAAGCACAGAATGAGCCGGGAATCTTGGAGGCTGGCAGGAACCGGTAAGTTATCATCACTGGTTTAAGCGTGAGTTAGTATGTCAAATACTAGAGAGAATCACGTCCTTACCGATCCAGTGGTTCAGCCACGCCCATGGGACAATGTACAGCCAGAACATTTGCGACCAGGACTTGAGCCAAGTCTTGAGCAGGTAAAGACATGCAATGGAAAAGCAACCCATGTCAGACAGGAGAATCGAAAGATGCTCTGAATCCCTGAAACGTGATCCCCAAGGATCGAAGTGACTGCTCCGCCAGGCTGATTGGGTCGGCTTGCCCACTGCGGTGGGTGCACAAGTGATATTGGACATCACGTACCAATTCCAACCGATCAGCTGCTGGAAGATGATTCGAAGGAGAAAAACCGCTGGCGTGTCTTCAGTCAATTCGCTTGCACGCTCGGAACTCAACCCCAATTTTGCAAGATACTCACCTTTTCGTGTCGGCACGTAGTTATGGTCATTCTCCATGCTATTGGCGTAGATGTGATGGCGTCTGTGAGTGCTTTTCCAGGAGAAGTATGGATTAAGTAGGAAGGAGTGTATGATCCACCCAACAACGTCATTGACAAGACCGTGCTTGCTGGAAGCACTGTTTCCGCATTCATGAGCAAGAACCAAAAGTCCAGTAGAGACGATGCCCTGAGAGAAGCCGTGGAGGTTTACCAAGGGATAGTAGAGCCATTTTGTAGCCCATAGCGTTGAAGGAGAAGGAAATCATCAGAGCGGAGTAGGTCAAAGGGACGGTTATAGATGAGGTTCCTTGCGACAAGACAGCGTCCGTATATTTATCGGAACATTCTCGTTGCCGGCGCTTAGCCAGCTCCGTCTCGGCAATGACAACAAAATCATCTTGAGCTCGAACGATGACCAGTAAAGGATAACTCGCCAAACTCTAACGAAGAGGGTGTCCAGCCATTGCAACTTGCATGAATCCGGGTCTAGAGTCTGCTCGGGATGTCAAACAATGTCGAGTCCACTAGTGAGATCCGAGAGATGCCCTACCTTCACGTGCCAGACTTCACAAAGCTCTGCCGACATGGCACGTCTTCTTCAGTCTAGCCTGTGTTTCGTAGTCAAAGATTAATAATCCTTGGTCAGGCCGTCGACCTTGCATGTTGGGGGCATAGCATTGCGAGTCAGATATCACTGTACTCACCGTACCGACTTGACAAGCCTCCAGCTAAGTATGCTGTCTGCTTCACCAAGAAACAGCCCCTTATTCCACTAAAGCCAGGCAGTCAATTGCGACCGAGAGAGTAAAGAGATTCCTTCTAGCGACTGTGAGGCGCTGATTTCAAACACGATGCAAGGAAAAAAGTAATTGAATCATTGGTTGCTTGGATAGCACGAGCTAACGTGTTTTGGGCTCAATGGGTCATTGTGAAATTATGTTTTTTTGGCTGCGGCTGATCCAGTGAACCCCAGTGACCCAATTTACTTTGTTACGAACCGTGACCAACAGGCGGCCATAGGAATGAGCACGGCAAGTTTAGCGGGGTACGCACTGCTCATCCTGATTCAGCTCTCCCCGTTGACTTGCTCGTCCCCTCCAAGCATTAGCAACTTTAACTGGATGTGCGCAGGAGCATTTTGTAGAGACGTCTGGCTCTGGCATCGCGACAAAAGCCGCTGAGCACAACATTAGCCTTTGCATTTGCCCATAATCTTCGAACCTTTTGATACCGTCACTCGATCATGCGATATTCTGGATTGTCTTTCGACTTATCAGCGCCTCGGTTTCCACTCGCATTCTACCTAGATCAGCGGCGATGTGCTTCTACTCATGCTTGCGCTCGCGTCGTGTCTCAGCTCTCGTTTGCCAGATCAGCTAACACTAACATTCAAAGGCGGTATACAGATACACGGTCGGCCCGGGTAGCAGCGAGGATGCAGTTAACTCTTATCGGCAATTCTGGTCGTGAGTACAGACATGTTCAAGTGCTACATCGTCACCCTAAAACGTCCCGTCTCGATATTTACCTCGCAACGTGAGTTCACAATTGTCATTCCTCAAATCCATCAGGAACAAGGGCTGAAAGCGAAAAACTGCTAGCTCGGACAACCAATTCTTTGTCCTGAAACCCGTCTCGCCCTCCATCTTTGGCCACTTACTCGAGTTCAACAAAGAGTTTAGCGATAACTCGCATCTGCGAACTCACGTTGGTTAAGAACTATCCACCTCTCCCGCTCAAGGTACGAAAGACGATTCTCAGGGAGGTCGGGCGTGGCTTAAAGGACATGCATGCGAGGAACTGGATACACCTTGGTATGGAATACTCCACTCATCCGGCCTTGTTTGCTGTTACCCTCGGCTCGTTGTTAACCTATCATTCTAGATCTGAAGCCAGATAACATCTTAGTCAATTGGCACATAGACAAAGAGGAAAAGTTCCACCTTGAAAAGGTAGCATTGGGTGATTTGGATGTCTCTTTAAAGCTAAAAGGCGAAAAGCTCTTTAATCACAGGATAGGAAACGTCATGTGGCGCAGCCCGGAAGGCCAACTGGGAAAGGGTGTGGGCAAGCATTCCGAGGTGTTTTCATTTGGACTGCTCGTGAGCTGAGTTTCAACAAGGCTGTAGCAGACGTACTGATTGAGATGCTAGTGCTTCTATGTTATCACGGGCGTGGAATGGCTCCATGCCGACTTTGCCACGTTAGAGGCTGAACCGGAGTCGGTGATTCTATTCAAGTTGCTTTCAGCCTTTGGCCCTCTACCAGACGGACTCGTAAAACATGTCAACGATAGTGAATTGGGGGAGTTCTTGAGAGCCTTGTGGCAAGCAATATCAGAGGACAAGACTAACGAAACGTTTGATAGCTGGTCATCAGATACGTTTCCCAACCTCGACAGCGAGGCAAAGAGGCTAATACTGAAGATGACGAACCTCGATCCTGCGAAAAGGCCATCGATGTCGGATATTATGGCTGATACCTACTGGATCTAGAAGGAGATTGGCTGAAGGAGTTTTCAAAGCCGACGTCGCAACTAAGGATGGCTTTTTGAGTCTAAATTTAGTTCTAGAGATCCATTGTTTCATCAACTTCTCGTCCAGCCTTCCATCCTTTTCTGGCAGCGACTACTATCTATTTCGATCGTTCTATCCTTCCGACGAACCGATGCAAGACTCCGCCCTCACCCCTCCAGCGGTACGAACCCATTAGCTCAAACAGCTACATGTTGTGTCTTGATACGATTGCCCTCATCGTCCTACAAAACGGCGGTGAAATGAGTCTTGCTGTCATTCTGGCGGTCACCAAAGCGACCTCCCCCCCCCCACAAACGGCCTTGTTGGGCATTACAGGCGTGTGAAGTAGTGAGGTTGGAGTAAACCTATCGGTTACTTAGCAATCAATGCACGTCCGTCGAAGTATCTCATCCAATTTCCTTTTCTCTCTCGCTCTCATCCGGCATCCCCACATAGGTACTCTTCATTTTTCGCCTGCCTACCTGGAACATTTTTGATTCACTTGCAATCATTCGCCAACAAGTACCACACGACGATAGGTGGTTCAAACCGAGGCTGAAATTCCAATATTTCGAATACATGTGGTTTTACTGTGGTTGAATCCATTCGGGCCTGGCGACTCATAACCTTGATCCAAGAACTACGTCATGGTCATAGTTGTTTCAGGGTGCAAGGATTCACCTTCAGGTAATTGGTCAGAAAATTTTGTTTTTTCGCGCCCGAAAGTACAACACTACAGATCTGTAGGCCTTTCTTCGGGCTCTTGCGACTAGTATTTTGGATGTTTGGTGTGCATTTGCCTTCTTCAACATATAGATTGTTAATTTTCTTCCAAGTACCTGTATTGAAAGGTGCTGGTGTTATTTGTTACCATGGATCAGGAAAGATTCCTGAGACAGCTGCAGATTGTGCTCGACCCCAAGAAAGGCGATGTCAAGGCTGCCACCAAAGTCTTGCAGGATGAATATTACAAGCTGCCGGAGGCTCTACTTTTCTTGATGCAGATCATCATATCTCATGATAGTCCAGATTTGAAGCAACTCGCCGCCACGCAAGCCAGACCATTGGTCGCAAAGCAATGGACCAGGCTTCCCAATCAGCAGAGGATATCTGCACGAAGCCAGCTGTTCCAGGCTACGATGGCCGAACAACATTCCTTAGCACGGCATTCTTCGGCAAGGCTCATCAGCGCCATTGCGAAGGTCGATCTTGAGGATGGTGAATGGGCCGAGCTCCCCGCATTGCTACAGCAGGCTGCAACGAGCGTGAATGCTGAAGAAAGAGCCGTTGGAGTATATCTATTATACAGTCTGTTGGAGACAATGGGTGACGGTTTCAGCGATAAGTTCAGAGCTCTCTTTGAATTGTTCTCAACGACAATTCAAGATCCAGAAAGTTTAGATGTGCGGGTCAATACTCTCCTTGCCGTCTCGAAAATGGCCATTGTCATCGATGCTGAAGAAGACCAATCTTCCGTGAAGGCATTCCAGAACCTGTTTCCAGCCATGGTGCAGGTTCTTCAAGACACCATATCAAACGGCAAAGATGAGCAGACAATGTTGGCCTTCGAGGTCTTCAATACTCTGCTTACGACAGAATATCAACTGATGCAAAAGCACTTCCAAGATCTGATACAGCTCATGAACCAAATTGCAACAGATAGACAGTTCTCTGACGAGACTCGAACACAAGCAATTAGTTTCTTGATGCAATGCGTCATCTACAGGAGACTAAGGGTCCAAGGCATGAAAATGGGAGAGCCTCTTACACGAAGCATGTTAGCTGTTGTCGCTGAAATTGAAGACATCAACGATGACGACGACATCACCCCTGGCCGTTCTGCGCTTGGTTTGATTGATTCGATGGCACAAAATTTACCCGCTCAGCAGGTCATTGCTCCATTACTTGACCAATTGCCTCAATACTCCAGTAGTAGTGATCCTGCACATCGAAGAGCTGGAATACTGGCTTTGGGATACTCCGTCGAGGGGGCGCCGGACTTTATTAGCACGCAACTTGCTCGAATCACCCCAATTCTCTTTCGCCTTCTCGAGGATGAAGATGTTTCCGTTAGGCAAGCAGCTCTTCAAACCATAGCCCGACTTGCGGATGATCTACCCTCGGATGTGACAAAGCAACACGAGATACTTATGCCACTCTTGGCTAAAAATCTGACTGCAGCAATGAACCAATTCCGGGGCGAGGACGAAGGCCCTGTCATTGACATTATGCGCTCCTCTGTCAGCGCGATTGATTCTGTTGTGGATGGCATGGAAGCTCAAGACGCGGTTCAGTACCTCGACAAACTTGCGCCATTACTCCAAAAGTTGATTGAGCACCCCGATTTCAAAATCAAAGGCTTAGCTGCAGGAGCCCTTGGGTCTCTTGCCAGCACAGTTGAGGAACCGTTCAAGCCATACCTTCATGAGTCGATGCACGCTATGCAAGGCTACATCACCAAAAAGGAAAGCGAAGAGGAGCTTGACCTTCGTGCCAGCTGTACTGATGCAATGGGAGAGATGGCAGTTGCCGTTGGACCGGCCGACTTCAAAAACTACGTCCAGCCACTGATGCAAGCTAGTGAAGAGGCGCTCAAACTTGATCACAGTCGTTTGAAAGAGAGCACGTATATCCTTTGGGGTTCTCTCGCCAAGGTTTACGAGGAAGACTTCGCGCCATTCCTTGGAGGCGTGGTCAAGGGCCTCTTTGAGTGCATTGATCAGGAGGAAGGAGAACTTGAGGTACAGCTTGGGGACAGTGCTAAAGATCTGCTGGGTAAAGAGGTCACCATAGCTGGGCGAAAGGTCAAGGTTGCTGATGCTGTTGACGATGACGATGAAGATGAAGATATTGAAGACCTAGACATTGACGAGGACGACAGCGACTGGGGTGATTTGACCACGGTGACACCGCTTTCTCTTGAGAAAGAGATTGCTGTTGAAGTAATTGGTGATGTTGTTGGCAATACTAAGACAGCGTACATGCCATATTTCGAGAACACTATATCAAAACTTCTTCCACTGGTCGAACACCCTTACGAAAACGTCCGAAAAGCTGCGTTCAGCACCCTCCATCGAGCATACGCTGCACTGTACGAGGTCCAAGAAGAGTCTGGGGCACAGCAAAAATGGGAAGCGGGACTGCCACTGAAGGTCAAGCCAGTTCCTGAGCTGCAAAAACTTGGCGATATCGTTATGACGGCTACAGTTACTGCTTGGGCAGATGAGGAAGAGACGTAAGTACAAACCCAAACAACTCTGTTGAACTATACCGTGATGAATACTATCGCTACCCAGCTCACTCTTACACACCCCGTGTGGATGACGCAGAAGCGATCTTCAACCCTCTGATCATCGACGTGGGATCCGAGAATCTACACAAATATTGAAATGACTTACGCTGACTATACTCTACAGAAGCGTAGTTTCCACAATCGCCCAAACCCTTTCCGAAAACCTGAAAATGACCGGGCCTTTCTTGATTGCTGATCAAGATCACCTTCGACAGGTCGTTCAAGTGGTCACTTCCTTGATCACGAAAAAACACCCGTGTCAAGCGGATTTGGCTGAAGAGGAACTTGATCTGGAAGATATGGACAGCACTGAACTGGAATGGCTTGTCATTGATTCGGCAATGGACGTCATCTCTGGCCTTGCTGCTGCTCTTGGCCCCAACTTTGGCGAATTGTGGAAGATATTCGAAAAGCCTGTCCTCCGTTATGCCTCTGGTGGTGAAAGCCTTGGAAGAGCCTCTGCTTGCGGTGTCCTTTCAGAGATCATTGTCGGTATGGGAGATGCCGTTTCACCAATTACCCCCCAGCTAATGACTATCCTCCTCAAACGCATGTCTGATGAAGACGACCAGACAAAATCTAATGCTGCCTATGCCGTTGGTCGCTTAGTGGAGAAATCTTCGGATACCGCAACACTCTCTAAGTCGTATTCGACAATTCTAAGCAAACTTGAGAACTTGCTCTCGATATCAAATGCTCGATGCAAGGACAACGCCGCAGGATGTGTATCTCGACTCATCCTCAAGAACAAATCAGCAGTTCCACTTTCGGACGTACTCCCTGCGCTCGTCAACATTCTCCCGTTGAAGGACGATTATCAAGAGAATGAGCCAGTGTGGAAGATGATCATTACGTTGTACCAGGAGCGTGACAGCCACGTGCAACGACTAACACCAAAATTGGGACCAGTCATGATGACAGTGCTTGGAGAGCCGTCAGAGCAGTTGACTGATGAAATCAGATTGGAGCTGAATCAGCTTGTTGATCATTTGAGAAGTCAGGGCCGTTAGGTTTGAATTTTGTCGATCCCGTCGATTCCGCCGATTGGAGGGACCAAGGCATGCACACTTGGTTGAAGGTTAGTGATGAAAAGATGGGGATTTTACGGCATGCCCTAACTTGAAGAGCATGTCGATATGTTTACGAGGGTGAGAATGATGATGACCATGTCGCTTGCGAGATTCGCCTAGAGTTATAGATCTGTCTAATACTGATACCCGCCATGATTGGATAAAATTGAAAAGTTTTGTATTGATGTACCTCCAAAGAGGCTGCAATTGTCCCGATGATCTCCCCACTCCTTACCCCTGCAATTGATTTTCGTGCCTGACCAGAGGACTGTCTCTGCGACCAGGCGCTAGCCGTGTTTGCGCTTGGGGAGGCCTATTTTAAGCATCGCAATGCCCAGCAACCCGCATGCCAGGGACAGATTTTTTGGACCTGAATGGTGGCGGGGCTGATCCATCGCGACCAATCATTGTCGCGACTCGACTGCGACTGGCCTGAAACAGGTTGCGGATTGGCCTCGGCGTTTCGTGCAGTCGTCAGATGGCACACGACTTCTTCGGTTTCGGTGGGGAAGGCTGTGTCATCTTCCAGGTTGGCACTGGCAGATCTTGGAAACGTGCCACGCTCAGGCTGGCGATGCCCATTCCAGATGGATGCCCTGCGCCTCCAGGATCGCATCCAAGTCTTACATACATACACTGGTCGCTGGCTAAATGAATGATTGCATTTGGATTTTGAAGCTGGTTCTTCACGTCTCGTTCATACTTAGTCAAGTCGCCTGCCGTAATTCTCGTTGTATCCGCCTCACTCGCTTCAAGACTGCAACATACCAATAGTGTCTTCTCTGGCTAATCCAACAATGATTGCGTTCACGTTGCTGGCAACGCTTGTCTCGCTCACTTTGAGTCTTTCGATACAGTCCAGAGAGAATACAGCATGCAATAATTCACCCGACCTCTGCTCCAAGTCGTACTCGGCAATCACACATCTTGGAGCACACGATTCGCCTTTCGTTCGTGATGCCTCGACAGGCTACTCAACCAGTGGCAATCAATATTACAACTCAACCGTACAACTAGGCGCAGGCGTGCGATTACTCTCAGCCCAGGTGCACAAGAACAATGGTGACTGGCATCTCTGCCACAGTTCCTGCGACCTCCTTGACGCAGGACTTTTGTCAGATTGGCTGAAGGATCTAAAAGAGTGGATGGATGCCAATCCTAACGAAGTTGTCACTATCCTCCTTGTCAACAGCGACAATGCGTCCCCGTCTGACCTTCATGCCGAGTTCTCTGAAGCAAAAATCACCTCGCTGGCCTACAAACCGGCATCTCAAACCACCGAATGGCCGACATTACAATCGCTGATTACCGCTGGAACAAGATTAATGGTGTTTGTTGCTAGCCTCAACCCTCCCCAGCCCAGCGGTGATCAGGCCTACTTGATGGATGAATTTACATATATCTTCGAAAATAGCTACGACAACACTTCACCGAGCGAGTTCAGCTGCAACCCAGACAGGCCCTCGAGCGTGAAAGGCAATACTGAGGCTGCCGTGTCCTCCGGAAAGATGGCACTGATGAATCACTTTCTGTACGAGGAGGGAGCTCTCGACATACAGACACCGAATGTGAAGAATATCTCTGTAACGAACAGTCCAGACACGCAAATCGTCGGACAACTCGGGTTATCCCTCAAAAACTGTTCAACTGCTTATGGCAAGGCTCCTACCTTTGTACTTGTCGATTTCTTTGACGAGGGTCCCGCTATCGACGCAGTTGACTCCATCAACGGTATTACACCCACCGGACGCACCAAGTTACCCGCAAGAGACACCACCACTTCGAGGAAGGACTCGACGTTCGCCAACGTCGAAGCCTTGGTTGAGCAGGTCCACGATGGAAATAAACCGAAGAAGGGAGCATGGATATACGCGGCTGGGAAATGGACTCTTGGAGGCATCAATCTGAGTGGCGGCGATCTATTGTCCTAATTAATATGAGCCTTGGAGTTTCTGACATAAGCGATGGCGTTGGGGAATTTTATCGGCAAACCTTGGTTGGGCATGGATAGGAAAAACCGCTATATGATGGGAATCTAACGGTATAGATTCCCGGCTCAGATGGTTATATACAGGTGTCGAGGTTTACACTTTTACCGGATTGTGAAGCTCAAGCAAGAGAGGCAAGCGAGCATTTCCATATTTGGACCGAATAGGCTGCGAGTGTGTTGAAGAGTATGTTAGGAATGCACGGAATCGAGCAGTTTCCTCTAATACCCTCATGGCATCATCCATAACGGATACCTCCAATGTTGATCATTTAGACAACACCTCCACAACACGATGCCTTGCAGATGCAAATAGATGTCGATGCGCGATCGCAAAATCTGAATATCTTCAAATCCCGGCCCGCTTCGGTACATTACGGCCTCGAGCAGACGCGAGCTAGATCCAGAAACAAAATGGTGTATATGCACAAATCCCCATCCTTTTTTCTGTCCCCATCACGACCAAAAGGGGCGGTGCCTCCAAAAAGATTGCCCAATGCAATGTCAGCCTCTCATAGTCATCTTCTTTGTCTGCTTTCTCCGGTTCTTCTCAGCCTCCTTTTCCAGGAACTTTTTCTGCTCCTCTGCGCTCATCCCTTTCATCTTGCGATCTCGCTCGTCCTTCTTCATTTTCTCCATCTGCTTCATGCGGTCTTCTTCGGCCTCCTTTTCGGCGACTTTCTTCAGCTTTGAGGATTCGGTTTCTCGGGTCTGTTTGATCTTCTTGTTGACTTCGGGCCGGAAGTGCGCGCTGGAGGCGATGTGGTCGGCGAAACGGATAAACGTCTGAAGCAGGGGCAGGACCTTGCTGTAGTCCTTGTCTGAGGGCAGGCGGAAACACATGTGGATGCGCTTGTGGGGCTTGGCTTCGTCGATTGTGGCTGGTTTCTCGATCGGCTGGTCGGTCACGATGAAGTACTCGAAGTAGTCACCTGCTGCTTCGAGGCTTTTGACGAGCTCTGACGTGAGCATCAAGTCGGTTATTTCGGCCGACTCGGACATGGTGCTGGCCCAGGCAGGGAGCTTCGCGTTGTCTCTGGTGAATGTGAGAGAGAGATCGTAGCGTTCGTCGCGGAGACGACGCATCGTGAGCTTGTTGACGACGGCAAAGATGAACTGGTCGTAGGTCGAGTTGGGAATTGACTTGACCTTGCCGACTTCTTCCGAGCCCGGGACGGGGGGAGCGACAAAGTTCTTCTCGTTGCCGTCAAAGGCGTACGCAATGCACTCGATGCGCTCGGGTTGTGGCTTGATAGACTCGAAGAACATGCCCATGACGTATTCGGCGAGCAGCATCATCGGGTTGTACCATTTCCAGAGAAGGACCTTGAGATCGACAAAGGCAGTATTAACTCTCCCAGTGGCATAGCTCTCAAATTCATACGGCGTCTTTTCCTTGAGGATGTCCTTGCCCACATTATCACCTGGAAGCTTCGCTGCCGCGTTGATCAGGCTATCGCCCTGGATGATTCCTTCTTGGTATGGGACAGCTTTTGGCTGCGTTCCGAATCCGACGAGGGCGAATTCGTTCTCGAGGATAGGGCAAGCTGTGGCCATGAATTTTCGAGCTTTCCGTCGATTGCGCCGCGTTCCCCAGAAGTGTACCAGCAGAGCGACAAAGATGAACGGGATCACAGCCATTTCGAAATAGAAATCGGACAACTGGGTTCGCTCCCATACCCGATACCATTTCGTATAGACAAATTTCCGGCTTGATGCACCTTGAAAACCCGTCAAGCCAGTTGGATCTGCTGCGGCTGCGTCGGCGACAGAACGTATGATAGAAGCAGGAGACGCTGCTGCTGGTGCGGCATAGTCGGCAAATTCTGGCGCATAGCGTTAGCTGGATGGCAGGATTGTCTCATGGAGGAGGGTTTCTGTACCATCGTCGAGAATGGGAGCTTGTGACGGCTTGCTGCCCATGAGATTCTTCAAGTAATCCATAGTGAGAGAATGAGCCAAGTCAATGGCTCTATGCGAACTCCAACAAGCCGAAGTGAAGATGCTCCTGTTCCTGGCAGGCCTGGTAAGAAGATGCAAATACTTGAAAACTGCGCTACGATGTTCGACGTAAATACTTCCGCTCTGCGGGGAATTACCGAGCCAAGGCTCTGTGGGAAGATGGCTGGGAATGTAATTTCGGAGCACGTTTCTTATTTCCACGATAAAGCTTGCTGGATTGCAAGTTGGGATGCGCCTTCACGATGGCAGCTTAACTCGATGGAAAGGAGCTATAAACTTGCGGATGATGCGGCGATATTTCGAAATAGAAAAATTGAAGAACGTGGTCTCGGATGCGGACAACTCGTCGTCCCATCAAGTGACGTTTTGCGAATATGATGCCGTATTTCAATCTTCCAACCTTGTACGCTGCCTCATCGAATCCGTTTCCGGTCTTACTTCGTTTTGGCCATATATTGTTTTACGTTGACCAGCGCCTCGAGTTGATTACAGTCTCACTATAGTTGTTGATTCGTCTGTCACTGACATTGTCAACATATCTGTGAGCTGTGCCTACATCTTAGGTAGATTCTTCTCATTTTGCAGCTTCGACTGTTCGACTTATTTTTCTCTTCTCACGTTTTTCATTGTACTCAACTGACCCAACAGGAACAACAATGCCGGCAGGACAAGGACAAGACTACGGCATGGTTGGCGTGCCTGAAAAATGCACAGCTGATTTTTGTGCTGGCTCATGGAATCTGCTGGGTGATGTTCATGCTGATTGAAAACAGGTCTCATTCCGCTCGGCACTTCCAACGCCAGTGTCTCAAGCCAAATTGCTGAAGTCCAGAGACTCGTTCGGGGCCATCCAGACGTGAAAAGTGGGAAAGTTATGTGGACTATGCATAGCGCAGGAACCACGCTTGAAGGTCCATGGTCGAATGTCACACACATAATCGGTCAGGCTCACCAGATTCTGCATGATCAAGGCATTGTCCGAATCCAAACCGATATACGCATTGGCTCGAGAACGGATAAAAAGCAAACGGCAAAGGACAAGGTTGACGTTGTCGAGCGACTGCTTGCGGCGGACGACGGCCAAGGAAGCAGTGTGGAAGAACCGGGCATGGTGAGTGGAATTTTGATATTTTGTCCATGGGAAGAATTTCCCTTGGCTAACGAATATTCTCGTCATGTCGCAGAAGCACGAAAAAGGCACAACAACTGACGCGCCCAACGCGACCACTATGCAAAGCGAAGTTAGCAGTGTCATACCAGATAAATGAATCAGCTGAGTGGTGTTATATTCCGAGGTGGTGATCAGAGCAAAAGCTATAGTTGCTCATAGGTCGCATATTGATAGCTAGAGAAGTTCCCATCACCCTGCCAAAGACGCACGTACGCGGTCAGTTGAGCACCAGTACACACGTGGACTCTGACTGGCAAACGACCCTGGGTGATTGTACCAATTCAACAAGCAGCAATGATTCCCGCGTACCTAGACTAGTATGAGTAGAACCTTTGAACAAACCAGGAGAATTGTTGTAATGCAGTCAAAGGGTGGGCATAGCCTAACGGAACAGCACAATTTCCTTGCCGGCATGCAGATTGAGAGGGTCGTTAGGTATTTGTCTAATGCACCCAATGCCCAGGAGGCCGAGACCTAAACCATCAAGCTTTCGCAAAGCTTCGGTCGGGCCAACCACAAATAGTGAGAGTTTGTGGCATGGGAGCAATGCTGAAGCGAGATGACCAATGAGGACACCTTGGCTGTAGTGTAAGATTTTAGACCATCCCAATTCTGGTTATCAATTTACAGAGAGGATTTTAGGAACTTCAGCTGAATATGGCACCTAATTTGCGCGACCACCTTCGTTTTAACACATCACATCACGGACTGTCGTACCCAATACCTGCTATTTTGCCAATGGTTCAAGGAGTTGCAGACGCGAACAGCGCTTTGGTTCTAAAACGCTGACTAACAATAGTCTGCCTTGAACCCCAGGTATATCAGGCCTTCGTTCGTGGATAGTATCACAATGGCCATGAGCAGCAATCAGCTTGAAGCATCAAGTCCGCCCGACGAACAGATACAGAATGTCTTTAGACGTATATCCATATTCTTCGGCGAGCTCAGCCCGACCGGCTCGGTCTTCTTTGATTACATGACCGAGGGAGCGGCGAACGTGGTCTGGAAAGTGCGGTTCAAAGACTCGAATTTAGATCGCTACGACTCTTCGGTCGCTCTTCGTTTACGTAAAGATATCCCCTCGACTGTACCCGTGTTGAGGTTGAAGCAAGAATTCGAAGAAAGAATTGCGCCACTGTTTTTGTTCGACCCCTCTCTGCTCCTTCCTGGAGACCTCTTGAAGCTATGTCCGCCCCTTATCGACAACTTGAACGAACAACTACGCCACTTGGAGGCAACGAATCGCCGTCAAGCATTGAGGGCCAACGTCTATCATCCGACCTTCGACATGGAGTCATATGCAGTAATCATGCCTGATCTCGGACATGGACCTGGCAAGGTCGTCGAGTTCAAGCCCAAATGGCTTGTACAAAGCCCCAGCGCGCCGCGCAATGCGCAACGATGCAGGACTTGTGCCTTGAATGCGATGCGTCGCACAAAGGGTGTCAGTGGGAGAGGAGACTCGGGCTTTTGTCCTTTCGATCTCTTAAGCAGCAACGACATGATTCTTCGGTCTGCATTGAACCAAATCTGGAAGGACGAAAGTACGCTTCTTGAATTTGTAGATGCATTTCGATTGAAGGTTCAGCCTGCTTTGAGGCAATTGCAGAGGCTACAAAGACTGCATAACGAAGTTGGCCTCCAGGACTTCCAAAACCCAGCGGGGAAGGACTTTTCTGTGGCGATGGCGTTGAGAGACTGCAGTGTCATGTTGAAAGCTGCCAAGCTAAGCGATACCGCGAGATTAGACGTACTCAAAACAAAACTTCTCGACCTCGATTTGAAGGATGCAGGTGGCGGCAAGCTTGCTAAATGGGGGAAAATTGAGGCCGAGTTGATCAGTGATGGTTGGTACACGGGTCAAGGCGATTCGACTGTACAGTGTGCGATGGCTTTTCAATAGCGGCACAATGACAATTGCATTACCAATCGTGCTTGATCTCAAATATCTTGTCCACTTGTTTTCGGAATTTTGCATCGTCAACTTTCTTCATCTCTGCTTTGATTTTGTCCAGTAGTGCCCCTGATAAGCCGCCTTTACGCCTGGCATATATGTCTATGCCGGCTGGTGTGAAGAGTGTCTTCTGGAAAAAAGTCACCGCCCAGCCGTCTTCTTCTTCCCCGTAGCCCAGTATCTCCCAATGGCTGGACGCAATCTTCAACCAGCCCTTCCCTCGCCACTTGTACGCTGCATCGATGTTGCGATGTGGCTTATCGATGCCATTAACAGTCTTCCATTCGTCTGAGTCTAGCGACTGATACTGGACCAAGTCATCAATACCAGCACCCAGATCATCAACTGGCGTGTACGTAATCACAATATTCCGACTTTTCTTCCACATTGGCAGTGTAGAGTGCGTTACGTGCCATGGACCTTGCAAGAACTCTAGGGATGGTTTCGAAAAAGGGGACTCAGATTTGGCAGTGGAAGAAGATGGCACGCGGAAATAAAATGGTTGATTTTCGAAGTCCGGCATAGCTAGCTGTAGTGCCGGTAGAAGTCGTTTTGCAAGACACGAATTGCTATTTGTATAGTGAGCCAAGCATCACAATCAGGAGTATGTGAAACACCCCTGAGACAGAGGTTGTCTTGTACGTCATATCAACAAAATCCCAGATCGAGCTTGGCGCTTTACAGATCGGTATTCATTTCCGATCACTCAACTCGAGGTATTTATGTTCAAGTTGAACCAGGGGCTAGATTGGACTCTTAAAATAAGAGGGTTGCGAGGGGCCATCATGATGCGGGAGAGCCCGTCGACTCGACCTGAGGGTGAATTGGACTTCATTGGCACATTTCTACCCATGCAGAGTGGCTGTTGCGTCATAATAAATATGGTGTAGAATTGGAACAGTCGCCCTTCGTCATTGTGAATATTTCCTCTGAAGGGTATCTCTTTCTGTGACGAGATACTTACTAAACCACTGGCTAATTACAAAGTCTTCACCGCTCTGTTATACACCTTTGGCTCGAGTAGATTTGTCAAGGTTGATTTTGGTGGTGTGACAATATTTGCCAGCAACATCCTGGTTCAAGTCCCTGATTACAATCATGTCACAACAACGAATGTCCTTTCGTGTCCATGGTACTGTACAAGGCGTCAATTTTAGGTGCGTCATGGTCGGTCATATAGTCGTTAGGAGCTGATTCTCTAATGCTGGATTTTTAAAGATCTTTCACACAGAGGAAAGCAAACAGTTATGGCATTACGGGTTGGGTGAAGAATACTGATGACAATAAGGTCATGAAGCCATTGGGCTCCATAAAAATTGACACTGATTTTGGCCACAGGTAGTCGGAGAAGCACAAGGTTCTGCAGATGCTCTACAACGACTCAAAAAGGATCTCAACACGGGGCCTCGTGCCGCCCATGTGGTTAAGGTTGAGACTAATAGCATCGATACGAAGAGTAACGAATCGTCGTTTGTGGCATCTTAATATGCTTAGTAAGGCTGTGTATATGGGCTCTTGCGCAAACTGTTTGTTGATGATGCGCTGAACAAAGCATGGTCACAGTGCTTTACTGAGGGACTTGGCGAATTCAAGTCGGGCTCATGTGCAGGACTTTTGATAGGTATTATGACCCGAAAGAAAAGTCGAACGAGCAATTAATTCAACCTTAACTATTGGGCACTCGTCAGCGTTCGGCGAACGAGGAAGTCGGGTATTCCCGCAGTCACCTGGCAATACCAACGACAAGCCCGGTAATTCCTCGTGGTTACATAAGATGGTACCATGCAGCATGGCTGGGCTACAAATAGCATATCAACTAAATATCGAGTTGTGCTGAAAGCTTACTTTGTGCTATTATGACTACATCTCCAAGGATTCTCCTCGGAGATCAGCCTCGGGGTGGTTGATTTAACAAAATGACCCTGCAAGGTTTCATGCAGGCTTCTACACAAGCTTCCATGCACGCTTGGTCAAGCTCCTAGGACTGCTACTTCCCAATCAAGAGGAAACGGATAATTGAAGTCGTAATCGGAAAGAGGTTCTGGCCGGTCTCCGAGGAGGCTAAAGGTTTCGTAGTGTCGGGAGACTTGAACTTCCTGGTGGGTTCTAGTGAGTGATTGGGTATAGGAGACTTTAGCTTTATGCACAACTAGAGGCCCTCTTTTCAAGCACGTTGCACGGAACCAGAAATATCTCAGCCTCGATGCTCAGTACCAGGTCAGCACGCTTCAGAGAAGTGTTGGCTGGTATTGAGGAACAAACATGGGGTTTTCTTGTATCCACCAAAAGTATGTCTGTCGGAAGGAACTAATCGGGTGCTTATGCGCCTTCAGTTGTCCTAGCCATGATCACAGGTGCATGATTCATGTATTTATCTTCAACATTCCTCTCGCCACCTGAGATCTCATATCCTCTTCTACTCCAAACTCCAAAGCACATTTTGACATAGACCCAAACACGATAACTACACCACAAGGATGAATCCCACGCTCGCCGTGCGTCAGTCGCTGCTATCAGCAAACCTCAGCAGAGCGATCACTCGGAGCGTTACTTCACAAATCTCCGAGAATGTTCTAAGAACAACATATCCTGCTGGGCTGAATATGCATCGACAATTTTCAACGAGCCGTCGGACCCAGATGAAGGTTTTTGAACCAACGATTGACACACCGAATATCAAACAAACGTGAGCCTCAAAGAACCTTTTCAAATGGTGGAAACTAATCCTGGATATAGTCCGGCAGCATGGCCTCACCCACAGATGACCGAAAAACAGCTCAACGACATCCAAGCCTTTGTCCACCGAGATCGTCGGACGTGGTCCGATCGCGTCGCCTTTGGAATGGTCAAAGCACTCAGATTCTGGACAGATCTACTCACCGGATATCGACATGATGAATCAAAGCCGTATGTGATGAGTGAGCGGAAATGGCTTATAAGATTCATTTTCCTCGAGACCGTCGCTGCGGTGCCAGGTATGACTGCCGGCATGTTGAGGCATTTTCGGAGTCTCCGGCGACTGCAGCGTGACAACGGGTGGATTGAAACAATGTTAGAAGATGCATACAATGAGCGTATGCACCTTCTCACATTTATGAAGCTGGCCGAGCCAGGCTGGTTTATGAAAACGATGATCTTGGGTGCCCAAGGCGTCTTCGCCAACGCCTTCTTCCTTGCGTATCTCATCTCCCCAGCCACCTGCCACAGATTTGTTGGACATCTGGAAGAGGAGGCAACCAACACGTACACTTACGCAATCGCAGACCTGGATCAAGGTCGACTGCCGAAGTGGTCGAATCTGAAAGCTCCTCAGATCGCCATCAAGTACTGGAATATGCCTGAAGGTCATCAGATGATGCGAGATTTATTGCTGTACGTTCGAGCAGATGAAGCCAAGCACCGAGAGATCCACCATACATTCGGAAACCTTGACCAGAAAAGCGATCCGAACCCGTTTGTTTCTGAATACAAGGACAAGTCAAAACCTCACCCAGGTAATGGCCATGAACATGTGAAGAGTTTCGGCTGGGAAAGAAACGAGGTGATATAAGCGATGGCCGTCTTGAGCATTGTGATTTAGCAATCTTTGGGTGTTGTTTTTATGGTTTTGGGTCTGTGAGACTGGTCAGGCGGCGGCTTGCCTTTGCGCTTCAGCAGTCCGCCTAGGCCCGCTCGAGTAAAAAGAGCATAGGGCAAGAAGTAGTGTATTGATATTATGTATAGAAAGAGAAACCCGCAGCCGGTGCATATATGATCTTGACATCAAGTCTGTGCCTCTTGTCATCGTAAGGTGCATTCCCAACCTTTGGGTTCGGCAGATGATGCAACGAACGTATAGAACCAAAACGCGTTACTTAACTTATAGAAGTTTAGAAATCATCCGAGTCATTGACCTTGACTGTGACAGGTTGTGTCAGTTGAGCTTTGAGAAAAGGGTTGGGTTGTTTTATGGCTGTGACTTTCAAGCTGCTAAGTACGGAGTACTCGGGGCTGCAGTGGGCGATGCGAGCTCCCTGCACCGAGACGTAAGAGGGGGCGTGCATGGTCAGCATGTACGTGAATCGACTTAAGCATATGCGTCCGTCCTTGGGAGGAGGCCCGATTCAGCTCTTATACGTAGCAGTACCTCGAATATAGAAGCATAAATAAGAGCAGAACGCGACTTCTGGATGACTCTTGGTAAACAAACATCATGCAAGCAGATGGAGTCCATCGCGTTCATACCTGCATGCCGGAATCAGTGCTAAGCCAATCAGCTGCTGCAAAGCCACTGCAACGGGGATTATGCACCTGGGGGGCATGAACAAGGCGAACTTTAATCTTATTGGCGCATTAAGTAATTACGGTACGAGCCCAATTCGTTCGGAGAGGAGTCGTCGACGTGTCTGGGAGATGGACATCTTGACAGCACTCGATCCTGATCCCACCAAGTTTCATCGACAGTAGTCGAGTAGCCCGATCTACAGTTGTGGTCAATATTTCTGCGAATGTGCACATCCAGACCCTCAGATTCGGGAATAATTCATCATAACTTGCTATGTACCACGACTCCCAGCTTTAGGCACACTTTTCCCATGCAACGTTCCCACGACGCGAGCCAAACCGAGTTCACAAGTCGAGGTGTCGAGCCGCGAAATCGACCGGAGTGGTAATGTCGGCTCAGGAACTGTCCTTTGGTGAACCTGCCTTCGACCTCGACTTTCACCAACTCTTGATCCCGAAACAGTCGCTGGACAGGAAACGCCGCAAGAATGTCAAACCAGAGTCAACGTCGTCGAGCGATGCTAGCTCATTCTTCATCCCCGAGCCCCTTTCCCGCAGCAATTCTATCTACTCCTTCTCGCGTGCGTCCCTCAGTAGTCAACTTGCTGGACTGACATCCATGAGCCTCCCGCAGGCAGAGTCGTTATCTGCGAGTATCAGCTACCTTCCTACCGCCAGGAAGGCATGCAGGGCACTTTACACAGCTGCAGAACAAATCAGCTCGTGGAATCGGAAAGCCTTGAGGATGCTCAAAGACCTCGATGGGGACGATGACATTGAATGGGCAGCTGCAGCCGGCAGAGAGGCACTGGAAGAGACTAACAAAACAATAAATAAGTTTGAGAATCTGATTAACGTCTATGTGTCGTCAATAGAAGAGCTTCAGGCACGAGAAGATATCGGAGACCTGCGAGCTGAAGAGCTGAGCACGGTCGTTGAACAAATGGAGTACACTCTTATAAGCTGGGACGATGTCCGGCGAGGACTGAAGCGTATTCAGGAGCAAGTTGAGGTCGCCATGGAGTGGGAAGAATTGTGGAATAAAGTACTTGGTGAGGTTGGACAAGAGTTGGACAATTTGAGTCAATTGGTCTTTGAAATGGAAGAAAAGAGGCACATGGCTTACATGACAAAATCCAAAGATGAGCCGGAGGAACAGATCGATATCAATGAGCTCGAGAGCTTCATCGAAGAACCCACAAAGAAGGAAGATATCCGGGGCTCGAGGTTCAGCATGACCTTCGAATCCTCCCCTCTCGGTTCGCCAGTGGTGGAGAATCCACAAGACGACACGAAACTAATCAGCTTGTTTGCGCGCATGCAGCCACTAAGAGCGTCTTTGGATTTCCTACCAATGCGTATCTCTCTCTTTGAAACCAGGGCCGACAGAGTCTTCCCACAGGCATGCAAAGAGCTTCAGGAGAAAAGGGAAAGACTCGAGAAGAATTGGCAGCAACTTTCGGAAGAAGCAGATCAGCTTAGAAGAGAGCTGAGTGAAGACAGATGGATCGTGGTGTTCCGCAATGCAGGACGTCAAGCTCAAAAGATGGCCGAGTCGGTGGAGCGAAGTATTGCAAAGGTCCTGGATGCATTGCAGGCAGGTTACGTCCGAACGAATCCGGCAGCGTTGGCAAAACGCGTCGAGAGCTTCGAGGCAAAGAAGATGCACTACATGCCAGCCATTGGACGGGTCCTGACCATCATTCAGAAGGGTTTGAAGGACAGGCTGACGGTCAACGGCGAGATTTTACGTCTGAACAAAGAGTTGGGCGCGAGAATGAGAGATCTAGAGGACCGAATACGTGACTTAAAGACCCTTCTCGAGCCGGTCACCGCACGGTCAAACTCGAGCCTCCGAGAGTCTATATCAAGTATTGTTTCTGCGGATCGGTCGTTATCGAGCGGAACCTTTGCCGGAACACCAGGCAGCTCTCCCGCTTCGTCCGTCGACCTCCCAACGCCAAACTCACTAAAGTCAGCTCCCAAATATGGCCTGAATGGGTACACCAAACCAAGGGCTACATCTCAAATGGGAGCACGTCCTGGCCCTCCAATCTCGGCCAACAATCGTCGAATATCTTTGCAACCGCCCCTGAAGAGACCTACAACACCTTTGTCCGCTGCAAGAGCTGGTTCGATATCACGAAACGCGATGTCATCAGCGCCGCCTTCAGTGTACCAGCAGGGTGTGTACAGACCTCCTGTAGTGCCTCTCCCACCTCGACGGGCTGAGACACCGTCAGACCGGCCACGCTGGACGTCAGTAGTTAGATCAGACAAACCTACAGCAACGACGAGCAACCGCGCTTCGATTACACCTTCTTCCTACTACCGTCTTGGCCCTAGATCGTTGTCGGCTTCCACACCCATACAGTTACGAAGCCCATTGAGCCGGCAGGCAACATCTTCACCCGTCTTCTCACAACAGACACCTTTGTCGCAGAGATCCAGCTATTCTCAACTGAGGTCATTCGCAGATCGCATCAAGTCACCAGCACCCAATGAAAGTGGCCTGTTGGCGCCCGTGCCGTATTCAAAGTCGCGCAGTGTTAGTCCCGCAGGTCCCGGCACTATCAGGTCCCCTTCCGCACTCACCGGTAGACCTTCTGTTACAAATATCACCTTGCAGACGGCTCGTCCGCCATCGTCTTTACGAAGCTTCCGAGGTAGCGCTGGAATGACACAACGTGCCGCTTCCCCCAACATCACAACAGCGAACTTGGCGACAACGAGACTGGATGCCGTTGCAAGGACGCCACCGAGAAAGTCGCAGGATAGGCTAGCGATAGACGCAGATGAACCGTCCTTGCCACGACCATACTCCAAAGAGGCGGACCGAGAATTCGACTCACCAGGTGAAGAGAGATCTCTCGAGCTGGGCTCGAGCCCCTTATCGAAGAGGAATCTTGCAAGACCGCCGTCGTCTGCGGCGAGTAGTAGAGGAAAACGGATAAGCATGCTACCTGTGCCGCGGGGGACTAGATCGAGTTCATTGGCTTCTTACCGGTCGTGAAACCGGTTAAGATGTTCAGGTACCGCCACGATGCGCAGTTGCATAGCAACACGCGGAGCAGCCTGATGGTTTTGTGGAAAATTCGGCATACCAGAGATGGGGTATATTGTGCTTTACGTGTGCTAGTGTTCAAGCGAAGTCTGTACCTTGTTCGCAGTTGTATATGACGTTTCAAAATATCGGTGGCTGGCTATCCCTGTGACGTGGCGATTTTAGCCCCTTTGAGACGATCTTACGCGGGCCGTTGCCTCGAGCTATGGACCCGCCGATCTCCATTTTGGCTAGACGCTAGCCACAACTGGTGGTGAAGGACTAACCAATTGTAGTGGGTAGCACGCGCTAAATGTTTACATAAAGAGCGAGCGGCCATCCAGCCATCCACGTTTGCCTGCACTCGTGGCATTCCCAACCACGCTCACTGACGCACTCTCCGACGAATCCTGATGGAAGTCTCTAATCACCTGCGTATTCGACAGGAAATTCGAAGTCGATCGTGGAAGGAATGGGGCATGGTTGCCCAACCTCCTACTTGCTTTGATTCAAGTCCCACGTGCAACTATGTTTTTCGAAATCAAGACCTTGATACTAAACAATTTTACATTCAACTCTGCTCTTGCGCATTGCCTATTGTTTTTTGCTCGGTCCTGTCAATATTGCCATCATGCACGCTAGTCACTTGATACAGCTCATTCTTACTGTCACAGTATTTCAACCTTTAGCATTGGGTCAGACATGGAGCACTTGCAATCCTACCACTCAAGGTACGTCTTCAGCTCTCTTGTGGTTGTCAGCAGATGGAGGCTAACATAACTCAGGCGGTTGTCCTGCTGATCCTGCCCTTGGCACAAGTAAAAACATTGCCTTCACGAATGGCCCTTCGAACGACTTTACCTCGAGTGGTGTTCCAACCTATGACGCGAACGGAGCTGCGTTCACAGTGGGAAAAAGCGGCGATAGCCCGACGATTACTTCGAAATGGTACATCATGTTTGGCCACGTTGACTTTGTCGTCAAGGCCGCTCCAGGCCAAGGTATTGTCAGCTCTGCAGTGCTATTGTCCGATTGCCTTGATGAAATAGACTGGGAATGGCTAGGAGGGGACAACAGTCAGGTCCAATCAAACTATTTTGGGAAGGGCCAGACCACCACGGGGTACAATAGAGGCGCCTTTCACGGAGCGGAAGGAAACCAAGACACTTTCAACACCTACAGTATTGACTGGACGGCGGACCAGATCGTCTGGTCGATCAATGGCAACACCGTCAGAGCACTCAAAGCCTCAGAGGCCGAAACTGGACAGTATCCCCAAACGCCCATGCATATCAAAGTCGGGAACTGGGCTGGTGGCGATTCTGCGAACAGTCAGGGTACCATTGACTGGGCTGGAGGTCCTGTGGACTATACTGCCGGGCCATTCACGATGTACGTGAAAGCAATAGCAGTCACAGACTATTCAACAGGTACCTCTTACTCATACGAAGGTACCAGTGGCACTTGGGAATCAATCAAGTCAGAAGGTGGCACGATCAATTCCAGTGGTGGGGGAAACACTCCAGTCGTGTTAGGTGACGGTCCAAATTACAGCACCGTTGAAGGAAACCCGATCGTACCATTTTCGACCGATGCGGCAGCTTCGTCTATATATGCCACTAGGACTGGCTATCCATGGGTGACAGCCAGCGCAACTGCGGTCACATCAATCGAGCCTACGGTCACATACACCTCCATTAATGGCTTACCTAGTGGATGGACAGTCGGTGCAGATGGCAAGGTTCGACCGCCAAATGCTGCTTCAATTAGTGAGTGGCCTTTTTCCTTTCTCGTCACACCCTCTCTATGTGGATGATCACTAACATTACTTTTAGACAGCGCATCAATCTACCTCGTACTTATCTTCAGCTTTGCCTGTGGGTTCATCCTCACTTGGCCATGAATTTAAGACTCCTTTCAACCAACATGAGTTTGACCACGATTACATCCCGTCATTCCGGGGTTTCGACGCAGACTACATATCCTACAGAGGCCGACCCTCTCAATGGCCCTGAGACACTTGCGGATTCGGGTTGATCGACCACTTCCAGGACTCCGTCAAAGTCCGTGAGCCGAGTGCTGTACACTCTAGGATCCACATGATCTACTCCGATACAAACACCCAATCCAGTTAATGGGCCCTCCGGCTCCTGGCCAAAATCAATGCTAGCTGTGCTGGCGTCCGCATTGGCAGCGCCAATGCTGTAAAACAATGAGCGATGAACTTTATTCATGCATAGCGAAGGAGTATTACAGGGGTAATGGCGAATGGCACGAATTTGTGATGTTATAACTCTGCATGAAAGACGACCTGACGAAGTATCGCAAAGACCTTTGAGCCATTGAATTGATTATGAGCGAAGCATAGCGACTGATAGAGGAAGGCACGATCGATAGAGCAAAAAACCTAGTTCCATTAGGGCAACTTCAGACAGCTAATAATGTACAAAAAGTTCGCACAAAGTTCTCAGTAGTCGGTACTAAATTAGATCTGATGTTGAGAGTACTATTGCGTGAGTTCGCGCGTTTAATAACGGAATGTGCTCACTCCTAGGACATATTTCGAGTTAGCTAAACGCCGCATCCAAAAGTTGGCAGAGGCAGTGCGCTGCCCCCAATTCTGCTTGCGAGAGTTTTTCCGCCAGGAGGTATAAAGTACTCCCTACGTCCTTCGACATCACTTGCGTCTCCGGTATATATCTATCAGTGCTGTGCAATTTAAACTCATTTTTAAGCTTTTTCGGCTAGCCACACCGGCCAAAGATGACGTCGCTCGGCCGTTGACCAAAAGAATTTTGGTGAGTTGTAGTGTCTCCACCGTAGCCACACAATCAGTTAGTTGGCTGCATATCTAGTTACTCGGTGCAGCGATTGATCTGTTCCTGCGACTTTCTTCACCTCCTTGACCGAACAGAACCCAAGTCACGATCGCTGCCAGCCGTCACAATGTCTCATGAAGCAGGAGATGTTGTCCAAACTCATCCTTACACCTGCAACTCCTGTGCTGTAGCATTTCGAAGCAGCGATGCCCAACGGAATCACATGCGCTCCGATTGGCATCGATACAATCTCAAACGTAAAGTGGCTGATCTACCGCCTGTCTCCGCGGACGACTTCAATCAAAAAGTCTTGACCGCACAAGCCAGTACAACGGCAGCGCAGGAACAAGCATCGTACGCCAAACCTTGCACTTTTTGTCACAAGATCTACTACAGTGAAAACGCTTTCCAAAGCCATCTTTCAAGCAAAGCACACAAAGCCAAGCTTCTAGCTGCGAGTAGCAAGTCCCCATCTTTGACGTCGTCGAAAGAGACAAATGAAGAACAGATACCGCAAGAGGCAGAAGCGGAATTCGAGGGGGTGGTGGCGGGCATGAAAGGCGCTGCTCTTGTGGATGATGAGGTGCCCCGAAGGCCGTCGGCACCTCCTCCGGGTGTTGACCGAGAACAACATCCTCTATCTCCCCCGAAAGCAGTCCCTGACACAGTGCCGATATCGAGATGTCTGTTTTGCAACTACGAATCTCCCAACCTGAAGCTTAATATCCAGCACATGACAAAAATCCACGGCCTTTTCATTCCAGAACAAAGCTATCTCGTCGATATTGAAGGATTAGTGTTCTATCTACAGGCGAAAATTCATGAAAACCACGAATGCATAAGCTGCCACAAGCTGAAGGGCACGACTCCCGCTATCCAGACCCATATGCGGGACAAGGGCCACTGCATGATAGCCTTTGAGAATGAGGCGGAAATGATCGAGATCGGGCAGTTTTATGACTTTTCGAGCACTTACTCAGACGACGAGGCCGAAGAGATGGAGCATGATGTCAGTGAAGACAAGTCACATGTCACTGGTGAGGACGAAGGCTGGGAGACAGACTCGGATGCCACTTCCATTGCTTCAAATGAGATCACTGCGATATACAGCGATGATCGTACTGATGCATATCAAAGAATGAAGTTGCACCGACACCACTCGAATACCGTAGAACGACCTCACAAGAATGTGGACGGCTACCACTCCCATGCACATCATCATAATAATGCGGTCTTCTACGACGAACATGAGATGCATCTTCCCTCTGGCCGGGTTGCTGGTCATCGAAGCCTGCAGAAATACTTCCGACAGAACCTGCACAATTATCCCTCTCAAGCAGAGCGAATGGCCAGGACGCGAAGACTACTTAGAGACGGTCCGCCAACTACATCTGACGAGGAAAGCGATGAGGAGATGCGTGATGTCGATGAGCAAACACTACCGACACCTCCGACACCACCCAAAAGCCAGTCACTCCTTCGACGAGGCGAGGCAGGCATGCTTGGAGTTACGCAAGTGAAGAAGAAGGAGGTGCAGAAGCAGGAGCAACGAGGTCGGACTCGAACGCAGAGAGACCAAAACCGGTATCAGGCAAAGTTGGAACGACAAGCAAACAACCAGAAGCATTTTCGGGATCCTATGCTACAATGAGCATCCTGTGATGCGGGGCCGGGGAGACAGGATTGCGGCAACGTTAGAAGCATATGGCTAATAATGCCTACGCACTTCGTGGAGGAGCAGATTGAGTAAAAATGGGAATGGCGTTATCTAAGGAGTTTCACTATAGGGAGTTCATACTCGAGTCAAACACTGTGGAGATTAAATGGGCTTCTCGCACAACAAGGATTTCATGATTACATTCAGGGAGACCCCTGAATATGTCTCGTTACAGTGCATCAACTTGATGTTCTAGAATTTCATTATTATAGCTAGTTTGGTCACACCCGTATTTTTTGACTCTGCTCAAGCCTGAAGGAGAACGAATTCTGCAAGTCAATAAGGAGGCAGAGACAGTGCCGCAAGGCTGTGTGTAGCCTTGCCAGCAATGGCCCAGCCAAAGCCCGAACATCTTTCCTTTGCACCTTTGCTAGAGCAATAACTTGTGTACCTTGCTCGGCGTCATCTAACAACAACTTGAGCCTCGCTCCCAGCATCGCGTCAACGAGAACTCGCAAGCTGCAATGGCAAAGAAAGGTAAGGCCGACCCCATCGCCTCCGCAGCGACTACTTCTTCGTAGCAGCTGCCGGAGACCGGGAGGGAGCTCCATGAGAGAGCCTCGCGCAACCACCAAAAATATCCCCAAACCCTCTATGTGGTGTCATGTATCAAGTGTATATGGTAGCATACTGACACGGCACTCTTTAGTCAAATCTCGCACGGTCGCAGTTAGGCTCATCTCCATGGCGTTGACGGGCTATTTCCGAACGATGGTCCGACCCCGGACGAGCAGACCTCTATCCATGCTCAAGTACGATCCCGTGGTCAAAAGGAAGGTGCTCTTTCTAGAGCAGAAGAGAGGTGGAAAGTAGTCTGGTTTGGATTCCCTGGGAAGATAAACGAGCCACGAAATGAAACACCTCAAGAGCTTGACAGACGGAGTATGAACTATGACGCCTACGTTGCAGCCGAGACCCCCGTTTTTTTGCTTGAGAGCAGAGCTTGAGCTTTAGACAAGGACAAGGACAGGACAGAATTTCATCAAGCAAGACGTGATTGTAGGATTACTTGGTTCACGTGTTTGATCTCAAGGGGCCAAAATTCATTCCGACGACGGTGCACTTGAATATCTCAGATATCTCAATTTCTCGACGTCGAGCACTACGGGCCCAATCATACATGAACACAACATGAGATGATTTCATCTGAGATGTGGGAGAGATCGGTCGGCACAAGTTTCGAAGAATGCGTGTCCGCACTTTACCCGGAGGTGATCAAGCAAGCTCGGACTGAATTCAGACCACATATACAGCGTGGTGAAAATTGGCATGTAGCGGACTAGGCGAGCAGCAAGGAGAATGTGTCACACGATACGCTTGGACGCAATGCAATAAGTGAAGCACGCGGCATGAGGAAGGCTAGGCGAGGTTGCGCTTCAGAAACTTTCAGAAGGATATATAGCGAAGGATGTCTATACTTGGAGGAAATACAGAGGAGATACAGACGTCTAAACCGAGCACACACACACACACAAACACCTGAACAGTTCAAAGACATATTGATACTCAGCTCAGACATAATCGGGAAAAAATAATTACCATGACGCATGAACAATCTCAAGGTCTGATCATTTCACTTCCCCTGGTCAGCCAGTTCCAAGAAGTGCTCCCTACTTCTCACCATGAAATCCCCGCCCAAAAGAACAGTTCGACCGTATGTATCCAGGGCAGCACAACTCGCGATTCGGTCACCTCCGACCGCTCTAACTCCCAACGACTTTGCGCATCATCGAGCCCCCCCGGTCACGCTTTCCATGTTGGGCAGAAACCTGGGTGCTTCAAAGAACTGGCTTTGACCATCCAGGATGATACAACACTAGTTAAATCATCTGTCAAAGACATAGGTCGAAAATGACTTGATGACCTCGTTGATCAGCTCGATAGTAAAACTTTGCTAGTCCTCGAGTTTTTTTTTTTTTTTTTTGAATGAATATTCTTCTCTTCCTTTGCAACGCTTCTGGTCGGGTGTGAGAGAAACTAAAATGGCTTCGACGAGCTTGAGGTGTTCGGGGTTAGCTGTTCATTCCCTTTTTTCAAAGATTGGATTAGATCTATTTGAAAATAGGTCTAAGATGGCGCTGCCACTCTGCCAGTTATTTAGACTATATGTGGCAATCATAGGCTGCTCTGTTTGTGTAAGTTATTTCCACTCGAACTCGTAGTGATGCTGGACACTTCTATGCTTGAATATCAACAGACTTAACACAGCAAAGTTGAGGCTGGCGCTGGCGCTCAAAATCGGTTCTTTGATTATGGAGTACATGCTATGGATGTCTACATTCCTTCCGGTAACCTTTTTCCCTGGTAGCTTTTCATAGAGCTCTTTCTATCTTGACAATTTTATTGCTTGATTATTTCCCCGAACATTCATAAAGCTATTGCCCTGAGTCAGTATGTAAGTTGATACAATGCAGCTGTTTCAATCGCTTGTATATCTCGTGCGCATATGCCTGTTCGAGGAAGAAATGCTCCAAGTAAGTCTCATCGGCTGAGCCATCGGTGGCTGTTTTATGTAGCCTGATTAAACCGGGCCACATACGCTGCATCTTTAGAAGCCCGACGCGTAGTGTTAGTCTTCTTTTTCGACTTCACCGGCGCGGGTGCCGCGGTGCCGACGATACTCCCTGACCTAACACTGCTGCTAGAAAGACTGCGGCCAGCACTTTTTCCAGCAGGCCGAGTCAATCTGGGCGTGCTGCTGTCCTTTAGCGTGTCATATACTTCAACGTCTTTAGGTTTGGCCTGCTCGCCTCGAGGTCGTTTCGACGCGATATCAGCTTCGTCGGTATTTCGTTGGCGTTTGGCAGCAGAGTTCGGCGCTGGAGGGGCGCTCATTAGAGTATGAGGACTCGGTGGAACCGTTCTCTTTGTGTCAACCCTGGGATTTGGTGCATGAAGAATTTGTGAGCCACCACGCGTTTTCATCGGGCTCGGCCGGTGGGCGCTTGCCGGGACAAGGACTTCTGGAGTTATATCTCGCACACTTGTAGTACCTGGGTAAGTACTAAGACCGTCAGGTGATCGAAGGAGCATTTCTTCATTGGATGTGCCCGGACGTAAGGCTGCATCTGCAGGGGCGCCTGGGGAGACTACTTTCGCATCTTTCGCATCTTTCGCATCTTTCTGGCCTTCTTTGGGCTCAAATGCAAAAGACACGATATCGATATCGGACTCAGAGACAGCATCGTCGCCAAGGGAATCCAGCTGAGGAACATGATGAGCGATCTTCACCTCACCCAAAAAAGCGTCAAGACCTTGAGAGTCAGGGACGACAAGGCCATTGTCAGATCCAATACTTCCTTGGCTTGCGATGTGTTCCGGTGCTGTTGAGTAGACGTCTGTATCGTGGCGCGCTTGACAACTCTTGGCGTTTTCTCTTCGTTGAGTCCGATGGATATTAGATTTGAGGGACAGGATAAGGTATTCGTCAAGTGCTGCAATCTCATCGTCGGAGATGTATTGACGAAGGATGTCGAACCGCTGATAATCCTTCTGAAGCTTGTTGTAGCGATCCTGCACCACTGTTACGTCAATGTCCTTGCATTTCGATGTCTCCTCGCTGTGGCGCAGGAGATTTTCAACTTCACGAAGTTGAGCAATTCGAGCATCATGTTCTCTGCACCTGCGTTCTGTTTCGTTGCATTTCATCTTATAGTCCGTGACCTGTTTTGTACGTGATTCAAGCTCCCCAGAAAGTTGTAGTGCACGCTTTTCGCAGTTGTCCAGGCTATTCCGTAAGTCGTTGATCTCGTTCTCTCTGGTCTTCAATGCGACATCAGCGCTATCAAATCGCTTCTTCTCAGCTTCAATAATGCTCATCAAGCCTGGAACTCGTCCGGCCTCTTCCTTAGCAGCTTCGAGCGCTTTCGAGAGTTTTTCGTGCTCAGCTACATTGATTGATTGAATCTTCCGCAATCCATGGAGCGCCGCTGCCAACTGACCGAGTCTCTCGCGATCTTTTCGTAATTCCTCGATCTCAGCTTGTGCATTGCCCAATTTTGTTGAGAGTTCATTTGATGCCTCCAGGCTACTCTCAAGTTCGAGCATTTTAGACTCTGTTGCAGACAACTTGTTTTTTAGACCATGAGTTTCGCTATTGGCCTTGGATAGTTGTTCCTGCACAGTGGATAGGTCGGTAATCTTGTCTTCTAAGTCCTTTATAGTCTTCTCTTGATCATGCCGGGACTCGGACGTGGCTTGGGCAGCTTTTATCTCGGCTTCAAGTCGTGCAATCTGCTGTTCTTTGCAAGTAAGCTGCTGTTGCTGTCGGCTTAATTGCTCTTTGCAGGAGGCGTTGGCAGTCTCAAACCTTGAGCACTTGAGTTTGAGTTCGGATGTCTCCATTTGCTGTTGCTCGAGGAGACACTGTTTCCGATCCAACTGTTCTCTGAGCGCAACAAACTTCTGCTCTGCAATACTCTGACTTCTTTGAAGGTCCTCCTGATGGCTTTCAGCGCAGTGCTTTGCTTCAATCTGATGCTTCTCCTGCAATCTTTTCAGGTCGCCGCTAAGAGTTTCGGCTTTATCCTTAGTATTGCATAATTCTTGTTTCAGCCAGTGTATTTCCCGATTCTGGGAATCAATCAGTGTCCTTTCCTGCTGACATCTGTCTTTTAAATCCTGCAACATTCGAGCTTTGCCATCGTCGACAGTATTCCTGCTCGCCAACTCCTTGTGGGACTCTAATAATCCCATTGAGAATAGGTGAAGAACCTGCTTCTCGCGCTGTACAGATCGATTTGATTCATTGGCTTTTTTAAGCCTTTCAGAGAGTGCATTTCTATCTAATTCTAAAGCACGGAGCTTTTCGAGACCCGGCCTCAATGTATCGATGGAGGTTGTCAGGCCTGACATCAGCTCATTGGTTGTAGAACTGTTATGATTTTGTGCGTTATGGACGGTTTCCAAGCTTTCTTTGAGCTTTCTAAACCCTTCTTCAAGGACAGGGAGTACATCGGAGTCTTTGCGTCTTTCGGCCTCACTCTGGTGGATATGTCTAAGCGCATCTAAAAGAGATGCCACGGCATTATTCAATTCGTGATTACCGTGACTCTGCACGGAGGTTGCGAGCTTCGAAAGTTCGGCAATCATCTCATCCTGTTTTTGACCGAAACGTGCTTGAATCGATCGCTGCGAGGTTTCGAGTCTCTCAATGTATAGAGCATATGTCTTGTTCCGATGCTTCTCTTCACGCAACTTGGTGTCCTGGCTTGCCACGTATTGCTGGAGCAAAGGAAGTCTTGCCGTGTCTGCTTTCATTTCTGAGATCCCTTTCTTGAGGCTATCCAAATTTCTGATTGCCGCATCATTCTTCTGAACCATCTTTTTCACATCCAAGACCTCTGCCTCGTATTCACGCCTTAGTGCTGAAACATTGGCGGTAAACTCACTATGATCTGCGCCTAGTGAAGCAAAATCTTTCGCTAGTTCTTCAGCATTCTGCTTCAGCTTGAGATACTTGTCCTTAAGATCTCGCAGATCTGCCTCGTGGACGTGATTTTGCTGGACCGCAAAATGCCATTGTTTCCGGATATCTCGTAGCTCTTCCTTATAGACAGTATGATCAGAGCTCAATTTAGCGTTATCTGACGCCACTTTGTTGAATTCACTCAGCAAATGAGCATATGATTCAGCTTGTCTACGCTGCCGGCGCATCAATAGCAGCATAAGATCTTGTTCAGAAGGCCCTTGCGTGTCATCATGCAACAGCCCAGGTTTTCGACTGCGTGACATAGAACCACTACCAGACGGCTTACCTATTCGGTTGCCCGCAGTCTGTGGTTTCAACGATACGTGATCTAAGCAATGACGAGGGTACTCAGACCGATCCGGGCTTATGTCGGCTGGCTGGGGCGTTAAGCAGAATGACTCGGGGTAATCTTGCTTCGTCAGATCTGTGGGTTCCTCTTGCCAGGCATCTGAGAAGTAGTCATTCTCTTCGTTGGCTTTGATTGTGCTCTTAACTGGACACTTGCGCGGCTCTTCTAGAAACTTGATGCCCGGCTTTCGGGCGTCATTAGGTCTGGCTGCGTCTCTTCGTGACTCTGGTTCACGAGAATGTGTGCGTATTGGATCACCATCTAGATACGGAGCAGCGCTTTCATTGTCTGAATCGAGCTGAGCAAACTCATTCGTATTTCGCCTACAAGCATATGATGTAGGTGACACGGCGAAGTAGGACCTGTTTGAGCGGGTCAGTGCTAGACAGAGTACGAGTAAAATCCTTACTCAGTCTGCATGCTATAGTCATCCTTGTTGGTGTGGTCAGCTGACGACAGATGAGTAGCATTTGCGGGCGTTACGCTCCGACCTTGGGAATCTGGGGTGTTTTGGGGGCAAAGCCTCGAATTTAGCGGGACATGCCCAGGCATGCAATTGATCTCGATGTCTTCTGGACAATGTTTGATACCAGGTTGAGGAGATGGGACGTGCCAAGCGTGAAGACTTTCTCGAAATGGCATCAGATCGATCTGATACCCTATATCAGAATCAGCCCAGAGCCCATTGGCCTCAGATGTCTGATTCTCGGCCCTGCCGACGATGTCCGGAACTGAACGTTGACGGGATTCATTGTCATCTGCGGACATGCTAGTAGAATTGTCAAGCAAATGGCGGTTGTAGTCGTGCAGAGGTCACCGGTATATAAAGTAAGTAAAGGAGATTAAGGAGGGCTAATGAGGTCCAGGGTTTGGGTTGAGGACGAGGACGAGATTGGCGATTCGGTTATGACGAGACAAAACGTCGAGGAGTCTTGGATGGCGAATTGGTAGTCACAACCCATGGCTCAGACACCTTCCGTTGCCAAATTCAGCTTGCGTCAGAACCACTCTCTTTTTGCACAATTACCTGAACTTGTTACGTTAACAGCCTGTCTTTGCAGCATCGCAAGCCAGAAGGCTGCATATCCGAACAGTTAGTGATGTTTGACGTTGCTCAGGCACGATGCGAGGGTAAACTCAATAATAAACCGAAGGCAAAAGCCAATAACAGTCCAGGAATTTTTGATGCCAAATACTCATTTCGGGCTCACTAGTTCATTTTGTAGCATTGAGCTCCGGAATCAGTAAAAATCAGACCCAGGACATAAGATTGCTTGGGAGATCGAAACACGACCGATCTGGGCGCGTATTCACGAGGCTCGGCTCATCTCTGTTAGCTTTGTTCGCCGTCGAAGTGTCAGGCGTGTAGATCAAAGGCATCGCATGCCGACTTGCGGAAAACGATGTGAACGGACCAAAAGCTTGGATTTCTACCACGGATTTGGAAAGTCGAACGGAATGGCAAGCTTCTGGACTTTGAGAATGCTGAATTGAATGCCTCACCAACCACTGCATCGGGCGATACGTTGAACAAAATATTGTACCTCTGCCGCCTTTCGTCGACATCTTAATCCAGTAGGCAATCGAGATGATGATGATCTGCTCAGCAACAATGAAAACAGCTCAGGAGGACAATAACAATCGGTGTATCAGGATTTGCGGAACACCATAGCTCTCAATCTGCCGTGGAAGGTCTCATAAGTCGTACTTCTCCCATGATGGCATCTGGCTGTGCTAGAATGGGCCTGACAGGGCCCCTTAAGTCTTGCTTTTGGTGTGCGGCGTCCTTCATTCTGCATGTGATTGGTGTGGAGCGCTGAAAGGGGGATGAAGCATTAAATGGACAGGGGAAAGCGAAGCACGACTTGTCAGTCGGGTTCCTGCTCTACTGCGGCATCACTAGATGTGTCTTGCAGTTCAGGTCCATCGTATTCAAGCTTTTGGAGGTCACGGACAACCTCTAATTCCTTCGCTATCTTCACTAATTGATCGGCAGAGAGCTTCTCTCCGGCAGCTCTTCTGGACTTGAGCTCGCGAATGGCTTTCAACTTTTTGAGATGATTCCTTATCTTCTTCTGACGATCCAGGGCTGCTGTGCTTCCGTTGGCGTCCTCGCTCGATACCATCTTTTCGTGATTGGCAAGAGCACCATCTTGAACATGCAGTGCATCCAATGCGCCACCGACTGGGTCACTGTTCTCCTGATCCTCTTGCGCTTTCTTCTTCCTGGCCGCTTCACGCCGTCGTGCATTCTTGCTCTTCGAGTCCCTTTCCCCCTCGCCAACTTCTTGGGCATCGGCTCCCGGAATTTGACCACCACGAGTTCGCCAGGGGTCAGCATTGCGGCTCTTGTATGTTTCTACGTCTTCGGGCGGTTTGTATCCTGGCCTGATCTTGATTTCCTTTCGCGTAGATCCATCGGGACGTGTCGAGGAAGGAATGAAGGCTTGGCCGTCTGCACTTGTCTGAATGCCAGAGGACGTGTGCTTCGACATGATGAAGCCTAGAATTGCACAACTGTTTCGACAGCAAACATTTAGAGCTCCTCGAGCTGGGGCAGCACAAGTAAGGCTATAAGCAAGGAAGTGAATAATGGGAGCTGATCAGCGTGTCTTGAAGTAGAAGGTTAGGCGAGAAGAGCTCAAACCTCCACAGCTCATCAGCTCATGGACAAGGACGTCCATAGCGTGAGTAAAGCACAATCACTCTCCACACACTGGAAGAACGATCATATTTGGGACCCGATTTTGAGACGTACACTGTATCTGTGCGGGCAAGATGGGAGTGGTATGAGCATCACCCGTGCTTTCGTGAACGTTACGCTGACCTGCCCGATCCAGATTGCGAATGGCCTTTTCAAGTCAGCTTCGAGTGTCTACGATGACGGAATGCAGTATCTAATTTGTGACAGCAATATATTCCGACGGAATTACATCTTCCTCTCGACAGTGTTTGTGGGCGCATTTGCATTTGAAATGTAGGAATGACTGACCCGCCTCCGTGGGCGAAGGATAAAGCAAAAGAGCAACGCTGATACGTCGCACAGGGCCTTTGACACAGCTTCAGATGTTGTTTGGAACAGAATAAACAAAGGCGTACGTCAGAATTCTATGAAGATCTTGCAGGGACTAACTTCCGTGGCAGCGGAGGTGGGCAGACATCAAACACCGTTACATGTCACCTCCGGAGGATGAAGAGTAGAACCTGGGCCGTTGCGGACGTATTTCTCAACACGAAAACAGGGGATATCAATGTCGATGTGGCGCTGATGGCACAGGTTGTACAGGAAAGGTACAGCAAGTGAAGTCGATCTCTCAAAATGATCGGCTGTCGGTCGAAATTCAGGTTCATTGTGAGCTTTGACGCGCATTAGATTGCAGTCTAGAGCTCCTGCAAATCACAACGCATGTTACACTGCAACTACCAAGTAGAAGCCTCCTAGATAGCGCTGGCAACTACAACTGAGCAAATGCCGGTCCAAGACCGAGGCCATAGCGACCGACCATCACGTGGTTTTGCCCCAGGTATAAGTCTACGCCTAGACTCCCGTTTTCCTGTCATGGTGCCCATTGGCATGTGATATCATTTATCAAGTATACACTCAGCCTTTTGCCGTCGTTATTCGCCATTCCCATTTTGAGGCTCTAGGATACTGCGAAGATGCTCACTGAGAGCGAACAGTCTCTCTGCGCTCTGACTCAATGGCGTTCGGGGAGTTAGATGTCCGGCTTTGCGAGGCTCTCTGCGCTCATCCGACCAAGTTTGACAATAGATATACCATCAAAGCCCGCAATAACTTACTCGAACTGTTGTTTCGAAGCCTGACAAATGACCGGCCCGACTACCTCCGCGAGCTCTTCCCCCATGGCTTTCCCGACTCGTACTGCCTGCAGGAGGCACAAGGAACCCTAGAAGAGACCGAGTATACGGAAGCAGCCAGAGGTCATGCATGTGGACACATTCTGAGGGCTGGCGAAGCGAACTACCGATGCTGGACTTGCTCCGACGACCCAACTGCAGTCTTGTGTTCTCGGTGTTTCGCTGCCAGCGATCATGAAGGCCATACCTTCGACATCAACATCAGCAATGGCAACAGTGGCTGCTGCGATTGTGGAGACGAAGAAGCATGGAAACGCCCTCTCAAGTGCGCCATCCACTCCATCCGAAGTGGTGTTGCGACCCAAGACCCTCCTCAACAATCTCTTCCCGAGGACCTGATGCGTTCCGTTCGCACCACCATCGCTCGAGCCCTTGACTACTTCTGTGATGTGACTTCGTGCAGCCCTGAGAACCTCCGAGCACCCAAGACGTTCGAGTCGGTCGAACAAGACGAATTGCGCAGCAGGCTTGATCACAACACCTACAACACCGGAGACTACCAAGATGCTAACCCTGAGTACAACCTGGTGATGTGGAATGACGAGAAGCATACCATGGAAGAGGTTCAAGACCAGGTGGCAAGAGCATGTAAAGAACGGACAAGGTTTGGGCAAATGAAAGCAGATCAAGCCAACGACGTTGGTCGGAGCATAGTCAGCCACTCGCGCGACCTGAAAGAACTCCTGCGCCGAGCCAAAATCATTGAAGAGATCAAGGTCACTGTCACCGTCCGCTCCGCCCGTGACACGTTTCGAGAGGAGATGTGCGGAACGATTCTCGAATGGCTCAGCGACATCGCCGGTTGCGTCATCCAGGGTAACGGCTTCGTGTTGAGGGAAACCATCTGCGAAGAAATGCTGCAGCTGTGGCGTGTAGGTAGTCAAGCATGGAACGCTCGTATAGGTCGAGATGGTCTTGATGACAACCAAAGAGAAGACCCGGAGGTGAGGTTGCGATACTTTCCCGACACCATCCAAGTATTGCTCCAGCGGAATCAGCAGCTGGCGGGTCCTGATGAAGATGACGATATGGACGATGAGACCGATGACGCTGATCTTCCAGATGCGGACGACGATGACGACGATGAAGAGGACACTTATGATCAGATGGATCCCCACATGACCGAGAGCGTGGCTGACCAGAATGACATTGAGGTACTCCGCGCCCAGGCCGATATTGTGAGTGATGTGGATGAAATGGATACCGACGGTGACAACGATTTCTTGGATGCTGCAGAAAGAATGGACGCGGACGCGACCGTTGTGCCTCCTCAACCCCCTGCAACCGCAACTCAGCCTCCCGAGCCGGAGCCGGCCATCGCCTTAGCTAACGATGAACTGTCTCGACGTCCCTCGATGACTTTGGGCCAAGCTGACAATCCAAACTACCGGAATATACCCAGGACTCCTGGAGCCAGCTACAATCTCGGACGCCGACACAATCATGCCGACTCCACACATTGGAGAGCACCATCGGGCTCCAAAGGCAAGGCTGTCGATGCTCCCGTGCCTGTCTGGGAAGACCTACGCAAAAACATACGTCTCGATGCAATGATCTTGTTCGATCTTCGCTTGTGGAAGAAACTCCGCGTCACACTTCGCAGTTTGCTAATTTCCACTGTGAACAAAGTACCACAGTTCAAACGCGTTCTTGGTCTACGTTTCGCTGGCTTGTACACCACCCTGGCTCAGTTGTATCTGATAGCAGATCGTGAACCGGACCATTCGATTCTGCATCTCTCCGTACAAATATTGACCACACCCTCCATTGCAGAAGAAGTTATTCAAAAGGCAAATTTCCTTACCAACCTGATGGCTATACTCTACACCTTTCTGACGACCAGACAAGTCGGATACCCCGAAGAAGTAGACCCAGACGCTACTCTGGGCTTTGACGCTGGCTCGGTTGCAAATCGTCGACTTTATCAGTTCTTCAACGATTTACGCTTCTTCCTAGCTAGTCCGTCAATCCGTGAGCGTGTGCGCGTTGAGAAGCAATACTTGATGCAATATTTGGACCTCGCGAAGCTATCACAGGGCATATGTCCCAACATAAGAGCTGTAGGAGAGCATGTGGAGTACGAAGCTGATACCTGGATAAGCGCCTCGCTTTTGACACGAGAAATCAATAAACTCTGCCGTCAGCTTACAGAAGCTTACCATGGATCGGGCACAAAATTTGGCATTGACGAGCATTTAAGTGATGCCATTCGCCAAGCCACGATCACGACACTTCTCGTCTGTAGTGGCTTGGACTACCAGCGCTTTGAGCAGAGTGAAATCAAAGAATTAGTCAAATTCCACGAGGTTGGGCCGTTCCCTGGTTCCTCGCAAACTCTCAAAACAGTGGACTTCGTGGTGGAGAAAGGCACGCTCAGCTTCCATCACCCACTACACTACACTATGTCATGGCTTCTCGAATGTGGGAAAGATTCGTTTCAGATCATCAAAGCGCTACAGGATACCGCCACAGAACTGGTGTCGCGCTTCAATGCTAGTGCACAGCACAACCGCCGCATACCATTGCACGCCTTGTATGCCACAGGGGAGGACGCCCTTTTAGCGCTCTTTGACTATCCTTTGCGAGTTTGTGTCTGGCTAGCTCAGATGCGCGCCAACATGTGGGTCCGAAACGGGATGAGCCTAAGACATCAGATGAACCAGTACAAAAGTGTCACGTACCGCGACCTGGGTTATCACCGTGACTTGTTCCTACTGCAGACGGCGCTTGTTGCCTGCAACCCTGAGAGAGTTCTTGCGTCAATGATAGACCGCTTTGGCCTCTCGCAATGGGTGTCAGGAAATTTCGGATCCGCCTCAGATGCCGACGAGCATCAACTCGTTGATATCGCGGAGGACTTTGTGTATCTCTTAATCAACATGCTCTCGGATCGAGATTCTTTGACCTCATCTGCAGATGACTCGGAGTCCCAGTTGAGCATCTTGAGAAAGGACATAGCTCACACCCTGTGTTTCAAGCCTTTATCATACTCAGATTTGACGAACAGGTTAACAGAGCGAGCCCAGGATCACGAGAAGCTTCCAGAAGTCTTGAAATCTATGACCAACTTCAAGTCCCCGGAAGCCCTTAATGATTCTGGTCTGTTCGAATTAAAGCCGGAATTTCTTCAAGAACTTGACCCGTACAACTCTCACTTCAACAAAAATCAGAGAGACGAGGCGGAACATGTCTACAAGGTGTGGATGGCTAAGAGGCTTAATAAACCGGCCGAGGACATCGTTCTTGAGCCGAAGCTGCATCCGATTAAACGGGAAGCATATATCAATCTCTGTGCCGTCATACATACACCACTCTTCAGCACTATGTTGTACTTCATGTTGTCTCAAGTCGTGGCAAGACAGGGAGGGGCTCCCGTGATTCCACCTTCGAGAGCAGAATCGTTTCTTCAAATGATATTGCACCTCACGCTGATTGCCACCATCGAGGATCGCTCTGTAGAAGAGGAGAGTACCAAAACACAGTCTCTATTCATCAAGAACGCTCTGACCCAACGTGTGGACAAAGATGGACAGACTATTGTGAGGGCACTACACAAGATCTGGCTCACCGAAGAGTTCTCTGCCTTCAGAAGCAAGGTTAGACACATCCTCAGAGTTTTCCATCGTCAGTGGCCAGAGGTCTTCGACACTGCCACTCGAGGTTTGGATTTTCCGGCTGCACGACTAGATGCTTCTTCGCCAGCAAATATCGATGTTGACATCGAATTGAAAAAGAAACAGGCAGCGGAGCGGAAGGCCAAGATCATGGCCCAGATGCAGCAGCAGCAGCAGAGCTTCATGAACAATCAAGGGATGACAGATTGGGACGACGATGACATGAGTGAGACCGAATCTGAGATCCCAGCTTCTAGTGAAACAAGGTTCTGGAAATTCCCTAGTGGCGTCTGCATACAATGCCGCGAAGAAACGAATGATAATCGCTTCTACGGGACTTTTGCAATGATCACTGACGGTCATTTGCTCAGAGAAACACCAAACAAAGATGAGGACTTTCTGCAAGAAGTCCTAATGTGTCCAGAGAATCTTGACGAATCAAACGAGGACTCCCGTCCATTTGGCGTGTCAGGAGCTAACACGCAGCAGATCGTGCGATATTCGTCAGACGGTTCTGAGTCAACCATCGTTAGGCGGGGCCTTAGCAAAGGCTGGCCAAAGGGATCAACACTCAAAGAACCTATGTCTACTAGCTGTGGACACATCATGCACTTCAACTGTTTCGAGAATTATTATGAATCAGTGCGACGGAGACATGCACATCAAATTGCTCGAAGGCAACCAGAACGAGTGTCACAGAACGAATTCGTCTGTCCATTGTGTAAGGGTTTAGCGAATGTGTTCATTCCAATACTGCACAAAGCCACGACACAATCTTTCCCTGGAAGTCTTCAAGCGGAATCGACCTACGAGATGTTCACAGAGGAGACACTGCCTGCCTTGAGGACAAGCTTTGGGACTCTCAAGGCGGAGCATCAGCTCTCAGCTCACCTGATCAAGCTCGAAAAGCCGATGCATCACACAACAGTCACGACATTTCCGGTCAATGCGATGATGGCACTAACTCGATCTGTATCCGAACTCGCTCAATCTCCAACTAGCTTGAGAGAGTTACCCGGTGTCCACGCCCTTGTTGACTTGAGCAATATCTACAAGCGGCTCAGCAGCACTTTGGATTTAGTCAGTAGCCCGGTCAAGAGATCAGACAAATCGACAACAGAAATTGTCAGTGTTTTGCTCACAGTCATAACAAACTCAGTCACAGCGGTGGAGATAGCAAATCGGGGGCGACCTTCAACGGGCACTTGCCTCCTTGATGGTATTCCTGGCCAGACTTTGGGCCATTTGCAAGTCATCTCCTCCTCGTTCAATTCGTTCGCAGCCACGATAGCCACAGTTGACATTGGGACGGGCAATGAAGCTGATTATCCCTATCAAACCTTGGTCCAGCGAATGCTCAGCCAGATATTCCCAACCCAAGATCCGACTGAAATGACGGCTTCGTTATTAACCAAGGATGCTTTTGCCCTGTTCGTGGAGCAATCCTTTGTTCTGTCACCGATGCAAGGCTTGCCCATTGTCCATCTTCTCAGGCTCGCTTTGACCCATGAGATGATCCGCGTGGCGATCTGGTGGCTCAGAATAAGAACTTCTCTACCCATGCAACGAGCATTTGCACAAAAAGAGCCAAGCACGCCTCGCAGCGGAACGCTTTCGCGCGATGAATATCGAATCATGGGCGGTTTTGTCTTTTGGCTGACGTCTTGCTTGCAGACAACGACCAGTTCACCTCTTCTGCCGGTGAACGAGGTGGAGCCATTGTACAGAGCACTTCGTTCGTACGCATTGGCCTTTATGCGCAAGGCTGTCATACTATTGCACACTGCACACGGGGTTGACTTTCCGACGGTTACAACGCTTGCAGGTAAGACGGAGCTGGACCGGCTACTGAGTCTTTGTAGGCTACCAGATCTAGCCGCAATTCTTGGCGATTTTTCAGAGTTCACCGAGGCTGCAGCTTTGCCTATGCTCGTACGCGAGTGGATCAGCTGTTGGACGAAGGAAGGTCATGGCCGCAACACATCTATCAAGCTCCTACACCCGGCCCCGTTCGAACTCATCGGATTACCGCAATATTACGATACGCTTATCGATGAGTGCCAGAAGCGAAAATGTCCAACGACAGGCAAAGGTCTATCTGATCCCGCACTGTGTCTTTTCTGCGGCGACATCTTCTGCTCTCAAGCCTGGTGTTGCATGAAAGATAAAATCAGAGGGGGCTGCAATCACCACATTGAGCAGTGTTCCGCTCCTGTCGGTATATACTTGTTCATTCGCAAGTGCAATATTGTTCTACTTGATGTGAGAACTGATCCGAAGAGATTGGCACGACTTATGGAAGGTGAAGGAGGCCTTTCCATTGGCGAGGTTGCTTCAGTACATGGCTCCTACTTCCCTGCACCTTACCTGACCAGGCACGGGGAAACTGATCAGGGTTTGAGGACCAAACACCAGCTGATCCTCAATCAGAAGCGGTACGACAAGTTGGTTCGAGACGTCTGGCTTATGCTAAATGGAAGCATTTGGAGTGCAATTGCCCGGAAACTCGAAGGCGATGTCAATGCTGGTGGATGGGAAACATTGTAGAGAGCAATATATGTCGCAGTAGAAGATATTTTATGATATCTGTAGCAGCCCACCACAGGGCTCGTAGGAACAACGCTCATTCCAATGCAAGACCTCCCGAAGCATGAACGACGTAGGAATTCTGCTTACCAATCTTTCATAATCCAATCCACTGGGCACCGTCAACGTCCCCGCGCCGCTAGTGGCAGGCTCCACACGCCGCGCGCGAGAGCACGTGACGAGGTCTTGGCTTGCTGATCTGTCGAAACTCTTCACGCCGGAAGGGACGTGGTGCACCGTTGTGTCAAGCGTGACCATCTTGACAGCGCTCGCCAGTCGCACCTACCCAGATCGTATTGTAGTATTTTTCTTTCTTTTCGAGTCCGCACATCTCACAATTAGCGCCCGAGGCTCTCGACGATTCCGAGTTTCCAGGAAGACTCGGTAGAGGTTACAGTCAAATAACTTGCCTCTCGTCGGAACCACTCTGCTACGTTCTGTCTTTTAAGAATTTGAAGGTCGTCGGTCCATCAGCTAAGTCGATCACCGCCTCTTCGTTCGGTGGAGGCAGGTTGTGGTGTTCAAGTTGCTTTCTGTACTTCCTCTCTCCAAGTCGCCATCTCCTCTACCTCTATACGCACTTCTCTCACAAGCACAACCATTCGTCGAATCCAACACAAAGCCAAGCACTCTCCTCCTTCACGCGAGCAATTTGTCTCAAGTCGTCGTCAAAGTATTCACATCACCCTACCCCTGCCTGACAAGACCGTTACTTCGAGCCCCTCTCATCCCCAGAAACGACGACTTCGGTGTACATAAAATTCAAGAGAAACAAAACAATATCAAGTTCTTAGAACCTCGCAAAGCTTCGCTTCTTCTCCCCATCACCATGTCAGCCTCCCCTACTTCAGCAGTAGCTTCTACCAAAAGACCTCTCGAGGACCCTTCGTCCCCAACTGGTCCCAATGATTTGCCAGACGCTAAAAGACAGGCACTTGATAAGACAATCAGCGAAGACAACGCAGTTAATGAAGAGGAAGTGAAACCGGCAACAAACGGCTCCAAATCCTCAGCAAAGGAAGCTCCGGGAAAAGACGAGCCTTCTCCTGCAGCTCCGACTGATGCACCGGAAGCTTCAACTGCCCAAGATGACAACAAGCAAGACACACAACCATCGTCTGCTATACCAGCGAGCAGTGACCCAGTCATCACGCAGTCATCACCCACACTGCCGACGCAGGACGAGACTCAATGGATCCACGTAAGATCAGTCATTTCTAGCTCGGAAGCAGCGACGGTCATCGGAAAAGGTGGCGAAAATGTTACGCAGATTCGAAGGCTTTCTGGCGCGAAATGCACCGTGAGTGACTACTCTAGAGGCGCTGTCGAAAGAATCTTGACCGTCAGCGGTACACAAGACGCCGTTGCAAAGGTATGTGTCTGGTCCCCGCTCCCCTGGCGAACATGAACTAAGCAATTCCTAGGCGTTTGGCCTGATTATTCGAACCCTGAACAACGAACCACTTGATGCCCCATCGACCGCCCAATCCAAGACGTATCCCCTACGTCTCCTCGTGCCACATATACTAATTGGATCTATTATCGGAAAATCAGGAGTTCGGATCAGAGAAATACAGGAAGCTTCGGGCGCTCGATTAAATGCCTCCGACGCCTGCCTGCCATTGTCCACTGAACGCTCTCTTGTGGTTCTTGGAGTTGCTGATGCTGTGCATATCGCTACTTACTACATTGCAGTCACCCTAGTGGAGCAACTAACGGAGCGATTTGGGGGTCCTGCGGCATCTGCATATGCGACCCGCAGCGGTGGCCCTGCTGGCGTTGTGCCCGGAGGTATGCAAGTTGTGCCGTACGTTCCGCAGCCTGCAGGAGGCCAATACGGCCATCCAGACTCGTATCGTCGACATAACACGCAGCCGCCTCAGCAACAGCGCACCGGTGCCTATCAGCACTATGGTCAAGCTGCCCCCCAACCAACCCCATCGTACGGACAACCTGCTGCCTACGCAAACTCCCCTCGTCAGGCCGGCTACGGTGCTCATCAACCGCAGGGTTACGGTCACCCACCACAACCAGCAGCCCATGGACAGCAACACCCGCAACCTGCAAGCGCCATGCCTGGTCAACCAATCACTCAACAGATTTTTATTCCCAACGATATGGTCGGCGCTATCATTGGCAAGGGGGGTGCCAAAATCAATGAGATCCGACATCTTAGTGGAAGTGTGATCAAGATCAATGAGCCGCAAGACAATAGCAATGAGCGGCTGGTAACCATCACAGGTACGCAAGAGTGCAACCAGATGGCTCTGTACATGCTTTATTCAAGATTAGGTAAGCACTTGGAAGGAATGTCAAGTCGGAAAACTAACGTCTGTTCAGAGAGCGAGAAGCACCGCGTCTAGCCCAGATGTCTGCAAGGCAATACATCTATATTTCGGAAGCGTCTTCGTGAGCTTGCGAAGCGAAAAGTTCTTATTCTCAACTAGTCCCGCTCGCTCGCGGGTGAATAATATTGAAGTAAAGCACAAATTTACTGTAAACAAAGCATTTCAACCCCTGACTTTTCTAATTCGTTTCTCGCAAGAAAGGAGCTTCTCTATGTCTTCGCAACATTAGTGACTGCTCTAGCAATGTTTTAGATTGCAGCCCTGGCTCTACCAGTACACTCCAACTAAGTCTAGCTTTGAGATCTCTGACAGCCGGATATGCAGCAGCTCATGCCTATGCGGTGACGGTCTAGTCGTGCGACTAGCTGGAAGCCACGTGCTTCCCAACGAAGCATGTTAGCCAGACTTCATATTCATTCTCTAACGCTATAGAAATACCCCTTAGAAAGCCAAAGGAGCGATGCATTCACGCGTGACCCCTAGAAGCCCCGTGACTTGATCGAGTTTCAACCATTTTCGCAGAAAAAGGACCTCACGAATCGTACTGCATTAATTCGCAGACTAGCAGGTTAATATTTATACAAATATGTTGTGAGGCCGATCTTTTTTTTTGGAGTCTTGACTGACTATCGAATCCAATCTCTCTAGTACCATTCTTTCACGCATTTTGGTAGAAATGGTTTTTTTAATGAGAGGGACAAAAATGCTCCATCTGGTGGTCCATATATATGTACTTACTCTACGAGGGCGGCCCTTCTGGTATGTAATTTTTTCTTATTTTCTATGGATGGACCACACAGACACACATACACCAAAATGCTTGAAAAGTTTCTATCAGCCCCAGATGTACCGCGTCCCCGGTTTTTTTTTCGCTTCGTGGTATATGGATGCCCGCCAAAATGTTGCCCCTGTTGTGATCTTGAACTTTGTGTCCCCAAGGACAGCCTCTATGCTTTTTGCCACTCTTCGTTCTCACCAACGCATTACTCTCAGACCAAAGGAAAATCCCTAGTTCTACCACAATCTCTTGACCGCTTGCTGTCTACGAGGAGAGGCCCCTTCTTTGCGGCTAGTGAACTATGTGTGACTAATAAGGGAACTCTTGTGACCCGAAGCTCGGCGTTGAAAGAAAGAAGTGCCTCCTCGCCATTACTGCTCGGTAATGGTGGGCGTGTCTCTCTATTTCGGCTACATCCGACCAGCATTTTGACCTGACTGACTGACTGTCTGTCTGAAGATCCGGTTCCTTGTTGTCAGGGCTGCGTAAGCAACAGGGGTTCGAACATGGTTATTCGCCGAAGCTCCCCTATCATTAGATTCACTTCTGCTCCTGCTCGGCTGTAGTCGCGGGGATTTTGGTTGTTTTCGCGTCTAGTGTCCGCCAGTCGTTGGCAAACCGAGGTACACCTTGAACGAATCGTAAATCAGCCATTGGAAGGCGGTCAGGGTACCGATCATGACGATTCTGACGGGGAGACCATTCCAAAGTCCAGTGAAGCCAATGTTGCCGTAAATTCGAGACATTGCTCTCCCAGCTGACTCACCAGCTATGACGCGAGTTAGTGTGCTCCGAAAAGGTGCGGACTGCTTGCTTGCTTGCTTGCTTACCTTGCCGGTCTGAGTTCAGCTTGCTGACCATGACATCCGCCGGGTGTGACACCACTGCACAGGCAACGCCAGCAATGTAACCTCCGAGGAAAGATACACCAGTCTGCGCGAGCTTTCCGTAATCGTCTTTATTGCCCTTCAACATTTTGCTGTAGATCAGAGAAACGGTCTCCTCAAACGTGGCGAACTTGCACATGGTGTATGGGATTTGTCGGCCCCACAGCGGCACGATACCGGCATATAGCTTCGCGATTCCTCCTTCAGCCGTCGTCTTACCCCAGGCTTCGCGGAGATTTCGCGCATACGGCGGTATCGTCGTCTGCATTCGGACCTTCAACGCCTCAAATGGACAGAGTAGTACGTCGGCAATGAATTCTGCGCTAGCGGAAGCGCCTAGAAAGACAACGGTTCGGTTCATGTTGGGGAACGTCTCGCCATACCTAGTGGTGTTCCTAGGTTAATTGGCTGCGCGAGTTTTCTCAGGATAGAAGACGACGACTTACTTATATTTGAAGACTTCGTAGAAACCATATTTCCCTAGACCTTGGAAAGAGTATCCCACGAATGTCGGAGCCCATCCAGTAAAGACTCCGCGGATACCCTCCATCGAGTAAATGGATTTCCAACCTTGAACATTTGAGCTGTATAACTTGGGATCGACTTGGCGTCTCGTCTTGACAAGATCAAGGGGCGTGACAAGAGTATGCGTCGGCCCGCAAGCAACAATACCTCCTAGCATACACGATGCGAAGTACTTGGGTGAGTTTGGCTCAATCTTTCCGAAAGGATAGGATTTCATGCCAGGCAAGCTGCTGGAGTCCAGCTTCGGCGGCTTAAGAGAGGAATTGGTCGCCATCCTGACAACTGTCGGGCAAGTGTCTGACTTATTTTCGCTGAGATAAAAGAATCCTCTCGCGTAATTCTACAGGGGTGTGTGCGATCTTCTGTTCGTTCTTTTCGTACGCTGGCTCAATTGCCCGCCGCGATCGCAAAATCAAGTTGGTCGATGAGACCTCCACCCGGGGCTCGCTCTGGTCACACCTACTTCTTGACCTTTTTGTTCGAAACGAGCATGCAAGATTGACAACACGCCAATCGCCGCAAAGAAACAAACAATCGCAAGCAGAAATAATTCTGTGGCGAGCCGGATCAAGTTCCTCAGATTTGCTTGCAGAAAGAAGCTTTTACTGGTGTACACGTAGAGAAGAAGTACAATGGAGCAAGCAAGAAAGGACAGAACCAGCGAAGAGCCTGCATTTTGAAGGGCTCCAAGCAGATAATACATCGTATAATCGTAGTAAGCACCTTCGGGATTCTGGCACGCGCGTAGATAGCCACAAGTCCGCAGAGATCCCCTGGCGTCGTCAAGGCTTTGGATCAGTGTAAAGCTTATTCAGAGCTTTGCTGTAGTTTCCGCGTGGACCAAACCGCAAGTGGTAATATAGCGTGCAACATGATGCAAAAAGATCACAATGGCTGCAAGGCAATGGGGTGGCATGAAGGAGGTTTGAGGCATAAGCGTTCCGGCGGTTCCGAAATCCAGTCGTGAACAGAAACTCGCTCACACCTTTCGACGTCATCGCGAGCTCAGACACCTATCACTCTCAGATGTGTTAATCAGACACAAAGACAAGCTCAAAACTAGGCAGAATCCCCACATCAGCTTCGGTGAACAGCTATGGATCCGATGTCATTCCGGTAACCGCCTTAGATTATACACCAAAGCCCAAAAGCGTGAGCTATTCATGAACGTAGCACCGCAATTGTGGAGAAGCAAAGGCGCTCTACAATGTCCATTCGGACATGCAGGATGCTAATATCATAATTTGAACACGCGCAAAGTTCTGTGCGAGCTGTTGATATAAACTTGAAGGCTCTGTGTTGTGAGGTGTTCCCATTATGCCATTCTTGGCAGACGCCCTGCTGCACAAGAGATGCCCAATGCTATATTCAGTTTCAACCTTCTATATCCATAAATTTTGAGTCATTACCTTATACTTGCTACGTCGCCTGCATGGTACCGCCAACAGAAAACCCAAAGACTGAATCCATTCGTCACAACTTACCAAGACCTGGACATAATGCTCAGTGTCTTCAGAGCTTGGTTCCGAGGACGTGCTTTCCCTTAAAAAGAAGTGCCATCATTCGACAAGACCTCCCATAAAGTTCAGTTTCATCATCTCATAAGCAGCACTTCTTGGAATTTTTTCGATACAGCGTGCAGACACTCGATTCCTGAAGCGTTGCTGGTCTTCCGTGCTTGAACATGACGGTAAACCCTAGTATATATCGCCCATGTGGGTGTCGGCATTTGTCATGATTGTTGACCTGTCAGCATCTATCTCTGTCATACTATGGTCGCTCAAGTCTGGTTGTGTTGCGGGCGATGACTCTCTTGAAGAAGTTGCTTCTTGAAAGGTCTCTTTCGGGGAGAACGACCATACCTGTAGGTTGTTAGACTCCCAAATCTTACTACGGGGATACAATCCGCATTACTTACCTCCATGACGGTCCTGTTGTTCCGGCTAGCCATGATGACTGCCTTTTCCTCTTCGAATGCAACTCGCCAAACAGCCTCGGCTGGCTGACAAAGTTCACGAATCGGCTGACCGGTATGAACATCCCATATTTTCACTCTGCCGTCACTGCCACCGCTAACAATACGGTTGTCGTCGAATTGCAAGCTGGTCACGCTATTGTCGTGAGCAGCAAGACGATGCTTCGCCTGATTTGTGACGAGCGACCAGACTCTGACAGAGCCATCCGATCCGCCTGTGACCAAAGTGTTTCCTCGCATCTGGAGTTGTCCTACTAGTGATGTGTGGCCTTGCAAGACTGCCGTACAGAGACCGGTATTGGGGTCCCAGATACGTACACTCGTATCGAGGCTACCAGTCGCTATTCTATTGCCGTCAAATGCGATTGCATATATTTGGCTGAAATGACCCGACAAAGTCTTCAAGCACTTCCCTTCCGAAATACTCCATATCCTTGCCGTAGTGTCATAGCTTCCGGACACCACTATATCACCGTGGATGGCCAAGCACCTCACGCTCGCCTGATGGCCAACCAAAACGTTCTTGCAAATGCCACTTTCGAGGTCCCATATTCTCAGCGTTGTGTCTCGTGATCCAGAAATTGCGGTTTTCGAATCAGACATTTTTAGACAGCGAACTGTTGAGGTGTGGCCGCGCAGGACGTGAACACTTCTGCCTGTGGCCATATTCCAAACACGTACATCTCGATCGCAGCCACCACTAACAAGAACGTCATCCCAGGGTACCATTGCCCAAACTCCCATGACATGCCCCTTAAGCGTTTTCTGATGCTCGCCAAAAGTATTGAAGACATGAATTTTGGCATTGTCCATGGCAACAACAATGTATTTGTCCGTCAGATGAAGACTCGTGACAACACCTTGATCAGGCGTAATGAAATGAGGTTTACACTGTCCTCCCTTTCGCCATGCGGCTTCAATCATGTACTTATGTCGGAAATGTAGATAATGTGATTGAGATTGCATCCTTTTCTTACTTTTCGAGAGCGGAGAAGGCGGTTCACTGAGTGACAAGCCCAGATTAGGAGCGCTCGAAGAGGGACCAACTGGAGCACCGTCAACGGTCCTTTTGTTCCTAGTCGAGAAACTATAAGGGTGCAGTTGATTCAACCTTGGAGAGCTCTCTGACTCGATCGAAGCGGGTCCTTTTCTGTATGCGTATTTTGTGCACATTTCTTTCCAAAGCATATCGTCATTCACGAGCTTGTGCCATCGGTGCGATACTTGAGAGGCCCTTGCTAGACTTCTCGGTTCATCGATAAAACAAAGTATCTGGTCCTGTCAGCCTTTGAACATGTTATCACGATGGGAGACGCTTACTCTCAAACACAGCTCATCCGGTAGATGTTCGAAAGGGTCTTTCTTCAACCTCGGAGAAACAAAATGGGCAACAAAACTAAGCTGATTGCTGGTGCACATGTTGAGCACCTCCGCCAGAAACCTTTGGCGCTGCGCGTCTCCCATAACCAGAAAATGGTTCCTCGTATCTCTCAGAAATGAATCTTCATCGGGCCCTGCCTCTGCCCAGGACAGTTGTCGTTGGAATGGAGTTGGAGAGGGGGCAGGAGTAGGTGGTGAGGCAGGAGCAGAGGGAAGCATATTGACGGGTACAGAAGGTCGCGACGTAGTGGTTATCCTTTTCGGTCCGGAGGCAAGATGGCGCGACCGAGCTCCTCTACTGAGTTCGCTCAATGGGAGGGGGTGAGGTGCAGGAAGCTGGTAGTCAGAGTCCGATGCGACGGAATGACGTTTGTGATGGCGTGATGATCCCGACCGTTCTTCGAGTAGATTGTGATCAACCGGAATAGGTCGTACAATTGGGGACAATGGTAGCCGTGAGGAGGTCTCATTGTTTGCTTGCTCGTCAATGTCCATCGCCTTTCTCAGGCTACAGCATGCACAGTAACACAGGAACCACTTTTGAATGCGAAGTGAGCAGAATTTCTGGATAAATCCCCCACTAAACCACTTTCATGTACTCCTCCGAATATTGAAGCCCTATTGCATAGTCGACGATGCAGTCGCCGAACGCGCAGACAGGCCCGGTGTAGGCCAGCTGAAGAAAGTTGTTTTGGGTGGCAGAAATCGTCGGTCCAGATACAGAGCCCTACACGATGGAGGCGCAAGTTCGATTAGTGACTGCTTGACGTAGGATGATGGTGGATCTGCACATCTGTGTTATGAAAAGTAGAAGAGGATGAAAGGTATACGCAGTTGATTGTCAAAGCCAGGACATGGTGGTATAATAGATTGTCGACGACGGAAGGCTTGCACCGGCCATCAAGCTAAAGGGCTGGCCTTTAGGCTTAAATTGTGCCACTGACCATTTCGAAGCGCTCCTTGGATCGCACCTGCAGTGGCTTGCGACTTTGCAGACGGCGCAGACATGGGGACAACAGGTTCCAGCCAATCAGCGCTGAGTCCTTGTCCGGGCTGCTTCGAGATCACATCATTCTTCGCCTCCCTCCAGCGTGAGGCATCATTGTACCTCACCCGCTGACAGTGCTTCCTACCAAAAGTCCTTTTTCGCCGAGATGCTGTATAGCCTTCATCCTTCGGGAATTTCTGTCGGTCGAGTCTTACAAGGAGAAAATTAGCCTCGGATGAGAGAGGAAGAAGGATCTGCACAAAACAACAACAACATTTGTTCACAGGCCCCTTTAATCAAGTATCATTGAGCGTGGTCGTGGTTTTGCCCGCTACGAGTCTATCATAATCTCCTCAACCGTTGGGTTCTTCACTGTTCTTTTAAGATAATGAGTGTCAACTTCCTGCAGTGTCAGCGATCTCACGAACCTAAAGCATATTCCGCCGATCGCATGGAATGAAAATTTTGTATCACTCTATAAACGATGCAATGGTTTCAGTGAGCATGCCCCACTTGCAGAAACAGTGGTAGTATCATGCCGAATACTGCCGCGCCTAATTGCGATAATGATGGTTTCTCTTCCTGAGTCGCTCCATCTCTACCTTCGTTTACGCTTCCGTTTGGTATCCCATTCAATTGTGTCGGATGATGCTTAGTGGAGGTGATCTCCTCCATCGAATGCATCGCTACGTACAGAAATGTTCCAGCCGAGAAGAGCAGCAGCATTCCTGTCCACCAACTTGAGCCCTGAGTTGAATCCGTCATCGATGGTCCTCCCAGTATTTTTATCAAGAGGAATGTTCCTAAAGCTCCAGCTGGCGCTGCCAGACTAAAAATGGCCAGATGTGCTCTTACCATGCGCCTGGAGAGACCTTGTTTGAGAAGAATTGAGGTGAGGCCAAACGAGGCAGGTGCCTTATGCAACATGATAGCGAGGAAAATGACGAAGCTGAGGCTGTTGTTCGACGTGGAGGAAGAAGCTCCAAGCGCTACGCCATCCGCGGCAGCATGAATGACCAACCCGATTGTGGTTGCAGAACTACGCGATGGAAGATTCGGCGCAGGCTGGGTTGGGTCAAAAAAAGTGTCTGCTTCTTCTTGCCGATCTAAAGTGGTGAGATTGAATCGCCGGCCTAGGTTCGTCAGAGATATGTGTCGGGTGTGCGTTTGTGGTTTGCTTGAGATAGTATATTGCGGTAATTTGTCTATCAAAAACATAAGGATGAACCCTGTGACAAGTGCGACACCGATCCAGGCATGTTGGGACTCTTCCCGCTCGTCGTTTTGGTTTGCGTGCTTGTCTATTTGTCCATTCTCTTCCATAATGCCAACCACTCCGTCAACCGTAGGAGTCTTGGGTGGTGGAAAGGCCTCAGATTCTGGCACAACGGGACCAGGGCTCCCAATCTCGTTGGCAAGATCGTGTCGTGCCTGCAAAGGAGCAGTGCTATGAACTGATACCGGTTGTTGCCAATCTAGTATTTGCTCTCCAAGGAAAAGATCTCTTCTCGTTTGCGCGTGCGCATGCGCCGTGTTGGAAGTGTAAAGGGCCTCGACTCCTTCCGGGAGAATCACAATCAATGCCGTTCCAACCAGCACTCCCATACCAATGCTCGACACGAGTCTCATCCGTGAGGGCGACAAGTTCAGCGCAAGAGGTAGAACTCCAACCAAGAAAGACGAAGCTGCCATGACAATGCACAGGCTCAGTAACGTCAAAAGCCCCTGCATCATCCTGAGCGTACCGGCAGCCACAAATTAGAAGGATGATGGTTCGGACATAGCTGAGCGGGGGAGATCTGCTGCTTGATATCCTCCTTCAATGGACAAAATTCGCATGCGCACGTTATGTTTCTATGATTTGTGTTCAACGGTTTCTGTGACAGCCTCCTGAAAGAGAACCTTTAGCAATCATTGCGACGGGCCGGGACCAGCAAAGAGTCCCACAAGGCGGAATATTTTACTCCACAAAGGAGCTTGGTGGATGGTGCTAGTGCCTAGGCTTGCTCCCCACATATTAGAGGCGGGTGTCACGGCAGAACAACAAACAAGCTCACTCCACACCGGGTTATTAATTGTGGCATGGGACCTAAGATACCTGATGCGGCACGCACGATCTCATTTGAACGTTGATTCCATTATGAATCAAATCTATAAGAGGTCATTGTATACAGGCACAACAGCTCCACTACAAAATTTATTCATGTTTTCGATGGATTCCGAACTCATAGACACTACCTTCGTAAGGGTTCGTGGGGTTCATATTAAGAGTATGATAGCTTCATAAATACGTGCATCAAAGCCATAGAATACAGGGTTGTTTGGCTTTATTCGAGATTTGGAGGCTCGCTTGGGACCTCTTTTATCGCGACAGGCACCTCGTACAGAGTAGAAATGCTCATTTAAAAAACTGTCAGCTTTTTGTAGAAGACGATATCCGGGTATAGAGGTCCCCGCCCTAAGGCCTACGTAAGGACACAATGCAGGCAGTAGTACGAAGTACACGAATGAAGGGGATACCGAGCTCTGTAGCAACCGTGACTTGTGAATACTCCGTAGTTGAGCCTTGTTCCGTGTGTCACCATCAGGACTTTGGGAATCACGTCTGGGCAAACTTCGTGTTCAGATAGTTGTAGGCATGCAGTTATGTAGATGTGCTATCACGTTCTTAACTAGAACTCGAAACATGATTCAAACAGTAGGTTCTGTATCGACCCAGGGGCGTTGAACATCAGATTTGTAGCGCGACAAAGTGAGGCCAATGAGTTCAGGGTAGGACCACCTATATTGGTCTTTGGCGGGTTGTCGTATGAGCCAGCCTTTCCAGACGGCGATGTACGATTGATGCTGATAATTCACTTCGTATACAAACAGTGACAAACAACTGGACTGGCTTGGGTGGTCCACGGTGGTCCCACAGGGGTCGTACCTGGCTGCCCGTGCCCGTGCCCGTGCCCTCGCCACCCTGCCGTGCCTGCACATCACGCGAGCCACGCACATCCTACAAGGCTACCGCAAAGCCTCACCTCCCCGACGAGGGCCAATCGGAGAGCAGGCCTATCATTTGCGTTAAAGAAAGTCCACCATCTCAAATCGAAGCTTGCTGCTGGGCTTCTGTGACCATCCAACATTGCTTGCAACGCGTCCACGGGCATCTACATCGCCATCAAATCTGCGTTACCCACAAGTGCTCACCAAATGGCTACTTCTGCATCAGCTCGGGTCGTGACGCGAACCTCCCAGCTAGCTTCCCAGCCGCGATACTCCTTATCCTCGCACTGTCTCCGAATCTCATCACAACAGTCATGTACAAGGCAACAGAGGAGATGGCAGACTACAGATGCTGCAGCCCAAACTACGAATCCAAAAATTGCGACCATTGTGGACCAGATATCGCAGTTGACTCTGCTTGAGACAGCCGATTTGGTTGCAAGTTTGAAGGTACGCAGCAACCTCATGCCGAAGCAGCGAGACAAGTAAACACAAAATGCTTTGATGTCGGACGAGAGTTCTGTTCTCAGAGCAGACATCACAGAGACTGGCGATTCAGTTTCCTTGAGGAATTTCCCTGCTCAATCAATCCATCCGGCCTACACCACGTCAACGCTTGTCGTTTCTGTACTGACTACGCTTGTAATAGAGCCGTCTAAATATTCCCGACCTGTCCTTCGCGGCCCCCGCTGCTGCTTCGACTGCTACCGGCGCAGGCGCAGCAGCTCCGGTTGAGGAGGAGGAAGCCGCACCCCCACCCCAGGAGAAGTCGCTCTTCACCCTCAAACTCCAATCCTTTGATGCAGCCGCCAAATCCAAGATAATCAAAGAAGTCAAGAGCATGCTCGGCCTTTCCCTGATAGATAGCAAGAAGTTTGTGGAGAGTGTACCCAAGGTGATGAAGGAGGGTGTCACGAAAGAAGAGGGCACGAAAATCATGGAGACAATCAAGAATCTGGGCGGGGTGGTGGAAATGGAGTAAAAGCTATAGTCCTTTGAACCTCTTATGGTCTTCGACATGGGCTACGGAATAACTGGCAGCGAATGTTCATGCGGGCTTGCGAGGGAATTCGTACACTACCCCCGACCGACCGCATCGCTGCTTTGCGCTGCTTTGCCGACGTCCTTCATCAAGGAGGGTTTCCAGGAGAAGACTTGGCGAAACACCGTTGATATCCATGCAGCATAGATATGGCCGGAAAGTGGGACGAAAGAGTCCGCAGGTCTGTTCAGGCCGCACATAAGCAAGAACACGCTCTTCCTTTCTGGCGTGCCCTAGAAGCTGGAAATCAATTTGGAAATGTATTAGAACTTGATGAATTTTCTACAATAAGACTAACTATGTATACTTCGACACTCACTGAAACACAAGCAAACCCAAATAACCGCTACCCTGACCTTGGACTTTGGCGTTCAAGACAAGTTCAAATTGGTCGACGCGGTTCTGGTCCACGAAGCAAAGGAAATAGGCAATGACAAGTGCGCTTAGAAAAAACCATTTTCTGCTCTAGGATAATCGCTGTTCACGACCCAGCCGCAACCGGCTGACCACCACCACCACCACCACCAGCGCTAGCTTGCTCCCTACTCGATCTCTGACTCTGGTACTTCTGCTGTAACATGTGGGTGAGTACTGCCAGGCTCCGTCCGGCTTCCGCATTCTCTTCGATGCATTCTCTAATCACGTTGAACTCGTTCTCGCCCGCGTTAGGCGCCTGTGCAATCAGATCTATGACTGCGGGTGCCGAAGCCATTGTTGGCCCGAGGACGCGTTGAGCATTGTAAGCTGCGGGAGACTGGTGCGAGGTCGACTGCTGCAGATGGGCTACCTGCACTGGCGCGTGCGCAACCGGCTGCGCCAGGGGAGGAGGGGTTGAGTATGCACCTTGGGCAGATTCCATGGGCATAGCCGGTGGTTCACCACCACCATTGACTGACTGACTCTGGAAGGCTTGAGCGTTGTACTGCATCGCTTGACCCTCGCGAGGCGTGATTGGGGTCTGGGCCATTGGCGGACCAACACCGGGACTCTGTAGGGCTTGTTGTTGTTGGAGGTGTTGCTTGACGCGCTCCGCGTTGTGAGGCAATTCGGTCCATTTAATGACAATAGGTACTAGAAAAGACCTTTCGGTCACGGGATCCGCGAAATTGTGTTCCAGTGCCTTCATGACAGTAGGCAGTGGCTGTCCTGTCTCCATTGGCAAGAGATAGATGTCTTTGATAGCTGGGACTTGATGCTGGCTGCCGACGCCATAGCGCTCCTTCGTTTTCAGATAGTTGAAGAACTTCCCAAATTGTTTCTGGTCTTCGTGGTCTTTTGGTTCGGCGAGAGATATTATGACAAGTTCGGTGGTGTTGCTATATTCCAGGCCACACAAATAGTCATCCGCTTTGGAAGGTTGAATTCGCCCGTGTAGCTTAATCTCGGCGGGAATGAGGTCACTCCAGGTCATGCGCAGGTTGTCAACATCTGGTTGGCAGCCAGCTGCAAACCTGGCAACGGTGTTGAAAGTGCCGAGGCTGCCGCCATTAACGCGGCCTCTCCAAACAACGCCTTCCTCGACGTAATCTTTGGGTGAGTATGGTTCTGACTCGTTATCTTCATCCTTAAGTAATCGATCAACCTCAGGATCAGCCTCTGCGGTGTTCAGAACTGCCGGCGGGGAAGCTTGTCGAGGGGTTTCAGGAAGTTTCGGAAGCTCAGCCTCAGTAGGCGAACCTTGAACTCCAGACCAGACCTTATCAATGTCGAAGTTCGTCGATGATTTCCTTCTTGCATCTCCAAATGGGCGGCCTTTAGTTGACGCGGAGGGTTTCCGCATCGCAGAAGGCTTCTCAACTGGACCAGCTGCGGTCGGGCTCTTCATTTCAGCATCCGCTTCAAGGGCGCTCTGCTTTCGAACGGGTGCGTTGGAAGTAGCCGACTCCGCAGGCTGTCCAGACCCATCAACATACTCATCTCCTTTATGCGTTCTCCTAATTCTTGGACCTTGACCTTGCTCTTCGGTAAGCACGTATTGCTTGTCCATTCTCATTTTCTCATCAGCATCTTTCTGTTTCTGCTCCTCGGTAGCCATATCCTTAGGATCCATCGCTGCAAGCTCGTCCGCCTGTAGCTGTTTGCTCATTAAACGGGCCGCCAAGATGGTGTTGCTTTTGATGTTGTTCAGGATTGCACGCATCTGGTCCTTGTACGCGTTGCTAGGGTCACCGCTGCCACCAGATCTAACGTGATAGACGGCATGCTCGACCTGAAGAGCAACTTGAGTCCCGAGCGCTTTAGCCGTCTCTCCCTTTGCTAAAGAGACGGCATGACTTTGAACGAGAGTATTTGCCTGTTCTATGAATGATTTGATAATGTTACTAGCTATTTTGCTTCGAGTAGGGTCACCAATGTCCTTCGCGTCTTTTGCAACGTTGGCAAGGATTGGGTTTTCGATCGCAGTGTCGGGATCTTGGTCGACATTTGGTTCCTGCTCCGCCTCTACAGACGTGTTCAGGTTCTCTGCAAGGCTTGCTCGCGCTTTCTTCGACTGCACACTATTAGCACATATGTCAGACCACTTTTTAGTGAACAAACCTTTGCGTTTGCCTCTGGTGTTGGAGATCCCTCATGTTTCCGTTTCCTGGAGGACCCAAGATCTTCTGGTTCGAGTGTTGGCGTTCGCTGAACTTCGCTAATACGAGAGCCAGACTTGCGACTCCCTTTCTTTCCTTTCTTTTTGGCCGCTTTCTCAGCTCTAGCTGCTTCTCGTCGGATCTTAGCATCTTCCCACGGTTTTTCACCTCTTTTGATTGCAGCAAGGAGCTCCCTATGATCCGATGGCCTGCATTTCTCACAGAAGTATTTGTCAGGAGAGTATTCCTCGGGTAGGCCCATACAGTCGTTGTGCTGCCACGCCGAGCATTTGTCGCAGCATATCATGGAACGAGGGTCGTCTTCCTCCTCCTCATACTCGCCACAAATGCATCGAATTATTTCCTCCTCTTCATCTTCTTCATCTTCTGGCGCAGGTTCTGCCTTCGCTTTCTTACCCTTACCCTTGCCTTTTTGCTTCGCGCCACCCTCTGTATCTTCGCGATCTTTAGTGTGTTGACCTTTGGTTGCACGACCAGAGCGGCGCGGTTCGTCTAAGGCAAGTGTTAATCCGCAGTTCTCAATGCTGACGAATCTCGCCTCTGAAGTGATATACTTACCGGCCATATTTGATCGCGAGGATTCAAGGCACGCGCAATAAGCAGAGGAATAGATTGCGCGTCTGGCTACGGATGATGAAGAGTTTCTCTAGAGCTTAACGCGACCAATCCACTGAGCATCGAGTAGATGAGATCAAGATCGCATCCGTCCGCCACGCCCTATCGTTGATTTTGCCTTGGCGCACTTTGACCTCAAGAGCACGGGCGCCTCGCGCCAAAGGGAACGATGTGAACCGTAACGATGTTAGGAAATTACTGCTTGCACTGGTCTGCCCGCTTTGAATGCGATATCGCGATCGAGTGGACTACTTCGGAGCCTGAGCTCAGGCTGAGGGTCGATGCCAGCCTCGTTGCAAATACCGCACAGCCAAATGGGGCAAGTATGACGAACGACCCGCCCGGTGCACATGACGTCTCGCGCTAGTACGTGTCGCGAGGCACCGCATGAGCGTGGCGCGAGCCTACCAGGGCCTAGTAATTGTTGGTGCTGAAGTAGCAACATTTATTCTGACCAGATCGTCAAGAAAGATCATACATGGATGGCTGATGCACGAGCATTGCTTGCGGCGGAACGGCAGTCACGGCGAATCTCTCACCCGCATCTAACATATACAAAGAGTGGTTCTCTCCTCTGCAACATATGCAACCTCAACGTCAAGTCAGAACAGCTGTGGCCTGGTCATCTCAGAAGCTTGAACCACAGGAAGAATGCCCCAAGATACCCAGACACCACTATTAGACCCGCGAAGAGAAAGCTAGACAGCATTGATGAAGATGAGAACAATAGTGTAGGACGTGGTCTAGAGGTCGATTCTCGAAAGAAGACCAAATCTTTGCAGACGCTAGAAGACATAACAGTGTCCTCGCCTGGAACTCCCACGCCGGCCGCTGTGGACCAGTCTTCGAGTACAAGTCGTGAGAATGAAGCAGGGACTGAGGGAGTCGAACGTGCGGCGAATCCAGCAGTGTCTCCGCCTCCATTGGTCCCAGCATCGGCTTCCGCAGCAACGGTGGATGAGGACGAATGGGCGAATTTTCAACGAGACATAGCACCACTCTCCCAGACCAAATATGCTCCTGCATCCATCGAAGCAGCTCCTGTGTCCGCCGCGGAATTGGCTCAGCAACGACGGTCGAATGCCGTCCAAGAGCATGAAGATGATGCAGAAGCTGAAAAAGAGGAGGCAGGCAGGCGTATGGAGGAAGAGTTTGAGGTCATGGAAGAGATGGATGATCGTGTCAAGCGGCTGCGTGCCCGGCGAGAAGCCCTCCGTGCACCAGAACACAATGCGGAAGAACTCCCAAAAGTCCGAAATCAAATTCAAGCTCTGGCAGCGAATGAGACTATAGTCGATCATCCTGACGACAAAGACTCATCTGACGAAGACGATCTCGACGACTGGTACAATTGACAGTTCAGCAATCCTTTAGCGATTTTACTCTCTTAACACCTCAATGTTCTATCGAATGCAACAAGCAGCGGGCAAGCCTTCATCTTACGCTTTTCGCGCTCCGTCTCGGTTCACAATGTTCCACAAAAGTCTTCGCCAACAATGTCCTCAATCTCAACAACAGCGCTCTTCTCGCTTCGACTATCAACAATTCCCAGAATTGTTCCCGGTCGGAGGAACTGTTTGCCCCGTCTGCTGCCTTCCGTTCTCATTTTCACGATCCATTCTTTGCATTCCTCCACGGTGCAATCTCCTGGAATACTGATCCAGTCAGTTCGCTCCACTACTAACTGTCCTTTGTCATCTGCAAGGTGTCCCACTTGCATATTTGGATCTGTAAGTCTCTGACACCTTCGTGGTGCAATGACAAGATCTGTAGATAGTTTAACCCATCCTCCCGGAGATCTCACGGCTGCAGCTAAGACGTCGAAAGATTTTGCACCCTCTGGATACGAGCACAAGACAGTATGCATATCGTTTATCTTGATCCCCAACTCTGACATTTTCTGCCGTTGGTGATTAGAATTCAGGTTAGCTGCGCCTATAGCGCCTCCAGGATGGTTTGTTGCAAACACATCAGCTGCACTCCGGTTTGGCGGCGAATGCATTTTCTCTGCAACGGCCAGAGCAAGACTGTCGCCTAGTGCGAGGGCAACCGTTGTTGACGTCGAAGGTACCGAAAGCCCAAAGGTTTCCTTCTCGGGCACGTGTATAGGTGCTGGCAACAACAAGTCCTTAGTTCCTGTTCGTTCTGGATGCTTCAGTAATGGGCATGTGTCCGGATGCACATGCGACGTCATGACAATCAGAGGAATATATGAGGGAATATAAGGCAAGAGTGTGAGTAATTCCTGTGTCTTTCCAGAATACGTGATCATGATGACCACGTCGTCAGGTCGGATCAGTCCCAAATCTCCATGCAGGGCTTCTGTTGGGTGAAGAAACACCGAGAATATGCCAATTGAATTGAAAGTGGCCACAAGCTTTTGAGCAATCCACCCTGATTTTCCTACTCCAGTGAAAACGATTTTGCCTCTCTGTATTTGAGATATCGAGATCAGGTTTACTGCTTCTGACAACGCAGCTTGTGCTGCTCTGGATGAAGTATACAAGTTTTCGAGGTTAGACAATGCATCGCGTTCTGTTGACACAACTTGCAGAGCCTTCTTGACCGACTGACTGTCGACTTTCAGAGATCTTTCTGGATCAAAAAGCACGCTACTGTCAGGCGGCGTGGCTGGTAACGTTTCGATCTTATCGTTTATGGGCGGACATACTGGCATAGATGGTGTCAAGGGTGTGAGGAGGTATCCATTGTTGAAAGTTGCCATGGATTCAAGGCAACGAAACTCGGGCGACCGTTGTCGCACGCATCCAAGCCTGGTAGTCTTTGGGTTATAGCACTGTCCTTGATCTAAGGACATGCGCAATATCCAAGTCAATTTTATCGTCACTGCTGTCACGGTGACAATTATATCCTCCAAGGTGATATCAGTACGGACTTCTGGACCAGCAACAACTTGTAGGAGTCCGCACGGCGATTAATTGCATTTTTCCGACGAGCCAGAGAAGCGTTTCAAGATCATGACGCCATGGATTGTGAATGACAAAGACTATAGAATGAAAACATGAAAGCCGACGAACACAAACCTTACACCGACTTCTTAGTCCATGAATAAAATTGACTCTGCAAAGCTGCTGCCGTCTTAATTATGACATGTATGTGCGGCGGGTGGAATAATATTGGTACGGGCGAACGGACCATGTTGCTAAAAGCATGCGCGGCCAGACTGTTGAGGTTCGACAACGTACCTTTCCCGTAGATAGGCTCTGGTGGGTTCCGATAAGACAAGATCGTGGCGCATAACGTACGGAGTACCATAACTATAGCATGCATAGCCTATTATCCCTACATGTGCTAAATCTATAGCACCAAAACGTGCATTTGAGCTGATTGAGTTTTTGGATTAGTCGACTTAGCAAGGCGAGTGTTCTCGGACAATCAAGGGATCTCCAAGCCAGAGATATCCTTCAATTCTTACCGGAATCTCTGCGCTCTCATCGTGCAAGAAGTAGACCATAGCTTGCACCATTTTGAAAACAAACCCTTGCTCTATTATTCACAGTATTGATCTTCCTTCGCCTAGCCCCTTGCATGCACGGGCGAAAAACTTTTAGGTTCTAAACTCTATCTACCCCTTCTCGGGCATGAGTCGATCGCGTCATTCTACTCAGTAATCTCGAAAAAAGGTTACTTTATCAACGGTAAAATTCAACAATCCCTATCCTTCGTCTTCGATTAAGAGGACCGCTCTTTATCACAAAGATAGTCAGAGAAGCGGTGAAGACGCCAAGGTCCTTTTCTCGCATTTCTTGCGGTTGATAATAAACCGGCTAGAACCTGTCCTCAAAAAAAAACCCGAGCAGCCGAGCACTGCAGCCGACGAAATCTGGTACTGTCTAGCCTAGCGCGAAGTTTTCCACGACTAGCATAGCCGATTGGACGCGATTTGCAAAACCCTTGATACATACCTGGGTATACGAAGTACATGCATACAAATTCCCGACCCGTGCTGCATCTGCGAGCCGGCCAGGATCTTGTGCGGAATCCTTTGCGGTCTCGGGGCTTGGCGGAGCGACTTTGCTGCGATTCTGAGGTACCGAGTTCGGGGATCTTTGGTTTCCTGCACCATCAACAGTAAAATCAGTGCTTACAAATATTGTTTGGCTTTGCATGAGTGTCCGTTTCCGTGGTGATCCGTGCTAGGATCTCACCGTGCCGGGCTACTTTGACTGCGGACGACATGCGTTGCGTTCGGTGTATTAGCATGTAGACAACGGTGAAACAAAAGAGGTCGCGAGCTGACTGCGTCGGATTGGATTCCTGTGGCAGACGCTTGAGTCCGTGCAGCAAACCAGAGATGATCCCGTCTCAAGATTTTATTAGACATCTCCCTTATTTCACTACTGTTTTGTGATATACATAATTCATGCTTTAATTTAAGAGCTTCGCCTTTCAGTATGGTGGGCCGGCGCACGCTGCATGTGGCATACCTGTGTACATGTGTCACAATGTTTCAATGGGTCCTTGGCTTCGTAGAGGAAAGCTACAAGCTCACCGATATTAGTGGCACATGGCTTCCTCGGCATGTACTAGCCCTCATTGTATGCGGCCAAATGCAGGATGCTATTAGAGCGGTTGACAGTTGCCCGCTTTTCGACAGCCAGTCGCCAAATCTCTGTTCGCGAAACCGCCATCTACTTGACTGCAGCAGACTGTTATCAGTATTGAGTGCATCTCCAGCGGGACGAAGGAAAAAATAAAGGGGATGTGGAACAGTCTATTGTCTATGGTGCAGCTGGTGTAGATATCAAGCGATCCCACGCCGTCACACAACAGCGTGATCTGCGAAGTATTCTATATGCTCACTAGCATTTCTATTGTCAAGATCGAAAACCGGTGTTACGTTTTGCCGCTCGTTTATTTTCTCTTTCCAAATGCACGGAAATGGTCTTTGGAGCTGGAATGTATGCCAAGGACAGATGTAGACCTTAGAGCTCAGTAATCATGCTTTAAGGGGTGCATCGGTTGGTGAAGCGCGGGTATAACACGCATTCTCTGACGGTGAATCGACCACATAGCCAGGCCAGGAAGCGCTCAAGGCCAAGTCCGTAGCCACCATGAGGAGACGTGCCGTATCTTGAAAGAATTGTTAGCACTTTTACATCACTTAAATAATAAATGAGTGAGACTCACTTTCTCTGGTCAGTGTACCAATAATACGGTGTGGGATCGATTCCAACCCGAGTGTACGCAGCCAAAAGCTCGTCATAATCAGATATCCTCATGCTGCCACCCACGATCTCGCCAACACCAGGCATGAGCACATCCACAGACTCAGTAACTCTTGCATCTGCAGGATCTCTGCTCATATAGAATGCCTTGATTTCGGCTGGGAAATGCGTTAAGAAGATCGGCACGTTGAGAATGTCGGTCATCTTTCGTTCTGCCGCTTCTGCGATATCGTCTCCGAATCGATGAGGTCGTATGCGGTCCGGGTGGTCCTCAGCCAAGTCCTCATCTTCGAAGTCTATGTTATGCTCGTTTAGCCAACCAATCGCATCGGCATACTTGAGGCGTTTGAAAGGTCGAGAGGGTGGTTTGAAATCTGGGTTTAGGTCTTCAATCAGCGACGCTGCAACTGGATTGGCAAGGGTGATTTCAATGACACGGCAGATAACTTGTTCCAGATGCACGAGAAGATCGTCAAAATCAATGAAGTCTAACTCTGCCTCGATGTGCATATACTCTGCTAGGTGACGCCGAGTTAGGGATCGCTCAGCTCGGAAAGATGGGCATATACAGAAGACATCGCCCATGGATGGTAGACAGGTCTCAAGGTACAGTTGAGAAGATTGGGTAAGGTAAGCTTCTTCGTCGTAATATTTGAATCCGAAGAGCGTAGCACCGCCTTCGACTTGAGTTTGAACCATAGAGGGTGGTGTGACCTCAAGACACCTCGTCTCTACGTAGGCTTGACGGAAAGCCTGAAGTACGGCGGCTCGCACTTTCATGACTGAAGACAGGACATCACCACGTAGAACAAGGTGACGTTGGTCAAGAAGAGTTTGAGTGTCTCCCCCGGCCTGAACTTTGTTGGTGATGGCTTCTTTGTCGCCTGCTGCCACGCCGATGACGCGAAAGAAATCGGCATGTAGTTCGCGGTTGAGAGGCGCTTTTGCTTTGGGTGGTAGCTCGCGAAGTTCACCTTTGATCTCTAGCGACGTCTCGAGAGTCAAGGTCATGGCCGCGTACGTCTTGATTAGGGCTCCCCCAAAGACGATCTGCATTTGGCCGTAGCCATCTTTCAACGTAATGAAGATGACGTCCTTCTGAGCACGAAATCTATGCACTCGGCCCACAACCCTCACTCGTGTCCCAGGATTGTGTGCCGTGCCTAGCGTCACGCCCTCAGTTTCATCTAGCTTGATCCGCCTTGCTTCAGGCAGCGACTTGTCTTCTTCGATGAGGACAGCCTTGGCGTCTTCCAGGATTTTCAGCCTTCGCATCTCCTCTTCCCTTGCCTTGACCTCTTGATCTGCCATCTTCTCTTGTTTCCTCTTCCACTGCTCATAGTTCTTTTTGGATTTTTTCAGCGCAGATTCGGTGACTGGCTTCCAGTTCTCGGAAGAGCTGGCATCTGCTTTGTGCCGACTCATATAGGTGGAAGAGTTTGGTGGGTGGGCTTTCATGGCAAACAACAATGTCTTGTACGGAGCTGTGGGGGTGCCAACAGCCGTTTCATCATCTTTTCCGGCATCTTCGTCTATGTAGTACGGCTCGGCCATGGTTACTCGAATGCTAGAGGAGAGACCAGAAGGCCGCTCTTTGTGGTTGACAGCTTTGGATTTTGTCGACGTGACTCACAGCCCAAGTACTGAAAAAGCTGTGAGTGACGAATTATCCTGGTGTATAGCTTCGATTGGAGAACGGGTCTTTGTGAGCAAAATGACTCCTCGCAGATTTTCTGGAAGGGCTTTCTGGCCTGTGCCACGGTTTTCCCTATGTGACGGGCCAGTCAGAATGTGGTCCGTGGTCTGAGGGGTGCTGGAGAAATGTGTATGCGCCCAAAATTTTGATAAGATAAGCAGCCAGAGTACTAGCGTCAAACTGGACTAGATCCAGGCACACAAGCACGCTAAAAAGACCTCGCGCGGCGCCGGGAGATAGGTCTCCACAGCCAATTTAAACTCTTCCAGCTCGGACACCATCTCCACGAGACGTTTTTCGGGCCTCTGAGCTAGTCGGATTAGCATCGTGAGTTGCAGTGTCTCAGAGTTACTGGGTCGTTTTCAGCTCCTTGCAATAACGGAGCACGATGACAGAATAGTGGGATTCTTTGCAATACTGATGCCGATCCACGAGGAATGCAGCCACCAGGTGAAGCGAGGCAAGAGGCGACAACGACGATGGGCGGGTGCCCAGGTGGTAAAAGATGTGTGTACCCGCCCCTATTGAGGCTACACCCTGCCACAACAGATGGACTCCATGTCACAGGTGCCCAGGCTAGCTCCAAATCTGTTCGAGTCTGCGTTCAATCTCAGTGGCTTTCCCAGCTTCATTTACTTCAATTCATCTCATCTTGTCTAGCATTTCTGCATCACTTTTCCCATCTTACTTTCGGTGTATTCTTTATTCCTTTCCCTTGCTCGTTGCTGTGCATCGCCCAGCATCGAATGCCTTTCGTTTTCTCGATTCGCAATACTTACCATTGACTAGTCTTGCGCTGTTGCACTCATTCTTCACCTTACCTTCGTTTGAGACAGTTCGAGCTTCTTCGAGGAATTTTCAGCGATAATCAGCCCAAATCTCACCGTTCTTCAACTGCGTTTCACTCCATATCTTGAATCTTCGGCCCTTTCCACTCTTCATTTCTGGCATTGTCCATTTTGTTGTGATCCTTTCGAGGCTTTATTCAAGAGGTGGAGACTGATTTCTGCGCCTACATTCTTCTGTGATCTGACCAAAGGTATCTATCGTTTGCATCAAAGAAATTCCGTCCGGTTGCTGTCAACACCGGACCCCAACTACTGTAACCACGGCGTCGTTAGGACCAATATTGGAGGACTCCCACGTCCTAACTCCACCCCATATGCTCGCGATGCAGAATCAACACCCGATGAGTGGATTTGGAGGGGATAGGTTTGCAACTGGAAGATATGGGCAAGAAAGCACAGGCTTCTCACATGGGGCATTTGCGTCGAACAATATCTCGTACCAAGGGTTTAATGGTGCTCGGAAGAATACTGTTTCGTCCATAGATACCAATCCCAAGCATCAGCACAGCAACTTCAGCCCTACAGGGGACACCCCTGGGACCGCCTTCGATATGAACTATACGCCGCTCCTTCCTTCAGGTCTGCTGCTTGGGAGTCCCTTCCAGCCAGGATCACCCGGTGCGTTTGGATCACCTCAGTTTTCCAGTTTGAGCCGTTTTTCTCAGCCCACCACCGCGCTCCATCAACAAACTCAGCAGTATCAACATAATCGCCAAAATCAAATGGGAAGCCCAACGCAAAGCAGTGCCACCGCAATGTCTCCAACTCTTTTTCAAAACATGTTGAATGCTGAGACTTTTACACCTCAATCCCCTGGTGCATTACAGGGACTTGGAAGTAACGCATACAGTCATTACCAGCCCATGATGCCGATCAACCAAAATTGGACTGCATCAACCAGCAGAACGGTCTACCTGGGCAACATTCCGGCAGACACGTCTGCGGAAGAGATCTTGAACCACGTTCGAAGCGGACAGATTGAGTCTGTGAGGCTTCTACCTGACAAGAATTGCGCATTCATTTCGTTTCTTGACGGCAGCTCTGCCACGCATTTCCATTCGGACGCTATCTTAAAGAAGCTGAATATCAAAGGTCACGACATCAAGGTGGGCTGGGGGAAGCCTTCGCAGGTTCCAACGTCTGTCGCGCTCGCTGCACAGCAGTCTAGCGCCTCGAGAAATGTCTACCTTGGCAATCTTCCTGACGACATCACCGAGGAGGAAATTCGGAACGACCTCAGTAGGTTTGGTCAAATTGACACAGTTAAGATGGTGCCGGAAAAGGCCATCGCTTTTGTTCATTTCCTGTCTATCAGTAATGCGACCAAAGCCGTCGCTCAATTGCCTCAAGATCCCAAATGGCAGCCACCACGGCGAGTTTTCTACGGCAAGGACCGATGTGCGTACGTTTCGAAGACTCAGCAACAAAATGCTGCACAATTTCTCGGGATCGCACCTGGCTACGCACATGTTCTCAATGGAGCTGACCGTGACCTCATCTCAAATGCGCTCGCACAGCAATCAGTTGCTGCTGCTGCGGTTGCCACTACTGCGGGAGGTGTAAACAACCTTGGCAACAGAACAGTGTATTTGGGAAACATTCACCCAGAGACCACAGTGGAGGAGATTTGCAATGTTGTGCGAGGTGGACTACTGCATCACATTCGCTACATCCCAGATAAGCATATTTGCTTTGTGACCTTCATCGATCCTACATCGGCCGCGTCATTTTACGCTTTGAGCAATTTGCAAGGCCTCATGATCCATAATCGTCGATTGAAGATTGGCTGGGGAAAGCATTCGGGCGCCCTTCCACCAGCGATAGCCTTGGCTGTAAGTGGTGGTGCTTCGAGAAATGTTTACATTGGCAATCTTGACGAAAGCTGGACAGAAGATCGCCTTCGACAAGACTTTGTGGAGTACGGCGAAATCGAGCTGGTGAACACATTGCGCGAGAAAAGTTGTGCTTTCGTCAATTTTACAAACATCGCAAACGCAATCAAGGCGATTGAGGCCGTCCGAGGTCGCGAAGAATACAAGCGATTCAAGATCAACTTTGGCAAGGACAGATGCGGAAATCCACCGAGACAGAACCTCAACAACGCCAATGGGCAGCAACCTCGTTTGGGGAACCTTGATGGGGCTTCACCCCCTCCTATCGGTGGACTTGAAGCGCCTCTATCACAGACAGGGTCCAGCCCGACAAGGTCCTTGTTGCCAACCGGACCGAGAGCTAGCAGCATGAATCAAGCACGTCAGCCGCAAAACCTTACCGGGCCTACGCCCTCAGCCATCCTCAATCAGGGAGGCAACAATCCACTTACTATGTATTTGTCTCAGGTATCGCAACAAGCCCAAGCAGCTCAGGACGCTCGTGAAGACGACCTCGCATTTGCAGCTCTCCAGCAACAACAAAATCAGGCCTTAGCTAGTCAACAAGCCGCTCTATATGGCGAAACGCCAAATGGCCACAATGGACTTGACCACGTTCGCTCTTCGTCGCACGTTCCGCGACAGAGCAGTATTGGCGGTAGTTTTGGCGTCAACAACAATGGACTGACAAGTAACGGCGTTTCAACTACGGTTGGAGGTCTGCTCGCACCAACCAACACCGGCTTAGGTGCAAGCAGGGGTGCACATTCCCGGGCTGTGTCTCTACCTGCATTTTCACAGGAACTTTTCGGAGCACAGCCATCATCCAACCAGAATTCGACCACTTCTCGAGCTTTTGGGGGTCATGCACCTCAGGGCAGCTTCGGTGGGTTTGGTTCTGCTTTTGGGACCGGCTATGGTACTTCTGGTTTTAATGGACTGGGTTTGACAAGTGACACCCGTGGAGGTTTGTCTGGATGGGCAGAAGAAGAATTGGGCGCGAAATAAGATTTGAATCTACACATGAGAATGGTGTCTCAATTTCTGAGATATTTTGGTGTAAGGAATTTAATTGGATTCAGGTTGTTATAACTACATGAGGCGCAGGTGAATAGCCCTTTCCCTGCCGCTTAAAGGGCAGAGCGTCATAGTAATAGGGCATCTTGTGCAGAACATTCGAAATGATACCCGTCAGCATCTGCCGCAAAATATAAAAATTAGGACGAAGTAGCCTCAAAGTCCACAAGGCGAGCTAACAACAGCGGGACAATTCACTGGCGGGAAAGGTCAAAGAGGAGGACTAATTGCATGTACAAAAGTATTAGCACATGGAGCTCGACAGGCAGACTCATTCATATGGAAAAATTACATTCTGGTCGAGTATTTCTTGTCCTTCGCGGCGTGCCCTATTAGTGAATGCGTGGATGCGTGAAGTGTTATCTTGTTCGGAGACGAATGTGATTACGGAAGTAGGAATCCAGGACCAGATATGGATCTCGAGGTGTTGTGGCGCAGGACTATGGCTGGAGAAGGTTTCCAGGCAATGGAAGGAGCACGAGGTGGCACGCTTCTTGTGAGTGAATAAGTTGCTGATCATTGCTGTCTAAATATTTGGTACGTAAGCCCAATCTCGAAAACCTCCTAAGTGTCGAGTAGAGAATCTTGGCCTGAATCACGACCATAGCTCCCGACGACGACACTGAATGCTGAGTTTGAAATAAGTGTTTTGACCATCAAACCTCCACAGCGAAAACCTAATAGCACAGGCTTTGAGGGGCTCTCGATCTCTTTAGGCTGGCGTGCTACCGAGAGGCTCGGGCACTTAAAGGGCTATTTTCCCTTCCGCGTGCACCCCGATTCAGCGCGCTTACCCCAAATGAAGACGCGAATTGAACAACCTCCCTCGCTTCGAGCCATGCCCGTTAGCCCTCTACACATTTCTTGGATTTGAGAGTCATTCATTACCTGACTGTTTACCAATCTCAGCAGCACTGTATTCTGATTGACAGCTAGCAACCTCATTTCTTCGGCTGAAAGTTGTCGGCTCTTTTGTACTCCTCGCTGACCGCCTTCGATTCCCCTCGTTCACCGTCTCATCCGCAACTGATTCGTGTCATTCCCGTCCGTTCCAAAGAAGATTGTCCAAACCCGCGATCGACGCGCGACTGCAGGCCTGTGTACAATTGTCAACGTCACTTTCTTGTCCACAAACCCATTCTCGAAAGCTACGGTCGCAAAATCGAAGTAGACTCGCTGTTCTTGATCCAGAGGTACCCCTTCAGGCGACGCAATTCATCTATCTCGCGTGCGATTGTTTGAATCATTGGATCTGGCGTGGTCCTTGTTGCTAAATAGCCGCAAGCCACGATTTCTCAAGCGAGTAGGACCTACAAACGAACATACACAACATGGTTGTCGCAACAATAAAGTACGTTCGGCCACGCCATCCTGGCTAGCAATATACTGCTTCCCTTCTCGACCACCAAAACGACTAACTTGACTGGCAGGTGTGTCGTTGTTGGTGATGGTGCCGTTGGAAAGACCTGTCTTCTTATATCATATACTACGAACAAATTTCCTTCCGAATACGTCCCCACGGTATTCGACAATTATGCTGTTACTGTCATGTAAGTCATGGGCGGGGATAAAGTCCTCGGGAAATACCGCACGTGCAATTGCTGACGGGTTTTCGACAGGATCGGCGACGAACCTTACACATTGGGCCTATTCGATACCGCTGGACAGGAAGATTATGACCGGCTTCGACCACTCTCGTATCCACAAACAGATGTGTTCCTTGTTTGCTTCTCTGTTACATCACCCGCATCCTTTGAGAACGTGAGGGAAAAGTGGTTTCCAGAAGTCCACCATCACTGCCCCGGTGTCCCTTGTCTCATCGTTGGCACACAAACGGATTTACGAGACGATCCGCAGGTACGAGAGAAACTTTCGAGGCAGAAAATGTCTCCTGTACGAAAAGAAGACGGCGAGAGAATGGCAAAAGAGCTTGGTGCCGTCAAATACGTCGAATGCAGCGCCTTGACCCAATACAAGCTCAAAGACGTGTTCGATGAGGCGATCGTTGCTGCACTGGAACCCCCTGTCAAGAAATCGAGTAAAAAATGTCGGATCCTATAACAGCATCACGCTTGTAGGTATAATCTTCATCGCTTTTGGCCAGCACTCAAGCTTACTCCCCAACCAGCAATTTCATCCGAAGATCTAGGTACACAACTTGGAAATAGCGGGAGTGCGCAATTGTGAAGCATGGATTTAGATGTTCGCAAATTTCAACATGGGGTTACTTGTCTGGCGCTCTTGGAGTAGAATATCAAACACCAGACCACGAATCACTGTGACGTGACAGCATGTGCATTGGCTAACAGCGAATATTGTCAAGAGGTCAGAAGGGAGTTCCGCGAGCGGCTTTTACGATCCAGCTTTCGATCCCTCAAGAATACAATTTCTAGAAGTCCACAGACTTGGTCCACTACTATATGCAGTGCTTCATGTAGAGCCAGTCATCGCAAAGCCCATAAGCAAGCCACAGCTTCCCAGCAACACATCGAAGCAGAGAAGAATGGATGTAGCTGTATGCCTGTTGCAATCGATGATGGGGATGCATTAACCATAGCAGCCTAAAGGAAGTACTGGAAGCTGAGGCCCTCTCTTGGACGGATTTCACTGATACCATATGTGGACTGGACTGGACTGGTGCCGGGGTCCTCATGAAACACACTCGGGTGGAAAGATAATGCCCCCGGAGCTAATCTGCTTTGAGACAGATCACCGTTCCGTCGGAGATCGTACAGGATCGTGGGAAATCTTAAAAGTGTCGTTATTGTAATCTCTCTCTCACTCTCTCTCTCTCTCTCATAACACCTTCGTAACTTGTAAAGGTTACTGGGTGGAAGTGGAGGTGCATCGTGTCAAGAGAACGGAAGCTTAAATTTTCTATCTACCCAGAGTGTAAGAGACGGTGCCTATCATATGGCCTATAACATGAGGCCCTCAAGCCCCTTTTAGCTATTACTGTAATGTTAGGATGTAATAATAGCCGAGCCGCTGTCCCTAGGCACGAGGGGTCCCCATGCTAATATTATGCCCCAGTGCCACCTCTATTACTCCGTATTGGGGAGGATGCTCAGTGCCACCTTTAGGCGCCTGCCTGAAGCCGATGGCTAATTACTGCCGTAATATATGCGGGTAACCAGCGAAGGTGATGGCTGTAACAGCGGCTTATTACATGCGACACCAGCGCGGATCAACTCTATCCCGCGGAAAGGGGTTTGTGTTATTACGTCGTGCACGGTCGTGGTATTATTGAGCGCACTTTGCCTTGCGCATGGCAAATGCCAGGTTTTGTCGCGTTTCAAGTTGCTGGGGTCTGGCGTGGGGACCAGGCCATGATTCAAGTTCTTGGGGTAAATATGGAAGATACAATTCCATGCACTTCACCAACCATTTTCTTTGTTTCCTCGGGTTGATCCCTCACACACGGTACTTCTCTCTGATCCTAATATCTAAATAATAAGTACCTTTATGGCAAGTAAGTAGCTGAATTTCGTGTATACAGAGGTCATTTCGTCGTTTTAAATCTATTTCTTAGTCCGATAATAAAATAGCAGCTCTGATGTCTCAGCGGGGGGTGCAGCCAAAGCAGTGGCCCCCTGTGTTGTGTGTGTAAGAGAGAGAGAGTCGCGCGGGGGGAAGTGGATGCCCTTTTAAATCTCTGAGATTACCAACGTACACTTTGTGTGCTCTGCATAGCTTGGATGCCAGCCGTGAATTTTTTTTTTTTGGGAAAAGTCTACGTGCTTGCAACAAATTTCCATTTCAGCAAGAAATCTTAGAAATAACTTGTTGTAGTATGCTAGAGCTGAGGGGGGCTGGGATTGCACATGGATCTTTGTGGGAGTGATTATATATAATACTACCTCCACGAAAGACTATACAAGAAACCCTGCTTCACACTTAACGTTTTGTAAGAAGTTTGGGCAAGCAATATCTATTACCATGTCGTTAGAAGGCATTAAGGTTGACAGGAGTCTGGAGCACGGAGACAAATGCTATTACGGTGCAGGACATCACGAATCCCGCGCTGGACGATGGCAAGTATGGAGATCCTAACGAGAAGATGAAAGCTCTCTGCTTCATGGGCGAGAACGATGTCAGAGTTTGTAAGTCGTCCCCAGACGCCCAGTTCTAGCTTTGCATTGCACAGAAAAGAACACAACTCGACTGACATGCTCCAGTGGAATAGCCCAAGCCACGAATTCTCGAGGACCGCGATGTTATTTTGAAGGTCACAGGCAGCACTGTATAGAGCAGCGACCTCCATCTGATCCACGGCTCGCTTCCACAGATGAGGAAGGGTGACATCCTTGGTCACGAGTTCTGCGGCACATTCCACGATGGGTCCGAAGGTCGCCGCATCCGGCAAACTGAAGCAAGGCGATAGAGAGGTGGCTTCATTCCAGATTGCTTGCGGTGTTGCTACTATTGCAAGAAGGGCCTGTCAAGTGTCTGCATACGCACCCATTCCAGCTCCGTGGAGAATGCCTTGTATGGTGGGCGTACTGCAGGCATGTTTGGCTATTCCCATTTGACGGCAAGCACCCCTGTCCGGCATCTTAAGATATCTCAAATTGCTGACACCTGCGTAGGGTGGCCTTGCCGGCGGTCAGGCAGAGTACGTCCGTGTGCGACGTCAATCCCTTGAAGCTGCCGGACGATGTCTCTGATGAGCAAGGTCTCTACTTAAGTGACGGGATTTGCACCAGCTGGAACTGCGTGGTCGACACGCCAGTAAAGGAAGGAGACGTTGTAGCGGTCTGGGGCGCTGGTCCAATTGGACAGATGACAGCAACCTTCGCATTCATGAACGGTGCAAAGCGGGTTATCCTGATCGACCAGAACTGGAGATTGGACTTCGTGAAATCGAAGCTGCCAAAGGTTGAGACCTCAACTCGGCGAAGGAGGTGTACCGCAGAAGCTCAAGGAGATGACAGCTGGTCTGGGCCCTGGTTGCTGCCTGGAGTGTGTCGCTGGAGAGTACCCGACGAGCAAGAAACACACCGCGGAATTGGCAGCCGGGCTAGAGGGCGACTCACCCGAGATTCTGAACAAGATGATCGAGTCTGTCCAAAGCTTTGGTAGAATCGGTATCACAGGGGTCTACATCGGAAAGACCAATGGTTTCAATATCGGATCGGTAAGTCTGGCGCCATGGTGCCCTTCAAGGTTCAGAATGGAAGAGCTGACGACTTTATTTCTTGTGCTAGATTATGGAGCGTGGTATCAGCTTGAAGGGCGGTCCAAATGTACTGGAAAGACCTGCTAAAAAAGATCCAAACTGGAGAGATCAATCCGCTCGACATGGTTACTCACCGGGTCAGAATCGAAGACCTGGAGACGGTTTACGACAAGTTCAACAGAAGAGCAGGATGGCGTGTCCAAGGTGTACATGCAGACCAAATTCTCGGCTCCGGCTTCCAAGGATAGTCCTAAATTGACTGTGTATTGATTGAGCTTCCCACGAGGCAATTGGCTTCGATATCTTTGAGCTTATCGTTTTTTTCCGGTACGGCTTCGTGATCTTAAATGGTTTATCAGAACAGATGTAACTTACAAATTGCCTTCAAATCGAATTGGCAAGTCTCTCGACTTCGCTGCCTCCGATGTACTTTTCTTTAGATTTCTCTGGTCTTGACTCAAATCTCCATACTCAATGGCATATCATCAAAAGGCCACAAGTGCTCCTCATCGAAACCCGGCCATTCATCCTCAAATCGATCTTCCAATCTCTTATTGGCATGTATTGAGGTCGGAGCTTAAGCCAAGCGCTCAACGATGGACAGAAGGCAACAACACCGTTGTGCTCCGATGCATTTGTCGTGCTTTTATTTCGAACAGCGATCGCTCGGTCTGTGCCTTCAGGTTCTGATCGTCTCGAAAGGCTGACATGGCCGAAAGGTGAGAAGACACCGCAGGAGCAGTGAAATTCGCCTAGTTGATCGAGGGTTTGACGGAATATCACTGTCTTTTCTGAAATACGGAGCGGACAATGCGCAGGGCAGAGTTTGGCAGTTGCAATTTAGAAACTCGATCAAGATTTGCTTGATCTCTGCAGGTTGGCATATGCATCCATGGATACGTGCTGAGACGAGCGGTATTCGGATTATGCTGGGCAATGGGCCTGCAGCTCAACCCCCGCATATAAAATAATTGGGTACAATTTATTATATTAATGAGCGATGTGGGCAACACTACTTTTCGAGGCCCACTTTAAGCTCATGGACTGCTGACGTTGAAATACAAATGGAAATGTGAATGTGAATGTGCTTATCCAGAGTTGGCTGTTCGACTGCGTCTACTACCTTGGCTGCGATCGGTAAATATGCTTTTCTGTGGCCTGGGGGTAAATTATACGCCGAACGTGAGGTTCGAACGCCATCAACGTGTGTATGGTGCAAAGGGGGATAATAAATCTCCGCTAGGTGATCAATGCCTTGTGGTACGTCAGGGGAGAAAAGGAGAACAAGGTCCCAGAGTAGAAGGAGAAGTAGAGGAAAAATAGTCACAAGTACATGGGCTGAACACACCTGTGTCGTCGCTGGATCCATGGATGCTATCAACGCTCTTCCCCAACGAGAGCTAGCGTTCAACATCAACCGATCAAGTGCCGTCGCTCCTGTGTCACCCGTTACAGATGTGTAGCTAGAGAATTCGCCATAGATAATAAGATAGAAGTTGGTGTGGTCTTTTGCATTCCATCAACTCAGCGTACCCAAGTTTAAGTTTGTCCGACCTCATCGAGTCTGTTCTGCCGTCGTACCGAAAATTTAGCTGGTACTATCCTGCTGACTATTCTATACAGTATTACCCTCAAGATCCACTATCCGTGTCTTGTAATATGTCCTTGCTGAAAGCCTGATTGCGGCCGTATCGTACTGCGGCTTTTGCTTGCAACGCTCTCTGTCTTTTTGTTTCCGAGTTCGCTAGGCTTGAGTGGGCCACCGATGTATATCTGCATTGTAGCTTCAATGTCGTTTCCACCAAAACACATTTCTGTCGCAAAACTTCTCGTTCACTGAAGCCGGCATAACCAATTCAAAAATTTACCTGGCATCACCATGCGTTGACATCCCATTGATTCGGTTGCCATCAGCATCCAGACTTTTGTTCTGTGACCTTTTTGGGTCGCCTTGATCGATGGCCTTGGGCACGCCTCTAATAATAGCCAACCGTTGTGACGCTAAGCGTATGATTTCTTCCAATTGTGCTGTCTCCGTCTTGTTCATTTGCTGCGACACTTCCTCAGGTGCGTCTGTTACAAGACGGTTGATCAAATCGTGCAAGTCAGCCTGTTGCACTGGCATGGTTGAAGCGCTCGTCCCGGCGGCTAACTCAGCCATACGTAACACTGTCTGTTGTTCAACAAAAGTTTTTTGAGCTAGACGTAGCTGTGTTTCTTCCTTGCTTCGAAGAGATTGATCAAGCAAGCTTGTGCGCTGTGGTACGATTTCCTCCAGATCGGACAGGCCACCGTCGTGCCTACGCTGCGATGACGGTTGGTGTCTGAATTTGGGACGGTCTGGTAGCCAATACCGCGAGTGGGCTTGCTTCGATGTAATACCTCTCTCAGCCTTGACGTGGTGATCGTTGTAATATTCCCATTCTGCTTTTCGAATGAAGTCTAGGATAACCTTCTTCTCAGGGATCTTGATGACACTACCGCCCATCTCAACCATCTTCACATTCAGCTCGGGCTCTTCAGGCTCGAGCATAACATCGATAATCCCGTTGTTCGTTGGGATGGGTCGGGTCACAGGTCGTAATGTTGACACGGCATTTTTGGGTCTTCGCAACCTTGGCCTTCGCCCTAAGCTACCCACTTCGGCTCCAGCGGAACGGCCTATTTCGACAAGATCCTGGTCTACGTGCAAAGGACACCTCCAAGGTTGAGGTGCTTTCCCATCAGTGCCAAACCGTTTGGGAATGACAGGTGCGGGAGGATCGAGGCAGTCCAAGTGCCACTCATTTAGGCAGTAATCACAAGGCATCATTTCGCGCTCACCTGCTGTACCTTGCCCACATTTGTAGCAAAGCCGGAGGTTCCCATGCCTGTCTCTAATGTCCTTGTAGTTTGGTGGCTTCATTGCGCCATTGTTGTCGGTGCGTGGTGCTCCCTTCTTGTTGGTGGGAGGAACAGTTGCTTCAACATACTCTCCATCCTCACCGGTCTTTACGTTTTCGAAATAGTTGCGGATTTCGTAAGGCAGACTGTATGGTCTCGGATATGCATCGTTGACGTGATCGATGAGAGCACTCATGAAGCCCTCAGACTTCGCGGCTTGGGGCCGCCGTTGCGCCTCACATTCTGGGCAGTACCAGTCGCCAATCACATCGTCAATGCTGACGGGCGGCTCAAGACAGTCGCCATGGAAAGAGTTTGGACAGCCTTCGCAAAGTAGCAGCAGACCTGCGTCACCGCAAGCCCGACACTCGTCTTCGTTCTCTTGTCTCTGTGTCAAGGCCTTAGTAAACAATGATGCATGGAGCATTGCACGCCGTGTGGAAAAGGTGCCCGCAAACTCTCAGTAGCAAAGGGTTGGAGCTGAAGGATCGCAACCAGCTCGAACTTTGAAATGCATGATGTGCGGCAGATGGGAGAAGTACACAAAGGAAAGGAGTGGTGGTAACGAGGCGAGGGGCGATTTGATAATGAAGCGAAATTGTCTTACCTCTCCGTTGGCATCGGCACCATTGGTCATTACCGTATCCTTGGAAACCCCCGCACGTGTTGCGACTGCACTACTCGCACCATTTCTGGCCTTCCTAGGGCTGAACAGACTCAATTAGTTTATATATCGCACGATAATAGATCGCTTTTCAAAAATCGGCTTGCGTTCTAAATATGTTTCTGAGCACTGTTCGTGCTGAGCATCGCTCGTGCTGAGCAAGCTTTGTGATGTAATGGTGCAGTGCAACATCGCGCTTGCCTTGGAAGACAGAGAGACAAATGAGGAAACTTACGATATCATTGTTCTTGGATGCTTCCTCCTTTTCGATGCCAAAGCCTCTTTTGCTGCTCTTGGTGTTGAAGCACGTGTGCTGGGAGCGCCAACGCTGTGTCTCAAATTGGCCACTGGTGCGTCCAAAATTAGTGACGGCCCCGGCGACGATAAACGTGATGATACGTCGTCCCTGGAGTATTCTTCGTAGTCGCGCTTTCGACTGTTTCCGTTCACGGCAGGGAATTCGGTCGTAGCTGGAGATGACACCTCTGCAGCTGCGTGTACTAAACTGTTGGGATGAATCCTTGGGGGCGGCGGTCTGTTTGAGGATTCGACGACTAATTCCTCTGCAGCAGCTGTGCCCGCGGCATCAGCCTTAGTTCGTTCGTCGCTCGTAGGGACTGTTCTGTAATTGTAGTCCTGCTCCATCTCCTTGTTAAATATCCCGCGGTGCTGCTCGATGTCTTCAGCATCGTGACCTGCTGCGGGCAAACCAATTTGGCTACTCAACTTCTGACGCTTGCCGTAAGTGTCTTTGACTGAGGTAGTGACATTTTTGAATGATTGTGATTGTGATTCCGATTGGGATTGCTCGTCCATGCCTGACAAACGTGATGTTCTGCTAGACGCAGCACGAACCGGAACTTGGCGCGACACGAGTGATCTGGTGTGTCGCGCTTCGTATGACTGATCTTGAGTCTCTGAGTCTGGCGGTCGATTGGTTTCTGGCTCATAACTCGAAGCGACTGAGATGGCTGAGCTGAGAGTTGATGTGCCGCTGGAGCGTCGTTTGCGGGCAATTGATTTAGGCGGAGGATCAGGAATTCGATCTGAAAACTGACTATTGGCATTATGCCGAACAGCGTTGTCAGCATTTGGCGGTGGATGGGGTGAGGTCTCTGATGATGATTCATTGTTGTCCGTGTCTGAACGATTTGGTTTCATTGTCGTGGAACTTCCAAATGCACTCCCATTATTGTCTGTGGATGGGGATGGATCGGTTGGTAAAGGCCTGTTTATCTTTGCATGGAAACTCGAAACATACGCGACGGGTCTTCGCGATTGTGGCAACAATGGAGGGGGCCCTGAGCCATTGTTCAATAGAGGTGACTGAGCATACTCTTGTCGGTGCTTACGAATTCCTTTTTTGATATAATGCTTAAAGACCTTGAACTGCTCCATTCTGACACCAGCCTTGTATTTTGAGATGTTTTCGAGTGCAGTGAGAACTTCGTCTCGACCAGACTCAGCAAGAACCTTGTTGAGGCCAGACACCACGTCGTACTTGCCTTCTCGGCTTGCACGATTGATGGCGTTTTGAAGATAGCCTCGGAACCTCTCACCCTTTTGCTGCTCCTGAATGGAAGTGGTTCGAGGAGAGGCGCGCGACGTCCGAGACAATCCCGCCAGGGCAGGAGAAAACATACTCTCATCAGGGTATACTCTCATCTCTTCAACCTCTTTCTTCGCCGGTCGTCCCCGGGGCGGGCTCATGGCCATGGGCTGGGTCTGTGGCTGCGCCGACGGCTGCTGCAATGGCAGGGGTTCAAGAACTGGAGTCATCGTTTGCTGATGAGGCCGAGCCGGCGACTGAGACTGTGCAGAAGCAGTGGAAGGCAGAGGTGGGATGCTGGATGATAACTCGGGAGATGTGGCGGCAAAGATAACTTCGTCCTTGTTGGGTTCGACGTAGGGACCTGCTACGCCCTCTCCCTGTGTCGGTGTGGCCCTGGCACCCAGCGATTGCCGTGTGTGATTGATCTTGAGCCGTTGCAGTAACTTTAGATTCGGCGCGACACCCAAGGGCTGCATATGCTCTAATACTCCCAGTCTCTCCATGCCTTTCGTGTCTTCAAAGCTTGGGACCGCATGGCGAACATTAGGCTCGACCCAATTGTCCAAGCGCGACTGCCTAGCCACCACATTCTCGGGCCGCTGCACTTCAATAACCTCCTGCACTGGCGCAGTACTCTCTTGTTGGACGGGTGCAAGTGTGGCAGGACTGCTATATCGGCTTCGTAGATTTCTGGTGTTTGACATGACCGACCCGCGCACGTCCGACTACTGACTGTTAGCTCAGGGACGCGTCCTGGAAGGATTCCTCGACACTTACTACACCTCTGTATGAGGTCCCAGAAGCCTGAAAGGCGTGGTCGTGGTGTGGTGAGAGATACAGTAGATCGTGGTGAAAGATCGGGTTCAAGCGACTTGCCGGATGCCGCGCCAGCCAGAGCCAGGGATTAATACTAGTTAGTGGGTAGCATCGGCACCCCCTGTCACTCTTGCTGCAAACCTTGTTACACTCCAAGTAGGTAATGAAAAGCAACGATACAGCTGTTCCCTATGTGAATCCGAATCAAAGCATCAGCCTGCGTTTGCATGTCACAAGGCCCAGCATTAATCACATTGTGCTGCCTGAAGTCATTTGGGTTGGGGCTCATGACGGCCTCAGTCCCGCAGACACTACGATCACCTGGACGGGCATCGTCAACGAGGGAAAGGAATCAATTGCCTACCCAACTTCTAATTGCCTTGTTTTGGATGCTCTATGTTACTCTGTGCCCGTTCATGCCTTCTTTATTTTTGAATGATGATTTCCTGTCCTGTGTAAGCACAAGGGATTCTTCGGCAATTCAACCCCTTTCCTTCCCTAAAATGCTTGGGCATTTTGCCCTCATGCCAAGAACATGGCGCTTTTCATAGTCAGCTGGGTGGGGTTTTCTACTTGGTTGACAGAGGCTGCGAAATATTTTCCGAATTGGAGGCCTGTCTGGAAGACGACTATTCTTCGTCAGAGTCATCATCATCGCTATCTTCCACCTCGTCGGCAGCTGCAGCCTTCTTGGCTGGCTTCTTCTTTTTCTTCTTGTTCTTGCTCTTGGTGCCCGTCGATCTTGACAGTGGTCTCGCAAGGATCTTTAAGATTTCTTCGTCTGTAATTTTCTTGTCCGACTTTACGGAATCTAAATCCAATGGTGGAGGAGCAGCCAGTCGTGTGAGACCATTTTTTGTAATTGCCACGGTTGTGAAAAGGCGGGACACGGCCGCTCCTTCAGAGTCGGCAGCAGGTTTGTACTCTCTCAGTACTCCGTTTCGAACACACTCGATGACACCGACCTTACCAGCCTTCTCGTCATCCAGTTGTCGTAGAGAGAACGGAAAAGTACCGAATTTCCTCACAATCTCGCTCAGCACTTGTCGCGAACTGGGTCTTTTGAGTCCGTACGTGATTGCCGTTCGTCGCATCAGCGTACTTCTCTTGTCCAAGTCCTTTACCTTGCCACTCCCTAGACTCAAACCGACCTCTACCCCCCATACCTCACCAGGTTCAGCCGATCCTTCACCTTTGGCGCTGTCGGCTGCGGGGGATAAAATGATCTTCTTCTTGCCTTCTATCTCGTTGCGTTCGAAGAGCCAGGATGTTGTGTGCTGGACAACTTTGACATCGTAGGCTGTCGCAATTTTCTCCACTAGTTGTATTATCTTTGTCTGACTTGGAGGCTTTTCGGTGCTCGCTTTCTTCTTCTCTTCTTCGGATCCACTCGCGAGCAGACCTGGAGGGACCATTAGCCGTAATAACAGCTCATTGGCATAGTGTGTGGCCAGCAGCACATCGGCATCTCGTCCTTGGATTTTAGCAGTTTTCTCGCCTTTGGCAGGCACCACAACAGTCCCACCAACTATAGCTCCGAAACCATCGATCTGAGCTCCGAGTTGAATCTTTGCAAGTTCACCAGCTTTGAGCTCCAGAGCGGCATCTTCAGCATCTGAAAGGAGCGGGGTGAAGGGAGTGACGTGCGAGCTTGGTGAGATTGTGCATGGCGTAGCAATTCCTTTGGGTATCTTCTTCCCCTTGTAAACTTTTTGGATCTCTTCGTCTAGAAGTGCATCACCCTTTTCGCAAAGCTCGACGATCTTGGCTCCGTCGGTCAGCCAGCCTATGCACTTGTAAGCTGGTTTCCACGACGGGGGACTTGCAAAGAATGACCAGCACTAACCAGAAACGGTCTCGTAGACTTTGTGGGCTATCTGGGCTGCGGTCTTGTACCTAACTAGCGGTCAGTACACTTCGCATGGTGTGAGTTTACAGAAAGGGAACGCTGCTCACTTGGTCAGGGTGTCAGGATTGTTGAGACTGTAATCTGTCAAGTTGTTCCATGTTAGTTTTCATGGCATCGGTATCACGTCGAGTCACAATGTTGCAGTAGCAACAACGTGAGCAGCTTTGGGGACCCAGATCTGTTCTTGAGACGACGTTCGAAAGCACCAGAATGTACCATAAATGGGTTACTCACCAACCTCAGTAGATTCTGCCATTGTCGTTTTGGTGGGTGCGACTGTGTCTAGGTCGGTGAACTTCAAGTGAAGCTGTCAAAGGCAAGAACGAGTCTTGTAAGAGGTTGGTGGGGGTCCCTATGATTGTTTGAACGCCTGTGGAAATTGTGCGTTCCAATGACGCACTTTCTCCAGAGGTGCCGCCATTGGCCACGCGCATGCACTGCAAGTCGACCGCACGGACGACGATGATTACACCCTTACCACTTGCGCGTCAAATGGAAAGACGAAGCAAGGAATGCATGTCTACCATCGTTGTCTAAAGCATTTCACATTGACTAGTCTTCATCAAAACACGCGTGAGATTTTAACGACGGTAGGCTGTCCGACTGCCAATGGTTGCTTCCCGACTTGGCAGAGCCGCTATGGCAGGAAGATTCCTATCCTTCCTGGTCAAGCCTAGTCTCTACAGCCTCCCGATGTTTTCGATTCTTTAGATGTGCCTCGAACCTTTCGGCCGTCATTCCTGGACCTGTAACATAGAGTTTGCCAGGGCAATCAAGACATCGGATCCTTGGTAGATACTTATGATCAAAATGCCGATTTTTTTCGTCCGCTGGGACAGGTCCACCGGTGATAGGATCAATCGCCGTGTGCTTCATAGTGGCCTGGAATTTGTCTTCACGGTAATGAGCTCGCAGCTTGTCAAGGCCCTCCACTAACCAGTCAGGAGGTGGCGGCTGTGCAACGCGTTAGCTATTTGCGATAAGTGATGGTGGATGTACTTACGGCTGGATGCTCTGTGCTTGGCGGATCTGGCGGCGCATCTAAGGCGCCGAACATGTTTTCCTGTGGTTTCGTATTGGGTTGAGGTGGTGGTTGGGCAGCAAGATTCAGTGGGGCGGCTTTCACTCTCTGTGGTGGCAGTGGACTTCCAGCATTGGAATGGTGGCCAGCTCGATCTTTTAGCCGCTGAGCACGGTTCCAATCTTTGAGTTTCTGCTTGCCAATTTTCAATACGACAATCAGCCTTTCGCTATCATCATCGCTCTCTTCTTTGTAGTCGCGCCTTCTGGCTGCACTCCGCGGTTCGAGTGCAGCAGTCGACTCTGGTGTGGCCGACCTCGCGTTCGGCAGGCCACTTAAATTACTCCTGATGCCCGCTGTAGCGCTAAGGGCCGCACTTCTCATAGTGGTTCGGGTACGAGATGTTCCTGGAGGCAACAGATGTGCAGGTATAGCAGGCGAATCAGGAGCAGACTCGTCCGCGCTTGCCGAATCTTCGCTTTCGTCAAACTCGTCTCGTGCTCCTCGCCCAGGTCTCCGGCTTTGTCTTGCGGCCCTGAAGATGCGGCTATCTTCCATGCTCAAAGCTCCACCAGGTATAACGGACGAGACCACTAATGAGCGGATGGTTTTGGGTCGGTCTTTTAGGTCAGGAAGTGCAGGTCCGCCTCGCCGGTTCGTGGACCTTTTCTGAAGCCGTTGCGCACGTGAGATGGATAGTTCAGTCCGCTCAAGGTCTGCCTCATTCAGCTCATAAATGTAGGGCGAATATTCCTTAGCCATCTGATATGGTCTGAATAGCGTAGGGAGGGGCGACGGCAAGAAGTTTTCTTTCAGATCAGGGTCATCAATAACTCGGCCATCGAAAGGATAATTCGTCAGGTGCAGCGATTTGGAATAGAGTTGACATTGTTCGCGGATACAGTGTGCAATAGCCGTGGTGAATTCTCCCGCAAGACTAAGGTCGTGGGTCATTTGACAGGCAAACTCCTCTGGAGAGTTGTATGGATTGTTAGTTTCCCACTCAAACTGATCGATCAAAGTGTTCTGTCCGATCGTGATATTGAGCTTGATCAATATACGCATTTCATCGTTTTTGTAAGCAGCGTATGGTAAATGATGGTCAAAAGGTTCTGGTTGGGTATAAATATGGGGTGTATAGTCGGCCAATTGTTCTTTGATGTCAGACGCGACTTTCTGGACCAAAGGTTCACATGCTTTCACGTCGAGGCCAAAGTCCTCGACCAGTTTCTCAGAGAAATAGTCAATGTTTGTCGTGTGATCGTAGAGATTCCAGGTAAATGTGTCTCGTAACTTGATCTTTCCCCATTCAACGTCAAGACGAATCGGCACGAGCTCTTCATCCTGCTCGGCCTGTATGGCTTGGTCTCTGCGCGGTACCCGTGGTGGCCTCGTTTGCTTTCTTCCCTGCCGTCGCATGCGCGGATACACAATCGGATCGCGGAGTGTGCGGTCATCTGTTCGTGGGTTACCAAACCCTTCGTAGCCAACACCGAAAACCACGCCTGGATTCTGTGCTCGTAGATTCCTCAATTTGTCATAATAGAGCACCTCTTGTTGCTTCGCTTGTGCTAGGGAAGGCTGAGCTCTGCGCTCGGCCAAATCTGCCTTGTACAAATACTCTCGGGTTACGTATTGTTCCGTCTGGATTCGCTGCGTGCTCGTTTCACGTTTTCTCTTCTTACTCGCTGGTCTTTCCTCAGGTTGTGCATGTTTTACCGCCGGAGATAGACGAGAAGTCGTACTGTGAGTTGGGCTAGCGGTCGCCGCATCCAGGACAGCTTTGGCACGTTCTTTCGCTGTTGCGATATTGTCGGACGACGAGAGCGGCGGCGGCACGTGTTGGCCGCTCTCGGTGGCGGATGGGGTTGACATGGCTGCTGTCTTCTCGGGACCTTCGTTCACGTTATCTGTGTGTCATGATCGATATTTAACACGGTGGCAGACGATGGTCGCAAGAGATCTCTGTTCATCCAGGTCAAAGTCAGCCATGCTGCTGTACCAGGGACGCCGATGGGCACCGAACACAATTGTGGATCAGCCTTTACAGCTGCCCAACTATCACTGAACCATCGGAAGTAACGACAACAGAGGGGAATGAATCACTTACAGAATTATAGGATTCGGCGCAATGTCAGTGCACGCGACGATGTGCCTGGAAAAGGTCCGTATCGTCAGGGACGGCACTTTCCAACCTCCTAAGGCGAAAAGAGCGCTAATCCTCTTCGGTCGATCACCCACCAACTGGCACGACACTCGAGAATAGCCAATCAAAATGTGCTTAGTCATACAGGGTTTTTTGATCTATCAACCGTTTTCTCGTCAAAGGTTACAATTAGGTGACTGTCAACTTGTACATCATCTTTTACAGAGGGAGATAGAATCGAGGATGTTTTAACGTCCTTCCTTTGTAGCCGTTGACAACGTTGTTCGGACGAGAATGCCTCTGCATCTGTCATGAAGAATCTTTTCCAGATTATTTTACAAATTTCGGTCCTTTCGCTGCACGCTTCCTTTGCCTCGAAACTTGCGTCACGTGGCGTAGGTTACAACGGTAGGTCGACATAACCTATATATCAGTCAGACTGTCAGAGCCGATAGCTACGTATCTCTATCAGTATTTTGTCGCCTCATACTCTACCAGCGAGGATGTCAATCACTGTCACAGTGACTACATCACGGGCCACACCTATCGTGCTCGGCTAGCCCAAATCTATCAAAGCTGTTCCAGGACCCGGCAGGCCGAAATCTTTGGATTGCAGGGTCGCTTAACCTGGTCTAGCACATGGTCTTCGTTTGGGACGACTGACCAGTATCTCGAGCTCATTGAACTTATAGAATCTTAATGACCACCGAAGCTGGACGAAGCTTCTGTTTCTAAAGTGAAGAAATCGATAAAGGGGCGCGGCACCAGTTCTCCGCACCATAGCAATGAGTGAACAGCTACTCTTGCTCAACCGTAAGCAACAATCAAGCTATTTAAACACAGGAGGCTTCAACCACTTGGTCCTCGATATGGCACTAGAAGACTCTCGTGCACCACACCATGCGTTGTGTCAATGCGTTGCACGCTAATCTTGCCTCACTTGCGAAATTCGTCCGCGGACCTGCGGAGACCAAGAAACTGATGGTTCTGCTCTTTCGGACTTCAATTGCGACGTTCAACGAATTCCAATTACCCAATCTTGTATCATCCAAAGGACTCTGCCTTTGGGCCGTTGTTATATGGCATTTCTTACTAAAGCGGTCCTACAATTTTTGAAGCTGGACCGTGTTTCGACAACGTTTGTTAAAAAAGATAGTATTTATATGAGCTGTTTCTAGTGTGGAGCAAGCGATTCAACTCTGTCGAGTACGAAGGATTGTGTACACAACCCTTGGACCTTGGTGCATCCAAATTTTGGTTCATCGAAATCCGATACCTTCTCCCAGAAGTCTTTTGCTTGGTGCATATTAGGCCTTCTCATTCTCAATCCCAGCAACCGGCTCTCCTGCTGGAGCACCAGAAACGCTCTTGCCACGATAAGCTGATTTGGCGATAGAGTTCCATTTGTCTTCGTCCTTGTCTAAATTATGGAAGCAAAGCCAGAAGAATACACCTCCCAAGAAAGCCAGCACAGCAACAACCGTATAGTTCCATACAAGCAAAGGGTCCGCGCTCAGGGACGTGAAAGCTTGTCCAATCGCTGAAGAAAACGCGCTCATGAAGAGGTTAATGCTCATCACCAAGCTCTTCATGTTGGAAGGCGCCTTGGAGAAGGCATATTCGTAGGAAGTGACATTGGTGAAGAGTTCTGACAGCCCAATGAGGACATACGGAAGAATCTGGACCCAAACGTTGATGGGAGCAGGACCCTTCTCCGAAAAGCAATCAGCATCCCCAGCATGTTTACCGCAGGGAGCCAGCTTATAGATGTAGTACTGAGTAACAGCAGCCGCGACCATAGAAAGGGCCCCGAAGAAGAACCCAACGGCCATTCGCTTGATGGGCGTAAAGTGGAAACCCATTTTACGGAAGCCGGGGTACACAACGTGGTCGAGGATCGGAATGAATATGACAATGGATATCGGATTCAGGTTCTGGATCAAATCATTTGGAACACCGTGAAGCTCCATAGTGGCTGCCTGGGCAGTCAAGTTCGAAGTCATCTGGTTATAGGCGAGGTGGAAGAGTGGTAAGAACAAGAAGACCTTGCATGCCATCAGACCACGGCGTACTTCATCCACCCACGCGTCATCGTAGGTCATCCACGGTGGTCGAGCTGCCGGTTCAACGTTCGACGGCCTTACGACGTCCCAGCTGAACGATTTCCATGAGAACCAGTTCCCTTTCATAGCATAGAAGAACATGCGCATGAACTTTGAGAGTACAGACCCGGTTGGCGGTGTCAATCGGTAGCGTTTGCGGCAGACCGCGAGCACGACTGGTGCACAAACGAACAAGATAGTAGGAAGGAGGTATGCAAGGTAGAAGCCAACATACTTCTCAGCATAGACCATCGTGATCTGACCAACCAGTGAACCAATGTTGATGCTGAAGTAAAAGTACAAGAAAACCCTGGTGTTGGTGACTGCTGGATCAACAATAACACGCTCACCCGTCTTTTCGATTGTCGTCACTCGAATCCTAGTGTCCTGAACTTGTTCGGCAAGTAGAGGCGAGATGTTGGCCTTGAAGAAGCCTGTTCCACAGCCAAGTGAGATCAAACCGATGATGAACGCGGCGATAGCGGAGTTAGGGTGAACAATCACACTCGGGGCTGCTGATGCTGTTAAGATTACATGAGCAACAATGGAAATCACAATGGCGATATGAACGGTCTTGAAGCGTCCGAGGTGAGCGTCGGCGACGTATGCACCAACCATAGGCATAATGTAAGCCCAGAATTGGTTGAACAGGATCAGGCCGGTCGCCATGCGTTGACCTCGCCCGAGAGCGCCAGATTGACCATCACGTCCACCAGCACCCGTGTTCGAACCCTCTGGTAGAGGAAAGTTGATATAGTTTGAAAACACTACGGTAGTTCCGTAATAACCTGGCCGTTGGTTAGCATTTGGTGCTGATCAATGGTCCTTCTCAAGGAGAAACGTACTGAACCTTTCGCAAAGCTCGCAAAATGCAATAGTCCATGCTGTCCATGGTATTTTGCCGCTTACTCTGCGGAGCACCTTCAATTCCTCGTCCGTTGGAGTGTCGTCATAAACCTCTTGGATAACGGACGTGCGTCGTGGACTATCAACAGCTGAGATAGAGATGCGACCATCGCCAACTTTGTTCTCAGTCGAAGTACCCAGGATGGGGGCGTCGGCCACGCCAGACCTTGCCAGTTCACTGGTCTCTAGGACGTTTGCACCAAGAGTAGTCATGGCTGCAGACTACTGTGTTGATGATGCTTGAAATGAGAGCCGAAGGTTTTGTCGACAGACAGAAAATGAGCTGAAACATCCAAAAGCTGCGACCGGGCAAGAGGCTGGATATAAACCCTTCACCCAATCTTTCGGCCACCATGGCAGGAGATATGTAGCTGCACGCGATCGCTACATTGCTCTCGCCAGCATCAGACAATTCACGATTTATCCAAACAGGTCTTATCTCCGTGAGACGCTAGGTCCCGATCGCGGGTCCCGAAAAGGCAGGTAAATGGCCACTCAGTAGCGGTTCAAGCCTTGCTCAATGTGACCTCGAGCTCTTGGCTCAGAAGCCGTGCCCACCAAAAACGGGATTGCCCACCAAGGCGGCACGCCGATTGGATGTTTTCGTCTGACGCTCTGCGGACCATAAGTTGGGCAATCTTGTGTCTGAGGCACCTTAGGTTACTACTTCTGAAGGAATTGCGACCCTGCGCTGCACCACTGACATCCGCTGCCAAGCAACGAAGAGAATCAAGTTTGCTTGGCAAGACTTTGCCTCTCTCAAGCTTTTATAACTTGACCTCTGTGGCTTCAATCTGTTATCAGTTGCGATATCCTTTGTTACAGGGTTGCTGAGTTCTGAATGGGTCGTCCTCGACAAGGGTCGAATTCCTGTCGCATATTTGTCAGATACAGCTGTCTTTGGCATCACATGCTGATTGGTCGAAGGGTAATCTTAAATGACAGACGCCAAGGATACCCCCGCCCCTCATTGATCGACAGCAGTATCCTTCTTGGCAGAGGCTCGCGCAATGCATAGAACGGGTTCAGTTCTGAAAACGGAAAGGTGGACAATCAAATGATAAGGGAAATTTTCGTGCTGTAATTGGTGGTTGTAGAAGTCGAACAAATCCTGGGCGTTAGGCGTGTTAGGGTCTCATACGTATGTAACATGGCCAGCCGCCTGGGCAACGTTGTAGAACGGACTGGCCGATTTTGTGATCTGTTCCTGCCTTATCCGTCCATCTCCTGATTTTGTTCATACCGCGGTTGCACCATCTATTCGCCTCTATCGTAGCTGCTTTGACCACGCGCAAGCTAGATCAATCTGCTCCACCGCATTTTAACTCGCCGGGACAGGAGCTCGAAGGCATATACAGCGCAGTGATCAAAATAATCGAAGGACAAGACCCAAAGTGAACTAGCTAGGAGTTCAGTACACCTAGGCCGCTTCCCGTTGCTGGCAACCCACTGTTTCAACCATTGAATCCGCTCGGTAAATAAGGATCGCGCCCAAGATGATAATGTAACGATCTGTAATAGAACACGGCCTCGGCTCCATTTCATTTCGTGGTTTTGTTGATCAAGCAAGAATTCGAAAGATTGGGTATTCATCACCTTCCTCAACCGGAACAATGTTGAATGCAACATAGCTATCGATGTTTTCAGGCTCCAGAGCGACAAAAGCTAGTGCTGCATTTCTTTGCCTTGTGCTGACAGCAAAACTGCCTTCTGGTAGCTCGACCTCCTTTATAGACGCAGTTGTTGAAACTCTCAATCGTACTGCGCCCTCATAATAAGACTGATCGAACTCCGTAGAGGTAATGTTAAGAACCTCAACGTTGCCTCGGAAACTCTCAGGCAGTGTTGTTACCTCGAGACCACTTACTCGAAGGCGAGCGGCCAGATCAGACCAGGCACTAGGTATCAAATAAGCCTCGGGACGGGGTCGTGTGAGATTCGCTGCCGTGGGGGTTGTGCTCTGAAACTGGATCGGAACATCAACCAAGCTTCCGTTGGTAATGTCGACCATCTGGAAAGTACTATCGATAGTCTCTGTCGAGTCGGTCACGATGATGTCGTCTCGACTATGAATAAAGTCGGCTATTCCACCATTGATGGTCTCGAGGACTTCTTCTCGATTGTCAACCGCTGTTTGGATGATACTTTGGGCCATCACTAACCCAGTCGCGGTTCTTCGTTGAAAATGTTGATCTGCTAGTCCTATGCCACGCGTTTCGCATAAGAAGGTGATGCTTTGCGTAAGGCCCATTGCGTTTCGTCCTATCTTAGCATCACTACCAGCTTCTTCGAAGAGAATCGCGCTGCCGGGTGTAGAATTGCTGCTACCTGTGACATACGGCTCCCATCTTAGTCCCGCAGCTTCCAGAGAAGATCCGATCTGAGCAGCGAAAAGATCTTCAGACATCTGACGGATCGCCGGGTCAATGTTCAAATTCTTCGCAGCAGAGAATAATGCGTCCGATGCATGGACATAATTTCCACCATATCGAGCAGAAGCTGTGAATTCATGCATATCAACTGCGATATGAGGCTTGAAGCTGTTAAATAGCTGCTTGATATTTCGGGTTTGCTGCCTTGCGAGCTTCACGTGGTCACGATTCGGGTCAAAGTTGGTTGCCAACGTGCGTTGGAAATAGTGAACACCATCAAGGTTATATTGTGGTAGTAGACAAATGTCAATAGCGTCCAATACTGACGCCGTCCATGTCTGGTTCGCGTCCATCTTACCAAGCAAGGCAAAAAGCGACTGGTCTCCCGCTGGCTCGTTACCATGGACCGCTCCTTGCAGCCATATTTTGAGCTTTTCAGAGCTGTTAGAGGAGTTTATCAGATTCGGGTCCGAGTTTGATAGATAAAGGTACGAGATATTTCGATTCTCCTCTGACGAAAAATCGGCTTTCAGATAGGTAGCCCATTCATTCCTAGAAGCAATCGACTGAATAAAAGCATCTGCGAATCGTCAATGGAATTCGATTAGAGAGCAGGTGTCATGCCCTACCGATATCTGCAGGATCAGTTGGGGCTTCGGTGCCATTGGCAAAGCCTAAGGTGACCTCCTCTGAATTTGTAAACGCAGGAGCGAAAAGTTCAAATCCTTCGATATCTTCAAAATTAGATGCAACCAAGTCATTGTCCCTTTTTACAGGGGCATGGTTGTAGCCATAACGTTCGGCGGAAACCTCGAAGAATGCCAGGCCAGCAAGGCCAAATGCTACAAGTTGCGAAAAGGTCATCCTAACCTGGGGAGAGTCTTCCAACTTCGTCGAAGGTCCTCGCTGATTCGATCATCACTTCATATCGGACACAGAGAGCAGTTATATACGTTGCATGCCCGTGCACACCGGGCATCTTTCCGCTTCATGTCCTGTTCTTGTTGCGATCTACGGCTTGGCAACATGTTTAGACCTTTCGGCTGGTGTAGGCTGTGCAAGAAAAAATGAGCTTAGCAAGAGCACAATAGCCGTTATCCGGAATGCAAAAGCAAAGCAATCTCGATGTCAGGCATAGGGATCACGTGCAACATCCATTGCAAGCAGAACTTAGGAGGGTGGGAGCTTCTTTTGTCTTTCTTCCATCTCGACTGTGCGGAAAGCTTGGCGGGACAAAATGATCGCTTTCAAGGGACGAAGCATCCACTCGTCATGTTGTTTCCTAGACCGGGATAGTTTCAATCGGATGCTCTATTCGTGGTGTTCAAATGCTCTGGAAGTTGGAGCGCGATTTGGAGACTGCATTTATGTCTGCCCCAATGGATGCACGACTCTTGGCAGTGGATATGGCGTCAATTTCGGGAACGACAGACCACCTGCCGATTCACCGATTCAGGCGAGATAGTATGTTTTTGAGAACGGTAAATGGTTCGCAGGGGTTCCGCATAAGCTTGAGTAGAGGAGCGAGAGGAGGTAGAGCTAGCCAGCGAATTAATTATGTTACCACACTGAGTGTTGAGAACGAAAGCCTCGGCTAAATAAGGCTTTCGTGGGCTTTTCCCCTTTTGCTTGGCGACTGGGGCTGCGGCAACTTGTAGCCAAACATCGTGAGATCGTCGTTGATGATCGTCGCATCACCGATGCCATCATGTGCGCAGATAGTTAAGTGAACCTAGATAGTAGCATTTCTTTGATATCCTTTGCGATGGATAAACGCACCAAAACCGCTTGATCACAATCCTCATGAGCTTGAAAAAAGTATCGTAATGAAACAATAGTTCCGCGAGAGCCTTTTTACTCTAGATCAACCCCTTAATTAGTTTACTTTTGGATTCAACTTTCAAGATAATCTTTCGGTCATTACTCTCACAAGTTGTAGGGGTCTTGATTCAATTTCTGTGCCATGAACAACCGATATTTTAAGCCGTGGACAAGTGCGTAGGGTGTGTTACGTCATCAGTGACGCATCTCCGGGCACGGCAAGCCGTAGTTAGTCCCCGGAACAGACACGGACCGTTACTAAGGAGCAAAGCTTGTCTCTCACCTCGGGACAATTGCCACCAATCAAGGCAAATTTTGCGGGATGTCGCTTGCCCCGATGTGCCCGACGTGCCCCGGATCGACTGATGTTCTTGCTCGAATTTCCAGAATCGGCAAGAACGAGGTCCATTTCCAGTAATTTTTTTTGTGTTAGTTATTTCTCCGAGAAGTCTGCATATCCATCGCGGAAGCCTTTTTATAACTACTTTGATCGTGAAGTTATGTAGCCTTGAAGGCAGTGGTGTTGATTAAGCTTTACTTTGTGCAGTTTGAAGACTGTTCTCCCATTCAGGACAAGTGCTTGTCCAAGGAGCTCTCAAGTAGGGGTTTTGAAACTCTTGTGACCTGATATGCTTCGCAACCCCGTTCAGCGCCAAGGGCCAAATCATCCAGAAGCCCCCGACTCAAAACGTAGCTAGATAGACTCAGTGCTGTCCAGTTGCGCAACACAACAAAACAACGTTGCGCAACGCAACGCAATGTTGCGCGCAACGAAAGTGGAGTTTCTAAGTAGCTTAAAGAGGTATAGCGCTTTCCTAAAATATACTAGCTTTATTATCAAACGACGCTATACTATAAGTAGGTAGCGATAGTAATAGTACTTTTTGGCGATAACGATATAAATTGGTATTACGTCATGTTGCGCTACGTTGCGCATCTAAGTCTGTTGCGCAACGTTGTTGGTTGCGCAACTGGCCAGCACTGAATCATCATAGACTTATAACACAAATGTTTCTGTTCCATAAATTCTAATGACGGGGTGGGTGTGTCATCGCTCTACAGAAGGACATGCATAATATCTCACACCATCTCTCTGTTGCGCTCCTACACCCCAAAACATGTTCAGCACCTTAGAAATAAGGATCATTTGTGACAAGAACATCGAGAGATGTAGCAAGTTTTTCCAATGGGCTTAAGATTTACGTGCTTAAGAGAACAAATTGGCTTCATGAAAGTTGTGGTGTTCGTGAAAGAACAATAATCTCAAAGTGAATCAAATACGTATCTTCAAATCACTGGAGGGTCAAGGTCCACTGCCAGACTTCATCCACATTAGCTAAGCTAGAGTGTTTACAAGGCTGCCTAACCCGAGAACTCCTCGGTAGGGAGCGGTGTCCAAATTCCTAGTCTCTTTGGCCTGGATCGCCTGTCGCTTCGTGCGACAAGGATGTGATGAAGCTTACGCAATGAACCCTTGATACTTCACAGCCCCTTTACGGTCACACCTTTTCCTCGTGCTTCACACCCTGCACCTTGATCTCATCTGCTTGCATCGATGGACGGGGCATAGATACTGAGTTGACACGCTCCCTTTCAGCAGCTAACATGGCCGTTGGCCGTGCCTGCTGCTTGGCCTCCTTGTCGCCAATCGGAATTATAGTCTTGTGTGGTGAGTCAATGTCAAAGTAGTAGTTGAGATCCTCCAAAGTGCGATTGGCTGTTTCGGGGTAGAGGAAATATACTAATGGAAGGAAGGCAAGGTTGAAACATGCAAAGACTGTTTGAGCTGTTAGTAAGGTCCGTCATGAATAACTTCCGAGCTTACTGATGTAGAACTTGTACCCCAAGTTTCGGATACCAGTAGAAGTGAATTGCGTGCAAACAAAACCAAACAACTGACCACGTTAGCTCTTTTCGTCATGGGGGTGGCTGTGACGTACCCAGTTTGTGGCAGTCGCTGCTGCTGCTCCTCTTGTTCGCATAGCAAGCGAATTTACCTCGGCTTGGTATATCCATGGCACCTGAAGTCTTGTTAGGAGGTCTTCTTTACAATTTCAAACCTTGATCAGACGAACCATTCCCCAAGTGCAGCCAAATGCTGCATAGTAGAAAAACAAGAAGGTGATAGCCACAGATCCCCACTGTTGAGGTGCCGAATTGAGTCGTGCCACCGCGACAGAGACCATTACATATGCGAAGAACTGTAGCCACAGACCACTCATCATCAAGACGCGGCGTCCGAATCGATCGATCATCCAAAACGCACACGCTGTCGAGATACAATAGGAGGTAGCGTTGCATCCGGTGAGAATACGAGCCATGGATTCGGTTTTCCCTAGATTGTCTTCTAAGATGATGGAGAAGTAGTAATTCAAGGCATTGATCCCTCCCATTTGCTTGAGAGTATCAGCATGCGCCAGGATTGAGCTGACATAATGCAAGACTTACTTGCATGAATTGACCTCCACATCCGAGTAGCATTCGTCTAAGATGGCTCGAGCGGTCGCGACATAATATGACTTCCTTGAAGGAGATCTTTGATTGCCGTTCAATCTCAATTGCTCCTCGAATGGAGCGATATTCCTTGCGAACAACGTCGTCCTCTACGTTCAAATTCGTACCAAGATATCTTTGCAATGCGTCGAGCGCCTCATCGTGACGGTTGTGCATGAGCAGCCACCTAGGCGATTCGGGGACGAAGAATAGTAACGTTACAAGCACCGCGCAGGGGAAAAGCTGTCATCAGATTAGACTCGGGTTCACGAAAAAAATTATTGTCCTGGATGCGGCACATACCTGTAGCACCAGGGGGAGACGCCATTGTGCTCCGTTATTAATTTTAGCAGTTCCTAGAGTCAACCAGGACGCAGTCATATAAAAGACCACATTGTGTAAGACCACGATGACTGAAAGTTTCCCTCTCCTCGGCCCACGGCATGACTCTGCTTGGAAAATTCCGCACGTAGACGATGTCATCCCTAACACAGGTTAGCCACGGCATCAGTAAGTGATGGCGACGAAAGACTTGCCATTCCCGAACCCATTGACGATGCGACCAACCATAAGCTGTGGGAACGAGAATGCTGTGAACTGCAGAATAGCTCCAATGATACTGACGGCAGCACCTGTCCAGAGTGTCCTTCTGCGTCCAAGCTTGTCACCGAAAAGAGCAGCCAGTAGACATCCGACCAAATTTCCCAACTTTTGAATGTTAGATTTGCTGGCCCCAGTTCGATAATTGCAAAAGCACACTGACCGAGAACGAGCTTGTAAAGATACCCTCGATAGAAGACTTTCTGACTTCTGGGAACTGTTGTTGAAAATGCTCACTGATGAGGATACCCGCGATCACTCCCTTGTAAAAACTTAGCTTTTGATCGAAAAGGCTTCTCAAAGAGGTCAAATACCTGATCATATCCATACCAAGCTTGTGCAGCGGAGTTCGTCGCTGTGAGAACGATCTCAAGCGGATATCCCTGAAGTCGAACCATCTTCTTTTCTTTTTGGGACGGTGTGCTCGCTGGAGTCGCGATGTGCAGGATGTCAACAATGAAAGGGGGAAGACTGAGGGGTTATATATATGCATTTCTCCCAGCTTTGTCGATCCAAGGTTGCTCATAGGAACTGACTTGGGTCTATTTAGCACAAATATCCCGTGCCGCGTGGAGAAGCGGTCTGTTACGGGAAGTTCCCCGTGGGGAACGGTTAAAGGGGTGCTTTTTTACCCGACGGTGAATACACGGCCCGCAGTTTGAGACGAAAAGCTCCATAGAAGGTTCGAAAAAAGTTTAACCATCAGCGCATCTACTGAGCAAGGCTTCGTGAAACTACGTATTTTGTGCTCCGTCGCTGAGCATCCAACTTCCGCTCCGGGCAGAAACCTCAAGCGATTTCCCCAAATCCATGGTTCTGATTCTGGCGGGAGCATTCCGGTTGGAAGAACCTCAACCCGTCAACGCCATCCGAGCAAGGAATTTCGATGCAAGATCCGATGCGATAGGCGAAAGATACACTGCCTTTTTCCGGCCGAGGCATGGAAGCAAGCTTATTGCTAAGGAGCCGTGAAGTACATCGATTTACCTCGTACCTTTGATTGATGAGCGTGTTAGAGTTTTCCTGAAGAACATCTAGATTCCCTTCACTAGGGAGATCGTAGGCATACCGTCCGATACACATCCCGCGCCATTGAACGGTTTTGCCTATCGACTAGGGTTGCCGTACCCTACATCTTGCGGGGGGCACTTATCAGTGTGAGAAGGTACTTACCAGTCCACATGGCAAAAGGTGGACAAGACCGAGTGGTAACGAATGCACGCTAACGCTGCTGATGGTCTTGGTAGAGAAGGTCTGGAAGCTTGCTTCTTGCAAGAGTAGATCTAATCTAGGCCACAGGCGAGATCTTCTATTGGTTCCGAAAGATTAGAAGCTGGGGCTAATGGGTCAAAGTTGCTCAGCAAGGCACATGACTTCCCGACTTTGGCGGATCCAATATACAGGCCTTTCTTGTTTCCCACATGCAAGAGATAGGGGCGTTGATATAATTCGACAGACCCCGCTTTGAGCCAAATTCGACAATCATCTAATTGGATCTCGACATACCGTGGCGTGAACGTTCTACGCAACAGGGACGAATACCACTAGCGCTACCCTAGACTTTAATGGGCATGAGCATACACGGACACTGAATCCGGCTTAACTCTTGAATTTCTCCATGCCAGTCGATGATTAGCAGGGTTGATAAAGAATTACAGCCCGTAGGCTCAGGTTTCACGATTCAATAGCCTCTACGTTCAGCAAGAGGTCGTGGAAGGGTGCATTGGGAATACATTGCCGAGCTCTTACAATATCTGACATGACCTGGAACTCCTCAGAAGTTGTTCACATTAAGCTCGTTCAAACCCAGACTCCCGAATGCCACGGGACCTAGAGTCGAACATGGCGGGTTGAGAAAAAGTTCAAGGCAAAGTCCTCCTTAGCAAAAAGTCAACTGGATCTGAAGCACTACCCAGTTAGCAAAGCACTAATGGAGTAGAGAAACCCATCGAGCATCCTAATATTTTAGCTATGAAGGCGGAAATTACGATTTGTTATGATGGCTCTTCTGTAGTTCGTTCCTTTCCTCGCCAACCTCCAGCCCATTTCTATGTACTTTTGGGGAGAAGACGGACGTTCATTCGTGCTCTTATACTATCTACACCAAAAATAAAGACATGTCTCAAGTTTCCTGGACTAACAACTTGCTTCTAGGTCTAAGGAGCCACTCTGGGGCGGCAGAAATCTATGTCCTCAAATTGGAAAAAAGGGTAACCTCGGGCCGGCCGCTGTTGCACAATGTACATATATATGGTAGTCAGAAGAAACACGCAAATGCGAATTGTTGCTAACTAATGTAACCATCCTGTGGAGGAATATACAACAAGCACCCCCATGTAATTGCTAGCAACTAGTGAGTACATCTGGTTGTGGTACATTCCTCGGGTACCTTTCGTCCTAAGGCTGTGTGTAGATGACCGTCGGCGTTAGTACATTGCCCATAGGCTTACTGCTCGTGCTAAATTGCGTCTTTCGTCTTTTATTGGGGGCGCAAACACCTACCTACCTAGGTAGGTATGCAAGGGCTTAATACTTACCACATCTACATTCTAGATCGCTTAACATCAGGCTCTTTTAACAAGGCTGAAGTTCAGAGATTTTGAAATCATGTCTTTTGGCTGCAGCTGACCAAGTGAACTCCAGTGACCCAAATTTACGTTACCGAGTTTCAGTTCTGCTCACACTAGCTTAAGTGGACTCCAAAGCGGGTAAGATTACCAAATTTCCCCCGTTCCCGGGGTTCGGGAAGGATTTCGCCGGTGAGAGGGGCCCGGGGCACCTTAAATCAACTTTGACAAAAGCAGAACGAGATAATACGAGCAAAGGCGCCGGTCATGCTGTTCCGGGATGAGGTTATGTTCAAATTTGTGTAGGTTATTCTTCGTGCACTCGTTCATAATATATGCGAAGAAATTTGGATGAGCCACCGAAACCGCTGTCGGACAGGCAGCGTATCCCTAGAATGCCGACATATTTCGAAGCTAAACAAATAGCCAGTGCCACTTCCTCGTAGCATCCAAATCCTAGTCCCAAGTCAGGGGTATCAAAACTGTTCAAGTTACAACGCTTGCAAAGCCCCAAAATACCGTGATGAAAATGCAGCCTGCCGTGAAAAGCCATTCCTTCGCAACTAGTACATCCTTCCAGGCTGGCCACCGCCGTGAGGAATATCTATCTCTGGTAGCCTCGGCTCTCTGCTGTTGTAGCTGTGCATGGTCCTCGCGTCCGTGTCCATGTCTTGACTGACGCTGTGATAATGCCCCTTCTGGTTAATGCTGCTCTGACTGTCGTTTATCAGAGGGTCCTGGCTTTGACCCCGTGGGAAGCCGTATCTGCTCGTTCGATTTGCTTGCGCTTGTGAGCGCATGTCATCGTAACCAAATGCGGGGTTCGACATCTCTGTCGTCGGATTTGAATCGCCTTTCTTGTTCCTAAGCTCCATTAAGAAGGAGTCGCCTTCAATGTCCTGGGAAAGGGCTTTTTCGGCAGCCTTGCGCCTCTTCCTGTGCGGATTCTCCTTGCAACAGTTTATGATGGCGTTGATAGCAATCAAAATGGCCAGAATGCCGGTCAATGATGCCTGAACCACTATGAGAACGACACCAGTGACAGTTTGGGTTGTCTTGGCGATTCCGAACTCTTCAACGAACACCAAAATGCAGATGACAGACAACACACGGACAACTTGGATGATGATGTTGATCCAGTTGCCAGATTTGCGATCGTATGGTCGATTCCAGAGGAGGAGAATCAGCATCAGACACTCAACGGCGAGCTGACCAATAGTCTGTACCATCCCATGACCGTCACCTCCGGCGATAATGCAACCTTTTGCAAACATATAAACGATGAAAGGCATGAATAGCCACCAGTATTGCTTTTTGTAGTTTTCGTAGAACAATTTGTACTTCTTCCAAGTCTTCTTATCCTCATAAAGCGCACTGGCGTCTCCTTGCAATGACTTCATTTTGTGAGCCACATGCCAAATTTTCCAGCTGTAGAAAGCCAAGAGCGCGGTGAAAATGCCTAACGTAACTCCTGCAAGAATCTTTGCTGCCCAGGAATCACCATTACGGAATTGAAACACGCAGTACAGAGTCCAGACTCCATACAGCAGCAGGACCAGAGTCGTGATGGTCTGAGCCATGACTCGCCAATACTCCTTGCGGAATGTTGTGAGCGACTTTGGGAATTTTCCGAAGAGTGACCAGGCCTCGAGAATAACTTTGAAGAGCAAGATACCCACAACGACGGCGGCGATAACGATGGCGAAGACCAGAAGGATAGTCATGAAGGCATTGGCATCGGGAACTGTTAGCTGTTCGACGTAGGCTTGCACGCCAGAAACTAGTTCGGATTCTTGCGAATCACTTTTTGGTGAGGAGCTGTCGGTACCATTGATGGACGTTGAAATTCCGTCGATCTGACGAGGAAGCAGATAATCAAGGGATCTAACTGCAAGGCGTCGGAATGAACCCGATGTTGAAGCAGTGGAACCATCTGGGAATCGTAGGGTCGCATTTTTCAGATATTCGTAGCTATTGTCGGTGAGATTGCCACCAGTCCTCTTTCGGAAGTTGTCGATTGAGGTCTGCATGCTGCCCCAAGAAACGAGGCCGGTCGAGAAGGCGAAATTTTTGGTGAAGCTGCGGTAGATGCCAGGATAGTTGACGGAATACATGCCATCTGTGGCCATGCCTTGCATCCACCACATCACCTCCACAAAACCGGGAGATGGATGCGATACACCTGGATGGCTACCAGCCATTGCCGCACTTAGGCCAGATACGAGCAAGGCGCCTGCTGCGATGGCTGCTGCAATGCCTTGAACTGCCGGAAGCTCGACGGATTTTCCATTGGTGACGGACGACTCTATACAAGCCACCTCTGATCCATCCTTTGCAGTTAGAACCAATTTTGCCATTCCATCCAGATCAGGAATGCTGTACGCGATCGACGGTATCTGTGAGGCGTATTCGCTGGGTATCGATTGTTCACCTTCAGCTGAAAAGTCTCCTTTGGGTACTGCAAACAGTTAGCACGTGGGTTCGAGAAGAGCTCACAAGACGTACCGGGACATAGTTGCTCGACCTTGGTGTCATCTGCACAGGGATCAAACGTCTGATTGTACACTTGCTTGCCGTATGCCTCGACGACCAGAGCAGCCTTCACATCTTGCGAGATCTCGCTGCTTCCAGCAACGTTGAATGTTATCTTGCTAGTCGACCTGTCGAATGAGATATCTACGTTTTGCACGGTAATCGACGATGCTCCACTGCTGCAGCTTGAGAATCCATTTGTGCTGATAATGTCTGCGGCGAGGATGGCGGGGAGCAACGTCAGGGACGCAACGGCAGCAAAAGCTGTCTTCATGTCGAATAGCTAGCCCGTCTCAGGGTCCTCAAAAGAATTGTGGTCGTGCTCCGGAATGTTAGGCGGTTCAACAAAACTGATCACACGACGATATTGATTGATCGATCGTCGTCGGCTCGAGGGAATTGTGTGGCTTCTTGCTCGTTGGCCGGCCCAGTAAAGTCGTAATAGATGAACGAAAGTCGTGAAATCAAACAAGGAAAGAAGCGAGAGACTATGAACAGTGACAGCAAAAGTCAGATGGAAGCAGCTCAGGTGTAAAGATATTCAGCTGAAGTTCATTGAATTAGGGCAACGCAGGCAGTCGGTGCACTGCACGCGGCGCTCGCTGCATCGGGAAAAGTGGGAAAATATTCTCGAGAGTTTTGCAGACACGAGGCCTTTTTGCGCCAAGAACAGGAGGCTTAGCCGTCTTGCATTTTTGCCCCAACGAATGAAATGTCTCAGGGGCTCTGTCTTATGAACGAGCTAGGCCAGGGTCAAACACTTGGGTGGAGGATGGCTGAAAGGGGCGTCGGCGCCATTGCGTGTCTGTGGGTTGGGGCTGAGCAAAAGAGACCACAAAGAAATCCGCAATTATGCGTCTAAACACCGCTTGAGGCAGGGTATCAATTCAACGTTACCTTCTCATGTACAGAGCATGACTTTGGCCATCTGCAACTAGGGGAAGACTTTGGCGTTCCGTGAAGACGATATCACAATGCTCCCAACTGAAGAGTGACCAAGTCGTGGACGTGTCAGATGCGTGCAAAATAATGTGAATAATCAATCATCTATTTCGGTGCACGACTCTCAAACCTTAGCGTTGCGCCTGCTCATCCAGAAAAGCGTTTCAGGTTTGATGTTGTCAACATTCACCTCGTCTCTATTTCCAAGGTTCTTTACTATGAACTCATTAGCATGCCAAGCGTTACCAACCTGCACATGTTGCTACTGCTGGTGGAGGTGGTAGCACTCCAGTCGTAAGAATCGAGGTCTTGACCAATGCAAAGACGGTGGACCCGCGAACACACAGGTTGTTGGGAAACCACACGTACGAGGTGTACGGCGCATTTAGTCCAGATGCTTCACATTGCCCCGATATGCATTATTGTGGTTGTTTGAAGTTTCTCGGGCGGTGGACGTGATCTCCGCCACCGCGATTTTTAGGTGCGCTGCAAAGTTGGGTAGTTCTGCATAAAAAAGTTCACACGACTGGCCAACTGGACTGTTCATTTCTGCGAGGTAAGCGAGGTAAGGTAGTGCAGCTAGAGCTGACTGCAAGCCGAAAACTAAAATGATGCCCTAAGAGGAAGTCTTAGGCGGCACTTAGACTTCCCCGAATTGGGGACTCCTTGAATAGAACACTGCATGCGTGACGCGTTGGTAGTCTTGATTTTTAGCCTGGCGACATATTCCCTCGGTGTTGAGGATGGCTAGCCGCATCACGCCCTGGGCAAGTCTTCCTATTACGCTCACTGAGTTGTGTCTGGCAACGACGTTAAGATGCGGCCAGTCCTTCCGCTGGAAATGCGACGAAGGAACGTGGTCTTGTGCCTTGCAGGGGCGGATCCTGGAGCTGACACAAAACGAGAAAGAAGTGCGTTATCGAGCGGTTTGGCCGGCGATACATGTTGATCCTCCCACGCCGCCCTCCTCAGTCGGTCCGGATGATTTGGACGATTCTAAGCAGTTGCTCGAGCACTACTTGAACCTCAGCCCCAACCTCGAGCAGTTGTATATCCAGTGGTCCAAGACCGACCAGAATTTCAGGAAAAAGGCTCCAAGATTCACAGGGGTAAGGATTCTGCGTCAAGATGCTTGGGAGGCGTTGATAGGCTTTATTTGCAGCAGCAACAACAACATTATCAGGATATCGCAGATGGTGGACAAGCTGTGTGTGCATTATGGCAGGTACATTGCCACCTGGAATGGCCGACCCTACCACGACTTCCCAACCCCGTTAGCGTTGACGGTCCATGGCGTAGAGAGCCACTTGCGACAACTGGGCTTTGGTTATCGGGCCAAATACATTGCTCAGACTGCAAAGATGATTATCGACAAAAAGGAAGACAATTGGCTTAACTCATTGCGCAACCCTGAAAGCCCTGTATACGGTCAACGTCCAGAACCAGCAGGAGAGATGAAGCCTGAGGGACGAGATGGGTACCGCGCGGCGCATGAGAATTTACTAGCGTTGCAAGGAGTTGGCCCAAAGGTTGCAGATTGCGTCTGTCTTATGGGACTGGGTTGGGGCGAAGCTGTTCCAATCGACACTCATGTCTGGCAGATTGCCCAGAGAGATTACAAGCTTGGGAGAGGCAAAAACGCCAGTTTGACCAAAGCCACATATGACGCTGTCGCCAACCACTTCCGCCGGATCTGGGGCAAAGAAGCCGGCTGGGCTCACAGTGTGCTCTTCACTGCAGACTTGAAGGTCTTCGCCGAAAGACTGGAAACAAAAGTAATGGCTAAAAAGGACAATGATGCTTTACAAGAACCTCAAATTACAACCACAGTAGCGCTTGAGGCATCAATCAAGGAGGAAGCCGGTCACTCGGCTAAGCGTGTCGTGGAACTCGACGAGACTGTTGTCAACCCTGGCCGTGCCAAACGCCGTAGGCGCCGCTGAGTGCGCATGTCTTCATACACCAAAACAGGCAGCGCGAAGCTAGTTCACCAAACTTCGTCGCGACTTTGAAACCGATCTTGCTGCCATTTGCATTGCCCCGTGCATCTCCAAAGGTCTCGACAGCCTTCAAAAGAGCTCAAGGTCATGTCGTGAGCGAGACAATCGGACTTTGCATATCGAGAGCGTCAAAGACATCAGAAGTGCGTCACCTTTCGAGCTCCCCCAAAAGCCTTTACGCCTGCCAACGGCACCCGGGTGTGTTCCCAAAGTCTTTTTCAGACATATTCCCGTGCAAGCGCCGAGCTGCGACAAGGACCCTGAAAGATGAAGCTCTAAACAGCGAGACTCGAGCACAAATCCTATCACTGATGCAGTGCTTTTCCGCGTCGATGAAGCGAATTTAGACGTTCGAATTCGACGCTTGCGTCAGCTGGAGCTTTCTGGCGGAAAGACTACTGATGGGTGATGGCCAAGATAGCAAACACCATGGGGCACCAGAATTCCGTCCCCTCAGCGTTTTGAGATCTGTGGCATGCCTCCAATACTCTGGATGCAGGCGATTGAGCACTTCAAGTGTTCCTAGTGAAGCATATGTTCACAGCCTAAACTTCTCTAGAACACTATTTGAATACCGACCATTTTACATGTCGAAAATGCAGTTTCAGATCAGGTGTCACTGAATTCGGGACCAACATGTGGGTTGGTAAGCTTCGATTGCCTATTTGCGGAGTCGTCGCATGCGAATCGAGATGACTGTATAGGCTACCTGGGTGTGACCTTGGGATCACAAATGCAACCTAACTGGCATGAAATACTCGATCCATGTTCAAGATAAAAATCAATGGCACTTGGCTCATAAGCTGGAGTATCAATGGTTTCAGCTCCAGGAGCGCCGCTGTTTACTATTATGTTTCATAACCCCTTCTCTGGTTGCTCACCTATCTTCATGTAGGCTTTCAACCATTAGGGGCGAGGAATTCTCAAGCTGACCAACCCTGGCTTCCCGTTGCAGTTTGGGCACGATCTCACGTAATTACTGCTCTGTGACAAGTAACTGAACACCAAGGCAACCTGTTTTGATCCTTGACTGAATGTCAAATGGAGATAGAGGTCGTTGGTGGTAGGGTACCAACAGTAAAACACATAGACTATAATAGCATTACGTACTGGAGCAGAAACATCAAAAATTTCAAATGATAGTGTCAACGGCTACCCCGCCTGCATTCCCCAGCGTTGCGCGTTTGAGCAAATATCGGACCTCGTAATAAAAACTCGACAAGATCGAAGATGATGATGTGAAACACCAGCTTCAAGCCATGCCGTGGGAGTGGTCCAGGAAGACCCTGGTTCAACAGTCTCGGACTTTTCAGTCTCCTGGGGTCAGTAAAGCCGTTACACTGGAATATTTGGTAATTGGTATACACAATACTGAAGGATAATAATAGGGACTTGATGAGAAGGAGTTCTGTCACGAGTGCAGCTAGGGAGACTCCGGTGGTTTTGACGCACAATCATGAATTACCTAGGTATGGTCGACACGGAGTAGCTCTGCAGTGAATTCATGCTCCGAAAGAGCTTCTTTTACCACGTGTACGACCAATGGTGCTCTGTATGAAATCCTAGCGTGGATGCCTGCATCCTCCTAACACGTGTTTGAGAGCAATGAAATGTGCAAGGGCATACCAATGTCTTGGGCGATCCCGCTTTGCACAAGACCGAATATATATGTGGACGGAGTTCCGTACCTAGAAGGATTGGGTGCAAGGCACGGAGTAATACAAGGCAAGAAATCGGACATGTTAAGGTTAGCGAGCCTATGCAAATTCCCGTTCACCCGGGCGATCTTTATTACCTACCGTGCACCCACCTACGAAGTACCCTACGGAGTTATGTTTACATCAATGAGGCTCGGCCTGCGTGCATTTGGAGGACGAGACATACCCATGAAGAGCTCTTTGAAGTGTCTGCTGAGCGAATGGACAGTGTTCCCTGGAGATTTTGGCACACACGGAGTAGACATCGGATCCCTTCGACAAATGCAGGATTCACGTTTTGTAAAGTGTTCGAGAAGGGACCAGGAGTGTTGCAAGGGACGATGGAAGGCTGCACGAAGCCACGTCTTGATTGGGCGTGGTCCAGATTTGCATAAAATTAACGTGCTAAGATTGCTGGTCCACCTGGTCCTAGCCCCAAAACAGAGTCGAGTAAATAGCAAATGATTTTGGTCACTGCAGTATCCCTGCAGAATTTCCGTAGCCGCACCCACTTTGCCTACTAGAGGCGGATTAGTTTGGTTGCCACTTACCACGCTTGTCAATATCTACGCTGGGCGACGACCTCTTTGACTTCCACCAGTCCGACCAACCCTGCAAACAACTCTATCGCTCCAACACAAGCCTCCTCTCTGCGCTGGTGTCTGCGCCCGTGTGCTCTGTAGAAACTGTGCGCACTCGCCACCATCTTCACTGCACACCTTTCGCTGTCAATAATGAAGCCCAATGCTTGACCGAGTCGCTTCATAGCAAGGCCTCAATCATCTGGAAATACGACTGTCACTCATTGAATCCCGTCGTCCTACCCTAATACCAGCAATTAATTACCCGTCAATCTGACAGCTCGACCAGTTCCCGGCCTCTCATCACGCGTCAAATTCATCCGGTCATAGATTTCGACAAACGAGCATAACCTCTCTGAATGCTGACCACACCGAAGCAGTATCGAAAATAAAGAAACTCACCTTTGAGGTGAGGAAAGAGAATGGTTCTGAAGTCATGGTACAGCATATGGCTTGCAGGGCTAGGTCTTGTAGGAACAGCACACACGTACACTTCCGTCCCATCGCCCAACCTCGACCTACGAGCCTTGGGCCAAGTAGCTATTGGCGGTGATTTCGATGCCGTGTCAACCTATTCATACGTCGGTCAGAAAGAAGGCATCCAGGGAAATGGCACGCAGTCGATACTCCATGAATTGCCTAATGGCATGTATGATGTGCTCGCAGCGACCGATGCAAATATTGAGGACATATGTACGCTCACATCGCGCAATGGCACCCTGCTAGGAGTCGTCGTCGCTGGAAACTTCACGAGCGTTGGTGGCATCGGCGCCCAGAGTGTGGCATTCATCGATGGCCAAACAGGCGAAATCATACCTCGTCCAGGTATCCAGGGAACCGTGAATGCTGTTTGGTGCGATTCGGACAAAGAGACTGCTTACCTCGGAGGCACCTTCGAAGCTGCCGAATCGAGCAATGCTATCGCCTGGCTCGCTCCGGGAGATTGGTCAAATCTACCTTTTGCCGGCTTCGACGCTCCTGTGACTTCAATCACGAAAGCACCTAATGGCCATATCGTCTTCGGAGGATCCTTTACTGGCTTGAAAAACATGAGCTCGTCGGCTAACAACAAGCAAGGACAGCCGATCAACTTGCAGTCTGCTCGCATCTCCTCATTCGCAAACACCTCTACAGGTGCCGACATCGTCTGCCCCTCGAATGACTCGTCAGCCTCTCCATGGGAACTTGAAGATGATACCGCAGGATCCTGGACTGCCACCATGCGCTACGGCTTTGAGCCCTTTAAGCTGAGATTGTGGAACAACCTGGAAGGTAAAGGTGTGAAAGCTTGGCGCTTCACAGCTCTTCCCAACACGGGTATCATGAACATGACCTACAAAGATCCCGCAACTGGTGAAAAAGCACACTGTGACGCACTCTGCCCGCTGGCACAGAATTCATCCCTTCCTTACCAAGACTTCGAGTTTGTCAACACAATCGGTATGAATGGTTTTCGTATCGACGTTTCAGCCTGGTATGGCTCAGGTGGTGCATTGAAAGGAGTCGAAATTTTCCAAAATGACTCTTTCGTCTATGCAATTGACTCTTTCAATGAGGCCTCATGCTTGGCATCCGACACCTCCATATCTAGGGCTACGGCTACTGGCCCTTGGTACGAAACGCCTTCGAGGCACAGCTATGCTGACTACTTGACTGTTGTTGTGGGTCCGACAACGTTGGACACAACAAATATTGTCTTTGAACCTGATATCAGGGAAAAGGGCAACTACACGATCGTCGTCTACACCCCTGGATGCATCCAGGATAGCTCATGTAGCGCGAGAGGCGTTGTTAACGTCACCGGCTCTTTGACTTCTGATGGTAAAAACCCTGTACGTACCCAACTGTCTCAGACGAATGACTACGAAAAGTACGATCAAATCTACCAAGGACCGGTTGATCCTGCAACCGGAAGCTTTCGCCCAGCTGTCACAATCAGTCCATCCAAGCAGTTACCAGCCCAATTGATCGTGGCTGCTCGAGTTCGATTCAGTAGCAATCCATCTACAGGAGGTCTCAATGGCCTTTTTGATTTTGACCCTGATGCTGAAACGGTTGATACAGATTTCTCAAAATCAGCTATCAACCAAGCCGGGACTATGTTGAAGCCCAACGCTCAAGTAAACGCACTGGCTGCACACGACGACGCGATTTACTCAGCGGGCATTTTCTCCGATGACAACTTCGAGAATATAATGCTCTTCTCGCATAACAAGGGACAGTCATTATCGGGTGGCGGCCTGAACTCCGCCGTGGCAGATCTTTATGCTTCTGATGATTTCTTGTATGTTGGTGGTAATTTTACTGGGACCAACGAGGATACGATTACTGGACTGGAGAATGTTGCGGCCTACAACTTCGCAGACAGTGCTTGGTCTTCTCTTGGTGCTGGTGTCGATGGTCCAGTGACGGATGTTGTTCCTTTCCAACTCAACATTACGTCGGAGAAGCCAGAACTCGTGATTAGCTTCAGCGGCTCGTTTTCAAACATCAGAGCTAGTGGTGTCGACCCTATGCAGCCTGCTAATGGTTTCGCAGTCTGGGTACCTTCACGCAAGAACTGGCTGCAGAATGTTGAGTCTGATCGACCGCTTCTTGCTGGCAAGCTCTCTAGCCACACCACCTTACCCAACAACACCTGGCTAGGCGCCGGAACTCTGGTGTCTTTGGGCCAGGCGATCAGTGGATCGGCTGCGCTTGACCAGACCGGCGACAACATTGGCATTCAGCAACTTCCCATTGATATCCAATCATCCACGCCTACAACATCAGCGTCAATGAGCAAACGAGGATTGCTTACACCGCAGAATGTGACTGGCGTGCTAGCAGGTGCATACGACACTCATGAAAATCGCAACGTGACGATTTTCGGAGGACATTTCACGGCCCGTACCAATACCTCTAGTATCCAAAATCTTGCTTTCTTAAACGGCAAAAATAGCGAGGTCAGTGGTTTGCCATCGGGAATCGACGACAACTCCACATTCCTTGCTCTGTCTGCCCAGGACAATTTGCTTCTCGCTGGTGGACTGGTTACAGGACGAGTAAACGGCGACCATGTCCGGGGTCTCGTTTTGTACGACCTCGCGAATAACACGTTCCGGTCTCCACAGCCCGCTGCTCTTGAAGGCGACGCGGTGATCGTCAATGCCTTTGCGTCTCGGCCAGATAGCTCCAATATCTACGTCGGAGGGTCTTTTGAACAGACGGCACAAGGCTTAGCATGTTCATCAGTGTGTATGTACGACACGAGCTCTAACATCTGGAGCTCGGCTGGCGGAGGGCTCAATGGCACGGTGGCTGCCATGCACTTCCTGGACGACAACCATTTGCTAGCTGCTGGAAGTCTCACTGTCTCGGGGAACGACACTTCGTTAGCAGTGTATGATATTCGCGCCCAATCGTGGTCAGTGTATGACACCATGGAGCTACCCGGCCCAGTCACCGCCTTTGCTGAGACCTCTAATGCTCAGATCTTCTGGATTGCCGGCACATCAACCACAAATGGGTCTGCCTACCTGGTCAAAGTTGACAACCATGATCTTGCACCCGTTTCTGGCTTGCTTGACCGCGGAACCAGCATATTTGGTATGCAAATGATGCATCTTGCCAAGAGCCATCGAAGTTCTCGCTATGTTGATGACGACAATGACCTCATGGTTATGGGACAGCTCAACATAACAGGATTTGGTCAAGCTTCGGCTGCGTTGTTCAATGGCACAACAATGCAGCCTTTTCTACTCAGCGTCAACTCGGCTGGAGAGTCTGGCAGTCTTACGACGTTATTCTCTTCGAACTCTAACCCGGCGATCAATTCACCTCGTTTCGGACATTCCATTGGAATTGCAGTTCTCGTTGCATTCTGCGCGGCACTGGGTACAATTTTCCTGATCATCCTCGCTGGTCTGATACTCAACCGGATACAAAGGAAAAGGGCAGGATACGGCACTCTCCCGAGTCTTCCTTACCAAGACAAGAATGTGAACATCAATCGGATTCCACCTGAACGGCTTTTCGCGTCAATGGGACAAAGGACCCCGGGAGCGCCAGCCGTATAGCACAGCGATTCCAACAAGATACTTCGGAATAAATGATCAACGAGCATGACTTTACGACATTACGACCAACTAAGGATTTTCAACCTTCATTTGCGAAGTTTTAATCATTGAGCAGGGTTGATAGCTCTGAACATGTGCGGTTGTGGGATAACACATATTCGGATTTCAATCAGCTTTTCAAAAGATTTGTGCGGAGAAAGGGACATTAGCAAAGTCTCGGTGAAGGCGGGCTTTCTCCAAAATATTTTGTGATACCCTTTCTTTGTGATATGGCATGGACAGGACATCCCACACCGGACTCTCATTTGCGCAAGTGTGCTTGCGATAATTTATTGTGTGGTAATGTCTAGACAACATCTAATTTGTGGCTCAGGGTAGTTGAAGATGGTCTGTGGTAGACCGATCTCTCCAAGGAAGGATCGTAGATTAGCTTGCAGGCTGAGGACACTCGTCCAGCTGTTGCCTGTGAATTCAAGTAGCCTCTATAAAATGAGCTCCTATTGCCTCTGCAACATCTTTCCACCTGACATAAGTTGCGCTTGTTGTTGAAGTCGCTGAGTCCGAAGACGGGTAAGTAAGTAGTGATGCGCTTTTTCTACATATATTATATGCAACAGTGACAGTGTATCCCTTTTCCTCTCCGCCCTATACACACTGCTGAAGATAGTGTGGGATGGGATGGATGGATGGATGGTATATTACTCCGTAGACGGCGGTCGTTAAAGGGAGTCAGTACGAAGTACCTCCCCTACGTTGCGGACGTTGCGCTATGGGTATCTAGGTTCGAGAGGACGGGACGGGAGTAGGGCGAGGCCCTCCCTGCTGGGTTAACCTAAGGTGGTTAAAGCTGGAGTAATAGCTAGGACGATTTTCGGAATAGCTTGGCTTCCAAGGTTCCAGACCGGGCCTGACGTTCTTACGGCCGACGGGGAAAAAAAAAGAGTAATTCAACGCTTTCCAAGTTTGTCATTATTATGACGATGCTTGCCAAAAATCTACAGCATTCGCAGGCATCCAAGGCATCACAGATTCCCGAGGCAGGTCGCCTGTACATACAGCTAGTTTCACATCTCAGGGTAAGCACCGCCTATAATATGCGCAGTATGGGCTCGTCCTGGCTTCCTGCTCCACGGTGGGCAATACACTGTAACAGCATTCGGGTCGGAGTCATTCGCACGGTCTCTGTCCGGTGATACCGGTGTAATAGAACACCACAAGGTCTCCCCTTAATGATCATAACCAGAGCTTGAACTAGCTCCCTGCCTTTTTCGCTTTTTCGCTCAGCTCACGTCACCACCACACCTCACAGAGGAGGACTAATCTGGCTCCCAACTTTCAACGACGAGTATTGATCGGCCGCTGCAGCTGCAGCTGCAGCTGCGCGCGGGGCTCAGCTTCGTCGCCATCCTCCACTTCGCCTTCGCTCACGTGCCCTTGCTCATAGTCTTGCTTGTGTGGGTTCTGGGTCTTGATGGCCGTCGCCAGTTGCTCGATGTGCTGCCGGTAGTCGTTGAGATCGTCTCGGAGGCGCTGCCCCTCGAGCTGTTGCTGTTGCTGGGCCATGGCTTTGGTCTGCGAGCGAGTTTGGGATCGGGTCTTCTGGCCGAGAGCTGGTTGAGCTTTCGGCTGGTTCTTGAGGTGGTGATGGTTTCGGTGTTGGGATTGTCGTTGAGCCCTGGTGTGAAACTTTATTTGCTTTCGTCCGGAGAGCGCGCGGTTTGAGGAAATCTGGGATGGAGGCGTGGAAGTGGAAGTGGGAGAGGCAGTGCTCACGGTGCCCATTTGATCTTGCAGTTTACGAAGTTTGTGGGCTGACATGACCCTCCTTGTGCCTGTATTGTTCGGACATACTTCGTTATGTATAGTGGAGCAGAGGCTGAGAACTGTGACGTTAAGCGTCGATGAGCTGTCATAGAGATCCCAATGCTCGCAAAGGGTGCATCGATATGGTATTACGTGCGAGTAGAAGGAAGCGTAGATTCTAGCTACTTACGGACATAAGCAAGCCATCCCACCAGAAGAGTGACATCCTTTGCAGCACTTCTGCCATATCCGGTACTCGCATTCGAGACCCGAATAGGCTTAGCGTCGTCATGCCCAGCGCATCTAGACGGCATTCACAGCGGGTCAGATAGGTGAATGTCCTCTGAGAAGACGTCGAGAGGATCAAGCGCTTCAAGCCACGATCCCTCGTCGCTGTAGTAGAGCTGTGTTTCGGATGTTCTGCTCGCGCTGATGACGTCTTCCTCAGCTAGAGCTTGATCTCACTCGCGGCAACTTTCACACCCCGTATCCGTTGTCATGCGGCTCTCGTGCGGATCGGGAAGTGTAACTAAATCTGATGGCAGAACGTTCTATCATTGAGCCGTGTATAGCATTCGCCTCTGCTGTGACTGTAAATGAGTCAACGGTTGGAAGTACCTATCATAGTTCAACGACCAATGCAACCACGCTTTTCACGAGATTGTTCTCGGTGATCTGACTCGGACCCAATTTGCTGTTGTGAAAACGTTGTTTACTTCCTTATTTGGGAGCGTAACTTGGCGAAGTCATGGAGGTAAAATGTGTCGGCTCTGATTTGGATGTGCTAAAAGCGCGAGGCTTGGGATCGAGATCGAAACGGTGTATTGCTCGCACAATTTACGCCACAAGGTAAAGTCGTGTGCATAAATCCCGTCAGCTCCTTGCGCCGATGACGGCAACGGTCGAGTTTATCGCCGTTGAGAGATCTGGCCAGAAATTGTGCATTGATCCCGATTGAAAAAGATAAGTCTTGTATGTTGCTCGTGGTTGCTCAAAAATGGGCTAACGACGCTAAGGCTAGTCTAAATCCATGTGCGGTAATAATTTTCCTCAGCAGCTACGTGAAGTATGCCACTACAAAAATTATACAGCAGGCTATTGCCAGTGTATTACTCATAAAGCGGCGATCGTTTACGGTGAACAATGATCTTCTGTTCGGTAACATCTCCTTCGACAAAGACGTACAGTATACGGAGCGAACGGCGTGCTATGGATACACCCAATTGCTTGAGCAATGCAAGATCGAGACAATCCAACCCCTTGTCCTCCCCTGGCCTTGTGAGCTAGGTCTTGATGTCAGTCACAATTCCAATTTTTGACCTTGTACGGGTTCGGCACGTAAGACTTCGGCAGCCAGCCCTCTTCTCTCCCGCGATGTATGTATGCAGCGGTGACGTGTCCACCTTGTGTAAAATCGGATTGGGTTTCATTGTTGAAACCAGGAATAGGGCTGTATTTTCTCCTGATGGCTCGTGGAGGTGTAGGCGAGCGGACAGAGGAGATCGAGGGCGAGTTCGTTGCTTGAAGTACTTGGTCTTGCGACAAGTCGTCTAACCCAGCCTCAATCGGTTGTCCAACAGTCCTTGACCTCGTCCCCCTGATAGAAGAGGCATGACCAGAGGGTGACCCTGTTCTAGCATTGTCGTACTTAGATTCCTGAGGCCGCTCTTCGTCTGAAGATTGAGGGGACGATGGGAGTGGGATGACGGGAAGCCTAGCGTCTCGTTGCGACCTGGTAGTTGCATGGACAATGATGGGCGAAGATTGTGTTGTAGAGCTCCGCCGCAGTGAATGAAGATGCCGATATTGTGTCGGGCTTTGCGCCTGATCATCGACGTTGGTTTTATGTTCAATCACTTGACGTGTGTCTTCTTTTGTACCCGGTCGAGGCGTACGTGGGGTAGGCTTCGAAACCCAATATTTATTTTGCGCAAGATCATCCATTCTCGAAGGCTCGATGGTGTCCAGATCGTCCATATCAATGTGCTGATGGAATTGACTGAGGTCCGTTGTAGCAGGGCTTGAGTCCTTGATGGTGATCCTCTCAGCGGCTGACTCGTTGGTCATGCAGTGAGATAATGGCGCGGAAGATGTTGGAACGTAATCTTCGATCGATTCAGCTTGTGTGGAGACTTGTGAGGGATGTGGTATTGATGCGGGCCGTATGCTTTTCTGAGTTGACACTCTAGGAATAAGGAACTGCGGACTTGGAGAGCGGTGCTGGATTTCGATTCTATCGTCGAGAGGCACGGGGATTCCTCTCAGGTGCTCCATCGGCGTCCTTGGAGACATCTTCGGAGTTGACACAGATGGCAGAGTCCGGATAGTCGAGCTTGTTGACTGGCGCCGCGTGGTCCGGGCAGAAGTTGTCACGAGCCGTGGAGCGGGCAAAGACGATGCAAGTGACGAAGAGTTAGGGGTCGTGGCATGTGTTATACTTCGACGGTTTGGGTCATTTGGTGCATCTTGAAATTGAATTGTCATGGTTGTGAGGGTGCGGCCGGCGTCTTCGGAGGCTGGCGTCGGTGATGATATTCGCTGATAAAGATTCCTGACAAATTGGGTGTCGTTTGCGACCGGAGAGCCGATATCCGAGGGCTCGTCGGGTTCAAAATGCCTCAGCTCTGTGGTAACATCTGGTGGAATTCCGTCAAGGAGCATTTCCTCCCCCCTACCATTTTGTGCTTCTTCACCCTGGATCTCACGGTGCTGGGGCACGGCCAAGTCCTTCAATATGTCTGGCGTCAATCTCCTGTCGTCGCAAGACAGATTTTGGTGGATATCGCTCAGACCAGAAAGAGATATTGGGGGACCGGCTGGAACTCGACCATTTTCCGAATCTGGAATCACGACACTGCCGGCGTGACTCTCGGCCAAGCCCAGCGGCAAATCGGTAGAGGGGCTGGTGGAGCTAGTCCGTAGACGTTTGTTTGGGCCAATCCGAGGTTCTGAACGAGGTCCTGGCATAGACTGCAAGTCGTCCGCCGCATCATTCAGCCGTTCCACAGAGAGCAGCATCTTTTGTGGAAGCCTTTTAATTGAACCATGCTTTTGGGCTTTAGGCGAGCCATCTATACTGTATGGCCTAGATAGTTTGTCGACAGTGCTGAATATAGGGGGCCCCCGGATGTTCGTTGATAGCTGGGCGAGCGGTTGCCTTTGCAGCGATGGCTCCAACGAGCTCGTTTTCAGGCTCTCGGGCGTCTGACTCGATGGAATTCGATTTTTCCTCGGTGTGACTTGCCCGGGATGGATCATGCTCTGAACCTCCCATGTCCCATTTTCACACAGATCTTCCCCGAGGCCAGTTGATTCTGGGATGATTATTGTTCTGTGACAAGGTACTTCTACACTCGTAGGCTTTCTTCGGTTCGACGTTCGTCTTTTCGATTCTGGCTGCGCCTCCAGCTTCTTTGACTTTTTCCGTTTCTGGACCGGACTTCCCTCAACCTCTGGGCTATCCAACAACGTCCTCTTCGTCCTCTTCACTTTCCTCAAATGAGTGGGCGAATTCGTAGAGCAAGACCGAAGAGGCGGGCGCATTTCATTGGGGGACGCTGCTGAGTCGTGTCCTATAAGGTCTAAAGGAGGCTCTAGCTGAGGACTATCTAAGATAGAACTTGGGTGCTTTGTCGTGGTGTTGAAGTAGTCCATCTGTGTCAACGTCGAGTTTCTTGTCCCAGGCGAGTATCGTGTAGTGCGACGCTTTTGCCATGGCGGTCGATCTGATCCCGGCAAAGGTTCGATAGGTTCGATAGGTTCGAGGACATCAGATCCGCTCTCACCAGAGGAGAGTTTCACAAAATCGATTTGGGTCAGAGTCGACTGATCTTTTCCACGGCTGGCGGGACTCGGTCGGACGCGCTTACGTACTGCAGGAGTAATGTCTGTCCTTCGACGCTTCGTACTCCGGACAGTCGATGGAGTCGAAGCCATGTTATGGCATTTGAACGCAGCATGGGTCACTCCTCTGGAAAAGATGAGCACAAACTGGAAGTGTTGCGGTCCAGGAGTGGGGTATACTTCAGTTTCAACTAGTAGCAGTGATGCGCGCACGCGTCGTGAAAAGTTACGTCACTCACGTGACCTCGCGTCCGTGACCTTGGACCCGTACTGTGAGATTCGAGATCAGTGCTAGGATGTCGAATAGGTTTATTGAAGCAGATATACCAAATCACCTGAGCTTCGGGGCAGGTAGATATTTAGTCAGAGAGTCAGCCACACATCTGCTTCCACTGACAGACGTAACGATGGGACAACTAGACCCTTTGTACAGTATGCGGTAGGTGTGTTTGAGGTGATGTCTATGCAATCAACAACAGTACACCTTCCCTGTCCTTGCCTTGAGGGAGTTCTATTGCTCATTATTGGACCAATCGCTCCCCACTGAACTTTCCTCGAATACATAACGTTAAAAGATTGATAGACAATCCGCCCAGAAACCCTGTTATTGCGCTTCATTTCCTAGAGGCGCAGGGGATGCGCCTTGGCTGGGCGTCGGAGTATGACTTTCATCCGTTGGTGGATCCGTGCCTGGACTCTCGTCCCGACTGTCCACGGCTTCCGTGAAAGGCTTTTCGCCACTCGGTTTCGTATCGGTGTCAAACAGCTGGTTTCGTTCGCAACGTCCCCCAAACCAGCCGCCTTGCTCCCATTTGCCAGGTTGATAAAGACATTTATCCCTGGTCTCATCGTCTACAATGCCTCGAAGCAACTCCTCAACACGCTTAAAGTCGACTGGTTTGAGAATCCAACCGTCAAAGCCAGAGGCTATGTATCTGTCCTTCTCTTTCTCCGCCAACGAGGCTGAGACAGCGAATATTGGGACCCTTCCGTTGAGGCTGGCCCTTTGTGAGAGACAACCAGAGCCTTGAGTTTTCTCAAAGGAGCGTATCATTTTGGCTGAGCTGAATCCATCCACAATGGGCATTTGTAGGTCCATCAGTACTGCATCAAAATCTCTCGCTCGCTCGCCGTACGCGGAGGAGCACTCCTCCCCGTTCACTGTCATGTACGCAACATATCCAAGCTTTTCTAACCGCTTTTTCATGATTCTGCTGTTGATCGGATCGTCCTCGGCAACCAGAACCGAATAGCACCGAGGAAATGAATCGGCATCTTCTATACGTAATGGAGTTTCAACCTTTGGTGCTTCGACATCAGGCTCTTGAAACTTGACTTTGCCTGGTAGTTTCACCCCGGCCTGAGCTTCAAACTTTGGAACTTTCACAGGCCTCAAAGGAGTTCCCGAGTCTTGGACATCCTGCTGACCAGGCGTCACTGCTATTGACGACCGGAGGTCTTTCGTCGAGCCTATTGACCTTGACTTCTGCTGCACTTCACTGATAGGTGAAGCTGCTTCGCCAGCGCTGTAGGACCGCGCCAGTCTGATTCTGGCCTTAGGTTGATGCTCTGAGGTTTCTTGCGCGGGCGATAGGTGCAAAGGCTCTTGGATCGCATCTATAAGGCGGTCTGCATCGCTCCAACTACTATGAACGCTGGCGCCGCTCTTGCCGCTCTTGATACTTCCGGTAAGGCTGTGCATGCTGTCGGCGCTCTCCTTCCGGCCAATGAACGCCTGGCTCGGCCGCTTAGGGGTTGAAGGCCCCCTTTTCACCAACGTCACTTCACCATCCCGTGTTGGCGAATCCTGAGGCTCAGTTGGCGTATGGGCCCTAATGAGGGCATCAGCATCGCCTTTTTGGGCTTGTGGCCTTCTCGCTAGCTCGAAACCAAGGACCAGGATAAACTTGGAGCCTTTGCCCTCTTCAGTCTTGAGCCGAAGTTGGCCGTTCATGGTACGAATCGTGCGAGCGACAACTGCAAGCCCCAGGCCTAACATATTCCTAGAGCCCTTGGCTTTCTGCCCAAACGGTGGTGTATCGAGTAATGCTTGGGCTGATGCTTCGGTCGCGTACGTCACTTCCTCTAATTCTTGGAAGAGTGCGTCAACTTTTTCTTGAGGCATACCAACGCCCGTGTCGTCGACGGAAATTTCAATCTCGCATTTTTCAATCGTTGATTGCTCCTCAAGCTTCCACGCTTGAACAGTGACGGCACCCTCCTGTGTGTGTTGGACTGCGTTTGCAACGAGGTTGGAGACCACCTGTCTAACTCTACGATGGTCTCCTAGAACATCTTGCGGAATGTTCGGGTCGATGTGTACATTGTACTCAAAGTTCTTTCGGCGAGCGTCGCCGATGAAAGGATCGGTCGCTTCCCTCAACGTATTGTGCAGGTCAAAGGCCTCTTCTTTCACCAGATTCTGGTGTTCTTCTGTTTTTGTAAGGTCCAGAAGGTCGTTGATCACATATACGAGAGACTTGGACGCTGAATGGGATTTTGCAAGATTATCTCTCGTGTCTTGATCGAGCGATCCTTCGAGCGCGATCTCTAAATAGTTGATGATAGCATTCAGTGGTGTCCGCACTTCGTGGGCGGAATTAGCGAGGAGCAGTCGTGTTAGCTGGCTGCTCTGTAGTGCAGCCTCTTTCTGTCGCCACACGTCTATGAACTTGCCATAGACCAAGCACAATACAGATGCGGTTTCGATTTCTTCCTCCGTCCACTCGCTGCATCGGCCTACTATCAACTCACTCCATTGCTTGAAGCTCTTCCGAGGTTCAAGAAAACCTTCAGTTCCTTCTTTCACGAATTTCTCATAGGGATTGCCGGCCCACTTCACCTCCTGCAGAACACCCTTTCTGAAAAAGGCGATAAAGTCGCTCCCTCCAGTTGAAAGAGGAACATAGAGCACCCCAGCCAGGAATTGCAGTCCCGGGCCGTAGCGGAGATCGGCAAAGTCCATGCTTAGATCCTGTGAGTTATAGACAGCATTGAGCTGTTTCATTCGTAGAAACTCCACCATGGCGAGCACTTCTTGTAAATGCCCGGACGGGTTGCCCATTATTTTCGTTTCGTCGCGGATGGACAGTGCTCCAACATCAGCATTAAACAATCGTAGAAGATCATCTGACGAAGCGACAATATATCCAGAAGGATTCGCACTGGACGATGTAGTATTGATAAGCTTCCTTGCTTGTAGCCTTGAGGCGTAGGAAAGCCGTTCAATATTTCTCGAAGCAGTGTCACCGACCAAACGACACATCTTGCGGATCGGAAATGACACCCGCATGCCATGTGAGCCGTACGAATGGCATGCGATGAGCCCCCAAAGTTCATTGAAAGCATTAATAGAGATCGACATGGACGCCCGAACTGCCATGTTCCCAAGATATTTGACATGTATAGGTGACATGGCTCGTAGATAGGCGTGCGAGAGATCCAATGGGTTCTCAAGGTCATCTACAGTCCTGCACACAAGCCGAGCCGTTTCCTGATCCCTGTCATAGAGCAAGCGAACCTTGTTGAGTTTGTAGAGATCTCGGGCTTGTTTCGGAATATCAGAGGCCGGGAAGTTGAGACCTTTGTAGAGGTCTTTCGTTGCTCGAGGGTCGACCAGTTCAGCGACTACCCTCCCGTTCCAAGCTTGATCGAATTGATAGATCATCACTCGATGAAACCCGGTCAACTCCTTAACAACGCCGATCAAGACTTTGAGAAAGACGGGCAAAGAGGGTGCACTAGCCAGTTGCTCCTGTACTTGTGACATTATATTGAAGACTTCCATGGCAGCGGCCTCACCTCTCTTCTTTCGCGCGCTCCTAAGAACTCGTAGCGGCTTGCTCGCGTTGACTGTGCTCTCGGCCAACTCTTCGGGGGTCGGGTCACTGCCTAAGGTGTCCTCGGGTGGCTCGGGCGTCATATCGTCGCCTGGGACTAGCGGATTGATTTGGTCGTCCTCAATCTCGAACTCACAGATCACGGTTTCTTTATCCAATGCGCACAGATGCATAGCGCACCATAACTTTCGGGTCCTGTGGTGGGGTGGTCGTATGGAGATCATAAACACTTCTGGGCCGTTTATCACGACGTCGGCAGCATCCTCGTCACGGATGAAATCCAAGTGATCTAACAGATTGTCCGCCTGTTCTTCTGTGAATATGTCTATGAAGTTGTCGAGTTTGAAGAGCTGCTGAGGAGTGTATCCAAGTATTTGCTGAGAATTCTCGCTCACTACGTGCACTATCAGCTTTCCATGTTCCTCTTTGAAGGCTAGTAACAAGCCGAAGCTTTGCACAGCCCCTGGTATGTGAATCGGCTCATCTTCGCATCGCTGTAAGGTGTCACCATCTCGTCCAGTGATGACCGCATGGCCTCCGTCAGTAACGACGTGTTTGAAGCGAGCTGTAACAAGGGGAGTGTCGTCGTTGGCTTTGATTGAATCTGTCCTGGCCCCGGTCGAAATGACTCCGGCCGATACGCTTGACTTTCCGGACTTGACTGAGGCACCGTCATCGCTGAACACACGGGTCAGAGCATTTTGCGACAGTCTAAACGACGGCCCATCGCTCACAATGGATGATCGTCGCGGCGCGTCTTGCGGACCGCTCACGATGTCGTTTGGTTGAGACAGGCCTGTGGACTTCTTCCGGGGCCTGGGGCTGCCTCGAGAGCTTGGTCGATCTTGATTCGGAGCAGGGTTTGAATCTGTCAGTACATCATGCATGTCGGATTCGCTCATGCCCCGCCTCCTCGCCGTTATCGTGCCCTCGTCACCGAGTACCATTCCCGGGTATTCGTCGCCGGATTCACCCCTGACCATAGGAGTGGCGGTAGGATCAATCGAAACAGCTGAGCGTATAGGGAAGACACGGTCGATAGACCCTGGGCTGATCACCTTGCTAGCATAATCAACTGCGGTCGGCGATGCTGGAGCTTCTCTTGATGATAGACCAAATAATGTGCTACTAATAGACTTTGCAGGCTCATGGGGCATTCTTGGACGTCTCTGGAATCGTGCATAGCTTTGACTGGTCTGAGAGGACAGAGAGCGTTGCGAAGGCGTGGGCGAAGGCGAGCGTGGATCAGGCTCAGTCATGATTTATCCGAGTCGCGATACCAGAGGTTTGTGGTGAGCAGGTGATATCGGGTGAGCTTTTCAGGCGTCAAAGCCTGGTCGGGCAAGACTGCACCTCCCCTGGTATGTCAGAGTGGTTGTGGTGGTGGAAAGATATTTTCTTAAACCGGCCACATTTCAATGACTCGAGGAAGTCCTCAGCTGGCACCCTGTCTCATTCTCCACTGTCCCTCTCTTAGGTTGGCGAACACCATGTAGGCTCGTCCAATCTGAGGCGACGAAATAGGTTATATATCGATTGAGAGTTGGGAGGCGATCGAGATCGAGTGACACCGACGAGCTGCGAGGGCTCGGGATTAGTGCCAAAGCCGGTGGTAGAGCACACCAAAGTCGACGAAGGGGAGCTCTCCTAGTACTTTCGAATGAGGGACGAGACGATTGGAAGACAGTAGGTTGGATTGGATTGGCACGCAATAGGATCGAGCGAAAGAGTGTTCGAAAGTGTACCTAAGGGTGGGAGGCGGAAGCGTGAGGATGTGCATATGTTTTGGTAAACTCTATTCAGTGGCCGATCCTTTGCAGAAAACCACCTGCTTAAGACTCGGCAGCTTATGAATACTGTCCCACCTTTCACTACAGTGTACGGAACATCCTATCGTTATGCCCAAGGGATGGATACTAATAGTAGTTCGGAAGCATAGGGCTCGAGGCTTACCTTCCGACTTAGATCGAGACCTGGGAAGACGTTGACCACGGCACCACCATGATAGCATCCTCCTTTCGCACCAAAGCAAGTTACCATTGTGCCTATTTGTGGTTTTGCTTTACACTCGGATTCACCCTTTTTTCAGGTACAATGCCCTTCTAACTATCATGTCTCGCATACATCTTTGTCGCATTCCTAGCCCTACTGCTGGCTTGCAGAAAATCAATACAGGAATGATCGTGGAGCCTAGCCACAAATGATCGCATGCTCGCAGGGATTCTCACCTGATTAAATCTGCGGACAGAAACTTGTATTAGGGTCCTTTGACTGGCTATCCTAGTTACGCGAAACACTGCGGTACTTGACTGAATTTGCCCATGAGTGTACTTCCTCCACAGGCTGGGTTCGGTATCAACTCTGATGAGAACAACACCTATCACAAACACTTGACGTCCTTACCGTATTTCTGAATCCCCTGAACTAAGCACTGAGTGGCTCATTACAGGATACGTGTCGTATGACACCTACGAAACAGATCGTCGGCTGAAGGGCCTAAAGGATGCAAGTCAAGACAGCGATTTGTTGTCCTTAGGCTAATGATCGTCGAGGCTCAGCCGCTTGGATCATCTTAGATTATCGTTCTTCCCTCCAGGACTTTTTGAACCGACGTGACCAACCAAAAAGTCGAACCACAGTCGTGCACGGTCTACGAACACTCTGCTACGTTTCAGGAGGTTGAACCAAAAAATTCCCCAAAATATCGATGATGTAAACGTGCTTTCATCGCGTCAGTGTGGCAGACTGGCAGACAAGTCAAGCCACTATTATCGCCACCAGCACAGCTCCACCACTAATTCAACAGGTCGCCAGAACCTTAGGACCTAGCTATTATTGGTGCAATCGGGCGACCGGCAATATGTTCCGGAACGTATTACCTTAGGTACTTGGCGCTTGGCACATTTTGCATGGCTTGTGCGGATGCCAAACTGCGATTACGACGTTTTTCGATAGCCGTGACTTTCACCATCATAAGCTTTACGAACCACGACAAGGAGGAGCTTACCTAAACATCCCGTATTACATCAGCAAAAATAACCCCTGAGGTTCACCGCTGCACCCTACTACTTGTGATATTTACGCCATCAGCCTGACCGCTCCAAAATCTCACCGTACAAGCATGATGTGAGGCTTCGTGATTGTACGACAGGGTTGCGGTTGGTGTTGGGGGAATTCACCTTCAATATTTGCAGGATAAACTTGCAGCTAGCTAGCGATTCGCAAAAATTAGCACCAGGGTCTTCGTACACCAGACTTTGTCAAAGCAATTCTGATGTATTGAAGCCCACCACGGACGGACGCTGATAGGAGTGAATCACATGGGCAGGTTCTACGTCAGGCGATAGATCATTAGAGGTATAGTGGTAAAGGGAATTCACCACCCCAAATGCTATCCATATTCAGCAGCTTTTCATCTACCTAGTCAGCCGCAGTAGGACGGGCAGAAGAGCTTGACGGCATCAGAGAAATCGTGTTCATATGCGATCTAACATCTGCCCTCAGTCCTAAGTGTTGCAAAGGCAGCTAAAGATGTTGGTTCCTTTGTGCAGGATCATACCAAACAACATGGTCAAGGGTCTCTATGCGGTATACGTAGAAGCAGAGACGTTACCTCCGCGACCAGTCCAGTTGACGTGGGTATGAGCACCTTCTGGATACTTCTCGCTGGCATATTCTGGCTTAATCTGGAAAGTGTGGGCACCGAAATAGTCACGTTGAGCTTGTAGCAGGTTGGCTGGCAGATCCTTGGATCGGTAGCCATCATAGAAGGACAGGGCTGTCGAAAAGGCAGGAGTTGGGATTCCCCAAGTGACAGCCTTGGCAATGATGTCTCGCCAACCATGTTGAGCGTTGTGGATTGCTTTGTTGAAGAAGTCGCTGAACAGGAGATTCTCGAGGTCCGGATCAGATCGATAGGCCGAAGTGATATCCTTCAAGAACACGGATCGGATGATACATCCACCTCGCCACATCAATGCAATTGATGGCTTGTTGAGCTTCCATTTGTACTCCTTCGCGGCATGCTGAATGAGCATGAAACCTTGAGCGTAAGAGATGATCTTGGAAGCGTAGAGAGCTTGTTCCAGATTTGCAAGCACTTCCGTTTTGTCGCCAGAAAACGATGGCGTGGGACCATCAAGTCGCTTAGCGGCACGGCCACGCTCGGCTTTCAGCGAGGACAGGCAACGAGCGAAGACAGCCTCACCGATTAGAGTCACAGGCATGCCGAGGTCGAGGGCATTGATAGCGGTCCATTTCCCGGTTCCTTTTTGACCAGCAGAGTCGAGAATCTTTTCAACAAGAGGCTTGCCGTCATCGTCCGTGAAGGCAAGAACATCACGCGTGATCTCGATAAGGAAGGAATCCAAGACACCCTTGTTCCACTCGGCGAAAGTATCGGACATCTCCTGGTAGCTCATTCCCAATCCGCGCTTCATGATGTCGTAAGCCTGTTTCAATTAGACAAGGACTAAAGGGTTACCGTCTAATTGCTTACCTCGCAGATCAGTTGCATATCGCCATACTCTATCCCGTTGTGGACCATTTTCACGTAGTGTCCTGCGCCTTCATCGCCAACCCAATCACAGCATGCCTCGCCGTCTGACTTGGCGGCAATCGACTGGAAGACGTCTTTGATATACGGCCAAGCTTCTTCATTGCCTCCAGGCATGAGAGATGGGCCATATCTGGCGCCTTCTTCACCACCTGACACACCAGCCCCGACAAATCGGAGGCCCTTCTCGGCCAGATACTTGGTTCGTCGATTGGAATCGGGGTAGTGAGAATTTCCTCCGTCAATTATGATGTCGCCAGGATCACAGTGCGGCAGTAGCTTGTCAATGAAGTCGTCTACAGCTGGGCCAGCCATGACAAGCAACATCATTCGGCGAGGTTTCTTCAGCAGCGAACAAAACTCCTCGATGGAATGAGCACCGACGATGGATTTGCCTACACAACGGATCAGTGTGTGGTCTTGCTCTTGCAGGCTTGCCCTCCCACACCTTTAGCCTCATTCTCCAAAAACCGATCGACCTTAGAAACGGTTCGATTGAAGGCAACGACGGTGAAACCATGATCGGCCGCGTTCAAGATCAGGTTCTGGCCCATAACGGCCAGACCAATGAGACCGAAATCACCACTAGGTTCATCATGCGCCATGAGACTGGCAGTAATGCCAGCCAAACGCGCTCTAGGTCAGTAAATGACATCGTCAATCGTGGGCACTGGCAAGAAGTAGGGAGGCGTATTTCACAATCGAAGTTGAGAAAAGCACAGCACACAGCGAAACAGGTACTTACACCGCGTCAGGCATGTTGGATGGTTTGGTTTTGATTCTGCTGGATAAGGTTGATGAAGGAAGCAAAGCAGCTAAGTCTGATGTAGTTGAAGAAAAGTTTCGAAAGCAGTTTCAAAACACTCTCTGTCTAATGCATCGAAAAAGACGAGAGAGGTGGGCAAGAAGGACCAAACAACCTGGGTTAAAGGGGCCGTGGACGCTGAAGTTTTCTCATGTTCCTTACGCAGCAATGACAAACAGATGGCGGGGCCATGCTTCCAGCTTGAGCGACTTCCGTCACTTTGCAGAGGGGCACAGTTCGAGGGACGCTAATGAAGTCCTCTTTTGGCTACCCACCAAAATGTTTTCTCGAGCCGGCGCCTCCCGGCCAATGGATGCAAGGTGGAGGTTGCAAATTGCAAGTGAGCACCACTGTTGATCAAACGGTCAGGTCTGACATTTCATTCAAGCGGTGATGCGAAGAGCCAAAGAGCATTTGCTTCATGACTGGGACTTGAACGACAGTGCCGAGGAATAACAGATTGTGTTCCATCTCATCATAACAAGAACCGCTCTTCGTAATCATGAAGCTTACCCGATGCACCCAAAAGGACAGATAGGGCTAGCCCTTAATTGCCAAGCAGCCCGCGCTGTTTGTAAGGTTTGGTCAGTTTGCCGCGTTTTTTCTCAGTCACGCAGTCAACGTCGACGACCATAATTATCATACCATATTCGGTACGTACGTGTGATCTTCACTGAGTCTACTACCACCTTTGAAAACATCGCATCGTCATCTCTGTCACGGGCCCCTTCCTCAAAGATTTCTACTTCACTGCGCAGACCAGATTCCTGTGATCCCCAGTCACAGACTGCAACAGGCAACCGGTACGTGCTTATCATTCTGACACGAGATACGGAATAGAAATTTATCATGGCGTACCCGCCACCTCCAGGTCATGTATCACTACCTTCCAAACCTCCACCTTCTACAATTTCTTCAAGCGCGAAACCTGCTAGTGGTTTCAAGCCTGCCTTCACAGCGTTCGCACCACGAGCGCTAGTTCCACCTGCATCGACGAACCGACCAAGCAGTCAACCACAATACCCTGCAGCTTCCGTTTCAGAATACTCCGCTCAGCCCTATCCACCAGCTGTGCAGCCCTCCCATCAAACTCCCCAACCGTTCGACCCAAGCTATAATTCGTCAACATCTACTCCGCAGCTCAAAAACCCGTTCGTCGCCACGGCCACACCAGGCGCTCCGAATCCATATGGAAACTACGACCCGGACTACGAAGCGCAACTCCAGCAATGGCAATCCGCATACACGACCAGGGACGATAAATCAAGCTACAATAAACATGCAGGAGCCACCATAAAGGCGGAGAATACAACACCTGGGAAAGAAGTGCACAAGACCGTGCAACGATCAGGAGGTGGCACAAGTTGGACGGATGACTCTCTATTAGAATGGAACCCTGCACACTTCCGAATTTTCGTGGGCAACTTGGCGGGCGAGGTCACCGACGACTCTCTTTTGAAGGCTTTTGCCAAGTATAGCTCAGTGCAAAAGGCCCGAGTGATCCGCGACAAGCGCACAACGAAGAGTAAAGGCTATGGATTCGTCAGCTTTGCGAATGGAGACGAGTACTTCCAAGCGGCGAAAGATATGCAGGGCAAGTACATTGGTAGTCATCCTGTGCTGATTAAGCGGGCGATGACAGAAGTCCGACCGACTGTGATGCGTAACGATAAAAATGGCAAGAACAGGAACAAGAATAAAGGCTCTGGTGGTCGCAATAAAGTCGAACATGACGGAATCGAGAAAAAACAACCCAAGATGAAGAATGGACTGAGGGTTCTGGGATGATGCAGACAACAATTGTCTATTGTCAGGGATTTGGACGGAAGTTTTCCCTCTGGCACTTTGCCATTAGAAACGCTACTCTACTCGCAGCGCGACCCTTCCCTTAATGCTCTAGACCAACAAGACAGGTCTAAAGGCACACAACGGTTCCCAGTGTGTCGTTCAAGTCGGCGTTCCTCAATAATGAGGGAGCAGGCACCGAAACGCTGCCCCTTTGTATAATGCTGGGCAGGACTATTCACAGGCACCGTTACAGAGCATGTTTAATCCCCCTTGAAGTGCGCCATTGCGATATCTAAGATCATCTGAAATGAGCGAATCCCTCATCCTCCAGTCTTCGTCATCTTCGTCTTTGTTTGCACCTCAGCTACGCATTGAAATCGTGCACAGCAAGTCAGAGCTGGATCACAGACCAAATGGTCTAAACAAAAGCATCATATCTTGAGGCTACAAGCACCATCACAACATTGGGTCAGCAGCATGCGCACGGCAGAACCAAAACACCGAGCAAGCCAAACCTGAGCATTACACCATTCACTGCATGTCTCAATCATAGCTCGCAAACGCACTCTCAGCCACTGGCAGTCTCCCTCGCCCAATCAGTGACCACACACAGGCTCTCCTGGTATTGCTTTGGAATATTTCAAATAAGAGGGACCTCTCGAGAATGTGGGAACACAAGGCTGCGAAACAAGGACATTTCGACTTGCATGTACCCTTCTATCCAACAAAAGGCTAAATGATCATGTGAGCTCTCGGTTCGTTTGGCAAACTCTCTCCTCACACAAGAGTTATGGACGACATGTGTGTCGCAAGCTGATTCTGGACCACTTCGACAAGGGGCTACTTAGGCTATTGAGGGACAGGTGATATGGAAGACATTTGCGCGTACTCCTGAAGGCATTCGCCTGGCTGTTAACTATCTTTATTGTGTGAGGAAATAGGTATGCAGAGGCCTTGACCAAGATACTAGATAGAAGACTTTGAAGCGACGATGATATTCCCAGTTGTCCCCTAGCGCGGGTCAGAAATTTTGGCCGACAGACCCATCAAATTTGTTGTACACCAGCTACACAAGAGCATTCGGACGCTCTACCTTCATTTTCGGCACCATGCCCAACTGCGCCATTTCGCGATACATTTCGAAAACTGACTCAATTGTGTCAACAGAGCCCGTCCAGCCCAGCGCTCTAGCCTTGTTCGGACACACCACAGTTTTGCTGAAAGCCCAATTGGCAATACCAAAATTAGTTTCAACATCCTCAAAAGGATTGTCCGTGAGCTGTCCTTCTGAATGCGCCATCAGCTCCTTCCATATCCTAACGTTCTCAGGATCGCTTGCCCAAGCACACAAGGTATGAGATAGTCTCATTCGGGTCGGCGGCCCATAGCCCATTGGCGTATCCTGACCTGCCTTACCTACCACTTCGATATACTTGGAATCGTCCTCTCTCGGAGGGATAACGCCCTTCTCTGCGCCGAACCATCGTGAAAGCTCGTGGTAGAACCTATCCCAGCTGAAGGGACTTCCATCGGAAGCATTGAAGCGCTGGTTCTTGCACTTGTCCTCGAGGATGGCCCATTCGCTGAGGTAGCCTGTTAGCCTGGCGGTAGAATGCCAACTCAGCGATTGCCATGCATCCCAGTCTCCATTGAAACTCAAAGGCTCGCCCTTCCTAGCCTGCACAGCTGCATAAACTGAAAAGGGGTGCATCACATTCATCTGAGCGTTGTTCACAGCACCAATCTGCAAATCGTTAGTCTTCATATACCAGCACAGAGCAAGGGGGATGAACAATCCAAGCTGGCATGATGACATTCCAGTCGCTTCCGACTTCCTTGCAATAGTCAAACAAACGTTCCTCTTGCGTATAGTAGAAGTTTGGCTCGATATGCGCCGGCTGTGGATCGGATTCAACACAAGGTGTCCGTACACGACCGATATGGACTCCATAGTTCTTTGCTCCAGTCTGCAGCAAAACTCGTCTCGGTCTGATGTCAGCCAACATGAGGGCATCGAGGAAGTTCGAAAGCAGAGGACCGTTGACCTTGACGAGCTCATCAGCATCGGACCAGTAGTTTTTAGCTCCAGACGGTCGCTTTGGTTGGAGGTACGAGTAGAAGAAGACATAAGATGCTGAAACATTGGATTCTTGCAGTGTTTTGGCAATTTTCTCAGGAGACTCGAGGAAATCGCAAGCAACGTGCTGGACCCTCTGCCTTTGCGCCTGCGTGAGAAGTCCCATCATCTGTTCTGGGGGAGCGCGGCGGGAAACAGCGTAAATATTTGTCCACCGTTGCGGCGCATCCAGCAGCGCTCGCATAGTGCCGAACCCTGAAATTCCATTGGCACCAGTGATTATTGCAGTCAGTCCTGTAATTGAAGGGTCAAAGTCAGGCAGGTTGTGGTAGATACCAACCTGCCTCAGTGGCAGCTTTTCAGATCCCATATCTCCGTTGAGAGGCTATTTCCGTCTACAGCAAAGAGAAATGTGCCTACAAGAAGTATGGAGCATTCAAGTATAGTCTTAATCGTGCTGTTTACATATACAAGCTCTTAAGCTGAATACCTATCTCGTTCACCGCGTGAGGAGAACGGATGATGATAACATCGACTAGTTGGGCTTCTCTACCTGAAGGGCACACTCAACGCTAGCCGACTCAGGTGATGCTTCCCTTGCCACAATGGAAGGTTTTGGAGAAACCGACGGCCGCGAAGGTCTAACCTCGGCGTATATGGGAAATTCCCCCCGCCTTGACAAGCAGGGCGAAACTGGATTTGAGCGTTGAGCAGGAGGTCGAGAGGCGCAATTTCTTGTGGGTAGAGACCGGAGAGGACGGCTCGCGTGTAGAGTCTGTGAACAAGCTTCCTGGCATGACAGTGGGCATGGAACTAACTACAACGCATTCCAAGTGGCTGTGGAAATCTCGACACGAGTGCTAGTCAGACTACGCGCGTGTCACAAAGTCTCAAGAAATGGGTCGTAGGAAAGTAATCCCATTTTTTATAAGTTTCTAAAACTGCCCGACGCTTACTCCTCCGTCGCGCCTAATAGCTTTTCAAAAGTGGCATATCCAGCATTCTTACTTTCACCAGTCTTTGACAAATTCGCAGCCGTCGAGCATCATTAACGTGCACTTAAGACAAAGTCGTGATTCCCTTGCCATCTTCCGCATGACCCAAAGACCGCAGCACTCTCGATCATGTCGTTGGAGAAGTCATCCGATTAGAGGCCGATGCAGGTACCAAGAACGCACTTGTCGGAGCAGCAATCGCCGTTTCTCTCGCAGGATTGCAAAAGCGACTTGCAAGAGTCCTATCCCAATGGGTTAGCTGTTGTACATCATATATCCGCACCGGCTCTGTCGCTTACGTCGACCGAGATTTCATAAGAATCACCATCTCCCATACCACTGCCCATGTCGCGCTCGACGGCAGCGGCAAGGCCAAGGGTGGCCAAAACAAGGACTGTGACGATTTCGAAGACCTTCATTTTTGCTGGTGAGGGGTTTGCAGATTTGCTTGGATAAAGAATTGAAGTTTGTATTAAAGAGTGGATGGTTTTGGTTTGCTAGAGAATGACTGTGTCTGACTTGCCCTGAGAGGAGGATGTAATGATTCTCCTTATGTATTTTTCATTGCATTCCTGCTGCTCCAACAAACTTGACTTGTTACATTTCCCGGTGCTTGTAGCTGGTCAAAGCGTTGGGAAATCATCAACTGCTTGGGCAAGAACTGCATTCTCCAACGATTTAGTATGAGCTTGGGCCGCGCAGAGATCAGTTTGGTGCGCAAGCCAGAGCCATAATATGTGCACGAGAGGGCACCCCTTCGCAACGGCGATGCCTCATTCCTTGCCCAGCCTCTTTGGAGTATGTTGATATTCAGTGAACTACAGGGAATTTCATTATCTCCTGAAGAGCAAAGCGCAATATGCAATGAGGGACATTACATTCCCGAGTCGTTGCTGATCATCGCAGGCAGTTTATGCGGTACATTTACTGCTTTCGAGGAAACCTGAGTGGTCAAGCTTCGAAATTGTTCGGCAGGCGGGCTTCGGAGCTTTTCGGAGATGGAGCTGACACACGCTATCTCCGCACCGCAATTTAGAGCTAAGGAATTCCTAACCACCACATAGCTTCTACTGAGCGGTTCGTTATGGTTCATACCACAAGATAAATCATGCAACATACATCTTCAACATCGTTTCAGCGCTCGTCCACGGGCAAACAAAAGTCATTTACCAGACCACGTGGCAGGTGGTCTAGGTTCGTGAAGGCTCCCCTCGAGTCAGTGACTTGTCAAGCGCCCCTTTAGCTGATCAACACCGTGGTTGAAGTATGGAATATGAAGCTGTGGTTACTAGAACTACTAGCATGTACCAACAGCTAAGAATTGGCGTAAAACGTTGCCCAGCACTTATTGGGTTCACCCCACGGTGGAGGAGTCAGCTACAGCGGTAGATCATTTTCAATTGTCTTGGATTTTCTTGATCCCACTGTGCTGACTGTTTCCCCGTGGGTGAACCCATTTAGCGCAGGACAACTTTACCGACGTGACCGACGTAACCACAACCATGGCAAGCTCTTCGCGAAGACTAGTGCCTTGGCCAAAGCCGGAATCATTCCAACCAAAGCGAGCCAAGCCCGATGCTTGGGTCTTGGCATCCACCTTTGCTGGGCGCGCTGGGGTTGCTTCTGCTGCGTGACTGGATGATCGATGCCTCATGCCTCATTCGAGTTGAGGGGGTGCAAGCTGTCTCTGAAAGGTGATGACCTCGGCAAGAATTTAAGAGCCAATCCGCCCGCCCCATGCTGTTTGATGTTCTCGCCTCCCTGAACGCTTCGTCTGAATTTGTAAATTCCTGTCGGACTAACAGCTATTTGCAGCTATGGAGAAGGGATCAGCTACAGAGAACGAAGTCGTCCACGAGCGAAGGAGGACATCAATCAGGGATCATGAACTGCTTGGTCAGAATGTTAAAACTTCACCTGAAGAGGCAACGCATCTGAAGGCCTTGACGCCAGAAGAGCTAGAAATCGAGAAGCGCTTGAGGCGCAAGATCGACACTCTCATCATGCCGATGGTTGTCCTTGTGTATCTGATGAACTACATAGACCGGTATGATTCTGGAGAATTCTAGTCTCAAATGACACCTTCTCTAATTTGGAAAGGAACAATTACGCGGCGGCTCGGTTGCAGGGATTAGAAGAAGACCTCAATCTGACACCATCCGAGTACCAGACAGGTAGGATATGGGAAACTAGGTGACCAAGACCAAGTTTGACAGGCGCTCCAGGTCTCAGCATCCTCTTTGTGGGCTATATCATTGCACAAGTGCCTTCAAATCTGGTTCTCAATCACCTGGGAAGACCATCCTGGTATCTGGGCTTTTTCACAATAGGTACTGACGGGTTTTCGTGGTCCAAAAAGATGCTGATGAGCTTGCAGCTTGGGGAACCGTATCAGCTTTAACGTCTCAAGTCACAAATTTCAGTCAAATCGTTGGGTGCAGATTCCTCCTTGGCTTTGTGGAAGCGCCATTCTTCCCAGGTTCGTGGCTCAAAACGAGATTCCTTAAATGTTGTCCGGGATAACTAGTTAACAACGTACCCCAGGTGTGTTGTTCTACCTTTCGAAATGGTACACGAAAAAAGAACTCAATCTGAGAATGTCAATCTTCTTCTCTGGAAGTCTTATATCTGGTGCTTTTGGGAATCTAATTGCTGCCGGTATCCTGACCGGCCTTGGGCATGCCAGGGGTTTGTCGCCATGGCAATGGCTTTACATCATTGAAGGCGCCATTACCGTCGTTATCGGAATCGCGGTCTGCTTCGTTTTGCCCGATTTTCCCGACACATGGCGAGCACTATCGCCGGAGCTGAAGCATATCGCGAACCGTCGCCTTGCTATCGAAGCGGCAGAGGCAGATGTTGATGAGGCTGGAGGCATGTCCCAGATCAGAGGTTTCAAAGTAAGTTTCTTCAGAGATCTAGCTATCACAGTCTGATAATTTAGCTTGCAATGATGGACCCGAACACGTATATTCTCGCCCTTGCATATATGTGTACCACGGGCGCTGCCGGTTTCCAGAACTTCTTCCCTACTCTGACGGGCACTCTTGGCTACAGCCGGACAATATCTCTCCTACTATGCGCACCTCCATACATATTCATCACATTTTGGGCATTGGCCCATTCTCTGTACTCGGACAAATTGGAGAATCGCTTCTGGTTTTTCACGTATCCAATACCGGTTGTCATTGTCGGTTTCGTTGTTTTCATGGCGACGGACAATTTCGGTGCCAAGTATTTCAGCTTGTTCCTAATGGTTATTATCTTTTCCATGAATGGCACCACATACGCTTGGATTGCGAACGCAATTCCTCGACCACCAGCCAAACGGGCGGCTGCTTTTGCCTTCATCAATTCAATGTCAGTCAGGTGTTATCTTTATCATTGTCTCTACTTTTGCTGACGCATCATAGTGGTAATTCTGCAAGTATTTGGACACCATTCACCTACAGAGATCAAGACAAACCGCATTACAGGTTCGCGCTGGGCATCAACATTGGCTTGATGGGTGTCGCAGCGCTGTGCGGGTTCACACTGAGGTGGATTCTTGTTCGACGGAACAAGCGTCTCGAGAGGATGGAGAACGAAGACGTCGAACTTGATGAAAAGGACATTGCCCGTCTCCGAAAGACAGCAGAAGTCGAAGGTATTGATCTTGCAGCAGCTCGACGCTTGCAAAAAGGCTATCGTTATATGATTTAAACATCACGAACCTTGGCCGTTCATTCAAAGCAGGTTACTAAGGTTGAGCATAGAACATGGGGAACCTAGCGGAGACTTCGTTCGAGGGTTCCCATCGTAATAGGGTGTTACTCAAAACTAGGCTCTTCCCACCTCGTATTTGAAACGTTGCCCTTCTGGGCGCGTTTCGGGAAAGATGAGCACCCATCCGACGCAGAATTTAATACCATGATTGTTCCAAAATGCGGAAAGATGCGTAGCATTGATGAAAATCGGTTATCCACGATCATGAAAAGGCGCCACCAAATGTTGGTGGGCTACTTGAACCTGACGAACATGTAGGTATATTCGAAACTGTAAGTTACGGTTCGCATCACTCAGGCTCCGTGAAAAGAGCGGTTTCGGCACTTTGAAACGGTTGCCGCTCGTTCTCTGAGACGGGAGTTTTTCAATACATGTCGGTAAGACCTGGACTTGGCCGAGGCGTGCCGAGGCTGGCGGCACTGGCGCCAGGCAGTCTACGAAGTATTCCCTTTAGGGATCTTCATGATCTCCACAGCTTCTTTCATTAATATCATAAATGTTCGATCAGTGGACGAAAAATAAATTGGCAATGATTGTGTAGCTTGTGCAAGTGATTTGGCATTGCCCGTACTTTGAGACATAGAATTTGGCACCACCAGGATGAACGCAATACGCAGAATCAAACCTCCGTCGTCCTCAAAGCCCAAGCCCGGGGTCTATTTGCTGCGAGCTTCAGTAGAAAGCCGTAGGCGTCTCTCGACGTCAACTTCGCCCTTGCATGCACAACGGCACGGTTTTCCGCGAGAGCATGAGGCGCTCAATACGAGGCCAGCTGTGTTTTCTGGAGCTGTGACATCGCTAACGAGCAACTCCGAGATTAGTTGTAGAAAAATCTCAACATCTACGTCCCGGAGACAAGAGGCCTCTCCGGGTTCTACCTCTGAAAGCCCCGACCAGCTATTCAACCACCCAAACAACAGACCACTTGAAGGTGTCCTAGTCGTCGCTCTTGAGCAAGTCATATCTGGTCCCTACTGCACGCGTCAACTCTCAGACCTCGGCGCACGGGTCATTAAGATAGAACGTCCCGGCACGGGCGACTTCATTCGATATCATGATAGCCGTGTGCGTGGTCAGTTGTGTTCGCATTTCGTTTGGACAAACCGCAACAAAGAATCTCTTGCGCTTGACATCAAGAAGCCGGACGACCTCAACATCCTCAAAAAGCTGATTGATAAGGCCGATGTATTTGTACAGAATCTTGTGCCCGGAGCTGCTGCTCGGATGGGATTGAGCTTCGAGGAACTCAAGAAAACCAACGAGCGGCTCATTATGTGCGAAATTAGCGGCTATGGTGCCGATGGTCCGTACAAGACGAAAAAGGCATACGATCTGCTCGTTCAAAGCGAGGCTGGACTGCTGAGCATTACTGGCACACAGGATGAGCCGTGCAAGGTTGGGTGCAGTATTGCTGACATTGCCGCAGGGATGTATGCTTACAGCTCAATCATGGCAGCGCTGCTTCAAAGACAGAAGACCGGAAAAGGATGTAGAATCGACGTGTCCATGCTTGAGAGCATGGTTGAATGGATGGGTTTCCCACTGTATTTCGCACACGAGGGACAATCAGCGCCAAGTCGCCAGGGTGCAAGCCATGCAAGCATATATCCATACGGGCCGTTTGAAGCTCGGGATGGAGAAGTAATGCTGGGCCTGCAAAACGAGAGAGAATGGGGTATTCTCTGTAAGAAAGTGCTGGAGATGCCAGAACTGGAGAAGGACAAGAGATTCACAAGCACACCTTTGCGTTCCCAAAACAGGCTTGAACTATACCGGATCATTTGTGATAAATTCATGGAGAACAGTGCAGAGGAGGTGGTTAAGAAGCTCGAGCAAGCAGGCATTGCAAACGCCAAACTGAACACTATGAAAGATGTTTGGGAGCATCCACAGCTAAAAGCAAGACGAAGATTTGCGCAAGTAGAAACAGAGGCAGGCGCAGTAGAATTTTCAATACCTCCTGGAATGTCTGGCGACGTAGCGCCTCGAAAAGATCCTGTTCCGGCGATTGGACAACACAACGACCAAATTTTAGCTGAGTTTAAGTTGGATGGACCAGCACCGCGAGGACAAAATTCCAAAAGGGAGGCAGAGATGAGCGTTTGACATCCTGTAGTGAAGGCTACTGTCATGGCAAGAAATTGCTTCCGAACGCAGCAAATACGGGACACGAACCTTCTCGAGCAGTCCGCAAATCACGGTGCTGCAGACTAAGGCCAAAAAGGTCAATGGCTTGGACAGCGGTGAAGTGGGTCTACGTTTCGCCTCCGAATAACGTCGGAGCGCCACTTGGGTCACATGCATTTACTCCACATAGGCAGACCCATCCTGGACCCAAGCTTCAAGTTAGTCGCGGCCCCCAGGGGTCTCAGCCAACATGAACGACTTTCCTGAGCGGCTTCTTCGAAATATATTTCATTGGAGCTTGGGGCTCCTTACTCCTAAACGAGAAAATTACGGGGCTTCGCTTATGCAATCATGATGCCTTTCCCATGCATGAAAGTGCCATCCGTGCCCCGATCCTTTGGTTCTGGTTTCAAGTCTCCCCACATCGAATATTCCTTGTCAGCTGCACACGTTTCTCGACGAGGCCTGTGGAGGTACATACTGCCCAGGTGGCTTCGCACCGCTACCTCAACCCTTGATTTGCGCACGGACACATTGATTCTGTTCAGCCCAGCGTGCCCAGCGTCAACATATTAAGTTTGTACAAATTCACGAATGCTCTGTTCCGCCTTCCAGGTGGATGGTGGCTACCTTTCTTATCAGACATGCACACGACGCAACCTTTGGAAGCTGACTCTGCATTCACACTGACTAGCCACGTCACCGCGATCAGGTGCCCACGCTTGTGATGCCAAAAGACAGCTTTTTGTTTGTCCCATACCAGACGGGACGACACAGTCTAGCAGATATTAAACTTGCTAACTCTGATGCACGTTCGCACGCTGCAGCCGTGTCGCGCCAACGAAGAGATAATCAACGGCTAACAACCCAACTTGAACTAAAGAAATTAACCACAAATGTTCCTCCTTCTGCAGAAATAGTACCACTTTTCGAGCCTGAAACAACCACGGACGATGCTGACCGCAACAGCACTAGCTCCTCCAATAGGGAGTCGTCTCCTGGGCGTAAGCCAGCGACCAAAGGGCAAAGGCGACAGCATATGAGAGCAATGCAATTTAGCTGGCGAGCGGGAAACATCTTGGCTGAAATGAAGCTTTCAGGTGGGCTGCGTGTCGATCCTTTTGATCATGTAACAACAGACGATTTTGATCGTGCTACCGTCGATTATTTCATACAAGTCGTCTCTAAGGTGAATCAGCCAGTTTATGCGATCTTCAATGTCACTAACACATATACCTCCTACTGGATGGAATTAATGCAAGATGATGGCTACAGGCCAGCGGGCCTGGCCATGGTCGGCGCCATAATGCAGAGAGTACGGAATCCTGGATCTAAACCGTCCGAAGAGGTGCTATCAAATCGAGCGCTGGCAATCTCGCGTCTGCAGGAGAAGTATGAGAGAGCTTCAGGCTCCGGGCAACTAGTAGCAGATGACGTTTCGATTATCACGGTCGTGGCGCTGGCTAATCTCTCTCGATTTTTGGGAGATGCAGAAGCTTATGCCAGACATCGACAGAGCCTGAAGGCAATGGTGGATTCGAGAGGAGGACTCGACGCACTTGGCCACGATGGCATGGTTGCGACAACCATATCTCAGTGGGACAGTTTCTGGGCTATTCAGAAGGCTGGGACACCCCTCTTCGAACGTTCACGGACGGTAGAGCACCTACTCTATCCAGCATTTCCATTATCACCGCAATTTCGAGAAACGTACCTCAAATTGCCTAGCGGTTTCCAGTCTCTCATCATGATGGGAAAAGTCTCTGTGTCATTGATGACCGTTCTTGGCCGAATAGCTGATGCCACTGCTGGCGGTGTACAAGCTCTGTCGCCAGGCAACATGTGGCATTCACACAACCGGAAACATCGAGACTTTCTCGAGGCTTGCCCCGCCCTGGCTATACCTGATACGGCCGCGACCTTCATTGAGAAGGAACTCACTTTAGCGCTCTTCATACATTGTGCAAACACGTTCACATCCGAAAGGTCCAGCACCTCTCTGTTTGGAGCGTCTCGAATGGAGCTTACCCGTCTGTTGTCAATGGAGGTCGAGCCGCCACGCACGCCACCCGAGGCAGACGGGCTATTCTGGATTTGTGCCATCTGCGCAGACTCATGGCGTCAGAGCGGAATCGGATCACCTCTTTCACCACAAGGTCTAACTCTGTTGCCCATACTGAAACGTATGAGGAGCTACGTTTCCACGGACAATGCTCTTCAAAAGTTCTTTTGGACTCAAGAATTGCTCGACGAATGCAAGAGATACCTTGACATGCCGGACTGAAACATGGTTCGTAGTTATGCTGACACTGGCTCTCAAAGCCAAGTCGCATAGCCTGGCAAGGGTAGCGAAAAAATTTCCCGCATGATAATGGCATGCCGTATCAATGCAAACCCGCCGCGGCTTACGTGGCGGGCAGCGAGGCAGACAATTCGGTACTGCCCCTTTGCCATGGTGTATTTGCTGTGCGAATTCATCATTGGGCATGCAAATTTACCAGGAAAAGCTGATGGGTCTTATTTCCCTTGCGTCGTAATAAGTGACAGCAACGTCGAAATGACACCATGTCAGTGGCCGGCACGCTCCTCTAGAATACAACACTGAACGGTGAAGGACTCCAACGCTTGGCTGCTTACAGTTTTGATGTAGTTGGGCTAAGCATGCTTGTTTTAGTAGCGTTGCTGCGGGCTGGGTTAATTTGACGCCTTTTTGCTGCTAATGACTCTTGGTCAAAGGGCATGGCGAGCATGGGTATTAGCACGTGGAAAATATCGGGCAAAGGGTTTGCATTGGTCTCCAATGGACTGTTTGTGCGATGCCTCTTGGCAACGCAGTCTACCCGCAACCTAGCAGCTACAAAGCGTAGACTACCGTCTGAAAGAAGGACCGAATCCTTCAAGTCTCGAGCTGATCCGACTCTATTTTATGACAACAGAGGGCGAATGTGAGCGATGAATGACTAGCCCGAGCCTGCACAAAACTCTAAATACGGAGTTTTAGTGGCTTTGTCAATAGGCACTGGAAGCGGTTGAAGCGGCAACAAATCATGATCACGCTGCTCTAAGGAGTTCATAGTTTGTGCCTATGAACGATCACCTTGGCATGCTTCCGCCCGGATGACGTCCCACGTTTTGGATGAAAAAATAACTCAATCGATCTTCTTGGAAAGGCTTGAAAAGGTGGCTCAATAGAAGAGAACTTGAAGAACATTTTGCACTCAAGCCTGAACTTGATCTTGCAGCAAGAAACATAGAAAACCTATAGCTTCCTCCAGCCATTTGTGCACTAAGCCCTTGGAATATAACCCATTGAGGGTTTCCCACCAGGCCAGTCACCACGAGCAAGCGAGAATCTCTCATTTCGTGACACAGCATAGACATTCCTTTGCATGCTCTACACCTCCGAGAAGAAGCGCTAGCGGCGCGTTCCCAGGTGACCTACTGTACCTGACCCTGACCCTGTACCTGCATCTAGATCTGTGTTTATCTGTACTACATTACTTGCTTTCCCCAAATCATGAGCGCATACCCGAAGAGGACGAAAATCACAGACCTCAAGATCTATCCGATAAAATCATGCCGGGGCTTTTCCGTGACTTCGACCACGCTCACGCGCAAAGGGCTGCTGTACGACCGCTGCTGTATGTTCGTCGATGCCAAGAACAAATTCATCACGATCCGGGACAAGCCTGAGATGACGCTGATTCGGACCGGCATCGAATTTGACGATGATGATGATGGTAACGGAAGAGCTGTGTTGAGCGTCACGTTCCCGGCGCTGACGAAGAAGGCAGACGAAGCAGATCAGGATCCCAGCCCTGACTATAGCAGTGCTACGACTGTGAAGGTGCCGCTGGATCCTGATGAGGATTGGCTCCAAACGAACACCGAGATTATCGATGCTGAGATCTGGGGTCGCGAAACGGATGCATATGCGTTCACGGCTCCCGCGATTGCAGATGTCGTAGCGCGGTACTTCTCCACCGGAGACTCTGACGCTCGAGTGCGCCTTGTGCGCAAGGGGCCCACGGCGCGTCCGTGTGGAGGCAACGGCGCAGAAATGTACCTTGGTAGAAAGGAGTACGTGAACTTTGCTGATGTGCTGCCTATCCAGGTGGCTAACGAGAAGTCGCTGAAAGAGCTCAACTCGCGGCTGCGGGCGAAGGGCGAGGACGAGATTACTATTGAACGATTCAGGCCTAATGTCATCGTGGACAGTGACAACCTCGAGGCCTGGGAGGAGGATGAGTGGAAAACGCTACGAATGAATCCGCCCAGGAGCGCTCTGGGCTCCCTGGCGACGATGACGGGTTGGGGTAATCTGGCCATAGATGTTGATGTCGTAGCGAGATGTGCTCGGTGTCAGGTTCCTAACGTGAACCCGGAGACTGCGGTGAAGAACAAGAAGCAGCCATGGGATTTGTTGGTTTCGTATCGACGTGTCGATGAAGGGATTAAATGGAAGCCGTGCTTCGGGATGCTGTGTTGTCCCAGGAACGAGGGTTCGATCGAGGTTGGCATGGAGGTGGAGATCAGGGAGGTCATGCAAGCTGCAGGTGGTAAAGGCGAGCACAAATACGCAAAAGGCTTCTGAGTTCGTGGTGCAGATGCAGGCATGGATCACGCTCACCAGCATGGACTCTTGAAGATGTGCTGTAGTCAGGAATAGCGAGCAAAAGGGATTATTCGGGAATAAGGTGATGTAGGGGACAAGATGGTATGATTGAAGCCTCCTCCCCATTCGACGAAGGACTATGAACTAAGCCCTTCCGCGAGGATGACCCACGAGAGGTCATGCCTCGAACGTTTGTTCATTTGAGGTCGGCAGGCGCAAGCAGGGTCTGAGGTCCAGTGAACCAAAGAGCTGCCATCTGAGTTCTGTAGACATGACAGTGCCTCCTCTTGCTTCTCCGCACAGAGTCAATGATATTGAGGGTGCAAGATTTACGAAGTTGAGCCGCTCAAAATATCGGAATCGCCAGCATCGAGGATGGCCATGGTTGAGCATCGATAGAGCTTGCCGCACGCAGTGCCCAATTCAATCTGGAAGGGTCATTAGCATTTATCCCTCCAAAGCCCAAAATCCGCTAAGCTGGGGGCTTCTTCGCAGGGACTTCTTGTGGATGTCATCACTCACATTGTTGCCAGCAAAGTGGTGAACATTGGTCTTGGAAAGCATCGAGTAGTATTCGAGTTCAGACTTTCTCAGGGGCGGCGTGTTTCCGGCAATGATGACGAGCTTCGCCTTGCCCGATCGGAGGGTCTTGAGGGTAGACTTGTATCCGAGAGTGACTACATCGAGGTTAGAAATTCCTGTCTTGGATTATCAATGTCGACTTTGAGCAGCACACACCTTTACCAGACTTCATCACCAGCGCCAGGCGCGAGTTGATGCTGTCGGCGGTCTTCTTGGTCTTCTTGGGAGCCATCGTTACGCGCTACTGATTAGATGTGTTCTTGCGCTCCGGCCGGAAGATATGTGGTTTTGGTCGACAGAAAATGTTTACGGTGGAATGGTCAGGGCCAGTAAGTGCGATCGGAAATTTTGGACTTGGCATTTTTGGACTTGCGTCGGCTAACTTGCCGCTGGGAATGGCAACAAAAGCTTTCAGGGTCTTCCCAGCACTAACTTGCCCTAATCACGTGAGGTGAGAGACTAAAGCGTTGCAGGTTTGGGGTGGGGGTTCAAGTTCATGCATGGGCGCGAGTGGGTCTGGTGCATCAGCTAGGCGGCGGTGCAGGTTAATTTGGCACATTGGGGCGGGAGGAGTGCTGCCTCAACGACGGCAAATGGAATGCATGTGGTCATGTTTCATGTGGTAACGGTGCGCAAACAAGACACGCTGCTGGGCCGCTGAGGTCATTTCCAGTGTTGGGATCCAATTACGGCAGTGACTGTGTTTGAGCGTTCTGGTTGATTGCGCCAGGTCGCGTTCATCTCTGCTCCCGAAATTAAAACACCAAGAGGCGACTCCCGTAGTGTGGCGCATGTTTTGGATGATCACTATCATTGTTATTCTTGGAGTCTGTCAGCAGACTTTTTGCATTGGTGCACTCGCCCACACTTGTAGACGCAGATACGCCATACTCTATTCTGCTTTTGGTGAGGAAGCTCCGTGGCTCAGTCTGATAGACTTATCTGTTGCCCCATGCCTTCCTAAGAAATGGCTTCTCCCCCTCGCCGACCACTGTCCATTACTTCCAACTCGGCTCCCAGAACAAGTATGTCGTCGCCGGTCAGCCTAGCAAGACCGCTGAACCCGATCTCTCCGTCAACAGGCCATGGTCTTGCCCGAAATCCGTCTCTACGCGGGAGATCCATCCGCAAAACACCCACCCGACCCAACGTGGTCGTGGAGGAAGGGAACGATGAGCTCGATCGTGTGAGTTCTAACTCGCAACTGATTGCCGACCTCAAAGAACAAGTGGAGCGAGCAGAACAGGCATCCGAACAATATCGAAAGCAGCTCGAGGTTCTGCAACGGCGGCTTGACGAGTCAATGGACCAGCAGACGGCAGCCGAAGAGCGCGACTTTGCCGCTCGGACACAGATCGATAAGCTGGTCGCAGATCTCAAAGACAGTAGCAGACAGAGAAGAGACATGGAAATTAATTTGGAGTCGGAACGCAACATGTTTTTCCAAGAAAAGGGCAGGTTTTCGGCTCGAGAGAATGAACTACAGGCTCGCATAAGCCGGCTTTCCGATACAGTGCAAATGAAAAGCCTTGAAAGAGTCGCAACGATCAGGACCAACAACACGAGCGAAAGCCAGTTACAGACTCCCACACAGCCGTCCTCTAGTCATGAAGAATTGTTGCAAGTATTGCAGGAAAAAGACACAACCATCGATGCGCTGAGACTGGAACTTGCCGATGTCCATCTCAAAGTGGCGGAACAGGAACACATAGACGATGGCCGTCTACACGCATTAGAGAAGCAAATGAGCGACATGAAGATGCAGAACGCGCGGCTCATTGAAGAGAACGATAGCTTTCAGATGTTACTCGGCGAAAAGACCCTGAAAGGGGACTTCTTGCATGATGCACGCTGCGATCCGGTTGGAATGACAACGCTTGAGGAGGAACTCGAGTCGGTTGGAGAGAACAACGAGATTACGATGGAACAATTTAAGAAAGTGGAAGCAGAATTGAAGAACGTCAAAGAGGAAAAGAAAGCGCTCACCCTTTACATTGACAGAATTATTGGACGTTTGCTGCAGCATGAAGGCTTTGAGCATATTATTACTGGTAAAGATGCTGATGAAGATCTTCCCGCTCCACCACCCAAACCACCAGCAAAAGAGAAGCCATTGCCTCTTGCCCCGGCCGATCTAGTAGCAAGAACACCCAGCCCACCTCCAGCAACGCTCGACGCTCCGACTGTCATGGGTGGCTTCCTTCAAAGGGCCAAGTCAGTGGTCAATCGTGGGGCTGCTTCCCGCCCCAGCCGACCCATGTCGTATATGCAACCGGCACCATCGGCGAACGAAAACCCTGAAACAGCACCTAGCATTCCGATCAACAAAGGCCATAGAAGAGCCCGTTCCGATCAGGCACAGCAAGATCTAGGTGCTGCCGCAGTGGTGCAGCATATGAACAAGGGCTCACCACTTCGGACTGCAAGTGGCGGCCCTTTGAGTCCAGGGCTAAGTCCATTAGCAAAAACACAAACTTCGTATTTTGCACCACCGCAGCCGCAACGGACAGATACCGCGAGGCCGCCCTCCCGGACAGGGCCGGCTGATCCGTCAAGTTCGGCGAACAGTATCACTAGTGATCAAAGCTTGGACAGACAGTCCACCGACGCGACTTCAGCACAAGCAAGTCCGCACACTCGTGATCATAAAGAACCGATAGGTCCGCCTATCACAGCTGGCGTGATGAAACAAAACCAGCTGAGACCACTTCGACTGGTACAAAATCAAGGTGCTGACGAGGAGGCTCGAAGGAAGGCTAACAATAGGCAGAGTTGGATGGGGAATTGGTTTGGCAAGAGCAGCGTTGAGGCCAATCAGTAACTTAAAACGGCAAGCTGGAATTGCCCTACAGTAGATTTCTGCTATACAAACTTTGACTTGGACGAATCTCATATTATTGCCACAGCACATCTCTGAAAGAATAGAGATCAGTGGGAAGTGACGCTTCTTTCGGATTGTGCAATGTAAATGACTGAACTCTTTTTGCCAAATGACGTCTCCGCAAAAAATTTCGTGGCAGTTGCACCGTTTCATGCCCAGAACCTCGTTGGAAAGCTTCAACGAAAGGTAACCCATAAACTTGTGCCTCTACAATTCTGCACGTTCACTTTGTGTTGTGACTTTCTTTTCACCTGTGAGCTTCACCGGGTGTCGCAGAATATTGACTAATAGGCGCTTCCACAAACTCAAGCCGCGAGAACATTATCTGCTACCGGCTGAACGCTCACAAAGCTGGATTTGGAAAGATTCAAGCAAGTACTGGCATAAGTATTGGGCACCCTCACGATGCCTTCCCAATACGATATCTTTTCCTCACCACTTTCGAGTCGGTATGCATCCCCTGAAATGCTTACCCTTTTCAGCCCGCGCACACGGGCATCTACCTGGAGACAACTTTGGATCTATCTTGCTCAGTCTCAGAAAGAACTGGGCTTACCTATACCAGACGATGCTATCACTCAAATGGAAGCCGCCAAGACTATGACGGATGAAGACTTCCAAGTCGCGGCCGTTGAGGAGAAGCGACGACGGCACGATGTCATGGCACATGTTCACGCCTTTGCAGAGAGAGCTCCTGCAGCCGAAAAGATCATTCACTGGGGCGCTACAAGCTGCTATGTCACCGATAATGCAGATCTTATTTTTCTGAGAGATGGCCTCAACATTCTGCTGCCAAAGCTGGCAAAAGTGATATCGAAGCTTAGCCAGTTTGCGCTAGAGCAAAAGGCGACACCTTGTCTCGGCTACACGCACGGCCAGCCAGCACAACTCATCACCGTTGGGCGGCGTGCGGCCCAGTGGATTGAGTCTCTTCTCATGGATCTCAGAAATTTGACACGGGCCAAGCAAGACATTTTGAGGAGCTTTCGCGGAGTCAAGGGAACTACTGGGACACAAGCTAGCTTCCTGCAAATATTTGAAGGTAACCATGACAAAGTCGAAGAGCTGGATAGGTTGGTGACGGAAAAGGCAGGGTTTGAACGTAAGTCTCGTCGTTCCTGGCCTGCATCAAACACATATCAGTGCTAACGTGCGACAAAAGGAGCATCTATTGTCTCAATACAGACCTACAACCGGAAGATTGACACTGACACCGCCAACCCTCTAGCCTCATTCGGCACTACGTGCGAGCACATCGGTAGTGACATTCGACATCTGGCCATGCTCAAGGAGCTCGAGGAGCCCTTCGAGAAAGACCAAATTGGCAGCTCAGCCATGGCGTATAAACGCAACCCGATGAGAAGCGAGCGTATGTGCAGTCTGGGACGAAAGCTGGCCACCTTGAACATTTCGACGAGTCAAACATTTGCTCACCAATGGTTCGAACGTAGCTTGGATGATAGCGCTATTCGACGTATTGACCTTCCTGAGATGTTCCTGATAGCAGATGCACTTCTGATCTTGCTCGATAATGTCTCCAGCGGTCTTGTGGTATATCCAGCGGTGATCAGCAGGCGCATCCAAGAAGAACTGCCGTTTATGGCCACCGAAAACATTATCATGAGGCTTGTCGCAAAGGGTCAGTCCAGACAAGAAGCTCATGAGCAAATTAGAGTGCTCTCGCATCAGGCTGGAGCGGTGGTGAAGCAGGAGGGGAAGCAAAATGATCTTGTAGAGAGGATAAGGAAGGAACCATTTTTCGCGCCAATCGTGGACGAACTCACAGATGACCAGCTGCTGAATCCAAACGGCTTCATCGGCAGAGCTCCTCAGCAGGTCGAGAGGTTTGTCAAGGAGGAAGTTGAGCCAGCAATTGCGCCGTACAAGGAATATATCGCGCAAAGTGGTGTATCGGAATTGCACGTCTAGGCTGTTGCCTCATTTCCAGAATTTCTGCAGCGGGTCTATATGGTCATATGTCGCGGGGCATTTTCAACGCTGGCAGGTATTACAGTGGCATGAAGACAATGCAGCTTAGAGACCTCGGCTTCGACTTTGGTGAAATTTAGGAAGCTAATAGTGACGTGAAATAGGGATGGATTGAGCCCCTGATTGGGCAGTGGGTGGCCGCTAGAACTCGAGCGACAGGGAGTTGACCCAGGCTTGTGGCTCAACATCTCCACTTGATAAATGATCCCCACACGTTTCTGCGTGCTTCAACCACATTTGCAGTGTTGTAACACTTCAGCGTTTTTAATCGTGCTCACCACAACTAATCGAATGTGAGAGTCGGTCGGCCCGCCGCCTGTCATGGGCACCGTCTACATTCCTCAGCTCGTGAGCGCTAATTCTACTCTCCCGTTTCAAACTAATAGGGCATAGGATGCGTTCGAGCTTTACTATAAAGTTCGCGAGACCAATGGCCCCAACGACAATATATCTAGCTCGAGACATCTAGCGCGAGCTCTGCGAGATGGGTTCGCTGGATCGGCAGGCGCGTCAATCTCGAACATGATCATTTATCCCCTCGATTTGATCGTCACCCGAATTCAAGTCCAGCGCCAGCTTCGGAGAAACGCCAAAGAGGCCACAGAAGGAGGATACAGTGACCCTATTGATGCTTTCAAGAAGATCTACCACAATGAAGGAGGAGTCTCAGCCTTCTACGCAGGCCTCTTGTCCGACACTGGCAAGACAATGGCTGACTCTTTCGTCTTTTTCATGCTCTATGACTACCTTCGCCGGAGTCGCGTTCGGAAAAACGGTGGCAACAACGGCATCCCTGCACTTGAAGAGCTGAGCGTTGGGTTCGTCGCAGGCGCCACCACCAAACTGCTCACCACACCGATAGCCAACGTTGCAACACGCCAGCAAGCTGCAGCGTTGAAAGATCCCCACAGCAAGACACCCTCGTTCAAGGAAATCGTGCGGAAGATACAGGCCGAGAATGGAGCGTCGGGTTTCTGGTCGGGTTATTCCGCATCTTTGGTTCTGACCTTGAATCCTGCCTTGACTTTCTTCTTATTTGAATTTCTCAAACGGATTAGCCTGTCAAAGTCCAAGCGAGAGCATCCCCCGGCTCTCGTGACCTTCTTCCTCGCGGCGCTGTCAAAAGCGTGTGCCAGCGCTGTTACCTATCCTTTCAGTCTGGCAAAGGCACGGTTGCAAGCAGGCGGCCTCACAAGTAAGCAGGAAGAACAAAACGAGGAAACTATCGATGACGCAACGAATACAAGGAGTGAAAAGCTTGGAAGGCTTGAGAAGGCAATTGCTCGATCGACGCTGCTAGGCAACCTGTTAACCATCTACAAGACAGAAGGCCTTGCCGCATTGTATGACGGTCTTGAACTTGAAATTGTTAAAGGCTTCCTCTCTCATGGCATCACAATGTCAGTGAAACAACTTATCTCCCGGATCATATCACAATTTTCGTACACCTTGTCGCTAATCTTCTCATCTTACACAACTAAAACTGCCCGGAGGGCGTCGAGACTTGCTGAGCGTGCGAAGGACCAGAGTGTCGAATACTACGAACTCAGCATCAAAAGAGTCAATGAAAGAGTCCAGGAAGCGGCTGATTCGGCTAAGAGAAAAGCCAATGAGGTCGCTGAATTTGTGCATGAATATGTCGAAGAGGATGATGATCAAGACTGGCAAGACCTTTACGGGACTACCGGCCTGTCCAAATGGCTTGATGAACGCTTCAAGGATCCTGTGAAGTGAAGGGTTCGTCACTCGTTCTGCTGAAAGGATTGCGCGTTTCGTAAGCTAACCTTCCACATCAACCTTTCTTCAAGTACGCATCTTTTGTATGCATCCTTATGGACCAGAGCCACAAGATCTCACTTCCGACCGCCTTTCAAACCTGGCTCTAGAAATCGCAGCAGCTGTCTAACCGCTATCTAAATTCCGGGCCGCTTGCCCTATCGGCAAGCCAGAACTAGTCATGGGCGATTCTCGAACCACGGAAGTAACCGTTATTACACCTCGCCTCGATCCGAGTATCGTGCACTACGAGATCAGAGTCATCACCTCAAATTTTACATAAGGGCACTATGCAACAACGGTTTGTTAGTGTTATATTCTTCGGTGACTGATAGAGAGATGGATATAGCTCAAATAATCTAGCTGAAAGTATCCATCATCTGAGCTGCAGGAATTCGCGTATTCTGCTGAATCACCAACATCGATTAGGGCGCAAACGCCTCACGAGCTTGCACGACCAGGACGGCCAACCTTTTGAACAGAAAGTGGGAGAGAAGCAGTCCACAATTAGAAGACAGTATATCCTCTCAGAGTCGCTAGTAGTAGGCGATGAGGCTGTATTTCCAACTTGATGCTGTGGTAAATAGTTAACTGGCCGCAGACCAGTTGCACGACGACGCTGACTTTGCGCATGTTCTGCACCATTCAAGGTCAGCGTCGTTTGCAGACTTGGATGCTTCCATCTCTCCCTCTCGTCACGCGGTTCTTCAGACTAATTTGCATTGAAACAAGCCAGTCACAAGTGCCCAAAAAACTTCGTTAACAGAAAAAGCACGGGAGTGACCAGGAATTGGCAGAGACTTCGAGCGTCAGAACTTCGTCTAGAGCTTTGCAGATGTCTGCATGTTTGGCACGCAACTTCTCGTAACGATGATGATGACGATGCAGGCATCTAGATATACCACGCTGGCCACGATCGGACAACCATAACACTCGTCAAATTTGAGGGGCTAGCCCAAGAGACCCCAGTATTACACGGGATCACCTGGTGCGTGGGACCTCCGTTCTATCACTCGGTCTTGCTGGGAAGGGCCTGTTCATCTTGCAAGTCTCACGCGCTATTCCTGTTACTGCAATCGCATCGTACAGTCTGCAGGAGCCAACGGAGGTGAAGCTGAGGATGTATCAGCATGCCCTATCCTTTCTCTCACTCTCCGCTTGTCTTTTTCAGCAGGTGGAGAACGCCATCTACGATCACGTTCACCCTGACACATTCCCAACAAAAGAAATCCTTCCCATCTCGCACGTTGCTCTTCCCCAAGCAGGCAATCGGCGTACAAAGTCGTCAACCAGGCGCGCTAGAGTGCAGAAATGCATATTCCATTCTCGGAAGGTGCTAGTATGGGACAGGGGCGGGGGCCGTTATGTTGAAAAGGTACCCAGCCAAGATAGTCACGTGGAGGATCCGGTTCAGGCTAAGGAAGCGTGGGAAGCCATAGGGGAGCCAATTGAGACGGGGTCTTGCCGAGGGCGGCACGACCATGCATATGCAAGAGTAGTCGTGCCACACACCGCAAGGAATAACGTGTTTTTGGGCTCAATGGGTTCACTGGGTCAGGCTCTTTAACAAGGCTGAAATTCCGATATTATGTTTTTTGGCTGCGGCTGACCCAGTGAACCCATTGAGCCCAAATTTACGTTGGCGCCAAGAGAACGCGTAATGTTAGGCTTGAGTCGATAAAGCATCCCTCATTATTTAAATACCGTGCGAACATTACAAGACTACTCTCCGTATTACTTCACCTTGGAACATCACTAGTCTTATCCATCCACAAAATTATAATGAACGCAGTCCTTGCAGCTAAGAATTATACTGGCCTAGGTACAGTCGCTTCTGGAACCCGTTCCATTTTTTTAGCCTAATGTCCACCCAGCTATTGCCACGAGTTCAGGCACCTTCGCGGCGATCGGGACAGCCTACATTCTCCCCGCGGCTGGATTCTGCGTCGCAGGTGTCAAAGCAGGATCAATCGCGGCAGGAGTGCAAGCCGCCGTTTATGGAGGAAGCGTTCCCGCTGGAGGGGTCTTTGCGACTTTGCAAAGCTGGGGTGCGACTGGCGCCTTAGCTGGAACACTTGGAGTTGCAGCTGTTCCGGTCGGTGTCGCCGTCGCTGGTGGCACTTATCTTGCCAGCAAAGCATTGGGAGTATGAGATAGATGGATGGGTTCAGCGACACAATAGACCGAAAAAAAAAGGTTATACATGTCGAAGGTTGAAATGGTGGACTTAACTGGGCGATATAATACGCATTATGTGTGTGACCTGACAGCGACTCGGAATGACAATGAAACAGCCCTTACACCAACGGTGGTGGGCGACCGGTATATGGCCTTACCACCCGCCACCTACGTCGTGCACTGACAGACTTCCTCTTGTGCCATCCATATCAGTCCCCTAGATTCTCGTAGATGGTGCACGAAGAATGTGTCGATTGTCAGACCATGGCTGAAGCCACGGCTTGATTGCCTCCATCACGTCAACCGATCGATCTGGAGGTGGGTGCGAGTCGCGACTTTCAAGAACGCCGAACGTGCCCGAAATCGTTTCGTGCGGTAATAGCCAAAACGTCTACCGCTGCTGACCTTCGTCGCTTCGAGTCTTCGACGGATCACGCAGCCCTTGAAGGTTAAGCAGGTCATCAGATGTCCTCTACGATGTCATCGCCGCCGTCGCCCTCCAGTCCCTCGGCATCGACAGCACGTCGTCCTCCCTAGGTCTCCGTCCTCGACCGACGACGCATCATGTCCGCATAAAGGGGAACAAAAAGCACTTTTTTGTAGTCTAACGAAAGACGGGGAGGATCCGATTAGCGGTTGGGTCCGGGAAGATTCATTAAGATATCGACTTTTCTCGTTCTGCAACCAGACCACGCAGCACACTGATATAGCTTTCGAGCGGATACTTGAAGCATTGACACAAATTTGTCACGGGAAACCATCTGACGTCTGCTGCTGGACTGCGGGATCCATATCTTCAAAACAAGAGTCGGACAAACATTGCACGGCTAACGGTGGGATGGTTTGTTTCCTCTCTTTTAAGGGAGGTGGGGAGAAATCCCCCGCGGGTTGTGTGAGCTGACGACGCGGGTTCGATATGAGGAGGAAGGAGGAAGAAGAGGGAGCAGGAGGAGGGGGGGGGGGGGAAATACCAAAAGCAGTACTTCGTATTCAAGCTACTACCGAAAACAGTATTGTCGTCGAGGTTCACGAGTAGTGGTTCAAATTGAATGAGAATAAGGATCCCTTCAAAAACTATAGATACTTGCTTACTTACCTACCCGGGGGGTACTTGGATGCCCTGGGTACTGACTCAGTTTACATGCTAGTGCATAAGTACTTATTTTTCAATACTGCGCGGAGGTTGATACGGGGAGATGTTGCGATGGCCCCGATCTTTATAGCGAGTCTTTTCGATGACTGGATTAGACCCTGTGTCCATGACCGCCTCCTGCCTGGTCACCAGGTGAAGGCGCGTGTCGGTCAGGGCTGGCCAGCTGCGCAGCAGAGCAACTCACAGCTGCGATTTGGCTGATGCGCAGCGCTGCGCAGCAACTCAACTCAAATTTCCGGCGAGCTGCGCAGCTGGCCAACCCTGGCTGGATTGACCACCCGGTGAGGCTGATCACGGCCCGAGGTTATCGTCGACGAAGAGTGTGTCATCCACATCTATTATAATAGTGTTGGAAATGCTCACCTTTACTACCTTTACCTTTCACTCTATCAGTAGTTTTTTCTCAGTCTTGGCGCTGTATGTTCTTAAAACGCACACACCTGCGACTGAGATGTAGTTTTCTTTTTAGTCATCGATTAGTTTTCCCTTCACCAGTCCCAACTAGGTGACCCTGGTCCCCAGCGATAAGCTTCGCGCAGGGGACGAGCACCGATCGGCGTTCTGTTTGTTCTTGCCAGTGTTCAAGCAGCTGTCAAGCATTTCCTCGATTATCTTTAGCTCCTGTTGAAAAGCGTTGTGACTGAGGGAATTCGCAGAACTGTCTGAAGCGATATGCAAGCTCAGACCGCTTGCCGGCCGCACGTGACGTTCCCCATTTGGGTTGTCGGGTCTGACGTCCAGCTGCGGATGTTGGACTGTCAACGCTGACGCTGACGTATTTTGGAGCGGGGGCTCTATGTCTGACTGATGATGATTTTGTATGTCCGTATTCCCCATAGGTGATTCAGGTTCCGGTAACTTGTCCACAGTCTTGTCTGACTCTGAACTACTATTGTTGGCTGATGTCTCGGCTTCTCGAAAGCTAGTTGCGTTTTGGATAGCGTTTATACAAGGTGCAATTGGGTACCATAATGTAAATAAAGGATTCAAGTGTCGTTAATGTGCTTAGGTATCGTCTTAGGTATCGTGCTTAATGCCACTTAATGCTGCTCAATCTAGAATGCTGCTCGATCTCGATGTGGGTATGCTGGTCCCTTAGACCCAAAAATTAACGCTAGCGAAGATTTTTTGTTGGAGGCACAGGGATCAAGGAACAAGGATCATTTAAGTGTATACGAAGTATTCGTAGTAGCTAGAATTCTAAAACTATGAAATGACGAGGGACTGCTATTTGAATACTAACGTCGAGTTAAGCTCACTAAGTCACTAGAGTTCACTAGGTCAGCCGCAGCCAAAAAAACATAATTTCAAAATATCGGAATTTCAGCCAGTGTTGCGGGGGATGTAGCTTAACAGAAATGGAAAGTGCATAGCAATCAAAATACCAATATAATAATTCTTGCAGCCCTGTTGCCCAGGTTGGCTGGTTCATTGCATTCTATTGCCTCTAAAATACGAAGTATTATTTACCGCCCGCCCCGCCCCCCTTGCATGCCTATCGGTTCTCGCGGTCTCTCTAGCGGGGCGCAACTGTAGGACGCTCGGGCTTTGCTGAATCTTGAGCACGTAAGCACTGTGGCAGAAACAGCTTTTGGAATCAGTACTTTCTCCTCTCTTTCTCCATGCAGTCTTACTTTTTTTGGTCTGTCAACGCCGCCCACTCACCGCCCCATATACATCAACATCACAAATGCATAAACCTTGATAACCGTGCAGTGAGCATATGTACCAACACTTTGTCAAGCATTTTTTGCGGCGGCCGCTGTTGCGAAGCTTTGCAATAGCCAGGTTTGAGAACATGCTCAAAGTCGTTACGCTCCCCAGATGACCGCCCACTCCTCGAGACCTTGAATATGTACTCGCAGTTTTTTTCCGTCTGCGCGACGTATGGCTGCTCGCTTTTATCTGATCACAACCTTGTACATAGGATTGTCTTGGTACGACCAGCCTATCCCTATAGAGAGACCGCATCGTAAGCTAGACGATGCAACGCCTGCAATGCCGTGGTTTCAATTCGTTCAAGTCGTCTATGACGATTTTGGCGGATCCTCGCTATGGATTCTGAGCTCCTGCACCTCGAGTTCCTCCTCATCGTCGGCTGTTGCTAAAGGTATACTCACAATTTGCGGCAAGGCCGTTGCTGGCTGTGAAGGGCTTTCTTCGGTTTGTCGCAGGATTGGCTGTGTGTCGTCTTCAAAACTGACATCTCCTCCCATATCGTCATCCCCAATGTCCGAAGCATGTGCTACATCACTGCCACCAAGCCCGCCCGTGCTGGACAAGTTCGTAGCGGAGACATTGCTGGTTCGTCGTTGGAAACCACCAAAAGCCAAGGCTTCTACGGTTTCGTTCTCGTCGACATTACTGCTCGGAGGGGCAGGATTTTGATGCTGGAATTGAAATTGCCATCCTTGTTGGAGCCAAGGCGCAGGCCCAATTTGCGTAGCGGCACCCTCATCATCAGGGTTGCCCAGAAGCATGTCGCTATCATCCATTCCATAGGCGGGCGGAAGAGCATCGCTACTGCTCAGCTGGTCGATGTATATCGGCTGGCCTTCTATTTCTTCCTCGTGATCTTGAGCCAGACCTTTCAACTTCAGCGTTTGTCGGTTTACTGCCGAACCACCATCTCCCACGTGGTGAGCTTGACCGGCTAAAGCGCTCGACGACCCATTGTGGGAGGAGCCGCCGAGACGCTGGCCTTCCCCCGAAGGAGAAGCGTCTCGTGAATTCGAAATTTCGTCAGACTCGGCTTCGGTGAGAACCGTCTCGAGCTTTGGTCCACCGAGAGGATAGTCAGTTCGTCGCCGGTAGAACAATAGGTATGCGTGCTTCGTCACAACAGCAGCTGGATCTTTGACTTGAGACACGTGGGAATCGTTGTACTCGTACCAGTTTTGAGTGACAGTGTTTCGTGCATAGGCAGTGTAATGACCCCCACCCAGCCCGCCGTAGTGATTGTCAACACCAATAAGATCGTAGATCATGCTCTTGCCGTCGCTTTGATCACGTACCATCTCCGACATGTCTAGATCTGTGATTGGATAGTCGACTTTGAGCTCCAGCTTGTCCCGAAAGTTCCGGGCCGAGCTGAATCGCTTGAGATGCATGACAAGCACGTCGGGGATTTTCCACAACTCAAATTGTTTATCTGCACGTCGATGCTCTTTGCAGCGTGGGCAGTACCAAGCATTCTGCTCTGACAGCGTCTCGGTCTTGCCAAACTCGTCGAGGCAGTCCTCAAGGGTCACTCCATTCGTTTTCCTTGCCAGACGAGCTGCGCGCTTGGAGCTCAACTCTTTATCTTCATAGAGCACTGGATGTCGGTGGGTGAGCGAGCCTCGCATATTATCGGTAGGTTCTCCTTCAAAGAGCGCGTCATAGGAGTGATGGTTCCAGTCGAGAATGATGGCATCGCCAGGCACAATCAGCTCGGCACCATTCACCAACTTCCGCTTGGGCTGTGGCGGCGGTAGTGGTGTGCTTCTGCTGGCTTTGCCAACTGTCTTCTTGCCTTTACGTGAGTACGTTTTCTTTTTCTGATGCTTGGAAACACCCCTGGTGTCTTTTCCTATGATATCTGAAGGCTCAGGTAACTCGAAATCGTCATTCTCAGACACTTGGCGAGGACTGCCACCCGACTCGGATTCGGACTCGCAAGACCTCCGTGGTGCCGCTGTGTCTTCGTCTTGTAGTTCGTCGGCGCTACTGTCGTAGTTCTGATTGTCGAAACTCCGCCTTGGTCGATGTGTGAGTGCTTGGGACACCTCGGCCGCTTTTTCTTGGAGCGACTCGTACTCTGTATTTTCGTTGAAGCTGTTCCACCCAGTAGGTATACCATCTTCAGTGTGCACGACCTTGATGTCAAAAAGTCTTCGAAGCTGTTTCGGAACCGGGGTTTCAGACTTGAGCAAATTGCTGATCAGATCTTGGCGAGACCGTGGCCCTGCATCCGGCGCTTGACTGGCCTCACGCATCGAGACATCCACAAGACCGTCTTCACCTTGTACCGAGTCGCCACTGGCACTCGGTGACTGGCAATCACTTTCGTCTGAGACCACGAGGGTGTCCGAATCTTCAGCGGTAGCATCGTCTTCCAAGTTGTCTTTGAGGATATCAAGGGATGTCATTCCCACAACCTGAGTCAAGGTCTGCTTGAGAACTGCATCGTATGAAGAGCGGTCATCACGAGATAGTACTAGATAACTAGGATGGCCAAAGTACGAACGAACCATTTTGTTGTTGCCATTCGGTTTCTCGACACGATGGTAGACGGGGGTCAACAACTTGTCGGCTGCCGGGCTGTCCGGATCAACCCTTGGATCGGCGTCCTTGCTGCTGTAGGAGAATTGGGAGAATCTCTTCTTCTTGTCAGGATTGTAATTCGTCGGCTTTTCCGGCAGCTCGTAAATGCAGACAACGTCATTAGCATTGATGCTGGATTCCGATATAATCTCGGGATTGTCAAAGACTTTGAAGAATCTGTTCTTATATGACTCTGCACAAATCATCTGGTACGGGTCGTGATCAGTTCGCTGAGCAATGAATTTTTTCATGTCCAGAATGCTTGAGTGCTTGTCGATGTCAATGTCAATTCGTAAAGGCTTCTGAAGGAGAGGAAAATACACAATCTCCTTCGTCCAGTTGTTCTCGATGGGAAGCTGCAAGGTAAGGTTGCTGAACGGGTCAAAGACGATACTGACCTTGTCGCAGACGGGGCAGGTCAGGGTTGACTTGTACATGCCCGCGAACAGATCGGTGATGACGGAATCATTTCGAGCTTTGTAGTCGTTCCAGTTGCGATCCGCGAACTCCTTGAGCAGCTTTTCGTCATGAACCATGTCATCGGTGGAGTCGGGTTTCTCGATGTATGGCTTCTTGTAGATGCGATTCAAATCTTCCTGCAGACCGTCTAGTAGAAATGCGAGAAACTCCTGCGAGTCTTGCTGGCCGTATCCAGCAAATTGCATGCCATATTTAGCGATTGCACGCTTCAACGCGGTTGGAGTGTACGTGTTGCCCGTTGTGGTGTATACTCCATTAATGAAGGCGCCGTATGCCTTTGCAACCTCTCCATGATGTCCCAGAGGATTGTCGAAATTCAGCTCCTTCTTGTAGTAGCCACAACGAAAGTACTCGGTCAACTCGTCAACACTTCGAATGCATTGGAGGGCAGAGTTCATGTAGCAAGTGTTGCCCAAGTTTTGCAACCCGACAATGCCCTTCGGTCTGCCTTCACGTTGTGCTCTTCCTCTTGTCATGATACTTGGCGTAGGAGAGGCACGTCCGCTGACAGTTAGGGTTTTGGCTTTGGCAGAACCTTTTATCGAAAGTTTAGGGTTGTCGCTTGGATATTTATCTGCCTCAGTAGTCTGCTCCTCGAGCACAATTACATCGCTTCTGCCAAGACCAATGGTTCTGAGATCAACCTTGCCATTGTAGTTGAAGTCCATGGTGTGGTCTTTGTGATCGATGAGTTCGCGCTGGTCGCCCAGATTTAGGAGGGCAAAGGTGTTGACATCGATGATCATTTTCGAGCCTGCATTGGCCACTATCTCGGCACCTGGTGCAGGAGAGACGCTTCTCGAAGCGGCAGGAGTTAGGATCCCGGATGCCGAGGTATTCTTGATGCCACCCAGCACTTTCCAGACTCTCACCTTGTGGGTCATGTCAATACGGACCTTCGCTTTTGCCTCTCGGAGCCAGTCCATGAACGGTCTGTGCACGCTGCTCAACATTCGCGGTGGTGCCAAACCAGCATCCTTCTGAGCTTGGGGAGTCTGGGTGCCCACAACTTTCAAGAAGGAAAAGACGGGAGGGTGTAGCTCGTATTGGACTTCGTTGGGGTCATCTTCGCTCAAGGCATGTGCATATCTTGTAATGATGGGTGATTCAGCGGCGACGCCGTACCACTGCACGACTAGATCCCAAGCTTCTTGCGGAAAGACGAGCATGTCTTCGCCAATCAGGAGACCAGGCCGGAGGAAAGTGAAGGGCTCTCCAGCTTCATCTTTCAGGGAGCCGGAATCCTCGGCTATCATGGCAATGTCCGAATTGTCCACCGGGCCAATGTCGCCCTCCAAGGCCGATTTCTCGAAACCAGGTTCTGGGCTTGAAGCACGAGCCTTGACCCGGCGGAGCCATCTCCCTGATACGCAGTATCCCTTTTGTTTATCTTTCGGGTTGGGCAATACTAGTTCTGTGACTCTGGCAATCTGTTCATCTATGCTCGGGCGACAAGGACTCTCGGAAGAAGAACCCTCGACAGAGGTCGCAGCGGTGGAGGCCTTGGACGCGTCGGGGAGAATACTGTCGGATATACTGCTATCCTCCGACGGGGCGATTTGGGAATGGGGGTTAGGATTGCTTGCAGCCAAGGTGTTTAAATCACTTTTCTGTCGTTTGCCGTTGCTCGTTTGGGCGGTCAATGACAAACCGCCGGCACTGTCGTCGACGGCCATCTCGACATCTGTGTGGTCGTCTTCGCGTTCTTGTCCGCCCATGTCGGACGCAGGCCGCTTCACAGCTGGAGAAGAGGATCGTAGGGAACGCTGTCTCAGATCATCGTTGAGTGGTGAAGATTTGCTGTCGAGACGTTGCATAAGGGAATTCGACCGAGGCCTCAAGCCGTGGCTAGTCGTGGACGGGGCAAGCAGGGCCGCTGCTAGGCATCGAGGGTATACGCGCCGAGATTGTGCAAACGGTGTTGTGTGGTATGGCTGGAGAGTGAGCCGTATGGTGGTGACAATATGCCTTGCCGCTGACTAGTAATTGGTGCAAGTTTGGGGTCGAAATTTTGTGCAAACCCTGCCACCACCAAGGCCTAAGCCTGAGCTGCAGCTGCTTTGACGTTGTGAGGCGGATCCTGCGGCAGATGACGTGCAGGGGCAACCCGGGTTGGGAATTATTAGGGTGTCTCCAAGCAGTCAAAGCCCGCGTTACACACCACCAAGGCACGCAGAATTGAGAATGTTTAATTATTATAGCTTCTCTCTGGGCATCAATATTAATACGGAGTAACGTAAATTTGGGCTTGGGCTCATTGGGTCAGGCTCTTTTAACAAGGCTGAAATTTGAAATCATGTCTTTTAGGGTCCGCCAACTGAATGTCGGGCAAATATTAGTGGATACAAACCTGGTCGAATTACTCCCGAGCTGCTGATTCGATGGGAGGCTTCCACGTTGTCGAACAGCCTGTCTACTAAGGTTCTCTGGGTGTGGTGTTATGAGCTTGCTGTAATCATCATCAACACTGACGTTTGTCAGCGACAGCGCCACCGTCGCCAGCCGGAGCTCAGGTCTCAGGTCGATCAAAGGACCGAACCGCATGGCGTTGATCGACCACGACAGATCAAGGACCGTTGTTTACATTGTTAGCCCTGCTGTGCCCTCACCAGCTCTTGGTGCGTGATAGGCTGCCAGACAATGCTACGAACGAGCTTTTCCCTCCCGACATTACACAAACTTGCGCTCGTCCTGATGCTGCGTTTAATGCTGCAATCAACCTAGCTTCCTTTCTTGGCCACAATCTTGTCCACTTCCTCCTTGGCTTCGGACCAGGTTTCCAGACTTTTCCTTGCCCACTCAACGTGACATCTTGCATACGCGATCTGTGGGTGGTCAGTGAAATGCATACGTGCAGAGCGTGTTACACTCACCATGTAACGCGTCATGTCATCTTCCTTCTCCTTCTGGAACCGCTTCAGGTCTTTGATCACGCCCTGAGTGGCATCGTTGACATCCTTCTCGGATACTTCCAGAGCCTGTTCAAGCTGTGATAGACTATCCTTCGTCTTACCCATCTGGTCTCTCCGTGTGCGTTCAGGATCCGAGTCGACGAACCCGTTGACCGCTTGCCGGAAGCTTCCAAAGATCTTGTTAGTCACAAAGTTGCCACTTTGTGTTTTCCGGTGTGATGGTGAGGATGGGCTAGCCGTAGGCTGACCCTGCGCGGCCGATGGAGGTGATGAACCAGCATCGCCATGGGTTGGCGGGAAGTCGGAATCTATCGATTGAGTGTCCTCTCCCTGAGATCGTGATGGCGGAGACTGCAATGCACTCTGCGCGGAGGCTGTCGATGCCGAGCGCTGTGGGAGACCGGCGTGGCTGGAGGCCAAGTAGGCATCGATCCGTTTCGATTCCTGTTCACTCCGTTCCAGCGAGCTCAGCAGGCTTCTCTTCTTCTCAAGTTCGTCACGCGTCATTTCTTGCTGAACTCGCTTCAACACTCGGTATCTCAGCACGTTCCGAACCACACCAGCGAATTGAGCACTCTCCCGCATCGGCTCGGAGAATGATGCACCCAGATTGGTAGCAAGATCTTCGGTGGACAAGTAAGTACTGTCCACAGCTTGACCTACCCTCTCGATCGCAGTTGCTACAGAAGGTGACTGTTCAGAGAGCGAGAAGCCATTGTAACGCGCTCCCAGCTTCTCCAAGTCGGACGACAACTTTGAGAGATGCTCCAACGTTCTCCGGTTGACCTTGTCAATACTTCCCTGCAAGAGTAGTTCTAGCTCCTTCGTAGAAGCCTCAAAATGGATAAAGTACGGATCCAATTCATTCTCAGATAGCTTATCGGCATGAACAGGAAAACGACCGAATATCTGGGGACCGGGAGTCGAGTGAGCAGCCGCAGATGGCAAAGTCGAATACTCGGACGGGCTTACGGGTGTGCCGGCGCTCGAAGCCATCTCCGAAGACTTCAGCTTCGCAGAACTAGAAGGGATTGGCAGCCAGTTGTGCGCAGGAGTTGGGTTGGCGGGATCAAGGGGAGGTGCTTTCAGATTGTTCTTCGGGACCGAGGCAACGGGATGTGCATGTAATACTTCGTTCTGATTGTGTTAGCCACAAATACTCGCACAGGCTCCCAAGAAGCATACCCAGCTGGAGTTGGGGTCCAAGAAGCGCCAGAAGACACCATCGTCCATCACGTCCTTCATGCGTCGACAGCGGTTCAGAAAGACGGCTAACATGCGCTTGCGTTGGTCGATCACATGTTTGTCTTCCTTTGCTTTGGTCGGCTTTGCCGCGTAGTCGGCCATGGAATGCTTCTCAGGTATGGGAGGGATGACCAAAGTCGGGTGTAGGTTGACGAGAGCATTTCGCAACGAGGCAAACTCGGAGTAGCGGCGATGTACCTCGATGTCCTGTTGGTTCGTCAGCAAGGCCGCATGACGACTAGCCAACTTCACACACCCCGGTGCGTATTCGGTAGGCAATGAAGTTGCCGTCGGAACTCTTCCCAGCCTCGATCAGCAAGATTTCGAGCTCGGGGTCTTCGTAGAGGATCTGTTGTATCCGGCCATCGTAGCCACCTTTACGGGGCTCCGCGGGGGCCTGGTCTTGCCCTTGCCCTTGCCCTTGTCCATCGTCACTGAGATCGTCGTGCTGGGAGTAAAAAGCAGGATTCCGTTGCGGCGAGGACTGAGACGAGGGCGGAGTGCCAGCTTGCTCGGTATCTGCCCCCTCGTTAGACCCGGTTTGCCTCGCTGGCGGTTTCTTACACGATGAGCCTAGAGCAGGGTTTGCTTGCTCGGTAGAAGCATCTTGGTGGAATGAGCCGTAGGGATTGTTGTCCTCCTCGTCCCACATGTCGCTGTCGGACCCGACAAAGGCGGCGCTCGCAAACCAAGACTTGACACCCAGTTTGAAGGTTGGACCTGGTGTCCAGGCTCCTGATGACAGAAGATCAGGTGGAGGGATTGACGATGTGTTCTGAGGGTGTAGCTTCACGACGATATTCTTTTGAAGAATGCCTATTGCATCTCATGTCACGGACGGGTGGAATTCCAACTCGGCCTAGTTCGGCATGGCTGCGGGAGCCCTCCACTGCCGACGTCAGCCCCCAAACCCATGAGGCCACGAGGCTGCTAACTAATAATTAGGTCACTATTAGGTGTGGCGGGTGTCGGACTCGGAGTGCCTCGGACACAGATACTGGCACGGTGTGCACGGTACGGAATACGAATTGATACTTGGGAGTGCTAATTAGCCTGGAAGTACTGTTCCCCACAAAGTACCTAGGTGATTGACAAAACGTACGAAGAGTCTCTCCTTGCTTCGTATCGCGCGTCTGCAGCAAGTAAGGTTGAAATCACCCGAGGGCCATCGTGGTCTCTTTTGACACAATGGGCTAACATTAGCATACGTGTCTGAGACCTGGACGGAGAGTCTTTTCTCCTCGCCTCAATCACACTATGACAAGGTTGATCTATGTTGGATTGAAAGTATTGGCTGTTGATAGCATCTATTGGCTGCTAGCGACTACCGTGATCATGCCCTTCAATCAAAGCTTTAACATATGCTGATTACGAGCTCATATAGCCAATACCGCCAGAGACGAGCCCTTCGCGACAAGTCCCATGATTCACGTCTATCCAGCGCTGCTCTTGAATGTGGCCCCTCGGGTTCTCTGCTCCTGGTTGTCGTCTTGTGACCATCCAAAGACACTGCTATCCTCTTCCGCCTCCCTGTATGCCCCATCCAGCAGGTCCTGGCCCCCAGTATGTCGGCATTGTCACCATCGCATTTGGAGGTTGGTTCGTTGTACCGCCAGCAGCACCCCATTCCCCAGCAAGCCAGAGCTGCCTCCGCCTGCGGTAATGCAGCATCAGCATCACGGATCCAACAATACTCAAAAATACCACCACCGCCCCTACGATGAGACCCGCTTTCTGTGCATTGTTCCACGAGTTCCATCCTTGCTCTTCTCCTCCACCGAAAGTTAGGACGACTGACGAGGTCTGTGTTGGAAGGGTGGTAATGTAAGTGGAGTAGATGTATTGACCGGCATTCTCGAGCAGGAACACCAGTTCTGTGACCGTGACGCTGGCAACCGTTGTGATAGTCGACCCAGAGTCTTGAGGATTACCCTGGAGAATCGTCGTCGTGGTGGGTGGAAGTTCAGGTGGGTAGAGGGTAAAGATGGGTCCTGGTTGGGTAACAAGAGAGGTGATGGTCGAGGTTACGGTCGATTCATGAGGCAACACAGTGCTCATCGCTGAGGATGTCGTCAGAACTCGAGACATGGTTTGGGTGATGGTTGTGGGGAAGGCGATCGTGGAGGCCACAACAGTTCCTGGCTGTGCCACCGTGGTGACCTGGACTATCGTGTTGTATTGGCTTGCGATGGAGGTGAGTGTCGACACGACGAGTGGCTTAGAAGTCTGGTAGATTGTGCTAAAAGACGTTGACACTGAGAGAGCAAAGGTGATGCTTGTGGAAATAAAGGTTGAGATCGCCATTGATGGACAATGTAGAGCGCAAACTCTCAGTGCCGTGGAGTGTGGACATTCACCGGCGGAAAGAAGCAATGCGAAATGATCAAGTGAAGAACGACTTTGGATTTAAGTGTGAGTCAACCAATATCACCATCTTGTGACTTCCGCTCCAAAGCCAGGCGTCCTTGCCTACCATGGCACCAATTTGCACTCAGTCTCACTTCCCACTTTTGCCGTATTTGCAGGAAAGCATTTACAGAGTACAAAGTCAGAAACCTTTTCCGCGCTTGCCACTGTATATGCCAGTCAACCTCCCACCAATAGTTCCCATTTGACATTCATGTTGGTGCCGGCGCTGGAGCTGGGGGAGGTGGAGGTGGAGGTGGAGGTGGAGGTGGAGGTGGAGGTGGAGGTGGAAGTACCGCAGGGGCAGCACCGGCTTCTTGTCTTCGCAGGCCTTCTTCGATTCTGTTGAGGTCCGCCTGAAGTATCTGGTAAACCCAGAATTTCCAAGCTACGTACACCACCAGTGGCGTGACAAAGAAGAAACAAAGGAAGAACTTGACGTTGAAATTGGCCATCGTGCCGCTCTCTTCCTTTTGTTGCTCGCTGGAAATTGAGCTCGGGTGCTTCGAATTCTTCTGTCAATATTTAGCTGCAACTTCGCTGCAACACCACAAAGGCATTTCACTTAGGAGGCTGTGTGGTCTTGTCCCAGATTTATGGATGATCTCCCTTGCAGGAAGCACTACGTCGGTCATGAGCAATTCAGCAGAGTTCGAGACAATGCACCTGCCTGGTAGTAAATATTTGTGAGCCGAACCATCACCAGTCAGATCATGCAAACGTCCAAGAAAAGGCTTGGAGCTGAGAAGATGTGAATTTCACCACACTGCAGGTTTGCTGCAGCACTTTCACTTCTTCCCTGCATACTTCCACAATGTTCGCCACAGTGATTACCCGGGTAACAAGATTCACCAATTCTGGACTTTGACTCGCCCAATTGGCTCTTTCTGAGTCGCCAAAGTATTGATTAAGATCCTGCAATCCAGTACTTGCCCATCTAGATAACGATTTCCTCAGAGGAGCTGAAGCGCTGGCCCGGGAGATAAAGCCTACCTGTGCCCAGTCTTTGATCTCAGCAACTTCGTCAACGTAGAGATTCTGCTTCTCTTCCGCAAAAAGGTCGTTGGCAGCATCTATGATACTATTCAGCTCATCCTGGACCGTATAGGATTTGAGATGAGTCAAGATAGCTGCCTCGAGGCGCGTCCGTGTTGTGGACATCTCCATGCCTAATATGCGTCGAACGCTCTCATTCCACAATGCTTCCTTATCCATGAAGGCCTCGCTCAATTGCCTGCGCAGCTTATCCCGCGAGGCAACTGCATCCAGGACGTCCACCACCCCAATGGTGGATGTGTATGGGTTGCAGAAACGAGCGGCAGCAGTGGTTGCCATACTTCGAATCTCATCATCATCATCGTTGAGCAGATCGTATAACGTGCTTGTCATTTCAAGCCAGCCCAAACGCCCAAAGATGCACTCGATCATAACCTCAATTCCGACGACGTTATTCCATTCTGACAAAGCCATTACTGCCGCTTGTCGTGTCATTTGTTCATACTCATCATTCGCAGCAACACGTAGATGTAGGCAAAAGCCAACGCTGAGATTCTGCAGTAAGGAGAAACAATCAGTATGTCGCCATTGCCAACACTGGGCACAGAGAAGTGCGTAGATCCGGAGCTGACCAAGCATCATCTGTCTTGACACTGGCTTCTGAAAACTTAAATTCGTCGCAAGAACAAGAACTTCATTAGCGGATAACATAAATTGGTTTTGCCGAACAATTGTGGTGACTAAGCTCAAAGCAGCCGCACGGACGTCTTCTGCTATTCCTGCTTTGAGAAGCTTCATAGCAATCTCGATACCATAAGCACGAGGTTGACGATGGTCACGCTGGCTTGATCGTGATAAACCCAAGCTATCCGCCGCGATATCTTCATTTCGACGCAGTGTCACTACAGCCCTTTCGATGGAGTCTGGAGCGCTGAATGAACAAATCTGCAATAACACCTTGGTCTTTGCTGCCTCGAAAAGAGCGTATGCTGGTTGCTTCGCTTGGTACGGCCGGTCTAACAAGGTACAACATGCCTCAGTGAGCTGGTCTTCACGGGAGTGCTCGACGTCGGAAAAGGACACAAGCCGGTGATACATCTCCAACCATAAAGCTGCTAGAATAGCGTTTTGGGAGACCATTGATGAGCTTGAGAGCTTAATGAGCATGTCCCTAACCAGGGGAACGTATTGGTGAGGCCTCATATCGTTGATTAGTCTCTGTAGAATGTATTGCGCAAACATGAGTTTACCGTGAACTTCATTGATAGAAGCATTTTCGAAACCGCCGGATAGCACTTCTTCGAGGATGACAAGCTCATCTCCATGGACAACCATGCTTACTAGCAGTCTTGCAGCCTGGGCACGAACATGCCATAGTCGATGCTTCAGCTTCGAAAGCACGAGTGCTTTCACCAGCAGGCGCTCTTCATTCTCGAGGTACAATCTTCCAAACAGGTCGAGTCCAGCGAACTCTGCCTCTGTAGTATTAGTTGTGTTCTCTCTACTATTGGTGGGTGGCTGTGTATTGAGGGACGAGTAATCACTGGTCATTGACCTGGCGACATCTAGTGGTGACTGCGACGAAACCACGTCATTGTGTATCCTGATACCAGCTTCCGCGCCGCCGAGTCCCGTGTCAGGGTCTAGGCGAGTGATGCTCGCCCGTAACAGCATCAAACCAGAATTTTTGATGGCCCAAATAGTCGAGCTCATGCATTTGGCTGCCACATTGATCGTAAACATGACGAGAGGCTCGGTCATTGGGCGAAAGCTAGAGTTAGTCATAATCTCCTTGATACAATTGAGCGCATGCACTTGTGGCAAATGCGGTCGGTCGTGTGGACCATTTGACTCATGTGTTGGTGGAGGTTGCAAGGCGATTGCCACTAACGACTCAAAAGACATTGTGAATCTATTTCGGTTGGATGAGTCAAACACTGCCGCAAACATGGCAGGCAGACCGGCTGAGCGTCGTGTCAACTTATCCGCTTGTTGTTCAAGTTCGTTGAGGGCATACTGGAACCAACCATCGTTAAGATATCTCAGAGAGCCGTTATGGACATTCTGAGTCATCTGGCAGCAGGAGCGAAACGTTTGCGCCACTGTCGAGAAAGCTCCTCGGTGTCTTAAGAGACGTAACTGTTCGAAGCACAAGTCGCCTATCGTTTGGAGAAGCGCCTTGGTAGGCAGAAAACTGCCCAACATCGCCTGCATCAGCAAATTCGAATCGCGAAGAGCTCGCCATGCATACGCGAGAAGATCTTTGGGCCCGGAATTGTCGGTCTGATCAGCGACCTCGGTCTCATTTTCAGGGGAGTCCACGCAAAGATGAAGCTGTGATAAATCCCAAATACGTTTGCAACTGGAGAGCAGTAGGTCCCGGAGCACATTGGTAGCCGGCGTTGGAGAGAGCCCTACAAGATCTTGTAGAGTATGTGTAATACCGAGGATATTGCCGTGTAATGGGTATTCTGCAGAGACGACAAACTCCACTACTTTTGACAGATGTGTGCGCAAAGTTTGTGCTGACAACATCAACTCATCAATCGCCTTCGCCATGTGAACAGATCTGTCAAGGTCTTGACACTGAGTCTGTGCTAGAAGGCTGATAATTCGTCCCAGCGCGTCTGCATGATCAGCACGGTTCGTGGCGGATGCTAATGTAGATGCATGCTTTAGCGATTCTAACTCTTGGCTTGTAGCTTCAAAGCGTGTCATTCCCGCAATCACAGCGCTCTTTTTCGCTATGAACGACAGAACCCTGCTCGCCATCGAACGAACGTCGTCGTATGGATTGAGGACGAGCCGAAGAAGTGCTACTTGGCAGTCTTGGTCGGCCAATGGTGTCGTCCATGACTGCAATTGCTCCGAAATGAAGGTCTCAGTGATGAAGCATAGTATTTCGAGAGCCAGGACGTGCCTGCTGTACGAAAGATGAGGATCGAGCTCACTCTTAAGAAAAGAGCCGTAGTTCCTCAAAAATTGGCTAGCCTCTGGGGAGTGGCTAGGATTGTCGATGTTGAGAGATTCATGTGGAATCTCCGCTGACTGGCGGAGCCTCAAAAGAAATCGCCTGCAAGTGCTCACGAATTCGCCTCGATAGAAAGAGTCAGTGTCGCCATGTAGACTGGGCAGAGACGATGCCAAAGCTCGAAACGCGCCCGGAGGAAATGGTGTCTTCGATGATGGTGAGTAAATTAGTAGCTCAAAACAGCTCTGCCGGACTGCTGGGGATGTGTTTGACAAAAGTTGGCGAAGTCCGTCGTATGAGCCGTCTTCTACGACTAGTTTTAATGCATCGGTATTGAAAAAGACCTTGTTCACCATTACTGGTAGATCTGTTAGGGTTAGCGGTTGCCAGGCATGCTTCAAGCCGATTCTCACCACTTTCTGTGATATAGTTTCTGGATTTGCCAAATCTGAGCAGGGCAAGGACCAATTCGACACGAGATACGTGTTCAGAAAGCCTACAAGTAGATTTGGTCAAGAACGCATAGAATTGCTCGCTCGTATTTATTATGGACGGCAGCACATCTTGAGTCACGTCGTCCATTGAGGCATTATCAGCTGCACTAAAGATATCGATCGCTTGGCCCACTACTGCTAGTCTGTCCACGCCATCTTCCAAATCGTCAGAAGATAGTAGTAGGGAAAGCAGCTTCAGAGTTGCTGACTTGGACTCAGCTACATGCAGGACCATCAGTATAGACAGAAAGAAGGATAGCCAGAGGTCATGGACGTCGTTGGCCGGCGGTCCTAAGGATATTTGTGCGGCATGGCAGAGGCGCGTGAAGGTCAGGGCTGTATCCGCATAGGCAAGCTGAAGTAGACCTGAGAAGGAGACGAAATCAGACAGCTTCCTCAGAAAGAAGGAGAGCACAATACATGCCTCTTTCAGACATTTCTTTGGCTGTTGGGCATAGACAATTCTCAACATATCAGTGACAGTGGCAGAAACAGATTCTGAAGCGGCTTGCTTGTCAGGATTGGCTTGGGCAAGGTATGCTAGGGTATCTAGCACTTGCAAAGCTGGCTTACTTTTCCCAGCTGCAAAGGCAGAGCGAGCGGCATTGAAAGCGTCATGCCAGATCTGGCGGGAATATGTGAAATGCTGGACTGCATGGTCACTGCTCCGGGCATTTGCTCGGAGAACGAAGCAGATGGTATTGCAAACGGCAGTTAGGTGCTTGTCTGACACGCTCGAATCATGTGCAGTGCGGAGAAGACGTGGCCAGAGGAGTTCAACTCCCGTCAGAGTCTGATAAGGAGGCTCATGCGACTGCCTGGCTTTTGGTTGACGGGTAATCTGATTGAGCTCCTCGACTGGGAGGACGTCAAGAGTGGAAGCCATCATGGTGTATTATACGGTGGCCAGGCCGATAAGTCATGCTTCCTGAAGGGGAGTTCTGGCATCGACATGCAACTGTATTCGTGCGCCGGGCTTCCATCGAAAGCTTTTCTTGAGAAACGTTTCCCACGAATTGCAATTCATTCAAAGAAATTTGTCTGTTGACTAAGCACAAATAGGCTTAGTTGGATTCGAGGCTAAGGCCAATGGGGAATCTTCGGCAGACGGCAGGCTTCTTTCCTTACTTGCGATCGATTTCTCAAGAGCGTGGCATCACAAGCAATTGAATGAGAATCAGCTGCGCCATCGTCCCCATCCATCAAATTCCGACCATCTCTTCGACCACGGGCATCCCTACCACCTGCGTGCGCCCTTCCTTCCTCTCATCCCGTTCACACGTACCGACATGTCTTTCTGGGACAAGGTGACGGGCCACAAGTCGAAACCGACATCAGGAGAGACGCTCCCTCCGCCATCTCCGTCAACGCAGTCAAGTCCTGGATTTGCAGAGGCATTGCCGTACAGCGCACCCATCACAGCTCCCGATGTTTCATCATTCTTGGGCGGCGCATCGATACCGGACGCATCCAAGCTACACCCTCTGGCAGGGTTAAATCAGCAGACTCTTGACTACCTCTCCCTCGATGAATCAGCGTTATCAGATCTACCAGGAGCGAAATCGTTTCTGCCATCACGAGGATGGTCAGACGATCTCTGTTACGGCACGGGGACGACGTACTTGACCGCCCTCAGCATGGGTGGTGCATGGGGTTTAATAGAAGGATTGAACAAAGTGCCACCTTCGGCGCCACCTAAACTGCGATTAAACGGAGTGCTCAACAGTGTCACCAGGAGAGGCCCATTCTTGGGCAATTCGGCAGGAGTCATTGCGATGACTTACAACGGCATCAACTCTACGATAGGATATTACCGGGGCAAGCACGATACGGCCAACAGTATTGTGGCCGGTGCGCTCAGCGGCATGGTGTTTAAAAGCACTCGAGGTGTGCGGCCGATGATGATTTCGGGCGGCATTGTCGCCACCGTGGCAGGGGTCTGGGCGGTAAGAATTGACCCTGTTATGTGATTCTCAGCAACTGAAACTCATAATTTGACAGATAACGCGAAAAGTCCTTCTGGAATGAACGTCTAACTTAGCAGCGATCTCCCTCGAAATCCCAGCATCTGTGACCTCCTGATTCGAGGATCTAGCATTTCGATTTCACGTATTTACTTTTGACGACAGCTGTGTCGATATTGACGACTTGACCCGACAGAATTCGTGTCGGAAGACATCTTCACTCTCCGCCTGTTTCACGCTCATGGTGGCAGCGATTAGCGATGTTGCGGCTTTTGCACAATAGTGGCGTCAAAAGAGCGTAGTCCCGTGAGGGTCTGCACATGTACAAACACCATAGAGCCTCTTGCCGTGCCACAAACACATGGCCGAGCAAGTAATTATAAACCGTGTCTGAGTTGGCATCAAGACGCGAATTCCTAGCTCAGTGAGGCTGAGAGGCATACCCATTCGTTGTCTCTTGTTGGCCAGATGTCTAGAACATTACACTTTTGTACAAAGATTCGCCTCCACCCGAGTTCTATAGCATACCCCTTCTCCATGCCTTTGCTGCCAGCGCCTCGATCTGCTTTGTCTGCTGAACACCTCGGACGTCCTCCTCGGCGATGCCCTCGACCACGGCTTCAGCCAGTAGATCGGCCTTGATCGGCTTCTCCACACTGGCGCCTAAGAACCTGGTCAGTCCGCCTCCAAACAGCCACTGGTTGACGGTGTTTCCGGCCATGCCTGCTGCCGCTATAGGGAGGGTGAAACTCCGGCTGGAATCGTAGAGGAAGCCCGGACGGAAGAACAAACTTCTCATCCTCGGGAAATTACTTGCCAGCATACTCTCGGCCTCTCTCTTGGTGGTGATGTATCGTGCCGGCAGCATCGGCGCACCAGCAGCTGCTGAAATATAGGCGTAGGCAGGCACATCCTTAGCCTGGGCCTGTGTTGCCAACGACAGGGCCGAGTCGCGATTCATCAGCTCGTAAGTCAACTGGCCATCCGCTTCTCCCACGCCGATGCCATCGTCCGTACTGCCCCCACTGCCAGGCTCTTCTCCCTTCTCCAGCGGGTTCCGCGCACTGCCTTTCTTCGTGCTCGAGAAGGCTCTTTGCAGGCCGGCAACCGGCGACTCTTTGCCCGACACCACGCCCTTGTAGTCTGCTTCGAGAAGAATGCCCATGGTATGGACGACGGCATACGTGCCCTCGAGGTGCGCGATGTAGGTCGACGGCTTGAGGATATCGGCCTTGACCCACCGCACGTCTTTCGACCATGCCGGCGGCTGCGGAGAGGCTGTCACTGATGACCACGACGGTTCGCCGGAGCGACTATCCTTGCACTGATGTATCAGCAATCAGTCTTCTCATTCTTTTCTTTTCTCTCCTCTCCGTCACTGTCTCATCTTAGAAAGCAAGCATGGAAAGCATGCAAACCAAGCAAGATAGAGATTCCGCCAAACAGGAAATTAAATCCATTCAAATGATCCCGTAATCGACTCACCTCAGAGACACCACATCCCACCCTCGAGCCGCAGCGCATTTACATATTCGTGACCCCAAGAAGCCATTCCCACCCGCGACCACGATCTTCTTCTTCGCCGCCGCCGACGCCATCTGCGGCCAGTGCCAGTGCCAGACCCTGACCCTCGATTTGAAATCCGGTGTTGATCTAGACACGGACGAGATGGGCTAGATTGCGAGCTGGGGACCGGCACTGCAAGCTGAAAATTAAAATATGAAGCTCGGTAGAAGCAGCTACAAAGGTAGCCTCCTTTTGCGTTTTTCTGGCGTTAATTCGATTTTGGACGCTGGTATGGTAGGTAGGTACGGCAGGTGTATGGTATTCGTTAACGAGAGTTTCCCATGAAATAAAATGTTGTTGTTTACGTCATGGACTTAGCTTTACTTAGCTGCATACGCCAGCTCCTAAGTTTGTAACTCTTTTATAGGGGGTTAAGTGGAGTAGACACGACTTATTCGTATTCTTAACCGCAACAACATAACAAAATACGTGTATAGCGACCACACATAATAAGTTTCAGGAAACGTCCCCCCAGAGTGAGAGAGAAGGAGAGAGCTCAGTTTTGAGCTCTCAGCTCAGCAAATTAAACACGTGAGATCCATCCACGTTGCTGGCACTGGCAATCTTAGAACATCATGATGACAGTGAGGGGGAAAAATTGGATAAATTGGAAATGTTCAGTTCTATTATTCTGTTCTGTTCTGTTCAGTTCTGTTTCAATAGCCATCAGACAACCCGCTAAATTCCGGAACAGCCGAATCACATTTAAAATCCGGCTCGTATGCTTTCGGCGGCAGGATGCCCGCCGCCAATCCCAGCTTCCAACTCCACTGTGTTGCACTCTCCGTCTTCCAGGTCCAGTAAAACCAGCCTTGGGCCTGTTCAAAACTGTGCATTTGGGCCTCGGCGTACATCTTCAAAAACGCCTTGTAGTCGGCCGAGTATTGCGACGGGTCTGCGTTGGCCATCGCGCACGAACACGGCGGCTCGGCGCACGAGGGGGTGTTGACTTGCACCGCGCCGGCGCCGGTGTTGGTGTTGAGGTTGCCTGCCCAGCGGGAGCCGGCGCCGACGTTGTTCAGGTTGGGCGTGCAGTCGGTGTCGGCCTGCGACCATTCGCCGTTGATCGTGGGGCCCCAGCCCGTCTTGGGGTCGTTGGATACCGTCATGATCCCGCTCCAGCCGCTGCATGCCAGGTTGATCTTGTCCGAGTGCTTCAGCTTCAGCTGGCCGACGTTGAAGATCTGGTACTGATGCGTGTCGATCATGAGTTTGTCGTCGACTCCTTTCATCGTGCTCTTCCACTGGGTTAATGCGAGGAAGCCGTCGCCGAACACCAGTTGTTGGTCAATCCCGTTCTTCCGCACCAGGTCGATGGCTTTTTCATTCCACGAAATCACCTTGGTCGGGTCGTCCATGTTGATCATTTTGGGTTCGTTGACCAAGCCGTACAGCGCGACCACGTTCTTGTATCTGTCTTGTGCAAAGAACTGAGACAGCTGGTCGTGGATGTCGAGTGATCGCTGGCCATTTTTGTCTCCATCGGCACCGTTCAGCCAGTTGATGGTCCCTTGATGTCCACTATGAGCCCAGCCATTCTGCGAACCTGGTACGCCGTGCAGATCAAGGTTCACCCTCAGACCGTACTCTCGACACCATTCGATCGCACGAAGAAGGTATCGCCAAGAAATTTCTGGCACGAGCTGGTCGCCATCATACGTCTTCACCGCCCAGTAGCCAAAGGGAATGCGAACGTGGTCGAGTCCAGCGTCTTTGATCGCCTTGAAGTCGGACTTGGTGATAAAGGTTGCATAATGCTCTTCGAGCGTTCGGGCACAGTTGGCAGGACCGATCTTTTGGCATAACGTCCACTCGTCCACCACGTTGTCCGAGGCCGGAAAATCGAACATGGACGGTGTGATGAAAGGCTCGAGATTGAGCCAGCCACCAACGTTGGTTCCTCGGACCGGCTGCTGACCGTACTGCCATGCTTTGTTCAGAGGCGGAGTATTCTCATTAGCCCTGGCTGAATCGTCCCATTTCGAATTCAGTCCCATCACAGACAAACCGCCCACCTTTTCGGCTGTGTATGTGCAGTTAAAGTCAGTAGTGTCCATCCATGTCGATATGTCGAGGTACGTCCCTTTCGCGGATTCTGGAGTGTCGCTCGCATCACAGTCATTTTTCGGGCCAGAGCTGCTATCGTCGCTGGCCTTCGCTGCATCTCCTTGTCCTGATTTCTTCTTGTTTGCAATCACGGCCACTGCTATTATGATGATCAATCCCAAGATGCCAATCCCAAGCGCGATCAGCCATTTTTTCTTCTTGCTCATTCCTCGTTTCGTATGTTTTCGTGCTTCTCGTTTGTCATCATACTCGTCGTACTTGTCGTACCCATAGCCCGCCTCCTTTTTGTGCTTCCGATTGCCACCCCTACCTTCCTCCAAAATGGCACCGCTTACATTGCGGTTTTTCTTTCGTTTCTGTCCTTCACCTGACGGCTTTGCCTCTCGCCTCATTTCTTTGTATTGTTTCTCCCTTTTCTTCCTCGCCTGCCGTTTGGCGTCAAAGTCCGCAAGATCATTCTGCTCGTTCAGCTTGGACAGCGCATTAGAGCTCAACAGTTGCGTCCCACTGTTTGCCGACGATCCAGACGTGTATTTTGCCCGTTCTCGTTCTCGATCGTCTGGGTCGTACGATGCGGGTGGCTCGGAGATTTTGCGTTTGTGGTGTTCTCTCCTCCTCCGTCTCTCGCGTTCATCATCTCCATAGACTTCACGTTCACGGTCCCGCGCATGCGCTTTCTTCACAGGACTAATTGCGGGCGACTCTTTAGCCTTGGGACGTCTTGCCTTGGAGGCTCGTTTCTCGGTCTGCGGTGCTCGCCCTGCTCGTCGGCGCTCAAGCTCTGACCAGGCTTCTTCTTCTTCCGAGGACCAGTCCGAATAATCTAGGTCTCTGGACCGAGATCGGTGTCTAGTGGGAGAGGGCTGTTGCGACGGAAATGATGACGGCGGCGTTGCTCTGGCGCCTGGCGGTCGGGCAAAGGAGGGACGTGCGTCCTCGTTGGCCGCCGATGAGCGACGACGTTCTTTCGGCATGTGGGCTGAGCAGTAACGAGTGAAATGACATAGTACGCACTATATCGGTGTCAAGGAGATGCACACATGCCCCGTCCGAATCCGCAAGAAGAATATGCACCCATGTTGGCTACCTATACTTGAAACTTGTTAGTCCGCAAGTTGGCAGGGCAACAGGAAACTTAATCCGCCAGGATCAACCCCGGGGTGCCCGGGCCGCACTGTTGCGGGGCCACTCTAGGGCTCGGCACGGGGGAAAATGTTTCCTCGAGTCTTGATTCGTTCACAACTTTAAATGATCCATTAGTGCTAGAAAGTTTACCAGAGTATGGAAGACGGTTTATTCTCTATCCCATCGTTGGTCAAGGAACCAGAGTGTCGCGCTGTCAACTGCAGCATTTACCCAGCTGGTTCGACATCAGAACGGGTCTGCCATTCGAGTCAAGCGAGTGAGCATACCAGCTTTGTGGATGGATTCGAAAATTTATTGGACATGGACCCAATTTCAACACAATTTCATTGAAGAACGTGTCACTCAAATCAGCGTTGGCCAGCTACGCAACACTATTATATCGCTACTACTTATCGGATCGCTTTGCCTCTACGTCGCTTTCTTATCGTTACCCTCTGTTTTAGTATAGTCTGGTACCCCCTTCCTCTTCTATCTACGTGAAGGGTTCCACCCTCGTTGCGCAGCTGGCCAGCGCTGACCTAAATGAACTCTCGGGATCCTCAAAGCGTGTCGGTCTGTCGAAAAAAAAAAGGATGAGCACTGAAACGTCAGTCGTATGGGCTGCCTGCAAAAGCCGAAAATCCAAAATATTCCCTGAGGTCCTAGCTAGCTAGCTCTTGCACCTGGCTCACCACGAGATACGTGTTTCGTTCAGGCTCAGATATACAGTGACGAGTTTCAAAAAAACCCTGTCAAGGCTTAAAAAGCCTCTCTTGATGCTGCTCTTCTCGGTAAAAGAGCAGCGCAATGTTAAACTTTCCATCTCTATCTAATTCACCATACAGCTCTATGTTTCGACGGGATGTTGGCCCCTGATGGCACGGTCACAGGCGTAAGCCATTGCTGCCACGTTCAAGCAAGGTTCTAGTGACATTCTCGGCGGGTTGATGCACCAATGGGCAAATCCAGGCGGAGTTTCCCCTTCGCTTAGGTTAGGCTGAGCAATGACCCCAATAGTCTTCCCAAAGGCCAAAACCTCACTCCCCTCACCTGTTCTGCTGGCTTTCGCAAGGAAAGACAAACACGTCGACATCTGGCTGGTTTTGCCTTCTATATAAGCCATATGAAACGATTTGTCAAAGATTGATGGTGAGGCCGTGTGTCAGGCTGATGGAAATTTACCATCGAGCCTTATTTTCATTGAAATCTTCGGCTAACATACTACTACCCTAGATCCAACAAACAAGCCGATAAATTTAGGGGAATTACGTGTCTGTTTCAAAAGCCTTGCGCCGAATCAGCAGATGGGAAAAATACTTGGTAGCCGACTTTTCACTTTCGTGCGAGATTGTCCGGGCTACCAGGCATAACTTGCACCTCCTGCCACATGCCACCGAGGCTTTATTAAAGCTCATATCTCCTGACGTTATGCTCGAAGGGTGCGAATGGGAACTCAGACTCACCAGAGACGACATAATGTTGAGAATTGCTTGATCCGCCGAAACAAGCAGGTCGTTCTGACCCGTGTGCAAAAGGGGACTCCTTCGTTAAGAGTCGGTAGAGAATTGGCATTTCCCTCCTGACACAGCCTTATTATGCAGTCTAGTATGAAGGCAGGAATGAGCATGCTTTCTAACAGCATTTCAAAACTCCGCATTTACCATTTCACTTGTGGTAAGGTAAGTTCCGGCCCTCTTTGGTACAATGCACGGGGAAACTTTTGCATCTACCCCTGGAGCAAATACACCGCTAGAAAAAGTCAACACAAAACGGAAGCTGTGATAAGGATCTCTTGATACATGCATCAGCTAACTTAGGGCTACGTTCGTTTCGTCGTCAGTAACAGACGTCCGTTACTGGAAGTTAAAGAGTCGACGGCGCGGATCAGTGGCTTGCTGAATTGAAAAGTGCCCAGGACAGTACTGAGGATAGCGGATCAGAACGCACCAATCACTTATGCTCTTATCAGCCACTTTACGCCGTTTTATAGCTTATCTTGGTCGCGTAGTTGGAAGGGCTCGTTACTGATCACTACGAACAGTCTCACCAAAATTAGCTATTGACGTCCGTTACTGGATCAGTAACTACCGAAACGAACGCAGCCTAAAAGAGATGATACCCAACCTTCCAACTAGGGAAGCTCGGTCGTGCTTGGTCTTCTTTCCAAATCCCTGACCCTGGCTCGTCAAAACCTGCTTCAGGTTGGTGGCTGACAAATTCCGGGTGCCCACAGTGTATGGCCATCGCAGATTGCTCCAGTCTGGCTGTAAAGTTGTGAGGGTGCCCAAAGGGTTGGATCATGCGCTACGAAAGTCAACGAGTAAATGTGCATCAAATCCAAGGGAGTTTGCTGCAACCAAAGATGCATCGAGGATATTTTGAGGCTGCCATTTGTTAAGGAATGTTTTAGGATTCGTAAACGTCTTCTCTGGCAGGGGTTTGTTGCTTCAGAGGTTAAGCGAACCCGTCACGCAGACAACACCTGCAACTCAAGGTGGTAAAGTACATCTCGTGGTTGACGCTACAGAGCCAATCAAGCCCCAGAAGTTGTCCTGGAAAACACTTCCGGATGAGCTCCATCCTGGCAACCACGAAATTTCAAGCACTACTACTGGTGGACCTCGCCGTTTATCCTAATCTTGCAAATACATTGATATTTGGAAATAGCTCAGTCCTCGCTTCAGCTTCAACTTGCCGTCGATGTCTGGCATCCGAACCTGCGCTTCAAGACAACGAAGAGTGACTAGAATTTGCCGGCGAACTATGACCCCACTACTACTGACATTACTCGTGGGTGCGTCACTGATCGTCGCAACCCTCCGCTTTTACGCTTTCCCGCTTTCTCGTTTCTGGTAACCTCCCAACCGGTAACAAATAGGCCTAGATTTTTTGGTCGAGCACCAAAGGTCCAAAACCCCTCATTCTTCATAGTTTCTTCTGGCAACAAGACCATCAAAAATCGCACCCTTGAATCAAATCATGTTTTGAAACCGGACATGCTCTAATATATGGATTCTAAGACGTTCGACACCCCAATACAATTCAGGATCCTAATTGATGCGCCTCCGAAGAGAGCCAAAGCTCCTGTCATCGATGGCGCGAAATGGGAACCTCACCGCGAGGAAATCCGGCAAAAGTATCTTGACGAAGACTTTACTCTTACTCAATTGATCGAGCATATGAAGGATAAACATAAATTCCTCGCGAGGTAAGCCGCCGTCTGTTGCTAGCTTCGATACTGATTTTGAGTCAGCAAGCGACAGTATACGACGCAGCTAGGCCACTGGGATTTTCGCAAGATTGTCAAGAAGCCCATCACCCCTAGGAAGAGCTCTCCACTTGTTAGCCCAAAGTCTGGTCCGCGCATTCCAGCATTGCGACGGAAACAAGCTCGCCAGGATCTTGCGCAAAACAAGGCTGACAACAAACACGATCAATCGAACCAACAGGGAGGCTTCAAAGTACAAATCAAATCCACCTCACCTTGCAATCTTTCGGGGCCTTTTACTAGTCTACTGAGTGGCAGCAGCAGCGAAGACATTCGCATTGCTCTCACGTATGACGCTGATTGCCTCAACGGTGGCATTTTTTCGTGGAGCCAGTTGCGTTCTTTGGCTGGAGAGACTTGGAGTGCCACAGCTACGACCCTGGCAGAAGCATACAATGACTACATAAGGTGCCCTTCAGACAGAGAGTCCAACCCTCCGTCAGAGACCGGCGTGGATGTAACTAGGGCTCCGCTTTCTTCAGAAGAGGAAGCTAGACGCCAGAGTCCTGGTTCGGAAGCCTGTACTAAATGTAGACGTTCTCCGCTGGAGACGCAACGGATTTCGTGGAAGCAAATTGGGCAATTAGGAGGCATGGCGAGTTTCTTTCAGAGCATAGGTGAATCTGATCCAAGCCTCGACATCTGTTGGACTCTGCACAATCTGATTCGGAACGCTCTGAAGAATCAACAGTCAGCATGGCCGAGTGTCCAGTGGCAAAACATTTACCGGGCTTGGTTTCACACATCGCAGAATATATTATCAAGCATCGATCAATTCGAGGAGTGCTCCAACTCCCAGAGGATCCTATGGCGGCTCTTCCTGCATTTTTGCGTTATGTCTAGTACAACGCGGTCCGACCCAACTATTACAGTTTCATGGTTTCAGTTAGCACTACTGTCTGTTATGCAGGGCTCTCAGATGCAAGATATTACCCACCAATGCCACCACTGCAAGGATATCGTGGAAAGCATATTGCATGAAGAGTGTGCTAAGCACCCACCTCCAGAGCCAATCGCGGAATTCCTCAAACGGTACCTGAAAGCCTCCGAACCAGGAGAACATAATGACACTGCGAGACCTCGTTTCCAACGGGACTTGTCAAAACTTATCCCAGATGTAAATCAACTTCACGGCTTGATACCTGACCAATTGTACCGCAAATGGCTGCGGCTGCTGAGAGCATGCTCAAATGAAGTTAGTTCCGAGCAGTACAAGGCTTGGGCTCGAACGGTCTGCCGGAGTCTGTCTCGAGAGCTAGCTGACTCTACTGCACCCAAAGAGTTTGAGCAGGATGTTCTCCACGCATATTTGTTCATGCGAAGCCAAGACATAGCTCGAGATGACTACACTGTATCACAGGGCACGACAGAAGATGGCCAGATTGCCCATGCAGTCTCGTCAATCTGTGATGATATCGCACTTCTGCCCTCGGAGATTTTGCAAGTGGTAGCACGACAGACAGTGGCAAAGGGGCGAGACCTGCCATACGACTCCATGCTAATCCGCCATGCCCAAGGTCTTGATCAAGTCCGCCTTAGGATCGAGGAGACATGTGGACGTGAACTCCAGAGGGCATTTCCAACCCAATGGTACCGCTACTGGGATAAACAACATGCCGAAACCGTAGAAGCCCGGCAGAAATTCCAGGACAGTGAACTTGGGAAACGTTTGCATTTGTTGATCCAAGATTCGATATTCAAGGGCTTCCCAGCGAGGAAGGCCGTGATACCCGTGTCGCCAGAATCTGAGCAGGCAAACACCTGGGCAGCAGCGCTTAGCCAGCTTACTCTTGTTCGAAGCGCGGATGTCCAGCGCTCGTCGTGCGGAAGCGGAGATATAGCAAATTTCTTTGCAGGCGCGAGACGGTTCGACGACGCGAGTTCGTCCCCGGTCTCGACCAAAGCTCCGCTTCTACCGCCGACTGCTGGTCTCGCAGGACTGTGGTCACGGCCATCAAGCATACTGCGAATGAGTCATCTGTCTGGATCCTCCAGAGGCACGAAACGATTTAGCGACATGTCAATTTCAGGGGCCAGCTTGAAAGACGTAGCAGACGCAGCCTCGGGTTTGCCACCAGGCAAATGTTACGAATGTTCCGCCCCAGGACTGCTTGAAGTCATTGACGAGTCACAAGGCAGTATCCAGGATACAAACTCTTCTTCCGCGATTGGGAGCTATCCAGGCATGGGAAGTGCTGGAGAAGAAGAAAACCTCGTTCCACATCGGTCCTGGGTTGATTGGGACAGCGACGATGACGACAAAGATGACCATAACGATGATGCTGATGAAATCGATGATGTTGATAATGATGATGACGATTACGAGGACGATGAAGATGACAATGAAATTGATTGAATATACAACTGAAGCTGTAGGAGTCAGCGAGGAAGGCTACAGCATGTGTTTGCAAAAACATCTAGAGTTTTGTCGGAGCCCCTTTTTCACTACTTCCTTAATTACAATTTGATTGGCACCACCAACCCCGACACCACCAACATCAACCAGCAGAAGCAGAAGCAGAAGTGCAAGTTCATGTCCACACTCACATCAAGCGAAAGCGAAAGAAGAAGCGTATCAAGCAGGCAGCAAAGAATGAGGAGCACAGCACCACCATGAAAAATTGCCTACAGGACTATCTTGATAAGCTGCGAAGCCCACAGAATTCCCAGTTGTGTATATTGTATGGTGTAGTATAGTATAGTATTTTCAATTTTGTACGGGGGTAAAATTGTAAATTGTCCATTTCATGTTGCTAGCTGTGCGCCTGTCCCCTCCCCTCAAAAAATCAAAGGAGTTTAAACTAGATAGCAGACCGAGTCACAGTCACACCAAAAAGTCGGGTTACCTACCTTAGGTCACGGACTCACGGTAGTTGATAATAAGAATGAAAATGAACTAGGTAGGGGGAAAAATGGTTCCAATTTATCTTTACCCCATGTTGTACAATGTACGAAAAGTGGCACACAGCGACTATGTACTGTACCTGCCTACCTGACTCAAAGTACCCTACCCTACCCTACTAACTGACTATTACAACAAAAAGACTCCCAAGGTTGTGATTCGACGTAATAATCCTACTACTTTCCGCCTTCCCATTACACCCGACTTTTTATTACACTTAAAAGGAGGTTGCCTTTTATCTGAGCCAGGTACGGAGTAGTACTAAGATGGTGTGGAGGTTTTTGCTAACTCTCTCGAGTCTCTATAGCATCAAAATACCAAATATTCTAGGGTCTCCCCTACCAACAGGCTACGTCTACGTCTACGTCTACGTCTACGTCTACGTCTACGTCTACGTCTGCTTTTCTCTAGATAAAATTTCAATCAATGCAATGCAAAAAGGTTCCAGGTGGCCAGAAAAAGATGTTTTTCTTTTCTTTGAAACGTGCACCTACTAAGTTAAGTTAAGTTCAGTTCAAGCCCGGAGATTTTTGTTCGAGTTCGACTTGGTGGGGATTTTATTAGTCTACTTGACTCTAAAAGACTAATTCGTTTTGTTACAAGCCAACGTTTTTGTTGGGTCACGTTTCGAAACCCTTTTTCTGCTATCTCTTCCCCCCAATTTTTCAAGTTGTCCCCTCCGTCTGTGGGAATCAAACTAATAACTCTAAGGGAGGTTTTGCGTAAAAGAAGAAAGTGACCTCGGAGGGGGTGGCCACTGGTCGAAATCTGCTGTGCTCATCGAGAATGTTATGCTGATGTGGTGCTGCTTGTGATGGAGCTGAAGACCATCAGTTCTTCGTAGGAGGGCGGAGGGTCGAATAAATCTCCGTCAGAGGAGGGAGTGGTGGTGATTGCTTCTCGGAAGGCTGCAGTTGAAGCGCAAGGCAAGCTGTAGAGCTCGGGTGGATTTAGTGAGATACGAACGGGAGCATTTTCAGAAGGTTGCATTGAGTGGTCGGAGGAATGAATTGGAATAAAAGGATGTGGACTGGTGTTGCATGAGCCTAGTGACATCAGAGGTGGTTGTGGTCGTGGTTCTGGCCAAGCATAGGACAGAAGTCTGGTGGGGGTTTGGCCATCATGCAGTTCGGCCTGGGGTTGGCGGCAAGATTGGCAGATGTTGGTTTTGCTTTCGGTGGGGAGGTTCGGAGACGTAACCTCAAGACGATTAGATAGCTTTGCTTGCTCGACGTCGTAAGCTGGAGCCTTTGCATTGAAGTTGGTGCAGGATAGACACAAGCAGAAGGCAAGGAATAACGTAAGGATGCTCAGCATGAGCAGTAAGAGGACGACTAAGCCGCGCTCATTGTGCCAGACCGATGCCAGGTATTCTTTTGCTGTAGCCGACATGTTGTGGTTGAGGTGCTGGTGGCGTAAAGGTCGTTGATCTTTGGCGATAATGTCTGTAAAAAGATGATCTGGACTAGACGGAATACTCGTCGCTCGCTTTTGATCACTGCAGCAAGGTCAAATGGTTTGCTGCGAATTGCAATGCGGGGCGGAGAACTTGTGGGCCCCATGCTCGAGCATGCTTCACGAAGCTTGGTATTGTTCTCAAATGTGAACAATATAACTTCTGAATTTACATTCGAGGCGTGTCGTATTGTTGCTTAATCGAAACAATCGTTAACAAGTGACAACCGACCCAAATGTCATGATATTGACGAGCAACAAATGCTGACAAGGGTTAGTGGTGCCTGTAGCTCGATCAAATGCTGGAACACCACATGTCAGAGGAGCGCAATAGCTGTCAAGGCCACCATTTGAGGCGATTCAAGCGCTCTGAAGTGGCTCGTGGTGGACGGCTATATGGCCTAAGCATTCCGCGAGACGATAGCCGGTCGTTGATTAGTTGGGGGGGGGTGGGCTAATAGATAGCCGAGGAGCTTGTCTCTTTTCTCACGCAGGCATGGCTAGACAGTCGTCGAGCAGTGAATCCAGCGCGCCTCGTCCGCCGTAGCCCTCGACATCCCAGTCAAAGTCATCGTCATCGAGGTCCATCTCGTCGTCGGTCTTGAGATTGTCCACATGACCATTCACCTGAGCATATTCGTGGTCTTTATCCACCTTCCAATCGTCGTAATCGCTCTCTGTGGGCTTGTTTTTGAGCTCGAAGCCCAGCAAGGGCACGCGAGTCCACAGACTCGGGCCGACGTGGCTGGCCAGCTCGAAGTCGTGGGTTCCCAGCGGACATCGTGCCTTTGAGACAGCGGACTCGACGGGGAGCAGATCGTCGTCCCGGGTTCGTTGTAGGGTGCCGGCTTTGACGGCATCCAGTTCTCGGGTGACCTGCTTCTTGTACTTGTTCGTGAAGATACCACCACCAAAGACTCCATCGTGACCATTGCCCGTGACACTGTTCTCGTCTCTTGGACCGTTGGCTCGCACTCGCTCAAAGACGGTGCTGAGGAAGTCCTTGAGGAAGAATTCGGCGCTGGTGACGACGAGCTCGGCACAGGCCATGGTAGAGCCCTGAGGGATGGCCTCCTCGTAGCAGATAGGGACCATGCGGGCGTAGACGTTGGCGGCGTCAGGAAACTCGGCGGACTCGGTGAGCAAGGCCTGTTGGTAGCGCTTCTTGATCTCGGGCTCCCAGTTGGTCTTGGTCAGTCCACCAGCAGCGGCACCTCCAGTGACTTCGGGGACCTTGTACTTGGCGGCCAGGTATGCCTCTTCGTACTGATTCTTCTTCTGCGCGACGTCTTCGTCCGGCTTGGCTTTGCCGTCGGCTTCCGTGGTCATATTCTTCAGCCGTCGACGGTCGCGAGCATGGATGGCCATGACTTCCTTCTTTAAGCGTTGCTCGCCGGCATCACTGGTCACGGTCGGCTTGGTGGATGCCGCGGCAGCAGATTTGTCGGAAGCAGCAGTGACCCAGGCGGCAATGCCGGGCTCCGGGCTGTCTCTGGCCGAGTTAAAGGCGATTGCGCAAATGAACTTGTTGTGCAGGTGTAGAATGTTGTCGGATGAGTAGAGCAACTCGTCTGTCATGTCGCCGAACTCGCGGGCATGGAGGTCGCCTCGGGCAAACCGGGTAACGGCATCGAAGTAGATGTCCCATTTGTGGCCAATGGCATCTTTCAAGTCCGTGTAGATGGGCTCGAGGTCGACACGGGGATAGTTGGTGGTCGACTTGGTTGTCTTGGGAGCGGCCGACAGACTCTTGCTGCCCACAATCGAGGTGGACGTGTCTATCCTCGTCAGTGAGGCCGGGTTGAAAGTGTCGTCGAGCGAAGCCATGGCTGCGACACAACGAGGGGCCGATCAGGCGAGGGAGGGAGGAAGAAGGACGAGAAACAGAGAGAGCGGGAGAGGGAGAGGGAGAGGGAGAGGGAGAGCGGAAGGAGAGCGGAGAGGGAAGGGGCCCCGTTGGCTACCGCGCGTGTCGCTGAGGACGCTGTCGCATTTCCTGGTTGTTTGCATAAGCTGTTGAATCAGTGTCACTACCGGCCCGAGTAAAAGTCGTCCATGGTGGTGGAACAGAGTGGGCAGGATGGAGGATGTCATACTATTAGACTATGGGCGGAGTTTGGTTACAATTATTAGCGCCACTCTCCACCCCCGGTTTGGTGGAAGGCCTACGAAGTACAACGCGATTACAGAAAAGGCATTACTTAGGCACGGCTCAGGGAAGCTATGCAGTGTATTACTGGACATCGCAGTACCTGGCTGCAAATTCATGACAAGTCAAGCCCATGTGAAGTCCCTTGGGAATCTAATATATACAGCGAATGGTTACAAGGTGCTACGGACTTGGAGCGACGCTATTTGACCTCCCTCGCCTCAGACAGTCATGGCCATGGGCAAGGGCTCAATCTGGGCTTGGACTTTCCGCTGCAGCTCCGGCTTCCAGTTGCCGGCAGCAAACAGCGGCGGGTCGTCAATGTCGATCGATCGGTCAAGCTTGAAATACCGCACTTCCCATTCTTCGTCAATCTCCTCGCCCATGGCCACCAGTTCGTCCCACAACTCGGGGTATGCCTGCTTGGCCCACTTCTCCACCGCATCCTTGCGGAACTGCCACGGGATGGCATTGTAAAAGGTGCCGATGGTGAACGCGTCCGGGGCCTCACCGATGTCGTGTTGCATGTTCTCGACCAATTCGACCGCATTCTCAAACTCGCACTGGCCGGCCATGACGCCGACGTAGGTGTCATACAGGGACTTGGTGATTTCGAGATTCCAGCTTTGCATCACGGCAATGATTTTCCTGGCTTCAAACTGTCCGTACGGAGGCCACGTCTCACAGGCGCGCAAGGCCACCTCGAACGTGCTGTAGCTGGGGCCTTCACGGGAATCCATGATTTTGTAAAAATGGTCGATGATGGCCTGCCACGGCGTCTGGCAGGCAATATGCGCCAGCATGAGGCCGTTGCGAATGTGGGTGGTGAGCTCCACCTGGAGGTCGAGTTTGAGCATGTTGTAGACATTCTGCAGGCCGTCCACGTCGCGGCACTGAGCGATGCCCTCGAAGCATTTGGTGTACGCATCCGCATCTGGCCGAGCCGGTTCTTGAGGGTCCGCTTGACGCATGTGACTAAACACCTGACAGGCCAGGTCGGGCCGCTTGCGATCAAAGAAGGACTGCATCAGGGGCAGGCGCAGCGCGCACGGTGTTTCGGCAAAGGCCACTCGGAACAGCTCGTAGGCATTAAAGGCCCGCTGCGCGTTGATGGTGGGATCGGTGATGAAGCTGTGGAAGACAGTGCTGATGCGTGCCCGATCTGGTAGAGGGAGGAAGTCGAGGCGGTGGCGCAACAAGCCGACAGCGTCATCCAACTCGCCACGCACCAGAAAACAGTGGCATAGGCCGGCAATGGTTTCGACTTCAAACTCGGCGCCGCGTTCAAGAAGGTGGTCAGCCACCCGCATGGCGAGCTCGTGCTGTGGTTTCGTCCGGAAGGACAGGGCGGCAACGTACTGATTCAGCACTTTGAGGTCAAACCCGTCCTCCGGAACATCATGCATGAGCATCTGCTCGTAGGCTTTCCTGGCTTCATCCCAGTCTCTCTGGTCGATGGCAAACTGGAGTCGCACAGCGTGGGTCTTGCCGTCGGGAGGGAAGCCCTCGGCCTCTGCCAGATCTTGGATTGCCTGGGCCAGGGCAGGATTGTTTTGGGTCAGTGCATGTTCAATGACATCGTTGAAAGTGGTCATCGAGACCTCTGACCGGCTGGAGGTTAGCAGGTCATGCACGACGTGACGCAGGTTGTCGAAGCGAGGATCCTTAGCTGCGTGGTAGAGGATCAACGAGCTCAACACGCGGTCTTCATCCAGCTTGGCCGTGAGGAGATCGGCCAGCTCCTCGGCTGAGCTCATTTTGCCGGAGCGGACCAACAGGTCGAGCATGCGCCGGATGCACTCGGTGGTGGGCTCGTTGTTGGGAGTGATGGAAGTGTCGTACACGCGTTGGGCGTCAAAGACTCGGTCTGCTCGTGCAAATGCAATGACCAGCTCTTGGTGCATCAGCGGATCCAGGCCGTCATTTTCTCTCTCCCACCGTTCACACAGAGCCCAGAACTCAGCATGCCTTGCTTCGGCAATGAGACCTTTGAGAATATCGAGCATCAGATCCAGCTTCGGAGGGCGGTGCTGGGCGAGGGCCTTGTTCTTGGCCTCAAGCGCGGAGCCGGTGCGGGCCAAGATGGTGATGTAGGCATCTTCGGCTTCTTGAGAGGAAGCGTGGGCCTTGGCCAGCGAGTGGTTGACCAGCTCAGCCAGCGTTCTCACATCGCTTCGATAGCGTTCGCGAGGGGTGGGAAAGGACAAGGTCTCGAGCATGATGAGCAAGTCTTGCTCGACTAAGCCTCCGGGATATTCAGACAGAATCAGGTCTCTCTCCTGCAGGTAGGAATAGGTCTCGGTGATTAAGAAGATCTCGTTTCTGGTCAGCGGCTGCTGGCTCTCGTAACGGGCAGTAAAGAGGAATCTCAAAGCATCGCTGAGCTCTTCGTGAGGCGGGGCCCGCGAGCGAGAGGATCGAGCACGGAACAGATCGACCAGCTTGCCAACAGCGAAATCCAAGTTCCTGGCCGTGGCTTTCTCGCCTCGGAGGGAGCGTGGGACTCTGTCGCCGCCCCCCAGCAGGATGTCCAAGAAGTGTCTCCGTTGCTGGTAGTTTGCCGGGTGTCGCCAAGCGGGCAGGGAGGGTAGGGTAGATGGGAGTGGACGCCGTAGACATTCTCGAGAGACATACGGCCGGTTGGCGACGATGGCGCGGAATACCGCTCGGGTTAGATGTGAGGAAGCCCTCATTTTGAATCGACAATCAGATCATCATGGCAGCTGGGAAAAGTGAGGAAGCGACAGTCGACAGCACAGCCGGAGTTGGGGGTGTCGTTCCCGATTGGTAGGAAGACGGACGACGGTGGTGATGATGATGACGACGACGGGGGTAATTCAATTTGCCCAATTGAGATGGCCAAGAGACAGCATCAGTGTCGAAGCAAGAGCGAGCAGGAGCAAAGCGGGTTCTTTCCCCGACTGTGAGAAGCATACTGCACGTGGAAGAAATGATACGGTTGCGCATGAATGAACGCACTTGTGCTAGGTATTGCTACGGTTGGGTTTTCGGCACTGTTGCTCAACCTCCAAGCCTACACAAACCGTGATTGATGGGTGCATTGTTCTGCTATTCCAGCAACGAGGGGAGTCGGAGAGATGGCAACCAAGCACGCACTGGGCCGGTGGGCAACGGGGCCCGGTGGTCGACCTATTGCACGATTGGCGATGCCGATGCTAAGCACATCTGGAGCTCGCTTTGCTTCGACCAAGAGCGGGCTGCGCAATCGAATCGATACGGAAAAGGAGCAAGAAATGCGGCAGCTGGAGCGACTCTTCACGCGAGACTGGAAGGTGGGCGATGTGTATGCACCGCACGACCTGAGTGCAGCCGAGGCGAGGAAATGGCGGGCGAAGAAAGCGCCAGAAACAGATGCCTTTGATGTGCTGGATCTGAATCCGCTGAACTGCTACAAGGTGAGACTTATCCGGCTCGATCACAATCTGGTGTGTCCATTGACCGAACTAATCTCCTGCGCCAGAACTTCTCCATCATGTCCGAGTATATCACCGAGATGGGCCGGATCAAACCTCGATCTCAAACGGGATTGCGGCTCGTCAACCAACGACGCCTGTCCAAGGCTATCCGACGCGCCATTGCCCTCGGTCTGATGCCCAGCGTGTATCGGCATCCCGAGATCTTGAAGAGGGAGATTAGTCAGGACACGAGATACTAAGCTGGCCAGCCAGATGGAGCAGCAAATATAATCAAAGTCTGGCAGCCTATTGCATGTGCTTCAGTACTGGGCGATGTGGATGAGGGTCAGCAGGCAACCACCATTCATGCAAGTCTGCATAGACAGGCAACGTGACACTCGAGGCAGAAGCAGAGGACGAAATGCCAGAGACGGTACAGGCCGGCAGAGACCAAGCAGCTGCAAGTTCAGTTCAATGTAAATTCTGGTCAGCAGGCCGAGGAGTCTATGTCTCATCCTCTCAGCAAACCAAGTTCATCATGTCGAGAAGTAGTGTTGGGGAAGTTGGCATTTTTAAATGGGAGCAGTGGAGGAAAAAAGCCGGAGCCTAGGGTGGAAGGCCAAGAGGAGGCCGCTACTCTCACTGCTTACTCTCTGCATATATATCATGGAACGTTGATGTCATTTGAAGGACCATGTATTGTAGCATGTATACCATTCAGTCAATCACTCGGTAGATTGCTTTGCTTGCGTACAGTACATCTCATGCCAGTAGTGGATTTACGCAATATTCCGTCTCCTGTCCTCCTCTCCTCCACTCCCCCTCTGCTTCCCTCGGCGTGCCAGTGTCCGGTTTTCCGGTGCCGAGTCCCCCACCCACACCACCAGTCCCGTCCATATACACATTAACCCCCAGCTACTCGTCGTCATGTCCATTAGCACAGGTAAAGACGAGCTTTCTATGTCTTCCGCAGTTCCGGTGTAATAATACTGATTGTGGGAAGACAGCATCTTTGCCGCTCTCCCCACCACCACCCGAGGCCAGCCATCGCCGCTGTCAGCCGATGCAAAAGGCGAGCGCATCGCATACGCCTCGGGCAAGTCCATCTTCCTGCGTTCCATCGACAACCCGGCAGTGTCGACACAGTATACCCAGCATACCGCCCCGACCACCGTCGCCCGTTTCGCTCCCTCGGGCTTCTACTGTGCATCTGGAGACGCCTCAGGCATTGTGCGAGTGTGGGACTGCTCGCCCAACGGCTCTGGCATTACCAAGGGAGAGTACTCGATCATCAACGGCCGCATCAACGATATAGCTTGGGATGGTGATAGCCAGCGCGTCATCGCCGTGGGAGACGGCAAGCAAAGATATGGTCATTGTGTGACAGCTGACTCCGGCAACTCCGTCGGCGAGATCAGCGGCCACTCTGCCCAGGTCAATGCCGTGAGCATCCGACAGCAGCGACCTCTGAGAGCAGCGACGGCCGGGGATGACAAGAACCTGGTCTTCTACCACGGCGCACCCTTCAAGTTCAACGGCATCCCCGGTCGAGGGAACCACTCCAACTTTATCTACGGCGTCGGCTTCTCTCCTGATGGCACCCACCTGGTGAGCGTGGGAGGAGACAAGAAGATCTATCTGTATGACGGCAAGACCGGCGAGGTGAAAGGCGAGATCACCGACAGCACCGATGGCCACAAGGGTAGCATCTTCGGTGTCTCCTGGTCAAAGGACTCCAGCTCCATCGTCACCTGTTCTGGCGACCGCACCGTCAAGACCTGGGACGTCGAAGCTGGCAAGGTCACCCACACCTGGACTTTTGGAGACACAGTCAACATCGCCGACCAGCAGGTAGGTGTTGCTTGGCCCAATCGCTCCGACGGCACCATCATCTCGCTCTCGCTCTGCGGCGACCTCAACTACCTCAACCAAAACTCTTCCACGCCGACCACCATCGTATCCGGCCACGCCAAAGCCATCACCGGGCTGAGTGTATCGACTGCTGACGACAAGCCCTCGCTCTGGACCGGCGACTACGAAGGCCGGCTCTGCGCCTGGGACACAGCCACAGGCACAGCCGAGACCATCGAAGGAGACGGACACACCAACATCATCTCAGGCCTCGCGGCCACGACCCAGCCCATCCACGCCCAGATCTACACTGTCGGCTGGGACGACAAGATCCGCACCGTCGACGCCACCGCCCACACATTCCACGGCACGCCGACCAAGCTAAGCTCGCAACCCAAAGCAATCACCTGCACCAGCGACGGACTCATCGTCGTCGCCCAGCTCGACAGCGTGGCAGTATACCGCGACGGCAAGGCAGACGGCGAACTGCCTCTCGCACCCTCATCCTCACCTTCAGCCCTAGCCGCACACAGCACGACCGTCGCCATCGGCAGCTCCGAAGCCAGCCTACACCTGTACACGGTCAAACCGGGCTCATCCCCACACCAAGCCGGCTCCCTCGACCGCATCTCCGCGACAGCCATCACCGCCCTCGCCTTCAGCCCCGACGGCTCCACGCTGGCCGCCGGCACCGCAGCAGGCAAGATCTACGTGTACACGATCTCCTCGGGCATCACCGGCCTCGTGACCGGCTCGCTGTCCCTGAAGCTGCTGACGGACCGCTGGAGCGCGCACACGGCCAAAATCACGTCGATCGCGTTCAACCCGGCCGGCACCCACGCCGTCAGCGGCAGTCTCGACACCAACATCTTCCTGTGGAGCATCAAGGAGCCCGGCAAGCGCGTCAAAGCCACCAATGCCCACAAGGAGGGCGTGAGTGGCGTTGCCTGGTTAGAGCAGGGTGTCTACAGTGCGGGGGCCGACGCGACGGTGAAGAAGTGGAAGGTCGCGCTCTAGAAAACTGCCAAATACACATGCCCTTACACAGACACAGACACACAGAAAGACAGACAGGCAGACAGATAGGCAGGCAGGCAGACAGACAGGCACAAACACGCGCTTACAGACTTACATCATCTCGTCATACCTTGGATGGCTTCGGGGAACATACACCAGAGCACAGAACATGTTCCTGCAGAACGGGAAGCTAGGAACTGTCGTTTTCGACATGAGTTGGTGGTCCCAGCAAGTAGAATAGACCCCCCTGAGTAAAACGTCTCTGTATGTCCACGTCTACCATTTTGTTATTTATTGTTCATGTTCACTTTAGTCCTGCCTGTCTCTTACCTCGGCCTCGGGTTTTGGTCTTGGGTCTGTAGGACCACCAAAACACTTTTGTAGGGTAGGGTAAATACCTTCTCGCAGGGTACACTATAAAAAGTAGTAGTAGTAGTAGTAGTAGTAGTAGTAGTAGTAGTAGTAGTAGTAGTAGTAGTAGTAGTAGTAGTAGTAGTAGTAGTAGTAGTAGTAGTAGGAGCATCCTCTGGAATTCCCCTATTTTGGCTGAGTCTATATGAGAAAAGTTTAGGAGTGTGTCGTGGTGTTTTTAATGTTCCATCCCCCATGCATGTCTAGCTACTCTCTCTCCCCCCCTTCCAGCCGAATCCTTCAAGTCTGTCCCTGTCCCTTCACTTCCACCCCCGCCTTTACTCCGCGGCTTCACCAACAGCAGCACAAACAGGCCGACAATGAGCAGCACCAGCAACAGCATGATCTTGCGCTTGGTGTAGCGGCGCTGGTAGTTGGTGGCCACCACCAGCTCCTTCTCCGCGCCCTTGACGTCCACCACCATGCGCTCGACATTGTAGTCGATCCGGTCCAGCAGCGTGCCCTGGTCGATCACCATCGCCTGCAGGTCGCGGAAGATGTCGCTCAGCTCGATGATGCCGCGCGCGATCTCGTCGATTTCCTGCTCGCGCTGCGCGATCGCTGCGTCGTTGCTGCGCTGCTGCGCCTGTGCCTGTTTCTGGTGCTGCGCCTGTTTCTGCGCCGACTGCTGCAGCGTCGAGCGGGAGAATGAAGCGTCTGTGTCGGCGTCCATCAGCGCCGGGTCGCTGTACGGGTTTTGTGCTTGCTGGCTGTTGTTGCCGAATCCTGATACTGGAGTGCCGGAGCGGCCGCCGCCTCCACCTCCTCCTCCTACAGACCCAAAGGCAGGTGACTCGTAGCCGCTGAGCTGGCGGAGCTTGTTGAGGTAGCTCGACTGTTTCTTGCGGAAGGTGGCGCTGACTTCCTGCACGCGTGCCGCCAGCGCGGTCTGGATGTTTTTGGCCATGGCCTCGTCGCCGCGTTGCAGCGTGTTGTTCTGCCGCGCGTCCTGCACCATGCGTTCGATGCGCTGAATGGCTTTGCGGCATTCCTGGAAGCCGCGGGTGATGTCTTGGGTCAGAGCCTCGATTTCCATCTCTTCCCGGGCTTTGACGTCTTCGTCGTCGAACCCTGGGAGCACGTGCTTGGAGTGCATCTTGTCGAGCTTGGCGGCTTTCAGCGTGATGTCTTTGAGTGTGTCGCTGACTTCGTCCTGGATGTCGATCCAGCGTGGCGGCAGTATGTCCATCTCGATCACCGCGTCACCGTCGTCTTCGAATGCCCCGCGTGACATGAGCCCGCGGGTCTCGTCGGACTCGGGAGCCGCGAACCCATCCGTCGAGTCGTTGACTCGTCGTCGCTTGGAAGGGTGATGGGTGTAAGACTGGCGGAAGGAGATGTAGCTAGCACAGAGATGTGAGTGACCAGCAGCAGGAGAAGGAAGAGAAAGACACCACGTACAGATTGGTTCTGTCCCTCCACATGTTGGGCTATCGCTGCTCGAATCCAATGATTTGCCCCTGTCGTTGTCGTTGTCGTTGTCGTTGTCTCTGTCTTTGCCGGGGCCTCGACCTCGACCTTGAGCTCGTCGTGAATGTGCTCAGATGCGGTGGGAACATGATCGGAAGGTAGACAATCGCATACCCTGGACTCTCTAATGTGGTATTACTGATCTGGACGAGCCTTTCATCTGCATGTTATGGGCCGGGTTACAGTTTGATGCAGTGCTCCAGGTGTTTGAAATGCCGTTGAAAGTCTCTAACAGACGTCACTATTAATAAATTGCACGGGCTCATCCAAGCTAAGGACACATGGCATTAATAGCCTAAGGCCAAAGCCTAAGTGGCCCCTGGCCGGTGCTGGACTGCCGATTCAAGAGCGCCTAATTATTAGGCTGGAAGCGGCTTCGGAACAGTAACCCCAGAGCCACAGCCCTGCTCGTGGTGATGATCATCATGATTGGCGCATTTGACAGCCTCGTGACCCCAGGCCAAGGCTCTCGTTGGCTCCTACCGTGACTTTTAAGGATCACCAAGTCCCTCAAGTTTTTCTCCCTTTCCGCTAAGATAGTCAAACACGCGGTTAGGTCTGGGAGGGCAAAATGTCGGTTTCTAGCGGTCTCGCTGTCGAGGCGAGAATAGCAGAGATCCTCGACGCTGCCAGCCAGCATAATAATGTGAAGCTTGAAAGAATTCTCAAGCAGTACAAGTTCAAAGATGTCGATGCAGTGGACGTGCAAAATGCTGACGGCACAACTCCCCTTCATGCTGCCATCGCTTCAAGCGCAAGCAAGCACCTCAACGGTGAGTCTGAAGCAGAGACTACTGAGTCAGCAGGTTGTGATGTCGTGCGTATGTTGCTCGAAAATGGTGCCATATGGAACCAGCTCGACAATAACAATGAGACGCCTGGCTGCATTGCTTTCAGGCTAGGCTTACTACATCTTTACCAGCTCATGGTGGACGCTGGAGTGCGGGCAGAGGTGCTCCTGAACAGGTTGGAAGGCTACGAGATGCTACCTGACGAGGATGTGGCAGAGGACGAGAATGAGGCCGAAGCGGAACCTGGCACCGAATTACCGGCTCATGTGAGTGTGGATAGTGAAAACACAGATGCAGTGCCAGACTTGGTGGATGCCACTGCTGCGGCAGGAGATGTCAACAGCACCGACTATCTCTCTTCTGATCTTGTTCTCACACGAGACAAGCTTTTGGATGGAGAACAGAACGGCGTAATGATGGCGTGGGAATCAGACATTATGAAAAGATCGGTGGACCTGCTTCTGACCCGGCCTGGTATGCGAGTGCTCAACATCGGTGCAGGTATGATGATATTCGATAGCTTCGTCCAAGGGCATGCGAATCATCCTGAAAGCCACCACATTGTCGAAGCACACCCTGACGTGCTTACCAATATGGAATCGCAAGGCTGGGACAAGAAGGCTGGTGTGACAATCCACCCAGGACGGTGGCAAGACATTCTACCTCAGCTGGTCGCTGAGAACCAGACTTTTGATGCCATCTACTATGACACCTTTGCAGAGTCCTACTCTGACTTTCGAGAGTCCTTCATAGAGTACGTCTTTACTCTTCTGGAGCCAAATGGAGTATGGTCCTTCTTCAATGGCATGGGTGCAGACCGGCAAATCAGCTACGACGTCTATCAAAAAGTCGCTGAAATGGACCTCTTTGAAGCTGGCTTTGATATCGACTGGCACGACATGAACGTCCCCGAGCTCGATGCAGAATGGGAGGGCGTGAAGAGGAAGTACTGGAACGTGAAACAATATCGTCTGCCGGTCTGCAAGTTCATGTACTAACTTACCATGCCGGACTTTGCGACTTTTCCGTCTTTGTGCTCACACCTGCAGCTGCATCGTGTCGGGGTGCGACTCAATGGCCCAAACTTGGACCTATACGAGATTCTCCGCGTCCCCCGCACCTTTCATCCTCTAAAAATCATTTGCCGTGCGAAGGCTCCCTACCAGAGACTCCACCAACTTCCACGGCAAACACTCGAGTGACTAAGCGAGATTATGAGAGTCGTTAGTGATCCTGCATGCAGGCTGACCAAGACTTATCTACCAGCCAGCTGACCAAGATTGTGGAAGCCCGCACAGCAAATCCCAATCCTGTCCTTAAGCACGCCCTCAAGTCAAGCTCGATGGGAGTTCCATCAGCGCATCTGTGACCCATAGATCAGTTCAAGCATTTCGTTCATTTGAGATGGCACCAGGCAAAGAAGAGAAGCGCTCGGCTATCGTCACCGGCTCAAGTCGCGGCATGTATGTATTCTGTCCCTCCTGAAAGTTCTATTCATCCGTCCTAACGTTGACGCTAGAGGAGAAGCAATCGTCCGTCGGCTTGCAAAGGAAGGTTATAAAGTCACAGTCAACGACATTGCTGCAAACAAGGCCGGCATCGATAAGGTCGTCTCTGAGCTCAACTCAGAATTTGGTGAAGGGTCTGCCATAGGCGTGGTAGCAGACGTCACAAAGTCCGAGGAGGTGGAAAGGTTGGTTGCAGAATCGGTGTCCCAGCACGGAGACTTGACTGTCATGGTGGCCAACGCAGGTGTTGCGCAAGTCCAGCCCGCGCTTGACTACAATGATGATGACGCCCGCAGCTTGTTCGACGTGAATTATTTCGGAACCTGGAACTGCTACAAACGCGCTGCGAAACAGATGATCAAGCAAGGACCCGTTCCGGAAGGTAGCACCGGCTACAGGATTATCGGTTGTTCATCCATTGTAGGATTCAAACCTTTTCCTCTCCTGTCCCACTATTCCGCATCCAAGTTCGCTGTCAGAGGTCTGACCCAGGTCTTTGCCATGGAGATGGCCAAGCACAAGATTCAAGTCAACGCATATGCTCCAGGCATTGTAGGCACTCCAATGTGGGACGTGGTTGATGAGAAGCTCGGAGAGATTGAAGGTCGGCCACGCGGCGAGTCGGTAAAGAAGTACTCCAGGGAGCTGACGGCCATGGGGAGGATTTCAGTCCCAGATGATGTCGCCAAAGTGGTTGGGGGCTTCCTCTGCAATTCGGACTCGGACTGGGTCACTGGCCAAAATATTTTGGTTGATGGTGGCATCGTCTTCACCTGAGCTCGTAGTCTCAGCGAACAAATATCATAGCACGAGTCCTACAATCGTTTTGCTATCAAGCAAATCCCGTTAAGGCTTGTAAGAGGTCGATTCAAAAGATTATTAGGACGTCCAGTGTTTATTGTCTGTTCTTGTCTCCCCACAAATCAAGTTAAACTCGTTATCTCTTCTACTACTAGTGCTGGTCTGGAATTTGCTTCCCAATAATTGCATCGCCAAGAGTTCCTGTAACAAGAACATCACCGAACCTTACAACGATCAACACAGCAGGTCAACTATCCGAATCTGAACCAATTCACGCCGAAAATACCCTCACAGCACCCGTCCAACCTCCTTTCGTGTCCTCTTAGCTAGCCATGTGTATGAGACGCCAGTGTCCGCTCTGCAGTACGTTGCCGCCTCTACCCCCACTATCTATCTACCACCTCCGAGTCTTACAAGCCCTTTTTCCAAGAAGCGACATCCGAGACCCCACCTTCCCATTTTATTTACCCCTTTGCTCGCTTTTTCCTTTCCTCAAACTCATTTTTTACATCATGTTTCATTCTCCTTTTTTTCATGCGCTCTCCTTCTCTCTCTCTGAGACTCTCTCGCATCTCCTTCACAAAAACCAGTCTTCAAATCGCCCCAGCAGCTTAACTAACGCAATTTTTGCTGCTATTGCGGCAAAATACAGGCAAAACTACCTGGGCTGGTTGTGGAATGCACATTCCCATGGCCGTTGATCCGGTTCTGGAAGCGGACCGCTGCACGTGTACGCCGAAAGTGCTGGTTGACGGAAAGGAGTATCCCCCTGCTGCGGGGAAGGGTAAGAAGGCCGCCGTCGAGGGAGATCCGAGAGTGCGGGTTGCGTATGAGGAGTAGCTGTGAGACTGGGCGCTGGGAATGAAGGAGGAACTGAAATCTGCAAGTGGGGGTTTGAGAGCGAGTTTGGATGATGGATAGGACGGGAAGAAGGAAGAGGCACGGGCAAGGGCAAGGGTCGAGAAAGGAAAGGAAAGGAAAGGAAAGGAAAGGAAAGGAAAGGAAAGGAAAGGAAAGGAAAGGAAAGGAAAGGAAAGGAAAGGAAAGGCATGGGAGCACTGCAAGGGTTGCGCGTTTTGTACGCTGCGTTGCAGCGAGACGACGGTACGGTAGCTAGTTGCTGGCGCTTGGAAGTCTACGTAGATGAGTCCATGAGGAATTTACTAGTCAGAAGGAGATATCTGGTGAATAAGAGAATGCAATTGGGGGTCCCGATGTTTTACGGGGGAAGCGTCCCGTGAATAACGTTGGAATTAAAATACAATAGCGCCGTCGCCTTCTAACCTCTGATACGGGTCCTGTGCACATATTCAAAGCCTACTCCCTTTTATGTATGTAGGCCAATCTTGTAGTGTTGGGGGTTTCGGGCATTTTCGTAGCTTTCATCGACAGAGTCCGCTGAGAGCGCTTCCATCTTGGTATGTGGTACTAAAGATAGCTTCTTCTTGGGCACATTGATGCCAAATCCCTGAGCGCCAGATCTTCCAAGTTTGGGTCTGGTGGTCAAGAGATCAGCGCTGTGAGTCTGAAAAGGGACTGGACTGGATCGTCAGGATGGCTGCGTGATTTGATAATTGACTTGGATATCAACCACGGGGGTGCTTCACGTGGATGTGACTCCACATTTTCAAGACGGTCCAGACTCGGAGGCAGGAGGGGGACGCGATTCTCCACCAGAGGATATTCCTGTCCCACGAATGAGCTCGGCGAGCTCGTCAGGCGTGTAGCGAGGTCGAAACAGCGGTCCGATGTGGCGGTTTGCGTCTTCGTGTGGAGGAGGAGGATCTGGATGTTCGGGGCCTGGCCCAGGCTGCTGGGTTCCGGAGCCTTCGTCCACTTCGTAACCTGGTAGAGCTTGGTCTACCGTGTAGCTTGGGGCGAGGCCGACGTCGTAGCGCACGTTCACAGGCACGTTCAGCTCGACCTTGTAAGTCTTGCCTCTCAGTCCCTTGCCCGTGAGGCTCATCTGTATCCACATCGAGTACGTGTGGGAAATGAAGGATGTTCGGAAGGTGGGCGTCAGTCCTGCTGTCGTTGACAATGTAAGCCACAGGTCTTGAGTCGATCTCCAGGTGTTCAATTCGCCCTCGTCTACGGCCGGCTTTTCCCACTCTGTCCAGTTCATTTTCAACTTCTTGAGGGGCAGATGCTTGCTGCGAAGATGGAAGAAGTCTTCCGATGGTGCCGCATCCTCTGGTCGATTGTTCGGCTGGACGGCGACAGTAGAGAGCGACTTTACGAGCCATGCCACGTTGCCTTGGATTTGTCCAGGCGGGTCATTCGCCGCACCGACGGTATCGATGCTACCGTACGTCACTGTCAAACGCACTTTGGTGGCTGCAGCGTCGTTGCGAGTTTGGAAACAGAAAGGCTCTGGGTCCTCCGCCTCAACTATGATGTGGGTGTTAGCTTCGTGAATGCTTTTCCTCCGACTCGACGTAAAGGGCAGCGAGCGTGTTCTCTTCAGCGGTACGAGGCTCATGCGCCGGTGTTGTGTCACTCGCTCGCTGATCTCGGGCATTGGCGACGGAACTTGCTGGTCATCGAGTGCTACCCAAATGCGGATCTCCTGCTCGATTTTCTGCTTCTGAATGTCGCCTTTGAAAAGAACAGCTTGTAGCACGTATCGGATGTTGAGCAGCATGGTCGGACAGTAGTCCCGAAACGAATCCAGCGTCGTCTCCGTGTCTGATGAGATAAGCTTTAGCGATGGTGTCAGCTCTCTCAAATCGGCAAGTGTTTGGACTGGCAGTGGGAAGGAGAAAGGAATTCGTCGACCATGAACACTTGACCGCTCATATTGACCGGCCTCAAGAGAGAACGTGTCAAACAACTCCAGCACGGTTACCGTCACGACCGGCCGAAAGCCCACCATTGAGAATGCATAACGAGAATCATAGATATTCGCCGGTCGTCCACCGATATTAAGCAATCCAAGGCTGGCAACCCCTAATAACCTCAATTCAGCTGTCAGCTCCGGAATCTCGTGTGCGATCGACTCATTTGCCTCGATGCAGAGATGGCCCGACACGGCTTCATTGCCAAAGAAGATGGGAGTGTACAATATGTCATACGGATAGCGTGCAAATCGCGTCGACTCGGGATATTCAAACCAAACCTTCATCTCGCCCTCGAGATCCCACTCCCCTATCTCACGAAAGACACGCACCAACCTAACTTTGGCGGCGTCATCGTACAGAGTAGTGAACAACATTACAATTTCATGGTGTGGCAAGCCGCACAATGCAGGGTCATGACAACAAAGAATCCGTGCTTCTAAGGGTTTAGTCTCATGTGACACAAGTGGCGCGAACGACGTATTCTTTGACACGCAGTTGGCTGTGCACAATTTGATGACCTCAAGCAAAATGCGGGAGGGAGTTCGGCAAACTTGCCCCAAAATATACTCGGCTACCCCGGCTGCCTGCTACCTTCTCTGAACTCGAGATTCCCTTTCACGCTGCAAACAGCAGAGCAAGTGTATTATCTAAATCAGACTCGCAACGGGTCGCCATTCGTTCGTTCGGCTGACCGAAAAGTCCAAGCCCCGCGTCAGGGTGTATAAGAGCCGAAGATAGGGAGTGTCGACCTTGGATTTCTCTGCAAACCGGACCAGGTTTCCTAGGATTGCTTCCACCTCGATTGGTCTTCCAGCCTGAATATCTTGCAACATGCTTGGAGGCTTTCCGCCCGTTGTCATTCGTTCGATATGGCGCTTCATGTGATCGTGTATAGTCTCATCTGTGATTACATTATACCCAAGAGCGGAAGCCACTCGACCAACCTCTCGCATCACATCACAGGCCATCGCAAGAGCGCCATTCGATGAGCGCAAGAAGTTTGCATCATCGCACAGAGTCAACGCACATATGGGGTTCAAGGTTGCGTTAAGTGCAAGCTTATACCATTTTTGGGACTGCACGTCATCGTATGCCACACAGGTGGCGCCAGCTTTCGCAAAAAGGTTGGCCAACTCCTGAACCTTTTCTTTGGACGTAGCATTTTGCGATGCAGGATATGTGCCGATTTCGAAACGCTCCAGAGGTGTGCTATGCTCAACCACGGCAGGTTCAACCTGAACCACTGGCAAATAGACCACGCCTGAAATAAGCGTGTTCTGAGGATATGCTTCGATGTACGCTTCTTCAATTCCGATTCCATTCTGTGCAAGAACAATCGAGCTTTCAGGACTGACGACATCTCGGATTAATTCGTGCGTCGTGGGAAAAGCTTTGCTGCACACAAAGATATAGTCGTACGGCCCATGCGGCTGAGCAGCTCCTACTGAAGACACCGTGGTTGGATGGTAGCTCCCGTTTCCCCATTTCTTAGACCTTATCACGAAACCATTCTTCTTGACTTGGACATAGTTGGAGCGACAGACTACTGTCACTTGTGCCCCAGCCTTCGCAAGGAACCAGCCGTACACGCTGCCAACGCCTCCGGCGCCAAATATCAATGCTCGAGTCATGCTCGAAGTTTGGCACAAGATCGAATAATATGCTGAATTGATCACTTTTAGGCCCTGAAAGCTCGTCTGCAATTCGGTAGCGTCAACCGGCGAAGTATACTTTTCGCCGAAGAAACAGAGGCAGGTAAGCCGACCAATGAAGGTCGCCGTTCGTTAAGACGCCGAAGCTGCGGGCTCGGCCGATGACAAATTACTTCAGAGCCCTCTCTGCGAGTAATTGGTCAACATCGATTGCACCTCCGGCGAGATACTTCAAGCTGCGTCCAATGTCATGCCCAAAGTCCACCCTTTTTGATAAATGGTCGCGCAGCTGTGCTTTCCATTGTGCACTGGCCTTCCCGCCATTCCCATCTTTTGCCGCCTCCTTTTGTCGTCGCTCCTTGTTGCCTCCCCTCCCTCGGCGGTTTCGTTCTCCAGCCCTGGCAAACTCTTCACTATCATAATCCACTCCAAGGTCCTCAGCCGCTTTCCGAAGCCAATTATCTTCTGTCCGCGTATGCTCTTTGTTATGTGCCGACTCGACAACTTTCTGAGCAAGCTCTATTCGAGGCGCGAGCTGTCGAAGAAGATCATTTGGTAAGTACAATCTGGGTACTATCTTGCTGACATCCATTGTTGCTGCAGAACCTGAGTCGGTATGAATCTTTGCAATCAACTTTATCACGCTGCCAGTTTCATCCGGAGAACATATCAAGATGGAGCTGCCGGAAGCATTGACACGTGCGGTTCGACCAGAGCGATGGATATAGGCGTCAGCAGTGCGCGGAACGTGGTAATGGACAATCGTGGTGATTCCTTTGATGTCTAATCCGCGCGCTGCTACATCTGTTGCTACCAATACGGACGTGGTCAGTGGAGTATCGTTCGTTCGGGTGCCAGAGAATCGTTCGAGAGAGCGGAGGCGCGATTTCTGTGGCATATTGCTGTGTAGAGGCGACACGGATGTTGATGGCATCTCGAGATTCTGCAGTAAAGGGACCAGCCTTTTCACAGCAGACACGGAGTTGGTGAACACCAGAATCCGTGCAACGCGCCTATTTGCATCAACTTGTGGCTCTGCGATTTGCAACTTTCTTCTCTTGTCGTGGTCTTGTAGTAAGAGTGCATAGAGATACAGGTCCTTCTCCATCGCCTTGCATTCAAGAAGTGTCTCGGACAGATTTTCGGCCATTTGGGAATCGGGGCTTGCATCGAGGAAGATGGGCCTCTCAGCTTGTTGAAATGGCAGTCTGTGGATCAAGTATTCCATCGATTGCTTGTCCGACAGCAGGCCATCATTTTGGTCTCTCCGCTTGGTAGACTTCGCCGCAAGCTTCTGCTGCAACCCCTTGTGGAAGGTCGCCGAGAAGACAAGGGTTTGGCGTCGCGGACTGTCATCCAGTTTGTCAACATTCTCTAGTTCTTCGTTGAACACCTTCCGATCCAGCGCATCCGTGATCTGCTCTAATTCTTGGAAATGGCCCTCACTAAGCAAGCGATCTGCCTCGTCAATCACAAGAAACTGAATCTTCTTGAATTTCGCAAGCAATTCCGCCGAACTACTGATTACTTCCCATAATCTCCCTGGTGTGGCGACCACTATGTCAGCGTTTTCTAGCTGCCTTTGCTGTTTGAGAACCGACAAGCCTCCGGTTACGGTGGCCAGCCTTGGGTGAGAATCAAGCCCTTGACATATTTCTGTCAAGTGTTGAGAGATCTGGTGTGCTAATTCGCGAGTTGGTGCTATAATCAACGAGGTGGGTGCATGAGTGGCAGGATTTTCCGAGCCATGCATGCGCGACTCCAGCCAATGCTCAAAGATCGGGATTCCATACGCAAGTGTCTTCCCGGAGCCGGTGACGGCTTTACCAATGACGTCTTTTCCTGTCATTATCTCTGGGATCGTTAAGCGCTGAATGTGCGTGGGCACTGCAAATTTCAACGAGGAGATCGCGTAACACAGATGAGAAGAGATACCAAGACTCCTCCATTGTGAAACGTCGATATCTAGCTCAGGCGCATCATCATCCAGCACATTGAACTGAGCGTTATCCGATAACCCATTGCTTTGTCCATGCTCGTCCAAATTTTGGTGTTGTTTTGCCACAATTTGACCGGGTACAGTTCCCTCTGCCTGATCATGGGATGTAACGTCGTCACCGAAACCAGTCCACTCGTCATCGTCAGATCCAGATCCAGAGACTTCAGCAGCGTCAAGGTCTTCTTGCTTTGCTTGGAACGATACCTGACCAGTCTCGTCACGCGTCACTTCAACATCTGACAGCTCTTCTAGACCAAAGAACCCTTCCGCATCGTCAAGACGCTGTGAAACTTGTACTGGCTTCCACTTCAGTTTGCTATCGTTAACAACTGTCTTTCTCAGGGAAGAAACTGGCTTTGTCGTCTTGAGACTTCGTTTTCGCGGCTGCAGCGGAGCCACCAACCGCTTGCGCTTCATTTCCGAGACTTCAGTGCGACTGATGCAAGCCTAAAGAATCGCCTGAAAATGAATTTATGAATTTATGAAATCTTAACGTGTTAATTGGGAAACTTTTTTTTTGGAGGAACTGTCACGCTAGCCTTTTTCGGTATCGCACCAATCAAAGAACTTTGTGTCCTTCTCATGGCAGATATTCTATCTGCTCATCAGCCTAGAGTGACTCAATTAATCGTGATATTGTCGCAAATGCCAGCCACCACTAGACGCGAAAATTTAAGTGCGAAAGAAATTTTCACCCGCCAAAGATTCTCGAAAATTCACAAGTGCGAAGTTGGCTCTGGTTAGAGGGGGAGACGATTCGAAACGCCTGATCTACATCTGAGTTGAGATCGAACGCGACTGTGACTATGGGTAAATCGTCAAAAGACAAGCGCGATGCTTACTACCGTCTTGCAAAAGAACAGAACTGGCGAGCTCGTTCAGCGTTCAAGTTGATCCAGCTGGACGAGCAGTTTGACCTGTTCTCGTTTCAAGAGCCAGAGAAGTGCACCAGGGTGGTCGACCTATGCGCCGCTCCAGGGTCATGGAGTCAGGTGCTATCAAGAGTACTCATCAAAGGAGAAAGCTTCGGTCGTCGAGCATGGATGGAGAAAATGCAAAAGCTCGTCGACGAAGTCAAATTGGCATCGGATCTGGGTCAATCTTCCGCGGAGATGGACAGCACGGCAGGTTTGGAAGCTGTACACGCGCAGCAGAAGCCTGAACTGCGGCCACGAGATAATGTCAAGATTGTGGCGATCGATCTGCAGCCCATGGCGCCGCTGGAAGGGATCATTCAACTTCAAGCGGATATAACGCATCCCTCTACTGTTGGCAGAATGCTAGCGGCTCTGAATCCTGGTAAGGATGAGGCAGACTTTGAGCTTGTGGATTTGGTCATTTCGGACGGAGCACCAGACGTTACTGGCCTGCACGACCTTGACATTCATATCCAATCACAACTATTATACAGTGCGCTTACTCTCGCAATTCGTGTACTGAGACCCGGTGGGAAGTTTGTTGCCAAGATCTTCCGCGGTAAAGATGTTGACTTGATCTTTGCCCAGCTCAAGCTACTTTTCAGATTAGTTCACATTGCAAAGCCCAGGTCAAGTAGAGCGAGCAGTATCGAAGCATTTGTCGTCTGCCAGGACTACACGCCCATCCCTGACTGGCAACCAGACCTTGGCAAACCGGTCAATGTACCTCAAGAGTCGAGCGCGGTCACGGAGGAAGATTTACAGAAGCTGCCAGAGCAACAGAGGACTGTCAGAGATGACGGCATAGTCGAATTGACGTTTCCCAGGAAGGAGGCCCTCAACCTGCGGCAGCAAAATCGCTGGATCGCACCATTTCTCGCTTGTGGCGACCTTGATGCATATGATGCGGATGCAACTTATACACTTCCCGAGGGCTATGTCAGCCTTGAGCCTATTCAGCCCCCAACAGCGCCACCGTACAAGGAAGCAATCGAACGAAAACGTGCCGAAGGTGGCATGTACGGGAAGACAAAGCACAAACAAAATAAATCTGAAAAGGGATGAACTTGTCTCATCCCAAGACAAAAGTGCCCGGTCTTCATTTGGCCCGGGTGATGTTAATAACGCACCGAATTTGATTACGTATTCAAGATGTTGTGCCAAGTCCTCGGTTCCGACATTTTGGTGCATGAAGCGGACGATGTTCGGAGTGCCCTTTCACTGCATCAGGATGCCGAAACTGGATGTAGACGAGCTTTCAGGGGACCGCAACAGGTGGATGGCCTGACGCATGATTGTTGTGCTATTCAAAAGTGCCAGCGATCAGTGCCTTTAACCTTGCATCTATAGCGTGTATTTCTTGGGCACCTCGCCTGGGTACGTACTCAGCGCTGATCGGCGAATCCTTACGGCGAAAGCCTTGTCCCGCAGGCTCAAAAAGCTTGCCGAGCTGGCCAATAAGCCTTAGTCAGCGAGTGCTTGTCCAGATCACGTGCTAGTTTCGAGGCTTCGGCTTTAAGGCGTCTCCCAGTTTCCGCCGGGGACGTTTCTGCAGCCGGCACGGCGATAGTGGACACCTCGTCTGCAGGCCACCCGGCCGCGCCAAATATTCCGTTCCCAACCAAATTTCCTGCATAACCTTGGCTCCGCACGCATGAACGGGTGCAAAAGTGCCCTACTGATGACCGATGCCTTGGCCGTGTGGGTTGGGGTTGGGGTTAGGTTTTGCGTTTGCGTGTTGCGTTCAGGACACCCTCAGCTGGACTAGGCCTGCCCGTGAACTCAGACTTGCATGCACAAATGGGAAGTGAAATAGAGAAGCCTGCGTGAGCCTGGCAATGGATGATGACAGATATCGTTTTTCCCAAATCAGTGTCTCGGCCGCAAAGTTGTCCGCACCATTCACAAAGCATCAGCCTGCAGGCCACGCCAGTTTGCGAAGCGAAAGCCGTCCCTTGTACGGAGTTCTGGTCGTGTACACAGACGTGCAATCGCTCGATGCCATTTGGCAACTCCGAATGGTGCGGAGAAGCTCCGCAATTACACTGTAGCGAATAAATCTGACTAGCCTTCGAAACTCTGAGGGTCTGTCTTCTTCTTCCATGCTAGCAGAAGCGATTTCACAAACAGCCATATGCTGTGTATACCAGCTTCAAGTTCGCCAAGCATCACAGCCACCGTGACAAAAAGCGGTGCCAGTCGTAGTATAGTGTGCCCAGACTTTCAGATTTCCACAAACAGAAAATGTCAGAATTTCTGCGACTATTCCTCAATCATGCAAGCGCAGAGGGCCAGTCCGTTTCGGCCCCAAACCCATTTTAAGTCCAAGCTCGCTTCTCGTTTTCTGCCGCTTGCTACGCGGAGCTCGCGACAGAACCCGCTAAGAAACGACTAGTCCTCAATATAGAAATCTTGCAATTCCCCACCACTCAGTAGTTCGCTTCGAGTTGGTTGGTGCATATTGGGGCTTGCCTGTGCAGGAAAGCTTTTTAGTGTAGTGCCTGCCTGAAGTTTTTTCATAGGCTCACGTTGGGAGCCTGAGCACGCTTGGCTATTTGAGGTTTGGTCGGGGCACTTTGGTTGAAGCTTTGCACCATCGTTCATGCAGAAGCCCCGCGTCACTAGCCGCAGGAAAATTTTTGGACAAAGTGTTGTCTCGATCAAGGTATTGTGTTTTGCGAGTCAGTCAGCATTTGATGGGTACACCGAGAGTCTTAGGTTTTCACGAAAGCATCTATTGAACGGAAAGAGAAGATATGATGACACAGTTTGGATCAGCAATGTTTGTTGTTTGATTTGGGTAGGAGCGAGTGTCAACTCTTTCTCGCCCTTTCTGGTACATGTTTCCATGAAACAAATCTAAAGCTAGGTACCTAGAGCAGTCACCTGCAGCTATTCTCCGTTGCGTGAGCACCCTCGTATTAGAGTAATATCTTCGCCCTGCTTCGAAGCAGGCGGAAATGTAGAAGTATCGAAAGCAAAATCCGTGAACAAGTAGCTCACTGGATTGATAAGACAAAAAGCCAATCAAAGACCCATTTAAGGCTGGCTCGGGTGAATTGCTGCAAGTCGAGCGGCATGTGTAAGCCTTCGTGCTGGACCGTTCACCTTTGAGGTTGAAAAATATTTCATAATCGCCGTAACACCTTGCTATCGCTGAGGTTTTGTGAAGGATAAACATCTATTGTTAAAGTACATGGTGGAGACAGTCATCATCGGATCGATTGATCACAGGTGATATTGCGGTGATCGGGCTGACCGCGGTGATGAGTAGATGACTTCCTCCCCATGTCGATGATGTCGTCGTCGTTCATCCTCATAGTAGAGGCTCCCTCGTGAGCGAGGCTCTCGATAGTGTTTTTCGTCATGATATCGTTCTGCACTGCGAGGAGACAGGCGACTTGGGCGGTATCGCTCGTTGGGAATGACAATGGTGGGATGTTCGTGTTTGCGTGGCTCGGGCTCTCTAGCCGGAGGCGCCGGGTGATGTACGATCTTTGGTCGTGTCTCCCTTCGTGCCGGGTTGGTGATATATCCAGCATTCAGAGCTTCGAACAACACGCTGACGTACTTGAAGTCCGAGGGAACAAGTACCCTGGTCAGCTCAGATTTCTGTTCCTTGTCGATCACCGAGTACACCTTGCCGAATCTGCAGAAGAAGTATGGTCCCATGTCGACCACGTAGTTGTGGCCTCGAGAACAGAGTGGCCTCTTGGCTTGCCATGAGTTCATGGAGCTGTGGCATGTTTCACAGTGCTTGACGTGTTTGTGAAATGTCCTCATGACCTCTCTCTCATCGCACAGTGGGTCTCTAGCACCCTCTGGCGGGCCGAAGTTGACCTTGCGTGCCATTTTAGCTGGTTTTGGAAGTGGTGATGATGTTGGGGTTGATGCTGGAGACACAAAGTGTCCGAGCTCTGGTGTTGGAGGTCGATGAGTAGTAACAGGCGTTGCTGCGATCGTTAGACGGTCAAAGGCCTGTTGTGCCACTAGCTCATTCGACTCTGGGTAATAGAAGTATGTTTTAGTCCTTAGAGGAGACACCGTGTGGGCTTGTTATGGAATGTTGGTGTGTGTGCTCCAGCAGGTTGATTACTGCTGGGTGTGCTGAGCTTTGTTTGAATAGGTTGTGTTAGGTGAGTTGTGTGAATAGATAAGAGGAAGAACTCTGTGAAGCTCAGGATTTCCTAGAAACTTTATACTATCGGGATATGTATCTCAGGAACAAAAGTTCCCAAAACATCGATGGCCCTGGTGGATTGGCAGGCAGCGATTAAGGCTTGCATTAGAGTGGGTGTGGATCGTGCATTTTTGCCTGGACTACTATTACCTAAAGAGGTTTGTGAGGTCCCACTGACCGCTCGAACGAAGCCCACTGTGACGCGTTGGGTGGAGTGTGCCGGGGTTAGCGGACAGCGGTAGGATTAGAGACGCCTGTCATTCTCTGCTTTCGAGGACCAGAGACCAGTTGTCCCGAGTCCGCATTTGTGCTGCAATGCCAGAACGGCCGTACCACGAGGACTTGAATGCATTGACGCGCTTTTGATTCTGACATGACCTGATTTGGCCATCGTCAAGAGCACTCGCGACATTCCAACAATTAACGGAAGTGAGTCACGATTGGCATCAGACCTCTCGATTTGAAACTGGTCCGCAAACTGGCTGGCGACACGCGCGATGGCTTCGAAGCAGGGACCAGAATCCTAAGTAGTGTTCACTTTCATTTTACACTTTGGGTCAAATACAGATTCACGCCGGAGACCTGTTAGACGAATAGAAACGCGTGTTGAACCTATACGGGCCAATGCCTCAACGAGAGCGCTCGTGATGGTTCCAGAGGCGAAGCAGCTCAAGCGAACCGCAGCCGGAGGAACAAAACCACATGATATCCACGCTTTACCTTTACAGAAGTTCCACCTAAGCCCTTTGTGGCTCTAGGCGGCCTTGGTGGCCCCTACTAAGCCTCGGCCCTTGCAAATACACCATTTCCCCGCCATGCCTGCGACTGTGCAATGCTTTGTCGTGATGATTACACCGCCGCTCTGCACAATCTCCCAAAACGTTCATCCTATCGCAAGACAGAGCTCGTGTGGGTGTCTCAGAATCTAAGTATTGCGTATGTCTTTAGCTTCCTACACCACGTAGCGGAAAGTCTCCGGTACCTCGAGGTCATTCACGCTCATTACACCTTCGTAATCCGTGCATTAGATTAGCCAACCGGTCAACCATTCACATCATTTGTTCGACTCTTGTGGACACTTCTGATGAGTCGAATCAGTGAAATCAGCCTTAAGTGCGAAGACAAAAACCTTGGTTCTGGACGATGATACCTTGTACTTTCGGCATCGACGCTTTCCCCCACTATGCATGAACTGAATTCTAATTCTCTTGGCCGCAGTCGCTAAAATGAGATGACTCTTCAGCGGCCGCATCGGCAGCCCGTGACGCTTCCTCTTACTCCTCTGCGATGCTGGGCGCTCTTGTGGTCGCTTGGGTGCGTAGTGATCGTCCTTGGCGGGCTTCTGGAAGCCCATGCGACTTTGCAATGGTACCATCCTTGCCATTCCAGAAGCACGATTTAGGAAAGCACAAGGTGAGTGTTCCCTGCTCATGTGATCTATACCATTAGACTCGAAGCTCAACGACGTAAAGCATATCCTACCTACAGTGAGGACAGTATGCAACGTTACAATCATCCCTGAGGACGTGATTCTACCCAACCATTGTCATTCCAAAGGACTTCTGAGCCTCACTTTGTGCTGACCGCTGATTCCAATATTGAGTTGCCTGGCGATGACAAACTACCTCATGGCTACCATCACATGTATAATCTTGGTATCCATGGATGATCCATCACACAACACGAGCGCCTGAGATACATCTTATTGAGATGATTTAGTGTGACGCTAGGTCGGTTGCGCTCGGCTCTGGTGGTGACAGATTTCCTCTTTTGGCCTTTTCAGCCTTATCATCTCGGGGTCTTCCCCATCTCACATCCTGGAGTGATCGTCGTACGCTTGCAAGGTGCTTGACGTATCGATAGCACCAGGTGGTTTCCAAACATGGGGCACATGCTGTGGGCACGGTTAGCGACACTGAGCAGAAAGATCAACAAAATCCACCGAAGCCACCCCACTATGCTCATCATAATCCTTCTAGAAACGCAATTCATCCGGGTTCTTAGGCACTTGCATGGCAGCCGGACTCGCAACCACCAATCATTGGAGCTCATCCCCTGCATCAGCAGGAAATGGCTGCCTTTTCTAATAAGTGACGAACATGATCGATTTGAGTCAGAAACACCTTGTGCCACCTGCGGATAGTTTTCCGCAGTATTTGGGACACAGACACGTCTCCCACACTGCCGTGGTGTCACCATGCGAGGATATCCATCGCAATGCGCTGGTCTGCTGCAGCACTTGGTACACTACATTCCTGGTGAACGTGGAATCTAGTGTTAGTGTAACAGTACAGATGACAGGCAGATGGATCCCTATCCACTTTAGTTCACGATAGGTTACCCACTAGCACCCACGTTGCCGAGGTGGCCATCTAGGATGTCAAAGTTGAAGCCGAAACAGTTTTGACAAGGGATTTTTGAATTCTAGGTCTATAAGGACCATGTGAATTACCTAGATATTTCCACTTGGTCTTTGCTTACACCGCATTATATCATGATCATCAAATAATTCGCACATCCGCCCCTTCAATACCGACTTTGCCTGCCAAGAACTCCAGGGCTGAAATAGGAGGGCGAGCAGCGAAGGTATGCGGGAAACATTGCCCAAGCTGCTGTGTTTGAGCCCATGCAAGGCCGGGAGTTGAGTAAAAATGATTCCGGTGGTGGCGCGATTTGAGGCAAGACTCCACAGCGAATATTGGGAAGATAGAGTTCTCGTGCCAGAAATACCTTGCAGGTGTGTCTTGACAATGGGTTCGAGAGTGCTCGGGTAGCAGAGGATATCGTCTCAGTGCGGCGACAAGATGGTATGCTGCGTGAGCTGCCAGGGAGCGTTAATCGAATGGAAGAGAGATGCTCGCGGTTTGGAGGGAGGTAGCATTGATGGAATGTGGGTTCGATGTGACTCATAGTCGACGCCTGGGGTATCTCTGAGAGCACCTGCTCTGGTGCAGGTCGAAATGAAGCGACCAGATATCCGCACAACACCAATTTACAAGAAGCGATTTGCACCCCCTTGATTACTCCTCCCGGCCGTTCTAACCCGTGAAATTGATATCCGTTTCCCTGCGTGCACCCTTCCGTCCTCCTCACTGTCCCTCGTCTTCCGCCCTCACAGTATACGTCATCTGCTTGTATATCTTACCGGCTTCCCGATCATCGTGACGTTCGTCAAGTATGTACTCTTCACTTTCCTTCGGTTCTCCCCGACCACTATTTTGACTTCTGAGCCCACCGCCGCTTACCGTGACATTGTGGTTGCTCGCGCTGATCGTTTTCCGGCTTGGTATGCCGAACTTGCTACGGCTTCCAGAGCTAGTTCCATACCCTTTGCTTGGATTTGTGGTGCCATAGCGTGAGAACGTTTCGCCCCCGAGACCGAATCCAGTGTTGAAGTCCTTTGCGAAGGGACGAAGGGTGATGATGGTGGCGGCGCAGAGGGAGTAGGACATTTCCAGTTCTTGGAAGATGGTTATCAACACGGCCGACTTGCCGGTGTCGGAGGAAGGAGACAGTGAGCGAGAGATGTAGTAATGTCGGGCGGCAGCTAAGGCAATGACGCTATAGGGAAAGAAGTAAGGTTAGTTAAAGGGTCTGGATATGGGAGGTTGAGCTTACGGGGCTCGGAGCCACAAGCGACCGAGGACGCTGATTTTGGCAGCGGGTCGCATTTGGAGAGACCAGATGAAGTCAATGGGGAGCACAAGAATGATGATTTCCGTGGCAATGTCGAAAGCGGTCGACACTTGCCATCGAGTATACTGGAGCATTGTCTGTCAGTGGTGTGTTTGACGGGTCTGCTGGCTGGGCTTTCAACTCACCTGGCTTGGACATTGCGGTGAGTCCCGTACAATGTGCCAGTAGAATTGGCCTGTCAATCCACAGCTGATGTTGAGCACGAACAGTGTGGCTATTCCAAGCAAGATTGTGATGCCGAGGACAGCGTATATGGTATACATATGCCGGCCTGGCTGAGCAAAGCGTGAGCTTAGGCCAATTGCGGCCACCTTTGAGACGTAGAGAGTGAGGAAGAAGAGAATGACACCTGCAAGGCTGGCCTGTATTCATTGAAGGCCTTGTTAGCACGTTGTGCAAGCCTGTGATCAAGAGACTGCCCGTGACCACCGGGAGGGCACGAACCTGGTTGAGAGTGCTCATATTTGCACTAGTCGAGAGAGATTGGGACGCTCTCCCGAGACCATTGCCAAGACCCACGTATTGCGTGGCATATTGTCCCAAGGACAGTACCTGGACCTCTTTGTCAGTGATGGATGATAGATTGTTATTGACCGCGCAAAGGACGATGATGGCAATGCCGCCGCCGGTGGTGGTGATGTTGGAGGTGACGAATGCTTACTGTTGCGACCAATGCGCTAACATCATCTCGTCCGTATGTGCGAGTTCGGATGCGCATCCAAATTCCCACCACAAACAGGCACAGAGTGAATGTCATACACAAGGAAACGACGACTTTCAAGCCGTTCGTCCGCAATGTGTCAGGATCATGCACAACCGTCATCCTGAAATTCTCTCGCTTCCGAACAGGACGTAACAAAAATGGTTCCTCACCAACGGTAGAGAAAGTTGTTAAAATGTCGTCCTTGGATGGCGAGAAAGGATCGTCTCAAAGGATGTTACCCGTATTATGAAGTGGAAAGGGACGACATTCTAGAGCTGGCCATTTGCTGGGCCGCCCACCTGCTCCTGTACACTCGCGAAGGACCTGGGCGCCACAAACCTTCTTCGAAGTTCACTGCAGGCACATGGCGCAAAAAGTCGCGTCAATTTTTGACAAACCAACCGTGCCAGATAGCAACGGAGTCGTGTGGCTTTCGCCATGGCCGTGATTTCAAAAGCGCAAGGTGGGTAGGTTGGCAGACTCTGTGCCAAATTCAGGGACCGGCAAGCCAAGTCTAGAGCCTGCTCAAGTTCGCCCCACTGCGACTCGTGTTTTCTCGTATCCCTTCAGTTAGTTGCATGAGGCCAAATCGCCTAAACTGATCACGGCGGTATCCACTCCGGAAATCGGGCGGTGTAGCGCGTTGTGTGGTCAAGTTCGGATCTGTGGGAAAAAAGTCCCCGACTCGAGTCTCATTCGCCCTTTCTCCACCTAGATCTCGACTCCTGCTCAAATATTGGTCTGACGAGTGGAAGCCAGCGGCAGTGTGGCTTTTTCCTCCTATGCCGCCCGCCGCTTGCACGTGCATACCGTGCATACTTCTTGCAGTAGCTCAACACCTCAACAATCGCCGTTTGCTCGGGCATTGTGTTCAAGTGATATGTCGAGTTTCAGTTGCAAAAGACACAGCGCAGAAGCCCATTAAAGACCAGTTGATTCAAAACCATCCGACTAGTGGTTCTGCTGAATTAATGCTTGGCGAAGGCATAGAGCCCGGTTTCGAGCGGTGCCGGGCGCTGGCTTGGGTGCCCCTTTGCTAACTGCAGAGGTTTTCAGGTCCAAAGCTTAAAACCTTTGCTTATTCCCACGCTAGAGGAATTCAGTTTCAAATGGCGCCGTTGAGCTCGTCAATCCGCTGATACATTGCCACCCCAAGCAATCTCCACGTGTTCGAGACTTTCCCTACCCTTGCGCTGCTCGAGACCGTCCCCACTCACGCTTCCACTTGCTGTCGCCATGACCGGGCTACCGGGTTTCAAATTTCTATTATTTCCACCGTTTCTACTGTCCTCGTCTTTTCTCGTTGACCCTCACCCATACCAAGTCTATTGCTTTGACATTTTTGTTCTCACATCGCAACAATGGGGGACACTGGAAAAGACGTCTCGGTCATCACTGAGCTCCACTACGATGAAGGGGACGACTTGGTGCAGAAGCAGAAGGGCGGTACTGTCCATGATGCTGAGGACATGTCTCGTATGGGCAAGAAGCAAGAGCTGCAGGTGAGATGCTGTGACGCTCTGCCAAACTCTTGAGAATCATGAGCGGCTGACAGCGACGCAGAGAAATTTTCGCTTTATAACAATTGTTGGTTTTGTGATGATTGTGCAGTCGTCCTGGGAAAGTGCACTATTGTGAGTTCTCCACGCCTCCCGCATTAACTCGTCCTAACCTTCGGCTTATATAGGTCGATTGCTTATGGCCTATGGAACGGAGGCCCTGCTGGCCTGATCTGGATGACTGTCTCCGTCATCTTCGGAACTGTGGCCTTGGTTGCTTCGATGGCGGAGCTGACTTCGATGTTGGTACTCTTCGTTTCTCATTCGCAGCTCATGCATATTGATCAATATCAGGGCGCCGACTGCCGGCGGTCAGTACCACTGGGTTTCCGAACTTGCTCCTGCTAGCTATCAGAAGCCTCTGAGTTACATCATCGGTGCGTGATCTACGTTTGCCCAGCAGACTAGGATTGTTTCTAACTTCCTTCACCAGGCTGGCTTTCCTGTCTCGGCTGGATCACTGGTGTCCCTTCCATGGCACAGCTCACGTCCACCCTTATCCAGGGACTCGTGCTATTGAAGAGTCCCGATGCCAACATCACCGCACTTTGGCAGACCACGCTCATGGTAATGGCCTTCACCGTTGTCACCGTTTCCTTCAATGTCTTCCTATCTCGCTCGCTTCCCACAGCGGAAGGCATCTTCCTAATCGTCCATGTACTCGGCTTTTTTGCTTTCCTCATTGTCTTCTGGGTCATGGCCGAACATGCTTCTGCCAAATTCGCCTTCACCACTTTCATTGATGACGGCGGCTGGGGAAATCGGGGACTCTCGACTCTCGTGGGCATTACGACGCCATTGTGGTCCTTCCTTGGGCCAGATGCCGGCGCTCATATGTCTGAAGAACTCAAGGATGCCTCCAGTGTCCTTCCCCCGGCTATGATTTGGGGTTGTGTCGGCAACGGGCTCCTCGGTCTGGGCATGATCGTCACCTTCGTCTTCTGCATTGGAGACATAGAGGCGGTACTCAACTCTGCAACTGGCATCCCTGTGATCCAGGTCTTGTACGACATAACGGAGTCCTACGCAGCGGTGGTTGTCATGATGGTTCTGTTGATCCTGTTGTCACTGGTGGCTACCATCACTTGTGTCGCATCTGCATCTCGTCAAATGTGGGCATTCGCTCGAGATCGGGGCTTTCCTTTCTCTGACTATATCGCATACGTAAGTTTCGTGTCCGCTTCTGCGCACATGCACACTGTTAACGCTTGGACAGGTCCGACCTGGCTGGGACATTCCCGTCAATTCACTTATCATCGTTCTGGGAGTGTCGCTCGCCATGACCTCCCTCAACTTCGGCTCCCCTGTTGCCCTCGGCGCGATCATCTCTCTTTCGAATGCCGCTCTCCTCATCTCCTACATCACCTCAGTCTCCCTCCTTCTACTCAAGCGCATCCGTGGTCAGCCTCTTCTCCCACGTCGCTGGTCGCTCGGGAGGTACGGTGGACTCGTCAACGTCATTGCTTTGATGTTCCTCTGGATCAGTTTCGTCATGAGCTTCTTCCCCTTCTCTCCGAAACCTGCTCCGGCGGATATGAACTGGGCCATTGCTATTTTTGCGTTTGTTATTATGGCGGCTGCAACAGACTACTACGTCAGAGCACACAAAGTGTTTGTGGCGCCTGTGACTTTGGTCAAGCATTAGGTTTACAGTTCAGCATAAAGTTTTATCTGATCACCTAGACAGCTTCGTCGAATTTTCTTATGGAATACTGGCGCAACACTGGATATCCTCTTAGCATTACAGGGATCGCCGGGGTGTGGCATTTTCGACTATTTTATCCGCAAACTGCCACTCTTGACGTACATGTCAGAAATAGAAAGCAGGAAGCGATAATCAGCGCTTCCAAACCTTACGTATTAAACTGCTTACACAGCGGCGCAATTTCAGGGGGAAACACCGAATATCAGTCATCTCTCCTTTGAAACCAATAGAACGATTTCCTGTCTTCTTGTATTTTCCTCAGTCCCCAAGCGCCGTGAGCAGCTTTTTGAATCTGCCACCCTGATCTCTTAATCGCTGTCGTACCTCATGAACGAGCTCTTCTAGGTTATCTTTTGGTGAGGAAAACACTGGCGCTAGGCAACCGTTCATTATGTGATCCGGACCTGTTTCTATGGATATGGGAGACCACAACGACAGACCCCTTCAAGTCTCCAGATAAAGGATCAGGTAAAGATCTCCAGACGAGTGTTCTTTGAAGTATTAAATAACCTCTTCCACATTGGCTTCGTAACAATAGTAGTGACAGCGACTATGGCGTCCCAACGAACACTCCCAACTCCTCATCACCCAGCGCTGTTCCTTGGACCTGCGCCAACCACACCAGGCTTCAGTTTCGTAGGCCGGGTATGGCACATCACAGACCCTCGAGTGAAAGGCGGCGATTGGTCTGGGAAATGCACAGCAGTGGACCAGGCAAATGGGAAACATGTACTGACTTTGTGGTAGCTACGGGCAAGGGCTGGGGTGGGAAGATCCCCGAGGGTTGGTCGAGTCAGCAGGGACGGCAACTGGCGGAGTTCGGATATGTCGGAGTTGCAGGTATAATGACGCTGCAGACGCTCCTTGCCGGAGATTTGAGGGCTTGCCGGGCCTTCAATAGGGAACAGGGAGCCAAAAAGAACCGGAGTGGCAGAGGTGTGAGCGTGTTCATTAACGGCGGCAGCAGCGGTGTGGGGACGTTCATGGCGCAAATAGCGAAGCACGCAATGAATTGTGATCATGTCGTGGCGAGCTGCAGCGGAGCAGACGTCGACTTGGTCCGGGGCCTGGGTGCCGACGAAGTAATCGATTAAGGGAGCACGAGCGTGGTCGAAGCGCTGAAGGGGTGGACACACCGGAATGGCGGGCGAAAATTCGACTTGATCCTTGACAATGTCGGTGCTGATCTGATGCTGTACTGGCAGTGTGATCATTATGTCAACCCTGGAAAGGAAGGAGGGAAGGATGTCCTCGTTGGAGGTGGCTCTCAACCAAGAAGCTTTTCACGTCGCAACGCGAGATGCCTGCCCTGTAAAGTGCTTTGGCCCGATCTCGCTGCAGAGTCCCCATCAACTGACCTGCCTCATTAGCATGAACTCTTCGGGGTGAATCTTGTCCGCCTTCGCATCCAAATCTCCTTATCAGCGACTCCTTCTTCAGCGCACGATGAACAATTTCCCTCAGTAAGGCACTGAAACTCGGCCACTGGAAAAACCTCTGGGTTCACAGGACTGAAATGCCTCTCAAGCACCACCCGCTTATCGTAATCCCAATATACCACCGTCACTGCCATCTGCTTGTAGTCACTTAAGCCACATCCCAGGCGACGGATGTACACTACGGTCTGGCAGTGAACGCCGAAATCGCGCTTGCCAGCAAAGTAGTGCTCAATTTGGACCCACAGAAGACCAAGATACATCTAGGTTGCCGACGAAAGAATATTGTCATCGTGCAAGTCCTTCTTGAAGGCATCGATCTCAGGCCCGTCAACTGGGCCGCTAGTCTGACACTACACATCGTACAAGTTGTTGTCTACGATAAACGAATTGATTGAAATTGGCGACCAATATGGCCCACGGGCAGCAGTGGTAACCAATTTTCGATTAAGGACCAAGGTCTCCAACAAGGGTAGCACATCTCTCGAGACTATCTTGCTAACGTACTTCCCGTCATCCAAAATGATCTTCTTGATATGTCTTAGGAGAAATGGGGATATGTGCTGAGTAAAGCGTGCGGGCGACTTCAACGATTCGAAGTAATCCGTCTGTCCTGTTAGCAAGCCGCAAGCTGTACGCCTCTGACGCTGCATTTCGTAAAGACTCGTAGATGCTCAGGACTTGAGAATTGGTTTTCTAGATCCCAAGTCTATAGAATATTTCTCTCAGCATTTAAAAATGTGGACTCCTCGACTTCAATCACGGCATCGCAGAACACTGATCTGAGTATGTGAATTAGAAGCTCCTGTGGTAGGCGCAGCAGAGGTGAGGGCTCGGACATTGTCGAATTAACTGGTCCACACAATAAGGCTAAGTCGGTAGCTTGTCAGCCTTCCTTGGATGTCCGAATCCAATCACCAAGAGTCACCGATAAAAGGGGTTCAACGTTGATTAGCCTGCGTACTTACAAGGCTGCGGTCCGAGTCGATGATCCATACTTCATTCGTACAGTACAGCTACTAAGTACGTCGTTGCCCTACTACCGCACCGTCCCGCGCAGCGTTACCGAAAGCAGCTAACTCCGCATATTACCCCTAAACCTTCTCACCCATCTGTGGTTCATGGAATGGTACGCCTTCAGTTATGTATCTACGACGAGCTTGAGGTCATGGCAGCTCATGGCTATCAGCAGCTAACATGAGTCAGTCTCAAACAGACTAGATTCTCCAATGGACAGTCGAAACTCGAACGCTGGACCCAACGCCTGATAAGAAACCACTTTTCGCACTCGGTCAACAAAATACCAACCAAGAATCTGGTCTTGGAGCTTCTTTTATCAGTGCAGCACTATGGCTGGAGTAACAGCATAGTCAACGTCTTGCGGGACCCCAAGGACTGACAGTGATTGGCAAATAGCACCGCGATCAATGTGTTACCTTCCAAATGACCTGATTTTAGCATGTTCCACAGAGCTTTCGTCACTTGACCTTACCAACCCACAACGCGCCTGTCATCCTCCCCGCCCAGATCGAAGTCATGTAATCGTACAACTCCATGTCGTCTCCCGCCGGACAAGCCTGAACCACACGGGGGGGAATCTGCGGCTTCAACGCGGTTAGCACCTTCTCAGCCTCTCTCTTCAGCTGCTCGCTCTCCTTCGGCTCAGTGTCCGCTAACAGTCTCGAAAGCCGATACTGCGCCCTAGCCTTGTTCTCCATGCCCCATCTTGCGGAGTGCGCCTCCTTCAGCGCCAGCCTCAAAGCTGCAACAGCCTTCGCCGCCTCCTTCATCTGCTCGTATACCGCTGCAACGGCGCAGTGGCTGTCGAGGGTGTCGCCATTACTCTCGCCGAGCGTCTGCTGGCGGTCACGCAGGACCTCCTCGTGCATGCGCAGCGCGGTCGGCGCGTCGCCGGCGTTCAGGTGGTGGCATGCGAGTGTGAAGCGGAACATGAAGCCGTGCTGGCCCGTCAGGCTCGTCTGCGGCGGGCTGCAGCATAGTTGGAGTGCGCGGCGCGCACGCTCGATGGCCTGTGCCGACTCGCCCCGGCTCATCAGCACGTACGACGAGTTATGGTAGTACTTGGCGTACTGGAACGGCAGGTCTTCTTCGACGGGCTGCTGTGTCTTGTACCAGGCCAGACACGCCTCATATACGGCTTCGGCCTCGCCGAAGCTCTCGGACTGCAGCAGCGCCCAGCCCAGGTCCATGTGCGCGATCCAGTAGATGAGCACGTCCTCGTCGCTGGATGCCGGGACGAGGTTGCCCTTGCGCACAGCCAGCGCGCGCCGCAGGTAGTCTATGCCCTCGGCGCGACATGACAGGCCGTTGAAGTGCATCATGAGCCCGATCGGGGTGTACAGGTCAGCGCGAAAGGGGTCGGATGGCGAGACACCGATCTTGTCGGCGATGCGCTCTGCCGCCTGCAATAGCGCCGGACCCTCCTGTGTCATGTTGCGTTCCCACATGTACTGGCCGCCTCTCTGCAGCACCACTGCGAGCTCCATTGATCCCGGTAGTGGGGATTCTGAGGACTCGAAAATGGCATGCAGGCTCAGCACATGAGGCAGCAGGTCATCCCAGGTGGCCCAGTGTTGCGGCAGTGGTGCGTAGATCACTGACCGGGTGGGCACGAGTTCTCGAACGACGTTGAGGGCGTGGTCAAACGCATCCTGCCGGAGAGCAGGGTCCTGATCTAGGCGATGAAGTACGTTCAACTGCAGAGTTGCGTGTAGCGAGTATGTCAATTTGGACCCATTGACTTTCCGCTCCACGAGCCGCCTTTCGAACAGACTCCGGACGATCTCGATGAATCTATGTTGGTTAATTCAATGATCTTTGGTCAGTGGCTGGTATGGAAACTGTGGCAACTCACGTGAAGTCGGTATCGCTGGTCCCAAAAGCGGGAGAGGTGCTGTCCTTTGGCTTGGTCAGGAGGAGTGTCTGGCTGATGGCGGTAGGACTGAAAAATGCCATGACGTTCAGAGCACGCGCAGCTTCTGGGGTTAGCGCACCGAGCGAGATATCATGGACGGCGCCCAGAGGCTTTTCGTAGTCCCAGGCGTACATTGGCTGTTTCGACGACCAGATCGCCGACGAGTGGCCCCGGTTTTTCATGAGTGTGATGAACTGCGCAAATGACAGCTTAGCTTGGCTGATATATCCGGCAGATTGTGCGAGACCCAGTGGCATGCCGGCCACGATCGCCGAAATAGACTCGGCCTCGTCGTTGTGTGAGTTGTCCCAGCCGTAAAGCTTGTGGTCGGCGTGACTCTGGAGGTATTTCAACAGCAGTGCAGCGCCGTCTGAAGTCGACAAAGGAACTAAGGGGATCTCAAGTCGCAAGGTGGCACTGCCTATCTGCGTCGCCTCGAGCTTCTGCGTCGTAATGATCACCGAGATTTTGGGATTGCTCGGCCAGAAGGGCATTAAGCTCGAGACGGACTCGGCTCCGTCAAAAACGATCAGGGTTCGTTGATCTGGTGCATCCCCGTCAGTACCAGGTCTTTACACACCTTCCTCTACCGAGCTCACTGCTTACTGGTCTCGTTGAGCCACCGCCGGACCATTTCGATGATCCTGGGTTGGTCTTGAAGTTCCGCAATGTTCTGGGGTAGCTTGTCGTGGGCGATCCTGGCAAATTCTTTGGCAAGCTCCGGTCCGCTTTTCGCATTTAGCCAAAAGACATTGTGGAAAAACGTGCGGTTTTGGTGCGCAAACTCGACGGCTGTCTGGGTCTTGCCGAGGCCTCCAATGCTGTGAATGACGCAGACGAGGACCTGTGTTCCCGGGGGCGTCGTGGGCAGCATGTGCTTCTTCATTGAATCCAGAATGTCCTGCCGGCCAATGAAGTTTGCGTTCTTGGGGTCCATGCCACTGAAGACTGGCTTGGAAGATCTCTCGGTGATATCAACGATAGGCAATGTTTTGACCAGTTGCCGGTTACCGTCCAGCATCTCAGTGTCACAAAGGTGGCGCCACTCTGTTTCGAACAGTCTGACGTAGTTCTCGATGGACTTGCGCGTCGCCTCGAATTTCTGGTCGACGGTACTCCAGCTCAGGCGTACGAGATTATCTGAATGGACGGCGGTAAGCCTGGCTCGAGCGCGGCATGCAGCATGGGGCGGACTCACAGACAGGCCACTTCTTCAGCACAATAACGGCGCTGATGCAGAAGCTAGTGTACTCCTCATACAGTCCGCATAGATACTGTTCGAGATGCGCGTCACCCTTGAAATATCTTAGGGCGTTTTGCAGGCGGCTGAAGGGCCTCGCCAGGCTGGTCAGCATGTCGGTAATCTGTTCGAGCAGCCGGAAGAACTTGCTCGCACACTGTAAGACCAAGGTAAGTCTAGATCCACGACAACACGTAAAGTGCGTGCTCATACATACTATCATGACGAGCTGCATTCCACCCCAGACCAGACCTGCTATCTCAGGCTTCGCGGTCACAACAGTGGACACGCCCTTTGAAAAAGAGTCGATGTGATCTAGGAGGGGTTTGAGGTGGGCGGCGTACTTGATGAAGCGCTTCTCGCCATACTCCTTGCTCAGGTTCTGCACGCACGACTCAAAGTCCTGCTTGCTGGAGCCCAGTTGCGCCATCAGCGGCCGGTATTTGCGTTTGGACAGCCGGTGTTTTTGTGCGTCCCAGCTCTGCTGCCATCGCGCGTCGGACATGGCGCCGCCTCCGCAGCTGCTGCTGGTACTGCCCCGGTTTTGTGAGCAGACACGTTGCAGAAGTGAGTTGTACTACAGTGACAGGGTCTTCGAGTTGATCATGGCTGTGGAGGAGTATATTTGCCGCCATATCATGGCGCACTCGAGTGTCAGGCAACGATCTTAAGGCGACGGCGGCTGAGACACGAACAATGTGACAGGATCTTTGAGGCGGGGGCATACGAATGTAAATTTGGGCTCAATGGGTCATAAGGGGTCCAATGGGTCAGACTCTTTTTACAAGGCTGAAATTCAGAGATTTTGAAATCATATTTTTTGGCGGCGGCTGACCCAGCGAACCCAAGTGACCCATTGAGCCCCCAAATTTACGTTAGTATGCATGTACGGTGAAAGTCCTAGCGCGGGACAAGATAAGGCGCATTCAGCGAGCCTCGCTAGCTTGACGGGTGACTAGACTAATGCAGCTACTACCTCGACAAGGCTAGTGCTTGCCAGTTGCGCAACAGACTTAGATACCCGTTCGAGCCATTGTGTTGCGTTGCGCAACGTAGCGCAACATGACGTAATACTAATTTATATCGTTACGACTTATGTATAGCGCCGTTCGATTATAAAGCTAGTATATTTTAGGAAATCGCTATACCTCATAGATACTCCACTTTCGCAACGCCAAATTCGTCGTCGCGTTGCGTTGCGCAACTGGACAGCACTGGATTGAACCCACAGATCAGGGTTGTAGGATTCAAGGTCGTACGGTGAAGACGATGTCAGCTTTCGCAACATGTCATTGGGTGACCAGCACTCCGTCCATACTCACTGCTAATCGACTTTTCTTCGTCCACTCCCGACCCAACAAGGCTGATCATCGCCTAACATTTCCTGCATCGGTACGGGTTTACAGTGTTATATTGAGCTATTGCAGTCTCGGAAGTCCGCTGATCTTTGACGCCTCAGTCCCCACAATTCCGCCACCACAACTAACTAGGCAGACTCAGAGCATACATCGCCGCCGCCGTGCATATGTCTGTATGTACATATTCATCGACGGGGCGCCAAGCATAGGCGGTGCGCGGTCTTCAATCCGAGAGAACAAACGCCCGCAGCTCGATGCTCTTTCTACTGGACATATCCTTAGGCTCCTTGTATTGCAGAAACGACGAGTGAGGACAGTCTAGAGTTAAGGTGAGAAGGTCGATCTGGTTTCCATAGAGAGAGTAGATAGTCTCACTTACTCTTAGCCGGCACATTCGCCGAGTCAAACTGCTTCAAAAGCAAGACCTCGTGGTCTTCCTGCCGGTCCATAAAGTACCACATCATGTTCTCGTCGTATTCGACGTACAACGAGGTGCCGACATAGGTCTCGCGCACGTGGTCCGCCTCGATGAGTCGGGCCGGGCTCAGTGTGGTGGCATCACAGACGGCCAGCGGCCAGTTCCTGACGGGGCCCTGAATAGGCCGCCAAACACTTTTGAAGTAAAATCAGTTTAGGCTTCTTATCAACTAACTGTGGAAGGAGGCCATACTTGATCACTCGCAATCGTCCTCTGCCGACCTCTTCGAGGCGGTCGCCCATACGTTGTTCAAGTCGCGTCAAGACACCATCTGGGGACTGGTCTGGAGCGTACGATCAGTAACTGGAACCTCCAAGGGCAAATGGCACTCACCGTTGTGCACAAACCGCGCCGGCGGCAGGCGTGAGGTTGGGTCGTTCAAGTCGAGCTTTTTGCCCCTATGGTCTAGAGCCTCCGTATCGCGGAGCTGGTAGAATATTAGCACATCAAACGCCTTGTCTGGTCCAAGGGTGGGAGTACTGACCCTCCAGTCGAAGAAAATGACCTCCTTTACATTGTCAAGATGCTTTTTCAGCAGTTGCTCGCACTCGGCAAAATAGAGGCTCTCGACGGTCTCCTTGTCCCTGAACTGGTCTACCGCAAGCTTCGTGTGGTGTGAGATATACTGGAAGCCGTTCTGGTCGAGGGAAAACGTTTGCTTCTGGCCCCGCACATTATGGACCCGCTGTTGCGGGCCTTGTATGAAGCTTAGGTTGGAGCTCCGTTGCTCTGGTGCATCTTCCGGGATTTCGGCTAGAATCTGATATGGTCTCTCGTACTTGTAGATATCTCGTGGTTCGAAATATTGGAACATGGCATATTGTTGCTCGCACACAGCCATGTTCGAGGTCAGGATTGCCAAAACAATCAGTTCTTCCCAGTGCTGGAGGCTGGAGGCGAGATTATGGCTCGCAGTAGCTCAGGCTTTGAACCAAGATAATCAAGTCTTCAGCCGTGTCAAAGTATGCGGTTTAGGGCGAAGTAGCTGGGAACGGACGTGGGCTAAGTGGCAGTGTCTAGTTTCCCAAAAAAGGAAGATAAAGGCAAGCTTGCAGGAGACTAATGCTAAAGGTGAGGGGTACGTAGCAAAAGATCCGCTGCAGATTCATATGCAGGGCGTTCAGTAGGTCACATACTTTATTGTTCATTGCCAAAAGATTATCATCGAGCTCGTGTCTGTCCAGGTGGGGCCCTTGTCTCCTTGCCTCACTGCCTTGATAGCACCTGATCTGTTTCCACATGACCACCCAACATATTGAGCCGTGTCCTTAGTGAGATCGGTACAGCCTGATTTTGGAGTCAGCTACCTGTCGACTAAGATTATGAGTTCCATAACTCACGAATCTAGAACCAGCGTCAAACTCCGGTGGCACCGTTATCATCCGGCCTGCTTAGGTCAATGACATCGTAGTTGGGACCCGGTCGCCCCTGCGGCGTGCCGGCCTTCATCCATGGACGCTCGCGAGTGTCCTTGCTTGCACGCTCGCGAATGGCCGAGATCCACGAGAGCTCGCCCGCGCCCTCGCGGCCGGGGTATTTAGGTTGCTGGAAGTTGATGGTCGGCATAGTGAAGTAGATCGAGAGCAGAGAGCAGATGTTGAACCGAAGATCAGAATGTAGAATATCGAGCAATTACGAGTAATGAAGGAAGAGCCACATTCATGATCTCGTGCTATCGGATGTTTTATGATGTTTTGAGAGATGGAGGGAGGGGGGGACGCAGCCACATGGTCAAGATAAGGCGAGGGTGGGCGACTGCTTTTCGTGCTATGCAGGGCGCTGTTGATTCATGTATGTATACGATCGTCGATACTTGTCACGTACCAGTTGGGCTCTACTCCATGCACTGTCAAATTCCCAATTTCCATTCGACGTGGGTCTCCTTAGCCCCATGCAGACCAGGCGAAAACGCAATTACTAATTGCACGAAGGACCTAGACCTCTTCTAGTGGCGAACGACACGCTCTTAGACAAGGAACTTTTGCATGCCGGAGCTGTGCCCTGTCTGACCTGTGTGATGGCCCAGGGTAGACAAGTGCTAGCGGTTGGCAAGAGACGGGATAAGGAAGCGAGTCAAGGGTCGCCAAGTCTGCCAACCAGCAGAACAAGGCAAGGCAGACAGACTTTACACCTAATTGCGCCCGGGATTCCTTGGCGTTCTTTGGCGGCTGCACTTTCAGCCTTGTCATCTCGTGGTCTCGGCTCGGCTGATCATGGTCCAAGCGCTGCAGCAGACCAACTAATCATCCACTAGCTGCACAACTAGTCGTGTGTTTACAATCACGCCGACGTGCACCAACGATCCAGCACAGAAATCACCATGCCAGCTAAGCCAGTACCGGCGCTGGTAAAGGTCTCACCAAGCTACGAGAGATATGTGCAGCTGTGTAATACCATCAAAGAAGCAAAGGATGGCAAATTCAAATACATTTGCGGGCGCAAGCAGTATAAGGAAGGGCTGAGATATTTTACTAGTCCTTCTACTAGCCCGGCGACTAGGATATTAACTAGTAGCAGGACTCTGTTTGCTACGAAGTCTTGATTGGTGAGCTTGTCTGCCGCCTTCCTATCTACGCTATGAACGATGATGAAGAATTTGTTGTCCAGCCTGGCCAGTACTGCGAGCATATTTCCGATACAACCAACAACTTGAAGAAGCACATGCGTACTAATACAGTGAGTAATTTTGCGACTAGTGTTACGACTAGTAAGACAACTAGTACTCTAACTAGCTGTATTTGACAAAATCGGGATCAAAGATGGTGGCCATGGTGGTGGTATCGAAGCCTCGGAGTTCAGGAATGCTGCAACATTCTATAAGGCGTTCATGAAGCAATACGAACGCGTTGAGGAAGAAGAGCGCTAGTAGGTGTACTAGTAGTACAGCTAGGCGTAGAACACAGCTAACAAATTCGCAGCGGTGAAAATAGCGAAATCCCTCCTGTCACACCCAACGCTACGAGGGCTCTTGATGCCGAAGCAGCCTGCCTTCCGATTGCGACAGCTGGAGATGTTACTAGCTCTCGTACTACTCGTATGACTCGGACTTGGCTAGTCGCAAACGACCTCGCGCTCCAACTCCTGACTTATGGATCATTCCTTACTTCAAGAGTGGTAAAACAAGGGACAGGTACGACTAGTACTGCGGCTAGTAGTAAGACTAGTATACTAATCTTAGCAGATCAACTACACCGCAGTTCGTAAGGACTTGCTATATCCCCATGCCGCCGATGTGTTGGTAAGGGAATCGAGCCCAAAAAAAATCAGCAGAAATGTAAGCAAATTTGCTACTACCGTTCCGACTAGTCGTACGACTAGTATAATACTAATATCCTGATAGCCACATGTTGTGATATTGAGCATCCCGACTGTACTAACTACCAGCACTACATCCATGACGGTAATGCTGAGGTAAGTGCTATAGACGAGTGAATGGGTAGTCCGTGAATCATAGTTTTAGCTACGCCGAAGTTGCCGTGGTAGAGAGCTCCTTCATTAGCTTTGTACAATAAATCAGAACGAGCTCGCAAAATATGTACTAGTACTCCAGCTAGTCGTAGGACTAGTGATACAACTAGTAGATTTACTGCCCAAGTAATCGTTTCCTTTGTCTCTCCCCCAATGCTTCAATCTCAAACTGAACTTGACGCCTATCAATCTCGATAAGTTGACGTTCGAGGCGTCGCCGTTCCTCAGCCTCTTCCTCAGTCTCGCTTGGGTCTACATGTATTGCTTCAGTGCTACGACGCATTAGCTAGTCCGAAGACTTGGTGGTCCTATAGGTACAGAGGGGACGCGGTTACTATCTGACACTGACGTTGATTTACGGCTAGTATGCCTACTAGTCGTGCGACTACGGCCACGACTAGCAGAGCGACTAGAGTTTGCTCTAGAGGCTACAGTAGATAATGAGGCTTCCGATGCTACCGACCGAGCAGATCTTCGACGTTGTATTCTCCCATTAGGATGTAACGAGTCTAAGGATCATCTTTAAGGAGGGTCTGTCGCTCGATATCCCGTCGACGACGTCGGGCTAGCTGTTAGGTTAGCCTACGACTAGTCAATGTAGAAGTTTTACTGACCCTTTCTACCCATGTCTCTCCGTATACGTGCAGTAATGTTTGCACTACGATCATCATTACGGAGACCGTAGGTGTTGAAGTTACTAATTTGATCAATATTATGCTGGTCAAGTATACGAGCGCTATCCTAGTCAGCATACTAATATCAACCTGGAAGGTTTTCTGCTGTAAAACCAGCTCAGCTTGCTGCTGTAGGAAGCAGATAATCATCGAGCCTGAATCGTCGTCCCGATGCCTTGTATATACCGCTATAAGCTACTTAGTACACTACTAGTCGTACGGCTAGTCCATATACTAGTAAGCCTACCTTCTCTGGATCAAGTATCTGTTGATTGAATTCGAACTGTACCCCTGCAAAGTGAGGGCCTTCTAGGAAAAGTGTAAGTTTCGCCAACGAGATCATAGTTCGAATCCTGTCCTTCTTAGTGAATGAGATATGGATGTCCCCGATAGACTGCGCGTTCTTCTCGGCAAGATATGCTTGTAGGAAGCCACTTCGTAGGAAGGTAGCTAGAGATTACTTAGCTAGTCTACCAACTAGTACTCCAGCTAGTCGACTTACCTCTTGTTGTATTAGCGTCAGTAGCACGATTGATAATGTCTTATAATTCAGCTGTAAGGTCTCGGGGCGCTCGCGTCGGGGGCGGAGGTGGATGAGTATGTATTCCATGAGATACCCATATAACATATGGAGAATTTGTGTCGATAATGTCTGGTATAAGTATCTCAAAACCCACGTCGCAGGGTATAGTAATAAGTGCACCTTCGCCGGTAGGATGGAGAGCAGCTATAGTACTAGTCGGTAAGCTAGTCGGGCAACTAGGATTTCTTTACTTACTACAGTTCTTTAGTCTTGATGTTATTGCTTCGTGGACAGTACAGGAAGTTTGTTGAGAATAGTCCTCGGTATTAGGGGTACTAAGAAGTTGCCCGAGAAATGTAAAATCGATTTAGCGGCCAGGGCGAAATGGTCGGAAATAGTAGATTTCCTGAGGGTACGTCGTACGGTTCGAACAGGTAGCATAGTAGTGGAAGCTTCCATCGAGTTCCTACTACCAGTTAGCGTACTACTCTATGAACTAACCAAATACCTAAGAGAAAATACTTCATAGTGCTGCTGCTGCCACAATATGTGGCAAGTATCTCGCATTGGTATACAGATATGCCTCTGTCTTACTCGGTCGCGAATTGCTCTAACAATACTAGTCAGACAGCTAGTCAGTCTACTAGAGTAACGACTAGCCCTTGTATAATACCTACGCAATAGCGTTTTGGCGGAGTACGTTTGGCTCGGATACGTCTAGTTGTTGGCGGTTTTGCTGCATCCATGACCACCAATCATTGTCCACTTTCTGGTGCGGATTTTTAGCAAGTTCTCGTGGCATGAAATGGATGGCTTTAATTCCTGAACACCGCCATCGATACCTTGTAACAGACACATCGCCTAGAAATGGACATTTTGTCCTTTTTGGCGGTCCTTTCTTAGCCTTTGAGTCTTGTGTCTTATGACTAGTTAGTATACTAGTCGCAATACCAACCATGAGAATGCTCTCGGACGATTGGAATCATTGGGATTATACGAATATTTGCACCTGCAATATTGACGCAATATACATAGCCATCCGGCTCGGTTCACGGATACTGCGGCAAGACGAAGTATTCTCTATATATCGCGTTGTCAAAGCGGTTTTATAACCTGACATCAACGTTGCGGATGTAGAAGGCTGCCAATGGCGGCTGGTATGGCGACTAGTCGGCACGTACAATTTCTTCGATCCTGGTTCCTCTTCCGTAATCAAGTATTGCGGAGGATTAGAGTAGGAAACACTTCATCAGTCACTGGAATTGAAGCTGGGTGAATAGACATAGCTACTATTACGACTAACCTGTTGATATTAGAGTATAGGAAAAGTTCATCCGACCATTGTAAATTTCAGCTAACCAATGCGAGCGAGCGAGCGACTAGCGTCTTTTTTAATGGTCAGCCGACGTTTACCCTTGGTCAGATGAGCCGAAACGTAAATTCGGGGTGTTCGGGTCACTAGCGTCACTAGGGTCCAATGGGTCAGGCTCTTTTAATAAGGCTGAAATTGTTTTTTGGCTGCGGCTGATCCAGTGAACCCCAGTGACCCATTCCTACTGTTCCCTTTGCGTGGCATGTCAGCCCACTTCCTCGTCTGCTCGAGTGCCCGGCAACTGTCTGCCATTTTTCATCAACACCCCTTCATTGCTGATAGTCGTCGTCTATTTGATGTCCTAATTCACTCCCATCAAATCGCAAATACAGTAACAGCAAACTGGCCTTTACTTCACCCGTAGTGTACTTGTATGGCCGCTGCCTTAGCACCTGGTTTGTTGAATCTTTTGCTTCCCTTGATTGTACACATGAGACTTTGACCTGACTTTGAGACTCTAGAAACGATGAAGGGAACGGTGGAGCTTCTCAGGCTCTTGGGACATAGCATTCAGCAGATATGTGCATCGTCGGGCACTCCGGGTCTGTCCCTGGGCGTAATCCACCACGGCGAGGTCATCTTCCGTGGGAACTATGGCTTCCGTAACGTCGAGACCAAGACACCGCCTGATTCTGACACTCTCTACGGCGTTGCCTCTCTTACAAAGGCTTTCACTGCTACTTCAATAGGCATTCTCGTCGACGAAGGCAAGATTGACTGGGACACGCCCGTCAGCAACAAACTACCAGCCTTCAATCGCTCTGATGAAGTCGCCAACGCAACCATCGTGGACGTACTTGCCCAAAGAACTGGCCTTGCTCGATCAAATCAGTACTGGTTTGGTAACGACAACGGCTTGTTGCTACCAAAGGACGAGATTGTACAGATCGTCAACTACCTGAGACCAATCATTCCGTTTCGAGAATCTGGCGGCATGAACAATTGGCACTTCGCATTTGCTGGCGAAGTGATCGAGAGGCTGTCTGGCCAAAGCTGGGGAGAGTTCGTCAAGACGCGGCTGCTTACGCCTCTTGGCCTGGACCGCACGACTTTCTGGAATGATCAGACCCAAGACAACGTGGCTCGGCCATACGTGGCTCTGGACGATGCATCAATCTATCCAGTCCCATGGCCACAAGTCAAGGATGGATCCGTGATGGGCTCGGCCATCGGTATTCGAAGCTCGGTCAACGATCTGCTGACATGGTCCCTGGCCCTGCTCAAAAGTTACAAAGACCAGCGACAGTCAGGTAAACCATCCACACCAGGAAACCCTCTCAAATACCTCACCACAATCATGGAAGGCAAGTGTCCTCTCATGTTCTCCTACCCGGGAGAAATGGGCCTGGGTTTTATGCTGACCACGCTCCCGAGCCCTATGGGAGCAGCTGGTGCCAACCCGATGCTTCTGAGTGATATGCCTGAGGTCGGCAAGGACTCACCCGGCACCGAAGTCATCTACTACCAGGGCAGCATGTCTGGCTACACCACATCGTTGATTCTCCTGCCTCAGACTCAGAGCTCTGTCGTCGTCCTAGCCAATTCCATGGCTCTCAACGATGCTGCCGATTGGGTCGGACAGGCCGTCCTCGAGACACTTCTTGGGACTTCAGACCCCAAGGATTTCGCAGCGCTCTCAGTCAAGTCCGCCAACGCCATGAAAGAGAAGTTCCCTGCACTGCAAAGAGATCTTGACAAGAAGCGAGCCAAGGGTACCACGCCCAGCGAGCTCCATTCGTATGTCGGCAACTACTTCAACTCGATCAAAAACTTCCGTATCGAGATCTATCTCGAGGACGACCATCTCAAACTCGCCTTCCAGGGCCTTCGGGAGCATCAAAGCTGGCCCTTGCGCCACCACCAGCACGACACCTTCTCTTGGCTCATGACCCGCAACGAGTGTGTCAAGCGGGCCCGCTTCGCCATAGCCTACGAGGGCCTCTACCTCCTCGAGTTCGTGAAGCAGGGCGACGATTTCGTCAGCCTCCGCTGGGCCCACGAGCAAATGGCCAAGGACCCCGAGGAGTTCATAAAGCTTGACAAGGACTCTTCACCCTTCGGTGGCCACGCTAATGCCGATCAGGTCCCGCTAACGCCAGGCGCGGTCTTATGACTGTGTATCGGACTCGCTATCCTAGTCTATGTCTGGGGACGATGCCGACAAAGCCGGCGAGGAGCCAGCCGCAGTATTAGAATCGCGCCATTGGCCTCGGCCGACGAGGCTGCGGTCCCATTACGGCCCTATGGCGAATGAATGAAACGACTGGGCAGCGTGCTTCGATGCGTTTTAGCGTTGCGCAAGGCAATCACACCGTAGAGGAGCCCAGGAGTGGGCGTAGCTGGTCCATAGAGGACAGTATTTTCCTCCCCCGCTACTCGGCTTGAGACGGATCTGAGCCTGGACTCGAGACAGAGCAAAGCTTGTGAGAGAGAGGCCTAGTCTATGTTATGAAAGCAGCTAAGATGACGCTGAATTTATAATTATCTAGTCAGCAATATCCGGAATGTGTAGAGAATAAATCTACTATTTAACCACCTACCCAACGTAATGGCGCTTGTCACCAGGGGCTATATGAGGAGTTTTTACTTAAGCAGGAGTGTGATAAGCCTGCGCAGACCTTCTGGCCATGACCAGATTTAGAATCATTTTATGCCCAGTCGCTGGGGTTGCCTCCTCTGAGCCATTCCACTCCCTACGAGATGTTGTAGCCACTGCATATTACAACGAGAATATCCTTGAAATCAACACTCTCTTTGCGTAACGGTCGTGCATTCAGATGCCGAGGCTTGTCGCCAGGGGGGAAGCAGTTCTGATACTCGAGTTGTTGTTTTTTGAATAGTACGGGACCTCTAGAATAATACTCGGCTTGCCCGAAGCGGAGATCTCTACCTAGGTATTATTAGTGCCATCGCTAGCAACGTTGCAAGGCTCGCTGAGCTTTTTGCGCGGATTCGACAGCCATCGGGATTCGGGAGCTAATTGTTAGTGGTCTCAGACTCGGAGCGGCAAATTGGGATAAAAATTGGGGTTTACCCCTGACGGGCTGAACACCAAAAATGATGAAAATGCCTTGCAGGTTTATATTATTGTCCCCCCATACCTAAGTACTCTTTGGCTTTGAACGCCTATTTTTTCCCCAACGATCAGCAAGAAATATCGTCAAAGAGAAAGAAAAAAAGAAAAAAAAACAGATGGGTATCCGTAGGGTGCTGGCAGCAGGATTTCGCGGCACGCGCCGTGTTCTCCTGTACGCATTTCTCGCCTCGCTGCCAGTGACGCTCTTCCCGGTGCTCAACGGAATCCTCGATGGAGTGGTATTTGATTTCTGGAAAGCCGAAACGGTTGTCCGGCACACGCACAGTCTGACGTTTGAGCTGGAGAGGCGAGCCAGGCTGGACTATTTCGACATGCCAGGGTCGGGCTTGTCGATGCAAGAGTTCATGGACCAGCGCAGCTACTTCGCCATCCCCCGGATCACATCACTGGACTGGACGTTCAAGCTTGGCGTGATGCAGCCCAATGAATTCCACTGGAACCTGGAGGAGCCCGAGAGCCTGACGATGGGGATCGATACGATGGCCAGCTTGAGCGGGCTCGTGGGCAGGCCGGAGGAGTGCGGCGGCTACCACGACCACGACCACCACGCCGACAGGCCGTCGGAGTACTGGGTGTACGTGACCAGCCTGCCGGAGTTCACGCGTAGTCCGTGGGACGAGGCGTTCAACACCATCCTGCAGGAGCTGTACGTGCAGCCGTTGCCATCGAACACAGGCGTGCTGCAGCTCGACTGTTCCGAGTCCGGCTTCCTGTGCGGCGTGTGGGGGGTCAAACCCGGCTCGCTGGTCCACTTTAAGATCGAAGAGCAATCTCTCGCTGAACAACAACAACAACAATCCAGCGCTGAAGGACCGTTCGGCGCAGAGCAATCCTTCACCTACCCCTTCCCCGACACCTCTCTCCACCCAGTCACAATCCACGTAGTAGAATTCCCCCTCAAAGACTCCGAAGCATCCAACACGCTCCCACGGACCCAATTCCCAACGCCACTGCTACAACTCCGGACCATCATGCACGACTCCTCTTCGTTCTCCTCTTCTTCCTCATCCGACAGATCCAAATCCACCACCAGCGGTATCCTCTCGCATTTCCCCGAATACAGCGAAATGCAGCAAACCTTCCACCGTTTCCACGACCACCTGACCGCGCTCTCAGAACGCAAACACTCCGTCCCCTGGGCGCTCGTGCAAGCCGACACATGGTGGACAGCGCATGTCCTCACCCCCGCGCTGGGGATCGACTACTCCGACGACATCCTGCTGTACACGCAAGCGGTCGTGTTTCAACTCACGGCCCTGGTCGCCATGGGCGTGCGCATGCCGTGCAGCTGGGCGTGGCAGGGGTACGCGTGGTATTTCGGGCTTGGGTGGGATGGCGAACCCGTGGAGAATGCTGTTATTGCAGAGATGGTTGCCGGCAGCAGCAGTGGCGGTAGTAGCGGCATCAGTGGTAATAATGGTGGTGGAGGTGGATGGGGAGGGGGCCAGAATAACATGTGGAGTGATATGCTGGGATTGTTTCTGGCGAATTTAACGGATCGCATCTCTGCGGAAGGTCATAACGAGGCTGCTAAGGCCGCGGTCACGGACATGGCTGCTGCTTCAATGCGAAACTCTTGAAGAAATAAATAATAAAATAATAATTTATTTTTCGATACATGCTTGTTGAAAAAGCCTTTTTTTTTTTTTTTTTTTTTGAATTGATGCTTGATAGATCTTCCATGGATCGATAGATACGTACATAGATACATGGATGGAGGGACGAAAGTGTAGTACGTATGTATGATCATAATAATTAGAGTGGCTTATTAGGCTAAAATGACTGAACCATTTAATTTCCCCACACGAATTTTCTCATGTGTATAATAAGTTGGCTGTAATGATGTCTGTTCTAAGTGTCAGTGGGTCACGACGAAGGGTCAGACGACCGGTCTTGTTGAAGACTTCGGTCAATGCATTGATTAATAGCCTAAGTGTTGTTTGGGAAGCGAAGCATTTGCAGCGGGCCTGGCATTGCTAGCAATATTTATTTAAAGCGACATGAAAAAAGTGGCTTGGCTTCGTGGTCGTCCTATTTCCTTACGATCAGTAAAAAGGACTGCCCCAGAAATGGGGATCCTTAGATATGGAACATGGCATGACTGCATAACTCAACAGCTGGTTCGCAATAAATTGGGTATTTCTATCAACTGTTTGAGTGCTAAACTTGGGGTATATAGCTCTCTGCTGTTACAAGGTACTACTCCTCCTCCTCCTCCTTCCTCCCGGCGGCTCAATAATCCTCATCGAACTCGTCTTCGTCCCCCAAGAAACTGTGGTATCGGCGGTTCGTCAAATCCTCCTCCAGTCCACCACTGGCCGAAGGATCGAGATACCCTTCCCCACCAAAGAAGCTGAGCATGACGGGCAGCAGGACCAGTGCATGCGAGCTGGCCAGGATCACCAGCGCCAGCCATATTCGGAAGTAGTACACCTCAAACACTTTGCTCCTGGTGAATGCAAGCACCACCACGCCTAGGAATTTGGTGATTGTGATGCCTGAGAAGACGGATGCACCGACGTTGACCATGGCAGCCCAGGCTCGTAGATCCTTACCCCTGAAGCGTGATCGGGCGCGCTCTGTGACGTTCTTGGCGGGGAACATGAAGGCCCGAGAGATGTGGGCACAGAATTCGACGGCGATGCCCACGCAAATGACGAGGTTGACCAGAGACAACGCATTGAGTGAAACGCCAAACACAGCCATGACACCAATGATGTCAACCAGAATCATGATTGTCGTCACGCTGACCACGAGGCCGGTAAGAAGAGAGCCAAGGATGACTGAGGTGAGGACGAAAATCACGACGACGGCAATGGCTAGTAAGGTAGCGGTTAGGTGGATGATGGATCTGTACTGATCGAAGAAGACATAATGCTTGCTGTAGGGGAAGATATCGATGTCGTGCTCGTCTGAGATCTCTTTGGAGATACGTCGAGCAGCAGCATACGAGTTGATGAGGTCATCTTGCGACTGCAGCGGCGTATGGAAGGTGCGCCAATGACTCGCAGGAACATTCGTCTCGTTCGCGTCAAGTACCACGGCATTCGAGTACGCCGCCGAGCCGGCCTTGTAGCAGTCGTCCTCGATCGGCGCTTTGAGCCATTTCTCTGCGAGCTCGATGAAGTGGTCGCCTTCGGGCAGATGCTTCATCGACAAAGACCACTCGTCTTCAGACAAACAAGTCGAGCCGTCATCGTTCAGGCAACACTCAGAGGCAGGATTCAGCCACAGGAAGTAGTCATCGATCCAGCTCGCTGCACCAGTGTTAATGTAGCTGACATCTGGACGGTGTGACTCCTGCTCGATTACAGATGGGAGGGAATATATGTCGCAAGCGGAGAACAAGCCACACGTCTGCTCTTGATGAACACGTTCTGTCATGTTGAGGTCTCTCGCGACAAAGTAGACTGGTGGTCCTGAACCAAAGTACTGGTACAGATCGTCAAAATATTGAATCATGTAACTGTCGGAAGGCAGCGCAATGCGTTGATCCAGGCCAAGTTTGATCCGCGGTAACACTGCGAGGGCGGCAGCGAAGATGGTGACAAATATGGTCATAACCAACGTCTTGACTTTCTTGTCGAGCAGAGCGGGCGCATATGTCTTTCGGATGAAGCGCTGCAATGGCCCCTCCTCATCGCTGCCAATGAAGTAGCCACCAGGCATATTCACAGACTTTGCCCGCTTGACCACGATACACGGGACACAGTCTGCTCGGAGATTCTCCACCCGTCTCTGGTTGATAGCCAGCACTGACACAAACATGGTGACTTGCAGAAGAGCATTGATCAGCACTGCACCTGCAGCGTAAGCAGCAAAGTTCCTGACGGCTGGCATGTCGACAAAGACACCAATGGCAAAGGCGATGGTCTCGGTAGAGGCTGAAAGCAAGATACTCGGCCCCATGCGGCCTAGCGCCTTTGCGATGCGGTCGTCGATTTCTTCATCGGGGTAGCTGATGTTGACTCGCTCAAATTCGTGGACAATGAGGAATATATTATCGACACCCACGGCCAAGACGAGGAAGGGGATGACTTCAGCGATGATCAAGGTCACTTTCACCCCAGCGGCTGAGAACAAGCCCACCGAACCGGAGACAGACATTAGCACAATGATAATGCCGAGCATTCCCAGCGTGAACTTTGACTGGACCAGCACATTCGCCGGGTTGTTCTGCAACGCCCGGAGACTCATGCTGCTTGACCCTAGAGCCAAGGAGGCATAGATGAACATGACCACGTAGCTGATGGCCACGATTTTGGCGTCAGTGTTGGAGGACTTGTTGAGCTCTTCCTCCAGGCTTCGTTCGGTGTTAAAGGAGAGGCGCAGTCCTCGTTCTTTGGCTTCGGCCTGGGTCTTGAGAAGGCGATCTTTGAGAGCGACCTCCCATTCCTCCGCTTTGGCTTCCACTTCTGTGCCCGGCTGACCATTGTTCACTACCCACGTAATGATCATGGTCTTTGCCTGGGTGACGGTCGAGATGTTGTTATAGCCACCGAGCACACGGCCGGGGACGAGAGGATTCATAAAGGGTGGAAGACATTCCTGCGCGCCTGACTCAGCAGCACAATGGTCGATTGTGAATTCCCAGTCAGCGACGTCGGCATTGCCAAACCAGCCGCTGACAGATTCCACAACACATGCTTCGCCAGTAGGTTTGAAGCAGACATCGTCAAGGGACAATCCAGATGTTCGAGTCATCATGCGGGAAATCTCATCCTCGATGCCGAACCACCATGTTAAAGTATCTAGGCTCAAGACAGAGGCATGGGGAGCACTGTCATTGACGAGAAAGACTTGCTCGGCCCGGTAGAATGGACCAAAGTTGGTATCGAAGAATGCTTTCTCTTGGGCAGCCTCGGAATCAGGGCTGACCCATAGCTTGACAGGGTCTCTCTCGACTTCAAAGTTCAACCAACCGAGACTTAGAAGGCCAATAATGACGATATTGGTGCCAATGGTGATTCCAGGATAACGTGCGCAGAAGCGGCCAAGGTGGTTGAAGGCTCGGTCAAAGATTTGGTTGAGGTAGTAACTGTGCTGCGGCTTGTCGAGCAGGCCTGCGTTGTGTACCAGATCGCCCTCGTCCTCGTCATCACTTGGAGCAGCGTCTTGAAGAAGTTGTAGCCTTTCGCTTTTCCTTTGCCTGTGCTTTGCATACGCCACATGGCCAGACACGGCAATGATGAGCAGCAGTAGGGCAACCGAGTAGACCACGATAACGGCGAAGGTGAAACAGGGTACTCTGCCCACAAAGCATTGCTCCATCTCCTTTACCTCTGCAAGCTTCGGGCAGGACGCTGGGCAGTCAACGCAGAAGCAGCGAAAGTCAGGATCCTCGTCGTTGCACTTCTTCGGCGTCTGCGACACGGGCTCCATGCCTTGACCCTCGTCCTGTCTCGGCTCTTCAAGAAAGTTGATCTGGAAGGGACTGCCCAAGGCCTTCTTGTCGCCCAAAAACTTCAAAAACTGGGTATAGTTTTTCGCCCCGCCACCAATGAAGGTCATGGCCTTGCTATTGGCAGCGCCAAACTTGACATCCTTGCACGAATCGTAGAAGCCGCTTTGGTAGTCGGTGCCCCAGACGGCGTCCAGCTCTTGCACAGTATCCTTGCCCTGCCTATTCTTCTCGGTCGCGGTCACATTGATGAACAGGCTCTGGTCAGGCGAACAGGTGAATGTACAGAACAGGTTGAAGAAGTTCTCTTTGCAAGCCGGACATGACTCGATGATCCCTTGGGCCCGGGCAAGGTTCTTCTTTAGCGCCTGGACCTGCTCTTCAACACAGCAGACATCCGTCTCGTTCCACTTCTGCCCGCAGAGCTGGACAATCTCTTCGCGCAGCGAATCGGAAGGAGGGGCCGCGAGTCCGTTGTCAGCGCATGGTCGACCAGGACCGAAGAAGCCGTTGGCCTCACACTGGCCTCGGACTGCGCAACGACCAGCTTCGTGTTTTGGTGTGTCTGGAGTAGCTAGAGTCGAAGAGGATAACAACAGTGTAGAGACAAGTAGATTGAAACAGGAAAAGAATCGCATGGTCGCTCAGAGGAGGATCCGGTGTTTCCTATCAACCTGCGAAAGAAGAGGCCAAACTCGCAGGTCGACAAAACGCTGAAATTGAAGTTGGCGGAGGTGGCGCAATGCAATTAGACCATCATCAGCCGATGTAGAAGGCAGCAAATATTGATCAATGTCGACAATGAAGAGTTCAACGATGTCGAGGCAGTAGCATTGCGGTAAATACAGTGAGTGGCAAGGGGAATGAATTGGACGAGACAGCTGTCAGGCACCACTAGCAAGGTAGCAAGTATTACAGTATTGATGAGATCAAGCGACCACGGAATATGTACGGAGGATTAATGGAGATCAATACCGAATGCTTCGTACCCAACCGTAAGCCAGGCAAGAATAGTGCAACGTCGTCATGCAGGCACAGGATCATTGCCAATCTGCTTCCGTAATTTCCAGCCAGTCACAGCCTCCAAGGGAGCACCCGCCACCAGCCTGAACTCCATCACCCTCGGCTGGCAGCCTGAGCCTGGGCAAGCCCCCCTAATATTAAGTTTGCGGGTCTGAAGTCGCCTATCACACTCCCTATCACACTTGTTAGACTGACACTATTGTACGAAGTACAATCCACGTGGCATTTGCAGACTTGACTGAGCTGCAGACCAAGTCAAAAGTAAATGGAAAAAGGCAAATCTCCATCGTATTACCTACTTCGTACACCTCCCATCACTGCTGCAGCCAATAATATCCTTGAGCTTTTGACGATAACGACTCTAGCTGAATAAATTACACTGCTGCCGAAGAAGGAAACTGTCCACAAGATGCCATCATGGCAAAAGCAGTGCAGCAACGAATGACAACTCCTAACTGTACATAGCTCTCCCTCAGCTGCCTTGTGCTTGACTCGCTGTTGGTGGCTGATACCAATCCTTCAATCTCGATCCGGGTGCGCCGTGTAGTGAATGCATTATCTTGCCCTCCCAATTCGCGAAACACGGCTTCTTGTCGGCGGCGAATTTGAAACCGGCATGGCGACATGATCTTTCCTAAGACGATTCTTTGCTTGCTTGGCCTTTGGCGTCGTTGACTTTGGACTCACCCTCCCCCTTGTTCTGGAAGCTCGTTCGCCCGCCACCCATGCCTCGACCACGACCCCGGTCGCCGCGACCTCGGCCACGACCAAAGCCACCACGGCCTCGCCCACCTTCGCTGTCACTGGCACCGCCGCTCGTGTAGCCTCCCCGCGTCGCTGGTCCGCCGACCGAGCTGGCACCTCCTCGTGCAGGCAGTGCAGACCCACTAGTGTCGCGCTGGTGGAAAGGAGGGCCGCCGCGCTCACGGAACCATTCCACTCGGGGATTCTTGCCCTGAGAATTCTTGACCTTGCGCGACTCTTCGTGAGCTCTCTTCAATGCTTCTTCTGCAATCTCATGCGTTTCGAAACTGATGGTGAAGTTGTTGTACTTGCTGCCCATCTTCGAAACTGTCTTAATCTTCGGGCGGTCTTGCTCAGCAATACATTCGCGTGCTTGTTGCTCGTTGTCGGCGAACATCACGTATAGGTTGGTAGTGGCCGGTCGCTCGACTGGAGGTGTTGCTGGCTTCGACTTGGCTGGCTCGCTATCACTCGCTTTGTTGGCAGCACCGTTGGTCACCGACGGCGTACCGGGCTTGACATTCACCGTGGCCACTGTTGGCACAGTTGAAGACAATGGCTGTGGTGTGAGAGGCTTGTTTTGAGTCGCGGGCGGCGCAGGCGAATTGGACGCTGGTGGCTTGACTGGGGCAGCGGTGGCTTGCTGAGGGGTCGATCCAGGACGAGGGGGAGGTGGCTGCGAGCGAGGCTGTTGGGCTGAAGGCTGTTGCTGAGGGAAAGGCTGTGTGGGGGGCTGGAATGCAGTAGGTCGATTCTGAGCAGGACCAGTGGGAGCGGCCGATGGCACGTTGGGTGCGGCGGCGAGCGCATTCGGCATTTGATGAGGAGCAGGTTGGGAAGCCATGGGCTTGGTTCCTCGATGAGCGAAGTTGAAGCCCTGTGCTCGCATCTCGGTACCAATTCGACCCCCGTCAATTTCAAGGACCAAGTAGCCGAAAGCCGCGTCAGCCAAGTTGAAGTTCCACATGTTCTTGAAGGCACTTTCATCGACCTGACCAGCACCCGCAACACCGCCGACGGGTCCGCCGAAGGGATTGCCGCCATTGGCAACGCTGGGCATCTTTTCAACGATCTCCAAGGCACTGTTCAGTAGAACCTTGTGGCTTTCATTGGTGGAAATGGCTTGTTCGACGTCCATCTTGACCGTCTCCCAGACATCATTGAAGGATGCCTTGGAAGCGGCTAACTTTCCGCGGTAGTGATCCAAGGAGGGATTGACACTGAACTCGTTGTAGGAGCTGCCATATCGGAAATGGAGGCCGGCTGAGATGGAGAAATCTGCCTTGAGCGTCACAGAGAGCTGGTTGAGGATGCCATCTCGTGCCGGGGAGGCGTGGGTCAGGAAGATTCTTGTCTCAGAGGGGTCGTACACTCGGCTTGCAGTATCGATCAAGGCACCGATCTGAAGCAAGGTGGTCCACATGGTACCTTGGCCACCGGCAATGTACGTCTTTCCCTCGCCATTGTCAAAGAGTTTGTGTATCACGACCGCACCTCCCAGGCCCAGTAGTCGCAACTTGACACCTCCAACTTCCAGCAGTCTGGAGGTCATTTCGTCAATGATGTGTAGATTTTCCACCTTGTACTCGCCCGATCGGAATTTCTCCAGCACACGCACATCTTCACAGGCACCCCAGACGGTGAAGACGGGTACATCTAGTCTGAACTTGCTGGCCAGCAGTTCGGGAAGCTGTGATAAAGGCAAGTCGGACGGGGCAAACGAGGGTTTGACCTGGCGGCCGGGTGGGATGTTTGCTATCTGTTGCTTGATGTTTCCAGAGATGAGAGGCGAGTATTGTGCTACATGTTTAAGAGTCCTAGACCGAATCAGCCATGTGATTGATTTGGGAGGCGTCTGCAGCAACTAACTTCTCTGCGATGCGCTCCAACGACGTGTCATCATAAAACCCAAAATCACCGGTATGAAGGATGTGAGTAGCATTGGCCGTCTTGGCAAGCTCGTTGAGTGAGCGCAAGTCACCTATCGACCGTGGTTAGCAGCTGTGTCGGGTACTGGCATTGGATGGATTGCCTCACCTCGGACGTCTGCGATACACAGCACCCGCACCGGGCCATTGTGAATTATCCGAACATTGTTGGTTTGCAAAGGTTGTCCCCCTGATACGACAACCAGTGTACCGTTCGGCATCTGCCCTTGAAGCTGATACAGTGGTCGAGGCTGCGAATGAGAGCGAGTTAGTGGCGGGTTGACCGGTCGAAACAACGTTTTCATCATCTTGAAGGAGTGGCACCCGGATTCTGGAGGAGGAGATCAATACTTACAGAAGCCATGAGCGAGCGTGAGGGAGTGAGTTTTATTTTGCTCTATCAAGTTGGGGAGGAAGGCGCAAGACGGTCGCCGCTGCAGATTCGTGGGTAGTGGAAGGAGGAAGGCGCAAATAGTGGCTTAATAGTCTGTCGAGCAGGCACGACAATCAGAAGCGCGATTGCAGCGGGAGTGACAGAAGGATAGGAGCGATAGAGTATACGACGATTAATGTGAAATGCACCCGAGAAATAATTTCAGGAACTTCACAACTTCCTCAAAGACGCCCGGGCTGAATGCTTACCAAACTTGGTTAGTGTTGTTTGCCGCGAAGTCTGGCCAGCCCTTGCCTGGGAGTCGTTGCGATTCTTGGCAAAAGGCTTGGTGTGCCGAGTTCAGCTTCACCAACGCTACACACTACTACAAATGGTGTCTGGTTCTGCCATCACAGGCCCATCAAAATGATCTTTGATTCAGAGAAGGCTACATAGTATTCTTAAGGTACTAGGGCCGCATTTAACACGTTGACTTCGCCATCACAGCTCCTCTTGTGTGACCCAGCCCGACATCATGCCAACTTCTCATGTTGTTGTACATCAGTGAAATAAGTGTTACGACACGAGTCTTGCCAGACCCGGACAAACGCTGGTGCAGCCGTAGACCAAGGCTCCGATTTTCCCGTGATGTTCCCCTTGACCTGCTGATTTTCCCTGTCCCTATACAGTCGCATTGCGAGAGCGGCTTACAAGCCAAGAAGTTTGTTTACGTGCCTTTCTTCCACCACCGCGCCTCCTTCCGAGCATTTAGCCTTCGAGCGAAGCTCGCTACACAAATTGTCGATATCAATTTCACCGTTTCGGAATTTTTCCATTGATTGAAGTCGATCCCTGGCTTTGTTAGGCATCTGCGAAGAACTCACTAGGTTCGGCATGACTTACCATATCTTATTGCACGTCATCGCTTTCGGTGCATCCGACAATCTAGAGGTGTCGCTCTCCTTTGCTGCATCGACCTTGGCCATCAGGTCAGGCTGTTTCGTTCGCTCGGCGGGTTGGTTGGTCACGTCGTTGTAATTGTGCGAAGGGCTTCCAAGCTCGGGTAGAGGATATGCATCATTAATGAATGTCCCAAAATCTTGGGAAAGCAGATTGTCCGTTGTTTCGCGATAGTCACCAAAGAGAACCGGATCAAATACGCCTCCGTTTTGTTGTGCGAGCCAGTTGAAACCACTTGCGTCGAATTCTGCACCTCCGTTGGCATTGACTGTGTCATAAATCAGTAACCCGATCCTGTCCCCACATTGGGCAATACTTACAATTCCACTGTCCTAGATTACCTTCTTCGTTGATCGTGTTCAAGCTAAACTCATGTCCCTTATTGTTTGGGGAATTGAAAATTGGGTCAGGCGATGTCCCTATCGAAGATATATTGTTGTGCGCCTCTGAAGATGAACTCGGAGAATCTGTGTTCGACACGCTTGAACCAGAATACAATCCTGGAACCAAAGAGTACGAGTTATCTAGGCTGCCACGACTAGGATTTCTAGGCGCTTGATAGCTGCTATGGGTGATGTTGGCGGTGTTGGGAGAATTATTGTTGTTCAGGTTGCCACTGCCAAAGCCAAAATATCCATTAGGAGAGTTCCTGGTGGCTTCAAGAATAGATGGACTGAACAGTCCACTCAGACTATCCACGCTATTTGGTCCTTGGTTGTAGGTCGGTGGGGAGCTGGTGAAATTGTTCATCGGAGAGCTACTCGAGGAGTTGTGCCTCGAACCAGTGGCCCGAGACACATCGTTCGGGATCGAACGTCTACCCATCGCGCTGGCAGCCGGACTGGCGGACTGGGCCGATGGGACACTCGAAGTGCGCTGCGCCGGCCGCGACTGAGCTGATGGTTGCGTCGGTTGCTGCTGATTGTTGGCGGTAGCGTACAAGTTCCCACTTGAAGAGTCACCGAACTTGGGGAACTGGAATTGGAAGTCACTCGAGCCATTGCCAGTGACGTTGGACCGTGACTGTACGGAGGTGGACTGCTGTCTGATGCCGCCGTTGTTACTGACCCAAGACAATCTCTTGCGGTACTCCTTAAGTTCGACTTGCAGGCGCTCCACTTGGGCTTTCAGCATACTATTCTCATGGTTTGTTGCTTCAGAGACCTTTTCCAGGTCTTCGACTTTGGTTTCGAGATCCTTGAGGTGCTTTTCCTTGCGCTCTCGGAAAGCCCTTTGAGCTGCCCGATTCTGGGCCTTTCGTTTCTGAAGAGAAGGGTAAGCATGCGACGGCTAGCGCAGTTTGGGTGACTTACAGTGGTGGGTTCTGAAGTCAAGGGCTTTCTGCCTGGCTTCTTTGCCTGTCTATCATCCCCTTCTCTACGTTTGCCGCCTCCTTCGTCGTCATCGTCCGCCTGTCCATCCAAGCTCTTTCTCTTGTCGTGAAGGTGGTCTGGATCGGTGATGGAATTGGGTGTCTCGTCTTCGGGTAGATCCCCAAACATCTCGCCTTGGTCGTCGAATTGAAAAGAATCGTCACCCTCACCATCCAGCGGAAAGTCTAGGAAAGGACTTTCATCGATATATTCAAGCTGGCCAGAAGCGGGGGCCGACGAAGTTGACGCACGTGCGGGAGTGGTGTGCTTCCCCGACCCCTGCTGCGGCGAATTTGAAGCCATTTGGGACTCTTCTTCGGTTGGTTGATTTGAGGTGAGTGCGGCTACAAGTAAGTCTCGTTGGTTTGAGGAGAGAGACAGGTTCGAGGCTGCCCCCGACATGGGAATTTGACGACACTGGTGTGAACGTCAAATGAGGCCGTAGGTGCCTGCGTCCTCGAGCGGAGTCGTGAGAGGACGGCGGGGATGTCAGAGGAGGAAGAAAGCTTGAAAGTGAAGAAAATGTCGACGGTAGGCCTCAACTTCAAAGTTGAAAGGGCAGTGGAAGTACAGTGGGGCTATGAGCGAATGGGCGGCCGAAGTGAGTTCGCGCCGTAGTGAGCAATGGGGTGGCGAAAGCGGGAACCTGCGGTGTAGAGGTCAGGCCTAGAGCAAAGGACCAAGGCTCTGGACGGACAAGGGCTCGGAGCGAACGAGAATCGTAGAGGAGCAGGAAATAGAACGTAAGAGAGAGAAAAGGCAAGAAAGCGGTCGTATGCGGATTAGGAAGAGTTGCATACAGAAGAACTCAAATTCTTTGTCGATCAGCCTCCACTAACCACCAGCTTGGTCTACAGGGTCTCTCGTATCCACGTTGATGTAGGCCAATCAGACCCGTCTCCGCAATCATGGCTACGACTTGGGGGTTCATGTATCTTATTGCCACCACCTCTGGCGACCTAAGAGGGGTAGCCCAACGCGTTTGAACGTGAGGAGACTCGTTCGTGCCTGAGGCGACACCCGTCATCTGTCCTCGCTTCATACTAATGACGGCCAACTAGTAGTCGTGAAACAGAAAGGAAACATGCTGCGAGCTAGGCTTGGCTTTGATTTATAATATGACTCTGCTGTGCGATAAGCTATACTGCTTTAGAACATCATTGCTAAACCTTGTCAAACGGCCCGAAGAAGTATTCGCAGGCGGGTCAATGTGGACAGAGTAGCTAGAACACCTAGAAGTACGGTCTCCAGCGTTCGCTCCTAAGCGTCAGTAGCTTGTAATTAGGTAGGTAGGCACTGGGTAGGGAAGGTAGGTATCTAGGGTACCAAGTACTTTCTACATTTCCTATCACGCCCAGCCCGCTTCCATCCTAACATAAATGACGCAATATCCAGTCGCACCTACAGCCTTCCGGGTGTTGGATTCAGCCGAGGCAGCCCACGAGCATTTGCCATTTTTGGAGAGTGTCCTTTACTATATGCTTTGACACATGAGGAGTTTCAACTATATCAAAATCAACAAGATGAGGTGCCAATATTCCTGTTTTCTACCATCAACTCGCTGCGTGCTATGGTATCACGTGCATCATGCACTTTCTCGATTTCCTTGAGAGTGCCGTCCCTAGGCCAAACGATATTATCCCATATGTCTATCTAGACACACTCCCCCATTTTCACACTGTATTGCGATTTTGCTCAAGTTTGATCTCGGAAGTTTTCCATCCTAATCGCTCAGATTTGTGATGTTCTAAGCTTGAAACATCTGCTGGAAAGTGATGTCGATCGAAGTTGCGACGAGATGAAAACAGAATGACGTCCAAGACTTTATTTCAGATACCGGTAACCATTCTTACACAAAGTCTAGCAGTTGCATCTGTTCAGGCCTGGTATCTTCCGCCATATAGCTTCTGCGCACGACGAAGTACATACTCTCTGCCAGAACAGATGCTTTTGGATATAGCAAGTTGAATATTGGGATGCTCTCTGAAGTTCCAATCTGTTCGAAATTATTGATGGGCCATCAGGTCTAGCGATGGTGTCTGGTGCATCTAAACCATTACACCAGAGATACAGATAGCCGACCCGTTGTTGCTTTCGCGTACAAATGTAGTCCTCGCTTGATCAACCTATGGGAGAGTCAGTTTCGTGGTCAAGAAGGCTGAATTTGGACACATCCTTCCTTGCTACAATGCTTCTCCAAGTCACGTTGTTCTTCAGGCCCAGCAGAAAATGCTAGCCAGCTAGGTACAAGAACACTTTAGAAGAATGCCAAAGCCCTGTACCTGCGGTGTGACTCAAAGCTGACCGCGTGTACGCTTACTCGGCCGAGTCGGCGCAGTCCTCCCAGTCACGTGGAAGTGTTCTTTCGAGCTCTACGTCAACACTCCCGGGCTTAGGAGGCCGGGAGGTTTTAAGGCGTACCGCCCAAGTTTAGAGAACGCTTCAGCCTTTCAATGACGAATGCGTGGTTTTGCGACATTTAGACAAGCGTTGGCCTGAGCGTGCCTGAGCCGGTGAAAGATCGACGCCAGTTCTCCACACGTTCCAGACTCAGCCTCAAGCAACTCGAAGGCATTAATGCCTTCGGTGATGTCCTCTGCGCTGCTCGCCGCCCCCACGTGGTTGTAAGCCTCCGCGATCAGAAAGTCCTTTTGAGGGATCTGGCAAGAAGACCCGTCATTGGATGCGGAATGGGTATAGACTCTTACCATAGGAGCCAGTCAGCTCGGGGCAGAATCCCGTTCTTGGAAGCATAGCACGACTTTACACGACTTTGCACGTCACACAGCATCGGTATCGTTTTGCATACCGCATTTGGACACATTCACGGTCTACAGAGTGGTCTACTGTGTGCTGTATGTGATAGTCGCCATGGTCAGTTCAACCATGTATAAAGACATGAGTCTTCCGTTTGGCAAGAGTAATATTCCTTCATCAATCACAACTTGACAAGTTCATTCTTGCTACCAACCTTCGAGCCAGAACCCTAATCGATTCTTCCAAGATTCTAAAAAGACAATATCCAAAAACATCACCTGACATACGCCATGGGTCTTATCAAAACTGCGATGATGACCGGTGCAGCCGTCTATGGCGTGAATAAGTTGGCCAAGTCAGTTCTCCTTGCCTGTCCAGCCATGTGAGGTGATTCCGAGCTAACATAATCTTTAGCGTAGCAGAGCATCGTAACGGCAGTCCCAAACCCAACGACATGAGCGGCACCCGCAATAACAGAGCCGCAACCGACGCAGAATTCGAAGAGTGGCTGGAGTGGAAAAGATCATCAGCAGCGCGTTCAGGGGCCCCCTCAGGTATCACTCAGATGGATCGAGGCCAAGCCTCGCTCGACCAATACGGCCAGCGCCAACAGCTATACCTCACCGACGTCCCCAATAGTCCACCGAGCTACATTGATACGCTGAACGATGGTCCTGCGATTTCGACGAGCCAAAAGTACCAGCGGATGCACATGCAACCTCCGCAACGGACTGGTTATGTCGAAGGCCAAGATGGTGAGATTCGTGGTAGTGGCAGTGGCAAAACAGACTATGATGCCCTAGTCGCTCAAGGACTGGACGTGTTGCGATCACGAGGCGGTACCCACGGAGGACAGAACGACTTCATCAACAAGTTCTTGCACAAGTGATCTCTTCACACTCTCGGACTCGGCGAAATCGGGTGGACTAGACATATTGCGATCGAAAGGGTGAAGGAATGTAAGAAATAGATACTTCGTTTTGAATTTCTCAGGTGTATTCAGGCATGATTTCAGCTGTTACGAGACCTCCATGGGTGTAAATTGCTTACTCTGGTGGGAATAGAAGCACTTTGTTGAAAGTGTGCTTTAGTTTGCTGACATAGAGCACAATGGTTTGGTCAATTCGTCTGTGCCTAGAAATTAGAGCCGGGCCGGGGGATGTCATAGTTGATTTTAGAGTGCATTTCTTCAAGTGGCGAATGGTAAACCGCCTGCAACCGCGAAAATGCGACTTGACACTTATTATTCCATGATCGTCGAACATTTTTTGGACAGCTGGTCCCGACCCACTCAACGATCGACTTGACATATCGACGTTCGTTTAATGGTTGCAAGACATAATCTAGGCTGCACTCCCCATGACGGTTGAGCATGTCAAGGCTGGCGCCGCGTTCAAGCAGCTGAATGACGATGCCGGGTGGCCTGTTGTATCTGATCGCATAGTGTAAGGATGTCTCGCCCTGTGAATCTTGCTCATTCACACCGGCGCCGTGCTTGAGCAGTCCCTGGACGGCTGAGCTGTCTGCCTTATATTTCAACGCCAAATGCAATGGTGTCTCGCCTTGACAGTTGCGACAATTTACATCGGCACCGCCTCGAAAAAGTGCCTCAGTGATTGAGGCATCCGCGGCATGTTTCAGTGCCAAATGCAATGGTGTCTCGCCTCGACAGTTGGGACAATTTAAATTGGTGCTGTACTGGAGCACATCTCTGGTCAAGTACGGGGGCATTAAATGTTTAATGGCGAGGTGCAGTGATGTCTCACCATACTTATTTTGACGATTGACACTGGCGCCTGCTTGGAGTAGGCTGCTCAAAGCGTGCTTATCTCGTTGCAGCTTAATGGCATAATGCAGCGGTGTCTGACCAAACCTATCGGCACTGTCGATTAGAGCACCTGATCTTATCAGCTCCGTAAATATTGGGCGTCCAGCGTTGTAAAATACAGCTTGATGTAGGGGTGTTCGGCGGCTGGCGTTCAATTGGTTGACATCTGCTCCAGCAGTAAGTAACACAGCTGCAGCTTCAACAAGATTTTCTCTTGCAGCTTCATGTAATGCTGTTTCATCATTGTCATCACGCAAGCCGACAGAAGCACCTTGCTTGAGCAACGCCGCCAATGCATGAGTCGCATTCAACTGCACTGCTATAAAGACCAAGCAGCTAAGATTTTCCATCCGAGTATTGCTTTTGGTAAGTAGAAGCGTATCCAAAGCACGGTACCAATTCGCAGCCATGCACAACCTGGCCCCTGGCATTGGACCGTATGGGCTTCTGGAATTCTTAAAATGCTTCCGAATCATTTTGATCCATGGATAATAATCTGGATACGAGGCAGACACAACTCTGAGCCAGTGGTCTACCAGGTCGTCTTGCATCAAATACTGGAGCAGATGTACATCTTCAACGAGCTTCGGTTCGCACACATGCTGCAACCAGTATTTGAAAGCGTATGCAGTAAATGGTAACATCTGTATACGGTCGCAGGTCTCAATTGAAGTTGATAGCGTTTGTTCATCTTCCAGGTAATCGGATTGATATTGTGTCAAAAGCCTCAAACAGCAGGCGAGGACTTTGTTATCATCGATAATCGGGAACTCGCGTTGCTCTAGGTACTCGAGCACGGTGTAGTGAAGCAGACGCACTTCGCGTCTCTGTGTGTCGTGGACGACAAGTCCCATACAACAATTCAATACAATTGAATCAGCTGGGATCTGATCTGGTAGTACTACATCATTCGCCGTTTGCACTGCTAGCGCATGAGCTAATTCCCGTAGAGAGAGCGGCCTTTTAACGATTGAAAGCCATCCCAATGCATTGATCGCCAGACTGGCTCGGAGCGGGCTCTGGGCTTGTATCCTTGCTAAAGAAGCATCATAAATCGAAGACATATCCGTTGATTTAGAACTCAAGATTGATTCAAGCTCGTGCGCGGTGATCGCATACTGGATAGAGTTCATATGCATTTCGGCAGCAAGGAAACTGGAACGGTAAGCATCTGCATGAATGTGTGGTAGTTGTCACGTGTCGCAAGTGCGTTACCACTCACCTAGATTCCGCTTTGACGATGATTTTCCTTGTGATAGTCTTAGCGTCCGGATTGTGAGTTTCGACCATAGCTGCAAGATCTTCGCTATCCGCTATTCGAGTCGCCAAGTACCTTTCGAGGTCTTCCTTTTGTGCTTGGATAGTGATCTCGGACACCGGATGGCCTCCAAAAGCCGTGAAAGACGTTGATCGGATATGTGGACGAGAAAACACGAGAAGTCGCAGATTAGAGTAGTTGGGGATTTCGAGCGCCGACAGCAACTTTCTGCGTACCATGTGCTCGCATTCGTCGAGAGCGTCGATAACAATCACGACATCTTCTAATAACCGACAAACATCGTGAAAAGCAAGAGTCAGTTCTTGTGTCGTAGGCTTGCGCCGCCCATTCTCTGCCAGTGAGTGAAGGTTCTCGATGATGCCGCCCAACTTGCCAGGATTGGCCCGGACGATCTGAGACAGAAGCTCGGAGAGCACGACATCAGCAATCAAAGTTTGTCTGCGCGCATAGTCAAATAGGCAATATGCAACCACGGCATCTCTTGTTGCTCCACGTCGAAGGTGCTGGATGGCCATTGAGCAGTAGCATTTGTTAGTCAAGCAGCAAGACAGATGAAACTGTTTTCTTACCACAGGACCGTCTTGCCCGTGCCAGGATCTCCACTGCACCATAAAACTCTACTCTTCCTGTCCGGCAGGGAGCACCAGCGCTTGAATAGGTCATGGCTGAGCAACCACTCACCCGTACCAGGGGTTCGCTTGTTGCAATGAAAATGAAGCGCATCGGCAAATGTCAAAGTCGAGAGCCATGTCAAAAGCGGCTCAATTTTCTGGTTCCCTTGCGAGTAATAGTGGTGGTGAGTGGCCGTATACTGATGAACATCGCCTTGGTGAAGCACACCACTATTAGTGGTGCTTGCGAATGCGTGGCTCATGTACAGAGACGTAGCAATACTATCGTGAAGGCATTGAACGTCGGTTCGGGGACGAGTTGTAACACGGGGAGATCAGAAATCCTGATGCCATACTAGTAGCTATTGATGTGCTGCCTGATTCAAGTTGTGTCAGTTGGGGCTGAGTGTTCAACCCCACTTTGCGTGTGAAGCGCAAGGCGAGGAATGGAAGAGCAATAAGTACCCTGGCACGCCTGGTAACATGCGCCAGCCTGATGAGCCTGATGAATATTTCATTTCGTGGAAGTGAATATTGCGACTTAAAAGAGCATGACTGGAGCTTTGCACACTCATGTAATAGTGGTTTGAGGCAAATCTCAGTTTGCGGATGGTGGCCACTGCAAATTCAGTGCCTGGATGCCTGGCGATAGTTTAGCACCCTGACGTCGACGCTAAGTCACTCCGAGGCTTAGGATATTCTGTCCATCGCACTTGAATTGATCTCTTGCCCCATTCTCTCGTCGCAAACGGTGCACATTCGATTTCCGCACCCTCGATCTCGCGAGCATGAGTTCGGCTGAAGTGGCATCACTGGAAGCTGAAGTCAAAGAGTACAAATTGCAGCTGGAGACGGTTGCGCTGTCGCTGCAGAATGACCCAGAAAATGCAGAGTTGCAAGCGTTGAAAGCAGAACTTGAAGAAGTTATTGCCCTCACCGAATCTGCCATCTCAGAACTAAAGCCTGCTCCAGCTCCAGCCCCAGAGAAATCCGGCACGCCGTCGGTGAAAGTGAAATGGTCCCGCGAAAATCATCCAGCTTACAAGGCGGGTTATCGACCGCCCGAGGCCGAGTCAGAAGAACAGCCGGCTCAGACGACCTTCTCCGTCAATGATACTGTGCTGGCGCGATGGAAGTCGGGTGACGGCGGCTTTTATAATGCGAGAATCACCTCCATCACCGGCTCGTCTGCGAACCCGGTCTACATCGTGCTGTTCAAGAACTACGGCACCACCGAGACCTGTTACGCCAAAGACATCCGTCCGCTCTCGACCGAGGCCAAGAAGAGAAAAGCCGACAATATGTCAGGCTCGTCGACACCGACACCGACCCCCTCCAATCCTAGTGTCATTTCAGCAGCCTCGACCGTTGACCCCAACCTAGCGCAGCAAGCGAAAAAGGAACCCAGCAAGGTTAGCGACGGGCCCGTCCGACCGGCAAAGATCCCCCGTAAGGTCAAAGCCAAAAATGAACTGGAAGCAGGCAAAGCCAAGTGGCAGGACTTCGCGGCCAAATCCAAAGGCAAGCATGGCAAAAAGGACAGCATGTTTAGGACAGGAGAAAGTGTCACTGCACGCGGTAAGCGATCCGACGACTTCATTCTGGCTGTGCTAATCGTCTTTTAGTTGGCTTTACCGGCTCTGGACAAGCCATGCGGAAAGACCCAACGAAGTAAGTCTATCCTCAATCCCCTATAGCACTGGTTTCTAACAATAACCAGATCAAGGCACATATACCAGCAAGATCAAGGCGACGACTGAGGAGGTGAACCAAGTGATTATCGACAACCTAGCATTCACGCCATTGATGTACTCTGGAACATGGTTGCAGAGCCGTGGCTAACAATCATCTAATTACAGGAATTTCCGCTCAAACCAAACGCCTCAATAGGTTGTCATCCATCAAGAAGAGGTCTTCTAATCTATAAAGCCTTCATTTGAAGTGTGTGCTCCCGAAGCCAAGCAAATAATGTCTCCTGGCAGAGGCAACGTGGGCTTATTTCAGCAGTTGAGGGTTGTGGAGAAAGGTCGGAGTTGTATGCTACTGCCACATAGCCCCGCCCCGAATGTCCCATTCACAATTGTCTCCAGACTCTCTTGCTTTTCCTCTGCTGCCGACTGTGCTTGGGATCCCGCCTCATTCTCTGTTCTTAGGTCTTGTCGCCTTGATTCATTCACTTCTGTAAATGCCGCGACCATCGGCGGCCCGAATAAGCTCAGATCAGCATTGATTGAGCCGTCGAGTGCTTCATGCCCCTCTGCAAAAACACAGCGTTGACTATTTAAGTATTGCCAAAGTGTGCCCACTTGCACGCCGTATGGTCCAAGCGTACGGAGTATTACTACGTTCAGGGCGTTGCTTTGGACTAGTTACCTGTCGAGCCTGTGTACACAACGTGGCCTTAAATCTCACTCACCTAACGATGAATGACCTTGGGAGCTCGAGGAAAGCTGGTGACTAATTCGGCCGTGTTGTCGCCGTCCTGATGTCGTAGATTTGATTTGACAAAAGCCACGCTTCGGTCATGGCCACGAAACACAGCTGACTTTGCACTGTCCTGGATCTCATCGCCACGTTTGTCAAGGTTGTCAACAGCGAGCAGCATGATCTGAACCTTGCTCTACCTGTAACTTGAGCATGGTACTTCGTACGAGTACTGATTGATTGATACATACTTCACGGCACCACAACACAAACAGGTTCTCAACGTCAACCTCAGCTTTGGTGGTTGATCAAGGTCACGGCATCCACGAAAAATACCTCGCACCACCACGATTGAACTTAGCCATCGACCGAGCAATCGACGATCATGCCTTGAAGTCTGCCTCTGTCAACCCAGACTTCCTCAGCCTTGAGGACAAGGCCGGCTCGAGAGATAGCACCATGGATACCTCTCTACTTCGTCAGCTTGCCCAAAGCGACGCAGCCATGGAAATGATTGTAGCAATCGCATGGGTAGTAGGCATCGTCTCCTTTCTCGTCTTCATAGCCCTCTTTGGCCGCCTGCCTGTCTTCAGGAAAACGCCCATCGGCTGGACACATCGTCTCCTCCTAGTCCATCTTCCTGCTGGCCTCGTCAAACTTGACGACCTTCTCACAGGGCGACGTGTCACCCGTACCACAACAAGACTCTATTCATACCTACTCCACGATCGTCACCCTGTGGTGATGACCATCTTCATCCTGCTGCAGTCCGGCTCAGAATTCCTGTTTCTCCCCCCAGCTTTACCATTTATTCCGTCGGTGGCTGAACGATATCTACTTATACCAACACTAATCATCCTCCCTTACATAACACTCTATCTCTCCTACTCCACCTCGTCCCACCACATTACGCCAACTACCTATGCAGCGGCACTCACTCGCTACCCATATGACTACACTCTCTACCACCCACATCAATTGTGCCGCACCTGCTCACGTCCCAAACCAGCTCGTTCCAAACACTGCTCCATCTGCCGTACCTGTATTGAGCGCCAGGACCACCACTGCATCTGGATCAACAACTGCGTTGGGTTCCACAATTATCATTGGTTCATAGCACTACTTATCACGACAGCGGCTCTCCTTGGCTACGGTGCTTTCAAAGGCTTCTACATCTTGGAAACGACGCTACAGGAGTCGTTCGTACCGCGCCGCATCACAGCTGGCAGCCTCACCTCCAAGCGCTGGTCTACGGGCTTCAGCTGGGGCGAGTGGTTCAACATCTATGCCGTTGCCATCGCAGCACACGTCCGCATCGGTGCAGTGACTCTGCTGGCATGCATGACGTTTCCGCTCGCCTTGGCGTTTCTCGTGTACCATGCCTATCTAATTTGGGCTGGCACCACGACGAATGAGACGGCGAAATGGACAGACCTCAGAGAGGATGTCTGGGATGGGCTGGTATGGCGAGCCCGCATCAACGATGTCCGGGCCGAGTATCCAGGACCGTTGGATGAGCGAATTGTGTATGATCCGATCCATTATCGGGAACGGGAGAGCACGTTAGGAAGAAAGCCCAGATGGAGTCGGGAGGCGGAGTGGTGGATTATTCGGACGAAGGCAGGAACACAGCCCACGCGTTGGAAGAGAATTGAGACGGGACAGGGCAAGGAGCCGAGGTGGGAGGAGGTAACAGACGAGCGATGGGAGCGCGTCAGGACTTTGAAGGAAATAGATAATGTGTATGATACGGGAGTTGCAGGAAATGCTAGAGATGCTTTGCAGAGACCTTGGAAGCAGAAATGAAGAAGGGCATCGGACACGACTGGTCGGTGTGTGCCACGAGATACTTGGCTCCTCCCGCTCCCCGTTACACGCAAGGTGGCTCAGAACGACCACACGAGACTATCGGTCCTCGACTCGAACACATAAGATTTGTCTGACCGTGTAACAGATACGAAGCAGCTCAAAGCACCAGATGCATGAGCACAAGCCACGAGAAAAGTTATGCATTACTAGACTCAAACCAGAGGTCCAATTTCAGCGTTCTGTTCCGTCTTTGCAATCACTAGCGGACAACTCCTCCTCCTCCTATCATCCTCAGTCGCCATAACACTTCTCCCTCTAACAACGCTCTCCATGCACCTGGCCCAGGCTCGGGCCCAGGCTCAGGCATACAGCTTCCCATCCGTGGCACCAACAAGTCCCAGACTGTTCTTCTTGTCATCAGAAAAATCATAATAAGGCTGGTTGACTAGCTTCGGCTTGGCAGTCGGATTGATCAAGGGCCGATACAGACGGAAAGCGGTGTAGCCTCGAACCTGCGGATAGGTGGCGGTGACGTCCCAGGGACTCTGCTTGACCGCCGCCATATCTCTGATGTCGGATGGTCCCAAGATGACATCCTCAAGCTTGCCAATCTTGAAGTTGTCGCCATCCTTGGTCACTGTCACTTGCGAGCTGTCCTGGACACGGTAGCGGGCTGAGATGTCGAGCGTGTATTTAGTTCCTGTCGAGGTCTTCTTCTTGGCATTTGCCTCGGCGATGGATGCGTCAGGGTACTGGTTCTTGACGGCTTTGGTTGCATCACTGATCCAGTCGAGAACACTCAGCTCTGGTGGCGGGAGACCTTTGTCGCCTCCGAGCCTGACGGGTGCGTCGCCGCTCATTGTGAGTGTAAGTCTGTGGAGATTATTTTGGAAATTGCTTTGGTTGGAAGTTATTGTCTGCACGGCGAGGAGGTATACTTGGAAGATTGCTGTGAGCATTTCTTTATCTACTTCTAGCTAAGCTATCGACTCCGAATTTATATGAATGGGGAGGGCCCCAGCAGCCTACGCGCAGAATCTATCATGATAGTTCAGCCGCGTGTGCTAAGCTGAACTTGAACTGGAGAAGAGCTCAGCCGCACTCCTCGTAGAATGTGAGTTTGGAGCAAACGTGCAAAGATTACCTACTCGATCTGGTGTAGCCTAAGAGGGAATGAGTCAAATCGAGACAGTGCTGACATGGTGCGGAGTAAGTATCTCTTGCTCTGGAAAGTAGTTTGAATCTGGGAACGCATCTCAAGAAAGTTGCTCTTGGAGATCGAGTTTTCACATGATACGTTTGCCGGAGGACGGAGTACGGTTTGAATGCTCCTACTACGGAGGACCACAAACACCACGGTTCACGTCATCTATTCACAACACTCTCACTTTGTGCCAAGCCTTGAGTGATATGTCACGTTCAAAAGGTCAAGTACGCCGAGTTGAATCCACGCTAGGAAGTAGCTTACTGTGCCTTCTCCAATTTGCTTGATCGGCTACGAGCATGTCCCGATCTGTGAGGAACTACCACTACCAAAGGCACCTTTTTCAGACTATACGAAATACTCCGCACTCTATAGTTTTCTTACTTCTGGTCCTACCAAGGCTTGAGTTGAGAAAGCCTGGAAAATGAGGAGCCTGGCCTAATTACGACCTTGGAAATGCTCGGAAGACATGACACGTTTTACGCTGACTTTCCAGCAGTGTCTCCTAGATCTGGCACTCTCAATTACAAGAATGAAAGTTTCCAATCTGCGGGTCGATTCATAAAGTCATCACATTGAAGCAGCGTCTGGTTCACACGCTGCAGATTTAATGGGACTAATGTTAAAATCCCAGATTTACGCCGTCGTCTGAACCTGAACGCGTGGTCTCAAACCAATTTGCACCCTCAATTGCTCCCGCTTTTCCACTACTCTAGCACCTGCGTCTGGTTGAACATTCAGCTGCCGTAAGATGGCATCTAGCTCGGGGGCCCTCATCGCTGCGATAGCTGCAGGTGTGGCAGGAAAGTCGGGGATTTCACGTCCAGTGACCGGGTTAAAAAGCGGCGAAATGGTATCTGACGAACTGGAAAGATAGGTATTTTGTACTCGGGCGGCACTGTTACGATCACTGTATCAATCAGTATAGTAGGTGGATAAGTTGACGCGATACATACAATGTACTCAACGCAGCCAGTATATCCCGCCGGAGATGTGCAAATTGGTCTCGATTCTCTTGTCTCATCTGCTGCATCTCCCGTAGAAGTGTTGCGGTATCGGCAATTGCAGGGAGATTTTGAAGTTTCTCCATTTCATCGGCAGTAGTGCGGATGGCTTGAGCGAGTACATTGAAATCAGTCTGGGGAGGTGCGTCGATTGCGGTGGCCATGATCGTGATTACGACAGTGTTGGGAATGACAATGATGCTGCAGTGTGGAAGTGCTAGCGGAGTGTTTATTTACAGTGGTGGCTAGTGCACCTAGTGCACCTAGTGCTAGTGAATGACTAGTGGGTGGGACCCGTTAGTGCCCGTTGAAGACCGTGACGTTCAAACACGTCAAACACGACTCGGATTCTTTGCCAGTGCAGTGCTTGCCATCTCGCTCCACCTTTGTCCACCCTCGCCAACTTCGTCCTTCAAGTTTGTGGCTTGAAATGTCATTGCATGATGGACCCACCAACTTCTCAGCCTAGCAATTCAACCCTTGCGCGACGCAGATCTTCTGTCGCGTATGATCCGGCTCGAGATACCTTCACCGAAATACCAGAACCTGCTACCGATGAAGTTATCTCGAATGATCCCAGCAGCAAAACAGCATCCCCCGTACAGCCGAAAGACAGGAAGACCATGTCGTCTCCGTCTGAGGCACGAAAGAGGTCACGGTCAGGGTCTCCTCGTGTAGGGGAGAGAGCCCACGATGAACCACCGCAAAAGAAGCATCGACCGACAAATCCTGAGAATTCTCACAATGGAACGTCGACCCCTCCTCTCGATAGCCAGTCTGCAAACCCGACCAAGTCTATCACAAGAGGTCCTCGCATTCCCAAGGTCGTTCGTGAGGAGGGAGAAATAGGCTCAAGACCGAGTCGAACCCCTTCCGCTTTTACCAATCGAAGGATGGATTCCGGCCGAGACACGAGACGACGACCCGACCATGAACGCCCACGCGACTATGATCGAGCAAGAGACCCTCCCAGACGCAGATCGAGATCCCCAGAAGGCAGAGTGCATGCTGCTTATCGACGTCGCTCGCCTCCACGCCTCCCCCAACGCGATCCAAGCCGATCTCCTTCACCCATCCGAGATTCACCTCCCCGACACCTCCCCCGACCAGGTGGTGCCCGAGGAAGGGGTCGGAATGTACTGGCAGAACAAGAAAGACTACGAGCACAGAGAGAGCAACAACAAGGCGGCCAAACCGTCAACCGTGGTGTGCAAGGTGTCGTCAATCAATGGTACAACGCAGTTCCTGAATACGTGAAGGAGAGAGGAAGGGACTGGCGCAGGAATGAGTCTCAGATCAAAGGCCTACGGAGCTTCAACAATTGGGTCAAGAGCTGCATCATCCAGAAATTCAGTCCCCAAGAAACACGAGCTGAGAAGGAGGAAGACCTGGGCTGGGGTGAGACTGCCAAGGAACCCGAAGAGATCAAACCACTCGTCGTCCTCGACATTGGCTGTGGCAAAGGTGGTGACTTGCAGAAATGGGACAAAGCTCCTCAGCCCGTGGGTTTGTATGTCGGTCTTGATCCCGCCGAGACCTCCATCGAACAAGCCAGAGATCGTTACAAGTCTATGTGGAGAGGCAGACGACCTCGTTTTGACGCCCGCTTCGGCAACAAGGACTGCTTTGGCCAGTGGATAGGTGAAGTCCCCATCGTGCAAGAGGTCGGCATTGATCCCACGCCAAATACCCTGAATCGATGGGGCAAAGGGGGTGGGTTTGACATCGTCACCATGATGTTCACCATGCACTACTCTTTCGAAAGTCAGGAGAAGGTCGACATGATGCTGCGCAACGTCTCAGGCGCACTCAAGAAGGGCGGCCGTCTGATTGGTGTATGCCCCAACAGCGATGTCATCTCACAACGCGTGAAGGATTGGTTTCGCCAAAATCCCCACAAATACAAACCTCTCAATGGAGATGTCACACCACACCATGCAGATGCACAAACAAATGGCACAAGTGATTCACCGGCCGCTTCCAATGGCTCAGATTCAGCGGCACCCTCGTGGGGTAATGCCATCTATTCTGTCCGATTTCCACCCCCAACCGCCTCTCTCCCATCCCTAGCTCCTGATGGCTCCTTCCGACCTCCCTTTGCTCACAAGTATACATATTACATTGCCGAGGCGGTCGACGTGCCTGAATTTGTTGTGCCTTGGGAAGCTTTCCGTGCCATTGCTGAAAATTATGGCCTCGAACAACGATACCGCAAAGGCTTCTTAGACATCTGGAACTGCGAAACGGACCCTCAACGCGCAACAAACACGGGTGGAAGTGCGAGTGGTGCAAATACCGGCGGCTGGGGCCAGTCACCTGTCAGTGACGGACAAGACTCCACCGCTGCTGTGGCTCGAGATTTAGAAGACCTGGGCGTGAGAATGGGTGTCATTCGTCATCCTGGCGGGCCTCTCTGCATGACCGAAGAGGAGAAGGAAGCTGTGTCTTTCTATCATGGCTTCTGTTTCGTCAAGAGTTGAACCCAAACATGTTTGCTGTTGGCCTGTCCCACCGCGTACGGCTAGAAGCATTATTGAAGAATTCCTTTCCGTAACCAGAGATTGTGCGACAGGCTTGGACCCCTAGCTGAATAAATGGCAGAGCCTATAAGTAGACAGTGACAAACATACCCAATCTACTATTTCTTTCCCCTCTGTTGAAATCTGCCAGCTTTTATCATTATTGAATGCGCACTCACTAACTCAGACTTCAATGCGAGAAGCATTGTCATCATCCGATCACACAACGGTCGATATTACTACTCATTTGATAACATCCCGCAAACACCGCCACTAAATACAAACCTCCGAGCAATCTTCGGAACCAGCGTTGCTCCGTGACAACCTGCATCAAAACGACAAGAGCACCATGCATTTGTATCGAATGAATCAAATATTCAACATCGCCTTGGATGTGCACATGTTCGCAAAAACACAGCAAGATGCGGCATTGCATCGCGCCATCAGGGCAAAGCTTCGTTCGCTGTGAAGGATTCAAACATGCCATCATGAATCACCGAATGCAGTCCAACATGTCCAACATGCCTTTCCTCATGCCCCAGATCAAACACACCTGATCAGTGTCAGGCGCATTCACACATAGGAAGTCCATTCACACCCACGATTGCACAGCCTTGACCGAATGTTGGTAAACGAGTCTCGACGAAGTTTATGCTGTTGACTCTACGAAAACCCATCGGGATTACCAACAGCGCACGGATGTTTTAATCAATATATATACATAGTCTAGTACACGGATGATGCAACATGGTTTCTCCAAGGGAAGGACAGCAGACCTGGTGGAAACAACCTGTCGACAATGTCTCCATGGCCGGCCAGACCTTCAGCCCAGCAACCCAAGCCGCCGACCGCAGGATTGCCAGCAAGTGGTCTGGGTCTTGCGACGCTTGCTGCTCGAGAAGCCATGCAACGAAGCAACCTGACGGCCGCAGATTCTGTTAAAGGCGTGTCTTTACCTAAGGGTCGATATCCATGTATCCCTGCATCCGAAAGCCGTCTACCACAGACCCTGCGTGGACGTCAGTCTATTCCCGCTTCTGAGAGACGTCTGCCTCAGACTCTGCGCGGAGCTCGTCCTGAGCCGCCAAAACGGAAGGACGCTTTGAGCTTCCGCTCTTGGGGCAAACCCACCCAGCATAAGGTCCAGGCGAAATCACGGGAAGGTAGCCGACCATTTCCGAGTACTCTGCGCGGGACTCCCATGCAAGATCAAGTCCGTAACACTTCGCCTGTTTCACAACCACAATTGGTGTCGTTGTCAGAATCTGTGTCGGGAAAACGGCCTCTCCGAAGTCCTGTCCCTGGCGCTGTCCAAAGCACGCGCGGATCGTCTGGCTATGGCCCATCAAAACCCTTTCCCAAGACGATGCGTAAGGGTTGCCTCAACAATGAATCGAAGCCACCTCCTGCACAGAGGAATGATTCAAGTGGGGCCGAGAGAACGCCACGGTCGACTGGAAAGTCTGCTGGAACGACTACGATGGAAAACGAGGCATGTCTCGATCTGCAAGGAGGAACAACCGCAAGGGCTTCTTCAGGATCAGCTAGCAACACGATAGCAGAGAAGAATGTTCAACCTGTTGCAGAAGCCACTTCTCAAAGAAACAGACCTTCTCCCCGAGCTGTAAGGCCGTTCCCAAAGACATTGCGTCGCGAATCTTCTGACCACAGTGGGCCATCTAATCACAATGGAAGCACCGTTAAAGCTGGAAGACTAATACTCCAGAAAGCTCCATGTGATGACACCGCCTCCAAAGGAAAAGGCAAGGCTCAAGAATCTTCGGAAGGACGTATATGGAACCCTGCAAAGAGGTTTGGCTTCTTTCGGACCAGTTTCCGTTCGACCGTTTCCAGCATGCACAATCATCTTGACGCAACCAAGACAGGCGGAAGTGGTGGAGCGAGAGGACCACCACAACTCGGAGCGCAGAACACGATACCTCCAACATCACCAAGCATGCGATCTTGGTCTGAGAACGTTCCGAATACGGGGCCTACCCATGCCGCCTTCGATAAAGGTGGCCGGAGTAGCAACTGCTGCAATGCAGAGGACTGCAGGGACAAATTAAGGAATGTGAAGGCTTTGACCCATCGCATGGCGAAACTGAATGCGGATGCTCGGCAAGCAATGCAGGATCTCACTCCACGTTGGGATAATGTCGGCCTCGCGGGTAAAGGTAAGAAGGGTGTGATGCTGCAACCCAACGATCCACCAACTTCTCTCAGCCATCAATGGCATCATCAGTCTCTCACACTTTCAGAAAGCGAAGACCTGTACGGACCAAGCGAGGATGCATGGCGCCCCAAAGGTCTTAGCACAGTCAAACCAGAACACGAGCTAAAGCAAGAGTCGTCCATCAATAGGTCAACGCCTGGACCGACTGGGAGCAAGGATCAACGATTTGATCTCGTCAACAAATCCTCTGCTGCGGCCGGTCCTGCATATGGCGAACACTTGAATACAGAACATGATTTCAGCAACATTGACCTTGTCAAAGACATGCACAACGCACAAGAGACGTATACCGACTTTCCCATATCGCAGACTCCATCTATACCGCAACCCCAAGAATATCACGCACCAGGCTCATGGCCACAACCAAGCTCTTTATCTCGATGTTCATCCATATCACAAATCAACGGCTCGCCTCAAACACCACCGTCACCACTTTCCGAGGTCTACCATCCCGCTCTCTCACGAGCTCCGTCCCCAATACCAATCCTGGGACGATAAGAAAAGGAGGGATGGGGGGCAACAACAACCAATATCTTTCTTTTATCTACGTCTAGACTAAGCGAGTAGTGAGTGACCTGTAAGAACCTTGTTTTTCTCAGTCTGAATATGAGTATGTACTATTTATTGTAGATCATCTGCCAAAGAAAGGCTGCAAAAAATCGGGAATCGAATGTGAATCGAATCCATTTTTGATCAAGTTTTTTACTGTACTGAACATTAAATAACAAAAGTTCCTAGTAAGGTAGGGTCTTCAATTTATACATACTTACATACATACAGAGAATGTCCCCTCCCCTGAGTCCACTCCCACCTGCTTTTTGAAAGTTTAGATTAAGGGGCTAATAGGCTATGTCGAAGAGTTTCTTCATGTTGTAGCGATCGCGAAGAATGACTCGTTTCCTGGAGGGCACTTTGCATAAGAAAAAAGAAATCGTGAGGTAGTTATATATATAGCTAAGGAGATTTGGTACTATAGAAACAGGGATTCCTACCCCGCCGGTTTTATATTGTGGACTTCCTAAATCAGGAACATTCAAGGGTTTGCTTTCCGATCACACAGCGCCATTCGGGTCCCGATAGCTATCATGCAAAAATCATTATCCTGTAGCACGCTATGCAAATGCTAATCTGAGAAAACAAAAGATTGAAGAACCGTAACACTTTGTGTCACGGCAGCGAAATGAGTGATCTTGCTCTAGTAGCCTACTAGAAGCCTAGATCTTTCCTCCTGTTACCACGGTGAATCCCTCTGACCTCCTTCTGTCGCTCTTTCTTCCTGTCGTGTTTCCTCCTCTTCTCCTTGGCCGCTCTCTCAGGTTCAGTGATTGTCTCAATAGCCCGCTTGTTGCGTCTCTCCTGCCTTTTTTCTCTGGCTTGTTTCGTGGCAGCCGTTACACAGCGCATGTACGTTTGATCGCCCATGGCTGATTGAACAGCTTCCAGACAGAGTTGAGCATCCTCGAGAAGTCCATTGTAGGAGGTGCTGAACGATGGATCTGTCGAGCGAGGTGCGGCTGTGTCGTTTGAAGTGAGGTGCAGGAGGGGCACCAGGAGAAGGGTAATGGAATGGTCAGATACCGTCAGCGACGCGGAAGACAAACGGGGTAGAACTTGAATGAGGAGCTTGAGAAATGATATTTTTGGTCGAAGTGCTCCAGTGGTCTGTTTTGGGGGCTCACGCCTCAGTGTTTTGGCTGCTTGATCAAGGATGTACTGAATCGCAGGTATAGAGCTAGTTGTCAGCTCTCCCGTGCGTGTGAGCTCCGTTCCATTCAGGACTTCTTCGTCATCGTCGCTCGCGATAGCATGGTCGTCGGAAATTTCTGCCTCTAGTGCAGCTTTTGGCTTGATGGGTATCGTAGTACCACTCTTCTCCATGCACTGACTCAGGAACAGGATATTCTGTGTCACGATACTAGCAAGTTGAGGACCTGTAGATTGCTGCTTGAGAATCCGTATGGAAGCTTGAAGCACCTGAACCGCAACATCTTCTGACATGCACAATCCGTGAGAACATGATAGAGGCAGATTCGTGACACCAGCCTCGATACACTCGCGGAAGAACAGCCTGATCAAATGTGAGGCAGAGTTTTGCAGCCATGAATGAGACGCCCTCAAAGTAGACACGATTTGGACTAATAAATCTGTTTGTTTCGCAGCAAGCATCTCTTGCGGAAACAACTCCATGAGGATAGCTGCGAGTTCCAATGCTTGATACTGAATCTCCCAAGCATTTCCGCGTTTATCAAGGTTCTGCCATAGAGGTAAAAGTCGATCATTGACAAAAGTGAGTTGGTCGTGAGCCTCGCCTTCTCTGGCTTGAAAGAAGACTTTCCAAGTTTCAAGACTGACCTTTTGTAAGATCAGGTTCTCTGTCTGTTCTAACCATGCTCGTATGGGTTCAAGCATAGTTGCCAAAGTTTCTGAGGAGGTGTTTTGGAAAATTTGTGACAACAACGCCACAACCATTTCTCGGCATCGCTCGTTCTCGTCATTTGCCATGCGAAGAACAGCTGGTATGAACGTCACGCCCGCCAATTCCTTTGCCACGTCTTTGTCAACTTTCGAGAGCAGGATACTTAGGGCTTCCATCACACTTTGCCGACCCTCAGGGTATTGGTATTCAAGATTTTTGACCAAGAACTTGAGTTGTTTCGACCACCGCGCTTTTCCTTGAGGATAATCAATCAAAAAATGGACAAACACTCCTCGCGCTGCATCTCGCGAATTTCGGCTTTGACTCCTCACCATCATTGAGCCCAACTGATCAGCAAGCTCGTATACCTCTGGCACCTGTATTTGTCGAGACATGACAGCTTTTATCAGATTGAATGTCACACCTTGTCGGTCGGGCTCCTCAACGTCAGGCAAGGTTCGCTTGAGGAGGTAGGCTATATCAGACTCTCGAACTTCAACAGAACGCTTCTCTCGGAGAATTCCAGCGACAACCTTCAGCGCAGCCTGAGCGGCTTCTTCGTTAGTACTCTTTGCGTCCTTCACCACTTTCACAGCTTCAATGACATACAATCTTGCGTTTTGCTCAAGTTGTGGCATCTTGAGCTTTGTCACCGTGGCGAGCAAACGCAAAGCTGAGATTTTAACATCTTCCTGGCCTTCAACCAGAGAGTCACCAATGACAGACAGGAAACCGTGGACGTTCTCTGCAGTCAGCAGTTCGCCATGGCGAGCGAAAGTCGATCTCACTATGTCAATAGCAAACTTGGCAAGCTTGTACAGCAGCGAAGAAGATGTCACAGGCCCGGCCTTGCGGAAACTATCCTTCTGGACAATGTAACGGTCTCTATTCTTCTCTTCGTTGGTCAGCAGTGGTGCAGGCTGGGTTGGTTTCGATCTGTAGAATGATTGAATCAGCTCGAAGGCAAACACCAACAGATCTTGACTAGTGGCGGCAGGGCTGTGTGAGATTCCAACACCAATCCTCCTGAACATCTCGTCGACCTGTCTGACCTGTTTCGACGACAATGAACCTGCCAGTAGCGACTCAAATGGCAGAACAAGCTTCGACAGTGATGCAACAGTGGTGCATTTTGCCAGGATTTCCATCGAGTCAAAGCTTTTGCTGTTCTTCACTTCTTTCATGCCACTCGTGTAATCTTGGTTCTCCTTCTCCTGACCCACTACACCAAAAACGTCATCGATGATAACTTTGACAACGTCCTCAAGGCAATAGTCCAGGTCGCCAATTGTCCTCTGATCAGCGGTAGCCAGTAGGATTGTATGAAGAGTGAATGAAAGCACATGCAATTGGGATCCTCTGGTGAGGGCTGAACGCAGCTCCTTAAGCACAAACTGCAAGCTTGACGAGTCAAGAATGGCAACGATCTCCGCCAGTTTGTTTCGAGCCAGATCTCTGGTCGCTTGTGTTCGACTCCGCAATACGTTCGCTACATCTAGTATAATTGGCGCCGCTAAGGTGGAGATTTCTGAAGCTGGCAGTAATTTGATCAGCTTGACTGCCACGACCGCGGCTGGTATCCTTTGGCTAATTTCGCCTTCGTCTTTGTAGTGGCTCAACTCAGCAAGCCTAGGTATGAAACCGCTTTTGAGTTCTCGCGCGAGGACGGCTTGGTCTGGCAATGAGGCAGCTAGGTGAGGTGTTTGTGACTGATTTGTATGAAGCCCTCGGGCGGTGTTTGTGGCCATACTCAGAGCATCGGCCGCGTGGTTCAAGAGACGAACGTCGATTTTGTCGGGTTCTTTTTTATTAAGGAACTGCCGAAAATGACGGAACACTTGCCGAAAGCTCTTCCAGTCAAGCCATTGCAGTAATGTGGTCATGGCGGCTATGCTCTGTCCTTTGGTGGCTTGAGCGGACTCCCCGGTCATGTCGTCTTCTGCAAATTTCTGCATCAGCGGGAGAAAGTACTCAGCAATGTTGGAAGCACTTATCGACCCAGTCTCGACCGTGGTGAGAAGCCTACGTATAGCGCGAGTTCGACGATGTTGCTGGATATGAAGAATATTGGTGAAGAACGAAGCTTCTTCGTCGTTCCCAACAAGGAGAGCTCGCATGTTGTGCAAGCTTTCGTCGTTCTGCCAGTATTTGACTGCACAACCGAGCAATTCAACAAAGTCTGCTCGCACCATCTCTGAGTCATCCCTAATGTGTTTGCGAATAGCACCGAGTAGTACGTGCCTCAGGAGTTTTATATCGTCATCCTCGCCGACTTCTTCCGCAACTGATACGAAATGCTTGAGACAACTAAGGGCGTTGCCTCGAACGGCAGTTTCATCCTCCATTCTAACCAAAAACATGAGATTGTACAGAATTGGGAGAAACGATCTCGAGCACTTCTGATGGTCCAGAGTAGTATGAATCTTTACGAACGCACGATCTTGTTCTTCATGGTCTGCCTCGGCTAAGGACACCAAAGATCGTGCATTCAGACTCTGGCAGATGCTCACTGACTCAGCCAGGTGATTCTGTTCGCTGGCGATAGTGCCAAGAGTATGGATGCAAGCCTGGCGGCTGGTGAAGTCGAGGAAAAAATTGAGAAAGCTTGACAGAACCTCGAAAAAACTCCCAAGATAATACTTCCCGATAGCACCTTTTTCTGCCAATCCTGCAATAGTCTGTACCACCTGACCCTTTATGTGGGGGGTTAATCTCTGGTTTGGCTCCTCCAGAATATGAATCAGCACATCAACCACCGTTGATTTCGTACTTATATTGCCCATGTGAGGAACCAATCGTTGCACCGCATTGACCACGGTTAAGAGCAAGTCTTTCGGCGGCGATTGTTGCAGAAGGAGCGAAATATTATGAAGAGCATGGGTAGCCTCCGTGTTCAAGGCATGAACCATTGCTGAGGATTTATCTTTGCCGCACTGTTCCACTTGATCAATAAGCGGAATGAGAATCTCGTCCAAAACAAAGCTCTTGACACCGGGTTGAGAATGTGCCGAAGATAGCAGCTCCCACACGGCAGCGAGAATAGAATTGTCGTCGGTGTGCAGATATTTTACGGTTTCGGCTGATTTTGACCATATCGAAAACATCTTTAGCAGGCCCGAAACACTTTGAGAGTTTTCAGCGACGAACTTGGGCATTCTTGGCCAAATTAGTTCGGCTTCAATCAACCCGATGTACGCGGTGACATCCAGTTCTTTGCAGTACTCAAATACAAGATTCAGGCACTGGATTCCGGTGCGGCGAATATTGCGTAGAAGAGCAGGAGGAGGCTCCCCTTCTCCGATTTTGTTGATCTGTTGACCCGCTCTTGTGGTACAATACAGAATAGCGTCAATGACCCTGGAGCCAAATGGACTAAATTGTACTTGTAGTATCTCAAGCAGAGAGTTAATCATCCTCAGAAAGCCGTATTGCTGATCTGGCGCAATGAGGTCTTCAGCCAGCAGCTGATCTCGCATGTCCTTTTGTTGGGGAATTGAGACTTCGCGCAAGCGTCCAAGAACAATATCCACGAACATGAGCACTTCTTGCATCTCCATCCGGAACACCACACGCAGGAGAGCTTTCCTCTTTGCTTCCTGAGAGCCATGAACGCCGACTCGACCTACGAGCATTCCGAAAACAAGACGAAGGAGAAAAGGCAGGATCTCGGCTCGTTCATGCTCTGCGATTGTAGCTGACTCCTCGTCCGAACAAAGGAGAGAGCCAAGCTCTGTCGTTGTGAGTTTGTCTTCCGCGGCCTTTACCAGAGCTTCCTGGTGGCTGAGGAGAGCTCGATTCTTCCATTTTAGCAGGGCTAGTACAGACAGTCTTCGAACTTCTGTATCTCCATTTGACAGCAGGTCCAGTAGAGTATTATACACATCATCAGAGCGATAGAGCACTTTGGGATTATTAAAGGAACCAATCAACTGTAAGAAAAGTTTTCGCTCTCTTAAGGTCCAACTACGCTCTTCAATCTCCGGACTCAAAGTGTTCACTGAGTGTGATTCGTCTATGCGATACAGCTCATGGGTTCTGCGACCTCTCTGAGATGCTAAAAATGCTGGCACAAAAATCTTGGACCTTTTCTCTGCAACTTCTGGCATTTCGATAAGGACCTGAAGCGCAATAAGTCGACTTGCAGGAGGCATTCTCAGGGGCTGGAACGCGTGCGCCAACTCCACACGATTGCGAATTTTTTCTTCTGGATTGGTCAAGTTAGATTGTGATTTAGTGAGGGCTTCTTCTAAAGCGTGTAGATGAGTGCATGTAAAAGGTGATACAGGACTGTCGTCGTTGCTCGCAGAAGGCGGCGCGGGAGTTGAGAGTTCATTTTGCCTATTGAGCCAATCTTTCAGTGCTTCAAGAACAGCTGTTTCGATGGTAACGTTGTCCATCATCTGGCTAAGGGCTGAGGAGACGTCCTTTCTGAGTTGATCGTGATAATCTGGCAAAAGGCCCAAGGCAAAATAGGGTACCAACTGAGAGGTATGCGAGCCATTCCGGCTACCTCGATGCAATTGAGGCAGTTTCCGAACAAGCATCGCCAGCTGCCGAGCATTTGAAAGGGTGTAAGCCGTGTCGAGTATCTCGATGAACAGCTCACAGACCTGCGTCAACCAGCTTGAAGCTTGTCTCCGAGCAGTCGCGAGAAGCAAAGCAACAGAGGATTTTCGGAGGTCGATTGAAGCGTTGCGCATGTTGCTAAGCAAGCGACGGCATAAGGTCTCTTGAAATGCCTCATTGGTAGGAGCCCGAACGACTACAACTCTCAGAGCTTCGATGAACGGCAAAAGTTGGAATATGCCAACATGCATTTTTGTAATGCCAACGAGAATCTCTTGATCAAATTGCTCTCGGCTACGAGTCAGGCTGAGCAAGGTTTGGAAAGCCCAACCTAAGGAAAGTCGATTACTCAAAGAAGGTAGCGGAGTTTCTTGGACGATAGCCACTTGCAGTCCACGCTCAAGCAGTAGGCTATATTCCGCCGTCCCTTCTAAAGTTCTGGGAAATTGAATAGACCTAGACAGGAGCAAGTCCTGCATGCCTCGTAGCGAAGTGTTGATCATTGGTTGCTGCCATTCCTTGCGGATGGCGAGTTCCCAGTCATCTGCAATAGCTAAGTATCCTGGCTGTCCCGGCCGTGTTTGAATGCAGTCCAAATGGTGGAGATCATTGAGCAGAATCACCGCACCAGGCTCGTCATCTGCCCAATTGGATGCGATGTACCGCTGCAAATGAGTCAGAATCAAGTCCTGAAATCTTGCCTTATTCAGGCGAGCTAGTGTTTCACAGAAGCAGAAGAACTGACGCGGTGCTGAGGCGTTACGGATGCAGTTGACGAGCTGCAAAACTGATGCCAGCACTTGATCTAGTGGCGCATAGTGGATGACAGCCGCGACCAGCTGTATGCGAATGCCGGCGAGTTCTTCGATATGTTGCGGCAGGATGTTTTCAAGTCTCTCGGTGATAACCGACAGGACGGGTTTCCAGTCACGAATCCTGGACCCGCCGCGAGTTGTAACGGCAGCCAGTAGGAGTCGTAGGTCTAGGCCGGGGCTGTCTCTGTCTGTAGACTTCTGGGAATCACGCACGAGGTCGAGGAGGAGATTTAGCACCGGTTTGAAGCCAACAGCATCAGTTCTGTGCACGAGGTTTACCGTGACTCCTTCCAACACTCGCGTAGGAATCGTATTTGACTGGCTGACGAATGCGGCCAAATCATATGTGCATCTAAACAGCTCGGTGGCGCTGACATGAAGCCCAGCTTCAACACCGACAGCGGCTTCAGCAATCAGGATCATGCTAGTTTCAGCAAAGACCAAAGCCTCATTGTCCTTGAGATTCTCTTCCGGGTACAGGATGTTCTTGAGCGCTATTGAAAGCGGTTTGTGGTTCTTGGGATAAAGCACTGCGGCTTTCCGCAGCAAAAAGGCCAGAGATTCGGCCGTGAATCTTCGAACATAATCTTTTCGAGCGCAGAAATAAGGTTGCAGAATATCCAACAGAGGTCTCAAGTCCTGCACGAGAACTCGAGACAGATACTTGTAGATCCATGCGAGACAAGTGAAGCAGGCCTCTACCACGGTAGGATCATCCTGTACAGAAGATGCCTCCGCCACCAACCTGACGGTCTGCGCAAAGTATTTCTCAAACTCTTGACCCAAGTCGTGCGCAAGATGTGCTACCAAGCTCAGCAGTGCTTCCAATGCCAGAGGATCGTGCTTTTCGATGTGCTGCAACAGTACCGAGACAATTTGGTCGGCGTGATGCAATAACTGAGGGAGGCTCTCAGACAAGGGACTGACTTGATTTAGGAAGGACGTGAAAGTGGTGGTCAAGTTCAGCTCTGACCACTCCTCTAGAGCAGCACGGAAGTGACTCTGTGAGAGGTCGTCGCCGGTATCTCTCAGCTTCGATTCTTGTACCTTGTGCACCGGGTCGATCTTCAATTTCGCAATCCGCTTGGTGAACGGCTCGAAACGATGCGACTTGGTCGTCTTGGTTTGTTTGCGTGGCTTCCGCGGTGGCCCGGGAATCTTTCCAGGAGAAATTGGTGCCATATTGGGGTTCTCGTCATCTGCGTGTGTACATATTGTATTGTGGAAGACTGTGGCTATTTCTCAGACACAAGTCGTTAGCTCTTTCTCCAGAGAACGGCAGGAACCTGCATCGCGACTTCAAACTTTTTGCTTATCGATAGCAGGCGGGCAAGGGCCTATGCCTAATTGGGAGTAGATTTATGCAGGAGCTTTTGCCTCGCTAGCGCCACCATTATTTATCCCGAGCGTTGGTGAGAATTCTAGGTATTCATATCAACCTTCCACAATAGGGTTTACTTTAACTCTTAGTTGGCGAGCACTGAGGATGAAATGAAGCGACAGCATGTTTGCCACTCGCTAAATCGTCATTATAATGATCAACTTGATTGTGTTTTCACTTACACCTATGACGAAATCGACACAATAGATCCACCCCCATTGGCGTCTATTCAAAAGATTGTGAACTCCGAGGATTTCGTCTACGTGCTCCTCTCTTGGCGTCACCTCTCCAGCCATGGCTGCCAAAGTCTTGGTCGTTGGCCCGGTGCGAGGACACCTTGAGAAAGCATTCCAGAAGATTGCAAAGCTTCATACGAAAACAGACTTTGCCTTTGCACTCGTCGCTGGTGATCTATTTACAGCCGACGATCCCGAAAATCAAGTACAAGCACTTTTATCTGGTAGCATCCACATTCCTCTTCCAGTTTACTTTACAGTAGGCACTGCCCCGCTACCGCAGCTTGTACAGGAAAGGCTCGACGCCTCTGGAGAGGTCTGTCAAAACCTCTTCTATCTTGGTAGAAAAGGCACTTTGACGACATCCGAAGGAATTAAGATCGTGTTTCTTGGTGGCAGGCAAATACAGAGCGAAGGATCATTAACACAGTCCATCGGCAGATACGACCCTCGCTTCCTTGAAAACGAAGCCCGAGCACTGCATGGCGCCCACTCTGCACACATCTTGCTCACTACTCAATGGCCAGCGGGGATCGAGTCTGGTTCAAACGTACCACTTCCCGAATCATGGGATGGAAGTCAATCATCCGTCGTTATCTCGAATCTCTGCGCTACACTCAAGCCACGCTATCATATGACCCCATCACCCGCTGATGGGTGGAAGCGTGAGCCTTTCGTGTGGCCAATGGACTATTCTGAGGAAGTAGATACCCGCGTAACACGATTCGAGGCTCTGGGCGATGTGCTGCACAAGACGTCCTGCTGGATCTCGGCATTCACCATGGACCCTTCGAAAGGACCTAGTACAGAAGGTGCCCAACGTTCTACTCCTTTTACAGCTACTGCAACTCGACCGAAACGCAATCACGAGGATCCCGCAGCGCATACTTTTTCTCCCCGGCGGCAGGGTTCCACAAATGGAAATCACCCTCGTGGACGAGCGAACAAACGCCGAAGAGTTCACCACGACCCTAATGATTGCTTTATGTGTCCGGGTAAAGATCAATTTGATGCTGGCATGGTAATCTCCATTGCTGAGGACTCCTTCGTCACTTCGCTTCGCGGCCCACTTTCAGAACAAGATACTTATTCTCAGCTAAAGTCAACTGGCAATCTTATGATCATTCCCCTGTACCATGCTGCAGACGAGACCTCTCACAGTCGACGCACGAAAGCTGAGCTACAAGCTGAGCTCTCAGAAATGACACATTACAGGCATGCACTGCAACATATGCTCCTTGCACGAGCCAGTGGGCAACTAGGCGCGGTGTGTTGGGAGGTCAACAGAACTGGTATCAGACATTTTCATTGGCAATGGATTGCATGCCCTCAAGAGTTGGTTGATGATGGTCTGGTCGAGGCTGCATTTAAGATTGCAGCAGAAAGAGATGGTCACGGGAAGTTCCAACCTTGCAAGCCAGATCACCTACTAGAACAACGACAAAGCGACTACTTTCGAGTATGGATCTGGTCAGCCAAACCTGCTGCAGCCAATCACGACGAAAACAGCACCTCTCAAGGCTCAGCGAACGCAAATGGAAGCCAACATACGTCGTCTGCGTTGTCCCCGATTGAGCAAGCCGATGCAATCTCTCAGGGCAAGGACGAGTATTCTGTCACACCGCCCAACACAATTGAGACATCAATGTATTTCGATTTACCCCGAGACCAAAGATTCAATATACAATTTGGCCGAACCGTCATGTCTGGCCTGCTAAAATTGGAACATCGGGCTGACTGGAGATCAGTGCCTGCAAACGATGGGGACGAAACCCGGGATGCAGAAGCTTGGAAGACTGATTTTGGAGAATTCAATTTTGCTATGACATGAGGCTGGCGTGGTCACGTCATGACCAGGACTAAATAGAGATACAACTCTCCTGTGCAAAGCTAGTGGAAGGGACAACGTCACTTGACTACTCGATCATCTCACGCACCTAGTTATTCTTTAGAAAGTAGACATTGCTTTGGCCGTTCCTCTAAATGACCGAGATGTGTTCATTCCTACGTCAATGTAAGCCGTGGTCTTTGCAGTCCACCTCCTGCGCCGCGCACTCCAATCTTTGTGTGGGGAGATTGCAACGCAAGGTTCCGTGCAAAAAAGGACCAAGGCGGCAATCCGAAAATGCCGTGCTGAACGATCAACCGAGCGGGACACCTATGTCTTGGCTTCCTCGCAGTTGACGGCAAAAGGCTCCAAACTTCAACGGCACAGACGCTTATTTCATTCTAATCCAAGTGAGGAGCATCTTGGAATTTGGCTTTGCTCGAACAATCACTAGTGACGGACTACTTCATCTAGATGCAAGAATGGTGACGTTAACGGGACTTCGTGTATCCTCGTGGGGGTGAATAAGGTAGATTAGGGTTCGTGCCGAACGGACCGTAACTCCACCGTGCAAGGTCCCCGAGTGCGGAGTATTACTCCGTACTCGTCAACCCCTCTCTCCTGGTTAGAGATGGTGTTCACTGGAGCCCAAAAGCCGGCTTCGACTGCTACGGCCCTCCTAGCGCTTGAGGAAAGCCAGATTGCTCAGTATCTAAAGAAAAATGACGACATAGAGGGCGGATTTGTCCTATCATTCGACGGCGTGGAAGATCTCTCAGAGTCAACAGGATGAACTGGAATGGAAACTCAGGTGAGAGAACACCTAGGCCCGCGGTTCTTGGCTGATATGTTACTTCGTCTTTTTTTATGCTGACGACATTATCTGAACAGAGCCGCGGCCGATGGTCTGACGGCGTCGCAGCCTCTCCAGATTGATGAACTTATCACGCGCCTAACGAGTGTAACCCGTGAGCAAGATGGCTCCCTGGATCGTACGCTCTCACGACCGCCGCCCGAGACATTCGAGTCGGCCGAAGCCACTCCGCCACCGATCACTGTCTTAGAAGCAGAGGCGTCCAGCTATCGCGAGCTCGTTAGGGTCGGTGGCCGCCCCGTCTGCTCAATCGAGGACTTGTCGTCCCTCCTTACGAATCCCACGGTCGGCTACAAAATGCTTTTGCCATGGCATAGTGACCGTGACCATCCGGGCGATATGAAGACTGTATTCTCGAGGCAGCTTGCACGTTGGTGGGATTTTCATAAGGCACAATGGACAACCGAGGAAAGAGTGACAGCGACGAGGGATTCTCTGCCTTCCTCGAAGCATGTAGGAGGAGATACGATGGGATGGGAGCGCACAAGATGACGTCTAGCTCTTCATTCGAGACGACGATTCGGCGGCAGTGGCGGCAGAAGCAAGCCTCTCGTGAATTCCGAGTCCCAGACCGCCAAGCATTTCCTCTCTACAGAGACGCAGTCAAAAGACGCCTCGCCAGACATGACTTTGCCCGAACTCTGCAGTTGAGGAAGGACCCCCGTCAGCAGACCGAATGGACCAATTGGCTCGAGTATGTTGGCTACGAACAGTGGTGGTTGGAAAGGCAGACGGCGGTTGCGGACGCGCTGGAGGAGCAAAACCACGAGGACTGGAAGAAGCTGCTCCAAGCACGGCAGCCGGCATCACAAGACACAAACAGTTCACATGACGCTTCACATGAAGCAAGCTCTACGTTAGGATCAACTCGGTCGTCGCAAACCCGACAATGTCGCACAGGAAGAAAGGCCGCGAACATAAGCGAAGATTTAGAAGCAGCCCGGGCTGAGCTAGACGCGACTGGTAAGATGATTGACGACTTCATTCAAGACTGCGCGGTACAGACAGGCCCGTACAGCTGCCTATTACCAAAGACTTCGAGTAGAGTGGGCTGTCAAGGAGGCACAGCTGATGGAGACCGAGATGTCCCAGCGACCCGAGGCAGCAAAGAAGAGCACCAAGATTGACGGAGAATTTAAGAGAAAGAGAAGGCGTGCTGATGATGGAGATGAGGAGGATGACATTTTCGAGCAGAGGTCTAAGAGGACTAGACACGGAGGCGGCGCGAAAGGTGCAATTTCGGATTCATTGCGAGGCAATATACGTCGAAGTAAACGTTTAGCTCAGAGCACGACCAAAGTCTGAACTCACTTAGCTATCAGGTATAAGGCCGCGTCGGCGGAAATCAGGGCTGATCAATTTCTGGACCATTTGTGGACTTCTAACAACTACCTCAAATCTTATCACCTGGGGTTGGTCTAATTAGCAACTGCCGGGAACTACCGAGTTCTCGTATTGCGGGGTTTGACTCCCTGCCGCGCTCACGTTCACCACACTCCCATGCGACCAGAACGATGCTTCACGTAACAGCCATATGAACGATGGCGGGACGCAAGCAAAGACTGGCCGTAAGTTGCAACTACGTGGAGCCCCGGTCAGGATGGAGCACCCAACTGTGGCGAACTTGCATCAAAATGGTCTCCTTCTGTACCACATGGTGACACCGAAATAGGCCGCTGGATCTCGTTTTCGTCTTCCAGAGTACACGGCAAGGGTCAAGCACTAATATGGGTAGATTGAAATACGAGAGCACGACGCGTTGGAAGAGAAAGAACAATTATAGCGGCCACGGCTCGTCATGCCAGCACTGCCCGTACCTCACTGGATAGCCGCGACAGGTCAAGCCAGACGTTTGGCATTGACGGGATAATAGTCTGTGCGCTGCATTGTGCCAGCATGCCTGATGAACAAATGGTTTCTGTTCGAAGTGACCAGCTGTGGTTAATGTGCTGCCGAAGGGGGTCCTAGCTTTGGTCCAATGGAAGCTTGAACGGTGTTGTGCCGTGAAAAAGAGATACTGCTGGGCATCGAAATGAAGGCTATGAAGAGGTAGTATGCCCTTTGGTGGATGGAGGCGAGCTGATGTTACTAAAAAAAGCAGCAGTTGGCGTAATATGACACCAAAATATTTGGAGTAGAGAATTCCGCGGGCGACGGCCATATAAATCAAGGGTTGCTGGTTGTCGTGCGGGATATGACGATGTGGTCGAGGACGTATAGCAAGCGAAGATGACCATCCAACCTGACAGCGTTACTCCAGCACAAACGGCATGTGAGTGCTTGCAAACGAGCTGTTGCTGGATATTACGTATCTACAATTTCAACCAGGCTAGAGATTGACATCTGTCATCAAAGATGTATCAGAATCAAAGTGTATTTTCGCAATCTGCTGTCAGTCAGCTGAGGATGGGAAGGAAGCAACCACTCGTGTTCGCATACGTTAGTTAAAAAAATCCCCTGGAACTAATCTTAGAGCGGACTAGGTTGGGGGCTTACTTCTTCGCTTAATGAATCTTAGCATCTCGGTGGCAACTCTATTTTCAAGTTAGCTCTTGGGACGCAGAAGCCAATTGGATCGCCCAGCGTTATACCTACATTCTAGGTACTCCGCAGTTTCATTCGCTCTCGTTCCACGTGTGCTCAAACGCCAGCAGCCGATGAGCCGAAACAAACTGATTTCTTTGAGTAGTATTTTGACTTTGCCTGACAGTGCCACCCTCCTGAGTCCCCCCCCCCCCTTTGATGAACCTTCCTGAGATGTCAGATCCCATTTTTGGCGTGCCTTGTCGTTGGGCACAAGGTCATGTCAATTCTCAACGCGTGCTGTCTGCTATGGACTCGCCTATTAGCCAAAGCAAAACGTGGCGGCGTGTTCTAAATAGTGGTTCATGATGCGGGAAATAATGAAAGGATGGGGGCCAATCACAAGTCCAATGAGAAAAGCTAGCCTCGAGGATCAAAAAATCCTACAAGAATCCACCGGCGCATCCCCCAGATTGCAAAGCTTAGAATCGAGGAAGCACAGCCTAGCGCGGAGCTTGTTTTGTAGCCAATACCTAGGTGCCTTTTCATTGCTCGAGTTCAGAAAAAGCCCCGATCCTAACCGCTTTAGAACAGGGGGATTTCAAGAAACACGACGAACATGCCAGCCTAAGCCACACTGTGACCAGCGGCTCGAAGCACACTTCAAAAAAGTAAGGAACCCATCGCCATGTCGTCTGTCATCTCTTTCTTTCTTCCTCCATCCGCCGAATTTGCTTGCGAGAAAGCCCTACAGGTAGCTTTTCGTCCATTCCTTTCCCTTTTTTACTCGTCTAGGGACGTTAATCCTATCCTCTCGTTAAACTGTCTTGGGAGACAGCAAAATAAATCCCGTCACTCCTTTCAAGCGAATCTACAAAATTTGAAAATCTCGAAACATGAAGTTCACAACTTCCGCTGCTGTGGCAGTGGCTGCGACCGGCGCCGCTGCTCAAGATAGCTGGGCTGCTTGGTCGTCCAGCAGTACTACCTCATCCCAATCTGTCTCAGCAACAAGCACGAGCAGCTGTGGCGCTTCCACCGTTGTCAAGACTGAGACCACCACCGCCTACGAGTCCACCTCGGAAGTCTTTGAACGGACTGTGACTGTGCCCATTCCAAGCGAGCCAGCCACTTTCTCTGTCGATAAGCAATGGGCGGATTGGGACCCTGTAACTGATTGTTCGCCGGGAAAAACCGTTACTTCGACTAACACGATCACCTCCAAGGTCTCTGGCACGATCACCGTTACCAAGTCCATCCTCTTTGTTGGTGCTCAAATCACTGATAGTCCGGATGGCGAATGGAACAACTGGAGCGGTGATGACGGTACAGCAGCTGGTATCGGTAGTGGAAGTGGCAGCGGATCTGGTAGTGGATCCGGATCCGGATGGGGCTCAGGCTCTGGTTCTGGATCAGGCGCTGGGTCAGGCTCATCTTCAGGCTCTGGCAGTGGTTCAGGTTCAGGATCAGGCTCAGGTTCGTCATCTGGCTCGGACTCAGACTCCAACGGTCTGAATGGCAACGATGGCTGGGGTCCAGGCAGCTGGGGAGGCAAGGGCAATGGCGGCCTCGTCCTTGGCAGTGACAGCGATGTTTTCTCCTGGGTTCCAGACACGCCATCGAACACAGCATCAGGTGTTGCACCAGTATACACCAAAAGGCCAGATGGGTCGTATGGCGGCACTCCATGGGGTGGCGTCGGGGACTGGGGTGACTGGAATGGCGGAGACGGCAGCAGTGGTAATAACGGTAACGGTAACGGTAACGGTAACAGTGGCAGTGGCAGTGGCAGTGGCAGTGGCAATGGCAATGGCACTAGTGGTAGCGGCGGCAATGGAGGAAATGGGAACAGCACCTCACCCATCACCAACGGCACCCTCCCAGACTTCGGCTCTCCAAGCAGTAATCTCACCAAACCCTTTCCTCCGCTCAAAGACAGCTCGTGCAACTCCGCTGGTAGCCGAAATAAGTGGTGCAATGGACTGAGCGTCGACAGTGACTACTACAAGAACTACTTCGGGGAATGCTCCGAGGCAGGCATTGACGCTCTCCCCCAAACTAGTGGTGGCCCTTCTGGCAAAACTTGTGAATACGACTGGGTCCTCACAAGAGGCAAGTGGAACACGGACGGCGACGAGGTGGACATGATGCTCATCAACGGGCAATACCCAGGTCCAGCCATCGAATGCAACTGGGGTGATTTGGTCGTCGTGAATGTCCACAATGAAATCGACAACAACGGCACCACCATCCACTGGCACGGTGTTCGACAGCTCTGCACTAATGACCAGGACGGTGTTCCGGGCGTAACTGAGTGCGCTCTTGCACCAGGCAAGACTCGAACCTACTCTTGGAGAGCGGCGTCGTACGGCACTTCCTGGTACCATTCTCACTGGAACTTGCAGTATGGTGATGGTATTGAAGGTCCCATCATCATTCACGGTCCCGCCACTGCTGACTACGACGTCGATGCTGGTCCAGTCATGATCGCTGACACCTTCGGCATGACCGCCACTTCTTTCGGTTATCTCATTGCCCACCAGGGTCCATTACCAGTTGACAATTACCTGCTCAACGGCAAGAACACGAAGACTGATCTTTCTGCTGGTCAACACGCTCTCTGGCAGGTCGAAAAGGGCAAGAAGTATCTTTTCCGTCTTATCAACTCTGCTGCTCAGAACATGTACTCTGTCACCATTGACGGGCACCAGATGCAAGTCATTGCCGCCGATTTTGTCCCTGTCGTGCCATACAAGACTGACTATGTCAATATTGGTATTGGCCAGCGATACGACGTTGTGGTTGAAATGAACCAAGATGTTGGCACTTATTTCTTCCGAGCCATCACCCAGACTCAGTGCCCGTCTGGGTCGGCCAACAGTGGTCTGGGTCAGGCCAACGGCGTCATTGCGTACAAGGGAAGCGACTACAGCCTGCCGACATCAACACTCAACGGCAACAAAACCGCTGCGGACTTCAACATTTGCATTGATGAGCCCATCTCCAAACTAGTTCCCCATCTCAAGAAGGATGCTGGCACCAAGTCTGCTTTCCAGGCCTCGGTTTCCACCATCCCGGGTGGTACTGTTGCCAAAGTTGCCACTTCTGACGAAGGTGCCGTTTTCCGATGGTTCCTGAACAACGGCGCCATGTACGTCAACTACACAGAGCCAACCCTCCAGTCCATCGGCGAGGGAATTCCCGTCAGCGATAACAGCAGTGTGTATGCCAACCACATCACACTGAACCAGAAGGATGAATGGGTCTACTTCGTGATTCAGAACCCATTTTTCGCCTTCCACCCGATGCACTTGCACGGTCACGACTTTTCGCTCCTCGGCCAAGGACTGGGTCAGTTCATACCCGGCCTAGTGGATACCCTGAACTTCGACAATCCAATCCGACGTGACACTGCCATGCTTGCGGGTGGTCCACCAGCCACAGGTGGTGGCTACACCGTCATCGGCTTCCAGACCGACAACCCAGGTGCTTGGCTGATGCACTGCCACATCGCTTGGCACGTGGATGGAGGTCTCGCCCTCCAATGGCTTGAACGACCAGCCGACATGAGAGCATCTGCGTACGAGACCAAGGCGGAGTTCGATCAAGAATGCTCTGACTACGCTGCTTATGAGGCCGCGGATCCTGCTCACAACAAGCTCTCGGGCGAGTCGGGACTCAAGAAGCGTCAGTCGACGTATTTCGACAAGATGGTAGCTGATGCCAAGCGACAGTTTGACGGTGTCGTCCGACGTGAGGAGCACGCTGCCCATCGCTTCCTCGAGGGCCATCTCAAGCGAGGTCTTGGTGACGGATCCTCGAACCGCCGGTTTGGTCGACGGCGTTGAGCGAGGCGATGTTCAGGTGTCCGTATCTAAGCTAAGCGAAGTAACGGCCCTGTCATGATCGCAGGCAATAATTGTAATGCCGCAGTGGCATGCTTCTACTCTTTTGTTTGGCTGTCTAAACTCATGAGGTCTATCGTGAAGCTATCAGAGGAATAGGCAGAAAGGGTCGCTCGATCTGGTAAAAATTGTTTTTGCGCATTTCATAGTTTCTATACTCTAGCATGCATGTCTCTGCAACTCATTCAAGTTGTTCAGTCAGTAACATCTTCTTGAAGTATGCATAACTTCTGTTTCTCTGAGGCTCTAGCTCATAAATAGTGTTCATGGCTTGTCGATGCCAACGATGAACACAAGACCTTGGATGCGTCTTCTAATACAGCAGCACGTGCATAGGATGGCTTGGCAGCACTAAGGGAGAGTTGTAGTAGACTATGAAAGCAGTCCACGAGTACAATCTTTGCAGAAGAGTAAAAATGCTTGTTTCTTTTTCATATGCTAGCATAACTAATGGCTAAAAGTTCTGATTCCAATAGCAAGCATCTGCGGCTAAGAAAGGATGATGCATTCAGCAAAAGCTTAGACCTCGAGTCCATGCAAATGCACCAGGCATCTTTTACGCAGATCTGAGAAGTCAGGATGAGCAACTTTACACGACTTCCGCTACGTCAAGTCTGTGACTGCATATCCACTACAAAGGACAAATCTCGCACTAATCATGGCAGTCAACGATCACGCGTTGATGATTTTATTCACTCATGCTGTGGCATAGACCCAAACCTTCTGCTCTCTTGTGCGACCGTGGAGAAATCCAACGAGGGCCTACACTGACGTGCGATAGGCCACTCAAGATCTATCCCTAACCCATGCCTAATGAATGGGCAAGTAAGGTTGAGACACTGCATCCTAAATCAGGTGTTACCTGGAGGCCGAAACGCGGTTGCTCGTGTTTCTCCTGAGACGGACAACCAATCATTTTGCAGAACCACAAAACGATGAGTACCGTTGAATGAGAGTAAGCCCCTCCAACCCCTCAAACGCAGTGTTTGCTTGTCAGGTCCCCACCTCTTGTACGAAGATACTTCTATCCACGCACTTCCACATGCGCTGCTCTTTTCTTTCTCACAAGGCCACAATTGTTGTCTACAGAATTTATATTAAATATGTTCGGAATTCGATGACTAGACTTGTGCTTTTGTCAAGGCTAGATTCGAGTGGATCGATACCGTTAGTTACCAGCAGTTGCTGCCGACTTGGACAAAGGGGAACAGATGAAAGTACAGTTGACGACTTGCTATCATCACATCTCACGCCGAATGGCCTTTAGCAACAAGACAGAATATCCGTGGCCATTAGTGTGAAGATCAAGATAAAAATTCTAGCGGGAAATGCAATCCTTCGACCATGTTACTCGCTGAGCATCAACAGCTGTACCACGCCAGAACTGCCACACAACCCGTGTATGAACCAGCGGGTTCCAGCTTCGACCTAGTCAAGACCAAGAGTGGAAGGCGATCGTCATGAACCAGCGACGTGAACGGCCTTTCAAGCGGAGTCAATGCCAAAAAGGAGTCAAAGTCAATCTGACCTCAAGAAATGAAACACAACTTCTTTGCCTCCCACCCGACATCAAGCCCCTCACAGCTGTGTCGGTGGAGCTAGACAACAATACGATAAAGGCAAGGCAAATCATGGTAGAAGAGAGGTTGAGAATCGAGTAACAGCTCTAAACAGCCCAAAGAAATTTAAGAGGCCGATCCGAGGACACGCGAAACGGCCCCTTTACACGAAAAGTCACAGCAACAGTCCGTAAGCTCTGCTTGCAACAAAAAATTTGCTATCAGCTTGGTGTGCTGTGACTCTGGAGCGTCGTGGGCTGAAACATGATCAAAACTTGGCGATCAGCCATGCCTCCGCTCACATGACGTCTTTGGCCAACAACACTAACGCTTGCAATTAAGTATGACATGAGTCCAACCTTGCTCATATGACCATGTGCAGTAATACGGTCTAAATGAATCCACCTTCTGTCCCTACGTGTTGAGACCTGCTCATGTTCGACGAGAGCATGAATTCGAAGCGGCATACTCTGGTCAAAGTTATGGACACGCTTACTACCAAAAATACACTCTAAGCCCTCTAGATGATTGAATCTGAGGGAGCAGGCCATGGGTATCTGTGTGGCATGTTAAATGACCTCGAGGAGGCGAGAATAGACCCTGGTGATGGAAGCCGACAACTACAAGGTTGTGATGCAGACAAGACGGCGAATATTCAGAGGCGCAGATTTGGACTTGTAGATTTAGATTGAGCATTGGTGCGATGGCATGAGCATGTTTGTGGCTGCCCAGCCGGGGATCGCCTGCCACAACATTTGGCACGCAAAAGTTGGCGGAAAGGTGTTGAGCTCAGGAACGATAAGCGGTAAATGGTCAAAGTGAGGTGAGGACCAGCCGACACCCCAGTGTGAGGGCTCTTTGAGTCGATCTATCAAATGCCGCCTTTAGATCGACTACCTGATCCCAAAGCAGCACGACGAAATGTGGCTAAAGCTGGCGCCGAGGCTTTGGGCTACGCAGTCACTGTGAGGGATCAACCGTGGAAGAGAAGGAAAGGTGGCATGTGCATGGAATTGTATGTTGCTAGCCAAGGAAAACATGGCGAAGCCATGGGCTGCCCGCGCCAGACCCGGCAAACGCGACAAACCTGGCCTTGCCATGGCAAGTGCCAACCACGACGCAACAGTCACCTTCTCGCCCTATATTATGGGCTTCACATCAGCTCTGGAGTCCGTCCTCCTTTCCCTTTTACTGCAGTTGTGGCCAAATCCACCGTTCAAATACGGCGGGGGCTGGATCTTGGCCAGTTATTGTGGCCAAATCCACGGTACTGACACAGCAGAAGCTGGATCTTGGCCAGTTATTGCGCCCAGAGCCGAAGAGGCGCGGAAATCCTTGGGCACGAGCACAGTTCGAGGAAACGGATGTGAAGTGGGAGATAAAGCTAGATTGGAGATCCGCGATCCATCTGCGGAGCAAGTGAGACGAGGAGTCCACCGCTCTCAAAGCAGAAACAGAGAGAACCGAGGCGAATGTCAGATGGTTTCGAGCAGTATATGGGCCGGATACTGGAGGCACCACAAGCGAGCGGATGGTAAGCAAGAGTGCTGTATCAGCACTGACGCTTTCATGGCTCGGTGGCGGTGGTGGGTGGTTGTGGAGAAAATAACTAGGTTCGCCAGCCATCCGATAACTAGCTCACGTTCAGGAATACCTGCGTTTTCCCAGGAGATGCGATTTGGAGACGACGTTATAAGTTAAAACACAAGATTTAACACAACACCCTAAGGTAACCATTAACATTTATAATAATTATATAACGAGAGTCGGAGTATTAGCTGCCTTTCGTCTTTCGCATTGCAGACTTGTCTCAAGAGTCAAGACTCATCACAAAAGGTTTCAGGTTGCTGCACAGCAACAACTAATGTCTAAGCTTGGAGTTAAGAGGCCACAAGAGAATCAATTAACCTCAATGGAAAAACTGATTGCTATGTAACTCCACTAAAGCATAACGACACTTTCCATCAACGTAGGCGTGCAAAGCAATGTGGATGTAGGGTGAGCCTCCATCAGGGCGACGCATGCAGTGTAATATGTTAATACAGATTGCCTACGAGCCACAAAGTGGGCCTCGCCGAAAGCGTGCACGAGCGTGGAAGGTTGGTGCTCGAGACATGCCATTTATCTCTTCACATTGGTTGCACGCCCAACATTGCTAGAGTGAACTGTTTGCAGCGCTATACGGATGAGATCAAACGCTGCAGATTGAGGTTTATGTTGATTCAGATAGCATCAAGGACTCTGTGATAGATCAATATGTTCTTGGCCCGTCTGTTTGGGGTGTAATAATAATAATATAATAATAGAGTTTGGATTCTCCCGCCAAGCTAATGCAGGCGCCTCCAGGATCAGCAGCGGCATGCCTAAGCTCGAGCCTAAAGCCAAGCCCAGCAAGCCTCGGCCTCTGGTGGCATTTGCCTCGATTAATATCCATGCTGGAGACTCGACTGGCCCAGCGAGTCCTCGTCGACGCGCCCTCTTCACGCAGGAGTTCACCACATCGCCTCCAGCATCACAGGCGTATGACGGCACCCGGTCTGTGTCAGGTGAATGCGGTGTAGCGTCGAAATGCACCGGTAGCACCTCGCTCTCTGTTCCTCCATCGCCGCTATCAGCAGCGACGACAACGACAACGACAACGGCCTTCGCTCGAGATTCGTCGCTCGTTGCACGTGGCCAACCCCTGACCAACCCGGCAGCAATGTCACCACAAAATACCGATGGCTTCGACGAAGAGAAGGGCCCGCTGTTGCATGAATCACCCGCAAACTCCTTAGGACGCCGTACGTCGACCTCCTCCCCTCGATTCTCCCAGGATTCGACAACGAGCATATCAACTACATCTCTCATACTGGAGAACTTGAACGAAAATGCCAGAGCTTCGCAGTGGAAACCCTCAGAACCACTAGAATACCGCGATGATGACTCGGACCCAGAGATGCCTCAGACAAAATGGGCCAAGCACCGCCGTTCCCTCTCCCTCGGCAGCCCAACTTCCATGTCCCGAAGTCTCAAGAGACTGATCTTGCTCATCTCTGCCGTTGCTGTAGCCGGTTGGCTGCTGGCGCTGTTCTCGCTCATCTCCAACAAGACCTATCAACACGGCTCGACACAGGCTTACAATCATGAAACGCCTGGGAAGAGCTCGGGACGCAAGATCACTTTGGAGAGCATTCAAAAAGGCGAGTGGTATCCGAAACGGGTCAATCTGCAGTGGATTGCAGGAGCAAATGGTGAAGATGGTCTGCTTCTGGAAGTCCAGCAGCCTGGCAAAGACTTTTTGATTGTCGAGGATGTCCGTTCACGCGTGCCAGGTTCTACTGAAGAGAAGTTCGAGAGTAAAACACTGATGAAGTCTGGCCAGTTCGTGCCCAAAGGGAGTCGCACACCGCTCGTTGCCGAAGGTCATTGGCCTAGCCCCGATCTGAAGAAGGTGTTGGTCATGACCAAAAGAGAAAAGGTGTACAGACATTCATTCCTGGGCGTATACTACATTTTCGACGTTGAGACTCAGCAGGCTGAATACTTGGATGAGTCCAACCCTGAGACTCCTGTGCAGCTGGCAACCTGGAGTCCAACCGGCGACGCTGTGGTCTTTACACGCGAGAATAACCTCTTCGTGCGCTTACTCAAAGATTCCAGTGGCGAAACTACGACAGCCGTCAGGCAAGTCACAGACGATGGTGGGCCAGAATACTTCTACGGGATTCCGGATTGGGTCTACGAGGAAGAGGTTTTCCAAGGCAACGTCGCAACATGGTGGGATCGCCAAGGAAAGTTCGTTGCCTTTCTGCGAACAAACGAGACCATGGTCCCAGAATTTCCGATCGACTACTACCTCAGTAGACCGACTGGCGAACGGCCATCCAAAGGGCTGGAGTTGTATCCTGATGAAAAGCGAATCAAGTATCCCAAAGTCGGTGCCCCAAACCCGGTGGTCGACCTATTGTTCTACGACCTGGAACGCAACGAGATGTACAATGTTGAGATCGATGGAGGGTTTGCAGATGACGACCGCATCATTGCGGATGTTCTCTGGGCGGATAATGGACGGGTCATCATCAAAGAGCTGAACCGAGTCTCAGACAAAGTCAGAGTGGTCTTGGTTGACGCCAAGAGTAGGACAGGCAAACAGATTCGAACACTCGACGTGCAGAAGCTTGACGGTGGTTGGGTCGAACCTGGACAGGAGAGCAGATATGTTCCTGCAGATCCGGCCAATGGTCGCCCACAAGAGGGATATCTCGACACCGTCATCTACGAAAATGGGGATCATCTAGGCTTCTTTTCGCCCCTCGACACTCCCGAGCCTCTGATGCTGACCAAAGGCGACTGGGAGATCGAACAAGGCACGATGCACCTTGACCTGAAAAACAATCTAGTCTATTTCGCTGCCGCCAAAGAGCACTCGACACAACGACACATTTACAGCGTCGATCTTGCAGGAAAAGAAATCAAACCGATCGTTCCAATTGACAAGCCGGCCTACTACACCGCCAGCTTCAGTGCGAATGGCGGTTATGCCATCATAAATTACGAGGGTCCTGGGATCCCGAACCAAAAAGTCATTACCACCCCATCTAGCTCCATCAACTACGAGGCAGTTCTGGAAGAGAACAAGGATCTTGACAAGATGGCAGCCCGCCATGAAATGCCACATCTAGTCTACACCAACTTTACTGCTGTTGATGGCACCATCCTCAACGTAGTCGAACAGCGGCCTCCTCATTATGACCCGGGCCATGAGTATCCTGTCCTCTTTCAACTCTACGGAGGTCCAGGATCTCAGCAGGTGGATCGCCGCTTCAGGGTCAACTTCCAGTCTTACGTTGCTAGCAGCCTCGGGTATCTGGTTGTGACTCTTGATAACAGGGGTACAGGCTTCATCGGCCGCAAAGCTCGAACCATCATCCGTGGCAACATGGGTAAGTATGAAGCTGAAGACCAAATCGCCTGTGCCAAAGAATGGGCCGGGAAACGGTACGTCGATGCTGATCGCATGGCCATCTGGGGCTGGAGCTACGGCGGCTTCATGACACTCAAAGTCCTCGAGACGGACGCCGGGCAGACATTCCGATACGGCATGGCTGTCGCTCCCGTCACCGACTTTCGAATGTACGACAGCATCTACACCGAGCGCTACATGTTGACGCCGCAGGAGAACAGCGAAGGCTACGAAAACACGGCAATCACGAACGTCACCGCCCTCAGCCAGAACGTGCGATGGCTGATGATGCACGGCACCGGCGACGACAATGTGCACGTCCAGAACACACTCACGCTGTTGGACAAACTAGACGTGAAGGGCATCAAGAACTACGACGTCCACTTCTTCCCAGACAGCGACCACTCGATCTACTTCCACGGCGCAAACGACGTCGTCTTTGGCAAGCTCAGCCAGTTCTTGATCAACGCCTTCAACGGCGTGTTTTACGACATGAAGAATCCCCAACCCGCCTACGTCGTCGGTCTGGATGACGAGTATAAATGAGGCCCCCTCCCGGTCTCGTTACTCGTTACTCGCTGTTAGATAACCAAAGTGATATACCCTACGGTCCTCGCAAGCTGATCATCTAGACTATAGCTGCCCCTCACCTATTGCTGAGACTGGTGGAACTGGTTGGACAGCGGAGACAGGTGCTCGATGGATAGAATTCCAGCCTCCTTACAGACCTTGACCAGTCTAGATCTCGAGGTCTCGGTCACGGTCATCCCATCATTTTCATAGCATGACTATACCCATCCATGGTTCATCAAGAATGGCAATGGCGGCCCCATCCCAATCCAGGAGACCCCAGACACCATCTGTCTGGCCATGGAACAGTTATCGTCTCATCGGTTCTTTCAGAAGCCCCCCGCCCCGTGTGGCCGGTGCCCAATATCTATCATGTTCATGTTTTGCAGCATTCGACCCCTCGGAAAGTATTTATTATTGCCAACCTTAGGTTAGCTTGGCTTGTGCTTGGGGTTCGAGATCTAGCGACTGCATGCTAGAAGTAGGTGGAATAAAACAATTCTTAGAAACCTGAGAGAAGCATGATCACAAGATGAAGATTATTGAGGGGATGGATGGGTAGTGGGGATTGTTAGAAGTGGGGTGGTTAGTGACCGTGTTCTCATGCTCTTTGTTTCTATATATCAGTGCGGACTACTGCTCAACAGCATGCCATAGAAAGTCCTGTCCTGGCTACGGTGGTTCCAAACCAACGTATTGAGAAGACAATTGTATAAGATGCGTGGGGGTGATCCTGACTGAGGCGTCTTAGAATCTGGACAGATAGCCTCAACAAGTACAAGGTGAAGACTGTTCGACTGTGTTTGATTCCTTATCGGTATCCTTCCTCTACAAGGTAATCTCCATTGCGTCCTATTCATGTCCTAAGCGACACTCTTTACAATCCAATCAAACGACCAGCCTAACAATCAGCCGTCGACGCTCAACCGGTTGAGTCTGCCCTGAACGGCCTCGATAATGGCAGCCTCTCGCTCGACCATGTCCATGACCTCCTTGATCCTCTCCCGCTGGTACCGACTCATCCCACCACCAGTCCCAAGTCGTGTTCTCGGCTTGCCTTCGGGAGTGCGTGTGGTGGCATCGTGGTCCTGCGTGCTGGCTGACGCTTCCCCGACTTGCTTGGCTTCTGCCAGTAGCTGTTCCGTAAGCGATCTCGCTTCTGCTAGGCGAGAGGTCAGTGCGTCGCCCAGCCTCTGCTCCTGGTCTTGATTCGATGCGTCTGATTCGAGACCAACCCGGTTGGCCAGTGTCTCGATCTCGGCCATCCAAGCACGTTCTTTGATACTGAGGTCTTGCTTGGCATTGCCTACCTGGCCTGCTTTGCGTCGGATCCGTTCGTACCGCGTGAACAACTCCTTTTGTCGTGTTTTGGCGGATTTGATGCGAGCTGCGACTTTGTCGGAATGAGAATGAGAAGAAGGTCCTGTTTGTGCGTTCTGGTTATCGCTGACACCTGTCGATTTGAGATGGTTCAGTCGGTCAGCCAGTTCAGCCATTTGCCGGACTTGATCCGCCAGTTCTTCTCTCAGGCGGTCACATCGACGAAAGAGCTCGGCGGCTGCTCTCTCAATGTTTGCAGTCTGGTAAGAGACAGTACGGTGGGCGACGGTCATGACATCGAGACAGGCGGGACTCAATCGTAGCGGCTTTTCTGTCAACATTGACCGACGGTGGACTGGAATGCTGGCCTTCAGATGGTCTAGGCGAGCCATTTGATTCTCGTAGAAGGTTTGGGGTGGCGCATAGGGTGCTCGCGTTGGCATTGGGTCCAGGGAAGAATGTGCGTCAGCATTGAGGGCTTGAATCAGGGCCTGAGATGCTCTGAGAGGAGACTGAGAGGGAGCAGAGACAGAGGATTCGTTGGCCAAGATTTGTGAGGTGCGTAGGGAGGGTTGGTCTAGCTGGGCAGCAACTGCTCGACCAGCCGAAGTGGTCAAAATCAGAGTGCCGAGGTCGGCATCCTCGATGAGGACCACAGTGGAGAGAGCATCTCGAGAGCCTTTGTTGTGCTGTTGATGCGAGAGGACGTCCTGCTTCTGAGCAATCGAGCCTTGGCAAGCTAGTTTGAGACGAATGAGCAGGCCTGTGTCGACGTCGTTTTCGCCATCCTCGGCAACCTCAAAGCCAACGCGTGCAGCCCATTCTGACAAGGACAAAGACACTACAGCGGAGGCGGTGGTGATGTAGAAGTGATACGGATTGGCAGGATCAGTGGTAATGGTTGGCGGAGAAGAAAAAGGGCCTAATGGCAGGGACATGGTGTCGAGCAAAACAAAGTCACCAACATCCCACGTGGGGACACCGAAGTGATTGCGACCCTTCTTGGGTAGCCATTGACCTGACACGCCATCCAGCTCGAGCATGAGATGCACACGAAGGTCGGTGGTGGTAAGACAGATGACGGTGAACGGCAGGGACTTGGAACCGGCCAGAACGTCATAGTCATCCTCGCCGGAGAACAGGTCTTCCTCGTCTAGGTTGGCTGGGATCACGTAAATATCTGCGACTTGGGCGTCTTCGTCCATGTCGTCGACGGGCGATTCAAAGGGACCCTGTAGGCGCGGGATTACGCTCGGATTGGCCGGTCGCAAGCAGACAGACCCATTCACAGGGTCAGGCGATGCTGGGTCTTCATTGTCGAGTTCCTGGACCCATTCATAGCGTTGATTGGCAGCCCTTCGCTCGTCCTCGCCCACATTCTCGGCGGACAAGCTTCCCATGCTCGTGACGGAGGAAGTGGTCAGTGCTGGGATCGTGGTCGGAGTAGGCTTCCACTTGGAGGGCAGGAGCGGGCACAAGGCATAGACATCGCCATTTGTCATCGAGGTCCACAGAGTCATGGCAGCCCAGGGATCTTCATTCTCGGCGCCTCTTCCACCCCAACAGGCGGCAGCGGCTTCCATATCAAAGGCGTCTACCGAGAAGCCTCGACTCTTGCCAAACCCCGAGGGCTCGAAATCTTGGTCGGACGAGGTGCCATTAGCCAGCTTTCTGAGGTCAATGGCCAAGGCAGGACGCTCAAAGGACCAATGGTTGGAGCGGTCCAGCTCCCAGAGTCGCACGGCGGCCTCGGTGGTGACCGTTATTAGGCAGTCGTTGGCAGGTGATGATGCCGCCAGAGGATGCCACAAGACGCTGACCAGGGCAGATTCGGGAATGACATGGGTGGTGGGCCCCAGTTGGTAGGTCTTCAGCTTGATCTCGGACAAGTCTCCATCGTGGAGTCGAGATGAATCAGGGAGCAGGGCAACGTGGACCGTGTGTTCGGTGGAGATGGCGAGGAAGTGACCCGACGGAGAGACGGACAGATTGGTGATCTGGTAGTAGACCGGAGTCTTGAGGGTTCTGTAGCTCGGCTTCTCTTCACGTTGACGTTGCGAGGCCTCGTCAGGTCGTTTGTGGCTCTGATGTTCCCATTGCTCCTTGACTCTTGCGACGTCTGCCCAGCGGATCTTGTTGCCTACCACGGTAAATACTTCGGTCCCTCGATGTGCGATAGTTCTCCGGGCTGATGCAGAGCCGGAGGAGGTGGTATTAGAGCTGTCAGCTCTCCCCAGGGTCAACTTCTTCGAGGGAGATGCCGGTGATTGAGCTTCGGGGTCAGAGAAGATGCGAGCACCAGGCGATGGATGCGAGAGCCAGGGTGGTGTATATCCGATCACCTTGGCCATCTTGAGCGGAGCCTGATACACACAGTCACAGCCAGTGAAAAATGTTGGTCGTTACGAGGTCATGATAGGTATTTTCCGGTCTCGACTGGGGAGGACTGGTGGTTTGTGGTACGAAAGTATGTACGAGACGATTCGCGTGGTGACATGAAAAGTGAAGTTGCGACCGTCGCAGTGTGACGTGACGCGACGCGACGTACCTGCCTCAAACCGCGATGAGGCTCAACTAAGGCTGTGACGGTGGACGACGATCACGAGCGTCAATTATAGGAATTTCAGTCGACAGCAACGATCACTTCATTACTGTTGTCATTACCATTTCCACCATGTCGACAGTTGAACGTTTGGACCGACCTAGCGCCTATTATGCTGCCAAGGTAAGTCGCTGCCTTGATACAAAATCACTCAAAAAGATCACTGCTGACCTCATAATGCAGAAGCGACGACGACACGATGGCCAGGATGATCGAGATAGCAAGCAACAAATCGAAGAAGATCAGCTAAAAGACGCTACCACCCTCTATGTCGGCAATTTGTCTTTCTACACCACGGAAGAGCAGATCCACGAGTTGTTCTCCAAGTATGTGTGATGAAGACTCTCTAAAATCTATCATTCTGTCTAACATAAACCTCCAGGTGTGGTGAAATCAAACGCATCATCATGGGGCTCGACAGGTTCCAAAAGACGCCCTGTGGGTTCTGCTTTGTCGAATACTACACCCACCAGGAGGCCCTCGACTGTCTAAAGTACATTGGAGGCACCAAGCTCGACGAACGCCTCATCCGGACCGATCTCGACCCGGGATTCGTCGAGGGTCGACAGTATGGCCGCGGCAAGTCGGGAGGCCAAGTAAGAGACGAGCACCGAGAAGAATACGATCCGGGCCGTGGTGGCTATGGCCGAGCTCTGGGAGATAGAGATGATCCTTACGATTGATCCGCTGGCGTTGCTTTTGCTGCCAATTTCACCGCTGCCACCACTTGTTGCAGCCACCAGACGTGGATTCGCGTGTCACCGGTGAGCTCAGGGTGGAAACTGGTGCCAAACACATTGCCTTGTCGGACCGCAATCACGTCTCCAGCTTCCTCTGACGCTGTGATCTCGGCTCCCTTCGCAGCGGCCCTGCGCAGCCGGCCAGGGAGAACTGCCATCACCTCAACTTCACCGCCAATACTCCTCTGGCCATGGTGATTGTGAGCCTGTCGGGATGGTGCAACCACCGAATCAGGCACGGATTGCTCTCCTACTTGCTCTCCGTCCACGGTGGGCAAGATCTTCTCAACTACGGGAGCTCGAATGAAGACACCTGGAAACGGGGGGTTCTGTCCATCTGAGGGCTGGGGAAGGAATGGCAAGTCCAATGCAGCCTGGAAACTCTCGATTTGTCGTCCGAAGTGGTTGCGGTTGACTCGAACGTCCAGCCCTCCGATTAATTCCTGTCCGCCTTTCTTGGTCGAGTTGGCTGCTTCCGCCAGAAGGATTAGTCCGGCACATGTGCCCCATACGGGTCGTCGTTCGACTTTGACAAAAGTTCTCAACGATTCCAGCAGATCAGTGCGTGCTGCCACCAACGAGATGGTCGTGCTTTCGCCGCCGGGAATGATTAGGCCGTCACAATCGAACAGTTCCCGTGACGTGCGCACTTCCACGAATGTGAAGCCTCGAGCGCTGTCATTAATTTGAATCTGACTCGCTGCTTTCCGGAGTAGTGTAAGATGTTCTAGAAATGCTCCTTGTATCGCAAGCACGCCGACGGTGATCGTCATTGAAGCAACACCTCGGCAATGCACAGGCTGAGACATTAAATGTCTAATCGTGCAAACGGTGAAGCGTGCATCGATACAGCTTGACTTTTGGATATAGAATCTTGACTCATGTGCTCGATGCCACAGGGTGTGCAGGATATGTGGGTCATCTCCGATGGCCTGGAATTTTTGGGGACTTTGCTTGTCGATCCGTCCCCACGTCATTTGTCCTGGTCAAACGTGTCCCTGCATCTGTAGAGCAAATCCGTCTGGGATTGGTGATTGGTCTCTTTACAACCTCGATTCATAGAAACTCAGCTATCCAGTCGTCCCTGCTGTCCCGCTGCTGCTAATATATAACGTGGCTATCGTTTCTACATAACCCCCCAGAATGTGCCCCGCTGAGATCCAGCACCGGCTATGAGTGCCAGACTGATGCACATGGTCATCACCTGCTAAGGTGCGTGTTAAGCCTGTCAGAAGGACGCATGTTGGCTGGAAAAAATGTCATACGTAAACGGCAGCGATGCCTTCCACACACCCATCACACGCTACTATGCCGATATCCGGCCCTACGCACCCATCAGCGCGACAATGCACCTCAACCCGCCCAAACGACAAGACGAGCAGCTGCCATTGCTTCACACCCTGCCCAAAGAGGTCCAGGATGCCATTACTCGCTACGTAAGGAAACCGGACCGGTATATGTCTCTGGCTTCGGCCCTGCTGAAATACCTCTTTGTTCACAAAACAGCCAAGATTCCCTGGTCTGACGTCAAAATCTCGCGTACCCCCAAACCTCATTCTCGGCCCTACTGGCAGCCTCCTCCCGACTGGTCTCGGAAAGGCTTCGACGGGCTAGAGTTCAATGTCTCCCATCAAGCCGGCATGGTGGTGCTTGTCGGATGCCAGACCCCGAATCGACCGAGGGATGCTCGTATCGACGACCAAGACGACATCAGCATCCGGAGTCCATGTGTGATCAATCCTGACCCTACGGCGGTGCTAGAGCAAATATCCGAAATAGACGAGGACGAGCCCGACGACGTAAGAATAGGCGTCGATGTAGCCTGCACCTGGGAGCCTCCTCGCACCCCAGATCTGTCCACTCAGAAAGCCCTAGAGGAGTGGGTCGAGGTCTTTGGTGAGATGTTCTCCGAACGAGAACAAGCCGATATGAAATCTGCTCCGCTTGATGAGTCGCTGTCTGGCCTGTCTGATACGCTCCAGAAATCCAGGAGATTCTATACCTACTGGGCCTTGAAAGAAGCCTATATCAAAATGGTCGGGGAAGGCTTGCTCGCCCGCTGGCTGACCCAGCTTGAATTTAGAGACGTCCCCATACCTGCTCCCTCGGAGCTCGAGGATGGTCTTGAGCGCTGGCGACTCATGGATGAGGACAGAGTGTCCCGGCTAGGTGTGTATTTCAGGAACAAGAATATTACTCACACGATGCATACCACGCTGGAGGCCTTCGAAGACACGTTTTTGGTAGCCACCATGACGAGAGGGGTCGTCGACCGGCCTGCAGATGAGGTGCGATGGCAGAAGGTCGATCTGTTTGGAGACATCCAACTCTGCGCGTCTGGACAGTGTCGTTGTCTAGCCTGAAAACGCGCTCAAAGCGGGCTGCACCAGACCATCAATGTCGAAAGTCACGATCATCGAAGAGAGCCTGCACTGCCGATCTGCAGATGACGTCTAGCCTGGCCGAGAAAGTAGCAAAGTCGATGTTGAACAATGCGCTGGGACTGTTACCTCGTCGACATATAGCAGCATCTGCTGTCTTCTCTCTCAAGTGAGCCCTAGCCACCGCTTGAGGCGCTTGCTCCAACCAACATCGATCTGTGCGTTGGATTGTGAGAATCATAGTTGTATTCACAGCTTACATAGCCTTGGCTACTATCCATAGCTGGGTTTCGGTCCATTCTATGAGCACTATTCCAGCTCTACATGCTAGATGCTCTCACAAATATAGCGCCGAATGTCTATTACTTCACCCATTACTACCATATTGGAGACACCGTATCAAAAGACTCCTGCTCTTAGTCCAAGGCCGGAAACCCACAAAGGTACATCTCAAACAGGTGGTCTACTCCTGAACAGGAGGATCCATGCACTATAGATATCAACATACATACTAGCATGTAGAGCAAGTTTACCAGCTAGAAACCCTTCTTGCAGGGCTCCCCTAGTTCAACCTTTCATAGCAAGATGTTCCGCCCAAATGCGCGCAGAATAATTACAGTTCACCCCTCTTGCCAGTGATCGATCCAACATCCTTCATCAGCCACTCATCACACTGGCTTACGAGCTTCATCCCTTCTTTCTTTCTTTTCCTCTACACTCTCCCACCCATCTCAACCAGCAGGCTCACAACCGCAGCCAGCCCCACAACCTCACACAGACTCCTCAATCCCATCCGCGCGGCCCGTGCCGCCGTATTCTTAGGCCCACCACTATCCGCGCTCATGCCCGCCTCAAAGCCATTGCCCAAATACAGCGCTCCCAACGCCGTCAAATCGCCATGATTATCCAGCAGCGCGACCCCATCGCCCGTCCACTCATTCGCATTCCGCTGCCTGAACATCCCGAACCACGCATAGCGGCCGACATAATCCAGACCATCCAGATACGGCAGGGTGGTATTCATCATGACTTCCGTAACACCCGCCGTCTGCTGCGGCAGCGCGAGTTCGGTGACCCAGATCTCCAGCCTGCCATTCGCGCTCGGGTTTGAGTCGGCAGCAGCAGCAGCAGCGTCACCCTCACCGTCACCGTTGCCCGTATCGCGATTACTGTGATTGTTATTATTATAGTAATCATTCAACGTACCCAACCACGACGCAAGTGCCGGGAAATCGCCATAGAAATGCGTCGCCACAAAATCCACCACACAGCCGTGCGTGGCATTCAGCGCAAAGCAGCTCTCGTTGAAGCGCCGGAGCCAGTCCAGCCCGGCCAGCGTCCCCGTCGTGCTCGGGTGCGAGATCCGCCAGCGTCCGCCGTTCTGCACGCTCAGCCCCGCGATTGAGTCCACATATGCGGCCGCGGCATCTGCGGGATCGATCCCCGTCCCGCCCGTGCCTGGCGCGAGATCCGGCTCGTTGAATGTTAGCAGGTGTGTGCTGGATTTTGGCACGTGGGCGAGTGCTGCTAGGTCTGACGAGAGAGAGTCGGTGTTGTGCAGCATCGGGATGAATTCGAGGTGCGAGAAGCTGCCGCCTGGTGGGTCGCTTGCTGGGTTCGGTGACCAGTTGTAGTACCATGTTAGTGGTGACGAGCGAGAGAGGAAGATGTTGTAGTCTGATGCGTGGGATGTGCCTAGGTAGGCGATGCCGCGTTTTGTTGGTGGTGAGGAGGAAGTGGAAGTGGAATCAGGAGGAGCGGAGGATGATGATTGAGATGCAGATTGTGACGCCGCGAGAGATGGTAGCAATGCGATGCCATGCAGCACGGCTAGCGTCGAGAACCTGAGCTTCATTGTTTTTGACCTCTCAGATAAGCTGAATACTTTCATGCGCTTCTGGGTTGCTTCGCTACTGCTTTGTCCGATCGAAATCGTCTCTGTAGCTGCTAAGGTGTTATACACATGCCATGAGTCCTGGCTCTCGAATGGTTCTGGTCTCCTCTAAAGTGATACTGAGTATAGTATGCTATGATGGGGATGAAGGTGCAAAGCTGAAACTTGAAATGGCGTGCCGTAGAGCTCCGATACATACAATGTCCAATGTCCGATGTCTGATGCTGATGCTGATGCTGATGCTGATGCTGGCACTGGTTGCTGATTGCTGGTTGCTGGTTGCCCAATCGCTGAGAACTCGCCCACAATCAGGATCCGCCAGAAGTGACCGGAGTATCACTTCGTCCAGAGAGAGTATAATGCAAGAACGCTGCAAATAAGGTATCTAATCTTCTCTCATCAAATCTTCTATGTTACAGGCGCCAAAAAAAGAGACAATGAATAGGGGAGAGCGCAGAAATGCGAGCTTGAGCTGAGCTGAGCTATGGATACTAGTAATTCAGCATCGAGTAACTGAACGTTGTACAGTAGTAGTAGTCAGGTACAGGGGAAAAGATTCACTTGGTTGACTCTTGCTTGATGATAGTATCAGATACTATAGGAATAATTGCCACAGCAAAAAGCTCCAAAAGTGTGATATGTTAGATCACCTGTAGGTAGGAACAGTGAGTGAGTACGTATGTCCCAAGCCCCAAGGAAGCTGCACAGCCCGGGAGATACGATGCATTGGTTGGGTAGAGATACTCGGTACTTAGCGAGCTCAGTAAACTATTCGTCATTTGGTAAATTCGTTCTAGAAGCGAGGCTTGGGGCTTTTTAGGAACAGGATAATGATCGGAGAGCGTAGGTAGATCTTGGTTAATAGCGAACGGTGGTCGAATTGACGTCATTGAATTTTTTGTGGCGGGTTTTTCCCACTCGGCAATCGAAATACGGTAGACCATCTCTTTCACGACTCCAGATCTCAGCATTACGACTGAGCTCCGAGGTCGCTCGTTGCCTTCTCATCTCTTCTCCCAGCCAGCTGTGGTGGAAGTGGTTGGCGCGGGCTTTGACCGCTCACCCAACGCACAATACTTGACACTGCGCTTTCCTCGCATCCTCAAAGTACACAATGATCGGAATGAAGAAGAGGTTCTAAGTTTCACCGAATACCAACACCTCGCAGAATCGGGCTTAGAGGATGGCAACAGACATGCTGTATGTGCGTCTTGATTGGGTTGTCTTGACGTCGATAATGCAGACAGCTGAGTGCATCACTAAGCTTCGAGTGAGCCCGAAGCTAGGATCTGACACATTGATCAGCACGAGATCAACAAGGGCGGAAAGTTCAGGTACTTGGCGCCTACCGACATGGATTGAGCATCCGCCATAGGCCCAATCTAATCGCATGGGAGTACTGGCACTTACGATTTCCCACACCTTCGTATGGCGAGAACAGAAAGCTGCAGGCAGAAAGAAAAGTGCGGGATGAGAGAAATCGTAGTGTCGGGGTACCAGCCATCGGGTGGTCGGTCACAGCCTTCACCAACTACTTTTGGCGTGGCGGCTTCATTCTGTTCAGCATACATTCTCCCTTTACATCACAGAGCGAGTGCTTGGGAGGAGCCCCGTACACTATGTGCATATAGATCTCCAGCTTGTAAAGCATTACTGTATTAGCCTCCTTGAGCATTAACATTTATGCAACATTGCAATAGCGTCTCTACAGCTGCCTTACGCCCATTAGCAGAAGCTGCCTGAAAAGTGGAACTTTCCAAGAGAAAGAAATCGAGATCTTTGGTTCAGTCAGTCCTCATCATTGAAGACTGCGAGTGAAGTCTTCTTCCTCTGCTATGAAGTTCTTGTATTGCCTCCCCACTACATCGCAAGTCTCTTCCTCGTTCCAGTAGGGAGTATCTAACCAGGTAACAAAGAATTCTGGGCTTCTCCAGATGGACTCATCTTTCCCCTCGGCCTAGACTTCTCTTCAACTAACACTAATTCGTGATGATGGAAACCACTCGGAATTTCCAATGTTGGCCTTCTCAAACCTACGTAGCCGTTGAGTTTAGCATCTCCATACCTTTGTGCATTGCACAAGCCTTGAGAGTCTTGCGCCAGAATCTGCGAACTATCAAGCATCATCGCGGTCAGGACAGTATCGTTTACAGGTTTGATTTCACAGTCACGTAGTGCCATGACCAAAATCATACCGGCGGCAGTAAGGAGACCGTTCAACCCAGCCCACAAAAGTGCCCGCCATCTCACTAGGGATAGTTTAATGAAGGATTCAGGCGTCTGGTATGACACTGTGGCTCGATTCGAGCCCTTCATGAATGATGTCAAGACTGACCAGCTAGCTTGGTATGCGCGAATAAGGAGATCCTGTGCCCAAAGTTCGAGTTGTCCATCCTTAGATCCAGAATAGTACATGTCGGATGACGTAGCAAGTAGATGCATGGTCTCGGGGGTCATGGCCAAGGCCTCATTCACAAGAGGGTCGGATCGTACCCCCAGAACCGCTGTAGAAGTTACGATCCTAGAGGTCGAATTGGACAGCATACACCCAGCCGTTGTTCCGTCGCTCTGCACCACCGATCTGCAGTCAACAACACCGGCGCTTAATTGGAATGAAGCTACCGCATAGCAGTTTGTATAGTTGTTGTCGTAATTTGATTGAACAAATTTGACATCTGGAAGAGCTCCAAACTCGCTGGGAAACGATGGCGAACACGTTTTAAAGGTCGGATTCCACCCCCTATACACCAACACAGCGATGTATGCTGGCTCAGAGACTGTAATCGCATTTGGCAATTTCGTGGAAGGAGTGCTTTGCCAGGCCTTGGTCCTCAGCAAAGCTGTGTTTCCAATGATAGGATCTTGCAGAGGGTTGTCCGAAGACGATATGCTGAGTGTATTGGCATCACCCGTTGCCGTGATCGTTTCCACGAATCTTTTATCTAGTTGTTCCGGGTCTGTAGGATCTCGAATCCACTGGAATTGCTCAAGTGTAATCCAAGGTAATGTTAAGCCATGAATCCTAGTGCCATTTCCGAAATTGTTGAATTCACTGAGCATCCTTTGTGCCGGCGGGCTGTGTCCAAGTGTGCCATTAATACCTGACGGCGTACCAAGATTTCCAGCCCCCATGGCTTGATATATCATGGTCTGTCGGACATTCGGATACATGTTGAACCAATTCCATGCATCTCCAGCGGCAGCCACCCCCACGCCAGATGGAAGGGAAAGTTCCTTGCTGTACTCGAAAGATGGCACCCAAAGCACAGCACCTGTCAGTATTGGCGCCCCAAATTGACTAGGCCAGGTCAATACAAGAACAGCAACGACTAATAAAGTATAGCGAGCATTCGACGCTTTTGTTGGAATCTTCCAACTGACTAGAATGCTCAGGTCGGATAGTCTTAGGCTGGTCTTTTCAAGCAACAGAAATGCGCATCTCCATGCGATTATGCTCTGCCACGTAGAGACAATCAGTCGTTCACCAACCAACGCTGACGATATGATTGTGGTAATGTCTGACTGGCACAATCTTTGCCAGCTGTTTAGGGCAAAAGTTGGTCGTGCACCGATGATAAAGTTGCGATTGTCGAGGTAGAAGACGAGGACAAGCAAGGAGACGGTATAAGCCAAATGAAATGGTAACAAGCACCAAGTGTAGCTCTTGGCCCAGAATCCACTATCATCGCTGCGCCGAACACAAGTATGTGTTTTTAATTCAAGGCTGTTTCTTGCCATTATGATTCAAGGCTTTGTCAATAATATTTGACCGAACTCCAATTGAGAGGATTGTCAATCTCATGCACGCATTTTGGAGAGCTCTATACACAGTCACCAGACGGCCGTTTTCAGCAACTGAACAGGTTGAGATTCAGCCTACTTTAATATACTGTCGCGGAGCACGCCTTCCTCATGGGAACCTGCACCAAGTCTGCAGCGTCCAACCACCACACCACTCTGAACCTACAGAAAGCTTGGGAGTATGAAGGCTAGCTCTTAGTACAGGTAAATACGCAGGGATCAGAGAGCAAAGGCAACGTTGAAACAAATCTTGCGACGCCAACCAGTCTTCCGAATAAGGCATGTGCATGGCTTCTAGATCGCAGCTGAAAGTAGACAGATTCCAAATCTGTACAATTACCCTGGTTACTGCATGCCAGATGCTCGTATCAGCTAGCAGAAAGCCGCCTTGCGAATGCATTGCCTTTGCTTCGCATAGATAGAAGACCTCCCTCGCGTAACGATTGTTCTTAGATCTATCTATATTAATCGATCTGCAGAGCTTTGCAAAAGGCCGGCATTCTGTTACTGATGAGGTGTGCCGTTTTGAGATGGCAGAATCCAAAGTTCTAGGCAAAGAAACCCAGTGATCAGGCTGCGTAATTCTTCCTTGGCGAAAAGCATAGCGCCTGTGGGTCCGTTAAAGTTCCCTCGTCGTTCAGTCTGGATTCCTGTAGCCGCTAGTTCAACCACGATGTACACCACCTGTAATGGCAATTTTGGAAAGTGTAATAAATTGCCTGACAATTTCTGATTTCGCGAATACTGGTAAGATCTGAGCTGACTGTAATGACAGACACACTTTGCGATACAGAACGCTGTGATTAGACGTCCATGAACGAGCAGATCCAAAGAGAGATAGCTCCTGCGTATTTGGCGCTATAGGCTTTCACTTTTTGCCCATGCATCGCTGTTCAGCTGCGGAACGCCACAAAACGCCACAACAGTCTAGACCTCTTCCGTTTTCCACCCTCGCTACCAAGGTACTTATTCAGCCGCACAAGGTCCGCAATTGACTTTGGTGCTCTTTTAGTGGTCAAGCTTCGGTATAGGGGTCATCACGGTCAGGGCATCAGCTATGCTCTGTTACCACAAATTGAACGCTATAGCCGCTCCTGCGTGGGAAGACCACAGTCTACAGGACGGTACCGGAGGCGTGGACGCCCCTACCTTATTATAGAATCTCTTCTCTCCGTACGTCCAGCTGCGTAGAGGGGAAAAGACATCCGTATCACAACTAGTTGTAATGTCCCGGTGCTCCCGTACATAGATAGAATAACCCTCCTCTTTGTCGGTGCTCTCTTTTTTGATCGAATGGATGTAGTATTTTGTTCGATGGAAGGGTCGGATCGCGTAGAAAAACCGAACAGCTACAGTGGTATTCAGTAGCTTTACGTCGAAACTGTAAGCGTTGTGATTAACTGTCGTTGAAGGATCTCGGGGTCGACGATCACGGAAGCTCCGTAGCGATAGGAGGATTGCACTGTGGCCCCAGCAGGTTCACCTGCTGGTCGTGAGGCAGTTTAACGACCGTGCCCAGGTCCGGCAGTGGAAGCTATTACGCCTATTTGCCAGCCCTGACTGCATTGCCTCGCCGATCGCGGGAGATTGCACAGTATTACTTGTTGCAGCGAATTTAGGATGATGGAGAGAGAAACCTCGCGTGGCCTCCCCTGTTTTCTTGTTCTCTCTTCTTTACCTGTTGAATTGGATTACATTCTCACTCATTGAAGGATATCGCGATCAGTCGTCATGACCTAGGTTTAAAGGCCTTGAGCATATCAAGGACTTCATAATGACCACTCGCCGAAGCAGCTTCAAGAGCATCACAATAGAACTCGCCCGCGACATGAATGTCAGCGCCGAATTCAAGCAGTGTCTGTACCACTTCCATATGTCCTCCCACACAAGCAGCTTGTAACGCATTTCCGAATCTTGACCCCCGAGCATTGGCCTGTGCACCAGCCTTGAGAAGCATCTTGACAATCTTGCAGTTGCCAGTATACGAGGCTGTACAAAGTGGCTCGATCATTTGGTTGCCGCATAGAGAGGCATTAGCCCCCCTTTGAATCAAGAGCTCCACCACTTGATCGTGGTTCTCGGCACAAGCTGCGTGCAGAGCAGTGCCATGGTGTCCCCCACGATGCTTCATGTCCGCGTTGCTTTCGAGAAGTAGCTCAACCACTTTACGGTTACCGCTCACCGAGCCAGCCTGCAACGGGTTACCAAACCAGCCACCAGGAGCATGAACATCCGCCCCGGCCTTCAACAAGATATCAACGACCTCTTCGTGTCCTCGCAAGCAAGCGATATATAGTGCGTTGATACCCTCTCCCTGCCGATCGTTGACTGTTATACCTCCGTCCAACAGGAGCTGCACCGTCTTTTTGTCCCCTTCTCGAGCCGCTAGACGTAGCGCGCTGCTATCCGCACCTCCTTGGATCAGTGCACATACTACCCGGCGGTAACCCTTCACTGCTGCAGCATACAATGCATTGTTCAACTTTTCGTGCTGTACATTGACCGCCGCTTTATGCCGCATCAGTAGCTGCACAATACTGCAATAGCCATTTTTCGCGGCCCCAAAAAGAGCGCTTTCGCCGTTTTCTCCTTTGGTATCAGCACTTATACCAGCTTCCAACAAGCACAGGACCGTTTTCTCATTACCGGTGCATGCCGCTTTATGTAGCGCAGACCCACTAGCCCCAGCATCAATCAGCACACGAATTACTTCTTTATGGCCATAGACCGCTGCTGTATATAGCGGAGTCTCAAAAGACTCGGTACAGCCATTGACGGGGGCCTTGTATTTCAGCAGCGTTTTCACGACCCCGGTATGTCCGCCAGTAGACGCTGCGTAGAGCGCACTACCGAGATAGCTGCTAACTTCATTAATCTCTGCACTGCGTTTGATCAGAAGCTCGACAACATCTTCGTAGCCATTGGCTGCAGCCGCATGCAGCGCTCTCCGGAATGAACCTTGTTGACTGTTTGCAGTACCTCTATGGTCGAGAATTGTCTGAACCACCGGGACGTGACCCCGGTGTGATGCCTGAACTAAAGCTTCTTCGGTCATCTGACTGGCATTGGCAGCTTTCGCGTTGGCTTTGAGAAGCATTTCAACGATCCGCGGGAATCCTCCATCTGATGCTTCATACAACGCAGTGCCTTGGAAGAGTGTAGGATGACAACCTTCCGCTCCATGTTCCAGCAGCATCTGCACGGTGTTCGCGTGGCCATTTTTGGCTGCAATTGAAATAGGCTTGTTGGTGCCGAAAATGCCACTTGCCACATTGGGATCTGCCCCATTTTCAAGCAATATCTGCACTACCTTGTCATAACCTTTGGAGCACGCTGTGTAGAGAGCGCTTGGATCGCAGCTGTCTTTGGGATTAGGTTCAGCACCATGCCCAAGCAACATTTCCACAATTTGTTCGAAACCACCCGAAGAAGCTGCGTGGAGGGGAGATTCGTAGTCCTTTGGGTGAAGGTTGGCATCCGCCCCGGCCTCCAACAAAATTCTCACTGAGTTCTCGTCACCATCGTGCGATAACATGGACAGCGCAGTTCCATCCTCTCCAGCATCGATTAAGACTCGTAACACCTCAACATGCTGATAGTATGCTGCAGCATGGGTCGCACTTGGAAATAGGCCACCTACGGCATTGACATCCGCGTTATTCTTCAAGAGTGTCTGAACAATACGCCGATGACCGCCAGCAGCCGCCGCCTGAAGTGCATTACCATAGATGCCACCATCTTGGTCCACCTCTGCATGTTCCTGTAATAACACTTGGACGATGTCGAGGTGACCCATCCTGCACGCTGCCTGTAGTGCACTTCCATCGAAGCCTCCAGAGGCATTGACATTGACACCGGAAAATAGCAATGGAAGTACGGAAACCATAGTGCCGTCTCTGGAGGCGATGTGGAGCGCCATTTCACCCTCATTGAGGTTGGTAAGTGGATTGAGGACTTGGTGCAGATCATCAAGCCCGACATCAGTATAACGCCCGTGCTTCCATTCCTCACTGTCGTCTGAGTCGTTTTCGTCTAGTTCTTCGGGGTCCGTGTCAATAGATGTTTCCGAGAAATAATCGCTATCAGTCTCATTTGAAGTCTGTGAAGCACACTGTTGATCGGCTTCGTCGTCTTGGTCGTCTTCAGAAAGTTCATCGTCAGCTTCCTCACTTTCGTCACTGCTGCCGTACTCATGGTTTTCCTGAATTTGACCATCATTCTCATCATGCTCATTGACCATCTCTACACTATCGTCAACGAAAGGCCCATCAGTCTCGTTATCCCCGTCTTCACTTCCGCCGAGTTTGTCTGTGCATTGCAATCCTCCGCGCGTGGAGCTGACCTCGCCACCGGATATTTCCCCATCAATCCTCGTCTGCCCTCTCGAGCGATCTGGCAGAGACGGTCCGCTTGACATGAATGCACCTGCGACCGAAACCGAAGACTGAGACAGAGTATTATCGTTAAGAGAGCCAACTCTTAAAGCAAAAAATGCCCAGAGCGTCATTGGGTTGGAGCTGCGAATTTTTGTTTCAAAGACTTTCAAAGCCTCGGTCCACCTCATGCTCAAACTTCTTGCTTCGAAATCGTAGGGCTCTTCTCTCATCATCCAATGCATCACACCTAACATATGGTTGACTGCCGAGTCAAATTTTACGGTGAACCACTCACGATGCTCCGCTCCGCATTTTGAGCAACCATGCCACCGCTGATTGTCAAGGGCCAGATATTTGTGTACTATGGCCTCGGCGCGATGTGCTCCTTGGAAATAAGGTGTTTCATATCTGCGATCTGTTGGTATATTACAGTCATCGATAGCTTTGAATCGCTTATCAACATTTTTTGCTGACCAGCCAATCTTCACGACATGCTGGTTAAAATCCCGCAATCCGGCTATGTATAATGCACCAAGCTCCAGATCCTGTTTTCCAAGACCCTTCTTAATCGTCTGCGCCAAACTTTTCATGCCTTGCTGCTCCACATGTTTGATGGGAGCGAGGCCTGATATATCATTTTCCACCATGTTGCCAACACCCAAAAAAGGGATTGAATCACGGTGCTCAAAGTAACAAGCTAGTCTTTCCGCTTAGCTTTTGCAATGAAGGTATCAGATTGGAGATAACCCGGCTTAGAGACATTCAAAAACAGCCTCTGTCAACATGATCCAAGCGAGCATTGTGCGAACATATGGGTGAGGATTGCTGAAGGAGAAGACACCGGCCTTGTCAGTTAACAACGACTTCAAAGGCTTTAGAATCACGGCTTATTGCAGTCCGAGAAGGATAGAATTCCGAGCATCTCGAGCTTATCATTATACTTGACAACTTTTGGTTCGCGGCACGAAAAGGCCTGCTGTGACTGATGTGAGACATGTGTGGGCCCCCTTGCTCACAAGCGCCAGTAAAGTGTGAGCAATAATTAGTTGCAATAAATTGAAGGTGACAGTGAACCCGACCGCGATAAGTCACCACGTCGGGAGGGGCCGGGCTATTCGTGCAGCTGTACTAGTGCTGGGCTACGGAGGAGGAAGCATGGGCAAATGCCACCCACCCACTCTAGATAGCACCACCTTCCTTGTGCTCTTGCCGCAGCTCGTTGAGGGTGAAAAGGCAGCCGGGAAACTACCGTGACGCCTGGTGGATATCAATCTTGCCAAAGTTTTTTCCAGAAGCAAAGTTACGCCATTATTATCCAAATAGAGCTAGCCCAGGATAATGTGGGCGCTAATAGACGAGGCGCGAACTAGGTAGACGCAGATCACGCAAGTTAGGTACTGATATCAGTGATCCGAGCAGACTTTTATCTGTTTCCTTCAATTTGTAGCAATCGTCTTCCTAGCTTGCTGATTGGGCAAAGGCATTGCAGCGATGCCTGCGGCCTTGCATAGGCCCTTAAATTAGCTATAAATTAAGAACCAGGATCTGTTATTCTGATCAGCCTACACATGAAACTTGCCTAAATGGCGTCAAGCCTGCATCCCCAATCTTAAAATTCATTGCTCCTCAGTGCGTTTCTTCTAGCTTCTTTCCCGAAAATGTCTCTCTCCGACATCTCCTAAGCGCCACCGAAGACTAAAAGACTTTGAACATTAGTTCTGCTAAACCCCTGTCGGTGCAACAGTTCACGGCCACGGTGAGCCGGGAATTCGGCCACGACCATGACGCTAACATCCTCGGCGCCGACGCCAGCTTCATGTAATAGCTGTAGAACCGCAAAAAGTGTCTTCCCCGTGGAAAGAACATCGTCCACCACCACCACAGACGAGCCCCTGTGAACCATATCCCGCTGCATCTCGATCCGCTTCTCTTTCGAGTTATTGGTTGCCAAAGACGAGATATGCGACGAGGGTTTGACGACAGAAACGGTGGGTAGGGGAAGCTTGCCAGCTTCGCGAATCAACACCAAGGGTACATCGACCCGCGAGGCCAACGCCGACGCATAGACAAAGCCGCCGGCCTCACAACACGCCACTGCATCGACTTTGGCCCAGTCACCGGTAAAGTGGGTTTGCAACAGAGACGTGCACAAGGCTAGCCCACCTGGCTGCTGGGCAATGTTGAGCACGTGGCGGAACTCGATACCCGGGCGTGGGAAGTCGGGTATCGGGCGTGCCATGTTGGCCAGCCGCTGCCGGTCCTCGTCGAAGAAGGGAAGCAGGTAGCGTTTGGCAAACCTTTCTGCCGCCTCGTCTCCGGTCGTGTCATTGTCGAAGACGAAACTCGGGCGGTAGCCTAAAGCCGTCAAATTCGACCTGCCATTGTTGCTGTCGTTGTTGTCCTTGTTGTCGTCACCATCGCCTTCACCACCACCCCGCCCTCGGCGAACCCGCCGCGTCTGTTCGCTTGCCTGGACGCGCACCTCGACCAGCCTGCTGCCTGGCACCAAATGCGACAAGCCTGCGACCGGGGCCTCGTCTCTCATTCCGGTGACTAGGAGCACATCAACATCTACGCCGCGGGACACCACATTCAGAAAATGCTCCTCTAGCAGCTGGGGGCGTTTTCGCAGCTGTTCCTGGAAGAATGTCGTCAATTTTGACCGGTGCTGCTCCTTGTAGGCGCGGTCCCAAAGCAAGCGCCTCAGGTCTGCACCGGTAGCCGCCGCGTATTCTTGCTTGGCCGCATCGCTAATGCTGATTGCGCGCGCTGTGAGGGTTTTATGAGGGCACGTGGTGACCACAGAGACCCAGACGTCAGCACAATGATCCTTGCCGGCGCAGCTTTCGCCCGTGACAAGAATGATGAGCTTCTGTTCCATAGTCGCTTTAGAGAGCGGGCAGGCGTAAGCCAGCACATTGTGTGGGTCCAATCTGTGTTTGAGTCGGGCAAGCCGTGGCCGGTTCGGTCCAAAAGCTTTGGCTGCCAGCGCGGCATCTCTGGGGTCCGACCCAAGGTCAGCGCCGTAAGCTCCACAACTCAAGGGCAACAAGTCTCCAGCGACGTTGTAAACCCACTGCACGGCAGATAGAGCGACTTCGGTGCCGTCTTGGTCGCGAGGCCAGGCACCCGTTATCACGCAGGCAAATTCCCAGTCTCGACAGCCGAAAGCAGTGGCATCAGCCGCAATGTTACTGGCCGCCCCGCCACCTTGCAGCAGATGAAGATAGCAGAGTGGCGAGGGGCGAGTCTCAACCGCCGCCACCAAGCGGTTGGCGACGTTCACTGCTCCGATGTGTTTTACGAATATACATCGCTTGAACGAGGAGGTCTTGCCACCGCCGTGCCCGCCGTGCATTCGGGACATATACATCTCAGTATCGAACAAGCCGAGGCCATCTACGATCTTGAAATCGTCTTTCGGTACCCACATTTCATCTATGGGCGTGGGCGTGCGTGTTGTACAGGTGGGCCTAGGTGTAGAAGATTCGAACCTGGTTACGCCAAGATACATCTGGCCGGCGTCCGAGTACAGATATGCATCTGCAGAACAGCTCTGGGGGAGCTTCCTGGCGACGAGGTTATCAAAATCGCTGAGCCTGAGCTGCGCCTCAAGGTTGTTGCTCAACGGGGCAACCCAGTGTCGAACCCTGTAAGTTGGAGCCACGTAAGCCTTAAAAGTCACGCTAATTACGATGCCAAAGTTGGTGCCGGCGCCTTTGATCGCCCATAGCAGCTCGGCTTCGTCTTCGGGACGAACAGCATCGGCCGGCTTGTGTGGGCTTGGTACGCGGCCAACACAGAGGACCTGGCCAGAGTCGACGGAGACCAAAACGGCACCGACAATGGCGTCGCATGCTAGCCCGCGCGACCTGGCTAGGTGCCCGATGCCGCCTTGTAGCCACAATCCCGCACCGACGCTTGGGCGAGCCCCTAAGGGCACCGTCACACCGGCTGCCATGGCCTTGCGGATGATATCCCCCGTCTTGCAGCCGGACTCGGCGACGACCAAGGAAACGGAATCAGAGCTGGAATCTCCTCCATCCTCCCCCGCAGTGAGGATGTGTACTTGGTCAAAGGCACTCATGTCGACTGAGACAACTTGTGGCCAGAGACAGTGGCCGCTGTGACCCCCACCGATGACGGTCAGGCCTACCCCATGCTTCAGAGCCCATTGAACGCACTGCTGGACGTGTCGGACCTCTGTCGGCCTAACAATCGAGGCGGGGCAGCGGAGGCGAGCCTCCCGATTTTTAACCGTCTTGTCGCCCTCGCCTTCGACCAATGGCACCTGCGACGTCAGCTCCGGCAACGCGGTCGCATGTTGGGTAAATGCCACCATAAGGTCTGGTGAGCTGAACGAGAGATAGCCTGGATAGGCTTCCTCGCGACGGCTCAAGGCTCGGCACACCTTACGCCACTCGACTCGGAGAGTCTTGTCCACGTCTGCATCCTGCATGACAAACCCCGCGATCATAGGAGCAAAACGGTCCAGTACCTCGTCGTCGTTTGCCACACGGACCACTCCGGTGGGGAAAGAAGCCGTTCGACAGCACACCAAGCCGTCGAGGTGCAGAGCCACGTCACGATGGAAAACTACCACCATTCCGCCGTTTGGCTGCTCAACAAGCATTGCCAGCGCCCGTTCGATGAACCTGTGTTTGGGCTTCATGCCGTACATGCTGTGGCAGAATAGGATCACGTCGTACTTTTCGTTGCTTGTACCGGTATTGGTACCACCGCTCTCTAAGTTGTTCTCTAGGACAAACGGCGTTGGATGGATGACGGGTTGGGTTTCCAGACGGGGCAACGGGGATTCGGTCTCGGAGACGGGGCAAAGCCATTCCTTCAATCTTGTAGCGAATAAGGCGTTGGGCTCGAATGCATTGTATGCCCTAACCTTCCGTCTCAAACTGCAAGGCAGATACCCAAGTACGCTCTTCGGGCCGGGTCCAATTTCTAGCACCGAGATGTGAGCACGCGAATTGAAGAGAGGCGCTAGCAGCTGAGATAGTTGAGGGATAATGAAGTCTTGGTATGTCATCCACCCGGAGCCCTGTATCAAAATATCGAAGCCGGCGCTGTATTGTGTGTTGGACAACGGCTGCCTCGGGGATGACACGGTTGCTGTGGCGGCCCTCTGTTGGAGAGCCCGCTTTAGAGAGTCGAGGGTGGCCATTGAAAATTCGATACAAGTGTGTAGGCTGTTACACTTGAAGTGAAAAAGGGCATACGTGGATAGATGTAGGAATACAAGGAGAATCAAAACGTAGCAGGAGACGGCCGAGGAACAGGCAGAAACAGAGGGGTAGAGGTTGGAGAACGAATGCTATAGGAACCGCTATTTTCTCCAACGGGACAAAGGCTTGTTGAGTTATATTTTCTTTTCTACTCCTCCTTAACAACAGTCTTTCGCTGAAGCCGCTGACTTCGCCTCTCGTCGCCTCACTCAAAATAAATCCTAGTACATTAGGTACCTATTGAGGAAGTGCTCGATTTTAGTGCTGGCCGGTTTGCGTAACACTACAACGCAGCCTTCCGCAACACAACAAAACGCAATACAAGATTTTGCGCAACGTAACACAATAGCTACTGCGTGATCCGGACAGATCATTCGTCCAAGTCGAAGCGGGAATACTAGGAATGCGGTGAAATACTCCTTTCACAGTATTGTTCTCCTGCCTGTCTCTTATTGGCTCCTCCTGGCAAGGAACGAGGAGGAAGGCCTGCTTTTCGATGTTCGGGGACGAAAAACACGGCATCTCGCGTGGGTGCGAGTTCTTCGATTCAGGCCCGGTCCAGTTTGAAGCAAATTTGCGACCCAGAAGATGACCGGTCAGCGGGCGCTGATCGATCTACATACGTCCTCATCTCAACTCCAACTCTCAATCGCTAGCTCTCATCCCCATTTGTGTGCAGAACTACTAAACCTGCTTGCTTGGTTCGTTATTTGAGAATGTCCCAAGCCCAATGTTCAATTGCGCTTCGCTGTCGTTCAACGATAATTTCTATTTCCGGCTTTAGCGCACTTCATACTTTCTCGGGGAGCCGCCGCCCGGCAACGCCCACGCGATCGCTAAAGTCACACAAGGACCCGGCAAACCACTGAAAACGCTTTCCTCTAGCGCGCCCTGAAATAAAACTGAAAAAAAGGATGGCCGTTAAATTGAAACTCTCAAGCCCATTCATCGATACATGAGAATCTGAAGTATAAAGTTCTGGGGGCCATCTGATCTCTCTCGGGATAGTCTGCACCTTGACGTCGAAGAAGAAGTCGTACGAGAAGACTGCATGCGTAGAGGCACAACCAGACGATCAAATTGAAGATTACAAAGGCATGATCATTTGAAATTTCACATCTAACCAGCCAGCACCTTACCAAGCCAATCTTGCAAGATCTCCTCAGCTCCAGGATTTCCCATATGCCTAAGTCCAGCTCTGACAATCAAGTCTTTCTTACCAAACCCGCTCATAGCAACAAGTATACTATCTTCAACTGGGAAGATAGAATCTTCCATTCCGTTGATGACTAGCATCTTGCAAGACTCCCTGTCGACAACCTTGCTAGTTTCTCCGTCCATCAAACTGAATTGTTTCCTCGCGTTGCTGTCCTTTGCGTATGACTCAACATCGCTGTAACCAAACTTGTATGCTAAAGCTTCGGCCAGTGCAAAGGGATATTCCATAGAATTTTGCATTTTGATCCAAGCCTCGTCAAACATATGGTGTGCCCCACCTCCCTGTGAGACTGCAGCCAAGAGGGAGCTACCATGTGTATGGGCCGCACGCATGGCGTAGTACCCGCCGGTACTGATGCCACGGACGCATATTTTGCTGACGTCGATATTATAAAGTGTTGCGCTTTCATGCACCCACGCAAGCACGCTGCTAAAAACGCGATCGGGAGATTCCGGGTCTGATCGAGATCCTGGACAGTCTCCCGTGCCAGGAATTTCGAAGCACAGCACCGCGAAGCCTTGGTCGACGTGTGCCTGGGTACGTGGCGTATTATCCGGTCGGTACGCATCCAGGCCTGTTATGAAGAGGAGGACGGGGTGTCCTGAACTTGACGGTGCTTTGTCAGGAATTCGCAGGTTGGCTTGTATGGGACTTTCAACATCGCCCCGTGAAATGTCAGCGAATTTGAACGGGATGGTCACCTCCCGGCTCGGCGGTGTAAGATAGTTCCCCGCGTGGGCATACGCAGCTTTCTGTTTCGCCCAAATTTCTCGACCAAGAGGAGTGCGAATTATTGGGAACCGTGCAATGCGGTACACGGCGCATTCACGAAGATACAGCTCAAGGGCTTTCGTGATGTTGCCTTCGTCTTCGGCGGATTTGGCTTGGAGATGAAGGTCTTCCGCAACCGGAAGGAACGGAGTGGCATAAGCATCCGGGTCGTAGAGTAGTCGTGGATTCGTTTTTTCAAGTTCTCCGAGCTTGGCCATTATGGGTTCGAAATCCACAACATTGCCATCCATGAAGGGATATATGCTTCGGCTAGCGTTGAACTTCCATTTGCCAGACCAAAGTCCCGACACTCCCTTCTGATTCGGGAAGGCCTCGAGATTGGGTAATGACTTAGCCTCGTTCGTTTGAACATGGTAAGGCGGAACTTCGACCGTACGACTGACAGTCATGTTTGGAAGGAGGTATAACGGAGGACAGATGTAAAATATGGAAAGCTTTACTCTTCCACATAATTTATATGGTGGTTTTCCGTTCAGACTGTTGTTCGTATGTCCGAGGCCTTAGGCCTTGCGTACTTTTGAAGTGATCGGTGATGGAAGCTTTACCTGTTCTGGTAAGTAAGCTACTCTCTTTCGGGTACGTGCTGTAACGACTCGTCGTTACTTTGCTCCGAATTGCGAAATCAAAGACTTCGATCATTAATTATATCATTTTCTGTCCCAGCCGATGTACGAAGTACTCGGCAAATTGAAAGGCCCCGATGCAGCCGGCCCACGCAACACTAGACTCGCGATTCCGACTGCTATGTCATACTGTCCACGCCCGAGCTCGACGAGCTGTGTAATTGGGCAGCTCCATTACTAAATCGACCGTTCAAACCATTAACGGAATCTAAACTAAAAATTACCCAAGCATTGAGTCTTAAGGAGCCTGCCTTTAATGTGGTTTTAAAGTATGCAATATCGAAAACTAAAAGACCTTCAACTGGGGCCACTCAAGGGAATCTAAACGTGGTGCCAAAATGATCACAATCGTGATCCTAGAGGTTGGAATTTGTCCAAGGTGCCACGTGATCTGCAGGCCCGTTTGTTAATGTGCCTTCTCGGCAAACCTTCTGTCGAATAACTTGAAATAAGGGTCTTGAACGGAGCTCCAGCTTATTAGTCCCTTCTTTTGTCTCTCTTGACGCGGTATCCTCTTTCTTGGTGTGCCGCACCTCGAGTTTCGAGGGCAGGGAACCCTCCACCTGTCCAGCCTAGCCTAGCCCCTCCGTGCCTGGTTTAGTACCCGGATGTATTATGGCACAGCCCACCTATAAACGTCTCTCAGCTCACTAATTATTCTCCCATATTATTCTCAACAGGTGAAATGAAGTCTTGGATTATTGAACTGGACGGCCGGACGGGAGATGGCACGGTTCTACATGAAAAATTTATTGTCCGATGGCAACACAATGTCAACAAACACCATTTCGCTTCTTTTCTATCCCATGTCAAGAGCGAGACCAAGCGAGCTGAAATGTGCACCGGCTCTCGTGACTCGCAATGTAGTGTGTATGAGAGAAAAAACAAATTGCATCAAAAGGTTGTGTCAATCAGAAGCAGAAGACCTGATCTTCAAGCTTGCTCACAGGCCTGGGCTTGGTGTATCCGAGACTCTCGGCGGCTTTCTTGAGCGCGCTGATCATCGGCGGAGGGCCGCACATCAACAGCTTCATGTCTGGACCCGGCGCCGGCATGCGTTCCTTGATCATGTCGGCGGTGACGAAGCCGACACCGCCAGTCCAACCAGATGGCGGATTGTTCAGCACATAGTAGACGGTAAAGTTGGGATCTTGCTTCGCGACCGCATCGATGTCGTCCTTGAGCAGGATGTCGTCCGGGTTCACGTTGGCAAATATCAGATCGACCTTGGTCTTGTCCCCCGCAGCCCTTCCTCGTTGGATGGCTCGCATAATCTGTAGCATGGGCGTGATCCCCGTCCCACCCGCAATCATGCCGATGTGCTTGCACATATTCGGTCGGTAGACCATCGCACCCTTTGGTCCCCGGAACTTCATCGTGTCGCCGACGCTCAGCGAATCCATGTGTGCGGAGATGTTGCCTTGCGGGTAGGACTTGATCATGAAATCGACGTAGCCCAGATCCTCGTCTGAGGAAATTGGTGTGTATGAACGTACGACCTCTTTGCCAGCGCTTTTCGGGGTCGCGGCCAGCGAGATGTGCTGGCCAATGGGCAGACCAAGGACGTGATTCGGCGAGGGCAGGGCAAATCGGTAGATCTTGACATTGTGGGACGTTTTCGTGATCTGCGAGAGTCGGAGATCTTGGAACGCCTCAGGCTTCAGAAATTTGTCAGGAGCTATTAGACACAGCGTTAGCTGACAGTTCAGTCAGTAGCAGCACCTCGGGCTCACTTACTGCTCGTGTAGATCCGTAGTCCTCCTGCCAGAGCGGCAAGAATGGCAGCAAAGGGAACCCATTCTTTCTTCGCCAGGCCAACGCCTATGATGAAGATGACAGCCGGGACGTATACGCCCGTGATATTCTGCTTCGACAGCGCCTGGTTGCTGGTCACACGAGTCAGCAGACCATCTCGAGAGACTCGATGTCTGGGGCGACGGACCTCATCGTGAATATGTGATATTCTTAACAGCTGGAAGATTGCTGTCAACCCACTCCAACGTAATCAGAATTCCTGTCAGTCGTGCCAAAAAGGCTTTTTTCTAACAGTTCTTGCAATTGATCTTTGAGATTCGGAGTCCTGATTTTGCTCAACAAAAATTTCCCCCACAATCTCCAACTGCGTTAACTGAGTTCGTTATATACGATTTTCCCGTGTGTTCTACGCCAATTGATTCTGTCAAGGTAGTTGTGGTCGTGCATATGTCTGCTCTGTTTTCTATGTAAAGAATATCTATTGATTGTGCGGCCGATATCGTCCATATAGTCAAATATTGCAGATTTTACTAGCAGTCCAAAGTTCAGTGACTTCGTGGGGGCGGGCGCCCAACCCGAACTCGGATGGTGTCACAGCGGCAAGCTTCCGCGAACGGGTAAGCGGATCCGCCTTCCGGGATACAGCTGCCATTGTCGGCTAATCACGGTCCCTTGCACCAGAGTAGTAGTGGTGCGAGTCTAGTTGAGATCCAAGTTGGTGACCCGATCCCCCTAAATAGCATGCACGGGACGGAAATTCCGAGTGTCTTTGACTGACAAGGGTCAACAAGTGTAATCACTACCACTGTTGGAAAACCCGATTGATACTGACGTGGGACCAAAAATGGGTAGAGGAGGAGCCAAGAATGCTGGACCACAACTCGAAGATGAAGACAAGCCTGAAGAAGAATTTCCATTTCCGCTGACTGCGGTGGACCGCCACAACCTTTCTATTACCGATGACCAATACCAACCACACACCTGGGAGGAGCTCAAGCAGGTCATTGGTGGGTGCACCCTCTCTATCTAGCCCAGTCCTGATGAGTGATACTAAACTACGGCACAGCGGATAACAGGCTGGAGATTTTGCGGCGATGGCCATCAGACCTCAAACGCTACATTAAGTGGTCTGCGGCCACCAAGCAGGAGTACGGCAGCATCATGGCCTTTGTCGTGCAGCAGCGGCTCAAGTGGACTCCGGCATCAAATTCTTCACTTGAAACTGGTCTTAGTTTTGACAGCGAAGATCCGGTGCCTTTCAACGATCGTCGCGACTACAAGATCATGCCCAATGACTGGCCGTACGGCGTGGACAAGGGCATCGTCCATCTGATTGTCTGGCTCAAAAACCGCCTGGAGGTAGAACCAGTCAGAGGCGACATGACTCCGGCGGCTCGAGGGCTAGTAGAAGACTTTGTGCAGAACACCTTCGGCCGGCCCACAGCTCAGCTGACTGGCAGCACCGACAACGTGCTCTGGTTCAAGAACTGGGTTGCTTTGCAGTCGGTCCCGGGTGTTGATCACATCCATGTCCTGATTAGAAACGTTCCGGAGAATTTTATAGACCAGACCTGGACCAAAGGGGAGCAACCGTTGCAGAACATGATCACAGCCTCTTAGACAGCTCACGATCAAGACTTCTGCTTGCGCAACTCATCCCACAGGCCGTCTAATATCTGAAAAACGGCTGTCACACTTTCCATCGTGCTTTGATCTATTTCCATAAACCCATACCGTTGCTGGATCTTGTCAGGATGCCACCGAACTCGCTCAGTCTTGAGGATCAACTTCATGGTAGCGTCTCGGTTGCTCGTGCCCTCCTCGACGGCGGTGGAAATGTGGTCAACAAAACGTTCCACTTCTTCGGGACGGACGTCTTGCCGTTTGCCGGACGCTACAGGCCAAGCAATCTTTTCGTGGAGGGAGATCTGTTCAGCATCGTCAGCAGATGGACCTTTTCGTGATTCATAAATGTCCTGTAGTTCTTTCCATGCGCTCAAGTAGGCCTGCCAGATCTGCTGCCATCTCTTCTTCTCCTTGCGCTGCTGACCACGCCGAAGACTGGCCTCGATTTTCTGGTCAAAGGCAGAATCGTTGCTCGTCGGTCCTCGAGGCTCAGGCTCAGGCTGCGTGTCGCGAGTGGCTCGTCGCTGCCTCTGTGCTTCCTCTCGCTTCTCTTTCTGCCTCGCTTCTCGTGCTGCTTCAATGCCTTCGGCACTCTTCTCCCACATCTTCCGTCGAACGTACTGCGCGTACTGCTCATCGTCCATCATCTCGAGCTCCCCCGTCTTGTAATCGGTGTATGTCCTGGCGTAGTTGTGAATGGGCTGTCCATAGACGCCTTGCCAAAACTCGGCACCTTCATCATCACCCATTGCATCGAACAACGATTCACGAAACGCTACGTCGGGCGGCAGACGAGCAGTAGACGAGGCTCCTTCATCAGACAACTTGCGCCTCTTGTATCTACCATGGTGACGGTGTCGTCGCTTCTTTTCACGCTCTGCATTGTCATCGTTATTCTCCTGCGTGGCACATCGTTTGAACCGAAAAGGTTTCGCTCCTGATATGAGATTGTCATTCTGTGATTGAGGAGCACTCCCTCCTGTTGAAGAGTCCATCAAGAACACCATGTGTAGGGTGACGGGCAGATAACACGCAATGGTTGAGGAAGCAAATCATTCATAGCTCATCCATGCCTGTTCCGCCTCCAAAACTAGGGAGGATTAGCGCAAGGCAACGCCAAGAAACATCAGGTACAATAGGGCACCGCGTTGACTCATTGAATGGGGGCGACCTATCGTTTTTCTACTATGCCTCTCTTTTGAATAGATAATGTTTTCGCGCTTTCCAAGCCATTCCAGTCTTCTTCTTCCAGCTTCTGTCAGAGATTTTATCAAATTTCGATTTCAAAAGTGTGGGTTGACGACCTCTGTCAAGCGACCAGTCATCAGAGCTCAACCTTGCCGAAATTTCTCCAATTCTGACTCCCATCCAAATAAATTTCATTTTGTACAAACACGGCGACTCCCCCAACCCTGGACCAGGCAAAACATACCTAAAACAATGGCGTCACTATCGAGTTCGATCAGTACACTGAGCACTCAGGATGCGCAAAACCCTGTCGACTTCTACCGACAACACATTGCAGAGAAGCTTTCCTCTATCGTCAATAAGCCGGTAGAAGACCTTGTCAGGCTCTTGTCATGGACCCAAACACTCGACAAGGGCGACTTGATGCTGCCAGTTGCCGCACTTCGAGAGAAAGGCGTCAAGCCCCCGGAACGAGCCCAAGAGATTGCCAGTGCTTTCCCTTCTGGCAATGATGTGCTGGCCACCTGCAAGCCAAATGGGCCGTTTGTCCAATTCTACTTCAAGCCCGAAGACGTGGTCAAAAGAGTCATCCCTCTAATTCTCTCCACCAAGCAGATATACGGAGCTGACCCTAAGCCTGGCCTTCGAGATCCTCAACATCCGGAGAAAGGTAAGAAAAAAGTTATTGTCGAATTTTCTTCACCAAACATCGCCAAGGAGTTCCATCAGGGACATTTGCGCAGTACCATCATTGGAGGCTTCATTTCCAAGCTATATGCCCTGAACGGCTGGGACGTCTTGCGCATGAACTATTTAGGAGATTGGGGAAAGCAGTACGGCCTGCTTGCCAATGGCTTCAGACAGTTTGGCAGTCAAGAAGAGCTCAGCAAGAACTCCATCGCTCACCTATTTGAGGTCTACGTCAAAATCAGTAAGATAAAGGCGGAGCAAGATGTGCCCATCGACGATCTCAAGAAACAGATCCGAGAGAAAAAGGCGAAAGGAGAAGAAACTTCAGATCTGGAGGAGGAACTGGCCCCCTTGGTGGCAAAAAGCGAAGACGAAAAGGCACGAAAATACTTTAAGAGCATGGAGGATGGCGACGCCGACGCCCTCGCTCTGTGGAAACAGTTCCGCGACATGAGTATTGACAAGTACAAGAAAACTTACGCCCGACTCAATATTGAATTCGACGTCTACTCGGGTGAGTCCCAAGTCGATGGTGATGTAATCGACAAAGTACTTGGGAATCTGAAAGAATTGAAGCTCGCCGAGGAGTCGGAAGGCGCCATCCTCGTAGACTTCACGAAGCACGGTGCCAAGAAACTGAACAAGGCCATCATCCAACGCAAAGACGGGACGCCGCTCTACCTCACCCGCGATTTGGCCCATATCTTGGAACGATATACAACGTACCACTTCGACAAGATGATTTACGTGGTAGCAGACCAACAGAACGAACACGTTGCACAGCTTTTCAAGACGACCGAGCTCTCCGGAAACAAGGAAATATCAGACAAATGTCAACACATCAGCTTTGGCATGGTCAAGGGCATGAGCACGCGAAAGGGAACGGTCAAATTCCTTGACGACGTGATTCAGCATGTCAAGGATGTCATGTTGGACGTCATGCGCAAGAACGACAAGAAGTACGAGCAGTTAAACGACCCTGACAGGACGGCCGACATTCTCGCAATCACGGCCATCATGGTCCAAGATCTGACTGGCAAGGTCAGGAATGGATATGATTTCAATTTTGAGCGCATGACGTCGTTTGAAGGCGACACGGGCCCGTATCTGCAGTACGCGCATGCTCGTCTGTGTTCGATAGAGCGAAAGGCAGAAGTGGATCCCAGCGCCCTTGCCAAAGCAGATCTTTCTTTGCTTACGGAGCAGCATGCTGTCGACCTGGTTCGCTCGCTCGCTCAATACCCGGACGTGATCGTCAACACCTTGAAGACGCAAGAACCGTCGACTATTCTGACATATCTCTTCAAGATGTCACATGCTCTCAGCTCGAGTTATGATGTGTTGCAAGTGGTTGGTAGTGAGCCTGAACTGAAGACTGCACGACTTGCCTTGTACGAGGCTGCTCGACAGGTACTATGGAACGGCATGACACTGCTTGGGCTGACGCCGGTGGAGCGTATGTAATAAAGCCCCTGCTAGTCTCGTGCCAGCACGGTAATGCGCAAGATACCCTCAAAGCTGTTGTACTCGGGAATTTTCCGTCGTGACTTGAGCACCTTGAGTCATGCATGGACGATCGGCTGCTCTTCCACATTTAGACTTTCCTCTACGCAGACAATAGTTCATAGACTTGTGCAGCAGTGCCCGGCTGCTGAAGATCTTCAAGCTCTGCAACAAGAGATTTTTGTGGCTATCTTGCTGCCACAATTTCCAATCCCGACCCCAAATCCACAACCATGAATGAAACACTGCTTTCATCGTCTCCTACAAATATGATGACTCTAGGCAGGAACATCTATAGACATGCATAGACAACTTATCCACAACCATCCACTGTGGATTGCTTGATATCCTCCCACGTGGTTGCCAGGATTATGACACTCACGGTACCATCAAGCTCGCGCTCTAGAGCATAGCGTTAGCTAATAGAAGGGTCCTTAAAAATGAGGCAAAGCACTTGTTAGTCAATCTCGCGGACTGCAGGGCACGAGCAGCTGCCAACCAGATCCATTTGGCAGCCATAGCAGAGGCACCAGAAAAGATGCTGCTTGGAGCCTAGGTGTGGCGCACGTGAATGGGCGAATCCCAGCTCTCGTCGTTGCATAAAAGCATAGAGAGATTTCTCCGATCCTTGCAAATCCCGACCGGTTGAATGGAAGCAACCGTTGGGCTGCAAGATATTAATCGGAGCTTTGGGCATCATTCGTTGTCCACACCACCCGCAGGCGGCATAGCATGCATGCATGGTCCGGCCATTCGTCCTGTAGCATCATTGCTTGGCGAGGAGTGATAGCGTGTACGCCGTAGTTGTGCTGCTACGAATTTGTGGGATCTTTGCACCGGACGAAGAGGATATGCGTGTTTCGAGACATGAACCGCGAACCTATTGTGAGATCACCTCCTCGTCGTTTCCAAGCGCCACCCCAGAATTCTGTGTGCGTGCGATCCCCGCTTAGCGTCATACTGCGTAACACTGGCTTCCACTGAAAAATTCAGTCGCCCTAGCATTCGGTAGGGTGCAGTCCCGCAGTCTCTAGCAAACCTTATCATTGGGTAGCATTTCCAGCAGTATAACTCTTTTGTCTGCTGGTGGTGTTGGTCGATTGTGATCCTCAAGAACAATACGGGTCCCTGTCAATTGCACTGATGACTTGCATCTGGTGAATCATTCTTGACCATTGCTTCCACAGTGTGCTGCAGGGTGTTTCTGACACGCTTCCATCGCAGTCAAGCCAATCCTCGACCGCAGCCAGCAGTCACCCCGACTACATGAAACATATTATCCACACCAACTGCTGTGTTCTTCACAAGCTGGGTTTCCCCCTCCTCGCATCAGCTTTTTCTACATTGCTGCAGAACTTTTTTGGCCAATTGTTCTATGCTGTGCCCCACCCATTGGATCCCGCATCTACTGTCTAGGCATCAACTACTGAGTGAACGACCTTATCGTTTCAGACGCCCCGACAAGCCGCCAGTTTTCTCCCAGCGGTTGGTGCATAACCCGGAAATAAACGCAAAACGTCATTGACGTGTGTGCTGATGGACGCGCAACACGTGTTTTTTTGGCGACCCAAAAAATCGCGGCGATCACGCAACAGGTTTATTATCGATAGCAAAAATCGGCTGTTTATCACCAATCTATCCAGGAGACACCAGAGTGCTAGGAGACAAACTCTAGGCTAGTCCTTAACGGGATCTCCAGGCTAGGATCAGTACGGTCGGAGGCCTGGGCCTTGCCGAAGAGAGCTACTTTCCAGCCCTAGGTAAGCTCCACACTGCTGGGGCCTTTCGCTCTAGGCGACACAGCCAAGTCCCGTTCACAGCGTGATCCACCTTTCTCTTTCTTCACACACCACGCTTTCAACCCGCAGCACTCGCATTATCCAATGTCCAACGCCGACACGAGGCAGTATCAGCCTGCCAGTGTGGAGGACTGGGACGACGAGGCTCAGGCTTCAGTCCCTGGCACTCGGACCAGTGCCAACGTTGCTGTCAAAAGGAATTTGACGTCCGAATCCGACTTCCCACTTGCTTCAGTTCGCTACAACTATGACGGCACCGATTCTGGTTACGCATCCCAGGCACCCACCGTCTCCAGCATGGCTTCCTCACATCGCCGACGAGTCTCGGACTTGAAGATCGACACTGCTGTCATGACTGAACGCGAACGGAAACCGTACGCCATGAGCGCTGCTCCTCGAATCGGTAGTCATCCGGCAACCACTCGGACGACAAAAGAGCAGGACACCAAGCCAGCTCTCAAGCCAGTGGCATCCAAATTCTGCCACAAGGAAGGCCTGTGCTGGGTGTGCGACCAGTATGGCTTTCACTTCGATCCAAAAGATCCACCAAAAGACCTGTCGACTCTCCGGAAAGACTCGACAAAACAAGCTACTTCCTCGAACCCTCCTTCGTCGCAATCATCCAAAACTGCTCCTTTAAAGCCTAGAGTAGATGACTCCATACGCCCTCCGTCCCGTCGCATGTCTTCGAACCAAACTCGACCATCGAGCATGTTCATCACCAGCACACCCGTCCAACCACCGTATTCGCAATACCCGGCCATGCACCAGGGCTGGACGATGACAGCACCTCCGCCTGGTGTTGCGTACACCTCCTATCCATACGTTGCTCCCAACACACCTCTCGGCTACATGCCGCCTCAACAGTTCTACTATGAACCCACCTCTGTGTTCGAGGACTACCATCCCTCCCCACCCAAAGCTACGCGACGAATCAGTATGCTATCGCAGGAAAGGCCGCCGCTTGAAAAGAAGTCGTCACGGACAAATACTGGTATTGAAAAGACCTCGTCACAACAACGACCCCAGCTCGTTTCGCACAAATCTGCCAAGAGCATCGATGCTGATAGACTCGCAATGCCGCCGCCGCCGCCGCCGCCACCGAAGCCTGCAACTGCGACCACAGTCGCCACAGCAAGGCCTCGCCCAGGGAGATCAAACACATGTCAAACTATCGTCACCCAAAATAGACGGTCTAGAGTCGAAGAGGGCGACGACGATGCCGAGGGAGACGAGCAGCTGCTAGACCCACGAGCGCTGGCGGCCACCAAGGGACCACCTACCTCTCCACGACGGCCACCATCGTCGTACAAGCCGCCGGTCCCACAAGACGTGCCGGATCGGCCTCAGCTTGTGCAAAAAGCGAAGTCGTATCAAGACGGTCAAGGTACAATGCAGGTTGTGGGCAAGGCGATGCAGCGACGGAGAACCACCGAGTCTGTCCCTACTGTATCGTTCGAGCAGAAGGAGGCTGCGGCCGAGGCTCACATGCGAAAAAGTGGCAGCGTTCCGCACGTTGAGTTGACTGCTGAGAACCTGAACCACCTGAGAAACACCATACGACGCCATATCAACGATCAACGGTCTGAGAGTGGGAGCACGGTCAGTCATGTGACACATCAATCTTCCTCAAAGGACTCATCGATCGGACGTGGGCGTGCTCCCGCGTCGTCCGGAAGCGCGCGCGGACACCCCCGAGGCGCGAGTATGAACATCAACATCAACGGCCTCAACTTCAACATCACGGATGACGGGCACAACCGAGGCGACGGCCCACCCGTCAAGCTCGATCTTGGTGGCATTCAAATCAGCATGAACAATCGAGACAAGGAGAACATCGACTACCGCAGGCCTGGGCAGAAACAGCTCGAGCGAGCGCCGAGCATGTCCAGCCGACCCTCTCGACGGAGTCTGACGCAGAACAGCCTCGTTTCGACGGCGACGAGCGGACAACGAAGAGAGAAGGACGAACTGCTCGCCGCGGAACTTGCACAGTTGCAGGGACGCGAGCAATATGTGCGTCGCGAGAGCCTTGTGGATGACGACGAACGCGAGGCTGTCCGACGTGCGAGCAAGCAATCTTCGAGACAGGCGAGCCGCAGCACGAGCGTTTCACGACAGCCAACGCTGATCGACTTTGACTAGTAGCTTCGCAATGCAGTCGAAGGTTCACAGTCATATCATATACAGGTTGCGGACGAGCCGATGATCCAGGAGGGCTGCTTTTGGGGCCTAACATATGAAATTTCTACCGGCAGCTTCTTGCGTCGTGTTTTGGGATCTGGTTCAGCAAGTAATCCTTTTTTTCTCCATTTTTTGACCAAGCGTTTTGGGACAATTTTTCTTGCCGCAAGCGTTCTGTTCCGTTTCGGTTCTATTCTATTTTTGCCTATTTCCCAGCGTCCAAAAAGCAGGCCGGTCCTTTGCTTTTTTTCCAGTTCACTTCTTGGAAAATTGCTACTGTTTAAAAAATAGAAGGGGTGGGTGGCTTGGTGGGTGGAATGGAAAGAAAAGTAAGTGGGCAAAAAGAAAGCAGGGCAGCGCTACAAGATACCCAGATTGGAAGGATATGTATCAAGATTAAGAAGAGAGAGGAAAAAGCTCTAGCAGTTATTCTATATTATTGTTGGTGATGTTTGATGGTTTTGATGTTTGACCCTTTTTTTTCTTTAGCAGCAGCTGGTATAGCCGTCCGATTTGATGGAGCGATGGGATTGAAGGAGTGAAGGAGCTAGGAGCCTGGGAAGAGCAGCAGCGTACAGTAGCTGGGAGAGAGGGGAGGGCTCGAAGGACGAAGAAGGAAAATTCATTAATGAAAGGAAGGATATGAGACGACACATGAGATTGAAACTGGACGACGAAAGACGACGACGACAGATAGATAGAATGGAGGCACATGATACGGGAGGCGGAAATGAAGACACGGACAGAACGAGAAAGGATGGTGGATGGTGCTCGGCTGGACTGGGCTGGACTGGACTGGGAGAGAACCTTAGGCGCGGACATTTTATTATGCAATATGTGCTATGTGCAATCTGCTGTCTGCTCCCTATCGAGACAATAGTATCGGGGTGGGTTAGTCAGTACAATTTGAAACTCCTTTTCTTTTCGAGATGCTTATTGGGTTTACTTGTCTCGTTCATTTCTCGCCCTCCTTTTTTGTTGCCTTGCCATTTCATTCCCCTCTTTTCTCCTACGTCCTTGCGAGGGTGAGGTGAGGGTGATACTGTTGGCTTGATCGCATTCACACGCTTTCCGCATACTGCCCGTTATCTACTTGTAACTTATGTAAGCACTGCCTATAACACACAGTAGGAGAGTGAAGGTGGAAGTCCTAAGTGAAGCTAATGCAGTATATCACATGACATGACATGGTTCTTCAAGTACGAGTAGGCCACGGAGGGAACGAGTAATAGTCCTGGACGTGAGAGTGATACGTAAGTCGTCTATCCCTTTTGGGTAAGCTACGTGAGTACGACGTAGGTATCAGAACAGATTTTCCCGGGATTCAAACGGAAGAAAGACAGAGTTGTAAAGCGTAAAGGAGTAGTGGGAGTCTTACGAAGCTAGGTGTAGGTCTCGCTTTGCGCCCTAGCTAGGAAGAACGCGGGCACACACACACTGCACTGAGATCCTGGAGTGGAAGAGAGGGAGTTTTTAGTGGAACGGGGGGAGTGGGGAGGCCGTTTTCGGGGCTTCGGTGCGTTGCTGGCTCCCCCCCCCCCCCAAAGTAGATTGGATTGGTACGATTGATTCTAGATAAGACAAGGAGTTCAGATATGGAGGGCTGTTTGTGGCGCTAGACGATCATAGGATTTTGGCTTTCTTATTTCTTCCTTTTGCTATATATTTACCTTGGGAGCAGTTGTGATAATGTGAGGAGGATAGGTGGAGGAATTGTAACGTAATAACGGGTGAAGAAATTCAATTTCATTAGGTATTGTCGTCGTCCTAATCGTCGTTGAATCTTGCCCCTTTGGCGCGTAGTAGAGCCATTATCTCGGCTCTAGCCTCTATCCGGCCTTTAGACTCTGTATATGGGAAGTCAAAGGAATAGTAGTCTTCTTCAGTGCTCACCTGAGCGCCAGCATCAAGCAACATTCTTACTGCATCCACATTCAAGTAATGAGCCGCACGCCTAAGGGCATTCTTGTATTCACCACCCTGGGCATTGACATCAGCTCCTGCAACGAGCAGCATGCGAACTATCTCCTCCGAGGTCCTAGCACAAGCACCCTGTAAGGGAGAGCGGTAATAGCCCCCTTGGGCATTGACATCAGCTCCTGCATCGAGCAGCATGCGAACTATCTCCTCCGAGGTCCTAGCACAAGCACCCTGTAAGGGAGAGCCGTAAAAGCCCCCTTGGGCATTGACATCAGCTCCTGCATCGAGCAGCATGCGAACTATCTCCTCCGAGGTCCTAGAACAAGCACCCTGTAAGGGAGAGCCGTAAAAGCCCCCTTGGGCATTGACATCAGCTCCTGCATCGAGAAGGAGTCTGGCAATCCGACACTTTATTTGCTCGTCATATCCCACGTATCCACAAACGCTATACAGACAACTCCCGTCCTCATTTCCGACATTGGGATCAGCTCCAGCTGTAATAAGGAGTCGGACAGTTGAAAGACGGTGTCTTCTGACGGCTTCTACGAGAGCAACCGTACCATCAGGCGTCCTATGATTAACATCGAAACCTCGAGACAACAGGAAATTTACCACATTGTCACGCCTATAGTATACAGCGGAAGCCAAAGCGTTGCTGCCGCTTTTATCTGTAGCATAGAGGTCGGCTCCGAGATTTAGGGCTTCCTCAACCCCTTCTCGGGAGCCTCGAGCCGCCAGATTCACGTAAGATTCGTTGACTAGAGGTAGAGGTATCGAAGCTCCGTGTTGTTTTAGTATGGGTATCAGGGACAAGTTTCCGCAGAGTAATGCGGCATTAAGCGCGTATTTATACTTGCCATCGATCTGATTAACGTTTGCGCCTCGATCGATAAGTAATTTGACCACTTCCTCATCGCCCTTGACACACGCCGCCTGCAGAGCGAAACCATATCTACCGCATCGGGTATTGACGAGCGTTGCGTCTATGACCAGTGTCGATAACAAAGCAGCAAGCCCTTGATCTGAGAGAAAGTACACGAGGGTGACCTCAGGAGCGTGTTTTTGAATCTTGAATCGCTCGAACAAATTCCACCACTCTCTATACCTTTTGTCCCAACGACTTTGCGCGTAAGTCAGTGATGCTAGGAAGCCTTGCTGCTGAAGTCCACCCCTCTGCGCACGTTCAGCGTGGGCGAGGAGATGAGAGTTTGCATAATCAGCGAAAGGCACTTGGACGCCAATTTCAAGCTTTACCGCCTCAAAATCGGAGTTTGTTCGGTGGGTTCGTTCTATATGCTGCCGGAGGCCTTCTGGGATATCCATCGCGGATAAATAACGAAAACACCCAATCTTTAGCACTTCATGGCTCAATCCTTCCAGGTTATTGCACAAGGCTGGCAGTACAGATCCCAAGCCGTTCTTGTAAACAAGAAATTCGCGAACAGTCTCATGGATGAATTGTACCACTGGGGGCTCCGAGTTTGTGGTTTCGACAAGACCACGAGAGATGTTTAGAATGAATCGCAAGAGGTGTTCCTGGCTCGGCACCTGTATCTCCTCCGCCTGCCAGGTTACATCCGCAGGAGACATGCTATAACAGATGGCGAGGAAGAGTTCGGCAGGGCTTAGTGGACGAAAGGCGAATAAGACCCACTGGAAAAGTGCGACGCTAGATTCGATGCGATACGTGCTCTTCATCAAGATTTCATTGAACAAGTCCTCAAGTTCTCCGGGGATTCCGTCTAGCGTATTTTTCATGTCGTGGAGCAGGGTGCCATGGTCGTCAATCTTGTTGAGTATGTCCACGACGAGGACAACCCAAAGAAAGATGCTGGCAGATTTGCGACAAACTTCAGTACAAAGTTTGTCTTTTGTGTTGCCTGAGTCGCCATTCAACTTTTCACGCACGTACAGTGCAATGTCAGATTGATGATCTGGCTGGTTCTCGACGGTCAGAGAAATCCCTTTCTTGATATTGATGTATGGATAGTGGCGACTTGAGAGGCAGATTCGTAGCTGGAAAGCAGATTTCGTCTCAAGCGCCCTTTCACCCCAATCGACGAGGAAGCTGATCATCTTGCGCACATCATCTTGATACTCGCCTTCATCAAGAGCATCGATGAAGATGTATAGAGACAAGGCCTCGACGGATGTAGCCACATCACAGAGGAAATCTTGTAGTTCTTCAGCCGTCCAACCATCGTGTAAGCTGTTGGGCTCTTTTAACCTAAACTTATCGATGAATAAAGGGCGCACAAAGGGACAAGCGTCCAAGATCTGGTATGTCAAGGCCCGATACAGGCCCAACGTCGATTTTTCAAGGGAAGCTGTAGCTCGAGCATTGAAGAAATAGTGGACGATTGCAATGGCTCTTCCTTGTCGGTTCATTCGCGTGTGTCTCTGGATCCACTCCAGGGCTGATTTCATGATGGTGGACTTCCCACAGCCAGGTTTGCCCTTGATCCACAAGAAGCCGTTGTGGTAACTTACCGCGCGGTGACTTGGAGATCGAAGGACAAGCCGTGGCACGGTGTCGTGCAAGTCCAACCCGGCATTCCACTTTTTGAAGTCTTCATGCTCAAACAGCCATTCACACGTCCTAACGAGAGGTTTCTTGACGTTACGAACGCGAGCGTCCATGCGCGCAAAGAGAAGAGATGCCTTCAAGGCCTCGTACACGTCGGCGTCAGTGTTTGCTTGCTCATCTGCACGTCCATTTTGCGTAGATTCATTCCTATCTCCTAGCTGGACGATCGCATTGTCATGTATGTTGATCGTGCCGTAGTCATGACCAAAGCTGTGCGCAACAGCGGTGGTACTGTTTGTCGACTCTAGTCGACGCCTCTTGACCGGCCTCTGGGGCATTTCGCGGGGTACGGCTGAAAGCTGGTAGAAGAGACCGGCTTTTGTAGAGAATACTTAGGTTTGAAACCCGAGTATGACGCTCTCAAGAGGAGCTTTGGCGAGTCTTCCCTTTGAGCTGACCAGCAGCGGCAGCAGCAGCAGCAGAGTGTGCTCGGTATTGTTACATGCCTCGTTGCCTGCAGTCGATCAGTGCGGCTGAGGCTTTGCAGCTGGTCTCGTTGCTGCATGGCCGGACCCTGGCACTTTTGTACTAGTCAACATAGGGATCAAATCAGCCTGATTATGCTGCATCCAGCTACATGTCACTAGGAAAGTAAAATCTGCTAGAGTTGCCATTATACTGGCTTTTCATAACGGACATTCATCTAGATCAAACTAGATCCGTTGTGCGACAAGACCAAAAGCACAAAAGTATAATCAACCAGGCACGATGAAATTGACGTGCTGGGTTCTGGCTGCCACGCGACGCGCTCGGTGCGATCACCGAAACAGGCAAGGCGATTTCTATCCTCTATGCTCCCGGAGAGCACGATGTGCTCTATACCACTAGAACTTAGAATTGTGAAAATACAGCTAAACATCATAGCTCTGCATTGTCCGCCCGACTTCTCAACCCCGGCTAGACATTCGTTTGCTTTTGCCCCCAGGATGAGTAACTAGAACCGATCTCAAGTGCTGGATCGGTAATGGTGCTGCGCTTGCTCTCTCTCTCTCTCTTTCTCTATACGTATGTGAGCGTCACTGCTGTGTTGAGAGGAGTCGAACAACATAACCTGCAACAGGGTGGCCATGCTGCTGAACTCCAAATTGTGGCTTTGCTCACCATGATCTGACGAAGAGCGTCGGCTAAGCGCACTGCAAACGGTTTGTGTTCTTATGACCAGGGTGGAAGTTGAACTCACTTCCGACTGTGCGGATGGTGTTGTTCTAAGAGCCATCTCTCTAGCAACAAGACCGTATCTGCTGCTCTCGACAAGCTCTTTTGTAATGTGCTTCTCCTGGGATTTGGATTCGCTGTGAGGCCTGACATCCTCATGCTTTATCATGCGCAGCTTCATGTGAAATGTATACCCTCGGTGTTGAACAAGTATAACAGCTTGAGGAAGTCGCCTTCGCCGCAGAGACGCGCTCGTTTGTCGGCCAGCTGGGTCTTATCTTCCAAAACACAGCGGACCTTTTCACGAACGAGCTCGTGCACCTTACCACGTTTCTTGCGGTTTGCACCTTTTGCGATTTTGAGGCTAGACTCTTCTTTGAAAAAGGCTGGAAGATCGTCATCTTCGTCACCATCGAGGTCGACGTCCATTGCGCCATCATCGTTTTCCACCTCAGCCGTAGCCTCATTTTCAAAGCCATTCCAGGCGTCAGTTTCGTCGTTGTGGTTTGAGATTTCCATGAGTACATCGGCTGTGGTGGAGCCAGTGTTGTGGGTGGTATCTGAAGGACCATCATCCAGCGGAATGTCATTTTGAGCGCAGTACGTCCTGTAATTGCTCTCGAGCAAACCTAAGACGCTAGACGTGCCTAAGAAATTGGCTCTGAGCGTTTTGTTCTTCCGGACGAAGCATATTCGGAGCAAGCCGTCCCATTCGTCATAACTGATGTTTGGTCGAGGGTTCTTAGGGACCATGCGGATGACAGACGATTCGACGGCTGGCGGAGGTCTGAAGTTGTTCTTCCCGACTTTCATAATGTGGTCTATCTTGGCCCACATTTGAGCATTGACGGAAAGCCGGGAATAGAGCTTATCGCCTGGCTTGGCAAAGAGACGAAGAGCAAACTCGCGCTGGAACATGAGAATGCACACCCTAGGAGAGGGCGAGGTGGCGAGGAGTTTGAAGGTCAGAGGTGAAGAGATCTGATACGGTGTGTTGGATATGCAGACATCGAAGTAAGGAAGGTCGGTCTTGATAACATCGCCTAGTACCACATCAAGTCTTTTGCTGGCCGGCGTCCCTTGCACACGCTTTGTGACTTCAGCCGCCATTCGAGGGTCGAGCTCAACGGCGATGCATTTCTTCGCCTTTTCCAAGATGCGCACAGTCAAATTTCCCGAACCTGGTCCCACCTCGAGTACAATGTCGGACTGTTTGAGATCCGCTTTGTCCACAATGGCTTGCGCAACACCTGGATTCTTGAGGACGTGTTGGCCAATGTCTGTGTTCATTTTGAAGATGGCATTGCTGTGCGCCTTCGAGGCTGGCTTGGAGTAAGGTGAGCCGGCGCTCGACGAGCGTTTGTGCGCACCGGCTTTTGGCATCTTGGCGGTTGGGAGTATGCGGAGTCAGATTTTGTCACCGGTCAATCATGACTGTTGTCGTTGTTGGCTGTTGGTGCCTCAAATCGGGTAGCAGATTATAGACGGCGAGTATTCAGGTGCAGAAACATTTTCAAGCAAACAGCGCAAACATGACTATCGATAAGCTAGGTGGCACCAGTGGCTGAGTGCCTGGCACGTGCTGATAGTGGCGCATGCGGAGCTAGTGATCAGACCCACTTCTCTCCATCTGATTTGCCCATTTTTTATATGCAGTGGTGATCAGCCAGGGCTGGCCGAGTTCTCGTTGCCTTGTCACATCAGTCTTTGACTTGTACAGCGTGCGCGTGGTCTTGAGGGTGGATGTGTTGAAAACGATTCCGGACATTGCGTGAGCACCATGTCCCGACTTGATTTCTTGAAGCAAAAAGCGCCTGAGAACTATGTGGCAGGACTTGGAAGAGGTGCGACTGGATTTACCACCCGATCAGATCTTGGTCCTGCACGAGAAGGCCCCAGCCCTGAGCAGATTCAAGAAGCTCTTGCCAAACGAGCAGCCGCTCTCGGGGCCGCACCACCGACAGCTTATGGCGCAGCCGGCAAGAAACCGGAACAAGATGAGAATGACGACAATGAGCGGTTCCAGGATCCCGAAAACGAGACTGGCCTGTTCGCTCATGGCATGTACGACCGCGACGACGATGAAGCCGACAGAATCTACCAAGATGTAGACGAGAAGATGGACAGACGACGGAAGCAACGAAGGTTAGTTCTCCCCTGCCCCAATTCTCCCCTCTTTCATGAGAATGTCTGTGTTTATCAATACTTTTTGTATCGAACAGAGTACCGACGTCTGCCTTTTTCGAAATCTAGGGAAGCCAGAGAGAAGCAAGAGCAAGAAGAATACAATCGAAATAACCCCAGGATTTCCGCTCAGTTCGCCGACCTCAAGCGCTCACTTGCTGTTCTGTCCGAATACGACTGGGCCAATCTCCCCGACCCCGGTGATTTGACAGGAAAGAACAAACGAACGAAACAAAACCAGAAGGCCAATCAGAGGTTTTATGCCGTGCCAGACTCTGTTCTGGCCGGTGCAAGAGACTCAGCCCAGTTGGAGACCAGCGTACAAGATGAGGGAGCACCAGTCAAAGACGGCACAATCACAAACTTTGCCGACATTGGAGCAGCACGGAACAAGGTCCTGCAAGTGAGAATGGATCAAGCTGCTCAGGCCGACGCCAACTCAGGCACAGCAACGAACATCGATCCGAAAGGCTACCTCACCAGTCTGGCGACCTCGGAGCTGAAGGCGAGTGAGGTGGAGATTGGTGATATCAATCGAGTCAGGGTCCTGATGGAATCTGTGATCAAGACTAATCCAAAACATGCCCCTGGTTGGATTGCCATAGCCCGAATAGAGGAAATGGCCGGAAAGATTGTCGCTGCCCGGAGGCTCATTGCCCAGGGCTGCGAGCAATGCCCAAAGAGCGAAGATGCCTGGCTTGAAAACATTCGGCTCAACGACAACAACAATGCCAAGATCATAGCTGCCAATGCCATCAAGAACAACGACAGATCCACTCGGCTCTGGATTGAAGCCATGAAACTGGAGACAGAGCCAAGGAAGAAAAAGAACGTGCTGCGACAAGCCCTCGATCACATTCCTCAATCCGTCGCCATCTGGAAGGAAGCAGTCAACCTGGAGGAAGACATCGCCAATGCGAGACTCATGCTGGCGAAAGCTACAGAGACAATACCCTTGTCAGTGGAGCTCTGGCTTGCGCTCGCTCGATTAGAAACCCCGGAAAATGCTCAAGCTGTCCTGAACAAAGCTAGGAAAGCCAACCCTACTAGCTACGAAATTTGGATTGCAGCAGCCCGGTTGCAGGAGCAAATGGGACAAATGAACAAGGTCAATGTCATGAATCGTGCCGTGAAGGCATTGGCAAAGGAGAATGCTATGCTGAAGCGCGAGGAGTGGATTGCGGAAGCTGAAAAATGCGAGGCAGAAGGTGCGGTCTTGACGTGTGGCGCCATTATCCACGAGACCCTTGGCTGGTCGCTCGACGAGGACGACGACAGGAAGGAGATTTTCAAGGACGATGCCAAGGCCAGTATCGGGCGAGGCAAATATGCGACTGCACGCGCTATTTACGCATATGCCATCCGGGTCTTCCCGACGAGTAGAGCGCTCTGGCTGGCTGCCGCCGACCTCGAACGTACTCACGGCCGCAAAGATGCGCTTTGGAGACTGCTCGAAAAGGCAGTTGAAGCATGTCCACAGTCAGAAGTCCTATGGTTGCAGCTGGCACGCGAAAAATGGCACGCCGGCGAGAAAGACGATGCACGAAGAGTCCTGGGAAACGCGTTCAACCAAAATCCCGGAAACGAAGAAATTTGGTTGGCAGCGGTCAAACTGGAAGCAGATGATGAACAAGTAGAGAAAGCCAGAGAACTGCTTCAGGCTGCACGGGAAGAGGCTCCGACCGAGCGGGTGTGGTACAAGTCTGCTGCGTACGAACGGCAGCTGGGCAATATTGACATTGCCTTGGACTTGGTCCTGCAAGGCTTGACGTCCACTCCGGTCAATGGCCGAGAAACCAGATTTCCACGAAGCGCAAAGTTGTGGATGATGAAAGGTCAAATCTACGAAGATAAAGGCATGATCCCGCAAGCACGGAAATCGTACGCGCAAGGCACACGAGCATGTCCCAAGTCGGTGCCAATGTGGCTGCTTGCTGCCCGCCTCGAAGAAAAGGCCGGAGTCGTGGTGCGAGCCAGGTCAGTACTGGATGGGGCACGATTGCAAAACCCCAGAAACCCAGAACTCTGGCTCGAAAGCATCCGGATTGAGCGAAGAGCGAGCCCGCACAACCCGACCCAGGCCAAATCACTCATGGCGAAAGCCAAACAAGAGTGTCCCAAATCCGGCTTGCTCTGGTCAGAGGATATCTGGTATCTTCAACCCCGAACACAGCGCAAGCCGCTCTCCCTTGAAGCCATTAAGCAGGTGGACAACGATCCCGCTCTCTTTACTACCGTGGCCCGAATCTTCTGGGGTGAGCGGAAACTCGACAAGGCCGGATCGTGGTTTGAAAAAGCCATTGTCCTGGACAGTGACATCGGAGATACGTGGGCGTGGTATTTGAAGTTCCTGAGAGATTATGGAACCTCGGAGAAGCGAGAAGAGGTTATCACAAGGTGTGTGGCGGTCGAGCCCAAACACGGAGAGGTTTGGCAACGGGTGAGGAAGGACCCCAAGAACGCGCAGCTCCGGATTGAGGAGGTTCTGAACATTGTGGCAGACGAGCTGCAGTGAAGTACATAGTTTTGGGCTCTGAATACGACATCAGATGTTGTGGATATACATCATGCAAACTACGAAAGGTCGCCGCGGTTGATTTACTGTCACATATACAGACTGGACGACATCATCCAAATTTTAACTGTATCGTTTTAGTCATCGAGCTGCTTAGTCATGATGACTGGGCTCGTACGTCTGAAGTGCGCGGAAGTGGTACCTCAAGTACTCCGTAGAGTGTTTGCAGAGTTTTCACTTTCAGGTATTTGACTGACGTCCAAGTCCGACGAACGCTCCCTCTTCTCCTCCTTTCTCGTTGTCCCCATTGTCCCTTGACTCACTCCATCACCCGTTGTCTCCTCCCCTTTCTGATTCATTCATTCAACAATCACTAAATTCTCAATACACTCCGTACTGCCTCTCGTCCTTTTCCGCGACTCCTTCGCATAATTCTTCCAGGTTTTTCGGTGCAGGTGGCAAACCAGGTTAGGTGTCGGAGAGTTCGAACCTCATCAGTCATTGTGCCTACTTCAATCAAGCAAGTTAGCAAGCTGGGCAGTTACGCTTCTGCTGGTATTGGCCTCATCGCGTCTTCCATCGGCTGGGCCTGAGTTAAGACCACAAGAGGCGGGAGTAGTTGGGACAGGGCCATTTGAGGACTGAAAGATTCTGGTTGTATCGCTTCAACAGGCACACGTCAAGTGGTGGGAATTTTCGGAGTCTCTACTTCTTCAAGAAATACTCAATTGAACCTCCATCTTGACAACCTAGTGCTTGTACCTGTGCCCCCCAAATACTAATTCCAGAATCTGTTTCTGCATCAACGTCTGAAATCTTGATCGAGCGGCGTCTGATAAAAAACCTCACATCACTGAATACGGGTGCTCAGAAAAGAGGCCCGATCACGTCCACCGCCGTCTCTCAGCCATCCATTCGACGGTCAACGCTGGTGCGGGAGCTAGGTCAGATCGCCGCGGACTTGGTTGTCTGTTCCCCTTCTTGCAGCACCCACCATGTCGTCTTTTGTGTATTTCAAGTTCAAGTCACAGAAGGATCCCACTCGTGTAACTATTGACGGCCCTCACACCGATGTCTGGAATCTGAAACGTGAAATCATCAACATATCTCGACTTGGAGACGGGACAGATTTTGACCTCAAGATTTACAAGGAAAACTCGGATGAAGGTATGCACTGTCACTCAATCCATGGCCGTCACTCAATCACTAACACGTACGCAGAATACACGGATGATACCGAAATCATACCCAAAGACTCAACTGTCCTCGCTCGCCGACTGCCGGCCGCTGTTCCCGGGAAAGGTCGAGCGGCGCGATATGTGTCAGGAAAGCCACCGGCGAGTGCAAAGCCGGCCTCGGCAACGGCCAAGGCTCAGAATGCAGCCGCTATGGACAGGGCAATGACGGAAGAGGAGAAGCTGAAGGCCATGCTTAAGATGACTGACGCACAATGGCAACAAAAGCAGGAGGAAATGTCGCACGATACCCGAATTAATGTGACGGGACAAAAACACTCGACCAAGAAAGCCAACGTGCCGGAAGGCGAGCCACCCCATGGATACATCTGCTTTCGATGCATGAAACGAGGTAAGTCGCAGCCCTTGCACCAAGCCAAACCGACATGCTAACCTTCTTAGGCCACTGGATCCAAGCGTGCCCGACCAACGACGACGCAACGTACGACAACAAGATCAGGATCAAGAAGACGACGGGCATCCCACGATCAATGTTGCAAAAGGTAGATCAGTCGGAGATAGACAACTTGGATGAGCAACAAAGACAGAACGTGATGGTCACGTCGGAGGGAGAATACGTGCTGGCTCAAGCAGATAAGAAGACGTGGCAGAAATTCCAAGACCAGAAAAATGCGACAGACCAGGCCACGAAGAACGTGCAGGCAGGAGACAAGGAACTCCAAGCGTTCGGACTGGAGTGCCCGATTGACAAACGCATGTTTGTAGATCCAATGAAGACCCCTTGTTGCGGGAAGACGTATTGCCATGAATGCATCGAAAATGCTCTTCTCGACAACGACCTTGAATGTCCGGGATGTCACACGCCGAACATCTCGTTGGAGCGACTCGAGCCTGATGAGGATGTAAAGATCAAAATCAAAGAATTTACTGCTCGGAGAGAAGGTGGTAGTCCTGCTGTATCCCATCCTGCCTCTCCGCAGTCAGCTCCGAGTGATGAACCCTCACGACTAGGTTCACCTGAGGGAGAGAGGTCACCGAAATCTCCCGGTAGTGTTGCGGGTAGAAAAAGAAGTGCATCAGAGGCCACTGAGAGCAAAGATAGTTTGGCTGTGCCGGCGCCTGCTCTGAAGCGACAAAGGTCCGGAGACTCGCAGCCTGACACACCACAATCACAAGTTGATTTAACCCCGTCTGGCAGCAGCAATGCGGTAGCGGCTGACATGCAGGCTATGATGCAGCAGATGCAAAACATGCCAAACATGCCAAACATGCCGAATATGAATATGAATATGAATATGGGCATGTCCTTCCCAGGCATGATGCCGTTTATGCCTAATATGAATATGAACATGAACATGATGAACCCCATGATGATGGGGATGATGAATGGCATGCCTGGAATGAATGGGATGCCCAACTTCAACAACATGAACAGTATGCCTAATATGGCTAATATGAGTGCTATGAACGGAGGATCTGGCAACCACTACAACACCGCCAGCACCAACATGAATGGCAGTTCGAATCAGGGATGGAATCATAACAACAACAACCAGTACGCTAACGGTCGAGGTGGTTTCCGCACCAACAAAAAGTTCAACAACTTTAAGAAGACTGGTTCTCCAGCACCACAGCAGTTGCCCGCTGGGCTGGAGAATGTGAACGTGCCCAAAGGACCCAAGGCGATGCAGACGGGTCCACCACCGTCGGCTCCGACTGGGCCTGCTGCCGGCGGTGGCGGTGGCGGTGGCGGTGGCAAGTTCTCCAACCAGCAACGCCACCAAGGCAACGAGGAGGACAACGCGTACATGCGACAACCGGTGAACCCACAAAGGGCGATGAATCGAGATCGAGGCAGGCGAGGGATGAGGAATGCAGAGTACAAAGAGTTGTGAAGGTTGTGTACGATTATTGCATTACAAGCGCGCACGACGATGAAATCTAACACCTGAAACCCACATATGTGCGAAATAGTGTGGCAAAGTCGTCGCAGGGAGGATCGTTTGCATAAATGGGAGGATTAGTCAGCGCTCCATGCTCAGAGAATAGCAATGCATTTGATGAACATCTCGACACGCTATTTTCCTATTAGATTTGATAGTCTGTCTCTGTGGCTTAATCTTTGGAGCCAGAGTGAGCGTAGACTTCTGTGCTCATTATCAGGTGTAGTTGAAGAGACGACCGTATAGATACGCATAAGGGTGGAAGGCGCGATTGCAGTGGGGTATAATAGCTGCGTTTCTGTCTTTTCATCTTGATCAACAACCAATGCATACATTACAACTTCACACTACTAGTATGTACTCCGTATTATTGTGTTGCCCGCCCGCCTCCGCATACCGCTTCAGGTCTTAGGCCTAGGCCTCCACGCTGAAAGCAAGTGGCCTGCCAGCGACCTTTGACTTGCCAAGCCGAAGTCTGACCCGAGGTCCTGGCACATTGGGCTCCACTGATGTACTAATCAGACGTCACTACTGCACCTCTTTATGCATGTGCCGGCAATGGCACATGACGCTGAGGAGGTGATACGGTCAGTACGTCCAAAACTGCTCCTTTTTCCACCAGCATCTTGATTCTGCTCCAAGCGTGCAGGACATGCTGTTGCTCTCTCTGGGTTTCTGGTGCAAAATACTCCAATACAGCTAGGAACATTCTCGTTGACTTGACATGCCTTGGGTGGACCAACGTGTTCTGAGTCCTTGACCTCACCGACTCACCGATGCATTGGAGATCACCGGGTTAGATCGATAACCATACGCGCATATATGCATTTCCCATAGGCTGTCTTTGACGTACTTCAATATCAGTCGTACCAGCACCAACAGACAACCATGTTCTCGCGCAAGAGTTCCGATCCTCCAGCTGTCTTCCCGACCTATCTCCTCCCCTCCCTGTCTTTTCGCCGCAGCAATCTGACCCGATTGCGCCATGAATCCGCGTCGACGACTTCAATCCAAAGCGACTCCCCCCCAGCAACGGATGCCCAATCGTCTGTCGACTTGACCTCTCCGAATCCATTTTCTCGCTGTCCCACACCGGTCAGCGCCTCTCTGACCGAGCCACCGCTCGAAGCCTCCAACACCAAGTACCTCCACGGCCACACTTCTCACATCCACTGCGCCAAGTGCGCGACCGACCTCTGTCTCACGTCGCAGATCATCTCCAAGGGCTTCACGGGCCGCCACGGCCGGGCCTACCTCGTCCAAGGCCACCCGAGCAGCAAGTACGCCAGCACCAAACGCACCAGCGGCGTCAACGGCGCCCTGCCCAACACCTTCCTCTCCAAAGCCGTCGCCCGCTCGCTCGTGACCGGCCAGCACATGGTCAGCGACGTGAGCTGCATCATCTGCGGCAGCGTGCTGGGGTGGAAGTACGTCGAAGCCTCGGAGGAGTCGCAGAAATACAAGGTCGGCAAATTCATCCTCGAGACGAAGAAGATCCGCGTCGGCGTGCGCTGGGACAATGCTGGCGACGCCGGGTTTGGCGACGACCCCAACAGCGCCAGCGAGGAGGTGCTCTCCCTAACGCCACGCGAGCTGCAGAAGATGCGAGATGGGCAGGCGGCTGCCGATCTGGGCACGCTGGAGTTTGACAGCCAGGATGAGGACGAGTGTGAGGACCTCTTTGCTGGCGTGTGGAGTCCAGGCCTGGCGAGCAGGAGGCGCCAGAGGAAGAGCGAGAGGTATCGCAGGAAGGCCGCCAAGGTCTATCTCCCGCGGAGCAGTCAGGAGAGTCTTGGTGGTTGAAGGGTGCGATATCTGCGCATTCAAGTTTTTGGTGAAGCACCAAAGAGACTGGAAAATTATTTCAACCACCAGAACACAGCAACGGAACAGTCCCACACTGCATTGCAACAACCGATCCAAGAGCCTGAGGTGGGTTCTCACCTCACATAACCCCCCCCCCTCCCCACCCAGGACAGGTGGCCACAATCTTCGAACACAGAGAGCAACAGTAACAGCAGCTCTGACGACAGCACATCATATCGAATTCACTTAACCTGAGGAGACGTGCTGTATGCACGCCCCAGTCATCACAGCTGGGCTCAGAGAAACTAGCACCACCACTACAGCAGCATCACGATTAACGGCACGCCCTCCTCGCGTGGCTGCACGACTCGGATGAACCTGATCGTAAGCATCAAACATAGCACCCTCCACAACTCTTAACCTGCTCAAAATCTATCTTCTTCTCGAGTCGATCGATCTGGTACCCCATGCGTGTGCATCAACGCTCTGCGACACTCGGAAGGATATGTGCCGGTATCTTCCATATAACGTGCTCGTGAAGATCAGCACTGCATTGGTCTGCAATTTCTATACATCTCAGTTACCATCGAAAGCTACCCTATACCTCGCCGTCGGCCACATATGGGGCTCGACAATTCGCGCCTTCACACAAAGAAGTTCCTATTTTTTTGCTTTCTCGTGCTCGGAGAGGCATCCCTCCTTGGTACTTTCCAAGTTTCCCCGTCCTGCGGAAGGAACCAGTCCCACACCCTTTTCCACAGCCATTGTAGCTAGCAGTGCTGTCGGCGGCTTTTACTGGTGGCGACAAGGTCCGAAATGAGGGACGCCGCGTCTACGAATCCCACGTTCTTCGCACGAACGCAGCGAGAAAACATCTCCAGTCTAGTGTGCATAACTACACGCTCTTCGTCGCGAGACAGAACATTATGGATTACAGCCTCCATGGTGGCGATTGACTCGCTGCGCAAGTAAATAATGGTGGGAATCATCGATTGCATTCGCCCGTACCACCTGGGACAAGGAAATTGGAAAGCTAGATTAAAGATAGGGAGATGGTGCGGGAGATGACGGGAAACGGGAATAACAATCAACCCAACCGTCACGAGTCCTGAGGAGCCAGAGGAAACGTTTTTGGAGAGGCGATAGGCACGTATATCGTATGTTCTTGAAACTCCGAGTAGTTGGCATTAGTTTAGGCCTGTGGGGGGTGAAACGGAGGGTGCTTGAAGATGCTTGGGGATAGAAGCGAGAGTGGGAGTGGGAGGGGTAGTGTTGGACGCACAAGCAAGGGGGCGATAGGCAGAATGAAGTGCAGATTTTGTCGTAAACTTCACATTCATGAATCTGCTTTGAGCCTGTTTTCCTACTGGGCTGGTTTTAGCGAAGCACCAGTAGTACTACTACTACACACTGGGTGGCGTGCACTAGTGTATCTTGTCACTTTGAATTAGCGACAGGCGTTGGGGACGGAGTCTGAGGGGGGGCGCCTGAAGTAAAATAGCTGTGGACCCGACATGTTCAAGTTCGTCGACTCGGAATACACTATATAAAACACCCCTCGCAAATTTGGTGCGGGTTATAGAAACCGGAGCGCCGTCCGTATGTTACTTTTGCAAAAAATTGCTAGGTCAGATGTATTCTATCCCTGATGAACTCTTGAAACTGTCCTTCCAAGTTCCCCCCCTCAAGATGATACGCAACATCACCTGGCTTGTACTCCACCGCCTCGACATCGTCCTGAAACACCAGCCAGCACGCGATGAGAAAACCATCGACTTCCCACCGCGCCTGAAGCTGCTGAACAAGCTGCTGCTGAGCTGCTGCTGTATTATTCAGTGTGCCCTCCTTTCTCTCCTTGGTGCTTACCTCAGATGTGCCCCCCTCCCCCTCCTTTCTCCCTCCCTCAGAGCAGTAATAGCAGCATTAGTAGCCCCTGAGAAATGCCGCGCAAATACCTCTTCCTGCCGTTCTTGCCACTCCGCGTAAAAGGGAAATAAGTCCGGATAGCGCTCCTCGATCTCGTCGAAATCAATGGCCGGGGGCCCGCTGTTGTCTTGCGGTGGGTTTTCTGGCCAGCTGACGTTGTACCAGAGGTAGGATGTTTGCCAGTCGGGGAGGAGGCGATAGCGATAGCGGTATCTCGTTCTCATGGGCTTAGGCTTGGGCCGACGAGAGGTCGGAAGAGGAACTTGATGATTTGGATTGAGGTTCAAGTTCAAGTTGTTGCTTCCTCCTGACTCGGTCGCTCTTCGTTCTGCTTCCACTTGAGATAAGTTGAATGATGCTGGCTCATTATTTGACTTGTTTGCCATAATGGCGTAGACTTTGCTCCCGTCTTTGCTCAGTTCGGCTTTGACGCCGTATTTGGTTTGGATGATCAATGTTTGAGGGCAGGGAGATTGAGGCCGAAGTGCCGTGGCTCTGTAGCAAGCAAAAAAGTGGCCACAGGGATCATTGTCGAGGACGACGTGAGGTAGTAGTAGCGCGCTCGATGTTGTTGATGTTGAATCGTCGTCCTTCTGAATAGTAGTAATGTCCCCCACTGGGTTGTCGTGCTCCGGGACCGGGGTGGGGGTGAATGATATATCATGCCCGCCGGACGCGTCGACGGCGTCATTCCTCTTCAATGGACGGCTTTGAGGTATTTTGAACCCCTGGGAATTGTACCGTAGGGGGTCTACTAATACTCTCCCGTCGGGTTCCCACGTTTTCCAACAGCAAGTTGAAGTTGGTATTTTCAGCTTGGCTTACCTACCTTACACTATTACTGTCAACTGACATCGATCTTGACGCCGTCTTCGGTATCATGCCAGTGTAGATTCAAGAGACAGAGGCTGTTGTAGGTATGAGACGAGGGTTCGAGAGTAAGGTTGGTTCTGGACATATCTACGTTATGCAGTGTGCATAATGGACCTTGGAGAGGACTCTGTATGGGGCTGGAAAGGATGTGATAGGACGAATTTTATATTAGTTGCTGAGACTCAAGCACGGAACTTGAAATGAATAAAAGAAAGCCTTAGGACTATGTTAAACAGCACTGCTTCTTCAGTCATACGGTAAAGTAGTAAGGCGATCTGCTGCTGTTAATCTATCGATTTTAGTTGATGAATCAATCAATGACATCCTCAATCCGCACTTTCTTCACCGTCTCGGCCTCTTCATTTGTCGTCGTAGTCTCTGTCTCTTCGATTTTTCTCTTTCCTTTGCCTTTTCCATTCAGTACCTGCACGTTGCTTCCCTGATCTAGGCCAGCACTTCCATTCATCGCAGGAATAGAGACTTCTGATTTCGGTTTCTTTCTCTTTACGATCCCACTCGACGTCAAATCATTGGCACTGGCCATGACCTCGGCTAGCCTCGCTTTCTGCTCTTCTTTGGTCTGGCCGCCGCCGAGCATCTGTCCCAACACGGACCCCATCAGGTCCTGCTGAGCGTCCTTCTCCGCTTCTGCCTTGACACTCACCGGCGCTTTCTTCAGCTCTTCTAGTCGCTGTTCCATGGCTTGAACCATATCCTGCACGTCGTCAATCTGTTCCTTCAGCTTGTGTTTCTCCTTGACCTGATCTGACGGAAGCGCGTTCATTGCAGCCGTCTCCTTGGCGATACGCAGTTTGCATGAGTCGATCGCTTTTTGCTGTTGTGCTGCTGCTTCGTGACGCAAGGGCCAGTCAATGCTAATTTTGTCCAGGAGGTTGCCATTGCCGTCTCGCTGTTGGACTTGGCACGCTGCTTCGAGAGCCAGAGATAGCTTGTAGTGACACTCAGCCAGGATGTTGTCGTCAGGATTGTAAAGTGTGTTCTCATATTCAAGACAGGAACGCAGATCCGAGACCGCAGCCGGCCACTTCTCACCTTCGAGATTGATCTCGGCTTGCAGGTCGTAGATATCGGCGATACGGGTCCGCACCGGGCGTAGCTGGTCCTGGGATGGTGAGGGTTCGGATGAGAGGGAGTCCAGCTTGCGCAGGTAGAGAATGCGGGATAGATCAAGGATCTCGTAGGCTGTATTGAAGTCGTCCACTTCCTCTTCCTCATCGTTGTCATCTTCCTGCCCTTCCACTCCATCCCCTTCACCATCCGCTGCATCTTCGTCGTCTGAGTCGGCCCAGTCTGGAGCATCGCCCTCTATCTGAAAGAAGGGCTTATCTGACGTAGACGGTTTTGACTGGCCAGGATGAGCATCCTCAGCTGGCACAACGTCGGCTGGTTCAGCTGTTTCAGTGATCGGCTGGAGGGAAGTGCTCGGTCCTGCCGCCGCTGACGTGCGAGACTCTGACTTTACAGTGCCGTTGGCGCTACGCTTCTTGGACGGCTTCTTGTCACTGCTCTTCAGCTGAGCAGACGCCGCTGTTCCTCCCAGGACTGTGCTTGTCTTTTGAGCAACGTGGAACAGGCATCGTCCGTACGCAAAGAGCAAATCTGCGTTGTCCTCACTCATTTCACCATTGATCTCTGCCTGAATCTCCGTGGCCTTTGAGTAGAGTTCGGCTGCCTCTTCATACTTTTTGACTGCATATAGAGCCGTCGCACGGGCAGTCAGGTCTTTGAGCTGCTCTTCCGGTGTCTCTGTCTGGCCTCCATCCGGGTTTTCTTTTACTGGCTCTTCCTCTGCCACCCCAACTGCTGGGTTTTCTACAACTTCAGCCATGCTGTGTCACTTCACCGAACCTGTCGGATTCAGCGCGCAACGATGGCAATGGCTACTGGATGCAAGTGGGTGAAGGGATGAAGGCTGCAATAGTTGAGGCACTCGAATTGGTACGCTGCTCGATGAAAAGTGAGCAGAAAGTGAATGCGCAAAGTCAGGTCAAAGTGAGGATGGAACAAACAAGCAGCCTAGAAAGAAGGAGCGCATGTGTCTGGTTTCTGTCGCAACTGCCCGGACCGACCACTATGCGCGTCATCGGCGATTAAATTGATTTCATGTACGCGTTGCGACGCGTCTCGCGACAAATTGAACCCCACAGTCTATCGTCTATCAAAAAGTACGAGTCGACAGCGTTCACGATGCGGAAGATACAGACACCGTCTTGACTCTGCTGTAGATATGGAGGAGCCAGTGTCCTCACCAGCACCCGCACACCTATTCCGAGCTGGGCTGGGACCATCCAAAGACGTCCAATTCTCCTCATCGCCCGGGTTTGCCACCCCGGCACATCCCATCAGACCTCGAGACGCTCGTCCTGTCCCGGCCCCGGCATTTGCACCACAGCTCCGGGCTGCCAACCCTCAGACGGTGCTGCCAATCATACTGCCGCCTCAAACATTGCGGCCGATTGCCTTCCGAACGTTGACCAAGAAGCATAACCTGACCATCACTTCCTCAGGACTCACAGCCCTTGCCACGTTTGTTGGCAAATTCTGCGGAGAAGGATGGCGACAGGAAGGCCTGGCAGAGAAGGTGCTCGACGAGGTGGCGAAACAGTGGAGGAGGGACAATGGTGGTCTGATCTTGGACGATGGGCAGGACAAGAAACTCATCAATATCCTCAAACGGCTCGAGCCCTGCATGTCGGGCGGCAAGCTGGATATTGCTCGTTTGAAAGAGTCGGGTAGCAATGTGGCCTCGTTGTCGAGGTCGGCAAGCATGATTACTCGGCCAGACGTGTCAAGAGAAGACAGCCAGACCAGCTTGGGCTTGTCAGCGTTGGACGTCGAAGATCAGGAAATGCAGGAAGATGACAGGCCCCTCCAAGATACGAGGTCATATATCAAGGTCGTCTCAGCTTTCTCACAGCCGCGACTGGCCTATTCCACCTCGAAGAAGACGCTAGAAGTTCTTACTTCATCACCCTCATTGCTACCCCCAATCCAACACAAAATAAATGCATTTCGCAACAGATATCACCTCGTCCACCAGCGTCTTTTGCGCAATGAATCCTTCCAGACCACGACATTTTCGAGAACGACCGGTATATCGACCTTGTCTCGTTCAGCGAGTAATCTCGCCACCATCTCCGGTGCCTACAAGATTACCTCGATTGCGAATTTACTCGGCCGTTCAGGCACCTCGCATCTACTCCTCGGTCTGCTTGTCCATTCTGCTGCCGGCGACTTGTCACTGACTGACCTGACCGGGAGTACCTTGCTGGACATCAGCGTAGCACGACCGGTGCCTGATGTGGATGCTTGGTTTTGTCCTGGCATGATCGTCCTAGTCGAAGGCACGTACGAGGACGACGGCACTAACCACTCGAATCTTGGCTCGGCCGGTGGCGTCGGAGGTCAGATCAGAGGTCGCTTCATAGTGGAAACCATTGCTGGTCCGCCTGCTGAGAAGCGAGACGTCACCTTGGGAACAGGTCACAACCACAAAATAGACAGCACACACACAGTGGCAGGTGCGGGCTATGGCTGGTTCGATTTTCTGGGAACAGGCAGCGAGAAGGCTATTGGGCGGCAAATGAGGCGTGTCCAACGAAAAGTCTTGTCTGCCCGTAACAACCAGGACGTTCCACAGGACTCGAAACGATCCAAGACCATCATAATCGGGGAATGCACACTGGACAGTCCGCGCACGCTTGAAGCGATAAAGGCTATTCTCAACTCGTACCTCTCGACCGGCGAGCTGTGCGATCGGCCCTTGGTTGTGGTGCTCCTAGGTAATTTTGTCGGTGCGGCCTCGATGGCCGGTTCGGCGAAAGGGGGAGATAGCATTCACTACAAGGAAGCTTTTGACAGCCTTGCAAATGTTCTATCGGATTTCCCATCCCTGCTCTCAACGACCACTTTTGTGTTTGCTCCGGGAGACAACGATCCGTGGGCGAGTTCCTTCTCTGCTGGAGCCGCCTCTCTACTTCCAAGCCAAGGCATCCCCGAGCTCTTCACGAGTCGAATACGGCGAGCCTTCAACAATGCAAACAACGAAGCAAACCTAAAGAAAGAAATCGACACTCCTGGTGAAGTCATTTTCACCAGCAATCCAGCCCGGATCAGCCTGTTTGGTCCAGTCGAAGAAATCGTCCTGTTCAGAGATGATATCACCAGCCGCATTCGCCGCAACGCTGTTCTCTTTCCGAAACAGGAGGAAGACAACGATGCTATGGACACTGAAAACGACATTTCCAGGATCCAGCCGCTCGACCAAGATGATCCAGCCATCCCAGACTTTGCCATCGAAGCAGCAACATCTCGCATTCCATCACATCCTCAAACTCCACCCGACAAATCCACCCTAATCGGCCGCCGACTCACCAAGCTCCTGCTTGACCAGTCACACCTTGCGCCTTTCCCCACGACCATTCGTCCCACGCTCTGGGACTACAGTCACGCTCTGAGCCTGTATCCTTTACCAACTGCATTGGTCATGTGTGATGCCGATGCTCCACCTTTCAGTGTGACGTATGAGGGATGCGTCGTCATGAACCCGGGACGCGTTGTGGATGCAGACAACACGGATGGGATTGGATTGCGGAGGAGTAGAGGAGGTCAGGCGAGATGGGTTGAGTACGATATTGAAAGACGTAAGGGTGAATGTAAGACTGTCAGATTCTAAAGCCCGGAAGATGGCCGATGACTAGCTTTTCCCAATCCCAAGGTTTCACGAACGAGTTTAAAGAGGCAATAGGTGCAACAGCAAATAGAGCAGCAGCAATCTATACCTTGATCCAACCTTTCCCTCCTTCATCGTCACGATTTTCGATTACCCAAAATCATACTGGTAGGTTCAAACGACCAGCTGGGTAGTTGGGTACGTCCGATCCTTGTCGCCCTTGGCGCCTCTTTATCTCTATTGGCTGGCTAATTTCAGGCAGAAGAGTACCCACCAAATGAATACGAGTCAACTGACTCAACTCGCAAGAAGCCCACTTTCCAGAAGAAGCGATCAAACTACCCTCGACACAATGACCACCCGCCGAAAGGTCAAAGAGCGCAGAACAATAGTAATCTACTTCGTCCCTTTTAGCAGACGATGGTCGTACTGCACTGCTCGACAGCGGGCTGACACGGTGGATTGCCCTTCATGCAAAGGCCGTCACTGTCCATTTCCCAAATCAGTTTGCAATGCAATTCAAGACCCAAACTACTACATCTGTCCCATCTGCGAGCGCCATCATACTGCCTTGAACAACTGGCCAGCGTTTTTCAGAAAATCCCGGAAGTATCTAGGCTGGCAAGCAAGACGAACGAGGAAGATCTTCACATCGGAGCAGCCGAGTGCCTTCCTGGAGCTGCCACCTGAGGTGCGAGGACACATATACAACTATGTCTTCTCTGGAGAGCAGCTGGACACTGTTGGTGTGCGGCGGCTCGGACAACCATATAGACCGATCCGATTTGTGCCTCATGATAGCGCGACGCAGCTGTACAATGTCTTGCTCACCTGTCACCAAGTGCTCGACGAAGGGCTGAAATTGTATTACCGCTACGCCACGGTTTTGAATCCTTCATTTGGAGCTGGCACGCGGGAAGCCTTGGATGCGATGGCGATGGGGACCAGTGATAGCCTGTGGGACTACCCCGCAACGAACATTCACATGGTTCGAAGGTATACCAGAACAGCAGTCGAGCATCCGAACCCGTTCTTTCGATACCCCCGCCACCAACTGACGCTCATGGATGCCTTGAAAGAGGTCTGCGTCAAGATGCCCTATGGGGGTTGCAGGCACAACTTCTTTTACAGGACTAACAGCCTCTGTGGATGCGGCCAGATTCCCACCGACGAGGAAGTCGCGAGCAAGCACGGCGGTGTCACGACGTTGAAAGAATCTTCCCGCCGACTCAAACGCCGTGTGACACATCGCATCGCCGGTGAAGTGGTCGACGACCGAGTGTTGGGTCTGATGCGTCAGATGCCGCAGGTCAAGTTTGTCGCTCAGATCATTCTGAACTACCAAATACACGATGACTGCTTGTGGGAAGTAAGTAAATTTTATCTTTTTGTCGACTGACATGCCCCCCGTGTTCATGTGTTTTGTGCTAACATTACAAAGATTTGTGAATATGACTTGCGAACCTTGCTGCTGATGCGGAGGATACCGATGAGGTGTTCGGACATTGATTTTTGGAACTATCCAGCTCCGGAAAGAATGTATTGAGAGGAGGACTCCAGGACTTAGAACAATGTATGACCTTGCGCTGGACGGTCCCGCTGGGCTCGGCTGGCTCGGCTGGCTCTAGCGAATCCTTCTGTATGCGGCAAGTCTAGCGGCCGTTTGGGATGACGATGAATGCCAAGACAACGTGGGTTCTTTCTCGTGCCCGCCGCGGTACGTGCCGGTCTTCTTTTTTTGGTCAGGGTGAGTGACGTCCTTTTATGGAGTACACTCGCGGTAAGGTGAGCCTCGCTACTCAGGAGGTGCGATCAGTAGAGGCTATAAACTGCGTTTTTCAAGTTGGTCTTTTCATCTCTTGATCACAACCAATGCATGCATTACAATATTCACAACTGTTCTACTCGGGTGTTTTGGTGGATCTCCTCCTCACCATGAGTGCGCCGCGGTTGTAGACGCTGATATGGATCTTCGTACAACGTCCACGATTGGGTAGCCGGACAGAGCTGGAGCAGAACTAAATAGTCGGTAGCTAACGGTGTAAAAAAACAGGCAGGAACATTCAAGGAGGTGACAGAAAGGGTGCCTACGTACGACCTGATAGGGGAGCGTGAGATTGTCCAATAGATGGTAATCTAATATAATCTAGATTATACATTGTCTCCACGAAAAAGTCTTCGACGCATCTGTTCCGTTTTCAACTCTTCCGGAAACTTTTGCATGAAGTTATCTAGTTCATTCCTCCAATCAGGATTATCCCAGAAAGCATCCCAAGCCATTACATATTCCCAGTAATCTGGAAGCCAGCCTGCTGATTCCCAATCTATAATCCCGGTGATCTTGCCGTCCTTGTAATACACATGTCGAAAAGACAGATCGCCGTGTGTGAAGTTCACTTTGTAATCCCGACTGTCTTGAGAAGCTATCATCTCGTCACATTCCGCATGACCAGTCGGTATCGAAGCTCCCCCTCGTGTGGCCTTGTGAAAGTCAGATACATTCTTCCAAGGACCGCATGGTGCACTGCAGATACGTTCATCGTTCAACGACCCATAGTCTGTCGAACCAATCCGCTCTGCGTCCGGGGGGTTCAGCGACCGTATTTCATCGAACATGGCTCGTAGCTGGACAAGGACGTTTACGCGCTCCTCCTCCTCCTGACTCAGGGTACTAAAGACAGTGCAAAGTGGATCGCCGGCACATCGTTTCATCAAGATGTAGTAAGTGCCGCCAGGGAGGCCGAAGGCTGTGACGATTTCTGGCACCGGAACCGACGTATTCTCGGAGACGAAATTGATCGCCTTGACTTCTGACTGCAGCGATAACGGCCCATACTTCACAATCAATCCCTGTGTCAGTAACAAAACTCTCGGTGCCAGCCGAGGCCGCCAATGACGAAGGAGCTTAACGACGGGGGGCAGGAGAAGCTTGTACGTCGTCGTTATCGAACGCCGCCTCAACATGTAGTATACAGCGACGATAACAAGCGTGCCGAAGTAATGAAAGGTGTTTCTAAATTAGTCAGCAGCCTAGTGTGGGAAGGGCGCGATCGCTTCTCAGGCTTTCAGGCAACAAGGCTGATGATGATGAGGCCCTGAGGCTTTGGCGCCGGGCCGTCCACCTGCAAGTTCAACCTTTCGCATCGCATCGGGCGCATACGCGTTCAAAACCTATTACTCGCTAGGTAGAAGAAAGGACTATGCAAAATGTCACTCACATCAATGCCAATCGAGATACTAGAGTGGATCTTGGACTCTCTTTCAGCACCATCTCTTCACCATGTCCACCGATTGTTTGCACTCCACGCCTTAACGTTGTCGTGCAAACATTTGTACACTCTAACAAAACCACACCTTTATCGAATTATTCGCATTAGAGAACAGGATCTCTTCGTTTTAGTCAGGTCAATTGTTGACCAACCTAATCTTGCGCTACTTGTCAAGGGTTTGGGCCTTGAATTTGCTGGCGACGACAACGACGATTTTGTTTCGGAATATGATGTTGGCAAAGCTTACACCTTACTTCGCAAGCCTGGACTTGTGCCGAAGGCTTTGACTCGCCATCTTCATCCGGGTGATCAGACAAATATCACCAAGCTGCTCATCGAAGGACTGCTATTAAAACTTTGCAATCTTGAGCAGCTCTCTATTGACCTTCCCGTACTAAAATCCAGCCTTGAGCCCTTTCAGCTTGACCGACAGCAACTTTTCAACGACAAAAGATGGAATCTGAACAAGTTGCGGACTTCTTCGGGGTTTTTGCCCCGACTGCAAGAGCTCCTCATCGCCGACTACAAACCTCCCCTCAGCCGTTGGCGCCAACCATGCAACTTACTTGAGCGAGTGTATCACATGTTGCCATGTCCGCAATTGCAACAGCTGGGTCTGCAGCTTGACTGTCCATTATTGATGCCACGACCAACCCTTCACCTATCGACCATTGAGACCCTTGGCATCATTTGTCGAGGCATGGATATCATGTTCTTCCGGAACATGATCCAGAGTTGTCCCAATCTGATCAACCTTACCTATCAAGGGGACAACGAAGTTGACGGGCGTGGTTTCTTAATGAATACCAGCGTCGTCGCTTTCGAAGGCATTGTCGAAACCTTGCAGCCGCTGAAACACCAGATATATTCCCTGAGGATACACTTCAACTGTTGGGAGATTGGTGAGGAGATGATGAGCGAACAAGACATTTTACCTGATCTGAGCGACTTTTCCAAGCTCCACCACCTTGCGCTGGATCAAGAAGCGTTATTCAAAGTTAGCGAAGAAGATGAGGACGACGTGGACGGGTTTGAAAAGACCTCTTGCCTGGGAAAGCTTCCTCGATCACTAGAAACGTTCGAAATTCTTGGTGCGGATGGGAGGTGTCTTGACGAGCTTAAAGAATTGGCCGGCCGAAAAGCTCGAGACTTTCCTCACCTGAAACTCGTTGGTTTCGTAGAAGAGGATAACACTGACGAGTTTGAGGCAACTGCGATCGAAGTCGAGGAGGTGCTCGCCAAAGCCGGCGTCGAACTTCGTCGAATGTGAACAGACACTGGTGGTTGTGTTAATGGTTTCGTTAGATTGGCAAGCCAGCCTTGAAGAATCGAGTGGGCAGCTTTACAGGATATCTAGGTCAAGGGGCTAATGGCATACAACCTCTATGAGAGGCAACGATGGGAAGCCTTTCAAGAGGTGGAGGTGATTGGTACACTTTGATGGAACGTCCATAATTCCTTCATGTTCTAGTTGAGCGAACTGTATTATTTAGTGCATGTCAAATCCAATTTCATTCAGAGTTTCAGCTGGACAAACCCCAGGTCTGCCTAGCCTAGCCGGCAGCGCATATCCACCAAATTCTGGACTTTTAAACCCACACGCCTTGACTGCAGTCTTATCTTCTACGCATCATCCAACCACTACTTCGGAAAGTGGAAGCCTACAATTACTACATTGAAACTTGAAACTACGGACAGGACGATCAAAGGCAAGCGGAAATGGTGGAGCTGGAATAGCATCCAAACTGATTGCCAATGTCTTATCACAACACGCGCACACACTTTCCGGTCTTGATAACAAATGATATGGTTTAGTGCGCGCTCGGGTAATTCATCCTGCGCGGGAGGAGGAATAATTCGAGACCCAAATTGGCATTAAGGGAGACTGGTCCTCGACACGGTCTCAGGTTGGATGATCGAGAACCTCAATCGAGCTGTTAGAAGTCGTACATCCTCCATAGATTGGACTACGATCCCGACTCGCCCGGTCAGGGAAGTGGAAGTTAGGTTGGCGGAAAGATTCCGCCGAGGGCTCATTTTCCAGCTCGTGTTGCACTCCCTAGCATATCTCTGCCGCAGCTGTTAGACACCTCTCCGACTGCCATTTCTGTAGATAAGTGGTACGATAGGGGAAGTGCCAACCAACCTTACTCTCTGCCGTGTTGGAACCTGTCCTTTCAAGTCCCTTGCAGGCCCGGATATCGATATACTGCCAAAAAGGATTTCCTCCGAATGATGGGAGACCACACTCAGACCAGTCCGCCAGACGCTGTCGCATACATCAACGGTAGGGTATACACAGTGAATGCGAAGCAGCCGTGGGCCTCAGCCTTCATCGTTTCCGGGGATGGCGTGTTTGAAAAGGTCGGAGAGACCGAAGAAATCAGGTCAATTGCGCTGCGCGACGGGCTGATTATCTACGATCTACGCAATGCCTTCACCATGCCCGGGATCCACGACGCCCACACTCATCTGCTCAGCGCCAGCATGCAGCACCTGAACGAGAGCGGGATCGGCTTTGATTGCACGGAAGCTGACCTTGCCGAGAAGCTGAAACGCGGTGCGTGCGCGTGCGCCTATGCCCATGTGTGGGGGGACTGGATCATCGGCAACTTTTACTCTTCTGACAAGTTCCCTGACGGGAAGCCGGACAGGAAGTATTTGGACGAGGCCTTTCCGGACACGCCCGTCGTTGTGCGTGATCGGACCTGCCATAATATTCTGGTCAACACGGCCGCCCTGGAACGCGCTGGCTATGATTTGTCGGCCGAGGATCCTCATGCTGGTCGCTATGTTCGTCGTGCTGATGGTGAGATGACGGGTGAGCTGGTCGAAGTCACGTCGAGGAAGATGTGGTTGAGTGTGCCTAAGCCGGCTCTGGCTCAGGTCAAGCGGGCGCTTCGCTACGGGATGCAGATGTGCCACAAATATGGTATCACGTCCTGTCAAGAAGCCTCTGCGAATACACTCTACCTGCATGCTCTCAAGGCGCTTGAGGAGGAGGGTGCCGTGACGTTGGATATCTGTACTCACATCGTCTGTGCTCCGGAGAATTTTGCTCTTGAGAAGAGTGAGAGCCTCCATGAGTTACTGGATATCGCCTCAGAGTTTCAGAGCAAGCACGCGCATACAAGGTTTGTCAAGTTCTGGATGGACGGAGCTCCCTTGCCCCCTCACTTTACGCACTGTGAATTGGATGACAAGGGTTGTGTAGACGAAAGCAAATTACTGATCGATTGGGACACGCTGCTGATGGCGATAGCCAAGTACGATGGCAGAGGCATGACCTGCAAGATTCACTGCGCTGGAGACGGCAGTATTCGTCGCGCACTAGACGTGATTGAACAGGTAAGGAAAGGCAATCCCGACGGTCCTCGACACGAACTTGCGCATTGCAACACAGTACACGAGGACGATGTACCTCGCCTGGCTACGCTCCGCGTCACTGCAGAGATGTCACCAGCAATGTTTAACGAGGCAGACCTGATTGCGGAGTATCCTCATATCTTCAAGTGGGCATTCAACCACATCCTCGAAGTTGGAGCCAAGATGACATTCGGCTCCGACTGGTTCCTCCCTCCGACGCCCAATCTGTTCCCTGCGCTATCAGCGATATTAGAGACAATGGGACGCTCAGGCGATGCAGCGGATGGAGAAAGTCTGACAGAGAGAGGAGGCGCTCTCCTCTGTCGCATGATCACCCTCGGAGGCGCCGAGGCTGTTGGCAGAGAGAAAGTAACCGGAAGTATCGAGGTTGGCAAGCAGGCTAATTTCATCGTTCTTGATCGGGATCTGAGTAAAGGCCAGTTCGAAGGTGTTAAAGTACTGCGAACCTGGTTTGAAGGCAGGATGGTTTGGAATGCCGACGAAAACGGATATAGCGCGTTCTGTGCGTAGTGCTCAACGAAGCTTGATATCTCCGTAGACGGCTAAATTAAACCCGCACTAATGGGGACTCTTGACCACTGGACCGTCGATCTAGTGTTCATGTCGCCCGGCTCAATGCACCAATGCTCTCTCTGCCATTTTGCAATGTGCATGCGTACTGCATGCCGATCTGATCCTTTTCCCGACATAAAGGGTGATAAGGTTCAAGACGACACGTGGGAGGTTTTGGGTCGTGGGAAGGACGGACCGGCAGCCCGTGCCCGTTATCATTTTGAAGGTTGGTAGAAACGAAAATCTCCGGCCAACGACTGGCCCCGCCTATAAAAGCGTGGAAACCGCTCTCCACACGGCACAATCGATAGCTCTGGTTGGATCGTCCGGCCTCCACACGGATCCAGAACTCTGGTCGCTCCCAACCTCAACCATTACCGACCACACCGACCCATAGGTGGTCGTCACCCTTATCATTCCCTAAACTTCGATCTGTCCATTCAAAAGGACATACGGAGTACTCCGTACCTTGGTCCGTCTGTCTCAAGCTATCTGAAAGCTATCTGAAGCTACCAGGAGTGACCAGCCGGAATGGTTTCCGTTTAGACATCCCTCGGCCAAAGTGTCCCATGTTGGTCTATATCTGTGAGGCGCGGACGCGATTTAACTACACGACGATTTTCTCTCACCGTGATGACTCTTTCGCCTCCTACAGCGGATCTCTCATCTGAAGGACGCAATGACTGAGCGTAGGCGTTCAAGCGTTGATGGTGCCATTGCAGAGAATGGCATCTTCATTCCAGGAACAGTTCACCTCGTGGATATCGACGGTTCTTTGAATACCAAATATGCCGGGGGCAAGAAGCATAATATTGTTCTCGTTCCGACGCCCTCGTCCGACGTCAATGACCCGCTGAACTGGTCTATGCGTCGCAAGTACATGTCGATTGTTTGCCTTAGCGTATATACTCTCATGGTTGGCATTGCTTCTGCAGCGATCTACTCGATCTTGGTGCCTATTTCTATGGCGACAGGACTTACCCTTGCTGATCTCAACGCTGGCACGGGCTACATGTTTCTGTTCTTCGGGTGGGGCTGCTTGGTCTGGCAACCTCTGGCCATGCAATATGGCAAGAGACCAGTCTATCTGCTCTCTCTCATTGCAACTATGGCAACACAGGTATGGGCACCCTACACTACAACAAACGGACAATGGATTGCAAGCAAGATCCTTCAAGGATTCTTCGGGGCACCCATCGAGTCCTTGGTCGAAATTTCCCTCACCGATCTCTTTTTCACTCACGAAAGAGGCAAATACATCGGTCTTTACGGCCTCCTCCTTGCTGGGTCCAACTTTTTCGCCAGTGTCATCTCCGGATTCATCGCTGAAGGGCAAGGCTGGAAATGGGTGCTTTATTGGTGTGCAATTTTTAACGCGATCGGCTTCGTGTTCTGCTACTTCTTCCTCGAAGAAACCAATTACACCCGAACAACTACCGATCCGAGCGCGCCAGGCTACGTGAATCCAGACGGGCCTTCAGCCAGCGCCGGCGATGAAAAGCATGAGGAGAGCGTCGAAGTCGAACCTGTTCCCTCACTCAAAGGCTCCGAAACGTCTTTCTGGGGCAAAATGGCACTCTTTCAGAAGGGGACGTTTTCCAAACCAAATCATCTCGTCGGAATGATGAAACGTCCGCTGATCTTCATGACATTTCCAGTGATTTTCTTTTCCGGATTCAACTACGGCAGCAATCTGGTCTGGTTCAATGTTCTGAACGCCACCAGCTCTCTCATACTGTTTAACCCGCCTTACAACTTCTCTCCCACTGCCATAGGATTGGCGTATATCGCCCCACTGGTTGGTAAGTCACGAACCGCCACTGTGCTTCGGCATACAGTGCAAGGTTTGCACGCGTGTTTTGCCAACAAAACTGACATTTTTCAGGCGTCACCCTTGCTTTCTTTTATACCGGCATCTTTGGCGATTGGCTGCTGGTCAAGCTTGCCCGACGTAACCACGGCATTATGGAGTCCGAGCATCGTCTCTGGGTCCTGACCATCTCGATCCTATTTACACCATTTGGGCTCATCCTATGGGGTGTTGGTGCCCAACACTTGATCCATTGGTTCGGCCTGGTCTTCGCCATGGGCACGATCGCGTTTACCATCACCGTTGGACTTCAGGGTAGTTGCTCTTACTGCATCGACAGCTACCGCGATCTGAGCGGCGAAGCCATTATCACGGTGATCATCATCAGGAACACGATGAGTTTCGCAGTTGGCTATGGTGTTACCCCCTGGGTGATGAATCTGGGTCTGCAGAACGCGTTCATTGTAGCTGCCATGGTTGGCATGGCGCAGTCCTGTTCCTATTTGCTCTTCACCAAATACGGGAAGAAGTTCAGGAGAGCAAGCACTCGCAAGTACTGGCAATATGTGGCGCAGCTGAAAGAGTCAGGCGTGGCTCATTGATGAAGAAAGGGAGCGATCCCCCTTAGATGCATTGTGGCGACACCGTTTTACCCGCTTCCAACTTCAGCTGGAGGGGAATATGATGATAGCTCGAAGTTTACTTGCGTGCACTATAGAAATCTACGTCGTCTTTGCCAAGGCGTTGGAAATCAAACTACTACTCTACATCCTCGTTCCTGCATGTTGGACTGTAGTTCGTTGCGAGATGTAAATTCAGACCCAAACTACTTTCGGCTAAACCAGACATCCAAATGCTGCCACTGCCTGGATGCCTGGCTCACTTTTTTGCTCAGGGCTGAGTTAAGCCTGCTATGGTAAGGCAAGGCTGAGGACAAGGCCTGCCAAGAGGATGACGTCAACCTTTCCTGACTTCCAATGTCCCGGAGGAAACCCCCCTTGTATCATTCGGACTGCTAAATGGCAGAAATCCCGACGCCAGCACGCGCGGAACAAGTGAAGTTATTTGACCGCTCGGCCTACGCAGCCCCACGAACAATCTGCTCCTCCCACCGACACCGCGTCGCATTCCACCACCCGGCGTACGAATCGACCCGTCTCTTTGAAATTCCTGCGTTTGATTGCGATTCAGGTGGTATCGTCCACGGACTGGGACTCCTGCTATGTGGTATCCTCGCCGGTTCGGCCTGGAATGGATGGCTGAGCGAGACGAAGGGCGGGGAGAAGATAACGGAAGCTCTTGATGACGTCCTCCTCAAGCCGGACTACTACTTTCACCTACCACACCCACACCCGGACAGAACGGAATCATCATCATCATCTTCATCTCCTTTCACCCCTTACAAATGGCCTATCGTCTTCAGACTCGACGATTTCCCCTTCCCACACGATAATCCCCCTCCGGGCTTCAGCTTTGGTTGTCCCTCTGACCTTCCCTCCTCTTACGTCTCCACTCCATCTATCTCAAGCATGTCACAAGCAGTTAAGGATCGCGATGTGGTCTGTCGGCTAACCGGGTGGGAAGATGGTCGGGAAACTGCTCATATTATTCCTCGCTCGGCGGCCGATTGGTTCAACAGTCAGGAGATGGATCGATACAATATCAGCCAAAGCCTCACCGGCGCGAATTCCATCGACGACTTGGCAAATGCTGTCGTCCTACGCCAAGATGTGCATACTGCGTTCGACAAAGGCCTATTCATCTTCGTCCGGAAACTTGGCCTCTGGGTCCCGCATTTTCTCTCTCCCACTCGCGATCTTGGACCGAAATATCACAACACGCCTATAGAAATGCCAGCCATAGTCAGTGAAGCATTCATCCTTACCAACATCGCGATAGCCATCTTCAAGCACATCCCGAACTTTCTGGTTCGCGGCGAAAAAAGACTTGTGAAGGTGAAGAAGACGCCTCTTGCCTACGACACGCTTGAGTTAGATGGCAGCGAGTTGCGGGAGATGCTTGGCATGTCGGAACCTGGACGCAGTCGTAGCTCTCGTAGCCATCGAAAACGGCCCAGGGACGATCTTCCTCAGCCAAATGACACCGACCAGTCATACAAACGCCGACGGGCTTTCGCGAAGCCTCAGATGGAGAGATCAGACACTCCGGCTCTGACGGCCACACCGACGGCCACAGACTCTTCTCACATGGATGGATGCCCACAAGCCGGCGACGGGAGCGACGATGACGCTATCAGTCGACTCCGACGAGAAGCACTACGAGAGCAACGCGCCCAGAATGACTCTCTCAAACATTGCGACTATGATGCCGAGGAAGCCAGTGGTCCGAGTGCCAGACGCAGCATTTGCATCGAATGCCTCGGAGCCGAGATCCGCGAGTAGCGAGAACCAGCCTGTTCACCGTCAATACTGCAGCCTTCAAAGTCAATAATCTTCACAGCACCATCATTGCCAGTTAGAATCTGGTTGTGGAGCGCGACATCAGCATGGATAATGGCACAGTCATGGATATACTGGTAGCCTCGAGCAGCGTCCACGAGCCAGCCAAGCTTTGTCTGAATGGTCGTCTCATTAACGATGTGAGGTTAACAGAGTGTCCGAAGAGTCTCACCGCGTTCGAGCACGATAGAGCCGTCTGGTCGGGTGTCCAGTAACTTGGTAATGTTGGGATGAGTGCCAAGCCGCTCATAAGCTCGACATTCAACTTCGGCCCCCTCGCTATCATGGTATTCCTTGAGAATCCTCCGGAGGTCAATTCCGTAGACGATGCCTGACTTCCCGGCAGCCAGATATGTTAACGTCTCCGAGGTGGTGCTGGTCGTTGTTGCCCCGTCCGTGCTGTTTGAGGAATGACATCTTCGGACGAGTTTGGTGTAAAGACGTCGTAGGATAAGGGGGAGGGACAAGAGAGAGATCGCAACAAGAAGCTGAGGTTTCCAGTTGAACGTCGCCGCGGAAGAGAGCGTTCGGAAGAGCCCTCTGAGCATTTCGGGCGCAAAAGATGAGATCAACAAGGCGAAAATCGTGATCCCAAAGGTAATTCATTAGGATTAGGGGACAACGAAATGGTAGGGAATAATAGGAAGAAGGATCGGGAGCCAGAGGAGCCCCTGCCGGTGTTGCGACGCGAAAGTCGGACCGGACCGTGTTCCCCACACAGCTAAGCGCCGCATTAGGGCCGCCAAGGCCACCATGTCTAACGGAGTATATTGAATTGAAACCCTCACGTCAGCATCTGCCGGTCGCTGCAGTCTGAACATGATAGAATTCTGGCGAGCGCAAGCGCGGGAGATATCAAATCAAAACAAGCCTCTAGACTTAAGTTACCAAGATCGAAATTCTGTCATGGCGACATATTTTTGAAGGCAAACTACAGGGATGTTAACGAGAGAGCGTTTGGAGAATGAGTATCCTTGTATTGAATTATATTGCCCATACGACGAAAATTCCGGCTCAGGCTCGTATACCTCGACGGCTGCCTTACCTCGGAGCGGGATGGATGGTGTTCCGTTTGATGATCTTGAACGCGACACTCGCTTTGAAGAACGACAGTGTTACGTATCGCAGTATACATCACAATAATAGCCATCCATATCGAAGCCTTCCCCGTATTGTGTATTTCCTGTAGCATGAAAAGCAGCCAAAGCTAGGTATTAACAGTAATACATTCATTCTTTGACAAGAACTATGCGACCCGTCACTTTACCACCACGAAGTAGTTGCATAGCTTCGTTGACTTGATCCCACGGCATCGTAGTGACAGAGTATCTCTCCAATTTTCCTTCTCTAGCCAGTCTCGTGACCTCTTGTAAATGCGCCGGATTGCCCGTCAGGTTGCCCATGATCGTCAACCCGGAGAAGACATTCTTCACCAATGATAACTCAACCGAACCACCCATGATTCCAACTTGAACCCACTTCGCGCCCTTTGCCACAATCGAGTATGCCATCGTCGCTGTTTTGGAGTTATTCACAAAGTCAATGATTGCCAGCAGAGGCCCGCCCGCCGCTTCTACGATCTCCTTGGCCGCATCTGCCCCAGAACTGTTCACTACCTTTGTCGCCCCTGCTTTCCGAGCCGCTGCGAGCTTCTCGTCACTGATATCAGCCACAACAATGGTTTTGTGCCCGTATGTTTTGAGCATAGCGATTGCAGCCAGCCCGAGGCCTCCAGCGCCAATAAGCAACACCGGCTCCTCCGGGTCCAGCGGCATGATATTGTCAACAGCGCTCAACGTCGTCAGACCCGAGCATCCAAAGGTGCAAGCAACGGCCGGATCGACATCACCAGGATCCGCAAGGTACCTTGCATGTGGTACAAGGACGTATTCAGCGAACCCGCCATGGTTTTGCACTCCTAGACTTTGCTGAGCTGCGCACATGTTGTCCTCCTCGCGTGCACACCGCTTGCAGTTCCCGCACCCGACCCACGGATACACCGCGCGGCGTGCGCCAACAGGCACCTCCTCCCGGTTCGCATCGGGGCCGACCTTCGCAATATCGCCGAGAATCTCATGCCCCAGGGCCACTGGAAGTTTCATTCCGCGGTCTTTCATGTTCAGTCGCCTGCCGCCTCCGAGATCATAGTAGCCCTCCCAGAAATGTAGATCGGTGTGACAGACTCCACAGTGGGTGACCTTGATGAGAACTTGAGTTCCTGTGGGTTCTGGCATGGGCTGTGTGATCTTCTCCAGCGGCTTTTCCCAGTCCACGAGAGCCCAGATGTCCATATTTTCGGTCATAATGGGCGTTATGTGGTTCCTTCTGTCGCATAAGAAATGGATCCTTTGAAGAGTGTCAAGCCGTAAGCTGATATATCCGACACCGGCCTTGGCAACTTTGGGAGGCCTTGAATGAGTAAAATTCTCCGAGCAACTCACTTGATTTGGGGTAATTTACTTACCTTAGGCGTCCCGTCCCGTCCCGTCCCTCATAGTGTAATTTACACGAGCTTCTTGAGAATGAATATACTTCTGGACTAACTTCCATGTAGCCTGTCAACCCGCCTACCTGTAAATTCATGACAGGTCATGTCTGATCATACGCCATTCCTTTTAATTACTCCCTGGGGATTCACGCATGTTATACATTCTATATTGTCCTCAAAGCTTTGAGCTCTTCGATCTCGCTATCTGATCTTCCAAGCTCTCTAAGAATTTCGACAGCATGTTCACCTAGAAGTGCTGGCCTCCGACGTATCGATGTTTGCGTGTGACTGAATTTCACAGGTGGTCCTTGGAATGCATTAGCTAGCAAGTTTGCTTTTGCTTTGTGTTTTCATCATATCATACCTATTAATTTCAAGCTTCCATTTGTTGCAGGCTCGAAAGGGATATCCCGGACCATGTTTCTGGCTTCCGTCTGTGGGTGCCCAAAGACCCTTTCCATGTTATTGATTGGTGCATAGGGCATGCCGCTACCGTCGAATATCTTGGTCCATTCATCTGTCGACTTGGACTCAAAGACTTCGTTTAAGATGGGAAAGAGCTCATTGCGGTGCTCGACACGATCTGTGTTAGTCTTGAAGCGCGGGTCATCGAGCAGGTGCTCGACTTGCAGAAGCCGACACAGGATCGTCCACTGCTTCTCGTTTGTGGCGCCGCAGTAGAAATAGAGATCCTTGGTCTTGAATGCGTCGTATGGGAAAATGGATGGATGCTGTGCGCCCCAGCGCTCGGCTTTGAGGCTGTCAGTGCATGAACTTACAACCTTGTTAAGGCGAGATAGAGTGCTCACCTTCAAGCCCTAAGTTGAGCCACGACATGCCAACGTTGATCAGTAGGGCCACCTGCGACTCAAATAGAGAAGTGTCAATCTTTTGTCCTCGTCCAGTCCTATCCCGAGCGTACAGCGCCGCAATGATAGCACCATGGAGAAACAAGCCCGTTGACATGTCAGTCAGGCCAAGACCCGGCTTCACGGGAGGGCCATTACGTTCACCAGTGATGCCAATCAAGCCAGCATCGGCTCCAACGATAGCATCGTAGCCAGCTTTCTTCGCGTCCGGTCCCGATGCACCATAGCCTGTCACAGAGCCCATGATGATCCTCGGGTTGACCTCAGACAATACATCATACCCGATCTTAAGCTTCTCCATGGTCCCTGTTCGGAAGTTCTCCACCACTACATCTGACTTCTTCACCAGCTCTAGAAAAATATCTCGCCCCTTGTCTTGCTTCAGGTCTATGCAGATCGACCGCTTGTTTCTATTGATCGAGGCATAGTAGTTCGACATCGGCCCAATGCCGGTCTTCCAAGCCTTTTTCTCACCTTTAGCTTGAAAATGCCTAGTGTCGTCGCCTTTTCCCACGTCCTCAATCTTGATCACTTCTGCCCCGTAGTCACCAAGGATCTGAGCACACATTGGTCCTGCGAGGACTCGCGACAAATCAAGGACTTTGATTCCTGCCAAGGCGCCTTTCGGTTCTTGTCGGAGGTAGTTTGTTGAAGACAGCCATCGCACTTGTCGTCGACTACAATGCTGCCAGTGTTGGGTTTCAGTCCTACATATGGCCTTTGCAGTCGTAATGCCTGCATGACTTTTGGCCACTCTTAGCAATTCGGCCGCATCCATGTTGAAAGTCTTGTTCGTGTTGCTTCCTCCATCGGCTTGCTTTAGTCACGTTGATCAGGACCACAGCTGTGCAGTAGGCCCTTCAGCATGTTTTATGAACGGCTGCAGATAGCTTGTGCCATTCTCAATAAAGCCAATTCCATGCGTCGTGAGCACAAGGCTTCCTAGGCTTGAGGTCACGGCAAAGAGCAGGTCTCGGGTGTGGAGTGTAAGTGAGAGTGTTAGCCGGCGCGATGCCGAACTGCCGAAAAAATGGTCCACCAAAACCTTTCCTAATTACCACTGCATTTGGATCCATTCATCGTACGGACAACTACAACAATGTAGGAATGTTGCAAAACGTGGTTGATTGGTTGCAGTGACGAAACCACAACACTTGCAAGCATTGGGAGACATCTGCACTGGGCCACGAGTACAGAGCGCGCGCGCGAGAGAGCGAGTATGATTGTGCAAGGATTGGTTGAGAAAGTTGGATAGAAGTATACGAAGACGATTCTCGCACGTGCTCGCCAATGCGAGAGAAAAGGCCGATTGCACAACAAACACATGAGAGCTATGATCAGCTCCCAAGCCTACAATCTCGAAGCAGCGCAGAAGCCTCCTGAACTGGTTTGTCCGAGGTAGTTGATGAACTTGCACAATTCATCATCAAGCCATATCTGTCAGCAAAGGCCTGCTGCTACGTGAGGCCCGGCCTTTCCCTACCATCAATGTCGACGGCGCAAGAATGGCGAACCATCAAAGCGACCTGCCTATGCGGCGCCGCCAAGCATGAAGTCACTCTCACTCTGCCCGAGGCTGCACTTCCAATACCAGCCGCCTTCTGCCACTGCACATCGTGCCGGCACATGAGCGGATGCCTATGCGTCACCAGCATACCGTTACTGTCGGACGACGAGTACGCACCAGCAAAGGAGCTGCTTGAGAAGCTGACACCGTTTGACTTCTCCAAGAATCGGATCACTCATTATTTCTGCCTGACATGTGGAACGCATATGCTGGCCCACGTCTTGCCAAGAGACCAAAACAATCGCGTCGGAAGATGGTTTGCCATGTGCGGCACACTCGGAAATGCGGAGGGTGTCTACTGGCCATGCCATGAGTACGTCGCAGATACTGTTGATGGCGGGATTGCGAACTTTCTGCGTTCGGTGGACGGTAAGCTAATTGAAAGCTGGCCTGGGCATGCAGGAAAGGTGGAGCAGCTGCACCTTCCGTGGCAGTCTGCAGACCTGTCGCCAATTTCGCAGTTGTCGAGCAACAGGCTACATGCTCACTGTAAATGCAGCGGCATTCAGTTCTGGATCGCTCGTCCAGCTGATGGATCGAAGTATGTGACAGTGCTTTGCACATGTGACTCCTGTCGTCTAGCTAACGGTATGGAATGGTTCGTCGCAGCGTCAGCACATGTACCAGCTGGTCAGATATCTCTCGACGATAATGGCGTCGTCTGCTATGATGCAGGTATGGAATTTGGTACTTTGAAGACTTATCACTCTTCCCCAGGTGTTAGCAGAGGGTTCTGTGGCGTCTGTGGCGCGACTGTGTTTACTGCCACAGAAGGAACGGACATCATCAGGGTTGCGGTAGGCTTGTTAAATGCGCCCGAAGGGTCGATGGCAAGAGCCTGGTTGGATTGGCCTTTAGAGGAATTGAATCTCTTGCAAGACGATTATCTACGAGCTAGGATTTCGACAAGGACGACAGAAGGCCCTTCCAAGAATTCTGAGGCGGGATGATTACACACTGCACCTGTACTATAGCGTTCAGTCGAATGATATTTCAAGGAAGTGGTTAGGCAAGCAAATGATGCGCGGTATGGGCTGTGGTCCGTCAGCGAGTAGCATCAGCAACTGCCCGCCCACTTTAAGTCAAAAGATGCTCGAATTGCCATGTATTCAGTACCTACTAGGTAGGCATGGTCGGAAGTATCTCACCGATGCTTACATAACAAGCTTCTCCAACTCCCGAGGTCCCTCGGGAACGTCTCTTCCTCTCCTTAAGCGTAACTCGAATGCAAATCTACAGAACTACCAGGAATTGTTGTACGTTTACGGGCTTCGGCGGTTGTGAGAGAATGGCCCTTGGGCAGTATACAAAATTCCTCCCATGATTGTGCCACCAGACTTCCAGCTAGAATCGTTGGTAGAGGTGTGCTTGCATCATGGCGATGCCGGCCCGACTAGTGTCTAGCGCGGGCTCCAGCTCACGAGGAAGACTGTTCCCTACGAGAAGCACTGCAGCTCTAGTCACTGGCAGAAGACATGTCCATGCACAAGCTCAAGAGTACCTACAGTCAAACCAGCCCGACTGGACAGAGTCACAACGCACAGTCCGCGAAGCAATAGCCAAGATCTGCTCGCGCTATCCACCAGAATACTGGCTCAAGAAAGACAACGAGCACTCCTTCCCGCACGACCTACACAAGGACCTCGCCAAAGACGGCTGGCTGGGCATCTGCATGCCATCAGAGTACGGCGGTTCGGAGCTTGGCATCTCCGAAGCCGCCGTGATGATGCAGACGATCTCCGAGTCTGGAGCAGGCATGGCGGGCGCATCTTCAGTGCACATGAACATCTTCGGCCTCGAGCCGGTGGTCAAGTTCGGGACCGCGGAGCAGAAGCGGCGCTGGCTTGTGCCGCTGATCGAGGGCAAGGAGCGGGCTTGTTTCGGCGTGACCGAGCCCAATACGGGACTGGATACGTTGAAGCTGCAGTCTCTGGCGGAGAAGAAGAATAACGAGAACGGTCGGGGATTTTACTACACCTTGAAGGGCTCGAAGATATGGACGTCGACGGCGCAGATTGCTGAAAAGGCTTTGATGCTGGTGCGGACGACGCCGCTTGACCAGGTCAAGAAAGCATCGCATGGCCTGTCGCTGTTCTACACCGATCTCGATCGGTCGAAGGTGCAGATCACGGAAATCGAGAAGATGGGCCGAGCCGCTGTCGACTCGAATATCATGTTCTTTGAAGACTGGACGGTCCCCGCCGACGACCTGATCGGCGAAGAAGGCAATGGGTTCAAGATGATCATGCGCGGCATGAATGCGGAGCGCGTGCTTATCGCTGCAGAGGCGCTGGGACTTGGCTATGCCGCCTTGCGCGCTGCCAGCATCTACGCCAACGACCGTGTTGTCTTTGGGCGGCAGATCGGCAGGAATCAAGCCATACAGCATCCCCTGGCTGAGTCGTGGATGAAGCTGGAAAGTGCGCGTTTGATGGTTTATTTGGCTGCGAGGATGTATGATCAGGGACATGACACTGGTGAGTATGCGAACGCGGCGAAATACCTCGCCGCCGAGGCTTCTTTTGAAGCCTGTGAAAGAGCGGTGCTGGTCCATGGTGGTATGGGCTACGCCAAAGAATACCACGTTGAGAGATATCTGAGAGAGGCTATGCTGCCTAGGCTTGCCCCAGTGAGCAAGGAAATGATCTTCAACTATATAGGCGAGAGGGTGCTGGGGTTACCACGCAGCTACTGAAAGTGGATGGAAGCGGAGCACAATCGAGCTACTACATCGACGAAGTAAAAGGCTAGCAAGCTGGTCGTCTACAACCTCCTCTAACCTGGTCAAATCAGGAGAGCCAAAAGGGTCCCCAAACCAATTCATCGCCAAGCTAGACGTTCCACAGAAAGCAGAGACACTGTTCATCGACATTACTTCCGCAACTTGGTCGAAGCAACCCCATCCGCCCTTCCCCCTTCACGACGGAAGTGCATCCTTCAGACTCTGAGTCCAACCAAGGTTCCCTGCACAAAGCAAAAAATTAGCCTCGATCAGCGGGGCCCGCTCCGCTCCCGCCGGGAAACGCCCCGGTGGCACCTAGTCGTGCAACTGCAAGCAGGGGTAGAAGAAATTCCCGGCCCGGCCCCATCTGCCTCGTGCTTGAACTCCATCCAGTACAAAACGCGTCCGTTCACGCATGCCGTTTTTGCCGAAAGTTAGTTGACGTGTTTCTTCCCCATCTGGTAGCGACAGTAGTCATGTACGGTTTCCCGTCGTCTTTTTGAGACACCGGTTCTGAAAGTCGCGGAAAGTGGGGATTCGCGAGTCATCAGCCATGGGGGATTATAGCGGAACAGCTCGATTGTGTGTGTTACGGGTGCCATTCTCGTAGACAAACTTGAATTCAAAGAATGGATAATCCTCATGATGGGCTCTGGAGGGGGGGGGGGGGGGTTGAGGGGAAACAATACGTTTTACTCAAAAACGGACCAGGCAAGCTTTCGCCGAAGTTGGTCCAAAGGAAATGGTGATCTACTTTGTCGCTAAGACGGTGCCCCGAGCTTTTCAACATTCAACCTCACGACGTTTTGCAGTTAAGTCGCTATAATAGACCTTGTGGGCGTTACAGCAGCAGCAATACGGTCTAAAAGATAAAAGTCATGGCTGGTGGCAGATGTTCAAAAATTGGGGGGCCATCCTCCTCGAACAGAATACTCCGTCCCCGATACCTTCAGAGCCAAGACGAGAGTACTCTGTCAGAAGAAGACAGCATGCGCAGAGAAGCAACCCCTTTAAACAACCCCCCCTCTCTTCTTTAAACTAGAACCTTTCCCTCGAGAAGAGAAAAAAAAGAGGAGGCCTAATTTTTTTTCATTTCCAATATCATATCATATCTCTTTCAAGAACCCAACCTCAATCAGCCTATCTATAGGAACATTCAAATTGGCCATTTTCGTGCGTGTATTCTCCCGCATCCACAGGAAGATCTGAAGCAACGTCCGCCGCACCACGTTCGTGCCTTTTTTGATTTTCATCTGCTCCTTGCCGACGATGTACAGGACTTTGTGGCTGAACGCACGGTCGAGGTGCGCTCGCTCGCTGGCTATACTGTTGTGTCTGGCTTTCCTTGCCAGCACGTCTTCTTCGTCTTCTTCTTCTTCAGCAGCAGTTGCAGGTGCTGTTGTTGACTTTGTCTCGTTTTCGGCCTCGGCCTCGGTCTCGGATCCTGTCTCGGTGTCCCTCTCGGGCTTAGATTCTGGATGGTCGATGACTCCCGCTCTTGCAGGACTCGATCCGCGAAACTTGTGCTGGTCTGTGAGGAGATAGTGCGAGATTTGATTGTGGACGACTGCGGCAAGGTCGGGCGTGATGACTTCGTCGTTGTAGCCGTAGCGGACGACGAGGCGGTAGCAGTTCGGCACGGCGAGGCGGGACACGGTATGTCGTTCGTCTGCGGGGACGGTGGGGGATTCCAGAGGCCGCAGGTGGAAGAAGACCATCACCTCCGGCAGGGAAGTCAGCTTGAGGGCGAAATTGCTAAACACGATTGGTGTGGTCTCTCCGGCCTTGTCGAAGAACATGCCAAACCCTTTGATTTTGCTGATTGGCGTGCCGTCGAATCTGTCTGCGAGACCGAGCTCGTGGTGGCCGTTGTGTTTGATGAAGTGAGATGTCGGGAATCTGTCTTCGGCCTCGGCGAACCATTGCTGTTCTTTGCCGTACCGCCACACGAGAAACACGCATGCCAGAACTGCTGCGAGGGTGATGGTGAACCAGGCGCCGTGCGGCACTTTCGTCAAAGCGGACGACAGAAACGCTCCGTCCATGCTCGCCATTGTCAGCCACGGGAACAGAACTAGCCACGGACTCAGGCGCCAGACTGTGATGGCGACCAGCGACACCATGGCGGTATCGAAGAAGGTGACGAACATGACACACACGCCGTATGCATTACCCAGGCTGGTGGTGTTGTTGTAGATCGAGGCGATCAGGATTGTCCCGATCATTAGCAGCCAGTTTGCAAGCGGGACGTAGATTTGGCCGTGAAAGATGGGCGACGTATGGACGACTTTGAGCTGTGGGAAGTACGACAATTTCATGATCTGAGCCAAAAGTTGAAAAGTGGCAGTGATGATGGCCTGAGACGCCACAATCGCCGCCAAAATGGCAATGATGAGTGCGGGATAGATCGTGCCAGGAGGGGCGGCTTTGAAAAAGGGATTGTCGTAGGCATCCGGGTGCACACTAATGTAGGCGGCCTGTCCAATGTAGGCTAGAAACAGGCAAGGCAGGCAATAGCAAAGCCAGCTGAGCTGGATAGCTCTGCGAGTGAAAGCGCCCAAGTCGGCAAAGAGTGCTTCTACGCCCGTGAACGCAAGCAGCACGCCGCCAAGCTGACGCCAACCCTGCTCTTTGTTACGAATGAGAAACTCGAATGCATATCCCGGGTTGAAGGCTTTGAAGACGCTCGCATCGTACTTGACCAGGTTGTAAATGCCAAAGGCAGCATTGAAGGCGAGCCAGATGATGACGATAGGGGCGAAGAGGACAGTGATCTTGGTGATGCCCAGCGGCTGGATCAGAAAGAGGACGATCAGGATCGCATCAGTGATCCCAATGATAGCACCCTTGGAGAGAGACGGATCGACGACCTCGGCGCCTTGGACAGCACCAAGAACCGACTGAGCGGGTGTCAGGACGCCATCTGAAAGGACCATGGAAACGGCGAGAACTCCGACGACTTTCAGAAGGCCACGAGCGAACTTGCTCGACTCGAGACCTTTGCGCATCTGTCTCCCGGCAGTCTCGAGGTCGCCTGACTTCCACCGGCTCATGCGGACGAGTGACGCTTCTCGCGGATCACGGTGGGTAATGTTCATGTAGCGAGTGAGCATCGCGTAGGTACTGAATGTACCGCCTTCGCCGTCGTTGTCGGCGTGCAGGATGATCACCACATACTTGACCGTGACCATCATGATGAGAGACCACAAGATCAGTGACAAGACGCCAACAAGATCAGCCTTAGTGGGTGGTGAAGAGAAGGTGGATGAGTAGACGTAGAGGGGCGAAGTGGCTATGTCACCGTAGATGACGCCAATGCTTTGGTACGCAAGCCAGAGGAGCATCTTGCCGCTGAAAATCTGAGCTTGTTTAAGGTCGCCATCTTTGAGCAGTCCAGGATCCTCGTCGGTGCTGCGTATACTGGACCAGGATGCCTGCAGACGAAGATCACGCGAGGACGTCTGGCGACGAGATCTGATGTTGTAGATGCCGTCATCCTGACTTGCCGCGGTCGATGATTTCCTAAGGACAGGGCCGGTATCAACGGCCGTTGTCTCGCCCCCGGCATATCTGGGGTGCTCATCGTCCGCAATCTTGATGGTAGCCATGATCTTTTAAGTTCCCCTCAGCAGCACCGAAAGCTCACAACTCGAGGAGAATAGCAGAGCAAGTGCAGCATTCTCTCTCCTCATATGCCAACGCGCAATCTACCAGGCTTTGCACAGCCCCGGCCAACAGTGGTGCGGGTCATGTTCACGAAGCTGCTCGAAGCTGTAAGCCACATGTTAGCTAGCAACGTGGGCAAGCAGGATATGAAATGACGCAGCACATGTTAAAATGCACTCCAGTGATAAGTGACGCAAAACACACGGGAGGCATGAGGAAATCATGACGCGACCACGTCTCAAAGTGAGTTGCGTCTAAACCAACCTCTTGTCAGTCAAGTGCGCTGCAACATCACTGGCCGTTCCGATAAACATTCAGCCAAGGGGGCTGAGCTGATCAAGCATGCCTTGCATGGCGCTATGTGACTTGTTTTGCGCAGAGTATTGAAAATGGCAAGAGGCTTTCAAGCTAAGCAAGTCGGTTTTTTGAGGTATTTAATATGATCCAATGAAACATTTTTGGGTCACATAGTCACATTCAATTTGGGAACGTTCGTCTCGGTCTCTCCCGCTTTTAGTCTACATAGGCGCGAGAGAGTACTCCCGTACCTTCTTAACTACTTGTTCGCTTCTGATCTGCTCACCTCATGTTCCGTGCCTGCCCGTAACTTCTCTGACAACCTACGTCCTGCCAGAGTGCGTGGGTGCTTTTCCAACCTAAATCTTAGGCTAACCAGTAGTACGATTGAAGCATGGCCGGTTGAAATTTTGAATCGCTGCGTACTGTGTAAAGCGCGACTACAGTGGGGTATAATAGCTGCGTTTCTGTCTTTTCAAATGCATACATTCACAGTACCAAGCCCCCAATGGAAGCTGCTATCGCGATAACTTTTTGTAGATCTGCTTCGAAGCACCTTTTTAAAGTCTTGCAGCTGTTCCAGGACTGCGATGTTCATGAGAGTGCATGGCAGCTTGAGAAAGTGGATGATGCAGATCAGGAACTTTCGTTAGATCGAGAGGATGGGTTGCCGCCGTTGCCTCCAGCCCAATCTCATGTGGCATCGCGCCGCGGGGGTTGAGCTGGAGATGGAGGTGCCGATCTAAGCCCCCACGAGTCAAAGCACCAGAGGGGGCGTTTGTCCAACAGCCAGTCGCTACTACTACGTTTCTTTGGCCATTGCAATTTCGTCGTCCCTCTGGCCCTTGATCAATGCCCACGACCTGACTTTGGCAGGCAGGCAATTGACGAGCCACTCCTGCACCTCGTGCACAGGGTAAGGCATGATAGCCACTGTACTCGAGCCGACACGAGCGAGGGTCGAGCGGGCCACGGTGCGCGCAGTAGGGGTGCGGAGGGAGGTCTTGATCGAGTGGCCGCCCGACTGGGCCGAGCCGATGCCGACAGAGTGGACGGTGATGTCGCAGTTTTCCGTGACGAGTTCGTTGTGCAGCGCCTCCGAGAACGCGTTGATGTAGCCCTTGGCGCCGCTGTAGACGGTCAGCAGGGGTATGCCCATCGCGCCGAGCGAGCTGATGTTGAGGATTAGCGCGGGCTCGTTGCGCATCAGGGTAGGCAGGAGCGTGCGCGTGAGCTTGGTGGCGAAGCCGGCGTTCATGCTTATCACGGCGTCGATCTCCTCGAATGTGTACGCTTGCAGGGGCATGTAGACTGTGCGCAGGCAGTGGACGCCGCCGACGTTGTTGACGAGAACGGTCAGGTGGATGTCTCCGATGGAGGCCAGGAGCGAGCTGAAGTCCACTGGCTTGGAGGCGTCAGCGACCAAGATGCGCGTCTGCGTACGTGGGAAGTCCCTGGTCAGCTCGCCGGCGACCCGATTGAGCTTCTCCGGGTTCCGGCCGTGGAGGACGATGTTGAAGCCCTTCGCGGCTAGCTCTTGGCAATAGGCATATCCTGTGCCATCGCTGGCGCCGGTAACGAGCGCCCAGGAGTCTTTGTCTTTGCGCAGAAAGCGCGTGAGGGAGGAAGGCCGAAGATAGCGGTACAGCACGTTTGAGGCACGAAGCAAGCAGTACACTGCCGTTGCTGCCCCTAAGGATTGCAAGGCAGGGCGCATGAGAGCCAAGTCAGGTGGCCAAGTCATCGCATCTGATGTCTTGTCGTGGAGAGCAATATCAAACCATCAGTGGTGTCAAGAAGTCATGAAGTAGTTGAGTTTGAAGAGGCTAGAAGTAATTGAGTCTAAACAGCCTGGTACACCTTGAGCCTTTCGAGGTATCGAGTATTTCGCATCAATGTGACCACCCACCTAGATACAGTACGAGGCTAGTCAGTCGAGCGATCGCACCTCAACAATCTGTCTGTCGGCTTAAGTACACAGTTCTCAGTTCTGGTTCTTGCAGCATGGCTGTGAAAATCGATAAAGTTTAGTCCGGCAGCCCTTGATTGTGCTTTCATTCAAGGATTGAGTGTGCAATTGAAACTTGCTTCTTTGCTTCACATTGTCATACATGTCAATAACAGAGCCTAGGTTCATGAGTCGTACATAGATAGGGTAGCGGCGTATGTTTTTAGTCCGTATGGTGGATGGAACATTTTATTGGACTGTTATCACAGTAGTCTAAAGCCAGTAACTCCAGAAACCTATTTGAGTCGCCAGATATCGGCTCAGTCAAAGACAACTCAAATTCAGCCTAGAGCTACGAGGCAAAGCAATCGGAAAAATAAGCACTCATAGTAGTCTTTGAAGTTTTGCATTTCTCAAACAACGCTGATGAAGTTGTTTTGTGCGGTGCGTACAGCATCATCCACAACTTGATTCAAAGCACACAAGCACATTTTACTGCTCCGACGCCGTAAAATCTGTCATCCATCACAGTCAACGCCAGAACGGAAGTCGCATCCACCTCACTCGTGACCTCCGTGTTCTCGTCAAACATTACATAAAACCAGTGATATGAACAATGTACCCTTCCCATGAATGAACAAAAGCAAAGAAACGCTCTCATTCTTTGTGCAAATCGGCACACCTCTGTCGTCGGGGCAAAACGGAAAACTCAGAATCAACAGCGTCTCACGAATGGGTGGCCTGGCAATGGTAAGATTGGCTCATCTACTCTCGTCTGGGAAGTCGGAGCAATATCATCCCCACATGCTCTTCGTCTTTCGATGACGCTCTTCTCGACCAGGTCGCGCCTTGGTAGGACTGCTGGCTTGGCTTCGAGCGCCACTGGTCTCCGGCTGGTAGCTTTCCGTTCTGGAGTGTCCTGAAGGTCGAGGAATGGAGCTCTGATGCAGCGGCGACATGGGCGTCTTCAGCGCACCAGCCATCATTGCACTCGAATAGCTGTGGCGGGCTTCCATGGGTGGCCTTGCTGGGAGCTCTTTTTCCTTGCTTGGCTTTCGCAAGGGGGCATCTGATGTGGCAGGTCGTGATTTGGATTTGGTGCTTTTCTCTCGCTTCAGTACCACCTCGGTCCAGCCCTTGGTCGAAGCCGTCGGCGGAGCAATCGGCTTGCCCACGACTTGCGACAGCGCAGCCATCCACTCATCCTTGGAAGCAGCGTTCTCGGCGTAGAAGTCAATGACCTCACCATTGGCGAATCGAAGTCGGAAACCTTCTTCGACAAACATGTAACCCTCTTCATCCTCGGCAAAGGCAGACTTCCGGCGGCCGCCCTTCTTGGTAGACACTTCTTTCTGGGCCAGGTTGGCTTTGTCATCGATGAGTTTGGCTGCCTTGGCCAAATTGATCGTGGCTCGAGGTTGATGTGTCGTTTCGTGATAGGCGGTCAATTTCGTGCCGACCAATTTGAAAAAGCGTCGTCGCCAGTACTAAGATATGTCAGCTCAATTCTGTTGCGGCATGAAAAGGACTTACTGGGCAGTCTCCACCTTGCTGGCTGAGGTAGCCTTCAAATTCTTTGACCTCAACCTGCTGTTTGAGCCTCTCCTCGGCTTCTCGCATCGCTCGAATCGCACCATTCATGCTCTTGGGCATGTCTTCGTCTTTGGCTCCCTTGGGTTTGGGTACATAAAGCAGCTGCAGTTCAAGTTTTCCGATCTCATATGGCGGTCGTCGTTGCAGCTGCACCACGCCTTTCTTGCTTCGAGAGCTGCCCACCGACACCTCTTCCATGGCCCATTCATTGAAGCACTTGATGTCGACGTTGGATGGTCGACCGTAGGCTTGCTTTTCAAACTCTGCCAGCGACACATATGCACGTGCAAAAGAGCCGTCCTTGGCGACGATGCCTTGAACAAGTTCGTATGCCGAGGGAGGAGTGGGTGGTCTTTTGACGACAGGTGGCTCGACCGGTTGAATGTTGGAGTCCTTCTTCTTTCGAGGTGAGCCAAAGAACCGACCAAAGGCGTTTTGCTTCTTGGGTGAGGGAGGCGCTTTGACAGGCGACTCTGGTCTGGGCGCTGGTTTGACTGGCTCCTCGAGTTTCATTTGCAGGGTCAACTGGAATTCGAGATCATTGAGTACGACCAGCTCAAATTCTTGACCGATCGGTGCGCTCCGTGCTAGGTCCAGCCATGATGTGGTGACACAGTGCAAGCCGTTGTCGAGGGTTAAGGCAAAGTATGTTCGTTCCTCTTCACACTGGTCAGCAGAGATCTGATCCAATCCACGGGGACGCTTACGCTGCGGAAAAGGAAGTTGCAGGTCTTTGACACCGACAACCTTGACGAAGAGTCGACCTCTCTCAGCACCTTCTTCAAACTCTTCGACTTCCTCTTCCGCAAAGTCGTCCTCAGCCACCGCGCCCAAGTCAGGAGCAGCGGCATTTGTTTGCGTGGGGAGCGGTGGGACGGCACCCTCGACCGGTTTCCTCTTCAGGGTTTGTTCAGCATTGACACGGATGCTGCGTCGTCTTGACTTGTTATTCCAAGGTTCGGCAATCCATGCTGGCTGGCTGGTTTTGCGGGGAGAGACAACGACTTGGTTGGGGTTCGAATCTGGTAGAGGCAGGGTATCTGCAGCTCGGGCGGTGGTGGGTGAGCGTGGCTCCTCAACCGAGACGCGCTCTGTGGCCACCACGATCTTCGTGTTGTGACGCATTAAATAGCCTCGCTGTTCATGGGCACTTCTGTCAGTATGGTTTCTTCCAAGCGGGGGGTTGCGAGCACCTGATGGTCTCGGGAGAAGGGGGAAGGGGGCCAATGTCAGCCGACTGCTCGACTCCTTCGAAGCAGGAAGTTCGGCAGAGGGGAAACGGCCATGAAAGGGATGATAGAGATTCCTAAGGGAGGATTCAAACGCTACCTTTTGAGCTTCCAGCACTCGGTCAAATTCCTTTTCGAGACCCAGGCCAAGGTCACCATTTCCTGTGTCGCGGGGGAAATCCAGCTGCACGAGACTGCTGACACGATTGCCGGTTCGCTTCTTCTCAGGCTCGAGGCTGGCAGCGGGATCTGGCTGTGGGGCTTCCACTTCCGGAGTCGGCTGCAGGGACAAGTTCGTGCCAGGTTCGGCACTGGCTGTGTCGAAGGTGATGGATGCCGCCGATCCACGGCTCGAATCGCTTTTCTCAATCGATGACGAGTCGTCGTCCTCGGGTTCGGGGGAGGTTGATTCGGCCACGGGGTGGTGGATGACGGAAGACGGAGTGCTCGGTTCAGACATGGACATTTCTTCTTGACCAAAAGAAGGTCGAGGTGGTTCGAGTTGCTCCTCCGGGGTGAAGGGTCGAGCGATCTCGCTTCGAAGGGCAGCCAGATCAGGAAGAGGTTTCTTGGGAGTGTCCATCTGTACAGGCTCTGGCTGTCGTGCTGGCTCGTCATGCGTCTTTGTTGTGTATTGACCTAGGCCGAGGTCAAACTCCTTCTCCTGACCGAAATCCATGACAAAGGCCGGAAGCGAAAAGTGTTCTGATGAGACGACGGATTTCGTGGCTTGCTGAGCAGGAGACAGGGCACGAGGGGTGTCGACATTCAGCTCGACAGAGGGCTGAATGCTCGACTGCGAATACTGGCTCGCCTCGTCGTCTTCGGCATCCATTTGCGAGCTGGTCTTGCGGTACATTTCCGGGATCTTGTAGAGTTCTTCATCGTCGAGCGGCTCGTCTTTGATGATGACGCTATCGTCTTCGTAGTCGTCATGAAATGTTTGAGTTGGATCTTCTCGCGAGGGAATTGGAACGTCGGGATCTACGCTGGCGGTTGAATACTGGCTGTTCGATCTCGAGAGGTCGTCGTTGCCCGCCCATAGCTGTTGAGTGATCAAGTCACGCGAAAGGCGACGGTGAACTGGCTTGTGTGCTGCGACGGGTTCAGCGACGGGCTCAGCGACGGGTTCGACCGTCGACTCTTGGTCCTCGGAGTCAGACTCTCCGTCTCTGTACTGGTCGCGGATGGGACTCGTGTCCTTGGACGTGGCTCGACGCATTCGACGCTCTCTCTGCACTTCGGCATCCGATTTTTGTGGAGTCGAATCCTTGAGGGCCATCAACTTCAGACGTTCTTCGAGGGAGAAGGTCCCGTTACTCATGCGTCGAATCTCGGCCACGGTCATGCCGGCGGCGGGTGGAGGAGACGGAAGAGCTCGGTAGGAGCCACTTATTCGTTCCAGCGTGCTCGACAAGCTGTCACGACGAGGTGATGGTTTGTCTGCGGCCTTGGCTGGTTGAGGCGGCAGAGGCGGCAGAGGGCGAGTCTGTCCATCAGAGTCCACCGACTGTGCGCTCGACTGATGGGGTCGGGATGAGGTTCGACCAGGATCGGCTTCAGGAGCTGGCGAACCAAGCTCATCGTCAAACACATCTTCCTCGAGCCTGACAAGATCAGTGTTGGCAGTGTCCGGGCTCATGAAGCGCCAGTCCTCTGGCAGGACAACAGGAGTCTTCTCAGTATCTTCCAACGACGCATCGAAGCTGTCATCGTGTGGATCAAAGGAGGAGCTGCGCTCGTAGCTGTACTCTTCTTCCCCTTCGTCTCCAAAGGATTCGTAGCTTCCTTCTCGCGATCCTGACGCGACTGAGGATGGAACTGGCGTAGTCATCTCATACTCGTTGATCTGTGGAGGAGCCTGATCAAAGGTGACGCTCTTTGCGTGTCGATGCAGCCGTCGGCCCTCAGGCAGTTTCTTGTCCTCGTTGTCCTCGTTGTCCTCATCCTCCCAGATGCCGGTAGTTGGGTCAAAGGCCGATCTTCCGAAATGTGCACCCGTCTTCTTCGACAAGGACGATTTGGTGGGAGAAGTCTGCATCTTGCTGGGCGAGAGAGGGGCAATGACATTGAAAGGGGAAGACTCTAGCTTCTCCGGCGGCGAGGCCGTCATTCGAGAGGCCATGTGTTCAGCTGGCCCCTTGTCGGCCTTGCTCGGGCTGCTGGGCATCTCCTGGCTGGCGTTGCTGGTCATACTCGTGTTGAAGAGACCACTGCCCCGGAAAGCATTGCCCTGGAAAGAGTTCTTCAATGGCTTTCCATCCAAGATCTTGGGTTCGGAGGGATCGTAATGGTGCTGCTGCTCTCGAGCGAACATGGCGCTGTTCTTGACTCGCGACGCCTTTTTGAGGTTCTCGATTGACGATCGTTTGGTGGGCGACAATGGGTCAAATGGAGAGCAATTCTCTCTCGAGGGAGACGTTGGATCACGGCCCTGCCAGAAGTTGCGCGGTGAGGCTGCATTGTTGTTGAAGGGCGACGAGGCCGCTGGTGACGAGTCGCTTTGTTTGGACAGACTGTTCTACTCTCACCGTCAGCATCATATCATCACACCAAGCCATATATCAGCCATCAGCCAGCTCGAGGGCCGACTACTTCAAGCGATATCGGTACAGACATACTCGTGGAAAACTAGGAGAATTCCTCCTCAACGCCATCGGACTCAGTTCTGACAGTGGCCGAGTCTGGACAAAGGACATATTCTTGCTCGGCGACGAGTTGTTGTTGCCTTTCTGCACCCGCAATGGAGGCACCTGCGTCCAAGCCTCAGTTAGATTAAACAAGCAGGCAGCAAGCAAGAGCCACTCACACTCACCGATTGTGTGGCCATGCTGAATGGTGGTGGTAGTGGCCGGTCAGACAATGGCAATGTGGAATGATGATCGAGCTCAGACCATGAGACCGACGATGAGGAATGCGAATTCCAATTGCAACACTGCAGGCCAGCTGCCTTTTGCCCTTGAATACTCCTTTACTCTACTACACGCCAAAGTGCGATAGTGTGTTAGTCAGGCACAATGAATGGTAGTGTTGATGTTTGAAACGTGAGTGAGAGGAATCGAAGTTATGCGACCTGAAAAGCGACCACACGAAAGAACTACTATAGTAGTAATAGTAGTAATAGTAAGTAGGACCCCCATTTGTGCACATGCAACTCCCCCATTAGCATGAGCTACGAGGCTAGCGACTCAAAACAACCGGAGCCCGTTGTTGTCATGGGCAACCTCAAATAATCGTGCACGCTAAGCAAAGGCTAAGGCCGCAACGTGCAAGGATATGCCTGGCTTCTCTCAATCACGTGTTCTGTATCAACGTTCACCTTCCGACGCTAACCAGGAAAATCTCCGGTCGCAGCCTTGTCACGAGATCTGGTGTTTTTATGGCCAGCCTTGTGTAACAGCACTTTTATGCTTTCGAGTCGCTGCCATCTGTTCAACTCTCGCCGTCTCCATCAGGCCAGAGCACGTCAACCTGTAATGTCAACGAGGACGCTGTGCCTCAGCTGCCAACTGCGGGCCTCGGTGCGTGCTCTCACTCCCCCATCTCAACCATGGACCCATCAACAGAGGTCTGTGGCTGTTGCCGTCCAGAGGCAAAAGGATCGCAAGAAACCTGCTCGTATGATCCTCGCCGATGATGTGTCGCAATCGGGCAAGCAGAAGCCCCGAGAGAGTCCTTTTGGAGGCATGAATCGCCGCGATCCAGGGCCCCGGCTACGAGCGATTCAGAACAAAGCCATCGAGAAGGCAGGCCAGGTACAAGCCAGAAAACCCAGGCCGGCCAAATATGTGGCCAAGAATAAGGATGATCGTCCTCTCTTCCACGCCCTCAAGATGCAGACGGCCCTCACTCCGCTGGCCTACTCGGCGCGAACAGCCCTACAGGATAAACTCAGCAAGATCACCTCCTTTGACCAGCTGAATCTCCGACTGGATGTGGTGGAAGCCCTGCGAAATCAGGCCCTCGGCTACCTCGAATACATCGATCCCACTCCGGCCCAAAAGCTGGCCATTCCAGCTCTGCTCAGCAGGAAGAACGAAGCCCAGAAAAAGGCACAGAGCAAGACGGGAGAACATCAATACGATAAATTCCTGCTGGCAGCAGAAACTGGGTCCGGCAAGACGCTGGCCTATTTACTCCCCATCATCCACCATATCAAAACTCAGGAGGAGGTGGAGAGGGCCGAGGCCGCAGTCCAGGCAGAGAAAAAGGCCAAAGAGGAGGAGCGACGACATGCCGAACATGTGTTCGATGTAGAGGTGCCCAGCTTGGCCGACAACCAGAATCCAGACGCCACCACCGGCCGGCCGCGAGCCATCATTCTCCTTCCCTCCTCCGAGCTCGTCGATCAAGTGGGGAAAGTGGCCAAGATCATGTCACACACCGTCAAATACCGTTCCGCGGCCATCTCTTCCTCCAATTCTCCAACTGTCATCAAAAGCCGGCTATTTAACCCCAATGGGATCGACATCATCGTCTCGACTCCACATCTGATCTCGAGTATTGCCGAGAAGGAGCCCAACATATTGAGCAAGGTCAACTACATTGTCGCCGACGAGGCCGATTCCCTGTTCGACCGATCCTTCAGAGACACTACCTTGGGCATCATTGACAGATCGGCCCCATCCCTCAAGCAGTTGATCCTGTGTTCGGCCACCATTCCACGGAACCTGGACAAATTCATCGACAATCGCTTCCCCATGATGAAGAGACTGGTCACGCCGAAGCTGCATTCCGTGCCGCGTCGAGTGCAGCTCGGCACGGTCGACATTGACAAAGATCCCTACCGAGGAAACAGGACACTAGCCTGTGCCGACGTGATCTGGCAGCTGGGCAAAGCAGAGCACGACGATACTGGCTCCCATCACCTGGTCAAGCACATCATTGTCTTTGTGAATGAGCGAGAAAAGGCCGAAGAACTGTCAGCCTTCCTCCTCTCCAAGGGGATCGATGCCACCGCGCTCACCCGCGACACGACCGAGGTACGAAGAGGTGACATTCTGGACAGTTTTACCTCGCCCACGAGAATCGAAGGCGAGCTGAAAGACTCCAATGCATACCTTCCCTTCGAGTCCACCCAGGGCCAACAAACCACATCCTTCAAAAAGCTGGCAAATACAAAAGTTCTTGTAACAACAGATTTGGGTTCGCGTGGGATCGATACACTGGCTGTTCGACACGCAATCTTGTATGATGTACCTCACACCTCTATTGACTTTATTCATAGATTAGGCCGACTAGGCAGGATGAATAGACGCGGTCGCGCCGTGGTGTTGGTGGGTGGGAAAGATCGAAAAGATATTGTAAGAGAAGTGAGGGAGGCCATGCACAAAGGACAGGCCCTGATATAGACCGACCGCACATTACGTAATCCAATTTCGTCTTCCGCTCACCCTTACTGTCTCACCCTTGCTCTGAGCGTGATGATGTTCTTTACTGCCGCTATCCACGCGTAGACATGAAATTTATTAGTCGTGCACAAGCCTTTTCTCTCCCTCCACATCACGTGTCTGGTATCTGCCTGAGGCGACAGAGGCCGTCCTTCCATCTGTCTGTGCTCAAGAAAGCACAAAAATCCCAAGGATTCACGACCGAGTCTGAAATGACTTCCAACTGCATGGCTGACACCCCACCATGACTGATCAGCGACAGCAGGTCTTCTTACAGGTAGGTGCGTAATCCTTGCACTCGTTGACGGCCACACCCGCTGACTGCCACGCCAGCTGAAAGCCCCATGCGTCAATCTCAGTTCTGTCACTCTGAAATTTCGAACGAGAGACGCTCCGGTCAAGGATGTGCTGCGAGCCCTCGAAGCAGTCCGAGATGTCCTGCATACCCTTGCCAAGGCCGACCAACTTGACCCCAAGTTAGCCGAATACGCCTTCTTTCCTCTAGCCCAGCAAGTCTTCAACGAGTCCAAACGACTCTCTCCAAGATGTCTCCAAGTGGCCGCCGAATGCGTCACTCTACTCGTCCGCCATGGATATCGTCATGCTCTCCTCCCAGAGCTTGGCAAGCAGTTGCTGATCCTCATGTCGATGCTGGCGGGAGCCGGCCCTAATCCCCAGACTGACCCCGCCACGGACGAATTAAAGGTTGCTGCCTTCAACTGCATGACCGCCGTCACTGAGGCTCTTTCTGCTTCCACCACTGGTGCTGGCGTTTTCGACGATCAGACCACCAGAAATGTGGTGGATCAGTTGGTGTATTTGCTCGTCGAAGCCATCACAGAAAGCGCTTCCGAGGAAGTCCAGCTCTCAGCCTCAGACACATTGTTGCACCTAGTCGTGGCAGTCCAAAATCGAGTCTTCTTAGCCAGCCTGCTGCCAAGGACGGTTTCCTCTCTGACCAAAGCACTCAGGCCAAGCACCAAGGCACGTCGGACACAAAAAGTCCTGGTCAGCAATCTGAAGGTGCTCTATCAAATCATCGAACGTACATTGTCAGACCGAGCTGCTCTTCATCCACACAGCGAGCATGAGAAAGAGGCACTGGGAGAGTCATGGTTGAGAGCTACCGCCACTCAAATTCAAAGCGCCCTCACACAAGTCTGCAAGCTACGGTCCCATGAGCGTGCTACCGTCCGTCGAGCACTGCAAGATCTGTGCGTCATGGTGATTGAGGAGTGTGGAAAGACGCTGGCAGGTTCGAAAGCAGTCATGCTTGAGACCTTGATCATTCTTGCCTCACAGCCAGACGGTGAGAGCGCCCAGGCTATATGCAGACATCTGGTTGTTGCCTATCCAGAGACTGCAGACATGCTCCGAACGAGCTTTGATACATGGTCTCAAGCTCTGCCTCGCCTAATGCAGGCTCAGGATGAACGCCCGAAACAATCCACCCTGCAAAAGCTGACCACGACCTTGCCACTCATAAGCCAATCGACTCTGTCAACCGCGATGATAGACCAGGACTTTTTGCCTCTCCTCGCACACGGCATAACCAACATGATGCAGGATACTACCTCGAGGGCGACAATCGTGCACGATGTGGACCTCTCAATGGATTCTCTAGTTAAGACGAAGCCATCACGAACACGCAACTTTGAAACGTTCTTGCTGGATCACGAATCTCAGAAAGATACCGTGACCGAGTTACGTCGATTGATTACAACACTACGAGAAAGCAATAACCACCTTGCCATTGCTCAGTGGTCTGTTGATTCGGTTGCCGATACAGATGATGCATCAAGGCTAGCTTCACTCTGGCTGGCTCTACAGCTTTTGCAGGAACCCAATTCCAATAATCTTGCCTTGGACGACTTTCTAGTCTCAACCACAACTTCCGACAGTCTCCTAAGCCGCACATCAGTCCTCGGCGATCTTTATGCCACCACCTTTCCACTCCTTTCCACTGTGTTCGAAGAGCAACCAGGGTCAGCTTATCACTGGCAGCTCCAAGCACTAGCCATGGAAGCACTCGTACTCTACGCCCAGACCTTTCCATCAGATACGTATCGACCTGAGCTAGTTGACACGCTCTATCCAGTGCTTGCTTTTCTCGCATCGCCAAATGTCGTACTTCGTTCCCATGCCATGACAGCTCTCGACAAATTGGCTCAGACATGTCAGTATTCCAGCACCCGTGAGCTGCTGGTCGAAAACGTGGACTATCTCGTGAATTCGATTGCTTGGAAACTCAACATCTACTCCTTGACACCCGAAGCACCTCAGCTGCTGCGGATGATGGTCTACATCTGCGGTGCAGAGCTCATCCCGTATCTCGACGACCTCACTCAATCAATCTTCGCCGCACTGGACAACTATCACGGTTATCCAGAATGGGTCGAAAGCCTGTTCTCCGCGTTAAAGTCTCTTGTGGATGTCAGCTCGAAGCAACCGCAGCTGGCCATCACGCAAGGAAAAGATGCACCTCCTAAGCACACCAAACCACGCGCATCAACCTCGACCGTTGCCGACATCCTTTCAGATCTACGTGCTCGCAAACGTCGCAAACTCGACTTTGACAGGCCGGCAGATGAACCGCCGACGTCAGCTCCCCACAGGCCTTGGACAGATGCGCTCGACGGACCGTCCTTCCCGAAAGATGCATCGGCAGAAGATTCGATGCCAAAGTCAGAAGCAGATGATATTGACTCGGAACAGTCTCTCGCGCCAGTGAAACCTGAAGAATCGGACGAAACGTCGTCAAAACTCACAAAGTCACACACCATGCTTCTGTCCATCGCAACCTCGACAGTGCCGCATCTAGCCTCACCGTCTCCCCGCGTTCGGCACCTCCTTCTCGACCTCCTAAACGATATCTCCCCTCTCCTCAGCCGGGACGAGAACTCCTTCCTCCCACTCGTCAACGCCATCTGGCCCGTCATTGTCCCTCGCCTGTTCGCCGAGCAGGACAACGATGAAGAGACGGCATACAACATCGCAGCAGCAGCAGACACAATCGCCACGCTGTGCCGAGCCGCAGGCGACTTCATGTCGAGTCGCGTCGAGGGCATCATGCAGCAGCTGATCAGGATGTTCAAGAAGATCCAGGCTCAAGTCGAAACCCCTCCGAAAGGAAATGCGTCATCAGCATCAGTGTCATCATCAAATAAAGGAGGAAAACAACACACTCCCAACACCGGCGTTCAAAAAACTAAACCTTTGGGCTCAAGCATCTCCGGACCAGTCAGCTTACAAGTCATCCCGCAACACTCTACCTCCGACTCTCTCACTGCTACAGGAGGAACACCCGCAACTCCAGCATCAACAAGCCAAATCACCCGGACGTCCAAATCTCAGATCCTGAGGTCGCTAATCAATCTCCTCCTCGCCATGCTCGGCCACGTGCAGCTGACGCTCGACACAGGCGACGACCTCATGCATCTCCTCCTGCCGCTGATGAGCTACAATCCAACCATCAGAGACGTGTTGACCGTGTACAATGAGGATGCAGTGTGGTTCTGGGATGTGCGAGAACGGATGCAGATGGAATCCGCGAAGCGCGCAGCGGCAGATACGAAGAGAGGTGAGAAGGGTGCGGGAATTGTCGAGGTTGAGGTGGATGTTGACGGCCAGTCCAACAATGACGACGACGACGATCAGGAAACGGATAGAGAGAGGAAGGAGAAGGAGAAAGAGAATGAGGTGCGAGAAAGTATCCTCGGCCCAACACCGAGACTCAGACCGGATCTGCTCAAGTTAGGCTTTCGATTGTTGTAAACTCTCTCGTCTTGCGTTCCTCGCCTCTTGGTCCTCTTTCTCAGGAGGCTAGCAGACTAGCAGGGTAGACATTCGGTGTTTCGAACGTTAATATATGGTCGAATAAATGAATGAACGAATAATGAAAATAAATGAATGAGTGAGCAAGTGAGCAAGTGAGAGCACGAGTAATGAACACATGCCATGTCAACTCATATCATGTCACGGACTGCGTGCTTGCGTGCTCGCTGATTGTGGGATCGTGGGATCGTCCACTATCAAGTGGTGCGAGGTGTGAGAGGTGTGTGAGATCATTAGACAGTATAAATTTACTACTACTACTACTACTACTACTACTACTACTACTACTACTACTACTACCACCACCACCAGTATCATACGGAGTACCATGTCCATTGTAGGTGAAGATACGAAGTACTAAGTCGATAGTTGATGAAGATGTAGATGAAGAAGTAGATGTAAATGAAAGAAGTATGAAAAAAATTCACCATCACGACGGCTGGCTCTGACCGGTGACGGGATCTCGAGCTCTCGCGCCCAGTGAATAGATCGGCGTACTCTCCCAATCGCCGTAGTCCATGAGGACATGCGCCTCACTTGGCATGGATTGTGTTGTGGGCGGCCTATTATTATTGCTGCTTGGTGTTGTCCGTCCTCCTCCTCCTCCTGCTCCTCCCCCTCCTCCTCCGTCCACTGCCATGGTCAAATCGGGTGAATGATCGTTCCCGTACAGCGCAGTAAATTGGTCGAGTTGAGTCCAGTCAATTGCGTTGAGGCTGTCGTTGTTGCTGTCGTCGGTGACGGCGCCGTCCATGAATTGGAAGAATGGGCCAAGGGCGAAATCAATGCCGTAGTCTGGTGGGTGGGCTGTTGTTGTTGCTGCTGCTGCTCCACTGCCTGGAAGGTTTCGTGGGTCAACTTTGCCACGCGGGCCCAAGATGATATTGCTGTTGTCTGCATCTGCATCTGCATTATATTGGACTCCCTCGGGTGTAGACATGGACATGGATTTGTCTGCGTCGCTGCTGGAATTGGCTGCGTCTACTGCTGGAGATGGAGTCCCTGCAGGCTGCCGTGGGGAGTACATGTCTGGAGGCCACATGCCGACTGGGCCAATCACTGATGTCGGCCGTTCTACAAGCGACAAGGGCCCCAGGCTGATGCCGGCCTTGTCATACACCTCCGTTGAGGATTGTTGCCTCGCGACGGCGCCATCTAGTGATGGTGCGTCATGTGCGCGAACATTTCCAGAGGAACAGGTCTTCGTTGAGGTCCTCAACTTACTGAGCATCACCGCCAAGACGGCAGAACCACGTCTTGCTTCTCGACTGTTTTGTGCGAGTTCATTGCAGATCAGCTGCGCCTTGTCCAGCATCTGGAGGATACTCTTGGGCTCGGCAAAGTTCATCCATTCCTCAGAGCTGCCACCTGCGCAGATATGCTTTTTTCGGCTGACTGACAAGGCGAGACACAGCACAACCAAGGCCAGCAGGAAGTCGATGATGGAGAAGCTTGTCAGCATCCAGCCAAATTCTTCGTGAGTGCCTCCTGGCTGGAACTCTGGATAGAGGTCGAGAAAACTGGCACACATGGCCGATGCCATTTCGACACACGTCTTGTAGCTGTAGTCATCCACTGTCATGTACTTTCTGTGCAACACGCACAGAGACTTGCGCCATAAGAAGCACACATTAAGGCGAATTACAATCTCGTATGCCGGGTCGGTGATCGATTGCGATACAGGCCGAATTCTCAGGGGCTCTGGGATGGCTGCAGCTTGTTGTCGTAGCTCGGCATCTAAAGCCAAAACGTCTGCCATTGTCGGGGGAACAGGCGGAAACGAGATTGCGTGGTGGCAGATTTTCGCATACACGTCAACAATTCTGGATTTGACAACAAAATAAAGAACCTGAGTGATATCGGTTTCCGGTCGGGATGGAGGCAGGACTTGCGTATCTTCGTCAAAGTCTGCATCTGGCAGGTTGCTCGGCGGACGGGTATCCCACGTATATGGGGGAATGTTATTTGGGATGCCGAACTGGAAAGCGACCAACAGGTCAAATTGCCTGATCATGGCCCAGGTGCGGCGACGCATCTCAGCTTCGAAGGGAGTGAACTGTTTTGGGAAATTGGACCCGTCCCTGTGGTAGCCCATGAGGTATGCCAGACGGGTCTGGACACCGAACATGAGAGCAACTTCTCTTTGCGGGTCGAGAGAGCTAGAGTATTTACACTGCAGGAACAGTGCCAGCGCCTCAACAACGTACGGCTGTGGTTTGGAGTAATTGCCCAACACCAGGCACTGTCCAGCTGCTGTTTGAAAGCCTTGTCGAGGATGCGTTTTTTCACTGTCTTCTTCATCTGATGATCGGCTCGAGATATTGTTGAGACCAGCAGCAAGGCAACAAAGAGAAAACAGTATCGACACCCAGACGGGATTGGCATTTGGTGGATCCTGCCAGAATTGTTCATACCGCCGCTGAAAGTGCTTCATGTGGAGGAATGGTATAATCATGTACTTGGCATTGAAGTATTGCGATACCCGACGATCGATCTGTGAGCGTGGGGGCAAGTAAGATTTCAAAACGTGGTCAAGCGATGGTGGTCGATGGTCTCCAAACAGCGCATCAGGCTTGGAGTAGTCAATGGCTTCCTCTTCGTATTCGATGGAACCAGACATATCATTCCTGAGTTCGTGGATATGTTGAAGGACTGCTGACCAATGCGTGGATCCCGCATAGGACGCGCCATCCACTGTAGTTCGGGATACTGAACCACCATCTGATGCCGCTTCGAAGGAGACTATGGAAGGATGGTTCTGGGCAGGAGAGGTCTGCTGCTGCTGCTGTTGCTGTGGCGAGTCCACCATACTGCGGACAAGATGCTCGAGATGCTTCAAGCGATCTTGAGCTTTCATGGTTGCTGTTGCTTGCGAATCATGCCTGCGGGTGGTTGGGCCAAGGCTCACCCCCGCAGCATTGGGTTGCTTTCCATAAATGCAAGCATCAGGCTCATTACGCTTTTCACAGCCATCGCATGGATGCGCGCGATTACCTGGGCATGGATTAAATCCAGGTAGTGCATGAAGAGAGGGTCGTACATTTGAGTTTTCTGTTTCGACAGGGCAGGCACGAGACGGGCAGTCGATTACGTTTTGTCACTTTGTCGTTACTGGCATGATGATTCGTGTTCGTCGTGGCTCGCCATTTGTGCGTATAGCTAGAAAGGTCGGCCATTCTGCGGACATTACAAGACAATCATTGCCCTAAACACCTGAGTGGTAAAACGTGTACAACGGTGAATACACGAGGACGAACGAGCTGAGTCGTGCTGGGCAGAGGTCAGATATGCTCACTGGCTAAACTAGGCAGGATTAGGCAGGACTAGGCCTAGAGAGGTGTAGCTTCCTCTCCAATGACGTACAGGATTGGAATGTTAGCCGAACATCATCGAGGCTGCCGTTTGGAGGTCGTAACGCAACTGCCCTGCTGCCTTGTAATGTATTTGTGTGGCTTCAGGCTGGATTATCCACCAAGGTACTCATGATCATCAGCTTTGATAGATTTACAGGTACAGACTCTCAGACATGTTTCGACTTTCTTCTGACTAACAGAAGATGGAGAAATGTTGGAATGGCAAGACTAATAATACGCTAGGACTTTTGCAACTTTGGCCCAGCGCTAGAGCAGAGATTAACCTTTGAACGACCTCCAATAGTGCACCACACGAACATGGTTTGAAAGAAATGTGGATGGTATCTTAGAAAAGTGAGCCTGCTTGCTGGACTAAGCATGTTGTTGTGGGCTATGCGACGTGACTATAAGCTCGTATCTGAAATGTAGACCAAAACAATCGAGTCGTCCAAGTGGGTGAAAACGCCCTTGGCAACCAACACCGCATCACAATTCACTTCGTTGCCAATTGACATCTTCCCTTTCGTTAAACAGGTCAAGATCGAAACATTGAAAAAAGCTGTGGTAGATATATAACACTGTCGGTATTCATGATCAAAAGCCAATTAGCAGGACGCAATGTACTGCCCAGTGCTCACCCACCCCGATGCGCAAAGAGTTGACCCAGTACCCGCCACCCGATGCCTTTCCCTCTGTCTTTTCTGAGCTTTGGTCGAGCGCAGATCCATTACTTCTATGATCGAGCGTTGTACACCTTGTAAAGAGAAGACACAGCCGGCATCCAAGAGGATGGGTTAGTGGATAAATACTGTGAAAGACTGATCCGCAACGCCGAATGTAAGCTCTCTGAGGGTATCATTTTTCCCACACCCACACCGCCATTCCGGTTAACGCCAGCTTGAAGCACCAAGATCTCAACCAGGCCGGCTTGGGCGACGAGTCTCTCTCGTCTTCCAAGCAAGTCGAATCTCATCAGCATGATCAAGCAGATCCTGCTGGGTGACATGATCTTCGATGGACACGCGAACACTGTCGAAAGTGGTGACGTGATTCGCTTCGTCCTTGTCTTCCCTGAGTCGGTGGAACCTCCAACGTTTCACCGAGGGGCTGTCTCCGTTCAGATGTTGACCATCAGTCAGAGCAGTATCTTCGAGAAAACATTCGACTATGCTATCCTGCAGTGGCAACTCCCGCCGTCTCATCGACTCCCAGTCTTCGGGGGAGAGATAAAGCTCGCCAATGCGACTGTAATCCATGTTCTTACCGTGATAAATGTACAGATCGACACGAGCGGGCAAGGCAAAGTAGTCGTCTTGTGGAGACTGATCAGGATCGGTCGGATCGGGGTCGATGGTTTGCCAGGTGATGTGCATTAAGAAATCGACTGTGTTCTCTTCCGGTGGCTTCCACTTCAGGATGTGCGGGTCTGTGCCGGATTCGTATTTGGTGCCCTTGCAGGTGAAGATGAGGCCATCGTTGCCGTGTAGTTGTTTCACCTGTGGAATCGTCTCGTAAAACATCTGACGGAGGTGGTAGCTGGCCTTGGTCTCCTTGTCCGAAATGGTAAAGGCCTGCTGAGCTCTTTTGTCTTCGGGAACACTGCTCATCCAATGTTTGTAGGGTCTGATGAAAAACTCCTTCAACTGGCCTAGGCGTTTGTCGAGCGGCTTTTCTCGAAGATCTTTGCCATCTATTGTGAGCAAGTCAAAGGCCAGAAATTTGATGGTGGTGGAGCCGTCGGGATTTCGATCCTCCACCAGCTCGCCGTCGAGGAGGGTCTCGGTGTGAAACTTTTCGAATCGAGGGTTGTTCTCATGGTGAGGAAAGTGCAGATGATTGACCCAGTAGTAGTCGTTTCGGCGGTCGATCAGATATGCGGCCAAGTGTCGTCGGAAGGGACTGTTGGGATCGTGCGGATCGTCGGGGCGATCGTCGTGGGTGAGGAACATGAGCACGCGCAGGCCATCGGTCTTCTCACAGACATAGTAGTCCTGCTGCTTGAGCTCGGTGATGTGCTGCTTTGCGAACGAGACTGGCTGAGCGCCGGGGAAAGTCTTGGGGTTGTTTCTGTTCAACAGTTTGGCCACCTCTTGTCGGAATTCATTCTGCAGGTCCCAGCCTGCCCACATGCCCCCGACCTTCTCGATCAGTTCCGGCACCTGGTGATCCATATCCTACAGGCTCGATTGAACTTGGGTCTCGTCAAGAAAACCCAAGCAGATGCGACAGGATCAGTAACCAGGCACATTGGACACCGTGAGTGTGAGTCATAGCAGCAATATTCAGGAATGCACTGTTACCGCCGGTCCAATATGGACATTATTCTGAACGAAGGAGGAGCTTATCGACACTCCACCGTTATATAAAGAGGCCTATCTACGCCCGACTTCAACCGCCGAACGCGGGTCGGAGGCTTGGAAGTTAGGTGGAAGATTGGGAGCCTCGCGCAGCCTGATGAGAGTAGTCACGTGCAACACGTGATCAGGCTTCGTTTGTCAGGCTCCGAGTCCGACCCTGTGACATCCCTTCCTCAGGCAGCCAACGGGCGGGACTGGGGCTGGATCCGCATCGCTACTGACAACTGACATCAGGTAAAGCAGACTAGTCATCAGTTGGTCTTTACTTGATACAAGTTACCGATCCCACCACCGCACGAGGTTATTGTTTGCGTCAATCTTTACCGCTTCTTCTGCTTCGTCTTCCTCCTCCTCCTCCCCCTCCCCGCTTTGATTGAACCATCAGGCCTTTCATTGTCTTTGCCATCTCATGGCCTCAGCTGCAGTGGCGCGGCCGACTCATTTCCTCGACCGGGGCTTCTTCTCGGGGCTCGGCATCAAGAAGGAGGGAGCCTTTAAGAAATCAGTCAAGTTGAAGGGTCTGAAAGCGTCGGGATTGAAGAGAAAAGTCGACCCCAATGGGACAGCCGAGTCAAAGCTAGGCCTCTTCCCTCGCTTCCGGGACCTGACGTCAGAACCGAACTCTGAGGAGCAAGATGATCCTCTCGATTCTGTCGTGTGCAAGCACTGCAAGAAGACCATTCTCAAGCGAACGTCGAAAGATCACATTGCCGGCTGTTTGAAGTCCAAACAGGAAAAAGCCCGCAAGAAAAAGGAAGCCCGAGAAGCAGCGCAACGGGCCAAGGAGCGAGCAGAACGGGCGGATGATGATGACGACGATGACGACGAGGTGAAGGACGGGAAGCGCGGGAAACTGGCCAATGGTGACGATGCAAGGAACAAGAAGCGCAAGGCCGAGGGGGACGATGACTCCAAGCCAAACAAGAAGAAGAAGAAAGAGGAGCAGAAGCCGAAAGGCGCCAAACCCAAAGGCCCCGTGGATGTCGAGAAGCAATGTGGTGTCACGCTCCCCAATGGACAGCAATGCGCACGCAGTCTGACCTGCAAAAGCCATAGTATGGGTGCCAAACGAGCCGTCCCTGGCCGGAGTCTGCCCTACGATATGCTCCTCGCGGCCTACCAGAAAAAGAACCAGGCACGACAGCAGAAGCTGGCCATTGATGCCACCGCTGCCGCCCTGTACGACGACGACCTGGAGCCCAACTTGGGCCCAGTCGACTCGGACGAAGAACGGGATGCGGTCATGACCTCGATATCCAGGACCATCTCCCGCCCACAGCCACTCATGACACGAACTCTTTTCCCGACTCGCCGAAAATACCAATTGGTCCGGATGAAGGAGATGCTGTCCAATGCCTTGGCCGGGAACCGAGGAGCAGGCCTCTTCAGCGTGCCCTCGGACAATCCTCGAAGTGCATACCCATCTTCTGCCGGCGCCGACACCTTTGCCCTCCCCTCCGCAACTCCTCTGACCGCTGGCGGCAACATCGGCCAGCAAACCTTTCGGCCGCCCTCGCGAAGGGAGTCGGTGGATGTCGCCTAGCGCTATCGCAATCGCCTTGTCCTTCTTTCTTCGCCCGTCCTCGTGTGTGGCATGCATCTCATGCTCATGGTCGAGGTCTCAGGCGACGATGTGTTATTTTTGATGCTTTATGTTGACGATACCCCGTGCTAGAAATTGGTTACCGCCAGACTAGACGCTTTGTACATATAATACACCACCACCACCGCTCATATCATTGGCTGTCACTCTGAATTTCATTTCCTGCGCGTCAAGCTCACAATTCTTCCTTGACCGCGTGCCCAATTTTCTGCGCTTGCTCATTCATTCCATTAATTACCTGCTGGGCCTTCCACTTCCAGTCGGTGATCGATCCAGGCTTCGTGTGCTGACTCTCCACCCAAAGTCCTCGTTCTTTCATCCCTCTCTTCACAATGCTAGTCATGATCTCATATGCCACGTGTGCACCTGCCAAAGCCGTTCCTTCCGCACGGTCGTCGTACGACGGGCTGACCTCCACTACGTCAGCGCCCACGACATTCAACTCCTCAATCCCTCTCAAGATTTGGATGAGTTCTCGCATCGTCCATCCACCAGGCTCGGGAGTGCCCGTTCCCGGTGCAATGCCCGGGTCCAGCACATCAATGTCCACACTCACATACACAGGTCGTTCCCTACCAATCCTGTCCATAATCGTCTCGACTACACCACTAACACCTAGGACATCAATATCGTCCGTCTCAATTCTCAAAAACCCTTGCTGATCGTCATCGTGATAATCTCCAAAATCGTCTCCACTCAACCTCGTCCTCAGACCAGCGTGCACAGATGACGAGTTCTGGATCAGCCCTTCATTGCTCGCGATCCAGAACATCGAGCCGTGGTTGAAATCCGATTGAGCCCCGGGGCTCTCGAACCACGCTGACGGATATTTGGCAGGGTGCCAGGTATCGAGATGCGCATCGAAGTGCAGCACCGCCACCGGTCCACCATACACTTTGGTCAACGCTCTCAGAGCAGGCAACGCAATGCTGTGATCTCCACCCAGCGACACAATCCTCGGATGCACCCACTCGACCCCTTCATCGGCATTGAAGCTCAGCGGTCGTCGGCTGACCAGCTCGAGGTACGCCTCGCTCATCTGCCGCAGGGCAAGCGCATTGTCGAATGGCGACACCGGGATGTCTCCACAGTCGAGAATTCTCGGCCATGTCGTGTACGGGTTCAGCCCGGCCCTCGCGTTGAAGCCCCGAAACGACGTTTGTCGAGCTGCTGCCCCCCGGATCGCCCGTGGTCCGAAGCGAGCACCTGTACGGTACGACACCGCCGTATCGAACGGAACGCCGAGGATGCCAATGTCGAACAGCTCCCCGGGGTTGGTAAGGCAGCGGATGTGTGGGAGGTGGGCGTATGTCGAGATGCCGGAGAAGCCATACTGAAGAAAGACACATGTTAGCCCATCACAGAGTCCGACAGCGCATATTGCGACTTACATCAGTCCCCCATTTCCGTTCCAGCTCATCTACCGCTGTTCCGTCCTCTGGAGGTAGCTCGAGGCTCGGGTTATCGTAAAAGGACGCTCTGGAAAGCCGGAGAAAGGCGGCCAGTAAAAGCACCACACGCATCACGGTGAGCAAGCTGGGCTTTCTTCACATTCAAGCACGACGACAACACCCTTTGTTGTAGGCAAAAGACATACACAAGCCAGACTTACCGTGCCAAGTGGGCAATCCGATATGTATGTATAGTGTGTTTCATTAGCATATCAAAATTAAATTTTCGGGGCTTCGACGTCCCATATCTGATAGAAGCGGCTATCTCCTTACGGAGCATTACTAAGAGGCTCGCTGAGTCCTGCCATCCAAAACTTTCAGAGTCAGGTGATTTTTCTCCGGCAGACCTTTTAGTACACTGGTGTCCCCCTAGAGGTTCACGGGTTAGGTAACAATAAACCCTATGCTCCAAACTCTTCAGTTCTCCGTATTTGCCCAATTTGACGCGTCCTCTTACGGATTCTCCTACGCGTGCTCTGCCTTCTAGTTTCGCACAGATGGAAACGGACTAGATCGTAAGAGGCAGTCTGATGCAGCCTCAGCAGCACGCGATGAAATGAGATGACTCGAGATGGTTTGAGAAGAGTTGTCGTGACCGGCTTAGGCGCCGTAACGCCTCTAGGGGTTGGTAAGTGCTGCTTCCGTTTCCCTCGCCCGAACTGAGCTTTACACTCCAAACTCTTGGCCATGTCGTCTGATCGTGGACTAACACCAGAGCAGGTGTCAGGCGAACATGGTCAAGACTCATCGCTGGTAATTGCGGCATCGTGTCGACGCGTCCACTCGGACCCGAATTTGCTGCATTGCCAAGCCAGGTCGCTGGCATTGTTCCTGCTGGCTCTCAAGCTTCAGGAGGATGGGCCGCAAGCGAACACGTCACTCCCACCGAGGTGAAGCAAGCTGCGACATTCGCGCAGTATGGTCTGGCGGCATCAGAGGAAGCGCTCAATGATGCCGGCTTGCCTAAGGGTCAGGGGCTCGACTCGGAAATGACAGGTGTCTGCCTGGGCTCCGGAATTGGTGCACTGCAGGACCTCTACGACACTACGCTAGCCTACAAATCAGCTCAGCCTCCAAACTATCGCAAGATTCATCCTTTGTTTGTTCCGCGACTGCTCATCAATCTCGGAGCAGGACACATCAGCATGAGATACGGCTTCCGAGGTCCCAATCATGCTGCTACAACAGCCTGCACGACAGGGGCACATTCCATCGGCGACGCAATGAGGTTCATAGCCCTGGGCGATGCAGACGTGATGGTTGCAGGTGGCGCAGAGTCATGCATTCATCCATTGGCGATTGGAGGTTTTGCAAGGTCGAGAAGCCTAGCCACGGAGTCTAACGACACGCCTGAAACAGCATCGCGACCATTCGACAAACACCGAGCTGGATTCGTGATCGCCGAGGGAGCAGCTGTGATGGTCCTCGAGGTTGGTTTCCTCTATCTCCTTGACCATCGACGAAAGTTTTTCCTAACAATAAGCAGGAATTGGAACATGCCAAAAGGCGAAATGCAAGAATCTACGCCGAGCTGGTCGGTTATGGATGTTCTGCAGATGCCCACCACCTCACCGCTCCACGGGAGAACGGTTCAGGCGCCTTGCAAGCCATGCGCCGCGCTCTCAAGAACGCTCAGATCCATCCTTCAAAAATCGACTACATCAATGCACATGCTACCTCGACACCGCTCGGCGATGCTGCCGAGAACGCCGCTGTTAAGACTTTGCTGATGGGTGACGGTGGCGTGGAGAAGGCGAGCCACGTCAACGTCAGCAGCTCAAAGGGCGCAATAGGTCATTTGCTTGGTGCTGCTGGAGCCATCGAGGCCGTTTTCAGCGTGCTTGCGGTCCACGAGGTAAGTGTCGTTCACCACAAACTGATAAGTTCGGCTCTGACATGAGTGCAGAATACCATGCCGCCTAGTCTGAACCTGCGGGACCAAACCCCGGAGTTCGACTGCAATTATGCTGCCAATGAGGCGCAACATCGAACTATCGACGTGGCTTTGACAAACAGCTTTGGCTTCGGTGGCACGAATTCGAGCTTATGTTTCAGGAAGCTAGTATGAGTGGTAGACGTGAAAACTCGATTTGTTTGGCAGCATGGCAATTCCTGCGACGGGTGCCAGTATTTGGAAAATTCATTCTGCAACGGAAATTCTTGAGTGGATGGCATTCTCCTCGACTGCCCCGTGATGCCCACTGAAAACCGTCAAGCGCTGCAAGCAATAGATACCTTAGGCCTCAAAATCTATTCTTCCTACGACTCTCGAGAGTTGCATGAAACACATCAGTTCGAGGCAGATCTTCACTTCTCCGCAATGCGGCCTGACAAGCACCGCCTAGCTCCACATGAGTACATGCTTCATAATGCTTCGTATGGGTGTAGTTAAGCGGTGCGCTATCAGATAACACGTACGCCAAGTCGCTCTCCATCGGCGTGAGGGCGTCCGCGGTTTGGCTTTTATGACTCACAAACGAGATAGATATACTAGAGCTTTTCGCCGAGGTACGGTGATGGTGTCTGACTCCAGTCAAGGGACAAGCAACAAGGAGCTGCACAAAGTATTTGTTAGTTGAAAAAGGCAATGGTGTAGAAAATAGTCCCCTCCAACCTTAATATCGACCTGATCCCTACCTACTGGAGGAGGAGAAGGAGGACAGCAGGCATGGCCACGCTTGCCCAAGAAGCATCAGTCAACCACGAAGCTCATATTAGGGAGAAGAAATACTCCTTGTCAAAGCGGGGCGCTTACAACGCAATCTTCCGCGATGTCTGGGGACCAAGGTCGAAACAGATGGCCAATCTGTGGACGCCCGAGAACCCCAGCGCGATGTGAGTTGTCGTTTTCCCATTCCTAGTCCGCATTCCAGACTAACGTGACTCAAATAGCATCAACTTCCGACTTGCTGAAAACAACATGCTCCACGATGAGATAGCAACCTTCATTCACGAACAGGTATGCTAGCGCGTCCCCTCTAGCTATCCCCTCAGGTCAACTCAGGCTGCTCTGGGTAGGCTTGGCTTTGCTATGCAAGGTCACCTTGCTGACCGTGTAAGCTCAAAGTCCAACCGATACATCACCTAACATACAGCACTGGTCCGCAAGGCTCGGTCCGGCTTCGCACAGCCATAGCAGGCTTCCTCAATAAAGACTTTGCATCGTGTCACCACGTCACTGCTGATGAGATCACTGTCACTCCCGGACTGGCTAGTGCGATTGATGCAGTGTTCTGGTCGCTGTGCAACGAAGGCGATGGTATCATCATCCCGAGGCCCTACTATAATGGCTTCAAGCACGATATCCAACATCGTACGGGAGCTGTGATCGTCGAGGCGGACTATCAGAGTCTCGAGGGGTTCGCTAGTCTTGAAGATCTGTTCGATCCAGAGCTGAACAGAGGGGCAATCAAGTCTGCTTTCTACAGAGCTCGCGACAGTGGCGTACAGGTCAAGGCGGTGATGATTTCCAAGTAAGAGCTTCAAACCCGTTATATTTTGGGACTCGATACTGATCATCTAGTGAACAGTCCGCATAACCCGCTTGGCAGATGCTATGTAAGTATTGTCATCAATTCTTCACCTGTGGCGATTCCCCCCTTTGCCTCTCTTGATCATTACTGATTACTCTTAACCACCGCAGCCGATCGAGACTCTCAAAGCCATAGCCGGCTTTTGCGCCGACTTCAACCTCCATTTCGTCTCCGACGAGATCTATGCACGCTCAGTATTCCACAATGCGAATCTACCCGACGCAACTCCCTTCATATCGACGCTCGCACTCGACTTGACAGATATCATCGACCCAATGTTCCATCACGTTCTCTACGGCGCCAGCAAGGACTTCTGCGCAAACGGCCTCCGATTGGGCTTCATATATTCTCGGAACGTGGGGCTTATGAGCGCCATCTCCAGCAATGCGTAAGCACACACAACACCCTGAAAAGTCCCTGACCGGACCGTTCGTTGACAAAATACTGAACACAGCCCCTTCTCGTGGTCGCCGCACGTGCTCCAAGATGTGTGGGCAGCAATGTTCGAGAACATCGAGTGGAGGACCGACTTCTTCGCGAAGAATGTGCGCCTCATCACCGAGCGATATCGACAGGCCACATCGTTCCTACAGTCGAAGGGCATAGGCTGGTTAGAGTCGTAAGTCTTTTTTTTGGGCAAGGGCGATCCGGATCCTCCATCGCGTTTTCATCTGTACCCCCATACTCCTCTACTCTTCAAGCCCAGTAAGCTAAGCTAACGCCAAACCGGCCCGTTACAGCTACGCAGGCGTCTATATCTGGGCCGACCTGCGTCGGTTTCTCCTCGACAAACCCTCAACGCACTCTCCGTCCGATGAGACCTCGGCTTTCGCGCCGTTGAACGTCACTTCTCCAGGCTCTGAGATCTATCTGGCTCGAGAAGGGAAGTTGGCTGATATATGCGCCGGCGAAGGCGTCCTGATTGCGCGAGGTTCCATTTACAGCACCGAGGAGTATGGCTGGTTCCGGATCGTGTTCACGATGCCGAGTGAACCGCTTCAGGAAGGGCTGCGGAGGTTGTGGAATGCGTTGGAACGGATTCAAGCGAATGGTTGGAGCGATGGTGATGCTGAAGGCAGTTGAGTTGTTGTTTGGTCGCTGGGATGATTTTCGCTACTGGATACGAGGAGACGAAAGACAAGATACAGTCATGTAGATTTCGGGACGTAGAAGAGCTTTGATCTACTTGCAGCTCTTGGCCTCTATCTGTCTATCGGTCCTATTGAAGCCTCCTCCTTGGGCTATAGACTTCCTGCAAGACCTCAATGCATCGGCCTGCTGCATTCCTCCAGCTGATGCCATCTATGTTGTTGATGTCAGTGCGAGATTGTGGGTGTGAACAAGTAGACTCTATATGCCAGCATCCTCATGACTCTAACCGTAGCTATGCATGCAAACAATAGGACACTCCCGGTATCAGAAGCGGCAAATGGACTCGCCTTCTGCGCTAACACAATTCAACTGCAACAGACAACATACCCACCACCACTGGCGCAGGCTGGCGGATACGCTTGCCCGGCGGCTGAACAAATTCTGTATAGTCGACGCTCACTGAACATCACTCACAACGATTTCACGACGCGGCACTTTCCACAGTCAAGATTCCTTCCGGCTTCATCCCATCCCAAAGGGTAACCTGTTCAAAGACCGCAGATTCCGCGCCACCAACAACAAATGCAGTCACCCCCTCCGAGCCAGGTGTGCGCTCTTCAGTGTACACCATGGTGCCCAGAGCGAACCTGTCGTTTGCAAACACTTCAACGATGTCACCGTCTGAGAAGATCCGGAGCTGAAGTTTCTCAAGAGCTGGCTCTCCTGCGTCGCCGTCCTTACCATTACCTTGAGGAAGGGTCTTTGTTAGAAGAGTAAAGGGACCAGTATCGGAGCACTTGTTTACAGACGCCACATTGGTTGATTTGCTGCGATCAACGCTGATGGTCTCTTCGGTGACAGCGAACGTTACCGAGGTCCGGAGTTTCAGGCCCTCGCTGTTCCGGATGTGGAAGCCGACCTTCTCACAGCCCGGGTTGATCGATATCGTCGCTTCGAGCTCCCAGGTGGATGAGGTCGCTTGGAAGAGTGTCTTCCGCATTTCACCTTCCGAATCCGAATCCGAACGGAGGAGGGCTGATCTTTGGACCTGGCACACTCTACCACTACTTTCCCGCCACGTCGTGATCTCGGCGATAGGTCGGATGCCCAGACTCAACAAGGTCGTAGAGCCATCGCTCTCGGTCTGCCGCTCGAAGCAGGGGATCTCTGAGAGCTTGCTTTTGAGCGCGCCTTGCACGTTGGGTATTCGAAGGAGGAATACTTCTCGAGGAATAGCTAGCGCTCCGTTCCAGCCTTTCCTGCGAGCAGCATCCGGTAGGATGTCTTCTTCGGGAATCCAGCCATACACGATGCGTCTGCCTGAGAGCGGATCCACAAATGAATTGGCAGCGTAGTAAGTCCCGTTGTCGAGCAGTCCTCCGGTCTCGTACTGGAAACGCACGCCTCCGATTCCATCAGTCTTGACCAGGGGGCCAGACATCCACGCTTGCGTTCTGACTGTTCTTCGAGCAAGCCCTGGTGGCGTCGCATGCGCTCTGACGCTTTCCTTCTCCACATCGCCCTCGGAGCCGATGATCAAAAACTCACGAGACGACGCAGAGCCGTCCGTCAACGTGAGGAAGTTGACGCATTCCCAGTTGAAGCCATGATCGGCACTCCAGTGCTTCGAAGGTTGAAACCGCCCAGCCATCTCCACCAACGGGCCAAGATATGTCCACGCCGCATGGTCATGCAGCGCAATCTCGTACAGGAACGCCGTCGGGCCGACCCCTTCTATTCCGCCAGACACCAGCCCATACAAACCTGCATCGGACTTGCCGCGGACCCTATCAAGAGCGGGCCACTCACCCACAAAAGGATCTCGAAACCCAGTCACTTTGACTTCCGCCGGCTCACCTTCAAGTATAGGATTCCGAGCATGTTTCGTCCAGGTCCTGCCTCCGTCCTCCGAAGTTGCCACCGCGATCCCCGCGGCATTGCGAGGGTACGGCGGTTTGTGCCAGAAGAACGGGAGCTTGCTGACCGAAGAGTACACGACTGTCAACTTCGTGTCGTCATCTGCAGACGCCTTCGCCTTCGCCTCGCGAGGCACAGGCACCCAGCACCCAGTGAAGACTCCGTCGCGATCATACGGCTGGTCTGGGACCAGTGCGGGCTTGTTTGACACGGGTTCCCACGTCAGCATGTCTTTGGAGACGATGTGGCCCCATGACACGTTTCCCCATTCTGTGCTGTGCGGGTTACCTGTTATTTTCCTATATCAATTCGGGGTGCTTTGCTTTCGAGAGGGAAAGGGAAAAGGGGGTTTGTTTTGGAGCTGGAGGGGGGGACTTTTTCATACACTGGAAAAATAGATGATATGTCTTTGTGTTCGCATCGTAGCCCGGCCCGCAGGGGTCGTTGATCCAGTAGTTCGCCGTGAAATGTATCCGTGGCCGCACGTGGTGTAGTAGTTGAGCTGGAAGATCGGACGACATGCTTCGGCGAATGAAATTATGTGCTTTAGTCTTGATCGGGAATTTCTGGAAGACGATATGTAGCTTTAGGACCATTCCATAACATCAGACACCGAGTTGCCGTTGCATGCGGGCCCCTCACCCGTTTTGATGAATTCAATTAGCCATATACTTTTCTGCCTTTTCCGGGCAGCCGTTTGAGCCGCTTTCTCAGTGCTGAGATGAAAAAGTTTGCGGAGACGTTCACCAATCGCAGTGATGCCAAGCCAACTCTTCGCACGGGCGCTGGCCCAGATAATTCCTGACTTCGGCCCGAATCCTGGAAAATCTCCCCAGCACCGTTCTTTCCTCCCGTAGACTCTAATGTACATGTCATCGTAATGATCGAAGACTCTGCGGCGGCCGAAGTCCTTGCTTGATGAAGCTTTGCATATCTAAAGACTCGAGGACTGGCGGCTGAGCATGCACGACAACTTTAAAAATGAGCCTCCTGTCGATGGGAATGAAGAGTGATCGAGAGCTCCGCTTAATACGGAAACTTCCAGGTTAACGTCAACATCGATGCCCCCTTCAAGTGATCACGTTTGACTTGCCTCCTTCGGCTCACTGGCCCCAAATGACTATCTCGCGGCATCTATTCTACGACACGTGGTAATATTTCGTCACGCTCCCCCTTGTCGCTCCAGGATGGTAGTATGATGTATCCCACAAACTCAGAGCCGACGAAGCAATCGTTGCGTTCACCGACGCGCAGGCATCGAGGCATCGACTTTCAATCAATGCTATCAGCTATTTGTTGACTTCGAATATACCAATACTGCGGCGGCTACAAGGTGCCACACAAGGACTCATCACGACCATAATTTGCTGAGTAACAAGTGATTGTCCAATTTAGATTTTGGAAGCAAGGTCAGTGTCATCTTTTTGAGAACTGGCTTGACGCCTAGTTTTGGAGGTCGGCGCAGGTATTCAAAGATTCAAAAGCGTTTCTCTGATGGGAGCGACAAGATTTCACGATGAAGACACAACCTACCTGCTCTAATTATCACAAGCGCACACCAGTGGATGGTCTCGGGCCAAGGGAGCGTGAGAGATGCCAAGAACGTTTATCTAGGAGTACGAGGCATACAAAGACTCTTTTACTCACAAGCAAGACCGATCAGTGTGAGGTAATACATATTTGAAATCACTGTGGTTCATCATGCCTCTCTACAACACTGGAATCATCGAACTACAACCTTTCTGGAAATAAAAGAAAATAATAAATCAAGCCACAACTACAGTGCACGGATCAACATACATCAATCCTAGAGTTCCACGACGCTAGCCGGTGACATGGCATTGGATGTATTGGCTTCTAGAAGGTGTGGATACGAACTTCCGTGATTCGAACTGTTCATGTGCTGTGGCTCAAGGCTCTACAGAGACACACTTCTCACGTAGAGGACATCAGGCTTGCCAGTGCCCCTCAATTTCTTGCAGAGTCTTTCCTGGGATCTCGGTTAGAATGAAACTTGCCACTAATGTATCATGATCTGCTTCTCAATAATCATGGTGCTGATTGAGCCACTGTCAAACTTAATCGTTCGCAAGTGTTCTTTGACTAGGACCCTGCGGACCATTTGATGAATGAGCTGGAGGACCTTGTGACTCGATTGCGGTGACGTGACTTGCAGTCTAGTCAAGAAGACACGAAAAGGAGGAAACGCTGGCAAATAAGCGATCAAGGCCGCCAAGGGCTGCCTACTCTGGCAATGAAATCATGAAGGGGCCGCGCGATCAATCCCCGCATCAACTTCTCGTAACTTTCCTGCACGATACACCACTACTAATCGTCGTGACATTTAGCTCAACACTGATGCGTTCTCTGGCCCAGCACGCGAATGGAAGATCTCCCTGTGGAGTACATCGTGGCTTCTCCATTCTCGTTGCCTGTAAGAGGGTCATCAAACAGGTGGCAGGCATCCAATTCACTTACTGAAAGAAGGATACGCTCTTTTGGTTGCACGAGATGCCTCTTTGGAGCAGCGGCTCGTTACTAGGTTTGCTCGGTCTCGGCCTGCAGGCATCCAGATTAAACTCATGATGGTCCAAGTCAAACTAGCTAGCCGGGTTTTTATGCACCCGTTCTAAACGCCTTCTATCGATGGTTCGATCACCAAACCACTACTATGCTTCTACGGGTTGATCTAATCACCGAAACCTTGGGTCCACAACAAGTAAGTCAGCCAGCTCAGAACCAGTCAAGGCTTTGACAAGAAATAGCTTGAAGCTGTCAAGTTCCAGGTATGATGAGGGAACGTGCGAGCAGCCAGTGAAGTCATCTTCAGTCAAATCAAACGTTAAAATTCTTTTCTCATACCATGGTCGCCCTTTGGCATGGAACCTTACAGAGTGGCACTGCGTCCGCCAGCTGCACAAAATTACCTTGCTTCTCAACATTAACGATGGTTCCATGGCACGAGATTTGACCTCTCCGGACCATCAGTTCTTCCGAGTATGCAAGACTGACTCATCATTAGCGTCGCAATGACTCTCAAGCGCCATAAGGCGCAGGCTTGACCCTACAGCAGCCACATGTTCAATTCAAGGCAGACAAGGTCTTAAAATTCCAATTTCAGTCTTGATAAAGATTGCATGTCGTGAAGGGTAGATGGACACCACAGCTTTAATCTATCCAAAAAGCAATCGTCAAGGGTGGAAGCACCTTCTCCTTTCTGCTTCATCTTTGCAGCTGTTTCGACCACCAGGACTGAAAGGCAAGAAATAAGGTATCCAAGAGCCGAAGGGGATGTACCCTACGTGGCAGGTTGATCAACAACATCGTGTTTTGAATCGCAGACCCTGCTTCACAGACCTTCGAAATGCTGCACCAGATCGCGGAGTTGCAACATCAGGCTATCGCCGCCAAGCAGAAACAGATATTGGAGATGGTCACTCATCGCTGGAACTCGACATATTAGGCGCTGGCACAACGGTAACAAACCAATCAGCCCGAACGAGTCCGAATCCTTCGGAAAGACGCTCGGAATCTGCACAATATGAACAGCATCAGAGGCTTCTCGCCTTGTCGAACGTGGATGTCTCACAGCAGGATCTTACTGACCAGCCGAAGTCTGAATCGTCTCGAGCCTCGAAATATACGGCCGTGTGGGATGACATCCGTCTCCCACTTATGTATGTCCTGGTTTCTATGCTTGTGATACTGGGCCTGCTTGTAGCCATAATTGCATTGTACAAGGTGAAGCCTGTCAAGGGTCTATTCTCCGAGCCTACGGGATGGCAGTACAGAAATCAACGAGCCTACATCCTGCTAAACATTCCTGCAAGTATGAGACTTGGGATTGCATATAGTGATAAGCGAATGCTGACAACTTCATAGCTTGGTTGACTTTCATTACTGCCCGCGTTCCACAACTTGCAACCCTGCTGGCTGGACCCTTGATGCAGATGTGGACATGGAGGACAGCACAGTCTTTAATCCGGGCATCCATCACACCGTATGATGAATTACCGACACCCTATCAGCTGAGTCTGCTGATAGGAATCTGTATGGCTTCTCCAGACAGACTGCGCCGTTGGACATCATATCGTTCTTGCCAGCAACGGAAACGGGCGTCACGTTCCCCGGATGTCCTCCTAGAGGCGGGGCGCGTCCTTTTCATACTAATTGTGATGTCTAGTCTGACATTTACAGCTGACACAGTGCTGCACTACACGACAAGGACGGTATTGTACGACCAAGTCGCAGTCTTGAGCAATGTCTCAGCATCCGGACGTGGTCTATCCGAGTCTTGTCTAACCATGAACCGTACAGCAAATTACGGCATGCCCTGCTCGGTGGATAATAATATGCCCTTGAACGATTATCTGCGTCAAAGCAACGAGATGCTGTTCCTACGCCTTAATACGTCTCAAGCATCTGAGATTCGTTCAGCGACAGCAGATTTTGGTAATTTTGCCATGCTTCTCCCAAAGATGGAGCTAATACCACACCATCACGACTTTAGAGCTTCGACCATTGGAATTGCGACACAGTGTAAGGCCATCACCCATTTGTGCAATTTAGAGCCTTGGGGCACGGAAGATCAGTTCTCGCGCTTCTCTTGCAGCAAATCCTTCTGGGGGGTGCTGGGCAAAACGTACAACAATATGACTGACCCAGATGCACCTGCTTTGACTTTCAAAATCAACAGAAACATGCTGTAAGTAAGGTGAAAATCATAACTTCCACTTCGGAACTGATGCATTTCTCAGTCTCGCTTTCTTCATGGACAAAGATCTTACCATCCCTTACAACAGCGTCGGCTACAACCCCGACACTGCCAGCTTTGATAGCAATTATCCTATGTTGCCTGATGACCAACTCATAAACAATGTCCACTTTGCTCTTGCAGTCCGCTTCTCTCCGACATCTGTGCTTGCAGATACCGATCTCTCTGAAGATGCTGGCTTCTACAAAGGGCCAAGCGACGTATATGATACAATCCTTCGATGCAGCTACCGGGCTCTCCACATCGAATACACCTGGTTTAATGGTACGCTACAGAATTTCCACATCAACGACGCCCCCAATGGCACAATATCTGAGATATGGCACGGTTTTCACCTGTATGGCGCTCTGGCAGGAGATGACCCAGGTCTACAGACACTCCTAGCACAAGCTGCCGTACAGAATTCAAGTGGGTCATTCGCGGATACTTGGGCAGATCTCTACTCACCTCTTGCTTTGGCCGTTATTGGTGGCGTGACCACAAAGCGAGCCAACCTCTTAGAGCAAAAGCGTACCCCAGTACTTGTTGTGAAAGTTTTGGTCCCTGCGCTAGCATTCCTTATGCTTTGCTGTCTCAGCTATATCGCAGTGGGAGTAATATTTGCAGCACTGGCCATGAATACGGCGATTCATTACAATGTCGAGGATGCAAAGGTGAGACTGACGATCTTTGGTCTCATCGCTTGGGCCGTATCGTTAGCGCTGTCAGAGGGCCGAGGAGACCACAATGGGCCCCTACTCCGCGAACAGGATATAGAGAATGAGGAAGAGAGTATAGGCTTGCTTGAAAGCCGAGAGAACTCGTTGTATTTCAAGGTTTTCCGAAAAACGAACAGACACTCAAGCTGAACCAGTCAATGAGAGAAGTCGACGCACTGGACCGTGCTACAAGGGGTGATCTCTCACCACGGACGCGACAACGCAATAGAGACGGTCATGGTGCACATTCGCACGTAGCAGACTCGAACGAAAGAAGCGTCTCTCTGCCATATACCCGAGACCTATAGCTTATGCTCATTAAGACCGCTTATTCTGCTAAAGGCTTTAGACGTTAATCTGAGTTACAGCAATGCGCAACCTAAGTTAACTATGGCTCAGGTTTAAGTACCATTAGTGACAAACAATTTGACACTGAACTCAATAACACTTTGCTTTTGGGTGCCACTTGAGCGTAGAAAGCTTCACATCTTCACATCCTCTTCAACATACGGATGTTCCACAGGACGATGAGCTATATTTCGTTCCAAGATTAACCGTACTAGGCCAAATAATTCCTCATTCCAGCCTTGACTAATGGAGAATCTCGACCAAATTTTCATCCCCGACAGTTTCCACAGAACAAATCTCCAAAGGTACTCGCGTAGTAGCTGTTGTATTCTCGCACCAAATCTAGTAGCCTGGCCGTATAGTCGCGGCAGCAGGCCGGCTTACAACAATAACAGTCGCATTTCGGAGGCACGCCACAGGGACAACCGCCGCCGGCAGCTCTGAATTGTGATGTTGTGTTCTGGCAGTCGGCTTTGAGATAGAATGAGAGCTGCTCGAGGTTGTAGATCAGATCTTGCTTGAATGGACAGATTGCATTGTTGCTGTCGTCCTGTTGGGGCTGGCTCAGGCGTTGTTGATCAGGAACCTCCGTAAGCACGTCACTCTCGGATGCAGCTCCGGCCTCGACGAGAAATGCTGAGAGCAGAGCAAGGATAAAGATAATGGCGAGACCGAATTTGATGTGGAAAGAGTACTTGGCCATGGCTGATATGTTCAAACTTATTGTGCTGAAGTTGATCGTGCGCTGCACGATTTGAGAAAGACAAAGAAGTCAAGGGGAGTCGTGCATGGCTGTAGAACACTTGGAACTCAGTGGTACTTGAATGCACCGTCCTGTCGCATCGCATCTCATCGCAATTGACAGCACGCCAGCGATCACCTAAGCTAGGCATTCCTCCATCGAGCCGTTCCCCTTCTCTTCCTTGCAAGGGTGAAGACGAAGGCAGGTACGTCACATGAGCTTCTTCTTTCACCAATCCCTTCTTGTGCAATTACGGGCCATTCGTGAAGATTACGCGGCTCAAAGTGCCATGCATCATGGATGTAATCTATCGTAACGTCGATGAGTCAAGTCAGCGTTGTGTCTGGAGTGTCAGCGTCACGTGGTCACGTGCACATCGCCGCAATTGCGGTAGACAAAGAGTTAATTTTCAGTAGCAACAACTTTACAGCCCCAATTCAATCAAGTGAATTTGTGCATTGAGCTTGACCCCTGACAGTCTACCTAAGAACATAAGGTTTCAAATTCGCCTAATAGGCGAACATGCTGCGTTCCGATTGGTTCGTTGAATGGCTTATGCAGAGCATCGCGAGGTAGACACGAATGAGAGAACATTGAATTTTTGTGCATCTTGCTCGTCGTCTTGGGGGCCTGTGCAAGTGCACACGTTTGCTTCCTTTCACCCGCCGCCAGTCGCATTCCGCTGAAGGCATGTTGCACACATCTGAATCCTATCGGAGTTGAGCTTGGAAATGCGACTACTGCGAAGCTCTACAAATCATCGTTGATCGTGTCATTCCATCGACATCCCGGTCTCACCGTCAGCTCTTGAATCGATCAAGACGCGGGCAGATAGCGAGACAGGATACCCCCTTCATCCCAGTCTGAGGGTCCACACCGGTTGAAGACCCCTTGTCGCACACATAAAGAGTCGTAGCAGGGCCGAGGAAACCACCAACCTGGTCTATCCGGTGCACCGCGCGTCCCATGAACCCTTCTGTGCGGCTCGAACATATTCCGCCGAGAAACGTTGGGCACTCGTGAGTCGTGACTCTACTAACTATTTAGCTAGAGTTAATTGCGGGAGTGAAAACTCGAGAAAGGGGTGTTTAGGATTCGAGGATCTTATCATACCTGCTCGGTCCACGAATGAAAACGATTTAAGTGGATGACGAGAGCCCTGCTCGCACGTTCTTAACTGCAATGAGACATTCCACACAATGATCCAGAAGCCGGCACCTGCAAGTGAACGAACGCCAGCCAACAAGATCATGGACAAGAGTTTCTCACTATTCAATTCCTTGGCATTTCCGACGAAACGACTATGTGCCCCTTGATTCGGACGACTTTGAAAGTCGACTGAAGGACAACGATCTCACTGGAACCGCAGCGACCACAGGAGCTTCGTACTTCTTGCGGCCCCACACAATAAAGTAGATGACGCCAAAGAGGCTCCAGCCAGCCATGACGACGGTGGAATAGTTCATGTTTTGTGGAGTGACTGGCTGGCCAGAAGGAAATGTGCTGAAAAGCATGACGAGTATCATCCAGGCAATGGCAACAACATTAAGTGCGATGCCCAGGACCTTTCCCAACTTCCAGGGCCCAAAGTCCCCCGGTGCAAGTCCACTTCTTCCGTACAACAGCATGTAGATAATTGGCAGAATGTACGAGAGATACATGGCAATGATTGCCATAGAAAGGACAGCGTTGAAGGCAGTGGTGTTGCCAAGATAGAGGAAACCGAGCAGCATTTGCAAGATTAAAACCACAACGATTGCTCTCTCAGGGACGAGATGCTTTTCCTGGACCTTGCTGAGATACTTGTCATAAGGGGTTGCCTTGTCGCGTGCAAAGGCCCATAGTGTTCTCGAGGAGGAAGTGATGCCGGCGCCTGTCGCAGCGGTGGCGATCAGTATTAGCAACAAGGACATCACCGTGGCTCCTGCATGTGAGTGAGTCACATCAAGGTATATCTGCATGAAAGGAAATCCAGTTGGGTTGTCAAGAAGTTCTTCCAGCGGTCCAGTTGAATACAGGAGGATAATAACGTAGAGGAAGCCCATAAGTCCGTTGACCACCACACTGCCAACCATGGCAATGGGCACGTTACGACTCGCATTCGGCAATTCTTCTGACAAGTGACAGGCGGCATCATATCTGAAGGCCCACGTTAGCCGGGGGTATTCCTCGAACAGAAGTGCGATGACCGGGAGCTCACCCTAGAAATGGATACACCGAGCTGATGAGGCCTACGAGCCAGGAAATTCCGTCACTCTCCCAGCCACTGCTGTTTGTGGTTTCAACAAAAACGAATCTAGAGGTGTTATTCATGCCCAGTGCCCCGAGCACAGCTACGATCGCCACGAATCCTGCCAGATGGATGACACCTATACTTCAGTTAAGCTGGAATCCATGATCACTTAGAGATGATCGTCACGTACCTGCCAACAAATTCGTATGGGGCAACAATTTGGAACCCCAGATATTAATCGCAGCCCCGTACAGCAGTATTGCCCAATAGAGCAACATTCCCTGCCATCGCTTCGAAATGTAGGTGTCATCATTCAGAACGATAAGTGCTTGCGTTTGCAAGCCTGCTGCGAACGCTGCGGACGCTGTAAGAACGATCTGTCCTCCGACGGAGATCCAACCGGTGTACCAGGAGGCAAAACTCCTTTCCCGAACGGGCGACAGAGCTGCCACCCAATAGTACTGGCCTGTACCTCCAATGTCAGCCTTTCGATCCCTTTGAATAGGACTCTGAGAGAAATAATCACCTCCAGCTGTGGGATATATGGACGCAATTTCGCCAAGCGAACATGCGATCGCAACGGAGCACAAGAAGGTCATCACACTAATGTTTTGATGAGCTTCCACCCGACCTACAATCAGAAGGGCTTCTCACTAGTTGTAGAAGAGGCAAGGCGCGCCTCCATTAATTAGAGCAGTAGCCACAACGGTCGACAGAGCCTCCCATGTTGCCATCAAGCACAGACACAACGCACCCAACGACCATGGCGAGAATTGTCGCTCGAGCTGCTGCTCGTGGCCAAGTTGTTCCAGGCGCTCAGCATCGCTGGCTGCACGAGCACGCTGGCCCGGGACCTCCTGTACGGTCGTTGTCGACTTCATCCTTGTTGGCCGGCGTGCTGTTCCTCGGTATTCGCTTTTCCGGATGCCACGAGTATTGCTACTGGGCTCTAGCACATTCAGGCGAAGAGTAATAAGAACATGATACCCGTATTGACGTAGCTGCTAAATGGCGGTAATATTTCCTTCAAATACCCCCGTACGCCTGGTACAATGTGAATTCGGGTAGTATCAGTGCTTCCGCAGCACCAGGGACACTGCCGATTCGACTTTCCGGGCCAATTGGAATTTCGGTTACACTGACCTAAACTATTTCGATGAAGTTACACTCATTGGCCCGTTTTGTTGGGGCGGAGCCTAAGGGTTGATAAGAGTGCCACGTGCCTAGCGTAATGGCGATAGTTCTGAGGGGAAACGGAACTATTCCGAAGGTTCCGCTACAATTGCGGTGATGATCTATATTCGAATGGACCTCGTCGTGGGATTCGAAGCTTTTGTCGAGTCGACATCTGTATGGATTCCAAATCGACGACGACAAGGACATGATCAGACCTTGCAGACAGATCGGTTTCACTTGACAGAATTCTGCGACTTTATCTGAGCCTTACAAGCGCCGACACGATTCTAGCTCAGTCTACGTAGGGCCGGGGGTTTGTCTCGGGAACACCGTACGTGATTGCCGTCCGCCAAGACTGCGGTACTTAATTCCCACATTCCATTGGCTGGAGTAATTTCGGTAGTAAATTTGGCTATGATTATCTCATAGTATCGGACACTCTGAATCGCGTATGGGCGTAGCGACCAGTCCAGCGTCGCCAGCTACAGCGTCGCCAGTTTAGCGTCACCAATTGCAGCGTTACCAACTATAGAGTCGCTAATTACAGCGTCGCCAGTCGCAGCGTCGCCGGATTATAGCGCTGTTAGATCTTTACGTCGTGAAGTCGTACGGTTATTTAACGAGGCTATAATACGATAAAGCTGCGATTGGCGACGCTGCGATTGGCTTCTTAATCGTCCCTAGGATAACTACTAACACCTAGATTATACTATATAGACACTTATTTTCAAGCCTCATAGCTGCGTAATCAATCGTGATGCCGCAAGCAGTAGACATTTTACTTGTAAAATGGGTACGAATTATCTACTGTGATTGGTCAAACGATACGGCAGTCTTGGCGTACGGCAGTCACGTACGGTGTTCCCGAGACAACTAGGGCCGGCACGATAACAATTCATGTAACAAACACTCAATGAGACTCACAAATGCTGCCAGGTCGCAGTGGCAGGACAGATCGTACTTCTTCATGCTTTGAAACTTTTCGTGGCGCCCGAAGAGATTTCGCCAAAGTCGATTCATACCTACAAGTGACTCGAACTCATTGCTCCATTACCAGCACCAAACGTCGAAGGCACTCAGCCGACAAGTGATATCATTCAACGATCTCGGTCTAGTATTGTGATCAAGCTTCAATGCCTCCTTCCCGAGGAACTTGACATGGCTGAGACTTTCGAGTCACCTGAGACCGAGCGTTTCTAGCAGCGTAAGACCACACATCTCGTCCTGCGGTCTCGAATGAGTTCTATATACTGTCACTGGTGCCAGTACACTCTCTGGGCATCATGGATTTGTTATTGATCTCAACTAGTACACCCGTATTTCCACGTGAAATGCCGAGCTGCTAGAACACAAGGGCCTGTCCTCTAAGCCATGTCGATGAGCTCGATGCTTTTACCATTTCTAGCAACTACTTCTAGCCATACAATCTTCTTTCTCTATTACTCACGTTCTGCCCGAGCCTCCAACCAGAGGTTGAATATGCTCAAATCCGAGTGTAAGCGAGACGCTTTCGAGGGGTCCTCCGAAGACCAAATGGCTTCACAAGACAGCATGTCCTCCTCGCCATCCTCGATTCCACTATTGGCCCGGCAGCACTCACCACAGCCGATCTCCTCGCCAGAGGAAATGCCCTCGCCAGACCTGCCACCGGCCCCGATGCCCTCCCCAGACCTGACGACACTGTTGGTCCGGCAGCACTCACTACAGCCGATCTCCTCGCCAGACCCACTGCCACCAGCCCCGATGCCCTCCCTAGACCTGACGACACTGTTGGGTTGGCCCGGCAGCACTCACCATAGCCGATCTCCTCGCCAGAGGAAATGCCCTCCCCAGTGCTGGCCAGCTGCGCAGCAGAGCAACTCACAGCTGCGATTTTGGTGATGCGCAGCGCTGCGCGCAGCAAAAATGGAGCTATAGATACCCACGTGATATCTTATCTTATCGTCGTCGTTATCGACGATAAGGTCAGCGACTGGTGGCGACACTATAAGAGGCGACAACATGTATACGCTCACGTGACTCTGCTGTGCAGCGCTGCGCAGCAACTCAACTCAAATTTCCGGCGAGCTGCGCAGCTGGCCAGCGCTGGCCCTCCCCAGACCTGACGACACTGTTGGCCCCGATGCCCTCCCCAGATCTGACGCAATCACCATCCCCGATGCTCCTACCACCCCCCATTCTAGTACAAGGGCGTTGGTGCCACCACATGCGACTACGGATGATAATACAGCGATCTATTTCGACCACCTCTTCGATGAACCAGTCCAGGCAGTGATAGGCAACCGATTTCCACTAGAGCTACTCAAATGCTCCCCCCCCCCCCCAAAAACCGATGGCTTATCTGCAAATATTTAGCTCCGTTTCCCGAGCTTGTCGCATTAGCGCAGACAGAAAGAGTGCTTACATTGGTGCTCCACGTGTCTTACGAAATCGGAATCCAGGCAGCGATAAGACGCTATCACTCGTTCATAGGATCTCGTCAATGGGATCAATTTCATTGTACGCAAGGGAAATCATCTCGCTCGTCAAATTATGTACGAATTTCCATCAACGACTCATAAGCCATCAACGTGGTGTCGACAGCAGTACCGTCCGCTCAAGCTTGTCTACAAGAGCTAGGTCTCCAACGACTTAATATTGTTTCAGTGTTGTGCAGACACAAACACTTGTATCAAGAAGCCACAGGGCTTCAGCCGTATAGAAGCAGCTTGCACGATGAATTTAGCAACATGATCGACAGTAGCACTAGCTATCGTGTTTTGGAATTAGTGGCCTACCATGCACTTACAAGTCGCTGATAGTAGTGTCAGACACATGCGGACAACGGGCAGAGTAACGTAGATGAGAGTATACGTCCCGAGTTTGACCGAGCATAGCATGATCTTGATTCCACTTGCAAAGAATATCTGCGATTGGAAACGCGAAATCCACCATGATGGGAAGATGGAGGAAGCCTTAGAGACATGGGACAATATCTTTACCCGTAGTAAATGAAAGGTACGCAATCTACAACTTGCTGAATCGCGTAGGAAATCCGCAGCCAATAAACCCGCAGAAGAGCCCTCCGAGGTGGGTCCCTTGGACCCGGGAGCGGTCGCCAATTGGGCTGCCAAGCAGCAGTTAAGCCTTTCGGCGGCTTCCGCACATCATCAGTTCAGCTTATGGGTGGCTGACCCCTTTCGTCCTGGCACAATTGCCGCCGTGCTAGCTTTCATTTGTTTTTCCTAAACCCCTCCTGAAAGACAATTGAATTAAGGTCATCATGCACATATCCCCGCGTTTCTGGGCTGCCATCGTGCGGCCTGACACTTCGCGGAAGATGAGCGTCGTCATTGTGATATCCTGTTTGATTTTCGAGCCATTTCTCACGAGGGCGACGTCATGCTGAAATTTCGAATTCGCACCACCAACAGATGGTTTCACCAATCTCGCACTCATCCTTGCCTGATCGCAGCTGGGGCTATCCTGCTGATTTGGATCCTGCTTTCCCATGAGCCCTTATTTTATCCAATATCGGCGTCACGAATAAAACCCGTGAGGAGCAGCTATGACTGGTCAACATGGCAACCTCATTACCCCGTGGAAGTTATCCGACCGGTACCGAGCACAAGCTCGCAAAAGTTAGCCAAGATCCAGCATAACGCCAGCCATCGTCACGATTTCTATACCGAAATTCAGCGAAAACGCCGGGAAGAAGTCAAGCAGGTCATGCGAAAAGGCTGGAAGAGCTATCGAGAGCTCGCATGGATGCGGGACGAGTTGACGCCACTCACTGGTAGTGGAAAGGACACATTCGGTGGATGGGCCGCGACGTTGATTGATGCCATGGACACGCTCTGGATAATGGGGTTGAAAGAGGAATTTTGGGAGGCTGCACAAGCTGCAGTAACACTAGACTGGGCAAAAGTCCAAGGAACATCCTGCAATATGTTCGAGACAACTATCCGACACCTCGGGGGTCTCCTCTCAGCTTACGGGCTGAGCGGAGAGCCTGCCCTGCTGGCTAAAGCCGTCGAGCTGGGTGATATGCTCTATGCCGGTTTCGATACTCCAAATAATCTGCCACCTTTCTGGTTCGACTTCGAACAAGCCAAAACGGGTCTTCTCGTCGCTGATGATCACCAGGCAGCAGCGTCCGCGACTAGTTTATCGATGGAATTCACTCACCTGGCCCAGCTTACAGGAAACAATAAGTACTACGAGGCAGTAGCCAGGGTCAACGACCGGCTCTTCGAAAATCAGAATTTCACTACCTTACCTGGAATGTGGCCTGCCTTTTTTGACCTAAGACATGGAAATTTCACTCAGGACAACATCTTCACTCTTGGGGCACTCAGCGATAGTATGTATGAGTATATTCTGAAGATGTACCTCCTCTTAGGAGCCGGTGAACAAAGATACAAACAAATGTATCTTACGGCGGCCGATACAATTATTAAGAACCTCCTTTTTCGACCGATGACGCCTGAGAATCTAGATATTCTCTTCACTGGAAACTTTTTGGCGGGCCTTAACGATCCACTGGAGACGGAGGGCCAGCATCTTGCGTGTTTCGCGGGTGGTATGTTTGCTTTAGGAGGCAAAATTTTTGGGATTCCCGAGCACGTTGACATCGGGATCAGATTAACCAACGGCTGTATCTGGGCATATAACGCCTTCCCGACTGGACTTGCACCTGAGAAATTCAAGCTTGTTCCGTGTCAGTCTTTGTCTGGTTGCGAGTGGGACGAGCAGAGGTGGATGGACGCTGTGGCTAGTGACTACAATGGTTTGGACACTCTTCCAAAAGGATTCCAAAGCGCTCAGGATCCCAAGTATATTTTGAGACCTGAGGCGTTAGAGAGTGTCTTTATTTTGTATCGCATCACCGGCGACGAGGCATTTCGGGAGGCTGCTTGGAAGATGTTCCAATCCATTCAGGCCGCTACTCAGACTGAGTTCGGAAACGCGGCAATCGTCGACGTGACTGTAACTTGGCAAGTTACACAAGTCGACTCAATGGAGGTAAGTTCTCATGAAAATCCGTGATCAATGTTGTGCTAACGCCGCTCTCAGAGTTTCTGGATGGCCGAGACCCTCAAATACCTATACCTCATCTTCTCTCCAACCGACGTGATCAGCCTAGACGACTATGTCTTCAACACAGAATGCCATCCCTTTCGGATCCCAGGCACCTGAATCATGTGTGCTTTCCGCTACTCTTTCCTGGATCAGCGGCTTGATACGTTGGGATTCACTGCATCAGCCATCTGTGGTGGAACGGAGAACCAACCGAGGTGTTAAGTCACCAAGAACGATGCCTCTTCATCAGTGGTTACATTCTCAAGTCCGCAAGGAGCGACACAGCCAAGCAGTGACAATGACCTCAATCTAATTGCCAGCACGAGTGTTCTGGGTGATGGAATTTCTGACGAGGAAAGGAACAACGTTGAATGCGAGCACAGACTCCAGTGTTGACGCATCATTGGATAAGCTCACGCCCTGAACCCAGGAACACGCCTAACGCTGCTTGGAGTACCTAAATCATTCCTAACGATGCTTTCTCTTCGAAAGCCATGTTGTCGAGAATGAATGAATATGAGGACCCGCTTCAAGCACAATCGAGACGGGCTATAGATTGAATTCTGCCACTTCAGGAATAAAGAACTGCACGCCCCTAGTTCTCTAACTATGAAACCCTTGTAAAATTGCGGTTCCGAGCTCACACCATTTAGATTAGTCGAATCATCTCACAAGTGACAGGGTCTTGTTCTTCTATCCTGCTATTAGCTAGAGCTATAGGAGATTAGTCAGAGAGTGTTGGAGAAGGATCGAGCTAGAGCTTAACGCCTATGATAATACTTGTTGAATTTGACCTAAATTCTCTAATTTATCACTGTATAAGGATTAATGCCTGGGGTGTATCCTTCGATGAAGAGGACCCTCTTAAAGTCTGATAGAAGAGCGAGGAACACAGCGAATACTGCTATACCGCTTGAAGGGCACAGCTTAGCACATCAAGGCTAAAGACCAGCGGCTATCATCTAATAAGTATTAAACTTTGAAGCAGGCCGTCTTTCTCAGTATTATCGTCAGAAGCAGGTAGGTTACCTTAACCGTGTCTGCCTAGGGGCCAAACGCGGCTGAGTCGCCTGGTTTTCTGAGCTTAGCTTGCTACCTAGGTACGTTATACTAGTCTCGTAGTGTCACTCTGGACATACTTGCACAAAGCACGATTTGACCACCGAGTTATCCCGCTTCGGGGTAATGATGCCACGAAGGCGGACCACCACAGACGTAGAGGACATGCACATGACTGCCTGCAAAGAGGAGAGCAACCAGGACGCAATCGATATGCACCTTCTTCACACGTGAACCAAGAAATCATCAGAATGCAAAGTCAATCCTGTCAAAAATCGTCCCCGTAGAGCAGTATAGTTGTAGTCGTTAGTGCTACCATAATTGATGCTCTCTTTCCGTACTTCAGGGCTCCCTAGACATTAGTCGGTTGACCTGGTTGAGGATGCTGCCATCCTGCCGAGTTGTATCGGTTTCGGACGTAGGAGCCATGCTTCGCATAGTCAAAGCCTCTTCTTCGTCTGATTTGTAGATACTGCCAGGGTCAGGTCCGCAACCAAGTCGCCATATTACAGTCTTAATAGCGTGGTGAGCGAAGTCGCGGGCTGACTTCTTTCTGAAGACAATGTCCAGTTGCTCCAGCGTCAATAGTCGCGTCTCCGGGACCAGACTAGATTGCAAAGTCAGTAACGGATCTGAGACCGATACCTAGTCATGTAAAACTTACAGGAGAATCAATACCCACAGAACCATGCAAAGGCATGAGTACAGGACGAAAGTACCTCCCATGTCCAGATACCTGAAGTAATATGGGGCAGAAAATGCCACATACCAGTTGAACAGCCAGTTGATAGATGTAACAATGCCCATCCCTTCAGCACGAATGGATAGCGGCATACTCTCAGCTGCGTACACAAAGGGCACTGGTCCTTCTCCTGGAGAGTAGAATATGCCAAACAGATAGTAGCCAGCAAGGAACATTTTCTCTTGCCGTCCTTCTTCCAAGGTTGATGCCAGAGCCATCACGAGGTGCGAGAGTGCCAGGAACGGGAAGGTTGTCAATAGTAGTACACGTCTGCCCATCATGTCAACAAGGAGATAAGCAGGCAAAGCAAATATGAAGTTAATCATGCCGAAGCCCATAGTGTGAAACAAAGCGTCCTGGTTAGACACCTCAGGCATATTTGCCGCACCGGCCGGTGGAGACTTGTTCACACGCGCGAGGAGATAATTCGAGTAGTAGATAAGGACATTAACACCACTGTGGGACGTGAGCAGTTAGCCAGACACATACGAAGCTATACTGACCAGAGCTGTTGAGCCACCATGCAAACAGTACTCGCGGAAATTGCCCTGCGGTTTCGTCGATTATTCCTCCCAAATATCTGCTCCCATTTAAAACCCATCCAGGTTTGGAAAGGCTCGTCTCGTGCTTCTTGGGTGCCTTCATACTCTTCTTTCAATCGAAAGTAGTGGATGAACATGTCTCTTGCCGCAAGTAGGTCGGACCTGGACAGCGCCTTCAGGTCTCGGAAAGCTTGCCGGTAGTAGTATTTTGCTCGTTGCTTTTGACCACGTCTCTGCAGACTGTGGGCTTTGCGTACTGTCCATCGCGGCGACTCTCGGCAGAAATAGATAAGGAAAGCATGAAAGATTGGTAGTAACATCGCGCTAGCAAGTATGACTCTCCAGTTCCAACTACAGCGCCAAGAGAGCAATTCAGCTTGTCGCTTTGCATTGGCATCTTTCCCATTTACTGTATTGAAATTGCAGGTTTGAGGGTCTCTGAAATCGCCCCACTGGTGCAGAATAGTGCTCGATGCGCAACCTATCGCGATTCCCAGGGCTGTGAATGCCTGCCAACATGTTACAAGGCTGCCTCGAATGTTTGCAGGTGCGATCTCGGCAGCATAGATGGGAATGGTTGCAGACTTCGGTCCAATGCCAAATCCCAACAACAGACGATAAACCACGAGTTGCTGCCAAGTTTGGGCGAACCCTTGTGCGAATGCGAAGATGATCGAAAATAGAGCGCACACAAAGATCGTGCCCCTTCGTCCGAAAAGGTGGTTCAGCCAAGGTGTGAACCAGCAGCTCACAACACAGCATAAGTACGGTGCTGCATTGATGAAACCAGCCTTCCCCGGATTTTCTCGCAGTATATTTTCGGCATTGGTGACAACCTGTATGTTGAAAGTAGCCAGATAAAGCCCTTGCGCACCATTTACCACTGCTTGGTCAATGCCCTGAACCATGGCGCCGATACCACATACGAGAACAATGTTCCACACAGCGCCTGGCAGCGCGTGCCATTTCCGGAGATCTGGCCATGAAATCCGTGGCCAACGTTTATGTTTTAGAGAGGGAGGATTTGCTATAGGGGCTGCATCAAGCTCGAGTATTTTACGCTCTGCTGGGGAAATTGAGAGGCTACGAGCTCGGTCATCGTCCGGAAATGCGTGCTCATGGTGGCTTTCATATTCTTTCTCGGGATCCCTACTAGTGCCGTCCTCATATGCATTCAGCGCTTCTCTGTGCTGCGCGATGTACATGGCTTGAGTGAACAAGTCTCCACGATTGCTGAGGCCAGTAACTTCCAAGAATTCCTTGAGATGCTTCCTCATCTCCGGAGGTGGCACATCATTGAAAATCGACCGGACACGATATTCAAGATCTGGTATATCACCGCCCTGGTTATCAGTGGTGATGTATCGATCCTGGCGGAAAGATGGCTGTGATCCAGATCCATTCTGGTGGTCCTGGGCCATTTTCATACGATAGACGGTGTAGTGCAGCAAGTCTCGAGTGCATGTGTTTCCAGAACGTTATGTCTTAGTGATGGAATGCCCAACATTGAAATCACAGAAGAGACTCTCCCGTAGCCACATATATGAGGCATAATCATACTGTAGGGTCGCCACTCATCAACACCTACAACTAGTATGCGAGACAACACACGACAAGGCTGAATGAACTTCATTCTGCTCCTGTCGGGCGACGAGCAGCGACCTATGAGATTTTGCAAGAAACATGGTTTGTTCTCAGTCTAAGTGTGTCGAAAAACGGAAGCCCAGGGAATGCTTGTAGTTGCTTGCAAGCGGCCATGATCAAGTCTGATGTGATTGGTTTGTGTTGTTAGGACCAAGAATAGTCAGGCGGGCGGGCTTCGTGCAAGATGTTGTCGATCAACAAATCATCGAAGGGCACTAATTCCACAACAGTCCTAAACGCCTGGCGCCGGGGCGGTGTTTTTGCAGGTTTTCGGGGATTTGGTACCTAGGTATGTTTGGACAAGATTTTGGTCTTTCGAAAGGCGCACTGTTACTATTCGAGTGGAGCCAACAATTCAATTCGAATGAGTACGTGTAATGTGCAGTATAGGAACTCAACGCACGAACATTGAAACGAATAGAGGCTGCTATCCCAACTGCTCAGCTGCGAACCTAAGTAGGTATTAAATCATCCCCTTGTGTCAGCCTTGTGGGGGCAAGCCCCAACGTTTTACCACGTGCTTCTTTATACAGTTTTCCGGCTTCCCCGCTTCAAATTAGGGAGGACTAGCTGCACAACCCCGACTGTCATTATCTCGATTGCGGATTTGGGTTTTCGGTAACAGGCAACGCATGGGCGAACTTGATTTGAGGGTCGGCCACTTCATCCTCCGGACATTTCATATCATGTGGCTATCCTGGTGACTTACCTGGCGCAGCAAAGGGAATGACTTAATGACCTCTATTGGTGGCACAGACTGGTAGCTTGCGATTCCCTGTCATTCTCGCCCCCAGACACCAAAGCTATCGCATGAATCAGCCTCGAGTTCTTGCAAAACTTGAAATAGAGTGCACAACAGGCGTTTGCCCCACCTGACAATCCTTGTTCTTCCCAGAGTTGGCTTTACATCCACTTAGGCCGCCTTGTTCGATACCTACTCATATGTTGATCGTTTGCACTGTGCTTCGATCTCCTCTCAGACACAGCGCGGCCCTATCGGTGATAGCTAAAAGGGTGTGCGCCATAGGTCTGTCCTTGACCGTAGACCAGCGGTCCAAGCACGCTCTTCACCATACACGCATGGCTGGCATTCAGCCTGGCACCAGTATTCAGACAGCAGGCCCTGAGATTTTGCAAAATGGCTCTTCGTGGAAACATATTCACCAAAGTCAGAGTGTCGGGCTCTGGTGATGCACACCTCGGCAACGTCTACCACTCTGGCGACATCTACCATATCTACTATTGTCACTGCCACAACTCGCAAACACCCATGGATGAGATCTCAGGTGCGTTGCATCTTTCAATACCCACACCTCGGTCACCGAAAGATACAATTATCTGTTTATCAGGTATCGGCAAAATCGGCTACGCTGAGAATTCGTCACTGTTTGACTTGTGTTTGATGCTGACCAGGTTGACAAAGATAGTACAACCCACAACCAGCGTGCCGAAGCTCGCAGATCAACAGAGCCATTAATGGTAGAGCAGCGAGCTGAGCTAGATCCAAGGACAACCTCAGGGCGCGCTTCAGAGCTAAGCTCTAGCCGACCTCAAGTTGCAAGTGAGACCGAAGAGACATGGACTAGTGTCCTGGATAGTCTTCCTTGCAAAGCTCTTGTACGACTTGAAGATGCTGGTCCAGACGGCACGCCCGTCGAGAAAGAGTACCCTCACTGTATGGTTGAAGTACAAGTAACCAGTCAGGACCTGATCTTTGACTCCAAAAGAAGACTGATATTCCATCCGCAAGAGACCGGCGATCAGTCAAACCTCATCTTGTGGATGCCTTCCACTTATGTTCAAGTCACCAGGGCGGGACCGCGGGTCATAGCCAAGTTCTCAAACTGTAATCAAAGGGTTAATCGCCCTGTGGATCATGGCAACAACTACGACACGATCTATGAGCCCTCTTCGCCGAACGTCGTCACTGAATTCGAGTGCGCTGACGAGCGACCTGCTGCAGAACTGCACTCTCTACTACTCCATATTTCTGGTACTTGGGCTCCTCTTCCACGCAGCGAGGCGTTGCTACCGCCATACTGCACAATCAGGCATACCCAGATCCGAACAGCAGATAATGCTCTTCGGGGTAGCATATTTGCGTGGACTGACATGTCTGACGCAAACACTGGTGAAGAATGTACGATTCTTGATCTCGCTGGCTATACCTCGAAGCTTGATTTTGAATTCGAGGTGCAAGATGGTACCTTCATTTTGACACTAAGACAGGTGATGAAGGTCAACTATACAACGTTTGATGTCGGCAGAAGTGCGACATGGCCGCCTGCGAGGGTGGAACAAAATCCTGCAGGTGAACCAGCATCGATTGACTTCAAGTCAGCTCCCGGACACGATTCTCTAGTGATGCAATCCCGCGAACACGACGCCTTAATACTTCTGAACAGTTCTATAGGTTCCGCCACTGGGTTCGAAGCCCTAGAATGGTTCCGCGTAAGGCGTGTCAAACGCCGTAGCACGTTGAGAAGTCCAAAGATCGCTTGTCAGTTGACCGTTTGGCATCAGGCAGGTAATGTGTCCTGCCTGCTGCGCACAGCTTCATCTGAGATTGAAGATGACGACGTCTCCGAAAAATGGCTGGCTTGGCTGATAAAACAACCAGATGATCGCCGGTCACGCCGGCCCGTGACATTTACCAACTCAAACAATGCGATTTTCGAGGAGATCGACATAGTAGCCGGGGAGGTCCTATCGCTATCACCGCAAAGGATGCTCAAGCCTAGAAGTAGCGATGATGACTCCGGCCAGACTTTAGAGGACTTAAAGAAGATTGAGCTGAATTTCCGCACAGAAAGCGAGGTCGAGCGTTTTCGATTGCTGATGCGCCATTATGGCATCAACTAGACGGTTCGCAAATACCTAAATGATCTCGTTCACTACATGGAAGGAGGAACATGTGATGATTGTTCCGATCCGGGTCTCAGTGCTTAACATGCTTCCAAGTGGCGGTATTCCTCGACTGCCAAATGCTCGCCTGCGCCATACTTCAAAATCTTGTCATCAAGAATTGATGCCCTCTCTTCAACAGACGTGAGGCCTTAGAGGTTGCCTAAGGGGAGGAGGCGGGAGGAGAGAGGAGGAGGTAAATCGTGCTTAATTAGTGCCGAAGCACTTAATATTCTCGATACGGCCTTCGATCAAGAAGGAAATCTACCTCCCCTAATAACTAAGCCACGTGCTTACGAGTAACATTATCAAGAACAAGATTAGAAACTATATACTATAATATACTGGTTACCTAACCAAGTCACAGCAGCACGGCTTTCTCTGCGGAGCTTGACCTTTATGAGAGAAAGCGCGATACTGGAAGCACCATCTATACAGTTACGTTCGCCTGGTTACTCAGCAGAATTAGCTGCCTTCAGCTGAGTACATTTCAAGAACGATCAAATCACTTACGGAAGATGTTCACAAGGCCGTATCTCTATGTGGATTGTCCCGTAGGTCGACCCAAGACTTAACAGCAATTTCATAAGGCTAGATGTTGTACAAAGTGTACGTATTCTTATACATCAACTGACTTAAAGTGGCCGAAACGTTGTCAGCTTAAACGGCAAGACGAAAAACGTCGCAAATGCCGTCCACTGACGCACCTAAAAAGAGCTTTCTTGGCTATCTGAAATTGGAAGGTCTCGGAAACGGAGCCCTCCGAAACCATCGCTTCATTGGGTATAATAGAACTGTGACGTGCCCACAAGAGCCCGGCCCGGGGCTTGCTCAAGGTGGAATCCAGTGAAAGAAGATTACTAGCACATCACAGTCTTATTCTAGACAGCATATCAGGCTGCTGCAGCTCACCGTCGACGCATTCTTTCATTTGTAGCTGTGATGGTTCTCAACTTGTCCAAATCCAACAAACAGTAGTGTTGCATCCCCTTGTGCCAAGAGCTGTCCAATGATGCCAAGTTCTGGAGGCGTCGCCAGCCACAGCGGTTACAAGAGAGCCCCTTAGTGGCGGTTTCAGCTGAAGCAGATGAAGAATTCCCAACCCAACGGGAGGGTACAGCTTTGAAATCAGGGCGACCGCGCGGCTTCTTCAAATATGAAGTCAAGGCCGCAACATTGGCACCCCTCTCTCCATCGGGTACTTGGTGGCTGTCGCAGTCTACCTGTGATTATTCCGACTTTTTCGTCGAGGGGACGCCGACAATGCCGCTCTTTTCCGAATCTAGAGACCGGTCACACCGCGAGAACTTGGACCCTTTTGACGGATTATGTCGGCGGTGCACCAAGTTTGTCCGACGGTCCAGCTCGACCCGCGGATTCTACATTGGAAATTTAATCGGATTCGCGCTCGGCTCCGTCAAGGACATCCGCCGGCGCGAGGCGCGCTCAGGTTGCCCCTGCTGTCGGCTCGTCGTGCGCATGCTGGACCAACACCCCGACGTCCTCGGTAGATCGGGTGGCAAGAAGGTGCGGCTTTACCATGGGGACGACGGCGAAGACGGATTTTCGTTGGTCGGCGACGACAGGCTGGTCGGGTTCGTCCACCTGCGCGCTCTTGGCGACATGGGCGGGGCGGACCGCTGGATGCGTACAGTAGTAGGCAACAATTTCCAGGGCGCCGACAACGAGCGGATCGATATGGCGATGGTCCGAGATTGGATGGAGGAGTGTGAAGTAGGCCATGAAGGGCACTGCTTCCCGCGCTCGGAGGGAGAAAGCGCCATTTCGCGAGTCAATCCGCTCCAGTATCTGCTTCAGCGGTCGTCATCTCCAGGCCCGCGCGGGGATGTGGAGCGGTGTCTCGAGAGATCGTGGGCGGACAGCAAGGACTACAATCAGCTGTACCTGATCGATGTCACGGAACGGAGACTGGTGAGAAAGACCTCACAGGTCCGCTACGTCACGCTGTCCTACGTCTGGGGAGATAAGTCGCATAACTTCGAAACGGTCAAAGAGAACCTGGCGGCGGTCGAGACGCCGGGATTTCTGGTCTCGCGGAATGGAATCCCTCCGCTTGTGCTGGATAGCATGGAATTCACCGAGCGCCTGGGCGAACGATACTTGTGGGTCGACGCCTTGTGCATTGTCCAAAACGGAGAGGACAGGGAGTTGGAGTTCGGCCGCATGGACATGATATACGGTCAGTCGGTCTTGACACTAGTCGTCATGTCCAGTTCCTCCCCGAGAGATCCATTGCATCGCCTTCGCAGCGGCTCCTCGCCACCGTGTCTCGAAGAGAGTTCTGAACATTGGGAATTCACGTCTCAACCGCCTCCCTTGGATCGCTATAAGGACACGGTAGTGTATGAGACACGCGCATGGACACTTCAGGAACGGCTTCTGTCCAAGAGACGCATCTACTTCACCCACCAACAAGTCTACTTCGAGTGCTCTAAGGGCATCCGTAATGAGGTCCACCCCAGCGGCATTTGCGACATTTTGGACGATACCGAGTTTCTGACGTACCGGAAGACCCCGATTTCCTCCCTGCGGACACACTTCAAGGAAGCTGACGAACCCACAAAGGAGTATTCGGGCTTGGCCGTTCTCGCAGCTTACCAGCAGCTCGTCGTCGAGTACACAAAGCGCAGTCTGACCAAGCAAACCGACGCTTTGAATGCATTTGCCGGCATTACTACGTGTCTAGGGAAACTCGGAAACGATCCCGACTACTGGTGCGGAATGCCCTGCGCGACATTAGACTGGGCGTTATTGTGGACGCCCATCGGCCCCGCCAGACGTCGATTCCAGGCACTGCCCGACGGGACGGCGACGGCCGAGCCCATATTCCCCAGCTGGGCATGGGCAGGATGGACGGCAGCGGTGGATTTTCTAGTCCCCGTCGGCGGTTGCTTCTATGGCATGCAAGCCGCCCAGGCTGAAAGCTTCAGTGCCCAGTGTCGCATCATCGGACTCGAGGAGCGCAGCGACCCGGTGGGACTGCTCTGTCCTGCCCCGGAGGACTCCGAGCTCGAAGCCGAGCTGCGTGAGTACACCATCGTCAAAGGTAAGACGCCGGCATTCGAGTCCGTCGCGCCCAAACTCACCGTCGACGTCCTCCACCTCTATGCCATAGTCGTCAATGCGAAAGAGTTCTGGCGCTCAGGCGGCCACTTCATGGTGCACAACGGCAGCCTCGCCGCCCAGATCCCCTTCATGAGGAGACGGACGCGCCTCCGTGACCAGTTTGCAGATCTCGGCATGGGCATGAGTACTTACAAGGCCTTCCCCAAGAACGCAAAGGGCCTTGGGCTGAAGCTGGAATCCCTCGAATTCGTCATGTTGTCCGCCGTCAAGCGCTTTCCGCCGATGGCAACCCCGTGGCTTGGAATGGCACACCAGGCGATCGACGAGGAGCAGCCTTTCGGGCCGGGCCTACAAATAGTGAAAATGCCGGAGTGGGATTGGTGGAATGCTATGCTCGTTCATCGCATCGGCCCGTACGTCGAGAGAGTGGCTGTCGGCTGCATCCACGTTGATTGGTGGGCTCATTTAACTTTGAGAGAGGAGTATGTACGACTGGCGTAGGGGGGTCGGTTCAAACGCAGATAGTTCCGTTGCAGTCAAAATCGGCCAGGGGGTAATCCCTCCTGGACGATGGATCGTGGCAGTGAGCAAGAGAGAAAAATACAGAGGAAGACAGGGAGAACAGAAGGGGATCAGCTCAAGTGACGCCACTGCACGAGCAGCAGGGCGAAGTAATTCCGGACACGGTCACTCAGTGAGTATGAAGCACCACTCGGAGTAGGACTCCCTGCCTTGTGCTGATCCTGCTCTTGACAGCTTTGCCGAACACGGCAACAAATTCAAGGAGAGAAATTCTTTTGTTATTATGTATTCTAGCTTGGCTGCGTCTCGTCATCCAGCCCAGTCCCTGGAATCCCTGTATACCATTTGGTATCATGGGATCGCCCTCACTCGCAATCTCGGTGAAGTGATAGCGCATCATCTCGAACGCACCGCACTCAGGGAACGATCATCTGACTGAGCGTCTAGGGTATGCAGCGAGCGGCGAAATCGTGCAGTCGCTCGCATTTACAACCTCGCCGCCTCCTTCAATTTTACACAACAACGGAACCCGTTGTCCTCACACTAGGGAATTCCATTCCCCATGAGAATTTTTATCCTCAACCATAATTGAAGTTTGACTTGTCACCTCTTTCTTTCCATCGCGAGCAAACCCCGCATATTTCGCATTCCCCTCTTTCATGCTCGTCGCTCGCGCCAGCGAAACAAGGAAAATCTTGGGAGCGTTCAATCTCGCAACGCTGGCCTGCTCCTGTAGAGGTAAATCGAGGTTCTACCATGGTACATCAACGGAAGGAGGCCTCTTTGCGCGCAGAGTTGCGCGGCATATAGACCAGCGGTCGGAGACCTGATTACCGTGTATCTTGCTTTACGCTGAAATCTGCACGTCTAAAGGGACAATCCAAAGCGCACAGAGCGGATATTCATTCTCGCGTGTGAATCCGGACTGTTGTAAGAATAAATCAATACGAAGTAAGCCTATCCAGCTTTGATCTTACGCTAAGCCAGGCCACAAGCGCCTCATCTGGGAGGTGAACGTGAGAGAAGAAGCAGGAACGGGCTTTCAATATCAAATGGTTCAAGCCTCCCCCGGCTTTTGAGAGCGCACCAGAAAACGTTATCCCTATCTTCGTGTTGCCAGTGTAACTAGACTCCATTTCTCTGGCGTCATTGGCTAGATCGTCTTCCCATGTTCGTGCGCCTGCTCGCCGGGGTCGGATTTGGCGCCAACATTGGTGGGACAGCCAAGCCTAAGCATCCATCCTCGGTGAGCGACGGGTGAGGCTCACCCACGTGAAGGGAGGCCGGGTGTGAGCGAAAGCGGCCTCACCCTAGAGCCGATGAGGCAATGAGCTCGATGCAGTTTTTCCTCGTCTTGGCGAAAGAGTGTTTACTACCTGCTGATCCACCGGGGCTGTGGATACGTGTAGCATCGATCACCACGTGTGCCCCGACCGACTTAAAGGACCACCATTTACCGCTGTGTAGAAGTTTAGCGTTTGGGAACTTCGAATCCAGTTCTGTCGATAGGTGCTAGCCCCAGAAGTGCCTCAGGCATGTAGTTCTGTAGCAATGGCACCCAGCAGTCTAGAGTCTGGAGTGAGTCAAATTCGGCTCAGATCTGATATCTCTGGCGTTGTAAATGTGAAAATGGTGTTAGATTTGTACAGGATGCTACCTTACAATACCCCAATGCCATATAAGCTATGTTCTGTCCATATTTCTAGCATAACTTGACCACGAGCTTTTATGAAGGTTGCGACCAGCTACTATGATACTTCCCTTTGGACATGTCTGCATTCTGCTCATTCTTAAGCGTGTACCCGTGTGCGCCAAAAGCGTCCAACTGCGCTTCCATGAAGCAAGTAGGAAGTTCAATGGAGCCAGCATATTTGAGGTAGTCTAGGGTCGCGCTCAGAGCTGGCATACAAGCGTCTGCACTGATCCCTTGAATCACGATTCCCTTGAGAGATGACGTGCACCGCCTAATCTCGCCGCATATTTCATCGCCTAGCAGGGGATGCTGGTTCGGATTGTTAACGTAGTGTCGCTCAAAAAGTTCAGTAATGTAATCAGATTTGATGATGCAGCCAGCTCTCCAGATGCGGAGCACTGCTTCGAGTTTGATGTTCCAACCTTCCTGTACAGACGTCCGAGACAGAAGATCAAGTCCTTGAATGAAACAAGAGAGCACAGCCACGTAGACTGCTTTGTGAAGATCTTCGAGAAAGGCTTGTTTTTTGTCACCGTCAAGCTCGATCGTCGTAGGTTGTGTGGTACCCAGGCTCTTACTGATAGATCCCCTCAGGCGGTAGTTCGCAGATGCCACTCGAAGATAGTGTGCAGCTGACAGACTTGGTGCTGGAACATGTGACGATATGGCCTCAAGATTTTGCCAGACTCCTGTTCCTTCGGACTCGTTGGCGTCTTGGACCACGGTGTCCAGGATTTGATGGACTAAGAAGCCATTTCCATCGGGACTTCGGGTACGACATATGGGACCACTGATTGCAACCAGGAAATTGTTGCTCTACAATGGTTTTGTCAGCATGCACAATATCCATGATGCCACTTTTTTCTGACTTACTAGTTCACCTGTCCTGTTCCAGTCATCAAATACTTGGCCTATTTCGTCCCCATCCATTTTCAAGCAAGCATCCATTAGCGCCCAGGCCTCGCAAAGTACAGACATCACCCCGTGCTCGATTCCGTTGTGGATCATCTTGACGTAATGGCCACTTCCTCCAGGGCCAATTTTCGTCACGCAAGGCCTCGCCTGGTCATCTCTTGCTGCGATTCTTTCGAGTAAAGGCATCAGCAGTTCTAGGGCCTTCTCGTCACCGCTGGGCATAAGCGAAGGACCATTCCGAGCACCGGAGAAGCCTCCTGAAACACCCATGCCAATATAGAAAACGCCTCGTGACTGGAGCCAGCCCTGCCGTTTTTGCGTTACTTTGTAGTTCTCATTCGATCCATCAATGACAATGTCGCCTTGGCCAAGATAGGGAGTCAAAGATTTGACCACACCATCACCTGGTCCTCCATGAGGTAAGCTGAACAAAAAGACCTTTGGAGATCCCAAGCTCTGAGACAATTCTTCTAAGCTCTTGCAGACATGAATCTTGTGTCCCACTCCGGCTGAGTCGGCCTTTTGTACGGTATTGTGCATGCTTGCTTCTGAACGATCAAATATCGACACGTCTATTCCTGCGTGCTCTGCTAACAGCAGGCTCAGCATACTGCCCATTACCCCGGTGCCTATGATGCCGACTTGAGTTATCACGGAAGGCGACGCATTGTGCTTCGAGGAGTCCATTTTTGGGGAAGAAATTGCGCGTTGACGTGGTTTTGTGTGCATCGATGAGATGAGTTTGTGCTCTTAATGAGTGCTCGAGGGAACGAGCAAAATCCTTCTTTTATATCCATATTTACCACTCTATAATATAGGTTGAATATCACCTGTGACGAGGAGCTACTTAGGACGAAGACGGCCTAGGCAGGTACCAGGCTGACTGTCGCCCTGTCGCCCTCGACCCCACACTTTTAGCCCCACAATAATCTATGAACCACAACGCACACCCCACACGACCCCGAAAAGTCCCAGGACTGGATTCGGCTGCAGCCTTGTGCAGCCTCGGCCGCTGCCCAGGCTCGCCAGGTGGTGCAGCGATTCATTGATCGCGCACATCGTGCGTTCATATTTACCAACCAGGCATGTTGGTTTACGCAACAAGTCAGACATGCCGCAGGCCACGTCAAGCGGGAAATCAGCTTCGAACGCTGGTCAAGCCTGTCGCGAGTGTCGTCGCCGAAAGGGAAAATGTGACTCCAAACTGCCAGTGTGTTCCGTTTGCCAAAGATACAATCGGCATTGCTTGTACGACAAGCACAGTCGATCCGCCTTGACGCGAAAGTTAGCATGCTGTGACCACTGGTGCGAAAGTTGTTGACTTACCAATCTAGACACCTCACAGAAGTGGAAGAGAGACTAGAACGAGCAGAAGCTCTTCTCCTTACTGTTTTTACTGAGCCTGAGCTGGCAAAGGTCCTGGCTCAAGGCATTCCAGCAAACGGAGCAGCTCTGAGCCTCGAAGGTGGGAAAAGGGTACACGCGTCACCGTTCAGTCCGCAGAGTGAGGATGATGCCTTGTCCAGCACAGGTCAGCCACCAGCATCGGCCTGGTTTGAAAATCATTCACCATCCAGTACTTTCGACAACACGTCGATCTTAGATGACAATGTGCCCTCTGCGGCTGACGATGATTTCGAGTGGGATGAACGCGAAGCTCTTTGGACGTCGCGTGACCCAGGCCTCCGGCAACAATCTCTCGGTGATGCGGGGGAGGCTTCTGTCCGTAAGGTTCAGGACGGCATGGCGATATTGACCGCAAATGATCCCAACGCAGGATTCTTGGGTCAGGCATCTGGCGCCGCACTACTGCGTCTCATATCAAAGCACCAACATAGTGCGCGAGTATCGGACGAGCGCGCTGAACTTGGGAGTGAGCGACGCAACAGCATCATAGACGCCCTTGCCTACCACCCGAGCGACGCTTCCACTTCATCGGACTCCTGGTTGCGTGCACAACCTATCATGACTCGTGCCTTCGTCGATATATTAGTTGATCAGTATTTTGCCCACTATCATCCGACATTCCCAATTCTCCATGAGCAAACGTTCCGCCAACACTATCAGGTGCTCAGTGAGGGACCCAAGGGGATTTGGCACACTCTTGCCAATCTCGTGGCCGCACTTGGCTCTTTCGTATCCACAGATTCTTCCGATGAGACGGATATCAACCTCTTCAACGCAATGAAGTCGCAGCTTTCTATCGAATCTCTAGAATCTGGAAGCCTCGGCTTAGTACAGGCTTTCGCCATGGCTGCAAATTATCTACAGAAACGGAACAAGCCCAACAGCGGATACAACTACGGAGGCGTGGCTTTGAGACTGGCTATATCTTTGGGTTTGCACAAAGAATTCAGGCATTGGCACACAGAACCCCTTCGAAAAGAAATCCGCAGGAGAGTATGGTGGTCACTGTGCGTTCTCGACGTGGGCGCAACGATCACGTATGGTCGACCTCTCAACTGGCCACGGGAAGGAGTGGAGGCACACTTCCCTCTTAACATTAACGAAAAGGTAAGTGGCGGCTGAACTGTTGCCTTGTGGATGCGCGACACTGAGGATCTGAGCTGACAGTTGGCATGCTGTAGGATCTAGAAACCAATTCTACTTTGATTCCACCCGAGGTAGATAGCACTACTACGTACAGCTACGTCAGGACTCAGTCGGCCTATCATCTTGCCACTATACCGATCTATAACCGCCTGATATCGAACCGTCCACCGGCCGCTTCTGAGATGACAGCGATGGACGATGAAGTTATCGAGAGCTGGCGACACCGTCTCCCGTTATTTTTCAACGACACCGACTTGCCGCTTTCCAGTCAGTATCTCCTGGCCCATTCAATAGGACGTTGGCGCTTTCGCATCATGCGGATTATCATGTATCGTCCATTCTTCTTAAGATGGGTCCAGGACGGTCTTCGACCTTTGCAACCATCTCTTCCGGACGATGCAGCAACTAGTCGTTGTCTTGTTGCGGCGCAGGAATGCATCTCAATTTCATCTCGTTTTTGGGCAATAGCTTCACATACGAGGCTTGCAGCTTGGTATGTCCTCTATTTCCTGCTGCAAGCTGTTCTCATACCTGTCCACTGTCTGCGACGCGGCTCATCCCACCCACATGTCACAACATGGGTCGAGCAAGTGCGCACAGCACTTGACATCATTAACGCAATGGTCGATATCAATTCGAGTGCACTCAAATGCAGAGACGTCATCCACCGCTTATGTGGACCCTCACTTGGGGATCGAAGATCCGAGGAAAAATCACAGCCACTGTTTGAAGAGATCTCGTCAGATCTTTCAGATATCAACTTCGGCGACTCCTCAGTCGACCCGTGGTTGACCGAGATCGATACAGCCATCGATGGCTACGATATGTATTGCGACCGCCTCACGAACACTACAGCCGCTGATAGGACAGCGCCTCCGGGCAGTAAAGAAGCTGAGAGTGGATACACAAATAGCGAATCGTATGGACTTTCGAGCTTGGGTGTCGAGATGAGCTCTACTGGTCGCGATTGGGACCTAGGTTTAATGCTGATGCAGTAAACCAGTTCCAGAGCGATTGGAGCATAAATGAAATATACAACACGAGCCCATTATCCTGGGTGGAAGGAAGTACAATCGCAAGCCTCGTGACACTGTTTCATCGTCGTTCAGAACTCAGTCAAAATAAGCACTTGTGATTAAACCAAACACTTCTGGACTCACTTCAATTGGTGTGGCGTAGGCGTGGCGTCGAATATGAGCGTATGCATACACTTGTTCTAGAGAAGTCACGCTGTAGACGAGTAAAAACTCGAGTAGCATTTTGATGTACTCTAACTGAAAATTGCTATATTTAGGTGTTCAGGTCTTCGTTCTCACCATTCGTAAATACATATATCACGATTAGGGAGATGTTTGCATCGAGACGAGGTCTTTAGACATAGAATAGAGGTGCAAAAGTATCTAGGTATTCTCCTGCCTTAGGTGCTAGGTTTGACCCCCGAACAGCCGCCAAGAAGCCTAATGGGCTTATGTTTTTTCAGCGCTTAGACAATGAATTGTTTGTCACTGAACATGGGAAGCAGTCCTGTATCTACATATGGTCGTCAAAAAGGTCATCCATTGACGACACATGTCTGCTCTGATGAACATCGACTGCAAGTGCTAGACACAGCATCGACTCCCGTCACAATGAAACCTTATCCCGTTCCAAAGTGTCGTCGCATCGGTGATAGTTGTCAAGGGAAATACGAAGATAGATCTCTATGATTGATGCAGTTCCTCACCCCTGCGCAAAAATGAAGAAAGGCGTAGTCTACACCGGATGGGGTTGAGAGCGATGTGAGAAATCAAGGTAGCAACACTACGCGGGCAGGTGTCCAGCCGCCGAAACATTCCAATGGCCATGGCTGGCTCCGGGCAAACTTGACCTTCGCCATTACCTGGTTCGATCAATTGACTATCTCGTTCAATGCCTGTTAGTGGGACCCCTTTGAGGCCTTTGCAGCGACGACGGAGTAGGAGGCCGTTGATTGTGGGTTACCCCACACTGCCTGGGACCCCGAGGGTGACTGTCGCCCGCTGTCCCCAGTATATATCAAGACAGTCCCGGGCAGTCCATCAAATGACAAGCCATCCAACAACTTCAAAAACCTACAGCTTGCAATACAGATCACCATCGCTGCGGTCTTCTTAAAGTCTTGCTGTCGCCATCAGCAACATGTCGATTCACGAAAAAGAGCAGAAAATCAGCGGAAACATCCACGATGAAGAAACACTCAGTCCAGAAATGCGACGGGCATCGAGCCATGCACCTCACGCCACACCCACTTCTCTGCAGAGTCTCTCCACTGGCGAGCTCGAGAAGATCGGTCGACACACAACACTCAAAATTGACCTGATCGTTATGCCTTGCTTCATCGTCATGTATATCTTGAATTATCTTGACCGTCAGAATATCGCCTCGGCCAAGCTTGCAGGCTTAACAGAAGACCTCAATCTGAGTGAAACGCAATATCAAACCTGTGTGAGCCTGCTCTTCGTTGGCTATAGTATGTACACTGTTGAACAAGACATTCGTGCTCCGTGGCTGACACAGGACCAGTCTTAATGCAAGTCCCGTCGAATATGATCCTCGGCAGAATCAAATACCCTGGCATCTACATCAATGGCGCAATGGCTTTGTGGGGCCTTGTATCAGCATGCATGAGTGCGGTGCACAACTACACTGGTCTGCTGATTGCCCGATTCTTCATTGGTTTCGTGGAGGCAGTGTTCTTTCCCGGCGCTCTCTTCTACCTGTCGCTCTTCTACACTCGAAAGCAGTACGCTCTCCGAGCCGCGTTACTTTACTCTGGCTCTCAACTGGGCAACGCATTTGGTGGATTGTTCGCAATCGGCGTGCTTCAGCTTGACGGCGCCCATGGACTTGAAGGCTGGAGATGGCTCTTCTTGGTCGAAGGTGTCCTGACGGTTGGTATTGCTCTTATCTTCGCTGCAATCCTTCCAAACTCTCCTCAAAAGGTCTGGCGTCTTACTGAGATCGAGAAGGAATGGTGGCAATGGAACTACGAGCAAGATCAAGGTCAGCAAGACGACGGCAAGGAAGTCAGCCCGAAGGAAGGTTTCGTCCTCGCCATGACCGACCCAAAGATGTGGCTCATGCTGGTCGTCCTTTATGCTATCTACATCTCAGCCGCCGTCACCAACTTCTTCCCCTCAGTCGTGAAGACGTTGGGTTACTCACGCAACGAGACATATGCCCTGACGGCTCCTCCTTTCTGTCTCTGCGTTATCTTGATGATGATTAATGGTTGGTATTCGGACAGGACACAAAATCGCTACTACCACATCGTCGGACCATTGTTTCTGTCGCTCGTGGCCAATGTCATCGCCATCTCATCTCTCAATACCGTCGCTCGGTACGTGGCCATGATGCTAATGCCAGGCTCAGTTTACTCAGCCTCAACCGTGCTGCTTTCGTGGGTCACTGGCACGCTCAACCAGCCAAAGCAGAAGCGAGCAACTGCGATCGCGTTCATCAACGCCGTCTGCAACACTCCAAATATATGGACCTCGTACCTCTACGTCGGAGCACCTCGATATCTTGTCGCATTCTTGGTCAATATGGCAGCGTCCGCAGTCGCTATCATCGTCGCAACTCTTACTCGAATGTACTTGAAGCGACAGAACAGCAAGATGGACCGTGGACAGAGCCTACCAAAATCTGGGCCCACTCTCGCTCAACAGATTGCCGGTTACCGCTACATGCTATGATTAATGAAGGTGTCAATAGATGGACAGGCAGATCGGTCAATGTATACGTACGTATACTACGTACCCAAGTGCGTACTACTTGTTAGTGGTTGCTTGTGCTTCAAATTTGCGGGCTGAAATACAATTCAACAAACTTAGCATGAAATTTCATAAGATACATACGTACCGTTCACACTGTTGCATGGTTGCGATGCTTGCAACCTGTTCTTCGATCCAGTACGTAAGGGGGGATGCTAGGAAAGGACGTAAGGTATAGTAATACGTAGAATTCCCCTCCTCTGGCGGTTGGCAGCTCAACCAGACTTTATCTGCATTGGACAAATTTCTGTATGTACGTATTGATACGTACATGGTGTGCGCGCCAATTTCCTCGACCACCGAAAGCATTTTATGCATTCCGGTACGTACGTACGTACTTCTTGGGGTCCTTTTGTGGGCGACGCCTGGAACGGGCAGAACGAAGTCCAACGGGTGGGAACAGCTCATTACGATCGACCAAGATACGCACCACTTGCGTACTTACCGTATACTATGGTACGAACTCATTGAATTGAGATGTCCTTGAGCTCTTGTTGCCTATGAGGAGATCAGAAAAAGATCTAGGATCACCATCTTATATGCGGGATGTGCATGTTTCATACTAGCAGAACATCAGTTTCTGGGGAATAAGACGAGCGCCCGTAAAAGTTATGAATGCTGGTACTACCTAAGTATTACCAGAGCTAATAGGTACCTAGGTACATACCTTAATTCTCGAAAATGGGCACCGGAGTACTCCGCATTCTCAATTATAATGCGCCAAAGCATGGCCTAACACGATTTAAAAGTGGCCTACAGCCTCGAAAGACTACGTCTTCATCTTGTTTTCAATTTCGATGCACCATACATGCAAGATGTCGACAAGGCCGACCATTTATCACAGTCTGCGTGGTAAGACAGTCCTCATCACAGGAGGTGCTGAAGGAATCGGTGCCGCTACCGTCGAAATCTTCGCGAGGCAGGGTTGTACGGTGATCTTCCTAGATATCGCAAGAGAATCAGCACATAAGACCATCGAACGAGTTTCTGCGCTTGCAGATGAGGCGAAGCGGTGTGGTGACCCTGATATACAACCACCAGTATTCTACTTCTGTGATGTCACCAAGCTTGATGCTCTGCGAATCACCACGACGAGCATCCTCGAAGAATACGGCGTTGTTCATGTCCTGATCAACAATGCTGCAGCCGCCGCCAGCAAGGCAAGAATTGAAACAGAAAAAGTGACCCCCCAAGATTGGGACTTTGGTATAAATGCGAACTTGAGACATGTCTTTTTCTTGACTCAAATGCTTCTGCCCGCGATGAAACGGGCTGGAGCTGGCAGTATCGTAAATATTGGCTCTATCACTTGGAAAGTTCCCGATCCCAAAGTACCTGTTTATGGTGCTTGCAAGGCAGCAATAATGGGCTTGACTCGCGCACAGAGCAAGGAAGTGGGTCCATACAATATTCGCATCAACAGTGTCATGCCTGGAGCCATCGCAACACAAAGGCAGAAAGAAGAGGTGTTAACTCCCGAATATCGCGCGGAGGTCATGCAGCGGCAAAGCCTTCAACGAGACCTTGTTCCTGAAGATGTGGCGAGAGTGGTAGCTTTCTTAAGCAGCGATGATGCGAGTGGAGTTACAGGGAGTTCCTATGTCGTGGATGGCGGCTGGTGCAGTGACCCCTGAAGATGATGACACAGGTTTAGCTCGTTACATTGTAGTAGATCTACTAAAAGAATGAACTTAATGTACTCCGTATTAGTATAGTACTTAGGTACGTACGTACTATGTACCTTATATACTACATATTACGTACATAGTTTTGTTATAAAGCTCTTTTGGCGTATCTTATTAAGGTACATACGACCTTATAGCATTCGGTACACGGGACAGTGAACTTTTCTGAAAGAACGAAGCACGAATACGTAGGTAAGCTTGTAAGTCCTATATACGTTAGGTAGGGAGGCTGACGAGAACGTTGTGCCTTGACACGTAATTTTTAGCCAACAGAGGGTGGCGTCGGAATACATAGTATACGTACTACTTAAGTAAGTTAGTTGACTGAGAGATTTTTCCTTTTTGCTAGTCCAATTCCTTATTTGCAAACATTGATCTGCGATCTCCATGAAACCAGAACCGAGCTACGTATCTGTCACTCGGGCGCGAGATGAGAGAGAAGCCATTGCTGTCTTAAGTTCCCTCCGCTTTCCACCGGAGCCAAGTGAGAGCGCTGCAAAAAGAGAGGGAAAGAGAAGTTGTTTCGCTGGCGCCTTTCGATCGAAGGTGTGTATTTCTGGCAGTGCTGCATCCTACCTTACAACTCTGCATCCTCCAGGTCCTTTTGCATCTCCACAAGCATGCTTGGATGCGTAGCTTTGAATCCCATCTCAGCTGCGCGGTTCCCCTTGACCAGCATATTAGCGGCCACCAAGTGCTTCACCTCTCCTTGTCCGGCCTCTTCCATTGGGACCTGCTTCGGTTCAGGGGAGGCAAAAATGCCTTTCTGGAACATAACTTTGGCCAGCGCCGTCGCCACCTGTTTCCAGGGTAGTCTTGCCGTCTCGAGGATGTAATAGCGGCTATATGCGGTACCTTCCGCTGGACCTGCTATCGCCCTCTCAAAGATCTTGACGAGGAACGGGATTGCGTCTCCGAGGTGCAGCTGGAGATCCGTTAGCGCCGTGTTAGTGAGGTCTGCGAGGATAACACCTACCGTGCTCAACACTGCACTGCCATCTCCTACGTACGGAGCATATCCCAGGGGCTTTGCATTCCCAGTGATCAAGGAGTATCCAATTCCGATCCCAGGGGCGCCTACGGCGGCCCCACCATAGGTGACTGGAAAGCACACCATGTAAGTCTCCACGGCATTGTCCTTACCGGCCTCAAGCACCCTTGAAAGTGTCAATAGGAGATCCTTCTGTCAATTAGCTGCAGGACTTACACAGTATCTGATGGCCCGTTGAACATGTCTTTCGTGATGCTCTTAATATCAACTTCATTGCTATCCTATTGCCAATTGTCAGATTATTTCGGCTGAACAACGAGAAGACAAACTCACATCCCAGACTTTACTCTTCGGGTTGAACTCTCCAGTCGTTCCGAAATCGATAAAATTGCCCGAGCCGCTGATGTGGATCAGCTTGCCCTTCGCTGTGCCTGGCTTCTCCTTGAATCCGGCTACAATAGCCGTCACGACATCCGGAGTGAACGAAGACCCGGCGTTGAATGCGACATCGTGCTCTCTGCTGAGAGCCTTGATTTTTTCGAAATCGCTGAAGTCGCCAGTCTCAATTCTGTCGACATCAAGGCCCGACCGGAGTACTTTGGCAGATCCCGATGGACGAACATATGCTGTAATCGACCACGACGGGTGGGCTGCTTTGAGCGCTTTGATGGTCGGGACTTCACGGACGATATGAGTAATTCGCCATTTTTGGCAAGATCGAGCAGTGCTCACCTCCAACGAAGCCAGTGGCTCCAAAAACAATGATGGAAGGCATTGCGGTCTCGAACAGATGCTTCTTCTTGTTGTTTCAGATGCACTCGAAAATACCACAGTAGTCTTGGTGAAATCAAGAGATCTCTTCACGCGTGAATGGTTTCACCAGAGGATTGTCGCTGGAGGAAGCTTTTATATGCCTTAGCTTGCCATTGCTTGCCCAAGGACAGGGCTTCGGGCCTTCAGCGACTACGTAGCCCTCCATCGTTGTGATTTGAAATCCATAGCAGATGCAGAGGCAAAGGACCGACTCCACCTCATTGATTCCATAGTGTCTTTGGAGATGACCGCAAAGAGAAGTGACGTTGGAGCATGTTGGGAATCGAAAAATCGGAACTTGAGAACCGCCCAACACCTTTTTAACGGCTGTTTTAGGAAATTCAACAGTCGATCCCCCGGGGGCCGACATCATCTGAGTAATGTACGTATCCAAAAAAACTTCTAGATCACGGAAAATGAATGGGACATTAATAATTATAGTACTACGTGCTGTGTACGACCTGGTTTCATACGTATTGAAATAAAGAAGATGGCCCCAGGTAGGAATATTCTTGTTTTGTCACAACTACTCTGCTGTCCTCTCCGTGACGTCGCACCTCAAAGGAACACCACTTGTGCAACGCTCTGCCACAATCAACACTTACAATGGCCACAAGAGCTTATCTAAAGAGCAAGACTGCCATAGTGACTGGCTCTTCCAAGTTAAACGGTATTGGAGCAGCGATTGCAATGTCACTCGCCGAGCAGGGATCCAATGTAAGTACGCCTCAACCTGGCGTCTCGAGAAGCCTTCGTTCTAACAATTTGCGAGGTGGTCGTTCACTACAGCAATTCTGCCGCATCTGCACAGCAAGTAGTTGATAGAGTCAAATCATATGGTGTGGATGCTGTGGCTGTGAAAGCTGATGCTAGCTCTGCGGACTTTGGGAAAGTCCTTGTCGATGCGGCCCTGAAGGCGTTTGGTGCTGAGACCATCGACATCATTGTCAACAACTCGGGTAAGCCTCATGCCCCATCTGCGTGCAATATGGTCCTCGAAAGCGCTGTACGCGAGACTGAAACCGATTGACCTGACCAAATTTTCTAGGCACTGCAGCCGTTCATCCTAGTATCGCAGATGTCACTTTCGATTCCTGGGATGACGTGTACCACGTCAACGTCCGCGCGCCCTTCCTGCTCATCCAGGCCGCGCTTCCACACATGACATCCGGCGGCCGGATTATCAACATCGGCAGCATTGCGGCCAAAATGGGCCACTCAATGCTTACCGTCTACGGCTCGTCTAAAGCCGCGTTGACATCGATGAGCGTCAGTATGGCGCAGGAGCTTGGTCCGAAAGGCATCACAATTAACGTCGTAGCGCCTGGCCCGACCCAGACTGAGATGAGTATGAAAGGCAGCCCGATTTTTGACAAGCTGGAGGCAAATGCGCACATAAAGAGGGAAGGCAAGCCCGAAGAGATAGCGAGCGCGGTAACCTGGTTGGCCAGTCCAGGAGCTGCTTATACGACGGGCCAGTTGCTCGCTGTGGATGGTGGGATTGATTGGCCATAGGTGCTTGTCAGATTCGGTTGTCGTTCCGTCATTTGAGCGATATGGAGGGTGTTACGGGCTGGCGCGCGACCGCTCACCATCAGCACAGTCTGGGTGACCCAGCGGGGCTGGACCCTCGGTACCAAACTACTTATACCGCGTGCCCAAATATTGCCCCCTAACGGGTGCAATATTCTATGTCCTTTTTCGGCAGGAATGCACGTGATCGATCCTGACACCAACGGCGAAACGAACGCAGCCTAAAATCGTACCGGGTCACTTATATCAGATTAGTGTCAGACTGGCACTGACGTGGTCTCTGTGTGCGTCAGCTAAAGCTATATTATGATTAGCTACCAACCTATGAACGACAAGCGATTCAACGCTTGAAGAGCTATCTAGGAGCTGATCTCTACTGTTGCTAGTGAGGGGCTCCGCCAAGCCTCATGCCTTGTCAGGTGCCCTGGATCCTGACAATTAGGAAATTAGGCTACGTCACTACGAAGTACGAGTCCTGCTAACTACGCTACTGATATAAGCTATAAATGGCGTAAAATGGCTGATAATAACTAGATTAATTGGTGATTTATGATCTACTACCATGCTTGAAGAGCACACAAGGAGTTGTTTTCGTTTCAATTTGCGTTCCAAAGCCGGAAGTCGTCATTAAACTGCCTAGAACGGATTATGGTGGGGTGCAGATAACCTTGGGAACTAAGTGCGTACCTTCGTACGTAATTACGTTCCCGCAGTGGAAATGGTCTGAATTTGAAGCAGATTCTGAACCCTGGAATTGAATTGCATCCTAGGTACGGAGTACCCAATCACCACACCGCAAAGTGAAGTAAGCAACCGGACGCAATAGAAGAGGCGCTGCGACGCAGTGCCAGTGGAAGAAGCAGACTGAATGTCCCCTATAAACGGCGGTAGAGCTATGTAGATCTTGAAGCAGCAAGATGTGCAGCCTCGTTCCTGGCATGGAGCGCTTGTTAACTTCTGATGCATGATGTCAACTCAGGGCAGGGCATACCATGGCATTTATTGTTGCTACGTACACTTCGGTCACTACGTAGAGTTACAACTATAGGTACTACTAGTATTCTATCTAATCTCAACCGACATTTACGGGCCTTTTCTTACTCCTTCGCCAGCCAAACCTGGCACACCGGTAGCCCATTGTCCCTTGTCCTTGCGCGCCGAGGGATGAGAAGGAGGTGGATTATGGCCACTGAAGAAGTGTACGCTGTGACCTGCCATCCTTGAGCAATGGTCCAGACATGTTGCGAGTCATAAGTGATGCTGACAGTAACCCCTTAGTAAGCACTGACAGGTCTCCTCCGCCTCCATGACCAAGGCGCTCTTTGTGGTTCTGGCGGGATCCGACCAATGGCATTGACCTGCTTCCTTTTCTCCAAAATTTCCTATTCACGCTGCCCATTTCTTGAGACAAAAAAAATGACGCGTGGAAGGTCATCGAGGAGCCTGCATGGAGCCAGAATACCCTTGTTCGAACCAAGACTGATTGAGATTGACCTCATGACGCGCCAGCTCGCATGAGACTAGTTTGATGTGGTGCCTGATCGGTCGCTGTATGTGCCAAAACGGGTTGCCCGAATATCCCATTTCAATAGTCATGTCTGACCGAAAACGACATTTCCTTCCGAATTATCATCTGCTCACTGTCGTTGCTCTCCAGACTCCTCGAATCCCCCACGACTTTGTTGTTATTACCGCTTGGAGATGTGTCCTCGGTAATAGTCTTGCTTTCCAAGTCCTTTCTCCTCTTCTTGTCCATCCTCGGCATATCCGACCTTGACGATTCGATGTTACATATGTAATGGTCTGATTGTGAAGCATACACATTTCGAGATTGAGCATCTGCAGCCGAGTCTTGTGATTTCGGCTTGCCCGAAGCCATGCTGGACAATTGCATGACTTGCCCGGCATGGGACATTGTTTGCGACCCCGAGCTCTTGTAGTAACCATAGCCGTACGTCCTCTGTTCTTCCCCCAGGCCGCCAAAGCTTGTATTGAGAGTTCGAGCGACCGGTTGAAGGGCCGGGAGGGTAGCGGAAATGAGAGCATAGCTGAGTTGAGTCTGTGTCCAGACGATGAAGAGGTCCTCTGCAAATGTGAAATTCGTGCTGCGATCCGTTGAATCATAGGTGGCGAAACGAAATGCAATGGGCACCAGTAACCTGTTGCACCCGGTAAGTCAAGATCCACAATTTGGTCTGAACCACTCACAAAAGTCTCGTGGTGAAGGCAGCTACAACGCTGGCCTTTCGACGAAAGGATGTCTGTAAGGACCACACAAGCAAGAGCGACAATGCAACAAGCCCAATTTCAGTCACTATGTCGAGTGCACCGATCACCTGTAGGCCCAAAAGCTATAAAACACGATTAGCAGACAGAAGGTACCAGTGTGGCGAACCTACCGAAGAATTGTCGCATCCCTCGCCACTGTTGAGAATAGCCCACGGCTTACTGGCGTCACATTGTAAAGCGATCGCGAATAGTGACCCAACCATCCATGCAGCACAACACGCGATTGCTGCATAAAAAACTCGTTTATGCAACTGCGACGACGTGATACGAAGCAGGAAGAATATCACTGATATTTTCGACAACCCCACCGCTATCACGAAAAGTAGCATACCCCCATAGTAGAGCTGGTCGTAGCATGTTAGCAGCACTCCACGGCCGGATAGTGTCAGCTAAACTCGCCTTTTCAACACTGCTGCGCTCTTGCCTCTGGACCAGCTCTATCGACGCGCCCAGACCTTTATGAGTGGCTCCAAGAATGAATCCGGTCTGAAGAACCGCTACTACCTGCCCCAAGATTCAGTTTAATCGCACCTGCTTCGTTGTATGTACTCACTGTGGCTGCGGCAATAGTAAAATCATCGGGACCAGCTTTCGATCTTGTGACCACCCGCACAAAGACTCTCAAAAATCCCGATAGACATGCACAAACCAATCCGAACACAGCTGGGATGATAATCCAAACTCTGTGGTCAGTCGTAGTAACAATCGCAAAGGGTGGAGCATAGCCATCGGGAACCGGGTATTCGCTGGTATCGTTGAGTGGTCCTGACATCTCTACTTCATGCCAGATGAGCTATAGGACAGCGTTGTTCCTTCAATTGATATTTGAGCGACCGTGTAAAGTCTTGCGGGCTTCGAAGAAAGTGTGAGGTTTTCTGGTATGGATGGGACTGGGTGTGCCTTATGCATGCTCACTGGATGCTCAAAGCATGTAAACCGCCGTCCTCTGCTTCTCGACGATGCCTCCTGCCAAGAGCGACCAAGCCTCCCACAAAGAGTGTAGCAGAGGCAGATCACATCCTCAAGCGAGGTAGTGATAATGCACATGGAAAGCTGTTAATTTCAGATCCAGCTGACACTATTTCAAACACGGCAAAAAAGAGAAGAAGATCTTTTGGGCACTTTGGGTTATCTGAACTGAGAGATGATCATGTGGATTCGTTAGTAACCGACGGCCGGCGGAGGGCCTGTGCCGTCCGCACAAGAACGCACTTGCACACTAGCGGCCACGCGAGTGCTGCTTAAAAGCCCAATCCGCGTCGGGGAAAACGGGGCATTGTAAGTTGAAGCGCATTAGTTGCCGTGGTGCGGCGACTTGTTCACAAAGTTTAAACGAGCATGAAAGCGCTGGCTTCGATCCTGTGGGTCTAGTGCGTGTAGATCCTCCTGGGAATCTAAACTCTACCTGCCATGTCCTGCTTCTCTTGCAGGGCGCCCACCTACTTCCTACCTTGGTCACGTTCGAGGAATCGTTGTCTCAAGCTGCAGGATCATCCTTACCACGAGCGCATCTTGAACCCATGGGGAAATGTCCCTCCATCGGCAATAAACTTTTGCAACCCCCGTCACTGCACTAGTACTGCACTTCAACATTTGACTACACATGGCCTTCGACGACGTGTTGAAAGAACAACTTTACGATATTCCGTCTCGTCTTCCTCCGTGGTGTAGGACTTTATCATCTAAACACAATCAGCTTTACTTCTGTTCCTCAGGACACCTTTCCAGGACTACTACAACTCGTCTTGGCACCTGCGATGTCAAAAGAACAGGTTTCCGTGGCCGGGGCTCCCGCCGATGGCTGATAGGGTTCGAGCGAAGAGGAACTTCCAAGTGCAATCGATGAGAATGTCGACGCCTCGATCCCTCTGCAGTACAGAGGTACCAAGGCTGACCGCAGAGACATGTAGCTTCTCGGTCACAAGCAGGTTCTGAGGGTATGGCGATAGATGAAGACGACGCCTCCAATGTGCAAAGTAACTTACCCTAAGTATAACGAAACTTCAAATTCTACACCATGGCCGGCTTCGCCAGTACAGCTGTCATAACATGGGAGGTCGTTTTTGGGTACGAAACCGCTCAAATGGATTTTCTTTGCTTTTGGTTTTGAAGAGAATACTTAGGCTGTGTTCGGGAATTTCACGTTCGTTGTCGTCAGTGGCGGAGCTCCACTGTACTTCTGGGGCGAGATCGCTACAATCATCGGCATGAGTCTAGTGGTTGCGTGTCTTGCCGAGGTCGCCTCAATGTGCGTTTCCTGATTAATACTGATGTGAGATAGGGCACCCACCGCAGGTGGTCAGTACCACTGGGCATTAGAATTTGCGCCTCCCTCAATTCAAAAAGGACTCTCTTTACACTGTCGGCTGGATTTCAGTTTGGGCTGGCAGGCGTATCTGACTGCGGCTGTTACGGGCTGACGCGCGACGCGCGACGCAGAGGCTAGGGCCTCGGCTCAGCCCTATTAAACTACTTATGCCACGTGCTAAAACATCGCCCCTTAATAACGGCCGCGATATTCTGCGTCCTTTTTTAACCGCTCTCAATTAATGATGGCTATTACGTTTAGGAGCGTTGGCACGGCACGCTGTTAACAATCGGAGTCGTCGTCTTTGCAATTTTCTTTAACACATTTCTCGCTTCTAAGCTTCCTTTGATCGAAGGCGGGATATTAGTCGTACACATAACCGGCTTCGTCGCTATTGTAATAACCCTCTAGGTTACCGCCCCACGGACGCCGGTTAATGTCGCCTTATTCGAGTTTGTGAACAACGGAGACTGGCCGACGATGGGTATTGCGGTAATAGTCGGCCTAGCTAATCCACTTAGTGCGATGATAGGGTATGGTTGCCCGATGCATATAGCTGAGAAGATTCAAGATGCATCGTACACCTTGCCCCGAGCTCTTATGTGGTCTACAGTCGTCAACTCGATTATGGCGTTGGCAACGGTCGTAGCAATATGTTTTACGATGGGTGATACTAACTCGCTCCTCGACACCCCCCTATTTTTGGCCTTTTATTCAACTGTTTGAGAGCGCTGCCCAGAGCTATAGAGCTATGAACTTCATGCTTATTATTATCTTTATGCAAGTTTCATGCTCTATGAATGAAATCGCTTACCTCTTCACGGCAGCTTTGGTCCTTTGCTCGAGATCGCGGTCTTCCCGGATCTTCGTGGCTATCTGTCGTTCCACTGGGTTACAATCTACCGGTCTGTCTTCGTCAGCTTCATTTTTGCATGTCTATTGGCCTGCCTCAATATCGGCAGGCTGCCACAGCCGCTCTCTTCGCTGTTACGTAGTCACGTGCACATTGCAATTGCGCTCAGTAGAAACACAAAGAGTTCATGTCCTTAGCCCTCCAGTAGCAACAACATACAGCCCAATTCAATCAGTTGATTTTGTGCATTGAACGCATTCTGCATATCGCCACTAGTCGCCTTGGACATGATAGTAATCAGCTGTATTATCTGGCGACGCATTCGCGGCAACAGGAGAGCCGAGGAGCAAACCAAAGCTGCCGACGGCAAACGAATTGCTTACCCGGGAACCAATGTTGAATGACCTCCCTATCGCTGCCAAGCGAAGCTATTACAAATGGCGGCAGGGACAGGATGCATCCGATGGCGAAGCCATGTAGGCATGAGAAAATCATGCAGCCTGCTGTGGTTGAGATTGAGATCCACCCAAAGGTGAGCAATGTTGCAGTCAAAACGGCCGGAACCAGCACATTGAGCCACCCAATCCTGTCCGCAACGATACTTGGTCCGACGCGACCAAGCATCGAACAGGCATTCAAGATTGGACGCAGATAGGATGCTAGGTCCCCATTCAAGATCCCTTTCTTAACAGCGTAATCCTGAATGAAGAACGCTGGCGTGTACTGGGCACCGAGGACAAAGACCGAGGCTAGAGTGTATTATAGGCCGCATGGTTTTGCTCTGTTGAAGGCCTGATAGTCAAAGCCTAACTTTCTTTTGGATTCTCTTAATTGGCGATGTTGAATTGTGACACGAGAAGCTGCCTTTCTAAGTAAGGAGGAGTATCTACGGTAGAGTGTTAGCTCAAGAACGCATGGGGCCAAATATTATATGATGTCAGATTCTACCACCTCATCTTTTGAATCCTTCCAAACCCCCTCTGTAGATTGGATTATCTAGTCAGCCTGACGTCCACGACTTACCAGTGACATACGAGTCGTGTGAAAGATGGCCTACATAGTCACTACAGAAGAGCTACTAGCTCAAAGAATACCCGTTGTCGTGTCAGTGGTGGTTTTGCTCGCGGCTGCTTACTTGGTGAGGATTTCGAACGTTTCGTTGCCTAGAGGTGCGCCCACATATGTGAAAGGACTGCCGCTGGTAGGACAGTGGGAATTTTTCAGCAAGCGAAGCGACTTTATCCACGAGCTAAGTTCTAGGACCAAGTCTGGCAACTTCTCATTCCGGGTTGGCACCTATTTCGTGGTTGCACTGCACAGTGAGGAAGGCAGAAAGGCGTTCTTTGAGAGCCGAGACCTGAACATGGGTGCCGGATACGTGAGTACTACTGTGCTTTCGTGTGGTCGACGCTAATGCTGTGCTGACAGGCAGCACTCCTCGGCGGGCAGCCAGTAGAAGGCACTGCGGATCTCAGCGCTTATTTCAGCCGTCGACTCGTGGCCATGCTGAAAGGATCTGTTCTCAAGGGAAGGCTGCCGAATCTCTTCAAAGATGTTCGAAGTGCGTACGACAAGCTCGAGCGCCAAACCTCCGGCATAATGGAGCCCTTCGATGATATTTACCGGCTTGTTTTTCAGCTGACAATGCGGACGGTGGCGTCCGACGAGATTGCCGATAACTCGGCGACGTTGGAGAGTATGTTGAGCAATTTCCAGACCGTAGAGTCCGAGGGCAAGAAGGCGCTCGCAACAATGTACCCACGACTATGGACTCCCTCGAAGATCCGGAGAACGATCGCCGGTGCCCAGCTCTACATGTCTGTACAACAAGTCATGCAAGATCGCAAGAAGACGAACCGCCGGGGTGACGACTCGCTGCAATTTCTAATCGATCAAGGTGACAACCCGCGACAAATTGTCGAATTTGTACTAGCGGCGCTATATGCTGGGCTACTGAATACTGGCATCAATGCTGCCTGGCTGCTGGTGTACCTATCTCAGGACCGGAACAAGGAGTGGCGTGATAAGATCTTCTCGGAAGTCAGAGCAGCCGCGGACAAATACGACCCAAGCCCGCAGACCACTGTACCACTACGTGACCGATTGAGGAACGTGCCTGTCGAAGCCTGGGAGTCCGAGTTTCCCACGCTTGACATCTGCCTCAAAGAGTCGATCAGACTGTCTATGGTTGGCACAGCATTCAGACAAAATTTGTCTAACTCTGATCTACCTGTTGGCAAAACCGGCGAAGTCATTCCGAGTAAAGCATATGTCGTCTATCCTGTTGATGAGACGCATCTCAATCCCGACATCTTTCCCAACCCTCGCGACTTCGACCCCGGGCGGTACCTTCCAGAACGAGCAGAGGACAAGAAGGCACCTTATGCATGGTGGGGCTGGGGGGTGAATAGGCATCCATGTCTAGGTCAGAAGTTTGCGAAATTGGAAGTCAGTATGATCGTGGCGCTCTGGTTCGCCTACTTCGAGAGCGAGGTTACCGATAGGGATGGAAGACAGACAAACAGATTACCTACTATTGATCACAATGCTCACACCGCGCACAAACCCCACGGCTCGGTGTTCCTCAAATACCAAGCAAGAAAAGAATGAAAAATAGCCAGGTTTAGCTAGATCCAGCAGACACTTTCGACGGCATTGGTACGGGAGGATAAGCTTGCTTGTATTACCAGGTTGTTGGCTAAATAGGCATATGTGTTACGACTGCCGAGGTAGATAAAGTTCAAATTCCAGGGCAGCCTGGGCTTCTGCTCTTTTCTAGAGGGCTCACAAAACTTCTGAATTACGATGTTTACTTATGATTATTCTTGGTAACGGCCTGGAGTAGTCATCTTGCCCGATTGAGTTGCCAGTGTCAGTCAAAGACTCAGAACGATCCTGACGGATAACAGCTAATTCAGGTGTGAACCTATATAGGCTAATTAGGTGATATCAAGTTAGCCAGGTTCTGATGAAGATGCGTTAGAAGCTATGTCCAGGGTCGAAGTAGTTGAACCGAGTGACAGTATTCTTGATTTTGACTGTATCACAACGTGGGAATGGCCTTGGGTCAGCCAAGATTACGCTGTTGGTGTCACGTTAGCTGTCGCGACACCCCTGCACATATAGTACTACCGTAGGAAGCTAAATACAAACAACTATGTGTGCATTTTAAGATAAGTACGAAGGACACTAAAGGGTGGAGGTTAGTTGTTTAGACAATATAAAAGGCTTCATAAAAGCGTGAAGTCATTCCTATAGGCCTCTTTCCGTAGTGGAATACTTACTCGCACTGGTCGTTGGAGTTGTGAGGCACCCTCACTAAAAGCACTTTTTAGGTCCCCGTCAAAGTCATCCCAATATCTCATTACATGCAAAGTACCGCGGCGATTGAGATCAATTCGCCAAAGATCTGAATGTCGAAAAGGCAGAGATGGAAGCCTTCCTTGGAATACGCTGTTTGCTTCCTTTCCAATCGCGGTGACTTTCGTCAGCCTAGGTGCAGATGCTGCCGTTCCTGTACACGTAATGCTCAACTGGGCCCTGGACCTGCCCGAAAGACCAACCCGAGGGACCTACAACGAAGATCTTTCTAGTGGTGACACAGAATATGTCCTTTGTGAGAGTCCTTTACAGCATCAGCAGCTGAATTGGGTGTTCGTGCAAATGCAAGGCCTAGTCCTATGCTCCAACCTAAGTATTGAAGCTTACCGCCCAAACACAACCTTGATAGCGTGCATCACCACCGTCACCACGCCCAGCAGCAAGCTCGCCGCGGCAAATTCGATCACGGCCCAGAACTTTGTCCACTGCACACAGTCGCCTTATCTCGAAGGGAAGTGCTCACAGCATTCTTCGGGACACAGGAAAGTCGAGCATGAGGTCCCATACTTTGCATAACTTCTTGACCCTGGATCCTTACACTTCCACACCTGGCCACACCTGAATTTGCGGTATGCAGTAGCTCAGAGCTTCATTGTAAATCCCCGTTCCGTGCTCCCGGATTGCTCGACTCGGTAGAGGACCCGAATATGATTCTAAGACTTCGCATATCGTTCTAAAAATGTTAGTCCTCTAGGGAAGCGAGGCGGAGCTCGTCCGAATCCGACGTGGCTCCAGGATTGAATGCGTGAGGCAATCCCACATACAGTAGCACACCCGACAACGACACTCCGCGCAGCGGATGTCTATGCTATGCATGAGGTCGACTATGCGGGACTGCCATTTGCGGTCTTCTGTTGGTGTGCGGCACTAATTTCCCGAAATGGAAAGGATGGGTTTCCTATAGCTTGGCTAGCGAGGCTCAAGGAGGATGCAATTATGAACTATATAGTTCATAGAGGGCCATATGCTTGGAAAATCTTCCCATTGAGCTCAAATCTTTGAGATTGCCATGATTTGCTGTCCAAGTTAGTTCATTATCGTGCTGAAACCTGCATAATGATACTCACAGTCCTCCCATATGCTGTTGGACTGGCTCTCATCGCCCCCATAGTCTATCCATTCCTCCTATATTTATTGGATCCAAATCGCTTGCGAGAGTTTCCTGCTCCCAATGGTGCAGCTTTCAGTTCACTATGGCGTATTTGGCACAATATGCAGCAGAGACACTATGCGGCTGTGCACAAGGCGCACTCTCGCCTCGGGCCACACGTCCGTATCGCGCCTAACCACATTTCGATCCTCGATCCTGAGGCGCCTCAGCAAATATACGGTCATGGAGCCAATATGATGAAAGAAGCGTGGTACGATGCTGGGGCTGGCGCACATCGGAACCTTGCAGATGCTCGTGACAAATCAGAGCATCAAGCCAAACGCAAGATGCTTGCCCACGTTTTCGCAGCGAAGACCGTCGTTGGATTTGAGCCACTCCTTGCGGATACTCTTCGAACCTTCCGAAAGCAACTGGACGGACATGCGGATGCTGGCACCAAGCTCGATATGCGGCTCTACCTTAACTATTTCACAATCGACCTTTTCGGCAAGCTTCTATACGGAGTGAATCTGGACTGTCTGGATCGCGGAAACGACCTTCTCGATGCAGAAACTCGAGAGGGTGTCGTGTACAAAGTTCCTTTCATCCAGTCTCTTTTGGACGCAACAGTCATCAACACCTTCCTTGCGATGAACCCGTCGCTTCTACCGATCACTCGACCACTGGTCAAGAACCATCCGTACAAGAAAGCTGGGGCCGACTGGGAGAACATAGTGTACCACAACACCAAGGAGCGTCTAAAATTGTCCGGGCGAGATGATCTGTTCCAGCGACTCATGCATAATAGCAAGGGAGAGCCTATCAACCTTCCGTTCGGCGAAGTCATTGCCGAGTGTTCTGCGATGATGAATGCTGGAACGGAGACCACTACAGCAGCTTTGACAAACACAGTATTCCTCTTGTACACCCATCCCCATGCTCTGAAGAAGCTGCGAGAAGAGCTCGACGCTTCATTGCCAGATGACAATCTGCCAACGTACGAAGCGGCTTCGAGATTACCTTACTTGCGAGCTTGTATCGAGGAATCGCTCAGAGTTCGGCCGGCAAGCTCGTTTGGACTGCCACGTGTGGTTCCTGCAGGTGGGCGGTGCATTGCTGGACGATTCATCCCTGAAGGCGTCACCGTGTCTGTGCCGACATATTCTCTTCTAAGGGACGAAAATGTGTTCGAGAACGCTGATCAGTACATCCCCGATCGCTGGATCACCGACGACGCAGAGAAGAAGCGGCGTATGATGAACAATCATCTTCCGTTTAGTATAGGACCAAGGGCATGTATTGGGAGGAACATAGCCTATTTCGAGCAGACTGTAGTCATCGCAACAATTGCCAAGTTCTATGACTGCTTGGTACCGAAGGGGTTTCAGCTAGAGACACAGGAGCGGTTCAACTCGAATGCTGGTAACCTTGTAGTTGGATTGCAGCGTCGGCGCTGAAGAGAAAAGGATGGCAGGTCTTGTATAGGGTTGGCGTTGAAGGGTCGATTTGGAAAACTCGTGTTGGCGTTGGGCTGTGATTGTTGCTCGTTGATCTGTAACAGGCGCGACGATTAATTGTGCCAATCCTTTACCATCAAATAATATGCCGAGGAACTGCATGGGTCATCCATTGGTTGCTGGCAGGGCTATTGCACTCAAGGTGTAGGCGGCGTTTTAGGAAATCGCCTCACAGGTCAAGGCTAGGCAAATTGCCAAAGCTGATGGGGTTCTCCCCGGCCAAATACATCCATGACATGTCGTCCATGCCACCAAAGAGATCATATGTCTCAGGATTCCAGGCAACCATAGGATCCTCGGACCCAGTCGCATTGTATGTCCGATACCATTCTGGTTCCTCTGGCCCCAAACCTTGTGGCGCGCCTCGTGCACCATTGCGATGGTCCTCGTTGGATTGGTCGGCTTCTCTGTTCTGCAACTGTGTCCTATCTACCTGTACGAAAGAAAGATTCGGTATCTTTTCAAGCTCAGTTGACACTCTTTCTGCCAATGTTGCCATAGCATCACCCGAGCTCCACTTCTGCTGCAGAGTTTTCAAGATCTTGCATGCTGTCCTGAAATCGTGCAAAGCTTCCTCCTGGTCCATGTTTAGGCGGCTATATCTTAACTGCTGGTAGGACACTGATAGTGCCAGTGATGCTCCGTACACAACGATCGGCAATGGATGTAATGCTTCTAAGCGTTTACTGTCTTGCATTTGTCGGATGATTTGAATGGCTGATAGCTGTTGCCTTAGTCTTGCAGTCGTCGTTGTAGGCAATGTCCTGATCGTTTTGAGCCGATAGGCAAGGATTGCTGTAGCGAGAAAGAAAATACGTATTGTGGCTAGGGTTCGAGGAGAAAGATGCCACCCCTGCATCTCATCTATCAGCTGCTCGAAGCCAGTGTAGTCAAGCTCAATGCCGGTAACCGAATCCGGGTTGGTAGGCCTGTATAATGCGATTGCGCGACTCAGTGTCTTGGCAATTTGGAACCAAATATCGAACGCGGCAAAGCCCAGTTCGCCTGGCTTGGGCTCTCCTATCCCGATGTCGTCGTCATGGAAAATACATGGTCTGGAGTTGGTGGCCGCATTGAGTCTATCCAATGTCCATAGGCACCAAAAAGTTCTCTTCATTTCAAGATTGTCGCTGTCGCCTGGTCTGTGTAAATGGATCGCTAGGCTTTGCGCATGGTGACACGCCTGTGCTATGTGACTTGACGCTTGCTCTGCGCCGTCGCGTCCTTCTTGGTGCAGAGAAAGAAGTGCAAGTATACGGATGAGAGTGATCCTCCTTAATCTTGATGGCCGCATTATCGCGTTCGTTATTGATTCATGAAGATTCGTGCAGAATGCTCTGACAGGGACAGCTGATTCTTTCGACCCAAGGAACCGTAAATGAGGGCCAGCCGCTTGGTCCTTGGCCGCAATGAGGCAAACAGCGTGCGTAAGTGCGATTGGAGTCTTCTTTTGCCCTAGCAAATGCCAATACTCATGTTCATCTAGGAGTGGGAGGATTGGGTGCACGTTGGCGAAATACAGATCTGAAAGTGTTTCGACATGCTCGGTAGCGATAAGGTTCGACACCGTCGGACGTTGCTGCTGCGCTTGTCGGTGCTGTGCCGATGAAGGAGTAGAATGTGGAATCTCTTCTGGTGAGATGTTGCTGCCCAATCGCGGCTGGATCCAAACTCCAATGCCACACGGCGAGGTGTGTTCATGCTCAATGGGTGATTCTTTTTCGTCGAGAAGCCTTGCAGCTGGGTTGAGATCTCCAACAAAACGAGGAACTATTTCGCTCTCGATCTCTTGGGTCTCGTGATCCTGCGTGTCTTGTGAGGGCGACAGCATACCGATCTGGCTCGAACTCCTTTGGTGTTGATGCTGGTGAAAGCACGCTGGTTCCGCCTCGAGCCGTTCATCGGCGCGTGAACGGTCTCTCTTAGTTCCCGTGTCATCGATGTTCGTTTCCCCTCTTTGAATAGTGGGCGTTGTCAACGAGCTTCTCTCGCGCCGATGATGACATCGTCGCTGAAGTAAACGTCAGTTGCAGCTGAGTTGGAAGCAGTAAAGTCCACATCAACCTGGCAGAAGACCGACCTTTTTGAGGCGACAGGATTCACAAGCTTTCCTATTCGTCACGCGCCGCGAGCGACCATCAGGGTTCTGCTGAGAGACAAATGTGAACTGGACCATGGTGCCCGTGTTTATATACTAAACACTTTTCCCGGATATGTCGGACGCATGAGATTATGCAGGTGAGAATCCTTGAGCCGCCTTGTTGAATGAGAATATAAAGAACAGAAGACTAGATTTTGGTTTTGATCTGTAAGACTTCGGAATCCACTCTAGCTCGGTAAATACTCAAAGTGGTCTTGTCGTCAAAGAACCATGACCGTACACTCATCGGATCTCGATCGATGTTGATGTTGGTGACTTGTGTGCAAGATTGTGATCCTAGGCCCGTGGTAAGTGAGTTGGTGGATTATTGGTCCGGCCGGAGAAACGAATCACATGATTCTGAAATTTCTACTCGTGCACCGTATTTGCACCGGCACTGCTGGATGCTCGTCTCTCTTGCCTTTCGACATGTCACGGTGGGCTTATCAATACCGCATCCTGCCATTTGAGCATGCAAGCCTCCAAAACTGCAGATCAATGATATTGTAGTGTCTGCTACAATCACAACACAGATCCCAAAGCAACGGCCTGTGGGCCGTGAACCGATGTGTTACGCGTAAGTTCATGCCTGTGATGATTGGCTAGGATGGCAGCCAATCAACGGTGATCACAAGGACTGTTGGTCTGTGTGGTCTGTAGCAGACTAACAGACACAACAGACAACGCGGAGGCCAATCAACGGTGATCACAAGGACTGTTGGTCTGTGTGGTCTGTAGTAGACCAACAGACACAACAGACAACGCGGAGGATATATACCGCTCGTAGTTAAGCAACGTTTCTAGAGGATCCTTCGTAGTTAATTATTATCATCACACGATAGAGTAACGGTATCCCTACTTCCACATCCCCTCTTATTTAATTACTCTATTCTACTTAAGATCTCGGTTCTACTTGCTAACTAGGCTTACCTTATTAGGAAGTGACTTATAACACTTTAACTACCGTACTAAGAGGATAGGGAAGTAAGTATACTAATCGGGTATAAGCTCACGCGCTAGTAGGCCTACATCACTAACTAATTAAATACTCGCGGCCCAGACTTCGCGACTATCACTTAACGACTTATTAGCAGGATCATCTAGGACGACTACCTCTAGATCTACTCTTCTAACACCTAGTCGTAACGTGACAGAACGTGGGAAGAATATAGATAAGCACACCTAGGCCACCCTTACCTAGAAGGGGCTCACAGGTAACCCACCTAAGCCCTTCTACGGAGATAATAAGAAGCTGCTCTCGTTTCTTCAACACTACGAACTTTATTTTAAAATAAACCCTTAGAGGTTCAGTGAAGACGGGATAAAAGTCGATATAGTAGCTTTATACTTAGAAGACGAAGCGGAGGTTTAGTTTAGACTCTACTTCTAGGATTTTATAACTAACGACGAGGAAAATAGAGAAGAGGATACTAATCTCTTATTTTTAGATTAGAAAGAGTTTAAAAGGATAATTAAAAACGCCTTCGGGGGGTAAGACGAAACACGAGAAGCGGAATGACGGATCTTATTAATTAGTTAGACTAGAACTATTAGGGAATATACTACGGTATTCCGTTCCCTCGTCGTAACACTAGGATGGGATGACGATGTCACTATCTCACTATTTAAATAAAGCTTAAGACTAGCGATCCGCTAGGAACTTCGTAAAGACAGGAGTCGAAAAATTAGCTAAGTGATGAAGAAAGCTATTAGAGTAGATAATAAGCTCTAAGACTTTAGGAGTACTACTAAAAAATATATATACGCTACCAGAGGCACTAACCGTCCTAACACTAGAAAAACACGGGAAACCAGGTTCTATAGGGGACCTATAGCTATAGATCTAGATGTCGCCAGCAGCGGGAAAAGTTACGAGAAACTAAGAAAGGCAAGAAAACCTCCCGGAAGAGGGGGCCCCGAAGGAAGAACGTCCCGGGGGAAGCTACGCCTTTCTAAGGAAGAATAAATAAAACGTAAAAAGGAGAGCTTATGCTATAGTTACGGAAAGCTAGGGCATATTACCCGAGAATACCGCTTAAAGACATAGCTTAATTAAGTAGAAAAGGGGAAAGCTAAGCGAACTAAGATCGAAGCCGGAGAGGATATTAATATCATATAAAGTCAATCGATAGGGACCGAGCCGATCGAAGTCACCGCTATCACCTCTATATATATCTACTACGAGGGATATCGTTAGGAAAACATACCGTGTATAGATATATATTATCCGCAAGAAGCGTAATATAAACACCTTACGTTCCACCTGGATACCCCGTTAAACTAGGAGATAGTATAAATAAAATCACCTATCTACGAACTTACTATATATACTAAGCGACACGATAAACCGGGATAGATTTACGCACATATCTATAATAGTACTATATTAATCGACGAAAAAATACTTTATTAAATAGGATTAGTGGACGCTAATATATCTAACTAAGAGGAATTACCACCCCTATAAAGGCCTCGAGAGAACCTACTATAGACGGGAGGGGTCTATAAGACGACTACGGATAATAAGTAAGCCTTTACTAAATTAGAAGAGACAGGTGCTACCTTAAATACCGAGGAATAGCACGTTTATTTAGCGAGTACTCTAGGAGAATAGCATATCTACTCGATGAACTTTATCTAAAAAGAGGAGCATCCCGAGGAAGAATATAATGCTGTAATCCGGGAAATAGTTCGGGTGTAAGTAGTGGCGGTATAGGCAGTTAAGGACATCTACTACCGAAGGGGAGTTTTAGTACTAAAGAATAATAAGAGAGTACGAGAAGGGTTCCTCTAGAGAGAATACCTATATTAGGACCCCGAGGCTTATATACTTCGATAGATTTTACATATTTACATTATACACTATAACCCCTATTCTCCTTATTAGGGAATAACTAGGTAAGAAGCGATAGAGGTCGTATAGAGCTAACTAGGGATATATAAGAGATACTTATAAACGGATGCTAGCCACTTTCACTAAACCTAGTTTAACTACGCGGAAAACTCTAATATAGGTATAAGAGGAGACGCCTTTACTTATAGAAACTAATACCTTAGATTTACGAAATAACTACTAAAGTTCGATCTTTAAGATCACTAGTATTAAAGAGTAGTCTAGAAGATGTATAAGTAGAGATCTTAATGAATTCCGGGGTAAACCGGAGCTACGTATACCCACGAATCGCGAATAAGCTGTAGAGGTTCCGCTAGAAGCTTTCCACGCTATATATAGTTTCAGGATTCACTAAGGAAACGAAGAGGTGGGTTAATAAAGAGTTAAGATAAATAGAACTACAGCTAGATAAATATTAAGAACGGTTATCGTTAAATATTATAAAGATGAGGTTCGATGTTATATTAAGAAAAGCGTGGCTATATAGCCATAACCCGGAAATTAACTAGAGGTATAATTAGGTTACCTTCGGGAGATGCTCTTACTCGAAGGGACACCCCACTATTAGGAGAGCAGTGTGGGTACGCTCTTACGGGAAAACGTTAGCGGAAATATAGATATAAGAGGTAGTGTGTCCTCTAGAATATACCTAGTTCGCACTATTATTTAAGGAAAAGTTCAGAAAGGATACGCTTCCGGAATATAAACTATAAGATCACGAGATACCTATTTAATCGGGTAAAACACTAAAATTCAGACCCTTATATCGACTCTCTACGGAAGAGGAAAAGGCTCTAAGAGAATATATTATAAAAAATAAAGCTAAGGGCTACATCCGACCCTCGAAATTATTATACGCTTTACTAATACTATTTATCCCTAAAAAAGACAAGGAACTCAGACTATATATTAATTTTAGGAAACTTAATAACATTATAATTAAAAATATCTACTCTTTACCCCGGATTAACGAGTTATAAGATCGCCTATAAAGGGTATAGTAGTTCACCGCGATTAACGTCCGGGATGCGTACTATAGGATTAGAATAAAAAAGGGAGAGGAATAAAAGACGGCGTTTAAGACTAGATATAGTCTATATAAATACCGCGTTATGCTATTCGGATTAACTAATACACTAGCTAATTTTTAGATATTAATTAATAACGTATTAAGAGAATATTTAGATATATTTTATATTATATATTTAGACGATATCTTAGTGTTCTTAAAAAACTATAAGGAATATATTTAATATATTACTAAAGTGTTAAAGGCGTTATAGAGGCACACGCTACTAGTGAAAGTAGAAAAGTACGAGTTTTATAAAACCTAAGTACGATTCCTTAGATATATTATATTAAGAGAGGGAATTAAAATAGACTTTAATAAGATTATAGCGGTTAGGGACTAGCTAGAACCTACTAACGTTAAAGAAGTCTAATCCTTCCTCGGCTTCGCTAACTTTAATCGACGTTTTATTAAGGGATATTCCCGCATCGCGAAACCATTAACGGATTTAATAAAGAAAACGGAAAGAGAGAACTTTAAGTAGGAAAAGGCGGTAAAGGCAGTCTTTAAGAATCTAAAAGACCGATTTATAAAAGCTCCTATATTACGACTATTTAATCCTAATAAACCTAGTTTCGTGGAGACGGATGCTTTAGACGGCGCTCTCGCTACTATATTAACGTAGGAGGATAATAAAGGGGTACGGAGACCCATAGCTTATTATTTCTAAAAATTCACTAGGCCGGAAATAAATTATAATATCTACGATAAGGAACTATTAGCTATAGTTAAGGGACTATAAATATAGAGAGTATACCTAAAGGGAGCTAAGTTTATAGTTATAATATACTCCGACTATAAGAATCTAATATATTAGTCCGACACGTAATAGATTAATTAGAGATAAGCTTAATAAAACGAACTACTAGCATATTATAGGTTCCGTATATTATATATAAGGGGAATAGAGAATAAGCGAGTAAACGCGTTAAGTCGACGAGCAGACTATATAATAAACTTAAAAGTACCACCGGCCACACTCTTATAGAGGTAGGACGGCGCGCTAGTACTAAACGAACACGTAATCTAGACGATAAATAAAGAAAATACCCCGCTGCGAGATAAAATTAGATAAGCGACGGTAGACGAGGGGTATAAGTTACCTTAGACCCTAGGGGAAAGGCTATTCGTTACTAAATATATAAGGAAAGAGGTTATAGGGTTATTTTATAACGATCTTATAACAGGACACCCGGGTATTAATAAGACTTTAGAAGTCTTAATAAGGTACTATATCTAGCTAAAAATAAGAACCTAGGTAACTAACTATATTAAAGAATATAAGACGTGCGCGAGGGATAAGTATATATAATATAAACCTTACGGGCTAATATAACCACTAGAACCACTAGAGGGAGCGTAGTAGTCGGTAACTATAGACTTTATTACGAAACTCCTAAGGTCTAGAGAACCGGGAACGGATAAAGAATATAATACGATCCTAGTTATATACGATCGCTTAACGAAGTACTCTTACTTCTCCTCGTTTACAGAGACTACGAATTCCGAGGGAATAGCATACTAGTTCTTACGAATAGTGTTCGCTAACTATAGGATACCTAGAGAAATTATTACCGATAAAGATAAATTATTCACGTTAAAATTCTAAAAATCTCTTATAAGATTAATAGTAATAAAACATAAGCTATCTACAGCGTTCTACCTATAGATAAACGGATAAATAGAAAGAATAAATTAAATATTAGAATAGTACTTATAAATATATATAAATTATAACTGAGATAATTAGGTAAAACTATTACCTATAGTATAGTTTTACTATAATAACTATAAAGCGGTAATAAGGAAGACCCCGTTCTTCTTTAACTACGGATATTACCCTAGACTAAAGGATGCTGCTATACGAGAAGATAACGTTCTAGCTATAATAGAGGCAGGAGCGTTATAGAAGCTTTATAAGGAACTAAGATAAGATCTTTAGTTCTTAGTAGAGTAAATAGTAAAATACGTAAATAGAAAACGAGTCGCGGGACCGACTCTTAAGAGGGGGGACCTAGTTTTTCTACTACGAAAACGGGTAAATACTATCGTAGTATATATTAAGACGAAACGGCTAAGTAATAAGTTAAATCACGTTAAGCTAGGACCCTTTAGGGTTAAAGACGTCCTAGGAAAAGTTATATATTAGTTAGAACTACCTAAGGATATAAGAATACATCTAGTATTCTATACGTGTTTATTAGAGCCAGCACCTAAGAACTTTAAAATTATAATAATAACACCGTTATCCGAGGATATAGAGGACTAAGAGTACGAGGTTAAATATATTTAAAGGGGAAAGCTTATTAACGGCGCTCTATACTATCTAATTCGGTGGTTAGGGCTCGGTAAATTAGAGGACACGTGGAAGCTAGAGACTCACTTAGCGCCTAGTACCCTTACCGATGTTTATTAATAGCACCCGGAATGGTTTCTACTAAAAGAAGAGCCGAGAGTTACGCGTCGTCGATAGCGAAGAGTTCGCTACTAGGTTAGGCATCGTATAATAATGATTTAAGCTTATTAGGAGCATATCCTTACTCCGTATTAAGAGTATCTAGAATAAATAACTCTCGGATCACTATGTTGCTCTAAGCCTGAGTTATAGACTCTAAATAGGACTCTAAGAACGAGAGCGTGGTGTTAGCGGTAAGGAGTTACTGTACTAATAAGGAGATGCGGTCGCGCTCTAAGCGGACCCGGGCTTTTAGCTCCTATCTGTGGTGTTCCATGGACGTAAATTCCTTAACGGAGAATTACCCGTCGCAGCGTATGTTTTTTCGGGTGTAGGAACTACACCTTACTTAACCTTGCAGAAGGATGTATACGGACCCCGAGTTAGAATAGTTAGAACACGGGGCTATTATAGGAAGACCGACTTCGTCGATGTAGGAAGCTTAGATCTTTCGGCGGTCAGAACGAGAGAGGACGAGGGGGTTACGATGTTTCTAGACTCGAGGGTGACGAAGAAGAGAAGACATCTTTAACCTACGGCGACTTAGGGTTGGGCGTAGGCTACTATTTATATCACTAAGACTCGGACTTAGGATAAGGCCTATTCTTAAAGGGGGATAGTGTTACGCGTAAGTTCATGCCTATAATAATTAGCTAGGATGGCAGCTAATTAACGGTGATTATAAGGACTGTTAGTCTGTGTGGTCTATAGTAGACTAATAGATATAATAGATAACGCGGAGGCTAATTAACGGTGATCATAAGGATTGTTAGTCTATGTGGTCTGTAGCAGACCAACAGACATAATAGATAACGCGGAGGATATATACCGCTCGTAGTTAAGCAACGTTTCTAGAGGATCCTTCGTAGTTAATTATCATCATCACACGACAGAGTAACGGTATCCCTACTTCCACATCCCCTCTTGTTCAATCACTCTATTCTACTCGAGATCTCGGTTCCACTTGCTAACTAGGCTTACCTTGTTAGGAAGTGACTTATAACACGATGTCGCTTTTAGCTGAGTTGGTGATGAACAGACTAGACGACGCCTTCAGATGCTTAAGCAGACAACGATGGGCTAATTATGAGGCGCAGATAGAGATTGCAGTAATCGCGCCCTCTTCTTAACAACCTTCACTCACGTTCTCTCATTGTGAAACTACAGTCGCCGTATACTAAATATCAAGCCTAGCTTAAGGAGACACACGAGGTAATTACCTAGGTAGCTTCGGCTCGCCATAAAAGAAGCATGCTTCTTTTATGGTTCGCATCGTATAGTAACCAATAGGAAGAGTGAGTAAACTACATACAGCTAATCCTCGCCTATAACCTTCTAGCACTCTTTGCACATCAAGTTGAAGAGTATGTTCTCCCAGGCGGAGGTCCATTGTTCATCAACGCCGTTCTGTATGGTGAGACCAAAAACTACGCCCGCTTTCCAGGGAATAAGCTGAGCACCGCTTGGGTCAACACTCTTGCCTATCTTTTCTACGTCTCAGCTATTTTATTGGCAGACTTTCTTCGGCTTCTTCTAGGTTGTTGGACATGGCCTCATCATGAATATCAGAGGAAACACTGGGTACAACCCTGGTCTTGCAACAGCTCTGCTCTTGCATTTGCCAATTGGTATATACTATATTGCCTGGGCTCAAGACTACTCACTTATCTCCTCCCATGATTGGCTTTGCGGGGTTGCAGGTTTCTTTGGCGCCATGATCATTACCATACCTCTGCCGATCCGCAAGAGGTAAGATTTCCCGTACCCCATGTCTGAAGAGGAAATGTCTCGATTCAACATGTACAACAAACTCAGAGCCCGGGGTCTTATAACCCCGAGCTCAAAGCCGAGTTGAGCTAGAAAGCAGGTCTACTTGTATTCGGGTCTTCTAACTGGTATTGTGCACGTCGAGAGGTCGCCGAAAATACGCTGGACTTGGTAGAGTTTGGAGAGACCTAGCCAACCCCTCCTGCGTAATGGCATCCGCTGTCTCCAAATTTGGATCCTGGGCCGCATAACTACCTTTTCGGGACTTGTCCGCAAACAGGCTCATAGTTCGCGACGAGGACTGGACGAGTCGTGCAAAAAAGAAACGTTATTTCCATTAAGCTCTCTGAACGGCATGAACGCACACTTACTCAGGTCTGCTTGGACGCAAAGTGTGCTGTTAATGTATACGCGGAGAATAGTGAAGGTGGACAATTTCAACAAGTCCGAAGAAAGTGGCCAATCAAGTAATGTATCAGGTCCGTATATTATCTACGAACGGGAGGAAATGGCTTGCTAATCGATGATAGATATCGCTAAAGGGAAAAACGGCTGTCATCACCGGTGGCGCTCGTGGCTTGGGGTTTGCGTTTGCGGAAATACTCTCTGAGGCAGGTGCAAATATTGCAATCCTGGATATTGGAAACCCAAGCGCGGGAGCACTGGAGCATCCGAGAGCGAAGAATAGCGCAGGTGCAGAGTATTTCAAGACTGATGTTACGAGCCGGGAGCAAGTCAGCCAAGTCATTGTAGCCATTAAGCAAGCATTTAGGAGTGTTGACATCAAGTGAGTTTGAGCCAATCGATATGTGGATCACGAAGCAGAAGCTCATCCACGAACGCAGCATCAACGCAGCCGGTGTTGTCACTAACGAATCCTTCCTCACGACGTCCGACAAGAATTTAAGCTCAACGTTTAACGTGAATGTAAGCTGCTGGATGGAATCTGCTTAGAAGAAATCTAACGGTCTCTGAATGGTTCGTGGGCTCTTTCTTAGTCGCACAGGCCTGTGCCAATGCTATGGTCAGGAAATGGGAGAAGCTCGGTAAGCCGAGTCCCGCCGAGTCGGCGGCCATGGGGCACATCATCTTCATTGGATCAGTAGCAACGCAAATCAGCACATACGCTCAACAAACAACTTGCTACACAGCCTCGAAAGCTGCCGTCTGCGGCCTCGTCAAACCCATGGCCATGGAACTCGCTCAGTACGGCATCAGGGTCAACTCTCTTTCGCCTGGTTTAATGCGAACAGATATGTTCTTGTAAGCAGAGAAGACCTTCCCAGATTTGACGAAACAGTTCAACAAGGAGTCAATGTTCGGCCGTGTAGGCTTTCCTCACGAATTAGGGCCAGCTATTCTCTATCTATCTACGAGCAACTGGACGACTGGTCAAGACCTGTTGGTGGACGGTGGGGTCAGTTCGTGGAAACATAAAGCAGATTGGTCATAGAGGAAGGTCTAGAATCTACCCAGAATCCCTAGGTCAAGTCCTAGAACCGGAGCGTCGAGCCATATAGGCCGGTAAATGATGGATTTGCCCTATAGATCTGCACTCTCAAACGGGGTTTAAATACATGTAGTCAAGGCCTTCTATCTCAACTCCTTTAGGCCACTGCAAGGCACGGGGATACTTTTAGTCAGGAAAATTATTTCCAGCTGTTTGAGCTGTGACCGTACCCGTGAAGGTCCGCTTCGTTGGGAGGAGCTAGCTATGTGTTCCCTTGTAATCGACCACACACCCACTACCCACTAGGACCTGCATAAAGGCACGTGGACTGATTTTAGTGGAGAGCTTCTCTCAGAGCCTCGTACCCTGCGTGATCGTGATCCGGATCCGAAAGGAACTATTGTCGATGTATCCTTGTCGCAAGCATGATGCCCCAGTCACCCCAGTCTGCGAGGGTCCGAGCAGTTCGTTTCCCCAAAAGTTACATGCCGCATCGGAGCCGCGGGTCGTGCGGAAAAATGACATATCCGGAAACTACCCTATTAGGATCGCCACTGTGTTCCAATATAAAACATCTTAGATTTGGCCAGACGGGTATTAGGCAGGGTCGTCACATTCAAAATGATGTGGTGGGGCATTGGGTCGGGAGTGGACGAAGAAAGGTCGATTAGCAGTGAGTATGGACGGAAATGCTGGTCACCCAATGACATGTTGCGAAAGCTGACATCGTCTTCACCGTACGACCTTGAATCCTACAACCCTGATCTGTGGGTTCAATCGCTCCCTTCTGACTTTATCTTGCTATCGGAAAGGTAAAACACGTAGCCGCAGAGAAGTTCCCCAAAACTGCAGGTGCGCCAGATCGCGTGGACCAGACTACTTCGTAGTTCCCAGAGAGATCTAGGGACAGGCTGCCTCCGGAAGGATAGCAATGGTTTTCGGACTTGTGATTTCTCCTGGACCGCAAGACATACTGTTTGTTGACGGGCTCTCTGCCATCAATATCTGCGACACGATGTATAGTGCTGATGCGAGTATTCATTTGGCCCGACATTGTGATCCTACTTTGAGTTCGAGGATCACAATCTATGCTTGAGGCTTCTCTGCATTAGATGCATACTAGCAAATCCGAGGGAAAATAAGTTAGAAAATTGTCATGGCGCGACTGTGCATTAGGAGCCTAGAGTTTTCTTAGTCTTAAAGCACAAACAACTGCTGATCGAGCATAGGCATGATGTCAGTCTTCGCTTGGTGCAGAACATGTGCCCATTTTCGAGTAGACGCTACATTATGCAAAGGCTGATCGACTATGGTTGAAATTGCATGATGATCACTTTCAAAGAAAAGGGATAACTGGGCCCTACAACGTGATTATTACTCAGGTAGGTAGCCAGAGGTAACGGCAACTGGAGCCCCAGAATCCAGGGGTTCAATGCTTTGCCCCCTAGGAGCGACGCCCGTGGTTCCGGCCCGTGTGCGCCATCAAACGCCTAGAGACGCGCCCAGTGGAGCAACTCTGCGTTTGGCAGGATTATACGCGGCCGATCGTTTTAGATTTACTTTTGCACCGCCAGCGACCTAGGGTTTGTGATAATGGCGTGCTTTGGTTTGCGCGCAAGCCTATGATGTCGGATTCGTCGTCTTGAGCAGCGCTTTTCGATGTGTGACAAGATTTTCAGGCCTGAGCCAAATCAGGATTTGCTATGTACACTGTGTCTACCAAAACACAGGAAATCCGGTCAGCGCCAATTACACCTGCGTGAATTAACCAGATAATGTTTCCATTGGCTCCAGAAACCCCGCGGAAACCTCAACCAGACGCCGCTTGTCAAGTCATACACGGATTGGGCAGAAAATTTGCAGTGTTGACCCTCGGTGGTGGAAGTACAATTACAGGTGGTTGTCCAGATACTCTTCCAGGACTCGATAAGCACCCTTTGACATCCTCTTCGTCAACTCTGTCCCTCGAAAGTATGAGATGCTTCAGCCAATCCAACTCACCGCTCTCAGTCTAGCAAAGGACCTCGTGGCCGAGCAAGGCTCTCGGATCATAATTGGCAGGCATATCTCCGGATTTCTGTTGTGATGATGTCTTGTGTCGTAAAGTCTAAGTCTAAGTTGTATTATGTCGTAGCGTGTCGACTCGACTCCGCTTCTTGTATGTCGAATTCCCAGCAAAGGTCGAATTATGTTCAAGGTCGTACATTAGCGCTTGCGGCTTTTCATCGATAGGAAATTTCATCCGGCTGCATCGCAAACTGATCTGGCCGGCCTCTTGAAGATTTGAATCTCGAGGGTACTCTGCCCAGGTTATCGTGCTTCTCAGGTCGATTGAGTCCGTAACTGAGCACTCGATAGTCGTAATGCCAGTCGTTGAAGTGTGCTTGTTTTCCACCAAAAACGAACGAAACCCAGAACGAAAAAACGATTGCTAAAGCGAGAAAGAGGGCTTTGTGGCAGGATCTGAACCCCATAGTGGTAAAGGACGCTATTCGACGAAAAGCAAGAAACAGAAATAACGACGGGAGGATAGGCTACGAGCGAAGTGCAGGTGTTATCTTTGTTTGCATACTCAGCCTTGTCGAATGTCCACCATATGTCCCACCATGTCGTACTTCTTGCATGGCATCGCTCCACTCATGATACATAATTGGGAGTGAGCCCTAGTTCTCCATGTCTTTGCCGAGCTTCAAGACTGGCACGGACACACGGAGAAAGATGAGTTACACCCAGCACCCGCACCCAGTCGCCCAGATAACGATTTGCAGATTTTGCGTGGCTGGAGACTAATTTATCCACTCAAGCCAATCGATAATGGGAAAGATTTGGAGCATATTGATTGGGCTAACGTTTCATGAATACGTGCAGAGAAATTGCACTGACGATTGCTCTTACTTCGGTCGGATCTGCGTTGAATGTTTCGGCTATCTATCTTTATCTGCGCCTGATCACAAGCAACGTGGTGCGCACATGCTTTCCGAACGTGCGTGTCTGCGTGTCTGATTTTTAGTGCATGGTATGCCTGCCACGCCTACGCGCTCGCACCTATACGTAATATAGGAGTAACATCGGTTCCACTCCTTGGTTGATAGTAATGCTAACGCAAGCTCATTCACAACTCATATTTTGAGCTCCTTCTCTTGGCGCCCTGTTTCTTCAGGAAAATTGTCATCTAGACGTTTTCGTTTCTTCTCATCCATGTCCTTCTGTTCCATGCCCCCCTCGTATCTCACCAACACATTCCCGTCATCGTCGAGTAAATCGCTCGCGTTGTCGAGCCCCTTCCACTTCACCACTCCGTCACCCTTGAAGTCGACAACACGCGATGGGTAGAACATGTGACACGTCGGCTTGAATATATTCCGAACCTCTTCTTTGGTGATACCTTCGATCAGGGTTGGGAAGAGTAAGATCATGTTTCGACCTTCGTCCATGATGGGAGTACGGCAGAATGCACACTGAACCTTGCAAGGGAGGTGGTGTGTGTTGGACTTGCCGGTGGGGTCGTACCAACCCAAATCGTGAATTCCATGGGTGAAATTAATATCGCCCTTATGAAAGATGGTTGCCCATTGAAATGGTGCCTATTTTCCGTCAATATCTGGAGCTTCGAGATTCCAGAATCAGCTCACCCCGTGCAGTCTCTGGCAAGTTGTACAGTGACAGTATTTGGAAGCTAGCGGCCGCTCTCTACTCAATTGATATTTGATCTTGCCGCAGTGACAGCCTCCATTCCATTTTGCAGAGAAACTCTCATCTTCATCGTGGATGCGATAGGGCTCTCGATGCTTCCACTCATCCTCTTTGCGATTTGTCGAGTTGCCCGCTTGGAACTGGTGTGCCTCGTCCGCAGCACCTGCATGTTCCTTTGCCAGATGGTCTTTCACCGCATTCTTGTTATTGTGCTTGTCAGGCATTGTTTTCTGAGAGCAGGAATGAAAGTAGCGACGCCGAATTATGCGTTTCGATTTAGCAAAATACAGGGCAGTTATTGGCAGAACTGGACACGATCGAATTACGAGATCAGAGAGAAAATGAGACACAGGCTTCATGGGCAAGAGGTCACCGCGGACGGAATGTTTTTGGCAAGACGATGAAAAGCTGCGCATACAGAACGTTCTTGATCCATTTTCAACCACTTCCATCAAATCGTCAGATTGACAGCCACGTTGGAACTTTATTCTAAAATCGAACTCGGATCTGATGGTGTTCTCGCGCGATCGGAGCTTAGAGCGCACCACGACGAAGTGATGTGAAAAGATGATGACGGTTTGATTTCAATCATTGACCACGAAGACTACAATCAGAGAAAGTATTTCGACTTCCCACGTCATGAATGGTCAGGTCCGACCAATGAAACTTCATAGTTTACCTTGACGCTAATGCAGGTACGTGAGATCGATCCTAGCGCTGTGCGCCACCCAGAATACACATCAGTTCTGACCATGCTCTCCCTCCAAGAGAGCGAAATCGTACGCTCTGTGTCTAGGTAGCAGCAAGGCACTCTTGAATTTTCTTACGCTCACAGTCATGTTGGATGAAATACAGAGTCAGAACGACTGCAACCTCTAAGGCGCGTTCCAAACAATCCCAGTCGTTGCATAGCAAAGGAAGGCACATACACTAGCTCCATTAATCAAATTACATGTCCAGGTCAACCTGCTGTGCCAGGTAACCTGATGATCTAGCAATTGGTCTCGTGTCAAAGAGATACCTATCGCTGTCTCGGAGAATAGTTTCTCTTGCAGACCACCCCATCCGCCCGTTTGATTTACTTCACCCTGGGAATACGCACCGGTGATGTTTGCAGACTGGAAGCCTCAGCAACTCGCTTCTCTGGAACCGTGAATTTGGAAAGGGCTTGTCAAAGCTTTGGAACGAACAGTCTCGTCCCTATTTACTTTGTGTGATATTCAGCTCGCGAATGCTTGGAGGCTGTGAAACCTTACTATAGGCGAAAACTAGGATTGTTTCTCAACATTAATAGACGTGTGTCAAGCTGATAAGGCAAAAGTCTCACGAAATCGAGGACTTCCCTGCAGGCATGCCCGTCAGGCCTCAAGTCGATTATGCCATGTCGAGCTTAGCTTAAGAGTAGCTCGGCCGGTAAATGCGCGTGGTGCGATACTCTGCGGCATTGAGATGGTCAGGGCAGGTAGGAGAAGTATTCGTCTGCCCGTGGAAGCAACAAGAGTTTTGGTCCACGTCGTGATAGAACGTGCTCTGACCGAGTACTTTGGTACCAATCCCTTCAAGTAGTGACACAGTGGCTCTGAATCCTGATTGGAGATTCAGCAAAAATCTGGCTGGCTGAGAAAGTTCGGATTACTCTAATACATGCAGTTGTTCTTCCGGTCAACCTGGGGGCCCTAGCGAACCCATGGCTACCGGGTACATAGATGAGTTTTTCAGATGTGCCCTCGATCCGCGAAATAAGCTCTGCCAAATGAACGCTTCGCTCAAAAGCAGCTCAATATCCTTCTCCGTCCAGTCTTTGGTGGGTAACGCCTGTAGGAACATAAGAATCTCTTGAAAGTTCATCTTAACAAGCTGATCGGACCACTTTACGAGAAATGCAGCGCAAACATAAAGATGAAATTGAGAGAAACCGTCTTCTTCAGCCTATGGTACCAGTCAGCAGACTCCCGAGGCCAAATTAAGTACTTACCAGATAAGTGTCCCACATACGGATCACGCTCCGCATGCTTAACTCCCGCATGAGCAAACAGTTCATCCACCGAAAGCTGAATTGCATATATTCGACGTTTTCCATTTCAAAGTGTTTTGCCAAGCGGTCATCGATTCTGGCGGTCAGATCTCTGAGTGCGGCAACTTGTCGATGTATGCCTGGCTGCGCAACAATATAATTATCCTGGATGCCATCGAGGAGCTTTGACAGACACCAAAATGTATCCGCTTCCACGGCATCGAGTACTTGCTTCGGTAACTGGCCAGGGTCCATGCCTCTTTCGATATTGGAATTTGTAATATAGACCGCCAGGAATACCTGCCAGAATGGTGTTGCAAGATCGTTAATTCCTTGCACATATCCGCTCGCGGGATGTCTCAACGCCCAAACGTACAAGATACGCTCCAAAGACCTTTGGCTCGCCTCGTACTGATACAACGGTAGATGCGGATTCGTCCGTGGCACGTCAATGACAATTTGATGCCATAGGGCCTCGTCTAGTCCACGACCTCGTCCAGTTGTTACTGGCGGGTTTGAAGCGGCTCCCGCCAAGCCAGAATTTGTGCCATTCCTTAAAGTAGCAGTACCTTGTCCAAAGGCTTGCTTGACTCCATCAAGGTATTCTTTCCGTTTCCTCTCGAGCGTAGTGACGCGTCTTTCACTCTGTGCGGGTAGGTAGCCCAACAACAGCTGCCATGTCATCGCACGCACTTCTTCTGGAACTCCTGACCAAGCTGTCGACCTTAACTCAGGGAGAGAGACTGTGCTTGCCTGCAATATCCTTTTGAACTTGTTGATCCGTGAGATCCGAGTGTTATGGGTCTCCACTTCTTTGGAAGTAGCATCCGACGACAGTGGAGGATGTCGAATCAGGTGCAACGCATTCGCAGGATCAGTCAGAACCTCTTTATACTGTGGTCTCAGTATTTTGCCATGACTTTTGCCTGCACTTGGGTAGGAGAGCGTATTTCTTTCCTCAGCTATATCGAAGCTATCAGAGCGCTCATGATCGGACGTGGGCGCATGAAGCAAATCCGGCGTCGATCTCTGTTTATCGGCGCCAGAACTGTAATCCAGGGCAGATATCTTAGTATTTCTTGACTTCTTACTCTGCCAATTTGCAATGCTAGGAAGCCCAAATTCATCCTCATTATCATAAACCAGTTCGTCATCGTCGTTTTCCACGAGCTCGCCTCGGTTTAAAATGCTCCAACTGCTTGATGGCGGAGAAGCGAAGCCTGAAGGAGGTCTTCTCTCGGGAGACTGATATTTTTGCCGCTCGATAGACGGAGTTGGTGACCCATGGGAGGAAGTGACTGGTGGTGTTCGTGGCCTTGAAGACGAGCCCAAAGAACTACTGTTATCAGTCCAATCCGTGTCGCAAGTGTCGTGAAACATACAGAGAATCGAATTTCAACATGTCAGCATGAGAGTATGAGGCCCCCACAACCATTCCACCTCTGCCATAGCCACCGCTTCGGGGTATCTGAGGACGGCTGCGCCAGAAAGGAGACGAGGAGCGTCTGAGATGTGTTAGTTGCCAATAGATACACCTCCATGGTCCAACATACGTACTCTGATTCGTCTGTAAGCTCACATTATTAGCAGAATAGTCTTCACTGGGATGGTACGGGACGAAACAAATGCAGAAAACACCTGGACACCGCCATGGGACACGTGGGCGAACAAACCTGAACCATTTCCTAATGACAGATTAGCAGAAGACCTATGACATGCACGAAAGGCACGGACCTGTTGTGAGGGCTTCTTGTAAGCCATCCTGACGCGCGAACTTGGATCAAGTCAAGCAGCGAATTGGATTGTATTGTAGAGGCACGCCCTATGTCTGTGACTCAGTGCGCATGTTCACGCATAAAGAGGTGTTGGGAGGTCAAATCTAGTCAGTCGTGACAGCGATCGAGTTTGACATCTGTACATAATCTTGTCGCTGTAAGTATTCCAATTGATCTCCATCCGAATCGAAGTAGAGGTCCAGCGTTCATGCCAGCAAGGGTTATTTGGCATGGTGCAGAAACGCCGATGGACGCCTATTACGATTGCCAAGACCGGGCGTTTAGGTGTCGCTGCCACCCCGTTGACATGGGCATTTGACTCTGCTTTTCCAATCGTACCTCAACTTTTGATCGGCTTGACATCTTGGACCATCTGTTTCTACCGTTCTAATATCACCCTTGCTAACTTTTTCGATTGCCGCCTCACGCGTAGAAGTTTTCTCATCGAACAAATCACAACCGACTTACTACCTTCCCAGTGAAGCTCCTACTAGTTTGTCTCCAATCGTCGATCACATTTGGTTGCTTCTACGAGATGGCGGACGAAATGGAGGAAGATCTCTTTGCGGATCTGTAAGTCTACGCGTACCTACAGATCTTCTACGATCATCGGTCACGAAGTCGCAAGTCTAACAAAGTAACAGGTACGATGGTGATGAATCTGCAAATGACACCAGAGCCAACGCACCCGCACCTGTAGAGCCTCCGGCTCCTCTGCCAACGGCAGAGGAAATCAAGGACGATCCTGGATATGGCGAAGAACCTGATACCGCCGCAGCTCCTGAAGCCTTCGAGGACTCGGCTGGTGGCAGTCATGATGTCAAAGAAGAACCTGCCACATATCCAGGCCAAGATTTTGATAGACCACAAAGCACAACGAGCATAGCTTTTAAAGATGAACCGTTGCAGATGAAAGAAGACGGGTAAGTGAATTTTGAAGACTAATACCCTGACTGCAACAACGTGATAATGTCCAAGGTAAGCCTGTCAAGAGCTGCATGGCGCTGCTAGCAAGAGCACACGTTCTCTACTAGAGAATGCGGACACTCGTGGTACAACGTGGATGGTCTGCAGGAATGTACTGCCATCAGGGGTATGCTTTGGAGGCCCGCACGAGGACATAGCAATGCGATTGAGGTTATCGGTCGGCAAGCCCCTTGAGCCACTCCTCTATGCTGCCGTGTGGTCTGAAATTAGTCCCTGGCTCACTGAGGTCAATGTCCCCAGGCTTGAACACTTCAAAAATGGGCTTGGTCGCAGACATTGGCAAGTCATGCTGCAAGGCTAGAAAGCTGGAGTATTGGAGACTGCATGATCAACCGAAGTCAGGTTCGGCAAACTTGAGCATAGAGAGCATCATGTGAACCTACACCCTCAGAACGATCTAGAAGCAGATATCTTCGAGCGCAAAAAGTCTATATCAGAAGCCACCATAGACCAGATACAATTCATTCGAAATACTACGAGAGCTGCTAGTTGTGGAGCCAGTGTTGAAGCACAGTCTATCAAAGGCTTCCAGCCACAATTCTAGAAAAGAGGCGTATCTTCTCTGAACGGTTGTTCTTGATATGACCTGAAACGAGGGACTGTCGCTGTTTCGGCCTGACTAGATTGGAGGGTTACTGCTTGTGAATGGACCATTTTGGACCTAGACCGAATCGGGAAACAAGCTCTGGGTTCAGCGTTTGCTTACTTCACCGTCTCAAGCCCACACATAAAGGCCTAGCACTATCCAGAGTGAATCCTCGACTATGAAAAGTGGATTAACGGGGTAGCCCAAGCTTCAACGGACTGCAGCTGACTGGGTTGGCAAAGTGCATTTCTGCTATGGTGCTCAAACAATGAGAAGCAAAATAGTCTACAAAACTTCAATACAACTTTGCGCCTGCGACACCGAGATTGATGCAGTAGGAGCACACGTACACCAAATCTTCGGGATATAGACATGTTGATTGAGAATGAGGAATTGGAGATGAGCGCCATGCAGCTAGAGACAAGCAGACCGTCGCCAGTCAACGAGATACATGTGCCGTGATTAGCAAAGACGAACAATCATTTAACTAACGGGTTCTTTCTGCAGAAAAATGTTCATCGGTGGTTTGAACTGGGAAACTACTGACCGTACGTCATTGAACAAGATCGCCAGCCTGCCAATTTTGCAAGGATTGTTTCTAATTCGAGTCAGAATCGCTTTACGACTATTTTTCCCAGTTCGGTGAAGTCCAGGAATGCACCGTTATGCGAGATGGCGCGTCCGGCCGCTCTCGAGGCTTCGGATTCCTGACGTTCAAAGATCCCAGGGTTGTTAATACCGTAATGGTCAAGGAACATTTCTTGGACGGCAAAATTGTAAGGCCCACTTCCTTTGCAGGATCCGTAGAGAAGCCGGTGGCTTTGGGATCCAGTCGCTCAGCGAAACATGAGCGCTTTCGCCCTCCCCAGATGTCGAGTCGCAGAAGCTTACATAAAGGTGCCCAGATCGATCCGAAACGAGCAATCCCGCGTGACGAGCAGGAAAAGACGTCAAAGATCTTCGTTGGCGGCGTGTCACAAGACGCTACCGAGGATGACTTCACCGCTTTCTTTGCGCAGTTCGGGCGAGTAGTTGATGCTACTCTCATGATGGACAAAGATACTGGTCGACCCCGAGGTTTTGGCTTCGTCACCTTCGATAGCGAGGCCGCGGTGGAACGATGCCTTGAATATTACCCCCTCGAGATTCTTGGAAAACCGATTGAGGTCAAAAAGGCTCAACCCCGAGGTAAGATGGGTGAAGACGAGCACGACAACCGGGGAGGCCGAAAAGGTAAATACGGTAGGGACGACCGCTTCGAAAACCAGCAACCGCAGCAGAATCAGCCGGCTCAAAACCAAAATATGATGACTGGAAATGGCATGACACCACAGATGATGGCACAGTACTGGCAAAAGATGCAGCAGTATTTTGCGATGATGCAGCAGGCAATGGCTGCCAATGCAATGGGGGGCATGGGCGGCATGGGACAGATGAATCCGCAGATGATGGCTCAGATGCAGAGTATGCAAAACATGCAGGGCGGAGGCGGAATGCAAGGAATGACACCACAAATGCAGCAACAAATGATGCAGATAATGCAGATGCAGAATGGGATGAATATGGGGTCAAACCAGCGAGGAGGAATGGCAGGAAATGGCCGGTCTAGCTTTTCTGCGCAAGAACAACAAGCCTTTGAGCAGCAGAAGTACGAGCAACAGGTTGCGAGAAGACAGGGCGGTTACCACAACAATCGGACGAGCTTTAATCAGAACCAGAATCAAGGCGGACCTCAATCGTGGGAAGGCATGTACGATGGCGAACCGCAGCCTGATGGCGGGAGCCAGAGCGGTCGAGGAGTTGGGGCGGTCCGGAATAATACGCCGCAAGGAAACAGACCTCCAAAGGGACCTACACCGCAGCCTCCGAGCAACGCTCCAGCAAATGCACCGACGGGGCCAAAGAATGCGGGAAAGCCAGGAGCTAATTTCCGTGGTGGAAGAGGTGGTCGATACCACCCGTACGGTCGTTAGTGGGTCCTGATCCCGCTTCAAAATTCTCGGAGTGGCGTTTGCCTGAGATGACTCGAAACTTCGTTGCAGAGGAAAAGCTGATCTCCAGGTCGATTCTTGACCTTTTCAAATGATCGACTTAGCTGAGTATGCGTTTGTCCTATGCTGTTGTCGACAGAACGTATCTGCAACTTCAGGATCGTTGTCGGTGTAATAACATTATGTAGCTAAGTGATTTCCGTGGAATGGTGTCCTAAATGCTCCAAGTCTGCCAACATGGTGCTTGTCCATGATGCGTTTGTGCAGTGATCGGTGGAGTACTGCTCGAGCAGATACGTAAGCTCGGGTGGCCAGGACGAGGCGGAGCCTTACGATAAGATAAATTTTCTGCAAGGCTCCGGGGGAAGTATACCACTGGGACTAGCGTTAGAAGTACAGAATCGGATACCAGGTGCAAGTAGATCCGGTTCAAGAGCACGATTCAGACTCCATACGACCCAATTTCAAGTGCATTGTCTGCTCAACGTTTATTTGCCTTGGTTTACCCTCGATAGACGGACAGCCACGTCCAGTCGAGATCATCATCTTAAGGCTACAGCATCCGCAAGGCCGACGCTTCGATCCATCGCAAACATGAACGGAGGCTCGTACGGTGGATCTCGAGGTAATCTGCGAGCTCAGAGGCCGTGTGATGTTACTGACCTAGCTAGATCCTGGCCGCTTGCGCGAACACTATGTCAGCCATGCTCACAATTCAGGATCCAGCTCAACTGATGGTTTACAGAGTTCACGACACGAGAGAGACGATCGAAGAGAGCGTGATCGTGATCGAGACCGCGACGGTCGCAGGGACGGCCACAGAGATCGAGACCGCAGAAGAAGCAGATCACCACATCATCGATCGAGGAGAGAATACGACGACTCGTATTCGTCCAGTAGAGACTACCAAGCAAGAGAACGAGAAGAGCGCTACCGTAGTCGAAGAGACGATCGCGGCGACTGGGATCGAGACCGCGGCCCACGGCGAAGAGACGATAGACGAGATAACAGACGAGGCGAAAGAGACCTGTTTGACGACCGAAGAGCGCCCCGTCGCGAAAGAGAGGATGATAGAGGCGCAAGAGAAGATCGAGACGAGTTTGCGGCGCAAGCTCGTGGTGCAAAGGCTAACAGCCCACCACCAAAGAAACGAGAGCCGACCCCCGATTTGACCGACGTAACTCCTGTTCTTGAACGGAAAAGACGCCTGACCCAGTGGGATATTAAGCCGCCAGGCTACGAAAATGTGACAGCAGAGCAAGCGAAGCTCTCTGGCATGTTCCCCCTTCCCGGTGCGCCTCGCCAGCAGATGGACCAGGCCAAGTTTCAAGCCTTCATCAACCAACCAACGAACGCCGACAAATCAGCGCTCAAGCCCTCGACTGCGAGACAGTCAAAGAGGTTGTTCTTGCACAATGTTCCTGCGTCCGCCAGAGATGAGACCGTGATTGAGTGGTTCAATCTCCACCTCAATGGCTTGAATGTGACCAAGAGCGTCGATCCTTGTATATCGTGTAATATGTCCAAAGACCGAGGTTTTGCTATTGCAGAATTCAAAACGGCAGAAGACACAACCGTGGCGCTTGCACTCAACGGAGAGGCAATGGAAGAGCATATGCGTGAAGCCAATGGCAGCGCTCTTGATGGCATTCGAGGTCTAGATATTAAGCGACCAAAAGACTACATTGTACCCTCGCCTGATCCAGAGCAATACAATGCTGCGGGCGATGGGGGATTTTCTACAGAAGTACCGGATTCAGAAAACAAGATCAGCATTAGCAATATTCCACACTACTTGACGGATGATCAAGTCGTCGAGCTGGTGAAGTCATTCGGCGAGCTGAAAGCATTCGTCCTTGTCATGGATCAAGGGTCAGAGACGTCAAGAGTAAGTGCATCACAGGTGTTCATGATATTTGACTCATCTAACTAGGGTATCTCCTTCCTCGAATACGCTGATCCTGCTGCCACCCAGATCGCAGTCGAAGGGTTGAACGGCATGGATATTGGAGAGAACAAGCTCAAGACTAACCTAGCTTCGATTGGCTTCAAGCAAGCGGCCGGAATGGACATGGGAGTCAACGCCATGTCCATGTTCGCAGGGACGCAGTCCACAGACCTGGAGGAGGGCCGAGTGATCCAACTGCTCAACATGGTCACTGCCGAGGAGCTGATAGACAACGACGAGTATGAAGGTGAGTGCTCTCTTGTTCACGTTGATCCATATCGAGGCATCGCTAATACTGCATTCCAGAAATCTGTGAAGACATTATGGAAGAGTGCCAAAAGTATGGGCAAATCCTCGAGATGAAGATACCCAGGCCTGCGGGCGGCAGTCGTCAATCGAATGGTGTCGGGAAAATCTATTTGAAATACTCAGACGCGCAGTTTGCTAAGAAAGCACTCCAGTCACTTGCTGGACGGCAGTTTGCTCACCGAACGGTTGTGGCTACTTATTTTGATGAGGCCAGTTTCGAAGTCAATGCCTGGTAGACCATTTCAAGACATGGTTTCTAGGAGCTAAAACGATCCGAGGATTTGGTGGGGAAAAGCTCTGCTTGAGCAACCAGCTAAGTCCATTTGAATTGGCTGCGAAAGGACGGTTTCACATGTATGACTAAATGCTTGATTGAGCTTCTTAACCTCTTCCCCACCATTATTTTCCCAGCATTGCTCCTTCCCTGTCAATTTGCACTAAGGTTACACAGATGGGGAGTGTTCCACTACAAAGAAAAAAGTGTTGGCTGTTCAAGTCACCAACCTAGGTCACTGAGTGGCAGCTGGACTGGCAGGAAGTAGCATCACTTTGCACATGATTGTGAAGCCAGCCACTCTTTCATCCAGTCGCTACGATGGACTCATCGGGTCAATAGCAAAGGACGTCTAGTCACTCCAAAGATTGGTAGATGATGAGTGCGTTGCATTAGTCGCCTTTCCTTCATCGCTCCAGCTGACCTTGATGTGGACTGACAGCCGTTTATGTGAAGAGCATCGACCAATCCGAGTCGCCCATGAAACTCTTGGTAAGACATGGACAAGCCCGTGGTGGCCACGTCTTTGATACCAAATGCATTTTTGCACGTTCAGTCATACCTGTTGGGCAGCAAGACCTTTGGCATGAGACTATATGAACCTCCTTTCAGTAGCCAGCACGATGATACTTTTGTCTGCATACTCAATCTCTGAGAGCATGCCTGCACCTAAGGCGCTGTTACTTTTGTGACTTGAGTTCTGCTGTCAAGTTTGCGCCTAGCAGTACAATTACGGGCAGCGTAGGAAGGCGCGACCCACCTGCATTCGGCAGACACCATTCAAAAGCTGGTATTTGACAAGCGACGCTGCCACTCAGCTTGCTGGCAATAGTGATGCGACCACTGGTTCACCACCATTGTCGCCCCAATAGATTTTCGACGGTAAGCGGCGGTTCGGTCAAATCCCGAGAAGTAAGTGCCGAGGAAAGGGTCAAGGCTATACACCCTGTCGGTTACGGTAGCCCGCCGAACAGAATGAGCGAAGTAGGGCGAAACCTTAAACAGCCTTGGATGAAATAACACCATTTACTATGGCAGGAAGTCAACAACGTGACACAGTGCACGACGATCGTGGGATACATTACTTAGCATGGAGAAATCTGGACCGGCCATCGCTAGGGAACCTGATCGGCCGCTAAGATTCATTCACCGGTCGTCTGCCAAATATCAGAGGGAACGACAAGTTGGTGACTAGACGAGCTCTTCCTGGCTTCAAGACACGATCGTCATCAAAACTAAGCGGGCATCTGGGTGTCTCGACGATACCAATGTTGTCATATAGCGGAATTGCTCCGTACACATGTCCAGACTTGGGTTACTTCAGGCTAAACATCTCGGCACCTGAATACGGAGTAGTGCCTCAGGCTGACGCAATCCACTGGCCTTGTTGATCGGTCTTCACCGGTGGCGTTCACATGACACCAGGCGTACGGTAACATCTGACCTGAATGGTCCTCAGATGTCAAAGTGATGCAGAGTCTTTTATGCTTCTCGCCTTATCTTATTACCTAGTGCCGAATCTTGCTCGAAGATACTTCGTCTCAACTAGTCATAATTGAGGTTTCAGGGTTGGCGGTCCCAGCTGACCCAATCAAGCTTTGGAAACAATGAGCCGTCAAGTCCCAGGCATCGGGTCGAGTCCCCATGGTAGCCGACACCCGAAAGGGAAGAGATACCTGAATGCCGCCGAAGATCACTGTTTGCAGACTCGAAAGCATCCTTGACACGAGCAAACTCTCAATGTGACGAACCGACACCTTGAAATCAGATTACCACGGATCGCCCATGCACGGTACTATGGGACGACCCGGGATGGTCACAACGGTGATAAGAAACCCCATACGCCCTAAGACATCGCTCTACTTCCCTTCTCATTTAGAAATTGGTTTCTATCAACGCTTATCAGGGCATTGCTTCACTTTAGATATCAAAATCTGCTTGCTCAATTAGGAACCCAAGATCGACAATCACACCGAAGCTTAAGGGATGTCACACAGTGCAAGTAAGCGCAGAATGCAACAACAGAGCGCTGTAGAGACATCCCCAAAGAGGCACTGCCTAGAGAGGGCGATGTTCGAACGACACAGTGATTCAGGTAATGATTTGGATGCCCTAGCTCCGCTGCCACGAGCGGACTAACCGTCGACAGATGGTATGCGCCGGTCGATCAGCATCGATGCGGACGGGTCGACAGCAGACTCGTTAGATGTCAGAGTCTCAACCGACGTTTCCGGAATGGCCAGCTCCAGTCACGACGGGAGATTATCTTGGAATGAACTCTCCGACAGTAGGATGCACTTCTTCTTACGAACTCCAGAATCCACGCGGGATCAGACACCCTCGTCCGCCAAGCATACACCTCCTACTAGCATGGGTCCTTGCAACCCACGATTAAGGTCATCCTCCTTCCCAAGAGCCAGGACTCCGGAGTCATTACCTGTTTTCGAAATTGCTGCCCGTGGCGTCGGTGACCACGTCAAAGACTGCAAAATGCCTAAGAGCAAGAAAGCTCGCAGAGCTTCGGAACCTATGTTCTCGTCTCGAGCTAGCATCCTCGAATGGCAATTTGACATCTACTCGAAGCCTCTCGTTCCAATAATGTTCAACAATGGACGCAGATTCACCGACCCGGAGGCTTGGACTCGCTGAGGTCACTGCTGCCCACCACTCATGGATTGAGTTGAATGTTTTTGATTCCACATTCGATATATTCCAGCTTGGGACCTCATCAAATTCGACGGTTTTGGCGGTTGCAAGTCACATATGCCCAGTTCTGTTACAGACAGGAAGTTGTGTCGCTTCAGTGAACCTAGTGTACTATCCAGATAATCGGTGATTGACCTGAATAGGGGGGATTTTCCACTGTACTTCCAGATGATTTTTGATTTTTCTTCACCTCTGGGGCACCATACTTTGTATATTGAAATAAATAAGATGACATTCTACCTTCGCTCAGCAGTTTCCATCGTAGCAGATCTTCCACAAGTCAAGTTCCCTGACCATGATGCCTGAATTAGTAGGCAGCAACACGCCGAGTGTTGCTTTGTTTATCTTTTGAAATCTATCGGGCTTTCCTCATTCCTGCAATCCCCAGCTATCATGTTTCAAATATAGTGTTTGACCGCATGCGACCAGTGTGACGACCACATTCACTCCTCCACGCTCGTCAAGATGAACGACGACCAAGACGATCTCTACTATCTCCAACCAGGCTTCGATGTCAACTCCCTGACCGTCCCCCGATTGAGGTCGATCCTTGTGGCGCATAACATTAGCTATCCATCTTCAGCAAGAAAAGGCGACCTGGTTGAGATCTTGCGAGCGGAACTTCTGCCACAAGCAAGGAAATTGCTGCGCGACAGAGACAGAGTTCGACGAACCAGTCGAGGAATTACAGATGTGCCTAGCAGCCAGGAAGATACGCTAGGCGATGGTGATGACGAAGAACGGATGCCTCCGCCTTCTGCGACTAGGTCGTCCCGAAGCCGGAAGAGCCGCAACGAGCTCGCGCACGAAGAGGTAGAGCCAGCCTCCAGCACGCCTCGCAGGTCCAAAACGCCTTCTTCACGAAGGACAGCGAAGACTCCGCGGCAATCAGACGCAGAGGCGACGACCATGGTGCAAGAGAGTGAACTGCAGTCTACGCGAAAGTCGAGGAGGAGCACTCAAGGCCCCATTCCAGTCGCGCAAACTCCAAGCCGGCATGCGAGGGACGCTGTAGACAAAAGAGTCTCTCTCGACGCTGACGACAGCCCATTTACTCAAGAAAACCCTTTTCAATCCGACTCTAGCCCTCTCTCAGAATCCAAACAAGCCCCTTCTCCACCTCGAATCAGAAAATCAATTGGCTCATCCAGCACAAGAAAGAGCACGGGTCGACGAAGGACAAGATCCCCCACCGTGTTGAAGAGAGAAGAGATAGAGTTCCCCGTTTCACACCTCAGCACAGGCGCCGACGGGATCGAGACTACGGAAGAGTTTACCGAGGATGCGAAGCAGGAGCTGAGCCAAGATCTTGTCGCCGACCAGCGACTCGCAAGATCCCGCAACAAGGATGTCAAAAGAATTCGCAAGCAGCCCAGAAGCACGGCTGCAAAAGCGGCGCCGTGGACTGTGCTTGTGAGTGCTCTCACAGCCGTGGCAGCGTGGTATCGTCAGGAGAAGATCGCCGTTGGCTATTGCGGCGTCGGACAACCGCAGTGGTCGCTGGCTGAGGTCGAGAATGTGCCGTTGTGGGTTCACGAGAATCTGCAGCCACAATGCGAACCATGCCCGCAACACGCGACGTGCTACGAGAGTATGAAGGTCGAATGCGATCACGACTTCATCTTAAGCCAGCATCCACTCAGTCTGAACGGCCTTATCCCGCTTCCGCCCGTCTGTAAACTGGACAGCGGGAAGGAAAACAGGATAAACGCTGTTGCTAGTAAAGCTATAAATGCACTACGTGACCGGAGGGCGGCATATGAATGTGGTGGAGATCTTCTTTCAGAACCAGCCTCCTCCAGTACATCCGCCATTGTCTCTCCTGTCAAGCTTGAAATCTCCGAAGACAGCCTCCGAGAGAACATAGCGAAGCACAGACGCAAGGGTATGTCACAGGAAGAGTTTGACGACCTTTGGGATAGTGCATTGAGCAACGTCAAATCACGCGACGAAGTCGAGGTCGTTCATGACCAGTAAGTTGACCTGTTTTCCTTTTTGATTTGCCCTTTTTTGCCAAAAGTCAAGCGAATCGCTGACTAACACCCAGGCTCGTAGATCCGGCCGAGTCTGTCTCATCAGCAACTCCTTTGCCAACCTCCCCTTCACCTGCGCCGTCCGACGATCAGCCGTCCGAACGCTGGCTGCAAATCGAATCCCTATTCTCATTTTGAGCCTTGTTCTCTCCGCAATTGCCTACGGATATCAACGGCTCGCAGCCTTTAACAATGCAAAAGCGCAGACCCCATCCCTCGTTGCCATGACACTGGACAGACTTGCGACACAGGCAGCCCTCCATGAGGAAGGTCGCACATCGGAGCCCTTCATTAGTGTCGGCCAGCTTCGGGACGATGTTCTCAGGAATGTGTTCAACCGGGCAGAACGAGAACGCACCTGGGAGAGGGTCAGGAGGATTGTAGAAAGCAATAGTAATGTGCGTGCTGCCACACGAGAGGGCGGCAAGACCGGCGAATGGAGTCGTGTTTGGGAGTGGATTGGACCTGTCAATTTTGTACCCCAGCTGGAGGGGCGGAGAAGCGGCGGCATGATAGACAACAGCCCTGCTGGCCCGACCGCGTCAAGTAATGAGGTGACGCCCGTAGGGGCTAATAGTACTGGTGCAACGAAGAAGACTGAGACGGACCTGAGGAGGTGGGATGAAGGTCGAGCCATCTACTGAGACGGAAAGATAGGTTCATCAAGGAACAACAGGGCGGCTTATACAATTGCAAGCATCACAGATATGAGATGCGTGATAGACCCATTACTTTCTTCACCTCTTATTGTCTATCCTCACAGAACAGGTATCCCATCCTCTATCCTACCACAGCTGCCATTATTCCAATATCGTACTCTCGATTCCCTTACAAGCCAAACAATACCCAGGTACCTGCTCTCGTCCAGCCGACCCAATGTACGCTGTAATCAACGTAGGCACCTCAGTAATGTTGTTCTAGCTACATCCGAAAGAGCCATCGATCCGCAATCAGCATCATGATTCAAAAGCCCTGAGCACCCACAATGTTTGAGTGTCATCTATGCAAAACCACACGCTTACCGTAAGCAGCAGCAACAGTATCAGTACGAAGTATTGTCAGTACTTACCTAGGTAGGTAGCAACACCACTTCCAGTACTAGTATCAGTAGCTAGCGCAAAGCCCACAAGACACAGCGAGGCAACTGCCAAGTCATGCTTCACATGCCGGCATTTTCCGTCGAGAGAACTTGAAGGTCGAAGTTGCTTGTAGAGAGAGCAGCTATGGACTATACCTACACAGGTAGTAAAAGTCCTGTGCGTGAAGTGGATTGCATACTAGTACTCTCTGGGTAGTACTCCGAGAGTAGTAGTACCTCGCAGCGAGCTTCGAGTTCAAGTGCAAGTGGAGGATCTGTCGCCCCACTGGCACTGGACATCGAGTGGATACCACTGGCAGTGCCAGTGCAAGTTCCAAAGTAGTACTAGCCTCTCATTCTGTAGTCGAAAGAGAAATACAACGTGCTCTTGAAGATTCAATGGAAGTTTGCGAGGGCACTGTTGAAGCCCCACCATCAAGCGTTCAAGTTCAGCGTTCAAGTTCAAGTGTTCAAGGTCCACTAGAAAGTGGGGCAGCAAAACGTGCGAAAGGCCCCGCTCGTAGCGGAACCGAGCACATGCACGTCATTCACTAGCCACGCGAGCTGAAACTCCACCGAACACCTCCTTCCAAATAAGGAACTTGCCTACTCTTTGCCAAAAACATGCTCATCGGCAAGTTCTAGACCTCTTTTTCGAGAAATAATCGAAAACGGTCAGAATGATCAGAATGGCCAAATCCCGAATTTTCATTGGCTCCTGGGATTCTCTGTTTCGTGATCGGGCGCGCGCACACCTTCTCACATCGATTCGACTGCCGTGACGCACTGCAGTGCTCACTGCGCAGGCTAGCGGTGCTCCCCGCTCAGGCTCCCCCCAAGTCCAATGCCAAGCCTGCAAGGCCTCGGTGCAGTTGCAGCAGGACAGTCAGACGGTCAGACGGCTGGTAAGCCGCCGCCTCCGCCGCCTGCTACCCAGACACCTCGTCGCCGCGATTTTTTTTGCTGAGAGCCCCCGTTAGGTCTATAGTCCCGCTCAAAGACGGAATACTTCATTCGAACCACTGGATCGAGCATTCATAGACGTAAGTGTAACTGGTCTCTCAAAGCGTTCAATGGGAAACCAGTTCATCTCATACGTAACGCATTCCTCTTGATACTGAGTGCATAGAGGAGCCTCTAAGCGGCAGCTTGCCAGCATACCGTCAGTCTCAGATGTTCTCCAAGTCGACGATGAGCTGATGTTGTTCTAGGTATCCTTGCTGCCATATCCTCGAACTCTGCAGTACACGCAAACAGCATCAAGTCACTCCCGAAATGCTTGTTCGATCTTGTCGTCGCTGCCAGAAAAAAACATAGAAGACCACCGCAGACGACCAGAGGGGCTCGACGGGTGCTTATTCACACAAATATCTTCCCTACAGACCATCTCTCGAGATTCCAACCCAGCTCCCGGTGATGCGCTTTAGGATCAGAGTCAGTCATGCGTGAGGAGTCACCACTGATAGCTACTTCCAGGAAAGCACGTTTCACAGGAACCTCAATGGTCCTAGCATGGCTACAGGTCCAATCGAACTGAGCGCGAAGCACGAAGACATGGGGCCCCGCGATCGAATATACCCGTCAACCTCTAGCTAAAGACCCTTCGTGCACGACAAGCACAAACAAGCAAATCCCGGCGACCCTTCAGCAGCCTTGAGGCATGGGCGCAGCTTCAAATCAGTGAAGACCTTCCAACAAGCGAGCCATTCAAGAATGCACAAGGCGCGGCGTCTATAAAAAGAATTCGAAGGATAAGGGATATCGGGTTGCATGATTTTCGGGTTTCAAATGCCACGGCGGCTGGACATTCGAAGGCCAGGGAGTTAGACCTATGCACACAGAGTTCTACAGAAGCATAGCATAGCAGAACTGTAGAGAGATTCGATTTAAATGAGCATTAAGGAGTACTATTCGTACATGGATAAGCACCTCTCCCAGTCCTGAGTTGAACTTGTTGGCCTCCAGATGTAACGAAGCTTCGCACAAGGTGAAACTAGCTACATCTCATGGCAGATACTATATCGTGATGTAGAGATGCAGTAAGAATGTAGTAGTGTTCTTTTTCGTAGTCCACGCAGCAAAAGACCACAGCAGACAAAATGCTTAAATGGCAGAATCTATTGTTCAGTTGATATATTGACACTCAGAGAACACGCGAATACACTTGGTGGTAGAGATCTCCATCGAAGACGGACAAGGTGGTGTGCCATGGTAGTGACGGCAGCAGCATTGAGTAACGATGAGCATGGTGCATCCTGCGAGTGCGAGAGGAAGAGAGAATACTAATGCTAAATGGTTACTGCTGCATGAAGTAAATAGTAATAGTAATGACAATGACAATGAAGAACGGCGATGACGACAAGGACGATCACGTACTACAGCCAGCATTATGTGGTAGTCGTGGTACTCGCAACAACTACAACGAAAGCGTGGACAGCAGTGATGATCATTTGGCATTGACATCTACATTAGCAGAAGACTACACATGCAAGTCCAGTATTGTATATGCAGCAATAACAGGTGCAGTATATGAATCACTTTTTGACTGATCATGAAGAAAGAAAATGACTTGAGTAGAATGTTGTCGACGATATTTGACGACGGCGATGTCGTGTTGGTGGTGGTGGTGGTAGTGGTGGTGGTGGTGAGGTGAATACTCAAGTATTGGCCCAAGTAGAAGAAGTACATGCAACTAGGTGATGATACTAAGGCATTGAGAGGAACATCAGCGGCAACAACAAGCCGGTGACGAGGTACTCAGACAGACGACAGTAAAATGTCATAGTAAAGGGTACTGTACTGTGCTGGAAGGGCGGTGATGAGGAAGGCCTGCCAGTAGTATGTGACAGTGGAAGGACTTTCAAAAACCACCAAGTCCATTAGACACGCAGAGACAGACACCTTGCTTTGCAGACAGCATATTGGTACTGATCCCAGATACCTCGAACAAGTCCCACGATTGAGACACTTACACTCACAGTCCACGGCGAAAACACTTGTATTCTGGCGATGAGTGAGCTGCAAATCCAAAGTCCACCAGAACCAAAAAAAAATGTCAAAGTCCAAAGGGCACACAGATGGGGGTGGAGTGCCTAGAGGTAGAGTAACTAGGGTAGAGCACCCCCGGGCAGAGCAGTTGGGGAACGACGAAGAACTGGTGGCGATGATCACGAAGGTGCAGCGACGAGAAGAGAAGAGAAGTAATGAGAGAAAACGATTGTATTGATTCTATGAAAACTATTTCTAAGGTCGAACTCTTAGCTTCGGTATGGTGAGCATCGCAGCATTGCTTCGCTGCTTGCTTCACCATCCTACTGACAGCTCTCACCACGAGAAGGTGGTTCGACTTCGAGAACCGACGGTGATCCGCAACAACAACCCGGGACCGTCACTCCTGTTTCGACTGCACTTGTGGACTTATGTCAGACGGAGTAGCAAAATAAGTGGCAATAGGTGGCAATAAATGGCAGATAAATGGCAGATAAATGGCAACCGTCGACGTGGCCTTCGCCTGGGCAGCCACCTCTCAAGCCATCATAGGCGTCGCCCGGCTCGACGTGATGACTCTATTGAGGCCTGTCCCCTAGGCTTGGGTCCATCTGCCGACTCCCCTAGACAGGCCACCTGCACCTGGTCAGCCGCCTCTCAAGTCACCATAGGCGTCGTGGTGACTCTTTTGAGACCTGTTACCGAGGATCCGGTCCATCTGTCAACCTGTGGCAGAGTTAGCACTTGCTCGTCGGTTGTGATGGCGTAATACTCACCTCCTCTAGTAGCTCGATGAGCTACCACGAAGAGCCCGCCGTTGGCTGGGCTCGAGGAGCATTTTGCCCGAAGGCAGGACGATCGTTTCCTCCGAAGAGGAAAACTCTGGAACTGAGGCATCAGTCCATTGACTGGACTGAACGCTCACTGCTGAGGAAACCGACAACGGTCTCCCGTTCTCTGATTGTCTGGCGATGGCATTGCGCCCACCGCCAACGGCCACTCCAGCGGAGTTGATGCTGTAGCAGCTAGAGGTCCCTCTTGGCCGCTGCAGCCCAGCACCGCCGGGCGGAAGAATGGGGCCTTTTGCCGGCCCATGGATTCGGAAGGGCTCGGCCACTTCCGCATATACTCGGCCTACAAATACCGAGCCGGAGCTCGATGTTTGCGCAGCCCCAGCGGCTGCCGGCGTGGAGTAAGGGATGGACACGAAGTCGAGGTTCGTGTCTTCTTCATAATGGTGGAATCGGCCACCACCGCAGCAGAGGGAAAGGAGGACGGACTTCAGAACTGATCTGAAGCCCATGGTGAAGGGGCGAGAAAGGTAACTTGGGGTAAAATTGAAGTGGTCACTACAAGTACTGTAGTAACCAAAGGAAGTGACAATTCTCTGGAGAGGAGAAAAGAAAGTCTGAAAGACAGGAACTCGAGGGGGTACTTATACCCTTCAGGCGCGCTTGAGAGTGCACGATTTGATCAACCTCGAACTGATCAGAGACTCTGCGGCGGGTCTGATCAAAAGGTGAGCAGGTTGTTGATCAGACGTTTCTCGATAGATGATTGGACTTTACGGCAGGTCTGAGCAAGATGTGAGCGGAGTGTTGCTGAGACGTTTTTCAGACAGATGGCTAGACTTAATCAGAAAGGCATAGTCATGTAATTAGAGCATGTTATATGTACAGCAGGTCCACAATAGATGCGCATTCGTTCGACAGAGAGATGCTGCTCCGCTCGGAGGGTGGAGATTGCAAAAGCAGCTGCCTGAGCGTGCGGCGAGGACAGGCCTCCGCTGCTCGAAGAGTGGGGATGCGGTTAGTTTGAGGATATGTAGCGGTACCCACACGCAGCGCGGAACTCGAATTCGAAATGGGTAGTTGGTCAGATCACGCCGCTCTAGCACTCAATCCGGGAAGTTCCTACCTAGACGAAGCAGCCACGATCGAAGCACTGGCAGTCCGCCGTGCAGCATGAACGATCATAGGCAGCGTGGCTGGTCTGGCCAACTTCAACTTCTAGTTCTGGAAGTTGGTGGGTCTCTCAGCATTTTCGTTGATGCCTCGTGGACGCCAGTGATCAGAAGCCTGAGTCACTTGCAGTGGGTGCCAGTGGGGACCAAGCGTGAGCGCCTGGCATGTCACTGGCAGCATCCACTGCAGAGCTTGCAGTTGCACCTTCTCGTAGGAGCGCGTCCCGACTGCCCTTTTTGGTTGAATCATTCCACGTCCGTCGTGCTATCACGATCTTGCAGGCAGCATACTGAATGCAAGACCCATCGTCCATGTGTAGAGTGCTCCTTCGGCTTTGCAGGTCTGCAGTCTTGGCAGCCCGCATTGGTCATGTCGTCAACACTCGCGCAAGCTCTAGACGCTTGGTCATTCGCAGCGGCCACGCCTCGGCCATTCAACTCATCGGTCGGTCGTTGTCGCTTTGTTTCAGCGACACGTATGTTCGCATCAAGAACCTCGACACAGGCAACATCGTCCGTGTTTTGAACTTCCACTGGCAGCCATAGGCCTGGACATTCTCACCCGGACTGCCAATTTACCTTGTTTTCGCAGGAAAAGCCCAGGCTCAACTTTCAGAGCACCAGACAGACGACTGCCTGGTATCATCATGCAGGTTCTAATCTCGGGGCCAGCCTTTCCCAGGTGCACATGCTAACCTTTGGGGCAGACACGATGTCAATTGTATGCCGGTCTTCTCGAATCCCTCGAAGTCTGCGGGCGATCGAATCCCATCTCAAGCGCATCCGAACCCCATGTGGGGGGAAAATATACTAGGCAGCCTGCTGCAAGATACAGCCGGGGTCAGCTGTGAGAGGATTCCGGGTCCTGAAGAGATTTCTATGTCTTGATGCGCAACAAATCTGCTGCAGTGTGGACACTGTCAAATTGCATGATTTCGAGGCAGTCAAAGACAAGCGCACAGCCCGTTACGACAGTGCTCGTCGTATGGCGTGCGCTTTGGTGACTTTGATGGTGATCCCTGTGCCTCGTCAGTGAGCACAGCCCGTTCTACTCAGAGACGCTGCTTCTAGGGGCTATTTGAATTATTCGTACCATGAGAGAACAAAACCAACACTATTTCCCGATTCGCACCATCTATGGTACGATAAGAACTTTCGACGACTCAGAGCGTGGGAAGATTGTAGGTGTCGCTGTTCAGTCTTTGGTCTGTCCCGTCCTTTTCAATACTTGGGCGTAGAGATATGCGACATGAGGTCTTATTTGAGTTGAAAGCTCGCTTATCGATACGTCAGATATCGTGCCAATTTCATGTTTGGTTCCGCTGCGGAGTCGACAGGAAGGGGTTGGCATCGTCCTTTTACTCTACTTGTACGTGGAACACTTTATCAATGGTAGTGCCACATTCTGTGCGGAAACGAGCTCGGAACCAGAAGCTCGCAGTTCCACCGGTTGAATCGTTGGACGTTTCTACCTGCTGTCCCTACCTTACGTAAGCAGCCACCTCACAATGCGCTGATGCTGGAAGATGCATCTTTCTCGTCTTTGTGGTTAGATTAGACCCGGCTATTCAGTGACCGAGTATCACTGGCGCTGTGCTTCATTTGCACGATATGTATTGCTAGCAGTTCGATGGGGCTACAGCTTTCGGGCCCGACTCATCTGCAGCATCCATACAGCGAATTGCGACAGATGCCTATAGTATGTGCATGTGGCTAATGAGCTACGTGTTGCCAATATACTCTAGACTCTCCACGGTCGTCGGATTGGTGCATTCGTGGTTGTGGTGCTGTGTTCGTTATCTGACCACAAGTGATCATAGGTACTTCGCAAGCGGACAAATTTATTCACTGGCTGAATAAATTCCGCAGAAACACCACCACGCACCATAACCCACAAGCCACAATCACAAGACCAATGCAACCACAGCTACAAATACGACAACTATGGCCCGTAATAAGCCACCCTTCGACTACACGTCAAGTGCAGGCTGCAATGTGAAAACTACGACGAGTACCCGACAGGGAGTCCGTGTAACGGATCTAATAGTGGTTACCGGACATGCACGTGTCAGTGCCCGTACCGCCTAAACGTATTAGCAGTTCCCCTTGCCTATAGGGCCTATATTACAGCGTGCGGAGTACGCCGCTTAGCCCTACTAACAAGTGTTGCACAGGGCACGGAGTCACGCTCACGCTCAAACATACATATTGTTCTTGATATTATCGTGAGTCCATCAGGCGCATTCGAGTGCGATGACCACCACCTGAATCACCGCTGCACTGCATTAAAATCACCACCGAATACATTCCTAGGTAGGTAGGTCGACTGAGCCCGAAGCAGCGTGTTCCGCGTGAGGCATCGGGCGTGCCTTCACCCGCATGCAGCCGGAGGTCGTCTATGGACCCAGGTACGTATTCTACGTGATGCTACTAGGTACAACAACTGCTATCAGAATACGGAGTACGTACGCATGCACACGTACAGGCACCAAGCGTGTCCTTGGAATTAACACAACTATGTAACCACGCGCTGCATTCGAAGCTACCTAATAATAGAGGGAGCAGGTCAGGCCCAAGCTCCAAGGCATGCCCGGAATTGACCGCCAGTGTCCCACCAAAGCCCACGTCAGGCGTGGTATTCAAGCAACATGAACTCGTTGTTCCCATCCACTATCTGTCCGGGCTGAGTCGACATCAACAATGAAGGCCATTACATCAAGGCCACATGTACAGACTACACTGAACCGAGACTGCGTTGGCTTGAAAGGCGCGCGAAATGCCTCGCACTCTCTAGACAGTACCAAAGTACGTACTTCGTATTCATACTCCCCGACCGCTTCCCAAACGCTCTAACAAACCAGGACACCGTCCACAGCCAGACCATGGAACGCAGCAACTCTCGATGGAAACATGGATTTTCACTACGTACGTGCTACATGCCAGAGCTTCACCACAAGAAGTTCTCCTGACTTTCAAAACCTGCTTTCGAAATGCAAACCCGCCTCCCTGACAGGACGCCACTACGTATCCACTCATCGTCGTCGTTGTCATCGTGACCACAACACTGAAGGTCGGGCTAGGTCCGTTGCATTGTCCCACCAGTTCCGCAGGATCCCCATAATGCCTCAAAGTACGTAGTTCGCACGCACGTACGTAATCCACGTTCATCGTAGATTGCGACAGCATAAGAAGCTGCCTGGACAGGAAAAGACCTCAACTGATCTGCCTTGCTGGGGGGAGTAAACAAATACAATACCTGGTATGGTCGCAGCTTCAAGTACGAACGTATTGCCCAATACAGGAAGGCCTGGATTTCTGAAGCGAGTTTCATGCAGAGAGGTTGTGCTCAGGGTCGCTGTGTGGGATCAGAGATGCACATATCACCTACTAGGCAAAAGAGATAAAGCTCGCGACAGAAATCGCATAACAGATAAGTACGTAGTAGACAACGTTTAACGGTAGCATGATTGGTAACTACTACCTACTTCGTACATACGTACCTAGTGGGTTCTGAGAGTTTTTTTGCTCGAAGGACCTTGCTTACCGTTTAGAGAGAGGAACGCAGCTGACAGGGAAAGGCCAGCACACATAGTAGGCTAAAGGAAGTAATGAAAAACCGCACATTCGCCTCAGTGACATAAGTACGTAGTATTGAGGACATTCCTGAAAAGCTCGCTGGCGCAGTCGATGTAAACGGAGGTGAAGCAGAGCAGATGGCAAACATCTGTATGCTGCCTCGCAGGGTCTTGGCGTACGTGGCTTCTAGGTACATCCTAGTAACTACCGGAACGGTGACCCCTTCCTTCTAACCAGCCTTCTCGAGTACTTCGTATTTACTCCGTACTCTACACATACTACTTATATTGTCTGAAAACTTATTCTGGCCAAATAGTGAAGCTGCCTTCAGCGCTTGTTGCATTAAGGGAATCACTGGGCACTTGAAACCTTGAACTTGACTCGATTAGCATGTCCTAAAGTTTCAAGGGGATCGATAGTGTTGCCAATACGAGACCAAGAGCTCCGTCTACAGGCGTTTGAAGCTTTGCTTAACTATGTCCGTACTAGTACGTAGAGCGATTGATAAACTGCATTTTGTGCATAGGTAGTATGGGATGAAATGTATCGGGAGATGCGTTGTACAGCTTCGAGAACCAGTACCAGCGAGTTTTAACATTTGTTTCCAAAATGTCAATACTAGCAGCATCCATGTACGGCGGTTAAAATCGATGACAAGGGGATTGAAGTTGCCACGTAGGGACAGAAATTCCCATGCACTGTCCAAGGCGTGCCAAGGGTAATAAAGTACAGACCCAGTGAGGGTAGCTCTTTTCAGGCAAAGAACTTTTGGCACGAAATTTAGGGTGAGGCAGAACGCGATTCTGATTCGAGTAACGGTACTCTGGTTCCACGATAGCGGTGATCCAAAAGTTCACATTTCCTCTTTTGAGCAAAAGCAGGGCCCACAGCTGACGCATTTGCATGCAAGATCCCTTGCGCCCGCATACGTAAGGCTTAGGGATTAAAGCTGCTCGGTCATCTTCCGCACCGCTTGTGCTGATGCACAAGCGACGAGGCGACCCAAGGCGAAGCGAGGCGATCGTAAGCGATGTACGCGACATAAGCAACTTTTCGCGTAGTGCCTTTTCCCGCTTTCGCATGACGTTCGCATGCACCTTTGAGGGTTACGCCCTTTGATTAGTAGTTACCGTTTTGTGGACTTAATTAGAGCACACGACACTGAACACCACAATACTGCTGTGAGATATAGCACAGGAAAGCTCGCTATAGTCTACACTGTCGTCGATATCCTGGTGCTTTGAAGATGGAAACAATGGTAACATCATGTATACATAGGTCGGTCTCGGGGAGGACAAAAGAAATGTGATGCCTTGCCAACGAACATCTGTTGGTTACTAGAATGCCGCCGTCCCTTTGTGCCTGTGCTCCCACTTTGCCTTACGCCGATTTGCAAGTTCATTTCATTCTCTTCGCTGCCATCTGGGCCGCGTTTGCATCTTCGTTTGAACCGACAAAGCCCAAAACAACGTGTCTACAGCGACCTCTGAGAGCTGCCTGCCGAATTGCCATCTCTCCTTGATGAACCGCCCCAACGTGAGCCAAAAGCCCAAGTCGTGACGATAGAAAATCCACCAAGTCAAGAATCAACGGATGAAGCCCATTTTTGCCCTCGTGATGGAAAGACATACTCTGAAAAGCGGCGACTGTGACACCAGAACCTCTGAATGACAGCGCTTGTTCGAGATATGTAGACCGTATCCGGGTACAGAATGTATGACTGGGATTCAGCCTCCGTTAGTCATGCCGACAGCTACACCCGTAACAAGTTGACCTAATTTGAAACATCCTTGGCGCTGGACGACGCCAGGAGTAGGAAGCATGCTTCATCCGCCGAATCAGGTGTACTTTGGGTCATCACGATCGTTTTCAAGCATACAGGCTTCATCGAACTCCAGCTGGATGGCATATTTCTCGGAGGGGATCTCGTCAACGAGTTTTCCGACCTGAGTGAGTGTGCCATGGACCACTGACGGTAACTCGACTGGGTGACTAATAAGGGTGAGTTGTTTCTGGGCTGTATTGACACCTGAAAGTCAGGTCAACGTATTCGGAATAAGGCATCAAACGAATACACCTACCACGACCATCTGGAGTGAACAGGTCTTCAACCTGTTTCAGAACGGCTTCAACACGCTTTGGGACTCGATTGGCTGTCTCTTGAACGAAATCGATGACGACGAATGGGTCCGCCACCTTGTCCCCTGACTCGTCGGTGAGGATGAAGTTCACACTCTCCACGACGGCTTCAGAGTCAATGACAGTGAATTCCTCGTCGATACGAAAAATGTCTGGCCTGGAGTTAGCTTTCCAGGCAACATTTTTGACGCAAACTCGTTCTTTTCTTACAAACATGCTTGACAGCTACTGCTGACACTTCTTCCACACTTGTGTCTTCTCTCCGCTTCTGAACAGCGACAGCTACAGCGAGATGCTTCATACTCCCCTCAATCGAGTCCACGATCAAGGTAGGGTTAATTTGGTTCGCATCCATCGCTGAGTAGTGGTTTGGGGATCGCTCTATTCCAGCAAGAATAGATATTGATTGCACTCACGGTGAACCAAGAGGACGACGATGAGGTTGATTGTTCGACAACGCTCCTGTTCCTGGTTAGCCGATCACAAATCCAGGAGGACAACGAAAATGCGTACTCGACCAAGTCGATTGTGAAACTGCGAAGTTCTGACACTGATAAGGGTTGAGGGCACGAACAAAAGCAATGATGGTTGGGCAGTTCCGGGTCGACGAGGCGATAGTAAGTAAGGGCGGAAGGCAAATTTGACCCGAACTGTAGTTGGGGTAAGTGGGCTCAAGACTACCTAGTATACCTGTCCGGCTGTATCGACCGTCACAAAAAGACCATGAGATCGCTGACCATTAGAGTTGGTCATGCGTAGGAAACGCGATCGTCATGTTGCATCCTTGGCTGGTCTGACGATATTGAGAATAACTGCTTCAACTTGTCAAGAAGGAAAAAGATCTGTACTTGACTTCGACAACGACGACGCAAAGTACATAGGCGATCAAGTCGGTAGCTTTTGCCAAAAGACCACTCCCGATTTCAGCTTGGATTGGCCACATTCATCGTTGTCACATTTACATTACCTACCTGGGTGCAATACGTACGCCGAAATTAGCGGTATAATTTAGTTCCTTTCTCACTGCGCAGTTACGTATAAGGTGTGCTCTCCCCTACACTTTGGCACAACGATCCCCCGTCTTAGGCCCACTAACCTGTAAGTAGCATGGTGGCTTCTAATACCCACGAGTTGGGGTTCTGAATCTCAAACTGCGCTCAAGCACAGCTGGCAGCCCACCTCGCACGATGTCTGGAAAATGCAAGGAAGGCATTGCCGCTCTTTTCACATTGTAAGAACAAGATTTGCAGACTGGCTCATGGCCACAGCACAGTCGCGATGACATGGACCTGAAATTTGTCCACCACACCGATTCATCTGCTCGCAAAAGATGGCCATCGCATTCCCAGTCCGAATGGCTGAGGATCAGACCAATCTTTGTGAAGCTCTACTTTGATGATAACCATACGTTGGACCAAGTACAAGAAACTCTGAGAGAGAGTTACAATTTCTACGCAACGTATGTTGGCCTAGCTTGGATCGAATTGTGTTATTGCTCACATCCTTCAGCCGAAAACAACTAAAGACAAAGGTCACAGAATGGCAACTACATAAAAACACAACCGCTCGCGAGCCGCTCACCCTGACCCGGAGACCCAGGACTTGTGACCCCCGTACTTCACCAGCAGGCCAGATTTCAGCCTCTTCGAGTGTATCCGGCAACAATGTTGCGCTTGCTGATGAGCTTCATCCCCAGGGTGACACTTCTGATACCCCGAGGGTTGAACAGCCATTGGCATCACATCCAGACCTGAATTTGGACCTCCTGCGTTCGACCCAGACCAGCCCCTTGGGAAGCGATAGTTTGTACATTAGGTCATTTCTGCCTCTTTCTCAAAATCTGGTTGAGTTTGGAGGCCAACCAGAACGGCGACTGTCACCACCCTGGACTTGCTTTGGACGTGGTCTCATTGATGAACATCGAATCCCTCCGCTTTCGAATCTCGGCTCCGGCTCTACTACCTATGGTCAAGCTTTACAGGATGCGCTCCCCTCTAGTTCCTCCAGCGTTTCTTGGAAGCCGCGGTCCCTTGCTTGCCCCTATCTGAAAGCAGATCCTGTGTTATATTCAAGTTGTGAGACCAGAATTTTGCGCGACATTGCCTCCTTGAAGCAGCATCTTCGCCGAGTACACACTCGTCCAGACCATTATTGTCCGACCTGCTACGAAGCCTTCAATGCTCGCTCGAGTCGCGATGCCCACGTTCGTCACCGATCCTGTAAACCTGCCAAAGACAAGTATACAGAGAGGATGAGCGATGACGTTGCCCTGCGCATTTCAAAAAAACGACTGCGAGGTGTTGATACCCAGTCATATTGGTTTGAGTTGTGGGATGTCCTCTTTCCCCATCAAAAGAGGCCAGCTTCTCCATACGCCGAAGACGGTAAGTTCCAAGAATCTGTACATCACCAATTGACCTTATTCCGGGCAATGGGCCCACGTCTGGCTCGGGCCGTATACATTGCCACGCGAAATCCTCAAGCGAGGGTCCCGGATGCGACTGGAAATGTGGTCGATGAAGCATATTCGAGGTTCAAGGACGAATCTTTCAATGGCTTGCCCGAGGAAGATTCATCCATCTTGTTGTCGTCAGTTGGTTCATGCACAAATGCTGCAGATAGCGATCCCTGGCTTGACCTGGGAACGTTTGGTCTCTAGAATCCGCAAGGTAATTGGTAATTGTTATTCCACTACTGAAGAGTTCAAGTCTTATTTACTTTGCGAAGTAAATACGTCCCGCTGAACGCAAACGGATGCCGCCATTCTTTGGTCCAATATCGGACGTCTTGAAGCAATTTTACCCTTTGACCACACCGGACATGCTGTCGATTATTGCCGAACCCCTTGATGCTGACTATGCTAAGCGCTTTGTTGATCACATTGTTGCCTAAGTAAGATGCGAGCACAAGCATTTTACGGCAGTTGAAACAATATGCACCTCGCACACGAAAAGTAGATACGACTGTGTTTTCGTCCCCACGCATTTGAGAGAACGAATACGTTTAGGATCGATTTTGTCAAGGTGACCGATCCGTACATCTTCAATGCAATTTGGAGGCGCACGTCACGTCAGCGTAGGTCAGCTTATAGCACTCATTCTGCAGTGAAGTAGTATTTGATAACGTCGCTCGGGCAAGCCACATGAAGCCACAAAGTCGGATCAGTATACAGATACGTAGATCACAACACTACGGAGCCAATAATGACCGGGTGACGAAAGCGAGCAGGCAAAACATTCTCATCTCTGGTGAGAGATCTGCTTACCCATGCTTGCAAACTACCGGGTGGCGCTTCCCTCGGACAGCGCAAACCGTCATGATTCGTACTAATGAACTGTAGATAGTGCTTAGCGCTCTCTGCTGTATCTAAGGCGGCAGATGCCTTTTCACACCGACGCTGTTGCAAGTTGCAATAGAGATATCTATGGACGCATAGCTTTTGCGTTGCGGTCCATACGTGCCGACCCAAGGCATATAAGAACTTTGTAGAAAAGCGGAAGTGCTGCTCAAAGCCAGGAGGTCGAGCACCGGCCCATGGTTCTCGTCTGGCCTGTATCAACCTCCAATGACCGACACATGTTTGCTTCAGGTTTAGGCTTCTGTCGTCTACGTCAAAACGGTTGAGATTGCGCGACCCATCAGTACTTCTCCCATGGACCACAATAATGGAGACCAGGTGAGCGATCTGAAAATTTTTTTTGGCCAACACACGTTTCAAGAGCAGTTCTATCACGAATTCGATGATGCATGCGGCATCCGGGATGGGTGATCTCAAGCGGTGTCCGGCTTCTGCTCCCGTTGCCTATTCCTGCTTGGGAACAGGCACGAAAAGTCCGGATGCGCATTTCGAAGTTGGTGAAACAGGTCCACAATTCGACGCATGGGCCAAGCAGGTCAACAACAACCTGTTCCTCCCGAGCATTGCGTGCGGATTAAACGCCGAGGCCCAGTGACCTTGATGTTTCAAGTCTACCTGACCACCAACCAAAAAGTAAACACTCATCAATAGCGACACATTGGTAGCGGTATTAAAATCGACCATTGTACAAACATGACTGTCGTCGGTGGAACATGCTTTGGGTTGTCTCTGTCACCTTGTGCGACGACATCTAGCATTGTGCTATTAATTTGCTAACTCAAAGGAGCTGGTACTGCCTTTGCTCTTGGTATCGGGGCCGGGTAGATAACAAAGAGTTCTGCGTACCTGACATTAGCGCCGGATCTTGACCTAAAGGTGACTGTTTCAAGTCCCCTTTCGGTAGTTCATTGGCTGAAGTGGCGCAAACAAGCTCAGCATATCAGACGCCGGTCACGATTGGCGTTTCTCAGATCGGCCCTCCATACATTAGCCTCGGTCGCTTCTGACCCCTTTTCGTCGACAACACACGGAGACACGTCGGCAACCCTAAAGGCCACGACGATGCACGCCAAGTTCTCACCACTTGGGTGGCTCCGGGTTGCGAATCCGGCGTCGTCCTTTCGCGTCTATGGGGCTTTTGGCTTTGCTTGGCCAGTTTCATCGACCACTCTTGCATAGGAGTGGAGTGACGATGGCTCTGGCAGCGGCCACGGAACATTCAGAATCGACGTATTTTACCGCCCTTTTCAATCATTTCTGCGTTGAACAGACCGCAGCAAATGCTTGAAATGACTGCAAGGTAACCATGCGGTGCCCCTCGTGGTGACCTACTCGAACTCCTCCACCGCTTCATGGACGAGAAACACAGTGAAACAGAGTCCCAATGCCTCTCCTATGTCTGCTCAGCGCCTGAGGAATGAATATATTCATCCGCCCCCTTCGCATAGCCATGCCTCGTTCTTGCTCCAGTCCATTTTCCCACCGTCATTCCTTTGACACGTTCCGTGCAGCAGACCGCACACTTCCATTCATTTCACCAGCCTCGGGCTAGTCCTTGAGCCATTCACTCACTTGACGTGATAGCAACACTCATTCTCCGGTAGAACGAATTTTGAACAGCCGAGCTAGATCTCGAACCAACAATCACAATCACAAAAACCTCAACCCACCAGACACCACCCAAGACCTTCATCAAACACCAACAACACAAAATGCACTGCAAGACCTTGGCTCTCTTTGCTCTTTCAGCAACAGCTGCGGTCGCTTCTCCTTTCCATAGGCGAGCATATCATCACCACAGACTGCATGGATCCGGCACCGGAGTCCTCAGACCCACTGGCTCTGGGAGACCTTTCCCAGCTGGTAACGACACTGATGGGATATTTGCTCCCACTGGCAATGCCGGCTCCCCTGTAGCCGACCAAACTGCGAGCATTCTACCGGTTGAAGATGGCCCATCATGTACCACAAGCATGGAAACCCAAACATCGACGAATTACGTGACTGTAACTGCCGACGCTAGGGATGTTGAGGCATCCAGTGTCAATGCCGGAGCCTTCTACGACGCAGGCTCAAGAAGCTATGGTGGTGGCGGATACGGCCAGAGCACCACGTCCGCTGTTGGCGGTTCGGCTCCTGCTAGTGGTCAGCCATCCACGACCATGGCAACCATGACCCAGTCGTCCGGCAGCGGCGCTACGGACGCTCCTTCTGCTTCCGCTTCCCCTTCATCTGTGTCTCCTCCGTCCGGTTCATCTGGCGGCAAGCGAGGCATCTCTTACAACAGTGCCAACCTGGTCAGTGCCTTTGGTAGCTCTGTTTCATGGGCGTACAACTGGGCGGACTCCGAAAGTGGTGACTTGGGCGGTCTTGAGTATGTGCCGATGATGTGGGGTCGCAACGACGTCTCGGGATTTGCCTCAAAGGTCGGCGGTGCAACTCACGTGCTGGGTTTCAATGAACCAGATCTCGGGGAACAATCGAATATCGATCCCCAAACTGCCGCGCAGTTGCACAAAGAGGGTATGGCAGACCTTGTCGGTAAAGTTCAGATTGGTTCTCCATCCGTCACCAATGGTGCTTCAACCAGCCCACCAATGGGTGCCAATTGGCTCGATCAGTTCCTCAGCGCCTGCGGAGAGGACTGCCCGGTCGATTTCATCACCTATCACTGGTATGCCACCGCCGATAGCATCGACTATTTCAAGTCGCATACACAGGATATCATTGACGTGGCAAACAAGCACGGCATCAGCAAGGTCTGGCTGACCGAGTTCAAGCCTGACGGCAGTGCTGATGCTCAAGCTTCCTTCATGAAGGAGGCTGTCGCCTTCCTCGACTCCAACCCGGCCGTGGAAAGGTATGCTGCTTTCATGGCCTCGGATGGCACATTGCTCTCAGGGAGCAGCCTGAATGATGTCGGTGCTGCTTACGCTGGGGCATAAGTTCGCGTGTACTTTCACACTACGGGGCTCTTCCCGTCTTGAAATGTTTTCTTTTTTGGTGATGGATGTTTGCTGGTTGTTGGAGCACCTTTTTTCGGTCGCGAAGAGGCATGGCATGGTTGATTGGGAAGCACAGAACAACGTGTACACATGGAGTTGACACACATCAACGATCGCGTATGAGTTACGCAAGCAATGAAAGTTTTCATGTAGATAGACATCGTGGCATTTTCTCACGACATGATATGAGACATCCATCAAGGGATGTTGATGTATGCGGCGTCGCTCGATCCTATATTGAGGATGCCAAAAATATCAAATCTTGCCTAGGCATTGTCGCCGTTCTCTCTGTTTCTCCTTTTGCAAGTCTCAATGTCGTGGGAAGAAGCTAGATATCGCTAAGCGCCTATGAAGACTAGTAAATCGGGCATGTATTGGGGCACTAGATGCCTCCCGCTTGATCTGCTACCGTCACTGAAGGTCACTAAATGTTTTTGCACGTGGCGGGTTGATGATTTTAATAAAGCGAACGGCTCTGCATTATATCCTCTTGTACGCGCATGTCAGAAGTCACAATGGACCGAAATGTAGCGATCAAAACACATACACCTACTAGTATTTACATCTCTCGTGTTCTCCACCGAAGTTGAGAACTATGAACGGACAACATCAATACCATACCTCCTTCGACCATCTGGCATGATCCACCATCCCAGCTTAAGCAGCGGAGTTGCACTATTCTTCTGTGTGTACCCACCGCCGAGGAGAACCTGCTCTTCGCCTTCCGAATGTAGAGAGCATCCAGCCCATAAAGTCATTTGACCCCATATTGTACATGGGTTTGCTGAAGCTGGGAGCAATTTTCGCATCTGGATATTGGAGACGGCGATTATACCACAAATCAACATAAATGCAATCATCGACTGCAGGAGTAGCTTCGAGGTATTGTTCTGCACTACACGCCAACTTATAGTGCCCGACGGAGCGGTAGCTATTAGTGAAGGAGCATTGTCAGCAGAGGCCCTCATGTTCAAGGACATTGCTTGTGCCATGTATCGGCGATAAAATGCTAGAATGCCCTCCCTTATTTGACCAATTTGATCTTCATCTTGCATTTGCAATGACGACAGGGGGATTGGAGTGCGACCAAATATGACGCCTTGGAAAAAATTGTCGACTGCATTTCTTGAACCCACGTTCGCAGTCCCATATGCGTTATTATTGGTTGAACTAAACACAACAAATGTGTTGTCGAGGTGACTCTGGATGCGATACGGAAACGCCGTAGAAGCAGCAGCAGAATCGACATATGCAGTTTCGTTGTCATCCAGTTTCAGGTACTTTACAGTGGATTCATCCACGAACAGTGTGTGGGAAGAATCGATTGTGAAATTCGGTGGAATGAAACTCATGTTTGCTTCCAGCTTTTGCATGCGTTGATAACACACTTGCACAGCGACCGTGGTCGAGTTCGCGGTGTCGATGAAGCCATATATGAAAGCAAGCGATGGGCAATCGAGAGGGTTATCATTCATGGAGGCAGGGTCACGCTCGCCTTGACTAGAGCCATCGATTTCGTCGTACGGACCAACGTGCAGGTCGATCAAATTGCCGATGTAAGTGTTATTCTCAGCGGTCGGAAAAGTAAAGGTCTGAGTGAATTCGAGGATAGAAGCAGTACCATTTGAACCGCCCCGTGCACATGTTCCGGGTAAGTTAAAGACTGCTTCGATGGTAGCAGAATTCTGTACCCGAGATTGACTAGTCTTTATGCTGACGTTTGATCCTGGCAATTCTGTGCAATCCAAAGCTGCTCGCCACACAGGCACAGCCATAGAGAATGTGGCACCATCAGGTAGACTTGCACTACCGCTCGATCTCAGCCGTGGCAGCATGAGCTCGTCGTGAGTGGCCGCTGGATAGGGAAAGTTCAGGTTCTCAGTCAGAGTTGTTAATAAAGAAGCTCCGCTGTCATTCATCGCGCTATTCGGCCACACAGGAGACAGATAGTCAACAGCTTCAACAGCGAATGTTTTGGATTCATGGAAAGCTTCAATCTGATACAGGGCAGACACCACGATCGTCATCATCGCGCCCACCAAGGTTGCACAGGTTGACGCGGTCGTCGCCCACGACTTCGTCTTCACAGAGATCCACAAAGCTTGTGGAGGAGGATAATTGAGTAAAGACTTCATCGTCGCTGTCCTAGATGTGAAGTGGTGCTTCATCTTGGAAAACGGGACCAGCAGCAAAATGTTGAAGTCCAAGCAATTGAAGAGGGATGCCAGAAGCAGGAAAACCAAAGCAGGCACAAACCGAGTCAAGATATGCTGCAATTGAGTAGACTCTGAGGCCAACTGGACAATGCCCCTCTTTGTATTTGAAATGCGCTGGAGCACTTCGAGTGTTGCAATAATGCCAACAGACAGAAGAAATGTGAGTGATAAGACAGTGGGGTGTACTGTAATAGGGTGCCACCAAGGAGGCTCACAACATAATGGCACAGGAAAATCGGTTGGCCCGTCAAGCAAGAGCTTATTAGACTTGTCCACCTCGGCGTTTAGACAGACCCTCGTGTGAAGTAAGGAGCTTCTGATCTGAGCTTCTGTGCACATCTGGGAAGCCAATAAATTCTCTTTCAGCGCATCATCATGCTGCACTATGGGTTGGACACTGTCGATTCTGTCACATCGACTATGAATAGGAGCACTTCTGTCGAGAAAGGTAAGACAGATGCTGAAAGCGACAACGATGAGGAGCATTGACAATACAATGCACGCCGAAACGCCATTGATTTTCAGATGCGTGGTAAAATATTCGACAGTCATCGGCACTGATGTAGAGCTATTTGCCCGAAGATACTGATGCGCGATTTGTGCAGCTAGTTGGTTGGAAAAGACAGCCGCCGCTGTGGCCATGGATGCAGGGTCGAGTAAGCTTTCGTAGGTACCACCAGCTATGGCAGCCATTACCTTCAAGGTGGGGTCTGGGTATTCCAGCGCGTAGCCCTCTTCTAGCCTGTCTCCCAGAATACCATCGCTCGCAATTAGTGCGCCACGGAACAGGCTATCTAGGTCTGTATCATTGAATTTGTCCAGCTGTGGTGGGCTTAGCGCCTGGAGCACATTGATCGACGAGGACTCGGCCGAATTGTTGCCAACTCTGCTCACTTCGATCAATCGCTTGGAATAGGTAAGATGACAGACTAGAGCTGTCAGCCCTGCCAGTTCCGAGCTCCAAGACAGAGCCTGTACTGGGTCAGAAAGTCGGGCAGTAGACTGACTAGAGTTCAAGTCTTGGGTATATCGCATATCTGCAATCATGAGAAGCTTGTATACACCTTTGTCAGACCCAAATACGGACTGATTGCACTCGACATTCTGCACTAAGCCACTGAGTTGCCTTTGAGGACAACGAAAGCTTTTCGGATTCAATGTGTAGATTGATGGGCTGCCAGCAAGGAGAGCACAATCGGGTTCTAGAATTCTGTAATCGAGATCTGGATGTGGCTCTGTAGTATTTGCCTGGCCAAGGTTCGCTTCTATGCTCGCTGGGTGACACTCTAGGCTCGGTACGAACGCTTCCACCTGAACACTCCTGTTCGACGACGAGATTGTGTCGGATGGTTCGACAAAAGTTGAATACGCCAGCCCATTTCCAAGACCGAAAGGTTTCTCAAGATCTTGTACCAGGACACCGTAAGTTGTGTACATCAGAGACTCATCAAAGGTGGATGAATTGTTGTTCACATTGAACGTTTTCCCTACCAAGGTAGTATTTGCATTGGTCGTTGTGGAATATTGTACGAGTGATGGCTGTAGCTCAAGCAGGCCTGTCGATGCGAGAGTGGCTATTTTCAAACACACAAAACCGAAAGTTGTGAGCACTACTGTCAGGTGCTTGTTCCGCAAAGCGGACCAGAGCGCTGCTGCCTGGAATGTTGAAAGGTAATCTAGCAGGACCGTCTTCGAAGCATTCGAACCCTCCCAAAGCGCCCTCCATGGAGCCAAGACCTTTGTGTGATGGTCAATTTGGCGCCATACCGCAACAACCCATATCAATACCGATGTCGGACCATAAGCCAAGAAGTAATGGTTGATATTGCCGACATTGTGTCCGTCAGAGATTTTCGAGAAATGCCAGAGAAGAGCAGTTAATATGCACAGGCTAATCAAAAGGGCGTTGAAAATGAAAACAAAAATGCGGCGTAGAACTAAAGGGTTCTTGTGATGTGCCGGTTCTGTGCGGAAGGATCTAGTTTGGACGTCTGAATAGAAGAACGAAGGCACCTTCTTGTCATCCGTAACAATCTCCATTGCAAATCATACAACCAGAACGAGGTGACTTGAAAAAGATCTTACCTTTAGCTCCGTGCTCTAGTAGAATTCGAGGCTGGAGAGGGAAACGATCCATTTTCAACGATGGATAACGTTGAGCCTGCTTCTGCAAGGTGCTTGGAAAATAGAGCCAATTGAAACACGATGCGCGGCAAACAGGGTCTCGCTGCGAGGTGTAGTCAAGCTGGTGCATAGTGGATGCGAGTGGTCTCGCGGTTACTGAACGGTGCTGAGTGGTTGGCGCTTAGAAGATGTTACATGTACTCCACGGCATGGCGACATTGCTCAGACGAGGCGAAGGAGGAACATTCGAAGTGGTCCTTGTGCTGACCATTGATAGGGTCGAGCCTGCCCGCTGATTGTGTCTTTGTCCATGTACTGTGCTTCGACCTGTAAAAATAGACTGTGACTTCCGGTGGGTAACACGTGTGGCGTTGTGCAATTAGAACAAACTGGGCAAACAAGGTGTTTATGCGTAGGAAACGTCTGCTCGATAAATCAGAGCCGGGGCAGCGCTTGTTTTACTCCTACTGCTAATTGCAGGCCTGTAAGATGTTCGGGGCACTCAATAGGTTTATTTCTCGACTAGACTCGGAGCCACTGCCTCAACCACAAGGACAGAACAGCAACGAGACTTCATTTGGCTTCCAAGTTCTTCGAAACAGTAACCCCGAGCTGCAATTGGAGCCGTGGTTTGATTTCATCATAGGCCTCAATGGACACTATATAGTGCGTGTGCATAATTTAGTATTCTGGAATATTGCTAATCAGTTCAAATAGGACTCGCCCGACCCGACACTTTTCGTGACTGAGATTCGCAATTGTCAGGGAGCACAATGCTCCTTCGAACTATGGAGCGCAAAGGGTCAGAGGACACATACTCTCACTGTGCCCATACCGCACGACTTTGATTCACTCGGCCTGGCGTTTCAGCTGGCTCCCCTAGATTCAACTCAAAACATATGGCACGTCCTCAACATCCCTTCACCCCTCTCTCCTGCACATCAAGCAGGACTTCTTCCTCACAGCGACTACATTCTGGGCTCGCCGAGTGGCGCGCTACGAGGTGAAGGAGCGTTGGGAGAACTCGTGGAAGATCACTTGAACAGAAGCCTCACCTTGTGGGTCTACAACTCTGAATTTGATGTGGTAAGAGAGGTCGAATTGATTCCACGGAGAGGTTGGGGTGGTGAAGGTGCCCTTGGTGCAGTCCTGGGCTACGGTGCTCTGCATAGATTGCCCGTTGGCTTGGGCGAAGAGGTGCAAGCCCCAGGCGAAAACTTGTTCGATGCCGAAAGAAAGAGCTTGGACACTGCCTATCAACAGCCCTTCAACGAGAAGCAAGCTGGGCCCGAGCTTCTATCTCCCTTAGCGACGACTACCTTTGCTCCACCCCCTATGATGAGCCCGAATGCACCTCCCCCTCCAATGGTGGACCCGAGCTACGCACCACCGAGGACGGCAGCAGGACGGAGCAAGAAGTCCCGTCACCCCGTTGCAATGCCTGGCTTTGATGACATGTTCAACGAAGGTGCCCAGAAAAGCGCTGAGCAGGACTTTGTCCCCTCCAGAAAGGGCACACCCTCGGCTCCTCCACCGAAGAAGAGCTCTGCCCCCGACCAGCAAGAGACGACAGCCACCACGGACGACCTGGGAGAGCCTGGTGAAGCAGAAGCAACCTGAAGTTGAGCATCTACTAGGGCAGACTTCCTGCAAACTCCATCTCACCCTGCCACCACGACTTAAACTGTCGCAGACGCGCTGTGTACTCCTTGGCCAACTCCTGACCCGTCGATGTTTTCATCAGCCCTTCGAGCTTGAACAGCTTGTCGTCAAAGTGCTGCATCGTGTCCGAGAGACTTCTCGACGTCTTCGCAGCACCAAAGGCTACACAGCGACTGATACCAATGGCACCAAGTGCGTCCAGCCGATCAGCATCCTGAACGATGGCAAGCTCGGGAATTGTGATCAACAGGTCTCGCACCCGCTGAGGATTTCTCACTTCCGCAGAATACGAAACACCATCGATGAGCGCCTGGATCCGCTTTGCTTGTGACTCTTCCAGCCCTACTCTCATGAGCTCCTTCTGTGCCTCTGCTACACCCTCACTCTGGGCTGCCCGATACTTGCGGTCGTCGATATCATGTAGTAATGCACCCAGGACGACTGTGGTAGCGTCGTATGAGGGTTTCCCCGCCGATTTGGCTCGTCGTTGCTCTTGCTCTAAAATCCTCAAGGCTAGAGCGGTGACTCGTAGCACATGCTGGAAATCGTGGGATGCATCAAACTTGGGATCCTGAAAATAGGTCTTGGTGTACTCAACCACTCGTCGAACGATTATCGCTTGGTCCCTTGTCAGAGCATGGTACTGACTCGGGTCTAACATTGCTAGGCTTGTTACGAAGTCAACGAAGCAAAGACCACTTCTGCGGTCAGGAGCGGCTTGCGGCAACTACAAACACCTCTCATGAATTGGCGATCTGCCTACCAGTGACCTCACCCGTTCCAGCCAAAATTTTCTCCGAGTCAGAAGACGCGTCGCGCCTCGCACGCGCCGTCGCTTACCTAAGCACTTCCATCACTATTCAGAAGGCCCACCTTCATTGGTATAATTTCGTTCCTGTTTCACGGAGTCGGAGACTAAATATCGGTACAGCTGTGTCATCGATCGGCTCCTAAAAGACTATTTTAAAGTGTCTTGACGTTCTTCGAGTCTACAGACTTTCCGATACGACGCACGTGGAAGCGTGCGATTATGCAATTGGCCAATAGCCGTTTCGACTGGCTCGGTAGTATTCAATTCGACACACTCCATATCGTTTAGATAATGATCCTGCGTGATGGCCGCTTGGCGATTTGCGCTAATATGAGGCTTTGCTATATTGTCCTCGGCTTATGAATTGCATTGAAATCCTTTGCTACTATGTGATCTTCGTATGAAGAAACCTTTGCCGTGCACTTGGTGCCGCGAACTGCATGACCAAAGAGTAGACCATTGAACATGGGTCCCTCCACCATAGACTCACCTCAGCCTTCTCGGATTTCAACAGATTCGACCACTCCACTCCTTTCTTCTCGATCACAACCTGTACACTCCTCATCACGCCCACCAAGCATTGCGCCTTCAACCTCATCCCGTTTATCTTCAGCCTCAACCCTGAGTCCTGAGAACCACACGATCCGTGGGTTTGCATCTCGCGAAGCATACCTTGCAGCACTCAATGAATTTGCGGAGAATAAGCTCTTCATGGAGGAAGGAAAGTATACGCTGCACGGCTTCTATGGCACGAAGACCATGGATGACTATCGAGCAATCCCAGGTTTGCGAGAGGAGCGGAGGCAACGGAAGGAACAGGACCGGATAGCGAGAGAAAGGGAGATGCAACGAAGGCGGACGCTGGCCACTATCGGTGAAGACGGCGTTGGTAGATCGGACCAATGCATGGAGAAGGATCCGAAGCATCGAGTGGGGGCGGAGGCGGGTGCGGAGAAGTCGACGTCGACTGATCCGTCAAGTTTCAGTGGCGGAGGTAGGGATGGAAAGAAGTGGCGTCCCAGCCGTATTTTCACACGCGGCAGGCGAGCGACTATCATCTAATAACTAGCACACCTTTTTACCACCCAAAGTCCTCTCCTGCTTCAGGTCTTATTAAGCTCTTCGATTCCTGGCTTTCCTTTTCAGCTACACGGCGTCGACCTTTCTTCTCAAAAACTGACACACACAAGACGTGATTAGCCCTAGATACGTCACATCCCGAACTCGAGATCTCGGATCAAGTACTTGAGGATCTAACAAGTGTCAGACCAACCCGGAGTGCCCGGACTAGTGGAGTCATGGCTGGCTAGCTCACTAGCAGTCTGTAAGAAACTTGAAGAAACGTCAAAAAGGCAGCCACAAGCCTTGGCATTAACGACCCCGTGTTTCGTGACGGCCTCCTAGTAATAGCAACGGAAACAAACTGATTCGTATCTCGGTACTCGACAGAGAGGACCGCGACTGCCAGTTGGTGCAGAGTTAACCATCAACATGAACGCTGATTGCCCCGATCGCACGATGCGGGACACCTATACCCTCGGACAGCATGCCTAAGTGCGCGTCATGTCAAGACACGCGCATTAACGCTGGACCTACGCAAGTGTCAACCAAGGCTTCGAGTCATGTACTCCGTCCTGTCTGTGGAGCCTCTGACAATACTGCATCAGGCAAACGACTTCGTTGTGTCAAAAGGATGTGCAGCGTCAAACCTGTCCGGATGACCATCCCCGGCTACTAGTATCGTGTAGCATTGTCCACTTAGCTTTTCCACCACTCTCCTCTACACTATCCAGCCTCGCAATCAAGGGGGCTTCTGGGATCTTTCGTTCCTACGATGCTTTCACCCACAACCCGTAAACGCGGTTCTGTCTGCGATCAACACGGCGCACACGTTGTTCTCGCTGTATAAAGACTAAAGTGGCAGTACCTGAGTGATATCATATCGCGTTCTATTAGGTGTTGCTGTGAAGATGAAAGGTACCATTACTAGTATGAGAACTCGGCCGAAACCCCGAGCCTCGGACGGGAGTTGAATTGAAAATCTTGGCATGGTGGTTTACGCCGGGGCATCTACTTTTGCTATAACTAGAGAAAGACTTGACAATCTCACTCTATACTGGGACATTTATGGTCTGGATGGCCTAATAGCGCAACTCGCAAGAATCTACATCCGTACATGAAAGCTCGAGTGTACAAAATACTCATCAAATCAAAACACCCAACATGATTCTGGTTTAATATTTCCCGTGCCAATGCATTTATTTCATCCGCAGCCCCATTAGAACAACGCAATGCGATTGTCGATGAATAACACAGCCAGTATTCAAAATGTCTACTCAACAAGACAGCTTCAAAAAGCCCATGTCTCTCGGCTCCAAATCCCGTTCCTTCATCCCCATGACCCCTCGAAACGTCAAGTCTACCGCAGCCCATCGCAATGACTTTGCACGACAGGTCGAGGCCGAATACTCCTCCTCACGAGATCACGACGGGCAACCTCCACAGAAGAAATTCAAGTCGAGCGCCGCTCCGAAGGGAACGAAACTGGCCACTGGCTATATTGACCGTGCACAAGAGCGGTTGAAAGAACAGCAGCAGCAGCAACATGATGCGTCTGGAGACGACAAGCAGCAGCGGCTGAAGAACCTTGAAGAGATGCTGAAGTTGCAGCAGATCGATCAGGCTACCTTTGATGCACTACGCGACGAGCTGGGGATCGGTGGCGATACTTCAAGCACACACCTCGTTAAGGGACTGGACTTTAAGCTGCTTGAGCGAGTCAGGCGTGGCGAGGATGTGTCCAAGGCTGTGGCCCCGGTTCCAGAACGCACAGCACCGGTTGAAGAGCAAGAGCAAGATGAGCAAGAGCAAGATGAGCAAGAGCAGGAGGAGGTGGATGTTGATGATGAGCTTGAGAAGGCACTGGAGAAGGAAGTAGTTGCTGATAGTCGCAGACGTTCAGAGCAGGGCAAGCATGAAGATGAAGAGCAAGAATCTGAAGCTACAACGACTAGCCAGCAAGTAGTGACTAGGGACGAGATTCTGCGACGTCTCAAAGAGAATCGCAAAACGCCTGGTCAGCCGTCTGCCGACACACTCCAATCGAGCGCCTCGGCTCCTCCACGATCGACTCTCGACCATTCGAAGTTTCGCAAGCTCGAATCAGCGACCAAACCCAACAAGCGGAAGTTCACTGAAATTGTAAATGGCCGTCGACGAGAAGTCTTGGTCATTACGAACAAGGATGGAAGTACCAAGCGCAAGACCCGATGGCTGGACCCAGAACCAGATACAAGCGCAAGGAAGGGTGACAACCAAAATGGCGCTTGGGGAGGCGATCTTCCAGACGCGGTGCTGGCAAGGCAGAAAGCCGCAGCAGAACAAGCTGCCAAGCAAGCAGAAGCCGACTCAGACGACGACAACATCTTCGGAGGTGTGGCAGATTACGATCCGCTGGCCGGGATTAACAGCGACGACGAAGAAAAGGAAGCGGGCCGTAATCCCAAATCAACCAACGTGCCGGAGAACGAACATGTCGAAGACACTGAAGAACAAAAACGTTCGACAGGAAGAGCACTAAAGTCGACTTCCCAATCACAGCCGCGAAATTATTTCGGCTCAAGCACAGAGACACAGGAAACCATCAACCCGTCTCACGACCCAGCCATCCTCGCAGCCCTCAAGCGAGCAGCACAGATCCGGCGGCAGGAAGAAGCGGAAGCAGAAGCAGACCCAACAAGCGAGGACGACAAGGACAAACAGCGACCTCGTGACGCCGACACCGAAGCAAGGAACCAAGCTCTCCTCAAGAAACTTCAACAACGTTCTGGCCAAGACGATCTCGACATGGACATGGACATGTCATTTGGAGGCAGTGGTCGCCTTGATGACGAAGATGACGGAGATGGGGACGAAGAGGGAGGTGCGAAGGGCAGGCAGAAACTGAGTCAATGGAGAGGACTCCCGAAGAACGGAGAGCATGCAGATGTTGACGAACAAGACGAAGATGATGATGGTGAAGGGAAGGGAGGAGGCAAAGCTAAGCGCAAACGAGGAGGAGGGGGAGGGAATAAGAAGAAGAAAAAGGGAGATAAGAATAGCTATGCCGATCTCATGAGTGTGCTGGAGGGGAGGAAGAAGTCGTCGTAGCTTTACAATTAAATCGAAGATACGCACGCCGTGACATTGACATTCAGATTTGCGTGATGTGTTTGATTATTGGTAAGGATCTGTTTTACGTTTTCTATGTAGGGAAGACGGAAGATGCACGGTACCGAGCTTAATACCTCATTATGCCAGTGTACCAGCTCAATAATAGAATCTACCTGCCTTTTGTTGCAGTTAGCCCCCCCCCTTTTCTCTTTTCTGGCATCACCTACTAGTACTCTTAGCTTCCAGGTAGGAGTCGCCTTGTTTTGGTACTTCGTAGTTAGGGTTTGCCCGGGGCCAACGGCTTTCGACTTTCCCAGGACTGGAAGCATCAAGATTTTTCAAGATTTTTCAAGAGATGAGATTTTGAGATGGGACTTAGGGGTTTAGGGTTAGGGTTAGGGTTTTAAGCTACATCTCAATTTTTGGGGGTGTTTCCAGTCGACTCGTGTTGACTGACCTCTTAGAGACAGAGCACGAGTTTTTCAAAGTAAAGGATCTGGATGTTTTTCAAAACTTAGTCTAGAGAGTGGGGAAAGGAAAGCCCCGTCCGTCCCCATTCGATTGGTATTCAAGTTGGTATGTTTTTTATTTCCTTGCATATATAATTGTGTTTTACTTTTTTGCATTGAATACTCGACTCCCCCGTGTGTTTTTTTATTTACCTCGGTCCGAGCGCCCTACGTTACTTACTTAGTTACTTACTTGCGTCTTTCGGGAAGCGTTCCAGTCTGCGGCATCTCTCCCGGGACAATCCCTCTCAGGCGAATGCTAGCTCTGACGGTGGTTCCTCCGCCAACGTCAAATTTCTGCTGAAGGACTTTGTCCGGGGCCTCGGCGACACTGGCAAACGGGATATCGACGCCTCCGATCTCTTTCTCGCCGTCGAGCAGCGCGATGCGGAAATTGTCCGGACTGCTCCCCACCAAGTCGGTGGTGATGGGGATGCGGAACGCCTGGTCGAATGACGGGTTGTTGATGTCCGTCCCCGGAGCGTCGGCCTTGATGGCCGTCTGGAAGCGTTGAGCTTTGCCCCAGGTCACGACCACGCTTGGCTTTAGGGTTTCGCGCTGGCCCTTGATGCCGAATGCGCTGGCGACGAGGATGGTGGCGATGCCGGAGAGGCGGCCGTCGCCCTTGTGGTCGGAGGCCGTGAGGCTGCCGGCGTCGGCGACGTACTTGAAGAACTCGCAGGAGATGGAGGCTTTGGCGTTCGTGTCAGCGCCCTTGAGGGCCAGGGTCAGCTCTTGGCTGCCTCCGGCCAGCAGGAGCTCGCGGATCGTCGTCACCCCGAGGCCGACTTCGTCGTCGCCGTTGACGTCTGCGTCGAACACGTGCACTTTGACGCACTGTTCCCAGTCGCTGACCACAAAGTCGTGCGTCTCGTTCCACGCCGGCGAGTTGGCGTTGTTCTTCGTCGTTGTCTTCCACGATTCCTCGCCGCCCACCTCGACCTTGGCATAGCAGTCCGGCGCCGCGCGCGTTAGCTTGTTGAACAGCTTTTTCGTCGACGACTTGGCCTCCTCGCTAAAGCCCCATGCCTTCTCCACCGTCACCCGCACCATGCCGAGCGGGTAATGGAAGGTCTTGAAGTAGTCCGCGTTGGCGTCGAGCTTGACCAGGAACCGGTTGGGGAGCGTGAACATGGAGTTGATGATGCCGAGAATCACGCTGCGGACCGTGCCGTCGATGAGCGAGAAATCAGCCACATTGGCGGCCCCGGTGAAATCAAGCTTCAGGACGGGTGGGTTGACGAACGATACCTGGACGGCTCCGATCTGCCCAATTGATTTGTCAATGATGATGAGGGACCGCGGGTGGTAAAGAAAGGGAACAAAAAATCTTTGCGTACCAGCGGTATGATGTTTGTTAGAGGACATAGCAGTATGGAAAGCCTTCCGTGAAGCTCTACGCTTTTGACGCCCTACATGACGAATTAAATGAGTGACATTCACCTCGTTTGCCCCGAAATAAAAAGGACAGCTACTCACCAGGGCAGGCATCATGTCTGCATCCATTCCAATGTCGGCCTTACCCACCCAGTCGACGTTCAGGTCGAGTTTGATGCCATCTACTTCCGTCTTGGTAGTCTTTGCATTTGACAGCCGTAGCGGGACGGGGCCAAGATCAATCTTGGTGAAGTGCAGAGTGGCCAGCGGGCCCGGCAGCATGGTCTTGAACATGGGCTCGACGATCTCCTTGACCATCTTGCTGCCGGCCGCGTTGATGTTGGGCCATAGCTGCTTCACGATATCGTTCAAGAACTCTGTCGAGCTTAGGACTGGCTCGGAAAAAAGCCCGTATAACACAAATCATGTGCTCTTCTTACCTGCTGATTCACCACCCCCTTCAGCAGTCAGCTTTTCGACGAGTTGTGACATGGTTTTTTTTTTTGAGATAGTGTAAAATTTGACTATTTGCTTAGGTACCTAGAGGTTGAATCGAAAAAATCGCCCTACCAGTGCTACAACATCCGCGTGCAAAGGAAGAGTGTCAGCTCATGTACTTGGCTGCATTCGAGCGAAAACACGGAAGTTGGATTGTGACGCAATCACGCTTTTGCTTCCAACTTCACACTGCTGTACGTTCCTTTTCTCCAATAGAACTGCTCCGATACGTGTCTGAGTACAGATGCGCCACTCCAGCTGCAGACAGCTCCAGGTTTCTTGATTGCCATTTGATATCAGAGCCTGCGCGTTGCCTGTCTTCGCGTCGTGCCCGGGTCGGGCACCCCGCAATCTTTACTAGTACGGAGTAGTCATAGCCGCTCTTGGCGTGCGAGAAAGTCAGCGTAGAGGTGAGAGAAGAGCAGCTCAGAGCTCTCGGCAGCAATCAACTAAACTCTATGTACAGCCGATATTCTCATGCCCAGGTGTGTGATACCTTTCTCCCAGACACAGCGATATAGGAAAGTGCTCGACAGAGACAATTTGAGCGGGGCTGGATCGTTTCTGCAAGGTTTCGACCCCCGGAACCACTAAAAATGTCGTGCATTTTCGACGTTGGTTGACATAAGACTCGCTACGAGATTTGATAACCCAGATAGTTTAAGAGTAGGTTGAGAGATTCTCCTCGGCAGTCCTCAGAAGGAGCATGCAAACCTCGAGGCGTATAAAGTACAAGCTCATGGTAAGGTAGTTTAGTACCTACGCGGAGACCTAAGCCGTCCGCCGCGGGTGTTGCTGCCACCGCAGAAACTGCATCTGCTCCTCTCTCAGCTGAAGTGTCTTCTCCCTTCGCTGCTCAGCCCTGCCCTCGTCAATGCGGCTGGCGATCATGGTGCTCCCTACAGCAGCAACAAGTGCACTTCCGATTCCTGCACTGGCCTGCAACGCCGCACCCGTAGCAAGAGTGTCAGCGCCGTAGTTCGGCTTGACTTTCTCAATAGCCGGGAAATCCATCTTCTTCCCTCCTGCGGCTGCAGCCACGCGACGTCGAAGGATCTCAGCGGCTGTTCGTGGAAACCACACGCGTCCACCCAGTACGACGGTCCATGTCAGCAATGCGAGCGCGCCAGCCTGATGCATACTCGCCAACGGGATGGGGACCATGTATATCAGAGTGCTGATGCCCAACACGACTTGCAACCATACGAAGCCTAGCACGCCGTGAACACCTCGAGCTGCAGCACGTGGCAAGAAGCTCTGCAAGGTCGGGCTCCATTTTGTCCACGCCCAGAGTGCGTGCACGGCGGTGAAGGTGGTGGTAGCCAAGATTCGATGATCGAGCTGCACGAGACTTGGGTTCTCGAGGGCATTGCGCCAGACGAGGTCTTTGTTTTGGCCTGTTGGATCATGGCTGTAAAACGGATCGAAGAGTTCCTTCTTGGGTGGAGTGAGGCCGAGCCCCATATACGGGAACTCGTTGTAGATGAGGCCTGCGTCGAGGCCGGCCACGAGGGCGCCAGACATGGCGGTGGTGAAAGTCAGGCCAAGCAAAGCTGCGACTGCGAACTTGAACGGCCGGAGTGCTGGATTGCGCAGAGCGAAGAGCTCAGCACTCGCCTGATCCGTCGTGAATTTCTTGGTCAGACGATTCGTGCGCAGGATATCGAGACCGACCCAGAGCATGCTCAGGTAACACACAAAGGCCGTTCCAAGATGTGCAGCCAGACGGTACTGACTCACCCGCGGCACATCCCTTCCAGGCTTCTTGTCAGGACTTAGAAAGTCGTCTTTCAGGCCGCTCTTCACCATCCACCAGCCAATGAAGCCCTGGAATCCAATCAAGCCTGCTATCCCTCCGATCTTGTACATGACGGATCGAGACACCCGTCGTCGGGCAACGAAATAGGCAGCTGGGAGGACGAAGGACAGGCCGACGAAGCGTCCCCAGATGCGGTGGATCCACTCCATCCAGTAGATCGACTTGAACTCGTCGAGAGTCATGCCGGAGTTGAGGACGAGGAATTCTGGCGAGGCTCGGTACTTGGCGAATTCGGAGGCCCAATCTGCGTCGGACATGGGAGGTAGGGAACCTGTGACAGGACGCCACTCGGTGATGGACAGCCTGGAGAAAGGCGCAGGTCGTCAGTGAGCTGTGTCGGCAGAGGGACAGGGCATGACAGGGTGCAGGAAAGTGTGTGCAGATGGATAGACGGATAGCTAGACGCTACTCACCCAGACTCAGTCAACCTCGTAAGCCCACCAAAGACCACAATCCCAAACACGCTGCCAGCGCTCGCAAGAAGCCAATAGGCGACTGTATTAGAGCTCGAGTCAGGCCATCGTGAGCGTTTTACGATGGCGTCTTCCGTCCCCTTGACGGCTTCTCGTAGTCTGGTAGAAGTCCGGAACGAGCGCAGCCAAGTCGGCTGGACAGGTCTCAGCTGTCTCTGAAAGGCACGAAGGCTGCGAGCACATGTTGACGAGCTCGCTGTCGGGTAGCTGCCGTGCTGTGATGGGATACGGAGACGGAATGGGTGTGATGGAGGCGCCTGGCATGAGAAGAATCGGCGTGAGAGATTCGGGGCGGCGTCTTGCAGCGCTTGCCGGAAGGCCGAGCTCGCGAACATGGCCGCTCAGAGCTTCAGCCTGCAGGGCCGGAGGCTGCTAAAGCTAGCTGCGAGAGGTCGAGATTGATTTCACAATGTCGAGGTGTATTGTACTGTCGACCCTGCTCCAATCGTATCGATGACAATGCGATTTGGAGACAAGGTACCGGCCGGACATTCTGGACCCGAAGTTCAACCGGTTCATTCCGGTCGATCTGCCATTCGAGCCATTCAAACACGGATAAACGATTTGACATTGCTGCTGGAGAAATCTAGTGGAAGAGGGTAAAATCTGCAATTGAAATTCACCTTCATCGTTACACGCTAATAGTACAACATCATAATCGTCGTCTATCTACCACTGCCGGTGATCGCCACTTCCATAATGATCTAGAATGTCATCAAAGCTTCCACTTCGCGCAGTCGGATGGGGCTGCGGAGGCAAGGTGTTCGCATGCTGGGGTGTCCCTCTCCGTGCCTGTTCTGGAAATGGTCGACTGAAGCTTCTATACGAATCATTTGCGTACGCCGATGATGGCGATTGTGTTCGGTTCATGTAAGATTGGTCAACACTGCCGTAGTGTTCGTGCCTGGTTGCAGTTGAAGCAGGAGATTGAGTTTGCTGCCTGCCTGGGTCGAATGCTACATATCCACCCTCCGAGACTGGCATCGAGGTTTGCAACCGCGGCAGAGGTGGTGCGTGACCTGATCTCACGCTGCGAGGTGGAACTCCGGCTGGGGTGTGAGACCTCCATGGTCCTCCTGCGCTGAAGGCCGGAGATTCTCTGCCTCCATTTTCTGGAATGGGCGACACAGGTGGCAGATAGGGGTTGTATATTGGCCCGGGCGTCCTCGTCCGCTGGGGATCAGGCAACTGTGGAACCTGCGCCAACCTTGCCGAAGGAGGATGGTTTGAGACCGGAGTCATACCTCGTATAAGGGCAGGAGGCAGCGTGTCCGAATCGTTTGACATCCGCATTGGCCGTGATCGTTGACTCATGCCCGTGCTTGGTCTCTGCATCGGATCCATTTGATAGCTGCCAGGCAGTCCGCGGTAAGTGTGCGATGTTCCCGGTCGAGATGGTCCAGGGGTGAAGGCCCGTTCGGAATACGGCGGACATTCAGCACCGTGCCTACTCAGACCGGATCTGGCGGACCAAGGGTTGGAGACAGCTGAGCCTGGTGTTTGTACACGATCAAGAGGCGAGAAGCCCATGTCACCAGCTGAATTCATCAGTGGTGCGTTCGAATTGTAGCTCGACCAGGAGGCATCCGACGCCGAGGTTATGTGTCGACGCGGGCCTGGTCTTGGGTTAGTATCAATCGGTGTCATCCTAGGCATGGGTGGCATGGCCTCCTCGTTTGGCACTGCAGTTCCTGGCCGCGAGCTGTACTCGGGCAATGTAGTCACAGTGGTCTGACGCGAGAGAGGTACGAGAGAAGGCGTGCTTGCAGTCTCGAAGTCAGGGAGGGTAGGCTGCCGCTTGAAGTCGGTATTGCCGTCCCGGTAGGCTCTCGCTTCCTGCCGAGCTCGGATTTCGTTCTCCTTTTGCAGCGCTTTGTCAGTCTTGGTTTTGACAATACGCTCCATGCGTCGATTGACTTTATTTCGACAGTATCCCGTCAGACCGCCGGTGTCGCTGGGGATGTGGTGCCAGAGGAAAAGAAGATAGAGCACAACCGACACTGCCAAGCTGATGGCCGAAATGATCCAGATCAAGCAAGTCCAGATCATGCCTAAGATGATGGCCATCTGGAATTTGTCGTTTTCGGCCAGTGATCCGAAATTCTTCCAGAATTGCACGAATGGCGTCTCTCCATGTTTGGCTTCATGTTCGCCTGTGGGTATAAAGTTGGCATTCGTGTATGCGTACAGGGTGATGCCATTTATGACCTGCCGAGGACCTTCGGCAAAGACGATCCTCAACCAGGCCTCAAACGAGTAGTATGCAAACAAGGCAACGTAATCAGCACCTTTCCGACTTTTGGTCAGCTCGGCGAAGACCAGGAATCGCTTCCATCCACGACCTTCATGTCCCATTCGAATACATTCGACGCGGACGGCAAGGGGATCCAGGTAAGCCTTGGCAACCTTGCCTCCGCGCATGACTTTCAGCGCTCTGAGCCAGCGATAAATGAGCAAAACAAAAGACAAGATGATACATCCTGAAAAGATCCACCTCGAGTATCTCAACGGTATCTCCGGCTCAATCTGGCCGGCCCATCTATTGAAAGCTAGCAGATTGATGGCGGTAAAGGTGTCTACGGCATAGACGGAGATGGAGACGAAGAGCATGATCCAGAGGTAGGCATAGGCCAGTGGGGTGAGGCATGATGTCGACTTGAAGTCGTCGAGGTTCTAACCTGCTGTCAGTATTTCCTGTCTATCTTGTTCGCCACACTGTTGCATCACTTACGACATATTCCCACTTGACGTCGTTTTTGATGTATGAATCTTTCTCTCGATCTCCTCCACAACAACCCATAGTCAAGGTTTAAAAAACGGTGCGGGTCGAGGTCTGCTACCAGGCAGACAATCGCAACAGGATATGAATGAAAGTGTCTTTGTTTGATCGGTTGTGTTAGTGCAAGTTGCACAAGGGTTTAGACGGCGGCCAGCGAAAAAAGAGTCCAGCTCGATCGGTTCAAGGAAAAGAAACGGTGGTCGTCGTGGTTTAATTCATTGCCATAGGCCGCTAATCAAGTGAAGGTCGTGGTACGAAGTCCTGTACTCAACTGAGCTGCAGTCTTCCGCACCTGGTCTTTCGATCGATTGGTAGTTTGTAGTCGATCGGTATTCGAGACGAGGAATGGCAGCGTTTGGGGACAGTTTGTTTCAGCGGACAAAGAATGAGTGAGTGACTATTTTGAGGCTGGGGAAGCTGCAGTGGTCCGTGGTCCGTGGGCTTAGGCCAAAGGTGGGCCTGCGGGAGGTTGAAAAGATTGTAAATCTCGAAGACACGAAGATTTGAGGTGAGTTGAAGTGCTTGGTCAACCCAGCTCTCCTCTCTGCTTCCAGAGCATTATTGGGAAGTGAAAGAGAACGATGGGCCTGGACGGTCGCAAAGCTGGTCGTTTGTTCGCAATGCAATCGCTCGGCCGCTAGGGAGGACTGAACACTCACCAATTCTACTCTAGGCTTAGGCTTTAGGCTCAACCAAGCTTAGAGGATCGTGGGGTACTCCGTACCTGCATCTGTTTTATCAGCAAGTTGCACACCCCCTGCGAGTACGAAGTAATCTCCGAAACAGCTCCGCTAATTTTGGGCCATCTGTCATTGGCCAACGACGATCTTCCAAACACTGGCGAGCACTGGACTTCTATACCACTGCCAATCGAGTCCGCGTTTCTAACCAAACTGCTGCCCAGGTGTTTCATCCTCGAAACACAGGTTGTCGTCGTCTTCATGCAAGGGTCGACACCGCTTCAAAGCCGCCCCGGCGCTCACCTGTTTGCGTCACATTATGCACACCACTGCTGCCAGCGCTTGTATAGGCGATGAAATTGAGTGAATCTTTCTGCCTCCTTGCGCGTTCATCGGACCTGTTTTTGGGAGATGCCAGTGGTGAAAGTTCCTATCCTACATTGATTGGGCCACTAACCCCTGAACACGCGTGCACGCCTCCACCCATCAGCGGTGGACAGCCGCTTGATGGACGAACTTGCATGCCACCAGAACTTGGTCGTTGGGCAATCATAGGATCCCACTATGGCTTTTCATAACAGAAATATTACGTGCATGAGATCTGGGTATGTATGAAAGCTGCGAGGGGACGGGGAAAAGGCAGCAAAGCTAGGTTTTAGCATGAAGAATGGCAACATTATTGGGTAAAACTCTGCTTGCTACTTCAATCGTGTGTCTACTCGTGTCACGTTTCTGCGCATGCTGGGACGATCGCTACAAGTCGGTCCAATTTCGCAGTCTCTTGCATTAGAGCTGAAGCACTCTCAAGCCGCAGACTACGAGTAGACGGGGGGCTATCTTCTAAATCCCCCACCAACGGATGCCTGACCCGTCCGTTGCGTCCGTTTCCACGCATCCATTTGATCCTCGTATTCACGCATCTGGTCGTTATATCGGTCGTCCCACAGACCCCGGTTCTCGCTGGACAGCTTGCGCCATTCCTCGTCGATGCGTGTTTGGATGTGCTCGCGTGGGTAATTGTCTGCCTCCAACTGTGGACGCATGTGCTCACAAAATTGGACATAAGGCGGACTCGGCCGTACTGGTTGGGGAAATGAGCTTGTAACGGACGCACGATATCCGTTCTGCTCGGCTGCCGATATACCAGCCGAGCCTGGTTGCACTGGTTGCCCCAGCGAGGTCGATTGCCCCAAAGCCTGCGACTGGTGGACGGATGCTCCGGGGAGGCTAGTCGTATGTGCGTGTGTAGGCGAGGAGTGGGCTGGGACGGATGCATAGCGATGGTCCTGGGTGAATGGCGGAGGAGGTGGAGGCGGAGGCGGCGGCGGCTGCTGCTGCTGCTGCTGCTGCTGTGGCAGAGAGTACGCTTGTGGTGAGCCCACAGCGGCTGCCACCGGTGTCTGAAAGGAACTGGTTAGGAGAGGCTCGCGCGATGCGGCAGGAGAGTACGAGTTCGCAGGAGCAATAGCGGGGAGGCCAGGCTGCTGATAGATGCCAGCATTGACTGGGGTAGCGCTCGTGTTCATGATCGTCTCTCCGCGACCGTTGTTTTGCCTTCGCGTTCTTGTCGGCCGGTCACTGGGCTGTGAGTCTTGGTCAGCATCGGACTGCTGCCGGGTGGCTCGGGTCTGCTGAAGGGTTCACAATGTCTGCTCACCTCTGGGATGTCTTCGTCGCTGTCTTCTGAGCTGTCATCGAGGAGGACTTCTCCCTCTTGGCGTCCTCTCCGAGCATCGAATGCATCGTCCGCACTGCCGTTGACGGGGATGCCCAGCTTTTCGAGCTCCTCTGGTTTGAACTTGCGCCCTGGTGTCTCCATGACTTCTCGTAGTTGATGCAAGAGGATCGATCGCAGGAGACGTTGCTTCTGCACGCGGTCCTTCTCCGCGAGGATTCGTTTTCGCGTCTGGTCATTGTTTGTCTCGATTTCTTGGAGCCTCTTCTTCAGCTCAATGCATTTATTCCGGTAGGCCAGTTCTTGTGAAGGGGCCAGTGGAGGATTGCGCTGGAGCGACACCTCGCTCGCTGGTGGCAAGGCCGATTTGGTGCCTTCCATGTTGATGTTCTGAATAGAGGTCGGGTCCAATGGGGCCTTCGATTCCCGGGTTGTATGATGGGCGAAAGTTACAAACTGGTTTTAATTGCACTTTTCCCTTAGTACAGAGTGGGCATCGTATTTGATAGAAAAAGATCAAGGATATACTCCTGGAGACGGTGCAAACGAGTCTCACGGGCTCATTCAGTTTGATGTGAATTAGCCAAATTTCGGAATCGAGTTGCGCTGATGCTGACAGGTGGTCACTGAGATCGTAACAGTCAACAGAGAATGAACTGCCCGGATGTGGAATGCTCCAGTGCTCCGGTCGCAAAGTTATTATTACGATGAACCCTGAGGTGATGTGCGGCCACTGCCGGCGCGTCAGCCCCCCTGGAGCACGCGTCTTGCCAGGACTCGGAGCAGCCTAAACCAGCCTAAACCAGCCTAAACCAGCCTAAACCACGAACACAATGCATTTTAACATCTCTCCATCGCAAACAGAAAGTTGACCCTGACTGGTAAGCCAGTCTGGCACGTAAAGGCCAAGGAGCCGGCATAGGGTGTTGTCATGGTCTTCTATCGTGGGTATCATGGTTCTACAGACGTTGACCTTTTCGTTACATACGTTTCCCTCGTCACTATACGTCCCCACATCAGTCTTCATCCCAATTTGGATTCTGCCCTGGAGGCTTCGGCCCACCCGCTTGTCTGGCCACGATAATCTGGTCTACGCTGAGTACAGTCCGAGCCGCATCAGTGGCAAGTTTGATGGCCCAACTCTTGCTCACCATGAGGTCTAAGATCTCCTCGTCAACAGCATCCAACACCCCGTCAGTTGTTTCCAGGTCCACCCCCTTCGTCCAGTACGGCTCGTCGGATTCTGATGTGCCCGTGGTCTCTTCATTTGACTCCTCGTCTTCCTCGTCTGATTCCTCTCCTTGCGCTCTATCCTTGACGCCGCCTCGCTGTTGATGTGCAGCGTACAGACGTGCCAGAATCTCAGTGGCATCCAGACCGGCACTCTCGGCCAAAGTCCGAGGAATCACTTCGAAAGCCTCGGCATACTTCCGAATGGCATACTGTGGCAAGCCTGGCGTCTTGTCGGCAAAGGCATTGATTCGTTCCACCAGTTGTGTCTCGGTGGCCCCTGCTCCAGGCACTAATCGCGCATCTCTTGTAACAGCTTTGATGACGTTGACACCGTCGTCGATGGCACGTTCCACATCGTCCAGATGATTTTGTGTGGCGCCTCGAAGGACTATCGTCGCCGTCCGGGTGACGGCAGTCTCGGATGTCTGGCGGAACACCGTGACACGATCACCTCCGATTTCTGTAGTTTCAACCACATCGATGCTACCCATCTCATCAGGCATGGGAGCGCCGAGGCGAGCCAGAGGGGTCGCACCGCAAACGCGGCACAGTCTGCGTAGCTCGAATTTGGAAAGAATTTTGATGACCAGGATGTTCATGCGGTTGAGGTAGTGGAGGGCGAGCTCGCCAACCGTGGAGCCAGCGACGACGACGCGAACTCCGGAGTCGTACAGCTCTTTGATGGCCGTCTCTAATTGATTTTCCTCGCCAGTGCTAAAATCAAGCATTTCCTGTGCATTCTTGAGCAGGACCGTGCCTTTTGTTTCTGTTTGTGATATGTCGATGGGGCACGAGAAGACGCCGACCTTGGCCTTTCGGGCCTTTTTCACGATCCCGTCAGGTTCCCGGCCAAAGACCATGCCTCTGACAACCCTGGACTGGGAGAGATCGCCACCCATAATCTTGACAACTCTAATGTTATCAATGTTGAACAGGGCTGGGTTTTTGGGCAGCACAGCTTGAACTGCCTCAGCCACGAGGGGAGCCAGAACATCTTCAGAACCAGCCTGCTTCGATGCTATCACCGTTCTGAGCGCTTTCCCCAGCTCTTCTTTCGAATGCAGGTCGGCAACTCGATCGACTTCGAGGTCTGGGAGTGGTTAGAGTCGGATGAGGCATGGGTGAGTGGTCTTTATTCACTTACCTTCGAGTGCCTGTAAAGCGTAATTCAGCGCCTTTTCGTAGCCCGAGACGATATCACTCGTCTTCAAGCCCAGACGAATTAACTCTTCAGCCTTCTTCAACAGCTCGCCAGCTAGGATGATGACCATGTTCGTTGCATCACCCATCTCCGCCTCTTGCTGCTGGCTTGCCATTACCAATAACTTGGCTGCCGGATGCACCACATCGAGTTCGCGTAAGATGGTCGCAGCGTCGGACGTCAATATCATTTTCGCCAAGTGGTTGATGACAATCTTATTCCTGCCATACGGACCGAGAGACGTCTGAACGGTCTGTGCAATTGTTCGACAGGCGTCGATGTTGCGGATGACTGCACCGTCTTCTGCATCGTAGCTGTTGTATCCTTGCTTGAACAAGCCTGCTTGCGATGCCTGAGGAATGGACAGAGACATCTTGCCGGGCAAGTCGTTTTGAACTTATTGTGTTGGTGACAAGACTGCTCGTCGAGGTAGAGCAATAGAGGAGGACTCGTCTAATTGGGAGGCACGAGAAATTCAGGTCACTGCAATAATTTCGATGCGCAAGGCTGAATGTTTGCGGAGTTTGAGATTTTGGAGAAGCAGAGAAGGAACGACTCGGATTGTCAATTCTGGGTCACTGCCTCGGGGTGGCTGAACATTGTGATGAATATCAATTACCTATAATACACGAATCGCTTCATGAAATCGATTGACGTTACGGCCTGTCCCGCGAATAACGCCATCTCCATGAGGTGCATGACTGAGAAGTCCCGCCAGATGTATGCCTCTGGCCTTTGAGGGGCATGTCCACTTCCACTCAGGATGTCGTGGCCTCCACGAGTCCAGGACATGATGGGTCTGACTACGACTCCGATCTCGACCTGCTGGACCAAGAACATGGCGATCTGGCGGCAAGGTAAGACGGTGATTGTCCTCGAATTGTTTTCGTCTGGCTAACGCCAATGCAGGCCGATTGCCAAGTCACCACGAGAGGTTGGCCATGCAACCCAAAACGTCCAGGCAGGCAAAATCAGTTCGACAATGGCCTCAATCGAGTCTCCCGAGTCGTCAAGTACCGGCTCACGAGTCAACGACAGCTTGAACTTGGCCGAAAAGCAAGATTTATTCGTCGATTGGAATATCGAGAACCAGGGACGAAGAGTAGGATACGAGAATCTGACGGCGATCGACTGGATCTTTGAGTACACCAAGGAGAGACAACGACTCAGACGACTAATAGCCACCAGCTCAGGTTTCTCGGGTGCGATGCGACAGCTTCTCGATGCCAGCCATGTTTGGGTTGTGCTTGTCCTGACCGGCCTGATGGTTGGCCTTGTTGCTGCGTTCATCGATATTGCCTCGGATTGGTTGGCCGATATCAAGACAGGCTACTGCAGAGATACCTCCACCGGATCCCAGTTCTACTTGAGCAAAAAATTCTGCTGCTGGGGTCATGATGAATTGGCTCACTGCCAGAACTGGACACCATGGAGGAAGGCTTTGAAGATCGACAGTCTGGGGGGAGCCTACCTGGTCGAGTACATCTTCTTCGTTCTCTTCGCCACTCTGTTCGCCGCTTGCTCAGCCGTGTTGGTGAAAACCTACTCTCGTTATGCCGAACAGAGTGGCATGCCAGAAATCAAGACACTGCTGGGCGGCTACGTTATCAAAGACTTTCTGGGCACCTGGACCTTGGTCACCAAGTCACTAGGAATCTGTCTATCAGTGGCATCAGGCTTGTGGCTCGGAAAAGAAGGCCCTTTTGTCCATCTTGCTTGTTGTTGTGCCAATATCGCCATGAAGCCTTTCGAAAGCCTCAATCGAAATGAAGCTCGTAAGCGTGAAGTCTTTTCCGCTGCCGGCGCTGCCGGCATCTCGGTTGCCTTTGGTGCACCCATTGGAGGTGTTCTTTTTGCTCTCGAGCAGCTCTCTTACTTCTTTCCAGACAAGACCATGTGGCAGTCGTTCGTTTGTGCCATGATCGCCGCAGTCACACTACAGGCCTTGAATCCTTTCCACACCGGCAAGATCGTGCTCTTCCAGGTTCGCTATACAACTGGATCGCACGCTTTTGAATTATTTCCCTTTCTACTTCTTGGTGTCATTGGTGGCCTTTTCGGCGCTCTTTTTATCAAGCTGAATTTGTCCCTGACACGACTCCGGAGATCACCCCAGTATCCACTAAGAAATAGGCCTGTCCTTGAGGTCTCCCTGGCTGCCATTATTGCAGCCCTCATCAACTTCCCCAATCTGTTTATGAGGGCACAGATGTCAGAGCTCCTGTACTATCTCTTTGCCGAATGCGCCACCATCGGCAACAACGACATCTTTGGATTATGCAAAGCTACAATAGCTGGATCACTTTCAATGGTCTCACTCCTTGTGACAGCGGCAGCGCTGGGCACCGTGCTTGCCGCAATCACTTTCGGGCTGCCCATCCCTGCGGGCATCATCCTGCCGTCACTTGCCATCGGCGCTTTATATGGTCGTGCCCTAGGTGTCATTGTGGAACTTATCCACAAGCATCACTCGGGCTCCATTCTGTTCTCTGCTTGCGAACCTGATGTACCATGCGTCATACCTGGCACTTATGCTATCGTAGGCGCAGCCTCTGCGTTGGCAGGGACGACGAGGATGACAGCCTCGATAGTCGTCATCATGTTTGAATTAACAGGTGCCCTGACCTATGTCCTTCCAATCATGATTGCTGTCATGTTGGCAAAATGGGTTGGAGATATCTTTGGTCTGCGCAGTATCTACGATGCCTGGATTCAGCTCAACGAGTATCCGTACATTGACAATAGAGACGACGTGGCTGTGCCACAAGTACCTGCTGCCAGCGTCATGACCAGGGTGGAGGAAATGACTTGCATTGATGCAAGCAGGTCATATTCAGTGGAGGATCTTCGCAATCTGCTGCGGACTACGTCGTTTAAGGGATTCCCTGTGCTCCGTCCTTCGCGGTCACCGACAGACTTGGCTTCGTCCACAGCCAAAAGTCGAACTGCCACGCGCAACACTCTGCTTGGATATATATCTCGTACAGAGCTCTCCTATGCCCTCGATAATGCCATGACTATAGGAGGAAAACGTCCTTCAATGAGTCCGGCAACCACGAAATGCTATTTCATGCACACCCTTGAGGAAGACCGCTTAGCCAGCATTGATCTCAGACCTTGGGTGGAACAGACGCCAATCACGCTCCACGCAGACTCTAGTCTCCAGCTAGCTGTTTCGATGTTTCAAAGGTTAGGCCTGCGTTATCTCTTACTGGTAAAACGAGGCAGCTTACAAGGACTCTTGAATAAAAAGGACATCTGGTGGGTGCTAAATGTCAACGAAGTGCAAAACTCGGCAACTGCCGAATTCATTCCCGGTGCTGGTGTAATTCGAGGCGACCACAGCAGGGACACAGCCGTTCGAAACGAGGAAGTTGAAGGCTTGCTCCATGATGAGAGATGACACTGCGTCCTCGCCGTGAACGGCTTTGGCTCATCACTCTGGGAAGATGGAGGGATGCTACATGCTCCAAGTCGTTGGAAAGCTGAGCTTGTGTTTGCACAACAAGTGTTAGTGATGTTGGGCAGCTTCCCTGGGGTTGATCTTAACATCCCCTGGTTGCCCGCTGAGGGTGACGATCAGCTACGAATTCACAAGACGGATTCTAACAACGAATTGAGACGTAAGCTCCCCCTCGCAGCGAACATAAGAACAGCCCAGGAACGCCCAGTCTCCGTTTTTGGATTCGTACCGCAGGAGGTTTTGTCGAAACGGTCTCCAATCCGAGACGTTTAAGATGCAAGTCACGCTATAAGCATATCCAATCACCCATTCGATTTCGACCAAATTGTACCTGGGAGGCCTACTTAAGATGTACTCCTTGAGCATGAACTTTAGAAATGAACTTCAAAGAAGTGCGGATTGATTACATGTAGATCCCTGCGACTACGACACTCATCTTTTGCATATTTCCAAGAAGACACTTGTCCGTTCCAGACCTTTATCCAAGTCTTTAATCCTCCCAGGTACCCAAGCTCTTGCTGCAAATGAGCTGACATTTTTATCTACAGCTTGCCGTAAGGTCGGGATTGAACAACCAAGGTTGAACTGCTTTGCCACCAGACCAAGTACAGGCACAAGGGGGCCTTGTATCATGACGTGCTTCTATGGGACTCTCTAATAGATTGAAACTGATCATGACGAATACCTAGAGGTGTACTTTCTTATTTCGCAATACTGCGGCCTCTCATTGGGGAAATGGCGCCTGAGGTGGTTGTTCCATATACGAAGTAGTCGGAAAAGCGAAGCAACTGCCGGTGGGCTACGCTAGGAAGTGCAACGATCCTTCCGCCAGATTCGTCGGGGCTGAAGCATTGGATACCGAAAGATCGAGCCTAGCCCACCGCGGGAATGAATCAATCCACGTGGTCCGGTAGCCCCGAACACCGCTGATCTTCAAGAAGGTTCACGCGACCTGGGTTCCCAAATTTCTGGTAGTTTCTTTTTCGTCATGCACGACCGTACTGATTTGCGCGGTGGTCTCACAAAGTGGAACCGACCACACAAGTTCATCCAGAGCCATTACCTTGAGGACCTCCTATTTTCATCTAATTTACTATATTGTATTGGAGCAAGGATAGTACTAAGTGTACACAGTAATCCGAACCACGTTAACAAGAATCCTCGAGATACTGGACCTGATATAGCGGCAATTAAAAATGAGATATGGTACTATATTCGTGTATATTCATATTCAACACGGTAGCGGGTTTCGCTTCTATGACATCTCTGTTTTGGGGTTTGCCTTCCGACGGGGTTTTCGTGCCTCCATGTAATTCGCAAAAGGGGAAATGCGGATCGAAAATTTTGCATGAACTCAAACGAGCTGAGAAAATGATATTGCCACCGCCACGTGCATTATTGCGTGCATCGCGATGCCTCTATTCTCTAACTTCCAATATGCGTTGGCGCAGCACGCTCATTCGCTGCTCGCGCCGTTGCGCATGGCACGTAGAAAGATAGTGTGGAAGTTGCTTGCCAACCGCCTCCTTGAACTATATTGTGAAATTGAAAGACGAAGGGTCAGTTCGCCACGCGCACGTTCATCGTGCAGAATATACATCAGACATCCTTCCAATAAAATGCTAATCGTTTTTCTCTTGCGTACACCGGCGGTGCCCCGCAAGATCGACTGAAGGGCTTCAGTGCGAGATTTGGCCTGCGTAGAACTTTGAGTAACCATTACTTTTTAATCCTATACTACGGACTTCATACTCTTGCTTAGCTGCCGCCGTCGGAGCGCAAGTTGATTTCGAGCTATCAAGGGCTTCCTCCTGATGTGAATGTGAGACGTTCAATCTGTGTTCTATGTCTACTACTGTACGTTGCTCGGTCACCGAATGGGTGGTCCGTCTGAGTATTCTGGCTTTCCCAATTCCGGTGCTTCTGGTGCACCTTGCGTGACCTTGTTATTAACGCTGACGACCAGGAAGGGTAAAAGCTACCATGTCAACGTCGAATCTATACGACATCGGGATATCGTAGATCTTCGCCTTATGTAGAAGCTTTCATATTATCGCGTGCCAAGAGTCCCGAGGAGCAGGTGCTAGAGGGAAACCGCGCATTGATCGACATGCAAGCTCCATTATATACGTGAAGCTTTGATGAACGAAAACAGTCACTCGAATGGACGTTGTTGAAGGAGCAAGTTCAAAAAACAGACTTTAACTTGCGGATGAGCCACGCGACCCGGAAGCTTCGGTCGCTTCAAGTTCTGCAGCATCTCAGGTACTGCTCGCAATTCTTTTGGATGCGCCATCTCTGACCTAGGCTCTTCCACGTTGCGAACAGTCTAACTGATGTACGGTACGGAGTAACCCGAGGAGAAGGTGACTAAGTAGGTTTAGTGTCATAGTGCACAAAGTTCGACCATCGACACTAGCATTCGGGGATCCGAGCGTCAGGTACGGGGCTCAGGCTTGTTGCGCAAAATGACTTGATCCGCTAGCTGCGTCGGCCAATAATTTTGGTAGGGGTACACCTGGTCGTGACACTGCTACTTCGTACATTTTGCGACTAATTAATGCAGATGCCAATAGGCACGCCCACAATGGGCTGCTGCGAACAAGCATCCTAACCATCCCAAATTCACGTTGGTGTACCCTTTTCTTTCTTTCTTTCTTTCTTTGGCAAACATCGATGTTTCTGCAATGATTTTCAGACGCACTCGAAAGGACCTTTCCAATAAGCAATCAGAATTTGCCACCATCTAAGCTTTGCTGTATAGAGATTTCTTTTGGCATGCACGCCAACCCTATTTCAGGTACAAGCCCTTGGTCCAAAAGTCAAAGAAGCGACGCTAAAACGCCCGAGTTTGGACAGGGGACATCAACTTTTAGTGGCTGCTGAGCCCGATGCTCGTCGGCTGCACGAATCAAAATGGTCGTGCGCTCGCTTCCGGGGCGAGAAGTTCATGCCCACCTGCAGGCCAGTACTCCGCTCCCCTCGAGAGCTTTTGCCGCGTGCTGAAGACAACCCCACTGAAATCCACAGCGTCTGCCGAAAGTTGGCACTAGCACACTTGACTTTTGCTCTCAAACACTGAGAAGCAAAATTTAGTCGCATCTCGAAGCTCTAAACCACGTTGCAACAAGTGCTGGACCACGTTGCAGCACTATTATGATCGAAGGCGCTACCGTTCCGTGAAGAGGATGTCGTGGATGTCTCGGTTCCACGTGGTGGCTTGTTGCTGCTGATCGCAAGTCCCCATCCACGGGACGAAATTGCTGCATGTTAATAGCAATTTCGAACCAACTCTGGTAGTCTCTCCTCTGCCGATAAGCCTGTCTCCATGTCGAACCATTTTCGGGACAAGTCGAAGGACTCTCTTGACCTTGAGAACAACCTAATTCAGCTTGGTTTTTTAGAAAGCCGTGCAGTCCGGGATTCCACCGCTCATAAGCCACCAGGAAGTAAGAACAAAGGTGGGTATAGGTTGTGGCTCCGACTATTGAAGAGTCTCCTCGCTCGTGTTTCATCTCTTTGTTCCTTGAGCAAGACAGTGTTGACTGAGGTTCCGAATCACAGGTGTCGCCTCTGGTCCCTTGAACATTCATCTCGCAAACCAAACCTCGAACCTGGTGCAAGGTACACCGGCCTTCTTCAAGCAGTCCAGCATTACGCGCGGCACCTTGCATTGGCAGCATCAGAAAGATCTGGGTCCGACTGTGGTTAAACACCTTGCAAATCAAAAGTCGGTTACCTTTGATAGCAAGCAACCACATGCCCAGCGGTCGAGCGACATGGCTGGCATCATGACTAGCGATCGAGCGAGGTCGAGGCGTGAACGAACGTTCGTCGGGGGAGAGTGCGCTGCTTGCGAAGAACTACTCGAACATACTCTGAGAGGAGAGCGGGTTTTACAATTTTCCTGCGGGCATGTTGCGCATGAAGCATGCTTTTACGAATACATTAAAGACTCAGACTCTCAGTATTGTCCGACCTGTGACGCTCCACTTGGTCTGGATGCAGCCAGGGGAGGAAGCATATTAGATCTGAGTAAGTAGTCCCCTGCCAGACACGAAACGATCCTCAGCTCACTTGTTTAGGCAAACTCAGTAATATGGTCCGCTCGATAGCACAACAGAACGATGCTACTTCCGCGCGGAGCGTCATTGTGACTCCAATGCCGTGGGATAGACAGAATCATAGGGACGAAGCCACTGACGAAGAGAGCCATGGCACTCCTAGGGATCACATCCGCGATAGTCGAGACAGCCAGCGAATGCGCATAGAACGCCTCGGAATAACAAGCCAGCATTCTCGCAATAACAGCGGAAACGCTTCATCAGGGGAATATCAACCTCATGAAGGCTCGACACCAGGCCGCAGACATGATTACGACCTTCACGCTATGGAGACAAGTGTGAATGAGCAGCGACAACCCAGAGATGAGCGAAATATCACTCCAGCACCCATCGTGACTGTTCGTAGTGAATTTCCTACCATAACACGATCTCAGCATCAGCAAAGTCTGACCTGCCTGGTCACCGTTGAAGTGCCCGAAGCGAGGTGGCGACGTTACCATGAGGATAACTTTCAACCAGTCATGCCGCCACAGCCTATAGCCCAACAGCAACACGAACAATCCCTTACACCTGCTCCATTGCAGGCTTCGCGCCAAAATGCGCAGGTTCTGTTTGTGCCGAATCGACCAGCACACGAACTCAACCAGCTGACTGCAGACCTGAAATCGCGTGTTGACAATTGGCACGGTCTGGAGTTCTCGAGGTTTGGAAACCTCAGGCTCCATGGCACGCTTCGAGTCGGCAAGGATCAACGATCATGGCAGGAACTAGAATGCTACCTGTTTGGAGAAATGCTCATCTGCGTCAAAGAGAAGCGGAATACGCTACCCCCAATCGTCACCGAAGATGGCAGGCAGCTGACAAGGTGTACATTGAAAGGATCCATACTCATCAAGAAGCATCTCAAAGAGGTGTACGTCCAGCCAGACGAGAACGTGTTGACCCTTAATCTTTCCGTGATTGAGCTGCCGACTTTTCATCTGTCCTTCAACGACCGGTCAGAGCTCGATACTTGGAGAAGAGCCCTTCTCGACCTTCAGAAACCAGATATCGTACCGCAGCCCCCCCACACCGAATACGAACAAGATTTGTCTGGGACCGACGATGAATTCGACCGACAGGGTCACGCTTTGCGACGAGTATCCTCGAATACGTCCTCATTCGGCGCCCATAAAAGTGGCACAACGGCCCCAACCGAATATTCATCTCACAAGGTCTTCACCGATTCCCAGCTACCGCCTTCTCTGCATGTATCTCTCGACATCGTTGTTGTAGTACCTGTGTCTTCTTCGATGCAAGGGCTCAAAATCAGGTTGCTAAAAGATACGCTGCGTTTTCTAGTCAACAATCTTGGAGAGCGTGATCGAATGGGCTTGGTAACCTTTGGATCAAGTCAAGGCAGCGTTCCCCTAGTGGGAATGACCACCAAAAAATGGGCTGGATGGGATAAGGTCCTTTCTTCAATTCGACCTATCGGTCAGAAGAGCTTGCGAGCCGATGTCGTTGAAGGCGCTAATGTCGCCATGGAACTGCTGATGCAGCGAAAGACCGCGAACCCTGTCTCCACGATCCTACTGATTAGTGACTCCTCAACGTCTGACTCTGAAAGCGTAAAGTTTGTTGTGCAAAGAGCTGAAGCTGCCAAGGTTGGCATATATTCTTTCGGCCTTGGTCTAACTCACAAACCGGATAGCATGATTGAGCTTTCTTCACGGACTAAAGCTTCGTTCACCTATGTTAAAGATTGGATGATGCTGAGGGAGTGTGCAGCAGGCTGCCTTGGGTCCTTGCAAACAATTTCACATTCCAATGCGAAGCTGAGATTGAAATTACCGGAGGGATCGCCCACAAAGTTTGTGAAGATCAGTGGCGCCGTGTCAACTACACGACGAGCTGCTGGTCGGGACGCAGAAGCGACACTCGGCGATTTACGATTTGGTGACAAACGAGATATTCTTGTCCAGCTTGTTATCGATCCCGATATGACTGCTCAAGATTACTTGCCACAGGACCATTGGGAGACTATCGTGTCGGGTCTCGCTGCCCTCGGTGGCACTCCCGAAGTTGATGATTCTCGAGTACATAGTGTGGAGGAAGTGCCTCTTTTACAGGCTGACCTCGCCTTCATTGACCCCTCTCTGGAAGACAGACCAACTCAGTTCTCACGGCCTTCACTCCTGACAGTCACTATGCTTCCATCTTCTCCTCGACTACGGCAGAACGGCCGGCCAATGACCCCTCCGATACCACCTCATCCTCACATTGTGCAAAGACGCATGGAGTTGTTGACCAGTGATATGCTCACACGTGCCTTAACGCTAGTTTCCAAGCAACAGCATGATCGTGCGCGGCATCTTCTGGCAGAAACCCGCACAATTCTCAAAGGTCTGGCCAAAGGAGGCCTCCCACCTCTGCCAGCGAACGCCCTCTCGGCCGGGAGCGGCTTATCCCAACGAAATACACCCCCAGCGCTGCCCAAACACTCCGGCTCTCCACGCAACACTTCTCCCATCACGCGATCAGAAAATGGGTCTGATGCTGGTACACCTGTCCCACGAGCTTCTGGAGCTCCGAGTTCTTCGATCGATCCTGTTATGATGAAAGCATTGGACTCTGATATCGAAGCCGCTCTCGAATGGATAAACCACCCAGCTGTGTTTTCGAGAGACTCGCGGAAAGCTGTTCTACAGGCAATTGGAATTATTTCCAGCCAAAGGGCCTATACATTCCGAAGCGCAACGGAGAAGATATGGGCGGAACGTATTGCTGGTATCCGGAGGCTTACTGAAGCGTCGAGGCACTGGCGAGAAGCGCACGATGATGCCTTGACTGAAGAACAGTAAATAAATGTTTGAATACGAGAAAGACGAGACCCACAGAATCAAAGACGATATCTAGGATCATGCCCCTGTACTATGAAGAAGCACGACGGTATGCCGCTAATAAACCAGCAATGCAAGGATTGCTTTGCGTTGCCATAGAAAATTGTGTACCAATTACTCAGGAGTTATACCAGAGTTTCCTGAATTGAACATGCTATTTTGTACGATCAACGAGTCGAAGGCAAGGACTGCGTTCCGGAAGTCTTGAATGTAGATCTCTTGGTGCTACATGTATAAACAATGGTGACTTCGCTTGATATAGTCGGACCTAGCCATCTCTGCTGAACGACACTTTGATATTTGCCTGGACGCATGTGACGCATCCATTGTCGATACCTAAGGCCCCACGGCCCTCTAGTGGGTAATACTCGGGATACTGACCCAAAGTTTGTGACGTTTGATTCATGCTATAATTTTTTGAGAAATTTCATGCGCTTCGCCTCTCATCAAATGTCCCTCTGTTCAAGTTATTTGTGTACATTCTAATGGTGTCTTGAACGAGATGACAGATGCAAACCATGCGTCTGACATAATCAAGCGGGATATCCTCGAAAAGGCGCAGCATCACGGCCTGCCTTTGACGATCGGAGAAAGTATCGTCCATGGCAGGGGCTCGGAGTTTCTCGAGGCCCTGGCCGAAGCCTCGTTCGAATACGATCTGACCGACCTCTGCTTACCACTTTACTTCAGCACTGCTGCCGACACATCACAAAGATGGATTCGTCGTGCCGCTCGATCTGGACCACTTGGCGATATCAAGCTTATTTCGTGTTTAGCTCGCGTTCTACCGTTCTTGCCCTACCTTCGTACAACCGTCAGTCATGTCCTGGGCAACAGCCAACTCCTCCAGGAAATTACGACCCTGACACCCACAACTTCTCTGCCGGATGATGACTCGCTCACCGCGCTTCTCACAGCTTTATTCAGACTTGTCTCCCTAGACCTGGACGCCTTTGGTGATCATGTCAGGCCTATATTTTTGTGTTCCCTTTTCACGCATCGATGTCGTCACATTCGTTCCTTGGCTATAGAATGCTTCTGCACAGTGATGCGCTTTGCTGATGGCCTCAATCAGGACCTTATGGTGAGGCACGTTGGTTCTGGAGACGTCAAAGCTCACTGGGAGGGCGTGGAGATCGATTACCGGCTTTTGAAGCTACATGAGGAACGGAGATGGGAACAGCTGAAGCAATCGGTGGCTGAACCAGTCATTCAGGCTTTCAACCGGGATGGCTTGGACCGATTTGACCACAGTAGAGATGTTGTTTCCAAGGTTGTGTCAATCGGAGGTATAATTGTTCCAAGATCACAAACTTCGCCACAACACCGGTCATCCTTCATTCAATTCAACACATCGAGTAGGAACCTCGGCAACGTCACCTCGACTTTGACTCAAGATCGGCCTACTCTTTTGGTAGGTCCACTAGGTGCTGGCAAGACGGCCGTTGTGCGAGAAGTTGCACGTCAAGTTGGCATGCTACCATCTCTTGTCACTCTTCACCTCAACGATCAAACGGACGCGAAAAGCTTGCTTGGCATTTACACATCCTCTCCGTCTGGCTTAGGGTTTTCGTGGCAACCTGGAGTTCTTGCAAAAGCCGTGCAAGAAGGGAGATGGATTTTGATCGAGGACATAGACCGTGCTCCGGCAGAAGTGATGGGCCTGCTGCGGCCGCTTGTCGAGAACAACGAGCTGTTCATACCGAGTCGGAAAGAGAAACTGAGACCAAGCAACGGCTTTCGAATCTTTGCTACAGTTCGCACATCTAAGGGGATGACCACGACGAGTGGACGCAGCGCTTTGCTCTCCAACCCAAGGCTGTGGAGTGTCGTCCAGATCACGCAATGTACTGATGAAGAAATCGGCATCCTTCTTGTTGAGCGCTTCCCTAGTCTTGCGCCTGTTCTGACTGGCATAATGTCGGCACATACGCAACTGGTAGACGTTTGTAGGTCAGAAACGACTCCTGTGGCGATTCAGGGCCGTCTTCCAAGCATCCGAGATCTCATAAAATGGTGTCGCCGACTAGACAAGCGCATGTTAGGAGGTCCACGTCGTCAAGCCAATACTATGCCCGACACATTTATGGTTGATATGCTCAAGGATGGGATCGATTGTTACTGTGGACATCTCGAAGACAGTGACCTTTTTGAAAACTTGACAACAGTAATGGCCAGGTGTTTGAATATTTCTGCTCATACAGCCAAGCATGCGACGAGGCACCAGAGTCCAGCATTACAAGAGCACAAATCTTCTTTGTGGATTGGAAGGTCATCTGTCCCTCGATCAAGTTCCGTTCGTTTACATTCTGCGAGATCACCGAAATTCGCGCTTACACGCAGAGTACGTCAGAATATGGAGGCTATCGTAGCTGCGATTAGCACCCACGAGCCTCTACTACTTGTTGGTGAGACAGGTGTGGGTAAGACATCGATTTTACAGTACATCGCAAGCTCGGTGGGACAAAGTCTGGCAGTGATCAACCTGTCCAACCAGAGTGAAGCATCAGATCTTCTTGGAGGTCTCAAACCCGTGACAACTCGATCGTTGATGGTGCCGCTCGTTGACGAATTCTACGATCTCTTCGACAAAACCTTTTCGGCCAATAAGAATGCTAGATTTCGGGACTCGGCTTCGAAAGCATTCGCAAAGCAACGGTGGCCAAGGCTTATTAGCCATTGGGAAGACGCCGTACAACTTGCATTGAAGTTGTTGCCAGCGTCTACAACTCGGCCAGAACTTGAGGAAGAACAAAGTACAAAACGACGGAAGCTTGAAAATCCTAAAAATGCAGTCCTCCACGAGAGGTGGTCGATGTTCTTGGTCAAAATCAATCGAATTAAGGCTCAAGTCCACCACAATGACCAGAACCAGATCTTCGCTTTCATAGAGAGCCGCTTGGTGCAAGCCGTGCGAACCGGTGGCTGGCTTTTGCTCGATGAAATTAACCTTGCAAGTTCGGAGACGCTGGATAATATATTGAGTCTCCTTCACCAAGGGGATGAAGATTCTCCATTTTTGATGCTTACAGAAGCTGGAAGCATTGAACGCATTAATGCCCACTCAAACTTCCGGATTTTTGCTGCCATGAATCCGGCAACGGATATTGGTAAAAAGGATCTACCTCCATCGATACGGGCACACTTCACTGAACTCTTCATAGATGCCGGAGACGGCGATCTCACCGATCTGACAGAAATCATACAAGCTTACCTCGGACCAGTCCTTGACCTTGATAGACAGGCAGGCCCTGATCTCGCAAAAGCATACCTCGCCATGAAGCAGCTCTGTGCGCAGCAAAGATTCACTGATGGTGCTGGAGACCTGCCTCATTTCAGTTTGCGTTCACTCACAAGAACGTTGCAATACGTGCAGAAGCATGGCGCTGTCCATGGCTTACGGCGGGCCATGTACGAGGGCATGCAGATGAGCTTTTTCACTCTCCTCGACCTGAAATCTCAGCTTGTCGCGCAAACTGCTATAGAACAGCACTTGATAACATCCAAGGAAGCGAAACGCTCGCTGCAATCACAGAAGCTAAAAGTCATGGGTGACAAGACAAATTCTGTTCCGTTTGAGCATTTTGCTATCACAAAAGGGCCGAATCCATCCGACGAGCAACCTCATTACATTATCACGCGTTCAGTAAGACGGAATTTGACTAATTTGGCACGAGCGGCCTCTATGCAATCGTTTCCTGTCCTGCTTCAGGGACCTACGTCGGCTGGCAAGACAAGTATGATCGAGTATCTTGCGAAGTACTCCGGTAACAAGTTTGTACGTATCAACAATCACGAGCATACGGACCTGCAAGAATACCTTGGCAACTACTCCTCTGGGGTCGATGGCAGGCTCGAATTTCAGGAAGGAGTACTTGTTCAAGCACTTCGCAAAGGGCATTGGATCGTGCTCGACGAGTTGAATCTTGCGCCAAGCGACGTGCTCGAGGCATTGAACAGATTGCTTGACGACAACCGTGAGCTTCTCATTCCAGAAACTCAAGAGATTGTTCGGCCACATCCCAATTTCATGCTCTTTGCAACGCAGAATCCTGCTGGTCTGTACGGCGGACGAAAAAGACTATCTAGAGCATTCCGAAATAGGTTTTTAGAAATCCACGTGGACGATATCCCTGAAGATGAGTTAGAGGTAATCTTGCAAGAACGCGCCCAGATTGCTCCATCCTTTTGCAAGCAAATAGTGCAAGTGTACAAAAGCCTGTCTTTGCAGCGGCAGTCTTCGCGTTTGTTCGAGGCTGGAAACAGTTTTGCCACATTGAGAGACCTTTTTCGATGGGCTTCCAGGCCGCTCGATGATCGTCATGCTTTGGCATGTCATGGCTATATGCTGCTCGGTGAACGTGTCAGAGACCCAATAGAAAAGGCAGTTGTCAAGACCACGATCGAAGATACACTGAAGGTCAAGCTCCACGAAGAAGCGATGTACAGCAACATGAGTGTTCCAGATAAGCTGAGGTTCGGTAGCAATATTACCTGGACTCGCGCAATGCGTAGATTGTTCGTTCTGGTCTCGACTGCTCTCAAGAACAATGAGCCTGTACTTCTTGTGGGCGAAACAGGTTGCGGCAAGACTCAGGTAGGTCAATGTATCGCAGAAGCATTTGGGAAGCCTTTGAGTATCTACAACGCTCATTCAAACACAGAAACTGGGGATTTGATTGGATCACAGAGGCCTGTCAGGCACAAGACTCAGCTAGCAGAAGCAGTTGTGGAAGGTCTGCACAACCTTGGCGAAACCTACGCGAACATGAGAGACACCAAGAGCATCGATGTCGACGATTTGATAGCTCAATTCAGAGACATGGACACTTCTGCCTTTGACAAAGACGCTGTAGCAAGAGTCAAGTACAGCATTGCAGCCTATCACTCACTATTTTCCTGGTGCGACGGTGCACTTGTTCGTGCAATGAAAGACGGTTCTCATTTTCTACTCGATGAGATCTCTTTGGCTGATGATTCTGTCCTCGAGCGCATGAACAGCCTCCTTGAACCAGGAAGGTCAATGCTGCTAGCTGAGAAGGGTACAGATGACAATTTTGTGGTTGCCAAACCTGGTTTCCAGTTTCTCGCAACTATGAATCCCGGTGGAGATTACGGGAAGCGAGAGTTGTCGGCCGCTCTTAGGAACCGCTTGACTGAGATTTGGGTACCTCCTCTATCTGATGATGAGGATGTGGTACCAATCGTCCGATCCAGGCTCCGGAACGTAGACCACGACCTGGCCGGCCCGATGGTCGACTTTGCGAAGTTCTTCCGGTCACGTATTCAGGGCATGACAACTGCAAATATACCGCTGCGGCTTCTCCTTAGTTGGGCTGATTTTGTGGCTTACAATAAATCCCTAGATCTCCAAGCCGCTATCGTTCATGGTGCCGCGTTGACATTTATTGATGGACTGGGAGCCAACCCTGCTGGACTTGCAAGCCAGTCTGCATATGAAACGACCAATGCCCGCGTTCAAAGTCTACAAGAGCTCGCAAGACTATTCAACATCGATGCTGGCACAATTTACCGCCGCTTACCACAATTTTGCGTGGCTGATGATCATGTACAAATTGGTGCGTTCCGGATACACCGGTCGATATCCGCCACGGCGGAAGAAGATTTTGTTTTCGAGGCACCCACTACCTTGACAAATGCAATACGAATAGTGCGTGCGTTGCAGGTAGACCGGCCACTCCTATTGGAAGGAAGCCCAGGTGTTGGCAAAACGGCCATCGTCGCCTCGCTTGCCCACTTGTGCGGCAAATCCTTGACACGCATCAACCTTTCCGATCAAACAGATCTCATGGATCTCTTCGGCGCCGACGCACCAACCGAAGGTGAGAGACTAGGAAATTTTGTTTGGCGAGACGGACCACTTCTGAAAGCCATGCAAAGAGGTGATTGGGTTCTGTTGGATGAGATGAATCTCGCGTCCCAATCTGTGCTTGAGGGCCTAAATGCTTGTCTTGACCATCGTAAAGAGGTATATATCGCTGAGCTGGACAAGACCTTCGACTGCCATCCGAATTTCACCCTTTTTGCAACACAAAACCCACACCACCAAGGTGGAGGAAGGAAAGGCCTCCCGGCATCCTTTGTCAACCGTTTCACTGTCGTGTACGCTGATGCATTCACGAAGGAGGATTTGGCACACATCTGTAGCCTCCGGTATCCGTCAGTACCTGCTGGGCAAGCCAGTATGATCGTATCTACCATAATGGAATGCCAGCTGCTCGCGTCACGAAGACATGAATTCGCAGATGGTGGTCCTTGGGAGCTGAACTTGAGGGATCTGAATCGATGGCTTACTCTATTTGCCCAATTCCCGTCTTTGAATCCTACTCTTCATTTCTCGGCCATCATTGCGGGTCGTTTTCGGAACAAACAAGCAAAATACGAAGCAAGAGCCCTTTGCCAGCGAATTTTTGGTGAAGACCCGAAGGAGACACTTTACTCTGACCTGAACAGCGACAGCCTTCAATTTGGGACAGTCTTCTGTGCAAGAAACCCTCTTAGGCAGTATCAATCCACCAACCTGTTAATAGAGGCCTCCCACTTGGCTGGAGCAAGGTCTCTTCTCACGGCTACAGAGCAGAATTGGCCGCTTATCCTCGTTGGCAGCTCGGGATGTGGCAAAACCGCGCTCATTAGGTCCCTAGCCGCGTTGAAAGGTAGCAAACTGGTCGAGTTCTCGATGAATGCTGATATAGACACGGCTGATTTGATCGGTGGCTATGAACAATTTGACCTCCAACGAGCTACTCATCACTTACATGTTGAACTTCAAAGCTTCTGTATGACCACACTTGCTCAGGCTGCCTCTGCGAACGAGGAAGATAAAATGAGCCAAACTCTGTCAGCAATTGAGCAACTACAAGATCAAAGCTTAGCCATCGACAAACTGCTTGAAATTGGACGCGTTTTTGCATCCTCCCATGCTTTCAATGGTAACTCGGAGTTAGAGCACATTCTTAATGGCCTTGAAAAGATTCAACAAATGGATGTGAACGACTCAACACGTTTCAACTGGAACGATGGCATCCTCATTGATGCACTTCAGTCTGGTTCTTGGCTTGTGCTTGATAACGCGAATATGTGCAATCCGTCTGTATTAGACCGTCTAAACTCATTGCTCGAGCCTAATGGCTGCCTTGTGTTGAGTGAGCACCATGGCATTGACGGCGCGGCACGCGTTATTCGACCCGCAAAAGATTTTCGAATCATTCTGACAATGGACCCAAAGAACGGTGAATTATCGCGAGCAATGAGGAATCGATCTTTAGAGATATACCTTGATACGGAGGTCTTCGATACTGATCGATTTGTCGCGCCTAAGTATCCATGCGCCTCGTCTGTGTCTCGACTACGGCAGTTGGTCCCATGCAAGAACTTTCCTAAATTGGAGAACGAAACCTATGAAGGATCAGAGCCTTGGATAGCTCGACTGACATATGAAGATCTCCAGCTCCTTGTTGATCAGGGAGCTAGGCAGGGCTTCGAGGTTGTTGAAGAGGAGGCAAAGCTCTCATTGACTGAGGACTGGGTTGGAAAATGCGTTAATGCCGAACTGCAATTTGATATCAAGTCTCAAGGGTTGAATCTGTCACGTCCTAGATGCTGGCCTTCCATGATCGCAGTGAACGAGCCGCTGGTGCAGTATCTATCTGTTCCAGACAATCAAGAGTTGGTCATCCATGGAACAAGAACGCAACTGCTTGTTAAGGTATTGCTTCGCTGCTTGAGCTTCCTGGGAAAGATTGCGCAGGACAAAGATAATTCTAGGCCGCAATCTTGGATCGCAAGAACGAGTCCACAAATTGCTCAGTCACGAAGAGGGACTAATCTGCCAATTCCAGCATACTCATTTTTGCACGACCTTGGATTCTTTGTCTTATCCTGGATGAAGCAGATGGATTATAGAGCCACGACGGAAGACATCTTCAAGCTCAAGAAAGATATCACAATGTTTTTGTACGATATGATGACCTTTTTCAAACAAAACAACATAAAACACAGCGATATTCAAGCACACGTCCGGATTGCACACGAACTGACAGAGCGTGTCAAAGATATGAGGCCCGACCTTGCCCACAACTTTTCTGATGTGGTGAGTAAACTAGGTAATTCATATAAGCTCAAAAGTGGTCAAAGCCTCCAGAGGATGTGGCCGATCTGGAAGGCAGATTCTGCTTCGACCGAAGACTTGCTGAATAACCGACGTTCAATGGAAGAGCTAGTCAAGGATTTCGATGAGCTTTCGAGCAGTCTACCTTACCCAAGACTCGAGCTCGCACCTGTACGCCTGAAGTTGCTCGCTGCCCTCAGGCAAAGTGTATCTGCCAATGATAGCATGACACTCCTCCCTGGGTTGGTCCAAGCTGTGGGTGAACTGGCTGAAGGCAAGATGTCGCGGCCTTTGAGTCAAGGCCATTTTGCTGATCTTTTCGATACCCTTGCATACAAGGCTCGCCTCAAAGGAAGTCAACTACCACCTGTTTTTGAGCATGTTTGGACCTTGTTCGGAAACTTGCATCCGGACTTGAGTCTTGTCTCCCACGAACAATCGACAAAACCAATGCACCTCCTGAGCAGGTTGGCTGATCCTTCTCTAATTAAAGACAGCACCAGGTCCACGAAGTACTTGCCACCAGGAGACGTTGGATTGCGACTTTTCGCCGAGAAGTTGCATACAATGTACGACCAGCCGCTCAATCAATTCGTCTATGCCCAGGAGGAATTTGCTGAACTGCTCAAGGCTTGTGCCAGCATGAGTGGACATATGTTGTCTAACAACCTGACGGATATCGCACAAATTACACAAAATCTCGTCCGCTTCGTCTTGCTTTCGCACTCCGACCTCCTCAGTGCTGAATCGAGGAAGAGATGCTCACATGAAACCGTAGATGATGATGGACTTCTCGAAATTGCCGGGGAAGCAAGATCTTACGCTGAGCTCAAAGGCCTCAAGTCACTTAGTACTGATCTTGGACGGCTCCACCTCGCCTCCCTATACCTGCGAAGAGACTCTAGCTCTCATCCAGATGCCTATCAAAATTGTGGCAAAGGCTTGCTTGTCCTATCTGTCACATGCTTACGATTATTTGTACCTGACAAAATCTTCGATCCTGCCGCATATCCCTCACTTGTCCATGAACGTCACAAAAAGCGAGAGCAGGAGCTCATGTCACAAATGGATGTTTGGCGAGAGTTTCAAAGAGATCTCAGTGGAGCAGACACGAGTTTGATACTGCGAATTCTAGAGGTGGACTTGACAGCGCTGGGGACAGTGCCTCCGCTTCCGGCTGTGTTTAGACCAGAAGAATCTCACCTCAATGCACTGCAAGGTGAGTTTTCTAACGTGCTAAGAGGCGTTGTCAACACTGATATCATCGCGCGAATCTGCGGTGACTCCGTACGAGAAGTCGACAGCAATGCCGACTTACTGCTGAATAAACTCAGGACTTGCATACAGAGGCTTGCGCACTGCGATCGAGCATATGACGACTTTGTTAAGCCGATCTCGGGTCTCTTGTATGCGATGGCGCTCGCAGTTCGGTTGCTGGTCTATGGCGTCACTCAAGAGGACGTCGAAAATGGGTCTCACCGGCTTTCACCATATGCAAACCAGCCTACAATCAGTCTTCACAAAGAACGGCTTAAACTCAGAGCTACAACGCCATCCAGCGATCTCATGGTGCCACATACGACACAAAACCAATATGAAGAAGTTGACAGTATTCGGACGCCTTATCTCTACTCGCAGCTCAAGCAACTGAAGCTCAATCTGGTCATTGCCAAGCCTGACGCAGAAATCCGGAATCAACTTCTTGCCCAAGTAGTTGGCACAATTGATAAATACTACTATCTCTGGAGACAGAAGCTTAAAAAAGATGAAACGGAGGCAGAGAAGCAGTCAAGGTACTACAGTTACCGTGGAGACAACAACGAAAACGAGGCAAGCGAGGATGAAGTACTTGGCATGTTTCCCAGATACGATGAAGAAACCGTGCCTGGGAAAATCAATGGACAGAAATGTGCGTTTGGCAATGGTGAACCTGAGCTGATCGATGGGGCCGACATACCTGTTGGAACGGCCATCGACGTTCGCAAAAGTGCTGTCAAGCTCGCAAAGTTTCACCGGGAGCTCTTCCGGGATATCGATGCGCAAGTGCTTATGGGGGACACGATATGTTCGGATTTCCACATCCACGACGGAAGTCACACTGGCTTTTCAGCTTCTGAGATTGTATCACCAGTCACTATGCCGGCACTTTTCCTCAAGCTACAAGAGCGTAGCGCCTCGTTCTCGAGTGGGTCTCACAAGGCACTCAACATCTACGCCGACAATGACAGCGTGGAGGTTGGTAAGCTTTTCGAACTTACGACGCAGACGGAAAAACGGTTCAGGCAGATTGCTGAACGTTGGCCGGAGCATACCGTTCCGGCTGATGTGTTGGCTTTTTGTCATCAGGTGATGGCTTTGAGGTTGAATGATCCTATCGCCAAACTGTTGACAAAGTCAGAAAAGTTGCTTGAGCATGTGGTACAGTGGCAGGCTGTCGCCAGCTCGGAGTGGTCGGTGGCCAATATCATCGAGTCACTTACAAATCTGATTATTCACTGGCGACGACTCGAGCTGAGTTCGTGGTCACGACTGCTTGATCTTGAAGACGAGAAGCAGCAGGAGGATGTCGATGCGTGGTATTTCATCGCATATGAAGCTATAATCAACAATTCTCTATCACTTCTCCAGAGTACGACAAGGAACCAATCTCATGAGAGCTTAAAAGATTATCCACAGAAGCTTGCTATAACATTGGAAGACTACTTGAGAAATACCACGATTGGCCAATTTTCAGGAAGACTTGAACTTCTCGCCGTCCTTGCCAGCACTCTGAAGGCGTGTGGGGAGAGCCTAGTACAACAGAAGAGGTATGAGCCCAGCCAGAGAACTGCAAGCACGGCTGGCGAGAAACATGCCGACCACGCAACTGAACACATATATGGAAGTTACGATGAAGCCTTGCGCGAAGAAGGTCATAATGACCGCGATGTGTCAATGGACGACTTGCAACCCGAAAAGCACCGTCCCGGCCATGAAGTTCTGAAAATCTCCGATACAGTCAGTAATGTTGTCGATCACTACAGAAGGTATCTGCCACAAGTGTCGAAGACTCTGAAAGATGGACGATTAGCGCTTGAGAAGAACATTCAGGAACAGATAAAGCTCGCAAGCTGGAAGGATACCAATATTACAGCACTGCGCGAGAGTGCCCGGAGATCTCATTATAAGTTATTCAAGATCGTCAAGAAATATCGAGCTCTGCTAGCCCAGCCAATGACCAATTTTTCGGCAGCCTCCACAGGAGTGATCAAGGCTACATTAACATCTTCTAGGTCAGACGTGCTGGAGCTATTGCCAGAGAACATTCAAAAGCACATTCAAAACTGTTCAACGGCACTAGATCGATGGGAGGAGCGTCCACAGCGATTGAAGGATCCAATTACCGGAGGCCAAATGATGAAGCACTTCTATTCAAAAAGCCGGCCTAGTTTTTCAGCCTCGTTAGAGCTCGATAATTGGCTGGAGAACATCAGTTCTTCAGCACAAGAACTCCGAAAAGCAACACCGTCTATTCTGACAGAGGATAACACCAGTTTAGTCCGCGATCTCAAGCAACGCAAACGACGTCTTCTAGCAGACACATTGAAAGACATTGCCAGCATGGGTATCAGGCGTAATTTAGGCACTACAGAACTTGCGACCCAGAGCACAACTTCAACTTTGCTTGCGAGAGTACCATTAATTGTTCCCACCATCGAATCAAGCCTTGCTCAAGAGGCGAACGAAGCATTTCACGAACTTCTCGATATTGCCCCACAAGCTCGCGAAGCCGCCCTTGAGCATTCAGCTGAAGTGACTGATGGAGAGACAAGGAGAGCGTTAGGCTATCTGGAAGGCTTGCTCAACCTTGCAGTCAAGCAAAGATCGGATTTTGGAATGTTGCAGACACAGGTGCAGGGATTCTGTGCCCTGGTTGAACCACTGAATAACCTACAAAGAAACACAGACGCTGTCGAGCGTCCAAGCAATCGAGACCTGATGCAGTATGCTGAGCTCGCTGATAAGGCCAACTGGGTGCCATCGTTGCTTGACGTCTATGCAGACATTATTGATTTCCAAAGCAAACACGCTTCTCTCAAGACGCACGGCATCTCAGCAGCTCTACGTCAGTACAGCTTGACTTTGAGAGAGCAATTTGAAGCATACGAAAATATGCCATCTCTTCCAGCCAATCTAACAACCTTGCCAGCTAGAGAGCTGATGAGCCATGCCGAGGATACACTAGGAAAACTTAGAGAAGAGCTTTTGGTCTGGCAAGCACAAGAGCCCCTGATTGAATATGTCTGTATTGGACTCGGAAGCTGGATGCAATTCGATTCTCCGAAAACAAGACAAACCAATGATTATCCTGATTTCGACCTCAAGGCCCTCGATGCGAATGTTCAAAATCTCCTCAACATGCTTTTTGTCGCATTGCAGCAAAGCGCCGAAACCCTGAAAGCTTTACCAACTTCTGTCGAAGATCACGCCTGGCTCGTGAAGTCTTCGCAGCTGTACCACAAGGCTTTGGCCAGTTTGAACCTCGAAGTTTTATGTGAAACACTTACAGCCCTCTGCCAAAGATTCGACAGCCCAAGAGACGAGGCGCTCCAATCGGCTGTGTCCGTCATCGTCATCGCTGTACCGCTCTTGTTACAATTTCAAGCCATCTTAAAGGACATCCAAATGCGCATGCTGTATCTGCATTATCAGACTTGTCGCTCAGCAGTTTTCCTTGGCAGGACATTCGTGAGCTTGGCAAAGGAAGGTTTCTGCTCCCCAAGTGAAGCATCAGACAGCCAGGAGCAATCAGGAAAAGTAGAGCAAGGCACTGGCCTTGGTGAAGGCGAAGCTGCTCAGGACATTAGCAATGACATCAACAGTGATGAAGATCTGACTGAGCTTGCGCAAGAAAGCGCTGAGAGAGGAGACGAAAGTGGAGAGATGGACAAGAACAAGAATGCGGTTGATATGGGGGCTGAGGATCTTGAAGGCGAGATGGACAGTGGTGATGAGCATGTGTCAGGCGAAGAGGATGCGGATGAGGGTGACAGCAGTCGAGAGGAAGATGTCGATGAAGAGACAGGAAGCGTAGATGACCTCGACCCTAACGCTGTTGATGAAAAGATGTGGGACAACATGCAAAAAGATGCTGAGAACGAGAAGGAAACGAAAAGTCAAAAGGCTCAAGGACAGCCGACTGACGATCAGGCGGCCTCCGACGAAAAGGCGGAGAACGAACGACCAGAAGAAGACACCCAAGCCGATCACATCGAAAGAGATGAGGTTGATATGGATGGTGATCAAAAAGCGGAAGCGGAAGACTTGGATCCACATCTTGATGAAGAAGCCGCACTTGACTTACCTGAAGATGTACAATTGAACGGCGACGGTGCGATGGAAGACGAAAATTCCGATACTGACATGGACGATGTATCTGATGCTGGTCAAGCAGGTCAGTCCGAGATCGAGGATGCAAGTGAGCTACCGGATGAAGAAAAGTTCGATGACAGCATTGACTCGGACCGGCAAGACGCGAATGATAGTGAAACAGATGCTGCGGAACAAGATGGTCGAACAAAAGATGAAGAATTAGCAGCGGATCAGAACTTGGAGCAAGACGAAGTCGACAGTGGTAGACATGACATGCGAGAAGACGACAACATGTCAAATATGCAAGATCAAGTTGGCGACGCTGGCCTAGGAAGCATGAATCAGCCTGACTGCGAAACAGGTCCGGATGACCGTGTACCTCAAGTTAACGATGCCTCGGAAGCAGCAGAGCAGGAAAAGACCTCGCAACAGGGGGCAAGATCTGGTGCTCAGGAACAAGCTGGAACAAGTGACGGCCTGGTTGAGCAGGGGGTAGGTCGCAAAGAAGAAGGTCAGGAAAATCGGAGTCAGGCTTTGCAAAAACTTGCAGATGTGCTTGAGAGATACCATCAACGACGAGAAATTTTCACTGCCGACGAAGATCGTCAGCAGGGTCAAGCAAATCAGGACATTGATATGGCGGATGCCGACTTTGAACATCTGGGCAACGAAAATGATTCTGGTGAAGCACAAGCGCTTGGAACTACTCAGCGAGAAACCAAACAGAAATTGGACGAGAGCAGAGCCATTGAAGATTCAAATGCCGGAATAGATGACAATGCTTCAATGCCGCAGGATGCTGAAGGGGAGAAATCGATCGTCGAGCAAGAATCTTTGGCACAAAAGATGAGCCGTATGCAAGCAGAGCGCGAGGAAGAACGCGACCTTGACCACAGAAATGGCCTCGTGCCTGATGCCGCTCTTCCAATTTCTACGCAAGCCAAGTCGGTCGAACAAAGTATGATCCAAGTGGAAGAGGAAGCTCTTGAAGCTCCATCAGACGCGGCCAGGAAAGACACCACACTTATGGACGTTGGACTACATCCAAAGACGACCTCAATCGCTGATGCTCAACAGCTGTGGTCACTCACGACCAACAAGACACAGTCATTGTCGCTTATGCTTACGGAACAGCTTCGCCTGATCTTGCAGCCGACCACTGCCACAAAACTTCGAGGAGATTTCCGCACTGGTAAACGTCTCAACATACGTCGAATCATACCCTATATTGCTTCTGGATATAAGCGAGACAAGATCTGGATGCGACGTTCGATACCAAGCAAGCGTAACTACCAGGTCATGCTCGCAATGGACGACTCGAAATCAATGGCAGAATCAGGCGCAGATATTCTCGCTCTCGAAACGCTTTGCATGCTCAGTCGAAGCCTCAGTATGCTGGAAGTCGGAGAACTGAGCATAGTTGCATTTGGCAAAGATTACAACAATTCGACGAGTGGGCACAGTCCTAAGGCAGTCAAAGTCGCTCACCCGTTCTCCACGCCTTTCTCACCCAGCACATCCGGACCCGAGACGTTCAGCAACTTTAGCTTCGATCAGACAGGCACAAACATACGAGCTCTGCTCAGTGAGAGCATATCATTGTTCAAAGACGCGCGTCTGAAATCATCGGCAAGAGAAGCTGCAGATCTCTGGCAGCTCCAGATTATCATCTCCGATGGACACATTGGGTCTGATGCCGACGATACAGTAAGACGACTGGTCCGCAAAGCACGCGAGGAGAAAATCATGAGTGTCTTTGTCATTGTTGACAACAGCGAGGAGAGTATAGTTGATCTGAGGGAAGTGGTCTTTGAGAAGGGGGAGAACGGAGATGACCCGCAAGTCAAGACGAAGAGGTATCTTGAAGGGTTTCCGTTTCAGTACTACGTCGTCGTTCGGGAAGTCAGAGATCTGCCAGGAGTATTGAGCAGAGTACTGAAGGGATGGTTTGAGAGTGTTGTTGAGCAGGGCTGACGTTGAACGTCAAGGACTCTGTGGGCAAATCTCATAGTAATTTGACGCTACTTTTAAGCTTCTTGCTTGCTGAAAACTGGTTGTCCTGTCCTGCCTGCCCACAATTTTCCTACGCAGCAGCGGGCCCAGGAATGAAAATTGCATCCTTTGTAATCAGCAGACCAAACTTTGAGAAGCAGAATTTCATGACTCAGCAGGCTCACTTTGGTCATGGCGTTCGACTTGCATAAGAATGGGGGTTTATATCGTAGTTGGGGAAATACTAGCATCGCTATGCGAAACGAGCCCCTAACTTATGGGGATCGTGACACTGCCTCGCCAAGACGCTCTAAGCTTTCGCTAGGCTTCTCCATCAACTTCAAGTTCCTCTTCTGCGAAAGGGTTACAACGATCTTGCCAAGCTATTGAATTATGCACAACCAATCACTGAAGATTCGCTAGCTCGTCGAGGCAGATGTCCTCTGCAACTTCAGTGCTAGGCGATGTTCCAGAAGACGGCAAAGGTGGGATGACCGTATAGCGAATTCACGGGTCGGTTGTTGTTCGTATTTGGCAAAGTGTTCATCGACAGGGGATTACAGTCATTCGCCGAGATACAGGCCTCAGCTTAGCACTCCTCAACTTTAGAGTGTCTGCTTGTAATAATGGCTAGTACAGGAGCTGGCTCAAATTGGAGACATGCCTTCTCCAGATCCACGCTCGCGCCAAGACAGCGACGCTTTTCAGGTTCGACCATGAGTCTACAGAACCGATTGCCAGCGGCATTCTACAGAGGAGGCACCTCTCGAGCAGTCATATTTCAGCCGAAAGATCTTCCTGAGGACAAGACAAAATGGAATGCTATTTTCCTTGGAGTGCTAGGCAGTCCAGACCGATATGGTCGGCAGCTAGATGGTCTCGGGGGCGGAGTTTCCAGCCTTTCGAAAATCTGTATCGTCGGGCCCTCGGACCATCCTCAGGCAGACGTTGATTACACATTCGCTGCGGTCGGGGTGAAGGATTCCGAAGTTGATTTTTCTAGCAACTGTGGCAACATGAGCAGTGCTATTGGACCCTTTGCCGTTGACTCGGGGCTAGTCAGCGTTGGTCCAGGATCGCATGAATCTGTGACGGTGAGAATGCTCAATACCAACACAGGCAAGCTCATCAATTCGAGCTTTCCCGCCCAAGACGGCGAGGCGAGTGCTTACGGCGATTTCGAGATTGATGGCGTCTCCGGGAAGGCCGCACGAGTTCAACTCGATTTTGTGGATCCTGCTGGATCCAAGACAGGTAAGCTACTGCCTACTGGAAGTGTAGTGGACGAGTTCGATGGAGTGCGCACGACATGTGTCGATGTCGGAAATCCATGTTGTTTTGTGCAAGCGACTTCATTTGGTGTTCCTGGCGATCTCAAGCCAGATGAGATTGAGAACCACCCGACGCTGCTGAATCAGCTTGATTCAGTCAGGAGACAAGCAGGCGTCAAGATGGGTTTGGCAAAGACGGTGTCAGAAGTGCCGGGGAGCATACCGAAGATATGTATGGTCTCCACCTCCTCTCCTGATAAGGGTTCGGATGTAATTGTGCGTGCGATCTCGGTCGGGCAGCCTCATAGAGCTGTACCTATCACTGTTGCGCTTTCCACGGCTGCCGCAGCAAAAATGTCAGGATCTGTTGTCAACGAATGTGTCTCAGAAAATCCCGTCGATCCCGTCGGCCTTACTCTTGGACATGCGAGTGGGAAGTTGACCGTTCAGGCCACGTTTAGCGAGGAGGGGGATCTTGAGTCCGCCACTGTATTTAGGACGGCAAGACGGTTGATGGAAGGCACTGTGTATTGGAAGTGAACATTTCTCGGGCGAAAGTAGAATCAGCGACTTTCTGCTGCCTCCAGAATCTCGGGCGATAGAGGCTGGCCCATTAACTTATGAGGACGGTGGCAAGGGAGGAGTTCCACTTCAAATTAGTCACAGAAGCATTATACCTGGTCCCGATGTTGTCCATTTTATACGTCTTGGGCGGTTGCCAGAAGGAGTCCTTACTTGCTCAAATTGTATATCTAAATCAGGGCTCAGGGTCGGTCCGTCTCCGCCTATCTCTGGATGCCTGAACTGACGCCGCCTGCTGCTAATATGCAGAGGGTGCGGAAATAGCGCAGTTTTCAATTTCAATCCGCGAAGATCGAAGATTGGAATAATCCCAGGAAAGAACGAGTGGTGCTTGCCAGAGGGATGTAGACGTCTCGGCATACTTGCCTCGAGCGGAGCTCTGGCCACGGTCCCTTTTCTTAGCGGCTTGGGTGAACCCTGAGGGGCGCCTGTGGCGTACGAATGAATTCACTTTACCTTACTGGGCAAGCAATTTTTTGCTTGTAACCCAGCGCCCATTCGTGCAGTTACATAATCAATAGACGAGATTCTGCTCCCATGTTGCAAAGCTTTGTTTGGCACATTCCATTGAAGGAATCCTACTGGAGTTAATGCGAGTTGTGATTGAGGCTTTATCGATTTCCCAGACCGCCACGGCTTAATCCACATCCACCATGTCCAAAGAATCCCTCCCAACAGAAAGCCTCATACCAAGTTCTGATATCAATGTCGCCGCTGCGTTACGTGCGCAATATGCGATTGAGACACCTAAAGCGCCGCGCAGACGACACAAGAAATTGACTCGACAAGAAGCTGAAGTGCCGCTCGTTGATGATACCACAGTTTTGCCGCTTCACTCAAAGAAGACCGCAAGGCTACGGAAACGACAATATCAGAAGTCACATAGTGCTGCCACTAGACCTAGCAAATTGCATCTGCTCGACCTTCCCAGTGAGATTCTCACGGAGATTCTAGGCTGGTTGCAAGTGGCCGATGCCTTCCGGTTGATGCGGACTTCTCACGCGTTGAAAAGTTTTGTCGAGGATCATGAGAAAGTGCTCGCCAGACAAATGATTAGGACGCGGTACTACGTCTTATGGCGATGCTTTCCCCTTCCTGTGCCGCTTGGAGATGTGCCTAACGAATTCCATGCAGCGCTCTTGAGCGAGCGGCGACTGAATTCTTTGAATCTGCATCGCAAGTCATATCAGCAGCATATTGAGATGATCGATCCGCATCAAGTTTGCACATGCTTGACTTGTGTTTTTGCGTGGAACAATTTGTGCCTGCTTATCGACCTTCACCACTGGCAGAAATACCTTGATCGGCGAGAACCTATCCCGATGATCCCTCGTGGAACAAATCCTCCGTGGAACCAGAATCTACTCCTTGGGAATGCGGACATTGTTCGAAAGGCTATGCGAAGCCCGCTACACTATGCTGCAATTCTAGAGAAGCACCTCTCCACCATCACAAGTACAATTTTGCGTTCGACGCGATGGAAAAGGAAAGCATCAGCAGCGAAGCTCCGACTGTACCGCATGACAGACTCTGATGTTGCATCAGGAACAGACGCGTTCCTTGACCGGAAAGGACCTCACTCTTTCGACCCTCCCTTCCACCGTGACAACTACTACTCGATCGAAGCTTATGTTCCGAATCGTAAGTTCGGAGATGACGGAAAGTGGCACTACTACGCTCTGCCTCCGATACAGCATGAAAAGGACTTGGAATTCCTTCGAGCACACCACAATTCCACACGACCTGCAGAGCAGGGAAAGCTGCCAATGCAAGCTCAAACACATAATCACGAGACCAAATTGTCGCACAGTCACTCAGATGCACAGCAGTTTCAGACTTTAGAGAGCTAGACATAAATTTTTTGACTACCTATCATTAGCTACAAATGATCTCTCTCTGTTACATTAAGTAGACGGGAAGGATGAAACCGCTCTCATAACTAATAGTTAATGCCCTTCAGGAACTTCAAGATCCTTTCCGAAAGTGCTTCGGTTTGAGACACTACCAAGAAGTGGCCGCCGTCCCACTCTTCAACTTCTGCATTACGCAAGTCCTTCTTGAACGCTTCCGGATGGCCAAAGATGACATCATTCTTGCCCCAGACTGCCAGCAACGGCACCTGTGAGTTGCGGAAATACTCCTGGAACTTCGGGTAGAGCTCTACATTTGATCCGTAACTCTTGAAAAGGTCAAGCTGGATCTTATGTTGTCCTGGACGCTCGAGGAGAGCGGCATCCAAACTCCAGAACGCTGGATCAATGATCTCAGGATGAGGCTCACCATCCACATATTGGTTTTTGGTAGCCTGGTAGTTCAGGATGAAGTCGTCGATGGCGTTTCGAAGGTCCTTCTCTTCCTGGGTGCCTGGTGATGTTGCCCACAGCTTCTTCAGGGGATCCCAGAACGGAAGCAGACCCTCTTCATATGCGTTACCGTTCTGGCTGATAATAGCTTTGACTGCCTGAGGGCGTTCAAGGGCAAGTCGAAGACCCGTTGGGGCACCGTAATCGAAAATGTATACGGCGAATTCCTTGATATCAACCTTGTCGAGGAACTCCGCCACTACCGATTCAATGTTCGCAAAGGTATACTCGTAGTTGAGGCTGTCTGGTATTTCGGTAAAGCCGAAGCCGGGTAGATCTGGTGCTGTCACACGGTATCCATTCGAGGCAAGAATGGGCATGAGCCTCGAGAATTGGGTGGATGAGGATGGAAATCCATGAAGCAAGAGGATGTTATGACCATCAGCCGGACCTGCAGATCGATAGAAGACCTTGATGCCGTTGGACAGTAGTGTCCATGCAGTGGTGACGATGCTTAATGCCATCTCTCGGTTGTGCAGAAGAAGTTTCAACTGTTGATGTGTAGTTCTTGGTCAAGTAGAGGCTATTCGTCGTTTGTGTGTGTGTGTGTGTGTGTGTGTGTGAGGTTGCCTTTCAAACTCGTTCATCGATCACATCTTTATACCATTCCCGAGCTTCCTCAAAAGCTCTTGAGGCAGGACGTGTGGACGTCTCATCGACACGTTTTGTCATAACCGGAAGCTTGTCTATCAACCTTGAGCAGTGATGACTAACACGAGCGGCTGTTTGCTGTTTGTTGACCTCGAAAGGTATGTTATAGCTATTTTGGCTTTCTCCAATAGTTTAGTTAATAGCAGCCATGCAACTCAAGTCCGCCGGCTGAAGGCTGGTGAGGCTGCTTTTGCAAAGTCCTAAGACTAGCCACAACTTCTTTCCCGTTTCGTCATGTGGAGCAGTCGAAGACATCGCCCATTGGCAGAGTTAACTTTATGATCTTATTCATCCTCCGCATCACGCTGGCTTCGGCATGCATTGTCCGCGACCCGCAAAAACCGGTGTTGACGTGATCGTTCAAAAGCACTGTGCTGTCAAAGTGTTTGGCGCAAGTGGAGGATTGACGTCGTCCGACAGATAGACATGTGATGCGATGTTCCTGATGACAGCATCACATGGGTGGGCATCGCAGTGTCACGCGAATGAATGCTTCGCGTTTTCGAAGCTCTTTTGATCAAATTCAGTATGCTTGCTGCTGGCAAATGATTTTCTTGATACAGCTTGCCATCACTGAACCTACATGGTTTGCAGATGAAGAGCGGGACGTCCAGCAACGCTCTTCAAAATTATCGGGCAAGCGATTAACCTCTTATGAGCACCGTCGCACCAATCGATATTTTGATAGACAAAGTCGGATAGTTCAATGACAATCGATAACACTATGCCAACCTCCAATGAAGTCAGGCGTTGAATGTGTGTTGGAGGTAGCCTCTACTATCGGGCTGCTAACCCTATTTGGAAGGCTTCGACCGTTCCCATTCGCTTCGCTACAGCCTTTTCGTCCTCCTGAAATGCGGTGGCATGTTACAAGCGAGGGAACCCAGACATGGGTGGAAAGTTTGACAAACTGATCTGCAAGCTTCTGGAAAATATTCTAATGCCATCTTCGATCAAATGATTGCCGCGACGCATGCTACGGCCGTGAGCTCGCGGGACCTGCCTGTATGCTCTGATCTACATTTAGGCCACAATAGAGGTGCGCGGCCTTAAAGCAACTGCTACCCTCGCTACCAAATCAAACTCTTCGCACCTTCGATGATCGACAAAAGCACCTGGTTTGGCAACTAAGCTAGACCCTGACCCCACAGGTCATGGGTCGCTGACACAAGCTTTTGCCTTTTCCGTGGCAACTCGATGGCATTTCTATAGCCAGAGCAGCTATAAAGGCATAACGAGTAGCAAGCAATGGCATTGGGTATGCCATATATAAAAGACCTATTTGCACATGCAGCAACTAATACGTCCAATACAATAACATGCAACGGCTTCGGAGATCGAACAGGCTCCGGAGCCAATCTTCCTCGACTAACAAGACTCTGCAACAAATCAACGCAAGACAGCAAAAGGCTAGAATATCTCGACACGTAGAGAAGTCCAAACATAACAGTCCGCAAACCAGAGCCATGCACAGAGTTCATTCTGAGCAGGATAAACAAGGCGACCAGTCCCTGGGATCGACTTCGACCTCAGAGCAGAGATTGACCGCTCCGCGCAAGCGAAAGTCCAAACGCAAAAGTCGTCCGTCAGATCGCCTGCGGGCTGATGGCGATAGCGTGGGCAGCCCACCGCACGACATGAGAAGCAACAACGATAACTTGGACCAAGCAGAAACTCGTCATCACGGTGAAAGCGAGTCTTCTGCCGATGTATCTGCTTCTCGCTCTCCTGAAAGACGAAAGGATTCCGAGGCCGTTCAACTGTACATAGATTGGCTGTGTGAACAGGAGTTTTCCGTAGAACATGATGCTGATGCCGAAGGACGACTTGATGATCAGCTCTCTTGTACTCGTCCGGAGGCAAACCTTCCCAAAGTCTTTGGTGTTGATCACGATTCTTCGGCATAGCGGCGGAGCAAATATGGAAGTGGAGATGAATGGTATTTTGTGAGCTGTCGAGCGCAATGTTTAGGCCACACTCGTAAAGATATCCTGGGTAATAACCTCACCAAGTTCTGGGAATGCGGTTCGTCGACCAACGAATGCGGATGTAATTGACCAGACCAGTAACGAGAGCGGCAATAAGGCAGGTTCTGCAAATGATGCGGAATCGGGCTCCATGTTTTTCACCAGCCTGGTATTAACCTGTTGCTCCTTCCTTTCTCCTCGTCGACTACCTTTCGCGCACCCTCGGCGCCTACTACGGGCAGCTTCTCTACCCTACTTTCCTGGCCTTGCTCCTTTGTCTTGAAAGAGTCTGGCACATACTTCGGATCAAGCAGACCAACCTGCATGAGCACACTCGCCTGATCCCAATGAATGTTTTCTGCGCAAATCTTTCCTCCCCTTATTGCTACGATCACGACGACTGCAATCTCAACCTCCTTCCCAGTTGGCGGAATTCCAGGGAGCAGCCAATTGATCTCTGTATTGTGCGTAAAAGATATCAGTACTTCATCCACAAGCCGATCAGTCCCAACTGTACGAGAAAGTAGCTTTGTCTTGAAGTCTGCAGGTCGCTGTTGAAAGAACTCTGAGTAGAACCTTCTTAGATGCTTCTTACCGACGCCGCCTGTCATGGTGGGAACGTGGTCCACGCTAGCATCTGAAGTCATGGTTTTCATGAGCTCCTCGACATCGTCTGACTCCGTGTTCTGTTCGTCTCGAACATGGGTGTGATAGTCCCAGACCGCTTCTAGGTCCTCCTGGATGTCAAATCCCCGTCGCAGGGTCGTTATCGTCCTTGACCAGGCTACACGGGCGGCTGCTTTATCGTATTCGTCGAGATCCGACTCTGCGAATCCCGACTGCGTGTCTGGGTACCGGAAGTTACGTTGATGCCGAGTACCAAATCTCTGCGAGCCTGCGAGATGTATAAGGAGGTTGAGAGACGGTGGGAAGTTTGCTGAGGTCTTGGGCATGTAAGGTGGATAGTAGGCGACTACAGCGCATAGTTTTGGGGCAGGTCTCATGACAGACTCCAGGACCAGAGCTGCTGCGTCACCATATGCTGTAAGGAGCTCTGGCTTAGCATTTTACCCATATTAAGAGAAAGCTGGGTCAAGTAAAGCTGCGAAATACAAACTTGCTACTTACCGACAATGGCATATGTCTCTCCAAGCTCGAGCGGATCAGCAAGGTGCTGCAGTTGTCTTTGATAAGCTGTGTGGTTACCGTCGTACGGAAGATACCATATCTGATAACCCTCTTCCCGAAAGTGGGCTAAGATCTCCTCGTCAAAATCCTCTGTATCGCTGGTGATGACCAGGCGAGGCTGAACAGTTTGCCAGTTAAAGCTTAGGTTCTGCGTCCCCGTCGTTGTGCTTCCATTTTTGTTTGTAAAGCTTCGGCGGATGCGAGTCTGAGATCCTATATTGCGCTCTGGGATGTCCACGCAAGGAATCTCGAAGATTGGTTTTCCGCCAACTTCCACTCGGACCATTGTGATCGCTTAAAGAATTGCGTTCGAGGTCAATTTGCAGATGGGTCAACAAGTTGCTTATAAAGCCTCAAGATGAAGCGGGATATTGAATCATAGAGTCGATGGTGTTTCATGAAGTAGGGCAAGCTTGTGTACGACAGATCTTGAGATGAAGTTGGTGAGCATCACTACGAGACACTGTGAGCACTCCATCATATTGGATCCCAATGCCTGCTTCAATCCTGGTCAGATACATGAGTATGACGTTGCTAGCGCGTGCCGCCCGCAGCCGCCCTGAGTGACTTCCAGGTTCCTAGGGCACGTGGGCACTCACGGGCACGCTATGTTTATCGATAAGCAATTACACTAAATGTTTAGCGGACACAGCATCAGAGAGTGAGGAAGTTCGCACACATCCGCAGCCAGGATGATGCTCTTCAAATGATGTTTTAGTTCTTCCCATTGAGCTGTTGGAAGATGGCGGGTTGTGTTCGACAGGCGAGGTAAGAGACTCGTGCGCACGACAGATCGGATGGTCCTAAGCATTGTGCCGATCGTACCGGCTGCATAGTATCCGTGGAGGAACAGCTATGTCTAGGCTCTTCATGATGCCTCGAGTAGCTCGGAGTGTCTTACCGAGATCAAGCACTTCGGCTTCATCAGGTCGGCGGTGGGCGTCAACGCGCAGCAGGCTCTTCCATGTTGCTGAGGAGGTTGAAGAAGCCCTCCAAACGGGCAAGCCAGTGGTTGCTCTCGAAACAACTATCTACACCCACGGTTGGCCATATCCCGAGAATATAGCCCTCGCCTCTCGCCTCGAATCCCTTATACGTACCAATGGCGGTGTTCCTGCCACGATTGGAATCCTCAACGGGACAGCACGCGTTGGTATGGATCCAGAGCAGCTGATCCAGCTGATCAGTACAGCTGGGAGCAAAGACACCTGGAAGATAAGCAGAAGAGATCTGGGTTTTATTGGTGGGTTGGCTGGCTTGCGAGGCCAGAAGTTGAACGGAGGTACAACTATCTCCGGTACGATGATCCTCGCGCATCTTGCGGGGATTAAGATCTTTGCCACTGGAGGACTAGGAGGTGTGCATAGAGGGGCTGAGAATAGCATGGACATCTCTGCCGACCTGACCGAGTTGGGCAGGACTCCAGTAGCAGTGGTCAGCAGTGGCTGCAAGAGCTTCCTCGACATCCCACGCACCTTGGAGTATCTAGAGACCCAGGGTGTTGGAGTGGCAACTTTCGCGGATGGTCGAGAGGGTGCGGTGGACTTTCCTGACTTTTTCTCGAGAGACAGTGGCACAAAAAGCCCCCAAACCATTCAGAACGAGGCCGATGCCGCTGCTGTGGTTCATGCCCAGTTTCAGATCCCAGTTCATTCCGGCCTCCTGCTGGCCAACCCTGTTCCTGCGAAAGCTGCCCTCGCGAGGCAAGAGATCGACAACATCATAGAACAGGCTGTGAAAGAAGCTGATGAGTTGGGGATTTCTGGATCCAAGAATACTCCTTACATACTGAAACGCATTCGGGAACTCAGCAACGACGCATCCGTTGCTGCAAATAGAGCCCTAATCGAGGCGAATGTGGTGCGCGGTACAAAAGTGGCGGTAGAGCTGGCCAAGCTAGAGAAGGAGGACAAGGAGTCAAGCAAGATGGGGTGAGGTTTGTCAAGGCTGTCAAGATAATCAGCAGAGCTGGTGCTGACACAAATCAAGAACGAACCCGATAATGGTGCCAGAGCTCCCAATTGCTCAGGCCGACGTGTCAAACAAACGACCAGAAAACACTCGAGAATCAACAGAAGCGAGCGATGTCCTCGTCATCGGAGCTTTGGCCACAGACACTTCCTGCGATTATGTTCCATTCGATAACTTAACCTTGGATGTTGCACCTGTCCTTCACACATCAAATCCAGCGAGCATATTTGGCTCTGTTGGTGGTGTCGGCCGCAACGTAGCAACGGCAGCACAATACGCCGGTGCTCAAGTCGCTCTTGCTAGTGTGGTAGCAGATGACCTTGCTGGCAAAACTCTCGTGCATGAACTCCAGTCAGCAGGTATTAATACGAGCAGTCTCAAGATCCTGGATGCTGTGACTGGGGTTCGTACTGCTCAATACGTTGCTATCAATGACCGAAACAAGGACCTTGTATTGGCTATGGGCGACTTTTCTATCTTTGCTCACCAGGAACTTGAAGAGCCCAGCTATTGGTCTGATGTCATCACGTCTCAACCAGAAAAGCCCAAGTGGGTTGTCATTGATGGCAACTGGTCTGCAACAATTATCTCGCAAATTCTGAAAGCAGCAAATGAAAGTAATATTCCTGTTGCGTTTGAACCTGTCAGCACAGTCAAAGCGGCGCGCCTCTTCCACAGCAGCAATCTAGCGCTCAATGCTAGTTCAATCGTTCCTGAAAACATGGTCAGCCTTGCATCACCAAATCAACTCGAACTGGCAGCCCTGCATCACGCTGCGCAGCAGAGCAAACTCTTCGAATCAGAGGCATGGTGGACAATAATCGACTCCTTTGGCTTAAGCAGCGCGGGATCTCGAGATAAGTTTGTCAGAATGCTAGGTCCAAAGCTTGTCGATCAGGGATTGCCACAGCAGGTCATTCAATTACTGCCTTTTGTGCCAAACCTCATTACGAAGCTTGGCCCTCAAGGTTCTCTGCTTGCCATGGTGCTCCGCAGGGATGATCCACGACTTACTGGTCCAGATTCCGCACCTTATATCCTGTCAAGGACGACCTACGAAAGTGGTGCAGTCGGTGGTATATACATGCGCCTCTTCCCACCAGCAGAAGTCGTCAAACAAGAAGATGTTATCAGCGTCAACGGTGTTGGAGACACAATGCTGGGAGTTGTGACGGCTGGGTTAGCAAAAGAAATGAAAGCTGGACGTCATCCGAGGCTGGAAGACGTCATTCCCATGGCGCAGCGAGCAGCCGTGATGACATTGAAATCGAAGGAGTCAGTCTCGCCCATGGTTAGGAACTTGGCGTCTGACCAGGAAGGCGCCGTGCTCGCGAGTTGACCAAGACACGATGATTGCAGGGCAACATCCAGCAACCACGGATATTGTGTTGTGAAACGAATTCGGTTCGAATGAATCGAGACCTGAATCGTGGACTTGGCGCTTGTATAGCATTACGAACCTCGCTTGCAAGAGAAAACAATGAATTGTAGAGACAAACGCAGGAACGAGAGTAGAAGAAATGGGGGAGATATCTTCTGCCCCGTGGCAGTAGGATGCACATTAGAGCTTGTTGGGGTCGACAAGCGGCGAGGTCTCATCTCAAACGATGTCTGAATGAACGTGCCCCAAAGAGACGGAAAACAGTGTATCTACTCCGGGTGTCCATTCCTTGGAATGGATAGGATGCGCAACCCACAGGTAGAGCGGTTTCCCGCGCTGGCGGACGCGTTTGTTCCGTACTGTAAGCATGATGTGGAAGGTGCGTTGCTTCTGAACCATTTAATGACTTCATAGGTACCTAGGTACGTAGTGGTCTTACCTTGGCTTGATTGCTGGAACACTCGCTGACCGTAATCTTGGAGGTCACGGTAGGAGCTATAGGATAGTTGCGAGCATTTCAAATTCCTATTGAGATGTATTTTGTGAATGAGGTACCTTTGAGGGTGTTTGGACCTTTTTAGTGCACAATCGCTTGTTGATGTGTATCGTAGCTGAGGTCTCTGACTCGTCTAAAAATCGCTCCATTTGATCCAGCCAGTATCTCATCCAGCCTCTCGCCAACTGCTCCCAGTGGCATTCGGCGTCTTCGACCAACCACTCACCATAAGCGCCTGGATCCTCGCCAGCTTTGTTTCGTTTGAGAAGCAGGGTCGCTGCAGTTAGGTAGGGTGTGTGCACGGTGAGACAGCCTTTGAGCAGATAAGCGAGCCCGTCGATCTTATCTGTTAGAGCTGCCGCTTGAGAATGGAGCTTGGATAGCTTGCAAGTGAGGGTAATTGAGAAGCTGGCGATGGTTTTGCCTTTGCTCTTTTGTGGAAGTGTGCTAATTGAAGGCGGGTAGTGCTGGAGAAGGATGTTGATCTTCTCGGCCTCGGTGAGAAGGTCAAGTAGCCTCGATTGAATTTGAACGAGTTCGCTATGCAGCTTTTTGATTTCTACCGTTTCTACCCATTGAAGAGGATTCCGTGTTGCTAAAGGCGAAGGAGACTTCAGGGGTTCTTGTAGCTGGGGAGGTTCAGGCATCGTCACTGAGGACTTGGTTAGTGGTGAGGTGGGTGATTTACCATCTGTAGTTTTGACGCGTTTCGAGGGTTGAGTATGAGAAGCTCCATCTTGCACGTCATCGCGGGTCCTCTTGAGTGTTTGAATCGTCAGTGTCGCCTTGCTGGCTTCGCGAAGATTCGCGTCATTGCAAGCATTTTCAGCACATACTCGAATTTCAATGATTTGGATGAATGCGGTTATGCTTCGTTCGTAAGCTACAAATTGCGCGAGCAGACTTCGATAGGACGCTGCTGAATTGCACGCGTTCCATTGATCTTGCCAGGGTGACGATGTACGCAAGTCAGTCAGGGGAAGTAGAGTAAGGTAGTTGATAAGTTTGCCGGTTAGATCGAGTTCCGGTACCGTACTATTGACCTTGGGCGGGGAGGTGAAGAGCAGATCTGTATCTAGCTCATCCCACGGAGTAGCAAGCAGCTTCATCTGATTTCCGATCGGCAGTTCAGGTTGTGGTCAATGAACTTGGTGAGACGTGTCAGATTGAGCAATACGGCGAAAGTGAGTTCATGTTGGTCCGGCATACCGATCAAATGGCTGAATGGGACTTGATGCTTGTTATGGGCAATACCTAGGTGCTGTTGAGCGGGATCTTCTAGTGACATGAAAAGGATAATGAAGACAGCGGCTTGTTGACTAGGCACTCGTTTTCCAAATTGCGTCCGCAGTGAAATATTGCTTGGTGTCGATGAAAGACACCATCACGGTACGACTCGAGTTGCAACTCGGTATGAGACACGCTCCATCAAGAATGTTCCCCAAGGTGAGCTCTGATTGCGCTGGGTTGACAATGACGCCATTGTTGCTCGATGCTGTGACCATTCTTTGTATTGCTTGGAAGTCTACCCGTACCAAATGCATGTAGAGGTCTGAAGGAATAGAGTTGTATCGCGACATCATCGTGGAGGTCGTGTCAATAAAAGAGCATTTAGCTGGACACGAACGGTCGGATCGTCAATCTTTCTGATCAGAACACCAGCGGGTACTATCAGCGGACATCCTCAAACGCTTACCTCGACATCCACAAGTATTAGAAAAAGGATGGCTTGATTGTCTTGCACATAGTACCCTGCCAAAATGCCATCATTCCTTTCAATCAGAAATCATGACCGGCGCTCTGGGTCCTCTGCTTTGGTCGGGCAAGTGTGGGCAAGGTTGGGGTTGGCTGGCAGACAAGGCCAGGAACGAGAGAGTTCAAGGATCAAATTAATTATTTCTATTTCGAGGCGCAGCATGGATGAACTGCAGCCGAAAGTCTAAACGCCTCAGCTTCTGCTGCCACGGCTGGCCCAGCCAATTAGGCGGATGGGATCGTCGCGGGCTGTCATCGTTCCTGCGTATAGTGGCCGTACACAGGCTTGACCAAGGCAACGAACAACGCTTTCATATAGCGCATGCCCACATCCACCACACCCTTTCCGCCTCATAACATCTTCCTCGGCTTCTTCAACGTCTTGACCCTACGAGTCTCTTAGAAAGTGAGAGATGGCATCATGGGGCTCTTCTCCCGTCGAAAGAAAACGCTCCCCCTCCCACCACCCGCCGCGGCGCCGCCGGTGATTTATCCTCCTCCAGCTCTACCATCATATCCGACAAGCCCTCCGCCGTCGTATCAGTCTGAAATCCCATACTATAGCCGACCGTCAGCACCAGTAGTGCCCCAGCAAGTGCCGCAGCCAACAACACTGTACCCTCAGGACGATAGGTTTATGTCGTTGGATGACTTTAATGCGATAAATCAAGCCATGAGTCAAGATACCATCACGGATCAACTCAGCAGCATCATCTCGAACATCGACGAAGACAGGTGGGACGAGAATGACGACGATTACGCTATTATCATATCCGAGGACGCAAGCCATGTCGAGGAGCCGGGAACGAGAAACGCTGTCGCACAGACGAGGAACCCACGAGACAGAAGGCGGCATGGCCTGTCTCGAACACAGAAGGTCACCATATGGTCCAAGGTCTCTTTCTATTCCAACTCGACCCTGCCATACGATCTCCCTCCGTTGCGCGTTTACATCCCGACCTGGCCTTTGATATGCTTGGCCGCACAGTACTCGACGAATGCCTACAAATCACCAACGTCTTCATTAGAGAGAGAAGCCTTTGTATCTGCTGATGCACGCTTAGGCACTAAAGCTATGGTCATGAAGTCCGTTCCCTGCGACGACAAGAAAACACTGGTCTTCGCTATCCGCGGGACCAGCACTCTCAGCTTGCGAGACTGGAATGTAAATCTCCATACTGCACCTGTCAGTCCTGCTGGCTTCTTGGACGACGACGGCAACCTCTGTCACGCTGGCTTTTTGCGTGTAGCCAAAGCCATGATCAAGCCGATTGCACTACGCCTACGATCCTTACTGGAAGAGAACCCGAGCCGAGCAAGTTGTAGCTTGGTAATTACTGGTCACTCAGCCGGCGGCGCCGTTGCCGCTTTACTGTTCTCCCACATGCTGAGCAACATACAAAGTGAGCTCAGCATCTTGACCGGCTGCTTCAAGCGAGTGCACTGCGTAACCTTTGGTGCACCACCTGTGTCGCTCTTGCCATTGACTAAACCATCAGCAAGGTCCTTCCGGAAATCCCTTTTCTTCTCCTTCATGAACGAAGGTGACCCGGTAGTGAGAGCGGACAAGGCATATGTGAAAAGCTTGGTCGATCTGTTGTCGTCTCCGCTGCCACTTACCTCGGCTCAGCCGAAGAGAAAGGTTGTGCCCTCTAAGTCTTCTCTCAGCCTGCTGCAGCAATCCGTCTCTAAACTCGATCTGACCCTGTCCAAACTCGATTTAACCGCTAATTACTTGCCCAACGGTGCGCCACTGAATCCTCTGCGGAATAAATATTCACGCACAAACTATTCTCAACCCAGTATAACCTTTGCTGCACCACCGCTGCCAGCACGACAGTCACACGTTTGGCCTGTCCCAACGGCGACCCTGTCTAATCCCGGTAGATTGGTTGTGATGCGCGTCCCGCCCCAGCCAATGCCTGGCGCACGCAAAGCCTCACATCTACAAAGGACGACCTCATTTCGATGGGAGAGGGATCAATTAAGCCAGGTTACGGCGCACACGGTGACGGATGAACAGCTCCGACGGGTTGTCTTTGGTGATCCAGCTGTGCACGCTATGGAAGTCTATCTCAGACGCGTTGATATGCTAGCACTGAAGGCCGTCACCGCTCGAGGTTGACAGGAACCCTCACGCCTGATGGTATTGAACGCACAAACTGGCCTTTGTAGAAGCTTGAGGCCGCCAACCATGTCTCGTTCGAATGCGAGACCTGCCATCGAAGTATGGCTGCACAATGCACATAATACTATGATACCCTAATACACAGCCCTGAAGATAGCTATTGGTGGTGGTTTGATTGCCAGTTTCTTACTTGGGTGACTCTCGCTGAGAGCGTCCTCAAACAAGAAGCAGTATGTCGTTGCACATAAGAGTCGAAACGGGTTTGCATTGAAGGAAGTAGGCATAAACAAGAACACGATGATGTGATTGTTAAGCGAGGAATGTATGGAAATCAATGTTGCTGGCACATCCGGAACTATGTATATCTATCTTTGTTTTTAGTTGCACTTCTAACCATAATCAAAATATCTATTTGCAATAGCATCCGGTACCTTCACGGTCTGAGCTGATGATAGGCCGGATATTAAATCCGATCTAAGATTTTTGCTCACATGCACTCGCGTTACTTTTCTGGCGGCAAAGTCGCGTCGAGGGCGAGTTTTGTTTGTTTTGCATGTTTCAGCCTCGTGCCAGTGGTTGGCGGTACATCAACAACCCACGTTCAAGTATTGTATACACTCTTAGAAACGTCAACAACTCCGCTCTCTTGCTTCTTATGCAGCCGTACTAACCTCTAGGTCACCAAATTTTTCCTGTACTCCAAGTCATTGCCACTTGTTCGTCTCCAGCAGCAGCCACACGTCACCCCTGTTCGTGAACTCGAGAAGTGAAAAGGGTCAGGAGAGGTCAATCGGCATGGAGAACTATCAGAAAATCGAGAAAATCGGTGAAGGTATGGTGAACTTGGGAATCCCCGGCCGAGACTGTCTTCTCTGACCTTTACAGGCACATATGGTGTTGTCTACAAGGCCCGCGACCTGCAGAACGGGGGCCGCATCGTCGCCCTCAAAAAGATCCGTCTCGAAGCCGAAGACGAAGGCGTGCCCAGCACAGCCATCCGCGAGATCTCTCTGCTCAAGGAGATGGACGACCCGAATATCGTGCGTCTGCTGAACATCGTCCACGCAGATGGCCACAAGCTCTACCTTGTCTTCGAGTTCCTCGACCTCGACCTGAAGAAGTATATGGAGGCTCTCCCAGTGGCTGAAGGCGGCCGAGGGAAAGCCCTGCCGGAAGGCTCTCAGGACATGCAGAGGCTGGGACTTGGAAAAGACATGGTCAAGAAGTTTATGGCCCAGTTGGTGGAGGGTATCAGATACTGTCACAGCCACCGCATCCTGCACAGAGACCTAAAACCCCAGAATCTGTTGATTGATAGGGATGGGAATCTCAAGCTGGCCGACTTTGGGCTCGCGAGGGCCTTTGGCGTGCCGCTTAGGACTTATACTCACGAGGTCGGCTTCCCCGCTGCAACCAAGTTTCTGCTGCTGACCAGACACCACAGGTTGTGACGCTGTGGTATCGTGCTCCGGAGATCCTCCTCGGTGGCCGACAGTACTCGACCGGTGTGGACATGTGGTCAGTAGGTGCCATCTTTGCGGAAATGTGCACGCGCAAACCACTCTTCCCCGGCGACTCAGAGATTGATGAGATCTTCAAAATCTTCAAGTAAGCATCCTTGACCACCCACCGATCCCCGGTCTACTATAGAAATCACTAACCATGACCACTAGAGTTCTCGGCACTCCGGACGAAAACACCTGGCCTGGCGTGACCTCCTTCCCTGACTTCAAAGCCACCTTCCCCAAATGGCGACGAGAGTCGTTTGCGAAGCTCGTGCCCACCCTCGACGAAGCGGGACTCGATCTTCTAGATCTGCTACTGGAATACGATCCGAGTCGGCGACTAAGCGCTAAGCAGGCCTGCCTGCACGACTACTTCACAGGAGGCACAGCTGCATATAGCCAGCGAGGGACGATTATGGCCAAGACAAATGGATACCATTAGAAGAACAAACAGGCGATTGGGGCCGACGACATCTTGGTTTCACGGCGTTACGAGGCATGGGGTACATGAATTCTAATGAAGCCTGGGTTGTAGATGAAACGGAGCCCAGCAGACGCTGGTTAGAGAAGGACGCGCTAGGGAAGTGGTAAAAAAGGGACGACAAATACGCTGAGATTTTTTCCGTGTTCCCAGCCACGAATCAACGAGGCCCAATTGGTGGGAGGGGGGCGGCCGGGCGATCCGAGTCAGAGAGCATGTGCAAGAAAGCAGCATGGGGTGCCGCGAAAGCAAAAAAAACAAAGGCCGCGGAGTACTGTATGGCATACGACAAGGGCATATTCTGGAGTCGGACCATGAAGCAACAGATTTCCTGTTCAAGTTTAAAAACAATACATCCTTACCTTTAGCCTTTTTCTCTTTTTTCTGGATTGGCTTAGCAGCAGGGGAAAAAAGTGACGGGTTAAACCAATTATTAGAGTCTGCCTTGTGCCGAATTTTTATTTTTTTTTTCATTGGTCATCTCTCAGATTTTGTCCCCGCCTCCCCACCCCCCCATTCCTTGCCAGTGGTGCCTGTGGATTGATGCAAGCCCATTGTGCATCATCCTGGTCTAGCAGTATCGTCATAGTGATGATTTACTGATGATTTTACTGACCACTACTACTCGGGACTAATACTAGCAGCACATTTTGAGATTTGGCCCATCCTTCACATTTCCCGCTTTAGTTTAGTTTAACTAGCGGACTTTGTGCGATCGGCAAAGGGCTGCGGATCGTACTCTGCTTAGGCTGCTGTATCCGAACCCCCCTCCCCTTGACGGCTGTGCTGGGTGTGCCGAGCTGTGCTTGCTGTGCTAGCAAAGGTATAGGTGCCCACATCGATTATTGCCTTACAGAAGATGAATGGGATGAATGAATGAAAGAAGCGACAAGAAACCTGGCTTGGATGCAGTCAGAGCGAGCGAACGATTTCAAGACAGTAGGGCAACGGTGATTGGCTGAGTCGCGTCAGGTCTTTGGTCGTTGTCGCTTTGGCTGTGACTGTGGCTGTCGGGCCTCCACGCTACAGGAAAGCAGGGTACTACTCCGTACACGAGGTTTGTGGAGAAACTGATCGGCTTGTAATGCCGGACAGATAAAACAACGTGACCAGCGTTTGTTAGGTTATGGACGGCATGAAAGAAAGGCAGGGAGCGATCGAGTTTGACTCATCTGCTCCTTGTGAGTCTGGATTGACGGTCTTGCCGGGAATTGGTGTGCTGGCTAGCGAGATGACAAGATTCGAATTGGTAACGGTGCACAATTTGTGCTCGGCCTGTCGGTGTGGCGCTTAAGCCGATTGGTCATTGAATAAAAATGGGTGGACCTTCGGAAGGGGACGGGCCCTGGTCCTATGACGTTGCTACTTCACACCGCGCGAGAAGTCGAGCACGTGAGGTCACGGTAGTGATTAGCACTTTCAAGTTCGCGCCACAGAGCGAGCGATTGCAGCAAAGTGCGATCGACGGTTTTCAGAAAATTTCCAGAAGAAAATGGGTCCGAACAATGCACAGGTGGCACAGCTATTTTTAAGTTTGGGGCGATTAGAACGGGTTAGAGCTATGGTCACGCTTGGTCGCACACCAGGTGTTGGTAATCATGTTGGCCATGACATTTTTGGTGCATACTGAAAATGTCAGAGCCGAAGCCAAGATATCTTTCCTAGTAATTAGTGACATGATACCGAAGATATTCCTCTTAAGTTTCACCGGTTAGATCAGGGATAATCCGAGTTGATGTTGGCAGAAGATTCCCTAGATGGAAAATCCGTCGATCTGGCAGACCAAATTCGGCTCAAGGTTGGTCTTGCTGCCCAACACTAACATGTCGAATGCATCTACCTTTGGATTAGGGAGCAGCAGCTCGAGATCTTCATTGGAAAGCGTCATGCCGAGACGGCAATTTCCCAAGGTTAAGTTGAACTAGAAATGAGGTGAGTTCACCGCTATCCATGCGGTAAGGTACCACAGTAGCTTATTTGGCCACTAATGCACTGTATCTTTTGATGGTAAACTGCGTTTCAGGCAAGTATTGGACCATTGAGAGTCGCCACCGTTCTGGCGCTCGTTTTTCGTAACATGGAGAACCCTGCTCGAGCTCACAATACGTCGTGCAGCAGGTCTCAGACGTGGGATCAAAGTAGCCGCAAAAATGCGAGAGGAGGAGTAATTTGTATTCATATTTGCAGACGTACGGAGTACCTGTGCGGTGGAAGGAGCACGCTAAACACCAATGGGTTGGGCGATTGAGGTGGCCGCCTAGCGTGACGAGAGATGAGGGGTTGACTTCCAAGCCCCGATTCAAACAACCAGATCGCTCGCGTTTCGAGGTATCGCCTTTAGGTCCGTCACGGTGTGCAAGATCGAGAGCTTCTATCCCAAGGCTCTGTATATGGTGGAATTGTCATTCGGAGGACATAATTACCAATAATCAAGGAATCCGAAAGAGTGTGGATGGATCGGATTTCTGCAACAAGCAGGGCAATCGAAGTGCTGAGGGCTGTTAGTTGCGTTTCAGGCGTGGCACATTTCATACACCAAGACCGCGAATGTTGAGTGGACCGTGCGGGAGCGTCCCTTTTGAAGTCCCATCGGGCCTGCCTGCTGGACAATGTCAGGACTTCCAAGGTGAGATCACCCAGCGAGCCGAAGTTTACTTCAGAGGTCCACTGGTCTTCACAATCCTGTTTGAGGTTTAGTGCCACGCGCGCAACGTCCCGCTTTCCCATTTTCTTTCCTGCTTCTAGCCAAAGCATGAGTCTCAGGATTTGATCTCGTGAAGGTTGAGGTGGCCACTCACTTGCTGAAACAAAATATAAATGTCACCTTGTCCTTTGACAAAATCATTGCTGCACGAAGCGGTATTGACATAGCATTTAATTCTGCGCTGTCGACTTTCTGTTTTGAACCAATGACAACTTCAGGCTGTTAGGCAAAACCGTCCAACTAGTTTTTGGACGCTTCTCCAACTGCCAGTCTGCTTCCAATTTTCTGGTGACGCTGCGCGTATTCCCGGCCGGCAACGCAAATAAATGCTTTGACGAGCAGTTGTGGAAATTGAATTGTTCGCATATACCGCAACGGAGCACCAGCACACCGCCACAGGTCGCTATCGGTAGTGGTATCCTGCAAATTCCTGCCACGACTCATTGGTACTGGGATTGACATCATCTGCTGTGCTGGTCAGTCGGTCAACGCTACACTGCCCCAACTCTCACTTTTGCCATCTCGACTCTCGTTCGCACGCTACTGTGGGTACAACTCTCTTGAGCGACACTCACCCACCCACTCATATACGCTCCGGTCCTGTCTCTATCTCTCTTCTTCGACACTCTCCCTCTTTGGACCTTCAACACTTCACCCTCTTTCTCACGGTTCCAGCCCACAAATATGCCTACTGAAAGTCACATTTCAAGTATGAGGTAAGAACACCATAGGTCCGGCAACAAGCGTTGTGATTAAGTCATATTCTCATTGGTGTACCAATTTGACTATCAATCATTGCTCATGCACCTCGAAGGGACCGATTCTCGTGCTAATTGTGGTGTTGTCCTAGTGCATATCCCATGTTGTCCCAGTGTAGGTCTGAATGTTCTCTTGGTGCGATCACCTCTTCCTCAACCTCCTCTTCAGCATGCACTTGTTCGACCGTCTCGTCTAGGAAAAAGACAGCAGCATTGGCTCTCTCCAAGCTGATCGTCCAAGTCTGGCTGGATCACCAAAAATCGGGCGGTCCTTTAGAACCAGGAAGACAAAGCGGGAATCGAACGTCAAAAATATATGAGATCCTAGATCGCGTCACCACCATTATTTCAGGGACTTATTAGAGCACTGTTGTACAGCAAGGGGTCATGTGCAGCCCGTGCCCTGTTCCAAATCCCAATCGACTCTGCTCTTTGGAATCTCTTTCACATCACGACTTTTATTATGTCAATTCCCAATGCTCTTACACTTTCACTATTCAGGAGAAGAGTTTTGTTTCGAGGCGAATCGGGGATGCACATCATGACCAACCAGCACCGGGCGTGCAGTGAGGAGGTCAAAGACCGACCTGAAATAGGAGACGATTCAATCACTGCGAACCTATTAGCTAAACACACGTCGTCACGTGTACTTCATGTCGAAATGCAGGTCCCGCCCAGGCCATTTATTCTCAGCATGGTTCATGCAGTCAAGAATTCTCGCAATGGCACTCATGGTTCCTTTGGCAATTGGCCCTCGTCCGGCGGCATACTTGTTTCTGACAATACCGCTGGACAAGTGTGCATGCAACAAGGTCCCTAAAGCTCAAGAAGACATCAAAGAGCCTCGACGATGTTGAAAAGCCTCAAAGTCTCTTGCGTTGGGAGCCACAGAGGTGCCAAAAAGAATGCGAAAGTGGGATGGCAAATTCCCTCGGTACGAAGACGGGAGACTTTTCTTATACAGTTCTCCAAGCTCAGTTTGAGCCAGTGTTTGTTTTTTCGGACCGGCTACCCACCGCCGCGGCTACTGATTGGAGGATTTGTTGGTCCCCACCTTCCATGTCCGGGGATGTCCTGAAACTTTTTCCGTTTAGCAACCCCACCAGCCTAGTGCTCAGATGATCCCTGACCATTACATGCACATTGGCTGCATCGGCACCATCGGGCGCCCTTGTGGATGTCTGCGAGATCAAGCAGCCGCGGAGCCTCTCGCCTCGTTACGACGTTCGTGGACGTTATGGGTCCGGCCCATCCAAAACCTGGATGTTGCCCTACCGATCCAGCGGGTTCTGCCTTACAAACACACGGACCGCTCCTGTACGGAGTATTAATACCATGTCAATGGCGAATCCACAACCCGCACGATTCGGACGAGTGTCTGACGTATTACTCCAGTTGGCGAAACGTGTCACGATTCGCGCCGAAGGATGCTGCCGGCTTAGGGAAATGCGTTTGCTTTTGCCATCAATGCTCTGCAGGCGGATCCTTACAAGTCTGTCGCGAGGACAAAATCAGCCATGGATCCAAGTTGTCTTTGAGGTTGGTGGACCTCTGCCAGGCTTGGGTCATTGCTTTATTTGGTCTGTGTTGCAGTGGGTATTCTGAAGGGATCTGGCGTTGTAGCGTATTACCTCTGGGCTGCGCTCTGTCACGCAATGTGGGTGCTGAGTAGTTCAACTTGGCTTACCTTGGGCCGTTTCTGCATGTATTTTGTTGCTCGTCGTTATCTTTTGGCCGACTATGTTGATAGCCGCGAGCCTAGTGACCCATCTTTTGGGTTGCAAACAAGCGGTGAGGTTCTGATAATAGAATATTGAATTATCTAAAAGTCACTCTCCTGATCACCCACGTAACTTGCGCTTGAGACTGCATTCTGCATCCCGAGTCTTCGATGGGGTATTTGGATGGAAATGATTCTTGCCAGTGCACTTTGACTGCACTCATTCATCTTGATAAGCTCTCGAACCGAACGAGCCAGAGCAGATTCAAGACAAGCAGACAGAACTAACCCACAAATACAAGGCTGATTCAGAACGCCACGCAGAGAACCGCGTCACGTCAGACGTCGGAGCTCAAGATGTTTGACCAGAGCGGTGAGTCGACAGCAACAGCAGCCGTGTTCTAAATACCACCACTGAAAAGAGCAAAATTCCGTGCATGCACGTAGGTAGGCAGGTAGAAGACATTCACTTCGTCAATTGATTTGCACCAACCCTTTTTACTAGAATTGAAGAACATTTGTTCGACAAGTCGAGTCTCTTCCACTTCGACGTGGGACAAGGTGTACAGTCAAGCACTTGTCATTTACGGGATTGCCTTGCATTGCTGATATGCATCTATTACCGCGGGCACTGCCGTATAAGTACTGCTGCATGCAGTGCCAAGCCGTCTCGTGATACACGAACGTTCCCAATCTAGAATCATACCTGTCCCATCTCTGTGGATTTCTACGGCACCTGCGTTAGCAGCTCATCGCGAAACTGGTGTAAGAGCGTCTTCAGTTTTTTCCTTCATCAGCACAACGCTTTAAGTTTGAACATTTTGTCGTCCCCAGGGTGCCTACAGCTTCGAGCAATGGAATGGGCAGATTATTTGCCTGGGCAACGCCGAGCTCTGACAGGTCTGTCATCTGCCCAAGGTTGTCCCGTTTCATAGTGGCACGGAAACTTGCTCTGGACTTGCAGAGAGAAATGGACCTATGGGCCAAATAGTTGAAAGAGCCTTACGCCATCCCCGGTCCATCAGGGAGTATCCATTCTATCACATTGCTACTTTTGGTCTACAGTTGATGATGCTGGGGCCGAGAGATATGAAGCATCCAATGGCGTTGTGAAACAATCCAAACAACCCATTGGAGCCACGGATTCGTATTTCCTTGAGAGCATTGTCACATGGTTCCTGTCGGGCTGCAATGCCTCCTTCGTGCTCCATAGCGCCAACTCACGCGCGAAAAGCGTATAGTAGTAGTGGATGGATTGAGAGTTTCGAGGTTCTTTGCTAGCCTATCCTGAAAGCAGCGGACCAGTTGATACGTTGCCCCAAATGAAAGAACTAAAGCCATAAACCAATGGCACCGGTACGGCTCTCTGTTAGCATTTTTATCTCATCAGCTTGTCACGAGGAGGCATTGTTTACTTCGCATACATATGCTCCGGGTGCAGAACACAATCCGATGTTGCTGGGGATGCAATCTTTCGCCTGAAGACGATGCCCACTTTGTGTTGTGTCGTGCAGTGCTCGAGCTAGAACAGACACGAGCTCACAAAGGGCTGTTAAGAACACTTCAGCATTTAACAAAATATGACCATGGCAAATTGCAGAGTTTGTAATTTGTTGACCCAGCTGCAAAATTGTTTGCCCGTCCTTGCGATTTCCCTGTCCGTCCTCAGGCGCCGACTTCAAGTTCAAACGCACTAGCTGTGTTCGCCAGCTCAATCATCTCCAGAGATCAGTCGTCCTCGAAGACATCAATGTTGATCGAGAGCAACCATGTTATAACAGTACCAAACATGGAGGTCCACCAGAAGCGAATATTACCTCCATCATCGGTTGGGCTGATTTCGAAGAGCTTGATGGGCACGTTGACATTTTTATTCACGACATCCAAAACGTTGGGTGCTAAGATTGGTCTGTCCCAAGCTCTAATGAAAGAGCGGTGCCTCAATCCAAGCATGACGAAGCCCAATTTTTGTCGCCCGTAAGTGTTTCGCTCGCCACTACATCTCACAGTCCACTTTGAACGTCCGCGCTTTGAAGCTTTGAATTCTGTCAAGGGCTGGAACACATCCCCTTCGTGCTGCGAGATATTGTCATATCCTGGCACAGTGGAGTAATCACACTTGCCTTGCGATCAGTATGGGGGGACCTAACGGACGAACGACCCTGTCAAGGGTGCATGCCGCCAAACACCAGGAATCCCTCGCTGACGCGTCCGTTGAGGCTCCCTTTGGCCCACGCCATGATGAATTTCCCACATACAACAGGACTACCCCCCACATGCCAACGGCCCGTTCAGGCAGCACAGTCTACGTTCGTAGTCATTAGGATGAACGGCGCGTGACGGCGTTAAATAGCACACGTACCACTTTGCCCCTCCTCCCTTCCACGAAGCACGTGACTGCAGCCACTGTCAATCACCCCTTGCATCAGTGATCTCCGGCCGCAGACATTGTGCTATGACTGTATATCCTTCGTTCGTCTCAGTGTCCCTAATTCCTTGTCCGCACTGCACTTCTATCCGTTGATTTCGGACCACGTATAGTCCTGCAAGAGACCTGGGTCGAAGCATCTTAGTACGGGAAGGCGGCTGTTCAGTTAGGCAGCCATAGAGGTATCAGATCGCTCTAATGTGGAGTCCTCTAAGCACAAAACTGCTGTGCTCGAAAACTGAGGCACCAGCGAGCTCATATTTGCGTGTCAATATGGAGGAGAAGCGGCAATTGGGCAAGGGGCAGCCTTTAAGTTTCACAACGCTTGAAACAGGATCTATATTCCAAAAAATAAAAAATAGATGTCATATCTTTCCTTCATCCCGTCGGTCCCTTGCAACACGTTGCTGTGCTTCGTCTCTCTGATTCATGCGGTCAATCTCGACAAACTCTTGTTCAACAATCCGCACACATTCGTCCATAACGTCTGTGCCATTCCGCCACATCTTGAGAACCACCCCCTGCCTATTCATGATATCCTCGCTCCGCGCCCAGCGACGCTTCCACATCTCTAGCTTGCGATCGTAGGGAGCTCCTGGCACAGAACCTCCATCGCCTCCAGCATTTGGATCACCGCCGGTAGCGCCTGTGACGAAGCGAGCTGCAGCAGCAGGGTATGATGATAGACTACGTCGAGGTGGCAGCGGTGGATTGTTGGGATCATAAGACTGGGAGGAGGAGCCGGAATTTTGTGCTCGAAGGGGTGGGATGGCGTTGTAAGCGTTCGAAATCTGATGCCGAGCTGTTGCGAGGTAGCCTGTGTCTTCAGGATGGGACGGGGAATAGTTAGAGTAGTGGGAGGAATCTTGCCAGAGGGTACGCGATGCAGGTGCGGGAGGCGGTGCTGGTTTATTCTGAAGATGATGCGTATTCATTCCATTGGTGCTGGCACTTGCCGTTGACGTTGTGCTGAAGCCTGTGCCCACCCGCCGGGGTGCAGGAGGAGGCGGTGGGACATTCTTCTTCACCTCGCCATCGGGTTGGCGTAACGTTGAGGAGCTGGAGGTATTGTTGTTTAATGGCGGTGGAGAGGCTAATGCAACACTCCGTAGGTTCGAGGGTTTGACTGGCTTTTCAGGCCTTTGTGGCGGTGACCTGCTATTGGTTTGGAGCTCTTGCAAATCTTTTCTGTAGGACGTGGATTGCGGGGTGGAAGTCGTCTGAGGCGGGTCACTGAAGTCTATAAGATCTTCCGTAGGTGGCGCTGTTGACTTGGGCCGATCTGGAAGCGATGGTTGCTTCGACGCCTGATGCAGTGTTTCTGGACTCTGCGGGGAAGTCATTCTCACTGCACTCCCTCTCGAAGAATCGCGTGGATGTGTGCCATAAAGGACGTCTTTGACGTTATTCTCTTCCTTGCTCGTCACGTCACGAATAAAGACGGCCAAGACACGTCCAGGATGGTCTTGAACAACGTCAGTGTACACCTCGAGGTCGGCTTCTCCACTATCTCCTACGAGGACGAACTTTCGCTCTGGAAAATCGTGCATGATTCTGTCGAGTGAGCCTTTCTTGCGCTCGGCTGCGGGTTCAAAGATGCCCTGGAGCATGCCAGTATATTGCTTTAGGTGAAAAGATCCTGGCGGCAGAGATGCAAGCGAGAAGTATGAGCGAAGGAGAGGATACAGCTGCCATGGGGAATTGGACACATAATGTAGCTTAACCCCCAGACTGGCCATTTTTGTGTACCACTCTTTTACCCCAGGAATCGTCAACTCTCCCAGATCTCGAATGAAAGTGTTCTTGAAGATTTCTTTAGCGCCACTAGCTATTGCTGAATGTTTGATGGTGTCATCAATGTCGCTCACAAGGCTAACACCTTGAGCATCCGTAACCAGAACGTCCTCGGTCGCGGATAAGTTTTCCGATGCCAGGACACGAACTTTATTTGGCACGAAATCGAGTGCGGCGCGTACTCTAAAGTGCCCGGAATCATCCGTATAGACTGATTTTGACTGGGACTTTTTGTCACTGTAGAAGAAGATCGTTATGGGATTGTTTGCTAAGGGCAAGGTCATGAAGGGTTGCAACCTAGTCGTCAGTTGCTCGTTGGCAGCTATGACCTCCTCTCTGCTCATCTGACCTGACAAGTTCCACGAATTCCTCTTCGTCGGAGGCTTCAGGCTTGAGTCATCGGCGATTGTATTCTCCGAGGAGGTTGTGTTTATGCGCGATGCAACAGGTCGGGCAGGGGAAGAGCTTCGACTGCCGATAGGACTGTCATCGAGAATGGAATTGGCGTCGGCACTGTATTTGCCTCGAACAGCAGCGTCAGCCTCTCGCTGGCCTCGACGTGTGATCAATTCAGCCTCTCTGGCAGCTGCCTCTTCCTCATGACTCATAATGTCTTCATGCACTCGTTCTCGCCATGCAGGACCTCTCGAAGACTCTCGGCTGAGTGGCGGACTAGTTGTGGGGGCGGGTAGGCCGCTGAGACGTCGGGCAACGGCGAGCATGAGTCTGTTCCTCCTGGTCAGCGGACCACGTTGCGGATTGTATATCCAACCCCTCACATCGACATCGACAACAGCGTTCTCGTCTTCGTATTTCTGCCATTCTCTTCTCCAGTAATCAGCATCGCCAGAATCTGGGTGACTCAAAGCCTCGTGAGTGCCTGGCATTGCTCTGTGACCATCTTGAGAGGCATGGGTAGCCTTTGTGTGCTTTCTTGCATAGCTCGGAAAGAGTAGCATCTCTTCGTCACCACTTCGAACAATGTCAGCGTCCGGGAAGGCGCCCGGCATGCCATCTTGGTAATCGCCTTCCTGCCAGCGAGTCGAGAGAGATTGCTGGTAGGACTGCCGTAATTCGTTGGCAGCCTTGATGTATCCTAGCACCTTCTGCCGCCGTTGACCGGGCACTCGAGCGTCGCCTGTCCATCCTGAGCTTGCCATGGACTTGTTCGTGTTCGACTCGGCTGGAGCAGCTCCACCGGCATTTTCGGAAAGCGACTGGGTTCGCCAGCGATGCCGAGGAGCGAACTTTAGGAAGCTCTTACCAGCTAGTCTTCGTTCCCGACGGCGACGTTGACTTCGGAGGATAGCTTGATATATAAGTGACTGAGTGCGGTGTTTGAAGGCTGGAAGCGTATCGAGTCGGAAGTCGATTAGTCTGTTGTTGAGCCGGCGGTGGGTTTGAGGAAAGAGATATTGAAACAGGGACGTGAGATTTCGGGGATGGATCTTGCTCCTCCACCGCCTCGGGTGCGCCAGCTTGTACGTTCACGATTGGCAAAATCGTGACAGCGGTGATATTTGTGAGGCATTGAGCGGGAGCAGTATTAAACGTTGTTGTTCGACGGGATGTCTCACATCAGGTTTACCGTCCACACCGTCCAATGGATCCGACGCAACGTCATCGCTCGGCCTGAAAATACCGTACCTAATAGTGGGAGGTTCAGGGACCGCTAAGGATGAGTTCAGTCTAGGCCATGCCAAGCCTATTATGGCCCCGTGAGTTCACCTGAAAGGAACGACCGCAGGACAAAGCCCCTGAAACTTTGCCGTGTTCTGGGGCCCAAGAGCACGAAGTACGACAGCAGCCATCGTGTGCAGCTGATCGTGATGCCTCCATTAATACTGTCCAAGTCTACACCTACGGAAGCTGACTATTATAGCCATCTTGAGAGCAAAAATGTTTTTGGGTCGAAAGCAAGAAAGAGGTATTAGAATTAGCATTCCCCAAAGTACCCTAGGTATTATACGGGTGATATCCTGACGTTTTCGAAATGGGAGCTTACCTTCAACACAATACAAAATCCGTGCAAAGGAGACTCCATCCAACTTCCATCAACTATAGCAAGTCACTCTTTCCAATCAAAACATGCTTTCCCCCCTTCCAGATTTTCTGTAATTATGACCTTTGCCCGTTTGTGTGATTGGCTTGATCATGCTATAACGATAGAGATATTCTTTTCCAAGCAATACCACTTTGTTTCTTCTCCTCTCTCGAACTTGGCCCAGTGGCCAAAGAAGAAAGTCGCAGATGTTCCCTCCTCTCCGGATGGTAAACTTGGCAATGCGACGACATGGGGGTTCAATGTAGTCGACAGCGTCTTCGGTGGCATAAAGGGTACTTGTTTCTTCGCCGGGGTGGTGTCGACTCTGCGCACAACCCCACGTCGCGGCAAGCTCATTCCTCCTCTGCAAAATCATTCTCGAGTATAACAATGTCATCATCGTTGGCACTGACAGCTTTTTCCTCTCTAGCTCTCTTTTTCTCCCACTTCTCACCCGTGCTGACGTCCAATTCCCTAGCGATATTTGTCATCCTTTCGAAGACCGCTTTTCCCACATACCTCCAGAAGCCGTTAGCCCTGACATATCTGGCATGGATATCGTTTTCGTACTTCTCGAGATCTGTTTTAATGGCGACCCTGAGCTTAGCCGCGATCGCGAGGCTCGGCCTCGATGCTACACCTCCTGCTTTGCCACCGTTTGAGGACAAGGTGCTGCCGTTCGAACTTGGTCGCTTGCGGTCCGAAGACAAGCCACTACTGAATACATTACGGGCGGAGGGCGGCGTAGCTGACGAAGTCGACGTGGAAGCAGCGGCAGCGGCAGAAGCAGAAACAACAGCTGCTGCAATATCAAGTTTAATCATGATAGCGTTGACAACTTCGTCTATTTCAATCCCCTCTTCTCCTGTTTGGGGATTGCCCTCTCGTTTCCTTAACCTCTTCCTTTCCCTAGTCTCTTTTCTTTTGATTGTCACAGACTCAAGAAGCTGACGCTTGTGGTTCTGGATGTTGTCGACGAAATTGAGGTTCCTGCTGACTACGTCCTCAATTGCCTTGTCAACAGCAAGAGGATGAGTGGAGCAATCCAACAATGCGTCTTGTTCCGCTCCGTGAAGAACCTCGGCGACGTGCTGGACATCGGCTAGAGTCACCGGCATGGGGTGTTTGTGCTGGTTCTTCAGTGCTTTATTCTGTGATTTTGCAGATTTTCGGGCTTTCTTCTGGGCTCGCATTTCCGCCTTGGTCATCTTGCGAATGGGAGTCGAGAGTGTATCGGCTGAGGAAGGTGCATAGCTGAAGAGTGACGTTGCATCGTCTTCCTCGTTGATCTTCTCTCGCTCGTCATCCAGGACCTCAATTTCGAGCTCCTCGGCACTGTCGTGAGTGTACTGTACATTGGCGCTTTGACGTGTGAGCGGCCTTCGTGCATTGTTGGCACTCCTTTCAAGAAGCGGCGTTCTGTTCGGCGAGTCCGAGGGTGCTGGAGCTTCCAGTGATTTATACTCAGCCACCAGCTCAGCGATCTAGCTCCATGTCAGCGTTTTCCCATTCGTCTTGACGTCCTAGAGACCAATCCTACTTCTCGGTGCCGTGCATCGTGCATCTCCCTCGTAGTGATACATCCAGAACAGCGATGCGTGGCACCAACGGCGTGCATGGTAGGATGATATGATGGGCATGGCATGGAATGGATGCCATAGCAAGTCTGCAATGCTCGTGGGCTGTTCGCTTTCGTTGGACATTGCCAGCAAGCATGTTCTGCAGAATGTTAGCCGATTGCTGTTGTCAGTAGTGTCAGCACCGCCAGGCGGTTCACTCACCGAGGCTAGCGGCATCTTCCCACCGAAAGATGCTATTTGGATAGTTAGCTGCCATGGTTGAGGATCTGGTCAACTTTCAACGTGTTGTAAATGACTGATATCAGCGGCTTCCTTGTCTCAATGCTAATTGAGATCACATCTACGAAGGAGTTGTGACACGCAGAGGCAGAACGACGAAAGTCTGGCAGTGCGGAATAAGTGTTCGCTGGGCCAAAACAATATGACGAATTCGTAAACACGTAATCTTACATGGCAAGGTTTTGGTTGCGAGGCAGTGGAAGTGATAGTGTGGGAAAAACGCTTCACCGTGGTGAAAGAGTAAACATCGCAGAGTGTCGGTGAAAATGGAACAAATATTGCTCGGAAAGCTGAAGTTATCGACATTTCAACGAGTGTATGCCTTCCTCGACGCACCAGTAGCTGGAGCAGACAACTTTTTCCATGCTGCAGATTAGGCCGTGGCCTGGCGGATATATCAATTTTCTCTTTGTTGATGTTGTGATCGGTCCTTGACCTCGCGTTTTACAGGCAATCACCGTTATGCGACGTCCCGCACCAGACGAGCAGTGCACCACACGAACGGGTAGTTGCGCTGATACCAGTTGACAAAACTCTTCCGCCCGGCGATCCGAGGAATCGTTGCCCAACTACCACCAAGACAAATGTTGTGCTTTCCATCGAAAAAGTCAGCCGAGTAGCCAGGATACAGCGCCATCGGCTCAAAGCCGTCATGGGCAGCAAGTAGAGTACTAGTCCACTCCCAAAGACCACCAGCATCACTTTGCCCTCGTAGATGAGACTCGTCGCCAGTCACAGGGGTGGGATGCCAATGCTTGAATCCAACATTGGCACCTTCGAGATCGATGAAGAGCCTTTCAGGGTTCAAGACTGGATTCGGTGTCGAGCCAGTCCGCTGCGACAAATGTCGATGAGGCGGCGTTTCCTCAACACCGTCGTTCGAAAGGTGGCCATTCACGGCGGGCACCAAAACACTCGAAGTCTTTTGAGCCGCAGACTTCCGAGATTGCACAAAGTGATATAAACTTTTAAGCTCCTCAAAAGTAGGAATACGTCCTCCAACCCACTTTGCATAGTCCGCGAGCTCGTCATAAGATGCCATGACGGGCCAGTCAAGAGCAAGTTTGAGGGGCACTTTTCCCCAAACTGTGCTCACGGTTTTGCCATCGAGGAAACCGTGCGAGGGTAGAGAGACCAACTCTTGTTCTTCGCTGGAAGTCCCGTCACTGGTATAGCCTGAGCTACTATCACCGTTGGGGTCATGACCGAGACTCGCCCAAGATGCGGGTAACTTGTCTCGTTGCGTATCTTGGAGAAACTTGGCGTAGTCGCCGTTGCTAATTGGTCGGCTCTGAGCCTGAAACTCGTGCACATGGATACCTCGTGCCGGTCGTTCATTGTCCCAGAGGAAGTATCGTTCGGGTGGTTCGTTGTTTTCTGGATCATCGGCCCCAACTACAAGCGTCGCCGGAGGAATCATGTGCCAGGCATTGTCAGCTCGCCTCTCCTCTGATGCTTGAGCAAGTTTTTCGAAATCGGGCTTGTCATGCCCAGGAGGCGGAAGGACCTCTTCACTCTGAAGAAGCATATACAAAAAGGTCTCTAAGTGCAAGGCTTCATGCTCAAACGCCAGGACGAGGCCTCTGGCGAGGCTTCTACTCGCCACCGCCTGACCAGTCCGAAGACTCTCCGTAATCCTGTTTCGCACGTGGAGCTGATACTGGAGAATTTCTTCGAGAGGAGGCCATTCAGCAGGGATCTCTGAATGTGCATGGCATTGCGTCGGATCGTCGACGTCTGGATCAATCCCTCGCTCAAAGACTTGATGATACCACTTGGGCTCGATAGGCTCTTCCGTGGTTGCCTTTGTGTAATGAATATCAGCAAAGGCTGGAATATGTCCGAGGTAAAAAATCAAGCTGTTTCGAAGTTTGATTGGTTTGTTCATTAATGCAGTTCGAGGAACCATCGACCGTGTGACGGTATCCCATGCCGCCCAAAGCTGCTCCCAATCCTTTTCTGTGGGCACGGCAGAAGATGCATAGAGACGTGGATCAGTCTCGAAGCTTGTAGAGGCCGGTTTCAGAAGGTGGAGCTCTATCAACGAGTCAGTCATATCGCTAGGATAAAACACGCATTCTGCTAACCGTGACTTCCGGTCAAATTAGCGAAATTGGCCACAGGCACTAGTCCAGAGTTGTGCCAAAGCTCCTGAGACCTCTCAATTGGATACTTGTAGGCATGTTCAAAAAGAACGCTTTCGCCCTTTTTGACAACAGTTCCATCGATCCGCAATTCTTTGAGAGCGACGTAAGTAGCCTGGTGCTTGTTATCTATCTGCACATACTCTCCATGGATGTCCCATTCATCTTGTTTGAAGGCGTCGTAGCCTAGGACAGAGTTTGCGTGGTCAAGCCCATTTCGGTAGAACTGTTCGGTGACTCCTTTTGAATCGTTGTAGGCTTTGAATACACGGTCTCGATCCGTTGTAGCATCGAGGCCTACAATTACTAGATCTGAAGGTCCCAAAGCTTTGCTGAATCCCAGGAGAAATTGCGCAGCATCCGCCCTGTGGAAGTTGCCAATAGATGACCCAAGAGTTAGAACAACCTTGGCTTTGTCGTTGTGATTCTTTTCAGATAGCCACGCAAGGCCATCATCATAAGTGCCATGTAAGCCGTTGAATTTGACAAAGCTGTATCGGCTTGTTTCAATCTCTGAAAACGTTCGTTGAAGCTCAGGATAGGAGAGATCAAGAGCAAAGTACTCAACATGCTTCTGTGCACGCTCGAGTGCGTCAAGAAGAAGTTTGACTTTACGCAAATTCCTGTTGTATGACATATCAGTGAATGATTTCTGATAGAAATGAGAAGTTGCAAAGCGCTGCACTTTAGACTTCTCAATCGAGGTTTCGAGGAGCCAACCCTTACCCACTACCTAGCTCAACAATTTGTGCTTCCGAAGGGATATACTCGGCTATAGCGTCGGCATGGCGCGTCAATGCATCGATCTCAGCGTTCGTGAGATAGTATTCCTCCAGATAGGTAATGTCCTCGAAAAGCTTCAACCCCTTTTCTGCACAGGCATTAGCACAAGATCTTCAACTTTTGCTTTCTCGCTGGCACCGTCATAGAGCAAAAGTGTAGGCAAGCTCTTTGGCTCGCCGCCAAGTCCTTGCTTAATCATGTCGAGCAATGATTGTCCAGACTTGTCACTCCGGATATCGAATAGAGCAACGCCTGGCTGCATCTTGTTGGCCATCCTGTGTACACCAGACCACTAAGGGCGAAGTCATTAGCACTGTTGGCTGGTATTGAATGCTGACCTGCCCATATTTAAGCTCGGTCAAGACTCTGTGAGCTAGAGATATGCATAAACACTGATCACATAATCTTCGAGGCCATGATCGCCAGGGCCTCCCAAAGCTTGCTGGAGGACATCAAGAGCCGGCTTCTGGTACGATCTCAGGCAGGCCATGGCTAGGCAAATTGGGCATTTCCATGGGGTTTGGGCGAGTTCGTGGCGGGTCAATTGCAAGACAAGCTGGAGAAATGCACGCAACGATGACGGAAAGATGGAGTTTCTTACCCTGAAGAAATTTTTGAGTTTTGGCTGCTATCCAATTGCTCAGGAATAGCCGATGGAGAGCAACTGCAGGTGTTCATATAGGAGGAATGCATAATGATGAATGCCAAACCTTTTGTGTAGCAATTGGAATCTCGAATGCTCCATGGTATGGCACATCATCATTTTCATCAAGTGAGCATATAAGAGCACCAATTAACCCACAGGCGCTGTGTAACTGCCAAGTTGAAAGAGTCGATACGGGAAAAGAACTCCGGTCGGGCTTCCAAAAACTCCCCAACGTTCGTACAACTTATTGAACGACAGACGTATTCGATGCGAGTCTCACTGAGTATCCTCTATTGCATGATTTCACACTTCATCCGAAGATGCGGAATCGCGCCAATTGGGGCTGCGCTTGCCTGACGTCAGTATTGCCTATTCGATTGAGTAGATGACCAATCCTTGGGAACACGCCAATCCCGTTCCACGAAGAAGCCATGCACGATCGAGTGATCATGAACTCAATAAGTAGACGCTGCTACAAGTATTTGTGCTGCTGCTATTTGACTGAATTTGACAGATGTTCAATGGCAGGAAGGCGTCTTTTGACCGTTTTTGATGTTGAGTGCGGGGACGCGCGTACATGCATGTCGAATCGAGCGCTCTGCATACCTGACGGTGCTGCCATTGTCGTCTAGTCTGATTGCTTACTGAGCTGCAGTCGGTGCTGGAAAACAGCAGCAACCTCGTAAGAAACAAGTCCTGTATCCTGTATGAGCAGCGGTGGACTGAACGAAGCGAAATGTTGCAACATGGCTTCTTGCTCAGCCCAGTCAGCCCGGGGACCGAGCCAGAGTGCAAGCCGAGTATTACCGTGGCATTGTTCAAGATATCGCTGGACTAAACGGCCAGATCGAGGATAGACAAAGATTAGAATCTCAGCGATCTCGGCGCCGTCGAAAATGTCCCAACTACCCTGCACATGATGGACAAGCTCGTTTGGCAGATAAGGCGTTTCTGACGAACGGATCTCGACCCCTTCGATCTGCACATTGTTGATGCCTCGTTCACGCAGAAAATTAAGGAAAGTTGCTTCGAAGAAGCCTGTGCCGCAGCCGATGGACAAGACCAGACATGCTTCCTTTTCCAAGATAACAGCTTGAATTTGTTTCAAGATGTTTTCGAATAACGCGAGGGATAGGCTCAGACAACACTGTGGATGGTGTTTGGGTTCTTCTCCTGGTGTGAGCATGCGTTCCAAGGCAGGTTCAAAACGGGCGAGGAAAATTTGCGAGCCCGACAACGTTTGGATGTGGAATAATTCAGTCACCAACAGCGACGCGCATTGAATATGAATGGCGTTGAATTGAACTTGTAGATCGATTGCCCTTTGCTCTATTGAGGGTTTGCGAAAGCTTCGTACTCCACAGCACGTGCCCTCCTGAATCCTTACACCATATCCTACGTGTCTTACGAATGCTAGACGCCAACGAAGTCAACCCATCGTTTGTCATGATATGTGCCCCATAATCAATGTGTAATGAATACAGTTGTGCTTGATGAAAGAAGGACGCGAATATTGATGAAGTGCTATCCATGCGGACGACTGCGTTAGATGTCATGCGTCTAAAGTTCTAAATGGTGCCGTCTGAAACTTGGAAAACTGGGTATCTCTCAACATACACAAGGAGAAGTCGTAACAGTCATCAGGTCGTCGTGTCGCTAGGCTTCGTACATAACGTCCGTTCACTTTCTTCTCCTTCCTTTCTCCTGAGCTGAATCTAATTCTCTCAGCTTCGTGCCCAATATGCTTTGCGCGACTTGATCAAACTTGTCCAATGCGCCGTTGAACAATCCGGGGAGTACCCTTTTATGATTAGCGTGGTCTTCAGCAAACGAAATACCACATGTGGTCCAACCCTTCACCCTCCCAATCTTCATGGCTTCCTCTAAAAGTGCAGAGCCAAATCGTCGCCGTCTATACTTTGGTTTCACGCTCCAAGCGCGGATGATCATGCTTGCAGGCAGTGTAGGTGAATGCGCCTTTCTGGACTTCTTAGGAGGGGAATTTGGTGGGTAGAGCGATTGTACGCCTCGAAAGATGATAGCACCGACATACTCTTCACCAAATCTGGCTAGGAGTATTTCGTCGCCGTTCCCAAGGACTCGCAGTCCCATATCTTCCTCTTCCTCTGTTAATCTGCCTCGATTCAGCCACTGCCAAGTACCAACTCGTTCAGCCTCAAAGATATATGATCCCAGAATGAGACGAACCGCACCTAACAGCGACATAAACAGACCAAGTGTTGTCGTGAACACCATGGTCCAATTGGTTTTCTTCTCTACCGAGTAGACTTGACAAAGGAATGCGAACATGGCGACGAGCGCCACCATACAAAGTGGATGCAATACCAAGGCTCGCGAAGCAATGTTTCTCTGCTGAGCGACCGAGTCTGCGATGATGTGCAGCGCTTCGGCTTTCATGTCGGTATCTTCAGCTGAAAATGTTGCGAGTACTAGGGGAGATCCATTGTCATCAGTGATATTCCTTTGACTCCCTCTGTTGTCCTGTTCAATTGTCTCTCCTGAGAGTCTCAGAGTACTGGACTGTGGTATTTCAACATCTGTGATCTCGGACATGCCTTGGACGAAGGGAGAGGGAGATTGATCTGTGACCATCGGTTGTAAACCGTAGGGAGTGAAGGCCAGGGAATCGTAATTCGCGTCTAGCTCGATGAAAATGTTTGAATGCAAGTTCGATAAAAAGGCTACAAACACGCAAGTGAGCTGCTACTATTCAAGCACTTTGGCCAAACTCGCAAGCCTACCTACCTGCAGAGATCTTGAACCCGGGGATTCGGTCACCAACAGAGAAGGCAGAAAGGGAAGAAGTATGCAGCAACGCCAAGGGCGAAGCGTAAGGGAATTTCAGAAGTTGAAAGGGAGCGGGAGAGTGGTTTGGGGGAGAAAGGTAGAGATGGTGAGGCTTAAGAGCATGGTGCCGGCCCATGCTCGAAAACCCAAGTCCAACAACATCGGATGGAAAATAAATCGGCACAGCTAAGTCAGGTGAGGCAAGCCCGCCCCAAAATTCAAACGATTCGATCCAAGAAAAGAAAGGCCATGAAGCCAATTCGATGGTGTTAGGAAGGGGAATGAACCCATCTCAAGGAGGAGGGGCATTAGAGGGTAAAGTACCACAGAGCACAACGTGCACTGGAGAGCATCCTTCATTCGTCATGGCTGATAACGATAACATCTTTGCATCATTTGATACAGAAGTAGAAGCCTAGACTCAAAGAGTAAGGGACCATTCGCTACCGTTGCCGCTTAGCTACTGGCCTTGAGCCAATCGCAGCCCTACATAATATAAGCCCGTCTTGGAAAAGAGTTGCAATACTTTTGGCGTTTGAGATACCAAGGATTCTCCAATCTACGCACATCGCAAGGCAAGCTGAATCACGGAAAGCCTTGGCATTCAAAGCCCGAGTGGGAGTCACCGGGCTGCGTTAGTAGATAGTCACGATAAGTGTATTGTCACTGCCCCAGAGAGAATACCCGCCGAAAAAAGAGATTGTTCTACACATGCTGTCCTCACCAGCCATTACTTTAAACGACAGTTAGAGAATCTATCTGAAAGAGAAGCGTGACTTTGCTGGCACTTTCTGCTGTTCGTTGCAACGAGCCCATCCTGACAGTTGTCTTTCTGCCTTTGGCCCAGTGATGCTCGCCCTGTCGCAGCACCCACATACGCCACTTTCAAGGCGTCGAGCCACACCGACGTCGGAAGCGACGGTTAGATGAAGCCATGTCCATTCCGTCGACACAAACCCAAATTGATGGGCAGACCATCATCGAAATGTACGTACAAATATATGCAGCCTTTCTAGGTCCACAGCTCACGAAGCAACCGGCCTCTGCTGCTGATTGCGTCGATTGGTGTTCTGCTTCTTGCTCTTGGAGACTGTACTCCATCCGTCTTCCTGAAGAGCAGCAGTTTCAGTCTCTGGATGCGCTTCAGGTGCTGGCTTTCTCCACGATCCATTCGACTTGTTTGGAATCGGTCGAACAGCTTCTTTTGGCTTAACAGCGGTGTCGCGTTCAGGCGCTGGGGCCTCTGCTTCGTCGTTTTCTTCGTCAGCGATCATATCGTTGGTTTCGGATGCTTGGCGGCGCAGAAGCTCGAATTTTGGTTGTGGGGACTTTTCGGCATCGCCAGTCTGATCGTCAGCATCTACGTTACTAGAGCTTGCATCATCTCCAACACTTGCTTTCTCTGTTGGGGGCTTTTCACGCGCACCACGCTTTTCTTCTGCTCGTTCGGCTTTGACTTTCTCTTTGATCTTTTCCTCAGCTTCCTTTTTCGCACGGAGTGCTTCCTGTCGCTTTTCTTCTACTTCTCGTTCCTTGGTGGCCGTGTCGACGGGACGGGCTGCGCCAAAAGGGCTTGCTTTAGCGTCAGCAGCTGCAGCAGGCGAGCCTGACGGGTCCAGCTCAGAAACTGTTCTTTTCTGCAGGTTTAGTTTTGGTCTCATAGCTGGAGCTGCTGGAGCTGCTGGAGCGGGGGACGAGGGAGTACTAGTTTCTGTTTCTGGCGATTTTGGTGGTGCGTCTGGCCGCATTTTCGAGCGCCATTGATTGTCCATCTCAGCAGCAGTAGGATCACGATGAGGAACGGGTCGCTCAGGATACTCTCGTCTGGGCGGCCTTGAGCCTTCTTGAGATCGTCCTTCACCCCAGGAGGGAGAGTTTCGCCTGAAGGCACCTTCCTTGCTGCCTTGACGACCGGCACCACCAAGAGTTCGGTCCGGGACGGTGGTAGGAGACAAGGGTCCCCTTCTTTCCCAGTTGGAGAAGTCTCGTACTTTTCCATCCGAATCTGCACCAAAAGTCCGCCTGCCGCCCCGTTCGCTGCCTGCGTCAGACATATTGTCCACGTTCCTGTTGAAATTGCGGTCAGATGTGCGTCTTTGGTTCTGCGGAAGTTCTGGGAGTGGGCCTTTACGGCTCCAATCACTGAAATCTCGGGTGGGCTCAGGCCTATCTTTTGGAGGATCGGCGACACTGATTCTGACTTGTCGACCAGCCAGGTTGCTGCCAGTCAAGTTCAATGCGCCTTTCAAGCCATCGAGACTTCCAAATTCAACATAACCAAACCCTTTGGGTTTTCTGTCCAATTTGTCCTCTACGATACGAACACTGGTAACCTGACAGTCTCGGAAGAAGTCTTGTATGTCATCTTGCGTGACGTCGAAAGAGAGATTGGCAAGGTGGGCGGTATAAGGAGGCTTGTCCGGCAGCGGGAGCTGTTCGCGTTGGGGATAGGTATCTCGTCGATCTGTGGTGGCTTAGTATGCTCTTCTCGAGCAGTGTACAGTATCTACTGACCATAAAAGCCTCCAGCCATGCCGCTTGGGGCATTGAAATCTCTTCGGGGAGCGGGGGCGCCGTAAGATTTCTGCGAATCGGTTGCTGGGACAAAAGATGAGGACCCAGCGGCAACGTTTAGATTTTGGAGAACGTACCTGGTAGAGGCATGTCCTCCATTTCATCAGCCCAAGAGCCATAGCCTGTCGTTGTAGATTAGCACGGCGAGACTTGGTACAGGGAAGCGAAAACTGCGACATACTGTCATCTTGCAAGAAGGTCCCAAGGGACATCTTCTGATTCTTTTTTGGAGCTATTCCGCTTATTAGCATGCCGTCCCTGCGCACATAGCTGCCTCGTTTATGCCTCATCGATCTCGGACAGGTCGAGTGGAGGTTGAGGACATTGTACATACCCATAATTGCGACGGTTCAACGCACGCGCGCACAGTCCTTGCGATGGTAAGCGCCCAGAGCGAGATGGGTCAAGAGTGTGCTGCTTAAGAACGCAGCACAGCGCTTGTCCAAGAGGTCGTCGCGGTATGAAGGGAAACTTCAGGTTCGTCGACGAAGTTTGGCAAGAAGCGCTCCGCACAAAATTGTCAATGATGCCGGGAAGGGCCCGGTGGTGTCGATTTCCCAATCTCGCCCCGATCATCCTTAGCTAGACCCATAATTCTCGCAGCCTTGCACGGCCTTTGAGAGCGTAAATCCATATTACCCGACCCTCCAATCAAGACAGTAAGGCTGTGAGCTAATTGTCATAACAGTACATTAGGTAAAGTAAGGCGTTTTTCGCTAGTACTATTGTCAATCCAGCATTTCCCAGGAACTTCTTCAACCCGTGTCAGCATGTGGACAAGCGAATTCTCTGCACAAGGATAGTCACAATTCAAAAGCTTCAATCATGAACACAAGACCATCAACAGCTCGAAAGCATAATTAGCCCGATTCCGGCAGCCTTGCCACCTTCACCAAGCGTCTGCAGAGAATTTGCCCAGTCACAGTCGCTCAGTCATGTCTATTTCAAGTCCAAGGAGCCGGCAAAGCGAAGCGCCATCCATTGTTAGCTCGTCTGCATACGTTGGTGCAGGAAGTGCAGCTCTGGGAGCTGCTTTTTCTGCAGGATATGCTACTCTAAAAGGACGGTCTGCTATCCTCTGGAGCGCTGCTGCCGGAGCTCAGTGCTTCATCCTCGGGTCAACGTTTTGGGCAACGAGATCTGTTCTTCGAGACAGTATTGGCTCATCACATCTCAGTCAACGTGAGGAGCTCATTTGTAGCGCCCTCGCTGGTTCTTTCTCTGGCATGGCGGGTGGAGCCATCAGAGGCCGGGCAAATATCATTCCAGGAGCGATCGTGCTCGGTGTGTTAGGTTTGGGTGGCCAAGCCACATTGGGAAGCCTCATAGCAGGGGCAGAATTGCCCAGAAACCAACGTCCACTGCTGGATCGATTGTCGGAATCTAAGTGGTGGCCGCTAAAGTCAATCTCGGACGAGGACTACCAGCAAGAACTGACGGAAAGGGTCATTGGCCTCGAGGCCGAAATGTCACTAATAGATGAGAAGATCGCTTCACTGAAAAATATACAACGAAACTGAAGCTCTTCTTCTATCCTGTTCATGTCTGAAAGGATCTAAAATGATCAAGCGAGCTAGTGCGCAAAATTAAGCTTATATGTGACGCTGGACCTGGGAAGCGGTCGTGTACTACAATATAGGCGCATTAAACGAACGGCCGCGAGACACCTGTCGACGCTAAAAGCCTGTCATAGCTTCATGATGTGGTATAGCGAAGACGACACCTGTTCATAAAGCGTTGATGCTAGGATTATGGTTGCATCCTGACAGGAGCTCCAAAGTCTAGATAATGGTCCACCCACAAGTCTTTTGAGGAATCCGAGTTACAAGTCCATATAGCAATATGTGGACTCCCCCAGGCGTTCCTTGGACCGACTTGTACAAACCACAGGTACTTGGAAAACAGGCCGGTGCAGGAATAGATGAGATCGCCTGGATGTAGGTAGTATCGGTAGGCTATTCAGGTATTTGGGTCTCTGTATTCGGTCGAGAGGATCTTGACACAAATTTCGTACACGAGTCAGTCCTGTGCTAATAGAATTGTGGATCTGGACGCCGAAATTGGCTTGTCTTTGCTTACACAGCAATTGCCACGAAATGGTGCGGAAATGCTTAATATTTACCCCACCGCAGGGATGGTGTAGTGGCTCTGCGGTGAGCGCTAATAAACCGATGATAGGGCACCGCGTGGGTGCAGTTAGACCCCATCGTGACGACCCCATGCGCAGTATTAACACCAATGCCACTACAAGTGCTTCCGGATAACCCAGCAGCCCGGGAGTGGTGGTCCAGTAATATTTCTTACCAAGTTCATCATCGCTGCACATCTATGACAACGACTGTCCTCCGCTTTCCGCCTTTCGCGCCGGTGTCTTGCTCGATACACCATCACCGTTCCGTCAATATCCTTATATCCCTCACGATCCTGCGATGACTGGAAAGCCAGCCGCTAGCTATCCAGGTATCGCATAAGCCACTCTCAGAGTGACCGCATACCTCGTCCTTCGTCATTCGCAATCAGCTGGCTCGACGAAGGGAGTTGGAAGGAGGATCGGATTTGTTACAGATGATCAGCAGACACCACAAGAATGTCTGTATGCAGTGGACCACCGAACAGTCTACGAGATCAACATCCACAGCACAAGCGCGGCAAGCCATGAGCTAACCAGTCGGTCTTCCTCCTCGACGACCTCCAGTATCCCGATAGCGTCTGCCCCACCGCCGTCCAGCGGGAAGGGACATGGCCTTGATCAACGGCCCTTCTTTTGCCAGCTTCCTGTTCTTGATCTATTTGTCCTCCTTTGTCCTGCTCGCTGTCATTCGCATAGCTACAGGCGTCTCCATCCAGCGATTCGGCTTCTCGAGCTTAAGGCACATCTCCTACACCTACAAGGATGGCATCCGGATCGATATTCGAGGCCTTGGCTTCGCAATACATCGGCCAACATTTGCCCAACCAACCTGGGTCAGCTTACGTCTGCAAGACCTCGTGGTGACGGTGGATCCGGAGGCCTTGAGTGCCTCGAAAGCCAAGAAAGACAGAGACGAGAAAGATGGCAGTGTCACAGGATCGAGCGACGGAGATAAGCCTCACCCTCGGCAGCCAAGCATGTCAGCGCCGCACGGTGTCAAGGATAGGAGTCAGCCTTGGCGACAGCTTACCAAAGTGAAGGAGCACCTAAAGAAAATCCACGACAAGATTGCCTGGCTCCGCATGCTCGACGTGTACGCCACCAACACCAGCCTGGACGTGACAGGGGTCGGCTCGCTGTCTATCGGTTCGATGACCTTGGGTGTTCATACGCGCCGGAAAATGCTGGACCGTGGCCGATTGTTTAGACACAAGAAAGACCCTTCTGGGGGCCAAAAGCCTGCTGAGTGGATCTTCACCACCAGAGCCATCTTCCTCGGTGTCAGTGGTCGTGAGCCAATCGAGCTCCTCGATGCAATGTCCATCAATATTCACGGCTTGCTATACCAAGAGAAAAGCGGCCTGAGAGATACCTCGATCGCCGTCAAGGTCGGCAGGCTGCATATTCCCGTCGACGACATCCTTGAATTCAAGTCAAGATCATCCAACCAAACACCGCGAGGCCTGACACGTGCGTCTACCTCACACCATCGTGAGATAAGTTTGGATGATGTCGTCGAGGAGCTCGAGCGACCGGGTAGTCGAGAGGCTGCTATTGTGCAGACCGTTGCTCATTCGAAGGAGTTCTTGAGCTCGGTCCTACGTGGAGTGCAAGAGGTCCAGCTGGGCATGAGCTTCATCCGTGTGTCGAAAGAAGTTGAGTCGCTCAAGAAGGCCAATCTTCCCGTCGTCATGAACATCGTCACCCACGAGATCGGCATCGATCTACATCGCCTCCCTCAAGCTTCTCCTGCTCATCGCATGTATTTCTCTCGCCACGATATAGCTCACCAAGCACTAGTTGCTGCTATATCCATCTCGGTCAGCCTCGATGATAACGATACCAATTCCAGCAAGATTATCTATATACCCATGGCAACCACCACCATAAAGACGACGGTGCCTTCCAAGACCGTGACATTCACCGAAGAACGAACTCATGTTGAAAGGAACTCGAACGTCTTTTTTGCCAATCTTGTCGTCACATCGCCATCGATTGACTTGACACCCCAGCACCTGATTCAACTGCTTGCAATTGCTCAGTCACGGCCAAAGACAACGCAGTCTTCTCAGAAAACCCACCACCGCCTCATATCTCGACTACTTCCAAGGGCTGTCATTAAGTTCTCCATCCACGAGCCTGTAGTCCGCTTCGTGCTTCCAGTCGCCGCCAAAGAATGTCGCGATCCCAATGAGTTCGACATGATCATTTCCGCCGTCTCTGGCGTATCTTTTGAGATTGAATCGTCCCACTCCCCACAAGAAGACCTGCTTTACTCCCTCACTTCAGACTTCAGAGTCTCTGCCCACACGCTCTACTATCAATCTGCTTCCGGGATCAAACACAACTTGCTGAAAACCGATTCGCTTCAGTTAAAGGCTCAAGTCACGGCATCTGCCGAAGTCGTCGTGGTTGTTTCTGGCGCCCTGAAAAGTTTCTCGGTCCTGATGGTTCGTGACGAAGTCAGGCAAGGTGTCTACAATATTGTTCGGCATTTCCACCGAGACTCGTACGCTGAGAAGATAGAATCACATTCTCCAGGTAGAGAATCCTTTTTGCGAAAGGTGCCCTCAATATTGCTTGAGGTTCACTTCGAAGGTACAAACTGCAGCTTTGAGACTGCGGGGATTGACGAGAACATTTCTCGCCAGACTCGGGGTGCTGCATTTGAGCTTGACTCGTGGACCATTGATTATGTTGCTCACCGGGCAGACCATGAGCATCGGCCGGCTCCACGTCGCAAGATCAGCGCGTCCGTGCATACGAACGAACCTCTGGAGGGTATTGCCCATCTTCCTTCCCCGAACTCGCCCGCGAGACATCGACATCATCTCAGCCAAAGCCCGACCGATGGCAGACGGCTAACAATACACGTTAGAGGTTTTCAAGGCTTCATCATTGAATCCCCCGAAGAATGGGAGCAAAATCCATTCATGTCCATTCCCCGCACGGAGGTCGCTTTCAGCACATCAAGAGATCAACAAGGTCCGACCTGTCACATCAACTCACATGTCAGGGCTTTCTATCTCGATTTCTCCCTTTACCGAGCGTACTCGATTGGAATTGCTCTGTCAGTCTTGCGAGATGCCTTCCAAGGTCCAGTCTCACAGAATCAAAGGGAGGAGAAGGATGACGCACGCTCACCTATTCCACCCAGCGAGGGTATGCCGAAAACACCGGGTTCGAAACCGGTAGCGGAGCTTGTAGCTATCGACATCAAGGCTGGTTATGTTCAGGTCAAAGCCCATATGCCTCATGATCCAGCAATGATGCTACAGGTTTATGACGTGGCGGCAGGTCGGCACCGGTGGTCGGCGCCTTTTCTACGATGCCACTTGTTGCGTCTCCACGCCACATCGCCTCATGTTCACTCTGCTTGGGCCAGGATCGTCAGCATGAATGCGGTCCGGCTTGATCCTCGGACATCCCGCAAGATGACTGCACATGGCTCTACCGAGGAGAAATCTCTAGATATGAGTACTGATTTCATTCGCCTTGCCGTCCCACACGGACTGCGCATGTTCAAAGTTTTTGACAACTTTGTGAACACATTCAAAGCACTCCTTCAGTTGACCCATCGCTTCAAGACTAGATCGAATGACTATATCCTCAAGAAAGGACCTCAGAAACCAAAGCATGTACCCAAAATCTCTGTCAGATGCAAGGCGCTCATGTTCGAGCTCGAAGACGATGCTTTCGAATGGAAGTTGAGCAACATTTACCATGTAGGTCGAAACGAACAGAAACAGCGCCTCGCACGCGTAGATGCATTCGACCTAAAAGTGAAAAAGATGCAAGAAGAACGAGGGCCTCGGCACGCATCCCGACGCAGAGCACAATCGAGCCGCCCGGCTTCTAGAGAACCATCCCCGGTGACACCGGCACAACGGTCACGAAGCCAAGAGAGCACACCTCGTCGACGTTCTCGCTCAAGAGGCCGCTCACATAAATCATCGAAACTTCGATATGATCGAGACGGTGTTTGTCATCTGTCTTCGACAGCCTGTGTCGAAATCGAAGAAGCAAGACGAAGACTCGCCGAATACAATGCCCGGAGTTGGAAAACTCGTATAGATTGGTTGCGTCACCTGCAAAATCATACCATCAAAAACATCCGACGAATGTTTGCCGGCGCTGACGAGCCTCCTCCTGATGTTGACGACCATGAGACCATCCTCGCCTTGCCGCATCGTTCAGGGCTCTTGTCGATCGTGATCAGTGATCTTCATCTCGTCATTGACAAGCCTTCTTTCCCAATGACTTCACTCCCGGATTTTATGCACGATGTAGGGAAAGGCACTCCACGTGACATGCAGTATGCCCTCCTAATTCCAATGAGTCTGTCACTAAACATGGGAGAAGCCCGATTCTTGCTCAGGGACTACCCTCTGAATCTCTTACATGTCCCTGCGATCCGGCCGGGTCAGCCACCCCGTTTGCCAAGCTGGTCGATGACGACAGATTTTGTCATCGCAGAAGAATTTCGGGATGATCGATCCATACGCCATGTCAAAGTCGAGATAGTGCCCAAGGGCCAGCAAACCAAGGATGGAGACGACATTCCAGGTTTCGCCATCGACGTTCGCCGAACCATTTCACCAGTCAAGACCTACTCAATGCCCGTGATCGATATCAACACCAACGCCTCCACCACTATTTCGTGGGGGACAGCTTATCAGCCAACAATTCAGGATGCCATGATGATCATCGAGAGTTTCACTAAACCTGACTTTGACCCATCAGACAGAGTTGGCTTCTGGGACAAAATTCGCCTGAATTTCCACTCGAGACCGGTAATCAATTGGAAGGGTGATGGCGACGTTCAATTGCGTCTAAAGGGATCTAGGGACCCCTATATAGTCACAGGATATGGTGCCGGGTTCGTAATGTGCTGGAGGAACAACGTCAGATGGGCTATCCATGAAAATGATGACCCTAAAAAGTTCATGACTGTGCGAAGTGGAGAATTCGTGCTTGCTATACCAGATTACAGCCACGCTGCCGTGTCTTCTCACGACGATGCCGCCCACCGCGACACAGACAGTGTGAGCACCTCTTCTTCGTCAAAAAATGCTGCTATTTTTAGCAAAGTTATCATGAAAGTATCGGGCAATGTTCAGTGGACGGCTGGTCTTGTGTTCGAGAGAGACCTCCCAGATGGCGGCCGGTCACCAGAGTTCAAACCTCATTACGACATTGTTCTCAGGAACCCTCATACAATGTCTGAAAAGGAGTTGCAGAATTATGATGCCTACAGTGGCTTCAGAAGTCATCACATTCACATGTCAATTACCTTAGCCGCGCCGTTCGACAGAGACTGGACGTCGCCGAATGTGTCTGCTTCGGAAAGTTATAATAGCGTCCACCTCTCACCGCGATTCTTCTCTCACTTCTTCGCTTGGTGGTCGCTCTTTTCTGGTGTAATGGCACTGCCCATTCGCCAAGGGCCCCTCTGGCGTGGTCCGGAGAAAACCAGTAAGAAATTCGGCCGGCATTTAGCGACAATCAAGTACGGATTATTTCTGTCCCCACTGTACATCGCTCACGTGTACAAACATAAAGACAATGAGGACTATGAGAATGACATCGTATCGGCAACAGGCTTGAAACTTCGGCTTGACAGCTTGATACTGGACCTCCACCAGCGACGAGAGTGGTTCAACACTTTGTCGAGGTCCAAATCTCGACAAATGCGAGCCAGTGCCATGAAGATCAACCGTGCAGAGCTGGATTTCGTGAACGCCGACGTGCGCGCGGTTGCGGCAAACATTGCTGGCACTACGGCGGACGACTTGAAGCGTGCCACTGATGACATATTGTCATCATACCAGGATATCACACCGAATGTCGACATGTCCAAATTCACCATCCCAGATCACGATTTTTCGTGGATCGATATGGATGACTTTGTCGAGTTAGGGTGGATTCTACCTGCAGAATCTAATCCCGAGACGAAAATACTCCCTCTCGCCTTCACCCCCCGCTTCACATATTTTAGACAAACAGATCATGACAACGCCATTCATGGTGACGAGTCCAGGGAAAGTCCGTTCGGCGACGAGGACACACATTATTGTGTTATGCCTACAAAACACAACGACCCCCGGAGAACTCAGATGCACCTGGTCCAAGATCGGTTGAAGAATTTGGAAGAACAAATTGTTGTCCACGAACGAAATATGGGTGAAAAAGAGCTTAGAGCTGTCCGCAACGCTAGTGAGGATCATAATTCACAAGAAGAGCTCAGAAATTATCAGAGTCAGAAGAAGGAGCTTTTGGCCAAAAAGGCGTTTCTCGAGAATGGATTGAAAAGGCTGGCTCAACGTGAGTATCCAGGCGAGATTTCTCATGAATCCAGTAACCAAGCCGGCAAATCACACGATGACAGAAATGCCTCGGAAACAAATCCACCACGCAAGAGTGGTGACTCAAATACAACTTCGTTGCCCTCACAGATGAGCACTAGTCACGTTGACATGGATGGCCTCTACTCTGCACCTCATGATGAGTTCGCAAGCGATTTCAACAACAGATTCATCGTTCATAATGCACAAGTGAAATGGAATAACTCGCTACGGAACACCATTCTCCGCTACAGCCATCAAGTAAGCCAACGGCGAGGTTTCGTGTACTATATGTCAAGAAGAGCTGTTAAGTTCATCCTCGACATCGTTGAAGAGCAGGCTAAACGAAAAGAAAACCGGAAAAAAGGAGATGGACAAGCTTATGGAGCACCTCATACTACATTTGACCCATCTACAACGGAGGATCGTGATGCCGATAATGTGATAGAGGACCGTATCCAACAGCTACTGGGGGATGCAACCCGATTTGTAACTGCTTCGGACCTAGAAGAGAGTCCGGGCCCACCAACCCGACGAGAATCAACCATAAGCATTGACCCGGAGGAGAAGTTGGCCGAGGACTTCTTGGCGATGAACAGTTACCACATGCGATTGATAGCGCCTCAAATTCAGCTCCAGAGTGAGAAAAACACTGCATCCGTGGTCCTGCTTGGGGCGAAAGGCATGCAACTCAAAGTGGTTTCGATCATGGACAAACATCGTCTTTCTGACGATGTCAGCGGGCTCGTGCAACGACGCTTCGCACTGGACATGGATGGTATGCAGATATTCGTGACAACGCTACAAAAATTGAGCAAGTTCATCCATCTCTATTCTGGCAACCGATACGGCAATGCTCCGGGTTCATCTTGGCCACCTTGGGCATCCATTGAAACCATGTTCGACTTCCAAATCGACCCATTTGGCTTTCAAAGGGTGGTCCAGAAAACTTCAGCGAGCTTCCGATATGAGAAGTACAACGCCCTGCGTCTGAAGTATAACGAAGAAGTTGCCGAGGGCAGCCAAAGTCAGTCAGGCACTATGCCACGCAAAGAAAGACGGATCGATCATCTTTGGGTCGACTTTCCACGACTGCGTGCCAGCTGCGATTCCCACCAATACTATACCATGTACATTATTGTACTGGATCTTCTCATGTATCACGAACCGCTTGAAAAGACGCGTAGCGAGCGGCTGGAAAAGATTATGCTTGCATCTGACTTCAGTGATCTCAGGGGTGCCCCAGAGATGGCCGTAAGCCTTCAAGAACGCATTCGCCAGCTGAACGAGCTGAAGGTACATTTCATGGTCAATGCCCATTATCTCGACAGAAGAGGCTGGCAGGATCGAATCGATCTTGAGAAGGATCTTGCGACTTGTGAGGATGAACTGTTCTTCATTATGAAAGCAATCAATACGTCGCAGCAGAGAAATGACGAGCGGCCTTCACAATCTAGCGGTTTTCTGCGATGGTACCTTAGTGCATCACAGATCGTCTGGCACCTTATGAGAGACAAGAATGAGCCTCTCCTCGAGTTCCAATTGGGCAATGCAACTTACGAGAGAATTGACAACAGTGACGGTTCTAACCACAATGCAATGGAAATTGAGCATATACGTGGTTGGAATCTTCTGCCCAACGCTTTGTATCCTGAAATAATAGGACCTTACGATGATCCCCAACACAAGCAGATAGTAGAAGCGCCAAAAATGCTCCAATTACATTGGTATATGCTCGAAGCTATTGCAGGAATTCCTGTGCTGGAAGAATTCCAGGTTACCATGCACCCCTTGAAGGTTCAACTTGAACGCTCACTTGGAAAGGCCCTGTTCGAATACATATTTCCAGGCATCGGTTCAAATGCGTTTGACAGCGGTGGCTTTTCCCCTCTTATGGTCAAAAACATGAAGCCTATTGAAGACGAAAACGACGATGAAAATGAAAAAGCTCGGCAAATTTGTTCACCCCAGCAGCATTTGACCCTGCCAGGTCAGAATGCTGGGGGAACATCTGCTCCAGGAGCAATCGCAAACAGGTTACAGCCGACCTACAACCTCAAAAAGATTCACCAATTCAACAACACTCCAGCCAATACCACGAAAGCGAAAGGCCTCGGTATTGCCAACCATCGCATCGGCCTCTTTGGGCATCACCACATCAAAGACCAGAAAGACGCAAACTCTGGTCCTGACGGTCATAGCTTGCAACGGAAGAATTCATCACATAGTCTCGGTTCGTTCAGGACGAGGAATCGAGGCAGTTCGACTATCAGCCTCAATCAAGAAAATGGAAAGCCTGGTCAGTCTGGGCCCCGAGATGGACGCGGACTGAAACTACGACGTCATGACAGTAACACCGAAAAAGACAAGAAGAAAGTACCAGATGACGTGTCGCAAATGGTTGCCAGAGCTTCTAATTATATGACTCTCGCACATGTCAAAATGAACTCATTCGTCCTCTGTCTCAGTTACAAGGGCCAAAGGGATCGCAATATTGAAGATTTGCACAATTTTGTCTTCAGAATGCCGCCTTTGGAGTATCAGAACAAGACATGGTCAAATCTTGATCTTGCGCTTCATCTCAAGAAAGATGTTATTCGAGCCCTGATATCCCACACAGGGGCTATCATCGGGAACAAACTTTCTCACCATCGGCCTGGCAAGAAACAGACAGAACGACTCCGGGAAATCGCGGCAGAAAGGGCACTCATACCAAACAGCGATACGCTCGTCAACAGCCCTAGCATCAGTGAAGCTCCCTCCAGCATATACACGGATAGTGATATGACACCACCTCGAACATCGTTCCAGTCCGAAAATAAGTCCATGAACGGGGCACGTAGACTTGAACCGTCACCGCTTCTGACAAGTGGGAATCGGACCAGCTCGAGTAGTCTCAAGAGTCGTGACAATTCTCCTCTTAGCCAGGTTGGCAACGGTAGCGAATCTGGATTAACACTGTCAACGGATTTTGCCAAGGAAGAGAACCGGGCAGCAACGAGTCCTGACAGTTGGCCTTTTTCGCCGGCAAGTCCATCCAAGATCGACCCACTTGGCCCTATCGAGAGCAACCTGCCTCGTCCCATGACTGCGAGTAGCTTCATACCAGCGAAATCTCTGTTGAAGGATGTGGTTGGTCGGCGATTTTCAACGGCAGCGCATGCCGATTCTCACGGAGACAAACTGCATCCGACACTCCACAAAGGACGTGTCCGTTTCAAATCAAGTAACTCAGTTTCCAGTTCCAACGATGAAAAAGCTAAAGCAGACCAACAATTCAGCCAGAGTAGTGCCACAGCGACGGACAATGATTCCACAACTGGTCGTTCCAGGTCTGAAAGTGCCCCTGGTCAGATGACAAACGCAGACGACTTAGGCGAAGCCCAAACGCACGACAAGGATGATGCAGACGGATCCGGATTCGCCACGGCAAAGAGGAAGACCGTCATGTTGTTGGGTAAACGAGTTTTAAATGGTTTCAAGGGATAGCGCACCGGGCTTCGTCGACAAAGCAGACGTGGCCGAAACCCAATTCAGAGGAGAAAATCGGGCAGAGCCCCACGTTGGAAAAGTTTTTCTGCAATATTTGCAATTTTCAGAGCTTAGTGATTGGATAGTAGGAAAGCCCTTTTTCCCCTTTTCGATTTGTTGTATATAGCTTTTCGACTCGAGTTGGACTTTGTGAGCGTTCATTTTGGTGGTTCACAGTCACGGTTCAGTGGTCAAGAGAAACGAGTTCTCTTAGGTAGGTAGGGTACACAGATGAAATTTCTATCTTTATACCCTTCATTCATGTTCAGAACCCCCTTACCCCGACAGTATCCATTGACGGCTCCCTTCTCTACGGCATGACCAAACCCGGAAGGCCTATTTAATCCTGACAAAAATTCCACGGCTCCCCCCAAAGTCGCCTTGAAAGGCTTCTCGACAATCTTGTAATGCATGCATGGCCTCGACTACTTCCAAAAGTGGCCAGACATTGATATTGTCACGTCATCCCCTTTCCAAGGCTGATCCTATTCAGCGATCCTGGCCGTTCAACTCGATCAACCACTTGACTATCCTCACCGTGTCGCTCTGGCCGAACCCTTTTCGTTCCGCGGGGAGGTCGATCGCTTTCTTCAGCTCATCGTCGAGTAGTCTCCTCAGCCTGGAGACCAGGACGCCGATCCTCGCCCAGCCCCGAAGCTTGAAGGAGTCACCCACGACGAGTCCGCCGTTGGGGATGGAGGTGTCTATCCTGATCCCGCCGGAGCCGAAAAGAAGCTCAGTGTAGGCGTTCAGAGGGGTCAGGGAGTGGATGTACGTCTTCTGGCCGAAGAGAGCGTTATTCGTGCCCGTGGCCATCTTGCTGAAGTACGATAGGTAGGCTGCTGAGGAGGCACCGGTTGTGAAAGAGGCTGGCGTGCTGTGGAACAGCGGAGAGGATGGATGGAGAAAGACCCTTTGCCACGCTTTGCCGGTCGGTTCGTTGGTCGTGGTTTTAGAGGTCGACGAGGGTTGTGGGGTGTTTGGTCGACTGCTGGTCGGTGTTGATGTCGCGCTACTCTCACGGGTCGTTCCCGTTTCGGCTGTGCTCGCTGGAGGTATGAAATACTTAAGCGCCTTCGCTTCGGGATCAAGCTCTTTGGCTCCAGTCAGAGATTGAATATACTTCTTTTCGGGAAACCTGATTTCCGCGATCTGTGGTTGTAACGCTGCTGATACTAGAGCTCGGAGCAAGAGTGGAGAGTAACCTTTCGCCTGCCGCCCAGAGTTTTGAAGGTGGAGGGAGACAAGTCCTGCATCTTGGAGCGACTCTAACAATTGCGAACGCGTAGAGCTGATGTCTCTGAGTATGTTGAGTGATAGAAATTTCTCATTGCACCAGGATTGGAGCTCCCTGTGTCTCAGCGACTGCGCGAGGCTCAAGTATTCCTCATAGGCAGCTAAGCTTAAGATGAGGTCCCCATGCTGTACCGGGAACGAAGTCTTTGCTGCGTCTGCTTGTTCTCTCCTTTCTCGTGGTGACACAAAAGGATCTTTCACTGTCAGTATTGCTGCAATATTCAGGCAGGACTCGAGGCAATCAAACAATGCCCCGTACACCAGGAGTTTTGCACAACGAAGGTCGGCCGGGATCGCCACAAGGTAAGTCCCAAGGGCAGTGAGACGGCCGTCTTCGAGAGCACCAATCAAATGAAGGATGCTCAGAGCATTGGAAACGGCGCCATGCTCTGGAGGAGTTATGAGATTGTCCAAAAATGTAGACACATCTGTATCTTGTCCAGCCGCTATAACTGAAAGACATAGCTGCTCGAGCGGTACTCGCTGAATCTCCGGTAGGGGTTTAGAAGCCATCTTTGCTTCGACATTTTTTGTGAAAAGTTTATAACATTTCCCTTCTCGTACACGACCCGCTCGGCCTCGTCTTTGCTTGCAGGCCGCTCGCGAAGCCCAAACCTCTTCGAGACGGACCAAATTGTTTGACTGGTCGTAGTGCGTTTCTTTGACTCGACCGGTATCAATCACTGCAACCACGTCTTCGATAGTGATAGACGTCTCCGCAACATTGGTGGCAGCGATCACCTTTCTACGTCCTGATGGCGCAGGCGGGAACACTTTCTTCTGCTCGGCTGGTAATAGAGACGCATGAAGTGGAAGGGCCAATAAATGTGAAATGGAGGACAAAGATTTAATGCAGCGTTCTATTTCCAGTGTGCCAGGAAGAAATATCAGTATAGCGCCTGAAGCATTACCAAGGTCGCTGTCGATCTGAGCAACTAAAGATTTTATTAATTCGTAATTGATGCCAGTACCCAATGCTTGAATTGCCTTGCCGATAGATTGGTCATCGTCATCGTCGGCGAATGCTGAAGGCTTGGTAGCTTGGAGCACGTCTTCAAGGTAATGGTCCGAGACAGGAAAAGTACGTCCTTCGATGTGAACGTGAGAGACGTTGTTGGCGCCACCAAAGTATTGCATAAAGATGTCTTTGTCTAGAGTGGCGCTCATCAGGATGACTGAGAGTGTCGGATTGGCTTTGAGAGAGTCTTTAAGTAAAGCTAGTAAGAAGTCTGTATCGAGTGATCGTTCGTGCACTTCGTCGACAAACACATGCGAGATACCTTTGAAAGCGTCTTGAATGTTAGCAGAAGTTTGAATTCGTCGAAGCAATACTCCAGTTGTCATGAACGTGATCTTGGTGGATGAAGAAGTCTTTGATTCTCCACGGATAGTGTAGCCAACCTCGTCCCCTAAATTGGTGCATCTTTCGCTGCTGACCCGATCGGCTAGTGACAATGCAGCAACACGCCGTGGCTGTGTGCATATGATATTCGTCGTGGAGCCCTGTAAGTTTCGCACTGCCTGATCAAGCACGAATTGAACAATTTGTGTGGATTTGCCGCTTCCTGTCTCACCGGTAATAATAGTCGCCCTTCGACTCGCCATAGCATGCAAGATGTCATCCTGCTTTAACCAAGCGGGCAGTGTCATTCGCGCCTTTATCATCGTCTGCTGCTGAGCAAGTCCTTGACGCAGTGTCCACGCAGCAAGAATTTCGCGACCGCCCCTCTCATCGCAGCGAGGGCCTCTAGGCCTATGCGTCAATTTCTGGGTAGACACTTGCACTTGCGCTTGAATTGGAGTGCCCGACTGTCGTTCTGACAGGTGCAATTCGGTCAGGCTGGTTGGATTGTCTATGACGTTCTGCATATTACCTTCCAACCATTCACAGATGCTGTATATCATGGACATTCCTTTGAAATTGGTCTCTGCGAATTGTAAAGCCTGTTTCGTGGCGCTTAGACGAAGATACGCAGGCATCTTTGTGGACGTAATGATTACAACTGGCAGGTCGTAGGGATAGCCTTTTTCGCCGATGATGAATCGTGCTGTTGCTTGCGCCGTACCTGCTGTGTCAAGAACGATTGAACATTCACGCACCCCTGTCTTAGAATATCGACTCCCATAGATCGCCTCCAGGGTGGATTCTTCGACATCCCATTCCAGCGAGCTCTCGATATCGTCATTGAGATCACCGTCTGTAAAAGGCTGAAGCGTACTCTGCAGCCAGAAAGCGGCTCTGTGCTCGTCGTTGTCACAAACTTTTAGGGCTTGGGCAACGAAGTCTCTCGGGTACCCACCAGAGGTAAGCCGTTTGATTTTTGCTTCTAGCAATAAGTCACTGCTTGCAAGATTGATACCAGCGTTGTAGTTTGGAGGAAGAGCAAATTGGGGGAGATCGTCCTCGGGAACATGAATAAGCAGCCACTCGAGAGCTTCTTCCTCATCCTTACAAAACTGTAGTGCTTCTAGGACATGAGCTTTACGAAAGCCTCGACTAGTTATGCTCTTGATGATGTTGTCACACTCCGCCTGGGAAGGCTTTCGTGCATAGGGGTTCCAAACTGCATTATTCCGAACAAGTTTTTCGACTTCGGATCGGATCTTAGCACCCATTTCAATCTTCGGAGCGCGCTCCCATTCTCTATTTCTCGGCATTTGTCCAATACCTAGCTGCTCATCTTTTTGCTTTGCCTGCTGAATTCTTTCCTGTTCAGCCTTCCTTTTGTCCATTGCTTGATGAATGTCCTGCCGCTTCTGCTCAGCCGCGAAGGGATCGGCATCGTAGAGCCAAGCTTTCCCCTCCTTTTCGTCCTCCTTCTTGATTTGCTGAAACTCCTTCTTCCACAGATCACGATATTTCGGCGGTAGAGCCATGGACAGGTTTTTCATGCTGTTGACTCGAAACAGTGCGTATGCGGCAGCGAAATGCCTGGCTTCTAACGCGGACGGCTCCTCTGAGGCCGATAACAACGCTTGTGGCGTGCGAAAGGTTGGTAGAGTATAGATTTCGCGTGTTTTAGGATCTGTTCTGCTGAGAGTGACATCTGACCTGTACAACTTCTCGTGGCCGTCTCGACCTGGTGTTTGACGCATCGAATAGTCGGGCTTGTTCCATTTCTGTCTTTGACAGTGCTCCGAAAGGAGGTTGACTGGCAACTTCCCCGTCCATGAGGCCCCTCCAATAATTTGCTTGGCAGTTGGCTTTGGGGGGCCAGACGGCTCATTTAATGAAGTATCTTTCGGCTTACTCTTTTTGCTTTTCTTCTTGTCATCCTCAAAAACTATATTAGGGGTCTGGTCCGATGGTTCAGAAGCCTTAATTTTTGCTGCAGCACCTTTCGGGGTGGCATGTTTCTTGGACGGCATATTTACGTCTAACTGGTTCGGGATTGAAGCGAAGAACGAAAAACCTACCTAATCACACCACTCAACCAGAGTCATTGTCAGAGTCTCAGTGCGTAGGCTGAATTTCATACAACCTGAATAGCGAGCGCTGCATAACATACTGAGTTGACTACCAGCATCATCTGTTATCAAGCATAACGTGTCAAGTAGATGGTAGAGGTTTTTTGGGAGGAAAACAGAAACATCAGCCTTGCAGAATCAATCCAGCCTGATGCAGAGAACAACACCGAGTCTTGCTTGCAATGACCAACTTTGGACGGGTACACTTTCTAGAATGATAGAGGCAACAAGACCATCTACGATGTTCCTAGCCGACAACGTATCCAGATCTGATTGCTGGTGAAGTTTCAGGACGGCATGGCCAAGCCGGAACGTGAGTGTGGGTTTGGCGCTATTTCCCCCATGTTAATCACCTCAGCAGCTCAGCCGGCGGTCTTAAAGACCGTCGTAATCATCCTTCAAGATCAAAATATACACCCAAGTATCCGTCGGGAGTAGACGCTGTCATTGCCAAAATTACGGAATCGTTCTGAGATGTCTTTTCTGGCTAAGCTTGTTGGAACGTGGGAGTGCCTCTCATTCGAAGGGAGAAACATACATGACCGATCCGACAAAATCCATCCGTTTGGAGAGAAGGTCAAAGGTAACATAATCTACTCCAGCGATGGCTTCATGGCATCGATCTTTCAGCGGCCCGACGTGCCCAAGTTCTCGGGTAATGCAATACGTGGCACACCGGAAGAGTACGCCAAGGCTGGTTCGGGAATAAATGGGTATCACGGTCTGTATTTACGTCGAGGAGCATGCAAATGGCAAAGGGGTGTTGCGTCATAGTATCATGATCGCATTGCCCACGAATTGGGAGGGGGAGACCCAGGTAAAACTGTGTGAGATGTAGGAGGAAGATAACTGGCTCTTCATGGAACTGGCACCTGATTACACTTCTGAGGTTGAGGGGGTTGGGCGAAAATTCGTTATTCGCTAGAGGAAACGAGGATCGAACTATGGAGCCACCCCTCCCTAGAGCAGCAGTTATATGCTTGAGCATTAGCTCGACATGCAAGGCACGGGTCGTGAGTTGATCTGTATCTGACCACTCTCCAGGTTGGGTGTTGTTTGAAGCAACACTCGCGCACGATCATCACATAACTTGCACAGAGTTACGGCAGTGGAAGACAGACAAAGATAAAAGACGGAAATGAGGCGCTCTTTGGAAGCCCCCCAAAAACATTATTAGAGTATGCACTTTTGCATGTCATCAAGCCTGGTCTATGGTTACGGCCCCGCCTATGTTTGTTTCCTGTCATCGTCTGCACCTGTTAATGCCTGCTCGACCAATAGTTGTTTGTGCACTATTGCTTGATTCAACGAACCTAAAATAGAACACCGCTGCCCTTGGAGGATAAAGGGAATGGTCATGAAATTCGTATACTCGTTAAGATTACCTCTTTCGACTCCATGCCCTTGTAGTCGTGAAGAGTCGAAAGATATCGTGTCCCGGAACCTTCTACCTTGCCTCGTTCAAGGAAAGCTAACCACCACTCCCGCCTTTCAGTCATGTAAGCATGGCTCAGGCATAGCAAGTCCCCATGGCATATTGATACGCCTGATAAGATTGCTGTACCAGAGGTCTTGTTGGCGCTGTGTCGGGCAAGACGAATCCTCGTTGTATTTCCGTTTCAACAAAGGCTGCGGCACGTTTGTAGCGTTTGTCACAGTATTTGTTGAATACGGCCTGGTGATGTTTTCGAGGGTCTTCGCAGCAATCAAGAAGGAGTTGTACCACTGGACGTAGTTGAGACCAGGTGTAACCCGAATAATGGACGTGATGAGGAGTCCAGTGACCTTTGCGCAGCATCTCGCGGGCCAGACAGTGGGACGCAGCGGCGAGGAAGCTTGGAACGCTTCCAATGAACCGTTCATCCATTAATGTCACCTCCAAGAAATACTTGGCAAGAGTTCTTGTCTCAAGATCGTAGTCGTCGGCCTTGCTGATGCGCCGGAGGAAAGACATGGGACCCGGAAAGCCAAGCTCGAATTGAAGCATGGTGAGCATGAATCTTTCTGCTTTAAGGATTTCGTCGACGGAATATCCACCGTCAACCATGTAGACAATCTCCTGCACTGAAGGACAATTGATTTCTTCATATTTGGCTGCAATGAAGATGGCAGTGGCTCCAACAAGTTGGAGTTTGCCCAAAGAAACGACCTTAACCGAGAGGAAGCGATCAATGTAGTTGACGCAGAGGAACAAGGTCTCTGGGAGCAGGTTGAAGCGATGATGCACCTGAACCAGCCAGTCCATCAGGACTGCTCGCATCGACCACTGAATCTCATGTTGAAAATCCATGTAGTTGGATCGAGGAAGCATGCACTGTTCCATGTCTTTCATATATTCAAATATCTCGTCACCATATTCAGCGACCATGCTGGTATCGAAGCTCTCATCCTCAATATCTTCTGGGGTCCGCGTGGCTTCGACGAGCTTTCTTGCAGCTGAAATCTCCTTCAGTACTTTTTGATTGAATTTTGGGACGAGAGCGGTCGTTGCACCGCCCGTGGTATCTTCGCCATGGGAACGGAACGACCGTGCGGTCACGTATCCTTCCCCCTCATGGGTGTCGTCGTAATCTTCCTCCCAGTATTCTTCAGGCTCAGGCGTTGGCTGATAGAGATGTTGAAGGCTTTGACGTGTGTCTTCGTCGGACATAGGTTGAGGTTCGTGTAGTGCAGAGTGAAGAGCAGGCTGGGGGAAATGGGCCAAGGCGTCAACATATTGCGTTTTGCAGGATTCAGCTTCTACCATCTGCTGTGCTTGGGGCTCTTCTATGAATTCGTCCGGCAGCGTATCTTTTACTCCGATTTGAGCTTCATTGTCACTTGACATGTGGTTTGCTTCTAGTCTCACTTCATTGATCTCAGGCAAGCTGATGTCCGAGGGTTGTAACAACCTTACAGGATCGACAATGTCACTCGAAATCGGTGGGGGCAGTTGGAGCAGCGGCTCGAGTTGCGTGATATCTGTCTCTTGGGGAACGGGTACTGGAAGGGCGTCCGCCTCGATCACCGCGTTAGACTGGGGTTGTTGTACTGATACCTGGACCTCATGCACGACATCGAGGGTCTTGTCTTTAAATATGGTGGTATTACGCTTGGACAACACTTTCCTCGGATTTGCGAGGGGCTGGGTGTTGGTGCTGTCGTTCAGTGGCACCTTTGACACGGATTCAGTGGAGGTGCCGGTTAGAAGATTCTTCAAACTCGACACCGACAAGGGTCGCTGTGCTGGTCGCAGAAATGCCGCACTCTTTCTTTCTTGCAACGATTGTTGAGCTTTCGTGGAAGCGTTTGAATACTCTTTAGAGCTGACGGTGGAGTCGTCCTTGCTGGTCCGCTTCGAGGTGACAATGTTGCTGACATCGGCAAACGCGTTTCGTTTCGCCATCACCTTCATCTGATTGAGATTCGTGAGAGCCGGACTCGACTTGTTACGCTGATGTATGGTCTTTGGCAACGACACTTGAGGAGGGTAGTTCTCGTCATTCATCGCGCGAACAACACGGACGGGCCGCTGAGGCTACGAGCTCGAGGGTCAGCGAGTCTTCAGGAGACCAAACACGTCTGCTGTTGTTGTGTATGCAGCCTAGCTTGACCATGGCTACAACCTGGCAACGACTCACCTTGGAATCCATGATAGCAGGTTGGAAACTTGTGTCTGGAATGGATATGCAGGACCTATACACGCATGGCTGAAAGGGAGATCGCGGACCACCAACGGTACCCGGAGCTCTTGAGCAAGATGAGTTCTGAAGTCTTGGTTGACAATCAAGTCTGACGCGACGCGAGGGAAGGAAAAAAAAATTGTTCCAGGCGTATCAAAAGATGCAACAGGTAAATGTGTACCGGCGACGTTGAACGGCAACATGAAAGCATGTAATTTCAGCTGATTGTTTTGCTTCCCGGCGAGGTACCGTAAACAAGCTTAACTATTTTGGGCCACTGCGGCCAATGAGCGAGAGCGATGACGCCTTCCTCAGCAACGCTCGAAAAACGTTACGTCATTTTTCTAGTCTCTGTTCTTGAAAACGCGTGCTTCGACAATGACCCAAAAACATGAATTCCAGGATCCAGGCCGCAAACACGGTCAAGAGTGCTCACAAAATTGGCCATACAATCCCATTGTCAGACTATACGTGTTGATACGTTTTGACTGACAGGAACACGATTATTGAAGAGAGAAAGAGGCTAATCTCTTAAACAGCATCTGAAGTCGCGTAAAGTGCACCTAGTCACGTGCCTAGCTGATCCCAATTTAGCTGCATGAAGACGAAAATTTCCTTTGTCCGGATGACAATTGGGACTCTGACGCCTTAGTAAGTCCGTTCCGCCTTCTACATTGTTGTGTCAACACGATGTTCCCGTCAATTGCGTGAGTACTGGCTTGAAACACCATGCCAGCTCTTCGGACAGTCGGCTAGTGTCTCTGAGGCCCGAAGCCGCTGACCTATCATTGCCCTCAAACCTGGAACCACGCCAGACCGGGGCGGTCACCAACGTGGTCAAAAATCATCACCGACTGTTGTCAGTAGCAATGATACTCTGACGTGGCAGAAACGGCGGAGAAAAAACAGCGATTTGTCAAGCTAGCTGTGTTGGAAGGAGCATCGTCGACTGGCATGCCAACTTTCATTTTCATTTCACGCGCATACCCTAGAAGGGTAGCAGAAAGGTGATCTGAGCGATAGCATGACGGAGTAAAGTAATGATACTTGATGCGATACGATGCGGTGCCATGTTCTGCATTTATCAGATTCTCTGGAGCTTTTTCGTAACGATATTCGTTTATATTAGAGCTAAGCGTTTCGACTGCAATTATTTGAGCCCTAGACTTGGCAGCCTGGCCATGCAGTGCTCGCCGTGCTCTCCGAAACACGGGCGTGACGACAGCGATTGAAATGGTGCTAAGCAGATCGAAACAGCCTCGAGTAAATTACGGCAAAATAAATGAAGTGATGTCAATACTTCTCCTTGGAAGCAGTAAAGATGAAAAGAGTGCCGAATCACAATGGGATGGATTGGCTCGCTTACTACTAGCATTGTGGGGTGAATGGTCTCTTCCGAAACATGAGACCGCCACCGGACGGCAGGTACAGGTTCATCATGAGCAAATGATTTTGTCACACCTCGTTGCGCAAAGTCAAAAGAGTGCATCAGCATGTGGTCAATAGGAGACCGACGCTTTTAACAAAAAGACAGTCTTTCAGCGGCGCCTGCTCGAGCATATTGCGCACTTGGCAGTGCGCATAAAGTGTCGATGTAACGTAGCTCACACCTCAATAGGAAAAACATTAATATTACCTAACTAAAGTGCGCAAAAGCGAGGCACCCGAGATGTGTCATTATGCTGCTCCATGGCGCGAACTTCGACGGATCATAGGTAAAGCATGCCGCTGGCTTCCGCGAACAATTTTGTGCAGAATTCACACCACTTTTTGTTTGATCACTTTGCCTTTTTTGATGCTCGCGCGGCCAACGAATCAGTGCTGGCCACACGAAGCCAGGTCGGATAGACGCCGCACTATGCCAGCTCGGCGGGCAGCGCTGGTTCATGCTGCGCACGCAGGCTCCCCATGGCCGCATTGATTCGTGCGATTGGCACCACGAAATCCCGTCGCATCTTGGATCAGACTCGTTGCTTATGCTGTCGCCCCAATCTACCCACGCTTGTATTCCAGCCTGTCGATTCTCGACCAAGATCGCCATGAGGGGCTTGTCACGTTGGCCCGATTCAGACTGTAATTGCTACTGCGATTCTCATCATCTGCCCTTGGTCACTTGGGTCAATCTTGGCTATCTACCTAGCTAGAGATGCTCGACACAATGATATCCCAAGCATATCTCGTGCAACATATAATATTTGGAGGATTTGACTTTTGAGGACCTCTGGTTCCGTGCATGTTGCGCCCGAGAGTCGGCCAGCTGCACCAGACATTTTCCGAGTGCTCCAAGGATGCGCAAGTCTCCAGTGGAAATCAGCTGGCGGTAAGATAGCATGCCCTGATGATAACTTTTGCGTTTCGCTGTGAATAAGCACGCATGGCCAGAGGCCGATGTCCGCATACTAGTAGTGTAATTCTACTAATAAGACGTGAATCGCTGGGTATGGGCCATGGTGGTCTGCCTGCCGTGCCCTGCCCTGCCCTGCAGCAGTCGCACCGCAATTCCCAACTCCATACGTATTCAGCCAGAGTGGAGCCCGTCTGTCTCAGCACCGACGGTCATCCTCGCACCTTGCTTTCCTTTCAACCACTACCCGACCGTCGATATCGTTTCTCCCCTACCCTCTTTCCTTTGTTTCGAGGTGGGCGACTCAATCGCCGTCATCTGAGCATATCAGATGTGCACGGGATAGTTTCGTCTGCATCCACTATCGCTACCACTTCGTCGTTGTTGGCCACCGCTTTGTGCCAGCGATGATGCCTTGAGCGACGGCGACGACTACCTTTGACAACACCTTTCTCTTGTGTTTGAGTTGCTCTCGAATCCTATCTGAGCACTCCTGCTATTGCGCCGTGCATGCGATATCGCATTTGAGATTGTAAGTCCTGCATATTGTCACCCTCTGGGCTTTTCCCCCCCAAACCTTCAAATCGCCCCGACACCCACCGTCACTGTCGCACCCAAGCCAATCATGTCTCTGTGCTACCCCATTGTTTACCTCGATGTCGCTAACTGGCAATGACAGTGCTGCAAGCGAGTTCATGCTCAAGATCGTTTTCCCTGATCTGCCTCATTGAGTTCGGCAGAGTTCGTCGTCGTTCGTTCCCTGAGAAGGCGATCCTCCCTACACCGAGAGCCCGGAATCTACTCTCCTGTCCATCCATCATGCATGTTTCCAACCTGCTGTCAAACGACCGACCTGGTCAAGCTCAGAAAAGTGCTGCAAAGTCGGTGTGTTTCGAGCTGCTCCTCGATGAGCGATCCAAGACCCGGGCACGCATTCCGCTACGGGTGTTGGTGAACACTCATGATACAACTGAGTCGATCATTACTACAGTCAAGAGCTTCTATGGCATCTACCATGGCAACGGGGTTAGCTTTGAAGATGCTGCCGGAAACACTCTAATTGCCTCGTATGATAACTTCAGCCACGATGTGACTGTATACGTTCGCAGTGTTCCGGGTCCATCTCAGCCCGCAGGCCCTCCGGTGCATGGCGTACCCCCTCTTGCAAACAATCCTGACTCTCCTCGACGCCCCTCGCTGGGCGAACCATTTTCCATGTTGCCGCCGCATATGAGGGAGCATTCTCAATCTCCTACTCGGAGGTCTTCGACTCGGAATGTCTCCAAGCATAGTGTGTCACCCTCACGCGACAGGGGCCGCAGGAGCAATTCTCAACAGCATCGGGGATCTCATGCAGATAGCAGATGCTCGAGTGCCCATGGAAGCTGCCGAGAGCACGATCTTAGCGATAGTGACGCTGGTCAGAGCTCTATATCAGGCTCGAAGAAGGCACGAAGCGAGCAATTCGTCAATTCGGAAATCAGTACCGCGAATGTTCTGCAGGACGGTCGCCGCGGACAGACTATCTTTGATAGCTCGGTACGTCTTTGTCATGATTCAGTCTTACGGTTGCTAACTACCCATTGCAGAATCTACCGCTGTTTGTTCCCCCTCAAGTACCTGTGACGGCGTCACAATCCTCCATCTCCCCACAGAGAAGGTCTCTTCCGCATGAAGATCCTTCTCCGTTCCACTTGCCCACGAGCAAGCTGTACGACATGAATGCGCCTCCCTTGCTGTCGCCTCAAAGCCACGGCGCGCAAAGTGGTCAAAATGGTCATTACTTGAACGGCAACACCATAACTCCTGCCTCTCATCGTCTGCGTGGGAGGCACTCCAGCACGTCCCATGCTAGGACAGCGTCAGGCGTTTTGCCTACGCCCGACCCTACTGTCGCCAGTTGTATATCGGACGAAGATGTGGCTCGCACCCTCATAGCACTAGGTGATGCTTCCAACTTCTCACATGGCCGAACGTCCTCCTCCACCATGGATGATACCTTCAGTGGCGCAGCCGACGCAGCCTCTTCGACGGGCGCGACGAGCGACAGCGACGAATACAGTGATCATGAAGGGCTACCCAAATACAGAAAGTATCTTGATGAAGCTGATGAGGACTATGAGACCCACATTAAGAGTGAGGACTATGATGAACAAGATGCCCCGCCCAAGACCAAGAAGGTCAAAACAAAGACCCACGATGGTCCTAGTGGAACGTGGAAAACGCCTGGTCTGGCATTGAAGTCCTCTAAATCCGGTAAAGTCAAGACGAGCGGTCCTTCGAAAGCCACCAAGCCTTTGAATGGTCAAGGACAAATGAGGGCTCCGGCGGCCCCCGGGAAACCTCGACAGGCTTCTGCATCGTCATCGTTGAACATGCAGCTGCAGCCTGACGAGGAAGACTTGTCCACTAAGCCCCGGTGTCAGCGATGTCGCAAGAGCAAAAAGGGTTGCGACAGACAACGACCGTGTGGTCGTTGTAAAGATGCAGGCATCGGCATTGAGGGCTGCATCAGCGAAGATGAGGGGAACGGTCGCAAAGGTCGCTACGGCCGTCACATGGGCGTGCCGGTCAAGAAGAGCCTGACAGACGAACCCGACACTGCTGAGTTTGCGGACACTTCTGCTTCGGCCATGATGTCTATTGAGGCCGTCACTCACGGAAGCCCGAGCAAGAAGCGAAAGAGGTGATCTATTGACCACTGGTTCCGGGGACTACCAGCGTTGGTCACACAGTTTTTTCCAATTCGGTGTGCCGCTCCATGGCGCACATTGAAACACTGCGTCATCGTCGGTGACAACGAAGCATACGCGCCCAACTTTTGGCATACTAACACTTGTCAGAAGCTGATCAATTTCTTTCAGGGACACTAGCAGACGTGTGATCCTGGCGTCGGAGTCACTATGGGATTTTAGAGGGAGCCTCGGCCTGTCCTTCATTTTCTGGCTTATCTATTTGAATGACAACTCTGCGATTGCTTGTGGGATGTGGAGCAGGAAGTATCAAAATTCATTTTCCAAGGCCTCAGCCATTGACGATGTATGACTGAATCAAAATGACATCTTTTTGAGAAAATCCAGGCCTGCTTGCGAGTATCATTGAGTAGCCGCCGTTGTTGGTTGTTTCGCAGGGCCCGGTGGGTCGTGGATGATGTCAGCTTCAAGTGGGGACGTTGAAAAAGCCAAGTTCCGAGTCGCTTGCACTAGGTGGATCCAGGTTAATATTCGGCTATATGGCTAGATTAGATAAGATGCCCACTATTTTCCGTCTAAATATTCCCCAGAGTTTGCATTGTTTGTTTGCGCTGCTCAAGTTTTGAGTCTGCCTCTGCCGAATGACTGGCAGATACAATCGCACAGTCAGCTAACTCACATGCTCACATGCTCACATGCTGTTGCTTCTAGATAGGACGCCTCGCTCTCACTGGCGACTCGGTCATTCAAGGCAGTAGAGAGCAACAATTTGGCCATAAAGGTGCAAGTCACGCCTCGGCCTTGATCATAATGACGTTCTCATGAAATCTAGCATTCGAACCTCGACAGCAGCTAGCTGTTATCTCTTTGAGAAAGCCTGCTACACTCCATCAGTAGCTCGAATCGCCACACTTCCAATTCCTTGGCGAGAACACAAGTTCCAGAATGCCAGAGGAATCTGAAAGCACAACTCGGAAGCCCCGAGCATCTGCCAAACCACGAGCTGGTATTCAGAGAAAGACCAAGGCCGAAAGAGAAGAATTTGCACGTAAAGAAGCACAGCGCACCCACGAGAGGGAAGTGAGGGAAGCACGCGAAACAAAAGATGCTGCCTCTTCAGTCAGTGCAGCCACTCGTGGCCGCGGAGGAGCAAGAGGTGGACGAGGCGGCGCTGTCACATCCAAGTCGGATCGTACGAGTGCACCTGTCGCGGGTGGTGTGTTTGGTGCAGGCGCTGGCCGACGACCTGAACGAAGCAGAGGGGCGCTTGACCTTGGCGTGAGCGAGTCGCTCGATGGCGGTGAGAATTCGACTACTCAAGCTAGGACAGATCCTGCATCGATTACCGTGGGCGAAGGCGAGAACTCTCGGTCTGGGAAAGCTGGAGGTGGTCCCCGGACCAAGGCGTCGAAGGGACAAGAAGCGCTTGATGGTACTGTACAAATTGAAGATGATCTAGACGAACAACCGAGAAGAGACATTGAGAGAATTTGGATCTCAAGTGACGAGGACGAAGATCCAATCATGAGTCATAGAGGCAAGCAGCGGCGATTGAACAAACCTGTAAAGCCTTTTGCAGGTCTGCGTCCGGTAAGAGCTGTGCATGACAAGGCGCGTGCTCGAGATGGAAACAACGATCGCCACTCATCACAATACTCGGCCGAAGTCAACGCCGTGGTCGATGTAGAGTCAGATGAGGTGCACATCGACAATGCACTAGGTGCAACCAAAAAAGACCCTCCGTCCAGCCCAGACCTCAGTCGAAAGCCGTTGAGGAAGGTCGAAAGTCGAACTAAGGATCCACGCCTCGTCTCGGAGACGATGGAAGAGAAAGCTGAAAGATTACGGCTGCATGACGATATTCAGTGTTTACAAGAGGCGTTTCTCCACAAATCAGATACGGATGACATCGTCGATTGCAAAACGGAGGAAAGAATATTTGGGCGAACTGATCACGATAGGATGTTTCTGTTTCAGTTACCACCTCTTGTCCCTCATTTGTACGATCCTGCAAAGACATCCACATCAGATGAACTTGTGACGTGTGTCGGCGAAGTGCAAATAAAGGAAGAAGAGCCCGTCGCTGGCACAACCACCACTTCGACTCTAGAGGCAGCCCAGAAAGACGGCGACAAAGCCAGAGGCGTAGCCAATCCTGCACCAACTATCTTCACGGCAGACGCTGGCCGGGAGCAACGGCTTCCGCAGGGCTATGTTGGGAAATTGCACATTCACAAATCAGGGAAGGTGTCAGTTGACTGGGGAGGCACTGCGATGGAAGTGCGATACGGCACTGACGTCGACTTCCTGCAGGATGTCGTTTGTGTTGAAGGACAATCTGCACTCAAGGCAGAGAGCGGTGTCCACATCGCTGACCATACCGGGAAAGCATATGCCGTTGGGCAGATCAGCAGGAAAATGGTTCTTGTGCCGGACTGGACTAAGCTTTACACTTAAGAAAGACCCAGATCAGAAACTAGGTGGACGAGACGGCCGGCCATGCACTAGAGAACTCAAAAGTGATACCCTGAATGGCATTTCTGGTCTATGGAAGCTGTATAATCAACAATGGAGATGGATCGTACATAATTGCATCTAGGACAATAACGTTAATGCCTGAGGCAGCAGGGCTCGATAGTAATCCTCAAAAAATTTCCCCAACCAATCAGACCATCGTGATTTTTCGCTCTCCTGAAATTTCCTGGCCTTGCACAAGAATCGTAATGCGGCTTCGGTCCACCACATGATTAGCAGGCAGTCTTTGAGACTGCTCAAGGGGACTCACTTACGACTCTCTCATCACTCGTTAAGGCCACAGTCCTCGGTTGCGCATGCACTGGATGGAGGAAGCGTCTTCAATCCCTTCATAACCTCATCCAAATATGACGCAGCGAATATAGCCATGGCCAAGAAACGCAAGCACGAAAATGACAGATCACAAAGGCTGAAATCTCGCAAAGCCCCAAGGACGAATGTCTTCTTACCGGAAGGCAGCAATGAGGATGTCCTTGAGATCGAAGTCGCCGAGCTGCTGTCCAAAGTGTCCTTAAACAACACGAACGGCGGTGTAGAGGCCTTGGAGGAAGCGGCAGCGGGGAATGTAAGCAACACGAATGGGCATCATTCAAAGACGTCACAGAAGCCTGCGGAATTTGGGCAACAAGTCGAACTCGACATTGTCGAGCTCTCATCAACGGGAGATGGGCTGGCTTACAACCAGGCTAAGGATCACGTGATTGTCGTCCCTTTCACAGTGCCAGGAGATCGAGTCCTGGCGAAACCGTGGAGTTGGCAAGGGAAGCATACGGTCGCGGACTATATCAAGATTGTGCGGCCGTCGCCAAGCCGAGAAGGAGCGACTCCAAAATGCCCCTACTTCACCAAGTGCTCCGGCTGTCAGTTCCAGATGCTGCCGTACGCGAAGCAGCTGGAGCACAAACGAGGGATTGTGCAGAGAGCGTTTAAGCACTTTTCTGGGTTGCGGCCAGAGCAAATCCCTGATGTGGAGCCTACCATGGGCAGTCCGCTTCAGTATGGCTACAGGACGAAGTTAACGCCACATTTCAGCGGTCCTAGGAAGCTTGGGAAAGAGAAAAGTGGTTGGGAGGAAGTGCCCAAGATTGGGTTCAATGCAAAAGGGACAAGGAATGTGTTGGATATTGAGGCTTGTCCGATTGGCACCGATATCCTACAAGAAGGGCTCAAAATTGAGCGTGCAAAGGTAGTAAAGAATCTTGACAAATACAAGAACGGGGCTACGATCCTGCTTCGGGAGTCTACAGCGCGGAAGTACAAATCAAGATCTGCGTCAGAGTCGGCAAGTGGGGAGGCGGCATCCAACGGTAGAGACTCAGCAACAATTCCCCATGTTCCTAACCCGCAGGAAGACACGAATGCCATAGTCACCAGCGAGGTAACGACCGACACACCATCCATAACGATTGATTATCCGTCTTTTATCGACACCAAGACTTACACATCGGATGAAAAGGCACAAGCAACGGAGTATATCACGACAACGACCGACCCAACCAGCAACCCACCAACGACCAAGACGTACCGCTTCACCAACACAGCAGGATCATTCTTCCAGAACAACAACTCCATTCTGGGGAACTTTACCTCTCACGTCTACTCCAAATGTCTTCCACCACCATCACCATCCAGTTCATCGTCGTCGTCATCATCATCTACTCCACCACGCATCAAATACCTTCTCGACGCCTACTCGGGTTCAGGTCTCTTCACGCTCACGCTTTCATCGCATTTCACGTCCTCGCTCGGCATCGACATCGACATGCGCAGCATCCAGGCCGCGCGTGCAAACGCCACAGCCAACGCCATCACCAACGCGGGGTTCATCGACGCCGACGCCTCAGCACTCTTTGCCGACGTGCCCTACCCACCCGACGAGACAGTGGTCGTGATCGACCCGCCTCGCAAGGGCTGCGATAGGGAGTTCCTAAAACAACTCCGCCGATTTGGGCCAGCACGAGTGCTCTACGTCAGCTGCAACGTGCACAGTCAGGCCCGCGACGTAGGCATCTTAGTGAATGGGTTCCGAAGAAGAAATAACAAACATGGGTGGTACGGTGGCAACGAGGAGTGGGAGCTGGACCGGCAGTGGGAGGAGGAAGAAAATGAAGAAAGTGGGTTGCCACTGTGGCGGTATGAGATCGAGAGCTTGAAGGGCTTTGATTTCTTCCCCCAGACCGGTCATGTCGAGGGGTTTTGCGTGTTGAATCGGATACCGGATAGTCACCGAGGGGGAAACAAATAGACTTTGAAAAAACCGCCCCGTCAGGTTAGGTAGATAGGTAGTTAGCTTTTAATTTTCTCACCCCAAAAATCATCAGCGGCGGGCTCTCTCAAGATTCCCTCCTCCTCCCCTTGTTCTCTTCCTACAGAATTAACAAAAACTTGACATATACTTTGCAAAAGGAAACAGTGAATATATCAACAATAGGATGCATTAATCACAACATGTTCAATATCGACACTTTTTTTTTGGTATGCCTCTCTGTGGGGGGGAGGTAGAGAAGGGAAACGAATAAAGGGTCGAAAAGCGTCCTCATAAAATCCTCGTGTTTTAGACCCGACTATGAATTGACTAACATATTTCCAGCTGTCTAACTCTGATTCTGTCTGTCCTCGTCTTGCTACAACTGTCAACCTGGCACCTGCTCTACACTAATGGTGACGTGGGAGGACAATAACATATTATCTTATAACCACCTGCATACGTGAGCATATCAGATGGTCTAAGAAGGGTGACAAAGGTGAGCAGGTGGCACGGGGTTAGTTTGTACGCTTGACAATGGTTTAGTGGCTGCCCGCACTGTTGCAAGACAAGACACCTGGTTTCAAGACAAAAGTCTACAAATGCTTTTTTGGAGGCAAATTACATGTACTCTATGTAGGTTAGGCAGCCTGCTGGTGGGCTGGTCGACCACGCTTCAAGCCCTGCTGTTGATGGTCATGGCCCCGCTTTGCCGCTGGCCTGAACTCGTGTCTTGTGAGGTTCGACACCGATGCGGTGCTTATGGCCTTTTCTCCTATATCGTTAAGGTAGACATCAGAGCCTCTGCCTTCGGGAAAAGGATGTGGCCTAAAGAAGAAAAAGAGACCTGATTAGTGGAGGAGAGTCAGGTGAAGCTGTGGCATTCCTAGGTACTGCCCGGACCGCCCAGAAGGGCAAATCTTCTGACAATACTCGGACCGATCTCGTCATACTCTGCTTTTGTATGGCAGTAGCTGCGGAACTCAGGAGTCTGACCAAGCAGGCTGCCACCAAACCACGGACCATGCCTCTGTCTCTTGTGAGTGATGACCTGTACCTCGAGTCCACCGGATCTGGCTCCTCCACTTCTTGCCTCTGAGGCGCGAATTCTAGCATCGACCAAATGTTTGATATCTCTCTGTAATCGTCTTCCAAAATCCTTGTATAACGTCGAACCGCCAGACAGCACAATGTTCTTGTATAGACCTCGTCGGACATCAATCGGAGACTGCTGGATAACTCCATCGACGACGTTGGGCAGAGGAGTCAGAAAGTCGGAGGAATAAATCTCAGGGTTGAAGAATATTTCCGGGGCCAGGAAGCGTTCGTAGCCGACGTCTATCGAAACGGTTCTTCCGCTCGGGTGTGTGACTGTATGCTTGAGAAATCTGTCGGGTTCTCGGTCATATCTTGCAAACTCTTTCACCATATCCGGACACACATAGCAATATTCTTCCTTGACCCTTTCCGCAGTTTTCAAGCTGCTGTCAGCTTCGCCTCTCTCACGCAGTAGGTTCTGCACAAAGTAGGTAATATCTCGACCTGCAACGGGGATGCTCTTAATAGAGGAACCAATCACGTAGCCTTCTGCAACGGGAATTATGTGTGTCACGCCGTCGCCAGAGTCAATCACTGTCCCGGTCAGGGATCGATCTGTGACTTTTGAAGAAGTCCACGATGCTGCCAAGGCCAGGACGGCTTGCACTGCAATGTACAAGCCGGCGCAATTGAACGTCTCAAACATGATTTCGGCGGTATTTTCTCGATTCTCCGGGGGATTGAGTGGCTGTCTCACTGTCAGTGCCAGTCTAACGATGCGGGAGCAAAAGACTACATACGGGCTCCGTCAACAGAAAGTAGTGATCCTCTGGCTCGACCCTCAAGTACTTGAATATCGAGTTTGCCCAGAACCTTTCCATGTGATCCCAATTCTCTATTTGACCATGTCTGATGGGATAGTGAATGCCGTAGCCGGTGCCACTGGAAGCAGCAATAGCCTCGTCTCCGATGTAGTAGTCGAGATCTTCCGTGCCACGTTTCCCGGATAAGCTGGAGGTCGGACCGGCACCACCGGTCAAGAAAGTGGGCTTGTTGGCGACGGCGGGTCTTCCGGAACCGGAACCGCCTGCGCCGCCTGCAGCACCCTTGGTTGCGATCGCGGTAGGAAAGACAAAGGAGGGGGAATCGTTGCCGGCAAATCCTTGTGCCTGTCAGCTTAAGGTCGACCGTGAGAAGGACAGGACGGACCGAGTTTGGAAAAGCCTGTGCCACTACATCCAGTGTTAATACATGCCGGATGCCAGGAAGATCGACGACTTACTTGTCCATGACAACGGCAGGTGTCTGGGAGGTCATCTTGGCCGGCGACTCGAAACCAACTGATCTATGTAACTTCGGAGGGGCAGTAAAGTCGATACGCTGCGTTCACCCGGCGCAATTCATAACCATGGACAAGCTGTTCCCGTAGAGAAGTTGATACAGGCTTCTACAAGCTGCTTGGATCAAAAGAGTGGCTGCCGGCAGGCACGGTCTATTGAATTCAGCAACGAGCAGCAGCAACACGACCGCAGCCAAATGAGGACGGCCTGAGTGGGATGCGACAGCCAGTGACGAAGGCCCAACTCAAAATTGCCCAGCCTGACCTTGGCGACATTTTACCATCTCCAACTTGACCAGGCTTTGAAATGTGACGTGTGGCATGTCCGGCCTTAATACCGCCGTCACGTGAATTATCCTTTACCCGTGAATTACCCGTCCACGCTTAGTCCGATATAATGTCACGTGCCTCAGCGTACCAAGTAAAGAATTGCTAAGCAATCGAGTTAAGCCTTAAGAGGCTTTAAAGCATAACGTACCTAAGGTTGTCTAGAAATTGCCCGCCGAATTTAGCGGTTAGTGCCACCATTTTTAGAGGGCCGGGCACCTACCAGTAAGTATTATCGCATGTACTCGGCGATATTTTTCTACACGCTGTACCACTTTCTAAGTCTAATGAATACGCAACCTTTTCCACCTTCCAAGACTGTGACATGGCTATTGCAGCCAGTCTCGTAGCCCGAATTCAGCCGGTCCGGGTGAGGGCAAGCTCGCTGATCACTTTGCGCGTTTCCTCTTGTCCTCCTAGAGACCATTTGTGACACTGGACACCTACCTTAAAACTCCAAATGCCGGATACACCGACACTCGTCTTCGTCACGGGCTCATGGCACAAGCCAACCTGCTACAACAAAATCATTAAACTACTTCAAGACGAACACAAGATAAAATGCGTCTCCGTTACCTTGCCTTCAACAACCGACAACCCAGCCGCAACTTTCAAGGATGATATCGACGCCGCTCGCAACGCAATAATCTCCGAAACGACTCAGGGCCGCGACGTGATAGTCATCGCGCACTCGTACGGTGGCATGGTCGGCAACGGCGCCATAAAAGGTTTGACGCGGGCAAAACCCCCCAGCAGCACCACTTTTTCAAATCAGACATCTCCTGAATCCCAGCCGCAGAGTCCTGGCACCGGAGCCGGACCTGGCCATGTAACAGCTCTAATCCTTATAGCCTCCGGCTTCGCGATAACCGGCCTCGCCTTCATGGACCCCTTCTTCGGCATCCCACCCCCGTCCTGGCGCGTGAACAAAGAAACCGGCTACGCTGAACTAGTCGCCAACCCCCGCGAATTCTTCTACCATGACCTTCCTGATGACGAGGCAGAGTTCTGGGTCAGCCAACTGACAACGCAAAGTCTGAAAGCGTTGTTTGAGGGCGGCGAGCACGCGTACGCTGGCTGGCAAGATGTGCCGACGTGGTATATTGGGACTGTCGAAGACAGGGGATTACCCGTCATGTTACAGCGGATGGCGGTGGGCATGGCGAGGGGCCAGGGTGGGGTGGTTCATCATGTAGAGTTGAAGACCGGTCATTCGCCTTTTTTGAGTAAGCCCGATGAGGTCGTGGACATTATCATGGAGGCGGCAAGCGCGCCGCAGGCACAGGGGAAAGGTGTGAGTCAGTTGAATGAGAGGAAGAGAGGGAATGTGTATGAGGCCCCGACGGTTAGGTTTGGTGCTCCCAGTACGTGGTTCAGATTTGGGATTCCTTTTTGCATTGGTCGTGTACTGGGATGGGGCTTTGTTGGGTTTATGAAATTAAGGAGGCTCTGGAGAAGAAATTAATCTGATTCTTGCTTCGCCTAGAGGAATTGCGGAGTTCTTTCGGTCTGAGGTGAAGCCCTGGGGCGCAGGATTTGGGAAATAGTCCTTTGGACTTCGGTGTGACAGTCGTCACGTAGTATCAAAGGGTCTTCTATCTGGGATTTGCCAGTTGATGGGATGCAGCGCTTACCTACACATCTATGGGGCACGAAACCACTGATAATGCAGCGGCTGCTGCATGATGTTGAAAAGGTCTCGTGCAATACACAAAATCAACAGGAGGATATCGGAGTTTGTATGCGGACCATTCCTATGGCACCTGGCGTCGCAGTTCTCCTCGTCTAGGAGGGATAGGTGCCAGTTGCAATCTCCAATTAACACATTTTATTCTTCTCTCTAGTATCTCGTCCTTTTAGCACAACTGTCTACTCATCAACCTCTCTGCTCAACATGGTTCCCTTTAACCTCTATTTCAGCTGGTATCCACTGAGGATAGGACGATATATGTCTATCTACACCTTGCGTTGCACTATAGACGAAGGTAGTAATGTACTACTAATATCGTACCGTAACTCTTAACGTCTTATATAAACCCCTAAGTGGGTATGTTTTAGCCGGATCTAAGGTATCGGGGTTTAACGTGTCCGAATCTTCAACTGTGAGATCTCCCGATATAGGCGCCCGTCATGACAAGCTAGATAGAGTAGGTTATCTACATACAGGGCTCTATTACAACGATTCTAATCTTAGAGAGTGCGTAAAGGTGGTGCGCAAGCTGGCCGCAAGGGGCGACTCTCATTTGGGTTGTGACAGTCCCTAATAACTACACTCTCTTAAAAGTAGTACGTCGTCCGCGACATAACCTAGCTATAATCTGAGAAGAAAGCAAAATCTTCTCTTTATCATTGGCAAGAAAGAATGGAAAGACCTGTGGAGATACGAATCGCTAACCGTACACCTAATTTTTAAGGGTCTCAGTACATCCGCTGGTTCACGGTTGGGCGGAGGACAGGCTCAGTCCGATGCAACAGCATGATGGTTGGGTGACAAGAGGGTGTTTGTTTGCCCTCTAGTGTGGCTGAAGGCCTGGTTCCCAGTAGAATATGGCCAATCCATCTAGCGACGCTCGTCGACGTGCATGATCCTCCGCTAGTGTCTGCTCTCGAAGGAGAAGATCGTCGGCACGTGGATTGTAGCTTGCGCTGTATATACTAACCGCCGTGATCGCTGCTTCTTGGGCCCACGGAAATCATTATCGCCTTCATCATCTATGAAGGCTTCATTCGAATCGCTGGTCTTAGACCATCGAATTAGCCTCCTACTAGTTGGCACTTTGGTCCCTTGAAACCATCGACCAGACGATTGAGTCTGGCAAGGGAACTACGCCGAAAGTGATCCCCTGTCGCAGTCCATAATTGGAAGCATTCCGCAGGCAAGCTACTAAGCCCATCAACGATGGTGACTTGTGAGTTGTGTTCGAATCGGCTAAAAGGCTCTACCAGGTTGAGTCGCTAACCATACGAACCTTGGAAGTAATCAAGCCTTTTTGGGCGAGGCCTCGGAAGCTTATTCTCAACTATCCACACTTAGCTGGGGCCACCAAAATAATGCTAGACTACTTAGGGATTCTGCGACCCAGTTGAGAACCATGTGGCAGACTGGCGCTCGTCTCAGTCTTCAGCATCCAGCAGACTCCAGGAGTCTCGAACAAGTCAAAATCTTTTCCCTTCAACTGGCTGAGTCTTTCACCAACATCAGCTGCGCCTTTGGCGAGCGCCACATTACTGTCATGGCAAGTCAAGTCAAGCCTGGTGGAAACTGTAATGTTCGTCTCCCTCTCTACCGGTCGTCGACTCGTCGTGCCTCCGTGCCGGCCACTATTCGCTACATTAGAGAAGTCCAACGTTTTCTGGCAGATCCCTTTTCAATGTCTAGCTGACTCGAAAGAAATATCGAAAACAGCAAGACTGTCTCGTCGAGTGCCACCCGATGCGCGGAGAGGGTTCCCATATCATAGCTTAGACTCGAGCACCAAAGCAATATACTCTGCCAGCCAGCGGGCGCCCGGCCTGGACTCAGCCCTACTGCAACTTTTCGGTAAACTTTCGGCTAATATTTGATTGGCACTCGGGCCAGAAACATGGCTCATCAGGCTAGACCTACAACCGGTGTACTGGTTTGATTCGACAGGGACTGCGTATCGACTGCTCCTTGACCCTCCGTGGACGACCTTTCGCGAAGCTGACATTCATTCCGGACGCCAAATCTCTTTTCTGTCCTGCCTCGTGTCTTAATTCTAGCCCCGTGTTGGCGAATCTCCTCTAATTATGCAGCTAGGTTAGAATACACAGCAGACCTCGTATTCGAAGGTCGAGGAAAATGCCCACAACGCTCGATGCCATCTCTCACTCTTGTCCCAAGTCTTCTCAGACTTTTCTTTGTCTTCTTGTCCTTTGCAGGAGAACGCATCGGATTTCAAATTTTGTCCTCCAGTTCATCAAAGACATTAACACGAGTTTAATATCTGCACACCTTTCGCCATGAAGCTGACAAGCCTGACCGCCCTTTCTGTGATGGCAACCACGGCAGCCGCTTATTATAAGCTGTTGACAAACACCACTGGTCTCACTCTGCGTGATAACATCCTCTTACCACGATGCGAGGGCACCTGCGAGGGATGTTTTGGAGCGGGCAATGTGCAGTGTGTCGGCCTGACTTGTTATAATCCCAGCGCTGGCGAGGTAAACGGCTACATGGCAACCTTTCCTAATGAACTACCCTTATTGACGTTTTGATGTTCTATCTAGTCCTGCTGCGCCGATGGTAATTATTGCACTGCGGGTAACTATTGTACCGATATTGGCTGTTGCACCAATGTTAGTACCCAGTTTCTTCTCTGCTCCTATTGCCACTCTATCTCAATATACACTTTGAACCTACTGACAAGACTCTTTCGCGTCAAACAGCAACAAAGCTTACAAGACTGTGCCGCAAGCCTTGGCGTTTCTCTCCCTACTTCGTCTGCTACCCCTTCACCAACTGCTACTGCAACGGCAGGATCAACTACTGGAACGACAGGATCACCTAATCATGGCAGCGACACAGACACGAGCGAAGCCGTTGGGAAATGGATCTCCAATCACAAAGGCATTGTCGTAGGGGCTGCAGCAGGTCTTGTCGTGTTTCTCTTGTTGCTGGCATGTTTGGGGATCTTTCGACGACGAAGGTCCCGCAGACGTAATGTTGAAAGCTCGTATCAGACTGGAGACCTCGGCCCCGGACAGTACGTCTATGCGGTTCCGCCGTATCAAAATACCCCGGTGACGGAGGTGAGATACACGACAAAGTGACACATTGTATCTAGGAGCCGCAACGCCAACTTGGTCACCCAATGCACGACACAGGTTCTCCCCAAAAGAGGCCATTTGTTACGACTTTTTAAGTCGTGTCATGAAGCTTGAGTACGGGTAGTGAAGACCGACCGAGGTCACGCTCTGTTGCATCAAAGATATGCAAATAACACATTATGAAGTCAGGACTCTGGATATGTTGCTACAAGTTCCGTAGAATAATGAAATGCCAAAACTGGATATATGCATACAGCAGAAATACAGTTTCGCGACGAGTTCTCATTATTAATTCATGTTCAAGTTCTGATGGCCACCATCGTGCTATCTAAACCGTAATGACAGGATGCATGCGGCCTGACAGTAGCTTAATAGTGTAATATAGCTCGTGAAAAGAAGCTAATATATCAAGAGAGTGAATAGTAAGCCGTACTAGAATTCCGCCAGAAGAGGGAGGAAGAAGGGAATACGAGAGACCTAGGTAGGGTTGATCGTTCATAAGAGCGGCGGGGATGAGGCTGAGCGGAGAATGACTGCGATGCTGCTTTTACTTATCTTTGACCTCCCGTGACCTGCCAATCTAGCATCTACAACATTCACCGACAATGAAATTTGAGGGGGACTGGATGTGTCGACAACGCGTCCAGAGGATGGCAGGCACGATAGCACAACGCGATTTCCGTTCACAAATGTGTGCATCCGACGACTTTGCTGCTTTTCCCGCCCTCGTCTTTGACAATGTTGGCGTACTTGCACGTAAGCTTTATCACATTAATACACTATCCCATCAACACACTCATTGAAGGATTGTCTTTCCAAAAGAGAGATCAATTGTAGGCATTTCATATCGTTACTTGAAGTCCAAGTGATCTTGCCTACCTCTTCTTGGACTATGCTGGGCTGCTCAACCGCTAGTACCAGGCTCAGCTGATTAACCTTCGAGTTTTGCTCTGTGGAAGCCTTGCTCTGCTTTGCATGGCATCGCCGTACTAGTTCTACCAGCGCAATTTCCAACGATAACCCAAATCAGCCGTCAGCTCAGCCCTCAGTGCCTATCTGGCAACACTTATTCTCATGCATGAGCAGCAAGGCATGCACCTCCGAAGGTCTCCCGAAGGGGGCGGGATAAGCGCTATATATGTCCATGCCGGTGCTGGATATCACAGCACGAACAACGAGAAGAATCACCTCAAGGCTTGCAGTGACGCCGCGAAGGTGGGTATGGCGATCCTCAGGAATGGAGGTGATGCCATCGAAGCTACGGAGATTGCTGTCAGGTTGCTCGAAGATCGAGATATCACCAACGCAGGTTTTGGCAGCAATCTTACCATGGACGGTGCAGTCGAATGCGATGCCTGCATAGTCGATCACTTTGGTCGAAGCGGCGCCGTGGGAGCCATTACACGTATGTTCTCTTGCTACATGTGAAGCTGGTTGCGCTAATGGTTGGATAGAAGTTAAAAATCCCATTGTCGTGGCTCGACTCGTCCTCGATGCTAGCATACAACCCCTCTCGCTATCGAGGGTTCCCCCGAACTTCCTGGTTGGTCAAGGTGCCGTGGACTTTGCTGTGGCAAATGGCATCAACGTACTACCCCGAGACTTCCTTATCTCCGACGGCGCAAAGCATAGGTGGCAGACTTGGCGCAAAGACCTCGTTAGGGCTGAAGCTGAGCTACGAAAGCAGAACCAGACTGTCGCCCACGATCAGGAACCACAACCCTGCGCTCCAACTACGCCTGCCCCTGATCCAAAAACCCTGAGTCCTCCTTTCATCCCGCACAACCGTGGGCAATTCAAAGTGCAGTCACGTAATATGTCGAAGCATGCTACCACAGATGGTCCGCCGCTCAGATTCTCACACGAACTAAACGCGTATTTCGAGGACGATGGCTCCGCAACAGATGACAACTTGGCTGCGTTAGCTCAAACACGCAAACGACAGAGAACAGACGGGTCATGCGACGACGACCGTGACAAAGATTTGTTTAAATCGACCATTGCTCCAATCCTTCTACGTCAGGAGTTACATCGATCATATTCGGATGACTATTCGCATCGATCATATTCAGATGACTATTCGCATCGATCATATTCAGATGACCGTTCGCAGCAACCATTCGACATCGATCAAATCACCGACACGGTCGGGGCAATCGCCATCGACTCCTTCGGCCGCATTGCTGCAGCCTCGTCTTCAGGTGGCATTGGCATGAAGCATAAAGGCCGATGCGGGCCTGCTGCACTTGTCGGCATTAGTACTGCCGTCATTCCTGCAGACCCTGATGATCCTGACGAACAGTGCGTCGCGACTGTCACAAGCGGCACCGGAGAGCACATGGCCACCACGGCGGCTGCCCAGACAGCTGCAGACCGCATTCTCTCGTGCACCAAAAAGGTGCGTGGTCAGCTAGAACCATGCAGCGAGGATGAAGCCCTTCATTCTATGATTAAAAACGATTTCATGAAGCATCCTGGAGTGCAGAATAGCCCTTGTCAAGGTGCGCTTGGAGTTTTGTGCGTCAAAAAGACTAAGCAGGGCGTTTATTTCTATTTTGGCCACAACACTGATTCGTTTGCATTGGCTTCAATGCATTCTGACGAGCGCCGACCTGTATGCGTCATGTCTCGAAGCCGAGAGAGTGGTCTTATTGCCCAAGGCGCACGTAGGTGGAAGGCTCGACGAGCCACCAAAGCCTGAGTATCGACGCGGTCCCGCGAGTAGAATGAAGTCAGCGGCGCCTGGCCCCGACACGCAGAAGTGCAGACAATGCAAGTCACGATCGGCTTGTCTCTCCTGGGCATGAGCGGAGCAAAAGCTCCCTGTCTACACTAACAGCAAGGCGTGGAGTACAAACTTCTTTATATCGACGTCGTGGTGGTAGCTACGTGACCTAGGCAAAACGAGGGTATCTCGGCAGATGGGGGGTTTCGAGCCCGGGTCGTATGTCCTCCTCACTTAATCCGACCTAGAATCCTAGAATCCTAGAATAATCACAAGAGCAGCTCAATCATACCGGCAAACACGTCTTCCGACTGTCATTTGATTGTCTGCACATTGTCATCGGTGATAGTCTGGGCCGACAGCGACTTAACCAGCGTAAAGATAGATCAGGCTCTTCCCTGGCAGGGCTTTTCAATGTACCCGTAAAGGCCTCTACGGAGTGCTGCAGACTTAATGACTTTGATCAAGCATTAACGGCTTGCAGCCTGCAACCGTCAGATTGGATCGCCATTGTTGCTTTCCAAGCTCATAATCTCTCCTCCACTTGATCTGTGTGCAGCGCCGCTCTCATCACCTGCATCTTACCAAGCTCATCTCCATTGACTCCGCTTATCTATGATGCTGCTGGTGTTCCCGATCTTGGTGTACCTGCACCGCTTGCCAGATTTCTATTCTTTTTCCTTCGTTTCTTGGGAGGCACCACAATCGGCTTTCTTCCACCTGTCCATCCTCCGACTCCTTCGCCTCGGATAGTTAACCTCGTGCCGCAAGTGACGCAGCCATCGGAGTTGATAGCTTCAAGGCTCTGGTCGCAGAAAATGGATAGACAGATGCTGCAGACAAAGCCAATGCTGATGATGTTGCGGTGACAAAAGCAGGCGGCCCGAAAGTCGACGTCGATACGGGTCGGGGTTATCAAGTGCAGGCGGGAGTTTGGTGTAGGGAGAAGTGAGGTGAGAAGATAGGTCAGCATTGACTGCGGCGCTATTGAGGTCGCGGCTGAGACTGAAGTGGTGGAATCTGATGGAGGAACAAGTTTAGCGACTATGAAGATGCCATGAGTGGCATCGCTGGCTTGTTGGAGAAAGACCGTGCTCGATTGGCTGGCGACTGTGATGGGCGACGTCGTCCGGGGCGAGGCTTTAGACTCTGCTGGGAGAGGAAGTTGAAGGACATCGACGGGGATGTTCAATCTTTGGCAAGCGAATATGGAGTTCATTATAGGGATGTACTGATGTGCGAGGTCTGTAGAAGGGGACAAGGTGATAATGAGGATGCGCGATTGCAGAGAATTTGATGCATTGCTGTTCAGGTCTGCTGTTGCTGTTGCGACGTTGTGCTCTGCAGGATTTGAGGATACACCAGTGAGAGATTCTTGGTATTCCTGTGTTCGACGATTGATGTAGCTTAGAGCGAGGGACAACGCTCCTGCTATCATCGTGCTCGTCTTTTCCTGAATCGTTTCTGGGGCGGTGCCTGACATTAGATTTCTCAAGTTCCTTACCAATTCTTCTTCGATCAGACGAAAAGGACGGTATTTATTGCTCTCTGAATTGACAAGACCAGGGGCGACTCCGTTTGTGGGAGTCTTCGACGTCCCGGTCAGTCTCGCTCTTTTAACTCGACTCGTAGGTTCTTCATCGCCATCGGTGTCATCTCGGTCTTGGTCTTCTTTGCCATTTCGCCTTGACTTTCCTCCGTCCTGTTGCCGCTGTGAAGGACTTTGAACTGCCGATGTTGGATACAGCCATTGGGCTTTGTCACAATGACTTGCGATTACAGCGACTTGATTTGTGTAATTACAGGCGAGATGTGCGTTGATGAATACGAGGATGTTTGCAAGGGCACTTGACAGCGACAAAGTCGAGTGAATTAATGCCCATGCGGCGGGATTCGTATCAAGTATGATCGTCAATAATGAAGGCCTTTGCTCTGCTCGAGTAAATCATCCTCTGTACTGTAGGATGCTGCTCGAGTCAGACGCAAACTTACCTAATGATGGCACGTCGTCACCATAGTGTTGACTAGCATCGGCACCGTCCATGCCAGAGGCGATATGAGCAAGCCTTGGTCACGCGAATTACCCGCATTCAAAATGCCCTGCTACAATTGTTGAAGGTTGATATGATCCCCGGTTTGATGCAGGGTTGACCCGGTTCAGAGAACAAAGTAGTCGGATACCAACACTGTTTTTGGTTCCAGCTAATGAAGATTAGGTGTCCGCGGGAGGGCTAGTGGTAAACGTCGGCACGGAATAATATGCAAGACATAAAGTAAGCAAGCGCCTAGAACTCATCAGAAGGTTGAGCCAGTGGAATAATGAACAGTGCTTCTGTTGAGCCCTCAGCATCTGACCTCGCTGACCAACCGCGTCGCAAGGCTTAAGAGCCAGATAAGGCTGTCGTAATCTTAGCTTCAAACGTCATCGATTGCGAGAACCGTGCATTGACGCCCCTCGTGCGGCGTCCCCGGAGAGTGTTTTACGACGATGCTGCGTAATTGTTCCGCTGACGAACTAGTTCTCAGCATGGTAAGAAAATGTCGGGCACTCTGCTACATTCTCGAAGTTTCAGCTACTACGGTCGTGCCACCGTTACAGAGCATCTCTGGAAGTCTGGACGCAATCTCCCTATACCGGACATTAATACCGGTCGTCATACCCACAGAAATCTTTTCGGCGGCCGTTTACAATCGATTGGTTATTATTGCGTCAACATGTGCTAATTTCCCGAAGCAGAGCGGTACCAGGTGACGAACTATTTTCTCGCCGCTAAACCAACTCTGTTTTGTGCGCATGTTAACCGTTCAACAATACGTCGTACACTCGTACCAGGCGTGCGCATTTGGTTGGCTGAATTTCGTCGCACGTCAAAGGCCTAGTTATTTTAGATCTTGCCCCTTGTGATCCCGACCTGGAAACGCTTTGCGCATCCCGTTTTTGTGCTGTGTTTTTATTCTCCGCGTCGGCTTTTCTGGTCACCAATCGAGCCGACCATTTCCAATTTACATGTGCAACGACTGAATCAAAGTAACATTAAAACGTGCCGCAGTCCTTCGGCACTGTTCTCCTGACCACAAAGCAGATCTCAGGATAAGCAAACTTGGGCACGCCCCATTGGGTTGCTCACGCGCATGCAAATCATCCAACGCAGAGTTGTTTCTGCAGAACTTTTGCTTTTGACTCATCTACAAATTCTCTCTGCTCGACAATTTTTTTTCGCCAACATCCCAAAACTTTTCATTTGTCTCGTGGCAAATTTCGTCTATTAAGTTGACACACAAGAAGACGTTGCCACTGCTCTCCAAAGCCAGTGAACCCACAGACAGCATCCCATGGCTGCAGTGACCAGGCTCACTCGACAATTATCCGACGAACGTGCTTCATTCCTTGCACAGGAAGCCATTGACCTAGCGAAATCGGGGAGACTAGAGGTAAGTTACCCCCACGCTGAATCTGATATAGTGCCAAGGATTAACCATTTGCAGCAAGCGGCGTTGCGGCTGAGAGAGGCTGCCGCAATCGGCCATGACAATGTGGATGTCCAAGCAGCGTTCCTCGCGTTACACGCAGATCAGAGTTCGTCGCCGCTCATAGATTTGTGTCGACGTTATGCGCAGTATCATGATCCAAGAGCAGGAGACGATGCCGTTTCTTACCTCAGATCGTCTGAAGCTTTGAATCTGAACTCCCTTGCAGCACTTGAATGTCTCCAACTCGTTCTCAAGGAGCCACCGACAAAGCTCTCTGTGGCCCAAGATGCCATCATCGCCGAGCTTGCCAGGAGCAATGTGCAAGCGCGACAATATCTCGCGGATCGCCTTGTTGAATCGACGACAGAATTTTTCGAGGACATGTTTGCTCGAGGCGATGAAGCTGCAACTTGTCTGAGGAGCATTGTGCTCGACCCGAAGTTGTGGCAAAATGAGCCTATTCGAATGCGAGTTGAAGATGATGTCTTTGTCTTGTTCATTGCAAAATTGATCGAGAGCGGACATGATCACGACGGACGGGCGCTGAAAGGTATCACCCTACTGCTGTTGGCCGACACCGCCCGGCTCTACCACCACATCGATGAGGACGCATTCGATGCGCTTCTTACTTCCCTGGACTTTCGCCTACCCGCAGATGTGCGAGGACAAGCCACACTGGTGATCGCTAAATTTATGGAGACTTCTGAGCTGGAGTCACAGAAGTTCTTCAGCAATTTCATAATGTCTCAAGTCACTAGACACAAGGCAGAAGCTTTAATCATTAGCTTCTCAGCAGCGGCCCAGCTTTTCCCCGTGGCACCCAATGTGATAGCACAAATCTTCCTTACTGAAGGACTGCTCAAGGGCCTGATGCCGTTTCTGCAGCAGAGATTCAGCAGCCCAATGCTCCACGACTCTTTTCTGGCATTGATCAATGCCGCATGCGTAGACAGTGCTTGCCGCAAGGTTATCCAAGAACAGTGTGGAGCATGGCTGTCGCACATGGTAAGCAACGGCACCGGAAGACACCCAGCAATGGCTGCGACAATCCTTGCAAAGCTTCGAACTGCAAATAGGGGAGGTTCAGAAGGTATCGCTCACGCGGCGAACGATAATGTTAGTGATCTTGTTGATCTTTTCCAAAAATCCCTTGTTGTTGAAGACCACGACGAAAAGAACGTCTCTGACTCTATTGAAGGTCTTGCGTACACATCTCTGAGGCCGGAGGTGAAAGAAAAGCTCGTACACGAACCAAAAATTATCAAAGCACTACTATCGGCGCTCGAAGAAAACCCTGCGCACCCAGAAATCACAATCGGGGGTCTGAGTATCATATCGAATCTGACACACTTCCAGCCCAACCTGTCCGACGAGCAAAAGAAAATGTCACAGCTTAAAGCATACGCTAATGCAAATAAAACGGCAGTCGAAGTATCCGAGCTAGACGACGATGACCATGTCTCGGAACGTTGCTTGATCCTGACCAAAGCTGGCGTGACTGCCACTCTGGTTAAACTTAACAAAGCGCCATCATCCGCTGTCGGACACTTGACAGATAAGATCCTGCTTAACTTGGCACGAAATCCAAAGGACAGAGGACTGATAGCGCAGCAAGGAGGCGTCCGCTTACTACTTTCACATTGTCAGCAAAAAGCACAACCGAGAGCGTTGCCAGCAGTCTCTCAGTCTACAACATCGAGCACACAACAAACTTCATCATCAACATCGACGCCAGCCATATCTCCCGATGCTGCACACGCGCTGGCACGAATATTGATATCGTTGAACCCAGAGCACGTCTTCCCGTCAGGCACCACACCACACATTACATCGGCAGTCCCGCCGCTGACTTCCTTGCTGAAATCACCCAGCTCAGACAGCCCGGCACTCACTGACACCGGGCCTCGCGACCTCCTCCCACTCTTCGAATCTCTCCTTGCCCTTACCAATCTAGCCTCGGCACCAGACCCAGACGTGGCAAACTCGATCATTCGGACCAGCTTCAGCGAAATCGAAGATCTCCTCATCAGTACCTCGAACGACCGAGTGCGCCGCTCGGCCGTCGAGCTGATATGCAACCTCGTCAGCCACCCAGAGGGCATCGTGCAGTACGCCGACGACTCCCGCAAAGCACAAGAACGCTTGCGGATCCTCGTCGCCATGGCCGACGTCGACGACCCGCAGACCCGATCAGCAGCGGGCGGCGCACTGGCCATGCTGACTGATTTCGAGGAGGTGCGAAAAGCCCTGATCGAGGATCAGGACAAGCTGTCGAGGACAATGGAGATCGTGCTTGATATGGTAGGAGACGCAGATTTGGGCCTCAAGCATCGCGGATTCGTCGTGCTTTCGAACATGCTGCAGGCCGACGACGAGCAGGGGAGGAGGAGGGCTGAGCTAGTAAAGAAAACGTGTGCGGCGCTGGACGCGCTGGACAAGGTGAAGCTCGCACTGCGGGACGTACGGGAGCAGAGCGTGCTGGAGATTGGCATCGAAGTGCTCAAGACGCTCATGGGCAAAGGTTAGACTTCCAGCTGTCTGACTGGAAGCAAAAAAAATATTGTTTTTTTAACACCCCGGGGTGGTGTCGGTTGGGGCGGTTACTCTTATGATGATTTTATGATTAAATTTTCTTTTATAGGGCTAAGGAGGGAGACGTTGGAAGACCGAGGTAAAGGTTCTGCCAACATTTGTATAATAGACGACCACTTTCATTATCGGGTTTTGATGCATACACACTTTTCAGGGCGCGTAAGTTTTTGAATCGTTGTATTGCGGCGGATCGTCGACCGTCGACGGATTCTTCAAGTTTTTACATCATCGAGTACCCTGCATGCCATCAGGGCAACGCATCATGCTACAGAACAGGTAAAATTGCCTTCTCGGCGTACTGTATATACACATGATCTGTGTTAATAAGGCGTCTACTTTGAGTATTCGCGACTGCCCACACCTCCACTTCGTCCAATGGCCCCACTGATGCGCCATTGTAGCTTATCACCACGTCATACACCAGTTTCTGCATCATATAAGCAATGGCGGCTGCACAAGTCATCAGGAGAACAGGCTCTCACCGGACAAACCTCCCCCAATTTAGGGCCTTTCCCCCTGTCGCTCTCATTTCTAGGGACCGACCACTCCCTTCTGGGCTCGACATCGCTGACGAAACCGATAATTGCTTTATCCGAGGATGCTGAGAGAGTCTTTTGGAGTTCGTTAGGGACAATTCGAAGCGCTGGACTGATAGGATTGGGCGCTTGAACAGATCAAAATGTTGGCAAATTGGCGACCTTTATAGCATTGCTACAGGTCTATAGAAACTCTATATTGTGATTGCTCTCCTTCTGTTACGACGGCTGTCATTGACTGGTTGGGCTGGGTTGAGATTCGCTCCAGGTCCCAGGCATCATCACATGTGATCTGAGCCTTTCGGCTCGCCAACTCCGGCGGATTTTAGCTGATCTTGAGGAGACATGACGCACTACTCGCAAGGAATTTGAGTTTCCAACAATTTTTGGTGATGAGGTTTCCTTGGGCATATCTGTACTGGGAGCGGGGATATGAGGCTTCCAAACCTTCATTCCTATTATAGGTTCCTTGTGCTCGATCTCCCTTAATCTGGATTCAAGCTCTGCAACTTTGTCTGTCGCCGCACGATTCTCAATTGAGACTCGATACAACTTCTCGTTTGCGACATCCAGCTGAGCCATAAGCTCAGATACTTGGTCGGATTGAGCAGAACTTCCCGCAGCTAACCGTACCCGGTTGTCAGATGGCCGAGCACTGCTTGAGAAGGCTCTTTTGTTCTTTTGTGTTGACTCTGTTACAGGGAAGAAAGGAGACGTGAAATTTGGTGCTTCTTCATTCGTTTGAGAAGGCGTACTCTTTTCCTCCGAGATATCGTTCGAGGCATCATCTGCTCGATGAAAGCCTGGTGAATAGGCATCATGAGGATCATCCAGGTGTTTGGATGCAGAGACATACAGTTCATTGGTTGGGAGTGTACGTGCATCTGGTTTGGACTCTTGTTCGGAAGGATCGATATAAGCGTCCAATGGTTTTCCATAGCTTGAGTTATTGACGCTGTCGTCCTGGGCCTGGTGAATGACGGGCGGCAATGGGGAGGCTACAACATCGGTAGGATGAAAGGGCTTTGTAGGAAGCGTTTGATGCTGGTCAAATTTGCCTTCTAAAAGGGATTGAAAATGCCTGATGTGGTCCGAATTCAAAGAGCCCCAGGGTCGGTGGTCTTGTCGCGGCTCTTGTACCCGAGCAGACCAATCAAGCCTGATTTGTTTCATTCGACTGGAGAACCAGGCAGGCTTAGACTGATTCACTGCTGGTGGCGGTATGCTGGAAGCGATTGCAGCTCCCATGATCAGCTCATACTCTTCTCTTCGATCACAGGCAACGCAGAAGTCCAGCATTCGCATGATGACCCTACCCAATACGTCAGTGCCGCTTTGCAAGAACTCGTCGGCCCAGTTGACGGCAGTCTGTAACCAGCGTTGACCAGCTTTCCAGCTTCCCCAAGCACCATAACTTTGCAAGAAGCAGGCTACCATATACCATTTGAAGACGCCTCGGTATGATTGATCGATTTGTCGTTGGAAGAAGACGGTGGCGTATGCTTCGGCAACGGTTTGTTGTTTGCTGCAAAGAGCTGCTCGTGCCAAATTCGCCATCAGAAACGGATTTCTTGATTCGGGAATGGAGATGTGGATGTCGTTCACAGAAGCGCGAAACCAACCGCGTGAGGGTCGGGGGAACGAGTCGACCTTTACCAATCTTGACAAGAATTGCGCCATTCTACCGGCATCGGCATCGGAGCCATGGCGCCAGAGGACATTGGCAATGGCGTGGCTGGTAAGGTTTTGGTGACACTCCCAGATAGCGGTTTCACACAGTGCTGCCATTGCTGAGTTGTTTACCCAGGCCGAGAAGGTTCTCATCATGTCGACGTAGTTCTCTACTGGCGGGCCTAGTTTGTATTCGGCAATCAGCTGAACGTAAGCCATAACAAAATCCGGTAAATGGATGGTGCATTGTCTCAAGCGTTCGGTAAGCTCGGCCAAACGACTACCCAACTCGAGTCTTCGAGATTGATCTTCTTGCGGAACGTCGGTCCCCCACCGGACGAAATGAATATCGGCACGATGAATCAGCTTTGCCAGCTTCTCAAGCTCTCCAAGTAGGTAATCCATGCTTTGGAAGTATTCGGATTGATTGGGAGTGACGAGGAGGGTGGGGTTGTAAAGATTTGCGCGACTAGCTCGTAGCTGGACCAGGAACTGCAAAGCTAGACGGGTGGCAATCAGGCGCTCGTAGCGTTTCTGAGCCTCTTGCTCTGTGGGTGTGCAATCACGAGCCGCGGTTTCTTGATCGGCGCTTCCATCAGCGTTATTGATTTCGTTCTCTCTCTTGAGGGGATCCAAGTCTTCCAAGGACTCAACATCTTGGAGCGCTGCAGCGGCGGTGGACATCATCCTCCGTTGTTGCCAAGCACCGTTCGCAACGGAGCGTCGTTGGATTCTTCCCCATGCTTCTGCTTGCCTCTGGCGAAGCTTTTCCGACTCCTCTTCGAGCACTCCAATCTGGCGGTCCCACTCCTGAACGCGATCTTGCTTCGCTGTCACATCAAACACAAAGGCGGCTGTAAAGACTGGCGCAAGCAGGACGGTGAAGACATCGGCAGCGGTCAGACCTTTCCGGGTGGGTGGAAATACAGGCCGTCGCACAGGTGGTAGCGAGGAGGTGCCGACACTATGTCGTAGACATGGTCTGACGCTGCGAGTAGCGAGGCCACGCATTCTCTGCCCAGGTGTGTATGGGTCGATATCACCATCTCAGCATCTTTCAGCTTGGATGTGGTCGATGCCTGCGTGGTCAGTCGGGACTTGGGCACGGGTGAAAGCCAGAGGATGCTGTGCGTTGGATAGTGTCCTATACTGACGTGACGATGACTGTGATGTACATAGCGAACCAAACCCACTAGGAGACAAATGACCTTCAAGTTGAAGTGGGAATCGGTAGCTCATCTCCACCCTCAGCCAGTACGGTACTATTCGAGCTAGTTAATTGTGATTACGTACTAGCGTCCCGAGTACAGCCTTGTCATAATTGTCGCCTCGCGAGGCTTACCACGTGCGCCTGCTGGCTAGCTCTTCGCTTGGCAGTTGGGGGTACATGCCTGGAGCAGGAACAATTCTGTTGTTAGGTAGGCTATCACTCACCACACAACTTCCTCACGCCTGTCATTCATCTCTACCAGGCGTGACAATGCATGGCTCTTGCGAAGCGTCCCGTCGCCCACGGCAGCGGACCGGACAGAAAACATGACCCGTCGGCGCGCAGACACTCATGGCAACCAGTTGTTAGAATGCGCGCTGGTCTTTTTCGCCGACGAAGGATCCTCCTCGCCGTGCTTGCCCTTCTCGCCGTCTATCTCTTCGTCAAATACCTGCCAACAGATGTGCCTTCTGTTGCTCACCGCATCGACTCGAGAACCGGCCAGAGTCAAGGTCGCCCGGTCCCCTTTGATCTGTCATCGACGTCGCAGACACCGAACAGTGCTGGTAAGGTCGATCCGCCAGAAAAAGACTACGATGGGCCTGTGAAGTTCTATCGTCTTGCTGGGACCCTTCGGCTGCATGTCCATGCCACGCAGGACGAGAAGGACAATTTGGTAGTTTTGCTGCACGATTTACGGTCCGCAGCTCGCCTTGTCAGCTTGAGTTGTGATATTGCTCGTCACAATAGGACAACAGTCCACGTTGCTGTTGTGTCCATCTATGACAATCCGATTGAAGATATCATGGCAGTTAGTGGAATCGAGCTCGTCCACTGTCCTATCTTCTGGCATGACGCCCGACCGGACTTCAATGCCCAATCTACGAGAGCTCGTCAAGCCAGTGCTGTAAAAGCCGCTCTAAGCCATTTACATGCCATTTTGAAGCCTCCTGCATTTCTCGTTGATGAACAGCAGATGGTGGACCTGCGTTTCAAGGCAACAGTGGAGGGCACCTTGGCCTCGCTGTGGACACCACTGGTCGTCGCGCCCAATAATGCACTTACTACGAACAGCTGGATGGCTACCCTTGATGCAAGAGCTCTCTCCCTCCTGAATCAGAATCAGATTGACCTTATAATCACTCCCTACAGGCAGTCTGCGGGACCTTTGATTCGACTCCTCGACTCCATCCAGAAGGCAGACTATACAGGTCTCCCACTTCCTCGCATCACCGTTGAAATCCCACACGACATCGACACCTTCGCTCTAGACTATCTCCACAGCTTTCGCTGGCCGCACCAACACCCCAGAAGCGAAAGCAAACTAATCCTCAGAAGACGACTTGACACAACACGCCTCACCCCGGTTCAAGCCTCTCTTGGCACTATAGAATCCTTCTATCCGCCCTCGTTCCCACTGTCCCACGTTCTTGTACTCAGTCCGGATACCGAGCTCAGCCCCAATTATCTTCAGTACCTTATGTACCTGACTCTCGAGTACAAATACGGTCGCAGTGGGTACCGAATTACTGGTTCGCTCATGGGTATCTCTCTTCACACGCCGGAAAAATCCCTGGACGACAAGTCTTGGTTCGTGAATACGGAAGAGACAAAGCTGGCTCCACTATTTCTGTCGCAGAACCCTTCTAGCACAGCAGCCCTATATTTCGGCGACGAATGGGTCGAGCTTCAGAACTACCTGTCCTTACGCCTTCGGCACGATCCCGATCTTTCAAAACGTATCTCGAACAGCATGAAAGTATCTGAGCGGTATCCAGCCTGGCTGCAACCCGTATCTGAACTTATGCAAGCGAATAATTATTTCATGCTATATCCAGCCTTTGACCAGGATCCCGATTCTCGTCTAGTCACCATCAATACAGATCTCCACCAAAGCCCAGAGGAGTTCGCCACCTTAGCACCATATGCGCCTGAAGCGAGCACATTTCCTGCGCCGTCTCTCAGCGAGAACTCAATCTTGACTGCAGACGACGATTCCAAGCCGAGACACGCGCATGCGAACCTCGGCTACGAACAGCGCACTGGTTCTCCCACCTCGGTCACCTCGCTTCTGGGTCTGAAAGAAGACGAAGTGCTCCCACTCGACATCGACCTGCCACTGCTCTCGGTTGACGGTCAGGAAACACACCAACTCGAGGCCCAAGCCGCGGCAAGGGCCTTTGCCGACCGTTTCAGCACAGAACTCGGGGGATGCACCAAGCCCGAGGATCGCGACGAGAAGAAAGAGGGACTTGTAGATTATCTCTTTTGTGAAGTAGCTTGAGTAGGTACAGGAAGGATGTAACAACATGCAGAAATGATGCAAAAAGCAGATCACTTTGAAGTCTAGGTGTACATACATGTCCTGTATGATGAAAGGACACAAACACCTGTATATAGTCCAGCCAGAATATGACCCCGAGACCATCTCTTGACAGACCCGTCCGTCAGTTACGATGCGCCGTCAACACCATGCAGTCAGTGTTCCTTGATATTCGTCCGCACATGGTGCCCCTCGTGACCCTGAACCTTTTGACGAGAAAGCGCGACAGGCCAGCGTCGTGTCGACAAGCCAATCAGCTGACCAGAAAGGAGGTGATCTGCAAACCCCTCCCGAATCTGGACGTATCGTCACGACAGCGGTCCGTGAAATTCTGCCCATTCAGTCCATGTCATACCTCATATATCACATTACATTCGTGCCAGTCATATTCTCATCCACATAAATTCGTTGGCCAACCGGTCAGCCTGGCTCAAGTCGAAACAGCCGTTTCATCGGAACTTCGGCTTGTCTCCTAATCGTGGCATTTTTCGTTGCCATTCAGCCGCAATGGATAACGTGCAACACGACCGTTTTTCTGCATTGCGTGACCAGTTCCAGATCCTTTCTACCCTCTGGAATATGGCCGATTCAGACTTGCAATCTCTTTCGCCACAGTCTGCCACTCCAAATCGCGTCGGACAGTCTCTCCTCTCTCCTCCTGCTGCAGCTCGTCCCACTTCATGAGTTCGTATACAAAACGCAGATGCGGTTGTATAATGACATTGAGCCTTCGCGCTCGAACAAAACAGTATGCTTTTGGGAAACTCATACCTTGACTCGCCATAACCTCGGCAATGCAAATAGTCGCTGATCTTGAAACGCCAACACGGCAGTGGACCAATGTTGCACTACCATCTAGTTTCCCTCGACCTAAATAGTATCAGTACAGGGTTCAGCCTACTGCGCTAGAAGAATCTTACCGATAAACTCCAAACAAGTTTCGATTTCCGTGCCGAGCTCATCGATACCATTATCTTGAACGCGGTCTACGAATTTAATGTTCTCATGTCCCCAACTCTCCCATTCTGCTGGCGACCCCGATACTGGCTCACCCACACTAAGAATGCGCTTGATCCCGAGCCGCTTCAGCATCTCCGGATTGTTGGCGTGTGTCAAGTTTCCAAGATACATGTACGGCAAAATGCGACTCGGCAAGCTGCCGTCAAGCTTGCTCAGCCACGCTGGCGGTGGTGTTTTCTTTACTTCCGCAGCTGGCGACTCGGCAAGCAGGCGCGGCTCGATCGATCGAAGAAGCGCGACGTCAGAAGCATAGGCGAAGAAATTCCTTAACTTATCACAGTGAAGCTGAATCCAGGCATCGTGCAGTGGCACACCTTCGGCAAACATGTAATAGGCTACCGTCAGCAAACTCGTTTCTGTGTAGCCGTCTGGACAGTGGAAGAGCACTTTGCGCGTCCGCGGCGTCAGCTCAGTCATAGGAATATCGCCGTCTCGGTCTGGTGTGCACGGTACTGGCTGCGGTACATGGGTCAGGTTATATATCCACCTACACATCAATATTATCCCGTCCCCTTCTGTCTGTGCCCACGACGATGGCATCAAAGAACCTGATGAAGGGAATGAGACATGTATTGGATCATTCGAAATTCGAGTCTGCAACTGCTTGGATTTGAACGAGAGAACCTTGGTGTCCGGCATGTTCGCGTGGTCATTACAATCAACCAAGACATCAAAAGCGGGGCCGTCAAGGTCAACAGGCATGATAGCCGGATTGTTGGAAGGACCCTGAAAAACGCCATGGCTGATTTCGCTGGCTTTGGACATGGCGCACATCTCTATACGCTCTTGTTGAAGGAAGTCCAACACTTGACCCGTCGACTTGCCACGAGAGTTAACCGCTACAAGCTCCGGGTAGGAACGTTCAAACTCTTCAAACGGCGATGTCAGAACAAAGGTATGATATGTTTCGGGAGTCTGGCCTTGAGCCTCAAGCTCTTTCTTCCACTTGCGCTGAACCTGAGCGGAGCGCTCCGCTACGGAGCGAATGATTCTGTGATCTGTCCTTTCATCGCCATAGATGACAATGTCCGAGACCTGAGCAATCTTCGCCGTCTGTATATGGAAGTTGCGCACCGAGAAGCCCTCTGGAGGGTCACAATCGATAAAACCTCTTCCAGACTCCTCACAGAGATTCAAGACTTCGTCAGGAGCAACAGCACCTTTGATCCTTGCTCGGCTCAAGTCTCCTCCAGCTTTGATGATAGTAATAGCCCTGAGGCACTTCGGAGTCCGCCGTAATGACTTCTTCCTGGCTACAAAGAAATGTAATTGTGTTTGATTATTTGGATGCAAGCCATGCAACCATGGGAAGACGGTAGGAGCGGGTGGCAGAGGCTGCTGTGCAGCATGATTGAGTGCCTGTGCTAGGCTGTCACTGTCCAAGCCATATATAGGAGGAGATCTTAGGAGCTTTTTGTAACTGTGAGGTGGGTAGAGGAGCGAACTTGGTCGGAAGAAGGAGCTCTTCTGAGGGGGAGAACTTGGGGGAGTTACAGGTTGGGACGAGGGAGTTGGTCCTGGCGGGCAGAAGGGAATATGCTTATTCGGGATCGGAGTGGACGATCTTGGCGTGTTCAAGGTGAATGTCGCTGGTAATGGAGGGGGTGTGGTCGACTGTTGTCGTAATGCGGATTGTTGTTGGAGCACCACTGTTGCCATAGTACAACGAAGTTGGACTCGTGATCAGCAACGGAGTTGAACACTGCTTCATCCACGATCCCGGGCTGGTGATGAGGCTGCAAAGTTGACGAGAGAAACAATGCTCACCCAGCACGGATTACTATGTGGAATTCATCAATGGTACAAGATGAAATATGGTGGGGATGATTTCACCCGGTAGAGGGTCCTTCCGAAGCCGACTCTGTCGCTTTAATGCCCGACCTAGATGTTGGGCAGACAGTGGTTTGGGCAATGCAGTGGAGTGTGTGAAGCTGTCGTGGTGCAGATACTACGAAAGGGAGAGTCAATAAGGGTCCTGGAACGAGGTTCGAGAAGGGGCAGGATAATCGCGCAAGTGCCACGCCGTGGTGTGTTCTGAAGTTCCCAAAACACTATCGAAACGTTCGACCGAAGGCGCGACAGACAGCATGTCATCGAGAATAGACAGGTGGGGTTGGAGGGAAGGGCAGAATTGGAGACCAGTTTCGATTGGACATTATTTGGTGCCGGAGGGCATCAAGTGGCGCGGGCTCATGCATAGGGTCAACATTGAAGCTGCCACAGACCAAGTGTCATTCGACGAGACGGATACTGATAGTTAAAATTGAGCTTATCCTGCAAGCTGCTGCAAGCTCCTGCAAGCCAGACCTGCAACTTAGGATCATGATCCTCAGACCCATTGCGGGGATTGGAGACTCTGTTCGGCAAGGGCCCACCCCTAAAAAAGCCACTAGCCAGTATTGTCGACAACCCTTGCTCCCCATGCGTCTGAAACCCGGGAGCCCTCCACCCACCCGACGCGATTTCCTTAGCTAGCGGCTGCCCCTCATCTTCCCAACGTAGAACGATTTGTCAATGCCTTCGATCAGCACATTACTCAGATCCTCCCACAGACCATCACAGACTGGGCGTCTAGACAGTCCGAGATCTCGATCGAGGGATGTGAGAAGTACTACATCTTCAACTCTGATTGTCTGTATACCACAGGTATGAACAAACGAGAACTTCATTGGAATTCAGATTACATTTTTAGTAATTAATTTTTGGGTACGGCAGTCTGAGGAACGGCGCTTTTGCCCCGAAGTCCAGGCTTGAGCCTAAACCCATTGGAGCTGTCAGAGGCGTTAGGCGCTAGGGCTAGACGCAGCCGTGCATGGTTCCGGAACAATCGAAACACGTGCTCGTTTCCACTTGAAATTGACTCCGATATCTCAGACCAAAACGTTGGACATGCTCGCTATAGGTTTTCGGCTCTCTCCTCTAGCTCTTTCGCAAGCCGAAGGAGATAAGTCTTTCTAATATCCATCGGCACCCATCCCAGAGCCGCATTCGACGAAAATTCCGAGCTTTCCGTTTGCTTTTTGCTGTCAGTGAACCTGCTTACCAACTTTTCAAGCATTCTCCTACCATCTTCGTAACATGCCAGATCTCGATTGCCGTAGACATCACGACCTGCGGCGTATGAGGAGGTTGGAAGATTTCGGAAAAACACGTTGACCGCAATGTTCAAAAATGGATTTCTCCTTGCAGCGGAAGGTGCTTTGACCACCAAGTCTGGTGTCGAGCCGTTGCATTCTTGGTTTTCGACATTCGCATCCAGACCATGAGAAGACCTCTCCAATTTGGTGTGCCGCATGTTTGCTTCATCGTCACCAGCTAAAGGTAGCGAGATCCCGGTATGAGCCCAAAAAGGCGGTATATACAGAGCATCTCCAGGTCTGAGCACTGCGACCACAGGGCTAGTACCCTCTGGGATTATGAAATCATCTTGTTTGTCTGGAGCGTGGTTTCTGAAGAGACTTAGCTCACTTGTCGTGAAGCCGTGAGGGAAGCCCAGCTTTGGCAAATCACAACGCGGAAAAAGGATCAGCTTTTTAACCCCCCGAATCTGGAAGAGCACATTTGCCATCACATCGTAGTGTAGCCACATGCTGATGTCGTTGGAAATTCGCAATGGTGAGGAATGTATGTTCGGTTCCATGTTTTGTAGTGGCAGTGGTATACTAAAATCGGAGGCTATTTCCGGCCAGTCGATTTTGAGGTTTGCGGGCATAGTAGACGGAGATACGGATGCCAGGGATCTCAAGTAGAAATGTGTCGACTCGCACAAGAGGGTGGACATGAATTGGTGGAACGGTAGGTTCGTGTAAGAGAAGTCTTTGCGCTGGAAATTCATGGTCCGAGTTGGTGACTCGTGAACTACCACGGTCCTTTCACGCGAGACCATAGTTTCCAGGTACGTTGTTGACCACTTTTTGACGCATGGGCCAAAGTCGAGACCTTGCATGACCCGTGGCTCGTCTCGATGTATGATAGCGGCAAAATCCAGAGCAGAAAGCACCTGAGCCTGCTTAACATTCTCAGGGTTTGTCCGGATATTGTTCGTCGAGGTTGTGGTCTGCGTCTGACAAGTACTGGACAGGGCGGGCTTTGATGGTACCAAAATCCAGTCAGTAGGGAGGCCAGCTTCACGATCATACAGTACCCAAGCTCCTGTATTGAAATAATTACCAAAGCTAAAACAAGTTGCACCGCCTCCCAAGATTATGGTAAGACCAGACCGTGTTCTGTGCGTTGAGTGTCCTACTAGAAAAGGTCGAGGGCAATCGAGGCTCCTCGACGGACTGACGCAACCTATTCGTAAGGGTAGTTCAGTCTCTTGCTCTTTGTAGTTTGAAAAGCACCCGATGATTGACAACACCTCATAGGGCTGAGGTATGCATCCTAATTTGGCGATTCCGCCAATGAGAAGTACTTCATCCCTTTGCAAACTGTATGATGCTCCGAAGCGGGCAAACCAAGGCCAGGTTCCTGCGGACGCATCAAGCGCTGTGGTAGAGCGAAAGTCAATGTGAGCAATCTCTTTGTTCCTGATGCGCAACCGCCATCTCATCAGATGCGGGCAGAGAACGCCATCCTGTCTCATGCCTCCGAACAAAAGCCCATGATTATAGCCCAGGCGCATGAAGATAGGAGCAAAGGTGGGGACGGGGTCAGGGCCAGCGGTCCGAAGCTGTCGCCATCCTTTAGTCGGCTCCCACAGCAGGACTTCTGAAGTTACATTGCGATGGTCGACCTTGCCACCGAAACATATAGCTCCTGAGCTGCCATCTGGCAGCACAACTGCCACAACGCGATGGCGATATCGCGGCGCCGGCAAATCGTGGACACGTTCCCAGATTTGGCCAGTCTGGAGCCAGCAGTCGTTGAACACAGATGTTGGGGAACTTCGACCCCCCACAAGAAGAATCTGTCCACTATCTAGTGGCGTAATGGTGTGACAACATCTTGCAGCAATATCGGCAGGCGGCACGATTGGCGGCCCCTCTTTAAGATCCCTGGGCCGGACCACAGCCGTTGTAGCGAGCCTTGATCGAGTTCCTACACCACCATGCACAGCAATGGCATCCTGATCAGGAATCATATATGCTGACCCATGGTGACGCTGCGAAATATCACCCGATTCTCTGCCGTAATGTAGCCCAAACCACTCGGTTGATGCGTTGTGAGGAGACGAGGTCCTGGCGGAAATGTCAGACGACAGACTTGTGGTCGAGTCTCGCCTTTCCCGGGATTTCTCTACAAGGACGGGAGCCTCTCTGTTATGCGCAACGATAAGACAGTAATGTGATGCAAACAGGGCAAATTCTTCCCACTCATCAAAAGGCTCGACCAAGTCAAGTGCGATGCGTTGAGAGGGCGATAAAAACCTAGGATCAGACCACAGCTCCCATAAATTGTTGTAATCTATGTGTGTGAAACCCGCCGCAGTGAAACGCTGACTTTGAGTATGCTGGCCGGGATACTTGAGTAAAGAGCGCAGAGGCGTTCCTAATTTAGCAAAGTGCTTAATCATGGTTGTTGTGAAAGGATTGTCAATTTGATCGGGACTGCACTGTTCAAGCAGACAAAAGGTCACATCGGCAGATAATGTGGAGCTCCATGCTATGAGCGCATCAGCTGCTTCGGTTTGCATGTAAGTAATTGACACCTCTGCGACACAAAGCACGAGGCAATTCTCAATGTCGACTATTTTCTGGAGTAGTCTTTGCAGTCGTGGGATGTTCCGTAGGTCGCAGCCTATTGCCGTATATTCTTGACTGTCATACACTATCGATGGGTCTTCGGCTACGCCGGTGCTGAGCGGGTGCAGAAGTTCTTTCATCTTTGGTGTCTCCCGAATAGTCTTGCATTTGGTTTCCATGAGCAAGTCATAGTCCACATCAACGAATTTTGTATTGCTGCATAAGCTTGGGGCTCGAGCAAGCCATTGAAATGGTAGTGGATCACTTCAAGCACTTTGTTAGCCACTTACCTAGAAGGAACAACAAGAATGCTTACATACTACCCACATCCAAGGTTGATCACCACTTTCCCTTGCCCAGAAGGCCTTTCTAAAAACTGTTTGACGACCCATTCCACGGAACGCATTCTCAGCCAGTAACCACGATTGATTGTCGGCGCGCGCCTGACAGGCTTCTTGACGAAGTATCGGAAGAAATGGGGCTCTGGCAAATAGAGCTTTTCCACACTTCGTTTCGAAACAATGCTGCTGTTGTTGGTGGCCATGACCAGGCCGGCATTCTTCTCAATTTTCATCTCATCGTTAGCAGCCACATTCTGAACGCTGTCAGGAATCAGAGATGTCATGTTGGACGATCGCTGCGATACAAATTGGTCTGAATGTAGATGAGTCACTCTTCCCAACCAATCTCATACAAGAATAAACGACAATGTAGAAGGAAGAATAAAGATTAGTGACGCGTATTCGCGAAAGACTGATGGACACTATCATCCATCCAATCAGTGCCTGCAGTGCCTCACGCTGGTTTCTCGCTGCCACAGAGTGACGATAGGAGTGTGGAGGGTGACACACTCAGTCCGAGCCGTGTCTGGCATCCGCAACTTGAAATGTCTGTGGTGTGAGGATATTTGCACCGAATATTCGGATTTTAGCTTCCTCAGGATCGGTATACCAAGGTGACCAAGCCCTTGATGCGATAGTCACGATAGTGAAGCGAACACAATGGGCAGGCAAAAATGCATACGAGCTAGCATGCGCTAAATCATGCTGGCTTGGCATTCGAGTACTTTAGTCATCAAGTAACTATTTGCCCCGGACGTGCCACTGACCTTTTTCCTTGGCACGATCAATGTATGCTGGTGAAACATAAATCGCCCTTACCAGCTTCACCTCATCTGTACTCAGAAGTGTACCAAGGTCAAGACCAGATCTCTACGAGATCAAAAGCAAGGCAAAAGTACTGTGGCAAACGCCCGTCAGTCATCATGTCAGAGAACGAGGCCTCACTCAGCGATCTTTTCAAAAGAGCAAGGACAGATCAGGAAAGCCTGGACAATTTTGACCCACGCTCAGATAACTTCAAGAGCCTCCTTGCCTCTTGCGTCTCAACACTGAGACAATGCTCGGAGCTTGTTGATCGACTTGCACTCTTCAGCATAAACGAAGACTTGGACGACATTTCGACAACAAACCTTCAATACCTCAACATTGACTATCTCCTGGCAGAACTCAGCATGAGATCTTACTTGAGCACGGATCGCTCTGCTCAACTTAATTCGGCCAATAATCTCCTGGACCGATTCCTCACCAGATTGGATGAATACAGTTTCTTTTCCAAGTCAGATCAGAAACTGTTCGAGTCTTACAAAGATCACCCTCAAACGTTTCGCATTATTGACGACAACGCAGGCATGGAAGCTAAACGCGGTTCTAAGATCAAACGCTACCAAGAGGAGAAGGACCTCCGAAACCGTCTCAAGCTACTCCGTGAACAAAGCCAATCGCTCAACGTGGATGACGAGGTCATCCGAAACCTCTACCTAGCTGAATTACGTCTCAACGTGCATCAAACATTCCAATCCCTCGAACTGATGACACAGGAACGACAAATACTCGCCTCGATGCCTCAGCAAACGAACACTAACCCCGAGCCGCAATCTGGCTCGGATAGCCGCGACCGCCGGAACGGCACTCACGACACAAAACCTTATTCCGAACGTCTCGACCCTTCAGATCTGATCTCAGGCAGCCGTCCGCACAAGGGAATCCTCGACTCGTCCGGGCGACCCCTACAACCTTTCACGATCACTTCGAGACGAAATGATCTTCGTAAGGGTGTCTTTAGACCTGGCCACAGTCTGCCAACGATGAGTATAGATGAATACCTTGAGGAGGAGAGGCGACGGGGCGGGATCATCGATGGCGGCGGTCCGGCAAGTGAGCAGGTCCCACAGCCGGACGAGGATGACATGGCGGCACAGGATCAGGCCACCATGAAGGCAAGGGAATGGGATGAGTTTGTGGAGGCTAACCCGAAGGGTGCAGGCAATACATTGAATAGAGGGTAATTTGAGCTATTGAGACACGTTTCATGATGTAATTTTCGAATATTAGCACGGACAAATTCTGTCGTGCGCTTTGCTTCCTCCTGGCGTGATAGGACTTTGCCGCACAACATTGTAGAGTAGGCGTCACTGGACATTGCCTATACAGCTTTAGAGACGACCCTTTGTCACCAGCCCTACATTCATGTGCTTGCCGCTCGGCAGGTGCTTGCTCCACCTTTTTGGATGCTGTCTCGTAAAGCCCATCAATCTACATTGTCGCTGAGCGGCACCCTTGACAGCTAGTCTGCGATCGCCTTCTTGACTGACGGAACCTCATACCTCTTCATTTCTGCCATGGCACAGTAATATAAGCGCACATTCGCCTATTTGCCCACAGTGCACAACTACTCCAAAAACGCTGGAGTACAGGCGGGCGTTGGCTAACAACATACGTCCGGCTCGTCCTGCGGGTGGTCTGATAGCCCTTGGAATTAGAATCTCATGCAATACTTCGCACAAGTTTGCCTTGTTCGAGCATGCTAGCACGAAGCATACTTCCAGTCGAAGTAGTCTTATCGATTCCAGAAAGTTGGGGCCGCCCCTGGCTTTGGAAAGTTATGCAGGCATCGCAGGCTTTCCTGAGCTCATTTCTCTTCCAGGTCAGCTGTTGTGGTAGGTTTCTTGGCCTTGATCTCAGCCAGGATCTTGTCTGCGCCTCTTCGAAGGATTTCCGCAGCTGCACTCTGACCAAGTTTTTCGGCATCGTCAACGCTCCGGACGGGTTCTTCCAGCTCTATCTCTGCAAATTCCTGTCCATTTGTGCTCACCACGATGGCTTTGAGTAGTAGGCGATCATCGGAATGCCAGCTAGTTTCGACACCGAGTGGAGCACTACAACCTCCCTCGATGGTCTTTAGAAGACTTCTTTCGGCGGTAACAGCGTAGAATGAAGACGTATGATTGATGGCGTTGACAATTTTTTGGACTTTGCTGTCGTCCGCGCGGCTCTCAATGCCGATTGCACCCTGTCCCACAGCGTAGAGCATGCCTCCATCTGTGGAATCAAGGAACTGCGTGATTCGGTGATGAAGGTCAAGTCTGATGAGTCCAGCAGCTGCAAGTACAATAGCGTCAAATTGGCTGTCATGGGCGTCAAGCTTGCTTAGGCGCGTAGGAAGATTGCCCCGCATATCTTTGACCACGAGATGGGGATACTTGAGAGCGATCTGAGCAGTTCGGCGGATCGACGATGTACCTATGACCGATCCAGCAGGCAGGTCCTGGATTTTACACGAAGCCCTGCCTGCCTTGATGACGAGGGCGTCTCTGGGATCCTCTCTTTTCAAGGTGCCACTGATCTCGCAGTTGGGAGGCAACTGTGTAGGCACATCTGTGTCAGATTAGCGAAGAAGTTGAGTTGGAACACAATACACACCCTTTAAGGAATGGACAAGGATGTCAAGCTGCTTTTCGACCATCAAGGTTTCTAACTCATGAGTCCAGATGTTCTTCACTGGCATGTCCTTGAAAGGGGTAACTTTGTCCACGTCCCCCGCGGCAGTGTCTCTTGCCTTGACAGCAAAAGAGTATTGCGGGAAAGCATTGACCGCCTCGACGAGCACGAGGTCCGTTTGCTTCAGAGCTAGTTTCGATTTCCTGGTGCCTACGTTCAAAATAAATTCATTGTTGCCATCATGTTCTACCCTGGGCGTGTCAGAGCCCGAGACCACAGAGATAGTAGCCATAGCGAGCGCAGTTTAGAACAGAGAAGGACTTCAAACGAGCTCGACAGGGATGGATGTGAGCGTGTCAATATGCATGGACTAGAAGGGGCAGTTTACATGCAGTGTGTTGTTCCTTTTGATCTCGGAAATGTCCGGACGAAGTTTTACTCATTCGATCTGTCGAGTGTCTAGGAGAGCCCTGAGCTTGTCAAATGATCAATTAAGACACGCTACACCTAATTTCTAAAGCACAATTCTAAATCATTATCAGATAGATTGCCATAGGTGAAGATTAAGGTCCGAGGGCACTTCAAGCACGCCAAAAGCAGGACGTCCAGGCAAATATTGGATGGTGCAAGATGCCGCTAGAAACACGTGGCACGTGGCGGTTGACTACCGTAAGAGGCAACCTCGGCTTGACGCCCGAGACGCCATCTTGTTGGACATGCGGCCTGAGTATCATGATGGGAATCTCGTCGTTGCCCACCTCCAAGTTGCTCGTCAGATCGGCTACGTTTCAGCCATTCCCTGATCATTCACTCAACGTTTGTACCCTCTGCTGGTATCTGCGGCACGGTACTTGTCCGACAAGATGGCTAAAGCCACTATCCCTCTCATTCCACTCCCCAAAGATGCCGTGGTGAGTATCCAGTGGCGACTTGGCCGGTCAAGTGCTGACGCCAGCAGCTTTATCCAGGTACCACAATCCGCATATCTGCGAATCGGCCCGATATACCAGTGATATTGGCCACCGCGCTCAGCCGTGGCTCGAGATCTCGTTCTACCATCGCAAACCTGCCTGTTGGCTGCGTGCCCTTGCGCTCGATCTACCTAAGCCCTGATGGAAAGGAACTTCTTGATAGCAGCAAACATGAGAGTGCTGAGGATGTTGGCACTGAAAGCATCGATGTGAGCAAGGCGAAGAAGGGAGACTTGTTCAACTATGGCACCCTGGCCAAGATCGTGGGTGTTCAAGGCCAAAGCGAACCATATATCCAAGTCGAAGGCGTACAGCGTTTCAAGATTGATAAGATCACCCACGAAAGGCCATACTTCGAGGCCGAGGTCACATTTCACGATGATGAAGTGCCCGACCTCAAAGACACGGAATTGCGGAAAAGCTTCTCCCTGCTCAAGCAACGTTCGCGAGAGTTGTTGACCGTCCTCAGGCTGGCTTCCTTTTTCCGTCCTGGAGCCTCTACCTTTTCTCCGCTATTAATGCGCCGATTCGAGTTATTTATTGCAAAGAAAGATGTTGGACAAGCCGGTCAACTGGCAGACTTTATCACTGATCTACTGGATGCAACTTTTGAAGAGAAACTACGCGTCTTGGCCATCTTGGATGTTAAGGACAGGATAGAGAAGGTTCTCGAGTTGCTTAACAAGCAAGTCCAAGGTATCAATGGTAATATCAAGACCATATCAATCACATCCACCACAATCCCAGCCAGTGGCATGATTGACATCACAAATCTCACAGACGCACAGAAAGCAGCCTTATCAAGAAGACAAGGTGGCAGCATGTCATCTTTTCCTGGAATGCCTGGGTCAGGAGGAGATGAAGAAAATTCAGAACAGAGCGAGATGGACGAACTCAAGCAGAGATTGGACAAAGCTGGCCTTTCCCCAGAAGCTCAAAAAGTTGCCACGAGGGAGCTGAGGCGGCTGAAGAAGATGCATCCTTCCATGGCCGAGTATGGCGTGTGCAGGACATATTTAGAGAATCTTGCAGAAATCCCTTGGACCAAGGCCACCGAGGATCAGCTTGGTAAGGATACTATCTCTCGAGCTAGGAAGCAGCTGGATGACGACCACTATGGACTTGAAAAGGTCAAGAAGCGCCTCATCGAGTATTTGGCAGTCCTTCGCATGAAGCAGGTCCGGAATGCGCCTCTTGACAAGCAGATCGACACCCTCACCAAGCAGCTGGCTCGTCCAGCTCACAAGTTGGAAGACAAGAAAAGAATTGAGCCGGAAGATGGAAATTCCAAAGAAGAACAGGCCGAACCGATACCTGCCGAAGAAAGAGACGCTGCTGAAGCAAAACTCCACGTCCTGAGATCCAAGAAGATGATTGACAAGGCCCCGATTCTGCTGCTGGTCGGTCCTCCTGGGGTTGGCAAGACCTCTCTCGCACGTTCTGTGGCCATGGCCCTCGGCCGCAAGTTCCATCGCATCTCTCTTGGGGGCGTTAGAGATGAGGCCGAGATTCGTGGCCACAGGAGGACCTATGTTGCTGCTATGCCCGGTCTTATCGTTAGCGGTCTAAAGAAAGTCGGTGTGGCCAACCCTGTTTTCCTGCTGGACGAAATCGACAAGGTCGGCACTTCCAACTTCCACGGCGATCCATCTGCAGCCATGCTCGAGGTTCTTGACCCAGAACAAAACTACACCTTCAACGACCACTATGTAAACATTCCAATCGACCTCAGTAAAGTTCTCTTTATTGCTACTGCAAACACGCTCGACACCATACCTCCACCGCTGCTGGACCGAATGGAAACGATCCAACTACCCGGTTACACCACGATCGAAAAGCGCCACATTGCAAGACAACACCTCATTCCCAAACAGATCCGCACCAACGGCCTTGAAGTCGACAAGGTCCTGCTGCCTGACGATGTCATTGATAATGTCATCACATCCTACACTCGCGAATCCGGTGTTCGCAATCTCGAGCGTGAGCTTGGAAGTATTTGCCGGTACAAGGCGGTACAGTTTTCCGAATCGCAAGATGCGTCCTCCGACAACCCAATCCCCTACAATCCCAACGTCCAAGCGTCGGAACTCGAGGACATTCTCGGCATCGAGAAGTTTGAAGAAGAGATCGCCGACACCAAGTCTCGACCTGGCGTCGTCACCGGTCTCGTGGCTTACAGCTCTCTAGGCCAGGGCAGCATTCTCTTCATCGAGGTCGCTGACATGCCCGGAGACGGCCGGGTGCAACTGACGGGCAAACTAGGCGACGTGCTCAAGGAATCCGTCGAAGTAGCACTCACCTGGGTCAAAGCTCATGCCTACGAGCTGGGCTTGACGAACCAGGCCGACGAAAATATCATGGCCAAGCGCTCAATTCACGTCCACTGTCCCAGCGGAGCGATACCGAAAGACGGCCCGAGCGCAGGCCTCGCCCATACGATCGCGTTGATCTCCCTGTTCTCAGGCAAGGCGGTGCCGCCGACGATTGCGATGACAGGCGAGGTCAGTCTCCGAGGTAGAGTGATGCCTGTTGGTGGTATCAAGGAGAAGCTGATTGGAGCGCATCGGGCCGGCGTCCGGAAGGTGTTGGTGCCGGGCCACAATCGCAAGGATGTCAAGGATGTGCCGCAGGAGGTTGTCAATGGAGATGGCGGAATTGAGGTGGTTTATGTACGACACATTTATGATGCCCTGAGAGTCATCTGGCCGGATAGTGCGTGGGCACGGGAGAGGGGTGGCTGGGTTGAGAACCGCTTGTAATAGGATTCTAAATATTCGGCAGCTGGGAGTCAAGGTTTGGAAACTCGCTACCGGGAGTTTGGTTGCGCAATATTACTCTAGAGAACACCTTCATTGTATAACCATTCTTGAAACTATTGAGATTCTACTGTCAAGCTTAGATTGATACTGTCAATGCGCTCGCTGTTCTGATTGATTGCACGTGCGGGCTGTCAATACTACAGGCATGCTGCTCTAGATGGCTAGGAGCACAGAAAAGGAGACCCAATGGTCTCAGTAATGCTACATAAATTGGGTTGCAGGCCTCATGCTGTTCCGAGGCCTGCTGATTGTTCCATAGATTCTCCCCGAGCACGGCTTCAGGCACTCCTGGACGAAGGGCGCCCAACTCCAAGGGACTGCGTGCAAATTTGGACACGATGCTCAGGCCATGCAGGCCTGCTAGTGGAGATGTGTTCAGGCGGCAGACATGATCCGCAGTTTCAAAATTCAACCTGGGTCTGCTATTTTGTGTCTATATTTTGTTCTTCGCTCGGCGCCGGCATCGATGCGCCCGTCATCATTCGGTGCGTCTCTGGCAGCAGCTGCCACGTCGGCTGCCACTTGGCTTTGCCTTCAAGGATATCTTTTGCCTGCTCGGCGAGGGATTTCCGCTGTTTTTGGTTTAGATAGCGGTTGAACGGATCATTTTCCGCTCTCTGCTCTTCTTTCGTCGCCATCATGGTGCGATAGTACATGTCTCGACCATACCTGTGTATAGATAATTATTAGCACGAGGCCGGGCAACGTCTGCATCAAGCGAGAAAGACTTACGTAGATTGATCAATTTCTTTTGGCTTCACAGGCCAGGTGAAAGGATCGACCAACTGCACAATCATGTGTTTTCTGTGTTTCGTGCGATATGCTGGTCCTTTGGAGTATGGGCTGGTTGCCGTTCGTCGTTTCACTCTGGTTGGTGCTATGGACGACCGGATGTGCACAACATCAACGTTGTACAGCTCTTTGAGATAACTCTTCAGGTCGAGCTTGCTGAACCACGGCGGTACAGCGAATTTGGCGTAGTAAGGCCCAAGATATTCCATCCGCATCAGTGCGATGGAGAAGTGTGGGAAATAGACCTGTTTTCGCAACGTGGTCGGTACATTCTGAGGTCTGCTGAAGTAGGACGCAGGACTTCTGACCACCTGTAGCTGTTCCTCTGGTAAGAGTTTGGTGCCCTGTGCTTCCATATCGTCCACGAATTGAGCAACATCTTCTGAGACATACTTGCGCCAGCTTTCATCGAAAGGATCCTTCTTGAGTTGGTCCAGCACAGTTTGGGCTGTTCTGCGTCCGGCCAGATGTAGGACCGACCTGGACGTCGGGATCAGTCGCTTCGCATTGTACAATTTGGGTCCTTTTCTCTGACGCTTCGGTGGTAGGGGACCTTGTTTCGGTGCGAGCTTAGGCAGTACTCGGGACGCTAGCACGCTTCGCGGCATGCTGGCGACAGCTTCGAGGAAAGCGTGCTATCGAAATCGTGACATACGACAAGATCCGAAGTTGTATGGTGGGAAGTCAGATAGCAGACTTGGTTGGTATCAACGCTATAGCATCAGTAAGCGTTATGTGGGAATCGCATTTGATGGTTGCTCCTTCCCGAATCAATCAGTATTAAAACGAAGACCAAGACTCGGAGGGACCTTGCCCAGTCTCCGACGAGGCTGCGCTCGACCGTCCGCCGCTGCGCCAGCCGTTTAGAGCGGTGACGCGCCTGCACCGAATGCCTGCTGAGAATATTACATAGTTAGATGCTATCGTACCTGCCCTGCAATACATACTGGTCCTTCCGTTTCCCGCCTCGATCTGTTCAGCGTCCGAGAACTTGGATCGCATACTCTGCCACCTTTTCCATATATCCTCTGAGCCATCGCTGTCGTCTTATTGCCTCTCATATCTTGGAATATCGACTTTTACAGCATTCACGGAGGTGAAGATGGCGAAGGACGACACAAAACCTTCGGCTGCGGAAAAGGGCAAAGCAAAAGCAGACGACAAGACGCAAGCCAATAGAGAAAAGTCACTACCTATACATGAGAAAGACGGCAAATCGAAAGAGAATGGCGACAAGGAACCTGCAACCGGGAGCGAGGAAGAGTTGAGCGACGAGGACAGGCAGTTGAAGGAGGATCTCGAGATGCTGGTCGAACGGCTGAAAGAAGACGATAGCGACCTCTATCAGCCATCGATAGACACCATCAAGAACTATATCAAGACCTCCACATCCTCTATGACCGCCGTGCCGAAGCCCCTAAAATTCCTCCGCCCACACTTTGACGACCTGGCCGCATTGTACGATCAATGGCCGCCTGGTTCGGATCGAGACTCCCTTGCTGATATGCTGTCTGTGCTTGGCATGACATACGGGAGCGACGACGATTTACAAACCTTGAAGTACAGGCTCCTATCGCAAGCAAGCGAGGAAGAGTTGGGCTCATGGGGCCACGAGTACATCCGCCATCTTGCTCTCGAGATCGGCAAAGAGTACGAGAAACGACAGGATGCCGAGGCGGACGTCCAAGATCTGACCTCTCTTGCCCTGTCACTGATACCCTACTTCCTCAAGCACAATGCTGAAGCTGATGCAGTGGACCTGCTGAGCGAACTTGAGATGATTGAAGAAATCCAAATGTTCTTGGATCCAAACACTTACTCGAGAACGTGTCTCTACATGGCCAGTATGGTCAACTTGCTCACCTATCCTGAAGACCAAAACTTCCTCTCAACAATTCACGCCATTTACATGAAATACGGCAGATTGGCACAGGCAATGCTGACAGCCATTCGCTTGAATGATCTTCAGTTAATACAAGCCACGATGAATGCCACTCCGGACTGGGCCATGAAGAAGCAGATGGCGTTCATGTGTGCCAGACAACGCATCACGTTTGATATGCCGACAGAAATCCCAGATGAGGAAATCACCGTTGCTTGCTTGGGGAACACCGAACTACACACGTACTTTGACCACCTGGCGAAAGAGCTCAACATCCTCGAACCGAAGACCCCTGACGATATCTACAAATCACACCTAGAGTCGAACAGGTCCGGTGGCCCGGCCGCGGACTCTGCCAAGGGCAACCTGGCCAATGCCTTCGTCAATGCCTTTGTAAATGCCGGGTTTGCTCAGGACAAGCTTATGCTGGTGGCTGATGGCAATTCATCGTACGTGTGGAAAACGAAAGATGATGGGATGCTTTCAGCCGCCGCATCTCTGGGTATGCTCTTACAGTGGAACGTTGAGCTGGCTCTCGATAAGATCGATGCTTACAGCCAGAGCACGGCAAACGAGGTGAAAGAAGGCGCTCTTCTGGCTTATGGGATATCGAGTGCAGGGGTCAAGATAGACTCGGACCCAGTCCTGTCACTACTAGCAGAGGACGACGTCTTGCAGAGCGGTAGGCCACAAATGAGAATGGCCGCCATGATGGGTTTGGGAATAGCATATGCTGGCTCTGCTCGGGATGATTTGCTGGACTTTTTGCTGCCGATTGTAGAGGACAGCAGTCTTGAGATGTCTCTGTCGGCCATGGCAGCAGTGTCATTGGGAATGATCTTTGTCGGCTCCTCCAATCATCAGGTGGCCGAAGCAATTGCCACGCAGATGATGGATGAAGACCGGCAGAACCAACTCAAGGACAAATGGGCAAGATTTATGGCCCTGGGTCTGGCTTTGGTGTATTTCGGCAGACAAGAAGAAGTCGATGTGATTCTTGACATTCTGAAGGCTATTGACCATCCCATGGCTAAGCCAGCTGCAATCTTAGCTAGTGTCTGTGCCTGGGCAGGAACTGGAGCGGTGCTCAAGATTCAAGAGCTGCTTCACATTTGTAACGACCACATCGAGGACAAGGACGAGAAGAAAGGCGAACAGCTAGTGCAGTCATATGCGGTATTGGGACTGTCTCTGATCGCGATCGGCGAAGACGTTGGCCAAGATATGATTCTGCGCCAGTTTGGGCATCTCATGCACTACGGAGAAGCGAACATCCGAAAAGCCGTTCCACTCGCCATGGGACTGATCAGTCCTAGCAACCCGCAGATGAAAATTTACGACACTTTGTCAAGGTACTCGCACGACAATGATAACGACGTGGCCATCAATGCCATTTTTGCTATGGGTCTCGTTGGCGCTGGAACGAACAATGCTCGACTTGCCCAACTGCTGCGGTCACTTGCCAGCTACTACCACCGAGACCAGAACTCGTTGTTCATGGTCAGGATTGCTCAAGGATTAGTGCACATGGGCAAGGGTACGATGACAGTCAACCCCTTCCACACGGATAGACAAGTCCTGTCTCGGGTGGCCGCGGCTGGTCTGCTCACCGTGCTGGTCTCCCTGATCGATGCCAAGCAATTTATACTGGCCGATGCGCATTACATGCTGTACTTCTTGGTCACCGCCATGTTTCCAAGATTCTTGGTGACACTTAACGAGGACCTCGAACCTGTCACAGTGAATGTGCGAGTTGGCCAAGCGGTGGATGTGGTAGGCCAAGCAGGCCGACCGAAGACCATTACTGGCTGGCAGACACAATCAACACCTGTGCTTCTAGCTTATGGTGAACGAGCGGAACTGGAGGACGAAGAATATGTTCCCTTGAGCGCAAGTCTCGAAGGACTTGTGATATTAAGAAAGGTGAGCTCAATGAGCCCTCGCATTGAATACCGAAGCGCTGACTTTAAAGTAGAATCCAGAGTGGGAGGAAGGAAAGTAGGAGATTTCAAACTTCTCACCCCGACGTGGAAAACCAGTTCGTGACACGTACGGATTAGTATGGCGATCCAAGTATCCTCGCGACTTGCCGTGTGGTCATCTCAAGGAAGACAATTGCATGTGCGGAATACCAGACTTCATGATGGTAGCAGCCGAAAAGCGCCGAGCTTCATGGGCGTAAGCGTCCAAAACCAACATAAGGCAAACTTGTAGAATAAGGAAAGATACATTGCCTGGAGTAAGAGCACAATATCAAATCGAGGACAGCATTGGGAATGAGAGCAGATAGATTTAACAGTGTGCTAGGGTCTTAGCAGAGCTGCCTGCGCCATTCAGCAAGGCGTTTGCCATTATTAGACGTGGGTAGTAGACCAGCTTGATGGAAGTTGTGCTAAGTGAACCCACCCTCCCGGTGTACCGGCCCATAGTCTAGATTAGAAGGCGCCTGCTTGCTTAGTATTGCCTAGATAGATGTCAGTAAAGGCGGCATACGGAGCGCTCGAGTCGCAGAGTATGCTTTTCATATCTACCAAGTGCCAAGTCAATTTGCAATTAATAAGTAAGGACAAGTATCCATTAATAAATTGAGATGTGCTCCACATATGAGGTTAGGCGAGAGAGCTTGCCAAAATCAATTATTGCATCATCGGCCTGGGGCTAAAGCCTCGGGCCTACTATGGGACCCGAGGGACTTGACCGCGTGCTGCGTGTTGACTTGCTGGATTAGGTATCAATTTGATCTTGCATTGGCTATCACTGACGCTCTTCGACACCATTACTCTGGCCGCCGCAACTTATCGTCTTGCTAACGTGGCTGCTGCTTTCCCACCAATGCGGCAGCGACACCATGCTACCTCAGTCTCCGCCTGGCGGGCGTCAGATCGATTCCCGAGAATTCAATGCTCAGCGACATGAGCGTGGCCATGGATCGCGCGACCGGAGTCTACTCGACGACGATGTCAGCTTCATGAATGAGGTCGCCCAAGGCATCATTGATCGTGACAGGAGGAGGATGCGGCGAGAGTTTGTCAGAATAGCAAGCTTTGTCGTTGCCGTCTTGTGCTGGTAGGTTCCCCCCTTCTGCTCCAGGCACAACTAAATGTATTTCGCAGCCTCTGCGCCGGCTCTATCACCGGTTTCTCCCTGTACGGACCTCGCTTCCTTACAGATCTGCACTATACTCAGTACCGGGTCAATGCCGTCTCCATCACAGCCGAATTGGCAATGTACCTGCCTGTGCCCCTGTTTGGCTATCTCTGCGATCGATACTCTCCTCCTCCGCTGGCTTTGCTCTCTGCATGTCTGTTCGGTTTCGGCTATATACTGGCAGCATACACATATCGAGCAGGACCACCGCCTGATAGCACCAAGGGTGGTGATGGATGGCCATTCTGGGTCATGGTTGTGGCATTTGTTGGCGTCGGCAGTGGCACCAGCTGCATGTATCTCAGCGCAGTCGCGACATGTGCCAAAAACTATGCGGAAGCCAAATACCGAGGCTTCATGCTTGCAATGCCCATCGCTGCGTTTGGCCTCTCCGGCATGTGGCAATCGCAGGTGGGAGCACACCTCCTGTACACAAGGTTGCCTGATGGCCGGAAAGGGCCTCTCGACGTTTTCAAGTTCTTCATCTTTCTCGCCGTTGTCTTACTCAGTGTCGGTGTGCTAGGAACACTGGCGTTGCGACTCGTGGATGAGGAAGAACTGATTGAGCATGGAGTGGAACAGATGGAGAGAAGTGGACTTCTGGAACATAGTGATTTCTTCAGACCGACAACCTCCCGCCAGCACAGCGTCTATGGAACTCTACAGCCTGAAGATCAGGAGCAGCAGCAGCAGGGTCATCACAGCCGCCACCGTCACGTCAATCGCGATTCACAACATGACGAGCAAGCTGCGGAGCCAAACAACCATACATTTTCAGACGAAGCCGATACCGATACCGATTCAATCGAGAACCTCACTCAATCATTGCTGCTCTCCAAACAATTGACAGAACCTGAACTTGCAGCTCAGAAGAAGTCGTGGCTGCTAAACCACGCCACCCATGTTTTCCTGACAGATCGCACCATGTATCTTCTTGCTGCCGGCTTTCTGCTTCTTGCCGGGCCTGGCGAAGCGTACATCAACAATGTCGGCACAATCATTCCCACTCTAACTCCGGCCAAATACTATTCACACCATCCGGACCTTGATCCACCCGCGGGCCTGCCAGAGACACACGTCAGCATCATCGCACTCACATCGACCATTGCACGCATCTTCACGGGCACTCTGTCCGATCTCTTTGCGCCTCCATCGAACCAAGACACTCCTCCGACCACGTCCTTCCATTTCAGTCGCTTGGTGCTGCTGTTGCCCTCAGCCGGTCTCCTGCTGCTCAGCTTCTTGCTCCTTGCCATCCCGCAAGCAGTTCCCCACAACCCGTCCTGGTTTCTCCTCTCCTCGGCTCTCCTCGGCCTGGGCTACGGAGCCAGCTTTTCACTCGTACCCATCATTATATCTATCGTGTGGGGCGCAGAGAACTTTGCTACCAACTGGGGTGTCGTCGCTATGATGCCCGCGGGTGGGGCGGCGATTTGGTCGCTAGTCTATTCGGCCCTCTACAGCAAAGGCGCAGCAAATGATCCCACCACGGACGAAGGCGAATGTAGGGGCTTTACATGTTATGGCTATTGGGCATTAGGCTGTTCCCTGAGCGTGGTAGTTGCGATAGTCTTGTGGAGTTTTGCTTGGAGAACGTGGAGAAGACAGCGGGTTACGGTATAGTGTACTATCCTACTTTTGCTTGGTAGTGGTCTAGTGTTTGCATTGTTTCAGGCTGCTTGTGTCAGGAAAGCTTACAATTAGCATCATTGGCGATCACGGACGCACACACTCATCTATTCATATCGAGAAGCAAGCGTAACAATAGATTATCATTCTGAAATTCCCCATCGACTGAATAACGAAGAGTATAGTACAAGGTATTTCGAGTGTGTGGCCTTCCACAATGTGATGAATGCAATCAAGTGCACGTGCTGCGCGAAATGCCAAGTCTTTCTTCCTGAGGCATCATGTGTAGGAGGGATTCGGCTCGTTCAGGTTGAGCAGTCGCGCGGTCCTTTCTTTGCAGTTCGTGATCTGTACTTTTTCACGCCGACACGACTTGCCTCTCTGCCGAGCTTTGGACGCAGCATGTCCAAGCCAAAGGGCGAGGCTGCGGTGTCGTCAAAGGTAGTTCAAAGAAGAATTGTCTTCTTCCACCCGGACCTGGGAATTGGTGGGGCAGAACGGCTCGTCGTCGATGCTGCCGTAGGCTTGCAAGACTTGGGCCACAAGGTCACAATCTTCACTTCGCATTGCGATCCTCGTCATTGCTTTGACGAAGTGCGCGATGGTGTGTCCAAATCCATTCAATATTAATCCCCCGGACTAAAGAAAATTAACAGGTTTGTGAATTGCAGGCACTTTGGACGTTCGAGTCCGCGGAAACACCATTTTCCCACCAACTATCCTCAATCGCTTCCACATTTTGCTTGCTATTCTCCGTCAGATTCATCTTTTGTTAGCAATCGGTCTGTTCGGAGACGAGCTTCGCGCGCTGCGACCGGACGTATTCATTGTGGATCAATTGAGCGCATGCGTCCCACTTCTGCGATGGCTGTATGAGAAGAGACAGAGGACTCTTTTCTACTGCCACTTCCCTGATCAATTGCTGGCGAAACGAGACGAAACTGGCATACTCGGCACAGCCAAGAGACTATACCGCTGGCCGTTCGACTGGTTCGAAGGATGGAGTATGAATGCGTCTGATCAGATTGTGGTCAATAGCAAATTCACGAGAAGTGTGAGCAAATCAGTTTTTCCAACGCTGGACCGGGAGCTCGGGGTGATATACCCTTGTGTTGAAGGTACAGTGCACGAGAAAAAGGAGGAAGAAAAGCTTTGGAAGGGGAAATACAAGATACTGCTGAGCATCAACCGGTTTGAGAGAAAGAAGGATATTGCCTTGGCCATCCGGTCATATGCTCGGGTTTCCGAGCCGGAGCGACAAAATACGAGATTGATCATCGCTGGAGGCTACGATCAGAGAGTAACCGAAAACGTCAGCTATCACAAAGAACTAGAACGTCTGGCACAAGAAGTGGGGTTGAAGTTTGCCACGGTCATGACTGTGCCGACAGCTCTTGCTGTCCCTGAGGAAATAGAGGTCTTGTTCTTGTTGTCGGTGCCAGAAGCATTCAAGACCACATTGTTAGACAACGCAACCCTGTTGCTCTACACCCCGATGAACGAGCACTTCGGCATCGTACCAGTTGAGGCGATGCAACACGGATTGCCGGTGCTGGCTTCGAATACGGGCGGACCACTTGAGACTATCCTTGATGGCAAGACAGGCTGGCTACGAGACGCCAAAAAAGAGGAGGAATGGGCTTACATCATACGGAAGTCACTCCATGCCTTTTCTGATGAAAGAAGAAAAGCCATGAGCCAGGCGGCGAAACAGCGGGTGAACGAAACGTTCACCAAGGTGATCATGGCAAAGCGCTTCGATGACGAGATCACAACGATGTTAGCTGAGAAGAGACCTCCGTTCGTGCCTCGCGAAAACGTGATAATGGCTGTGGGACTGACCGGCGCCTTTATTGCGGCCTTTCTCTCGGTTGTGCTGAGAGCTGTTTTTGCTGCTGACCCAAGGTCGACTGAGTTCATTCGTGTTGATAGGTCGAAAGTGCAAAGTAGTGGCTTTCCCGTGCCATTCGCAGGGGTGCAGTAGGAGTTGCAAATACTGTGTCGATAGCAGCAATCGCAATGAAGTGCCAGACTTTTTCAAAAGTCCAAAACGCGTGCATTCCAAGACGCGGGAGGCGCGTCTGGCCAAGACTATTTACTTGTCCTAATCGGGAAGCCGCCATGAAGATATTGTCCATCGGGTTGTCACCACCCCGCCGCATTATCCTCACCGGAAACGATGAGAAGCCCAATCCAGTAGTAGAGAGCGATTAGCTTAGTTGGCCACTCTCTGTCGGTCCTCGTTCTGAGAAAGTTATGAAAACGATGCTCGAGGTCATCACATTATCTTCCTCGCCACTAGAGAATCCCCTTCACGAGTCAAGATCATGGAGCCACGAACAGCCACAGGAATCAACTAATGTTGATTTCACCTACTCAAGGCAGGAAAACGACATCACTTCCCTTTCCGACGATGGGGATCTTACAATTGTACCACAATCGTCGCTCCCGGAAGCTAGAAGTCCCGCAAGGTCATTGTCAGCTCGGTTTCCGCTATTGCGGCCTGCTGGGGCAAATACTCGGAGATCAAGCAGCGATTTGAGGGACAGCGTGTTCTTCGACGACAGTGTCTTCGGGGATTTCGATTTCCAAATAGAGCAGGCCCCAAAGAGGAGAAAGGTTACCCCGAACTTGACTGCAAAGAAATCAGGACCTGAGGTTGTTGAGGGGAATGCATCCATTGCAATATACGAACTTTCTTCAGAGTCTGACGCTCACTGCCAACTCAAGGATCAGCAACTGCCGAATGGCGAAAACCTCAACGCCAACGATGTCGAGGACGATGAGATTAGCTTCCCGACCTTCTCGTCATCGGCACCAGAAGCTCATCGGTCTGTTCACGCCAAACGCGCACCAGATCGTGGTTGGGCCATAGAAATACTCTCAGACGATGACATCTTCTCAAGGGACTCGATTGTGAACTTGTCGGAAACCGCGAAGAACTCGAGACCTACATATTCGTCGAGGACGACAGCACTCCTCGAGAGGATAAATGGTCAAACACGCAAACCTTCGTTCTGTACCGAGAAAGACCACAAACAAACGAAGTCTACATCGTGTACCAAAACGTCTCGATCTTTCAAACCTCGTAAGGCTGTCATTGAAGACGTGGATAACATCCTAGATTCTTCCCAGCCAGGCAACAGCTCTCGTCCTGCAGCAAGCCCTGAACCACAGGTACATGTTGTGAAAGTTCCAGCTTGCGCGAAGAAGTCCTCTGCCGAGAAGGTGGCACACCGGGAACAAAAGAGGCTTGAGAAGGAGACGTTGAAAGTACTGAAACATCGTGAAAAAGAGCTGAAGGCTGCTGAGAAGCAGCGAGCTGTTGACATTGCGGAGGTCAATAAGAGGAAGACTGATAAAAATGTGTCGGTCGAGGAGATGATCGTTGACTTGCCCTCGGTCTTCAGGGGTAGTTCGGTTGGCAACAGAGTTGAGGAAAGGTTGAAAGAGCTTAATGTCGAATTTTCGTACTCCATCGAAGAGCATGATGCCGCGGAAGATGGCGACAACACTCGAGACCTCGGCAACGTCATCAAATGGAGGAGAAAGATAAGTTCCAAGTACAATGAGAATACAGAAGAATGGGTTCCTTTGGGTCGACAGCAAGTGGTTCAGGAAAGACACATACTGATCCACCTGACCGCTGAAAAGTTTGCCCTGGTCGTAGCACTAGGACCCCATGGGCGACCCGAACATGGCGGCAATCTTGCTTCGCTTACGGAAGAGACGATGAAGAACAACTTGAACGTCTACATCACACTCCTCCGATCTCGATACCCAGACTACAAGCTTATCCTAATGATCGAAGGCCTCGCCTCCTGGTTGAAGAAGAGCGCCAATGCTAAAAACAGAGAATACGCGGCGACGGTCCGAAGCCAGGCAGATCTCAGCGAGCCCTCATCAAGGCCAGCGACAGCAGCATCCCAAACCACAAATCCGCCCTCCAAACCACCGCCGCCGAGGAGACGCAAAGCTGCATCCACGCCGGGTATCGACCTAAGCTTCCTGGATGCCGACACAAGCGAAGCCATGCTGCTACACCTCCAGCTCTCACACCAGCCGCTGCAAATCCACCACACCATCGCCCAAGACTCCTGGCACAACATCGTCGCCTTCACACAGCACCTCTCAACGCGGCCCTACCGCCACGCAGAACTCGACCGCAACCTAGCCCACGCATCCTTCTGCATGGCCTCAGGCCAGTTCCGCACCGGCCAGGGCGACCCCGCCGACACCTGGCTGCGGATGCTGCAGCAGGTCAACCGGCTGACCGTCTCAATGGCGAAAGGCATTTTTGACGCCGGCTACGAATCACCAGCACAGCTCGTGCAGGGCTTTCAGAGAGTGGGAAAAATAACAACCTCTGCTGTGGCTCGTCGTGGCGGTAGCAGTCTAAATCTAAGTCTCAGTGGAGAGACGGTGACGACAATGACAACGAATGCAGAAAGGGAGGCGAGGGAAGACGCCAAGGCCATGCTACAGGACGTCCGCAGAGCAGTGAACCTGAACGGAGGTAGAGACGACAAGCGCCTCGGCCCGCAGATGAGTAAACGGCTGTACAAGGTCTTCATGAGTCGTGACGAAGAACTCCGCGACGGCATCGCATAATAAGGGAGGGGCGCGCAAAGAGTATCTCTTCTTATACACTGTATCAAGCAAGCAGCGATATAAAAATTTCGTTTTTTATTTTCACCCACCCCCAAAGAGGAAAAAGTATGTTATCTTGAGCAAGATTGAAAAGAATGAACGACCACAGAAAAAATACAGAAAAATATCTTCTACATAGGTGCATAGGTATTTTCTACAAAATTCAATAATAATCATTGTCCCCCTCCCCTTGATTCTTCTTTTTTGCACCGTCCGTCCATCCAGCGTTTACCCCCTCCTGTGAGAGCTTTTTTCTGGCAGACGGAGGGAGGATCCTTCACCGATGAAGTCTTCCTCTGTGCACTTACAAGGTCAATCAACACACACACATTAATAATGCTAACCAATAAAACGGGCCTCTTCGAGACATCTCTCAAAGCTGAGGATTATATGGTATTGGGTTTGGAACGGGAACATCGCAAAGATAATATCTAGTCTATCTAACTTTGATTTGCAAATTTGCAAATTGCAATGGTTTATGCAGAGGTAGGCAGGCTACAATATCGGTGTATTTTAAATCGAAGAGATATTGAAAAAAAAACTTGAGCTTTACTTTTTCAAGTTCAATCTTATTTTTTGGGTCAGTCTATATATATGCTTTTCTTTACGTGACAAACCAAGCTCCAGAAAAAAAGCACACAGTGGCCGGCCTATAGCAAGGAGAGATGATGCGAAGATGTTCCCGTAAAAAAGGCATAGTGCTGGTCTTCTATAACGCACTGCCCCCCCGGTTCCTTTTTTGTATGTCTTTATATTTCCATGGTCCTCGTCGCTTCTTCTTTCACACCCTTCCAAATCCACCTCGTGTAGGACTTTCTCTCTCTCTCTCTCTCTCAGCGTACCATTTTTCTATCCGCTGTCTCCTGCCTAAGGAGCGAGGACCAAGGCTAATAAAGCCATGCGCGTGAACAGCCCATACTTCATCTGCCGGAAGTATGCCGCTCTCTGGTCAAAGTCGACTTCTTCACTGATTTCGGCATTTCGTGGGAGCGGATGCATGACAATCATTCCTGACTTGGCATGCCTGAGGATTGCATTGTCGACTACGAGACTATTCTTCAGACGCTCATATTCTGCTTCGCTTGGGAATCGCTCTCGCTGAACGCGCGTACAGTAGAGAACGTCGGATCTGGAAACGATTTCAGGCGTGAGTTCTTCAGATGTCGTGACCGGCGATGAGACACTTCGAAGCACGTCTTCCGGAAGAGAAAGCTCTTTCGGCGACACCAGGTTGATCCGCACGTCGTAGTATTGGAGAAGTTTGATAAGAGAGTGAACTGTGCGCCCGTACTTGAGATCGCCTGTGAAGGTTACGGTCAGACCTGTGATGGTGCCTAGCTCCTCACGAATGGTAAAGAGGTCTAAGAAGGCCTGGGTGGGATGCTCACGTGCACCATTCCCGGCATTGATGATTGGCACAGGAGAAAATTTGGCTGCTGTTGACGCCGAGCTGCCGTCCGGATGACGGAGCACGATGGCATCACCGTAGCATCCAAGCGTGCGGATCGTGTCCTGAAGCGTCTCTCCCTTCTTCGTAGAAGAGTGATCGGTGTTGATAGCTACAACTCGTCCTCCAAGGCGCTGCATGGCCGCGTCGAACGAAGCCGAAGTTCGAGTTGACGGCTCATAGAACATGGTGCAGAGAACGCGGTTCGGGAGGATTGGTAGAACACCACTGCGGTGCACTCCCAAGCGCATTTCTTGCGCAACGGTGAAAAGTAGATGAAGAGCTTTTCGATCAAACTGTGAAACCGAAAGAACGTGTTTATTCTTGAATGGCGAGCTTGCGAGCAGAGACAACAGAGTTGGCGGAACATCTGAAGATGGTGGCGGCTGGTAGAAAAGACTGGGTGGCTGAGGCAAAATAGGAGCTTCTGGCCCTTCTTCAAAATCCCTAACCAGTGATCTGTGTTGTACTTGCGGTCGGGAGCGTTGAGAAGTAGAGATCCTGCGCGAGATAAATGCATCGGGAATTTGAAGTCGCCGCTCAAACGGACTTTCTTGAGCACGGACTATGGGCGACACAATAGGCTTTACCGCCACAGGTGATTGCGGATGTAGTATATGTGAGGACATGTCGGTGCCACACGGTACATCAACAGTTGGCTCGCCATCCAGACAAGCTGTCTTTCCAGCGAATGTAACTCTTGACACAGCACCTTTCATTGTTTTGCCAACAAATGGTGACCAGACACTACCGGCTTGCATTACATAAGGCCGATCAATGTCGACCTCGATCTGCGTGCCGTGCTGGTCGTGCAACTCGAAAATCTTCTTTGGATTATCGTGCAATCGTGCAGTGACGTCTTCAACACTCAAGCGACCTTCAGATACGGCAGTGAACAGTAGAGGCAATGCGTCAGCGATACCGACGGTTGGAACAGCATTTTCACCTGCGATCTGGTACGGGATAGTGCCAGTCGAAAACGCATCTATAGAATCGATTCGATCCCATAGAGCTTGCTGATCTTCCCGAGTCGGCAGAGCCAAGCATTCAGGATATTCGGCTTGAGACAGGAAAAGACTATAGATTGCAACATCGCAAGTGACTTTGAGACCTTTCTCTTTGGCCAATGCGATAATGTTGATGTCGTCTTTTGATGTGACAGATGTGACATGAATCTTTCTGTCATGCAAACTGGCGAGTAGGAGGATAGAGGCAAGGTCTGTTGTCTTTGCATCCGTAACGATTGCTTTCTCCTGTGGCCAAACAGCGAAATGAGAAGTGACAAGTGCCACTTTGTTCATACCGCCTTTCGAGTGGCTGAATGGCAGAAACATCGCCCCAACATCGTCAATCACGTGCTGGATTTGCTCTGAATTGTTGGGGGTGGCTGTAACTGAGAAATTGAAATCGCAATATGCTGCACGTTCAGAATTGATGCGTGCCACATTCAGTGACCGAGCATCTGTAATTGAAGCATCAAGGCCTAGGGGAATGACTCGAATCATGCTGAAGCCTGCGGCAATCGATGCTTTTGTGACCATTTTCAAGTCGTGCGAGCCTCTTTGAGCGACCTCGGGTACGAATGCCGCAACGTTTACGAGCCCGGGTAGAGTAATGGTTCGGTGGCTTGTCTGAAAATCCAAGTTTCGGATTTTGAGGTTGTAGTGTCGAGCTATTGCTTCGATGAGAATTTTAGCGATCTTGACATTTGTGATCAACGGTGTTTGATAATCAACTGCCATTCGTCGTGTTCGATAGCCTTTGCTCATATAAGTAGCAGGGCGTCGGAACTTGTTGGCCGACGGCAGATTGATATACAAGTCGATCATGTTGTTTGCCAGATGCTGTGTCAGGGAATATTCAGAGCGTTGATTCTTGTCTTCCCCTCCCAGAACTTCCAGATATTTCACCTTCACACCATGTTCTTCCAAGAAATCCGCAGTGCCTGCAGTAGCAAACAAATTGAATCCTAGTTGATCAAGTTTTTGCACTGACGGTAGCATCTCCATCTTATCTTTGAACGACCCTATCGATAGCAATATATTTTTTTTCGGCAGCTTGAAGCCGGTCGAGATGGTAGCCTTGATATATGCTTCCCACCGATCCTTTCCAAAGCATGCAACTTCACCAGTGGAAGCCATTTCCACGCCGAGGACCGGATCTGCTCCTGACAGCCTTGAAAAAGAAAACTGAGGAGCCTTGACTCCAACATAGTCTTTCGGTATGTGAAGAGGTGGGTATGCTTCCACCGGCTGGTCGATGATCACCTTTGTTGCCATTTCGATGAGATCAAGGCCCATGACCTTGGACACAAACGGGAAGGACCTCGAAGCACGAACATTGCATTCAATGACCTTGATCGCGTTGTCCTTAGCAATGAACTGGATATTGTAGGGTCCAGTGACATTGAGAGCGTCGCCAATCTTTCTTGTGGCCTCCTCTATTTTGCCAATGGTCTCCGGCTCCAAATCCTGAGGCGGACAGATGAGAGTAGCATCACCCGAGTGCACACCAGCATTTTCAACGTGCTCAGAAATGAAGTGGCCCGTCATGACACCGTCCTTGGCGACTGCGTCCATTTCAATCTCTTTGGCATTTTCGATGTACTTCGTGATTACCACGGGATGTTCTCGAGACACTTCTGCTGCTTGATTCAGAAAACTTGCCAGGTCAGCCTTTGAATAGACAGTGTTCATCGCTGCACCAGATAACACGTAAGATGGTCGTACCAGTACAGGATACTTGACTCGCTCACAGAACTCCAGTGCGTCGTCGATGCTGTTCAATTCTTTCCATTCTGGTTGATCCACTCCAATGCGATCGAGCATTCGCGAAAATTTGTACCGGTTCTCTGCCGAATCAATCATCTCTGGTGAAGTCCCCAGAATTTTGACATTCAGTCTGTGGAGCGGAAGAGCTATGTTGTTTGGCGTTTGCCCACCCATCGAAATGATCACTCCGCTGGAAGACTCTAGCTGATACACATCCAGTACGGTCTCGAGGTTGATGTTCTCAAAGTACAGCCTGTCTGCCTCATCGTAGTCAGTGCTCATCGTCTCGGGATTGAAATTGACCATCACAGTCTTGTAGCCCTGCTGCCGGAGAGTTCTGATTGCTCTGACGGAGCACCAATCAAATTCGACGGAGGAGCCAATTCTGTAGACGCCTGAGCCCAAGACCATAATGCCTCGGTCAGCGAAGTCAATGTCACTTTCTGAGCCATTGTATGTGAGGTATAGATAGTTCGTAAAGGCAGGAAATTCTGCCGCTACAGTATCGATCTGTTTGACAACGGGTTGGATGCTATTCTCGATTCGTATGCGTCGCACCGCAAGCTCATTGGAATTCCAGTATCGAGCGAGCTGCCGGTCCGAAAAGCCCATTTGCTTCGCTTGTCTGATCATAGATGGAGTGACAGAAGTCAGGTTGTAATTTGACATATGCTTCGCAAAGTCACTTAGACCTTTCAACCGGTACAGGAACCATTTGTCGATTTGAGTCATCTCCCAGATCCTGTCAACCGAATAGCCGGCGTGCATAGCATTTGCTATCGCAAACATGCGCTGATCAGAAGGTGTCTGAAGCTCGTCGTCAATCGACATGAGAGGATTGGGATTATCTGAAAAGCCCAGATTGTGGAAGTCGACGGATCGGATGGCCTTTTGGATTGCTTCCTCAAAGGTTCGACCGATTGCCATGACTTCACCAACACTCTTCATTGATGATCCTAGCTGAGTCGACACCCTCGTGAACTTTTTCAGGTCCCACCGTGGAATCTTGACCACCACATAGTCCAGCGAGGGTTCGAAGCAAGCGCAAGTCTTCTTTGTCACAGAGTTCGAAATCTCGTTGAGTGGTATTCCAAGACCTAGCTTCGCTGCGATAAAGGCAAGCGGGTATCCTGTTGCTTTTGATGCTAAAGCCGACGACCGAGACAAACGGGCATTGACTTCGATAATGCAATATTCTTTTGAGAAAGGATTGAGGGCGTATTGGATGTTGCACTCCCCGACAACACCTAAATGTCGAATCACATTTACAGCCGTGGTCCGAAGCATGTTATAGTCTTCGTCGGACAATGTTTGCGATGGAGCTACGACGATCGAGTCGCCTGTATGAATTCCAAGCGGGTCAAAGTTCTCCATGTTGCAGACCGTAATGCAGTTGTCGCGAGCATCTCGAACGACCTCGTACTCGATCTCTTTCCATCCTTTCATGCTCCGCTCAATCAAAACTTGGGGACTTGCTGCAAAGGCTTTGCTGCAGAGAGCTCGTAGCTCTTCTTCGTTATTAGCAAATCCACTGCCGAGGCCACCGAGGGCGTAGGCGGCTCGTACAATAACAGGATAGCCAATATCGCCAACAACACGAAGTGCTTCATCAAGACTAGACGCTGAAGCGGACTTCGCACATTTCTCACCTATAGATTCCATGCTGCGAGCAAAGAGCTCTCTGTCTTCGGTAGTGATGATTGTGTCGATGGGCGTTCCCAACACCCTGACTCCCAATTCTTCAAATTCGTCTTTGAGCTGGATGCCTACTTGGAGCGCTGTCTGCCCTCCAAAGGTGCAATAGATAGCGTCGGGGCGTTCATGCTTGATGACTTTCCTCACAAAATCAGCATTCACGGGGAGAAAGTACACCTTATCAGCCAACCCCTTCGAAGTCTGAATCGTAGCAATGTTTGGGTTGATTAAGATGGTATAGATACCTTCCTGTTTGAGTGCTTTGATTGCTTGGCTGCCAGAGTAGTCAAATTCACCAGCTTGGCCAATGCTGAGACCGCCACTTCCAAGGACGAGAACCTTCTTAACACTCACCCGGGGGCTAAGTGCTTCATTTCGCTCAATTGTGCCACCAGGGAAGGTTACTGGTTTGAGCAAAGCATCCACCGACTGAACGGTCTGCATGATAGTATCTATGAAAACGTCAAACAAGAATTCCGTATCTTGAGGGCCAGGTGTACTCTCGGGATGAAACTGTACACTAAAGTAGGGCCGTGAGACGTGTCGTATGCCTTCATTGCTGCCGTCATTGGCGTTGACGAAGAGCTCCTCCCAGCCATCTGGTAAACTCATGGAGTCAACGGCAAATCCGTGGTTCTGGGAAGTTATATAACATTTTCCAGAGAGGAGATTCGTACAAGGAATGTTGTGACCGCGGTTGCCGAACTTCATTTTCAACGTACTCGCTCCAGCAGCTCGGGCAAGAAGTTGGTGTCCCAGACAAATGCCAAATATAGGAGTTCTTCCCCCCTTCATAGCTTCTGAGATATGGTTAACAGTATCTGTCAACATGGCAGGGTCCCCGGGGCCATTTGAGATGAATAGGCCATCATAGTCCTTGCCAGCAAGGGCTGGAAAGTTGTAGTTCCAGGGAACAACCAAAGTTTCGACTCCCCTACGTAGGAGACACCTTAGTTGATTAAACTTCATGCCAACATCAACAACGACAACTCTTATGGGTCGGCCAGAAGGGTGTAGAAGTGCAGTAGACTGGTCTGGTTTGTAGAGCTTGGGCCGTACAGTCGAGACCTCAGCTACCAGATTCTTCTTGTTCTGGTCTTGCCAGGGCACTTCTTCGACGTCGTCTCTCCAATGCCGAGGACCGAGTCCGTCCTGACCATGCACACCGTTAGAGACCAGGTGATTTCCATTGGGCATTTCTTCACTTGAGCGAGCCATTAGCAACCGGCCGAGCATAGCACCTTCCTCTCTGATGATTTTGGTTAAAGAACGAGTGTCAACTCCATAGATTCCTGGCACACCCTGCTCTTTGAGCCATTGACCTAGAGACGATTGCGCAAGGTGGTGAGAATATTGCTCCCCAGCATATGTTGCGATGACAAGACCAGCAACATGAATTTCTTCTGACTCGAAGTATTTTGGAAGGCTCTTGAGCACCTCATCCATGCAATCTCGTGCTGGAACACCATAGTTGCCAACGAGTGGAAACGTAATTACCAGAATTTGACCTCTATAGGAAGGGTCTGTGATGGATTCGGGGTATCCGACCATGCCAGTCTGGAATACCAGTTCTCCTGAAACACTCTTCTCGGCCCCGAAGCTGAACCCACGGTAGACATTGCCGTCTTGTAACTCTAGAAAAACACTTCGAGGCGGTTGGTGTGACAGATAAGAGGTCGCTGTCTGGGAAATTGGCGGTACTAATTGTCCAGCGGATGACTGTGCCGGAGAAGGACGGACCCTTGTGGTGCTGAGACCCGCAGAAGCAGCCGTGGAAGGGGTATCTGGTAACGAGCCATTCATCTGGCCCGTCACGTGCATTGTTAGACGATTATAGAGAAAGTAAATGGTTGGAGAGGGCTTGGCCTCAATCAGGTTCCACGAAGCTGCATCTAACCCTGTATATATAGAGCGTATTGTGCGTGCGGAGGCGATCAATGTCGTTTTAATCGCTAGAGAACGGAGCAGTACGAGTATCAGCTGACACTTCACCACAGAAGCGTAGGCGAGAAAGAAGGAAAGAGGTGAGCTACGAAGAGGTTTCGTATTGATTCTCAAATGACTTTTTTCTTGCTACGAAGCTAAACCCGACACGGTTAGCTGCCCCTTCAACCCACTCCGATTCGCTACATTCTCCCTCTCTCCACTTTTGCGTCAAGCAAACGTTGCTGCTGTAAAAGACATGCGACGTAGTGCTGTCTTCTTCACCTCTTGAATCTTGCTCGCCTCGCCTGGTGCCACATCGTTGCTCTGTAGAAGTAGTCAGCCTCGGCGTATTAAAAAAAGGGGCAGGTCCTGCCTACGTACATGCTGTTTGGCCGGAAATGATTTGGCCCGAACCTCTTCTCGAAACAGTTTCAGGGCATCAATAGACTGTTCACCCACTTGGGTGTATTGTTTATGCCAGCTAATGATGTCAGCGATGATGCAGGTCTCGATTGTGAAAGACTCACTTCTGCAGAGAGCAGTCAAGATAACCCAGCAATTCTGACTGAAGGGCCATCTGAGCACTCGTGCTTGGACCACAGCCTATGCCAATGGTAGGAATTTTGAGGACATCGGTCATGATTTGCGCACACTCGGGGGCAACGTCTTCGAGGAGGGTTGCGACCGCACCAGCTTCCTGCAATGCCACAGCGTCTTCCATCACCATATGAGCTGACTGGGCTGTCGAACCGAAAGACGTTTTCCTCTTCGAGTTTGAGGCATGGGAGTCAATGGTCTGGTCTAGAGTAGCCAAGGCTCGTTGAGGCGTCAGTCCAATGTGACCTACGACTGCTATACCAGCCTTAGTAATTGCGGCTACCTGATCTGCCAAATCTTTGCCTCCCTCTAGTTTGACAGCATCAACACCTCCTTCCTTGACCAGACGAAGACTCGACTCTACCGCTGTATGGAGTTCAGCATTTGCTCTGGGGAATTTGTTGCAATGACTGATCTACCTTGCTGTGGGCTCACTTCGTAAGTACCAAACGGCATAGCCCCAAGAATAAGAGGACCAGCACCATTTTTCCGGGCTCCTCGAACAACGGCTTTGCAGTGATAGATCATCTCGTCCAGGGTCATGCTCATTGTAGAGTCGAGACCTTGTGAGACGACAGCGGTGCTGTCACCGACAAGTATGAGATCCACTTCTGCCTCGGCAGCTATGCGAGCAGTTGGATAATCCCATGCAGTGGTGCACGAGGCAACTCCTGCCTTGCAGGCGACGCGAAACTTCTTTACCGCTGCCATGGTGGCGATCTCACAATGAAAGGTGCAGCTTTCACATCCATTTTTCATCGATGCAGTTTTTTCGCACACCGTGTTCTCACTCTGGGTCCGGAATGGCAGGGTATTAGGTAACAAGTACTCCTTGAAAAACGTTCCCCGCAAGTGCCTGAGGCACTAGCTTCCCAAGTGAGAAGTCATCCCTGCCAGAGGTCGGGAAGTCGTATTTCATGTGGCCTTTTGCCCAAGCCATTACTCGTGAAGTCTCGACGTCAAGCCAGCGAGATTATGGGAGAAGATAGACACAAGCATGCGATCGGTTCACACTAAGCATTCTGGGGTGGAGTGTCGAGCCAATGACTTGATTGAACGGAGATCTGTTCCGGCGGGCTCTTCTGCCTCCTCATAATACTTCCTGAGTTCTAATACGGAGCACTGTTCAATGGAGCAGGCGGGGGAGTGCAGTGGGGGTCCCTCATGTCGTGCAACTGAAGTGGGCCAGGAGTAAGGTTAAGATCGAGCACGCAGTTGGCAGCATCCAATGATAGGTGGACCAGTATCGAGGTTGTTGTGCATTATCTGCTGTGATCAAAAATTTTTGATAACACTTGGAAACACCCTTGTGATCACTTGGCAATTTTTCCCGTCGTCCCATGCTTTCCACTCATTGATTACTCCTACACACTCTGCGTTTCTACCCTGCTCAAGAGGCGGCCCGCATTCCAGCCATGATAAGGTGGGGTGGTCACAGCACAATGCGGACGCTGTATCAAACCGAAATTCATGGTGTGGTGAATCAAGGCGGTGAATGGCATCGTACCAAATGGCAAACAGAACCTGCCAACTTTAAACCTTGGCCGGAGAGACGGTGATAAATTTCTGGCGGACGCTAGTCGGATCTGACGCTGCACCCAAACAGAAAAGATCGGATCATTGCCTCACCACCGTCTGCACGTTCAATGCCGCATCTTGTTCTTCATTACGCATGCCCTGTGCCAGTCGCTCCTTCTTTGTTTTGTTTTGTTGCTGTGGTCTGTGCTGCAATCTGCCAGTGCCAAGGGCCACCTAGAGCTAGCAGGCACGACCGGACGACACGACTTCAGCAGCCTTTCCGCACCTGAGCATGCAGGCAGGCATATGAAGCTCAGTAATGCTGTCGACTCTGACCAGATCTGTTCGGCGGAAGCTCCAGCCAGAACCTTCATCCCCCAGGCCCTCTGCTCGCTCCATCACGTTCCCTCATGGTCAAGCCAGACAAGTCGACAACGCAAAGCGATCTTTCTATCGATATTCAGACAGCCCCGACCGTCGTCCTCCGCGAGACGCCGATTACGACGATGACGATGACGACGAGGAGGAGGAGGAAGCCGAATCAAACTCTGAACTACTGGAAGAGGAGGATGGAGAAGATGGGGAGGACGACATCTCCTTTCACAATGATGCCGAACAAGCTCCTCTGCTGCCCATCTTCTCCTCGAACCATCTGAATGCTCTGCCAGTCTTCACCCTAACCCACATCTTTCGTGACATGGTGGTCGAACGATGCGATACTGTCTTGTCCTGGGATCAACTGCGGTCTCCTCAGGTGTCCCAGTTCATGGTCAAACCCATTCAGCAAGAGATCAGAGACAATCACCTCAATCCCGCCACCCAATATGCCTTGATCGCGAATACCTTGCAATTCATGAAAGAAGCCAGCATCAGTCCGGGAAACAGTGGCACCAACAGGACACGCGCGATGCTGTGCGAGCTCATTGCTATCAAGCTGCTGAGAGAATGCAACACTCGTGAGCTGATCGATGCCCTGTCGTACGATTTCGATCCCTTGCAAGGCCAGTCCTCCCCCGAAGCCGGAATGCCCATGCTCCTACCTCGTCGTCCAGGGCCGAAGCCAGCCCGAATCTCTTGCATTGAGATTGCCATTCACGCCAATGCGAAACGCTTCCTAGCTCATCCCGTCGTGGTCCAGCACCTTCAAGCAATCTGGAATGGATCCGTCGTCTTTCACTCGGTCGCTGACAATATGCACCGCCGACGTTTATCAACCATGCCCTCGTCATATGGCACAAACGTCCCGTCGTCCAGCTTGTCGCAGCAATTCTCACCGAACACCCGAACGGCCTCTCTGTACAATCCTCGAGACGCTTCTCTCTTTAAGCTCTCCCGCCTGCGCGTCCCTCGCTATCGGACTATCTTGTCCACCATCTCCTTCGCCATTCTGCTTCTTCTATTTATCGCCGTGCTTGAGGAAAAATCAATCAATATTACAAATCTCGAACTCATTTTCTGGGTGTGGGCCGCCGGCTACATGCTGGAGGAAGTGATCGGCTTCAACGAGCAGGGCTTCAGCTTGTATATCGCAAGTTTCTGGAATACCTTTGACCTGGGCATCCTCGTGCTCTTGTTCGTCCACTTGTGTCTTCGCCTCTACGGTGTAGCACTTCCTGAGGATAATGCAAGCAAACATCGCGTCGCCAAGTTGTCCTACGACATCCTGGCTACCAGTTCAGTTCTCCTGTTTCCCAGGCTATTCAGTGTTCTGGACCATTATCGCTATTTCTCACAGCTGATCATCGCTTTCCGCATGATGGCCGCCGACATGATAGCCATCTTTCTTCTCATCGTCATTTTCTGCAGCGGCTTTTTTGTCGCTCTCACCTTTGCCCTCAGCCGCAACGAGCACACAGACAGTCCCAAGGATGTGGCATATGCCCTGCTTCAGATGTTGCTCGGCTTTACCCCCGCTGTATGGGATCGCTTGCCTAACTACAATTGGCCGGGAAAGATAGTCATGGTTCTGTTCTTGTTTGTCTGCCATTTCGTAGTCGTCACCATCCTCATCACCGTTATGACCAACTCCTTCATGGAGATTGTCCGCAATGCGAATGAAGAACACCAGTATCTCTTCGCTGTGAACGTGATCTCCAGCGTCAAATCTGACGCACTCTTCGCATACGTACCACCCTTCAATGTCCTGCAGTGGATGCTCACTCCACTCAGGTATTGCCTTCCCTTCAGACAATACCTCAAGGTCAATCGAACCATCATCAAGGTCACACATCTGCCCATCTTATGGACCATTTACATCTACGAGCGGATGGTTCTGCGACCAAGGTATGTCGATACCGTCGACCTGGTCGAATCACGCGAACGCGTTCAACAAACCTTCGGCAAACGTCTACCTCGCATGCCTTCGGTCGCAACGTTCCGTAAGGAAGCCGCCTTAGACGAGGTGTTCAAACATGCCACTTCCCAAACGATTAGGACTCAGTCTCAACGCAAATCTTCCAATGCTGTTGACAACTGGATGAACCTCATGGACGATGAGGAACCGCCCCAGGAGCAGGACCGCAGGGTAGTGGACAAACTGGAGGGTCGACGATTCGCCACTCGACGATTTCATCCAGCTCGTGCCCGACTTGCTTCGGGCTCTCGACGACCTACATCCGTGGCTTCCGACCCCAACGATTTAACCTCTTTTGCTGAATATATGTCACCTCGTGGCCGCATCTTTCCTCCGACCGAGTTAGCTCCATCTGCGATTGACCTACCATCACACCATACCGACGCAGATGGGGACGACGAGCTGATGACGAACGACCTTGACGAAGACACTGAAACCAATATTGCTCCTTCTGATGCGCGCCTAGACCCATTCGTGCCTCGTGGACGTGGCTCTTTGCGACGAGACTATTTCACAGGGCGAATATCGTCCCAACTGCAGAGCCCTTTACGCCACGATTCTTCGGACTCCGCTAGGCCTCAGCGAACTGACGCTCCTCTTCGAGCACAGCCAAGACTCGATACACGGCCCCGACATCTGCGGAATTTTTCTTCCGCAACCATGATCTTCAGTCCCTCTCTTGAACCTACTCGTGAAAGCGGGGAAAAGCGAGAAGAAGACGTGTCCACTATCAAGCAAGATCCTGCTGAAAGCTTTGCCACAGAGTCGCAACCGCCGTCCTCGAAAACGTCATCTCATCCATCGAAGCAAAAGACCCCTCGACGGGCTCCTCCACGCCCTGAGTTGCCTAGCAAGAACACTGCCGCCTTTCGATCCGTACCTGATGTGTCTATCCTCATTTCGCGCAGTAAATCTAATGGTGCTCAAGCGGATCCTGCAAACAGACCCCGCCGCTCCAGCCTCGAGATGGACCTCGTTTCTGACATAGGGGACAACAAAGCAATTGGTGGTGGCTACATCGGTGCTATCCCTGCCTCTTTTGCCAGCCAGATGGCGCATGCTACCAACGCACTCCGCCTGACTCAGCAACAGATGCGAAAAGAGGAAGAAAATCGACGCGCCGAGAACAATGAAATGCTGGGACGTTTGATGATGGCACGGATGAATACATTAGAAGAGGGGTTCAGAGAGGTTGTGTTCGAAGTTCGGGAGAGCATGAAACAAGTGGGCAGTGGACTAGTGAGCCGACAGAGAAGCCCCGAGCGAGACGTGGTCGTGCAAAAGCGGCCGCACAAGCGAGCCAAGGACCGCCAGGAGAGAAGTGCTTTTACATCAGGCTCAACAAGTGTGGTTATGGATGAAAAGGGCGGCGAAGGACCGAGGACTCCTGCTAATGGTGGAACTACTCAGGATGGAAAGGTCCCCGGAGCAAGCGGCAACCTTGCCCAAACAGAGCAGGGTGAATCGGCCAGAGATCTGGCAGTGCAGCCCACTGAACCTCATGGGAACAGCACGTCTGAGCCCATAGCTGGAGATAGTACCGTGAGTGAAGAGCAACAAACTGGAAAGTAGTGCTGGCTGAAAAGAGTGCAATCGGCGGGCAGCTGACAGAGGTTTCTTGGACTGGAATGTATGCAACAGAACTGAAAGGAGCAGATTGAAGATGCTGGTAGGTCTTGTGATAACAGCCATTATTTAGCACGGCGTTGCGACTTCTGGTGGTAAGCGATTCTTTAGGGTGGTTTGTTTCAACAGTAATATACGCCGCGTTTTTAATAGAGCAAGTAAGGACCGAGACTGATCTAAGTAAGAGACAGACAGGCTTGTGTGGATGCAACCCACATTAGTAGAGTCCAATTACCAGCTTGTCCTTGTCATTGAGGTCAAACCTTCCCGAGTCCGGACTCGACTTTCAAATGCCACTTCCAGGAGAACAGCTCCAAGGCTTTCTTCCACTCATCCTCCTCTTCTGTTACTATCTCCCTATCTCTCTCTCTCTCACTCACACACACACACACACACACACACACACACACACCAATCCAATAAATCATTGACCCGCGTCTCCACAGATTCAGGTATCGTCCCATCCCATAGCTCTCTATTCCTTAATACAGACAGACCCTGAAACGCTCGTCCATGCCCGTTGGTAGCGAAGCAAAACCCACAGTTCGAAGTTTTTTGGTCCTTTCCTGTTCTATTTATTGCCTCTCTCTTTTTCGTTTCACCCCTCACACTTCACTCTATTATATTGGGCTGCTCATCCAAAGTCCTGGTTTTTCTCCCACCTCCCCCCCACAAATTCCCTCAGCGCTCTTCAGAGTCGAGTGGCAGGCCGTGCAGTCGGACGCGATACAGGCAGGTATACGCTGCGCCGTGGTTGTTGCGGACGCGTAGTAGATAACGCCGGCTGTAGTGCAGGAGGCCGTGCTGGTTGATGTGGAGATTGAAGCGCTGGACGTGGGGGATGGCGATGGCGATGGTAGCTGCATGGGACTCATCGTGTGCTGCAGCAGCATACTTGGGAGGGCGCTGGTGAGGCTGGCCGTAGGTGTCGTCTGCGTTCATCTCGTAGAGATTGCTAGACGACGAGGATGGAGAGTTCGAGGAGAGCGTTGAGATGGCGTAGGTTGCGGTTCCGATCCTGGCCCACGTCTGGACTTCGGGTCGCGAGGAGGTTGATAGAGGGAGGAAGCTGTGGTCTTCAGACTCTGAGATGAGGTCGTCGATGTGCATCTTTTTCCATTCGTCCCCGGAGAGCGTCGAAAAGTCTGCCCACAGCTCTATTTCACGTGGTGCGGTGCCAGGCTGTGGAGTTCCTGTGCTGGGGAAATGCTCGATCACCAGCTCTGTCGGGTAAATGTGTTGAGATGTTTCGACCGCGAGACGGACGCTATCCTGCTCTTGCTCTGCTTCTGTTGGGACGCCTGCAGCGCACCAGCAGTCTCCTTCGTCGAGCCAGGGCTCGAGCGCTGTGACGGGAGGGGGAGAAACATTTTTTTGCACACCAAGAGTACGAAAGACCCATCTGTACACAAAGGGAAAGTTCTGAGCGCGAGTGGGCGATGTGAGTTGAGGAATGATTGTCGCTCCCGATGAAGGCGAGAAAAAGTTCATTTTCGGGATAAGCGGCGACGGGACGTCGGTCGAAGACTGAGCATAGTCTGAAGGCTGTCGCTGATTCAAGCGGCGAATTTGAGTCTCGAGGATCTCTTGATGTGAACGAAGAGCGGCGGTATCTGCCGAATAAGATGCAAGGGAGGAGTCGATGCGAGAGTTAAGCCTGGTCTCTATGTGTGAGATTTGAGCTTGATTTTGTTTCAATGCTGATAGTAGAGCGTGGACATCATTAGGGCTTGTTGCTGAGATGTTCCAATCGGGGAGGATTTCTAAGTCGGAATGGGTACATTGTCCACACATGCGCTGGAGGGATTGTGACACGATTGAGGTCGACGTGGTATTACATGTGCGTGTGAAGACCGCGCAAAATACGAGACCGGAGAGACTTAGTACTATGAGTATGAGGAGAGACTTAAACATGGCTGAGGTGAGAGGAGAGTCCGGGATCTCGAGAACTGATTTCCGCATCATGGCAAGCATCCTCAAAGTCCACTGCCATATCGCGAGGGCCACATAAAATATCGAATCTGAGACAGTTGTATAAGCTCGTCGTATTTTGGAAGACCATCTGGTTGAGAATGAGGTGAGCCGTTTAGCCGGTAGCTTGATCTGATTTCCAGATCGGCGAGCTGGCATCATACCAACCTGATGGTCTGGCTTTTGAATGGTTTTCGGGCCAGCCTGTGGCCGTGGTAGTCTGGGTGACCTTTCTCCTCTCTCATAATTATAACTGTAGTCAAAACTGCCGGTCGGGAAACTCGAGGGTTCGGATGACTCGCGGTCTAGAGCTGGTGTTTTAGGTTGTTGATCAGGACTACCATCTCTGGACTCCTCCTCGGGTATGTCATCTAATTGACTACTGCTGACCCATGCAACAACTCGATTCTGTTTCCTCACATCATCTGGTGTCTCGGGTGGTGGAGTCCTCGATGAAAGCCCCTGTGAAGGTTCTCTTGACGATCTCCTTTGAGCCCTAGCAGCGCGAGCAACATTCTGGGATTCGACCGAGCTGCCTCTTACCTCTGCCTTACGTGCTTCGAAATTCTGCTCTGCTTCGTCAATTGCGTCATCTAAATGATCTGCTACGGCACGCATGGACAAATCTCGCGCATGAAGCTGTTCGGGCAAAGCTGGAGTTTGTGAAGAGCCGTAAGCATATGACTGCTGCGTTTGAATTTCGGGCAGTGCAGGATTTGACACAACATCTCTAGTGCTAATCGGTTGTCTTGTTGCTGCTCTAGTTGTTCTTCTAGTTGTGGGCGTGTCCTGCAGCGCGGCTGTATTTGCTCTGGTTGATCGAGCTGGGGTCGCTGTCCTTTGCCTGACAGATGATCTGGGTGGCATGACGATGGGCGCGTAGGAACAGAATAAGAGAAGGGCGTCAGGAGAAGTTGATGAACCTCAATTGTTGACTTGGCTCATCAGCGGTCTGTTCGCGCTACCAAAAAGAATTTGAATAGTTGTCTGAAGCTGTTTTTGGATAAATGGTGCGTAGCTGGGCAGGGTGATGGCCATGCAGTGAAAGGGCCCTCCACCCTCCCAAGGTGCATCAAAGGCTAAATCTATTCCATGCGAAAGATGCTATCTGTTCTTTGATGCACCAAGAATGACGGACATGGGCCAGGTTCGTACGGCGACAATGGCACTATCTCAGCACTCGAGTGCTCTGGATTCAAAAGGTCCAAAATTGCATGCCATGCGCGGATTGTAGGGCAGACACGACTTGATATCTTATTGACCGACCTTGGCGTAGCCGAGTGTGTGTAGACGATGTTGTGACTGGGAAGAATGACCTGGCATTGTCTTCCGTCGACAACGGCAACGCGTGGAATGTTCAAAGTCGAGAGAACGTGTTTTGCATCAAACCTATTCAAGTTTAGCTTTTCTCCCACCCACGGTAGAATGTCGGTAAATTAAGATCTGGCTCAGAAGCCATTACTTCGACTTTCTCGCAGATTCGTATACTAGGCAGAGTGTATACGACCATAGCGATGCCAGTAATCGCGTCCGATAAGAACACAAAGATGAAGGAGGTAAGTAAAGTACGTTATGTCTAGTCTGAAGATTGCTCGTTGTACATGTTGGACCCATCTAATCACAGCTCTATACCCCCTAAAGTAGATAAGATCAAAAGTGACCAACTCCTTGGCAAAAACAATATCAAGCTTGACACGTCTCATCATGCTGCATCTTTCTCGTCCGCTGCTGGATCGGTCGACGTTGTTACAGTTTCTGAATCATGGCTTGCTCAATCAGTCGAAGCACTTTCCAAACTCCTAGTTTCGATATCGTCTTCGTTTTTCGCTGAAGTCTGGTTCTTTGAGTAGCTGCCTGGGCCTTTACTGCCATCTGGAATGTGGAAGAGCAGGTCGATTCGAACGACAAGATACATGAGGACCACGATGAGCTCGAGGGTGAAATTGAAGAAATAGAAGGCCCATTTGTCGGTCCACCACGGTGGGTTGGTGGCATATGATTGTTTCCAGTCATAGAATGAAGTCCCTGTCCTGAATGCGGCACCCAAACACAGTAAGGCACTAGCAACTAAGACGACGGCTGATTTGTGCCAGAAAGTGCCTTTGCCGAAATGATCTGGGTCTGAGGTCTTCGGGTATGCGAGTGCGAAGATGGCGATCGGTAGTGGCAGGAAGGCAATGAAGAGGAAGTATGTGGAGCCACCGCGTTGCATATCGATGTCCATTCGTGAGATGTTTTTGTCTGTCGTTTCGAAGGACTGAACGGTGGCTGTCACCACCATGACGAGAAGTGGCAGAATGAGGATGTATAGGACGAGGAAGACTCTCGAGAGTCCTTTGTGCCATCCCAGCTGAGGATGAAGACCTCGGAGGATGCGTTGGGCGAAGAGAAGATTAACGATGAAGAGTATAAGGACGCCCGCAGCGACGAAGATGGTGGCTGCGATGCCCAAGCTTCGATCTTCAATGTTGTAGATCCATGCTAGGCGGAGGGAAGTGGTGACGACCCGTGCCATACAGAAGCCGATACAAAGTCCATTGAAGATAAAAAAGTGGCCTCTTCTCTTGTTTCGGAAAAAGATAAACATGTGCGATAGGGCGGTCAGGAAGAATAGAGCAAGGAACACGGCCGTTGGAGCTGCATCGGTGCTAGGCCTGGGAAAGCCTTGAGGCACATGGACTCGTAGCCTCCAGGCAGCTACCATTTTGCCGGGCTATTGAGATCTGTGTGACAGGAGATGAAATCAAGAGGAACGCGAATCAGTTGGTGCAAGGTCAGGGGGTAGTGGCAATATGAAGTTGAACTTGTACCAAAGCTCGTTATGGACCGAACAGGATTGCTCTAGGTCCTGGACGAACCGTCATGATATATCTGTCTACTCTGCAACAGTGCGAACATCGTACACATCAATCTACACCCTCTAACGGCCATTACTAATGGCCATCAATTGCAAAAATCTCATGGACTGACGACGGACCAAAGTCACGGCCGCGGATGAGGATAGACACGAGAGCTCGATTTTAGTGGGAGTAGCCAATCACGCCAATGAACACTTTCGATTCTGGCAGCGGGTTAGTCGGTAAGTGTCTGCGCCGAGTCTGGAGATTTGAGTCCTTAGGGCCGATGTGAGCCCGACGATGTGCGACTCGGAGTAGAATCACTGACTTTCTGACGTCATCATCTTGGGGTGTCCCACCACTGGTGCCTTACGGCCTGAAAGTGCAGACTGCTAGGCAATTGCAGACGCGTGTTGGGCCGCTCAGGAGCTGGAGAATGTGGCACGATTCAGGTCGATCGGGTAAGAACGAGAGAGAGAGAGCAATGGAAGGCGAGACCAACCTATGTTCCCGCCAACTTGAATTCTGAGTGACAGCTTCAAATTTTCGTACAGAACCACAACACGCGCGAGTCAAATATGGCAACTCAACTTACCAAAGCACTTAGCACCGAGTCAATAGTCTCATACATCTCTAATAGTATTACTGCTAACGACGATGACCGGCCGGCGATCAAAGACCCTTATGCGGCCATCGCGGTCTTTGCGCATGCCTGCATGTTGGCAGTTGGCTTTCGGCTGGTTGGGCTAGGAGAAGACGACAAGGTCGAAGCTCACTCTCAGCCGTCAGACCCCAAGCCCTTGCCGGAAGAGTGGGACAGGCAGTCCAGCTACGCGTTCCGATACAAGCATGAACAATCATCGATGGAATTCCTCATCAAAGTCATGAGACTCGGGGGAAAGGCCATCGTCTTAGCGGTTGGACTTGGAGACGACAAGACAGCGCAGCTAGAAGTCAAGGTTCAGGACTACACCTCAGAAAACTCGATCAAGAGGAGCAAGGGTGGAGACCGAGATAGTTTGAAGAACGTATTCATCTCCTCAGGTCGCATTGAAGATCTGAGCGCTCTGCTCAAGCTCAACATCATCCAGAAATTGATGCCTGGCTTGCGCAAAGACGGCTATGAAGAGTCGGCGAGCACGGCGGAACAAGCACAAACATCGACAGGCAGCAGAGCAGCTAGACGAGACGAGGAAGATCGACCGCCTGCTCAAGATCCCCGACGCGATGATCAACCCAGACCAGCCCGACCGCATCCTTTTGACGATCCGTTGGCGGCCCCTCCTCGACGACCACGGCCCATTCCAGATTTTGCCCCTCCTGGGTTTGAAGATGAACATGAGCTGCAAACGCCGGGTGGAAGGTTGCCAGGAGGCCTGGCTCAACCGTTTGGCAACATCGGGGAAAGAGATCTGTATCCGCCTGGTCTAGGTCCGCATGATCCGTTGCGGATAGGACCTGGAGGCGGCGGATTCAGGGGTGGGGGAGGGATGCATCCCACTTTTGACGACCCTCTCTTTCAGGGTCAAGGCGGTCAAGGCGGCTACAACCCTCAGGCTCCTCCTGGCGCAAGATATGACCCGGTCGGTCCTGGCGATGGCCCTCCCAACCTAAGGGGTGGGCCGCGATTTCCTGGACGCGGAGGCGGGCCCTATAACCCGTTCGGTGGATTTGGCAACGGAGATTGCATCTGAGTTGTACGCATAGGTAGTGAAGCTCGACAGAGTGACAGGAGCATCGCTTGCGGGGTGGATCAAAAGCGCATCATCAATCAGTGAATATGTTCTCGGTAGCACTTGAGACATGAGAGGTTGGGTTCTTTCAGCAGCGTGGACAAAGAACAGCTAACCTAATGATGGCATTTGAAGTCTCCATAGTCACGCGGTTGCAAGTGCTGTGCTGGCAATAACCCGTTCCAGCGACCATCTGGAATTATTAACTATTAGACTACAGTACCTATAGGAGCCAATAAACTTTAGTGGCTTAGTCAAGCAACCCGGGCGTCATCGAGGCCTGAAACCCCGAGTCGTGCCTGGTGTCGTTTCGCCGCACCTCAAAGTCGTAATAATATTAGCTGGAGCGTCAAGGTCGGGTCGACCACAATTCCATTCTGCTATTACCCAACCTATACAATAAGAATAGACCCGCGTGCAAATAGATCCTTGCGCCACTTCGCGCTCCCACACTGCGACTACCAGCATCGACTAGCATCGTCTCGTTTTTGCAAGATTCAAACGTCCACCGCCCTGTCCGAGGGATTTTGCGCCACAATCAGCGACTCAGCTCCCCCGATCCAGCCGGCTTTCGACGAGGCGATAACCACACCCCAAAGCCCGTTCGACGCAATACCGCCAACATTACGGAACGACAGTTCAGCATCGAGTCCGCCATGGACTCAAAGATGGATGTCGACGTCGGCAAGCCATCGCAGCCGCACGGCCTGTCGCCTGTCAGCGATGTGCAATCGATACCCACACTAGACGGCTGGATCGAGAGCCTGATGAATTGTAAGCAGTTGGCCGAAAGCGACGTGCTGAGATTGTGCGACAGAGTATGAGCCTACACGCTGTCTGCCGGATAAGAGCTGCTTACACCACCTAGGCCAGAGAAGTTCTGCAAGAAGAGTCCAACGTACAGCCAGTGGTCCGTTGTGCGCCCTTGCTCTGCCATCTTGTTAAGCTGACCATGTTGCAGAAATGCCCAGTCACCGTCTGTGGCGACATACACGGCCAGTTCCACGACCTGATGGAGTTGTTCAGAATTGGGGGTCCCAACCCAGACACCAACTACCTGTTCATGGGTAAGCAAGCTCTCCCTAGCCCATCCTGGGTGCTGTCCTCCGTCCTTTGACCTCTCTTGTTGTCTCTCTGTGCCAGGGAGTCGATGCTAAGACTGCTCTCCAGGCGACTACGTCGATCGAGGCTACTACTCCGTCGAAACCGTCACGCTCCTCGTTGCCCTGAAAATCCGCTACCCACAACGGATCACCATCCTTCGGGGCAACCACGAGTCTCGCCAGATCACACAAGTATACGGCTTCTACGACGAATGCCTTCGCAAGTATGGCAACGCAAACGTGTGGAAATACTTCACCGACCTCTTTGACTACCTGCCCTTGACCGCTTTGATCGACAACCAGATCTTCTGCCTACACGGCGGCCTCAGTCCCAGCATCGACACGCTCGACAACATCCGCAGCCTGGACCGCATTCAAGAAGTGCCTCATGAAGGCCCCATGTGCGACTTGCTCTGGTCCGATCCCGATGATCGATGCGGTTGGGGTATCAGTCCGCGAGGTGCAGGATACACCTTTGGTCAAGATATCAGTGAGGCCTTCAACCACAACAACGGCTTGACCCTAGTGGCCCGAGCCCATCAATTGGTCATGGAAGGCTATAATTGGAGCCAAGATCGGAATGTGGTGACCATCTTCAGCGCACCCAACTACTGCTACCGCTGCGGCAACCAGGCCGCCATCATGGAAATCGACGAGCATCTGAAGTATACCTTGTAAGTCGACCTTGGTGCCACACGCACGTTGCCCCAGTGCCCAACTAACCCGTGTCTCTCTAGTTTACAATTCGACCCATGTCCGCGAGCGGGAGAGCCCATGGTCAGCAGAAGAACGCCTGATTACTTCTTGTAATGCTATCTCACCACCCCCCACGTCCGCCCGCCCGCCCATTGTCTTGTCACTGTGCCGAGTCAGAGGTAGTTGGGAACGAGTCGGACGGAGCACGAGCAGCCTCGTGCCAGAATCAAGAGTACTGGTGTCAGAACCACAAAGCAAGCACGCATGAAAAGATACCATTCTCCTGACAATGACAACCCCCCGCACAGCCAGACAGTGGTGTTAGTTAGGCCTGTGCAAGTAAGACGACCAGCTAGGTGGCAAGAGCCTCAATCTAATTAGACCCCATAATTGTTCCCCCTGTGCTTTGAATTTCTGCGCTTAGAGTTTGCAACTGGCCTCGAACAGCGTAAATGCGAAGCCCATCTCCAGTCCTCGCCAGTATCGTCAAGGCGAGTAATATTTCATCGCTTTCCAGCAGGCCTCCGTGCAGTCTAACCTGACCCATGTATCTGTAGCAAGCCGCCTCCGATTTCATTATTCTTCATCTCCCTCCGCCCACCGCCGCCATGAGTGCCTCGACTCGGAGCTTCACCCGGCCAGCCTTCCCTCAGCCTGCAAACAACTTTTTTTTATTGCCGTTTTTCATTCGCGAATAACCTTTCGAGACTTCTCACATTCGCCCCTAATCCTCGCTGTAGAGTCCGTCAAAGAAAATTCTACTCCATGTGCGGAGCACCTCTGAACATCGTGCTCCCTGCGCTGCCCTGCGGTCCCTGCTGCTGCTGCTGTCCAAGTCGCGGCGGCGACTGAGCGGCCATGACGCTGCCGCGCAACGGAGAGCGCTCGCTGGGCGTTGGCTGCTGAGCTGAACTCGGCGACCGTCGGCTGCTTGGGGACGGGCCCGTCTGCTGCAGTTGTTGTTGTTGCACTCTTCCTGGAGGGGAGGTCGCTTCCGCTGGCACCGCTGCTGCGCGAGGACTGAATGCTCTCCTCAAAGCTGCGCCGGAGGAGGAGGTTGCCGTTACTGGTCTGGTCGCAGGCGGCGAGGACAGCGCCGGTCCACGCCGTGATGGTGGTGGTTGTGCTGCTGTTGGGTTTTCTCCGTCCTCTTCTAGTTCGGTGGCATGTGGGTCACGCTCGGGCTCGGACGAGTCGCTCATTTCTTGGTCGAAGTTGCCTGTCTCGCGGATGAATTCGAATACTTCTGGGAGGTGCTTGTGCATCATGGAGTTGAGGATGGTCTGTATAACGCGCGATTAAGAAAGAAAATGTTAGCATACATCCATACATGCAATAAAGAAAAGTGGCAGGGTAGATAGATAAAAGATTCTTCCTTCTGGCATGTTGCCACACACTTTTCCTTACCTCTGGACTTTTGATCAGCTTCCCGTATCGCTTCGAGATTTTCTTTCCTTCCTGTTCGGCTCGCTGCCATATGTTGTGGTTCTTGGCCACGTACACTCGCGAATGCTCCCGGTACCAGGACATTATCCAGGTGTTGTTGTTACCTACGCTACTAATGGGTCGGGGAGGATGATCGCAGATGAACGCCACCACGCCCTTGAGTCGCGTGTGCACGTTGTCATGCTCGCCGATGAGCTTGGCCACGGCATAGAAGGCATTGCCAGCACCAACGAGCCAGATGCCTCCGTCAAAGTCGTACGGCTCGATGTAGTTGTCCCACACATATCCTGCCAGCTTCTCTGCTTCCAGGCGAGCAACATCGGTGGAATGGCTGCTGTATTCGACTTCCTGGTTGTAGTGCAATCTGTTCTCGTCTACCTTCGGATCCGCCGTGATCGTGATCAAATCGGGAATGTTGATGTCGATGACGGCCATGTTCCATCGCAGAGCGTGCTCTATGTAGGCCTGTGACGCGTCGAGCTGAGTGGTAAGTAAGTCTCATGCGCAAACAGCAAAAGGGAGGCGCAAGTGCGCACGCTAACTTACCATCCATGTGTTAGAGGGCTTTTGTTGAGCAACCAATACATTCTCCTGAGAGAGAAGATCGGGTGGATCGTGAAAGAATACGAGCAGATGTCTCTTCCGCTCATGCGAAAGCGATGCCAAAACTTGTTGCCGGAAGGACTTGGAGATCTTATCTCGAAGGATGTAGAGCTCCGTCAACTTGTATTTGTCGAAGAAATGTTGAGCCTGGTACTGCCGGATGATATCGTGTAGCCGCTCCCCACCATATATCCCACTGGTCGGGGCTTTTGGAAACATGCATTTCCAGTACCTTGATTGTGTCTTCTTGACTTCTTGGACGATTTTGACGGCTGACTCTGTTGCACCCGTTGCTTCCAGCCGGTCGGGCGGCTCGCCCATGAGCGTTCTCGTGACTGCCAACGCGGATCTTGAGATGGCCCGAAAGTTGTACCCGCCCTCCAAGCATACTGCCACTTTACCTTTGGCCAAGGACATGAGCATGTGTGTCATGTGCGCGTAACAAGGAGGAGTAACATTGCATCCTCCAAGCTCGTCTCCGGCTGCTGCATCAAATCCAGCAGACACAATCACTAAATCCGGGTTGAACGAGGTTGCAATAGGCATCACCACATGTTGAAAGGCAAACATGTAGTCGCCGTCCCCCATGCCTTTATTTTCCCAGGGGATGTTCACGTTGTATCCTTCGCCGGGTCCTGCACCGCAACGATCCATCCCGCCTTCTGGGCCAGAGGGATAGAATTTGCCACCCATATGCACATGAATCGAGATGTATAGAATATTCGGGTCCCTGTAGAAGGCCTTCTGGCAGCCGTTCCCATGGTGAACGTCCCAATCCAAGATTAGGATTTTCCGACAAGCTGCTCCGTAGAGATTCTGACACACTCGTGAGGCGATGCACGTATTGTTGAACAGACAGAAGCCCATAGTCTGGTCGACTTCAGCGTGGTGGCCGGGTGGCCGGACGACGGCGATCGCATTCTTCACGCGGCCTTCCATGACAGCTTTGCATGTTTCGATTGCACCACCTGCTGAGAGCTTGCCAGAAAAGAAAGAAAGTTTGTTAAAGTAGATCGAGTCCATGGTTGGGGATTCGGACAAGTCAATCAGCTCAGCGTTCGACATGTCTAATTTGTCAGTGCATGTCGCTGAAATTTAGCGCGGGGCGCAACTCACGAGATGTTTGCCGCACAAACTCATAATGACTCGGAACGTGGACAAGACCTATTTCCTCTTCCGTGGCTTCGCGAGCGTCAATGCGAAGAAGTGGTTGATCGACCAACAGGTCAAAGTCTTTTGCGACCACGAGTCCGGCTTCACATAGTTCGTTGAAAATGTAATATATTCGCCGCGGATCTTCTGGATGAACGGCTTCAGCAGATAGAGCTGAGACTTCGGCATGATATCGCATTCTCTCGTCGTAGCACAACCCTGTGGGGAGATGCCTTAGAGGCAAGCCGCGTGGTGCAGAGTTGCCGTCATCAATCGAAGACTCGTCGGTGCTATACTCATCATCAAAGTCGTCTTCAGAGGCTGACTCCACTTTGAAGCTTTCGACTTGTAGGGGTACGGTGTTATCAGTCATATTTATGTCAGAGTTTGCCATGTTCGATGGTGAGAAAGCGCGTAGTTGCCCGCCGTATGGATCTAAATTGGCTGGGTCTATGATGGTAAACCTGCATCACCTCCTGCTTTCATAGTCATTCATGGTGACCAATGATAAGAAAACGTAAAGACTTGGCGAAACAACAAGTGAAGCTGACAATACTCCTAACTGCCAACGTCTTGTACATTCAATCTGTGCAAAAGTACTTAGAAAAGGCGATATACAAACTACGACTCAATGAAGGACAACGCGATGCCAAGCAATTCTCGGGAACCTTGCCTCTTCCTGATGTCAAGGGGTGCATTCTCTGTCAAGACAATCACCCCGAATTTTCTAGTTCGGATCAAGCAGAGAAACAATGAAGTTGCGCCACAAAGAATACTTATGCTGCACGATCAAGAGTTCAATGTTTTCATCAGCAGTGAAGGGAAGAGCCCCTCAGAGTGAACTTGAGGGCTGGTGGGTGCTTTTCATCATTAACTCACTTCTATCTTGACAACAGAAACAAGCATTTATCCAGCAGGAGACGCGGTATCTCGCATTGCGGCCCAAGTCTGAGGGCTTTCTTGAGTGAAACATGTGCGATGCATGCCACAGGAACTTTTACAACCTTCATTGCTACTTCTCGAGTCTTTATTTAAGCGTTGCCATCGACTTTGGCAATGTACGCTGAAGCGTAGTTAGCACTATGGTCGTCTCGTTGTCTAGAACAGAGGCTTACCAAGGAGATCGAGGACTCGTCGAGAGTAGCCCCACTCATTGTCGTACCAAGACACCAATTTGACAAAATGATCGTTTAGAGAAATGCCTGCCTTGGCGTCGAAGATCGATGAATTGTTGTCTCCACACAGATCGGTGCTGACAATGTCGTCTTCAGTGTACGCAAGTATCCCTGATAATGTCAGTATGATGTCTATGAAACGGGACACAGAGGGAGGATGGCACCTTTCAATGGACCTTCCGCTGCAGCCTTGATAGCATTTTTGATGTCATCGTAAGACGCAGGCTTCTCGATCACACAAGTGAGATCGACAACAGAGACATTGGCGGTAGGTACTCTCATAGCCATGCCTGTGAGCTTTCCGTTCAGGGAAGGAATGACCTTGCCGACAGCTTTAGCCGCACCAGTGCTGGAAGGGATGATGTTTTGAGCCGCTGTTCGGCCTCCTCGCCAGTCCTTTGCAGATGGACCATCGACAGTTTTCTGGGTTGCAGTGTACGAATGAATTGTAGTCATGAGACCCTCTTTCATGCCAAAGTTGTCATCAACGACTTTGGCGAGAGGAGCCAAACAGTTCGTCGTGCATGAAGCGTTTGAAATTACCGGAATGTCGGATTTGTAGGACTCGTTGTTGACACCCATGACAAACATTGGCGCATCAGCCGATGGGGCAGAGATGACGACTTTTTTGGCACCTCCCTTCAAGTGGGCAGATGCCTTTTCTGTCGTAGTGAAAACGCCAGTCGACTCGACAATGTAGTATGCACCAGTGTCTGACCAAGGGATTTCCGCAGGGTCTCTCTTCATGTAGAACTTGACCTCCTTCCCATTGACAACAAGCCCGTCTGCTTTGACCTCGATGGTGCCCTTAAACTGGCCATGTGTGGAATCGTACTTCAGCATGTATGCCTAACCATTGTCAGAATCATTTTCTTTCTGCTTCAAAAGCTCGAAGGTACTAACAGCATATTTTGTATCAATGAAGGGATCGTTGACGGCAACAACGGTGACATCTTCGTGCTCGACGCTGTGAAAAGATCAGTAGCAGACCGGCGTGCAATGATCGAATGCTTACGCATTTCTGAAGACGATGCGGCCAATACGACCGAAGCCGTTAATACCGACAAGAGTAGGCATGGTTTATTTGATAAGTCGAGACTGTACCTACAAGCTGAGTCAGTCTTTCTCAGGAAGCTCCAATGGCAATAGTGAATTTGCTCACGGGTATTGCTTTTAGATTGAGTAGATGAGGTACTGATAAAGCTAGGAGATTAGTAGGTAGTTAAAAACCCAAGAGGAGTGATGGGGGTTATAACTGTTGAGCCTCTGTATCGCAGCTTTTTTCCTCGGAGCGCATCAGAAGTGAACCCCACCTTGAGTTTAGGAAATAGCAGCCCACCATGAGGACCAGTTATGTCATGTTCTAGCCCCACTACGTACCTTTGGTCTAGCTACTCTTAGCTTCAAATCAATTTTCGATTCGAGCTTGCTTGAATTGATGTTGGATTTTTCCTGTAGTGCTTTCTGTGAATGATGATTGCAAAACACTGGGTTGCCCGTCCGATCAGAGAGGGGCAGACGACATTGATATAGTATTGGAAGGACCCAGGCCAGAATGCTGAGAACAGCTTGGTGATTGTTATCCGCATTGCGTTCATTACACTATTCCGTGAATAGCATCGAATGTGAGCTTCTAACCAATCATCAGCAAAGGGAGCCCCAGGCTTTAATGGCTCAACGGGAAACTTGACGGATTATAGTTAGTCCGGGTTCTTCGGAAGTGGCCGGTTTCTGCAGAGAATCCTGGTCAGCGAGTGCATCGTCGCCTTGGACTTTGCAAGGAGATATAGGAGCCGATAGGCACAAATGGGCACAAATAGGCCCCACACATGAAAACCGAAAAGAGGCTGTTTTGAAGCGTTCTATTATTGAGTCCCGGTCTTGAAGCACATGGAAGTCGTGCGGTCATACTGCTCGACAACTGATGCGGCGAGACTACCGATGTCCGCAGTGGCATGGCAACAGGCTACTCTTCTTTGGCGCCTCCTCGTCCCGCGCGTTCTGCAGCCTCGATCGATGCTTTATCAGTCTTGACCTCACCTTGGCCCATCCCCATGAAACCTCCAGCTGCTTTCCATGGGCGTTTCAGCTCCCCAACCGCTGGCTTGTTGAAGATGTGAACTTTAGCAATATTGCCCTCGAACACACCTTTAAGAGGCAAGATAGACTGAATCAGGAGCGGGTTCGTGTACTTCATATACAGGTGCATGAAGCCCATCATCGCGATTCCCATTGCCTGCTGTTTGAAAGCAGCCTGCAGTTGTGATTTATCGTACTCCATGATTGTTGTTGTTACGAGTTTCGGGTCCTCACCACTTCCTGCCATCGCGGGTTCTAGGTACTTGAGTGTTGTAAGGTCTGGAATCATCGTCAGCGAAACAGTTCGTGCATTTGATATTGTGAAATGGAGCCCCAGATGGTGCTTTCACAGACGCCGTAATTCACATGCCAATGCACATGACTCCGGATCCCGTCTTTCATTTGTATTGTGTTTTGCTCAGAGACAAGATCTTACCCTTCTTTTTGTTTATCTGGGTACTAATGTAATAGTAGACCGCGAACATAATCAAGTTCGAGACGAGATAGAGAATGCGGACTCCCGTGAGTACTTGAGGGTCATCGAAGGGGATCTTCTTTGATACCTGCATCATCCCAAGGATGATTACAAGGTTAGTGCTTCGAGAGAATCAGTGTCAGCTTTAAAAAGACAGTGCATTAAGAGGGTGCTAACATCTGTGGATTGACCATGATGGGCTGGCAGTTCTCGATTGTATGAACAGACTAGACAGCCTACACCTTGGAAGGAGATAGGATATTCAAGCTCAGCTTTCGCAAAATCTCACGTCAAAGTCGCGGATACTTCCAGAGAAATTGAAGAAGCAGGACTTTTCTATTGATGAGACGCAGGCCGCACTTTTGCGGCGGGACCAAAATTCGAATGCCAAGGATTGTAGAGGCGCGAAACGAGGTAAACAGGCTGTCCTGAAGGTCGCTACAGATCTGATGATGTAAAGAGTGGAAATGAAATAGCCAATCAAGCAGCCAGGACTTTTATGAGGCGCTCAATCGAACGAACTTGGATGTTGCCAGGGAAACATTTACTCTCCGGCCTTCATGAATGTTACAACTTCGACCTCTAGAGTAGTATTATCCCCATACGTTAATTTAGCTGTTGCATTATTCATATCCTTGATCCTTTATTCGCTCAGGCCAGTGCGACAATGCTACTACGTCCATCTCGAGGCTATGTAGGGAAGGAAGCGCTCACACGATGGTCTAGATTGTGAATCTGAAGCCTTGCCACCCTTCTAAGATCTTCTCGCCTCGAGCAGCCTTGCGGTTTTGATGCAGGAAGTAGATCGAGTTCACAACCACGATCACAATGACCAAGCAATTACAAGCAATTGCTGCGTATATGCCTGGTCTGTAAGTCGGTGCGTCCTGACTTCTGAAAACGAGCGATCCGGCGATGCCACCTAGGAAACTTGGTTAGCAGAATGTCTTCAACCCTAGGGATACACGTACCAATCCCACCAAACCCAACCAAGGTCGCCGAGCAGAATGCTCGCTTCCATTGTCCTCGGATATTGTTTGCTTGGTAAGCCATGCAAGCCGGAATGTTGGCATTTGCCCCTGCTGTGACTAGGAAAACACCGAAATACCGGACACCCTGACTTTTCGCAAAACCCTAGCCTTGTGAGCCGAGTTTCCAGACCGCAGGCGTCAACTTACCATGATGGGTAATCCAATCAGACCAACGATGGCGTTTCCAATCAGGACAGGTCCTCTAACGTGATATCTATCGCCAAGCCAAGCAGTAAAGAGCATAAGAATCCCTGCGAATACATATGGAGGTGCCACCAAACATTGAGCAGCTCCGACCGAATAACCAGAGCCTTCCAGAATGATTGGCAGGAAGAACGCAATACTATATGCGACGGTTGTCAACGAGAAAAAGATCAAGGCGAAGCCCCATATCTTTAAGTCAAGTGCCGACGACGCTCACTTCTTGAAGTTGAACGGCTCAATCCCGGCGTCATCGCGATCTTTCTTGATTCTGCGCAGAATGTAGGCACATTCCTTTTCATTCAAGAATTTCCAAGCTGTCTTATGGGCGCGGTCCGGAAAGTCGACCAGAAGAAAATACCTTAAGATACCGAGGACACAAGTGAGGATGCCCTCCACGATGAAGATCCAACGCCACCCTCGATAACCTGCAATACCATCCATTTGCATGATGCCAAAAGCGAGAATGCCTGAGCATGCAGACGCGACGCACCCAATAAGATAGAAAACGGAGTAGCGTTTCTGCAATGAATACCGGTCGTACCAAGTCGAAATCAGATACACGGTGCCTAGAATACGTTTAGCAGCCACTGGAGTCTGTTGTATAACGCAACAAACCTGGAAAGTAGCCGGCCTCTAATAATCCTAATAATAGTCTCAGCGGAATCATTGATGTCCAATTGGTCGGAAAGCCAAATCCTATCATGACCACTCCCCATGCAAAGCAAATGCTAGCAAGGAAACGTCTTGGTCCAATTTTCCTGCACAGCACAGTCGCAGGAGGTTGAAACAAGACATATGTGATGAAAAAGACGAGGGCGATCGTGCTGTACCGGAATCCAATTGTCAAGTCAAGCTCCACGACCATTCCCGCAATCGCGGCAGCTGACAGATTGGTTCTGCCCATAAGCGAAATGCAGTACAAGACGCCGCATGTGCTGATGAGGCGACGGTCAACCCTGTGAATGATTTTCCTTTGCTCCTCAGGAGAAAATTCAGGGTCTTGGTACAAGGCCTCCTTAGAACCATCCGAAAGAGCTTCGTCGACATGATTAGCAGGATCGGCCTTCCCTTCGAGGGTTGAGAACCTGTGCTGAGATGCCATGCTTTTTCGAATCAAATATCGAGCTATTATAAATGTGCTGATCACAAGGAGAACTAGAACGGATGGAACAAAAGCATCAATTTATCAGTGTAGGGTAATCCGGCTCCGGACCCCCGGATTAGACGGATTCAATCCGGCGGATTAGGATTAACGTAAATTTGGGCTCTAGCTTGTGGAGCATGAGCGCGGAGGTGCAGAGTGGCACGATTACGAAGTTGAGGGAGGTCTTGGCAAGGATATTCGTTCTTGGCATAAAAATCGTGGATTGGCAACTGAATATCCAGAAGGGCTAGTGACAACACCCTTCCCTTGGAGCACACAGCGCGAATCTCGAGGGAACGGAAAGTAGCTATCATTTCTCTTCTGCGACAACACAGCAATATACTTGGAATACAGAGCGAAAAAGTGCATGATATCGAGATCGAAATATAGTTAAGAAACGCCAAGATCAAACTCATTGACAACATCGACCAGCCAGAAGTGGGGTGGAACTTGGCTATTTAGTCGGCTTGGCATCTTTGAGCATGCCTATGTCCGCATCCTTGGACACCGTGTTATTGCGCCCGATGACAGCAATGAAAGTCTAGTGCGAACGGATTCCAGCTTGCGCCCCATCAGGAAATCGACAACTAAGCAATATCTATTCAAGCCTAATGTAAATTGTAGACGCTGGCGACACAACGGACGAGTTTCGTCTTATTTAGATGGCGGACATTGTCTTCTCGCGATTCTCCGTCGTTCTAGACAACGACTTTACTAACCCGTCGGTGATGTTGCACTTTTGGTCAAATAGCCCCCCTGCATTTCAGTTGTTAGACTTATGCGACAAAGGCTCCTCATTCCCGCAATTGCTGACGTCTAGGTCTTATGTGCACATCGCTGTCTACTACGAAAGATGCCTGGAGGGCTCCGCAATTTTGCCTTGCCAGGCACCAGCATCATGCCCCTCTGGGTTCAGTCATGCAGGCCGACTTTGCGTACACGACCGTGCACGACTCAGAAGGGTAGCCGCTTTTCAACGTGCAGTATTCCGTTTCAAGGAGACCTGGGAAAGCTGCAGGTGTCCTATAGGATTAAGAGCTCCGCCACCGAAGAATGAAGCTCCATCAGACCACACACTGGCACACAAAGATTGCATAGTTGCACTTAGTAGCAATGACGAGTGGTGGCAATCTAAAGGCGTATCATGGGGGTCAAATAGCATATACCCTCCAGGGGAGATAAGTCGATATTGATCATTCTGTGACCTCTTACGTACTAGTAGCGGGTTCGCTGTGAATGTATGTAATGACTAGAGTCGACAGTCTGTCCGAGATATTGGAATGAATCTTGTGTGCTCATTAAAACCCTGGCTAAGGATCGACACCTGTACGTTGTTGTCATGCTTGCATACTGTATTCAAAACACGTACCTACCCATGTTCCCGGTCGGGTACCCATGAGTGAAGTCAGGTATGGAGTATGGAGTATTAGGTAAAGTCCCTAGGTCGAAAGCTCTTATCAGGTAGCAGCACCTTATTAAGGTACTGTTCCTTGCCGCAATCGTGCGGCTACGCAACCCGAATTGGTCTGACCAACGGATCTTTTGATCCAAAAGCACTTTTCGGTTTGACGCATTTCAAATGTTACCTGGGAATTTGGTAGTTTAGTGGCCCTGATTTAATAAGGTCCTCACTGCAAACGCGTTGCCTAGGTGCCTGACGCAGTCTCTTGGTCTACTCTTTGAGCGCTGACAGTGCTTAGAATTTGAGCGCGCAAGTCATCGAACGAATCTTGATGAATGTACCGCTTAGTCTGCGAGCAATATCCCTGCTTATAAAGTGGCGGCCTGTCCCTCTACCCCGAACCAGAAACCACTGCTATTTGTCGACCCGAACAAAGATCTTACCCACAGTCTCTGCATGTACTAGATTCCGCCCCTTTGCGACAGTCATGGATACGAAAGTACGGAGGATAGCCGACGATCTGGAGAAGCCAGACCTTGATGACAGGTCGTACAGAGTGATTCAGCTGCAAAACTCATTGGAAGCCCTCCTTGTGCATGATCCGCAGACGGACAAGGCCAGCGCAAGCCTCAACGTCAATGTTGGCAACTTCTCAGACGATGATGACATGCCAGGCATGGCCCATGCTGTCGAGCATCTTCTCTTTATGGGCACAGAGAAGGTGAGTACATGGAACTCTGTAAACGCCTCATCAAGCTAATTTGTCCAGTATCCGGTAGAAAACGAATACAGCTCCTACCTCTCTGCCAACTCTGGCTACAGCAATGCCTACACGGCCGCAACACAGACAAATTATTTCTTCGAGTGTGCCGCTTCTCATGGGTCGCATGCAAGCCCTCAAGATGACGCCGGTGTCGACACCACAGCGAATCATGTGGGAAACGGTTTGGTGAACGGGAACTCAACAGAAACACCGAACGGAAGCAGTCCTGAAGGAGTAGGAGCAAAACCCCATTCAATGGAGAAGGCAGCGAATGGTGTTGCAAATGTACCCAAAGGACCTCTTTACGGAGCTCTGGATAGGTTCGCACAATTCTTTGTCAAACCGCTCTTCTTGGAAAACACACTGGATCGAGAGCTGAGAGCTGTGGATTCAGAAAATAAGAAAAATCTCCAAAGTGATGTGTGGCGTTTGTCGCAGCTTGCAAAGTCTCTGTCCAACTCAAGCCATCCTTACCACCATTTCTCGACAGGTAATTTGAAGACCCTAAGGGACGACCCGCAGGCTCGTGGAGTCAAGATAAGAGATGAGTTCATAAAGTTCTACGAGAAGCACTACTCCGCCAATAGAATGAAACTGGTGGTACTTGGCCAAGAATCGCTGGATGAACTTCAAGATTGGGTTGTTGAGCTTTTCTCAGAAGTCAAAAATAAGGATCTCCCGGAAAATAGATGGGATCATGCTCGGCCCCTGGAAGCACCACAGCTCAAGACAGAGATCTTTGCAAAACCTGTCATGGAGTCAAGGTCATTGGAAATCAGCTTTCCTTACCAAGACGAAGACGACATGTACGAGACACAGCCATCTCGATACATCAGCCATCTGATAGGGCACGAAGGACCAGGAAGCATTCTGTCTTATCTGAAAGAACAAGGACTGGCCAACTCGCTGAGCGCTGGTGCCCATACTATATGCCCTGGCTCTGCCTTCCTGGAAGTAGAGATAAATCTAACTCCCGAGGGATTGAAGAAGTATCGTGACGTGGTCAAACTTGTCTTCCAATACATTGGTATGATGAAAGAAGAGCCACCGGTCGAGTGGATGTTCGAGGAGCAGAAAAATATGGCTGAAGTCGAATTCCGTTTCCGTCAAAAGTCACCCGCGAGCAGATTTGCGAGTGGGACCAGCAGCGTCATGCAAAAGCCCCTTCCTCGTAAGTGGCTCTTGAGTGGTACCAGTAAGTTCAGGAGATTCGATCCTCAAGCGATTGTGAACGCCATGCAGTTCCTCCGGGAAGACAACTTTCGCCTCATGATCGTCAGTCAGGACTATCCAGGAGACTGGAATGAAAAGGAGAAGTGGTATGGAACAGATTTTAAGGTCGAAAAGATTCCGGACGACATTATCGCCGAAATCCGGACTGCTCTTTCTGACAACCCCAAACGACCAGTCGAGCTTCACTTGCCTCATAAAAATGAGTTTATACCGACAAGGTTGGATGTTGAGAAGCTCGACGTCAAAGAGCCTGCCAAAGCGCCTCGTCTGTTGCGGGATGACGAATATGTCCGCCTGTGGTGGAAGAAAGACGACACTTTTTGGGTACCTAAGGCGAACGTCAACATCCTCATGCGAAATCCTATTGTGTACGACTCTCCCGCAAATCATGTCAAGAGTGTACTGTTTGTGAACCTTGTCAAGGATGCCCTGCAAGAATACGCCTATGATGCGGAGATATCAGGTCTCAACTACGGCTTACTTACCACTTCGATGGGCCTTGAACTGAATATGTTCGGATACAATGACAAACTCGGCGTTTTGCTTGACAAAGTTTTGGCTACCATGTGCAACCTTACTTTCCGAGCAGACAGATTCGCCATTATCAAAGAGCGGTTCGAGCGGGAGTACAAGAATTGGGGTTATCGACAGCCGTACATGCAGATTGGTGACTTTACAAGGTATTTGATCGACGAGAAGCGCTATATTACTAAAGAGTACGCTGCTGAATTGCAACACGTGACGATGGAAGATGTCGAGGTGTTTGCTGGACAGATGCTCTCACAAGCACATCTCGAAGTTCTCGTGCATGGTAACATTCATCGAGACGAAGCTAGGAGAATGGCGCGCTTGGTTGAGACAACCATGCACCCCCGTGCGCTTCGGCAGGCACAGTGGAGTACACAGAGGAAGATGCTGCTCCCTCCAAGTAGCAGTTTTGTGTTCAACCATCAATTAGATGACCCTGAGAACGTCAATCATGCGATCGAGTTCTATCTGCAAGTCGGAGACAACCTTGACTATCCACTGCGTGCGAAGCTCCAGTTACTCGCTCAGATGACCGAAGAACCAGCGTTTGATCAGCTTCGGACGAAAGAGCAACTCGGGTACGTGGTGTGGAGTGGTGTCAAGCCCTCATCCACCATCACCGGGTACCGCGTACTGATACAAAGTGAACGAACGCCGCAATATCTAGAGTCGCGGATCGAGGCTTTCCTAGCCAAGTTTAAGAGGGATTTGGCAGGCTTGAGTCAGGACGACTTCGACAAGCACAAGAGAAGTTTGATCACTCGCAAGCTTGAGAAGGTTAAAAACCTTACAAGTGAAACAAATCGGTTGTGGAACTTCATTGCAAGTGAAGCGTACAACTTTTTCCAAATCGACGTGGATGTGGAGCACATTCGCAAGCTCTCGAAACAGGACATGCAAGACTTTTTCGACAAGTACATTGATTCCGAGTCACCAATGCGCGCCAAGCTTTCAATTCATCTCAATGCGCAGAAGATAGTGAAGGAGGAGGAGGGTTCTACTGACCAGCAGAAGGAACAGCTTGCAGGGATGCTTGCTAAGTATCTGACCATGCAAGGCGCCGAGATAAAACAAGAGGCGTTGCTGACGAGCATTGCCAATTTGGCTCTTCATGACCAAGCTGGCATCCTTTCGGCGTGCAAGGCTGCTATTGGGACATCCTTGCCCGAGGACAAGCTTGATGAAGTCTTACAGGAGCTTGAGCAGTCCATACCTCAAGTTTTTGTCGCGTTGAAAATCAAGGAACCAGCCGCAGAAGAACAGTTGCCAGAGGCACCGCAAACACAAGAAGCCGTTTTGATCAAGGACGTGCATGCCTGGAAGGCTGGCTTGCAAGTTAGCAGAGGCGTGGTCCCAGTGCTCGACATCAAGCAGTTTCAAGATTTTGAGAGCAAGCTCTAGATATTCATGTGATGTTAGAATGTACAAAGACCTGGGATACATGTTGGTGTAGGTGTAGACGACTAGATATTTTGTCCATGTCCGCGAAGACAGAATTTCAAACACTACCATTCTGCTATCAATAGACCGCGCTTTCAAGCACCTGAGATTCTGCTGTCATTGCCTCTCGTTTACGGATGCATTAGACACGGACGAGGACTGGGTAATGAGCACCTGCCTTCTAGTCAACTTTCGATATCGGCTTAACCTCGGCTCATATCGACCTCCCTTTTGCCCCCTTTGGTCAAGACAGTCAAACAACCAATTGCCGAAATAGCTGTTGCTAGAAGACGAGTCTCAAGCTACGGAACACGAATTGCAGGCAGTCTCAGAATAAAAATGCAAACAGGGGATTGAGAAGTTTTTCCGTTGGCGAGTATCGTGGCAGATCGCGACCATGTCCACGACAATCACAGACAGCAACAGCAGCCCAACGTTTATTCAGCAGTCGGCGCATCCGTAGGTACATGGATTCGCCCAGATCCCCTCATGTCTTCCGGTATGGGCTGACATCCTGTGCCCAACAAGGCCGATAGACCCTTCTCCCTTTACCGCAAACCAGCCGCCTGTTATTCGTCTGTAGGTAGTGGGAAGGTCCTTAAATTCCCTCAGTATTGATTCGGTTGATTTAGATATCCCCTCTCGAACTATACTTTCGGCACCAAGGAGACACAGCCTGAAGAAGATCCATCGGTGCTTGCAAGGTTAAAGCGGCTGGAAGAACATTACGAGAAGCATGGAATGAGAAGGACCTGCGAAGGCATTCTGGTTTGCCACGAACACAACCACCCTCATGTCTTGATGCTCCAGATAGCAAATGCGTTCTTCAAGCTGTAAGGAAGACCACAGCATGCGCGCCAGTCGATATGGCGAGGCGGCGATAGAGCTGGAACAAGACACGCCGGCTAACATCACTCCAGTCCTGGTGACTACCTCCCACCCCAAGCGGAAGAGCTCTCGGCCTTCACGAACCTCCTCAATTCTCGATTGGCACCTACACACCCTACACCGCAGGACCTAGAATGGGAAATAGGCGATTGTCTTGCTCAGTGGTGGCGTCCAAACCACGAGACCTTTCTCTACCCCTTTCTCCCTGCGCACTGTACACGACCGAAAGAACTCAAGAAACTCTACTTTATTCATCTGCCGCCCACCAAAGTACTTTCCGTTCCTAAGAACATGAAGCTCTTGGCTGTGCCACTATTTGAATTGTACGATAATACAGCCCGGTACGGACCGCAATTGTCGGCTATACCACATTATTTGAGCAGATATCGGTTCGAGTTTGTGGATGAAGAAGGACGAGTGAGGAGAGTCATGCCAGGCGGAGACGTTCTAGGGGGTGGAGGAGGCATCAAAGTCCTGGCTGGTGGAGAAGAAGACGTCGATGTTGACGATGTGATTGCACAGTTTAAAGAGAAGGACGATGAGACGGTCGACATGAAACATATTCAGGTTGAACTCAGCAATGTGGAGAGCATGAGGAAGGACGAAAATGCTGACTGAGCAGCAAGTAGCTTCCACCTATCGACTAGTCGACTGACCGCCTAGAAACGGAAGTTAGCTGAGGAACCGCAAGTGCGACATGACACCTGATACTGGCTGCCTCTTGGTGGTGGATTCAAGGACAATCACGAGCTATATCTCAGGTGCTGTCGAGTTTTGAAATTTGACACCTAGTATTCTCATGCGAAGGTGAGTAGTCTAATTAAGTTTAGAAGCACTACGCTCTCAGGACTCTTTTGCAGCTGTCTAACAGATTCAGAGTCGTTGCGGATACAGCGCAGTTGACTTGTATCAACGAAGGGCCAATATACCATCGACGCCACAACCTACTGGCACCGATGACGCTATCCAAAAACATCGCCGAGACTATCGATAGAAATGTCGTCCGGTGTTCGCCTCATTTGGGAGCGACTCAATTTGGTGCTACATTGACCGATACGATCACGAAGTGTGTAAACCTAGGTGCAGCAGAATTAGTCTTTTAGACTTGATCACGATGGATGCACTATTGGTTCAAGGCAATCGTGTAAGCAATAGCTATGCCCACCCCCAAGGTGATCGGACAAAACAAAACAAATCGCAGCTGAACAGGGGTTGGCAGGGTCAAGTAGAGGCTTGTGGGAATAAATCCGACCTTTTTCAACCACTGGGCTCGCCTCTCCTTTACTACAGTAGTGCCTAACCTAGAAATCATAGCGCTAGAGCTGTTGACGACCCATCGGGTAAATGTCTTAATGTCACCGGACACCAGAGACACAAACGTCCAACAGAGTCGCCGACGGCCTCACCATCTACTTGGTTACCACTGCATTGACGCGGCTTGGGTCACCATCTACCTCGGCAGCATCCCGCATCACTAAAATAATACGAAACCTTTTCGGATTTGTTTTCCACTACGTCATTCTCCCACATGTTTTCAAAGCTGTGGAGGCCAAAGCACGTTAGATTGCATTGAACTACCAGCCTGGAACCGGTACAAGGAAAGCCACTCGTAGATGAGTCTGTCTCGAACATCCTCAGGACGGCGTAAATACTGCTTTCTTTTATCGACAAATTGCACCGTGACACCTCCTAGGCAGCCGGAATTCAGCCCTTCCCAAATAACTATTAAAAGGACTGGAGAATACGTCCCACGGTTTCCGCGTCTGCAGACAGAGACACTTTCGTTTGATCGTCGGCGGTATGCGGCTCATAGGCCTCACAGGCTCGATAGCAACAGGCAAATCGACGACTTCCGCTCTCTTCTCCTCCCCACCCCACAATTTGCCCATCATCGACGCAGATCTGCTCGCACGCAAAGCAGTCGAACCGGGGACATGGGCATACGGTCGTATCGTCTCGACATTCGGACCTTCGACGCCCGATTTACTCCTCCCACCCTCCGACCCCGCATGCGAGGGCCTGGAAGATGGACCTACAGGACGAGGCCGGCCACTGAATAGGCCAGCTCTGGGGCGCAGGGTCTTCGGCGCGAGCGAAGAGAAAGCAGCCGACAGGAAGAAATTGAACAGCATCGTCCATCCAGCGGTGCGGTTCTACATGCTGCGTCAGATTCTCTGGTACTACATCATGGGCCATTGGGCGGTGGTGCTCGACGTCCCGCTACTATTCGAGAGCGGCCTGGACATGTTTGTGAGCACGGTCGTGGTCGTGGCGGTGTCGGACCCGGCAATGCAGATGCAGAGACTACGCGACCGGGATCCGCATCTCAGCGAAGAAGATGCGAGGAATCGAGTTGCCAGTCAAACGGATGTCAGGGAGAAGGCGAGGCGGGCGGAGGATAGAAACAAGTATGGGAAGGGAAGAGGTTATGTGTTATACAACGAGACGGACAAGGAAGGGTTGCGGCTACAGGTCAACGATGTGGTGAGGAAGATTGGAGAGGACAGCCCTTCGTGGTGGAACGTGCTCTTACTCGTGTGTCCGCCTCTGATGCTTGCTGTGGCTGGCGCTGAGGTGCTGAGAGGTTGGCGCATCAAAACGAACCAGCAGAGAGAAAGAGGCGCTGAGCTTCCCAAGGCACGACTGTGATAAAAGCCCCCCACAAGCTTTACTCCTGTCCGGCATTCAGTCGGTACCCTAAGTAGCTAAGGCTCGCCTAGTAGAATCTGCACCAGACTCTGACTGTGCCACGTTGCTCCTCCCATCATCCAAGGTTCCGTCTTGCGCATCCGATATACTTTGACTGCCATCGCTTGACATGACCTCCGAGTGCCCTCCGGACTCCCCTGATCCTGACGGCTTTTCACAAGCTGTACTCTCTGGCCGTCTCTGCTCCACTTGCCCCACCTCGAACTGCTTGTACTTTGTTTGATTGTCGTGTGAACTTTGCAAATCCAGTCCCAGGTGCCATACCTTCATATTCACCAGTAAACAGAGGAGTCAAGGAAGGCATCACTTCGTGTACACTGGGAAGGATCTAGGCATCTCAGCAGGAACGGACTGACATTCAAATCCACCGTTCAAATCCACTACTCTTCAAGATGAAGCTGAACGCTTGCCAGAAGGTAATCGTGTTTATGGTCTCACTGTTCTCACTGATAGTGGCGGCCGTCATTGGTAGCACTGTGGGATTTGAGTTGACTCATCAACGCCAAGTACCAGACCCTCTGGATCTGGAACATTGGCTCAACTCGCAATCCGCCGTCGCTCGAGAAGGCGTGTCAAACAATATCGGTACAAACGGCACAAAGGCGCAGTCGGCCAACGCAGGCATTGTAATTGCCAGTCCGGATCTGCCATGTAAGCACTTCATGCTGGACCTATCGTTGGTTGCAGAATCGAACAAAACGTTTCCTTAATCTCGCTAATACAACGCGAGGGGGCCTCCGGGGCCAATTTTACGAAAGTGTGACGGTCCGAAACTGCCTTTTGTGTGCAGCCGCTTCCAACTTATCAGGCTCTTTTAATAAGGCTGAAATCCAGAGATTTCAAGTTTGAAATCATGTTTTTTGGCTGCGGCTGACTGCGACGCCGAAGACGCCTGAACCACCACCAGGGAGGACGCCCCGGTGCAATAGGCATAAATACTACGGATTAGATTTCTCTCTCCAGCTGTCAAATTCGCGACGCGCTGGCACGTGGAACGTATCACATGGCAGCAGGTGGGGAACCGCCTCTCGTCCGCCAGCGCTAAACAACTATTCGTGATTCCTCGAGCACTTCTTCAGTCTCACCATCAAAAGGTACATGTACCCGACGGTTTCTATTTGCTTTGAGTAGTTCCACGGCCAATGCAGAGTGACGGCTCACCGGACAGCCATCACGGCACTGAACATAAACGACGTAGAGCAAACAGTGAAACGTCGAAAGCTTCTCGAAAGTGTCGACGTCTCTCTCATCAAATATCCGACGTATCCTTCGCGGAAAGAAACGACCTCGGTGGAAAGGGACCCCGTCTATTACCGTCGCCGTCGCCAAGCAGCTCTCCACAACTACAGGTTAGAACATGCTCAACGTGTGAAGATGAAGTAATAGCTAACGAGTTCTTCACAGAGTTATCGACTCGTTCAGCCCAACCTACAGGACAAAAAGCCGCATTCTACCCTAGGAAACGCTGTAGCAGAGTTCGGTTCTACTTTCGATATCGAGCGTCCACATTATCCCCAGGGACAAAAGAGATCCGAAGCCGAAGCCGAAGCCGAAGCCGAGGAGGGACCGTCCACACCCCAAAAGAGAGGGCAGACGGCTGGGGCTGCAGACGTATCTAGTGTGCTTGAGCTGGAAGGTATTGACGGTGAAAAGAAAGACACGGAAGCTTGCACGCCGATATCGTTCTGGGCGCGCACTGGCCAGTGGCCTAAGAACTTCTCAGCCATGAGTCAGGAACCAAGCAATTCGTCGAAGAAACGACCGTTAAGCTCGAGCTACTCACTGGGTCAGGCTCTTTTAACAAGGCTGAAATTCCGAGATTTTAAAATTATTGTTTTTGGCTGCGGCTGACCCAGTGAACCCCAGTGACCCATTGAGCCCAACTCGACGTTAGCTTGTATCCCATCATTGATTCATTGACCGTTCCATGATTATGTCATGTGCATGTGCTTGCGTGATTCACTAACGTGTTTTTGGGCTCAATGGGTCACTGGGGTTCACTGGGGTCAGCCGCTGCCAAAAAACATGATTTCAAAATCTCTGGATTTCAAAAGAGCCTGACCCATTAGACCCATTAAGCCCAAATTTACGTTACTAATTCCAGGGAATCGCCCGTCCATAGCCTTATGAGCCTTTACCGAAGTACAACCGCTTTTTATAGTCCGATTCTCGCCTCTTGTCTAAAAGAAACTACCACGTCGACTTCAGTCTACTCGTATCTTAGGACGTCGTACTGTGCCTAAAGGCCATTGCTGTTACGAATCTACTAAGTCTAGATTATTAGAGCATCGGTCGTGTCTTTAACCTAATCTACAGCTACACTGTTACCCAGACCCTGTAGGTCGCTAGGATATCTACTTTAACGCGGAGCCTCGGGGATTTCAACTAGTTTATATTAGCTAGCATTAGCTGCTGGCATTAGCTGCTGGCATTAGCTGGTGGTTTATTATAGCCGTCCGGTAGTGCGGACACACCTCCGTCCTTACGAGAAGAATTGTCTGACACCTCAGAATCAGACTTGTGCCATTCTCTGCATTCACTGACTAATCCAACTATTTCTACGCCTCGAATTCAAGCATGGTGGTACTTTGGTCTTGTCTTTTCAAAGACTAAAGAAAAGGTTCCAAGGTGGTAGAACGAGTTAGCCGAGCCGGAGCTCTACAATAGTTGTTGATCTATCTTGCTAGGGCCGTAGCTGCGCTGCTTGACAACACAGCCGGAGAGGTCCTTCAGCTCCCGCCCAAGGTCAAGCCTACAGGCATGGTTGAAAGCTCAAGCATATTGGACTGTTTCAGTACTGTCTGTGCCGTCAGATGAGGCCACAATTCGATTCCTGCTATTCTAAAAGGGACAAAGCTTTCAGCATTGAGAGGGAAATTCTAGGTTTTCCTTATGCAATATTTAGGATGAAGCGGTCCTCCATGCCTTGTTTGTCAGTAGCTGCGATGAATTTTCTGGAAACATCACCCACAGAGTCCCACATTATTCACCTTGATGGTGAAATGATTGCATGTGACCAGATGTCATATATCGGGAAGCCATAGCTAGCTATTGTGCACCATTTTTAGGCTACCCAGAGGCGACTTTGCCTCCGAAATGGGTGCTCCGTCGGTCTCTGCTGTCTCGCTGCTAACGACCCAACAATTTTTGCGAAGCAATGAAGACCCATTTTCCAGTTGCAAACACATCGTGACATTGCTCTTTCTTAGGTTCAGGCACTGCCCCAGAGGCCGACGGTCGTGATGTGTCTTCCGAACTCGCTGACGACATTGGATCATCAACTCCCTGGTCATGCTTCCACGCCAGTATTGACCGGTCCGTGCTCCAGGAATTTCGCAGTATATCATCTCAGATGAGGACTGAAGCGGAAACACCTCCGATGCCCGATCCTCTGTGTCTGTCTACATCATATATGTTGACATTTCTGAAACAATTTCGCTAGATTCTCATGGGCCGCCTCACAATCCAGATCTCGGAGACAAAATGTTCTCGTGCGATCGTTGAAGTCCTGGCTCCTGGATCTGCTGATGTCAAGAAGCTGAAGAAGTCAAAAAAGGGGGACCGCACCCGGGGACGGACAGCATTAAGAAGCACAATCACACCAGTGGGAATGATCCTTTTGAGATTTCCCAATAAAGGTTAGTCCTTGTCCGTGCGCTCGTGACGAAACTTGCGTCGGAGCTCATCAGGCGTGATCAGGCAAAGATCAAGCGGTGGATATCTTGGGACGGCTGGTCCGTAACCGGAATAGGTATAGCTCTATTCCTTATGCTCAACCTAACCTTGACTCTAAAGCTAACGACGACGTCTTAATTCTTTAACTGAGGCGTACTGTGACCATGTGAGGGTCATTCGAAAGTGAGATAAAATAGAGCTGTGAGAGATAACGGGATAGGTGGGTTGGTTTTCTCGAAAGGGAAAGTACTCCGTACTAAGAACAAAACTTACTAGAAAGGCTCTAGTTCCCAAGATCGATCCATCGTCAGAAATTTAGAGCAAACCTGACCAATACTCCGATTGTGTGGCTTATATTGTATTTTCATGGCCGCGTTGGTGCGCATAGAATTCGAGTTGGCGGAGGTCCTTGCCCGTCAATTTGATCTGTATCTCTCTGAGAGCGACATTGATAGTGGCGCGGCTGAAGCCATCGCTTAGTTATGGTGGTTGACAACGAAATAATTGTAGCAAGCAGCGAGGTTAAAGCTGCGGTTGGTTATTGCGAGAAGTATTTTCGTAGGGGTTCTTCCAGCGATGGAGTCGTTACAAAGCTGCTTTGAAGTTACCATTTCACTGCTATGAGTGTCGCAAAGCCACAACAGGAATTGCACACAGTCTCATGTGTAAAAGGCCGCTTGGATAGCTGCAGGTGCAGACTTCGGGATCCGAAAGACTGAAATTTTCTTTGGGTATTGGACAACGTTCACACAGGTCTCTTTGAGGGTATTAAACCCGGTGCAAATTGAAGTGAAGCAGCAAGGGAAGTGGTAATTCGATGGAATCGAGGCATCGCGGTGCAGGTGTACTTGCCCAAGCATAGCTCTTCCAATGTCTACCCTGGAAGCGATGGTGAACATCGCGAATTTGTAAATCTACCTCTTGATCCACTGTCTATGCTATCGTCCAGCAAAGGTCTTGACTAGTAGAGGGTTCGGAGCGCTCGAAGGTTGGAGTAGATCTTAGTCGATGACGTGACTTTGTTTGGGCTTGACAAGTTCGAAAGGAAGGTTCAAGTGCTTCTGCGCATGCTTGAAGACTTGCACTGGACCTGAAGGAGTATTCTGCGTCTGCGTTCTTCGACAAAAAGGTAATGCATTAGGGCAGCATTATGTGCGAAGGTTGAAGTCATCGCCGGTCAGAGGTGCAAATATACCTCGAACATAAATTTTTGATTCGAGTGGAAGAGAGATCGCTCCTGGTATAAGATTGTGTTACCTTATCTTGCAGCTATCCTGGTATTGGACACTCGTCACCATGGCTGTCGGAATGCACTTCTGCCCCAAACCTGACCTAGAGCGGGAGATGAGTCGCCCAAGTCGCTGAGAACAAATTCGAGACCATGTCGGCGAGATAAATTCTTACCTTGAATGTAGGCATGTCTTAAACAAGCCTTCATCATGTTAGGAAACTTTGAAGGCGTGAGTCGCCAGCACACTCCATCCGAACTTACTCTTTGTTCTGTTCACTGTTGTGGAATTGGAAGTAAATGCTGGCATATGGCCAGGTGGCTCTTTCTCTCCACTCAGTTTTTGTATCAGCGTTGACGAGTCGCTCGAGTGCGAATCCACACGTTGATGTGGCAAAGGGAGAATGCACGTCTGGTTCATCATCTGCGTGGCCTAGACGTAGGACTCTTGTCAATGGATCGTCCTACCTAGATAAAAGCGCACATCCACTCGCATGACTTTTCGTGTGATGTTTCCATATAGCCATGGTTGTACACCGAGGAAGAAGAGAACGATCGTTATACAGGACTATCGAGAAACTCGTGCATGAGCTTGGCCGGCGCGTTTAGGTGGATGGTCAGACTCTCGCAGCATATGTTGGTTGACCCCAGCAGATCAAAGGGTTGCGCATGAGCATCCTGGGGGAGATATGGAGGTAATTTGTGGAAGTTTTGGAGCGACGAATTACTCTGCAAGTGCTCACATCAAGATGAACATTGTCACAACGAAGATGTGAATGAGGGTAACGACGCTAAGCAAGACAACACGCGCACACAGTGCGAGCTCAATCAGATATGGGTTATCGGGGGAGAACGATAGGTGGCATAAAGGTGGGTGAGCAGCTTTGGGGCACTTGGGGCCTTCCACAAGTGTGAAAGGGGTTCGAACATTACGCAAAGCGTGGCAAGCCCAAAGAGAAACCTCAGTCCGGCACAGACAGAGTTTGTGCCCACGCTTCCGAAGGCTGGTGTACTTTTAAACGCGGCGGAGACGTTTTGCTCAACATCATCTGCTGTAAAAGAGATACAAAATTGTCCCTTATAAGGCCAAAACTTGGTTCTGCTCGCTTCGAGGATGTCGACGATCAGAAAACCTGAGCAAAGTCTCACAGTGTGAAGGTCGAGAAGTTGGGGCTTCATGGGGGAGGAGATGGCGCACTGCGAATGGCAGAGGTGGCGAACCGGCCTCTTCGCGATCGAGTGAAGGTGGGTAGATTCTTAGCCAGCGATGCAGCCAGCCGGCAAAAGAAGAGAGTCAATTAGTTTCCAATCATATATCGTGATTGAATGACGGTTCGACGACTTTCGTCATTAGTCGAGCAGCTAGTGTTGGGTATAGATTGATGCTACCAATTGGCAATGACCCTTGCAATCAACACCAGGACTTGGGAAGGAGTCTCGGCACATGCATGCGAGAGGCCCATGTCAATGCATGGGGATTCGATTGTCCCAAATAGTGACATCTTCGGACTGCCGATGGAGCAAAGCTCGTTGTCACTAGTAGATGGGGCTAATTGAAGTGGCATCTGACAGCGGATCAGCTGCAAATCCATCTGATAGGCTGTTGTTATATATGGCAAATGCAGCGCGAGGGACCTTTGCGTGCCGTTCCGTACTAAAGCTTCAAAAGCGTAGCTCATTTGTATAAAGCCGAGGTCGCCGTCGTTCAATTACATTTTCTCTCTAAATGATCCAAGTTTTGGTTGCACCCACCGAGATCCGTTTTTTGAGCTCGTTTGACCATTTCCACCATAGTATCGGCCCTACAAGCCGCTGAGAATGCAAATTCCTTCGCCCATGAACTTTGTCCGTTTCCTGCTCGAAGTGAGGAGAGACAAAGTTAGCTAAAGAATGAAGTTATTGTGTTGTTGTGATGCTACGCGAATTCCTTGTTTGGATGAAGAAGCTCGGTCTGCGCGAACGGAACAAACCGTGGTTCCTGTCGAAAACTTTACCCGTCCTGATCACCGCGCCGTGCCGCACAATCGTGCGCCTCCATGCAGCCTTGTGCTTGCGCACAAATCATTTGCAATAAGCCGCCCGTGATTCTTTGAGGTCGAAAACTCTCGAGAGCCAAATCTGGTGCTCTACATCTTTCGTGTCTATGTTGTTTCCATGTACTGCATCCTATCCCGGCGCGAGTTTCGCCATCCGTCCCCTCGCCGTCACTGATCAATTCCTCAACGCCTACTCCTAACCTTGCTTGCGAAAGTATTTCCTCATGTTCCATACCAATATCGTCAGCGTTTTCCGGGCCTCCGCAGAGTCTGAAGTTGACCTTCTTCCCGCCTAACGGCTCTCCCCTCTCAGGGCTGCTGTTGAGTGGAGTGAGCCCGACAAGAGATGGCGTCTATACCCGGGAGGGCGATTCAATGTTCCACCAAGGATAACTTCTGGAACCAGTATTGTCATGAAGCCTTTCAGCCAGATCTTCCGAGGGGATTAGATTGGTTTCCAGTGCAGAACCACGCAGTAATCTCGGGCATGCAGTCCACCCAGTCATCTAGTCCGATCTCCATCGAAGATATGCACTCCGGGAATTCGTGGCCCTGTCACAATAGCAGCGACATTGACCAAACTTCGCATTTAAACCGCGTGATGACGACTCGTAGACAGATATCGAGCCAGGAACCTGTGAGCCGGGTAGCCTTGGCCGGCATCAACCATACCATACGAGCAAACGACAACCCCGTAGATGGTTCTGATACTGGAAGCCAGGCCACGAATCAAAACTCTTCAGACCCAATGATTGTCAACCTTGTAAACAGCCAGGACACAACACTTTGCTCCGAGGAGGCTTCCAGTGAGCGAAGAGGGCATCCTTTCTCCAAGCATGCTAATTCAAGATCCATGTTGAGCATAGAAAGTTGTTGTGAACTGCACCTCTCCGAGTTCGGATTCAACAGACATCGACCATACTCTCAACTCCGCCGAATTCTTAAAAATTTGACCCGGGTCGACTGTGGTTCTGAAAACTCGTGTATGGTTAAAACTTTGAGAGTCCTGGGCCAACGCACACGAGCGGTTCGTGGTCCTATACTAAGTTGTCTTTTTGACAGTAACTTCCCTGCAAGTCGTGTCATCCGAGAAAGCAAGGCAAAGAAATTAGGTTGGATGCCTTGTGTACACTGCAGAACTGCATTCAACACGATAGATGTCTCTCGAGGTCGTAAACTCGAACCTCTTGGCATTCTCAGACTCCTCATAAGAGCCTCGAGGAGAGGTGTTGGGTCAAGCCGAGTTTTCATCGTGGTACGAGACGCAGATTTGCCACTAGCGGAGTGTGTTTGGGGAAATGGAACTTGGGATTGCACAGCTCTGAAGCGTCCCAAGGCTCTCCAAAGGTTACGCATAAGTCTTGCACGGAGGAAGTCATCTGCGCATCACTAAGCACAAGTCGAGCATCGATTCTTACTATACTCAAATTAGCTTCCTTCGTCCTGTCCAATGGCTTACGCTTGATGCTGTTGACAAGTCATCTGGTCGTGCGGACCGTCGAACCTACTAAGGATAGATTGCAGGCTCATATCAAACCCTGTTCTAGATTTAGTGGCTATGGTGTGCTTTTGGGACGGGCCATGTTACTTAGGCACACTGACGGCCTGCAAATGGCCATCCAAGTTGCGGTGTCGACATCCCAGTCATCCAGTATCTGCAGATGGTGAAGACCGGCTGTAGCCTTTGTCGAAACATGGGTGGCATGCAGATGAGAGTCAGCCGTGTGCAAAGTGCAAAGTCAAATGACTTTCATTGGTGAATTCTCAAACCTTCAGGCAGCGGCCTCGCCCAAGAGGCCCATAGCATGCATGACGCGTTGACGTGTATAGTTGCTTGTGCAGAAAGGAGGGTGCGAAAACCTACCAGGCGCGTTGTCATATGATATATATAACGAGGACCAACGCATGGCACTCTCGAGGTTCTTTTCCTACTGGACAAACTTTTCTCCAACATTTAGTGTTCAAGTATGAGTACCCTTGTGAGTGTTTGGCGTGATGAGTCTCTGCTTCGACAAGTTTTCCCGCCCGAGATCAGAATTTATATCGCTCGTGAGAACGAGGTCGAGGGTGAGGCTGAGTACCAGGACATTCCCTTTCTAGATGAAGGTGGACTCGACTTCTCCCTACCACATGCCAGTGTGATCAATCAGAACATCCTGAAGGAATTCAAGTATTCGAAAATAGAAGAGTCATGTCCAGGAGTGGGACAAGTCGAAACGCTGTCATTACATCATCCAAAGCATGCTGATGGTTTGGTGCTGCCCTTCCGGGTCGTGGATGACCCTGGAGTGCAGATCAAATTGTGCCTAGAGCATTTGGAGTTGATCAGTTGCCGTTGGAGTCCGAGAAATGAGTGGTGCTATGGTAATACCCCCTTTCACTGTGGTAAAATTTGGCTCACACATGTCAGCGCCGGGCAGTTATCAGCCCCCCACGCAACGTAGGAACCGGTTTCGCCATTCCCGTCGTTAATCAAACGTTAGGGCAGGGACGATTTCGAATTAGTGATGGTGGCAGGTGGCCCATCATGTGTGCCGTTCGCTCGTGTAGGAATTGGATCAAGCCGGTCTCTATATTTGTGATTTTTCTGAATCCTGTTGAATATCACCACAAGTATATCGAGTTGTGATAGGAATTATTTCTCAAGCAACTGCAATTTCTTCACCGTAGTGTGTGCTTTCTTAGCGGCTGAAAACGCGTTGCTCCATGAAAATGACTTGCATGCATGGGGCCATGCACCCATGCAAGCTCTAACTTGTTCCGCAAGCTCTCTACACATACAATTTTCAATCACCTCAGAGCGAGCCACATAAAGCCCATGTATACTAGTTCTCTGGAGACTTCGTGTGGTCAACTTTCGCTGGGTTGCATTTGCAAACTGGAAAAATTGTGGAAGACCCTCCTAACCAGGGTTAAACGAACGGTCTACGCTACGGAGCTGTTGGTGGGCAATCTCTTATGCTGGGCTCTTTCCCATTTCTCGTTCACATTGGCAAATCTTGCACAGTGCAATCGGGCTTCTATGTACGTATGGGATAACATGATAAGTAGATAGACAGATCTTCACTTTGATCAGCAAGACTGATCCAAGGATCAGAAAATGCTAAGGCGCTTTATTCTCATTTACAGCGAACCTTTCTACAAGACATGGAAGCTTTGGCTAGCCGTTATGCTCGCATTCACATCAGATGCTGTTTGAACATCACAGTGATGTTTTGACCGAGCAATACTCTTTAGGACTCTCAAAGATCTGGGCTCGAGGTGTTTAAGGGGGTTTGCCCTCCAGAACTAGGCATAGGATGATAGGAAAACTTGCCTCTTACTCTGATCAGGCTTCGTCTCATCTCTCTTGTTCAACGATCAGGAGAGATGGGCTCTGGACACATGGAACAGCTCAGAACCAAAATGAGCGAAGTCTTGAGTAGGACGCCGGTGGGTTTTTATGAAATCTGTTTGCTGCGCTCTTTGGACCGTCCACAGAACCATGAAAGGAGGTCGGAAAGGCTTTGCAGGGGCTTCGAATTTTTGAGAAGGCATCGAGCTTGAGACGATAAAAATCATTTTCGAGACTGCTGATGGGCTGCAACCGGTGTAAGGAAGTAATGGATTGAATATCCATTAAGTCGGACTCGGCTAGCAGTTATGGACCACACCCTCTGGAGTTTTGACGGAGGTCGCGCCATGGGTGGTTCTAACTCTCGACTCGTACCAACAAGGAATATGTCAGCATTAAACAAGAGCTGAAGATATCATCTAAGGCAGTGAGCATCTTGACTGGCACAGTAAATGCGGTTGAGAAGCACTGAGCTTCCCCCATAAGAGCTAGCAATGATCAGATGAATAGAGTTGAGGGCGAACAAAATGTCTTTGGAAACGGTAAATCTGATCGCACACCAGATGTCATTTTTTAGAACGGGCACAAAAGGCGTGATTATCATCAGCCCGTACTCTCAACAGCACCACGGTCCACAACAAGGGTCTGACAGATTCCTGGATGAGTGTTAACCCAACTACCTAGCTGTGATGGTCGCTGTGGTCAGAGAGGGGTCAATAAGCAGATGATGCTCAGTACAGTTCATTTGTTATATCTGGCAGATCAAAGGTGCAATAAATGGTGAAGAATCGTTAGAGAGCTGCCAGGTGTGAGACCACCGGACGAGGGAGATGTCTCCCCACTGCTTCAGGCTTACGGATGGTCTTAGACCTTGTCATACGAGAGATCCTAAGGGGCTAGATTTACCCCTAAACAGACTCATGCGTCGAAGACTTTTGGGCACTGGAGAATGTTGGGCATCCTGATTCCTGAGTTCGGTCCGTTTAGTGACTCCAACCAACAAACTTTGATTACCGACGCTTGAGCAATGCGGACTGCACCATTACTGCTTGGGCCGAAAGTGAAGCGACGGGCGGGTGCTGAAGTATTGTGCCTAGTACAAAGCATAATTTTTAAGCATCACGATGAAGGACCTATCACAACTCCCCCGTCCTGGGTACTATCCCAATGTGTGTCAGCCACCATCATTTCAATGCCAGAATGGTCAATATCTATATGTATAGGCGAGCCGCTCTGAAAGAGCGCATGGCGAGGGCTCGCTCACTTGTTGTACATTTATTGTGACGGACTGGGATTATTTGGCTCCGATCCGCCGGCAAACATGACCAATACCGCACCGCATGCAGCAGACACCATGAAGAGCTCCGCTGGTCGACCTGTGGTACAAACAGCTGCTGCTACCGTGAAGATAAGGTTAAAAGCGCAGATCAGGGTAATTCTGCTCCAGAACGTCGATGCGCCATTCAAGAAACCTATTGCAAGTGTGATAAACACCGAGGTCGCAAATGCATAGAGTGCTCTTGACCACTTCAAGGCTATCACGGGAGAGTAAGCTTGGAAGGGGAAGGTAAGATGCTCGGAACTGGCGAGTTCAGGCACACTCACGCGTTGCTTTCGAGGTCTTCCCCAGACATTGTGGAGGAAATCTAGGGCAGGCCCACGTGCAATCCGAGTGAGAAGGTCGCTTTCTGTCGATGATGATATCGACGTCAAATCTTCTTGATTCTTCCTTTGGTAGATTTCATACTCATGGCCAGACATGAAGAAGTCCCCTTGGACGCCTATCTCCAGCTGGTTTTCCAGTTGGCGGAATTGATATTCATCTGCAGGTGGGAGGCGACAAATTTGTTGGAACTTCAGGAGCCTGTCATCTAGAAACAAATCAGAATCGAGTGGGGATATCCGTATTGTCAAAATTTCCCAAGTAGCTTACAGTACTCTCCCAATCGTTCGCTAATCTCACACCATGCACGCCATTGAGCACCTAATTCTGCGACATTAGTTTTATCGTTGTGAGCCCTCCAGAGAAGATCAAAATTAACATCAAATTCACGACGGCGGTCCGTGTTGTCCGTCGCGTAACGGTCTTGGTTTGCATAATCAGCCCAGACAGCAATCCGGTTTTGGAGCTCTGATTGTCGATAAAGTAGATCGAGGGCCGCAGCATTCCGGAATCTTCGAAAGATAGCAACCTCGGGAAAACCACCCATCAAGTTACCAAGAGCCTGGTAGCCCTTCAGCTTAGGGAACGGTCCTCCGACCGGGGGGCGACCTGGGTCCGGAGGTAGCTGCTGAGAATGTACTCGGGATGTTGACATGTTATTCCGGCTGATGCAAGCCAATTCATTTGCCTGTGTCAAAACTCCAAATGCTGTGGATTTTATTGAAGTAAGAATGTAGCAGAAACAACGCACGATCGCACGAACCGTACATGATTGGGCACAAAGAATGAAAAGCAACTACCTAAAGGAGGATATCGCGACCTTGTGGAAGGTTAAGTTGGCCAAAGAGCCTATAAGGAATGCTCGCTTGGTATCACCTAAAAGTGAAAGGTTGCGAGAGTCGAGATGACATGTAACACATGTTGCATGAACCGCTGGAGAAACCGAATCTTCAAGTCATTATAGCAAGTGATCACTGTGCTCTTGACCTTCCTAATTGGCGGGTTCGACCAGGCATTGGTTTCTATCAGTGTGCATGCCATGATGTGACTTGAACTATTGGAGTAAGCGTGGAGGTGTTCGTTTTCTTGCGCTGCATGATAAGGTTTCGCGCCGTCCCATACCGGCGCTTATCGAAGTCATATGTGTCATCACACTTGGCTAGTCCCCAGCTCAAAAGCCAGAGATTTAGAATGCTTCTGAAAAGCCGAGACTGCCAATTGACGGAGAGCGGCGGCAGTGGAGAGGATTGTGCTGACGTGAAAGCTAACACGGCCGCCAGACAAAATAAAAGTTTGTAAATTCTCCATGGTGATGCTCATGTATTGTCACTTGTGCGATTCAGATGGCAGAACTATTCTATCCTCAATGCTCATCTTCCGAACTTATTCAACCACATGGATTGACTTGACGTCCCACGATACTTTGGCTGGTTGATGTCTCCATGCTCGCCGACAGCGCCTCACGTGGCGTAGAGCTGTGGCACAATGAAGCCCCCACGTGATTTGAGACTTTTCCTCAGCAGCAAATAACGAGGATGTCATAGTGAGTGGCCGAATGGTATGCACAATATGATCACTATGGGGCTTGAATGCAAACCAGACTCGCTCGAGATATGTTGTTTACCGCAAAGTTGCAAGCAGAAGCGCTCTCCAAAGATGCTGTTGAAAATTGATGCAATGAGGTGCAAAATCTCGGCATCGGTGCGCCACGCACACTGCCGACGCGAACTCATCCGCGTGCCTCCTTTATTCTCTGGTTAATTAGCTACACCGCGAAGTTTTCTTCTTGGTAGAGCATGCATAAGCCATATCCTTGCTCTACCTTCATTCATTGTGTTCTCCTTGCTGCTTGATTCTCCAGCGCCCAAACACATTCCTGCCACACTGCGGTTGCAACTTGCAAGCTTCCCCTTGAGAACCCGTGCAGACCAGGCAATCGAACCAGGTCACATCCTCAAAACACGAAAGGTCATTTTTGTCCCTGAAAGCAAGGACGAGCTGGAATATGCAGCCTTTGATTCGCAAACGTAGATCGAGACCTCAAAAGCAGCGACGTGGCGTGAAAGGGGAAGATAACACGGACAACGGTATGAGATACGTTGGCAGGTCCTCCACCGCAGCCAGTGCAAGAGGCCGGGAAGGCCAAAGACATCAAGCCTCAAAATCCTTGCCTCGTGCAGTGCGTGTTGAAGAGACGACTTGTGTCACTGGTGGATCAAAATATTTGGGGACATGCGGCTATCCGATGCATTCCCAAGACATCTGTGAAGTCGAGGCGCTGGAGGATGCGCCGACCTTTTCTGGCCAACCGGCCGTACCTTGTACTGCAGCCATGCGCCGCTCGCACTATTTAGCACGACCGAATGCTTCACCATCATTGCCCGCAAGGTATGACGTGTCGAATCTTTCAACACAGACCCTGAGGGAGCAAGACAGAAACCCTCTGAAGCCATTCAAGCTCCTGATATGTGACAGAGATGGGTGTGGGTTTGACTTCACCGTAGCTATGCTTGACTTAGGGTCTGATAACTGTATCATTCCTGAACGAGTAGCTGTAAAGTGGGGCAGGAAAGGAAATCCCAAAGACTATAGAACTGTTCGAGCCGATCGAAGGAGGCGAATAAAAGCGATCAATGGTCAAGAAATGGACATGATCGGTATGCAGACCCTCATAGCAGTCATTCCAGGAACGAATCGGCCTTTCAAATTTGAGGCTGTGGTGGTTCCAAATGAGCAATTGAGTGAATATGAACTGGTTCTGGGACATGATACCTTGCTGCAGAATGGCTTGTTGTCTGCCTATTATAAGCAAGCCACTGCGAATGGCAAGGTTGTGGATGCCTGGCACTAATGAGGAAACACTCACACGTGAACCCGTGCCGTTTTGGCGATTGAAGGTGGGTGGCCATTGCGCGAACTAATCATGCAAGAGGGGTAGTATAACGAGGGTTGCCCTCGGGTGGACGACGCGCTACGTCTAAACCACGAATTGGTGAGTTGACCGGTGAAATAAAGTGGGAAGCAGGTCGCAGAAACGGTTGCTCACCGGATTGTCAATGAGCCTTTCAGGGATCGCGCCTCCTGATGGGTGCTCTGCTGCCTGATGCTAGAAGCTGCTATGTCTTTTACAGACTATCAGAGGCTCACCGCTCCTGTGTTCAGTTCTTGCTCAGCTTGGCTGCCCAGGGACTGCCTTTAGAGGATGCCAACGAAGGCACTGGACCATCAGATGACTTGTCCTGCACATGGGTCAGTCGGATGAACATGAGGCTGGTCGGAACAGCGGCTGGCATTGTGCAATTGAAGCAGGCGGTGCATATATGAAGGGGTTTCTGATCAGCTCTCTACACCTTGTTTCCTTCACAGTATGCTTGTACATCCAGACTGTTTTCAAGTCAGTAGAAGTTGCTTTCTTGCTTGAAAGCATCAGGCAAAATGAAGATCATTGCTCGAATATTGGACACAGAGGGCATCTACGAAATGCCTGTGCCTCTTATTTTCCTGTCTCTTTCTCTCGACGTTGATGGAACCGAGGCTGCCTTTACTATACGCAAGCGTCGAGACGCCATATGCAATCGAATAAGTCCATCTGGGCTGCGAAAGTTCAAGGGACAAGGCCTCACTCAACCAGTTGAAGGACGTATTATCGAAATTGTTGTGAACCCGGACGGTTTCTTCGTACCCTTCCGCACACAGCTGACGGTCACCAATGGCTGCAAGGGCGATGTCGAGCTCAAGAGTGAAGATTTCAGAGAGATTCATCGTATGCTCGCAAAGCCGCCTTTCTCCAAAGCATGCATGCTCCGCTCGGCTCTGCCCGAGATCCCCAGTAAGTTAAAAGAAGCCATACTGTCCTCACCAACTAGTCAGCTGAATACGAACAGAAGCAGAACGAGAGCAGGCACGACGTAGAAAGGAGGAACGGGTTCCGGACGAGAAACAGGAATTCAAAGTGAAAAATGAGCCGCTTGAGAAGGAGAGACTGGAGGCAGAGAAGAAAAGAAGAGGCCAACAACCCAGTTGACCATTGGGGGCTCATCACTCCTGAATGTGGAGTGGGACCATTGACTCTGGGCATTGACTGCACTGGCACTGGTTACAGACATACCCACTTTTACGTGTCATTTAACGATCGCGCCTGCGCATGATTTTTGCTACTCATATCACTTGAAAAATATATTATATTCGCGCAACATCGGGATTGGATACCTAGAAATTTCTGTTGGAGCCTCTGTATACAAGTTCGTTAGCTGTAGTCCAGAGCATCTCGTTTAGTTCAACGCCTCCCTTTAATTGTTCGCAATCCACGGATTCATGATCCAAGTCAGGTGGAATAATTTCAAGTACAGTCTAATTCAATCACTAGAGCAACTGCCTGAACGGTCGTTTGATGGGAATGGGTTGTTGAAAGCCGCAAGCGTCACGCATGGTGGCGAAGATCAGTACCAGGGTCTCCACAAAGTGAGGCAATGACCTATTTCAATATAATCAGGGTCGATCAGAAAGAACGTAAGAGGCGAGCCACGCGCTACGGCGCAAACTGGATTGGCGTATGCTGCATGATAGTTCTCTTTTGCATAGAGAAACCAGCATTTCTCACTCCTGCGGAGATTTCGCTCCCCAACACCCAAGTAATCTTATGGCCCTGACCAGGAACTGGCCGAGGAGGAGCATCTTAACCTCTGATCCGTGAGAATTGAGTTGAGCGGCGGGAGATTGAGAACGCGCGACGGATCAGCAGAGCAAAAGACAGTTCCACATTGAGGTTAGGGCAAATTCGCGTTGCTTTTTGAGGCAGAAAAGTGAGGATTTATGGCTTGCTTTGCATTTGGTTTGCTCTTCACCAGATGTACGATGTCGAATTAGGCTCAGCAGACACTCCCGGCAATGCTAGTCTGAATTTCATCCGCGTTTTTACATTAAAATGTCCCTATCGAGTCATCATTCACAAAACAATCGTAAGCGCTGTCAACAAAGCCAAAGCTCAGACTCAGGCAATAGCGGGAGGTAGGTGCGAGAGGAGGAGCGTAGAGGACGGCTATAGTGACAAAAGTAAGCACAGCCAGAGCGCGATAGCGGTGCCGTTCGTCGCAACTGTTTCAATTGTTCTCTTGCTGGTTTGGAGGAACACCGACGCCCAAAACATTCAAAACGTGTTTCGCGGCGCAATAGTTAGCTGGAGGTTTGCCACATGCCGGTTGAGGGTTGGAAATGCCCCTGCGTCGTCTTCAAAAGAAGAAGACCAGCACCAAGTCGGGCGATGCTGTTCACCTATCGGGTGACCCACGTTTGCAACAGTTTGCAAATTTATTGTGTATTCAAGGAAGCTCAAAGGGTAAACCGGCAAGAACAGCGCAGCTGAGGAGGAGTTCCTTTTTCCTCCAATCATTGAGGTCCTTCGCGCAGACAGTCACGTCAACTAGCAGTCTCCTTTTCCAGCGTCGAGGAGCGTCCATTCAATAGCCCACTGGTGTGTAACCTTAATTCGGATTTCGACCAATAACGTCTTATGAAGTGGAGATTGTCCAATTGCAGTGCTCTGCACAAAAATGTAAATACCAGTAAGGTTCACCGTTACATTGGCCGGCATGCCAGATGCAACCAGAAAGCCTTACTTGCAGAAAATGACGGCTTGTTCGTTGTCTCCAAAGCGGATTTGCGCGTGCTCAGGCGAGACATTGTACCTCGAACTGGTCGATATTCCACTGCCGGTTGTGCCGGTTGAACAAGGTAGGGTAAAGGTACCAACTCTGCATAGGTGGGTCGATTACGGGCGACCAGAGAGCCAATCAAGTGGCAAGATAACATGAAAACAAAGTCCCTCTGCAAAGAGAGCTGTTGAGTTTCTCTGTCAAAATGTGTTCAAACGGAAGTTCAGCCGTCCAGAAAACGTCAAGAAATCGTCTCTTACTTCAGTACGACAATGAGAAAGACGAGGACGACGATCAACACAATGATGGTTGTCATTCCCCAGTTGGCTCTGGCTTTCTCGCTCACACCTTTCAAACGTCGCTTTGCGCCATCTAGTCTGGACTGGTGCCTGTCGACGCCTCTGTCCACTTCGTCTAGCAGAGCAATTTGCCCTTCAAGTTCATCCGAAATCTGCATGCCCAAATAACGCTGACGTCCAATACTTTCTCCCAATCGGTCGAGCTGGTCGTCTTGATCTTGCATAACTTGCTGGTGGTATTCATGTATCTGTTGGTTTGACATCTCCGCTGTTGGGTCGGGCGCTTCCTCGTCGCGGTAGCGGTCTTGAAACAAAGCTGTTCTGTTTGCCTCATCTGCCTCATCTAGCGACTCATTGGATGGGTTGTCTCTAAATCTAACGTTTTTCCCATACTTCTTTGACTGATCCAAGCTCGACCTCGACTGTGCATGTGCAAAGTCACTCCTCAAACTCGGGTTGTTTGGTTGAGATAGTGTAGCTTCTGCTGTCGTTGATGCTTCCCCATGGAACTGCTTAAACAGGTCGTTATATTGCGATCTGAGATCTGCTATCGAATCATCATTCGCAGACTTCGATTCAAGTGTCTCGAGGCTCTCTCGAAAGGACTCAAGGGAGCGAGATATATTGGAATCTTGCGCAGGATTTGGTTCAATGTTCAGCGACTGCGCTCGCTGACGTTCGAGCAAAGATAACTTGATGTGATCTGCTAGCAACAACAATTGGGAAGAATTTGACATGGTGGTTCAGAGGAACCTCGTAGTATTTGGATGACTGCACTTTCGTTTATGGTTTGCTTATCAGACTCGATTGGCACACGTTGACTCGGCTCATAGAGTAGCTCGTCCGGGTTCTAGTCGTCTCAAAGGCTTATCACTGAGCGTCGTTGACGCTATTGTTCTCAGATGCTGCTGACTTTCCGATCGTAAGCACCCATTGACGACGCAACTGCGGATGACAATAGGCATGCTCGGCACCCTCCGGGCTTCCGATATATTATTTGCTGTGTTTGCTATTAATATTCAGTGGCTCGAGTGGCAACAGTCGGAGAAGGGGCATCCCTGCCACCCCTCCATGTTCCGCAGTTTCTGTCCCTAAACAAACTGGGACAGTCACCTAACACCATCACTGGTAGACACAACCATCGACCGATTCACACATGGCTTGATATTCTACTAGGCCATTCGATCGTTCTCGAGACGCGCTCCTGAAGGGAGGGCGATTTGCAACTACAAAAGACGCCGGACGCGATTTTCGCAAAATGTCAGATGCGCACGATTCCGAGCTTTTCTCATTAGACCATCAACATTATGTGAGAAGCGATGAAAACATATCAAGCCCGTTCGACACACTATGGACCGAGTTTGCAAGGAGCCGTCATCCTAGATTGTCACCACCTCGGACTCCAGTTCGTGTTGACATGCAGCGCACACCAAGCGCTGGCCGTGTGTCTGAGTCCTCGAAGCTTACTGTCGAGCTTCGAAGCCTCGAATATGCCCTAGAGTATGACTCGAACTTGATGTGCCCAATTTGCCACGTACCTTTCATTGATCCTGTTGTGCTCGACTGTGACCACACCTTCTGCAGAGAATGCTTTGAGGAATACAGGAATGGTGGCCCAAGCACGGACCGGTCCAAGTGCCCAACTTGCAGATCGTATCATCTCGGTGGTTCGAGGAAAGCTTCCAGGCTGATCAAGAACATGTGCAATGATATCAAAGTTCGATGCCCGAACAGTGAGTGTGAGTCCGTCGTACCTCGAGGCTGTGTTGAACAGCATGTCACCAAGGAATGCCGGGAACAGCTATTGCCATGTCCGGATATGAAATGTTTGAAGCAAACCAAGAGAAAGAATTTTGTCCCCGAGCAGTGCATACATAAATCTCACATCGAGTGTGAGTGTGGCGCCAGCATTCGATTAGGACGAGGGGGGTGGATAAAGCACAAAGACGAAGATTGCCCGGACCCCGGCTCTGTCGCTCAGGGTGCCACCGAGGCAGCCACACCCGTTGGGACCCAAGTCGGAACACCATTTGAATGTCCGGGAGCTAGTTACGGATGTAGCGAAAACCCCAGTCACGAGGACCTCGATGCGCACATTGAGTCTTGCCCTCTAGCACGTCTGGCACCATATCTAAAGAAACAAGAATCCATGCTTCAGGCTTTGCAAGACCAATTGACAATGGCTAAAATTCGCAATGAAATTCTCGAGACTGGGTTCGACCGCCTCAACGACCTGATCACTCACACCCTCCAACCAAGACTCGAAAGCCTCATCTCCGAACATGACCACGGGCCGGAGCACGACACAACTTCCGCATCAGATATCGAAGAGATACCCCGAGATCTCTCCGTTCTGCCTGCACATCTGCGCGAACTCACACCTTCACCCGCCAACGGTTTGCCTGAACCAGCTCTAGACATCCTCAACACGAACATTCACCCTCGCCTCTGCGCGCTTGAGACGCACATTGGCACCCTCGAATCCCAGTTCACAGACCTCGACGCCCGACACAACATGGCTCTAATGAACGAAACTCTTCGCATCAGGGAGGAGCTCGCCCATATCAATGGCGCTATGTACAGCACACGGGCACAAGTTCAATGGTTAGTGAATCGGGAACGGATTCTAGGTCAGAGAGAAGCCATAGCTGCTGGATCGAGGGGTCGGATGGGAGCACCTGGTACGGCTGGTCCCCATACAAATCCTTCTCCTGCGTTTGTCGCAGCTGGAGGAACAAACTCGAGAAATGCAGGTTCCGGCGGAGGGGAAACCTCGAACACGCAGGAGCCTCCCAACAAAGCCCAAGGGATGGATCCTGGCGTCAATGTTCAGAGACCCTCGATAGACAGAAATCTTACGTCAGCTTGGTCAATCTCCCAATCTGGCGTCAGCGGAGCTAGCGGACCAAGCAGTACGGCTACAAGTCCCATGTTTCATGCAGTCGGGCCGTCTCTCAGAAGAGCCAGTGGAGGGAGCAGTCAGGAGAGGGTGAAATTGTGAGTTTTCCACGTTACCTGTCAAGGTACGAGTATACAAACGAGGCTGAAGGCATACTTGTAGTATTCTCCTATAGAAAAATGGTGTAAAATCTTTCAATCGCCCGAGATTCAAAGCAAGACGCTTTGATTCTACTCTATCATTTTCATGAACTGACTCTAGCTCACTTTTTGGCGTATCTTAAAGCACTCCCATGCTGAAGGTGAAAGAAGTCAACAATACGACCGCATCTGCTAATCACGCGGATGCGTCATCGCACCACGGCTCCCTTTAGTGTTTTGACCGTGCAAGGTCCCTTACCGTCGACTACTAGATTGCCTTGCTCCGCACCGTCAACTTGATCGCACTGAACGGCATCGAAAGCAACAATCAGGTCTTCGCTCGTGTAGAAACCGGGCTGAATAGCTTCCCACTGCTTCTTCTTTGGATTGAGCTGCTTCTCTGGACCCTTTCCATCGCCGTACGGCCAGCCTTCGAAGTAGACCTTGTCGCCCGCCTCGGCCGTCTCCGGCGGCTGGACCAGCTCGAGCACTCGATCGGGAGCGTGAGGATCCGCGCCTTCTGGCTGTTTGGGCGAAGCTGCAAGCACCATGGCGGCGGATTTGATGCTGCGCATGTTCACCGGTTTCAAATTGGCGACGACGATCACTTTTCGATTCTGCATCTCTTCCAGTGGGATCAGGCCGTTCAGCCCGGAGCAGACGGTTCGGACAACCTTGCCGGTTTGTTCGTCGATCTGAGTGTGTTCTGTTCCCTCGACATCGCCCATGGCAATGGTGGACACGTACAGTGAGTCGGCATTGGGGTGTGCTATTGCTCGAAGGATATGACCCACCCGCAGATCTATGAGCGCTGGGGACGTCGGAGCTGCTGGAGCTGCTGCCTTTGGTGGTTTGGGTTGTTTGGGTGTCTTCTCTTTCTTTGCCTTGGCGCTTGAGGGTGCCATTGGGTTGTCCTTTGACGGTGCGGCCGCGCCAGTGTTTTCTTTGAGATTTTCAGCAATCTGTCTATTCAGGGCCGCAGCATTTGGCTTGGCCACTACCGGGCTTGTAGGATTCTCTTCAGATGGTGCTGCGCCCCCGGTGTTTTCTTTCACGTTTTCTGCCATCTCTTCATTTAGTGCTGCTGCTTTAGAGGCGGAAGTCATTGTTGACGCTGGCCGTGTGGATTGTGGTTTGGTCAGGCCTACAACAAGAGGTCTATGCTGCGCGCCACCAACAGGTATTTTGGTCGACGGTGTCGGAGAATCCGAGTTCGTCATACCACTTTTTGGGAGATAACTCGAGCGTAGACTGTTAAAGGTTGTCTTGACAGTAACGTTCACGCACCGATATCCCGCCTGAGTATTGGAGGCTACTTCTCGTAGACGGGTATCACTAAAGATCTGCCTATGCTCCGGCTCAAGAAGGATCCTACCGTTGACCTGCTCTTTAGGTAGCTGGGAGAAGTCTTTTAGCCTCTGACCGAGAGCCAGGAGCCACGAGTCTGTGTGACCTTGAATTCCGCAAAGACTTTGGACCAATGTGACACCTTCTGGAACCTTGGTGGGGTTTTGGGCGCGCCGAAGACAATGAATCTCCAGTGGCTCAGCTTTGAGTGCAGATAATTTTGTCCAACGACTTGATTCTCGTCTAGAAAAGCTTCGTTGCCTTTTGCTGATCTTTGAGGTGCTCAGTCTTCGGTCAACTCTGCGATGACCTGTAGCAGTATGTGGATGAAAAGCGTCGAGCTTTGGAAAATGAGATGGTTGAAAATCTGTCGAAATAATAAATGCAGACACCTGTGCGTCATCGGCGGCCGTTTGGATGCTCCTCGGCCGACTTGCCTCTGTCAACTGTGAAGCCCGAACTTGCTCGGGGAAGGACTCAAGCGGGTGAAGCTGGCAAAACTGGTGGCACGCAAGCCGGGTTGTAGGCATGCTTCTAAACAAGTACCGATCTTGCTTCTGGGGCTGATTTCTTTGTTGAGTTCGAAGCGTCGAAAGCTTTAACTGAGGAATGCTTGAGGCAGTCTCAGATCCGGGTGCTTGAACCCAACTGCAGCCCAGTTTCACATGTGAGCATGATGTAGCACATCTCTTTTGAATACTATTTTTGAATAGCGAGCGACATTTTGCCATTGCCTCAACAGACGAAGGGGTGCAAATTAAGATGCAGCAACCAGCTCGGTTGACGGTTGCTGCCGAACCCCTGAACAAGTAAATAGTTACCGGCACGCGAGAAGCAATAATGCTTTTGGCGATATGTTTGAACGCTTGCGTGACAATAACGCTGGAGACGCACAAGAAACACCAACAACCGGCAAAGCTGGAGAGGTCAGATTGCGAGGTCGTCGCCTGCTCCCTACACATCTAGGTAGGAAAAGATAGGGTTCAGAAGGCTTGTACTCCAAACGCTAGGCGAGAGAAAGGTTCCGTCGAGCGGAAAGTTTTCGAAGACATCAAGATCATATTTAGAGACAACCTGTCTAATATTCTGAGGACCTTGGTCTTCATCATGCTTTGTCATCTATCGTGAATGCAGTGCTTTTGCAATTTCTATGGCCGTTCAATGGTATGCTTGACCACTGCGAGATAATTGTTTTCTATTCCCAACATCATAACGCCAAGGCTATGCTAACGACAAAGGAGGACTACGAGTGCGGTGCAAACCCCAAAGACGGTGTTGTTGCTTCAAATACGACAAAGTTGGACTTGAAAAATACGTCACCGTAAATTGAGAACGGAATACCTCCAGTAGATTGCATACCACCGAAGCAGACTGGAGCGAGTTAGTGCTTGCTTGAGATATCTTCACACGGCATACTTACAATCTTCCCCGGTGGTGGTGTCTGTTCCAACCTCTGCAAAATTGAAGTTCGCACCAGCGACATTTGCCATCTTGTCACCAACAGCTATTTGGAGATCTGGCAGCTGGGCGTTGCACGGAAAGATAACACCTCCAACTTGTTCATTCAAGGTAGCACCTTGGACTTGGTCCCAGTAGGCTGTCAACAAGTCATCCGTGACGAGCATAAGAGACGTTCCAGTGTCGGCAATTGCTCTACCGCCCTGAATCTGGACCGCCTGATTGCCAATGTTGGCACTGGCAGACTCAAACTCCCAGAAGCCTTGCGATGAGTCGACAGGTATGACATTTAGCTCGCCAGTGAACGAGCTTGTGTCAATGCTGCCAAATTCATAGGAGCCACCAGAGCCACTTCTCAGAGCAGCTGTGAACACAGGTTGGGAGAGCTGCGACACGACGTTATCAAAAAACGTCTTCTGTTGTGTGGGTAGGATCGTGTTCAACTTGCTGAAAGCCAATCCGACCAAGCCATTCGAGGCGCTGTCCACAACGAATGATTCAGAAACTTCGTCTGGAACACCAATAGCTTGAGTATTAACAGTAGAACCACCCACGTCGAATGTGTCGGTACCCACAGGACCTGAAGCGGTAGACCCATCGCCATAAGAAATGTTGAAGCTTGCACCTTCAAGAAGCTGGAACGTGGATGATTTAGAGGGGTCGAATACAGTATGTCCTTGTTGAGATTGCGTTGGTAATCCGGTATTGAAAACCCATCTGCTCACATTAGTCGAGCCAAACATAAAACCATGAATGAAGTCTCACGTGTCTGACGATCCACTGTCAAAGTTTACAATAAGTTCCTGACCTCCGATCTTAACAGGAGAAAGGAATTGAGCGTCGTTCTGCGTTCCGACGGCGGGCGTTTCACCGTTTTCGTTAATGTTGCTTGAATTCGCTACTGCCGAGCTGATCTTTTTGGCAACGTCGCCACTCGGTTTGACATTGATGTCGTCGAAACCGAAATCAAGGTCCCTCTTCCGCAAGGTAGAAGGGCCATCCGAAGGAGCTTTAACCCCGAATTTGGCGTAGGCGCGCTGGAGCGCTTTAGGACCGTTGGGTACGTAATTCTTGACTTCAATTCGAGGGACTTTGAAAGAGCGTTTTTTGATAGATCGAGAGCTGATCGGTGTCGCCAAGGTTGATGCGATAAGTAGTGTAAAGATAATCGTAATGATATGTTTGGTCATGTTAAGCAATGGTAGACTTCAAAGAAGGTTGTTCCGGACGCTGACTTTTCGAGGATGGTGAGGGGATTTTCAACCAGGAAATATCCACCTTTGCAAGTTAAACAGAGAGAAAGGATGACACAGACATCCAGTGCCGTGAATGAGTGAGAAGCAAACAACAGAGAGGGACGGTGTTGAGCGGAAGGGAGAGACAAGAGGCGATGCCGATGTTATACAAGAGAGCCAGCCGAGGGCTCCTCCGACACGGGAGATCCATATGGTCATATGTTGCTTGACAACTAGGCCTTCCAAGAGCTTGGCGGTCGAGAAGAGGCGTTCAGAGTGACAGCCTCGCAAGTGGGCTGAGGAATACGCCACTGCTGTCGCATGTTGTTCATCTTTGCTGTTGCTTTACCGATTTGATGAGACTGTGGGCATGCGAAAAGAACTTTTCAAGCCGTTTCAGGTCTAGCATCACCCACAAGGAAGCAGAACGGGAACGGTTTTCAGCCAAAGCGCCGACACAGTGGAGTGACAGAGAAGCAGAAGACAGGAGACAGCGAGACATCAAAACGCAAATGGATTAGTGGTGGACGAATGAAAGACCGATTTCCAGAACAGCATCCAGGAGATGAAACCAAGCAAAGGGTACCCAGAGTTTCATCTTCGACAAGGCTGCGACGCTATCCACTGAGCCCTAAGCCATCCGAGCCATCCACAGCCATAGCCGACTTGGCACTAGCTCCTATACGCCAAAAGTAAGCCCCTGAAAAGGCGGAATTCTTGAGAGGCTCTTCTATCAGACACACTTTGCTGTGGTTGATTGTGATATTACGAGATACTCGCTGAATCATTGCGAAGGTGTATAATATAGCTGTCGGACTTGTTGCGCCGTGAATGATCTACGCAGATGACAGCCGTGTGACACGGCTGAGCAACGAGACGTTCCACCGCGTGATATGGCGGCTCTGAGCGAAACAATGATGTCAATGTTGTCGGCGCTGCAAACGTGCTCCGTGTCATGTACACATGGAGCGGGGCTGCCAATGCTGACGGCTTGAACCTGTTCCAGTGCACAACGCGGCAAATGTTTACCATGGCCGCGTTCCTGGGTGGCCTGGTAACGTGTCATATTCCAATATACCATAACGAGCCAACGAACCCTTTCAAACGAGCTCTTCGGGACGGATGGTGTCAGGGGTTTCACCCAACAAGCTCCCGACGGTTCTGACAACTTGGCGAAGTGCTTCGCAGGCTGGACTGTTGGGAAAACTGTCCATGAAGCTCTCCCCGTAGTCACACGCCATACCGATTCTAGGGTCAAGAGGCACAGCTCCTAAAAACGGGATGTCTAAATCCTTGCAAAGCTGCTGTCCTCCACCAGTCGTGGCCCTGAAAATTTGAGATTTGTGCGTGCATTTAGGGCACACAAAGCCAGACATGTTCTCGACGAGACCAATAATTTTGATGCCTGCCTTGTTGCAGAAATCGATTTCTTTACGCACATCGAGCAGGGAGACCTCTTGCGGTGTTGTCACGACCACTGCACCGTCTACGCCCGACTCTTTAAGGAACGAACTTACAGACAAATGCTCATCTGAAGTCCCGGGAGGAGTATCCACAATTAGATAGTCAAGCTCACCCCATTCAACGTCTTTCAAGAATTGCTTGATTAGGCCATTCTTCTTGGGGCCTCTCCAAATAACAGCGTCGTCTCGATTCGGCAGCATGAATTGTACACTCATAACGCCAAGGTTGTCCGCGACCCATACGGGACTCCAGCCCGCGTTACTCACATGAATGGTTTCACCTTCAACACCCATCATTTTCGGAATAGAAGGGCCGCATATGTCGGTGTCCATGATCGCAACAGTCGAGTCGGGATTGGCAGCAAATGCATGTGCTAGCAGAGCCGAGAACGTTGACTTTCCCACCCCTCCTTTTCCGGAAAGAACTAATATTTTATGTTTGACATCAGCGAGGCGTTCTGTTATGATTGGGATGTCAGGGTCAGGACCCTTCGGGGTAGACTGGCACACTTGCTGGTTGGGACAGCCTGCGCAGGCATCACCACGACCAGCTTGCTCGGATTCCGGGCCAGGGCAGTGCTCTATGACCATGTTAATCACAAATAGCCCAAAGATTCTTGTAAAAATGGCACCTACCTGGCTCTGGAGCAATAAGCTTGGGCGCGGTTTTGAGAGGTGCTTCCAGCGCTCGGTCAAAGGATTCGATTGATCGTTCTTCAAGGTACGGCGCCATCGTAGAGCATCAGATGTTCCGGTGTGGCGATCCAATTCTGTGCTCTGCGCCTACGCAGCCTCTTCATGTTAGAGGAGGAAATAAGTTGGTTGTGTGGCAGAAGCAGCGAATGGTGCCAGTATGGATTGGTAAGAATCACAGATTGGGTCTGTCTGCGTGTGGGCCGAATTCGGCTCAGGGCCTAGGCCCGGTGCGGGTATGAGGTCATTCGACGTCGGTACGACTCTGGCGTAGGCCCCTCGGAGAAGCAAAAATTCAGCAACTAATATTATTTGTTGACACCACATGTGCGGCACGTGCAGGCGTGCCAATGGCTCATATTACACCACTCAGCTACGACTTCGACTCAAACTGGTAAATATACCTGCTGTCTCCTTGACTTATTAAATAGGTACCCAGTACTCATCTACAGTGCCAAGTGGGCCACAAACGAGCAAATACAAGGCCGTGCTTGAAAATCAGCTAACACTCGCCGACTGCCACGCTGGATTGCAATCTTTCCTTGCTACATGAGCTCGAATACTTTTTAAGCGTCGCAGATTCCATGACGAATGTGCAGGCTCTGTCGTTCTTTCAACCTGGCATGTTAAGACTCGCTGCAGCATTTTTCACGTACTCTTGAGGTGGCAGAGCGCTCACGTTGTACGATGCCGATTGCAGACTTGGGCGATACTGATGCTCTGCGTCAGCGCAATGTACCCATACACGCCAACTCAGCTGAGGATGCCCGAGAGGCAGTCTTGACTCTAAACACGCTCGAGGAGAAGACAGAGAAAGCTGATGCTGACAGGAAGACCTTCGGAAGGACCCCGAACGGCACAGGTAAGCTACCCTATGATCGAGTACTCCGCCCGCAAAGGCACTGCAGCTGACCTTGATAGTCTTCGTTGTTCCACAGACCCGGGACATGGTCTCTCAACTGCTGTCTCCGTCAGAACCAAAAAGCATCTCGGACATATTCTTACTCTCTGTTCATGCCTGCATGATATGCCTCTGGATCCTTGTGCCCAGGGTTAGCCAAATCCCCGTCCTCGGAACACTCTTCGTCTTTTGGAGGCTTGCCTATAACCTTGGCATAGGCTGGGTGCTCCAAAAACAGTCGACACAGCAGACTTTGACCAGATGGGCAAGGAAATCGACGCTATTCGGCAAAAAGGAGGATACCAACCACCCCCGGGTACGAGAATTCATCAAGAGGGAGCTCGAGAGCCAAGCAGCTCGAGACTATTCATTCGACACCGCCCCTCTGGAGTTCAGTGCCTGGCTTGTCTTCCGGCGACTAGTCGATTTAATTCTTTCGTGCGATTTTACATCCTACCTATTATTTGCTTTGAGTTGTTGGAGTAGACCCGCCGGCGAAGCAACCTTGGTCTCTATCCTTCGCTGGGCTGCGGGAGCAATTCTCATCTCATTTAGTGTTTGGGTCAAGGTCGATGCCCACCGAGTCGTTAAAGATTTTGCATGGTACTGGGGTGATGTCTGGTTCTTGATTGATCAGAACTTGACATTCGATGGCGTGTTTGAGATGGCACCACACCCTATGTACAGCATAGGGTACATTTGGTACGCAGGAGTAGCGGTGTTGACTGCAAGCAACAAGGTGGTTTTCATGTCCATGTTCGCATGGCTAGCGCAGTGCGCTTTTCTTGTCTTTGTCGAAAACCCTCACATCGAGAGGACCTATAATATACCTCCGCCGCGGCAGCAAGCATTCGAGCCTCTTCGCAACGCCTCTAGCCGGCCAAACACGCCTCGAACAGACTCCAGTGCAATACCGCCGGGTCCTGGCATCAACAGACCGTCTGATACCCATACAACACTGAGTCTCGACCTTTATCGAGTTACCGATACCTCTACCATACTGATCCAGATCTTGATGTTTTTATTGACGCTAGTCACCCCTAAAACAAGCCTCTACCAAGCCCTCTTTGTTGCCAGTGCTGTTGTTTGCCGGATGTGGTACTCTATAGGCATTGGATACCTTCTCAATCGTCAATCTACCAAGAAAAAGTGGACTCGACACTTCCTCAAGCATGGTGAAAGCACAGGTGAGGCATGGCGGCAATGGAAAGGCACCTATCATATGAGTATGATCATGTGTTATGCGACATTCGCGGCAGCTGCCTGGAAGAGTTATAACCCGCCTCCCACTTGGGAAGACGGCGTCATTATTTTGAAGCACACTATCGGCTTCTGCTTGATCGCGCTTCAGATCTGGGTGGCGATCAGTATATATGATCAACTCGGTGAATTTGGTTGGTTTTTTGGAGACTTTTTCTGGGATTTCGCACCCCGGCTAACTTATGGTGGAATCTATCGGTTCCTGAACAATCCTGAACGAGTCTTAGGAATTGCGGGAGTGTGGGGCACCGTGCTGATCACCAACTCTCGCGCAATGCTCTGCTTGGCTATCATTAGTCACGTCTTGACGCTCCTCCACATCGAATTGGTCGAGCGGAGGCATATGGTCAAGCTGTACGGACGACATATTCGCCAAGACTCGGGACTTGTTCGAAGTCTCAAACGTTCTCTCCCACCACCTTTGCGCGACTGGCAAGATACCCTCGATGTCAAACTTGGAGAAGTCCTTGATAAGATAGAGGATTTCCTAGATGCCGCAAAGCCACAGCTAGAAGCAGGTTTCACCAACGTTGTGGGGCCAACCAAGGACTTGTTGTCAAAGTATCCCACGAGGATGAGAGCCCCAAGCATGGACCCGGAAGTAACAGGTTTGCATCTTGATGATTATTCCCTCGAGATTGAAGGTGATGAGGTCAGAGCCAATTTGAATGATACTGATTCAATCCTGCAACTCGAGTACGGAAGCCCGATCAAGGTCAAATGGACGGCACCACTGGGTCATAACAAGCGTGACTGGATTGGTTTGTACTCCCTGGCATCCCGAAACCAGTCACGAGAAATCACAGATGTGTCCTCCCAAGGTCGATGGATTGCGACGAATTTGGGAGAGTACGATGACCTAACTTCGGAACTGGGCCTCGTCACCACCGACGTCCGAGTTGTAAAGAACCAGAATGGACGAGAGGTGGAAGTTATGTCAGGAGAAATGCTCTTCGCAGGAGACAAGCTATGGTGGGAGCAAGGTGTCTTTGAATTTCGTTACCATCACAACGGCAAGCATAATGTTATGGCAATCTCTCAACCATTCGAAGTCCAGATCCCCCGATTTACCGACGACGATCTCGAGCTCCCGGAAACCTTAGAAGGAGATTCGATCAGCGCGCGGAACGAAATTTTGGTCCGACATGCAATCGAGAAGGCCCTGTTACCAGTTGTGCGAAACTGCTTTGACAGGGACAAAGATATTGCACCCAGTACACCTCAGGAAGCCTTTGGCAGTCTCGTAGAACGAGATGGGAAGTACGCCCGCCGGGCTGTATATGCCATTCACCGCATGTTTGGAATTGAATTTGCACCTCAGGTTGTGAAAGCTGATGGGCAAGTTTCTAATCTCGCGTGGCGGATTCTAGAAGCTGAAAGGGTTCTTCAGCCATACAGCATGTCGAAGTCAAGGGGAACTTCAACGCCGGTTGAGCAGGACTAAGAAATTCCTATAGTTACTCTGAGATCGTAGACTGGATAGATAAAACTGTGACACTCCAAGAAGCAAGCTATATCTATGCTACCTGGCAGTACCTACTACTCCACACCACGAGCCTGACTGCATGGACACATCACGCGACTCGTTAGTTTGACACCGAGGTTTTTCCGACCAATTCCCCATCGTAGTTATGGGCATCAACCTGTGAGGCAGCGCAATTTGCGGGTAAACTACTGTTGCTAGCAGTAAGCTTTGATGCTGTGGATGCTCGTACCGTTGTCTCTGCTCACTGATCGGGGAGTCGTGCCATTGTCTTATTCCCTTTTCAGAACCTGATGCGAAGAGAGGTGCTACCTTGTGCAATGCTATGACAATATATGGATTTCTTGCCTCTGGGGCGAGAGTTACATTTATACACTTAAGTCATCTCCCGTCTTTGTACTTTGAAATCCCCTCTGCCTAGAACGCTTTCGCATACATATCTGACACCTGACACCTGACACCTGATACCTGATACCTGATACCTGATACCTGATACCTGATACCTGATACCTGATACCTTATCAATACAGTTATAGGCAAAGTCCACCCTAGGTACGAGAAGGTGAAAGCTGCTTTCTATGTGCTGAGATGGTCCTGAGACAAAAGTCCCTGCCCAACAACAATGATGGAGACGCCGTGGAAATGGTCATGGAATCGCAAAGTTACCCACAATGCATAAATAAAACCACACCAGGACACTCGCACAAATCGCTGCCAGATGACACCGCTAGGAGTGTCTCGAATACTCGAGACGACGTTGCCATCACAACGTTGCCTCAACCGGCTACAGCCCACCCCATATCTCAACTTCAGCGATGGAACAAACCAAAGATTAATATGTTCCGAGTGCTGGCTACTTTCTGGGACTTCATGATTCTTGGCGCCAACGACGCAGCGTATGGCGCCTTACTCCCATATCTTGAAGCCTATTACGGAATTGACTATATCACTGTCAGCCTTATTTTCCTTTCACCAATTGTTGGCTATACTGCAAGTGCTCTCACAAATAATGTGGTTCATGTAAAACTTGGTCAACGCGGTGTCTCGGCAATATTGAGCATAGCACATTTGGTCGCTTATGTTATTGTCGCTCTCCATCCGCCTTATCCAGCTCTGGTGGTGGTGTTCATGCTAGCAGGCTATGGCAGTGGTCTTGGTGATTCTGCTTGGAACGCGTGGATCGGTGACATGGCCAATGCCAATGAGCTTCTTGGGTTTCTTCATGCGATGTATGGCATTGGTGCCCTCCTTTCACCGCTCGTCGCAACGTCGCTCATCACTAAAGCTGGATGGAAATGGTATGAATTCTATTATTTCATGGTAGGCGCATCTTTGATCGAAGTCTTCTTACTCACAGGAGCTTTCTGGCGAGCCAACGGTGCGGTATATTGTGCCCATGCGGCGACCATGGCAGCGCATTTGGAAGACACCTCGGAGCAAAATTCAGGGAGTTCAACACCAAGTACAGATAAATGCACTGGGGACAAAGCTCGTTGGACTAAACGTCTCAACCCTTTCAGTGATGTCTTCTTCATGAACACCCCGATCCGGTCTGGGAATCGAGATCAATCCACATCAAGCCGGATGCAACTGTTTCTGAGGAAGCTCAGCCCCCTCAAGAACATTTCAAGCACCACTACCGAAGCTGTCAATAATCGGGTGACTGTTCTGTCATCTTCATTCCTCCTCTTCTATGTCGGTGCTGAGGTATCAATTGGAGGGTGGATCGTAACCTTCATGCTCCGTGTTCGGCATGGGACGGCGTTTTCATCTGGCATCGTGAGTACCGGTTTCTGGCTTGGGGTAACTGTGGGCCGTTTAATTCTTGGATTTGTGACTGCAAGGCTCTTCCCGACCGAGAAACACGCTGTCGCTTGCTACCTGTTTATATGCATCGTGCTACATGTACTCTTCTGGTTGATTCCCAGTTTCAATGTGTCGGCCATAATGATCGCACTACTTGGGTTCTTCGTTGCCCCCCTTTTCCCAGCAGCCGTTGTCGTGAGTATCCCCACCAATCCACTAGTTCACTCACAATTGCTGAAGATTCGCTCAAGCAGCACACTACTAGCTGAGGAAAGAACGTCCTGTAGGTGAACGTTGATTGACAATAATTATAGGCCATAACGAAACTACTTCCAAAACGACTACATGTTGCCGCTGTTGGCTTCGCGGCAGCCATCGGAGCATCGGGCGCCACGATTTTACCATTTGCTGTTGGGGCTATTGCACAGAGCAAAGGTGTCAAGGTTTTGCAACCAGTAGTTCTTGCATTACTCATCGTCATGACCATAATTTGGTTAATGCTGCCAAAGCTGCCGAAACAGAGGAAAGCCTGATGACAGCCAATTTCGCAGATCGCCTAGTCTCAAACCCCATGGCTTTTCTGGTCACAGGTTGCGGGAAGCTCAGCAATGCGCTTTGCACAGGCGTGACCAGGTCTGAGCAGTGTGCTCGCATGCATCAGCACAAAGTCATCTCTCGCATCGCCTGGTTTGAGCCTCGCAGAGTAGAAGCCCGTTGTATTATTCAGTCGCGGTCTGCAAGCATTGGCAAAGTCTTAAAGGTTCCGATGTCCCCAAAACCCGGCTGGGGCGTGCGCCGCCCAGCATGTACTTCAAAAGCAATCCCTAGTAGGTCCTAAGACGTGCGGGCGACCTCTGAGAGCTTAGCAGCTCTGGATTTTGCACATCTCACTATGGAAGGCGTTTCATGTATGTCTTAGAATTTAGGGGCATGGCGTTGGCCGTTATCATTCAAAATCCAACACGTCTCTACTGACACTACACAGCTGGTGGCTAAATGGGCAGCTCGAGCAAAATTCTGGACTATCGTTGCCTGCCACACATCAGATATTGTCCTTGATGAGCTGCGTAACGCTTCAACAAGGTATGACAGTAGCTGGGGAATATGAAAACAAGAACTTACGGGAGCCCTAGTAGGATTTTTCGGTTCGGGCATAAGGCAATTCTGGGGAATGCTTCTCAGCCACAGGACAGCCAACATAAGCGACACGCATATGCGGACATTCGTGCGGCAGGACGCAAGCAAAGTTGTTGAGGACGAGAGCACCTGAGAAGTGACCGAAATTCCTGATCTAGCAGGGCGCGATACGAAGTATGCGCGGCACAAGGACTAGGGTCTACAACTCTGACAGTCAGGTCTTGGATACCTGGTTAGCTTCAACTTGGCGAGACCTAACAATTCGCTTGCTTCAGGCACCTCAGGGAAGATTGGTTCATTCTTCATGCTTACACCCTAATAGCATGTCCCCTAGACCACTGCTTTCGTTGCGGCGGAGAGGTTTTCACTACAGTTGTGCATGAACGGGAACTCACAATGCAGGTATCAAGTTCCGTGGTAAAAATCATCAAGAAGCTATAGGCATCGCCGGAATGCAAACTAAGCGATTCGGAAATCATGTCAAGGTTAAAGGCAGCAAAGCTTGCCAAATTCAGTTATACTTTATAAGCTATGCATTATCACCGCGTATAATTGCATCTTCTGCAAATATATATAGAGGAGGCAGATCACTTGGGCGCAGGTGCCAGTCCACGGAATTATACCTCCGTGAACCTATAGCCCAATAAAAAACGGGACAACGGCCAAACCGGCGTGCGTAATCTGCGTTCTCCGTATGACATCAAGTTTTCAAATCAGCCACATCAGCCCAGCTTGCTTATAGGTTCCAAGGTTAAACCCTACAAGGATGGATCCTAGGAGAAGGCTTGAAATGCCTGATTTTACCTGAATATGCTGCTATTTTGTGTTCATGGATGTTAGAGCTTTAGTCTCTTATCTGTACTTGTACTTGATCTGCTGATGACCAGCTTGAAAAACAAAATCCAAGCACAACTATATTCATCGGTTTTTTGGGGGACAAGAAAAAAGCTGGTGCTCGTTTCGCTGGTGAAACGCCACGGCTACAAAAATGGCTGAGCTAAGCACGCTGAGGTAAGCTCAAGCGAAGCACCTTTGACATATTTTAGCGGCTTTTTGTGTGGTTCTAGTTCTCCGCAAATACGCAAATACATGACAAATGTGGTCAATAGCTCAAAACTTTGCGACCAGCATTAGCGTGGTTTCACCAACTCGACTAGTTGGCGGTTTGCAAACTTTAGAACAGTATAGACTGATGTGGAAGGTAGTGGGGCTATAAACTGCTTGATTAGCACAGCCTGCAGGGGGCACGTGATTAGCGAAGCTGGTGATCATCACTATCGTGGCCGCGGCTCCGCGGCTCCGAAGAAGGGGAGATTGGAGAGATTCCCAGCTTGACGCTAAGCCCCGCCTATTCTTGCCTAACCTGAGCGTCCCTGTCGCGACTTTCTCTACTTCAAACGGGGCATGCTGAACGAGGTTTTTATTACATACCTATAGGCAGAGAATATATGGGATGGGAAAAGTCATTTGAAGCAGTCCCATGTGCTGGACGACGCACGCTTATCATCAAAATACTATATAGGTACTTCTGGACTTTCCGGTGTGGCGCGGAACATGTTCCTCGGCACCAACGCCCATATTTCGGTGTAACCGAGGTAGGTCCACCAAGCGCTTAAAGATGCACCAAAACGCTAGATTTGAAGCCACTGAACTAGTTTCCAACAAGGCGTCGCGGGCGGCACAGCGGAACAGGAGCCAACCGTGAACTCTGCGGCGCATGGCGGGCAGGGATTCAGGTGCCGATAGGCTTCGAGTTAGTGTCGGGCATGGACGTGCCGCTGTCTGGAGGCGTTCATTGGGTAGAACAAGCTCAGGATCATTTCACATCCAAGTCCGTGCCTTTTGGTGCGATGTCATCATCTTGGTCTGTGGGTATTAGTATGTGAAACACCCGATGTGACGGCTAATAGCGGCAAATTCTTCTGTGTGTGGATGTTACGCCTGCCCGAAACGGATCGGTGACCATCGAGTACGGAGTACTCAGACTGTTGGTGCATTATTGTTGAATTGGTGCTTGAGGTCAAAATGTAGAGCAAGCTGACAAAATAGTCTCGTTGAAAATGGAAAGACATAGCTTGTTAGAAGTCATTGGACCTGATTCATTCATTCGCATGAGTTCCTGATGAGTCAGGTTTGTGCAGTTGTATATATATATTCTGCATCATATACATCCATGGATGGCTCTGGCTGGGTCGTGCGTAACACCGATACATAGAACATCTAAGGCTTCAGGCATTTCCCATAACCTTGGAAGCTGATACCAGCATCCATCACACCCAGCCAAATTTCAGTTTTTTCACTCAGAATTCTTGGTCGCAGCCCCTGCTCTTGTTCTTGAAATCAAACATCACTGTTCTTGCTTTTAACACATCTACAAATACTTAGATATCATCCCAAACTTGGTAGATACTGTTGCCGCTAAAAACACAAAGAAATGTCCCCTTCGCTAAACCAGTAAACACGCTTAAACGCTGCAAATGATTGTCGACACATAAGGATTGCCATGATCTTTTTCCCAAGAGGCGAACGGACGTGCTAAGCCACGGCATGGCGTGGGAAAGTTCTGTAATTGCTAAGATTGAGGTCGACGTCCATGGAGCTGTCGTCGTCGTCGTCGTCAACCTCAATAGTGTCAACGACCAGAGCCCCAGTGGGCGCTGAAGATATTGTCGTCAGTGGCAGCCTTTTGGTCAGGTCCAAGGACTCAAGGACCGGTGGAAAAATTTTGGCCTGTAAATTGATCATTTCAGTAGATGGCTTTTCGTTGAGGGTACTCTGCGTTGAGCTTCTGTCACTAATGCTTTCCTTAGAAGACGTCGCTCCATCGCTGTCTTGTTTCGTCTTTTCTAGCTTTAGTGCATCTAAAGCAGATTCGGCCGCGGTAAGTAGCCCATCAAGCTTATTCGTAGCATTCTTCAGTTCAAGCTTGCAGTCGCCGTGTCGGATTGCTTGGTGAGCAGCAGTCTCACACAATCCCTGAATGGCGCCGAGTTGTTGATCAACACCCATGAATGCAGCTTCTGCAGAGAAGGGAGTGGGTGCGATGGGCGTGTCGCTTTGTGCCTTTGAGGGGTATGGACCGGGTCGAGAAATGGCATTGGGTACCAGGTGGTCGAGACTCTCATATCTCCGAGTTAGGTTGGGAAATCCCTTGGCGGCATTGTAGGCATTCCTCCCTTTTCGCAGATTGTTCCTCGCTGCACCCAACGCCTTGACTAATGTGTCGAGTTGTACCTGGATGTGAGAGTCATAGTAAATAACAACCATGTGTTTCGGGCGGACAGAGTGTTGCGGTGCGGAGGTATTCGAGCGGATCGACGTCCCAGGCCATCTCTTCCTCCTGGCTTGTGCGTAGATGAAACGATTTCCAGCTTCTAGCGGGTCTATCTCGGCCAGTTCAGACGGCCGAGGCGTCTTCAATCGTCCTTCGGCTGGTTCGAGCGCATTCTCTTCTTCATCGTCACTGCGGATTGAAGCTATTGACGTAGACTTTTGCTTCTTAGACTTGGCGTGATTCAACAGTCTCGCATATTCCGCCACAAACTCATCATGTTTATTTGAAGCATAGACGGCGAGGTCTGTCAGTTCCTTTTTCCACTGTGGCACACTGTCCACCACATGCTGGAAGCTTGTGAGAGCGTCCATAGCTTTTGTAGCGATTTGGGGCATCCAACCGGGCTGTCAAAATAAGCATGCAGGAATGTTTGTGAAGAATATAGATCGTCAAGTCGTCAACGCATCGTCGTTAGTGTCGTAACACCCACAGCGCGCTTGCCACATTCGAAACCCTCCTCGTCTGCGGTCAAAAGGCTGGAAGACTAGAGGCGAAATGAGATTCGAGGTCTGATACGAGATGAGAGTTTGGGTAGAGAAAGGTAGAACTTGAACGCGGGATATAGAACAAGTGGAGCGGATGGATGTGTTGGCGGCGTTGGTTGTATTCAAAGTGGAATTCTACCAAGGTAATGATGTGCAGTGTCAATAATCAGGGTAAGCCTAAACGCGCAACTTTAAGCAGCACCACGCCTCACGCTGTCCACATAACTACCTGGTAGCTTCATCTTAAACTCAACTGCCGAAGACCCCGGCGACCAAGCCACACCATTTAGGGACGGCCGCACTGATGCCGTTTTGTTCAGTGGAGAAGAGAGAGCATCGGATGCATGACCACAACACGCATGCCAAGTCCCTGATCTGTGTTGACGAGTAATTCCTCCTGTTCACTGTGTCTGCCTATTCCCATGTCAAGCAACCGTTACCACTACTGACCTCCAAGACGGCATTGTTACAACGTCACACCCTGAACATGCGTGCTTAACCTTTTTGCAGAGAGCAAGAGCATGCGTCCCCATTCTGCCCTTGCAAAGCATTCTCAATTCGTCACTCAGCATGCATTTGATCAGTCTGCAGCAATACTAGCTCGACCTCAACCACACCACTTCTGCACAGCTTGCGCCCACTGGCGTATCTGCTCGGCCCGCCAGCCATTCAGACGCCCAATGTTTATTTTCCGTGCTGAAACTTTTCTAGGCGTTTACCTTCGACGGCTGTCGATCATGATTGCTGTCATGCAGATCGACTTGTCAACGCCTGTCTCAATCACATTGCACCATTCTCCTTCGGGCTACCAAACGAGACAGCCTCCACCGCGTAGTCTTGTGCCAGTGACAGTCCGGCCCGTGCCATCAGACTGCTCTTTTATCATCATGCTTCTTAGGCCGACCAACTATTGGCTGAAATGGGCAACAGTCACATCGACTCGATTGAATTAAAGTCGAATCCTCCCCGTATAATCAACCTGGTCAATCCAATAATCTCGCCCCGCAACGTTTTCCTCTGCATACGTTCCACTACGGAGTACAAGCAGCCCGGCTTTGATTCGGTTCCTAGACAGTACTCCGTGTTCTGCGATGATAATAGTAATTTCGGCTCCAACGTGACGAAAGAGTGAGTCCTATCACGAAGAGCAAATGCCATTAATGTTCTGCAAATCAACATGTGGCACAGTTGACTGCAAAGAGTGACGACTGACCATCGCCCCCGCAAAATCGGATGCAGCATTACTGCCAGTGGATGTAAAGTGCTTTGAAGCTTCTCCGTTGACTTTTAGCCCAGCCGCCACGTATGCTTCCCAGCGCCTAGTAAATTTGAGAAGAACATGGATGTGCCTGCTTGTGAAACTCCAGTCATTTCTTCAACACCCTGCACCTGGAGAAAAGACGGTGAGAGGCTCTCTCGTTTTGCGCAATTTGAAGCGTGAACTTATAGTCTACAGGATCGTTTGGACTTCAGGTTTTTGGGGCTGAAAACGCAACTTTGCTGAAGCATCTATCAATGTAATCAAAAGAATCTAGTTTGACTGATTTACATATCTTTTCGAGTGGTCGTCTTGTGAAGGCATGCATGCCCTCTTCGAAAATGCCAGGTTGGCCAAAGTAGGCGCCTCATTGTCACTGACCGCTCCAACCACAGGTTGACCTTTTTGAGTCTTCTGACAGCTTGCTTTGCCTACTTTGCAAGGTCCCAATTGGAGCACCATCATTGCCAGTCAGTCGCCAAAGCCCAAGTTCTCCAGGGCTCCCTTGCAAACAGGCCTCGATGTATATTTGCTATTGCTGATCCATCAACCCTCCACGCAACACTGGGATCCTTTCATGTGACCCTTGAAAGATCCTGGAGTTTGAACACAACCCTGTTTCCCTGTCATCACAGCCGGAAAGTTCCCTCACTCATATGTGCCTACCTCTTCAATTCTCACGTCACACCACAACCTGCGGATGTCTGCTGCACTTTACGTCAAGGAGCAGACGATCAAACGCTAACCCCGTGCTTTGACAGTTGGGAGCACCTCGGTGCTTGCAACATTTGACAGATGCCACGTGTTCTTGATACTCATCCAATAAGCTGTCTTTCGCTGGGCTTTGATGTCTGCCGCTATAGGAGCTACAGAGGAACTAACCAACTAAACATAGGTGGCCTGCAATGTGACGAGAGGAGTAAATTAGAGAGAGGAACGAACATTGTGACGGGAGAACTCACATGCTCCTTTCTCGCGTGCTGAGGCAATACCGTATATTGGGGAGGGAATCTGATTGGTCTACGCTTAAGTGATTCGTAGGCATCTGTGCACAACGATCACGATTCATGGGCATTTGGATGTATGTGGTTGGAGGTTGGGAAGAGTTTACGAGGTGATGTACTTTGCGATTTTTGTGATCACATCTTTGATGAATTGTGCTGGCATTCATGCTGTATCCTTCTACGTCCAGGCCAGGTTTGACATCTCATCGTCGAATCGACTTACCATACCTGAGAGCACCTCTCTGCTGGTCTCTCATATGTCGATGCGTTCTCTCCGCTCATTCATTCCCGACACTCATTCGGATCCGTGTTGTCCCAACGTTGCGCGTCGAATGGGCATCGCTTCAACATCTAACACAAGCGCAGAACAACATGTTTCAGGGATGGATTTCTTTGGAGAATAGCAGAGCCTGGTCGCTTGGCCACAGACATGGCAAAGTGCTATGGGCCCCCACCAGCACTCGTGATTGCACAGCGTTCGACCTTCGGTGCTCAGCATGCCATTCGACTGCATAATTTTTGAGCTTTTGCGCCTAGCATTTCACTGTTCTTCGTTTAGCTCATTAGCACCCATGTGGTGAACGTTTCACGTTGTTACAGCAGCTGAGCCGGCGGCAGCATCGATCGCCTGCGCACGAGCAGCTTGAAGTCTTGCCTCCTCAACGACACCCATGAAAAGCTTGTTCTTGACCTCACTGGCGAGGAGACCGGCCAACGCTTCGTCACTAATCTTATTACCACCCTTCACAATCTGTTCAATGGACTTATCAGGTAGGACCTTGAGGTTAGTTTTGCTGTCAGACGAGGGCACAAGCTCGGCAGCGGACCTCCTGGGAGCACCGCCGCCCTGCTTAACGCGTCGCGTCGCTTCCTTGACCTTGACCGAGTGATCGGCCATCTGCATTCTGATGTAGTCGGCGTTTGAGAAGAGCGGCGATTGAGCGATGGTTGAGGTCCAATATTTATTCCATAGCAGATCAATGAGCTGCTGGTCCAGCGTGGACTTGAAGTGGTTGACCTCAAGAGAGTAGTAGTCGCTGGCATGAGCACCAAAGTCTTCAATTTTGGCAGTAGGAATGGCCTGGAAGCCGTCGTCTTGCGCCTTGTCGACAGGACGGTAGCCATCGGGATAGGTTCTAAACGCGCCGATCTCGACTTTGCCGGCAGATATGGTCCGATTTGGATCTATCACAACCGCAATGGTCGGTGCATAGCCCGTCTGCCAACTCTTCTGAGTGCCTACGTCAATGCCGGAAAGCCAGCAGCCATAGCCTGGGTGGGAGTGATACCAGCCCACCACATTCTCTTGCCTGTCTGTTTGTCTTGACATTTCGGGGAAGGCTGTCATGTATTCGTATGCCTCATCGTGGGCGTTGACTCGTGTCTCAGTGGCCTCGACTGCTAACCTGAATGCGTCGGTGACGATAAAAGATGTGCCAGAGACATAGCCGACCATCAAGCCCATGACTTCGATTGAGCCTCCGTCGCGGGCATGCATGGTCATCTTCAGCAAAGCCAAAGCCGATATCCGCACATCGGTGAAGTAGTTGGGGTTCTCTTTCCATGGTTTTGCCTCTTCGGTGAACTGTTTGTATTGTGCTCGGTCTGGTAATGTGTACAGAGCGTTCTTTTCCGGGTCGATGGTGATGATATCGTTTTCCGCCTCCCATGCCTTTTGAGCCGTTGCGGTCGACATGGTGGCAGAGAGGTTCAAATTCCACGGTATTCGTGCAGGATGTAGACGTGGAGGTGGAGGTGGAGGTGGAGGTGGAGGTGAAGATGCGCTGAATGGCTGCTTCTCAATAGACACAGAATGTCATCGGGAATCCAGTAAGCTCCGCGTACACATATACAATGCACTCACGTAGCAGGCTAGGCATCGATCGAAGAGGCCCAAAGTTGACCATATTTCAATCACCATCGTTGGCCAGTCAGACAATCGATACGCGATTAACAAGGCTGCCAGCCTGTTCGGGCTTAGTGTTGATCGGCGGCTGTGGTTGCTGTGCCAACGTGCCATACACTTCCCCACTTGAATCGGCAGCCCACTGTGAGCGCGCTCTGCCAGTACATCGTGGGACCCTCGAGCTGTGTAGTAGTGACTCGATTCACAAGTCATAGTCCCGCTTAGTCCATCTGCCTCAGTGATGACACGCGCTTGTTTCTCGACATCAGTTTCTTGAATTGCCTCGAATATTGGTATAATCTGACACGATATAAAGCCTGCGACTGCTCAGCAGTCGAGCAGCGAACGCACCACCGTCAACCTTCTTCACTTCACATGCTTTCCTCACCGCCACGACGAGGACGATGCCGGGCGGTCTAGACACCAGTTTCCTGCAAACGCAGGTTTCCACCATCATCACCCAACTGCATTCCATTTTCGATGAGATTGGAGTGCCGAGAAATGAGCGCGAGTCCAGAGAAACAGAGGTACGCGATCAAATGCTGCTCTCACATCACCGCTAATAAGGAACAAAATATAGCTCTTCACGGCTCTGTCAGAGACTCTAAACAACCAACTACGACTTGCTAACGGCGAGAAAAATGAGCTAACGACCGAAGCGCAAAACATCATCACCACCATCAAGCAGATGGAGAAGTCGCTAGAGGACGAGAAAGAATATGCCTACAACATCAACACACAAGACATGAAAGTCACCTATCCGTTGGTGAACTGCCTGCGCGATCTCAAAGAGAAACACAGCACCATTAGCCGGTTGCATCGAGAACGATTCGAACAGGTCAGCAAGCTCGTCCAGGCACTCGAGTCCTATTCTTCTCACCTTGAATCATCCTTCATCAAGATTAAGCTTCCTCCCACAAATGCAACCTCGTGTCCACCCACGTTCGACCTGTCACCATCCTACGTTGCAAGGCTCGACGATGAATTCACCCGGGTCTACGACGAGTACAACAAGAGAACCAACCTCGTTCAGACTACTTCAGAGGAGATTGTGCGATTGTGGTCCGACCTAGGCATCCCGCAAGCACAGACGGATTCCTCCATCGTTCAACACTATCGCGAATCTCCCGAACAGCTCGGCCTTCACCTATCTGACATCGACCGACTAAGAAGCAGGAGAGACAAACTAGTTGAAGAAAAGCGTTCACGAGAGAAGAGGCTCAAAGATGTCAAGATCACTATTGAGGCTCTGTGGGATCGCCTGGGCATTGAGGAGCCAGACCGCAAAGCATTCCTTGCTGCTAATCGTGGTTGCGGCCTGCGAACCATCAACGAATTCGAGGACGAGCTGGCACGACTCAATGAGCTGAAACGACAGAACCTGCATCTGTTTGTGGAAGATGCGAGGGTCCGAATTCAAGAGCTGTGGGACAACCTCTATTTCTCCGAAGAGGAGATGCTTGACTTCACACCCGCCTTTTCCGACGTGTACAGTGATGCTCTCTTGTCTGCTCACGAAGCCGAGATCGAACGACTGTTAACCCTGAAGGAGCAACGAGCACCTATTCTAGCTCAAATCGAGAGACACAAAGCACTTCTGGCTGATCGGGATGCCTTAGCTGCCTCAGCTGCAGATGCATCGAGACTGCTGCTAAAACCTCAAAAGGGCGAGAAGAGAGATCCTGGCAAGCTGCTGAGAGAAGAAAAAATGAGAAAGCGTATCGCAAAGGACTTGCCCAAGGTTGCAGCTGACCTGACGAAGACACTGCAGAAATACGAGGACGAATATGGCCGGCCGTTCCTGGTACATGGCGAGCCGTACATTGAGGAGCTGGAGGTTCTCGACGTCAAACCACCACCTCCTCGGTCGAAAACACCAAATGGTCTCCCTCCACGATCGAAAACGCCCGGACCCACGCCAGTCACTAAAGCTGCCCCAATCGCCAATAATAAGCCTGTCCAACCTCCAAGGCCTAAGAGTGCTATTGGCAATGCGTCGTTGGTTAGGCCAGTCGCGAAGACTCCAACGAGTACAAGACCCGCCGTCATTCGAAATCCTCCTTCTACTACCAGTCAGCCTCCTTCACGGATACCACAGTCGCCCTCTAAGATTCCTGCCCGAGCACCACTCAGCAATTTACCACACGGAAGCAATTCCCCCGAACGTCATAGAGCAGGTCCACGGTCAGTCGTTCATCCGTACGATCGAATATCTGTTCAGCAAGATTATGTGCAGCAGGCAAGAAGCATGGGTCCTCCGCGTGTGCCACCTCCGAGAATGAGAAACCTATACCAGGCTCCCCCAGATCGCGCGGCAACGATCACGACCTCTTGTCCTACTCTTGAGAGACCAGCCAGTGTGCTCTCTAGTTCCAATAATTCTGAATCAAGCAGCAAATTTGTACGACCAACAAGTCCAGAGGATGTTTATGATGATCGAGAACGGATGTCGTATATGTCGGCGTCGTTGATTGATCGAGAGAAGCACTACCACCGTCACATCAATCTACATAACACAATCCAGCACAATTCTGCAAAGCCAGCTTCTCGACAAACCTCCAACACTTCATCGAATTTGACAGCCGGGACAGCTGCCAGCGGCAGTGAGAACTGGGAGACGTATTCGGATGTAAGTGAAGTGGAGCCGGAGCGTGATGCGCGAGATCCCTACCAGGCCAAGGGCCACGGCAAAAGAACCGGAGGGCCATATGGTCACATGGCCCCGGCGCCTAAAATGCGTGCGCAGGCAAGGATTGAAGAGCAAGACGAGAATGGCCTTCGAATCAATGGCAGTGATGCAGCGTGGACAGAATGTTCCGAGACGTTTTGATGAGCGTCGATGTTTCTTCACGCATACTTTGCAAGATGACGATTAGGGGCGTTTTTGGGGCAAAAGCGGGTACAAATGAAGGCTCTGAAAAGGTTGGTCGGTGTTCTACGCTGTGGAGGCTCAAGTGGTGTGACGAATCTGATTGAATTGAAGTGCTTTATCTCGGCAGCTCTATCCGTTGCTACCTTGGCAAAGATGAAAACCAAGTTCTAATAACAAGTCACGTTTTTCTAATTTTAAAGCACAGGTCTGACGGAGTTGAGAGGTAGATAAATCTCCCTGCCAACCACCACTCTAAGCCACGTACTCCGTAAACTCTCGTGCAAATCGCCTGAGACACGTCGCCGATGCTTATGTTTGTTGCCAGCCTCGCTAATCGTCATGAGATGCTCATCGGCGTCTCGTGCGTATGAGTTGCAAGGCTTTTTGCTGCAAAGTCTTGACTCCATCATCTCCACTTCAACTCCGCCAGAGACTATCTTGTCTATCTCAATTTCCGGTTTCACATGCTCGTTCGTCCTTGCTGAATTCTATATCATTATCATCGATTTGCAGTCTTGTTGTCTTTAGCGATATTCTGTTCCTTGAACCTGTTTTACTGCCATGAAGCACTGATGAAACATTGTCTTGTTGCCTTCGCCATGACTTTCGATGAAATCACGCCAAGGCGTCTGCATTGTGTGCGTTCCTACTAACAGGGCTTTGCACGACCATGCTCAAATGGAGACCAGCACGCCGGAAAAGACGACACTTCGCCATTTTTGGTGCTCTCCTACTGGTTGTTATTATATTGTTCACGTCTCACCACGGCAGTGCCAACAAATCAACATACCGCCGACATGAGCCAATATCCGATGATAGAGCTTTCAATCCCCTCAACGCTCAGCACGCTCGATTCTGGAGGACTTTGCACGGACTCATACTGAACAACAATCCTCGAACCCTGAAGAAACCTGACCTGGTCGTACCTCGAAACCCAAATATTGCTTACGAACCCGATCATGCTCATCCTCGACCAGATGTGCTCTGGATGGATGAAGCTGACATCTCTCGAATGAAGAGCGCCCATGCCAACTTCGTTGCAGACATCCGCTCTTTGTCCAGTAGCCTCGTCTACAATGCCGGAACGCAAGGCATCGTGACGACAGCTTCGGAGTCAATGCTCGGGATACTCACCATTTCTCTGCACATGCTTCGTAAAACCCGATCAACCCTCCCGGTCGAGATCTTTCTCAGCAGACCGTCACCATACACGGACGAATTCTGCTCGAAAGTCTTCACAGCCCTCAAGGCAGAGTGTCGTTACCTCTCGGACATATTCGTCGAGTCCGATTCCACCATCGATCTCCACAGCTACCAATACAAGGTCTTCTCGATCCTGTTCTCGTCCTTCGAAGACGTCCTCCTTCTCGACTCCGATGCTTGGCCGATCAAAAATCCCGAGCCGCTCTTTCACTCCCTCCCATTTACCGATACAGGCATGATCCTCTGGCCTGATTTCTGGTACGCGTCTGAATCACCATACTACTTCGAGATCGCCAAGATTGCCAGTCCACCACCACTCAATCTCCGTCCAGCCACCGAATCCGGAGAGATGCTGTATAGCAAACCCAAGCACAGCCTCAGCATCATGCTCGCCACCTACTACAACTACTGGGGACCGGACTACTACTACCTTCTCCAATCCCAAGGCGGGCCAGGCCAGGGCGACAAGGAGACATTCCCGTGGGCTGCCACCGCACTCAACCAGCACTTCTATTTTGTCAAGGAGCCGGTGCACAGCCTCGGCCGACACGACAGCAACGGCGAATACATCGGCACCGGCATGATCCAATTCGACCCGGTCCAGGACTTTTTCCACCACGCCAACCTCCCAACCCAGGTCCCGGCCAAAGAGTCGTGGGACATTGCGCATCCTGCACCAGATAGCGGGAGCGCCAAGGCGTCCGCCCCGCCCAAACCGCTCTTCATCCATGCCAACTTTCCCAAGTTCGACCCCTACACCATCTTCGACGACGAGATTCGCGGCGTGCACACCCCGACGCGAGACTCGAACGGCCAGTACGTGCGGTGCTGGATGCCCGAGGACGACGCGGTCGCCTTCTTCGGCCTGGACCTGGAGAAGCGCTTCTGGCAGGCCATGGAAGAGAGTGCGTGCGGGGACTTGATGGGCCTGTGGCTGGCGGGCGGACGACCGGACAAGGCCAGTTTGGACCTGGTGCGGAAGAGGGATGAGAAAGTGTGTGAGCGTGTCCGGACATATGTGAAGGAGGTATTCGTGGAACTCTAGTGTAAACCGGTTCATTTTTGCTGTACAAACACAATTTCTGGGCCGAGCAGAGCTGCTCGTCGAGGAAACGACTTTTCACGATGTAAATAAAACGACCTTTTCTTTTGCAAAAGCTTCACGAACACTATATCTATGACTTTGGCGGGACATTGAGTGTAGTTAGTGCTACGTCCCCGGGCGTGACGGAATCAAACTGGCGTTGTTCTCTCTTGAATAAATTTTTTGCTACTTGTCTGCTTGGCTGCCATTGTATATAGTTGCTCTAGCCATCATGTATTTTGTATCTCTATCGAGGTGATATCACACAGCCGCTGCAAAGACTGGTCACAATTGTCCACCGGTAGACAAGCCGCTTACCAGGCTAGCATCGCTCAAATACCCTGTACAGACCTTTCAGATTCGCAGTTTCGACCACACCCCTGGTCATGCCTTGCGTAGCAAGTAGCCGTGACCTGAAGGCAGGAAAGAGAACATGCTCAAGTGCATACTCGACCTCTTGTCTCCGTCTGGTGATGTAAGGATCTTCGGCGGCGTCGTCGTCCTTTTCCGGCTCTTCAGTCGAATGCTCCTTTTCCCGATCATTATCTTGGCCTGGATCGTCGACCATATTTACATCATCATCTCTATCCTTGGAAGGTGATGAAGGCGATTGCTTTGCGTTGTCTTCGTTTTTGTTCGACTTGAGTTTTTGCTGCGGCAGCCGTTCAGGCACGTAGAATCCTGCAAGCTCCACGAGGAAAGTATGAAAGCACTCCAGTTCATCAGTCCAATTGACAAACGGCCCGAGGCGGAGGAGGAAGGTCGGCAATTTCGCCATGCTCGGAAGATAGTTCTTGATCAGCAGCGGAATGGTGAGAAGATTCCCGTTTTCGTCAATCTCAAGGCTGAAGTACTCCTTGAGCAATTCCCTTCGGTCAAAAAGCTGCTCGTATACCCTTTCGGCTATCACAGCAGGTTCTAATTGTGCCATGGACTCATCGGTTTGCACTTCGAGCTCAGCAGCAGCGACGAGGATATTTTTCAACGGCAAAGGATCGGCAGACGACGGCCGAAGCTGGATAGCACCAAAATTTCCGAAGTCTGTGATGCCGATTTGGTAAAAGAGCTCGTTGGCAATCATGCCGTAATCGACGAGGTAGAGGTTGACACCTGATTGCATTGCTGCGAGGCGGCGGAAGGGATCGACCAGGCCAACATAGGTTAAGGAGGCAAAGGTCTCTGTGAGAGCGGTGTGGAGGACATCGCGAACACGAGAGCGAAGAGTCTTCACTGACGTCAAGCAGATTTGAACTTGTTCGCGATCTGTAGTTCTGTAGTCTACGCCGTCCGGCAAACTGTTTGGTGAATGTTGGTCTCTGATACCAGGATTTGAATTGTCAATTGACTGCGATGGCGTGAGAGTTGGTGGGAGCATAGACGTTATTTTGCGAAGCTTCGAATCTGTGCGAACAAGATTATTTTCGTAAGGTCGTTTGGAGGCTGGTGTTCGGGGAACTTGTGTTGAAGTCGACTTGTTCCCCTGTTCGTCTTCATCTGTTTGATTCGGCTGTTTGCCGACTGTGCTCGGGCCAATGGTAGGGATCAAAGTTTGTGTTTTAAAGGTTCTGCTGGTATCGACTTCAGTTAACCGCTCCCTAATTTGTGCGCAGACCAGATCGATGATCTCATCTTCACTCAGGAAATGAACTTCTCGTTTCGTAGGGTGAATGTTAACATCGACTCTTGCTGGATCTATTTCGAGACTAAGATACACAAAAGGATGCCCACCTTTAGGAAGAAACAGTTGATACGCTTGTTCGACAGCCTTCTTGAGGGCCGACGAATCGACCGATCGATGATTGATGAAGAGCAGTATGGTGGTTCTTTTAGCATTGTAATTGGCGTTACTGCAATAACCTGATGCTGTGAAGCCCCATTTGTCGTTTTCTGCTCTGAACTCTATCAGTTCTCTGGCCACAGATGCTCCGTAAGCTTGCTTAATTCGATCTGTCTTGTGCGCAGCCGCAGCGACGGAGAAGCCTGCTCCAGCTTCGCCGTGCTTCTTAATGGAAAATGCCACATTTTCGCAGTGGACAGCATGCCGTGTGACGACGTCAAGAATCTTTGCATATTCCTCGCTTGGGGATCTGAAAGCTCGCCGACGGTTGGGAATGCTGTAGAAAAGGTCTTCAACGGTGATCTGCGTGCCTGCCCTGCCAGCACAGGGTTTTGGATCTGGACTTTGGCCTGGCTTCGCTGGCACAAGAATGCCATTCTGGTAGTGTGCCTGCCATGCACAACTGGACCCGGCAGTCTTCGTTGTAACCCTCAAATGAGCTATATGGCTGATGCTAGCCAAAGCCTCACCTCGAAAGCCATAGGTAGCGATCGATCTGAGGTCATCAAATTCTTTCAGCTTCGAGGTAGTGAAGCGTTCGCATAGAATAGGCAGGTCGTCCTTCTGCAGAAAGCTCAGTTAGGTCTGAAAGCTGTGAGACGGACTGACCTCTATTCCATGACCGTTATCTGTGATTTGAAGCAGTTTCAAGCCGCCATCCTTCACCAATATCTCAATGCCGGTTGCTCCAGCATCGATCGAGTTTTCCATCATTTCTTTCAAAGCATTCACAGGTGCCACGATGATTTCACCGGCAGCAATCTTGTTGACGACTTCTTGATCTAGTGGCTTCCCAGAATCAGCTTTTACACGGACCTACCTGTTGAGGTCAGACCTGCCTTTATGCGTCGAGGTGCTTCAGGAGGCAGATTCGCTTCGGAAGCAGTCCTCTTCCTGCCCCGAGCCTCACTGCTATCCACATCCATTGACTCGAGTAGTTTACGGAATCAATATCAGATCACAGTAATGCATCGTAAATTTCCAGCAAAGGCTTCAATTAGACATGAAAGGAAGGCCAGCTTTTGATTAATGACTAGTCTTGCTCGAAGAACTTGAGACCCATTCTACGTCTCTCATTTAGGCGGAAATACAATACTTCCCTGGGCGTGCCTGGGCTAATAGGCAGTAACAGATAGGCCCCTATATCACTGAGTGACGTCAATCCGCAACTGCCAGAACGTGCTCTCTAATAGCGTTGTGTCGGACATGACCTTTAGGCTGCACCCTACCGCCAATTTGCCCACGGCATTCAAAGACACAGAATTCTGTGTCCAAGGAGAACTGTTGCCTATCTAAAGATGTGGCATTTGAAGAGTGTTCGTCGGCCTTACTCCTGAAGCAGGAGTTGCCGCGATTCAGAACATCCATCAAGAGAAGTCACAACAACTGGATTTGTCGCCATGGCGATGAACTTTGTTACCTTCAACCAGGACTACAGCCATTTGGCTGTAGGTGAGTGGCTCCGTGGGTGCAAAATGACATGCTGAGACACTATAGGAACTTCTAAAGGGTTTCGTCTGTTCACAACCGAGCCATTTGCGAAGACATACGAGACGCGAGAAGGACACATTGCGATGGTCGAGGTCCTGTTTTCCTCCTCCCTGGTTGCTCTAGTGCTCTCACCTCGTCGACTTCAGATCAAGAACACCAAGAGAAACTCGCTCATCTGCGAAATGACCTTTGCGACCTCGATCCTGGCCATTCGAATGAACCGAAAACGACTGGTGGTAGTACTCGAGGACCAGATGTACATGTACGATATCCAGAATATGAAGTTGCTTTCTACCCTAGAGACCTCGCCAAATCCAGCCGCGATCTGTGCCCTTTCCCCATCGTCCGAAAATTGCTATCTAGCTTACCCTCTTCCACAAAAAGCAGCGTCTGCTCCGGCTCATGTTCCTCCAAACAGCACTCATATTTCGCCGACCTCTGGTGAGGTACTATTGTTCGATGCTCTAAAGCTTGAAGCTATCAACGTTGTCGAGGCACACAAGTCTCCCTTGTCCTGTATAATATTCAATAGCGAGGGCACCGTCATGGCATCGGCATCGGACAAGGGAACAATAATACGGGTTTTCTCCATACCGGATGGACACAAGCTTTATCAGTTCAGGAGAGGTTCAATGCCTTCCCGGATCTACAGCATGGCTTTCAACATTACGTCAACATTACTTTGCGTCTCATCGGCCTCGGAGACCATCCACATCTTTAAACTCGGAAAAGACAACATGGCCACAGGCGATGAACCAGCTTCACCAACCTGGCCAACGACTCCAACTTCGAAACGACTTAGCCAGAGTAGTGAAGTCAACCCTTATTTCGACGATGAACAAGGCAAGGATGCCGAAGATCCATCGTCGCTCAAGTCCAGGAAGCCAAACGGCACTTTCATGGGCATGATCCGGCGGACATCGCAAACCGTTGGGACCAGTTTAGCAAGCAATTTTAGTGGGTATTTACCCAAAGGCGTTGCTGAGATGTGGGAGCCCTCAAGAGACTTTGCTTGGATTCGCTTGCCCAGGCCGGCTTCTGGCCAATCTACGAGCCATATTCGGTCCGTGGTTGCCATGTCCAGCAATACTCCACAGGTTATGGCTGTGACTAACGAAGGTGGTTTTTATGTCTTCGGTATTGACCTGGCGAAGGGTGGCGAAGGCAGTCTCGTCAAACAATACTCAGTACTTGATATCAACGAGAAAATGGGAATTGCTGCGATTGACTCTTGAAGTCATGTCGCGGCTGAGCGACAAGGTGACACTCGTGAGGGGGTTCTTGGCGCCATCGATTCATTTCCACCCAATACTCTTCCGACCAGTCCAACTCCAGTCTTACTAGCCTCGAGACATGTGAGTGAGCAAGAAGGAGGGGTGCGGTGCTAATACCAACACTCTTAGTATATCCTCCGAATGCTTCATTGATGCTTTATCCGTGGCCACTGCTCTGCTCTAGAGGTCACGGTCATTTGATGAATGATCCGTGACCCAAAATACAGACAACTGCGAAGGACCTCGAATCTATCCACAGTGCCACACTACATCGATATCTCAGTGAGCCACGTTCCGAAGAGATGGAACACAACAGAAACACCAGTCTGCACGCGCAAATATAAATTTGTGTCTTGATTTGTTTACAGGTCGAAGTTCTCTACCGGATAGATTGCGCATTGACGACCTCGAACACGTTTCCAGCTGACCACGGTCACCTGGAGGTTTTGACCGAGTCCATATATGAAAATATGACGGAAACACGAGAGGAGTGGGTGCATCAAGCATTGGCTTCTCCATCTCCTTTGAATGCAAATGCAAAGACATACATTCGACATCGTCAATACTCTGTAGAGCAAAAGACAGGGGCTCAGATATGTCAAATTCGACTTTGGATCAAGTCGTGTTATGTCTTATATACAGAACTTTTTGTCCAACTAGGGTTTTATTTTCACATTCATCATATCTCCATCAAGTCCTGACTTCCGGGACTTAGATCCACCACTGGGAACTCAGCCATCCTGATCTTTGCGCTTCCATATGGCTTGAGCTCAACTGGAAATGCCCGACCGATGCATTTATGCCTTCCTGTCTTCGGATCGGGTGATGGAGGTGGAAGGGGATATCCGCCTCTGACTGCTCGTCTGCTTGGTTCTGTTTGACCTGTTCCCTTTTCGCCTTGTGTCTTTCCGAAAGGATCTTGGCCTGGCTCGCTCCCATCTTCTTTGATCTCTTGCTTTGATGATCCGCACTTTTGCAAGGTTTCGCCTTGTGCAGCCTGACTGTCGCTGTGTTCCTCATACTGCACTGGTGCGGACATTGGCCATTCAACCTCGCAAGCCATGACGCTGATTGAGATAGGTGGTGCAAACTCTGACCAGATTGGGTTCGGCCAGTCACGGTAGCAGCGCTCATTCCCCGTCTCATCTGCATTTTCTTGTCCACAATCAGGGTTGCTGTACAGATTATCATACTCGCGCACCTGTGCAGTCGAGGGATCAATCGCTATATTCCAGGGTATCCAGTTTCTTCTTGTCGAACCATCATCGGTGTCTGCGTCCGGCATGGCATTCTGCTCACGCGGAACGATGGTCCAGTCGTTCGCCTCTGAAGGCGCTTCGCCTGGTCGCCGGTAATTGGCTGGTCGTCGAGGAATGTATGTGCCGTGAAGAGTGTGGGCAAAAAGCAGCGCTCCGTGTGTCAGCGCGACGGCCGAGTTCGGTCGCTGGTGAACCACAGGCTTTGGATTGGATGATTTCTCAAATGGAGAGAGGTGCACGGAGAAGGTTAGTGGGCCAGCTGGAAGCATGGCGGTGTGTAGGCCGCTGTGCGCGTCGGGCTTGAGAGGCGCAGGATCATCTTTCGAAGACGAAGAAAGGGGTTTCTGTGCTATGTTCCTGTCCCCCGTGACGGACTCGTCCTTCTCAAGGTAAATGCCTGTTTCCGGATTATTGAGATCGACCCACCGCGGCACGTGAAAGGAAAAGTTGAACGATTCTTGAGAATCGACGCGATATGTCAAAAGTTGCGTGAATGGATAGTTGGTATCACAGCGGATATGGACGTAATTCTTTACCTCATCCTTCTCGAGCACAGTTTTGATCTCGCTCGGAAGGAGGACTACATGTGCAAGACCATCGCCATCAGGCGTTCGTACCCATGAGTTTGAGAGAAGTTTGGGGTATCCTTGAGGAAAGTTGACTGCACAGCAGGGGTAATTCGGTTCTAGCCCAAAAGTTAAGCCCCACGGGCCTACATTCCAGAAATGGGTATTTGGCACTTCATAGGAGTATGGCTGGTTTGTTTGAGACACGTACTGGTGCCCCCACCATTTTGGCATGATCATTGCCGGCATTGCGTTGAAAGCAGCAGCTTCTAGCCGGTCTGCGAATGATGAATCGCCTAGAATCTGGTAAAGTGTGCTGAGGGAAAACATGGCTTCCACGACCGCGCAGAGTTCTGAACCGCGAGCAGGAGAGTTGCCAGATAAGCGCTCATCACCCACAATAGTTCCTGCTGCTGTGCCATGGTGCTCGAATATAAGCTTGACACCATTTCGAGAGCTGTTGAATAATGAGTCGTCGTGAAGCAAGCGGCCCATCACAGCCGGCGATTTGAGACCTTGGCCTGCATTGACAACATGGAGGAATGGAAAGAGCGGATTGATCAGCTCAGGCGGATATGTTTCAATGTCATGCTTGAGGAAGACATCGTCTCGGAACCACCAAGACCAATCAAAAGCTTTTTGATAAATCAAGACCATGCACTCGTGTATTCTGGCATGGTTGTCGGCTGGATGGTTTTCGTACAGCCATTGCAGCGCTAGAACCATATCTGACGCCCGAGATCGTCCCCACTGCTCGTCGAATCGGTCACCCTGCTTCCGGACGTAGCCCTGGTAATCATCCTTCAGCATTTTATGCATAAGATTGACGAAGCGGTGCATCGCTCTAAGCATTTGCTGGGACTCAACCGAAGGGGCAGCTTCGACATATTGAGCTGCAGCGAGAAAGAAGGGGTATCGACCCCAAAAGTTTCTTCTCAGAACCTCACTCTCTGGTCCGAGCCAGCCGTCAGGAAATTGTTGCAACAGTACATACGAGATCTGCCGATTAATTGCATCGAGTAGCCTTTGGTCGTCGAGGGCAAAGGCCAGCGGGACGAGTCCATTGATGTAGTAAGGCCACGCCTCGTTCAGTATGCTGTATTCTGCCGTACCCCCGCCCCAAGTTGCATCTCTGACGAGCCGATAGAATTCGTGCAGATGACCAGGTAGGCCATCCGCCATAAGTTCTAGCTGCTGGCGAAACCATCCTCGTGGTTTGACGGTGCCGAGCGGCAAGGGCTTGAAAGCCAGTGGAACCACTGTTTCACTTAGCACGAAACCGCTTTATGTTCATCGTGCTTCAACGAGACGTACGCTTCTTATTGAGCTTCTCATAGTCGACCGGACCACGGTGCTCCTCCGACGTCATCACCCTCCATTGTGGGGGTGACATGAAGAAGTCATCAAGCTGTTGGACGCCGTGCTGGCTCCTGCCGTCTTATACACGCATGTTTAGTTCATGAAGACTTCACTTTAAGACCTGTATGTACCCTACCTTCTGAATAGTAATCGTATTTTAGAGAAGCCGAGGTCCAGTCATGTGTCAAAGTCAAGCAAGGCAGCAGGGCAAGCACGAAGCAGGCACATTTTCCGAAGTGCAGCAAGGGCATCTTCGTGATTAAGGAACTCAAGGACGCCAGCGTCCAAGCAAGCAGATTGCTTCAAAACATCCTCCGCGTCTCAAGGAGCCGCAGACCGGCCTGGATGACCAGCTTAGCTATCGATGTAATAAGTGTCACGCGGTTTGGGTGTGGAGCTGACGTGGATGCATGGCGCACGATCGGGCTCCCCGCAAAAAAGGGTCACTTCTCGGGCTATCGGGTGGCTAATAGAGGTAGACTGTGCTTGACGTAGAAAATTCTGTGTTTTCTTGTACTACTCGGACTTACGCCTGAAGTGTGCGATGACTTTGAGGCACTGTGGCAGCACATAATCTCAATACCTACTTGGTCTTGGCTATTGGTTGTACATGATTATGCCCACTACCGAGTCTCATCAGCTCAGTATCACGGATCAAATGTATCCATCTTCCATATTGCGACATCCACCACATCTCGAAGCGACAATGGCTTCACAGTCCGATGATATACCACTTGTTCCACCTCGTCACCATGTTCATCCACGGTGATCTTAATCTCCTGATGCAGGTTACTAGTTTCCCAAACCTTGTCGCCAATGCCAATGTACTTTAGATTCAGAGTGTCTGTCGGACAATTACCCCAGGCACCAGAGAGTTCCATCTTGAAATGAAAATCGTGATCTTCCCTGCTCTCAAACTCTGCAAATTTCCTTCGCTGGTCCTCTCCTTCCGACCCTGGAGCGTCCGGTGCAAGAATACGACAACATCTCAGTTTTTTGACAGAAGGTGCAAGAGATCGCAAAGCATGCGGATCGACTTCCGCCATTGCAAAGGCGAATTGAGTGAGGTTGGGACACGATGCACAGAGCCGACTCAAATTATAAATATTGCAGGGTAGCCGAGCAGGCAGGATGAGATGCCTCAACTTTGTGGCCTGTACTCGCGCAATGGTATCAATAAGGTTGTCACGAAGTATTTCGTTCGCCGACAAGTTTGTCCGAGGACTTGGTGCTTTGATCTCAATGGGCGGGCCTATTGGAGTAAGGCCCTCGTTGCTACTTGCTCGACTCGGTGTCGGAGAAATCAATGCCATTTTGCTTCGAGCCCCTGACTGTGCTCCGTTGACGAAGTAAATCCGTTCCAATCCCGACATACCTGCAATATCCTTGACTACTAGATGGTTGATCTTGTCTGTTCGCATTGATTTCATTCCATCCATATTCAGCTGGCTTGTGTCCCAAGTCTGCACCCAGGTCATATCAATGAAGTGAGTTGCTTGATATTTGCCGTCACTGTACGGAGGTCCAAAGGAGTTTATGAAGCAGAGATCTTCAAACCCATGAGGCAAGAAGATCTGGTTCACCTCGGGGACGGAATTCGTGAAGATGTTATAAGCGGCCACGCTTTTCAGCTTGAAGCCCCGTTGAGAAGCAATATTTCTGTGAAAAAGGTCGTAAAACGGAGCAGGCTCGTTTGCATTACATAGTCGTGGTGCGAAGTGCATTGTGAGGTGCTCAAGCTTTGTCGCATGGAGGAACAATTGAGATAGGTCATCAGGATAGCACATAGGATCGTAATATGTAAAAGCAAATTCACGCAAACTAGGCAATGGCGGGACCATGACTTGAGGTTGTGGTGCCGAACTTGAAGACATCTTCAGGTGAAGGGAACGGAGATTGCTCAGTCCGGCCAGGCCGGAATATAACGTGAGCAGTGGCCTAACATTAAGTGTATACCTTGAGCAATCAGTAGAGCATCCTGGGTAGCAGGGATGTTGACCTACTTGAATGACTCGAGTTTGGAGCAATGATCGATTGCGGCCCTGATCGCAATATTGAGCATCACAGAGCCATCTGGCAAGCGCTTGTTCTTGTAATCATCCAGCTCTTGCTCCCTCCAATCTCCTTCAAGCTCCAGCGATTGCACCAGAGTTGCAGTCTTTTTCGTTACGAGTGCATTCAAGCCCATCGCGAAAGGACTCGCATGCCATAGGCCGTCACTGAGCACATTGTCTCGGTATTGCAGCGTCTCGTCATAAGAGGTAAGTGTTATGTTCCGATATAGCTGAGGTAAGGTCATGTACTGGAGAAGGCGTGACGTACGGCACAAACGAGCCAAATCAGCGACATCGTCGATCTTTCGGGCCTGGTCAACCACGGGAGCCCTGGCCATATAGATTGCGGATTATCCTTACATATGACAGAATATATGCCAGCAGATGAAGCGGAATTTCGCGTAGGCCGATACGGCATCCTGCTTGGTATTCGATGGGTGTGGGAGCGGAGAGCAGGCTGTTGTAAAGGTCATAGGACATTGCGTCTAGGCCTATTGACCAGGAAGTCTGTCTTCGTTGTTCTCTTCGCGCTATTCAGGTCGTGTGGACTTGTTTTGAGGTCTGAACACGATCGAACCAGTCGGAACTGTGAGATGTATCCTTCAAACTTGGTGTTTCAGCCATTGAATACCATTAAAGGCGTTCCAGCTGCGAGTGACACTCATTCTGCTTCGACGGACGGACGTGTGTTCAGTGCAGAAACTATGCATACGCAGTGTATGGTTACTAGTTGTGAGCCGCGAGATCTAAGTTACACCCGATTTTGCGGCCTCCGAAATCATGAACTCCGCCAGAAACAAAAAGAAGGTCCCCCAGAAGTTTAATTTAGGCTCAGTAATAGGTCACGAAGGTTCAGTTAGTCATGCTTGCTTGATATGATATTAGTTGCGACGCTGAATCCAGAATTCTGCGAGTCGCGTTCCTGTGGATAAGCCCGAGCCTCGGCCTCCACCTCTAATCATCCACTGTGAAGATGTCATTTGTTGTCATCAAGATGAAAAGACAGAAACGCAGTTTATAACCCCACTGCAATCGCGCCTTCCACACCACGCATCACGTTCAAAAGTATAGACTCTGAATGAAGTGGTGTACTTGGCCAGGGTGCTATGCCTTAGCTATATTCTGGGTATTGGCTGTACATCGTAACAGATCAGAATTACACTCGACTAGGCTCAAGCGTTGGTTCTGCCAGTGCGTTCGCGTTGTCTGCCCACCACCAAGTCATGTATAATAAGCAGCAGAAAACAACTGTCGACAAGACTGAGTAGAATTATGAGCTCAGCTTCTGGGGAAGCTGTCACTGCGTTCTCAGAAAAGGTTTCAAGAACTGAAGCAATGCTCGCAAAAAGTCGCGCCGAATCCGGCCCAAACCAAGCAAGTGATATGATCTCGTGAGCTTGCCCTCAACGACGATCGAGAATGCCTTAATTTCTATCAGCGATGTCTACGGCTGAGCGAGCAATCACGAGTCGTTCATCCAGGTTCCGCTTTAATTCTCTAATCTCTCTGCAGGCGCTGTATTGCCCAAGAGGTACAGGTCGTAGCCTGTTTGGCCCTGTTTGAGTCTCGCTTTCTTCACTGTACAAGCAGGAGTATTGATGGAGTCACTTCCCCGAACAGACATCTCGCCCGCCACCCTAGAAGGTCATAAAAATCTATACCACAAACGTCTCCCGTGACCCCTTTCCCCTGTGCTTGCGGTAAGTGGAATGTTTTCGTCCTGTAGTCCCTCGCATGCCCTGAAATCCTCCCAAGTTCTATTGCTGCAGTTTGTACAGCTAATTTTTCGAGCCACTGTAGTATGAATGGCAAAGCCTTGTAGTATTAGACCCTTCCCCAGCAGGACCAAAAAGTATTTTCCGTTTTGTGCAGACGAGTAAGCTGGTTTTCACCCTCCGAGGATGAAGGCGGAATATTCGGCGTCTGGACTAACGATGAAATCATCGTAAGAAGAGTTCAGATCAAGATCCGTCATCGTCGTGACACTGTAGGTGCCAACAATTGTCTGACCCAAAGGAGTTGTAATGGCAGGTGTTGAAGCGTTTACCTGTGGAGTAGATGAAGTCGACCTCTCAGACATAGAATTCGATTGCCAGTCATGGTTGACAGCTTTCTGCCGTTTCCGTGTGCGATCTCTCTCTGGACTTCCAAACCGTCCATTGGCAGCACGACTAGAGGCTGGCGATTCAGGACTATTTGCACTGGCGATCTGGTCGTCCACTAGTCGTTTCAACGACTGTAGCGTCTGCCAATGAGCGTCTTTGGTCGGTAGTTGTTGTTCAAGGGCAACCTCTGCGTCGTGGAGAACCTTGGCGATGGTAAAGTGCTGACCCTCGTGTGCAACTCGTGATGCACACCTATTCCCGTGCTCTGACCTTTCGTCCCGCGGTTCCGCTTTATTCTTGAGCAGAAGTCGGATTACTGCCTCTGATCTCCCACAAGCCGCCGCATCATGGATCGGCGAGCAAAAGTGGATGCAGTCCTGAATCTTCACCCCTCGATTAAGGATCTCCAATACGATGCTTTCGTGTCCAGCCATACTTGCAAGGCTCAATATGCTCCTTCCTGAAGGATGTTGAGCTTTGATGTTGGCACCTTCGTCCAGTAGAAACCGGAACACATCCAAATGACCTATGTAGGATGCAATCATGAGAGGAGTGAGACCGAACGCATCTCTAGCTTCGAGACACGACTCACGAATCTTGGTCTTGGAGTGAAGTACCCACCGCAGGTAATCGAGATCACTTGTTTCAGCTGCCAGATGAAGCACGTTCCGCCCAGTCAGCTCGGCACTCATATTTATATCTATCTCGCAATCCTTAGCCGCGATGGTACCATCTGATCTGTGGCCAAGTAATGCGAGATGCGAGATGTGGATCTGCAAGGATTTTGTAGGATCGAGGACATTTCTGTAGGCACTTTCAATGTCTTTAAACAGGATCCGAAGTATATAGCATAGGCCATTTGACAACCCTGCCAGCATTTCGAGGTCATGGTTGGCAAGGTAATCACACGAACCTGGCTTTGTTGTCTTTATCCGATTAGCTTCAGATAAGTCTTCATGGTTCCGATACAGCGCAACTAGATAGTCCTTGAGAGTATTTATCATTTCTTCAAAACTCGATACCTCTGCCGGACACTCGTCGTTGACTTGACTGCACCACAAGAATTGAAGCCCAATATCAAACGCTCGTCGACTCAAGAGCTCGTTCTGGCAGTCCATTGTTTGTGCTCGCAAGGAAAGGACTTCTCTCAGAATCGTTCGCATGTGGAGCTTGATCATCGCGATTAAAAAACGTAAAGCGGCAACAAATTGGTGAATGTCCTGCAGAGGTAAAGCTTTCTGCATAGCATTGATGGCTGCTGAACGATTCTGACAGTATTGATATAGCTGCATCATATGACCCATCGATCGAAGTCTGGTTGCATTAGCATGACTGCTTTAGCATGAGTAATTCACACACTGTTGGAGTGCCCCCGAGAAGGCTGTGTCAGGTCGTCGCCATTGCTCGGTTTGAAGAAAGATATTCTGGCTGTGTGAAAACGAATTTGTTATCGAGCTAGAAGAGTCGATGCCTGAAGGACTGCACTACACGTGAGCGTTCGCTCTCTAGAGACACTTTGATACTCTTGACTGGTTCGACTATGGGCCAACATCACATGAAACGACGCTTACCTCTGCATCAACTCGACAGCCACGCCATCGAGCTCGCGCTGCGAGCTCTGCCCATTTATAGGCCCCGAAAAAACGTCGATAGGACTGAAGGCAGCTGTACCTGGAGTTGCTTCACTTGTCGTAGCAGGACTTTGTGCTATTCGACGGACTCTTGTGTTTGCACTGCATGGTTCGCCGACTCGGACGCAGGCGTGACATTTTTCGCCTCGCGAGAAGTCTCTAGTTTCTGGCGAGCACCTTTCATTTTCGCATCAGTAAAGACTGGCATTGTTTCAAATTGAACAGTTGACATAAGAATGAGTTCGTAGGGTCAATTGAAATCGCAAATGATAAAGAAATGGCCACCTTGAACCTGAACCCTGAGATATGGAACTAATCTAAAATTGGACATAGCCTAGTCAAAGAGAGACAGGCACCATCATCCTCGTGAGAGAGTTTGAGTGCACTCACTTGATCTTTTTGAGTCTACATCTGTCACACTTGTCCCAGCATCGCGTCTTGGTCGAAATGCGGCTCGTTGTTGGAGCAGGCAGCATGTTCGTCATGCGTGGATGATGAGGCAAGGAAAGGACATTCACAAGATACGTGAGGTGAGGACGTACCAGAGGAGGAACTAGCGTGTGCTTTTATATGGCTGCCTGACCCTGCAAAGACTACAGTACGCTTCGCCTTACGCTTATTACATGCGAACGCTTTTTTTTCATTGATTCTGTATCATCAAACTTTTTGCAGACTTGATCCTACATGTGTCTACAAGAGTAAAGAGCTGGAATTCCATCCCAACTGTTGACCGGTTTCAGCTGAGAAAATGCATAACAGCGTGAGGCCGAGCCGTGTGCTTTGAAGTTTCAATCTACATTTCGGCGGAAGGAAAGATCCATGGACTAATATACTGTTGCTCGACACATACCTCGTAAGCCATAGCTGATAGTGCGAACCTTTGAGAAGGCATTTCTCGCATGCCTAGACTCGCTTCCACGTGATGCGATGCGATGCGGTGCGAAAGATGAGAGAAGGCAATGAGGCAATACGATTGGACCGCATCTCGGATGTCGCTTGTCGTTTTACCACAGAAGAGATGCGAGGAGTTGATTTTCCTTCGGCTCAATTCAGCCGCCCCTTGCTCAGACGTCAACTACCTATTCCAGTTGAAGTATTTTAAATCGAAGGAACGCCCTAGATCTTTTGTGGTTAGTCTTCTGCCTCTACTCGTCTTGCGATATTTCTATCCAAGTGAACTCGTTAACGAACATGATCAAGACGGCTTCAATCTGTGCGTTGCGTAACGATAGTGCTTCGGTGTTTACCCCTTGACTTTTCTAGGCTTACCATGTGTTTCCACTACGAGGTAAGCTTTCGATTATACTGGGTCTTTGTGGCCCTCTCGGCCACACGGACCGTAATCTGCTGATGAGACGTGAAAACGGGTCAGATGCGCTTCATGTCTCGGGTCTTTGGCGCATGAAGCCTCATGATGGGCGCACTGCCGGCTCTTGGGTATAGTATACCGGTCTTTCCTGGCTGCGTGAAGAAATGACTGAACTATTGCCTTTCAGCACCCGCTGCAATGAAGACGAAGTCGAGGCATGCAATTTGGTCTATTTCACCAGATTGTGCATACTCCCGATCTCCAAAAGCGTGCTCTCGTCAGAATGAAAACATAACTTCATACAATTCACACTTATCGTCTACAAAAAGTTTGCGCAGTTGTTGGAGCAGCTTTCCTTCTAGGATCATAGTTTGGGGCTACGAGAATGAATATGCCTCCAATTTGAAGGAAGAGGGACCCCGGCCGTACGATGTGATTGAAGAAATACCTACGAGTTCAGGCAGCGAGAATTTTCACGTGACATATCTAATGGAGCAGGCGCAAGCTCAGTCCATGGCAGATCCTTGGTCACCACAGACCCTCCTTGGAAGGTTATCTGTATCTCTTTGCGAGAACAGGGTCCGTTATGTGAGATGTGCAGATGCTGAGATCTTCGATCTGATTGAATGGGTTCTATGGCAACAACTTGCACCTCTGGAGATCCTGAAGGAGCCATCTTTGGCTGTTTTCGAAAAGTTCGACACCGCCATGGACTTGTCTGAAGAAGAATACGCCAGCTGCAAAAATTCTATGATCTCGTTGCTACAGTCGAGGTCAATTGTGGAAATTCAACTGGTTTTCCTGGCTTTTTACGTCACAAGTTACAGCTTCAAAGGTTTGCTCATTTCCGAGCTGACAGCAGCGGTGAGCAGCATAGCCAAATTAGAGTTAATGGGCCAAAGTACTCTCAGCCAGAATGCGCACAAGGGGTCGCTGCTCCCGAGCCTCCTCGAACTGTGTGGATCTTGCTTGCAAAGTGATCCACAGCACCGAATCCGGTTCCAGAACCATGCGATGGCAAGATTTTTTTGCTTTATTGAGTTGCCAGCGCTCTACCGTGGTCATGCAACAATGGCCAAGCTGTGTTTTCAACAGATCAAATTGCTAGGCACCGCTGTGATCGTTCGCCCGTGGCACTCCTTCCGTGGGTGGTCACGAGACGAGACGAGTTGGCCGTTGTTCGGATACGTTGCCGAATATTGGTTCCGCCACTACAAACTCGCAGCGCCTTCCAGCAGTGATCTGAGTGCTGAACTTTTCAAACTTGTCAATGACGCTTTGGCTGGAAAGAATCCTACTCAAACTCCATTGCATACCCAGCGTAGCATTATAGAGAACGGGTATCGCATTGCTCAGATGTACGATTTACCGGATCTCGCTGATCTCTATCGCAACATGGGAGCTTCGGGCAGGCCACAGACAACGGCAGCGCCATCTCCCACCGAATGGCAGTACATGACCCCATTGTATGAGGTCAGACCATGTCCTTCGAAGGATCTACTGAGAGGTTCAGCGTCTCCACATGATTTTATAATCTCCGAGCTTGGCCACGCAAACGAACAAGGTGTCCGCTCAATTATACAAGACCTAACAGAGCTTAGTCTCAGTTCAGACCAAAGGGCCCATGATCTGCAATGTACAGACTGGGAGCTCTCTTCATGTCATGTTGAAGCGACATCAAGCCCGACAGACTGGTTCCAACGTGCAGGATCACCACTTGGCGACGATACGCTCAACCAGGGCGCTCAGCACCCCAACGACGACTGGAATTTCGTTGAACGTGAAGACTATTTGTGGGGCTAAGAACGCGGTGCAAATGGCAGACCGATGGTGGGTGCTATCGAATCGTTCTGCATGTGGCTTGGCCCAGGCAGTTTGAACCACATGGAAGATTCTTTGCCGATGCGATTACTCCAGGCTGGCCTTCGATACTGCAACGTCAAATGCTTCAACGAACGCCACTTATCTCTCCGCGGGGGCGGTATCTACATACATCTTGGAAGTCGAGAACCATTCGCTACCTCCTAGGATTGTCCGATCGTCAAGTCTGGCTTTTCATGCTGAATTGGGGGCGCTCTGCACACATCACCACTAGCATGCGAGCCCGAATGCGCTTCGCGAAGCGAGTTGAAGCGTTGCGAAAGCATTCGTCAAAATACGTTTGCTTTTCCGATGCCTGATCGTTGCAGATGAAAAAGCTTAGCATATTACGCACACCTGCTGTCTCTGGCTTGTTATCGTTATTGCTGCTTCATACCTTTCGTCAACGACTTTGCATGGCGGAAACTACCTTCTTGTCGTCAATCTTTGCTGCAAACAGTATGCAACCAACAGGGGATCAACACCAAGCCTGTTACCCTCCTCTCAGAAGTGTAGCTCCTGTTTGAAGCTGGGACATCAAAGCAAGAACGCCCTACATTCCTATGTTGCCATTTCAACTTCCAGAGAGAGGAAACCATTGGAGGTACGTCCAGCGACGCCTGCCCAGCACCAGTGCCACTCCCTAACACTTGATTAAAGAGCAGAAAAAATCTCGATTTCAGCTACGATAAGCCCGGCGAACGTACCAAACGCCAGCCGCAGCGCTCAGCAGTAATTCAGCCATCTTGGGATCGAGGCACTGCTCCCGTTCAGAGCCCTCTCTCTCTCTCGGTATCTTTCTAGCCTTTGGCGCTCAATAACTCCTTTTTAGTGAAGTGCGGGAATTGAGGTTCCTAAATGCTATATAGAGATGTATTTTGATCGTCAAATTGAGCATTGGAAAATTGAAAGCCCCCGATGTTTTTCTTGTCACTGTAACTCTGCTATGGCTGAGTCTGCGACAGCTCCTGTGGTCGCTCCGATTTGTGTGTGGTCCCCACCTATTGCATCGTACGGTAGTGCTTAGACTGTATTTGGGCTGTTAGTTGTCCCACCAGGCTGGTAAGGGTTTATTTTTGGGGGGGAGTGAAAGAGAGAGGGATTGAGACAAACAAAGGAGTTTTCGAGGCGGTGGAATTTAGGTATTTACTCGCCTACTATCTTCTCTGACCTTCGTCTTCATCGTCCAGAAGCGAAGAGTTATCCTGCCTCCGCGCCGGACCCGGCGGCACACTGGTACTGGCAGGTTCTTGCACGTCATCATAATCTTCATTGACGATCGCTGGTCCTGGCTCTCCCACATCTTGTCCGATGGAGTTTCTCTGCTGCCCGTGCTCGTCCTCCTCCTCATGCTTCTCTTCCCGCTCCACGAAGACAAAGCTGCCCACCACGATCATTGCTCCAAGCCAGTACACCCAACTCTCAAACCGGCCTTGGATGATCATTTCTCCGACCAGGCTCAAGGGAATGGTCAAGCTCATGCCGACAGTGACGACGAGTGGACTCGTCATCACCATGGCATATGCCCAGCAGATATCGCTGACCAGGCTGCTCACGGCGTTGATCAGGAGAATGGTCCATATGTGGTCGCTCGGCGGGAGGCTGATTTTCTCCAAACCAGTGAGGTGCAGCAGGGGAAACAGAGGCAACATGAGAAAGATGTTGAACAAGCCTACGAATCCGAAGAAGGAAGGCATGTGGATCGTCTTCGGGAGCACGGAAACGGTCGTCTTCTTAAGGGCAATAGTGTAGCACCCGTAGATGGCAGCAGAAAGCAAGGCCAGTCCATCGCCCAGCGCCAGTTCGTACGGCGATTTGTCCGGAAACTCATCCAGTGCTCTCTTGGCCCCTTCAGGCTTGACATCCGGAGCACTCAGGTCGACCTGCGAAATCAGCACAATCCCGACCAAACTTCCAAACACGCCACACAGCTTTTTCCACGTAAACTTCTCCATCCGCGTCAGTGCACCAACCAGCAGCGTCCAGACGCTGCTCGTCGAGGTCAAAATCGTCGTGCTCGCCACGGTGGTGTACTGCAAGCATGCCATGGCAAAGTAGTTGGCAAGATACCATAGTATGCAGAAGGTAAACGACGGTTTGATCGTCGATAATACCGACGCTGCACTTCCATCTATTCCTCCCACCCTCTTCACGCCTACGCCTACGCCTACGCCCAGGCCGTGATCCTGATCCTGATCCTGATCGGGATTCATCAGAAACGACTCCTCCTCGTCCCGGCTGACAGCCAAATAGTCTATTTTCTCTTCATGCCTCCCCCTCAAAAACGCCTTCAACGCCGTCAAATTCACATTCGCCCGCAGATCGTCGAGCAAGGTGCCGTGTCTAAATTTCCGAAACGAGTGCCTCGCCAGGCGGGGCCAAACACAAAGCGAGAGAACGGCGGTGTTGAGATAGGTCAGGAAGAAAGGTTTCGCGTAGCTGCTATCTGCAAAAATGCTCTGTTTTGAAACACGACTACTGTTAGCACAAATTATTCCCCTCAACGTGTTTCGCCCCGAACTCCCAAAACGTACACTTCCCAAGAAATTCGATAGCGTCCATAGGAACACCACGAAAAGTAGCAGCATCAGACCCAGGGTATGTCTGGCCACTGCACCGATCAGGAGAATCTTCTTATGCGCCGGATTTGTTCGTGCGTTCGGCTCGTCCACGTTGTCACCGGGGGAAATCGCTGAATCGTCCATCTCGAACGTCTCGTGCTCGCTTGGCTGCAGGAGGATGTCCCTCCTCCTGTCTCTGTCTCTGTCGCTGCTGTCGCTGCGGAGAGGCATATCCCTGAAGTAGCTACGTGTCTGTCATCTGCGATAGAGCCCTCGGCCTGGGTGAGGTTGTTGTGACAAGTGATAGATCGTCTACTACTAGTAGTAGAAAATAAAGGAGAGGGAGGGGGCCACGAAATCAAAGGTAAGGCTCTATGGGGCGCGGCGGGGAGGTTCCGCTGTCTGGGTGCAGTGCCTGGGTTTCAGAAATAATAGGGCGGCGCCGCACCAAATTTTCTAGGAATTGCTCAAATAGATATTATACGAAAGAGTGACTCTACCGGGAATAAAAGATAGTTTGTGAATCGCGAGCTTTTCATCGGAGGTGAATCATTGTTGACAGTAATACTACGACAGGGAGTAAGCATGGGCGGGACACGGACAGGATTTGGCCGAAAACCATATCATGCGGCGTGCCGGGCCGCGGGCCATTTTCGTGTCTTGAACCCTAGCCACTATTGTTAAGTTGTAATGTAAGTAAAGGTATTGGTGTTGGTCAAGAGATGAAGAGACAACACGCATTTGATAGTCCTAGAGATCACACCTTCTACACTGTAAGCCTACAACCACTGGAGGAGGAGGAAATCAACATGTGCGCATCATACTCCGTCCGGGTGGTCTACAGTCCGATGTGTCTAGTGCATAGAGTTCGATGGAAGCACGTCTCTGCATTATACCTTAAATTGAAGCAGTTAGAAGAGAGCTCTGATGAGACAACAAATTCCGTTGTGAAATATTGATTGCAATATGTTCATGTCCATGTCTTCCAATAATGGGAGTTATGACGTCGACTAGGTCTATTTCCAACAACAGTACACGCAACTCGACAGTCTCTTAACCTAGGTATCCTGCTCTAGAAAAGCCCGTTGTGCATTGACATGAAGTTTGATCCCATGCCTGAGTCGAGACCTGAATTCTGATCAAGCTGAGACCCGGTAATCAGACTCAGCATGTCGCGGTCACCAAAGGTTGGCCCAATGCCTCCATATCCCTGATTGACCGTACTACCGTCAAAGTTCAGAAGATTGTCAATTGGCATACTGATCCAATCTTCTCCTGATGGGAACAGGGCGGGGTCCACGTTGGCCTCAAAGTTCATGTTTGCGTCGAAGTTGGCAGAGTTCTCAAATCCAGGCGGCGGCATAAATGTTTGGTTGGCGTAGTCTGCAACCGGGATTTGACCGAGAGGATCTGGTGATTCTTCTTCTGACATTGTCGCATAATTCATCCCATTTTGTGGTTGTGGAGGTTGAGGGGACATCTGCCGAGACTGGGCGCGACTACCAGACTTCGGGATGCGGACCATACTGCCGTGAACGTCCATCGTGAGTTGCATGATCAGGCGAGCGATATGTGGTGACAAATGTACATCGTCGACCACCTGCTCGCTCATTCGCTTGGTCATCTCTCTAAGAAGCTTGAATGTCGCACGGACAACGCCTTCCTCGTTTCCAAGGCTGAGCAGCTATGAAATGATTAGCAAACATTCATGAGTCGCATAGATTTTCTCACCTTCAGACTAAACATGAGTGCTGACAGAGTCCGGAGGAATGTGCGCACCGGTGAATATCCCAGCGCGTTCATATCACCCAGACCGTAACAGGAACACTTCAGAATTTGCCTGGCCGCATCCCGTACTTCGTCGATATATAGTTTATTCTCATCATATACAGGCCCCAATTGTGCAGAAATGCCGCGACTGACGGTGCTGCGGTTTTGCAAGGCCACTTGTCCAACGACCTTCTGTAAACCAAGAGAATTGACGTAAAGTCGGGAATATTCAAACTCCATTCTTAGCACGGTTCGCATAGCTGGAGCAAGTTGTCTCTCGACGGCATTGAACATTTCAAGCCACTTCTTGAGTCGCGGGGTATACCTTGCAAGAACAGCCTTGTATTCTCCACTGTCGATAAGAGCAGCGGTGGTCTCTCGAGATGGGAAGACCTCACGATTGGCATCGTACATGATGCTAGCAATGTCAAACCACAACTTCTGCATCATATCGACAGGCTCCCTTGCCTCAGGGCCGCGTGGGTCAATGTCTTGGTCGGGGGAGAGGGATGCCTGAATGCCGATGCGGCCACTGGTCTGCGATACATAGATGATGACCAAGCGACGGAGCCGCCTTCTTCTTAAACAATCAGAATTTGGCCCATGTTCGCCACCGCAAAATTCATGTCTTCGATCGAAAACGCCGAGCTCGAAGCTAAGGGACTGAGCCAGACCAAGAAGCATCCACGACATGCGGTCGGATCGCCATGTAGGCTCAAGCCAGGGGGCGTAAGGCAAGCCACCGGACTCAGGCGACCTCGGTTTCTCATCTTCTAATAGCGCGAAACTTGCACCAACAAGCTTGTTTTCATCATCGCCAGGAGGGAAGTGTAAAGCCCTTGGTTGCCAGTCTGTGAGCAATAGCAGGGCTTCAATCGTGCCGAGAGTTCTCAGACTACCCTTCCACGTGATCTGGCCTGTGGCAGACTGATGTGTCTGGACCAAACCAGCGCCCGTGAAGCCACCACCAAATTGTTCCTGGGCCCAGAGAAGACGTTGAACAATCTTTCGAAGCGAGTCCCACAGCTTTTCGTGGATGTAGTAGCCACGAGAGACCTTTGACTCAGTTTTCAGCTCATAATATCGAGATGTGATAGCCAGTATAGCCAACGCTAGAATAGGCTCTTCAGTCAGCAGCTTTCGATGGGTAGCGGGATCCCGGAAATCCTCGGTGACCACAGCCGTCATGTTGGCTAAGTGGGTGTAAAAGTAGTCAACATACTGCAGGGCTTCATCAGCCGTGAACCAACCCGCTCGCACGAAACGCATCTGACTCCAGACCTCTCGAGCTTGCTGACGAGCTTTTGCGATATGAGGCGGAAGCGTCCTCAGGTCAATCTCCGCACGGTCCTTAGTCAGAACTCTTTGACGTTGTTGTGTTTCGAGGGGGTTCGCGTTCGCTTCCGTGGTCGTTGCAGCTCTGATGAGAACATTCATGTTGTCAGTGGTATTGGTAAACGCCTCGGCCAGGGTGTTGGCTTGCGGCATGACTACTTGACCTTCCCCCTCCGTGGCTCGATGGCTTGACGATGACGTGCGGTTGAAAGATATGGCTTGCGACGGTGGGTAAGTACGGTGTGGTTGGGTAAACTGGTCCGGTACTGAACGATGCCGACTTGATGAATAGCTGCTAAGAGCAGGGAGTGCGCCTGGCGGTGTGGAAGGTGGAAATGCTGCAGCAGGGGACAAAGGGTTCGCTTGATACGCAAAGCCCGATCCAGCCTGCGGACTCGTAGGTAATGCTTTGAATGATGTCGTCGACTGGCTCGACTCGGTCCTTGCTCTTTTCGCAGCCGGAGGACCATCTTTTCCTGCGGCCTCTTTCTTCCGAGTTTCACGAAACCAACATCGCTTTGACTCCCTGGCACACTTTGCGCAAGGAGGCGCGCGTGGATTGTCCACATCTCCGAGATCGCATTTGACTTTTCGCTCGCGACATGGTTCACATGCTTGGTAGTTGCGACGATGCTTGACTAGTTTCTTGCCCTCCCGGGCTCCGTCTGGTTCTGGGGATTGGGAATCGTCTTCATCGCCTCTGTCGGCCTTGAAACGTTGATTGTCGTATTCGGTCTGTGGCTGCAGTGTGTCGTTGTACGACATGGCAGGATGTTGCACGTCGGATCGAGGTCACGTAGCATAAGCGTGGGGATGCTGCCGTTGATAACCGACAACTTCGGTGGTGGAGAGAATTTCCGCAAGAGACGCAAAGACGGAGTCCCAAATAGCGCCTAAGCCCGCCGCGGGCGCCTGGCGTGGAAGCACTGCTCCGTATTGATAAGAAACTTTTGGGTCTCGACCTGTCGATAACCTTGACCTCGATAAGGATTGCCGAGGCAAGAGGCAGATCCCGAGGATGAACCGTGAGAGCACTTCTATGCGACGGTCTAATGTTCTGGTGAGAAGGGATGAGCCAAACCAATGCTGAGATACACACGTTGGTCAGACTATTTATTTGTAAAGGTGGTGGTAGTAAAAGAGAACATGAACATCAGAGCTTTGCAGCAGGCGTTTTAAATACAGTCTTCGATGATTGGTCGTTTGCACACCGAGACTGCCCTGTCACAGTAGTGATATTGCAAACTTCAACGACCGAGGACCCGCGTCGGTTAAACGCGGCAGTGACTTCATGAGAGCAATGGCGTTGGAGTGCTAACGGCATTGACCACAACTGACACTTTGAGTGACACTGGAGACGAAAGGTGATCTTTTCTCGCTTCACGTGAGAGGACACGATCACAATTTCGGTGCCTCCCGGGTGAGGGAGTGAAGGAACAGCGAGCCATTGGGAAATCGAACAACATTCCGGGAGAGAACATTCATGGTCTAACACCACGCTATGCATTTTGCAGCTAGCTACTTTGCAGTCACTGTGCTGGTGGCCGTCAACCTGCGTTGCGATGTAGACTCTTTCTGTAAGCTGGTGCTCTGGCGCGAACCGGTCCATTTAGGATGTCGTCGTCCATGTCCTGAATCTTCTCGCGGCGGACCGTTTTACTCTGACTTATAGCGGTGCTCGCCTGACTGCTCACGCTCTCCTCGCTGTTTCCTCGAGACACGGTCGGAGTCATTCTGTCGCGCAGCAGGGCACGAACGCCACCAGCTTTACGAGTAGCTAGATCACCAGTACCGGCGGTCAGCACAAACATCAAATACTTCAAGTTTGGTAAGGTGTGTCGGATGTCCATCACCCGCAGACCAGATCTATTCATCAAAAATTCAATGTCTTTGTTGAGCAAGAAGACGGCATACTCGAATTTGTACGCTGCACCCGAGGGGTGGAGTGGAAATTGTCGTTGTGCTATGCCTGCGGATATGTCATCGTGAATGGAGGAAATGGACTGATGGGGCTCGACGGGGTAGGGCAGAGGGAACGAAAGGTAGAGGGACAACTGGTAGACTAGCTGAGCGGCGTAGCCTAAAGCAGCAGCGATTTCGTCGCTATTCGTGTCGTTGAAGGATGAATTCGGCAGATGTATGTTTCGGATGGTGAACTGTAATGGCCTGTTCTTGATCGGCTCGATCGGATAGATGTGGGAAAGACCGGTACAAATCCGACGAATCTGTGCATCAGAACGCTCGGTGAGAAGAGTGAAGTCACTTTGCAGCTGTTGCTTTGTATTGGAAAGCTGTTGACAGACTTCCCTTGCCTGTAAGCGCCGAGCAGGTAAAGTTTGCACGACCTTTCGCCGAGACTGCAAGTCAGCTTCGAGTTCTGACTTCAGCCGGGCGGTATGGTCAAGATTTCTCTGTTCGAGGTCGAGAACTCTCTTCACATTTCGCGCCTGCTGTCTCTGCGAAGAGAGGTTTTCTGAAGCATGGGCCGCGTGAGGCATGTCGGATAAGAGGCGATTGATGTCCCCTTCTAGCTTGGCGCGTGTTCGAAGTGCATCTTGCAGGACCTCGTCGAGGTTAGCAAGTTTGAGCAGAACATCAAATGGCGCTATCGGAGTTGGCACCATTGACCTCATAGCCAGCGTGGGCAGTGGTTGCTGCTGGACGTCGGGAGGGAGGTCAGTAAAGCTTGTGTAAATGCCGTCCGACAGGTGAAACAGAACACAATTCTCGGGCAGAGGATGGTGAAAGGTCTCCAAGGATCTGCCGACAAACTGAAGCGAGGTCAGGTTCACGCGCAACTCCACCAAGATGCGGTATTTGTCCATCAGCTCATTCCTACACCAAACTCGTAGGAGAAAACACTCGCTTCGAGCAACGGCGGCGTTGGACGTGTCCAGGTCGAAGAAACCAAAGGTTGGGTTCATGGAGGTCTCAACGACTTCGCTGATGTAGAGCGGGTGTTCAAGCCCGTCATGGTGGATTGAAACCCAGCTCGTGACCAGACGGTTCACTTCGACGGCCTCTAATTTGGACTGTCTTGCGCGAGGCTTGGATGAAGCCCAATGCAACGTGCTCCTCCTCCTTCTCAATAACCTAGTTCTCGTTGGCCTTGCCGGTAGCTCGTCTGAATGCTCATGTGAGGTAGAGGTCTGCGAAGGTGGAGGATGTGGGAGAATCTCGTCACCCTCATCGCCGTTGTCGTCGTCGTCGTCGTCGTCGTCGTCGTCGTCTACCGCGGGCAGCTTGGAGAGTTGATCGAACGATCTTGCATGGTAGAGGGTATGAGCTTCATGCTGGATCAAAGACTTTGCTGCAGTCTTCAGGTTGTACTCATCATCGGTGAGAGTCTTGCTCGGGGCTCGCCAGCTGGTTGGACTGAGGTTGAGATTGCGCAGGGACACGCCATGAAGGTGACGCAGCCGGCGATTCTGCAAAGAGTCAGTTAATCAGTTAGTCAGTCGGCCAACCAGCGCCTCATCATGCGTTGTGTTGGACTCACCCAGGTGTATAGAAATGGTTGCTCGCGCCTCTCTGCATTCGACACGTCAGGGCGGAATGTAGGTGACATCAGAATGACTGTTGCTGCACATCTCCTTGGCTAATTACCGCAGGAGAATAGATAGCATGATCATTGAATGGGCGGCAGGCGATGGTGTTAGTAACGTTCTGATCAGTTGTACATTTATTTGAGCGTACAGTCGCGCGACATCTCGCAGCATCGTCAGGAGAAACGAAAGCTGCTGCAGACGAGTTTATTTCCAAATGCGCGGACTTTAGAAGTGGATTGACTTTTTGCTCTACGGAACGTCTGAGAAAAGGACTGAAGGGTCATGTTTCCAGGTCGTGCAAGTGATCAGTACGGCTGCTTCGGACCGAGCGGACGTGCTTCGTCTTGGTCAAAACACCACCCACCCACATACATCATGATCATCACCATCATCGGCTGATGCATGGTATGTATGGCTTAGGCATGACCACCGCTTCTCCTCAGTCATCCGCGCCCCGCCAGTTATAATACTAGTATACATGTTGTAGTCAGCGGCGAGGCCGCCGATCGCGTTCAAGAATTATTCTTCATCTCTCTCAACGCCGCCATCACCTCGTTCGGGTCATCTTTGCCGGTGGCCTTCCTCATTTCATCTGTATCGACCCGCATAAACAGATTGTGCTTCTTCTCATCCCCGATCGTGCTAAGACCCGGAGTTTCCTTGTTGTCCTGAGCAAGCCTCTCCAACGTCTGCACGGCAGCATCAGTAGGGGCCACTTTCAGCAAAAACTTCACATTTGATTTGGTGTATTCGTGTCCCGGGAAGACTTTGGTATCGTCCGGTAAGCTCGAGAGGGTCTTGTTCAAAGCTGTGTTCATCTCCGTCGCTGTGCCCTCAAAGAACTTGCCGCAGCCTCCTATGAAGAGGGTGTCCCCCGTAAACACAGCTCTCTCATTCTTACTCTTGTCTTCCATAAACCAACAAATCGAGTCTTGTGTATGACAAGGCGTATGCAGCGCCGTGACCTCGATATTCTTTCCAATGCCAAATTTGGACCTGTCGCTCGGTGTCTGCGAAACAGCCTGGCAGTCCTTGCCTCCAATAATTGGCACTTTCTCCGGTAGTCTGGACAGCATCTTCGAGTTCCCCCCGGCATGATCCCAGTGATGGTGTGTATTCACAATGTACTTGAGCCTCACGCCGTCGCTTTTGATCGCCGCTTGTAACACTGGCCCTGCTCTACTGTGAGTGAGCATGCGGCCTAGCTCCACCATTGAGAGATACTAACTCTTCCGGATTTGCAGGGTCAATGATGACACCTTCCTTGCTGTCTTCATCGCTGACGATATAGGCATAATTGTTGGACGAGCCAACCCCTGTCTGCCGTTAGAAACAATAAATTTTGATCGTGGATGGACAAATACACATGGGAATCGATTTGACATGCATGCTTCGTGTGATCAGTGGTCGCAGATATAGCGAGGGAATTTTTTGCTTCGCAAAACCTGTTGAGAGCATTGGATATGTCTCTCAGGCAAGTCGCGGATCGTGTAGATCGAGTTGTCAAGGTTGCGAAGATGCTGGCCAACATAAATTGGACACCCACTCCAAGAATTGGCCATGCACATTTGGTGTCATCACTACAAGCAAGCTACTCCTCCATGTAGCAATACGTTTCACTTTTCTTACGCATATGATTTAAGCTATGCATTAATTTCGAGAGAGATTTGGAAAACATTGAACCAAAAGGAATAGAGAATTTATTCAAGCAGGCGCCATAACATTTTACACGTCCAGCTTCCAGAGTCTTGCGATGGCAAGCTCGGGCGATGAGCAATTCAATTATAGTATGACGTCATTGCACGGTCAAGCCTCGGGCCATTGCAAGTCCCTTTTCAGCTGGAGATCCTGGCTTCCAAGAGGCTCTGGCTGCGTGTCTACAGCCTCAGGGGACTTTTTGCACGAATTCGGCCCCGCCGCCATTTCAGATGTCGAGAACTCCATGACAGAGCGACGATCAACCTGCTCGTAGAAAAGCATAAAAACGTGTCCTCGGGAGAGCACCTGTTCCTCAGCAATCGACGTAACCACCTCGTCATTGAAAATGTACCAAGACTTACCACGCTTTGCACAGGCTACATAATGCCCATTGTCATGTCGACCCTGGTGCGTCACTATGCATCGTAGCTCATAGACTGCGTGCACTTTGACGCCCTCGTCCGCGAGCGGACTTTCCATCCATTCCTCGTCGATGTTGAGCTCTGCAGGAAACTGTACATGTGAAGCGTTCTTTCGCTGATTGCCCCACGGGTCAAATATGCTGCGGTTGATGTGCATCACCAGATTCTGAGGAAGGCGACTAAATAGAACCTGTTTCGCTTTGGTGCTGAACACCTTCGTCCGTCTGCTGGTGTGGTCCTTCGCATCGTCCTCCACGAGAGTCGTGTCCGGCACAAGAGCAGTTTCGTCCTGCTCGCTCAAATTCTGTTTCAATCGGGTACATTCTTCGCATTCAACACCTTCGATCAGTTCAGGATCTGTATAGGCATCGAGGAGGTCTTCGAGGCAACAATCACCTCCCAATCCCAGATTGAGTGTGAGACAATTGAATGTCGTCAGCGATAACCCTTCAGAGAAATGGCACTTTTGGCATCGTAAAGATTGTGAGAGAGTTCCATCGAGTGGGTTGGGCGGTAACGAGGCGGATGTCATCCTAAACATTTCTTTTTGTTTGTGCGTATTGATTGCCTCAACATTTTTCCGGTTCTCCAACTCTAGCTGGCGTAGGCAAGTAAGATTCGGAGCCAGTTGTTTTGATACCGATTTCTGGTATTTCACGGCCTCTTTTTCTATGGCATCCATGATCTTCGAGTAATATTCCTGTGCATCCTGCTGCTGCCATGTGTTCATCGATCGTAATGTTGTTGGCGGCCACAAAATGGTCTTGCAGGGTACTTCTTGATGTAGCTGGCCCAGAAAGGTGTCCAGAGCTTGGTGGGTTGCGGCTGAAACGGACAGTGTGTCACACTTTCCGTGACTTCTTTCCACAAACATCCTGAACGCCTGCAGAGAAGCGAGGCCTTGCAGAACACTGTTTTGAAAGCACGAATTGTCCCAATTGCCTAGTCCCGAGAATGTTGGTTTCGTGTCCATCATAGACCGCGTGCTGTTCATCCCCGATAGTCTCCTCGCCCTTTGAACCACAGAAGACACGCCGGATCCATGATAAACTTGGTTCAGCGTGCTTGATCCCTCGCTTGAATCCGTTGTCGCTTTCGAAGAAAGGCCTCTCGGCAAGCCATGCAACAATGTGGCGCTCCTGTGCAGTGTTTTGACGAAAGGACTCGGGATCAGTGTAGTGCCCGAGTCGTAGAGCCTCCTCTTGATTGTGGTTTCATGCGCAAGATATGGCCACACGTAGTAGGCCAACAGCAACAACAAAACGGTGGCAACGGTTGTTGGCCATCTTTGTTCACGGTCAGCTTGATTTGATGAAAGGATTTGATCAGCCATATCAGGGTGGTTCGTAGTGCCGGAGGTTGTGATTGATCGCACCAGAAGTATACATATGTTTCGTGGGAGGGTAAAGTCGCCCGGGTATCGAATCGTTGGGAGCAACGTGCACTAAAGTACGTATGACATTCGCAGAAGAAGACAATTTGGTACCAAAGGTGAGAAAGGTGAGATTAGCTCGCAGTACCAAAATATGTGAGCGTGGCGCGGGAGGCAAATGATTTTCGATGTTGATAAGTAATACGGAGTACCAGGCAGCCAGATACGCAGAATTTACCTGCTACCCTGGGCACCCTGGGGTTGGCAAATTTGGGGCCCAGACTAGCTCTAACCCCTACTTGTAGAGGGCTAAAGATCTAAATAGTTAGGCAATCAGGCTGTTTGAACAAGGTTGAGTCTCAAATAAGTGAATTGAAGTTCAAAAGTTCAATCAGTTCAATCAAGTTTGAACCACGTGGTTTTGTACGGCTGACCCATGGGACTGACTGGCTCAGGAGCCCCTTCGGCGTTGCAACCATGGTTACTTCTGTTCAACGACCTATCGTCAAGTGCATCTATCTACGGCCATTGGATCCATCTAGACACACAAATCACCAACGTGACAAATTCTGTTGGCCTTGCAAGCAGTAATGATGTGGTTTTACGCTTCTGCTAATGACATCGTTTGCAACCCTTGCTTTTGTTTCATGTCGAAGCGCCTCAAAGCTTTTGCCGGGTCCCCTGTGGCGTTGGTCTTCCACCACCTCTGCCACAGCCATGCCAATGCCTCTATCGCCGCGTTTTGAAGTACTCCCACTTCTGGGAGTACGCCATGGCTGACCTGGTGCCGCAAATCCACGAAGCGAGTGGGCATCGAGATTGCCGCTGCATGAGCATACATCGAAGACTCGCCGACGGTCTTGCCGGGTCGTTCATCCTCCGTGTCAGCTTCACTTGTGGCAAGGGACGCGGTCGCAGCTCTGGCTACATCGCGATCAACGAAGCTATTGACGAATCGTAAAAATGCAAAGGCAAACATGAACTGTACAGCACGGTAGGAATCAGCATTACCTGTGCGATTCATTTCCTCGTAGTGCAATATAGAGTCTACTAGGTCGGCCGTCGAGAGTATCGCAGGCGGAATCAAATGCGATTTGAACGTCCAGACATTGACTCGTGCTACCGCCTCGCGACGCATGTCCCCTTGCGTGTGAGGGTCGTAAGGGTCCTGAATGATGTGTTCCGGGTAGAACCAGTCACGGACCATCGCAACTTCCGCGTCGTCTGGCCGCCGATCATCGCTTTGTTTCAGGTCTATCATCGTGCCTGTCGTGTAAAATTGATGACTGATATCCCCAACATCCGAAGCTTAGTGTCGGGAGGTAGATGCCACCATCCACTTAGCAGGGTAAGGTCAATGGTAATCTTCGTCTCGAGAAGTGGACTGCCAAGTCTAGTGTAGGAAATGGTGATGCTTTTCTGATCGTCCACTAAGTTGGTCGATTTGATATAGACCCTGGTTCACGGAACCTGGAAAAGATACCACGGATCCACAGTGCAAAAGTTTGGACGGTGGTATGCTCGCATCTAGCCACTCCAAAGCTCCCAACGTACGTCGGATTCGTTTTAGCAACTTAAGACAGCGCAACAGTCACCATTCCTGCCAGTGGGCTATGAAAATCCGGTGTACGAATTGTGCTAGTTGGCGAGAGAAAATGACTTCAATGTTGTGAACACTTCGGCTGTCAACTTCAGGCTTGCCGTCAAAATAACAATGCGAGTGACACAAATCAGTCCCGATCTGCAATAGAAGAGCCCGCCCTTCCGCGAGCCTCATACTTTTGAGGATCATTGTCGTCAAAACTAGCCGTGACTAGCCTCCCTGACTAGAACTAGACACGTGGACTCCAGCGCTCGAACACGAAATTAAGCTAAAATCCTGGTTTTCGCGGCACTAACGCCTGGGCCAGACGTCGGCCAGACCCAGGTAGATCGGGGCCGGCTGGCAAGGCTACTCCGCATCCAGCTTTCTGTTAAGCGCCAAGCTGGTCATCCCCCGCCTCGCCCGCATTCACCACAGGGAGCTTCTGTAAACCATTTCGTTAGTCACCGGATGAGATCAAAGAGCTTAGCAGGCTTCGGTAAGCGAGAGCCTATTCAGTGTTCTACCAGAAGGAACACATCCTTTCCATGACTGATTCAACTATTCTGACCACATTACCTATATCAAAGGCATCGCAGTACCTTGGTAAAAGTTCGTATTCCTCGAGCGTCCTCGGTAGTGTGCGGGACTTTATACCCCCACTACCCCGTACCCTTGGAGTGCGCCAAGGCTAGTGGACCAGGACCGTGGAAATGTTTAGTGGCCTAACCATTCTCCCATTCAACCAATGGCTGTCTTGCTTGGTTACAGAACTACATTACTCGCTGTTGGCTTCGGCTCAAACGACCATGCAACCAGGTTCTCACTCCGCATCACCTTCTGGCCCACGGTCACCATCAACACCATCTACGACGGCTTTCTGAATCGGGTAGTGGGCCAGACATGCAGGGCCAGACATTGCAGGGCTGGTCGGTCGGCCAGAAGAGCAATTTTTATGAGTGGGGATAATTCCCTAGCCCGGACGGCTAGATCGTGTTTGCCTCCTTCCATATGTGAGAGGTGTAGGCATATCTTCTGGCAACAGTTTAGCAGCACTTTATCCTCCTCCTCCCTGAACCTCGCATCATAGTCTGCACTTTCTAACTGTACGTTTATCGAATTCCTGCCAACATGTCAGCTGGGGATTCTGAGAAGGTCCATGGCCACGAAGTCAAGCAGTTCGCCGAGCATGAGGAAGACCCCATGCACCAGCGCTCTGGCTCGATAGGTCGTCGAACTTCTCAAGTTCGAATCGATGCATTCACCCCAGCGGAGCAGAAGAACATCCTCTGGCGCATAGACAGGCGACTAACCACAACCCTCGGCTGCATGTACTGCGTCAGTCTGATCGACAGAACCAATTTAGCCAATGCTGCTGTTGCTGGTATGCTGACTGACCTCAAGATCACCGGCACCCGCTACTCGATCTGCGTGTTGGTCTTTTTTATCACTTATGTCTTGCTACAGCCGCCTGCAACCGTGATACTCCGCAAAACCGGTCCACGCATCTTCCTGCCAACCATCACTTTCTTATGGGGTGTCGCGATGATCGGCATGGGCTTCGTTAAAACTTGGGAGGCTTTGGCTGCTCTGCGAGTCATCCTCGGCGTCTTCGAAGCCGGGTTTTTCCCCGGATGTGCATATCTCCTGTCCTGCTGGTATTTGCGATATGAGCTGCAAAAGCGAAACGCCGCCTTCTACCTCATTGGTGTTGTGGCATCGGCTTTTTCTGGCATTCTGGCCTATGGTTTGATGCAGATGAATGGCTTGGGGTCGGGCTCAGGGCTAGGTCTACACTATGGACCCACAAAAGCAAATCCTACCGCGCCTATTGGCATCGAATCTGGTATTGCGGGCTGGCGTTGGATCTTCATCATTGAAGGCGCTGCTACTTGTCTCATTGCTGTCTTCGGTGTCTTCTTCATTGTCGACTTTCCGGAAAAGGCAGCCAATCCCAAATTCGCACCAAAATTCCTCGACGAAAGAGAAGTCGACTTCGTCATAGCAAAAATTGAAAGGGACCGAGACGATGCCGCGGTGGAGCCTTTCCATCTAGGCTCTTATCTTTCAAACGCGTTCGACCTCAAGATTTGGGCCTTTGCCATTATGTTTGGCCTCACCACCTCCTTGGCGTATGCGCTCTCCTACTTTCTGAACATCATTCTGCACGATGGAATGGGTTTCACCGTCAGTATGTCGCTATGTCTGGCAGCTCCACCATACGTTGCAGCCGGTATCGTTGCCTTTACATGCGCTTGGCTTGGGGACAAATATCACCTCCGTAGTCCGATCATTGTCTTCAACGCAGTTCTGGCGGTAATTGGCCTGCCACTTCTTGGGTTTGCCAAATCCAACGGTCCGCGATATTTCGGCATCTTCCTTGTTGCTACCGCTGCCACGTGCAATGTGCCGACTATTCTCACCTACCAAGCAAACAACATCCGAGGACAATGGAAGCGAGCATTTTGCTCAGCATCGCTCGTTGGATTTGGTGGCATTGGTGGTATTATTGGCGGTCTCGTCTTCAAGACAGAGGAGAAGCCGCTCTATCGCACCGGCATATACAGCTGCATCTCGTTTGCGGTAACCATTCTAGTCTTGAGCATACTCCTAACACTTCATTTCATTCGTGAGAACAGGAAGGCTAACCGTGGCGAGAAAGTGCTCGAAGGTCTCGAGGACTTCAGATACACCCTTTAGCGAATGGGGGAACAGCCCAGAATCGGAAGGACGATTGCTCCTTTTACGCATGCTCTGCCAAACGAGTTATCTAGTGGAAAAAGAGTATTACAATACATTTTGTCAGTTGCTCTCTTGTTGACCACGTCAAGCATTTCCTTGTCAATGATGCGTCATGTCGCTACTGTTCGTCAGCAATGAGATGAGACGGGTAATCAATGCACACAATGCCGAGGTATTTGTTCATTAAGCGATATGCGAGCACTTGTGAATTTCCGTTTCCTGATATCGCCGGGACTTGCGATGCTGTAATTCGAACGGGTGAAAGTGCGAACTACAGCAATGGACCACTACATGTATGTGCTATCAATCTCTTATGAAGCTTTTGAACAATTGCCGAATGTGCTGCCAATTGTATCCGAGCCCATCATAGAATCATCAACCTAGACGAGGTGGAAAGCATCAAATCTACGGAACAGCAAGTGCACACCTAGCATAGGGTAAAATCATTGATGATAGAACTATTTGATAAATCATCAGAGCGATCCACAATCCAGAAAACCTTCGTCGAAGGTACGGGTCTTCGAAACGTCGAAAGCTTGAGATTAACCCGCCGTTCCGGTCGTTCCATGCCTCAGTTGCCAGAAAGAATTTATCGCATGTCCAGATTAAAGGAGATTTTCCTGTTTTGGCCAGTCATCTAGCATTCTGCTTAGATATATAGGCCATGGTTCCGCGTACTGATTGCTGGGTCAACAAGGCCTAGTGCTGGAATAATGCCCAACCCCCCATTTGATTGCATTCGTGACCATTGTTCAACAGTGTTTAGAATCTCATTTCACTCAAACTCGTCTATCCCTTTCTATGAGCTAGAACTAGCGTCAGAGAAACATACCTGTATTTTTGACCCTGTCGTACCTTCGTATGTGATGAGAGCATGACTAAGTCCTTCGGCAGCGCCGTGAGTTTGTCCGTAACCACGAGGCTTGATCAAGAATAGCCCTGCACAAATTACCAAGCAAGTTGGATGAGCAGCTCCACCTGCTTGACGGTTCTCACAAGTTGTCTTTCTGATTCAAAGCGCTCCATCAGCAGCGCCAAAACATGCCGACGACTTTCCAGTTGCTAGATAGCGGAGGCCAGCGCAATGCACTATTGAAATCCAGAGCCATAGAGAAGGCAGACCAGGACAAGGCAGAAACATCCATGGCATTTCAAATCAAACTGTCCTTCAGCTTTCTTTACACAAGGCGCACGTGAATTGAAACAACAGACTTCCAGATGCTTGTCTTTGGCGTGGTCGATTGCCGCCTCCAGATAATCCAGATAAAGCCATGTAATACCCAGACCCGGCTGAGCGGCAAAACGTAGGCGAGAGATGTGTGGCAGCCTCAATTATCCTAGCGGAGACAGCTGCTCGAATTCGCGCGCCATGCCGGTTATTCTACCGCGTTTCGTGCGCAAGAAAGGTGACGCAGCCTTTAGATGCATCTATGAGATTCGAAAGGGGTAAGGTCGTGTTCCTCAAGGTCGACACAGTCTGCTCTTCTGTATTTCAAGTGAGTCAGACGGGTGCAGCAACCACAAATCGCCTCGAGTATGCTTGAATTTTGGGTTGCCTTGTGGGCAGATAATCCCTGGCCGATTAAGCAAGCATCCCGATCATGCCTATCAGCGTGGCAGCTCCAGAGATGAAGGCGCGATGCATATTTTGCCCGCTCCATTTCGAAATCAAAGCTTTTGTTTCCGCCTCGCTTGGTGCGTCCTCTTTGCCTTCCGTTCGTGCCTCAATGGCCTTCACTGTCGGCCACATCACGATGAGCGTGTATGGCACAATGCATGGTACAAGTATAGCCGCTGCGCTATACAATGCAAAGTTGCTCACTGATAGTCGAGTCTGCGCGGATGGTGCTATTAAGCACCTGTCAGCCATCATATCTAGGATGCCAGTTGACCTTAATCATGGGTGACCTACATCGATATGCCAGGAAGGCAAAACAAGAACCACAAGCCAGCGCTATAGGTGGAGCAGTTGCCTTACCCAGCAGGTATGCTCTATTCCATTGCTTAGCCATGTCCGTTGCAGAAATCGATGCTGCTTGCAGAGCTGGAATGGTCGTTGTGGAGAAAGAGACAATGTATCCTGTTACCAAAATCAGTCAAAAGTATGGGAAGTGAGATGAGAGTGTTCCGACCTGTCAAAAACGAACAGCCTGAGAGACTAATAAGCTTAACCACTGGTAGTATTTGATTCGTCCCATCCATTTTTGTACGAGACCTCGTTGTTAATACTTCACCGAAGCTTGATTGTTGATGTTGTAAAGGCACAGCAATGATGCGATCAGAATCCCGGGAACGTCCGACAGGGCCTTGCTTTTGCTTGCGAGGTAGTCTTACTTCTCGTCCTGAATGCGGCCGTTCGTAAACCAGTGTTATGCAATCAAATCCTCGATTAACGGAATCACTAATGGGATAGATCCAGCTTCAAGTTCTCCGCTGGCTGTTCAGTGTGTGCGAGGGCGTTATCTAGGTATGATTGGGTATAAGTCCACTCCGCATTTGTGCCTGATGTGAAGCGGATCGGGCGGGCTTGAGGGCTGGGATTCCGATTCTTCGATTTCATAATAGCTTCTAGATTTAATCGAAGAACAGGTCGAATTACGAACTTGTGCAAGGTCTTCCCAGCGACGTGCGGGACGCTGGGCCGCTGAGCCATGACGCAGTTACCCGACATCATACTCCAATATTTCGGACTTGCGTGATGTTAAAGCATTCAAAAGATGCGCTGCTGCCATATCAACACCACTCCAAACCCGTAGGGCATAATCTTTTACAGAGTGGCTTCCAACCTCCATACATGTGTTTCGAAGTAGGCATTGCTTAGTCTCATGAGCAACGACGATATTGGGCGACACTAGTCCTGGTTACAGACACGTGCTAATTGTCACAACCGATATCTAGCATGGTTGACGCACATAAACGAGGACGGCCGAAGTGGCCAAGCTCCAGCTAAAGGCCTGGAATGGTACAGAGGTATACTCCGTTGTTACAGCAAATACTTCGGGCTGTGCAACATGTGTTGTGCAGTATTCGTAGCGCAAGGATTTTGAAGTTCGTGCATTCTACCGCTCCGGATAGCGGTCTTTGTGGGGAAGTAAGAAGTCAACGGTAAAATGATAACATTATAGTGTTCATCCCTGAAAACATTCTACGAGGACTGAGTCCAAGGAATGCCACAACGCCTTGCTAAAACGAGAAAACGTTTAATACAGCAAACCCTCGTGCAGCGTTGTTACCGGTAACCACGAATGTGAGGCTTTGCTGAAACTCCCGCCTTGGTCAGGACAAGCTACGACGTATTGTGAGAGTGCTTCAGTATAAGGATAAGAAATTTCGTGATAATGCGTCATGGGACAAGGTGCGAGAGTCATGCCAGTCATGTTCGGTGCTTGTGGCGATTCTTTCCACTGGATCTCGTCAACCTCATTTTGTTGGAGATCAGACTCTGCATCTTCCTCGCCAGAGTCTGATCGTGGTGCTGGAATAAAGGACTCCTCGAGCTTCAAGCTCTGTTTGGGATTCGGTAACATTCCCCCAGGTAGCAGATTGGCCGACTGGATCTGTGCAGGTGAATCATACAATCCCATACCGACAAGCTCATCCTTGTCATCGGCTGAGGTGAAATGCACAATATCGTGTGACTGCTTAAATCTGGGCGTGGATTCGAACTCTGGTGTTAGAGGGGAGGTAGCGGTGGTCTGTAATGTTGCTCTAGGAGGGGTATGCATTGAAGTATTGAGTAAGAACTGATTGGTTGCTTCTAAAGATGTTGGACTATACTTAGCGAAGTAGTTGTCGATGCTGTAGATAATTGGTTGGAAGGACATATTATGGCCTTGCTCATAAATCAAATCGTGGTTAATAATAGGATTGGATTGTGTGCTTTGATGACCCAGATACGGCTCGTCGAGAGCAGTATTTGCAGAGGACGTAAGAAAACTGTAAGCGAAGCTGGTATTCGTGGCTTCAGGATTTTGCAGGTGATGTTGCGGGCCTGGGCGGTAGGAGTCTTCGAAGTCGGACACGAAATAAGGATGCCAGCTCATTGGTCGCATATGTACATCATGACTACACGACTGATCTCGAGTGTTTGTCACAGATCTTGTTCGGGCTGGGACATGAGTTGCCATTCTTTGATAGGATCCGTGGCGCGGACTGCGAGTGCGGCTATTGGACTTCACGATTTTCCTGGGCCTTTTGTGATAGGGCGAGAATTTCTGAGGAAAAATCGTCCGGTCGAAGGTCGTCTCCAGCGAACAAGTAGAGTTGGGATTTGAAGCGCTTGCCATCTCATGTCAATACTGTTAATACAAAAATGACAAATGTGTGAAATGGTTGTAGGGAAGGGCAACTCACAGAGTGTAAGGAGCTGACAAGAAAACGGCAACAACCACAATAATTCGGGGGGGAAAGGCATGTGGGGAAGTTGAACTAGACGGGAGATATGCTGGGCAGAATATTCATCACGTAGGATAGTACATCATCGATTGATGGCGGCCAGGCCTCGTGAATCGGCTCATGCGTTGGGTTTCTCTTCGAGGACGTAAAATTTGGCGAAATCGAGACACGGGCGTTTCTGTGTGGCCCTGAAACGGGTCGAACGATGCAGAACTACCAAGCGAGCCAAGTACCACATCGTCAGGTGGTCGGTACACCGTCAAACTTACCTCTGACGATCTTGTGGCTTGCATCAAATGAGGCTGTCTATCAAGGGTAGCTAGCCCGGTGTGAACGACTAAACAGGTCAGAGCTGGGCTTCTGTCAGGAAAGAGATGCAAGAAGGGATCCTGGATGACCTCAAACAGCCTCCGCCCAGTGCTAAGCTAAAGCAGAGCGATAGACTTGTTTAATCTTGCACAGTCGGCCTCGTGGTTAGGTGACAGAGGCAGGGATGAGAAAAGGACGGACCGGGGCCAAGCACAACCGAAGCCGAAGCATAATATGGAATCTTGCAAGGGCTATTTATTGCCATCGGATCAACAACCGAAAATGGCGAGCCTTGCTGGATCTGGACGTGCAGAGACATGCCCGCATGTACGAAGTTTGGACATTCAAGTTCCCGAGACAGTGCATATTGTCGATAAATGTGCTTTTACATGCGCTGTGGAAACACCGCGCGACTTTTACAAGGCAGACATCTTGGACTATACAGTACTTCGTACATTGACATACATAAGTGCCGCCAATGCCCTTACGCTCCACGTTCTAGAAGCTTAGGAGGTATAGTCTTGGCTCGTCGGGCTCGTCGCCATGAAGCTATCCACACAAACGACCAAATGAGAACTGGAGCCATGACCTCCTTTATCTCCGTGCTTCGACGCTTCCACGTGCCGAGTACGGAGTATGTCCAATCCACCTGCAAGCATTTGAGTGTTTCGACAAGTCAAACTCCCGCGACAAGGTAGTCTTAGGTAGTCTTTGAATGCGGTGGCCAAGCGGTCGCCCAGAGCGATTTCCGGCACGAAGTATTACTCCACCGAGGCTAGGTGTGCCTATAGTACGGAGCCAAAATGTGGTTCCAAAGCTTACCCAAAACATTCCGCTCTCCTGCATCATGCAACACCTAAAGCTGGTACTGCAACATTTTTTTGGGGCACAAGTCAAGCTTTGGACGTGCCATAAATGAGATGTCCCTCCATGAGGTTCAAAGCATCTTTATCCGAGCGGCGACTTGAGCTAATGCTGGTCAATACAGCCTCCCATGCGACGTTTCAAACTTTGATCGTGACCTTTAGAGCTTTGAGTTAGGACACACTTTGACTAATTTGGTAAGTTGACGAGGTGATCAAGCGAAGTCCAATGTGCCACACTGTGTCACTAAAAAAGTATGGTGCAGCAAACCATGCTGCCCTTGAAGTAAGGCACGACACCCGAGGTCTTGTGATTACCGTATTTGCGTTCTCCATACCTTCGATCTCCGGATACTGGCCGAAGACTGATTCCATGCAGCGTTCGCTGTTAGCATAACTAAGGAGCGCGATTGTAGGCGATGGTCAGTTTAGTTCGAGCCATATTTACACAGCTTCGCAGTTGCATCGCGCGCAGAGAGTCATTCCAGCCAATGCTAGCAATTGGGACATTTCTCAGTATTTTGTTGGCCAGCATTGCATGCAAGCTATCATGGAGTACATGCCTCGCACATAGGCTTCTCGTACTTCGGGCGCACCAAAGCCCACCATTAAAGCCAGATCGATGCGCGTCCAAGAAGAACTGCAGCACCTTCATTTGTGACAAGGGGCTTACAGAAAATCCCGCGGGTCCTAGCATCATTTCCTTAATTGAAATGACAAATGACATCTTTCAAAGTTTCACGGACGCGTAGCATGCAGCCACCAAGAATTCTCAAAAAGAGCTACCTCTCCGGCCCAAGATTGTAGCAGAGAAAACCAAACCCAGAGAGAGCATGGACGAGTCGAGTCTTGCCCGAAACTTGAGATCTTCGCGGCTTGAATCACGACGTAGACCATCTCACATCGAGGATTGCACATATCATGACATATGTAGGTAATGTGGGCCCGTCTAGGCATATGTATGCCGATCCGCTCTCCTCCATGCACGAAAATTGGTCTTCCAATTAAATTTACCCAACATTCCCCCTGGTATGCTTCAACAGGAGATGGAGTAGAGCCCATTTAGATTACAAAGAGAGGCTTCAATAGTATTAAACGTTGATTTAGCTCAAATGGGTCATAGGGGTTCGATGGGTCAACCGCAGCCGGAGAACATCATTTCGAACTTATCTCTGATATTAAAATAGCCTGACCGATTGAACCCAAATCAACGTTATTCGACCTAATACAACAGAGTCTAGGTTTCCCAACAGTTGTCTAGATGGCCGTGTTATGTAACGACGCGCCTTCGCAGGCCCTAAGCGACGAATGTGGTGCATGTAGCTTGCATGTCACTGGTCAGTTCTAGGTGATATTTGTTCACAGAGGAGCATCCGTCCAAAATCAACCGGATACGGCAATTGCACAAAGGACGCCCGACCGTTTTGATCCTCGGGCTTGATAAGATACAAACAAGCCATTTTCTAAATATCGATAATGAGGGGCCAGTGATAAACAACTCGATGGACAGCTAATTGACTCAAACAAGTTGTGTGGAATATCTTTTGGCCAATCCTACACGTAGAAGAGGATATTGCACCAACGTGTGGAGTATTATGCAGCATTTGAGATAGTATACAAGGGCGACAATACTCGTACCTCATCTTTTGTATTGCTCGATTCGAGTCAGAGGAACGTAATTCAACTACCCTTGAAAGCTAGCTTTAGGCAATCCGAAACTAAAACATTGGCAGTCTTTCTCCCTTGACTATTATCGAAGGTACCAAGGAGAACAGAAGTGCTACGCAGTTTTGTTTGAGATTCGCCAATGTCAAAACCTGATAAGCGGCCTCTTGCCGGGTATTTCTTCCTTTTATAAACATCTCATTCCAGCCTTCAAAGGACAGTTCGTATCTAGTGAAATAACATCATGCTTCTAGGGAGCTTTCCTAAGTTCAAATCTTTATGAGCTTTAGAATTGGTATGAAGGATTGAACCCGAAGTAGTATTCTCGATGACCAATAGTCGCCTTGAGTGCTGATCTGAAGGCATACTAATAGCTTCTGTCGCTTACCGGACTATAACAGGATTCCCTAATAGCTCCCTTCGGGACTTCAAACACGCTTAAGTGTGCCAAGCTGTTCATGTCCATATAATGTCCTGCCTTCTGTTACTAAGTCTAATTCTAAGTTCCTTATAATGAAAGAAGTAATTTCTACTTCACAATTCGGAATGCTTTTCCCATAGGCCCCTCTGATTGGCAGGGGAAAGCACGTGTGTTGTCCTTCCGGAATAATATTTTCGCACCAAACGCCCCGCAATTGAGCACCACTTTCCTATTTCGATCATTCTAACGTATTTTGGGAAGTTGTCCAATCAGCGTGCAAAATGCCAAAAAGAGGGAGCGTGATTACGATACTTCTACTCCAGAAATGACATACGATGGTGGACGGTGCAAGGTGCCTCAAGCTGTCCAGCATTCCTGACGTATCAAGCCATGGACTCAACAGAAGCGGCGACACCTCACCTGAGCAAGGGTATCAGCGATCACCCAGCATTTCGAGATGTATTTGCGGTATGGCCTTGAGTACGCAACTGGTCAAACGTTCGGGAAGCTAAACTAGAGCACAGACCCATGGAGACTCGACCGACGAGGAAGAGAATAGAGCCATGGAGGTGAGATTGTATTTCATAGCAGTCCGCCGGCTTTGGCCTAACCATCACAGGTCGACTTCAGTCAAGATGACCCCCGACGTAGAAAATCCTCGGTGGTGCCGACGGACGCGAATGAGTTGTCAGTTGGACAGAACGTCGAAAGGAAGAAATCCCAATGCTATGTCCATAAACTGGTCGAGCTGACATCCCTTGGAGACCAACCAAAGGTTGAGAGTAGGCCAGATCGCGGCCTTGACCCCATTTGGGAAACCGCTGAAGCCCCTACTCAGTTGCAGGATGGGCCTTCTCCTGAAGCAGAACCAACTGCAACCCATTCTCGACTACTCACGAAGAAACAGCTGTCGGATATGGCATTGAACGTGAGAAACATGGCCAAGAAACTGAGCAGCATCAAGGTCAAGTTGAATATCAAGTCCATTTTTCTGCTTACGAAGGCACATGATCCTAGCCTGGTTGTCAAATCACGCGAGCTAACGGAATGGTTATTATCTCCCGAACGGGGAACGGAATATACGATATATGTCGAAGATACAATGAAGGACAATAAAGCGTTCGGCGCGGAAGACCTACTGCAAGCAAATCCTGATTTTGAAAGTCGACTCAAATACTGGAACAACGATCTCGCGAGAAATCGACCACATACGTTCGACTTCTGCATTTTACTTGGTGGCGATGGGACAGTCCTATATTCGAGCTGGCTATTCCAACGGGTGGTCCCACCGGTGTTATCGTTCGCGATGGGATCATTAGGCTTCCTTACCAAATTCGATTTCAGCCAGTATCAAACAACGTTGGGAAAGGCTTTCAGTGATGGCGTCACTATTAGCTTGCGTTTGAGATTTGAGGGCACCGTCATGCGATCGCAGAAGAAACTCGGTCCCTCGGAGACGTTAGATGTGGTTGAAGAGCTGATCGGCGAGGAAGCAGGCGATGTTCGAACACACAAACCAGATGGGAAATTTGAAGTTTTGAATGAAGTTGTGGTGGATCGCGGACCAAGCCCAACAATGTCAACGATTGAACTTTTCGGAGATGGTGCTCATTTGACTACTGTGCAAGCCGACGGGATCTGCGTGGCAACACCCACGGGTTCGACCGCTTACAATTTAGCATCCGGCGGCTCTCTATGCCACCCTGAAAACCCTGTCATTCTTGTCACGGCAATATGTGCTCACACACTATCATTTCGGCCTGTAGTACTGCCAGATACGATGGTGCTTAGACTAGCAGTCCCGTACGATGCAAGGTCCAGCTCCTGGGCAAGCTTTGATGGCAGGCAGAGGTGAGCCTATGCTTTATGTACGGCCGAAAAGTGTGCTAATCTGTGCAGACTCGAGTTGGAACCTGGGGACTATGTGACAATTTCAGCATCAAGATATCCCTTTGCGCATGTGATGCCGGCCGGAGGGCGAGGCGAGGATTGGGTAAGTAGCATCTCAAGGACGCTGCAATGGAATTCGAGACAGAGACAAAAGGCATTCAAGGAGGGCACGGAAAGCGTCCAGGACAAGAACAGTTCATAGCTTTTGAAGTTCAGCTAGGTGCAGTAGACCAACTAAATCTGAATCACCTTTCCTCATCGAGCCTCGAAATCTTGAGGGCTTACGGCAACAGCACTCCACGATGGTTTCCTAGGATAACCTGAAAGGTCGCCAAACCTTCCATATTGCCTGGCACACGCTGACTCTACTGAAACTTGCCTTCTCTCACATACTCTATTGTACGTCTATCGGGGTTCTCATGTGTCCGCACCCTGATTTCAGAGATTCTCGATGTATTCCGCTCCTCCTTTTGCCCATGATTCACGCCCGTCAAGCTCGTCAGCACCACCCTTCGCAGCAGCTGGTCTCCGCCTCCCATCGAACCGCAAGACCATCTTTGACCGAAATCTGAATCGTAGCCGAAATGCAGAGCTGAGCCGTGCTAGTTTTGCCTTTCTTTTCATGGAAATGGTGACTTATGCGCAAAGAAAAATCAAGAGTGTCTCAGATTTCGAGAAGAAGCTAAACGAACAAGGATATCCTCTGGGTATGAAGTTGTTGGATCTGCTCCTGTACCGGTCGAGTCCTGCAGGAAGCTCAGGATCTACTTCTGCACCGGCTGCCCGGCCTCTTCGTATCCTACCGCTGCTTACACTGATCAATAACAAACTCTATCCTCTGCTCTTCTCCCGCCCAGCGGATTCGCTCGAGCAGGATACTTCCGATGCCTCCAAATTCATGATTATTGACAACACCCCATTAACGAATGCTTATATAACAGTACCAAAAGAGATGAGCCAATTGAGCGTTGCAGCATTCATTGCAGGCATCATAGAGGGAGTGTGTGACGGGGCTGGTTTCCCCTGCAAGGTCAGCGCGCATAATCAGGGCACTGACGTCTGGCCGAACCGAACAGTATTTCTTGTGGCCTTTGAGGAGCAGGTGATGGACAGAGAGCAAGAGCTCGAGGCGCAAGGCATCAAGTGAGCGACTACAGGCGGGTTCAAAGAGTGTTTTGGACCAACAACAAGAGTTAACGATTCAACGTTCCTCGCTGCACAGACCCCAGATGCCTGACTTGAATCGCAGGAGGAACTTTGACTCGAAGGCGCTTCGTGTACCAAGATGGCCAAGATGCTATTTACAATCTTCGCTTGCAGCGACTGTGGAACTGGCGGAATGACACCGAGGAGTCTTTCATCCTGCGCATGAAATAGTGTTGCCCTCGATGATCTCGCTATCATGTCTCAATTTGCACACCATGCAGGCGCAGACATCAATGTGCATGGCTTGGAGACTTTGACCTTCTGATCGCACGTCCACGAAGACCCGGAGACCGCCACATCGTGAGCAGGAGGCAAGCACGTCGCACGCCTGCATCGAGGCTGTAGACTGAAACAACCGGATTAGCGAATTTCAGCCTAGTTTGAATCATCCGCAAGGGTGAAGAAGTCCTTACTGGCACTGTTACGAATCGATCAGACAGGTGTATCTGGGAGCATGCTGCTGTACCAAGCGGTTAGCTCAGAACCGGAGATTTGCAGAGCTGGAAATAGTACTTGAGCAAATTCACCTTCACATTGAACGGTTAGAGTGACAACTGTATGTCTAAAGCTTCACCCATGATTGCCCTTCTATGCTTACTTCGCAAGCAGCACTTACAACATAATTTGTTGCCTCACCCCACTCATTTCAACAGACAGAATTCGTGATGGCGCCTTTAAAAGCGTACTCCTTGTCCTGAAACACGGGGACTTACCGAGACGCGACCGGGAAGCGTTGCAAAAGAAGCCAATTTGTCGAGTGATAACAACGTGTACATCAATTCTAACTTTGTCAATTGCCTGCACCACAGGCGAACTCCAGTTCTCATGTTTCATGGACCGCTTTGTCAGTCATACACCTCCGACTGTCATCTAATTATTGTCTACTCTTGTGCAACCGTCGAAAGCTGCTTTTATTAATGGACAAGACTGAAAAAAGATTGAGCAAGCGGCTGCTTGCTTTGTATTCCTGAAATAGCTCATTCGTCTAATCAGGATGCCTCTTAGGAACTCCATCGCCCAAATTGAGGTAGACTTGAGTTCCCCTTCACTTTTGACGGAATTGTGGATTCGATAATCTCTTCTCCATAGCGCCATTCTGTTGGACGCTGCTATCATCTGCCATCAGCATCTCAACGATCTGCTATACAACATGCCTCCAAAGACGGGTCCTTCGTTCGAACACTTCGTGTTGACCGTTTTATGTAACTCAGAACCACTCAAGACGAATTGGCAGCAGGTAGCCAACGCGTATGGGTATTCTCGAGCAGCCGATACGTGAGTTTTCCCACCGATCCCCATCAGCACTACAAGCCTCCATTTGAGCCTGCAAGTTATGCTTATGAGACAACTTCCTTTTTACCCATGCTTCATTCCATGCAGCTGTTGTGATTTGGAACCCGTGTGGACCCCTCGACTCGCCATACGGAAGAGCTTTCTGAGCGAAAGCACGGTTAATACATTCGATAGCTGTGTGAAGATGCTGGGCATGGGACCCTTCACAGTTCATTGACGACTCAACTGTCACTTGCGACTGAATGATGATCACATAATTTTGCCTGTCGACTTGGAACTATTATTTCGATGTGCATCAATTGGTGTGGTCTGCTATCTGGCTACTTCAAAGTACAATGGCTTCGACTTCAGTTCCAGACTCTAATTATGACTTCCTTCTCACTATACTGAGCACTGCAGATGAATTCACCCCAAACTGGAAAAAAGTCACCACAAAACTCGGGTACTCCAGACCGGACAATGTGTAAGCACAGACTTTGCGCCTTAACCTGCCTGCAAGCCATTTCATAGTTCTGCTATCATCTTGCCGACCTTAGTCCACCTGCAACACTCGGTATTGATCATCCACAAACTCCTCGGCCATATCAAAATCAATTCAAGGGCTCGTCCACATCTTCTCCTAAGTCTTGACAGACATGACCGAACTCTCAGGGAAAGATTCGCAATTCCTCCTTCTCGTTTTATCATGCAATCGAGTTTTATTGGACATCAACTTTCATGATGTTGCTGCAAAGACAGGAATGACCCTTTCTGGAAATTGGTGAGAAATTCCTAAGAGGATGAAAGGAAGCCCGACGACCTTCTGAAGATTCTACAATCACGCTCGCTGCTCACTTTATTCGTTTGCGTTTCTGATCAATATTTTCAAGCAACAGCCTCATGTGTGACGAGTTGTACTAAGCGCTCTCTCGTTCATTACTCAGCTCGGTGCTCGAGTTTCGAGATGAGCGTGGATACTGGCCAGTTCGTGTTGCGTCTTTCTGCCCCGTCGCAAATGCACTACACGCCTCATTTGGAAGAAAAGAATTGGCTAACATTCTATTTCTTTCGCTCTAGTCAACAGAAATTCAAGAAACTCATTGAATCAACCAAGAGATACCGCTTAGACGGAGGAAAAATCATCGATTTACAGGATGCTGGCGCCAATGGTGACAAAACTCCTGCCACACCTTCTACGCCTGCCAAACGCGGACGGGGTGGGAAAGCAGCGACCGCTCCACGATCTGTCGTCAACTCGGCTCGAAAGCGAAAAATTCCTAGCAAAAGCCAAGACTCGAAGGATGATGTCGACTCTGGTGCAGAAGATGAAGTCCCTCCAAAGAAGAAGGCATTCACCAAGAAAACAGGGGTTGTGAGGAAATCTGTTAGCAAGACGGCGGATTACCTTGGCTCTGACAACGACAACGACTCTCTCGGAGACACTTTGGCTCGTGAAGGAGGGGGTGACGATGGCGATGGCGATGATGATAACGACTCAAAGGGCGAAGTCGACTCTTGACCTGGGTTCAGCGAGAGAAGGACAAAATCAGAGCACTACCCCCAGGCCATGGATTGTCAATTCAATTGGGCTTGATGTGACGCAGCTACCTGTGTCAGCCAGTCATGCGGGCCTCCTTCAATGCTTTTCGTTTTTTAAGATCAAAGTCGCACCCCGTCAATGCACCTGATACCCGATTGGGCACTCAAGCAAGCTACAGCTCCAGACACAATCACAACAACGTGTTCAATCTTGAATGACGAGCTGCGGTACATTCATTCACCCACGACGTCCACATTGTCACCCTACAGCTTCACTATTGCTGAACTAGTCAAACCACGCTACGCCTGCTGCCTTGTACACCCTTCCGACTATATCACGCAAGACGCCAGACAGTCTGGCCAACCTGCAAAGTGAAAAGCCGGTCCATGATAATCAATGGCAAGCCAACATATGAGGTTGGGGGGTTTGAGAAAGTGTCTCTGCACGCATTTCGCTGAGAGGGTTTCATCTGAATATTCTGCAGGCTCCTCTCTCAACCTGGAATTTTGGCTGGGTCACGGTGAGCTGGGTGACGTTACATTCTTTTTGCCCCGAACATAACACGAGCTGCACAAAGATAAGAATACAATTCATAACACAAGGTAAATAGGCCGTTCTCGCTCATCCTCTGTGTGTGTGTGTGTCTTTGCGTACTTAAATCGTAGACTTACGTTGCAGCCTCCATCCCTAGAAATAAATATTGAGTAAATAAGACGACGGCAAGTACGTATCAGGAAACTTACAGTTGCAGGTCGCGAAGCTGCCACCCCAGTTACCGTATGTCAGCCCATCTTCGTCTATACACACTGCACACCTTCCTGTCCTCTTCCTTCTTCTTCTCTGTGTCGCCTTCCCCTAATGTGAACTACGCCTTCGCTCCTTCTGTTTCATTTCTATCCCTGCGGCCCTTTTTCATGAGGCATTTTTCTCATTGCATTGATTTCCGTCTGGTATTTCCCCTTACCATTCCAACAGACTCGCTCCACGCCTTTCCAGCACCCTCTGCTACAGACGTCCTTCAGCTCGTTGGAATTCCTTCGCGCCGTCACGTACACGAACAGGGGGCGTCAGACGCACACTTTCAACGACTAGCACGACTATTGTCGAGTCATTTCGCGCACACCCGACCTGCACTCAGCACCGACCAGCCTTGACAGAGCCCCCCGTCTTCACCTTCACTATATCATGTATTCTAAGGGTTAACCCTAGAATCCCCTCACCTAGCTATTGAGCATGCTGTTGGTCACGCGGTGAAACTTACGAGCATCTCGATCGAGCCACTACCAGCCAGGGTCTGGCTATTAACCGGCCTCGTCCTCGGACCGGATGACGATGGAGGTGTCCAAATTGTTGCAGGGCAAGCGACTGCACAAGCGACTCAGTCTGCAGAAAATATCTTACAATCCGCATCACGTCCACGGCGCAGGCCACATAGCAGCGCCGTCCGCTTCAGGGACAAAAGCCGACAACCAAGCAGTGACGACGACAGCGATGCCAGCAACACCAGCAACGCATCCAGCAACCAGTATGAGTCTTCTCAAGAGCGTATCGAGCACGAAGACAGCGGCGAAGAGTCTGATGGGCTTGGCGGTAGCAGCGGTTAGTCTAGTCACATCGTAGCAGAGTTGAGGTTTCGCAAACTTTTGGTTTTGAATGTCGGGTCCACTGCTGCTATTTGTCTACCTCTAGATTCGATAGACGGCCTGGGACGCCATCGGCGGTGTGGCCACCATCTGCAGAGATGGTCAGAAGACACAGTACAGCTGACGACGATAGAGGTTATCCTTAGGGTCGACGATAGAACATCCTGAGCGACGTGTGGCAGGGGGGGAGCGGTCGCTCAGGACGGAAACTAAGTCTGTACTTTGCAATCCGGCTGTAGTGTATTTATCTCGTTTTGCAGATGAAGCGCAGTGAAAGGACGTAACAAGCAGTGTGAACTTCAATATTGAAACCAGATATGGTTCGGGAGGCGTGAAGATGTGGAGAGCCTTCAGGTTTAGCCAAAGAATCATGATTAGGAAGTCCCCGTAGTCCTTTTCTTTTTCCTTCCCTCGGTCTGAGTGGATGCATCAGGAGTGATTGGAGGATGGCCTGTTTGTGGTTCATCGGCGATTTCCGAACCGTCTAGGTGTTGGGACAGTCCCGAGCGTCCAGAATTGTGCTTGGATCGCACAAACTGAGGTGAGATTGCAGACAGCCGAGACGACTCGGCCTCAGGTTGTAACATATCGACGGCAGAGCATATCTTCTGGAAATGTTTCACAGCCCACAAATCTTGAAGGTTCTGAACAAATGTCGGTGTCTTCCACCTCTTGTCTCCCTCTATTGTTGGTACGATATCGAATTTGGAGATCACGCACCGATGATACGTCGTTTTCCCCCCATCGATGAAGGGGTAATGGCCGTAAATTCTCACTGCCTCGTCGTCGTGTGATATCGAAAAGCCGAAAACATTTCGATGAAGCTCTTGCTCTCGGTGCACCAGCCGGAAAAGGGCGACCAAACCCCTCAACGCAATAGTCTGGCTAACAGCATTCTGTCAGTCGGCAATATCGAGTGCCGTCGCTCCACATTTCACTTCAGTAGTGAGAAAAGGAAAATATGTGTCGTATGTGGTGTTCATTTGTGACTCCTGGTTCGATTCAGTGCATATGAAAGGCCGGAGGTTCTGCAGACATGTGGGGCCAAATGCTTCTCGATCGAAGCCAATACTATAGTCCGGCTGTGGACGACGGTTACAACATCGTACAGCGTTAATCCAGCTCGCATTGATGGTCTCATTGAGGATCCTTAGATGTGCAGCGCCACGGAGTGCTCGAATTTTAGGTGAAGGAACCAATTCCGGGAGCAGATAGCGAACGACCGTCGCCTCGTTTTTGCCCTTTACCATCTTGCACACCTGAGGGAAGAGCTTGTCAGAGAATAGCGTATCTTCTGGTAGCTTCTGCGGCGTGGTTAGGAGCTCCTGGCAAAGCGTCTTGCTTTCTGGCGTAATTCCCTCTTCATGGTCATCCATGAAGCTTCCAAAATCCTTGAGTTCTATCTCGACATGTGGATCTTTGTACGTATTCATTTCTGACAAAGGCTTTTGATCGACGGAAGAGATGGTGTCTGCGACGAGGCTACCAGACGAACGCTTACGCACGAGGACAGACGATCTTAGCCTGGCCAGCGCATCGCAGACGTAGTTCTCGCGAACGCTCTGCTTCGCTCCTCCTTCTTCAGGTTCTGGCGGCCAGGTTCCTCGTTCACTCCAGTAACGAACCCGATGACTCTGGGACTCGATCGATGCACTGCTGGCTTGGTCCTGGTCATAGCTCTCCCTTCTCTCAGCAGCGAGAGAGACTCGTGTACGCTTGCGAGGCGGCTTTGGCGATGTCTGAGAAGCTACGGCTTCGTGGTGTCGTCTGAGTTTGCTGATCGGTCTGCCTGTGTCGGAATGGGCCATCTGTACGCGCGCTCCAGCTGGAGATGCTTGAGATGCGCAGGCGGCAGCAGCCATATTGAGGGGGGGAAAGGTGACCTATTCATTGTTGCTGCGAAGATGTTGAGCAAGTGATGGCGGCACGTGGCGGAAAGTTGCGTTAGATGCACTATAAAACGCCAAGCCAGGAAGGGAGGGTGCCGCGGAACCGGTACAATCCTACACAGGCCACCAGCGGTACGAGGTGAAAGTAGCTCCAATCAACAGGCCCGATTGTAGGCCCAGTATAAGGGGTCCATATTCGGGCCACCTTAAGAAGTCTGTCTTCTCACAAAGAAATGGATAACAAGCACGAACAGATTGGGACTTATTCTAGAGTCATGTTGGTGTTGGGTTCCAGTTCCAAAAGACATTCGTCTCCGTATGTAGAGTGGTCAATGGCCAGCTCATACTTCAGGCCTCGGCTATTCCATCCTACTCCGTCCCCATAATGTCTGTTATTTCTACACAAAACGCCTCTGGAGCGCTGCCTGAAAGGAAATTGGTATAGGTGGAATGATAAGAGCGCTAACTCACTCTTTCCATTGTGCCATCCTCGACGCCTCGAGCGACCCAGAAAACTGGGTGGTGTCAATTGCGCAAAGGCCCGGTCCAGGTCTAGCTAGTGTAGGAATGCACCGCCCCTAGTATTAAGTTTCCCGCACAATCCTGTTGCAAACCACGCTCAAAATGGGGGTCGGTTTGCCCTTTTCTTCGTATTAAGAGTAATGTCGGGTAGAGCGGGTAGTCCTTATCAACATTTGATGCTGTGACATTCAATGTGGTGTAAAGGACCTGATCTAAGACTACTTCGTGGGCTAGTTATGGGTGCGAGGCGGGCTCGAGTATGGGAACAAGGCCGGGTGTCGTTTCAAAACTGGTGAGACCACACTTGGGGTAGTCTAGTCGTGGAGTATCTGCGAGAGTTTTCAAAGTTCTTTAGGAGCGGCGTCTGTGTGGAAAGGTGCCGCGGCAAATTAGATAGCCTCAGTCACTCGTTGAGGAACCTACTAGACTCACACTTCGACACGCCTCCTCTTATCTCTGCCGTGGAAGGGTGAGGGACTTCTTTGTCTCCTCGACCTATGAGGTGAGGGTGACCTGGACCTCAACTTTTTGGGCGAAGGCGATCTTGAACTATAGCGCCGCCTTCTTCGTCTTTCAGTTGGTGGGGATGGTGATCTTGACTGCGAGTCGAAACGTGACGAGTTCCGATCTCGGTATTCACCACCTTTGTGCATGCGCCTTCCATCCTCATCCTCATTTGGACTCATGCTTCTCCTCCGCTGCCTTCTTACGCCTACAGCGCTAGTGTTTGCGCCGCTGGCTTTGGGGCCACCTCTCCGATCGCTTTGGTCGTCAGGCAGAAATCTTTCGTCCACACCTCTCAGGTCTCCTCTTCTCCGCTCGTCGCCATTGCGGTCGCTGTATCCACTGCCTCTCCAGCGTTTCACGTCATCGCCGAATCGACCAGTATCTTGTCCTTTCAGATCAGTGTATCTCGTGCGTCCTTTTTTCCCCAACTTAGACATATCTCTGATGCGCATGTACTCTGGCAAGGTGCTCTTGTCCACATCATCCGCGAACGTTGCACCTACGAGATCTCGTTTTGCGAGTCGCGCGCTGTTCTCGTCGTCCATGAAGAATGCGCCTTTGTGATGGTATTTACTCAAGTATGTAGCATTCCCTCTTCCGGCGTCTCTTTCTTCTTTCTGCTTGGCTATGAAGTCTCGATCTTCGGCCTCTCGTTCCTCGTGAGTGAGATTGCGTCTCCGTTCGATTTCCTCTAGCTCCTGCTCGTGAGCAATCATGGCTTCACGATCACGTTTCAGGCGGTGAAGCTCGCGTAAGCGCCATGCGGAATGTTCTGCTTCAGGGTCAAGGCCATCTGTGTCATCCACTAGAGCTTCTACCGGAAGGTCCTCGTCGTCGTCCCAGTTCTTTTTACCGGCAAGCCTGGCAGCAGTGTCGCGTTCAATGGTGGTTTTGATCAGGGATTCCGCTTCTGCAAGACGACGTGCTGCCACTTCGTCAGTATGTTGCGACGAGGAAACTTCGGAAGCTCGCAACGCATTATGGTGGGAGGTATTTTCGGCGTGCGAGGTTGAAGTTGGATTGCGATCAGTCTTTTTGATGAAGGTTGGACGTTGCAATCTTCGCGGTGCTTCTTCTTCTTCTTCGGATGACGACTCTTCTGCGCTTTCCGAGTCATCCTCCTCGTCTTCTGATTCGCTACCCAACGCTTCGTCCCCCTCTAGTGCCAAATATGAAGACCTTGCCGGGGCTATTGGTGGAAGATGTTGTCCCACCTTTGCTGCAGGGTTGGCTGGCTGAGCGGGAGCCAAGTTTGGGGCGCGCTCCTGATTATCATTATCTTCTTCTTCCTCTGTCACGAAACCCTCTTCATCGTCATCAGCGGCATCGTCGTCATTTGCAGGGCCATGAGATATTACTGATGCGCTAGTCTTTGGTTGGTGGGTTGATGGACGCTGTTTCAGCTGTTCGGCTTTGTGTTCCTCCTCCTCGTCTTCTTCCTCTTCATCGGAAGATCCTTCCTCAGCAACGGCTTTGCCTGGTCTGTAACGTGCTGGTCGGATCGGATTTGCAGTAAACCGTTTTTGATGGGTTGGAACAGGTGGTGGCATTATCGCCTTCGGCGAACTGTACGAATCTCACGGCCAGGTACAGACCCACGATATCAAAACCTGCTGCGGATATGATCGATCATGGTGTGGCACTGGGTTTAGGAGGAGCTGGTCGTGAGGCAAGAAAAGTCGAGTCTTGCCCTGCGGCGCGAAGGTTTGAGGTGGGTTGGTGACGTCGGCATGAGCCTCGGGCTCCTCCTCTTCTTAGTTATTAATATTAGTTTGAGGGCTGCAGTGGCCCTATTAAGACTAAGGACTTTATTACGGGAGTGTTGTGGAATCCCCGTCCCGAGAACGTGGTGCGGGACGAACATCAACATATTAATAGTTGCCAGTGCGAATCATTAATACTCCAGAACGCTAGCAACCCTTGCGGCCTCGCAAGACCCACCGGTTGAGTGGCTGTTAGGCACCGCCGGTTGGCGCGCTGCAGGGACGACGAGGGGCACCGCATAATAGCACCATCCTTCCCGGGATTATCAAAGACCGTCCCATCATAATTTTTGTTGCGGTCAGCGGCCGAAGCTGTGAAAGATGTAGTCCACGCTTCCGACGGTCAGTGACTGACCGCATTCTTCATCCAATTACTTTCCCAATCGTTTTCATACTGCAGCATGGATCCAAATAAGTCGACGGATGAATTTGCCACACCACCAACTACTGCCGCCGACATTCCATCGACGACAGCCGCAGTTGATCAGTTATCCTTAGATCAACCAGCACAGATTAATGGCACCCCTGGGAGCAAAGAAGAAACAACCGCAGTCAATGGGACAAATGGGGCATCCGGCGAGACCTTGAGCAGAATCGAAACGGCTCCATCAGGTCTGAAGCTGCCAACGACATCGAATGATGCTGCTGTGGTTAAAACTCCGCTGGGGAAACCATTGGACAACTGCAAGCCCGTCGAACGACCCGCCTACACTGCTGAACAAACGAAGAAATATGACATACTACTGGCGAACGTCTTGAAATGGACCGAGGTTCCAAATTCGTCCACAAAGGGTGCCAGCACATCTCCTCTGCAAGATCACGAACGAATGTTCTTGACCAGAGATTGCCTGTTCCGATATTTGAGAGCAACGTCGTGGAAGGTCGATCAAGCTGAGGCAAGACTCAAGAACACGCTAGTCTGGCGTCGAGAGTACGGAACAGACAAGTTGACAGCGGATTATATCTCGGTGGAGAATGAGACGGGCAAGCAGGTAATCCTTGGCTGGGACAACAATGGCAGGCCTTGCTGCTACCTCCGGCCGTCGAAGCAGAACACAGCGAGGAGTGATCGGCAGATTGAGCACCTGGTATACATGCTGGAACGGACTATCGATCTGATGCCGCCTGGTCAGGAGATGCTTGCCTTGCTTATTAACTTTGCCGAAACAAAGCAAGGCCAAGGAGCAACGCTGCAACAGGGAAAGCAAACGTTGAACATTTTGCAGAACCATTATCCTGAACGGCTAGGGAGAGCCCTTGTAGCCAACGTGCCGTTCGTCATCTGGGGCTTCTTCAAACTAATCACGCCATTCATCGACCCCGTGACTCGTGAGAAGATCAAGTTCAATGAAGACTATGGCTTGTACGTGCCCCGAGAGCAGCTCATGAAGGAAGCAAACGGCGAAGTCGACTTCGATTATGACCATGCCGACTACTGGCCTGCTCTGACCAAGCTCTGTGCCACAAAGCGAGACGCATACCGGCAGAGATGGGAGGCCGGTGGAAAGCAGATCGGAGAATACGAGATATATCTTCGAGGTGGCGATCAAAAGCCGTTGGAGCAAGTCAGAAAGGTCGAATAGCCTGCAAGGTCACTTGCATCACCAACGTGAAGCCGTGCCGTGTGTCGATAGAGTATCCAACGAGTATCTTACAGTATTGATTAGAGGAATATGAACACTTCGTCGTCCGTGTCGATGAAACTTTGGTCTCTCTGGGACCGCGTTGTGACTAGTAAAGGCATGCGCGCACAGAGCGCAAGCACACGAACAGGGGTTTACCCAATAGGCGAGGGTCACCCAAAATCTTCACATGTCAGAACCAAGATCGCAATCCGACCTGCTAGCAATTGTGGGCACTCGTAAATCGACCTCAACAATGCCCTGCTCGGACGGTGTAATACCTACTGAGCGCAGAGCTTTTCCACTACTAATGCACCCCGGAAACCAAAGTATTGGCAGTGGCTCTCCACGCAATTGCAGCCTTTTTAGTCTCTTGATGCGTCCAGCTCTGCCTGCGGCCGCTACCCTTCTCCGCTAGATCGGTAGGCGGACCCTAAAAAATTGGATCTCACAGCTGGAATCTTGAATCAGAGAGCGCAACCTCAGCATTTACTTGTGAGTCTGGCGATGTAGTTGGGGAGGGCAAGGTCGTCATGTCGACTGAAAAGAGTTCGAATGCTGGCGCTGGTGTAAATGTCCACGACGGTGCTCGTGCCACCCCGCCACCTCCCGCCAGCAACCAACATTATGCTTCTGCCATCGAGTCTTCGTATGTTAGACCGGCAGATCTGCTGCGGCCTCGAAACTCGATACAGAGGGATCGCCTCGAACGTCACATTGATCGAGAGGAAAAAGAGGGCTTGGTATGTGATGCCCGCCGCCTGCCATGGCATCCCACCATCTCATCTAAACATCCGAGCACAGTGTATGCGTGATAAGCCTGTTGTGCAAATGGACTGACCTGGCTATGTGTAGAAAGCGATCAGAGACTTTCTGCGGTTACGGAAATGCTATGAAGTTCTACCGTTAAGCTTCCGCCTCATCGAGCTCGACGTTGGCCTTACAGTCAAAGAAAGCCTGAACATTCTCGTTCAATGCGGCATCGTCTCAGCCCCGTTGTGGGACTCATCGACCTCAACCTACGCTGGTCTTCTGACGGTCAATGACTACCTCAACGTGGTGCGATACTACAATCTCCACACGGACAAGCTAAAAGATGTTGACAACCTACTATTGAGTGACTTGAAGGATGTCGAGCATGTGTTGCAAGTCAAGAGCCCCGAGACGATATCCACGTCGCCAGAGGCTATCCTGTATGATGCGCTCCGAAAACAGCTAATTTCACGAGCGCGCCGAATCCCCCTCGTCAGCTATGATTCGGAGTCGCAGAGGACCATGGTCGTCAGCGTCATCACGCAATATCGAATATTGAAGTTTATTGCAATGAACGTTCCCGAGACTGAAAAGTTGAAGAAGCCTCTGTCACAGATTCGAATAGGCACCTATTCGCACGTTTTTAGGTGAATCTCTTGGTCCATATGTCGAATTGATCTCGGAATCACTGACTTAGACAGATGCTCAATGGAAGCAACTGTCCTCGACGTCATTGACGAAATGGTCACAAGAAACATCAGCAGCGTGCCAGTATGCACCACAGAGGGTTTGCATTCCCCAATTTTGGCTTTCTTCTCAGCCACTGACATCAAGTAGATGTACTCCTCAACGTCTTCGAGGCCGTCGACGTGATAGAGCTCTTGAAAGACGGCGACTACAGCAATTTGAATTGGACGGTTGGGAGGGCCTTGGCAAGGCGCAATCCTACCCATCCAGGAGTCTACACCTGCACAATGGAAGATGATAAGTTTGTCCTGTCGTACGAACACAATCGGTACTAACAGACACTCACGGCTAGACACGCTCTTTGACACAATAAGAAAGTCCCGAGTTCATCGCCTGACGGTCGTCGACGAGTACAACATCTTGGTGGGGTGTATTAGATAAGTTTCCCTTAATATTCCCTTTCTTAAGGTACTTGACTAATCCCCTCCCACTCTGAGCGATATCCTGCAGTATTTACTGGTCTCTGGCGAGGAGGCCCATCGGTAACGACCTCGAAACCATTCGTATGGTGAATCGCGGCTATGGATCTAGACAATCGTGGGCAATTCGTTCAGGGAAACCACTGACGTCGCACTGGCGCGGACTGGTCCTTCGTGAACACCCCGCACACTGGTATTACATTCCCTAGCGACCAGGCGCCAGTGATTGAGCAATGTGAAAGCAGGGATCAAGTTGTACATACATAAAAGATCCGCTTTATTGGAATGTTACTTGATAGCATGTGTGTGCTATTTAATTGCGTTTGAATTACGTCAGGAATTGGTTCTTTTCGAAGGTCTATTGAACTTGAGAAATACTGCCTCACAGCTAGATTCTAGAATGTGAAGACATCAGAATTCATCTGACGAGGTTCGTGAGGATTGTCATCTAGACGATTATCTTCAGCACTAGTGCCGCGGCCCGCACGGTCTCCAAATCTAGCCGCTGCGGGCCACACCCCCGAGACCCCTACCACGCATCGCCTGCCAGTGACACAAGTTCAAGGTGCAGGAAAGAGTTGGGGCTCGGTACTTAATGCTCATACTGTTGCAGTTGAGCTCACCTCCCCTGTGGGGTCAGCTTCTTCCTGTGAACCCTTTAGGCTGGCACTCTTCTGCTATGCGCTATGTTCAACACCAATAAGGTAGGGTTAGAGTTGAAAAAGACTCGCGACAGAGGCAGATATCATGACGGAGACCAATGACACAATTTTGTTTGTCTCCATGTCTGGGCAAGGTGCAAACTCATCCCTCATCCGTGCTCAGGCTGCGCGAAAAGGCCATCAGAAATCTCGGCAAAACAATGCAAGCCAGTTTATGGCCGCCAGTAGGTATCGCAAAGCGGTTATGCCCGCAGCAGATAATACTTTCATAGGCAAAACTCGACAGAAAGGGGCAGCCGAAGCCTGTTCCGCTCAAGGTTCTCGAATTCGATTGGCACGATCTCGCGAACCTGATGTCGAGGAAGATGCTCGGATCAGGAAGCGTCTTGCAACTCTGGCCAAAAAGAGAGCTACATCGCCCTTGCAAGTTTGGCTTCCTTCATGCATGTCCGAACGATTTGTGCAAATGTTCTTCGAGGTAATGATGCCGAGCTACACGGCAGCTTACGACGCTTTCAACGTAACGAACCTCATGAGGGAAGAATGGCCGCTCTACATGAGTCATGAAGTCTTTCTCTTGGCTGAAGCAGCTGCCATTCAAGGATTCTACGAGAGTCTGCAAACCCCGGAGAAGTCGCCGTCCAAAAAGGTCTTGCAGTACCAGGCCGAGGCTTTGGCCTGTCTCAAGCGGGATCTAATGAAGTCTAGAGATGGTCAGTTGGACGACTACTTGATCATGAGCTTGTTTGTCCTCGCCGCACTATCCCTGATGGCTGGCGACACTGTCGCACACAACGCACTGAAAAAGATCCTGCGCACCGCTTTCGCCGCTGCTGGGGGCATTCACAACTATGGCACTTTTGTTAGAAACACAACCATGAGGCTGGACTCATTTTGGCGGAGTACCATGGACGAACCAACCACACCCGTGGTGCCATTGCTGCAGCCAACTCGCATACCCAAGCTGCCGCAGGACCCGATGGCTCCTGATCTTTACCCTCTTCTCAGCCACCTACCCATTGGTTTCCAGGTGCTAGCTCTTCACCGCAAACTACCACTCGATGTACTGGAGGTCCTCGGCCGCATTGCTAATCTCACGCAAGAACCACTTTATTCGACCACGTTTTTAGATTCGAGACAATTTCCATTCATAGAAGACAATCGTTCTCCGATGTCCCGCTGTGGAAAGTATATGGATTTCTGGGAGTCGTGTCCGTCACTCTCGTCCACAAGAAAAGACGCCCACGGCGAACCGCCTCTTGAGAGGCTAGTTGCGCTGTGCCTACTCATTTATGCTACCAATCGAGATGCGGCAAATCCTCTGCGGATGTACAACTGCATTACGAACGGCGCGATCTACGACCTCTGTTACGATCTCCCGCAGTGCAAAATACGGCGGACAGAGGAAGAAGAGCAATGTCTATTCTGGATCTGGAGCGTCACGATTGACGCTACACGTGATAGGTTCGGAAGCATGAACCCGCAAGGTGAGCAACTTTTGGAGCAACAGAAGAAACGTTTCCCGGGCGTAGTGGGAACCGAGCTGGAAGAGAAAGTGTTGGAACGCTTCTGGTTCGCCTCGGACAACGCGAGCGGAAACTGTCTCTTTACCTGTGATCACTCCACACCGAGGAAGGACAACAATTGCGACGGCTTTAAAGCGGAAGGATTGAAACGGCATGGCACCTGTGGCAGCGCGACGAGTAGACACTCGGAGAGCGCGAATTCTCTGGAAACAGGCGGAGAGGGAAGTGTTGTCCCAAGCTCTGGGAGGACAGCCAGTATCGATAGCTGGAGTGTTGCTACGCCTCGGCAGGATAGAGCAAATGTCGACTTTGGGCACCTTTTCAAATCAGATACCGGTCAGTTTGATGAGGACGTGAGTATATTGCCCAAGTGGCAGGTGCCGGGGGCTAGATTGTTTTCAAGAGAGAGTCTCGTGGAGGAAGCGCCTTAATTAAGTTGGGGAGAAATTGGATAGGATGGGATGGGATGGGAGGCAGGGGCCTGCCAGATGGATCGCTGGCTGATCGAGCGTCCGGAAAATCTCGGTCAAAATGTGAGAGATTTGGGCGATTGACTTTCCAGGGCTTATCTACCTGATCTATCCTTTTCCCCTATTTTCACACGCAGCAGTATAACAAAGTAGATGCCCAATATACGCCAGCTATTCGATTGCCGAATATTTCAACTTAGAGCGGTACTACGTAGGCAACCTAACGAAGGGACCAGAAAGATCATCTTGGCCAACTTAACAACGCGAGGCTGACTACACAGGACTTCCCCAAGCTACACACAAAATCTTACGCTCTTAGACTTCACAGATGATGACGAATGTCTTTGGTCTCTCGCTTCCCACCTGCGCTAAAGTCTGTGTTCGGTGACCATCTTATGATGACTACGACTTAAAACAATACCGTATATCGACCAGTCACTCTAGTAGTTCAAAGCCGGGTACCGCTCAGCAGCCGAAAGGTTGTGGTGCAAACCTCGTCGGTGCACGAGCAGACGTGAATCTAAGAGGAAGGATCTCATAACTTATCGTGTGGTAGCTGTTTCTTGTAGCTGTACCAAACCTACGGTCGACCAAACAAAAAGGGCAATGATGGGTCTGCAAGTACTGATCAAACCACCTTGGACGGCTCATACTCACACAATCGTCTTTCTGCACGGCCGCGGCGACAATGCTCGTCACTTTGCCGAGTCACTATCCTGGTCTCTCGACTCTCACGGATACTCTCTACTAGAGATCTTTCCCAACGTTCGTTGGGTCTTTCCCGAAGCAGAGCTGCGAGCAGTGGCGTCTGCGCCCGGTGACAAGTGGCACCAATGGTTCGATGTTTGGAGAGTGGATGATTTTCAAGAACGGGAAGAGTTGCAAACGGTGGGGTTGAAGGAAAGTGTGCCCGGAATTCTCGGTGTCCTTCGTCAGGAAGCTGAAATGCTTGGTGGACGATGGGACCGGATCATTCTGGCAGGAATCAGTCAGGGGGGTGCGACAGGGGCGCATGCTTTACTCAATCTCGATATCAATGCGTCTGCGTCTGCTGCTGAGGAACAAGCTGGAACAAGTCCAAAGGGGCTGGCTGGATTTCTGGCATTTTCGAGCCGGATGCCTTTTGCTGGAAAGACATTGGCACAGACGAGAGCGATCTTAGGCTTGCCGGAGAGCGCTGCGGGTGATGACTTGCTCAAGAACACGCCTGTCATGCTGCAGCATTGCATGAATGATTTTGTTGTGTCCATTGATCATGGGAGACAGCTGCGGGAGACTTTGGAAAGTTATGGAGTAAAGGTCGAATGGAAGCAGTATGCTGATGGTGGACATTGGTTTAATGCCCCAGCTGGGATTGACGACGCAGTTAGCTTTCTGCAGGGCGTTATCAGTGCTACTGGCGAAAGAGGATCACTGGCCAAGGATCATGAACTCGGTTCTCCGGGCAGTACTGGTGGCAGCTGATCGTAAATACGCTGACGCCCCGAGTTGGGAGGCTGATACTGAAGATCTCAGAGCACGAGAGTTGCGCCATATGGACGGAGTCTACGAAGGTCTGTTTTATTCTCGCCGAACCTCCAAGTTCGAGATCGCATACTTCGGACAGTCTATACGCGCAACCCACGCATTTGTGCTGCGAAATGTTTGACGATTAATGGGTGAAGCCATGCTAAAGTTTCACGACTCGAGATTGCTACAAAGTACTTTGGTAGCTGAGCAACTGTGGTACCTCTGGTACTCCGTACAACCACCGTAGCACACTGCGCATCATAACGCGCTAAAATTTCCCTTTCATTAACGCGTCTTCCGACGCGTGCTTTAGAAAAGTCATGCCAGAGTGGTTATCCTGACATCAACGGAACGAAGAACAGCAACTACGTTGCGCTTGGAACAAGACAATTAACGACACCGGGATGGCTGACATACAAGATGAGAATCTCAATTCGCTTTTCGCTCCGACTGGAAATGGACTTGAGCCAGATATCCGCGGTGTCCTCGAAACCATTCTACGACTGTATTCGATCACGCCACAGGAACTTTTCTTCAAGTGGGAGTCATACTGCATGAAGATGGGCGCGGAGGAGACGGTGCTTGATCTCGCCACGGCACGAATGTTTCAGAAGGATGTCCAAGAGAACCTCGAACAAGACCACCAAACCAAGTACAGTGCGCGAAAACCAGTGGTCAGTGCGACACCACGTACAACAACGAAGACTGGTGATGTTTACGGGATGCTGGACGAATTGACGCCAAATGCTGGCCCTCGTCGGACAGGCAGCATCAAAAGAAAGAATGACTTCGAGACACCTGCCCCGAAACGGCTTGCGAAACCCGAAAAGAAAGTGAACGGTGCACAATCGACAGCAATACCGTTTGCTGAGCGCCAGAATGCCGGAACCGTTTTGGAAACAATAAACGACCACATCCCGATTGCTGAGCCGCTCATAGCACCGCATGCCGAGGCTCGAATCAAGCCCATCGCAAGAACCGATGTGAAGAAGTTTGGCTACAAGCCCATGTCGATGCGAGTGAACGAATCCTCAGAAGTGCTCGATGAGCGGATAGATGACTTCTCGAACTTGGTCCAGAAACATCACAAGCTGGACGATTCAGCCTTTGGCAATGCGGCAGCACAGAGCACAAATGAAATAGTTGCCGTTGGGCGGATAGCATGCGACACACCCGAAGGCAAACTGAACCAGGCGTCATTGCTCCTCGAACTTTCGAGGAAGCTTGGTGGTGGCTTGAGAGTGCCGCTGAAAGTCGATGCTCTGTCGAGCTATTCTTTCTTTCCTGGCCAGATCGTGGCTGTACGGGGCACAAATGCATCTGGACAGTATTTCCAAGTCTCCGAGATATTATCCTTGCCACCTCTGCCCTTACCTGCATCAGATCTTGCTACGATCGAGGCGATGAACGAAAAGCTCGGAGTATCGGAGGACTCGGTCGGCACTCCGTTGAACATATGGTTTGCTTCAGGCCCGTACACGGCGGATGACAACCTCGACTTTGAGCCTCTTCAAGCTTTGTGTAACAAGGCTGCTGAGGACATGGTTGATGCTATGGTGTTGACCGGTCCATTCCTTGATGTTACTCATCCCTTGCTCGCATCTGGCGACTTCGACATCCCCGAGGTGAAAGGTCTGGATCAGGACGTGAATATGTCAACTCTTTTCCGTCTTTGGATTTCTTCGCATCTTGAAAAGGTCTGCTCTGCAGTGCCTTCGGCCACGATTATCCTAGTCCCAAGCGTTCGAGATGCCATCAGCAAACACGTTTCATGGCCGCAGGAGCACCTCATCAGAAAGGATCTTGGCTTGCCCAAACAGGTCAAGATGCTGCCAGATCCGTGTTTCATCTCCTTGAATGAAGTAGTTTTGGGAATTTCGAGTCACGATATTTTAGTGCAGCTAAGCCGGGAGCAGATATCCCATGGCAACAAGACTGGTCTCCTGGATCGACTTCCGAGCTATTTGATCGAGCAAAGGCATTTCTTCCCACTCTATCCCTCGCTATCTCGAGAGAAATTGTCAGGAGACAGCGGGAAAGCTATGGGGGATTGTATCGATATCGGTTATTACAAGCTGGGAGGATGGCCAAATGTGCGGCCGGATATCCTCTTCCTGCCGAGCATGTTAACACCGTCTATCAAGGTACGTCCAAGTTATCATACACGTGAAACCCCTTTACAACAGTCGCAACCTGTGTCTTTGCAGCTGCCATGCTCTATTTCCTTACGGGGAGATGGCTTGCGAAGTTGATCCGTAACAATGAACAGCCTCTACTCCGGCAGGCAATCTGTGGGCCATGAATACCTCTTAAGATAGCTCTTCTACCTTTTTCTGGTCACCAGCTAACCAACAATTGACTTCAACATGCTGGCCATACTGCATATCGTGCTTGAGAGTTGAAAATCTTGCAGCTAACATGTCTTCTACCCTAGGTGGTCGAGTCCGTCATGGTTATAAACCCAGGCTCGTTGTCGAAAAGAAAAGCAGCCGGAACATACTCGCGAATGACACTTTTGCCGCGATCATTGTCGGAGGAAGAGCAGGTCCAGTCCACCGTATCCCACAACGTCTTTGATCGCGCTAGAGTTGATGTTTTGCGGATATGAACATAGTAGGCGTCTTTCGCCCGAGAACAATATAATATTCTTTCCTGGGACCTGATTGAGGCATAAAACCCCTTAGAAATGCTCGAGTGTGGCCCAACAAGGCTCAGACGTGGGCTTCTAACCTAGCTATATATATTGCGGTGCCCCTACGCCCCCGAGGCCCCCTAGCAGAAGAGGGCCGCTTCTCGGTATGGAGTACATTGTTCGCTCTTGGTCTATCAGAACAGCCGAAGACCTCGGATCCTTCCAAGGGTTGAGGTTCCCTGTCCTCAGCTCTCCCATTCTTTCTGATGAACTAGGTAGCCGCAGGCAACACACACATCCTTTCTCACTCCTACGTCCATCCCACGAACGTTAGTCGTGCCAACAACGCATCAAGTACCATGATCCATAGTCAGCCTTGGAAGAGCCAAATCATATCAGCTCTGCGCTATCTCCCACCTTGAGCAGACACGTCCACCTTAGCATGGGTCGCAAATTACCATGGGCAGTCAGTGCGCCCTCCACTGCCACCTCGACAAGCTCTACAAGACCAGTACGATCAAAAAGATCTGTTAAGAGCCCAAAAACCGCGCACACGAAAGCTGACACGGAACCCTCAAAGCATTTGGTCAAACATAAGGACAACAGCCGAAGCCCAAGCCTACCCCCAAGAACAAGAGAAAACAAATCTGCTGCCCGAGACCACGATCGAAGCAGGGATCGCTCACACAACAAGGCTCGAACGCCCTCGACCTCGCCCCCTCCCGCTCCGCCTCCAGTCGTCTTCATGCACGAAGGTCTTGACGCAGACGATGCGTACATGCTCGTCGAGGACGAGTTCCATGCCATGGCACAATCATTTACCGCCCACCTTCACCACGCAGAGTATAAGCGCCTCATGCGGGAGGCGAAGGAGCGCAAAGCTAGGCTGGAGATTGAGGCGGTGCGAATCCCGAGGGATGCGTCGTTTCAGACCAAGCACAAGCTAACACGTGCACGCCTGGAGAACAGGCAGGAGAGTGGGTTGAAGGATGTCGGCGTGAATAGTGGAGGTTTACTCGAGGATTCGGACGATGACGAAGTTCAAGATGGGAAGGAACGAAAAGAGGACGAACAGGGTGATAAGGTCGAGTTGTGGGCTGGGACGAGTTTGGCTGGCTTGATGAGCTACGATGGTGGAGGGAAGACGAGCTTGTTGGGCTTGGAGAGGTTGAATAGTGGGAGTAGGGCCGCTTGGGGATTTGGTCCGAACGCGCATGGACGATCAGAGGCTGGCCGGAGTCAGGAGGAAGGAAATGAAAGGGAGCAATGGTACGGCAGGGAGGCTCTGAGTGCCCTCGGAAATGGCTTAACAAAGCCAGGCCGGGGAGGGGAGGGAACAGTGCCACGTCAGGGAGAGCGAAGGCAACCCAGAGAACTCGCCACAGACATTTCCACGACCAAGGCTAGATACAACGATGAACCCAAGCTCCCGCTGTCCAGCTCTTCGACATCCGTAATAACTCGACCCAGCAAGCATCAAGGTCAAGCGATGCTCACAAGGATAGGTCCATCAACTTCCGGGTCAGGCCGTGTATCATCCAAAGCGGTCCCGTCTGCTGGGCAAGCACCACCCAAGAAAAGACACTGGCTCGACGATCTCGACGATTTTGACGAGGACCAGTTTCAAAGGACGCAAGCGGCGGAAAGACAAACCACAACAGACCAGGACGTAGAGCCCACGATCTCGCGTACTTGGCAAAGGTTAGAAGTTAAGCGTGAACAGCAAGGCGCAAAGAAGACGCAGAAGAAGGATCGCAGCTCCCGGTATGATGAGATTCCTGTCTTCCTAGTGTAGCTGCTGGTCAAGCTGGGAGAAGAGTATCTTATCTACAAATTCAAGCCACCCGATGAAAATCCCGTCTAATTCATTATTATTTTTTTTGGCAGATGCTCTTCCCGGTCAGTGGTTTGAAGTACTTTTTGTAAGTGAATCATTGTGTTGGCAATGCGTCTATCAGACTTTTGTTTCCACAGAAGATCGATGATCTATTTCGACCAATTGATGCCAGTTCCCAAAAGCATTCTCCTCTCGAGATTCTCTCGAAACGTTTCGTTCTCATTTCTCCAGTTTCCTGGGTTCGGCGTGAGCTTCCTTCCGATGTACGAAAGCCGCTTGAGCATCTTCGCGAGCCTGCTCGACCAGCACCGGACGACCTTCGCAGTCTGTGCCAAGCGTGACATCGGTTCGGCGGAAATCGGTCGGGGCACCCTATACACACACAAAAACATGAGGGTCAGTGATCAGTAAATAAAAGTCCATACCGCTCGATCCTCCAATTGGACCTAAGTCCCGGGACTTTTTCTTCGTGCTCTTTTGTTTCTCTCTCTCCCCCCAGGTCTGGATGAACACTCACGATGCAGAGCCCGCACTGAGCCGAGGATGTCCTCGAGCCGAGCGATGAAGGAGACTGTCGACGGTGGAGCTTTGTCTTGAGCCATTGGTGGCCTTTTCGAAGTTTCGACATGAGGAGGACCTTGTTCTGTTGAGCTCGTGGTCGACGTGTCGAAGGCATATACCACTAGTGGTGGGATATTTGCTTTGGCTTTCACAAGTGAGATTTTTTTTGTCGAGGTGGAAGACGTGAAGGCTTCGACTCTATGAAAGGTGTGGGTTTAAATGGGGATATCCCAACTAGCAGGGGTTTTGTCACTATGTAAGATGGTGAGAAAGTGAGTGACTGTGTTGTGTCCAATGATTGCTTCAAGTAACTGGTGTTCAGATGTTGAATTGTGAAGTAGATAACTGCAGCTTGGCGTCGAACAAGGTCATAACCAGGCAATTTCAAATGAGTGAAGTCCAAAAATGGCGTTGCCGGTCCTACCCTCGCTTACCAAACGCAAGGTCGACCAGGTTGATTAGAGGCATCCATCTTACCATACGTTGATTGAAAAAAATTCAGGAGTCTGAGATCGACGAGCAGACGTAAAATCATCAAATACCTGAAGTTATCCTCGGACACAAGAGACCTTGGTTTCGGTTAGTGTTCTGGAATCTGCACGATTGACACATTGTTGGGAGAGTGGCTCCAAGGGAGAGCGGTCTCATGCTGCCATCGGTGACAGTCACAACAAGGTACGCGACCAAAATCCCGATCGTTGTACTTCAGATAGCCTTCTCATAGGCTACATTGTTGACTCCAGGATACCGGAAAGCTTGAAGGTAAGACCGCGAACCACCATGCAGCCCTGTTGAAGAGAGATTTCACACCAGACGCTGCAGCAAAGACATTAGACACATGGCAATCACAGCCGTTGAAATGCCGCTCTCCCCGCCAGGGACGAGGTGGGGATTGCCAATTCCGCACGAGCCTCCTTGCGTCAACCCATGGCAAAGGAATTCTCCGAAGCAACCGTCAACAGTAGCAGGTACAGATCAAAAGCCTGCGTCTCAGTACGATAAGCTCCTAACTTCATCTCGATTAACCTGCAGGATATCCCTTTCATCGCTCGTCCACGCGGTGCAGATGATCATTGGCAAGGAGGCTTTACTCAGAAGTTCCACCTTCGTGTTGTTCGTTGAATCCCGTTAGGAACCACGCACCGAATAAAAACTTTACGTGAATCAGAAGGTGTGGCAGGCACACCCGCTGCTGTCCTTCCGTCAAGTATTGTCCCCGAACGAATCTTGAGCATCGATTGAAGGACAGCGGGATTATCCAACCTCGCAAGTTATTTCGGACATGGCCACCACATGGGCTGTACGACATAAACAGATGTCAACATGTTTCAAGCTGATACTTTGACCAAAGACGAATACTAAGTAAGTCGTGAAAGTGTGCACGAAAAGATCATCACGTGAAGTCATTCCGCTCAGCTTTTTGGGCCAGCACAACCACTCACAACACGCCTTGGCGACAGGCAGACATACCCTCGCGAGACTTCGGAGGAGAGGTTTAATTGTTACAAAGCAGAGAGCTTGTTTTCGATCTTGACTTGGTGTCTCAAAATTGTAGACAAATGTGAGACAGTTCTCCTAGACACCGAATTCAGAGACGCCCAAGTTACAGTTGCCAGGTCCCTTTCCCGTTGTTCGTGGCAGCCACACCCGGCGGCTACCACCCCACCTTCTATCAGTCCACAGCAACACACATATCCTTGCAATAGAACGCTCTCTACCATCTCAGTCGCCAACTACTGTATTATGGCACAGATGAGCGACCTTCCATTTGAGCTTGTGCAACTTATTTTTCAATACATCTACCATTCAGAGATTTGTTATCATTGCCGATCCCCCGACTTTAACCGGTTTTTGCAGGTCTGTTGCGTGTGGCGAGAAGCGGCAACTACCACCGTGTTTCGAGACCATGGGATAGACTGGAAATTCAACGCCCAGACTAGGAGGTTCGAACGGTCAAACATAAAACTTCGATTGCCGTTGCGGACAAGGTGACAGGCACTTTCTAGGCAGAGCCCAGGTCGAGGCAGGACACAAATTGCCCGCAAATGCGATGTTGACATCTGTCGGGATGATTAGGTAAGTGCGAAGTGGATCGCGAATCAGTGTATTCGATTTAGATTAGTGTCGATGCTCCTAGTCCCTCCATGCACCTATGTTCTATAAAACGAAAGGCTCTGGTTAATGAAAGTCGTAGTTAGGTCACATAGGACACCGAAAACGGTCATTTTGGATAGTCCTTGATGTGTACACTCTTGACCTTGACAAATTGTTCAAAGCCCCATCGGCTCAAAGTCACACCTTTGCCGCTATCCTTCCAGCCCGTCCACGCAAGATCTGGACTTGGGAAGTCAGCTCGGTTAACAAAAACGGTGCCAGCTTCGACATGTCGGATCAGCTCTTCACCCTTCGCAACGTCTTTCGTCCAGACAGAAGCAGTCAAGCCAAATTGACTGTCATTCATTAAAGCAATGGCCTCCTCGTCCGAACCGACCTTTTGCACCGGTATCACTGGACCAAAGGTTTCATCAACCATGACGTTCATCTGATGGTTTACCCCAGACAAAAGGACTGGGGCGACGTAATTTCCAGCAGGATCGAGATTTGCAAAAGTCTTGTTTGGTGGAGTCTCGTCTTTTGCGCCGGCCTGAACGGCATCAGCAACTTGCTTGAGGATCGTTTCTTTTGCCCTCTTGCTGACAACAGGTCCAATCTGGGTTTCCCGTTGAGACGGATCCCCAACCTTGTACGCCTCCAAAATCTTCTTGCATTCGTCAATGAAGGTATCGTAGACACTCTCATGAACGTAGACACGTTCAATAGAACAACAGCTCTGCCCACTGTTGAAGATGGCACCGTCTATGATTTCTTCTGCGATCCACTGGATACCTGCCTGGTCACCTGCCAAATCTTCTCGGACATAGGCTGGATCTTTCCCACCGAGCTCAAGTCCGACACCGCAGCGGTTCCCTCTCCCACCTTCAACTACAAGTCTCTGAACGGCTTGGCCACCAATGACCGATCCTGTGAAGCAGACATGATCAACTTCGGGGCTTTGTACCAGCGGTTTCAGGTCTTCGACGTTCCCAACATGCACATACTGCACGACGCCTTTGGGCAGACCGGCTTCCTCGAGCAATTCCACAACGTGCTCCGCAATGGTTGGTGTCTGAGGGCTTGGTTTGAGGATCACGGCGTTGCCTGCTAGAAGGGCGGGTATTAAGCTGTTGACCAATATCAAGTACGGGTAGTTCCAAGCGAAGATGACCAGAATGACACCTAACGGGTCTGACCTTTGTAGATATCTTTTGAAATTTGGCTCGACTTCACCGATGACAGGCAAATGGTCGGGAAGCACTGATGGTGCAATGTCGATGAGATACTGAGCTCTCTTTATACATGTTTTAATTTCCACAGGCGTGTAGGAGATTGGACGACCCATTTGGGCAGTCAATTCTTCGGCGAGGATGTCGGTGCGGCTGGCGAGAAGATCTAGGAATTTTCGGAGGACTGAGATGCGAGAGGATAGGGTAGGGTGTGATCTGCGGAAGGACTGATACGCATTGCGTGCTGTGAGAGGAAGCTCCTTGATCTGAGTTGGCGTAGCAGCTGGTCGGCTTAGAATCGGTTTATTCGTGGAGGGCGAGACGGTGGTGATGGTCTCGGATGTGCTGCTCAACGTGGTGTCGCCATCGTTGGGCTGCGTTGAGGTCTTGTCGTGCGTCATTGGCTCAACTTGACTGATTCCTTCTGTGAGTGTGACTTGTCGTGGTCAGGATGTGTGCATTGAATTACCATATTGCGAGGAGGAACCCAGCTCGCCCACCACGAGAGCCGCACGGGCATCATAAATCTCATACGCTCATCTCCGTCCGATAAGATGGGTCTTCGAACAATGCGGGCTTTGGAGGGGAATGAACACGGTTTGAAGAGGAAAGTATGTTTCTGGGATTAATTTCTTGGTGATCGACGTCAATGATGTCAAGCTACTCACGAACATCAAGGCATGAAGAAACAATGAAATTGGCTAAATAGCACGTACATGATATTTAGCAAGAGATATTAATGAGTATCTCCGAAGGCTCCTCGCGGCATCGATGTGTAGGTACCACAGCACAAACATGGCTGCCATTGGTGTGTTTTACCGCAATAAATGGCTGTACCTTCACGGACTGTTCCCGGTCTCTGTTGTCCATGTCCGTACTGGCGTAAGTTCGGTATGCTGTCTAGCATGATAATTTGAAGAAATGACCCTATTGGAACCAACGCCTTCGCTATGCTGTCATCGTCTTATGTTCACAAAGTATGGTTCATGCCTCTCCGGGTCTCTTTGCGTTGCAGCTGACAATCTTGACCTTGTCTGCGTGAAATTCCGAGCTAGTTTCAGTCTTGAATTTAACGTCCTTGACGAGGAAAGTCCAGACATCGTCGCAAAACCGATATGTCTCAAGATGGCCTTTGAACGTGAGCCTCGCCTTGACTTTATCTGCGAGCACTTCGGAGATGGTTTTGTCAAAGTTGGCCAATATCTTCATTGCAAGTTGAGGTTCTATTCGACCCTCGTTGATCAGCTCATCAATTGTGTCAATGAGACAGTCGCCGATGCTGTGATCTAATGTCAGCCTTCGACTCTCACATCAATGCGACCGATTCTTCGAGGAGTCATCTACGACTTTTGGCAGACTTACGTGCTGCCCCGGTAGAGTTCGTAGTACTGGGGCGTCTGCGCTGCCATCTCCTAACATCTGGCTCTTGTCTCTTTGTGAAACGCGCAGGAGGGTATCAGAATTTGCCTGGCGCCTGCAAAGTCGGGAACGGGTAGGTGGTCGTTGGGGAGGAGGAAAGGCCAAAGTGACGCGGAGCGCTGGTGAGGAACATGAAAGTCGTGCAGCCTGCGCGCCCGCAGTAGCACTAACCGAATTCGGAGTCACTAAAGCACTTACCACTAAAGACGTCACAGTCATCTTATTATGTAGGACCATTCGTATTCAACTCGTGTTCATTGCAGGGACTGCACTTGCCAGGTGACATGTTCAAATTATACGAAGAGCTTGTTGCAGGCAGCTCACCTCCATCATGACTTTCAGTATCCAAAATGTCTAGCACACCCGTAGTACGTGCAAATGTGGGTCGATGGGCCTGCAACCAGATCCAGTTCTGTGGTAGGACATACAAAAGTCGCTCCTTCCACGCCTCCAGCAAGCTCTTACAACAACAAACGACCGCAGCTGCTGCGAATCAGAAACCAACGGATGCAAAACATGAAACGCTTACGACACAAGTGAATAAGGACAAGAAGCAGAAGACGATGGAGCAGCTCGATGGAGATGTTCGAGACGCAATGGACGGTCGAGCTGGGGACGGCGGGATGGCTGGCGCGGAGCTGGAAGGTGGTCAACCTGTAGCAATGAAAAGAGGTATGTATGGACGCAACCGGCGACTCGCGCTTGAGAAGCCGTTGCTGACGAGTGGTAGGTGTTCGTGAAAATATGTTTCGCTACATTTAACCCACCCCGGGCCGACGACTCCGGATGCTCGAAGGATTGGTCAAAGGCTTCGAGTCAACAGTTTGAAAACTTGATTATCGTTCCATGATCGAGCTGTCTTCGTACAACTTCGTAATGTCCCGAACCAAGTCTGACACCTCGCTACCCCCGGGACAATCGTACCACTTCCCGCCATCTCTGATACATCGCACTTTACCAGCCAAGCGAACCGTACAACTTTTGGTGATGTTATATTCCTGACTCCTCAGCATGCTCTGGCGTAAAAGCTCAGATCCGCGACCCTGTTCGCTGATACAGTCATTAACACGCCCGAAATCAACGCCGTGCTCCAAAGCACAGTCTTGGACAAAATCTCTTTCGGGAATTTGGGAGTAACTTGAGGTCATGCAGTTAGCAAAACCGAGAAAGATTTTGGGATCTGGGTACAGATGAGCTGCGCACAGCTCAATCATATTGCCAAGGCATTCGGAGGGTCCGTGCATGCAAGCAACGGCATCGGATTTGTCGTCAACCCTGCTTTGGTTGAGCATCTGCGCATTGAGAGGTCTAAGATTAAGAGCATACCTTCCTATGTATGACAATTTGAAGTCCACTTTGTCACTGATATTTTCCATAGTTGGCACAATCAATTGTTTGAGACAGTCTCGAGCATCGGGGCATTTTGACATTATATGAGCCTCTAGCGGTACTCTTTGTCCTTCTATCACGGCTTGAGCCTGGCGCTCGAGTGTCGGCCCGTATAAATCCTTTGACGGGTCATAGCGACCATGGCAAACAAGTGTCGATTTGATAAGTAACGCAAGTGCAGATAATAGAAGCAAGGCGGGTATGAAGTGTTGAAGTACCCTCCTGCGATATGGATTGTTGATCTTTCGTGCTTCTGTTTGATAATGCGAGGTCGCTAATGATGAACTGCTCTTTTCATCAGCACCGCGCTTGTAGGGATAGGCTGACATTATGGTGTTGAGTGGCTTTAGTGTAAGACTAATGATCGAGGTATGTAAAACACATCCCTCGACAAATGCGCGCCGTGGCAGTCTGGCGGGTCCTTCAAGCTACGGCCGAGGACCAGCCAAGAATTGTAGCAGACCCTTGGGTACGGGCTAATAATACTAGTAGTCATAGGTAGGAATTCTCCGTCCCAGTGGATCTTCCAACGTTCGTTTCAGCCCTACCGAATCGTCACATTTAAATGCAGGCTTTCGTACCCCCAGACTCAGCCTGGACTTGACCGCCCATGGGCAGGCGGGTTCAAGCTTTTAGGTTGCCTAATTTCGGAAATCAAGTGGAATTGCTGACAAGCCCGCCAGCACTTTAGCGCCTCAGGAAATCGCATGGTAATGTGCCTCGACACATCACAACATTGAATTATTACACATTCTGGGCTCGTATGTCAAGGCGACGAGAAGCCGAGCATTGAGCAGCCGTTGCGCGTGTCCCTGTGGTGACTCGACCAATCTGAACATTTCTACCTAGGTAACGTCGCATCTACCAAACTTCTAGCGTCGCACTCGGCTTTTTGGGTCACAAGCCAAAGTTGGGTAATCTGTGTTCAACACGTCCAAATTCTGGCCATATTTTTGCAGACCTGAGAGCTAGTTCAACTCATCTGTCTGATACCATTGCTTGCATTATATCCAAAAAGTGATGGTCGGTGACAAGTTCTTAGCTTCTGTCGACCCTTGCAAATAGCAAAATGTCGGAGAACGCCTCACCAGTTGTGCCAGGGAACCAAACTCAGCCAATGGATGACAGGGAACAGGACATTCTCCAATTCCTCAAACCTCTTAACATTGACGATGATACCATTCACCGCCTTGCCTATGAGTTCTCCAAGGTATATCGTCAACTTGCTCTGACTTCTGAAGAGCAGTTCTTGCCAACACCTGTAACGGGTTTGCCAAGAGGCAACGAGACGGGTCAATTCTTAGCTATCGACGTTGGTGGCACAAATTTGAGAGTCGCTTTCATCGAGCTCCTTGGCGATGGCGCTGATCAAAACATTGCGGCCAACGGCACCGACAGGTCGAACGAGGCAATTCGTAACGCGCAAAGGCCGAGAGTCAGGCGCACATTGGAGAAGGCATGGCCCATTGGCGAGCACCTCAAGATGGATAAGACAGAAGATCTTTTTGCATGGATAGGGGACTGCATCGCAGAGGTAGTGAGCGACTATCTCGGCAACGATGCTGGTGGAACTGATTCACCAGAAGAGATCAATCTGGGAGTCACCTTTAGTTTTCCCATGATGTAAGCTGTGGTTGCGGTCATGGGAACAAGATGACTAACACTCTTTCCAGACAAGATGAACTTACTTCGGCCACGCTGATGCCCATGGGTAAAGGCTTTACCATTCACGAGAACTTAGACCTTGGATCAACCCTTCTGCAAGGATACGAACGACACACAAGACGGCAAGTTGGTGGTAACAATGACGAATCGCCGAGAGCCAAGCGTAGGAAGCTGGGCCCTCTTCCTCGGCTCAGGATTGCTGCCATCACCAATGATACTATTGCGACTCTATGTTCGTTGGCTTATTCTGTCAAATCACTCCCGAACTCCCGTGTAGCGGCCGGTCTTATCGTGGGAACTGGTGTCAATGCAACCATACCTCTAAAATTCGATGCCCTGGGCGAGCAGAAGTCTGAGTGCATTCGAAAGAAGGTGCCTTCGGCGGACGAAACGGTCGTCAATACAGAGCTCACCATCGCCGGGGCTTGCGGTCCACTTAAAACAATCACTACGACGTGGGATAAACAGCTCGATAGATCCACGGCCAGACCGGGGTTTCAACCATTCGAATACATGACTGGTGGACGCTACATCGGCGAGCTTGTCCGAATCATCTTCTTCGACTACATGACCAATGCGCATAGACCGCCAATACCGGCGGCGTCTCTGCCGGCTATGATAGTCCACAACTACAGTCTCACCACGACGTTCGTAAGTGCGGTTGTAGCTCGAGCAAGGACCGATGCCGAGTTGGCTCGAGAATTGAAGTACCGTATGCCAGTACCAGAATCGTCGAACTGGGCGTGGACGCCTCATTCAGCAGGAGCGCTGCGCAAAGTCGCTCACGCTGTCCAAGTCAGATCAGCAGGATTGATTGCCGCAGCGACAGCAGGTCTCTTAACATCAGTGGGAGAGATAGGACTCAGCAAGCCTGCAAACCTGACTGAAGAGGGGAACGAGCCAACCAGTGAGGTTTCGAATGGTGACCCAACCGGGGCTAAGGAGGAAATGGAGAATGCCTCAAGTTGGAGCTCGGGTCCAGAAGAATTGGTCATAGCTTACACTGGAGGCATCATCCAGCACTACCCGAACTTCAAAGAGCATTGTCAGAGATTCATCGACAAACTTGTGATGAGGTCTGGTCGGCAGTTGGGGGGAAAGAGCATTTACCTCCGAGAGTCAAGAGATGGTGGAATCATTGGGGCTGGGGTGTTGGCTGGAATGGAGAGTATCAGGATTGCAGCTCTCCAAGCTTGACCTGTAACCACGCAAATTCAGTTGCGATTCGATTGTCTGTCCATTACTCGTGGCATATAGCTTGCTCAAGGCGTTATTCATCAGATTACAAGACGAGGAACACGTGATTCAAGACAGATCATGCTCTCTCTCGACCGCGCTGTTCGGACTGGACTGCCGCAGTTGCGAGCAGCCGTCTCTCTATTGTTTGGGATAGAATTAACGAGCTAGCTGCACGAACATGGCCAGAAAATACCATCTCTAAAACGCGATTGGACCCTTAGAATTAGGTCGACCAAAAATATTTGTAAAGCCACGTGCGATGAAAACGTGTTTCGGCCGTAGAGGTGTAGGGTTTTATTACCTAGTGTCAACACCTCAATCAGTTCTGGCTAACAGTTCTGGCTTATTCAAACCGAAACTTCATGTTGCTGACATTGATCAAGGCCAGCTAACACGAAAAATGGCCACGCGGCGAACCCTTGCCCGATTGCACGTGCTCTCCACAAACGCGGCTACCTCGACTCCGCAAAGCGAGCTTGTGGCGTGGGGATCATCAAGGAAAGCTCAACCATAGGCCGCGCACGGCTGCGGCGGCATCAGTGTTTTAACAGTTCAACCCTGAATCGCCGGCCCAATCATAATATGAGGGTCTTGACGGATGATGCAGGACAGTAGTTCAGCACCGAATCTTCGGGAGCTCTCGTACTAGTTTCGGTCCAGACCATCCGCAGCCACTTCTCCACCTCTTTTTGGTTCTGCCCTGTACCCTCAACGGTCTCACCATCCTGATTATCCCACGCTGCACGCCCTAACATCAATCTTTTTTTTTTCAAGTTGCGTACCCACTCGTTTGGAATTGAGAGTGCGAATGGTCTGAGCCATCTTATCACTGAGTTACGAGCTGGAATAGACGATCATTGAGAATGCTTTGCGTGGCATGTGCACGGAGACCACGAGAGCATTTGCCGATCAGTTGAACCGAGCGCGACGCCCCCGAAACAGACACATCCAAAAGACATGCCCTCGTTACCCTCCCTCGACAGAAGATTGCAAGATGCGCCCGGCGATCAGTCGCAGAAACCCACCGATCCAAACGGATTGGTGCTGGAGGCGTGGGCAGAGGGATATATGATCGGTTCGCTTATCATAATGACTTGCATAACCATTGCGAACATGAGAAGAGGCGTTTTGCTGCACAAACTGATTTTGGTGGAGGTATGAATGTTCCCATCTCCAAAATGGAGGGACTGTCGGCACTGACACACGATCTAGTTGGTATTTGGATACTGGCAAGGGTTTTTTATCTTGTTCAATCCACCAGTGTACGCCTGGTGGCTTTCTGTCGCGGCGATTCCCCTCAACATTTCTTGGTGGCTTCATAACGTGATTGCTTGGATGAAACTGCGGCCGTTCTTGTCGAAAACTGTCAGCAGAATATTTATTGGCACCATCATTTTGGTCATACCTTATTGGGTTACGGAGATCTATGCGAACTTTGCTTACTTCCGTGGGTCTCACTGAGAGCGATTGGGCTTGCTTCATTATGACTGACATCCAGATGCAGACAACGTCAATGATTTGTTCTTACGAACGAGACCTTGGGAAGCGCTCTGTCGAGATCCCTGGTGGATTGCGGCAGCCGTGTTTCTGATATACAATATTAAAACCAAGTACGATTTGACATTGACACAGATCGTCAGAATATCGCCTCGCTTCGCTGTGATGCTGGTCGCCATGGGCTTGAGCATCATCTTCATTGTGCTGGACGTTCTGTCTGTCACTAATGCGTTCTCGTCGGTGCTGCCGACGGGGATCAATCCTTTTTGGAAACTTTCATTTGTTTTCAAATGCTTAACTGACTCGGTCGTATTAGACGATTTCAAGACAGCACTGGACCGCCTGAGGGCCTTCAAAATCAGCAGATTAGGAAGTTTCGCGCTGGACGGTGGAGACAGACGCACTAAAGAGCACTACGATTCATTACTCGAGACCACTGGGTGGGCAGAACCACCCCCGGGACAACCTCTCGGTGATCTTCCGGATATTGCGACAAGCATGACTCATCTACCTAATGGTCCGTCATACAGGAGCAACCTGTCAACGTCGCATGTGGAAGAGTTGCGACCACCAGACGTGATGCGGTTAGGTTCCAAAGACAGGGACATGGAAGAAAATGGGGTGAGAATAATCGATCATGCAGCGCATAAAAGTATATCCAGTGTGGTTGGGAGTGACGAGCAAGCGCTGAACGAGCCGGACGAGTGGCAGGGAAGGTCATCTGAATCGACTTCTGCTGCAGATGTTGAATACGCTCAGGCGTGTCGACAGATGGCCAGCCATGATAAGAAGCACGTCGGTTTCAATATCGGCATTGCAAGATAACTCGAACATTGCTGAAAAAAGCAGTTGCAAGAGGTCTCATTGGAGAGCTATATCTAAAAGTGTTCATGTATGAAGCAAGCTCTCAAGTAATAATCTCGTGATGCTGTCCTGTCGTCTTTCTTGATGAGTATTTATTATACCCAGAAGCCCTTTGCCCTTGGTGACAGCCAGAATCCAAGAGGCGGGGAATGCCTCAGGCCAAAACGAGGATTGTGGAGGCAATCAGTTGCCGGGATTTCTCGCGTATGATTGGACATGACGCGTGATGCGGTGGGTGTATCAAGTGCAAGCGTGCAGTGGTGCATTTTCCCCGACGTGCACGCCCCCATACAAAAGTTCAAGCCTAAAGTTGTGTCTGTCCAGAACCAGCAACACCTCAGCCATATTACTCGTTCTGCTGCATTGCACCGGCGTTGTTGGTTGCTTTGGAGGTGTTTCGATTCGATTCGACTTTGTTAATCTCACTGCAAATGCACCGCTAGGGGATGGAAGTCCTCCCTATGAGCCAGCCAAATGGCGACGCAGCCCAAGCACCAGCGACAGCGACAGCAGACCCAACGCTGGTCCTAGAGCACATCGTGCGGCTCATCGAGGCAAATTTAGGAGCAGCACGGCGTGAACTTGAGTCAGTTGGCAGCCTTCTGTCTCAATCGAACCGACCGCAGTCGCTGGAACGATGCAGCCGATATGCTACAGAACCTCAAGTTGCTTTGTTCGCCCAGAAGGATCGTCAAGCAGCTGAGGTCAATGGCCACGACGATGGACAAGACCCAGCGAGTAAGTGTCTGAATAGAATGCCTCCTGTTTGACCGATACTGACAGGAGATGGAGGAGTCGAACACACCTACTCCCTAAGTACGGAATTCCTCTCAAGACCGACCACAGTAGCTTCGATAGCTTTCCTGAAACGCCCTCACTACCTCGATGCCCATACACCTATAGCTGCACAAATTTACCCAGTCAACCTTCCTGGTACCCTCGCAATTGACCGTGACGACGCCCAATTAGACGGCAAAACCCTTTCAGCATTCGAAGTCCTGCATACCATCATTCACAATGCTCTGGGTCCGTATTTCGACGCTCACACCAAGAGCCAGGACCCCGCAGGACGTTCGTGGTACGAGACCGACATGAAGACTGGTGTGCCCGGAGCCAAGAGGAGGATGCAAGAGCTGGAAAATAGTCTGCTCAGTTTGCAGCAGAACACAGACGTGCCACTGGTGCGTTTACCCATGCATGAGGTCGTCGAGGCTGCTCTCCACGAGGCGCATGAGCAGGGTATCGCTCCATCAATGCAGTTGATCTCGCCTCATGTGATTGACAGCATGACCGTGCAGAACAGCCTGACAAACCACCTCAACCACTGGATCAAGGATATTCGCTCGGTCACGAAACTCACCGATGACTCGGAATGTGGTTCTGCAGCCCAGGAGATTAACTTTTGGTTGTCTCTGGAGACTGCCTTGAAGAGGATCGAAGACGAATTGAGCTCGGATGGTGTACAGTTGACCCTGGGCATTCTGAAGGCAGGAAAACGACATCAGGCTCTGCTAGGTCTAAGTGAAGACACTGGCCTCAAGGGAGCTCTTGAAAAGGTGAGGGCTTACAATGTCTTGATGCGAGACTTTCCGCTTGACGAACTTTCTACTGCAACAAATCTCGACAAGATCATGGACGCACTCGTGTCTGTATTCGCCCACCTCAACAAGAAGCTCCGAATTTGTCCTTACCCTGTCAAGCGCGCTCTCAAACTGGTCGAAGGGATTTCACTTGACCTGGATACTCAAATTCACCGTATCATCACCGGACGTGCCTTGATGTCAATGTCACATCGAGACTTTCAAACAACCTTTCGGGCTGTTAATCGAGTCTGGAGTGTTTGGACTGAAATGCGCCGAGAATTCACGAATGTCGCACGAGACGTTCAGAAGAGGCGGAACAACGAGTTTGTGCCGATCAAGGTCAAGGAACGCCATGAGAGAACGAAACAACGCATCGAGTATGTGTCCACCTTTCGCGAAAACCATGAACAATTGCGTAAAACGATTCACAATGTACTCGGCCCTCAGACAAACCGATACCTCGTTGCTAGTGGTTATGTGAAAGACATGCCCCCCGCCGAGGATGCAGATGATGTCGAGGCCTTGCGAGAAGTAACTGAAGCGTACGATTCGTTAAAAGAAGTTGATGTTCTCGACATCTCTGCTGGAGGCACTGAGAGGTGGAACCGTGTCGAACAACTCTATTTCGAACGAACTTCGCGCGTGGAAAATTCGATCATCACCAAACTTCGCGATCGACTCGCGACCGCCAAGTCCGCGAATGAGATGTTTCGTGTCTTCTCCAAATTCAATGCCTTACTCGTACGGCCGAAAATCAGGGGCGCCATCGGTGAATATCAGACCCAGCTCCTAGACAACGTCAAAAGAGATATCACCTCCCTCCAAGAGCGCTTTAAGCGACATTATGTCGGCTCTGAAGCTCAACTGATGGCTCAGTTACGTGACATTCCCCCTGTCGCAGGGTCTATTATCTGGATCCAACAAATTGAAGGCCAGTTGGACGGTTACATGAAAAGGGTCGAAGCCGTGTTGGGTCGAGATTGGGCTCTGCATGCTGACGGACAAAAGCTACAAAACGAGAGCAGGATGTTTCGTGATAAATTGACAACACGGGACATCTACCAAGATTGGCTCCACGGCGTCCAGCTCTCGATGATCTCGACAAACGGACGACTATTTGCCATCGTTAAAGCTCGTGGGTCAAGTGGCCTGCTTGAGCTGCACGTAAACTTCGATGAACAAGTTGTGGCTCTTTTCAAGGAAGTGCGCAATCTGACATGGCTTGGTTTCAACATCCCTCACATGGTGTCAACTGTGGCAAGAGATGCACAGAGAATATATCCCTTCGCGTTGAGCCTGATGGAGAGTGTCAAGACATACATCTTGGTCTTTCGAGCCATCCAGGATACGCCAACTCTTGCGCAACTAATGTCAAATTACGTCAAAGAGGTCCAAACCTTGTTCGCGAAGGGCATGGCTTTGAGATGGGAATCGTTCGTCAATGATTGGGAGTTTCATCAAAAACAGAAGCAGTCACGCCCGGACGCAATTCTCAAAGGCACTGATACTTTCCTCAGAAACGAAAGTGCGCACGTGCAATATGTTCGGAGTCTATCAAATGCTACTGCGATCTTGCAAGAGAAGTCGATCACTTTACGGAACACAGACGCTATAATTCGCAAGGCTCTCGGTGAGTTACGATCGTGTCCGTACGAGTCAAAATCGTTTCAGAGCCACGCGAGTGCCATTCAGAATGCTGTAGACAAGCTCAATCTCGAGAACTTTGCGAACCTGGAACACTGGGTGCAGAATCTCAACACAGAGCTCGAATCTATCCTGCGGGATCGTCTCAGTGAAGCGATGAGACACTGGATAAGATCCTTTTCTGCCACAGACGACGCACAGTCTCCTCTGCAAGGTGATAACGCTGACCATGAAATCGCTTACCGAGCTCAATTCCCTGTCACCAATTTTGAGATTAGCATGAACAACCAAACTATCTTCGTAGAACCCCCGATAAACCATGTGAAGGCGATGTGGATTCACAATCTTGAATCATGGTTGGGCATTTTGTGCAGCCTGCAGCGCGTCAAGGCCACGCGATACCAAGTTTCGGCTGCGTCTGCAATGCAAATGACGAACGACTACTTTGAGGATCTCACTACCGATTGTCTTGACCCGCTCGAAGCAGCCTACGGCGCCATCGACTCTAAAGTTGACGAGCTCACTCTCTATCTTCAAGAATGGTATCGGTATCAATCTCTGTGGGATCTGCAAGCAAGTCAACTTCACGAAGCGCTTGGCGAAGACCTGGAACTGTGGCATCAGCTTATTCAGGAAGTTCGAATTGCAAGGTCGACCTTCGATACCTCAGATGTTCGCAAGACTTTCGGTTTTGTCACATTCAACTACGAGCAGGTGCAGTCAAAAATCACTCAAAAATACGATCAATGGCAACACGATGTTACGTCTCGATTCGGCGCGATCCTTGGAAATAGGATGCGTGAAGTCTTCGCCGAGCTCAAGCGGTCAAGGCACGATCTAGAAAATCAGTCACTTGAGGCATCTTCAACTGCTCAAGCCGTAGCTTTCATCACCGTTATTCAGCAGTGCAAGCGGAATGCGAACATCTGGGAGCCTGAAATAGAGGTCTTCCGCCAGGGGCAGGTGACGTTGTCTCGCCAGCGTTACAATTTCACTGGAGACTGGTTATCCGCAAACCAAGTTGGCGATGAATGGGATGCGTTCCAAGAGATCCTGGCTCGTAAAAGCAGGATCGTAGAGGAACAGGGTGATGCTTTGAGAGCTAAAATCACCTCTGAAGACAGAGTCGTCAATGACAAAATGCGCGACATCATGGAGCGATGGTCAGAAGAGAAGCCAATATCTGGCGACATTCCACCCGAGGAAGCCATTGATCTCCTGCGCACCTACAACACCAGGCTCGAAAAGCTTCAATCCGAGGCAGAGACTGTATCGAAAGCCAAGGAAGCATTAGCTCTTCCACACGCACGACATGATATTTTGGCCACAATGAGAGAGGAGGTCCAGGACTTCACATTTCTATGGGCGGATCTCTCCTCTATCTGGCAGCGACTCAACGAGATGCGAGAGAGTCTGTGGACAAGTGTACAACCACGAAAACTCCGGCAGCAACTTGATGAGCAAGCCAAGTCAGCAAAAGAGATGCCAAGCAGGCTTCGCCAGTATGCTGCTTTTGAGCATTTGCAGAAGGTTCTGAAAGACTTGCAGAAAAGTAATCCGGTGCTAGCCGATCTGAAGACTGACGCCATCCGCGAAAGGCATTGGCTTAGGATTTACAAAGTTCTTAATCCTGGCAAGAGGTACTCTGAGGTGTCTATGACGCTAGGAGATGTGTGGGACCTGAAGCCGACGATCAACGAAATCGTTATTCGCGACATCATTGCTCAGGCGCAAGGTGAATTGGCGCTTGAAGAGTTCGTTCGGACTGTTCGAGACACTTGGCAGAATTATGCACTCGACTTGGTGAACTACCAGAACAAACTACGCCTGATTCGCGGCTGGGATGACCTTTTCACCAAATGCAGCGAGAATCTCAATTCCTTGCAAGCCATGAAACATTCACCTTACTACAAGGAGTTTGAAGAGGAAGCTTCGTCTTGGGAGGATAAGCTCAACAGAGTCCATCTTCTGTTCGATGTCTGGATCGATGTACAGCGCCAGTGGGTATACCTTGAGGGTGTCTTCTCCGGTAACAACGACATCAAACACCTTCTTCCGACCGAGTCAAGCCGTTTCTCCAATATCAACAGCGAATTTCACGCTGTCATGAAGAAAGTGAACAAGGCACCCTTCGTAATGGACGTGCTTGCCATTCCCGGGATTCAGAAAGCGTTAGACCGTCTCGCAGAGTTATTGAGCAAGATCCAGAAAGCTTTGGGTGAATACCTAGAGCGCGAACGTATCACTTTTCCACGATTCTATTTCGTTGGTGATGAAGACCTTCTGGAGATTATTGGCAACAGTAACGAGACCAGCCGAGTTGCCAAGCACTTCGGAAAGATGTTCGCAGGTATTTCAGGGGTCGACGTCAATGATGAAAACACTATTGTTGCCATCACTTCCAAAGAAGGCGAAAAAGTTGCATTGAAGCGAGAGGTGTCCTTAATCAAGCAACCGAAGATCAATGACTGGCTCGCCGCCCTTGAGATGAGCACCAAGCTTACTTTAGCTGAGCTTCTGTCTGCCGCCATTAACTCTTTCGAGCCAATCTTCACAGCAGAAGCACTTGGTCCAGGGGCATTCCAGAGGTATCTGGAAGACTTTCCGGCACAAATCGTCATTCTGGCTGCCCAAGTTGTATGGACGAATCTTGTCGAAGAAGCCTTGCTAGACGCAGGAAAGGGCTTAGAAAAAATCCTCAATTACGAGGCACGACTCCTTGACGTCCTTGCCGAAAGTGTTCTGCAGGAGTTGACGCCACTCACGCGGAAGAAATGCGAACATTTCATTACTGAAGCGGTTCACCAACGAGATAATGTGTCAAAACTCATCAAAGCAGGAGCCAACTCACCAGGTCACTACGCCTGGTTACTGCAGATGCGTTATGTCTACGTCAAGGAAGCTGATCCTTTGGAGAGACTGCACATTGAAATGGCAAATGCTCGGCTAGCGTATGGTTACGAGTATCTGGGTGTGCCCGAGCGCCTTGTCAGAACACCACTCACAGATCGTTGCTTCTTGACCCTAACGCAGGCTCTTTGCCAGCGACTGGGAGGCTCGCCTTACGGACCTGCTGGCACAGGAAAGACAGAATCTGTCAAGGCTCTCGGACTCCAGCTGGGAAGGTTCACTTTGGTGTTCTGCTGTGACGACACCTTTGACTTCCAAGCTATGGGAAGAATTTTCTTAGGCATTTGCCAAGTTGGCGCCTGGGGCTGCTTTGACGAATTCAACAGGTTGGAAGAGCGAATCCTGTCCGCAGTCTCGCAACAAATTCAAAACATCCAAATCGGCCTTCGTAAAAGCACCGAGACGTTAGCCCAAGTCGAATTGGTTGGTCGCCGCTTCAAGGTCAATCAGAATACAGGCATCTTCATCACAATGAATCCTGGATATGCTGGTCGGTCCAATCTACCTGACAACCTGAAAAAACTGTTCAGAAGTGTTGCAATGTCAAAGCCCGACAAAGAGCTTATTGCGGAAGTCATGTTATTTTCTCAGGGATTTAAACAAGCAAAAGAGATCTCGAAACAAGTTGTGCCATTCTTTGACCATTCGGCTCAGAATCTTTCCAAGCAGCCTCACTACGACTTCGGTCTTCGCGCATTGAAAAGTGTACTGGTGAGCTCTGGCAGTCTCAAACGTACCAGACTGCAGCGAGAAGATTCCCCGCTAGCAAATGAGGACCTATTGGAACCGCAGATTCTTGTTCAAAGTATCCGAGAAACCGTTTCACCAAAGCTCATCAAGGATGATGTTGCTCGCCTCATTCAGGTCCAGGAGCAGGACTTTCCCGGCGTTGAATACGTGCCTGCCGATATGTCTCGGCTTAGGGAGGCTATTGAGAAAGTTATGGGAGAACGTCACTTAACAATGTCAGAGGCCTGGCTGACAAAAATTCTGCAGCTCTACCAGATCCAGAAGATTCATCACGGTGTCATGATGGTAGGCCAATCTGCGTCCGGCAAATCTGAGATCTGGCACGTCTTGTTGCAGGCCCTCCAGGAGGTTGAGGGCGTTGAGGGCGTTTGTCATGTCATTGATCCCAAGGTCATGTCTAAGGAAGCTCTCTATGGCAGTCTGGACAGCACAACTCGTGAATGGACTGATGGGCTGTTCACTGCCACACTACGAAAGATTGTGGACAATTTAAGAGGCGAAAATACCAAGCGTCACTGGATCGTTTTCGATGGTGATGTTGACCCGGTATGGGTTGAAAATCTCAACAGCGTCCTGGACGATAACAAATTACTCACGCTACCCAATGGCGAGCGCCTCAATCTGCCGCCAAATGTTCGAGTCATGTTCGAGGTCGAGAGCCTCAAATATGCTACGCTGGCTACTGTTTCTCGATGTGGAATGGTGTGGTTCAGCGACGATACAGTGACCCCAGAGCTGATGATCAACCATTATCTGGCTGATTATGCCACCCGCAGTTTTGATGACCTGGAAGACGAGCTCGGCCTCTCGGCGAATTCTGCCTCACAAGCACAAGCAACACAAACAATGGTTGTGGATGTACTCCGAAATTTAACGACTCGGGATGACTTCCTTCTCAAAGCACTCAACAAGGCCGAAAGCTATAAACACATCATGGAATTCACTGTGGCACGCTGCTTAGATAGCCTGTTTGGCTTGCTTACAAAGACACTTAAATCGATTTTGCAATACAATATGGACCACTCGGATTTTCCACTAGACGAAGAGCAGATCGAGAATTTCGTAGCCAAAAGACTGCTTGTCGCAGTGGTTTGGTCCTTTGTTGGGGACGCGACACTGTTGGTGCGGAAGCAGTTTGGAGATTTTCTCTGTACGATGACAAGTGTCACCCTGCCAGCTATGGATGAAAACAACTCTCTGATTGACTACGATGTCACCTTGCCACAAGCACAGTGGGTTGCCTGGCAGTCTCGGGTACCTGTGATTGATGTGAACACTCACTCTATCACCCAAACTGATGTTATCATTCCTACCGTGGACACCATTCGCCATGAAGAGGTGTTGTATTCGTGGCTAGCCGAGCATAAGCCTCTCATGTTGTGTGGTCCTCCTGGTTCTGGAAAGACTATGACGCTGTTCAGTGCCCTTCGAAAATTGCCAGACATGGAAGTTGTCGGGCTCAATTTCTCCAGCGCCACGATGCCAGATTTAATCATGAAGACTTTTGAACAATATTGCGAGTACAAGAAGACCTTGAATGGCCTGGTCTTGTCACCGACACAGATTGGACGATGGCTTGTCATCTTCTGCGACGAGATCAATTTGCCAGCTCCGGACAAGTACGGAACGCAACGTGCGATCAGTTTTTTGAGACAGTTAATTGAGCAAAACGGGTTCTGGAGGACTTCTGACAAAGCTTGGGTATCTCTCGAACGCATTCAATTTGTTGGCGCCTGCAATCCTCCAGAAGATGCTGGTCGACATCCACTTGGTGCTCGCTTCCTACGTCACGCGCCGGTAATCATGGTTGACTATCCGGGCGAACTCTCACTGACACAGATTTATGGTACATTCAACAACGCTGTTCTCAAGGTGATCCCTTCGTTGCGAAGCTACGCAGAAGCATTGACAAAAGCTATGGTAGACTTCTTCCTGAAATCTCAAGCTCAATTTACAGCTGAGATCCAACCTCATTATATCTATTCGCCAAGAGAACTGACTCGCTGGGTTCGAGGTGTATATGAGTCAATTGCACCTTTGGAACAGTTGAACTTGGAAGGTTTAGTCCGAGTATGGGCGCATGAAGCACTTAGACTATTTGCTGATCGCCTAGTTGAGCCAGCTGAGCGACGATGGACCAGCGAAGTGGTTAGACAAATCGCCTTCGAGAACTTCCCTGCTGCTGATGTCGATACCGCGCTGCGAGGACCAATTCTGTTCTCGAATTGGTTGTCCAAGCACTACGTTTCTGTCGATCAAGAGCAGCTTCGAGATTTCGTGAAAGCACGGCTCAGAACCTTTTGCGATGAAGAGGTGGACGTTCCCTTGGTGCTCTTCAATGATGTTTTAGAACATGCATTGCGCATTGATAGAGTTTTCAGACAAACACAAGGTCATCTTATCCTGATCGGCACGAGCGGCAGTGGGAAAACTACACTTTCTCGCTTTGTTGCTTGGATGAATGGGCTGAAGGTATTCCAAATCAAAGTTCACGGAAGGTACTCTGCGGAAGACTTTGACGAAGACCTTCGACATGTTCTTCGAGCTTGCGGAACTCGGGGTGAGAAAATATGTTTCATCATGGATGAATCGAATGTCCTTGACTCTGGTTTCTTGGAGCGAATGAATACTCTGCTTGCCAATGGTGAGGTCCCAGGCCTGTTCGAAGGCGACGAATACTCTGCGTTGATGACGGCTTGCAAAGATGGTGCACAGCGCCAAGGACTACTGCTCGACTCGCAAGAAGAATTGTACAAGTGGTTTACTCAACAAGTCGTGCGAAATCTCCACGTGGTCTTCACCATGAATCCGCCGCAAGAAGGCCTGTCTTCCAAGGCAGCGACGAGTCCCGCCCTTTTCAACAGATGCGTATTGAATTGGATGGGAGACTGGTCAGATCAAGCTCTTTTCCAAGTTGGTTATGAATTGACCGTGTCGGTTGATCTTGACAAGCCTAACTTTGTAGCACCTGATGGCATACCTGTCGCCTATTCTGGTCTGTCACTTCCTGCCAATCACCGGGATACGATCGTGAATTCGATGGTCTTCGTGCACAACTCATTGTACAGGATCAACGAACTGCTCGAACGACAACACGGTATGACGACTTATCTAACACCTCGGCACTTCCTTGACTTTGTTGCACAATTTGTCAGACTCTTCCATGAGAAGCGAGAGGATCTGGAAGACCAGCAGAGACACTTAAACGTTGGTCTTGAAAAGCTGCGAGACACTGTTGATAAAGTACGCGACTTGCGAGCCAGTCTTGCAGAGAAACAGAAGAGGTTGGAAGCTAAAGATACCGAGGCCAACGAAAAGTTGCAGCGAATGGTGGCAGACCAACGAGAGGCAGAGTCGAAACGAGCAACTTCGCTCGAGATCCAAGCAGCGCTCGCAGAACAAGACAAGCAGATTGCGCAACGCAAAGAAGTCGCCGAAGCAGACCTTGCCAAAGCAGAACCGGCTGTGGTAGAAGCCCAACGCAGCGTCAGTAACATCAAGCGTCAACATCTGACTGAGGTAAGATCAATGGCAAATCCTCCTTACGGCGTCAAACTTGCTCTTGATTCCGTCTGCGCGTTACTTGGTCATAGAGTCAACAGCTGGAAGGATGTGCAAGCCATTGTTCGAAGAGACGACTTCATTGGCAGCATCGTCACCTATGACAATGAGAAACAGATGACAGCCAACTTACGAAACAAGATGAGGAACGAGTATTTGTCAAACGAAGATTTCACATTTGAGAAAGTCAACCGTGCTAGTAAAGCATGTGGTCCTCTTGTACAGTGGGTGTCTGCGCAGGTCAACTATTCCGAGATTCTTGATCGAATAGGTCCCCTTCGCGCGGAGGTTGAGCAGCTCGAAGAGACCGCTTTGCAAACCAAGGCCGATGCTCAAGCAATAGCCAATACTGTCAAAGAGCTCGAGAGCAGCATACAAACATACAAATCTGAGTACGCAACGCTTATCAGTGAAGTCCAGGCTATCAAAGCAGAAATGTCTCAAGTTCAAAGCAAGGTCGATCGAAGCATGAAGCTCCTTGATAGTTTGTCTTCCGAACGTATTCGTTGGGATGCTGCCAGTAAGTCGTTCGAGACTCAAATCTCAACGCTTGTCGGAGATGTGCTTGTTGCGTCAGCTTTCCTTGCATACGGTGGTCTTTATGATCAGCAATTTCGAAGGAACATGGTCGAAGAGTGGCTGTACCAACTCAATCAATCTGGTATTGCCTGCAAATCCGATGGTTCAATACTGGGCTACTTATCAACTGCGGACGAGCGTCTTCAATGGCAGCGTAATAGCCTGCCCGCGGACGATCTCTGCATGGAGAATGCTATCATGCTCAAGCGCTTCAATAGATATCCACTGATTGTCGATCCATCCAATCGTGTGGCCGAATTCTTAGGACAAGAGCATCAAGGAAGGAAATTAACAGTGACTAGCTTCCTAGACGATGCTTTCATCAAGCAGTTAGAAAGCGCCCTACGATTCGGCAACCCGATCCTCATTCAAGATGCCGAATATCTTGACCCGATTCTCACCCATGTTCTCAACAAAGAATATCAAAAGACTGGTGGTCGTGTCTTGATACAGCTCGGCAAACAAGAAATTGACTTCTCTCCCAGCTTCAAGCTGTACCTCTCGACTCGCGATCCCTCTGCCAATTTCGCACCTGATATCTGTAGCCGCACGACCTTGATCAACTTCACAGTCACAAAGAGCAGCTTGCAGACGCAGTCGTTGAATGAAGTCCTGAAAGCTGAGCGTCCTGATGTTGACAAAAGACGTACAAACCTCATCAAGATGCAAGGCGAATTCAACACCAACCTTCGACAGTTGGAGAAACGTCTGTTGCAAGCGCTCAACGAGTCGCGGGGCAATATTCTTGACGATGACAATGTTATTCACACGCTCGAGACCCTGAAGCAGGAAGCAGCAATAATTTCGAAGAAGGTAGCCGAGACTCAAGGCGTCATGACGGAAGTCGAACGTATCACGATGGAATACAGCCGCATTGCCAGCGCGTGCAGTTCCATTTTCGCAGTTCTCGAGCTACTCCATCACGTCAATCATGCTTATCGCTTCTCTCTACAGTATTTTGTCGACATCTTCCACTTTGTGCTGCGTGAAAATGCCAATCTCAAAGGCATCACAGATTATCATCGCCGAAGTGAGGTTATTCTCAAGGATATTTTCATTGAGACTTTCCACCGAACCGCAATTTCCTTGTACCAGAAAGATAGGATCACCCTTGCGTTACTCTTGGCCCGGGCTTCGCCATATGAGCTCGATAGGTCACTACTTGACCTGGTTCTGTCAGCTCCGGATACCGAGCATGCGGGAAATGCACTTGATTCCATAAAGGCTTTGACCCCGTTTAGAGGCCAAACTATCAGTGTTGATGATCATACGTGGAAGCAGTTCATGACGAGCGAGCGAGCAGAAAATTGTGTGCCGAAACTCTGGTCAGAAAGCGTGAGCAACATCGATCAGCACTTGTTGAAACTACTCCTAGTCAAAATTGCCCGGCCCGATCGAGTTTTGCCAGCGGCCGAGATGCTTGTAAATGTCACATTTGGACCTGAAACGTTCCGTGTCACGGACAACCTTGCAATTATTGTCAAGCAAGTCAACGCGAGCACCCCTGTGGCATTGATGTCAAACGCTGGCTTTGATGCGAGCTACAAAGTTGACGCTATGGTTGAACGCACCAACACCATGTGCCATAATGTCGCGATGGGCTCAGAGGAGGGTGTTGCATCCGCGGACAAAGCAATCGCGAGCGCCACTGCTAATGGCACGTGGGTACTCATCAAGAATGTTCACCTCGCTCCACAATGGTTACAGAGCCTTGAGAAGCGTCTCTCATCGTTAAAACCTCACGAAGATTTCCGATTGTTCTTATCTATGGAAGCAAGCCCTAAGATACCGGTCAACTTGATCCGCGCTGCTCGAAGTCTAATCTTTGAACAGCCCGCCGGTATTCGAGCCAACATGAAGGATACTTTGGCAGTCCTTTCAGACCGAGGTACAGGCGCGCCAATTGAGAGGGGTCGACTCTACCTGCTATTGTGTTTCTTGCACGCTGTACTGCAAGAAAGACTACGGTACGCACCAACTCTGGGTTGGAAAGGCCTATGGGAGTTCAACGACAGTGACTATGAGTGTTGCGCATTCATTATTGACTCGTGGATCGATCACATCGCCCAAGGACGGACCAACGTTGCTCCAGTCAAGCTTCCTTGGGATCTCATTCGAACTCTGGTCACAGAGATGTATGGAGGCAAGGTGGACGATGAAGACGACTTCAAACTACTTCACGGTCTTGTGAATCAATTCTTTCAACCTGTTGCTTACGATGATGAGCACGAGTTAGTGTCTGGATCTGATGGAAATGTCCTCAAGGCACCATCTGGAACAAGTATGAAGGATTTCGGAGCCTGGGTAGAGGGTCTTCCAGAGAGAGAGCCGCCGTCGTTCTTGGGATTGCCGGCCAATGCAGAGAAATTGTTGTTAGAGGGACAGGGGCAAGAGACAATTAAAAACTTGGCGAGGATCATTGATATGTTGGAGGAAGGTGAGCAATTGATGCAGGAGAATACTGGGAGTGAATGATCTGAGGTAGAGGTTGGTGTCTTTGGTGTCTAGTATGGGAAAAGTGAGAGAGAAAGAAGGTAGGGTGAAGACTAGAGCCTCTCGAGTGATTGTGGATAGGTGTGGATGCAGTCTCGGAGCAGACGTCGTTCCAAGGCGTTAAGTCAGCACAGTGCTGGCATTGTCTTTTTGATACCCCTTGTTAGTTTTGCGTGCTAATTACAATGTTCCATAGACGATACTTCAATACAACAGGCAGATTCTGAGATATGTAGACACGGTTTCCACACTTACAAATGCCTACGAAGCAGCCTAAACAAGCGATTTCTCGGTTCCAACCTCGCCGCACCTTCCTTGTCTAGACTCCATCGTCCCCAAATGTCAAGCCTATGAATCAACCACGAAGTCGAAGGCTACCAAATGCGACTACAAGCCCTGTCCCTAGTCTGCTAGGCTGAAAATGCCACCTCTGTTGGTATAAAATCCTGTGCTGAGACTGGTACGCGGGAATCCAACTACAAGATGTGTTGGAAACCACGAATGTGACCAATTGGCCGCCGAATTCTGTGTCTTGTGCCTATACAAACCCCTCTGAACCACCTCGAGTTGACAGCATGGCAAGTATAGATCTTGCCATGCGAGACGCTGCATCTCGCAACCAGCCTTTGGCCGAGCAGCGGGCCCGATCTCGAACGCCCGCGGTGCCGGATCGATCTGTCCCGCCAGCGTCATTAGACAAAGACACTCGATATCAAATCGACATTCGCATCGAACCTGTCGCCCTTGTGACACAGGAATGTATAACTCTTACCTCGGCTATGCGCAAACATGCGCGGTGGGCCCAAAGCTCGGTGTCGGCAATCCTCGGTGGAGGGGCTTCGAGCACTTCGTTGCAGGTACCCGAGCCACAGTTGACAAGGCTGGGAAGTTCAAGAGCAGGGACGCCAAAGATCGATCCGGTGGGTGGAAAAGGCAAAATTGGTGCCACGACCGCACAGTCCGAAGAGAACTCGACCTTGGCCAGTCGATGGGGTCTTCGAGGCAAGAAGGGCAAGAGCATACAGGACAATCCTCTGCTGTCAGCATTTGCGAAGCTGAGGCGGGATTTGGCAGCGTGCCGGAATCTTGCAGAATTTGATGTTCCTGAACTGTTGCATCCCTTTCTACAGGTCATTCGAAGTTCTTCGACCAGCGCTACAATCACCAGCCTGGCGGTCATGTCAATCACTAAATTCCTGAACTACAACTTGATCACCATTCACAGCCCACGCATAGCTGCAGCAATGCACCTACTCGGTGCTGCTATAACCCATTGCAGGTTCGAAGCCAGTGACACGTCTGCAGATGAGGTCGTGCTGCTGAGAATTCTGCGCCTGATGGAACTTATAGTATCGAGACCCGAGGGGTCTTTGTTGGGCGATGAAAGCGTCTGTGAGATGATGAGCACCGGCCTCAGCATGTGTTGTCAAACTCGGCTTTCCGAACTTCTTCGACGAAGCGCGGAGATGGCTATGGTCACTATGTGCCAGATCGTCTTTGGACGTCTTGCTGAGCTGCAGATCGAAGAGCGGCCACCTCCGTTCAGCGCGAGAAGTCGGTCAAATACCGCTAGATCTATGGGACAGTCCGGAGAGGAGATGAAGATCCAACCTCCGATGGAGGGTAGCGTCATGGGCAACGGGGTAGAACAGAGACCCAGCATAGACGAGAGAGGAAGCCACGAGGCCACCCAAGTAAACGAACAGGAGGAAATAAGTGAACGAGAACCACCAGTAAAGGAGGGGGAGGAAGCGGAGAAGGAAGAGGAGGAGGATGAAGAGCAAGATTCAGTGCCATACGGCTTACCTAGTATTCGCGAGCTATTTCGGGTACTAATAGACCTCCTAGACCCTCACAACAGGCAGCACACAAACGCAATGAGGATTATGGCCCTGCGCATCATAGACGTTGCCCTGGAGGTCGCTGGTCCTTTCGTGGCAGCGCAGCCAACACTAGCTGTTTTGGTCGAAGACGATTTGTGCCGTCATCTTTTCCAGCTCGTTCGATCAGACGACATGGTACTTCTGAACAGCTCGTTAAGAGTGGCTGGTACTTTGCTCACCACTTGCCGAAGATTGCTGAAGCTTCAACAAGAGTTGTTCCTATCTTACCTCGTCGCATGCCTGCATTCCAAGGTTGAAATTCCGCAAGAGCCGGGCATTGATCCTGTCCTCTATGAAGGCATTCCCCAAGCTCCAAAATTGGTCAAACCGGCGCCTTCTCAGCCGAGCAGTGGCCGATCAACACCAGTACCCGTGAAAGATCGACGACAACTTGGCCTAGAAGGCGGCCAGCGACGACCTGAAGCACGAGAAGCGATGGTTGAAACCATCGGTACCTTGGTGCGAATGCCGACTTTCATGGCAGAGCTATTTATCAACTACGACTGTGATGTTGACCGGCAGGATCTGTGTGAGGATATGGTTGGGTTGCTTTCTCGAAACGCATTTCCCGACGCTGCAACATGGAGTACAACCAACGTCCCACCGTTGTGCCTGGATTCCCTGTTGACATTTATCCAGTTCATGGCCGAGAGGGTGGATCAGCAACCACAAGCTGGTACCGAAGATCGGGTAGCAAACTTGCGCTACCAGAGGAAACGCAAAAGGATCATCAAAGGTGGTTCAACAAAGTTCAACGACAATCCTAAAAGCGGAGTTGCATTTTTGGTCAAGAATGGTATAATAGACAACCCGGATGAGCCTATGCAACTTGCCAAATTTCTGAAGAGCACCAGTCACCTATCCAAAAAGGTTCTTGGAGAATTCCTAACTAAGAAGAACAATGAAGAATTGCTTAAGGCGTTTATTGCCTTGTTCGATTTCGATGGGAAACGGATCGACGAGGCATTACGAGAACTCCTCACCTCCTTTCGCCTTCCCGGAGAGTCGGCGTTAATAGAGAGGATTGTGAACGTGTTTGTTGAAAAGTTCTTAAACAGCTCTGTGCCGGACAGTATTGCTGATCAAGACGCTGGCTTTGTTCTGACTTACGCTATCATCATGCTCAACACCGACTTATACAATCCGAACGTGAAAAAGTCGCAAAAGAGGATGACTGTGGAGGACTTTGCGAGAAATCTTCGTGGATGTAATGCGGGACAAGACTTCTCGCAAGACTACCTCCAGGATATCTACGATGCGATCAGCCAGAATGAAATCATCTTACCAGAGGAACATGACAACAAGAACGCTTTCGATCACGCTTGGAAGACGCTGCTTCACAATACCCAAAATGCAGGGCAGCTCGAGCTGTCCGACACAAATGCATTTGATGCCGAGATGTTCCGTGCAACTTGGAAACCCATCATCGCTACTTTGTGCTACGTCTTCATGTCTGCAACGGACGATGCCGTGTTTTCGCGCATCGTGACGGGTTTTGACCAATGTGCTCAGCTGGCTGCCAAATACGACATCGCTGACGCATTTGATCGTATTGTTTACAGCCTAAGCCAGATCAGCAGTCTTGCTATAGAGATACCACCGAGCACCTCACTCAACACCGAAGTCCAGGTTGGGAAGAGAAAGATTATGGTTAGTGAAATGGCTGTCCGATTGGGCCGGGATTACAGAGCACAGCTGTCAACGGTGCTTCTGTTCAGATCGCTAAACGGCTATGAGAATGCTATTGGCGAGACCTGGGTATACATTGTTCGCATTCTACGAAATTTGTTCGTCAACGCCCTGATGAGCATGCCCCTGCAATCACCAAACCACCTCTCTGATGTTGGACGAATCCCCCTGCAACCGCCGTCACAAGTCATCGACAAGGACGGCAGATTGGCTGAGAATGGCATCTTCTCAACTTTCACATCATACCTTCAAAGCTACGCTGCCGATGACCCTCCTGAACCTTCAGAGGAAGAATTGGAAAATACACTCAGTAGTGTGGACTGTGTCGCTGCTTGCAAGGTGGAGGCGGTCCTTGCCAATCTCCTCAACTTGCCACACAAACAGCTCGAAAAGTTGGTTAACGCCCTCCTTTCGGAGTTGCCTGACGCGCCCTCACCTGTGGTAGTTGTTAAACCTGACGTTCGACCTGCACCTGTAACAGCTAGAGTCAACGGTACGAGAAATGCCAAGCAAGGACCGGAGTACGATCCTGGTACAGTTTTCTTGCTTGAATTAGCAACACGTCTCACCCTACGAGACGAGAAGACCATCACTATTACAGGGGAAGCGGTGACCAATGCGCTCCAGTCGGCTGTCCGAAATGCATCGGCTCTTCACCCTCTCGCAACCTCTAGATTCGTACAGTATCTCCTAGGTCTCCTCCGCCACAGCTATGACCACGACTTTATGCGAGCGCCTGTTGTTCTTCACGCCGTCTCCAGTTTCAATGACGCAACACTTGACCAAACAGCAACTGCGGTTGTCAAGGGTCTTGCACTTTGCACTGCTCAGCCTGGACCACTTCGCAACGACACCATTGCTTCGCCAGACTTTTGGTCCATCCTTCAACGTCTTCATCAGCACAAAACAGAAGCCCACAACGTCTTTGCAATCCTTGAGAAACTCACCGAAGACTCGTCATCGCCGCCACAGGCCCAATCCTCACAGGCCTTCCCTGGCATTACGTCCTCATCATACTCTCCTGCGCTTGCTTTGGCCACCTCCTTCGCCTCATCGGCGTCGCTGATAGGTTCGATCATCGAGCAGCGTCGCGACCTTGCCCATCAACGAGGCCAAAAGCCGCGACCTCCGAAGCCTGAAGATGCGGCGATTGTACAACGCGCACTGAAAGCGATTACCGTCATTTACGCGCTGAGTGGTCTGGCGCCGCAATTAATCCAGCAGAGTGCGCTTGAGCGAGGAGAAGCGTGGAAGGAATATTGGGGCTCGGTTTTCAGGGGACTGGCCGGAGTGGAAGGTGTCGCCATGAGTGCATGTCGAGAAGTCCGCAATCGTGGCATCTCGGTCTTGCTACGCGTGCTGCTTACAGAGGAGTTGGTCCAGGAGCAGGACGTAAATACCCAGGAACAGGCTGACAGCGATGAAGAAGAGCTTGATGTGGATAATGAGGATAGGAACAGCGGTGAAGGAAAAGGTCACAACGAATGGACAGCGATTTTTAGCGAGGTCTTGTTTCCGCTTGTTGGCCGAATATTGAAACCTGAAGTGCACAAGGCTGATCAGGTTGGTATGGGTGAAACGCGAGGCATGATGGTCACAGTACTGTGCAAGGTTTTCTTAAGGTATTTTGAGATGTTAGCGAGGATACCTGGAAGGACAGTTACGGTTGTGCGAAAGCCTGCGCGACCGGAGGAAGGAGAAAACGGCGGGCACGATGACAAGATAACAGCGAGGTCTCAGCAGAAAGTTGAGAAGACAGACTTTGTGCTAGTAAGAGCATGGACAGGGACACTCGGATTGCTCGATCGCCTAATGAATGCCAGTGTCGGGACAAAGGAAGGTGAAGCACTTGAAGAGGCCGTCGGAGAAGGCGTCAAAAACGTTTTGCTTGTGCTCGGGGCCGGAGGATACCTCGTTCGTCCCTCAGGAACAGCGGTTGAGGAAAAGGATGAAATGAGAGCGCAATTGTGGAAAGAGACGAACCGGCGTTTGGAGGTATTCTTACCTGGACTCGTGGGGGAAATATTCCCCGTGACTGAGTCTACCGCTTCTCTGCCCCCCGCTGACGATACTGATCCGGCGAAGGAGAATGCTTGAGGCAGTGATTATTTAATCCGCTTTCGTCAGAAAATTTGTTGGAACACTGCCAAATGCTTGAATACCTAGGAAAAGTGCTGGATTGGTCATGGACATCTCTTCCATCGGTGTTTATATGTTTTGTCAGGCCAGGCCTTCTTGGCTGACATCGCGCAACGACGAGACAATTTACCAACAGGTTATGCCCTGCCCTGCAAGTTCAAGTCCAAGTCCAAACCGCCCCCTTCGTTCTCCTCCTTATTCTTGCTTATTCTTGCTTGTACAAGCCAGACTCATTTAGAAAACCCATTACCTCATCTGGTTAACTATTGACAACGGTCGCATAAGTCATCAAAGGCACGCATTAGTGCTTCAGTTTTTTTAATCACCGTTTACATCTGCTAGATTCGTATAGACCAGGTTCCACGCTCCGGTTCGCTCTCTGTGCACGTGAGTAAGAGGCAGTCAAGGAGTGTCAGAAACTGTAGCTTGGTCACTTCAAACGTAATGCGGGAGTACAGATTAAAATGACATTCAAACAAAGTTTTTGGTTCAGACTCGTGAGTTGTGAAAGTGTTATGGAGTTGGTCTGTGTTTTTGGACAAAGTCGACATGAAACGTGTTCCGATACTCTGAAAACCCAATTTTTTTTGGCACCTGTGACAGTCGGGATTTTAAGAAATCGACCATTTTGTTGTGTTCATGCTTGTAGGATGTTCAATGTGTATACCCGTGCCTACGACATCTACTTTGGGATCTTTTGCCTAGAAGAACGCGGAGCACTCGGGAGGGCAATGGGCAACATTGATACTCCATAAAGTTTGCCGCGACTTCGGGCGGTATCTTCTCCCCCCGGCTTTCGAGAAAGCACCAGAAGCTGTGTCGCAAAATCCGAAACAAAAGCATTCCATGTGAGTGAACGATGGTCAGCGCGCAACCCTTGCATTCTGCAAAGGTTACATTCATTACTATACACACAAACCAGGACGCCACCAGGATTCCCAAAATAGGGCCTTTCTCAGCCTCCTCGACCAATGCTAACCTTGACTAAGCTTTAGCGACAGGATTCTAGATGCGGGCTGCGAGGGACGACATAAACTAAAAATTATGGAGCACGTAGGCGCTGATTGGAGTGCGGTCACCACCCCTTTGCAATTTCAGAAATGACTTTTTGTCGGCGAGGGCATATGGAATTACCCCTTCATTCGTGCCATCATTATATGCCTACATCGACACCGGTTTCGACATTCTTGCCATTTCTTCCGTGCGATTCTCTGAACCCTGGCTACTATTCGGAACATAATCGAGGAGATCCGGTCTTTGAGGGTTTGTCGCTCCTTCACACTTCAGGATTAATTGTTTGGGCTTCGGAATCAGAGTGGATCTCTGTAACACGTCCTGTTTCTCGCCTCTTATCGTTTTACTTTTTTAATTCATCGATTTCCAGGCAGGAGTAATAAGTGGCGGCTGGTAATCCATATCGCTAGCTGGACCCCGTAGAAAACCAACACCAACGCGAACTCTCGCATCGATTGTGAATTGAAAGAAACAAGCTGGCGCAAGGAGCGTATATTTCGATGTTCAAGCCTGTCAGAGCCCCAAAGGAGGGGCGTTCGCCTCCTGGCCTGCTGTATACGGGCCCTCAACATGCCCCACGGAGGTTTTCAAATCGACAAGCCAGCCTCGCGCTGGTTGTTGCATTTTGTTTTTTGATGGGATATTTCGTCTTCGGTTCCAACAGCGGTGTCATTTCCTCATCGCCAAGCAAAATACCAGCTCCGAGGCAAGGAAATGGTGGATTTGGTGATGCCATGCTGAACGAGGGTGGTCATGCCTCTCCAGCCGACGCAAGTGTACGCGAAGCAAATGACAATGTCTTAGCTAGCAGCGACAAGTCAAGCTTTCGAGGTTCGCCAGACCAGTATTCCAATGACATGCCAAAAGGAGACGACTCCAAACCAATTAAGCCTATCAAGGATGAACCTTCTCAGGGAGGCGCTGGTCGATCTTCTACAGACCAGACTTTCCAGGAGAAGCAACAGGCTGATGACGATGATAGTCCGTCTGCAAAGCCTAGCAGTCCGAAGGGGTGGAGCCCGCAAGGTGCTGATGAGCAACTTCGATATCAACCGGTCAGTTCCGCCCCAGCACCAGCGCGAGAGAAGTGGTCAGAAAGGCCACAATTTGAAAACGCACTCGCGAGCGTGGTGTCTCTAATCCCAGATGAGGTCCATATGCGAGAGTTAATCAGACCTATCGAGAACTCCGGGAAGGACAGAATGCGCGAGATGGGTCTAAGGACACGCGCATATAGAAAGTACTTCGAAGCATGGGAGGCGCTCCACATGACGGAGGATTCAGAGGGCGCCACATTTATCCGAGACGACGTCATCCAATACTTGCGAAGCCATCAGCAATCTCTCGAGGGAAGTGAGTTCAGTGACGAGGGAGTGGAGGGCATGAACCTCGCTTCGACCATGCGACAATACGAGGCGTACAGATCCTTCCTGCAAAAGTTTGCGAACCTCCTCTTCCCGTGGACGATGCCATACTTCAGCGACCACATGACTCTTCACGCACATTTCAAGAAAGGCGGTAGAGGTATTGTGCTGACTGCTGGTGACGACCAAGCGCCATATCTTTTGACCACCATCTATTCGTATAGACAGCTTGGTTGCACATTACCGATCGAAGTAATGTATTTGGGAGATCAAGATCTAGGAGAGGATTATCGTATGGAGCTGGAAGCATTGCCTGGCGTTACGACTCGAGACATTGCCCAGATGACAAATGACGAGGGATGGAGACTGGCAGGGTGGGCTGCGAAGCCCTTCGCAATACTGCTGTCAAGCTTCCGGGAGGTCATTTTCATCGATGCTGATTCTCTTTTCTTCAAAAATCCCGAAGTTCTATTCGATGATCCAGACTACAAGAGGACTGGTGCCCTGTTCTTCAGAGACCGACTGATTATGCCAGAGAATAAGAAGCGATGGTTGCAGCAAGTTTTGCCCAAACCAATACCGAAGGCTGCTAAACAGTCTCGGTTCTGGACTGGTGAATCAGGTCACATGCAGGAGTCTGGCGTGGTCGTGGTCGATAAATGGAAGCATTTCCTGTCCATGTTGCTAGTAACAAGATTCAATGGACCTGATCGTGATGGCAACAAAGAAAGAGGTATTACCGGTGTCTATGATATGATGTATGGCGACAAAGAAACCTTTTGGATCGGATTCCTCCTGGCCGGAGACGAAGACTACGCATTCCATCAAGGCGATGCAGGAATACTAGGAGAAGTTGAACAAGACCAGAAAAAGGAATTGAAACGACGGGACGAGCCGCAACAGGACGCGGAAACGGAAAGCCCCATCGACTTGGAAAGTGAGGACGCGGAAGGTCGACCAAAAGAGGCAGGCACGACCAAGTCTCGTGACCACATTATCAATCAGGACGAACCCAGCAACTACACCATCTGCGCACCTCAGCTATTACACCTCGATTTGGAAGGCAAGCCACTGTGGTTCAATGGTTGGCTATTACACAACAAATTTGCGGACAAATCGAAGAAGAGATTTGCGAGGTTTGAGACTTATTTGATCGAGCCACGAGAATTACGTGAACCTGGCGCTTGGCAGCTTGCAGAAAGTAACATGTGCTGTTTGACCACTGATGCTGACAAGAAATTCGAATTTTCTCCCAAAGAACAAGAGACGCTAAAGATGATCCTCGATCGCGCTTCAGAAATGGGTATGGGAGACCAACATTGATCTGTAATTGATTGTAAGAACAGTGAGGTGTCACGGGGTATAGAAAGCTGCATTGAAGGCGTATGGCGCAACTGGGGGTTGGTTGGACATTACTGATATATCTGACTGGCAGAGTTTCTAGCATTTAGTGATCGCACTTCTTCACCTTATCCAACCTTAAGGTCATTATTTAGCGGCATTCACTCTGATCGATGAATCACTACTACGCCCATCGATGTCCCTTTGTCTAGAACAAAGTAAGATGACACTAAATCAACATTAGAGCGCTCCCAGAAACAAAGGACTCGGAAGATTATCGTGATTGGGTGCAATGTAGGAACGAAAGGACGGAGATGTTCGCTATTGCCAACCGCCAATCATATCATTACAACGTGCGTCGCAAGTCGGGTCTCAACGATATGTGAAGGTCGAAGCGACATTCATTGATCTAAGAGCCGAAATACATAAATCGCTACCAAACCCTCTGAGAGACGAATTAAGTGGTCTCCATCCGCCATCATGTACGCCAACAAGCAAGCAGGTCTGCCATGCCCCAACTCGTCGGCTTCATTTTGGCATTCAGAGCCAAATACTTTTCTCTTTGGGCATAGGACAACAGCGGATCTCCCCACAGAAGCCGATGTGGTTATCGTTGGAAGCGGCATCACTGGCGCGTCCATTGCACGCTATCTCGCAGCCGATCCTCGGGCGAAGTCCTTGTCAATCGTCATGCTCGAAGCACGACAGATCTGCTGGGGAGCAACTGGGAGGAATGGAGGTCATTGTCAGCCTTTGCTCTTCGATCGTACGCCCGAAGTGGCAGCCTTCGAAGTCGAAAACGTGCATGCAGTGAAGTCCTACATTGAAGAAAACAATGTTCCATGCGAATGGCGATCAGTGACTGGTTGCCGATCGTTCTGGACGCCAGAACTTTTCAAGTCGGCAAAATCTGAAGTTCAAAAATTGCAGCAAGCTGATCGAGAGCTTGGCGCCAGCGTCGAGCTCGTAGAGCAAGGGGACTCGGAGACGATGATGAAACATCAAGTCAATCCGAGTGTAGTAGGACTGACGTTGACGAAAGGAGCAGGGCAATTGTGGCCCTATAAATATGTGACTTTCATCGTTGAGAAACTGGTTCGGGAAGGCAGAATTAATGTCCAAACGAACACGGCCGTCACCAAAATCACACCTAGCAACGATTCAAAGCATCGCCAGACCCTACAGACACCCAGGGGAACTATCTCTGCACGGCAAGTCATACTCGCGACCAACGGCTACACTTCCCACCTCCTTCGAGGATTTACTGACCTGATCGTGCCGGTACGCTGCGAAATGTCAGCTCTTCACCCACCACCTGGCACAGACCGCCTCCCAAACTCCTACGGCATGGTCGGTTTCGACGGAGGCAATCCCGGACATGACGACTATCTCATCCAGCGACCATTCTACGACTCTCCCAGTGGTGATGGCAGCAGGAGAGGAGGACACCTGATGTTTGGAGGCGGCCGCAGTTTCGCGATGTACAATTGTATAGGCGAGACAGATGATGACATAGTCGACACAGGTGAAGCAGCCTACCTACGTCGAGCACTGCTTTCGATCCTCAGCCTCGGAGGAGAGTCCGAAGGGATGCAAGAACTGAAAGCGAGCCACCAGTGGACGGGCATCAAAGGCTATTCCAGGGACAACATGCCTTGGGTCGGTAAAGTTCCTGTTGAGAGTCAGGACAAAGCTTCTAAGATCTCCTTCGAACGAGGCTTATGGCTTTGTGGCGGATACACCGGGCATGGCATGCCCAACGCGACACTCTGTGGCAAAGCAGTCGTCGAAATGGTCCTAGCAGAAGAGCAGAGCAATAACGAGAGCTATGAGAAGATTTGCGAGAAGCTAGTGGACGCGAAGGAGATTCCAAAAGTTTACCTTATCACTCCTGCTCGCCTTCAGACGGCACACAAGCTTCCCTCTGTGGCGGAGCAAGATGCTGCTGGTGGACATGAGTCATTGGGACTAAAGCCAGAGGGTCTTCAAGCGGGAGAAGGGCAAGGCTCGAAGTGCAAGATGATGTAGATGATCGCTCGATCAATTCCAGACACAAATACTGATTGGAAATGCTTCATCCGTTTAGTCAAAGGCCTATATATACAAGAGTCCTTTGTCCCACCTAGTTTTTTCCTTGTGAGGCCAGATCTCCCTCTCTTTCAAAGGCTGCAAATCCACAGTGTGTAAGCCAGGAGAACGAAACAATGTGTAGATTCAACGTCCAGCGCCTCGTTACTTGGGCAGAGAGTCCACCCAACTGTTAAGTGTATGCAGGGCAGAAGTAAAGAAAACATATTGATTTTTACATTTGAAGCACTTATCTTTGGTTGAGTTGGCAGGTCGATCATTTGAGAGTCTGTCCCTCAAGTGTCAGCTTGATTTTTTCCATTCTCTTTCTGCAACCGAGGAAGCGCTCAGCGAGGATGTTTTCGAAGCCCCGTCGTCTTCGAACAGCGTTAGCTCGCTGAAGTGGAGCGGTGCTCACCGACACAATCTTCTCTGGTTGATGGTACTGTCGTTGGTATTGCCGGTCTGCGTCCGAGTCATACCAGTTCTCAATATCAGTCAGGGAAATGGCTCTGGAGTGTGGCGACAGTGGCCGAAGCGGAGAGGAAGGTCGGCGAGAAGCTGACGAAGACATGTCGGAGAGACATTCTTCATTGAAGCTCTGAACTGTAGTTTCAGCCTTCAGCGGGTAGAGCATTGAGTAAGACATTCCGGGTGGATAGGGGTACAAACCATGTCCGTGATCTACAATATTAGTATGATTTGGTTTTACGGTACGCACCGGTAGATATGGGCTGATAGCCTCGTGTGAGCTCGATATCGTGACCTCGACCAGCCTTGGTCTTATTGAGGGTCGTCGAGCAATCAGAATGCAGCGCTCGCAGGGACGATCTTTGATGATTGGGGCCGCACGGAACGGTCCCAAACATCGCCCTTGACTTTCGTCCGGGCAGCGCTCCAGCCCTGGCAAGTCTTTGCGGCAGCCGCACAGATGCATGGTGTAGGTAAATCGACACATGCTGCTTTGCTGGTATATGTGTATATGTATATATATAGAAGGCAGTGACTCTGTTCGTCTTCTGATCGATGCTGCTGAGTGAATTTCGGATGAGTGGTGAGAGAATGTTCTCTGCTGAGTACTCGAGTAGACGACCATTATTATCAGGTACATCGAGAAGCATAATATCCGAATGAGCGGGAAACGCTAACAATGAACAGGAGGCCGTTTATTCGAGTACAAAGGGAGTAGAGGTTTCTTTTGTGTTGACAGGCAGTGGACAGTCACTGCATTGTGTCCTTGTCTTTCCTTGGAGGAAATAGTTCACAGACCAAAGGCCTAACAATCACTTCACGAACACTTCCATAAGATTGAGATACACATTACGTTATTATGTTAGTACGTAGCTTAGGAGTGCTGACCACTAAGGTCTAACAACGCATAGACTTTTAGGGAATTCATAGCGACGTGTTAACAGGGGAGGCCGTCGATTTCAAGAGCCTGAACCATTGGACCCCTAATGACCCATTGAGCCCAAATTTACGTTACGGAGTATTATTAATACAGTGGAGTGTTTTTGCGGAGGCACTGGAGGAGAGTCGCAGGCCCGGGTTTAGCAAGCCCTGGAAAATCCGACTTATTAAAGGAGTGGTTCCTCAGTCGAAAATCCAGCAGTCCTGCCCGCCACCTGCCAACACAGGGCTTGAAGAGGCGCACCGCCGTGCAAAATGTATATTACACGCATGCTTGCCTGAATTTGAGAGTCGTGCTGTCAGAAATACCAAGATGCACACTACTGTGCAGACTTACAAGCTGCGGTCAAGCTTTGGCTTGCATAGCGGTAGCATTGCGATCTGCTTAGAAGTTCGGGTCGCCATGGTATGTGGCCTTCTCTGTGTTGGCCTATAATGCACCGCGGGACACACGACAGCTCTATGCTTGGCGGCGGTAGTAGTTTGCAGAAGAGACCGAAAGTTGAGTTCAGCTCAAGTTCAGCTTCTAAGGTCTTGGCTCTGCATGTCCGTTGAACAAGCGACGAGTATACCGCTCCTTACGTCCGCTCGTCAGTGACGCAAATTACTCCTTGGGAGAATTCAAGGTATGAATCCTTCACCATATGATGTTGTCTTCAATCTAGACCTTAGACCATGCAGCACAATGCTTGGTTCGATGTTGCCAACACGATAACGAGATGTGTAAGAAGAGCAGGCACCGGCCTACCAAGGAAACCAAGGAAACCGAGATCAGCGACTCCTCAGTATTCTTCTCAAATAGTATTCAAGCGATACCCGACTAGCCAAACATAGAAAACTTTCCCCTTCACACAAGCAACTTTAGTCATGGCTACATCTAATATTAAATTCTCGAGCAAAGACGCTGACCAGCCCGGACGTCTCTGCCAACGGTGTCGATACTTAGGTCCCGAAGCTTAAAAATATCCCTCGAATGCAGCAGGAAAGACGGTGAGCCAAGTTGAAGTGGTTCAGAGTCAGAGTGGCCGACAACAACTGCTTGTAAAGGCGCCTGGTGTCGAGACCAGAACGGCTGTCAGTTCTGGGTTTGGCAGCAACATCATCAACTACCCAAACGCCGTCAAAATCGAGTCGATCAGTGTTGTATTGTCCAAGCTACAGAACTAAATCAAATCAAGAGTGCTTTTCAAGGATTGAAAAGAAAAGGCCTGTGAGCGAAGTTGAATTGATATAGCTCGATAGGAGAACATACTGTCAATATATAGCATCAATCAAAAGATCTCAGCTACGCTGGCCCACCGTCCTGCCCTTGCTGTGGTTAATTTAGTCTAGACTCGGGCCGTACTCGTGTAATCGATTAATTGGTTGAAGTGTTGTGATGGTGCAGTGGAAGGGTGTGCTCTTCCTCTCACTTACGGATGCGCTGTGCGTGCTCTTGTATGTTGATGCAACCCACGTAAAACTCCGAAGGCGCTGTTCATGAGAAGCGACTCTGACTCTCTCGGGGCTCCTAGCATCGGTGACAAAGTCTGCTGGGGATGACCTTTAGCACAGCGTTCAATCCGAGCTACTGGTAAAGAAGCTGCACTACTCCCCGGGCCGGTGCATTCTCTGAAACGGATGTCAAAATCGGTGGATTTTGAAAACGTGAGGCCGAAAGAAATCGCGGCAGACAGGTAAATATCACCAAAGTTCGTGTGACCAAGGAAGAAGTATAATAGGTTTTGGTGTAGTCGCTTCTTGGTAGATCCAAACTCTCGACCAATAAGTGCGATTGAATATATCTGCTAGTCCTTCCCAACCTCTCCAAACTTCGCTACCATTTTCTCTCGGGAACCCAGAGTGTTCGCTCGTGATGCTGGCAAGCACAGGGCCAATATCACCGTTGTGTGTTTCCAGACCTTGATTCAGATAAGTGTTGAAGTCCTTCATAAGCTGGATAGCGAGTTGAGTTTTCTCATCATCCACGGATTTCCCGAGCCAGGCAAAGATATAGTTGGCGCCTTCGTAAATTCGTGTCATTTGCCGTACTTGAACGTTTCTCTCACTCATGTCGTTTTGGTTGATACAGATCGCATCGACCCAAAGTAGGTGTTCTGCACTTTTGGTAATCTTACCAAGATGTTGGAGAGCATGGTACAAATTCTCGTGCACCTCAAATTGCTGACTGTTGAGTGCGATGAAACGCTCCGATAAGTTCATCACATCCTGATCGAAGGTCGCGGAACCCCAAGTGTAGGATAGAGCTATGTAAAGTGGTGATTCATTCAACCCGAATGTCTGCAGTTTACACGAGTGCCCGTCGTCATCGAGAAATGAGATAAGTCTGATTTCGCCCTCTACGAGCGGCTGGTATAGTGTTGACATTCTGGTGTAGTTCCGCTTTATAACGCGATGTAAGCTTGAATGCTGTTGTGCCTGAACTGCTCAGAACAGGCGTGCTGGCTCTTTCCTGGCGACTCACAAGCAGCTGTTGTAAGGAATTGGGGATTTGTCTATCGCTGGTCAATGCGTCCGCTTGGTAGCAATGATCCTCTCTGACACACGGTATCAAGTCTCGCCGGCATTCTTTGTAGAACGGGTAGTAAGAGCGTGCTGCCTGCGGTATGTTTGCTCCCACATGGCTCTTCCCTCGACCTCAAGTAGTTTTTCTTCCTCCTTGCGCTGATGCTCACGGAGCTTCATTATGCCATAGGCGATTGACGGCCCGATGACGAGGCTCCAAAGCAGGATCTTCTGATTGCGAGTGAGAATTGGTCCCGGTCGGTAACCCGGAATGGAGCCGTGCAATTTTCGTGGTGGCTGCTGGGACATATTCAAATTGAATGACAGGAAAAGGGTCAACTACATGGTTTAATTGACCTTGATTCCTCATGCCTCATCAACTTCTGAGTAGCTGAGCAAAGTGCTGCAACGAAGGTTGAGATAGGTTTGTGCATCTGTCGAACTCATCATGCTGCTCCCTACGTCCGACCTTAGCTCCCTCTAGTGCAAGTATCCACCAATGCTCAGTCGCACCCGACAGGACAGCACTCATGGCCTGATCGGATCAATTAGAAGTTATTCGCAAATCAATTTGGGAGTCTTGGATCTGATGAGTGTCTGTATTTCAACTGGGTTGGCTACATGAATCCGGCTTTCAAACCACAATTACCTGCACGGTCTATGCTCCAGCAAACAGAGTGGAAATCCCTCCGCTAATATGCCTGGACTTCGTCGTTGTTACGAATGACTTTGCCCGCATGGTGATCCCGCTTGCCCTCGATAACATCTCTGACGAATTCTCCACCAATGTGCGCCGGAATGGCTCCGTTCTGGACTCATCAGTATGAATTCGCGACCAGATACAATCCAACTTACTTTTTTCAGCATCTCAGGATCATGTCCGCCTAGGTTGGTGGCCAAAAATCCTGGGGAAACACTCCACACTTTCACTCCGTCATTCTTGAGTGCTCGATGCCACTCTCGCATAAGCATGTTGAGCCCACACTTAGCACTGCGGTACGATGGGACGCCGATCACCACTGTTTGTTTTGGCCATCCAGCATCTGGTGATGAGTTGAGGCTTCGGTACAGTGGTGTTCCGCGATACTCGGTTTCCGTGAGACTAGAAGTACCACTGGTCATAAAGATCAATCTGGGGTCACTGGACTTGAGCAACAAGGGCACGGCTAAGTTAGTCAGCACCTCAGGGCCACTGACGTTGACATTCCAGCTCTTGTTGAAACATTCACGCAGACCGAGCTCTCCTCGGTTGATCTGCGGATCGAGTTGAGCGCCGCCATTGTGGACTAGCACGTCAAGTCGGCCAAACTTTGAGGCGATATCTTCGACAGCCTTTTCAAGCACAGCGTCGGATTCGTAGTCGACTTGAAGAACGCTGAACGTACTCGACCTTTGTGTCTCACGCTTCACTTGCTCGATGGCGGCCTCCCCAGAGCTTGTCTTGCGACAACCGAGGACGATCTCGTACGAAACGTTTGATTTCGCAAGGGCTCTTACTATTTCCAGCCCAAGCCCAGTATTGGCACCCGTAACCAGGACGACCTTCTTATCAGCAGCCATACTAAAACGCTATAACAGGAATGGCAGAGAGTTCTATTACAGAACCGACTTGTCACGGTGGATAATCGGTATTTGTAGCCCTTGCCATCACGTTGGAGTTCGCTCCCATCGATATCTAAAGCCTTGCCTATGCTTTCATACTTGATTATATGATGTCAACATAGAAATGCCACAACGATTCTCCGCGCGCTAGCTCCTAACTCCAGCTCCAGCTATACGGCTATAGAGTCTGCAGACGGAGTTTACCCGCATGAGGCTGTCCTGGCGGTTTCGCTTCATCTACCTAGTCCTAAGTAGGCCGCTAATAATTACGTGTTCTATCCATGCTTGCAGGACCTGAGGCCAATTAACGGCATCACGAAATCGTGGCATCCTAGCTTTACTTGGAAAAGCCCACATCTATACAGACAGGGCACTTGGTGCGCAACAACAAGATCAAGCATCATGAGATGTCTTTGCCAAAGCATATCGAAAGCTTGACGATCCACGTTCGCAAAGATCTAGCCTAACTTGACGACTATCCCCTATGCTTCATTAGGTTTTGATGAGCTATGAATCTGCTCAAGAGCGACTAATACCGCCGTTCGTTTACCACTTTTGGGGTAACGTAAATTTGGGTCACTGGGGTCCACTGGGTCAGCCACTCCAAAAAACAAATCTTAGCGTGGTAGCACTTGCCCCACTTGCCATCACCATTTCGGGCTCCAAAACAAACACTGTCACCACCATCACCACCACCACCGCGACGATGGCTGATAGAAATCCTGTCGGCCCGCAGCCGGACTTCACGGTCATTGCTGATGAATTCAAGGCCATTGGTGATGAATTCAGTAAAATGCCAAACTTGCTAACGATAGCCGGCAACGAACGAATTCTAGTCGTACTACGGGAAATAAAAGAGCAGTCGACTCGAGATGTTGCAGCTATCCGACAAGATATCGCAGCTATTCGTAAGGACATCACAGATACTCGTCAAGACGTCACAGCTATCCGTAAGGAACTCGCAGATACTCGTCAAGACGTCGCAGATACTCGTAACGACCTTATTGTTATGATGACTGCATCGTACGTATAGTCCTTAATTATTTTGGTATTACTATACTAATTCTATAGCAATCATAACAACGCCGCTAGAGTTCAGAATACCTACGTTGCAACCCGATCAGAGCCTCTTTCGCCGTTCCTGAACTCTGTTACCGGTGCAGCTATTTTAGACTTCCCTCGTACGTCAGCAGACCTTGCGCAAATGACCGGACGACAAGTAGATACTGTCTTACAACACCTGGGTCTCCGACTTGCTGAGGGTGCAAGTTCAGTGGTGAAGAAGAAAATGCTGAGAGCTCACATCGGCTTGAGGGAGGTCGCAGGTCAACCACCTCCATGAAGAGTACAAGTCTAGTAACGGAGGAGAAACGGTTAAGATCACAAGTTATGAAGGGTATGAAATTAGAACTGTATTAATAGATTACGATCAATGAGCACCAATAATAAAAATGCGACGACGGTCTCTCTCTATAGTTTTAAGGGGGGCACCATTGCGTGGACGACTGTGACCTTAAATGCGATCGTCGACCTATTCGAGGGTGTATCGAACTGTGCTGGGGGTAAGATCTAGACGTCGCGCGATTTCAGTTACGCCGCGGCTAGAATCGCTTACGCCTTTAATCTGACCGCGTAGATATAGACTAAGTTCATGATTATATTATCTATTATCATTAATAGGCTGTAGAGGGCGTCGTGGTGGCATAATTAGCTACTACAGTTGGTGATCTATTTTGCTAATTTGATGCGTTGTGGAAATTTTATGGCGGAAACGCGGAAACCTATGACGTAGTACTGTAATAGCCTGAAGCAACAACTTTACAAAATAATTCGCCCATTGGGACTTTTAGAGGGAATCACTTCCTCTTTGCACATTGTAGCCTGATTAGGGACAACAAAGCAAGACGTCGACAGCCATCGTCACGCGAGCCTGGTTGTTCAGGCCGACAGTTTGCCATTGCCGGCTCGGGATATTGCTCAATCTTCATGCTCAGGGCTGCAGCAAAAAGCTCGTTCGATAGACATGCGTAATTGAATTTGCAGGAAACAGGACACCGAGCCGGCAGAAAAGCCACGGAAGGCCGCTTCACTCGCAACATGCAGCAAGCCTTGCAAGGCACACAGAGGCACTCCTATGTCTTGTCGTCAAATTGAATAGTTCTGGCTTATCTCGATGGAGTACAACGGTCGTCATATCGACTCTTCAGATTCACTGGAAACAGGGGAACGAGTGAAGTGTCTTAAGTGAGCCCCATCATGGCGACTCATGATGACATCGTTGCTAGAGGGACGCCTTTCGTCGTTTGGAGTCATAGACAATGTTTTGCAACAGGAGAGTCCAAGGAGACAAGTGGACATTGAGGCTTAGCATTTACTTATCCGCAGTCACTTCGACTGCCCAAGGTGTCCACAGCGATGACCATGGGAACGCTGATTGCCTTCTGGTTTGGGCATGAAGATAGATGGCGGTTTAATGATGCAGCGGGACGGGCCATGAGCAGAAGTCCAATTCACGCAGCTTCGATGCGGTAGGGAGAATAAAATGAATAATTAACCACTGAGGTCGAAGTCGGTGAAGAACGAGGTCTGGGAGTGGTTGATTCCGGGATTTTCTGCCCAATGGCGCTAAGGCAGTGATGGGTGTGGCGAACTGCCATTGGTCCACCAACACTGCAGAGTGTAAGCGTTTTTCCGTATGATAATCGATTCTGAAGGTTCTGATACAGTATTTGGCAAATACCAGCTTTACAATACCACTACTTTGCGTACGCCTTCAACTTTAGAGAAGGCATTGGTGAATGGAAGAGCAGGAGGCTTTCCAAGTCTTGATAAGCAAGATGCAAGAGAGGTCTTAGGCGTAGACATCACCTGGCTTCGACGTCGTCTAGGGCCCATCGGAACCCAAGCAGAAGTGTCGAGTTTAGAACGTGCAAACATTTTGCATAGTGTTACACAAACTCATGCAAACACACATGGTTCGGCTGTATACCTGTCTGCGCCGGCTAGGCGTTGTTTAGACTGCCCATCCGAATGACGAAGAGGAGAAGCAAAGTTGTCAGTCTGGGTTCCACCGGTCACACATGTTGCACCAAAATCACTACACAGCTCAGGGAAAGGGGTCAGGTCCTCGTTCCGGAATACTATTCGTGAGAGTAGAACTTGCAGTGTTCGATGTCAGGCTGAACAGTGAAGCAGATCGACAAATGCTGACCATGAACCAAGTCGAACAATGCTTGTTTACTAGGTTTTTGAGAGATTCATAGGTTTGAGATGGCTGACTAGCAAAGTCGCAAACGGAGTGGACCAAAAACTGGTTGGCTGCAAGCAGTCAAGTTCAGCTTTCGGGGTCAGATCAGGGGCCCGGAGGGCCCCAGCGAGCCGTCACCGGGTCCGGCTCCCACACTGGCACCAGACAAGCCATAGAATCCACTAATTGGAGCCAAAGAAGCCCCCCGAAAAGCAACAAAGACACTAATTTTGAGTGTTTTGCATTCAATCTACAATACGAAACGTGTTACGTGACGAGTCACTCGATCTGACATAAGGAGAGCGAAGAACGAGTCGATGAAGTTGAACGGAAACTTCGTGCAGGACAGCCGCATAGTCAGATGAACAGCTGAGAGGTGAGGGAGGAGAGGTGGTTCAGCAGATAACTAAAATTATCCTCAGCCGTGTTCCCTCGGCTGATCGGGCCTCCAGCGTCATCAAACATGCTGCATACCACATCGGGCATATCGGGCAAGTCGTGAATGGTGGAATGGCAATCCTTTGCTTACGAAATGGCTTGGTCACTGAAACTCGCGGGAAGTTGCAACAGACATCTTTCTTGCCTGTACTATGAGAAGTGAATGCATGATTCCTAATCACATGAATGAATGCGTCGCGTACACCGTCCTACTTTGTTGATCAGTTCATACACAGCCGCGAATTGCGCGGTCAAGAAGACCTATGGTACTTTTGATTCGCTGGCAAAATGCCGACCACACTTTGGGTTGCGACTCACCTCCGTAGACGAGTGATGGTGCTTTTTCCAAGTCTCGAGTCGGTACGAGAACTCCGTACAGATACCAAGACCTTGTAACACTCGTATTTCCGAACGAGAAAGTGGGCTCCTCTGGAAAGTTAGACTTAGGCCGATGTTTGCCACAACCCTGTCCATGCTTTCGACGCCAAGGCCATCTGAAATGCTAAAAAGTGGGGCTCTGCGAAGTGCTACACGGGCTAACTATAATGAAGTCGCTTGGACTCTACTCCCTTTTCTTCTGTCAATTTCCTTTTCCCTGCCTGTCCAATTCGACTGGGATTGCAGATTGTCATTGGCTCTCATTTAACATATTCTGTTGCCTTCTGGCTTCACTCTTGTAACCATCAGCAGATCGCGGAACCCCCGAGTCCGTTCCGCGGGAAAAGCTTATTTCCATGTGACTCCTCACATAGGACCAGGATCAAACGTGCCGACGGAGTATACAAACTGTCGAGTCCCTTTCTGCTACCGTCCAACCTCTCCCTTTTCTCGTTGATCGCTCTCATTTACGCGAAGCTGGCGCATTTGTTCAGCGAAACGGTTTCGAAAGCAAACGAACACACCGATTGAGTCTTTGTAGACTCAATTACTCAGCAACTTCCACAAACTTCTGGCACCATCCACGACATGAGATTCAGCACCTCAGCTATTTCTACAGCCATCTTTTGTCGTCAACACCACTACCGAATATCTGACGAAACAGACATTGACAGAGGCGAAAAGGAAAGACCCTAGGACGTGCGAGTATGAGTTATCACTACGGCGTGCCACCGCCTCACTACTCCAAATTTTACGACTCGAGTTCACCCCATTCTAGTGGCGAGTACGTCCAGTACGTGCCACACCAGGCTGATTACACAACACCCGTGAAAGGACATCGCCGCAAGGCTAGCCATACACCAGCCACTTCGAGGTTGGGTGGATGGTTCTCGCCTGCGGGCTCACCACCACCTGGTGCGGATCGGTACTACAATATCAGTCCGGGTAGAGAGACTTATGTGAGTTTTGAGAAAAAGAGAGCGACGAGCTCGAGTAAGTCGGCCACAAAGCCGCAATCACGAACAATGCGCAAGCCTTCACAGCCCGTCAATGTATATGATGGTGACGATGTGTATGGCCGCGACCACCATGTCGAATATCGAGAACCATCCAAGACTACTAAACCATCGAAGCATGGGAAGAAGCCAAGTACTGATTCATACTTTTACTATGGACAGGAGCAGATCTACGAAGAACAACCCAAGGCACGTACACGAACACGTAGATCCTCCACTGCTACCAAGTCGTCGCCACGGAAGGAACGAACTTCTAACAAGATCACGCCGGTCGCCACAGCAGAGGATGCAGCCAGAGCAGGTATTCCAGCAGGCTACAGCATCAAAAACTGGGACCCTCAAGAAGAACCAATCATCCTCCTCGGCAGTGTTTTTGATGCGAACTCACTCGGAAAATGGATGTATGATTGGACGGTGTACAAGTGTGGCGCCTCAACACCCATGGCTGAAATGGCTGGCGATCTCTGGTTGTTGCTCATCAAACTTGCTGGCAAGACGAAGCGAGCAAAGGAATCTGTATTGCGAATCAGAAGAGAAGACCAACGAGAAATGATTTACGAATTCATTGAGGGAGGGGCAAAATTGTGGAAGTCATTCAAGCAACTACTCAAGGACTGTGAGTACTACATGCTGAAAGCCGCTAAGCAGCAAGGCAACAAGACCTTGATGGGTAAGAACGCTGGCACCGAATTTGTCGAAAGCATTTTTGGTCGAGAAAGGTATCTGGAAACCACCGAGCGACTGATGAATCGGCTGAGAGTTTGGGCCATGCGTTTTGATGTCAATTGCGAGGACCTACTCAGGCGTCCATCGGGACGTGACTAGGTGGGCGATCGAGTTTACATTGACTGTGACTCATTGTTATGGCAAAAACGACACCTAAGGTCGTTGCGCCTGCTTTTCTATTACAGCGCACGTTGGTTGGTTGGCGCAACATTCTCCTTCGCCTTGTCATCGACGATGAACAGAGCCAGACTCATTACCGTGGCGCCCTGGAACGGACCCAGTGAGCTTCATCTAGGCATCAACATACCACTTCTTCCATATTGGACAACTGCGACTACTTCATTTGGTTTACCTCAACGGCGGCAAAAGTTATTTATGTCTTCGATACCCATGGCTCGACGACGGGATGGCTTGACGGCGCATGTGCTTTTAACGAGATACCCAAGAGATACCCCTGTATACTATGAAGGCCTATCAATCGGCATGGCCTATGGGATGCGGTCGGTGGTTTTTATTATTTTCTTGCTCATACTTGTAATGTATACTATTATACAAAGATCTTGAATTCAAATTTCATTTTCTGCCAGATTCTGTTTGTAATGCCAATGTTGTACTTTTGTCTTATCTGCTTTGAACAAGTTGGAACCTAGCATCTCGTGGCCCTTATTGCCTCTGGCGAAGACCGCAACCTTGGAAGTTGTGGAGGTACTTCACCACCTACGTAATCCGTTGGCGCTCTAGCACCACATGCTTTCCCCACCATCGTCCGCGTGAGTGGCGTCCCAACGCAAGTCACTCTAGGTTCAAAAACTAGGGAGGCCGGACACTAGCAAACTCTTCACGGCCCCTTCTCCTGTTCACACACCGACATGCTCCACACCTGTGACCAAATGTACATGCATGGAATCGCTTAGGAGTTAAAAGGTCAACCACATTTTGGATTCACTAAAAGTTGGGGTAACGCAGTTCTGGAATTTCGGCCTCCAATGACTTTTGCTCTGCTCCTTGCCTCTTCGGGTCGCTGCACACCACATCTTGCAGCCTCCCTGCAGCTCGCTGTTGGTTGGAGAAAATAAATCCTTCCTTACTCCTGAACTCATGACCTCCTGGTGTGTCACATCTGTGAGCGTGAACCCAATTCGGGCAATAGCTTAGATTGATCGCTTGCATGAACGGCACACATCACCTAGACTGTAGGCGCTATCGATTGGCTTTCCATTACACCAATCGCGACAGCGTTCCAAGCGCACCCTAACTCCCATCACGAGCTCGACGCGTTTCGCGATATGGAAACCATTTTCGCGACTCCTCCCGTACTACAAGCGCTCGTGAACCGCTTTTATTGGCCTCGGCTACGTTAACACTTTTTTGGGGGCAGTGGTTTGAGGCCACTCATCATCGCATCACCACTCTCCAAAACGAATTGATAGAGTTCTAAGTCTTGCAGTTGTGTATGTGCATCAAACACATGTGCGAAATCCTTAGGCTGTGCACGCTGTGCTAAATGTTTCAAATTGACGCGAACTTCGCAAACAGCCCGCGAGCCTCAAGTTCAAAGGCTTCTAGGCTGAATTCAGTAATACGGAGTACAATTTCCCAACCACTGCAAGCCCCTAAGCAATGCTTCTCGACAGGGGGAGAGAAGCTGCTAGCAGTGCCGGCTGAAAATCAAACTTGCCTTACCCACCTATGGCAGGGCTCAAGTAGGAGAGTAATAGATGTGTTGCCTGGCAGTGTGCCTTTCAGAACAGCGAACCGAACAGACAGAACGGCTTCATGCTTCTCTGTGCAAGCTTGGGATCTCTAGAAAGTCCGGGAAACATGCAGCGGGCGACACTGCAGATCACGACTGTCTACGGCCTGCCAATCACCGCCGCTACTCCAGGTTTTTGGTGCCCCGTGGCGCCCGAAGCAAGCCATGAGCACGCCCCTCCCTTCCTCCATGCAGGTACCGTCCGAAAATCTCTCCCCAGCCTCTTCCGATGTTATTGTTTGAGCCTCAATCCAAGTTCAACCTCGAATGCTTGCGTGTAGCCTTTTTGCCTTCGCGCTCCTGAAACAAAAATGTGGCAGCTACTACCCCGTGGCTAGGCAACCCTTACCTACGAATACCACTTTTTGTGACAAGACTTTTTCTGTATTCCCGTGTACCGTATTCATCATTGACTTCTTTTTCGTCTATTCGGACCAAATTACGCTTTAGAACTTCTCAGAACTCATTCGTACTCGCATATTGAGAGAGAGTCGAAAATGCGCCGTGGCTTTGTAACTGAAAGATGACGTGTCTGGTCACCAGCAGCTCCCACTCTTGGAGCTCTTCAATAAGACAAAGGCTATTACCATGAGATTGAAGATCTTTACTGAACAAATCGCATGTTTCGTATATGGCTTTGGCATTTGACGATCCGCTGCTCACACGCAAGCCGCCGGCGATCTTCCATCCGTGAAATTCACTTCTATTCTGGACCTCACTGTAAGTTCGGAGCTGATCTAGTTGCATGTTTGCCCTCCGTGCTATCTCCCATATACTTTTAGCCACAGGCATTTACGAGTACGTACTTAGTTAGAATTCCATAGCACCTACGTAGTCATAAAGTCGTCATCCGAAGAGCTAGAGGCAATTAGGCGGGATACTTTCAGAGCGACGAGTATTCTGTTCTTCAGAAGGTGGCATCTTGTCCAGTCCTAGGGCAGTCCTGGTGGAGGCCGGTGTTTGAAGTCCAGATGTCCTCCTAGTTCTGACGTGCCACGACCCCGAATGATGCCGATGCCATCATGATCGTTATCTCAATCACGATGAAGTGTGATTCTACTGAACCGATTCTCCAGGTAAGGAAGCTTTGAAAGAAGACAAGAGGGTCGGCATGTCATTACTACAACATCGTTTCTTTTCGGTTGCATCACACTTGTTCTCGTTTGATAAGTGTGACCGTCTGTCTTCCTTGATCACGTATTGATGGAGTTCACCAGTGATCAGTGGCGCGACCACTGGGCTGGCGGCTCACTTGATGAGTTTGACTCCTTGTGTTTGACACATCTTCCATCCACAAAAGTCCTCAAGCATGCATTGTCAGGAGGCAGGTATGTGCTGTGCTCTTGCGCTACCGCTGAGGATAGTCTGAGCGTCCAGGCGGCGGAGGAAGCAGTGTCGAATATCAAAATAGACCATCATTTGCGTGAGTCTCAGCGATCACACCACGTTCACATCTAATGACGAAGGCCAAGCTTCGATTTAACTCGATTGTTAGTATTTCAAGCGTTCAATTCTCAGAAGACGGGCTCAATCTGTTCACCGAGCCCGACTCTATGTTCCTCCGACTCAAAAACGACGACAATGAAAAATGTCGGTGCCTTGAAACATGGAACTCAGCCCCTACTGTTGCGGAAGGACTTTTGGGCAAAAGACCCGGTTTCTAGAATAGCCCAAGTCCGCATGAGGCGTAGTCAACCAGGCATCTGGGATTTCGGAAGCTCCTATTGGTCGACAGGAAAATTCAGCCGTAGCGCGCAGTGTTTTCGATTGGCTCGTTCACGTCTGCGAGCGTCGTCACAGCCACATCTCGCCTCCACCGATGTAGAGATTACGCGGAACAACACGTCGAAGCGGGCTCAAAAGGACAATGATGGATAAATACTTCTATCACTTTGGGATTCCTCGTCGACTGACTATATCGAAATAGCATCGAACAAAAGTCATATACCAGCACTTTACATCCCTCCAGATCGGAATCAGCTGTCCCCACCAAAACTAAAAAAACATAACTTGAAAGCAATTCCAATAAAGGTCTCTTCAAACAAAAAAACTACGAAACCATGGTCTTGGAAATCATCTTGATCGCCGGTGTAGTCTACTACTACCGAAGACAACACAAGGAAGAGTGCGTTCAACGGCTGAATCCCAATCTTCACCCATCTGTAACTGACTTTCATAACAGCAAAGCTCGCAGAGCAGCCTTTGCAGCCGGCAAGCCGTTCCTCGAGAGGAATGGAAGCGTCTCATATCCTCCCAACTACCCCGGTCTCCCACCTTACCCTGGACCAATAGACAACAAGATCCAGTTTACGGAATCAAGCCGAGAGGTGTATTCCGACACGCCCGCTCCAAGACCAAACGAGAAGGCTGGTCTGATCACAGAGACTCGGGAGGTATTCAGGGATGAGAAGTTGTAATTTGGAAGATTAGTAGTCAAAAAGGAGTCGAGAATATTTTGATATTTGCCTCATATAGGAACCTGGATAGAGCTATAACATCATTAATCAGACATTTTTCTTCTTTGCAACTAGGAAACCCAGTCTCTTGTCCATCCCGCCATCCACTCTGGTTTGATAGCCTCTAGTTCTCGCAGCGTCTGGCTCACGAGCAAGGTACGCTTGGTGCTGAAAGGAGCTCCTTGGGATCCTGGCTCTGACAAGGTCCGATAATAGTCCAGTATCTTAATGCTCGGGTTGTTCTGGAGCACATCTTCGGCGATTTGGATTCCATCGCCCTTAACCACTTCTTGGCTCTTCTTGGTCAGCAGCTCGCACCACTCGTCGTATGGTAGAATTCGAATCTCTTTCCCCTTGAGTTCGAGTACTCCATGAGCTGCCGGCAGCAAACGCTTCCACGAGATGGTCTTGGGGTTCACAGCATGGAATATGGAAGTTTTGTTTCCGGCTCGTAACTCTTGGCTGAACAGAAGCTCAACGACCACTCGAGCTAGTTTGTCGATCGGTATCCAGTCAATATTCCCTGTTGCTCCAGTAGGGGCATCAGGTGCAGGTGAACCGAGAGTTCGTGGTAACGCTCCCATGTGTAGTGAGGTGATGACGAGGCGAGGCAACCACTCATTTCGGTTCCAACCTCGAGGCTGCCCATATTCACAGCTGCCAGCCACCTGACCGATTCGGACAATGCCAGTTTTAATCCCTAGTCTGGCGGAGGCATGGTCGATCATCATTTCGGCGATATACTTGCTCTTGCCGTACCCCATGTCTAGCGGTGAGGTCACGTCATCGAGTATCCGTTCTGGTACTGCTGTGAGGCTATGCTCGGCGTACTTGTAATTCTGCGTAGAACTAATGGAGGATAAGAATAAAAGTGATGGTTGCTTTTCCGAGGACGTCGCAAAAGAGATGAGATTGAGGACACCGTCCAGGGTTGATTCGAAGGAGGACAAGGAGAGATTGAAGTCGACTGGCCATGCATTGTGGATGATGTGAGTAACAGTGTCCGCAATTCTCGTGAAGGTCTGTCTGTCTGCAAGACCAAAGTCTGGTTGCGCTATATCAATTGTAAGGAACGTTACCTTCGAACTTGGAAATCTGAGGGGTAAACCACGGGCTGTGTTTTGTTTCTCTTGGTATGCTCGAGAGTCTTCTGAGCGATTGAAACAATAGATGTGCGCGACTGACGGCAATTTAAGGAGCTCGTATAGTAGGTGAGAGCCGATACCACCAGTAGAGCCGGTCAAAATGATGACGTCTGACGCGACTGCACCATTTTTTGGAGAGACATTGTTGATCACGTTGCGATCGTCGTGATTAGCGCCATTGGTAAAGTCTTTCGACGAACGAAGAGGGATTTGGTCGATCCGTGCTTGGAAACGTTTAAGAGTCGCAGCCACCGTAGAGTCTCCATTCTCGTTGAGGCCCTGGGTGCCATTCATCTGCTCTTGGTTAGCTGAGGTAGTAATCGCCCTAGCTAGTAAGCCAGCCGTAGGATTGCTGTAGACCGTTTTGGTGTCCAGGTGGCCAATATCAAGCTGGATTTTCAAGCTCTTGCTGATTCGAAGGACTTGTAATGAATCCATCCCTTGACTGAAGAAATCCCAAGAATCATCAAGACCCTTCCACTTTGTAACGTGCAGCACGGTATCTTTAATGACTGAGGACACTGCCTCTACATCATTCTTATCGAAGGATGCGGGAAGCTGTGCCATGCTGGTACGCGCCATCTCGTCGTTGGCATATAGGTTTTCAATCTGCTCGGCATACATATTCCAAGTTGCCTGCCTCAAGACGGTGCCCTTTCCAGCTCTAGGCATCGGCCTAGCAGGGTCAATCAGGAGGACCTTGTCCTCAGAGATCTTTGCATGACTGGGACAATCAGCGTTTGCTTTTTCGATGGCTGGCCATATCTCCTTTATCACGCTGGCTTGCTCGTGGAGGGCCAGAGGCCTTTCATCTTTCAATTCAACTAAGAGGCAGGCCTCAAATCGTTGCGCACCAGCCACTAGCGCGGAGCGAATCCTGGGATGACTTGAAACCTTCTGCTCAAAAGAAACTGGATTGGTTTTTTCTCCGTTCAAAAATACAATGACGTCGTCAATTCGGCTTCGATGAAGCCAAGCGTTGGGCCGAGAAGGATGAGGCTCAAACAGATCGCGGGTTTCGTATTCCTGCAAATCTTTAAATATAGTAAAGACTGGTTGTAGAATGCTTTCAGGGTTCCGTGTGAGCACCATTTCGTATAGGCCGTCGAACCGTTCTCTGAACTCAGCATTGACAGCTGGGTGCACTTCGACGTAAGCCCAATCCTTGCTGCTTCGATCGTCTGATGGCGAAATGAGGGGAAATAACAAATTTTCGCTCTGGCCAAAAACCTGATTCAGCCCCATGCAAGCTGCTATTGCATCGCCAGATGGGAGTGGGACACTTCCGCCACCGAAGATAATATGTGACAGCTTAGCGGAGACCATCTCCAACGACTTAGGATCCTTGCCGAGTTCATCGACAAGGACCGGCGCCAGAAAGGCCCAGTCCAGGTGCACGTTTCTCATAGCATCGAGAAGACTTTGCAAAGTGGGAGGCGGTCCAGGAAGAGGATAGACAGGCACAGACTTATGGAAGAGCGGGAGCCACAAAGTGCCGAGCACTCCCCCAATCTGCAGGACACAGTCAATCAGATGCACTCTCTGAGCGTTTGCTCATATGCTTACATGGAATGGTGGCAAAGTGACGAAAACTATTCCTGAGTCGTAATTTTTCTCAAGGAACAGATAGCCCTGAGGCGGACTTAGATGTCTGAAATGCGAACCGTTGGTAATGTAGTGATTGTTGAAAACCAGAGGCTTGGGAATGCCTGTTGAACCAGAGGTGTGCAAAACAAGAACTGGGTCTTCTTTGGCCTCCTCAAAGGTCTTTTCGTACGGATACGCGGGAACATCAGCGAAGTCCAGCAAGTCTTCACAGGAGGGTATTGTTATGACTTGCATATCTCTGCCATCCAATATCGTAGCGATGCATGAATGCGGTGGAGAAGTTGCAAGAAGGGTGCGACAATCTAATTTGTCACAGAGTGAATCCAACGCGGCCTTGCTATTTCGAGGAGATGGTAGGAAGATCTGAAAAATTTAGCCAGTGGACAAGATCCCTTACTTTGGATTCCCAATAGCGGAGAGGTCGAAGAACATGCGTACCTTAACGCCAACTTTGATGCCTGCAATTTGGACGATAGAGTATCTAATATCCGAAGGCCCGACATATGCAATGGTTGGAAAGCCTTTGGGCTGGCCGATGGTGCTTTGTAGTAGCCATGCTGCTCTATCAACAGCTCTTAGCATAGCACGGTTCGTCACGGGGACATAACCCGCATCGTAAGAACTTGTCGAGGCTGGAATCTGGGCAAAGACACCATCAGGGTCGAGCCTTGCTTTACTGCTCAACCGATTCGGTGATAAATCATCGGTATTTTGTGTGAAGGCTGTGGATATTAGTGCCATGACTGCTACGGACCTTCTGAAAATAAGACGGAGTTGGTCAGTGCCTGTATGACAAGACTAATAATAATAATATATATTCCCACGCACACGGAAATACTATGCGCGGCCACATTTCCATTTGGCATGAAAGGGCTTTGGGTTTTTAGTTTCGCCCCTTGGGAGGCTGATCTGTGGTAGCTACCCAATCAGACATATCAGGACAGACCATCTTACCCTCCAAAGACCGACTTCATCCGGGGAAAACTGATCAGGATCTGTGGTCTATCCCGCCAGAAAGAATGCATCCTGGCAGCTCGATTATCCATGATTTTTGACGTGTAACCCAAGGAGCGAGGAGTGGTTAACTTCGACTGGGCCTGAGGGGATGAGACCTTTTTTGGGATCAACATTGCGTGAATGACATCGATAGTCCTGGAACGAAGGACGTGAGATACACGCTAGACTGGGATACGTTGCATGGATGTATCCCAGAGAATAACCAGTCAAGCTCACACTCAGGCTCTTCATCGAAGTTTTGAGCAACGGTCCCGATACAGTTAAGCGCTGACAAGGGCTTAAGAAAGTTAGACTTGCAATGACCATCAGGTACAAAAGGATTCTGTATTTAGCCTAGGGAAAGTTAGTCGACTGGACAAATTGTCAGAATTTCCAAGCAAAAATGAGAAGGTCTGGCGAGATCGGGGGCAGCAGATCCCGGAAATCCCGCCTGCTTAGTCAAACCTCGGTCAAACCGACGAATGAGCTTCAATCACATCATCGTCCTCATGGTCATGATTTGAAAGCGTTGCGGATGGCTGTTGCTTGATATGATGCTTAAAGCGATCAGAAAAGCGTGAGTGTTTTCGTCAAAGCTGTGCCAATTACTCCTTGGTTGTCGACCGCTCTGCTTTAGTCAAGGACAAGTTGATCAATACTACCCGTTGACGCACATCTTGCTCTCCTACTGCGTACGGAAAGAGCTAGTATGGCATCTCAGAAACTTTGGGCCGTTGTAGCGGGAGTAGGTCCGGGCACAGGAGGGACCGTCGCGCGTCGCTTCGCTCAATCTTATGCTGTCGCTCTCCTCGCTCGAAACCCAGCAAATTACGAAGATCTGGTCAAAGAGATCAATTCTTCCGGGGGGCGAGCGATAGGTATCAGCACGGATTGTTCAGATGCTGCATCCGTTTCGGCAGCTTTCGAAAAACTGAAAGGGGAAGAAGGCTTCCAAGGCAACCTGGCAGCTGCTGTGTACAATGTTGGAGGAAAGTTTATACGCAAGTCTTTCCTTGAATTGTCGGAAGAAGAGTTTGAGAGTGGTTGGAAGGCAAATGGGCAGGTCAATTGAAAACAGTCATTGCTGCAGATGCTAATCGAGCCAGCTTGGGCGGGTTTCACTTCTCCAGGGCAGTACTCCCACTGCTCCTCGATACGGAACGAACATCGCCACGACATCCGCCGACTCTCATCTTCACGTCGGCGACAGCCGCCATGCGGGGCGGAGTAGGGACCTCGAATTTCTCTACGGGAAAGTTTGCTATGCGGTCACTATCCCAATCACTAGCTCGAGAGTTTGGCCCGAAGGGCGTCCACGTTGTTCACGCCATCATAGACGGCGTGATTGACATTCCACGCACCAAGGATTATAAGTTCGATGCCCCCGATGCGAAGATTAAGCCCGAAGCGGTAAGTGTCCCACAAGGTTCCGATTTGACCACCAGAGGCTCACCAGTCGCTTTTGGCAGATCGCAGAGGCATACTGGTATCTGCATACACAGCCACGAACGTGCTTTACCCACGAGCTTGATATTCGCCCGTACTGCGAGAAATGGTAGACTCATCAGTCAATTCCAATATGCTGGTGCTGAAGAGGTTTCGTCGATACGAGGTTGTATCAGGCACGGTATGCCAAATACAAGGTACCACGGTATTGGTAAAAGGATGTACAACGTTCTTGGATGGTCAAATCGTGCATCTTCGCCGGAAAGTACTTGGCGTGCACGGTCAGCTGTTCATAGGATATGCGACTCTTATCTATTAATCTCATCACATCCGCTCATTCACTCATTGAGAGGTATGATTTTTCTCACACCAGGATTCTGAACAAAAATTTCTCTCATCTCCTGATTTACGAGCGTACAACCGCCCCGATCAATACCCGGCCCAATCTTCTCTTTCCGCCTCTTCATCGCTCTAATCAACTCCGTAGTTGCGGCCTCCTTGGTGTTCTTTCCTCTATGCATCTCCATGAAGGCATCATACGCCGCCCGTTGAGATTTTTGCTTCCCCGGGGCAGTCGGAGCATTTTCGACGAGGTTCATTACATCTGAAGGATAACTGAAACTCTCGATCCAGCTCTCATTGATGATTGGGGTTACTTCGTGGCTTCGGTCATCAGCGCAGTAGGCGGCACGGTCGATTTCTATTTCGAGCGGGTCTGTTTTGCAGTGTAAGTTGACTCTTACGATAAAACTCCCAACGATCAGGGTCATTGCCAATGACAATTGCTCGAGCCATTCCACCACCAATTGCCAACTTCAAGTGTGCTTACCAACATGGGCGATGCTTGGGCCATCACCATATTTCAATGCAATAGGTGTGATATGCTCACGCTCGATATGCTTTAGCCAGTCATCCCAGTGTGGAAAAGCCTTAGTTGTGATCCAGTCGCCATTATCATCTTGCTTGAGATATCTGCATTTTTTCCACCAACATGTGTACCCTTCACTGGCAACATCCTCACTTGAGGGGCGATGAACACGACCAATGTGTTTGCGGAGAGTATCCAGGTTATGCAGTACCGTCGAGCACTTCTTCCATTTGCACTTGAACTTCTCTGGAATTACGGGAGGCTCTCGAGCGGGGACATTGATGATAAGGCCGGTCGTTGCTGAGGCCTGATCTCGAAGGCGGGCAAGCGCAGGACGTTTGTTTTGAGATCCTAGTGGACGGCCCTTCTTCCTCACAGGCGTTTGTATACTGGACTCGTGGTTCACTGGTGGCGCGCGAGACATTGCCGAACCGGACAGAAAGGGAGTCGTAAGCGTAGGATCAGACTTGGCGGGAGTAGCAAATTCCTGAGGAGCGACTAAAGCATGTCGCGGAACCAGGGAGCCTTGACTAGAAGACTTCGCAGACACGGCGAGATGCAAATGGTTCGAGTTGGTCGGTGGAGGTGTACGACCTAGCGCAGGCTTGTTAATCGCTAGTGGGGAAGGCGCGGTCGGTTTGTAACGCTTTTCCATTTCCGGTGGACGCGTTCTAATATCATTTGGCCTGGGACGCGCCTTGGGCTTTCGAGGTAATATTCGATCCCCCAACTTGTACCGAGGCTTGCTGGCGGGAACGTCGACAAAATCAACATTCGGAATCGAAGGCCCGCCTGGGTCAATCTCGTCCCATTCAAATGTACTCACGTCTGAATCAAGTTCGATAAACTTGCCCAGCATACCCGCCAGGTGAACATTGAGTGGTCGCTCAGAGTGATGTCTCCCTGAAGCAATGAGAATATCTCGAGCAATGTTTTTGGGATCGTAATACTGTTTTTCTAACGCCTCACCCTTGTTCAGACTCTTCGCCAGGATCATTTTTTGGCCTTTGTTGTCCATAAGCGCTTCTGGTTTCTTAATTTGTGAATCGGGCAGCTGGGCATTGAACTGCATTGACTGCCCTGGTGTAGATGACCAACCTGCAGGTTGGAACACAGGGGATGATGGCGCCTGGGCGGCCTCATATTGCCTTGGGAACGCTTGAAATACGTTGTCTTCCATGTCAACATCTGAGTCAGGCTCATTGAATCTGGCATGTTTGTCTGGTACAACGTAGTTCTCATCGTCACCAAGCTCGGTGAGATCAATCAATTCGGAAAAATCGCGTTTCCTTGCAGCCGCTTCCTTCGACCCCGGCGGAGGATCTGCGCGTTGTGAGGCGCCTTTTAGCTTAGATGTTTGTTTATTTGATAACGGCGTGTGATCCTGGTTTGCGAGTGGCTGACTACCTTTGCTCCGCGGCACTGTGGCATTCCCGTTTGTTGTCGCGAATGGTTCATGGTAGACGACCATGTAGCCAGGAGGCGGCTGCGGTGGAGCATGGCCTACAGCTTGTGGATACAAGGGCGCTGTGGGCGATGGTCCCTGGATGATATTTGCAGAGTGCGGAGGAGCATTGATAGGAGGCGGAGGACGATTCGTAGTAGCTGGCACCGTAGTTGCAAATGGCTGAGGAATAAGCGTAAGAGGTATTTGTGGCGTTTGCAATGGTTGTTGTGGTGTCTGCGATTTCAGCTCCGGCACACTACTCAAAAGTTCTCTTGCAAATTGACTTCTGTTGAATTTCAGTCCTTTTTGTTCGAGGAGCTCGCAAAGCGTAATGTAGGACGGATTTTTCTCCAATATTGCCTGTAAATCCCCCTCCGTCAGAGACACGCCAGAATTCTCGGGATTGGCTTGAAGGACTCGAAGTGCAGTAGCTGTCAAGGCGTTTCGTTGCTCCACTGGCCAAACAGTCCCAGAATTTGTCTCAGACGAGGCTCCCTGCTTTTTGGTGCTGTCCATCCGTTTAGCAGCAGATGAAACGTTGACACCCTGTGATGATGCCGGCTTTGAAGCCGATGGCGGTGCAGACTTGGAAGAAGGTGCTGAGGTAGGAACTCTCCCTTTTGTCGGCGAGGACAACGCAGATTGAACGTGTGTCCGCTCATTGGATTCAATTGAGCTGCGATGTCCAGGCGGCTCCTTCCTGTTGTATTTGTTTGATCTTATACGTCGTTCTGCAGGAAATCGGCCTAGATCGGGCAAACCTTCGGGGTTGTTGTCGACCACGACATTATACCCATTCAAGTGCAAGGGGCTGCCATCTGGACCGGCTGTTGCCGTCTTCTTCTTGGTGGTTGTTGTCTTCTGCACGGTCTCTGTTCCCGAAGTTGGCTGGGTCGGAGTCACTGAAGCAGAGGTTTGTTGAGGTGTCGAAGTAGCCACAGCAGAAGATGCAGCCTTTGGTAGAGATCGCGGGGCGGTTTGTGGTGAAGGAGACTGTAAAGTGGCCGCCACCGTACCAGGTCCCGGCTGGCGCATATCATTCCATAGCTTCTTGAACAGCGAGGGATCTTTGCTTTGGAAGGCTTTCATCTTCTCCATCATAACCTTCAGCTCTGAAGCCATAGCATCTTCCTCGCTGGGTGCAGGATTGGGTGTTGCTGCGGGTGCGTTGCTGGCTTTTGAAGCACCTGACGCGGCTCCGGCTCCTATCCTTTTCTTTCTTGAAGATGGTGCAGGTTTTGCAAGGGCCTGCCTCTTTTCGGATTCAGCTTTATCTGCTTTCCGCTGTTGTTCTTTCCTGGCCTCCTCTTCAGCTTGCTCTTGCCTTTTCCTCGTCTCCTCTGCCCCCGCCTCTGCCTTGCGCTTCCCTTCAGCTACCGCCTCTTGTCTTTTTCTCTCTCGCTCACGGTGGTAAGGATCAAACACAGCAGTAGGATCGATAAAGGTAGGCTGCACATTTTGAGAGTTCACGTTTTGCGCGTAATTACCGTAGTTGGCTTCGTGGTCCCCGCCAACAAGACTTGCTATGCTGCCCATTTGCTGTATATTTCGGCGAGGCGCAGGTGAGTCTTGACGTTGCGGCGTCCGCAACGAGTTCACGACAGGTGACTGTCTCGAAGGATTGCTTGACGAGCCCGGTTGCACCTGTGTATTCCGCGGTTGGGGATTGGACGAAGTGTAAGCGTTGTGGCCGGGCTGGTGCTGTCCGGTCCGTCCGGGCAACCCTTGCGAAGTGGTATTTCTTTGCCCATGGCCCAAGTGATCGGTAGCGTTAGAAATTGGTGGACTGATGGCGCTCGTTGGGGGTGATGCGATTCGAGGAGATGCTGTAGACCCTGCCGATCCTCTGTTGGCCGTACTCAGTGATGTGCTGAGACTGTTGCCACGCTGCTGATTAGAATACCGACGGCTGACAGCTCCTGCAAGAGCGGCCGCAGCATTGACAGCCAGCTGTTGGCTGGAGTCGGAAGATGTAGATGTCTGCTGCTGCATTGAATAAGATGTTGGGCCGGTAGGATGATCATCCGATCCTCGAGACAGCGCACCTATTGGGGATTTGATACGGTTTGGCTGTTGCGTCGTTTGAGACGTGGTGTTATAGGGTTGTGCGTTGTGCGAAGTGGTTGACCTTGATCCTGCAGACTCCAACCCCGACGCATACGCCAGGTTGCTGAGCCCTTCGCTGTGGTGGGGTACTGTTGGCTTCTGTTGCTGTGGCACATTCGCCTTCCCATCATACGTTTGCGAGGGGTAGGTATCGCGCAACGAAGGGTCCGCGTTGGCATAGTCGCTGCTCCCACGATATACGTAATTCATGCCCGAGGGTTCGGTACCATTGCTTTGCTCATGGGAATAGGAACTTTGCCCTGAGTACCCATATGTGGGAGCACCGTAGGACATCTGCTGCGCATTCGACGAGCTTGTCATTGGATTATGGTAGTCGTAACTACCCGAGGCCCTGTCGTAGGAGGAAGGAGCGTTCGACGATGGTCTGGATGGGCCATAGTGGTTCGAGGACGGAGGATACGACATCTGTCATTGTTGAGGAATCTCTTCGGCAACAGAAAACAAATTGGGTTCAGGTGGTGTCAGCGCTCAGGCTCGACGAGAGGGAGACCGAAGCACACGGAAGCGCTACATGGAGGCGGAAGAACCATTGTTGAACCTTGTAAGTTTTGATACGGCTCTCGTAAAGTCTTCATTTCTTACTCTCTATGCGCTCCGACGCGTCAAACGCCGGCTCCCAGAAGAGTGGCGGACCCGTTCCAGTCGGCTGCGCTTCGGGGTCGACAAACTTGCCCCATTTGAAAGTCCGATCTCGTGATTTACCGAACATGCCAAGATTCGCACTACGGTGGGCCACCCACACTGCTCCCCCGACCAGTTCAGAAAGTTGGCAACTTTTCTGCGACGCCCTCCTCCACGACAACGACCTCCCCCATCTGACCCTCAAGCAGACATGGCCAAGATATCCAGCAGTAAGTACCTCCAATTCGTCCACTCGACTTGAATTCTGACTCCTTTCAAAGCCTTAGCCTCCTCGAGGCGCAAGTCTCGTAAAGCACACTTTGGCGCCCCATCTTCTGAACGAAGAAATATCATGAGCGCTCCCTTGTCAAAGGAACTTCGAGAAAAGCACAACGTACGGCTGGCACGGAGCATGACTTGGAAACCTTACTCACCTGGCTCAGGTCCGATCAATCCCAATCCGCAAAGACGATGAAGTCACAATTGTTCGAGGATCCCAAAAGGGTCGAGAAGGAAAAGTCACATCTGTCTACCGATTGAAATACCTTATCCACATCGAGCGAGTCAACAGAGAAAAGTCGAATGGCCAGTCAGCCCCCATCGGCATCCACCCCAGTAAAGTCGTTGTTACGAAGCTGAAGCTCGACAAAGACCGGGAGAAGATTCTGGAGCGGATCGGCAAGGGTCGTGAGGTCGTGAAAGAGCAGCGAGCAAAGAAGGATGAGTAACGTCGTGATCGTTCACTGAAAAATAGTTTCATGACACTACACAAGAGAAGCCTGGATGTATCTGTGGGATAGTTTCAGAAACATGGTACCACAACCCGCTGCTCTCGATTGCCGCGGCAGAACCTGCTTCACGACCGAGACCCAGCTGTTGATTTCGAGGTTAGATCGAGTGAGGTCAAATGGGAAATTTTCAATCAACATTGTCGGCTTCGCGCCGCCCTCCTGCTTGTCTCAGGGCAAGCCTCTGCGGACGGGGCCGCAGCTTCTTCTGTTCAAGTTGTTTATCGTGAGTCGGCCTATCTGCCTTGCCAGTTTATCTCCTTGCCAACCTCGCCATTGTGGTTGTCAAGGTAAACATCTGGCATAAATTGACCCAACATGTTTTGCTTTGTTTTGCTTTTTATTGGCAAAGTTGAAATTGTTGAAGCATGCTCACCGGCAGACTGCTTATGAGGGTTGACACGTTCGCTCCGAGGATTCGCAGGATTTGATGGTGAGATACAGTTGTCGTTGACGCAGAGAGAGTCAGTCGTATCTATAGCGAGAGCCCACAACTTTTTACCGGCGTTCACCTTTCGAGCTAGATCATTGAGTCAGCGGGCTCACAAAGACTTTGATCCTCTGGACGGTCTGAACACGACAATCAGAACGACTCGTTTAGTGTGTTAGCGTGTCACAATAGGTGGGTGAGATACCCTTCATGGGAGCAACGTGAAACTATTACGACTGTGTAAATGCTGTTCTACGACCATAATAGTTCTACTGTAGTGCTCGTGGGCTCCGGCGAAGCGGTATCATGATAGAAGATCACAAAGTTTGCACACAGAAAGTTAATACACTAGATCTCAGCGCCATTGCTCCGTACAGCAAACCTAACCTTCGAATCGACCATCTCCCTTGGTGCAATGATTACCAGCCATCTCACTTGCACAGCTGTCCACGTCGGGACTGTTGTACCAGCATCTGGGAATTCCTCAGTCATGTCAGGACACACCTTATCAGCTAAGCATGTCATTAGTGCCTCGTCATTGATGTTGTAAGCAATTGACCTAGTTTCTAGCAATAGTTAGTAAACCGTGAGTGGTGGTCAGGTGAGGCGGGCACGACTTACAGCAAGCCCAAAGTCAAGTCACCGTGAATCTTTGCCTTTAGCTGAACCTCAACGTCTAAATTAAGATCAAGCCTCAGTCGCAGTTGTTCATTCTCTCCTGCATCATCCTTCTCCCCTTGGCCTCCTTTTTTTCCACCCTTCAACAGGCCGCCGAGGGCTTCCTGTGGTTTGCCGAGAACCTGACCCGCAGTGTCCTGGACAGTATCGGTCACGCCACTGACGGTCTCGCCCACTTCATCAACAGCACCGAGCGGACTTCCGCCGCCGCCGAGAAGGCCTCCGTCGTCGCCTTTCTCCTGGATTTGGGCTTGCTGCTTGTTCCTATTGCGTTGTCTTTGCCTCTTGGGTTTCTGTGATGATTCACTTCGGTAGGCGCTGTCGGTGTCGGAAGGGGGCTGAGATGATCCCCGGCCACGTCCTCGGCTCTGACTAGGCTTGCGGGATTGCGATCTGTTGTCCATGTTCTTCTGCGGTGTTGACTGGGGAGTATCTTCCTTTGCTTCACCGTTTTGCTGAGCTTTTTGTCCTAGCTTCTTCGGCTTTTTCTTCTCCTCAGTTTTCCTGCTAGAGGAGTTGAGACCAGCACTTCCTGCCGCAGAGGCGGATCCCGCAGCGTCAGCGTTGAGACCAAACTGTGACTCCTCGGTAGTCTTGGTGTCTTGGTCAGACATGGTGGAAACAATAAAAGATGAGGAGCGCGAAGGTCAATCAATACCGGTCGGAAGATAGCTTGATGTCAGTAGGAATAACGGTGTCGCAACGATCAAAAGATGCGGGCCACGTTAGAGTGTGGATGCCATGTGCCTCGACGTCAGAAGAGAATGCCAAAACAGGACTACGAACATTGGCTTCCTTACGACCACGCTCGATGTGGCGTGGGATGACGTTGATTGTTGCTGCTTTACTGTTTCAAAACAGGTTCTGCCCGTGGAGTGAAGTTGGATTGTACCGGCTTTTGTGCCTGCAACCATCCCACCCCGTGTATTTACAGGTCCGACAGCGGGGCATGCGCGAATAGGAAAATAAGGAGCAACGGAACTGACTTTCCAGTGGCTGGTAGTGAACCAGGATAAGAACAAGGAAAATCGTGCCAAAAAGTAGGTATAGACTTGGGAGACTTTGCAAGGACAAGGAATCGGGGAAGTTCCCGAGTTCTCAAATTCGATCGATCGCCCTGAATTTTTCTACACCGCATCACGGTGTTTAAAGTACGTATCCAAGGCAAAATCATGCAGCCTCAGTACGGAGCAGGCACAGTATCACATTTCAGCAACGCTAGTCTTGTGAAGCTCCCATAGTTGTATCACTACGACTCTTCGTGTGGCCACTGAACCTTCGAAAATTCACCAGCCACGGATCTGCAATATCCTAGCAGCTGCCAGGTGGCCGAGCTTCCAGGTTCGGGCAGGCACACGTTCAGGAACCTCAGCCATGATTGCGTCAGTGGAAAGTGACCGCCACAGCGCTGACCGGGGCAGCTGGGGCAGACTGCGCGAACGGTCTCCGCTCTCACGAAAATTACAAGGATCATGCCAAGTTCCACGCTTGTACTGAGGGCTACCCGCGATCGACAATCGACCATGTTCACACGCCTGCTCTTGCTGCTTTAGCAATCCGGCAAGGAGTAGTTCGCTAGCCACCATTGATCACGATGATGTCGTAGCTCGCATCGAGCATTTTGTGCCTCTGCCTTGTTCCCTCGAGCTGATTCCCCGAACCCTAGTAGATTTAAATTTCATCCCTATTACATATCCATTATAGGTCGCTGTGTTTAGAAGAGACAGAGAGAAGACTCGGGTGCAACTAAAATGGCAGACTCAGGCAGCACGCCTAGTAAATCAAAGTCGAGGCCATCGGCGCCGGAAAGAACAAATTCAGATCAGTCCGAAGACCAGGGGTACGGCTCCAGATCGCGGTCAGCTTCTCGACGTCGCAGGAGACAAAATCAACGTCAGCGAGCTCAGGCCCAAGGCAAAGCTCAAGCCGGCAATTCCAAGGCCAAGTCTATGGCGGCGGTGCAGGAGCAGGACGAGCCAGAGGAGCAGGAGGAAGAAGCTGATGAGTGGGTTCAACAAGGGTATGCGCCGAAGTCACAGTGGTTGAAGAACCCTGAACCACAAGATACCACCGAGACCCAGCCGTTCGACTACATAAAACCTGCGTCGCAGTCGATGATGGGACCAGTCACATACGCAAAAATGATGAGGGGCGAGATACCATGGCGCGGTCCACCACCACGGCAACCATACAACACGACCACGGGTTCCGACGCAAAAACCGATGGTCCTGATCCGATGGATCAGGATGGATTGAAGCTGAGATTGGAGCTGAATCTGGATATTGAGATTGAACTCAAAGCTCACATCCACGGTGATTTGACTTTGGCACTCTTGTGAGTCATTGCTGGAAACAGCCTGGTAACCATTGTAATGAATGCTAACTGACGCATTAGGGCATAATCAGTTCGTCCATGCTTGGATAAACAGTATCTTGAGATGAACGGGCTTGCCACAGTGGGCCGTTCATCGCTTCGCTCTTGTACTTTGAACGTGGTGGAGGGGAGCGGGCGTTTTTGGCAGTATCTCCAATGCAGCATTAGGACAGCTACTGTACGATTGTTCGGCTGATCCCGTTGTATCTGAAAACATTTCCTTTGCTTCGAAGCAGCATTTTCCTATTACATTTAGACGCATTCTGCGACGAGCACGTGATTCAATTCCCACCCCTAGGCTTTGCGTTGCACAATTCGATATTCTTGACTGCCAACACTATATGTACCGCGCATACCTCTCTAGACTCGTGCCGCGAACCTGGCGTTCTTCACGACTTGCGCCTGGAAGCAGTGTATGGCCTGTCACACTTGTCTCCCCACAACTCCCTCGCCGATGGGCTGGCAATCTAAGCAAATTATGCGGGCATTTGACCCAGAAGCCTCCGTATACCGTCGATGACACAATATATGCACTTTCAACAGCTCATGGCAGAGCTGCGATAGCAGTCATTCGAATAACAGGGTCCGCGTGCGTCTCCATTTACCATCAGTTGTGTCCGGGTAGACCACTACCTAAGCCACGGACTGCAACCCTTCGAACGCTCCACCATCCGAAAGATCCAGCTATAACGCTCGACGCCGGCGCCTTGTTGCTTTCCTTCCCTGCGTCAAATTCAGTCACCGGTGAAGATGTTCTCGAATTACATACGCACGGCGGGCCTGCGATAATTCGCAGTGTTCTCGATGCGATTTCTCAGTGCTCGGGAGAAGCAACAGCAAATACCACGATCAGGCCAGCAGAAGCAGGAGAATTCACAAAGCGCGCCTTCTATCATGGCCGCATGGACTTTACAGAGGTTGAAGCTTTGGGAGAAGCGCTCGCTGCAGAAACCGAGCAACAGCGAAGACTGGCCATCAGTGGAGCTTCTGCTGGATTGACACAACGATACGAGCACTGGAGAAGCTCACTGCTCTATGCCAGGGGTGAACTCGAAGCCCTGATTGACTTTTCCGAAGACCAACACTTTGACGAAAGCCCATCTGAGTTCATGTCGAGCATTTCGTCGCAAGTCCTCGAGCTGAAGAAACAGCTCGAGCTTCACATTCTGAACGCGAGCAGAGGGGAGCTTTTAAGGAGCGGAATTAACGTCTCCCTCCTTGGATCCCCCAACGCTGGCAAAAGCTCGTTACTAAACAGAATTGTGGGTCGAGAGGCAGCAATCGTGTCGGCTGAGGAAGGCACAACAAGAGATATCGTTGACGTCAGCATCGACTTGAAAGGTTGGCTTGTCAGGCTCGGCGATACGGCTGGACTGAGAGTTGGTCTGATTGGCTGCTCTTCAGATCAACCACCTCTCCATGCCCATAACTTGCTCAAATCCGGGATAGGGCATGTAGAACGCGAAGGCATGCGACGAGCCCGAGAGCGCGCTATGCAATCAGATCTCATCATCGTTTTAATTGCTTTACGATTGAATGATGAAGGGGCTGTTGAACTTGTCTTCAATGATGAATTGATTGCAGCCGTAAGGGAGTGTCGTGATGCGAGGAAAGATCTTGTTTTTGTCATCAACAAGACGGACCTTCTCCATTACCAAACAACGTTTCACAAAGTATCCATATCGAGGTTGCTCTCTAAGCTCGTCGAGTCCTTCCCCGAAATTGATCCTAACGACGTATTCTGTGTCTCCTGCAAGAACGCGGACTCAACAGAAATTGACGAAACAGATCCTGGAGGATTGCAAACCTTTATAGACGGTCTAACGAAGAAGTTTGGTCTCATGACAGCAGCAGCGAGTATGACAACGGGCTCAGATACACATGTTACGCCCTCGATAAGTGCTGCTGAGGCTCAGAGTTACTGGTCTGCCAGCCTCAGCGTCACGCATCGCCAAAGCCAATATCTGCAGGAATGCCTCATACATCTGCACAATTTCCTCGATATCAGCTCTCCGGGTCTGTTGATAAGAGGACTTGTAGATGCGGAATCATTATCTACCAATGGCCTAGGCACGGGCTACCATGAGGCTTCTGGCAAGCCTGAACCACGTTCGTCGACAGCAGACACTTGCTCCAACATTGTATACCACGAGGGTAACGAAGACGTTGACGCGAAGCTCTCCAACATAGTTCAGAATTCGGGTCACAGACCCCCGTTCGAACCATTCGAACCTATCGAACCTCATGCGAAACTTACCGAAGACCTGGCAAGTGTTACTGGTTCTGATTTTGACGCTATTTGCAGTGATACCATCGATATTGTTGCAGCCGCCGAGCACCTCCGCAATGCGGCCGATTGCCTGTCCAGACTGACAGGAAGAGGTGATGGTGTGAACTCCGGGGCAGATGTTGAGGATGTTCTCGGCGTGGTTTTCGAAAAGTAAGTGACCTCTAATTTGAGCAGAAATGTGTTCCCTATCCCGCCTGCCATTCGCACGGTAATTCTCCCTTTTGAACCCTTGATTACGCCTTGCGCCGAAACTGGATGCTTGGTCTTCGCTCCATTTTAGGGATCATTGAAACAGCTGGTTTTATGCGTCCTCATCCGATGTGTGAAACACCAAAGTATATCGACATGCACAGTTCCTCATTCAGACACTACCAGAACTGATCTCCGCCTGCGTTGATGTGCATACGCTCCTGCACGAGCCTGCATGTTGACTTGTCGATCAAATATTGTGTCTCGCAGATCACCTTAGTCAGACTCTTCTCGAATCGGACACCAAATACGGAACGAGTTTAATTTTGGGACCGAATTCCGCATCAGTGCTAGTGCTTTGTCGACCTGATGCGGCTACTATTCAAGGACCGAATTGCATTAGCGGCGTTTTCGTAAGGCTTGCCCTACGCAACTACAACGATCGAAGAGCGATCTGCATCAGGAAGCAAATTTGAGCTTGCATGAAGTGCGCTCTGCCAGAACTGTCCTTTCCACATTCGTCGCCACGTTCGGTTGCTATCCTTACATGTGCTCAAACGCTAGACGCGTCTAGCTTTTAGCTGTTTTCAGAACCAAGTCGATGCGTGAGGCGCGCTAAGTTTTCATCGGATCACGTTGGCAAGCCTGAAGACTCCCGACGCAAGATGCATGAATCGTTCGCCGTGACGCTTGGCTTTAAATCAACAACACAATGCGGTTAATCACATACGTCAAGAATATGTTCGCAAGCATATACCACAACCTACCTGGTCAGGATGCCTTACAGACCGGAATTCCGTATGGACGTCTACGTGACAGCAACAATTTTGTCTTTGCCGAGCGCCTTGCCGCCTCTGCCGTGGACAGACGAAAGGAGCATAGTTTTTCATTACAGTCTTTTCAGGCGTCCTCGCCATGGGCTTGTCCTCGAGGGGGATGAGTGCTTTTACAGAGCTTCGATGTTCCCCTTCCCTTCGCTGCATTTCAACTCAATATGTGTGCAAGGATATGCGCTGACATTTGAGTTCGTATAGGTTCTGTGTCGGGAAATAGCTGACGTTCTCTTGCGCCCGAGCACCAGGCATAACTAGCAAGGCTCACAATGTGTCATGAATGAGGAGGCAGGAGAAAATAGTGTGAGGACTTTGTAAAAAAAGAGAAACTTGCATTGACCAGAAAAACTAGCTGTATCCCTTCCCTTTTTTCGCCCAATCGTCAAACTCCTCTAAAATTACCCTGGGTTTCGTAGTTGATGTCAATCTTGTTCTATCTCTATGTGATGGTCTATTTCTATTGTCTATCGTCATTAGTTCTGGCCAAAGTCTGTTTTTGTTGGTACATAGTAGTAATCAAAACGAATGTAGAGGCCCTCAAGGCACTTGATGATAATCCGCAGTCCTGGCCTGCCCCGCCCCGATTTGCTGCCGCGCTTGGCTTTGATATTGTTACAGAAAAGTGTCCGTCTGTTGATACAAAAAGAATTATTGAGAGCCCCTTCCAGATTCTGGCATCTCTTGTCGCTGACATAGCCTGTTGCTTCCCAGAAAAACGAGCGTATAAGTAGTAGTAAAATTGCTGCAGCAGTAGTAGTAGTAGTACATGATTAGCCTCCAAGGCTTTTCTCCGAATTGATTCAGACCCAAGCTTGCTCGGTCTGGTATATGTTGGTACACATTATGGATTGCATTGGGCCCTTTTTTTTGGATCTCCGCTCTGTTGCAGGATGATGGGGAAAAAATTGTTGGTACAGATGAAAATGATCGGCTGGGGACTCCCGTCCAACGGTCCAAGTAGAGTCCGAGAATATTAGATGATAAGGCACTGTAAAAAGAGCGTCGTTGAGTGAGAAAAATCCAGATGCTGAAGAAACTTGAAACAAACGAAAAAATTCCATGTCGTCGCGTTGCTGTAGTGCTAAAATGATGTTAAAAAATGATGCCGCAAGATGAAACGCCGCCGCTTGCTATGCTATGCTTTGAACAAAGGGAGGGGAAAGTCGTTGCTGGCAACGACTTGAGTTGCAGGTTGTGGATGAGCGCGGCTGCCAAAGGGGGTTGCTTAGTTGTATCCGCCACGGCCAGAGTCGTCTCCGCTAGCCTGGGTGAAGGCGGCGGCGGCGTCGACGGGGGCATTGTATCCACCACGTCCGGCGTCAATGGGTTGGTTGTATCCGCCTCGGCCGGCGTCGATGGTGCTGTTATAGCCGCCTCGTCCCATGGCCATTGTTGTTGTAGTAGTGGTGGTTGTTGTAGTTGTTGTTGTTGTTGTTGATATTGCTTTGGCAATTGCTCTCTGAGGTTGACAAGTGGGTGTGGTGTGGTGTGTTGATTTGGGAAAGACGCTTTTGTCAGTTCTTTTCTTTCTAGCGAGAGATAAAGAAGAAGTCGAGAGACAAAATGAAATAAGGGACAGGCAAAGAAATAAGGCAGCTAAGGGAAATGGGGTCGACTCTTTTCGGGGGGCTAGAGTCGTTTTTAGACAAAGGAAATGGTGTTGTTGACGATAGATATAGGAAAAAATGAGGAATCCCAGACTGTTCCCGAAACAGGGTAGCTATATATGTGTCAATCGGAACTTCGAGTTCAGACAGAGCACAAGGAAAAGTGGGTGCAAGGTTGTCTGTGCGCTGATTTCGGGTTTAAGAAATCCGTAATCTTGATATTGATCGATTTTGTTTGTCTTAGTCGCTGTGGTGTCGTTCGGTAATGAAACAAATCTGAGCACTGCTGAGATGGACGATAGTAAGGAAAAACAGTAAATGTCTTGAAACGGTTTGTATTGTGTTAGTCTGTGTGATGGGAGGGAAACATGGCTTGAGACAAGGCCTAGGACGAGGTTCTATATACAAAGCCCACGAGGTGTTTAGAGCGCAAGAGATGAGGCAATGCAGAGCACAAGACGGTTCCATCCTGCCATTGGCGAAGTTGAAGGGAGAATTCTTAGGTAGCACGAAGGTAACTGGTCAATTTTTGGTAGTGGGACTCTTTTCGCGGATTGCTCACTGCATTTGCTGACTAGTTCCAACGGCGTCTTGGGGAGCTGGAAAACTATTTTGGGGTCCGTTGACTAGAAGGCAGCCATGTCAGCCGATTGGACTACATCGTCGATTGCGGAAATGGTAGGAAAAACGTGGGCAGAAGTCGGGCTGTGGTGATTTTGCCGGTTAGTCAGGCGACCGAACCGGAAGACGGTGGGGTTTCTAGCGAGACTTGCCATGACGTGGACAATGGATTGCCCAGAAGGAAGCTAGACGTAATAACTCGGCAGATGTGGGAATAGCTTAGCTACTAGAGGCAGCAGTAATTTTCTTATTGGCTTGATCTTTGGTGCTAACCAAACATTTATCATGGCTGCAGCCAAAAAGACCACTTTGAGACTAGTACGACCGAAAACAGATTAGACGCAACAGACTCAGTCATCAAGTGGGAGGCGCAGTTCCAAATCGAGTCATTCACGGACTCTGGATAGTAGGTATGACAGACGTATCTTGCGACCAACCACACCGCTGCCATGCACATCCGAAATAACTGCCCACCACGTCAATAATCCAAGATCCCCTAAAAGGTACTCGATACGTGTTTCAGATCGTCCCGATATGGGTGTGGGTACCTATTGGCTAAATGATATACGCGTTAATAAGTGGACTTGCGCAAACCTCACTTTGGCGAGGCCTGAATTCTTCCAGGAAAAGAAACAATGACACCGACTACTGCTTTCTGACAACTTTGCTCGAAACTGCATGAGATTTGACTTAGCAGGTGAGGCATCACAATTCTGCACGTTAGACAAGCTGTGCAATCGACGTAAGTTAAACGTTCGGAACGTATCGCTGCGCCCCACAAAAAGTCACAATTGTCCGCTAGTCGGAGCGGATTATCTTTGGCCCCGTACAAATTCTCCCCCGGGATAGGTCTGTTGCAAAAATGCCCTGCATCACAAAATGTGATTTTCCTCATTTATTTCTTCAAAGCCACGTGGTCGCTAGCTTAGATGATCTGTTAGCATGGGTAAATCTCACCACGTGGCCGTGGAGTCATCTAGCTCTCCACCACAGCGCAAGAAAGTGCCTTTCATCCTGGTGTACTTTGTCTTCTCACACTGCCACAATTTTCCACAGATTCGCACTGCTGCAATGCTTCTACATCAAATCCCTCAACACGACCTTTGACGAAATGCTGACAGAAGGGAGGGGTAATCAAAAATTGCCTCACGCTGCAGAGATCAAGGTGTTACCAAGCTTCTATGGCGTCAGAATGGATTCAGGCCTTCATCTTGCTGCATTTGTCCGTAGTCGATTACGTAGAGAACATGATATTGGATTCCAATGAGCTGAGTTCTTGAAGTAGCGCGCCGGAATTTCAAATTTTTCCAAAAGTGAATGTGTCCTTAGGCACAGTGAGTTGATGCTTGGCATACTACATGTGCATTGGTGTGGATCTGGGATGGCGCAGGGCGGATGCCAAGCTGCAAGACTGCGATCGGACGTGACATCGGCTGAGTCCGTATAACGTCGCATGTAAGGAAGGCGCTAGTCTTATCAAAGAGATTCGAAAAGAGGATGACGGTCGAGAAGGATTTCGACGTTCTAGTGTTCAGTGCGACCGAATCAATCTTCAATGACGTCTGTCTCTCGGTCTGGACGGCATCATCCTACATGGAGCAGATACAGCATTCACATGGCCGATTCGAATGGAGGCACCACATGAAGACGGGCGTTCCATCATCATTTTCAAAGCTCTGACAAGTTACGAGATACTTGACCAAGACCTAGCACCGGATCATCTCGCTCAAGTCTACGATTTCTTGTTCAGAACCCTTAGATCGAACACGAAAGTATCCGCCAACAATGCGTCTTTCTATCCCCATTGTGCGTCGCGTACAGGATATACCATACGGCATTCGGGGAAACCTGGACCCTTACGTAAGCTCACACAGCCAAAGATGAAAGATCATTCTTGCCCTCTTCTATCGTTGGGCTCTGTAATTGCTTTCGGCTATGTTATACTTACATCGACGTGGTACTTATTTCCGAAATCTTGGTGCTACACGAGTTTGGTTACGCGAAGATTATAGCCTAGCGCTCACGGGATTTAATCCGATTTATACATGCTAGTCTTCCGGCTTCAGTGCTCGACAATCATGCTTTCACAAGGCATGAACGGCGTGCTTTAGAACGCGTATGGTCGGTATCCGCAGATGAGGCCGGAGAGCGCAGGGTTTGTCCGCGAGACCAAGACGTGATATGCGATGGAGATTTTCAACTGGAGGACATGGGGTCGTGGGTTTCGCACAGTGGCGTACAGCATGACCTGTTTGTATGGGCTTCGTTGGCTTTCAGACTCATGACCGATGCTTTTTCGAAAGAGCCTGAAGGTTTAGAACTAACCATCCGCGCTGTCAATACGGCTCGAGATGCCGATTAGGAATAGGGACATCCGGGATCAGGGACAGGAACACCATCGAGGGTATCTCTAGAAATAACTAAATACGTAATGTGCAAGATGAAAACGCGCTGAGAGATATCGGACCTGATCGTTTAGGCGTAATTCTGGTTTGTGCATGGAGAGGCCAATGTGGATAAGATCAAGGTTGATGTATACAACGCGATCCATTCTGCGAATCTGAGTCAGTCTCGAAGGTGAGGACGAAATTGTGCTGGCAAACGGTAGGAGATGGGAAGATGTCTTGAGAACCGTGGATCGAGGAATGTCGCGAAGTGCCAGCGGACGGTGGACGAGATAGGCGAGAGAGTGGTGTTGATTAGGTCAGCAGACACTGGGACGGTGAAGAAGCTGGTCACATGCCACGAACAAATCACCGAGGCTCATCTTCTGCATCGTTAGGCTGAGCAAAAAGCCCACAAGGCTGTACGAAGTAGTCGGAGTGGACTCACTCTCCAGGGTAATATTCAGGAATGATCCCTGCTCGAAACAGACGAACGACATTGCGCATACATTGCTACAGCCTGTAGTTCGCCGCATTTTACGAAAGCTGCACTATGCACGTTAATTTATCCCGTTGCGCGCAAGAAGCCATGTATAGTGCAACTTCATATAAGTTAAAAGATGCAACTGAGACCACGTAGCGATCGATGGTCTCGAAGGCAAAAGGCAAGACGGTGAATTGATTCTAGCTGAAGCACGACTCGGTTTAGGCAAAGTGTCACCGACTGAGCCCGTGAGGACAGAATGTTGTCGAGCGAAGCGGGGGCGCTACTGCTATGATTGGTCCTCCAATGGACCTTTTGCCACCCAGGTGCAACCCGTGGCACCAGAGCCGCCAAGGGAGCTTCGCCACTCAGACGCGGTTGATCCCGTCCTACGATTGGGCGGCCGGGGCTCGTCCCAGACCCGCCGAGCCGGTCCACAAACACTCGAGTCCCACCTTTGGGTGTACAAATTGAAGGTCTGTCAGCCTTTCCGTCCAAAGTTCTTTTTCAATCTGCTCCGCAAGTTCCTGTGTGTCAGTCTGCCAACGTGAAATCGCCCAAACAACCTCACTGTCGCCCAAATCACTCATTCCTTCAGGTGCAACCTCTTCTCAGAGAGGGAATTGCGAATCATGAGTGGACCAAATATGCAAAACGGCTACAGCTATCCCTTTCGCCATGGCAACCTCCCTACTCCTGAACCCAGCGTGAAGAATTCACCGGCTCCGGCCGCAGCCTTACCACGTCCCTTCTACCCAAGTAGCCAGCACTCCGTACAGTCACCCAATCTCGAAAATGGCCAAGTAGCACTGTACCACCAGGGGAACACGTTCGCCTCGCCTGAGCCCCTTCCGGCGTCGCCATATCCGACGCCCCTCTCCCAAACACAATCACAGCCAAATTCTCAATACAGTGGATCTCAATTCGACCAAGAAGCTGCCGACAGGGCAGACTACGAAGAATACCAACAATGGAAGCAGATGAAAGCACGCCAAAGCCAGAGGCGGCCCCAACCGATGCCACCTAACTACATGCCACGCAACCCCCAGTCCGTGCCGCCGCGAGCTTTCCATCAAGACTCGGGATACGGCTCTGGCACATTCGAAGAGCCGGGCCAGTTCTTCGGCCTGCCGGGCCAGCAAACCCAGGCATACGCCGCAAAGCCCGGCCATTCGTACGGCACGGTGACCGCCACGGGTAATGCCCGAGTCGTCAGAGGTAACGTGTCCGACTCGACTCGGCCAAACATGCAAATGCGGAATAATACCTACCAGCAGGGCTTCGTCTCGGACCAGGCAAAGATGATTGAAGGCAACATCAGCAGTGAAGATATGAAAGGCTTCTGGGCAAACTGAACATGATCCTGCAGGACACATTGAATTGTGTTGCATTTCGAGAGGCCCCAGGAAAAAAGTACCTCTTCGTTGGAGGCAGAGCCCGACGGCTAGACGATTGATGATAATGAACTTGAAACGAGCAGCAAGCCGTTACGGAGTGTGAACTTTTGGAGATACCCCCCTATTTTATTTAATTTTTTTGGATATGTTTGATCAGGAACTTTTGGAAAGTCGGGGGACGGCGGGCCAGCCTGATGTGTATTTAGCAGGCGATGGTCAAAAATACTGCACCGCAACCTAAGCTAGAGTGAGCTCTATGCAATAGAGTCGTACGACAGCTACATAGGCGGGGACAATAATTTGATGACCTTGCAAGTCCACCCCTTTTCTTGGTTGTCAAGTCATGTTCTCTGCAGTGTCTACTTGGCTCGGCTGTCAAACAAAACAGCCCACACATGCTATGTACATCTCTCTTACCATCCAAGAGGAGGTTTTTCCACAGCCTCTGGGCGTCATCGTCTAGATTTGTGTTGTCCAGGCCGCGCCTGCGACGTGCTGCTGCTGCTGCTGCCACTACGGAAGTCGGACACCTCTGATTGCAGCGATTGATGTTGGCTGGTTAGCTTCGTGTAGATGAAGCACTGATCCCTGCGCCTGCACGCATAAATTCACGGGTCATCAAGATCGGTTTCTTGGTTGATCGTACTATATGATTGACACAGGGAAGGAAAGGTTTCGTGCGACGTGTACAAGCGTTCTAATCACGGTGCGAAGTGGACGATTTGTCAATCGAGTTTACCTCGTCGGTTTGATTTATCTGGATGTGCAGCGTCAGGTTGACTATGATGTCCCTGAAGCGGCGAGGAGACGCTTGCGAGGGTCTGAAGCCATTGCGCATCGACACAACCAGATTAATCTGTGGAAGTTACTGGTTTGGCACCTTTATTTTACCGGTACTTTTTGTATTTAGATCGGATCCTCCTCGGCGGAAGTATTATCGCCCGAAGACCACGACAAGGAAGTGAGGCTTAGTGCCGGTAAAAGACTTCGTGCCCAGGTAGTCAACACAAGGCAATCTTGACTTAAAGATGCTAGACTTAGGGAAGCAAGATTCACTTTGCCGTAAAGCTCGGAACTATCGTTAGGAACCTGGGTTGATCCAAAAAGGTCGAAGGAAACAGTTTTAAGCTGCCGAGGACAATACGCCCAGCAAGCCAAATCCACGTCGTTTCAGCCGTGAAGTTATTCTTTACAAGCCTCACGAAGCCTCCATGAGCCTTCATAGGATCTGCATCCAAAAGGTTCACGAAACAAAAGGCCGCGTGGAGCAGAACATATTTGAGCATCTCTTTTCCTGCGTCAACTTTTTCGTCTCCATCATCTCTGCTGATACGACTTGCTTTGTGATTTTGTGGCAGGAGAACCGGAGGCCGGTGGGCATCCCTAGTGATCTCAACGCCAGCTCGCCAGCTCGCCAGCTCGAATCTCCCCTTGATTGCAAAACAATGCCCCACTCTTCGCTCACGCGCTCACTCTGCTCCTGTTTCTAGCCATCATTTCTTGTCGGTCGAGCACTCTCACGCTGTTGATGCTTCATAGCTTTGCGGTCACCGCTAAGGCTCAGGGGCCTCAGGCCGGACGTCAGTGGCTACGCCTGCGCCACATTTAAGGGGCCCACCGGTAAGGCGTATCTCTGCTGCCGTTCACCAGCAAGTGCATACTCTAGAGTGTCTAGATCATGATGCTATCGCTTCTCGGCGACTCTGCCTGGAGCTGCTGGATAGTCGCCACGTCAGACGAGAATGTGTTTGAGGCGCAGTCTTCCTCGATCTAGTTGTTGACGTCGACTGCTTCCTCCTCGCTTTGCTTTCTTTCCTGTGCATATATCCTTTTTGAAACACTGACTTGAATAACAGCAGCAGTAACATACAGGGCAATGTGGCCAACGAGATTGACTGGACTTAGCTAGCTATCACCAGCAAATTTAGACACATATTAGCAAACTCGAAGTTGTTCCTTCCACCTCCGGATTGCTTCAGTATACATTAGAATTAACATGCCATTCCCGAAGCACAACAAGGTCCCATTGACTGGCAGCAACTCAGTCAACCCACATTCAGGCGAGATGACACCTCCCCTCTCCCGAGCAACGACAACAACGAACATGAATAACACCGACTCGACCTCGGCCCCGCTCAGTTCAACCCTACCAATCCACTCGACCTCCACCTTCCCAGCATCGGTTCAAGAAGAGGGCCATGAAGCCGAAGACGAAGACGACCGCGCCGTCACCGTATACGATTCTCGACGCCAGACCCTCATGCTCGAAGAAGAGCAGGACCAGCAGCAGCGGACCCTCGCCGCTACTGTACGCGCCTATCCGCAGCCGACAAGACGGCAATACGAGGCTCAGCCTCACGCCGGCTTCGTAGCCCGACCACCACCTCAGCCTGCGACTTCCCACGCTGCTCCCTCATTCGCAGGCCAGCCGACGTGGGCCGATCTCCTCGCAGCCTCGGGCCGCCGCAAGGGCCACACGTACGGTGCTGTTACGATCGAGGGCAACGGCAGTGTGCTGGAGGGAAACACCTATGACGACCCGCGGGCACTGGTGCTCATGGCGGATCACAACTACGGCGGAAAAGTGACGATTGTGAAGGGGGGCAGAGCTCGCCTGCTACGCGGAGACCAGACAACGGCCGCCGCGATGCAGTTCATGAACAGTAGAACTGCTGGGACTGTAGCACCGCTGACCGGTATCCGAGGTCGACAGCCGCCACGGACGACGGCCGCCGCCGCGGTGCAGGAAGCGGACGACTACTCCGAAGAGGAGGATGATGATTTTAGCTGACATGGGCTGACAAGGCAAACAGTCCTTTGGCATGTCAACCATGTCAGCCATGTCGTTCCATGGCATTCGGCGATGGCGTTCAGGATCCTGTTACTGCCTTGGCGTTCACTGGCATATAGAATTACGACTTGGTGTTGGTCGTGGTGGGCATTTTGCTTTTTGAGAAAAGTGTGTCGGGGTAGAGTTGGGGCGACTGCTGCGCCGTCTAAAAGTTTGTATAACCGCTCAAGTAGTGTGGAGTATATCTCAGCAATCACATACATTTCAAACCGAAGCAAAAGTCGTAATATATTGATCTATTATGTGAAGCGCTATGCAAACTCGTAATTCGCTGCAAGGAAAACCAACCTTTCTTCCTGCCCCCTTTCTACCACTACTTCGCTCCAGCCCTCGCCGCGTCAGCCTCGAGGTCCCTCCGAGCTTGTTTCTCCCTCTCAACTAGCTCGCTTCTCACACGTCGCTGCCCTCTCCACTTCATTCCCCAGATGAGGTTAACCCACACCATCGGGCTCGTCACCAACAACACCAGACTCAAAAACGTAAATGTCCACCCGCGCCCCATGGCATCGATCATCGGGATGACCACGGCCGTCGCCCCCGCGCCCAACAAGCAGCGTACCAGATTATTCGCGGCCGTGGCCGTTGCGGGATGTGCCGGGTAAAAGTCGACAAGCAGAGTGCTCGTGACGTTGAAGGCGCTGGTCATGCTGAAGCTGGCGAAGAACAGGATCACCAGCAGCGCGGCGAGGGGTCCGTCGGTGTCGAGGATCCAGCCCCAGACCAGGATCAGGGCGCAGGAAATATAGATGGCCGGCAACGCCATTTCGAGACGGGCGCGCTCGATGGGGAAGTCGCGAAGATCCATGTCTCGTCCTCGGCGCACTCGGACGCCTTGCTTCTTGCACCAGCGTGCAAAGTTGCGGTCGAGGAGTTGGCCGTTGACGAGACAGGCGAGCATCGATCCGAAGCCAAAGGGGATAAAGCAGAGACCGATCTGGAGATCGTTGAAGTGGAATGAGGCCGCGAATTGCGAAGGGATGGTGGCGGTGATGTCGTAGAATGCGGCGAAGAGCAATGCGTTGTAGAACAGGACAAGAGCAATTTGTTTGTCGAGGATGATCTTGAGGCTTGCCAATGGGTTGGGAAAGCCGATTTTCCTATTTGGAAGAGGTGCGCATGTTTCGTCGTCCTCGTGTGATCGATCTGCTGACAGCTGCTCCTGTCGCTGAGCTTTGCGAATTGCAAGGTAATTCATCAGACTCATGTTCCAGCCCCTTGGCGGGATTGAGCCGTTCCCGACAGTGCTTCTGGCTGTCTCAGGAAAGAATATCAAAAAGACGGCGAGGAAAGCGCCGGCAAAGATGACCAGAAACCAAAATATCGATCGCCATCCGAGGAATTGACCCAGGATGCCACCTAAAACAGGGCCGATGGCAGGGCCGAGCAGCGACCCGGCTAGAGTGAATCCCATGTACGATCCTCGTTCGGCAGGCGTGCTTACGTCCGCCACAACAGCGCTCGCCATTGCGATCGTGGCACTGCTCCCGCTGCTCTGGACGCAGCGCAACACCATCAAGGCAGCGTAGCTATCTTGCAGCGCCAAGCCGATATTGGCGGCAATGTAGATGGCGAAGCAAAGCATGTATGCCGGCCGTCGACCCATGCTATCGGCAAGTGCCCCGATAAAGGCAGGTGCAAGTCCCTGAAATATCATGTACGAGGTCAACGTCAGGTTGATGAGCGACGGAGACACATGGAGAGCTTCTGCAAGCGGATTGAGCGCTGGCAAGTAGATGTTTGCAGACACAGGACTAAAGAAGCCAGCCCAGGAGGCCATGAAGACTATGAACCGTTTCTGGCTCGGTGTGAATATCGAAAAAGGAGGGCCATTGCTCGCTGTTGTGGTCGTGAGTTGAAGAACAGCCAGTTGCGCAGGTTTCTCTGGCCCATCCCGTGCTGTGGGAATATCGGCAACTTCATTGTGATGTTCTTGTGTGATTGTTGATGTTACTGGCGCTGTTACGATATCTGTTTCTGCATCTAAAGGTGATCTTGGTGTCTCCCTGGATTCCAGTGTAGCGCTTGGCATGTCATTCGGGGGTACTGTACTTTCACCACTCATGTTGTTTCGTCTTCAATCTTGCAAAGAGGGACAAACCATCCTAGGCGGAGGTCCAAGTAATTCAAGAGAGTGTCAATGTTAGCATGATAGAACCATAATGAAAGATGAAAAATATACAGAAGCTGCGAAACACGACAGTGGAAGTGTAGAATTTATTTGACATCGTGCCGGAAACAGCCGTCAAGATGTGTTATCTCCTTGTTGGCATGTTGAACATAGTAACATTGGGAAAGCAAAAAGGGCATCTGTATCGAGGTCATCAATGTGCTTTTGGTAATTGGTCGCATACAGCATCCACAAGGTGCGCCAGTTACATTAGAAGTTCGATACCGGAAGCTTGATTCCCAATCTTAAACGCTGAAAGACGGCTTGTCATAGTTCCCAACTCGAAAATTTCCAAGCGAGAGACAGGACGCTTTGTGCCGGGTTAACCGCTACTTCGATCATTGCAATGAGGAGGTGACGTTCAGGTACCGCAACTCCGATCATCGCTGTGCAAGGGCCGGTCGCGGCCCGATAAAGGGTGGTCTGATCAGAGCCCATTGAACTTCGCGTGATCTGGGACATTTCCTCGCTAAAAGCAAATAGGTTGCTAAATACCTTCACAATTCATGAAGTTGTTTCTTTGGTTTAATGAAGTCCAAATTTCGTGAAGATCTGTCGAAAATGTATACTGAATCTGGACTGGGATCCGGTCCAAGTTTTCGTAAATCTATACTCATTTTAGCCAGGCGCTAGAGAGCTATCTCTGCAGTAGTAGACAGGATGCTTAACATACAGTAATGTCACTTTTTGATCCCGGAAATCTCCAGATACAGAGCATAGCAGAATAGAGTTCAAGAGACTAATTTAGGTGAAATTGCGGAAAACTGTAGGGAAACTTGGAACAGTCAAAAGGCGCGCGGACGACATGAAACACTTGGCTGTCTCGACAATAAAGCTGTTAGTTTCTTCAACACCCGCCAATATGCCACCTACTTGGCCATCCGTCCGGTGCTTAACTCTAACATGGCAGCAAGTGCTCTCCGACAATCGACCAGGTTTCTCTCGACCGGCAAGGACGTCAGAATCGTAACGGCAGGATTCGCTGGAGGGCAGGCCAAGTCAGGAGTTGAACTGGGTCCTGAGGTGGTGCTGAACTCAGGACTTGTGTCTCAGATCTGCAGACTGGGCTACCGTGTGGATGTCCAGAATGCGATACAAGATCCGACAAAGGCCAAGGCTTTTGAATCTGCAGGTTCGCGACAAGTTCTCAATAACGCAGAAAAAGTTGCAGTGGCGACTAAAGAGATATCAAGGCAGGTTCGTGAAAGTCTGCAGGCTGGGAAGATACCCTTGACGCTAGGAGGCGATCATTCCATTGCGATTGGCACGTTGACAGGGTCTGCAGCAGCAACTCGCCAGAAGCTCGGTCACGAAGCTGAGACGGCTGTCATCTATGTAGATGCTCACGCAGACATAAACACGCCTGAGAGCTCACCGTCGGGAAACATTCATGGAATGGCGTTGGCGTTTGCCTCTGGTCTTGCGAGTTCCGAGGTCTTTGACTGGATCAGCGATAAGCATCGAATCAATCTATCGAAAGTGATCTATGTTGGGCTTCGGGATGTTGACGATGCCGAATGGCAGACAATTCGACATCACAGCATCAAGGCGTTCAGTATGCAAGATATCAAGCAGAAGGGGATTCAGGCTATCGTCGATGAGGCCATGCAACACGTTGGATGCGACTCTGCTATTCACCTCAGTCTCGACATCGATGGTCTGGACCCGGAATGTGCACCGAGTACAGGATTTCCAGTAGACGGAGGACTCTCGCTGGAGGATGCCTGTTATGTGACACGGAGAGTGCAGGAAAGCGGGCAGCTGGCGGCTCTTGACTTGGTGGAAATCAATCCGCAGATCAGCCCGGAGGGAACTGAGCAGACTGTTCGTGCAGGTATTGCAATGGTTCTGTCCGCACTGGGGGAGGTTGATACATAGCAGGAGTTCTCCTCTTGGTAGCGGACAAGCACACTGTCCTGTCCAAGGCTTTTGTCCGGGATTAATACATCACCAAAGCCCTGGAAATGGGCCAATGTTTCCCACTGTGAAGATGTAATGTATGCATTTGTTTGTCATCAAGATGAAAAGACAGAAACGCAGCTATTATACCCCCACTGCAATCGCGCCTTCCACACCACACGCGTCTGCACCCACTAAAGACGCGTCGAGATTTTTAACGTAATAACGTCACCCCCGCGTGTTGCTCACATCTTGCTCTAGCCTTTCTCGTCATCTCTCGTCGAGCAATGCATTTGGATGCCTGATGAACATGCAAGCACAAAGCACTCCGGCCGAAATATTCCTGGACGTGACCGCACCCATCTAACAGAAAGAGCGAAAGGAGTACAGACCGCAGGCACATGCCACTATCCAGACCAGGTCCAAGTTGCGGCGACGGAACATCTGGGCCATAGCAAAGATGGACATGATGTGCGTAGGTTTCGGCATCGACAAGTACAGGATGAGAAACAGGGACATGAAGTGAACACTTCTTCTTCTCCGTCGAACCCGAGTGGTCCTTCCTCCTCGACGGACCTAGAACCGTTTGCGAGCAGCCCGCCGTTAATTATCTACCCTGCCTACACTCACGGAGCCTCTGCAACCTATTTCAGATGGGTCAACCTCACTGCCCACGACATTCACCATGTTCTCACTCAGCGAAACGAGTTCACGCATAGTTGGCTATCGATTGGGCACCCATACCGCCGAGATGTTCCTCAACTCGTTTTCTATCACAACCATCCAATCCAATTCGTGCAGATTGTTGGAGTGGTCGTGAGCTTCGAAGAGTGGTTTGAACATTTCTGGCTCTTCACGATGGACGACAGCAGTGGCTTAACGATAGATGTAGTTTGTCGCAAACCTGACAGGCAGAATCAAGATCACAAGCCGCAAGTGAATTTCGCAAGTGGTGAGGAACATACAGAGAATAACAAGGAAGAGGAGCAGGAGGTGGCCAAACTTTCCGAGCAAGTCGCTGGACACGTGGAGATTGGCAGAGTGCTGCAGGTCAAAGGAACTATCACCTTGTTTCAGCGCAACAAGGCAATCGACCACTCCAATCACCTCCATAGACAGACTGCGAGGTGCGAGCCAGCCGTTCGCCAAATCTCGCTCGCTCGACTTGCCGTTGTCCACGACACGAACCAAGAGCTGGCTCTGATAGCAGCACGAACCCGATTCAAGCGGGATGTGCTTAGCAAACCGTGGAAGCTAAGCCAAGCAGAGCAAGAAAAATTGCATCGAAGGGCACTCGGGGAGGTGGAGGTTGAGAAGAAACGAGTGCGGCGACACGCGGAGAAGAGGAGGAGACTTGACCACGAAGAGCAGAGAGATGCGGAAGAGATCATGAAGAAGTGGGACGAGGATGAGCGTGTGGCCGAAGAGGAGGCCACAAAGGCTAGAAAGGCTGGAGAGCAACTGAAATCGGAATTGGCGTCCAGGAAGGCAACGAGTTGCACTATTGACCGTACTTGCGTACCCATTAAGCCACAGAACAAGGTCAAGGCTGGCAAGGATGTTACCATGTCGATACCCTCGAACAACGATAAACGTAAGAGACTCAAGAAGTCTCGCAATGAGGCTGGGGTGGCTCGTACTGTGGCTACCAATTCCGGTGCTGTAAGTGGGGGCTCAAATGTAAGAGCCAGCACCGATCAAGATGAGAAACTTTCCTTACTGCGAGATGCATTTGGTTAGATCAGGATCAACGTTTGTTGAAAGATGCGTGGCATAGCAGCTTAGTACCCACACTGGCACCGTATGATATCCAGCCTCAAGTGTCTACGTCTACGTACCATCATTTCCTCCACGTCTAGAATGACTTTCGGATGTCTCTCCATGGTCCACGTGTTATCCATGATGACTAGCCCCAGAGGATCTAGGAATGTCTGTATGGGTCGCCGCCATGGCCCTTGTTGCTGTGACTTGGCAACCGACCATGTTTCTTTGGCTTCGCCCCAATCGGCGAATCGTGAACTTCATCACTTACCGCACAATCAGAGGCGCCCATTTGACCTCTCGCTTTACAGACCACCCGCTCAATAGCGTCCAGACCCATTTTCAGCACCTCCATTTTTGGTCCGTAGGATAATCTGACAAAGTGGTGGCAGGGGCTATCAAACAGATCCCTCCTCTTGGCAGGATTGAGATCGAAGAAGATGCCGGGCACGACGATGGCTTTTTCTTTGACCAGTGCGTGAAAGAAACTAAGACCGTTCGAGATGTCCACGCCAGAGGAGGCTGGGATCGGAGGGCTCAGGGTAGAGAGATCGAGCCAGATGTAAAAGGTCGAGTCGGGAATGTCTTGATCGCCTTGATGGAAGCCAATTTCTTGGAGTCGCTTCAGGACAAAATCACGCTTCATCTTAAAGTGCCTTTGCAGCGCCACCATTTCTCTCCGCACAAGATCCGGCTCGAGCATAGGGACTGCCATCTCCTGAAACGGAACATTGGCCCCTCCATCCAGATAGGAGCCACAGCTGCCAAGGGCAGAGATGAAATCTTTGGGACCTCTATAGATCGGTTAGTATCAAATGCGATATGAACGGGGGTATGCGAGACAAACACGAGCCAACAGATACGCACGCCGGGCAAGCGAAATCGTTTCGTCAAGCCGTCGACGATTACCACGTCGTCATCATTGACGTCAACGACATTTGCTGCTGCAGAGATAGTGCTGCCATCACAATCACTGTCGTAGCGAAAACCTGCATAGAATTCATCAAAGATAAGTGTCGCGCGGTCACGACAGATGTCCTGGATGAGAGCCAGCTCGTCTATTTTCAGTGCATGGCCAGTTGGGTTTCGGGGATTAGAAGTGAGGATCACAGAAGTGCCTCGGGCGAGTTCTTCTGCCACCTTATCAGCATGAATATGATATCCGTCGTTCGCTGACAAAGGAGTCGGAATAGCGACGAACTGCGCACAGAGTCAGCAGGCAAATTAATTGGGTTAATGGTCGTGGCACGCACGTTCTTGAACAAGCTGAGCATTTCGTTGTAAGCCGTATAGTCTGGAATAAAGAAGCCAAGGTAAGCATTTCCTAGCACGGCAGCAATTCTGATGAGACCAGCTCGGCCTCCAGGGACGATGCAGACATTTTCCCAGGTGTATTTGCTCGGCTTGTCCTGTCTGTAGTTTGCGTTGTAGAGGTTTGCAACGGCTTCGCGGAGAGGTTTGATGCCAGCCGTCGGACCGTACTCCCTTCCATTGACAGAGAGGGGAATAGACTCGGGCCTTTTGAAACAACCTTCGATGTCATCGTCGACCTCAGGAGCACCTTGGCCGAGATTTGCCCATTCATCAGGTGCCTCGTAGAACCCATGCTTTGATGCTTGTTCACTGCACCTGTACGACTTGTCAATTACCATTTCCAGAAGCAAAAGAACTAACCAACTTACCACACCACGCCTGTGCTCGATCGATTGTTGTCTAGGCCAGCATGGACGGATCGGTGAGCCGGGTGAGCTCGAAACTCAGCATGGGCAGTCGACTTTGTCTCTGCCGTAGATCATCAGCGGGGCTCTCTGAAAGCAGTAACCGACACTGCACCATTGGTGGACGGGGTTTGCTGTCGCAGAATCGACCCTCGCCGTGGGCCGTCCGCAGGCGTGTCAAGTGCCGTACGAAGAATAGACACTCGGCGACCTGAGAAACTCATGGTTGGCAATGCTCTTGGCGGAGGTAGTGGAACAAAGCCCCGCACCCGCCGGGCGTGGACCCAGATCTTATATTGAGCCGGATACAAGAAAAGCCCAGCCTTCTCAGGAACTTAGTCTTTCGGACACAAGGCGGACCTTAGCTGTGACTGATTTAAGCAAACGCTTTGGTGATCTTTGGCGACAAGCTCGACAAATGTTAATGCGTCATAACGATTTACTTCTCAAGGTGCAGCGGTGTTAGCGTACTTTCTTGCTCTAGACAAGCTAGAACAAGCTCGATATTTTTCCGATGAAAGCCCTCAAAAAACCGACATGGATGAACGTGTACCTGACACGTGTCCGCCTCGGACGCAAATTGAGCCCAAGGTCTAGAACCCAGCACCCACGGCATCTCAACATGAGAGGTGGAGAGCCCACGAGCCAAAGACGTAAGACCCTGACAGACCCTTACTAATGTACTGTGATGTACCAGAAAAGCTTGTTCTTAGGAGTTACCCAATGCTTGAGGCTGCCTGTGCACTTTACAAAGCCCACGGACGCCACTAGTTTGTTGCTCTTTAGCCACAATGACATCGGTGTGGGTGGGGCACGATCACTACTAAATTCTTTCGAGAACACAACAGGTTGCACTGTAGTGAAGATGCATGAACGGTGGGCACGTCCGTATGTATGAACATGGATTCAGCACCTCGTAGCCACCGGAAGCAATCTTACAAATCTTTATATAAAGTCTTGTCCTTGATATCTTTATCAACCGGGTGAGGGTCCGTAGATAAGCAACAAGCATGCAAAAGCTTCACCATAAGAGAAAGACACATTATTTCGACAGAATTGGCGTCTTAGGATGAGTAGGATGAACGGCGAGTACCGGCTTTCAGAAGCCACCTCTTTCTCCAATACCGAATTGCTCACAAGCGCCCTCGAGGCTGCCGAGGATGCCTATACCGAGTCAAACGGAAAATCTCGAGAGTACTACGAAGAAGCTTGCAACTATATGCCTGGCGGCAACACTCGCACAGTACTCTACATCAATCCGTTCCCGCTAACAATCAGCTCGGCTGACTCGTGCTACCTCACCTCTGTTGATGGAAAGCAATACATTGACTTTCTCGGGGAGTACACAGCGGGCATCTATGGCCACAACCATCCTCTCATTCGAGAAGCAGTTGAAAGGGCACTCGACGGTGGCTGGAATTATGGCGGCCACAGCAAAGCCGAGCAAGAACTGGCTCGCATCATTTGCAATCGTCTTTCCAACATCGACTTGGTCCGCTTCGTCAACAGCGGCACAGAAGCTAACATGATGGCTCTTGCTACAGCGCTCGCGATCCCACATACACATCCCCACGATGACGGCAACAATGATGCTGCCACTACCACAAACTCCTCCGCTACCGCAAACAATGCGGCCAAGGTCAACAAAAAGACCAAGGTTCTTATCTTCGAACAGAGTTATCATGGCAGCACCATCTCCGGTCACGTATCCAGCACCAAACCTTCGATTAACCTACCTCACGACTTCATTGTTGGTCAGTACAACGACAGCGCAAATGCCCAAGCCATAGTCTCCTCTCTCGAGCCCAACACTCTAGCTGCCATCTTGGTAGAACCCATGATGGGCAGCGCCGGCTGCTTCGCCGCCTCACAGTCCTTCCTGCGCACCCTCCGCCACCTCGCGACCGAACACTCTGCGCTCCTCATCTTTGACGAAGTGATGACCTCGCGTCTAGCATACCACGGGTTCCACAGCACATTTGGGATCAAGCCTGATCTGATCACACTTGGGAAATACATGGGAGGAGGGATGGGCTTCGGCGCATTTGGTGGCCGCCGGGATCTGATGGAGATGTTCGACCCGAGCAAAGACATACTGCAGCACCCGGGCACATTCAACAACAATGTCTTCACCATGCACGCCGGCATAGCAGGCGCAAAGATCCTCACGCAAGACCGTCTGAACCAGCTCAATGATCTCGGCAACAGCATGCGCTTGAGGATCGATCATGTCCTTGCAAAACACGACTTGCTGGAAGAAGGCACTGTGCCTAGCGCCCCGATCACGGACATGTCACTGCATGATGCAACAGTCACACATCCACAGCGTCCGCCAAAGATGTTTATTAAGGGAGTAGGGAGCCTGATGTGCATCCACTTCGCCGGTCCGGATAGGGAGCTGGTGCAGGGCCTGTTCTATCACCACATGCTTGAGCAGGGCATCTATCTTGCGAAGAGAGGATTCGTTGCGTTGAGTATTCAGATCACGGAGTCGCACGTCGATCGCTTCGTGGCGGCTGTTGACTCATTTGTGAGACAGTGGGACGAGGTCCTCAGATGGTGATTCATGAATGACTTGGGGATAAACCACCTAAAAGCTTACTCGCGCTCTATATTTTTCTGCTAACCCTTTACTTTTTCGCCTCCATTTTCTTCGCTACCGCCATCCGGCTGTATCTGCGCTGTTTCAAGCTTCCGTCTGAAAACAAACAACGCATCATCTTTGCCTGCGAAGCTGGGCAAGGGCACTTGCACGATCCGTTCAAAGTCCTGCCGCTCCCTGGCCATCCACGAATCAATCATCTCGTCTTTGAAGCCGGTATAGCCATTGCCGTTTTGAGTGCCCGCCACGCAAATGACGTCACCTTTGTAGGCGTTCAGCACGCTTGTGGTAAAGTCGTGTCCGACCACAGGATAAACCAGTAGCAAAACGTCTTGTTTGCCTCCCTTCCGCCGTGTCTTGATGTACTTGGCACCATCCTCATTGACGGTGTCGTCTATCCAGAGAACGCGCCACGAGCTCTGGCCGTTGTCGATCGCGCGAACCTCCAGCCCCTGGCGGCGAAGAATGTACGTCCAGTACCCATTGCCGCTCCCGACATCGAGGACACACCGTCCTTCACTGACGGCCTTGATGATCTCGACGCTTTCGTAGCTCGGACAGACACAGCCAAAGTGGTGCATGAAGATGGGCAAGACGTGATGGCTGACGTGCGTGTTTGCGCTCGACGGAGTAGGACCAGCCCACCTCACCGACATGCAGCTCCACGACCAGAAATCCGCGTACACGTTGGCATGGCCCTTTTTTGATTTCGCAATGGCCGTGATGCTCGAATCCACGTAGCGTTTCGACGACAAGTAGCTCATCGCACTCGCCTGGAGGCTGTTCTTTTTGGCATTCGCCTTGAAACCCTTCAATTGATTTGCCGCGTTCTTCGACGGGTCAAACAGCGAGATGTACGCTCCCACCTCGGCGGGGGACGGATAGCTCAGCCGCCGCCGCTCGTTGCCGTTCTCATCCTTGAACACCTCCTCGCTCGGGTACCACGCACACAACCCGTTCGCCGGGCCCGCATTGACCGCATGCTGCGCCTGGTCGAGCGTCACGCTTGCCGTCGCATGGTAGGTGTATTTGTCCTTTTCTGGAAGATTGAAAGCGACACTGAGAGCACCCTGCAAGTCGTTGGCGTGCAGGCACTCGCGCGCTCTCTGGTGGACCTCGGCATCCGCAAAGAGCTTGTCTGGATCGAACGCTGCCACGCCGACTATCGAAGGCCCCTTTCGTGACATACTAGCCATGCAGCGCAAAAACACTCTGTAATATCTCCTCACCGCCGGCCCCCTTCGACTCTGCTTTTCGATTTACGCTGTCCTCCTAGGACCCCCCGTACGAGTCAACCAAAACGAAAAGGGCACTAACCCCCTTCCCCTAGTAATCGTAACCCTTCAAAAATCTGTCGCTTCCCTTTTTCGTTTTTTCTCTCTCACGTTTTGCAAGATCTCTGGAAATTTCCACATTCAGGGGTCTCTCAATTCCGTGTAATCTATTGGCGTCTAGATTCTTCGTAAGCCATCAATTTAATAATACTCTTTTTTAAAACTCTTACTTCCGAACGCCTCCCCACGGGGGTTAAAATATAGGGCACCAGAGGTGTGAGAAAGGCAAAAGGTATTTATAAAGTTAGCAGACCAACTGCAACTGCAACTTGAGAGTGTGGAGTGTGGAGTGCGGAGCTCGTGGAGTTGTGGAGTGCGGAGTTAAAAACAAAAACAAAAGTGTCCCCTAAGTTCATTCTAGAAAAATTGTGGCGGAACGCTAATAATTCACTTTTGCGTAAAAACTTAAAAAGCAGGGGGTGGGAACTTTAAGGTGCTAGTGCTGCTCATGGTATTGCATATAGTACGGCAGCAGCTCTTCAAGTTTCGTGGACCTGGGGCGGGAAACAGTTCACAGACACGGGTATGGAGATAACTCGAATGGTGGATATGACAATAGTAACATCTCCATCGTCTGCTTGTTCTTTTGCCATTCTGCCTCAACCAATTATAGCAACGAACCGGAATGGCAGCAAGGCTGGTACAAATACACCTGCCTGTTAATGGCCGTTGGTAAAACAAGCGGTGTCAAACACGAGATGCCATTTAGTCTGAAGGACTACGGGGCAAGATCTGCAGTTTGTGGATGTGTGAATGTGACCGTGTTGGCCATATGCTAGACAATCTATGGACCTACAGATATGCCTCTTCGACAAAGATTGTCGGCACCCGCTTCTAGATGCTGAAATAGATCAATAAATGCCAGATAACAAATCCTCAACGCTCATCTTATGGTGAGCCCTCGAGCGCCTCGAGCGCCTCGCCATGTCATTTCTGCTTTGCGTCAAAACCTTCATCTCTCATAACCTCGTATATGACCCGCCAAGCCTGTGCGGGCTGGTTCAACTTCACTAACAAACAGGAAGTTGTGACATTGGATATAGCACCAAAGTGTGACCGATTTCAGGCACGACAGCTGCGCACAACCTGGTTTTGACCAGTCCTAGACCTCGCGAGCCATCGTCTGATGTTGTGCTGAGCTTCCAACCTTTCTCGTTCGTGTACTGTTGGCTTTGGCTCAACCTCACCGGTCACCCACAACGTGCGCAAATAGCATGATTTCGGCGTTGATGCCGTGCGGCCCCATGTTATCCGTGTGTGTCTCCTTCCAATCGAGTAAAGCCTCGTTCACAGCTTCATCACTATCAATCAAAACATAATCCCCATCCTGATCTCGGTACCGCAGTCGGACAGTGCCACTTCCGATTGCATGGGGGGTCACACGCGACAATTTAGCATCTATTCTGTCGATCAACGTGCGGAAGGTGATATTTGTGGGGATAATCATCGACACATAGTTGTCCTCAAAGCGAACTTTCGCTTTCAGTTGTGGGGGCATGGAATCCCCGTCTGACATCACGGGCGGCGATATTGGACGATCTTGAGACAGTTGCGGATGGTGGCCCATCTTCACCGTCGAATATGAAGGATCGTATGTATGACTGTGACCAGTCATTTGTGGTCTTGATAGTGGAGGTCCTTGACGATACTGAATGTTGTTAGGAGAGTTATTCTGGCTTCGATTAGGTGCCGGCCTCTGCTGCGACACATATGAAGGTATTGACGGGACGGCTGGAATATTTTCTCCGTACTTGCGGCTTTGCTGGACATTGGGATGAATGTCTGGACTGCTCGCCGATCGCATCCGATTCATTGAAACGTTGTTGGCTGCGTGCACGCTGCCTGGGGGTAAATATGGCCGCTGTGGGTGCCGCCCATTCGGTTGGTATGGATTTCCGCTGGGATGATGACGTCCTATTGCTGGGGCCGTGTTTCTGTAGTTTTGTTCTTGTGCATTGACAGGGGTTACATTGCGATAGTTGCTGAACGCTGATTGAGCACTTGATCGCGTCGAGGCGGATTGTGCCGACTGAGGAGGAGTGTCTCGATCGATTGGCGACAAATACGAATCCCCTGGATAGTAGGCTGGGGATTGTGTGTTCAGTCGCAGAGGACCGCCTTCTTGTTGAGAAGGTCTGATCCGGCCTTGCGATAGATGTGGATTGGAGGATGCTGCACTACTTCCGGTGGCTGACCTCTGGCGCAGGCTCGTACTCGATCCATTTCTGCTCATGTACTCAGACTCGCCGTAAGTGGTCCCTGACAACCGGTTGTAATCGTCGTCCTCATCAAAATTCGCGTAAGGATTGACCAGATCCATATTTGCAAGCGAAGTCAACTGGGTGCTTGAAGTATTCGTTTGCGCGCCCCGTTCCAGCAGAGAAGCGGACCGTTGAGTATGGATCATATCGTGCCACTTTTTCAGGACCTCTTCGCTGCGATATTTGACCACAAATTGGTCCATCGACATGTTATCTCGTTCGCCACCCTTCCATGTTATCGTCAGGGTGTAATTAGGAGCACTGGCGTGCATGTTGATTTGGATTACGTTGGCGAAAAAGATGCGTCCCTTGATGACCATTTTGGGCTTCCCTCGAACGCTCGTGGCAGGCATCCCTTTCTTTTTAGCCTTTGCAACTGTGACGTCCTTACACATGACGAGGATTTTGGAGAAAAGGTAGATGTGGTACTCTCGCTCTTCGGGTCGATAAACGGCATCCTTCAGCACGATGAAAGTGCCCATGAGTAACAATTCGCCAAAGGATTCCAATCGCAGACTTTTCCAGTCATCCACTCTTTCCTGGAGGTCAATGACTGCATCCTCTTTGGTCTCTTTGTCGATTGAAGCATCTGCCTGGTTCAAAACATCTTGGATTATGCCAATGGCTGTGTTGATGTCACCCCGAAGAGCTTCCGACGTGGTCTGCTTTTCTAGATCTTTTAGAAGGAGAGGGTACTTGGTGAGCCTTTGAAAAGGTTTGATGAGAAAGCCGTTCAATATTGTCGGATTCTCCAGAATCTGGTGCATGAGTGGGGAACGGGCTGAGGCGACCATATTCGGCCATTCTTTGGCACAGGTCGCTTCGCATCGTTTTTGGTTCGCAATGAAGGGCTCGTACTGTCGGAAGGGCTCCTTGTACCGGATGAACAATTGGCCCCAATTCTGTTCTTCCTCAGGAAGTTCGTGTTGTTGTTCGATCCGAATGAGGAATCGCTGGGCAAAGTCGAGGAGATTATTCAGGTTGAGAAAGATGTTGTGTATGGAGTCGCCTGTTACCGGCCCAGCTTCCTCCAACTCTTTCTTCATAGTTTGCAGGTTCTGCAAATGGTGTACGTAGTGCCGTTCACTATCGACCAACTCTTTCAGGATGTGATCTCGGCGGGTCATTTGCTTGGGTGCGCTTTGCTTCATGGTGGTCACGCCATCAGCACTGCTATCGCTCGCACTGGAATCATGCAGCCTCCCCGTCATCTGCAACAGGTCCAGAACGCGATTGACCACTTTGGTGACCTTGACAAATCCAGTTGTGTTGTCGCTGAATAAGTCCCCGATCGTAAAGATTTCCGAGGTGGGAATGTTCATTTGTTGATTGCACGCCTTGGTGAACAGGTAGGTGGCCTCTTTTCCAATCTTTTCCGGTACCTGAGACTGCTTCACTCTCAACTCACCTTCCTCAGGATGAGATGCATTGTAAATGGTCAACAGGGGAAGACCGGTCCTGAAGCACTGCCACAGTGACGAGACCGGGTCTGAACCCTCCTCCTCTCTTTCTTCCATCTCTTGTAGGTATGGCTGGAAACCTGGCACGCCGGATAAGCGTCGTCGCAGCTTGATGCATATCTGGTAAAGAGACTCTCCTTCGCGTACGTTGATGATGTTGCTCTGGTTGAGCATCGGCGCAGTCTCGCCGTGAGGGTGGAGCGGACTGGCCAGCATGTCTGCAATTGTCGCAACTCGTGGAATAGATTAAAATTTATCGTGATCGGCCCATGCGTGGGTTGGGTGCTATTAAATGGTGGCCGAAGAAGGCAAAAGGTGGGAATCGCGAGCGGGCGCGGTGTTGGAAAATTATCGAAGTCGAAGGAGTGTCAAGAGTGCGGCTGTGGGGGTCGAAGGAGAGGCAGTATCGGAGGCAATCTTGTGAAGGAGTGAGGGAATCTGGATGCGACGTGGGTTAGCGATGACAGCGACGAAATGTGTGGAGGTAAGCCAGTCAATACCAGGGATTGTCGCGAACCGTTTCCATCAGTGAGGAGGCAGAAGCAAGGAGTGGACAAGGACGAAGACCAAGACGAACGCGAAGGGCCAGATGATGTTGACGTCGAACGCGAAGGACGAGAGACGGGAGACGAGAGACGAGGGATGGGGGCGGAGGATGAGAACGAGCGGGCAAGTACGAGTCTGCACTGACCTTGTTCCCCAGAATCAGGCCTGTCCAAGGCTCAGGCGCTGCCCACAAATCACGGGCCTCTGCCGTGATAGTGAAGTGGCTATTTTAGGTGCAGGTAACACAGTTCAAAGCGAATGAGGTTGCAAATGCCTGGCAAATGCCTTGGTCCAACACGGTGCTTGTGCGACCAATCGAGGCGCCCGAAAATTGAGGGCACGCGGTAAACCGATCAATCACGGGCCAATGTTCAGCAAAGCACAGCGTTGCTGCCGATCGTTGGTGGGCGGGCAGGCAGGCAGGCAGGCAGGCAGTTCGCAGAGCAAAAGCTGTCGCCGTGAACTTGGCTATTGACATGTACAAAGTCGGACAGGAGTTCTCAACTCGGAGTGCAAGATCGTTCAAGTTTTACGACACAGGTCATACAGCTTCGTGAGGTCCCATCTCTCCGTTTTTCGCTACCGGCCTTAGTACGGGTGTACGGGTCTGCTGCAGCACGTTGCAGAACCAGGATTGCCGATTTTTCTGATCCTCTCCTTTCCACTTAGGGTTCGGTGGCTGCCCACGGTGGAGCACTTTTCCAGCAGGAACAAATCGAGTTGCTATCCAAACCTGGTGAGGCCACTTTTCTTTTGGAGCCACTTAGAGTTGAGCACATCCACCCGCAAGCTCGTGCACGCGGCAGCAGTGACTTTCACACACTTTCAACTTCCCCTAGACTTCTTCGACCTTAGTAGCTCGACACATGCTCGACCATGCTTGCACCATGCTTGACCTGCGCCTTCCCATCGAGTAATTAACGTAAAATATGGATCTAGCATCTCGCACTCGAGATCGAGTCCAGTAGCCATCATCTAAATTGGCTTGGAAATATGAGAGATTGTCGTTTCTTCATCACTACGTAGGAGCAAGCCCCAAATTTTCCGGACCAGTTCCACACGTCAACAGACCCTTCGTGCATATAAGCAAGATGTTGGGGACATCTCGTGTGTGGATTCAGCAAAAGATCAGCCCGTCACATGCTTGTCTGCAAAAAAAACGTGAAGACCCATGGCCATCAGGAAAATGTTTCCGCACAATGAGGTACCGAATGACTAGCAAGGTTGTTACTGGTTTCAGACAGCGGACCTGAGTTTATATCCTGAAACGGGAACCTTGGCGTGCGCACGCGTGCGCTGGGTGCCAGGGTCGTGCGTGTGCCAGGACCAGCTTCCTTCGAACCACCCCACACCTACCCTCACACGCCAGCGCGAGGCCAGAACGTTCCTTTGAGCGATGGACAATAACGTGGCATGACAGTAATATGTATATAATCATCCCTCTACACCTTTCTACTAAGATACATACGAAGTACGAAGGTAATTTCTTGCCACGAGATCAACCAATTCGTCTCGTTCGATCGGTCTTCAAGACTATCGAAGACCTCCCTCGGCATGATGTGAACCAAAGCAGCCAAGCCAAATAGGGAGTGCGGAGAATTTCGCACTCCCTCCATCCTGACCATGACCCTAGAATAGTGCTAGACAGGCGGCAGGCTAGGCAGGGTGCAACGTGAACGCCTGCGGAACTCAACGGTTCAAGATCCCAGCACAACCAATCTACAGCTTGGCTTTTGACGTTGGTGACTCCTTCTTCGCCCTCTCCTTGAGATGTCGTCTTAGAATCTTGCCAGCCGCGCTCTTCGGGATCTCGTCAATCCATCGCACGCCGCCTCTCAGTCTTTTGTGGTTGGCAACCTTGCCAGCTAACCACTCCTGAATCTCTTTGGCGTCTTTCTTATCATCCTCTGTCTCGGGCACCCCAATTTCCTTGTTTCCTGCATGCTCACGTTTCGCATGCACGATGTACGCTCTCGGGACTTCGGTCTGCTGTTCATGGTCTTCAACTCCAATGACGGCCACATCCCTGACCAGTGGGTGGTCTATCAGCTTGCCCTCCAATTCGGCTGGGGCAACTTGAAATCCCTTGTACTTGATGAGCTCCTTCACGCGGTCCGTGATGTAGAAGTTGTGATTTTCATCCTGAAAGCCGACATCTCCTGTGCAAAAATACTTCAATCCGTCAGCTTCCTTAAATGCGTTTCGAGTGGCCTCCTCATTCTTCAAATAACCTTTGAACACATTCGGCCCTGCTACCCATAGCTCTCCAGCTTGACCTGGTCCAAGTTCTGTTTCATCCGAACCTATATACTTTGCTATCATGTTGGGAAACATCTTGCCAACACTGCCAACGCTTTGATACCATTCGTCCCACGGCTGCGCGTGCGTCATGGGGCTCGTTTCACTCAACCCGTAAGCCTGGCAGATCTTGATACCCAGCCTCTTGTGCACACTGTCTACCAACTCTCTCGTCAAAGGCGCAGCGCCACTGGTGATCATCTTAATAGAACTTAGATCATAACCGTCAACCAATTCATCTCGTGCTAAGCGTACAATCACTGGCGGCGCCACATAAATAAAGGTGATCTTATGCTCCTGGATGGTGCTCAAAAACGACTTCAGATCAAAGAAAGGCATGATCACAAGTTCGATTCCTCTGTGCAGTGGTTGACACACCAGTGCTGTCAGACCGTAGAGGTGATAGAAGGGAAGCACCCCAAGCATTCTATCTTTGCCGCTTTCATACCATTCCCCTACCGCTCCCTTGATCATACACAGATCCGCGATAATGTTCCGATGGCTCAGCATCACACCTTTAGGCAGGCCAGTGGTCCCGGAACTGTAAACCAGGAACGAAATGTCGTCGTCTGGGTGCATTTTTCGTCGTCTGTACCTTAGAGCGCCACTTGTCTTCCGGATATTAGTCCAGTGCTTGATCTTGTACTCGTTGTCCCTTTCCTCCCCAAGCAGAAGGATGCGATCTTGTCCAATACCTACACGTTTCGCTGCCTTTTGTGCATTGGGTAGACAAGAGAGAGTTGTCACAATTGCCTTGGCATCAGAGTTCTCAAGTTGGAATGCGAGCTCGTCGGTATTGTAAGCCGGATTGGCCGGGCTCACCGTGCCACCAGCAAAGAACACACCATACACGACTGGCCCATAGTCAACATCGTTTGGGGCGTAGACCGCCACGACATCGCCTTTCTGCCAGTCCCACAAATTCTGAAGGCCTTCCCCGAAAGTGGTTGCTAGAGAGCGCACATCCGAGAAAGTATACGTCCGTGATGGATTCGTTGCAGAACGATAGATCACTTGATCGTCTGCAAATGGGCGTTTTACCGGGTTGTCGAACATAAAGGCCCACAAGTCAATGCTTGGGATGTCAACATCAGGAAAGGACGACCTGGTCGGCATAGTTGCTGTGCTGCTACTGTTGTTGTTGTTGTTGTTGTTGTTGTTGTTGTTGTTGTTGTTGTTGTTGTTGTTGTTGTTGTTGTTGTTGTTGTTGTTGTTGTTGTTGTTGTTGTTGTCGTTCGTCTAGTAGGCTGAAAAGCAAAAAGAAGTGCTCGGGTTCCGGGCTCTGCGCCTTCAAGACTTGAAACCTTGCACCCTGGAGAAGCGGTGCTCGGGGACGCTTGTTCGCCCTCGGTGAGCCTCGTTGTAAATCCCAGGACTTGCCCTTCTCCAAATAAGACGTGCTTCTATTTAGCTCGGCACGGTTAATATAGGATTGGCAGCTTTGAAGCGATGTATGCTACCCTTTACATGGGCAACAGAAGTTGAACGAAAATAGCAAAAGGAAAACAAGGTCATTTAAGGTTTAAAAGTTTCGATCATGAACCTCGGGATCTCTAACTCAACGCTATGCCGAATTGGAATAATGCCACGTGCTCTGAGAGACCGCCGAAACCTCGGCCCCCCTTTGCCCACATGCGTTGTAACTGACTCGACTGACTGTCAAAGGACTTGCTTCAATTCGAAGAGTTCATTCTGATCGCAACGCCGGGGGCCTCTTGAATTTGCTTGATCTTGACACCTCTTTTCAGTGCTAAGGAGGACTCTTCGCCCACCATGGTCGCCAACGCTCTCGTCCAGCATCCTGTCGTCACCCACTACCTTCGATATGTTGCAACAACAGGTGCGGCCCCTGCATTTCCTTTACGAGACATCGCTAGCTAACGCTTTTTTATGACAGTCGGCCGTGACAAAGTGTTGCGAACGATACAATACTTTGCTCGTTTCTATTCATGGTATCTATATCGAACAAACAACCCCACGAGCGCGATCCAACCATGGACGACAGTCAAGAGCCAACTCGGCCTGACGCGGAAAATCCTGCGGGTAGGCAAATTCGTCGAACACATAAGGGCAGCCTCAGAACTGTACGATGTTGCCATGAAGAGTGGCAGTGGAGATAAAGTTATTCAGTACCTGCAAACATTGAGACAGATTGGATACGCCGGATACTTGACGTTTGATACTCTGACTGTGCTGGACGCGATGGGTGTCAGGAAGTATGAAAGTGCCAAACGCCTGCAGGCAACTGCTTTTCGCTTCTGGTTTACTGGGCTCGCTGCCAGTGCTCTGGCAGGCATCTACAGCCTGTACCAGTTGCGTCAGAGAATGAAGCAGATTGATGAGAAGGACCCAGACGGCAAAATGGAAAAAGTGAAGCTCGCGAAGTAAGTTTCGAGGCTTTCCCCTCGGATTCCAATTGATAATGTACACAGACAACGAAAAGCCACTAATATACAGCTCACGTCGGATCTTTGCGACCTGACCGTTCCATCGTCGGCTCTCGGTTATGCCAACTTGGATGACGGGTTCATTGGCTTGGCCGGCACATTGAGTAGTCTGTTGGGAGTCCAAAGCGTTTGGACAAAGACAGGCTGATTTGGTGGTTTCATTGCCGCCGAGAATATCGTATCCACCGACGGCGGAAGAACGCATATCCATATGTAAGTGAGTCTCCGACATGTTCCGACTCGCATTTTACCGAAGATTTGCCCCCGCCGCAAATGTTGCAGAGACTCTCACGTGGACTCTGTTCAGCCTTTAGCTTCCCTAAGTCTCGAGAAAAACACGGGTGAGGCTCTTCCGTTACGTAGCTTGCGGGCAAAAGCCTGCTTAGCCGATGGCCTGGCCTTGCAGAGACTGGATCGGAATCTTGGCAGGACATGATGCTAATTGCTTTGTGCATCAACTAGTTATTCATCTTTGCTAGACGTTCTGTGCTCACGAAAAAGGGGTTGAACAACATACTGACCTCGATGCATTTCCCGCAGAAGGAGCGCCAAAGTCCGGTGCTCGTCTTCTCATGAATCAACCTCAGCTAGGTACCTAGGTAGTCAGCGTACTCCATCTTCTTAATGCAGGTAGCAAGCGCTTCTGTACCTAAACTGCTAGGTACATAATATGTTTAGGGTGTTCTCTCAAGGAACTTTTTCTTTAGTTCGGGCACTACTGGCTCAACTGGCAATTGGAAAGCGGGGAGAATCGGAGTAAGCTTGCAAATTGCTCCTCAACGTCACTTTCATATTCCCTTCGAAAAAGCCGAAGACAGATACATAAGTGCAACACATTTTCCACAAGTCAAGGTACAAGAAAAGCTGTAACGTGTACCTGAAAAGGCTGTGCTACTAGTAGCGTGTCAGATTTCCCTTATTTACCAATTCAACCAATTCCGGTAGGTACATCGGAACATTTCGGACAACTTCCATCTCAGTTGCAATTTGATAACAATTACTTGCCTAGGTGCCTTCGATCCTGCAACAACGGCTTGGCCCCGATACGACCCGTAATATCGTGGAGAAAGCAACCGGCAACAACTCCTTCGCTATAAAAGAGATAAAGTAGGAAATGTCGGCCCCAAAAGACCAACTCTCTCCCGCTTCAAACACTACTACTGTTCCTCGACCTCTCACTCCTGGTCCAGCTGAAAGTAAGGGCCGTACTGAAGTAGCCAAGACACGGCTTAGAAACTTCAACCCGACCATGGTCTCTCAATCAGTCAACAAGACTGCCCTCCACCCGGGTGGTGTTCAGTAAGTTAAGAATCACAAGTGACGCTCCCTGCTCTGACCATTGCATTAGGCCTTCCAGAGAACACACTGAGCTTGAAGAGGAGCTGCACACAGTTGCACACATTGACTACGACCGTGTGGCTATCATCGCCAACCCTTCAGTGGCTGCACTCTACGAAGACGCACTTGTCTACGAAACCGGTTCGGCGATAACCTCGACAGGTGCCCTGTCAGCCTACTCAGGAGCCAAGACAGGCCGCTCACCATCGGACAAGCGAGTTGTAAAAGAACCAGGCTCTGAGAAGGATGTTTGGTGGGGACCCGTTAACAAGGAGATGTCTCCAGAGGTAAGGGATTCTACCACTCGTTACAAATATCCCAAAACGAAGCGCCCAATCAAAGAACTGGGATTCCAGTTTCTGCCTCCCCCGCAAACGCCACCAAACACAATGACGCAATCCGAATCCACAACCCTATCCGATCGGGCTGAATGTCGGCTGATTGCGGGTTGAGGCGGTTTCTTTCCGAGCTTAAACCTGCGATTGACAATTGCTAACACGTGAGTTTTATAGGTGTGGAAGATTAACCGTGAGCGAGCCATTGACTATCTGAACACTCGGAATCGAATCTACGTTATCGACGGATATGCAGGATGGGACGAGAGATACCGCATCAATGTCCGAGTTGTTTGCGCTCGTGCCTACCATGCGCTGTTTATGCGAAACATGCTCATTCGACCCAAGCGATCAGAGCTTGAGCATTTCCATCCCGACTATGTAATTTACAATGCTGGCTCCTTCCCTGCAAACAGATATACGACCGGTATGACCAGCGCAACCAGCGTTGCCATCAATTTTGCGGAGAAAGAGATGGTCATTCTCGGCACTGAATACGCTGGCGAGATGAAAAAGGGCGTTTTCACTGTTTTGTTCTATGAAATGCCGGTCAAACATAATGTCTTGACCCTACATTCTTCAGCCAATGAAGGGAAGGATGGCGATGTCACAGTGTTCTTCGGGCTCTCGGGTACTGGCAAAACAACCTTGTCGGCAGACCCGAAACGCAAGTTGATCGGCGACGATGAACACTGCTGGTCAGACAAGGGTGTCTTCAACATTGAAGGTGGTTGCTACGCGAAATGCATTGGGCTCTCTGCGGAGAAAGAGCCTGATATCTACAACGCTATCAGGTTTGGCTCTGTCTTGGAGAATGTGGTGTTCGAAAACGAAACTCGGGAGGTAGACTACGATGATGCGATCCTCACGGAGAACACAAGATGCGCCTATCCGATCGAATACATCTCCAACGCCAAGATACCCTGCCTATCGGATCATCACCCAACGAACATCATCCTCCTTACCTGTGATGCACGTGGTGTGCTACCACCAATTTCCAAACTTGACACCAACCAGACCATGTTCCACTTCATCTCTGGATACACGTCAAAGATGGCCGGCACCGAGGATGGTGTGACAGAGCCCCAAGCCACCTTCTCGTCCTGCTTTGCACAACCGTTCCTGGCTCTGCACCCGATGAGATACGCCAAGATGTTGGCCGACAAGATTTCTCAGCACAACGCCAATGCATGGCTGCTCAACACTGGCTGGGTTGGAGCTGGTGCGACCACTGGCGGGAAGCGATGTCCATTGAAGTACACTCGAGCGATCCTTGACGCCATTCACTCTGGAGAGCTTGCTAAGCAAGACTATGAGACTTACGATGTCTTCAACCTGAGCGTGCCGAAGACTTGTCCAGGTGTTCCGGATGAGCTGCTCAACCCGAAGAAGAGCTGGACTGGTAGTGCGGACTTTGGCGATGAGGTCACCAAGCTTGGGAAACTGTTTAAGGAGAACTTCAACAAGTACGCTTCAGAAGCCACCGAGGAGGTCATCAAGGCTGGTCCATCTGTGTAAGCTCCAAAAGAAATTGCAATGACATGCACGAGTATTGGGATCGCATTCTGCCAATTTTGTCTAGGCTCGCATACACCGCTAAGAGGCTTGATGAATTAACGCAGTCATTTGTATTAGTTCCTTGTTAAAGTATTAGTGGCCGACGGTGCACAAATGCACCAGTTACCTAAGCACGCAAGATCGTTTACATATCACAATTGCTTTGATGCTTGAATGATTGACGTCGTCCTAAGGCAGCCCAAGATAACTAAGCGTACTTATGTCGGGCATAGAACGATCTGTCTAGTGTCAGCGGCGACGATCTCGGCACCCCGGGTAGTCTTATGATTGTATTGCACAGGGCGGAAGGTGAGGCGAATTTGCGGACCACTCAGTGTACCTCAAGCTACAGGCTTGTTATGCTAGGTCCTCCCTCGTATAGAGATCAGCTATCGATAACCCTGATTAGATGTAGCACACCCGAAGTGCCGAATAACGCGTACTGACCGTAGCAGATGCAGATTAAATGGTGCTTGTTTGGGTTTCGTCAGCAATGATAGGAAGTCATCGGATTTGTGCTGGACAGCGACAGGAACCAGCCGGCTTCTTGAGAAAAGTCATAGCATTATAGGTTGTCGGAAGGAACTGGTTTAAGTAAGGTGCTCAGTCATCGTGATCTACGCCATGGAGGCGATGGGGCCTCGGATGGTGCAAGAAACCCTGCATAAAAAAGATGGTTGAACGTTCAAGTTTGCCCCCCGGCCCCGGCTCGCCTGGGACGAAGTAGGTATCAGCGGATGTGGGCTAGCCAGCAGTCTGAAGTCCACGTACCATTACACCACCACCCAAACCACCCTTCGGATCCTGGCCTTTCTTCCTTCCCTTCGCTCTGATCAACTACGTATATGCTGTGATGATGGCAGACTCCACACTGGTCGCTTTAAGGCAAGGCCTGTCATAGTCGTATTGTACCTACCTTCATACCCTGCGATCCCACTCTCACACGTGGTCTGCGGACTGTCTCGTTTCGTCTCATTTTCTTTCTCTTCTGCGAAACATAGGCTGGCTTGTTGTCCATCTAATACGGCGTTGTTACGACTGCTTTCTATTGTGATACCCCAGTAGCGTTTTTTCTTTGTACCTCGGACTACACGATCGGAATTGATCTGTCAGCAAACCATCTCTTCAACAGACCGCGGCGAGCCGCTGGTGCGCTCCTCGTCGCAGAAGTGAATACTTCTAGCCATTTTTTCGACGGCGAAGTAGCAGCATGTTGATCAATGGCGAGAAATATGCCTGCGAGGCATGCGTTCGTGGGCATCGGGTATCCTCATGCACCCATAGTGGTCAGTGCTTGCTTACCCGCTCACACCTGATCTTGCAAAGCCCTCTGACTAACGGAGCCGTGTCATAGAGCGCAAATTGCTACATGTGAACAAGAAAGGACGACCAGTTTCGCAGTGTCCTCATTGTCGATCATTGCGCAAGAACCGCTCGCAACATGTCAAGTGCGAATGTCACGATAAGTCACACGCAAAGGAGGACTGCCCTCATTTGAAGGATCTGCAGCTGGAAGGCCAAGCAGGTACGCAGTCATTCCTTGGATTTTCTCTAATTCTTCATTCTGACCGCTGAGATCTAGCCCCGCCTTCCAATGCGTGCTGCTGTGGCCACGGCGCTCGATGCACTTGCTCTATCAAGAAAGAGCATTCCCTCGATACCGTCCCAGAAAACTTCAGTCGCAGTATACAACAGCAGAAGATACACACCAAAGCGACGGGTCCGAATGTCAATCAGCATGACAGCAAGCCGACCATTTTTGCCAATGGTCACCACAAGCCAGTCCATAAATTTAATGATGCGCACAACCACTGCGGTGTCCCCTACCGGGTGCCGTCTAGATCGAACAGTCAAAATAGCCACCGGGATATCTCCCAAAGGTCAGCAGACAACCTTCCTCTGACGAACCGACCGGCCGTCCATCACGAATCACCACTCCACAATGTATTAAATGCTTCCCAATCCATGCGACAGGCAAGATCCGAGCATAATTCACCAATGCTCATGCCCTCCAACAACACAAACATACCTCCTTTCCAGGTCGAAATCCCACCCTTGAACCCAGATGCATATTCCTACTCGCCCTTCGATGCGCGCTCTCCTGTGATTCAGCCTGCACCACACCTCCCTGAGAACATTCCCGAAAACTGGTTCACGACACATGAAGATGCGCACACCTACGGCCCTCCCAGTGTCCCCGAATTAGCTTTCATCGACTGGTCGAAATATGGCTTTGGCGGTAACACGTCGATAGACGGCACACCCAACATGAAGGCTTTCTACCCTGGTCTGTCGAATAGCCAGGGACTATCTTTCACTAGATCAATGGAGCATTTGAACCAGATGAATTCTTCAGGCTTTACCACCTCTTCTGGCGAGATCTCAGAAGTCGAGGACCTGCCCGCTAGTTTCAGGCCATCTAACTTATCAACCATCAGTCATGTATCAAATGACCAAAGCAGTACCGGCGCCACCGATGACGAGCAAAGCCATCGTCTGAGTTCAGCCTCAAGCTTTTTCGGAACCCCAGCCGGCAACATGCTGGCCAGTAACTTTGAAGATCTGGATATTGACAAATTTATCTCAGAGCACTCACAGAGAAACACCCCTCCTCACAATCAGTATGCTCTGCACCCCTCTCAAACCATTACTCCCGAGCTTCAGCAGAGAGCTTTCCAACAACAGCTACCGGCGCAACAACCTACGCCACCTCGCTCACATCATGCAATGTCTACTCCGCCAGAATCCGTTCGAGGCTTCTCCGTCACCTCTGGTCCTTCCGCAGGGGATATGGCAGATCAGCAAGTCCCGTACTCGATTACCGAAGCTCAAGCACAGGCGCATAGGGTTGAAGGTCCTGAAACGCAGCAGAAAGGTCAGCAACCGATGCTGTCAGATATGGACGCTTTTGTTGATCCAATGTGGTCCCAGCCCGATGTTGATCAATATGGTAATAGGATGGCGTTCACCTTGGACGATGACGGAGAAGACGAGCAGTGGGTGCGGTAGAACTCGATATGTAGCACAAACATTCACACTTTTGCTGCACCGTCGCAGCTTTGACCTGCCGGCTCAGGGGAAAGGAGAAATATGGCTCGGATGTAAAAAGGTGATATTCTACAAGAGGTCAAAGTCGTTCATTACGATATTGGCAACGATAAACTCGAAATATAGTTACGAAGCTGGGAATTAAAGAACGAAATTACGCGCATATGAAAATAGTTAATCTTGGGTGACGATGGGATAGACGGCACGGCGTTCAATCCCCCTTCCTCTTCGGAGAGCAATGAGTTGCCAGCTACCTGGATAGATAGAGATGGCATCTAGCCGCTCGCTGTAAAAGACGTGACAATGCTATCTCGTTGCAAGCTTTCCGTTACTTCCCCGTAGCCCACCAAACTAATACTACTCCCTTATTATCCTCACGAGCCTCATAGTCGGACCTCCTTACAGTGCAGTGGGTATAAGCACTGCTACTCCCACCACTCCTTCTCCTTCTTACGTCTATTATTACTGCCCCTCCCCCTCCCCTCCTCCGAGACTGGAATGCAGAAGGCACCTGTTATGAAGGGTTTGCTCCCAAAAAAGGGGTGACTTGAAAAAGTGAAAGTGCTTGAAGTGAGTCAGAACTGGAACTGGAACTGGAACTGTTCTGGGAGGAAACCTCTGGACGGGCACCGCATAGACCTTCCTAAACTGAACAGGCGTGGTTTCTGGGACCTACCTCTTGTGGCACGGGCTGGAAATAGATATAGGGCTTGTGGGCTTTTTAGCTGCAGGTACATTTGTAATAGTAGTAGCAGTAGCAGTAGTAGTACGGAGGAGCCACTACTTTGGTTATTTTTCAAATGAGCGTACTATTTGATTGTTGTTTATGATTTATACAACTACTTTTGGGTTTTGATGTGTTTACTGTTGCTTTGTAGCGTGGGATAGCTGGCATTTTACCGCACATGTAGGTGAATCAACATTGGGCTTTCAACCCCCATTTTCCAAGGCTTAGGAACCGGAAAAAGGCTTCGCGTTCTTTGTGTTACTCCCTGCTGTGCACCACTACGCAGAATTACCTAGCTAAAAAAGGGCACGACAGAAAACAGAACTTCACGCGCTGAAACAGACAGGATAGGTACGGAGTACTCAGATGGCACGAGAGATCACGACAATCGAAACGCCGCGTCTTTTGCTGCGGGCGGCACGGCCAGAAGACGCGACTGGCCTGTATGAAGCTTTCAAAGATCCGGAAGTGATGCGATATTGGTGAGTGTAGATACTCGGTCCCCTTCAGATTTCATATTGGGCTGGCCTTCAAAGCCCGGCTTAGTTCCAAAATTGGCCTGCAACGCTGACAGGTTTAGGAACACGCTTCCGCATGAGGAGATCGCTTGGTCGCAACAGTGGCTGTCTTCAATGATTACTTCAGGGCAGAACGGTGTTACCGATTTCATCATCTGTATCAAGCCCCCATCGGATAGTGGTGATGGGTTGTGTTTAGCAGTAATTGGCAAGGTCGGCGTATATGCTGGCCGACCATCGAACGAGATCGGGTTCTTACTCGCTCGGGAACATTGGCGCAAAGGATTTGCGCAAGAGGCACTCACCGCCATCCTGGAGCACCTGTTTTCCATTAAGAATGAAGGAGCTTTGTCAACTGATGGAGCTGATAACGAGTTTACCTCTCTATCAAGGGCTGAATTGCAGAGTGAATGGTCCTACCCGTCAATCACGGCTGATACAGACCCCCGCAATATAGCAAGCATAGGCGTGCTCAAGAAAGTTGGGTTCGTAGAGAGTGGGTACCTTGAACGCAGCATGCAAATAGGGGAGGAGTGGGTGGATAGTCAATACTTGAAACTCGAGAGGGAGAAATGGAGTTCCAGTGCAAAGGCTGTCATGTAGGGAAAGCAGTGGCTGGGGAAGGCTTGCTGCCTGTACGAGTATTACAGGACGGTCGGGCTGAGATAGGAGGGCTCACGTTTGTTGAAGGGCCGAAGACTTTTCTTGTCTGCTCATGCCTGCTGAATGCAACAGAGTACCTACACAGAAAGCGAGTTCGAAATCAAAGGCTATGCGATCCTACAAGCACTGTTAGTACGTTGTCGGACACGGGAAGATAACCATACCTCTCGATCAAATGGACACCTGAAGCAGTCTCGACGATACCGCTGACCTCGCCAGGCTTCAGAGCAAAAGCAGCGTCTTCAAACTCCTTCTGCATCTGGCCTCTACCGAAGATGCCCAAGTCGCCTCTCTTACGGGCGCTGCTATCATCCGACTCGGAGATGGCGAGGTCACCTAGCGTCTTCTGGCCTGATTTAATCTGTTCCTCGTAGCCTTTGAGCAGCGCTATGGCCTCCTCTTTTGATCTGGTTATGTTGGTTTGTCTCCAGCTCGAAGGTCTGCGACTCTTGTTATGTTTGACTAGCAGGTGAGCTGCCCGGATTTTCCCTTCCTGACTGGAACCGTCCAGTCTTGTGTTTGCTGAGCTGTGGTGTTGAGCCATGTAAACTTTGAGTTTCTCAGTGTCGGCTTCCTCGGGCGGTTCCCACCTCGACTCGTGTGTCTTGTGGTTGAAATAGTAGGGCAGGTTCTTGGAGTTTGAATGACGGACCTCCCAATCTGGCGGCAGACCGGTGTCAGACTGAAAGGTGTTTAGTAAGGACAGGAGGAGGAGCAGCGGCTGAGCGGCCTATGTAACTCGTACCATTCTGACTTCCTGCTCGAGGAGACACTGGCAAAAGACACCGGACGAAAGACTCTGCAACGTGAAAGTCGCAGTGCTGTTTGTTGACAGTAGCAGAATGTATAGCGATGGTTGAGGAGGCAGCTGATCGTTGCTCTTATTTGACTAGTTAAGTTAATATTACGATCAGGTGCAGGTGACAAGCAAATAACTGTAGTGGTGTCCTGATCCGAGCGTCAAGATCGAGTCTGATGACCGGCTGGCGGGGTCTAGTGATTGAAACTCGAGCCAAACAATGACAGAGTGGAGTGCGAATGCAAGGGACGTGCGGAACTTGGAGCGGGAAACGCGCACTGGATCTACCGCCAACTGAGGCCAGCCCCGCCAGCCCATCCAGCCCATCCAGCCTTATAGGGGCCTCGCCTGCTGATTCGTGGGAGCGCGCCAGGCTTAACACGCTTATTTCGATTAGACCCGAACATTGTCTGCTTCAATCTTTTCACTACCCGGGACCTCGTGTGACAGTAGTAATAAATTTACTAGCTACCTAGGCAACGATTCAAGCACGTGGATGTGTCCATTTGGTACATGATTGATATGACCAACGATTAACCGTTCAGCTCTTTCTGTGTTCCCCAAGCCACGTCCCGCCACCAGACTAGAAACTCTCATCAGCCAACATCGCCAAAAAGAAAGAAAAACCACCAAGTTGACAAATCCACCCAAGTTTGACCGAATAATCGCCACGACTCATTGTCACATCGCAGAGAACAAAAATCGTTGTCTTTTTGCCAACGAGATCCCCCATTACGTTCACGAGATTGCCACGAGCAAACAGTCGGCTGCCTCATCCTACACGCAACCATGTCGATGACTTCCCCGAACCCGAGTGAACAGGGAGCGAGTAGAGGAGAGATTGCGTACAGGTTTTGCCAGGAATGGTACGCCCGACACCTTCACCCCCGTGGCTCTTACGATGGACTAACGCATCTTTTGTCTAGCTCGAATCTACTCTACCCTCGCGAAGACCGACAACTCAACCGACTCCTCTACATTTGCAAGGCGTGTTCCTCGGTGCAGGAGCACGAATCAGCCTGCACATACCGACAAAATCTGAGTGAAGCTGCCCAAGAGTCGATGGGAGAGAAGGCATACGTGTCGCACGATCCAACTGTGGGTTCCTCCACCGATGAGCTGCTACACTTCTGCACAATGTGCGGCCAGTGCTTGACATGCACAAGGTGTGGTCAGCCGGGAGCGGTCGATGAGTCTGATGAGGACGTCGCTGACCACACCGTGCCATGATAATGATCTGCTCGTTCTGTGCTGTTCATTCCTGTGCCTTCGTTGCTCATCCAACTGCCATTCGGAACCTTGGCTGACCTTCTTCGGGTCGACAGCTGCCACACGAACACCGCGAATGCCCCAGGTGCCACGAGACAGATGTGGTGTACTTCCAGTCGCAACAGCGGAAGGGTGATATTGGAATGGTACATGCCATGCTTTGCTTTGGTCGAATCTTTTGCTGACGACAAACAGAGTCTATACTATGTTTGTACGAACCCCAGCTGTAATCATGCGTGGAGCAAGGCGAATACTGCTAAATAGATTGGAGTTGAGGTGTTGATGTTATCGTTACGACTGTCATGCGGCGCGTGAGTGTGAATAGCACTGTGGTAAGATTTTGCTTCCACTCGGGATAACACCAAGCGATCATTGAGTGTTTTTTGAGACCTGTAGGTCCAGCACTAAATTCATTGCGCCGAGTATACTGGCTCGTCTGATTTGCACCCGGCCGGCGTTCACACGTGTAGAGGTGCCAGCGATAGAATCTTGGACCACTTTTTATCCCGTAATTCAGCACCCACAACGCCTACTTGCTGTTAGCACACTTGCTCGCAATCCCCACGGCTACACCCATACCTGTCAATCGAGTACCGATGGGATCTCCAGATTTGTTAATCAGCACGCAAGCATTGTCGTCAAATCTGATGTAGCTTCCATCCTTCCTTTGCTGTTCTTTATGTGCTCTCACCACGACGGCGTGTCTGATGTCTCCCCTCTTGACTTTATTTGCGATGCTCAAGCTTGCTCCTCCTGGACCCGTCTCGCCAAAAGATCGTTGTTTCTGCACCACCACGATGATTCGATCACCAATGCTTGCGGTCGGGCGAATGCCTCCATTTTTCATGACGGCGACACATTCGGCGACCGCTGCTCCCGAGTTGTCGATGACTTGGAGCAGGGTTTTAAGCTGTATCATCGTGCGTGTTGGATCAGCCGAAAGCTCGGCAAGTGCGCTCCTCGTGTGGGGAGTGACTTCGTCAGTCAGACAATGGTCACAGATGCTTCGAGTAGATGAGAACGAAGCACTTTTCGTTGAAGCGCCTTGATGCCGTTTTGTGTTGAACATCTGAGACCTTCCCTAGTCCACAAGTAGAACGGACATTTCTAGCTCCGCTGCGACGCGCGATAGATCAATGGGGAAATCTCGGGTAGACATCGACGGATAGCTAGAGCCTGAACTTGCTTCTTGAACAACGTCCCCACCCCTCTTAAAAGCTCGTGGGCAAGTAAAGGGCATTTTCAAGACAGCCAAGCGTATCTCTGGGTCTGCCTCCTGGTTACTTTCGCGACTGCATTCTACTGTCCCTTCGCAACAAGTCATCGAGCAAGGGAATATTTATGAGCATCGACCAAGTACACCGGCTAACCTCGACTTTGCTTTTGGGTCCTTGCTAGCTGTGCTAGCTGCACTCTCGCTAGCCTGCTACCGAAGAGATCTAACAGGAAAACTAGGATTTAGTTACTGCCAAATAGACTGTGCTTCTTTATGCTCGTCCACCTGTGCTTCGTGCTTCGTCCATCGCCATTGTTTCTAACGAGTCCGTGAACAGGGTTGCTAGCGCCGACAAACCGAGCCGTAGCATTTATACTCGACGATTGCTTTCTTAATGACCTTTGCGATGTGCGGCGCTGGCTGTCGGCATCGTCCGACCACCCACTCTCAAGCAGTACTCCGCGATGGAGTTTCGCGTAAAGCTCGACCACTTGACATTGAAATGCGTCGCAACCATGCTTGCGCGCTCTGGAAAATGGAGACAACCCTCGATAGAGGGAATACTAACGGAATGGTGTTTGTTAACCATACTTCTTCTGTCAAGCTTGACATGCAAATAGTGTGTTGTAGCTTCAGAACTAACGTCGGCGGCATTTGAACCATGTGGGAGGTAGGTAGCCGTGGCAGCCGTGGGTACTTTATCGGTACGGCATAGTTTCCAAGGTTGTATGTGGTTGTATGCACCGAGGCCAGCAAAGACCAGCCACCGACGAAATTGATTGGATGCATTTCGGCCTCCACTACTTGTTGTCGATCTCCAAAGCGCATCAGCCAGCAAGGACGCCATAGTGAACGGGGCCCATTTCCCTCGTCCGCTGCTCATCTTCACTCTTTTCACCCTACCCAGCCTTATGACACTGTGTGTTTTCCATCTGTTTGCTTGGAACACCCTTGACTCTCATTGCGGCGCTTCATTCTCTGACACTATGCCGCTCCTTTATCTCAGATACTGAAGACAGAATGGCCAGACCTGCCCATGCTTTACCGATGCAGTAATTTTCACGCGTCCAAGTCCTCGCTGCGACTACAACGTACCTTTCAATCTTCTCACCTTCCCATCCCTCCACCGTTTCTGCATTACACCGAACTGCATTCTTCTGGCACAAGCCCCGAAGTCTCAGCTTGTGGCCGTCAGCGCTACCATACGCGACGCGTCTCTTTCGGTGTATCAACATGCCCAAGAAATCACGCCACAATGAACTAGACAAAGCACATCATTTGACTCTCGCCGAATTGGCCGCCCACGATGATGCTTGCTCCGATGCGCTGATTGACAATGCATACTATCGAGCGCAAATCCGGAAAAATCGACCCAAGTACACCCCTCTACGTGGCATCAAGGAGGATGAGGTCCCTCAGATATTGCTCCACAAAGTCATTGTTGCCAAGGACCCTGTGGCAGCCGAGAAGGCCCTGCTCCAGCTTGCTGGCATCAGACGCTATCGCAGTGGCCTGAAGGGCAAAGCGGTGCAGGAGAACTTCTTGCGACATATACGGAAGTATATTTACATGTACATGACTGACTGTCCTTGGGAGGTTTCCACGACCAATCGGTATACTATCACTACCTTCGAGGCAGCTGTCACTGCTCGTGCACGCATAAAACAAAACCAGACCATTCCTTACCTGGTTGGAACACTCGTTAAACTGACTGCTGATGAATCCAACCAACTAGACGCCACTAATCGAAACTTCAGCATCGTCTGCGCTGGCCGCAGGAAAGCACAGTCCATCTTCCTTGGCCCGGCTCGGTTCGCAAACCATGATTGCGACGCGAATGCCCGATTGGTACCCAAGGGCGATGACAGCATGGAAGTCGTCGCGCTGAGAAATATCGATGTAGGAGAGGAAATCACTGTCTCATATGGAGAAGACTACTTCGGCCCCAACAACATGGACTGCCTCTGTGCCACGTGTGAGAAGATCGTGCGCAATGGCTGGTCGGCCAAAAGGGGTGCGGACGGTAGCAGCACTCTGTCCAGCAGGCAGTCTTCCACCCTCGCCTCACCTGAGATGGAATCGAAGAAGCGGAAGCGCGAGTCTGCAAGTGCCACTCCCGTGCCTCCTGCAGTGAGTTTTCGACGAGAAAGGCTTGTCCCATCACCTTCAAAGCTACAACAATCTTGGACACCCGTCGAAACCGCAGAATCCACCGGTGACCTCCCACCTGACCTCGAATTTGGATGTTCTGACACTGCCAACCCCACTGGTGAGCTGGCATTGTCACCGCCAACAAGTCTAGATGAACCAGGAGAGGGCGTCGAGCCGACGGATGAGTTGGAAAGTACGCCCAGAAAACGCAATCGTTCGTCATCTCGATTTTCGGCGCGAAAGAAGCAAAAGCTCGACGCATCTTCTTCTGATCAATCATCGAGCAACCACGAGCCTCTGAAGCCTGCTTTGCCCTCACCGCTATCTCAGAGTCATAGCCCTCCTCATGAGTTAGATGACTCCCAAATCGACAACGACACGGTTGTCGTCAAGCTGGAAGCCACAGAAGTTACGAAAGTCGAAAGAGATGTTCCAGTACGAGGCCGAGGTCCTCCTACGTCGAGCAGATCAATAACGCCCCACACGATGCGGCTGGGGCCAGAGGCACATGCCATATCGACTATTACAACTACCCTGCTAAGCGCAACAAATCAAGCAGCCTCCGGCGCAGCACCCCTAGCGGTGAATGCTGTGGTCGAGTCGATAGAGCCGACACCCACGCAATTAGCAACCAATACCACCATCAATATCCAACCTCTGTCTAATTTCCACCGGACGCCAGGCGATTGGTTTGTAACTCGGAAGTTATTGGCACAGCCGCACGACCGCTGGGTCCAATGTCACAACGAACGATGCCTGGGCTACTTTTTGCAGGCCAACGGCTACCAAACGCGGAGAGAATGTCCTAGGTGCGAACGACACAGCATGCTGTACGGCTTTGCTTGGCCCAAAACCGACCCAAACCACCGTAAAATACTTGAGCGACCTGGCAGCAATAAGACAAAGAAAGACCCGAATTTATATTCGGCGTACAGGAGACAAGGGCGCCAGGGTAAAGGGAGTTGGGTTGAGGGTGTGGGTGATGAAGAAGAACGGACCATGGACCACCGCACCATCCATCGATTCGTCCTGCCTGAAGACGAAAAAGCTGTCACCCGGAGAGGATTGCTGAAGCAAGCCGAGGTTGAAAGACTCAAAGGAGAAGATGCCTTCATGGGCAGCTTCGGCTTGGGTCGAGAAAACAAAGCTCGTGTCACGGATAGCGAGATTGCCGAGCGGGAGAGCATGACTCCAGACGGAGAAATCAGAAGGAGGAGTGATAGAATTGTGCGCGAGAAGATCTATACCCGCATTTAGGAAATCCCGGAATGTGATCTTGATGAACAATCTCCTCTTAAGGAGGTGGAAGACGACACTAAAAATGACGAAGACTGGAGCTACGCGAGCAGCGCAAAACCCAGGCGGAGAGCAAAGAAGCGTGCATGAAGCATCCATTGTCTGTGGGCTTTCTGTACCACCAGCTGAGAAGTGTCGACCGGGGCGCAGCCGTTGTGGTGTTCGGATTAGCCAACGGTAGGGCCAAGAACTGGTCGATTAGTTGTCCCAAGCTTCTCGTTGCTGTCGCGCTACAAGTGTGCCGTTGGTTGACAAAGCCACATAAATGGAAATTACTTTCGAGTTGCAAAGATTTGCAGTATTAATGGAGCTCACCAGTTTCTTCTGCGTTGATCGTCTCGATCAATGACCACGTGAATGACCAATTCGTGCCAAGCCAGGAGTAAAATAGCACGTGACAGCGTTTCGGTCGCCCAAGCTGCCCTTTTCATCATTTGGTTCCAGGCATTATTTCGGGCGTGTCGAAACCAGCACTTTTCCCGCAAAAGCGAAGGCAGGCCGTGAATCGAAGGGATAAAGGCTGGCGCAAACGTATTGCGACGCGGAACCTCTAGAAGACAGTGGAGGCGGTGTTTCCGAGGCTGTGCCCTTGTTGAGGCACGAGTCAGCAAAATGAAGCTCGTCAGGTAAGCAACTTTTTGTGTTTGCAGGGAAGAACGCACTCTGAAGTGTTTTGCGCAGTGGAATTCACCCTCCCCCTTATTCATGCTTCCAAATTGCCCGGTCGACAGGCGGCTGACTGGCATGTCTAGGTTTCTCATGAAATGCGCCAACGAGACGGTGACGATTGAATTGAAAAATGGCACCATCGTGCACGGCACCATCATTTCAGTGTCTCCGCAGATGAACACGGCATTACGCGCAGTCAAGATGACGACGAAGAATCGCAGCTCCCCAGGCTCCCCGGGCGAGACGATATCCTTGGACACGATCAACATTAGAGGGTCGACGATCAGGTATTACATCCTGCCGGACTCGTTACCGCTGGACACCTTGTTGATCGACGACACGCCCAAGCCTAAGAACAAGGCTCGGAAGGAGCAGGACGGCAGAGGAAGAGCCCGAGGTGGTCCACGAGGTCGAGGCGGAGGCGGCGGTAGGGGAAGAGGCAGAGGCAGAGGTAGAGGGTTTTAGTCGGAGCGCAACAGGGACAATATTCCTCAGATTATACACATTAGCGCTATGATGATGTTTGAAGGATCTCAAACACGCCTCGATTCGCATGCGGAGAAGTATGGTCTGGGCTACAAGAAAGGATCTTCACGTGCGGCGCAAGCTGTGATGGCGAACGGCGTTCAGCCGTTGAGGATCTTTGTGCTTCTTTCTCAATGCGAGATAAGTCAGCCCCCAGCATCGGATTCAAGGGATCGAAAGAGAAGATCTCTGGCCTTGAAAGACCTAGAGATGGTTGGGTCTCATCGACGCGACATCGACGGCGGTTACAGACTTGCTCTACAACACTCTAACAATGCTCCGGAATGAAGCCATGTTCGAGTTAGCACGTTGGACTTAGGTAGCTTTACCAGAAACCAAAGGGCCACAGGTGCTCTGGATGTTTGCTCTGTGCAAGAAACCAATCCCTCAGCCCCATATTTGTGTTCTTCCACGATGCGTTGACCTTTCTTTATTTCAATTTCGTCGCCTGCCAGAGTGAGACGCCCTAATATACTTCTAGTACTAGCCCCTGCCAAGCCCGAATTCGAATTCCAACCTGATGTAGACTGCGGCCGCGTGGACTTTTTTTTGTCGTTTCGACGCCGAGCTCGACTTTGACAAGGTGCTTCGGCAGGGTTGATCGTGCGACTGTAAGAGGGATGTGTGCAGAGTATAGAAGCGGCATGCGACCACGATGACACTATTTGCCTTGCTCCAAAGCATCTACTCCCTCGACACGCTCGACACACGGCTGACTACCTCGTCCAAGACTCCTTCCAAAGATGCCAACGCCATCTCGGCCAAGTCTGCCAGCAAAGGGGTCAAGAATGACAAAGACCTGCCCCCGGGCGCGTCGCCTTCGAAATGGGGCACTCTCGAATTTTACATCTACATCCTCGTCTTCGCCGTCTCCGTGCCTCTGATGTACAAGGCCGTGTGGGATGTTTCTCAGCCCGCGTCGACGCACTATGCTGAGTACGAGAAGCTGTTGTCCGACGGCTGGCTGTTCGGGCGGAAGGTGGATAATTCAGACGGCCAATATGCGGGATTCAGGGACAACATACCGTATCTCTCCATGTTGGTTGTTGTCCATCCCCTGCTGAGGCGAGCATATCAGTCCTTGATCTCTGCAGATGCCTCGTCGACGTCCCAGTCTGGATCGAGCGACAGACGTTTGGCTGCCCGCCTCAGTTTCGACGTTGCATCAGGGCTGGTCTTCATTGCCGCTCTGCATGGGTTTTCTGCATTAAAAGTACTGTCGATTTTGTACATTAACTACTGCATCGCGAAGCGGGTGCCTCGCAATGCTATTCCTGCAACAACTTGGCTGTTCAATGTGGGTGTGCTTTTTGCCAACGAGCTTGGTAAAGGTTATCGATTTTCTTCTCTTGCAGATGCTGCCACGCCCTTCTATGCCGGTGCTACATCTGTGGGCAAGTTCTTGGATTCGTATGGCGGCTTGATCCCTCGATGGGAGGTGCTCTTCAACATTACGATCCTTCGGCTGATTGCCTACAACATGGACTACTATTGGTCCCTGGCAAGAGACCGGTCTGGAAGTCCGATCGAGGTAAGCCGCTCTCTCAATCTGATATGGCTGTCAAGAAGGGATTGACAATAGCTGATGCACCAAAGAAGAAACAATTAGATCCCGCCTCGCTCTCGGATCGAGACCGCGTCTCCATCCCTGCTCCTGAATCGGCTTTCGCATCCTTCAAGACATATCTCGCTTACGTCCTTTACCCACCTCTCTACCTCGCTGGCCCGATTCTCAACTTCAATGACTACATCTCTCAATCAACATACCAGCCCGCGAGTGTCACCACGCGACGCACCACTCTCTACGCCGTCCGCTTTCTGCTGACCCTTTTCTGCATGGAGTTCCTCCTCCACACCGTATACGTAGTTGCCATATCGAAATCCAACCCGGACTGGTCTACCTACTCACCGTTTGAGCTAAGCATGCTTGGCTACTTCAATCTACACATCATTTGGCTGAAGTTGCTTATCCCCTGGCGATTCTTCAGACTCTGGGCATTGACCGATAGCATTGACCCGGTCGAGAATGTGGTCAGATGCGCGAGCGACAACTACTCAACCCAGTCGTTCTGGAGAGCGTGGCACAGAAGTTACAACCGCTGGATTGTGCGCTACCTCTATATCCCTCTCGGTGGCGGTCCGGGAGGTGGCGGGGGCAAGATTAAAGGCATTGTCAACATGCTTGCCGTCTTCACTTTTGTAGCCCTGTGGCATGACATCAATCTTCAACTTCTTGTGTGGGGCTGGCTGATCGTCTTCTTTGTCTTGCCTGAAGTCCTTGCTACAATTGCATTCCCGCGGTCTAAGTGGCGGAACCGGCCGACGGCCTATCGGGTGATATGTGGAATCGGTGCAGTCTTCAACATATTGATGATGATGGCTGCCAATCTGGTCGGCTTTGCTCTCGGACTGGATGGACTTAAAGGGCTGATTAATAGTATGATTTCCAGTGCAGCAGGTTTGCTGTACACCGTGGGTGCATGTGGAGCTCTCTTTGTCGGAGCGCAGGTCATGTTCGAGCATCGAGAAGCGGAGAAACGAAAAGGGATCTTTTTGAAATTCTAAATGTGGCCCATGCTCTACCGCGGGAGACATCGCTGAGTGGCATTTAGGAACAATTCTTCGCCTGAGGTTCAGGATGTGATGGTGCGTCAGGATTGAAAGCATAGGGAGGATAGGCCATGCAACGAGTGCCAGTCACGGCCCTGGGCAGAATCGTTATCACAACATAATGCAGCGAATCAACCTCGTTTCGACACCACGTGCTCGAATGAATGCCTACTTTGTTGGGCCAAGCGTCTAGCAAGTCGAAAGTTGCCTTGCTACTACGCGTTCCTGCCAGGCTAGTCCTTGAATTTGAACGTGTCAGGACGACAGGATGGACAATGCGTTTTCTCCTTTGCAAGGCAGCCATGAAACTTGCAATGCTTTCTTGAGTGCAGTGCGGCCTTCGGGGGTACAAAAGTTGTCACTTGTACCCGACTTAGACCGTCAAGAAGCCATCATGTTTTGTCAAGCAGGCCAAACAGCACATCCTCTGACTGCTCCACATACGCAGAACCTGGAAACTAAAGTGATTGGTCCTCTTCCCCTTTTGGGCACCAGCAAACGGACTCTCGGCTACATACATAAAAACCTGATCAACCTCTGTTCTCACGAGCGACCGCCGACTATCCCTTGTCAGACCGCTTTCTGATCGGCTGCAAGTTGCAGGCCACAATAGTCACAAAGAAGCATTGTTTCGGACGGACTCAAGCCTTTCAACTCCAACACAACCTGACCTGACCTGACCTGACCTGACCTGACCTGGTTCTTCGTCTTCTGTCGTTCAAACCTTCAACAATGTCAAATTACGGCAGTTTTCATCCCAACTGGACCTACTTTCCTCCATTCATCACTCACACTGCGGCACCGAATGCCTATGTTCCTGGTATGTGGGGCAGAAACAGTAATACCAGTCCTAGAGTGCACAACGCGAATAACACTAGGCGTGTTGTCGTCTATCCTGCACACGTTCAGGACGGCAATGCTCCACCAGTGCCTCTACCCGCAGGTTTCTGGAATCAAAATGACGAAGACGACGACAACAATGAAGAAGATACTGTTTCTGCCCGCAACAGCACAACCGATGCGAATCGAGTGACAGGTCTGTCTGGGTCTCAAACTCAGTCAGAACATGCAAACCAGACCTATCCTTCGACGAGCATTCACAATGATCGGGTAGCCCCCAGGGTCTCGTCTCATCCCACTTCTCACCTTCCAAATTTCGGCTTTGATTCTCCAAGACGTAATCACCCACGTCGGTCCCGTCGAACTTCCTCGATAGTAGCTGAAGATGGCTTCGTCTTACAGGGCGATATCTACGTCGATGGTGTCCGCGTTACCCTCCCACACGACTTCAGCCAACACTCACAACGCTCGAGTTCGATGAGTATGTCTGCTGACCCTGCAATTAGAAGGGTTAGAGAGCGCTTGGAACAGATAGAGAGACGATCACAACAGATTGCACGCCGATTGGCATCGGACCGGCAATGGCTTCCTGGCGAATTTGTGACTCTTGAAGCAGAATTGGACATTTTGACAGCAGAGAGGGCATCCCTCAGACTAGCATATGCTTTTTGATTGAGCTGGTTTCTGGTTCTTATCCTTAAGCCGGACTTCTGGAATGAACGTACCTTGCATTCATGCAACACGGCTTATCCTGCTGGGATATACAGCGTCAAACAAGCGGGGAGAGAATGGTGACCTCAACAAAGAAGCATAGCATTCCCGCTCGCAGTCGAAGCTACAATATTGGCTGAGTCCACGTCGACTCCACGTCCGTCATTGATTGTACTGTGTTGTATTTGAACAAAGAATTATACTGCTAATGTACAGCAATGGCACACGCCGGCAATCGTTTTCAGCCTGCAGGCAACCCCCCGAGAATACAACGACAAGTCCCACATCTTGTCAAAGCAGCTCGCAACAAGCCTCAAGAGAGTGGCTCTTTTTGTTCTAGTCATCATTCAAACCTGATATACTTTTCTGAACTCTTCCCTTTTCTCCTCTTCTTGTTTCTGCTCTTCCCGTCCAATACACAGACATACAGATAGACAAAACGACCTTGCAAGCAAGCAAGCAACCATGAATTCCAGCCCAGTCTTAAAGACAGCCCTTGCGCTCAGCGCTATGGCCCTGACCGGCGCAACGGCAGCGGAAAACTTCCCTGGCGTCGGCCACGCAGCCGCCAAAGCGGCATGCAAAGGGCTGGCCTCTGGGACATTCAGATGCGTGAGTTTTTGCCCCTTTCCACCCTTTCCCGTCTCCCTCCTACTCTCTCTCTTTCTCTGCCCGTACATTATCACGCCCCTGCATTGCTTCTCTTCTATCCCCTTCCTTCTTCTCATCTCATCTCATCTCATCTGACACCTGCCCCTACCCCATGTCGGAGATCATTAAGCGCCAGCTTACTCTTCTCCTTTTGCCCACTCATACCCTTCCGCCTAAACCTCAAAACCTCCAACCACAGTCCCACCCCAGCTTTCTGCAAAATATAGAGACTAACACGTGTTTTCGGGATCCCTAGCTAAGCGACGTCTCCTTCGTCATCTGCAACGGCGGCGCCGAGCTCGAACAATTCGTCGCGGCCGGCACATCATGCGAAGCCACGGGCGCGGGCGGCCCCAACGACGACAGGAAAGACGACGTTCTCGGCCAGGTGGCGTCGACTACTAGGGTCTGGGACCAGGGTACCACTACTGGGGCGGCTGCTCCTCCTGCGTCTTCTGCCGCTCCTCCCCCTCCTCCTCCCTCTTCTCCTTCTCCCGCCGCCTCTTCTGCCGCTTCTCCACCTCCACCTCCTCCCTCCTCTCCTGCCCCGTCTTCTCCCGCCCCGTCTTCTCCCGCCCCGTCTTCTCCCGCCCCGTCTTCTCCCGCCCCGTCTTCTCCCGCCCCGTCTTCTCCTGCCGCTAGTTCGGCATCGGTTTCAGCCACTGTGGAGTCGAACAGCATCTCTATCGTCGAGACTGCTGCTCCTGCTAGTTCGGCATCGGTTTTAGCCACTGTGGAGTCGAACAGTATCTCCATCATCGAGACTTCTGCTTAGTTTGACGGAGTGAGACAATTTTCCGACCGGGGGGGATGGAGGGTAAAAGGCGAGAGTAGAGACTAGCGATTGAGTTTCTTTGTGCGCTGGTCGAAGCTGCTATGTGACTTAGTGTTCAGACATGTTAATCGCGTAATGAAAGGGAGGGAGGGTCAAATAGGGAGGCGAAAAGTAATAGAAATAGAAAATCGAGTTCTGAATTTTTCATCTGAATTAGCTGCCAAACAGACACAGGCAGGCAGTATTCTGTCATCAACGTCTGACATAGTCGTCTTACTCGTCCTCGTCATCATCATCGTCGTCGATATCCGCGAACCCGCCTCTACTTCTTCTGACCTTTGCACTGCTCGGACCCTGCGAGTTGGGCACGACACTAATCTCCCTTTCTCCCTCCCTCTCCCTCTTGGGGTTGACCAAGGTCGTCCTCCTACTCGCCGGACTCGACCCGACAGCGACGACCATGCGCCTCCTGCGCTGCGTATGAGGCAGAGCATCAACATCATCATCATCACTGTCCCCGTCGCCGTCATCACCATCTACTTGGGTCTGTTGAGCACGCAGCTCGGCCTTCTGGGCTCGTTTCGTCCGCCTCAGCAGCACCGCGTCGAACCTGAGATCGGCCTCGGAGAGTCGCTCGTTACAGCCGCCTTGGGGACACCGCGCGATTTTGGGGTTTGTTCTTCGCATGGCCGCTTCGGCCGATGGGCGAGCTCTGCTCCCGCGCGGATGCGTCGCGTCGAGTCTGGCGTGCTGCTCTGCGCTGAGCGGGATGTGTTCTTCGGAGAAGCGGATCAGGCCGAGCATGGCTTCTTTCTCGAAGCTGTGAGGGCACTTTGTCGACGTCACGGGCTCCTTGAAGTATTGCAGGGTCAGGGGGCACCGGCAGCTCGTGTTCTCCGATGTCATTTGGAGCTCGGTGTCTTCTTCGTCGTCATCTTCCTCCTCTATTTGGTTGTCGAACGGCGCTGACGGTTCATCTTGTTGCTCCTCCCCTTCCTCCTCCTCCCCATCATTATTGTTCGTGTTATTACCCGTTCTGTGAGTCCGTTGTTTGGTACTGTCCAGTTTTGCATGTCCTCGTCTCCCTTCCTGAACGGCAAACCACATGGAATGATGAGGCACTGGGGGACGATTTTCGCCTGGGTTTTGCGCGTCGAATTTCATCTTGTAGAATTCTGCATATGTCGTGTCCTGAGAATACCGCTCTGTCAGTGTTCGGCGACTCCAATCCATTGCTGCCGACGACTGTGCGGCGCGGAAGAGAGCAGAGGCATTTTCTGCTGCGGCCAGTTGGATTATTTGGTGATCGTCTGGCTCTTCTTCGTTTCCATCTTCTCCACCATCAAGGTTACGCCTGGATTGTCGAGCCTGCACTTTTAGTTGCAGGTCTTTGGATTTGGTGATGACATGTTGCGTTGAGTCAGCGATTCCTGTAATCCACACTTGATCGTCCACGACTCTTCGAATGCTTTCGTCCATCTTGCTGGTCAGGTCTTGGACTTTTTGCTGGAACTTTTCGTGCTCTTGACTGCTGTCATCTATCATTTCTTCGCCTTCATCTCTCAATCGCTGTTGTCTGTTGCGGCGACGTTGACGTTCCTCCCAAGCTCGATCATTAATATCAGCAACGGTTTGGTTCAGCAACTGAGCTGCCTGTTGGAGGCAGGCTTCCAGGTCAACATCCTGGCTGCTTCGTTCGCTTCTCTTGAGGCCACGCCTCCTGATGTCTTCCAACGCTCTCAAGGCCTTTTCGTTCAGTAGCGCTTCTTGCGCTTGTGGCTCGAATGTTGGCCCTGAGGGCCCGGCAGAGACTCGAGTTGACATTGTGGTAGATGTAATGTGCTTCCCCGACTACGAACGGGTAGTGGACTGGAGTGTATCATAATCGAAGCCGAGGCCCACCAACACTTCACGACGCGTCGAGTCGCGTGCTGCGGCCATGTCACGTGAAGATAACTGCCTCAACCCGATTTTCTTTCATGCTTTGTCACGCCTCGACATCTGCTCGAAAAGGACATCATATCAAAGCAGTTTTCGTGGAGGACTGCCCACAACCGTTTGCGTATACCGGGCCTCTAGCTCGCAACAATGGAGTGTGCAGTCTCTCGCCTCCGGACCAGCATACCATTCAAGCTGGTTTGTCTGATCCTCTAGCTTTCCGCCGTTCTCGATCGGGTCCTTGCACATTTTCACAAAGAAGCCATTGTCATCATCATGATGAGATGTCGCCCTCAAGCGTAGCGCCAGATTGATAGACTTTTTCCCCCAGGATGCCCCGTCCGCCATGGCTGCCCCCGTTTCACTGACTTGAAGATCAAAAGCACGCTCTCTCTGCGACCATGCACACCCAAGCATTTGCATTTGCATTTTGTCTGTGGGCACTGCTGCTCACCGGCACCCAGGCATCGTTCACGAAGCGCCAGCAGCCTGATTTCGAGGTCGTGACGTGGACAAAGTCCGGCGTCAAATACCGGGCTCGAAGCGCCACGTTCGTGCCGGAGACTTCCACCGTCACTGAAGCTGTAACTGTTGTCCCGACGGCGACTTTCCACCTTCGATCTGTGCCGGCGGAGCGCCAGATCAAACGAGGCTTCCTCAGCAATTGGTCGTACAAGGGCTGCGCGAACGATGATGATGGACTCCCGACGCTTGTCTCGCCTTTCTCGTACCAGCTCCTTCCGGACGACGTGTCTAGTGCGAGCTGCAACCATTTCTGCGATCAGCGCGGGAACTCGCTTGCGGCGCTACAGAACGGCAACGAGTGTTGGTGTGGTGAACCGGCGGAAAGCCTTAACTTCGTCGACAATAGTGCTTGCGATGTTCCTTGCGCCGCAGCCCCCGGAGAAATTTGTGGTGGACAGGACAAGCTGAGCATCTACGCAAAAGCCTAGCCTCAGACTGATGGAATCTGCTATAAGCTCTACCCTAATCTCACTACATATTCAGGTCCGGTATCAATGAACCATTCGCAGTTCACTTCAGCTGACATTCAATCCAGTTGTGCTCTTCGCTGCCTCAGTGGAAAGTCTATCGAGAATAATGCATCCGCTCATTCCACTTCATCCCTTCTTAATTTATGTTTAATGCGCCGTCTGCCGCCCCCCCCCCCCCCTTTCTCCCACCCTGTGATTGATTTTGACTATTCGAAGAGACTTCAACTTCACTCATACCTCTCGCCTAACGCCAGTGACCCCTTCTCACGTTATCAGGCATCCGATCCGATGTCACTCCATTTCCCTCGCATATTCTACATTTGAGCAATTGTTCCTCCTTCCCTTCTTCTTCTACTTCAGTGTCGTCTTCTTTTTTTTCTACCTTGCAGATCGCTCGATTACTCAGTGACCAGCTCATTAATTATGACAGAAGCTCTTCCTGAAGCCGCTCGCTGTCTTCTGCAGGCCATCGACCTCCAAATACAATCAATCACGGTCGGGAATTTGGTGCACAATAATGACGAATCCCAGGCCCTCCGCCTGCAGCTGGAAGACCTAGAAGCATGGAAACAACATATTCTGGCAGAGCCTGCTTCGGCAGAACTAGTTTCAGCAGCCGCTTCCGAACAGCCAGCTGACGAAGCAGTCGACCCACCCGCAGCCAAATGAGCGAGAACAACAACACGTACGGAAAGTGAGTGCAGTGTTTGCTATGAGATCCTCCCACGCCGCGACATGGCAAAGTTGAAGTGTTGCAGGACGAACTACTGTAGAGACTGTTTCCGCGGCTGGTTTGATGAAGCCCTTCGCTCACGAGTACTGCCCAAGTGCTGTGACATTGGCATTGAGCCAAAGGAATACGCAAGATTTCTCAGTGGAGCCGTCAAAAGGAGGTACGCTGCGCTCACGACGGAATTGGATGCCGAGAGAAAGTTGTGGTGCAGCAACCCAGACTGCAGAGCTTTCATCAAGGTAAGAAGTCACAAATATTCCCCCGCCCCCCTGGAGCGTGTGTATGTAGAGAGACAGACTAACCTCTGTGTTAAAAGGTTGATCAAGATGCCAGTAGCTTTGTTCAATGCAGTCGCTGTCGACGCAAGACGTGCACAAGCTGCAATCTTGCCACCACAGCACACAAGGGCCGGAAGAAGGCCTGTGCAAATTATGTGAGCGATGAAACATTCAACCAGGCCATCGAGAACAACAAATGGAAGCGTTGCCCTCGATGCCACGTTCCAGTAGAAAAGACTTACGGTTGCAACAACGTCCGGTAGGCACAACTTTTCGCTGCCTGAGTCAAATTGACCCCCTTTGGCTAACTGTCTTTTTGTCTCTCAGGTGTACCTGCGGTGTGATATTCTGTTTCAAATGTGGCGTTAGCAAAATTGCGGAAGGAGAACCATGCAAATGCTCGCACCCGAAAAGGCAATTCACCAAAGTTGTTGAAGATCCAACAAATGATGATGATGATTATTGGCAGCCTCCAGAGCAGGGTTCATCTACAGTGGAAATCCGTAGACCTCCACCGGTGCCTGTGCCACGTACCCACCTGCGTCCTCTATGGCCACCACGATAATTTAGGCCTCGAATAGATGAGGGTTTCATTTGGTCGAGCTCTGCGATCAAGCTGCGCATTGGGACTCAGAAGATGCTACGTGCATGAAAGCCAAGGAGGAGGTTCGCCGTGTGGATAGTGTGCTGGGCTCTGACGAGCATGAGGCAATCGAAATGGCCGAGAAAGCCTCTGAGCTATGTGCTTGAACAGCAGGTTAGGCCATAGCTAGTGACGAGGGCGGTGAGTCTTGGTTTGCATATCTGCGATCGTTAGCTCTCGTTGAAGCAGTGGCTGCTCCCTTCAGCAAACGATCATCCACCTATATTGCTTACAAACAGATCCACAAGCGGGCGGAATTTGCTTTGCACATTTTCTTACATGGCATTGGGCTGTCTCCTTTGATAGATGCCTGCGGAGCACGTCGATACACACAGCTCTTATCAACGCCTGCTGATTTGTTAAATTGAAACCCGCCCAAGCTTGAGACCAAAGCTGGACTCCATTACAGCATCGTGGCATGCTCAACACGTTCATGATGCCCGATATAACAGAAGCTGTCGCGGAATTGCATGAACGACAGACATGTATGTATGTACATGTATATATATCCATGTATGTATGTAGGTCTTGAGCTTCAGAGCGATCAACCTAACTGCTAGTAGCAAGACTACTTGTCATATGCATGGGGCATCTAAATTCAATGGAAGCGTTCGCCGGCATGATATGCTTGGGGTTTGATCGTACAGAAGTGCTTGAACACCCTGCTCTCACGGCAATTTGCTTTTGTCGAGTCTCCTGCTAGGCAATTGCCAACTCGCCCATCGTAACACCCGTGGGCCCACCAGCTACCGGCCGAGCTTCGTGTGTGACTTTCCTCTATCTTTCCGTGATGTCGTGAAGAGCAGCTCCGATGGGTTCGCCGGTTATGCTTTTGAGTCATAGCAGTGGGACCATCCACAACGACGTCAGCATTGGAATGCGTAATCTTCTTCTCAGGTTCTGTGATCTTAGAAATGGTGTCAGCGTCAAGGACACCTGAATGGTGCTCCTCGGCTCGAATAGTAGCTCGAATAGTAGAACCCTGAATAAAAGTGAGAAGCAGCACACTCAATCGTATTGCGAATGACTAACCTCGGCCAGTGCACTCTGGACAATAGCAGTAGGCCCTCCAGTAACAGGTCTGTCTTGATGGGTCACCATTTTCTCGCCTTCAGTGATGTCGTGTAGGACTTTGCCGTCGACTTTCTCGTTAGCAGGAGCTTGTGCCTTTGCTGTAGGACCTGCAGGTTGTGGGACATCGGAGTGGGTAATTCTCTTTTCGGCTTCTGTCATCTTGGAGAGAATATCCGCGTTGATGGTTGTAGCGGCCATGCTGGAAGGTAGTGTGGTTGGACTTTTGCACGCTTTGTGATCTGTTGAGGAATGTGAGGAACTTGCAAACGTGTCTCGGTATGTATTGCTTACCTTTCTTATCGGCTTGAGTCAGCTCCGATAGGAGATATGTATCTATGTATCTGTCGAGCACGTAAAGGTCGAGGAAGACGAAGAAAGACCGAGAAGAGAGGAAGAAAGACCAAGAAGAGACGATGGTGACAGTGGGACTTGAGAACCTATTCCCAATGTGAGGCAGGCACGTGCTGGCAGCTTGGATAACACAGGAAACCGTTCGATGCATAAGCCGAAGGGCAGGTGCCGCCCCTGTAACTTCAACTTCTCTGATCGCTGACGCTGCTGCCTGCCACATTCAAGGTCAAAACAAAAAAAGACAGAAGATGTTGATGCAAGTTGTTCCATTCGTATACATCACTCAACCGCCAAAAATAAAGTGCCAAGATTTCAAGTGCTTTGCTTAACAGATCTGTGACTGATATAGCCACGCTGCATGACACCCAGGTGTGAAGAAGTCGTTCTCGATGTAATCGCCCATAGTCTGCAATCGACATTCAGCCGGGCAGCTCCGCGGACCATTCTTTCGGGTCGCTCTTCCTTCTCCCATACCTGTACTTTTGCTGAGGCTCCTTGCCTGGCGGAGATAGATAGCTTGGTCCTTCCCAACGATTCTTGGCAGTACCATTTGTCTGCTTTTGTAGGTAATTGATAACCTTCTTGGGAGGGTTCCGCGAAGGCTTTGGCGCTGGTTCCGTCCCAGTTGACGCCATTGATTGGCCCATTTTACGGCTGAATACTGAGAGACTTCTGCTGAATGGCGAAGAACACAAGGGACGACTTCACGCACAAGAAAGCAGGCTTAATACATTCATATATCCCCAACCTTGGTCGCACATCTTACCGTCAAGCTCGGCATGCTGAGTGATTCTCTCTGGCAGCACGAAGCTGGGACCAATGATAGACCTGGCACAATCCAGCACGAGTTCATGTCCTGGACTTGTGACCTTCGACAGGTTCAGCATGTTAAAAGAGCAAGAGGCTGCCTAACGTCGGGTAGGAGCAATGACGAGGTAGCAAGATGTATTCGCAGATTTTCTCGGAGAAAGGGGTGGCAGCTTCGGCAAACTTGCCATTTGCGTTTCATGAACTTTAGAGTCATAGTTCGTAGTGTTCGTACTTCGACACGCGTGGGTCGGCGCGTAGTAAAGTTGACGGCGACTAGTTTTCGTCACGCCTCCAATTGTCGAGGTACATCTATAGAGCACGATCGCTCGAAGTCGGCCTCATGTCTCGAACTCGCATTCGAGGCATGCCATTATGCCCCTCAATACCCTTCGGCTGAATCACCAGCCGTCCAGTCACCCCAACGATCGCATTGTCTTCATCAAGCCCCTCCCAAGGCCAGATTCGCAACATGACGAGTACCGTCGTGCCGAGTTGGTCCTCAAAGCGATCGCTGCACAATGCTTGCCGATCATGAAGGACCATCATCTTTCGGTGACCACGCTCGAGGAGTACGAACCGAACCCCGAGTTCATTGGTCGCAACTTCAACAATGGAGAGATCATCCAACTCGTTATTCGATCCAAGTCGGGCTCCTGGCTTCCGCTGAACATGATTCAGATGGTCATGATGCACGAGCTCGCTCACAACACCCACATGAACCACGGCAAAGGATTCTGGCAAACGAGGAACTTGTATGCGAACGCCATGCGCCAGCTCTGGTCTACCGGCTACACCGGTGAGGGTTTGTGGGGCCGAGGACAGCGTCTGAACAACGCACAAGACTTGCTTGGGCACAACGTGGCACGCAGCGAAGAAATCACAAGCCTGCCTCTTTGTGGTGGCACTTTTCGAAGTCGAAGGAAAAAGCGCAAAGCCAAAGGCGCAGACCTCACCTGGAAGGAAAAACGAGACAAGCGGATAGAGAAGAAGTTTGGCAAAAATGGTCAAACTCTCGGGGAAGATGAAGATAAGAGGTTGATGCTTGAAATGAGTTGCCCAGGCAGAGTCTCACTGGGGTCGAAACCTAGAGTCGCTCAAAGCAAGAGAGGTCGCGAATTGCGCGCTGCTGCCGCATTAGCACGATTCGAGACGAATAAAAAAGAGGTCGCCGAGCTCAATCCCCGAGAGATTGGCGAAGAGCAGGACAGCGAAACCGAGGTAGACAGTGATTACGAAGAGCTGGATGCGAACCAAGAAGATGCGCGAGACATGAACGGGCGCAAGCTGGTCGATGGCCAAGGCAAGACGATGATCCGCGTCTGCCAGGAAGAGAATGCAGATGACGCCGACGTGCAGAAAGAGATGCAAGAGCTCGCCGACCTCGACAGAGGATCCGAATCAACCACGTCCGAGCCGGAACGGGCAGTGCCCAAACCCTCTCTCAGAGCAAATGAGCATCTCAACCATACAGCGCTTCGCAACCCATCGAGCCCGGAAGGGAAGCCAGGTCCAGCAGGGAACAAATCAAAGGAGAGTAGTGATAACAACCCTTCAGACACTGTTGTGCCCAAGCCAGTACCCACCCATCATGATAGACTACTACCCTCTGAGAAGCTGTCCAGTCCACCAGACGTTCCCTCGTCACAAAAGTCACATCCACCACCAGGTCCGACCACAGCTGCTGAAGCTGAAGTCAACTGCCTAATCTGCTCTCTGGCCAACGACAGTCTCCGGGCCACTTGTTCGGCGTGCTCTCACGTTCTCGACCCCCGAAAAGACCCCAGATGCTGGCGGTGTACCAGCGAGACCTGCAGAGGGAGCGAGTACGTGAACGCTGGTGACTGCGGAGTGTGCGGTATATGCGGTGCAAGAAAGGCTGCCTAGTCTTAGCTAGAGGATCGACTGGGTGCGGCAGACGGGTATTCGGGACACATTGCTTATATATGATGATTGTAGAGGACTGAAAAAGCTCTTAAAAAGAAAAATGGTCGCTCCTATACCCATGCAATGCTATGCTGTTCCATGCTATGCTAAGAGACTCATGAGTCGGCGATACGAAATAGAGCAACGTCCATGTAGAAGTAGACCGTACTCGTGCATATTTGAATGCCAGTCCGCTCGAACCAGATCAGTACATATTAGCCATCACACAGACCGCGGCATGTGCATTCCAGCACTCGGTGATGCCACAAGTCCACTCTTCGCACTTTTTACACCTGACACGACCCCAGTAGCCACATATGCCGCAGAACTTCCTGGGTGGAGGGCGCTTCTCGGGGTCGAGCGGCGTCGCACGAGCAGCCTTGTAAGTGAGCGGCGGTTCGGAGATGAGCAGCTGCATGATGCGTTCCGTGGGCATGGCTGGCACCGAGGCACGGTCGGACATCAGGAGCGGGTCGGTATTCCAGGAAGATGGGTAATCTTGATCTGAGACCGCCACAGCAGACTGGATTGGGCGGCCTTGTGAGGTATTCGCAGAGGGCTGGTTCGAGTTGGAAGCAGGAGCAGTAGCAGGCTCGTCGTCGGTCATGACTGTATCCTTGTTTTCTTCTGCTGGCTGTTCGGACGGGTCTTCGTGCTTGACGGATGCTTTTTCTGCAACAACTATCGTGTCAGACGGACTTGGCACGTCGATCGACGACCTCGATCTTGAGCTTTGTCTGCCTCGTTTCGTACCGCGGGGTTGAGGCATCGGGCTGGAAGGATCGCTGCCAGCCGCCGGGGCTGGATGTAGCTGTTGTCTTGCGCTCTTTCGTCGGCCGATGTCCTTGCTCGTGCTCTGTCTATTTGCAGGGCTTGCTGCGGCTGCAGCAGATGTGCTAGGTGCTGGTGGAGGGCCCATGCCCGTCGTCAGGGGCGGCAAGACATAGTGAGTAGCGTTGGGGTGGTTGGCTTCTTCGTCGGCGAGATAGTGGGCGAAATTCCGCTGGTAAGCCAAAACCCTCCTCACATTGCTCGTCATCTTTGTGCCGGTCTTCTCACGGCCCGGTCGTGTAGGGACTGGCACCGACACGCCATCTTTGTAGTTCTCTTTGTTCAGTGCGTCGAGACGCTGCTGAATCGCCTTCTCTCGTTTCACGCTGGTCAAGGCGGCATGTCGAGGTGTGGCAGCCGCGGCTCGCTTACGATCACGAGTGCCTGGCTGTTGGGCGGCTATCGGTCCAGTCTCTGGCACGTACGCCCATCCGTGAGAGGCTTTGATCGTACTGGTCACGGGAAGTTCTTCAATGAGAGGCATCGCACAGCAGTTCAACGGAGATTCAGCAACTACGACGCAGATGATGAAATGGGTCAGAGCCTTTCATTTTGGCTGTTTGGCATGTTTGTCCGCAAGGCTCGATTTCCCAAGCGCCGGTAGAACGGTAGAATGCACGAATCGGGTCTTTAGTCCCCGAATCGGCAGGCACAACCCTTCACCCGCTTAGTAATGGCAATTTTATGGTCGGGCGAGCATGTGATCAGGGCACAGGTTTGGATCGCAAGGGAAGAAAGATGAGAAGCTCATGTGATCGATTCATATCCCTCACTCCGCATTGCACTCTATCGCACATTGTGGTCTTTGCCAGGGTCGTCCACAGCTCTTCGACCTACATCTGTTCACTTGGGGAGTATGTCGCCGAGTGACTACTCGACCATGTCAAGCTCAGATATGTTGTACAATAAGTCCGTAGTAGAGAATAGCGCACTTGCTGACCCAAAGAGAGAACGCTCATCCGCAATGCTTACGTGCCGTATACCTCGACGACGCTTGCAAGCTTGATTATTTGGCCGTCTTCTGTGCTGCTTTGTTTTCTAGCTCGGTGACGTGCTCGTGGAGACGGGCAACTGCTGCATGCAATGTCTAGGCACAAGTTAGCACGAGTTCACTATGCTTGCGGTAGGGCTATGGCATGGTCGTAGCATGATCGCAGCGTGGTTGTGGCAGCTGTCTCGGTTGGCCGGGGGGGGCACGTACGTAGATGTCTTCTGTCAACATGGTATTCGCCGTCTTGTATTCGTCCACCACGTAGTAGTATGCAGAGCTTCCAGCAAGGACAGATCCAAGCAGGAAGCCGAATAGTCTACACCGTACCGAGTTAGTACGCTACCGACTCATTCTTGTCTGGGGGCATCGCCCAAGACCAGCAGTGTCAAGGTTGTGGTGGTGGCTCACCCTCCTCTGAATGCTCCTACTGGCTTCTTCACTGGTGCTGCTGCCACTGCCTCTTGAAATTGTGCTCTAGTGGTCTGAAAGGACCTGATAGCTGTTCGTGGAGCTGCGCAAGCTCTGGTGGCAGCGATTGCTCGCGACGGCAGTAACCGGGACGTCATTGTTTTGTCTGTCTGAAGCTAATCGAATGGATGGATCGACCGATGCTCAGCGTAAACGGATATTCGAAGGTCGGGTGGATGGTGCACAATTGCTTGAGAACAGGAGCTTGATTAATGAGCTACGAAGTACGAGGCCCTTGCCGTCGCGTGGCTCAACTGGGCGTTCAACTTGAAAGAGGTGCCAGAGGTGGACCCCGACTACGGGTGGGGAAAGGGGAGCTTAAGCACCTTAGTAACTTTCCACGACTTCCCAAACCCCGGCTCTTGGCAAGATTGCCTTGACCTCCACCCGCCTGTTCCCACTTTGCAGGCATTCCACTGGCAAGGCGCTCAAAGTTTCATCGAGAATCAGACATATTGATCGGTCATAGTGCCACGTCTGCAAAGATGTCATCTAGAACGTCTTGCGTACAAGCGACTTCATCTGGCGCCTGCAGGCTGTACAGATCTTCAAACGCTCTGATACTGAGATGGCCGAAGAATCCTGCCAACAGCCCATCTACGTCCTCCACATTGCTCGATGCACGCCCATGCAGCCAAGGGCGTCGAGCTGCGCTTGAAGAATTCGTGGGTTCTTCAAGGGGTGTGCCGTCGACATTCAAGACCGCTGCGATCTCATCTGCCAACGATGTTGGATGTGTTTGCCCGGACGGATAGATTGCGTCGATCGTATCTGTCACAAACAGCCATTCATGCATTTGGAACTCGTCTGGTCGGATCAGAAGTAGCAAGTCCAAAAGCTTTGCACCTTGTACTTTGGAATATGCCGTGTATTGTGACTCGTTCCCAGCGAGTATGTCCCCGCACAAATTTTGAAGTTCCGAATCAAGCATCGGCCATAGAGAGACCAAATCAGAGTGACTCACCTTCAACAGGAGAGCACGGAGCAAAAGAAACACTTCACCCCTCACCGCCAAGGACGGCGACGATTCCACCGTCGCCCCAAAGAGTTCTTCGATTTTGGACAACATCAACTGCAGGGATGGTAGGACCCCGCCATTTTCTGTCGCCAAAACCATGGTTGTAATTCTTCGTAACTCGAGCTGAGTCTTCCTGTCAGCTTCCGTCCGTGCCGCGGCTGCTCCAATCCCGAGCATTATTCCAGCTGCTGCTGGCGGAGCAACACGATTCAAGGCTTCATTGAGCATTGCCTTGTCCGTCAACTGCATTTGCCTGATTAAAGGCAACCATCCCTGAGCAGCCAATTCCCTGGAGCTTTGGAAGACCCTTGGATTGCTGAAGCTGTCAAGCGCGTCCTTTCGCCACGCTTTGTTTACATTAGTCGAGGTCAACATCAAGCGTAGGATCTCGAGGTGCTGTACGGTCAAGTTCTGAGGGAAAACCCTGGCATGCAGACTTGGACTGATGATATTGGACACTATGCCTACGTAGACCGGGCTGAGCCGGTCAGATTGTGCCAACAAGGGCGCAAGAGTGGGCAGCACATCCACCAGTAACACGGGCATAGTATCGGATGAGGTATTGTCAGGCAGAACTGCTCTCTCCTTTTCCTTTGAAAGGATGTTGCCATCGTATCCAGACGGTTTGACTGTAAAAATGGCCGTGAAAAGTCTGGCACAAATATCAGCAAGTTCTCTATGCATCCTCGACTCCTCACTGAAGCTGGTGTTCTCCATCTTTCGAGCGAGAGTTGCACAGAAACGAAGCAACTTGATCAAAATCTGTCGGTGAGGCATGGGGTTGGCCAACACTTCCTTCAGAAACGTTGCGCAGTCAACCCAGATCTCCTCTAGCATGTCGTCTTCAAGGGCTGACGTGTAATCATCGAGAAACTTTGCCAACTCCACCAGTCCAATCTGGATTGAGACACTCGACTTCTGCGCCGAGCTCAGTACGCCAGGACTTGCTCGACTGTAAACGGCGTTGAAAACAGCTGGCAGCATGGCTCGAGGCCGGGCACCATTGAGAGTCTGCAACAATTCAAGCACAGGGATTTGCTCCCTACTCGCCCACATGCCGACCAACGTCTCTAGGCACTCTTGCGGCTCTGCCTCAATCAGGTTTTCTAATATTTTCCGGCTCCGAGACCTTAATTTCAGCGCTGCATATTGGAAGGATTTGGGATCGCTGACGGAAGACTTCGCAGCATCCAGTCTGCCTGTAGATTTCCACGCCCATAATTTGGCACAAATCCTGACAGCGTCTTGCATGCATAGAATCACGGTAAGTCGATCATTCGCTCGAGCTCGGCTAGATACCAATTCTTGAGCTGTTCCGTTGGCCAAGCGGTCACTTGGAATCATGTTCTGAAAGACCTGCTGATGTGCTCGTGCCAAAATGTATTCAAGCCCTGACAACAGGTTGGATATCGATTTATCCGGCGTTTGGGAAGTCCCTGTCGTTTCCATCTGGCTAAATTCTGACTGCAAGTCATGAAAGATTTGTTCAATACGTTTGCAGAAGCCAGTTGTTGCTTTGATCAAGCTGGGCAGAAAGCCTGAATGGTGTGGAAGGAAGTTACAAAGCAAAGTGATCCATTTGTCCAACCGCTCGTCTGCTGGAATGCTTGGCAATCCTTGCAGCAGCACCTGGATCAAAGAGGGGGGAATGACGCTTCTCTCACTCAGGATTGTCAACAAAGTGTCTAGCTGTTCTTCTTGTTGCTCCGGAATGGCAGTATGCTGGTCGAGCTTGTTGACAAGCAACTGGACAAGTTCCTCCGGAGGGTCGTTACCGGATTTGCTGCCGTAGAGAGATCGAAGTAATGCAAACGAGCTTCGAGCGAAGCCATTGTCTTCAGATTGCTTTTGGTCGATCAGAGTCAGACAAAACCCATGGACGAGCTGGATTTCGGGGCCACGACTGAAAGTGCGCCAATGGTCTTCAGACAGATACAGGATCCCGACAAGCTTCTGCACCCTAGCCAACGTAAGTGCGATATATTGCACATCTTGGAGGTCAGTGTCGAAACATAGCCTGAAGATGGGAGATGCGTCGTTCAAACTCGTAATCCATTGAACACCCGGTTCGTTCCGGTCCAGCCCAGCAGCATTGTCGAGCACGAAGAGCGACGCTTTACGTAGCATCGATGGCACAGCGTCGTCTGCAGTCTTTTTAAGGGTCTTGCAATGCTGGTACAGCACTCCAAAGCACTGAGTCGGTGACATCGACTTCATTGGATTTTGGTTTAGGGGATCTCGAAGTATTTCTAGAATCGTACTTTCGACTATTTCGTCTTTGAGAGTCACCTCGTGAAGTCGCCATATTGCTTCGGCTGTGCCAACATGATACTGTGGCGAGCTTGTACTCAAGAACGGCCACAAGTTGTTGATCAAATCCGGCACAACATCAAGTGCTTGACGTCTCACAGGACTTGTGAGGTCATTTCGCCTCTGTAAAAAGCTAGTTATAATCTTCGAACATGTTTCTGCCAGGGTAAAGGCTTCGCCACTCCCAACACGCTTTATGCTCGCTTTCTCTTTTATTCTTTCCACAACCTCCCCGCCTTCGAGTGTTTCGAGTGACGTACAATACATTACTGACCGCTCGAAAGACGTACAGAGATAAGTGAGCCACAGACCGGAGTCAGACCTGTCAAGAGACGTGGAGATGATTTTAGACATAGTCTGCAGCAGTTCAACTCTTAGGCCGTCTTGGCCTTGCCCCTGGTCTGCAAGGTTCGGCGGAGGGATGAGAGACGTTAGATCGTCCAAGATGCTACCCCAAGCAACAACGTCGTCGCAGTCGTCCCCGATCGACTTAGCGACATCAATGCTCAACTTGATTGCATGCTGTGAGATCAAGTCAGCGTCCTCGACGTTGAAATTAGCGATGATAAAGGCAATTAGGCCTTTCTCTCTTTTGGTGAGGAGCTCAGACAAGCATGCGAAAAGGGTTCCGCTTTCAATGCCATCGAAAAATACATTAGCGCTGCGGAACACCTCGTCAAATGCAGTCTGGCTGGGTGCGGTTGATTGATACACCATCAGATTCATCATCAAGGACTGAAACGTCGCTCGGATGACATGTCCGCCGATTTCCCACCTGTCCATGAGGGATAGCATGACCCTGTATGGTAGACTCCTTACGGTGGGCGAGGTTGCGTCTTCCGATAACATGTGCTCCACACCTCGAATGATCGCACTCAGTGCAAATTTGTGATAATAGCTTTTATTTTGTTCAACCTCGTCCATCAAAGGGGTGGTAGAGGTGGAGGCTAAAGAGTCTGACAATTTGCTGTCAGAACCTGTGAACCAAGCCCATAGACGGCGATTCAGGCTCATATCCCTTCTCAAGACTACCATCATAGATGCTCTTATCAATATATCAAGGTCTTTTCTGTATGCTTCAAGCTGTAGAATAGGAGAGCTGAGGGGAAGATGAGTGACAAGCAGGTCAAGAAAACCTCGCTGAACAAGGGCTTGTTCGTCGCGGAGGCCCGTAGCAAAACATCTCACAAGTAGCCCGGGCTCAGGTGTTGTGATTACGCTCGAAGTGTTTTCTGTGATTGACCCGCTCCCCATAAGCTTCGGCAAGTAGCGATTCAGATAGACAAGCACGCCAGCCCTTCGTAAGTGATTAGAAATTGATGCGATAAAAAGTGTCTGCCAGAAGAAGGATTCTTGTGATTCTTTTGCGAAGCATGCTCTTAGACTGTCAAAGGCATTCAAACATCGGTCGAAGTCTTCACTAGCCTCCTCCTCAATGACTGGCAGGAGGGACAAGATCAGAGCTTTCAGTGCAGGTCTGAGGGATGATGAGGGCAACTTGAGCACATAATCTTCGAACAGGTCAAGGACAAGTGGCCTTGTCGACAAGTTTGCGAATGCAAACGTGTGAGACAGACCTGGGAGATAGACGGACAAGTCACGCGACAAGCCTTCGGTGCCAATGACCGACAAAATCTCGCCATAGACGTCCAGTGCTTTCTGGTGGACCCCGGAAGGCAGGGTAGGCTGAAGGCATCTTGAAAGACACGCCGCAATCCTGCTCTTGGAAGGTATGTCCTTTAGACCTTCCGGTCGTCCGCTTTCAAGCGATTTGAGCAGACGACTCAGGAACGCAATGTAGTCTGCCCATTCACTGTTAGCATCAAACAAAGCCAAAGCCCGTTCGACGTTGGCATGATATCGGCGATATGCTTTTTGATCCACAGCCATAGACACAAGAACTTGTCATTGCCATGTGAGCGAAGCAGGTAACGGTTGAGAATTAGCAGACAATCTTGCCTCGTCCTGACGGTAAAATTTCGGTGATCATGCCCGTTACAAGGGAACGCGGCGAGGTCCTTAAGGTAAAGGGTGTTTCGAATCGTTCCCCAAAGAGAAAGAGTAAATCTCGAAAAATGCACGGCCAGCAGCATACGTCCAACAACTTGGGTTCTTGGCGCAGAGAGTCAGAGAAGATGCCATCAAGGTGTAGCTAGGCGAAGAGATATTCGTCTAGGTTGATGGGCTATGCTCAACGTGTCCTCTAAAGTGTAATGACTAATACATGGTAAGATACGGAGTACCTACAAAGGACGCAGATGCTGCTTAATCAAAAAACAAAGCAGGCGGCGCCTCCGGCTCAACTACTCTGGTTATCTCTTTTCCAGTGGTGGCCAAGCGGGATTCAATTCATCAGAAGAGAGTCGCAGAGATACAGTGCACTGCTTGCTTACTTGATTGGATGGATTCGTGATGAAAGTTCAAACCCTGATGCAGCGGCAGGCGCGCTCTTCACCCTCGATGACGTTGTCGACATGTCCGCAGCGATGATATCGAGCAAACTTCCTTCCTGAAAAGGTCCCATGTGGCCCGGTGAACATGAGCCACCCTGGTGAGTCCAATGGCGATGACAGCCATCTGCGCGTGAAGTCGTCGACCGAGCTTCTACGGCCACCGTTACCGCCTCGACCCAGCAATCTCAGCTTCCTCCAAGAAGGAAACACTTCTGCACCACACTCACGACCCCCTGCACGAGCTGGTCTTGTGGCAACTGCAACGACCGCTCTATCAACAGGTGACGTCAATGCATATGCGCGCAGTGCGAGTGTCGGTAACCTGAGATCGATATCGAGCCAAGTAACGTCGAGCCCTTCCCGTAGCAAATCACAGAGCCGCACAGCGAGCGAGATTGCAGATGACACCTCTACACGAAGCTTTGGCGTTACTTCTGACGTGGCGCCGGAAGAGAGCATATTTGGCGATGGCCCTGGCAGCAGAAAAGGCGACCTGTTTGGCATGGATAGCGGCTTTCTCTCTATGAACGATGACTTCGAAGAGACGGCCACTCTGCCACAAGTGGATTTTGACAACGAATTCAAGTCGTTGCCGGATGATGCAAGTCAGGAGGATGCTCGACAAGAGGCTTGGAAGGCGAAGAAGAAACACTTCATCATACTTTCAGCCGCTGGTAAGCCAATTTACACCCGACACGGCTCAGACTCGATGATTTCGAGCTATGTAGGTATTATTCAGACCATCATTTCCGCGTATGCGTCTTGGGATAATCAACTCCGGAGCTTCCAAGCCGGCGGCACCAGATTCGTCATTCTTTCGCAGACCAATCTATTCCTCGTCGCTATCAGCTCCCTTCCAGAGTCTGACGCTCAACTGAGAACTCAACTCGATGCACTCTACATGCAGATTCTGTCCACCTTGACACTTCCAACTCTTACCCACATCTTCTCTGTTCGACCGTCAACCGATCTCCGAAGGCCCCTTCAAGGGACCGAAGTCTTGCTTTCTGCCTTGGCTGACAGCTTTACTCGCGGTTCTCCGTCTACCTTGTTGTCTGCATTGGAGAGCTTGAGGATCCGTAAAGCACATCGTCAGGTCATTCACCACACCATGGTGAAATCTCGCATCGATAACCTGTTGTACGGCCTGATTGTGGCAGGTGGCAGACTTGTCAGCGTGATTCGACCCAAGAAGCATTCGCTTCATCCTGGAGATCTGCATTTGATATTCAATATGTTATTTGAAGCAGAGGGTATTAAAGCAGGCGGAGGAGAGTCCTTCATACCTGTGTGCCTTCCGGGTTTCAACAAGACTGGCTATCTCTACATGTATGTTAATTTTCTTGATGTAGCCGGAGGCACTGTCCGAGAGCTAGCCATCGACGAGAAGATTTCCAAAGAGGATGCGGTAGCGATTATATTGTTGAGTGCCAACAAAGAAAGCTTCGAGGACCTGCAAAGCGTGAAGAGCTACCTGGTACACGAGTTGCGTAGAAACGGTAGTATGAAAATCATCCACCAAGCGGTCCAAAATGGTCGGCCTCTTCCAACAGACATTGTACCAGGCACTGCACTTCGCCACTTCCTCTACAAATCGAAAGGAAACGTTCAGTTTTTTATGCCAGCTTTTGGAGCACAACTTGATGCTGTTCAAAACCGACGACAGTTATTTTCCATCTACCACACTCTGCATGCGTCAGTGCACGCAAAGTACGCCGCGGTCAAAGTCCAGCACATAGTCAATCCAACCTGTTCAGCATTGGCCTGGGTCACGCCCATGTTCGAGCTGTACTGTATTGCGAGTGCAGGCACGCCTCGCAACGCACTTGCTCAGAATGCCAACAAGGTTGTCCAATATATTCAGCGAGAAGAGGAACGAATTTTTGTGATCGGCGGAGCCGTTTTCTAACGTCCGTGCTGCATCATCGCCCTTTCGACGGATCCCGGATGCTTAATCCCTGGCAAATCCGACCTTGACACCCGGATGAGGTGCGAGCGTAATTGTGATTCCAAGCTGAACGTCTTCATTGCCATAATCAATGATTCGGTGATATTCTGAGAAGAGCCGAATGATGACATACGCCATCTCCACCATGGCAACTGGTTGATTAGTAAAGCGAGATTCCGATTAGAGAATACAGGGCAGTCACTTACACTGTTGCCCAATACATATCCTGGGACCACCATTGAAAGGGATGAATGTCCATCCACCATATCCTCGCGGCTGCCAAGTTGCCCACCGCTCAGGTACCCACTCAAGGGGATCATACGGGAACGTTTCTGAAATGGGAGGGTAAAGGTCTCTGCGCCTCTGCATGATCAACGTGCTGTAGCCAACTGGCGTGTTGGCTGGGATACCGACAGGCTGCATGCCATCATCGCCACCGCCTCGGGGTAGCGTCGTATCTGTGAGCGATGTCCGCACATTGAACGGTACCACAGGGTACAGACGCAACGTCTCGTTAATAATCCAAGTAAGATACTTCATGTTCTTGATGTTCTCATAACTTGGTCGTTGACACCTGGTGCCTACATTCTCTGCGATTTCTGCACGCAACTTTTCTGCTACATGAGGTTTCCGTGCTAATTCGAGGATTATCCATGACAACGCGGCAGATGTGCTATCTCGACCTGCCAGCAGAAGCGCAACAAGCTGATCTCGGATCACCTTGCGATCGCGTGTTCGTCGAGCAAGAGCATGCAGAAATGTGTCTTTCTTGCTAAGCTTGCTATCAAGTTCTTCCTGGGACATGGAGAGGGCCTCGGTAATCCACGGCTCGATAAAATGGTCCATTGTCTTCAAGCCGGCATAGAAAGAGCGTGTTGGCAGAAAGTGACGCAAGGGTCCAGCACGGCCCGCCAGAGCTTGAACCCGTTGGACTTCATCGAAAGCCAATGCGAATTCGGTTTGTTCATTAATCAAGCTGCCAGCGCTATGACCAAAGAGAAAATGTGTTGATACGTCCAAGGCAAAGCGGGAAAACAAGTTTCTGGCGTCAACTTGACGACCATCCCCAGAACCGATGCGGTGGAAAAGATCTTGCACATGCTCTTCCATGATGTCGAGATCTGCAACTCGCTCACGCTGGAACATCGGTCTTATGAGCGCTCGAGAGTCAGACCACTGCTTGCCGTCTGTAGTAAAGATGCTATCTCCGAGAAAGTCGTCCCACTCACTGTGGAACTGCTCGCCTTTGCCGTAGTCGGAGAACTGCTGAGTGAGTATCGCTTTGATGTTTTCGGGGTCGGCGGTCATAATCACTCGGATGTCTATCAGGAGCCTCAATTCCATCGTATAGTTGAGGGTTGTGAGGGAGCCAGTCTTGATGAACTCATCGAGCCAGGCATCCATGGCTCTGTTGCGCAAGAAATAGCTGCAGGCTTTGATGGGCATGTCGAGAGACCACGGTATGTACGTCTTCATGATTGGAGCTGTGAGGCCTAAGCGGCGAATACGACGCTCTGCACTGTATCGTCGGGTGTAGTTGTAGATCAAGAGGAGCACAACAGCGAGACACAAAGTTTGTACCGCCGTCAGCGGCCCCTCGTGCAAGATTCGAGGGGAGAGAATAGCCATGACGAGCGGACGACGGAAATAAATCAATGTTACTTGGAAGAATTTGCTGAATATGGCCGATGCGTTGTCCTCACGTAGCAGGCGCAAATGAAGGCCAAAAAGGGAAGCATCGAACAAATTGCCTGGGTCTGAAGCAACTTACCTTGACACATATTGCGGAGGATGAGAAGGCTTCAAGATATAAAATAGAAAACCGGTGGTGTTACTGTCAAGGCGGAGTAATGACCTTCCGCTTGGAGGAACATGCGGCCGCCGAGTTACCGAGAGCCAATCAGGAGATTAAGAAACGTCCTTTGGCAACGGGATACGAGGGGCCACTACGAGATACGTTTCAGAAGCATTATGCGATTGAGCGTATTTTGTAGTCTTTCACTGTCGGACCTGTGGGGAGGACCTTCCTTGCAGGGATGGTCCGTAAGCCTGGACTGTTCACGGCCTGTAGAACGTAATGTTATTTGCTCTCCGTCAATCCGCCCTATACCGAATTTGCGTCAGTGAATACGACTCGAGGACGGCGTGATTCGCCCCCGTTCAGCTCTTCACCATTATTGTAAGCTTGAAAATAGGCTGAGCAGTACCTGACATGGCATGCAATCAGATGATTGACGTGGGATGTGCGGGACTGTGCGTTCCAGCTTGTTCGATATGACCTACGAAGTACGAAGTATAATGGCCGTGCCTGGCTTCGCTGGAGATGTGTTTCGAAGCTGCCTGCTTGGCTGAACTGAGACTCGGAACGGGTACTTCCGTACCCTGGAGAATCCTCGTCGACAGCTTTGCGATAGCCGCGGTTGATCTGGAACCTTGTGCGATGGTCTTGCAGTACAAGAATCACCATCCTACTTATTGGATCGATGGTGGTTGGTAAGCGGCATGTGGCGTTTGTGGCGTTTGTGGCAGGTGGCTTACATACTTACGTCAGAACGACAGGGCAACTTAACCGAGACTAGCGCAATAGTTCTTCAACTGGACTGAACGCGGCCTCTGTCAGTCACAATTTCACGACACCTTTTAACGTTGTACTATTCCGTTCAATTCAACCTCTTTTACACGTAATCCTTCTGCGACGCTGGTCCGGAGCAGTCTTGATTACTGCAAACCTTAGCGCATCTCCTTTTCGCTCCGCATTTGCTCAACGAGATGGCGAGCATCTCAGAAGAAAGTCCATTGGCGGAACAATTGAAGAATGCTGTACAGGCACAAGCGATCGAACGAGGCTGGACACAAGATGAAGACGATGCATCATTAGCGGAGTATATTGTGTTAATGGTGGCAAATGGCAAAACAGAAGACGAAATCACCTCAGAGCTTTCAAACGAGCTGTTACAAGGCGCCAGTGGAATTGAAGAGTTCGCTCAGTGGTTGACCGACTACGTCGCAAAGTTGACGGGAGCGAGTGCCAATGAGAGTTCTACCCAAGCGCCAACAGGCGTGGAAGACGCGCCCATCCCAGCCGCCTACGACAATGATTTGGGCGAATCCGCACCAGACAACGCGTACGTTCTTGATCACAGTTCTTCAGACTCATTGCTGACTATTTCTAGACCCCGAGGACCTAAAGGCCTTCATGGAGGCCCACGAGGCGGGAGAGGGGGTCGGGGCTCGATCCCAGGGAGGGGAGGATTCGATGCTGCTCTGCACAGAACTCGAGGGAATGACAGAATAAATAGTCATGCAAGAGGTGCTCCGAAAGGACCAAAGCAGATGCACAACAAAGATGCCCGACCAGGCATGCAGAAAGCTCTCAACGGACTTCAGGGCCCACAGATGCAGAATCCGATGATGCAGGGCGCGCAGCAAGGTGGTCAATTCAATCCTATCTCGCCTCAACAGCAGATGGAATTCATGGCTATGATGGAGCAGCAAGCGCGTATGTTAGCTCAATTCATGCCGAACGTGGTGCCGCCGGGGATGAACGGCCAACAGCCTCAAACTGGCCAGAATAACAGTCGATCCATGTTCGATCGAGTTGAGCGCGGCCGAGGAGGACCCCATGTGCGCGGTCGAGGAAGAGGCGGTGGTCAAGCTCAGAACGGGTCACGAAAGCAGTCGGAAACAACGGAAACGGAGAACCAGGCTCCTGCAGACACCTCAATGGAGACCGAATCGCCCACAGTGACAGGGCCGAAAGACCCTGCGTCGACAGTGTGCTACTTCAATCTCAGATGTCTCAACAAAGACTGCCAATATGCACATCAATCGCCCTCAGCACCTGTAGGGACCGAGATCGACATGTCACAGACTTGCTCATTTGGGGCCGCTTGCAAAAACCATCACTGTCACGGAAAGCACCCTTCTCCTGCTCTGATTGCTGCTCATAAAGCGGAGCAAGAGTGCAAGTTCTTCCCGCATTGCAACAACCCGAATTGTCCGTTCAAACACCCAACGATGCCACTGTGTTACAATGGTGCTTCTTGCACAAACAAGGACTGCAAGTTTACCCACCTCAAGACCAAGTGCAAATACAATCCATGCACAAACACACGATGTCCGTTTGCGCATGAACCCGGTCAGAACAGAACCATGGCTGCATTCACCTGGACCAAAGAACAGGCGGCGAGCCAATCAAGAGATGACAATGCAGAAGGCGGAGAACACGTTAGTAACAGAAGGTTCGTTACGGAAGGCGAGGAGGAATTTATCAAGCCAGATGAAGGTCAAGCAGAGATTCCAGCTGGCGGGCAGCAGGAAGGGGTGACGACATGATATGGAACGAACTTGTACTAGTATACCAGGGCCGTGATAAAGGGCTTGGAGCGGGGACGGACCCTGTCTGGACAGGCATGGCCTGATGAGGTAGATGTCGAGGCTGGCATATTTTTTTCTCCGAGTCAGGACTGAAGAAGCTCGGCCAATGAAAAACATATTGATGATGGCTTATAGGCTGCAACGTGGTCATCAAACATGGTGGAATTGTGTCCCGTGTTTTCTTCTTGTGCCACGATTCTGCTAAGCATGGTGTACAATCAATCATCGCATAAGTATTTGCCGCAGTAGGGTATTTCCCAAGGTCATTGAATTTCTCCATCTGGAGGTGTGTGCTTCTTTTCCCCCTCACCATCAGATCTGAACTGTCAGGTCGCATTCACATGCCTACTTTTACGTGAATACAGTTTCCTTGTGCAACATGGCACACAGAACAATCGACGAGGTAAGGGAGATTAGCTGAAGTAAGCCGGAAAAGAACCACCTGAACGATTTCCACCACGCCACACACCCGCGGACCTGCTGGTGGTACTTCTATGAGCGACAATATGGAAGTCCAGAGTGTTGAGGAGTCTATCAACATCGTCAGACACATTCTGTCCGGTATCCCTGCCACAGTTGTGCAGGATGGTTCGACGATTCTGCCCGAAGCTATACCTCTGCTCCCGCAATGGTGGCGCACGCTCCCAGAAGGGACTGTCCCGCTCTCGCGTTGCCTGGAAAGACTCACAGAGTATGTTCTGCCGTACCTGAATGGCTCATCGTTATCAGCTCGATACTACGGCTTCGTGACCGGCGGCGTCACCCCCGCTGCACTAATCGGTGATGTGCTTGCATCGGTCTACGACCAGAATGTACAGGTACACCTCCCCCGAGAGACGATTGCTACAGACGTGGAGGTTGCAGCGCTGAACATGCTGCTAGACCTCTTCAATTTACCGACACAGCAATGGGCTATTGGTACCGAGTCAAGTAATGGTGGAGGCACCTTCACCACAGGAGCCACGGCATCGAATGTGCTCGGCCTCGCATTGGGTCGCGAATTTGTGCTCAGCGAAGCGGCACGAAGGGCAAGTGGTAAGGCTATGAGCGTTGGCGAGCATGGACTACTGGCGGTGGCTCAAGCTGCGCAAGTTGATCGCGTCAAGATTTTGTCGACGTTGCCGCATTCAAGTATCGCCAAGGCTGCGTCAATCGTTGGATTTGGTCGTTCGAGTGTTGTGCCTATCGTCCGGGAGGGCAGCATTCTTGCAGTCGACGTTGAAGAATTACAAAGTCTTGCTGAAGATGCAGAAGCTGAAAGGACGGCATACATTCTTGCCATCTCCGCAGGAGAAGTCAATACTGGTCATTTTGCCCCTGATTCTACGAGCACGATGCAGAAGATCAGAGACATCTGTGACAAGTATGGCATCTGGATTCACGTCGATGGGGCTTTTGGCTTGTTTGGGCGACTACTCTTCCATCATCCGCGAGCACGGGAATATGAACACATTATCCAAGGCGTCCGTGGCCTTGAGCTCGCTGACTCCATCGCCAGCGACGGACACAAATTGCTCAACGTTCCCTACGATTGCGGAATCTTCTTCACCCGTCACAAAGCGTTGAGTGAAGCGACAGTCATGAATGGTAATGCAGCCTACCTATCCTCCGGAACGGGGATGTCTTCTGTTCAGAGTCCTCTGAATATCGGGATTGAGAACTCGCGACGGTTTCGAGCACTACCAGTCTACGCTACGCTGTGCGCGTACGGACGTGAAGGATATTGTGACATGCTGATCCGACAGATCAGTCTTGCTCGTAGGCTGGCGTCGTGGATCTGGGACCACGAGCATTACGAGCTGTTACCCGAGGGAACAAGCAAGGAGACGATGCTTTCGAGAATCTTCATCATAGTGCTATTCAGAGCAAAGGATTCTCAGGTGAACGACAAGCTCGTACAGAGGATCAAAGACTCGAGGAAGCTCTATGTGTCAGGGACAACTTGGGATGGCAGGCCAGCAGCCAGGATAGCCGTCAGCAACTGGCGGGTGAATGTTGACGCAGACGCGCAGATAGTTCAAGAGGCTCTGGAGTTAGTTCTTCAGTATTAATACCTCTAAACGTAACGTACGTGAACTTCCTGAGTGAACAAGGTTTGGTCCTTTGAATATTGATCCTCAATGCGGAGTATAGGGAGCAATACTCCGTAATCCATCAAAAAGAACGGAACCAACGGTTAGCGGGGCTAGGCGTATTATTAGTAACGTCGAGTTGGGCTCAATGGGTCACTTGGGGTTCACTGGGTCAGCCGCAGCCAAAAAACATATTATTAATTTCAATATACCGGAATTTCAGCCTTGTTAAAAGGGCCTGACCCAGTGAACCCCTATGACCCAGTGAGCCCAACTCGACGTTATAACCACTGCACCCACTGGCAGCGGATCTGGTCCTAACTTCGATTGGCGGATCGTTGCAACCGTATTCGAACAGGAAGGCATCGCCAGGAGGCTCTGAGCTGAGGCGTGGAGGCCGCGAACGCCCGAAATAAGCCTAGTCTGCTGCGCCGTTGCACCCTCGACCACCCCCGTACAGGGTCCACCAATGCTAACCACGAACTCGCCTTAGTGGGCTTGCATAATCGCGGTCGCGGTTCCTGAACAATATTAAATAATTATATTTCTGCCTCCGAGTCACCTTCACATAGGCATACCGCTTGTTCACCCACACACCCATCTCATCTCGTCGTTTGCTCGGAGCTCAAGGTTCAGCATTCCACCACGAGGTGCTCTCTGTCAGCAAAAGATTCACCATCGAATCAGGCGAACTGCATGACCTGCTGAGTATCCGAGTCCTTCAGTCTCCGGTCTACGTCGATCCCACGGTTACCTCTACTCGGTTTTTACCTGGAACGATCGAGATTGCCTTGTTACCATGGCTAGCTCTGCAGAAGCATCCACTGTCGAGAAGACTCCGGCACAGCTGATGGCTGAACGCGATGCTGCTCAAGCTCACCATCACGCCACCGTCGAGGACGAGGAGGATCAAGACGATGTCGATCACCCTCCCCCATCTCACGCTGCTCCGGCCGCGGCAACCCCTGTCAACGGCTCTGATGGAGTCATGTCGGCCAAGGCAGCTGGTAAGCAGAAAGAGAAGCCCGGCGTTCTTGACACTCAGGACGAGGAGGCTTTTCCGACCCTAGGTGCTCCAACCAAGCCTGCTGCCAAGGCTCCAGGCTGGGGTTCGAAGGGCACCCTCAAAACTCCGGCATCCCCTGCTCTCTCCTCCGGCACGTCTACTCCTGCTCAACCGGCCCCCCGTGGCACTCCGCAGCCCGCAGGTGGCCCTGTCAACATCATCAGTCAAAATCGAGACCACTTTGACATCCGTAAAGAAGATCTCAATCCGGATGCTCCAATCCAGAAGGTATTGGCAGATGCAAAACGGAAATACAAGGTCAACACTGGTGTTCAAGAGATCAGTGGTGGCAAACAACGCCGCTTTTTCGCCGAAGGTCCCCAAAAGGCTCAAGTCCGTCAGGCACTTTTGGACATCTCCAAAGCTATCAGCGTTGAGAAAGAAGTCAAGCTTGAAGTCCCTGCCTCTGTCTCCGCTGCCATAATTGGAAAGGGTGGCGCGAACATCAACAGCTTGCAACAGAAGCATGGCGTCCGCATCAAGATCACCAAGGACCAGAGACCTCCCTCTACAGGCCCTGAGGATCCACGAACCGATGTCGTTGAAGTTCGAGGCGACGCCGCTTCCGTGCGAGAAGTTCAATATCGAATTACCGAGGTGGTGAAGCAGCACCAGCCTAAAGTCAATCTGCCGCTCCGGGGCATTCCGCCAGAATTCTACCCCTTCATGCAAGGTCGTCATGCCTCTGATCTCCAGAAACTGCAGCAGGACAAGGACTTGACAGTCAATATCCCTCAATTTCACACCTGGCAGGCCCAGCCTCCACCACGACCCGCTGCAGGTGCCAGACCACAATTCGTGCCCCATGGTGATTCTCACATCGTTCTCTCCGGAGACCAAGAGGCGGCCATGCAAGCTCGCGCCATGCTGGAGCAGATTGCTCAGCAGCTCGAAGAGGAGTTGATCCTCGAAGAGCTGGCCTGCGAACAAGTGCTTCATCCGTACATTGTTGGTGAACGCGGCATAGATCCCTTGGAGTTTTATGAGCAGACTGGATGCTCTGTGGTCCTGCCGCCTAGTCACCATGAAACCGACGACATTCACATCATCGGTCCTCAAGATCGCCTTGACGACGGCCGGAACCTCGTCGAGCAACTGATGGCTCAGAAACACAACCGACCTGTCGATCTCCGCAAGCAATTCGCTGATGCCCCACATGGTCCCGAGCGGCACTCACGAGCTCTTGCCCAGTACCTGCAACAAAAGGCCTTGGAGCGAGAATTTATGAATGCCCATAGCTCCGAAATTGTCTTCCCGGCTCATGCTCATGCCGCTCCAAGTTGGTCTGTTATTTCCAGCGACCCGCAAAAAGCCGTCTCGGCAAAGAATGATCTCATGAAAATTGCTCAAGCGTACCCAACGTCACGAATCCAACTAGTCGAAGTGGATCCTTTTTACCATCCACACATCGGTGAAATGTTTGCTCAGCAATTACAAGACGACCATGGCGTCTTCATGATGGTCCCTGAACAGCCTGACGAACATGTTGTATTTGTCTACGAAGGCACTGCCCAGGACGGTCCCTTCTCCTTACCTCGACAGAGACCGACGAGCCCAGAACAGAGAGAGTTCGAAAGAGCTTTGAAGGCAGCTCAAGAGTTTCTCTTCGGGGCAATTCCTTCACAAGAAATCACCGCCAGGGACATTCCTGTGCCAAGAAAGCATCAGGACAGAGTTCGAAAATTTGTACGCAATCAGCAGCAAGAGACCCCTGTTCCTTTCCCTGTGCAGCTCGACTTCGGCCAAGCAAGAGGCACCCCTAAAGGGCAACAAATCCCAGAGAATGTCTCTCTTCGGGGACCAAGCCAAGAAGAGGTCGAGGCTTTGAGACAACAAATCGAAGCTTTCCTCCTTGAAGTCGAACAGGATGAAAAAGAACGGGACTATGTCACAACGTGCGATTTTCCTGAAAAGTTTGTTAGAAACCTGGTCGGCAAGAATGGTGCGAATATCAAGGCGCTGCGTGAGAAGCATGACGTCGATATCGATACTCGAGAAACAGGCAAAGTCAAGATTCAAGGGCCGCAAAAGAAGGCTGACGCGTGCAAGGCCGAAATCATCAAGCTTGGCAAGCAGTATGCAGATGAAGTTTCATACTCCATCAAGGTCGATCCTAAATTCCATGGTGAGCTGATTGGTAAGAGTGGCGAAAATCTGAACAAACTGCAAAACAAGGTCAATAAAGAGGTTCGAATAGACTTTCCGCGAGTTGCAAGACAAGGTGATGTCTCTGATAACGTTAGTGACGCTGGCGGTGCTCAACAGAAGCAAGCTATAGATGAGATCAGGATTCGAGGTCCGCGCGCCAAGGCTGATTTGGTACGGGATGAGCTGCTGAGTCTGACCCAGTTCTTGCAAGACAATTCACACACAGCTACGGTCTCTGTGCATAAAGATCAGGTTAGAAGTCTGATCGGAAAAGGTGGTGATAATCTCGAGAAGCTTCGGCTACAGACTGGCGCCCAGATCGATGTGCCAAACACGCCTGAAGGTGACCGTGTACCGGTCACAATCAAGGGTTCTAAAGCTGCCGTCGACAAAGCCAGGCAGGAAATTCAGAGCAGCTCCAAGGTATTCGACTCGATCGTGACCGAGACGATCAACGTTGACCGGAAGCACCATCGTGATCTTATTGGTTCCAAAGGGGCAAACATCCAGAAAATTGTTCGCGATGCGGGTGGTCCTGAACGAAGCGCTGAGGCAGTGCAATTCCCTAAGCAAGGAGAAGACTCATCCAGCCTCGCTATTCGAGGCACGAAAGACGTCGTCGAGAAGATCATTACCTCTATCAAGTCCTTTGTTGAAGAGAAAGAGAGCCAAGTGGCCGAAGTCGTTGATATTCCTACTGACCAACACAGACTCCTGATCGGTTCAGGAGGCAACATTCGCAAGTCGATCGAACAAAAGTTCAACATCTCGCTCGACATACCTCGCAGAGAAACGGGTAAAACAGGTGTCAGGGTTGCTGGGCGGCCCGAGAATGTGGCTCAAGCGAAAGAGCACATCCTATCACTTACCAAGCAACCAGAAGGCGTAACAATCATGGTGCCTCGGTCAATCCACCACGCAGTTGCTAATGAAGGTCGTATGTTCCGCGACCTCTCTCGCCGAGGCATCAAGGTTGATCACAAGGGCCAGCAGCCCCCTAAAAAATCAACTGTAAATGGTACCACAAGTCGAAAATCGAACAACACCAACGCCCCTCTCATCACGGATGATCCGACCGACTCACAGCAGTTCACATTCGAGATTATACCGATGAATGCCACCTCCGAAGGCGAAACCGGCGAAATCCCATGGGTGCTCGTCGGTAACAGAGACGTCTCGGACAACGCTATTACCAAGGCTCAGAGTGAAATCGAGGAGGCCATTGAGAAAGCACAAGTGCCAAGATCCACCGGCTACCTGCATCTCGCCGACCCCTCTCTTCATAGACACGTCATCGGCCAGCGCGGAGCCACGATAAACAGCATACGACAGAAGACTGGCTGTGACATCCAGGTGCCCGGCGGCGCAAGGAGCCAGAATACTGGAGACGATATCACGATCGTTGGCGACGAGGAAGGGGTGCTACTTGCACGAGATCTAATCCTCCAAGAGGTGGAAAATGCCGGAAACTAGAATGTTCCAGCTGGTCACTACTCGCCAGGGGAAAATGCGCCCCGGCAACGGGTGACACGGTATTGGCGGTAAACCTTTACCAACGAGAGAAAGCAAGACTTGTCTTGAGGTCGTGTCAAGATAGGTAGGAAGCAAGCTTGGCATGGGCAGGCAGGAAGATGCAAATCTAGCCTCGCGGTCTCTCACGGTTGTATGTACGAATCTCTAGCACCATATCCTCTCCGGCGCCGTTGATTTTGTTTTACTCCGTGCTAGTTACGTCGGTGTGTTTGTACAAATAGAACAGAAGAAAAGAGAACATTGAATCCAATTCACTCGCTTGTCAAGCTTGTTTGCTCAGTCTTGTTTTTCCCGACCTCTCTCACTCGTGGACTCATGAGTGAAAATACGCTACTAACTGAGAATTCAGTTTCAGAATCTATTTGTCTTCCGGCCCTTGGACCATCGTGTGTCCATCCTCGTTTTTGGCCGGCTCTAGCTCCTGCAAGATTTGGACGTCACATTGACCCTACGACGGACTTACGTCTATAACATGGACCTTTGTAAGTGTGAGCGTTTCAGAATAGACCGGCTCCTTATCCGTCTTGGGTTGCTTCCCGCTCTCAGGGCGGGGAAGGGGTACGATGTCACATACGAGGCACAATGCACTCAGGAAGGAAGAAAGCTCAATGCTTGACGTTTGTTGTATACTGGGGCTGATGTCTAGTCTAATAAGAAGAGGGAAGAGGGACGATCCCATCTGTGATGGAGCCAGCCTTCCGCGCGCCATGTATATCACGTGACATGCCAGAGTTGTCCCTCATACAAGATCGAACCTTCCGGAATAAGATCGAGCGCCGGGATGAGGGCCCGCAACGGATACGACAGGGTCTGTTCTGTTGGTGGGTTTTCAGACGACTCTGGCTCCTCGACACCAAGTGCCCTTTCGAAGTTCCAGCTGTCAACAGACATATGCCCTGACCACTTCGACCCTCCGCTAGATTGCGATAATACGCTCGGTTGTGATTTGAGCCGAAAAGCAAGCTTGCGAAAACTCTGAAAACTCTGGCTTGACGAAGTGGAGATCATGGACGCTTCGTCATCCAAATTCTTCTTTCGTTCTTGCTGCTCGGTGGTACTTTGTCGTTCGAGTTGTTGAGTCGCTGCTGGCGGTCTCGGAGACTCCAAATTAGTTGGCGTAATAGTAACCCGCCGGTCAAAGTGGCTTAATGGGACAGAAATCACGTTCCAAGTTTCCTCAAGATCACAAGAGTCGAAATGCAGGCCGCCAGACGTGAAAAGGGGTCGCTCAGGGTCGCAGATCCAACATGCATGTAACAATGTTCTGCTGTACATTTCACCGAGGTCCATTCGATCACAGGCCGTAACCTTATTAATATCCTCCTTCAGTGGAATTATGGTGTTCGCTTGCACTTCATGGACGGATTGTTGTAGTAAGCGCCGGAAAAATGATAGGGGTTTGGGGATTGGCTCACGAAGCGTACTAAGGTGGACTCGCAGAGTCTGTGCCAGAAGCAGGCCCACTGCATCACGCGCTACGATGTCTGCATCATATCGTGCTTTCGATGTATGAGAAGAAGCCAGTATGACAGAAATCTCTCCACCAAGTTGCATGTTGGCTGTGTCTTTTATAGTTTCAGAACAAGGCTGGAGGCACGACTCCAGAAATTGGCTGCCTCTCCGGAGCAGCAGCAGAAGATTGGAATCCGCGGGGCCGAAAAGAATATCTTGGTAGTTTTGGAAGTTGTTAACTGCGATTGCGGCTGCAGCAAAGATTCTGCGCCGTTCCGAATTTTGCTGATAAGTGCTCCGGGGTTGAGAGAACTCTTCTGCTAGTTTAGAAACGAAATGCGCGATCGAATCATTGCTAAGCCTCTGATAGTCAGACATCCGCCCAGGTTTGTTGAACTGCTCACCAATCGCTGAATATTCATACTGCGGATCTTGATCGAGGTGTCGATCTAAGACTCTAACCAAATGTGGAACCATCATTTCTGCAAAAACGTTGTGGACACCAAGACTACTGTCTATCCTGTCCATGCATTTATCGATCGCTGAGGAGAGCAAGGCTTTCTGCCCATCTTCGAGTTTATTCAGCCCAGCCAATGGAGCACATAATCGGAAGAGAGCTATAAAGTAGCCGATGCAATTATCATCCACGAGATGATGCAGAAGCATTTGGTAGATGTCGTGGCATCCCCCAAAAACTCCTTGGCCCGCCCAAAAATCAGCACAGCAGCACCTCAGTTGCGAAGGCAGCCCACCGCAATCCTTGACAGCTTTAAGCTTAATCATAGCCAGGGCCTGACTGTTCGGCGTCCACAAACACGTGTTCAAGTGTCGAGATGGATCTGAAGACTGCTTCGATTGGACTGAATCCGCCACAAGTGAGTTTGTTACAGGAATCAAAGAATCGCGTGGCACCAAGATCATAGAGCTCGAATCGATGGGTGTTATGTTCGAAGCAGGCGTAGTGTTTTCCGTATCCTCTAAAGGTTTATCATCATCCGATTCAGGTGGCTCGGAGGCTGCTGTGGAAAGACTCCCAGTGGATCGGGAAGAATCCAGGCTTACTTCAGAATCAAGATCATCCCTTTTGAGACTCTCTAGGGGTGTGGAATGCTGACAAATTGTATTCGAAGGTGGTATAACGGTTAGGTCCTGTCGTACCCTTGGTGGGTGCTCCGATGAAGGCTCTACTCTATTCCTTGCCAGCATATTCCACTCAGTCATCTTCGCCGTAAGCTGGCCAGCAGTGACTTGAAAGCCTCGCTCTGACAGTTGCGCACGCATGACTTCCCGATTTGCGCCTTGGTCGTACAGCTCAGCCAGAAATGGCCGGTGCGCATCCCAATCTTCCTTTTGTTTGCGAGGGGCGTAAGAGCCGACACCAGGCACATATTCTTTGATCTGAAGGTTGTCCATATTTGTATGCGATTGCATTACAGAAAAACAATGCCACCTTTGACATTCCCCGAGGAGAGTGCTTATATTGTTCGTCCAAGATCAACGGTGCTGGATAGGCCGAAAGTGGACACACTCTCTAATTGCCATTTCAGGACAAGGCTTGACCTCCCCTGCACGCCAAGCATCCCGTCTGGGGGATTTTGGGCTCAATGGGTCATTGGGGTTCACTGGGTCAGGCTCTTTTAACAAGGCTGAAATTCCGATATTTTGAAATTAATAAATGTTTTTTGGTTGCGGCTGACCCAGTGAACCCCAATGACCCATTGAGCCCAAAAACACGTTACTTACTATATGGGTGGGGTTTGGCACACCCGTTTTTAAGGGCCTTCAGGAGAAGTTGAGGCTACCGGCAAATCCAGCGAAGCGATAGGCAAATGCACTGTGCGAGGCATCTTTTGGTGGTTACCTCCTAATCAACCTGCTTGATATCATGCCTAGGCTGTGATTTTAGGTGGACTTTAGAGAATGATGACTTTTCGATACACATCTGGTGTTTGAGCTTGACTGAAGAACGTTGCTTCGATAGCTGTGAGTGATACTAGGTCACACTGTCGAATTTGGCAGCGACGAGCTTGTACTCAAGCACATGCAATATCAAGCTTTGGCTTGCCCTTGACGTCATGAGCGTCTTCGGGTACCTTACGATTCTGGCGTGTCATGGCTGGCGCACCTGTCGGCGCCCGGACCAAGACTGGGTTCTTTGGAGTCCCTACAAGAAGCTGCGGCCGAGCAAATTCAGCACCGGCGAGTGCACGTCGAGGAACCGCGTAGGCTTCGTAGTAAGAGCTTGATAGAAAGATTCTTACGTGACTAAATATACTGGCAATAGGAGTAGCTTGGATGGATACTAGTGCTGCTAAAGATATGTGAGGTGCAATATTGGCCGCTGATAGTGACTGACTTCAGTCCTGAGCGACCAGATTTGCAAGAGACTGTTGAAAGAGTTAAAGATAATCCGGACATTCGGCAACAACCCTCGATTTACAGCATATCACCAACATCCAGAACTCGACCAGCGCCCTCGATAGGATTGTCGTCTTCGCTGATCGCTTCCGTCGCACCCTCGTCTAAGGTATCTTCTGACACCAGATGTGCGGTTCTGATAGACTGTGATTGCGGCAGAGGCTCTGCTCGTTGCCGATGTTGCGTTGGGAAGCCTTTAGCAAGATTACTAATGTCTAGCCGGTTGAAGCGTTCTGTCATGGTTGCGAGCTTTTCGGCTGTGGATGCTGCACTTGTTGCCGCGCTTTCGCTAGCCCGACGGACCGGACGAGACATGGTAGCGGTGGTGGGCGAATGATTTTGCTTTGCGCCGGAACTATACTGGGCTGCCCCTCCAGTATGATGCTGAGTGTAGTAGTTCTGGTCCTGGTGGTATGTTCTATTACCCATCGATGTTTGCCGTGGCTGCACGTTCGAGTTCCGCTGTTCGATGCGAACCCGCCCCTCCCGAACATCGGTGCGCACACCAAAATCACGTTCCAACTCAGCGCTGTTGGCCACCCCCTGTGCTTCGAGATCTCGAATGATGGACTGATTTTCCTTGTTGCCTTCGAGCAAGAATTTCAGGCACATCACAGCATGTTCTTTAATGTAGGGATTGTGGCCATCGAACTGTGTGCAAGAAAGGATCGTGCCAACCCCTTCATGCAAGCGGATTTGGTCTTGAACGATCTTGGACCTCCATACTAGTGACGATAGGACAAGTACGATGAGTTTCTTGAGATTGCGCCACTCGAAATCAGAAGGATCCTGCTCAGAAGCTGGTGGTTTGCTGCTAGGTGTGGGCCCCAGAGGATCGAAAGGTCTGTCTACTGCTGCGGACCCAGTGTTTTGGACGTTGGAAGCTGCGTGCGCGCTTGACAAGGAACCTCTGAAGGCTTGGCGGTCTCGGGAAGGCGTCTTGCTATGCGCGGGCACTGTGTTTGTTAGGGTAGCTTTTGGGATGCTAGCGTCAAGCTCTTTGAGCAAAGTGACAAGGTCGTACACGATCTCCCACTCGATGAGAAGCCGCTTCCATTCATTGTTCTCTGTGAGAACAGCAAAGAATTCAAGAAACTGGTAGACTCCTTCATATACCCTTTCCATATCCCACAGATTAAGTGGGAAGTCCTCGGCAACAGCTAGGTTTGCTCGGATCTGGCCTTGAAGGTATATCAGAGCACAGGTCTCAGGAATGATATTCCCTCGGAAGACTGCGAAGATGTACCTGACAGTCAGGACATCTACTCTGCTGAGAGGCGCAGGAACCCGAGGCTTTTGATTTACCCGCTCATCGCCATTCTGGTCGTGGGAAGGACTATACTTTGTTCGGAAAATATGGGTAAGGATTTTGATCACCACAGCTTGAGCCGGCGAAATTATATCTTTGGCCTGACCAAAGTCAGAATAGGCGTGAGACATGAGGCCGTTCTTGAGGATGGCCTCCATAATTTGGACCATCATCTTGAAATAGAACTCGTCGTCGGGAAGGTCCCATGCAGCGATAAAGATTAGTAACTCCCTGAGCACGTTTCTGCCGGCCTCCTGTGCTAGCAGGATATGGCAACGAACGGCCTGCATGTTGCGTGCGCCTTGCTTTTCGATGTTGTTTTTCATACCAAAATTTTCAACGATACCTGCTTGAATGATCATGGGCAGCGCCTCGATTTCGGTAGGGCCAAGCACGAGAGGCACATCTGTAAGCAAACCTCTTTCCTGGTCGCCAGGTCGGCTATACTCTTCATCGTCATCCTCTTCCTCCTCGTCTTCTTCATCGTCCTCGTCACCAACGCTTACAGCCGTGCTGTCAATCAAGACGTCTTCGGGTGCGTCTTGTGTATCGGCATCTTGTCCGTACAATTGGTCGACATTTTCGTCTAAACCTGGTTGGTTGTCTTGAAGACGTGCCATAAGCTCATCCTTTGCTTCTTGTAGTGTCTCGGCAGCCGAGCCAGAGGTTCGGGGCATGACCAGATCCGCCTGGGTGATCTCTTGGTCGATCGACACAAGATTGGCATAGGAAGCAAGATCGGGTAGAGAGCGCAGTAGAGGACTCCTCGAACTGATCAGCGAGGAAGCGCGTCGTGCTTGGGGCGGTGATCGAGCTGCATTTCGGACGCTGTTTTCACGTAGGGCCAAGTGTTCTCGTAAAGCAGCACCTGCGCGCAGGAGAATATCAGGATTGTCATCGAGTTGCGTCGCAGTCAGGCCGGACATGCGCTCCAGATCAGTCCTTATCTTCTCCATGAGCACCTTCTTCCGCTCCTGCGCCGCAGAGTCAAGGACCCTTTCAGCGCTCATGAGGTCGAATAGGGCGTGCACGTCATCGATGTTGTATCCCCGATCAGCTGTGGTGATCTCTTGCAATCCTCTGAGTGTCTCTGAGCTCGGACGGCCCATGGCAGCCACCGAATCGTCTGACGCGGTCTCAATTTCGGCCTGAATGCTCAATCTACCCTCCCTATTGATCTGCTCCTGCACGGCCTGGATCTCGCTTTGCTGAGCTTGCTGAGCAGCAGCAGAAGTGTTCCCGAACAAGTCAAGCCACAAGACCAACTTTCTGTGCTCATTGTGCATGATGAAATTATGCAGAAACTGCAAGCAAGTTATAAGCAGTCTCTTGTACAGATTGACCACCTTCTGCCACCGATCCTGGCTGCGCTGGTTCGATTCGCCATCGAAGCCCCTAGCCGTGACTCGCACACACACATCGATTAAGCGTAGGATCTGCTGGTCAAAGGCCTTCTCAGCTGCTAGATTCTGGGCCTTGCGGGTCGTTGCAAGCAGATTTCGTGCTATGGTGCAGAGGTCATTCAGCCGTTCGATGTCCTTAACCAGAGGCTGGTAATTTGCTGCGATGAGGTCAGACGAGGAGCCATCATAGTTGTTGCTAGCTGTGCTCTTCCAAGCAAAGGACTGCTGCTCAAGCACAGGAATGGCTCGGGTGAAGACGTTGGTGAGGTCTTGCCAGACCGCTAGACTGAAGCCCAAGTTTTGTCTGCAGCATCGTGGGTCAGTATAGACGCTCCGGTCATGCGGCATATCTCTTGTCACCTACCGTACGTCGCTTTCCTGGTGAGACTTGTACAGGATCTGCTTTCCCGCATGGAGCAGATGCTCCAGTCTTTTGTCGTCGACTAACCCTCGAGACTCATAATGGGTTTGTGTTCCAGTCAGAACAATTTTCAATAGCAATTCTGACGCGGTCACAGGCGCGCGTCTCTCTGCCATCGACCTAACCGTCGTAGCCCCTCCAGACCGGAGTGATCACTGCCATCAACACTTTTCCAATCGTACAAATCTTAGCACGGCCGGTTCTCCGCAAGCCTCGCTCTAGGGCAAGCGGCCTACCTTCCATTTCGAGCAGCTACCGCTCGGCGAGGTGGATCGCCCCGGCAACTGAAATTATTAATGTCAATTTGGAGAAAGGGATATTTGAAGTCTCCCGTCAATTCAGTATGCAGCAACTTATTCTCTATGTTGGGTATCCTTATTTTGTGCAAACCGCCGGCAAATAAACACGAATTTTCACGTTGCTGATCGAGCACAGCCTAGCTCCTATACATGCTAACCACGCTATCCCGGCGGTTCCAGCACCACGGACAGTTCAAGAAGCCACTTCTGAGGCCGCTACCTTCGGGCATAACCTTTCCTGCGAGACTGGGTCTCAAAGTTGGGGATTCCAGTCACGAGGTCCGATTATGTTGTGATGATCTTGAGGTAATCCGCAATTATTAGAGTGATCATACTTTGTACTTGGTTAGCAGCATTTCGACCATCCAAGGGTTGGAGGTTGACTTACGCGTGAGGAGCAATTCTGACATAGTAGGTTCCGAAGCCTCGATAGAACCTCAGCAGACCTTCATCGCGGACGACTTTCTTTGCGCAGTCCATGAATCCCGCGTATGGTAATTTGCCGTCCGGGCCTTTTTGTTGCTTTTGCAGTCGGGTTTTGATAAAGTCAAATGGTAAGGAAAAGAACGAGGCGAAGAATCCCGCGATAGCCGACGCGCCAAATCGTTGTGTTGAGTCCGAGAGTTGAGGAGCCCGTCGCTTGAGCTGGGCTTTGGACTCAGCAAAGAAGGTAAGCTGACCGAAGTTAAGCGCCATAGCCCTGATGACGGTTGGTGAAGCGCCAGCCCAAAGTGCGCCGATTCCCTCATTCCCGGCAATTCGTTTCAGCGCATCGAACACTGAGCGATAGTTGGCTCGCTGATCTTTGGGCTTGAGACCGTCTGATTGCATTCGGATGAGAGCAAGATCTGCGGGGTTGCCGACCATCGCGGCAAGACCACCAGCCGTCAAGCCTGCGCCAGCGCGCTCGAGAAAGGTGACAGCGCTACCACGCTTCTCTGCTTTGGCCTTCAGCGTTTCTTCGAAGGTATCATAAAAGCCCAATCTGGCGGTGGTATAGACGGCTTGTCTGAGAAGACCTGCCGAGAGACCGGTGTAAAGATCTAGCACTTTGCCTTGAGCAATGATATCTTTGGCGACGGCGAAGGGCGACGGTCGCAGGCCGCCTCTTGAGCCTTCTCCCGCCAATTGGATTCGCACCTTTACCATGTCTATCGGCTGGATGCACATTGTTGCAAACATGCCTGACAGGCCGCCATTTATAAAGGGTAATGCAGCGCGAACGGCAGGTGTGTGGAGGAAATCTGACTTGGCTTGTGCCGGATTGTTGACCGCCTCTGTTGCTGCTGATTCCACCTTTTGAGCGGCTGAGCGTGCGGTGTCCGTTACTCGTTTTGTGGTGTCCGACATCTTGAGGACAGGGCTATGGACGTTCTCTAGTCAAGCGAAGGTCCTAAATGTGTACGTCAGTGAGAGTTACTCAAGCCAATATGCGGCAAAGCGGGCACGGGTATTGCCAGTCACGGGAGACCGTAGATATGGCTTTAAGGCCAGCAGGAGCTTTACAAACCTTGAATTGGTGGTAGGAGCTTTGAAGCTCAGTGAAATGCTCACACCGAGCTCTGTTCCGCAACAAGAACGAGCGGTGGAGAGAGAATATGCCAGCTCGTGCGGGCAGGTGAGGGCAATTAGCGTCAGATCAGCTGTAGCTGTGCTTTGCCGTTCCCGACTCTTCGTTACAGCTTGTTCGGCGGGTAAAACAGACAGCTTAGACTAGACAAACAAAGCGTGATTCACAAGATAAAAAGGCGTCTCACAAGGTTATTATTTCCCGTGAGGAGAAACAAAAAACCATGGAGTTTAGATCCGCTTCGGAGGAAAGAGAGCACGAGATTCCCGTGGATGCATGCTGTACTTAAACTACTCGGTACCTTCCTATAGTGCTATTACTACCAGAGAGCGACGGGCTGTAACGTGCCTGGTCTCCGGGTGCACGGCCATCTGACGAATAGCAAGCAGAGCAATTGGAAAAACAGGATGGCAGAGCCCACCTAACTACAAGCACGAACCATTGGCTCCCATTGTCAAGGCCCCGGGCCAAAGAGGATGTGGGCACGCTGGGGGACCAAACTGAGATCTCGGTCGGTGTCCTGCGGGGTAATAATATTAGGGTCGGGAACTTTGTAGCGGCCGTCGCCAAAAAGGTTGAGTGTGCCCTGTTTTGGAGCTAAGCAGCTATGGGGGCACGACTACGGAGTACTTCGTACTTCGTACTCCCGCATTATTACGCACACCTCCATCCCGTCCCCAACGCGATTGCCTTCGAGCAGTTACGAAGGAGTCTCACACACACACACACGCAGAGTATGTAGGACCGCAAACAGGGAATACACGAGATCCTCCACCGGCTTCGCTTTCAACGAAGGCACCAACAATTATTGCAAACTGAGCGGTTGACAGCCACATGCTTCTTCCTAGCCGGGGTTTTCGAAGTGTTGAGCTAGCAGCTCGCAGCTCAACTTAACGGTTCCACAAACACCCGACAGCTCATCGGATTTCGATCCCTGCTGCCTACCCGACCTGTTTCGTTATCGTCACTACTACTCCCTCCTGATATATGGGTAGATAGTTTAGAGAGATTTGCAATAATGCTCAATTATTGTGTACCCCAAGTTTACGAATGTCTGTGACACCTCGTACAGCTTTGCGACAATGGAACTTTGGAACAGTTGCCTGTTAATTAATGACGTGATACGGTTCCAGGCGGCGCTTAAAGCCTTACAAGGCTCAAGCAGCTTCGGAACCACTGGCAGTGCAGGGCTTGCGGCTTGAAATCTGGGGAAGGTCTCCATCGCCCATATCCCGTTGATCGCTTACGTAAGTCTTGGCTATACATGACCTAGACGGACATTATGGCAAACGGGTGAGAGTACAAATTCCACGCATTGACGATGGGTCACAGCAAATCACGCCTTGATACAATGTGCGGTATAGCCTATGTGTGAATTGGGAGGGTCTTGGTCGCTGTATTGAAACGATTCTCGCCCCGGCATTAGTTATCGATATCATCCCTCCGCATTCACCCGATGGAATTCCACAACTGGGTTACTTCCACTACGGTCCTAAAAGATTCGGCATCATCTGAGTATAGTTTCTTGCACGGAACGAACCAATGATTTGCTAGCTGCGAGTTGTTTCCTTTCGTCTCAACAAGGCTTTGACGTTGAAAGGCTTCTTGATCTCTTTGATGCGTCTTAGCAAGTCTTTCATTTTCTTGTCACGTTGCTCTGGCGTCAACGAATTCCGATCGGAGTCCGTGCCTTCACTTTGCACCGGGGTTGAAACGGCTGGATCAACATCATCGCTCTTCTTAAGATTGTGCTTTCCAACAGCATGGCAAACTAACGCCCAGCCGGGAAGTTTGACCTTTTTGCCGTCACCGTGAGTTACATCGTCACGTAACAAGAGTTCTGTGTGTTGTGCTTCAGGTGAACGCCAAGGACAATACTCCAAATGGCTGTCTACTGGGTCGAGATTCTCCACAGTGGGTGCGATTCCTCTGTAGAGCCACAAGCCCAGTGATCTAAAGCAATTCTTGCACTCAAGAACGTCTGTCTCTTTGTACTGCCATCCGCAGATGGCAAGTTTGATCCCACGCTTGCCATGAACGGAATTGTCAAAGGCGTTTTGATTTTCTAGCATTCGCCAAGGCGAATCATCGAGGGTGGGCAGATCCACAACGTCTGGCATGTCGTCAACTTTGGCACTTATGTCGCTTAGTCGCTGTTGGACGGCCGACACAGCATTGCAAGTGTTCAGGAGGCCCTCGATGCGCTGAATAGATGAATCACATCCCCGTCTCCTCCAAGGACAAGTGTCGGCATGTGAGGAGACGATCATATCACGATATCTCTTGATCAGTGCCTCGTAGACTTGAATTGCCATGTCGTCTTCCTCTTGTGTTCTGACAGCATCGTCTTCATCGCCATCTGGATTGGTGTCATGCTTGGTCTCGTGCTTCGCATCCAGCGTCAAATTTATACACACTCGTTCGGAACATGAACCACAGGAGACAGTATCGACGTCGGTACAGACCCAACCCCTTTTTGCCCACTCGGCCGCGTTGATAGAGGTCGTCGAGGGGATATGCCACTTGGTGATGTGCCGATATGTTTCGAGGCGTTCAAGGAAGGCAGCTCGGCTAGACGGTAGATAATGGTTGAGAAGAGAGCTCTTGATTGCAAATTTGCTCAAGGTGGGTGTGATGCGCCGTCTTTTGGACGAGTCCGACAGGGACAACTTTGTAGTGGGAATGTTGTTGCAGACTTTGGAAGACGCTTGAGATTCAGCCTGTGCGTGTATCGAGTTCTGAGAGGGACCGTCGGTTAGCGATTCTAGAATACGATCGAACTTTCGTTTCTTCGTCTCGATCGCATAAGACATTCTAAGCCGCCGGGTGGTCTGGGTTAAGGTCGTCTTGTATGGGTTGCTATGTGTCGGGTGCGTAAACAAAAATTGGAGAAGCACTCATCGTCAGTGCTTACTAACAGTTGACACGTTAGCGCGTAGCTACCAAAGCCACATGAAACAACCGCACGTTTCGCTGACTGACAGTTTCGCGGGAGCAAGTAAGCTGCAATTCTAATCCTCAACGCCCAGCGGGTACTCGGTTTGCAAGTAGTGGGTATGTTAGATATCGGAAGACATGCTTCAGAATGATGGCGCATTTGCCTACTTCAGATATCTCTGGCGGAAGTCTTCATTCACCCAATGACGGCAGTCTTTCCAGCTCGCCCTGACAACAGCCCGGAGCCTTCCTGTCAGCTGAGTGTAGCCTGCATGAGCTTTCACTTGGACGAAGAAATGTTCAAAAGCATTCGCAGATCATGCCAATCAAATGGAGTGCAATGAACATCTAAGATGGGCACTTTCCATGTCTGGCGGCCCCAGCTCCCGATGGTACCTTCCCTGCTACCCTGAGAGATGGGCTCATTTAAAATGGTGCATTTTCTTGCTTTCTTTGCTTACTATTGATATGATTCGCATCCACGCTCATGATGGCCTGGGCCACTGTAGACAAAGCAAATGGAGCCTCAGGAGTCAAACCAAACTTACATCCACCAACTTGCAACAATGTTGAATCGACGCAAAACAGTATTGCAAGCAAATATCGTGTCAACATCCTGGGAGCGGCAGAGAAACTTGTCCTGAAAACGTCTAATAAGAGACGCAGATCATCCACAGATACGAAGCTACACCCAAAGAAATCTAAGAATTCGGATCACTTAGCTGATAAATCGCCGGAGAAACACAACTCGCACTCCATTGACGCTGAGAAATCCCTTCTCAAGTACACTGTGGACAGTAACCGAAACGATGTCGAGCCCCCACCCTCGCCTATCGTATTGACCCCCGGGCCTAATGAAGCAGAAGTCTCTCGAAGCACAACACACCTGTTAGCAACAGACTGCCAGGCCGTCGACGTTCCATTTTTCAGTCCCACGTTAACAACTACGCCCACCACGACAAAGGCTTGCAAACCTCATACTTACCTGCCTTTGTCTTCGCCTGACCATGAAGAAGCGCCTCCAATCATCGAAACTTCGTCTGACAGCACCGTAGGGTTCGATGATCCCAAGAACTTTGACTCGGATGACTTTGACGAGAGCATCTTTGATGGACACTCCCAGTTTTCGATTTCATCTCCACTTCACCCTGAAGAAACTGCCTTCCAGAACAGGGAGGTACGGCAGGCAATCGACTGTCATGAAGACAGTACACCTCTCCAGAAATGCCAAGAAGGTTATCCTAATGGAGCGCCTTATCCAGCATTCATGCATCCGTGTCTACTTACCCCACTGAAGACTGGAGATCTCATATTTGACAAGCGCCTCCTTGGTTCGTCGGATGTTAAGCACATATGCTTTCGTGCTGCGGAGCTACTGAGACTCATCAAAGCTTCATCGTTGCAAAACACTTCAGAAATGTGCGAGATGACAGTCGGCTTGTTCGCCACTGTGCATGAAGTCAGATACGCAGATGGGTTTGGAGGTGGCCAAGGTGTCGTTTTTGCGGACTGCTTCTTCCCGGAGAGATTGCCTTATATCGCGACGACATCAAGATTTCCATATAGTGCACGAGATCTAGCGCTTTCTAGAACAGGACGAGGATGCAAGGAGCTCGTGAAAGCTATCATCAAATGTCAGCCAAGAACGACGAACTCGAAGGCCTTTCATGACAAACAATCACTTTTCGTCGGCTCATCGGACAAGCCCTCACAATCGATTGCAAACAGTACCCCACAATGTGTGGAACTTGAAGTCGTCGATATCTACCAAAGCTCCTAGGAAGAGCTTGGCGAAGTTAGAAAAATGATCATGCGAGACTTTGGGCCGAGGCACCCCATGTCTATCATACCTCTTCCAGACGATAGGCCATCCTCAGCGGGTCCAAACTGCCGTGGTGAAATGTCACCCGTAATGCGCAACGTTGAAACCGGCACGCAGGAGGTTCATGATCTATCACTTGATCAATTTGTCGAATCAATGGATTTCTCAACCACAGAGGCTGACCTCCTTGAGTTGTCTTCTCTGTTTGATTTCGAAGAATTGTAGTTCTCGGAAGGCTGAGCGGCTGGTTCAGTTTCATTCAAAGTTACAATGGCCAAGCTGTGGGACGTTGCAAGACCCAATATTGCACTAATTAGCTTAGACAGTAAGCAAACCTCGATACGTTTCGTATTAAGCGTTCAGATTCCAATCTTAGCATGCAAGAACTCACCCAATTTCTACTACGCATTAAGAGATTTAGTAATTATCAAACGGCATCTACATCTTTCAAGTTGTTTCTCTGGTAATTGTCTTTGACTATGCACATAATCTAATCAAAAGGTTGATGACCTTTTGTGATGTCTATATTGCTACGGCCCCTCCCGCTCGGCCGCCCAAAGGTAATGTCTGTCATTGTTGCTTAGTTGATATACGGTTTTCGCGACTCAGGGAGGATCCTAGTTGCTCCTTTTCTCCGCTGCATCTTCAAGCTGATCAAAACGATGCGTCGTTTGGCTTCTTTCTCTCCCCTTAGTCCTCAGCGCTCAAGGTAGGTGACGACCACGTTCCTGGTTTTGTATATCCTTTCGGGATACTTTACAGCCAGCTCGGTGTCTTCCATCACTTCACTATTTTCTCTTCGATCGACCTGACACACACCGATCCCCTCGTCTGTTGTGCTGAAAAGGTTAGGCTTCGTCAGGGACGGCATGCTCGGGTCGAGTATTACGGCCTCTGCTTGCGCTGCGACAACGCCGCTCTCTGGCCCTGACTTCTCGCATGTGATTTTCTCAAGGACGAGGTAGGAGCTTCGATCGTGGCCCGAGGTGACGTAGGCGATGAGCAGCTTGACAAGTGGCCGATATGTGCCAATGCAGGAAGCAACGATGGTGAGACTTGTTTCGGATCCTCCCCAGATCAGTACATTGACACCGACAAAGGTGAAATCTGCTTTCTGCGAAAGAGCGGGAAGGTAGGTTGTCTTGATGACTGCTGCGACACCGGCACTGGAAGGAGTATATGTTAGTGGGAGGAGGGAAGAGGAGGTGGAAGATGAAAGAAGCTCACAAGACTCCCAGCGACATGGCAAGGCCAACTGCTAGCTTCTCACGTTTCCGCATCCGAAGACGGCGGAGAATGATCCAAGGCCAGAGAGCCAGGATGAAATCACATCCCCCTGAAAATGCTAGGACAGATCAGCATTGGCAAAACGGTTCACCGCGTCTTCCCGCCACCCACCTCCAGCAAGAACAGCATATGATGTGAACACTTCGCTTGGCCAGCACTCTGTTTCAATCGACCGGTCCCAGCCATAAACCGGATTCTTGCATTGAGTAAATTGAAATATCGCCCATAGGGACATCACCACATTGATGGAGAGGAGGATTATCCAAATGGAAACAATTTCCCATCTCTGCGTTACTACCCTCAGTAACATCAAACCAAATGAACTCTTGCTGAAGCTGCAGGCCATGATTGCCAGTGGCTGGCCAATGTAGATGAATTTATACGCATTGACCAGCTTCAGAGGAGGACTAATGTCATAGTAGTGCTTTCCAGCTCCGTAGGAGGCTGCTTTCGTGATCACTCCGGCGTATACCACAAGTATGACCTTGGGTTTTAGTGTTTTGCCTTCCTCGTATCGAACCGGAGACTCACAGTTGAAATAACAATGATAGAGTCATCCCAGCCGTATGAACGACCGATGGCCAACCTTGTGTACAGCCGGAGAGCCACAAAAGGAAGTGGTACGCTTCCGATTGTCCACATAACCTTCACCAACTTTCCTCCTTGGTCCTCAACCGCCATTTTTGGAGCAAGTCAAGGCTTGTGGAGGAAAACGCCTCTGAGGTGTCTACTTCGATAGGCCACAGTGACTGTCTGGAATGAACAGCATAAGAATAAAAATGCCAAACGATAGATTCTTCCAGAGGCCATAATGCGTATTTTTGCGACTCCATATTGCTTCAAGCAACCATGCTACCAATCGGCAGGCTTGCTGATGCTAGGCTCTCCCGTATAGCGCGATTAGCCGGATGCTCAAGAAGCCATGAGCACGGGCACCATTCCCACAAATCAACAGCAACTTTCAGCAGGCCGGGAGAAGTCGTTGTGATTCAATAGCGCGCGGATAAGCCACCGAGAATGCGGGCGGATGTGGAAGTCAGCAGCGCCTTAGTGCTTTGGGGGGGAGAGCTGTTCAACCGGCGACTAGGCGGAAATTAGATAGTAGGTCTGAAGCGTGAACAATATTCCGTTGTAGTTTCCTCGAAAGCCCGCGCTTCGTGAATTTGGGTTGCTTTTCATTGCTCTCCACGGATATTCCCCGTTCCTAGGGCTTGCAGGATCCACACGGGCCCAAAATTTCTCGACGCTGATTGTTGCGTATGAATGTCGGCTCATGAACAACCGAAAATGCATCTATACTTACAAAACACCAATACACCGGCGGCGACCATCCCACAAGGTGCTGCCCGCATGCCCGGGTAAGCTAGGGAAAGCCAAACGAGACGCCAAGGCCCGTTCGCCTGATGCGATCGAGACACGAAGGCGTGCAGAAGCTTGCATACATGCGGCAACGAATCGTTGTCAGGCGTTTCGGACGGATGACAAGGCCATGAGACACTGGCACCTAGATCGATTGCCTCGTACAGAGCTATTGACAGATGATCATGATTGCTCTCCCGCGAAAGCTTCGGGGTTGTGTAAACGGCTAAGCGATCAACATGGTCCTTTCAGGCACTGAGCCCCTCTGAAACGCGTGCAGGCTGGTGAATGTTTCTTCCAGCTAAAGCAAGGCTTCGCGTTAGATCGAGCATAGCCATTGAATGAGTTGGTGCTGTTGGTCGGTACCAGTCGGTGATGATGACTCCAGCAAACTAGAAAGACGATCGACAGATCCCTCGAGATGAAAGCGCAAAAGTTATGGATATTTGACTGTGCGGCATCGATCAGGGTCCACCACATGTATGTCACTATTTTAGATAGCTTGATTCGAGGGTTACTTTATACGGTCACGATGACGGGATCACAGACGAAATGGCAACGGGCCCAACCTTGCTTCCCGTGAAGCTAAGGTGGCGTGGGTGGCTAAGCTACTGCGGCGTGTGCGGCATGAAGGGCAAGCCTCTATCACTACTGGCAGATGTCTGTCGATCGTCCGGATAAATTACCTTGGTGGAGGAACAAATTTCGGACCGGGCACACGGGGGCAGTGATGATTGTGCGTCTAGCCGCATCTTCTGGCAAGTAATCCGGATGCACTTTCTATCAAATAGCAGGCTTTGCCCGTGCCGCGTGGGCTGCAGGTACGGAGAACGGATGACAGGGACATCCCAGCATGAACAATGAGGAACTCGGAGGGTCCTGCTTTATGGATCCATTGCCGCAGTGCGCAACGTTGAAACACGAAGGATCAAATCCTTGTTCTGAAAGTTAGCTTACAGGACCTTGCAGACTTGTGCTAACTACTTCGTACTCCGAATATTTGAATGGAATTTAATTTGGCCTGCAGTCCGCGTCCATGAGCATCTGTACATAAACAATGTCAAGGAAAAGTGAACGTAGGTTCCGTAGTCTACTTTCCCGGCTAGGTCTATATTAGAAATCGCAAAGTCAGGGGCATCAATCTGAGGTGAAGCAAACCCTCTTTAAAATATGAAATGGTCGCAGATAGACGAAAATGTAGAGATCGGAAATCTCATCTTAGATGAAATCCTACTAAGTGCTGAGGCCTCCCTCACAAGAAGTGGCTCAAGATGATCTTTCTGAGTTTTGATTATTGCAGTCGTCAAGATTGCACTCCAGCTTTAACGGCGGTGGTTTGCAGAGCCAAGAATCTTGAAGGACCTCTGCGTAAAACGAGGACTTCTCCTCATGACCCAAAGGAATTATTTCTCACTCCTCACGGCAAATAGCTCACCATCCCAATCCAGATCCACTTATCTGCCGCTCTACGTGCCGCCTTACCTTTCCTCACTGAAGTTCTTACCGTCTTACCGGTAGCAACTTGGAGACCCACAATGTCGGCCTCGAAATTTCTTCCACCCTGCAAGATGCCAAGATCACGATGCCTTCGCCGAAGCCTTCACCGAAGCCATCGATGTCCACTAGATGTCTCATCAATAGGACCTTCTCTTCGATCACCAAAAGGTTTGCACCTACGTCGAAATAGTACTCCACCCCTTGCGGTTCACTTTCCATCGATTTCGTTCCCATCAAAATAACGATCGACCTGAAATCCACCCTTTTCAGGGCATCCAAATTTCCCACTCGACCTCTTTCGTCCTCCCCGGTACGAGATTCGGCTTGAACAGCATCCTGACAGGAAAATCCTATCCGTAGAGATCTGTACCCTCAATAGGCGAGCTGTACTCGTCGTAAAAACCTTCACAAAGTATGAAAAGATCATTAATCTATTGCGCCATGTAGGTCTACCAACTTGCCCTTGTGCGTGAATACGAGTCATCCCCAAGTCCTTATTAAAACGTGACAACGAGATAGAGCAAAAAAATTGAAGGAGAACAAAATGTGAAAATGCAATTGTGACGTTCGGGCGTAGCTAGAGGATTCGCCTGCATAGCGTTCGAAAAAGCCGAGAGTATCCCCCCTGCCATGATTCCAGCGCCTTGATCATCAAGTAATGGCTCCCGATTGCGCTCTAGGATGGTGGTATCGTGTCATAAGTCTCTCAGAGCAAGACCTGCAAAAAGGCCGAGGATGATGAAGTGAAGTGTCATCGGTTACTCGTGTTTACCGCTCGGAGTGCTATCTTGTGGCGAGAACATGGTGCATCGATCGAACCGCGGTACCCGCTCACTGCACCTTGACCATCTTATGGATTTGAATGTTCATTCTCCTTCGTAGGAAACAGGGATGACGTCAACTTTAGGTGACGTGGGCAGCCAAGGTTAGAATATCGCGAAGAGGACTCTCGCCCCAAAGCAGATTTTGCAAGTGCTGCCACTTTCAATAGTTGTGGAAGTCGCAACTTTCCCGAGTGACGCACAGATCTCCGAGAGAGGACATGTGAGCTTGGGTATTAGACAACCACAAGCCCTCTGGGGTTTGCAACTTGGATAGTGCAGGGATTTGACACGTTGGGCGACAATACAGGATCCATGGATGTGACCCTTTATGCGCAACGCAATGGACGTTGCTCACCTGGCCTCAGGGATCAGGCACCACAGCGTGGCATTATGTCGTGAGTTATACGCAATCAATGCATTGACCTTCGAAGAAGGGTGCCAAGGGTGCTTTGCTCACGGATGTGCAGAGACAAATGAAATGCCTGAAGCGATTACCGCTTCAAAGCATCGCAATTTCTTGCAATCGCATTATTTGGAGGGTTCTACCCTGCCAAGATTGGATGCAAGACGTTGTTGACTGACCACATTATTGACGCCCAGGAGGCATTTGTTAACCACTGCGAAGAAACCACCGGATAGCGCCTTTCACTGCGGAGCCATTTCCTATTTCATCGAAGTTGAGAACCCCATCGACAACCTTTCCAAGCCGAGCAAAAAGGAAATGGTAAAATGGCCCAGCCAAAGTTCCCGACCGCGGACTCGAGAGCACCTTGAAACTCAGCATACGTACCTTCAGACAGACCAACTCGCCCTTCTTCAGTCACCTGCAGGACTCGGCATTTGAAAAATTGATTCATTTGGCGACCGTATTAGCCATAAAGAGAAACCGTAGGAGATGGACAAAAGGTGGAAAGAAAGGGGGCTTTGTAACAACGTTTAAGGTTGATCGTCGGTAAAGGCGATGCTGAATTAAAATGCCCTCATGAAGGTGAATTTTTCTGTTGGTCTCGGATGAGCGCGATCGAATATGGAGTACTTGGCATGTGCCGGAAATATCTTGGTGTTAACGCTCATCTTTTGCCTGTTCAGGCCCTGTGTATCTCGGATATGGGCCTCCGACAGGCCGAGGAGGGGTTTGGATGGTGCGATCTAAATCTCATTGGTCAGTCGAAGGGGTCCGCTTCATTTACGAACCTTTTGCACCGCACAACACTTGCTCACATGCAATGCTCATATTGGTTGCGACCCCGTGAGCCCGTGATGACCGAGGTCATCGGCAACCACTAATGCCACGCACATACGAGACGGACAAGTCTTCGTCGAAACATTTAATACGGCACGATTATCGGATCAATGCATCTCAACCATTAGCTTGGGCTATACGTCAATATGAATATCTTCAATTCTCTATTGTCGCCCACAAGACTCTTGCCACATACTGCGTATTTTCACACAGTGGGAACACGGCTATAAGTCAAACTCTAACACATCGAAGGGCGGAAAGCAGGCGAACGCCGAAGATTGGAGGACTCACGAATGCCCAAGATGTGGTCTTTTGCAGCAAGGCTTTGGCTACGATTGCTTGAGACCAATAAGTCGCCCCACCTGGCCGACTTTTAGATGATTTTGTCAATCTTCGCACGTTGGGACCCCAACGAAGCCAACCACCATGGACAAGAAACCATCGTTTCCTGAAAGAGAGGAAAACAGGTTTCCCTTCCAGCATAATGTACCAAGCAGCTCCCAAAGCGCTTCGAAGCCCTCCGAGGTAAGGCGTGGGTCGCGTACTGTCACTGCATGTGAGCAATGCCAACGACGGAAAACCAAAGTATGGTGTTTTTTCCTCACAAAGGCCAACCCTCTAACCCACAAACAGTGTTCAGGTCAACCTGGCCCATGTGAAGCGTGTCAAAAAACAGGACTAGCTTGTCATTTTGATGTCAGGCCCAATGTTCCGACCAAACCACGACCTACCAACCCTTCACACGATGGAAGCGTACAATTCCTACTTAGTGCAGTCTTCAATGCCATCAAACACAATGACGAGACACATCTAGGTGGGCTGTTGGAAGCCTTGAGGCAGAACCGCCCTCCAGAAGAAGTCGCAACACAGCTGCGACAAAATGTACAAGTTTTGCAAGAACAAGGCTTTATCCCTCAGATGGAGCTAGAAGAGGTCGATTTCTTGTCAGTAGCATCCCGAGTCTGCCCAGCCGACGAGCCTGAACGGACGACTACCGGATCAGGAAAATTTCAGTTGACGTCGTTTGACCTCGCTGGTGGTACGTACCCTTTGCAAGCTGATACCCAGCCAGAATCTTCCGGACGTCAAGACACTCCTCAATCAGGAATGAGGTTCACACCAATGAATGACCCTAACATCATGAACCGCGCATGGGTTCTGGCCGACCAGGGAAGTGTTCCGCAAGGCCAAACATTCACGTACCCTGTATGGAATCCAGATCCTTCTGTATCTCTAATACCGAATCCTGCCTCGCCTGGTGACTCAGAGCACACGACTAATGTCGTCAGCATGCCATGGTTTGCAATGCATGGTGCTCAACAAGATCAAGGATATGCAGACCAGATGCCTGAACATACTCAGACTACAAGTCAAGATCATAATGCATCCATGTGGTGGACAGCTCCGCACGGGTTACAGTCGTACCCACCGCCTCCTTCATCCCATCTTGTGTCATCATGGGGTCAAGCGCAAGAACGGCAGCACCCACCTTACACGCAACCAGTTCCCTACGAGCCCTCTGACCAACCTCGCTATCGCGTTGCGAATCGTGAACCATCTCATCCAGCGTATGGAGAGAGGGGAGACGAGCAAGGTGAAGCACAAGGTGTACACAAAGGAGATACATCCAAGTCGCGATGACAGTGGCACATGCATTGAACAGATCTATAATGGTATTCGATTAAGCGACTGAGCATGCAAGTCCGTACGGTGCCAATTAGGTGGGCAAACGTTCGAGAGGGCAACCAAATATACGGGGCTAATTCGTCTGAGCCTGATCGCAATGGCAAGGTGACGTGGTGTGACATTTCCTATCTGCAGATTCCCCTATGATCTATTCTCGATGGTAACAGAGATTACTTAACAACTTGTTTTGCGTGTTCGCCTGACACAAAGTGATTCTGATCCGTCGAGAGACAGTTAAGCCATTAGCTCACGTACTAGCAGGCAAATACCGTGCGTGGCCGGCTGGAGCCGAAGGTGTGAACAAGTAAGTAAGATGGGGATACGCTATGCCCTCACTTGACAGTGATGAAAATGACGTGCGAACGCGCATGTTCTCAACCCAAATATTCCAATGAACACACTTGCGTTGACTGTGACCATTAGTTTTGCACGAAGCTAACTACCGTGTTCAGTTACACCTGGGGCCGAAGAAGGGGAGAAGGTAAGTATATGGATTAAATATGCAGTTTGAGAAATAGTCTTTTGGGTGTAGAATGCCACCTGCGTAGTTATCGCGTTCCCACAAAGTCCTTTCCAAGTTTAAGGTGTAACACCGAGAAATGTGCCAGAAAGAGGTTGTAAGGCTCTAACAATTTGGAAAGGAGGCCTCAAAAACGACCTTCCGTCGTGTGTCTTCGACGTCCATTATCACTCTTTCGCCGCTTCCAGGGCGTCCTCTTTATTGGATGCAGTCATATCATTGACGAAAGTGGTGATGTATTCGGGCACCTGATTCACTCTGTTTGTTCCACTGGGTAGTGGCTCGCCAAAGGTCTCCCAAAGCGGAACCACACCTGTCCAAGTGGAACCAGTCACATCCTCTCTGCTCATGTCTTTGTCTTCATCATGAGGTCCGCCCTTCCTGATCTTGCCGGAGCCCGTCTCCACCTTGACTCGTAAGATCATGGTCGATGTCATCTCTACCTTGTCTGGCGGAACCCTCGAGTTCTGCCAGCGGTCCGGCACGACTTTGTTCGTGATCAGCTCCATGGCGAACAGCTTCTCTTCGTCCGTCTCCACCGGCTTGGCGTAGCCCTGCAGCACGGCCGAGCGGTAGTTGTAGCTGTGGGAGTTGGGCGTCAATGACAGCACCATGCCATCAACCTTGGTGGCTGCGATGCACACTGGAAGACCCTTTTCGGTGTCTCGGGCTAGGCGCATGAGGCGAGCGCTAACGTAGCCATGGAGATAACAGTCGAGTGGCTCGTCCAGACCTGCGGACGGATATTCGTATGAGCCCATCACCCCGATCATGGGCAAGATGGCCGGGAATGCATCCTCAGGGCTTGGTGCAAAGGAGACATGGACTACCCGGGTCGTATTAATAACTTCATGAATGGGCGCAAGCTCGTATGTGCCACGATCGTTGTACCGCTTCAACGTGTTTTGCGCCTTCTTTGGGTACGCCAATGCTCGAACCATGTTGAATTTTCTTTTATAGTGATACTATAGGAGCGATATGTGGTGGCGAATCTACCGACGACGCAGGTTACCAAGCGTTCATATTTCTCTCGTCCCCTTTCACCATATCTAAATGAGTCATGACCAATCCCATGCTAATGATTGATCGAACGGTCATGTCCATGTGCATGTGGGAGGAGTGGTGGCCGAGTGGCGGAGGGATTGACGGATCCCACCTGGAAGCTTTCCCGGATGCAGAAAGCATATCCGACCCGCGTTCCTCGCGTTCGGGGAGCTTCATAGCATATCAGTAACATTGTACAATCAAGTGTCATCGTGGTATCGTCGTTCGCTCAGCAGACATAGCATGTCCCATGGTCGCCTTATCTGCAGTGCAATAGGCAGATCGACCATCGACCAAAGCAGATGCTTGTGGACACTGTCGTCGCTGATTCGAAGAACATCATGTCGCTCAACAACGTCGACGTCGACGACCAAGACCGGTCTGGTCCGGGCTCTACCTTTAATCCGACCCTACAGCAGCCATGTTGTTCATGCCGGTGATCTGTCTTTTGGTCAGCCTCTGTCAGAAACCCACCCTCACCTCCTCCGGCCCGGCGAGCTGAGTCCAGGAATCTCTGCTCAAGAATATTTCGATCGTCGCACCCGTCTCGCGCAGAAGCTCCCCAAGGGTGCCGTAGCCATCGTTGCCGCTGCAGACTGCGTGCAACGGACAGGCAGCTGTTTCTACGAGTTTCATCAAGACCCTGATTTCCTGTACTTGACTGGCTTCAATGAGCCCGAAGCATTGGCAGTCATCGCACCGGCGGCAGCTGGCCAAGACCACATCTTTCACCTGTATGTGAGAGAAAAGGACGCAAAGGCAGAGAAATGGGATGGCGCAAGATCAGGCACACAAGCTGCGATGGATGTTTTCAACGCGGACGAGACTGGCGACATTGCGAACATCCACAAAATCTTGCCGAGTATCGTGACTGATGCGACCCAGGTCTTCACCGATATCACTCAACCCGACCAGGGCTTATCCGCCTTGTGGCGCTTCTTGTACGGTACTCCCAGACGGAAGACCGACTTTTCCGAGTTGATCGACAGCAGGAAGATTAGGCAATTGAGACATACGATCAACGACTTGAGAGCATACAAGAGTCCGGCCGAGATTGAGGTGATGCGACAGGCTGGTCGTGCCTCGGGAAAAGCACATACTGAAGCCTTGCAAAAGTCTTTTACTGGTGAGAGGGAATTGGACGCCTATCTGCGATATCGCTTCGTTTCCAACGGATGTGATCAGATCGCTTATGAACCGGTCGTCGCTGGTGGGAAGAATGGACTGGGCATTCACTACATACGCAATGATGATGTTCTGCATGACGATGAAATGGTCTTGATAGATGCAGCCGGTAAGAAAGGAGGATATATTTCTGACATTACCCGTACCTGGCCCGTGAACGCCAAGTTCTCTCCACCACAGAGAGACTTGTACGAAGCTGTTTTGCTAGTGCAAAAAACACTTGTCTCGCTGTGCCGCGGCAGTGCGAGCGTCTCCCTCGACAAGCTTCATGCCATCGCAGAGAATCTTCTCACCGATCAGCTCAAGCGGCTCGGCTTCGACATGTCCTCGAAAGCCATAGACACCTTGTTTCCGCACCACATCAGCCACTACATTGGAATGGACGTGCACGATACGATTGGCTACTCGAGAAAGGCCACCCTCAGGGAAGGCCATTGTATCACCATTGAGCCGGGCATCTACGTACCGGACGAGGAGAGATGGCCAAAGCACTTTCGAAACATGGCGGTGCGGATAGAGGATAGTGTCGCGGTGGGTGAGGACCAGCCGCTGGTGCTCACCGCCGAGGCTGTAAAGGAAGTCAAGGACATCGAGGCCTTCAGGCGCTGATGAGCTACATTTCGTGACTTCGTAGAGAATGACAACTTTTTTATTCTTCTCCCTCTCTAACTTATATCTTAGCCTTTGGCTCCGTCCCTTCCCTCCGTCGATGAGTGTAGCTAATCCTCTTAAATTTCTTCAGCGCCTCTCCCCACAACTCGCTCCTCAACAACCCATACACGCCCATCTTCGCTCTCGGTGCCTGCTCGGCCGCCAACGCCACCGCAACCTCCAACATCCGATCCGGCTCGGCAATCACATCCACAATGCCATCCTCCAACGCCTCCTTCCCCGTCCACCGATGCGCCTCCAGCAACATCTTCCTCGCGATCTTCGGGCCCAACTTTAACCTCGGCAGTGCCCCAATCCCATCAAAATGCAGCCCGAGGTTCACCGGCGGCATACTCAAAAACCCCCGCTTGGCATTCATTACCCGGTAGTCGCAGCTCAGCGCAAACGGACAGCCGCCGCCGAATGTGTGGCCCGTCACGCACGCCACCGTCGGTAGAGGGTAGTCCACCAGCGTCGCCAGCAGCGGATAGAACCCGTCGCTGTTGGCGTACGGGTTCGTGTCTGACTCGTCTAGCTCAATCCCCGTGCACCAAAATTTGTCGCTGAACGACGTCAATACTACAGCTCCATCGGTCCCGGGCTGCACGAGCTGCGTCTCGATGTGTCGTAGGGCCCGGATCAGTGTTTGTGCGTAGGCTGCGTTTAGCCGGTTCTCCGGAGCCTTGTGCATCGTGATTATGTGTACTGATGGGTGGGTTGTTGATGTCGCGATGCTAAGGTTGTCGAATGTCGGCGATTTGGATTCGGCCATCTTTGGTTTTTGTTTGTTTGGTGTCGTTGATGGGGGTCGCTACGTGAGTCTACTTACAGGATAGAGCCTTTGTGTCTGCTTGTAGCTTTTCGGCTGGGAACCCTGCTGTTTAGTTGAGACAACCGTTCTGCATCAAAATTTAGGTGTCACTTGGCTGCCTTGACCAATTTCTGTCATTAACAAGCAAAATCCCAGAGTACTTCTATAGTATGCTTTGTATGGATCCTTAAACATCCGTCATCGTCATCGTGCAAAGCTCAAGACTGATGCCTCGGCAAAGCGCTTGATTGGTGGAACATTTCCTGTCCTGCATCATTATTTACCCGTGCCGAAATCCTCTGCACCCCTTTTTCCCTACGCGCCCTTGGCGGTGCAGCCGAGATCACACGATCTTTCGTGTGATAGCATACTGACAGTTCTCCTACGTTCACAACATCTTTCCTGGACCTCATTGTCATCGTGTGAGTTCAATGTCGATTAAGTTCATGACTACATACTCCCGTGATGATGCTCCAGCCTTTTTTAAATTTTATTATACAGTGTTCGAGGCAACGTCCGAAGCCTTCGAAAGATACCTTCAAACACCGTCTATGCGAGTTAGATACTCGCGCGCTTCCCTCAAACGTTCTGGCCTGAACCTTGCATAACCTTCCGGAATAGGAAAGACGAGTGCCTGAACTTTGTCCTGAAGCTACAACCAAGATAGGACTTGTGCTGATACCTTCCCTACTTCCAGACTCCACAAGCACAACCTCAGCGCCTGCCATGCATGTACTATGACGCCGGTTGTGATGATCTCGATTTCCGTCATAACCTCCTTCCTTCGATGAGGTGCGTTCACCTGCTCAACTTGCAGTGGACAAGACCTTTAGCGTCTGCTTGAATATGGTGAGTACGACGACTGTGTCCGAAGTGGAGCATCAGTTCGCCTGGGGCCCCCGGTCCGGCCTGGGGGGTTGCTGCCAGTGCTGTAACCGCTGCTTGTTTGATTTGATGCAGAATCACCTTGAGGTTGGGAGCGCCATGTGTACGATGCGGTGTCCGTGGGAAACATCGGGTCTGGGTATGGTGGCGAGATGGGTGGCAGAGCTGGTGCCGCTTGACCACCGTTGCTTTGATACACCACCGATGCACGCTGCGAAGTGAGCTCTTCGATCTTGTCCACCATCTGCTTCCGCTCGGCCTCGGCCTTGGCCAAACTCGCCGCAAACTGGCCTCGTTGAGGGCTCCAGCGATTGATGTTTTCTTCGAGCTTCTGCAAACGACGTCGTTTCACATCCATCTCCTGACAAACCTTGCATGTCTCTGGCCGTCGCTCGATGTAATCTGGATGTGCTAGTTTGGCTCCACATGTCTCACCTATCCTGTGTTGGCGTGGGCACCTCTCCATCATGTTGCCCCATCTCCAGTCGCCACAGGAATAGTCCTTCCTAGCAAAGTAACACATGGTGACAGCAACCAGTCAACCGCCGGAGTCAATGTTTTGGACACGAGTCTGATGTCTCGCGAAGACCAGTCAGCGCCAACTTCGTCCCGTCGTTCGACTCCTTCCAACATCAGTGTCAATTCTACATCCAGGGGTTCGGCTTTTCATACCAGCCTTTCTTGACAAGACGTCTCTTGCTGAAACTGTTCTTGAGAGCGAGCTGCAGGCCGAGCGCAAGGTCGTCTCAGATCTCGAAGCGTCAGGACAAAACCCACGACAAGAAATCAACTTATTCAAGACTGAAAAGCTCTGACCTCACGAGGCAGCCATGCCGCTAGACACGTCAAGACACTTTTCCACAACACCTTAACCCTGCAAAGAGCACAGGAAGCAGGTACTTTGTACTCGCGTCACTAGCTTCTTGTCCACAGAGCTTAAGTGTCCGATAAGAGTTGATCTTCGTTGCCAACAAGCCGATGACCGAGGCGAGCACTCCGTCGAGGCGACTTGCACTGGCATACGCCAATCGGGACAGCGTTCTGGCTACAAGCTCCGCCGCGCTGTTGTGTTCAGAGCCGATTTCATAGTTCGGCTTAGAAAATTTGAGGACGTACGTGGCCGTCGCAGTGGCAAGTCGAACCTTGAACATGCCTGCTAGTCAGTCATTTCGCGTCCGAGTGGACCTAGCCAGCCTGATATTTACGGGCCGGCCCTCGACAACAGTCACTAGAGTCTGTGGAACCAATTCCCCATAGCCCGTCAGGGCTCACTCTCGCTGATAGGTCTCCCGTTCACGGGCCATCTGCCGTCCTTTGCGCTGAAGGCTTTAACAGTATCTCTTGGGGGGCCACACAAAGGTCACACCATCAACTGTCACAACACTGCCTCGCATGCTCAGTTGGTCACGATGCCCCCATCCCTCCGTTAGTGAGCATGTTCAGCAGACTCACGGCAGCGAAGTACGGATCATTGCATGAAGAGGCTTTGTAATGCGCATACGTTTTGCATGTCTTTGGGCATCAACGTTGCTTGGCTGATCGAGGCAAATCTGAGGAAAAAGGTTTGCACTAGCCTCTCCTGAGAGTTGTCGCTCGACCATTTCTCCCTCGCGGTGTTCCGATGCTTGCCCGATCTAGACTCAGCTGAAAACCGCCTTCCTAAGACCGACCGGTAACACCGCCCATATCGAGGATCACCATGACATTTATTGTAGACTGAGCGTGGCCTCCCCTGGCCCTGAGGATGGGGCAAAGTCGCCATCAGGTTGACCAGCCATCTGTCTCGGATTTCCTGACTTTCTGGATGCCTCTGGTTAACACCCAAAGTGTTCATGATGCAGCTCTGCAGCAAGGGGGAGCTCGCGCTGAGGCCTTAGCAACGTGGTCGAATCGTTTGTCTTATCGATATGTCTCCATGGGATGGGGGTCCCTGTCCGTCACAACGCTGCCTGATGTCAGGGCATTCGATGCGTCTCTTTTCGACGTGGCTTGCTGTTTTAGCTCGTTCCATGACTACACAGAACACTCTATCCGGCAATAATTACGCTATTGCTTTAACAAGTTGAAACTATGTCATCTATAGTCGCGCCCCAAAAAGTTCAAGGTATATAATCAGACTTGGTGGAGATCCATAACAACCGTGTCGGCGACACATTGGTTGGCTTCCCTTCCGATCGCGAACTTTTAATCGGCAATGTGCACAAAAGCTCTGAAGCAGTCTGCTTCTGGAAAATTCGCGCATCTAGCGTGTTTCAATCGCACAGAGACGATCCGTTAGTGAGAGTTTTCGCCGAGCAATATTCAATAGCCTAACTGAAGGTGTCCCCCACGCACTACTTTCAAAAGTCAAAGTTTATGCATTCTTGGGACGAAAACTCCTCTTCGTTTTAACAGCACAGGCACTAACGCAAGGGAATGACATAGTACGCTGCCGGATCGCTGTTAAAGCATATCGTCCATGTGCAGTTTGCATGAACTATAACATGGATGCCCCGTGTTTAGAAACTCCACCATCGGCTTTACAATGAAGATACGTTAATACCAAACAGCAAATAGTGACACTCTACTCGATGATTGGCGTATATCATAGCGAGTTTTACGTCCGCTGCCTTGTACATGTGCAACCTATCCGTTGCAATCTAGTGGACAAGCTGTGCGTGAGCTGAACGACAAGTCTTCCGTTTAGTTCTCCTGCCTCTACCGGCACAACGCACGCCTGGTTCCAAACATCTAAGCGTATCCACACAGTGAGAAGAAAACCAGCGCATCAATACCCTCTACAACCTATCAGGATGCATTCCGTTGAATCACACATTCTCATTGCACGCCTCGAAAGGACCTCCAGCTTACACGAGAACAGCACCTAGACCACTTGGTATCTGTTTGGGCAGCTTCTCGTTTGGACTTCCTGCTGCGGAGGGGATCAACAGTACCACAAGTTGGGAGTCGAGTACACGTCACCCTGTGACCGTAATGGGCAAGTAGATCTCAAGATTCCGCCTCATACTTGAGCCGTCGCTACCGCAGGGGATGCTTCTCTCGCGTCAGCATCTGCGTCGTTGACGATGCGGAAGAATTGTCCCGTATCAGAGTGTTGCTTAACAGTGTATCCGTCCATGCCGCCAAGCACCTCAGCATCGAAAGGAGTGATGCAAAGCAGAAACAGCTAACTCCTTCAGGCATCGGCGAACGTTTAGTGATGGGAGAGGACTTTCACCCCTGAAACGAATTGCATCACGATGCAATTCAACTTGCATGGGTCATATCGACCATGTAAGCCAACCACTATTGGCATGAGGTGCCTACCTACAGAACAGTTGCATGAGCGATGTACCGCTCCGGTTGAAGCTTCCGAACAGATAACCAGCAAGGTTGTGGAAGGTCTGTTGATCGCAAAACATTCCACTCAAGAGTCCTAGCTAGATAGACTCATTCTTCACACGTATCTCATTTGTGGAGAAAACGATGCTACACGAATGCAGTTCAAATGGTGAATTGGCCTTTCGTCATCTGAAGTTGAAGGTCAGCCTCCTGCATCCGATCTCTTCCACTTTTATCTCAACTATCATCGCACATGATCACCCAGTGTTATGATAAGGGCTAAATCCGAAATTACGCAGGCAGTGTTATTAGAGCGCAGGCCGCTTAGACAATGCGAGTTTCAAAGATCTGAATCGGGTTCACACTCATAATTCTTTACTTTGCTGCTTTTCCAAAAGAAACAGAACAAAAGTCTCCATCTCGTATGCCTCCTAACATGAGTTAGTGATCAAGACACTGACTTAGGCTGCCGTTGTATGACGTCGAGCCATTGCTGCATTGAGCGATGAGAATCAAACATCCTTTCCTCGAAATGAACCACAACCGGGCTTCGCCAGATAACCGCGTACAAACACCCCGTTCGACGATCAGATCCAGCCGCTTGCAGACATACAAGCATTCTTCGCTGCTTGTTTACGCTGAACAGTGGAGAACTTACACCTCGCTTCGTCAGCGTTCCGATCCGTAATTAGATCTGTGATATCTGACTTTGGCAGCTGTTTGTGACACAGGGAAACTGTGTTTGGCTGGGCCCAGGTCTTGTTCGTAGATAGAGTGTAGAGCAGTCCCGTTTCGCGCTTTTGTCCCCATATTTCACTCCACTTCACTAAAACCTACCTGCAGGGTATATATACGTAGCTGATAGTGATTCTGAAGCGGTAAAGGAAAAATTACCAATCTCTGCAGTACCTTGCACAGTCTTTGAATCTAAAAGTTGAGAACGTGATGTTCTTAGCAAGTTCATCATGACAGTGTAAAAACAGATGAGATTGGTGTTGAATTGGTTGTCGTGTAGCTGAATAATTGTAGAGAAAAAGTGACAACTAGTCCTCGGATCAGTGATGACAGTATTTCAAACCACCCCCACGAAAGCGCTATCTTGATCATGGCTGAGCATGTGTTGTCTGGCCCGACAGATCGTTCGCTGTTTGAAAGCTCTAGCATATGGTTTGTAGGAGATGGACGGCCCCTTAGCCACATTTTACGAACCAAAACCCATGCTAATAGACTATATAGTAAGTAGTAAATCGCGATTCATAAATTTCGTCAAAGATTAGACCTATATATACAAGAGGCGGAGTCTATCCAGACGGTCCAATGTTCCAAAGTCTCGACAACGATCATACAACCAGCTAGAGTTGAATCGCTCAGCAATGGGATCATGGACAATGACCAATGACTTCCTCGACACGAGATCTTGAGGTTATCGGTATCGGTATACTAAGGGGCACCTATGTTCTAACTTCTGCCGTGCACATTGTCCAAGACACATATGACATGAAATAAGCAAAAAGTTAAAGGGGGGATAGAATTTGATCCCGCTTTTCCCGACTCAAGTTACAGGAGACCTCGCCCCCGGTAAGCCGAGAAGATGAAGATGAAAGCAAAGTGTTTTTGGTGAAGCTGGGTCGAACAAATCCAATTCCCCACTTTTTGCCTGAAATCTTAGGATTGCAGTTTCGGACTCACGTCCAGCTTGAAGAGCATTGGGATGGGGAAAAAGCCGTATGGATTGGTGTCCCATCCGTGTAAGACTCGCTCGCTCCCGGGGGCTCGAGCCAGCTGTAGCTTGTAGGCTCCAAAGCCACAGGCAGGCAGGGAGAGGCCAGGTGTCCTGTTTGAATAAGGGAGTCTTTCTGCTCAAAAATGTAATATGGTCTGTCTGGTAAGAGTTTGTCTGGCAGCCTAGACTCTAGTACAAAGATGGGGTCAGATGATGGGATCGTATCGTCTTGAAGGGGTGGGGGAAGACTTTTAATGCCAAGGCTGTCTCACTGCTTCCCAACCTTATTGAAAGCCCCATGCATTGCGTTCGGTTCTCCTTGACACCTGATTTCGAACTTTCTGCACTACATACGTGCGGTGCGGTGCAATCGAGATGCCAAGGCGAAGGCAATAGCACGGGAAAAGAGGCTGGCTGCCTTGATTCTGTGCAAAAAAGGTGTCTTGTGTTGGATTGAGGGGAGACATACGAGCAACGCGCACATGCAGCTAAAAGGCCTTTCTGAGTTCAATGCTCCTGCAATGCCATCCGCCTCCGCCTCACTGTAGTTTGGGGGGGGCTCAGCACGAGATAAACGTCCTATGTGCCCATGCCACTTGCGGTACTGTCCCTTCTGTCCAACTTCGAATGCAGCCTGTGTTCCTTCATTCCCAGGCAACAAATCGTAGCTAATACTGCCAGACCCAAGCCACAGACAAAAGCCCCCCGCAACGCAGCCATGTAGCAGTCCAGCACGGTGTCTCGACTCCAGCCATCTGGCAGGTCAGACCCGCTCTTCAGTCCTTCAAGGCTGTCTCTCATGCGCCGAATCGTTCGCTCGCTATCGGGCAAGCCACCGTAGTGATCCCTGAGAGCGTGCGTGAGGATGTTCTGGAACACGGCAGATGCGACAGTGACTCCAATTGTTGAGCCTGTCGAGCGGAACGCGTAGGATGCGGCGGTGATGACGGCCTGGTACTCGTGCGGGGCAGCGCTGATCATGGCCACGAGAGTGACAGTGAGCATGGTCCCGTAGCCGAGGCCGAGAGGGGTTACATAGATGTAGGTAGTCCATGAGGGCGTGCTGCGGCTGAAGGTGCAGACGAGCACGTTGCCGAGGAGGTAAATTAGCATCCCGCCGGCAGCGAGCCAGTAGTATTTCCCTGTGCGACGCATGATGTAGCCCGTGCCGAGTGAGCCGAAGGAAGTGCCGACGGCGTAGGGGATCACACGAAGACCAGCGCCCGAGGAAGAATAGCTCAAGATCGTTTGGAGGTAAAGTGGGACGAAGTACAGGGCCAAGTAGGACGACATGGTGGCGAACCAATTCGTGAAGCAAGCACACAGTATGGTGCGTTGCTGGTAGATCAGGGTGACTGGAATGACGGGTTCAGGCACGATTCGTGGATTTGACTCGACGTAGATGAAGAGGAGCAATGCTATCGCCGAGATTACAATGGCAACGATGACCAGCGGGTGTGACCAGGGGAGTTGATTGCCGCCTGTGTTCAGGCCGAGGAGGAGTGTGACGACTGCAACCACGAGGAGAGCGGCGCCGAGGAAGTCGACTCGGCGAAGAGCTTCCCGAAGTGATTTGTCCGGGTTGCGCACCGGGACATCAACCAAGATGTGGGCCAGGATGCCAGATACCACGATAAATGGGACTTGAATCAAGAAAGCCCAGCGCCAGCCCTCGACCAGCCAGCCACTGATATGGGCGTGCAGTCGATCAGCGCACAGGCCTCCGAAAATGCCTCCTGTGCCCATGCCAAGGCCGAAGATCACGTTGCCGAAGCCCTGCCAGATGCCTCGCTTGCGCAATGGAATTAGATCTGACGTGACAAAGGTGGAGATGCAGGTGAGTCCGCCTCCTCCAATGCCTGCGACGACGCGACCAAGGATGAGGACTTCAGCATTTGGCGCCAGGCCGCATATAAGAGTTCCCACGGCGAAAAAGACGTTGGAAAAGACCAAGCCTGTTCGGCGCGAGAAGATGTCGGTCAACTTTCCGCTGAGCGGTTGGCAGGCGCTGTTCGCTACCAAGTAGCCCGTGGCAAGGTAGCTCAGTAAGGACAAAGAAGACAGATCGGATGAGATGGGCGTGATTAGAGTCGCGACCACAGTTGTGTCGAGTGCGGCGAAGAACACGCCGATCCAAAGACTTAACACGATCAAGGCTTTTCGACCTGTTGGAGGCTCCTCAACAACAGCCGAATCCTCTTCAGCCCCGGCATTATCGCGAGCCTCAGCATCAGTCAAGTCACCTCCGCTGTCATGCGCTTCGTTATTCGCACTTGATAGGAGCGGACTTCGCTCTGACTGCGTGCGGTCGTTGATAGCCATTGTCGATTGGTGATTGATGCAGACACTCAAAGAGGCGAGCTTTTAGGCGTGCTTATAGAGAAAAATATCGACAGATAGGAGTTTATATAAAAATTTTAGGAATCGGTGATCGTAAGACCGTGATGGCCATTACTCTATGAGGCGAAGGAACCTGAGCTTACCAATATGTGATTTACGACCGTTATCAATAAAATTAAGTTTTCGAACTCTCGCTACATCTTTACACCCTAACACGTGTTGACGATCTTTCAGGCCTGAAAGGTCGCCAAGATCCACTTGGTCACGTTCACAAAGGAAAGACATAATTTCAAAAGTAAAGATATGTTTGCCTGATGCTGACGCGCTAGGCGTAACATCCAGTGAAAGGATGCAACTCTCTCTGCGCCGCCATGGAGCTGCTGAAGCTTTTGCCCATTGCCTCTTTCTCGGGGGAAGACATTGCTTGTGAGCTTTCAACGCATCAGGCGCAAGAGTTTTCCGATAGCCAAACTCCGATTACATGACGACTAACTTACAGCTTAGCCTTAGTTTCTTGCCTCTGCTCGTGTCCGTGAACGCCTAGTGCAAGCTTCTCAATCCTCCGTCTCGCACCCTCTTCCCCTTCTCCCATTACGATCTCCTCGCTCTTCCAATCCGGGTTGAAGGTCTGCAGATTCAAAGGATTCTCGAGATGAGCTTTCTGCCACAAGGCATTGTACACATCTCCGTCGTACCGGCCCAAAGCACTTTCCAATAGATAGTCAGGGATGCTCCAAGCATCGACCAACCTCACAGCGTGCGAACGAATTTGTGCCATCAAATCCTGAATTGCTGACGTAAGGTGGGATAGTTGATCAGCCTGCAATGCACCCGACTGGATGAATTCGGATGCTTGGAAATCCATCGTGTACAAAGCGAACAGACGGAAGAGGTTCTTCATTATCTCGTGCGTTGCGGGATCGAGTGGTGGGTTTGGCTGGGCCTCAAAGACTGCACTGTGGAAATTGGCAACCAGCAAGGACTCTGAGAAGGCCCGTGCCAGGCGATGGAGGCTGATCATGAGGCTCGTCCATGGCTGTTTTTGCTCGATTCGTGCTTTGTAGGCTTGGAATGAGAGGAACGACACGCGATGCTGGAACGCCCGGACAATATCAGCTTCATTCGAGAAGACAGCAAAGGATTTCCGCGATTTGCGGTTTTGCAGGTATAGCCTGAATTGTCCGTCTATTGGCTCGCCCTTCCTTGCACTTGGATAAGGGTCCTTGATGGCCTCTGTCATTCTCTTGATGAGATAGCTAGCTGTTTGCTGTGTGATCATCCAGTTATCGCCTTCGACAGTAGGCTTAGACAGATAGTCGTTATTGAGTGGAATCATTCCGCTACCACCACCGAAACCATGGCCGCCCATGGCCCGACGACAGGTTTCAATACCATCGGCAGTGAGGGTTGTGCAACAAGACTTGAGTCCCGAAGAGGCGGCATGCATCTCTGCTAGTCGCGAATAGTCACCGCCTTTCTCTATTTCGGCTCTTGTGCTCCAGTACAGATTGAACATGGCTTCGCCCGTGTAGTGAAGTGCATATGTCGTGGCAAGCAACGGGAGAATTCTGATCTGGACTGTTGGGTAATTGAGCACTGCGGTTTCTGCTGCATCACCTCCAGCATCTCGGTCTGCAAACTGTCTGCGTACGGACAGGTAACGGACTGCAACTGTGCATGCTCTGGCTAAGACCAAACGAGCTTGCATGATGATTTGTGCTCGCACAAATGTCAAAGAACCATACACCAACGCTTGATTCTTCGGCTTGATGAACGTCCCTGATGCAGCATCCACTCCGGAATACCTCGACAGCAACGCTGAGTGAGACACGCGGAAGTTCTTGAAGAGCATATATCCGTTGTCCATCGCTGTGTATCCGTACTTCGGGCCGATGTCTCCTATCACGATACCTTCGAGAGGTTTGTTGGTTTTCATGTCTCGAATTTGAAGGATGAATTGATGTGGACCATGGGACTTTAGCTCCCCGCTCTTGCTATCTGGGAGCATGAGCTGAGCGACCACAATGGCATGATTCGCAGTTCGCCCTAGAGAACCGTTCCACCACTTTGACGCTGTCAGGGTAGGACTGTGAATGGTGAAGTCTTTCGCATCAGGATTCCATATTGCTTGACATTCAATGCCTTTGACGTTGCTGCCATGTCCAAGCTCTGTCTGCCCATAACAACCGATGACCTCCCAATTCTCGACCTTAGGCAACCAATGCTTGAGCTGTTCTTCGCTGCACTGCTCCTTGATTGAAGTTGCGAACATCAGGGTCTGCAGAGCATAAGGAGCCATTTCGTCCGTGAGATATTCGGCCATTCTGTAGTCTTCAGTGTCCCAACCATGTTTCAGAGACAGGCGGCGCAGCTCCTTTGCTCGTGCTAAGCCAAGATGATAGCGATCTGGACGTGCCAAGTTGAGCAGGTTCTTCTTGCAGAAGTATGGCCGTTTTTGAATGACCTCCATGACCTTTTTCTGTTTATTCAGGAAATCACCTCTGTGCAACAAATGCTGCGCTAGCTGATCAACATTGACATTCGAACCAGCTCGCTCCTGGGCGAGAATGTCAGGACCCTGTGGATTAGCCGGCCTCAGCTCCGTCGAAAAGTCAGACATCGCTGTGAATATGTTCACCAAAATGAAAAAGTCCAGATCGCTCAACGAGCACGAGACTCTACGATACCGACGGTCCACGACAATGCTGGCTCCCCTCGGAGGAGCCACGCTTATTATTCGGTTCTGGTTGGGGTCTTGTTGGAGAGCTTCGGCTTTCAGACAATATTTCCCGAGATATTTAGACTTGGCATTTGTCACCGAGGTTAATGATGATGCCCACCACGTCCTAGGCGGGCTAGGCTACGAGGGCTACCTACGCCGAAAGTAGACATTTTCGGTTTGATTGGCTGTGAATTGTGTATAAGAGCACGGCGATATCCTAACCCGAATGGCCTCTAGTCTTCCTCCTACTTCGAGTCCAGACGCTCCGGTTACTGAATCGCCTCGCTACAAGAGTAGCATGTCAGCAACAAAATGGGACAGAAGAACATTTGTTCCATATCATGAGGCAAGGGACAACATATTGCCATGCGATCCATTGTTCACAAGACTCTTGAGTCTAGCCGCTCGCTCTACTCGACGGACAGCAATCCGCGACCTTAGATCAGGCATAGAAAGAGCTACCGAAGAGCTTCTTAGCGACGCAATCAATTTCCGAGAGGTGCTGCGGTCAAATCTTAGGCCTGCGACACTTAAGGCTCTTCGAGACGAGGAAGAGGTGTTTATTAGCCTCCTGGCGCCCGGAGGTTATGAATTTGCTGTCGGGATCCTTGGTATACTCGCTCTGGGTGCCGCCGCGAGTCCCTTCAGCCCTCACCAACCAGTTCAAGAAGCGACATACTATGTTAACAAAGCCAAATCAGCTGCTGTCGTCGTTGCGGATTCTGCCAAACAGCTTGGGCGAGCGCTAGCTGCAGAGATAGAGCAGACCACAAATCCGGACTTTGTGTGTGTGCCGATTTCGGAAGGGATGGGTCGACCGTTCAGACCGGTGTCTTCATTGGTACTGTCTACATCAGGTTATCGAGATCTTAACAGTCCAGGCGTTGTCATTTTCACATCAGGGACCACCGGGCCACCCAAAGGCGCACTACTCCCGCTGGCAGCTATCACTGATGGCGCTCTTAGCTTTGCAGAGCAGATAGGGGTATGCGAGACAGACACGTGCCAGCACCTGCTGCCTGTTCACCACGCTACAGGCATCTGGGTAACCTTTTTCCCTTTCCTCTTGATGGGGGCCTGTATTGAGTTCAGATCGGGCAGTTTCGATCCCCAGTGGACCTGGGACAGATGGAAGCAGGGTGGCATCACACATTTTTCGGGAGTGCCGACCATCTACATGAGAATGATGAGACATTGGCAAGAGAAGTTGAGCAAGCTGCCAGCAGCTGACCGAGAGGCGTACCGACAGGCGCCAGGTCGAATCAGGTCGGCCTTGTGTGGGACATCAGCGCTCCCGAAACCTATCAACGACTTTTGGACGGAAATGATGAACGGCAGGAGGATCACGCAGAGGTATGGGGCCACTGAGCAAGGCGTGATCTTCAACATGCCATTTGAAGCGGGTGATGATATTCCGGATGGGTCGGCCGGAGGATCCTCGCTTGGAGTAGATGTTCGACTTTCGGAGGGAGACGAAGGTGAGATCCGATCGAGGTCGTTTTACATGTTTTCCAAGTATATTCATGACCCGGAAGCAACGAAAGCTTGCTTCGACGAGCTGGGATATTTCAAGTCGGGCGACATGGCTGTCCGGAAGGGGAAGCATTATTTCATCACGGGACGTGCGTCCGTTGACATTTTGAAATCTGGCGGATACAAGATCTCGGCGCTTGACGTGGAGAGGGAGATACTATCGTTGCCATACGTGAACGAGGTCATGGTGGTGGGAGTGCCCGACGATGAGTTCGGTCAGCGAGTTGCAGCTGTTGTGTCATTATCAGACAGTGAAGCTGCCAAGGAGTTCTACCGGAAGCGTGCAAGACCAGCAGGGGAGCTCCGACTGGACGACCTGAGGGCAGACATACGCAATAGGTTGGCTGGTTACAAATTGCCAACACTGTTGCGAGTGATTGATGAAGAGCTGCCCAAAAGTGCCACCAATAAAGTGGTGAAGAAGGTGCTTGGACCGATGTACTTTCCTGCTGACTATTCGGAATTGCCAGAGGTACAGAAGTGGGACAGCAGGGCTCGACTGGTAGGACAACTTGAAGCAAAGTTATAGCCCATTACAAGCCGGTTATAAGGCAAAATTAAAGAGGACGGAACGGTAGATCTTCGGCGGAACGACTGTGCTCGAGCTCCACTCCTAAAACGGAACTAGTATCCGACGTAGCAACTCCACCAGAAACTTATTACGTCCCCAGCCCTAGTAGGCCTTGTGGGACAGAGTGACAAACGCGTACGCTACCTCTCCAGTCCAAGCCATGACTGTAGGATTCGAACACACTGGCCCAAGATCACTAGCAGTCGACTCATCAGCGTGGTGGAAGTCTTCAACTTTCCCAACTCGATAGCAATTGGTCAAACACTCAATATCTGAACACGTCGTCGACATGGGCATCTGTTCCTCCTGCCTCGGTCGCAGGGACGACTCAGACGAGGCATGTTCCCTGTACAGATCGCCTTTCACGCACAGGAAGACTAACATGCAACTCACCAGGCTGAGCGACAGCGCCTCCTCGATGATCCCTATGCACAACCACACCACGGCTACAATGCATGGCATCAGCCTCCACCACCACAACTGAACGCGCTGAGCGCCGAAGAGCAGAAGCGAGAGCAAGAAGCGATGCGCAACATCATGCGCTGGGCCAGTGACCAGATCGTGGAGATCTTCCCGGTTAACACGAGACAATCCCATCCCCCGATGACGCCGCCAACTCTCAACGGATCGAGTGTCAGCATCCTGCAGACGGACGGAAGCACGGCAAATGGCATGACGACTTCGCAGCACCAAGACATCTTGCTTTCGATGATCCCTGGCGACAAATCCAAAAGGTCGATCCGCATCTATCCTGCCAGCAGACCCGGCACAGGAGACGCTCAATCGGTCAGGAGCAAGGCGAGCCACACCAAACTCAACGGATCAGGTAGGAGCACAAAGAGTAGGGATGGCGTATTTATCAAGCTCAATGTGGATTTCCCTTGATGCAGATGTTCTCCTCCACATGAGACACGATTTATCTTATCCTCTCTACTGTGGGAAACGGCGCCATACAGCTGTGAGAGGACGACTATGCTGTCCTGCAGTGGCCCCGCCCCAATGTGTTTGTGCGAAAAGGGATTCGTCACATTCAAAAAGATGGCCGTGGGCTCTAAGTGCCAGTGGCAACTCCGACGCCATAACGGATAAAGATCGAGGCATATAATCCTTTTGAAAAACGGGAATCAGTACTTCTCTGTGGGATCTCGTCTCGAATGGGTGAGATGATGAATATCAGTCGGCGCCGGATCAGCTCTACGAAGAAGGGCGAGGCCTGCTGCCCCGCAGTTACGCAACACAAACCATTAGAAGGGTCTAGGATATTGTACAAAGGTTCGGAGATTCTAAAAATAGAGGAGAAGGGTTTTGGGAAGATGGACGTAGAGCGAGGGCAGATCGCTTTGAATGGAAGATAGTTCAGGAGAAGAAATGTTTGGTGTTGGCGGCGTTGGTCGAATGGCTTCGGTCATTAGGCTGGGGATCCGTTCCGCGGTGTACTAACACATTGACTCGCGTATGAAGGGTCTACCGTAATTCAAGTTTGAAAGAGGGGACATCACACAGGTTGGGGGACGGGAAACAGCTCACGAACGACTCGCAGACAAGAGCCTGTGGCACGCCTCGATTCTAGTTTATACAAAGAACGTCGCTGAATCAGCTGGGTTGAGTGACTGAAAGCTACAATGCCGTTAGATATTCACTGTTTGCTCTTCGATATCTATCCTCTTCCGTGTCTATGTTACACAAACAATTAGATGGTTGGGCACAACACCCGCCAAATGCTCAAGAGGAGTGTCGGTCAAAAGGACACCTCTTTGAAGAACCGTTACTCCAACCACAGCAAACCCGCTCCTTCTATGCGAGTTGTTGGTGCCACCAAAGTCGACAGTCGACAGTCTCGTGAGATTGGATTTGGTCGAGTCTTATTCAAACCGGCCTTGCGCTACCCGCAACAGCCACAAAGACCAGTATTGAATTGCCTAGCGACCTTCTCATGACTCTTTCTGTAAAATATAACTTATTTGGCCTCCTTTGACTGCATGAACGAATATGCAAAGTAGGCAGCAAGACCACCGATCAAGATGATAGCATACAAACCAACGCCAAACCCACCACTGCCGGGGCTGGCTCCACCAGGCCCAGCAGCAATCTTGTCGGTGGCGCCTGGTTTGGGTTCTGGATCACCGGGAACTCTCTTGAGGATGCCGACCTTCAGCCCGTCCAGGATCTCTCTTGCTTCGTCGGAATGGCCTACGTCCTCAAAGGCTTCGGTTGCATCTTGACCGGCGACGTCTAAGAGAACTTCTTCACCACCACTGCCACACGGTTAGCCAGTACTGGTCGATATTTGTCTACACCCTAAGGGGGTTTTGCCCGGTGGAGAGGAATGAGTATACTTACGGATGCTCATCTACGAAGGACGAAGTGTTGTAGATCTTATCGTGAATAATGAGGTACAGGTCCTTCTTGGTGTTGTGGGCCGAGACCTCTTTAAAAGTCAACTCTTGGGACATATTGGATTGTGCGCGGACAGATGGGAGGGCCGATATGGTCCAAGGTTTGTGAATAATCGGTCGAAGAACGAGACGGCGTGCTGACGATGGTAGAGCGAATGTCGGGGTCAAGGACGCAGTAGCTGGTTGCGTTCGTTGTATAAAGCACAATTTTATCTTTTTGTTTCTGAAATCGACTTTCGAACGTTGATAATGCCGACAGCGCAGGTGGGGAGCCTACCGATTGTACCTGCCAATCACGCCAGCACAAATTATAAGTCGGCGCGGCTTTGCTATCTATCGGGACAGGCTTTTCGGGGAACACTCTGCCTTTCAGGCCGCTCGCCGCACCAAAGTCTATCGTCGGGAAGGTATCACAGTGGGGTGCGGGATTGTTTTGCCTGAATGGCGCACGGACAGAACTTCAAGTTAGTATACCAGACCGCCAGTGCGCCGATAATTCCGTTCGTTCCCCACACAGCGTATTTACCAAGCACGCGGCAATTCACGTGGGACCGCGTAGCACTTTCCTTAGACGCGACCACCATGTGCGGGCAATCACTCCCCACTTCCGTCACCCTTTCAAGTTCAAGTTCGTGATTGACGGCTTTTCTGGCCTCTCTCCTCTGCGCTCCTCCCCAAGAGTCTAGTCTGCTGCGATGACTGGAACAGCCCCAAGGCAACCCATTTCTGGAGGCATCTTCTCGGGGCTTAAGTTCTGGGTGTCTCTTCAAGTGCCCCATCGGCCAGAAATAAAAGGCAGACTGGTGCAAAATGGGGGTGAATTGGTTGAGATCGAGGCCAGAGCCGATTTTCCTATAGTCAATCCAGATGGGAAGCCGTTTCCCTTGAACGTGCATTGCTATGGCTACGAATTCGTCCTGGACTCCTTGCGCTCGAAAACGCTTCTCGACCCCAGCCCATACCGAGTCTCAAGTCTGTCGAGCGCTGACAGACCTGTGGCCAGTGTAGCCATATCTAGAAAGACCACGAGAACCCCATTTACCGCGCAGGACGACCAGATCTTGTGGAACTGGATCATTCCCTTTCGCAAAAGAGGAGGGAAGTGGAAAGGCAACGAGGTCTATCAGCATCTTGCCCGCCGGTATTCTCATCATCCGTGGCAGAGCTGGAGAAGCAGATTTCTAGACCACGTTTACGGGAAAATGAAGTTGGACGTCACCGAACATGTCGACGCGGCTGAGCTGATCCACAACCACAACCCCGACAAGGACGAGCGGAGGCCTGAGAAGCGGAGACGATTGATCAACCCTGAAAGCGACGCTTCACCCGAAGCTGAGTCACGGCATGCTAGACACCAGCAGCAATCCCGACATTTGTCTACGGCCGATGACAGTACTTTGCAATCTCTCACAACCTCAAACCTCCAACAGCTCGGTTCTGCCAGATCACCAACACAGAGCGCAGACGAACTGCCAGGAACGACTACCGCCGGACACTTCCCTACGCGGGCGACCGGTCGACTCTCCACCGAGCTACATCCGAGGGTACCACAGCGTGATCGACCTGTGCACAGTCCTGTTCGTGACATCCGGACCCCGACCCAAGGAGAAGGATCAGACTCTGCAGCTGTGGACTCAGATCCTCGAGGAACACAACGGCAGAGCCTTCGGCGAGAAAATTTTATCAAAACAGTCACAGGAGCTCAAGGATTTTCTTTTCATGAAGCCTCGCGCCTCTACAAAGCCGTGCCCGAAATCTGCGACACTAGTCCAGAGAAGCTCAAAGAATCTTGGTCCTGCTTAGCCCAGGAATGGGATGAACATACTGCCGAAGAATGGGAGACATACTTCAACACTGCGATACTTCCCGAATATAAACGACGCAACAAGCTGTGCAACACCGAGCAACTCACGGCACATATTGAGCATGTACTGGCCAGAGAGTGTGAGATAAAGGAAGCTGAGATCAAGCGAGAGCCAACCCATGACCACCATATTCGGAAGCAAAAACAACGAGCTCGAGAGGCCGAGAGGGCCAAACGCGAGATTGAGGATATCGCTTTCAGTGACATATCAAACTCGCAACGAGATAGCCAAGCTCAGATGCTCGGTTTAGATGTAGAAATACCTGGTACCACCCGTCGAATTTCCCCGACTCTTGTAGAGTGGTCTCCTGTTGTAGAACGTACAGGGATACACGCTAACGAAGGTCGGAAGCGGACCAGCCAACAAAGCAATACGACGCAGTCGACCAGCCAACCCCCACAAGGCCATACTACTTCTAAACTTCAAACCAAGAAACCATTCGGCCAAAGTCTTGATCTAAGCCAACCAGATACTCAACCTGGCAGCAAACTTGTAACTCAGCCTGAACACCAGGGCACCCCCACCACGAGCCTAGATCGTATCAAACCACAACTGCAGAACCTAGCCTCTACAGCAAGCACAAATGACATATCCTCGTCGTTCTCTCTGCCCTCAGCGCAGAAGCCACCACCCTCCTATCAGGTCCCGCCCAAGAGTGTGTCCACATCTCAGGACTCTGCTGTTTACGAGACGGCGAATCAGGAACTGACCACATCTGCAGATATTGAGTACGCGATGCAGGTTGCTGAAGGTGAAGAGGACATTGATTTGTTCCGTCACAGCAGCAGCCCAGTCATCGACCTCGTAGATGGTGGCGATCTAGACGATGGGGACGTGCAATCAGACCAAGACGTTTCTGATACCGGATCCGAGTACATGGTATTCGACACTGCACCCGAGCGAAGCCAATTATGGGACACTGCTTCAGACTCCGTACAAGTCAGCCCTATGAAGGTGAACGAAGACAACGGTCGACACGAGGAAATTTCTCTCAACGAGAAACCTGCTCGAGATAGGTCGCCCACACCCAACCCTCGAGAATCTCCGGCGCAGGAAACAATTGAAGACAGTGACAGGGATTGTGAGGACTCTATGGCCGGCCAAGCAACAGCATACACCCCGCCTCGTGAGGCTATCGATAAAAGCCCTGCAGGTTTCGTTCGTACCCGGACATCTCCTGATCAATCACTACTGAACCAAGAATCGGAATTTGCCCTGCCGCCACCCGAAGGAGGCTGGGAGGCCCTGGGCTTGGGTGATGTAGATGAGTATGATCCAGATATTGTTTTGCAAACAGTCGAGCCTCTAGATGGACAGCCCGTGAAACAGAGAGCAATATCATTGTCTGAAACAACAGCGTCCTCGAGCGTGTCAGAAGTTGCGTCGCCTCATCCCGCAGCTGAGCAGACTCAGGCTGAAATAACACACACTGTAACATCGCATGACACCGAGCGGACGGTGACTGACGAAGAAGATATAGGCGCCGCACCAACTACCGGCAAGCCTAAGCAGGTCCTGACTGACCGGCAAGACTCACAGTTGGTCGAAGGCGGCCCCGACCGTCAATCGAGCCACGTCACGACAGCCTCGACTAGCTTCATTGACGGAAAGAGACTGCAAGCCTGGATGACCGCTGAACAGCAGCATTGTGAAGACACGCCCGTTAGGGTGTTCCAGCGTCTGGCCAGTACGGCGATTTCGGCAACGAACATGTCAGACATGGCTGCTGCAACACAGTTGCTGCGACAACTGCTTGCCTCGTTCGCCTCAGCGGAGAGGGATCGACGGGCACAAAGTCGCCAGAAGCAGCAACCTTTTAAGCCCAGGAAGACATTGACAGATGGCGAGGCAAAGGCGCTACTTCCTCAGGATACCAAGGGCGTGTGGACAGCAGAGGACGATGATCTATTGACGAGTCGATTGGCTGACAGGATCAGACGTGTAGAAAACAAACATACGAAAGCGGGTGTACAAATGCGAGCCAGGTTCTTGCGCTCTCGGTACAAGCTTAATGGACACGAGGGCGTTGGTGGGAGTGACGGACGTTCTGCAGAACCAGTTCCCCGCAGGCTCTCCGGAGCACGGAGAAGTTGAGAAGCACATGCAATGATGGCATTCACGACCGGCTGTTGGGGAGAAGGTAGCTCGATGGCTGGAGGAGCCACAGGCTGCACAGAGCACAAACCACCGTACATACCTAGATATCCAGCGTAATGGACTCGCATAACATTGACAGGAGCTCTACCGGTCAAGAATCAGATGCGGAGCGTGAATTTGAGCAGCACGTGCTTGAAGTCCCGTTGCTCGGGCAATTGGAAGAACGTATCGAATGCTACATGGCTTGCTGTGTGAGTCGTATGTGCATCTAGACGGCTTGGTAGCTTTTAGGCCATGCTTGAAACCCACAGCAACTTCGCCGCGGAAGAGGCACCTGGGACCAACGATTACATGGTTATACATAAGACCACATGCTCGAAAGAACAAAAGGGTCAGGTGCCTCCCTGTTATGTAGGGTAATTCACCGAGAAATTTCTATTCCGAAAGAGGACAAAGGTCAGTGAGTGTCAGTAAAATTTGCCATATGCCGAGCAAGACTCTCTGAAGCAGAAAGCCTGGAGTGGGGTGTTTTTGGGTTGGTGCACAGACTGCCGGGCGAGGAGGACGTAATGCGAGTGTGCGAGTGTGCGCATGCGTGGATGTATATGTGATTCAAGTTATACTGACAGATGAGCCTCGTAAAAGTCCAGCAACCTCTGCGGACACTTCTGCCGCACCATTCCATTCTTCACCCGCGATTTCTTGCCGTTCTTGAAGATCATCAGGATGAACAGGTCGTTGGTGTGCTCGTCGCGCTCGACGGTTTGAATCGCTCGGATCTGTTTCTCCCAGCTATCGCCTTTGGGCTGCCACGAGCCGAAGTCGTTCTCGCCGGCTGCTTCGTCGGTGGAGACAGATTCACTGTCTTTGGCCCGTTTCTGTCGTTTGGCCGGCGGGGCAGGAGAGTCGTCGGTGGCGGAGACGGTGCTGTTGGCTCGCAAGAATTTCGAGGATGCTTTTTTCTTCAGTTCTGATGTGGTCGGGGGTTGCGGAGCGCCGCCGATCTTATGGTGGTAGTTTGCTAGGAGGTTGCGCGAGCCACTCCCCGGCATGTCAGCTTTGCCGTTCTCTCCTCAAGAAGCGGGTGTGGTGTTTTGCTTACAGCAGATTCTCTTCTGGTTCAAGTGTGTTTTCAGACGCTGGATAGCCCCTCCATTTGACGTTGTAGAGCAGAACCCATGCCTTGCCCTTTTTCCGCCTCCACTCGTGGGCGTGAATGGCTTCGACTTCGAATCTGCCGAAGGGATTGTGAGTTATATTTTATTTTAGATCACCCGGCCAGGGCGTGTGTTTTTGCATCAGGCAAGGCTCACTGTTCTTCTTCGTCTTCTTCGTCTTCTTCTTCTTCTTCTTCTTCATCATCATCATCATCATCATCATCATCATCATCATCATCGTCACTCTCGTCGTCGTCGCGATCCGACGCTGTCGGCGACACTCGCTCTCTCTCTTCGTTGGCCGTTTCCGCGCCTTGTGTCTCTTCTATGTCCGACATGAGGTCGTCCTTCAGTTGGTCCTTGGCCTTCACATCGGCCTCAACTCGCGATTCGGTGTGCGCAGCTGTTTCTCCCGATGGAACCTCCTCGTCGCTCTCATTTTCGACGGGAACTACTGCCACCGATGAGTATCACGTGCACGGTTGCGCGTGAATGATGATTGACGTACACGGTGGCATGTTTAGAAGTTCGTTTCGGCAGCTCCCGAGACTTCCGGAGGACTAGACCACTCAGATAATCGCATTCATTGTGTGTAGGAAATGGCGCTGGCGACTGAGGTTGGAGGAAAATAGTTAGCAGGCACTTTGTCCATGCGAGCGGAACTGACGCGCTCGCGAAAGGCGCGCTGGCGGCACCGAGTTAGTACTAGTCGGCAATGCCTAACTTTTCACGTGACTCTTCTAGCCTGATTTTACACGTGATCGCCAGGGGGCAATGACACATGAGTGGCGTTGCGTGCGGTGCCAAGCGCAATCAAGGCATCTAGGCATCCACAAAAGTTGGAGAACACGGCGACTGTGCGTGCGGTGCCTGTTTTGCTTGGGAATACAGTCTAGAAATTTCGCGAAAGTTGAAACAGCTGCTGCGAGTAATTGACACCACGACAGTAACCACAAGTTTCAGAGAAGCATCAATCCCTTGATATCGGTCAGCAGGTCGTAACATCACGCCCACCAACCTCACAGTCGTGCGAGGACCGGCCCAGTCGCGGCCCCTGCAGTCATGGCGATGCAACTAGACATGTCGAATGCGCAGGTGATGAAGGATGAACAAGGAAGGCCATTCATTGTGGTGAGAGATCAAGGCAAGAAAAGGAGGATAGCGGGAATCGAGGCCGTCAAACAACACATCATCGCAGCAAGGACGGTGGCCAACATTGTCAAAACCTCGCTGGGCCCTCGCGGCCTGGACAAGATTCTCATCTCGCCTGACGGAGATATCACGATCACCAATGACGGCGCCACCATCCTCGGACAGATGGAAATAACGAACCACGTCGCAAAGTTGCTCGTCGAGCTGTCCAAATCCCAGGACGACGAGATCGGTGACGGCACGACTGGCGTCGTTGTGCTTGCAGCATCCCTCCTCGAGCAAGCGGCCGAGTTGATAGACAAGGGCATCCATCCCATCCGCATTGCCGACGGTTATGATCAAGCATGCGAGGTGGCTGTCGCACATTTGGACAAGATCAGTGACGAGATACCCTTCTCGCGGCGAGACACGTCGAATCTACTCAAGGTCGCCAAAACCAGCTTGGGCAGCAAGATTGTCAGCAAAGCACACGACCAATTTGCCCAGATTGCTGTCGACGCCGTTATGTCAGTCGCAGATCTAGATCGGAAAGATGTCGACTTCGAGCTAATCAAGGTTGACGGGAAATCGGGAGGTGCCTTAGAAGACTCTCTCCTGGTCAAAGGGGTCATTATTGACAAAGACTTTTCTCACCCACAGATGCCAGACGAGGTCAAAGATGCGAGGATAGCCATTCTAACCTGTGCCTTCGAACCACCCAAGCCCAAGACCAAACACAAATTGGACATTACATCCGTCGACGAGTTCAAGAAACTCCAGCAGTACGAACGCTCGAAATTTGAGGAAATGATTCAGCAGATCAAGGATACAGGAGCGAACCTGGCCATTTGTCAATGGGGATTTGATGATGAGGCAAATCACCTGCTACTACAGAACAAGCTACCTGCCGTAAGATGGGTTGGAGGTCCCGAGATCGAACTAATCGCCATAGCCACTAACGGCAGAATCGTTCCTCGGTTTGAAGACCTCAGCCCGGAGAAGCTAGGAAGAGCCGGGGTCGTTCGAGAAATGAGTTTTGGCACAACAAGGGAGAAAATGCTGGTCATTGAAGATTGTGCAAACACCAGAGCGGTCACCGTTTTTGTCAGGGGCAGTAATAAAATGATTATTGACGAGGCTAAACGATCACTGCATGACGCTCTTTGTGTCGTCCGAAACCTGGTCCGAGACAATCGAGTTGTCTACGGCGGCGGCGCTGCAGAGATTGCCTGCTCACTGGCCGTGGAGGACGCAGCCGCGAAGAATGCAAGTCTGGAGCAATACGCAATGAGGTCTTTTGCAGATGCGCTTGACGCGATCCCGATGGCGCTCGCCGAAAACTCAGGCTTGAGCCCTATCGAAGCACTAGCTGCAGTGAAATCACGACAGAACAACGAAATGAATTCGAGACTCGGCATCGATTGCATGCACACAGGGAGCAACGACATGCGAGAACACTTTGTGATCGACCCTTTAATCGGCAAGAAACAACAGCTGCTATTAGCCACACAACTGACACGACTGATCCTGAAAATATCACAAGTAATTGTACCTGGGGAGGACGGTTCGGACTACTAAGATTAGATTTCCTGCATGAAGAGGCGATAGACTTGGTACATCATCTGGAGTCGTATGTCATGAGTAGACGAAGCAACTGTTGTGAAAAACATTGAACATTGCGAATGATACCCCCAACGATCCTCTTTAGAATAGAGAAAGTGCCCTCGAAACACATTGTCGCCGCGAGGCGCGAAACGGTTTTCTACGCCTGTTAAACCCACCGAGATCCCAGATTTCCGAGCCATTTTGTCGAGATCATGAGGTGGTGAGTGGCCCATAAGCCCGTCAATACTCCTTACATGTCTCTGTCTGGGTATGTCGAGGCTCTGGCGGTCATTGATCAGCTGTCACATCAGCGACGACATTTCAAACAGTCGCGAGTCCAGTTTCATGCCCACACAAGATGGCTTGATACCCAGATTGTATGCCAGCATCGACCAAAGTACAAAGACTTGGCGTAGTTCCCGTTCCCCTGTCGTGCCCTGTTTAGGGATGCCCCTAAGCCCGCACAACATCGCTGCGCATCTGGGTTTCCAAGAAGCTCACTGTCGGTAACGAGTTGTACTCTGTAGTCAAGCATCAAGGCTCATGCAGTGCAAGCCGACACGTAAGAGGTCGATGCCACGAAGCGGCACCTCTGCAAGCCATCGCGTCATGCATACTACAGGTATTCTGATATCACTCTATACTGCGTAAGAGGCTTATCACCGAGTACGTACCAACTACCGAGTACTCACGGTCCGGGTCTCCCCTTTCAAGTTCACCAGCCCTGGGCCATAGCCCGGCTAACTATTGCGCGATTATTGTATCAAACATTCGCGCCACGACCGTTTTCCCTCGTAGAATGTTCTAATTGAACTTGACCATGCCTTTCCGAGAGGATCTAGCCTACCCGTTCCCAACGGTGACAGTCAGAGATCGAAAGGCCCACAAGCCGCGCCCTTCCCCGGACCAAGTATGGCCCCCCTCTGGTTCCACTCTCATCTCCGAGGTTGGCATCGTCCTGGGCCGGCATATCAGTCAATCAGCCTAATGAACGGATACTCTGTCCCTAGATAAATGAAACTATCAAGAATGTATCGATGGGTGGGCATCTGATTTCCCGAAAACAAGCTATGATACCGCCAATGCCCCTTGCGTTAACTGCCGTTTGAAACGCTCATCTCTTTCGGGGATGCAGCAAGTGTGTGTGGCCACGTTGCATCTTTAGCGCAGAGAAAATTCCATCCTAAATAAGTAAATTGCTAGGAAGACGCTTGCTTTTTTTGGTAGCCCCAATCGAAACAATATAACTACCCACACCAAGCTAGCCAGCCAAATACAAACAGGTCGCTACGCGGGGAATTCTTAGCAGAGCAACGAAAACATATGACACCAAAGCATTCTAGCCACGTTCCAGACCCGGTGGGTGTTTCCACGACTACCTATATACCAAGCAAGTGCGCTTTTAACGAGTCGTTCTGGATGCGTGCTGAAAATGGCCTAAAGCAGATGTCGTGGGGGCCAATCGAACTGCCGAAAAGCTAAGAAAGGGTGGAAAGTTTGTTCTTATTCGCAGAATGTTCACAATAATGTTGTGGACTAGTACTTGATAACAACAAGATGTGCTATATTACCCGGTCTGGACGTGTGGAGCATGGTTGAACTTACTAGGACTAACGGAAGCAGCATGTACTAGTACTGCAGCCCAAATCAAAAGTTGAAACCTTCGTCGACCACGTGCTATTAGAACAAGAAGGATCCATTGCGCCGACACGACTAGTGTATACTATAGCAGCTAGGAATGCTCCATTTCAAAGTGCAAAGGATGTTACGACTTGTACGGAGGTAAACGTCGGGTGTTTCAAACAATACGTGCTCCGTCTGGGACATCGAGTAGCATCACTGCAGAGCACATTCTGACACTATACCATCCTGAATCTCCGTCTCAGGGGATGTTAGTCCAATAATATGGAATGGCTGTACGACAGATGAGCAGCACTGGTGCGATTGCTCCTCCGGGCAAAAGGGATGTCACAATGAAAAGAATGCATGTCAGCAGGTCCATAAAGTAAGGCTGTTAGTGGCTCAGGCAGGATCGCCAATTGCCCCATGAACACAACAAAGCCGTGCTGGAACTTTCCGGGGCGCGAAAAATGTTCACCCCCAAAGCTAGCTCTGACTTGAGACTAAAGAAGGGACTGAAAGTTTTACCGAACAACAAACGGTAGGTCAGTCAAGCACATGACCAGCATTAGGAGTCCGCGGGGACCCTGTCGATGAGCTGCTTGGGCAGGGGAAGGAAAGGCAGCAAAGTCCCAATTGGGAGGACAAACGAGGACAAGTAAGAGCAGGTTAAGCCTGTCTAGCCCCTGGATGCGCGGCCGGGGAATAGGGTCTAGGTTCTGCAAGCGTCGTCGCCGGGGCGGTTCAATGCAGTGATGGAGCCTCTCACCCGTCACGCGGTGGCGGTAGTGCCACAGACACCCGGCGGTACGACCGAGAGGCAGAGGTACTATTTGGCTCGGCAATGGCGACCTTTGTCACGGTCATTTCAATGTGTAACGATGGCCCGCTGAGCAATTACCTTTTTGAACTAGGGATTCTAGTGTCTGTGCTGCCAGACTAGAGCGCCAGCAAGGACACACTGACTGACCATCTGCATCGCATCCGTTCGGTCGCCCTGGCATGCCATATCCATATTGTCTTGCATTGCCGCTCCTGGTTTGAAAGTTCACTCCTTTAATCCTAACATAACGCTCAAAAAGTATTCCTGTCCCACGAACGAAGAGTAATTCCAACGTGTCGAAAACGTCGCCACCATTCGCACTCAACCGCTGTAGGCACTATTAGACTGCCCGTATCAGTCAGTGGTCGATCCGCCAATTCACCGAATTCCTGGTCTCTGACATCACCAATCACTTTCGATCGCTCTGCACGCAAACAAGGCCAACGACAGCCAACAAGTTTGCGCCTGCCCTTAGAGGGATTGTTTGACTTCTCCTGCCGGTTTTCCTTACTGAAAACTAGAATACCTTTGTCCGTTGGGGAAGCTCCAAATCCGGCACCTGCCCACACGCGGGCACAAAGAGACCAAGATGCTTCAAGCGCCGGTCCTACAATTAGACGTTACTCGCATGCGCGAAATTGATCCGAGAAATGTAGAGAACCTGTTTGGCATGTGGACGGGTGAGTAATGATCTAGGCTCGATCTACTTGCTCGGTACTGACACTGCGAAGTCTTTTCCAAATGCGCAGACACCATCCCCGACGGTAAGAGATTAGAGAACCTGAGCTGGAGAGTCTGGGGTCGTGAGACTCTGTGCTGCCCTCCACAGCCAGACAAGGCAATCGTTCCAGCCATCGACATTCCCCTGCGGTCGCCTCCAAAAGACGACGTACCTTCGTTGTCAAATTCGGTATCCTCGACCAGCGACGATGATTCCATCCCGAGTATGGAAAATTCGGCCCTGAGCAAGTCGCGTGGAAAAGAGCCGCACCTTACACCCTCCACATTGGGGAAGATCATCACCAATATTCAGGAGCAGCAGGCTTTAGCACCCTTGGATCCGGCTATTGAGGCCTGTGTTGTAGCAAAAATGTCACACGAGAAGCAAGACAAGAGTCAAGAGCAGTCGCCAGGCTCAAATCACTCCGATCCACCGTCTACCAACTATGGCACCGAGTCATCCTGCCTGTCGACCGTGACGACTAACGCCACCAACCCGCCAAGTGACAGCCTGCACCGGAATTCAGATACTAGTGTCTCAGATGACGGCCTCATTCGATCCGGAAGCGTCGTCCATGGCTTCTCGCCCATTCCATCCCTACGTTCAAGGGGCAGCTCGACCATCACCAAGAACCTTCCAATCCTTCCCAAGCCTGCTGTCAAAGCTACCCCGACCATAAAACCTGCCGTATTCACCATGGGCGGTTCCTCTGAAGACGACGAAAGCTCCTTCGAGAATAGCATGTCACATCGCAGAGCCTTTCTCGAGCCTAGAAAGAGCAGTCTCTCCAAAAGCTTGACTAGAGATACACCGTCGGGTCAGAAGAAGACGACGTCCTTCCGAGAAGTGGTGGAACAGCGGACGATTCAGATGGGGGGCACGCCGGCCGATGACTCCGCCATTGCTAGCGATGACGAGGACGATGACTCGGTCATCGATGACTCCGCCATCGAAGAGGACGATGAGGAGGGCTGGGAAGATGAGCAAGCCGAAGAGGAAAAGCATTCTACGGAGCCTATCTTCAAGCGAGTGGATAGCACTGTCAACCTACCAAGCAGACGTTCCATCTTAACCGCCGGCCTTACAGAGGGCGACCGTGCGACAGGTCTCCTCAATGCAGCCTCAAAATCTTCCCCAGCAATTCGGCGCGCAAATCGCCCTACCTCACCCAGCGGGCCTTCGATGCCAGGCTCGCCAGAACAAAACGATGAAGACGCCCTCGTCATGATGCGGTCGTCAGGCAATAGCAGAGCTATTCCTATCTCACCGCCGACTAATACCGCCGCCTATGCAATGGCTCATTCTCCTCGAACGACCAGAAGGAACATGCTTTCAACCGAGCTCACCGAATCACTCCGCAAGAACCTGCTTTGGGAGCGTCAACAGAAGAACACAACCGTCAACGCATTCCTCAAACGGGAGGCCAAATCTATGGCAAATTTGCAGCGAGCGGGTCAAACTGCTCCAGCACAACAACCTTCTAATCGTTCGATGTTGAGTCGCGAGGTTACGCGGCATAATAATTCCTACAATGATTACTACGATGTGGCCAACGAGTATCACACCAAAGGATGGTGAAATAATGCATCTACTCGGCCACCGCAGCACATACATACGTTTTTGGACGCGAGTCCCGGTCCCGCGAGAACCATCTAATGGGTTGCCTGATTGACGAATTTTGCATTCCAAGGTCGCGTTCGAGCCCCAACGAATACTCTTTTTTTTCTGCATGACAGGTTTTGGCGTATTGGACATGCCACATGACTGACCCCGGTTATGGTCGGGTCGCAAAGACCAAAAGCCTACGTTTCACGTAGGACATGACATTTTACGATGTAGTAATGACACATGAGCGGTCTCTTTTTTCGGGCGGCGAACACAGTGAAAAGTCTATACCCAAATGGCAGCAAGGGCATTTTCTATGGTGTTAATTGGTTTTCTGGTAAGAGCGGTGAATGCAGCACAGGCTGCAACGGCATTCAAGAGCCAGGTCTCGAATGGTGTTTGGACATGGGCACATTGGACATGGGACATGGGACATGGGACATGGTTGACATGTGCGGCTGTCATCTTTTCCATTTGACAGAGCCCCCCAAGCTCGACGAGTCAAAAATACTGAAGGGGCTAGCACAGGAGATTAGGAGGTGCTCCTTCGGCTTTCAGTGTTCTTTTTGTATACGAAACGGCTTTTTACTAAAGATTGTTAGTCATACCGAGTTCTAAAAAGGAACCAATTCAACTAATCACTAATCCAAAGCCCCCAGCATCTGGGTTGCAACTCTAAAACGATTTAGGTTTTCAAGTGGGCATGCACCATGGGCACGGGCGCATGGGTAATATTCCGAAGGCAGCGGGATTAAAGGCAAGAGATCACATGGCCCATGCAAAATAAAGACAAGATCGGCTGTGGTACATAAGTTTGGGCTTAGGACGAAAATAAGCATGCCTCGGCATGATATTTAATCCCCCGGCTTTGCCCCGGTCACTTACTACTGGCAATTACTGGCACTTGGCACTGGCCACTGGGAACGATGGGAACTTCCATTTTCAATCATAGCCCAATTAACTACCTAGGTATAATTACCACAAAACCCTTTTTTCCCTTATGGAATCAAAGCATGGGGCAGCTACTTAGATACCATACAATAATAATAATAATACTGACCAATCCTGCGTAGTAGAAACGTGAATGTTTTCTCAAGTTAGACATCTCAGGATATATATAAAAATATGTATAATCATGTATGTTACGAATGGCTCTTTTCCTTCAAAACGGCCGCGTCGGGCACCGGACTGTGAGACAGTGGACAAGTGGACACATCGGAGTATTCAGTTGTGAGAGAGAAGAAAAGCCAGTTGGGAGGGACACGAGGCACTGCCCCCCCGGCCTCGGTGGTATTATCGCATTACACGTACAGAAACCACGTATATCTCGGGACAACTTAAGCGATTGTGCCTCTTTCCGTGGAGAGGTTTTCACACCGTTGTTTGTTCGTTGAGGCGTGCGGGAAACAAAAGAACCCCAGAGAGGAACTTTGCGGGATAACTGCCAAGGTTTACTCCACAGGTGCTCCAGGTGGTTGTCCATCCCCCCCTCCCAAGGTTGGTAATATTGTTGTAGACGAAAATACATGGATGGCCACTGGCACACACACACCATTACTGTCATTGAATTACGCGATTTATTGTTACAAACAGACACGGTGTGGCCGAAGGCCCTGTCCTCCGTACCTCTTTCGTCTCTCCCCATCCGTCGTGCTGCTCAAAATTAAATGTAATAATACAAACATTTTGGAACAAACCCGGACGTTGGATGGGGTGTGGGAGATCCATGGTGTTGGGGCAAAACAATTACGCGGGGCCGCGGATCCGCGGCCGCCTCGCTGGATTGAGAGCAGCTTTTGGGCGTAACCCTTCGATATCGTATTCCGCTCAGATCACGTGGGCTGTGTGTGATTTTGCGCCTGCGCCGCCGTATCTGTCTCGAGCTCTGTACGCTGGCTCTTGCTCAAGCGGCCATCGTCGCTGGCATTCGACGCGTTCGGGTCCAACATGGCGCTCGCAGATCGTCCCTTCTTCCACGACTTGGCAAATGGATACGCCTTGGTGAGCAGGTCGCGCAGGTTGGGCTGTAAGCTTTCAAGCATCCACTCTGCCACGTTCTTATGGTGATCGCGGCAGCCCTGCGCATCCGCGTTCTTGGCATAGTAAAAGGAATCGACAAAGGACATGTAGAAGATCTTCTTGACAGGATCGTAGAAATGTACGTAGACCACGGCCTCACGCTGGCTAATGACGGAGGAGAAGGCGAGAGCATCGGTACTGGCAGGCTCACGACCAGGCTCGACCAGATCTAGAAACCAGTGAAAGGACGAGACGCAGTGAGCGCCAGCGCCAGCGGCCTGAGCTTCTGCAGTGTAAAGAGTGCCTTTAGTCGCTTCGGATTTGAATTCAAAGATCATACGAGGAAACATATTCTCGCGTGAAGATTGAGCATAGGGCCGGGCAACGGGATGGTCGGCCACACTGAGTTCCTTGATGCTCCATTCAGATTCTAGAGAGAGGGGGAAGCCGAAGTGTTTATCAGGCTTGGGGATGAGAATAGGTAGCGGAGCCTCAGGATTCCTCGGCAGCGGCTGCTTTGTCCATTGCGTATTGCCGCCTTCGGCTAGGGCATAATCGCGAAGATCGAACAACGGGGACTCGAAAACTGTTGAGACTGTGTTCTCGGCTTTGCGCCAGACACGAACTACATGGTCTTTAATCTTGGTCTGTTCATGTTCGTCCAATCGTGGCGAGGTACGTGTCTTTCGGATATGAGTATGGATGAGCTTTCGGACCTCGTCTGGTATGTGGGATCCCGTCTGGTCCAAGACAATGCCGTTCAGCTTGAGCGTGCCCCAGTACGCAGAGGTAGAGGGTTCAAGCCTCTCAGACACATTCGTCTGGTTGTCTCACTGTGATACTGAATCGTCGAATGCTCCATTTGGTGTGACCGATTCCAGTGGTGAGAGAGGCAGTTCGATTGACTCGACGACGGAGCTGTCTTGATGTTCCCTCTCTTGAAGCTTCTTCTCTCGAAGCTCCTCGTCTTCAAGCCCCTCCCTTGTCTGGATGGGAAGTTTCTCCACCGATATTGCTCACCCATTCATTGACTGAGGTATCAGAATGACAGCGACGCTTTCTTCGGGATGCATCGTCGGTGGAAGTAGGCTTGTAGGGTCGCTTGAGGGTTTGGGGTTTTGGTTGCAACAAGTCTTCACTTAACCCTTTGCACGCTGTACAGGCTGTTGAGATCTGCTCGCAAGTAAGAGATGCACTGGATGATGGTGTCGGGATGTGGGTAGCCGGCTCCTCGCAACGACGCTTGCTGTTGGGTTGCTCGACTTCTCGGAGTGCTCGCTTGCGCGACGTGGTTCTGGACTCGAATGTCTCGCGATCAAGAAGCATGATGATTGAAAAGAGGAACTGAGATGTAGAATCAGAGAAAATGAAATGCGGGAAGGCGGCACCCAACCACAGCTCAACCACCTACCTACCAACTCCCGAGATGCCATTGGGAGAGTGGAAAGCGAGCTTGGTAGGGACCTGCCTAGGTGTAGTGTGATTGATTGTTGTGACTATCTAAAGAGTGTATCAACCTTGGATCAACCAAGGTAAGCTATGTACGTACTGCGCTGGGCTGGCAGTCGCGTGTGCCTGGGGCATATTTTGCGGGCGGCTGATCGTCGGAAGTGCCAATCTGAATGGCCACCGCTAGCTAGTGCTCAGTCACAGATTGGCGATGGATTGCCTAACAACTTATTATTCCGAGAATAACCGAATCCCCCAACTCAATTGCACAGTAGTTTCAAAGCGTTCTGTCCACCAGCTACTACTATTATCCAAAAGGGTGTAAAGAACTTTTTCTGCCAGCCAGCGGGGAAAACGGTAATAGCAAAAAGTCTTCACGTCAGAGGACCTCCATTACCCCGATAGAATATGCGACACGATGACATTTCGTGCCCGTTATCTTTTGTCCCCTTGTCAATCAGCCCCTCTGACTCCGCCACTCTTTGCCTTAGCAATAAGCACCCACAGCTTCTCGGAAACGGAAAGCAACATTCCCAGAGTAGTATCAGCGTCATTCCGAGTATTTGCGGAAGGAAAAAAATTCCATTGATTTGTTGTAATTGAACGCCTGAGTACATTCGTGGGGTACCTAGGTAATTCTGTAGTGACGTGGGAGCCAGACGTGGGTACAATATGGATACTTAGTATCTAGCTAGGTACCCACATATGTACGGAGAGCACTGCCAGTGGTGCGGAGGACCATGAAAACACCGCACCTCCCCGCGCTACTATGCCCTAATCGGGAGAGGGCTTTACCTCCAGCCAACACGCTTGTACGAAGTACACGATTGCATCAACTTATAAACGTCTCAGTCTACTGTAGGAGATAACAATTGTCAACAAATGGTAACTGTCCTTTCCTCTCGATTCAGGATGCGTCTTTCACTCACGCTAATGGACATGGTACCCAATCGTGAGTTGCGAGTTTTGTGGTATTAATTGACGCGTCTACCTAGGTAGTGTGGTTGTGTCGAGAACGCGTTTCGTGACGTGACCGAGGTGCCCTTTTTGGTCGTGTCGCGCCATACGTCGCAATGGCGCAAGGTAAACAAATCTCAAAAATCGACTCGATACCAGCAATTTTGCTCGATCGGAGGTAGCTACGCGAACAGCATTCTCTCCAAAACGCTTTTGCTAGCCCCGTTTTTGTAATTTACAAACATTGTTCTGGGCCGAAATCGTGCGTGGTTTTTCTGGAAGAGGGGATCACTATTCGGGCTCCCTTATACGCAGCCCGTACTATGATTAATGCTCAATTCTTGGGGGGGGTGGCACGAGCAGTGTTTCGAGCCGAAGCTATATAGCCCATCATCTGTGCTTCGTACTACCACTGATACGAACTGACCAAGTAATTGAGCACATCTTCATGGCGATCCTCCCTTTGGAAGCTTGCTGAGCTCTCTCGCGTTTCGAAAAGCGACATTTGGGGCGAAGGTCGGAAATGGAAGCCCAGCAGCAAGATCTTGGTTGGATGTCACACTCCAGCGAGCGTTTTGGTGCGCCGAAGCGTTGTAGCACAAGTGTTGGGCATAATAGCAGGGAAAGACCTCTGTGCTTCCCTATGTACTTTCGACCCTGTAGTGTAATGTAGGCCCTAAGCCTGTGACGTCCTCCAGAGGGCAGACATGGCTGAGGTGGGTGGCACAATGTAATGCCTAACATGACTAATAAATTTGCGTTACATTACGAAGTACTCCGTACCATTGTAGGAACCGCTAGGCCACTCCGTACTACTACTAGGGCTTTGTCCTTTCAAAGGCCGATCGGCTCTTCCGTGCTCGTTAATAGTTCGTTGGTGCTCGTGTTACAGGGTCGTGAGGGTCCGACAAAACGGTCACGAGATCGTTCAAACTCCTAGGCTATCCTAATCAGGCTATTGCTACCATCAGCTGAAGCTTGGATTGTCGTCATCGGAACGGCAGCGGTCCGTTTTACTGTATTGCTGCCGTATTTTACTTGCCCTCCAGCACCATCGTCAAACTTCAGAGCTTTTTCGTGCACTTCGTGGTACGAAGCAAGGTCAAGGATCTTGGAGGTTGCTAGTTGAACCCAAGACAATATGTGTTAGGCTACTTGCACTTCTAAGCTCAAGCTTCGGCGTGAGGGGCGTCTCCGTTTTCAACCAGCCTATGTTAGGCTGTGCATGCTTTCAAGGTTCGCTGGAGGACGGCGTCCCAAACTGAATGCTCCCCACAACCTGCCCTCCACTGGGAGTGCCGACGCAGGTTTAAAACTGGTAACATTAGTTAGTCAGTAAGTTCGAAGTCATGCTGAAAGCATGCTTCTTCAGACTCTCTTCTTTGCAAATTAGACACCAGAAGAGAAATTGACCGTTTCTCGATGCTTGTATTGCTTTGAATGACAGTGAAACTATAGCTCACGAGAAACAGGGTAAATTTCGAGACGAGAAGCTTCAAAGCTTTAAACTTCCGCTTCTCTAACGGCTTGTTGCGCCTTTCCACACCACCAGAGAGCTTGCCAGCAGCCGTGGAGCGCCTCCAAACGCCTCATTGCCGTTCCCCGAGGTGAGGTGCGCCCCCCATTACGAATTATGCTGCAGGTCTTTGCGAGCAGTCTGATTTGTAGGATGGGCCTTTAGCTTTGCAGGGGTCTTCGGATATCGTACGGAGAATGGATCGTTTCCCTTTCCGTCCCATGTCCCACCCGCGTAACTACTGTGGTGGTGAGACACCTCCTCATGTGGCGTACATGCTCAATAGCCTCGATTATGTTTGCCCCAAAACACTCGGAAATATCTTCAAGAGGTAATCTGATTTGCATGCTGCGGTCTAACAGAAGCACCTCACGTCTATAACACGTACAGCGTTGATCCAAGATCGATAAAGATGAGCTACTTAGTCTGGTACATGGTACGAAGTATATGCAGCACAGACCTAGCTTGTTCTTTTACCCAGCTTGAGTGTGCTCGAGCAGTCTCCTGCCGAACGCGAATCCATTTTGAATTTGTAGCTCCTCATTGACAAAAGCCCTGCGAAAGCCTCGGTCGAAAGTACTCCGTACTTGGAAGCAGGAATCTTCGAAATGTTCCAAGTACTACTTTAGGGCAGTGGGAAATCATTTTTTGTGGACTGACCAATCATGGTCGCGATTTCGTCAAGTCGAGTCTTATACCAAGACGTGGCAAGAGGCCTTCTGTCGTCGATACTAGGGATTTGACCTCGAGTTTCGTCCTCTGACGACTTCATGTGACTCATCATGATTGTCAAGTCTCGGTGCTAGGAACCTCGTCACCCTCGTGTACTGGTTGACAGTGATGTGTATATCAGATATTGTAACGCCATCTAGTTTGTTTCTTGGATCGGCCTCGATCCTAAAGTGGCACTCGATTATTCTCCTCACTGTTGCCTCTCCGCCCAGCGAGTAGTCTCCGAGGTCTCGTGAGCTATCAGCACAGCATTGTGAGCATTCCGTCGTTGACCGCTCTCGCTCTACAAGTTTGCGGCTCAAGCCCGCGGCCCAGACTCCACCTGTTTCGGCACTGCTTAGTCTCGATTTCTAGAACCTATTAGGCATCGAGGATAGCCAATTTTCAAAGATATTATTCGATCCGATTCAACCTCTTTCTGTCGAACCATCTGGTCATCTGCCATCTCAGACAATTATCGTATGATGAACAAGTCATCTAAACCTGGCTTCGCGGGAGAGCCTCCTGCATCCGAGGCCAGTGATCACCAGTCACATGCCTGTAAGTGGCATCCTTAACCACCGGCACTTGCTGCAAATTCTTCTATTAGACTCCGGTCAGCACATGTGACAAAGTCTAAGGTCGATGTTGCAGGTGGGATTCGAGTCGCTTAATTTGGAAGCGCCAACTATAACTGTCCACGGAGCGGCGTACCGCCTGTGGCTTATACCGTCGCCGTACCTGCTGCACTTGCCGCCCCCTTTGAGGGAACGCAAGATTTGATTGACTGCCTTTGGTTGCTTTCCCGGTATTTTGCAATCATCTGACTCTGAATGAATGCTGACAATGGTGCGTTGTCAGGCAGCAATATCCACCAAACAGAAGTGGACTCTAGTCGCTCGCATCAGTCAGCAATACACGAGACGGTGAAATCACACCAGGCGAAACAGGCCTGTCGATATTTTGCATCCGGAAAAGGTGTGTCGTCTTTACATTAGTTCCCCCGTCTATTACGCTTCCTTTATCGTCCGTCGGTCCAGAAGTGGCTGGGACGAAAGTCATAAAAATTCCACCCGTGACTTGACCATGAGATCCATCGCAGATGGCGCTCTAACTCATCTGAGTTTGGCTGGAAGCTACTTTGGCTCGGTCCTTACCGTTCTATAGCTCCACAGGATAATATTCACTTATTCTTTGTAGCAGCTAAGACGGTGCTGACTCCTGTGAATAGGATGTCGAGCTGGAGACCAGTGTAGATACCAGCATAGCGGATCTGCGCATTCCATTTCCACCGGATCCGGTGATTCATGTGCCAAGAGCCGAAAGAGTGCTGCAAGGAAGATCGATGCGCAAGATGCAGTCACTATATCTTCACCGCCAGACCGCCAGGACAAACCAGTACCAGGGAAGACTCCTGTCGCTAGACCAATTCCTCAAGCACAACGCGACAATCCTCGAGAATTTCAAGTCAATCAGGTGGTGAGACGGTACAAGCCATTTCGTGCCGATTTAGACGAAGTCACCACTTTAAAATTCAAACTAAGCCCTACTGATCCGGATTTCCCTTTTGATCTAGACGAGGGACTGCACTGTCTACTCAGCATCCCAAAGGACTACCCTCACAATGGGAAGCCACTCCTTAGTGTGCAGAACGATGAAATGGCCAGGGGTTTCCAGATCAATGTGGAGAACGGGTTCAATGAGCTAGTGACTCGCTCACCTGGCAAAAGTTTACTGGCACTTCTCAATGAGCTCGATCGGAACCTCGAAGGCTTCCTGTCATTGACGAAGGCTACCACCGTGAAGATTGTTGTCAATCAGCGTACAGATTCGAAAACTGTGTCATTGCCTGAAACCACCAAAACCACTGTAGCGTCTGTAGCGCCAGCCTACAACCGGTACAGTAACAAAGAGCTATCTGAAGCAAAGACCAGACGCGATGCAGAGATTCGTCAGCTTGAAGCACGCCTTGGTCGACATGAGCGCTTCTCAAAGGCGGGAGATGGAGTTGCTTTCATTGTCCCTCTGCATTTGGCCTCTGTTGCCGCTGTTCCAGCTTCTTTGCGTGGTGTAAAGGATGCAGCACTCATTGTACCTGAGACATATCCGCTCCAGCCCTGTACAGTTGTCCTCCAGGGGGTGTTTGGTAGCGATGCCGAAAATGTTGAAGCTGCCTTTGAAAAGAGGGTTTTGGCAAATCCCGACCTGACGTTGATGGCTCACATCAATTACCTAACACAAAGGATGGGTAAGCTAGCTGTCGTAACGGTGCCCAGACCTACTACAAAAGACACAGCTAGTAATGAAGGCGACGAAAATGTCGTTCTTGACCAGCTCGGAACTCAGCAAGCTTTAGACGGCGACATATATGACCCCACGCGACCGCATTTGAGGCACATCGCTCGGCCTCCCGAATGGGATCAGCCACGCAATGAGAACAGCGCAGATACCACCGATTCGTCTGACGAGTACGAAAGCGAGGACGAGTCCGATGATGACATTGAAAGCACACAAGGCGGCGCGATCTTGCCTTCCACTACCGCCGTCGTTGAAAGAGGCATTCAGATATCCTTTCCAGGGCTTGACCTGTCAAACATCGAATTGCTGCAGATAACCCGTCTGTCAGTCTCCGTGAGATGTGGCCGGTGCAAGGAGCAACTGGATGTCAAAGACATTGTCCCTACGTCGATCACTAGTACGGCAAACACCTCACGTTCAGAGACGTGCCAAAAATGCAGTGTATCATTCACAATCACCTATCGATCAGATCTCATGCATATAAATTCCTCCAAGGCAGGCTACCTCGAGGTCGAAAACTGTTCAATCGTTGACATCCTCCCTTCGATGTTCCAGCCAACTTGTGCAGCATGCAGTACAACCTTTCCATCTTTGCCCGATGCCATCGCCGTTCGCGGCGATGCCAGGATGGTCATATGTCGTTCATGTCACGCAAAGATGACCTTTACGATTCCAGAAGTCAAATTCTTCCGTGTCTCTAATACTGGCCCCTCGAGTGCTACACTTCCTCCTGCTAAGAAACCAAAGGAGAAGCTAGGTATCAGTGCAGGGACACCACTACCAGATAACGGAAAATGTAAGCACTACTCAAAATCCTACCGCTGGTTCCGCTTCCGTTGCTGTAATCGAGTCTTTCCGTGCGACAAATGCCACGATTCATCTAGCACGAACCCAGCGCAGAAGGAGTCTCCGCATCCGAATGAGCATGCTGATCGCATGATATGCGGGTGGTGCTCTAGGGAGCAGAGATATCATCCGGACACATGTCGAATGTGTGGACGCAGTGTGGTGAAGAAGGTCGTCACTTCTGGGTTTTGGGAGGGAGGCAAGGGGACCAGAGATAAGAACTTGATGAGGAGAAAGGAAGGTCGCAAGTACAAAGTAAGTGGGAGGGAAAAGAAGGAGTTGGAAGCTACGAAGAAGAGGAAGGAGGGAAAGGGAAGGGGTGGGATGTGGTGGCCTGGTTGATGTTACCATACACTGTAATCCTCTCCGGTGTATCAGATGTCCAAGATATGATCTCGACCAAGTTTAGCTTTCTCATGACCGTGCTTGTGTTGCGGTCGGCCATTGTCGAACGTCTCCCCAAAGAACTTGTCTCAAAACCTCAAAGGCTTCAACGTCTAGGACAGAATGCCTCTAAGTTAGGCTCCATCATAAACTCGACCACTAGATTTCAATTGAACCTTAATGCTTCAAGGGAGTATTAACGGTATCGCACACCTTCATCACACAGGAATGATGAAATGGCTCACTCCTTAGATGTGTAAATGCATAGCAGGGCCGCTCTTATTGGGAGTGTCGAATGTTGGTAACAGTCAGCTTCACATAGAAAAGGTATTCGGAGCTTTTGGTGAGGGTCCATTTTCGGTGAATTAGTCTACAAAGGTTCCAACGTTAGTGGTAATAGATCTGCATGCTGCATGCGGCCAAGACCAGCGATTGAACAGTCATAAGGAAGCTATGCTCATAGCGTTGTTCATGAGCAGGACAACGGTTCGATGAAGCTCTGGTCTATCATAGAAGCCAAGAACAGCCCCCAGGCTTGGGCTTAGGAGATAATACAACGTTCAGCAACGGCAGAAAGGGTTGCTGGCGCCAAATATCTCGTCTTTAACCTTCCACAGCTAATCAACCCTGGTCCAGTCCGGCTTCACGAGTCTAGCTAGCTAGCTATCATGGAGACCTGCGGCAGAGGTCACTCTTCACTAGTCGTCTAGCCCATTTGCTACATGTGGGCATTTCAACTTTAGTTTCTTCAATGATGTCCAGAAGGATCATGCTTTTCAGCCTGACCGGAGCTTCCACCTCTTTTTCTTTCTGTATGTCACCATCTTCAAGCACGGAACTCATTGCTTGCCTTTTGGGCCACGAGTCAGCACCGCAAGGATGCTGAATGGCTGGCTTTTGCTTATTGCGCTGCAATTCTTTGCATTGCGACTCTCAAGCGCTCAGGACCTGTCGACATTGCCCGATTGCGTTGTAAGTTAAATTGAGTTCGAGATAGACCCATTTGTGACGGCATGTACTGATCTTTTGCGTCCCGACGGACGAACTAGCAAGTCTGTATCAGCAACAGTCTTGGCTTAGCTACCTCTCTGGGGTGTTCGGGCCCTAGTGATATTATCTGCCTCTGCTCAAACCCAAACTTCGGATACGCTGTTAGAGACTGCAGCAATGAGGCATGTCCATCGGGTACCAATGTGACCTCTGCTATCGACTACTTGGGTGAATATTGCGGTAGGTGTCCAATCCATATATAGTCTTGCCTCCTGGACGGTAGTTTGTAGTCATCGAACTGACCTGTCATTCTCTGCAGCTAACGCAGCCTCCTCGAATTCGTCGTCAGCATCAGCCTCTGCCTCTGCCTCGGCACCAGCATCAGGCTATACATCACTCTCTACGTACGTCACGGTGACAACTTTTTTATGGCCCATCTCTGGTGTCATTCAGCCAGCCACAACCTTCACCTTCACACAGGTCAGCACGATTACTGATCCCGCTGTCTCTTCGTCGCTCTTGGGTAATGTGTCGACGTCTTTGTCTGGACCGACTTCACCAATATCATCAGCCTCACCATCTTCCACCGGAACAGGCAGTGAAGGTGGTGGGAGTGGAAATCAGGCTGGAAAACTAAGCACAGGCGCTAAAGTCGGCATCGGAGTTGGTGTATCCTGTGGTGTAGTCGCGGGCATTGCCATCGCTGCTCTAATGCTGTGGCGAAGACGTCGTGCCCGGCAGAGGGCCAGGGCAGCCCGTGCCGAGGCAGCGGCTCAGAAACCCGAACTGCATAATCGTGACCTCCCCAGAACGCACGGACGTAGCGAATTGAGTGAGAGGCGAGCTCCTGTGGAGATGGATGCAGCAGAGCAAGCGAGAAAGGCCGAGTTGAGAGGAGATGATGTCGACGTGGCTGAGTTGGGCATTAAAGACTTGAAGACCGAAACTTCTACCAATTCGACGGTTGAAAAACCAGCAACGTGAAAGAACCATGCTAAGTAGACAATGAAGGTACTTCTCCATCTTCGGCTTGGGGGTTATTCTCTTCTGAGGAGGTAATTTTTCATTCTTGTTCCAGAGGCGAGGAGATATTCCGGCTCTCGAAAGGATTGGTATTCTCCCTAGGTAAATCACATTTATCGTTGGCGAGAGGGGTGTGGAATAGACATGCGGCTCATGCATGAGGGCAATGTCGACCTGTCCGAAGCTGGATACTTGATCCGTTCACCGAACAAAACGACGCCAGAGAAAGTCCTACACCCCACGATTCTGGATCACCTCTTCTCGCCTCCTGAAGCAGCTTGAGAAGCAGCCATCTTCGCCCTCGCGCTCCTGCTTCCTCCCAGCCTGGGTCCCTGTCCACCACCACCCGCACTGTGACCGGCATCTTTCTTCGCCCCGCCACTCTGACCCTGCCTCTGCAGTCTTCGCTCCTTCCTCTCTGCGACCATGTCCAGAAACTGCTGCTGGAACTCGGCTGCCATCCTCTCGTCTGCTGCTTCGTCAACTCCGGTCGCCTTGGCCGTTGCATCTCGTACCTGCGCATCGTAGGCGCGGAGACCGTGCTCGTGGAGAACTTGCTCCACGAGGGCGCCGCGTGCGAGATCCTCCGCATCCGGGCCTTTCCGAGGGCGTGGACGGAGCGGTTTTCCGTCTCGGCCGAGACGCGGTCTGCGTTTGCGAAGCTTCTTGGCCGGCGTTTCTTGGGAAGCATGACCAGACAGCGCGGCTGTGGTTCTTGTTTGGTTTGTATCCGTGGCTGCAGGTCCGAGGTCGACTTCGCATAGATGGTGGGTGGCCCGAGCCTCTCTGTGACTTTGGGTTGATGATGCTGTGTTGGCGGATGTCGCGTGGACAGGTTCGTCCTCGCTTGCTGAAGTAAATTCATCTTCTTCTGTGCCTCGATGGTCACGATCTGAGTTCGATACTGCTGAGCTGGATTTGTTGCGTTCTGCCATTGCTCGATCTACAAAGTTGATCCTTATCATGTTAGAAAATTATTCTTGCAAAAAGTACATAACAAGCTCATTCTCAAGCTTTGCACATGTCGAGGAGCACAATCATCCTGTTTCCCTACTCTATCAGTCATCGTGTTCTGCGTTGTTCGACATTGCCAGGGGTACTGCTCATACACTCTTGACTTCCCGCGTGTGGGCATCAAGGATAGACATGCGATTGGATCGCCAGGACCAACTTCCCAGTCTGAGGAACAAACCCAAGCCCACGTCATTAAAACATCGTCCAAAGCCTCAGGATTCGTAACATGATTGAATGAAAGGCCTAAAGCAGTATGATCAAAGAAACAAGAGTTCTCACGTACATGTGCCTGTCAACATCTACCACATGATCCGAGCTGCCAGCGCCAATAAATCGAGTTTGCAACTTTGCAGTCGAGGCCTCACTCGTCCCGGCAGCTGAGTCAATGGCAGCTTTCTCTTCCTGAGGCTCATCAGGTATCGCATTGGGACGGTTCGAAAATCGGACACCTCTGCGATTTATACCAGTGAGTCGCCTTGCTTTTATAACTGCTTCGGTGTCGCTCTCGCTGTCCTCTCCACTACAGGTGGGTTTGATTCGAGCGACTTGGCGTCTCTTGGAGGCACGAAAGACTGGTTGCTCATCCATGGCTGCTAGCGCATCGGCTGGCTTGTGATTAAGTTTCAGGTCCGATGGCACGAAAGAGAATTGTCACATTTCCAGGTTGGATAGCTTGGAATGGTGCTTTCAAAAATGAACTGTGATCGGCTATGAACCAGCGGAGTAAGAAGTTGGGCGGACGAGGCTGCAACAAAATAACAAGGCTGAACATCTCCGTCGGACGGCCCTTGAGCACGTCAATCCTCACACGCATCTGTGATGTTCTGTACTCAAGAGTCAGGAGGGCACTGGGACCTGTTAGAGAGGACGGATATCAGGGGGAGTGTCACCTGTCCGCCTTGCTCAGAGAGAAGAGAACATTGTAAGGTGAATCACGAGTTATAACGAAAGCACTTTTGTTGGATTTCAAATATATGAAAGCAAGGAAGAACCTGAACAGCTGACCAAACAACGGCATGCAAGATGGGAGTATTTGGACGTGGCTAAACATGGCCTGTTCAGACATCTTCTCTTACGAGTCGCGTTCAGCACCGTGAGGAACGATTGCTAAGGATCAGCTGAGCGGCATGCTGTCCTAGTCTGCCTGACCGATCTCGACATGCTACCTGTGAAGGCAGGGAGTCTAGCTCGTCTCCAATAGGTAGGTATTGATAGCTCAGGGCCAAGACGAGTCATGTCCGCGCATGTTCGTCAGCAGTAGTACATAGGCAATCTAGCCACCTGCGACTTTGCGAACGTTGAATAAAGCTTGTTCCGTGCTGGCAAAAGAGTTTATGCCTTGAGAATCCATTCATCAACATACCAAACAAGCTATCATAATGGAATGAAAGAGCATTGTGTAGGCCAGCGTCGAATCACATTACTGCCTCCACTAAGACGATGTAACGTTGCCAGCTATATACAATGCAGGTGTACCCTGCTCAATAGCAGGTCATACCGAACACGAAGAGCACGTCCTGTGGCAGTAGCATTCAATACCTCGATGACGTCGCCCCACGAATTATACAAATATCCCACGGTCTGTCCTTCTTGTATCTTGGTCAGAGGCGCGATGTTCGCATCCAATTGTACCCACCCACTTTGGCTCACTGTGACAGCGGTGATGTTTTGCACTCCATACGTATTCTCTACTCCAGTGCTTTTGATCTCTGTATGGGTAGTATAGGTGGCTGGTAGCATGCCCAGATTGTCTAGAAGTCATCACACAAACTCTCCATTGCGCTTAATCAACGTTCGATTCCAGATGTTGGATGCTCCGATGACGACGCCTCTAGCACGATCCACATCCGCTCGCGAACCATCGTATACTGTTCCAGTTTCGAGGTTCTTGCTGCGGAGGGGACATGCATGGTTATGGTAGATGTGTCTTTTGAATCGCTTTTCTGCTATAGGGTTCTTACAAATATGGCATAGGCGGAAACCGTGTGACTTTAGATGACCGGCCAGATCCTAAACTACCTCGTAGCAGTTTGGGCACAAGGATACCACCAGCTTGCTTTCCACTTAATATTGTCAGTTCTTGCATATCGAACGTCGCGGAAGGTCACATCGCTGCGATCAAATGCCCGTTTCGGGGCGGTGTTTGCAGAGGGAGGCCTAAAGTCCATTAGCTGCCGAACTATTGGCATGAGAGCCCAAGTTATTACGCACCAATTTTTGAAGAGCTTTTGACAAATAGGCTGCAGATATGTCTCATCGCGGCAAGATTCTTGGAAGGAAGGTCTAGCTCATCTTGCAGGATGCGGCAAGCTTCGTGACCTTGCACCAACGCGTAAGTCATGAAGCTGAGAGGTAGAAATGCCGCTTGCTCGAAGTCTATGACAAAAAGATCTCCAGCATCGGTGAACATGAAGTTGCCTTCGTAGAGGTCTGAGAAGATGAAATACAAATCCCGCTCGAGGGTGACAGTTGGTGCAGTATTCCTGATGACAGTGGCAACCTGTACGCCGTATGAGTTAACACGAGCTTCAAGGATGCTGAAGAGTAGATCAGCTGTGAGTAAATACCTTATTCAGATGCTGCTCCAGCATATCCACGGAATAGTACTCAATCGGCGCTCTATGAGAGTTAAACAAAGGGTGTCTGATCACGCCGCCACCGAGTGGACCAGGAGTCGCAGACTCGGGGACTGGGAAAGACAGAAACAGTCTCAAAGCTAGTACAATTTTGTCGCAGAAGTACTGCTGTCTCTGCTTGAAGTCTAACCAGTCGTCAAGCAGACTGGTGAGTGTTTTGCCGGCGATGTACTCCTTGATAATATATGTAAAACCAGGCTGGTACAGAACGCGATAAATCTCCGGGATGTAAACACCGCATCGTTGGTCCGCAGGTATTTGTTGCAAAGCTTCAAATGCAAATTGGTGCATCCGGGCTTCCGCATCTCTTCCTCTGAGGTTATTGTCTCCATATTTAATGTAAACAAGGGGTTCGGATCTAGGATACGAAAACCCCGTAATTTGCCAGCCCCGTGAGTCAGCCGGTGGTTGGCGCTCAACCAGAGTTATGATTCCTTCCTCAGCGAGATTGTGTGCAAATTCCCGGGGGGTGGTGCAGGCGTTTCGGCCCTCCACCATAGTGAAAACAAAGAAATGGGCAAGAGGCAGAGTTCAAGTCGCGAAGGCGGGGACTTCGCAGTGTAATAATCAATTAGAAAGACTTGTGATCATAGTCACGTGCATATATTATTTCGTTGGAAATAAGGTATGATACCGCATCCACTGCGACCGTGCTGACCGGTCGCGATCCTCGATAAATGGCGAATGAATGGCCGTCTCGGTTCTCAACTTGAAGCCGTGAGTCAGAGTCGCTGTCTTTAAGGGAGATCGCCTATTCGACGTTCTTGGTCGTCGCCATCTCCGCATAGGGCGGTGGTCCCAACTGAACCACGCCTCTACTGCTGTGAGTGTTGCTCATGGCTGGCGGTGGGCTTTTTGGTGATGAGGGTGGTAATAGGCTTGGATATCCGCACCGCGAGATATTCACTCCTTCAATGTCAATAAAGAGAAATGGCGGCTTGGGGGTAGGTATTTTCGATTGCTTCGATCAAGCCGCGGCAATGGGACGTTCCTTTTATGTTTCCACAGGAAATGAACCCCAAGTCTCCAATGCTACTTTAAGGAGGAGTTTTGAAGGTCTACTCCTATGTCTCGTGCACTTCATGTGAACGCTCTAAAGGTGGTGTCTTATCATGCTCATGAAGTAAAATTGGGCATAGTTGGCCGGACAATTCATTTGTTTCGAAGAAGGGGTGTATCTGCCTTAACTGCGACCATACGTGGACGGTTGTGCGTGTCGGTGTGGACAGAGCACTAATTTGAAAGCTACTCCTTAATGGCGTTCAATAGCCACCACTAGCATTGGTCATACCGATGCTGAACATGTCTTCAAGTAGTCACTTCCAGCCTTGGCAAGCACTAACTAGAAAGTTTAAGTTCGCCTTGTCGGACTCATCCGATACAGAACTTTTATCACCAAATTCCTGGATGTAATTAAACCAATCCTGCCTTTTTGTGCACCCTTTTTGAATTTGTTCGTTTCTCTATCCTTGTCCAGGCGACCGCCGAGTATAGATAAGGGCACTCTTTCGATATCGTAAATCGAGTTACAATTTTGGAGTCTCCGCAGAGGCAAAGGTTTTTCGTTTCCGTGAAAAGTCTGACCTAATCATACCTGTAGTCGCCCCGTCTGTCCTTCCTCTAGCATTTTGTCTTATTTAGCCGAACCGATAAAACCTCCGCATGTGTTTACGGCAAGTACGACAGGCCTATCAAAACATCGATTTCTTTCCCAGCGGCGGCTTTGTCAAAGCCGCTGTAAAACTCGGACAGTCTTGGCGTACTTCACCCAGTGAGAGGAGTGTTGTTGTTCGTTGCTTACTAAGCACAAAACGTCGAGAGAATCGAGGCACCCAACTTGTCCATAACGGTATTCATGCACTCGACCAAAAAGGCATGTTAGATAAAATTCCCTACCAAAAGTGTCGGACGCGCATCGTCCCGCTACAACCTCTCGACATCCCGTCTGACCCAACAACTCCTGACGAGACGTTCCGCCAGATCTACAAAGACTATGTGACCGCTTCCAGATCTTCAGTGGATGCTCGGGACCATGACACTGAAACGCTCAAAGCCTCGATGAGACTGCTGCAGTCTGCCATCACCTCCCTGACGAACGGAATTGCTCCTCCTGTCGCGTTCCCAACTGAAACAGTCTATGGCCTTGGCGCAGATGCGACGAACGCAGCTTCCATTGCAGGAATATTTGCTGCAAAGGGTCGGCCAAACGACAATCCCCTCATTGTTCACGTCAGTTCGCCAGCTCACCTCGAGAGGTGCTTGGGTGGCAGAGCAGATCAATCTGCAATTCCTGAGATATACAGGGATCTCATCAAACGATTTTGGCCTGGTCCGCTGACCGTGCTCATTCCCGTACCGGAACAAAATGAAGGTGTGAGATTTGCCGCAAACGTCCATCCTGGTCAAAATACTATCGGCTTCCGCATGCCCAGCTCACCTTATGCTAGATTTCTAATAGCCGTTACCGATCGGCCCATCGCAGCGCCAAGCGCCAACAGAAGTGGTAGGCCGAGCCCAACGACTGCCCAACACGTGATGCAGGATATGGAAGGAAAGATCAACTTTATTCTCGATGGAGGCAGCTGCGATGTTGGGGTGGAAAGCACAGTGGTAGATGGTCTCAACGATCCGCCGCTCATCCTGCGGCCTGGCGGGTTGTCCAAAAGCGACTTGAAAACATGGGGTAAGGAAATGAACAATGTCTGGCAGCATGTCAAAAACGGCTGGGAGCGGCAGAAAAGCACTAAGAGGAAAAGAGATCCAGAATCTGAAGCAAGTGGCCCACCTTCCAAAGTCAGCAAATTGGCGAATGGTGTTCATGTGTCCGCCGATGTGTTCGAAAGTCCTGCTGTACAAAGCCCTGCCGACTCAAATTCTAACCTGGAGCTGGATACCGACGATCATGAGGCTCCTCGGGCTCCGGGGATGAAATATAAACACTACGCCCCATCGGGGCGGATGTTTCTATTCGAAGGTGATAAGAATTCCGGGAAGAACGATTTCAGGCGCGTACGCAACAAGTTGCGCGAACTCCTTGGCTCAAATGGTGCCGCACCAAATGACACTAGTTCAACTACCAAGCACCAGGCTCAACCTACGATGGATCAGGATGTACCCAGACGAACGCACGCGCAGACTGTAGGCATCTTGACTTCGACCTCCTGGAGTCATCGCGCTGGCTTTGGCGATCATGAAATTGGACGCATGCACGTGGATTCCAAGAGTAGTGACCATCGCGACGTCAATACTCAGGAACTTGGAGCACTTACCGTTAACAGCGGAGTGTACGATCTCTTTCAGAAGCAGTTAAGAATCGAATGGATCGAGCTCGGAAAAGATGCCAAAACTATGGCTAGAAATCTGTTCGCTGCACTGCGCGCCTGCGACGATCTGGGGTGCGAGTGGATATTCGCTGAGGCACCAATACACTCAATGACTGTCAGATCAGGGCAAAGTCTCCTTGCCTCAGCAGGAAGGCACAAAAGTGAAGCTCCCTTTTCTGGCGATGATGAGAATGACGGCCAATTTGCGACTGTCTTGGAGCGGATGAGAAAGGCCGCTAGCGAGATTGTTCACGACTGAATCTGTTGGAACAAGGCGCGCGACAAGGCATAGAGACTGTATCGAAATATCTTGCCAACACTTGTGCTAGGTTTCACATGCAACGTACACTCCAGCAATCTCTGCATCTTGGTAGACTGCTCATTTCGGGCGCAAGCATAATGCGGCATCAGGCAGCCCAGAAAGAACTACGAGCCTGTTTGGAGAGCAACTTGCACGGGGTACGGTAGGAGCAACTGCTCCAAGGAGTTGTTATGTTGGTGAGACATGTGCTACCGATAGAAAGGAATTACCAACGTTATTCAAACATGATCTCCCAAACTCATCTCTTGGATAAGAACAGTGTCTAGCCACAACTACCAGTGAGGAGCGGGTGACCAAAAATTACGAGTTCTCACGCGGAGATTGCGACCAGCGGCGCTTGTGATCAGAATTTCCAATTCTCAGATTGATGGAAAAGGAGGCTTCTGACCGGCGCAAACATTTGGACCGCTGCATCTGCATAGCTTCCGCGGGTCCGTCAACTCGTCGTGAATAGGGAGTCTTGAAGTAAGGAGCAGGCAGCTTTCGCCTACAAGCTAATGAACGTATTGCAAGTTTCTGAAAGAGAGTATGTTTAAGGGATGAAAAGGGAAGTCGGACTGCGGGGCTCGAGAAAGGGATAGACAGCTTCTCGAAGAATCATCGAACCTGCAAACCATAATCTTGGAGGGTACTTAGTGCCTGTTGCGGTGACGGTAAGGAGGTTGAATATGAGATTATTTGCGAGGTTGCAGCTTTGCTCGCCCATTGACAGTAGCTGGACAGCCCGAGCGTTGCACACCACCCTACGACTACTCAAGATACTGGCATCTACTTCGTACTCAGTGAGTCCACGAACCAACGCTATTTGCCTTCTGTGGTACGGGCTGTCGCACGCGCAGAAGCACGTAGAGATCTACGGAGTAATCTCCACACTCCCTGGAAGTTGACAAAGTGCTAATCTAAAGATATTGTCATTATGTGTTCAGCTGCTTCCGTCGAAAAGGAGACTTTTCTCGAATGACACAATAGTAATCTCGAGATGGGAGCGTGCACGGCCACACTTCATGCAGGGAAGGTTCCATTCAATAATTCGTAGCAAGGTTCAGCCACAATCTGCAACAAGGGCTCGGTGATGATCTGCAAAAGGCGTCTAGCTGACGATCCAACTTGCAGATGAGATTACGAAATCTCTTCCGAAACTACCTCGGCCACTGTCTTGCTCTATCCGTTGGTTCCATTTACCTAGGTCCCTCCAGCATGAAAAATAGTTTGGAATTGGGAATTCGCTGCCTATGAAAACCCATTTACTCGCTGGGATACTTTACGTTCTAAAGTCGCAGTGAAGAGGCGAAATTACCAGTGCTACCCTCAGATGGTCCGTCCGCTGTTTGACATCATCGCATGTTTCATGATCGGGCTGGCCACCAGTCCTTGGCTCTGCCAATTCCTGATTTCCCTTGGTCTTCTACAAGTCTGGGCTCGCACGATGGGCGATGAGGTCGGTCGTGCGATAGATTGATTGCAGGTCATCGGTCGCACGTCTATCGCACGGCGTGCAATCTATTGGCAATTTGATATTTTAAACTAGACTTCCCATTGCGCGTAGTTTACGTATGCTGAAACAACTGGTGAGTTTTCTGCCAGCGTTTTCTGCTATCCATGTTAGACAGGACAAGATTCGAGCGGATAATTACATCGAAAAGACCTTGAGATTGACCATGCTGGAGGTCCTCTCGTGCTGGCAAGGTCAAAGGCTATCCATGTTACACGTGTACAAAGTGAATCTTTTGCAAGTTTACATCACCGTGGATCCGCCAGCACAAACATCCTGATTTCTCGTGGCTGAAAGTTAGCTGGCCACGGTGAAGCAACGTGATGAAGCCAATTAAAGCCCGCGACGTATTATTACTGTCATGGTGAGGGCATCAATTGGCTGCTATGTTTTAGAGTTTCTTGCAATGTTCACTAGTGATTGTAGACAAGACTTTGTCCCTGAGGCAAACCCGGAACGTTCCTTGCAAAGGGGTCGATCAGGATGGCTGGTACCATTTTGATAATGCTTGGCCTTGCTGCCGGGGAAACAAACCATGGGTTGAGGGTAATTAGGTGGCTTTGTCGGAAAGTATTCACAGCCTCTCGCACAAGACCCCTGTTCCCTGTCCAGCTGCCTAGCGAGAGCTTTGTGGATCACGATCGAAGTGGCTGGTGCAACACGGTGCGGAACCTACGCCGAAGGTTCAGGTAGGCCAGGCAACAAACGGATTGTGTTCGAATTTGAGTTCATCGCATTTTGACGCAGACAAGTCATGGGCAATTTCGGCGACAACGATCGGAAGGGAAGATGTGTCGTAATGATAGGTTGCAAGATGGGGTTGAGAACAGGGAAATTGAAGTCGATTATGACGCTGTAAGCTGGACGTCCACCAGGATTTCGACAACACTAGTTGGAACATGAACGTGATCCTTGTCGAGATGTGCGCCTGTGCGTGTCCGAGACCATGTCACGTCCGTGCCTGTCGTGCCTGTCGCAGCTACTAACTAGGCAAAGCTTGAGGTGTATCGTGCAGTAGCCGGAAGCCTAAGCAGCTAAAGAGTCCCCAAATCGGTTCTAGTGGGGAGACCCACCCATACCAAGGTAACTGCAGTGGACGCCCCTGCTCTCGTCAATATAGTTAGAGCGTCTATGGGCGTCGTAATAATCATTTCATATTAATCCCAGCCTTCTACGTTTTTCGTCACTTTTGATCCTTCCGCTCTACAGTGACAAGATAAACTTGCGTCCTTCACTTCAGTTTCTTTAAACCACTTTACAAACCTACAGTCAGATTTCCTCCAATCAACTCAGTATCATACCTGTTGCATCTCTAGGTCCTTCGTTGCCAGCCTCGATTTCGAAAGTCATCTAGTCGACAACATGAAGACATACATCGCACTCGCAGCCCTCGTTGCTGCTGCTCAGGCCCAAAACGCACCTGCTTGTGTGGTAAGTGTTGTCCGTTAAAACGATACCTACTGTTTGCCTGACAACGATGATAGATCCAATGCGCCGCTGCCATGAAGGGACCAGTGGCTGCCTCGCTCGGCTGTACTGCTGATGACGCCGCTTGCCTGTGTGCCACTGCTGACTTTGGAAACGGCCTGCGCGATTGCAGTGGACCAGTTTGTGGATCAGCCGTCGATGGCAGAGCAGAAGCCCAGACATATCTCGACCAGTATTGCGTTGCCAACGTTGCAGGTGGTGAGTAAACACATCGCAGTCTCAGAGCAGGCACTGACTGTAACAGGTAACACTGCTTCGGCCTCTGCCTCGTCTTTTGCCGCTACCAACACTGCCGGAGGTGCACAAGCATCAGGATCAGGATCAGCAGGAGCGTCAGGATCGGCAGGAGCATCTGGTGCCTCTGGTTCAGGAGCTGGCGCTGGTGGCTCAAGTGTTCCTATTTCAACAGAAGGCCAATACACGACTCTGACGAGTGGCGGCAGCACGATAACTAGCCTCGTTTCCGCTACCGGCAAAACCATCTTTGGCGCCCTTACCACCGGCACCGACTCAGCTGGTGCAGCCTTCACTAGCACAATCACGGGTGCTGCTGGGGCCGCAAGCAGCGGTGCGAGCGGTGCTGCCTCTAGTGGGGCTGCCTCTCTTAGCGGTGCGGCTTCAAGTGCTTCGGCCAGTGCTTCTGGTGCCTCAGCGTCTGCATCGGGCGCCGCTTCATCTGGTTCTGCAGCAGTTAGCAGTGCAGCTGCAAGCGGCTCCGGTGCTGTATCAAGTGCAGCATCTAGTGCCTCTGGAGCTGCTTCCAGTGCCGGTGGTGCTGCTTCCTCAGCTGCCTCGAGTGTCGCAGCGGCTGGTAATGCAGCTCCGATGGTTACCATGGCTGCGAACTCGGTGGCTGGGCTTGCGGGTCTCGCAGCAGTCTTGCTCTTGTGAGCGAAAAGTTACTAAACCCTCTTTTAGCAGTACATACGATACCCAGCAATAGCGCTATTAATTGCTTGATCACCCGAATCAGCTCCCAGTCAGTTCTGGACCGTTGAGTTGTACCAACAGAGTTTCAACCAGGTTGTAATCGATGAGACGACTGGATCACCTTGTACTTGGATGGCAGCGGTCATTAATGACACGGAACTTGTTTTTCGCATGGTTCATGGCTTATAACGATACCCCGAAGGATATGCGCCTGGCGCTGAGCCCTTACAAAATAATAGGATTTGCTCGAACTTGAGATAGTTCAATTCAGACTTAATGTGCCACGAGCTTTGCGATCTATGCTCTACGAACATGCTTCGCTATATTTTTCTTTATGGCTCTATCAATACCTTCACTTTGTAGGCTGGTCTCCGGACACAGAATTTGCTATCGGTCACGCAGAGTATATTGTTGGCAGCCATGGTGCCCAAGCGAATTGAGTTATTTTGGATCACCAGATCAGAACGACTCACGTCAGAAATTGTACAGGACATATTGGGAAACTATAGGTGAAGTGTTGGACCCGGCGGGCACCATACATCATAAAACTTGATCTAGTACATCGCAGCTATTTGTGTAAGGGTCGTTTTTTGGTTGCCGACTTGTGAGTGTGCCTACTGCTACCTGCCGAGTTAGGCATCTGCAGTCAACGATTCTCGCGACGCGACGTCACGCGTCATGCACGCGACTTCCCTGAGCGGGCTCATCAAGATTTAGATGAATAATAAAAGAAGAGTCCGAAGAATTAATGAATCCGAGAGCTTGTCTTGGTCGGACATTCGCTGCTGCATGTTTTCCTGTCTTCCTTCGAAGGTTTAATGCCGTACCTGAGATTCATCGATCGATTGTCACCCTTCCGCAATTTGTGCCTCTCGTTGTCATTCCCCTCAGACCCTGCTACAAATTTTTGACAATAATGGCACAGGGAAGGCAGTCTACGTTGAAGTGAGTTCACTTGCAAAATTTCGCTTTCGGAGATTTGACGCCCTTGCAGAAAATTTGTGGGCAACAGCTCCGGCCCCAAGTCCAGAGTCCAGCAGTCTACACTCGCCTTCAATGGCAAGGCTCACGATAAGAAAAATGCCAAGCAGCGTAAGCACGAGGACACTGAAGAGAACGAGAATAGGCCAGAGGTAGACATGGAAGGAGCTAGTCCGCAATCGACCCACAATATACTGTCTGACGACAAACCAAACTCACTAAATTTAGATGCGGGTAACGGCAATCACAAACGATCGTCACCTGGCCAGGATGCCGAAGACGGCGAAGACGACGAAGACGAAGATATAAAGCCTGCCAGCAAGAAACGTAAAATAAAGTCGGAGAAGACGATGCCAGCTACACCTAAAGCTAACTCAACAACGAAGGTCAAGCGGCAAGGGAAAGCAATCTCTCCTGCGCCCCCAACGAGCAGGGACGCTATTACGGAGGAAGCGCCATCTGCATCTGACGTCGAGGAGGATCACTCACTTAGCGAGGCAGAAGAGAAGCAAGTCAACAAGAAACAGGTGGCAAAAGTACATGCCACAATCAAGAGTGCTGGAAAAGACCCGTACCCCGACTGGAAAGCGGGAGAGCCGGTACCATATGCTGCCTTGTGCACTACTTTCTCACTCGTCGAATTGACGACAAAGCGACTACAGATCACCGCATACTGCTCCCAATTCCTACAACAAGTGCTCCGCTTGACCCCTGGTGACTTGCTGCCGACAGTACAACTCATGTTGAACAAACTTGCCGCGGATTATGCCGGAATTGAGCTCGGCATTGGTGAATCATTGATCATGAAGGCCATAGGTGAGAGTTCTGGCCGGTCCTTATCAGTCATCAAAGACGATCATCGCAAGATCGGAGATCTTGGTCTAGTTGCCGCAAAGAGTAGATCCAAACAAGGCCAGATGTTCAAGCCTAAGCCTCTCACAGTCCGTGGCGTCCATCAGGGCTTGCTCGAAATTGCCAAGATGGAGGGACATGGCTCTCAAGACCAAAAGGTTCGGGCCATTAACAAGATCATGGCGTCTGCGGATGTGTCAGCGGCAAGCAAAACAGTAGATATCAGCAAAGACAAAGGAGGCCCTTCAGAAGCCAAGTTTATTGTGAGGTTTTTAGAGGGAAAGCTCAGACTTGGCCTGGCAGAAAAGACTGTCATTATCGCCCTGGCTCAAGCTGTTGTCATCCACGAGGCTGCGAAGAAAGGTAAGACAGTCAGCACCGACCAACTTGCGAAGGGTGAAGCGGCTCTGAAAACTGTCTACAGCGAACTGCCTTCCTACGAAGTCATCATCCCAGCCATGTTGGAGCATGGCATATTTCACCTCCACGAGAGCTGCAAACTGCAACCTGGCGTTCCCCTCAAGCCGATGCTGGCAAAACCGACCAAGTCAATCACTGAAGTTTTGGATCGCTTCGAGGGCAAAGACTTTACGTGCGAATTCAAGTACGATGGGGAGCGAGCACAAATACATTATGTCGCGCCGGACGAGCAGGCAGACTATCCCGCCGCCAGGGACAATCTGAACAAGAATCCCGAGGCCTTCAAAGGACTTGCCGCTGTATTCTCGAGAAACTCAGAAGACCTGTCGAAGAAGTATCCCGACATTCTTGAGAAGCTCAATACCTGGATCAACCCGGAAACCAAGAGCTTTGTCCTTGATTGTGAAGCTGTCGCATGGGACCCAAAAGGCAAAAAGGTACTGCCATTCCAGCAACTCATGACTCGCAAACGAAAGGACGTCAAAACGTCAGATATAACGGTTAAAGTTTGTGTATTTGCATTCGACTTTCTCTTCTATAATGGGGAAGCACTGGTCAAAAAGACGCTACGAGAGAGGCGAGATTTGCTTCATGCTGCATTCTCGCCTGTCGAAGGAGAATTTGCATTCGCTCAATTTGGCGACACTCGCGATATCGAAGAGATCCAGACCCTACTGGATGATTCGGTTAAAGCTTCTTGTGAAGGCCTCATGGTCAAGATGCTCGACACAGAGGAGTCGGGTTACGAGCCTTCCAAGAGATCGCGGAATTGGCTCAAGGTCAAGAAGGATTATCTCTCTGGTGTGGGCGACTCCATCGACCTCGTTGTAATAGGTGCGTACTATGGCAAGGGGAAGCGAACGAATTGGTATGGCGCCTTCATGCTGGCATGTTACAACTCTAAGACGCAAAACTTTGAAACTGTTTGCAACATCGGGACGGGTTTCAGCGAAGCGATTCTGGAAGAGCTGCATGAACAGCTCAGCGAAATCGTGATTGAACGACCCAAGCCTTTCTACAACCACTCCACGGTTGCAGCTCATCAACCTGATGTTTGGTTTGACCCAAAATATGTGTGGGAAGTCAAGACTGCTGACCTGACATTGAGTCCGCGTTACCGAGCTGCAATTGACGAGATGGGGCAGGGTATTTCTTTGCGCTTTCCACGGTTCATACAACGACGTGACGACAAGAAGCCAGAGGATGCGACATCGTCAGGTGCTATTATCGAAATGTACAAAAATCAGGAGGTCATAGACAAGGAAAATGCAAGCAAAGGCGGTGTCGACGATGATTTCGAATATTGATTGCGCAAGCAAGTCGTATGTCCATCAGCGTTATCAGACGAAGAGCACGAGCAGCCCGCGTCGTTATCCGCACTGTCCAGTTCGTCAGGTAGAGGGCTTTCCAGCTGCAAGTTGATCATCTCAATACTCAGCCCAGTCGAGACGCGTCTTGCCGTCATTTCTCATAGCTTTCACAGCTTTGACACGAGTTTGCCCTGATTACTGCCATCGAATAATCTCAACCAAGTCTTCGGAATCTCCTCAAACTTGGTGTCAACGATCGTCTCATTCTCCGAGCCAATCTTGAGCTTTCCCTCCTTAATCGCCGTGACAAGCTTCTCGACCGTCTCGACTACACGGTCCAAGAAGTCGAGTACAATGAAACCCCTAAGCTGCAACCTCATCGAAACGAGTTGCATGTAGTTTTTCATCGGTCGCGGCGCCTGGTTGTTGTAGTCCATGATGGCGCCACAAGCTGCAATCCTGCCCTCACGGCTCACAAGTGTCAGCATCAGGTCCAAAATGTGTCCACCAACATTGTCGAAGTAAACGTCCACCCCATCGGCACAAGTGTCTCTCAGATCCTTCTCAAAGCTCGGGCTCTTGTAGTTCAAACACTTGTCTGCCCCTAAACTTTCAACCCACTTGCACTTCTCTTCCGAACCCGCAATCCCCACCACATGACTCGCACCAACTATGTGCTTGGCAATCTGCACAACCATGCTCCCCGTCCCCCCTGCTGCTCCACTCACCACCACCCGCTCCCCCTTCTTGCACCCGACAATCTCTACGAGCCCATACCACGCGGCCATCCCCGTAATACCAAACGCGCCAAGGTAGTGTGTCATACTCAGCCCAGGCAACTCCGGCGTCTTGCGCACCAACGCCTTTGGATCCGCCGGATCAAGCACGGCATACTCCGTCCACCCAACCAGCCCCTGGAGAATCTCACCTTCCTTAAACTCGGCATTCTTCGACGCTAGCACCTTGAACAACCCTAACGAATCCATCACCTGTCCGACCTCAGTAGGCGTGATATATAGCCGGTCCGGAGGGGAATGCCACTGTTCGTGGATCCACTCGCGTTGCGCCGGGTCGTTGGACAGATACAACGTCTGCACGAGGATCTTGCCATCAGTCAGAGGCGGAAGCGGCTTCTCTTCGATTTGGAACGTGCTGTCTGCGCTTCCGTATGTCGGCGTCCCAGTCGGGTACCGTGCCAGTGTCCATTGCCGGGACTTGGTCGGCAGAGGAGAAGACATTTTCTGTTTCGTGTGCAATTCAATATATATCTCTATTACTCGTATATGATGGCTTGGTTTGGTTTGGTTTTTGGTTTTTGTGTTCCAAAAAATTGCTCTGAACCAAAAAAGTCAAGTAAACTTGAGTACAGCAGTACTACCTCTTTTTTTTTGATGATGATGATGATAATAATGCCTCTGAATGGTAGGTAGTAAGTAAGGAACGCACAAACTTGTCACTCACCTTGCCTGTGCCTGGGGCCCGTCATATACATATATATATATATACTGTTGTAGGGGTTTTGGCATAACTTTTCCCCAACGGAAATTGCGTACCTAGATAACACAACAACACAAAATGCACGCATTATTACTTACTTGACCCTTTGATTTCTCACCCTTATCATTTACCTTTGACCAGATTTAGCAAGTCGTGTTTCAGTGTTCACGACAATTGGACGACTTTCGGGGGGGAGACACGATCCAGGTAGATCGGTACACGGTCGGTCCACCGTCGGTACACTGTTCGGTACCCCGACCGAGTCTGTCGGATCCGAACTACGTCATCATTAGCGTAGGGTAGGAACAAACAATGTACATACATTATTCATTACGAGTTTGGACTGAGGCCTGACTGAGAGGCTGATTCGGCGGGACTATGGTATAAAAGGAGCCGATCTAGCCTAGTTGGGGAATTCTGTGCGATATGCATTGTGCTGGGCGCGGAATAGTTTCGGGCCTGGAGACCTCGAGAGCCGTGCCATGTGGTGGAATTGAAATGCCGCATAGAGGGGACGGAGTACGGAGTAGTTACTTTCCTACCCTGGGGGTAGAATGAACGAGATATTGTGTGCTAGTACTCTGTCCTGCGTGCCTACGTACCTCCCTGCCTTTCGTACATGAACCAGTAGCCCATGCACCGGTGTTCCCGTACTTAATAATATACTCCGGACAAATAGAACAGTAAAAATACCTCCTCTGCTGCCGCGTCCAATCTCATCTCGTCTTGACCGTCGGGATGCGGAGCAACCTGCTCTGTATAACGCGATATCGACCTTGGCATCTCTTGATTAGGCTCGGGCTTGAACTTAGGAATCTCTGGCCATGGATTGAAGAAGAAGTGAAGTGAGTGTCGGATTAGCGTGGAGGTACCGAATATCGTAGCTGCTGACGTCCGAATTTGTGGATACTCGTCTTAAATTGATATTGACTATGGTTTTGGTCGGCTCCAGTGGCAACACGTATGATGAGCTCTCTGGGGCCACTGAGCAGCACCAGCTTCCAGGAAAGTACTGTAGTCGCCGTGCAGGACTCGCTCAAGCCGCACGACGCATACTTTTTGTCTAATCTTCATCCATATAAACCATCCCACTCTTCTTCTTCCTCGTCTTCTGGAGCAGCGTTTTTCTTGATTTCGTCAAGTTGGCGCTGTTTTCTGTCCCTTTCCTTCTTCGCCAGATCTACTCGGTCAAGAGGGCACGTGCCATTTAGCAGCAGCCAGGGTCGGATGCATTCGAGGTCGAAGATGTGCGAGTCGTGGCACGGAAGCCTCACCAGTAGTGGGTAGGGATCTTCTCGGAATTCATTCCCACAGATTGGGCAGTCCGCGTCTTTTGGCACTTTCTCGATAGGCACTCTGTCCAATTTGGCTATGTACTCCTCGTCGACTCCCTTCACTTCCGTAGGTGGATGTTCTGCGGTGTCCAAAAGATTGGAGATCAGACGTTGCAATAGATCGGCGTCCGGATTGTCATTCTCGCGCATGATCGACTGGAATGCCTCAGCCAAGACCGTGTACGCGGCAGACACATCACCCGGCACCGGGAGGGCATAGTCTCTTGTTCGTCGCACTTGTCCATCCGGCGTGATCACTGTTATGAGGCTATAAAGAGACGACAGGTCGGGTCGACGTGACTCTGAGGTGCGTGGCTCATCACGAGCGTGCTCGGCTGCATAGATGTTAGCAAATTGCTTTTCTGCTCACCATTCGAATCCAGTCCCATACTGTCGTAGCTCGCCATGTTGTTGTGTTCGGTCTTCGTCCTCCTCCCAACTGAGAACAAATAAGCACTTAACACCTTCTTCTTGATCGACAGAATTCGAGCACAGCTTGATGGACAGCAGCGTAATCGTGCTCGAGAGCAGGAAAGGAAACCGATCTCGAGATTGTCTGGAACGGAGTAGTTCAGTAGTTCCAGGCGGACAGCGATTGCGTGTTCAAAATCAAACGACGATCAAATAAGACCGAATCGGCATCACAGCAACGCTTTCACGATGTCGCAAAACGAGGTTCCAGCGAAGTTGCGCTGGTCACAGCATTATATCCCTCGTTTGAGGTGGAAGTCAAGGCGTAATAGTTGGTTATTAATACGTGAAGTGGAGTCCAAATGAAATAGTGGGATCAGGCCGATTGCCCAACGGCCAAACCGAAAACCAATTCCCGGAACCTGCCCCGGCTTATAGTTAGGAAACAACCACCGGGAGCGAAATATTTGATTCCTGCTCAACCACAACTTATTCATTAGTTATGGACACGTAGGCTTTTCATAAAAGCCCGATCCGACCGGTCTTTTCGACAAAGGCGTCTTTGCCTTAACATGGCCTCCGGAAGAGCGTCTCGTTCGTGATCATGTCAATTCCTCCACTCGCATGAGACGGCCCGGTAGTATGTGCAGTCCATGGAGGCAGACTGGGACGAAATTACCCGCATCGCGGTGCCGACTTCAGGACCCCTAGCTTTGCCCTCACCTGCCTCTGCGATAGCCTTTGACGACTTGCGAGAATTGCTCTGGATTGGCACAGATCAAGTCAGTCTACTTCCGCTACTACTACATATGACGATGAGAGGATACTAACCCCACAGGGCCGCATCATCTCCTATCATGGACCTCAACTGCAAAAGTACACTTCGGTTAAAGCTCACCCACATGAAGGCGCTGTCAGACAACTCCTTGTGTGTGAACGCGGCATTCTCTCAATTTCGACGAAAAGCGTGCATCTGATCAACCGTCGTGGTCTAACCCAATGGCACCTATCCAATTCTTCCATGACCGAGTTGAGGTGCATGGCCTTTACCGCCATCCCGAATCTCCTCATGGTAGCTGGTTGTCAAAGTGTTCTCTACATTGTCGACATCGAGAAAGGAAGTATCGTCTCAACTCATCCAGCTCCGGCCAAGTATACCCTAATGAAAAGGTGTCGGCACATCTGCGCCGCGACCGATGACGGGGTTGTTCACGTTATCGATGCTACCACCTATTCTCTGCTACAAAGCTGGAAAGCACATTCGGGCGCGGTGAATGATATGGATGCTCGTCATGACTATCTCGTCACCTGTGGCTTCTCCGTGCGGCAGATGGGCGCTCCAATGGTTGACCCGCTTGCAAACGTGTACGACTTGAAATCGCTGAAGCCCCTTCCGCCTATCCCTTTTCATGCTGGTGCAGCTCATGTCCGTTTGCACCCGAAACTTTCGACGACCAGCTTTGTGGCATCAAACACCGGACAAATGCAGGTGGTGGATTTGTTAAACCCAGTCAACGTCATGCTTCGACAAGCAAACGTGCAGTTCATGCTCGGAATGGAAATCGCCGCCTCGGGTGATGCGCTTGTCATCAATGACCTGAATGGTTGGATATATCTTTGGGGCTCGCCTGCTAAGATCAGGTTCAACAACGGGAGCAAGGAGACTGAATTTGGACAACCTCCCCCTCGCAGCCTCCCTTCAGTGGATTGGCAAGATCAGCCTCTGAACACCATCGGCATGCCTTATTATACTGACAGGCTCCTCTCCGCCTGGCCAAGCTATATGACTTTCGATGTCGGTGCTCCACCCGTTTATCCAGATCCTGCACTTACTGCCTACTTGCAGCCTGCCGAGCTAGGACACTATGGTCCACACGTGAATCCTCTCAACCTCCGACGAAACCAAGTGCAAGATACACGTTTTGAGCAGACTCCATCCATCCTAACGGCTCCCAAATTTCTGAGTGAGAAAGCGAAAGAATCACCTGAAGGCGATCCGCTGGCCCAAGCCGACGGCGCTGTTGCTGCCATGGCTGGCCTCTTGCTCAACGGACGTGCTCAAACAGAGCAAGAAAGGATGCTCAAGTATAGTAACGTTGAAATCAAGTATAGCAAATTCGGCGTCGATGATTTCGACTTCCAATTCTACAACAAGACGGATTATTCTGGATTGGAGACCCATATCAAACATTCCTATCTCAACTCGCTCCTGCAGTTGTACAAGTTCATACCTTTGATCCGAAACATTGCCATTCGGCACGCTGCCACTGCTTGTGTGAAAGCGAACTGTGTGCTGTGCGAGTTTGGGTTTCTGTTCGACATGCTCGAGAAGGCAGGCGGCCAAAATTGCCAGGCGACTAATTTGTTACACACATTCGGCTCGCTTGGTGAGGCCCGAAGTTTGAACCTACTCGAAAATGCAAACTTGGCCAATCACGTTACACTTGCGAACACGATCCAATCGGCCAATCGATTTCTCTTGAAGCAAATATCGCAAGATTATACTGCTATGGCGCAATCCTCGGACGGGATCGACGAGGTGCTGTCGACGGGAGCACTAGAGGCCATCCGATGTCTACACTGCGGTAATGTGACAACTAAGCATGGTAGCTTGTACGTTCACGACATATTATATCCGAACATGGACCCCAAACACCACTCGCGAAGCCACCTGTTCAAATTCAGCAGTATCTTGAAAGCGACGATGGAACGAGAAGTGAAACACCGCGGTTTCTGCAACAAGTGTCGGCGGTATCAGCAACTGGCCACGCGGAAGTCGATTCAGCATCTGCCGTTCGTGCTAATGTTGAACGCCGCCTTGTCCAACCCCGCCATGCAGACATTGTGGGAGACGCCTGGGTGGCTGCCCGCGGAGATTGGCATTATGATGCAGAATAGAGGAATATACGTGTTCGAAGGGGCAGAGCTTCAGACGCAGCTGCGCAACAAAGCGTCCAGCATTATCGTGTACGAATTGGTTGGTTTTGTGGCAGACATTGATGCGACCGAGCGTCAACAGCCGCATCTTGTCGGCCTCGTCAACGTGGATATCTCGTGCAAGAAGGACAGCCCGAAGAACAAATGGAGTACTGATTGGTATCTGTTTAATGATTTTCTGGTGTCGTCAGTCGAAACCCGAGAGGCTTTGAGCTTTGACCGAACGTGGAAAATGCCCTGCGTGCTGGCATATCAGGTAAAGTCGGCGCATGGGAAGATCGACGGTCGATGGAAGGATGACATGGACATCAGTCTGCTGTACTCTCCTTACACCATCAATGGAGTTGCAGGCACGCCGGAGTGCGAAATCCTGGCAGACAACGAGATGCCAGCGCCGGGTACACCGATCGCGCTTGACACTGAATTTGTGGAATTGGAGCGAGCAGAGATTGACGTCAAAGCAGATGGGCGACAAGAGACAATTCGGCCTGCCAAGAATGGCTTAGCACGCATTAGTGTCCTTCGAGGAACTGGGATGGACGAAGGCAAACCATTTATTGACGACTATATCACCATCTTTGACACTGTTGTCGACTACAAAACCCAATATTCGGGGATCAGGCCGGGCGATCTCGACGTGCGTATGTCGCGTCACAATCTGGTGCCTTTGAAAGTAGCATACAAGAAATTATGGCTTCTCCTCAACTTGGGATGTGTGTTTGTGGGTCATGGGCTGGCATCGGACTTTCGAAAAACGAACATTCACGTGCCGAAAGCGCAGACGGTGGACACGCAAAACTTGTACCTGCTGCCGGGCAAGAACCGACGGTTCTCGTTGAAATATCTTGCATGGGCCGTGTTTAAGGAGTACATCCAGGAAGATAGCCCGGAAGAGGCGGCACAGGTCGATGGACACGACAGCATCGAAGATGCACGTATGGCACTACGACTCTGGCGCAAATTCCAAGAGTACCAAGACGCAGGCATCGCGGAACAGATGATTGAGGACATTTATCGAAAAGGGAGCCGATTTGGGTGGAAGCCGCCGAATCGAAGTTCGGCTCTCAATTTTGAAGGAGCCATGTTGACGGGCAGCGCGGTTCCGAGTGGCAGGAACACACCTGACATGAGCTCCAATGGGGGCATTCCGGCAACACCTGCTAAGAGCATATTCTCAAGCCCAAGTTACAAGAGCAACGGGATGTTGACACCAGGAAGCGCCTTGACCAAAGAAAGCCCTCTGCGTTAGTATCCGGAGCGAGCTCAGCGGCGAAAGAAGGAGAACAACCTCGATCTCGGCGAAGATCGGTTGAAGTCGTTGTTTGAGGAGGCCAGACGAAGTATGTATCGCAAAGGGAGAACACGCCAAGACAGGAGAGCAGGCGCATGGACTAGGGTGTGATAATGATGGAAGAAGTACGAAGTATAATGCGGCTCGACGAAGACTGGCCAGTCGACAGCAATACCGGCCATGGTTGACATTTGCATAAGTTATTGAAGGAATTGGCACTGACTGCTGTGCCGAGGCTTATTTAGAAGCAACATTATGACAGTCTTTGGACGGCGGTCGTCGTCGTAGAATGCAGGGGGAAGTGCGCGCAAGGCGCCAGAGCGAGAGGTTTCCCTTCCAACTGTGGTCATCATGCTGCTCGCATAGTATCAATATCTACTTACGAAGAGATATGCCACTCCTGCCTAATAGTGGACCACGCGAGGTGACTACATGTGACTCCTGCGGGATTCCGGGGAAGCGTTTTAAGTTTTAGAAGCCATAAAAATTAACTTCACAGCCCTGACAGCCTTGGGATCGGCCAGGGGATCGTCGCCAATGCGGAGCCTGGCTAGGATTATTCGCTGCTATTTTGGGCACTTGGCGATGGATTGCTGGGCCAATTGCGTAAGCGGGTCTGGTGGTGCAAAGGTCTGAAAGGTGCATGCGCCTCAAAAGGGTTTCAGGCCAAACAGCCCGTGAGCACCAGCGCCCAGTCGCTCAGCTTAAACGTGGATTACTTCAAAGGTCTGATCGATACATTGTTTCGAAACTTATCTCATCTCCGGACACACCACCATTTGTAACGCTTGTCAAACTGTGTCTGCGTTTCACAATTCTCACGATCGACCAACCAACCGAATCGAATCGATCAATCAAGCAATTAGAAAGTCAATCGTATAAGGCGTGACTTGGGACCAGCTACCGTGATGGACTCCTTCAACGACACGCCGACGAGGACGAGGATGAAGCCCTCACACTACAACGCGAGATCTTTCCACGGCATTCGCATCCTCTCAGCAATCGCTTCCATTGTGGTGACGGGAATACTGGCATATTTCTGCATAGCGCTGAAGAATGATGGATTCAAGATTCCGTGGACATTTCTCATTGTGAGTTTCTGAAGGAACTTCTGTAGTTGAACGATACTGACCGACTGTTTTCATAGGTTCTGCTCGCCTCTGTCCTTACCCTGATCTGCCTGATCTTGACACTGTTTATCCACATGTGCACGCGTCTCAGCCCGCTATTCAACTTGATTCTCAACGTGATCCTACTTATTATCTGGCTCATCGGCACCGCGCTGCTGGGATGGAACATCTACGGGACGTTGGCCCACAGCTGCACGGTAGCAAACTGGGGCAACAGCGACGGCGTGACCGTGTGCCAGGAATACAAAGCACTGTTTTCATTTGTGGTCGTTGGCCTGCTGGCTCAGATCGGCGTCATCATCGTCGATGTGCGCGCCAGAATCAGCCAGACCAGGAGTGGGAAATACGCCAAGATGCGAGACTCGACCTCTTCAGCTGTCAAATTAGAGCCCTACGACAGCACACATCATCACAGCCACTCGAGCTCGCTGAATGATGCCCCCTATCAGGAGCAGCCCGCCAACGGCCAGCAGCAGCAGCAGTATCGAGACGAGCCGGGCTGGAGGCCCGGTCAGCACACCAACACCATCGCTAGCTCGAGATACAGCGATTACGGAGATATTGCCGGCCACGACGGTCAGCAGCACGTCCGCATGAATCAGTTCAGTAATGACTATTACCAACCTTCGGCGCCGGGGACTGGCTATCAGCAGAATTATGGCCCGCAACAGTTTGAGTCTGGGCATAGATATTAATTAATCAGGGTGGGCAGTCCAATGGGGGCCACAAAAGGCGTTTCAGGGTAGAGACACCGCAGGTGTTGATGGGGAAAAAAGAGAATAACGGGCGTTCCTTTTTAAATCGTCCAGATCGGATGTTAATGATCAGACAGCGTATATGCTGCTGCTACTGCTGCTGCTGCTGAATTCAAGCAAACATTGGATTTCTCCATTTTTCACGTCTCATCACGCCCCATCTATCTATGCACGAGGAGCTGGATATTCCGCAGGCTCGAGATTTAAGCAAACATGAATAATACAAGGACGGGGGTACAGCCTTTTATTTTTATCGACAGGGTGGGAGGGGAGCAAGGTCTTGGTTTCAACTTCGTGTTGGGAAGTTCAAATACTTGCTTGCCAATCAGCTTCACGTGTATTATGATGGATGTTTCCTCCCCATGCTATATCATGCCTATATCTTGCCAAAAAGGCTTTTTCAAATGCTCTATACTTCGTCCTACTAGTAACACGCTCTGCTAGTGCCCCCTTCTTTACCGTAGATTCAGCCCCTCAGCCTCACATCTCATATATAGAGATATATATGTGTGTCATTTATTTCAACCGACTCTCTAGGCAGTAGTAGGACATTCAACAACTGACTTTCCCTTTTTCGTCAAGAAGAAGAAGAGAAATCAAAAATGCGAGCTCCTCAAAGGACAAATTCCTAGAGTTGATTTTTCCTAATGTTTATTTTATTTTGGTATGGGTCGAGAGCTGCGCGTTTGGACTCTGTCTGGGTGAGCAGGAGCAGAAGCAGAAGCAGGGGTAGTAGTAGTAGTAACCGGGTTCATCTCGTATGTGGAAGACAACGTGCCCAGCTCTTCGTCGTCGTTGTTGTTGTTGTCGTCGTCGTGTGGGAGACGTCCGCTACCCACGGAAGCAATCGAAAACGGGTCCTTCTTTGACCGCGGGCCCCATGCCAGAAGGCCGCGGGCACGTCGCATGGGTAAGTGGTAGATGCGGAAGCTCGCCCAGCCGAAGACGGCCCCGATCAAGGCGCCGGCAATGATGTCGAAGCCGGCGTGGTGGAAATCGGCGTAGCGACTCGAGCACACGAAGAGTGCGGCCACGATGGGTGCGAATGCGATCGCCAGCAGCCACGACGGAGGCGCTGCTTGCTGCAGCTCCGTCGACGTAAGCCACTTCGGGGCACTGGGATCTTTCCCCGACGCTGCTCGTGGTCTCGGTGCCGGGCTCAAATAGGGTATGCCGAGTGCAAAGCGCGCAAACAGCCACAGGCTGAGGTATACCATGCCGGCTGTCGTGAACGACGAGTGACCGGACGGAAAGGCGGCGAAGGAGTCGTCGAGGAGCCGCTGGTCTGACTGCTGACATATCGCAGACGACACGATCGGCTCAGCCTCAGATTCTAGAGCGCTGCCAAGTCCACTGACGATATACTGCGGGATATGTGTCAGATCGGGCTGGCATCGCGCGAGCAGATTTGGTCGCGGCTTGCCGACCATGTCTTTCAACCCGGACGTGACGAAGAGCGTGACCGCGAGCCCCGTGCAGAGACCGAGCCAGCCGACGTGGACTTCCCAGAGGCATCGACGCCACGCATCGCGCCGGTGAGCCGACGGCAGTACCATGAGCTTTCGCAGACTCAGCAGCGCAATAATCGCTGCTGGAGCCAACAGTGCGATGACAACGACGACGGGAATCGACACGATGTCCTTCTTATTCGGATACGAAATGGTCGGGTCCGACAGCGAAAATGGTCGATGGAAACCGTCGATGTAATTCAAAACTCCGCCGCCTGCAGCAACTGCACTGTGTGTGTGGTAGAAATCCGTTAGCTAGGCCTCTCTCTCTATAACGTATCTACTGCCTCCTCTACTTTTTTGCTTTTCTTTGCTTTGCTTTCTTTCTATCTTTCTTTCTATCTTTCTTTCGTTCGCCCGCATTCACTTACATGACAACAACCCAGTCCAGCACGTACGACACCGCCAATCGCCCATTGCGGCGCGTCATGTTCTGCTGTTCGATATCAGAAACGTAGCGTTCTCGCAAACGATAGTATAGATGTAGAGATGCCAGAAACCGCAGTAATGCAAAAAAGCTTCAAAATGTTTTCAATCTCGTGCACGGTTGCACCTCATTCACTCAATTAATTCACTCCTTCCAAACAAACAAACAAATAAAACCCCTGGAAGCACAGCCCGGGTTGGACACGTAATTTATATGGTATTAGCAACAACTCCACAAGCCAACAATGTGGCCGCTGAAGCAAGCTTGCAGGTGATCGGCTATCTCGTCTGAGAGACGAGCTTCAAGTAGCTCAGAATCATGGCAGCAGTCCCTGCGGAGCGCACGCACTTCCTAATTGGCCAAAGCGTCACCAGGGCTGCGAATGATAATGCAACCCGAAATTCTAGACGGCTGTGGGGTCGTGAGCTAAGCCTACCGTCCTGCAGAAGCCCGAGAGCCTGTGGACAAGCAATAATGTATGGAGCACGACGGGGTCAGGTATATATGAGACTTGCCGACAACACACGGCAACTAGCTTAACTAGCTGGGAGCACGATCTGCATAATTCCGTGTCTTCCTCGTGGTTTTCCCCAGCATTTTTCATGGTTAAATGGCCCAGTGTTATCACGTCGGGGGGCCAGGGGCAGAGGCAGCGCCAAGCGACTTTGAAACTCAGTAAATGCTGCTGCCTGGTTACGGAAGTGACAGAGTACGCGTGGCCGGGAAAGATAACACCAGGGGACTGAGGGGACACGAAGGTGACTACGTCGTAATGCCAAGATCCTTACACGCAATCAAGCAAATGCTTAGGGAGCGCTAGCAAAGCTAAAGTCGGTTCCCGACTACCCCCGTCGAGGCCAGTATAGGGAATAACCATGTTGCCGGGTCGCGGCGATTTGACATATTCTCGTCGCTGTGATTGTCTCAGGTTCGGTGGACAGCCTGCGATGAGATCTGCTACAGACGTTTTACGATGATGAGGGCCGTGTTGCGCAATCTGGGGCAGTCCAGCAAGGGGAAACAGCGAGATGTCGAACTCACCTCATTCAGCAAGGACGATGACGCTGAAACGGTACAATCATTGCCTCGGTCGATGACGAACTCTTCGCGTGCTATGGTCGGTCGAAAGGGTCGTTTCTGCTTGTCTGGCTACCGTCCCCGAGCAATAGCACGAGCCCTTCTCATGGCGATGTAAGTATTGTTTTTTTCGTCCGCAGAGGAACGCGCTTCTAACACGGACGCAAAGGGGCTGGTATCAGCTTGCACTGATAGCCATGTCAATCATAGATGCCCTGTGCCCAGACAGCGCAATCTCCGTTCTTGCATCAGTGGTCTTCGACGGGACGCTCCCGGGCGACATCCTCAGTGTCCCTGAAGCCACAGCGCCTATATCCTGCCACTCCCACAATGATTACTGGCGAATCAGGCCATTGCATTCTGCTATCGAGCTAGGATGTGCCAGTGTCGAAGCAGATGTATGGTTGGACGAAGGCGAACTGCTTGTCGGTCATACGAGAATGTCGCTTTCAAGGAAGCGGACTCTGTCAGCAACCTATCTTGAGCCGATTCTGGAAATGCTCGACCGACGGAACCACGGATCTGAAGATGGCGCCATGAAAGGGGTCTTCGAGAGTGATTCTGCCCGTTCGCTGATCCTTCTTGTTGACTTCAAAGAAGACGGTCAGGCGATTTGGCCGGTCCTCCACCAGCTGCTTGAACCCCTCCGGGCCGGGAATTATCTCTCCTTCTTCAACGGTATCGACGTAATCGAGGGGCCACTAACAGTTGTTGCATCCGGTGACGTATCATTCAGTGACGTGGTCCACGACCTCACGCGGCGTGACATCTTCTTCGATGCGCCGCTGCAAGTAATGGACGGTCGGGCGGCCGCGACGCTGGAAGTCCATGTCAGTAGCAACAGTGATGCAGCAGATGCGGCAATGGCCGCAGCCCCACCACCAAGACGTCCCGTCAATGCCGCAGTTTATTCAACATCAAATTCATACTTTGCCTCTGCGTCTTTCAGGCGAACCATAGGCTATCCTTGGGGCTCAACATTGTCCAGATCTCAAGTAGAATTAATCCGAGCCCAGGTCAAAGGTGCACATCAACGTGGTCTGAAGGTTCGCTATTGGGATGTCCCAACGTGGCCGCTGGGCGTGAGGAACTACTTGTGGAGAGTGCTGGTCCGAGAAGGCGTTGACTATCTCAGCGTTGACGACATAAAAGCGGCTGCGCGTGGAGACTGGGGGCCTCGCAAGGGGGGGTGGAATCGTAAATGGTGGAATTGAGCAGACTGTTCGCGCAATCTGTGAACTTTTGGTGAGTTTCACAACTGTATCGTGCGCGTCACCACAGGACTTACCTTTGGGCTTTTGTTGATCACTATTTGTCGAGCTTATTAGACGACCAGGGACACAACTAAGAGCTTAAGGTGCACACGGCACCGATCATTACATGGTGGAGATTTAGAACTGTCAATCCCTCACACTCCGACGTGTGGCAAAACGGCGAGCAACAGCGGCGCAGTCCGGTATAGTGACAGTGTCAGCATCTCCACATAAAATGTTATGGGCATCAAGATGGAATTGCCCCAGGACCGGCCATAGCCAGGGGTTACTGTGACAGTGAAAGTCCTGTTGGAAAAGCACGGAGTTGCATTTTCCCGGTGACGCAAAGGTGCCGAGGGAGATCACGCTGCCGGATAATACAAAAGATGGGTCTTGAGCTGAAGGCTGTACATGGTGAGGGCGAATACGAGGATTTCAACTGTTGCCAAGTATCCCGGCATGTATGGGCTTTACGTCCTTGTGTCAGAGGTGAAGACGAAGTTGTAGTAGATCACGAGTGAGGCGCTGCTGAATGCCTCTGCTATCACCCCTAAGCAACAGCCAGGCCCAGGTAATCTGTGGGAAACAAGACACTTGCCTTCCTCTGGGTACATTAGGTAGATGGGATCGTTCCAAGACCTCTAACGTATAGAGACCTAATGCAATGAGGTTAGTGGCGAGGCGCTGCCACGGAGATGCCAAGTCATGGGACATAGCTGTTCTCTTGGTACTGTTATGGGACAATCTGCGCCTTGACTCTTGCACCGTTGCTTCTGTTTCAGTTGGTTGCCCGTTTTCAGAAGACCAGGGTTTTGCGTTTCAGTGGCTTATTGCCTGCAAGAGTCTTTTCTCGTCCATCGAGATATGACGATGAAGCTTGCTCTAGCTACTAGTGACTCCAACAGAGGCGAATCGACATTGTGACGGTCTGCAGCGTGCCAAGAAAAATGACTTGCGGAGCCTCGTTAGCCTTGGGGCCCATGCCTTGTCTGATCTGTCTGATGTGCCCGACCTGGTCAAATGCTTGATGTCCGCTTTATTCTCGTGACACACCTGACACCTTTGTGGAATGCTCTGTGAGGGATAGCTGAAAGCTTTTGTCAACAACGCTACCGGCAGCGAGAATCGCAGAAAACCAGGGATCTTCAAAGGATTCGTTTTCAAGGCAGGCCAGACTGCTCGACTGCTCGTTGCGGACCTTTGGCCATGGCACCGAACATGTCGCTGCACAGCGTACAAGCCGTGCTCATTCTCGCTGCAGACGGAGCGGCTGACAATGCGCGGATCTTCTCCAAATACTACGAGGCACCCCATACATCTCCTGCATTTCCTACGCCAACACAATCCTATCGGACGGTGAAGGAGCAAAAGGCATTTGAAAAGGGCTTGCTCGAGAAGACAGCCAAGCAGACGAGCGATGTGATCCTCTACGACAACAAAGTGGTGGTGTTCAAGATGGAGAGCGATGTGATGCTGTATGTAGTAGGCGGACCGGAAGAGAACGAGATCCTGCTATACAACGTTGTGTTGGCACTGCGGGATTCTCTGAGCATCCTGTTAAAGTATGTTGATTTCCCTGCGGGCCCCAAACAATCACAATGCTAGCATCGTGGCATAAGTCCTCCCAGCCAGACCAGACCAAACCAAAGTCCGATAGAAAACGCTGAAACTAACTCGATGACAGAAACAGCACAGACAAGCGAACCATTCACGACAACTACGATCTCGTCACCCTGGCCATCGATGAAATCGTCGACGACGGAATCGTTCTAGAAACAGACCCTGTCATCGTTGCCAGCAGAGTCTCGAAAGCGCCGGCGGCCGACGCTCCCAATATGAAAAACATTGACCTGAGCGAGCAGGGCATTCAGAATCTGTGGGAGTTTGGCAAGAAACAGGGCATCGACTTTGTTCGGCGGAATCTGTAGTCACTGGCAAGGAGTTTCCTTACTGGAGTTGGAGGCAGGCCCGCAGCATTACGGTTGGGTATAGAGAGGTTGAGAAGGTGATGATGATAATGTGAGGCTCGGAGGGCACCAGAATGGACACATTGTGGGTGCCTTGAAATCCAGGCAGCTATTTGTCCCCCCAACTGTTGGAGTTGCGACGTCACTGGCATCCAAATTCTGTGAAGACTTTCCATCTTGACAGACTCCTCCCACCACTACCATTCTAGAACTTGCTGCTGTTCCTTCCTACCCTCCACTGCCTATCCCTACCTACAAACGTCGGCGACAACGACAACCACCATGAAGCAGCGGTTCTCGTCGCTCGACGTCAAGGTCATCGCCGCCGAGCTCAACGTTGCCTTGACCTCGCTCCGAATCTCCAACATCTACGACTTGTCCTCGCGCATCTTCCTTTTCAAGTGTGCCAAGCCGGGCTCCAAGCAGCAGTTGCTCGTCGATTCCGGCTTCCGTGCTCATCTCACCTCCTTCTCCCGAACCGCCGCCACTGCCCCGAGTCAGTTTGTAAGCAGATTGCGGAAATATCTCAAGAGCAGGCGCATCACCAGTGTTTCTCAGATCGGTACCGACAGGGTCATCGAGATCACCTTCTCAGATGGCCAGTACCGACTGTTTCTCGAGTTCTTTGCCGCTGGCAATATTATCCTCACGGATGCCGATCTCACTGTGCTGGCCCTTCTGCGTCAGGTCAACGAAGGTGACGAGGCCGTCGATGTGAAGCTGGGCTCCAAGTATGTGCTGGATGCAAAGCAGAACTTTCACGCCGTCCCTCCCATCACCACAGCCCGCATAAAAGAGACTCTCGAAAAACAAGCGGCCAAGTTCAAGTCTGCACAAGAGACTGGTGGTAAAAAGGCCAAACGGCATAAAGGAGGTGACGACTTGCGGAAGGCACTGAGTGTTGGCTTTCCCGAATTTCCACCTCATCTGTTGGAGCATGTCTTCACCAAGCAGCATATCGATCAGAATACAAAGATAGATGACGTCTTGCAGAGTGACCATCTGCTGGCCCAAGTCGAGAAGGCAATGAATGAGGCTGGTGAGATCTTCCGGAGCTTGGACAACTCCTCTTCTTCCTCGAAAAAGGGTTACATAATAGCCAAGGTGAAAGAGAAAAAGCAAGAAGACACGGGAGCATCAATTCCAGGTTCCGACGACTCGGATCCGTCCAACCTGCTCTACGATGACTTCCATCCCTTTCTCCCAGCCCAATTTCAGGACCGACCAAATACCACAATCCTCGAGTTCGATGGTTTCAACAAGACGGTCGACCAATTCTTTTCCTCCCTAGAAGGTCAGAGACTCTCGTCGCGATTGACGGAACGTGAAGAGCAGGCAAAGAAGAAGCTCGATTCAGCCAAGAATGAGCATGAAAAGAGGCTAGCGGGCCTGCAGCAGGTTCAAGAAACCCACATTCGAAAGGCTCAGGCCATCGAGGCCAACGCACACCGCGTTGAAGAGGCTTGTGGTGCTGTCAATGGCTTGGTAGGCCAGGGTATGGACTGGATGGACATCGGCAAGCTGATTGAAAATGAGCAGAAGAGAGGAAATGTGGTGGCCCAAATGATCAAACTTCCGCTCAAGCTATATGAAAACACTGTGACACTGCTGCTGGATGAGCCCGGCGCAGACGAGGACGAGAGCAGCGACGACGCAGATGAAACTGAATCCGAAGAAGACTCTGACCAGGAGCCATCAAGGCCAAACAAAGTCCCAGAGAAGGCTGAAAAAAGACTGGCAATCGATGTCGACCTCGCGCTGTCACCGTGGGCCAATGCCCGCCAGTACTACGACCAAAAGAAAACTGCGGCTCAGAAAGAGACCAAGACCGTGGCCGCTAGCGAGAAAGCCCTCAAAAGCATGGAAAAGAAGACCCAAGCTGACCTTAAAAAGTCTCTCAAGCAGGAAACCCAGACGTTGCGAGCTACGAGAAAAGCATTCTGGTTTGAAAAATTCCTCTATTTCATCTCCAGCGACGGCTATCTCGTCCTTGGCGGGAAGGATGCACAGCAAAACGAACTACTGTACAGACGCTATCTCAAAAAGGGCGACATCTATGTGCATGCTGATCTCCACGGAGCAAGCAGCGTCGTCATCAAGAACAACCCTCAAACGCCAGATGCTCCAATCCCCCCCTCAACACTGTCGCAGGCTGGCGCTTTGTCTGTTTGCTCTTCGTCTGCCTGGGACAGCAAGGCGGTCATGGCAGCCTGGTGGGTCAATGCCGACCAGGTCTCCAAGACCGCACCCACTGGTGAGTATCTGACCACAGGCGGCTTCGTCATCCGAGGCCAGAAGAACTTTCTCCCTCCAAGTCAGTTGCTCCTTGGCTTCGCTTGTTACTGGTTGATCAGTGAAGGGTCGAGAGCCAATCACGGCAAGAATCGAATATACCGCACCGAGAGCATGATGACTGGAGAGGCTGAAATGCTTGCTGAAGACGCGAGAGGCCTGAGCATCGACGACGATGATGATGTTGAGGTGCAAGACGAGACTCAAGCTCCAAGCGATGCCATACCGGACATTGAAGAAGTTGGGGATGCTGCTGAGAAGGAGACTGAAGAAGACGATCAAGCAACTGACGGTCCCGACAACGGATCAGGAGAATCTGATAATTCCCATGACTCCGATGATGAGGAAGAAAGAAAGCAGCGCAACAACCCTCTGCAGATGGGGAATAGCACCGACTCGGATAGCAAGCCACAACCAAGCGTCGAACTCCAAACTCGAGACCACGATTCGGACGTCCAGGACTCAACACTAGGCGACGAAACCTACCCACCCACGGGCGATGAAGATGAAGACGAAAACGAACCCAAAGAAGACCCCCAACCTCCCTCTGAAGCGGCTTCCTCAACACTCTCATCACACATGAAGCCTCTCCACGCTCCGAGCAAATCCAAACAAAAGCCTCCGCAGCCCAAACGCGGCGCCAACACCAAAGCCGCAAAACGCCGTGCGGCGAAGTACGCGTTGCAAGACGACGAAGACAAAGCGCTCGCCATGCAGCTGCTGGGCAGCACCAAAGCCGAACAACGGCGGCAAGCGGAGGAAGAAGCCAAAGCGGCCCGCGACGAGAAACTAGAGAAAGAGCGCGCTCGGCGACGCGCACAGCACCATCGGGCCGCAGAAGCCGAGAGAGCCCGACAAGACAAACTAGCCAAATCAGCGGACCGACCTGCGACGAGCACTGCCGCCGACCCCCTCGATCATCATCACCATCACGACGACGACAGTGACACGGAACAAGCAGCGCTCGAGATGCAAGAACACCTCAACATCGACCTGCTGGTACCCGCGCCCGAGCCCGGCGACGAACTCATCGCCGCCGTTCCCGTCGTCGCTCCGTGGAGCGCCCTAGCTCGGAATAAATACAAAGTCAAGCTGCAGCCGGGCAACGTCAAGAAGGGCAAGGCACTCAAGGAGATCGTGGGCACGTGGACGGGCCTGGGGACTCGAGGGCCCAAAGTCGTCGACGAGCGCAGTGTTGATCGAGAGCGCGTGTGGCGCAGAGAGGTCGACCTGATCAAGGCGTGGCGCGTCGAGGAGATTGTTGGATGTTTGCCTGTTAAAGGCGTCAGGGTCGTGCAGGGGGGTGGTACTAGCAGTGCTGGGGGAGGAAGTGGTGCGTCTGGAAAGGGTAAAGGAGCAGGAGGTGGTGGGGCTGCGAGGGGTGGGAAAGGTGCGAAGAAGCCGAGGTAGGTAGGTTCGTTTCCGTCAGGTTAAGGTAAGGTAAGTTCCTTGGTCGGAATCACTTCGTAAGAAATGAGTCCCGGTCGAGTCCTGATCTGAATCTTTCTTCAAAATTGCGCATGTCCGTGCGCTGTGTCTTTCTAGGACGAGTCACGTAAAAAACACTAATAGAAGTGCCATAAAGCGAAAAAATAATATTAGAACAGGATTTGGGTAGGAGTGGAAATATGCTGACCATGCTATTAGATATATCATCTTCGCATTTCTCGGCAAAGTTCTCTCTGTTCATTACTCGTTCCGGTAACAGCCTGGTCTATTATTTCGACGTGTCCTGTCTGTCTATGTGAGGAAATTCGTCCTTTGCTTTCATTTTCTGTTCAAAGGTGCTTTCTCGTTTCTCCATCGGCCCTCCAACCATGTACCAAAGTCAGACCCTTTCCAGACAACTGAGATCAATAGTTGGCTTTTTCGTGCCTTTCGTCCTCCATATAGATCGCATACGCAAAACTGGTAGCTAACTACAAACGTCGGTATAATCATCTTTCATCGGTACCATGATCTGATGAGCAGAGCGGTATGAGGAAGGGAAGTCCTGAAGAATGTTTGAATGCTTGCAACGCGACTTGTGACATGTCTCGTGGTTTTGGTGAGCGCGCCTCTGTTCTATAGGCCTCTCAGTCTATCCACGAAACGCTCAAGCTGGAATGCTGCCCGATGCAGTACGCTTTGCTTCTGTACGAGCCCTCATGTAAGATCTGGGTTTAGGTATGTTCCAGTATAGAGCGGTAGAGCGTTTAATAGGTTGCAAGTGCGGCCGTGTTTTGAAGGCTTGCACTCAGTTTCTCCTGTCAAGGCGATCTTTCCATAGCTTGTTGCATGGCATACCAGATGTTTGACATCGCTTACGGTGGATGGCGAAGCTGCGGCCGGACGAATATGCTGTGTTTGAGGAGTGGCAGTCCTTGCTCAGTTGGTGCTGCCCACAGGCATCCCGTTTACTCCACTTACGCCTTTGCCAAGTTGACTGGCAACAACGGTGGCTCTTCGAACACCTCGGCTGACAGCGCCTCGTACGCCTCCTTCTTCAAGCTCGATCAGGCCACCGATAGTGCAGCCTCCAGGAGTGCACACCTTCTCTCGCACCAGCGCGGGATGCTCACCATTCAGCACGAGACCGGCAGTTCCACGCATGGTCTGGGCAGCCATGGTCTGTGCTTCAGAGCGTGGCAGCCCCATAGCCACAGCGCCATCGGCCAAAGACTCGAGGTACATGGCTAAGAAGGCAGGCCCTGAACCACACAGAGCGGTGGATACGTCCATCATACTCGGGGGAAGGTGTACGGTTCGACCGACCCGAGTAAAAATCCAGTCCGTCAGTTTCTGGTAGTGGTCCGGGAGGGGAGGGTTCGAGATGGCGACGACTGTCATTGACTCTCGCACCAAAGCCGCGGTGTTTGGCATGACTCGACAGATTGTGCAAGGAGGCGAAGGCATAGGGGCGCTCGCATCTGTCAGCTTGACCTCTTGCTTGAAGGACGACATGACTTTTGGATAGGGTTGGTCGTAAAGAGCATCGCTGATCTGATCGACGGGGACACCGGCGCAGATGGAGATGAGGAGTTTGCCAGCTAAAGCCTCCTTGATGCCATCCTCCTTGAGTATCTCCCCGACCATGTACGGCTTGCAGCCGAGAATGACCACATCGGCCTCTTGTACGCCTCGAACGTTATTACCTTGTAAGATCTCAACTTTGTCTGCCACCAACGGAAATTCCGACACGGCAGTCTTGATTCTCTTTGCACTTTGTGGTCGCCTCACGCACGCAATGAATCTTGACGGAGTTTGCAACACGTTGTCGATTCCGTTCGGGATTTCTAGAGTATCAGACGTCGTCGGTGTCGCTGTGCCGGAGTCGGGATATGCAGGAGATGGGGCAGCTGACTGATTGGGGTGCCGGGAAATGCTGTCGAGGATACCGCTCAGGATTGCTATTCCGAGAGTTCCACAACCAAGAATGGTGAGTGTCATGGGCTTTTCAGAGGAGCCGTAGCTCTCTACGGGGACGCGGAGGCTTGCCATTTTATTGCTGGTAATCAAAGAGTGATAAATTGGTAGTAGCCACCGACTTCTTCGTAAGTGCCTTATCAACAGAAAAAGTTTCTTGCGACCAGTCGTCGGTTGGTTATCTATCCAAGAGATTGATCTTCTCTGATGGTATTCACCCAGCTTTGTACCACCCTTCTCTCAAAAGTCGCAACAGTCAGTCTCAAAAATGTACTACTCGGGTTTTATGGGTATGGCTGACTCACTGAGCACTCCGAGTCGTACCAGGGCGCATGAGGACATCCCCACCGTGAAAGTTTTTGGTGCACTACAGTGGACCTACAGAGGGTGGATACCCGGCTATCATATCCGGCGCTGGCCCTAGGCCCTGCGTGCCAGTGCTTGGCATCTGCCAGGAACTGGAACCATCGACTTCCGCGTCCCGTGAATCAATTTCACTCCACAGCTTCTTCCGTACGACCATCTTCCTCCCTCTATAGATGCCGCAACCCTCCTTACGGCTCCGTTGAGAATGCTAGGCAACTGCCAGAAGCCCTTGCCCCAGCAATTTCGAGACCTGACCTGAGCTGATCTGACCAATCTCAACGCAAATCTCGAATCTGACCCGACAACACGAGCAGGCCCACGGATTGAGCTGTAAACTCAAGAGCTTTCTGCTTTTAGAATATTATTTTCAGTCCAGCTCGCTCTCCCGTAATGGCTGATCCATTTGAAGTGCGTTTGCGCTTCATGAACTTCCTCACTCATCTGTCCGCGTCGACGACGTCTACCATCAAAACGGCCGCCTTCGCTCTGAAGCACCGTGACATGGACGAAGATCTGCACTCTTGCATTTTGGAATGTCTTGACTCAAGTGCCACCTCGATGAATAGCCGTGCGAATATCATGTATTTCCTCGAACACTTCTGTGATATGGCAATGAAGGAAGGCAGCGAAGGCCACACTCCCTACGTCGACATGATCCGCAGAGATATCTTGAAAATCGTCGGAGGCGTCATTGAGGGTACCAGCAAGTTACCGAGTGGTATGGGTGCCAATATCAAAGTTGTCCGCAAGGTGGTTGATAGTCTGCGAGCAAAGAGCGTATTTGACGACCAGCTGGTGGCCACCATCGAAGCTGACCTGAAGAAGAAGGAACACGAGCGAAGTAGAAGCATGACGGAACAAGGCGGCAAGGAAGACCATGACATGAAAGATGTCTCCCACGGCCCAGATCGGGACAAAAGGCCGGACCACAAGGACAGACACGCGTCCAAAACCAAAGAGAGTAAGAGCAATGGCCACAAGGTCGACAAAAGAGCCATTGAGCAGCGGATTGAGGAAGACCGCGAGCGCAACAAGCGACTACGAGAAAGCGTCTGGGCTGTCAGTGGGGACGATGAGGACGAGCTCAACCGGTTGTGGGAAGAGACCAGCGATTTGAATGATGACGACTATGTTCTCGCCAAAGAAGAGGCCGATGAGAGAGCCCAGTTTGCGAGATACCACAAGGCTTTGCTACAAGAGGCTGGCCGTTGAGACCACGCATTTCCGTCCGACCAAAATCCAATCCTTCTACAAGGGGGTGCTAGAAAATCTCTCTCATGGAAGCTACGTGCATCGTTGACCTTGGCGGTGCCACGAGCCAGTACTGTCATCGAGGCATGACGCGGACGCCACGGCTGCGGACAAGAACGAGGAGCTTTCACTGCCTATTGGTGCATGTAGTATATCCAAGTCTGGGCCCCAGAGAGAGAGCGAGTGTGGAAACCCACCAGACTACCGTGGTCGCAAGCTCATCGGTTTACCAAGACAAAGCCGAAGTCGCTAATTCGGGAGCATCTCGTTGTCAAATTACCCAACAGTGGCACGTTCCTCTTTCGTGGCTCCCGTTCACTCAGAACAATTGCATGATGAAGGCCACTGAAAATAATGTGTTGCACACCAGGGGTGGCTTGGCCCCCTGTGCCAGGAGTGGAGCACAGTCAAGCAAGTCAAGCAGAAGGCAGGTGCAATGTTCGCCGGTCAAATACTATTGTATTGATGGTGGGCTAGGTTCGAGCTCTCTTTGGCATGCTCACTTCTACTTCCTCAACCACTTCGTCGTCATCTCCGTCTCCGTCTCCGTCTCCGTCATCGTCGTCGTCGTCGTCATCGTCATCGTCGTCGTCAATGACTTTTCGCTTCCTCGGATTCGAACTCGAACTCGCGGCGCCCGTCCCATTGCCTGTCAGCGCCTCAGCTCCGGCTTGTCTCAAAGCGAACAGCATCAGCAGTCCTTCATACTCGTCCTCTTGGCCTCGGGCGCTGTCCTCGATTCCATTGTATTTCTCCTCAAAATCGAGCTGCCGGAGGAGTTCTCTGTTCTTCTTGTAGATCCTCTGCTTGAGCAGGATTCGCCACCAGTAGTATATTCGATCGTCGGCGTTCTTGTTGGAGTGTTTTTGGATTTTTAGCTTCGTGAGACTTGCCCCGCCGGTGCTGCGGTGAGAAAAGGGGATCAGGGAGAGCAGGTAGAGCTCCGTGAGGCGAGAGAACTGTCGGGGCGCAATTTTATTTTTCATTCGTATTGACCGGAGCACCTCGAGCGGGAGGAGCACTGAAGTTGGAACTCGCGAGATCCGCCGGCTGGCCATGGGCTTCGTGGCATCGATAGCAATGTTTGCAGCTCTAAACTGCGGCTCAAGGACCTTCCAGTCACAGGAATCTCGAAGCTGATCAAATTCCTCACTAGGATCTTCCACCGTCAGTTCCGAGACCGTAGCATCGGACATGACTTCATTGTAGATGGCCTGGTAGAGTTGCGAGCCGTGGCCCGACTTCTGGTAGGGTGGAAGGAGGAGAAACTGTGATATGCGCAGACGAGACTCGAGCTGGTTCGGCGATATGGACGGCAGGTCGGGGAAGGTGTCTAGCAAACTCGCCGATTTCGTCTGCGACTTTTGCGCAAAGCGCCAGAATCGATATGTGGTGGCATAACCAATGAAAGAGTATGACGATCCTTGTGATGCGGCGGCAGGCTCGACTTTCTCAAATGTGAAATAGACTCGCCACCTGTCCAGACTCCAGTCGACCTCGTCCAAATTGAGCAGAGATCCGGCTTCGATGTAGAAAAGAACCAAAATTTGGATGTTGTTGACGAGCTGATTGACCTGGGCATCTAGCAGACTCCCAGCCCAAATTTCGAAGTTCCTGCCCTTCTTTGAGTATTTGTGGACTAGCTCTCCAGGGGGTGTCCACGATTTTGCCCGAGCATCATTCAGTATCCTCTCGCCAAAGTGTTGCTGGAATGCGCTCGCCGGGAGGAATTGCTTCAAGGTCTTGTTCAGATCCAGCGCCTGGGTCGCTTTGACAGCCGGAAACTTCTTGTCGTAGGAGATGTCGACGTGCGGAGAGCCATCATGCGCAGCAAACGATATGGTGATGTCCAGGCCCTTGTACCCAAATATCTGTTCTGCTTCACCAAAGATTGGATAGGTGAAGGTCGGAGAGAAGTCTTCGATCGTCCGAAGCCGGTCCTGGTTGTGGTCCGGCCGAACAAGTGAGAGTTTCACTGCGTCATTTGCCGAAACCGACCCTGAGAAAGTCGAGAGTTAGTTTCCACACACACAAAATCAAAGTGGTCAACGGTTCCAATGGGTTGAGTGAAAGGATTCACATACATTCTTCCTCGGCTAAAGCCATCGCCTTTTGGTGTTACGGGAACACACCTGGGAACACGGTCCTTGACCCTTCCTTGGTAACTATAAGTCGGCACGATGGTTGATATTTGGGATCGTACTTCTTTTCTCTACTACAGAGCAAGGCGATTTTCGGTCATACGCTCACACGCCCTAACTGCGGGAGCACGCCGGCGTCATTTTAAACACGCGACGCGCCTCGCGCGTTGACTCTGGTGGCCCCACTGAATTAATAGTAGTTCACCTAGCACCAACTCGCGGCTTATAAATTCACTTTCACAACATCACATTGAACTGCCCAATCGTTTCAACCTGACCTGACATCATGGCATTGTACCGTGTCATCTCTTTAGGAAGGTCTGAGGATGCGCCTATCCTATTTTTACTTTCTCGTCGAGCTCGTCGACAGCAGTGAGATACGGAGTCCCGCATGTTCAGACAGCTTGGGAGACATAAATTACGGCATTGACCTACGGTAAGGTTGCTAGACTTATAGCACTGCTAAGTCATGCAGATTGGCTGGTCCCTGAATTGCTCGCGTCGAGGATGACATGGCATTACAAGCGGGAAACGCTTGCCTCAACAGTAAATGGACATCCCAAAAACCTGGCCTTGGTGACTTTGAACAACAGAAGCGGCCGTTGCGTCAACGAGCAAGAGGTTCGAGGCTACAACGCCGACTGCTACGCTCAATTGATGACACAGTCATGCCTCATGCCGCATACCTCTACATGTACCCCACAGCCTATTCGCAAGTCCTGTCAAACTTGTTCAAAGCCGAGATGTCCTTTCGACGCGTTCCTGCGGTATTCAAAGGGCTTAGGTTTCTAACGCGATGTAAAGAACGATTAGTAGCGCAGACCCAAGCCGGCAATCCATGCCCACGACCAGTGCGTCCGTCTCATCGTCCGCACCAACTCATTCATCCCAAAACCATGGATTTGTGCAAGGCTTCGTCATGACAAAGGAGCAGTTCATGTGCCCTAGCATTGTCTTGAATCGCTTCAGAGATTCAAGCGTTTCGATATTGTACTCTTTGGTAGGCTGCGCATCATCACCGACACTAGCTAGTTCCGTGGTTTGCAACGCAAGGCTGAGCCACGTCCCCATGTTCGCTAATGCTACAGGTGAAAAGTTTCTCTCGTCGAATAAATACATCTTTGAAATGATTGCTCGCGCATCTGACGGAATGTCCTTTTGATCCAAGGCGATGTCGCTCGGCGCTGCAGAGTTCGGGCTCCAAATGCAGGCAACACGAATTAATTTCCGCGCAGCAGGTGGGGGAACCTCACTGGCAGAAAGTTCTACAAACTCAAGCAAGATTAGCTATGAATAGTATGTGGAAAAGGCCCATTCACGCGCAGGGCCGAGCAGGCCGAGCCAAGCTAGTGCCAGCGTGCAACTAGTTCCAGGCGGACTCTATCTTGGCAGCACCAGTCTTGGCAGCCTCGTCTTCTACTCAAACATGGTGAATGTATTGTTGAGTTTCTTTCCTCTCTTTGAACGTCTTCCTTTTGTATGACATAGCTCCATCAGCAGGAGCTCGACGCAGGCCTCGCAAGCCCACTAATGACAACACTACATTGATTCTAGCGACAAGCACACTTCGGGGGTTTTATCCAGCGGGACAGATAGCAATTTCCGAAACATAGCCAGACACTTCTTACTTCATACTGGATCACCGTCGGTCGGCACTCGGGCTGCTCTGAGATAATATGGAGGCAGGAGCAAAACCCAGGCTGACTGACGATAGCCATGACCCAAAAGAGCCACCCCTTTTGAACTCGTCGTCTTCACAAGGTCCTGCAAGGAATCCGAGCCCGAAGCGCAAGCCAGTGCCAGTGCCAGTCAGAGACGAATATGAGCTAGTACCGTCGTCTGAGCAGGGTGACGTCAAGAAAAACAGCAATGTCACGGTCCAGCATCTGCCATCAGACCGGCTTAATGGGTGGCTCTGGGAAGCACTAAGCTTCACCGTGGCATTGGCGTGTATTGCAGCAGTTGTTGGCATGTTACTTGCCATTGATGACAAACCTCTGCCAGAATGGCCATCCGGGATCTCTGTGAATGCGATTCTGTCAGTCTTAGTCACCGTCATGAAAGGGGCACTCGGAACCTGCATCGCCGAAGGCCTCTCACAGCTCAAGTGGTCATGGTTCAAACGTGAACGAAAGCTCATTGACCTAGTGACCATCGACGGAGCTAGCCGAGGTGTCGTGGGTGCTGTCCGGCTTCTCTCAACTTTGCGAGCGTGGTTCCTCGCTTACGTCGGCGCTTTTGTCTTTCTGGCCATGTTTCTGCTTGGTCCGACAGTCCAGCAGATGGTCCAGGTCAAAGTCCGGCAGGTCGAGCTCGACACGGACGCGTCTATGCCCATTTGTAACAATTCGTTTTACCACACTTACAGCGCGACTGCACCTTACTACCGACTTGATCTGCCGATGATAGGCGCCATCAACAACGGCTTCATGCAGACATCGAACCAGTCTTCTCTGAGGCCGAATTGTCCAAGCGGAAGCTGTGAATTCCCAAGATATCAGTCTGTCGGCATTTGCCACGAATGCACCGACTATTCCGACCAGATCACGTATCTTGACATGAGTTCGAATGCGACAGGTCCAGAGTGCATCTGGACCGATTGTGGATTCGAGTGGTCCGCAGGCCGGCTGAATCTAAGAGAATACAGAAGTGTCATGAATACGACCACAAACTATAGTATGCCGGGCGATGCCGCGCTCGATGACACGGAGAAGACGACATTCAGCACATTTCGTGCGCTGATGAGTCGCAAATGGCTAAAGGAGGTAGCAGGCTTGGACTTGCCTCCTGTCGCGGTCCAATGCGATCTGCGATTCTGCGTCAAGACGTATGAAGCGTCTGTCGACGTTGGTGCCCTCAGCGAGACTGTCGTGGCAACGTCTTGGAAGGATGCTTACTATGAATTTGCTGACTCCGTCCAGCCTGGAAACGATCTTCTCCTTCCCGCAAAGCCCTGCTACATCGACAATTCCGAAGTGGCCGAACCATGGGATAACGAGACCCTCCACCAATGCACGTATCGTATCGATAGTAGATCTGCCATCTGCGCACAAGCGACACTCGATGAGTTGACCCAGGGAGACGCCTATCAGTCCTCGGATTTGCAGCTGCATTGGTCCAACGATATCATGCAAGCCATCTACGGCCTCTTCAGTGGTTTGGACGGTCGAGACGGTACGGAACCAGGGAGCTTCGAGGGCGTTGACTTGGCCTTCAAAGCCCTTGCCGACAGCATGACTGACCAGGCGCGGAGCTCGGCCGCGAACTGTGGAGGAGAAACGGCTCGCGGCGTGCAATACACCGACGAGCTGTATAATCACGTCCGGTGGCTATGGCTGTTGCCCACGGTTGTGGTATTGGTTCTTTGCTTGCTGTTCTTCCTCGCGACCATTGTGCAGACGTGGAGAGAAGATCTTTGGAAATCCTCACCCTTGGCTTTCATTGTTTCCCGCCCAACCCATGACGACAAGGAGGTGACTATGGAAGACATCATCAAGTCTCAAGGTCTCCCGCCAAACCCGAAATTGAGCGCGATAGAGAAGGCCTCGAAAGACACCGACGTCTGTTTTGAAAGCCGACTGCCCGTCACCTCTCGTGTTGCCCCATTGTCATTATAGATATTTTAGATCCCCAATAGATAGCGTAGATAACTCTGTAAAGTAGCTTGATCGATAATCAAGAGACCACCGAAATTCGTTGCACATTGGAAAACCTCACAAAAGGCGAGGTCACTCTCCATCGGGTACTACAGGGCGGCATTCACACACAAATGTTTAGAACTCAAACCTACCGAAGCAGCTTTTGTAGAAAAAATTCTGGGTAGACATCCCCAACAACTGAAGTGAAACGAGCTAAACTAATTCGTCATTTGTCCAAAAGTCATTCGTAGCTCGAAGTGATATTTGCAATCTATTTGCCAGGATGTTCAGAATATATACATGGTCTATCTCTGCAGGGGATCCATGACCTGCGTCCGCGTCCTACGATCGATGAGCACCCATTTCTCATTTTCTGTGTACCCTTCCAACCCCGTTTCCGAGTCCCAGGCCTCTCTGATCCGCCGACTTGTCTCCCGTGCTGCTTTAACACAATCATTTACAGCAACACCACCTTGCCACCATGTTCCGACAACCTTCAGCCTTCCGTGAAAGCTTGCAATGAGGTCCTTGTGTATCCTAGCCATATCATCCCTGTACCCGACCTGATACTGAGGTATACACTGTCTCCGCAATTTCGCCTTAGCCACTAATGGCTCCTCCAAGACTCCGAGATGTCGCGCAATGACACTTTTAGCCATTCTGATGGCGTCCTCCTCACTAGGTAGATCACTTTCCGCCCAGCCATCCCACCAGTGCCCACCGAGCATGACGGCGAGTTTTGTCCCACTTGCTGTATCCTGTCCGATTTGGACTTTCTTCATGACAGTGCCGTCAGGAAGCGCAGCACCCGATTGCTCATCCACCGAGTCGATGTCAAGCTTTTGCACTTCGCGGACCCATTTATCGATTTCGCCTGGAGATAATGATGGAGGTTGTTTTTGGCCAAGGTCTTGGCTTCTCTTTTGTGCTTCTTCGCTAGGCATGAGAGCGGCTCCAATAGCGGCTTTGCCACGTGGGCCTGCTGTTTCAGAGCCAAAGACGACCCCAAGCGCGCGTTCGGGATTTTGCTCTATAGGGATGGAACGGGGAATGAGGTAGCCGAAGCCGTGAGGAATCGGCAGTGATTGTGATTCGTAGTAGAGATTGACGACCATAACATTGACACCTTTGGGAGACCCGCGGGATAGTGACTGGAGCAGAGCAGTTTGACTTTTTGGCGTGACAACGGCATCCTCATCCTCTGGTCGTCCTTGGAGCAGGTTTCGCAGGTCTAGGGGAGACAACGAACAGACGGTGTAGTCAAAGTCTTGCCCTAGGTCACGTCCAGCACTTTGGATGGAGAATTTGCGATTTGTTGGGTCAAAAAGGAGCTTGTCTAGGCGAGTGTTCTTTTCAATGGTCACATTTGGATCCTGGCAGAGAGCTCCGAGAAGAGCGTCAGTAAGCTGACCGATGCCTTTAACGAAGCTGTAGACACTCGTCTGTTTCATTTTCCCCAGCGAAAAATTCAGTGAGTCTCGATCGCCAGTATCATCGATCTGGAAGCGGTTCAGGAAACGGACTTGGTCGAAAGACTGCAGAGCGTGGCCTCTGAAGTAGAGTTCAGCTATCTCGGCGAGGATGCCGTTGCCATCTCTATCACGGTTCTCGTAGTACCAGAGTTTGGGCATGAGGGTTCGAGCACTTAGTTTGTAGATGTCGCCAGCATAAATTCCGTGAAACAGCGCGGAGAGCAGATGGTCTGCAATAGCATGACCAAACCTTCGAGACATAAATTCACCGACGGACTCATCTCTGACGGACAGTGGACGACACGCAACTGTTGGTTCGGCAAGGATGGAGCCCGGAACTCCGCCGAATATTGGCTCGGTGAAAACTGTGTGTAAAGTACTGATTAGATTGGAGATGGCACCACTGCCGGGCCGGGGACCAGGCATGCGGACGAGATGATCGGGGTAGTAGATGTAACGATCGGTAGCGGCAGGATGACCGTACATGATGCCTCGAATGTCATCGCTCAGGGGCGGCAGTCGATTTATCTACCAACAGAATATCAGCCGAACGTGTTGACAACAATCTCAGAGCCTTTCCTACCAGTTGCAAAGTAGCTAGTCCACTGCCCCTTGGGTCAGGGCGGAGAGTCCTGGGGCCCCATTCGAAGAGGACAGATCCATCATTGACTTCGACCTGCTCTGAACTGATCCACCCTCCCAGCTCTTGCTCTTTCTCAACGATAGTGATCTTTGCGTTCGGGATTTCTTTGCTCAAATTAAACGCCGTCGCGAGGCCAGAGATGCCCCCTCCAAGGACCGCAATTTTCCGCGCCTGTAGATTAGGACTAGAGTTGGGCGAGTAGGAACCGAGCAGGGTTTCTGGAGGCAGGTACGAAGGAAGCTGCAACTGTCGCACACCTCCGGCCGAGAACGCCCTCACCGGGCTGGTTCGCCATGGGGATTGCACAAGCTTCACCGGGATGAGAGAGCTTCCATATCGAGACCGGCATGCAAAGTGCATCTCCAAGGGAGCACCTGCAGAGACATGGATGCAGGGAGAGAACTGTTGTGGTCCATTTTTCAAGCACGCTGGTCATCTCAATTTCGCGTTGTCGATGACGCAAATTAGTGCTAGTTTGGTAAATTATTACCTAGGTACGGAGTAACTACTTTGTACGCATAATTAACTCTTTCCCTATTCGGCGATTCCATTTGACCCGGAGTTGGATGCAACTGCTGCCTGAGGAGAGGAACAAGACGGGCACATTCTGTCAAAGGAAGGCAGCGTAGGTCGTCGACCATAACTAAGGTCATGTAGTATTCATATCGTACAATTATCCAATCCTGAACATCATCCATACTCATGGCGTCAAACTTCATACACGAATCATACTTCCTCTCTCAATGACCAAAGAGAGACAGTCTATTTCCTGCCCAGAAACCTCTGCCACATAGGCGATTGAGGGCTGTCCATCTCGAAATGAGAAGCCGGTGTTAAAATAGTTGGCTTCGGTCGCGACGGTCGAGCGTCCTTATCCCCCTTCCTGCTTGCCTGTGCATCCCTTTTCTGCTTTCCCTTGTCCGAGTCTTCGCTTGATCGTAGGACTTGCTGGTCGATGGACTGAAACCCCTTTTCGACATCTCCGCGTCTGTGGTCTGACAGGCCCGAGCTTTTATCCCTGTTCATGAATGTGTGCGACTGCTTGTTTGGCCCAGGTGACTTTGGCACGCCGAAAGACATTTTCGCGGGCGTCCGAGGTGTCATAGCTCGGACGACTTTGGTTGTGGTCCGTCGGATCGACTGTCGAATCTGCCATTGACGCTTCTTTGCAAGGTAGAAAAGCACCGCCAGGGTGACTGGAATTGCTTTCGTTAGTATCGAGGCTAGAAAACCCACAGTCCATGTAGGGAAAAAGCTTACCACCTCCAATAACGACAAATGCAACGACGACAGCTATGGCAATGATTGCACCCTTGCTGAGATTCGCCGAGCTGTTCGAGCTACCATCGGCGCCGTCGCCGGAATCACTCAGATTGCTGTTTTGGAAGCCCGATGCATCGCCGCCATCGCCGGATTGAGCCCGTACCGTCAATGTGTAGAACAGTAATGCCGACCAGAAGTCCAGCTGTAGTGTTTGTCGTCGTTGTCCCATACTCGCGGGAGCGGTTGGGATCCGCTGCTTGTTTAGGGACGAGTCGAAGTTGCTTGTATGAGAGCTCAAGCAGTGTAGCTCAACAATGTGAATCACTAATAAAGGCACTTGCGATTCACGTGTAGCGAAGTAAGTGACAGGTTGTTGTTCACGCTTCTCACAGTCACGCAAGGCTCATGCACAAGCACGATCTCAGCAACGTCTGAGGCACGGCAGTCACAGCAGTCACAAATTGTAAGAAAGCCCAAGTGCCACCAAGTCTCGACTCACCAGGACTCACTCTTGTTACATACTGTAATAATTCCATCACTTGCATCAGCACGCGCTTCCAACCAGGCAGTACAGTCCACACCTGCCAACCAAGTCAAATTGCATGGCCACTCATTCCCAAGCTGCTGAAACGAGCCAACGCTGCTTGGCCGAATGACTTCGCTTCAAGCCTACTTGGACGATCACAGAGCATTGTGAAACAGTTGCGATGCGCTGTAGCCGCTGTTAAACCTTGTGGAGAGAATGTCAAGGCGTTGCCAAAGGAAAAGGAAGCACTTGAGCCTTCGGCGCCTATTTTCGACCCTTTTGTTGTGGGTCTGGCCAATGAGAGTGCTTTAATGCTTGATATTGGGAGTGATCGATGTGGCCGTGTGTGCTGAGCACTCGAATCACTCCGGGCATCTGCATTCGAACACCCGGTCTACTGCTTCCCTCGTGTCCGATTCGGAAAACTCTCTTACTGCGTATGGCATGCATTTTTGTGCTTCGCATGTTGTCAGCATACTTCGACATTCACGTGACCTAGTGATATCTATTTGGTACAAGAGACTACCCAACAATTCTTATAGCCTTATAGCAATATAGCAACGTCTCTTTACAAGAAATACACGTTGCTAGGAAGTCGGAACTATGCTGTGCATTCCAAAAGACGTCTTAAATTTGTACTCGCCGAATTCCTTCCGCAACAGTTCATCTAGGCAGAATTGTTCCCATGCTTACTCCGCAAGATGGTTTTCAACATGCTCGCCACCTCCTTCTTCCTTCGCGCCTTAGCCTGCCATTTCTCACGATCTTCTACTGATACAACCATATGTTCACTCCTCGCCGGTGTGGCTCGTTCGCTTTCGCCGGCTCTCGACCCAGGGGTATGGTAGATGCTGCTTGCTCCGCTCGCTGGGGTAGCCGGCGTTCTGCGTGACACGCGTCGTTCTGGTGTAGCTGGTTGCGCACTATCCATTCTCGGTAGGCTCAATTTCCGCATTTGTGCTTCCAAGACATCAACATCAGCACTTCTTTTTTCGGCCATTGATGTCATTTTTCCGACCGTGTTCATGACTGCCTCAACTGACGGTCTCTTCTGACCACCTGATGCGAAGCCAAACATGCCCTGCTTCTCTGATGGCGCTTTCGATGGAGCTAGATCTGCTAGCTTCGCCCTCAAAACAACAAGATCGTCTTCCACTTGTGACAAGGTGGTCAAGACTGTCGCCGATGACTTTCTGAGGTCCTGTTGAATCGAAGCTTGTTCGGCTGTTAGTGGCCCATGTTGGTTATCTCCTGGTTTTGCTCGTGCTTGGGTAGATCGTCGCAATGTGATTATCCGGCCTCGCAGGTCAGTCACGTCTTTCGTCAAGAGATTCTGACAGTCTTGCAATCTCAACATGACATCCTTGATCTCGAGGCTGTTAATCTCCCGCTCCAACGTGTGGATCCCTGCGGGGAGACTGTCAATGTCGCCCAGAAAATGCTCATCGTTAATTGCATCAATTGGTGTATCTGAGCTCAGGACAGCAGGCCATTCCTGCCTTGGCTTCTGCCCGAATTGAAACATCATGTACGCACTTAGTGACTTGGCATTGATACCGAGTGTGACCACCATTGAATTAATGTCCTGATACAACTTCTCGATCTGAGAGGGAATATCGTTCGGCCCCTTGTCCAAGTCACGCAAGGTCTTACCCGGCTGAATTGTTATGAAGGGATCAAGGTTTTCGCTTGGTTCTGTTGGTTTGGCAAGCTCTTCCTGCAAGATTGCATCTTCATCATCGATAAGTGGTTGAGTCTCCGCCGCTTCAGCCTCTTCTCGTGATCGTCTTGCTGCCTCGTTTCGTGCCTTCTCTGTCGCAATTTGCTCCTCTCTTGCTTTAGCAGTTTGAAGGGCAAAAGGTGAGTGTTGATACTGCTCTTTTCGCTGTTGAATAATAGATCGTGGGTGTGCCGGTGCACTGAACGAACGCTCTGGTGACTTTGAAAGCATATCACGCCGAGTCGGCTTCCTCAGAGGACTTGGTGAACGAGGGCTTTCCTGTGGCTTAGGCTGCGGAGGTGGAAAGACAGGTCCCGCCTTTCCTATTTCACCAAATAAGGATCGGCTTGGTTTTGATTGTTCAGGCTTGGAGATCTTTGTGAAAGTGCCGCCAGTCGGAGAAGTGACAGGGCTCTGATTGGAGACACGACCAAATGAGCTCTCGGGAGAAGTTTCCACGTGTTCAGTCTGTGCTCCTTGGTCCGAGGCCTTCTCATCTGACGGGCTTACGTCGCTTGCAACGTCCTCTGCACTTTCGTCGTCGAAGTCTGACGACAAAACGTCTGATGGGACCTCTGACCCTTGTGTTTTCAAACTTTGCGAGGCAGTCTTGTTGGCTGGTAAGAAATCAGGTGGTAATGGGGCATCCTCCGGTTCCCGAGACGTTTTGGAGTTGATCGACGACGCAGAAGTGTCGCCTGCTTGATATCCTGGCTTGCTGAATGGGTCGGGTGGCAATGGAGCTTCGGGCATTCGTTCTGGCTGTTCGTCCGCTTCTGCAGTGTCTTGCTCCTGATCTTCGTCGCTCAGTGATTGTACTCTATGAGAATCACTGAGCTGACTAGAATCTTCCATGAATCCGAAGGTCTTGCTTGGTTCACTCTTCGAAACAAGAGCAGGAGTTTCTTCAGACACCGACTTGGTGCTAAACATCGATCCCGAAGGGGCAGGTGTATCTTTCGGGGTGGTCGATGCAAAACTGTCAAAATTGAGCAGGCTACCCGACGATTGCTGTGGTTGAGTTTGAGGCGTAGTAGTGGCTTGCCGACCAAATACAGATTGAACATGAGGTGTTACGGTCGCCTTTGGCTGTGTTACAGTTGCAGGTGGCGTTTCCTGAGGCATCTTGGAGTTCTCAACCTCCGTGGCACTGCCATCGTCGTCTTCCATCTCCTCCTCTTTTGATGGACTTTGCACAGGTTTTGATGCAGCGCTGTCCAACATGCCACCGACACCGGCAAAGCGAAATCCTGCATTGGTATCGTCTTCCTCATCATGATTCGTTGTTTCATCTTTCTGAAAAGTAGATTCAAGTCTGAAGCCTTGACTTCCAGATTGGCCGAACAGGGTTGGCTTTGAGGCATCACTTCCAAATGGCGCCGCTGGTTTCCCAAACGCAGAGGGACCAGTTGCTTGACCGAATGGACTTTGTGAATTTGTCGCAGCCGTGGCAAATGGGCTAGATTTTTGAGTATTGCCGAAAGCTCCAGCATCACCAAACTTGCCAAAGGGACCTTCGCTACCTCTATCTTTGTTTACCGATGCGAAACCGCTGGTCTGGCCGGCAAACGAGCCAAATCCACTTGTTGTTTTGGTACCAGCACTGGCAAATGGACTACTGTGTCCAGATTGCGAGCCGAATCCAGAGGGACCAAATGCTGGCCCAGGCTTCTGAGCGAAACCGGACTGACCAAATGATGGACCAGCAAGGGACGATGGAGAAACGGTCTGGCCAAATGAAGGCTTTCCCAAAGACCCCAGGGCGGGGGTACTGCCAAATGTCGGGGCACCGCCAAAAGGGCTGCTTTGCTGTTGTTGCGAGCCACGTTCAAAGCCAGTGCTTGTCCACGACGGTTTACCATCACCTCCAATGGGTGTGGTCTTACTGAATCCGCTTCCTGCGCCAAACGCTGAGTGGCTAGTAGGGTGCTCAGTGATCTCGTTGGATGGGTATCTGAATGCAGAGGCCGAAGGACCGGAGAGCGTAGGTTCCCCCATTGGCTTCGAGGGTTCTAGAGCCGTAGGTGAACTTAGGGTAGACTCCATGTCTTGTGCGTGCACTCCTGCGAGAGATGCACGTAATTTGGATATTTCTTCGAAGCCAGAATACGGCTGTTTTGCTTTGACTGCATCATCGTAGACGACAGACCACACGCTCAACAAGCCATCATTGTTTAGGGCGACCAGTTGCGGGAGTGGCACAGTTGAGTTTTCGATTTCAGGCTCATCAGGTAGTGGTGAAAGAATAGGATCAGTGTCTGACAGGTCAATTGCAAGGCCAATGGCTGTCGTGTCGGTGGAGCCATCCTCACCTACGGGAGTGGCCGCCCATCTAGAGTCTTCTTGCGGCGTTGTCAGGGTATACGCGCCTCCCTCAGTAATCTCGTTGCTTAATGGTTCCGAGGCTTTGGACACCAACTTAATGTCTGGGCTGACACTCGTGGCTATTATGAGCAGCTCATCGAGATGTGGTGCATAATTCCGTAAGCGCGACACGTGGAAGTGAGCGGGGGCACGTGGAACCGTTGGGTAGACTAGATCCATGGAAAATTTGTGGAAGACAAATTTCGATCTGGGGTTGTTGGTCTTGACAATGTAGTATTCTGACACCAGAGAGGTGATATCTTCTGACGTTGAGGAAGGGGTGTAGACGAAGAGGAAAACGTTGTTTTCGATCCAGGAGATTTGGGCTAGATGGCAGTTCTGCGGTACCGAAGATGGTTTCCCAACGGTCGCAACGACTGAGCCGTCAGGTTTGAGCTGGGCAGCCGTGCCATCTGCTTTGCCAATAATTAGTTGCTTGCCTTTGTTGCTCCAGGTTATACAAGTGACATTGTCGGCCAACACAGGAGTGTTTGCTCCCGAAGGTGGCTGCGCCTGGGCGAGGTCGACCAGAAGCAGTTGACCATTGGTGTTCAGGAGAGCAAAGTACTGTGCTTGGGCAGGAGAGGGGTTGGGTACGATCATTCGTATTGGCGCATTTGAAGGCCATCTCAGGGCAATATCTGAAAGGTGGGCAGCCAGATCAGAGGTCCGATACACTAGGATTCCGGACGAGTTCTGTTCGGCAACCACCAAACAACTTTCGTCTGAAGCAAAGACGACATGCGCAAGTCTCGTATGTGGGATGGTATGTAGCGGTTCGCAGTAGCGTATCTCGTCTGCCGAGGCCTCATAGATACGGGAGCGGGCGTTCTGCGTTTTTCCAATGACCAGCACATCAGGACCAGCAGCTGCGTAAAGGCCGTTCGCCGACGCTAGACTGAGCAGTGAAGCATAGGGAGGAGGGAGGGCATCCTGCGGCCAAGCAGTCTTCAGCACCTTTGCTTTCTTGTCGCCATGCAGCGTCTTGAAGCCCAGGCTCTGTGTCTGGATCTCCTGTATCTCGTCTCCCTCTTCGATAGCAGCGCCTCCCGAGCGCGGGTCAGAGTCGAGCCCAGACGACATCCGGTCCATGCTGAAAGCCATCCTCAGGCGAGGTATTTCTGCAGACAAAGATCGTCTCCTAGGAAAGATCGGTGAGGTCGGAGAAGTGGTCGAAAATTCAGGTCGGGCATGAGGCGGATGGATTGGTCTGGGGGCAGTAACAAAAGCTGCAAAAGAGTGACGGGAGAGGGTGTTAGACCTCTGCAACAATCCAGATCGCCTTGGGTCGGCAATTTTGAGAGACGTTCATCAGAGGCGTGTAATTTCACTTTTCAATGCAAACGGGTAGGCTGCCGACCAGCCACAGCCTGAGCATATGAAGTTGGTGGTGATCCACCTCCGCGTGCACCGGGCAGGCACCTCGAGAAACTTTCCGATCGTCACTTCCTGATATGTATACGCGACGTGTCTGACCACGTGACCAGGCGACGCAAGTACAAGGTAGGCAGGTAGGCAGGACTGCCACATCATCAGCGAAATGCCCTTCTCCGGCTCATCAGCAGTAAATCAGGCACTGACGAAGGCCATTCCTTTGAACACTTTTGGTTCGCAACCTCATTTATAGCCTCCGCACACGACGACGCATTTGAGGAGCCTCACTTCTGTTAAATCCACCTGGAATTTAGCCAGTGGTTCACAGCTAGCCGTCCATTGTCAAAGATCAACGATCAAGGGTCAAGATGCCCGGCTTCGACTTCAGCAACTACAATCGCAATGCGGCTCTCCACGCCCGCGGAGTGCCTCTCCCCAAAGCCACAAGCACAGGCACGACGATTGTGGGCTGTATATACAACAATGGTGTCGTGATCGCTGCCGACACCAGAGCAACGTCAGGACCGATAGTAGCAGATAAGGTATGCTCCCAGCACTGCTCACTGGCCATCAATGCCGGGACGAGGTGGCAATGCTGATTGATCATCATCTCATAGAACTGTGAAAAACTACATTACATCTCCCCTTCGATCTGGTGCGCCGGAGCAGGCACGGCTGCAGACACCGAATTCACCACCGCTCTGATCTCCTCTAACCTCGAACTACACTCTCTATCGACTGGCCGCAACCCCCGCGTCGTGACCGTCATGACGATGCTAAAACAGCATCTGTTTCGCTACCAGGGCCACATAGGCGCCTATCTCGTCGTCGCTGGCGTAGATCCCACTGGCGTCGGCCTCTTTACCGTCCACGCCCACGGCTCAACTGACAAGTTGCCCTACGTGACCATGGGCTCCGGATCGCTTGCCGCAATGGCCGTTTTCGAGACATGCTGGAAGAGAGACTGCACGCGAGAAGAGGCGATCAAGTTCTGCAGCGACGCAATATTAGCTGGTATCTTCAATGATCTCGGTTCCGGGAGTAATGTCGACGTCTGTGTGATTGAGAAAGACAAACCAACGCAACTGTTGCGAAACTACATCAAGCCGAACGAAAGAGTGAAAAAGGAGCGCAATTACAAGTTCGCGAAAGGCACTACCGCCGTACTTGACCAAAAGATCATCACCAAGGAGGAGATCGGACGGTATGTGACGATACACGAAATCCCCGGCAGCGACAGCGATTCAGGGAGTATGGTAGTGGTCGAAAAGATGGACGTAGACGATCAACCGTGAGGGAACAGGGGGTAACACTCGCAGCATCAGTGAATCAGAACATCATCTGTCGCTAAGAAGCAGAATCGCATAACCACACACTGGGCGTGTCCGGTGTTCCGGCAGTCTTTGTGTTTGAAGGCTTCCAGAAAAGAACTACAGGTCACCTACAGGTCTCCGGAACTCAGGCAAGGGCGATAGAATGTAGCACCAGCAAAACATGCAGGCTGGCGTTTGGAATTCCGTGCTCTCGGCACAGAGCATTGTCTGAGTATCTACCTCATTTCGACGACCTTTTCTCCGGTCATCGGTAGCGCTAAATATGCAATACCTCCATGTCCTTTGCCTATTCGAATTCCTCAGTAGATCTCCAACAAAGTGCCCTCACGTGTCCACGCAGAAGAAGAATGTTTCTTCGATGCGCCGCTCAGCCTCGAAGCAGGCATCTTGCAGCGTCAAGCCATTAATTACACAGCCTTGAGCCTAATCTTCGCCTATCTTGAAAAACAGTGTAGTTGTCCGTGCTTTCGCCAGAATGCAGTTCTAGTTTTTGCGTGAGACCCTTCAGATCATGCTGTTCGGTCTGTTTTTGTGTGCTTGCCAAGGTCTCCCCTTTTCCGCCAGAGTGTAGACGCGTGTCCCTCTGAGGAGCATTTACCCTCTCGTATACTCGGGTCGTCATCAAACGGCAGAAATTCAGAGCTCTTCGTAGCCTCTGCAATTCCACGAGTTGATGAGTCCGACCATGAAGGACGAGAAGCGGCAGAAGTCTGGTCATTCTGCGGCACTCCTTCGTGTTCGGATGCAGTGTGGCTTGAGTTCTTGTGGGAGACATCAGCCATGCCACACCATCGCTGCGTCTCGCAGATCTGAGCTTCTGAAGAGTTCATATTCGACCTCCTCAAGATCGCCACTTTGTTCGTTTCTGCGTCGAAGAGTTTCTGAAAGTGCTCGCGTATGGCGGATTGCTCGGAGATTTGTTTGTTGTGGAACTGCCACGTGCCAGCGGCATTCAACAGCCTACGCCCGGCCTCCCAGCCTGCGTATTCGGCAATCAAGGAGTAGACTTCTTTCACCCCGGTGTAGCTATGATTCTCGAGCCTCACCACCCCAGCATACCACAGAGCTCCAAGCATCTCTGGCGTAACGGGCGCTCTGTGCATATGCAGGTACATGCATAACCAATGAGTATATCTGAATGCATTTCGGTCTGATAACTGCTTGGTTGTCGCGCTTTCCCACGCCAGATGGTTAATCATCTCAATGATCCTGGGGTAAGAGAAATTGCCCAAGGCTTGCTGGTTGCACTTGTCGTCTTCGCTCGCAGACCACTTGGTGCCATCCCAGTGCATTCGATTCGCGGCGTGCCTGAGCGCGAACTTGAGTTCCTGGTTATGAGATAGCAGACGAAGCACTATGTTCAGGCTCCCTTTCACGTCCCGAATGATGCCGCGAGTAGCATCTTCAAATGAGCCTATGTCGTTATTGACAGATTCAGACAAGCTGCTTAACAAGGTCGGAAAATGGTGTTGCACAGATCGGTAGAAGCTCTTATTGCCTAAGTCGGAGATTTGGAAATCTTTCAGCTGCTCAAGCTGCCTTTGAAGTCCCCAATATGAACCTTTGATATTCAGATACCCCCCAGTGTATAGCGTCAAACGGCTTAGTAGCTTGTTCATAGCAGGTAGAGGTGAGTCATGAAGAATTCTGAGGATGTTGGCAAGAACGTCTTCTCGAGAGGTGTTGGCTTCCCAAAAGCACTTCCCTAAAAGTCTTCGAATATGTGGAGCATATTTGTTTACGGGAAAGGAAGAGTGATTGCGTACTGACAAAGCCATCGCGACCCACAAGCCAAGAATAACTCTCTGCCGCTGGTCTCCATTCTCGGGAGCTTCACGGACAAATCTCTCGAACATGTTGAGGCGAAAGGAGACTTTCGCATCTGGCATGGACCCTAATGCAGCAAGGACAGCATACCACCGCTCAAGAACTGACGGCTCTCGATAAATCTTCTGTGTCTGTTCTGTTTGTTGAGTAAGCAAGCCTGGCACCGTTCGTCCTCCGTCCGGTTGGGGTTGACAACTGGTTTCCGCCACAAGTAAGTCGCAGATTACTGAAGATGATGTTACTTCCGGCCGAGTTGATGAAAGTACTTTGCTGGTCGGATGCGATTGGCTGAGGAGGCGGGAAGTGACCTGAAACAGGACCGTATTAGTCCAACTGGATGGTTTTCTCAACACAAAATTGATGAGTCCGTGGAGCCTAGGAATCGTCGACCGCCGAATCATATGTAATGAGTCACAGATAACTTCAAGCAGGCAGGGTGCACCCGGCTCCTTCTGGAGGTATTTATGAAGTCTCCACAAGAGATCTGGAGTCGAGACTTGAAATTGGTGTTGCCTTATAGCAGGAAGCCATTTCGCGTCAACAAACGATCTTTCTAGATCCTCAAGACCGAGCACGTTGGACTCGTTCAACCCATCCAACAAGGCATTGGCGTAGGATGGGTAATCAAAAGGTTCCCCAATATCCATCGCACCGAGGTCTAATGCCGATATCAGGATATCTTCCAAGTCCGGCACATTCAGCAAACCCAATCGGGCAGCATTGATTGTCGTATTCAATTTTAGCAGCTTTCTGAATGTCTCGGGGTGCCTTTGGCTTGACTTGAACAGATATGCATGGTTGCCTGATCCACATGGATTCGTCTTGGGTTCAAGGAGGAACCGGTTGATCTCTTCGGCTCCCCAGTCGTGTGTAAGCATTGATACCAGAGCCTCTTGTGCAAGTTCGGGCTTTTGTACAAGGTCAATCGACAACTCGTCAATCAGGTTTTGGAGTGCTTCACAGGTTCGGACATTTTGCAGACGCTTTCGATATTGATTTTCGGCAGCTTCCGGCTGTTTGTTTAGGATTGTGAGCCTTGGATCGTCCACAGTATCGATTTGAACGGGTAGCGGAGGGGGTGGAGAGGGCGGAGGGGGTGCTCCGAACGGCAAGCCAAAGGGCCAGTTCCACGATGATCGAGCAGCACATTCAGGCTGCCGCGCCGGATCCTTCCACCACCCTGCCTGTGGCTGCGATGCTGACAGACCAACTAGATCGATATTCGAGCCCCCGGAAGAAGTATGTGCAAGATTGGTGGCCCTTCTCTTAGCAGCTCGCCTTCGTGCCTCGAGGGGCCCAGGAACATGACTACCATGTCTTCGGCTAGTGCGCGTGAAGTTCTGGAACGTCTCCGCCAGAAGTTCGTCCGAAATCCATATGCAAGCGACCGCATTCAGGCCTGTTAATCTAGTTTTCGAAGCATGGTGTAGTCGTGTAAGGGTATTAGGCATCACATTCGGGACTTCGTTGAAGCAGGCGGTTCGCTGATCAGCATTTCCGAAAGCAGGACACTATAATGCTATAGGACGAGTTTTGTAATGAGAGGAGGTTGAGCAGATAGATGTCGCAAACTTGACCATTCTCGTGTAGATGTTTCCGCCGACGCTCGGTAAACCTGTCGTTTTCAGTGCCATGTCTCTTTTGCCCCGTGGGTGCAAGCTCGTTAAAACATCCTGAAGTCCTACCTATCATACCTTTAGCGGTCGTTGGGTCAATATCCTGTAAGTCATAGTGGATGTTAGTGTACTACTTAGGTAGGTAGTAATACTCGGTGTTCAGTCCCTTCGCCCAGCAATTGTGGCCAGGATCGTTGAAGTTGGTATGTTAGGCAGGCTCAAATCCGATTTCAGAAATATTTGCTACGGAGGCTTTACTCATGACAGCTGAGGCATCCATGGACTTCGATGTGTAACGGCACGATACCTTGTCGTATTCTCGAAGTCGTCAAACCTTTGTAGTCAAGATCGTGAAGCTTGGACGAGCCACCACGGCAAGACTGCCTGATACCTGTTCTGCAATGGGCTATTTTTACAAAGATGCCCTCTACGAAAGTATGTCACCATTCTTACCTCTCTGCTACTAGCATCAGCCTAGTATGGCAATCACAAAGCTTCTACCTGTGCTTCGAATAGTGAGATGGTAGGCACAGGATCGATCGTATCGTGTCTTGGTACTATCGATGTCAATTCGAACTGAACAGTGTACAGGGACAAAATTTCTGTAATCGAGAACCAATTACAGGTTTTTCAGAGACATGTTGAGACGTTACATCTTCTGTACGGTGGTAATAGAAATCTTTGCTTTGGACCTGGGCTGTTGACAAGACTGAGCACAATAATGTCTCAATATTCTGAGCAACCAGTACCTTTTTGAATCGGGTGCTGTGAGAGTTCAAGACAAGGCTATCCTACTCTGTACACTCGCATAGCCCCAACCAATTATCTGCTTAAACTCTGTGCTTCGTGCACCAAAAGCAGGCATCGTTGTTGAATGAGATCTCTTGCTGGGCTCAGGCCGCCAAAATATTCCGTATTTTTCAACTTAGGTTGGAGCAACGATCCGTGGAGTACTTGCTCTGAGGACTAGTTGAGACACTGCTCAAGCAGTAAAACACAAACAAAGAAAGAATGCTTCATTCACAAAAAGCCCTTCCACTACAAACCAAAATAGCAAAAATTAAATGTTTTCGCCCGGGATCGAACCGGGGACCTCGTCGGAGTACAATGTTCAACTTAAATTGTGAACGACGCGTGATAACCACTACACTACGAAAACATGCTTGTTCCGGCGATCACAGATGACTGTTGATCTGAGGACATTTTTCGGCTAAATATTGGCTTGAGATTACATATACTAATAATAATTTCGGATTCCAGCGCAGCGCGGTTAGATTGTCACCGAGTCGCTCAGACACATTTCTTGAGAGCGTTTCTCAACTTCTAGAGGCTCAGGTAACCAAGAGCCTGGTAATTTAAAGAGGAGCTGGTATGGTACCGTCACCAATATCGGTCGACCTTCTTTCGCTGAATACGCTAGCTACTAGTGTGTGCGAGTCGACAGCACTACCCGGATTAAGCATGGTATAGGAGCGGGCATTCTAGAGTCAGGCATATTTACAGATACAAGTATTAATAAGCCGAGCCAAACTTTAGTTCCATACGTAGATAGATAGGCACTGCAAGGAATAGAGGTGGATACTACGGAGAGTCGCGACATCGGTGGATACTCCCGCAGTGCGTACTAGTAGGTATTCAAGGCCCCTTGACCCACTAGACTTAGTCACGTTGCTTGACTGTCCCACAGCCTGCCATTGTATCCCAAAACGTCGTGAACGTCTCAATGGAATGAGAAAAACAGCTTTGTAGCACCCATGGATGTCGACTGGTGCTTACTCGTACCGAAATGAAAAGACAAAATTGCAGCCTAAGGAGCCCATCGATCCGTAGACGCGCAATCACGGCTTCCAATCATCTGCGATTGATCAAAATCATTGAACCGTGATGCAGACCACTTAGAAGTTTCCGCCTTGAACCAATGCATGTGAGAGTTGTGAAAGCATTTTTGGTCCATGGAGCACTGATAATAATGAATAAGCAACAAGGCTGGAAGGGCCAGGATATGGCGTTTTCTAGGCACGGAGTACGAAGTACCTAGCTCGCGGTAGGTACTTCGTACAAAAGTACCTTAGGTAGGCGTCTTCTTTGCATACGGAATATTCCGGAGCATTTCACCGGCCATCTTCTCACCGTAAAACCTTCCGGCCTGAAAGTACGAATAGAATTTCGACTGGTCAAAGAGGTATCTTCCTGGTCCTGGTTGCTGCATCTATTCTAGAATGTCCCCGGAGCAATCATCCGAGACACCGAGAATACAAGACTAACCGCAGATTGCATATTTCGTTCTTTACCCGGGTCATGCCGGGGGAGGCTCCAAACTTCAATAATCCACATGGGTTCATTGATCGACCGTTACCAGCCTCGATATCGTTCAAATGCCAAACAGGGACAGAAGCAAACCAAGTCCAATTTCGACTGGCTCAGATCAGGTTATGTTGATGCTGGAGAGGATGGACGTCGCCAATACCCCAAAGAGAAGGCAAATCTAAATCCATGTACACCGGCAGGTACAAAGCAGGTGTTCTGTAATCTATGGACTCCTGCTGTTCATGGTCTTAGTCAGGCCTTCTGACCATAGGCTACGCAAGATGAGGATAGCTCTTTGTGCGACATTTTCGATGGATGCGCCGAATGGGTTACCTAGTGTGAAGGTGGGTTTGAAGCGTTAGTTATGGACCCTCCAGGGCTGAAGGACCTACATCCAGTTTAGGTTGACTTTCACCTTTTCAGACAACTACTATGCGACAAGTCCATTTTCTGCTCTGTGAATAACGCTTGGTAATTCCTGCATACTGTGCACATGTCAAGATCGCTTTTGGGAGATTCTTGTTCTTTGACCATCTTCAACTCGCTTAAAGGCATGACGCATCGTTCGGTGTACGGAAGCTTATGAAGGATTAAGCGGGGATGTGGATGTGGATGCGGACTGCGTCTCGTGCGTCTATGTCTCTGACGCGTTGAAGATGCCCAGGTGGTTGAGCTGAAATCTAGAGCAGGGCGCAAAGCATTCCTTATCGGAATATGTGGATTGCACTTGGTTCATTGCAGGTTCGTGCCATATTTCAGGTTCTCATCCAGTAATCAACCCAGAGCATTTAGAATTCGAAAGGTCTCAGAGCTGCATATTCTTGCATTAGTGTCCTTACCGGACACGGGTAGAAGGTAGTAAGAGACTCGGCTGAGTCCCCATCACGACACGAATCAAAGATAGCTGTATCCACAAGGATGCTCGCCAGGTGCTACGGCTGGTGCAGTAATACAATCTCACACATCCGCTAATCTGCCGAAGACGCTATCATCAAGTCCGTCTACCATGCACATGTTATGAAGTTCTGTAATAGAGTACAACGCATTGGAATTCATCAGTGCCGGCTAAGTCTTTGTGGGTTTAGACTTTCGCTTCCAGGGCCAATGGCTGTCTAGGGATCATTAGAGCATGAACGGATTTGGAGATTCGTCACTGGGCAGATGCCCCAAAAGTAAAAAGATCATCCGAGGGGCATGATCACTTGTCGAAAGGGGTCATTTTTGATGTAAAAAGGACACTGAAAGAGAATGTACAGATCATCAATTGAGATCTCTATGACGAGTGGGCGTTTTTGAGCTTCCCCTCGGGAACACGAGATTCAAAGAGGTTGTCCAGCATCATGGCTTGCCGTGAGCTTATCTGCCACGCCTAATCAATGACCATGATTGTGGCGGCGTCGCCTAAGCAGCAGATAGCACACGACGAGTGGACAGTGCCTCAATGCTTCGGAAACAAGTTTACTGTTTTCTTAGAGAGCCCACGTAGACCGCAATTCTGCAGGACGCCTACCAAGGTACCATTCAGGTTTGCGAGGCCTAAATACGTTCATGCCTACGGCCCAACAACTGAGATGACGTGGATAGGCTACCGTTCTATTCTAGAGGCTAGCATAGCCTTCTTTGCATAGGATGCGATTAATCGGGCCAGACAGTCGCAAGAAAGGATCCGTTTTTGGACCAGATGGAGCAGTTCGTGGAATCTGGACAAATCAATCGTAGTTTGATGTCAAGCCTTGACGAAATTTGACCAAAATGATCGATGAGGCGTCAGGGCGGTCAGCTGTACTTCGTAGAGAGCGTTGAACAAGCGAGCGGTAGGCGAGATCGCCACCTACTTCGTACTTTGCAAATTGAGTCAAAACGTACATTGCAGTGCAACTGATGGAGGGGAACAATGGCGTGACCTGTTTTCTGCTCCAGTGAGCCCTACGGATTCAGGCGAAAGAACAAAGTAAGTCACTTCCCCAGCCGGGTGAGTCTAAAAATGATCAATTCTTCAAGGATGGTCGGGACCTAGTGGGTCCTCTAAAACCAGGACCCTAGTTCGTGGCTGGGGTCCCTCTGGATGGATACCTGGCGGATCAGCATCGAGCTGTTCGTAATTACCGTATTGACTTAACCAGATCGACACTAGAAATTCTTGCTCGCCAAATACATTCGAGCACATCGAGCCAGCTACGCTTGCGGCAGCCGATCGCTTCCCAGGTTGCCTTCACTTTCGTCAAACAGTGTACAGGCGCAGGAAACAACTAGAAGAAAGAGTTACACTCGTTTCAACCTCACACTCTCACAATGTCTCTCATGCTGCAATCGCTGAGCCCGCCATGTTAACCGCAGCACTCGAACTCGTACACCTGCCAACGAATCGGTCTACTTGCTCACTGCCTAACACGTCGGCACACCCTCTGGCAACTCGGCTACCGTCCAAGCCTCTCTCGAAATCCTTGACGCTGGCCTTGAATCGGCCTCTTGCACAACTTTCCGTAGAGCATTAGCATAATCAACTCCCTCTCGAACGCGAATGGACTCCCCAATAGAGCGCATGCCCATTGCATGCGTGCATTGCGCAAAAGCCAAGGCAAAATGTGACAAAAAGGTGAGCCTCGAGTGCAAGAGCCAGGGGAAAAGAGACCTTGTCGTTGAACTGGTGTCGTCGTGACGAGGCGGGATATAAACAATGCGTTCACATTGGCCGCGGGAGCCGTTGTTGTGGTGTACCTATGAATAACCTGAACACTTACACTGATACCTCTAATTTAGGTTCCATGCTCGCGCTGTGTGACCAAGCAGATCGTCTGTATCAGTCGAGCAACTCGAAGATCATCCCACAACCCAAATCGACGGGCGGGTTTGCCTCGAGCGCATTCGGAGAGGACGTTGCATACTTCAGCCGCCTTTCATGTGTCACAACTGTCACAATTTACGGCCACTTCGAATCTTCAAGACATGCCGATGATGTCTCCAAGTGCGTTCATCGCCTCTCGAGTCTTTGAGAAGTCGTGCTAATTGTGCCATCAGCTCACATGACCCATCACCATCGTCATAGTGTTGCTGACATTCCACACCAGGTTCCCATAGCTCCTGCTATGTTTGGACCTGAAATCGACCCTAATCTTCTCAGAAATGGATATTCTCAGGCCCCGCCAGAGATGACACTACCCATGACTCCCGTAATGCCAAACATGCCTCAGATCGGCCAGTTTGTCTCCCTGGGAGGGACGCCATATGATGTCGAAGGTGACAACAGATTTTTGAGCATGGGAAACACCCATAGCGGCTTGCTGGATTTCAACGATAATATGCTGACTGAATTCGTGAGCCCTCCCAATATAATCCAAGATCCCAATGACATGGGAATAATCAATGGGAATGGCGTCATGCATGCGCATAATCAAGTTGCAATGTTAACCAATGATTCAGCCGCCAGACTTGAATCCCGCATAGGTCTAGGATCTCCTCCTCACCACGTGCAGCCGCGATTTGGAGCAGGCCCCTCTCCATCATCATCCTCTTCTTTGAGTGGCCTGCAAGAGCCCGATGTAGTCCTTGCACTGCACCCGCTCTGGCCGTATTTTCAATGTCAGAGAGCGGAGAAATCTTCCTCATTACAACCAAAGACAGCTAGTACCTACCTCGAGGGCCTGGCCCAAACACTGCGCAATCAAGTTACATGGCAAGCATGGACTGCTCAACTCGATGAGCGTGTGCTCGACATCTCCTTTGAACGGAAGATATCCACCGAACCCATTGTTGGATGGTCACGCGAGAAACTTTTGGCTATTACTCAGGGGTTCCTACATAAAGCTCTCGACATCCACAAGGTGAGCCAGGCACATCGCGATGACAGTCCAGCGAGTCCAGAGTCGACGCATGAAACGTTTTTAATGCTTCCGCCGCCAGAGGTCATGCAGTTCTTCCTTCGCAGCTATGTTGTTCGATACGAGCCCTACTACTGCTCCATACCTGGTGGCAGACTCGACCCAAATTCATTAATGCATTCCTCGAACAGTAAAGCAGCTAGTCTTCTAATTCTGCTCATGGTTGCATCGGGTGCATCGGCAACAGCCACCCCTGAGGGTCGATATATCGCCAGTGGCTTGACCGAAGCTTGTCGTGTTTCTCTCTTTGATACGGTAGAGAAGGATGTTGCTCAAGCTCGTGAAGTTCTCGTCCTGCGGTCAGCATTGCTGTTAATCTGTCTCGCCGCATGGTCAGGAGATAAGTGGCACATGGACATGGCCATGGGCCAGCGGGGTCTTTATCTTGCTGTAAGTTTTCGTGCTCCTTGAGTTCGAGTCAGCGCTGACTACTCTGAAGATGCTTGCTCATGCTGGTTTGCTTGATGTGTCAGAGTCGCATATTAATATTACCGAGTGTAAGGTTGACCCAGAGATAGCATGGGGTGACTGGAAAGAGCATGAAGGACGTCACCGCCTTGCACATTCCTGGGTCATTGTTGATCAAGAAATATCTCTGTTCTCCGACACCACGCCACAGCTCTCTGTAGTCGATCTTCACGTCCCCATGCCTGACGCTGATGACCTGTGGCACGCGCCATCGTCTGCCGAATGGCTGTCCATATTCGAGCAAATGCACGGCCCAACTTACCGTAGTCCAGCATCGGTAAGAGACTTTTTCACCAAGTTCGTGGATGGAGATCTTGCCGGGAAGGAGCTTTCACCAACACAACTTCGTCTACTCTTGCACCCACTTCAGGCTCAAGTTTGCCAACTGCGACAATTCATTGCCTGCTTGCCTGACGGTGGCACACATGCCAGGACCTCAAGAGCAGTTTCAAAAGCGGCCACCAAGGCTAGGCTGGAGGAGATATCAGCTCTTTTGCAGCAGTGGTATGCCATCAGTAAACAAAGCTTTTCTGGCAACCAAGGCACATGCTGGACAACTTGTGCCAACCTGATTATGTATCATCTAATCTCACTCAACACCATCACAAGTTTCAAGTGCATCGAACAGTTTGCGCGTCGAGAAGTTGCGGTTGGGCAAGCTAGGCAAGTCGCATGGTTGCAAACAAGGTGTATCGACCAACCGGAAGAGGCGCTCTTCCATTGTGGGCAGGTCATTCGACTCATTCGATCAATGCCCAAACCCGTGAGGCCACCTTGGTGGGCAGGTGCTGTCTATCGAGTTGCCATCGTAGGATGGGCGACTAGCATGTCTCGAAGTGGACAACCTTTTTCCACAGAAGCAACGTCCGGTGCGAAGGCATCACAGTTCGCCATTGATAACCTCACGCCTGAACACATCCTGATTAGCAGATTCGTAAAGCATCAGGAGGGTGAGCCGATGCTTACAAATGCCGATGGGACACTTACTCCTGTTCACATTCCATCAAATGTGCTCGATGCCTGCGCTGACGTCTTGGATGACGACCCATCTATGCGTCTCGCTGACGGTATCAAGCGCAAATTGCGCGTGTTCATCGAGAACTGGCGAGGCATCTGATCCTTGTTCCTTCCGTCAAATTTGACGCTTCGTGGGGCGTCTCTTGGGACAGGGTTTCTCTAGAGATGTTCTGGACCGATGTTAACACAAATGTACAGATTCCATCCTCATGATTGTATGACTAACGACTTCGACGACGTATGGTCCCAACAGGTTGGGTACCCATGAGGACCATGCTGCTAATAATTGAAACCATTTGGATAATTCGATTGACCTAATTCATTGGCATATTGTGCCAGTACGTCCCTATCGACATGAAGGGTTTTGCCATCTCAGGAGCTGACGATCAGCGAAAGCCTGGATGCTAATGTGGTGTTGTCTTGATTGGCTGAATTGGGGACCTCCTCTCATACCGTTGCACAACGTCCTTTTCAGCCTATGTTCCCCAAGAGTAGCTTCGAGGACGAGGTACACGACAACATTGTTCTATCGGGTCAAGCACACTCGGCAAGGAAGTGATGCGTTTCACCGTTGGGGCAATTGGTGGGAATTGGCTTGGCCGTCGAGGCCGGTTCGGCACGAGCAACTTGATGTGTTGTTTCGCGCTTATTGCCAGGATGTTTCCCAGCCCTGTCACATCAGCGCTCTAACCGGGAGGATTGATCAGAAGTGAGATTCTCTGCAACAATGCGAATATGGCAGGAGAACTTGGCAACGGGTAGATCGAGTGCTCTTTAAGCAGGGAAATGATCTCTTCCTAAAATGGACATCGGAGGTGTCGGACGTTAGTGCTCCGGTTTTACTATTTTAGAATAAAAATTCATCTGGAAAACGCGCCTCGCGCTTAATAGCAATGGATCTGCTGCCAGAGTGGAGAGCCTCCAGCGCGTAAATAGTCACGCACAAGACGAAGTCTGGCTACGGAGGAAGCTCCCTAAAGCGAGCAGTGCTGCCGTGTCACGATTGCAGTCCTCCCCTCCGTGCACCTGTTACTTCGTGGGGGAGAGATCACATCTACCCGTGACTTGGATATATGGGATGGCTAAAACCTTCCAGCGATTACCGGACAGATCCTTGCGAGACTCAACTACTATCGTCCCACACCGTATGCTATTCAGAGTCAGAGCCCAAGGCGAAGGTCAGACACCATCGATAGTCATAATGTGAGGCCTCAGGCAGCAAGAACTTTACTAAGCAGCCGAGCACCGTCTCACGTGAGCTCTGTAGCGTACGGACATCCTTCGGTGAGCTTCCAAGGCCAGCGTCAGACAATGAATTCTGGTGGTAAATTTCAATACCGCTAAAGTCTTCGATCTGAGACATGGCTGAGTTCTCCTTCGTTGACGAGAGTTCCACCTGGTTCTGATTAGAGTCGTTCCTCCACACTTTGAAACTATATATGCATTCCATGGATGCTTTCCAATCCCGTGGCAAAGGTTATCATTACAAATCCTTCAAGAGTTGCACCTCGCCTGCCGCCACCAGCCTATTGCAAGTGACACCGACCGACGTCGGTGTCAGAGACATCTGCAACCGGAATCAAGCTAGTCCCCGATAATATTTTGAATCATGACACCAATGACCTTGTTAATTCGATGGCAAATTCCTAGTGTTTTCCCTCTTAGATCTGGACTGTCGTGTCGCCGGGTTGCTTTGAATGTCGATTCATCGCGCCGCGCGGTCGTTTAAGTTTAGTTGCTCGGTAGCATTAGGAACAGCAAATGTATCGTCCTCCAAAAGAATGAAGGCCATTGTTCCAGATGTCTGCTAAGCAGCAGCCCGTTTCCTCACTTCTTTGTTTAGGAGCATCCGTAGCAATCCGACCAAGTGACGCACTCGGGAAGGTGAGCAAGCAGTAGTGGCAACATCGTTCCCGCTGCAGGTGACTGTGCATGCACAGCTTTTGCAAGATGCCATCGGGATGCAAAAGCCCTGTCTGGGTGCCTTGGCTCCGCCTCATATTGGATTGATCTCGCGCTAGCTCAACACATGCACCATCTGGCCATCGACTCAGTCAGCCTATACTCCCTCGATCAAGAGCTCACCTGTGGACCTGAGACGTCTGGCCATTGCACGGTGCCGATTGGCATCGCTGGCGAGCAAACTCATTTGCCTTTTTGATCTGTCTTGGCGCACGTCTTTCCACGTGCACTACTCAAGTCTTGGCCGAGAAGGCTCCTTGCCTTTGACCCCCTTCCACACGGAAGCCACTGATGTAATAATCCCAATACCAGATGAACCCTAATCACTTAAGTACGCCGCCATCTGCCTCTCTGAGCACTTCTCGGGAGGGGATCAGTTTAAGTCCTGCACGAATCTTCGTGTTACAGAGACTGTTGTACTCGAAGAACGAAAGACGTCAGATGGCCTTGCCTTGCGCTCGGTGACGATCTTGGGATCTCACTTCTCGCCGACGCCAATGCATCACTTTTGAGAGCAGGTGTTCACATCTCTCGGAACAGGTCCCGCGCAGCCCTTTCTGGAGACACTTTCGTGAATTGCATTTGGATAGTGGGCAGCACAGGGCTGTTGCAAGGTCACTCCTCCCTCCGTCTTGCGGTTGTGGCACTGCAATCCAGCCTCCTGTAGAAGTTGCTGAGGTCCACATGCGAACAGCCTGCATACAAGGAACTTGCGATCTCACCTCATGAAATTCAGATTTAATTCGATCTTGGGTCTGCAGAACAGCTTGGGATTGGAGTACGGATTGGAAGGACTTCACCGGCGAGCGAGGTCGACCGCTCTGTGATCAAGAGACCATTTCAAGGCTTGCTAAGGGGTTTTCAGACAAAACACCGGTTTCTTTTGAAGCAAGTCAAATCTCGTCACACCATGGACTTGACGCAAGAGCATTGAATGAGTACTTGGTCAAGCTTCTAAGAGTATTGATCTTAGCGCAAGCCTCTACGAGCTTGTGAAAATACAGTGTAAGTAAGCTTTACAGTGCTTTGAACAAATCTGAACGCGATTTTAGTAGTCTGCACTTCGCAGGTTTAGTCCGTAAGGGTGCTTTCTATCAGTAGTAACTGAGTACGAATTCATTACAGCTACGGACTTTCGAGAAGCACCAAATATCAAAGTTCCTAACCTCTCTCTATGTGTTAGCGTCCGAGAAGTACCAGCAAAGTCCGGAGTCTCGGAGCCCTTCAAGCACCGAAAGCCCGTCACTCTGCCAAGCTGCTAGCTTCGCCTAACCCAGGCAATGATCGCCTCAAGCATCAGATCATATTACTTTGAAGACCTTCATTTTCCTAAAAGACAGGAGTGACATTAGAACGCCGAGGAGACGACACTGGAAATGCAGAACGGTGAATGGTTAGATTGTATGTCAAGATATGTTCTATACAGCTTCATTTCAAAGCTGGAAGATGTTTCCGGGAACAAGCTTCGATACCCCACCCGGATTTGACATGCAGGACCATTCTCCGATCTTGCAAACGTGGAAGCAGCACCGAATCTACGGAACTTGTATCCAAATCTTAACGAAGGCCGATAAGCGCGCTGCAGGTCACTGTGTCCGCCTGCAAAGCTGGGCCCACGACTCCATTTAACCGCGCAACAGATTTAGTCCAGATCCCCAAAAGAGATCTGCCGTCCACCATCGGAGGTGCTCGAATGAGCAGCAGCAAGCACAACAACATTGGTTCAGAGGCAACTCACTATGCAAACCATGCCACATCGCGCTGTATCGCAGTCGATCACCCCACTGCTGCTCGCTTGAGCTATCGAGCCTGCTTCGACTTGTCCCATCAAGTCTTGCTCTTCGGGCAGCTAACTGCGCTATAGGAGCACGCACTTTGGCCAAGGGCAGTCGTGTCCGACCGCACATCTCACATGCTGATCAATGACATCTGCTCATTTTGCTGTGTCTGCAGTCTGAGGACTGAGAATTTGCGCTGCGACAAACCTCCGTGCGCCCCGCAGAACGGCGTTAGATGGGGAACAACTCACTTCCCTTCCCACAAAGAGATCACTTCGGGCAGACTCAATCGATCACTCTGCAACCCGATTTACTTGCTCACACTATACGACAGCAACTACTGAAATAGAGAGACTGGGACGCATTGGCTCTGGTTCGCCTTAAGCGAAAACATTTTCAAGCTTGCAACTCTGTACAAGGCTTACTGGCGATTGGACCTTTAACCCTGTAATGAGCAACTCTGTGCCACCACTCACAATTCGTTAATGTGGCATGCCACACGATTATTAGCGACGCCTTCATGCCTAGGAGCGTTATTGTTGAAATGGCGCATCGCCCTTTGCACTACACTGAAGTGTCATTCGTACTTTCCAATATTTCTCAACGTGATTGCTGCACAGCACGACGTCGATGCTCATGAGAACGTTTATCTCATTCATGCCCACCAGAATGGGCTAGAAATTTTCACTGATGACCCGTTTTTAATACCCCTCTTGTCTCAAGTCATCTCAATCCGCTGCTCTCAGCATCTGCAGGAGACCCATTACCTACGATTTGCTGCTGCACGATACCCTCCCCTTTATGCCTATGCATCTCTGCTTTATTCGGGTCTCCCTGTTTGTTATCATGCTGGTTCCGGTTCCCGCTAGCAGCAACCCTTGAACCATCGTCCTCCAACAGCTCTACGATTGCTCGATCAGCGACCTCGCTGCTCAATCGTAGTTTTGCCCTCCTTCGGTCGACCCGGCGACGCCACGGTCGGTAGCAGAACACGCTTATTACACCGACGATGACGAAGCTTCCACAGATCACACCTCCAATGACATCGTAGTAATCTCCCGCTGTTGCAACACCGCGCCAGAATGCGTTGCGTTCGGCAGTCTCTTCAGAGACAGCCACGTTCAGAATGAGTGAAAGCAGTTGTATAACTCCGATAATGATGGCAACAATGACGGTGAGGGCTGTAAGCACTATGGAGTAGTAAAGAAATACCAACGGCGACCGGACACGTGGCATCCGAGGTGACTCCTGCTGTGGCGCTCGGCTTTCCTCGTCATCCGTGTTGGGCTGGGGAGGTTCAATGTCCTGCTGCAGATCGGCGTCCTTTGAATCTGCTGCTCGCATCGGAGCAAGGTACAAACTCGACATCAGTGCTCCATCAGCGGTATCGATCAGGCACATCCCACTTGTGAACAGGATGGGAAATATCAGGATCAGCCACATGCTTGTTCCCTTCGCACCTTGTATACTCGAGATACCGAGCAGAGCGACTTCAGAGCTTGTGTCAAACCCCAGTCCGAAGAGAACGCCAAGCGGATACATCTTCCATGGTCGATCGATGAGCTTGAACATCTTCTTCATCACACGGAAGAGGACACCGCCCCCCTCAACTTTCCAAGCTTCGCTAGCCTCTTGCTCCGGCTGCATTCGAATCACTTTCTTGAGCTGCACGATGAGCTTGTACAGGATATACGCATTCATCAGTCCCAGGGCGATCAAGAACGCCGCAGACACAGATGTTCCGATAATACCACCGACGTTGCTGAAGCTATCGAAACGGCTGGACACGCCCGCCGCGGTGGCAGCAACGACAACGCTGGTCACAACCACAATGGTGCTGTGGCCCAAGCTGAAAAACGTGCCTACCGTCACCGGTCGCTGCCCCGTCGCTATCAGCCGCCGAGTCATGAGGTCGATGGCCGAGATGTGGTCTGCATCCAGCGCGTGGCGGAGGCCGAGCGAGTATGCCAATGCCGCGGTCGATATCAAGTGCTCATATCTCGTTGCGAGAAGCAGACCGCAGATAGCCCACACCACCAAGTTGACCACGATCAGCAGCAGAATAATGAGGATGGCCGGCAGCTGCAGAGCTCGCACATACGGGATGCGCTGGTGGACACGTCGACATCGAGTGAGAGCTCGAACTTGCATTTTCTTCCATCTGCTGGCAGGACCAGGGCCCTGGCCCTGCGCTGGATCCGATTGGACGGGTGCCTGAGGCGAATCTATATCGGTATTGTTCATTTTGAGCTTCTATTATGGGTTGAATTGGAAGCAAATGTGCCGTAAGATCACCGCAATCGACAATCCGTCGTAATATATCACACCACTTTATACCGTCTAGAATTGCTCCCGGTAATCCATGCAAATCAATCGATCCTTCGAGTTCACGCGGAGACGTTGCGAAGCTCTTTTTTTCTCCAAATAAGAATTCCTCCGCACAAGCAGGCTCGAATTGAACAACAGGCAGCTATATGCAAAAATTATTCGAACAATGCTGATAGACGCAATTAATGAAAAAAAAAGAGCTTCAAAGGGGGGGCGGGAGGAACATTGATATTCGTACCTGACCCTGACACCGAACAAGGTAGTTTTTTTTGCAGCTCCCCGCCCCCACCCTTGGTGTGTTCAAAGTTTGAATAAAAACATTTTTCGGTCAGAGAAACACTTTAGAGCTCCTGATAAGCCTGATAACTAGCAGCTAGCCCCAGGTTGAGCAAATTTTTAAGTTATCGGAAACTGCTTCCAAGACCTTTTTTCCCGGGCACCTGGCGCTTGGGACATCTAGAGGACCAACTAAGCTTCTTGGGGGAATGGAACCAGAATTCTTCAAGATATCTTCAATCTTGATTGTTGGTGAACTTGATCTGAGTTTGTAAAATTTGGTATCATCGTTTCAGATTAGGACGAGAACTTCTTTCCTCTCAGGTAGCGCAGAGCCTCTGTGAAGCTATCTAGACTTTCTTTCTATGGCATGCCAATCTCCTTGGCCATCTTGACGTGATTCACAGAATCACGTCTGGTCTCAGCATCCGCCTGCTCGCAACACTTCATGTAGTCGATTTTGCCATCAGCGAAGTCCTTCCATGTCCGCCATCGTGCCTCGAGAAGGGCGTCGTCGTCGTCATGATGTACCATAAAAGGCACACGACCCATTCGATGCTGCCCGACGCTTATCCACGTGGCGACGTCATCCTCTTCCACGGAGCTGTCATCTCCTTCTACCGTGGGATTGTCTTCATCATACCTGTTGTCGTTTGAGTAGTGACGATGCCAAGGACGAAGCTTCAAGCCTTGTGCTTGTCGATGGCGGATTGTGACATTATTGCGATGCTCCTTTGCGGCGAGTCGTCGTGCGACCTCATTTGCATCAAGCACCGACACAAGCTGTCGAGTCTGCGGATTGCTTTGAGCAATTCTCAAGAGGGCACGATACGTCGGCTCCATTTTGGGGAGGAACTCGTCCATGTCATCATCCACGGAATTCCCATGTGCGTCACTAACTGAGATGAAGTCTTCGTCGATTCGATCAGCAAGATTTATTACCGGTCCACTGCTCTTCAGGCGAGGACGGCTCATCCGCGACTGGAGGTAACGTGTCTGTGCCACTTCGATCGGTGTAAGCCCCGTCGCGTTCTCTCGGAACAACAACGCCGGATACTTTTGGGCAACGTATTTCGAACGAAGTTGCAGATTAGCTCTGACCTCCACATGCAGAGGATAATCACCGGCGCCATCCATGACGTACAAGTCCTTGCCTTTAGAGATTTCAAGCATGGCACCAAGTAAGTCTACTTCCTTCTCATATGCGCAACATTGTCTCAGATGAAGTGCAAGTGGTGTGAGCAAACCTGGAGCTGTGCCAGAACACCTCTCGCGAAGTAGAGTTTGGACGATGCTCTGATCAAGCATGGAGACGACTTTCTTGAAGAAAGCAACACCGTTCTTGTTGGCATCTCGGTAAATAATGTGGAGCAAATTGTATCCCTGTTTGTCTCTGATATGTTGACTCGCGCCGGCGGCAAGGAGTATTTCGAAAGCAGGAATGTTGCCTACTTTGAGAGCAAGGCTGAGTGGTGTATCACCAGATGAAGAACGAGCTTCCACATATTGAGCAGGCAGTTTCTCCAATAGATACCTCAGAATTCTGCTTCCTCCGCCAGGCCAAGACATAACTGCCATGTGTAATGCAAGATTCGACCTTGCCTTTTCCCATGTCCTCAAAGACGTCTGGATACCACCTGTGCCCTCAGCAAGAGCACGTACCCTTTTGTCTTTGTCGAAACGGGAACAGAACTCTTCGTACATTCTGATGGGTGTCTCAGAAATAAAATGGTCGATAACATCCAGATTCCCGTGCAGAATTGCCATTAGGAGTGGCGACCCTGTTTCAGACTTATCGACTAAACCAGCACGATTACGTGGCTCAGCCCAATCTTTGCGCTTCTTCCCATGCACGGTAAGTCCTTGGTAGTACTTTGGGACTTCGTCAATGACAACACCTGAGCGTTCGGCAAGGTGATGGAGTGGAAGTAGTGGGCCTCTGTGGCGAATGATAGTGTCAATTACTTCAATGTAGCCGAGATTTAAAGCGAGCTCAAGCTCGTGATCCCGAGGGCCTAGAGAGTTGAGTAAATCGTCAGCATCTACAACGGCATACTTGACTTCGAGTTCCAGGAGGAATTTGAGCAACTTGGGGTTGTTCGTGAGGACTGCATAAGTAAAGAGGTTGGCTCTTGTTCGGTTATTCTCTCCGTTCCAGCATGCTTCGAACCGACGCCACGGCTGCTTCTCCTCCAAATAGAGAACATATGGATTGGGATCGAATGGAGACTCGATCCGGCACTGTCGCAATGCTTCCGATCTAGACATCGGGAAGACACGCCATATTTGAAACTCTGCATTATTCAGTAAAGAGATTGGAGGGGTTGTGGACTTGACATTTTCAGCAAGAGCGTCGATGTCGTCGATGGTGAATTGTTCGTCCACAAGGCGTTGGTATACTCTCAGCCTCTCGTCATCTGTAGACATGCTTCCATCATCGGAAACGGGATCATCGTAGGAAGGGTCGAAAGGGTGTGCGGAATATATCATGCGTTTCATATCTTTCTGATCCTGAAACTGGGCCGCTGCAATATCAAGGATCATATTTGCTAGTTCGAGATGACCTCTCAGAACAGCAATGGCAAAAAGATTGAATCCATTGTGGTCGGTGACTGAAACATCCAGGGGCACTATCCCTTCGCCAGTGCTCAAGCACATACGCTTCACAAGATCAGAATTTCCTGCGAATACTGCCTCGAACAACTCCAAATACCGGCGATGTTTCGAAGGTGAAATATCTGCACCGAAGAAGTTGAAACGGGTCTTATATTCTCGATCCTCGCCTTCGAAATCGTCGAAATCGTCTGCGACGCTGTGCGTGGTCGACTTCTTTTTGAATTGAGGGTACAGCTCGTCGAACGTTTTGGCGCCCTCCTCGATCAACCTGTTCTCAACCGCCTTGAAGCTGCGCGCCAGCTGCGCAGCCTGTTCCAATTTTCTTTGCCGAGCAGACGTCACCTCTCGGTCATTCTGTCCATCGACGTCAAGCTGAGCCTGTTTGGATCTTTCGGCTTGGATGAATTGCGCTGTCTCGAGATCGCGAGAAGCACTCCAGTATTGATATGTGTCTGGGGACAGGTTATTAAAATAGAAATCTTCATCTCGCAGCGGCTCGATATCCTTCCGTTGACCCTCGCTCGAATCCGGCGTTCTTTGTGCGGCCATCTCTAAAAGCTTGCGGCGGTCACGGATAAGGTCAAGTAGACTCTGGTTCTCGTCATAGCCGCATGGGTACAGATGGGGGTTCTGGATGTACATCCAGGTCTGGGTGGTCAGTGTATTGACGTCCGCGCCCAGCTTCAAGAATTGTATAATCACGTCAATCATGGTCTCATGGTTTGCAGCTTCGATGACTGGTTGTGTTACCTTTTGGAAATACAGATTTTCGAGCTCGTCAATGTCTTGATCTCGGCGATCTTTGGTCGTGTTGTACGCGCGAATAAAATCTTCAAGGTCGATGACGGGCTTTGCTCCTAAAGAAAGTAACTCTCGGACCATTTGTGGTGAATCACTTCGTATGGCGGTCAACAAGGGATATTCAATATCGATGCGCCAGCCCGGCGTAACAACGAGATGATTGATACCCTTCTTAACCATGTCGGGCTTCTCAGCGTAAATTGTCCTGAGGATTTCTGTGTTTGTTTCTCCCACCATATAGTGAAGGGCAGTTACTCGGTCCGTTGATGCTTGAAGTGGGCTGGCACCATTTCGGAGCAAAATGTTCACAGTCTCTCTTGCTCTGATGAGTGGCAGATCTAGGGGCAGCAACAGTGACATTATTGCTCCTGAAGGCTCACGTGGGATTGAGTTCGTCATCAGCTTGACTGGTAACATTGGATCAGCGCCATATTTGTTGATCAACATACGAATCACGTCCTGATGCCCCGCAATAATTGCCAGATGCAGGGGTGAGCAAGGACTGTCCCAAGCGACCACATCCACGTCGTACACATCTGGCTCGTCCTCTTGTTCAATTTCGAGTCCTTCCTCGGCCGCGGCTTTGATTTTGACAAAGGATCCTGTCATTCTGTCATCGCTACTGGACTCAGAATCCCGATCCATGAGATCGTCCGCGTCTGAAGTCTGGTCGATATCATTTTCAATGTCATTTTGAGTCATCTCAGCATCGTCATCGTCATCATTTGGCCCTTCAGTAGAAGTGGCCGCCTCTCTTCTAGCCTGCCTGCGATTTTCTTTTTTAGCATCTTCTTCCACCTCATTGTCTGCGCTCTTGTCCATGAGGAGTTTGACTATTTCGGGAGAGCCACGCCAAGCCGCAAGATGCAAAGCAGTAAAGCCATTGTAGAGGCGAGCTACAATCCGAGCGCCACGATCGATGAGGTGTTGTACAATCTCAGGCGACGAACACATGGCAGCTAATTGTAGGGGTGTTCGACCCGTATGATCTCGGCGATTGACGTCAGCCTCTTCAAGACCAAACCAGTCGATCACAGCCGGGAGATCCTTGTTGACGATGGCTTGACAGAGTGTTTCGGCACGGCCAATATATGCCATCTTTGTCCAGTCATCGTCTGTCAAGGGATGGAAACTTCCAATTTCCTGTCTGCCAGGATCATCTTGGAGGAAGGAGATTTCGCCCGATATGAAAATCTTCGATTCTTCCTCCCAAGCTGCTAGATCTGCATCGCTAATCGGTTTCGGGCAGTAGCCACAACAATCGTGCAGTACATCCTCGATTCTGCCGAAAAAAGCAGGGTGACGATGCAGATTGGCCTCTCTGTCCTTTGGTTTGTTCCACTCCGCATTCTTCAACAGGTCTTGTCGGAAAAGAAGACGCTCGATCTTTTTCGGGGTGTACCGGGGGCCCCACGGAATCGTGAATGTGTGGTAGCTGGATATCGTGTCGTCCGCGACCCACTCTGCAATGTCATCTGGCTGAGCATCCTTCACATTGCCTGGGAGCTGATTCCAAAACCCAGGACTCCAAGGTAGCGCAGGGCGGCCCCTCTCGGTCCGACGTTTGTTGAGATATTCGTCCCGGTCTTGAGGGTGAGGAAGCTTTTCAAGAACAAGCAGTCGAGCAAGTCCCTGTACTCTGTTGAAGGCACGTTCATAGATGGTCGGGTCAACTCTGGAACGATCGAGAAGCGGCCAGAAAACTTCAAAGCCCCGGTGCGAGTATTTTGACAGTCGATTCTCGTACGAGGGTGATCGTCTCGTCAAGTCGATCGTGTTGGTTTGTGTAGCAAATGCGGCAAGTGCGCGCGGAGAAGCCCAGACTTGCTTTCCGTCATAGGCTACGCAGGCACAGTCAACATCAAAACCTGTCAAGATTTCACTTACACTCTTGTATAAGCGAAGTACAATCTGGACGTGACGCACGGGATAGTCCGAAACAATAGTAATTGCATTCTTGGTGCGGACCACCGTTGTTTCTGAGAGCACTGAGTCCCTGACGCGAGCCTCGATTTGCTTTATCTTCTGAATGGCTTGGTCCTCGTTGAGTCCATAGATAAAAAGATCGACGTCGGATGCCGGAGCAAGTTGCTATATGGTCAACTACTTTTCGTGAGGGTGTGAGGGCAGTCTTACCTCGTGATAATAAGTCCTCAAAGCGCGCTATAACATGATTAGTATTTAGTAACACTTCCGGCAGAACCACTAACCTTAGAGTCTTTGTGAGGTGGGTCGGTAGGAAGGAGTGCAGTGACCACACTAGAACCAGCGACGACGACATTATCCCAATCTAACTCGACCAAGGACGACTCCGAGAAAATGTTGAAATTGTTCTGAAACTCGCGAAAGGTCCCTGTGATGGCATCACTTCCGTGCTTTCTACGTTGAGCAGCATCGAGTGGCAACAGATACTTCTCCTGCTCGTCCTTCGAGGCGCTACCAAGATCACGAGCCTTGATCGTCAGGTGAGTTTGTCGTTGAGAGTAGATGGGCACGAGGTGGTTTTGAGTTACGGCGACATGGCTTGGGTCCTGAGCGTAAATTTGACGGAGCTTGGATTCGTATGCTTTGAAGGGCTCGGTTGCCAGCAAAACTTCACTCTGGAGTTTTGCTGAGTCGAGATAGGCAACAAAATCATCAATCGGACATGGGATGCTTGGTAAATCCATCTTGTGATCTTGCACAAAGCACATACGCTAAGGAGAGAATTTGGTTCGAATAAATTGTATTGCATTTGCATACTTTTGTTGTTCTTTTGTACCGGAGTGATTGGAGCACTACATCTTTCATGCTGATGGCCAGCACAGGCAGCATGCAGGCACGATGAGAGGAGAAGCGATTGAAGCTTGAAAGGTACTGTGCAGATCGTGGCAGATGTAGCCCTTGGCGAACTCCTCACTAGGCAGCTCACGCCTCAGCTGCCTGCACTAATAATAATAAAATACCATGAATACTAATACTAGTCTTTACTTATACGGAGTAGCAAGGGTCCCGCAGGTTAAGGCCAGGGCCTCCCTAAGTGTTTTTCTGCGATCAAAGGAGGAGGAGAAGGTGCCCAATGGATCATGATGAGCAAAGCTCGAGATGCGTTCTAATATTACAAGTCTGAACCCCCCCAATGCAAGGACAACGCTCCCTGCAAGATGCACCACTTCGCATGCTCGATCTAAAACTTAAGGCTTCGTTTATACGTGACCCCAGCCACCTGTCACTCCGCCAAATGCGATAATGCTTCCGCTTCCAGCACTTCCACCAAAATCCCAGTAGTTCCTTGAAGAACCACTTCGAAGTGCCGATGCTTTCAGGCTGCCTTTAAGGGATTCACTGGCACAGCTACTACTGGGTCGTCTCGCAGATACCCTCGAGTCTCGCCGCATTCGTGCGGTCGAATGATGGGCGCGATCAACAAGAGGATGGTGTTGGCGAATTATGGCAGCACGATTGGCTGAGGCGTCCTTGAGGATGGGTTGGGTGGGGAGCGACGGAGCGACTGGCGTTGACGTGAACCTGTCCTTTAAATATCTGAACACCATCTTGACGTCAAGCTCCCGTTCCCAGTATTCTCGCTCCTTTTTCAGGTTCAAAGTTGAGTCCATATTCGAAGATACCGGCTCATCCTCTAAGCCCCAGCTCTCGGCATGAGCATCGTCACGCAGAGTGGGCGGAAAGTTTAGTCCTAAGCTAGATGTAAAGCTTTGTTGTTCGGCATGGGCAAGCGTCATAGAAGCTGGTACTGTTGGCCTGTTCAAGCTTCTGATAGGTATGCCGGCATAGTCAGCGTGGTCATTGGGGTACGAAGTAAAAGCGCCAGGATGCGGCGTCAGCTGCGAAGGGAAAACGCCCAACTCATGGGCAATTCTTTGCAAGAGCTTGTTCCTCCAGCCCAAGTCAGAGACATCTTCGCAGTCGTTGTCTCGTGGTGGGGAGGCAGAAGAGTCAGAAACTGGTGAAGCGGCTCGTGGTGTCGCTTCACCTGGCAGACTCTCTCCCAAAATAACTGAGAGTAGAGGTTCATCGATGCCAATGATGTCTCGGATGAACTTTCTGGTTATCCTTCTCCAGAATGGTTCAGTTTCTGATTCGTCTCTGGTGGACGCGGCCTGCGACACTTTCGGGGCACAGTAGTCCCTTTGCTTGGGTGTTGTGCCAAAGACGTCGTTTCCGAGAGTATTGGCATCGGTTGTAAGTCTGGACGATCTGCGCACGCGCCGATTGGTCTCATTCTCCACCTCTTCAAGCAATGCTTGTGATTGTTCCATCCTCCATTTCTCAATTCTCAGTCTCTTTTCCTCGTTTGCTTGAGCTTCGAGTTCGGCGACAGAGCTCAGGTGTTGTACTACGCTCGACGGCCGCCGGTGGTGACCTTCGTACTTTCGTTTACTGTTGAACTGTTCATGTTGCCACAGCTGTTCCAGGACAGGAGCGCTCGATGCTTGAAAGGAGCCTAGCCCGTCGTGGGCAGGCAAGACTGGACCACTCGTCTGGTGAGTAGTGGTGGTATGAAGAGCGGGCTCGCGGAAAGCATGCAATCCTTCATCCAGACTATCTAATTCTGCATCTTCGGTCGCATCGTCCTCGAGGATCGAAGAGCCCGGCTGACCGGATCGGTTCGTTGAGTTGAGATATCCCAGGTCACTGACGTGCGAAAGACCGGCTGTCCGGGTGGATTGAGTTCGCTGGGTGCTTGTCTTCGTTTGAGAGCCGGGCGAGAACAAGATCCATTCCTGAGACTCTGACGGCCGAGGTTGTGTTAGGAGAAGAGGGGGGGGAGAGGACGGCGCCTGCGCCTGCGCCTGGTATGACGATTGCCTTGGCTGGCTGGGCTGCTGAAAGGCCATGTTGAGCCCGGACGAAGGGCGTGAAGCCCAAGCGTCTAGAGGTATCAACCTCAACGCAGGCTGGGACTGCGAATTGACTGTCTCTCACTAACTCTGAGGTACTGCCAAGAGGGGCTGAGTGACTCGATAGCTAGATCTGAGGTCGAAATGCAGAGTCTCGCTCGTATTCAACACAGGTCAAGGGGTTAGTTGGGGTTACCTGGTCGATGGGCAATCACGGCTTTGGACGAACAAAGAGGATATATTTGTAGAGCGGGTGTCTCCTTTCTGTTAATGAACGTTATAGACTGCTTTGTGAGGCACAACCAACGTAGATACGTGCAAGAATTGGAATGGGAAGAGTGAAGGACAAGGTGTAATAGACCAGGTAGTCATTGCATACCCCCCTGTGGATGACGAGCTGGAGCCGGAATGATTCCTTATCACAATTGGCTGCGGCGGGTGGTCAGGCGATAAGGATGGCTCGGTCTGGAGGTCATAACCGGGATTTTGGGCGCTAAAACCCAACCTAACCACATGTAATTATTGGAAGGCTAGGCCTTAGGAGCCCGTCAGCCTTGATGCTGCTTAGCGGCTTGGTCCAAGCTTGCGTTGTCATCGTTTCTGCTCGACGAACAGTAAAAGCCGCGTGGGTATCAACATCATTGTGCTGCTTATTATTAGTCACGCATTGCTGCTTGACGAAGAACGGGTGGGGATGGAATGAGAGAATAACCATGAATGCATTCTCCCAGCAGGACAATTATCTATTCTTTGCGTCTTTTAGAAACCTGTCCACGTCCCAGTCTGTTGTCAGTACTCCGCCCTTCTATGACCCTGAACCATGGTAGATACCCAAGGTAGCGTATATGAACCAGCTTCTAGCTTTGGAAAAAAGCTTACCGTGCGATTGGCCTCGAGACCAGCGCGAATTGTGCAGCCAGTTGTAATGGAAAACACGATGACGCCTCTTTCCTGTCTCCGAGGTTTACGTCTGTTCCTAACTAAAACTTGAATCACGCAATTGACGATACTTTTCCTTCACCTGTGACGACTGGACTGTCAGGTTGCGACACCTGATGGATCCCATAGTCATCATGTCAGCACCTTGTGGCTTGGCCTCAAATTTTCACGGCATTACTCAAGCCCTGATCCTCCCAATTTTGATGGGTGACATGGCAGGGCTGCTCTTGCTCCTTCTCGGGAAACGCATCTTTGTCCTCACCTCTGCGGATCCGACTTTCTCGTGTTTCAACGAGAGCGGCGTCGGCGTCGTCACTGTCGATACCAGCCAGGTATGTATATGCCCGGGCCTCGGTGTTGAGCCAACCTGTTCCGTAATACTTTTTGCTATCTTCCCAGTGATTGGTGAAATAATGGAGATAGCCTCCGTGAGTGACCAGCACCACCTGAGCATCGTGATCGCCGGCATCCACCAAATCCTTCAGCAACGCTCGTACCTGTTGTCGGGCTGCTATGGCCCGAATCTTGATCGCATGAGCCGCAGGAGAATATCTACCGTTCAATGATTTCACGTTCCAGTCCTCTGTCAATCTTGACAAATCAACGGGCCACTTCTCCTCTGCGCACCGCTGCTGCAAGACTGACAAGGCTGAGCCTGTGTCGCACGGGAAGTCTGAAGTCTCTTGGGCGTCTGGCAGAGCAATCATTGTAGGTTTGCATTTTCCACCTTCGAGGGCAGGGCGAAAACTAAGAAAGGCTGTGTGAATTGTCCTCGTCAGCGGCGATGTGACTACGAGGGAGATTCTTGACTGATCGATCACGTTGCCGTCTCTCAACGTAGCACACTGATCTTTGCCGAGTTCGGTCAACGGCGGGTCTGGCAGAGAATGGAATTGTGGACCAAGGTTGTGCTCTCCCTGGGCATGGCGTACGCAGATAACGGTAGGTGCCATGATTCAGAACTTGTGTATTTCATTCAACGGTTTATGGCCAGTGCAATCGAGGCGAGGAACGGCACGGTGGGATGAGGTAGAAGAAGAAGAAATAAAGGCGGTGGGTGACTCAACTGCATCTTACGGGTGTACAAACAAGAACAATGGCAGAAACCACGAATTTATGAAGGTTGGGAAAGGCAAGGCATCCGCGATAAAATCCTGGTTCAATCATTGAGTAGATTGCTGGCTTATTTCAGAAGTCTTCCCGTGGTTGAACTGCTAAACAAATGCTGGTGAGCACTTTTGCCTAACGATTGCTGTATTTTCATTTGCCGCGATCCTCCGACTCGCCAGTGCACGTGTGCACGGCAGCAAATTTCTGCGTGGTTGCGGTCTTTGACAAGTTGCCCTGTCACGGTAATCACCAATCACACCAATGCACACAGATCTGCCGAATAATAGCCGTCCCAGCGGGACGCAGTGGAGGGCTAGTACGGGAAGGTTTGGCGAGTCATGAACCTGTCCAAGCAGTTTCCTGACATACAAGAGACACTTAGGATAGCCTTATTGCTGAGAGCTTACCTGGTTTCATCTCGCTTCCCACAGTGTATCAATGTCGCCTCCGGCTAAGAAAAGACGGCTGTCTCCTCCAATCGAGGAGGAACAGCAAGTTGCTCCGACCAAAGGCTTGAATGATGAATCCAATTCGGAGAACGAGGCCACGGTCGCCGAGAACACGACAGGCCCGGAAGAACAGCAGCAAGTCGTGTCCGAGCAAAGTGGGAAAGCCTGTGATGGATCCACACCTCCGCCGGCTCAGTCTTCAAACAAGCCAAATGACGATCGGTTGGCACGTTTCGCAGCGCTGAAAAAAAGAGCAACAGCATCCGCACGATCCAACCTTTCCGAAGCAAAAGCCGAAGCCCAGCGCGCCGCTATCGACCCCACGGCGCTCTCTAATCTGTCTCGGCGCTCCGCCATTGCTCAGCATAACCTGCTCAAAGCAGACACGGAGGAGAACGAGGGCACAGGCACCTTCGAGCGCAAGCGTGCATGGGACTACACCATAGAAGAGAGCGAGCGTTGGGACGAGCGCATGGCGCGAAAGAAGGAAGCCAGGGACAAGAACGCTTTCCAGGACTATGGGGCGGAGGCAGCCAAGATCTACGACCGTCAAATACGAGAACTCGAAAAGCAAGCAGCAAAAGATGGAGGCAAACATCGCGACGAGTATCAGCGGCAGAAAGCAGAGTTGATTGAGCAAGCTGCCCGATCCGGCGGATTAGAAATTGTCGAGATGGACAACGGAGAGCTGGTGGCCATCGATCGAGACGGGCGCTTCTACGCCGACGAGAACAACACGGGTTTCGTCGAGCAGAAGCCGAAGAAGGAAAATGTGGATCGCCTGGTTGAGGATATACGCAAGGCGGAAGAAGTGCGATTGAAGAAGCGGAAGGAAAGACGGGGTGATGCGGATGAAGGAGACGTCACGTACATCAACGAGAAGAACAAGCAGTTCAACCTGAAACTGGCCAGGTTCTATGACAGGTACACCGCAGATATTAGAGAAAGCTTCGAAAGAGGAACGGCAATATGAGTTGGCTGAGCTGCAATGCAAATTGAATAAATCCCCGCGAGAGCTGGCTGTGAACGCTGTTTACCGTAATCTATCCCACAACTCCATGCTATGCAAGTGCGCCAAGGGTATCAAATCCAGAAAGGCGTCACCGGAAATGGTATCACAGACCTACCTCCTCAGTCAGTCTCCTCAGAGTCTTCCTCGAGCTTCGCTTTGAACGCTTCGATCTCAGCCTGAGTGAGCCAGCCATTCTCCAGCCCAATCTTGACCACGTCCGCAGCACTCTGTGGCCAGCTGTGACTCTCCACGTCATCCTCCATCAACACCTCCCTGACCTCCATCAGCTTCCGCCTCATCTCGTCCTGCACTCTCTTCGCAATCTGGTTGCTCCCGAGGACATACTTGGTCTTTGGCATTTTCCCGGCTCGCCCCAGCAGACAGCTGATCAGGTAGCCCAGCCACGCAACATTCGTCTGCGGGACAGAATGCTCCCAAGGCGCAACGTGCCTGCGCGCCGCTGCGTCGTATGCGCGACCGGCCTCTTCAGCCCGTCCACTCGCCAGTCCCACACACTTGGCGACCTTCGCATACGTGAGCCTCTGCACGCGGTCCTCGAACTCCTCGCCACTTTTCGCCGGCTTGGGGTTTTGAGCGATCCCTCTCACGAGCTCGTCGTACTCCTTCCCTTCGATTTGAAACTCGCGGAAATTGGTCTGCGTCATCCCGTCCGCCCTACCTTTCAGCGTCGGCGCCAGCACCACACGACTGAAAGTGTAATCAATGATTGTGACTGCGACCCCGCTCATGCCGAGCAGCTTGTCCGGCCTGTCTCGCATCTCAGCGACCGCCTCCTTCACCACATCAATCCTGCCCTCTCCATGTCCAACTCCACCCCCCGACTCGCCTGCCTTGACACAGACATTACTCACGTGCAGATCCCGGTGCTCGAACCCGCACACTTGCTCCGCGTTCGCCAGATGGATAGCCGTCTGCCAAAAGATGTCGTAGATCTGGAAGTCGCTCGGCCGCTTGATATCGTTCATCTCCATGCCTGCGTCGTCCATCTCGATCAGCGCATAGTGCTGGCCTTTTCCATACGCCGTCTCGGGATCTTCATTCTCGGCCTTTTTCCGCTGCTGGCTTTTGAAGGCGCGGAACGCGTCAAGAAACGACTGAGGCCAGTGGCCCCTCACGACGAGGACGCCGCGGTAGCGGATAAATCCGTGGATCGGGTCCATGGCTTTCATCGTTTGCAGCTCGTTGGCAATGTAGTATGGTTCGGTCATGCCTTCGAGATCGCCCTGCGAGGGGAGAAGGATGGGCATCATTTTGAGGATGGTTGTCTTGTGCAGTGCGTTCGGGCTGGTGGTGGTGGGGGTGGTGGCAGTGGCAGAGCTTGTTTTGAGTGCGGTGCTATTTGTTTTGAGAGTCAGGGAGAAGACACTGGAGTATGTCCCTTCTCCGATCTTCTTGATGTGGTATTTCTTCGAGATGGTGTTGCCATAGCGTTCAAATTCGAGAACTGCTCGGTCCGAGTACTCGCTGACAAACTTGCGTATAGCACGGTCGTCTTCCTCCGGGAGAGGTGTCGAATGTGGCACCACAGCATTGGTTTTTGAATCATCTTGTATAGGTCTAGGCCTTGATTTCTTCTTCTGCCTTGGTGCTTGTGATTTTGCGTTCTTGGCGGGCTCGTTTGGTAACGAACAAGAAGAACCCGCAGATGGACTATGTCGAGAGAGCCCCCTTTCCGTCTCGACGCCAACACTTGTGTCGTCAGAAATTACCAGCTTCGATAGCTTGTTCTCGATACTATTGTCGTCCATCGCAAATATCTGTTTTGCAGAGTCCAACGCCGACGCCTTGCCTCTTTTGCCATACGTCCTTTGGGTTCTTCTCTGCATTGTTGCGTCATTCTGGACGTCCGCTAGTGGCTTCCTGACAACCATCTTCGTTTGCACTGGAATCAGTCAAGCCTCAAAAAAGACTCATGTGTAAGGAATGACCTTACTGGAGCCATTTTGGTTGCAAACCCACGCCTTTGGATCCGTGGTTTGAAGGACGCAACCATTCTACTTCGGGTTAGCGCCAAATAGATGGACTTGGTTGTCAGGGGTAACGTCACAGCTAACGGCCTTTTGCACTCTTGTGACGAACTTGCTACTGGTTTCCATCCATGCACAGCATTCAGTGTACAAAGGTCATACTGGCTATGTACGGAAACAGCCTGCTTCTTCTTTCTGTAGCATGCCTCGAAAGAAATAATCATTTATCCTACATCTCTGTCGGAAAGCCAAGAACCACATATTGAATTGCCGCGCGTGCTCACGACCACAAGCACTTTGCGTTCAGGGCGGAAGAATCATTAATATACATCGAAGAGGCACGTAAGATCAAGATGCTTTCGGATAAATTCCGGAGCAATGAGAAGCAGCTATGCCAGCGTTTAAGACCTCTATTTGCCTTTTGGCTCTTGTCCAGTCCAAATTCAGCCATCTTATACTTGCCGTCTATATGACTTCTCCCAGAGGCAAGTAAGCCAATTTCAAGGTGCTCTCCTGACCCTTCTTCGTGCGTAGTGATTTCATTGCCGAAGCCAGCTCCCTTCTTTTGATTTGAGGAGGGCTTGACCATAAATCATGCATATAGGCAATCGCCTCCAAGCAGACCGCCCGGCGTCTTTTCGGATTCCAAGGGTTTTGCCAACCAAGTTCAGATGAATGAATGCTCCCCTCGCGACGGTACTGACGGCATCGTTTCACAATCTTTGCACGTAGGAACCCCAAGTTAACACGAACACGGTGTTTGTCCGCGAGGTGCTTGAGAAACGTCAAGGTGTTTCGCCAGACTGGATCCTGCTCTGAACCCAAGTGACTAAGATGGTGCTTCACCGACCAGTCCATCATATAACCTTGGAATTCAAGGGTGAAAAGTCTCCCCAATGCATCTCCGGGGGACGGAGACGGGGCTATCGCATAGTAACGAGCTGGAGCGTTGGAGAATCCTTGGGTAATCCACGATGCCAAAGCAAGCACCTCACTCACGCGCCCCATGCCACCCAGTCTAGCAAGAACATGACGCCAGTGAAAGACTGGAAAGTGCACTCCAGCCGCAACCCCTTCCTGCATTAGACCTACAACAAGCCGAATCCAACTCTCGTGAGCCCGAGACCATCCTTTGAAGCTGGGGTTGCGCAAGCCTTTGACTGTTAGGTCGACAAGAGATAAAAATGCATCCCCGTCCATCAAATGCCGGTTAGCTGGATTACAGAGTAGACCAAGCAAATTTCGGCACTTGACATCCGACACTGCGAATGGCAAAAGTAGTGCTAACCAAACGCTTTTTTGTAGTTTGCTCACCTCACCCTGATTCAACATGACAAGCAGCAAATTAGCTTCGGCCCATTGACTTTGGCGCACATGGTACAAGAGTAGTCGTTGCTGCAGGGCATTGTCTTCGAAGACATCATGGTGCATGTCGGTGCGAAGGACTTGGTTGAGGAGAGCGGACTCTCGTGCAAAGCATAGTTTACGTACGATTCTCGAATAAGCACTCATGCCTGTATCGATCCCTGATCGATCAAGCTGCGCGAACTTTCGTGCAAGGTCTTCGTTATCGACTGCTGCGAGACCGATTTGCCTAATGGATTGGGGGCCTATTTCAGTCACACCGAAAGCTTTGAGAGAGTTGAGCACGAACTCGAAAGGTAGGGCTCGAGTGGCGAACGCTTGTGCGGCGAAAGCCTCTGACACTCTGCTGGGTTTGGAATATACTCTTTGACGATGGTGCGCTTCGGGGCTTTCCGTGTGACATTCGTCGATCCCTTGTTGGACTGTTTTTGCAATACTTTTTTGCTCATCTTGGTAGACAGCGGATGCTTTGGTAGCAAAGGCAGCACCTGCCGCAGACAGCTGCCGAATATAAGGGTCTAGAGGCTGAGAAGTTCTAGCTAAATAGACGAAACAAGGTTCAACTTCAACAAATGATGAGGGCAGATCTCCCCTTGCTACCAGAAACTTGTGGAGGGACAATGCGTCGTCAGGTCTGCCGTGATCCCACATCTGCTGCATAGCTTTGTCGTATATTTTAGAAGGGTTGATCTTCTCGCAGAGTCGACAAAACCGCTTGAGCTCGATTTCGCCAATTGGCTGATAGAGCTCAAGAACTCGGATGGCCTCGATAGCATCGTCATAACGCTTCTCTGTAAGGACATCGCACATGAACAAAGCTGCAGAGTCCTGGCGAGATTTGAGAAGCGCGCTCACGACTTCTGCAAACAATTTGGGTCGTCGCCAAGCGACACCTTCGCGTTGACATAATTGAGAGACGAATCTGATGTCGGTGTCTGCAGTTGATGCTGCTGCGAACAACAGATTTCTCCAGATCCAATTGGTCAGATCGTCATCAGTCGCCAACTCGACGAGGTTACCATCGTGTCTGAGTAAGCGGTGAATGTGTTTCGCACCCGGTGTTCCTGATCGCCATAACTGGTACTCAAGGAGAAGCTTCCATAACCTCAGGTCGGATCGGAAAGGCTCGCGACTACAGAGTCGTTGCTTTTGGTCTCCATTCGAACTGACCACTAACGTACTTTCACGCTCGAGTTCTTCGATGGATACGATGCCAAACTCTTGCGCCCTAGCCAAGAAGTCCCCCCGGAGACCTTCGTAGTTGTTTGTGACAGGCAGAGCCGTCTGCGCTGCAGATGAACAAGTCGTAAAAGATCTTGAAATGATTGCCTTCCTAAGAATGGCACGACGTTGTCGAACGGCCAGGTGGATGGTGGTATAAGGCTTTGATCTCCTAGCAACTTGAAGCGGGCAGATTCTCGGCCTTGTGCAACCGACACGGTATAACGTCCCTCGCATCAATCCTCCTGTGAAGAATCATCCGAGATTGCAAACATTTTCAACGCTACGCGACTCGGGCATTCGACAGTCGTCTGAGCTTACGAAACGGTGGGCTCGCCCATGGATGTAATTGCTGTCTGTTGATAGGGAGCAATGTGGTGATCGCCGACGGGGCTTGGCGAGCCTAGTACCTTTTGTACGAACAAGCTCCATCACGTGATACATCTGCAGCTTCAACGTCCCTGCGGAAGCTGGTACATGGCCTGACTTCAAGCTACAAACTTCGAGCCAAACAGACGATCGGACAAGCACAACTTTTCAAATTGCGAGTTACCAATCGAAGAGCCACAATGGTTCAACCAACGACTGCACGGCTTATGCAGGCAACTCGAGCCAGATTCTTCCGCCCGGGAATGAACAAGCAATGGGGGTATGTCAAGCCATCAGCTCGAAAAGGCGGAGCTGAAGACAGGCTGCGGAGACTGAAAGCATCTGAAGCTGACCGGTGCTTATTAGATACATTTACCGTGAGAACAGAGTGCCCTATTACCAGCGTCTCCTACAGAGTCATGATGGCAAGCGACAATGGTGGAAGGTTGGTGCACCCCCAGGACGCAACCCAGCCCTCGCCTCGAATTCATGAGCAAAATGCGCCTTTCTTTTTGCGTGATAAAGCTTGTTCGGGTACCCAGGCAGAACCGAGGCCGTGACCAAAATTGCGATCATCCTCGAACCAAATTCTCTGATCTGAATGTCTCTGAAGCAAAGCAGAAGGTGCAATCGAGTCAAGAGAGGGTCCAACACTGTCCTGCACACATCTCGCATCAAGCCTTGTTCCTTGTGGATTCGCCTGTAACTGCTCGAACCGCTTCAGGGCCAGGGCCCATTTGCTATTTGTTAAAATGTCCTTTGAGGATGAGGCTAACGGTCAGCGCAGTCTCCTAGATCGCCCTTCCTGTTATATCCTTTTTACACCATGATGTGGGGCAGTTTCACGGCTGCGGTATACGGCACATTTCGAGTGGTTTTGGGGCACAAGACCTGGTTTTAGGCGAGTTCTTAGATGGGTGTCGGACGACGTTTAGCCACGATGTAAATATGGCGCACTAAACTCAAAGGTGTCGGGTTTCCGACTACAATTGCCAAAATCATTTTCCATGGCTATTGTATGCCTGAACTTCCAGTCTGTGGCATGAGTATTGTCCTTACACATGCCGCTTCTCTCGCTGCCTCCAATATCAACGAACAGCACATTTCAGATGCTACAAGATGACTCTGCCTAGACATTTCGCACAGGCCGACTCATTCATTGTTCACCTTCCGTGCCAAACAGGGGACGAGGAGAAACATGTGGTTGCTCATGGTGTGACACCCAGAAACCAGTCACGATCGGTTGAGAGGGTAAGAATGCCGAGTGACGACCATCAGTTGATCCTGAATTCTACGTGCCCAAAAGACCCTGAGATAGCCAAAGACACTGGACCTTTCCCGCTTATATCTCGATCACTAAGCACATTCTGTGAGTAAAATGTGTCTTGCTTTTGTCTAGTACGTGTAATTTGTTGCCGCAGTGTTGCTCGAGTAACGATCACAGCAGCCGTGAGATGCCCCGAATCTCTTGAGGCGGCACCATAGATCTCATGTGGCATGAGATCCTACGTGACGGAAGGTCGTTTGTCTCTGTTCCGCAAGGCCTCGACAGGCGAGTGTGCCCACTGTAATCGCTCGCTAGGGCCGAGCTCGGGCTCGGAGATGTCACGTTGGAGAAAACGATCAATGACGAGCATCAAACAAATACAACGTTACTGAAAAGCTTCGACTCATTATGGTAAGACACCTGCCTTATGGGGTGAGATCTCATGTAATGGGACTCAGGCTGTCCTACATTATGCATCGCTTTTATTTTCACTAATACTATTTCGTATCTTCGAGTCTTGGTGTTGAATCAATGTGACTCAGTCCGCGCATCAAATCTTCAATTTAAGCCGTGTTCTATTATGGCCATGGAGGCCTAAATGTCGCCACACATTAGAAAACAATTGTTCTTAGCTGGAACTTCCACCTCATCGAAAAACACAGAAGAGTCTCACTTCGAGGGTAAAAATATCAGTTAGCAAGGGAACCACTGCCCACCATGCCTCTCAAGGTATCCCCGTGCACCCCGTCAGACTTTCCTCGTGCTGCCGAAGTAGAGAAAGCAGCCTTCGCCGAGAACCCCTTCACGCCCATCCTGTTCCCGGGGCCTTTTGGACCAGATGCAATAGAAATGCGGATTCAAGAAATGGCACGCCAGATGGAAGAGGACCCCACCACTCGATGGCTGAAAGTCACCGATCCAGATTCGGGCGATCCGCGGAAAGGAATAGCATTTGCGAAATGGCACGTCTACGCCGACAGGCTTCCTGGTCAGAGACAGACTCGTGCATTTGGTGAAGGGTGCAACAAGGATGCGTGCGAGTTGCTTTTTGGAAGTCTGGCTCGGCAGAGAGACAGAGTGTTAGGAGACAAGAAGTGTGTTTGTAAGTGGAATCATTTTTTTACTGCATCCTAGCCGAAACACTTTAAGGGATCTACTCGTTCGTGGAATTTGATCTTTCGGCCAGGCTGACTCTGCGGTAATTTTCAGACCTTCATATTCTCGTTACTGACCCTACTTATGGACGAAGAGGCGCTGGTAGCTTGCTCGTCAAATGGGGTCTTGAAGAGGCCAAGTTGCACGGTCTACCTCTGTACGTTGAGAGCTCATCGACAGGCCATGAGCTGTACAAGCGGTACGGCTTCAAGGATGTGGATGTGCTTGAGCTCGATATGAGCTCGTACGGCGCTTCAGACCTCCATCGCACGTGGGCCATGATGGCCGAGCCCTCCGGCTCAGATCAATCTAGATCTTAGAGAGAAGTCGGAACAGGGGTCGGTGGTGGTCACTTGAGGGGACCTCATGACTTCTGTACTAGTAATAGCATGATTGCATAGAACGACCTGAGGGCACGACCAATTCATAGAGCGCTTCGGGTCTCGTAGACCACGCAATGTTTTAAATTTTCACATCAATGAAAGCTGTAGCTCGCAAGGATAGGCATCTGCCCATTGTAAAGAAGCTACTCTTCCAGGTTCAATCGGTGGGAGCGGATATCAGATAGAGTTATCAACACGAACTGACAAAGAAAGTTCCAGGAGTGTTGTATTAACGGAAATTCCGATATTTTGTTTTTGGCTGCGGCTGACCCAGTGAACCCCAGTGACCCATTGGGGACACTAGCCTTAGGCCTCAACCGTTGAAACTAGGTTCCGCCTGCCACTCGACTTCTGACCGGCGTTGACCGCCCAAAAGATAAAGCCTGTGCAACAGTGATAGCAAACACCAATGATCTAACTCCTGCTTTCTGCGCCCCCCCTAAGAGCGCGTCTTGGACACACTCCAATCCAATACAGGCAATCCGTCTGAAAACCCCGTCGACGGAAAATGGATCGTATCAAGCGGCTCTTTGCATCGTCTCCAGCTCCAGCGTATGAGCCAATCGATTCATCCCCGGATCAAGAAGAGGAGGAGGAAGAAGACGATGGCGTGTCTGGACACAAAGACGACGAGTCCCCCTTCTCATGGCTCGAATACTCGATCTTCCTCCTGTTAGGGGTCGGCATGCTCTGGGCGTGGAACATGTTTCTCGCCGCGGCCCCTTACTTCCAGAGCCGATTCAAGGAGAGTGAATGGATCACGAACCACTTCCAGGCCGCAGAGATCAGTGTTTCCACCATCACGAACTTGAGCTCGATGATCGTGCTGTCGAAGCGGCAGAAGAACGCGTCCTACCCGAAACGCATCTCGACCGCCTTGATCATCAACTCCATCTGCTTTACCCTTCTCGCTCTGTCGACCCTGGTCAAGAGCTCGGCCGCAGCGTACTTTGGCTTTCTTCTGATCGCGATCCTATTTGCCAGTCTGAGCACCGGCTTCATTCAGAATGGGCTGTTTGCCTTTGCCTCGGGATTTGGGAGAGGGGAATATACACAGGCGATCATGACGGGCCAGGCTGTTGCAGGCGTGCTTCCGCCCCTGACTCAGATCATTTCCGTGACTGTCACGACGCAACCGAAAGACGAGGCTGGCGCCGCTGGCGTCTCGAACACGTCCGCTTGCATCTACTTCGTTGTGGCGGTGGCGATTTCACTGCTGGCCCTGTTCGCCTTCTTCTATCTGCTGCGCCGACGCTCACAGGCCGACGCTCTGCGCTCGGCCAAGCACCCCACCGTCCACGGCAACAGCGAAGGCGATATGCTGACTACTTCTTCTTCGCCGCCGTCGCGGGAAGAGGAGGCCGCGAGTGCCGGTGCCGGTGCCGGTGCCGGTGCCGGTGAACGCAAAACCGTCGGTCTCTGGACGCTGTTCAAGAAGCTGCCCTTCCTCGCCGTGGGCGTGTTCATCTGCTTTGCCGTCACCATGATCGGCTTCCCCGTCTTCACCGCCTCGATCCTGTCCGTCTCCGGCATCGACAGCGCCGTGTTCATCCCCACCGCCTTCCTGGTGTGGAACATCGGCGACCTCCTCGGACGACTGGTGACCATTTCGCCAAGGGTGTCCTTGACCCACTACCCGTTTGCCCTCTTCTGCATTTCGATCGCTCGTCTCGTCTTCATACCGCTGTACTTCCTGTGTAACATCAAAGGGCGAGGCGCGGTGGTGGCAAGCGACTTTTTCTATCTCATCGTTGTGCAGCTTCTGTTCGGGCTTACCAATGGCTATCTTGGCAGTGAATGCATGATGGGCGCCGGTCAGTGGGTCAAGGCCAGTGAAAGGGAGGCAGCCGGCGGCTTCATGGGGTTGATGCTTGTAGGAGGCCTGGCCGCCGGCAGCCTGTTGAGCTTTGCCATTGGCGATGTATGAGCAGAGTAGCAATGTGACAATTTAATTCCCTTTATACAATTCGTCCTGCGTGCCAAATCTACGCACCAAGAACGTCAAACTGGCTTGGTCAATGTTTTTGGTATTCTAGTCGTTTACACTCGTAAGCAGCGAGCGTTACAGGGCCACAACCATGGTCATCATCGTCTGCGTGATCATCTTGAAGTGATTCACGTGGATGACGATCTCGCTGCACGATTCCGCCATGATGACTATGGTATGACAAAGTACTTCTCATCGAACAGGCCTAGTAACAATTAAACTGCGGCCATCACAACTCGCCATGTATCTGTCCAAAACGAGGCTCGCGTGTTTGACACGCCGCCGTAAGGTATCATCTGCTCCTTCCATCTAACGTGTCTCGGCACAAGCCCTTCCTCGGCTATCCAAGGGACTATTCGCCCAACCGCTGCCCTTGCAAGATTGGAAATTTAACGCATCTCCACGACCACATCCCGGAGCTGGATAGAATTGTCATTCTTTCGTTTCGAATCCACTTCCAGCTCAACATTATGATATTTGACCTTTGCGTGCTCGCTGAGGCTGCCTTCGGTGCAAGCACGGCGCACTGATCTTCCTCAATTCTCGCCTTGGTAGTTCCCAGCTCGCGAATTTGTGTAGCCGCAACGCTTTACACAAAGCTTCTTGTCACCATCATCTACTGACTTGAATGCAGCTTGCTGGGAATGGCTTAGACAAACAGTCGGATGTGTGATCTGGATAAAGGACGCTAGATGAGGGCTTGATTCCTCCGGACGCCTGTGAGGTATACGCTTGCGAATGATGGAAGAGTGCTCTTTCAGTGACAACGACTTATTTTGGACTGCTTCATCTAACGCCCATCTGTTGCCTAATTTGTATGACTTGAGCGCGTTCTGTGGGAGGTAGTGAGTCAATAGTCCTTTGGTCCATTGCCATGATTTGCTGTATCAATTGGTTCTCGTTGGGCTGCAGCTGAGCTTGTGGCTGGGGTGGTTGTTGAACCTGTGGTGGTGGGGGAGCGCCATAAGGCGACTGCATGACCCTTGGGGGCATACCTGGCAGTTGTTGAGTGGGCAGAGGCGGAGGAGGAAAGCCAGGATATTGAGGGTGCTGTTGTGGCGGGGGCGGATATGGGTGTGGGGTCTGTTGAGGAGGAGGAATCATGGGCGGAGGCTGAGCCGGCACAGGGGGTGCGGTCCGCTGAGGTTGTTCCAGCACCTGTTGGAAGATCTTCTCATCTACCAAGCCCATCAACAATAAGGCTTGGAAAATGGCATAGGAGAGCTGCGGCTGTTGGCGTAGTAGCTCTGTTGTTCGAGCGGGTTCGGAAATGGCAAGCGACTTCATCTGAGTCAGAATATCGAGAAGGGTCTGCGGTGGAAGAGTGCTGAGAGTCTGCGATATCGCATCAGTTGCTTTGAGATTGGCGGGTAAATCGACACCAGGAGGCAATGGCGGTAGCGCAGTCTGTCCAGATTGGCCATTGAGCGCAGTCTCGGCAGCTGGACCATCTTGATCGTTCGTCGTCGGCGCAGAGTCTTTGGTGTTCTGGTGTGGCCAATCGACCCTGATTTTCCGACCGCCGACTTCGTAGTCGTTCAAATTCCTCACGGCAGATGCGGCCGAGTCGGTGTCTGCGTATGTCGCGAAGCCATATCCTCGAGGTTTGCCAGTGTTGTTGTCGGTCATCAATCGAAAGCTAGAGACCTGTCCAGCTTGACTGAGAATGCCGACGATCTGTTCCTCGCTCAAATCTGGACTTGTTAGTATTGGCCTCACGATCGCATGCAAATTCCTCACTGAATGGGATATTGCCAATAAAGACCTCCTTCGATGCTCCTGGCGCCATACTGTCTGAGCTGGCGAACGTGAAGAGGGTAACAGGAGGCAGGACGAAAAACACTCGATGAATATTGAAAGACTGGAAGCATGGAACAAAAGAATTACCAAATACGGCCGCAAGGTACGAAGTACTAGCAATATCGCCTACCGGCCACTACTACCCTTAGGCTGGGCGCTGGTTTGGTGCTAGTGAGTAATTAGTAGAGCACGTGTTCACGAGATTTGTCTCCACAGCTTTGCAGCCTCGGGCAGGCGCTAGTTGCCACGAAAGTCCCAGGTTTGGATGCGTCTGTCTTTGTAGACTGTCATCGACTTGCGCATCAAGCATTCGGTTTCCATCAGAGCTGCCCATCATGGCGCAGGATCCTAGAGAATACATGCAGCGGCTACAGCGAGCCATACAACAGCGCCAGTCAGGATTTGGAGGTGGCATGCCCAGTGGCGGACCAGCTGGTCGAGGCATATTAGGTCTGATTGCTCTTGGTGTTGGGGGCGTAATATTATCGAATTCCATCTTCAACGTCGATGGTGGTCACCGAGCTATCAAGTATACGCGAATAGGTACGATGGGGTTCACAGGGCAACCTTGGTTGGGAATCTACTGACAGCATTGTAGGAGGTGTGAAGAAAGAAATCTATGCCGAAGGTCGGTGCACACATCTCGTCTTTGCAAGGGGATGCAGGACTCACACAATACAGGCACTCATTTACGGCTCCCATGGTTCGAGACTCCGATCGACTACGATGTCCGAGCAAAGCCACGTAACGTTGCGTCCTTGACGGGGACCAAAGATCTGCAGATGGTCAATATCACTTGTCGTGTGCTCTCGAGACCGAACGTCGAAGCCCTGCCTCAGATATATCGGACCCTGGGCACAGACTACGACGAGCGCGTCCTTCCATCCATTGTCAATGAAGTGCTCAAAGCTGTGGTAGCCCAGTTCAACGCTAGTCAGCTCATCACACAAAGAGAAAACGTGGCAAGATTGGTGAGGGACAACTTGTCCAGGAGAGCTGCGAGGTTCAATATTGTTCTTGACGATGTCTCATTGACCCATCTTGCATTTTCGCCCGAGTTCACAGCCGCGGTCGAAGCTAAACAAGTGGCTCAACAGGAAGCTCAGAGAGCCGCCTTTATCGTCGACCGAGCCAGACAAGAGAAGCAAGCAACAATTGTCAGAGCCCAGGGTGAGGCTCGATCAGCGGAGCTTGTAGGAGAGGCCATCAAGAAGAGCAGAAGCTACGTCGACTTGAGACAGATTGAAAACGCCCGAAACATTGCCCAGATACTGCAGGAAGCTGGTGGGAAGAACAAGCTGTATCTTGACGCTGAAGGACTAGGCTTGAATGTTCACCCTGGGGATCACGACAGGAAATAATCACCCAGCCACAGCCGAGCATTTCGTCACCTTCACCCGGTGTGTCCTTCTTTCGGTCAAGGGCTTGTACAACTAGCCTCTGGGAATCAAAATGTACAATTCTTCTCCCTGAGTCTTCGTGTTTGCTTTCAACTCTTCACTCTATTACCATTGTAGGTTCTATAGCCTTTGGATTAAGGCAAACTGATTCATCAGCTTGAGATCCCGGCACAGGCAGCACGCAAGACACACGTTATGGCAAAAGTCCGAAGAAAAAGTCGCAAGTTGCTTGGAATGTGATCTAGATTGGCTGGTCTCAACGCTCTGAAGCTGGTCAATGATGGTTTGTAGACTCATATAGCATCAAGTAATTGCGTGCGAGAGGTGCGCAGTTTCGGCATCCACTCCAACAATGGCATTGAACTGGTCTTTGTAGTCTAACACTCAAAACTGACTCCTGCGATACAATCTGGTAGCCAACAATCATTACCCGTCCTTGAAAAGACCCAAGAGTGCCCACGGAAGTAAATTGCCAAGGCTTCAGGGGCCAATGTTCTTCAGGCGTTCTGCCAGGGTTGCAGGTTGCATCGAACAATCCAAATTTAGGCAGCCCAAAGGACTGCTCGAGGATCCAGTAATCACTACATCATTTGAGGGTTGTAAAAGCTACCAAAGATCCAAGCAAAAGCAGTGAACTTTTACCGTAAACGTTGAATATTGCTAGGCCATATGTGTGGTAGAGTTCAGGCACGTGTTCTTCGACGCACAGAAGTCCATGATGGGATTTTGGTAGCGCAGAAGTAGCTGGCGGCACGTCATTCCTAGGGAAGTGTCCCCTGACAAGTACAATCCCTGCATAGAGTCCGTTAATGGAGCGTAATAGTCACTTGCTAGATCTCAAGTATGCGATAACACAATCAATGAATTACACTTTGGGAATTGGCTACGTGGCTGCGACGATATTCCTAGCAACGAGAGAGAAAAGCCTCCCCTTGCTATCTTCTCCTGGATAATCTTCACTAACCAAATTCACCTTGGGGAGTCTCTATCGAGTTTCAACACACGGGTGCGGCCTCCGAAATTTGTCAAGAACGGGCTTTTGCTACGATGTAAGATCGCGACTATCCGGACTCCGCCTGGGCTAAAAATTACCATGGCCAATGGGGCGCGACGCCACATCCCACAATGCTGAATACAATTGTGATGCTCCGTATGCCACCGAGATCCCTCTACAGTTGCTGGCGGCAACCAATCACTCTGCAGAATCTGGATGTCGCTTCCGCACGTGAGAGAAGAGGTGAGTAAGTAGATCACCGGGACACACGGACTTACTTCAAGAAATCTGCATTCTCAACATAAATTTTAATATCGGATCAGACGATGATGTTGGAGAATTGGATTTTTTGTTGGAGTTGGGGTGCAGCTGGCCCTGGATTTAGCGGTGAGACTCGCCAATCAGTGGGCGTATCATGTCACGAGTTCCACCCCCAACTGCCCTTGGAGCTCTTTTGGCCCTGCAGTAAAGCGTAACAACGACATCATCCACCGCAGCTGGGCAGCCTCGACAGCCAAGCTACCCGGAAGACTCGAAAATCCAACAATCGAGGACCCAGTCAGGGCATTACCGTATCCAGATCCATTCTAGCCCCATTCGCGTTGCAGCTGTACAACCATTGATAGCGTCCTGATGTGCTTATTTCCGTACAAAGAGGAAAGCAGTCCCCTCTGGTGCCTCCCTCAGATCGTTCATACTCCTCCTGGACTTTTCTCTAGCTTTTCTTCAAGCTTTCCCTCTATAACCACTTTCTTCCTGCGGCACCTTCATTCCTTCTTGCAAACGTCGCACCACAAGGAGGGTCGGATATTTTCATCTCACACATTCGCATTTTGGGGGGAAGGATTTAAGCATTGGCGTTACCCCGATCCCCTATTTGCTGACAGGTGTACCGCACTCACCCTCTCCCTCCGCTCGAATTCATCTGCTCTATATCTCTTTTGTGCATGATCATATTCCTGTAATACTGTCAAAATGGCCGCCGTCAACGGTGTGAACGGCGCCCCAACGCCAAACGGCTCCAGCGGCGCCTGGCAAGCAGACCACGAGGTCGCCTCCCACTTCATTGGCGGGAACAAACTGTCAAAAGCACCTCCAAGCAAGGTCAAAGACTTTGTACAGGCTAGTGACGGCCACTCAGTCATCACCAATGTGAGTGCGGGCACATCTCTTAACTTTACGAAGGCTGACGAAAATTAGGTGTTGATAGCGAACAACGGCATTGCCGCAGTCAAAGAGATCCGATCGGTACGGAAATGGGCCTACGAGACGTTCGGCGATGAGCGAGCCATCCAGTTTACTGTGATGGCTACGCCAGACGATTTGCAGGCCAACGCCGACTACATCAGAATGGCCGACCAGTATGTTGAGGTATGTACCTGCAAAGACCCTGAAATCCTGCTTCCACACAGTTGCTGACAAAGTGGCTTGTAGGTGCCCGGTGGCACGAATAACAACAACTATGCCAACGTGGAACTGATCGTTGATGTCGCCGAACGAGTCGGTGCCCACGCAGTCTGGGCTGGCTGGGGTCACGCATCTGAAAACCCCAAACTCCCCGAATCCCTAGCCGCTTCGCCGAAGAAGATCATTTTCATCGGTCCTCCTGGCTCTGCTATGAGATCTTTGGGTGACAAAATCTCCTCTACAATCGTCGCACAGCACGCAAAAGTCCCCTGCATACCGTGGTCTGGTGAAGGTGTGGCCGATGTCGAAATCGACGACCACGGCATCGTCACAGTCACCGACGAGACATATGCCAAGGGCTGTGTTAACTCTCCGGAAGAAGGTCTGGCAGCTGCCAAAAAGATCGGCTTCCCAGTCATGGTCAAAGCTTCCGAAGGCGGCGGCGGCAAAGGTATCCGAAAGGTCGAAAAAGAGGCGGATTTTGTCAGCCTGTACAACGCCGCTGCTAGCGAGATTCCTGGTTCGCCTATCTTCATCATGAAGTTGGCCGGGAACGCGCGACACTTGGAGGTGCAGCTGTTGGCAGATCAATACGGCAACAATATCTCGCTGTTCGGGAGAGATTGCTCAGTCCAGAGACGACACCAGAAAATCATTGAAGAGGCCCCTGTCACAATTGCCGGATCGGAGATCTTCCGAGGCATGGAGCAGGCCGCTGTGCGTCTCGGAGAGCTTGTAGGTTACGTCTCGGCTGGCACTGTCGAGTACTTGTACTCGCACGCAGACAATGCGTTTTACTTCCTCGAGCTCAATCCCCGTCTGCAGGTCGAACATCCTACCACCGAGATGGTGAGCGGTGTCAATCTACCAGCTGCACAACTTCAGGTCGCCATGGGTATTCCACTGCACCGAATCCGTGACATTCGTTTGTTGTACGGAGTGGATCCCCACACCACCACCGAAATCGACTTCCATTTCGACAAGCCAGAGAGCTCCAAGGTGCAGAGGAGACCGCAGCCTAAAGGTCACTGCACAGCTTGTCGTATCACCTCAGAAGACCCGAACGAGGGCTTCAAGCCGTCTGGCGGTACCATTCACGATCTCAATTTCCGATCGTCTTCGAACGTTTGGGGTTACTTTTCCGTGAGTTCCGCATCCAGTATTCACAGCTTCTCGGACAGTCAGTTTGGCCACATCTTCGCATACGGCGAGAACAGAGCGGCCTCGCGCAAGCACATGGTCGTTGCCCTCAAAGAATTGAACATTCGTGGTGACTTCAAGACAACTGTTGAGTATCTCATCAAATTGCTCGAAACACCGGCTTTTGAAGAGAACACTATTACTACTGGTTGGCTCGATCAACTGATCACCAACAAATTGACGGCTGAGAGACCCGATCCACTTCTGGCAGTTCTGGCAGGCGCCACAGTCAAAGCCCATGTTGCGAGCGAATCCTGCATAGCTGAGTATCGAAGGGGATTGGAAAAGGGCCAGGTGCCGTCCAAGGACGTCCTTAAGACTGTCTTCCCTGTTGACTTCATCTACGATGGGGAGCGGTACAAATTCACCGCCACTCGCTCAAGCAAGGGTAGCTACCACCTGTTTATCAACGGCACCAAATGTTCAGTCGGTGTTCGTGCGCTAGCCGATGGCGGCCTGCTCATGCTGCTGGGCGGCCGATCGCACAGCTTGTATTGGAAGGACGAACCAGGCGCAACTCGAGTCAGCATTGATGGCAAAACTGCGCTTCTCGAGCAGGAAAATGATCCAACTCAACTTCGAACTCCCTCCCCTGGTAAGCTCGTCAAATTCACCGTTGAGAATGGTGAGCATGTCAGCGCCGGCCAGCCTTTTGCGGAAGTGGAGGTTATGAAGATGTATATGCCGTTGATTGCACAAGAGGACGGTATAGTTCAGTTCATCAAGCAGCCTGGAGCTACTCTTGAAGCCGGAGACATCCTCGGAATCCTTGCGTTGGACGACCCATCTCGTGTGAAGACCGCCCAGCCCTTCATTGGCAAGCTGCCCGATCTTGGCCCTCCTCAAATGTCCGGCAACAAGCCGCCACAGCGGTTCGCCCAGGCATACGATGTGCTTAACAGCATCCTTGAAGGCTACGACAATCAAGTCATCATGGCCACCACCTTGAAGGATCTAATCAATGTCCTTCGAGATCCAGAGCTACCTTACGGGGAATGGGCGGCGCAGTCATCCGCATTACACTCTCGAACTCCACAAAAGCTCGATTCTCAACTCGAGGACATCGTTAAGCGCGCTCATTCTCGCAAAGCGGAATTTCCATCCAAGCAGTTGCTCAGGACCTTGAACAAGTATGCCGAGGACAACCTCTCAGCGGCGAGTGCTGCCACACTTAGGACTACGCTTCAACCATTGATTGACGTTATCAGCAAGTACGCTGACGGCCTGCAAAGCCACGAATACAACGTCTTCACTGATTTCCTCGACCAGTACTACACCGTTGAGAAGCAATTTTGCTCCGGAGTCTTACGAGATGAAGACGTGATCCTTAAGCTTCGTGAGGCCAACAAAGAAGATGTCATGCCAGTCGTTCAGCAAGTACTTTCTCACACCAGGACGTCCACCAAGAATAATCTCATCGTTGCGATCCTGGATGCCTACAGACCCAATCAGCCTGGTTCGTCGAATGTTGCAAAGTATTTCAAGCCATCCTTGCGACGACTTACCGAGCTCGAGGGGCGTGCGACGGCAAAGGTGGCGTTGAAGGCTCGAGAACTTCTTATCCAGTGTGCCTTGCCCTCTCTGGAAGAGAGAGCTGCTCAAATGGAACACATTCTGAAATCTTCCGTTGTTCAGTCGAGTTACGGCGAATCACGTCTCGAACATCGGGAACCAGATCTGGATGTCCTGAAGGAGGTTGTCGATTCTCAATACACCGTCTTCGATGTTCTACCATCGTTCTTTGCTCACCGAGATCCATGGGTTGGTTTGGCAGCTCTAGAAGTCTATATTCGTCGAGCTTATCGTGCCTACACTGTCAAGGAAGTCGACTATCACACTGCAGTCGAACCACCATTCTTCCTGTCCTGGGACTTTGTTATTCGACGTGTTGGGCAATCTGAATTTGGATTGCCCCTGCAATCGTCCTATCCTTCTGCGCCTGGGACGCCTGGACGCGTTGGCGACCCATTCAAGCGTATCACCGGCCTCAGCGACCTGTCCAACCTCAGTAAGCTCCAAGGTGGTAGTGAGGAGCCTGCACGAAAAGGCGTCATTGTCCCGTGTCAATATCTCGACGATGTCGATGACGTCCTTACGCGCGCTCTCGAGGTCTTTTCCAAAGCCCCAGGAGGCAAGCCGAGTTCACTCGCCGTTCCACCCGAGCGTCGACAATCGGTGAAGCCAGATGACGATCTCACTGGTGTCTTGAACATTGCCATCAAGAACGATGAGGGAATGAACGACGAAGAGCTTCTTGGTCGTACGTCAGTGCTGATTTCTGATTACAAGGATGAACTTGCAGCCCGAAAGATCAGAAGAATTACTTTCATTTGTGGTCACAAGGATGGTGCCTACCCAGGCTATCTCACGTTCCGAGGGCCAAACTACGAGGAAGACGTCGGCATCCGACATGTGGAGCCTGCGCTTGCTTTCCAATTTGAGCTTGGACGTCTGTCCAAGTTCAAGATCAAGCCTGTCTTCACAGAAAATCGAAGCATCCACATCTTCGAGGCTTACGGCAAGGGCAATGAAAACGATAAGATCGTGGACAAACGCTACTTCACCCGTGCGGTTGTTCGACCCGGGCGACTGAAGGATGATATTCCGACTGCAGAATATCTGATCTCAGAAACACACCGGTTGGTGAACGACATTTGTGACGCACTCGAGATCATCGGTAACAATAACTCTGATCTCAATCACATTTTCATCAATTTCACTCCCGTCTTCCCACTTCAACCCCAAGATGTTGAGCAGCAACTCGCTGGATTCTTGGAACGCTTTGGCCGAAGACTATGGCGACTTCGTGTGACAGGTGCGGAACTTCGCATCCTTTGTACCGACCCAGAATCCGGTCTTCCATTCCCTCTGCGAGTTGTCATTAACAATACCTCTGGCTTTGTCGCCAAGGTAGAGTCATATGTAGAGAGGAAATCCAAATCTGGCGACTGGGTATTCGAAAGCATTGGCGGGCCGGAGGCTGGCTCCATGCACATGCAACCTGTCTCAACACCATATCCTATCAAGGAATGGCTTCAACCGAAGCGTAACAAGGCTCATCTAATGGGTACTCAGTACGTGTATGACTTCCCTGAGCTTTTCAGACAAGCAGTCCAGAACAGCTGGGCCAAAGCCATTGCCATACATCCATCCCTTGCTGAGTCGAGACCTCAAGTTGGCCAATGCATCGATTACAAGGAACTTGTGCTCGACGATGACGACAACCTGGCCGAAGTTGCGCGAGGACCGGGCACGAACAACTGCGGCATGGTGGGTTGGCTCATCACCGCAAAAACGCCTGAATACCCCCGAGGTCGACGATTTGTCATTGTCGCCAACGATATTACCTATCAAATCGGCTCCTTTGGCCCACAAGAAGATGCCTTCTTCAACAAGTGCACAGAACTTGCTCGAAAGCTTGGCATACCACGTATATATCTGTCTGCCAACTCTGGTGCCCGCATCGGCATGGCTGATGAACTCATTCCACACTTCTCGGTCGCCTGGAACGATGCCCAGAATCAAAATTCAGGATTCAAGTATCTATATCTCACTCCTGAGAAGAGGAAGTCGGTTTCTGAAAAGGAAGTTCTCACCGAAGAAATCAAGGACGAAGGCGAAGTACGACATAGAATCACAACCATCGTCGGTGCCAAGGACGGACTTGGTGTCGAGTGCTTAAGAGGTTCAGGTCTGATTGCCGGTGCCACTTCCAAAGCGTACGAAGACATCTTCACGCTTACTTTGGTCACCTGTCGATCTGTTGGCATTGGTGCTTATCTTGTTCGTCTTGGTCAGCGTGCGATTCAGATTGAAGGTCAGCCAATCATCCTCACAGGTGCTCCTGCTCTGAACAAAGTCCTTGGACGGGAGGTCTACACCTCCAACCTTCAATTGGGTGGCACCCAGATCATGTACAAAAACGGTGTTTCTCACATGACCGCCAACGATGACTTCCAAGGCGTCGAGCAAATTGTCGACTGGCTCTCTTTCGTCCCAGACAAGAAAGGCAACCCTGTACCAATCAGCCCGTCGGCTGATCCATGGGATCGAGATATCACATACTACCCGCCAGGCCGATCTGCTCCTTACGATGTGAGACATCTTATAGCCGGAACCGAGGCAGCTGATGGTTTCCAATCAGGCCTTTTCGACAAAGACTCCTTCCAAGAAGCACTTGGTGGTTGGGCTCGTACCGTTGTCGTTGGCCGAGCACGTCTGGCTGGTATCCCGATGGGTGTGATCGCAGTCGAGAGCAGAACCGTTGAAAATGTCACTCCCGCTGATCCTGCAAATGCTGATTCTATGGAGCAAGTGACGCAGGAAGCTGGTGGTGTATGGTATCCCAACTCCGCCTTCAAGACTGCTCAAGCCCTAAAGGATTTCAACTACGGTGAGCAGCTACCTGTCATGATCTTGGCCAACTGGCGTGGTTTCTCCGGCGGTCAACGTGATATGTATAACGAAGTGCTCAAGTACGGTTCATACATCGTTGATGCTCTTGTCAAGTATGAACAGCCGGTCTTTGTGTACATCCCACCATTTGGCGAACTCCGTGGTGGATCCTGGGTCGTGGTCGACCCCACCATCAACCCCGAGCAGATGGAGATGTACGCTGACGAGGATGCTCGAGGCGGTGTTCTTGAGCCTGAAGGTATTGTTGGTATCAAGTATAGGAAGGAAAAACAACTTGAGACCATGGCCCGACTTGATCCGGAGTATGCGCAACTCAAGGCCAAGCTTATGGCTAAGAACAACACCCCTGAGCAAGCATCCGCTATCAAAGCCAAGATGACAGAACGCGAGAGCCTACTCGGACCTGTCTACCAGCAGATCGCTATTCAATTCGCCGACTTGCATGACCGCGCTGGTCGTATGCAAGCAAAGGGTGTCATTCGATCTGGACTTGTGTGGAAGAATGCACGTAGGTTCTTCTACTGGCGACTCCGACGAAGACTTTCCGAGGAAGTCCTCCTCAAGAGGATGAATTCTGCAACCACCCCTCCCGCAACATCTGCCGAGCGTACAGCCCAGCGAGAGCAACAACTTGCTATGCTCAAGAACTGGTCTGGTTTCCTTGATGTTGAATTTGATCAGGATGACAGTAAGGTTGCAGAGTGGTACGAGAGTCACCGGAAGGACATCTATGCCAAGATTGATGCTGTGAAGAGCGACGTAATTAGCAAGAAGGTTGCGGAGCTTTTGATGGCAAATAAAGACGGTGGCTTGAGAGGCGTTAAGGACGTCTTGAGCCGTGTGCCTACGAGTGAGCGCGAGAACCTCGTCCGATATCTTACAAGTATCTAGAATTGGAGGACCGGGCAAGAAGTGGTGTATGTAGAATTATGGCCCAGGACAAACTCATTGACTTCACTTTGTGAGTCAGTACAAGAATGCATCATGGAGCAGAGGCCAACAGGGGACACGGAACGACTGGAGGTATTCGTTACGACTATTTTGGCGTTCATTTATTCGGGTTTAGACTTGACAGTTTTAATACGAACACTGCTATATATTCATTGTGGCTGTTTCTCTGCGCAAAGCGTGTTCGCCGAGCAGTAGTTCTCTTGAAGTTTCATTTCTTGATATTCGCCTCACCCACGCAAAAGGTGTCAACGGACATCTTGCGCCTTCCAGTTCAGCGACACGAGCTGTCTCCTCCACCGAATGTGCTTGGCAGCATCCAAAGAGGCCTTCAGCGCTCGTATTTCCCTAGAGCAGGCACTCTGCATGCAAAGTAGTGGTCAGCAGACTTGTACGCTTGTCGGTGACAAATGGACAGTTGGTCAATCGCAGGAGTCGCCGTCGTAAGGCTTTCCCCGTGGGAACTGTGCTTGACTGCTTCTACCAAGAAGTTCAAACAGCAAACAGCACGGGAAGCGTCCGACAACGGATCTGCTAGAGCGCTGCGAAAATCGAACTGGCAGATCATTTTTGCTGACGGAGGCACATTTGATGAGGAATCCCGTTACGAGCCGATCCGATTTCTGAGCCGCCGGAGTCGACAATGCATGGGCCTGGGCACGCCTGGGTTCTTTGCTCACAGCAATGAAGCCAAAGAGTCAAGATCAAAATCGAAATAAGTGCTTCGATGTCCCATATCCAGTCTCATCTCGCACGAAAGACTATTGTGCTCCGTGTCTACGCCAGCTGTTACTCCGTACGCTGCCTCCACAAACAAGCTACCTGGGTACTTTAGCTAAAGCTTGGCTTGGACACAAGCATTGATTAAGTACATTAGTCTGAGGCTTGGCTGACGTATCCCATACATGACGTAGCGGTCGGGGCGGTCACATTCGGGCTGCGTTGTATATGGCAAGAGCAATTCCGTTAACCAAGAAAGAGTACTTACCACACAAAAAGAGTCAAGCTCATAAGCCAGCGGACGAAAGAACCGGATGAGGTCGTGGGAATAGCTGAGCAAACCACTGAGCAAAAAACAAAATGACAATATGCAATAGTCTCTTGTGGGGAAATCTAGCCTAGTTATTGAGCTGATTCACCAGACTCAAAGCAGTTCAAAATGCTATGGAAAGGAAGGGCTCGTAACGCGACGACCTTTCAAGTTCATGTGCCACATCGGCATCTCCAGCGCGGTCTGGAAAGCTCGGAACGAAATGTAGACCTCCAGCTGATCGGCTGCTCGGTCCCATTTCCTCCCTCTTGCTTTCATCGAAGCAACCCTCGCTTATGAACGTTGAATAGTTTCTACACCTTCTACGGGGCCATCAAGACATATTTCTATACAACGTCGACTCTGAAGTCGTGTACCAAAGACGTTTTGGCTATCTTTATCTAGTCTGCAAAGCCTGACGACAGCCGGTCTACGCGCTCGTCGCCCTCGCAGCTCACATTCTTGCTCTGTACACGATCATATGCCTCCGCTAGCACCTATGCCACTTGCTTCGTAAGGCCAGGCCAATCACAACCCAAAGCACCATTTAAATCCTGGCCTTTGTAGCATTAACACAGATCCAGGTGTGGTGCGGTGCGGTGCGGTGCAGAAGCGGGTCATCCATTGCAGTGTTCACGTCGCCCCATCACACAAATACAAAGCAAGCATGGTCAACCTATCGCTCAACAAGCCGGAGTCGAAGGACAGCGATACTCTCGCTCTCCTTGGCAAGAAGCAAGTACTCAAAGCGACGGTTCGGATTTTGGTCTATTACGTTGGGGAAACGGTGCTCTCACTCTTCTCGGAAGGCTTCGACAACGGAGATTCTTGAGTGTCAGTGATTGTGCCGACGTGATCCCCAAAGTTTGACACGTTCCTGCCCTTTTTCGCCCATTTCGCCCCATTTCACCCGTTTCACCCTAGCTGCCCTCGCAAAGCCCTGCTGGAATGGGGCAGACGGCATTTCGACTTGATACGTGACTCGTTAGTGACCATGGATCTCCTAATTCTTGCACTCACCAAAAGCAAAACATGATGACTGAAACCATACTAAGCTAAGAAGTATGTTTGTTGCCTGGAAAATATCCTAATCATGCTTTCTGTAAAAGCTGCTTTATCTGTTCACTCTGCTGTTGAAGCATTTTCATAAGCTTTTCCTGCTGTTGCTCGGCACCTTGCCTCTGCTGCTCCATTTGTCGCTCCAGCAACGCCATCTGTTCTTTGCTCAGCCTTTGTTGCTCCGCCAACTGCTCACGGCTTTGTCTTTGCTGTTGTTCCAGCTGTTGCTGTAAGCTCTGTATCATGCTTCGAAGCCCTGCATCCAATCCTCGACCGCTGCGGGGTTTCTTGGCCCACTCATCTTGTGATTCGGGTGCGCTGGCATCATCCTGCGAACTCTGGACACTAACGTCCTCAAAAGGTGTGGTTAATTCGAATGATTGGGTGACCGGATCAGGCAAATCATCAATTAGTTTCTTCAGCCGCTCCAAAAGTGGTAATGCGAACATCTTGCAGACATTCAACGTAAATTGATAGCATGTCCACCTTTCTTTGCCCTTATCATTCCCAAAGATGAATTCCTTAAGGGTTTCCCGCCAGTACGTCGTATTACCGCCATCGATTTCTGGATAATGGGCGCATATACGCACTGCTTTATCGTCATGGGAGATTGAAAAGGCCCAGACCCTCCTATGTGCCTCGGTAGGGCGGTTTACTCGGCGACAGATATCGACAAAGGCGCGTAACGCGACGGTCATGCTGTGAGCATTAGGCCTGTCGGCAAGATCGAGTGCCGCTTTATCACATTTAACTTCCCCGGTCAAGAAGGGGAAATAAATATCCTCTCGTGCAGTGTAGAGCGACTTCCTCGTCGGTTCAATGTTCAGTTTCCGTCGTTGCTGCTCGGTGAAATTCGACCACTTATATCCAAAAGTGTGATCGGGTTGTGGACGAGGGCCGTAGAATGGAAACGACTTAACCCAGGGATCGTTGTGGCCTTCGATAAAACCCTCTAATCCCTCATTACCGCATATAGCCAAATTTTCAACAGATGGCATGATACGAGGGTGTAGATCGGTACAGATTCGCGCCTCGGATCGGCCACGCAGATTTGAAGTAAAGGCATAAAAGTGATGGTCATTGAATAAGTCATCAGGTGGGAGAGGCTGGCTGGCTGTCAGCAGCCTTTCACAAAGTTCTCGGTCTTCGGCAAGCATCCCTGCCTTGGATGACCGCATGAAACTGCCTTTGGTTTCTAGTACCACGGGGTAGTTAACATCTTTGTACGCCGAGTATTTCTGGTCCCTGGATACCACCGTTCCGGATCCATCCCTTGACTGTGACCCTTCTCCCAGAGAGTCGGTGGACCGCGATCGTTTCGATGGGGGTCGGCTCATGTCCTCAAAGGACTTGAAGGTCTCAAAAGGCTCGAATTGGGGGCTTTGCGGCAAGTTCGACAGCCACTGATCAACTGGAGTGGTCGTGGTCTGGACCGATTCGGGATGTGGTCGTGGGCGCTTCGGGGATGGGAGATCGTTCAGTGATTTCGCTTTTCTTTTTCGAGAATAGGATGAAAGGGGACCGGTAAGAGTCTATTTACGAATAAGAATGCAGAGCGTTGATTGGAAGCCAAACTCACCTGGCCACTTCGAGTTAATGTTGGTGATGGTAGTTGATCTGGCAATAGATCCTGCGTATCGTCACAAACGCAGTTCTGGTTTGTGGACGGTTTGCGAGACAACTGCCTGGATACACGTCGATACTTCTGAGGATTTCCCGACGGTTCGCTGTCTGCTCTGCATCTCTTCTCTGAAAGGCGGTTAGCAGTAACCAAAGCGTTGTGAAATAGGAAGCTTACTATTGCTTGAGGGATGAAGACCGGAGTGGCTTCTGGGCGATGAAGTGCCGATGCTCTGCATTGGTCGCAGACGAGGAAGAAGCCGTCGAAGGAACTGGATCTGAGACGCTTGGGGATTTAAAGTAGTTCGAATGCATGAGACTGAAAGGGATTCCCCACCACATGTTTGGCGCCTTCCAAAATCGGCACGTGCCTTCGCGTTGTCTTTTCGTGTCGTGGGCGCGCTCATTAACCTTCTTACCCAGTTGCCGGCCCGCATAGTCTCCCGCATTCACTCTGGAAAATCTGGCTGAATGCACTCCTCGGTATAGGGTTATCGTAGATAAACTTATTATATTCTTGCAGCACCGTTCTAAAGATAATGACGAGGCTGAGGGAAAGGGTGAGCGCGATGCACATTTTACTTGTCTTGACCCGCCTTTCGCCGCCAAGACGTTGACTACTCATATGTTGGTTGAAGAGATTCGGCTTACGGGCCAACACCAACCATCGGTATGCGTCTTCATCTCTGGTGATGAGGCGTATTCATCTGGTCTGATGTTGATGTTTGCAGCTATTGTCTATACTTAGTAGTTAGCAAAGATGAAATCCAACGCAGAGCGGTGCCTACTGACTCTGATCGCAGAGCTTCTGGCGGCATTTAGCGTGCTCGCTGTACATTATTTTCTCTTGTCCTTCTGTCCGATGGGCAGTGTATATGAAATATTATGTTGAACCAGGACACAGCACCTCCTTCGTCTGGCGCCGACCTGAAACACCTCAACCAAAAATCACCAATTAGATTATATTATGTTTAACCGTTTCCCACTACTGTCGCATACACCCTCGAAAACCGAGTCTTGAGGAGCCGATTGTGCGACATTTCTCGTCTTCTCCAATCCTCTAAATCTCATACCCAGCTTGACGTGTCGAGACCATGTGATATTAAACATCTGATGATCACAAGTTCGCTGCTTTGGCTCTTGCCGCAGAACGAAGTAGAGGGAAGTTTTCTGACTCGGCTGACAGACTTGTTAAGAAGCCGGTGACGTCTGTCATTGTGTCGTGTCCATCAGACATCTCGTTCGGAGGACCAGTGCAGGCACAAGTCGCTTACGACTCTTGTCCAACAACATCGGTTCTTTCCGGCACTACCAACTCTCTCATCACGACACTAGGTAAGGCATCAGGCTCGGACAGAACACTTGAAGATGGATCTGGGGACCCTTTGGGAGTCACTAGAAAAATCATCAATTTCTTGTAATAGGCATTTGTATAAAACTTCTTTGTCGTGCTTGACCACTACACAATGTCGAAGTCTCTGTGTCTGCAGTTTTAACTCGTGAAGACGGCCTATCCTTCTTAGAGGCACGGCCAGTCACCTGCGATCAGGTCACGTGGGGAGGGGGGCGTTCGAGGCTCACTGGGCACGAGTGGAGTCATACAGTGTCCACAGTGTCGTAGGGGTTTGCGGCCAACCGAGACTACTCCGTATTATCGGCAGGTATTGCTTGCTTTTGGCATGGGGTGAAGCCGGGATGTCCAGGAATTAGCTCTGGAGCCGAGGACGATGAGGTCAACGATAGGCTTTCCGTCCCACCCCACATCCCTCGTACTCTGACAGAGCTCGAGCCATCGGCATAAGGGAAGTATGGATCACAAATATTCGTATGCCCTGGCATGTCAGTGAAAGAGCATTTTGTGTTTATGTGTGGTTCCTCGGCGTGCTTGCAAAGGGTCTTAATTTGGGCTCTGAATGAAGCAGTGTAGCTTCTCTTGCTCGCCTCGTGCTACCCTGGCCTTCAACTTGAAGTTCGCCCCGGCTGCTTTTTCTGAGCTTGAGCAACCCCACCTTGAGTCCTGTGCCTGGCAGCTATGTCTCCAGTCTCGGCATCATCGGTCGTTGCGAAATCACCACGACTATACAAAGATATTAACTCTGCTTGTCGGTCTCTGCGACGACACTCGACCAAGCCACAAGTGAGTAGCTGCTCGAGCATCAGGATACCTCAAGGTGAGTTTGTCTCAAGCAAAAGCTGATTTTGCAGCCGTGGGTAGCGTAGCACATGATCATGGAGCGGGTCATTCCGATCGTGGAGTGTGTTTGAGCACATGTCCGGCATGACTCGAAAATTCTGATATCCGACTCTCTATCAGTGAAATACGTTGATAACCCCGTCCTTCAACTGACCCGATCTCGCGCAGTATCCAATTTCACCTCGCTCTGTGTTCCCGTCTACATCCAGTCACGAAGCATGTCCTCGTCCTCGCCCCTCAAGTCGCTCAATATCAACAACATCAACCCTCATGTGAAGGAGGCCAAGTATGCTGTTCGTGGCGAGCTGGCCATCAAGTCAGAGGAGTATCGAGCACAGCTCCGGAAGCTGAGAGACGACCCGCCCACGCCGCCATCGGAAAACGAGCTACCTTTCGACACCATCATCAGTGCCAACATCGGCAACCCGCAACAGCTCGACCAGAAGCCTATCACATTCTTCAGACAGGTTCTCTCACTGCTCGAGTATCCGAATCTCCTAGATCACGAGGATGTGCTCCTTCACAGCCTAGACTACAAGCAAGATGTGATAGACCGGGCGAGATTTCTGGTGAAAGAGATCGGCTCCGTCGGCGCATACAGTCAGAGCACTGGCGTACCGACCATAAGAAGGAGTGTAGCTAGATACATTGAGCGAAGAGATGGCTTTCCCGCCGATCCGAACAACATCTATCTCTCTGCCGGCGCCTCATCGGGAGTCAACACTCTTTTGCACATAATATCTGGATCTGAGAAGACCGGTGTGCTGGTGCCCATCCCACAGTATCCTCTCTACACTGCCACGCTTTCCGTGCTCAACGCCCGCTGCTGTCCCTACTATCTCGACGAAGCCTCAGGCTGGGGTACCGATCTGGAAACCATCAAAACCTCATTTGAAGATTCCAAGAAAGACGGCACAGACGTGCGAGCCATCGTCATCATAAATCCCGGGAATCCGACAGGGGCTTCGCTCCCGCGACAGGATATCGAGAACATCATCAAGTTTGCCGCCGAGAACCGGCTGGTTGTCATGGCCGACGAGGTCTACCAGACTAACGTCTTCATTGGCGAATTCATCTCGTTCAAAAAGGTGCTGAGGGAACTGCAGCGAGACAACCCGGGCCCATACGATCACGTCGAGCTAGTCTCCCTGCATTCCATTTCCAAGGGCATGGTCGGCGAATGCGGGCACCGCGGGGGCTACTTTGAGCTGGTGGGCTTCGACAAAGAGGTCCAGGAGCAGATCTACAAGTTCATCAGCATCATGTTGTGTCCGCCCGTCATCGGTCAGTGCTGTGTAGAGCTGATGGTCAATCCGCCTCAGGAAGGTGATCCGTCGTACCCACTCTACCAGCAGGAGTACGGCGGCATTGCCGACGGCCTGAAGAAGCGTGCATATGCACTGTACGAGGCATTCAAAGAGATGGAAGGCGTGGAGATTGGTGAGCCACAGGTGAGTTTTTTCCCCCTCCCCCCAATTCATGGGTCAGGTAGGCCCCTGATGAGTGCAAACCGCCATACACCCCGAGGAAGCTCCCTCCAGCAAAATAGTAAGTAATAGAAAATACGCTGACGTTTTAACATCTAGGGCTCCATGTACCTGTTCCCAACAATAACGCTACCGGAGAAGGCGCAAAAGGCCGCTGAGGAGAAAGGCAAGAAAGCAGACGAGTTCTACTGTCTGGACCTGCTAGACGCCACTGGTATCTGTGTGGTGCCGGGGAGCGGGTTCGGTCAGAAGCCGGGCACGCTGCACTTCCGAACCACTTTCTTGGCACCAGGCACCGACTGGGTCGGTAGAATTACGAAGTTCCACAAGGAATTTATGGACAAATACAGATAGGCCCAGCTTGGGATGGGGATACAGCAGATTAAATCGGTCTGATTTGAAAGGTTGGAAAACAAACCTCGTTTGGGGAGAAAATGAGATATCCTATTCTTTGGCTATTTTTTTTTTGGCGGTCGAGCAGGTGTTTCACTATTTTGTGCTGTCAACTATTCTCCGGACAGAGGAATTGGCGTCTTGAGCTATTTGTGTAGCAGCTATGAATCAGCTCATCCTTTGGCAAGTCATGACAACACCTTATCCTCCTCTCACGCTCCTTTGCCTTTCCTGTTGGTATCCTCCTTTCAGCATTTTTGATCCAATTCTTTGTTGCCTCGCGAGCTTCTACGGTACCATCGGTGGTAGCGGCTGAGGCAGACCAATCCAATCATACGTAGCGATAGCCTTGGTGTTCTCCATGTCTGCAGCATGCCATGCGCCTCTGGGGTGAGAATGGTCGAAATCATAGCCATTTTCGATTTCACCAATCTCCTCATCAGACAAAGACCAGCGTCAGGCCGGGCTGGATCCCGGAGAGATGCTCGATCCTTGCGTGCACCGATTAGTCAGAAAGACGTGCTGTGGTCTTCGTCATCACGTATGCCAGAGCGACAGTGAGCAGCGGCACGCCCTTTTTCGAGGCAATCCGCTCCAGGATTCCAGAGACATGCCTGTCTAGGGAGGTGAGGGGGATGAAATTCCCGCCTGGGTTGTTCTTCTCTGGCTCGCTCTAGGTAGCCCTCGGCAGTCTGGAACCCGGCCTTGGTTCGGCACCCCATACGGGCAAATGTCTATGCCTTCGTCGCGGCACATCGGTCGGATCATATCTATGTGATCACAACTTCAAGGCTGATACGTGCTAGCCTGGCATGAATGACTTTACGCATCCAGCCGTCTCCGATATCTTTGGTCATCTCGTCATCGTCTTTGTGCCGATTGGTTCTTTTCGGGCTGGCTTCTTGTCACCTGTGAATAGGCAAATTCAGACAGTTAGTCGGAGCACTGTTTTGGAAAGCTTCGGCAATTGCGAAACATTGAGGGTATTCACAGACAGGTCGCATCTAATCTTTCTGCGATACCGGATTGTGGCGTCTTCTTAATAGACACGCATGTTCCAACTCACCAACCTGTTGGTGTTAATTTGCTACGTGAACCGTGCATACTCTAAGCTTCGAAGATGGTGACACCTATGAGCCAACCGACTGAACCACAGATGATACCTATGATATTCATAACGTACTGACGTGCTTTTCTTTTCTTTTGGTGAGAGTGTGTCGCGGTTTGGTCCCACGGTTCTGATGTTTGCTTCACACGGCGTCTGTAAGCGGTGTGATATTCGGTCCTCAGCCATCATAGAATGAGTCGAGACGTTGATTATTGAGTTGAGTTTCTGTTTGCATGCGTATCTTCAGAAAGGCCAGTCGTTATCGTCTTGAGAAGTTTGACGTGGACGGCCGGTCAAGACGGACATATGTCCCGGGGACCGGCGACCAATGTCAGCAATTTTCTTGAAGTCGTTCAGACCTCTCGCAGTGATAGAGCATTCACCCTCGGTGTATTTTTCCATCGCTTCTGGCATCCACTTCTGCATAGCTTCACCTCGCGTGCTGCTGCTTGGATGAGTGCTGAGGAATTGAGGAGGCGCACCACCATGTCTCTTTTCATTCTCTGCCATTCTTGTCCAGAGCTCGGGAGCTCGTCGAGGGTCGTAGCAAGCTTCAGCCATCATGATCAACCCGATATGATCAGCCTCGGATTCCTGGGTGCGACCGTTAGGTAAGGTGAGGACCATATCTGCGATAGAGTTTCCGAATTGACCTGAAACGTCAAAGACCAAGGAGAACAGGAATGCAGCGGCTATGGTGAAGAATTGTCTAGAGAGCCGTTCACCAACATGATGGGCGACGTTATGTGCAATTTCATGACCAAGCACTGCAGCCAAGCCATTCTCATCTTGAGCTATGGGGAGGATACCAGTGAAAACGAAGACCTTTCCACCGGGAAGGACAAAAGCATTGACGTTGCTCGGGTCATCAATCACATGGACCTTCCAATCTCCCCCGTCGAGGCCGTGTGCCGAGGGCAATAGTCTTCCCACGATCTTTGCCACAAGCTGGGTGTAAGGGTGATCTTTTGGTAGGATCCTGCCTTGGAATTCTCGTAATGTTTGCTGATAGGCAGCTTCTGAGACGAGGGACTTCTCGGTCTCAGGAGACACGATGTTGAACCTTCGTCTGTGTGTGATTGGCACTTCTTCTAAGTTGATTACGTAGAATGTTGCACCTCCGGCTCCTAAGACTAACACAGCAGTTTGATGGTTTCGCCAAACGTATTGTACTCGCGCAAAGGGAGCAAAATTGCTGTATGGCCCGTAAGATCCACCACCTCCTCCCCTACCGGGGAAACGCTGATAGGAAGCGAAACGTTGCTGGGGACGTTGGAAGAGTCGAGTCGTGCGGCCGGCCGGGGCTGCTCCGAGTCGTGGAAGGCACCGAGCAGCGCTGCGCATGCCCGATCTCAGCAAGTTCATCGTACCAGCCACGGCCTACTTGCGATGCAAAGCAATCGAACTTAAGGAGAAGAACAGGTTATAGCATGATTAAGTACGATCGATCTGAGCAAGCTTTTTAAACGAAATTTCTTTGCCTCAAAATGGCCACCAGCTGGTGGGATGGCAAAGATAGAACCAATTCCATTCACAAGTTCACGGAATTAAGGTACGGAGCAAAGTGCTCACTAACATTCCCTAAGCCGGTGCCTAGAAGTTGGACTAATACTATTACTCATAGCCGTGCTAGGCGAGACCAGCTGTGGCTGGAGGGCCTCTTAGCGCCTACTCTAATAGGCATGATGATCCTGCCCTGGACCCCGGCCAACGCCACATTTTAGGTGGCTTTAATTTGTTGACTTCCGAGTCCTAGGTACGTAATTCCCTCGTGTCCAGTGCATTACACCCATAACCTCCACTGTATTTCAACTTGCTAGACCACAAGCGTTTCCTAAGCATGAACCATAATGTTAGTCACATACTCAGACTCTGAAGGATCCGACGAAGAGGAAGTCCTGAAACCCACGAGCAAGCCCGCGTTGAAACCTGGGCCGCAGACCAAGTTTGCCGTCGACAAGGTCAACCCAAAGAAGATCCGGGTGAATCTTTCAGAACCTCTACCACTGCCAAGTGGCCCAAGCAACGGAGAGGATGGAGAGCCAGCAGCCAAGAAACCCCGTGTTGGCGGAGGAGCATTCAGTGGGTTCAATGCTATGCTCCCAGCCCCGAAACGAGACAACCTACCTCCGAAACCCACGAATGGGTCAAAGGCTGTACCCAGAAAGGTGTTCAGCTTGAGAACGGGTGCTGAACCAGCATTCAATAGAGAATCGGATGCAGAGCTAAGACAGCTCTTTGATGAGCAAGAGACTCACGGAGACGCCGCAACCAGCAGCACAATCCCGGTCACGATACCAAAGTCGTCTAGAGAGGCACAAACGCCGTCAGCTGCCCCTGCGACTTCACAAAGCAAGCCATTCATTTTCAAACCTCTGTCTGTAGCACGAAATAAGAACAGGAAGAAACCTGCAAGTCAACTGGTCAAATCTCCTGCCCAAGGCTCTGCACAGCCCTCGCGTGGCGGAGCAGCTCAATCAACCTCAGCGCAGGCCATTTCGGAAAGACTTGAACCTCCCAAGAAGATCAACTTGTTCTCTTCGGGCCCACAAAACCTCCCATCCGATCCTGCCGGTGATGACACTGAAGAGTACGGAGACGGGGGAGAGAATGCAGAAGAGGACGAGATTGTCGATCTCCTTGACGACCAATCACCCGCTTACGCTCCTCCAACCAACACTATTGCCAATGTCTCCTCCACTCGTGAACCAGAATCTCTATCTGACATAGCCAGCAGCCTGAATCTAACTCCCGCGGAACGCCGTCAACTTCTTGGCCGCCACGGGACCTCCAACACCAAAATCATTAATTTCAGCACAGATGCCGAATATGCTGCGAATCAAGCACACATTGCAGCTGGCGAACAAGCGCAGCATAATCCTGTTCGTGCGATTGCACCAGGTAAGCATAGTCTCAAGTCACTGGTTGCCAGTGCACAGGGACAGAAGGAGGCCTTGGAAGAGAGCTTCGCGGCCGGGAGGAGAAACAAACGTGAGGCTGGAGGAAAATACGGGTGGTAGTTCTACATGTCAAATAGGTATGGCCTTGCGGTGCGTCTATGGACGACTGAAGTGTTGCCTGCAAGGTGCGTGCTTCAACGTAATGGGTAAGTTTTGCATGCCCATCGATCCACCTCCATTGTAGCACGCAATTTTGCCTCCAAACCGATTGTGCCGTCTCGGATGAGCAGCATATCCATTTTGGCATCCATTGAGCTCTCATGCAATGCCAAGCTTCCCTTACCTCATCTCTCTAGCCTTCTCTCCGGACACATGAGTCCTCCCATAATCTCTTCAGCTCCCCCGGCAACCACGCAACCAAGTCATCCCAGTCCTTCGCTCTCCTCTTCGCCGTGGCAGGACTTACAGGCTCATCCAGCTTCTCCACGTACTCCGACCAATCTAGCAGCCCGTCCAAGACCCCTCCTACATAACGCGGCGGGTTGTCGTGAATTGCATTGGCTAGGTTCTCGCCAACCGTCTGTGGGGTGACGGTAGTCGGTGATGCGTCCATGAAGTCATGGGCTACTGCAGGCTTAGTCAGTGCATTTAGGGTTTTGAAGAAGAACGACATTACTTACGAGCTGCTTGATCACGTTCGCTGAGAGCCAGGAAGGCAGCCTTGCCTCTCTTTAGGGAGGTTAGACAGCTTGTGCCTGTTTGAGCCAGTTCTTTGCGAAATGCTTGGCTTTGCCTCTGGGTTTGACCTTGAGATTGGCTCTGAGATTCAAACGATTGTCCTGCTAGCCGTTCGGTCGTGTCGAAGTTCTCGCGTAACTCAAGAGGGTTAACTGTGAAGCAAGGCTCAACGGTCTGATGAAGTTGGTTTCTCATTCCGCCTCGCTGATCTGCAAGTCCACGATCACAGCAGGACAACGGCGCCTCCGAAGAAGCCAACTGCTCAGCGTCAGGTAAGTCGTCGCCAACAATGGCGGTATTTGAGGAAGACACAGCTACAGGCAGAGACGATGGCGGTGACATTGCCGGTTCGCCTTCCTGAGAGCCATGCGTCACCGCGTCAGACGCCAACGCCAGGCCATCATCCCTCCCCACTCTCGGGCAGTCGCTTTCAAGTTCTTTGTGCAGTCGTTTCTTCTCGTATGCCGTGTTCTCGTCTACCACCATCGCAGCGCCTTCACCTGTACGGCCCTCTTTCCGCCGTCGTTCGATCGCCAGATACTCTCTGCGCGTGAGTGTTCTCGGGGGATACGAGCACGAAGTTGCGGGGTTTTTGATTGCTGCACACGTACCGCAAACAGGCTTCACTCCGTCGCAGTGCTTGCGCTGCTTGATGCAGCGGCCGCATCGCTTACGTGGGGAAAGGGGCATCATTTTTCGGCTTGTTGCAGCAGGAGGGAGAAACAACAACTTGAAAGAACGCGCATTCCTTGGTCTCGGCGTGAGAACCAGCGTCAATGTCGATGCACGCAGTGTTGAGACAATCTATAAGACACGTGGGCTCAAGGGCAAGCATGTGTGTTTCTCTTCTTCGAGTGAAAAACCAGTGTCACACGCCGTGGGTTTCTTAGCTGTGACTTTTTCACTGTTTGTGCTCGCAAATACAACACTCGGAAGAAGAGAGTGTGTGTAGCATTGCAAATCGTCATGGCCAGGCCAGGCCAGGCCAGATCTGCCTGAGTACATGCAGATAAAATGCAGAGAGGTGATTCATTACCTTTGGCTCGAGTCATTTGGTACTTTGATACACAATCGACGAATGTCAGCTAGCTCGTTTTCAATCAATATCATGCCCCTTCAATTCTTGCTCAGTCCACTCCCACAACCTATCAGCCAGCTTCTCGTCTTTCGGTAGAGGTCCAGACTCCTTGCCAGCCAGCCCGATAGGCCAGTAGAAGGTGCCATTCTGGACTTTTCCTTCTCCGTCGCCAATGGGGGCAACAGCGGCCCAAGTCTGGTTGTACGCGCCTTTGCTCACCGGAGTCGCGATGAGGCTCCCAAATACCTTCGCTGGCCACGCCATCCACTGACCGTAGGAGGCGATGGGGCCAGACGCCAGATTCGTGTTGACCACGCCGGGATGGACGCTGACGCAGGTCAGCTCAGGATACCGCTTTGCCAAGGCCTTCGCGTGTAGGATGTTGGCGAGCTTGCTCTGGCCGTAGCGCGTCCAGGTGCTGATGCCGCCCGAGTTCGGCGTCTTCAGCGCGTCGAATTTGATGCCTTCTGGCCGTGGCGCCATCCGCTCAGCACCCGAGGTCAAATTGATCACTCGTACGCTCCCCGGCGGCGCGTCCTGCGCCGTCTTTCGAAGCGTTGGGAGGAGCAGCTTGGTCAGCAGAGCGTGGCCGACGTGGTTGGTCCCGAACTGAATCTCATATCCTTCCTTGGTGACGCCGTCGGGCACCGCCATGATCCCTGCATTGTTCATGAGGATGTCTAGCCGGGCGTTCTCCGACTTGAAGGCCTTGGCAGCGCTTTTGATGCTGTCGAAGGACGTCAGGTCGCATTCGAGGAATTTAATAGGCGACTGCACGCCAGCCGGTAACGTGGCATTGATTTCTTTCACCGCTGCCTCGGCTTTGCTGCGATTGCGAGCTGCGAGGTAAATGCATGTGGGATTATGTTTTGCGAGTTGGTACAGCGATTCGCGCCCGAGGCCAACATTGGCGCCTGTGACGATAATCACTTCCAGGTATCAGTGATAGTGCACTTGAAACTTTCTCCTCGTGTCTTCTGTAGGGATATTGCTCACGATGAAAACGTCTCACCTTTTCCAGACAGGTCCGGGATGTCGCTATCAGGATTGAACTTCACCATGGTGAGTGAATAGCTGCAAATCGGTTGCCCCTAGGAGCGATCAACGGGAGGCAAGATTTCGGTATCCCCTTCAAATTTGCAAGAAAATTGATTCGAGACGAGCACCGCACGAATGGCAAGTGTGTCGAGGTCTTCATACATTCATCGTTTCAGCTCCCTTTCTGCTCCGATGATCTCAACACCGGGACTTGTTCCCTCCGATTGGTCGAACGGTCCAATTCTAGCCCTTTTTCGTATTGTCAACGCCTCGTTGAAACGGGCACAACGTTTTTTCGTCACCTCTGAGCACGACTGGGATTAGCACTGGTGACAAGAAGCTAGCTTGTTCCTTCGTGAGAAATAACCACTCAAACAGAACCTGCTGACCAACAACAAGACCACTCTAGTATTGCACAACTATTCTAGGAAACCCTCAGTTGCAAGAGATCCCGTCCGAACCAAGGTTTTTGTTGTTATCATCACCACTCTCCTCTTGCGCACTCGTCTTGTGTCTTGTGTTACAGGTCGAATCTTGCGACCAGGGTCCGAACACGCTCACTGTTCGACCAGCATATTCTTGATGCTAGACCAGTATCCCGGCGTCACATGTTTTTCGATCTCATCTTTCGCAAGCCATTTGAATCGCTGTATTCCGAAAGTGTTCCCTTCGACGTCAGCTTGGCCTGCGAAAATTCTTGCTTTCAGGAAGAACGTCTTTTCGGAATCGGCATCTGTGGTGTGCGATTGATCTTGAGCCTTGTCAGGCTGTGACTTCCCCTTTGCTTTTGACGGCCCGACACGGTGACCTATTGGGTGCGGAGCCACGAACCAGGTGTTCATATTCGGACCGCATGAGGCGTTCAGAACCCTTTGCGCAGCCTACAACTCTTCAGTATACCCTTGAAACGGCGTGAGAATGTCAACCTTACCTCTTTCAGACCTTCCTTACCTTCAACTTCTCCGCTAGGAAATTTCCACGCCCTGGATCCATCTTGGCTTCCACTCGTCGCATCGTCTTGCACGAGCAAATACAGAGTTCTACTCAAGCTCCTATCAAGGCTCGTTTGATCAGCCTTTTGATCAGCCTCTGTCACTCGTTTTAAGCCAGCTAGCTTGGTGTCTGCTTGGTTGTTCTCGTCTGTCACGAACTCGGATTCTCGACCTTCTTCTGCCACCAGCTGTTCCACGATCTTTTGTGGTTGTGCAGAATCGTCTCCTATCAAGACCTCGTCATTCCAACTCTCTTTCGTGTATGCGTTGTAACTGCCCAAGTCTCGAGCTGCTACGCCTCCTCTTTCTCGTCGCTTCGTCCTCCAATGCTCAAATGCTGGTGTGCCACGCTTATAGTGAAAGTATTGAGTGAATGGCAGCACGAGCCTCTCATTCAACCGCCTTTGGTAGAGATAGAAAGCAATGTCAAACGGATGGGGATCCGGCGTAATCAGTGGTGGCCGCGAGACGACAACGCCAGCTCTTACAACTATCCGTGGTTGTGGTGCTGCTGCGATGCCCGGTTCATCAGGAGAAACCTGGCTTAACGGAGGCGTTTCGAGAGTAGCTTGCGCTGTTGCGGTCGATGCATATCGTGCTCGAGAAATGCTCTTCTGACATGATCCGCAGATGTGTCGATGAGGTTGTTGTTTTACTGCTCCTGTCAGCGAATGGTTTCCATCATCGAACGGCACAACACACAGAGAGTATCTAAAATGGCAGCACCTCCTCTTGATTTTGGCGCCATCCCAAGGGTAGATCTTGATAAAACAAGAGCACGTTGCTATGCTTTTTCCTCAAGACCTCAAGTTCTACGAGGCCACTTTCGCCCGTGAGATTGCAAGGCCCCGAAAATGGGTTAGCTCTGATTTCGCCTAAAGCTCGGCTCCTGGTCCGATGATGGCACGATGGTCAACTCTGAGTTTTATGCAAAAATCCATACATCAAAAACATTCCAAGTGTTTTCTTCCCGTCATACCTAATGTTTTCCTGGCATCTCTTCCTTATCGTCAATGACTCTCGACCTCACAGTCGTCTTTACAGTTTTTGATCATTCACATGATGCCCAAAAGGATCTTTGAGGAGTCTTTCGCTAGCAGGACCAATAAACAAATCCTCCTTGGTACTGTTAGATAGATACTCCTGACATCGCCTCTATGACCACCCGTTAATGGAAATATGGCTCTCTTTGTAGTCAAGATAGGTTGCTTGTATACCGTTCAGCGACAATCTAAGCCTGATCGACAATCTACCAGAAACTGTAACAACATCACGCTTGTGGCGCCGGATGGGTTCTTCGACCTATGCTCAGCGTTTGTCTAAAGGGCAATTGACCGTGACGGAGTGTGTTTTTGAACAGAGTATTCTGGGGCTGGGTCAGAACAGACGATTTAGCAAAAGTAATTATCCTTCTTGCGCATTATGATTGCCTACAAGCATGATTCATCCGTCAAGGCCAAGGCCTGTGCGAGCAAAACCAATTCCTTGCGCATACGAGACTGCAATTCCTAGATATTGTAGCTTCAAGTTTTCGTCCTGAAATCTCTGAAATGAGAGCGAGATGGGTTTCAGCGTGCGCTCTGAGCGTAGCGAGCTCAGACGCATCAAAGGGCGACGCGAGCTTATCGCACGCAACGCCGTCTACAACTAGCTGCTTATCATGAAATGTTTGAATCTTTCGATCTCGCAGGGTAATAAGCGCTCATATTCCGACGGCGGCACCCTCCTTCGTCTCGCGTATAAGATCTTCACGTAAGGAAATCTTATATTGCGAGCATGTGGTGATGCCTGGAGAATCCATGGCTTGGCAGCCTCCATTAGCATCCGGTCGGTTCTCATTCATCATGTGTTGGAAACTTTGACTGGTCAGTACCAGTCGATAATGGATTTCCCATATTCAACAAGGACAATTGGTATATCCTGCGTCAAGAAGCATTTTCTTCAAGCGCAGCTTCGTAGCGATATGAAAAGTGGACTCTGATGAACCTACACCTAGAAACGCGCGTGAAATTAGCTTTGGCCTGCAGAATGGTTCTCATTTGTTTGCCACAAAATTCTCTGATCAGTCCGGCGCGCATGGCCTTCGGGCGTCTTGTCAAATAAGTATGACCGAAATATTCTCATAGACCTTAACATAAGTTGAAGTATTCGAAATCTACTTCTCTCGTTGGCAAATAGCAATCCTTTTGGGGCCGGACGCATTCCAGTGAAAGCTGACCGGGTATATCACGCGACAACGAGCGACAACGTATTGAAAGCCGGGTTTGTTGTTGATATACATTGATCTGGCTTTGCAAATTGCGGTTGAGGATCGCAAGATAGATGCCCATGCATGGATTAACGATGTATATCTTGTCGTCGCTAGAATCCCGCAGAGAAAGCCAAACGGCAGGATTTGCCTTTGCAGACACAATAAAAAATTGTGACGTCGTTGGGCTACATAGGTACCTCTGTTCCCCAGAAGCCGACGACACCGTGGATTCTCATAGGCCATGCAAGGGCGGCCAAAACAGCTCCGTGATGACCAAGGTGGAAAAGACTTTGGACAAAACTAGACGAAATTTACGACATGCCTGATCTATGGGTTCTGCTCGAATTTCGTTCACACAAGAAAGGTTGCTCCGATATTGGGTTGAAGTGTTTTTAGGACTACACCACTCATGCTGAAAAGAGTGTGCAAACAGCCACTCTGTAAATGTAATATCGATAGTTGGTGATGGTGACATGCCAAGCTCGCCAGATCGCGACAGAGCTCTCAAACGGTACCTGGACGGCGTCCGAGCTTATCACATCAAGCCAATCCCGATCCAGATAATAGGTAGCTCAAGTGGAACTCTAGGGCCAACTTAGAGAGGGTACAGCTCCTCCGAGCTCCAGACCCAATAAGAAGGAGGCAAGAAAACTCTGCAGTAAACAGATGGAAAATGAGCTGGCCCCTCCCTTCTATGTACCATTGTAATTAGTGGCTCCTGTGGTGCCGAAGGTCCCCAAAAAGTGAGGATCCTGCTTAACTGCACACACTGCCGGCAACCGACTTCACACCCGACTGGCACAGGATTTCCATCTTCCTCAACTTTCACACTCTCCACTCATTTCGTGTTTGCAGCTTGCGGTCTATTTGTCCATCCTTGACAACAGACAACCTCTCCACTCTTCCGAACTATGTGAACATGAAAGTAACGATACTAGACCTCACCTTATTGTCGTCGTCTCATTTAGGCCAAGCTCGAGTGGGCAGGGCCCGATTGATGCCGACAGTCTCAACATCCGCGTCTCGATCTACACCTCATACAACTACCACGCTCAACGCAGAAAGATTATGCCGCCAAAGCCTACAAGTGTAGGCTCTGGCTCTTTTGGAGGGGATGCTGAATTGGAAGTCATCTGTCCATTAACGAACCAGGATGGCTCGCAGTGTAGGAAACGATGTATTGGAGTATGCAACCGCGAATGGCTTCTGTCGCAACAAACAACTGACGCCTTGCGCCACAGGAAAAGAGGTATCGCTCCATGCAAGAACACATTCGACGTGCACACCCGAATTACTATATCCCAAAACTCCCAGCAACCGAAGACAGTTTTCAGTTGATGATCAATACACCGCCCTCAGCCCGACCGCAGTTACCACCCACAGTGACGACTCCTTCTCGAAGAGGTCCCAGTACGTTAGAACTGAATGGTACTTGACACAGCTTGGACTAAGACTTGAACAGCAGATCTCAGTGAAGAAAATCCATATCTGGCAGACATCAGTATATCCGAGCAGCCAACGGCCGTCGAAGGTCAGGGACCTTCTGCTGCAAACGCTGCCGTCGCATTAGCCCAGCTACACAGCTGGGACTCTGACTACGTGAGTACAACCCGGTTGATTGACAAGCCCAAGACCCATGCTTACGCGAAACAGGAAGGATATGGAGAACCCGAATACAGGAGAGGGCTACCTTCAATACACGACACGTTACCACCATTCCAACCAACTACACGAGAGCTATTACCTTCCGTCTTACCATCACCTACAGGAAGATACACCTCACTGCCGCCAATACAGCGTCGAGATAAAAAGCAAAGACCGCGGAAGCCGTCAATGGGCCAGCACGCCCGAGCAGGAAAACACGAACGAGAAAGGTCGAAAGACTTCTCACTCAAGGAATTTTCGCGACGTTTATCCGAAGAAGGACGAAAAGCCATGTCTGCAGAACCACCCACGGCGGCATGGATGCAGGGCAAGAGATGGGAAGATCTGATTGAGGCTGCGACAACTGCCACCGAAGCCGATGATGATCGAGATCTTACTCCTGTAAGTCAGATGACATTTTTCGATTGTCCTCTGTTTACCTGCTGCTGCCAAGAAATCGAAATATTGTAATAGTCTATTGTTGTCCATGTTACGTGCACCACGAATTGGGAGGATTGGGAAGGAATTCGTCGATGTTGCTGGTTCAGTGTGCACAAGTTTGCGAAAAGCAAGCATCGACCATGGCATGGCAATTGTGTCTACTACTGTCACTATCACAAAATAATGTTACAGCGAGGCCGTTACGATACCCAAGAACAGATCTGAACAGAAAGACACACGTACAAAATTTCGTGGACTTGACGGCGACATGGGCCTGAGCCTGATTCCTGATTCCTGATCCCAATCTCAGAAATGAGGACTGAAAAAAGTTTATTCACATCCACACACCTAATTAATGTGTACACCAACCTCCTCAATTTTACTGTTTGCGTTAGGTTATCGATAAGTCACTATTTCTGTTGCAAATTTGCGCGCTTTGAAGGCCAACCTTGCTGACTAGCCTTGGCGCTTCTCTTACAGATGCCACAATCGCCGAAATTCCCGCCCGCCTCCACAGGCACGTCCGCTGCTGGTGCAGCGAGTCATGCAGGTCAAACGGGTGGCGGAACCGAGGGAGGGAGTGTTTACAAGCGATCTTCCCTACCGCCTGGTTTCCGGCCGCTTGGCCACCTGCAGGCTCAAACACACCACTCAACTTACAATGCTTCTCCGCTGCAAAGAGCCCTCACGCCGCCGCCGCCTGATCCTTCAGGGCCTAATGACCCCGAACCATTCCCAACCGTCGAATCAATCGAAAGTGCTGGCTCGGGTCAAAACTTTCACATCCCCAGGTCAGGCTTGCCTACATCAGCATCCTCTAACGAGAACACTAGTCCCTTGCAGTACCACACACACCCTTATCAGCATTCACAAGGGTCCTCATTCGGCAGCAGAGCGGATCTCATAGAAATCTATTGCGCAAGTTGTGGCCGGCCAGTACTACTTAAAACTGCATTTGCATGCACAGAGTGCGTCTGTGGTGTGTGCAGCGATTGTGTTGGCCAGATCATCAGCAGCCCCGTTATTACCATCCAACCAGGAAGTGCACCGATGCGTCGCGGTTGCCCCCGCTGCGGAGTCATGGGCGGGAAGTGGAAGCGATTCCAGCTTGATTTTCGATGACAGCACGCGTAGAAACTTACCTTGACGATGTTGATAGGGCATGCCTGCATGGACAAGGGCACTTGGAGATGTTCATCCACCATAGCCGAGTAGGTGAGGAAGGCAATCTCGTATTGCCGTTGCCCCCGAGACAGCCTTCAGGCTAAAGTGGATAGTACACCACACCTGACTTAGTAAGTGGCTGTCTCTGCCCCGCTCCCGGGCATTATAAGTGGGCTGGTTTAAGCCCTTGAGACATGGGAGTCTCGTGGCTCCAAGGTACTCAGTCGACGCCGAGAAAAGCCGCAACGCCAACCACGGGATAAATTTGAAGCCTGCGAAATCTGCCGAAAACTTCCGATAAACCCCATCTGGTGACGGAATGGCGACAGATCTGCCAGTGTTAGCAGCATGTGTGGTCAATCGACGCTGCATCCTGGTCTAGGTATCAGTCAGATGCCAAAAGAAATTAGAAGCGGGTCGTTGAGAGACTGACCCAGCGCCAGTCGCAAAATAACTCTTACACGCTTCTAAGTACTGAAGCGGGGAACTACCTTGTTTGAGCTTGCAGCCTGCGACAGCTCTTAGCCACTATGAGTAGTATTTAGCAGCACACACAGAGCTGTAGCTAGTGCCACAGAAAGTAAAGAAAATGTTAAAGGAAACGTGGCGCGAGCTTGAGCTTCAATCACAAGCTGGAGCTGCCCACGGATGCACCTGAATAGCAGGGATCTTGCATTCACAGCTAGCGGAATGTCCATCTTTGTCATGTATCCCAGTACCGCCGAGCAAAGAAGTGATATCATCCGATTAGTTAGTCTGACGCACATCACGCTGATCTGATTCGGACATGACGAATTTGACGACTGGTACGGACTGGTTCGCATGCTGACGGAGCCGGCAATATTACGCGAGCTGACATTAAAATTTGAGGAGATTCGTCTCAACGGTTGCTGTAGTCCAATTAGGTCGCTCATTGATGTGGAGTTCTCGGTACCCAGGTACTTGTCGTCTCGCTGCTCCCGTATTCCATCCACGATTTTAATGTGCTTTTGTTCTTTTTTCTTTTTTAGTTTGCCTTTTTGCCAGGTGCGCCGTGTATGCATGTATTATTTACACTTTCAAATTGCGAGCTCGTGGCAGGCAGTTCGTGAGCGCTATTGCAAGGACAAGGCAGATCATGGACGACGTTGATGACCCAGCCAATCCAACTGCGTCACCAAGTGTCGAGAGTTGGGCGCGATTGTCACAGCAGCCCCCTTCCAGCGACACCAACTTCCTGTGCAGGCGTTGTCCTCAAACTCTACTTCCAGTACACTTTTTCGTCCACGCTCCGGGGTTGAAACTCGAGAACTCTGTATTTTTGCTAGGGTGTCATGTACACACGGGTCGACAGTGTTGCCCAAGACGCGGAGAGATCCCAGATCACAAATTTAGTTGCAGGTGTCGTAGCGAGTACGTACAATCTGACAGTGTACATTTTACACAAAAAGTGACACGCCATGCAGAATTCATTGAGGGGACATGGCTGATTCTAGATCACGATCTGATCTACAACGTACTCCATACCTTTGGTACCATCTGTGAACCTTCTCGACGTGACCTCGACTATTGCGTCCACTAGATGTTCCTCGGCCTGTAACTATTGGCACCTTGAAAGGGCCCCCGAATGAGTAACGAGGATTTTTACCGAGACTTGCTTACTTTTGCCATTATTACGAACTGTCTGGGTTTGGCATGTGCAAAATTCTCCACCTATAATACCTCACAGCGCTTTGCAGGTCCTACTTACATGTCGACAAGTTCGGTGCCTGGTGTGCGATCCATTTCTTAACCAAAAAAAGATTTAAGCGTGGTTATTGGTTTGATTTGGGATTGCGGACGTCTCGGATTAGTATTGTTCCTTCTCTAGAGTCGTTCACCAATACATTTCGATGCAGTGTTTAATATTACAAATTTTTTTGGTATTGTAGAAGGACGATCAATGCAGAAATAACGTTTTGGGAGATGGAATCTGGCACATCGTTAGTCATCGTTTCATGACCAATCACATATGCCAGCAATTTTCGCTGCTCAGGCAGGACAAGCTGATGAGCGCACGCCATCGTAGAGCCCTCGATGGGTACAAGAAGGAGCGATTTGTACAGTGGACAACAACGCACAAGGCTTTTGTTTCGAACAATTTATGCCTGCCTGCCTGGCGTCGGCATAACTGCGGGGAGATGCTCCGCGGTTCGCTGGACTTTGGCGAGCTGCGGCCCATCTCCAGGTCTGCATTCACACGGCATGGACGAGTTTCGGAGCATCGCATTCGCCCATAAATCGGCGTGTATCGATGCAAGGTTTCATACAAGAGGCAATGGAGGTGGCTGAAGAGCCAGTCATGGCTCCGGAACAATACTCAGCGACCGACACGTCACAGTTCGCAGGTGCTGCGTACGACTTCCCTGCCGATGGCAGCGAGTACATTGCGATCGACCAGGCCCTCGAAACCCCTGGGACCTTCCAATCGCCAGGGGACAAGCTGGCTGATGCCAACCTGGGGGCCCATGTCCCGGCTTCGCACCAGAACGGTCACGCAAATTCATTGGATGCGACACCAGCCCCAAATGTACATCCTGACCTGACACCACGACCCTCAACGCCTCGTACAACTTCAGTGAAGCGCAAAAGCTCCGCAGAAGATGCAGAACCAGTTCTTTCGGGACAAAACTCCAACCGCAAGCGATCTAAGGTCTCTCGAGCTTGCGACCAGTGTAGAAAGAAGAAGGTGAGCTGTTGCTTGGATTGCTTCATCAAACACACTCTTATATGCGACAGATCCGTTGCGACGCTGATGCAGAAGGAACTGGTCAGCTGAAGACCTGCACAAACTGTCAAAAGTCGGGGCAAACTTGTGACTACAGTAGGATTCCTCAGAAGCGGGGTCCAAGCAAAGGGCATGTAGTCTGCAGGATTCAATCACTTTATATCAGCTAACGCTCATCTAGTTATATTAAAGAGCTTTCCGAACGTGTTCAACTAGTTGAAGGTCAACTGGCTCTTCAGAATCCTAGTGGATTTCGCTCATCTTTCGATGGTCAGGCGGCGGGATACACCGAATCTCCGATCTCTCCAGAAGAAGACCCAGCACTAAAGAATCGTCCTTCCTACTCACAACAGCGCAACCCTTTTGCGGATTTAACGAGAGACCATTTCCCAAGCATTGGTGGCTGGTACAACAACTCGAAACCCGGAAGTGCACGACAGTGGAGCATTGCACTACCTCCCGACCAGCTCACGCCTGTACAGGACAGGCATCAATCTTCCAGTACAATAAAACCATTTTGGACGGAATGGATTGATTCACCTTCAAAGGCGGGCAAACCCTCGAGCGACGTAGCAGACCTGCCGAACATGGAACGAGATGCCCTTGAACAATATTATGACATCATTCATCCATTATGTCCTGTTCTTCCTGATGCAGACTCGCTGGCGGTGATGGAAACACTTCATACCGCGACCGAGGATTTTCGAAATGCTCTTCTCAGGGCTATCAGACTTCTTCCCCGGAAGAGAAGGGCCCCCTCCGATGCAGCCGAGGAGGATGCGACAAAGCCGAGTGAAGATGAGCGAGCACTATTGGAACGCTTCCTTGCCGAGAAAGCTTGTGCTGCGTACGCTAGTCGAAGTCACAGTGACAATCTGTGTCTGCTATGGATCGAAATCCTCCTCTCGGTGGCTATCAAGCACGACGTTAAAAGCTGGAGATGTCCCAATATGCCGGCTCATGACCCTGTGATAATGGCGTTGAGTTTGTGCGATGAATATTTCAGAACCAAGCCGTACAATGCAGATGTCCAGCTTGAAATGGCGTGGATTCGGGCTGCGCATGTTGCAGCTATGCTCGCACGTCTTCACGCTGTGTCACGAGGGGAAGCTCACGATCCCGTCCCATCTTGTGTTGCGCACTTCCTGGGCCTGCAATCAGGAATTGTCTCCCCGCGTGTCTGGTTCATGGCCATGACGACAGAATCACTTCAAGCTTCCCTCGCACTGCTCCCGCAACGTGACATGAAGGTCCCAAAAGGAATAGTGGTAGAATTTGGGCGTATGCAACTTGCCAACATCAGAGCGTGGCTCAGCGCGTCGGGACTCTCCATGGAAGACCCAGTCGTGGCAGAGGTAAGGGCTTTTAGTGACCTTCTCTCCATGAGATGTGGCATGCCGTACGTGCGTGCCCAGCCAACGGTCATTGGACCTGTAGCAAATCTAGCGGAAGCGATCCGTTCATCATCCTCTTCAGACGCCGAAACCACAAATGGCACTTATTGCTTCAACCCATTATCATTTCACACCTTTACCTTGGCCACGATTACGTTTCTCGAACTCCTACAGTGCGATTTTGGCGAACAAACGGATCCGGCGCTCGTCGTGGATGGATTAGAATTGATGAAGAAGTCTCTAAGCGATCTCGTGGAAAGACGAGCTAAGCTAGATGGAGGCACCAGTGGGCAGTTCTGGGCAAGCACTCTGCTTGAAATGATCGAGGACAGAATGAAGTCCCGAAGTAGCGAGAGCAAAGGTGAAGAGGATGCGGTCTTCGATCTTACTCTCCTTCTCCAGCGTGGATATGCCAGCGTGGTGGAAGAATTTGCGTCCAGATAGGAGCTGGACCTATGTTGGGTGTCCTTGCTTCGACAACTCTTCTAGTTGGACTTTGGATGTACATTTTGGAAAACATGATACCCCGTTTTGTTTGGATATATGGGCTCGGACTGTCTTGTACTATTATCGCAGGTAAGTAGAGGTGCTCTGCGAAATATAACCAGATAATGCCCCTCTTGCATGCGTTTCCACGTTTCTTGCTCCAGACAGGAAATTTGTATGAAGCAGTAGAGAGGTGCATGGGCCAGCCGCCAAGTCATAGTTTGGACTTGTTGCATAGAAACCGAACATATCTCGATTTCATGTACAGGTATACATCGTGACCGATCCGAGATACAAGAATGTTCCGACCAAACCCGCAATGCAGCCAAGTCTGCGCATCCTGTCCTTGCTCGAAATAGACAGTCAAGCATTCTCGAAGTACACTACTAGTTGACTGTCCTCAAACGCACAGCCTGAGATTGGTTGATGTACGCCTGACTGCTTATTCATGGCAGCTCTGATCTTCCTCCACTGCTGAGCTCTTTGTCTATATATTGGCATTCCCGCGTCTAGCAGACTTCAATTCCATTACACTGAATCATCGAGCTTGCTCTAACAGTCTCGTGGGTCTCTCAAGTAGGCCGCCCACGTCTGCCGGCTTCTAGTAATGTTTTTGCCACCGGAAATTGAAGAAGCCATCTCATGGGGTCGGAAACTCCATTCAACAATGTCGTAAAGTAGAGGAAGTTCCCTGAAAGGTGACTTGGTCTTGGGTCACGCCGGCCCGGAAATCAGCGATAAAGACGCGGAAGGTGCAGCTGGATGACCTTGGACACATAATCTTCCATCCTGCCAGTCCTGAAAAGTCGCCGTCTCCAATCAAAGATCCTAATAAACATGAGTCTGACACCCAACACATTCTCGCTGGTCTGGAACCAATGAAGCATATCTCGAGCAGTGCGTGTGGAATTTGCAGGTGGAGACCCATGAGTAGCAGAGAATCGATGGAGGACATTCTTTCTCAGTTCATGGTATTCACTCCCTTCCACCCACCTGAGGAAATTCCTGCCTCATTGTACGTGCTACAGGCTATGCCACCGATGCATTTGCCAGCTACTTACCTCCTGCCGAAAGCCTTCCAAATCTCTCGCAGGTTACTGATAATGGTCGCTTCGAGATCTGAAATCCGTGGTACGAACACGACATCTTGTGGTAGTATAGAAATGGATCCGGGGCAGGGTCGGGGTGGTAGCACTCCCGGCAGCTCGGTGGTTCCTGGCAGAGTTAAACCAATTCTGGTCAAGCTGCACTGCGGAGATCTGCCAAAACTCCGAATTGGAAAGCCTTCACCAAAAATTTATGTTAGTAGAAATGCTGGAGAAAAGACTTCACACTCGATGAAACGGCAGCTTGTGCAGCTGTTTCGACCCATTTGGCTACGAAGATCGTTCTCAGTGTCATGGCTCCTGAGGAATACACCTCAGCTGGACCGTCCTCAATTAGGTCGCATGGGGATCGAGGAAATTCGTCGTCGCAAAGAGGGTCAAGTTCGAAATCTTTTCGTGGAGGACGAGGTGGTGGAGGACGTGGTCGAGGAAATAATACTCGCAAGAAGAGGGATCTGGGAAGGTCGGAGTGGAGGTAAGATATCCCAAAAGTGCTAAGTTTGCCAACTGGGACTTCGAGCTCCAAAATTCTGGCTCTCTACTACAGCACTCTGAACGAAATACTGACATCCCATGCTAAAGCAAGACCAAACCAGATAAGCGAGGTGCAAATTCTGAAGCACAAGCTGCGAAACGACAGAAGTTAAACGATGGCGAAGCTGCGGTCTTGCCCGTCTATGCGACGAAATTTGACGACGCTGAACTCGCTGCTGAGGAACGAAGACCTAAAAGAAAGGTAGCTGTCCTGATCGGCTATTCAGGTACAGGATACAAAGGCATGCAGCTGGCACCCGATCAGAAGACCATCGAGGGCGATTTATTCAAAGCTTTTGTGGATGCCGGTGCCATCAGTAAAGCAAATGCGGATGATCCGAAAAAGAGCAGTTTCGTTCGATGTGCAAGGACAGACAAGGGTGTTCACGCTGCCGGCAATGTCATCTCACTGAAGCTTATCGTGGAGGACGAAGATATCGTTAAGAAGATCAACGACAAACTAACTCCACAAATACGAGTCTGGGGCTTTGAAAGGACAAACAACAGTTTTAGCTCCTACCAGCTCTGTGACAGTCGGATCTACGAATATCTCATCCCTACACACAGCCTCCTTCCGCCGCATCCACGAAGTTATCTCGGTAGAAAGTGTAGAGAATGGGCCGAGAAGAAAGGGGAGTTGCAGGAATGGGAAGCCAGGCAAGACGACGTCCGCGGCTACTGGGAGAAAGTTGACGAGGAAATGATCAAACCCATACTTGACGACTATCCAGAAGACATCAGGGGCATCTTGCAAAGGGCTCTGTGGTTGACAGCGCAGCAGGAGGCAAACAAGCAGAGTAACAATCAATCAACGCAGACCCCACATACTCTGAACAAGCAGCTAGAGAAGGCAGAGGATGAGCACGCCCAATCAACCAAGCCGACAATTAAAGATGCCTTGGTCGGCAATTCAACAACGCAAGACAACACGATCCACGACTGCCAACAAGCTGGACATCCACCTATGGCTACAACACAAATCCATTCCCAAGGCGATGATAACGGACAGACTGGACACCTAGTTCCCAAGGCCGAGTCAGATTTGCCCAAGGCGTCCGAAAACCGGCTTCAAAGTGAAGATGCTACAGGTGAAGAACAGAAAGAAACTCCCACCAACCTGGTACAACATGATGCTACCCCAACCGAGGCTCCTCAAGCTCCTTCCGTCACACCGTCGTCCCTTACAAAGGAACAACGAATAGCACGCCGACGAACACTTGACGAAGGAGTCAAACGTCTACGCACCGCTTACGTTCTCGCTAAACGTCAGTATCGCATTCCCTTGAAGCGTAAAGAAAACCTCCAATCTGTGCTCAACCTCTATCTGGGCACACGCAACTTCTGGAACTACACGGTCCAGAAATCGCACAAAGACCCTTCGGCCAAACGCGTGATTAAGAGCTTCGATGTCAACATGGACCCAATACTGATCGATGGTACCGAATGGTTAAGTCTGAAAGTGCACGGACAGAGTTTCATGATGCATCAAATCCGCAAGATGGTCGGCATGGCTGCGCTCGTGGTCCGCTGTGGATGTGACCCGAATCGAATCATCGAGTCATATGGTGCTGCGAACTTCTCAATTCCCAAAGCACCGAGTTTAGGCTTGTTACTTGAACGCCCAGTCTTCGACTCATACAATAAAAGGGCGAAGGCCGATTTGCAGAAGGAACCAATTAATTTTGACAAGCACAAAGACGACATGGACGCTTTTAAGCAAAGGTACATTTACGAACGGATGTACCAGGACGAGGAGCGAGACAACGTGTTCGGAAACTTCTTTAACCATGTGGATAATTTTCCCAGTAACACTTTTTTGTTCGTGACGAGCGGAGGTTTAGAGGCAAGCGGAGAAATCGATGGAGTTGAGACCGGTGCTGTCACTGCTCATTCCAATGGAGCCGAAGCCATCGATGATGAAGCCGAAGACGACGATGAGGAAGAAGAGAAGCACGGACACGCAGTGAAAATGGCTGATTTCGACTCGGAGGATGAGGTTGATGTTGTGCGGGACAATGCCGGCGATGAGGGCTGATCGGACAGGAGGCTCGTTGTGCTATCAGATGAGACGATTGTGGTACAGGCTTGTCCTTGAAGCTGCACTAAGCATCCAAATTTGCTAAGAGTGCTTGGTAACATTGACAGCTTGGCTTAGAGCTCGACGTGATTTCTTGTGCGCTCCTTGCACCTTCCCTCCTCGAATTCGGCCAGTTTCTTACCAATCTACCGGGTAATTACCTCAGTATTAGGCTGATTCAAGTCGAGGGCAACAAATGATCCCTGGCCACCTGTCCCTCGAAACGTGCATGAAAGCAGCGCTGCTTCAAGAACTATATGCGATGACTCAGTTGTTGGAGCTCTCCAGAAACACTCGACGTACAGCACGCTCCACCGACTCGTACTCTATCCCCAGTGCGAATTCGAAGCACACAAGTGGACCCGTCGTCTGCATGATGCACTTGCCAGATTGGAGCATCACGAGGAGTACCAAGCCAGAGTCACCGGTTTCTACAGTTGAAGAGTGGATGCGATAATTTGGCCTTTACCTAATCGCGCGGGTTGTCATTACCAATACCAGTGTGGATTGATGAAATCGGGACTGCAGGCCTAAATAATATTGCGCCGTCTCCCTTACGGCGGATATAATAGGTAGGGGCAATTGTGCTGACGCGGGATCTTTAGTATCGGTTGGTACGCTAGAAATCTCACAAACATGAAAATGAAACATAGTCGCATGACAGGCTGAACACAATTGTGCTGCTACGGTCTTCGAGACCAGCCGCGAGAGAGTGCCGCGAACGTAACCGCTTTCCCTTTCCGGGCGCTGCAGAATCAAGCAGGTGACATCCACGACATTTGGGAATAGTTATGGATCTCAGCCAAGGACTGTTTTCCAGTCGGTCTCACCCCAGGTCTCGTCACGAGAGGATGGGCGTAGAAAGCATACGTGGATCTGCTGGTCGGGATGTGCAGCAGCACCGCACAGAAGAGGAAATACTAAACCCAGTAAAGCACCGTTTTTGTTGCCCTTTGTCGGTTTTTCCAAACAGCGGACTGGTCTCTCTTTGGGGGAGTCAGCATAAGTGCAGCTCGTCAAGCTGCAGCTGCCGATCGACTCGCATGGCACTTGGGAAGGTTTGACCGCATTGTCCTTTTGAGGCTAACGAACGAGCAGGTACCTCCTCGGATGGTTGTGTCACGATACGAAGCGGCGGGGCGTCTAGAATGCTTTTAGCCCTCACCGATGCACCGAAAGAGCCAAGAGGCCCAAAGCCAGGTAAAGGGCAAGTGCCTAGCCAACCCCAGTTGCCATGAATTTGAATTTGGAGGTTGGATCGACTGCCATTTGCCGTTTTGGGATATTGTTTAATCGGGTCTATTAGTTGTGGGTCATGCACATCATGCCACGGCTGCGTTTTATAGCGTCGTGCACCCTGCAAGGCCTAGATTCGATCCGTTCACACCCTCGTACCTACACGGCACTTGCACCAGGGAATCGATGCAATGGCAAGCAAAAGGTTGAATGTCGCTTCTGTCGCAGCACGAATATGGCAATGAAAGTTGCCTGACGCGGTAATGGGAGGTGAACTTCGTCTGCCAGAGTAGAGGTGCTGTTTCCGCTTGAGGTAGTTGCGAGGAAAGTGCAGACCAGCGCTCGCAAGATGCATGCAAGCACTTGAATGGTTGTGGTTGTGGTGCCAATAGGGAGGGGCCGTCTTGTCTCTTGCAGACACGGGTCTCTATCACGGGTTTACTAGAAAGGTGTGTTATGTCCAAATCGTGCATGCGGATGATGCTTGGGAGACGAGTGATGGATTGCTAAGATGAGGAGGCTGCTGACTACCTTGTGTGAACAAGCGATGAGGGCATATTTCACGACGACCTCAACACCCTACACGGTGAACGTGGGAGGTTGTGGTCTCGACGTCCTCGATGGCAACGCCCGTCTCCCAAGCTGTCAAGAACCTCCTCCCTCCTACCAGTCAGAAGTCTTCTTGAGCTTCTCATTCTGAACAACCTCTATCCAGTAGTTGTCTGCAGCGGGTTAGTCAGAAAGTCTCGCGCAAGCAAAGAGACCGAGGGTGGCCAAAACTCTTACCAGGATCAAGCACAAACGCAACATTCTTCATGCGACCGTCGGTCAACCTCTTCTTCCAATTGACGCCTTTTTCGTCCATGAACTTGCACGCCTCCTGCAGGTCGTCCACGGTGACACATACATGGCCGAAGCCCTGGGGCTGGTCGTTGCCATTGTGATATACCTGACCTTCCTCTTTCTCAGTGCCATAGTTCCACGTGAGCTCAAGCAGACCTTCCTTGCCAGCCAACGGGTTGACACCTTTCGGGGAGTCTTCCTCTTTCGGAATGCCATAACTACCAGGGTAGCCGAGGAAGTACAGGTTGAAGGCGGCCTCCTTTTGCTCAGTCTGCCTCATGAGCTTCATGCCCATGACGTCCTGGTAAAAGTGCAAGGACTTCTCAGGGTCTTTCACTCGTATCATCGAATGGTTCATTCGGTACGCCGAGGTCTCGGTCGTCGTCACGTCTTTTGTCTCGTCGATGTTCTTCTGTCCGATGATTTCGACCCAATACCCGTCTGGGTCCAGCGCCTGTTCTCAGGAATCAGCTGCTGATACTTTTCGCAAGCGAGCTTTCTCACATACAAAGGCTATGTGTTTCATGCGCCCGTCCGTCAGTCTCTTCTGAAACTTGTATCCCGCATCCTCGAGTCGTTTGCACGCGGCTTGGATGTTGTCTACGCTCTGTCCACCTCCTCGTCAGCTTTCAACCCCCTCAACAAGACATCTGGTTGCCCGCGTACCACACAGATGTGACCAAATCCCTTGTTCGGGTCCTTGTTGCCATTGTTGATGGTGTAATTGTCGTCATTCTCCGTGCCGTAATTGTGTGTCAGCTCGACGACACCTTCCCTGTCGGTCCAGTGAGCACCGGGAGACGCAGATTCAGGACCATCGTATGCTTCCGAGAAAAATCAGCACCATACACCCTCGCATCTCTTCCACCGGGGGGGCCTTACCCAGGAAATACAAGTCAAACTTTGCTTCTGGCTGTTCGATCTTGTTGATCAGTTTCAGGCCGAGGAAGTTGTAGAACTCCACAGATCGCTTTGGGTCCTTGACCCGCAGCATTGTATGGTTGAGCTTCCACTTGCTGTGATCTGGCGCCATGGTCGCGTAGGTTCGATGGATTGGTGGTTGACGTCTGGATATTGGACTTTTTGTCAGTTGGTAAGAGAGTTGACGAAGTTGTGCTATGCGTAAGGACATCTATAGAGTTCTCGGTCAAGTCATGTCGTCCTAGTCCGTTCGTTCGTTTCATTCGTTATCGTCCACATCATCCCCAAAGTAAATTTCGGCTGCTTTGGTGCGGGGAGTCACTGGTGTTTTTTTGGTATTATTATGAATATCACTGTTTGGGGAGCATGACATCAGCACAAAAGTCCACGATGCTTAGGGGTGTCGGGACAGCCTAAGCCGAAGCTTCAGTGACGGTGTGACCTCAAACAGGCCTGAAACAGCCTAACCCTCGTTCGAGCTTGGCGACCCGCTGGAGCTCGAGCATTGGCTGCCCGGACGTGCCCGGAGAAATGGTTCTGAGGTGTTCTCTCCGCATCTGCTTGAGCCTCGGCTGGCTAAAATCTCGGGGAACATTTCAGGGCCCGTACTCAGATCAATGCTGGACTGTGATCTGACTTGACACCTGAAGACATGCATTCTCCCTAATTCGACCTGCTGGACGTAGATCAACAAGTAGAAATCATGTCAGTAGCACCAGCGGTTCGCATCGCCCGCTCAGCGGCTCAGCGATCGACCTCGCTGCTTCGAGCTATCCAGTTTGGCCATCCTCCGACGTGCCCTTGCCATTCAAATCCCAACTACCACCATGCTCCTGGCAGCTTGTCCTCGGCGAGACGAGCCATGGCGACTCCCATCGACCACAGCAGGCAGAAAGAATACGCCTTTGAAATGGCTGCAAGCTCGATCCGCTTCGGCCCTGGCTGCACGAAAGAGGTCGGCATGGACATGCAAAATTTGGGCTCGAAGCGGGTCTGTGTGGTAACAGACAAGAATGTGTCAAAACTTGATGCGATGAAGCAAGTCCACGAGGGACTGGCAAAGGCGGGTATTGAATATACCGTCTATGATGGCTGCAGGACAGAGCCCAAGGACCAATCGATTAAAGACGCAATCGAATTTGCCAAGCCTTACCAACCCGACGCCTTTCTTGCTGTCGGTGGTGGCTCGGTCATCGATACTGCCAAGCTAATGAACCTTTACACTTCATTCCCCGATGCTGAGTTCCTCGACTTTGTCAATGCGCCACTTGGGAAAGGCAAGCCGATTCCTGGCAGACTGAAGCCCCTGGTCGCTGTCCCAACGACAGCGGGGACCGGCTCAGAGACGACAGGCACAGCCATCTTCGATTTAGTCGAGAAGAAGGCAAAGACTGGAATTGCTCATAGAAATTTAAAACCAACTTTGGGGATATGCGACCCGATCAACACCAGAACCATGCCATCAGCTGTCCATGCCTCTTCTGGTCTGGATGTGCTGTGTCACTCGCTCGAGTCCTGGACGGCAATACCGTACCATGAGCGTGTCCCAAGACCACAGAATCCAATCAATCGCCCTGCCTACCAAGGAGCGAATCCAATCTCGGACATTTTCTCCTTGAAAGCTCTACATTCTACCGTCAAGTACCTGCCTAGAGCTGCGAAAGACCCAGAAGATTTCGAAGCACAGAGCGAAATGCTGCTGGCAGCAACACTAGCTGGGGTAGGTTTTGGGAACGCTGGTGTACATTTGTGCCACGGCATGAGCTACCCGATCAGTGGTCAAAACCCGGGTTACAAGCACCCAGGATATGTCACGGACAACGAAATCATTCCCCATGGTGTCAGTGTCGCTGTGACAGCGCCTGCTGTCTTCAAGTTCACGGGTGCGAGCAACCCGGATCGTCACCTGGCAGCAGCTGAAGCGTTTGGGGTGGACATTTCGCAAGTCAAGAAGGAGAGTGCGGGTGATGTACTCAGCGAGGCGCTCGCCGAGTTCTTGATCAAATTGGGTGATCAGCCTCGTGGGCTGAAAGACCTGGGCTTCAAGAATGAGCACATTGACGATCTGGTTGAGGGCACAATCCCACAAAAACGTGTTCTGATGCTCGCACCAAGTCTTTCGGACGAGGTCAATGAGGAGAGATCCCAGTTGCGTCAATTGTTTGAAGCGTCCATGTCGTTTTAAGTCATGTCACATTAATACTTGAGCGGATATATCTGTTATGGATTCTGCGACAATGGGTTGGTGTCTCGCACGTCTCCAACCAATGCATGGGCACCTAAAATTAGGCTGTGGATGCGGAGCATTTCTTGTGGGATTTTGTGGCTTCTCCGGATTCGGTGTCTCATTGACTTCGTTGTGCCAGTGCGGGGCGGTCATGTGAAGGAAGGCAGCCAGTTGCCTTCGTGGAACTTGCATTGTACTCACAAACTGTAGGGCAACATGTCATTCGTCCAGCAATGTTTCGACCTCGTCAAAATGTTTTTTAGTTTTCCGTGCATTGATCTTGTGCTCACTCAATAATTCCTATGCTTGGCTCCGTACGCTTCCACGTTCACAGAATTTCCTAAACCATCCACCATGAACGGGAATAACGATGCTCCGCGTCCCAAAGTTCTTGTGCCAGAAAAGCTGTCACCTGATGGACTCGCTCTTCTGCAAAACAAATTGGAAGTCCATGAAAAGAAAGGCCTTACCCCAGAGCAGCTCATTGAGGTAATTCCTGAATATGATGCCCTCCTGGTCCGGTCGGAAACAAAAGTCACCTCCGCATTGCTGCAGGCTGGCAAGAACCTCAAGGTCGTTGCCAGGGCCGGCGTTGGCGTCGACAATGTCGACGTTCCTGCTGCCACAAAATTGGGAATTGTGGTCGTGAACAGTCCTCAGGGCAACATCCAGGCAGCAGCGGAGCACACAATTGCACTGCTTATGTCTATGGCCAGAAACATTCCCGACGGATGTGCAAGCACCAAAGCTGGAAAATGGGAACGAAGTCGTCTCGTCGGTGTTGAAGTGAAAGGCAAGACTCTAGGGATTATAGGTCTTGGCAAAGGTATTCTCTCGGAATTCGTTCAATGTGCCAGTCTAACCAAAATGTAGTGGGGTTGATCGTTGCTCGCATGGCGAAAGGCTTAGGAATGAACGTGATTGCCAGTGACCCGTATGCCTCGCCCCAGGTCGCCGCCTCCAACAATGTCACACTCGTCCAAACGCTCACGGAATTGCTGCCCGAGGTCGACTTTCTCACTATTCACACACCTATGCTTGCTTCCACCAGAGGTATGATGTCCACCAGCGAAATCAACCTTATGAAGCCAGGAGCTCGAATCCTCAATGTCGCTCGTGGCGGGATCATTGATGAGGTCGCCCTGCTAGACGCTCTCAATTCCGGCCACCTGGCTGGCGCCGCCATCGATGTTTTCACTGCAGAGCCACCATCAAAAGACCCCGAAGGCAGCGCAGCGAAGCTTGTTGCTCATCCTCGATGTGTGGCAACTCCACACCTTGGCGCATCGACGGTGGAGGCACAGGAAAACGTCTCGATTGACGTTTGCGAACAAGTGCTGGACATCCTCGCAGGCGCTCTCCCACGCTCTGCCGTCAATGCTCCTATCATTCTTCCTGCGGAGTACAAGAAACTTCAACCATTCGTCAAGCTTGTGGAGAAAATGGGTTCAATCTATACTCAACATTTTACGTCACCCTCAGCACCCAGCGCCGCTTTCCGCAACAGTTTCGATCTCGTCTACGAGGGTGAGCTGGCTACCATGTCCTCCACTAAGCCTCTTTTTGCAGCTATGATCAAGGGTCTCCTGTCACCCATCTCCGAGGCATCGGGCGTCAACATCAACATCGTCAATGCAGAGCAGATCGCCAGAGATCGAGGAATTTTCGTCAATGAACAAAAGTCTCGTGACCCGTCAGGACATTCATCTTACTCGTCGCTCGTCACCCTCGTGGCCCGACCGCCCAGTCGACCGAGCAGTGTGTCACGCATTGCAGCGGAGGACGTCAACTCCAAGTCCAGCAAGTCCCAGCACATTATTAGTGGATACGTTTCCGATAATCGACCCCGTATCTCCAGACTCGACCGCTTCAGCACCTCATTCTCTCCATCCGATGGCGACACGTTGCTCATTTGCCACAACTACGACTCGCCAGGAAAGATCGGGACTGTCGGCAGCGTTTTGGGACGCGAGAATGTCAACATCAATTTCATGAGTGTGGCACCTGCAAGTTTCCCGAGTGACAATAGGTTCTTGCCTGGAAGCGGTGTCGCAAGTCCGTCTGTAGAAGGAGATGGACAGAGGAGACGGGAAGGTGCAAGTGTGGGGACAAGGGAGGCACTGATGATCTTGAGCGTGGACGGTGACATCAGCAGTGAAGTGGTGAAGGAGCTAATTGCGAAGGGAGGTGTGCTGAGCGTCAGCGTCGTGCGTCTGTGATGGCCTTGAGCTACCTGTCCTCGACTGTGCTGCTGAGGATGACTTGAAAAGGAGCACAGAAAGACGAATCAGTCACATCATTGCGAGACAGGCAGGCACTCTGTTAATTCCACTGAAGGGGACGTCCATATCGTTGGATAGGCCTGAGAAGGATAGGCATCAAAAAGCCTCTTGCTGCAATTCTGGATAGAGATCCCGCAGGACTCACGTAAGCAGAATCAAAAGGAATTTACTTCCCGACATTATTATCAGGAGGCTGTGTGTTAAATGTTCCGAAATGCGTCCTTACCGAATGCGAGACACTCTCAACAAGATCCACGCAAACTCCGCCGGTTCTCGATCAAGCTAAAGAATTGGTGCTGTCGCCGACAATCTCTGCCGTAGGTTCTGATTCTCCTCTCGCAACTCCTTGATCTTCTCCATATACCCTTCAACCTGCTCGGTGGCGACTGTCCCGGACTCCTCGACGATCTTGAAGACGCGGAACAGCCTGAGGATGATGATCAGGCTTCCAGCCTCCTCGACCGGCCCTCGCGTCAGCACATCCACCAGGAAACTCGCCACGATGGCCGTCGCATCGAAACAGTGAAACTTTGACCGGAAGTAGCTTTGCGTCTGTTAGCCGTGTAACCGTATTCCATTCCATTCCATTTCAATCCAATTTGGTCCAACCAGAATCTTAAGAAGGGGGAAAAGGCAAGCCAGGGTAGAAAAACAGCGACGCTCTCTTCCAAACAAAGAGAGATCTAGCAGCAGACTAGAGAAATGAAAGAGGAGGAGGAGGAGGAGGAGGAGAAAAACAACTCACCCAAGCCCAAAAGCATAAATACTGCAAAGCAACTCGGCCATGAACAAACAGCTAAACACCAGACTCAGAATGCCCAATCCCTCATTGACGCGTCGCCATTTCCCGATCCCGGGCTCGCGCGAATGCTCGCACACATGCAAACTGATGAGGAAGTCGGCGAAGATGCCTGCGACGTCGAGCGTGACGAGCACCATAACGAACAGGTGTCCGTACTTCGACGTCAGGAACCATTGCAGCCACCGCCGGACGCGGTACGCCGCAGAGTCGCTCGACATCGTGAAGTTGCGTGCGATGAAGTCTCGCGGGGCGTGGGCGAGCCTTTGTCGGTCGGAGCCGAGGAGCGGAGTGTGGTCTGTCAGGACTTGGTCGTTGCGAGTTGCTTGTTCACTGTCTGTTGTGAGTGGCATGGTTGTGGTGGCGGGTCCGCAGAAGGGGGAAGTGGGTCCGGAGTTTGACTTGTGCGTGTCGAGAAGTGAGCGTGTTTTTGTCGTTTTTATAGCTTTGAAGGTCGAGACCGGTTGCAGCTGACGTGGACTGAGATTTGCCCGTTATCTACCCCAAGGAAGGGCCGAGCTTGGAAAGCATCGCATGAAGTCCGCAGTGTTGGGTTTCAAGTTCGGGTCCCGAAAAGGAAGAGTGGTTTCTTACCTAACGCGTGATAGAATCAAACTTGGGAGGATGCTATTTTCGAGATCTCAAGACAAAGTACTTAATCTTATGGCGCGAGAGTCCGAGAGGGCCCGGAAGATATGAGGTGTAGCTAGCATTCAAAAACGGGTTAGCGTCTGCGTGTTGAGGACGTGGCCCGTCACATCCGTCCGTTCCCTTTCGCGATACCTCTTGCAACCACTTGGCATTGACTTGACGCTCTGGTGTACATGTTCCGCACATGAAGAGTATGAAAGTACAATACTAACCGCATAGTAAAGGTGGACGCAAGACTGACTCCAGTGTCTCTTCTCAATAGGAAGGCATTTGATTTTAGCCCGATTGGCCACGATGCATGCTATAGGAGAGCTACGTGACGAAAGTGTTTCCCGACCTCAGCTGTGCATAGATCTTTCTATCCGCTTGTGGTCGTCAAGAGCCGCAGAGATGGACGACAGGAACTACAACAACTCTAGCTCTCAACATCATCCTTTGCTCACTAGTTCATGCAGCCAACCAGCTCAGCTACTCTAACGCCTGAATGCTTCGGATGTGTCCCCCTAAAGGCCAAGGCAAGTTACCACATGTGCCTCTCTGTTGTGTTGATGAATTGCATGCTTTGTCGTTCTGAAACGACACCAAATGGTGTCGAGTCGAGACTGAAATTCGTGGTCGACAGGATACCCTACATATTGCACGCATGTGCCTAGAAATACCGCTCACCACTGGAAGGGCATCCGAATAAATACAAGGGTTGGACCCATGCCAAAGTTATGTGAACTTCCACATCCCACTAGTGACCTCTTTGAATTAAGCGGCATCATGCCAATGTTACGGAACACAACGTGGAAGATCTTCGGAACATTTCGCATGCCTCAGGGAGCCCTCCTCGCAGCTGACACGGCTTGCTCGCTCATGGTCAGCATCGCCCGAGCGTTTAGCCGTCTTGCTCCACGTCCGATTGAATACTTCTCCGGAAGTACGATCAGCCGATCCCTGTTATTGCTATGGGTGACTGACGGACTGGCAGGGTCTAGAAGCATATTGGAAGATGTCCAGGAGTCGTCAGACACCCTCAATGGTCCTCATCCTATGGGGAGCGTATGCCGAATTCTTCATTTGATCGAGATCGATGCTGTGGACAAATCTCCTGTGGAGACGAGGGGTTACATGACTTCCACATTATGCACAGCCGGAAACGGATCATTACGCCAAAAAATGAGCCGTCCGAGTTAAATCTTGCTTTCAGCTAAGAGCACCACTCATTGTTGACGACCGATCCAGAACTTCATTGCCGCCAAGGACAGCTTCACGTCCACCGTGAGTCGTCCACCATGTCACGCAGACTGCGGCTCTTTCGACATCCATCTCTCCACTGCTCAAGCATTCCCAGAACTGCTTTTGGCATTCACTCCTTTGGAACGTGTCTGATACCCTGTGTATTGACTGCGCAGCGAAAACCAACCATTCCTGCAAAACCTGAACGGGCAGAAGACCGAGATTCTCGATCATTGACAACACAAAAACGCTTTTCTCTGATACAGGGACAGCGCCCTCAGCAAGCATGGTATCCGACGGGGGAAGCGGTACTTCGGACGCAAGAGAAATGCGTGATGACAGCATATCAAGAATGACTTCTTGAAGTTGAGGCATAGAAGCTGTGACTAGAGAATGCGGTGCCGAAACTTGCATGAGAGACTTAACTGCCAAACGAAACTGCCTCGGTGTCAAGGTCGAGGGGAAACTGTGTAGCAGATTTTCAATGTAGAGCGGAATATGCTGTGCCGCTATAACGCCATTTTGTGGTGCAGCAAAGACCGCTAAGAGGACGCTATGGGCAGCTTCGTAGAGCTCACCCAGTCGTCTGTCACCAGCCATCGTAATGTATGGCATGGCAGCATTCACCAGTAATTGCTGATTTGCTTCCGGTGTCAGCGCCAGCGTAAAGTGTTCTGCAACATTGAGGAAGAAAAGGTCGTTGAGGCGGTCAAGGGGATGGGCAGGGATACTGCCAGCTTGTGTTGGTCGGATGGCGGAGAGAAACGACTCCGCTTGGGGAGAGAATTGGTTGAGAATATCAATCGAGGTGTAATTCACAAACATGTATTGAGCTGAAGATTGCTGGCCGAACCGATGAGCGATGAAGTAAATATCCCGCAAGATGTGTAGAGTTTGAGAAGCTAGAGTTGGCGCTCTGGCGTCCAACGACAGTGTCGGATCTAGCAATACCCTTCCTAACAGAGCCCTCAGCGATATGACGACAGAAAACATAATATTCCTGAGCAGTTGGATAAGCTCTGGAAGAGTTTCCCGCAGGGTTTCGTCATCAAGGAAAGTCTGTTCCTCTGAAGGATCGATTTCAGAGAGTTTGGTGTGCCGCCATGAGATATTGAGGTTGCGGCAGAATTCGGCCAAGCGGGCAAGCACAGAAACTAGCAGGATTGGCCTTGTAATACACTCGATAGAATGAGCCATTAATCTTGAAAGCGGTCCGAGCGCAGAAACCAGCACTCTTGACTTGAGCTCCTGGACCCTAGCCGCTGATGCAGATTTCGCGTCCCACCGAAATTTCGTTGCAGACACTTGTTTGATGTCAGAATCTATCGTTCCAAGCCAATACCCATGTTCAAGGCCATCTCGAGAAAAGTAGACGGCTTCGACGAGCTCTGGAAGCAGGACATCGTACTGAATTTGAACGCGATGTGCGTCTGGAAGCAGAGGGAAGATGGTGGTCAGAACGAACACGACACAGAGCTGATTGTTCGGATTCCTGGGATCTTTCTCCTGTAAAGCCAAGTTTGTTGCTGTTATCAGACCTCCCTCGAGCTTATGCCGCAGATCTGGAGGTATGTTTCCCGAATTTTGACCTTCAAAGCCGAGTAAGAGCCCACCTAGTAACAGCGAGTGTCGCCATCGTGGCGACTTGTTATCTGCGCCCTGGACTACAGCTCTCGTCCATTCGGTTCTGGACAGACTGCTTCGACCAGCCGGCGTTTTGTCGCTCTTCTCGTCTTCAACAAAGCGCAAAGCAGCAGTGTAGAACACGCTGAAGATGCTGCGACAGGCGTTGAGATTGACGGGCGTGGAGTACAAAACGTCGCTGGCTAGCAACTGAGAGGCTAGAAGCGAGATATTCAACGGATTGGAGAGACGCGAAAGTAGCCCGGTCGCTGAAGGCAGTAGCCGTCCAGCATCTCCCGCGCTTCCCGACGCTTGCAGCGATCGTAGCAGAGTCGCCAGCGACCTGTCCATACAGAATTCGGACGTGAAGACACCTGAGCAAGCTGACGGAACAAGTTTCAAGTCGTCAACACGTTTTAGTTTCGCTCGCGACGTGCCGCGGTTAAATTATACGAGATACGACACACACGTGACTTTCAGTGTTGCAGAAACGCAGGTGCCTCTCTTCCACCCGATTTGAACCATCGCACAATTCTTGAGCACTATATGCCGGAACCGTGAATCCAAATGAGCGTGTTGTCTGAGTTCCGATTATTACACAGCAGATGGCCATGTCTATGTGATCATTAGCATTGCCCTTATAAGCCAACCTTGGGAGATTTCCATCCAGGAGCTGCGTCATTTAGCTGGTCAACAGAGAGCAGCTTTTCTCACCCAGCCAGCAACACAACAGCCATTCCGTTCTTTGACCAGAGGTTCTTGACGCAATTTGAACGATGCGTCAACGACGCAAAACAACATAAGCGGGCTGAGCCAGAAGAACCAACCACCACCGCTACCGCTACCGCGGAAATCATTCATAAGCACATCAACATACATCCTCACCACTGCCCACAGAGTCCCTCCTCTGCTTTACCCAGGACAGGATCAAACTCTGGTTTCGGCACCGACCAGACCTTTTCATACTGTCCTTCGCTGTCACCTCCTCGTGCAAAGTCCCACCTGCCACCTTCCTTAGGATATGCGCCAATCATCGTGAAGCCATTCAATCTGATATCCGCCAGCGCACCTCTTACATCTACTGCATCCACGTGATGCCCGTCGCCTGGCGTAAGCAAAGCAAAATCTGCAGGAGTGGTATCGAATGTCTTGTGCGCAAGCCCTGCTGGTAATACAAACACATCTCCTGCACGTGCCTGTATTTCGACTCCACCATCCTCCTTGCCAGAACCGTACGTGCTTTCCTTCAGGTCAGGGTTTGTGTCTGCAACACCGAAGCGGATGGTGGCACTACCGGTGAGCACCGCCATGCATTCATGGGTGGCCGAGTGATAGTGCGAGTCCTGTGTTTGGCCGTATCGGAAGATCCACTGTACCTGCCAGCCATTATTGGAGAAGAGGTCGTAGACATGTTCTGGCGCAATATCTGTCTTGCTGGACAGCAACCCCGGGTAGTGTAGGAGTGGTTTCGGTGAATTGGGGATCAGGGTTGTTGGTGGGAGGTGATATTTCTTGATCTCGACCATCTTGCTGACCTCCGCTCTGCTGTACCAGGATTTGTTCACGGCTAGTGCTGTTACCTAAAAAGACATATGCTTTGTTTTTAGCAGAGCGAGCAGGTCTAAGACTCTGGCGGGTACGATTAGAAGGGCGTACTCCGTATATGGGCTCTGCTCGCGGGACGGTTTCCGATTCCCCGCAACACATCGGCCGCCAATGCCGAACTGAACTGGTTAGAGCGCCATGCTGATTACCTTGACAATTTTCGGGCAAACTCAACTTTAAGTCATCGACGAGGCTTGGTGCCGGCCGCTGTCCTATACTTAGGAAGCTACAACATTCGTCTTCAACGGCAGTGTTGTAAATTTCACGTAGTGCCTTTCGCGACCAATGGCTCAGCGCTCATTCCCGTCTCTCGAGCTCAAATTGTTTCTGATATCTGCTAGCAGAATGTACTCATGGTTTGGCCCCTTTCCTTATAGCTATAGAGCCTGGCCCTATCCTCCCCCGTCTCTGCCTCTCGTCTGTTGTTTGGTTGGTATAGAAGACAAGGTATCCGACATGGGGGGTACTGGAACTACAGACTGACATCGGCATTCCAGTGCCTCTAAGCGAGCAGCAAGTGACATGCCACGCTTTTGTAAGTGTACGGCAAGTAAAGCTGTTCCAGGGATTAGAGAACTCCACGACGTGAATTATAGGTGACCGATTCAGCAACTGGGGAGCGGAGAAGAGCGCAGTGGAAGCCTGGGGTGTCCGCCTTTAAGGCGGCAGCAAGACGAACAGCAAGGGTGGCATGTTCTTTGAGGACAGTTCGCTGTCGAAGGAGAACTTTGACCACGAACAGAAAACGTCACAAGCATCATCCTCTTGCTATACAACATTTTGTGGTCGGTCATGTGCTGCAGGCTACACTGCGATCACTCAATCAAAAGGTCGCATTGGTGAACTAGGTGCTGCTACCGCGTGCAGGAATGAGGATATACAGACGCTATGCTGTCTTTCCGGTATATGTCTAGGTCGATGCGATTGGTATGGTTGGCGCGGAGAGGGATTGAGCTGCTCCGAGGGATGCCTAGCCACACTGCTCTTGCTGCTAACACCAATCACTACCTCCACTTTCCAGAGCAGAAGTACAAAGAAGATAAGTGGTGCAACGGCGGATCGCAAAACGTATTGCTGCAATGGTGTACAGACTCACTCGCAGGTTCACCACGAGGACCACATCTTTGTTGAGGAGGAAGATCTTGACTCGGATCCAAAGTCGCTACAGAAACGCAGCTTGCCGCCATGTGCTATATGGGGGGTGATTGCCGGCGGAGTCTTTCTCTTTGCTACAGTTGTCACTGGTGGCACTATCACTCTGGCGTCCGGCGTGATCATTGGTGCGGAAACTGCCATCGTAACCAGCATCTGTGCAAAGACCGAGTACGATAAAAGTGCTTTAGCTGCTTTGGCTCCTACAGGCATCAGCTTAAGAGCAGCCACAATGCGAAAACGTCCTAACCCCCAACAACAACAACAACAAAACGCCCCTCCTGTCATCAACAACAAACAGGCTAAGAAGCAGAAGACCCCTGGGTTCTATGGTCGGTACGCCATAAAAGTGTATGATTCCACCGACAAGACCTGCGACCTAACATACACATGCGAGTACAACCAGGGATTTGACCAGGCAAGTGCACTTCTAGCTGCCATATCTGCGATGCTAACTCATAATTCAGGTCTGCGATAATCAGAGATGGGGATGGCGTCTCAACCTGGAGCATTAGTACAATTCCGGCTGGTGATACCCGGAACAATACGAACGGACTCATAAGAAAATATGGGGTGAGTGATCTCTCATCAAGGGCTTCGATGATTCTAACCAGACGCCAGTTTAATTCGTTCAGCGGTTCTTGTTTCGACTGTTATTTCCGATCACGGTTTCCGTGTTTACGGTAATGATCCTTTGATTACTCACCACGGTAATCCTGGTCAAGACTGTCGGATGAATCCAGCTGCAAATAACTGGGTCCAACCCACCAGCGTCAATAGCGCGGCTTTCATGAAGCGGGAACTCGAATCACTTCAATATATGTTCGCTGACAACGCAACGATCGCACCCACTATCAGCCAGTCAGCCCCGCCGGTGCCTGAGTTGCCGATCATGGATGCTACTGCAACAGCCACTGTACAAAGAGCCCACGGCAGTGGCAATAATGCTGTCGACGGTATTGCCTAGGCAACAGCGGTAGGTACAGCCACACTCCTTGATAGCGCCAAAGAAACGGGAGAGCAGCTGCAAGCAGCAACAGACCGGCAATTCGCAGAGTCCGTACCCACGTTTAGACCAGAAATCGATCGTGAGACGAGGTAGTGTTACCATGAGTAGTATTACTCAGTCAAGAAGGTTGAGCACGAGAGGGAAGGACGTGACAGGCAAAGGCATATTCACAATCATGCCCACGGCTATGGTCAGAAGCGAAAGGTCGGTGACTGATCAGTCCTGTACTCAATGGAAGGTGGTCGTGGAAATTTTTTTTTGGGTCTTCTTTACATAACTTCTTCCATTGGTTCTGCGTCAGGCAGCTGATCATCGATCCACTCGTTGCTTATCTCAAGCTGGTCCCCGTCAGCGTCTTCGATGTACCCCAAGATTATGGAGTCACGCCATTGAATCTGCCTGTTTTCAGCAAACCAGGTGAAATCACCGGCAATGCCTTCTTCGTTAACGATCCAATCGCCGTTCAACAGCATCGTTTTGAACGCCTTCAACATGTAGGACAACGGGTTGCTCCCGTACGGCCCCCAAGGAATTGCAGGCGACTTGCGACGAAAGATGTCCCTCTTACCTTGATGATCGAGTACCTCCACACTTGGCGCATTATCCCAGGCAGACATATACATGCCTGGCCGTTGCTGCCGAATGGAAGGTCCAAACCCTGTGGTTACGGGACCCGAATTGGGGCCAACAGCAGGAAAAATGAGTGCTGATGGTGGTCCCTCTGCTGAAAATTCCCATTTGTCCACAAGAGGGGATACTTAGCTAGACGAAATAGAAACTGTTCTAACCGATCCGTGCGTGGAAACCACTGCATCCGACGTGGCTCCGAATATGCTGGAAAATAGATCGTCTTCGTAGCAGGCAAGGCCGGGGCCGATATGTTTGATACCATATTTCGGACGCCGCAGTCGAGTCAACAACGCCGCCGAAACAGTGTTCAATTTACTGTATACCTGTCGCGCTAGATCGGGATGGACGAGAGCCAGGTTCTCCCCAGTGATAGCTACCCGTTCGAGATCAGCTGCCACGTTGGATCGCTCGCGAACCTTGCTCTCCAAGACCTCCAGGTACTCTTCCCACGCCTGGACATCCTCTTCAAGGTCGGCCCTGACATAAAGCCTTTCTTGCAATCCCCCATCAAAGTAGAAGCACCCTCGCTCAAACCGCCTCAACCAAGCCCGCAGGATAAAGTCGAGCGGCACCCAACGGCACTGGTCGGCGTTGCGCGAAATCTCATCCGGGTCCATGTACATAGCCGTTTCAGTAAAGGTGTCGAAGGCGATGCCCTCATAGCCGCAGGTGCCATCTGCACATGGGTATAATTGGATGATATTGCGTAAATGGCCCCAGCCGTCTTCCTCCCGGATTTGCGCGGCGAAGTCGAAGAGACGATCTATATTCGGCGCAGTGAAGAGGCGAAGGAAAAGGGTTTCTGGACCCCCAAAAAAGTTTTAGCTTTTGTAACTCGTCGATATAAAGCCCCTTTTGAATTTCTCAAGAGTTCGTCGTACCTGGGTAATGTCCTCTTGGGAACGTAATGACGTCGATATTTTCCAGAAACGTAGTCACACCTAGTCCTAGCCGTTCCTTGAGCTGTGCGTCTGAAGAGGGTTCTGGAAGCTGCCGCCCCTGGGAGCGTTGAAGGCCATCATTTAGACAAGACCAGTCCATATAGATATCGCCATGCGGCAATTCGAAGACGTTGCGTACCACACGAGATGCACACTCCGGATTGAGAGCTATGACGTGCTGGATGATCGCATTATGAAGGCCTGCGCAGTACAAGGGATCGAATACCGGCGCCTCGTCTTGTTCGAATCGACTAGCTTCCATGGTGATATGGTGCCGAGTCGAATCTTCAAAAATGTGGGATAGATGGGGGCAAGAAAGAGAGAGAGGCGGGCGAGACGATGATAAGGTCGAGAAGAGATGACTTTAGGGGTATTCCTTTTCCACGCCCGCAGCGCCTATACAGAGCTGCCGCGTTCGTTTCGCACAATATCTTGGCGCTTGGCGAGCGATATTCGGTCCTCACCTGTTCGCTCGTTGTTCCCAGCGTGCTGTAAATAGCTCCTCAGGATTGTTCCATGATCTGCCAGCCAACAACACATCGTGATCTATCAAATTCGACCAACTTTTGTGTATCGGAACAATGCACACTTTACCGCCACGCATACCTTAGTCCCTGCACCAAAAGCTCTTTGTGCCTTTACACACTACGACTGGACGTATATCGTTATAGAGAGGAGTAATAGAGTTAGTAGAGGATAGCCCCATCGCAGCACCAAGTCAAAGGAATAAATCCCCCTTCAACAGCCATGCTAATGAGAAAATACCAGCAAGAAGTGTAGAAAACAAGGAAGTGAAAAAAGTTGACCATGCTGCCGCCCGGCCACTGGGATGGGGCAGAGGCTTACGGCTTAGGGGGGGATGGAGGCCTCGCATGCCTGCATGCCTGCATGGACGATGTATTAGAGACGAAGCTGTGATCGAGATCGTCGTGCAGAATTGTCGAGGGAGGGCGTTATTGAGGTTGGTTTGTAACCACCCACCGCACATTGATTGTATTAGGGATATCTCAGCTTTTAGATGGGTATGAGTTAGTTTCGAGTTTTTGGTGGTCAGTTTCAAAGTGATATATTACCAATAAGCAAGCCAAACCGTGGGCCTTAAAAAGGGAATAGATACGTACGTACTCATGGTTTAGCCTCATTCCTTATAGCCATCCAACTTGGCCCTATCCTCCCCCTTCCCAACCTCTTCGTCTCTTGTTTGGCTGGTACAGAAGGCAAGGTACCCGACATGGGGGCACTGAAACTACAGACTGAGATCGACATTCCAGTGCGTAAGTGTACAGCAAGCAAACAGTTTCAGGGATCAGAGAATAACAGGTGACCGATAATTTGGGGAGCGGAGAAGAGCGCAGTGGAAGCCTGGGGTGTCCGGCTTTACGCGTCGCTCGCCCGGGAGTAAGCTTAAAGACCTAATGACATTGCTCACCCGGTACGCGTGAATTTACGGAATAAATCCCAAACAGCCATCGCCTGCGAATCCAAAGTTATGCGCTTATAGTGCTGCGTATGGATCGGTAAATACCAAGATGTTCAGTGCATTTCCCATCGACCAGCAGTCAAGCCGTCCAGTATAAATTCGGAACCTACACAGGGACGGTTCTCAATCTGGCAGCCTATGCAAAGAAGATAGCTGGCTCACCCCTAACTGCCCTCCATCTGTTTGTCGAGCACTGCAACATTTTCGAGCCCGCCACGAGCCAGCCAAAGTATGCCAGGAAACCTTCGGTGACTTCCCAGGAGTCTGCATGTTCTGGGGACCCCCAGACCACAAGCCCGATCTTTCTCGACCTATCATTTTCGTACCACGTATTCCGCCCAGCTAGTGTCATGCAAAGCATTCCGTGAGGAAGGAGTTTCATGTTCCTAATGCAGTTATCTCGTACGATTGGGTCAGGGAATATATCGAAGCAAGGATGATGAGGAGTTGTCCGCTGCAGGGTTGTAGGTATAAGGTGTGGTGGAATAGACCGAGCACGGACGTTCCCTGTGTAAAAGGGTGACATGTATGTGTCCTGGTGCATCTCGTACGTGCTAAGACCTAGTAGCCTGATATTGCTCGCCAAAGCGCGAAAGACGTTATAGTACATTAAAGACAAGAGGTGATCATCTGACGGGAGCCGGTGGAAATCGGCCGGGTTGAGATTAACCAGAAACGATTCCTCAAATGCAACAAGGGTGTCTTCCTTTCGCTCGCGAGTCCAAGTTTCTTCATCATCATCGGACTGCTGCACCGCCAAAAAGGACTCGAAGGATTTGCACCATGACGCCGTAGCCACCATTGGCTGTATGCAATTTTTCAGGGGATGGCGACAGCCATTCTTGCCACGAATGGGTTCTGCAGGTAACCAGTCGTCGGACTGTTGTTCTGAGAGAGCCTTTATCTGCGTTGGCGCGGACGACGTACGTGGCTCCAGGTAAAACACTTGTACCTTCTGGGCTTTTTCGAGAGCTTTGCGTTTCCGAGACTCTCTCTTGTTCAACCGATTCTGGATCCGACGCCGGGTGGTCGCGCTTGCATAGACGATCGTCACCCCATCCCCGACAGCAGGTACTCTAGGGTTCGGAGTCAGGGATATGGTAGGGTAGGTTGTCGATGAGGTCGCCCTAGTTGTCACACTAGTGTTTGCCATCGTGTTGCAGTACTGGGCAGTCTTGGGCCCTGCATAGGTGGAGGCAATCGATGCACGATCGTCAGCGTCCTGCATGACTTTTTTCAACGTAATAAAGCCCTGTGTTTAGTACACTTGGGGATCTCACTATTTTAACCCCAATATCAACGTTCTCGGCTCACCGGGCGCAATGACGCTGGATCAGCTGGGAACTGGAAGGACCTACCGACAAGCCCTATGCTGTGCGAAAGCCCGATAGCATCGTACCATGATTGGAGGACTTTAGAGGGCCTGGAACGTGCCAGACGTCTGCGGTATCGCTCAGACCATTGGCAGGCTCTGATTACACAACGGCTGTAATTCGTGGGAGGGCCAGCGACTTGAAAAGGGAAACGACATCAGGACTTATCTAATGGGATACGAACTGAAAACCCTACCTTCGAATCAGGATGAGCTTTTCGAGAAGGGGCTTTCTGCCAAATGGCGCTTTCGCTTGCGATCCACCAAAGAAATAGTGGAGACGGAAGCAACACCGCACATCGACGACCCTGCATTGGTGACTAGAGAAACCACGACCCCACAAATGTTAATATACTTTTGTGCATCATGCACGATGCTGACCGTGCACCTCGGCATGAACTTGAAGCGACAAGACCCTGCTTGCAGAGCCCGGTCGCCAAAGCTTTCAGAACCACCGTTATGCTGATTTAGGAAATGTACATCAAAGGCTACGAGTACTCCCACCCCCGAGCTTACAAAGATCAAGGATTGCCTACTCCCGATGTGACAATTTGATTCCGATATGGCAAACGCCAGTTAGCAACACCATGACAAAGTCTACTTCTCATGATCTGTTGACGCGTCATCTGGCATGCAGTCAATATGTTTAAAATGGACAGAACAAATGTAGCTCGTACCAATGTTGGATAGACCAGTTTCGTCAACCTTTGTTAAGACGACGGACGACCCCGGAGCATAGATTAGAATCGTACAAGTCCCACGTTTAAACGGTCGTACTTTGACCGGGAAACTGCAAGGTCAGAGAGGGTCTCTCAACGGGCCGCATATATCAAAGTCCCATAGGGAACACAGTTTTTTCGAGATGGAAAAGCCAGACGAAGAATGCCAAGATGGCACTTGTCGGGAGCACTTCCATTACGGAGAGCTTGACAGATATGGCGACAAAGATTCAGAGCGTCTGGCAGAAGTTCACAGTGCCAGCTCGCAGACTCCCACGCGCGGTGATACTAACATCGATGAAGAGGTTCTGAGCAGACCGCCAACGCACGAGTTTGATCCTTCGGATAGGGGATGGCGGAAAATCATTCGCAATTTCACGCCTTCGTAGGTGTCATTCCCTTCCAACTCACAATATGATGTTGGCTAACGATGGGTGATACAACACAGCTGGTTCATGATCACTATGGGTACAGGGGTCATGTCCACTTGCTTTCATCAACTCCCCTACAACGGCGACTGGCTGCATGTCCTCTCCACAATATTTTTTGTCCTGAATATTGCAATTTTCCTTCTCTTTCTGGCCCTATCCTGTCTACGATATATCCTCTATCCTGGCTTGATCCGAGCTGTGCTTCGACATCCTCATCAGAGCCTTTTTCTGGCAACCTTCCCCGTGGGCCTTGCAACGATCCTCAACATGATTGTTCTGGTATGTGCTCCGGTATGGGGCAACGGTTGGGTTAGTTTCGCTTGGGCGCTGTGGTGGATAGTCAGTTTGTTGGCTTTGACTGCCTGCTTCCACGTTACATTCGGAATGTATGTTCACCCATTGGCCGTTGCATGGACAACAACTCTAACGTTAATGGCAGCCTGTCGAATCGGCGTGGACAACTTGCTGAGCTCACGGCACTTTATCTAATTCCCATTGTCGCAGTGATGATTGCAGCGACTTCTGGCGGGCTAGTAGCCAGCGCCCTTCCAAACGAAAAGCACCGGCTATGGACATTGATCATTTCCTACATTTTCTGGGGCCTCGGTTCACCTCTGTCTTGGATTATACTCACGATATACTTCTTGCGAATGACTGTTCATGAACCATTGAAACGAGAGGTCATCGTTTCACTCCTCCTTCCGATCGGTCCCCTCGGGCTGTCAGGCTTCTCGTGAGTTTCACCCTGTTGCTCGTGGACCACTTCACAACTGCTAATCCAGGACAGTTTGATTGTACTTGGTAAAGCCGCCAAGCAGATCTTCGCCTTGTCTCACTCCCTACCCCACGCAGAACACGTTTTTCCAGGTGATATTTTCTACGTGATTGGTGTTTTCTCAGCCTTGATTCTGTGGGGCTTTGCACTCGTATGGTTTGGTGTGGCTATCGTCATGATTGGACTTGCGGGGCGGATTCCTTTTAATATGGGATGGTGGGGGTTCATCTTCCCAACAGGTAGGTGAATCTGACTTGTCGTGCCCTCTGGCGGGAGAATGTGACTTACACTGAGCCTAGGAGTATTCACACTTCTTACAATGAGTATTGGGGAGGAGTTAGCATCAAGATTCTTCAAAGTCCTCTCCTGCGTAAGTGAAGCCCTAAAGCCTAGACCTTCATGGTGTGTTGTACTCTAACCTCTATCAAGGTACTTACCGTCATGTGCTTCATTATGTGGTTGATAGTCGCAGCAGGAACTATCCGGGGGGCTATATCAGGCAAGATGTTCTTCGCGCCATGTATAGGTACGGATCTGTTCTCTAAAAGACCAAAGGGCGGCATAGTTAGCAGCAATAACCAAGGTGAGGAAAAGCATGAGGCCTAGTATACGTGCTTAGGTAAGTACGTAGCGATTTATTTCTCGTCCGCTAGAACGGGTTCTCCAAAGCCGAAGATACTTAGTAATTATAAGACGATCTTAAAAACATAATATAACAGATTAAAGAATTTAAAGAAAGGTAATAAGAGTAAAGAGAATTTATAACCGAAGGCTAATATTTGTTATAAGGCGTGCCTCTACTAGACTAGTAAGGGTACGAGTGAAACCTTGTTACGGGCGGCCAGAGAGATTCTCTCGCGCGCAGCGCATGTGGTGCGCCGTACGACACATATAAGCACGTGCACCAAATAATCGCCGGTAATACCGCGATTACTCTTGTTACCTTTTAGGCGCGTAGTGCACGTCGCGATAAACCTCTATTAGTTTATACTTAAAGAACTACAGAGGTGTAGTATATAAGTTAAGAGCAAGTCTAGTCTACGTAGGTAGGGTGCTAGCATAACTTAGATTAACTATAGAAGCTATAGAAAATAAAGGGAACTCGTAAACTATTTATTAGTTATATCTCGTACCGTAATAGATAATATAACTCGGTGTATTTAGTATATTAGTATATTAGTATATTAGTATACTACTATTCTACTATACTATAATTTTCTCTTTCGAATAGTTTAGGTTATATTAGTACGTACTAGGCTACCTCGCTTAACTTTTTATATCTTCTAATAATATAGCCGCCTCTACGGTTGTCTCGTAATACTTTCCCCTCTCTAGCTCTTTTACGTCCTCGTAATATATATACTCTAATAAGTCTCGGTCCTCCTTCTCTTTTATTTATATCTCTTACTATATAGCTAAGTTTAACGAAGCTTATCTTATAGAGATTTAAATAATATAAAAAGTTGTTAAAATTTATCCGTATAGACGAGAACCTCGTTATAGTTATACATATACCTTATTTAAGTATAGGAGTACTATATTACTATAACAAAGCTTAATTTATTAAGTATACTAAATATATTTTACACCGGCGTAATTATAATAGAATATTTTCGCTTTAAGAGTTTTAGAAAATAGGGAATTTTAAGAAAGAAAAGTAGCGTAAGTAATATAATAAATCGCGTTAGCTTACCCGCTTATATACTTCGCTAGTAGCGGCTTAATAAATACTTATAAAGACTAAAGCTAATTTAGCTAAAGTAGAGTTAGAGATAGTCGTAGTAAAAACGAGTATAACTAAGTTAGATAAATTAATTATTTATTTAAAGAAAGTCTTCTTAAGGATATTAAAACGTAAAATATAAGCTCTTAGGGTCTTTAACTCGTTACTTATAAGATAAGAGGTAGTACTTAGAAATCCGGACTTTATATAATACGAAGTACTTTTTACGAAGTAAATATCTTTAGAGAATATTCTTTTAAGGTCGTAACCTCTTTAGCTACTTAGAATATTCCTTTATAATTTTCTTTAGTAATTTAAGTAAGAGGTTTTCTTTAAGTTTCTACGTATTTTCTCTAAAGTCGTACTCTAACTATTTAACTAAGTATCTTATATAATCCCCTTAGTTTTAGATCCTTGGAATTTTCTTTATATTATACTCTATTTCCTTTTTCTCTACTACCTCTTATCTTCTTTTTACTAGTTATCCCTCTAGTACCGTTTTTAATATTAAAACGTAAAACACCGAGTAAATTCGTATTTATTTTAAGAGTTTTATCTTATATATAACTAGTCTTAGTTTTCTTTTTATCTTAAAAGGTCCTAGTTTCTTAAAGTTTAGCTTATTACTTAATATTTTCGTTTTAATATTTTTTCGTAAAATATACGCTATTTCCCTCTCTTTAAAATTTAGTCTCTTAGATCTTCTTTTATTTACTTATTTAATTATCTTTTTACGATAATTTATAAGGTCGAATTTAGTTTCTAATATAGCGTACGAATCTTTTTAATCTTAATAATAGCTTTTTCTATACGTAGTCCTCCCTCTCTTAGTTATTAAAAGACTTTAGGGTAAATACCGTAATTTATATAAAACGATAATATCCCCGTAACGGCTTTTAAATTATTATAAGTTAAGCTAAAGGTAGGAGTTTTATTTAATTATTTTACTCCTCGTTAATATATACTTATAGGTATCCCTTTAGAGTTTAGTTTATTCTTTTTATTTAACTATCTATTTATAGGTAAAATATAATAAATATCTTATTTATACTCTTTAGTTAGTTTATAAGTATTTACTAGAATTTAGATTTAAATAACTTATTTTTATTAATAATAAGTCTTAATAGTAGACCGTATACTACGAATATATTTTATTGATACGACGTGATCGCGGAGGCGACCGTTACAGGTAGCAGATATGGAAAGTCGTGTGAAGGTAGCTTAGCACGTGCTCGATAGCCTTGTCATCTCAAAAGAGGAAATTTAGGGAATGGTGAAATGGCGGCATAATAGAATAGGAGTATTCTATCATTCTACTATTCCACTATATTAAGTTATATTACCTAATACGGCGTATAGCTTCAAGGATAAGTAAGAGCACGAATCTCCTTTATATTCTATAGCTTCTATAGTTAATTTAAGTTATACTAGCACCCTACGTAGACTTAACTTACTTTATACTTATATATTACGACTTCTTACAGTTCACTAAGTATAAACTAATAGAGGTTTCACTTATACCCTCACTAGTCTTATAAAGGCACGCCTTATAATATTTTAATTACCTTTACCTACTACAGCGGACCTATATAAGTATAAGTATAAATCCTTAACCCCGAGCTCTATCCTTTACCTCTAGATCTATAACCTTTAAATTTATTATCTTTAAATTAGAATAAAAAGCCCCTATACTAAGCTAATTACTATTATTAGTAGATTTTATCTAACGTTTTTAAAATATTAATATTTCCGATACTATAGGTATATTTATCGCCGGAGAAACTTCTAACGTAGTTATTATAATAGAAATTAAAAGGGGAAAGATTAAGATTAAAGAACTTAAACTCTTCTTTAGGGAGCTAACTAAGTTTAGGGGTTTTATTTAATAGATCCGCGTATATCTTAAATACGGGAATACTAGAGAATAGGAGGAATAAGTTCTTTAGGTAAGCAGCTTCCTTTATAGTGAGCTACGCGAGTGGTTCGAGCTACACTTAAAAGACTACTTAAAGAGCTTAAAGAAGCTTAAGACTAGAGAAATATTTAAGAGTATTATATCTTAGATTCTTCTTAGTGAGCGTTTAAATAAACTCTAGCTCTATACCGCTCTACTCACCTCGCTTATCCCTCTCTTCTCCTTATCTCGCCTTATCGAAGCTCACCTCTTAGCTATATTACTCGCACTTACCGCAGTAAGCCGCTATTCTTCGGGAAACCTTATCTTAGTTCACTATTACTAGTGGGACCCTATATCCACCTTACTTTATATTATTAGTCTCCAGCCTAGCGAGCCTTATCCCTGTCTACTATTACTTATAGAAGCTATCCGCGGCCGTACTTACTTATATCTACACCGTTTAGAATTATATCTCTTAGTCTTTTAATCTCTTAATCTCTTAGTCTCTTAGCCTCTTAATCTCTTAGTCTCTTAGTCACTTAGTTAGTCTCTAGCCCTTACTTATATTTACCTCCTTCTTTTATTTTAAGATTTATTTATTCCTGACTCCCGTGTTAGCTTATAACTTCCTAATAAATATAATAATGGAGGTTAACCTTATTAATATAGAGGTAGGGACTTAGGTTTAACTTAAAAGTTTAGTATTAATTCTCTATACTAAATCCGTAAGGGACCTAGAACGTAATTAGCTCCGGTAGTTACGAGGTTACTAAAATAAGATTTAAGCTACTACTAAGGATATTATACGTAAACTAATTATAAAAGGAACCTCTAATAACTACTTTACTATACTAAAAAAGTGGGATAAGTTCGTATTAAAGTACGAGGGTGTTAGGAACCCTACTTATATAAAGACCGCTAAGGACTTTATTCTCTACTTTTTTTTAAGTTATTAAGGTTATAATAAATCTAGTAGCCGTCTAACGAAATCTTACACCTACGGCTTTTAGAAAAACTTTATAACCGCGTGAAATTATAAGACTAATATCGCTTTCTCGAAGAGCCTTATAAATACTATTTCGAACTTTAATAATAAAGATAACGAAGAGAAGTCGCTTAATTTAACTAGCGTAGTTTATCTAAAAAGTAATCTCGTTATAAGTAACTTTAGTATTATTATCTTTTATTTATAGTAGAACGACTAGCACGATTTCGACTATAAGCGGTATAGGATCGGCTTTTACTTACTTTTACTTCTTCACCTCTTCACTTCAGCTCGGAGAGGCGAGTACGAGCGAAAATAGAGGTACGGCGACCTTAATTTAGCGATATTTTAGCTTAATACGAGTAAGTAACCCTAACTAGTTCTTAACTTCTAATGTCGTGATATAAAAGGACTATAGAGATTATAAAATAAGTAACTTAAATATATAGTGTACGAGCTTATTAACGTATTTTTTTATTATAATACTATCGTATTCTTTATAGTAGTAGTACTCGCTAATAATATCTTAAGGGACTACTATAGCTAAGAGGATATCTACGAAATCTAAAAGCCTTAAGATTAAAAGCACTTAATTCTTAAATGGAATCCTAATAAAACAAATTAGCTAGTCTTCCTAAAGTATTAGCGAAATAAACAGCTAGATTATATATATACTTTTATTTCCTTAACATCGACTACGCTAGTAAAGGTAAGTTACTAAGCGGGTTTTATAAATAATATAATAATCTATAAAATAAGATAAGAGGCGCTTTTTAAGGTAGTTAAATATAGCTATAGCGTCGAAGAGCGTATATAGTTTAGCGCTTATTTAACTAAAAGCGTATAGCGTAGATTTTATTAACTTTAAATAACGCTTATAAATAGCTAAGTAACCTATCTTAATTTAAAAGCTAGTAATACTAAGTATTACGAACTACGACGAAGCTACGGTTACTAGCGTTATATATATTCTTAATTAATATTAAAGGAGGCGACACGCTATATGATAGAGAATATTATTAAAGCGGATCCTCCTAATCCTAAAGTATAATAAAAATAATACGACCAGCGGCGGTAATAACGAGACTTTTTAATCCGGAAGTAGAACGCGATAACACCGGTTAATAGTTAGGTATATAAGTCGACTTTTAGCTAAACCCGGAAACTTATACCCTAACACGATTATCTAGCTATAACCCTCTTTCTTAACGGTAGTCTACGTGACTCTCTTAGCCGCGGTATTATAAGTAATTTAATTAAGCTATATTAATTAGAAATATTAAAGATATATTACCTAAGCCTTAATTCGTCTAAATTAATATATAATACCTATTTAATAAATTACAGCGAAGAGCAAAGAGCTAAGTAGTAATCGCACCTTTACTATTATTAAAAGGAAGCTAGATCTTCTAACGAGTTCTACTTCTTATACTTTTAATAATATAATAATAAGAATGCCTAAAACGAGTATATTCTAGTTTATAAGTTACCTTTAAAATATAGTATAGAAGTATTCCGTTATAATTTAATACGGCCTACGCTGTGTCCCGCTTATTTAAGTATAGGTAAGTATTATTAATACACTAATAAGGTATTATAGTAGAACCACTTTAAAAAGTATATACTTAGGAAGATAACGAAATTATATTTTATTTATAATATTAGAAGATTTCTATAGCGAGAATAAATCTTCTTAATTATCTAGCGGATATACACGACGTTCGTTTTAGTAAAAAGAAGCGGAATTATATATCTAACACGTTTAAGTTTATATCGTTTATACACGTTAATGCCTAGGAGTTTACTTAAATTAGCGTAAAACGTGTATTAAAAGATGTATGTTATGAGGCGTACTCCACTAGACCAGTAATGGTATAAGTAGAACCTCGGGGGTGTCAGGGTTAACCACTGCACCACACAGGGCTAAAAGACAGCGATTCATCGGTCTTAGGCACATGTTTGTGCCTAACCGATAAATACGTATAGATTAGGGGGCAGCTCGTAACAGGGGGTTTAACTTAACGAACTGAGAGAGGAGAGGGTACGGAGTGTCTTATAATCTAAGGTGCTCAGGTAGGGGTGCTGGTATAACTTAGATTAACTATAGAGCTCTAGTAACTATGGGATGTTTCCTAGGTTTTTATCCTCTATAATCTAGCTGCTAAGAGTGGGTAATTAGTGTTACTTAGTGTTACTTAGTACTACTTAGTGCTGAGTACCACTAATTATCGCTAATTATTACTAATTACTTTTCTAAAGAGGCCTAGCCCCCACACGTGTTCTCGCTTAACTTACCCTTATCCCACTATATTAGCTACCTATATAGTCACGTCGTAATAATATAGTAAAGAGTAATATAAAGTAGGTATATTCTAATAACGATTAAGTTAAGCGGTATTCTTAATATAATAATAATTTAAAGAGGCGAGGGACTAGCTTTATAAACCCTCTCTTAATACACTATAACCTTAATACCTTTAATAGCCCTAGTATTAAATAGAATAAGTTAACTAATAGCGGTAAAGATATATATTTCTATAGTAATTAAAAAGAAATTCTAAATAATATTATACTAGAGCGTTTATATACTAATAAGCCTAGCGCTTAAAGAGGACTAAGTATTATAGTTATTATCTTACTAGTTCCTAGCTCCTAGAAGGATATACTTATATTAAATAAACTCGATTTAGAGACGGTAATAAAGAAGGACTATAACCGTTCTTAAAGTCGCTTAAAATAAGAAGGACTCGAGGAGTCTAAAATTTAATCTACCTTATCTAAGCGGTGCGGCCGGAGCAGGCCTTAAGGCTCTTAAAATTAGAATATACGGCGTAAACGGAGACTAGCTACTCTAATAAAGACACGCTTCTATTAGTAGTGTAACTTAGAAAGATAATTTAGCCTCTCGCGTACGTGCTTAGTAGGAGGAATAGGGTGAGGCGAGGCGAGAATATCGCCGATTTTAATTAGACTATAGCCAGTATCGTACTATTATAGCCGGCGTGAATACTACACTAAAACTTTAGTAGGTTATCCCCTACCTACCTTTTACGTGCGTATCCTCCTTCTTCGTGCCCTTTTTTAAACTTTTAATACTACTATCCTTCTTAAAGTAAACTATTATAGATAATTATAAACGTCCTTAAGACGGATTATAGTAACTCGTAAATCGATAAATATAGCGTGTATATAAAGAGCGAGATCTAGATAATAAGCTTAGCCACGACTTTTTAAAATTAATATAATATATTACCTAAAGAGCTAATATAACTCCTAAACGTAGACGGATAATATAATCGGCCGCGAAGTAACTATAAAAGTCTAATTAAGACCGTGCTAAGTTACGCGTAAAATATAAAGACGAGATATCTAAATTTATTAGTAAGGAGCTAAACTTTAGACTATAATACTTATACTTAATTTAGAGTAAAGCGCTAATTAAATATTAAAATTAATCCTAAACACGTAAATTTTAAGACTTTATAGACTAATTCTTATTTTTAGATCTACCCTAATTCCCTTAGAAGTCTTTTTAGTAAAGGAATTAGTAAGTATAATAATAGTGTATGTAACTAGATTATTTAGGAACTTAATAGTAGGATTAACGTCTACCTACGCGAGAACCGTAGTAAGTATCTAACGAACTTAGCGCGAGGTCACTACTCTATTAAAATCGGTTAAATAATATAGAAACTAAAGGATAAGAATTACGAATTAAAGTCTTAACTTACGAAGGTGCGGTTAATAATAGAGTAAAAAGTATAGCTTATTACGTAAATATAAAGCGATATTATATCTAAAACCGAAAAGATAAGAGTACTAGAGTTAACTTTATATAAGAAAACTCAGCTTATAGAGAAGTAATTTAACGATTTAGAAGGTTTAGTAAGAGACTAGCGAAAGCACTAGCGAGACTAGTAGTGACTGTAGCTAAAAGAACGATTAACGCTTAGTTAACTATATAAGCGGCCTAGTATCGTAGATTAGACGGATCTTAATATATATACTTAGTAACTTCCTAAACCGAGGTTATATTAAATATTATTATCTTAATACCTAAATTTCTTAGGCTAATTCTTAACCTAGATTATTAGTTATAAGGTGTACGCTCTATAAACTAGTATCCTACTCGTCCTCGATCCCATCTTAATAATACGGCGGGTGCGAGTATTATAATATATTTCGGTTATAATCTTACATGTTACGTCACGTTTCTTATAAGCTAATAGATCGTAGCACCCTTATTATCTTAATACCTAAGACGTTTTCCTTTTCGCGGACTACTATTAGAGACCTAGATAGAATAGAATCTTTAGCTTTAATAGTATTACCGAGTAACGTGGGATAGTTTATCTTAGCGTCTTAATAAGCTTTATTACACTAAACTTACACGGCTTCGTCTAGATTACTGTTAGTCGCTGATTTAATACTCACCGCGTGTTCTATTCCCGGAGATAAGAATTCGTTATATAAGAGTATATTAATCCCCTAATATACCTAGTCTTAAGGAGTTAGTATAGCTACGAACCGAAGCGTATATTAAGCTATAGTATCCATAGTTAGAGGAACAGCGATAAGAGATAAGAAGAGAACCTATATAAATTTTAAATCTATAGAGTGAGCCTACTGAGTAGGAGTTTCTCCACTTTAGTATAAAAGCTATAGTTTATAGATTTAAATAGCTAAACTAATATCTAACGCCGAACTTTTTATATACGGAAAATAAAAATTGTTACGAGGCGAACGTGCAGCGCACGTGATGTAGTAGAGATGCTTAGACGTACATGTAGCGCGTGCAGCCCTAGCGCTAAGCTAAGGCTGCACCTCAGCTAATAAAGCTAAGGCGGTCAGAACGCTGAGGTTAACTTCCTTAGCGTTCAGTCGATATCTGAAGGTAGTGGTATGAGAGATACTTTAGCTAGTCCTCTTCCCTCCTCTAGACCTAAGCAACCCCTACTATAATAAAAATAAACTCTCTAATACTTAAATAAATTCTTATTTCTAACCGATATTAGGTAAGGATGGGTTTATAGATATTACGTATTATCCTACTTTAGGGATCTTACTAACTTAGAGGGAGGTATATCCCGTAGATTAACCTTTTAAGCTTAAAGGACATTATAATTATACCGCTAATAACATTTTCTATATTAAAGTACACTTCTTACTTCGTCGGATAAATACGTAGATTTATAAGGCTAGGGTCCGGTTATAATTATATAAAAGGTAGATTTAAACTAAACATACTCGTGCCTGTTATAGGTTCCTATATATATTCTAGTAAGAAAGACCTTTCTTATTTAAGGACATCAGCAGTGACAACGGGATATACGAAATTAAGGATTTAGCTTAGTAGAGATCGGTCTAACTTAGTACCGGCTAAGACTAGTAAGACTACATAAATTAGTGTGTTCTATAAAGAGCGTTACTTTAAAGTTATAGATTATTCTTAGCTACGTCGAAGATAACTATGATTTTTAGTAGTTATTCGACGCACAGTTTATAAAAGTAGCCGTTACCACGATTTAGCGTGGGTGTTCTCGGACTATAGTAAGAGCTTTATAGTATCTATAGTTTTAAGCGACAGTTAGCCGGCTTAGAAGGAAATATTACTTATATATTACTCTACTATATATAATATACTCTAAATAGTTCGCTACTCCCTAATTACGCTAATATTAGAAGCATCTCTAGTGCTAACTAAGTTACGGAGGCTTCCCTTTATAGCTAGAGACACTTTATAAGTATTCTCTTCCGCTTTAAGTTACTTTAAGGAATAGGCTCTAACATTAACTCGTTATTACTATAGTACTCCTAGCGGTTTTACTTAGATATAGAACTAGTACCCTAGATCTATACCGCCGGTACTGCTTTATCTAGTATATCGATGTCACCGATTTTATTATTATTAAGAAACTTAGAGATTTCGCCGCGAAGAGGTGTTATAAGGTATCCTCCACTAGACTAGTAAGGGTATAAGTAGAACCTCGAGGTTCAACTTAATAAGTCTAAGAAAGGAAGAGTCACAGAGTGCACGGTGGTGCTTAGGTAGGGTGCTAGTATAACTTAGATTGACTACAGAGGACCTTAACCACACTATAAATGTATAAATATATATACTCCACCTCTACCCCTGGTTCTAGGTCTTACTTAGTTGTGCTTAGTGTGATTAGCCGTAATTAGTAGTGATCACCACTAAGCACACTAATCACTACTAATTATATTCTCGAAGAGGATACGCCCTCGCACGTGTTCCTCGCTTAACCTTTTTGTTTTCTTCTATAGTGATCTTAATATAGTCGTGTTATAACACTTTCCCCTCTCTAGGTTAGTTACGTCCTCGTAATTCTATAAATAAGTGAGTTTTCGTAATTCCATCGTGAACCCTCCTCTTTCTTAGTTCTTATAATGCTATAGCGTAAACCTACTCGTTCTTCCACCTCTCGTCGGAAGTCCCTGGGTTCCTATATTTAAACTTTTAGCGACACTATACTGAAAGCCTGTTCTAATTATCGACAACGTGGTCTAGAGTGTAAGGTGCACGTTCGGTCCGGTTATTGCGGCGAGTGCCACCTTAAGGGTGGTGTGTACGATATTCGTATGTCCCAGTAAGAGTGGTAGTAAATAATCTCGAAGCGCGCGCGACTCCTAGCGGAGCTTAAGAGTGCCCTTATAGCATAATTAGCGGCCGAGAAGGCGCGACTTAACGCTAAGAAGGCGCGATAACGCGCTATCTAATAAGAAGAATCACTCCGTGATAAACTCCGCGAGATCGATGAAGAGGCGGCGGACGCTATTACCGTGGAGAAAGCCTAAACCCTAGCTCTAGAACGGTAAGAGGCCTCTACGTCTACTAAATTTAAGTCACTAGCCCTATCTCCCCTTACGTAAAGTACCGTAAGTAGTGTAAGTAACGACTTCTAGGACTCTTCGTTAGAGATACCTTAGGTCTTATTAGAGGGTTAAATTACTTTAGGTGTTACTATAACGTCCTACGTAAGAGCTTAGGTAAGAGATTTTCTCCGGGCTCCTAAGTGTTTTCATAAGAGTTATACTTTAACTATTTAATTAGGTATACCGTTTTTCCTCCTTCGGTTTATACACCTAACACTTCTTCTATATTATACTCCTCGTTTTCTACTAGTTCTACGACCTATCTTTATTACACTAGTTATTCTTATAGCGCTTTTTCTAACATTAATACATAAAATATAGAGTGTATCTTTATAGTTTTTAGTAGTTAAAGTTAATACGTTACTAGCCTTATCCTTCTCACGATTTTAAATAGTTTAAGTTTTTTAAAATCTAGTTTCTCGCTTAGTCGTTTTATCCTAATGTTTTTCCTTAAAAGGTACGCTATACCTCCCTTAATAAAGTCTAGTCCCTTAGATCTTCTTTTATTTACGTATAAAGCTATTCTTTATATAACGTACTTAAGGGTTCTCTTTATCTCCTTATATAATTCTCGTAATTTCTCCACCTTTATTATTATATATTAAGCGCTAAGTCTAACTCCTAAAAGTTCCTAAAATATATTTAGATGAAAACCGTAGTTCGTATAAAATAGTAATATACCCGTGACGACCTTAGAGTTATTATATATAAGTTATACTACCGGTAGGAGTTTAACTTAATTATCTTACTCCTTATTAATATATACTCTTAGATAGCCTTCGAGAGTTTAATTTATTTATTTTATTTATCCGTTCGTCTATAGGTAAAATACTATAGATAGCTTATTTTTACTTTTTATCTAATTTATTAGAGATTACTAAAATCTAGATTAAAAGAGCTTATCTCTATCTAACACGAGTCTTTATAGCATTCTATATATCGCGTAAATATATCTTATAAACACGTACGTAAGTTCTTTTACGGTTATCTCTTTTCTCGTTAGTATAAAGTGTGTATATTTTATTAGTTTATTAATTACGACGTAGATGGTGTCGTAATTATATTATATTACTGGGTCCTTTAACATAGGTAGCGGTCCTACGAAATCTATTATCACTTCCTCCCACGTCCCTTCTAGTGGTTTTAGCGCCTATAGTTTTCTATAAGGTTTATATCGTGACGCCTTTATTTAGTTATAGAGGTCGTATCTTTTTATAAACGTCTTAACGTCGTTCCTTATTCCTTTCTAATTGTAATCCCTAGTAATTAGTTCGATCGTTTTATCTATCTCGAGATGTCCGGCGGTTCTTAGTTTATATCTACTTTAAATAATTTCTTCTTTTTATTCTTTCGTAAGTACCTCCGAGTTTATAATTAAATTAATTTATTTAGTGATCCTTATTCCGTTATTATCTCTTTTTAGAAGGATTCTTATTTTAGGTTCTTAATCCTCCTAATAATCGCTTCTTTTACTTAAAGTATTTACTTTTACGTTTTCTTTTCCTTTTATATGCAGTATTCTAAATTTAATAAGTACTATCTATTTAGCCTATCGTACTTATCTTTTATTTAATTTCTTTATTATGGTTTAATAAACTAGATTTAGGTGGTTTAAGTAAACGGTGACTTCGTGTTTTACTTCTTCTATATATATAGCCTATTCTCTAAATGCTTTTACTACCGCTAGGAGTTCTATATTATATATCTCGTAGTTTCTTTTTAGTAGTATTATTTTCCGTGAGTAGTACGCGACTAGTCTTAGTTTTCGGTTCTATCCTAGCTAGCTTAGTACCGCTGCTATCGCGAATCTTAACGTATTTATTTTAATAGTTACTAGTTCCTCCGGGTTAAAGCTAATAAGAATTAGTACTTATATAAATAGTTCTTTTAGCTCTTAAAAAGCCTGTTATTATTCTATTCCTATATAGAACAGTTTCCCTTTTTTTATAAGTTCTATTAACGGTGTTATTATACGTGAATACCCCTCCACGAACCTTTAGTAGTAATTTACTAACCCTAGGAAGCTCTATAGTTCCCTTAGGTTCTTTAGTTCTAACTACTCTTATATAGCTTTTATCTTTCTAGGGTTTAGTTATATTCCTTTTCGTCCTATAATCGATCCTAAGAACGGAACCTCTTCTTTAAAGAATTCGCACGTCTTAAGTTTTAATCGTAAGTCCTTTCGTCGAAGTTATTCTATAACCTATTAAATATGTTCTACGTGTTTTTCTCACGTCTTTAAAAATACTAGGATATCGTCTAAGTATGTAATTATAAAGATATTTAATACATCCTTTAAGGTTTCGTTAATTAATATTTAGCATGTAGTAGGCGCGTTTATAAGTCCGAAGGGTATTATATAATATTTAAATAGTCCGTATCTAGTTCGAAACGCGGTTTTTTCCTCTTCGCCCTCCTTTATTTTAATTAAGTTATACGCTCCTCTTAAATCTAAGGCTATAAACTATTTAGCGCTCTATAGTCTATCTTATAGTTCCGATATTAGTAGTAAGGGGTAGCTATTCTTTTTTATTATCTAGTTCAGCTATCTATAGTCTATATATAGCTATAGGCTCCCGTCTTTCTTTAGTATAAACAAGATAGGGAAGCTCTAAGGTAACGTGGATTTTTAAATAAACCCCTTTTTAAGGTTCTTATTTAGATATCGTTATAATTCCACTTCTCGCTCACGTAATAAGGGGTATATACGAGTTTTAATAGGTTTCGTTCCCTTTATAAGTGGAATCTTATAGTCCTATAATTAGTGATGTAGAAGAGCCTCCTTTATAAGTTCTTTTTAAAAGAGATCCTTATAGTCTTAATACTCCCTCGGTACCTCTTCTTCTTTTAAATTTATATTAACTTAATACGAGCCCCACTATCTACGGGTTAGCCTTATCTACACTTAGAATTTCCCCACTATATCTTCTTTTCGTGGTATTAGTCTACGTTTCTTTAGGTTAATTAGAAATCCGGTTTAATCTAACTAATTTAGTCCTAGGATCACGTTTATATTTAACTAGTTTACTACGTTAAGACTTATATAGCACCCTTACTCTTAATAACTAATATTTACTTAGTGAGTCTCTTTATTCACTTTTTATATGCTCTTATTAGTATAAATTAGTGAATATAGTTTCTTCTTTACCTATTACGTCTTTAGCACTCTATTAGTAAAGATCTTTAATACTAGGCTTATATTAGCCCCGGTGTCTATTATTACTTAAGTTTTTTTTCCGTTTATTTATACTTTAATAATAAGGAGTTAAAGATTCTTTTCCTTATTTACACTATTATAGACTTTCTATTACTCTTCGCTATAGGTTCGTTCTTTTCCTCAGCGGGCTCCTCGTTTTTTAATACTCTTGTTTCTTCCGCGTTCGGTAAAACTTATCTTTCTCGTCTCTTACCTCTTCTTTAAAGTAGTTATCTTAGTTCTCTTATTAGAACCGTATTCTTTATTAAGTCTTAATATAGTTAATACGCGTGCTCGTCCTTTTATATCGGACACCTTTCGGTAATATATCTCTCTAGTGCCACCTCTTCTTTTATTAACTTTATCTCACCCTCAGGATCCTAATATTTATATATATATTATATAAACTATATATAGTAGAGATCCGCGTAATAATCTTCTATCCACGTAGTAGTTTCTAATAAAGTCAGCGTCTTTAACTTTCTAACTACTATAGTGGGTGCCTCTTAATATTTAATATTATCATCTTCTAGTTCCTAAGTATAATCTATTAGTAATTTCTAAATATCCTAGAGAGGGTAGGCTATAATATAGCTATAGCTTAAGAGGCTAACCCTTAGTAGTCTCTTAGTAGTACTAACTTTTTCTATTATTATAATAAAGTGCCCGCCTTTTCCTTATATAGCTCCGTTGTAGTACTTAGTAGTTTTTATTTAATTACAGCCACACGTAATCCTTTAATTACTATTTTCCTTATATATAAAGTAGGTCCACTAGTTAGTTATAATTTATACCTCGCTACCTTACTATTTAATAATCTTAATTATTCCCGTGTCGCCTACTGTTTATCTTATACGAATTACGAGGTCGTTTAATATTATTATCTATTATTTCTATAGGTCCTCCTTAGGTCTTATTCCCTTATACGGTAGTTAGTTAAATTCCTATAGTAAGTAGTTATACTACTTTAGCTAATATATATAATCCACCGCCGCACGGTCCCCTTTAGTAATAAAGGTAATATTCGTTACTTATTCTTTTCCTATAATAGTGGGATCGTACTCCCGTTTTAGCTAGTTATAATATACACACCGCGGTGTCTATTTTTATAGCTATAGTTCTTTAGTGCACTTTCTATAGTACTATTAATTAGTTATTATTAATATAGTTTAGAGGGTCTATAAAGTAATATAGATTTCGCTTTTAACGTGAGTTAATATCGTTTCTAATTCTTCTCTTTCTTATATTAGAGTTTCTTTTATAATTCTTTATCTTCTTAAGCTTATATCTACTACTTCTATTAGGGATTCTATTTCTTATAACTAGATAATTAATCCTCTTATAACGATATTATTCTCTAGTTAATTCGTTATTAAGTTAATTAGGGTTCTCACTTCTCGTATATTTTACTTTATATATTATAAGTCGGTGTCCTTTAACGTCTATAGTCTAACTAGAGCGAGTATCGCGTTCTCTTTTTTTTATAATATGGGGTCGTAAACGATTTTTATCGCGTTACTAGGTTCCCTATAACCTATTTATCGCTAGTGGTGCGTCTCCACCACTATATAATACTTATTTACTTCTACTACTCGTGGTACTAGTTCCGGTTATAGTACGTATAGTTATCTAGCTATTATATTATATTATTTCTTTAGGGTTTTTAGATACCATCCGGCGGCCTCCTTTTCTTCTTTATATATTATACACCCGTCCTCGTAGTACCCGGTCTAAGATAGCGTCTTATAAGGTGGGTCACCCTAGTAGGACGTGTTCACTTGTCGCTTTAGATTTTTATAGTCCTTCGCGAAGTGCCCCTTTATCCCGTACTATAGATATTCGCTCTTCTTATACCGTTCGAACTACTCCTTTATTATTAACCTTTTACGTAGATGCTTATAATTCTTCTTCTAAGACCCGGTTTTATTTTATAGCTTCCCCTACCTTACCACGTTAGCTTACTAGTTTATAGCTTCTAGGTATTATATACTTTTAGTCTTTAGTTTAATATAGAAACGTTTAGTCTCGTAGCTCTCTTTTAATCTTTTTATCTTTTATTTCTAATATCGTATATCGATCCTTACCGCTTTTTCTTTTAATTCTTTTAAATTCTCTAGATCGTCTCTATCCGCTAGCTTATCCTTAATAAAATCCTTAAGGCCGTGGTAATATTTTAATATTAGCGCCGCCTCGTCTTATTTTAGGATTTATACTAACCGTTCCGACTCCGTAATATAGGCTAGCACCGATCCCTTTTATTATAAAGAATGTATTTAGTGTTCCGCTTTTCTAAGTTCGTCTATACCCTCGTATAAGGCCTCTAGGTCTCTTAAAAAGTGCTCTAGGTTACTAAATAATTCTAGGGTCTTTAATTTTCGTTACTTCTTATTATTCTTAAGGAAGTTATCTAAGTGTGGCTTAAACCACTACTATAGTTCTCCTCTAAGGAGATTAGCAGCTTAGAGGACTTTATCCTCTTCTTCGCGGATATCTCTATACCGGAGATATACCCGTACTTATTACGCGAATCTACGAAACTTACCTATTTCCCCCCTAAACACATCGGGCTTTTTAATCTTAAGTTATACCTTATTTATAGTACCGCCTAGTCTTATTATATAGGTGTTACTGCGGCTTCCGGTAATAGATATATCGATATACGTCTTTTCTAGTATATCTAATAATCCTATTAGCGACCTCTAGCTATTTAAACTTAATATACTAGTGTGCGTGCTGCCTATACTTATATAACGTCCCGCTTAGTGAGTAGGGTAGTTAAAATATTATAAGGTATTCTCTACTAGATTAGTAAGGGTATATATAGAACCTCGGTAGTTCACTTAATAAGTCTAAGAAAGGAAGAATTATAGAGTACACGGTGGTGCTTAGGTAGGATGCTGGTATAACTTAGATTAACTACGGAGACTCTTTACTATAAGGAATACGCGTAGCTACATATACCTTACCTCAGCCTACTCTCTTTTAGAGTTACTTAGTAGTGCTTAGTATAATTAGCCGTAATTAGTTTAAGCACCACTGATCACACTAATCACCACTGATCACACTCCTAAAACTGTCACCCTTCCTCACGTGCCTTTCGCTTAACCTTCCTCCTTTTCTCCTGTAGTGATCTTAACACGGTCGTGTCGTAATACTAGTATAACTTACGTATAATAACTTTAAGACCGTCACCGGTATATTACTATTTTACGTAAATTATAGATTTTATCTAAATATATTTTAGGAACCTTTAAGAGTCTAACTAAGTACCTAGTATATAATAATAAGGGTAGAGAAGTTAAGAAAGTTACACTAAGATATAAGAAAGAACCTCGAATACGTCGTATAAAAAATAGCGTAATACGCGAATAAAAGAAGATCTAAGGGACTAGATTTTTTTAAAAGAGATATAGCTTATCTCTTAAGAAAGAATCTTAGAATAAAATAACTAAGTAAGAAGCTAGACTTTAAGAAACTTAAACTATTTAAAATTAAGAGAAGGATAGAGCTAGTAATATATTAACTTAAACTACCTAGGACTGTAAAAATACACTTTATATTTTATATATTAATATTAAAGAAGGCACTATAAGGATAACTAATATAAAAGAGATAAGATATAGAGCTAATAAAAAACGAAGAATATAATATAAAAAGATATTAAAAGTACGAATTAAAAAAGAAAAAACGTTATATCTAATTAAGTAGTTAGAATACGACTTTAACGAGAATATTTAAAAACTAAAGGAGAATCTCTTATTTAAACTTTTATATAAGACGTTAAAATAATATCCGGAGTAGTTTAGCTCTTAAATAGAGCTAAGGGCACTCTTAATAAGGGATTTTAAAAGTCGTTATTTACACCGCTCACGGCGCTTTAAGTAAAGGGGGATATAGCGAGGGACTTAAGTTCTATAGAGGTAGTAGCCTCTTATTACTTTAGGGCTAGGATTTAGGCTTCTTTTACTATAATAAATTCCTCTATCTTCACTTTAACCTTACGGAGTTAGTCGCGAAGCGCTATCTTCTTTTAAATAGCACGTTAGCGCGCTTTTTTTACGGTTACTTAAGCTCTCTCTACTATAACCTACGCTACTAGGGCTCCCTTAAGCTCTAATAGAAGACGTGCGCGCTTAGAGATTAGCCGCCGCCACTTCTTTTAGAATACGCGGATATCGTATATCCCTCCACGAAGGTAATATTCACCGTAACGACCCGAGCTAGTATACACTTTATACTCTAGGCCGCGTGCGCGATAATTTAAGTAGAGCTTCGGCATAATATCGCTAAACTTTTAAATAAAAGAACCCAGGGATTTACGACGGGACGTGGAGGAACGTACTAGGTTATACTATAGTATAGTGAGATATAGGAGACCAGGAGAGAGGAAAATCATAGAACTCACCTAAGAGCTATAGGAATACGAGGGCGTATTTAGACTAAAGAGGAGAAAGTGTTATAATATAACCATATAAGCAGCTAATATAGTGGGATAAGAGTAAGTTAAGCGAGAATACATATAAGGGCTAAGCCTCTTTAAAAAAGTAATTAGTAATAATTAGCGATAATTAGTGGTGCTTAGCACTAAGTAGTACTAAGTAACACTAAGTAACACTAATTACCTACTCTTAACAGCTGGATCATAGAGGATAAAAACCTAGGAAACATCCTATAGTTACTAGAGCTCTATAGTTAATCTAAATTATACCAGCACCCTTACCTAAGCACCTTAGATTATAAGACACTCCGTACCCTCTCCTCTCTTAGTTCGTTAAGTTAAACCCCCGAGGTTCTACTTATACTATTACTAGTCTAGTAGAGTACGCCTTATAACAGCGTATTCTATAAAACTAGTAAAGGTACGAGTAGGACCTTAGGGGTTTAACTTAACGAACTAAGAGAGAAGAGGGCACGGAGTATTTATAATTCTAAAGTTACTTAGGTAGGGTGCTGGTATAACTTAAATTAACTACGGAAGTTATAATAACTATAGAATACCTCTTAGATATTTATCTTTCGTGTTTTAGGTGATCTAAGGTATATAATTAGTACTAATTAGTACTAATTAGTGCTTTTAGATACTAATTACTATTAATTACCACTAATTACCTTCCTAAAGAGGTTTACCTTCTACATGTGCTCTCGCTTAACCTACTCTTCTTCTTTCGTAGTGGTCACTAATGTAGTTATATCGTAATCCTTTCCCCTTCTTAGCCTAAATACGTCCTCGTAATTCTATAATTAAGTAAGTCCTACACTTATTTTCACTTATCCTTTATAGCTTATAATACTATAGCGTAATTTAGCTCGTTCCTTTATATCTCGTTGTAAATCTCTAGGCTCCTTTATCTAAGAGTTTAAAGATATTATACTAAAATCTTATTTTAATTATTAAAGGCGGGGTCTAGAATATAAGGTATATACTAAATCTAGTCCTTATAGTGAATACTACCTTCGAGGAGAAGTATATAACATCCGAGTGTTTTAAAAGGAATAGCAGCGACTAATCTCTAAGCGGGCACGCTTACTATCTAAGCTTAAGAGAGCTCTAGTAGTATAAGCGGCGGTAGAGAAGGCGCGCTAGAGCGCTATCTAGGAAGAGGTAGCGCTTCGCGATAAACTCCGTAAGATCGAGATTAAGGTAGAAGAGTCTATTATAGTAGAGGAGGTTTAAATCCTAGCCTTAAAGTAGTAAGAGGCTACCGCGCTTATAGAGTTTAAGTCCCTCACCTTATCTCCTTTCACTTAGAGTGCCGCGAATAGCGTAAATAACGACTTTTAGAACCCCTTCTTAGGAGTGCCTTAGGTCCTATTTAAGAGTTAACTTATTCTAGATATTATTTTATTATCCTACGTAGTAGTTCTAGTAAGAGATTTTTCTTAGGTTCCTAGGTGTTCTCGCTAGAGTTATATCCTAACTACTTAATTAGATATAACGACTTTCCTTTCTTAATTTAAACCCCTAACCCCTAGTACTTCTTCTACTTTATACTTCTTAAGTTCTAGTGGTTCTACGTCCTATCTCTTCTATATTAGCTACCTTAGTGGTGCCCTCTCTAGTATAGCTATATAAAATATAGGATGTATTTTCATGGTTTTTAGTAGTTTAAGTTAATATATTACTGGGCCCATCTTCTCTTTAATTTTAAATAGTCCGAGTTTTTTAAAGTTTAGCTTGTCGCTCGGTTATTTCGTTTTAAGGTTTTTTCTTAGAAGATAGGCTATACCTTTCTCCGTAAAGTCTAGTCCCTTAGATCTTCTTTTATTTATATAGTATACTATCTTCTATATAATATATTCGAGGTTCTTTCTTATCTTTTAATGTAATTCCCTTAATTTTTCCACCTTAACTATTACTTTTTAAGTATTTAAGCGGTTCCCTAAAGGTTCTTAAAATATATTTAGGTGGAATCTATAGTTCACGTAGAATAGTGATATTCTAGTAACGACCTTAGAATTATTATATACGAGTTATACTAATAGTAGTAGCTCTACCTAGTTATTTTACTCCTCGTTAACGTATACTCTTAGGTACCCTTTAAGCGTCTAGTTTATTCGTTCCGTCTAGCTATCTATTTATGGATAAAAGACTATAAATAATTTATTTTTGCTTCCTAGTTAATCTATTAGGGATTACTAAAATCTTAATTAAAAAAGCTTATCTCTATTTAAAATAAGTCTTTATGGCATCCTATATATAGTATATATATATCTTATAAATATATACGCGAGTTCTTCTGCGGTTATCTCTTTCTTAGTTAGTATAAAGTAAGTATACTTCGTTAATTTATTAATAACGACGTAGATGGTGTCGTAGCTATATTATATTACCGGGTCCTTTAATATAAGTAACGAGCTTACGAAATCTATAGTGATTTCCTCTTAAGCCCCCTTCGGTAGTTATATTACTTATAGCTTTCTATAAGGTTTATATCTTAAGGCCTTTATTTAGCCGTAGAGGTCGCACCTCTTAATATCTCTTTTAATATCTCTTTTTAATCTATCTTATTTATAATCTCTAATAACTAGTTCTATAGTTTTCTTAATTCTAAAGTATCTTGCTAACCTTAGTTTATATTTACTTCGGATAATCTCTTCTTTTTATTTCTCCGTGAGTGTTTCTGGTTTAGCGACGAAGTTAATTTATTTAGTGATCCTTATCCCGTTGTGGTCTTTTCTTAGAAGAACCCCTATTTCGAGTTTCTTCCCTTCCTTATAGTCGCTTCTTTAACTAAGGGTATCTACTCTTACGTTCTCTTTTCCTTTTATATATACGATCCGGAATTTAATATGTGCTATTTATTTAGCCTATTTAACTTATCTTTTATTAAGTTTCTTTATCGTGGTCTAATAAACTAGATTTAGGTAATCTAAATAAACTATAACCTTATATTTAGTTCCTTCTATATATACGGCCTATTCCTTAAACGCTTTCACTACTACTAAGAGTTCTATATTATAAATCTTATAGTTTCGTTCTAGTGGTGTTATTTTTCGTATATAATATACTACTAGCCGTAGTTTCTTATCTTCTTTAAGTTAGCTTAGTACTATAGCTATTACGAATCCGGAGGTATTTATCTTAATAGTTATAGGTTCCTCGGGGTTAAAGCTAATAAGGATTAGTACGTGCGTGAATAATTCTTTTAGCTTTTAGAATACATATTATTATTTAGGACCTATATCGAATATCTTATTCTTTTTTATAAGTTCTATTAGTGGTGTTATTACGTGTAAGTAACCTTTTACGAATTTATAGTAGTAGTTTACTAGCTCTAAGAAGCTCTATAGTTCCTTAAGATTCTTTAGCTTAGGCTATTTCTATATAGCTTTTACCTTTTTAAGGTCTAGTTAAATCCCTCGTCGTCCTATAATTAACTTTAAGAAGAGGACTTCCTCCTTAAAGAATTTATACTTTTTAAGTTTTAGTCGTAGTCCCTTCTATCGAAGTTACTTTATAACCTATTAAACGTGTTCGGTATGTTTTTCCCGTGTTTTCGAGAATACTAGGATATCATCTAGATATACTACCACGAAGATATTAAGCGCGTCCTTTAAGATCTTATTAATTAGCGTCTAGTATATAGCGGATGCGTTTATAAGTCTAAATAGTATTACGTAATATTTAAAAAGTCCGTACCTAGTTCGGAATATAGTTTTTTCCTCTTCTTCTTCCTTTATATAAATTAGATTATAGGCCCCCCGTAGATCTAAGATAATGAACTATTCTACTCTCTATAGGCGATCTTATAGTTTTAATATAAGGGGTAAGAGGTAACTATTTTTCTTTATTATTTAATTTAGTTACTTATAATCTATGTATAGTCGTAGGTTTCTATCCTTCTTTAATATAAACAGGATGGGAAAGCCCTACGGTAACGTGGATTCTTAGATAAATCCCTTCTTTAAATTCTCGTTTAAGTATTATCGTAATTCGATTTCTTATATACGAGATAAGGGATATATACGGGTTTTTATTACTTTCGTTCCTTTCGCTAATAGAATCTTATAGTCCTACGGTTAATATTTAAGAAGAGCTTTCTCTATAAGTTCTTCCTAAAAGAGGTCCTCGTAGTCTTAATACTTCGTTAGTATCTTACTCTCTTTCTTATTAGTATTAACTTAGTAGGGGACCTATTACTTACGGGTTAGTCTTACCTATACTCGCGAGGATTTTCCCGAAACTTATTCTCGTAGTATTAGTTTACGATTCTATAAATTAATTAGGAACCCCGTTTAATTTAATTAATTAAGTCCTAAAATTATATTTATATTTAACTAGTTTACTACGTCTAGATCTATTTAGTATTCTTATTCTTAATAACGGATGTCCACCTTATAAATCTTTATACCTTATAAATCTTTATATTTACTCTCTATATACTTCGATTTACGTTATATAGTAAATATAGTTCTTTCTTTACTTACTATCGTTCTTTTAGTATAGTCCGAGTAAAGGCTTTTAATACTAAGCTTATATTAGCCTCGGTATTAATTATAGCTTAAGTTCGTTTTCTATTTATTTACGCTTTAATAATAAGGAGTTAAAGATTCTTTTCTTTATTAGTATTATTATAGACTTTCGTGTGCTCTTTACCGTAGGCTCGTCCCTATCCTTAGTAGGCTTCTTGTTTTTTAATATTCTAGTCTCTATTTCCTCTGTTACGGGCGGCCAGAGAGATTCTCTCGCGCGCAGCGCATGTGGTGCGCCGTACAACGCATATAAGCACGTGCACCAGATAATCGCCGGTAATACCGCGATTACTCTTGTTACCTTTTGGGCGCGTAGTGCACGTCGCGACATCCTCCGCGTTTAGGGAAATTAGTTCTTCTCTTCTTTTTCTAGTTCTTTAGGTAGTGATTCTAAGTATCTTATTAGAATCGTATTTCTTACTAGATCTTAATATAGTTAGTAGGCGTGTCTATCCTCCTTTTATAAGTATTTATCCGTAGTATATTTTTCTAGTACTATTTCTACTACTATTACTTAGTCCCTATATTCTAAGTCTAAGTATTTATATATATACTATACGGCTTATATATAGTAAGGGTCTACGTAATAGTCTTTGTCGCGACGTGCACTACGCGCCCAAAAGGTAACAAGAGTAATCGCGGTATTACCGGCGATTATCTGGTGCACGTGCTTATATGCGTTGTACGGCGCACCACATGCGCTGCGCGCGAGAGAATCTCTCTGGCCGCCCGTAACAGTCTTCTACCTACGTGGTGGTTTTAATAATAACTAGTGTCTTAGATTTCCTTATTATCGTAATTAACGTACTAATACCCCTTATATTTTCACTTATTAGCCTTTTTAATTATTCTAATAAAGTGTTCTCCTTTTCCGCGTACTATTTTATTATAGTATTTTATAATTCGTGCTTTATTATAGTTATACGTGATTCTTTAGTCGCTTATTTCCTTATATCGGAAGTAGGTCCACTAGTTAGTTACGATATAAACTTCTCCGTTCTACTATCTAATAACCTTAGGTTTTCCTATATCGTCCTTCCTTCGTTTAATATGGATTACGGGATCGTTTAGTATCGTTAGCTATCGTTTCTATATATCCTCCTTTAGTCTTAACTCTTTATATAGAAGTTAATCGAATTCCTATAGCGAATAGACGTACTATTTTAGTTAATAGATATAATCTACCACTACACGGTCCTTTTATATAACGAAGGTAATATTCGTTAATCGCGCTTTTCCCTTAATAGTAGGGTCGTATTCTCGTTTTAGTTAATCGTAATATACACACTATAGTGCTTATTTTTCTAGTTATAGTTCTTTAGTGTATTTTCTATAGTACTATTAGTTAGTTATTATTAAGATCTACATAAGAGTCTAGGAGTTAATAAAAATTTTACTTTAACTAGTAACTAATATAGGTTCTAGTTTCTCTTAATTAGTTAGGTCTTCTCTTTCTTAAACTAGAGTCTCCCTTATAGCCCTTTAGCCCCTAAGACTTATATTAACGATATTTATTAAGGATTCCACCTCCTTGTTATGACACGACCACATTAGTAACTACTATAGGGAGGATTAGGAAGGTTAAGCGAAGAAGTACGTGTAAAGGGAGACTCCTTTTAGAATCTAATTAGTGGTGATTAGTGTGATTAGTGGTGATTACACTAATTAGGGCTAAGTATATTAAGTAACGCTAATTACGCTTCTCGGATAGCTTAGGACCGTGAGGTATAAAGACCTCCTAATAGAATATAGTTAATAGAACCTCTATGGTTAATCTAAGTTATACTAGCACTCTACCTAAGTATATTAAGTTATAAGATACTCCGTACCCTCTCCTCTCTTAGTTCACTAAGTTAAACCCCTAAGGTTCTACTTATATTATTATTAGTCTAGTGGAGTACGTCTATTAATATTTTAACTACCCTACTCACTAAGTAGGACGGTATATAAGTATAGATAGTACGAACCCTAGTACGTCGAACTTAAGTAACTAGAATAACCCTATATCGCTAACGAGACTATTAGATATACTAGAAAGAACCTATATTAGTATATCGGTCGTAGGGAGCCGTAGTAACGCCTACTCCGTGGGACTAGGTAGCACCACGGGGGAGGTATAACTCAAGATTAAAGAACCCGATATGTTTAGGGGGGAAATAGGTAAGTTTCGCGGATTCACGTAATAGGTGCGGGTATATCTCCGTTACGAAGGGATCCGCGAAGTAGAAGATAAAGTCCTCTAAGCTGCTAATCTTCTTAGGGGAGAACCGTAATAATAGTTTAAGCCACACCTAGATGATTTTCTAAAGAATAATAAAAAAGGCCGAAAACTAAAGATATTAAAGCTATTTAGTAACGTAGAGCACTTTCTAAGGGACTTTAAAGCCCTATATAAAGATATAAATAAGCTTAAAAAGATAAAGCGTTAGATACACTTCTTACGATAAAGGGGATTAATATTATCTTATATAACGGAGTTTAAGCGACTAGTATAGATTCTAGAATAAAACGATATAGTACTAATATCTAAATACTATTATAGCCTTAAGGACTTTATTAAGAATAAATTAGTAGATAAAGACGACCTCGAAAACTTTAAGAAACTAAAAGAAGAGGTAGTAAGAATAGATACTCGCCACTAAAAAAGAAAGATAAAGAGGTTAAAGGGAGGTTACGAAATAACTAAACGCTTCTACACTAAGCTATAAGCTAAGACCGTACGCTATCTAGATACTATAAATTAGTAGGCTAATATAGCGGAACGGAAAAAACTATAGAAGGATTTAGGGCCTTTAAGAAGAAACAGCGGTAACTTACGTAGAAAGCTACTAATAAAGGAGTAGTTTAAACGATATAAGAAAGGCGAATACTTATAATATAATACGAAGAGGTACTTCGTAAAGGACTATAAAAAACCTAAGAAACAGGCTAATACCTTTTATAAGGGTATCCTACCGTATAAGATATTATCCTAAACTAGGTGCTATAAGGATAGGTGTATAATATATAAGAGGGAAAAGGAGGCCACCGGGTGGTACTTAAAGACCCTAAAGAAATAATATAACATAATAGTAAGATAACTATATATACTATAACTAAAATTTATACCACGGGTTATAGAGGCTAATAGATATTATATAGTAGTAAAAACGTATTACTAGCGATAAATAGACTATAGAGAATCTAGTAACGTAATAGAGATTATTTACGACCTCTATATCGTAAAAAAGAAAAGTATAATACTTACCCTAATTAGACTTTAGACGTTAGAGGACGCGGATATATAACGTATAAAATAAAGTATATAATAAATAAAGACCTTAGTGGATCTAATAACCGACTAACTAAGGAACGATATCGTTACGGAGGGGGTAATCGCCTAACTACAGGAGGTAAAGTCCCTAGTAAGTGCTATTAACATAAGCCTAAGAGGGTAGAGGATCACGGGGGAGACTCTAATATAAAAAAGAGAGGAACTAGAGATTATACTAGTTCGTAGTGAAAATAAAACGTTTATTAATTTCTAGACCCTCTAGATAGTCTTAATAATAACTAATTAGTAGTACTATAGGAAGTGTACTAGAGAACTATAACTAAAAAAGCGGGTACTATAATATACGTGCTATAACTAGCTAGAACGAGAATACGACTTTACTATTATAGGAAAAGGATAAGTAACGAATATCACCTTCGTTATAAAAGAAGACCGCGCGGCGGTAGACTATATCTACTAACTAAAATAATATAATTATTTACTATAGGAATTCGACTAGCTACTATATAAAGAAACGAGGCTAAAGGAGGATTTATAAAAACAACTGTTAACATCGCTAAACGACCCCGTAATTCGTGTAGAACGAATAAGGAGTGATAAGAGAGAAACTAAGATTATTAAGTAATAGGATAGTAAGGTCTATATTATAACTAACTAATAGACTTACTTTATATATAAAGAGACTAGTAACTAAAGGATAGCGTGTAACTACGATAGGACACGGACTATAAAGTACTATAATAGAGCCGTACGCAGAAAGGGTAAATACTTTATTAAAATAACTAGAAGAGCTAGTACTAGGGAAGGAACACTACGGGTTAGCTTTATAAGCTATAGCTATATTATTATATACCCTCTCTAAGATATCTAGAAGCTACTAAGGGATTATATAAAGAAATAGTAAGAGGATAATACTATAACACACGTTAATATACTAACTATAATAATCGGGAAATCCGGGACACTAGTTATAGTTAAGACTACCGTATAGGTAGAGGACTATTATACGGATCTCTATTATATATAACTTATATAATATACGTATAGGTATTAGGATCCTAAGAGCGAAAATAAAGTAATAAAGAAAGAAGTAGTGCTAGAAAGATGCACTATTAAGAGATACTTAGTAAGAAAGGACGAGTATATATATTAGCTATACCAGGACCTAATAAGGAATACGATTCCACTAAGAAAACTAAAACTACTACTAGAAGAGCTAGATAAGAGAAAAGAAAAATAAGTTTCCCCGGACGCGGAAGAAATAGAAACTAAGATATTAAAAAATAAAGAGCCCGCCGAGGATAAAGATAAGCCTATAGCGAGAGGTATATAAAAGTCTATAATAGTACTAATAAGGAAAAGAATCTTTAACTTCTCGTTATTAAAACGTAAATAAATAGAAAACGAACTTAAGTTATAATAAATACTAAGGCTAACGTAAGTCTAGTATTAAAGACCTTTACTAATACGATGCTAAGAGTATAGTAAGTAAAGGAAAGACTATATTCACTATACTATATAAATAAAAGTATATAGAGAGTAGATATAAAGACTCGTTAGATAGATATCCGTTATTAAGAATAAAGGTGTTATATAAGTCTCGACGTAGTAAACTAGTTAAGTATAAACGTGGTCCTAGGACTAAATTAGTTAGATTAAATAAGGTTTTTAATTAATCTATAGAAACGCAGACTAATACTACGTAGAAAAGATATAGTAGGACTCTCTTAGATGTAGGTAAGACTAACTCGTAAGCGGTGGATTTCCTATTAAGTTAACACTAATAAGAAAGAAGGAGAGATACTAACGAAGTATTAGGACTACGAGGATCTCTTCTAGAAAGAGCTTATAAAGGAGGCTCTCCCTAAGTACTAATCGTGGGACCACGAGATTCCACTAATAAAAGAAACGAAACTTATAAAAACTCGTATATACCCCTTATCGCGCACACGAGAGGTGGAATTACGATAATACTTAAATAAGAATTTAAAAAGGGGTTTATTTAGGAATCTACGTTACTTTAAGGCTTCCCTATCCTATTCGTACTGAAGAAGGATAGAAGCTTACGGTTATACGTAGATTATAGATAATTAAATTAAGTAATAAAGAAAAACAGCTATCCCTTACCCCTTATATCGGAATTATAGAACCGACTATAGAGGGTAAAATAATTCACGGCTTTAGATTTATCTAAAATTTTAGTAATATTATACTAAAGTCCTATTCTAACTATCGGCGACGCGGTTTAGAATATAAAGTGCACGTCCGATCTAGTCGTTATAGTGAATATTATCTTAAAGGCGATATATATAATATTCGCGTATCCTAGTAAGAATGGTAGCGGATGATCTCGGAGCGTACGCGGCTGCTGGCGGAGCTTAAGGAGGCTCTCGTCGTATAAGTAGCAGTAGAGAGAGCACGACTAGATGCTAAGAAGACACGATAACATGCTATCTAATAAGAAGAGGTGCTCCGTGATAAACTTTAAGAAGTCGAGGCCGAGGCCGAGGAGGCTATTATAGTGAAAAAGACCTAAATCCTAGCCCTAGAACAGTAAGAGGCCTCTATACCCACCGAGTCTAAGTTACTAGCTTTATCCCCCTTTATATAGAGCGCCGTAGATAGCGTAAGCGACGACTTCTAAAACCCCTCTCTAAGGATCCCCTAGGTCCTATTAGAGAGCTAAACTACTTAAAGTATTATTTTAGCGTTTTACGTAGAAGCTTAAATAAGAGATTCTCCCCCGGTTCCTACGTATTCTCGTTAAAGTCGTACCCTAACTACTTAATTAGGTATAACGTTTTCCCCCCTTCGGTTCGTATCCCTAATACTTCCTCTATGTTATACTCTTTATTCTTTACTAACTCTACGTCCTACTCCCTTTATACCGGTTATCCCTATAGTGCCTTTTCTAATATTAATATATAAAATACAGGGTGTATTTTTATAGTCTTAGGTAACTTAAGTTAATATATTACTAGTCCTATTCTTCTTTTAATTTTAAATAGTCCGAGTTTCTTAAAGTCTAGTTTTTCGTTTAGTCGTTTTATTTTAATATTCTTCCTTAAGAGGTACGCCGTGCCCCCCTTAAAAAAATCTAGTCCCTTAAATCTTCCTCTATTCGCGTATTAAGCTATTCTTTACGCGACGTACTTAAGGTTTTTCCTTATTTCCTAGTGTAACTCTCTTAACTTCTTTACTTTTATTATCGCGTGCTGTGTATTTAGCCGGACTCCTAAGAGCTCCTAGAACATATTTAAATAAAATCTATAATTCGTATAAAATAGTGATATACCGGTGACGACCTTAGAGTTATTATACGTAAGCTATACTAGTAGTAGGAGTTCTACTTAATTATTTTACTCTTCGTTAATATATACCCTTAAGTATCCCTTTATAGTCTAGTTTATTTATTTCGTTTATCCGTTCGTTTAAGGATAAAACGCTGTGAATAATTTATTCTTACTTCCTAGTTAATCTATTAGAGATTACTAAAACCTTAATTAAAAGAGCTTATCTCTATTTAATATAAGTCTCTATAGTATCCTATATATAGCGTAAATATTCTTTATAAATATATACGTAAGTTCTTCTACTATTATCTCCTTTCTTATTAGTATAAAGTGCGCGTACTTTATTAACCTATTAATTATAATATAAATAGTGTCGTAGCTATATTACGTCGCTAGGTCCTCTAATATAAATAGTAGTTTAATAAAGTTTATTATAACTTCCTCTTAAGCTCTCTTTAGTAGTTATATCGCTTATAGTTTCTTATAAGGTCTATATCTTAAGGCCTTTATTTAATTATAAAGATTATAATCTTTTATAAATACCTTAACGTTCTTTCTTATTTCTTTTTAGTTATAGTTTCTAGTAATTAGTTCGATCGTCTTTTTAACTTTAAAGTGTCCCGCGGTCCTTAGTTTATATCTACTTCTAATAATTTCTTTTTTCTATTCGTCCGTGAGTGCCTTTAGTTTTATAGTTAAGTTAATTTACTTAGTGATCCTTATTCTATCACCGTCCTTTCTTAGAAGGATTCCTATCTCGGGCTCTTTATCCTCTTAATAATCGCTTCTTTTACTAAGGGCATCCGCCCTTACGTTTTCTTTTCCTTTTACGTGTACTATCTAAAACTTAATAAGTGCTATCTATTTAGCCCACCTCACTTGTCTTTATTTATTATAGTTTAGTGAACTAGATTTAAGTAGTTTAAGTATATTATAACCTCGTGTTTAGTTTCTTTTATATATATAGCCTATTCTCTAAATGCTTTTACCACCGCTAAAAGCTCTATATTATATATCTTGTAGTTTCGTTTTAGTAGTGTTATTTTTCGTAAATAGTACGCTATTAGCTATAATTTCTTATCTTCTTCTAGCTAACTTAAAACTACTACTATCGCGAATCTTAACGTATTTATCTTAATTATTATAAGTTCCTTAGAGTTAAAGCTAATAAGAATTAGTATTTATATAAATAGTCTTTTTAACTCTTAAAATACCTGTTATTATTTTATTCTTATATAGAATAGCTTATCTTTTTTTTATAAGTTCCGTTAGTGGCGTCGTTATACGCGAGTATCCTTCCACGAATCTCCGGTAATAATTTACTAATTCTAGGAAGCTCTATAGTTCCTTAAGATTCTTTACTTCGGGCTAATCCTAAATAGCCTTTACCTTCCTTAAATCCGGTCGTATTCCTCGTCGTCTAACGACTAATCCTAAGAAGGGAACCTCCTCTTTAAAGAATTTATACTTCTTAAGTTTTAGTCGTAGTCCCTTCTATTAAAGTTATCCTAGGACCTATTAAATATATTTAACGTATTCCTTCCGTGTCTTAAAGAATACTAGAATATCGTCTAGGTACGTAATTATAAAGATATTAAGTATATCCCTTAAGGTCTCGTTAACTAGTATTTAGTATATAATAGATGTATTCGTAAGTCCGAAGAGCATTACGTAATATTTAAATAATTTATATTTAGTTTAAATTATAGTCTTTTCTTCTTCTCCCTCCTTTATTTAAATTAGATTATATACCCCTTTTAAATCTAAAGCCGTGAACTACTTAGCTCTCTATAGTCGATCCTATAGCTTTAATATAAGTAATAAAGGGTAGCTATTCTTCTTTATTACCTAATTTAGCTATCTATAATCTATATATAACCGTAAGCTCCTATTCTTCTTTAGTACGAATAAAATAAGAAAGCTTTAAGGTGACGTGAATTCGCGGATAAACCCCTTCTTTAGATTCTTATTTAAGTATCGTCGTAACTCTAACTCTCTCTCTCGCGATAGAGGATATATACGAGTTTTAATAGGTCTCGTCCCCTCCGCTAGTGGAATCTCGTGATCCTATAGTTAATATTTAGGAAGAGCCTCCTCTAAGAGCTCTTTCTAAAAGAGATCCTCGTAGTCTTAATACTCCGTTAGTATCCCTTTCTCTTTCTTATTTATATTAACTTAATAGAGAATCTATTATTTATAAGTTAGCCTTACCTACATCTAAGAGGGTCCTCCTATATCCTTTCCACGTGGTATTAGTCTGCGTTTTTATAGGTTAATTAAAAATCCTATTTAATCTAACTAGTTTAGCCCTAGAACTATATTTATACTTAACTAATTTACTATATTAAGACTTATATAGCATCCTTATCCCTAATAACGAATATTTATTTAGTAAGTCTTTATATTTACTCTTTATATACTTCTATCGATATAGTATAGTGAATATAGTTTTTCCTTTACCTACTACGCTTTTAATATCGTATTAGTAAAGGTCCTTAATACTAGGCTTATATTAGCCTCGGTATTTATTATAGCTTAAGTCCGTTTTCTATTTATTTACGCTTTAATAATAAGGAGTTAAAGATTCTTTTCCTTATTAACGTTATTATAAACTTTTATATACTCCTTATTATAAGTTCGTCTCTATCCTCGGCGGGCTCTTTATTTTTTAATATTCCTATTTCTATTTCTTCCGCGTCCGGAGAAACTCGTCTTTCTTTTCTTTTATCTAGTCCTTCGGGTAGCATCCTTAGTTTTTATAGTGAAATCGTATTCCTTATCGGGTTTTAATATAGCTAATATACATACTTATCCCTTCTTACTAGGTATTTTTTAGTAATATATCTCTCTAGTACCACCTTCTTGAATATTACTATATTTTCGCCCTCAGGGTTCTAATACCTATATATATATTATATAAATTATATATAGTAGGGATCCGTATAATAGTCTTTTACCTATACGGTAGTTTTAATTACGATTAATATTTCGGATTTTCTAATTATTATAGTCGGTGTATTATCGTGTTTTATAGCGTTACCTTTTTATTATTTTTTTACGTAATCTCGTAGTAGCTTCTAGATGTCTTAGAGAGGATATATAATAATATAACTATAGCCCGTGAGGCTAACTCTTAATATCCCCTCCGAGGTGCTGATTCTACTAGTTATTTTAATAAAGTATCTACCCTTTCCGCGTATAAATCTATTATAGTACTTTATAGTTCTCGCTTAATCGTAGTCGCACGTTATCCTCTAGTTACTAGTTTCTTTATATATAAAGTAGGTCTATTAGTTAGTCACGATATAGACCTCGTTATCCTGCTATTTAATAATCTTAGCTTCTTCTAGATTATTTCTTATTCGTTTTATATAAATTACAGGGTCGTCTAGCGTCGTTAACTATTATTTTTATAAATCCTCTTTTAGCCTCGTTCCTTTATATAGTAGCTAATCGAATTCCTATAGTAAATAGTTATATTATTTTAGTTAATAAATATAGTCTACCGCCGCGCGGTCTCCCTTTATAACGAAGGTAATATTCGTTACTTATTCTTTTCCTATAATAATAAGATCGTACTCTCGTTCTAGCTAGTTATAATATATATATTATAATACTTATTTTTTTTAGCTATAGTTCTTTAGTACACTTTTTATAGTATTATTAATTAGTTATTATAAAGATTATTTAAAGGGTCTAGGAATTAATAAATATCTTATTTTCACTACGAACTAGTACTATCTTTAACTCTTTTCTCTTTTATACTAGGGTTTCCCCTATAATCCTTTACCCTCTTAAGTTTATATCTATAGTATCTACTAGGGATTCTATATCTTATAGTTAGATAATTACTCCCTTTATAATAATATCGTTCTTTAGTTAGTTAGTTATTAAATCCACTAGGGTTTTTACTTATTATATACTCTATTTTATACGTTATATATCCGCGTCCTCTAACGTTTAGAGTTTAATTAATATAAGTATTACGCTTCTCTTCTTTACGATATAAATGTCGTAAATAATCTTTATCGCGTTACCGAGCTCCTTATAGCTTATTTATCGCTAGTAGTGTGTTTTTACTACTATATAGTATCTATTAGCTTTTATAACTTACGGTACGGGTTCTAGTTATAGTATATATAGTTATCTTACTATTATGTTATATTATCTTTTTAGGGTCTTTAGGTACTACCTAGCGGCCTCCTTCTTTCTCTTATATATTATATATTTATCCTTATAGCATCCGGTCTATAATAATATCTTATAAGGTGAAACGCCCTTATAAGAGGTGTTAGCTTATTTTCTTAGTTTCTTATAGTCTTTTATAAAGTACCCCCTTATACCGTATTATAAGCACTCGTCTTTCTTATATCGTTCGAACTACTCTTTTATTAGTAGCCTTTTACGGGAGTTACCGCTGTTTCTCTTTAAAGGTCCCGAGTCTTTCTACGGTTTTTTTTCGTTCTACCACGTTAGCTTACTAATTTATAGTATTTAGATAGCGTATAGTCTTAGCTTATAGCCTAGCGTAGAAACGCTTAGTTATTTTATAACCTCTCTTTAACCTCTTTATCTTTCTTTTTTAGTAGCGAGTATCTATTCTCACTACCTCTTCTTTTAGTTTCTTAAAGTTTTTAGGGTCGTCTTTATTTACTAATTTATCTTTAATAAAGTCCTTAAGGCTATAATAGTATTTAAATATTAATACTACTTCGTCTTATCTTAAAATCTATACTAATCGCTTAAACTCCGCTATATAGAATAATACTAATCCCCTTTATTATAAGGAGTATATTTAGCGTTCTATCTTTCTAAGCTTATTTATACCTCTATATAGAGCTTTAAGGTCCTTTAGAAAATACTCTACGTCGCTAAATAATTCTAACGTTTTCGGTTTTTAGCTCTTTTTATTATTCTTTAAAAAATTATCTAGGTGTGGCTTAAACTATTATTATAGTTCTCCCCTAAGAAGATTAGTAGCTTAGAGGACTTTATCCTCTAGATCGCGGATTTCTTTATATTAGAGATATACCCGCATCTATTACGCGAATTCACGAAACTTACTTATTTCTCCCCTAAACACATTAGGTTCTTTAATCTTAAGTCGTGCTTCCCCCGTGGTGTTACCTAGTCCCACGAAGTGGGTATTACTGCGGCTTCCTACGACCGATATACTAATATAGGTTTTTTTAGTATATCTAATAATCTCGTTAGCGACCCGGGGTCGTCTTAGTCGCTAAGGTCCGATATACTAAAGTTCGTGCTACCCGTACTTATATACCGTCCTACTTAGTGAGTAGGGTAGTTAAAATGTTATAAGGTGTCCTCTACTAGACTAGTAAGGATATAAGTAGAACCTTAAGGGTTTAACTTAATAGCTAAAAGAGGAGAGGGTACGGAGTGTTTTATAACTTAATATACTTAGATAAGAGTGCTAGTATAACTTAAATTAACTATAGAAGCTATAAAGACTATATAGAGACTTCGTAAATATATATATTTAAACGTTTCTCAGCCTACTGGTTTTACTCACCCGTACTTAGTGTACTTAGTCGTAATTAGAGATAATCACCACTAATCACACTAATTACCACTAATTATATTCCCGAAAGAGCACACGCCTACACGTACTCTTTCGCTTAACTTTCCTTACCTATTCCCGTAGTGATCACTAACACGGTCGTGTCGTAATAGCCGCCTGCGGTACTTTATATAAGAGGGGATAAAGCTAGCGACTTAGATTCCGTGAGCGTAGAGGCTTCTTACTATTTTAGGGCTAGGATTTAGGTCTCTTCTACTATAATAGTCTCCTCGGCCTTAGACTCGATTTCTTAGAGTTTATCACGAAGCGCCTCTTCTTGTTAGATAGCACTTTAGCGTGCCTTCTCTGCTGCTACTTATGCGGTGAGAGCCTCCTTAAGCTCCGTTAGCAGCCGCGCGCGCTCCGAGATCAACCGCTACTATTCTTATTAAGACACTCGGATGTCATATATACCGCCTTTAAGGTGGTATTCACTATAACGACCCGATCTAACGTGTACTCTGTTACGGGCGGCCAGAGAGATTCTCTCGCGCGCAGCGCATGTGGTGCGCCGTACAACGCATATAAGCACGTGCACCAGATAATCGCCGGTAATACCGCGATTACTCTTGTTACCTTTTGGGCGCGTAGTGCACGTCGCGACATACTCTACACTCTAAGCCGCGTCTTCGATAATTAGAATAAGCTTTCGGTATAACGTCGCCGAATCTTTAAATAAAGGAACCTAGGGATTTACGACGAGACGTAGAGGAACGAGCTAGGTTGCGCTGAGGCATTATAAGCCTAGAAAATAAAAAGACAGGAGATGCGGGACTCACCTATTTATAAGATTACAAGGACATAACCAGACTAGAGAGGGGAAAGTGTTATAACACGACTATATTAATAACCACTATAGGGAGGATCAGGAAGATTAAGCGAAGAAGTATATATAAAAAGAGACTTCTTTTAGAATCTAATTAGTGGTAATTAGTGTAATTAGTAGTAATTACACTAATTAGGGCTAAGTACACTAAGTAACGCTAATTACGCTTCTCGAATAGCTCAGGACCCTGAGACATAAAGACCTCCTGATAAAACATAGTTAATAAAACCTCTATAGTCAATCTAAGTTATACCAGCACCCTACCTGAGCATATTAGGTTGCAAGACACTCCGTACCCTCTCCTCTCTCAGTTCGCTGAGTTGAACCCCTGAGGTTCTACTTATACCATTACTGGTCTAGTGGAGTACGCCTTATAACACTCCTATAGTTAAGCTATTACTTCCTTAGTGACGACGTCGTTTTCTAGTCGATCTATTAGTAAATCCACGAGTATCTTTACTTATTATATACTTTATTCTATACGCTATATATCTACGTCTTCGGATACTTAAAGCTTAATTAATATAAGTATAGGATTTTCTTTCTTAGCTATATAAGGATTATAAACGATCTCTATCGCGTTTTTAAGTTCTTTATAGTCTACCTATCGCCAGTAATAGGTTTTTACTACTATATAATATTTATTAGCTTTAATAATTTACGGTATAGATTCTAGCTAAGGTATATATAGCTATCTTATTATTATATTATATTACCTCTTTAGGGTCTTTAGGTACTAACTAGCGGCTTTCTTTTCCTCTTTATATATTATATATTCGTCCCTATAGTATTTAGTCTAGGATAGTAACTTATAGGGTAGTGCCTCTATATATAGGGTATTAGCCTATTTCCGTAGTTTCTTATAGTCTTTTACGAAGTGTCCCTTTATATCGTATTATAAGTATTCCCTTTTCCTATACCGTTCGCGCTATTCCTTAGTTAGTGGTTTTTTACGTGGATTAATATTAGCTTTTTATAGGTATCTAGAGTTTTTTCCTAGTACCTTTCGTTCGGCCACGTTCGCTTACTAATTTATAGTATTTAGGTAGCGTAAGTTTTTTACTTATAGTCGAGAGTGGAAGTTTTTTATAACATCTTATCCCCCTTAGGATTTCTTTATCTTTCTTTCTTAGTGTTAAGTATCTATTCTTACCGCTTCTCCCTTTAGTTCTTTATAATTCTTAAGATCGTCTTTATCCGCTAACTTATTCTTAATAAAGTCCTTTAAGCCGTGATAGTACTTAGATATTAGGGCCGTCTCGTCTTATCTTAAAATTTACGTAAGTCGTTTAAATTCCGCCGTGTAGGATAGTATCGACCCTTTTTAGCGTAAAGAGTACATTTATTACTTTACTTTTTTAAGCTTGTTTACACCTTTATATAAGCTCTCTAGGTTCTTTAAGAAATGTTCTACGTTCCTAAATAATTTTAGCGTCTTAGGCTTTCGGCCTTCTCTATTATTCTTTAAGAAGTCGTTTAGATATAGCTTAAATCACTATTATAATTCTCCTCTAAGAAGATTAGTAGCCTAGAGGACCTTATCCTCTACTTCGCGGATTCCTTTATAACGGAGATATACCCGCACCTATTACGCGAATCCGCGGTACTTATCTATTTCCCCTTTAAACACATCGGGTTCCTTAATCTTAAGTCAGGCCTCTCTAGTGGTGCTAGCTAGTCCCACGGGGTGGTTATTACTACGGCTTCCGGCGACTAATATCCCTATATATATTCTCTCTAATATCTTCGATATTCCGGTTAGCGATCCGGGAGTAGCCCGGGTCTTTAAGCTCGGAGTACTTAGGTTAGGGTTATCTATACTTATATACCGTCCTACTTAGTAAGTAAGGTAGTTAAAATATTATAAGGCGTGTTCTACAAGACTAGTAAAGATACGAGTAGGACCTTAGGGGTTTAACTTAACGAACTAAGAGAGGAGAGGGCACGGAGTGTTTATAATTCTAGAGTTACTTAGGTAAAGTGCTGGTATAACTTAAATTAACTACGGAAGTTATAATAACTATAGAATATCCTTTAGATATTTATCTTTCGTGTTTTAGGCGATCTAAGGTACGTAATTAGTACTACTTAGTACTAATTAGTGCTTTTAGACACTGATCACTACTAATCACCACTGATCACCTTCCTAAAGAGGTTTACCTTCTACACGTACTCTCGCTCAACCTGCCCTTCTTCTTCCGTAGTGGTCACCGATGTAGTCACATCGTAATAGAGAGCCGGCCGTCTTTAAATATTTCCACTAGTTTCGTCATCGAGACTATAGATATAAAAAGCATCGGCCCGAGGTCGCTGTCGCGACGTGCACTACGCGCCTAAAAGGTAACAAGAGTAATCGCGGTATTACCGGCGATTATCTGGTGCACGTGCTTATATGTGTCGTACGGCGCACCACATGCGCTGCGCGCGAGAGAATCTCTCTGGCCGCCCGTAACAGTCGCGAGGTTTTTAATGAATTTACAGGTTCTAGGGATTAAGTTAGCGGTGGTGTTTAAATAAGTTAATATCGCCGTTCCTGTTCTTTTAGTCGAGGTAATCGGCGCCGTATTAGTTTCGTTAAAATTAATAAATCTTATAGACCTAGTAGTACTACATCTAGACTAAGTATATTTACGTGATTCTCGAAAGCGATTATACTACGTAGACCTAGGCGTTTCCGCGTGTCTTCGTTTTATACTAGCTCGTTTACAATCGCCGCGATAGGGTTTTCGATCGTTACACGAACGAAATAGTGTTTTTTAGCGAGGGGTGTCAACAGAGTGACGACAAAACAATGTTTTGATGCTACGATTACGGCATAGCTCTGGGGTCTTACTTGAAACCGCCAAGCGTAATGCCTCCATGTGATGCCTGTCGATCTCCGTACAGCCGGGGCACCGGGGCCTACCGCAGCTAAGAGAAACTCAGCGCCAATCCTACAAAGGAGACTTCGTCCAGTCACCCGGCAGCCAGGGCCTTTGCCTCGGCTCTGATTGGTAGCTGGAAGGTCAAGATATTCTCATTACCTCTAGTATCTCTCTAAAGTGTCTATGAAGCCACTTTGGATGAATTTTTTACACTCCGACTGCCGTAACTCCAGCCATTCCTGATCTCTAATGGTGGATGCGTCTTGCCCAGCGCTATCAGCCGCAAACTCCGCTAAAAATTCCTTTATTGATAGGTATCCCCCATTCCAACACTTGTCTATAACAATATCGCTCGGAGAATCAGTAAGGAGAGGGAAGTCTTTATCTTGAAATTTCTCGCTTAGGATAACGAAGTGTTCACTCGCCCAAGATTCTGTCTCAAACGGTTCATGACCCCGCAGAAGTGTGTAGTAGACAGAACCCATAGCAAAAGTCTCTGTACGAGCACCCGCCTTGCCGTAAGTGCCTGCACCTTCGCCATCTTCATTCCCAAGCAGCCGCCCGAATGGCTCAGTTATCACCATAACCTCTTCTCCAATCTTTATCGCCCGGTCAATATCGCTTAGTTTTAAATTCCAATTCGAATCCAGAAGCATGTTTCCTGGACGGATGTCCCCATGGGTCAGCCCGAACTCTTCGAGCGCTGTAGCGGCACGACCTAGCTGCCTCATCCAAAGATGAATTTGCTGTAGGGGAAGCCTGTGCAAAACGCGAAGGACTTGTATTCCGTCACGCTCTTGGTGCTGGTTGAGTAGCATCGCGACGCTCCCGTTCGGTGTAAGCTCTAAGAATGTATCGTTCGGCCTTTGGTAGAGGCAGCGAATGAGATACGGAATTCGTGGGCGGTTTCTGAGAAACTGAAATATCTTTTGCTCGTTGGCATGGTCAGCCTCTTCATCCTCCCCTGTGCGCGCTCTCTTGACGGCGATGAAGGCACTTAGTTGATACACTACACCATTGGTGCCTCGGCCAATAAGACTCATTTTTTGTGATTCGAGGTCTGATTAACAGGTTATGCTTTGAGATGTGTCTACAACGGGCGGCTTGCCTGCACTTTTTTTCGGCTGGGCGGGAGGTGTCCCGGAAACAACCTCGGATTTAAGATTCCGATGCAGTTTAGTTCAATCTTGGCAACACTTCCTGATGAATCTTTCTCAATCTCTAAGGCAGCGATGTACAGCACTTGGAGTCTTTACGTAAGATTTAGTTAAAGGTGAAGGATTTCAGAGACGTATGAAATGGGTGTCTGAACACTATATAACGCTCTCGCAGGTCTAACATACGTTTACTATATCCTAATATTCAAAAGCCGTCTAGGCCATCTAAGCCTTGACCCATTTTCCACCCTGCTGTACCCATTTCTTGTTTTCCTTGCAGTTATCACAAGGGTACTTTTTCTTTGACTCGCTAAGGTGAGCTTTGTTGGAGGCGGCGTTACTATCCGTCGTGAAAGTAGGTGCGTCTAACATATGCCCACAAAGATACTTGACGGGAGCTGAAACCTCGCTGTCTAATTGTGAGCTGGGATATATGGGCGCTTGGATATACCAGTAACTTACGGCATTTTCTGGGATTGAGTCCTTTTGTGAGAGCTGTAGCTTGAAAATCGACCTTTAACAGAGAGTTAGAGTTAGAAGTTACGAGGCTCTAAAGACCGGGTTTAGTACATGGGCTTCCCCTTACTAAATCGAATACTTATTGTAAGTAGACACTGTCGAATTTAATTCTGATTGATGCTCTGAATTGCTTTGGGAGCATTATTATTTTTATGTGATGTGTCTGTCGGGTACTGCTAAATATCATGGGATGGTGCTCCAGCTCGAAATGTCGGGCGTGGGTCTGCTAACCCTGCTTATCGTTGTTGCAGCTTCTGATATGGATAAGTTTAATGTAAGGTCTGCAGCAGATTAGACTCGATCTGTCTAAAGTCTTCAATCTAGACACAATTGGAGCTGCTGTAGGTTGTGTGTCGCGCGAAGGGGTAGCAGCCGCCAACTCAAGCTCCCCCAAAGTTCATATTAATATTTTTCTTAGCTCCTAGTCCTAACAAGCGTGTCGATAACCACTACAATCTTACAACTGCGAAGTCTGGTGAGCAAAGCCGAGTCGCTGAGGACGAAATTATCTAAAGTCTACCCAACCGATAGTCAATGTGATAGCTTTACCGCCTTCACTGTGCAGCTTTCGGAAACATCGAGGAAACCTCAAGATGAGATTCAACTGCTGAAGAACGAAACGAGCATGACGTGATCCATCGTGACGTGGTAATGGCGGCGTAGCAAATTAAATTTAAGCGACCTTCCCTCCATAACCCTCCCTTCACAACCCTCCCTTCACAACCCTCCCTTCACAATCCTATTCGATCTAAACTCGCCTAGCCCCAAGCTGGTCATGGCTGAAGTCTCACCCGAGGTACTGCCGGAGGCCAGGTTGATACTCAACTGTTTTAACGAGTCACAGCGTTCGCTAAACGGACTGGCGCAGCTATGGCAGGAAACCAATTAAGCAGAAAACACGTCAACGGAGAGGATTTTCCTTGGTGATGGAGGCGAAGAAGGCTTCTACGCCTGGTATCCTTATATTCTCCTTAAAGTCGATGCAGGCAGGCGCAGCCACTTCTCTGGGAAAGCTTCTCGCGGCCGTTTCATCGCCAACCTTGAGAACACGTCTGCAGAGCATCGAACATTGTTAGTAGCACAAGTGGCCCGCAGCATTAAACTAAATGAAAGACTACGAGGACTGCACAACAAAATGACTAAACAACCCGATAGCGAGTCGCAATCACTACGCAAAAGACCTCGTAGATGTGGTAATTGTAAGCATTACCGATTTTAACACGCCTGCAGGTACTACCGACGACGATGCGCTACCGGATGCCTCTATAAGCACCTCTAGCACCACCTCGCAATCGACTGGTGTAGAGTTTTCCTCTCGAGATTTCACGCCTCCGGAACATACCCTGGTGCATCTCGCTTCCAATCACGCCGCCGCACTAGACGACGTCGTGGTAAACGCGTCCCTCGTAGAAGCTACACGCCTTTTCCCATAGTACCTCTCGGAGGCAGTCAAGCGCAATTCTGATCCGACTAACGATAATTTCTTGGTAGCAGCTATTGCGATGAACTTTCCGGACGGCCGAGTCACGACTGGGTTCGGATGCCAAATGACAATAGACATCACGGATAACAAGATAGAGTATCTGGCAAAGCTATTATTCAATGTGCATTTAGAGTCAACTGCAGGGCTTCGATACGTGTGTATGTCCGGTGGCGCCAAAGTACTTCCTAATCCTCTCATTACTCTTCGAGGGTGTCAGCTGGATATCATTTCATCCGTATTCGGAATTGAGACGCACAACGGGATCATGGCGAATCCCATGTACCAGGAAGAACTGAAACAAGGGCGTAGTTCCACAGACTGTGTATCGATGGTGATTTCGCACAAAGCCCACGAGACGGGAATTATCTGTGTAAAGCTGGGACTGAGAGAAGGCACTCTAATGAAGGCAAAGTTGTTTCCCTAAGACCCTGCCATTCTTGGGGTTTGTCACAGCTTCACTTTCCCCCTCGACCCTCCTAAAAAAACCTCTATGCCGTTTTCCACAATTGCCCAGCCAGTACATGTGTTATGCTTTATCCTAGGTGGTTGTGATGTCTTGCCAGTGTCAAATTCCCAGATGAAGCAGTCTTGCCAGAATATTTTCTGACCTCTTCCTTCTATCCATTGCGGAGCTGTACTGGCGATGCTGAAATCCACAGATTCGGCGAGCTGCTAGATCTTGAACGGCTAGAGATAATGTTAGATTTATCTTAATTGCGGGGCGAGACCTTACCATGGGGATTGACATTTATCTTAGAAAAGGTGGGACGGAGAGTGAGGTAGGTGAGGTTTTTCCAACACTCGGGGTAACTCAAAATCGTGGAATTCGAATAGAGAGAAGAGGCCGTCGTTTCATATGCCAGTTGGTGGTTGAGCATGCGGTAGTTGCATAATTTGGATTAATATCTCCCTGTAGGATTCAAGAGTAATCTGCTCTTTGCATTGCGCAGTGGATTTGCAACTTTAAGTGAATGCTGACGACTGAAAACTGAAGCAGAGGACGCCGAACGGCTTGTTACAATCGTACATTGTTGGGCACTAAGACCCTAGCTTAGCGCCTACTAAGACATCGGGATGCAAGGGACACCAGGCAACCTTGAAAAATCCCCAATGACATAATGAGAGTAATCTCCCCGCAGTCACAAAGGATCAGTATTAACCGTGGTGGGACAAAGTTGTGAAAAAGGTAGGCTTGTGAAAAAGGTAGGCTTGTGAAAAAGGTAGGCTTGTGAAAAAGGTAGGCTTGTGAAAAAGGTAGGCTTGTGAAAAAGGTAGGCTTGTGAAAAAGGTAGGCTTGTGAAAAAGGTAGGCTTGTGAAAAAGGTAGGCTTGTGAAAAAGGTAGGCTTGTGAAAAAGGTAGGCTTGTGAAAAAGGTAGGCTTGTGGCCTGGCCTATGGTGGAGGCACTAGTGCCTCCACCTAGATCAAAGTTGCGTAGATTCATTTCAAACGCTCTGTGTACGTCCAACTTCAAACCCGTCTCGTGGTCATTGAGCTGGAACAACACCATGAATGTCCCGAGGTTCCGAATATATCGTTAGGAGTTTACCTGCACCGACGCTTTCTAAACCCCGTTCGAAAGTGACTGATGTTATCGCGAAGGCTTAAATGCCTGTACAGCTTAAGCATCCTCAAGCCTGGACGAGGTGGCCTGTATGCAGGCTACGGCTAGTCTTCTGACGAAACTCGCTCCAATTCAGGCCATTACAATAGTTGTGTTCTAGGGTTCCTCGCTCTGAATACATAGAATGAGGAGCTGCATATGCATTAACAAGAGATTACTAGAGGCGAAGTCCACGCATATCTGGTCTTATAATCACTAAACTCCCATCTAAGCGAACAGTGCGTTAGCCCCTGCCCAAGCTCGATCGCGGATATGACTTTGCATAGCCCTTGCCCGTTCGGAAGACGAAAAACTCATTCCCATTTGTGAATACAACTTAGAAATGGCATTGGGAAAGGCCGTCGAGCGTGTGGCTGCAGATGTTCCATGTCGCATCGTAGCAAGTAGCCCCTGACCAAACAGATGTGAGAATGATTTTATATGCTCTGGTCATTCGAGAGTCATTGTGGGAAGCCTGCAAGCGCAAACAGCTGCCTCAGGCTGTATCGAAGGACGTCCGAAGTCCCATCCCACCATCACCTTTGCCAGGACCTTGAAGGCGTGAGCCTGCATTTCCTGGTCGTTCAGGAACGCTTTCTCTGGCGCTCTTTGATTCGCTGCCACTCTTTCTCGGATAGCTCCCAAGAAATGATTATCATACCAGTATTGCGTGCGAATGCTGCATATAACAAGCTTCGACTAACTCGCCTATATTCCACTAGGAGCGACGCATCCTGCAAAGTATAGTAGAAACCACTCGCTCAGATGAATGGCGTTGCATTGCCCCATCGTTTAGCAAGTCCAGATACTGGCTAGCTTAGAGCTGCAGCCGCGTAAGAATGACTCGGAGAGGAGTGATTATGTATATAATGGATTGGCGAGATGACGACTTCGTGGCCATCGAGACTCCATCGCAAGGAGCTAGCATGGCCATACGGCGGCATTGCTAGACATGAGCTGCTCGTACCTACCGGGGCTTTTGACGCCAGCGAAGAAAAAGCAAGTTGTAGGTCATGCTGCGTACTAACTGGATCCGAGTGTCTCTCATCTCCCTCGGAGGTGCTACAAGAGTACCACATGCCCCCTCTGGGAGTGGCTCTTGAAGGTAGTCCAATCTCACATCTTCATTGAAGATCATCTTTCCGTCTCCATAGGAGCCCTTCACCGAACCACTTCTTACCAGTCTTTGACCTTTACTGAATATGTCGACCAAGCAAACGAACCTTCCCAAAAGCAGCCACGAGCAAGATAGCAAGGAGAGGAGGTCTACTCCAGCAGAAACCTCCTCAGTCCACAGTAGTGCTGGACAACATTCTCGGCCTAACAAGCCCAAGAGCGACTTAGATCAGTTGCAGAAACAGAATGACGAAGACCTGAAAATAATGGGGTTTCGTGAAGCAGATAGGAAGTAAAGGTATCAGTCAAGAATTTCTCTTTGACGGTCGCTCCTTACAGACTTACAGCATTCATGTCTGGCTCCTTGTGTGGGACACTTCCATTGCCTGGCACTACCCAAATTCAAGGTACTGAAGCGAACTTGGACCAGGATTGCGATAGGTGGAGGAAATTTGAGGCGCTCTATCGGAGTGAAATGTTTTCGTTAATGTCGGGTGGTATCGACTTTGAAGGCTTCAGGGAATATCACACAATGCCGCCTACTTTGACTACTATCACTCCTTCGTGGAATTTTGCTGATGTAATAGCCTTTTTTCAATTGATGATCACCTAAATTGATTTCTTCCCCGACCAATGCTTCCCTCAGAAAGTTTCTATAGTGGTTGAAGTGCATTACGGCATGTAAAACCGCTTTACTGCGCATAAAGTCACATGACAATCTTGGCATGCTGGACCCAATGAGAGGACTACCATGGTCTGTCAGTTATCCCGTGTGCCAAAAAAACCTGACAGTGAGCAGCAACGCGGCAGTCCTTTGCATGTTGCTATTCACACACCAATGAAACCTGCTGTGGTCCTTCAGACCTGAAATATTTAGTAGCGAGTGGTCCCCGAAGTTTTCTTCGGTTGAGCCCGGGTTTGCAAATCTTTTTCATTTTCCCTTGGGATTCTAATATGCACATCACTTCCGCTACGGAGGATTTCCGAAAGATCGCCGACAGTCTTCGCTTCCACTCCAGCGATCTAGTTCCTGTCAGAGACCGGCAAGGCTGGTGGCGAGTACCGAAACAGCTACTTTTACAGGAGCCAGCTTTCCTTAGCCTTACACGACTCTACAACCAGGCAAAGGTAAGGCAAGGAATTTTCCTCAACGTAAAGACACTCAATCAGACATAGGTTCCTGACATCACTCAACGGGCAAAAACCAGAAGACGACATATTACTCTTAAGACCGGTCCAGATTTGTTATTGATAAGAGGCCGCCTATCTACGGGGCCGAACGAGTTGTTTGTAGGTATAAGAGTACCGAAGCCCCTAGAACCACAGAGTGGAACTTCTAGAGCGCTGGGAAACGTGGAAAAGCAGGACACAGAGGTCTCCAAAAGCGAAGAACCTCCGAGTTCCTCGAACAACGCGACACCCGTCACAAGCCAGCCGGACATTCAGGAGCACAAAGAAAGGAGTCGTTGTGGTGATGAAAGTTCCTCTACCGCAAGCGAGAACCAGAAAGGAATTAAGGAAGCTGCCGGCGACCTCACTTCCGTGACATCTCGACCACAGCAACCTCAAGCTGGCGATGGCATTATCCTAGAGACCCTGAGAGAACACCTTAAATTTGTGATTAGAAACGTCACTGGCGTTCATTCTGTCGAATCGCCTGCTTTGGGAGTGGGCGACATCCTTGAGCTCGATGAATTGGACGATCTTCGAATGGAGTCTGGGGGTCTTCCGGTGCTCGGAATGGGGTATAGAGTTGAGGAGTTCGTTGACGAAGGCCAAGATATATGACGAGAAGGAGTATCACCACTGACTTATATTGTCTTCAAATCCCATGGAGGTCAAGTTAGCAGCGAGCCAAGAGTGCATCGAATCTATGTCGCTCGAGCCATGTTCTGCCGTGCGACTAAACCCCATAAGTTCAAGGTGATTGCTCGACCAAGATTGCATGAGGGCGATGTCTTCTTCACCTGCTTCCAAGGAAGGACCTAGGATTGGTGGTGTGCCCTGAGTATTCCGGTTCGTGCCCTGGATGGCTATAGTTGCGTTTTGCCCTGAATTTACTTGAAGCATTTCGACCGGTGAAAGGTCTTGCAGCACGGATGTGTAGCCGTTTATGACTGTCGAGGGATCGTTATTGATTCGACAATCCGCCATATCTTCCCCTGTTGCGGTCGTAGTAGTGTGTCGTCCGGCCTCTTGACCTGATAGTTCATGGTGTTGCAAAGGCGTCATCAAAGTTGTGACAGTCGAGGAAGTGGCCGTAGAAGTACTTTCTTCCGATGGTGAATGTTCCCATGATCCCGTCCCCAAGACGTGCATTTCGATGGCATTAAGAATATCTCGTCCTTTGTTCTTTTGTGCTTCAGTCCCTATACCAGCATAGATCAGCCGTTGAGCGAGCCGTTCATGAACGATTCGAAATTTCTTTGTTGGCATCCCCATCGAGAGAATGAAACTATGTCTAGTTAGCGCCATGATGGTTTGAGAGGACGACCGCCCACCTTTTCGCATCGCGAGGTAGGTTGAAGATTGTTCCAATGTCACTCAAGAATTGCGAGCAGAAAATGAATAACTTCCGTCCACCCTGCCATCTCTCTTTGCACTTTTCGATTACACTCTCTTTACAGTTCACCCCAAAAATACGCTCGGCAATTTCCTTGGGTATATTGTGCCCAGTGCAATTGGATGCATACCAGTAGTGGACAAGACGAAATACGGAATCGATAACATCGTTACATTGCGCCAAATCTTCCAGAGATTGGTGTCCATCGTACACAGATTTGATTTCCCTGAAAGAAACCACGACATCGTTCTTCCTCCCGTAGATTTTTGCTAAGGAGAAGGACGATGGTCGCTTTCTCAACTGGTCACAAAGCCCTTGCACGGCCGGAGAGAGTACAACATTTTGAGAGATTTTCTGAATCGCTCTGGTACGGCACTTCTTTTTCTTTGAAAAGCATGATTTGGACAGGTTTCGCAGCGCAGCCTTCGAGAAGGGATCCTCTTCGTTCGCTTGCCTAAACTTGCCCACAAACTAGAAAATTTCAGGTATTTGGTTCCAGAAGAGCAAGTAGAAGCTTACCTGGGAGTTAGTGAACAATGTATTGAGATCAGCCTTGTGAAGTCCATTACGCAAGATGCGACTTGGTTCTGCCCCCATAGATGTCAAACATCGAGAAAGCTGGGGAATTTCAGCGTACCCTCTTCGCATGTTATTGCTAAGCTCGCGCTATTCCCTTTTACGGATTTACTCGACCCATGGGTCGAGTAAATCCGTAAAAGGGAATAGCGCGACATCCGTCACAACCCTTCTTTTCTTTGGCCCCGCTTTTTTTGGTGAAGTCACCGGTGAAAGCTCTTCGGCCTTCTCGGCCTTCTAATATTCTTCGCACCCACTTCACATTGATGGCGTAAATGTGGCGTGGGCTCTACAGGCACTTCTGACACGATCTATTAACTTGTAATCTTTTACGCCCTGTTGGTATGAATTCTCTTACCCGTTTGTGGCCTTTTGTTTAGATTCAATCTTTAATGTGCTGTCACGACCCTGGGATGTCTTTCCTAAACTAGGGGACGGGGTCTCCGCTTCCTTCGCCTTCTGCATTGTCTCAGCCCAACTGCTACTGCTACCCCTTCTAGGCGTATGCATCCTATTATACCGACTGCCTTCCGGCCACGGGACAACTTAACACTGCCCCTGTCTTCACTTCGTGATGGGGACTAGCTGGCTAGGGTAGCGGTTTAGTTCTCCTCGTTTAGAGGTACCTTGCAGCTCCGAAGATCTACTCTTCTAAATCGTCCGTTCTGACCTCGCTCCTAAAGCATATCAGTGCATACATCGCGCGAGACTAAGTACGCTGTCCCAGGCGGACATTTTAGGGCTGCATTCATGGGAGCGCCTCGTGTCGAGACTACCAGCCATAGAGATCGGGCAGTAGAGTAGAAGACTTAAAGAACTCCTGCTGGATTCCACCTCTGTCGCTACTGGACTCGTCCATCCATCCATCCATCCATTTAAAGCATTCATCCTGATTGGAAATTTTCTCCAAACTCTGGACCACCTCTAGCAAAACGAGCAGCTAAGAGGAATGTCTTCATTCAGCACGGTTATCTTTATCGGTGTTGGCGGCTTTTTTGTGATTATGATTGTATTGTACGTCAAACCACGAACGATCATGTGCAACCTACTAACACGAGGAAGATGCTTATTTGTATGGGCAAGCTACAAATACTACACTAATGAAGAGGCGAAAGATGCCTGGCACAAAACCGCGCGGATTATGGGACATTACGAATCTTAAACCCCACAGCGTGTGGAAAGGAAAAGGAAAAGCAGAGGGGAAGACCCGGAATCGGACATTTCCTGCGAGATAGAAAAACACCCGACGTCCCTACCTCCCAAAACCTTCTCACAGTCCTTTTTCCATTGCCTCCATCTGTCTTTCACTTTTCACTTTCGTTGGGCAAACCTCCGACCCTTGTGGTATGGCAAATATGATGCATGTTAAACCACACTCTTTTGCGAATTCCGCTTGGGCATGTGGATGCTCGCGGAAAGATGACTCTACGAATGAGTGCGATGGCACATGCCGCCTCAACAAAGAATGGACTCTTCATCGTGCCAAAGGTTCATTTTTAATTCCAGGAAGCACTGTGGCGGTTTTATCCAGCGGCAACGTCGTAGGTCTATCGACATATACGTTCACGTGGTCCGATGACCATGTCGTATTGGGGACCTTTCTCTCCAGCGATGAGACACTTACGAAACCATTTGCCACGGGCACTGATAGGATGACGCTTGATTGGATGCTCCATGAGCTGCTGCAGTTCCCGGATACGTTCACTCACTCAAGTTCGGAACGTGCCGCGCTGACCGTGGCGGTGGCGAGGATTGAGGAGTCACAGAGGGCCCAATCTTATCCCTTTCAACATTATCACGATCGAACTGCTGTCAACACCCACCCTGACACTCCTAACAATACGGAAATTGGAGACGACTATGTTCAGATCGACGGAGCCGACTATACGCAGAACATTCATCCTTGGCAGGATTGGCGACCAGAAAACATCGTCGCCACTCTCTCTGGTCCGGCCCGGCACTCGGCCTCTCCGGTTCGACTTTACACATTCAAATTAACAAAGGGCCATATGCTTACCGTCTCTGCCCATCACCAGGAGATTGAGGCCGCCTGGTATAGGGCATCTGAGGCCTACGCGCTCCAACGCAGTAAGGTAAAGGACTTCGCATTAGCGGATGTGTTTTGCTTCTTGCAAGCCACGTCGGACCTACCCATTCCGCCAGAGGAATTCACGGCTCTCAAGGAGTGTGTCCGACTTCTTGCAATAGAGGCCGTCAAGAGACTTCAGCACTCGACTTTTACCCTACTTCGAGAACGCTCTCCAGTCTTATAACGCGAACTGCTCGTTTTCACGCTGTGCCTTCGATTAGAAATCGAAGAGCAATTGAAAATGCTAATTAACATTTACGTTGATAGCTAACGGTATACCTGGACACACGGACGATTGTGCTAGGTCATGACCACGGAAACACAAACGGGCGTGGATCTCATCGTCACACAGGGGTGAGATAAGAAGTAAACAGGGCCCAAGTACTAGGTATTACGTCACATGTCAGAACTTAATTAACAAGGAGCCTTCTTCTGCTGTGAAGGTCTTGGGGATACCGGGGAGATTTTCACGCTTCCAGAGGAGGCGACACCACCACCTTTCCAATAAGCACACATATCTTAATTGGCTCTGTATATACGTAGTTTATCTTCTATCGAACTTAACCTGAATACGTAAATTCATGAATTAGAGATAAATAATATTAATTCTCCTTCCCTTATCTACCCACGGTCGAGGATTTATCACGTCTTCTTAGCTCTTCGTTTCTGCGCGTTTCACCTCCTGATCTCTGATTTTATCTAAAATGAACTTCCATTCGCTCTTTACTACCTTGTGACTTCATAACTTTGTGAATATCGGCGATCGCTTCGTAGTCTTAAAGCGGCACGGCCGACTTAGCGAAAATATAAGCAAGGATAACTGGTAAATAAATCAGCTTAAAGCGCCTCGTGCTAACTCCTATAGAGTTAGACTTTAACTAATCGCTGGCTAGCCTAAGGCTAAAAGTAAATTAAAGCAACCTCGCTTCTACTACCGCCCCTAAGTTAAATAGTATTCATTAGCGGTAGCGGTAGGGGAGTTTACGTAACTCTTCGTCCTACGTAGTAATTAAGCTAGAGATCTATAGCTCTCTTAACGCTTTATACTAATTAGCCGCTTAAGATATCTATAAATTTACCCGTGAATCTATACGTGTAAGGTAACGAGGGTTAATAATTAAATAGCTTAGCTACTGATATCTCGGGTGTGGATATTTTAAACGGGGAATATTATCCGACCTTAAGTCGCCTTTTAACTCGTTATATACTACTAGCTAAGTCTGCGGTAGAGGTTAAAAATATTACGGTCTTTATAGAAACTCCTATTAACCTAAATTCTACGAGTAAAAAAAGCCTATCTTAGATTATAAAGGGGTGATAAAAATATTATTATATTTATTACTTTACTCTCTATCTCTATTTACTACTACTTTATTATTAACCGCTACTCGAATAAAGTAGCTACCTAATTGTAATATAGTAGACTAAACCTAGTAAATCTTTTTATATATTATAGATTCCGCGGCGTGTATTTATATAATTCTACTATTATAGCTATATCTACTAAAAAGTATACGGCGAAGTCTATTAAAAAGTATATAACGAAGTCTACTAAAAAGTATATAACTAAGCCTACTAATAGTAGTTTTAAGACGGATATCCTTAAGATAATTAATAGTGGAATTAGTACCCTCTAGTACGTGGATTATACTAAATATTAATAATAACTAATATAACGTGCTAAATAAAACATCGGGATAGACGTATTTTAGTAAAAGTAGATTTAACGAGGGTAGTATTAATTTTAACTCGCTACTTCCTCCACCACTAACACCGCTAACTAGCTAGAAATAATTTATTTCTCCACCACTAACACTATCACTATTAATATTATTATTACTAACACCTTCACCACTAACACCTTTATTACTAACACTAATACTAGTAACTAGATAAGCGCACTAAGGCTAAGACTAATATTATTTTTCACTACCACCTAGCTAAGCGTACTAACGCTAGAAATAATCTATTCCTCTACTACTATTATAATTACTATTATAACCACTATTACTAACACTTAACTAGCTAGGCGCACGAATAAGTTATTTTTACACTATTATTAACTAGCTAGAGGCACCGACGCTAAGACTAATTCTATCGACGATAATTTATTTCTCTAAAATAAATACCTACTTCTTCGCTAATTATATTATTATCGATTTTAGTAAAGTATAATAACCCTCGAGATCTATATCTATTAGAAGAGTTTTCGGGAGATTTACGTAAGATTCGTTCTAAAGGTTATCGGCTAAGCGCGATTTAACTTCCGTTTTATAATTTCTTCGTGGGCGTTTAGGTTAGTTTACTTTAATAAGGGAAACGTTTAATACGCTATAGTTTATATAATATAAACTAGTATATATTCTTAGCTTTCTTTTATATTATTCTAATAACGAATTAATAATAAGCGACGCCTTTACACTACTTTTAGTAAGTAAAGAATTAACTTAAACGTATTTATAAATACTTAATTATTCTATTACTATAGAACTTTACTTCTCTATATAGACGTCCTTTAAGTGATTTTCTTATCTTATTACTTATAGACATCCTCCTTATCTTAGATATCTCTCCTTATAGGCGTAGTATATTCTAGATTACGTTCTATAAGGTATAACACGATCTTAGGTATACGCTAAACTAAACTAAAACTAAACTAACTAACTTCTACCTACTTTTAGTGCGTAATAGTTATTAAGAGATGTATTAGAACACTTCTCGGAGATTTTAATTAAAAGCCGTATCGTGGAAGAAGCGGAGATCCTTACGTCGGTAGCTATCGTTATCTACTTAACTCGATTTAAGGAAGACCTTCGTGACCCATCACGACGATGGAGATCCCGTAGTTTTCTATCTAAAACTTGGGAGATACCACGATCCATAAAGAGCCGGGGACCCGCCTAAAAGGTAACAAGAGTAATCGCGGTATTACCGGCGATTATCTGGTGCACGTGCTTATATGTGTTATACGGCGCACCACATGCGCTGCGCGCGAGAGAATCTCTCTGGCCGCCCGTAACACTAGATTTTAAGAAAAGGGGTATAACTTATATTTTATAAAAAAATATTAAAATAAAGAGACTAAGTAATAAATTAAACTTTGAGAAACTAGGATCTTTTAAGATAAAAAGAAAATTAAAACTAGTTATATATAAGATAGAACTTTTAAAATAAATAAAAATATATTCTATATTCTATATTATAATAATAAAGAAAGCACCTACGGGATAACTTATAAGAAGTAAATAATAAACGGAAATAGAAAAGGAAATAAAGTATAATATTAAAAAGATCCTAAGGATCTAGGTTAAAAGAGGATAAATAAAATACCTAGTTAAGTAGTTAAGATACGATTTTAACGAGAACATATAAAAACTAAGGGAAAACCTCTTACTAAAACTAATAAAAAAGGTCGCTAAAGAGTACCTAAAGTAGTAGATAAGGTTAAGACTAAGAAAGAATATCCTTTAAGGATATTTACTCTATAAAGGGCGCTTTTTATTATATAAAGTCTAGATTCCCCAGCGCTATCTTTTATTTTAAAAGTAATAAGCTAAAGACACTTAACGCTAATATTTTACGTTTTAAGATTCTTAAGGAAACGTTCTTTTAGTACGTAATTAATTCGTTTAAGTTAACTACGTTTAACTTTATTTTAGCTAAATTTACTTCGGCTTTCTAGAGCGCTTAGCGCGCGGCTATAAGGAAAGTACGTAAATATTTTAGCTAACGTGACTTATTACGTCGCTTATATTATTTTTTTTTTAATTCCCCCACTTTACGAAATTCTTTAAGTAAGAAAGTCCTATTATAATCTCTTTAATATAAAATATACTTAGTATACTTAATAAACTAAGATTTATCGTAATAGTATAATACTTCTATATTTGTATAAAGTGTATATATAACTATAACGAGGTTCTCTTTAACGTAAATAGACTTTAATAAAGTCTTATAACGCTTTAATCTCGAGGAGGTAGCCCTAGTTAATTTTTTTCGTTTACTAAGAACTATACGTATAATAAGTAATAAAGAAGGAATAGGAATTAAATATAAAACTTATTAAAGAAATATACTCACGAGGACGTAAGTAGACTAGAGAGAGGAAGATATTATAATATAATCGTGAAGGCGGCCGTTATAAGTAGAAGATATAAAAAGTTATATAAAGGTAGCTTAGTACGGAGTTAGTAGCCTTATTATTTAAAAGAGGAAATTTAAAAAATAGTAAAATAGCGATATAATAAAATAAAAGTATTCTATTATTTTATTAATTTACTATATTAAGTTATATTACCTAATACGACGTATAACTTTAAGGATAAGTATAAGTACGAATCTTCTTTATATTTTATAGCTTTTATAGTTAATTTAAGTTATACTAGCACCCTACCTATATAAACTAGACTTACTTTATACTTATACATTGTAATCCCCTGTAGTTCCCTAAGTATAAACTAATAGCGGTTTTACTTATACCATCGCTGGTCTTATAAAGGCACGCCTTATAACACGTATATAATAACTATAAGACCACCGCTATACTAGTTTTATAATTACGTTATTAGTAATACTATACTTACCGTAGCGCTAGCGTAGATGTTATTAATAACGTTATATAGCACTCTCGTAATATCTTTATTAGATAATAGTCCTTATTATAAAACTTAAATAAGATAAAGATAACTCTATAGTCTTAAAATCTCTTACTTAAACGTTAATTTAATCTAATCTCTTAGTAATAAGAGTGTAAATATCAGCGTTTAAACTATAAAGTTAATTATAGTTATTTCTTTCTCTCTTTATAAATCTATTTATAATATATATATATATATAGATCCGGGTAGATAGAATTAGCTCTATCGCTAATTTACTATAGTTTTAACGTAGCTAACTTCGATTAGTTAAAATAATAAGTTTAATTTCTATTATATCCTCTACCGAGGTTAATCGCGCTAGCGTGACCCCCGAGTCTCTCTCCTCCGTTATAGTTAATTTATAGAAGGAGTCTTCTTCTACTACTACTACTATAGTAAACTCTTCTATTATAAGTGAATTTAGCGTCTTTATAAGGAGAGGTCTAATAGGTAAAGTAACTCGATCCTCGCCCTCCCTCTCTACCCTTTACTACTACCGTTATCGCTACTACTACTCTCACCGCTTTTACCGAGTAGCTTACTACGAGCTTACTATAAACTAGCTAGCTTACCCCCGTAGCTAATCCGTCCGCTACCCTTAGCTAGCCCGCTACTAGCTAGCTTATCGCCAGCTAGCTAGCTACTATTTAGGGTTTTATTAGATCTTAGAAGACGAACTATACGCTTAAGCGGCCTACTTAATACTAGCGGTGTCTTTATACGCTATAAGTACGTTCTTTTATAAAAGTGTTACGCATACTAATTCGTTATACGTATTTAGTAAAAAGGGCGTAGAAGAATTTTCTTTTAAATATAATAGTATTAAAGGTCCGTGCCTTTATTATTAAATTAGTAAATATACTTATCTTCTAGTATATATTATTAACGTTAGTTTACGACTTAATTAATAATTTAAGATTCCTTATTTTATCTAAGCTACTATTTAAGTATTAATTTAAATAGTAGCCGACATCGTAGCTTATAGTTAACGTAGTTAACGCGAGTAGCTTCCTATTAAGTATAAGTAACCTAGCCGTAGCTTTAGCGTATATTAATTATTATATTTTTTAGGGACCCTCGTCCGTACTTAGTTTACCGAGGTTAAGCGCCTCCTCTAAAGCTATACTCGTATAGTTAAAGAGAAAGAGGCGACTTAACTTTATTAAGAGGTATTATTATATACTATTAAAACGTTAACTAAGATTTAAACGTAAATTATACGCACCTCTATTATACTCTTATTAACTTTATTAATAATTCATAAATAAGTATACTCCTTTTCTCCTAACTTAGCGATAGCTTTAACGAAGTTAACTTTAATACGTTAAAGATATAAGCGGAGTATAATCTAGTATTTAAAAAAGAGGACTTTAGCGCTCTAGCGCCTATCCTCGAGAATAATAATAATAATAATATAGTAGTAATAACACCTAAGAGGTAGAAGAAGACCTCGAAGCTTATAGCTATTAAGCTAGCGACGAAAGTAAGAGTAAAGGCACTAAAGCTTAAGACTAAGAAGGTTATTATTCTTACTCTTTTCGCTTTATAGGTTTTAAATTAAATTTAAGCTTATACTACTACTACTAAAGACGATAATAAAGGTACTTTATTATTAAGCTATTAAGCTATAAGCTATAATAACTAAGCTAATATTATCGCTAATAATAGTAAATTTATAGTTAATAATTAGCTATAAATTTCTTTAACCTCTTAGTTACCTTATACTAAGTTCACGGAGTTATTATAATATACTTACTTATACCTAGTTTATAGCGCTACTATAGTGCGCCTCTTTTATAAGAAAAATAATTTTTTCTTTTTTCATTCTTCTTCTTTTAAACGCGTTTATTATTTTTTTACGTTTAAGAGGTTTCTGTTACGACACGACCACATTGGTGACCACTATAGGGAGGATTAGGAAGGTCAAGCGAGGAGGCACGTGCAAGGGTAAACTCCTTTGGGAATCTGATCAGTGGTGATCAGTGTGATTAGTGTTGATCACACTAATTAGGACTGAGCACACTGATTACAGGTGAGCACCTCCCTTAGTCTAGGAGACAGTGGGCTATATGTATTCACGAATCTTATATATATCCTCTATAGCTTTTGTAGTTAATCTAAGTTATCCTAGCACCTCTACCTAAGCACCTTAGGTTGTAAATACTCCGTACCCTCTCCTCTTTTAGTTCGTTAAGTTAAACCCCCGAGGTTCTACTTATACTATTACTGGTCTAGTAGAGTACGCCTTATAACATTTTAACTACCCTACTCACTAAGTAGGACGGTACATGAGTACAGGTAGCACGAACTTGTTACGACACGACCGTGTTGAGACCACTATAGGAGAAAGAAGGAAGGTTAGGCGAAAGGCACGTGAGAAAGGGTGATAATTTTAGGAAGTGTAATTAGTGGTGATTAGTGCGATTAGTGGTGCTCGGACTAATCACGGCTAATTATGCTAAGCACTATTGAGTAACTCTAAAGAGAGTAGGGTTAGGTAAGGTATATATAGCCACGCGTCTTCCTTAAAGTGAGGAACCTCCGTAGTTAATTTAAGTTATACCAGCACCTTACCTAAGCACCACCGTGTACTTAGTGACTCTCCCTATCTTAGACTTATTAAGTTAAACCCCGAGGTTCTACTTATACCCTTACTAGTCTAGTGGAGGATACCTTATAACAGAACTCTAGTATATCGAATTTAAGTAACTAAAATAACCCCGGATCGCTAACGGGACTATTAGATATACTAGAGAGAACCTATATTAATATATCAGTCGTAGGAAGCCGTAGTAATGCCTACTTCGTAGAACTAGGCGGCACCACGGGGGAAGCACGACTTAAGATTAAAGAACCCGATGTGTTTAGAGGGGAAATAAGTAAGTTTCGTGGATTCGCGTAACAGGTGCGGGTATATCTCCGTTATAAAGGGATTCACGAAGTAAAGGATAAAGTCCTCTAGGCTGCTAATCTTCTTAAGGGAGAACTATAATAATAGTTTAAGCCACACTTAGATAATTTTCTAAGAATAATAAAGAAGGCCGAAAACCGAAAATATTAAAATTATTTAGTAATATAAAGCACTTTCTAAAGGACCTTAAAGCCCTATACGGAGGTATAAATAAGCTTAGGAAGGTAAAGCGCTAAATATACTTCTTATAGTAAAGGGGATCGGTGTTATCCTACACGACGAAATCTAAGCGACTAGTATAAATTCTAGAGTGGGACGAGGCGGTATTAATATTTAAATACTATCACGGTCTTAAGGACTTTATTAAGGATAAATTAGTAGATAAGGACGACCCCGAAAACTTTAAGGAACTAAAAGAAGAGGTAGTTATTATAGTAGGGGTTACTTAGGTCTAGAGGGGGGAAGAGGACTAGCTAAAGTATCTCTAATACCACTACTTTTAGATATCGACTGAACGCTGAGGAAGTTAACCTCAGCGTTCTAACCGCCTTAGCTTTTATCAGCCTGGCGCCAGGGCATCTCTACTGCATCACGTGCGCTGCACGTTCGCCTCGTAACAGTTTTATAGTTAAAAATTTAAGTAAAACTAAATCCTCGGGCACCCGAAGGAGTTAGAATAAAAGCGTTACTACTAATTAATAACGAACGTGCTTGTGTACAGAGATTATGATTATGACTATGTGATTAATAGGTTGCCAACCTGGATACACCAAGGTTGTAAACTATGTACCACCGTGGTGGGCACGGCAGTCGCGTCCCCACGCCACGGTTACACCGTGGCCTGTGCCGTGACAAGACTCCCTCATTACTGTACTAGTGGTCTTCAGGCTCAGCTCAAAGCAACAACAGCTTACGGGCCTAAACAAACACGCTCCGTTCTTTCACAAGGCTAGTCGCGAACTCCATGCGTAGCGTAGACCATTTATCACTGATTCGACAGGCCAAGCATGCTCGGTACTCAGGCGATACAAAAAGCTGAGTAGGGCCTCCTGGACGGCTTGATCCTTGAAATATGCCCCACAAAGCTCAATGGCCAGTGAAGCGAACACCATACCGGGCTGAAATTTGGTATTCGAGATTGCCAATCCACAAATCCTCAATGTGCAGTACCGTAGCTTTTCTTCAATGGCACGATTCTGTGCTGCGGCGCCGATGCCGATATGTTGCCGCGATGGGTCGTGAACTGTAAGAAGGATACGGCCCATCTCTAAATGTTGAAGCCCCAACACTTGACAGTCATTCATATGTAGCAACTCGGGCATGACAGAGTTCTGCTGGTCACTTTCTCGATAATAGAGCGGGTCGAAAGACGAAGGATGAGCAGTGTCCCATTGCTTCTGAAATTCAGTCAAAGCTTTCCATCTATTGGCGCGACTCTCGAAGTTGAGTAAGTCGTCTTGCTTTTCTCTCAAGTCACCAAAGCTAAACCTAACAACATCCGCGCACCAAAAGAGAATATGGTTAGTCCATGCAAAGTCATTGAAATGACCTTCGAGCATGTGGTTCTTCCCTGTCCTCGTGAACAAGCGGAAAGGGCGTTTGTTGAGAATAGTCGACCACATTTCCTGACGTAATGCAACTAGGCAAGCAGAGTAGCCTAGAGAATTGATCAAGGGCTCGTATGTGTCACCCATGTAAGGACTTGGCGGGTCTGCATCAAACGAACCAAAGGAATAGGGGGGTTTAGACTCGACAACTTGCTGCGCAACGTTGGTATATATACCGGCGTCCAAGCCCGTGTGATCGACTAATCGAATCAGCTCACCTGCCTCTTTGCCTAATATCAAGGGGGCCCAACTCACCATCGAGCTGTTCATGATAGCGCAGGATCGTTGCAGCTGCAAGAGCGTCTTCATTGTAGTACGCAGATGGATCGTGGGATGCTTTGACAAACAACGATATGCACGTGTTATGGTAATTGATGACATCTTCCTCCCTCAACTTCAAAGTTTTAAGCATGCTAGCTACCTGGCAATCGGGTTGAGATGTTTCACGGTCAACGCGGATACAGTGGCCTCCAGCAGCCGTGCAGATGGCGTAAAAGAGTAAAGGGCTATTCAGTGCATGCTTCGGTGCGACAAATGTGAAATGTCTGGCTTGGTCAGTCGCATCGAACTAGACAGGTCAGCTTGCCCCGGGAAAACGAGTCAATTGATAGATATTTCAATTCCGCTAATCGTGACAGTGTCATTCACTAGCCTGATCCATCGACGCCTAGGTTGAGACGAAGATACGTACCGTAGGTCCAAGATACTCCACAAAATATCGGACAAGATATGCCTCTTTTCGTGTGAAGCTGAGTTGTTGATCGAGGTCTAAACGTTGCGAAAAATCAGGTACAGTCGCGATAAACAAGTCATTCGTCGGCAACTCTGGCACTGATAAGGAGGCTGATATCGCTATGCTCGAGGGTGTCGAAACGAGGGGCGATATATCTGGAACCAGTGACCCGACAATTCCAGACAGTGGTAGTGGTGACCCAGTAGAATTCATTGACTTCGCGGCCTGCGTTGCGAAAGCCCTGCTATCTCCATTGCGAATCTGCTCTCGTTCGAAACCAACGTTCGGAGCTAAACCTGATGCCTCATTGGGTGAAGTTGTTTCTTCACTGTCCTGATCTGATTCGACATCCACTCCTCTGAGTAATCTTTCGGGTGATTTAGTCAGGATAACGTAGTCCGGCGAGCCTATCTTCGGTCATTGATGTTGGCTATGGCACATTGTGTCTCGAACCTTTGTGAATGGTAGAGACCCAGGTCTGATTAGAGGAAAATTTTCTAGTATGTGAGGCTGTTCTGAATCTGATATTCGTGCTCGCCCTTGAACCACATTCCGACCCAGATTTTTGACAATTATGGCAAGGGCATCGTTTGTCGCCTGCGATGATCAGCCATTTAACAAATGTGATCTGGGTTTCCGTACACTTGATGTGTTTGTCTGGGAGCCAAAAACATATTTAGTAAAAGTATGACTCTTGTGGCATTCTGCTACAACCTTTGCAGCGTTGGCATGTTCTGGTCGACAGGTCTGCCATACTTGTTCATCTAATATTGTTTGACGTAGGTAGCACTGGTTTGCCCTTAACTTTACGTGCTTGGGCCGGGACTGCGGGGCAAGAAATACTAGCTTGCAAAAACTCCACCGCTTTCGAAATCTGTACATTTAAGTTCGGCGCTTTGCTTGCTTGCTTATGTCGCTAAGTGGCACGTTTCCATTGTTAATGTAGTCAAGCTTGATTTGGTCATGTAGACCGTTATTGCTGTCGCAAAACCGCCTTTCGCACACAGCTCACCTTGTGCTATGTCATTGCATGACATAATGACATTGTAAACAGTCCAAAATCAAGACTATCGCTGGCAGCTCGGCGGGTAGCGCAGACCCCACAAACAATACTACGTAGCACTTTGTATAGGATCGGGCTGCTGCACCTACTGAGTTTCTCCTTCTGCGACACTCGATAAGCCATTTCGGTGCAGTCAGAACCAACGACCTTGGTCACGAAAAATAATGCCAAAATACCCAATAAAGCATCCAAGATCCCACCCTCTTGTATCTCACATCGAACATGTACATGCACCAACTTGTAATGATTTATTGAGCCCAATAGGACGAGAGGCGGCCAGAGACTTGCTTGAGATTCTCTTGGTGGTCAACGCCCATGATTGCGCAGAGCTTCAGGTCCAAGTTCTTGAGAACACGGCCTTGTAGCTGCCGTTTCCCTCGCACGTGGGTGATGATCGAAGACATAGCAAGTAGGAGAGTCATTTTGAGTAGGCCCGAGTGTGAATTGTCGTTATTGCCATTTAGTTACACGCCTCTATCATTTAGAGTGCACGTTCGATTTAGAACTAGTATGGTGGGTTATCCGGGTAGTGGACGGACAGAGATGACACTTTGTTTCTTATGATTCCACTGCACAAGCTGACTTTTTACCGACAACCACAATCTGAGCACAACACTTCATTCAAAGGTCAAGGGTCGATGTGTCCAATTTCTGCGCAGTAGGCTAATCACACTGCCCGCCACGACTCATTTTCGCATGTCCGATGTTCAAAGTATGCATCGACCGTCGATTTTCAAAACTCGCAACGCTTTGCTTCCAGGTCTCAGGCTGACGGCACAGCTGTGGCATAGACGGTTTTTTTCGTTGCTTCTTGCGAGGTCTTGTTGCTTCACTGGCTCCATCGTCGCTTCGTAGACGAATGCTGTCCCATTGGGGCGGGTTGAAATGCATTGTCCTAAACTATTGGCGACTTTACACTACCCATGGCTGCTGGGTATTTGTAAAGCAGAATCGGAAATTGGTTAAACAGGCCTCGAGAACAGGACCGACTTCGACCCATAACTTCCCGATGGGGTAGGTGTTTCCTCCGGAGGAAATAACCTAAAGTGAGAAATGGAAAACTCTAATTTCGCTCAGTCACGCGCGGCGCCGGTATTGGGAACCAACTTAGCCCAAAACAGTAACTTTCGAGGAGCTGTTCGTGTAGATGCAACATGGATGCACTAACGCATTCCGGTGCAACCTTGGGTATCTCCTGCAATCAAGTCGCGGTCAGAAGAGCTCAACAACCACGGCAGGTATTCTGAATCTTTTGGATATCTGTCGGACGTGGGAATGCGGCTAGATCCCCTCGAGAAGCACTAAAATCACAGCTTCATGAGTTTATAGTGTATACCAAGTTTCAAATCTTCTGGCGTATATCGACAATGGCCCCAGCCTTAGTCGGACGTGACTCTATTGTTAATAATGGTATCGACTTCACTGATGTCGAGTCCAAAATTGTTATTGATTATGCATGGCTATGGGCTACACTTAAAGCCGCTGTCGTCGACGATTCTAATGTATGGGCGGCGGGGCTAGATAAGTTAGTAACCACTAACAATAAACGCTCAGGACTTGGTTAAGGATACGTACGATTGGCTATAACTACCTATAAACAGAAACGATAATAATATTTACGGACGAGATGAGGCTAAACTATACATACTAAGTTATTGCTGACTTGTTGACGCTAAGAACATTGTCTTAAGAAGAAGGTGGTAGATGTCACGATTGCACCGTGGGTACTGGCATGCCGCGATACAGTCGTGCACGGCGCAGTTACATAGCTGTTCGACCTTGGTTGATCCAGGGTTGACAACTGAACAATATTCACGTGCAATACAATCATTCATTGACCGCGACGTTCTATACCACCTTATTTACACTCCAGGGGATGTCTACGAAGCGGCGAAGATCACTGCAGCTTAGCAGTATCCATTCCGTAGCGGTGTATCTGTTTATTTCGCCGACTGTGGCATAGAAATTAGCAGGGTCAACGGACATTGAAGTACGTACGCCATGCGGGAACTTATTATTTTTCAGCGCTTCGCATTTTTCATTAGCAGGCTTAACCTTAGCGTATTACCCCTGTACATCACACTCTAGACAGCTCTATCATCTTGACTCTATTCACATTGTGAGAATGTCGTAGCGGAGTTATTCATTCCAAATCAACGTCGAACTGAACTTGATTTGGCCACTGTGGCGATGCATGCGCAAATCCCCTCCTTGTATTTCGGGTTGTAATCTCCTGAATCGAGCTTGTCCGGAACCGCGTTTGTTGTGTTGGTGACACTCATGTAGAGATCCATCGTCGATTTTTATACCAAAATGTTCGCCTATATTCCCGTTCCCAAGACAAACATCGCTCTGCCTAGCAGCTGAACTGTTAATCCCTAGAATATGGTCAAGGGGTGTCCTATGTCAGCCCCTTTCAATCCACTGGGTATCTCGTTCCTCCTTGTCGGCGGATCTCGTCCATGATTTCCATCACCCTAATTGTCTCAGATTGAGGAATGACAGTACTCTCCAATCGACCGCCCAAGACGTCCAAAGCAATGTTATCTGCCTGATATTGAAATCCTCGTCCTGGTGCTGGAAACTCGTAGGTTTTACCTTGAACGCGCAGAGTATCGATACCTGATTCCCCACTAAATGGTGGATAAACGGTAAAAGCTTCTGGAGCCGAGGCGCAAGAACCATGAACCTCCACAGAGCCGGCGGTGCCATGGACACGAGCAAGCAAGTCCCACTTGCCATTAGCCATGGTCGTGCACGTGACAGTACCCTGTCTGCCAGTAGATGGGTATTGGAGGATAGCGCTGGTAGTTAGCTCAATGTCCTCCCAGTGAGTTTGTGCAGCCAAGATCTTTGGCTTTAATCGATCAGCTGAAATTTCAGGATCAAGACTCAGCATCACCCAAGTCAATGCGTATATGCCAATATCGAGCAACGAGCCGGCTCCCATCGAGTTTTGACGGTCATAGTTATCCAGCGGCAAGTTCGGGATATCGAGCTTGGACCCAAAATCGGATGTCGCTCGAAAGATCTCGCCAATCGCCTTCTCTTGATGCAAAACACTCTGAAGCTTGAGAGTTAAAGGTCGATGACGCAGCCACATAGCCTCGGCGATGAACACGCCCTTTGACTTAGCCGCGTCAAACACCTCTATTGCGTCTCGAGCATTAAGGGTGAATGGTTTCTCGCAAAGGATGTGCTTACCTGCAGCGATCGCATCCAAACAATTCTTTTTATGGAACGCCACACGCGTTCCAATATACACAATGTCAACGTTAGGGTCTCTGTAGACTTCATCATAGCTTCCGTAAATACTTGGCGCCTCGTCTGGACAGTATTGCTGAACAAATAACCTTCCTCTGTCCACATCCGATGTTCCAATGGCCTGCACTATATGAATGCATTTTGCATCGGGACGAGATAGAACTAGGTCAGTTACATACCAAGAAGCGACCTTGCCCGTTGCTGTTACAAGTCAGTATATAGGTCTCGCAGTATTACATGCGGGGCTCTTGCTCAATATCCCCCAACGTATAGACGGAAGTTGCGACATAACTCCCCGAGAATCAACAATAGAACGAGCATTCGTACATTGTTGCTCTGATAAGGGGGGTATGAAAGCCTACCTTTAAGCACAAATCTATCCTGAATGTCAGCTTTCCAGACAGGATACGTTGGCAAACGATAACTTACGGGTGGCGGCGACATTTGCCGAAGAGAGGTCAAAGCTGCTTCCGGCACCTGAAGAGAAAACTGCCAATCTTGGATTGGCCCAAAAAAAGATGAACTTTTGATTGGTGGACTACCGTGCGGAGGTGCCGCAATGAGCCGATGGGTTGCGATGGGTAGATTCTCTGTTTCAACATTCAAATCGCTCTCCCGTTGTTCATAAGAGGACCACATACATGTACTCCTCTTGGCGCGGCCAAAATTTGGGCGATAATGTGACTGATGCTTCTGCTGTACCTAATTCTTCTCTGGTTGTTTCTTCTCGTCAATCGTCATGGGGTCTATTCGGCAACGCAAACCGCTCAATGTTGGCATTGTTGGTCTCGGTCGCATGGGCAATCGTCACGCCTCCAACTTTCTACGACTCGTTCCTCGCGCTCGACTTCTGTGCGTCTGCACGCCAGCGCCACATGAGTTAGAGTGGGCAGAAGAAGTTCTTGCTCCGCATGGAGTCAAGATATATGCCTCATTTGAGGAGATGATTGCTGTAACAGAGCTAGAAGCCGTTGTCATTGCCTCATGTACTGTTTTGCATGTGCCTCAGACACTGGCAGCACTGAACCGTGGCCTTCATGTACTTTGCGAGAAGCCGATATCCACATCAGTGGCGGAGGTTAGTGAAGCTTGGCTCATCCGATAGGGTGGTACTGAACGGTCCTTTTATAGCTTACGGAAATAGTCGAATTACTTGAACGTCAATCGGACTCAGCATCTCTGATGGTAGCGTTCATGCGTCGGTTTGACGAGAGCTATCGAGAAGCCAACGAGAAAATCCGAGCTGGAGCAATCGGTAAGCCGATTGTCTTTCGATCAAATCAATGTCAATTCCTGGATATGGACCCTGTGTATTACCAGTATCTACGGACGTGCGGTGGAAGCTTTGTTGATGCTGTGATCCACGATATCGATCTCTCTCTCATGTTTCTTGGGGAAGATTCGGTGCCGAAATCTTGCTCAGCTCATGGCATCAACGCTGTGTTCGAAGATCTCGCGCAGAATGGGGACGCTGACAATGCTGTTGGGGTCTGCGAGTACTGGGATGGCAAAATTGCCCACTTTTATCTCTCGAGAACCTCAGGCGCAACTGGCTACGATAACCAGAGCGAGATTTGGGGTCTAGCTGGCAAGATTGGCATTAATATGACTCCACGCAGAGACCGAGTGGACTTGTGTGATGCACATGGAATTCACAGCGATGCCATATCGACATGGTATGATCGGTATGCTCCAGCATTTGTCAGCGAGGCTATCGCATGGGTAGACGCTATCTTGGATGGACAGCCCATGCCAATCCCGCTGGCATCATCTTTGAAAGCGCTGGTGATCGCCGATGCGTTACAGGAGAGTTTGAAAACGGGCGAAAGGGTGAAATTTGACCGCAAGGGACAACGAATAACTTCATGAAGCTCGAGGATATCACATCGGGGAGGCCAGAGGAGCAAAAGCTGGTTCTGATCTTCGTACGTTAACTTTTCTCGTAGGTTACATCCATAGACCTGCAGACATAGAGTTCCAATTGTGTCACACGAAGCTATCTTGGACCTGTTTCTACTGGCTTGTAGTGTTAAAATCGGCATTTGCTTCACACTTTAAGCCACGTTTGACAAAGAACTATGCTGTATCATATACTTATTGTTTGCTGCTTTTAAGACTGGTGCGACACTGATGACTCACTTAAAACCCCTCCTCGCTTGTATACTGATTGCTGCAAGACCACGGCGCCGAGATTCCTTTTCTAGCCTTTGTTAGTGACAATCAACCTCCATATCCATCCCCAATCAGGAATGATTACGTTTTGGATCGATTCTTGACGTTACTTTCAAGCCATATAATACAAATTGCACGAATCTAGAAGTTGACCCATAATCAAGCAACAATCTGTAACTTTGGTTTGGAACAATTCTTCAAAGTGTTGGGCATGGATCGAAGATGTATCCGTTCTAGTATTGCACGCGCTGCAACGAACATGGCGCATGAAGACACTGTAAGATATATTCGATTGTTAAGTGTACGGTGACTACCAAAATTACCGGTTGTCCTTATCGTAGATTTGTAACTTTCATCGACCAATCTTGCGAAACTAGTCCAGAAAAAGATGCCCACTTCCTTTGTCATAGTGAACAAATAATTCTCCCATAGACTCTTAAGCGGCCACGGTCCTTGAGCTAATCGACACCCGATGTTCCTGCCAATGGTGCTCAGCAATCTGTACGCGCAGTCGTTCTTCCTCCTGATCAAGCTTCGATCCGAACACGGCGGTAACCTGCTCGAGGCTCTTGCCCGCCGTTTCGGGCACGAGAAAGTATGAAAAGATCGCGGCCGAGAGACAGAAGCAGCCAAAGAACAGGTACGTTCCCCATCGGAGAGATATCAACATCTGAGGAACGACTACGCCTATGACAAAATTGGCGAGCCAGTTCATGGCTGCAGCGGCGCCTACGCCTTTGGCCCGCTTGTGATTGGGGAATATTTCTGCGGGCAAAGCCCAAGCTAGAGGACCATATGTAGGAGCGTAGACGAGGACATAGAGGTCTTAAAGATAGATCAGATCGTGCTTAGAAACAGGAATTCTTACGGTATAGAACTTACAGATCAGAGCAACTCCGAGCCAACCCATGGCTGGATGTTCGGCCCAGTTGTCCTCATATTTGGATACCACGCCACTCATGATGAAATGAGGAATACACATAGCGATGCCGCCCCATATGGCGATTGTGCGACGACCCATATTGTCGAGGTATAGGAACGTGGGAATTCCACCGACGAACTGGCAGACGTTGATCAGGCCACTAAGAATCAGGCTCATCTCATAGGTCTGGCCAAGAGCTAGGATGAAGGTTGGCGCATAGTAGACGAAAGCACTGATACCTATAATCATCGTCAGAATTATTCAAGACATAAGTTGTAGAGAATTCTCCACTCACCTGAGAATTCCTGGAAGAAGTTGATTCCCAAAGCCACGAGCGTTCGACGGAAATACTTGGGTTTGAATAAGTCTGCCCATTCTTTGATCTCCAGCACGATGGCGTTGTTGTTAGGTCCATGTTCTCGAACACGCATCTCCTCTTGAAATTTCACCTCAGCCAAAATACCCCTCCACTCCATCAGCATTCTTTCGTCAGTCTCGGGAAGCCGGCGAAGTTTCATGAGTGACTGGAGACTTTCTTCGTCTCTGTGACGCATGGCAAGCCATCGTGGCGAGTAAGGAAAGAATTGAATTCCAATACCAACAATAAGTGCAGGGATCATTTGTATCACGAAAGGAGCTCTGAACGCCCAATCGCTTTGAATCGTGCGGGTTCCATAGGTAATCCAGTAGGCTGTAATAGCTCCGACGACGATGGACATAAATTCCAAGACTAATAAGGAACCTCGCACGTTAGGCGGTGCAACTTCGGAAATATACAAAGGAGCGCCCATTGCCATGCTGCCAACACCTATGCCACCAATAGTCCTGCCTGCAACTAGTTCTCCATAATTTTGAGCGGCCGCCTGGATGATGGCACCGACACAAAAGAAAACTGTGGCAAGCGCCAACGCTCTTTTCCTGGAGTAGCGGTCGGCAACGGCGGGAAGCATTAGACAGCCCAAGAAGGCTCCGAACTCAAGCATGCCGGTCATCAAACCCGTGTTGAAGCCGTAGTGGGCATGACCTGGTGCTACCTCCGGGTACTGCTTGTGGAACTGAGGCATAACGAGAATAAGGGAGATGACGCCCTGATCTAAATGAATCAGTTAGGCTGGAGTTCTACACCGCGTCAAGACAAATTTCAAGACTTACCATAGCCAAAAGAGAAGCCACCAGATGCCGCGAGCATACAAGCTCCGAAAACGTATGGGGAGCGTATCAAAGCAGTGATGCCTTTGCGTTCGTAATCAAGATCTTCATCCAAATGACTGCAATCTCGAGGTGCATTCTCATGGTGGCCTTGGACTGTGTTTGTGCCTCCCTTTTCGATTGATAAAGAGTGCTCCATGGCACTTGAGCTTGAGAATTTGCAGTATGTGAATTTTGAATGGAAAGGCAGGAGTCGATGGCTGTGAAAACCAACGAGGGCTTAAAGGATTGAGAGATTTAAGTATTGATTTTTCACGATGATTAGGACATCCTCAACATGAACATCAAGACGAAATGAATAGAGTTCGGTAGTGCACATACTCCCCACGGGGCGAGTATGGGCTAACTCGCGAGTCACATAGCAGTTGGAATTCAGAATGTTCTACCTATCCAGGACATCGGTGTCTGCATTCCTAAACTGCCCGCAAAGGAGCGGCTGAAGCCTTCTCGTCCCGTCCAGGGGTTGTACCCGCAAAGCTTGGGATCCATATCGACTACAGTGAGTCTCAATCGGGAAAATTTTTCGGGACCCTTCTTTCTACTGCCAAGCTTCAAGCTTGTCAAACTTCCCCAACGTGGACCTTTTTCGACATTATTTTTCCGTGTTGGATCCATTCTTGCATTTATGTTTTTGGAGCATATGCTGACGCATTTCGGGTCAATGAGATTTGACTGGTAAGACTTGATATTGCTGCGTAGTTGTCTCATATTCTCTCAATAGCTGCTCAGTGGGGAAAGTCCAATCCGCGGCTTTACGTTACGTGGTCTGATATGCCATGAATCTGGTCAGGGGGACGTCCAACAATTGTGCCAGTCATGTGCATCAACTCGCTCGCAGCCCTTGTTAAATGAAAAGTCACTAAATTGCTCGTAAGAAATGGGGTTAAACAATCAACAATATGAACCATAACTGAATGACTGTATTCGACGAATGGCAATAGATATTTCATCATTGAGATAACTCGATACACTTTGTGAAGATGTTGATGCACACTTCGCTGCTATTCGGCGCAGGTTGCCTCTTTCTTTACTGTATTGTATGGCCTGTATCGTACTACATCTGGGACCCCAAAGGCCTACGCAAATATGAGAACATATCTATCTTTGCAGCTCTCAGTGACCTCCACCACTGTCTCTGAGCGCGCGAGGCTTTCGTTCGAGAGATCTCTACAAAGCCCATTCCAAACGGAGAGCCGACATCCTTCGCATTGGACCCAATACCCTTTCGTTCGGCAATATTAATGCCATCAAGGACATCTACGGGCACAGCACGAAATGCTCTAAAGATCTCAAGGAGATGACCCTAGGTGGTTCCCATACGCATCTCTTCGATGTCATCGACAGAAACGAGCACGCTCGGAAGCGAAACTTTCGCGGTCTTGTCTGCTGCATTCGCAATTAAAACTTTCGAGAATTGGGAGTTTAAGGTTGCCTCAGTGGTCAAACGATTATTTAACGTTGCTGACACTTTTTGCACCGAGCCGCTCTCGAAGGGTCAATTACCGAAACACAAAGATCTCAAGTTTGACTGGAATAAATATGTTAACCTCTTCACCATCGAAGCCATCAACAACCTCACGCTGTCATCGACTCTTGGCACGATCGAGAATGGATCTGACCAAGTTGTTGCTGAACGCATGGACAGAAGCACTTACCTGGCTCGCTACCGACATGCTAAGGATTAGACTGCCAGGGCCCAAGCTACCTTTATTTGGACCTATGAACACTACCATATGGTCAAATGGCTCTCTCGCACATTGGCGCCGTGTGTGGAGACTCGAGAGACGCTCAGCCATGGTTAGATATCGTCTACCATTAAGCCTCTGAGCGGCTACGTAAGTACTAGTCCGAATAACAAGAGTGGAGAGCCAAACAACCTAGAGCGGGGTGAGATCGTCGCCGAGATAGGTGCAATTATTAACGCGGGAGCGGATACCACCGGCCTCGCTCTAACACATGTTCTCAAACTCCTTATTGAGCGCCCTGAACATCTAGCTATGCTCCGAGACGAGCTCGATGCAACCTAAACGAAGAGGAGGTGGTCGCAAGTTACGATAAGATATGATACCTGCCCTTCCTTCGAGCAGTCATCGATGAAGGTCTACGACTTAGCCCTCCAACCTCTGCGGCTCTACCCCGACGTACGCCGCCCGAAGGCGCATCGATTCTCGGCCAATGGATACCCGGTAACACCACCGTATGTATGACGATATATGGTACGCACCGGGACGAGACTATCTTTCCGCAGCCCGAGAAATTTCTTCCTCAGAGGTGGCTCGACCCTACAGAGCGTCGGCACATGGAACCATACTTCATTCCGTTTTCTGCTGGATCACGTGGATGCATAGGCCGCAACATTTCATATCTTGAGCAACTCGTGGTTTTGGCTTCTTTGGTGCATCGATATGATTTTGCATTACCTGGCCAAGATTGGGAACTACATAGGCACGAAGCGTTTAACCTTCTTCACGGTGAGATGCTGATAAAGATTTGGAGGAGAAACGTGGATGTAGCAGATCCAACGGTTCCTGACTCAAAAGAAGCTTGATGGGGTAAAGAACAGAAGATCTAATGTGTCACAGCTTTACAACGATCGGTCTAGAGTTCCTCCAGCTTTGTACGGAGGAAGTATTATGATTGGTGAATGTTGAAACCTCAGACAGTGTTCACTGGGCAGTCTATTTGAGGGGCCATACTCCCTGCTTGCGTTCACATGTATCTCATATCACACCAGAAAATGGGCATCAACAGCGAGAAACAGTGGCAGCGTATTTTCTTCGCTTTGAGTTGTCGTGTATGTGACCTGCTGATCCCGTGGGCAGAAGCAGCCAATACGTGCACATCCAATCAGATACGGTACCTGCCGCCATCCATCACATATGATGGATTGTTACTTTCTATCTTATCGCTTTACCTTCGATACCGCGTTTCCGTTTGTGGTCGAGCGTGCGGTGGACATATCCGTTGACCGTTCTTCACAGGACGTTGACCTCGTTTGTTCAAGTTATGTCTAGCGTCCTACCTTTTGGCGACTTCACAACATACTTCGTTCCAAGGACTATCAAGGGCACTACCGGCTACCTAACATTAGCACAATGGCGCAACAGGTTCAAGGCAAGAATGCCATAATTACTGGAGCAGGAAGCGGTCTCAATCTTGCTCTTGCAAGTCTACTTCTGGCCAAAGGGTGCAACGTACTTTTAGCCGACCTCGCTCTACGTCCTGAGGCCAAAAAGGTTGTCGACGCGCACACATATGCTGCAGTTGACCGGGGAAAGGCACTGTTCAAGCAAACCGACGTGGCCAGCTGGAAGCAACTGGAGGAGATGTTCAGTACAGCCGAGACACATTTTGGGGAAGTACATATTGTGGTTGCTGGTGCTGGCATTTTCGAACCAGTAAGTCGAGGTCTACTATTCAATCAGCGGTACTGACATGTCATTCATGGCATTTAGCAGCTTTTGGGTGCCTCCAGGGACAGGCAGGAGCTGCGACCAGACGTACGGCGACCGTTATCTTCAGGTTGACGTCAATCTAGTGCACCCCATCCGGACGACGCAAATAGCAATTTCAAGGGCGCTCAATAGGGGTAAATCTGGACGCACGACAGTGCTCATCGTTTCAAGCACCAATGGCCAACAAGCATCTTTCTCAACACCCGTCTACTCCGCCACCAAGCACGCTATCAACGGCTTTGTCAGGTCGTTGGCAAAGCTTGAATCCGGCTACGGTATCCGAGTCGCCGCTGTTGCACCCGGAATCATGCGAACACCTATGTATCTCGAAAACCCAGACAAATTGGCCTCAATAGACATGTCTAAGGATTCCTGGTTGGAACCGAAGCAAGTAGCACAGGTCATGGTTGATATGATCGAGAGAGACGCGATCGGCACGTCAGTTGGCCAATTCGATTCCAAAAGTCCGACCGTGCCTGTCACGGGTGGATCGATCGTTGAGGTCGCTGGAGATACCATTCGTCTGGTAGCACCGTATAATGATCCTGGCCCCTATGGGCCTGGTGCGCTGGCTTCGAATATCACGAAGCTTGAGGGTGAGGTTAAGAGTACTCTGGTGAAGGGATGGGGTCTTTCAAAGCTGTAGCTGAAAGATCTCAGTAGTAATGCTCTGATTGTTGTCTGGGAGCGCAAGGTGTCGTAGATTCCGCGAGGCGTGGAACACCAGAGCGCTGGAAATCCTTCAACAAGGAGACTAGTAGAGATCTACGCTACTCACGATTCGGGAACTACCTAGGTGCGTGCCTTTTTAGAGCTGTAGCAACGAGGGCGTCAAGCTAACACTTTCTACAAGTCATCTTGTCTGTCGGACTTTCGATGAGTTCAAGATCACCAGCTGAATCGTCTCGTGAAGGCGCGTACTCACATCCAATATCACCATTCTGAACGAGAATCCCTTCACCATGGAGAGGAAATCGAGATTCTAGGTGATTCCATTTACGGATGACCGAGGACATGAAGTCAGCTGTTCTTTGCTTTTCAGATCTTGCCTAATCAATCAAGAATGTTTATCCCTTGTGGGAGCTCTGACACTGACCTAAGGAGCCATTGAATTCAAGAAACTATTCGTTGCCCGCTTTACATTGAAGTGCTTTTCCTACTAGTACGCCCGTCACTCTAGTTCCGCTTCTAGCCTGCCGTAAGAATAGAACTGCAGCTTGAAAGCAGCCACGCTGTTATGGTCCTAAAGGGCTCGTCGACGAGCCGTTATATTGTCAGCGTTCACAGTCCAAAACATTTGACTTCTCCTGGGAAGAAAAACGGAGCACAAGAAAGTGACCCGAGTTAAGAACATTGTTGAGCGTCTTTGTTTCCCTCGTGAGCCAAGGCCTGGATGTAGTCTTGGAAATGGGTAAATACAGCTATGAGTTTCATGATTGATGTCTAGAGAAGGCATAGTAATACCTCCAGGGCAGGCTGCGCCCATCAGCCTTGTTGAACGATTGGATCGCTAAAAGTCGGGTACAAGTATTACCACCGTGGGCGTTCAATAATAGGGTTGAATACAGGCGGGCCTCCAGTAAACGCAGTCGGCGGATTTCACCGCTTTAGCACTAATCTATGCTACTTACAGGGCGTCCACACTGTTGTCCTGAAAGCTCGGTGCTCCGTACCACCAAGTATTACCTGCACTTCTACGGGTACAATTCTCAGCAGAGACGCTGCATCGCGCTTCGACGAGCCTCTTTACTGTAGCGTACGAAGCATCGAGTGGTCTTCTAATGGCTTAATGACTTTTTCACAACCGAGGCGTCCTTCCGTGCCCGTGACGTACTTCTCCGAAGAGGTGGTTAGCGCCCGTGGCCGCGCTTACAGTGCCATCGAGGAGTCCATCCGTAGCCACCAAGAACATGACACACTACTGGACAATTGTTGCTCCTCTCCTCCGATTCGAGTCTGCTGTGGAAGGTTTGAAACGGGTGTAGGATCTATTAAGCATCTCGTAGTCTCCTTTACAATGCGGTATCAATAAGTACATTCTACGGGCTGGCGTAGATCTGTAAAGAATGACCATACTTATACTCTGGTGGGTCCCCAGACTACAAGAGGACGACGATGGACACAAAGGGTAGGAAATTGGTGTTTGGAAGAACAAAGTCGACTTACCAGAACATTGTGAACACATTACTTACCGGGCACACAATGCACACCTAATCTCAGACTAAACGTCTTATCCCCCAAGTACGGAGAGAGCCTCTACATGATCTAGTGCTCGGATCCTGTGAGAAGGTTAGTGGCTAGGAGCTTCGATAGCCTTGCATTCGGCCTTTTTCGTCTTCTTCTCATCAGCGTCGGTGATCTTCTTCGCATCTTCCTTGCACTTTTGATATTCCTTCCAGGCATCTTCCCGCTCATGGTCTATCCACGGCCACTCCCATTCAAAGTCGAGGTCGTTGATGGGACACTTCGCTTCGACACCAGGGTACAGCTTGCCATCAGCAGTAGGGCCTTCATCGCTGTACGCGACGATGCAGGCGTCGCCTTTGGAACCACAATGACTGTGTCTGCAACGAGCCGGGAGAGTACCTGGTCCGTTGAAAGAACAGTGTCCATTCTTATCGCAAGTGCCAGTCATACCTTTGGGACGCTTGTACTCTGTGACGGTGCGACGTTCAAGTTTAGCGCTTCCACCAGCCAAGGTCCCTGCAACGTCTGCTGTAGGGAAGGCGGAGGCGAGAGCAAGGAGGGACACAAAAATCGTGGCTGTTTTTGCAGGTCTCATCTTGAACTTGGTTAGTTGTGACTTATGATCCCTGGTCGCTATACGGGTTGTGTTAGTGGGTAACTGTAGTTTTCGTTTTACCTTTCTTCCCCGATGGATGATGAGAAAAGCTGTAATAGTCGCTGGGTTGCCCTTTTATATCCCTGGACTAGTATCGTGTTCTCGCTGTTTCTAAACAAAGAATCCGACACTAGACGAGACGTGACTTGTCACCCGGGTCGAAGACAAAAGAGGACACCAGGCTTTGTCCTCCTGACAGCATCATTCGTCGACCGTCGACCGTCAATCTCTCCTGATGGTTGTTCCCGGAGGGTGATGACACGTTACTCCACAACAAAGCCCATTCTTACTGCATACAATGGTGTCCATGACAGGACACTGTAGCTCGGAGAGTAAGTGAGATCGATCGGACGCCGTTTCGATCAAGAGAGGGAGGCATGGCACGTTCGTGGGTCGTGGTCTGTTCACCACGTAACACATATGCCTGTGCAAGTGATCACATCGCAGGCTGAGTGTAAACAGCGCGACTGAAAAGCGATTTTGTCATGGTTCTTTTCGACAAATATCTTTCAACATTCAAACCCGATGGGTAAAGAAGACAATAACCCTTTGTCGAAAGGAACATGTAAATTAGCTAGCAGATGGGGTATTTTGGCACGATAGCACTCTCGTGAAAGGACATGAAGAGTACCTCGGGGTTTCCAGTAGCCCCACGGCCGTGGAAGGTCTTTGTGAGCTCGTCGGGTTGCTGGAGTATATTCAAAGTAATTTCTTGGGATCTCCAGCCCGCACAAGGGGTATCACAGGCGCCCGTGGTGTGCTGAGAGCTTAGGGCGCCACATCAGATGAACTCACGCCCCGAGCTAGAACATACGTTCGAAAGGGGTTGGCCGATACTGCATCAAGCCAGAGCTCCAAGCTAGATAGGCTGATCGATGTAATCTGTCGACGAACTGATTCTATTGTCTTCCGACATTGACTCCATCGAGACTCGATATTTACCGGTAGAAGCCTTTGACGATTCGTGGATGGAAGATACCAGCTCGAGCAAACAGGATTGCGATTGCATCGAAGTCCAGACTCTGAACATCAAGGGGGCCGCAGTTAGTCCGAGTCGCAAGATAGCCCTTGCCATGAATCTGCTCGAACACAGCCGCAGTCAGGTACCTGTGCCAGAGTCCTAGGGCATCAACCTGTCTCGGGAGGAAGTTGTCTCGGACATCTAAAAGCTCACCTGAGACCTGGCACGAGCGTGCTGATATCGAGAACAGCTGAACAGAATATCCACGGAATGTGTCTAGCGTATTTGCAATGGCGTAATAGGAAAGTACAAGAGATCGATGGCGCATAAAGACCCTGGGTGTTCAAATTTCATCCGAGGCCGCGGGGCAAAAGATACGGCCACCAAAGGACGTTGCTTTGTGCGCAGCAAGCAACAAGCCTTTTTTCGGGCTTTGAGATAGCGTAGGCGCCTTGCCGTTTACGGGGCGTATAGCCCGAATTAGGTCAATCTTGCGAACCGCAGCGGCGGATTCTGTTCATTGTTTGTTTCCGAGGACATTGCTGCGTATTTGGTAGGTTTTCTTTGCGGCGCCGATCCTGGGGTCTTCGCATGCGGAAGCGAAAGAGCAACCCATTCGATCCCGGGTATTTCGCATCGTATAGCAAAATGCGCATTGATTTCGATAGGTTGGTTCAACCGTCAGGCAAACGAGATATATCTAAAATTACAAGCCCGCTAAGAGAACCCGACATACGGTCAAGCACCTCAAAAAACAACCCTTTCTGCTCCTAGTGCTGATCACAGTGAATATTGCGTCAACTAGCATGGCCGCTTGCTTGTTCCATAGCTGAACGGCATTTTGTCCAGATTCGCATGCCACACTGCATAGAAGAATCGCGTGCAATCCCTGTACGTATCTCAATTAGCTTCCGAATCTGCACAGCCCAGTTACACGATGCTGTATGATGCTGTGTGTATGGCTACATTGTTTCAGAGCTCTTCAGATATATTGACACGACTTTCCTCGTGAATGTAGAAACACAATTTGACACTTCTCACACATCTGCTACGGTCATAATAGCCAAGGAGTCCAGACAAAGATCGATACGAATACATCCACCTTGGCATACATCATACCAACCTTTGTTCTGCACCGCCACGCGGTCGCGCCGTTACTGGAAAAGTACACATTGAACCCAAACACCATATAAATCATTATCCCTTCTCTGGCCGTCTTTCACCATGAGGAATTCAATCGAGAGACAAGTTTCAAGCGCTAGTGCCACAAGCTCTACAAGTACAGCAAGCACAATCAGCAACGCATCGAGAATTCCAGCCGCGTCATCAGAACCCATCAAAAGGAAGACGAGCTCAAGACTCGACGACGCAAAGTACCAGTATCAGTACATCAAGGTTTCTGTGCACTCAGGTGCATTTTCGAGACTGGGGAGTCTCCAGGCCCGACTGCTTGGATACAAGTGAACACACACCTGACACTTGCTTCGCAAAGTCTCCAGACGACGAGTACCGAATAACGAGCCACGTACATTCGAGGATGTGCTTCGGATCTCCACGACGAGCGTACAGTGGTGGCGGCTATGGCTATGGTGCTAGGCCGGCACGACCCATAATCGTGAAGCAGAGCTGTCCGCCTCCGCCACGAGTGGTGGTGGTGGGTGGTGTTCCGCCGATGATGGGAGGCAGACAAGGCCGATATGGAGGGTACGGTGGTGGATATGGTAGACGACCCGGGGGTCGGCGCTGCTAAGAGCTCGAATGCGACAATCAAAATCCCTATGAACGACACTGATGACAGGTCCGAACCACTTGGCTTATTAATTGTACAATAGAGGTAGAAAAGCAATGCATGCTTTTTGATGTCGTGGGATACCCGGGAAGGATAATGTAGACTAATGACCGGACCAATGTGAAATACTTCAACCAGATTCCACTACCGTTCAACTTTTTGGGGCCTCGTACTGTAATCCATTGTTGTAGTGCACCACAGCTATGGCTTGAGGCCCGAGCCAAAGGCAGTCAGGTATTGCTACCATTCCACGACCTCTGTGACGAAGAGTAAGGTCGAGGGTATGACGACTGGCTAATCGAGTGGGCGCATCGGAGAAGGGCATCCAAAGAGAAGCCGGTTGGGACCAAACGAAGGCGAAGGTCATGCTCGGCGAAGCGCTAGCACACAATCAACGTGCTCCGTCACCGCAATGGCCAAATTGAGCGCTTGCTTGAACAGCTCTGCGACTGCAGTGTGGGTCTTTGAAGCTATAACGAATGTAAATGATGCGATCGCCAGAACTACAGATTTTCCGATGCAGTCACAAAATCCGAATTCTCCCTGGCATACAGCTCGGGCCTTTGCACCGTGTTGTCTGACTGGGTTGTGCCTGGCTCCAGGTCAAGCTGTGCATCCCGTTGATTGTCTCTCGTCTCAACAGTTGGTGGCTCAGCAGGCACAGTCTCTGATGCTGCGGATGGACCATCTGCAGGCGCTTCATTCCTAGCTGCTGATGAGTTGCCTTCCTGTGGGGAGTCAATTACACCCTCTGCTTGCACGACGGCTGTCGTACTTGAATTCCGCAATAATGGTTGTTGGAAGCTTGACACTTCGTCCACACCCATGGTGGAAGGTGGCATCGATGAGTGCACACTTTGCCCATCGGACAGCTGTAACTGGTTGCTTCGAAGTCGCTCCAGGCTTCGTGTACTACGTGGTGTGTCGTACCCACCGAGGTTATCTCGAATTCCGTCTGTTTTGGGACTGAGCTGCCCGTTCTGGAACCTTGGAGTCGGTGAGTCGGACTTATCCTGCGACGGCACACCCGGTGCTGAGAAAACCGCTCTGGTACTGGCGTTGTCGGGTGAAGTGTGACTGGCTTGAGTATACGTGCTCCCTGCATCTGATGTTTCATGTGATCCGTCTTTCAGATGTGAAGAATGTTTCCATTGTGGCATGAATAATGGGAGCGGCTGTCGCTCATTGCCAGTATTTTCTGGTGCTGAAGTTGGGTCTGGAGGGTCAACAACGAGTCTTGGGTTTCCTGAACTGGCCGTCTCTGGACGCGCGTCATTCGTGCTCAGGGTAACTGAAGGCGTGTCACTTTCAATTTGCCCTTCATCTTGTACAGTAATTGTTTTCCGCCTTCCCAATGATCTCGAGTCGCTCCCAGATCGACGTTGGTATTCATGACGCGAGAGCGTACGACCTAGGGCATCCTCCGGCGCCTCATCACCTTTGCTTTCCTCTCTTTGCTCTCTTTCCTGTGCCTCTTTCTCGTATTTTTCGTCCTGCTGAACGGTTCGCTCATCGTGCTTCCAGCCCCAGGAACTCCACATTCCCAGGCCCCGGCTCTTTTTCGGCTTGTGATTCTTATTATATGCTTCTGCATCTTGTTGCCTCCCAGCTAATGCAGAAGGTGGCGGATTCTCATGTTCGATCCCCACGTTCTCTCCGGCTCTTGCAGCATCCACCCTCTGTTTGTAAATCTTCTTTCGAGCGGAAGCGTATCTACGGTCCCACTCTTGTTTGGCTGCCAGCCAGTTCCTAACAGGCCCTTCTTTTACAACACACAATAGGTCCGCAGGCATCTGCATGGCTGGCAACTCATCTGCCCGAGGAAGGGGGTAGACATTCCCATGCCGGTCGACCTGTTGACGGATCATGCTGTTCTTAAATGGAGGCAGTGGGTCACCGGCCCTCCCAATATGTGCATGTAGCCTGTTTGGTGTGGTCTTGCCATTCACTAACCGCTTCTCTGCTTTGTTGCCAGTTTCGTCATCACTCGATTCATCGGAGCTGGGGTCATCGTCCGCGATCTCAATAGCACGTTTCTGAGCACGTGAAAGTGCCCAGGCTCCGAATTGAGCTATCGATCTATACATAAATTTGGCCGGTCTGGTGAAGGATAAGGTTGGCGCAACGTGACACAAATCTTCCCAGACTTGAAGGTGGATTGGAGTGGGTTTGTATTTGTCCAATATCTCATCGTGTGGATCGTATAAGCTGCGCCAGCGCTCAGGAAGTCTATATGCTCGTGGGGCTGCTGCTTTGTGAGCTACGTAGATCTGTTCGTCTCTCAGCAGTTCACCACCACCGACCATTATGAAGAGGGGTGGAAGCCCTCCCAGAGACGGTTGTAGAACAGGAGAGACGAGCGGATGAGTGACAAGCTGATTCGTTGTGTAGAGTTGTAATTGATCCTTCAGCTGTACGTCTTTGCCGTCTATTTGCAACGATAATAGTTGCTGTGGTTTCTCAGCACGAGATCCAGCATCTGAAGCACTGACTTGTTGAGGGGTGCTCGGATTCTGGCTTTGTGTAGAGGTGCTGCTGGCTGATTTTCTGATATTGTTCAGCTCTTTTAACTCATCCTCATTTGGTGGTGGCCAGGATCGGCTAGGCTTTTGCATGAACCCATAAGCAGGAATGTAGTCCAGCCCATCCTGTCTGGACATGCTTGGAAACGAGTTTGTCACGTCAACCCAAGGGGATATCATGATGGCCCCAGCCGGGAGTGGGACGCATTGGTCTCTCAAGAGACACAACAGACTCAGAACCATACCACCACCAGCCGAATCTCCAGCTAGTAGTATCTCACTTGGCTCATGCAAGCTTAGGAGGTACACGTAAGCAGCTAAACAGTCCAGCAAACCACAGGGAAAGGGAAATTGAGGAGCAAGCCGGTACCTTGGTGCAAAGACCCGACCTTTCAGCTTCCTTGCGTGCCTCTGTAGCTGATACCGGTGCTCGTCGACACTGCCAAAGAAATAACCACCACCATGCATGTATAGTATAACACGTCGACACTTCTTGTTCTGCCGTTGACGGTCGTTGAAATCTCTGCGCATCTCGATCCATTCTCCCTTGAGCTCTGAGCCTTTCCCACGCCATAGCCACCACTGATTGCCTCCTATTGCCTTGATGCCGGTTTCCCCAAGTTGCGCTCGGAGAAGCTCGGCCGCTCGTGATATTGAACCGGATGGAATAGGCACATTCTCAGTACGGATCCAGGTCGGATGGGGGACCCATTCGCTCGTGAAGGCTTGGACGTCTTCTACTGTGTGGTGCGAGGCATAGGCAAGGAACTGGCGGATCAGATGCAGACCCTCATCGTATGAGATATGGGCAGTCGGTTTGTTGGCCCGAGGCTTACGGTCAGTGTACTGACGCGGTCAACAACCTTGCCGTCACACAGCAGATTTGGCCTCTACGTACGTGAGAAAATGCTGTTTTCAGCACTGTTGGGGTGACAGCAGCTGCAATACCAACGGTGGTCAGAGGCATCGTGGTCTGACAGCGGAAGCATGTGAAGCTCGAGGACCGTCTAGAGGAGGCTCCTTGTTATTCATTTGTTGATATACTTCTCTCTAAGCCGTCGAATACTAAGGTATTTAGCACCGTTGCATGATCTTCTATGGTCAGCTTGGGTCTGGTAACGGTAATTCCCCAGCCAGTTATAGTTGTCCTCGAGCACTAGTGGTAGAAAGGTCGAGTGTCAGGAATGCTAAGAAATCTCCCCAGACGCTGTTTGCGGCATTCTTCGGATCTTACGTCAGAGTCGACCTGGAGATAAAGTGCCTAGGCCACCTGGGCACCTAGGCAGAGTACGGAGCAATACACTTTACCGTAATTACAAAGTTTAGGGTTGAGAGGGTTAGCGGTTTCTTGGCGGGCTTACGTAAAGCCTGGTCCGGGGGTCTCGGACTGATGAACACTTCGCTTTGTGCAGTTGCGTGTGGACTGTCGAAACGAAAATCTATTAGTACCTATCTATTCGTATCTACCTCTACAGCTCTATCTTACTCGAGTCGAACATCTCATCAAAAGCACATTGCTCCTCCGTCCACAATCAGATCAGCGCCCGAAATGTACCTTCCTGCTCGTCTACTGCTCAGTAGAACAACAGGCCCAGTGATCTCCTCAGCGTCTCCCATCCTTCCCATCGGGCACCGGCTCGCCCAAATATCTCGAACTTCCTTCAGACTGTCACCGTCGTTGAGCACCGTGTCCATATAACCCGGACTGACGCAGTTGACTCTGATGCCGTGGACCGCCCACTCTGCTGCTAGGTTTCTCGTAAGGTGAGTCACTCCGATTTTGCTGACATTGTAAGCAGCTTGAGGCTGCGGGTAGTTGACGTGATGTGCCGAAATTGAACCGGTGAACAAGATGCTACCGCCTCGCTTGCTGGCGATCATGTGCTTCGCTGCTGCTTGAGCACAAATGAAAGATCCCGTCAAGTTCACATCAAGAACCTTTCTCCATTCTTTCGCTGTTGCGGAGATCGAGTGTACGCATCCTACCACGCCAGCAAAGCAACAAAGGACATCGATGCCACCCATGATGTCGTTGGCTTCCTGAAAGGCCTTCTCGGCGACCTCTTGGTCAGTCACATCTACTGCGACTACGTACACTTTGACGTGAGGAAAGTCATCATTCAATTGGGCCATTTTCTGCTTTGCAGCCTCGATCGAGGGCTTGAGGTCCATGAGAGTGACTTGGGACAATCCATGCTCTATCAGAGCTCGGGTGGCAGCATATGCTAAGGCACCACTGCCGCCGGTGATGACAGCATTTCCTTCGACGGAGAACCTTTCAGTTGCCCGCTCTGCTGCTGACGTCGAGTGCCTCGATGGTGCAAGTGCTGCTGTAAAAGGGCTGTGTGCGGTGGACAAGGTCATGATTGGCAAAACCCGGGAAGCTAGCGCTGTTCGGTCGTCTGGGTTTGCCATCGGAGGGGGTGGAAGGCTGGGGGCCATGGCGAGCGATGCAGTACAGTTTGACCAAAATGTTGAGTACCAGATGTTCGAGGTGAAGGACGAGGAGAGACTCGAGAAGAGGTCTGAAAGCTGAAGTAAAGTATGAATGGGACTAAGGTTATATAAGGACGGGTACGCTTACATGAATAGCAAAGTTTCCGACGGTCGACCAGATGCCGGTTTTCCTCAGCGCGAACCAAAGCTCTGGTCATATGACGCTTAGATTCTCGAGAAGCCATCCCTTAGTCTCACATTGCGCATCACATGGTCCATAATCTGACAAAGATGCTGAGAGGAATGTCATAGATAGTACGTAGATACAGCTCGGCACACATCTCCTGGCCTTCGGCGTTCATAGGCCCGCGGTTAGCCAGATCGGATCGCCGATGTTGTGTAACCAAAAACAGCCGCAAGGATGGAGCTTATGGGCTCAATGAGGCTCTTTTAACAAGGCTGAAATTCGGAGATGCTAAAACCAAATTTACGTGCAGTGGAGGCCGGACTTCCAGGGTCCGAATGTGGGCCCCAAAAACTATCTAGATTTCTCGCTTCCAAAAATTGTCTGAGCAAATTGAGCACTAAATTCTTGAGCATCCTGCACAACGCCATGAATATCGTCGGCGGCTCTACACCGACGGCGGGCACAACAGAAGTAACACCATCTGAAACATCTTTTCACATCGACAATCTCATTTCCCTGCACCTGCATTTGTGGCCGTCGCTTTCTCTCGCAATCCAAAATGCCTGGGGCACATCTTCGCCTGGGCTAGGTGAAGACAAACGTGCGTGGCTCTCCGGTGCGATATCGGATCTGTTCGCCCAGAACCAACTTCGAGACGTTGAGGATCTGGAAGATGTGCTTGATCAGGTCATGAACGAGGAATTCGAGGTCGTGGTTGACGATGGGTCCCTCGAAGATGTTGCACGGAAGATATGGACCGGTCGAGCACAAATACTGCAAGGCGACACAAGCGAGGTGACGAGATTAATGCAGGTTTGGCAGGAGAAACAAAACAGAGGAAACGGGAATGTGCAGATCGCGCAGGGGCCGGAAGTCAATCAAGAGACCGATGACGAGGAAGAGGACAGTGAAGAAGAAAAGCCAAGATGGAACGGCATTCAGCATTCACGAGACGTCGATATGAGCGAAGCCCCAGAACTTGTTGACGCACGGGAACCCAGGAAAAAACCTGTGCCTGAAATTGATGAGGATGGATTTACAAAGGTGGTGAGCAAGAAGGCGAGGTGAACAGAAACCCTCCGCCATGAATTTGGTGATCTTCAATCTCCTCTGCCACCACCTGAGGTGGTCTGGGCTACAGGAAAAATACAGGAATGCGGAAGAAGAATCGGAACAGAAACGAGGACGAGCTCCGATATGCACAGCATTCCGTCAAATCTTACTCGCCCTCGACCAGACCACGCTTTTCGTTCTCAGTCTTACTACGCTGCGACCACCCGGGGGCCACGTCAATACCATCCTCTTCCTCCTTGTCTCCCTGCTCTTTGGTCTTGTGCACGCTAGTCGGTTTGTGCTCTGCAGGGCTATACACCGTGTACAGAATGAGCGGCGTTGGACCCGTATTGACAAACTGATGCTGCGTGCCAGCTGGGACAATGATCAAATCCCCTGCCTTGACATCTTGGTCAACGCCAGCAATCGTGGCCTTTCCGGTGCCCGAGGTAAATGTCAGGATTTGATCGACGGTGTGTTTCTGTGCAGGATCGTCAGAAAGACATCTCTAAAACCGGCACTCGTGTCTGAATTCACCTCATCTCCAATATCACCTCCAACAGGCACAGTCATCAGGACTAGTTGCGAGTACAGTCCCGTCCATAGCACACGACGAAACTCGCCAGATGTTGAGGGTAACGAGGTGGTCATATCTGGAAAATATGCCATCTCGTGCTTAGGAGGGTCTTCTGAAGGAGCTTTGAACGACATTTTGTTTTTCTTTGTCGAGAAAGCAGCTACTTGAGGTGCCAGGCTTTTCCTACGGGTCCAAGGTGTTCTCAATTCTCTGAGAGGAACAATTGATCTGTGCAAAGTTCTATGCACTGCTCTCCGACACAATGGAGGGCTGATACCAGTTCTCAGGACGTAAGACATGCCCAAGAGCCTGCTATAGAAACGCTGGAACTACTTATAAGCGCCAAAGTGCCATGTGTTTTATATGGCAGTGACGCGAATCGGAGAATCAGGTACGTGTCTTGGGGATTCTTTGACGTGTATCAATGAAGTCAACACTGTGCACAAATCATTGCGTCACTGTTCACCCAACCAATCGAAGCATTTCCTTTACACATTTTGGTGTAAATTTGAACTACCTTCACTCCAAAACTCCACTGCGATTTCGGGTCAAAGTACCCTGCAATTTGTTTCTCCCAGCAGACGGATCCTTGATTGCAATTCGTACCTAGGTAAGGTTGGAACATGTTACTGAATCATGGGATCGTCATGTATGTTAATCGAATGCCCCTGTTATGCTGGCTAACTGGTTCGGGGTACGATGTTGCTTTGCAAATGTAATAGTATCGTAGGGAGAAACACACTCGCTTCTTACTCTGACGGCGATTTTCTAGGGTTATGTGATACGACAAAATTGTCGAATATAGGTTGGCCGCCAACTCAGTTGGAATGGACATCACAGAAGGAAGGTGTGAGCGTCCTGGCATGTGTCGATGAATTGATCAAGCTATACCACCGAGTTTCTACCAACACCGTACGCGGGATTCTGTCATAAGCACACACCCTATTTCCTGAGCGATTACATAGAGTCTAGTGGATATTCCTCGAGCAAACACCATCGCGCTCTGGCTCATGCAGCACTTTCGTCTAGGCAGTCGCTGTATGTTATCTCATATGAAGTGTTAGCGGGATCCCGAAGACCTTTGGAATCAATTGCTGCGTGTCAGTCTATTGTTTTTCGACCGACACTTGTAGAGCATGCATTGACAGAGTATCTTCTATGAGTGGGTAACATTATGCCGATCCGGCACCAGCCTGCACAACATAACCTCCATCCACCGTGACATTCTGGCCGTTGAGATATTGATTTGTAGCTGCGAACAGTATCGCATTTGCCATGTCCGTCTCCTTTCCTGGCCGTCTGGCTGGAGTTTTTGATTCATATTTCTCTTTCGGGATGTGGCTCTTCTGGTCTTGACCACTCTCGCCAGCCGTCATCTCGCTCGGGAAAACGCCTGGAGCAATACCGTTGACACGGACCTTCAGACCATTCATTGCAATCTCATTCGACAGCATGCTGGTCAAATGTATAGCGGCGCCTTTGGAAGCATTGTATGCGAAATGATGCTGAGCTGTCTTCACAATTCCAGAAATTGAGGTAATGTTGATGACAGTACCCGAGTATCCTTTCTGATGCTCAGTCGCTTTTTGCAGCAGCGGGAGAAAAGCGGTGGTCATAAAGAAAAGTTGTGCTACATTGGTGCGGTACGTATCAGTCCAGGTGTCAAAGGTCTCGTTGTCGTCATGGAAGAGATTACTCTTCATCTCATCCGCCGAAGAAGCTTCAGTCTGCTGTGTATTGAGCTCAATGCCAGCGTTGTTGATGAGAATATCAAGGTGAGATTCCTTGCTTGATATTTGCTCGACGAGGTCTGCAATCTGTTCCTTGGAGGAGACATCAGCGGTGATCGGCTCGATCTCACCAGCAATATTCTGGCCATGCATCTCGACTACACGGTCAAGTTTCTCGCGTGTTCGGCCAACGATGTAGACCTTGGCACCATTGACTGCAAGCGCTTGGGTTGCCATCAACCCTATCCCAGAACCGCCACCTGTAATGAGAGCAACCTTTCCCTTCACAGAGAAGAGATTTTCGAGCTTGAAAGCATCGTTATTGCTGTTCTGGGAAGTCATGGCTGCGAGGTAAGATGAAGACGTGAACTGCCGTGAGATTTGAATTAATCTTCGACTCACTGCCGTGCTTCTAATTCGAGACGCTCTGAGGCTGGCTTGTTGTGGAAACACAACCGAGGATATTGAATAGCACAGAAATCGGTATTGTGGCAGTTCACGGCGATGATGTCTGGCCTGCAGCCTCAGGAGCATCTGTTCGAGTAACTGTGCAATGCTGACAGTGATCTGTTAAAGGGGACCCCTAGTTGGCCAAGTCATACTTTTGGGTGGTGAACAACCTCATCTGTGCCAGTCTACCTAGGTATTGTGACGTTTCCATGATGAAACAGCCTCTTGCTCGGATTTTGTTCCCGTACACGCCGTTGGTCATGGTAGTCGCGACCCGGATTGTCCAAGACACTAGTTGCCAACCACCTGCACGAGCATACGCATTGAGGATTGTAAAACATCGTGGCCTGGAAACGAGCACAACCATCTCTTGACGACAGTAGTCTGTGTTGTGGGCTGCAGTGTTAGACCGGAGTTTAAGGGGTCCAATGTGTCAGGCTCTTTTAACAAGGCTGAAATTCAGAGATGAAATCATGTTTTTTGAGCCTACATTTATGTTAACACCTGAAGGTTGGTGCGAGCAACAGTCAACATTAGCTCGTGGACTCTCTACCAAATGCGTACCATGATTAGCATCCGGCTTTGGCCTCGACAGTGATAATGTCGTACGGTGTCCAACCACTCTCTTATACCACGCCTTCCTTTCCGTCGCTTTACTGGCCGTTCGACACCTCGCCGGGGACGGCGAAGTATCTCTACTCGCTTACAGACATTTGGCGCTTCACGCTGTACTGGACCCTGCTCACCATTCCCTTGGCCCATTTTCTCGTCGCAATATGGGCCATCTTGATGCAATTTTCCACCGCGTATCAGCGACACAGATTTCTCTTTCACACACCCGAAGGCGCGGCCCTGAGTGCGAAGAATAGGAAGCTATTTGGAGAAAGACCTATACAAGATTGCGTGACCTGGGTGTGGTTGATCCTGCTAGCTTACCTTTTCATAGCGGGCATTGAAGCACTAATCGCTGGAAGTGTGGTTGGTCTGGTTCTTGGTGCTGTGTACAACGCGGGGTATTTCAAGATGAGCACCTGGACTCCCTTCATATGGGGCGTCATCAATATGCTGGTTTTGATCCTGGGTGGCTTCAGAATACAGGGCGGGATGTGAAATATGGTAGAGCGCTTCGAATGACAGCTTTATTTGGCCAGCGAATACAAGCTCTTATATCGAACATGATCTACGCCTTAAGCGAAATGGCATCTAGACACGCCGAAATGGGGTGTTTCGACTTCCAACTCCGTCTCACACAGCTGCTCTTGTCAAACTCGATCAATCTTGTCTCAAGGGTCAAGGCTACCTCCGTTCGAAAGACTCGCATGTCCGGTAATGCAACTGCAGCATTCATAGCACACGGACGAAAGATGCTTTCAGCAGCCACCCCTGTAACTTGGTCATGAGGAGCCACAGCACAGGCGCTGGTTGCTACAATGGTATCCTCAAGGAAACTTGAACTACCACGATGCTTCGGCCGGTAACGGCCTGACCCGGTCACGCTGAACCAACGACCCACGTCCACCGGGACGACATCTTCAACTAGAACGAAAACATGCCCGAAATATGCGTACAGACCACAGCCTAGCTTCTCATAGGTCCCTGAGCTCGTTCTCGACAAAGATCGACTTTCTGGGCTCTCCGGTCTTGAGCTCGCATCTGGTTCAGCCAGTCGCGGCAACAACCATGAATCAGGTATGTTCGTAAGGACTGAGCTACTTACTCTGCCACAGCATGGAGGGTGATGCATTCCAAGGCACGATTAACACGGAGCCAGATAGCGTCAGCGACCGACAATGGGCCCGATACGGCTGAGATCGAGGATCGACTCTAAGCAGGACATGGCATTAAAAGTCATTAAAAGCCGTCCGTTTGGTCCTTGACAACTAAGACTTCCTCTCTTTTAAGTGGAGAGAGCTTTTTCGGGTATGAGCTGACGAAAGTGCGCCCATTCTCGGTTGGAGAAGACAGGTGTAATGGAAAGTGTGGACGTCGTTTAGCACACTGCCATCCTCAATGGCTTATGCGCATGTACCACTCCTGCAGTGCAGATTCGGAACTGGCCTTTCCAAGCCTTGCGGCGCTCGATTCGTGGCCGCGGCACCACCGAAATATGAAGGGTGCAAAAAGGCCGAGGAAGGGAAGGAACGCTGCAACATGGAATGCCACTGCTGCACTGGCATAGAGTGTCTCGCTAAAGTCATGACTCGGGAAGCGTCCCAAAGGAACCGTGGCCACAAGCAGCATACTATCAGTGGCACGAGCACGGGGGCTCTTTCTCGAAAGTCAATTTAAATGAATTCAGGCTCCTATTCCCTGGTCCAAGTTGCCTCGGTCACTTTTTCCTACAGCCATTCCAAACGTCGTAATCCTACTTGCATATGCGCTCATAACACGAATTCCATTAGACGTCCGTCCTGAACTCGAGAATGAACCTTTCTGTTGACCTTGACAAAATACACTCAAAGCTGCTCCTCCTGCCTGCTATATGCCAAATAGATATCGGTGCCTAATTACGCCACTAGTCTTGGTACAGCCAGCACGCAGTCCTTACGCCTGAGACATCCACTTCCTCATATACTCGAAGAAAGCAAATTGACCCGGCTGCGATCCCATTTCGTATACAAACCTCGAGCTCAAATAGCTTCCGAAAATCGCCCGGAGATATTTGTCCGGCACGCGCTCCAGAATCTTCTCGAGTCCAATTTTCGCAAGTAGAGTCTGGGGTAGTGCCTCCTTGAAGACGGCTGTCCGTAGGGGAATGTTCGACCAGAGCTCCTCGTAGTGCTGAAGTTCCTCGTCGAGTTTGGTGATAGCCCATGAAAGCTCGTCGGACAGGATGGACCGAGGCTTGCCGGTCTTCTCGTTCTCGCGCCAGATTGCCTCGAATTCGAGGCGTGCGTTGCGCTGAATGGTCGACTGCACTTCTTTGACGTAGGTCTTGTAGAATTCTGGCACAGTGCCATCTGGTGAAATACACATGTTCTCGATGAATCCTTGGTCGTCGAACGAGAGGGACGCTAGTACCTCGAGAGAGGACGAAGTGACACCGCCTTTGTTCGCAGAGGCGTCCTTGTACAAGATCGTACCTCCCTTTTCCAGACGAAGTTTCGCATCTTGGGTGATGAAGAGATTAGCACCCTCAACCATATAAGGAATGGTAGATTTGCCGTCCTCGATGAGATTCTTGCATGTCTCAAGATTGATTGATTCAGGTCGACCACCACACGGCACAAAAAGATCGTAGAAATGGCCAGGTCGTGCATGAAAGGTATTGCGGAAGACCATGCCGTTGTTGATTTGCTCGCCATTTGGTAGGACAATGTTCCTCTCGTCAACAAGCACCCTGTAGCCGTCTGGGGAGAGTTTGCTGGTGTCGAACTCTGAAATCATGACACGTTTCTTTGCAAGTCTGATGAGCTCTTCGTGATCCAAGCCGTTGGGGTCGACGATGACTCCAGCCCCATCGACAATTGCAACGTAGGTCTCATTGCTGAGCAAAATTTCGTTGCTTCCGAGGTCTCCGTCGGGACCACCCGTCTGCAATTTGCGAATCTTTGAAGGGTCTAGGTTAAGTTTTCGATATATACCTAGAACGTACTCTCGAACCGACAGGGTCGTCATGCCGTAGGTATCATGAGGAATACCTCCGAGCTTCGGGCTCTTACCAGTGAAGAAAGACTTCCACCAAGGAGCTCCTCTGGCTCTTGCATGCTCAGTGGCCCAATTTACAAGGCCTGCCGTGTTCTCGTCTGGGCCCATGAACAATATCTCTTCCTGCCCATGCAAGTCCACGATCGGGTCCTTGATGCCTGGACTCGTTGGTGGCAAGAGCAGATCCATTATGCTGTCAATGTATTTCTCGAAAGCAACCCGATCCTTGTCTTGGTGATTGTAATCGAGCAAGATAACACCCTTTGAACCTCCTTCTGGAATGTCCTTGTTTTTCCGCTGCTGAGTATTGGCAAGGTTATAGTTTTCATCAAACTGCGTTCGAGCATTGATTTTATAGAATTCTCGGTTTCTCGACTTCACAATTCGAATACCGCCTCGAGCAATGTCTCGGAATCGAAGGTGGAAACCTCTAAATTCAGAACCGATGACAAGGAATAGTCCGTACAGAGGTTGAGGATATTCTTGCTCTGGCAGGAAATTCGTGCTCGGCTGTAGTCTGAAGCTCAGAGCGACTTTGGTGGGAGTGTAGAAGTTGGTCTTTAGCACAGCCTTGTTGAACTTGAGGAAGTAAGACATGACCATTTGATCATGCTCGTTGGCGGCAGTCTTGGAGATCAAATCAGCGATGGCTTCCTCTTCTAGGACTTGATCCACGTTTAGTCGAAGGTAGCTGAGAGTGGGAATGAAATCATCTTGCTCGCCTCTGGTCTGCACGTAATGAGTGTTTGCAAACGACAGATACAGAATTCGAATGAGCTCCGGGTACTTGTTGATGATCTCGAGGATATACTCGGAGGTAAATGTCTCTGTCCTGAGACGTTTCTTGATCTTGGAGAGCAGTTCGGCGTTGCCCGTTGTGTCTCCTTTCAGAGCTGCGACCAGCGAGGTATACTCGGGACCTAGTCTGTTCAGGAATTGGTGCACAAACGTGTGGACGCAGTGAGCGTAGATGGATTCTTGCAAGCTGAGTTGTCCACGGGCGAACTGATTCTGAAGCTTGTTCTGAGGGATGCAGAAGAGCAAGGAGATTTCCTTGATGATCTGGTGGATCGCAGCCTCGATGGGTGGTGCTTTGGTATTCACTTCTTCGGCTGGCCTGAGGTACAACGAGATGACGGTGATGCCGTTGGAGAATTGCTCGACGTATTTTCTGGAGCTTGTGACGCCGTAGTAGTGGTAGAGATCTGATAGAGCACTGAAGATACCCATTGCCGAACCTTGTCTGTATGCGATAACCAGCCTCTTTTCCCTAGTTCCCTTCATGTCGAATACTTCGATGACTGGACCCGTTCGGGCCACTGCATAGTGTATGATTTCCTGGTAGATCTCTTTCGTGTTTTGTGTTGCTTTCTGTAAAAACGTCCTCTCACCTATCTTCTCGATGTTGGTTTCGTTTGGACTTGGTTTCGAGTACGGAAACTCGCACTGGTAAACGAAATAGCAGCGCAGAGACTCTGCAGGGTTCTCGGGGAGCGCATTAGACGCCCGGAACGACTCCACCCGGTAGCTCCTGGTCGGGTTCGAGCCGTTAACGTACTTTTCGTCTATTCTTTGTTCGAATCTCGGACCGTCCAGCATGGAGAGACCGGGTTTGCTGGTGTCAATGTACACGGCGTGATCGGTGGCCTCTTTCTGCAAGCGAATCTCTAGTTTCTTGTCATCTCGAGCATAGGCTGCTAGTTTCGCAGCGTAGAGGGAGAGAATGTTGCTAGCTATTGCTTCGACTGTCTCAGTAGCGAAGTACATGTCATCGAAACCGAGAGCATTGTAAAACCACTCTGTTTCTGATGCCACAAATTCGGTGGGGAGGAAGCCTTTCTCTTCGATCAAGTCCATGACTGCGGAGGTCAGCCTAGCCTAGAGACTTTCACAGCAACAAACTTACCTTCTGCCATCTGATTGTTTTTGCCCTCAAATTTGGTGGCCACATAGCCAGAACTATGGTCTGACAGGATCTTGTGTAGAGATTGATTTGAATGGGAAGCACCTGGTACTCCTAGCATTGTCGGCTGTGGTGACGGCTGTCTATTTGGTGTTCGAATGACCTGCTCAACGAGCTTGTTCTGTGGGCGTGGCCCACCATTAACCTGAAGGTCTGCCATGATGATAAGCAGCTCACAACACTATCTATGTCTGAATTGAGGACCAGCGGGAGGAGGTCATCTAAGTATTGAGGCTGCACTAAGCAGAACCTCTTCTGTTTGACGTTCTCTGAACTTCAGCAAGCCAACGCTATCAGCGAATGTCGGTCAGCTTTGACGTTTAGAAATGCAACGAGCGTAGTAAAGTTTCTAACGCGTTGCAGGGGGTTGTCAGGGTAGAGTACGCCAGAATAAGCCCTAGTCGGGAAGATCTGCCACTTTGTTTGCTCAAGAAATTCTCTAGGAGTAGCTTGATAGGCTCTTTATATACCGCTCTACGTCTTGAAGCAGTGTATCGTTGAGGAGATCAATCCCACGAACATTTACTAATTGTGGGCTGAAAGTTTCACGACTGAGGACGCCCATCCTCGCCGCGACACGTCACGGAGACCATGTTCAGGAACAGAGTGGAGCATAGTCAGGGCGACTATTCTACAACAAGATAGGTACGGAAACTCCGTACTATTTTTCATGTCCGATAGTCCGTATGGCGGTTAGTTGCGGTATCAGGTTGCCCTTAGCGGTAATCTGGATCATAAAAGGCTCAAATTTCCATGGCGAATGGGACGAAAATTTTCAGCATCCCCGGCGATGAAGCAATACTGGATCAGACAGCCTTAGCACCACAAATTCACGGCTTTGGGCGAAAGAATTTTGATTCCTATTACCCCTTCGTTACCCCAGATTTACCTAATAGCGTCCTCCACCGCCTGCGCCATGAGGCTTTAGTCTTGGCCTGTAGTTGCCGTGCCACTTAACGTGCTCGGACGAAGAAATTCAGCGACAAGTGTGGCGTAGCGTCGTTAAAAAGTTACACAAGGCACCAAGCCTTCAATTGGAAGCGGCCCGCTCTGCATTGTCAGATGGTAGAGAAGGGAGGAAAAAAGGAGCAAAGAAGAGGAAAAGCCCACTGCACGAGATCACTGCTGGAGGATTACGATCCACCCAATGTCGTAGTAGTACGATTGCTAATTCGAGTCCTTCGGTGCCCGCGCCTGCTCGCTACTTTCCCGCTCCGCTACCATTGTGCCCGAACCCGAACTGCTGCCGCTTGCCTCCGCGTTGTTGACATCGTGGCGATGGTTCGCTTGATTGCGAAGGTGCTCGTGATCGTGAGACTCGTTTAGATTTACCCGTGCCTCCGCCTTACAGACTCTGTCCTCGTCTATCGAGTTGCCGTGATCCCGCTCGTCGCTATGCTCGTCATCAGCCAGCAGTCCGCCCCTCTCACCTTCGGAGCCAGCCTGCGATATTTGCGAAGACCTATCATCTGACTCGGGCCTTTTCTTGATGAATGTGTCTATGACATAGTACTGAAACGCATTCATGATGAGTGGAAAAATCAGCATGACGAAGGCAATTTGCAATGCCGTGTTCCCTTCTGTCCATTTCAACGCCCAGTCTCCAACAACCACGATCCATGGGCATAGTTCAAAGATGAAGAAAACGCAGATCTTCATGCCGAGGAGACCTAGAAAGTACAATATACTCTGTTTTAACCACCATGTCGCTCGAGGTGGATCACCGTAATTCCCAGACTTTATTGATTCGGGCGGCTGAGCTAGTGGTGTCATTGATGCACCCGCATGCAGAACCTTAAGGATAAGAAGTAGAATGGGTATTCCAATGGTGGTGTCAATACCTAAATTGAGAAGGTAGAATGAACATGGGTTGGGTCTCCAGTCTTCGTCCACCTGAGCGCCAATTGTCTTCGCCGCAGCCTTGGCAAGCTGTGCTTCTATCTCGCCTGCGGAGAACATGGACATCAACAAGTTGGCCATATGTAGGAGTAGCGTGCCAAAGACTTGTTTCGACGCATCAAACGCCCAGATTTTCACCGGTCTCTGGGGGCGTTCTCGCCATCTCTTATACACCAATGACAAAAGAGCCAGCGCTCCCAACGCTCCTTGCACTAGGATAGCGAAGGGTCCAAGCAAGTGGCATTTGCCAGCGTCGGCCGGGGCCTCGCCACTCGTAACAATCTGAGTCTTGTTCGTGAAATCGTTCACCGTCGGCGCAGGCTGGCTTATCGAAACTGCAAAGACAGAGGAGAAAGCCACTGACACAATCTTTGAGGTGGTAGCCGCTGCAGCGTCTGACATGGTTGTTGTCATCGTCTGCTTGGTTTCAGGCAGATGCTCTCGATGCTATCGACGCATCCTGGTAGGAGCGTACCGATCAAATCCGTGCTTTGTTGGCAAGTCGAGTAGGGGCGGTTTCGGGAATCACAGTCGTTTTGCCTTGTTCGCAAGGTCTTTTGGATGCTGCCGCTAAGTCTAGGAGTTGAACCGGAAGAATACGTGCGCATCGGTTACTGGTGAGTGGTTGAAATTCGGCTTGCCCCAAACTGAAACCTGAAGTGGGCTTACTGCTTGTTGCCTGCGGGCACCCACACTAGTGTGAAGTTGTAATGTATGTTGTGATGATGATCAAAGATGAAAAGACAGAAACGCAGTTTATAGCCCCACTGTTTCGCACCTTCCACACTAGTGAACTGACTGACGCCCCCCGAGTTCGTGTCACGTTACAACATCTCTTCCACCCCCGTTGAAGTTGCCCCACCCTTGTAATGCTCAGAAACCAGGTCTGGCCCCCCTTTTGGCGATCTAAAGCTAACAAAGGTCATAATTTTGTTTCGATTGTGATGCATATCACTCGTCATGTCAATCGTATATCTAAGTACACGGTCGTATATAAATGGTATCTTGGCTATCATGGGGTATCATAAATTCAAAATGCAAAGAAACACATGTCCAACGCCTCCCATGACTATCGCTGAGTGTCAAGATGTTGACCAGCACTGTACAGATCCGCCTCTACTCCTTTATGCCGTAGGCGTGCAATCTTATCCCCACCCCCCAGCCAATGCTTAATAACGCAAGGTTCTTTGTCAGGACCGCCGCAAATCTTCTTTCTTCCAAGATTTTTGAACTTCGGGCCTAGAGGGCCATTCACGTAATGATACTGTCCGGCAAATCGATATTGGCGCTTGTCTCCGAGCGGATAAAACTTGTCACCCCAACGACCTGCGAAGTGAAACCATTCAATTGGGGCATGCGGGGTGAGTGTCGAAGCTCGCAAGATCTCTTTCTTGTGATCGTATGTGTAGGAATGAGAGTTTAATGTTGGGTCCCAAAGAGGACCTCGATCAGTTTGATCATGCAGGATGCCCCAGGGCAAAACGTAGGGGTGGAGCCCAGGGATGGCGTACATGGCGTGGCTTCCAACCGCAGAATAAACAACTGGGCGCTTCCCAATCTTCTCTACAGCCTCGTAACTGTAGGCTGAGCCGAAGTTGTGCTCACTGAAGAAGACAGCTTTGGGTTTTCCGTGGTGGAACCTGACGGCAGTATGCTCCCAATCGCCGACATGGTTGCCGAAGCGAACATTGAAGACAGCATTGCCAAGATTGAAACTGTAAAAAAAGAACCAGAAAGCGTCGACAGTTCCATGACCCTTATTGATAGCGATCAGTACGGCCGGAGCCTCACTTCGACCACCTCGCACTTGGTGAGGTCGAGCCCCATCGATTGCGTCCCTTTTGAGTTCTTGATGTAAAAGACCTTCTCTGTCAAGAACGATTTTGGCTTGCGCTCTGGCGGCCGTTGTTGACTCTTTGAGACCGGCGTCATCACCGAAATCATGACCAGCACCATACCAATCCTTGACATCGCTCATGACATCCTGAAGACCCTGAAGACCCGTTTTCCCGGGATGGTGCACCCAACCATCGTTTCCTGAGAAGTCATTGGCAAGGGTGTCTGGCACGGTGGGAATGTTTCTCTCGCCGGCTAACCATTCCGGATGTTCCTCAACATTGTCGTTGCTCGTAAGATAGACCCACCTCGCATGCTCGTATTGGTTGTACTTGTCGAGGTCATTCAGTGTTGCATGTTCCGACCCAGGCTGGATGGCCGTATAGTTGAGTTCCGGGGTGATGTGATATAGATGCTCGGCGATATCACCAGGCCAGAACTGTTCGCCGGAAAAGAGGTGAACCAAGGGCGCATAATCAAGAACATACTGAGGGATTTCCCTCAGCACCTTGTCGTCCTCGACCTTGTCTTCAGTTTGGTCACTCGCGTCTGTCCAAGCATTTTGCCAGTCCCAAGTACCTTCAGGAATCGGCTCCTGTGGCATTGGGAGATGATCTAGCAAAGGCTCTGACGCAGCATGTGGGCGATGCGTGGTGAAGTGCATGTGTGCCCCGCCGCAGATGCCGAGCCATCGACACGTTTTCCTGTCCAACCATGACTTTGACGTTGCAATCCATTCTACCTCTTCTCGATCTTCGGGCCTGAATACCAAAGCCTCTGGATGATGTGTTTTGACCCAGCTATTAACCGAGACATACGCAATAAGAGTCCATAGTATACCTATGGTGGCCTTGACTCTCGTCTGCTTCATCTCCTTGTCGTTGGCTAATTCTTTCAACTTTGAATCTTCTCCGGGCTCATATTGAACTTGAATTAGTGTTTCCCTTCTGTTCTTGTCTGCTTTTTGTCCTCCTCCTCGATCGCAGGTGCCTTCTTGTAGATCGACCTGCACAATAGGTATGTCTGGAGCGTGGTCCCACCGCAAGAGTGTTTCGCAAGGCGTAGGTAAAGGGGTAGCGAGAGTGGTGAAGGGGGTGAGAGATGATAATAATATGAATGGTATCAGGCCGCCATGATGACTGATTGGTTCCACTGTTGGGACGCGGTCCTGTGTGTTAGCTAATGCTCGGTCCAAAGTTTTGCAACCCATTGGCTGCGTGATGACATGGCCATCGGCCTGACCAAAGGGAGTAAGCGGATATCATCACGGAGCGGACACCGGAAGAGCGAGGTAGCGAGGGTAGCGTCGTAGCGGAAGGCACGAATCAACCATTCACATCAATGGACTTGCTCGTTACGGAAAAGATGAGGGTTGTTGCTGACAACGACTGAACGCATACGCGTCGCAATGCGAAACGTTCAACTGGAATAGCCGCGACATCCGAAACGTATCAGTCAGGGTAAGAGTTACTTACTCATGATTGTGCGTCTTTTCTGTGACTGTGGGGTCGCGTGGGGATCGGCAGCCACAGGGCCAGTCTCTTCAGCTGAAAGTGAGTAATTATAGGAAGGTAATAAATTGGTAGGGTTTATGACTATAGTTTGATCTCACTCATCTTGTTCGGAGAAAGAGAGTCGACTCTCCAACAGGGTGCCCGCCCTTACTGGCAAGCGCTGAGTAGGATTCAGGTGATGCAAGAGCCTCGGACTCGGAAGTGCTGTGGAGAGGATCCGCGTGACGCGTCCTTCGTATATTCCGGACGACCTTAGTGAACCCTTAAAACGCCTTCCGATCCACGGAGGAAAACGTCATGTGCAATCAGTCGCACGCGATTGCCTTACTAAGGCAGCAGTGATTTAAGTCTCGCACTAGGCAATGTGAAGTACCTAGTGCGTTGTGAGTGTTAGAAATGTTTTGACTTCTTCCTTGCAATTTTGGGTGGCGTGACACTATTGTACTTTGTTTTGAGACCAACGAACGGAGAGACTTTGCTTACGACGATTGCGAGCAAATCGCTTTCTAGCACGTCATCTCGTTCTCTGAGAAAGATCCACAGCATTATGTCCAGCGAGCAGGACGAATGGGAGTACGAATACGACGCTGAAGAGCGCGAGGTACGTCGGCTTGATACAAGCCCCACACCGGCTGTTGACAATATGCGGCGCGTTCTCACGAATATCTAGCTGTTCCTTGTTGATCTGGATCTTACTACTGTAAATCGTACAATTAGATCCGCGACTGCCAATCGGCGGAAGAGACTAAGCGAGATTCCTGACAAGTCGACCCATAAAAAGCAAAAGACTTTGTCGAGGCCGAAAATTGATAGAGGAGTGAATAGGTCTGACGCTGCAACACAACACGCCGAGATCGATGAATTGGCGCTACGCCAATCAGCAACGGTGAGCCAGCAAGCGGAATCTGCAGCTGCCGAGATCGAAGAGGAAGAGGGAGACCGGCAAGCAAACTTACAGATCCTAGATTTGCATACCAGCAACCCCATAGTATCTTCCGGAGGCCAAATTTTCACCTGCACATGGACCGATATCATTGGCTCTACTATGTTTTTTAGTCAGCCACGAGAGATGCCTCTGTATGACCCTGATATTTCGACTAGTGAGTTCGATATGATAGGGATGTCTCGCATCAAACTTGTTGGGACCGCGGCAAAGGTCACCCCAGTCGCACAAGGCACTCGGGAGGATGGTCAAGATGAAAAACTTGCCCGTCCAGGGCAGAGTCTCGGGACAATCAGAAGAACCAACGCAAAGCTGAACGCCGACCTTCGCAAGCAGGCCAACTTCCTAGAACAGCTGATGAATATCAAGAGAAACCGAGGTGAAGCAGCCAATGTCCATGTCGCAATGAATGATCGAGTGTCGGCTGTCATCAGCTCTGGCCAGGTCAAACTGAGTACGCAGAGACGCCAGGCAATCGAGGAAATGAACCGACGAGCTGTGAGAGGTGATGCTGAAGCCCTTCGAAGGTTAGAACAAATCTATCTTGGTCAAGATACTACTGCCTCGGATGACGAAATCCCAGCAGTTGCAAAAGAAACACGTCGTACACAACAGCAAACAAATGGTCAGCGACAGGCGCTAGTCAGTCAACTTGATCTAGAGCAGGAAAGGAGGACTACTGCTCATCTTGAACAAAGTATCATTAACACTGCAAGTCTCGCTCCCGATCCAAATCCCGCTGATCCTACTCCAGGAAATGCTAGCAAAGATAAAAGTTGACCATTATTCCCAACACCTCTCCGCAATGGCTTAAACTCATGAGTAAAGTTGTACAGGGTGCTCGTAGCGCGGCCGCGTAGACAATAACAACACTCTGTAGGTGTTGATGCCTACCCCAGACTGCGATTCAGTTGCGATCTTTATTCTCTCTTCTCCAAGATACTGGAGAGGGTGGTGGCGGAGGAGGGTGACTTTCAGCGTAGACATCTCGATCTGAATCAATATATTTAGGGTTGGGTCGGGATTTAACAGCTTTGTGGATCTCGGAGGACGAGTGTTCGGAAGCGAGGACAGATGATCGATAGCATGATCGTTCCATCATGTAAGGCATTTTGAAATATGAATTTGCTAAAGCTGCGTAGTTGTTAGTCGACGATGGGGTAACAGACAAAGCTTTCATCCCTACCGAGGGTTGAGTAAATGACCCAGAGCAAGCAGGCCAACGGACGTGGGCAGAGAAAATTCAATCTGCAGAGTTGACAGGTCGAGGCTGATCGGGTTATCTGCCGTTTGGAAGCGAACTTAAGTACCACGAGAGTGAGAAGAAGAGAGAAGCGAAAAGACTGGAGATGTGTAGAGATAGGAAAATATTCAAACTTGAGTGAAGTCCAGGATCAAGGCAGGTGCGCTTTATCCGCAAGATATGCGAGGTCCAAATCCCGTCAACCTGCACTGACAAACGTGCCAAATTTTCTGATTAGTCGCTGCTACAGTGTCCTCCTGTTTCATCAATGGCTCGTACACTGTATCACTCCCACCCAAGCTGTAAGGAGCGGTCAGCGCGGAGACTGAAGATCTCACATCCGATTCACTGATTTCGAATTCACTAGCAATAGCAAAGCAAAACGTGGGGGAACAGATCCCGCAAACCTTAGTGAGCCTACTGTGGAGTCGCTGAACCCACTGCTGCAAGCCATGATGAGATGCCCACGATGCCAATCCGGCCTCCTGCATTCAACGTCCCACACGCCCCTGCCCTCGGTGCCCTCGCTAGACAGAACGTTGACAGGTGGACAGGACAGCCGCGAATGGGTCTTGCAGACGCTAACCAGGTCTGAACAGACGGGACCATTGACGGGCATCCTCCACCTGGTAGATCTGAAATCTTTTGTTATTTGGCACCAGCTCTATGTGCGGAACGTGACAGCGAACTCCTTTGCACGTCCACAGCTACATTGCATACAGCATTGGAGCTCGTGTGAAGTAGCATCATGCACACTTTCGACACAGTCGGCAACCTCATTGATCTAGGGTCTGGCGTAACCGAAAATTCCCTGGTGAAGGCAAACACAATGTCATCAAGGAAAGAGCATCGTTATCACAGGAGATAGCACATGAGATAGCACTACCGTGGAGATACGCCAACTTCTTGAGCTTATTCTCAGATGGTCCGGAATGCTCGGATCAGGGGAGATTGTACTACTCCGTAATGAATCAACAGTCGATTTGGCGCAGGTGGAGCAGGCTCGTACATTCAAGTTCCCAGGTCTCCAATCCGGGGGAATGTGGGATTCGCTGACCTGGAGCATTGCGTGTCGGGCTGGTTCGTCACTCTACGAAGATTTCTAGAAAAGAAGACGATGAAAACCTGTTTGAAGAGAAGAGCATGAAAGTTAACCAGATTTCTCGCAACATGATTTCCAATTTCCATCGCGCCGGGAAGTACAAAGCTAATAATCGCCACGATCCGTGCCCACCGTTTCGCTAAACCTGCAGAAACTCCGCCGTCCCGTTCCAGGTTCCAGCTCCGCGGAGGCCGCGCCGGCCGCTAAAAGATAGCCACGACTTCGTATGTTAGTCTCCCCTGACGCCTAGAGATCGATTCATTCTATCGACATCTGGGGAAATTGCATCTTCTCGAACATATATCGATCCGGTTTCAGTGCAGAAGATACCTACATGTACGGGGAATGCTCGGTCGAAGCAGCCAAGCTGATCGAGAAGGGGAAAGTTCCATGACATCTTGATCCTGCGTATAGATCTGTGAAATAATTCAAGGAATGTCTAGCTGCCGCTCTAAATACTGAATAATGCCAAGAATACACGTAATACTACAGATCTTGCCGCTGACTGTTTTGCAACCGAGAATGTTTGAAACTTGTTCCCAGCGCGCGATCCACGGATCGCTCTTTGTGCTTGAAGACAAATAGCACGGAGAGGAAGTACAGCCTCTATCAAGCCAGGTTCTGTATTGTTGCTGCTCATGCCCACCCACCTACAGACTCGTTTGATATCAACAGCCAGCCAATGCTCCTTCCCGTAGCTCAACCTCGTCTTGTTTGTCTCCCTCTGATCCAACCAGTCGACGTGACCCACTCAAATGGTCAACCTGTACTTTAATGCGCTTTTTGTTGAGGTAGCAATTGTCTCATTCCGTGTCTCGCATCTATACATGGGTTCTTATCGAGGATGACACAGCATCGACGATCTGAGAGGCCAGGGCCTCTAGAAACTCTTCATCTTCCATGTCGGACAACACAACACCAGAAGGTGTTTCGTGACACGAAGAGGGTGGCTTAGGTTCACGCGTTCCCACAATAGTCGAAGCGGAAATGCGGGACCCGGATAAAATGTTGACCTATCGCAGGCACTTTCGCAGGAAAGCTGGCCCGTCTCTGTGAAGGATTGCACTACAGGCAAAAGAGTCCGCTCCTTGCGACAGTATAGATTGCCTTGAACACTCTTGCGATGCATCCAGAACAGTCACGTCTGGTCCATGTGTCACATTCTAGCATTGCTACCCAACGAGATCGTGGATTCGCCTGAAATAGTGTGCTCTTCCTGGTTTTAACAGTCGAAGTAGCATCAGTTGCTTTAATGCCCCAACCCTTCTCCATCAACCTTGATACTCGTCTCCTCGTGTCGCATTGGCAGGCGAGTTCGAAACGAGCAGGATAAATTCGATGTGTCACCACCATTTACCAGCCCGGCATTCCTAAAGCCTTGGACTGATGCGGAACACAAACTCGTGTTCATCTAACAAGGCCAAAGTGACATCAAGTCACATTTACGCATGCATCGATTGGCAAAGAATTTCCCAGGCGCCACCGCAGCACACGGACAGCCTATAGTGGTTGCCACACACGCGGCCTGCTTTGATAACAGACTCGAGTACCAAGAATCTGGGCCTGAAACTGGCTCTCCGATCAGGAAGTAATGTCCCTTCCCAAGAATTATTCCCATCGTTGAAACCCCTGCAGACCACCTAAGCAACTTACTCAGGTCTCTACGTTGAGTAAGAGCAGATTCATAGAAGGCAGGGACGCTACTTATGTGACTAAAGATTTCAGAATAACGGTTTGTGGTACAGGACGATGTTATCAACACTGGTCCATGGAGAATCGGTCTACGCGGCACAGCCGTCTCTGCACGCCTGAAAACGATGAGATATTTTGGATAGCGCACATCACCTTGTTCCACAGAAATGCAGCAGCACTAGACGGCTTATGATGGTTCTTAAGCGCGGCATTCTTGAATGCTCCGATGGAGTGGTGGAAGACTGACGCCAAAATCATATATCAATAGGTGTCAACTTGCACATAAGATCAGGCTTCTCCCAGAGAGTGGAAACCTGTTCCGTGTCACTACAATTTCGCAACCATCACCGACGACATGCGTGGAACTCACCTTTTGGTTAGCCCATGATTGCGAGACCTCGCACAACTCTAAGTTGAAACGGAGCAAGACTGTTGGATAACAGCAGGCGTACTTCCTGCCACGCAAGGTTCTGCAGGGACTGTCAGTTGATAACAAGGGTCTTGCGAGGCGTTGTGCTGCCGATTTTGAACATCCACTCACCTTTCCCAAGCCATTCCTCGGCCCCACTGAAAAGGGTTCAAACGCATCGAAATTACCTCCCTCGAACTCTGGATCTCCCAGCCACTGCTCTGGTCTGAACTCACTCGGATGCTTGAAGTTACGCTCAAGCCTGTACGTCGCCAATTGATGGATCGCAATGATGGTTCCTTCAGGAACAAAGGATTCACCCACCATCATGCCACCAGACGGCGCAATCCTCGGTAGACCAATCGGTACAGGAGGGTACATCCGGAGTCCTTCCTTGAGTGTTACTTCGAGAATGGGCAACCTTGCAAGTGACTCCAGTGTCAGATCGTTGATGCTGGTGAAGGTGTCTCTGAGCTCCTTCTGCAACGGTGCTAGATGCTTAGGATTCTTCAAGAGATGGAATACCGTGCCCGAGAGTGCGGTCGCCGTCGTCTCTGTGCCAGCGACCATGAAAAAGCTTGAAACAGAGTAAAGCTCGTCCAAACTAAGGTCAACCAGCCCTTGGCTCTTCTCGAGAATACGTGTGAACAAATCCGGCCTGTCAGGGGTCTTCGCTAATCGACGGTCTACGCGGTCTGTCGTAAACTTCCAATGCTTCTGGGACTCACTCCGTAGCGCAGGCACGCGGAACAGAACTTCGTCAAGGACCACCTTGTTGAAGGTGCTGAGGACTTTCAAGGCCCCGAATGGCTGTTGCAAATTTGATACCGCCAAAAATCGTCTTAACCCAGCTCGAGTACTCTCCACTCTCGAGCATGCCGAGTGGTTCGGCAAATGTCAAATCTCCCATGATGTCAAAAGTAGTGCAGTTCAGCATTCTCATCATGTTTACCTCCTCGCCCTTTTCGGCCTTTTCTGCGAGCTTGGTCTTCAGGAGCATGGCCCAACCCTTCAGCATCGGCTCCTGCTCCTTGAGTGCCTTGTCGCTAAAGGCATGTGACAGGATTTTCCGTTGACGCGAGTGAGTCGTGGTGTCTGCCGTGATGATGCCTAGTGCTCTGTTCATGCCCTGTCCATAGAAGACACGGTCCTTTGTGACCTCTGGCTGGCCAGGTTTCCTGAAGCCATGGATGTCTTTCCACCTCTGGCCGTCTCCGATGAAAGAAAGCTGATTGGGGGCGATGCATACAACATCACCATGTTTCCAGTGCAGCGCGGGTATGTCAATGTTGTCGTTCCCTGACCAATTCGTGCTCGCTCAGGGGAAGACACTCAGTGCCCACCTTTTAGGGCCAGGGAACTTACTCAGAGGACCGAAGAACGCACAGTATACGTTGTTGGCCACACGAATTGTGAGATAGACAAGCAGTACTGATAGCGAAAGCGAGAAGATATCTTGCTGTGTTATGAAGTTATAGTCGTACGTAAGAAGCATCTTGTGGGGGCACCTCGATCTACCGTAGACACAACAAGTATGAATTGCAAGTGGTGAAAATCCGAGGCTCTAATACCAGACTCCGATCCACCAAAATAACGAGATCGTCAAGAAGAGGAGGATGTGAACTCATGTGCTTAACACCATTTTCCATACCAGAACATCAAGTTGTTTTGAAATTCACGATATTTTCTATGTATGCTTTCTTCTTTTGAAGTAGACTAGTTCTTAAAAGCCCTTGACAGAAAGGGGCTAGTTAACTGGTAATGCCTTGGTTCAGTGCTGACCGACTAACGAGCAAAATGTAGGATAGGGGTTGTTTGCAAAAATACTCGGAAAGGCTCAGGGTGGTCCTCCGCAGCATGCGTGCTTACCACGACAAAGTCTTCTCTGCGAGGAGCTTTCTGAAGTCTTCGCCGAGTGCATCCACCACTAATCTCACGTCGGGTTTTCTTACGGTATGATGCTTGCCTTCAGTACTGCCGCCTGCCACGCTGGGGTTAACTTTATGAGCATCAAGGATCTTGTTCTTGCTTTCGAACTCAACCGTTTTCCCACCATCTACGTCCGTAGCAGACCTCTCCCATATGTTGTTGTCGCTCGCGCGGTGCGGCTTACCGTGAAGGGTCAAAGGTGTGATCGGTGTCGAATCTAGCAGGTCCTGCCATCGAGACAAATAAGCACCAGGGCCTGGATCGGAGGATATGTTTGGTACTTCGGATGGGTCAGCGTGCGAAGCAGTCGTTGGAGAGGTCTGTGTCTGTGCTTGGGAATCCTTGGCACTGGGCGTTGTTGGTCTTGCCGGAGATCCAGCTCGACTGCTAGGTCGACTGGAGACTTTGCCCAACGGCAGTTTGTGATGACCCAATACTCTGGACAAGGTAGAGCTATGGTTTGCGTTACTCGGACAGCTATGTAGGACACCAGACAGGCGAATCAACGAGGATAACTGCATTTCGTGAACATACATTGCTGTCTGGTCAAGAATAGGTAGTATTCGGGAACGCATCTCATCAGGTAGTGCTTTGAAAAGATCGTCCAGCGCCTCTGTCAAATCTCCTGCACCCTTGGCAGGGTCTTTAATTGAGTCATAATGCTCATCTAGGCCTTGGAATTCAGAGGCATCGACAAATGAGGACCCGCGTTGAAACTGCGAGGCCGCATGCTTTGCCCAGTCCAGATACCATTTCGTGACCTCTTTTCCGTTCTTGCAAAGTTGGTGGATGAACTTGTGACAGGAGTATTGGTGTTTCTTCAGTAGCTGAACAAAATCGCCCACAGTTGGTGTTATGGTGTGCCCATCTTTCCCTGGTGGCTGGACGCGTGCTACTTTCAACATGTCCGCCACGAAGATTTGAAAGTCTCCCACGGTCTCGGAGAGATCGACGGCGTTGTGGAAATGGCGGATGACTGGCTCATATGCATCAAATAGCGCTCTAACGAGTGTTGTCAAATGATCTGGATGGCTGTGGCATGCTACGTGAATTATTTCGTTACGGTCGCGGATCGAAAGCCTGCAAGCAAGGTATTCAAGCGCAAGCTTGTGGGTTCCCTCTTTCATGTCAGATGGCGTTCCAGCGTTAGCAAGAATTGTCAGGATGATGGAATTCCCTGAACGTAGACTATACTTTCGGACCTCACTTTGATTTTCAAAGCCAGATTTTATGTAGTCGTCCAAAGCCCCGAGGACATCTTTGCTTGGACATGATCCATCCTTTGTAATTCTCGATACACGATGTTCAAGGTCTCGTATATCCCAGTGGAGCACGGTAGAGATGACCCTGTATGCGTTAGTTAGGCATGCTCTTGCTCTTGCTCTTCCTTGGCTTACTGCTGAAGTAAGTTCATGCCATCATTTTCGGTAGCTGTGAGCCCGATCCAGTTTGTCAAGCTTGCAACACTCATCTTGGTGAGGATGATCTTCATCAACGCGCTCATCATTGATGCGATGTTTCCGATTTTGAGTGCTTGGCGGATCGCAATGTACGGGATGAGTTTGTTGGCATTGTCAATCAGCTTAAGCAGGTACTGCCCTTTCGGCGACAGAACAAGCGTGTAGTGCATGAACGATGCAAGGCTAAACTTGTCAGCATGGCTAACTTGTGCTCAGGGAAAACGCTGACAGAAGCTCACTTAACAAGCACAAACTCGTGAACTGCCTTTGTCAAATTAGTATGCTGTTCCAACTGGTCTGTTTCTGCCGCTCTTTTGACGACATCTTCTAGCGCAGTGCCGTAAATACACTGGTCGACGAAATTGCGAAACGCCCGACATAAATCCTCTGCCGACTCCAGATTGTAGTTGTTGTTGTCATCGTCAACCTCTGTGAAACCGCCAAAAGTCCCTCTGACAATATATTCAATCAGAGCAGAAACAGCAGTAGAGAGTGTCTTCCGGCTACCAACGCTGCCTTTGTCATAGCTCTCGCTCAGATTAGCCTCCTCGAGTGCCTCAATCAACTGGTGTACTTGCACCTTCCAGAAGCTTTCTGGTACGTCCCTTAATCCAGGGAGATCGAGTGCGAACCTTGATAATAGTGCCTGCAGCGCTGGAGAAGTGGACGGCTGATGCTTTTCTTGAGAGAAGGGGGGCCCATATTCTGAGAGGGCACCAGGTTTTCGGAACTCACGAATTTCTGCATAAGTGTCATAATGGGTCAGTATATCCAGCAGTGCCGAGGCTTGCACAGGTGACAGAACTTCCGGCATTGCTCCTACATAGTGGCAGACGTCAAATTCCAAGCTTGTTTCGCACCAAATCTGGGTGAATTCTAGGTAAACATCCGAGTTCGGGGCACCTTTCCGATGACGTTTTGAGGAATTTTGTGAACACGAATCCGAGCGACCCGAAGCAAGATAATCCAAACGATGCTTGGCATGCCGGAACCAAACGACAAACGAAACTCGTCACACAGGATTGTCATGTGAAGCATAGAGGATACTCTCTAGTAGCAGATGTATCACGCTCATGATGTAGGGATAGGAAATTTCTGGAAATAGGTAAAGTTTGCACAGGCTTGTGGAAATCACCCGCATAGGTGGGAATTTTCTTCATCGAGACGCTACAGGGGATGCCATCAATAATGGTCTATCGCATCCACAATCTTCCATGTTAACACCATTGACCTGGCCGTTGCAAGGCATGTTCTCTCCACTGGATTGTTCAGCGTTGCAAGTCCTATATTTGACATTTATGCCTCGCTGGTTGTCTCGAAAGCGCCTGGAAACCGTCTTATGTTGTCCTCGATCTTGCCCTTGTTTCTCAAGAATTGGACGTATGCACCATCGATCAAGACACGGCCTTCTTGCTTAAGCCTAACATATTCCTCTCGGCGAAGTGGTGTGAATCCCCAGTTTTTGCTAACAATGATCTTTTGACGACCGGGGAACTTGTACATAGATCGTCGAAGGGCCTCGATGGCTGTAGCTCGGTGGGAGTCTCGGGTTCGGACAGAAAGCAGAATTTGACCAATGTTGACGCGGGCCACAGTGCCGTTTGGCTTGCCCCATGCACCTCTCATACCAGTTTGAAGTCTATCGGCACCGGCGCAAGACAACATCTTGTTAATTCGAACAACATGGTAAGGGTGAGCACGGACTCGGAGGTGGAAACCTTCTTTTCCTGCGATCTTGACGAGATATCTTGATTTGTTAGTGTCAATCTCATATTCTCTTGATCTTCCTTTCAACGTACTTGTTGGCGCAAATGCGGGCAGCTTCGAGCGCTTCGGAGCTCAGTTGTTCGTACTCGTTCGAGACCATATGCACGCATAGTGGGAATTCATCAACGTTTGCTCGCTTTCGTCCAAGATCGAAGATTCGAATCTTAGGATCCGGTACACCACGGTTGAATCGAGATTTTGGGTATGGCTTTCTTTTGTCAGACATTCATCGCGAAGTTCCCATAATGCTGGCTTACCTTGTTCTTGCAGTAACGGTAGCATCTCGCTGGTCGTCTGGCCATTTTGACTGCCTTGAAGATGTTTGTGGATCGCGGATGAGAGTAGAGAAGTGGAAGTGCTCTCAATCAACGGGGTGTTTGACTACATCGTCGCACTTTCCTCTTGATTTCTAATAATTCTTGGCAGTTGCCACCTCGAGAAGTGGATCCAGTCCCTTGGAGCGGTCACGTGCAGGTGGGTAGCTCGGACTCGAGTAATTCCGGTGCCGAGCTACCCTACTAGCAGTTGACGAATCCGTGGGAGTGACAGGTTTTGGCTACCTGGGCTCGAGTTCCCAGGCCAACCATGCAGCAAGATTCGAGCATGAGAGCCTCCTGCGCGGCGAGCTATATTCATGATGTCTATGACCGGTGCAGCCCTTTTATACAGCAGATTGAGCTACAGCTAGGACCATGATCACACCTTTTCTTAGCACGTTGGTTGCAACCAATTCATCTCTCCTATTACCCTTACTTTGACATGCAGTACTAACTTGTTATTATGTTATTGGCGAACTGCTTCCTAGCTTCGACAAAAAGGGAACTGGTCATCATTAATAAGTAGAGTGTATCTCAAAATGTGCTTACCCACGATGATGCTCCTTTGCCTCAATCGTGGAACTGTTGTCGGAATAGCGAAACCTGGTTTGAAATCTCGAAATCCAAGCCCCCTCGATGCACAGGGACGAACGCAGAAGGCAGCTCTCATCAAGCATAGGTGTATGCAACAGAATCCTATTGGCGTTATGTCGGATCTATCGAATTTGGGCCATCAGACCCGGATTTGTCTGTTATGTAACTCGTGCCTCCGACGTGCCACGAATCGAGGACAGTATCTACCGCCCGCTTAGTTAATTCGGCTGTCCTGAGCTTAGCATGGCAGACATCTCGGAGATGTATTCTGTTTGTCCTTGTGTGTTACTGTGCTGGAAAATGTACAGAAATATTGCTCGCATCGTGCGATTGTTCGGCTATTGATTTATCGAAACAGCACTCGCCATCGTGACACCCAGCATCAAGTTAATAGGATCGGATCGGCTATGTGAAGTATGACAACTGATTTCGTGCACTTTGAGCTGGTCGTGACACGTTCCTCAGTTTGTCTGATACCTAGGTAACGTCTTTTCGAAAATTAAGAAGCGACACTGTGAAGCACCACACACGCGTCGGGCGCTAAAATCGTTGGCGTGTTTTTTGCGGGCTCGAGTTATATATATTATGGGTGCAGTAGGTTTTATGTGAGCCTACGCCGCATTTCTCGTAAAACTACTCTCACTCTGTCCATCGGGTTTTCATCAGCGCGACCATGGAGAATTTCGAAAATATCTATCTCGACCTCTCAAAACAACCAGGCCGATGTCGATTAGCCGAAAGTGGCCTGGGGTGGAAGCCAGCGGGTGCGACGGATGCCTTCACCCTCGATAGCAGCGCAATACAGGGTGCGCAATGGTCTAGAGCGTCGAAGGGCTACGAGATCAAGATCCTCACGAGAGACAACCAAGTCATACAGTTGGATGGGTTCCAAGAAGAGGTTCGCACGTGTGGAAATGCAGTCGTAGTTTTCAATTAACAAGTGTCAGGACCATGATCGAGCAGTCAAAGCCTTCAAAATCTGGTATGGCGTCAATGTTGAAAACAAGGAACATGCTCTAAGGGGTTGGAACTGGGGCAAGGCCGAATTTGGAAGAGCAGAACTCTCCTTCAATGTGCAAAACAGACCAGCATTCGAAATACCTTACTCTGAGATCTCAAATACAAACCTCGCAGGCAAAAACGAAATAGCCGTCGAATTCAGCCTCGAGCCAGAAGCACCGACGAACGGCACGAATGGTGTGAACGGAAATACAAGCAAGACGAAAAATAGAGGTCGGAAAGCTGCTGCCCCAAGGGATGAGCTTGTCGAAATGAGATTCTACATCCCGGGCACCATTTCGAAACGCGAAGCCAATGGTGAGGACACTGGCAGCGATGCTGAAAATGACGAAGAAGATCAACAAAACGCGGCCAACGCCTTCTATGAAACTTTGATGGACAAAGCAGATATTGGCGAAGTCGCTGGTACAACCTTTGCAACATTCCAGGACATTCTCCATTTAACACCTCGTGGCCGGTTTGATATTGACCTTTACGAAACATCCTTCCGATTACGTGGTAAAACCTATGACTACAAAATCCAGTACGAATCTATCAAGAAATTTTTTCTTTTACCCAAAAATGACGAAATGCATACCTTGATCACCTTAGGCTTGGATCCTCCCCTACGACAGGGTCAAACAAGATACCCGTTCGTGGTTATGCAGCTGAAACTCGACGATGAAGTCAACCTTGACCTCAACATGACCCAAGAGCTACTAGAGACGAAATACAAAGACAAACTTGACGCGCACTACGAAGCACCAATTCATCATGTCATTGCCAAAGTCTTCAAAGGGCTATCTGGGAAAAAGATCATCATGCCTTCCAAAGATTTCGTTTCGCACCATAACATGGCCGGCGTAAAGTGCTCAATCAAAGCCAACGAAGGTCTACTTTTCTGTCTCGACAAGTCGTTTATGTTCGTACCCAAACCTGCCACATACATCTCTATTGAACAGATCTCAAATATCACAATGTCTCGAGTCGGTGGTGCACTGGCTGCTAGTCGCACATTCGACATCACCATGTCCATGAAAGGCGGTCTGGGCGAACATCAATTCTCCAATATCAACCGTGAAGAACAACAGCCCCTAGAAGAATTTTTCAAAGCAAAGGGGATCAGATTCAAGAATGAAATGTTGGAAGATTCTTCGACCCTGCTCAAAGCTGCAATGGACCAGGAACTCGCTAGTAGTGACGACGAGGAAGGACCGAATCGCGGGAGTGCTGATGAAGACGATGAATCACCAGACGAAGATTTTGAGGCTGGCAGTGACTCTGACGTCGCTGAAGAATATGATAGTGAGCACGTTAGTTCTGGTGCTGATTCTGACGCAGAGATGGGCGATGGTGATGGCGATGAAGGAGACGAGGAAGAAGATTCACGACCCAAGAAGAAAGCCAAGACCTGATTTCACAAGTACATAATATTGATAGCATCTGATACCCTGGTCTGCTAAGGAGACGATCGAATTGATTTCAACCATGACGTTATCATTTCTGACTTCGAGCCGCACATAGTGTACAATCACTCCAACCGTCTGGTGTTCGGGATATCCGACACCCTGTTACACTAGCGTTGTTCGTACTTGCAGAGTGGTATTGGTGATATGCGTCTGACTGATGTCGAGACGGAGTCTAAAGGGAGTGTAATGATGGGTCAAGTCTGCAGCTTTTCCTGATTTTCATGTTTACTAAGACTCGACTTCTCACAACCGAAAATTGTAAATTTCTTGGAAAGACCAAAGTCACTTGGATGAGGCTCAACTCGTTTACGAGCGACGTACTTTCGATGAAGAGTATTCATTGAGAAGTACCTCAGGCACCACGAAGAAACTAGGGATAGTGCATGCTCCACATCAGATCACTTGCTTGAACATCTCTGGTAAGCTAGATTTACGAAGCCGTCAATTCCGACTTGCCCTTGACACGACTATCGCCAATGACGGCTTCTTCGTCCTGGAATGTTCTTGCTTGGCCTTGCTATGGGGTGGTTCTGGACGGGGTTCTAGCCTACTAGCATGGCAGACACTAGTCAAATGGCTTCATTTGCAAAGTTGACCTCGCTGAAGCCGATAGTATGCTCACCGGTTCGACCAAAGAGTGTACTAGATGACGTGATATCGCCTGATCTTGCCGTAGTCTTCTGAGCTTCCGCTCACAAGAATCTCTGACAAGACATCCACCTGTCACCACAACTTTCTTAGAGCCTCATCTAAATTTCTTAGAAGGGCATAGCTCATGTAACTAAGCCAAATTGGGATTGGTCTTCGTTACAGTGGTGCGCCATCACTAGCGGGTTGAAACGCTGTGGCTTCGAAACGAACCCGATCTACAACCACTGGATCGACAGCCCGCAGCTACGAAAAACGCCTCGTCACTTTAAAGAAACGAGCTAGACCCCAACGCACGACTTTTTAGAACAGCAGTAGTAAGTGAATAGTCTGCCGTCCACGTTTACTAAACAAAAGCTAGTTCGTCTTGATCGACAAATGATTCTCAGAAAGCAGTATCTCTACCCTGCCAGCACCAAACGAAGCCAAGCTACTACGAAATAATGACCTCAGAAGGTCTTAGTCGGTGGATCGGATGCCTGCGCTTGAACCTTGTTCTATGAATATCAGCTGCATGATCGCTTTCCAGTGACCCAATTTTTGCACAATAACCTCGATTGGCCATCGTTTCGAATGCCCGTGCTTGGGACTCGCGGTTGGCCACGAGGCCAATCACCTTGCACTAGCTGGTAATGAATTAGTGCTAAAAGGGATTGTGAGCTTCATTCCTCACATTTCCTCAGCCGGCTGTCTAGGCGCGAGGACTGGGCACTAGCCATCGTCCTAGTCAGAAATTGATACATTGTTTCTGAAAAGCGCACACAGTTTCGCACCAAGCCGGCGGCCGACCAACCGGGTCCAGAAGAACCGAATCCATGTAACCACTTTCAGGCATCTTTCAATGGTGATCTATCAAAGAGCTACGAATGCCCCAATCGTGGGTCAAGGCCGGGGTCGAGCTTTGCTTGGACGGGATTGAAGCCTGGCATTTCACGCTTATCCAACTTGCGCTATACATGTAGGGCTGTCAGTGGAGCTATATGCATGCCCCTGCTGCCATGTGGTCATCCTCCTATGCAGCTCTGACCGCTGATACGGCTCTGGAAGCGTCCCGACTTCGTTCCTAGGCGCTATGTGGTCTGAAGACCTGCAGTGCTGCCGCAGGGGACCTCTTTTGCACATGCACGGTGTAGCCGATGTGGTTCCTGGCTCCCTGTGGGTTCCAATATCAACCCTGAGTTCGTCCAAGGCGAAAGCACGCGATGTTGGCCTTCTCGCCTTTTTCAGAAATTTCGGTTTGTCACTCTTGTGCTAATCTCTTTCCATCAAATAATGGCTCCATCACCCCCATCGCGGCCCCAGGCTGCTCTTACATATATCCTTCCTGGCTGCTCAAGGAACTACATCAAGCGACGGACCATGAGGCGTAATCGTCTAAAGAAGCATCATCGATGCAAGGTGCCCCTATATCAAGCGCCTGATTCTTTAACGTTGATGCACACCACAAGATTATCACCACGTTCATGCTCTCCTCAAACAGTTTGCATCATGTCTTCAAATAATGTGAAACGTGTTGAAACGAACAACAGGCTCTTTAAATCTGAAGTAAGTTTTGACAGTGCGATGATCCTCAAATACAAAGCAAGAGACGTACTGTGGAAACTGACCGTTCACGACGCAGAAAATCACAACAGAAAACACGACCGGCAGCCATAAGCAAAACCGGCCGTCAGAGCCAAAGACACGGCACCAGGAGCATGGTAAGTCGATTGCCTGTCCTCAATAGACGCACACGCTGAAAGGCCAGCTTATATGAGCATGCAATTCGATTGGATGTCAGTCGGTCCCAGCACAGGACCGAAGACCCCATATCTACGCGAACCGTCCGACAAGAAGAAAGCGCTGGTCTCTTGGTCGTGAATCTGACACCACTCTGAGAGAAGTGCCACTACCCAGGCGATGGGCTCTAGATCAAAGAACCATGTCAACACGACCACAAGCGGTCTACCTCGTCGCTCAGCAGTGGCTAATCTGAATTGACCGAGCGTTGGATGCAAGAGCAAGGAAAGAAGCCACATCTAGCTGAGAGATCACGACTTGGTTGGCACTGAGACACCCAAAATCCCGATTCATAGTCTGAGAGAGTAATGGGCATCTAGTCAGTATCAAGAAGACTTACGTACACGTCATCATAGAGAGCGCTCTGCAAAAGACCAACTTGAATGGTCCTTTTAGTGGCCTGTTGAAGAAATAATCATTTCTCTACCAAAGGGCTCCAGCAAAAGGGCGCTACCATAAGTCCCTCGAACGTTCTTTTGACATTATTCCCTTAAACGGCTTAGGCTGTGCCTTACGCTTGGCACTGAGTGTGTGGCTGAATTACTCAGCAGCCATCCCCGAAATATTAATAGCAGGCCTCAGACACCAAAGTCACCAAGTATTAGGGCCAAAAAGCAAAAAAGGGAATTACTCATCCATTCTTTTCACAACTTACACAGAGCCTCCACAGCCCCCACTGTCTCTTCCTTCGTCTCCTTCACCAACCCACTGACCGCCTTGAAACTCTCACTCTTGGCATCGCCCACCAGCTCAAACAGCAGGCTCTCACTGCTCGTTATAACCGCCCCTTCCCTGGCCAGCCGATTCAACGCGACCGGCCTCTCGCCCGAATTGCAGCTACTGACGCCATCTGCCAGGATGTAAACCTTGTGACCCATGCTGAGGAGATCCAGCGCCGTCTGCGTGACACAGATATGGGTCTCGATGCCGACCAAGATCGCACTGATAGTGACGGGCTGATGCGGCTTATTAGTATTACTACTATTACTACCATTACTACTAGAGGTCGCCGGTGAGGCAGAAGAAGCAGAAGCAGAAGAAGCTTGTTTGGTGAGCGCTGCCGTGAGTTCGGGGACCATCATGGAGAAAGCCGTCTTGTCGATTTCGAAGTTGGGGGGTGTTGTTGTGGATTTGGAAAGCAGCGCCTGTAGTTCTGAGACCGTGCTGCCGAGTTTCGCTGCGTTTTGCGTCGTCGTGTAGATTGGGATCTGGAGAATTGTGGCCGCTTTTGCCATTTTCTGAGCTGTGGAGATGCTGCAGTTTTGGGTTGTTAGCTTTGTTAGCTACGGCTTTTTCTTTTCTGTCTTGTTGGCCTTTTCCCCCCGGCTGTACAGCCATTCCCTCGACATACACAGCAGGGCGGTTGAACAAAGTCATAGGTCTGGGGTTGTGACATGTACACGGGGGGGGCAAAGGTGAACGTACACTTTGGGGAACTCCCATATTGCTGAGCGAAACTTTTCCTGAATATCGCAGATGCTATCGCAAGTGTTAGTTTGCTATTGGGTTGCGTTGGCTCTAGGCGCGTTTCAGCCGACACACAATAATGCTGGGTTTTCTAATTTCGCTGCGTCAGTCTTTGAGATGATGGTCGTGCTTTTGGCGATTGTTTTCTCCCGGGGACCCCAATTAGGGGACTGGCAATCCCGCAGACTGGTACTTTTGACTTACCGATCCGAGAAGGCATCTTGCTAAATGCTCTAGTATGAGCCACCAAGAAGGGTTGTGTGGTGGATAGTCGAGAAGCAAGTTTAAGCATGAATCAGTTGTTTGGTGTCACGTATGTGTTCCAGATATTGTCTGTCACAGTACTTGAGTCTATAGAGTCGACGAAAATACTTCAACCGAGGCAGAATGTCGGTCCATACAGGGTCACGGTGATGCAGCATGGTAAGGTGGGGCACGCTAAAGCATTATAACCAAGCGAGCCAAGATTTGGAACAGTGACAAAGTTGAACGGTGAGAGCGTGACACTTCTCAGAGAGAAGAGTCACTGTTACTATTGCTGTTGCTATTGCTACTGCCAATAGAGATAATTATCATCGGCCATAGGAGCAAAGCTAGAAGGACTTTAATGCATCAATTCCAGCGCTTTTCAGAAACGATCCAACAACAAACGAGTTATGGTCCACCGGTGGTGGTTGTTTTTCTGGATGAGCCCGAATTTAACCAGCCAAACGCAGTTCCTGAACCTACCGGGTTCGACTTAGATGGTGCCGGTCCTTTCTCAGTCGGGCTCTGAAGTGAACTCTCTTGCTGTGTCTGATTGAATTCCGTGCTACTTGCGGCTATTGGCGTCGAAGGACTCGAAACATTGCGCGACACGTTGGCCATGGACTTTCCAGGCCGTAGAACCTTCATCGGTCTTGGAGCGCTGTTGCGCACATACCCTGATGAGCCTGGGCTCTCGACAGATCTCTGACTCGAAGCGCCTCCAGTCGCAGCAGCGCGCCAAGACGAGGACCATACGCCGGAGCTGGTCTTCGAAACTGGAGTATTAGTTGACTTGTCGCTTTCAGTGCCTGACTTTGAATCCTCAGCAGGGCGCGAGGTGTTATCTGTGAGAGATCGAGACAAGATTTGCCTCGGCTCGTCATTTCTCTGCGAATCCGGTTCACTCGGAGACACAACAACAGTCCCATTCGCAGTCTCAGGCGATGGAGAGGTCGGACTAACCACAGAACTCAATCTGCTTGGTCGGCCTATTATGCCTGGCGCAGATGCAGATGTTTCACTGACAAGGTCTGAGGGCACGGCCTCGGAGGCAACAGAACCATTCCTGCTTCGTGCTTGCGTCATCAGATAGCGATACACGTTGTCATCCTCTGGCCTAACCAGCGGGACTGACAGGTGGTTTCGATCGTCGTCAAAAATCATGAGCTTGTCCTGTGATAATAGTATATCAGCATTTTGTTGTCGTAGAACGTCACTACCAAGGACAATTTGAATGGATTTGTCTTGTGTGGGACGGTCGTTGACCACGAACTTGGCAGTCACTGTCGGCACCTGAGGCGAAGGACTGGCAGAGCGTGACGATGGAAGGTGAATCTTGGCTTCAGTCAAGTAGACCAATAAGCGGATCTTTCGCAGACCATTCTCTTCTACGATTGAATTGTCAATGCCGAGACTCTGTAGGGTCTGCAAGCCAATCGACGACACCGCTGCCCCTGTGCAGACTGCGACGTACAGTAGTGTGTCATTGGTAAAGGTCTCCGTGAGCCAGCATCGGACGATAGCAGGGCAGGGGCTGAGAGCGAAGAGGCCAGGTGGCGGATGGCCAGAGACTCTTGGAGAATTGTGTATCGAGCCCAGCAACCGACTATTCTCTAGACCGAAGCTGTTTGCTCTGCCAAAGCCAAAGGTACTACTGCGACCATCTGAGCGGTGTGATAAAGACCTTTCTGACAGGGGATGGCTTCCCAGACCACTCCCCGTGCGAGTGGGTAGGTCTATAGATTGTCGTGAAGGCGCATAGTTGTTGGCGCTTTCGTCGAATCGTACGGACGCCGCTCTTGAGGCTGCTCTTCGTGACTCGTCACTAGCGTCAAGTGTCAAGGAGCTGATCATGCCACCGGAAGGTTCGTTGTCAAAGTTCCGAAAAGCCTCTGCGGCAGGGTTCAGTGTTGATTCTGAGACCGGTCAGCATCGTATTTGATAGGCCCTGAATGGATTCTCACCAGACTGGGAAGAGGTCAGGCCTGGTGCAAATGGAGAAGATGGACCCCATACACTCTTCGGTTTTCCGCCATCTTCCGCCCTCTTCTCAATGCGCATTATGCGCTCAGAATGTTGTGCTTGTGTTGCGGATAAACCGTCTACAGCTGACTGTATTCTCCAAAGTTCCTCTCTTGTGGCAAAACTGTTTCCATCCATCGCCCATCACCGCAGTCATCTACCGCTGTCCGAGTCTTCCACGAAAACCAAGAAACACTAGGAAAAGCCGCATATGCAACGTGAGCAACAGAAGGGTTGCAGATAGAGAAAAGCGAGATCGAAAATAAGAGGTCAGCAGTCCACACCTGGGCAGTTTCGGGTGATTCTGCTATAAATCGAGTTCTCCTTCTTTGAACAGGTTGAATTTCAACACTTTCTCGAGGGGTTTGTCTCTTTTCGCAGTGATGGGAATGGACAGTTTTGAACCAAGGTGTCCACGACTGCACTGCGGCTACTCTCTGCCTTTACTGACCAATCGAAATCGGTCGAACAGAGGCTGATTGAAATGAAGCGCTTCAGATATCGTTCGACGGTCGTCAATGAGTCGTGATCATGTCGTTATGGGTGTCGAGCTATCAGGGTCACATAGAGAGCCTTCAAGGCCAACGAAGAAATCGCTGCTGCACTGGCTCGCGACGTGATGAAAAAGTACTGAATGTCTAGAGATGCGTGAACCGTTTCGAGATGGGTGATGATTCTTTGTAGTTAAATGTGTTGATGATGCTGAGCCTGGCTGAAGTTGAGATGTTTGTCCTACTAGAATGGACATTCCTTTACCCGGGTCCTAAGGCAGTCTGCTCGGCCTATTCTGTCACCGCCGCCGGTAATTCGCTGCCAAGATTTCTCGAAGCAGCATGGAAGAGTCCATGCAGCTACCCCTTTTGTCATTAAGCATTAAGGCAGAGTACTTAGTACTTTCCGCCTCGCATTTCAAAGATCAAGGACAGCCAAACACTTATTGTGTTTCTATCAAAGCATATACAACGAGACTCGACGACTCTACGACAGGATCTCAACTTTTGCTAATTCCGACAAATTCAGACTCTTGATATCCCTCCCCAATCGATAGAGCTCATCGAGGAAAGCAGGAATGAAAGTCCCAGGTCCTCGACACGAAGAAGTGCGCTCTGCTCGCTCTGCCGCAAGCTCGTAATGGAGAATCGCGGACAGTGCTGCGAGAAGCTTGTCCTCTTTATGCATGGCTAAATAACCAGCGATCACACTGCCAAGAGCGCATCCGCTACCTGTTATTCGTCCTAGATAACTGCTTCCGTTCGCAATAGCCAAAGTGAGCGTGCCATCAGAGAGGTAGTCAACTACACCAGTCATCAAGACAATACACCGCTCCCTTTCCGCGAGTGTGTTCACCATGCGAACTTTTTGAGCCGTGCCAGACGTAGACGGTCCAGAGTCTACACCGCGTTGTTGCGTAGTAGAAGATCCGATGACTGCGCCAATCTCGCCTTCATTGCCTTTGATGACATCAAAGAAGCCTGCTCTCAACAACGTCTGAATGGCGTCGCGGCGGACCGATGTCGCCCCTCCGCCAACAGGATCGAAGACCACTGGACTGCCCGAGGCGTTGTATGCACGCATGCCTGCCTGATAGGCGGATATGATGTCAGGTGTGACTGTGCCCATGTTGACGACGAGCCCACCTCCAAGTTTTGCAAGATCAGAAGCTTCGGCACCATTCAATGACATGATAGGCGAGGATCCCGTAGCTAAGCATACATTGGCCGCAAAGTTTTGCACCACTGTGTTGGTCATATTATGAGACAGAACCGAAGATGAAACGTATTTCTCGATAATTCCAGGAACCTGCTGTAACAGCTCACTTTTACTGTTGATCACTGGGACCGACAGCGGCACTCTCGTGTAAATTTTCTTTGGTGCGTCTTCAATTCGTGCTGCGAGCTCGATCGATGCTTGCTGGGGATCCGAAGCTGCAATGATAGCACTCACGACAGCAACACCATTTAATCTATTGCTGCCGAAGGCCGACTGGTGCAGGACACGCTGCACATTGGCGGCATTAATGCTTCCGATGGCTACGCATCCCACGGCATGTTCTGTTCCTGTTTGGCACTGGCCTAGAATGGACTGGACACCTCTCGTGCCGATGATAGACTTGGTGTCTACCTTGCTAGATATCGTCAGCACGAGCTATTTGGGTGTGTCTGAGCTTACGTCGGTGTTGCAAATACTGTACCAATGCCTAGATAATCTGCTCCTCCACGAATTGCGGTCTGGGCTTCTTCAACGGAGGAAGCAGTCACACCTATAATGGATCCTTCCGGTAGCAATTTCTTTGCATCGTCTAAACTGCAGTCATCTTGTCCGATGTGCACTCCTTCTGCACCAACGGCAAGGCACACGTCTAATCTGTCGTTGATGAGGAGAGGTACGCGATACTTCTTCGTGATAACGTGTAACTGCGAGGCAGTCTCAATCAGGTCCCTAGTCTCGGCACGCTTGTCGCGATACTGCACGATTGTGACACCACCTTTTATGGCTTCTTCAACCACATGACAAATGTCTTTACCTCCAAGGATGGCTGGAGTGGAATCCGTCACGAGATACAAACTCAAGTCAACCTCTGGCTTTTTGATCATTTTGGGGGGGACAAATGTGCTTGCCTAGGATTGCGTTTCAGGGTCTCCTTCATCCAAAAGGCAGTCTCGACGAAGGCTAAGGCCTAAGGCAGTAACACATCAAGAAGATTGCGAATTCAACAAATCGGATTGAAAGACCTAGAAAGGTTTTTTTTTTGGAGTGGCAGCCGTGATTTTGACTTTCGTCATGCCAGGTGCAAAGTTCTTTCGACTCACCACCCTGTCACGAGCCACGTACTTTACATTTGATTGGACGTAGCAGCAATCGTGTCACGAAGGAACCTTCATGGGACCCATTTCCCTTCATCCAAAGCGAAATTCCTATCATCAGTTGTCTGTAGCGTTGTGAAATAATGATTGAATAAAAATGACAGGAACTTTTTCGGCGAAGTCGGACTGATGGGTTGGGCTGGACGTGCATAAACTTGAAGGTGTTCGGCAAGTGGCGAGGATCCTTTGAGTAGGGAGTTGCAGTGGTGGCTGCCACACGGAGTGGTTTGTCCGCACGTTAAAACCGGCAATTACAATGCAGAGGGTGAAGAATTGGCCGGGTGCAGGTGGTGGTGAAAATGTCAGACAAACCAGGGTGCCCGGGCCGCGGATGACACTTTAATTGAGCCCCGATAGACGCGCTGGGGTCTGCCAGAGGTTTAATTATTCCCTAGACCCTTCTTCTGTCTTCCTCGCCCCTTCACCTCCAACCACTTACTCTATCATCCTGATCATCAATTCATCAGGAGTAGCATCGTCGTCAAAAATTGAGATTTCATTGCCCGACAACGACAAAGCATTCATCTTGCTGCTCAGTACGAGCCTGCGCGCCACTGCCGCTCTTCACTCGTCCACTGCCAAAGAATAAGACGACTGCCGATTGTCTATGTATCGTTACCATCCCTCGATATCCTCTCAACCTCAAAAGTTACAAATATTTCCGCTCTCGAGGAAACCTCGTAGAGACCATTCAAGATTCGCCTATGGTTGATTCGTGTCACCCGCAATCTCAAAGGTTCATGTTGAGTCTAGAAAACCAGTGGTAGTCAACTCCACGCATGTCTAATCAGACGACAAAGGCCGACTTTTCCTTCCTTCGAAATTGAAGCTTCTCGATCAACACTGTGGCTCTCGTGTATCGCTGGCATTCTCTGACCAATTAACGCAAAAATGGCTACCATCAATGTGAGTGTCCTCCATCGGCTCCATCAAGATCGTTACACTAATGATTCGCAGATCCGACGTGATGTCGCCGACCCTTTCTATCGTTACAAGATGGAACGTCTTCTTTCCAAGATTGAGGGTAAAGGCAATGGCATCAAAACTGTGGTGGCAAATCTTCCCAGCGTTGCTCAGTCACTTGCCCGTCCTCCAGCCTACATTATCAAATACTTTGGCTTTGAACTTGGTGCCCAGACAAACACCAATCCAAAAGACGACCGCTGGATCATCAATGGTGCTCATCAAGCCGACAAATTGCAGGAATCTCTCGATGGGTTCATCAACAAGTTCGTCCTGTGCAAGAACTGCAAGAATCCCGAGACTGAGTTTGTCATCAAGGATGGCCGCATTCTGCTTGACTGCAAAGCATGTGGACAGCGCACAACAGTTGATCTTCGTCACAAGCTGAGCGGATTCATTCTCAAGAACGAGCCAAAAGGTGGGAAGAAGGGAAAGAAGGAAAAGATGAGTCGACGCGACCGTGCCAAGCTCGAAGCCCAAGAAAATGGTTCTGTGAATGGCACGGATCGTAGCCCGCACGACTCCAACTCCGATAAAGATGTCGAAGATGGCGACTTCGAGTTGGGTGCTGGCAGCGATGATGAGTTCACCAAACAAATCCAAGAAGAGGCTAAGCACATTGACACAACCGCCAACGGTGGAGACAAGGAAGAACAGTGGGCCGTCGATACGTCTGCTGAGGCGGTCGCTGCTCGAGCTAAAGAGCTGCCAAGTGACCTAAAGCGCTCCCTGGCTTTTGACGATGACGAGGATGGAGACGAGAATGGCTTCAACGTCTACGATCAACTCGGTACCTGGATTGACGAGCAAGGTCAAGAAAAAGGAAACGTTGGCAAGGTCGACGATGTCGACATTTACAAAAAGGCTGCTGACCTCGGCATTGAGAACAAGCACAAAACTCTGACCGTCCTTGCTCAGACCGTTTTCGATGAAAATATTGTGTCTCAGATCCCGAAACGTGCTAGTATGCTTCACAAGATGATTGGTGACTCCGAAAAGCACCAAAAGGCTTTCCTTGGTGGCATTGAGCGTTTCGTCGGCAACGAGCACAAGGGTCTCATTCCGAAGGTTCCTCAAATCTTGATGACTTTGTACCAGAGCGATCTGATCACGGAAGAGGTTGCCAAGCCCTGGGGTTCTAAAGCCAGCAAGAAATACGTTGACATTGCGACCAGTCGCAAGGTACGTCAGGCTGCTGAACCGTTTTTGAAATGGCTTGAAGAAGCAGACAGCGAAGACGAGGACACCGACGATGAGTAGTGGAGCTCCTGCTCTCGCTCAGCAAGCCACCCTCTCGCTTTCCTGCCTTCTCTACTTTCCTAGGACAACTGTCTCTTCTTCCGTCGACATACAGCCTCTCAGCTCCGGCGTCTCGACACTGTGCGACTCAAGTTTCCATATCCCATGTCTTGTCTTGTCTTGTCTTGTCTTGTTTGCTTCTTAATTAGTTTGTCATTGCCGTCAACAAAAGCTCAAATCCACTCCTTTAACCATAGTCAAACACAGCAAGCCGCTCACCGCATCGTAGGTAGCTCAGAATAGACAACGATTGCCATAAACCACTCCTTTCCCATATAGTCAATCTCAATATTGTAGCAATGACGAATTATGCAGCCTGCATAAGCACGTACTGGGCGTCGGTCATTGTCAAGGCCTCAGACTTCCTCAACATCCTACCATCGCCCAATTGTAACATCGTGCTTTTGTGTACCTTTCCACTGCGTCAGTAGGCAACATTTCGGTTCCTCAGAGCAATCGCAAGAAATGTGCATAGCAATCCACAGCTTCACGGAGTCCTCTCAAGTGTCCAGTCAGCTGCCTACCTAGCTAGACAACTCCATGGGGGGCCGTCATTAAAATCGATGTTTGGGTTGCAAGGCCGTGATAAAACAAATGAACATTAACATAAATATAAATATTTTGTCACCACATAGTTACTCAGACAAAATTCTACATAGGAAAAGTTTCTCTCCAGATAGCGCGGCCAACCCAGCAGCGCCATTTTGAAAAACACCTTGAGTACCAAAATTCCGCTAACGCTATACTCTTATCTGTTACATATAATTATTACTGACACAGTGGACTAATCAATCCATACTTTGACCTCGTCTTCTTGCCCCCCTTCAACGTTCCTCTTCCCAAGTCTTAACGTATTTCACAAACGTCTTCTTGTGCACCATACCTCGGTACCGACCTTCGCTTACCACGCAGACATATCTCAATCCCAGCTTCGCAAAACACTGGTACACGAGATCCATGGGAGAGTGAACGTCAAGTGCGACAGGAGCTCGATCAATAAAGGGCGTGAGGTCTGCAGGCTCAGGGAACAGATGATCTTCATCTTCGTCTTCGTCTTCATCTTCATCAACTGACAGTTCATCTGGATCGAGGTGGTGGCCAAAGGAAGACCAGCCGTGGTGAACAGAGTCTGCCGGATGTTGCGACGACATGAGGCACATCGTTTCGTCCTCTGGAGTTTCGATCTTGTCGAGAGCATATTCGAGATCGGGTACAGGTATCAAGCCAATGAGGATTCCTTCTCGAACGATTGGGAGCCCTCCGTCAAGCTCGCCTGCGTCTTGAAGGCGGGTAACCTTAGTGCGTAGTTCACTCGCCTTCACATATGGCGAGATGGTGATGTCGATGATCCTGCCGAGCCGTGGCCGGGGCACAAGATCATCAAGATCTGTATCAAAAACAGGACTAGCTTTGTTGTCAAGGAATGGATACGAATTCATATTCGTGAGAAGATCGTAAATGCTCGAGGGTTCAATTGCATCTGCTGTCCATTTTGCAAAAAGAATGGCCAAAGAGAAAGGCAAAACGTAATCGAGACTGCCGGTTAACTCGAAAAGGATGACAGCCAGGGTAATGGTCAATCGTGTCACTCCGCACATGGTAGCACCGGCAGCAACTAGGGCATATACTCCTGGGGTGACACATTCCTCGATGGTGCCTGAGTTGCTATTGGAGCAATATCCAAATACCCATGAGTCTGGAAACTGGTAGACGAGCCACTGGAAAAGGTGGCCAACGATCCTGCCCATCAATCCACCAACCACCATGGACGGGACATAGATCCCAGCAGGCACCTTGATTCCAAATGTGATGACTGTGAGCGCAGCTTTGATGACAAAGGCCATTGCCAAGTATCCAATAACGCTTGGAATATCTTCAGCAGCTGGACACAAACCGGTCATTTCACTTGTAGAACATGGACTAGCGAGTTCGGCGAGCAGCTCGGCCACGGGAAGTCTTGTGTATCGATTCCAGAAGCCAACAATTCCTGTTACTAGCGCAACAAGAAAGACTTCTGTCATAGGATGCTGTTTGATGATGGGGATTTTTCGGAAGGTGGTTGCCCATAACCTCGATGCTTTGATAAACAAAGCGCCAGCCAGACCGCCCAGAGCGCCCAGAATGGCAAACAGCACAAGTTCAAAGGCTTTCCAATTGGTAATATATCTGACTTCGAACAATACGATCTTGCCGGTGCCATAGGGATTGAGAAACCTAAGTCCTAGGGCCGCGGCAATACAGCAGAAGAACGTCCGGAAAAGGGTCTTTGGTGGAAAATAGTAACTAACTTCTTCCAGACCAAAGAGCACACCACCTAGTGGAGAGCCAAAGGCGACCGCGACACCAGAGGCAGCACTAGCTGAAAGGACTTCTCGACGTTTCCCGTCGTTGTCGTTGTACTTACTGAAGAGGCGGCATGCAACGTTTCCAATGCAGGTCGCGATGTGAACGTAAGGGCCCTCTTTCCCCAGACTCATGCCTGAGGAAACGCCCAGTATCAAAGCAATAACCTTTAAACCGAGGGTGCGCAAGCCAAGGTACCCATGAAGCACGAAACCACTCAGGATAACTTTCACCTCTGCAACTCCGCTGCCGGCGGCGGAATAGTAAATGCTTGGTGGCACAGGATTTCCAGCCACGAGTGGGTGATGTTGTTGATCGGCCCTATCGTCGTCTGCACTATCGGAATGGTGTTTACCAGCTGCCAGATTCTCGTCGAAGGTCGTGGCGATGTGGGATGGAACTATCGTTTTGGAGAAAAGTGTTATGCCGCAAGACAGGCAGGCGAAGAGGACGCTCCAGAGAATGAAAGCTATGTAGTCAACCCAGACTGTACGGCCATTGTCTGGCCATATTGCTTCCGACCAGTCTCTCCAGCTTGCGCAGCTGATGTGCCCTTGGCAACAATCCTTGTGACTGAGCCACGGTCGGTTCGCGCAGTAGCCACTTTTGATGTCAAATATTGCGGCGTCAGAGATATCAATGAAATAGGCAATACAAGCGGTCAACACACCAACGAGGAAGACTAGAATCCAGCCCTGGCCTGAGTCAAACCACAGACGTATTTTCCCTCTCCAACCCTTAAGTCGTCGTAGTTGTAGCACGCGGTATCCATCGGCAATGCTATCGTGCACCCAGTCAGTGGAGGTGAACTGATCATACCACATCCGGTCTTCAGCCATGAAGCTACCCATCATCGACTGGCGTAACTTGGGAGTCCTGAGGTCATTTGGCCGCATGAACAGAGGACTGGTAGGAAAGGAATAGCTCCAAGTATCTGATCTCGGTGTTTTTCTGGTGCGTAAACTTGCGGCCATGCTACTGATTCTTGACAAATTACTAGGTTCTGGTGTCGTTGCCGCACTTCTTGTGCATCTCTTCCGTGGCATATTGTCACTTGCAGAAAGCAAGGCAGTACGTTCATCCGACTCTTCAGACTGAACATAGTTGGGTCTCGAAAACACTGGTCGGGAGGCAGACGTATCGACCGTATCCCCTGGATCAGGCATGTTCGCGGGCTTACTCTGACCGTCAGAGAAAGAGAGATTCGAGTTGGGCATACCACAGAAAGTTCTTGGTGAGTGTCATCAACGTAGGTAGGTGTTGCCCAGGCAAAGAATGACGGAGCAGATCGGATCCGCGATCTAGAAGTCATTGGCGAACCATTTCCAGGCAAAACGTAGATCCCAACTCTTGGTCCATGGCTCCTGCCGCTTGGTTCTTGCGCTCTTGATCTGCCTTCGGATCACCGGAAGAGGTCGTTCGGTTCAGAGCGTCAGTCTAGCGGTGGGAAAAGACAGCTGACTGGGTGTGAACGTGAACGGTCCAGAAACTTGTTAGCCGGAAGGGGAGGCGAGGGCCATTGAGCATCTTAATGAGCCTTTATGTTTGTTCGGGTGGGTGTCTTTGTTCGACTAGGCCAAGCATCATATGATGCAGTCCTGACTTAGTAAGACACCCTATTATTACCTTGTGTGTCTGGGGTTGCCAAGTAATAGCGATGGACAATGCATAGCCGGATTCGGCCTCGTGAACAGCTGTTCATAGCTGCTCGGACATTTCTTGGTTGTGTGTGACACGTTGCAATGATCCTCTAAATGCTACGATCCTTGTTTCTTTGAGGCGCCCCTTACCGCTGAGATGGTGTGCATGTGTCGCTGCATCATCTGACGTAGGATTGTGGGGGCATTAGCTCACACCCGGCCTGACGGCGGTGCCAACCGCATTACTTGACCACCACGTGCTGTTCAATCGCCCACAACGATCTTGAACTCTATCACCATTCTAGACTCAAAACATGGATGACACAATGCTTCGATAGTCCTTTAGATTGCAGAGCATTCGCCGAATTTCAAGGTGCTCTACAATCTTGTTGACTACTTCGTACGAGCCTGGGTTGAAAAGTGTTCTTCGACGCCTGGAAGACTCAATGGATGCCAGCAAGAGACTTGTTCCTCTTGTCCGATACCATGGCTAGCATGGGATTTCTCGCCCATACCCACCCACGCCACCTCGTACGATCGTTGTCAGGTACATCACGTCCACACGTGCGTAAGAAAGATTTTTGTCCAATCAAAGTGGAGCATGCTGCAAGGAGAAGTCCTCGTTTTTAATTGCCAATGACCGGTCCCAAAGCATCTTATCGGCTAGAGAGTATTTCTTCCGGTAACACTTAGAACTTTCAAGAATGCTTACAATGGCCATGTCGCTCTGTCCCAGAGCTGGATTTCTGATTCCTTGAGAATGAAACAGTACCCCTCAATATCATCTCCCATTAACCATGCGCCACGTCCGAGCATACCAACCCTTCAGAGCAATGATGAAAAGAAAAGTTCAGCTTCTCCAGCCTTCTGTCCCCGACCACCGCTTAACCCTCCACTAAAGAAAGCCTCGGTGAAAGACACTTCCCACGCCGAGAATGCTCTATATCCTCAAATGCTTCTCCTTGGAGATTCTATCACCCAGTTCAGTACTCTTACGTTCCAATCCTACCTCCAAACCCAGTATATCCGTCGCCTAGATGTGATCAACAGAGGCTTTTCAGGTTATACAGCACCGATGGGATTTCGAGCGCTGCAAAGGATTTTGCCAACTACAACTCCGAGAGAGTCTTGGCCTTCTGTTAAGATAGTGACGATTTTCTTCGGAGCGAACGACGCTTGTCTCCCGGGAGAGCGTCAGCACGTTGAGCTCCAGAAATATATCGAAGCCCTTGGGACCATAATTGAATATCCCGTCTTCCGCAGGGGGGAGTCGTGCCAGACGGAAAGAATCGTCATCACCCCACCACCTATAAACGAGCACCAATTTCAGCGATTGCCATCGGGAAATTTCCAACGACGAGCAGGAATTTCTTCACAATATGCTCGAGCTGCTCGGCAGGCCGGCTTAGTGCATGGTGTCCATGTACTCGATTTCTGGTCTGTCATAATGGCCAAGGTCGGCTGGTTGCCTTCTATGGGCAGAGACTGCTGTTGTGAACATATACCTAGCCATATTGAAACCGAGCATGCTTTTACGAGGCCATCAGTTCAGCACATACCTGGCTGTCACCATGCTCCAGCAAGGTTTCCTGGTGCTAAGTATCAGCTCTCCGACTTCTTGGCAGACGGTCTACACCTGACAGAGCTCGGGTACAATGTTTTGTTCCAAGGCCTGCTTAATCTTATCAGAGAAGACCTGCCGGAGTGTAGTCCTGAGAACTTGCCGTTTATTCTGCCAGAATGGAGAGATGCGTTAGAAGCGTTGGACCATAGCTCGATTCCCTAATTCAACAATGCATAGATCCACAGTGCCAAAAGAGCTTGAGTCCGTCCGCTGATGTATGATCGAGTTCACTCGCAAACCGCGGGGCCCGACCGGACTTCGTAGCTCGTATTTCATTCGCTGTACTATCACCATGAATGTCGAAACGATGATGCCTAATCAGACCTTCGAACCAAACCAAATCAAGTTTCATGGGATATAAGTAGATAGAACGAACGAGGTAGGTACTCTGCATTGGTGTTGGAAGTAACTACAACGTATAACATTGCTAGCTCACTGCACCAGATTGTTGGAGAACGCTGATGTACAACCAGAAGCAATTATGATTCAGAGGTCATTCTACACTGCAACCCAAGACAACGGATTCTGGTCTCCTTCTACAAGCAGTGCAAACTTCTGTGAAGAAGACTATGTCGTGTCCTACCATATCGCAGAATTTGTCAACACCATCAGCAACCTCGCGTACATCTACTATGCTCTGTACCCAGTTCAATCTGACGTCCTCTGGAGCAGTGTTGTGCGCGAGTCGAATGCAGAATGGTCTCTAGAGAGGACATGGCCCACCCAAGCAGCATGGGATCTACAAAAAGTCGCACTCATGCTCATTGGTGTTACTTCAGGCATCTTCCATGCAACGTTGCACGCGCTCCCACAATGGTTCGACGAGAGCAGCATGTACTTACTCGCAGCATCGTGGATACACGCGCTCTTAACCACGGAGTATGTCAGCATGCCGACTAAGCAAAAACGTCTCAAGAGCAGTCTTCAACAGCAATATCGAGTTGTTCGCAAGAAACAAGCCCAGACGTGGATGATCCTGATCCTGAGTCTTGCACTAACCACGACCGCTTCGTACTTGACAGGCATGTTGGCGATTCACAGCATCGTGTTCGCGCTCCTTCTTCTGGTTTCGGGCATCAAGCTGCTCTACTTGATAGTGCTAGCCACACCGTTGGTTGCAGCCCCTGCTTTCAACTCAGAAAATATACTGGGTATGACGGAGACCCGGTGGATCCTGGTTCGCACCCTTATGAGAGCCACGGGCTTTCTCTGTTTAGGGTTCGCTTTGTGGCTTATAGACTCCAGCCCAACGTTCTGTGAAATATTGCGGCATGTTCGAAAGGATGTGTTTGGCACAGCCGGATATTTGGCGCCATTGGGCTTTCTGACTGAGTTACACGGCTGGTGGCACATCCTGACAGCCAGAGCTGCAGGCGAGTACATGACTCTAGTCACTCTTCTCACGTCCGAGGACTAGGACAGCGATGTACGTGGCTCCAGACGAGCTAGCGAAGAGTTGACTTATGGTCTGGGCGTCTGGGGCGGGATTTTAAGAAAGGTAAAAGAGCAGAAACTGTCAGTCCGGCGAATGCTAAAGGTTGAAAAGCTGTAGCCTGGTTAGCTTGAAGCGGATGTCCTATTTGAGACATGTCATGGACAATGCGGCGTTCACATGTTCGAGAATCGAACAGCGCTCAAGACCCTTAGGCATGCATCGATCGATCCTTGACGCTGAACGGTGCACAAATCAGAGCAGTGTCTGCTCAGTCTACAAAATATGAGCGGAAATGTACAACTTTGTCCCAAAGACTCCGAACGCCGGTGGGCATGCATTACTGATTGTCATCGGTTTGCGTACATCGAAACTCTTTCTTTCGTACCTTTCTCCGTTGAATTGTAACGCGGCAATACGCTTGTAGACGACGATCTTATAGGGAACAAAAATGAGCCAATGCATACACAAGCAATATCTGGCTGTTTGAAATCAATTGCGCTTTTTGGTGGTTCCGCACTTTCGAAATGGATCTATCCACCATGACTCGACGCTTGGCAATGGCCCACAAACACAGGTTTATATTTTTGAGACGGAAAAGATGCGTCACAAATCAACCGCCGAGCTAGCTCAATCGGTAGAGCGTGTGGCTCTTAAAGAGGGTTTACCTCAAGGTTGCGGGTTCGAGTCCCGCGTTCGGCTCAAGTCCTGACGCCTGGATAAAATCCAGTACTGCGACCTAACTTTTTTTTTTGGATTTTGTGGGGAGCGTGATCTCCTCAAGATGAGCACGTGTACCCACCCACTCTAAACGTCACCGGAACCGGGGCTGAATTGCTGTAAAGTTTCAAAGCAATATTTTTCTGCGGCCAAGCCACCGTAGGCCAAGAGGCCGTGCAGGTCCTGAATGTTGCGGCGCACTGCCTAATGTGTCTCGTGGGAATCGAAGCCGAGCAACCGCGGGCACAACTTTTCACTACCAGAACTCCAGGTACCTTGACATCGTAAATACTGTACATAAGTAACAAGTTTGTGGCACATCTGGATAGGATAGCCTGTGCAGTCGTTTACGTTTCGTTCGAATTCCGCTTCGACCTGAGAAAGGATTCCCTGGTGTCGTCCAGAACACCGAGCGTAAATACTTGAAACGGTCGAGATGGCTTCGTCATCGGCGTCAATGAAGCCCTCGATAGGCATCATATCAATTGGAGATATGGGCATGGCTATCGCCAGACTTTTGCTTGATCACGGCTACGAAGTCTTCACGGTATCAGCCGGCCGAAGGCAAGTTGTACTTTCCCCCTCGACTCATACCTCCTTGCTGATGGCATTAGTCAGCACACCAAAGACCGCATCAGAGCCGCGAAGATCAAGGATGTTGCATCCGACGAGGACCTGCTGGCACAGATTGATATCCTTCTCAGCATCGTTCCACCTCGCGACGCTTTCACCACTGCCGTCAGAATATCAGAGGCTTGCAAAACCGGTGCAAGCGCCAGGTTAGAACGAAAAGGTCCAAACTCTGATGATATTATATTCATAGAGCTCAATGCCATCTCACCAAAGACGGTTGCGAAGATCGACCGCCTCTTCAAATCAACAACAGCTTCGGAGACAACCCCAAGGCAGCCTTCCCTGACTCGCCGGCTGACACGTTCACTCTCAATAAGCGCAGTTCCAACGAAAGATGACAACGAAGTGCAGTCATTGCCTCCAATCGCTGTCAAAGTTCTCGATGGAGCCATCATAGGCAGACCTCCCTCCAAACCCAAGGAGAAGGCCCGAGAGGACTCAAGTAGCAACAGAAGCCTTGGATCATCTTCTCCGTGGAAGAAGGCCTCGCTCCCAGTGTCCGGTCCGTGGGAGAGCCATCTGAGTGAGGACCTTATGACAACCCTTAACATGAAATTCGTCTCCACAAAAGTTGGAACTGCTTCTGCACTGAAATGCTGTTTTGCTGCGATGACAAAAGGGTTCACGGCGCTCTCGATTTTGAGCTACACGACTGCCGCGACTTGTGGCGTTCTTCCGGAACTCCAGTCGCATCTTCAAGAGCTAGTGCCAGGTCTGGCGCAGCGCGCAGAATCAGAACTGACGGGGATGCCGCCAAAGGCGTATAGATGGATTGATGAGATGCGCGAGATTGGCACTACGTTCAAGAGTTCTGCTGGGATGCAGTTTGGTGGTCCGTTGTTTGACGAGATCGCAGAGGTGTATCGGTTTGTAGCAGAAGATACAGTGCTGGGATCAGAGAAGATCGGAAAGAGGAAGAGGGGCACGACAGTGGAGGACGTCGCTGCTGCTCTGGAGGACGGAGTGCAGAAAAAGATGCAGAAGCGGGAGGGGAAAGATGAGAAGTTGGAGCTAGCGTGGAGGGGAAGCTGGGGATTGTAAGAGACGGAGGACGAAATGTTTGCAGTAGGACGTCAACATCCTGCGCTGCTTCTCAAATTGAGGCTCGCCTCATGCAGGGGCCCTCATGAATCACTTATCGCACGGCTGGGTTGGTGGATAAGGAGGCCAACATACCTCATACTTGGTCTGTAAACTTTGAGACATACAAGGCTGCTTCGAGGCCAACCCCCGGGTGACCAGTTGGATTTCGAACCAAGTCGAGCAGCCTTCGAATCTTGTTGATAAACGAAGTGCTTGGGCGTGGGGTGTCTAGCCGGTGATGCATTAAGTTGTGTTGTGCCTTCGAGAAGAGGCAATTCGCAAGAGCATCACCTTCCATAATCCGCTGCTCTCAGCTCCCAACACATAATGATCATGACCGGTTTGCTTTAGTCGAGTGAAGTATCTGAATACAGTTCCTCGAGTAGGTGTCCGTAGAGTTGGAGTTGTTTGAATAGATCCCTGCCAGATGCAAGGTCTTACGACACCCAACGCTGACTTATCGGGAGATAGCCTAGTGATTCGCAAGTTATAGCAGAGTGAGCAAAGTTATTAGTAGCGTATTAAGGATACTGTGTCCACTTTTTGCTCTAGGAAGCAGTTCGTCATATTCATATTGTCCTTGGATTAGCACGCAACGAGCACAACTAAATACTGGCCAACGAGCCATAACGTCGCAAAAATCATTACAGCGAGCTATTAAGGTGAGACTGCCACATTGTCGTCAAATGTGCATTGAAATTAGACATCATTCGTGATCATTACACCATTTTAGTGTTCGAGGTCCGTGGCAGCAATAGAGCGAATACACCTAATGCGTTGCATTTGTTTGTTGTGTCTTTCGGAAAGATACTGGTACTCCTTCGTATGCTGGGTGGAGGAGGTGCCTTCGTCGAGGGAGATGTGCCTCTCCGGTACAGGTAAAGAACAGGCAAGAGGATCGCTTGGTCTTTCTATGACTTAGATGAAGGGTCGACTTTATTCTGCCACGGATCTGAGCCCAGAACATCGAATAGGAGTAAAGGACTCGGAGTCTCGGAGGTATTTACTCAGAAACACGCTAAGGCAGCCAGGCAAACTCGGGTACCTCGCGACTGTAAATACTCCTCGACCAATTTATTTCTTGTGCACCAGGCTCACAACTAAGAAATTGGTGTACGAATGTCTTGTCAAAAAAATTCTTTCGCCATGATCCATCGACTTGGCAATGTCCTCGAATCCGCGTCCGACCAAACGGCTACGCAGATCGACTGTCGTGCTCTCCGATGAAGACGAAATCCCTGGCAAGGCGCTGCCACTCCGTCGTCCAACAAGTACCAGAAATGGCGTTCCAGCCACTGCTAACACGAGCGCCAGCAGCTCGAAGACGGGATCCCCTCGGAGAGCAGCTGGCAAAATAGTGGCATCTATAACCTCTGCTCGATCATCTCCAAAAGCATCACCCGAAAAGTCAAGAAAGTCGAAGAAATTGAGCGTTGACGACTCCAAGAATAAGTCATTGCATACGTTTTTCAACAAGGTTTCTGAGCAAGAGCGATGGCACAAACGATCAGTAACTCCAGATGAGGAAAAGCAAATCGAGACATTGGCCGACGAGATTATCGACGATGAGTCTATGGACGAAGCTATATCGGAGGCGATTCGTAGGTCAAAAGAAGATCTAGCAGGATTTGGGAGGAATCCAGCAACTAATGGTACCGAGATACCGGCAACTCAAACAAAGAGTTTGCCAGTCTCGAGCCAGCGCTTTCGAAAACCTGCTACTGTACCAAAAGCTGTGCAACTGAATGGACAAGTCCAAGCTGATGAGGGTCACGATATCAAGCCGTGGGCGGAAAGATATGGACCCACTACGTTGGAGGAGCTGGGAATACACAAGAAGAAACTGCAAGATGTGCAAAAGTGGGTTGACGATGCCTTGAGTGGGAGAAGCCGCCAGACGATTCTCGTCCTCAAGGGGCCGGCTGGGTCTGCGAAAAGCACTACAGTTCAACTCATCGCACAGGCTCGGAGATGCAATCTTGTGACCTGGCAGAATCCTGACACCTCAGAATCTGGTGCCTTGTCCAGCAGCCTCCAATTTGCCGAATTTGTAAGCCGTGGTGGTGACTATGGTGCACTGGCGCTGGATGGGCAGAATAGCTTATCCAATACGGGCTCTCGCGATCGAATGTTGCTTGTCGAAGAGTTTCCTGCCTCCATGACAAGAAGCTCCAACGCGTTGGAGTCTTTCCGATCGGTGCTTCTGCATCGTGCTTCGGAAGCTTATGCCCGACGACCTTTGGCCAACTTAACAAGGATCGATGGATCAACGCCCATTGTCCTTGTCATTTCTGAGACGTTGGTCAGTTCTTCGACCGCCTTCGCAGACAGCTTTACTGCTCAGCGATTATTAGGTCCCGAGCTATTGACTCATCCCGCGGTGTGCGTGATTGAATTCAATCGCGTGGCACCGACTTATCTGAGCAAGGCTCTCGATCTTGTGATTAAGAAAGAAGCCCGAGACTCAAAACGACGCCGAATTCCCGGTCCTGCTGTACTTCAAAAGCTCATAGAAATGGGAGACATTCGCAATGCCATCAACACGCTACAATTCTTGTGCACAAAAGGGGATAGTGACAGTGATTGGTCCGGTACGGTTGCAGCCAATGCAAAGCGGGGATCTAAATCGCAACAACCTCTGTCTGCCATGGAGGAGAACAGTATCAAGCTCATCAGCTCGAGAGAGACTACTTTGGACATGTTTCATGCGGCTGCCAAGGTTTGCTACAACAAGAGAGAGGACGCGGGAATGATGGACACCAGGGCAGTTCCCCCTCCCAAACCTCCAGACCATCTCATTCATTTCCACAGACCAAAGATATCTCAGGTGGATATAGACGAGCTTCTGAACGAGACCGGTACCGATATACAGACATTTATATCGACCGTGCATCAGAACTACGTCTTGTCTTGCAAGCACGAAGATTTTGTCGACTTTCTGGATGGCTGTGCTGCTGTTCTTTCGGACAGTGAGCTTCTCGATCCAGACAGTAGAGCAGCGATGTACTCTAAGTCCAGAGCTCAAGCGAGCAGGACTAGCTTCCAGCTAGGCACTTCAGATACACTTCGGCAAGACGAGATAAGCTTTCAAGTTGCCACACGCGGCGTATTATTTAATTTGCCATTTCCTGTATCTCGAGCCGCGCTTCCTGGAGCTCACAAAAGCTCTGCCTTCAAGATGTATTATCCCGCATCTCTGCGGCTATGGCGCCCAATTGAAGAAACAGACGGTTTGCTCGACGTTGCGATTGCCGAAATGCTGGGGCAAACAGCTCGACAGCGAAGCAAAGGCGACCACGAGAGTGGTGTGGCATCGTGGCAGACAAGGGCAAACATTTTTGATGATGCACCTCAGGACACTCACGTGGACGATCCGGCAAACTTCGCAAAGCGCACAGATTTATCAAAAGACAGTCTCCTCCTTGACGTGCTGCCCTTCAAGGCTATCATTCAACAAAGCAGGGGCGAAGATATCACCATCCTCAGAAAGATCGTACGTCTACGGGGTTTCAATGCGGCTGTCGAGGAACAAACCGAGGATGACATGGCTGGCGAAGACGTCTCGGCTCCCGTGCGTTTGACACAAAAGGTCGAGGCTGCACACCAGAGCTTACGAAATCAGCGAACCCAGCCGCCTGCAAATCTAGCTAAGAAGCAAAGCATTGAGCAGCCGGTGATTGAGAAACTATGGATAGAAGACGATGATATTGAGGATGACTAGCACATCCCGTAGTGCACTTAGGCTTGCATTGACATGTAAGAATAATATATGAAGCCACAGAGGCTTTGACGAACTTGGCTATGTATAATGGCTTAGCTCACGCTATAAATTACTCAATGTACAAGGAATCCTGGAACCGATTTTATTGGTTGTTCACAACTCGATCACTCTAGAACCATCCTTCCCTTCACGGACATAGACCGAACAGTGGCATTATTGAATTGTAGTGATCATCTGTCAGAGATAACGCTCAGCAGTAATATGTCCTTCGTCTCGAGTGTAGTTCGGGCACCACGTAACCTTGGAAATCTCTGGAGTGAAATTACGATACAACACTTGCTCTGAGGTTGCTAGCAGGTATCATTACAATGCAGCAGGATTAGCTAGGCTAGCAAGCTAGCTGACATTTCATGGCTTTCAAAGTTCGAAATTTTGTGCAAGGGAGGGCTCCCATTATCGACATTGAACCAAATGCACAGCGCCTTCGCCCAACAGAAAAGTTCACCCACGGTTCACCTCCATCAGTTGAAAAAAAGCCAAGAACCAATACGATAGTCCACGCGTTGGGGAGGGCACAGCTTTTGCCCCCCAATTTTCAAGTTCTCCTGACACACTGCACCCCTCTTCCCCTTGAAAACTTTCGCTAGATAATAGCCCACCATCTGTTCTGTTCTCATCTCTACTTTTTCTTACAATTCGTCTTTGACGCTATTTACAGCGCTGCTGATCGCACTGGCGGCCTCTGCGGCTTTTTCAGTGGCGTCAGCTCCAAATTCGGCGATCCGGCTTTGGGCGCTGGCCATGGCGACGCTCATCCTGCTGTTCATGCTCTCGATTGCGCCCTGCGTCACCTCTGGGCCGTAGATTGCGGCGCTGACTCGGGCCTCGACGGCCTCGGCGATGGATTCCACCACGTCCGAGGCGGCGGAGACCGAGTCCGCAACATATGATGAAGCCGCGCTGGCTGCGGATTCTACCGACCCCGATTTCGGTCCGTAGATGGCACTGGAGATGGCGGCTTGGGCGGAGGAGTATGCCTCGTTGATTGAGGATGTTGCTGCTTCGGCGTAGCCTGTCTGGGTGCCGTAGATCGCTTCGCTGGCGGCTTCAGAGATGCTTGCGGCCGCGTCTGCTGCTGCGGAAGATGCTTGCTCGTAGTAGCTGGGTTCAGTGCCGTAGACTTGCTTGCTTGCTGAGCTCACGAGAGCCTCGAGCTGATTGCTGAAGGCGTCGAGAGCGGAAGAGGCCTCTGGAGGCGCAAAGTAGGAGCTCACAACTGACGATACCGAGGACGCGACAGAGCTGGCTGAGGCGACAGCTTCGCTCGCAAGGCTAGAAGCCGATGCTGCATATTCATTGCTGTAGTACGCCGAAGAGAAGCGAGAATATACTGATTCAGTGAATGCTGGTTCCGAGCCAGAGATGAGTTCGGAGACGTAGGCCTGGACTGCCTGAAATTGGGCATTGGCAGAATCGGTGATTTGAGAAGCGTAGGCTTGGTAGACCGGAGTGGGAGTGCCGCTAGTTCAGATTGTGAGTAATGGTGGTTGATAAAAGTTTCAAGTTGAGACTTACTAGATCCTTACACTGGCAGCTTCCACCAGTGAAGCCCAATTTTCTGCCGCTGCTGATGTAGCGCTCTCGACACTCCCAGATGGAGGCCCGTAAAGAGCCGAGCTGGCATGAGCAAGGTATTCGTCGTATTGGTCATGAGCATATCCAATGGCTTCATAGTATGACCTACGAGCATCATCGAGATACTTCTGTGCAGCTGGAGTCGGGGTCGCACCAACAGCTATCCTGGCGCTGGAGTATTGGCCCGAGGCAGCAGCCAAAGCGCTCTGATAGTTGACTGATGCAACGGATGAGATTGATTCTAGAGAGCCTTGAGTTGGGAAGGCTGAGTTTGACAAGGATGAAATTGATGCGGCGGCGGCGTTGAGTCGTGATGAAGCAGCCGCCACAGCTCCAGAATAGGCACTGTCGGCGGACGAGAGCATCTCTTCATGGACAGGTTTAGGGGTGCCAGAAATTTGTTCTGAAATTATAATCTTGGCCTTTTCGAAGTTTGATGATGCTGCATTCACGGCGGAAGAATAGGCATCACTTGCTTGTGATAAAATAGAATCATCTGCCACGACACCACTTGCTGCTATGGCCACCAAGGCCACGATAGGTATCGACCTCATTGCGATAGAAAATAGTGAACAACCTGAGATAAAAAGATGCCTACGAACGCTCAAGGAAGGGTTGAAATGAGGGTAGAGGTCAGACGGAGTTCGAAAATGACTTCGTTGGAAGCAGATGCACGATCAAAAGTCGAGGTTAAGGAGTTAGTCCGGGGGTTAGGTGAGTTCGGAAATGGTATTGATGGATTGGAGTGACGTCACAGTTTGTACCACGGCGATGGCGCCCATAACCACGATCTGAGAGAACCTTGTTTTTTTTGATGTTTCATGTTCAAAAGGTTGGCATGGAACGGACACGATAAGAAGCCACCATAGCCCATCATCGCGCGATCAGCTACAAAGTACCAAGCAGCTTTCAAAGTGTAGCTAATGCCTCGGCAAATAAAGTCATTTTACTTTTTCGATATATGTCTGCAATTCTTGAACTACGCAAGGGATTAAAACTTGCTAGTGCACGCTACTTTTCAAGCATGCAGTAACTAATATCAAGAATGCCGTAAATATTTCTTTGACCAGCTACCGTTATTATTGTAACAGGAGTATCTATGTGCTTGCAAATCACACCCGGCCGAATAACAATGGCCGAGAAAACACGAGAGGCAGGGTATTAGCTACATTATTACCTATGTTGTTAAGATTGCGTTAGAATATATCATACCACCAACAATTCTCGAATATGCCAAAACTGTCATGTGTTCTTACAAGTCGTAGTTGAATAAGTCATGTACTCGAAACTGTTAGTGTGTAAGCTTTCAGGGAGTAGAAGCGCCGACAACTGCAGAAGACGACGCCGAGGATGAGACCGAGTCAGAGACCGAGAATCCAGTGGAACGCAGAGCTTCTGGAAGGCTTCACGTTGCCGAGGAGGCCGAAGGGACACCAGCATCAGAAGCTGAGCTGGACGGAGAGTTCGCAACGCTTGACAAACTACTGGATAAAGACCCAGCAGAACCTGTAGGTGTGTCCAAGGCGCTTGATGAGCCACCAGAAAGAGCCGTTTTCGCGACAGAGGAAGCCTCCGATAGCGCAGACTGTGCGCCAGAAGAGGCATCTGACAGAATTGACGAATCCAAAGATTCAGCTGACTCTGTCGAACCCATCATTGTAGAGGATACGCCTGAGGCAAAAGATTCTCCTGTACCCAGGATGCTAGCCACATCAAGTGAGGCAGATTGACTTGCCGCAGCGACTTGCTCTATGGCGGCAGAAGACAAGGATTCCGCGGTGCTTTGACTGCTTCTGATGAGGGCTCTTTTGATGCCATCCGCCATGGAGGAGGCAGCAGACACTGCTGCTGCCACGACCGGGACGGCTCTAGTATCAAAATCATCAGTAGCGTCTCGGGAAGCGACTTTCCATTTGGCGACTTCTCTCAATCGGATGAGCTCTTTTGCTGCGCTTTCAGTCACGGCCATGCTTTCTTCCAGGAGCTTCTCGGCCTGCTCTCGAGCCTCACCTAGGGCAGGATGAGCTAATGCATTCTGTCGCACTTCCGATCTCCAGTCAGCAAACTGTCGTTTCAGGCCATGATACTGTTGCCAGTGTTTGTAGGTCACACCGTCCATCCACGCCCATCTCATTCCGATCTCTTGCAGACCGAGATCGCGAATGTCGTCTAAGACATGCAGGGTTGTATCAGTAGCGATTTCTGCTCTCTGCTTGAGCTCTTGCCTGAAGGTGTCGGCCCAAGCTCGTACATTCTTGGCGCGTTCTTTGATAGAGGCGCCGCTATTCCTAACAGCTTGCACTATTTCAGATTCTGCAGCCTCATAGACTTCAGGAGTCGCGTCTTCTGCAAGTGTAGCTGCCACGGCTTTGATCTTTGCCTTGGTTGAACCCAGCTCAACCTTTGTTGTCTTTTCAAGTGCGTTTGCGATACGCTGACCATCATCGAGGCCGGCCTGTGTCATGTCCGTAGCTATTTCTTCGATACGTTGGCTGAGATCATCTGTACCTTTTTCAGCGGCAACTGCGAACTTCTTTTGCCATTTCACGAGGTCTTCAGTGATGGTTTCATCAGTGGCCACACGCGGCCGGTGGGTAGGGTCGGTAGCGTGTAAGGTAGACGAGTCGGTAGCTGAGCTTTCCACACGATTTGTGGGTTCGATCGTGCTCGTAGCTTGCATGTCCGATGCGGCTGCAAGTGAAGTAGCGTGCAAGGCATCAACCTCCTTCATGGCCGATTGTAGTTTGCGGCCTTGTTGATACTTGGCAATTCTCTCGCCGATCATGACAAGCTGTGGTCGAACGTTATGAGCATACAGGCCTTTCACCAGAGGCCACAACGTCCCATCCACGAAGATGACCACATTGGTCCATGCATAACGTACGGAGGGCACAGCCTTGTCCAGTACAAACTTTTGGAGCGTACGGTAGAGATTTCGAAGATATGGTTGTGAATAGGTGATGGCGGGAATGATGTGCTTCTCGTGAACGTTGACAGCGTTCTCTCGAGCACTCTCGTAATATGGTTGTGCGGCCTCTGATGCTTTCTGGACATGGGCAGCCAAGTTCTCATCGTACGCTTGCTGAGCCGCCTCCTGTGCCTTTCTCCATTGTGGAAGACCTCTCTTCTCCCACTCGGTCAGTGTGTACTTTTTCGCTTTGGCTACCTGCGGAGCAGCATACTTGTTGTAATTATCGACTGCCAACACTGTCGCAGGTGTTATCACACGTGCATCGGCAGTATCAATGTAAGGCCTTGCTTTTGCTACCAAAGGGGCCGCGTATGAATCGTAGTAGGGGCCAACGAAAGGGTCGATGTAAGATCTGGCGGTGAGATAGGGTTTACAGATGACTTGGTTCGTTGACGTCCATGATTTGGGATCAGACGGGCAGGTGAAGATGAGGGTGTACACGGTCCACCACACCACTGTCCTAGACCTCGTGAGCAGGTGCCAAAAGACATGGCAGACTGGCTTACCTGGCCAAAATATTGCCAAACCAGGCGGTCCAGCTCCGTCGAGGCCTGCTTTGCTTGTGTCTCGTTGTCAAGGTCTGGGAAGAAATCGGCTGGCCATTTGATCGATTCTCGTTCTTAATCTGTCTTCCATCATCGGCTTTTGCCATCTTAATATGGCTTTCACAATCTTATTGGCAGCATGTAGAGGCGGAAGGAAGCAGGTTTGAGAGGAGGTAGAAGTGACAGAATATGTTAGGCTAAACAATGAAAGCTGAATTCCTGTCACAATGACTTTCTGATAGCTCTAGCAGTGTGCATCGAGGGTGACGGAATCAAGGAATCCAGTGGCTTCCGTCAAGCTTGGACGAAGTATTAGCACGTCCCCAGATTTCATGGCCGCTCGCAGGCATTTGGAAACTTCTCCGTAGCAGTTAGCAGTGCACCTATAGGTGTGCATCTTGCGGCCGAGGGAGACCCATGTTGCACATGCTAAAGCTTAACTGGACGCACTATCACCAATGATTTGCAGCTACTTAGGCTCCGGCTGCTGCAGGTGCCATAATAGGTTGATTAATAATGTATTAAGCCTGACAGCCTCGAGGGCGGTGAACTGACGCTGATTGATCTCCTCGATCTCGTCTAATAAGAGCTTAGTTATGTGTTTGGACACAGACCCACGATATTTAGGCCATAAGAATCATCTCCCGGTCAGTATGCAAATGGATAGGTGCAGCATGTCGTGAGAGCCACCAGTTACTTTTCGAAAAGGCTTCTCAAGAAGTATTATACGGATTGAAGACTCCGGACCACAATGCAGAGGTGTCATTCTTCACGGGCTGCAGCGGCCTAAGAACCTTAAAGCCGCTCCTGCCGCCGCTTGGACGCCTACCTTGGATTGGAGCTAGCCGTTTTATGCCTGATGCCCTCACCTTTCAACCTGCGGGCGACGGGCTGTCCAAAATAACAGGTATCTAATGTGACACAGGATTTGATGAACGACTCGACATCGCTTTGACAACTTGTTGAGCACAGTATTTATTCACTTCACTCACTTGCCTCGGCCATCTGCATACTTTTTGGTCTAAAAGAGTCAAATGAATGACTCGTAGGTTTGCAGCATGCGCCTGGACGCCTGTCCCAAGATCTCAAGTGACAGTACACCGAGTATGACCACGACACAGAGAGTGTACTAGAATGTCTTCAGCAGCCGACACCCCTCCACTGCTCCGCTCGTTAGCCCGCCGACGGTCCTCAGCCGTTGCCTCAGATGGCGGCGACACCTGCCGAATATGTCGTGGCGAGGCCACTCCAGAACAACCGCTCTTCTATCCTTGCAAATGCAGCGGAAGCATACGATACGTGCACCAGGACTGTTTGGTAGAATGGCTCTCTCATTCACAGAAGAAACACTGCGAATTGTGCAAAACTCAATTTCGTTTCACAAAGCTATACGACCAATCCATGCCGGAAAACGTACCTTGGTTGTTGTTTGGACGTCAAGTAATAATTCACACGAGCAGAGCGACAGCGAGATGGACAAGATACTCGCTTGCCGTATTCGTCTGGCTGTGTTGGCTTCCATGGACTATTCGTCAGATATGGCGAGCCCTGTTCTGGATCGCGGACGGCAGCTGGCTTCCTAGGAAAGTTTTGGAGGCCGCAGTTCAAGAACCGGCTTCTCACATGTCTAACGACTCAGCTTCCTCGGTGATTGTTGCTGTTACAAACGCCACCAGCGCCAACATTGGTGCAACAAGCATCGGCTTTTTTCCGACCATGATTGCAATTGTTGGCTTCCTAGATCCCCAGGCTGTGCTACGTGCCATCTTCCGAACCGTTTTGCAAATCGCCATCTGGCCAACCGTTCAAGGTGAACCGGTCAAATGGGAGAAGGCCTTCCTGTTTAGCCCCATCCCACGGCCTCCCTCGCTGTTGTCGGGTTTCCAATCCATCACCTCCGCCACCAGGTTTCCTATTTTCAACAATGCTCTCATAGATGTCTTAGAAGGTCAGTTGATCTGTCTCACCGTCATTACTGCATTCATATTGGTTTTTCTTATTCGGGAGTGGGTCATCAACCAACAGCCACTTCGAAATATGCCTGATGAGGAGCAAGAGGACAACCAAGTTCTGGCGCAGCAACAAGATGAACCTAGACAGGGAGCTCGTCGACGACGTCGTGGGTTTCGACAAGTAGCTAACGATGATGCTCAACATGGAGACCAACCAAACTTGCAAGCATGGCCGCGGCCACGTGAAGGGCCACAGCGAAGGGCAACTGAAAATAATATCCTGGTATCGGATACGCAACATGGTTTCGAGCGCCCTGCTGCACCTGAACGCGCTCAAAGTCTTGTCCCTGCTCTGCACGACCTCGAAATCCGCGCTCGTTTGTTGGGAGAGCAGGAAACCACTCCCTCCAACGCAGCCGTAAATACAGACGAAATTGAATCCCCTCCTCTACAACGAGGAGTTTTCGATGAAGTTGGGTACATTCGCCGTAGGATCGAGGAAAGGCGTCCAACAGATTTGAATGGAGCTGGAGAGGCGTCATCGCTGGTACCCGAGGTTGGATCACGTGAGCCGTCTCGGTCACCAACCTCAGGATCATCGATGGGCCCGGCTGAATCCCCTGTCCCGGGTGAACAGTTTGTGCACACTGATTTTACCTTTCGGGCCCAACAGCAATTGTCGCATACACAACCCATCGAAGATCACACGGCGCATGCAAATCATGACAATGCTGACGATGAGTGGCAATCTGAATCTGACGCTAGCCCTATCCGAACTCCTCTTACTTCGTCGGATGCAAGTCTGCAGGTGAATACAGAATTGCTTGATTTCGGTGATCAGCACCGGGGTGATAGGCTTGCGCAGCCTGCTGCTGCGGGTGATGAGCATAGCGATCAAGCCGGCCTCGTTGACGAACCAGATGATATTCTGACTAGACTCAGCAAGTGGCTGTGGCACACTGACGACTATCTGCCAAGAGAGCTGCCATTATCGAACCAGGAGGAGACCGAAATTGTGGCCGATATCCATGCCCCACCCCCATTGGTGCCGGGGCTGAATGACATCGGGCACGATACCCCTCAGGAAGAGCCCCCAATTGCCCAGGATCAACTGGATGATGTACAGCAAGGCATCAATGCCAATGACCCCAACGCAATTGATGAAGCAGAAGACCTCGAAGGGATTTTAGAGCTCATAGGCATGGAAGGCCCAATCGCTGGTATGATTCAGAACATCATATTTAGCCTTTTCCTCATTACTTTGACGCTCTCCGCCAGCATTTGGTGCCCTTACATCTGGGGTAAAATTGCACTACTGTTCGTCGCGCATCCTGTCGGTGCGTTCGTCAAAGCGCCCCTTTTCTTGCTTTCTCGAACCGCGGATTTCATCATAGACATTGGTCTTTTCGTTATCGGTCTCTTCGGCATGATGTTGAGCCACGTCGCGAAGGTGGTCAAGTTCGCAATCGCGCCCTTCTTTCCACGCCTCAGCAAAGTCTTAAATGCGGAATCGATCGATAAGATCTTCTTGAGTATGTCCTCGAATAGTGGTGCACGATTGGAAAGAAGTATAGCGAAAACACTTCTCGGTTTCCGCCCGGATTTGCCAACTTTTTCCGTCCAGTCCCATCATGTCCTCCAGGTACTGAGTAGAACGGCAAAAAAGCTGGGTCTGCAGCTATCTTTTCAACTTGTCGCAGCGCTTTATGATGCAACTCAATATATCAACCTACAGAATCTTTCCCAGTTGCACAAACATCTGGCCACACTTGTGAGGACTCTACCAGACTCCTCGCGATCACTCATCGAAACACTGCGTCTGTCGCTGGCACAATTACAGCACGATCTTCGGCCAATTTCCATTACCAATCCAGAAGAGATTGACTACTCTCTTGTGCACTGGACAGCCTCGGAGAAGATTACCTGCATTGTACTAGGCTACGTACTTTTCGGCCTTGCAGGCTCATTGTATCTCAAAATTGCCCACCGATGGCTTAACCTAAAGCCTACCGAGAGAGTCCCAGGTATTCTAGCTGACACACTTCGACAAGCTGGCGGAGTGATGAAGGTTGTTGTCATCATCGGCATCGAAATGATTGTCTTTCCTCTATACTGTGGCACTATGCTTGACGTTGCCCTTTTGCCTCTCTTCGAAGGTGCGACCTTGCAGGCTCGACTCAATTTCTTCCTGAACGCACCACTTACCGCTCTATTTCTTCATTGGTTTATGGGCACTTGTTATATGTTTCACTTCGCTTTATTCGTCTCGATGTGCCGAAAAATAATGAGAAAAGGCGTCCTTTACTTCATTCGAGATCCGGACGATCCAGCCTTTCATCCAGTCAGAGACGTTCTTGAGAGACCGGTTGCAACTCAGCTGGGCAAAATAGCCCTTTCCGCATTCGTGTACGGAAGTTTACTTATCATTTGCCTTGGCGGCATTGTGTCGGGGCTAGACCGAGCTGGCGATATTTTACCTATTCGTTTGGGGGTGCGTGATCCTCTTATGATCGTTCCTGGAGACATCATATTCTATAATTTCATGATTCCTGTCATCCTGCGAAAGGTTGATCTGCGAAATAAGATCTCCAAAGTGTTCTCATGGTGGTTTCGGGCATGCGCAGCCGGCTTGCGTCTGTCTGACTTCTTGTTTGGAGTGGATAGTGCGGAAGAAAAACAAGCTGGATTGTTTTTGTGGCGCCGATTTCTCACCGTCTTACTCCATGGTGAAAACCAACCGAAACATCCCATGGTGCAGTTCATTGAGAACCTTGCAAGTCGGCGGGAGAGACTCCTATGGTTTAAGTCCGATGAGGATGCTGTTGACGACAGCTTTGTGCGAAAGGTAGTTGGACCCGGCCCACAGTTCAAGATTCTCCATTTACAAGACGACAGAAGACAAGCTCTAGTAGACTTCAGTCAGGAAAACGATATGGCAACCTTGAACAAGGTAGTCGAAGAAGAGACGGCGAAACCCGACAGCAAGCTTCGTATCAAACAAGTCAAAGATATGCGAGTTGAGAATCTTGAGAGATCGGATCTACGCAGAGACAAAGTCGATTTATCCGCGGGATCATACGTCCGTGCACCTGGAAAAGACAGTGTCCGAATACCCAAGGGCACAAATGTCTTTATCAGGGTAAACGAGAAAAACGTTCCGCTCGATGAAAGCTCGGCTCCAAAGCCAGCCTCATTGTATAAGAAGGATGAGCGCTTTGCAAGAATATATGTTCCCAACAACTTTCGGGCACGGATTTCGACCTTTCTAGGACTCGCCTGGACATTCATTGCCTTAGCAGGACTCGTGCTCACCGTAGGTCCACTAGTCTTGGGTAGGGCCATTGTGAGAAGTCTAACGGATCTTGGACAAGCTAATGATCTCTACGCTGTCACTATAGGATTACATGCCTTTGGTATGTTAATATTCACAGTTTATCAATTGACAACTCGCTGGGCGCAACTCTCGGAGAAGACGGTCTGCGCATTTCAGAACAGTCGACAAGCAATTCCAGCTGTCATCTCTATGATCAGGCACATATTCGAAGTCGCATATCTCGCTGTGGCTGTTGGCTTCGTCCTTCCGATGGCATTATCAATGCTTGCAGAGCTCTACGTGAATATTCCAGTTTATACCTATCTAGTGGAACACGAGATCGCCAGTACTGATGCGCCGGCCAATCCGCTCATCTCATCGACTCAAGGCAGTACGACAAAACCAGTCATCCACGTCATGCAAACTTGGACGTTGGGTTTACTGTACCTTCGGGCACTCGTTGCCTTCATGATCACCACACCGCACCCCCACACTCGTCCAGCTACCGCTCTCCGACGCATCATAAGAGCTGGGCTGCTGAAACCGGATGTCAGGCTCGCTACACGTGCTCTAATACTCCCCGTTTTGACAGTCTCTATGTCTCTTCTTGGTCTACCGCCCTTGCTTGCACGCTTACTTCTGATTTCAACCTCCAAGTCGCTGGGGGCAGAAGAGGTGACGAGGTTGTACCGTTATTCGTACCCATGTCTGCTTGCAGCAGTCCTTGTAGTATACGTGGTCCAAAAGTTGCGAGCACGCGTCGAGGGTTGGAGAGTCAACATCAAGGATGAAGTCTACGTTATTGGACAGACGCTGCACAATCTTCCAGGTTCAGATGAGGCGAAAAGCCAAAAGAAGCGCCAGAAAGGCAGATCTGCTACACACAAAGGAAAGGGCCAGGCAAAGACTGCTATTCTTGCAGCTAATACAGATGTTGAGCAATTTAGGTCTACAGACTTTCAAGCAGGGAACTCAACGAGCATCAGTCAAAGTGCACGATCTGGAGCTCACATTGCGGCTTCTGATGACCTGCCGGCGAGATCAGTTGATATTAGACATCAACGGTCAAGTTCAAAAGCTGAGCGGTTAGGCTTCGAAACAAGCATCGATGATTTTAGAGACGTTCCAAGCCTCGAGGTTGACGGCGACAACGATTCCGGAAGCTTCGCCAGGCAGGTGTTCGCGCCGGAAGAAGTCGAATAGAGAAGGTCGACGCGTACAGACTGGTATTCTAGCAAATAGACTTTATGGATTTAGATCTACAAGACTGAGTTACTGTTCTCGCTTGTGCATCAGTCTCTGAACACATAGATTGATCCTACCACTTCTGTAAGCAGCATTGTTCATGCCTTCGCAGGATAGCTCGGATTTGTGCTGAATGCTCAATGCTCAATCGACAGGCTAAGCATTCCCTACCCACACTCTACACCCGCGGGTAATTCCCCTCTCCGTCCATGGATAGAAAAGGCTTGAGGAAGCATGATGATAGTGTGTTAGTTCCCGGCTTAGAGGTCAGATCCCCTGAGCATCACGAATGCAATGCATGGTCACGGCTGGTGATTGCCCCTTATGACGAAGAAACAAAAGGCCAAGTTGTGGCAACATACGAGGAACGAAAGGAGACAATGATAAGGATGCATTTGGAATGTAGGCGTAGTGCACTACTACTTCATTTTTAGGAAGGGTGGCTTAGATGGCGCAGTTTTTGAAACTGAGGAAGCCTGGGTAGTTCGGTATATGCATTCATCATCTAGAATAGTAGTAAGATTTTTGTCTAACTGAAGAAGAAGAAGAAGAACAACAACAACAACAACAACAACAACAACAACAACAACAACGACGACGACGACACGTCCCAACAAGGTAAGTAAGGCATCTCCGAAAAATGTTTTCAAAATCCCATTTTTTGGGAAATTGTGTATGAAGTTTTTTTTCACTCGACCCCTTCGACGCTGGCACGTTCAGGGTAGCGTGTAGCCTCCGTCGATGATCACGTCACTGCCGGTCTGGTAGCTGCTGGCATCGCTTGCCAGATACAAGAACAGCCCCTTGATCTCCTTCACGTGGCCTTGCCTCTGTAGCGGGGTCATCCGGTAGGCCTCATTGATGACTCTGGGGCTTGCGCCTAGCTTTGTGTCGAAGAAGCCGGGGCTGACGACGTTGACACGGGCAAACTCGCGCCACTCGCGGGCCAGACTCTTGCCGAAGTGCGAGACGGCGGCTTTGGTGGCGTTGTACACCGGCTGGTCCACGGGCACGTTCACGATGTGTGCCGAGATGCTCGAGGTCATGATGAGGTTGCCGTGGCCCTGTGCCTTGAAGACCTCGCCGGCGAACTTGGCGCAGTAGAAGACGCCGTCGACGTTGACTTCCATTAACCGCTTGTACTCCTCGACCGACTGCTCGAGGATGGGCTTTGAGTTGGCCATGCCCGCGTTGGCGACGAAGCAGTCCAGCTTGCCAAAGTCTTTGAGGATCGTCTGGATGCCCTCGCGTACCTTTTCCGGCACCGACACCTCTACCTGATATGCCTTTGCTTGGATGTTATGCGCTTTGGAAAGCTCTTCGGCCCGGCTGACGGCTGCTTTGTTGGAGTTGTACCACATCGCTACGTTTGCGCCTGCTTCGGCCATTGCTTCGGCCACCGCGAGTCCAATGCCATCTGCCGCTCCCGTGACGCAGACCACTCGGCCTTTCATCGAGAACTGTTCGAGCACATTGTTGGGTGTGTCTGGCACCGGCCGAGGTTGCCGCGGTGCTTGGCAGTCTTCTACGGTCATCGACATCTTGGTGGTGGTGCTGGTGGTGGAGGAGGGGGGAGTTGACTGTTGATTTGTTGTTGAGAAGGACCTTTTTTGGTAGGTTCTCAAAGTCGAATAGGTGATCTATTTAGCGGATTAAAAAAAGCTGACAACCTTTAAGATGAAACAGATATATTGACGGGCTTGCAACGTTACAACCTTAGCACGGAGCATAGTTCCGCCCCGGTTTCGGCTAAATCACCGACAATGCCCAACAGCGCCATTAGGGATTTTAGCCGAGCAATCATTAGCTTTTTGCTCTGGGTCACAACTTGAAAGGTCACTGAGGTATCAAATGGGCAACGAACCGAACAGGCTCGTTAGGCGAGCGTGGGCGAGGTGGAAATTTCAAAAAATTTGCGTTTCACGTGTTTCCCCCCGGCGCCTGACCATTGTCCCTTCTGATCCGGTGCCGCCCTTATACCAACATTAGCAAGCCCCTATTGATTCGTTATTAAACTGATATGTGTGCAACAGATCATGACACTGCCAGACTAAGAACAAACCAGCCTTAGAGTTCACAACTTCTAGTTTGACAATGCCCACGACGCGCATGTAGTGACGCTGGCACGTAACGCGTGGGGGTAGATCAACGCCCCATGGACTAGACAAAGATGGAAAGGGGATTAGGCTTAGAAGACGGCATCGACAGTCATGGGGATTGGTTTCGAAATGCAACTCCGCGTATAGCGACGGTACGAGCGCGAAAGCAAGCCAGTAGTTCCAATTGTGACAGTCTTGTCGTGGTTCGGTGCTTTTTTCGCTCTTTACGACTAGCCCCCGCGGAAACTTCGTGCTTTCCACGTGACAACAGAAGCACAAAGGGGGAGCGTCCACTCTCAATCTTTTCAACTCGATCACCGATGTGAATGACTGAGCAGCGAAAACTTGCACACGAGTGCTCACGACGCTACCAAGTGCGGACAGAGCTGAATTGCTATACCTCCACGTGGAGGAGGCTGACCCTGCGAAAACACACAAGTGAATCCTTTGTCGCCATATCTCCTGTTGAGCACCTCACCCGGACTTCAATCGCGTGATTCTATGCAATGACAGCTTTCACCAGATCAAGCACCAAAATGTGGGGTGACACATGATGTAAGTACTGGGACGGTGCCAGAATGGAGATCACCTGTATCGACCAAGCGCAACAGACCTCTGAAGAAGATCGAAAGAGCTATGAAGCGAGCATGGTGCTTTACATGGTTAGAACCGTGAGACAGTTTATCACTAACCCTAACCTAGCTAATTGAATAATAACCCTCTTCATTGTCAGAACCAAAGGCTACTTTTTTTCCTGGTTAAACAAGAACGTAGGTTTTTGATGACAATATTCGCAGATACGTCCTGGCTTTCCCAGCCTATGGAAAAGTGTAAACCGAAGCAATGTCGCGGGGCATGGGCAAAAGCTTCAGTAATGCTCAAAATTCTGCCGGTTAGGCCAATGGGTGTCCTAGGATTCGGGCTATCCAAGAAATTGACGTGGTTCAAAAAGGCGATGTTCTTGCTAATAAAGTAATGCTGACAGCACCGAACTAACAATTCTCAGATAAGCTGTTGCTATTTGGCTGCGAACTGTCATTCCGGCTCCAAAGGGGAGACTAGGAGTGGAAGGGGATTATCTGGAACTCGCTTCAAAGGAGAAGTGGACAGCAAATGAATGACCTTCAAAACTCAACGAAATGTTATGGAAGCAAAACCGTCGATGCAGCGACCACTTCACCGACAGGCAAACGATGACCAACCCATCTCTACCCTTTTCTGGAAGCATTCAGCTACCGGCGACGACCAGAAATTGATACTCGCGATCGATCGATCGATCGATATTTCGTGAGCTCGAATCAATCCGCCCTGAGAAAAGGGGGGCTTGCTTGCTTGCTTGCTTGCCCAGTCAAATTCCAGCCGACACGGAAACCGCAAGCTTGGATTAACGACGTTTCGCCAGCCGTGCATTTTGACCTTTGGGGGGTGATGCGCCTAAGAAGGAGTGCTCTTTTGCGCGGGTTTGAGTCGGAATTTTACCAAAAAAAAAAAAAAAAAAAAAGATGTCACCGTTTCAGAATGCCCGAATGCCCTTATTGAAAAAAAGGTTACGTATTGATGACTACTACATGCTTGAGAAGTGTTTCATGAGGGCAGGGACAACGATACTTCCCCAAATCACTGTTGCTACGGACTCGGTTTGGGCCGGTTGCTGTAGGTGCTATGCCAGAGATGTCCGGCTTCAGCGCCCATATGCTGCAAATGCTACCAGGTGGTATTCTGTTCCGCTGGTTTCAAATGGGCTACCTGGCGTATAGCACGTGCTTAGGAAAGTGGAAGAACGGGCACAGGGGTGTTGGCATATAATGAAAGTGTCCAAAAGCAGAAGGTCACACGGGGCGTAGTCAACCAGCTTCTCAATGAAACAGTGTTTGAGCAAGGAATAGAGGTGTATCTTCATGATGATTTGGCAGAAACATACTTATATGATACAAGTATGGAGTATTGTAGCTCAGGATAGAGCCAGTAACTGGACCCCTCTCTAAGCCTCCAGCGATGTCAAGATGGCTTAATTCAGATGCCAGGATTAGGCATATCAGATCTGCAGCGTCACATCCCAAGAAAATCGCGCTCGGATCATGCTGAAAGACAACGGCGTTGGCTTGGGCAGCTTTCAAGATGTGGTATAGCTTGTCCAAGGACGTCGGATTGTCATGAGAATAAGCACCATTTCGCGTTGAGGTCAAATGGAACGATATTTGGACTTGGTAGGTATTTGAGTTCGAACAGACTGTCTCACACAAGGTCTTGAAGTCGATTCATTTTGATTCTTAGCGTTGTGTAGTTCACGTCTGAACCCTCGCGGAGCATCAAGTTTTCCTGCTGCACCTTTATATATACACACTCTGCGGTCAATTCAACGCCGGTAAGTGACCGCCAGCTCTGCCCATCCAGGTCATAGTTCGCCGTCTGTCCTGTTATGTTCTGTCGAATAAGGTTCCGATGACAGACTCGTCAGACCCGTTTTCGGTTCGCAGGTGTCTCTCTGCTTTCCTTCATACAGCTGTGGGCCTGGTCGCGGCATCTTGGACTTGTCGAACCCAGTAATCGTCGCGCTATCCTTCAGAGCCTGCAATATAGCTATCATAGTCTCGGGAGTTAAGTCCTCGTAATAGTCATCATTGATCTGCACCATGGGCGCATTCACACAGGCACCCAAACATTCTACCTCGAGTAGACTGAACAGGCCATCCTTGGTCATCTGGCCGTTATGTACTCCCAAGAACTCTTCGCATGCTTTCATAATTTTGTCACTTCCGCAGCCACCCAGCACGCAAGGCGTTGTGGTGCACACCTGGACGAAGTATTTGCCAACTGGGCTTCGGTTGTACATGGTGTAGAAGGTGGCCACCTCATAGACTCGCATAGGAGGCATTTCCAGGATTCTCGCCACCTCATTCATGACGGAAATGGAGGTGAATCCATGTTGGCGCTGACCGAGGTCGAGAAGGGGCATCACAGCCGCTTTCTTGTACTGGGGTGGATATCGCTTGAGGATCTCATCGATGATTTGGAGGTTTTGTTCCGTGAAAGAGAATGGAATGGAAGGGTTATTGTCGGGAGAGTTTCGGTGCTGCAAGAAATGTCAACGGGGCAAAGTAATCTGTTTGTTCTAAGCGAAACATACCACCGACAGTGCCTCGCTGGGTCGCTGCAGGGTTGTCGACAGTGGACGTTCGAAATGCAGTGTCTGTTGTCGCCTGGCAGTTCGACCCAGCGAGCGCGTCGCCTGTCTCACAAAAGGAACCAGCTTCGAAGCCATGACGAGGGCGAGGGCGGACCGTGGCAGCTTGAATTCAGCAAAGACAGCAGTGAACGTGGATGATGTACTTTCGTAGAGAGCTATTGACCAATCGCAGCTGGACCATAATAAGTTGCGTTTTTGGTCCGTAGGATCAGTTGAACTTCTGCACGGCGGAGCATTACGGCCAACTCTGCCAAAGAACGAAATTCGGGGACACGTCGCACATGCGGCAGGGAACCAGTAAACTGGGTGGAGGGCTTCGACTGGCATTGCAACCAAATGACAAGATGAAATTACACGCAGTCTGGGTGGCTGCCTCGCTGCTCTTCTCGGCGGCCCTCGCCCAGTCTAATGACACGGATCAGAAGCAGTCGCAGCAACTACTGCAGGCTGATTTCAAGCCGGCCCAAGTGTTCGAAAACACCAATCTGGTGCGGACGACCAACCTGGAAAAGGGCTACGTACGAGAGACCATCAATGTCGTGGTGTCCAATGTAGCCAAACAGCCTCAGTCCGAGTACTATCTCCCCTTTGGTTACGATGTTGTGGGGAAGATCGGTGGCATTGAGGTGCGAGACAAGAAAGATGCCAGCAAACCAACGTTCAATGTAAGACTGGCGGCCATGGCCTCGGTCACTGGCGCAGATGGGTCTACCACCAAGTAGGAGAAGCCCGGAAGCGGATGGAATGATAAGACTGACCATAGGCAGACCCAGCCAGTACTATATCATCACCTTTCCGGTACCTCTCGCCCCTAAGGCGCAGTTGACCCTGTCCATCTCCTACCACATCCTGGGTGCGCTATCGCCTCTTCCGGCACAAATCCAACAACAGGACAAGCAGTACCTGACATACTCGTTTTCGGCTTATTTCCCTTCGGCTTATCCTACTCTCAAGCAGAAGACGAACCTCAAGCTATCGTCCGCCGACATCCCTGAGTACACTACAACCGACGGCTTGACGAAAAACAAAGATCCAGAAGTCCAAGGCACGAAGTTGACCTATGGGCCGTACGACTCCAAGGTTGGAGCCGGTGCTACCTATCCAGTCACGGTGCGGTATGAGTTTACAAAGCCAGTTTTGGTTGCATCGGTGTTGGAGAGAGACATCGAGATCTCACACTGGGGTGGCAATCTGGCGGTGGAAGAGAGATACTGGCTACGCAACGACGGTGCCACGCTGTCAAACCATTTCAGCCGAGTGCTTTGGGCTCACAACAACTTCTATCGAGATGCCCCGTCCTCGGCCATGAAGGAGCTGAAAATTCCGCTGAAGGCGGGCAGCGCCGATGCATATTTCGTCGACGACATTGGCAACGTCTCAACGTCGCGTTTCCGGCCCAGTGAGGTGCGAGAGGCCAGTTTCGAGCTGAAGCCGAGATACCCCTTGTTCGGCGGATGGAAGTACAGTTTCAAGATTGGCTGGAACAATGCACTGAGCTCTTTCACACGGAAGCTGAAAACTCCTGCTGACACATATGTCTTGTCCGTACCATTCCTCGAAGGCCCTAGGATGACTGAAGGTGTTCAGTACGAGCGGATGGAGCTCCGAATCGTTTTACCAGAAGGAGCCAAGCTGGCCAAGTGGGAAGCCAAAGGAGGTCCAAATATGCCCACGCTGTCAGAAAGCCAAAGTCTGCACAAAACATTCTTCGACACATTGGGCCGAACGACACTAACTCTGAGCACGACAAACGTTGTCGATGAGCTGAGAGACATAGAAGTGCTTGTCAGCTACGAGTATACCTGGACATCAGCGCTGAGGAAGCCGTTAAGCATCTTTGCCGGCTTCTTGTCCGTATTTGCAGTAGCGTGGCTGCTAAGTCTGGTCGATACCAGCATTGGCAGGAAACAAAAGTAGGTAAATAGACTGTACAACAGCAAGGATATATTCGGCGGCAGCGACTTGATGTCTTTTTCACATCATGGTACTTCCCCTGACGACGTACTTTGGTGTGAGTGAGAAAGCACGTGAAGAATCGGAAGGCGTGCACGTTTTCGAAGTCTGCACCTGATTGGCCCAGAGGCAGGTGCATCTCCAAACTCCAGCCGTTCTTGCCAAATATGAGTAGCACAAAATGTAAATTGACCACGATCAATATCATGAGCTACAAAAGTTCTCCGAGCTTCGTTGTATCATATCTCTGCATCATCATAGCTACTTGACCGCATCATCTGTCAGCACTACTGCTCCGCTGTATGTGGTTGGCCGTCGAGCATGAAGTACGGCGACCCCACACTCTTTGGCCTCAAGTTGCGCTCGCTCACATTCTATTCGCAGGTTCGGTCAACAGCTTCGCCAGTCCTTGATTAAGGACTATTATTGGCATTACATCGACTACGATGGACTGAAAGAGTCATTGAAGAAGCCTTTTAAGAATGGTCACGATGGCGAACACGAGCCATGGACCGACGACGACGAAGCCGCTTTCATCCGCCAGCTTGAGGGTGAATTGGACAAAGTCTTCACGTTTCAAAAGCTCAAGAGCAAGGAAATCATAGGGAGGATACGAAGCTCAGAGTCAGAGGTGAAGCAAGTGGTCGACCGCCAGGAAGAGCTGAACCGAGGCTCCGACACCGACACCGATGAGAGCCTCGAGGAGGATTTCCAGCTGCTCGAAGCCGATCTTAGCGACATTATCGCAGACGTGCACGACCTGGCCAAGTATACTCAGCTCAACTACACTGGATTCCAGAAGATCATCAAGAAACACGATAAGCAGACCTCCATTGCTCTTCGTCCCACTTTTGCTACCCGTCTCAAAGCCAAGCCCTTCTTCCAGGACAACTACGACTCCTTCATCGTCACCCTTTCGAGGCTCTACGACCTGGTGCGAACAAGGGGCCAACCTAAAAAAGGCGATAGTGCCGCAGGCGAGAAGCAGCAGAACTTTGTGAGACAGACTACCAAATACTGGGTCCATGCAGATAATATCACAGAGGTCAAGCTGATCATCCTCAAACATCTTCCAGTCTTGGTTTTTAACCCAAACAAAGAATTCGCAGAAGAGGACTCGGCTATTACTTCCATCTACTATGACAACGTCGACACCTGGGAGCTGTACGAAGGACGCCTGAAGAAGACCGAAGGCGCCGAAGCTATTCGCCTCCGGTGGTATGGCGGCATGGAGAATGAGACCATTTTTGTCGAGCGCAAGACACATCGAGAAGACTGGACAGGCGAGAAGTCCGTCAAAGCTCGGTTCACGTTGAAGGAGAAGAATGTCAACGCTTTCATGGCCGGCAAGCTAACGGTGGAGGACGCCTTTGCGAAGATGCGAAAGGAGGGCAAGAAGAGCGAGAAAGAGATCGCTGACCTTGAACAGCTTGCCCGTGAAATTCAATATCGCGTCATCACGAGGAAACTCGTCCCGGTCACGAGATCGTTCTACCACCGAACCGCTTTCCAACTACCAGGAGATGCCCGTGTTCGTATCTCGCTCGACACAGAACTCACCATGACCAGAGAGGACAACATGGACGGTCGTCAACGATCTGGAAAGAATTGGCGACGCATGGACATTGGCATCGACTATCCCTTCTCTCAATTACCTCCTGGGGATATTGAGCGCTTCCCCTATGCCGTGCTCGAAGTCAAACTACAAACCCAAGCCGGGCAGGAGCCCCCACAGTGGGTTCGAGACTTGACCGCAAGCCATCTGGTTGAAGCAGTGCCTAAGTTTTCCAAATTCATTCATGGCACCGCAACTATGTTTCCCCACAAAATAAATCTTTTACCATTCTGGTTCCCTCAGATGGACATTGACATCCGCAAGCCGATCACCCAGAGATTTGGTATCGAGAGACCTGGAGCTACTGCGAGCTACGCGACTAGTGACGTCGACGACGATGACTCGGATGAAGAGTATGCACGAGAGACTGGTCAAGATCCACCTCGGGGAATTGATCAAGATGACGACGAGGGCCATAGGAGGCTTCGAGAAGCTCAGGACGCTCTCAACGAACATGCCGCACACCAGCGACAAGATGAAAACGAGGAAGCTCAACCCAACGGTGACGCACAAGCACCTGGGAACAATCTCGACAGAGAAGAACGTATAGCCTCGCAGCCTCTTGTCGAGGGGGAATACCTCTACGACACTGATGAAGAAGAGGATCCCGAAGATAAGCTTGAAGAGACCCGCAAATCTGGTTCTTGGTACTACTATCCCCTGCTTCTGCAACATCACGCTTTAAAAGCCGGACAGGCAGTCGCACACCTATTCCACAAAGTCCCCACCACCACACCACTTCCCCAGCGTGGTGGAATGGGTGCTGTTAACCCCCGGGGTCAGCCGGTGCAAGCAACCAAGCGCTTCCGCGCACCGCCAGGCAAGAAAATCCACGTTCCCGTTCGAGTTGAGCCAAAAGTCTACTTTGCTACCGAGCGTACCTTCTTGTCCTGGATGGAATTCAGCATTATTATCGGTTCTATTGCAGCTACCCTTGTGAATTTTGGAGACAACATATCTCTCGCCTCAGCATGGGCATTCACAATCGTCGCAGTCGTTGCCCTGCTCTACAGTGTTGTTATGTACGCATTGCGAGTGCGAATGATCAGAAGTCGGAGAGCGCAGGTTGGCGGTAGGTATTATGACAAATGGGGTACAAGTCTGCTGTGTGCAGGGCTTTTGGCGGCCACGCTTGTAAGTTTTGGAATGAGGTTCAAGTATGGAAGCGATGAACCTCTAAGAGGGAGGTCCGTCGCCTCCACTCGGCAATAGTCACCAAAGAACGGTTTTTGAAAACACTTTTTCGAGAAAAGCTCTCCAGATGTCTGAGGCATTGTATTCAGCTGAACGGGTTGGCATCGCATCCACATTTGTTGCTGCATTCATAGGAGCTTGCTGGAGGGATGTTCGGAAGGAAATTACTCTGTGCATAGCGCCTAATTAAATAGTGCATCATTCAATCCTGACCAGGAAATAAGGGTTAGGCTTATAGTACGTCTTGGAGCGAAACTCGTTCCGGATCATCTGCTCACTTCTCGAGATCGATATAGGCGTTGTGTTTGTTCACTCACCTCGACCGCCTTCCCAGGCTACGAGCCACCAGGTCTCAACACGTGCGGGAGTAACAGATCAACGAGGCTTTAGCACATTATCTATAACCTTCCCTTTTTGTGACCTTCATCTGCTACAACGAGACAGTCGTTCAGAAACATGTAACATATGCCTAGTCTCCACCGTGCGACCGAGAGCGTCAACATAATTCAGCAGGGCGTTAGATAGGTCGCATGAATTTTGTTAGGTAACGTGAACTTGTGGCTTGGAGTGTGGTATTCCATAGTACTATCTCTCGCCGATGGTACAATGCATCTCTTTTCCTGTGTGAAGCGGTAGACAGCTACGCCCTACTACTGCTTCTGCTTCTGCTTGTGGTAGTCTCAGCACCCGCCTGGGCCGGGATTCATAGTCCCTACCATCTTCTTTTTCTTCTGCAGGGAAAGAAGTACAAACTGTTCGAACTCGCAAGGCAAAAGTGGACAGAACATTGTCAGGTAATATGGTAGTAGTAGTAATTGTTCAATCTAACCAGGACATCCCTCCTTCTGTGGCCCCAAACCACCACTCCCCCCCTCTTATGGCGCTTCCGAAATGACGATGCTGATGCACCTGTGGGACACTAATTTTGAGCGTTGAAGTACTCACTGACACTGACACGTTGAATTGTAGCTAAAGAGTCAAAGAGATGCTTATTTACATTGAGTTTAATGTGGACGCAGAGAAGGATTGGATCATCTGGTCTTTCACACAAATTTCCATGGATCCAATCCAACCAGTAGGTTTACATATTACGAGCATGGATGCAAAAGACATTTGAACTCTGAAATTCCGCTAGAATGCAAACTTGAGGTACCCCCATGGCTCTGAATGAGGGATTTAGATGCTGCGAAAAACAGGTGCCCTGTGAAAAAGGCAAATCGAAATCGTTGGAGGGTGGAGGACGCAAAACCGGAAGTTCCTCAATGTGTGTGCCCCTTTTTCAGTCGCCCCCCGCCCCCGGGGGATGTTCTCCTGACATGACAAGCTAATTGACTCCCTCCGCGCTGAATTGCCAGTCATCAAACTCTGTGGCAAACTTGACAGCTGCTTTCTCGAAGAAGTGATCGTCGTCGCCCCATACCCAGGCCGCCTCTTTCATCGCCCTGATGCCCTTGACATAATGCTCGTTAAATTTATGCTTACCTTCCAGCGCTAGCTTCACGGCATCGTCCCAGGTTTTCCCCTTCGGATCGAAGTCTTTGACGAGGTCGACGCTCACTTTTGGTCGCCCTTGCGTGATGTAAATGGCAAGGGTGATCAGGAACCACTCCTTGACAAGGACGACGTGGTGCTCTGCGGGCAGGAAGGGTACGATGATGCGAACGGCATGCGATGTCGTCAGCACGTGAAGGAGGAAGAAGTCGTAGCCGTGACCGCAGATCGGCGGCGCGGGAGAGGTTGAGATGAGGAGTGCAGCGGCCAGCCGCTGTGTCTGCTCAAACGCAGCTTTGGGGTCGGTGAACTTCCACGAATTAAAGTGCTCAACCAAGATAGAAAGAAGCTTTTCGTCGCCCAAAAGATGAGAGATGTTGTTGTCGCCCGGCTTGTCGAAGAGCGGATCCAGTCGTTTGTCCTCGCGTATCCGAGCTAGGACCTCGAGTGGTTCTGCTGTAGTGTAGTAAGCCTGAGAGTCAGCGGGAGTAGTCTTGGCAGCAGGAGTCGAGTTGAGGTTCGCTTCGAGCACGGAGGACAGTCTTTGATCATAATTCGTCGCCACGAGTCCGAGAGCTTCCATGCCCACTTCACGTGATGCTAGCTCGTATGCATACCCAAGGTGGATCAGGGGGTGTCCCAGGCCAGATGTAAGGCAGGTAAACATTGGAAATGGGTTTGCCGAGTCCTTGTCCCCTCGTTCGAAAAGGAACCTCGCTGCAACTTGTTTCCAGTCGTATGAGTGGTCGACGAGTTGATCCTCGAAAAAGTCAACCCATGCTCGTTGGTACTCGCGCTTGCCCAGGAAGTCCCGGTAATCATGCAGTGCGATTTCGCCTGGCGAGTCTTCCCACGGTTCGCTGCCGCCCTTTGCAGCTTCTTCGTAGATGTCGGTTAGATGATCCGCCGACCCACCTAGGAGATACGCTGAGCCAAGGATATGGGGTGTGTGGTTGTGAAAACGCAGGTGATTCCACAAAATGGAAAAGTTTGAATGATTCAGCTTGAGAAGATGTTTCAGTCGACGGTCACGCTTGTCCACGGAGGTTTCTACGTCGTAAACTTTGACCGGCGGGATGTCAATGGCCTGCGCTTTGCTGGCTTTGCCAAAGCCGAGCTTAGGCAAGCTGGCAGGGAAGAACGATGAAAACATGATAGCAGATGGCGATGAAAGACGATCAAAAATTACATTTGTGCCTCTGGGGAAAAGGCTTTCGACACTGGAAGTCCGAGGGAAAGCGAGGTCATGATGATGCACTAGCATCACATCAAAGCGGAGTAATAAACGTCTGTCGATCCTTTCGGCACTCCAAATCCGCGCCCGGCTCGATGCTTCAATGGGGATGGATCATAAAGCTAATTGCCAGTCGCGCAACAGGGCCGACGCGGTACCTCGTGGGGATACCTAAAGCAGAATGAATAGCAGCCCTATTTGCTGATTGGACAGCAATTGATCGATGTGAACAGAGATAAGAAACGACTAGGCTGGCTCTTGCCTGTTCTGTATTATAACCTTGAGATTCTAATATGATTTGGGCTCAATGGGTGCCCCCACGATTCCAAAGGAGCTTGACCCATTGAGCCCAAATCAACGTTACCCACCTTACCTAGATGTAGGGTCCTGCCGTCTTATCGACCCGTTAATTGGGTCAAGGGCTGGTGTGGCCTACATGGACTTTTACCTTGCAGTAAGTCGGCATTTCTAGCCACGAAGATAGCAACGATGCCATTGATGGCTAGTACTGAGTATTATATTAAAGTCTAGCCCCTTTACAGGTTGCAGTATGGCGTCCACAACACCAGAATCATCGCACTCAAATATCTCCTTGTCACCGCCCGCCGTTCTTATACCGACCAAGATCTCAATCGAGGACCGGCTTCTGTCTAACAAATTTTGTTTTCATTTGTGCACAGCCATCACGATACTGTTTGAGCTTACCTCCAAATTTGCGGCTGATGATCAAGATTTGGTGCCAGCCTCAGTCTGTTCAACTGCGCCCTCATTCTAGACATACACTTGCTACGCCCTTTCAGCTGCACTAGGTCTTCCGGAGGGCATGAACCGCAGCTAGCCTGAGACTCGTACTCAACCTACCCTGAAAGAAATTTCAAAAAAAGAACGTACGATTCATTCCCGGTGTGTCTCAATACCCATTTGTGCTGGTAAAATCGTGGACTAGGGATACCCGTCAGGATAGATTAAGACTGATTGTCATGTGGCTTCTGGATATCAAAACATTACAGCTTCGCGACATCGGATCGGACACGGAACGTTATGTGATCCTCTCTCACCGATGGGAGGAGGAAGAGCTCACCTTCCAGGACATTCAGCAACTCCAGAAAGCGGAATTCAAAAAGGTTTTCAGAAAGATCAAATCCTTCTGTAATGTCATTGCAAGGGACTTCAGCGATATCCGATATGCCTGGGTAGACACATGTTGTATCGATAAAACTAATAGTGCAGAACTGTCTGAGGCGATCAACAGTATGTACAGATGGTATGCGCAGTCCTACATATGTCTTGCCTATCTAAGCGATGTCGAGGACGTAACAACTCTAGCCAAGAGTAAATGGTTCGAGCGCGGTTGGACACTGCAGGAATTACTGGCACCTCCTCAAGTATCGTTCTACAACATGCACTGGAAGTTTATGGGCTTTAGATCTGTTCTATCCAGAAGGATAAGCCAAATCACAAGGATTCCGTCATATCCTTTGTTGTGGAGGTTCAAACGCAACAATTTTTCGGTAGCGCAGCGCATGTCCTGGGCTGCGCGCCGGAAGACAACTCGGCAGGAAGACCTTGCGTACTGCTTACTTGGCCTTTTCGGCATCTTCATGCCACTAATATACGGTGAGGGAAGGAGGGCTTTCCAGCGTCTCCAGGAGGAGATCCTGCGTACTTCGCGGGATCTGTCCATTTTGGCGTGGAAAGGTCCCCAACCGCAGTTCGCCCGGGGTTGTTATTTTGCAGGCTACCCTCTTTGCTTTGATGTGAACGAATACAGAGATATCTTGTATTTGTTTTACACAGGGGAGATTGAAAACAATCCGGCGAATCGCCTTTGTCGCACAACGATATCTTCCGTAAGCTACAACGAAATCATACTTGACGGATGGCTCAAGCAATGCCACTACAGGGAATATCTTCTCGCTACATGCTTCAGCGACAAGCCAGGTTTCATCGTTTGTGTGGTGATACAAAGACTGCCATATGGCGAAAGCCATTTTCGAATAGACCCCATCGCCGAACCACGCATAATAGAAATACCAGTATCAGACATCGACGCCTTAGTTCACTGCCGCATCATACTCACCAAATCCTTCTTCAATGACGGATACGATTTTTCATGCTTTAGAAACAGAGGACTTCCATACTATTTTAAAACCATCATCACGCCAAACATCGACCATCAACGGATCACCCCATACTCGAGGTCGACAATCTTGGGTGAAATCGATACCTTGGGGCTACCGCCTGACCAGACTGGTATGGCTGGAATCATCCGCATTGATCCGTTGCCCGGATCGGCAGGACACTTTTTCATAGTCGGTCACACGTTTGAGGCAACGGAGTTTTTTTTGTCGATAAAATGTGGGGAGGACTTCAATCCATTGACTGCGCTTGAAAACGTGGTTATCGGAGGTGTGCATATCGCGTCTAATTACGAAGTAATGAAGCTAGTGGGATGCATGAAGAGGCAAGCTGTTCATTGGGCAAATGAGGCGTCCGATCGTTTTGAGCTACACGAGATCCCAAACGGGGCGTCATGGACTAAGTTTCTGGTGAATCCTGGTCTTGTGGTCAGTGTGGTGAAAGATGATAAGGGGAAATGGTGTTATATCTATGTTGAGATTGCGGGCTCCTCGGAGAAGACGGCGCTTTCACCTCCGCCGCAACTGGATGGCTGGTATTGTAAACGATGGGGGTGAGTCAAGAAATATATAATCACCGTTGCTGCCTCCAGAACCTCCTCTTCATGAGCTATGACACAAACGCGGTGGCAGTGTGCTTACCGATAAACACTAACAATGTTGTCGCAACTGGACCCTTTGTCATTTACGCTGAAGCAAATTGAAAACACTCAATACAGTCGAAGCACACACGCCTTCACCTTGCTTTACGTCCTTGATTGACCCGAGTCTAGGCGGGGAAACTTGCAGAATCGACCAAGACTGCTATAAGACTGACCACGCACTTCAGCGAATTTGGTACTCTATCCGTCTTGGACAAGTGTTACGACGGATCCAGGAGATGGTGAAAGAGAGGGCGCGGAAAGAAAAATGACGAATCGGTAGGCTACATTTTAAAAAAAAACACAAACTATTTTTCGGCTGTCACCCGTGTCAAGGATGAAATCGAGATGGAAAAAACTCAGCAGCTCTGTTGAAGGAAAATGTGAAAAGCTATGTTGTTAAAACTTCTTGCGCTACCGACGGGAGGTAGGGTAAGATGTTTTTATCGGGCTGGAGTTGGAAACACGGCGTTGTGTTCGTGTTTAACTGTTGAAGTTTGTGATAAACCTGAACGAGGGGAAGGTGTTACTTGGAAGCTCTGCTTGCTGCCTAAAAGTGGGCTATGCAGCGAGACGCGAATAACAGGGAAGAGGTGAGTTTGTGAATCGAACTGAAGCTCGAGTTTGGAAACTTTCTACAGTGAGAAGGGCACGGAGTAGCAGGTGTTGTCTAACAAGTTACAATGGTTACCTTTCTGTTCTATGTCACCGAAGAGGAGGACAAGAAATTTCTTGCAAACGTTGTCGTCTAGGACTTCGCATTTCATTTAAAGAATGCTCCATATACTGAGCTCGTTACCTAATATCACAGAGGATGCAGTCCATAAGTACGCAATACGGAGACGAATTGCAATATCTATCGATGCAGTTTTGGCTTTATACAGGAACCAGCATCACAGCTCTCAAGCCAATGTACGCCCTCAACTGTTTCATTTTCTCTGGCAGAGTTGTACGAGCGACGTCTTGACCCAACTGTCGTAAGATGGAATCCATTTCAGGCTCTGTCATCCTTGCAATCTCTCCGGGTGTAGCAGGAAACTCTGGAATATCAACACCGGTAAATGGATTACGGAGTGGTGAAAGACGATCGGATTGGCTCGAAAGATAGGTGTTTTGGACTCGAGCGACGTCGTTGTAGTCTCTATTGGAACGAATTAGTTCGACGGATTAATCATGCTGGGTGAGGTAGGGACTGCGGCACGAACAATGCGCTTATCATGGTAAGGAGGCTCTGGACGGAAGATCCGATTGCTTCGTAAAGACGAGCGACTTGTTGTTGTTCTCTTGTTCCTTCTTGTCCATTTTGCTGGAGGTCGGCTGCTGATTCTCTCTCAACGCGAGCGGCTGCAGGCGTATTTGGCAGATTCTCAACTCCGTTGGTAAAATGGTGGGCCGGTCGAATCGAGAGACGGCCATCCGGCCGTGGAACAAAGTCACCTGAGGCAGTCATGATGCAGTATAAGGCACTGCTATGGGAACGGGAGACAGGATGAAGATGAAATTTGTTGAAGACAACGTGGAGAAAAAAGAACTTCCATACTCCATGACGGCAGCTTAATTTAGGCAGGAGACTTCCTCGCAACTTCCGTTTGCATTGCAACACCCGCTCGAGCCCATCCTAGTTTGTGTAAGCTACCATGCGTCTGCTCCTTGTACATGCCTCCCCGAACGGAACTGTTCTATTCAAATCGGGGCTTGAAGAACCTCTTTCCTAAACGCCAGCCCAGTGTTGGTGATGTGAGAGCACAAGCGACCTTGTTGTCAAGATCGTTCACTACTTCCATCATACATCGTCCATGGCACCTGCAGGCTCATCTTCACCATCTGTGTGGTAGTCCTCGACTTCACTAAGCTCGCTATCCTCGTCTTTGTCCTCTTCGTCAGACTGTTCATGTATATTTGTTGCGTACTGTTTGACATATTCTTGTATGTGTTAGTGTAGTCACGGACACTTTCTTGAGTTCAACGGTCAGAATACGTACCTTTCACACGGGCATCGTAAGTTCGTGGCTCACGCATGAGCAGAGCGGCTGCCTCGCCGTTGAGAGGGTCTGTGGGATTCGGATAACGTAAGAGTTGAGGTAGAAAGACTTCAAAGATGTTAATCATGTCAAACATGGGAGACCATGTCTGATTGATGACATCTAAACACACTGAGCCGGACCTAACACACCAATCAGTATCGAGCACAAACCGCGCCTTGAGGTTGGACAGACTGTTCATCAATATTTGGGTGAAAGATGCGGTTGACAAAGCCAATTGAAGGCGATTTGTAGGGATACTGGTCTGGCAGTTCTACATGAACTTTCCATCTTCCGTCCGCAAAAGGTGCTGTAACACGGCCATCAGCAAACATAACCCGCCACAATATTAGGACTTGCTCACTCTCTCCAGGCCCTTTAAAGATGACATAGAATTCCTGCATGCTGTCATTGACAAGGGTCACTTCGTAGTCGCTCATCATGAGCTTCATGACATCTGTCTCTATCCTCCTCTTTGGGCTGCTCATCTTGCCACACCTTCGCCAGACGCCTCTTTCGTGGATTCCAAATCCGGAGGATGTGACTCGAGTCTCGGGGTTTCAATTCAAGGCAGAATGTGGTCGCGATAGACGTGAGATCGTGGACACTTATCAATCCCCTTCAACTCGACTCTGTTTCAGAGGCTCACTCGTTTGACGTCCAGTCAACTTAAAGGGCGGTTTGCCAGCGGCAATAAGGGATAGGTGACAATGAGAGAAGCGGATTATCACGTTCGCGGCTCTGTGTAGCGCCAGGCAGCGTGAACAGTCAACTATTGCGTTGCAGAGCCGGTTTGTCGCGGAACGCTGCGTTCCCTTGCGATGTAGCAGCTGGGATATTAGCGGGGACTAATGAGTTTCGAGAGGATAAGGATACTATCTAGATAATACTGTATGGTGGGAAGGAGAGACTGGACGAGACGGAGGTTAAAAGGCGTAAGATATGGTCGGGCACGTTAGGAGGAGCAACTTGAGCACAGAGCATAATAGTGCGCATGGTGCGTGGGGCTGTCCTCACATGGCCACCCGCTTTCATCATCGCCTTTATCGTCAAACGCAGTATCAGATTGGAGATTCTTTGCACCCGGGTTGCGTAATACGGTGGATGTATCTCACTCATAGTATGGCTTGTTTGGACAAGGCACAAGACCGCTCGCTGAGAAACTAGTATTGCGATTTGGTCTACTGCTCGCCTGTAGTGGTAATCAGGACAGGAGGAATGCGTGTCATAATATTATTTCATCATCATACAGCATCCACGTATCGTTGATCATGGGGCCTCCCCCTGGTGGGTCAGAGAACCGGACCATCGACAAACTCCGAGCTTAATGCAGTATTAAGGACAATAGAAATTGGAGACAAAAATATTGGGATCATGTTAGGGCTCCAGGCCCTAAGTCGTGCTTGGTTGGCGCCGCTGAAGCTGCACCAAAAAACCTCGTCATGCGGGCGCCGCATCTCCGGATTAGGCGGTCTATGCTCATATTCACACCGAGGTTGTTATCACACCGTCTCATCCCCTGAAAACTACGCTGCTACAATTGAGCACGACAAAAGAATAAAACCTTCGCGAAGAGTCACAATCTCCGAGATGTATAGTTTTTCAGTGCAACTTCAGAGCAGTCTGTCCCAGAGCTCAGTAGCCAACCCTGAGGTCTTAGAAGCAGGGTGAAACCCCCAGTTATGGTCGCACGTCAATGCCTTCAACGACTTCGACCCTTGACAACATCATTGTATACGACACCCAGACAAGTCCTACATCAACAACAAGTCAGGCGCAGCTCACATGGCCCGATATCTGCTAGTGTGTCCGGCAAGAATGTCACACCTGTCACCATACCGTCGCTGCACAAGCAACATGCGGAAGGCATCCCCATCACCATGCTGACAGCTTACAACTATCCTTCCGCTCTCCTGGCTCAAGAAGCAGGGATGGACATGATCCTGGTCGGAGACTCTCTAGCCATGGTATCGTTGGGAATGCCGGACACGTCGGAGGTAACCCTAGACGAGATGATCATGCACGCCAAAGCGGTTTCTCGAGCAGCCACAAGATCCTTTACCGTCGGCGACTTGCCCATGGGCTCGTATGAGATCGGCAAGAAACAGGCCCTCGCTAGCGCAATTCGGATGGTCAAGGAAGGACGCATGCAGAGTGTCAAGTTGGAGGGAGGTCAAGAGATGGCGAGCACAATCCACAAAATCACATCGGCCGGAATTCCAGTCTGTGGCCACATTGGCTTGACACCACAACGCCAGCATGCCCTCGGCGGGTTTCGGGTTCAAGGAAACACAATCACCAAAGCTGTGGATTTGTTGAAAGATGCACAAGCTATACAAGATGCTGGCGCATTTTGCCTCGTCCTAGAATGCGTGCCTCAGGACGTTGCCGAGCAGGTGACAAATGCACTAAAGATTCCAACCATAGGCATTGGTGCCGGCAACAAGACTAGTGGTCAAGTGCTTGTTCAGATCGACATGCTCGGTGTTCGACCACCCGATTCCTTCATGCCGAAATTCGTCAAGAAATATGCCGACGAGTGGACTTCGAGTTTAGAAGGCATCAAGAAGTACAAGGAGGAGGTCACCAGTCGCTCATACCCTGCCCCAGAGCACAATTATAAGAGCAACACCAAGGTGACAGAAGCGCTGAGGGCCCATATCCGGGAATCGTCAGAAGTCAACTGAGCACCTCAAGTTCCCTTTCAAGGTGTCGGTGGCGATGGTCGTGGCGTTGCTTTTGTAGAGTAATGCTTCGGGATGAGCTCTATTAGAGCCCTGTTGTTCACCCGAAAGCAGGAGCCATAGAATAAGAAACCTTCAACTCGTCGTCAATCTTAAAGCACCTCCACAACCCACCCACCCCTTCGTCCAGCCCCGGCGCAAAGACTTTGTTGACGTAGACGAACAGGCCGTTCTCTGCCTTGACGCCCAGCTTCTTCCTCAAGAAGCTGACGACAGATTCAAACTTCAAGCTTGCACTGATAGTCACTGCCGCCCACTTTGGGCTTGGCGGCGGCGCACCGGGAAGTGGCTGAAAACGGATCCTGACTTTCTGTGTCGGTGGATCCAGGGTCTCGTGGATCTGTTGGAGAGCCTGAGAGGTGCTACTTGGGAGGTTGCTGGGGTGCAGGAGCGTCGAGGTTGACATGGAGAGCGGTAGATCCGGCTCGTTGGAGGGGTCATCGGGGTCATCTGCTATTTCTGGTTTTTCTTCGGACGGCTTGGGGGAAGCCATGTCGACAAGAGCTCGCGCTTTTGATTCTTTGTGTTAAGAGGCTTTTTACTTTCAAGGAGTATAGTCAGCAATATGTTCCACGTACTTTGAACAAGCAGATTGTTAAGGAACGGAACCTGGAGTCTTCTGGACGCTAGCGCGTGATCCTCGGCTATTGGTTTCCCTAACGGGAAATATGAATGAAAATGGATAGATGAACAAGTAGATGGATGCCCAACAACTTTCGTTACAAGGTTCTCATAGGTCTACATCTCATCGGTTGCTGCTTGAGAGGCATTTGTTTTCTCAATGTGCTGGATGAAATTTCTATATGGTGTCGAGCAAGCCATCAATTACGTAACAATCTTTCCTCCCGTTAACTTGTGCTTTGCGGTAGAAAGGCGAACACAGCAGATCCTATCTCGCTAGCCGAGCACAGTATTCCATGGTGATACAGCCATGACGAATCCCGTCATCTGCATCCCTTGGCTGACATCTTAGACATTGTGCGATTTTAGGTCAAGCAGCGACCACACTCCTGAACTTGGGGTTGTTCCATGACACACTAGTTTCGGCTTCAAAATGCGGCTATCTGACACAACCAGGGCGAGGTGTAGAATACTGAAGAATAACGATCAGCGGTATGCCAATCAAACAGCAACGCTCTTGAGCGGTCGAGGAATGATTGGTATCTCGAGAAAGAGTGATACGATGCGCTGTCTGCAGAAGCTATGCAAGGGGAGTCTGATACGCGCCGGTCGAGATTACTTTCATGCAGGTGTTTCGGTGCTACCTAAAATCCCCCCGAAAACGCTGGAGCAATAATGATAGATTGAGTTCCGATCCCGGCCGTCCACAAGTCGGGACATAGTTAAGCTTTTTCTGATCCGAGCTTGAAATTGGCCTGACTGGTCGTCCGTTCGTCGGGTATTCTCTTTCCACTATACTTGTGAAAGTCCTCCTAATAGCGAGTGTATGCCCGCTATCACCCTCGGGAGATCAATTGGTGAGATGCTTTTTTCTTCCTTGTAGAGGAAGGCTGATGTCAGGTTGGTTTGATGGCAGGATAGGGAAGAGAAGGAAGTCGGGTTGTCAGATCAAAGCGGCAAGACGGAATGCTCCCGGGAAGTGACCCGCCGTAGCTTGACATGGCCGGTTAGTAATCGTCAAATGATCTGAAAGCTTTGAAGAGCCTTTCCAGTGCCGTTTCCTCACCAGATGGAGTATCCAGGAATCCAAGGAGGCGCGCCTTGAACTGGATGAAATCATTATGTAGTTCGGTTGAATTGTCCGCCTGAACAGAAAAGTCTTCCCGTGTTCCTGATCCGAGAAAGGTCCTGAGCTGCATAGGACTGCTGGCGTAAGCGGAAAGTATAAACTTGACAAGTGCAAATCGGTGGCGTAAAAATCAATCCGTGGGGCCTCAGGAGCCTTCCTGCAAGAGTGCTTCCAGACGCTACGAAGAGGCTGCTCACCTGATTTGTTGCCGTTTTCCCCAAAGAGATTCGCTTAGCCAAGACTGCCTACACCGAAGCGAGGACTTTCTCGGCTGAGCATGTCATGGCCATAAGATATGCGAGTTAGGTAGAAAGATAAGGATAGAACATTCTATGAAACTTTTTGATTTGACTGTTGAATGTGAGTTTTGGCATCATTCCGAATGTTCAGAGGGATAGTCAATTAATTGTATCAACGGGCTTGCGGCGTAGGTGGGACAGGCCAGCTGTAACTTTCGGAAAGAAAAGGTTTGGCCGCTCGGGAGGGAGCTAGGCCCTTAAAACGCCATCGCCAGCGTGTGCGAGCCAGTGACAGGGCCAAATTGGGGTTCCAGGGACCGCAACTCCGCGCCTGACCAACTGGAATGGTGTCAAATTGGAAACGCCACTCCCCAAAGCCCGAGACTTGCACGAACTGGACCACAGTGGAACGTCATTCCCGATCAATCTCGGGACTTTCTTTCGCCCACGCGTTTCTCATCATTCTTTCTCATCATTCCCCCATGGAGACCGGTTCAGCCGAAGGGTCAGCGCCGACCACACCTGCAACTGCGTCGCAACATATTCTGTCGTCAACAGATGTGGCTGAGATTCTGGTCAAGCCCTCTAGCAAGCAAAGACAGCGGACCCGGCGGGCCTGTTATCCGTGCAGTAAGGTTAGTGACCGCACCGGCATCGTCCACTTTGCTCTGCCCGGAACCCTGCTAACATGGTCGTCTGTAGCGGAAGATCAAATGCGATCGCGATGAGAGAACACCGTGCAGTAACTGCGCAAAGCGACCCAATGCCGAACTATGCACCTTCGACGATGACCGTCCACGCTCGGCCCGGCCCAGACATTCCGCCACCACTGGCTCGCCCACACCGGGCAGTCTCACCAATGACGATCTCAAGCACGAAAGAACACCTCCGCAGTCTATGCTAAGAGGCATCCAAAACGCAGGTTCCGGCTTCGCACTATCCAACGACGACCGCAAGCTGGTCCTTCAGCCTCACGACCCGCCGCGCTCTATAGCCACTCATGACCACAAGCCATCGATTCATGGTTCCGCCACCAGCATTCCGAGATACAGTCTACTTCCCGATGGGCTCTCCTCACACGCGGGAGCGGCCCATCTCGGCCTCAATAATACCACCTTTGGACAGGTCAATCAAGGCTCGGCCCCTCATGCAGCCGGCCCACAATTGCCCCTGCCTGGACCGAATTCGCTGACCTCTCTTCCACTGAGAACTCCTGCCGATGAGCTGCGAGCATTGCTACCTCCCGCCAAGCATGTCACCAAATACTGCGAAGCCTATCTGAATGTCTGCCACGGTTTATATCCCGTCGACATCGGAATCCCTCACATCGATGAACTAGTTTTCCAATATATCCATCAATCTCTTGGAGACCGCCTCGTGTCTCAATTAGAAGCCAGAAATACCGAGGCCTTCAAGTACGAGGCCACGAGGGTTGCGCTTCTCTGCGCAGGCATTGCCGCCGGGGTGCAAGTCTCCGATCTTGAGGAAGCGACTAGAAAGCCTTTGCTGAGGCAATACATTGCAACCACTATGAGATTTCTCCGCATTGCTGATGCTCTGGCAACTTCCTCTATTACAGCATACCCTGCTCTCTTAATCATTTCTCGCGTGGTTCAAGACGAGTTAGAACCAATTCTTGCATATACAGTGCTGGGCTCACTGCAGCGGATGGCACACATCTACGCCATCACTTCTGCACTCACAGACCGATTCCCAGATGACACTCGCCATCTGAGGAGCCCGGATCATCTGATGAGGGTGAGACATCGACAGGAAGCCTTTCTTGCCCTTGTCTTGGGTCAATGCCACCTGCTCGAGAGGCCTCCGTACCCAGACATCCGCGGCTGGACCCACGCCAGCTACATCCAGTGCTTGGAAGTCCTGGCTGGAGTCACGGTCTACTGTGGCACTGAAAACATTGACCAAGAGGAGGCGCTGGTGAACCATGCTAACGTGATGCAATCAATACAAAGTCTCGAACGATGGGCACTCCCGCACCTTGCGGACAAAACCAAATGTCGCAACGTGCATGAGCTGACTGAATTCTGCACTCTCAAGCTCCACGAATGTCTTGTCAACATCCACTATGGCCAAATCATCATGGCTGCGTGCCGCCGGCTGCCTGGACACGACGATGAGTATTTCAAGACCGGGGAGATGTGTCGCAACAAGGCTCGAGAATGCATTGATGCATACCTTGACATGCTGGCCTTTAGCATCATCCCGTTGCGGAGTTGGATCCTGACAATTACGGCCTTACGAGCTGCCTTGATACTCGGCGTGTTGTTGGCGGAGTCATCTCAAAGTTTTGCAGATGCTGCTCCAGATAGGGAGCGCATGGCAAGACTCCTGCAAGCCTTTACCTCCGTCCACGATGAAGGTAATGCAGATCGGACGAGGTGGTTTCGACGTTACCGGACCATTTTTGACAGGTTACGGGAGATGTGTGACCTCCTCGCTCAGCCAGATACCCGTTCTATGACAACAAATGGCGCATCCACTAATCCCAGCGACCAGGGAACAGCTCTACGTTACATGTCAAGAGAGGACCGGGACAACATCATGTTGCCTCAACGCATGGTTCAACACTACCTTGCCTCACCTTCAGCAGAAGACCCTTCTCTTGGGTCATTGCTTTCGTCGCAGCAGAGTTTATTCGAAGTTTAAAACGGCGAGGACGACAAAATATCAACAAATGCGAGGACATAGAGAGGATAGGGATGGGTTCGTTTTTAGCAGATCAATGAAGTTTATGAGGGGGAATTCAAGATTAGCTTTGATGCATTAGCAGGGCTCGCGTTTGTAAGGAAAGCGAGGCGTTTGAAGGCTTAACTTGACTATATGATATGGGCAGGTGTCGAGAGTTTTGGCACCCACCCCAGAAACGCCGGCGAGGTATTCGAGAGTTGGGATTTTAGCATTTTCGGCAAGACTTGAGATTTCGACAACCCGAATTTAAAGGAGAAAGAATTCAGCCTCAATTTACCTAGTCTTCATTGCAGTGTGAGTCACCTCGTGTTCAATTGCTGAAACAGAGTGGATATACATTCCATCACGCTCGGATTCTTGCCGAGGGCTGGGGCTTGGCGTGTCTGGACGGATGGAAGGCAGAGTCGGCGAAGCTAGCAGCCTCCCACTTGCACGTTTGCGTTTGGTCCGAAGTCAAGTCTAGACAGGAGCGTGTCGGTACGCAGAGTGACACGGCGGTGAACGGTAAACGTGCTGTAGGTACACCACAATCGTCCCAGAAAACCAGCCGTAGTAAAGATCTGTTCACTTGATACGGTGTACCTTTTAAGCCTCGTGGACCAGAGTCATGTGCAAGCGGGGTGACGACGCTAACAAGCCTCGGACGCACTAGCATTGTGCCTCGGCGAAAAGCCTCTCACGCGTCAGAAAACAATGTATGTGTGGATGAGCTAGGCTCTTATTTAAGTGTTAAGAATACCTCTACTTCACAACTTGTAGGCTGCTTCTTCTCTAGACATCGTGATTCAGCAGCACGGCTTCACTTTGCACGTGTCGAGGCTCACAATTACTCTCGAACATATCTAGTTTATACACGACTAGAGTCATCTTTCCTTCCCGAGAGCTTTCTCCCCATACTGCATCTTGTCGTCGTCTTCGAGACGTCAATATCCCACGACTCGTTTAGAATGCGCTAGGTGCCGTGTCAGGAAAGCCAGTTCTCTCATTTTGCAATACTCTGCCCAGCAGATGACCACAACCTGTGCAGCACAGAATCGCTCGGGTTACGAAGATTGGGCTTGGGAGTCAGAACTAGCCTAGCATGCCCGCCAAATCAGCAAAAGGCGAGCATGGCAAGAGGCCGGCCTCAGCCGCCACAAACCTCATAGCGGGCGGCGGCGCTGGGACGATGGAAGCCCTCGTGTGCCATCCACTCGACACAATCAAGGTTCGAATGCAGCTGTCTCGAAGAGGCAGGACGCCTGGCTCCAAACGACGAGGGTTCATCGCCACTGGCCGAGATATCGTCAAGAAAGAGACCGCCTTTGGTCTGTACAAGGGTCTTGGAGCTGTCTTGACGGGAATAGTGCCCAAGATGGCGATCAGATTCACGAGTTACGAATGGTACAAGCAGGCTCTTGCCAATCCCGAAGGGAAGATCAGTGGAACGGGCATTTTCTTTGGTAAGCATGCAGATTTCTACTTTGAATTCCTCAAAACGAACACACTCTACCCGCCTTGACGCGCCTGTAGTACTGACTTTTTCTGCTTTAGCTGGTCTCGGTGCAGGGGTGACAGAAGCCGTATGCGTGGTGACTCCCATGGAGGTGATCAAGATTCGCATGCAAGCACAATACCACTCCCTCTCCGACCCGCTCGATATACCGAAATACCGATCTGCGCCTCATGCGCTGCTCACCGTTGTGAAAGACGAGGGAGTAGGTGCGCTATACCGAGGCGTTTCCCTGACTGCGCTGCGGCAGGGAACCAATCAAGCAGCGAACTTCACTGCCTACACACAACTAAAAGAGGCGTTGCAAAGACTACAACCACAGTACATGGACCAGAACCTCCCAAGTTATCAGACTACAATAATTGGGCTAATAAGCGGTGCCTGCGGGCCATTCACCAATGCACCCATAGACACGATTAAGACAAGATTACAGAAGACCCCAGCGGAGCCTGGGCAGACTGCCGTGCAAAGGATCACATTGATCGCGAAAGACATGTTCAGACAGGAAGGGCCCAAGGCATTCTACAAAGGGATCACGCCGCGTGTGATGCGTGTGGCGCCCGGGCAAGCCGTTACCTTCACCGTGTACGAATGGATCAAGAAGAGACTGGAAGACAGCAAGTTGAGCGTTGCTGGCGGGGTCTACGAAGAATAGTAAGATTTTGCTCTGCTTGATATATATGCTCGAAGAGCTATTCTATCTATACAGTCTTCTTTGTCTAATCCACAAGCGTATCGATCAGGGGGAGCATGAAAACCCCCGGGGTATGGGGGTTGCAAAAAGTCCCTAGCATTGTACATATCTCGGCATAGCATGTAGGGTGTTTCACATTTTCTGCAAAAAATCTAAGACGAGGAAATGTAAAAACACCAGACTCTGTTCAAAGTAACAATTTTCAATCAAAACTCACAGTTGTGCGGGGAAGTTACAACCCTGGTTCGGCAACGGAGACTTGACGGCTGCAGTTCCATATCCGGTATAGTCACCTACCTGTTCTTCTCCGACTCGGAAACTCCCCGAGGCGCTCAATAAAACACCTGAAGGATGCAGGCGAGGCAGGTACGAGTGTGGTACTATGTAGGTGCACTCTTCGCCTAGATCACCTTGAGTACTACGTTCCCTTCCTTCCTTCCTTACTGCTTCTACCGTGGCTACTACTGACGGGCGGAGTTTTGTATTCTGTATCTTGTACCCAAAAGATTTAGAAGCTGAGATGGAAAATTTCTTGCACCTTCCTATTTGCCTTACTGGTATGCCTTTTGTGTTATTGGGGGCCATTATATTTTGTTTGGAAAAGCTGCTCGAGGACGCTAAAATTGCAGTGTCAGGCATATTCCTCTACCTCAAGAGGCATGCTCACCCCCGAAAGATCCGCGCATCCGCTAATAATGTTCCGCATACGCTAGCTCCAGGGGTTCGTTGACGAACCTTGAGCCGTGTGATGCGAAGAGAAATGACAACGGAACCACCAAAGCAGTAGCAGAATTCCCATGTTCTTTTGAACAAGAATCTATATGTCCAATGCTAGAGGCTTCCGGAGGCTTGCCCCTCTAGGTAAGATGAAGCGAAATTTTGATGTACCTGTGTGTCAAAAGCTTTTCGATATACGACTTGCTGATCCTAGAACATATCTGTACGCCAAGACTTGACCGAGACATACATAGGTCATAGGTCAGAGAGGAAGCCTATTCGTTTTTAGCCCCCAATTGGTGCCTAGTTGGTGCCTGTCAGTGGGCTATATTCACTCTAACATCCGTCTATATATTACGAAAGCAGAAGTGTGTATGACTTTCATACCTTATTCACATGCCCAACCTTTATTCCCAGCGCAGGGCGCCAGATAGATTATCATGGAGGAAGGCGCAACAATTAGTGCCTCAACCAAGGCAAAGTGGGATAAATATCGAGCACGGCATCTGGAACAGGAGAGAGAGACTCGCAAAAATAAGTTGAAGCTGTGGAGAGAAGGGCATGTTGAACTATTGGATTTTATTATCGACCCGTCTAGTGTCGACATGGAGTCATTTTGCGGAACTGAGGTTGGATTAGCCTATGCAATCGAGTGTCTCTATGCGAACGATGGTCGGTAAGGTTGGCAGGACTCATATCCGACAAAATCCCCCACGTTCTTACTTTTGTTAGAGACTTCGATCCAGGAACTAGATACCGTCCAAGCATGCTGTCCAAGTACGGAAGCGATTACGCGATGCACGCGCGAGGTATATATTACCGTCAGCCCTCCTTTGAAGAATTGGCGGACTGTACTCGAAACCTGTGGACACCAAATTTGCAGGAGATCGGCAACGACAGCGCAGAGCTACGCCGGCTGCACGAACGTGCACGCCGTTTCGCAAATCGATGTAAAGACAACGAGAGATGTTGCAGGAGTGAATTTGCCTGGGAAGTCGACGCATGGGCTGACGTTTTTCAGTCTATGAGAGATGACCCTTGCTTGGAAATGTGAGTCGACTATTCCCAGCTAATCTTTTGAAGACTGAGCTACGCATAAGAGACAAGCGCGAATATGTGACACTCCGCCCCGACACCGATCCTGTTACTTGTCACCTTACTGGCACATCCACTATGGTTGACCGCACGCCGGACGCTACTTTCGGACTTGCGACATTCTCGGATCGGGAGGCAAGGCTGCCCGAATGGGCATCTGAATTCCATAGAGATCGCCTCGAGCGGTTGATGTTGCATCCGAAATATGGACTTGTTTCAGATCCCAAAATCACAGATATCCAGCTCTCTTTCCCGTTCATGGTCTACGAAGCCAAAGGGTGGAGTGGGGATTGTCGTGTGGCAAGGCGGCAAGCTTGCTCAGCCGCCGCAGTCTATCATGATGTGCCCTCGCACAAGAAGAGGAAACGCGACTACGATGCCGCCACCGAAAGTCTGACAGTACCCAGCTGGGTTGCGGACCTGCCGGATGCGCGCAGACGACTCTTCCAGGCTCGCGCCAGAGAATCACTCGAAAACGCCATTGAGCAGGCTCAGGCCATCAAAGGCAAAGGCAAGTCTCAGCAGGACGATGGCGAAGACTCTGAGGACCCCTTCGAAATCACGTGCATGACAGATGGATGCAGCGCCACCTGGACTTCTGCAGCAGTCTGGGTGCAACATCTTCGGGAGTTTCATGGTTGGGAACACCGCGCCATTGCTAGTGTCTGCAGGTGAACAGCAGGCTCGCGGAGATACAAGTCAGGCACAACCTCGGTTTGGACCCTTCTGGACACAAATGGCTGGGCGATCCAACTGCTTATCCCTTCAAAGAGAAGAATCTAGACTCGCGCCTCATCTACTTCAATCCTAGGGCGAAACGACGGTAGGTCGTGATTGGGCCTTTAGAAAAAGACATAGAGCCGGGGTGTCAGTACCTGGACCTTTGGTGCTGGCTTGACTACATTGTTTTCGGGCGATTGAAGGGTTCAAGGTATTTCTCCGAAAAATCCAGTTCGGTTTCCAGGACAAGAAGCGGGCCCCGATTTTTGTGTGGGAATAGAGTATATCTGTCTATAGGTACATACGCTCAAGGAGGACTAGTTAAAGGGCCTGCGGGGTATGAAGATCGTGTAATCTTCAAAAACAGCTTGGTCCATATAGCCTTGATATAATATAATGGCAGAAAGAGAAGAGGTATTTTTCCTTTCAAAATTATTCAAAGTGAGGCGTGATAGATAAGGCCTAAATTTTGAAAAAACACGAAACCCCCTCCCGCACATGAACCCTTATTTGGCAAAATCACCGATCCAGCGTCTGCACCTGACACATGGCCCAGTAAATGCCCCTGCGGCCCAGGAGTTCTCGATGCGTGCCGACCTCCATGATGCGCGTGCCTTTTCGGCGATCGACATCGCGCTCGCCAAAGACAAAGATGACATCAGCTTTCTGGATCGTGGCCAGCCGGTGCGCAACAGCGACAACAGTCATACTTCTCTGTCCGGCGAGTCGCTCGATAGCGCCCTGCACCAGGCGCTCAGACTGCGAGTCGAGACTGGACGTCGCCTCGTCGAGGAGCAGGAGTTTCGGCCGGCGAAGCAGGGCACGAGCGAGGCAGAGGCGCTGCTTCTGGCCGCCGGATAGCGCGGTCTGGGTGTTCAGGCCGAGCTCGGTGCCGTAGCCGTCGGGGAGGGAGGCGATGAAGTCGTGGATCTCGGCGTCGCGACAGGCCTGGGTGATTTGCTCGTCGGTGATGCCGGACTCGTCGACGCCGAGCACCAGGTTCTGCCGGATCGTGCCGGAGAAGAGGCGCGGCTCCTGCGCCACGAGAGACAGGTGTCGGCGGTAGTCTTGCGGGTCCCAGGACGTGATGTCGCGGTCGTCGAAGGTGATGGTGCCCGATGTCGGGTCGTAGAAGCGCTCGAGCAGCGAGATCGTCGTCGTTTTGCCGCAGCCGGACGGGCCGACGAAGGCGACGAATTGCCCTGGTTGGATTGTGATGTTCAGTCGGCTGAAGAGCGGCACGGTGTGCGTCGGGTAGCAGAAGTCGACGTCTTTGAACTCCACTTTCGCTCCGAGGCCCGTCTCCGCCAAGGGAGCTTGTGCCGAAGTGAGCTTGAGGCCGGTGACTCTGCTCCGCAGTGCTAACATCCGGTTTGCCGCCGCTTTTGAACGCGCGATGCTGGGCGTGATGCTGAGGTACTGTCCTGCGGCTTGTGCGCCTTGGATGAGAGCCGAATAGATGACGAAGAACTGGAGAGGCCGATATTCTCTTGAGGCGAGAAGCTGCCCACCGTACCAAAATGTCAGCGCCATGCCGCACAGCTCGACGCTGTCGGAAAAGGCATAGAGGAGCATTGCGTAGCTCGCTTTTCGGGTTGCAGCTTGCACCTGTTCTCGTAGGAGATCCTGGTAATGTTTCACAATGCTGTCTTCTATGGTCAGAGATGAGACAGTTCGAAAGGCACCGATAGCCTCGGTCGCAAATTGAGAGCTGCTAGCGAAGACTTTGGCGTTCAGAGTCTCGAATTGAACCTCGTAGCGTACTCGGATAAAGGACGCTGTCAGCACGACCGGCAAGACAGCAAAAACTGTGACCAGCGTCAACTTCCAGCCGAAATAGAAGGACACGATGACGCAGCCGATAACATTGAATACTGATATGAGCGGAAAGGCGCTGTTTATCCCGAGAAGCTCTAGCATCTGCTTGGGATCGCTCGAAAGTCGAGACATTACTGTGCCAGAAGAGTTTTCTTCCTGGTCGAAGTAAGAAATGGGCATCTTTATGGTGTTACTGAAGTAGTCTTTTCGGCATGCCGAACCGACGTGCTGCAAAATCGTTAGCTATAAATGTGCATGCAAATGTCCTGAAGCTCGATCAAATATTGACAAGCAATAGTCACAGAATTGATGATTCGCCGCGGAGACAGAGGATCGCAGGAGGGCGTGACTTACCGTGGCAATAGTGGCAGAACCTAGGACAAGCAGTCCATAGCTGATGCCCACTGCAAGAGCCAGTATGAAGAACATCAACGCCCAAAAATTGGCTGCATTACTGAGTTTTTGACCAGTGAACTGAAACGCCTGAACCAGCTGTGCAAAGAGCCAGCTCTGCACAGCATAAGCAGCTGAACGACGACGTTAGCCACTGAGACAGACACACACGCAGATATTGAGATGACCCACCTCCACAGCCCATTGCTGACAGTATGACGATTGAGAACAACAGCCAATGAGAGCGTTGGTCATACACCATCAAGCCCGCCGATCTGAAGAAGCCTTTTTCTTCCCAGGCCGTGCCCGGAGCGTCTTTATCTCTGTCGGCCGCCTCTGGGTCTCCATGAGATGGCGTTTGGCTGTCCCTAGTTTGCTTTCGCGATACGGTGGTACCCGCAGCACTCTCCGACAGCTCAAGCTCTACCTGATCCTGCGCGGTCTCGTCCTCTTCAAGCTTTTGAGCATTAGTCAAGCCGCTATACAGGCCATCTTCAAGCAACAGCAATTGCTCATGAGTGCCCTCCTCGACTTTGACTCCATTCTTGAGCACGATAATATGGTCTGCCTTCTTGATTGTGGAGAGCCGATGGGCAATCATAATCGTGGTTCGGTCTCTGGAGAGGCGATCTAATGCCTTTTGCACTATCTGCTCTCCCTGAACGTCGATCGAGCTTGTAGCCTCGTCTAGAATCAAGATGTCGGGTTTCTTTACGATGCTTCTGGCTATCGCAATCCGCTGGCGCTGGCCTCCACTTAATTTGATGCCCGCTTCGCCAACAAGCGTAGAGTATCCCTGTACGACTGTCGTTAGCACGCTAGAAAATAGAAGGGTGAGAATCAAACCTTTGGCAGTTGCGAAATGAATTCGTCGGCGAAGGCTTCACGACAAGCTTCTTTGATGAGCTCAAGCTTCTTTTCCGGCTCTGCATCTTCCCACGCAGTCCCAGTGAGTCCGTAGCCAACATTCTTTTCGATTGTGTCGTTGAACAAGAACGGCTCCTGTTGGACTAGACCAATCCGGGACCGCCACCACTTCAAGTCAAAGGTATTGACGTTTTGTCCGTTAACTGCTATGACACCCTGAGAAACAGCTGGTTTTTCTTCGTTTTTCTCTGACTGATCTGGCTCAGCGTTGGGGCTATCTGCTGCTGTCACGTTTTCCGTGGCTGTCGCTTCTCCTTTCGAGTTTGTTATACCCTGCTCTTGAACCTCGTACCATCGTTCAAGCAAGGCAACAATTGTGCTTTTGCCCGAACCAGAGGGACCCACCAGCGCAGTCGTCTTCCCTTGGCGAAAGGTGGCGCTAAAGTTGTTCAATACTTCCACGCCCGGCCGAGTCGGATATGCAAAAGTGATGTTGTTAAGCTCAATATCAGCCTGAGCGGTAACTTCTGGTTCGCGCAAGCCGGTCGGGTCGACCCGGTCAGAATCGATCACGTCGAAGAAGTTGCTGGTTGCGCTGATCGCTTTTTGGATGTCCATGAGCGGCTGAAAAATACTGCCCATGACGGCTGTGACGATGAGGACCGAGAAGAATACACTGCAACGTCTTAGGGGACCTCCGGATAGAGGATAATCGTCTCTACTCACATGATGACCGTGCTCACATCTCCAATGTGACCCTCACGATATAGCTTCAGACCGAACCAGAAAGCAAGAGCGAAGGAAGCATAAATTGCAAAAAACACAGGAGCTAGCTGTAATGCAAACAGAGGGCCGAGTTTCATGGACGCCTTGTGCGATTCGTTGACCCATTTCGAATATCTCTCCGTCAGTCGTGCCTCTGCTCCGAGTGCGAAAACAGTCCGAATAGAGCCAATAATCTCTGCGGCAACTGTAGCATGCTTATCATCCGCTTTTTCGACCTGCTGCAGCAACTTGAGCATGAACGGCACAGTGATGCAGTAAACAAGCAGAACAAACAGGAGGGCGGAGCTGGTGGTAAGGGTCAGGGCCCAAGAGTATCGAAATGCGATGGCATAGGCGGCAATCAGAAGCGCAAGGGACTGAAAGAGCAAGTGGAGCCTGTCCGAGATCGACATTTGGATGGTGTTGCTGTTGGTCGTGATGGTATTCGACACGGTTCCCGCGCTCAGCTCATCGAGCTTCCGCACAGGTTGGGCGAAGAGAGCCCGCATGTAACTAAGGCGCAAGGCTGCCGATATACGGAGGCCGTTGGCTCGAAAGGAGAACATGGAAATGTAGCTGAGGACGAACTTGCCAATGAAAAGGTAGACGATGTACAGGGAGTTCTGGGCCACAGAGTGCTTGAATTGTCGCTCCGTGATCCCACTTCCGGGAATGAAGTAGCCATTGAAATCGGAAACAAGATTGCCGAAGACGATCATCATCAACGGCAACGCAACACCGGACGCGGCGGCGGCGCAGAAGCCGATGCTGAAACCGGTATGTTCGAGGCGGCCGCCGAAAGAGATAACCCGCTGGAAAAACTCATGAGATACGACGAGGACGATGCCAGAAGTGTGCTAACTGACCCAATAATTGCTCACGGGGGGCTTTTCGCCCTTCTTTTCTTCGACATCTTTAGATTCGGCAGCATCGACATCCGCGGCCCTGTCACTGGTCTCGGTAGCCATCCACCTGCAAGAAATTCAATTCACGGCAACGAACTTTTTGGGAGGTATGCCGTATGCTAGAGAACATCACAATCCGCAAAGGAGAAAAAGGACGGCATCATTGTTTTTCGTGGATGCCTGTTGTTTCTGTTTTTAAAATAGCTTGGAACGAATCCTTTGACAGTCCCAAGAGCTCGTATCGATACGAGATGGTGGAGAGACACACTGGCAGGAACTCCTGTCCGGCTAACTTGCCCCACGATACATCAGCGGAGCCGTGCGGAGCATAATACCCGACTCGGAAGAACGAGTCAGGGTGCTCCCTCTGCTCCACTGGCGTGCGCCAAGCCAGGCAAACAAATCAAACAGGAACAAAAGGAGCCCACATAGAGTCGGTTGTGCTGCTGATTGGCCAAAATTTGCAGTAATTGGATGGATTTGATTGCTCTCACGTGCCTAGCTTGTCTGCGCCTATTACTGAAAGGAGGAAAGAGCACGAGGGAAGCGAGCCGCTTAGCGTGTCGAAACGGTAAAGTGTCCTTTTCTTACGGCGCCGAAAATAGAGGATGCAACGTTTGCGTGCCCGCAATCTCAAGATGACAGCACAGAGCAATGAGTCATATCGTGAAACGGTGGGATCTTTTGTACCCGCAAGGAGAAGGTCGAAAACAACATACGTGGTGTAAACTGAGGCTTGGCGCAATTGGCAAAAAATCCGAATCGGAGAATAATCAAGTTGATCAAAAGTCTTCCACGCTAGCCCCGGTCTTTTAAGGCCAGATATAAAATAGCTACAAATACAGTAAGTATCTCACCAACCTCTCATGCTCGTCTCCTTTCTTTCCTCGTCGTGCCCGGACACATCAAACTCGGTTGTTTTCATAATCGTGAACCCATGTTGTACTGGCATGTCGACGATAGGGTCCTCAGAAGCCGATCGGGCTCTCGCCGATGAGGTCGAATATTGGTGCTTCTGGGATAGGTTCTGCAACTTTGTAGAAGCGTCGGATGTGTGGTGGCTCTGCGGCTTGCCGTAGGAATACTTGTAATAGGTCGCTTTTGACTTGACCGCAAAGTAGGTGAACATTGGTGTCAGTGAGGGTAGAGAGGTGAGGAAAATCTGAACCATTACCGTTAGCATACAGAAAAAGGCCAGTCCCTGATACCGGATTTTACTTACGCCTACGTTCAGTTCGACCGTACCCCAAAGAACCAGCATCGTGGAATTGCCGTTCTTGGCGATTGTGCTGATCTGGACCAGCCGCATGATCGAGCAGACCGTGGTGAACATGCCCAACATAAAGATTGCTATGAGACCAATCTTTCTCCTCAGATTGATTTGCACCTTCATGAGCAGTGGAATGGGCAGGCAGAAGATGACAAGGTCGCAAAAGATGCTGATTGAGGCCAGCACGTAGAATGTAATGTCGTTTGGGAGGCATTTGCCCTGTGTTCTGGGACGCCACGATTTGTAAATTGGACGGCACTGGAAGAATAGCACCAACGTGCCACCGACATGGGTCAGTATGGTGAACAGCATAAAGGCCCAAATAAAATGTCGGTAGCGGGATTTTATGTTGTGCCCGGTGATTCGCAGGTATGCAAAGCACAAGGCGACTTTGAAGCCTGCAACGCCGGCCATATAGAAGGGTCGTCCGGCGAAGTTGATCTCCGAGTACTCATTTAAATTGGCCGTGGGTCGCAGTGCAATGGGTAAGCCAAGTCCATATTTCGTTTGGCCGATGCAAAGACCGTTGTAAATGATGGCACAGACCTTGGAAGTAAGTCAGCACTCTTCGCAAGAATGAAGCAACATTGGGGCTGCATGTACCATTGTAAACAGCATGACATAGTCATCGATTCCCATGGACTTCACCATCCGCGCGCGCACATACAGCCTCAACCCCACAGTGACCGTCATCAATGTTGTCAACGAGATGCACACTCCCACAATGATAGGCCATTGTGATTGCGCATCTACCTCTGGCGAGGCATTATGTACCCAAGTCATAATGGTAATCCTGAGAGGAAATGCTCATAAATCGATCGGCTGAGGTTTGTTGCGAAGACACCAACATAGATGTTCCGAATCTATCCCGTCAGAAGTCAGGGCGATAATGCCTTAGCCGCAGGGTTCTAGAAAGGCAGGAATTCTTAGAAGTCGAGTGCAGATGCGGGCCGTGGATATAGATACGACTTGTTGCAACAGAAAGATAGCGACGGGAACTAGTTGCTGCAAGCACTGACTTTCGTTGCGTGAAGTCTGGAATTCACCAGCCTACCGACAAGCCAATGTCGTAATATCGGTTAAAAGTGGGCTGTTGAGGTATGTGGTCAGCCAATTGGTAGCAACTGGCGTTTTGTCAGAATATCTCTCAGCCAATCCTCAATGGCAAACGGAGCAGGCATCTGTTTACCACCGCATTTCTAAACCGCGACTCCTTGAATGGTAGACACTTTATTTCGGTACTCCGTACCAGCACGGGTGATCAGCAGGCCCCTGCTTCTCAATTTCCAAAGGGAGGAAGCTCCGGGCGTGGTGTAAGGAGGAAAGAATTCAATTATTGACAGAGAACACGAGAGAGGCGGTCCACTTTTCTCGTTTCTGTAGAATGGTCGGTTATCAACGACCTCTCCAAAGATTAGAGTTGATACACTTTAGACAGGGTGACGGACGGCTGGCACCCATGTTTGGAAGGCGTAATATTGAACGGGCGTTCCTGATACTGCACCCCGTAGCGTGCTTCGTGAAGCGAAAAGAAATTTATCCCTTGCCTAGTTTAGCGGAAGGTGAGCGGTTCGCAACCCTATCATTGGTTGCACCGTCCAGGTCCGTGAACGCCTCTGGTATCGTTTTAAAAAGTCCGACTCCGATACACGAGCTGACTGGGGTTCATGTTCGTGTTTGTCGTAAAAAATCAGCTGTGAGCAAGCATCCTCAAGCGCCAGCTCAAGCATCAAGGGTCAATCATGCGATGTCAAGCTGCGAGATCAGCAGTGATCAACCACACCTATCGTCAAGCACGAACGCCCTTGCGCAAAATGTGCTGGCTTTGGGGTGACGTTAGGAGGCGGTGGAGGCGCTACTGGAAAGGTAAATGATCGACACTTGAAGGCGTTGATTGGTTCCGATCCCAACGCCACGCTGCAATGATGCAGATCGTCTCCGCGAGAGGACTAGGCCCGACACGTCTTGGCTTGCCGCTCGCGCGGCAGAGACCAGGTACCTGCAACCACGGTCTACTCGAGAACAAGTTGGACAATTTGAAATGATAACGCTCCCTTTAATTTTATTCTACAAGCTAACAAGTCGAGACTTGACATCTGAAATTTCTTATGAATGTAATGTAGGCTATCCTTTACTATATACCAGAAGTTGAAGTGTTCCGGACTGCGAGTTAGTATAGCGTTGTCTGTGACCAACTTAATTTGGAGTATATAGACCGTTGAACACGTGCAATTGACGACTCCGACCACGCCTAGTACGACTAAAAGATGACTCGCCGGGTGGAGACGCGACGGGCTGTCTGTGGAGAAGGGGGGGAAACACTGAATATCCCGCTGGATACTAGTGCGTCCTGTAAATGCTTGTCGTCTCTTTTGCTTCTGCCACTTCTTCTCCATCTCCATTAAGCGACATCAAGGGGGGCGGGCTTATCGCGAGCATTATTCCCCGTCGGGTACTTGGTTCGCTTGTTCGTTTGCGGCTCCACCTTGGGTTGTTGCTTGCTTTTTTCTAAAGAACCAAAGACTCGTCTCCTTTTACCCCCATCAGAGTCTTTGATCTTTTTCTTGTGTACAACACCCACAGCGTCAGCATCACCATCACCATCACCATCACCATCATGGAGGGTGATAAGGGCCCAATGACCACAAGCGATAGTGTGGGCACAAGTTCCTCGGATTTGAAGCCGAGCCATCTCAAAGACCCGGACCTGGCGTACGAATTCTTGAACAGCGTCAATGCGTCGGCGACGGGTGATGGTGGTGAGCAGGTGGACCTGCGGCGCCTGCGTCGAAAGATCGACTGGTACATCGTGCCTGTGATGTTCCTGTGCTATACGATGCAATTCATCGACAAAGTGTCGCTCAACGTCAGTGTGCAAACTAGTGGCAAGAGTACCTGGCTTGGGTTTTTGCTGATTGATCCGTTTCTCTAGTATGCCGCGGTCATGGGACTTCCAAAGGACTTGAAGTTGAAAGGCAACGATTTCTCCAACGCCGCCACGGCGTTTTTTATTGCTTACCTGATTGCAGAAGTGCCGAATGGTAAGATGAGTTGAAAAACGCTTTCCACGAAGCACGTTCTAATGGTTTTTGGTAGGGTATATTCTGAACAAAGTGCCAGCTGGAAAATGGCTTGGAGCGAATGTGGTGCTTTGGGGCGTCTCAACGGCATGCACAGCTGCGGCCAAAGGGTACGGCTCGTTGCTCGCCGCCCGAATCTTTCTTGGGATTTTTGAAGCCTCCATCGCGCCATGCTTAATGCTAATCAGTAGTCAATACTACACCAAATCCGAGCAGGCCCCCCGGTTTAGCTTCTGGTATTGTGGTCTCGGTCTCGGGCAAATACTTGGCGGAGCGGCCAGCTATGGTTTCCAGCAGATCAAGAACTCTAGTTTCGAGAGCTGGAGAATCATGTTTGTGGTTCTCGGCGTCGTGACGGTTGTGATTGGCATCGCCGCTTTTTTTATCATTCCGGACAGTCCAATGACTGCACGTTTCTTGACACAAGGAGAGAAAACTGCGTTGTTGCAACACGTCTCCGTCAACAAGACGGGAATCCAGAACAAGCACTTCAAGCCCAAACACCTGATCGAGGCGGCCCTGGACATCCAGCTCTGGCTGTTGGTCCTCATCACCGTTCTCATTTCCATCTCTTCAGGAGTGGTTACAACGTACAGCGCCACCCTCATTCGAAACATTGGCTACAGTCCGCCCCACGCTGCCCTTCTGAACATGCCCAGCGGGATCGTTTCGATTTTCGCAACCCTCATGGTCGGCTATGGCGTGCGCTGGCTGCCCTCAGGTCATCGATGGGCCTGGATCGTTACGTGTTGCGTTCCCGGCATCATGGGAGGAGCACTGATGTCGTTCTTGCCCTCGGGAAAGACCAACGCCAACAAATCTGGTTTATTGGCCGGTGTCTATCTCATCAATTTCGTCGTCGCCACCCTGATCCTCCTCTACCAATGGACAGCCAGCAACATTGCGGGGTCCACCAAGCGCGTGGTCAGTGTGACTTTGATCAGTGCCTCTTTTAGTGTGGGAAACATCGTTGGACCCCAAACCTTCCAGGCCAAGGATGCACCCCAGTTTATTCCTGCTAAAATCACCGTGCTTGCGACGCAGGCTGCAGGTGCTCTTGTTGCGGTGATTCTTTTCGGGTATTACAGGTTCACCAATGCCCGAAGAGACAAGAAGGCGGCGGGCATGAGTAGCGAGAGTAGCGTTGAGAAGAGTCAATGGGACAATTTAACAGACAAGGAGAACAGCGAATTCAGATATGTGTATTAATGAACATTCGGTGCTTAGGTAGTGGTGAAGCTTTGGTTGCTAGACTTGATCTGTACTTGTACGGAGCAAGAATTGTATGATAGAAAGGACTTCAGAAAGCACTACGCAGCAATTGACAAAGTTATATTTGCCACCTGGACTCGAGCGACTCGAGCGGTCGCTCAAAGATCTCGGCAGAAGTGATTTCGAAACGTCGTCCCAGTCCTTTCTTCTCTACGTTTTGGGAGTTGTTGACAGCAGAAAATTAGAGGTCGTTCTTACGCTCGAACTTCAAGTCTCTTTCACCCAACTGTCGTCGTCCATCTTTCCCTCTCGTTGAGCTCCCTCTAGCTTCCAGGTTTCAGCTATCCCAGCCTTCGGGTCCTCATCAGGATAGCCTCGCTGGCGCCTGACTTTCAGAACCTCGTTCCTTACACGTCTGGCACATTCTTTCCGCAGCTCGACGACTTCAGGATCGTACTTGAGCTGCTCGTTGATGATACCGAGCTGACTGAGGTAGAGAGCGTCCAGGACCATCTGACGCGTGCGCTCGATATCCTGCGCAGGAAGCATGTTGCCGTGTTCATCGCGCAGACTACTATACTCCAAGTTCCGTAGCTTGCTCCGGGTCTCTCGGTCACATATTTCACGCCATCGCTTCCTGAGATCGCCAAAAACGGTATCGACGTGGACTGCATCTCCAAAAGTAACCACCACCTTCTTGCCCAAGCGTGGGATGAACCTGGGAAACTTCCGACTTTCGTGCATGACTTGATCTGTGCCCTCAATGAACATGGGCACAAAATCGGGGGCTTCGGGAGGTTCGAGGATCAGGCGTGACACGCCCCACTTGAAGTAGCGCATGTGTCTCTCTTTCTCATCTGTCTGGTGGACAAATCCTTCGGGAAAGATGTGAATCCAGCTATAGGAATTGCTCGCATAACGGCTGGGGGCATTGTAGACACGAACGTCGTTCGGACAAGAAGGATAGGCAGGAGGTGGGAGATTGAGAGCGCGCAGGGCGCTCAGAGGATCGACAACACTTTGTGGCCAAAAGGGTGCTCGTTGGCCATGGTTGCCCTGAACTTGGCTTTGCGTATTTGCGAGGATTTGCACTGGAGGATAACCCGGAATGGTGGAGCAGTGAGGATTCCAGGAGAATGTGTTTCCATCTATTCTCGAAAGCATTCGCACAGCTTCTGTCATGGTGGGCTGGAAGAGGCCGCCATGGGGCGAGTGCTTGACTCGATGGGTGGGTAGGCACTGGCCAAGGGTGAAGAAGTGAGATAGTGGTGTGTTGGTGAAACACAGATCATGCGAAGCAAACCCCCATCGATGGTTTTGATAGCCGTCCAACGCGGCAAAGGACAGAGGCAGCGCTCCCCATATTAGTGGATCATCAATGACGGAGATGTGGTTGCTGACAGTAACCAAGCCTCTGGTGCGAAAGCGATAGTCGGATCGGGACTTGATCAGGTCCAAGAAGCGATCCTGGCCATGGACTTCTAGCCTGTTGAAGCCACGCAGAGCAGCACGACTGAGAGCATGAACAACAAGGATGACCGAGTAGGATCCGCTACGCCAGAGAAAACTAGGAAGCTCTGTGTTCTGGTAGAGATTGTTGGCGAAATCATCGACCAACACCATGAGGAAGTAGATAGCAGACAACGACAACGACAACGACGTCGAAGTCGAGCAGTTAAACTTGTTCAGCCCATATTGGGAGAGGTGGGAGCCTTTTTTCTTTTTGGACATCCAGCGGAGGGTTTAGGAAGCTACGCAGGGGACGGAAGCCGCAACCTAACTTAGCTTTTGCCCGAGGTTTTCCCAGCCCGCAGCATTACTGAACTGAACGCATCGAAGTTCCACGTTCGCGACGACGGTCCTCCAAAAGCACTGCACCATCAAGCAGGATGCTGGGCATGTTCAGACCATCGACACCCCGACTTGGTGGTCTGTTGTGGTAGGTTATTATTTCCCCAAGCTCGAGCAAACAGAGAGAGAGAGAGAGAGAGAGAGAGAGAGAGAGAGACTGATGTTTGAACTGCAGGAAACGCCCCTGGCGTCTCTCAGCTCCTCAAAAAGCCCGTCAGCGGAAACGACTGAAACTGGTCGACAAGGTCGTTGACACCCTCAAAAATGCTCTCCAGAAGCAAGGCATGACAGCCAAGGCGATCGATCGATGGTACGCCGAGATGCCACGGGAAGAGGAGATGCTGCCAAAGGATAAATACACCATCTTCGATCGCAAGGAGAGGAAGTACAGAAAAGGCATCCACAAGTTGCCCAAGTGGACAAGAGTCAGCCAGCGTCTCAATCCTCCGGGCTTCTAGTCGAGGAAACCATTTTGCACCAGGAAACGGCCATGGTTTGAGCTGTTGAAGTTGTCCTACTGGTTGTTGAATTGACTTGGCGCGAAGAGGCTTCTCGCTCAGGTTACGGAGATATTGAGGCTGTGTCGGCACACTCCTCAGCTGCGAGGTTTGCAGCTGCCGAGGGTGAAGCAGCTGTACATTTCCCGGGCGTGGAAAATGGTGAACTGGGGTACATCTAAATCCTTCAACTACTGGGCACAATCCATCAGTCAAGTTCGACAAGGATTCCACATGATGGCTCTGGACGAGGAAGTTGAGTCGTCTTGAATGCCGGGTTGCATTTCTTGTACGTGTATATTGTTACCGGCTTTGTTGGATTGATGGTAAAAAACACCAGCAACGGGACCCAATTTTGCCTAGTCATTGGCGGCAGTCTCATGTGCACGGGCATAGGCACATACATATATTAGAACCGGCGAAGCTTGGAGGGGAACGCGGATAGAGAAGTTCTAGAGATCTGCATGTGTTATGTCCACCTGCCAATGGGCTGAGGTGACGACATTATCCATCGAACACAGGCTGTCTAGCAGCTTATAGAAGCTGATATGTACGGCATGACCAAGTTACATCACTTGCGGCAAGAGTCTTCCTTCTGATCATCTCTCAGTCGATCCATGCTATATTCTCATCGAGAGTCTCGCCAAATTCAAACTCGATCCATTTTGACCCACTGCCCTTGCTTCTAATTGTCTTGATCTCGTGAGCAATGTGCTTGGCGGCATTCTGCTGGCTGATATACCGCTCGACGTCGCGCCGGAAATACTGTTTTTCACGCTCCACCTCGACGTTCCACGGAGGCTCAACTGCTTCCTCCGGTGGTCTCCGGGGCTGCGGCATGCGCATATTGGCAATAGCCTCTAACGATTCTTGAATGGCTTGACGGCCTCCATAGAGCTGTTCAATGGCACGACTGGAATCGATAGAGCTGCTTGATCTGGAAGTGGACGAGATTTCATCTTCGATCGATGGTGGCCTACCCGGGAGCCAGCCCACCGCTAGAATGACGGTCTCAAGGTTACGCCAGCTGCCGTTCCAGTCTGCGCCAACGTGTTGGCCAGTTTCGTCGGCCCAGGTCAGCGAAGCGAGCCAGGGTGCGCAACCACTTAGGTCGAGCCAGTTCAGACAGTACAGGTTACGGCTGAGAGAGCGGAGGATCCCGGCGGCTTCTTGCCAATTGTTGTCCCAAGCCGTGTACATATCGGATCCACCATACAATGTTGCTGGGGCAGATGGAAGCGCAGTGTTGACCATCTTGGCACGGCCCTTGCTCGCGTTGGGAGTGTAGGTCGGCGCGGGCCAGTGAGCAAGTGACAGCGAAGTTAGCCGAGAGAGGTGCGCAGAGAGAGTGATGAGGGAAGCCCAAGATGGTGGGTTTGAAGAGGAAGCCAGATTGACAGCTAAGGAGAGATGTTGGAGGTTGGCGAACCTTGTCTGCGAGTGCTGGACACTCCGAGGCAGCGAAGGTAGCTCCCGATCTTGCTCTTCATCATCCCACGAATCCGGTATCTTTGCTGTTGACGTCGGGTCGACCGGTCTGGTTGTGTCTGACGCTGTCGACTCTTTGTGAATGACGAGTTCTCTCTCAATCCTTTTGACTGAAGCCCACGAACCTAAACTGTTGGCTAGATCCAGCCGAGTGACGGCGTCGAGCTCATGCTGATCAGAAGAAGCTGGAAACAGACACGGAAATGGGTTCGGCCAGTGAGTCTCGTTGTAGACGGCCAAGTAAGATAGAAGACGCATGCGGCAGGGTACAGGGAGAGCGGACAAGTATGTGTGATCATACTGCAAATGCCAGAGCCAGTTGGTGGCCAACGCTTTCAAGCAGAGATGCTCGAGACTATGCGACGGTGCAAAACGGTCACTGCCAGGCAGGGTGGAAGACTGTTGTTGAATCCTCGCCCTGAGCCAACGCAGCTGGGACAATGTGCCTTGAAATTCGTCTGACAAGTACTGGCTCTTGGTCAGCCAACTTCGGGGTGGTGGCGGACCAGGTATGCGTCGCAGCCTGGCTGGTCCACGCACATGGCGTCGTGGCGGAGGTGCGGCCGGAGTCGGCATGTAGAGGACTGCTCTCAGGGAAGGAGGGAGTGACGACGATGCTGCAATCTCGTGCACATCTCTGACATCTCCTTGTGTTCTCCGTGACTCACGAATGAGATCGTTGACCGTTGGTTGGGAGGATTGGCCATCTCTGCTGGAGGCAGTCGCCCTGTTCGATGCTAAAGTGGAAGGTGCGTGGCTACCTGGCTTGGTTAATAATGCGCGGTTCTGGTATTTCTTGGGCATGTGGTGTACTCCAATACCGTGGACTGTAGTGAAGTTGGGTAATCGCACCTGCCGCACAAAGATGTTACAAGGTTCGCAGGCTGCGGAGCGTGACGTCAGTCCAAGTAGACCACTTGCGCACAAACCTCCCGGTGGGACAAATACACGCCCTCTTGTCCTTAACACGTATACTAGCCACCTCTTCGATCAGGGTAGGCTTGTCTTACTACTTGTTCAACGTCAGCCACCCGCACGTTGGATGCCCTGCTCAGCTGTTTGGACAAGGGAGTCCAAGCCTTTCTCCCGTAACCGGGGAATAATGCTTTTGAATGCCTCACGGGCTTGAATCACCTTGCCGTCTTCCAGCAGTAGGTCGGCTTTGGTCATCTGAGCAGAAAGCAAACCTAGTTCGCAAATCTCATCTCGATCCTCAGGCTTGACTACCTCGGCCGTGGCGATCGCGTGATCGGCCCATTTCAGCGTCGCCCGACGAGCAGCGGCGAGAGAGTTCTTGTCTGCCGGTTGTCCATTGATAGTCGCCCCAGGTTTCTTCATCGCCAGGTCCATGGTTGACGCGATATTGCTCAGAATTTGCACCTCCTTGCATGACCTGGTGCCCTGGCAAGCTTGACGCAGCGGCGACAGGGTGAGCATGTAGACCTGGGTCGCATTGGCTTCTTCGCCAGTCGTAGCATAGAGGTCGCCCATCTGACTCAACATGCTAGCGATCTCGTCCAGAGGCAATCCGGCCGCATTGTTTTCGCTGAAGCCCTTTGTTTGGGGGTCTTGAGTCTCTCTGACGAGTAGGCCGACAGCATCGGATAGCACCGCTTTGGCCTTGTTTGGAGCCTGCAAGTAATCACTCTCGTAGAGGGTGGCCGCTTTCACCCGCGCCCGGATGATGGTCCTTAGCATGCCGGCCTTGAGGGATTTGGCGTGGTCAGGGTCTGTTTGGAGTTCGCCGGCATCGATTTCTGCCACCTTTTTTTCGCACAAGTTGATGGTTCCTTCCAATACCTCCACGGCACTTCGTGCCCTCCCAAATCTTTCCAGCATCTCTGCCAGTCGAATCCTGATCCCAATCACTTCGGGACTGAAAGGATCCATGCCAGACTCTTGTGCCACTCTCAACGCCTCGGTAAAATGAATTTCAGCCATGTCAGGATCAGGGGTGACGTGGATGTGTTGGAGGGCCTGTCTGAGTCGCAGCTCCACCGCAGGAGGATATGCAGCATACTGAGGCGACACTCGAACGTAGTCATCGTAGAGGAGCAACCCCAGCACTGAAACTGAGGCCACTGTTGCCACAAGCAAGATGGGGAGTACAATAGGATAGTCTTTCTTAGCAAGCCGCCATTGCTCCTTGAATTTCTCTTTGAACGAAGGTTTCCCTGTCGTACGGAAGGTTGACGCTAGGCGCAAATGTAAGAGTCGGGTAGAGGTAGTTGTGCGGAGCGTTGTAGCTGCTGAGAGTCGAGGTCGAGTCCAAGTTCGCCGTCCTGAAACCCTAGTTGCTGCTCGTGATATGCTACACAGCGGGGAAAAGGCTGCTTGCATGGTGTATTGTCCTGTGTGTGATAGAGGGAAGCTTCAGAAAACAATTCCATGGACACATCAGTCCTCTCTTCAAGAACTTTTGCGGAGACGGTTCAGAGTAACTGGCTCGACTGGAACTACGGAAGACTAGACGGCAGTATTTGGGCAGCACATGCACTCACATGCACAGACGTAGCCGTTGAGACCCGAACTTTTGCCGGCAGACTTAGGTGACGTCATTCTCGACGCGTCCTCCGTGTTCGCATTTGTTGCCTAAGGCAGCTCTCCCCGTGGGTCACTTATTGCACTACTTTGGCCGCCTTCGTAGGTACGTTTGACTGCAACAGCTGGATTAAACGCATGTCATTTCCAGCAAAAGACAAATGTAACTAAAATGTGTGGACGGTATGCTTTGGGCATAGTAAGTTGGTATCTTTTAGCGGCGAAGCTGTTCAAGACCATTGACACCAACAGCGGGCCTCGTTTGTGCGCTATCAATTGCAGCAGCAGGGGATGCCCGTAGATCATGCGCCTGACGATGACCAAGCTCGCGAGACCTACAACTTCCCTCCCGGCTCTTACGGCCTTGTCTATCGCGCCGATGTGCCCGACTCTGGAGTGCGAGACACCGAGGAGAGACAAGATACAAATGCTGCACGAGGTGGCACCAGAGGCCACGAACAGGACACCACCAGTGGAGTTGATGAAACCGAGGAGGAAGCATTACCACAAGACGACGCTCCCAGTTCTCAAGGCAAGAACAGATTCAATTACGAGATCAAAGTCATGAAATGGGGCTTGATTCCTTTTTGGACCAAGCGCTCTCCAGACTACTCCTCCATGCTGCGCACTATCAATTGTCGAGATGACTCGCTTATGGACAGCCGTGGCATGTGGAATACTATGAAGCAACGGAAAAGATGCATTGTGGTCGCCCAAGGCTTCTTCGAGTGGTTGAAGAAAGGCCCAGGCGGCAAGGAAAAGATCCCTCATTTCGTGAAGCGCAAGGATGGCCAGCTGATGTGCTTTGCCGGACTCTGGGATTGTGTCAAGTATGAAGATGCTGAGGACAAACTCTATACTTACACTATCATCACCACCGATTCCAACAAGCAGCTCAGTTTCTTGCACGACCGAATGCCCGTAATTCTTGATCCAAATACAGATGCCATGCGCTTGTGGCTGAATCCGACCGTCAACAAGTGGTCCAAGGCCTTGCAAAGTCTGTTGAAGCCTTTTGAAGGGGAGCTTGAATGCTATCCCGTCAACAAAGACGTGGGTAAAGTGGGCAATAATTCTCCAGACTTCATCATTCCAATCGACAGTAAAGAGAACAAGAAAAACATTGCAAATTTCTTCGGCAACACAAAGAAGAACAATGCCAAGATGGAGGAGAAGCGAGAAACTCACGACCACGATGGCAGCGAGAACCATGCCCCGCTTCCTCTGCCTTCGACGTCAGAAGGGGGAGTCAAGCGGAAAGTTGATGTTGGAGAGGAAGGTCAGCGCCTTGCGAAGACTCCCAAACTCGACTATAGCCCGGACACTAAGCCTTCGCTCCTGCCTCCATCGAGTTCTCCTAAGCGCACAACACCGGCAAAGCCGGTCAGCGCGAAGAAGACACGAAGTGCCACCAGTAACGAAGGACAGTCCAAGAAGCCTAGTCCCATCAAACCAAGCCATCAAAGAATAACAAACTTCTTTGGCAAGAAGAATGATGTTAGCTGAGGGCCCTGTCAACCTTCTCATCTTCTCTTTTTTTCCATTCAAGTGTGATCCTGTGGCAAATGCAACTCCAACACTCGATCCGGAATGAAGGTGTACACAAACCCGGGAGGTTGAACTCCGACACTGCCTCGCTCCGAGCTCGAGCGAATGTTGTATGGTTGTGGATGAACCCATCCAATCACGCTGAGAATGTGGAGTAGCTGCGTTCCCACATCCGTGCCGACGGAGGCTTCCGTCGGAATGCCCTCAAACCTTTCCAACCATGAATAGCAGGAATAAATACCTGGCTGTCCTGCACATGGTAAAGTAAAGTACGTTTTTTGGTTCCATCAAGTATCAGCAATCATGCCAACATCAACGGCCACCGTTCCGGTATTAGCGAGCCCGCGGCCGACTGCGGCCGAGAATTCTCCCCAGAATGGGATGGCTAACAGGCCGCCTCCATCAACGTATTTGACTATCGATGGCCTCATAAGGCACAATGCAGCCAACGATAAAGACATTCCAATGATTGGGTACCCAGTCAAGACTGTATCTGACTACGAAATTCATACTGCACAAACTGTAGACAGATTTATTGATGCCGCTTGCTGGTGGTATCAAAAGCAAGGCCTTGAACCAGCAGTGGGCGTCGTCTTATCCCCTCAATACTACAAGGAACTAACAACATTAGGACCCCAACTTAGATAAAGCGCCTGTCGTAGCGCTGTTAACACCATCTGGTCTAGATGCAGTCGTGTCCTTCTTCGCATTGAACCGATTAGGTTGGGCCGTACTTTTCCTCTCTACCCGACTTGCAGCTCCAGCATATATCAACCTCATGAAGATGGCCAACTGTCAGACCATTGTCACGCCCCCCGCTTACGAGTCCGTCGTCCACGATATAAAGGGTCAAATGCCGTGCACAGCTCTACCGCGAATCGACTCAGATCACTACCGATCAGCACTCAACGTACCCAAGTTCCTCAGACAATGCGATAAAGGCAAAGAGTCAAAGAAAATAGCCTGGATTATTCACTCATCAGGCTCGACCGGATTCCCAAAGCCAATCTTTATCACCAATTTCGGCTGTCTAGCCAATTGGCAGAAAGGTCTTGGTCTTCGATCCTTTACTGTATCCCCTCTTTTCCATTCTCATGCGCTCATGGAGTTTGGGCGAGCTATATACGCCCAAAGACCCATGTTCTTTGGCAACTATGCCTTCCCCGTCACTAGACAGAACCTTTTAGCAGCCATGAAGGTCGCCAAACCAGAAATGGTATGCGCTGTTCCATACGTTCTGAAGCTACTGGCGGAAAAGGAGGAAGGCGTCGCTGAATTGGAAAAGGCGAAGGTCGTTATGTATGGAGGTAGTGCCTGTCCCGATGCACTTGGAGACGAATTGGTCTCAAAAGGTGTCAATCTGGCAGGAAACTACGGCGCAACAGAGACTGGCTTCATCATGAATTCATTCCGGCAGCCAGAGGATGTAGAATGGAACTACTTGCGTCTACACCGCCCTGTATCAGACCATGTGCTGATGGACGAGATCTCCACTGGCGTGTTCGAATGCGTTGCCTTGGACGGACTGCCCTCCAAAGTCATGACGAACAGTGACGACCCACCCAATTCATTCAGAACCAAAGACCTATTCACGCGCCATCCAGATCCAGAAAAGTCAAATTACTGGAAATATCTCAGCAGACTCGACGATCGACTTACGCTTGTTAACGGAGAGAAAGTGCTGCCAATTCCAATCGAGGGCCACATTCGGCAGCATGAGCTTGTCAAGGAAGCTGCCGTCTTTGGGTTCCAACGAACTGTTCCAGGGGTGATTGTCTTTCGGAGTGAGCATGCTGCCTCGCTCAGTGATGACGAATTCTTGCACCAAATCTGGCCACAAATTGAAGAGGCCAACAGCCAGGCCGAAACTTTTTCGCACATACCCCGCGACTTGGTCATTGTCAAGCCCTTCGATGAAGTCTATCCACGAACTGACAAAGGCACCATCGTTAGGGCTCAGTTGTACGAACAGTACGCTTCACTGATTCAGGAAACTTATACCAAATTCGAGACCGGCGGTGGACAGGAGAGCTCCACGACTCAACTTCAACTCGATTTGCCAGCCCTCGAAGAGTTCCTAATTTCAAAGTTCCGGGATGACTTGAAAGTCCCCCTTGACTCCATCGACACAGATATCTTCTCAGCGGGTGTTGATAGCCTTCAAACGACGCGCATCTGGAATATGATCAAGAAAGAACTCAACCTCGGGGGTAACCAGTCTAAATTGTCTCAAAACGTGGTATTTGAGTGCGGAACAATCCGCAGTCTTGCGAACCATCTCCACAATCTCCGCCTTGGCATCGATGATGCTGAGACAGACAAGAGCGAGGCGGAGATCCAGCTCATGCAAGACCTTATCCAAAAGTACTCGACATTTACACCACACGACCCAGCGAACAAACCTGCGGTGAGCACTAAAACCGTGCTTTTGACCGGCGTCACTGGCGGTCTGGGATCCATCCTCCTTGCCAATCTCCTACGACGAATAGATGTCTCCTGTATCTACACTCTCGTGCGCGCATCGTCACCAAGAGCTGCGCACGATCGTGTCATCGCATCGCTAACCTCGCGCAACCTCTTACCACTCCTTTCGCCAGCGCAGCTACAGAAGATCATCGCCCTTCCATCCGACCTATCCCTCACCACCCTCGGCCTTGAGGCCACCCATCTCGGCACGCTCCTCGCCTCAGTGACGCACATAGTTCACAGCGCATGGGCTGTTAATTTCAATCTCCCGCTTGTCTCTTTCGAGGCCCAGCACATACGAGGGGTGTATAATCTCCTTGAGCACGTCGCATTACGTACCACGCATTCTCAACCTGCCAAATTTTTCTTTTGCTCTTCAGTCAGTACAGCTAGCGCGACACCCAAACCGGCCCAGATACCCGAGACGCACATTTCGAACCTGGAGCATGCGCAGCATATGGGGTATGGACGGAGTAAGCTTGTGGCAGAAAAAATGACCCATCTGGCGATGAAGAAAACCGCGGTACATGCTCGAGTGCTGAGGATTGGTCAGTTGGCTGGTGATACGGTCCGAGCATGGTGGAACGACACGGAGGCTATTGCATTGTTGGTTCGGAGTGCGCTGCCTTCGTCGGCAGGTTGTCTACCAAACCTAGATGAGCAACCATCGTGGCTGCCGGTGGATCGTGCGGCGGAGGTTATCGAGGAAGTGGCTTTTGGACAGGATGACGGCGTCAAAGATGCGGACTTGGTGTACCATGTGCTGAACCCGTGCACGTTCTCGTTCAGGCAGGACTTGCTGCCAACGTTGAAGGCTCATCCTTCGATAGCTGAGTTTGATATTACTGATGCACGAACATGGCTTGATAGATTGCGAGACAGCGATGGTGATGTTCGACGCAATCCCAGTCGGAAGCTCATTGAGTTTTGGGAAGGGAAATATGGACAGGCAGCAGGAAAGGAGGAGCCAGACGAAAAGCAAACGAATGTTGACGGAGCAAATCAAGGCTTAATCTTTGAGACGGAAAAAACAGTACGAGACAGCGAAGTGCTTGGCAAGGTGAGGGATCCGATTAGTGACGGGCTAATGAGCAGGATCATCGATGTGTGGATGCAGAAGTGGAAGCAGGAACTTGAGCAACTAGAGAGGGATGCAGATGTGAAAGGGGAAGTATAATGAATATAGCCAAATTCCAGTGCCCTCTCGCGTTGGTGTGAGAATAGGGCTTATTAGTGTCTGTACGATAGAACATCGAATGTTCGATGTTTCCGCGCATCTGTCCTGCATGCCGCGGTGTCTCAATACTCAATTCACCTCGACACCAGGCTTCCACTTTCCTGACGAGCAATGTTTCTCAACCTCAACGCCTCGCGCCGTTCAACGTCCGAGGCGCCAACTGTACCTCAGCTAGCAGACTTGTACATTGTACATGGTGCACCACATACCCGTCTACGAGGATGTCAGGGGGCGTCTTCAAAAGTCAGCGCTACTGGAGCTAGACGATGGAGGCTGGACTACTTTTCCGCAGCACGACTAATTTCATACAATCTACATTGTAGTGGGACCTGTGGGCTTTGTCACAGGTTACTACGTGACTACCTACCTCGCCTACCTTGCGAACCCTGTTACAAACAGACGTGAAATATCCAATGACGAACACCACTCCTAAACTGCGGCACACGCTGAGACCAAAGATTTAGGTTTTAGGTGTGGGCTAGTTAATACTCAACAAAAATCGCCTGGTTACCTCAAATCATGCAGGTGTGTGTCGGTTAAATGATTTCTGTCATCAAACGCTGATCAGCTCCTAGTATGACTTCACCCACTGATCTGTTTTATCGCTAGCGTCGCAGGACATCATGGATGTCAAAACCCCGGTAAAGCGAAAGCTTAGAAAGCTTGTGCTACAGGGGACGGCGGAGGGGCTTAGGTACGAGGGGCTGTGGCTTTTTGTTGACACTTATTGTGACTTGGGTCATGGGGAGGGCACTTTCGGTAGGGAAGTTAATGCTTCGAGATGTAAGCTGCAAAGAATTTGAATTCCGTGATCGCTTCATCATGCGTTAGTCGCAGGCTGAGGCAGTGGGGAAGAGGTGTAGTATTTGAAATGGTTGCACTGGGCACGCTTGTATCGTTGCAGACGTATACTTCGTAGTTTAGTGGCTTAGCAGCCGCAGCAGAGCTTTCGACGAATCGGATTGCTGCAGATACGCTTGAAGGATTATGCGAATGCGGGCTTTCCGCGGACGAAACACTGACTGACGGGGCACCATGTGAAATCATCGAGGAGAGAGAGCGTCACAACACACATGACTGCTTCACGGAGCTGTCAGGTAATATAGAGAGAGCTGTTCTCGTGCTCGTTGGATTTGTTTTCAGTGCACCACACAGGACAACATCCCATCAGTGAGCCAGCCCTTCATCAACCTGTCCAGAGACCCAAGTAAATCATTCTATTACATCCATTCACTTGATCAAAAACCCGTTTTCCCAAAAAAAAAGAATGTCTGGTCTGGAAGTCGTTATCGTTATTGGACTGGGATATTATGTGACCAAGAAAGTTCGAGAGCACAGAAAAGAAAAGAAGCTGGCTGCCGCCGGCCTATTGCCAGAAGAGGACGGGACTGCGCAGATAGTCACGGCCGACACAACAATGATTGGCTCACGTTCGCGCAATCGGCAGCAGCAAGTGCCTCCTCAGCAGCCAGAGGAGCCTCTGCCGCTGTACTCGCCACCGACCTCGGCGCCCCCAAGGGAGAAGTCATCGAATTCAGAATCTGCACCTCAGCTTCACCTTCCCACCTATGACGAGACAGTCAAAGCCAAGGAGGGATCCGAAGCTGGAAGCCAGGATGGTGCCACTGATGACCAAGCCTCGCCGCAAACAACCTCCCCGAGCATGGGTCCTTCATCAGAGACAGCAGCCAGAAAGACAAGCCTGGGTACGACCGAACGACCAAAGAAGCGGAGGCTGTGGAACCGCAACAGCACGGCGAAAGCTTCGGAACCAGTCGAAACTCGAGACTCACAAGCGCTTCTCCGGGTATAGGGGATCCGAATGATTTCGATGAAAAAACTGTTCCTCCTTTTGCACAAAAAGTTTTCAGTCTTGCGTTTGGAGAGAGCGAAGAAATCTTATCTCCGGTGTTGTGGATGGTGTTCTGGGAAGTTTCTACAGGCAGCGAAAGCGGGTAAAGAACCCCAGCGGCGCAGTGGCAGTCCCTTTTTTAATCCCCCTGTTTCTCAGCGAATTATTGCTTAAAATGTCTTTTAGGAGATTTGATACACCAAAATTAATGTTTATTACCTACCTGATGTTGTCATTTTTTGTTGCCGATGAAAGGCGGGTATCTTTTGCGCGGGCTGCAGCTCTTGGAAATTTTGACGTCGGTCGGTCACGTCGGTATAACTTGACTTGAATGCTGCAGTATCACTGAATGGTTTTCCATTTCTATGGTTCGCTCAATTATATTCAAAGCAGTGATTGTGACAGAGGCGAGAAAAAACGTAACTAAGATAAAAACGAATCTCTTGTGTCAGTAAGAAAGAAGAAACGCCGCTTGCCCCGACCTAGCTCTATCCCCATGAAGATATATTTACGTCTTAAATCATTTCGTCGCAAGATGTTGTCGCTACCCCATTGCTTCTCGCGGTCCGAGTCCGCTCAACGTACGGAGCATTCATTCCGAAGCCCTCTGTACGTACCTTCGCCCAAAAAAACTATCTCTCCTCCTCCTCTTCACCTACTTTTCCTGCTCTTTCTGCGGATGGGTATTTCGCGCACTCGTTCAGCATCATCCTCTTACTACCCATGCGAATCATTTTAAGTAGAGCCTACTGCTACACAGTGACAGACTCAACCTGATGAACCCCCCCCCCCCCCACGATCTACTCATCCGTGTTTTTTCCGACTCCTCTCGTGACAAAATTGACATAGGCCCTCCGCCCGAGGCTCGAGATGCGCTACGTGACGAACCGGGGTGAAATGCGTCGAGATGGAGGCTGCAGGTCTGCAAGACCCGTCCCCATGTCTCGTTATTCAACTTGGTCTTACCTGAGACCTACCATTCACTACCGTATCGTGCTAATCTCCCAATTCTATTACGCGTGTACAGCACTTCAATAATCAATCCAAAGCACCCAAAAATCCTTTCCTTCCCATTCCAACTCATCTGCCACGTATGAGTACAGAAATATCTCCCGCTTTCTTCATATATTCCCATGTCTCCTCCTCACACCCACCGATTCGCATTGCAACCCACTCACACTGTCTTTGTCCCTGATTCACCGACGACCTCCACCGCACTCGTGACACCCACGACACTGCCCGGCTTGGCTGATCTTGGTCCTGATCCTCATGTTGCGCTGCTTCCCGGAGTCGTGAACTCGTCTTTTCTGGAGGATCCGAGAGCTCAGACCGTACTGGAGACTGATGGTTTCGCTGCGTGGCAGGGAGTGGATAAACACTGGCGATAAAGACCGTGCTGCTATCATTATTGCTGGTACTTAGGGAAGCAGGCCGTAGCAGAAGAGCAAATGTTGCATGCTGCTCATTGACGCTACCCATAATGTCCTAAAGCAGGTAGATCAGGCGAGAGGCGAGGACGTGCTGGATTTAAGACTGGCTTTCGCTTGTCATGCAGCTTCATGAGCCCGTTGGTGTTGTTGGGTAGGACCTTGGGATAGAGTTTCCTAACATTTCCCGATCTGACGCGTATGCTTGACGGGCTAGACCGATTCACTGGTCGAGCGACCTTTCGCTCTTCGCCTAGCGTATGGTCATGGTCCTTCTGGGAACTCTGGGGCGTTGGTATGGCCTTCTAGGAACTCTGGGGCGTCGGTGTGGCCTTCTGAGTAGCCTGTTCGCCTGTGTTCTCGGGTAAAGTCTCATTAGCATATCGGCGGCGGAAGCTCGTCTGTCAGGGTCCTGAGCGACCATATCCTTTAGATCTGCCATGAGCGGCGATGTTGCAGCGTCCTGGGCATTCTGCACGATGTGACGATTTGTCGGGCTCGGCTTGTTGCGGTAACCGTTGACATCCATAGCGAACGCCATAGTGACGAAAATGGACCATACATCGACCTTGGACGTCTGGGGCGTCCCATCCGATCGCAGCACCTCAGGCGCCATGAATATGGGCGTTCCGGCGTAGGTACGGGCTTGGTCGGGGGAGTTGCATAAACCAAAGTCGGCAATTTGGAAGTGAAAGTCGCCGGAGGGCTTGGTGAATAAGACGTTTGCGGGCTTGATATCCCGATGAATTATGTTGGCTTCTGCAAGATAGGCCACGCCGAGGAGCATGTGTTCGAGTAGGAGAACCGATGGGTAATAAGACGTGGGTTGGAAGAAACCTTGGTGGATCAAAGTCTCGACGTTTCCGTCCTTGAGGGCCGTGAAGATCTCAATTGTGTCGTTGGTGGTCTGGGTACCTATGTACTCCACAATGTGCGGCTGCGTGGACTCTGTTAGGCTCGCTCTCTCGACGAAGCATGCAGGCACTCACGTGGGAAAGACTTTCGAGAGCTCCGATCTCTCGCTTCAACGACATCCAGGTTTCCTGTCCAAAACCACGATTCACACGCTTCACAGCCATGCACTTACCAGTTTCGGCTTCTATGGCCTTGTTAACCACGCCGAACTGACCTTGCCCCACCTTTCCTAAATCGGCGTATCTCAGTCTTGAATTCCCGGCAGCCGGTGTACGAAAGCGGGTAAGCCGGCGGGAGGGTACCTCGGTCGGGGCATCGTCTATGGTCAGAGCCAAGCGGGGATTGTCGACCCGATCCTTGACGAGCTCTTTCAAATCTGGCTGGTGGGCCGAGTGCCAGTAAAACTCGAATTGAACCAGATCGCAGAGAACACCGCCCATGCCCAGAATGAGGTTCACACGCGGTGCAAGCACAACTCTCCTAATGCGCCCAGGTTCAAAAGGCAAATGCTGAAATTCTTTTCCTCGTCCAGGTAAAAGTTGGGTGGTGTGAGCTGTTGATCGATCGTAGAGGATGACTGCGCCAAAGTCTTCGTTGATCTCGAAAGAGCACTGGATTCTCGAGAGGCTAGAGTCATCCACGGTGATGTCACCGTTGCGGCCGAGTGTTGCTAGAGTGCGACTAGAGCTAGAATTGACATGAACACCCACGTCGATACCTCGTGTTCGTGATCCATTAGGCCTGGTGAAGGTGGAACATAGAGAAAGATTCTTGTTCACAATAGCTATGGCCCGATCATTGAGCGGTAAGAGGGTAAAAAGAGCCTGTGGATGAGGTCCTTCTCTAGCCATTCTGCTGGCAAGATCGAAAGGACTGTTCCATCGCGTCGAGATAGGCGAGAGGGCGCTGGCAGGCTATATGGCGAGGGCGCCGCGCCGGTATGCCCACCATGAGGCTGGACCGTTTCACCAGAGCGAGCATCAGAGGTGATTAATTAGCAACTATTCCGAAACATATCGATTAATAGGTCAATAGTTTCGTTTCACAGTAACGACGGTGTAGCGACCGAGACGACCGAGGCGGTGGACAGAAGAAGAATTGCAGCTCTTTCTAGAAGCAGAGAAAGAAACAAGCCCAAACTGAGAACAAAGGGCACGAAAGGGGGAATCTCCTTTGGCCGGCGGCTAATCGTCGGAAGTGCCACTTTGGATGGGCACGCACCCTCTGGCCATCTGAAGTAGAGTATATTCTTTGTTCAGCGACAGGAATTTATTTTGGACAGACCGTGCACGATGCCCATTTGTGGAGAAGAGCTTGGGTGGATTTCCGATCCGGTCGCCTTTTTGGATGAGTTGATCTACGAGGATTATTGAGCCGTGTGGACGGGCGAGGCGGTGATGGCTAATTATCGGTTCCAGTTTGAATGGTCACCGCCTCGATGGGCACGATGGGCACGATGGGCACCGCCAATCAATCTCTGAGCTACTCCGACCTCCGTACCAGGCAGACACGGTGGGCGGTTGCGACCATTCACGAAGTCATTTAGTTGCCATCCAAAGTGGCCCTTCCAAAGGAGGTTCCCCCTTCACCCCTTGTTTGGCCACCGCCTCGACAATAATGTTGCCCTTTGATTGTCACACGCCTCGCCAGTGGCACGTGCGTGGTTACCCTTGTTGGCGCGTCTATATCATGATCATGAATACCTCTGCCACCACTCTGCATTTGCCCACCACTCTGAATTTGCCCACCACTCTGAATTTGCCCACCACTCTGAATTTGCCCACCACTCTGAATTTGCCCACCACTCTGCATTTGCCCACCTGAATATGCCCTTCGCCAGAGATGGTGTACCGCCGGACCTTTTGTTCAAAGCATTGGAAAGGCTGCAAAACAATCCTGACCGTCTCGCTCGTGAACGACAATACTATAGTAAAACTCCTCCGCCATACACGTCGGGAGAGACCACCAAACCGCCTAGCATTCATCTTTTCCCGCGGCCACTTTCTGAAGACGAACGACGTCGTCGGCGAAAGTTTAGACACCAACAGTCACGACCACGCTTCCAATTCGGGTACCAAACGTTCAAGGAACGGCATCGGATCGAGGACCAATCGAAACGCCTACACGAGCGGCGCAAGGAGACTTTACCCTGTGAATTCGGAGTGTTGTACGTCGATATCGCCCGAAACAATGTCAAGAACCGCTGGGTCGAGCAAGGCATTTGGATTGATACTTGGACTCTCTCTGAAACTGGGCACCATAGCATTGGGCCACACTGGAAACACGAACTGTCTCCCTCGCCGAGTCCGGCTTCCTCCTCAGCGGCCTCTCCCGAACCTGAACCTGAACCTGCCAAGATTCAAAAGGTCCGAAAGGTCCAACCCGCTAGTGCTGAGAAACGGGCCGCGCATCAAGCCAGGACCGCCGCGTCTCGCCCTTACCAGCAATTCGTCTATCAAATCGCCAAGGAGCGTGAGTGGCTCGAAGATGAACCGTGGACCTTTGTCGATATAGACCGCCAAGCCTATGACAACGTGAAAGCGAGTTGGATCACCTTACAAATCTGGAATCCAAGATGGGGTGAAATGCCGGGCCATGTGTGGATGCATGAAGAGCCTCTGGACGAAGAGCTGGACACACCAACGATGCACGAATATGAAACGTGGGAGCGTCTGGAGGAAGAGCTGCGCATGCAATCTAAGATGCCTTTGAATGCGCGGATGGATTATGTGCCTCGGAATAAATATCTATACGCACCCATGTGGGCACCTCGAGAGCCTCGGGACCGAGATCCAGAGATGCCAGCCCCCAGCTATCACACCGTCTACGAAAGAGACCAGCCGAATGGTCTGCATGGTCGCTCAACTCATCTTCAAGCTGTGAGCCATCCCGCTCCGCCAACTGAGCCCGAACAGCCTCGGAGTCAACATCCCCCTGAACCTCCTTTTTCCTTCAGATTTGGCAACGCCGTATCCTCTGTCAGTTCGACCCCTCCTTCACAGTCTACTTCCGTATCCTCTGCCAGTCCGATTCCTCCTTCACAGCCTACTTCCTTCAGATTTGGCAACACCGCACCCGCCGTCCCTCCGCTCTCTCCCTCCCAAACTGCTCCCTTCTGGTTCGTCGATATGGCGGATCCAGATGAACCCGGACCCCCACGCCTACTCAAACGGCGTCGCACTCGGCTGACCTCGGAATCAAATGGAATGCTCGGTCTTGTCAACCAAGTCAACCAAGCCGACCATGTCACCCGGCAAGCAAAAATTCGTCGTGAGCCGCGCCGTAGTGCCCGTATTCAGGCACGACAGGGGACGGATAAGAGCACAACGTACGACACCTACCACAACACGGTCACGTCCAAGAAAAGGGGCAACACCCGCCGGAAGCGTCAAGTTCAAACGAACCCGCCGAGCAAGCAGGCCACCACGACAGCCCCGCCCCAGAAAAGGATTCGAAGGCGGGAAAAGTGAGGATCCCGTGTTGAACAAGGCAGCTCGCACCCGACCTCAAAACCCGTGACCGCCGAAATCGTCCATGACTACTCCGTTATGACCCTCGTCACACTTGACCTCGCTGGCATCTTCGCTGATCTCTCGTCACATTTGTGAGCATAGTGATGAGGACATGCGCACCTAACGACGCGTCAACAAAGGTCTTAGCATTCTTAACCCGACGCCTGGTGACAAAATGGGTGAGACTCCTGCATCATGGTCGCACCCCGCCGTGGGATCAATCATCTAACTTGATTATCTACACTTTCAGTGAGGCGATGTGATAAGAACTCTTGAGGACTGGAAGAGTATCTCTGAGTTTATAGGTTGTATGTTGCATCCCTATGCTTGTAGCTGGGAATGACTTGTAGTGGATTAGTAATTAAATGTGGACCTATCGCCTTAGCTAATTACCGGTGATTAGTCTATATTAACAGAGATTTTGAAATCATGTTCAAGTTTTTCAAGTTTGGCTGCGGCTGACCCAGTGACCCCTAGTACTAGTAACTTTTGCTATGGGTCTCCGTGATTCCCTTGGCCATCTCATCTCCAGCCTCCCGCGATACACTCCTTCCTCAAATTTTTGTCGTGTTAGAGTGATTCGTACGTTGTTATTCTGCATTTGAACCGCCCGCTAGAGTTTTTCATACTTTTTTATTCGACTTGGTCGTAATTCTTGTCTCACGTCTCCTATTGAGTGTTTCCTGCCATTGTAATCAATATTAGTACGAGTCGAAATTTTGATCTGAACACTGTGAAGACTAATTACTAAAATATCCCATCAACTATTGACAGAAGTTACCTAAGTTACCATCTCCTTAACCTGGGGTAACGCCTTATGACCGCTGGGTTTTTTTTTATTGTCAAAGCCCAGCCCAGCCCAGCCCAGCTCGTCTCGTCTCGTCCCATCCCGAGCTCCAGCATTTTAATGATCCCCCACGAGAATCTCTATTACGTGACTGTTCGAGCGCGCTTAGGATGTGAACTGATACCGTGACGTGATATCGCCTCGCTTACTAGAGATCGAAGTCGGACATGTTACCATTTGGTATACTTGCAAGCGGCGCCTTCGGCCATGGATTACAATCTGCCAAGACAGGCCGCTGCGGTCGTGAAGCTCACTTTGCCTCGCGATGAAGGCTAATTCACCATCACCATCATACATGTCCGGACCTCGGAAGTGCTTGTCCACCTTTCACAAAGCTCTGTTTTCAGTTCCAAATAGACGAGCTTCGATATCTAGACGGGGCATACATTTTTTCCACATCTTATTCTTGTGCTTCTTCTACACGAGCGGTTATTTCCGCTGCAAGGGGTGGAGAAGTATTTTTTGGACAGATTTGAGGAATGCGGCGAAAAAACTTTGGGCTGCGAGGAACGAAATTAGACGGATAGATATACACACACACAATGCATCTGCAAAGATGCTGAGAAAGCCATTGGTTGGTTAATGTATATTGATTCTATGAAACTTATATTGCCTCTTCTCCATCAGAGGACACAGATGCAGATGCATGGTCTGAGAGAATAGCACGCCTACCTACATATTTCCAACTGTCATCATCTCCGGCGCACACCCACGGAAAAGTAGAAACTTTCCTAAGCGACACTTCAGTCGAGTTTAGCAACTGCGCAGCGATGGCCGATGCATATCTTTTTTAAAAACATCCCAGCCTAAGGTGAGGTAGTAGTAGGCACGGAACTTGAAGTAGCGAGCCAGTGAATTGAGGGAGAAACGTTGAGGCATCCAAGTGCAACAGCCTCGGAAACAAAACCCCTCAAAAAACTACTTATTATTGTACTTCTTTTCATGCTTGGAGACGAGTGTGTAAATGTTACCGAAATAAAAAATGTCTTACCATTTTTTTTTTTTAATAAATCTGCATACAGACTTTCCAGGCAGCCATGATGAGCTTGATACCTCGGCGTTCAAGCTACCAAAAAATTCCGACAGCACAATGCAGATTAACCGTTTCATTGGGCGTAGATCCCTTCCTTCCTTCTTCCGTGGACCTGACCGGACCTGACATTCTCTAACTACTCATTCCGCTTCGCTCCTCTCCTTCTTCGCCCCTGTCCTCATTTTCGACGATGTCGTCGTCATCGTCCGTCCATTCAGTTTCTTTTCACCTATCGTTCCCGCTTTCCCACTTGCCTACCTACCTGGCAACTCTGTATCGGCCGTGCGCCTGTTCAGCCTTGAAACCCTCCTGTTGACTCGGTAGAGGACCTCGGCTGCGCACACCGGCTGCGCTCCCGCTGCCTCCGCCACTCCCCAGTCGTGGATCGCTGCTTGACGTGGCTGGCGGGCCCCCTAGACCTGGAATTCCTGACGAGTCGCCGAGGCCTGGAATGCCGCCGCTGGACAGAGAAGGTGTGGAGCTGCTCACCGTCGGAGGTGGAGGAGGTGGGAAGCTCGATACGCCTGGCAGGGGAAGTGGGAGGTTGAGTTTGGAGAAGTCGATTGCGGGCGCTGCGCTTGGGAGTGGTGGTGGTGGGTAGCCTGAACCTGTCTGGCCAGGGCCAGGGCCAGGGCTAGGGGCTATGTTGTTCGGGCGGTGTGGTTGGTGTTGTTGGGCTTGACTCTGCATGAAGCGAGCGAGTTGGGACGGATCCATGCCTGGTATCGGAGGGGGAGGTGCTTGATTAAGAGTTCCCGGTGGGGGTGGTTGAGACGGCGGGCTACGCATTTGGAGATCGTGATGCATGCCTGGGGCCATTCCAGGAAAGCTGAAGCCGCCTGGGGCCACGGACGATGCGCCGGGGATCGGACCGCTGGGTGTTGCGAGACCTGGCAGGCCGGGCAGGCCGGGTATGTTGAATTGATTTCTATTTGCATTGGTCTGGTCTTCGAGACCTTCTGCTTCGTCCTCTGCTTCTTGTTCTTCTTGCTCCTTGGTTTGACGTGCGCTAGCTTTGCGGTCGTAAGTGCCTTGTGCTTCGGCACCTTCTTCGCCCAGGTGGTATTTGTCTTTGAAGCAGTTTTGAGGATCGTCTGGTTGAGACCGAGACCAGAAGCGAACGTAATGATCGTTGGAGCCGGTCGCCAGGATGTGACCGAGTGGATGCCAATCGAGGCTCCAGATGCTCGATTCGTGAGCGTAGGAGATTTTGTGGGCTGGATAGATGGACTGTACTGGCGCAGAGCGTGGATCTGGCGTGTTGTATGGGGACACTGTGGCTGTTGTTACGCCTGCAGGTGTATTCGGTTCGGAGAGGAGGTAGGTGAACAGGGCGCCGTCTTCGCCGCCTGTAGAGATTATGCTTGGATGGATTGGGTGCCAGGACAGGGAGGTGACGCCTTTTTCGTGGCCACGGAGGATGGCAACATCGCGCATCATCCTGAGGTCGAATATTCGTGATTGGCCATCTCGCGCAGCGGTAGCAAGGAGTTGTGGCCTGAGGCGGGAGAAGGAGACTGTGCTGATGGCATTTTTGTGACCGTGGAGAGTGGTTAGATTTCGACAGGTTCGGGGATCCCAGAGACGTACGCTGTGGTCTTTGGAGCCGGACACGACAAGGCCTTTCTGAGGATGCCAGTCTACAGCTTTGACGTCCCATCCGTGGTCCTTGAACGTTGACTCGTTCATAGACGAGGTAAAGTCCCAGATTTTGAGGGTATTGTCATCCGACGCCGTGACGAATTTAGTGTCGGTAGGGCTAAAAGCAACGTCTCGAATTGGTGAGTCATGAGCTTTGAACTGGTGTGTAAGGTTGAGCGTAGGTTGGAGGTAAAACACGGTTCCTTCGTCATTAGCAGCGACTAGCCAGTCCTGCTTGTTGGACCATTCCGCAGTTCGTAATGATGAGCTGCCCATAGCCGTCACCGTTTCGAAATTGAAGGACATTCCATTCCACAGCATGAATTCTCCATTGTGTACGCCTGCCAGCAGACGCCTGCCCTCCGGCATCCATCGCACAATCGTAACGGGCTTTTTCGACTTACCCAAGGACTGGTGGAGAAACCTGGTGGCAATTGATTCTGCAGGTCGATCCAACGTTGCGGGTGGAGGCAGCATATCCAACACATAACTAATACTTGATCTTTCCTGTTCGTAGTGTAAAGATCCTTTCCAGGGTTGCTGACGCTGCCGCATCCAATGTACCATTGATGATCCATAATCAGTCACAGGTCTCGGTCGCCGTTTTCTAAAAGCGCCGTCAACACCTCCATCGTCACCGTAGCCGGCCATGGCTATATTTCCAAACACTTAAAGGCCCAGCGCTGATGAAATTTTATCAGCTTTTACCGCAAACAATCCATGGTGATCGATTTATAGTTGAAACTGGACACTTCGTTGAGGAACGGATCGAGCCCCAAATTGGCTGATAGAAGCGATTACACGGTGGTGCCGTAAGACTTATGTGTTAGAATAAGTTTTCTGCTCCTTCAGGAAGTATGAAGGAGATTCTACTCGCATTCTACTCGCTGTTCATGGACAAGATGAGGTGTGGCAGGAAATGCAAGGCACAGGGCTTAGCGCCAAATGCGGCGGATCAAAAAGCGACATGCTAGAATGGAACTCGGAAGATTTGTCTGAAACTCCTTCACACTCTGGCGAATAACAAAATATACATACCACCAAATGTTGTCGCATTGTGTTTATCAAGCTGGTTTGGTTTCGCAGTGGTCGTTCGACACGTTCGAAACCTAGAACTATACGTATATATCAATACACAGCTTCCATTATGTATATACAGCTGGATATGGTGACTCGAAACGTTAATTCACAACGAGCACATAGCCATTGCTGGCAGGCCATTGATTCTGGCTTGCTAGACTGTGGCTTGCTTTGCACTGGCTTGTTAGTCTATCAGTTCGGGCCCCAGGCGCCATGCTACTCCGTATTTTCAGCGCAAAGGAAGGATCTGCTCACAGAGAACCGGTGGAGGGGTCTAACGCTACTCGCGCCTAATATGCTACGAATCGATGCGTATTCTACCACTGTGACAGTTGGTTTGAGCTTCCCGCTTGTTCGTTCAACGGAAAGGGCTCATTTGCACTTTCACGAGCATCATCAAGACGACCTCCCCCTACGTTTCTCGCAGTATTGCCATCGTCCACCGATCGAGGGTGGCCTCTGACTTGACGTTGTCGAGCCGCAAGAGGTTCTCCCGTGCGATATATTTCTTGGTTTCCTCCTCTTGTATGATGCTCTCCTTGACGAGCACAAAATCCTGGTTGTCCGTTCTGCTCACTAGTTCCTGGACTGCTTCATCTCGAACCCGCAGCATGTTACTCCTCCCCTCTTATACCAGCTTCTTCCTCGTTTCGTCATCTTAAGCAGGGCAGTGCCACAGAACCACGTTTTGGAGCACTGATTGATGTCGTTGAGGGCATGATTCGTTCTATCCCCGCAATTCCGGCCTTGAAAGGATTCAATCCGGACTATCATGTCTCAAAATAGTTAGCCATCGCTCCCATGAATGCGGCGACCGAAGCGTTAGCTTGCGCGCACTCAAACCCAGCACTACGAGGCCTACAGGAGAAAGTTGGTCTTGCCAGCTCTCTCTGCCTCTGGCACCCTTGCTGCTGGTGCGCGACTTGGCTAGAGGACTTGCCGTAATGTCACGCAGTCACGTGCAAACACAACCGATTCCCCTTCTGCGCACCGAGCTTCGTGCTATGACGCGGATTGATTGTGAATTGTTTAGAATGCACCATTATTGTCTGACAGGTCGTCACGACCTGATAGTCAAGAAGTAAATCATCATCATTGTGTTGCTTGACTCGTACCAAAGCATCTGGAGCGTCGTTCGACGTTCACGGGCAACGCTTGTCTTAGCGAAACCAACAGATAGCAAAGAACATGTCAGATGGTCCGAACGACATCTTGAATTCCTTTACTGCAAGGGCGGGTGCAGCGACCAAGACCGTGGGCCTTCCAGGTGGTTAGATCAACGCCTGTTTCTATTGACTACTCACCGAATCTGCCAATTGCCTGCATTCTTAACAGAATTATCTACGCGGGTCTTGTTGTCACCAGTACCGGTCTGGCTTTTGTTGGCGCCAGCTTACATGCTCGCTTTTCCCTCACTCACCAACCTCTCCAGCGTACCCATACATCTTTCACTACATCTGAATCGCCGCTTTCGCTATCGACAATGAGATACCATCCAAAATGGCTACCTGTGATGCACGCGTGGTTAGGCCAAACCTGCAGCCTTTGCCCATACTTGAGAGGCAATGGTTCTCTTCTCTGCTGATCTTCCCACTGTAGTAGGCCGTGCTCCTGACTGACACGATCTACGATGATTCTCTCCTCGACGCTATAAGGGTCATAGTCCTGAGGCATGTTCCAAGGAGAGATAACACCGTGGCCGCGGTAGGACTTACAAGGCTCACGAGCCAAGGCAATGCAGCCAGCATTTATCAGTGCCTCGGGGACCTCTGTACGATCTGGATATGTCGAGCAAACTTCGGTGAGCACTGAAAATGCTATATTGTCTTCTGGTCTAGCTCCAAGCTCGCGGGACGCAGCCGCGACTTGTTGCATATCGAAGACAGGATAGACGCCCGCATGGATTTCGAAGTGGATATTCGCTTCACGTGCTTTCGCGACAGACGCCCGCAGCGCCGATGCTGGTGCGGAAGCAGCTGTATTAGGACTGTTATTCAGGAGACTTTGTAGCGATAGAGCCGTCGGTGAAGCGCCACAAGAGATGTAGAGTGGCTCTTTGCGTGACGAAATATATTCCGGTGGAGAATTGGTAAGGGCAGCTTGGGTACAGGCGTCAACTTCGACACGCAGGTTGTCCATTGCCTCGAGCGGCGAGTTACCGCCATAGCTTAGACTGTTGTGGGAGTAGAAACCTAGCAGATGAAGCTGGCCGTTGGATTCAAGATGCAAGGTAGCGTCTACTAGGTCTTGCATACGGGTGGAGGTTGGGACTAGCCCAGCCCGGTGGTAGCCCGAATCGGTCTTGAGGAAAACTCGGAGCGGGAGTTTGCCTGAAATGTGAAAGATTTTGGTGAGGCTTTCGAACTGTGCAGGATGATCAATCATTAGAGTCAGAGAACCAGAGCCCATAGTCTGCAAGAATGTCGCCAAGCGGGATACGTGCGAGGACCCAGGTGGGATACCGTAAAGGACATTGACATTGGCACCTTGCTGCTGGTAGTCTTTGAGTAAAGGGACTAGCTGTTCAAGCTCGGCGAGGGTCGAGCAAACGAGGCGGACATCTGAGCTGTTGTGCCCGACCTGGTAGCGCGTGAGTTCTGAGGTCTTGTGAGTTTTCACATGGGCCCGGAAGCTCAAGTTAAGCTCTTTTACGGCATTCAACATCAAAGCGCAATTCTTCTTGACCTTGGCAATGTCAAGAACAGCACTCGGTATAGGCACATCTTGTAGACTTTTACCTCGCAATTGTGACCTGAGCCCATCTTCGCTGGCCATCGGAAACACTTGCGAAGAGTCCATGTCCCGAGCGCTGCAGGTTGTCGATGAAGTTGGGCCGATCCACAGTCATATATTGTGGTCTATCAGTTTTTCGTTAGTGGTTAACCTACTTTATACACTCAGCATCCAGTAGACTACAGTCTTCAAATGATGGACACAACAGGCTCGACTTTCAACTTGCATTGCTTATGCGTCACACGATTCGTTTTAAGGCTGCCGACTGGCGCCCAGACTGAACTGTGAAGACAGCAAAATCGCGGAGACAACATCGATCACGTGAATCATCCAAATATATGTTCGGTGTGACTTTTTCATGGCAGACTTTGCTGACCAAAGACTGAGGCTGCGGTGGAGTCTACCTCGTGTCGGACACCGTGGCACTGCAGTAGAAGGTTTGATAGAGAATCCACTTTTTGGCTTTTTCCGATTCCTTTCAAACCGCACTTCTAAAGTTTCTTTACTGTGTTACCCCTGAACCAGGAAAACCCCAGCATACACGGCGTTGTGCCACACCGTCGTCATCCATCGCTTTTAAACCAGCTCACCTTCAGCGTTCGATCTTGCTGCTGTCTTTGGAGACATGCAGCTAAAAGGAGAGCACGGTCGAAAGACCTTCCCCTCCGATACCCGGTCTCGTCTTAACAAGATTCTTCGTCGTTCCGGCCTACCTGGTGTTCATGATAATAGCATTGAAGGGTCTTCCTCGTCTAGTGAAATAGGCTTCCGAAGTCTAGCTATTTGACTAGCTGCTCATGGTCAAGGTCATCCATCCAAAGTCTACCCCAGCGTGCCCAGGCGGATATTTCTTCTGCACGGGTTGATATGTTGTTGAGGCTATCGACCCATTAATATTTGCCCCGTGTCCTCCACTCCGTGCCAATACGTGCCACGCAATAAGACCCTCCACCAACTCCTGCCCCAATCTTGCCCAGATCCTGCCACTGCCACCCATCTCGCAAGTCCTGGTTGTCCTGATAAAAATAGCCTGATTGAGTTCGTTGACTGCTCGCAAAGGATCTGATTCAGGACATGCTGGCGGAACCACCATCCTGGCCAGCCCACCGAAACCCACTTCTTTGGACGATCCTGTCGGGAGATCAGCCTCAATAATCTCCATCTGCCTCAGGCTCCTCGGATTCAAGTCTCTCCCGACTATACCACCAACAACAGCCACCACTAACAGCCTGATTGAGCAGCCACGACAGTGTCACTCAAGGTCGAGTACCGCACTCCCCGCCAAGGAAGCGAAAGACTGGTAGTACCTTGCCCCAGGGACTCACACAGCAGGAGTCATGCGAGACGCTGTCCGACTGCGCTGAATGAGACCTCCTCACTCACGCTGAGCCGTTGTCACAATGGCACAGCAACCTGAGCATGACTCGACCTATACCGTCCCGGCGCCGGCACATCCCGTATCTCAACTGCAGGGCCCGTTCGAGGAGTCGATGCTTGAATCAATCAACGAAGACGCTGAGCACGATGTCTATCTTGATCCCATCACCAGACGGAATACTCTTCTCGAAGCGCCTTCCTACACACGAGTAATCGCTGGAAGATGGAAGCAAAAGCAGGGAGAGCGATATCATCCATTATGGAAATTGATCGCTCAGATCTCCTTTGGTATTCATTTGCTGGCGGAGGGCATGGCCAAATCCGAAGACGACGTCATGCAAATATTACAGGCACACGTAGACGAGATTGACGGTTTCCTTGAGCGGACGACCGAGGATGTCGACCTGGCTACCGAAGACATACAAGAACGGTTAAGATGCCTGAAACTGCCCCTCTCCCACCCTGCTACTTTCGATCGAATGCTCGAGGACCGTAACTTTCGACTGTCTATTGTGGAAGGCAACGAAAAGATCGAACACATTGTGGAAAGAACAACGCAGGCATTGAACGACGCTTTGAAAGATGTTCAGAAGGGATTTGACTCGACCGGCTGCCTCGAAAACTATCTGCATGGCCTAGCTTCAACCTGGACTAGGGCCTCTGTTGAACATGAAGCCGTCTTCGTTGCCATGCTGGGAAATGTCGAAGGGTGGAGAAAAGCGTTCTTGTCTTTGCACACGCAAGGAACCAAGCTTGGAGGTTCTCTCAAAAAGCTCACAGATATCATCAACGAGATGCAGGCGCGCGCTGGTGAAGTCAGCCGACGGCTGCTGCATCAAGCAAAGCTGCAGTATCATCAGCAGTTGTCCGGCAAACCAACGGGTCGCACCACTCCAACCTCGAGATATCAGGCCGCTTCGAGCAAGAAGTTGCCCAGCAGGCCAGACAGACCATCGCTGAAGCAAACCATGTCCAACGACACCTTCAAGACAGCACCGACCACACGCACGTCCTCGCAGGACAGTCTACGCCAGCAAGCCATGCTGCGCAGGTCTCAAACACCCCAAAATCAAATGCCGACACCGCGTTCAGTCAACACGGGTGCCAGCCCTAAAATCGTCCAGGTTGGATCCAACTCACAAGGTCGTGTTCAGTCATTAGTGCCTTCGCTGTTTGAGAGTCTGTCCTCCACTCCGGACACTCCAACGCCACTGAAATCGCAGCCCATTGAAGAGGATCGCCAATCCGAAACGCACTTCCCACTGATAGAACTTCCAGCTCATGTACCTGAGGAAACTATGCGTCAGGTCCCAATGTCTAAGCAGAATCGACTGAGTGTGGGACTTGGTTTGCTACCGGGTAAGACGGGTGACATGTTGGAGAAACGGAACTCGAGACTGGGTACGTCGGCCCTGGTCGAACTGCTACGGACTGAGCCTCTTCCCAAGCAAACGTTAAGCACGCCGAAGACGAAGTCGCCTAAGAACTCTCGACCGGCCTCGACTATAGTGTCCGGCAGTACAAGAGACGGTTCATCTGCTGGCAACCCGATATCGAATCTGTCACCGGCACGTTCCCTGTCGGTCAGCGACATAGCAGCATCACAAATGAAGAACAATGTTCGTCGTCCGAAGAAAGGCATCCAACATTGGTTTGAGGCACACGACGATGACCTCGACGAGGATGACAATGATTCTGTTCAGCGAGGCGATACTGCTCAAACAGCCGCGACGGTTCAGCAAGCTTCGAAGCCCGCCCGCAACCAAGACAGCGGACCGGCCACACCTGACTGGGCTGTTACTAGCTTTGCCCAAGCTGAGGAGAAGAAGGAGCTTCTTAAGAAAGGAGCATTCAATTCGCATCCGCCAAGCCTGCCAGCTGGCAGCCCACCACTGAGTGAGGGTGGCTCATTTCCGAACCCTTTAACGGTGGTGACTCCAGATCGACATAGTTCGCATGGCTCGAGCACCGAGCACAGCACATTAGGAGAGCCTGGGCCAGAAATGACTGCCTCTGAAGCCGGCAACATCCCCGCATACAGCGGAAGCCACTATCCGAGGGCCAATGACAAACGAGCATCTGCCTTCGCGCCCGAAGTTGTCTTTGTGGAGAAACCTCCTCGACCTGCTTCGCCAAAGAAGCGTGTTATCGCGGAGATGGAAGGTTCAAGTCCATTGCCCCCTGAACTATTGGCAGCCTCGACCAAGGACATCGTCGTGGAGCTCGAGGCTCCAAGACCACATTTTGTCTTGCCGCCAAGACCACAAGCTGTGCAGACGACCTCGCCAACAACTACCCAAGAGCGCAAACCTGAAAATGTTGAGCAAAATTTGGAGCCCCCCACTGCTTCGCAAACGGCCTCGATGACGGAAGTACGAGTCACAACTGAAAAAGAGGAAGAGTCTGTGGACGATCAGACGAAAACCAAATCGGTACCTGGAAAGCATGTAGAGGAGAAGAAAAATGCACCTGTGACACCACCCTTGGACGCAGTTCAACCTGAAGGAATGACTCAAATGATGGAGAAGCCGACACAGGAGATACCGCTCCTCGTGACTGAGGAAGTAAGGCCAGAGGCAGGCGAGATTGTTGAGCAATTTGCGAGTGTCAAGGAGGAAGTTGACCGCTTGCCGAAGACTGCCTTCGTATCTACACCAAATATACCAATACCTCCTTCACCACCCAATGACACGAGCTATGTGCAGAGAGAAGAGCCTCAGTTAGTCACGACGCAGGCAGAGCCATTATACATTCTGCCAGCTTTGACATACAAAGCTCCTCCAATTTCGCCACGACTTCCACCCGACCCTGTGTGGGTACGGCCACAGGCTCGAGCCACACCCAGTCCACAACCGGCTTCTCAGACAAGATTGCAGGCGGAGAATGAGTCGGGCAATGTAGAAAATTCAGCAGACACTTCAAGATCTACAGTCTTGAAAAGCCCGGCGGCTTCGTGGTCAGCCAATTCGTCAGACGAGCACGCTTCGCCTGCAGCGGACAAGCAGCAACCAAGTCCAACGCCAGTCAACGAGCGCAAGGAAACTGAAGCCCAAATTGCATTAAAAAATCTGAAGCCGACTAGCGCCATCGCTCGCAACCACAAGCCTGCCAATCTGAAACCCACAGGTGACAATTTTCTGCATGGAACCTCGAATGCATGGAAAGCCTTCTTTAGTGGTCAACGGTCACCATCAGGGACCAGTCTCTATACTCGGAACATGCAATCCGAAACATCAGAAGGGCAGCCAGAGTCGTCGCCTGCACTGTTGAGTCCCACATCGGCTTCAAGCAAAATGGGAAACGAACCTTCGCCGGCAAAGAGCAGCGAGAAAGACGTGGTCTGGTTTAACAAAGCATTTGATGAGCCGAAGCAGGAGGGCGGACAGGCTTCGAGCATGAGTTCACGAGCGGATGATGGAACGGGAGAAGTGGGTGCAACGACAATACCTGACAAGCACGAGCAGGCGATCAGCGCAGCGCAATGACAGGCACGCGTTATTTGCGTTGCAGGACGTAGTTCGATTAATGAATTGGGAGAACGCTTTTCATGTTTTGAGCGAACCTTTTTTTTTTCTTTTTCCCTTTCTGAAAATTTTAGAGATTTTTCTTGTCACAATGTACCACCACACACATTATTAGCTTTGCCCCTTCTACAAGTACTTATGGTATAGTACGTACTGCTAGAACTATTTTATATTACTACGTGTACTACGTAACTGCCGAGGCCCACCTAGGTTTACTAGTAGGTGGATTGTGAGAAAAATGGATCCCTTGCAACCACAAAAAGAGCTCAACATAGCTCACGCACCTCCATACGAAGCGTGGAAGCTAACCAGAGCTTGACGAGACGGAAGTCCCCGACGTGCCCGACTCACAAGCCACAGGATTTTCAAGAGGAGGAGCGGGATAAAAAAAATAAGAAGACCAAGAAAGACCAAGCAAGCGACCAACATGCAAGTTATGCCGAGATGACGGGTGGTGCACGGTGGTGTCATTTCACTGACTATCTTGACCCTAATCTGGAAATGCGATGATGCGCACACAGACCCTCACTGTGCCTCTCAACCATCTATTACTACTACTTCTGCTACTGCTACTGCACCGCGGCAAGCGGAAGACGTGGCGGCAAGCTAGTAGTGACAAACTGGGGTTGGAGCACGCTGTCACTTTTTTCTCGAGTCATGTTAAGGTATAATGCGAGCGAAGGTCTAGAAGTATGTACGCGGAATGGTATGGAGTACGAAGATGTTGAGAAATGAGGTGCTACGCGCCCCTCAGCTAACAGGGTGCGGAATAGAGCGAGGGTACTGCCGGTTTTTCGGATAGAGGCAAGTTGAACTGGCCTACCTAGGTAAGGTGAACTGGAGCAGTCGAGTGGACGCACAAACGGTAATTACATGCGGTCCACTTGCAGCCTATAGGAGGCCGTCGCTACAGGAGGTTCGGTCCAGGCTTGCGGCCAACACGGCCAAGTTTTGGTGGACAGCCTGAGCGTGCTGGAGCTCAAGTTCTGGATCGCCCGGCACGTGCGACGCTTAGAAGGCGCCCAGTCGAGTGATCACTAATTAGGTTGTCGGAGCCCCATCTGCTGGCCCGTGATTGCCTCACTCACGACGCTTAGCACCACCCAACAGCCTTTCGTCGTGGATCCTCGATTCTGAGGTCGGTCGGAGCGACTTGACGTGCAACTCAGGCTCGTCAACATCATCAACAGCGAGCTGTTTGCCGACACCTTTCTAGCTTGTTGCTGCTTTCATTGCTCGGGAATCAGCACCAGCCATCATCGACATCTCTGTGCTCGGTGCGGTGCGACCGTCGGGCTCATCTGCTACACCAGCCGCATCCACTTCGCTGTCGTTCATCCAGAACTCGACAGCTCGACAGCTCGACACCCCGCCCTGACCACAACAACATGCACCCAGCCGTCCAGTGTGTACCTCGAGCCTATCATCCCGCCACTGACTGCCCGAATTGGTCTTCTTGAATTGTCTGCGCTCCTCCTCCTCCTCCTCGAGTTCTTCGCTGAAACTTTCGAAACGATCCGCCATCGGCACGTCATCGATTTGCTTTCTATCTCGAGCTGAACGCCAGGTCTCGGATCAACAAATGATGTGGCGCACTGATTAAACTAGCTTGGACCGACACCGAAGATTTGGATGATCGCACTGTGCAGCGGAAGCAAAAGAAGACAGCTATATCTTGTGTTTGTTGACATCATTCAAGAGCAGGCGACAGGTTGCGCCACTTTTGGCCTTGGGAATCGGAGCTGCTAGTACAGATAAAACTAGCTGGTTTCCGGCTCGAGCATCGCATGAAGGCTCTGCGTTCCCTCGTCCCCTCGTTCCCTCGAAGAGCGTCAGTGAAGTTGCTGTGAAGAAAGCACACCGCTCCTTGAGCCCAGTCTTGAGCTTGGCTCACCGTTATCGGCCTTGATCCTGAGCGGGATCGCTCTTGCTGCCTGACTGCGACTCTCTTCGTCCCGGTCGGCCCTTGACGACACTGCCCCAGTGGCTACAATCTCTCGTGGACTCCCGAGATCCGACACGATGTCTGGCCAGGCAAAAACGGCTGGAGCCGGCGCTCGTCTAAGAGCCTCAACTATAGCTCCTTGGGATGAGCCTGCGAAAGGCCTAGCGGGGAGCCCCGATGAGCTCTCCCCGATGGAGCTCGACCCTCAGTCGATGATTGGCGGCACCCGGCCCTTCAATCAAGGTTACTTCAACCAAGGGGCACGAGAACCAACTCCCTCACCACGTCCTGGAAACAGCCGACAGGACTCGGAGGAAGATGTTCGTCCAAACGCACGCAGACCCTCGGTGGCAAGTGATGAAACCGGTAGTAGTCGAGCCTCCCGCAATAGTGGGACGAATGGTAGATTCCACCGGAAAGCTCTGAATGCCTTTTTTGGAGACGACCCGAACGATAATTCTCGCAAGGGCTCGCAGACTCAATTGGCTCAGAACGACGCCTCAACGGGGCAAGAGGACAAGCAAAATGCTAGGCTCGACCCACTGACTGCGGTCAGGTCGGGTGAGGAGCGTCCCAAAACACCTACCCCCTCCAGCAATGTCACACCTTGGGACTATCAGAATTTTGAGGATGTCTCCAAGTTCGGATCGGCCCCAATTCGGCAAGGGCTTGGTCAGACAGAGCCTAACGGCACGGCGAAGCAGGCGCCCGCGACAGGGTTGAGAGGCAAGCTCTTGCCTCACCGGCACACAAAGAGCAAGGACGATGCACCCAAGCCGCAACAGAGCTTAGCCCCACCTTCCGCGCCTCAACGACCAGCCACCAGCCGTGACACGTCCGGCAACCACCTAAGTCCAAACCAGAACTCAACACCTATGAGTTCCCAGTCGAACTTGCCGTCCAAGACTTTGCAGGTACCTGCCAGCCAAGAAACCAACGGGACTCCCCGTAAACGCGATTTCTTTTCCAAGTTGAAGGGCTCACGACACAAGGAGAAAGGTCCTTCTCCTACTCCCGTCAGCCCTCCTATTCCCGCCAGTTCTCCAGCTCCAGCTCCTACTCCTACTCCTCCTGCGCTTTCTGGTGCTGCCCCTTCTACCTCCCCTCCCCCGTCATCTGAGCAGCCGTCAAAAGACTTTCCGAATGAACCTGAGCCTCCTAGTCAAGAATCGCGCCGGAGGAGTCGTACCTTTTCAGACAAGATATCGAAGAGAGCCTCGATTGCACACTCCCACTCGTCGAAGAAAGATCGGGAAAGCAGTGTTGCTTCGGCAGACAGCAACGCAACGATCAAAGCCCCAGAGATGCCTAAGATAGACAGGTCATTCACCGCAAGTTCCGTCGCATCCAAAGCGAGCAAATTCCGAGGCTTTGGCCACAATCGGAATCGCGACCGGGCGGCAAGCACAGTGCAGTCGATCGCCAGCGACACCTCAAAGAAAGAAGCTCCACCCACGCCTGGCATATGGTCCATCGACACAAACTTTGAGGACATGTCCGATATTGTGGCCAGCCCCCTCCCAAAAGAACAGCCCGAACAAGCCGAGGGAGATGGCAAAACGGTACCACAAACACCGTCACAGGATCCCGGCGCTCCGGCCTGGGATGCCCCCGACAGCTGGGCCGTCAAAGGACAAGATGCCGGAATTGGGACACAACCTCACGATGCAGCCGAGCATGGTCTTCCGGCAATCGAGGAGGAAGACTCCATCTCCTACTTCATGCGTGTCTTTAGGTCGGATGGCACCTTTGCCACGCTCTCCATGTTGATCAATGCCACCGTTAATGAGGTGCTGCAGTCACTGGCCAAGAAATCCGTTCTGCATGACACGATCGACAACTACCACCTCATTCTCCGGAAAAACCAGCTGTCCCGACAACTCGGCCAGAACGAGAGGCCGATCGCGATGCAAAAGAGGCTGTTGTTGCAGGCCGGCTATGAAGAGAATGATCACATCGAGGAAGTTGGCCGAGAAGACAACAGCTACTTGTGCCGCTTCACCTTCAGTCACGAAAAGCAGACCGGCTTTGGCACTGGTCTAGATAATGATCCTACCTTCAACAAGATGCAGAAGTTCAGTCATGTGGATTTGTCCGGCAGATCCTTGATCACTATTCCTATCATTCTCTACACCAAGGCTGCTGAAATCATCTCCCTCAATCTCTCGCGGAATTTGGCTCTATCCGTGCCCAAGGATTTCATCACTAGCTGTATTAACTTGCGCGAGCTGAAGTTCACCGGCAACGAAGCATGGCAGCTACCCGCGAGTCTCGCCTGGGCCTCGAGGCTGAACGTGTTGGATCTGTCGAACAATCGTATCGAAGACCTGGAGCACGCAGAGCTACACAGGCTGACCGGTCTGGTCAGTTTGAAGCTGGCCAACAACAATCTTTCTAAGCTTCCGAACAATTTCGCCCATTTCCGGCAACTGCGCTCGCTGAATATTTCGTCGAACATTTTCAAGGACCTTCCAGAACAAGTTTACAATCTGCGCTCCCTGGCCGATCTCGATTTCAGCTTCAATAAAATCTCAAATCTTCCGAAGATATCGGCCTTGGCCACCTTGGAGCGCCTATGGATGACGAACAACGATCTCAAAGGCCCTCTCAACGACGGCTTCAAGCACTTGTCAAACCTCAAAGAAATTGATACACGCTACAACGCAGTCACCAATATCGACAACGTGGCTCAATTGCCGAATCTCGAACAGCTCTTAGCTAGCCACAACGCCATTTCTGCGTTCAAGGGTACATTCCAGAAGCTGCGAAACCTAGTCCTGAACCACAATCCGATGACGGCGTTCGATCTCGAGTCGCCAGTTCCATCTCTAGTTTTGTTGAATATTAGTTCAGCGAAGCTGGTCGAGTTCAAAGAGAGTAATTTTGAACACATGTCGAACCTGCAAAAGCTCATCTTGGACAAGAACCATTTTTCAAACTTGCCATCGGGGGTTGGCAAGCTCACCAAATTGCAGCATTTGAGCATTGCAAAGAATCGATTGAACGCCATCCCACCGACGATCGGCAACTTGGTCGAGTTGAAACACTTGAACCTACGAGAGTGCAATGTAAAGAGCTTACCCCCCGAGATCTGGTACTGCAAAAACCTCGAAATGCTGAATTTGTCCTCGAATGTATTGGAGTCATTTCCTAAGCTGAGTGCGATCCCTCCACCGCCTTCAGAAACCCAAAAGGAGCAAAATGCGGGTCTCACACAATCTCCTAGTTTTGAAGAACTGGGCAAGCTCGAAGATTTCCAAGCTCGACGTCCGAGCCAAGCTTCGTCGGGCATGAACACTCTCGGAAGCTCGCCGGTCAGCTCCGGACGCAAGGCTTCGACGGTTTCATCGCAAGGTGGCCAAGGCCGTAAAATGTCGCAGATTACTAGAACGAATACTGAGACGTCGATGGCAACTGCTGTGAGGAAAGACTCAAACATCTCGCAAGCCCGAGTGATGAACACATTTGCTGGTTCGCTACGATATCTTTATCTCGCCGATAATAGATTGGAGGATGAGGTCTTCCGCGAGCTCATTTATCTTCAAGAGCTTCGTATGCTCAATCTCTCGTACAATGAAATCGACGACTTCCCACAGGGTGTTCTGAGAAGATGGCCGCAGCTTACCGAGCTCTTCCTCTCGGGCAACACTCTCACCTCGTTGCCGTCCGAGGATTTTGAGGAAAACAGCAATTTGAGAAGTCTCTATCTGAATGTGAACAGGTTCCAGGTCCTACCGGCCGAGCTTTGTAACGTTCACAAGCTGTCTGTGCTGGACGTCGGCAGTAATTCTCTCAAGTACAACGTCTCCAATTGGCCCTATGACTGGAATTGGAACCGCAACTTGAATCTCAAGTATCTCAACTTTTCTGCAAATCGAAGGCTTGAGATCAAGCCGGCACATCAAAGCGCCATGAACCAATATGCAGCCATGAACGGCGGAGAGGTGCAAGACCTTACGAGCTTCAACAACCTCAAATATCTGAGAGTGCTAGGTCTGATGGATGTCACGCTTCTCACCAATACTGTGCCTGATGACAACGAAGATCGTCGTGTCCGTACATCAGCTTCAATGGCAGGTGCCTTGCTGTATGGCATGGCAGACACATTGGGCAAGAACGACCATCTTTCCACGCTAGACCTCCTGAAGCCGAATTTCCGAAGCCATGAAGCAGAGATCATTGTTGGCATGTTTGATGGCGAAGCACTGCAGAGTGGCGGTTCCAAGGTCGCCAAATATTTGCATGAGAACTTTGCTTCAAACTTCATGGCAGAATTGAACAAAGCTGAACAAGAGAACGACACACCTGAAGATGCCCTTCGCCGCTCGTTCTTGTCCTTGAACAAAGAAATGGCAAACTATGCCAGCAGTGCCATTGAGAATAGAGAGCAGAGACTACAGAATGGCCATCGTGCCTCCACGGTCGCGAACATGCTGAGCTCCGATGATTTGAATGCAGGTTGTACTGCCGTGGTTCTTTATCTCAACGGCATCGAACTGTACGTGGCTAACGTAGGAAACATTGAAGCTTATAGCGTTTCGACCAACGGAACATCTAGAGCATTGACCAGCAAGCATCTTCCTTCAGAGGAACGAGAACGTATCCGCGCTGCTGGTGGCTATGTTTCCAGACAAGGCAAGCTGAATGACACCATCGAGGTGAGCAGAGCTTTTGGGTATTTCAACGCGATGCCATCAATCATCGCGGCACCGTCCACAATACATACACAAATTACTGATACCGATGAGCTCATTGTTGTTGCGACAAAAGAATTTTGGGAGTTCGTCACTGTTGATCTTGCGGTTGATCTTGCGCGCGCTGAAAAGGCCGATCTCATGGTCTCGGCGCAGAAGCTACGGGATATGGCCATCGCATTTGGAGCCAGGGACAAGATCATGGTGCAGGTTCTTGGAGTGTCCGATTTGAGGAAGCGGAACACACACAAGTTTCGAGGAGGGAGTTTCTCACTTCCCAGAGAGCTTGCCGATGGCGACAATCAAATTTTCCCCAGCGCAACACGGAAACGAAGAGCTCGCGACCAAGTTGCGGATTCAGAACTTGCACGCATGGAAGAACCCGAAGCACCGACAGGGGAAGTGGCCATCTGCTTCACTGACATCAAGAATTCGACTGCTTTGTGGGAAATTCTGCCAGTGCCTATGCGTGGGGCGATCCAGTTGCACAATCAATTGATGCGACGACAATTGAGAATCGTCGGTGGATACGAAGTCAAAACGGAAGGCGATGCATTCATGTGTTCTTTTCCGACAGTGACTTCTGCCCTTCTCTGGTGTTTTGTTGTACAAAACAGTTTGCTCGACCTGCAGTGGCCGACTGAAATCCTTGACACAGTCCACTGCCAAGAAAAGTTCGACGCTGACGGCAATGTTATCTATCGTGGCCTCAGTGTCCGAATGGGAATTCATTGGGGCAGGCCGGTGTGCGAACCTGATCCAATTACGCGAAGAATGGATTATTTTGGTCCCATGGTGAACAAGGCCGCCCGAGTGTCGGCTGTGGCAGATGGTGGGCAAATTTCTGTCAGCACGGATGCGATCTCAGAAATCCGGCGAACACTCGAGGCATTTGCTGAAGATGACGATCGACGTGACAGTACTGGATCTCAGGACACAATCAATGACGATCCGCTGTCCGTGCAAATCAGGAAAGAGCTTCGGCAAATTACTAGTCTAGGCTTTGAAGTCAAGGAATTGGGTGAGAAGAAGCTCAAGGGTCTTGAAAACGCAGAATTCATCTACCTCATGTATCCTCACGGTCTGTCTGGCCGTGTGGGCATTCCTCCGGGGGCGGCAGATGTCCCTGCCGCCGCCGCGCCCTCAGAGAAGGAAGAAAAGGGCGAGCCTGGAGCGCTCGAGAAAGATAGTGCTTTGAATCAAGGTTTGGACTTGGAAGCAGTTTGGAAGCTTTGGGACCTTTCGTTGCGGCTCGAAATGCTTACCTCAAGTTTGGAGGATCCGGATAGGACGCGGGGGCTCAAAAAACCTGAGATGAGCTTGCTGACAAGCATGAAAAATCGAGGAGGGCAAATTGGAGACAACTTTATGGTGAATCTCATGGAACATCAGGTCACCAGAGTTGAGAATTGTGTCTCGGCTCTGCAGATCAGGCATATGCTAAACCCTCTAAAGATGGGCGTGTCTTTGGCAGATCAGGCCAAGCCAATCAAAGACTTATTGGCAGAAGTTGCTACGCTGCTACATGAACACCGTGGCGGAGCCAAGGAGGCCAAAGTGGAGGAGGTAGAAGACGAAGAGGACGTAAAGAAAGCCGAGGGAAGTGAGGTGAAAGAAGCAGATGGAGTGCACGGAGCAGAAGGTGCAAATGGAGTAAAGGAAGATGGGAGCGATGGTAGTGACGGAAAGGAGAGTCCTCAGTAGCGACTGCTCGATGGGGAAGGTATTGTATTATTGAGATGGCCTTCACGAAATGCGATGAACTGAAGCTTCAACTGCGATTGATGATCATGTCGGACGAGCCGAATATGGTAATTGGGATTAGAAGAGTAGGAAGGGCTCAGAACGATGGAAATGATTATGAGAAGATTTGACTTTCTCGCAGCGATGGCGACATGGCGCACCAGATTGGCAGTATTGTGACAGACTTGGGAACGAGGTTAGGATTGGACAAAGATACCTAGGATGAAGGCTTGCTAGGAAACTTGCTATTCATATGGAACATGGTCAAAAGTACAGTAGTAGTGGCGGAGTGACGGGAAGGATTCGCTTCCCGTCTACGCACACCGTCACGTGGTCTTTTGGACTAGACCCGACTGGACTCAGGGACGACTTTTGGGTATATTGACAGCGTTCTTTCTTAGCGGATTGTAATCAGTATTGATCTTGTTTTTACTTCGGTACCTACCAATCTCTCGGCTCTTAGGGTGCAATCCCTCTGCGTTCCGCATCAGCTTTCCTGGCTTGCTGCTTGTATTGTTATTTTCGTTCGACGAATCGTATTTCTGCCCGGTTGGCTTGTCACGTTGCACGTGAGTTCGTGAATTTCACAAAACACGTCCTAAGACATGACGACTAGCTGTTCACAACAACGAACACCCATATAGAGATTCCAAAGTGGATGAAAAAGCGAGAAAATACTGCCTCGGGGTCGGAAGGTCAACAGCCATGCACAATGGCTGCTGCCGTGGACGTGACGACCACGACAAGGAATAGACAAGTCCTGCAATCTGTATTTCCCAGTTCAGTTCGGCCGCCTCGCAACAAACAGCGTTTCAAGGCAGATGTGACTCATCTCATTCCGCAAGCCACTAGACAACTCGAGACTGATACACGACGCTTGCTTGGCATTGGAGACGAGCAGTTCGGCCTGTCTGTTGGCAATGCTGCACCTTTCAAATCTCATTTCCTTAGCTGTTCTCCGCTCGCTGCGATTGGCACTCCCACGACGAAGCAGCGACATGCCCTCGTCACGCAGATGTGCAGGGCGGACAGTGTAAGGCAGGATTGGGGAAATAGAGTCGGGCCAGATTGGATGAAGAAGATATTTGCGACAGTCATCGACAAGGCGATATCTGAGTTTGTGGCGTGGGCTTATGCCGGTACGTACCACGAAGAAGCTCAGCAGCATCTCAAGCTATGGGTGGAGTATGTGCTAGCTATGTGGGTCAATACTTTTCTGTACGGAATCGAGCACGGAGGGCCGATCAAGACTGCCACGCAGGTGCCAGAACCGAAGAGTGAGGACATTGAGCGTTACCAGAGCATGGCTTTACGGCGATTCTGGGTTATGCGTGTTGATGAGCTTTTTGACATCGTCGTTGAATGGGATGACACTGCTGCGGGTATTGACGACCTCAAACCCCTGATGAACACACCTCAGGCGAGACAGTACGCCATCCAACGATTAAATGCTGCCCTGCACCGACGACTGCTCCAGCCCGGAGCGAGCACGATCGAGATCCTACAGATCTATATCTCGACCATTCGCGCTTTCCGAAAACTCGACCCTCGAGGTGTCATGCTGAGCAAAGTTAGTGGAAGAGTTCGGCAGTACCTAAGGGAGCGGGATGACACGGTCAAAGTGGTGGTTGCAGGTCTGTTATCAGAGGTACCAATGGACTCTACGAAGTGTACGGAAGAAGCACCGGACACGCTGAGTGAGCTGGCGGGCGAGCTACAACGCAGAGAGGCGAACGCAGGCAAAAACATCGGCAGCCTCGACTGGAACAACATGGAGTGGCAGCCAGACCCTATCGATGCAGTGCCCGATCAGCCCAAAGCCGCCACGCACACAGATGTCATCGGGAGTGTCATAAGTTTGTTTGAGAGTAAAGATGTGTTTGTGAAGGAATTACAAGCCATGCTAGCGGAGCGGTTGCTACGAAACAAGGAGGACTATGACCAAGAAACCGCGGTGATCGAGCATCTGAAGATCAGATTCGGCGACACGGCATTGCAGGCTTGCGAAGTGATGCTACGGGATGTGGAAGACTCCAGACGACTGGACCAGGTTATCAGGAAGGATCAAGGCTTGCTACAAGAGGAAGAGAAGGCAGCAGCAGCAGACAACAAGCAAGAACCAGAGCTGCATGCCAAGATCCTATCCAGACTGTTCTGGCCAAGCTTGCCAGGATCCACACCGTCCTACGGAGACGATCTGGACGAAGAACAGCAACGCTTCAAGCCACCACTGTCCATCCTGCACCAGCGAATCCTCTACGAGCAGGGCTTCGAGAACCTCAAGCAGACACGAAAGCTGACATGGAACGACCACCTAGGCCAAGTAGAGATCGACCTCAGCTTTGCCGACGGCCGCACCTACCACGACGAAGTGCTGCCGTACCAGGCCGGCGTGATCTACGCCTTCAACGACGACAGCAACGACGAGAACGCCTCCTCTACCGAACCAATAACCAAAAGCGTCAGCGACCTCAGCCGCGACCTCAACCTCCCACCGACCCTCGTGCGATCGGCGTGCCTTCTCTTCGTCTCCAAACGCGTGCTAACAGCGTCCACCCACCTCCACGATGCATTCACGGTATTAGAGCGCCTCCCGCCCGACCCGGCCCAAGCAACACAAGCCCTCGACACGGCGACGCACAGCTATACGGCGGCAGTACCAACCAACCAAACGGCCGCAGTGGCCTCGTCAGCGGCCTCCGCAGCCGCCGCCGCCGACCGCGCCGCCGAGCTCGCGGCCCATCAAGCGGCCAAAGAAGCTGAGGCACGCGAGAAACGGGCCAAGATGGCCGTGTACCAGCAGTTCATCACGGCGATGCTGACGAACCAGGGCGCGATGCCGTTGCCGCGCATCGCCATGATGCTGGGCATGGTGGTGCCCGGCGGGTTTCCCTTCAGTAATGAGGAGCTGCGCGAGTTCTTGGCTAGCATGGTCAGGGAGGGCGCCGTCGTGCTGCATGGCAGTAGTTACAAGAAAGCTTGAATTAATCCTACCTATCCGAGTCTCTTGCCATGCATGCACGGAATGTTACCTGTACTAGATTGTACTGTACTGTACCAGTATACGATGTATTGCTCCTTGACGTACTCTCTTGTGAGTGATGTAGACGTTTTTTCATGCTATGTTTGGGAACTGTATACCCTTTTTTTTTCATTACTGGATTTGGCTTGTGTACCGGGTCATGACGATGGATGCTGGTATTTTGGGCCCCTGGGGTTGATGCTGGGATAACGATGGAAATTCGAATTTTTGCAGGCGTGCTTTTTACAGATCACAATACGTAGAATATTCGGTAGTAGCTTAGTGGGCAAGAAAGATGTGACAATTTAAAACTTCAGCTGGGATGAGATCCATTATATTTGGCTGAGGTCGATCTACCTACCTACCTCTACCCAAAAGGAGAGAAACTAAAGCGAGCTGCCAGCACGTACATAGCAAGGTGGTCATTATTCACCCATATCCATGTCGGTGTCTTCCCGTTTAATCTCCAGCTGCACGGTATGGCCTTGCATGTCGACGTCTTCCTTGACCTGCTCTGCCTTGCCGTCCACACCGTCCACCCCGTCCACCAGCGGCTTGGGCTCGGCATCTTCGATCCAGACTCGGAGTTCCCGGTCTTTGCCCACGCTCGCCAGCATGCCTCGGGCATCCTTGGCACGGGCCCAGTCGACCGAGAGGACGACTTGGCGGTGGCCAGCGCCTCGCCACAGGATGTCTTTGCTGTTGATGTCCCAGACCAGGACGTCTCCGTCTTCACTACCACTAACAATGAAGGCTTCGGTCTTGGGCAGGCCCGTGTCTTCGTCGAGGGTGGTGTATTCCCCGATCGTCCCACTTAGGGAGTATTGCTTGTTCAGGTGGCCCTGGTAGGTCTTGACACACGCACCGCCGTCGGTTCCGAGGTAGCGCCACAGCCGGATGCAGCTGTCTAGCGTCCATGCGAGGACGTAGCGCCCGTTTGGAGTGAAGCGCACGGCGGTCACCGGCTTGCGGTCCTCGTCGACTAGCGTCTTCAAGCACTGGCCTGTGCCGGCGTCCCAGATGCGGATCAGGCCGTCGCTGGCGCAGCTGCAGACCATGGTGCCGTCGCGGATGAAGTCAACACCACTGACAGGGTCGGAGTGGGCCGGCAGCTGGCGCATGACACGGGCACTGCGTACGTCCCATAAAAAGACGGCTTCGTCGTAGCTGCCGGTTACGAGCATGTTGCCTTTGGGCGAAAAGGCTAGGCTGTACACGTAGTTACTGTGGCCCATGAGAGGGCTGGGTGGGATCGGGAAGTCGTTGGACAGTGGCGACCATAGTAGCACGCTCTTGTCGTCCGACACTGAGGCCAGGGTGTAGGGTGGGCCGATGGGAGACCAGGATAGGGCATTGACGCCTGCCTTGTGGCTGCGCAGGGTTCGGAGGAGTTTGAACGGAGTGCCTGAGACGGGCGACGGTGGCACAGCGTAGATATTGATGCTTGCGTCTGCAGAGGCCGTTGCGAGGAGGCTGCCGTCGGGCGAGAACTTGGCAGACGTGATGCCTCGAGCATGGCAGTTGGGCAGAGTGAACAAAGGCTTGAACACTAGTTTTGGTCTGCTAGGGCTTTCTCGATCTCGCTGATGAGGTCCGTCCCCGTCTTGGGAGGGTGTTCGGGAGCTGAGACGGGAATACGATCGTCGTCTGGACCTCGAAGGGGAGGGGGAACGGGAGTAGGAGCCGGAGCGGGAATGCGGTGTGTACTCGTTGCTGCGGCTGCGGGGGCGGTAGGACGATCTGCGGCCATCTCTGCCTCGCGACTGGCTCCGCGAGCTCGAATATCTTCGTCGAGATCTTTGGTGTTCGTCGTCCTGGCCCTGGCCCTGGCCTTGCCCTTGCTGTCGGTCCCGCTGTCTTTCTCTTTCTTGAGAAGGCCGACGGGATGAATAGCTCGACCCTTGTGACGAGGTTCGCCGGCGCTTGGTGGGCGGTTCAAAGTTCATGATAACGCCAGGTTCGTGGACTGGATTGATAGTGACTGGATGCCACAATTCAGCAGCTTGCAAGAGCTGGGATACAAATATCACCACCCACTTTTTTTTATCCCACACGTCGGAGACGCGATTCCACGCTAATCACGCGTCAAGTTTGGCGGCCACGTGAGTGACTTAGCCCCTAACTTAAAGCCTAATAGTACCTTTAGCCTCGCCATCCAGCACACCCTAAGGCCTTGTGGGGTTGGGTGCCTTTAGGTGCCTGAAATACCCGTTCCAGAAACCGTCTGGCCACTGCCAAAGGTAATTTCAACTTTACTATTTATTTTAATAATCTATTTAGTACTTATTACTTGGTGTTATGTGTTCACCGACATACACACACCGACATCACCGCTTGGCCCAGAAACTTGAGCTCTGGTGCCTTGGGACATCTTCTATCGGCCGAGGTCTCTGTTCGTTCACAACAGGGTGCGAGCCACGAAGAATCAGGGTGACGCCCCTGGTCGCCTCGGGCGCCGTCGGTGCCCTCAAAATGATCCATCTTATAAGATTACACAACAAGACTGTTGATAGTCTATTCGACGGCTGATCCGAGTCACTCGTTCTTTGGTCGTATTCGTTGTACTCTCAAGCTGTCGGATGCGTTCGCCATGGTCTGTGCTAATATCGTTGAGTCGAGCATCAAGTGGCCCGACTTCGTCTCTTAATATCTGGATAGCAGACTCAATAGCACGAATTCGCGCGCCGAAGCAGTCTGGTTTACGGTCAACATCGTCGAGCCGAGACTCAATATCATGAATCCGCGTGCCGAAGCAGTCCGGTTTACGGTCAACGTTGTCGAGCCGAGACTCAAGTGGCCCGATAGCAGACTCAATAGCACGAATCCGCGTGCCGAAGCAGTCTGGTGAACGGTCAACGTCGTCGAGCCGAGACTCAAGTGGCCCGATAGCAGACTCAATAGCACGAATCCTCGTGCCGAAGCAGTCCGGTGGACGGTCAACCTTGTCGAGCCGTGCGGAAAGTTTGTCGACCTTCCGTATAAGTTGATTAAGGCGCCCTCCAGCCTGGTCGAAATCATTGACTTGCGACTCCAGACTCTCAAGCCGCTCTTTCTGCTGATCGAGGCTACTCTCAGCCCCTGCAATTTTTGTCTCAATCCGGCTCGAAGCATGCGTGCCATCCTCAAGGCGCCTTTTCAAATTATCCGTTTCATTGCGAATCGTTGGAATCTGACTGATATCTTCCCTTTTTCGTTCAACATAACCTTCAAGCCTTACGATGCGCTCTTTCAGTCTGTCAAGTTTGTCATTGATAGGTCCGACTTGAGCTTCGATATTGCCAACTTTGTCTTTGAAGTTGGTTATCTCATTTGTGGCGTCATGTTGGTTCGATGGGAGAGCTTGGGGATTGGCAATGAAACCATCTACGCGAGTTTGCAAGCTCGAGAATAGCAGATGCAAAACGGAAACCCTCCCTTCTAGCTCCCCAATTTTGTGCTCGCGGCGGATACGGTCCGCATCCAAAGCGTTTAGCCGTTGATTGATACCATCCTGTGCGCCGCTCATTGTGAAGAATTGTTGCGCTTCGAGTTGTGGTCCTCATCTTGCCATGATCCTAACGAATGTTTGCGCAGACCTTGTCCTACCTCGATTACTCCTACCAATCATCTGTGGCGACTACAACTAAAGATGAAGATATGTGCTGTCTGGTTGGAAAGGCTGAGATAAATTAGACATTACTTGCATGAATTTCGTAGTCGCATCTCGTAGTCGCGTAGTCGCATATTTTGAAGATTATAGCGCTGAGTGTAGGGTTATATTGTGAATTGAATTGAAGCTTGACCTCCCGCAGAGTAAACCGGGCGCTACGGTCTATAATATAAACCAGAAAATCAGACCGTCAAGCCTCTATTGACCAATATTTTATGCTGTTCGCCATGGGGGGCGGCCTCCGAGTCCGGGCCAACGCTGGGGCGCTGAAGACGCTAGAACTATTAGTTGGTTATAGCGTCTCCGACCAGTAGTTTAATACAAAGTACTTAGGTAGCTGAATATTACGTCATATGGGTACTCACCTTCAGATATATACTTACCTTGTAGCAATTTCATTCGTGTTAGTGGCAAGATACTCTGTAACAGTGACAATTGATATGCTTAATGAATGAGATGCCAAAATCGATGAGGGTCCCTCGTCTCTTTCGAACTCTCCGTGTCAGCACGATGAACACCTGCGACAGGAGCAGCGAGTAACAAGATATGCTTTTCTTGACTCAATAACACGGGCAAACACGATGCTACGCATGGAGCTGAACAGGCTCCGAGTTGGGTAAGAGAAGAGCACATGGCACACAACGCAGTCGATGAAAGTTCCTCAATATCCGATATTCTCAGGGTCTGGGCTTCACTTAAGCGAATTCCAAGGATTGGCGGTGGACCGCACAGCGACCCGTCTCCTGCTTTGGACCAGCCTCTCCTCTCTAGCCCCTCCAGATACGAGATTCCAATATTATGCGCAGCAAGACAGGGAGAGCGAAATCTTTCCTCGCAATGCGCACTTAGAAAAGACACCAGACCGTGCAGCCACAGGTGTGAGGCTTGAGCTGAGTGATGTGGTGCTCCCACCTCCTGCTGCCCTCATCAGCTGAAGCACTAGGGGGCCAGAAGATGCCGCAATAGCCAATGGTACAGGATGTTCAGCGAAGTGAACGAGTATCAAGGTTTGCAGGATCTACCATGTGCCTATAAGTAGTGGTTGGCGGCCCCCGGTCTTCAAAGCTTTTGTATTCTTCTTTCTTAACAGACTGGCAAGCGTGACAGCCAGCACTTTTGGTCACAATCATTCGCACATACGAGTAACAGCACAGCTTACTTCGACAATCCCATCAGTAGACATGTCTACTGCTACCGTCTCACACGAATGGCGTGGAAGCCATACCAACGCCGCCGGTCATCCAGCGATGGACGACACAAAAATCAATGTCCTCCGTGAAACTCGACAGCAGCTCGCAGATATTGCTCTGAATCGTCCCGGTGTCAAGTATGTGGAGTACATGGGCTCACACGGCGATAAGAATGCAACATCTGGCTGGGCTTATTACTTCGCCAACAAGGAAACGATTAAATACGTGAACGAAGATTCACAGAATGGGACGCCATGGGTGGGAACTGTGACTTGTCAATTGACAGCGACTTTCGACAAAGAGCGCATTGAGTGATCTACTGTCATCCGAAGCGAGAGAGACGACATATTGGATGCCAGAAGATATGTGGAAGAGGCCAGAACCCCTGTGGATTTCGAGTCCACCAGTCAGACAGCTTGTGGCAGCGGCAATGCAATCCTCTAACACCAAAGTCTTCGCAGATTTAACTTAGTTGATTCATCTTTTAGTGTAGGTCTTGTGACTAATTTTGTAATAATATTCAGCTCAAAGGCAATCCGCCTCTCAGCACCCCTGCACTGCACGCATGAACTCGTGACATTATATAGTAGAAGTGGCTGGATGGCGATGTCAAAAGTTCAGCTGGCTCGCTTGAAATCTTGGCATGTAATAAAGCAGAGTTTGATGTTCCGGACAGCGCTTCAAGAATACCCAGGCGTTTTTGTGGCGTATGCTTTATACGCTCCTAAGGAGCGTCCTGAAATTTAACTAGGTAAGATGTCGCATGTCGAAGTACAAGTCAGTGAGGCTTTTAGACTTCAGCTGCCAAGCTTCATGGGCGGGGCTTAGTGGTATTTGTTCTTGGCGCAAGCATATGACAAAATCGTCTTAATGCCCGAGAGAGAGAGAACGTACTGCAGGCCGCATCAGCCGTTGGTCAAGAAGTGCTGAAGGCACGACGAATGTCATGACTTCAGCTGAATGTCGACATCGATAACTGTCTCATGAGTCATGATCTCCTTCGACGGACATGGGTGGCCGTAGATCAGAGATCTCCTTTATTACTGCGTAAGTCTCTGAGCTCTTGATGTGTCGAGTCCAATGATTCTTTAGAGAACCATGAAGGAGTACTGCTCGGGACTTGTGTCAACTTCACGGGATATGACTTCTTACGTTAGTCGGGAATAAAGTAATCAAATCCCCGGCCACTCTAAAGACTTTTTATCGATTTTGTGTACCATGCTAGAGATACGTGTAGGAAACGCATGCTCGGCATTCGCGAGAGCGCCCTACGGTAAGCTGAGAAAGCCTTTCCTCCACAACTTGGTCTAGGAGGCTTTTTACTTGTGCGCACACCTGTATCAACCTAAAGGGGAACCGTAATAGAGGTGAATAGAATAGCATATGTATATATCCTTTACGCTACGGTCGACTATCATACTATGGTGGAAGATCCTCTCCTCGTTCTGGTTTCAAGGTCAACCGCATCCCGCGACGAAAGCTGTCTCACGCACAGTTTTGAATTTCTCGAGTATTTCACCGCCCAATCGACGACACCGACATTCTATCACGGGTGGGTGAAACCGTGCAATCAAACTTACAGCTTTACAGCTTCGGCTTCGCACACGTCAACTCGTCATCTTTGGAATCGGAGTATAGTAGGCTCTTATTCGTTTGCTGCGTTGAGACAGCAAAGTCAAGAACGGGATTCTGGAGGAAGAAATTGACCGGCTTGAGCACGACCGTCATCTTCTCAGAGGGCATGATGGGCCAATCCTCGATTCGCGGGTTGTGCGTGGATCCGAAAGTGTGCCAGATGACGATATCCTCATTGCGAACTGACGATTCACCACTAGCACGGCGCTGTTTGATGGTCGATTCAATTCCTTCGTTTCCGAGCGATTGCATTGTATATCGTCCGGCGGGGAAGAGCTCATCATCGTGATAACGTGTCACCCAGACCGCGTGCTTTCCGAACTCGGATCGCTTGGCGTGGTACGACTCGGGGTGCGCCAGCAGTGTCTGACAGTAACTCGGGAGAAGCTTGAATCCAACAGGGGTCCCTGTGATGGGATTGATCTTGTTTTCGTTGATGATGTGGAATGTCCGAGCCTTGGCAGAGTCCAGGTCGAGACCTTGCTCGTGTTCGACAATACGAGACTTGGTGACATACCCGATCCCGAACGGATTGTGAACGGCAGGATCGTTCACTGGCAACGCGTGCGATTCTTGGACTTGGAGAGAGTTCGCGTGGCCGTCGATCGCAGGGTCGATTCGAAGACTGAATAGATGCTGGTGGTACGGGGCCAGCACACCTGGAGCTACGACAGTTCCGTAAGGGACTTTCTCCCCAATGTCGATTGGAGTCGTTGAAACGATGCCTGTTGCGCGCACCTCGTAGCTGATAGACGCATCTTGACCAAATTGGAAGGCGAAGATGTACTCGTAGTTGCTGACGGTGATGATAGTCTGAAGGACGAGGATGCGCGAGCGTGTCACGACAGCGTTATTCGTGCGGAAGTTGGTGTGTTTCCACAGAATCCCGTCATCTTGCTCGTGGCAACACACCACATTCGGGAGCTTCAATGGTTCGCCTGAAGACGTGTTATGCCAGCCGTCAAAGTATTTGATTAGACCGAGACAGTCACAGCCAAGCTGAAGGTTGTTTGCATTGATCCCGGCCCCGTCATTACCTAGGTCGAACGCAGCCTTGCGCGGAAAAGGAGCTCGAGGGTCTCCATACGGCACAAACATTTCGGCAAGTGCCAAGCGGTAGAAAAGGCTGCGGCCATCATAGCGAATGTCGTGCAAAGTAAGGCCTTCACGGTAATTGAAACCTACGTGTATACTCCACTTCTCCCACCGAAGGTGATTACCTTCAATCTGAAATGATGCGCCTTCAGGTTGAGTGATATGCAGAGGCTTTATGGTTGTGGGTCCGGCTGATGGACGGAGGCTTGGGAGGTACTCACTTGCAGATGGCGGCTGAATCTTGCGGCGGTCAAACGGGCGGCGCTCATGGTGGATGCGCTCGTCTGCTGAGCCCGGCAGTCTATAGATCTTCGTCACTTTCAGATATTCGGAAACTTCGGCGCAGAGGTCTAGGGGATAGGCGTAATAGTTGGCGTCCGGGTCGCTGACCAATCGCATATAGAACCAACACTTCCGAGACATGTTAGCATCTCAGCAATGGAGAAGAGTGGCTTGCAAGATATACCATCGTTGTCCGTTGAGACATGTCGCTCATCCCGTCAGTCGCATATGCCCACGGCTCGATGGTGACTGTGGCTCCGGCAGGCAGATCCAGCAGCTGAATCTCCTTCTGCACCTGCTCATCGGACATGCAGGCATGCTCAACAGCGGTCATATATGCCGCGTCGATGTATGAGTGCTTGCCGTGCAGCAAGTTCTGCTGGACAATCGCGTTGCTCGTGAGGTCGACGATCAGCTCATACAACTCATTACGAGACTGCTCATTTTGGACAATGACTTGCACGCGCGCGCTCCGAGCCGGGCGAAACGTTGGACTGCCATTCTCATGCTCTTCCTGCAGGAAGCGAATCACCTCACGCTTGAGCGGCTCTCGAAGCGTGATGAAGCGGAAGTTTGGCGTTGCATGTTCAAAGGCATGTTTGACGACTTTCGCTGCCTTTTGAAGTCCAGGTCAACATACGACCTGCTTCAGGCAGGAAACTGACACACCTGAGAGATTTCTTGAGGAGTCAGTGGATCAAAAGGGTGCGGTTGGGGTGACATGGTGATTACTGATTTATGAGCAAATGCGATTTCAGGGCCTGATAGATGGTCGTCACTTTTCAGCCATGGCAGACTTCAATTTGGGGAGAATTCGCAAAATTATGGGGTTGCCTTCTATCATCGAATGTTATCACTTCTAGTAGAGTCGACCACGCATTTTAGGACATCAGCTATACCGGTACGTAATCATATCAATGGTCACTTCCGACTGACTGCTACAGGCAGCTTTAGACGCTACTGTGTCTCTATGATAAGGTCGTCGCGAAGAGTTCAACGGCGTACAGCGTTCGTCCAAACCTGTCACAGCTGTAAATTGAGTCTATTTTGTTTGGGCCGTTTGCTAGGTATGCCTTCCGGAGGACTAGAGCAATGTTGTCAGCCACGCGTCTGACGACTTCGATGCCTACGTGTACTTGTTCCCACCTCGTAAACTTTTCAGACCACATCGACTCTTGTCCCTGCTGTCCCTTTCGGAAAAGGCTAGCTTTGAGGATCGCAAAGCGACAGCAGACGGCCTAACGCAACTAGGCTTGAATTTGCGATTTTCTAACCTCAATTCTAGCTACGGTGCTCGCTGATAGGCACGGTCCTCTGAGCATTTGAGTTGGCCCCTAAAAGCTTGATCGTATTCGCATGGCACGTGACCAACTCAAACGTCGATGCCTTACGATCGGCGTACTGTTTCGTTGCAGCACGTGAACATGCTAGAGCTGGTGCCATTTTTGGAACTGAGCACTCGACAAAGCTATGATGCGAAAAGTCGCTAGCCATGCTGGAAATGCTTCGACCTAGACCAGACATGTTTTTGTTCCATAATCTATATCATGAGGTAGGAAACCAGTCTGCCAGGGGCCAAATCGACCTCTACTACAGTGAGTCAAAGCTGGGCGCCTGCTCTTTGCCGTTTCATCATGCTTTCTCGTCTCTTGAACTGCCTGCAACTCCTGCTGTGGTCCACAGCAGCCCAGCAATGTAAGAACTACCCAGGCGATCCGGCTTGGCCAGATGCCTCATCTTGGAAAGCTCTGAATAAGACGGTCTCGGGGCGGCTCAGTACTCCCGTACCTCTTGGGGCTGTCTGCCATCCCACTAACCCATCCTTTGACAATACCACTTGCACATCTCTCCTGACACAATGGTCCGACACGTCGTTCCTCGCGACCAATCCCTTCCTGGCCGACTACAATGACGAAGCCTGTCCTCCCACCGTGCCAACTTCACCATGCACGACGGCCGGCTGGCCAGCATACATAATCTCTGCCAGCAGCACAGCAGATGTCCAAGCAGGCATCAACTTTGCCCGGAACCACAACATCCGCCTCATTGTCAAGGGCACGGGCCACGACTTTCCTGGCCGCTCCTCTGGTCCTGGTAGTCTCTCGATATACACTCACAATCTACGTGGAATATCGATCAATACCAAAGCCCCCATCGCCAAGCGTTATGGTGGTGTTGCTTCCGTGACCATCTCAGCCGGCCATCGCTTCCGCGAGATCTACGCCAAAGTCGCTCAGCACAATCTTACAGTTGTAGGTGGTGGAGACCCTGATGTCGGCATCGGCGGCTGGGTCTTGAACGGCGGCCACAGTCCTATCTCCTCTCTCTACGGTCTTGGTGCAGACCAAGTCCTCGCATTAGAAGTCGTCACCGCAAATGGCCAACATCTCCATGTCAACCAAACATCTCACAAAGACCTTTTCTGGGCCCTTCGTGGTGGGGGAGGCTCGACATTTGCAGTCATGCTCAGTGTGACGGTCAAAGCATACCCGCAGCTTAGTGGTGCACTGACAACTTATCGCCTGACCACCAAAGCCGATTCAGATACCCTTTGGTCTATGTGGGCATACTTCCACACGCAGATTCCCTCGATATCTGAAGCCGGCGGCATGGGCTACCACTATTTCCTACGTGGCATTTCGGTCTCCACGCCTTCCATCGACATCATCACCGGAGGCTGGATCTTCCCCAACAAGACGATCAAGGAGATGACTTCGGTCCTTGACCCGATGTACCGCGCAATCAACTCGTCCGCCTGGGCGACCGAACCGATTTCTCTTTCGACCAACAACACGGACTTACCTGACGTCATGTCCGTCCTCGCCATGAGCACCGGTGAACAGGCAGGCTTCTCCGGCCGTCTGGGCTCCTGGCTGCTCGATGACCAAGCGCTCACCTCCAACTTTACCGCACTAAAGGAGGGGTTGAAAGCTGCAGCCCCGTATCCGTGGAGCATGCTCAGCCATGTCGTAGCCGGCCCTGGTGTACGGAAAGCGGCATCGCATCTTCCAGGCAGAAAAAGCGCCGTGTTGCCTGCATGGAGGAAAGCCTATACTCACCTCGGTAAGTTTCTGAACACACCCAGTCAAACTCGTTTGACGTGCGTTTTTTCCCCTGTCCAACTCTCCGGCCCGGTTCTTGCCCCGCCCTGTTCTCTTTCTCATTGTGGCCCCCGAAGACAAAATACTCCCAATCTCTCACACTACGAACCCCCCCCAAAACTTCACAGAAAACACTCCACTTGTATTGACACGCTAGCCAGTCATCCCGCGTATCTGGCCGACCCAACCCAGCAACCACACGGTGCGCAACACCATCACAAAGGCCTTGCGCTCAGAGGCCGTGCCAGCCCTAAAAGCCCTCGCCCCCGCGAGTGGCGCGTACATCAACGAAGCCGACCCGACCAACCCGACCTGGAAACACGACTACTTCGGCGACAATTACCACCGCCTGCTGCAGGTCAAGCACACGTACGATCCGCAGGGCGTGTTCTGGTGCAGGCCGTGCGTGGGCTGGGATGAATGGGAGATCTTGCAGGGAGACAATGAAGGGGCGGCGGTCGGCGAGCACGGGTTGCCCGCTGTGGAGTGGGGTGTGGGACAGGTTGGAGGACGGCTGTGTAAGAAGAACAAAACTGGATGACGGAGATGGGAAAAGTAGAGAGAGTGGGGACCTATTACGACGTACATGGTTGTAGTGTGTTTGTAAGCTGGGTCCTAAAAATGCATCTCACGGTGGAGTCCATCTACTGCATTCTGGACTTGGAAGCATGAGCAGTTCTGTCTGAATTCTATCAAATTGCTGAAGATTTTGCACATTCAATTCCAAGGGGGGTATCTCTAGAAAGGGTATTGTAGCTAGCCCCAAATTCACTACCAAACAACGTGACAGCCCAGGTGAAAAGAGAAAAAGCCAACTCCAAAAGTCTCGATAAATGCGAATGTAAAGAGACATGCCAGCGTTCACTTAGTGCCCTCTGCGTTCTCGTCCTTCCCGTCATCCTCCACGTCGTTGCTGCTGCCGCTGCCGCTGCCGCTGCCGCCTTAGTATTTCGACGTAGCGGAAAAGCCTAATTTCAGCCTTGATGCGACGGATCTGCTTCCGCGACAGGTCCAGTGTGGCAGCAGCTGCAGCTGCCGATCCATCGCTGTCAGAAGACGAGTCGGACGCGATCGATCGCTTGTCGTCCATGTCATCAGGGGAGGATATGGGGCTAAGCGTGCTTAGGACTGGACTGCTTGTGATGCTGCTGCTGGGAAGGGAAGACGAGGAGGGGTCGCTGCATTCGTCTTTGATGCGCTCGCATACCCAGCAATAGCATTGGTCTAGAGGAGGCATTGCTGCTGAGGTGGCACTCGTTTTGTTGATAGCGTTGGAGTAGGAGGTGATGGTGTTGGTGTTCTGGGGGCTATGAAAGAGCTGTATGGTGTAGTTGGGTTGTTCGGAGCTGTTAATTTCGTCGTAGGAGGGTGGAGGCGGTCCTTCTTCATCCTGTAGATTGTAAAGCTGGACGAAGGTGCGCCAGGCGCCGTGATACGCGCGGTGAGTATTGAGGATAAGCTGAGAGACCAGGTCAAGGTCTAGTTCGTCGGTGCTCCGGGCTTCAGCGCTCCCGATGGGTATCTGTTGCGTGGCTGCCATTGACATTGTTGTGGTGGGGAGAAAAGCGTACGGGGACACAACTTGCTCGGAATACCGTATCATCGCCCGTCTGATGGTGCCTTCGAGCGCTGGCGACCTGAGCCAGAGATGTTGATTGAATCTTCCGAGTAGGTCGGTCTGCCTGACTGCTAGCTCGAGAAGCTCGGTTGAATGACTGGTGAAAGCAATGCCTCCAGGAGCCCGATCCAAATCGGTGCAGTCCAATAGGTCGAGTGGAATTTTGACCAGATTGTTCCACAGAGTTTTGGCTGCTGGTGTAAAGTTGTAGTCTAGAGTGTTCTGATCAATCGAGTTGCAAAGAACCTGCCAGGGGAAACATATCTGGCCCAGCAGTTGAAAGTTATTGCTTGCAATAAGCCGCTCATAGGCTGCTGGGTTCTGCAAATAACAGTACCAGATCAGCAGGACATCGATCGGGGGTAAGTAGTTGGCTGTAAATGCACCGTGCAAATGGCTGCCGGTACCGAACCGGTTGAAAACGGCCGAGTGCCGAATCACAGACTCGATTGTGGTGATCCAGAACTTGAATCTTTGAATAGCGACGCTGAGATAAGCTGTCCACGTCGAGGCATTCTCATGGGCGTTCAACGAATCTCGCCGGACTTTGAGTGCTGCAGCTAAAGTTGACGACACTTCTACTTCTGACCTTAGTCTTGCAAAGCACTCAACGACCAGCAAGTGTGAGGCTACATGGCCTGGAGAGGGATATTGCTTAAAAGTCGGTGGTGCCGTGCTGTTGCGAGTCAGGGCATATGGTATGGCAACATCACGAAATATGGAGGAGTCTGGGACGACAGGAAGGTCATTGGATGATGATCGACGGATACGTTTTGGCTTTGGCGGTGAATCCGGTATGACCCAGTTGTGAGGGTGACGCTCTAATTCCTGTCGGCGACGCTTACTGATTCTGTCGAGCATCGGTAATTCCGCAGTACAGCTGTATCCAAGGTTGTTTTACAACGAGTCGTCGAGTTGAGAATGATAAAGCAAGATCCTCGATAAAGCCAGACTGTGAGGCGGGAATGTTCTGCTCAAGTACTTCGTTATTGAACAATGTCCCTAGCGGTTTCGCCCTAAGATCTCTGGGCACTCCTCTCAACCCCACAAAGCCAAGCCTTGGTGATCGCGGGAGCGGCTTTCTTTGGCTTCCTAGGCACGACTAACTTTACCAGAGTTACGCGGCCTATGTCAGCCAAGACTCACAGGCGCGATCTAATGTGCCGGTTCTAAGAGGACCTTTTGTGTGCAATTAACAATCCAAAACCCCAAAATGCAAAGATCAAGCATTTAAGATCACACGAACAAGTTTCTGAAGATTATAGAACGCTGCAAACGTCAGAAGGTCGAATGATACTAGCCGGGTCGAGTATGCTTAGGCCTGCCTCCGACCTCTAAGGTAACGGTTGGGGAGATTATTTTGCCCGCCGAGGACAGTATGACTAGCGCCGGCAGTTGAAAAGCCTACGCTGTGCTCCACCGCTCCTGCCTGCTGACTCTTGGCGAGGGGTCTCCTGATCGGGAAAGGCAAAAAGACCTTCTAGAATGTCTTGGAACTTGCTTGATAGGTATGAAACTTTAGATGACGATCCACATTTCGCTTTGAGCAAGCCGTTGCAGCCTGATTATAACTACCGAATGAAGCAAAGTCATCGAGGTCAGGAAAGAGCAACCGTAGCAACCTGGCGCTTGGACGGCTGCTTTTCAGCCTCGACGACGTCCAATCTCTCCCAACCAACCTGAATGCCGATGACGTCCTGAATTGAGGTATTCCGATGAAGTGTAGCTCGCGGAAGCAGAAGTCTCGGCTATGAGATCTACGGATATTTTTCGTCCGGGAGAAGCATTCCCATAAAATCAGGTGTTTCGTGACCTTTGCGACTGTAGCCCTCGACATATCTGTCTCCCCACTCTCCCACGATGTTATCATACGTGGCAGCAGGTTTGACGGTGCACAGGTGACACATCTGATCCTTGACTGCAGCTATGAGCCCAAGTCTGGGGTACTCCGTGAGGATCCTATTAAATTCCTCCTCGGTCAAAAGACCTCCAGGATAGTGAGGCCCTTGAAAATCGGCGTAGATCCCGTGGGCGCACGCTTGACACTCTTTCTGCTTCTCAAAGACTATGCTGGGAATGGTGTGCAGGCCAATCGCATCCCAGACCAGCTGTTGCCTTTGCTCATCCCACTGCCGCAGATCTGCGTTCTTCTGGAGAAAAGTGCGGGCTGCGTTTGCTCCGTCGACCTCGAAACGCTTGTCTTTGGAAACAAGTTCAGAGTGAGCTGGCTGACCGAGAGGCCAGCCAAGGTCGTGCAGGATTGCTGCTATGGCGTGAGCCTCGCGATCGCGATCAACTAGTTCGGGAATCTTGTCGGCAATGACAAACCCCTGAAGTAACGAGCGAACTACATGGTTGTAGGTCGTGTCTGACGAGTACTCTCGGGCATATTCTAGTGCTGCTCGAACGAGAGGAGTGTTGGGCACGGTCACACCGGCCATAACGGTGGTCGACAAGGAGTTGCTCATGATGGAGACTGCTGATGAGAGGACTTTGTGAATGCTCAAAATTAATTCTTCGACGAAGGGCATGGCAATATTTTTTAAACGAGAAGCCGGGTATCAAGGTGGAAAGATCGGCCCTCCGGTATACCAGATTGGGCATTTTGCCGTTTTAGGTGAAGTGTCGGATTTTGGGCTGTCCGTCGGGGAGGAGAAGCATGGATGGATCGAAGCCTCATGGTCAGGTAAAAGTGGCTGACGACTTGAGCTTTGTCCATTTACACCAAATGCGGTATAAGCTCTATATCAAGGTCACCAAGGCGTGCGAAGCCAGGATTTTGAGAGCTCAAAAGCTGGGACAACAGTTGCGCTTAGCCATCTTTGAATTCAGTTTGATAGTATCTGGTTGCAAAGTCGATGGATTTTAGCCCACCGCCAGGCATGATCCCAAAGGTATAGTGACGTGTTACTGGTTCCATCAGCGTCAGGCCAACCACCTTGATCAGAACTATTTTACGAGACGGAGAATCGGAGATGAAGCTCCCGGTCACGCTCAATCTCCTTTCGATTTTCCAGCATTTTATTCGTCCATGCCCACTTCTCGCATGGCATTGTGGGTTGGTTGGTCGGGAAATGCAGTCCATTTAATTAACGCTGCGACTGCCTGTCAACTTCCCAATCAGCGACAGAACACTTTTGAGAAATTCTTGTTCAGCCACAGGGCAGGAAAACAAGGAGCTGGTGACAATAAGGGGCCACACGAGGAGCATCAATTTCGCTGCAGAAGCTTGGCGGAGGAAAGTGGTGGGGCAAATTTTGTCAGGAGATAGAGGATGCGAAAAATGAAAAGGCACACTCAGAACAATCTCGTCAAGACAGAAGTGGATGGTGCTGACGGCGTAACTCAGCATGGCCTCTGGGCTCACGGGAGCGTCAAGTCTGTGGAAGACTGCGTAAGCTTCAAGTTGTTGAGGCTGCAGACACAAAGCTAGCGCTGGTTCGGTCAAGATTCTAGCAATGAATCCAGCACAAAGACAACGAGCTGCACGATAGCGATTGAGTGAGATGAGAGCATCGAGGCCAGCATAAGTGTAATCGTCAAAGCTGTCGGTGAAGAAGGCGCTGGTAGATTTAAGATTGTCATGCTGAGACCATAGCTAAGGAGGGCGAGTGCGTCCAAGGTCATGTTCAAACAGGGGTCTGCGACGGAAAAGAAGAATTGGTGTTGATAGCGACTCAAAAAGGCCCAGGCGTCGCAAGCCGTAGCTGGAGTCGGAGAGGGCGTACGAATGAAAGAACTTGGTGCGGGCATGATGGAGGAGATCCTCGTGCGGTTGGAAGCGAGTAGTGAAGTCGTACGCAGTTCATTGCGGCGTGGGCAGAGGTTGGTGCGTGTCGAATGAGGGCTGCTCCAACTCAGGTCGGGTCGAGTTTCGTGGCCGCCTGAAGTGCTAATCGTTTGGGAGAAGGAGGAGACGGGTGTAATAGGAGGTAATTTGGGTCGAGCACCGCCTCGTCGGCGCTAAGCAAGATTACTCGCAAAGGCATTCTCGTCGCGAAAGACAAAGCCATTGCCATCTTCGTGGTCCCAGGAACAAATCCGGTTCGCTTTCGAGCATGGTGAGAGGTTATGAGTGTGAAAGATGATGATCATTACAAGTGACGCGGGACGCGTGGGGGATTATAAAGAGGGACTAAAGCTAGTTTGCACCTTCCCTCCGTTTACACCGTATCACATGGAGAGCAATGTGGACGAAGGTCATCGCACTTGTTGTGGGTCAGCAGCTGTGAAATAATTCAAGGAAAGTGAATTGAATTAGCTAAAAGTGAAGGTAGCGTCAGGCCGCTCTAAATACTGAATAATGCCAAGAATTCAGACTTGAAATTATGTCAGCACACATCACGTGATAGAGAGGACTTTCACGTGGTGCACGTGATACTCAGTAGGGTTGAGCATGCGGCCTGCCTGCAGGTGACAGTTGACGCGACGTGTTGCGTGCGTTGCCGTTCCAGTTCGTCACCAGCGTTCAGCCTGCCGCTCTGCTCATACGATACTACAGGCAGTGTGAGACAACGAGGTGCTCGATCAGCTATCCCAAACCCACCTACAGAGTGCCAGCTTGCTCCTTCCAGAGACTGTCGCCAGCAGACTCGATTCATTGTTCGTCATCACCTTCTTTCCTGGTCCTGGTCGGGTCTATTTGATCCCTCCCTGTCGACAACAGTCGAGCAAGACAAGATGGATGCCCTTGTGGCTCAGTACACACAGCCGGCCTTTGGGCATGAAAGCTATAGTCAAGATGAACAGGACGAATATGGCGATTCATTACCACCGCTGTCACTCAAGTTCGCACTGCCACCCATCGACCGACCGTCCAACTTTCTCCGGGCCATGACTGACGACTACTCCAATCCCAATTGCCCCATCAAGATCGCCCACGGCACTACGACCCTGGCCTTCAGATTCAAGGGTGGTCTCATAGTTGCGACGGACTCGAGGGCAACGGCCGGCAACTGGATCGCATCACAGACAGTCAAGAAGGTGATTGAGATTAATCCGATGCTGTTGGGAACCATGGCTGGTGGTGCTGCTGTATGTTGCTTCTCGAATCTTCCTTGAACGGGCCTTCGGGTTTGCTATTCACGATGACTAACGCTGCTTTCTAGGATTGCCAATACTGGCTCGCATATCTAGGCATCCAATGCCGCCTTCACGAGCTCCGTCACAAGCGTCGAATTTCAGTCGCTGCAGCCTCTAAAATCCTAGCCAACCTGGTCTACTCGTACAAGGGGATGGGCCTCTCTATGGGCACCATGATCACCGGAGTCACCCCACAAGAAGGACCAGCATTGTACTATATTGATTCGGACGGGACGCGGTTAGCAGGAAACCTGTTTTGTGTCGGGTCGGGTCAGACCTTTGCATACGGTGTATTGGACGCGTTGTACAAGTATGATCTGGAAGACGATGAGGCCCTGGAACTGGGCAAGAGAAGCATCCTAGCTGCACAACACAGAGACGCCTATTCCGGAGGTTACATCAACCTGTATCACGTCAAGGAAGACGGCTGGGTCAAACACGGCTTCATGGACTCGAATCCCATCTTCTGGCGCACCAAGCTGGAAAAGGACGAATTCTCCAATGTCACAAGTACGCTGTAGCCGCACAGACAGCTGAACACGCAGAGCAGAGTGGCGAACATCTGCTTCAACCTGCTTCAATCTGCATCGACTGGCATCGGGCGTTCTATCGAGCGAGATACTGCATGCGACTATTGGTGTATACTACCGAGCTATTGACTGCTGGAACACTCTGTGCTGCGCCTTCTCAAGGTGTATTACCATGCTCTTGAATAGACAGAATACATGGATGGAGGGTCAATGGACTGCCTCTTTGAGTTTGAGGCTGTAATGCTGGCTAGAACTGGTGCAAGTCGACACGCAACGGCACCCCAAATCCATACTCTTTACCTCCTACCCGGTTCTTTTTCTTGCCCAGCTTCTCAATCTCTTCCACAATCTCACTCAGTGTATCCTGACCAACGACCCCTCCAGAATCATCCACACTCTTTACCCCTAGCGTCACCACAACACCCTGCAGATTCCCCTTCTTCCCCAGCCCTTCCGTCCACTTGACCTGAATTCTGACCCTCTCCACTCCCTCCCTCACACGTCCAGCAGGATAGACATCCGCTAACGCCTTTCCAATCACTCCTACGTACCGAGCCCACCAGACCTCCTGCCCCGTCAGCAACAGCTCCAGCCGTCCCTTGATCTTGTCGTACGGAGCCGGCAGCTGCCCACGCCCACCCCACTGCTGGCACAGCATTAGACTCAATAGCGCTCGCTCCGTATGCCCAATCCCATGCACGCCGCCTAGTACTCCGTTGATCGGCACACACAATGCGCTCACAGCAGCGGCCTCCTTGCTCGACCCCTGCTGCAAGAACATCAGATTCGCAAACGCCCGCAGCAGATTGCCATCCATGACACTCGCCGGCACCATCCGGTCCAGCACCTCGTCATCACTCGGCAACGCACAGGCAAGTAACTCGGCAAAACAAGCCGCCGATCGCTCGTCCACCGCATACCGCCCGCTCGCAGCCACCAGCGGGTCCTGCGCTCGAACCTCGTCCGACAACGAGTCAAACAGCCAGCCCTCACGCACACCACCCTGGCAGAACCTAACCACGCTAATCTCGGGAATGGCCTCGACCAGCGCATCGACCAGGAAACTCACCGCCGGCACCTGCGCGGCCCGTCGCTTACTTACGCGAAACACGCCGAGTGCGCCATCGCTCTCTTTCTCCGCCAGACTCTTCGCCGCCAACTGACTCACCTGGACCGTGTCCTTGAACTCCTTGACCGGCACGCTGAAGCCATTGATGACGGGGATCGGGTACGGATGGATCCGGTGCGCCGACATGAGCAGGTACCCCCAGCCGCGGAACCCGCCGCCGGAGAGGTATAGCGTCAGGCCGTGCGAGGTGGCCTTGGCCTGGAGAGACGCAGGGAGGGCGAGCTGCGTGTATGCGTCGCGGAACTGGGACACGAGTTGGTGGCGGAGAGCGGCGCGGTCGTCCTTGGAGGTATGCGAGCCGAGGAGCCGCGTCATGGCTGCGGCGCCGTAGGGGAACGAGATGCTGCCTTGTGCTGCTGTCTGTAGGGGCTCCGGTGGATGCGAGATGAGCCAGGTGAGTTGGGTTGAGCCGCCTGCCAGTGGGGGACAGGAAATGTTAGCAACAATAAATCAATACACGCATGACACTCAAAACACTCAAAACACAGTAATCCTCTCTCTCTCGCTCTTTTCCCCCACTCCAGAAGTAAGCCGTACATAGCAATATCACCCGCTCCCAAAGAAAAGGAGAGGATAGGGGGGAAATTGGGAGTTAGTCGGACCTTTGAATCGGTCTTACGTTCATTCGTACGTGAAAGGAGCAAAAAAGAAGGTAAGAGAGGTAAGAGAGAGAGAGACAACATACCACCCAAATCCATCATCAACCCCTCCACCCCAGCAGCACCAACACTACTCACGACCCCCAACGCTCCAACCCTGCCTTCATCCTCTCTACTCAGCAGCTCGACATTCCACGGCTCGCCCAGCGCCGCCTCAACAGCCTCAATAAACTCCCTCGCATTCACAGCGGCCCGCGTCGCCTCCGTCGCCAGGATGCGCACATTCTCGCGCCTGGCGGGAACTCCGAAATCCGCACATGTGTGTTTGAACCGCTGTAGCGCCGCGATGATGGCGCTGATCACGTCTGCTGGGATGGGCGATTTCGCCGCGTTGGGAGTTGGGTATTGTGCGTCGTAGAGGGAGATTCCCAGGCGCGATTGGTAGACTGTTGGCAGGCTCCGGGTCGCGGGGGCGCTGAGGGATGTTATTGAGAAGCGGATTCCGTTGCTATAAAGCCCCGGGGGGGACGGGGTTGATGTTAGTTTTATTTATAACCTGTTTTCGCCTTGAACTGGTCATATTTTGAGACTTGCACTGGAGGGGTCTTATACCGTGGGGAAGAGGGATATCCATTGTTTGAGTGGATAGCGTCTTTGAACTAGGAAGTCGACCAAGAGTGCAATGGTTTTCGCTGCACAAGGGAAGAAAAGGAGGGGGGAAGAAGGGCTTACCTCCCCATATCCACCAGCGCATAGAGATCCTCGCCATCGCTGTTGGCCATTGTGTTGTTGGCTAGGCTTGGTTTGGACTGGCCTGGTCCTTGCCTGCGTTCACTGTCGTGACAGTCCCACGGGTTTTTCGAGAAAATCTCTAATGCCGCTGCGGCCAACAACTTAAGACGTAGGGCACTAGATTAGTGATTATTCAGTACGAAGTGCCTTTTTGGTCTATCGCGGCGCACTTGACCCGTTATGTTGGCCGTTTTCGCATGTCTATAGCTATTGGTGGAAATATGACTTTTCAATTTTGGAGTTAACTAGATTCTTTTTGCTTGACATGTTTGACAGGTGTTCGGTCAAAGTTTATTCTTACGTCGAGTCTTGACTCTTCACGCAAGTATAAACATGTAGAGCGCATGTGTCTTCCAACATCTGCTAATTAATGCTGCATGCACAACGAGTCAAACCCTTCAAAGTTCATGCAGACTGGGATTTCAGGACTGTCGCCGAGTCAACCACTCTTGGATGTTGAGAAACTTGTAAAGATCCGACATTGACGATGTTTCTTCCCACCATCTTGACAACTAGCGTCTACACACGATTTCTTCTCCCCACCCCGATATGCAAGTCAATGATTTTCTCTTCAGGTGGTGGCTGAGTACCGTTCTTTACATATGTGTAGCTACAAGCTTGTGGACCGGCAAGTCAGGATGATATTTTGGAGGAGACTGCATTAGAGGTGTGGCATTTTTGCCTCGTGCTCAGAAATTTCGGGTTTCATCTGCTACCGTGACTTTGTTACGATGAAGATCTTGGAACAGTGGTTTTCCGACACAAGCAAATAGCTTGAAGTCGGTCTGGTTCAGAGTCTCCTCCTCCAACCCAGGAACTGTAAATGCCACATTGCCACCACCGACATTCGCTCTTTCCATGCGAGCTCTTTCCATGCGAACAACCTCAGCTACGTCACAATCTTCTTGGCTTCCGTGAGATTCGCAATCTCTTGCGATAGCTGCTTGCGCGTCCGCTTGGTGATCTGATCCTCACCAGCAATGGTCTCCAGCTGCTCGGCGCTCAGTCGACTGACAAAGGTAGGCGAGAACAAACTCAGCGGCGTTTGAGGACCATTGACAAGCTGATGGTCAATGGCCTGCATACACACGTTGTCGACCATGCGTTTGCACGCGACTTTGTAATACGAGTAGAGGATGTCGTGGATTTCCTGAACAACATGCTGCGTGTTGCTCATGGGGTGTGTTATGACCACGTCGTCGATTTTCACGACCTTTTCGCCAAAAAAACCCGAGATAGCGAGGGATTCCATCATGGCTTGAGCACGCTTCATGCGACTAGAGAAAGTCTTGATTAGTTCTACCGAGCACCCCTAGGAAGAGAGAGTTACGAACCATTTCTCGAGATTGTCGTTGAAGTAGTGATTCAACGTTATCGGCGTTCCTGATCGCTCGACCGATAGCAGAAAGCAAGCTTGTTCAATCGATCTCTGGTAACGTTCGTGGAGTCCTTCCATCAGCACCGCCAACAGCTCGTCTCTCACGCGTTGATCATGACAGACCGCATCCAAGGCTCGGACGGTGAATCGGTGGATCAGACAAATGATGTCGCTAACGTATCCCAGAGTGATTGGTGTCCATTTGTGCGACTGCGCCTTCATTGTTGTCGCAAGGATAGACGAATCAAAGGTGCCGAGTTCGAAGCCTCGTGATGATTCGTATACCTCCCGCAGCCACAAAGCAATAGACCCGAATGAAGAGACTCGCACAACTCGCCGCGCATACAGCAGATCCTCAAGACCAGATTCATCGGTCTGCTCACGTACCTCATGATCTTGGGAATCATGTGTGTCTTCGGTACGTGAATTCCAGTCCAGAGCTGGTGGTAGTGCATCGGCCGTGTCTGAGTCAGCATGTCCGGCCTTCACAAAAGGATACTGCTCGCCGCACAATCTAATCTTGTCTGCATAGCTGTTGCTGCGCGTCATTATCGCCGTTGCCAGACGAAGTGAAGTATCTGAATCGAAGAACTCGTCCCTGCCATACTTGGCCTCCACCGACAGTGCGACCAGTCGCTGAAACTCAGTTGCCATTTGGGTCAAGTATGTTGACTGACTTTCTTTGCTCCCTCGTTCCATCCCGAGATCCTTGAGGCGAGACCGGGCCGCTGCCAATCTTCGCACGATCTCTTTGCGTACCTAAACGAGCAGTCAATCACCGAGAAGCTAATCGTAAAGGCGTCATACTGACATTTGGAAATTCGTGGCGGACCAGGTCTGAAAGAACTTCTTGAATTCGTCTTCGGAGAGCCTCAATACCTACCTTTTCTTTCTCTAAGCTCATCCAGGGTGCTTTGTTGCGAAAGAAGCTCGCTTCTAGCTCATGTCGATTGATGTTGCAATCATCTAGCTGGTTTTGGCCAGGGTTCCGCAGAAGATGCCATCCTAGCCTCATAGCATGGCTGCGTCCCTCAACAAGATCAATGACTGCTGGTTCAGCGCCGGTGTCGACCAGATCGGGTTTGGTCAGTACGCCCAGCGTCCTTCGTCCTTCCGGGTCAACCTCTTCGGCTATCGCCAAGATCTCCTGTGTAGCGATATCGACATTTGATGGCACAACCGTTAACATGGCAGACCTGGGATTCTCCATGTATCTGCGTACCATGTGCTGTACCAACACCATATCGGATTTGGTGGTGATTCCACCAGTCGTATTTTTGAATATGCCAGGAACGTCAATCACACTGAGATGCTCCTGTTCTGGATCGGCGATTTCTAAGCGTAGAACGTCTGCTGAAAAGATCGGTCCTGATTCAAATTGTCGATCCTTCTTCGATGCCAATCCCATGACGCCGTGCACTTCAGCCATGATCTTGTGGAAGGACGCGACGTCCGCAGGATCAAATTGACTTTTCCATGCCTTTACGGCTTCACGATGCTCGCTTGTTGCACTAGGATCCGGAATGATAGAGACTGTGACTCCCGTCTTGGGTGAACGGCGAAATACGATCTGAGTTGCAAAGCGAGTACAAAGGCCGCTGTCTCGGGGAAGGGGCATATTGATCAAACCCTCGAGCACGCTGCTTTTGCCGGATGACTGATCACCCACGACGACAATTTGCGGGAGATTGACATACTCTCCGACATTGCACGCAAACAGTTTATCAATCTTTTCAAGCATCTTTGGGCTGCCCAGGCCCTGAGAATTATCGGTCGTCATGTTGCTAGAAGATGAGCCCATCAAGCGAAGTTAAAATCGAAGTTTTGGTCTGAGTGGTTGGGGGAGGAAAGTTCATGCCGTGCAGAAAGTGACACCAGTTTTATATAGCAGATATGTTCGATGCCGAGTCGAAGTCCACGTCAGACAGACAGCACGTTCAAGTTGTGTTTGCTATTTCAGAAGAGCTGGGGACCTTCCACGAATGGGACCCTGGACTTGAGGCATATCTGCGTGTCTTCAAGAGAATATTCCACAGTGGATTCCGGAGAACAGCAGCAGATAGAGGCAGACTGCATCGTATCGGCAGGGGTACCGTCAGCATTCAACGATGATGAGATTGGGCCTCACTCTGCAGTAGCCATGGAATGATGCGACAAAGAAGGACGACTGGGGATCTGGGACGCTTGTCATGAATACTGCCGATTCTCTATAACACTATCCTGATCAGATTACTGCGGGCCAATTTGAAATAGGCCGGCTTGGCCTGGCAAGCTTCCCGACTACATGTCTTGCTGGTTATGATGAAATGCGTCGCCAAAGGCCGAATCATCCAGATTCAGGTCATCGTCGGCAGTGTAATCAGCCAGTGCATCTCCTGCGGTATCCATATTCGTATCGAAGTCGGCCACCATGTCGAAATCGTTGGCATCGCCAAATGGGTGTGGTTCGGTTTGATCAGGGTTCTGCATTTCGTCCTGATCTGATTTGTCTGGATCCATGGGCTCGTCTACTTCCTGGTGGATGTCCACTTCCTCTTGTGGTGTTTGATCAATTTCCTCATCTGGCTGGTCGGCAAGCATGTCCCACTCGTTGACATCATCATTTCCAATGCTGCCTTGGTCTATGAGATCCCCCATATCAACATCGCCTGTGTCAACTGCATCATTATTCTCAATCTGATCTTCAGTTTCATCGGGTGTTGGCTCAGATTTGGGCAATTCGGCTGGTTGACTGGGCTCTACCGGCTGCATAGAGTGCTCAGGACTGGCGAGAACATCATTCTCTGTCTGTGTTTGTACTTGAGGGGGCGACTTCATAGGTTGCGGTGATTGAGCTTGTGCCTGTGGCATGGGCTTTGATTGGGCGTCCTGCACTTGAACTTGTGTAGGTTGTGGCTGTTGTGTCTGAGTTGGTTGTGGTTGTGGTTGAGATTGTGGGGTTGGCTGTGGCGGCTGTGGCTGCTGCTGCTGCTGTTGGTGTTGCTGATTCTGGCTCTGTGTTTGAGCATGTGGATATGGCTGATTGCTGGCTAGGCTTTGCTGCATATTGTACTGCGGTTGAGGCACTATTGGCTTGATGTCTTGAAGGCCTCCTCTTGCAACCTGGTGAACTTTGTCGACAGCTTCGATCTTCTTGCCCATGATTTTCTGGACCTGGGCAGCAACACTCTTGTACCCATCGTCAGCAGGATTCATGTTGCGCATCTTCCTTTCTGCAGCTCCAAGATTTGTCGTCCTTCGAAGCTTTTCCATCCGCCGAATGTGTTCCTGCTTCATCTTTTCTAGCTCGGATTGCATCTCCGCCAATTTGGCATTGGCATGCTTCGTAAACTCATCTGCTCTGTCTGAGCTTAACTTGCTTGCTGTCCCCTCCGCCGTCTCCTGACCAATTGCAATGGGTGCGGTGAAGAAACCGTCTGTAAAGGTCTCAAGTGTGCCTTTCCTGCCCAAGCCCAACTCAGATGGAATGATCTGTTTGATGGGATACGGGGATTCTAGAATCTCCTCCATCCATTCGTGGTGTTGCTCGTAACGCATGCGACTGACCTCTCGAGGAGTGATCAGATCAAGCACATCACCCCGGGAAACGTCTTCCTCCTCATCAATCAACACTTGCTGCTCTAAACTCCCGGCTCTTCGATGGCCACCCACCACTTGTCCTGGGCCACCGGCTCGGCTGAGACCTGGGGGCAGACTAATGACCGGCCATTGCGACTGGTCTCTCAACATAAACTCTTTCCTTGACAATTGACCACTTCTTTGGATGATCTGGCGGGCTTGCATAGTTTGTGGGATATGAGGTAGGATTTGTAGTGAGGCGGCCGGGTGTTGATCTCGGGTTGCAGCTTTGGAGTAGTGCACCAGCCACAAATTGGGGTCTGGAGCAGGGCTAACCATCTGGTTACTCGGTAGTAGTCGATACCGTCTCCTGGCATGAGTAGCCACGGTTTCGACCTGAGGCTTATATCCTGCTCGATGTAGAAACATTTGAAGAGTCTGCGTTTCGTCAGCTGTGCATTCTTATCGTCATCCGGGCTTGTCATTCTTACGTAGCCCCTGACTTCACTATTGAAAGGTTGCTCAGCATCTCCCCATACGTAGCCATCACTTGCAAAGTTCATGTTCATGTACTCCGTTGGCTGCCACGTCAGGAACAGAGTTCCATCCGGGGGAGCATCGAGAAACTGCCATTGCACCGGGACCATATCACGCATTACCTTGGGCGCTTCGGTCAAGTACTGTACAATGGTATCAAGCGACAGATTTGACAGCATGGGATATCGCTGCTTGGAGATGAGGTGAAGATGTGGTAACTGAGCCGTTCACTGTTAGACTTGTCCTCCATTCCTAGCTCGTCTGGCACTCACCAATTCACGCGGGATCCCCGCCGCAGGGTCTTTCAATTGTCGTGGATCCATTTTGATCAGTATTTGCAATCCCTACTATTGAGAAGAGAGTGTATGGGGGTCAGAATATCAATGTTTTAAATAAAGCTGGCAGGCGCATTTACATGTCTGTCGCGACTTCTTCAACTTTCGCGACGCTAGAAACGCGATTTGAGCAAACAGTGCAAACTAGTTCATCCCATCCCTTCCAAGCCTTGGCATTACCGGCTGGTAAGGAGCTGTATAGGTTTTATACTGCATTCTTTCGAGATCTAGTCGGACCGTGCCGGAACTCCGAACTTCGCCATAACCCAATCGTTAGTCTATTCCACCGAAGCTGTTGACATGTTGTGCGACCGTCATTGAATGCCGCCTCAACCAGATCGTTTGTGTACAGAGAGACCTACGAGCTCAAATCTGCTCTTTCTTCCAAACTGTCCACAGCTCCTCACTATCACTCTCCGCTTATTCGCCATCTAGGTTGATTGACCGACTTGAGGAACGTCGGTCAACACGGTTGCTGGCCTACGTCGGGACCATCCATCAGCTGTCTCGGCATCTCACACCGCCGCCCTTCGCCTAATTCTGATCGTGCTCTTCATGGGTGGCAGAATGACTGGTCCAACCCATGTTGCAGGCGGTCGCTTTTCAATCATCTCGAAGTCGTAATGTCGCACTATGTATGCGATCAACAACTTTAACTCATTCGCGGCGAAGAAGCGGCCGGGGCAAGCATGCCTGCCGCTACCGAAGGACTGAAATGTGCTAGAAGTGGCCGAGAAAGCTAGGTTTGCGCCTTTGAGCTTGGCCCCTGGCGCTGACGGGGTAAGATCCTTCTCAGTGGAAATGCCGCTCTCTGCCGCACGCATTTCGGCAAAGCGAAAAGGTTGGTATTCTGACGGCGAGGAGTAATTACTGGCACTGTGATGGATGTGCCATGCCGGAAAAGCGATCGAGGCGCCACGGGGGCAGTATGTTTTACTCTGTGGCGTTGTGACGCCGCCCGGTTGGTCTACGCGTCGGGAAATCGTGAGGCTAGAAAGCGGGTGAATGCGGGTCGACTCTTTCAGCGCGCTATCGATTTTGTACATCTGATTCAGGCCTGTCTTGGTCCACATTGAACCACTCGCAGCCAGAACCATGTCGACTTCCTCACGTATCGTTTCGATGACGCTCGAAGATGAAGAAACGAGATCGAAGATGCAATTTGTCGTTGTCATGCTGGACGTATGGATTGCAGCAAAATTCACCACCAGCAGGCGTTGCGCGATGACTGACGGATCCGCTTCTTTCGCACCGTACCCGAGCTTACTAGCATTCTCAAGCAGCCACTGCAGAAAATCGTTGTGGGGGCTCATGCCGACTTTCTGTTCCGGGTCAGCTCGGAGCTCGGCCTGACGAGCCTCGATCACAGGTTTTAGGGCATTTGCGAAGCGTTTCCGCGCTATCTTGTTGGTGATGGTCGCCACACGTGCAACATAAGGTCGGAGGAATTTGGGACACGTCCGAAGAGGAAGAGCGGCCAAAGCTGCAGTCTCGGCTGCTTTCACGGCGTTCCCGGTGATTTCGCGGTTTCTGCAGTTTTCGGGTCCAAGAAAGACTCTATTGCTCGTCTGAGCAATGATCGACATGAACGTCTCCAGAGGCGTGATCTCGGTCCAATTCTCCGTGTCGGTGCCCCATTGCTCATCAATGGCGTTTGCAAGCTCGTCAATGATGTCCTGAGTCAGATCACCCAGCCGCCGGGTGAGGTCGCGAGTGATCGTTTTGAGATGGGGAGTATGGTATTTGAATACGTACTCGTCGGCAAGAGTGTATGTGCCCATGATGGATTCGTCCACATGCTCGTACATGTTCAGGGTTTCATCCGATTGGCGGAGTGCCCAGTCGATTTCTCTTGGTGGCAAGATGATGAAGTCGTTTGTGAAGGCAGGAAGAAAGCATGCTTCGCCTTTGGACCAGTACTAAATTTGCCGTTACCTTACGAAAGCTGGTATGAACAGCTTGCAGGGTTCGTACCTTTTCCGATGCTTCCTTCCATACATCCTGCATATGGATGAGGTTGGAGATTCTTGCTTTCAGCAGTCCCACCCAAGTACGATTGGTCGTACCGGCCCATGGTAGGTGCTTGAATTTGGCAGCAGTCTTGTGTGTGTGATATACAAAGGCAACCACAGATACCAACAACACACCAAGCAAGATGCGAGAAAATGAGAATAACATGGTGCCTGTTGGTTCCTGGTTCAGGTCAGTATCCAATGATGTTCGTTACACAACAGATGCAGACTCCGGGATCAAGAGGTGTGGGTGATTCGAAATGAAAGAGGCAAGCACTTTAAGTCCATATCTCTGCTTCGAGTAGGACCTCGCTTCGAGATAATGGAACCATGCCATACTCCAAACCACCAATGTAGCCGAAACTGCACAATTGATTTGGCGAGCAGAATGCACGAGCACAGGTCAATGCATGTGTTGGCAGACTTTCTTGGTCTATACTATGCGACCGGCTCGTCATTCATTCCTCTTTGGGCTTTGGCTTTCTCGGGGGGAAGATTATTACTCCAATCAGGAAAACGGGTGCGAATGGTCTAGCCGGTATCTCTGGCTGTCTCGGCGCTTCCCAGCGCTTCCCAAGTCGGTAAAAGGTTTGATCTAACGCGGATCGACAGGAAATGTGCGGGCCGTCGCCTTGAGTACAAACTTACCCGTGACCGCAAATGGCCATTCAGACCCATTCTGCGATTAGAACTTGAATCCAGCATGATCACGAGGGCATAACAAAAGTCCCAGGCTGCAGATCGAATTTCCCCACCGAAACCCTGCAGATCGAGGATATACGGACCTGGGACAAAGTGGCTTATTGAGTCATTCTTCTGCACTTGGTCTCGTCTCTAGTGCAGCCTTGCAAACGGCCGAAACCTTGCTAGCAAGACGATCACCCAGACCTAGTTTAGGGCCACTCAGAGTGACAGAATTATGCACGTTCAGGCATCTAGGATGATGATGGCACTTCCCAGAGGATTGAGTGCAAGGTCCTGTTCCTGGCTAAACCTCAACTGTCTCTACAAGGATGAGATCATTGGTTCTGGCACAGCCGATAGCTAGACGCTTCATAAGAAATGGACACATGCCTATCTAGAGAACAGAGAGTTCAACCCTTAGTTGCAGGCAGGTCGGTTACGCCACGCAGCAACCGCTGGTCTGTGCAATCGACAGGGTCAGGCTGGAACTCGTCAGACAAAGAATCGTGCTTCTTCTACCAATTGCTGTGTTGATCAGTAGTTTTGCGATTCCTCGACTTCCCTCCGTTCCGAAACCTGTTTGACTTACCAGTAGTATGCATTGCGCGACACAGACGTGACGATCACCTAGAAGCAGATATCTGGTAGCTAATCCTTTGATACGTACAAAGGACCGAGGAAGTTGCTAGTGGGGACGTCGGAGTTACTGTCAGCAAGGATCATATCGATAAGAAAATCGCGTGCATGAGGGGTTGGGTCAGTCTTTCTCTTCTCGCTGCTTCTGGAAAGACTTGTCGTTCAATGATTTTAATCATCGCCAGTAACTTGCATCCACGACTTTGTCTGAACCCTGGGATTGACGATGCTGTCTTCAATCCTACCAGATGGATTCCTCATCCTTTGAAGAGTCTGCGTATGAACACTTTGTGACTGGACTTTTTTGAGGCTTTCCAGTTCCAGTTCCATTTTCCATCTTTTTCGCATTCGCAGTCGCATTTCGCGCTGGTAAGGCGGGCGAAGGGGGGGGTGCAAAGGCATGTTGAGCTCAAACATACTCGCATGGAGATGAGAGGAGGCTCTTTAGATCGCAGGTATTACAAAAAGTTGGTTGCCGTGAAGGGCAGATCGGGCGCGCCTCCACACGCAGTAGTATATGTAACATCTTGACAACAAGATCCAATTCTTATGTCAAGACTCACGAAGCTAAAGTCCGTGTTGCTTACCAGTAACCACGGGAGATCCAAGATCCATTATCAAGACCCATGTGCTGCAAGCAGAACTGAACAAGTTTTGTTAAATTGGAGAACAGCGCCCAACAACTTAACCTCCCCGGGAGATCATGCACGATGTTCGACTCTGCCAGGAATTCCTGCTGCATCAGTTTCTAGGCGCCGACTTTTCCTTTTTCCGTGGGGGGTTGAATTGATACGAAAGGATCAAAAGTGTGGACGGTCTATCCTATCTTGGCATCCCGTAAACTGTACCAGGTCAAGAAAGTCGAGTAAAGATAGGCAGACTTAAGCACATGTGAGGAACTCTTTTTTTCAGACTCGTGGAATCTCATGATCCCCAGCTGGCAGCTGCCCAATTGAACTACTGTTCAGTTTCGTTCATCAACCGAACGGTGCCGAAAAGGTACTCCTCTCCCCCTCTCCTCTACCTATAGGATTCAATGTCGAAGCGCACCGCTCAGAGGCCTAAGGCTGGCGTTGCTGTGACTGTGCACGAGAAACATTTGAAATGATTCAAGTTCCCAGTCGGCCCAGCCCAGCCAGTCGCTACTTTTTACGCAAACAAAAAAAAACTCTCCGTTTCGTTCTGCCCAAAATCGGTGCGCATTCCGTCTGCGCATAATGCATACGCATTCGCGTACTACGTACATGAAACTCTAAAAACCTCGCTGAGGGGCCAGAAAATACACACACACACACACACACACGCTCTCTCTCAAATACACACACCACGACAAACACACATTCACGTGCGTGCGTGCGTGGGCACTGGCAGTGGCATACCAACTACCCGAAACCTTAAGTTAATTAATTAGTCCGAGTCGTGCGGGCGGAAATCTATGCCAGCATCCCAATGTCCAGTTTCTGTTTCCCCAGCCCGCATTATTCAAGGCCATTTTTCCAACGACAAAATCAATACAGATTGATGTTTTTGAAGAATCAGGTAACTTTGATTGGTACCAATGTAGGGTAGGTAGGTGATCGAGTAGCGTCGGTGGAAATATATCCAAGGACCGCATCATAATACCTTTTTCGGGCGCATTGCATTTTTTTTCTTCAACAACAACAACAACGACGGTGGGAGGGGGACGATTATGTAGGCTTCAATCTTCTCAAGAGATAGACCCACCAATCATAGATACTGTGTGTAAATCTGTAATCTGTAATCTATAAATCCTAGAGATTAGGCAAAAACCTCTAAATCTTCAGATTGCAAGATCCAAAGTTTTTAGCTTTCGCAGTGTTCGGCTTCGTGGTGGTGGGGGGGGAAGCTAGTTCTCCTTTTGAATAGCTTTTCTTCATTTTCGTCCCGTCCCGGAAAATCATCGAAGTGCCAGTACTGGAGTGAGTGGGTTGATCGATGGAGTCTCGGAATGATTGACATATTACATACATACATACCCACCACTGTTGAGTTGTAAATGTACCCCACCCAGATGCATGGTGTGAAGTTGTTGCACCTTCCACAATGGGTGTGTGTGTGATTATCATCATGATGAAAACCCATCCAGCTGTTACCTGATACCTGATTAGTACCTCACTGGATCACTTGCAATCGCGCCGGGCCGAGGTAAACATTGTATAAAGTGGGATTTTTTTTTTCAACTGCCGATTCCCTATCACTGACCATATATGACACACAATAGGCAGGCTCGTTTAGCAGCACGCGCCCGCAAAAAAGTGGTCTTTTTTTAACACGAAGAGTTTTTTGAGATACATCCCTGCTGCTGCTGCTGCCTAACTGCTGGAGAGAGAAAAAAAGGATAAGGTAACCTCGCTAAACGGGCGGGCGTGCCTTGCATTTCTCAGCACTTCCGAGTTGTCTAAAGATAATATGTCCTTCAACCCCAACTTCAAACCCTGTAAAAAGGTATGCCCCAGCTTCTCGTTGTACGTCAAGATAGACTCACGTGGGCCCAAAGGCGGAAAAACAAATCCCCAGACGACTCGGATAAGTCGAGTTTTATGCAGCAGCGCCTGCTGGCACGCCTTTGAAAACCACGTCTCTCCACTTTCCGGCATCTTTGATCTTCTTGTTCAGCATCTTCTCGTGCTTTTCCGCTTCCTTTCGGGCCCCCTCGCTCTCCTTTTGCTTTTCTTTCACTCGCTTCTCGAGCTGTTCCAGTGTCATCGCCCTGAGGTTGATGCTGCTGCCCTCATCTACTCCCTGCGTGTGTGCATGTCTCATGGGAGGCAAGGTGTTCGAGGTTCGCGCAGCTTGATTGACTGGTGGAGCTGGCAGGGGAGGCGGGGGAGGCAAATCGATATCTGTGTGCCTGTAGACGGGTCCGAGCGAGCTGTACATGCTGTGGTGTGGGTGCGGCGAGAGGCGATTTGGATAAGACGGACTCAAGATCCGTTCCCATGAGCCTGGTGCACTCGTGTTCGCCATACCTGGAAGAAATGGAAAGCCCATGTCCGCGCGTGTCTGCTCGAATGGAGCGTCATCGTTGTAGTCGTCTTCATCGATCTCGCCTTCAGCCCCCAGCACCATTTCCTCGCCTTCGAGTTCTCCGTCATCATCTTCGTCGTCGTCATGCTCACTGAATTGGTCCACGCCATCGAGGTCGTGAGCGTCGATGGGCATCTCTCCGAGTCCATAGTCGTCCTCCAGGCCATTCCCGCCTCCATGTGGGCCAGCGTACCGTGTTCTTCTCTTCGTCCCGACTCGATCGTTGTCCCCAATGACCCAGCATACACCGTGGCGTTCGCCGAATCGGCTCAGCTCGTCAAAGCCTCCTTCAAGGTTGATGAAGTCATCGTCCTCGAGCCGGCCGAGGCCGTCCATGCGACCGAGGTCTCCATATTCTTCAACGTACAGCGACCTGCGTTCTTCCAGGTCAAGTACTTTCTCGCCTTCTTCGCGACTCAAATGTCGAAGCACCGACCCATTTGGAGTGATTAGGCACCTTCTGAGCAGATCGTCTTTGCGTTCACCGCTGTCCGCAACCGAGACTGCGTGCCCGTTGAACAATGCGCGTTTTTCCTTGTTCGGGAGATACACCATCCCGAAGACATCTGAGGAACTGTAGCTGTTGCCATCCAGGTACGCTTGGCCCTTGCGATGATCCGGTGGCAATCGATAGGGTGCGCTGGTGAAAGGGGATGGAACAAACATAGGATGATCCTTTGCAAGGTCGCCGGCGGCAATCATCTCAGATAGTAGTTTCTGCAACGAAGCAACATTGCCTGCCAAAAGCTCGTGGATCGCCTTGCGTCTTGCTTCGTCCGGCACAGCAGTATCGCCTTCTTGGTATTTCGCCTCCATCTTGCTGGCGTCTGTGTAGAAATCTCGAAGCGTATACGACCTCATCGGATCGGGAGACATCGACGGCTCAGGTGGGGAAGGACTAGGCGATCTTGGAGCAGGCCGTGCTTCAGGCTCTTGCTTGGTCGCTTGCATGTCACTTGCTTTCATTTTCCCGGATTGTTCAAGTTCTGTAGATTTTCCCTTGCTCTTGGTGGCCGACTCTGGGGTGGATGGGTCGTCTACTGGCTTGGACAGCTGTTCAGCTCCGTTTGTGGTTTTCTGCTTCTTCTGCTTCGTTTGCCTGGCAACAATTGGTCCCACCTCGCCCTTGGTGGACGGAGGCGGACCACCCACTGCAGCACTCACGCTTCCCGCATCTGACATTTCAGCAGCTTGCTTGGCCTTTTCTCGTCGCTCCTTCTTTAACTGAGTTTTCGTCTTTTGCCTGCTTGGGCCAGGTCCAATGACATTTCCACTTGGAGGTGGCGAACCAGCCCTCGACACATCGCGAGACATCAAACGATCGGATGCTGCCGGAGTCGATGGGCGGCTGACATTTGTCGACACCGAAACAGATGGCTGACGGGAGCTCTGACGAACCTGTGCCGAAGTTGAAAAGGCCGCTGATCGCTCAGTGGTGGTGGAAGCGGGTGCTTGAGATTGAGATTCGCTGCGAGCAATCATCTCCGCTGTAATGTACAACGTACGTAGCGGTGGCCGCTTGGCCCCAGCCTGCTTTCTAGGCGGCGAGACGTCTACTTTACTTGTCGTGCTAGGCGCCGCCGGACTGTCAAGGATCGATGCAGCCTCACCTCCTGGTGTTTCGGCTGTTCCTGTTGCCGTTCCCTCCTTTGATGCACTTTGGTGCGGAGCGTCGGTACTGGAGTCATTGTTCTTTGGCTTTGGCAACCGAGGAAAGGCATCGTGGCTCTCCACTGCAATCGCAGAACCTTGGGCTATTTCTTTCGAGAAAGAAGAGGCCGCTGTAGGGGACTCATGCTTTCTAGAGAGACTGTTCGAAGCAGCTGTATCGGTCTTTTCCCGTTCCCTTCTGCTACTGTGTTCATCTGACTCGGGCTTTTTGGGGCTGACGTTGCTCCCAGAAAGGGTCTGCTGCGACGGATCTTTTGAGACGACAGGATCCCTTAATGTTTCAGTCGTCCTGGGTCCCTCGTTCTTTGACTCTACGATGAGACTTGATTTTCTAGAAGGTGGTAGATTTGGTATAACTGGAAGTACCGGCATCACCACGGGAGTCGAAGCCTCCTTTTTGGGTGAATCGTTCCTAAGGACTTCGTCTGTTCGAGTTGGATGCGCATGCAAACTCTCTAGTCTGGATAAGATGGGTTGCTTGGATGCTGATTCACTCGACTGAGATACTCTTTCGAACCCCGGCGGAACTTTTGGCGTGGCCGTTCGCGTTCCATGGCCACTCTGAATGGAGGAGACCCGCGAGTGTATGACAGATTTTGGCTCAACCGACTTACGCATAGGAGGATGGTCTGGTTCACCTATCGAGCCAAGATTAGTATAGCTCACATGGTAGAAAGAGGTGGTTTGAACATGGCGGAACGCTGAAGCAAACTAAAATACATATTTGTCATGCTTGACAGGCTCAATGTCTTTGCACAGATCACGGTCGGAAAGAAATCTAGTATTGCAGGGAACAGAAACCTATGCTAGAAGTAAGGACCTGTCTCAATTCACCTGACCGAAGTCAGAAAAGTTGCGTACCTAACATACATAAGATTTCTCCCGAACGTGATCTGTAGAATGACTTGAGCACCATCCCCTTCCGAAAACCCGATGCTGCAGAATATTTGGGCAATGGTCCATCATGTGGTGGTGGTGGTGGGGTTGACCTCGCTTCGTCGTCATGATGTTGTCCTATGTATGTACCCTTTCGAGTTTTCGCCGCGGCTACTCGCTTCAAGTTGTTGTGCGCAAGGAATTGACCACCAACGCCCAGCGAAAAGAAGACAAAAATCGACGGGATGGTGCGGCTCAATAATCACCAACGGTTGAAGGACCCCCCATAAGCCGCCATGTTCGGTTGGTTGTACCCACCTTGGTTTCCTCCGAAAAGCCCCTGGCCAGCTGTGCCTTGATGGATCCGGGCGGAGAGGATGCTGGGATCAGCAGCAAGATGCTCGACACCACCACTTCCTGAAGAGGAAGTGTTAGCGTGTCTCTGCTTTTTGCCCTTCTTCCTTTGCTTGACAAGACTGGGATCTTGATATGCACCGGGGTACTGGCTATACATTCCATTGAGGACACCCGTGGCAGAGGCTTGTGTGGGAGGAGAACGCAAGGGGTTACTGCTGTTTTGCAAGGAAAGGAGTAACTCACGTTTTACATCATGACCAGGGTTAGTTCCGCTTCTTGCTCGGAGGGCATCCGGCTCTTTCGACGCCCCAAAGCCGCTTGAGGTGAAGCCCTGACCGTGCGCAAACATCCCTCCACCACTAACCGGAGGAGTGCCAGCCGTTGGCAGGCCTGGTGGCGGGCCCTGCACGCCGCTGGAGAAGAACGAGGGCTGTTGTTGCGCTGGTTGTTGATGCTGCTGCTGCTGCTGCTGCTGCTGCTGCTGTTGAGACGGAAACCGGGCGTTATTGGACTTTGTTTCGTTGTTGAAATAGCGCGATCCATGACGAGCGTGGCTACTGATTTGATCGTACTGAGCTTGGCTGAATTGGGGCCCTCGACGATCGAAATCGGACAGTTCAAAGGCGGTGTTCTGTGCTGGTGGGGCCAGGCGGGAATTGTGCGCTGACCCAGCGTTCAACATGGCTAGCTGCTGTCGTTGTTGAGGGCTCAGGCTTCGGTTCAAGCTCAGGTTGGACAGCTGGTCGACGGGCAAGGAGGACAGCGGAGTCGGCTGCGACGGGCGGCCGATGGTGCCGCGGGCAGAGGCGCTGCGTGGGTTGTCCTCGGGCTCGCCACCGAGGGCAAAGCTCCCTGCGGCCATGTTCTCCTCATCCATGGCGTCCTCAGCGGCAGATGTAGCTTGCTCTTCGAGACGCTTTTTGTTTTCGGCTTCCAACTTTGCCCTGGATTCTGCTCTCTTGTCTTCCATGATGCGCCTCTTGACTCCACCATAGGGATCGATGAGTGGGGGCAAGGCCGCCATAACTGCTTTGGTCTCTTCAGACAAGGAGGAATCGTCAAAATGGAATGCATAGGTGCCGTTACATACAGTCGCTTTCAGAGCCTGGACAATGGCATCCAAGGGGTCGAGCGGTACTGGTTGAGGATCTGGAGCAGAGACCGGCGATGCGGCTTGGGAAGGCTTTGTGCTTGAGATTGAGGGCGTCGTCTGGTCGACGTGTGGTGCAGGCTCGGGTGGTTTGGCTAGTTCAGGCCTCTTGTGAGCAAGTGGAACGTGTGCCAGCTGAGGACTCGAGGTTGAGGTTGAGGCCGCTTGGCTGGCACGTCGTGCTCGGGCAACTGGCGCATTGGCCCAGCCGGCCGTGGGTGGAAGTGCTGAGCCATCGGTGCTGCCCTGCTGACTCGTGGCCCCTTCCCTGCTCTCTTCTCGAGCCATGTTTTGTGACGTCGATGGAGGTTGAGGGGTCGTCTGTGATCGAGCTGGAGCTGGAGGAGGAGGAGGCTTCGTTTTCGCTTCAATGGGTTCGTTCTGTAAGGAAGTGGTTTGTCCGTCTTCTCCCGTCTCGTGGAGGAAAGAGCAATTCTTATTTTGGCAGACATCCCCTCGCAGGTATGTCGAACAATACTTGGTGGTGCCGTATTGTGCTCTACCGTCATGTTAGCCCTTTTCCTTGGTGCCCCCAGTCTAGATGCTCACCTTAGAATGCGATCCCCGTTGGGAGAACCGTCGACACAGTTGATGCAGGTGGCTGCATCCTCCTTGTTCTTGAAGGTGACATAGATGCCGACGCCTTGGTTGACGGCGCCCGGCTTGGGTTTGCTGACGACGACCTTGTCGATGGGCCCATACTGGCCGAAGTAGTCCTTGCCTCGCAACGTCTCCATCAAACTGGCCTCGTTCTTGTTGGTGGGATCCAGACCAATGACATAGACGAGATTCTGCTGCTTGACGCGGACGCCAGCCAGATTGCGCCGGTTGGAGGATTCGACTTCTCGCTTTTCCGTCTCTTTGCGTTTGGCCGCGGCGAGTTTCTTGTTCTTGTTCAGCTGGTCTAGTTTGAGCTCTTCGGCGGTAGGGATTTTGTACTGGATGGTCGAGTCATCGTACGGGCGTCGACAGTTGGGACACGTCGACTTTTCGTACGTGGTTTTCAGGCTATTGAAGCAGAACTGGCATATTTGATAGCCACATGGACACGGCTTGAAGTTTTTGTCGGACAGGTCGAACTCTTCGATACATAGAGGACAGGACTCCTCGTCGTCATCGATCACCGTGTCCTGATATCGACTCATCGCGACGGTTTACGAGGACCTGCACCGGCTCCGTCTCCGCAAGTGATGGTTTCGAGGCGATCTCCATACACAGTCAGGTCCAGGCCAAAGCACTCGGTCGATCAGTCAGTCAGTCAATCAGTCATGCAGTGGGTTGTTCAGTTGATCGCTGGTTCGCTTGATGATGGATAGCAGTGTGATTGATGCAGCTGTGTCAATATCGACAATAGCGTTGAAGAATGCTTGACTAATCCACTATGCAACGTGGCGCGTCGACAAGGTAACTTTGAAGGGTGGCGAGAAAAGGTATTAAAGTAATGGTGATGGAAGAACCTGGTGAAGTGAAGCCCAAGGGCCGAGAGATCAACTTTGCCGCGACAGAAGGCACGCACTAATAAAGGCCAAGGCAAGCCGGGCGAGGTCAGCGTGGCAAGGCCAAGAGTGAAGGGCTTCAAGTTATTAGGCTCTTAGGCGTGAAGTTTAGTGCCTCGCCTGCTGGTGATGGGGACCTGCCTCGCTAGGTATATTATTATTATTATTGCTGCAACCTCAGGCAGTCAGGCTCGAGGCACACGTGTTCAACCTCAGGCTGCCCATGCCTTGCCTTGTCGGCTCCCAAGGCTTGCAGACCCCAGATCACGTGGCCTGGGCCCTGAGGAAATGAGAACTGCAGTCGGTCGGCAGCTGCAGTGCCATGGCTCGGTCGCTTCTTCCAGGGCCCACGGCTCTTCTACACCACCACACTCACCACTTTACCATGTCTACCACAAACACCTTATTGCGGATAGGCAGAAGGGCTGCTTCGGCAGCTTCTCGAAGCTCTACCATCGCCAAACGAGGCATTGCTGTCAACTCGGCAGAGAAGGGGACAGCCAACGCCATCCAAACACAAGAATCGGGAGACCAGACGTTACGACAACCTGGCGATGATCTGCTGGGAGAGCTGAGAAAAGCTCCTCGACCCCGTATGTGACTCATGATAGCTGAGTTTCTTGCTGCAGCTGGTGGCTGACCCTCAACGCAGCAATGGGCAAGTTGTCTGCCCCCGTCGTCAACGAAGCCGACAAGTATGCCGACAAAAATCTTCCTCTTCATCAGTACGGCCAGTACATCATGTCCTGCCTACCCAAATACGTCCAGCAGTTCAGCGTGTGGAAAGATGAGCTCATGATCCACATCTCCCCACAAGGTGTAATTCCAGTCTTTACCTTTTTAAAATACCACACCGCCGCTGAATATACAATGGTCGCGGATGTAACAGCCGTCGACTATCCCACCAAGCCAAACAGATTCGAAGTTGTATACAATCTACTCAGTGTGCGACACAATTCACGCATTCGGGTGAAGACGTACGCAGACGAGGCCACCCCGGTGCCGTCCATCACCCCACTCTACGATGGCGCCAACTGGTACGAAAGAGAAGTCTATGACCTGTTCGGGGTCTTCTTTACGGGACACCCCGATCTGAGGCGCATCATGACCGACTATGGCTTTGACGGCCATCCGTTGAGGAAAGATTTCCCCTTGACTGGCTACACCGAGCTGAGATACGATGAGGAGAAGAAGCGCATAGTCGTGGAGCCATTGGAATTGACACAGGCCTTTCGAAATTTTGAAGGTGGCACGAGTGCTTGGGAGCAAGTGGGAACGGGTGTCGATCACACGCCTTCGCAATTCAAGCTGCCGACCCCCAAGCCAGAAGAGAAAAAGGAGGAGAAGAAATAGCGACCTTTTGCTGAGACCGAACAGTCAGCGCTGCTAGGAAGAACGAGAGCTTGCGGTGTATATAAGCATAGTTTGTGTCTATCATCCTGCTGGTTGATAAATACCGGGAACAGCCTGTCCTTTGTCATGAGACCGACTTTCAACATAAGCCTGACGCATGAATCATTCTTCAGAGCATCGAACACTCATGGTAGCGTGCGGTTGCAAAGTTTGAGCCTCGCTACTATCCTGCTGCTGGCGTAGTCATCCTTGGCAAAATCGAACTCTGACTAAGACTCACCCAAGACTATACCATTTTTGGTAAACGCCAAGGACTGCTGCTCAAAACCTTCAGTGCTTAGCTAAGTACTTGTTTTGAGTCTCCGCCCTCCGGGAGTCATCCTGCTGAATGCCGAGTCTCGACCGGAGTTGGGACAACGATTAGCTTGCTTCACTGCAAAACCCAATATGAACGTGCCTATGTCTTCCTTCAACGCCCGCCGCGACTTCTTCTCGAGACCTACCACTTGATAGGTGTTCACGCTTGAAAGCCACTTTGACCCACCATGTCAGTCAACTGTGCAGACCTGCAGGAGAGCACCAAGGGCGTACGATATCTCATCCGACGGCCCAAAGCCCTACAGTGGTTTGATCGCGGCCGTTTGGTGAAAGACTCGGAGGAAGAGCGACAGGCCGGCCGATTCGAGCTGTTTCTCGATCTCTTGTGTGAGTGCCCGACCACCTGGAACTACCTCCTGTTGCGTTGTGGTGGTGGAACCTAATCCCAGCATAGACGTTGCGTTAGTGGCCAATTTCAGCGATGATCTCTCCGAGCACCCTGATGGCAAGCACCTTGCCAAGTACGTCCTCATCTTCGCGCCGGCATGGCATATCTGGGCCGACCTACGCGAAATCATGAACTCGTACTACACCGACGACATTGTGCAACGCCTGATCATCTTGTGGGTCATGGCCCTGCTCGTGCTGTACGCCAACAATGCCAATCTGGTGGACGAGAGCCTCTCCGCCCTGAGAACTACCGCGGGAGCCTACATGTGTGCCAGGTTTACCACTGGCTCGGTTTTTCTCATCTCGTCCTTCGCCAGCTACCAGCACCGCACCCAAGCGAGAATCCTCGCCGGCTTCATGTTTGTTGGGCTGCTCCTCGTGATCCCCTTGTTCCTTGATTCTGTCAGCATCGAGGCCAAAATTGCCGTCGTCGCCGTCATGATCTTTTATCAAGAGTTTACCTGGGCAATCACTTTGAGCCCGTGGATCAAGAAGAAGCTCAAACTGACGTACAGCACGGCGGTAGACATTGCGCACGAGGTCGATCGCATGGCCGCCTTCTTCATCATCATTCTGGGAGAATTTGTCTACAGCATCATTGTTGGCGATCCAGCAGGTATCGGGCTCACCTCTGGATTTGCCAAGGCCGTTGCCACCTTGGTGATTGCCTTCTGCCTCAACTGGATCTACGTCACGGGAGATGGAAGCTTACAAGCTGTTCATCCCATTAGACGTTCGGCCTGGACCGCCTTCGCCTTTTTCCTCCTGCACTTGCCCCTCTCCATGTCCTTTTTGATCGGCGGTCATATCTCTGCCATTAGCATTCATCTTGATGAGTTCGAAGACGGCCAACGATGGCTACTTGGTGGCGGGCTCGGAGTTGGCATGCTTTGCCTGTGGATCTTCGCCATGCTCTTTCGAAGTGAAGATGATGGGCAACTGCTGATGCCACGCTGGTTGCGCAACGGAATCCGCCTCGTCGTGGCAATCGTGTTGATGGTCCTTCCAGAGACTCACTCATCCTTGAATACAACGCAGTTTGAGATGACCGTCATGGCACTGTTTGTCATCGTGACACTATGGGAGACCGTTGGTGGTCTCTTAAAAGGTGCTTCTGTTTTTGAAACTTGGGAAGGTCGCCATCCGCCACAGGAGCAGCACGATACTGAGGGCTAGCAATAAGATGGAACTTCAATCAGCACACCAACTTCTGGCTCATGGGGTGGTCTGTTCATCATAAACTTGATCAGCCTACTGGAAATGTGCTGCAGACCTCATCGTGGATAGATATCATAATGCAGCTCGAGCGCAACGACTCTCTTCCTCGATGGCTTGCGTGGTCACTATTGTGCTAATCGCGAAATCGATGCTCTTGGAAGAAAGCTGTTAAGGGAACAGCCAAGTCAACAGCAAAGCTGTGCGGAATTCTCGGGCACACCTTCTACAATGGTGGATGAGTTTATCCGGGTTACACGGTGCAAGTTGATTTTGAGACATCGATGTCGGATTTGGTTCTAACAACACAGAACCAAAGCTTCACTTCCCATGTGCGAAAAGTGCCCTGGTTTTGAGGTGCTGGGAGACTCAAGTATACCGGCATTTTGATACGTCTTTTAATTTGCTGGTGCTTCAAGTTCTCGAGCCTTGATTTGGAATGAGGAAGATACATATCAACGCTCAATATGCTTGTGGCTTGGTTCCGGTGCAGGTCCTGACGCCTCGATACGATTCCAACTACAAACCTGCGTCTAGAGTGTGTTCCGTCTGCTACGTCTTGTAGGTAGATGGAGCAAGCGCAAATCTACATAGTCAAATTCAAGATTGGGGAACCCTAGTCGACTATGGCCATGACTTGTCGCGGGAATAATTGAACAATTCGACACAATATCAAAGCCTGGTGAATAGGCAAGTTTTAGACCTAACTTCTGCTTGCATGGAATGGATGGTGTGTGTTGGGGGGGCGCTTGAGCTGCCGTACTTTTTGTCTACCATATCCAACGCGTTCTGTGTCCTGCTAGACTGTTGCGTGAGCAGCTATATTCAATGTACCTCGTGTGTTCTGTTAGAGCTCGGTCCACCTTCTCCGTTAGCGGACCGGACACATTACGGAGTCAGGGATCATCATCAGGGGAAAAGCTTCGTGAGCTTCCAAACGCTAATACCAGGATCCCGAAACCACAAAGTTTGATGGCTTTTTGCCTTCATGCTTTCAGCTTTATCGATTGGCTTAATGGCAACGGTCTCCATGTCCGGATGATCGTCGGACTCCATCAGCAAGCATCATCCCTTTCAAGCATTTTGCGCCCAGGGCCAAGCCGGTTTCTCAAGGGGAAGGAAACGCGTCTGACTCGCACGCGCCTCCGGCTGTCTCGTGCGCCTGTTGGAGGGAGGGTCGTAGACGTCTACGGGCCGCATCTAATATGGAGTTCGCCTGATACGCCGCGGGTAACACGTATGCATTGGGCCATACTACGAAAGGGATGAAGAATGCTAGCACAGACGGGTAAGTCTCAAAAGGTTGTGTGGCTGGCTTAGACATAAGATGTTTTACGATTATTGATTCAAATTCTTCAGAGGCTGTGGAACTGTTTCGCATATCCCTCCACTGCAGTGCAAAGTTTTGTGCCACTGGCCCTGCCCAGTGTGTGATATTTGTGGAGCGTTGCAGCGATTTCAGTGCACAACTTGAACTTGAAATCGTGTTGAACTTGTGGAAACTACGACGAAGACACTACAATCTTTCGCTCCTGCTTTCTGTTGTCCCTGTAACCGCAAGTCCCAAACCGTCACTCATTTCGATCGCATTTTCAGCCTGTTTCCTGTCGTTTTCTGCTTTTTTGGTTTTGCCCTTTCGTCGAACAGGCCAATGGTGACTGTTGTCGCTCGAGCCACTAACTTGGTCATTCGCTCTGGAGATACATAGCGAGGACCTCCAACTTGACCGTCTATCTGGACGATTGTCTGGTCTTTGACTTTTGTGTCTCTCTGTCACTCGTTCAAATTTTGGTATATCCGTACCCAATCATGAATTCCTGCAGCGGGTCTGCCAGAAGTTTTCACGATGACGACGAAGCCACTCCTTTGGACGAAAAAGTAGATCAGTATGATTTGGATTCTGCCAGCGAAATCAGCGAAGCATGGTCACATCAGAAAACGAGACCAATATACCGATTTGTGCCTACAGTGCACCCTACGATACGAATTCTCCACCAGCTTGGCGGGCTGCTCTTTGCTCTCCTTCCCACATTCATCCAAACATGGTTTCAAAAGGACTACGGCCATAACAACCCAGATAATTTGCACGCGACCGCCTACCTGGATGGGATGCGAGGATTGGCCGCCTTTTCCGTGTTTCTCTGCCATTTGACCTATTCGACTTTCGACGTTGGACATGTCTGGGGTGCGGGAGAGCCAGGACAGGAGGAAGAGAACAAGCATCTGCTGCAGTTACCTATTGTTCGACTCTTCTACTCTGGTCCACCCATGGTCGCGGTATTCTTCATCATCTCCGGCTATGCTTTGAGCTACAAGCCAATCAAGCAGATGCGCAACCAGGACTTTGAAGGGGTGGTCATGACGCTGACTTCGTCGGTCTTTCGCCGAGCTTTGCGCTTGTTCTTGCCCTGCTTGGCCTCTACGTTCATTATCATATGTCTAGCTCGGTTGGGACTGTACAAACTGACAGAGGAGTTTGCCAACGACATGAGAGCAGTGCATGAAAGCCACTATTGGACGGCTCCGACCCTGACGGTGCAGCTGGCAGACTGGTTGCAACAAATGCTCGACATGGTGAACGTGTTCGACTGGTCCTTGTATGCCGGCGCCACTGTGATTGACCCTCATCTCTGGACGATTCCGGTCGAGTTCCGCTGCAGCATGGCCCTGTTCATTACGCACTTGCTTGTTGCAAGAATGTCATCGAAACTGCGGCTGTCGACACTTGGGTTTCTGCTTGTCTGGGGCTCTTACTGGGACCGTTGGGAAATGGTACCCTTCTGGGCAGGTATCATTTTTGCAGAGCTCGACCTCATCAAAGCATTAAGAGAAGAGGAATTCAAGGGCGTCCACGAAGGGAGGGCTAATTGTCGTTCGATTTGGCGAACGTGTTTCAACTTGGCCCTGCTTGTCGTTGGCCTCTACCTCGCATCGTATCCTGATGCCGACGGACATGTTTCGCCAGGATACATTTGGCTGACAAAGCAAATTCCATATCGATACACGCAGAAGCACCGGTTTTGGGCGAATATTGGTGCTATCCTGGTCGTATGGAGCGTCAGCAACCTTTACTTCGCCAAGAGACTTTTCACCACGAGTCTGATGCAGTACCTTGGCCGGATCAGCTTTCCGTTGTATGTCTGCCACGGCTTCATCATTCACACTTTTACCTATTTCTCGCTTGACTGGATCTGGGAAGCGACTCAAGCTTACGATGACTGGGCTCTATTCGTCCGCGGCTTTGCGGTGGTGGCCATTGCAACGATTGCGCTCACGGTGTGGGTGGCTGATATGTTTCTGCGAGTCATCGACGTGCGCTGTGTGAAACTTGCTAAGTGGCTGGAGGGGAAGTGCTTTCATCGGTAGCTGTGAAGCTGTTGGACACGATGGGAAGCGTCATTCAACAACAACATTTTGCGTATGAGGAGCAAGGAGTGCGGCGGATTCGTTATGGGCTGGATAACAACGATTCTACAATTTCTATCTCTTGCATAGCGAGGTGCACCCAGGTATGGATTATGACGGAATATTTAGAGGTGGCGCACAGCGAGAAGGCAGACGCAGATCATCTTACGAGCATTCTCCCCCATAGGTTATTACGGGTTGCAGAGCAAGAAAGGATGAGGTCATAATGAAGCAATCAAGCACAGATAGAAGCATGCAACAGCAGCTACAAAGCATAGACGAAGTATGAATATCTAGTCGAGTTGAAGAAATGAACCTGCGTCTCACTTCCGCGTGTGCCGTTCCTTTTTCGGAGGGACCTCGGCCTTCGGGAGAATTGAGAACACGAATCGACGTCATAGACCTTCAAACAAACCTGGGGGGGCTCCCGTTTCCAGGCAAATACAGCGCAAGCTCTGGCCACGGACCGTCACCACTCCAGACCTCCCTCTACAGCTGGAATGACTTGCAGATCTTCAACAGAGTTCTTCTACTCGTCGCACCCGCGGAGATAGCATATTTAGCAATCTACCAAACCCGGCTCCAAAAAGGCCACACCAACCAAAACCAATAAACTACTAAAACAACTCACTACGAGCACGAGCACGGCAAACACACCCCCCAATTCCCCCGAACAGGCGCAGCAGAGACATAGCAGAGACTAAAACCAAAAAAAGAAACCATGTCTCCGAGTTCCGGCTACAGCCACGGCCACGACAGCAACCGCGCAGGCCACACGCAGCGGACACAAATGCAAATCCCACAATTCGAGCCCCTCCCCCCAACCACATTCCTCAACCGGCTGATCAACAGAATCCTCGCGCCGCTCTTCTACCTGCTCTTCACCATCATCACGGCCATCGTCGTCGTGCCCATCTACACGGCCATCGAGCAGTTCAAACACGGCGGCAGAAATGCCAAAGGCGGGCAGAGGGTGCATCATCAAGATCACAGTACACATAGTGCGCATACTAGCAGGGACGGGCAAGTGGGACAGCAGGGACAGTCGAGGAATAAGGCCAAGGAGTTTCTGGGCTCGTTTTCGAGTAGTTATGGCGCTGAGCGGGCGAGGGATCGAGAGGGATAGGGACAAGGAGAGGTTGTGATTCGACTAGATAGATGGGAGGAGAGGGGAGGACAGAAAACTATTTGGAGATGATGGAAAGATAGGAAAGATAGGTGGAGAGACGGAGAATACCAGGTTTTGAGGAGGTGATGAAATAATGAGGTGATCAGGAAAATAAGGACAAGGGCAGGGGAAAAAGCTGGTTTCTGAACTTTTTTTACGAGACGACGAAAGGGAGTGTGTGGAAACATATATATGATGTCTACTCACTTAAAAGCATGTGAAAAAGGGTAAAAGGATGGTGTAGAGTTTATGGACGGGAGTTTGACGTACACATACACCAGGGAATGGCGTTAGATGACGAAAATGCTGCTGCAATAAGCCCGCCGCATACGCGTGGGATACGGGATATCGATGGGACAGCAACGCCTGCTCAGATAAAGGCATCTGACTGTGTTGCTTCCGGATAGGAGGACATGTAATGTACGTGACATCCCATGTATACGTATTATGAGGGCTTTCTGAGCTGTGAAGAGTGCTACTTCCAATGCCGAAGCTGAACTGAAACTCCAGCACGCGGGATGGGAAGGATCATAAAATTCACGACCTGCGCCACCTGACCTGTCATCTGTGGCTTGCGTGGCGGTGAGCATACGGAGTATTACTCGGATTTCGTTATCCGCAATACTCCGTACCCCTTGGCCACCCCTTGGCCACCTCTTGGCTCGTAGCAGTGCTTGCTTAGCTTCCGTCGTCCACACCACTCAGATGACGACGACATCCTATTTCAAGCTAATCACGGACCAGATGGGAGACCCAGACTTGGTAACGGGCACAGTGGATCCGTCCATGATACCATGAACATACGCCTCTCCCACAACGCTAAAAGCAGCTTCAGACTCCGCATCTTCCTCCTCACTACTGGCAGGCCGTTGCGGCCGCAACACGATCGGCACCGAGACACCAGCCAGGACGGCTATCAGATCACCTGGCTGAGAATTGTGCGGAGCAACACCCATCAATTTCCCCTTGGTGATGATGAAAGTCCGCCGGCAGATAGCTTGCGACAATGCGCCCGAGTAGTCGTTCCCACATGCCGTCACCATATTGATGGGCGTCTCGATATCGTTCTTGATCCGATAGAACCATTCTGCAATGAAAGGGTCGTCCCGCATGTCCAGCGACGGATCGTCAACTCGGAGCGGGTGGACCAAGGGCGTGAACTTCTCGAAGAAGTCGGGGATTGCAAGCAGTTCGCAATGTGAGCACTTGGCATCGCCTTCAGCAGTAGATGCGATGGTTGAGTCTTTCCTGGAGCAAGGGAGGCCATTTGCTATCAGCATGTTTCCAAAGCGCCGTCGGTGGGCTTCTCTTTCGTCCTGATTCGAGAAATTCCATTTCCGAGATCGCTCACGGGCCGCGTTGATGTCGGGATCATCGTAGCTCATCGTTGTGTTCCCCTGGCTTAGATACGCTTCGGCTTCTGCGTCGATCAACCTCGACAGTCTCCAGTAACTGAGGAAGTGGACGTAGTAAGCGTCGGTCGCTGGCAATGAGAAACTGTCCGTGTTTGCAATGAGACTCCTCCAAAAGGCGTCTGCAGTCGAGCCTCCCAGGGCATAGTCAGGGTCTAGACGGGTCATGACTTCATCCCGAAGCCGCTTCAGTGCCCCCGGTGGACGGCACTCGGGAATCAAGTCAAAGTACGGCTCTTGAAACACCTCGCTGTGCCAATCGACGACGTCGACGATCCATCCCGAGAGCTTCAAGGTGTGGCCGTCGGCTGAGATCATTCCCAGTCCAGAGTAGTCAGAACTGGCTGCGTAGCCGGAAATACCTAGTCCATTGGTCAATGCTAGTCCTCTGGGCGCAACACTCCAGTCTGGCACCCATGTTGGCAGACCAGAGAACTGTCGGGTATTTTGCAGTCCCCCAAATGCGATAATGTCTCCTTGCTTGCCGAGTTGCATGAGAACGGCAGCAGTAGACTGGTAGACCTCTTCGACCGACTTGTTGTAGTCGGCTTTCAACAATGCCGACGATCCTCGGCCGATATCGTTGGCAAGGCCGTACAGTGCGAAAACCTTGTCTCTCGGGTCAGTTGACTGGGATCTCCTCGTATTCCGCAGTAGCTGCAGCAGATTGAGAAGACAGTGGGTGCTACCCTGCTGCACAAAGGATCTGATATCGCCGAAAAAGCCTGCCATAAAAGAACGATCCGGGCCGCGACTCTTCGAGAGCCCGTACTGGTGATACAAAGTAGCCACATCCGCGATTACCTTCCACCAGGTCTTCAGCTTCCCACAGATGACGCGCGGTTCCGAAGCAGCCATAGCCACTTCTTGGAGCACCCAGATCCGGCTAAAGTACTCTCGCTGGTAGAACCTCTGTAGCGCCGCCCACGCAGGATCCGTGATGGGCGGAATAGTCGCGCCTCGGCCGAGGTAGTAGCCGTAGTTGAGAACGAGTTGCTTGCGGTCGCCGTCCTCGAGCTGCGACACCCAAAACAGCTTCCCCATCAGGTCAAACGCCGCCTCGGTGTCCTCGTCCTCCTCGCCCAGGTACACAGCGACCTGCTGCGCCTGCCCGTAGATGTCTCTCATCAGCTGCACCTGCTGGTTTCGCTCCGCGATATCTGCCTGGTTGATGCACAGCGCATCCGCCCACACGACCACGGTCTCCGATTCATGCCGCAGCCTCCGCAGCCCGGCCGCGAGATTGACTGTGATTTCCGCTGCCTGCTCATTGCAGGTGATCGAGCTCCTGATGGTGGGATCGCCCCAGACATACGAGATTGCCGTGTATTTTGGCTGCTGGTCCAGGTCGACAATGTGCATCGAGCACCGGATTGGGTCTCCGAAGGCTCCGCTTTCGACGTGCAGGACCCTAGTCTGTCGTGCCCCACTTAGCGGGGTGTACCCGAAGGGTGACATGATCGTCAGTAATGAATGACCTGAGGGACTTTAGCCTATTGAGATATAATAGATCAAGTTGGGTAATAGCATAGTCGAACTGTAGATTATCGTCTCTCAAGGTCTTGGGAAACTCCCCATTCCATCCCTAGGCAGCCGTGGTATTGGGACAATCTCCCACGCTGATTGCGGCTGAAGAGCCAAGACTCTCGACTCAATGCTTGGTTGCTGCATGTCAGACGATGTCGCAAAACACAAAGGCTGGACTAGGTTAGGCAGGAATGGCTCGTCGAGAGAAGCTTTCATCATTCTAAGATGTAGTCACTCTACTCGAGCATATATCCGTATCATCCAGAGAGGAAAGTGTCCTTCACAGTATTTCAATTTTTCTTTACCCCTTATCAGACGACGTCGGATCGGTCAATTGAGCCCAACCGTAACCTTCACTTATGCCATGAGGCCCGAATCCAAATCATAATTAGATACCAAATCTAGTCCGTTTTCTCCCTCAGAACACCACATGACAATCGTCCCCTGTCTTCGAGCTAAAGACAATACCTCTCCGTTCTGACCTAATTTGATTCTGACCAAGCCATTCTGCTTTGGTGACAAGCACCCGCGCACAAACTTTGTGTCAAATATCCCGCTTCACCGAGGGTGCACTGAAATGTAACCCGTGCTCTTTGCCACTGCATACAAAGACATCTTCTTCACATTTGGTCGATTGATGCTCTGAAAGCCTGTCCACCTTCCCTAGCGATGTACTGCATAAGTCCGCGGTAGTAAATGGTAGACCCTAGACATCATTAATTGCCAGACGAGGAATGGTGTCAGGAACTGTATTCACGAGCTCTTCGTAGAGTATGCATGGTTAGGGAGAAACTCGATTCAGTGTAAGCCAAATCAGGTCGCGTTCCACGTTTCAGAAAAAAACTGCCTTTTAGATCCCATCCACCTTCGAGGGCCTATCCACGGCTCTGCGCCAGGGTATGTCTTTCGGGGTTTTAGGGAAGCCTTCAATGTTCTCTCGGATGGATCATTCGCGCTCAGCTTTAGGGTTGACATTGTCAGAATCAACTGGCGCAATCTCTTCTCCAACTTCAATCGCTCCAGCTCGTCTCACGTGATCCGCGATACGTGCATCTTCCCTCCTTAGTGCAGCCTGCAAAGCTGTGCCGTATTCCCCACCCGGGGCGTTGACATTTGCGCCTGCCGCGAGAAGCAGATCTACACATTTTAGCAAGCCCAAGTCAGCTGCTACCTGTAGAGGCGTAGTGCCATTTCTCTTTGCAAGATTAGGATCCGCACCACGCTCCAGCAGGACCTGAAGTACATCGTCTTCGCCACGGTCTGCTGCAAAGTATAGAGGCGTGCGGCCGTCGGGAATGCTTTTGTTTGCATCAGCGCCAGCATCAAGCAGTAGCTTTACTGAGTCGCGGCGGCCCCAATGAACTGCACAATGTAAAGCTGACCAATGATTTTTATCTTCCGTGGAGACGTCGAGGCCTGCGTTAAGTAGATGCTTTACTATGTCAGTGTGCCCTTTCAAAATTGAATAATACAGAGCTGTCCAGTCGTCATCGTTTGTATCGGAGATATCAGCGCCAGCATCGATTAGAAGCTTTGCTATATCAGTCTGGCCGTCTCTTGCTGCATGATGTAAAGCTGTCCAACCTTTGCTGTCTTTCTTAGAGGCATCGGCGCCAGCGTCGAGCAGAAGCTTTACTGTATCAGTGTGGCCTTTTCTTGCTGCACGATGCAGAGTTATCCAACCCTCTTCGTCCTTATTAGAGACATCAGCGCCAGCGTCGAGTAGAAGCTTTACTATATTAGCGCAGCCACCGCTTATTGCAAAATCCAGAGCTGTGTCGTCATTTTCATCTTTACATGTGGTCCTCGCGCCATGCTCGAGCAGAGTTTTGACAATTTCGTAATGTCCACCTAACGCCGCTACCATCAAAGCAGTGCAGTCTCTGCTTCCAGGACTGTTGACGTCTGCTCCTGTTTGCAGCAATATCTTCACTATATCGAACTTTCCGGTTCCGGCTGCGAGTTGCAATGGGGTCTTATTGGCACGTCCACGGTAATTGACATCTGCTTTGTACTCGAGCAAGATCTGCACAATGGCAGAAAAGCCGAGTTCCACAGCTTGAATCAGTGCATTGCCTAAAACGTCTGCGCTGTCCCTTGGATTAGCACGGTGGACGAACAAGCATTCCACTATTCCCGCATCACCTGTGGAAACAGTTATGTCCAAAGCGTGCTTGAAAAGGTGTGGACTGTAGGTGCCCGCTTCGCGAAGGAGATATATGGGTATCTCACCATATTCGCCTTCAAGTTGTAGGAGTGAATATCGGAGAGCTTCAGAATACAAGTCCTTGTTGAGTTTCGACGTGTCGGTAAGGGCTGTCCTCAGTCTGTCAATATCTTTCCAGACGACAGCGGCTAAAAGTGGATTGTGTTGTAACCGCCGCCGCCACTTGTCCTTCCATCGCTGACCAAGGATTCTCAAAGAAATGATGGTTTTGATTTCGAACATCATAGGGTTGATCGAGCTGACGTCTTGTGCGAAGCGTTCAGAAATCAGCTGCATTGACCTTGAGCAAATACGACTTATCGTTTGGGATATAGTTTCGAGAGATAGATCATCCGCATGGTCGAAACTCCAGATTCTAGGTGAAGCTTCTTCTGCCTGATCCAGTTTGAGGTATGATAGAGAATTCGGCTGTTGAAGCAAACTTTGATCAGCCAAAATCCTGACAAGATAAAATTGACCAGAACGAACTGACCTTGGCTTCCACTAGTTTATGATCCTTGCCGGAATCAAAGGCTTCCTTTCGTTCATGTCAGCGACATCTGTTCCTTGTCAAGGATAATCACGTACAACATAATAATTGTCTTCACATCGCGGACAGTCAAGGCCATAGGCACTGTTCCATTCGTGCTTGCACGAAAAGCAGTGAACTCTTCCACTTCCCATTGCGGACAAATCAGTCTCAACGCACGAAATAGGTCCGGCCGCAATCTTGAATTGGCTCGTAGATTGAGACAGATATTCTAACTCTGCGAGAGCTTTAATCTGCTCTGCTGACTGTCTGAAAGCGTCAATGTCTCGGATTGCTTCTGCAATGCAGATGTAGACACAGCCTGCAGTGCAGAGAAGCATGTCACCAAAGTCGGATATATCTAAAAACTGCTGTGCTTCTATGAACACCTGTGAACGAATGAGACGATCGCTTACTGCGTTTCGAGAGGGACAAACCTTCTTCAATACAAGGCCACCAGCCCCTTGTGCGATGAAGATGATAGGCCTGCGGCGCCAGGTACTAGCGCGTTGAGCTCTCAAAGCCTCGTTGAAATCCCGTAGAATCTCTTCTTCTTGCGCAAACCCCAAATCTGCAGAATCTCCAACGTCATAGCCAAATGACATTATTCTTGTTCGGAAGCCTGCTGTCTGTAGAGAGTCTGGCAGGTGTTCCCGCAGCCAGTTCTCGCCATTGGGCATCACCCATGCACCATTCCAGTGGCCGGGTATGCCATGTAAGGCAACAATACTGGACACCAATCAGTTCGAGTCCGGCACCTCAGTTTGTAGATTGCGCGTCCGCTTACTCAATAGCAGTCATATCGTCGTCATCGCAGTCATGAAGCACATGTAACGCACGAACCGCGGAGCTCTTTTCACCGATGAGTTAGGATTAATTGATCGATAATTTCAAGGAAGCATACCTCAGGCATTGTAATGGATTCACCATCGGAGACATTCAATGCATCCGATTCAAGGTCACGCTCGTCGAAGTATGGGTGCGTCACAAAGTATTCTTTGTATTTGAGTGTACCTTCTCCCTCATCATCGAACTCAGAGCCACAAGACAACCTCCAAGAGTTTGCTAACCTGTTATACATGTCAGTGTGTTGTCCATGTGCTCGTTTGTCGTTGTTGTCTATTCCATCGTGGAAATGTGGATCAACTTCATCATGTCCGGTCGCCATGACATGCTCACGCCAGCCCAGAATTTCGCCTGCATTGACCGAATCGCTGATTTGGGTGCTCATATCAGGATCATCTGAGGCCTTCCACGGCAGAGACCTCAATGCAAATGCATGAATATGTTCAGCTACATGATCAAGAAGGAGATGTTGCGAAACGCCGGCTTCCTGCTCACTGGCCCAAGAGCAAAGAGGACAGGAGATCAGCAATGGCGGAGCGTTGGTTTCACAAATATCGGCGAACTCGTGCGGATTTGTCACCGAATCACTGTGCTGCTGTACGAGGTGTTCTTCCATAGACTCTCGATCGTAGAATGTAGTAGGGTCTTCGCAGAGGACACACTCCCAGAGAGCGAAGCCAGCGTGGTCTCGGTCCATGTGGCGCATCCATTCATCACGGGTGGTGTACATCGTTTTTGGTTGTAGACAGTCTTCTAAAACACATGTATAAGGCTGGACGTCTTCGGCAAGATGTTTCCTAAAGAACGTCAGAAATGATCATCTGTGAGCATGGGATCCAGTCTTGGAAGCGAACATACCGCCATTTTCGAGATCGTGCATATTCTGCTGGTTGAGGGAGACAACAGCAGGGGCAGAAAAACCCAGGCGATTCTTTCGACAGAAAGGGCGGTTTGGGATATTCAATCTTAGATGCAGTTGTTGATATATAGGTGCGAGCACCCTGTGACGCTTGCGATTTGTTGGAGTCTGGCAAGACTACCGGAGTAAGAATTTCAGATGCCGTCATGTTCGTCGTGGCAACGACGTTGACCTGTGGTCTTTGAACATCCTGTGGGAGGAGCGGTTTGTTTAGAGATACCTGAGAATTAACAGTAGCATTAGGGTAGACAGCAGAAGGGACGGACACATCATTCCTTGAAATTGCCGCTGGATTGTGAGGTTGCAAATTCAATGCTCGCCGTTGTGCATGACAAAAGCGGTGCCGACGCCGAAGATTGGCCTCAACTAACCTCTCTTGAACCCTGTCGAGAAGCCTGGATGAAACCCAACGTCCCTCTACAGGCGTCTTTCCTGTGTCAACAGATGTTCTCACCTCTTCAACACCACGTGGAGGTTGACAAAGGATCAAGAGACATAGATGCTGGCGAAAACTCTCATATAGATTGGGATCAAAAGATTGATCTGCCTTGGCAAGACGAGCTGTTGTTGATGCTTTGCGGACTGCTACAGCCAGACTCGCAAGCTGTACAAGTACGATTTCTGCTTGCTTCTTTGCGTCCGGGAGTCCTTCCCGTATGCTCTCCCCTGGTTGCGAATCTTGAGTGGCAATGACGCTTGAAGCCCGTGCAGGTTTTGTTCTCTTGGCTCCTGCTCACACCAACGTTCGCGTCAGTGATCGAAAAGATCAATGCAACACTTACCAATAGCTACATGTTTCGACAATAGCTGATTAAGCAAATCGAGCAAATCGATTACTATGGATCTCAAACGAATCTCGCCGGCAGCCTCCAAACGATGGTCCAAGGACGCTTTCTCCTTGGCAAGAGCTCCAACACCAGCAATCCAAAAACTCAGGTCGACTTTTCGGTTTTTGATCCAGCTTACTTCCTCATTGTCCGTCACATAAATCTGGATGGCATGCTCGAGGGTGTGGAGGGATGCACGAACGGCATTAGCGATGCTTCCATACGTATGCGTAATGTCATCCTGTGCTTGGAGCGAATGCTCAGGGGCATTCATCCTAGAAGTACATCTGTCAAAAGAAATTGCAGGCACTCAACTCTTCCAGCGAAATATTGATGGTTCTCAGAGCGAGATCCCGAGTGTGAGCTGGGAACCCACTTGGTATTGGTTGGTGAAGATAAGGTGTGCGGTAAGTCCCAAGGCTAAAATCACCGCCTTTTTGAAACCGCTAAACTTTGTTCGGGCCGCTTCTTAGCCTTGCATAACACTGGTCGTCGCAACTTAGGTGGGAGCAGCCTAGCTTTTGGCGATGTGTCGGCCATCAACATCAAAATCGTTTGTAGAGCCGTTATATCATCCCAATAATGAGGTCGAAGAAAGGGGACGTTCGGTCTGGCGGGCTGCCTATCGCGACGATCGAAATTGCATCTGCAGCAGCAGCAATTGCCGCGTCTCAACAATCGCCCATTCTTGGGACCGTTGCGGCACAGCTATGCCAATTAGATCTTGACAACTACAGGCATGGTTTCCTCCAAAATAACCTTCAACGCATACTCGCGTTGCTCAACGACGTTCTGTGTATTGCCCGTCGGCCGAAGAGTGTTTGGATCAAGCTGACAAAAGTGCGCCCTCGAAAACCATCGACTCTTGATGAGGAGCTTCACGCTTTTGAGCAGAACGTTCGCAACCTCGAATTGAGGGTCCTGCGCGACGTGTTTCGATTTCTCGATCAAAATGAGCAGCAGCTGCAAAGGCAGAATGGCGACGATAATTTCTCGAAGGGTCTTCTCTCTAGTTTAGAAGACGCACTGAGGGAACATCAGAAAGCGACAAGCACGGTGGGAATTTTCGAAGACGAGGGTCAGCCAGAAATGGCCGATGATTACCGTCCTATGATCAATGTCGAGGCGTACAAAGCCCTCGCTAAATACACCGCCTGCTGCGGCCACGAGGACCCTGTAACTGGTTCATTCAAGCACGTGCATACATCACGCCTACATCTGTCTACAGAGCATCTCGCGGGGGATAACAACATTCATTTTAAGGTTGTTATATCTTCGCAATCGACATTGGATGCAAGTTTGGCGCACAGCTGGCAACAAATAATGCTTTCCCTTCCAATGTAACGCTTCCTAAATCCTTGATGTGCAGATAACACCTATGTTGGCTGACGAGTCACTAGAAAGAAGCCCATGCAACGACGTACTGCTGTGATGAGACATGACGCGACGAAGGCTCATGGACTTGCGGATGTGCAGAGCTCAACATGCACAATCCGCTCGGCTGACGAGTTTTGTGCGATTTTGAAAGATGATATCGGACCATCATGGATTATACTGACTGTCAAGGAGGATCATCTACTTCGTTCCGATGAACTAAAGCCAGGTGACGTCCTCGAAGAGACTGATAGCATTTCCTTCTCTAGCCTCTTAGGCAGCAATTTCGTCCTAAGCACTGATATGAAACTTGTTCTTGCCTACATCTTAGCATACTCGAGCTGGCGTTTCTACAGCTCCGACTGGATGGAAACGAAATGGTCAACAGATTCAATCCATTTCTTAAGATACCGCGATGCTTGGGATCCAGCCTCATCGTCCAAGGTCTATGCACAGTATCCTTGCCTATCCGTGCAATTTGACAAGGATAAATCTACTGTGCACGAATTTTGTGATGGCCAAACTTCGATGAAGTATCCACGATTGCTGGTTCTCGCAGGATTACTGGTCCAAATTGGATGGGATACGTCCCTAGCGAATGTGGAGTACAAATCAACAAAAGAGATAAATACAGAGCATGCCCAGCTGTTGCACATGGTGAAGCGAAGTAAAACATGGCCGAAATTTGACACGATGAACGAAGAAATCCGACAGCGTTATCGGAAAGTTGTGCTGGAAAGTTTAAAAGGTAACTTGTTGAAACCCGATGAAGATCCCGAAGAGAGACGCGCCACCATATACAAACAAATAGTAGCACCGCTCAAGTCTCTACTTGAGGACATCGGCAGCTATGATGACATTGCAAACCTCCGGCCTATCACAGAATCATCACGCGAACCTACGGAAATATCAACATATCATGCATCGGAGCAGAAGGAGGAGAGTTGGAATGTTAAAGAGGCACAGCTACTAGGCGTAGGTGCAGTCGCCAGGTAAGCGTCCCCATACTACTTTCTGTCGTGCCAAATTAGCCTTATGCCTGCTCGACCATGGGTCAATCGTATCCAAGGCAAAGATTGATGAGACCAAGCTTACCAGAACAGCTCGAAATTATGGATCAGGCAGATCCAGCGGCGCTACGAGCATATACTTTTGCAACACAACGGTCGAATCTGCTCAACAAGTCATACCAGGGCGCGTATAGCGGTGCTGGACACCGGCTATGACGCTGATGCCCCTTTCTTCAATCGTGATCGAAGAATGCGCCTTCAACCCGCGAACTGGCGTGACTGGGTGGCAAACTCTGCGAAGCCGATTGACGATGACGGACACGGTACGCAAGTTGTCTCTCTGATCATGAAAATGGCTCCCATGGCAGAGATCATTGTTGCTCGAGTAGCGAAAGGTTCTTCCGATCTTGCTAGTAGTGAGCAGAACATTGCAGACGTATGTGAAAGACTTCATTTAGGACGAACTCACTGACAATTCCAAGGCAATCGACTGGGCTACAGAGCAATGTCAAGCCGATGTAGTATCAATGTCGTTCGGTTTTGCCAGAGAAAAAGGTGACGTGGTAACTAGTGCAATTAACAAGGCTCTTGGTGGAAGGAGGTCAGAAGTTTTGTTCTTCGCATCCGCTGGCAACGACGGGTGCAATGCACAAAGAGTCATGTTTCCAGCACGCCACAGACAAGTCATTCCCGTGTACGGGACTAACGCGCAAGGGGTTTATCTTGACCATATTAATCCACCCATCGGCGACGATGTTTTCGGCACCTTAGGGGAAGACGTTCTTTGTTGCGACAAAGATCTCGGCGAGAAACAAGTAACAGGCACGTCGTTCGCCACTGCGGTTGCTGCAGGGTTCGCAGGCACTTTGCTTGACTATGCTTCTTTACTAGCCCATAAATTAGGTCGTGAAGGGCATAACAATGGCGACGGCCACGGAGGTACCAGCGTTGCGTGGCGGAGGCGACTATGCAAACAAGATGGAATGATCGAAATGTTCAGAACGACAGCTGTACTGAGGTCCAAGAACAGTAGCCAACATTACATCAACCCACTCCACTTCTTTCAGAAGAGCGATGTGGAACAAGAAGCGTGTATAATCACTGCCATCAGAAATTCAATGTGACATAGCAAGAGACAACAAACTGTATAAATGACAAACATAATTCAACCGGCCGTAAGTCTATCTTCAAAACTCCTCTTTCGCAGGTACGATGCAGATGCAAGAATCCTCGCCGTCCTCAGCAGACAAGCGTAGAGTTTGCAGAGTACCATCATTTTCGCCCTGCACGGAGTCAAGATCATCCTTCGACGCAGGAAGTGCCTCCCACTCCTCGACATCCTCGTCTTCTTCCGCACCCAGAAAAGCGGCACTACTTTCATAAACCTCGGTCTCAATCCTCTTGCTCCTCTGCCTCCAGCCCTTCTCCGCAATAGCATGCAACTGATACGCGAAGACGATGTCGACACCATCTGCAGTCCGCGCGAAACTCTCCTGGCCTGATCGCCGCTCGCCTCCAACCTCTACTCCCGCAGACACTTCCCCGCCAGGTGTCACTGGGAAGGAACCCCCCACCTTCCCGGCCACACTGCTGGTGGAATTCACCGAGGCAGAGAACCCCTTTGCAACCTTGATCCCAGTGACCATGTACACGGGGCTATGCCCGAAGAGGCCCGCACTCATCGCGGCACGGACCTTTGGCTCAGCCGCAACACGAGCCGTGATTTCGTCATCCGTGGGCTCGAAGTACCTCGTCTCAAGGCCGCCTGACATGGCATAGGTCGTCGAAGTATCCTTCGAGGACTCGGCGCCGACATTGGCGGACGCAAATTGCAAGAAATTAGCCCAGATCGAGGCATTCAGCGATCGTCCAGACGAGCGCGTGTAGGAGTTGTCAAGCTCGGGCACGGAAACAACCTTTGACGGCGTGGTGCTTAGCTTGCTCAGGATACGGGATGTGGGCTTGAGTGGCTCCACTATGATATTGCCCAGCCACGGGTGGTAGGGTGAATCCGCTGAGTCGGTTAGGGTGAAGTTGGATGCGAGAATGTATGTCCGGATTCTTGACATGGTGTGAGGGCTTGGCTAGCGTTTTGTCCTGACTTTTGTCTGATTTGAGTGATGGAAGGATGCGCAGGGAGAGCGCCAAATGCTTGGCTTCCGCCTGTGTATTGCCTTGTCTGTCTCGCCTGATAGCTGACTGATTCGGGAGTAGCACTTGGCTTTACCGATTTTGTATCTCGACTGTCGTGGCTCACGAACTATTGTTCTCTGCGAATCCTACCATCCTCTATATGTGAGGCTGAGGACCCCACATCACTGGCCCCCACCCGCTTCGCTTAGTCCCACTCGCACGGCAAAGCTATTGGAGTTCAACAACACGAGATGATCTTCAAAACAGCTATGCGAGCAAGGACGGCTACCTTCCTTATCCCTTCAAGTTTTGTTGTCTAGCTTAGAATGAGAGAGCTGGTTCCGAAGTTTAGTCGACAATATAGTCTAAGCTCGCAACCATCACATAGACAACGATTTGAAAAAAGGAAGCTAAGATGAAGGAGCTTCTACAGTAGCCTCTAGCATGCTGAGCCGGAGCATGCATCCCATCAAGAAGCTTCTCGAGCCCAAATGGCGAGATGGAAATAAATTAATGACTCAGCACAGGCAGTGCTGAAGCGCCGCCTTGACCATTAGTTTTTAAACTTTTTTCTACAACCTTTTAGTCCGACGCCGAGTGTGTGGGGTAACGGATCTTGTAAGCCGAGATGTTAAGCGGACAAGAGCTATGGTGGAGCGCGGCAACTAAGAGGCAGGAAACGGGAGCTCCTCCCCATCTTTTGAGAATAGAGGTTATAGTGGATAGGCTCACCGTCCTTGGGAGCATGGATGAGTCTCAAATTTGAAGCATCAGGAATCGTGAACACCAAGTAAGCGGAAACGTTAACAGGTACGAGATGAGAACGCAAGCAGGTATGGGATGCAAGCAGGGCCGATAGACAGAGTCCTTGTGCATGAATGGGATTGGAATTCATCCTGGCACCTCATGCCGCGGGTGCGAGCTGACTTCAGAGGCGACTTGGTGTAAGCTCTGACCTTTCCCCTGTGCAGGGACCTCGGCATGTTGTGGTAGCATCAAGGGGCCAACCTGTCGTCCCATCATCATCTCTTCAAACCTGCGCTCAATTCGCACCCGCTTCTTGCGTTCTGAGATCATGAACCACGCCATCGCCGCGAGGATGAGCAGACCGACACCAACGCCCACACCAACACCGAGACCGATTGTCCGTGCATCGGAGCCAACATTATTCGTAGCCGCAGCTGTCGTCGAGTGGGTCGAGCTTGCACTCGCGGTTGACACGGCGGAGGAGGCCTGGGAAGAACTAGCCGTGGAAGATGTTGCCGTTGCAGACTGTGTGCTGCTCACCGGATCCGACGGGAAATAAGGTCTGCCGAAAACGATGTTTTCAGCATTACCGCAACAACCGGAGTTGTCTCCAAGACCGCAACACCACTGCTGGGTGTCGCTACCGGTGCCAGTACCGTTGCCGCAGTCGTATATGTTAGCGAAGCCATCCATCCTCACCCCCGTTGCTGTGCGGGGAAGTCAGTCAGTGAGTCTGTTGCGTGGAGTGGAGGGTATAATACACGCGGAACTGCAGTGCTGGGGACAACTCGCCGACGTCCAAGTTTTGTCGGTACATGAACCTCTGTAGGCGTAGTTCGCATTTCCTATACAATAGCCGAACTGTGTGCAGACACTCGTGCCCAATCCGCAGCATGCTGCGTGGTCGGGATCATTGCCAGCTTCGCAAGGCTGGTGTTTGTTTCCTTCAACAGCCTGCCCGTTGGGCCAGTAGCAAGTCGTTGAAACAAGTGTCATGATCTCGGGAGATATGCCACCTTCGAAATGATGGGGTTTCCAGAAAAGTAAGTCTTTTGATGGGTTCTCGACGCGGTTCTTCTTATTCACGATGTTCTATGAGAGCAAGCCTGCATGGTTGGGCACTCTTTTCAGCCTTTCGAAGACCTTTCTCGGCAGCTCGGCTTGATTGGCAGGGACTGTCTCCATGTCTCAGCCATGTACAGGGGCGGACACAGAGGTCGAGCCTTTTGTCATGCGTGGCCACATGCATTTCGATTTCCAGTGACGGCTGGCTGAGTTGCCAATTTCTCTCGCCATAGGCAAAAACAGCTCCAGAAAAACACCGGAATTAATGAGTGGATCCGTGCCGAATTGAATTTCCAAGCGATTGGCTCCGTAGTTCGTGCTTACAAAGTGTTAGTACACTCCGCGGTGCCTTACCAATTCATCAGGCCGGAAAGCCAAGACTGCGACCGCTAACTTGGTGAGAAGAAAAGGGACAGCGTAAATTCTCAATTGTAGCTATCTATGGTGTTGTAAAACACGTCCAATAATGAATAACTGCAAAATCCTGATGGGCAATAATAAAGGTAACCAGCTCGCCGGTCTCGCCGGTCAACCGCGACGCCAAGAATTAGTCTTGGCGGTCTGGTTCCCAAGGTCCCAGAAGCAATTGTGACGTTGAAAAACCACCTCCGTTCACCTATAGGATTCGCAACATCTCAAGTATCATAGTTCGAGATACGAGCTAGCGCTAGGTCGCAGCAGGAAGGTGAAGATGGGGCCCGTGAGGAAGTGAGCTCGTCAAATTCCAGGGAGGTTGGGCAAGAATGTCTTTTTGCTCTCTGTTAGAAAGCTCGTCACTATGAAGTCCTCAATCTTGCTCCCATGGTTGCTATCTGCTATATCTGCCGTGGATGCTGTGCCAGTGACCTCTTTGAACCCGTCAGCGACGACTATCTTGTTCGCGCGTCAAGCAGGTCTCGTAGAGCCCTTTGAGCTGTCCGGCTTCGTCATGGCCTCCGACGACTGTTGGCGTTGATAACACGCTGCAACAGCCGGATGGTGAACGAGTGCTGTTCCCTGTCAACATCTCCGACGTCGTTGCTTTCCTTCCCGGCACGGGCTACCAATCCCCGTCCGACCCAGGTCGGATTTATGTGATATCCGGGCACCACGACTCGCGCAATACCGATCCGCTGAATTACGAAGACCCAGCGCCAGGTACAGACGACGATGCCTCGGGCGTGTCGCTTTCCCTCGAACTCGCTCGGATCTTCTCCTCCGCTTCTGCGCCTAAGCTGCGAGCATCGCTCGTCTTCGTCGCAGTGGCAGGCGAAGAACAAGGGCTTTACGGCGCCAACAACCTAGCTTTCACCTACCGCAACGCAACACCACCTGTCAACGTCGAAGGCATGCTTAACTGCGACACCGTCGGTTCCTCTCACGCGCGCAACGCCTACGACACAGGCAAGTCCCCGTCCTCCTCGGACCCCTATACAATCCGGCTCTTCGCGCAAGGCATCTCCGCTCAACGGGGAGAACGAAACGGTGCGTGCCCAACGCCTCTCGGTTGGCGGCGAAAACGATTCCCCAACCCGTAACCTGGCCCGCTTCATCAAGGAGGTCTCAGAAAACCCAGCGACCAACATGACTGTAGCTGTCATCAACCGCCAAGATCGCTATCTGCGCGGGCGCGACCACACGCCGTTCCTCAATGCTGGCTACTCTGCCGTGCGCTTCACGGAGCCGTACGAGGATTACCGTCACCAGCACCAGGACGTGCGCGTGGATATAGACCCTGACTACCCCGATGCCGGCCCTGTGCAGTACGGTGATCTGCCGGAATTCGTCGACTTTGAGTACACTGCACGAGTTGGGAGGGTGAATCTCGCCGCGTTGTACGGCCTTGCGCGGTCACCTGGAACCCCAAGGAATGTCAAGATCAACACGACGGGGCTGGGTAATGACAGTGAGTTGGTCTGAAAGCCGCCTGCAGATGGTGAGGACAGCGTAGGAGGGTACGAGGTCGTGTGGAGGGTGACGACGGCACCGCAGTGGCAGAAGGTTGTCGATGTTGGGATGGGCGAGTCGGTGGAAGGGAGTGAGACTGCTCGGAAGGTGACAGTGGGTGTAAGTAAAGACAATGTGGTGTTTGGAGTGCGTGCGAGGAGTGTAGACGGCTATAGAGGGGTTGCAGTGTTGCCATTTCCGCTAGAATCTGACGAATAATCGAGTCTCCAGTCTCGCGTTGAACAGGGGTGGTCGGAGGCTTCGGTGAAGGTAGAGTTGCCGATAAGCGGACAACATATGTATGCGATGGTGGGAAAGGTGTTGTAAAATATTGTGGCTGTTGATTATAGCGCACACGGTGGCTAAAATACTACGTCAACTCCGTTTACAAGGCTTGTATGCAGAAATATACAAGTGCTTCGTTATGGTGACCAAGGGGAAAAGTCTGCAGGCGAGATTATGATTTCAGGAAGTGAGAGCACTGATCGGTCACCTTCTGGTTTATGGGTGCTGCAAAATGTCCCTGGGCAAGGCGATATACGCAAGTCAAATACCCAAGCGGGCCTGTTTTGTACTTGTTCTCGTGTCAAGCGAACACTAACCTGACGTTTCGAGAAGCAGTAGTCGCGCTCCTGACCACCAACAGCGGGCGGACCAAGAAGCACAGATATACCCAAGAGCAGGTCCCCTTTGAGTAACCAACAACCTTGACTGGAAAGCGGGACGATGTGATCAACATACTGATCGAACCAGCCATGCTCCTTGCTCAAATCGACTTGTGCGAGTGTCGAGGCTGGGTCTACGACACGAGTGGCCAATGTCTGCTGCAAATCACCTTTGGGTCGATCGTGGTGCACTACGCCGATGACGCAGCATGGCTGGAAATCAAAATTAAAACCCAGCTTGATAGCGTCTATACCCGCCGGTATGTAAGGATCTTGGGGCAACTTGATTATGGTTGCATCGCCTGCTGTACCGGGTTGCATTTCTACAATGCCTGTCGAGGGGTTCCATTCATGCCTCGTTGAGACTGTGCACTGGGAGCGAATGTTGACAGATGTATGGCCGCGACGAAGCTCTATAGAACGAAGCACGAAGCCGTAGAGTTCATCCTCTGATGGATCATATGTTCTTGGTCGTACCAATGTGTTGTGAGGGTTCGTGCTGTCACTGGCTGTTTTGGAAGAATCCAGGGCAATATGGATGTCTCTGATTTGTCGGAAGGTCATGTCGAATGGCTGCAGAAAGCGGTAGTCACGAGATGAGAATTTGGTCTTCTCAAAGAGGTCGCTGTCGGGCCGTCGTCGCAAGTACAAACCGGGCTGATGCCATCCGTCTGGGCTTCTGGCGCTGTCCATCTCACAGTCAAGCAGGGCCAAGTAGGTTTTGGCATGCCAAGGAATCAGCGGCAGGCTAATGGACAGACCCAAATTTGTGACGGAAAAGGGCTTCTTGCCCTTGCGTGATGGTCTGAAATGAAATGTGTGGTATGGATCAAAGCCATCGGGAGAGGGGGCAAACAGTTTCCCTACATCGCGAGCGCTGGCAGACCAAAGGAAAATGGTCTGATCATTGTTCAGTTTGATGATCTCTTCCTGCAAGCGGCGAAAGGCTTTCTTACCTTCGCCGTAGAGAAGTGGCATGTTCACGTCGAAAATGCCAAGCAGCGAGTAGGCAATGTCTTCGACCCGACGACATTTTCTCCCATTTGCCCAAGACATCCTTTGAGCAACAGGCAAGGTGTAGATGTTGACCTTGTAATCCAAGACATCGAGGGGGATCCTAGTGTGAGCGGAGATGGCACCAGCTAGACTGGACTTAGAACCTAATAGACGCCAGGTGTTGCTGAAGAACTGAACGTGGCGAGGTGCGATAAGCTCTTGCAAGGTCCAAGCTCGAGAAAACCACAAACTCAACTCGACAGCTTTGCCCACTTCGATGTCGGATAAATGAGCGAAACAGATGCGAGCCAGTTGGTACCATCGGAACATGGAATTGATGGCCTCAGACAGCTCTGCACTGCTGCTCTTGTCAATGCAGCATGTGTCCACCCAAACATATTGAAGATCATGCTGTAAGGCCAAGTTGCAGCATTCCGTGATCTTGGAGATGCCCTGTTTTTTCACCTGGCTAAGACCGCTGAGGGTGGCGTCTTGATAAGTCACCTCGTCACGCTGCCAGCGGTGGGAGAGGATGGCGTAGGGCGGGCATTCATCGTTGTCGTCAAACTCCTCGAAATCGAGGGTCTTTGCGTTGATTAGTCGCATGGATTTCCTCCCAAGTCAGTCGCCAGTACCATTACAAGTCCGTGTTGAGTGTGCTATGATCACCCCAAAGTGGCTGGGCATTAGCACCTGGTTCAGGCGACCCCCGGAGCCGAGTGCGATGGCACGAGTCAAGATTGTTCCATGCTGCGGGACCCAAAATGGTTATTAGCCCACATGGCCTCTAAACGAGGTCGCAAAGGTCCCTTAGCAGGGTGAATTACGGAGCATTAATATTATTTTAGGCTTCCCCGGACATGGTGCGCGTGCGTGCCGGAGCCTTGACGCGTCGTAAAGTCTCGACGTCACCGGTGCACCCCAGGACGCGTCTGGGTCGTGATGATTTTAATTGAGAAAGATCCAGCTTCATATTTTTCATTAAAGATAGGTACACATAAAGAACATTCTTGGGCTGATCAAATTCAAGAATCTGGCATTACCGTACGTGTCAAAGCTCTTGCAAAGTTTGTGTTCTTTCGACAAAGAGTACTTTTTGCAGCGGCCAGCTCCTCCAAGCCTGTTTCTGGCCAGATCCATGGCCAGTATCAAGCGAAAGGCCGGGCTCACTGCAGCCGCCAACGATCCCAAGAAAGCAAAGAAAGACTCCAGCTTGACTTCCTTCTTTGGCCCACCCAAAGTCGTCCACTCAACAAACAAGGGATTGTCGTCAAGCCCTCCAGAAGCTCAGGGAGCGGCACCCAAGTTCGACAAGGAGAAATGGGTGGCGACGCTGAGCGGTGAAGAGAAAGATCTTCTCAAACTCGAAATAGATACGCTCGACCCGACATGGCTGGCCCATCTCAAAGACGACCTTAAGAGCCCGAGCTTCCTCGCCTTGAAAAGATTTCTCAAACGTGAGCTTGACTCGGGCAAAACAGTGTTCCCACCGCTGCAGGAGGTCTACAGCTGGTAAGTACCTTGTAGACTTGACTCCTGCTTCTATCCTCTAGCTGACCATTTCCTTCCACTTCTACAGGTCCCGTCATACGCCTCTCAACACCGTCAAGGCCGTCATCCTCGGTCAAGACCCCTACCACAACCACAATCAAGCCCATGGCCTGTGCTTCTCTGTCCGTCCACCGACCCCGGCTCCTCCCTCCCTCAAGAACATGTTTACCGAGATCAAAAACGACTATCCTTCCTTCACCCCACCACCCAACAGAGGTGGCCTGCTCACACCCTGGGCCGACCAAGGCGTCCTCCTCCTGAACACCTGCCTAACCGTCCGCGCCCACGAAGCAAACTCACACGCGAACCAGGGTTGGGAATCCTTCACTCAGAAGGTCATCGACCTGGTCGCCAAAGTGCGGACACGCGGCGTCGTCTTCTTAGCATGGGGCTCACCCGCCCAAAAACGCTGTGCCAAAATCACGGGCGGAAAACACGTGGTGCTCAAAGCTGTGCATCCCAGCCCGCTCAGCGCCGCAAGAGGCTGGTTCGGATGCGGCCACTTCAAAAAGACGAATGAATGGCTCGCTCAACGCTACGGACCGGACGAGATCATCAACTGGGATCTCAATGTGCAGAAGCCAATTAAAGGGCCGGCAAAAGATGGCCCAGTCAAGCTGGCTGCTACTACTCAGAAAGACTCAGCGGTGAAGGAAAGTGGATCAACAACCGAGCTGCCCAAGGCCGAAACTGAGAAGCCTGCGTTCAGAGAGGAGGACTTTGACGATGTCGAGGATGAAGACGTTATTGCAGCGATGGAAGAGCTTGCTCAGAAAGACGCCCTTGAATCAGCTTTGCAGGAGAATGACAAGCAGAAAGCTGCTGCTGAAGACAAGGAGAATCAGGGTGCCAAGTCAGAAACTTGAAGTTTACCTTCGGCAAGGATACACGCGCGGTATTCAGACCCTCTTCTGATTTGGATTACATTGGATCGAACTGGATCTGCTGGACATAGTGAAAGTAATAGCGGGGCGCTGGCAGGCGTTTCTTGGAATAGAGCAATTTTATCTACATAGCAGGGAATGCTGAATTGGAATTACATTAGCTAGGTACCTACCCGCTATGTCGATGGTGCTTCGACGACCTACTGAGCAGTCTAAAGCCTAAGTAAGGTAACCACATTATACGTTCCCGTCCTTACCTTCATTAACCCGGTTCTCGAAGAGTACTGTACGATCTAGGGCCAGTGAAAGTCAATGCAACACACATATATATACGTCGGAGAACTAGGCATATACAGGATTTTTAGATAGACTTGTCCGGGCGATGTTTTGATGACACGAATCGCGTGTTCATATATTAGAAGACAGCTTAAGGTTTGCAAATATGTTTTGATTCAAGACTACCGTCATGATCGGAATTGCTCTAGTCGTGGACTGCCTACCCAGGTGGGTGGCAGGACCTCGACCAGTTGAATTTTCAACGAATTGGTTCTTCTACCCTTCTGATGCCCATGAAAGACGCAGTATGTCGATTGCGGTTGTTTTAAACCCTCTCGCCGCATGTTTCTGGGGATGATTAATACACTTTCTTGACTGACATTCGCTACGCACCGTAGACGACTGCCACTCGATAGCACGGTAGCGTGCCCGATAAACCCTCAGTGGGTTTGGCCGCCGGAACTTGAAATACCAAACGGTAGGCACTTAATTGCTCAAGCCGCAAAGGCTAATAGTTCCCCTCGCTCAGCATTTCGGCATGGCATTGGAAGGAAACTTATACCAGCCCTATCTCGGCGGCCTGTGATAGAGTCTCAAGGCCCTTGCGCTTTAGGTTGCGGAATAGACCGAGATCTAGATCGATTCCGAAGGCGGAGCTCGACCATGAAAAAAATTCATGCCCATCACCAAGAGGCCAATCCAGAGTCATGTCGCCCAATTGCGGTGGAAAGCTGAACTGGAACTGAAGCAGGCTGCGAGCCTCTGACGTAGATCTAGAACGACTAACTGCTATCGTTGTGTTCATTGGGTATAAACGGCTGTGGGTTCTTCTTAAGCGGCTCAACGAATTTTGTGCTGTGAAACCCATTACAGGCTTGTTAAATGGACCAGACAATTCTCTGGAGGCTCACTGCGAGTCCACTTGCAGACGTGGCTAGAAGGCAAGATGACTGATCTGCGAGTGAGAGCCGGAACACCGAGATGAAAGACCGGACGTACGAGATAACTCTGACAAGCTTTCCGCAGGCGTGGAAAAAATGCTGAAGAAAGTGGCGGTAGCGCTTGCTGTCAAACTCTTCTGTCGTCAGCCGTGTAATTGACCCCCCAAGCCATTAAGGCCAAGCTAAGCCGACTTGTTGAGGCCACGCATCGAAATCGTAGCAAAGTATCTCGTGGTATCTATGGTCTTTGCTTGCTGCGCAACATGCCCAGGATTATCAACGCATCCTGGGCGCGACTATCGTTATAGTTGCAAGATGCGACGAGGATAGATTCCGCTAGATCAATCGGCAAACGGCCGTGTGTGTCGCCTTTATTCAATATTCCATCTACGTTGTGCAGCAGAGCCTCGACCACAGGAGTGTTGCACAGAAGAATCGCTTGGTGGAGTGGAGTTCCTCGTGTTAGTAAGCTAAGCATGCCACGAGACTCTGGATGATCTTCGAAGCAGATGACATCGCCTCGACAGCCCTTTTCGAGGAGCATCCGTGCCACGTCACCACTGTCGCTTGTATCACGTTCACAAACGTGGAACAGAAGTTGACCATATTTAGGAGAGCCGCCCTTTTCGAAGAGCTTGTCGATGACACTTTGAGGGTGTTTTTGGACTGCGATCGACAGTGGCGTGATGTCGAGATCACACCGAGCGTTAGGGTCTGCTCCATTTCCTAAGAACCATTCTGTTAATTTGACGTCGTGAAGTGCTTTCCTGTACCTCTGGTTAGCACATTGACATCAATGGCGGGCAATTTAGGCGACGTACGCCAGCAACGGAGGTTCTTTGGAATCCTCCGGTTCGTTGATGTCCCAGCCATGCTTTAGAAACAACGGCAAGAGGTCATATTGCTCAGTGCGCATCGCCAACGAGACCTGCTTAGTGCCGAATGGCCATCCCCGAGAGATCAAATCACTGACAATATCCGTCCTTCTGTAGTAAAGAGCAGAGCCAATGACGTCCAAGTAACTCTCACGGTGTGTCTGGTTCAACGGCTTCAGGAGGCGGCGCGAATTGACAAGGTGTTGGACTTGTTCAAGCGTGAGATCTGAGCGTATAGCATTCAGGAGAGCCGTGCAGGCCTGTAGAATGTCGTCGCAATCGCGTGTGATATGGCTCTTCGATTTCACACGCGGGGGATGAGGTCTTAGAGCAAGAGACGCCATTGTAATACCTGTCGGTGAGGAAGCAGCGGCCGCCGCTTCTGACTCCTCAAGGAAATGCGGATCACACCTAGGCTCTTGGCAGAACGTCATTTACTGCTAGAGCTCTCCTATTGGCTGGCGCGCTTGCAGGCGTTCAAAGGCGAGCACGTCCTCCGTATTGTGATGTTGTAATGTATTGCTTTAGGGCCCTACCTAGGAACTGTTCGCACCTTCAAGTTCCACAGTACCTATAGGTATGAAAAAGCTGCGACGTGGTAGTGGTTCCTTGAGCATTGTCCAATCGTCTTAAGGTGCATCACCTCAACTTCATGTCATTCCCTCGCCGATAGACAATGCCTTCATCTATGTTTGACTGCGTTAGCAATGCCGACCCATCTAAGACAGTGCAGGTTTCGATGGATAATGTCAGATTTGCCAGGTTTCCACATAAATCATACCTTTGGACCGAGGGCCTGGCTGGCTGCTTGGCCATTTGTATTATCAGTAAAAAGGCAGCAATTTTGGCACATTTTGGCCCTCTGCACCTTGATGACAAGCTGCCCTGGTTAGCACAGATGTTGAAGGACAATTCCGAAACGTTTAAAGAAAGCAGCGTAACTATCACTTTCCTCCCAGACCAGGAAGGATTCGAATCAACTATTCAACGCCTCGCAGAGACAGTCGCTGGAGCCCTACGTCGACTTGGATTGGACCCAAAGTTCGCGGAGTACGACACTCGGTTTTCAGAGAGTGCGCGAACGCTATCGCTAGCGTGGGGCACTGTAATCATCGATGGCACGAAACCAGGACAACAAACGCTGTACGTGAACGATGCAGTACTCTTCAGCATGAATTGGGGTGATTCAACGCATTCTGTCACACCCTCTAAGCGTACCCGGTACTCGTCATCACCATCGACAGCCGGCGAGGAGCGCGAACGACAGCGTAACTTGGCCACCCAAGAACAATTTAAGCATGCCCGTCAAAAGCTTCAGGAACTTTCCGACCAAGCTTACCATGACTATCTCAATGGCGTCCAGCCGATCTCGGCTGCCGGGCAAAGTTCAAAGTCGACTACGACTTCCTCCGGTCTGGGGAGTCCCCTACAACTACCGGGCCCACTGCCGCAATCTACCCAGCAATCAACGCCGCAGTTGCCATTCCCTCCCAAATACAAGTCCAGCACTCGTGCCTTGGTCGTTCGCCAAGAGGTCGCAATGACAATTATCAAGATCCAGCAAACCGAATACCAGACGGCCACTGGAGATTGGGAGCCAATGGATCAGAAGGGTCATCTGAGGAGATATGTGTGCAAGGAATACAAAATCTACACCGAAGACAATATTAACCTGCCTCCATCATCCTTGACCGACGCAACCACTACCATGGGTTGCGAGATATCAACGACGATAGAACACTCGGAAGGCACCTCTGCAACGAAGGGGGGCCCTGCGCAATCTCTCTCTTCCAGCGAGGTTAGGCGTCGTTTTCAAAATATTAAGATCCACCGCAGGCGAGGCGATCCTCCTGCACGGTTCTATGAAGCCAAAGGCGGAGAGCTTGTCGCCTGCAGTGACTGGAGATCCTCTCGCGACAAAGGCCTTTTATACTGTGGCGAACACAAGTTCTGGGTTTCCCCTGGGGACGTGAAGTCGTTGCCGTGATATGGAAATGGCTGTTGCCACTTTTTGCTGTATGCTCTCAGAGTTGTCCATGAACCCAACGTGCGCCTTGAGATTGACGAGTTGGCTGAAAGCTTTCCCGTGGCGCTGCTAGCATAGTAGCAGCCTCGACGCAGTAAGGCTCCAGTGACCAAAAGCCACGAATCTGAGCGAGCTTGGCTCAGATTTACCTGGATCGGTATATGTGCTTGTTTGATCGACACGCCTACAGCGTCCTACAGCGTCCAGATCACAACAAGTTTACGGTACCTAATAAGGTCGATGTACGCGTTTAGAATATAAAATAAAGTCCGAAATAGGGGGTTTAAATCTACAGGAGGCGAGAAGGGTAAGGGAAGATAAGAATAAAGGTAACGTACGTGTAGAGACGTGGGTGAGTACCAAGATAAGTGCGATGGACAGATGGAAGTAACGTAAAGTTAGTATCGAAGGGTGGTGCCATCACATCACCGGCGAATAGAGTCGATAATAGGATACCTAATAGGTAAGAAGCAGAAGCAGAAGCACTATTACCGTAAGCCTAGAGGAAAATTGCCAACGCCCGTAAGGCTGGTCGGCGCCTGTAAGACCAAGACCTGGGGAAGTTGCGCCACGCTGCAACGCTCCTGAATCTAGACGTGGCCCAGATAACTCTGCATTGGTATCATTCTACAAATTGGTTTCTAGCTGCATGACTGGTGCCATAATTACATCGTAACTCGCAAGTATATGGAGGATCCACCAAGAATACCACTGCCAACACTTCATTGACCTCGTCTAGTGCTGATGTGAGTGTTTGGGGATGATAGTGGCTTCAGAATCACCTGACACTTGCAGCCCTGCGCCATCTTGTTGCTGCCCAGTCTCAATCTTGAACATAGCACCATCCGTGCGAAGGTAGGATCGATGTCCCTGCACAAACCAAAAGCCAACAGAGGCGATAAGTAGCACGCCAAAGACGGCAATCGCCCAGTTCATGTCGGCAATGGCCGGATTAGGCTCGCCTGGGAAGAAGAAGAACACCGTCGTCACGCAGCAGTAGATGATGCTGATGATGTTGCACACCATTCCGTATCGTCCCAGGTGGAAAGGGATATCAGTCGGCAGCTTGTCTCGGCCAACGATGAGGAGAACTGTGATCGGAATGGCGTAGGAGACGGTGAGGGCAATTGTGCTGGCACTCAGAATGGCTTCGAGCACCGTGTTCGCAAAGAGATACAGCACGCCGATTAGCCCAATGACGGCAGCCTGAGCGCAGATCGCACGAACAGGAACTCTCCAAAAGTCGTTGACAACGGCGAAGTACGAAGAAAAAGGGAGTCCACCATCTCGCGCAAAGCCCCAGGTCAGTCGGGACCCAGTGGTGGTAAGACCAATATTCTGTCCAACACCACTGATCACAAATAAGGCCAGAAGAATGACTGCGCCCGTCACACCGATGGCCTCGATACATAGCTGTATGAAAGGGTAATCTGCACTAACCACAGAATCGACGTCTTGAATCGTGAAAAGGCAGCACACCATAAATATCCATCCGGTGACGGCTCCGCCCGCGACCGAAAGCCAGATAACCATAGGTCCAGTTTTGTTGGCATTAGGAAGCTCTTCCACCATGTGCACGCACGCATCAAAAGCTGTCAGCCCGTAGGCCGACTGAACCAGACCAGTAAACCAAGTCACCGCGCTTGGCCAACCACTCTGATTATCCCAGGTTGCGAAAACAAATCGAGCAGACTGGAACGACAGCCCCGGCCGAACTCCAGTGCCAATCAGCAAAGCCATCAGGAAGACGAAGAAAAGAAGGATGAAGGAGATACCGACACCGCTGTTGATCCAGGGGAGCAACCGATCCTTCCGACAGGATGTTGCATTGATCAAAGTGAGGAAAACCGTAATAGCGAGGTATAGGAGAAAGTTGACCCAGCCCTTGCTCGCTGGCGCCCAGTCCGGAGTGTAGATGACCTTTAAAGCAAGAATGAACTCGGTCATAAACGCTGATTGAGAGGCAGTCAGCGCCCACCAGCCGAAAGTATTGATCCAGGCAGTCATGTACGACAAGAAGCGTCCCACGGGGTTGGTCCACAATCGATACACCCAGTATGCTTGCCCCAACGCGGTCGGCATGGCGCTCGTCAGTTCACCAAGAGAAACCGCGACACAAAGGTTGCAGATGGTGACGAGGACGAGGCCCCAAAGGATGGTGACGGGCCCGCCATTTGCCATGCCAGACGACAGATTTTGAGCTAGAGTCGACCATGTCCCCAGGACCGAGAAGGCCAAAGCAAACATCGACCATGGTCCGAATTGGCGCACAAGTTCCTGCTCGTGGCCTGTTGCAGATGCTAGATGGACTGCATCTGCTGCAGCCAGCTCAGCTCGACTGGCCCGCCTGCTGGAGCGCCTGCTGGAAACAGACTTTGTTCGCTGTCTCTCGACGTCCATCTTGAGTGTGCGATGCAAAAAGATGCTCGTAGTGGATGGCCAGCTATTATTTATTTCATTGTGCCGTCAGGCTCCGCGACGGAGGAACACGAAAGCATACAGCTGGGAGATTGCCACGAGCGAAGCTCTCCGGCGTCTGATAGGCCTCCCAGCTCCACAGGTACGGCTCTGACGTCCATTTTGTGGAATAGTCTTATCTTCCTGACACTTCCCCACCCCGGAGCGTCTAGGCCAGACATGGTAGTTACAAGCGGGCGGATAAGCATCCCCAGACGCAGAAGCAATTATTTTTATCAAGACCGTCGTCTCATCACAAAAGCAGTTGGTCCACGCTTGTTGATACCTTATTCAGTCGGGAGGAAGATAAAGGAATTTACGGTCATTGAATGAAAGAATAATTACCATGAAAATGGGAAAGATAAGCAGAGTCTCAAATGACGAAAAAGCTAAGCCTGGGAGTAGTAACAAAAGAATCCCGCGAAAAAAATATGTTACAGTAGGTCGAACAAAAATACCCAAATGTCAAAAATCTACTACAACGCGCATGCCCTCATGCAAGCTTAAGCAACAAACGACAGTGATATTTTGCGCGAATTTTTTCCCCATCGAATGCCAACGTGAGCTGTAGTTCAAAATCCACCATGGTAGCTTACTTAGTGTTTAATAATGTCATGGGGTTCAAGACGAAGAGGCCAAGCATCTTTTTTGAGAGACATTGTGAAAAAGCCTACGATCGAGAATCCTCTTTTTAGATGAAAGATGAAATGAACTTATATGGTAGTGAAGCGGAACGTATAAAAGTAAAATGGAAAATGTAGATGGAGGAAGATTAGTCGCGGTTTTCGAGTCCCGGGTCGGGGGTCGGGAAACTTGGAAACTTAGTCGTTAGCGCAGAACCGAAACACCGGGATGGATTCTTTCAAAAAGATTGATTCCTATGTTTGTACATCGAAGCTATGCGTGCTGCACACGACCCAAGGGGCGGTCTCAGGGGTGTCGTCGTCGTGCCGAGCAGTATGACGAGCAGGGGGCCGTCCGGGGCTTCGTCGATTATTCACGGGGAGTCGCTAACGCTCAGGGGCGGGCGCCGATGGGCTAAGCTTTCAATGGCCGACGACCCGCAGCCATTACTAGAGAACTATAGTTTCAACCACGAACTTTCACGGTACCACTGCTAGCGGGCCCGGCGACTTGACGCAGTTTGAAGCGGTGTTGCCCGCAGGCCAGAGTACGGCGGTTCCGTTTTCTAACCAGGAAGCAGCGCTGAAGACGCGGTGGGTTGTGGGTGGTTGAATGCGCAATCGGAGGATTGGCTTGGGTTCTGAATATCTGGGTGCCAGCCGATACGACAATGACGACGACGACGCAGCCCCCTCCTCCTCCTCCTAGTCGTAACAAAACAGCCCCTGCAACGCCAGGCCAATCTCGCTGATAAGACAAGACAAGACTTATTTTCAGAGAACGAAAGTCTAAGCTTCGAAGGACCATCGACTGAGCTTTCTCAAACCAGAGAGCGCTGCCACAAGGACGGAACGAGGTACACGCAACTTTGAACGCCCGCCCATGCTAAGCAAAAAAAAAAAAAAGAGCTCGCGGATCTCCCGCGGGTCGACAGCGACTTATGGGGTACAGCTGCATTTCAAGTGTAATAGTGGAGTACACCACCCCGTGGAGAGCAACTTTACACAGTACCCCGATATTGGTTTCCGCTGTGGATAGGCACCTCAGGTTAGTCACCACATTTGTCAATGTGCTTTGAGCAGTCACAACACTGCAAGGGAAATACGAGCATTGGATCTGACCGCATGTTTCAGATCTTTGTACGGACGCATAACAGTGTGTCTGTGTCAGTATTGTTCAGTCCAAATGCTACCAGACCAGTGCTGTCGGTTATCAAACGTGGACAACAGGTATTTCTGGTGGAAAGGATGGCGGGCGTAATTCCGATGGTTTTGCCCGTTTGGCCTAGGGGCTGCAAAACGTATGTGGAATGAGGAACTTGAAACAAGCATCATCTGGAAAAGTCTGGTCGATGCAGTAATTTGCAAGATCCTACTGAACGGAGATGAACGGACAGTGACCATGGGCAGGTCGCAGTGATTCGGGCGTTGAGGGCGGGTTCGGCGCATTCGCCCCGCAGAGCCGCGCTAGACGTCTTGGCGATGTGTGAAACCCAATTTTGCCCGGACCCGCTTTTGTTATCCATCTCTACAAATGATTCGAAAGGAGGTGGACAGGTACCTCTCTTTAGGTGGATGGCTGCAGGGTCAACTGCTTCTTGGAATTTAGAACGTCACTCGGCATGTCGGGAAGTTTCCCGTGGTATACCTGTATGCTAGACGATTTCGATGGCTGTGCAGCTCATTTCAGCGCATGCACCTTGCCGAGGTGGGGATCATACTTGCGGTTTGATCCATCTGTTGAAACCAATGTGGGATTGATACGGGGTAGTAAAGTCCGGAGCAAAACTATCCTCGGTTTATATATGGCCTTGGAAACTCTCGGATATCTGTTGTTTCGCTCGCCCTGATACCTTCTCCCATACCTTCGCAAACCACGTTCTTGCTACGTGCCGGTATACGTTCTATGCCAACTAATATGATTGTTCAGCACAAGTTCGCCGATGGCGAGAAGCCAGCAGACATTGCCGAGATGGAGGATGGGCCAGTAAAGCCCATTGATCCGGCTGATGATTCCAAGATAGCAGCCAGAATCCTACGTCGTGTCGACTGGCGGTTGGTGCCTGCGCTCGGAGCCATTTACGGCGTCTCCCTCATGGACCGCACGAACATGTCGAGTGCAGCTGTAGCCGGACTAATGGTGGATCTCAAGGTGACGACGGGACCTGGTTACAACATTGTCAACATGTCGTTCTTCATCACCTACGTCCTCTTGCAACCGCTCATGATTGTCATGTGCCGGAAAGTTGGGCCCAAGCGCTTTCTTCCTGCAATCTGCCTGGCGTGGGGATCGGTGATCATCGGGTTTGGATTTGTGAAGAATTGGCAAACACTAGTTCCACTCCGTCTCGTGCTCGGTGGACTTGAAGCTGGGTATTTTCCCGGCTGCCTGTATCTACTGTCTTGCTGGTATACACGGTGTATGTTTTCCCCGACATGATTCTAACACATGAGCTAACAAGGGTAGTTGAACTTGCCCGTCGATATTCCGTCTTCTACCTGATTGGCAGCATAGCATCGGCGTTTTCAGGGATTCTCGCATACGCGCTGCAACAGATGCACGGCCTTGGCAATATCGTAGGATGGAGATGGTGGGTGCAATCGCATTGATGTTGTTGTTTTCAGGCACTGACAGGCGCAGGATCTTTATCATGGAAGGAGTTATCACCTGTGCCATTGCCTTATTCGCCTTCTTTTTCTTGGTCAGATTCCCAGAGGAAGAGAAGGAAAGGCCTTCATGGCGGTTTTTGTCTAGTGACCAGCTGGATACTCTCATCTCGAGGCTCAATGCTGATCGTGGCGACGTCGATCCGGAGCCATTTACGCTGAAGCGTTTCCTGCAGCCGGCAACAGAGTGGTATATTTATGGATTCCCGTTCATCCTATTGTAAGCTTCTCCTGCAGCGTTTTACCAATGATAGACTGACCAAACCAAGTCTGATGAATGTCACCTCCTACGCCCTTGCTTTCACCCTTCCGGTCATCCTTCGTGGCAACCTTGGCTTCAGCTTGGCCATGTCGCAATGCCTTGTGGCACCACCATACGCGCTATCTGGCCTCGTCATGTATGTTGCGGCATGGTATTCGGATACGCGAAAAACACGTGGGCCAATACTCTGCGTCTTGAGTCTGATCTCACTTATCGGCCTAGCGATCATGGCTTTTGTCAAGAACCCGTGGGTGCAATACTTCGGCGTGTTCATCGCGGTTGCTGGCACCAACTCCTCCACTCCTGCGGTCATGACATATCAAGCAACCAACATTCGAGGTCAGTGGCGACGGGCCTTCTGCTCGGCTGCCTTGACAGCGATTGGTGGTATTGGTGGCATTGTGGGATCGCTGATATTCAGGAGCGATGACGCGCCACACTATTACCCTGGATTTGCGACCTGCATGGGGTAAATATCAGTGAACCCTTCTGTTGAACTCAGCTTACTCTGTCATAGATGCAACGTTCTGATCATAACGACGGTCGGCATCCTTACTCTATACTTCCGAAGGAAGAATAAGCAGGCTGATGCCAAAGAATGCGTCTTGTTGGAAGATGAGAGTTTCCGATTCACCATTTAATTTACAAAGTCCCCGGCGGTTCCCGATTGGCTTGAAGATCCAGCTCTTGAGGACGATGGCTCGTGGTGAGTATATTCTGCATTCGTCAGCCTTGATCAGGGAGTATCCTTAGTCGAGATCGCAGGGTGCATGTTGAAAGGCGGGTAGGACGGATTTTCGCGGTCCGCGGAAGTTCTCACGAGAAGCAGGAGCCTCAGCTCATAAAAGGCAATGCCAATCCCAAAGCTACTCGTGCTTTCCCGAAGAAGGGGCAGCCACGATCACGTGCACTTGGACCAATCCTTGTGGACATCGTGGTATAATGCCATAAACCCCAACATTAAGTGGTTGTCTGGAGCTTCTGTACCAAAAACGATGGTTGTGGCATGTCCATGACTATAATGCTTGTCTTTCATGGATAGGCACGCTCACAGCCTGAGTACTGCTGGGACTTCTAGTCTGATGGTCAGTACAGGAGTCAATTAGTGCCACGGCTAGTTGCATGCAGGAAGTGCGTTTGTCACCTTGGACTTGCAGCTTCCAACACAGCCTGTACCGAACTTAGAAGGAGAAAGGCTGCCTGTTTGAATCAGCCAACGGGAGAGTACATAGGAGGGTAAAGGAGTGGTAAGAAAGAACTTGATAGACTCTCCAAGATATTGTCTTGAGGCTTAAACTTCGGCTGGCGCCATGCACCTTTGCAGTCACTCTATGCCGTCTTTTCCTGTAATGAGAACGGCTGGGCATCGTAGTAAAGGTTACTGTTCTACACGGGACCTCTCCCTCTGGCCATTCACATGTAGGCTCTCAGACTCATGCCTTTAGCACAGTCTCTGCCATTTTTGTGTTGCCGCACCAAGAATCTGCGATCACCCATTCCTAGCAGTTGAAGGTGTAATGCCAGTCCCTTGGAAAAGAGTATGTGGGCCACCAGTGTAGTAAATTGTCCAAGATGCGTGGATCCATGGTCTCAGATTCCGCCTGCGCCGGGAGCATTCGGGTCTTTGGCCAATTCTATCATCATGTCTCGCATTTTCTGCTTGCTGCTTCCCTGACCACCGCTGGCGTGGCTCTTCCCGCTCAAATCTGACAGCTTGGCAATGCGCTCCCAGGAAGTGCCTCCGCTTGTGGTATCTTCTCGCTTGGCCAGAAACTCTTCAGCTTCCTTGGCCGTCTGTTGTTTTTGTCGGTCCGCCTTTCGATTGTAGGATTCGTAGAAGGAGTCAATGTCCGTTCGGGCAGTCTCGATGGTTTCTTGCTTCTTGCGCGCGGACGCTTCGTCACGACGCGTCAAATCTGCGTCTCGGTTCTCTCGCCATGCTCGGATCGGCTCTGTGTCTTCTTGTTGTTCTGGCGCCCCGTAGCCGGACGTATAGGATGTCGTTGGTGGCATGTAGGGGAGGGTTGAGCCGGTGATACTGCCGCCAGGTCCTACATTCTGCGCACGAGTCAGACAAGGTTCACAATCAGCGGCCGGAGTATATTGCTTACTTGATTCGTGGTGTCGACGGCTGGAAATGAAGATTCAAAATCATCCAGGTCATCTATCTGACCGCCAGACACGGGAGCCGCATGGCCAGAGAAATCACCCCCAAGCAGGTCATCGTTATCGTCTTCTACCGTCGTCTGCTTGTTCTCGTCTCCAGTCGCAAAGAGATCTGCATCTTGGCCCAAAGCAGCTCTTTCTCTTGCGAGAAAGTCTCCGCCGCCGGAACCTCCGCCTCCTCCGACCTCAGTCTGGCCTGCAATCGCCATGTCAGCCCTGGTTCATGCTTAGGTGTTGCAGAGGAACTGCTCTCACCGGCATCGATGTCCTCAAGAGATGGAAATCGGTCAGCCATGTTGTCTGAACACGAGACACTCTCTCCGGTAAGACGAATACAGTCCGCAGTTGCGTAATGTCAAGACACTGACCAACGCAACGTGATTTTCTGCAGGGTAGAACTCCTGGTAAAATGTCCTAGGCTAGATAGAAAGAGTCCACCGGAATTGCAGGACTATCATGCACGGTCAGTCCGGGCAAAGGCAGTTTCGCTATCGGATCTTGAATTGTTTATATGTCGGGATCTGCCGGCCACTCAGACACTCAGATGGTCACTGTCGTTTGACTGCGGATACCGGTGAATGAGGTAGTGTAGATCAGTATATCTGCGATCAGATGAAATGCTGCGCCAACGAAGCCGACACAAACAGAGTCACCGTCAATGTTGTAGCCTCCAATTCCCTCACTGATCCTTCATGTTCGCTCCTGAGCGTAGGCGTCGCCCAGGATGTCTCGGATAACCTGCCCTTTTCGCTCACCATTGTTGTCCCAAGAAAGACGTCTGTCACACCAACTTCATTCCATCGCATTATTTCTTTTCCCTACCCCATACATCACCCTCGCTTCTCATAGTCTGTCGGCCTGTGTAAAACCAATCGCCTCTCGTGAAGCGCGCACAGAAGAGACACGAGTCCTTCACGCTGTAGCCGGGTTGCGAGAGCTCCTTTGTAGAAGTATCACAGGTTGTCCACGAGACCCTTTTGGCCTTTCAGCCGCTTTTGAGTGTCGCAACTCGTAGACTGTCTTGACAAGGCAGGTCTTAAACCGCGTCATGGCCTACAACGACGAAGCTCTAAAAGCCAAGTTGTCGACTCTAAACGAGACTCAGGAAAGCATTGTCTCGGTGTCACAATGGATCACTTTCCATCGACGCTACGCCGACAGAATTGCCCAGGTCTGGCATACTCGCCTGCGAGATTGCCCACCGCCAAAGCGACTGAACTACATTTACCTGGTGAACGACATCGTCCAGAATGCGAAAGCTCGAAAACGAACTGAATTTCCGAATGCTTTCTCACCCATCATCGCCGAGGCTGTCCAGCAGGCATACAGATCTTCGACAGTCGACATCCAGACCAAAATCAAACGTGTCATTGAAGTCTGGAAGTCGCGAGCCGTATTCGAGGACAGCATCCTGCAAGCTATTCAAGCTCGACTCGATGATGTGGACAAATCCAAACCCTCCCCGGGTAAAAAGACCCTCATGGGAAACTCTTTGTTCTCCTCCACCTCAAGCACCAACATGCCAAAGGAGCTCGAGACCTTGGCTCCCCTTCAGACTGCCGTATCGAAAGCAGACTTTACTGCTCGGCCACTGGTAGATACTGCACAAGTCGAGCACAACAAACTCAACGACCCGACCCTGCCTCGACCAAGCGCTCCAGTCCATGCGGCAAATCTGTCGAGTCTCATCAAGAAGCTCGCAAGCGCCGAGGCTGGCATCAATGAGGTCATAGCAGCAAGGAAAGCCCTGATAGCAGACCTCAAAAGGTTGACAGAAGCGAACGAGACAGCTTTGTCCGCTGACGAGAACATGCTAGTAGACCTCTCGGCGAAACGTACAGCGGAAGAAACGAACAAGAGAGATGTTGAAGACAGTATTATGCGCGGCTTGGCTGAGTCGCAGCAAGAACACGAAGATAGCCTGCCACTCAATGATCAACGGCCAGACGTGGAGGAGCTGACACCTGATCCAGAAGATAGCGCTGTTATTTCTGAGACCTTCACAAGTACGAGAAATCCAAATCTTCAGGGAATATTGGCCGGTTTCGATGCATCAGACGACGCCTCCCCTGTTATTCCAATGTCACCACCTCTCAACTACCACCACACAAATATTCCAACGAACGGCACAGGGCCGCCCTCCAGCAAGAAACGCAAACTCTCGCACGACCCGTATCCTGTGAACGAAGTCCCTGACCTTGGAGCTATGGGGGTAACCGGATACGATGGAAGCGCCGATAGCGCAGCACCCACTTTTCAGCCTAGTCATGCCCCAGCCCTAGAGATCTCCTCACTTGTGAGCACACTTGAGCAAGACGTCGATGCACTCATACGAGACCACAATGGCAGCACGGTGGGATAGGTTTCTGTGTGAGATGGTGTCAGCAACCTCGCCTGTCAACGTGTCGAGACATGGCATCAAGAAAGCAATTCCATGCCAATCCAGTAAGCGAGGAAGATTGAGCTAGCAGCGTCAGAACGGCAGCACAGCAGGGACAGAAGCACACTCCTCCTCTTCGATACTCATGCTCGAACTCGAACGCGAAGTCATACGGATCGCGAAGTCTGAGCCAGGTTTGTGCAGCATTCGCTATCAGGCAGAGCATAGCTGGGTAGACTCTTGAAGCCACGCCACGCTTCCATTCGAGCAGACCCCCACCAATGGAAGCGTGAGTAAGACACTCACAACCACAAGGTACGCCTCTGAGCAGGCTCAACGGGCTATTTACACGCCCTGACAAGAGAAGAACGCCCTCATAGTACCGACAGAGAACAACAGACCGCAAATCGGACTGATGCCGGTTGGAAATCGATGTTGTGGACGCGGAAGGGAAGACCAAGACAGCAGCACTCACTCACTCACTCACCAACGAGAGTAAGATGTTTTGGAATTTGGAGTTGCCATGCTTTGCCATGCCATAATTTTTTGGCCGCTCAAAACAAAAGCAAGGCTTCATCTTGTGTTATTATTCTACAAAAATGCGCAATTTCTCTCTCAGGATTCACCATTCTACAAACATCCAATGTCAAGGTGTCGGCCTTTTCTCTCTCTTCATACCATGCCTTCTCATCCTATTTCCATTCCATGCCATGTCTAATATTTTTCAAGGATTCCGTAACTTAGTAGTACGCTGGATTCAAGAATGATGACGGCAGGAAGTTGAAATTGGGAAGCTACTCACTACCTACCTTTCTCTATCATTTTCGAGCAAGCACTGAGGTGTACCCCTTCCAACCCTTCCAACCCTTCCAACGTACTTAGCTGCTCTCACACTTCTTACCGTTCAACCAATATCCTCCGCCCGCTTTATTCCGAGTCCAGCTGGCTTTCATACTAGCTTCCTCCCTCCTTCGTGTTCCTTCCTCGCACTGTTCCAGCTTGACTCTCACCGCTGTTCATTCTGAGACTGTCCACGATGCTGGTGCTGATGCCGCACAGCTATCTCTCACAGCTCGTTTACATGCGAGTCACCGGATATTTCGTGGTAGCTCAGTTGTCAAGTGTATGTGAATGCGGAAACTGCGACTTAAGTGAGAAATGCGTGATCAGTCATTCTTGAAAGGCTGCTCAGAGAGCTGGAGTTTCATGTACGGTAAGATTCTATGGAAAGGCTTTTGGGGGGGTGTTTGGGTGTTCTTTTTCTTTGACTGCCTCGGCGCTGAAATGGTCGTATGTCCGACGATTAGGCCGGTTGAAAAGAAAAAAGACATTGGAAGACGAGAGCTGTAGGGGTACTTACTGCTGTTGATGAAATTAGTTCAGAATCGCAGGCATTCATGGCAATGGAGTGACGATTGTTAGTTAGTGCACCATCTTCTCTGCGCAGATTGAGAAAAAGGTCAACAGTGGCTTAAGCGGTCATGGGAGATGTCAGTTCATACAGGCGAGACTATTATTGATTGCGTTGAAGGACTTGTGCTGTAAGCTGGCTGCGAAACGAAAAGGGCTATCAAGCAGTCTTTCCATGCTTCGCCGCCCGGCCTACAGTCTCCTCGTCCTCTTCAACTATCCCCCGCTCGTCGTACGTCCGCTTGCGTCCTTGCGTGGGCTGGGTCTGTGCCCCAAGCACAGCCGTCCCACTTGCAAGCGCAGGACCCTCTCCCGCTCCTCCCTCCTCCACCCTCGAGTGACACGCGTTTGCCAATGCCCTCAACTCCTGCACCTCCTGAATCACCCTCGTGATTCGGCCTCTCAGATCCGAGTCTTCCGGGCTGTCACTGTTGACGGGCCCGTAGACCTTGGCCACCTCGTCCCTGATCCAGGATACCTCGTCGGCCGCTGCTTGGAAGCCCTCGTACTGCTTGTACTGTTCTCTTGTCTGCAGCACGTAGTCGACCCGCATCGGCAGCGTGACGGGCTCATTTGTCGGCACCTGGATCTGGTACTGGTCGAGATACGCCCATGCACGATCGAAGTCGGCCGATTTCGCCTTCAATTTGGCGATTAGTTGATCGGCGCTGACCGCCAGGTCCATGATCACCCTGACAATCGGCCTCTGCCTCTCGTTATGGTTGGTGATATGGAGCTGTGTCTTGATCGAGCTGAGGTCTCGCTCGGCCTCGACCAACTTGGTGTATTCATTCAATTCGAGGACTTTCTTCCCCGCTACATTGCCAGTCTGTTGCTGCCACTTCAAGGTTTGCAACTCTCGACTGACCTGCTCCTTTTCATCACGAAGTCTGCTGCCAATAACGCGCAGTTCTTCGTTTTCGCGTGCGACTTTCTGCCGCTCAGCTGCTGTGGTCGAGTATGTAATTTCCGCCTTTTGTAGCAGTTGTGATAGACGATCTCTTTCGTCCACAACTTGGCGGATTCCTCCTTCCAGAGCAGATATACGTGCACCGAGCTCGTTTACCTTGAGCGTGGCACATTCTTCGCACGCTGCAATCTCAGAGCGTGCTTGATTTTGCAATTGTGCCAGCGCTTGCTCGTGCTCGGCACCTTTTTCTCTAGCTGCTTGGGTGACTGTCTGCAGCTCTGCTTGTAATTTCTGCACCTCCTCTTCCAATCCTTCACACTTTTTGTGCAGCTCATCGGATTTTTGGAGCTTGCTAAGCTTGTCTGGTGAGAGGGAGGGAGGGCTTTCGGTTGGAGGCGATGACTGGCGCAGCTCACTCGCGAGGGTGTCTACTCGCTTCTGCGCTTCCTCCTCGCGCTGCCGGGAAGAATCGAGTTCAGATTGCAATCTTGCCTGGTGAGACTCCAGAGCCACAACTGAATCGTGAGCAGTGCTGGCTAACAGAACAGCTTCTTTTTTGCTGTCTTCAAGTTGCCGCACGTCCTCTTCATATTTCTGCAACTGTGATTTTTGTGCTTCCAGTTGCTCGCTCATTTGATGCAGCTCAGTCGAGTAACACTCTTTGAGCTCATCGTTCTCTCTGGTCAGCTGATGGTTTGCAGCTGATTGCACTTCTAACTCATGTTTCATTGAATCTAAAGTCCGATTCAATTCACACACTTCAGCCGCAGCTTGCTCGAGGTTCTTTGCTAGGCTCTCCTCCACGTTTCTGCTTGAGTCTGGACCGCTTGCTCCGTCGTTTGTACGTGCATTCAACACATCGGCTTCCTCTCGTAAAATAAGTTCACTCGAGGGCGACGTGTCTTCAGACAGACGTACAGGGAGAGCGGTCTCTGTTGCCTCTTGGGCAGAATCGGTTCTGGAGATGCTCTGCTTGATGCATCTCAGTTGGCTTTCAAGCGCTTGTTTCTGATAGTGTAAAACCTTATTGCAGTCTTGCTGCAAAGCCAGCTCCGATGTAACTGATTGATTGGCCTTTTGAAGCCTGTCCAGTCTGGCCTGCAGTGTGCAAAATTGGGTCAAGGTCGGTGCGCTTCTTTCAACTGCCAGCCAGTTCTTGGATGTCTCTTGAGACTTTGTGCAATCTTCACATCTCGGCCTTGTAATTTTCAACTTCGATTTGAGAGTTGTGTTCTCTTGAACAAGCCGCTGTGTGTGTGTTCTGAATCTCTCCTTGAGCTCTGGGACCAGCTCGCAGCATGAACGTACAACGACGGCGTTGTTCGAGTCAAAATTGTATCTGTGCGAGCATTTTTGCTCGTTTAACAGTTGCCTCAACCCTTTCACTTCGTCTCGACACTGGTCCAGCTCAATGGTACGCTGTGTAAGACGCTTTTGCAACTTGTTGGCTTCAATCTTGAGGTGTTGGTATCTTTTCTGTGCATGGTCAAGGCCTTGTTGCAGCAACAGCTGCAACCCATTCTGGCTCTTTTGATGGTGGTGCCGTATCTTTCTGATCCTTCGCACGATGGCCACAATGCAAACTATAGACACGGCCACCAGGGCCCAGAGGTTGAAATTTGAGATAATGACATCGAGGTCAGTCTCACTGATACGAGACCGGGCGCATGCTGCTGTAGGCAGAACTGATTCATGAAGGGCATCGGCAATATATATACCTAGAGAGAAAGTGAGGAGATGTAGCATGAGGCACCAAAAGGTGGTGATGGTGATCTTGTCGTCAAGGGAATACATTTTTCCTGAATGTATGGATGGTTATGCAAGATAAGGTATGAGGGTTCCACTGTCTCTATTCGAAGAAGAAGGTCGTTCGATGGAAGAGTAAGTTACGATGGAAAGAGTTTGTGGTGTGGAAGATGTTGGAAAGTAGAAAAAGAATTTGGAAAGTAGAAATATATGTTGGAAAGTAGGCAGAACTTGACCGTCCGTTTGTGCTGAAACGTGCTGATGAAAGTTGTCACTTGCACGCATAGTGAAAGGCTGTCGAAGATTCTAGACATTGCCTGGAAGGTGAATACAAATTGTGTAGTGAAGCTCGCTGATTCAATTAGTGACAGGCTGTATGAAATTATTATGCATTGCCAGTGTAAATTCCTTTCCCATTTTTGGTACACACTCCGTTCATTGAGAAGTTGTAGAATTCTTGCGCAGGGGACTGTAATTGATTTGTAGCCACTTTGTTGCGAAACCACCGAAGAAGCGCTGAAACATAAACAAAGCATGTCCCTGTTGGATGTACAAAGAGTGGCTATTTTTGATCACCCAACAAAGGATCTGTTTCGTCGTTCTTGTTCTGACCACCTCGCTTCTTCCGTCGTCTTCTCTTTTTCTTACTGCTTTGATCAAGGTGCTGGTGTTCGTCGGCATTGCCGTCGGCACGAGGATGTGAGTCGGATTGATTTGACCGCCTATGTGATTGTGAGCGCGACCTCGCCGTATTGCCTTGATGATTTTCGTCATCCTCATTTGAGTCGCTGCTGGACGTGGTTTCGAGGACAACCTTCCGGATGCCGTTCGCATCCACAACACTCTCCGTGATGCTACCACTCTTGGCTGGTCCTTTCGAGTAATAAGGACTTCTTGAACGAGGTGTCTCGGGGAGCGGCCCCACCGTATCATGACTCTGACTCGAACGTGCAAGTGGGCGCAACAGAGAGTCTGTTTCGTTCGGGGCGGACTCAGAGGCGTCAGGAACGTGGGATTCAGTCTGTCTATTTGCAGCAGCGAGCCGTCGTTCAGTTGGTGAAGAAGCAAAGGAACCAAAATCCTGCCGTAGGGCTTGGACGCCATCGCTGGCTTCTTTCCCGCCTGAGCGAAGGTACCCTTCCCCTATACCACCACCATACTCTGAACCTGTCTCGGAGATGCGCCTCGCAGGGGTCATACGACCATTTTGGAGCGGTTGTGGTGCAGCAGATACACTGTTGCTATCGTTTTTGATGTTGTTGTTGTTGTCCGATCCAGGTTTGATCTTGACAGTTGCATACCGAGTGGTCTTTGGTCGACTAGCTAGATTAGATGGACCCAAAAACTTGAACTGCTCCTTGACCTCTTCGATACTCGGACGTGGTTTTGACTTTCCGTCCATGAGCAGGCTGTTACCGCTCAAACGCCTCAGCACGGTCGCGGCCTTTGCCTCATTCGCCTCTTGTGTGCTCTGGCGTCTAATGTCATCAGCCTTCAGCGTCTGATCCTCACTGATATTGACCAAATCGGACGTTGGTATTTTGAGGGCTTTACCGTCGCTGTTGAGTCTTGGGACGCGAGAGCGTGGAGCGGGGGCTATGCGGCGAATGGCTTTGTGAACGTCGACGAACACATCCGACTCGTCAATGATTTCTTCTCCAATCAGCTCTTCAATGACATCTTCCAAAGTGACCACACCGATGGCGCCGTGGTCCTCGCCTGGGTGATTCGAGACCAGGACCATGTGGGACTTGCCCTCCTGGAAGAAGTTGACAATATCGAGACAGCTTGTGTCGGGTCGGGTCTCGGGCAGAGTAGCCAAAGCGAAATCTCTAACAGGCTTGGCGTCCTCGGGATCGTAGGTGATTAGCATTTTGACGAGTAACATGCCAATAAAGTTCTCATCGTTGTCTGGGTGGTGGACAGGGATCCTCGAGTAGCCTTGCGACAGGATGTCGTCCATGGTCGCCTCATCGAGGACGTCGTTGAGCGAGAGGGTGAAGACGTCGTCCATCGGTGTCATGATGCTGCCCACGGTCTTCTCTTTCAAATCCAGCACGGCACTGATAATGGTCACCTCATCCGCGTGCAGCCTCTGTCCCGCTTCACCCATACTCCGATGTAATGATACCAGCGTCTTAAGTCCAGCTTTCTTGTAAATTGTGCCATGATCTTCTCCTAATAACCAGTCCAGCAATTTCGCCGTTGGCCACGCCACAGGACTCATGATGTACATCAGGGCGAGGACAAACGGAGACATCCATGCCCCGATGGGTAGGCCGTATCGCACGCACACGGATTGAGGGACAATCTCGCCAAAGATCACTTTCAGACGTCAGCTTCTCGTCTCGGAAGGGGGCCGCTCCGTGAACCAATCACTTACCAATTAACACAGTTGAGCCCAAGACAGCCGGCCAGCCTCCGCCAAGAGAGCGATCAAGGACGATGGGCAATGTTTCGTTGGTGATGACGTTGCTCAGTAAGAGCGTAACCAAAACCCAGTGTTTCCCTCGTTGTAACAAGGTCAGCACCTTGCGGGCATTCTTCTTCTCTGCTCCTTCGCCTGAATCTTGGATGACTTGGAGATATATTTCATCTTGGCCCATCAACGCGATGGTCAGGCCGGCAAAGGCACCGCCCAGCAGAACCAAGGCCGCAGCAACAGCCAAGTAAATCCATAGTGAAGGTTCGTTAGCTGGTAGCGGGTCAGGCTCTTCGGCAGTAGAATACAACAGGCTCGAGAGCTGAACTGGAAATGCTTGCACAAGAGAAATTTGGCTGAGACCAATGAACAAAACTTTGGACAGGCCAAGGACCAGCGGCCGTCTTGCAAGATATTGGTTCTGCATCAGCCTCATCTTGAGCAGTGATGGACGAAAACTAGAAAGCCATGAGAAGATGCGTGTTTTGGTGAGAGTGAGAGAGATCGATCTAACGCGAATGTTCGGATATCAGGAGGCTGACTCAGGAAACACGATCGCCAGGTCTAGCAAGTCTATGTAATGGACAGAGATGGCCGTGCTTCAAGCTGAGTTATACACGATATTCGTCCCCAACTCCCAATGGTATAGCGATGTGTACCGAGTAGAGAACAACCGTCCAAACTTTGTCCGCCCAGCTCGGAACACGTGAAACTTTGTCGCCGCTCATCAACTTATCACATCATCCACTGCACATCATCATCCAGGATCTTCCGAATGAACACTACGGAGAGGCTTTGAGCTAAACACGCAGGCTTACGTAGCCAAGTAGCCCATGCCGGTGATCCACTTGATTGACCCAACAAGCCGCCCTGCATACAAGTAGAACAGATGGTTTTCGGCTAGAGTGGCTTACCACTGTTGCTTCATCCAAGTTCGTGGTCGGCACAACGTTAAACAACCAGAGACTGGAAACCAGATATCTACAGCTTGGAAACTTGAATGCAATCTATGGTGAATACATTCAATTTCCACCTTTTGGGGGGCAGGGGTCGAACGAAATAGGAAGGTATGCCGTTGGCTGTGAAACGGAAACGGAATGGTCCGCAAGGAGGGTGTGGAGATCCAAACCGCTCGGTTTCCCGCGGGTATTCCTGGTCTTTTCAATATTCGCCTGACGATGATAATTCAAAGACATCTTGTTTGAGGCCCCGTGCTTCGTCTCTTCTCAGAGTCGAAATGACAATGATAGTTTTAGTAAATGAAGCGCTTTACGGTGTTCAACAATGAGTGCCAGAGTAAAGCTGACTCTGCGCCTGGCAAGGGCGGCCGCCGCGTCGAAGAGGTCATACGCAAGTCAGGCTACTCCGTCTCGAATTAATCGCAAAATTGATTTCGAAAAGACGCCCGTACTGTACAAAACTGAAAAGGCAGCCCGCAATGCCTATGGACTAGGACCAAACGAGGTGCTCGAATGGCAGAATCTCAACCAGGCAGTATGCAGTGCCATGCACTACGCCATGAAAACAGATGAGAGTGTGGTCTTGTTTGGTGAGGACGTCGCCTTTGGAGGCGTTTTTCGGTGCTCCAAAGGCTTAGCAGACGAGTTCGGCTCTGCTCGAGTCTTCAACACTCCTCTCTCCGAGCAGGGCATCGCCGGCTTCGGAGTCGGATGCGCCGCCCAAGGCTTGCGGCCGATTGCTGAAATTCAATTTGCCGATTACGTCTTTCCGGCCTTCGATCAGATTGTCAATGAAGCGGCCAAATTCAGGTATCGAGAAGGAGCCACAGGCCAGAGCTGTGGCGGTCTGGTTATCCGAATGCCATGCGGTAGCGTCGGCCACGGTGCGTTATACCACTCTCAGAGCCCTGAGGCTTTGTTCACGCATGTTCCCGGCGTGCGAGTAGTCATGCCACGATCTCCGTCCCAAGCAAAAGGTCTACTCGTCAGCTCAATCTTACGATGCAATGATCCCGTGATCTTCATGGAGCCAAAGACACTGTACAGAGCAGCCGAAGAATTTGTGCCACGCAATGGATTTGATCTGCCACTGGACAAAGCAGAAGTGCTGAAGGAGGGCAAAGATCTGACAGTCATCTCCTACGGTCAGCCTCTTTACCTGTGCTTCGAAGCCATTCAATCGCTGGAGAAAGAGATGAAAGGCTTGAATATCGAGCTGATTGACTTGAGAGCCATATATCCATGGGACAGAGAGTGTTTAATGCAGAGCGTCAACAAGACCGGCAGGGCAGTCATCGTCCATGAAAGCATGCTCAATGCCGGAGTTGGCGCAGAGATCGCGGCGAGCATTCAAGAAGGTGCTTTCCTAAGACTGGAAGCACCAGTCGCCCGCGTGACAGGATGGGACGTTCACTCAGGTTTAATATATGAAAAGTACAATGTTCCAGATGTACTTCGCATCTATGATGCCATGAAGCGAACGCTGGAATACTGATTTTGAGTCACTGTACCCAAATTTTCACCATATTCGAAGTCAGCAGAAATTCATGGTGCTGCTTGCAAAGTGGCAAGGGTGCGAAAGTGAGCACGTCAAGAGCACATATTCTTGACCTTCAAGTTGTACAACATGGTCCAGATCTCATCTTTGAGCCAGACTATCCTAAAACACGAGCGCTCGCGCACATCTTACTCGGAGCCGAACCATATCAGCTTATTGCCAGCACCATTTTTAACGAGTGCACGCGATTGCGTGTACGGGCAGTCCCAGCGGATTAGAGGTGGGTGCGGCAAGGCTGAGCCATGCGCACAGCCTCACGAAGTGCACTTAACGACCTTGAGTGGTGGGTCGCCTTTTATCGTTACACGCACCTGATTAGTCAGTCTAAGTTGTTCTAGCTGGCCTAGCTTAAATCAGCTAGTGCGGTGACGTCGTGCTCCTGCCTGTAGAAGTTCTCCCTCGCTCACGCTAAATCCGCAGCCAAGGAGATCGTGGCGAAGGCTGACGTTTGCAATGGCAGGTGCCGAGTTATAGATTAGAATGTAAGATCGAGGAGAGTACAAAACACTTTGCTTTGCGATTACTCCTTCACCTTTTCTCTTCCACCTTCGACGCATCGATCCGACGCCCTCTACAGCAATCTAAACCAATAGGAGTGTCCTCCTGCCACATATTAGATGTCCGGCTACTATCCTCCTCAGGGCCCCCCACCGCAAAGGTTTGGGCCGCCTCAGCAAGGTTGGGGAGCCCCTCCTCAGCAACAGAATTTCGGAGCATATCCAGGCCAATATCAACAACAAGCGCCGCAAGGACAGAACTTTTTCCCGCCTCAAGGTCCTCCACCTGGTTTCCATCAAGGGGGTCCTCCGCCAGGACCGCCAGGTTTCAATCAACCGCCGCCTCAGCATGGTTTTCAACAGCCACCACCTCCTCAGCAACCATACGTTCAAGGCGCATTACCTTCACCCGGCTATGGCAATGATGTTGCACAAGGGAATGCTGGTCCAGATGTTGATGCGCTGACAAGGGCCATGTCTGGTTTCAAACGCGACCATGCCACAATTATCCGCATCCTATCAAAGGCAGATCCTCGATATATGGCGTTGCTGAGGCAAACCTACGCACAACGGAATGGCGGCGCAAGCCTCGAGTCAAAAGTTGAATCTTCCTTCCGTTCGCACTATGGAGACACCCTTACCCAGCTTGTTCGTGGTCCTTTGCTTTCCGATGTCCACAACGTGAATCGTGCCATCAAAGGGCTTGGTACGAAAGAAGACATGTTGAATGATGTCTTGATTGGCCGATCCAACGCTGACATGCGTGCCATTAAAGCGACCTATCAGTCGGTGTTTAAAAAGACTATGGAATCGGATGTCGACGGCGATTTATCTCTCAAGACGAAGACAATGTTCCAGCTAATAATGCGGGCATCACGAACTGAAGAATCCTATCCTTACAACCCGACAGAGATTGCTCGAGATACAGAAGCCCTCCACCACGCGACGCGAGGCCCTTCAATAGCTACGAATCAGGATCAAGTCTTTACCATCCTGACTCAGCGCTCTGACAATCAGATTCGTGCGATTGCCGCCGACTACCAGCAGAAGTATCGCAAGCCGCTCGAAGATACCATCCGCTCAAGTTTCTCTGGCCACATGGAGGATGCACTGCTGCTTGCAGTAGGACGGGCAACAGATCGCGCCAAATCCGACGCATACGGCCTCGAAGACACGATGAAAGGTATGGGTACCAAGGACAATCTGTTGGTCAACAAAACGGTTAGAATCCACTGGGACCGGCAGCATATGGACCAAGTCAAGAAAGCGTATCAACACTTTTTCAAGAAGGACCTGATCTCGAGAGTCAGGGGTGAGACAAGCGGCGACTACCGAGACGCTCTTGTGGGCTGCTTAACGTAGGAAGCGATCATGTTCTCGATCCGCAAGGGACACATTCAGATTGTTATCCTTTTTTTTTAATGGGCGGTAGCCTCGGTTATAGCAACAGTCGAATACCAAGCAAAGCGTGTATAACAAATAATTAGTACCACAATTAGTTAGCCACTGCACCCTCTCATATTTGTTTTTCCATATCCCAACCCCAAACAGAACTTGCGGGGACGTATTCCACCTCAATTAAAAGAGCTTTTGTGTTTGCGGCAAGCCCGTAAGCCGTAAATCGTGCTAGGGACAGCAGTCTTCGGAAGAATGTTGCTCCGCGCGTTGGTCCAACAAGGCCCAATTACATTGTTCGTATTCGACACCACTCGTTTTCTATTCCATATCAGGCCGTAGACTAGTCCCGACAGGGTGGAAACTTGCGAGGAAGCGAGCAGTCAGAAGCCCTGGGTGGAGCCGCAGGATTCCGTTGGCAGGTAGAGGGCCGCGACCCCATGTTCGGGACAACCTCTACGTTCGTCATGGTGCCTGAGGTTTTTGTATCTTTTTGTTTCTTAAGATGTTATTTCGTTTACATTTCTGCCTGGCTGGCGACTTGATTTGATTTATCTCGATCTTTCCACCGCTCTCTTGGGTTTTTCTGGGACTTTTTGGGGTCATTCTGTACAGTCGCGATCGCAGATCGTTACCTTCAGCACCACCACCAACAACAACACAAAACATGGCGTTCGCTGGTCCAACCACGTTCTGGAGCTCGTACACCTTCTGGACCGGCTCCTCAATAGCTGCGTCGGTTTTGCTGGTCAAGACAGCTCCTGCATACACTATCAGCCAGAGTATAGGGAAGACTGCGATCGCCATATTCCTAACTCAATGGCTCGTTTACGGCATTTATGCGGTGATGATTTACCCTCGGTTCATCAGCCCGCTGAGGCATCTACCTATGGTGACTGAGAATAACAATCCATTCATGGGTCAGTGGTTTACCATCATGCGGGAACCCTCTGGTGAACCAATACGAAGATGGGTCAATTCGATTCCTAACGATGGACTGCTTCGATATTTGGGTTTGTTCAACAGAGAGCGTGTGGTGCTCACAAGCCCCAAAGCTTTGTCCGAAGTGCTCAACACGAAGAACTATGAGTTTCAGAGACCAAAATTTCTACTTCGAGGCGTTATGAAGATCCTTGGCGTGGGCTTGTTGTTGTCGGAAGGTGATGAGCATAAATACCAGCGCAAAGGACTTGCGCCGGCTTTTGCCTTCCGCCACATCAAGGAACTATATCCGATATTCTGGTCGAAGGCGAGGGAAATGGTCAAGACGATTGAAGAAACGGAGCTCGTGCAACGGTACCCAAATAAGGAGGTCGAGGTTGGAGGCTGGGCCAGTCGTGCTGCGCTGGACATCATCGGTGTCGGTGGTATGGGCCAGGACTTCAACTCCCTCGCTGATCCAAACACCGAACTCAATCGGACGTACCGAAACGTGTTTTCTCCGAACAGGCAAGCTCAATTGCTCGCACTCCTGCAATTCTTCATTCCCATGTGGTTTCTCGAAAGATTGCCCGTCAAACGCAACGACGATGTCATGGCAGCTTCAAAACTGGCTCGCGCCACCGCTCGCGATTTGGTGCGTCAGAAGAAGGCACGGCTGCAGCGCAAGGAGAAGATGGAGCCGGACATCATCTCGATCGCACTCGAGTCTGGTCAGTTCACTGAGGATAAGCTAGTCGACAATATGATGACCTTCCTGGCGGCCGGCCACGAAACCACTGCTAGCTCTTTGTTATGGGCAACATACCTGCTATCGAAGCACCCCGAGGTGCAGGATCGGTTGCGGGCTGAAATTCACGAACACATTTCCAGCCTGGACAACGAGGTCAACGACACAATTATCGACGGGATGCCGTACCTGCATGCCGTGTGTCAGGAGGTGTTGCGCGTGTACAGTCCGGTGCCGATTACGCTTCGAGAAGCAGTAAAGGACACTTCGATACAAGGACAGCATATCCCGCGTGGGTCTTTCATCATGATTGCGCCGTGGGCCATCAACATGAGCAAAAGTCTGTGGGGTGAAGATGCTGAACAGTTCAATCCTGATAGGTGGATGAAACAGGGTCAAGCAAACTCTGGAGGAGCGGTCAGCAACTACGCGTTTATGACATTCCTTCACGGTCCGCGCTCTTGCATAGGTCAGCGCTTTGCCACGGCCGAAATGGCCTGTTTGCTCGCGGCCTTTGTGGGCAGATATAGGTTCGAGATGACCTTTCCAGACGAGGAGATTATAATCAAGGGCGGAATCACAGCCAGACCGAAGAACGGAATGCGGTTGAACTTGGAACTTGTGGAATGGTGATGAACAGCGCTGCGAAAGCCAAAAGTTTTTGCAATATTATGGCGCAAGAAATGCGGTCAAGTTGGGCATAAAAGCAGGGAGAAGCCCTCGCGTAACTTTTGTGGCAAATCACGTAATTCCGCTCCTCTCCGGTCTGCACATAATAGCTATTCATTCAATTCTTTGCTCCCTTTGAAGCTCTTTCGCCGATTGATCTCGCAGAACATGTAGACCACAAACAACTTTTTGGATGAAGTTTGGTTCCGTCAGCTCCGGCGTTGGAGCTTCGACAAAAGGTGGAGGTTATTATTAGCGATGTGTCAACTGTCAGGCTTCGGTGACAGCCCTGCCAGTGCCAGTGCCAATGTCAAAGAGGCTTCTATTAAGCCTCCCGCCGGAAGCCTATGCAAGCTGGAACCTGCAGCGCCGAATGACGAAAAGTCACAGCTCGAAGGGGTGAGTCGCTCGCCCAATTCTAATTTCTTTGCTTAATCCTTTTTACTGTTATTTTTTTAGAAAAAATTAACCCATCTGCTCGATTTTTCTTGTTAATTCATGGCGACATCGAATGACAGTTCAGATACACAGCGTCCAAGACTACAATTCTCGCACGGGCAGTCGTTGCGCAACCAAACCAATAATAATAATAATAATAATAGCGCTCAAGATGCTTTTGCCGCTTTAGGCCCGTCGGCCAGCGGTGCTGTTATTACAGGGGTCAACGGCAAAAGCACCAAGATCGAGATTAGCGAAGAGAACTTGCACCACCGTTTGTCATCTACCGGCAGCGTTCAGGCAATTGTCGTCGATCACAATGTTCTCTTCGCAGGCATACAGGGCGGTGATATTGTGGTAGGTCAAGCCCACCTAAGCCTTAGCCAACCAGGCAACCCAATAACAATAAAAAAGTTGTGGTCAAAAAGCATCCACTGATCAAAATCTCCCCTTTCTAGGCGTGGTCGCTGGAAACTTACGAGCAGCTCGCAAGAGTTAAAGCACATCACCAAAGCGTGCTGGGACTGAGTCTGTCGGACAACCGCAAACTGCTGTTCTCATGCGGCGTGGACTCTGTCGTGAATGTTTGGGATTCAAGTTCGCTGCAACGACTGTATTCGCTGCACTCCCCCTTTGAGGTGGGCGACATATTTTGCGTCGCGTATTCATCTGAGCTCAACACGCTCTTCTCGGGCGCACAAAACTCCAGCATCCAGTGGCACCAGTTGTCGCCTCAGACCAGGGCTAATAATGGTGACGATGATGATCATGATGATGCGAAAGACCACGATCCCAGCTCACGCAAACATCGGTTTTTCGACTCCCTAGGTCCAGGAGGCGTACCAAGCGTGCAGACGAACGGAGATGGCGAGGCTAGGCGAGCATCCGGAGGCAAAGTGCAGACCATCGCCCGCAACTGCTATGTGGCGTACGCTCACAAGAGCTACATCTACTCCATGATACTTGCCAAAGGTATCTTCGAGGATGAGCCGGCGCATGGAGTTCTGGTCACCGCTGACGGAGGCGGGACGATCAAGGTCTGGGACATCTCCCGTCTCCAGGATGCTGGCGTCAGGCTGCTTTTCAAGATCAAGAGTAAAGGCGCAAGTATTTTCAGCTTGGCGTACAAGACACCCTTCCTATACGCTGGCATGTCCGGCGGCCAAGCACATGTTTACAACTTGATGTCCCAGCAGCTGGTGCAGAAACTCGACGTGTGCACCTCGGATATTGCACAGATTCAAGTACTCGACGACAAGATCTTCTACGGGTCGAGTTCTGGCGTTATCACTGGCATCGACAACCGCTTTGCCAAGGTCAAACAATGGAAGGCCCACGCTGGCAAGATCCTCGCAACAGCCACATCAGGACCTGTGGGTCGCAGGCTATTGATCACCGGAGGCAACGACAACTCGATCGCCTTTTGGGATGTCTCAGACACGAGCAGACGAAGTCGCGCACAGAGCAACACGAATGACGAGATTCTTTCTAACTTGAAGAAGTTTGTGTCTTACCGTACAGTGTCGAAGGGCTCCGGGTGCGCCAGAGACTGTCACGAAGCAGCCAATTTCCTACGGAAGATTTTCAATGCCCTTGGGGCGCAGACGTCGTTGATTTCTCCTCAAGAAGACGTCAATCCGCTGTTACTAGCCAAGTTTGAAGCGTCAGTGCATCCGGGGAGGAAGAAGACATTGCTATTCTATGGTCATTACGATGTCGTGGACGCAGATTCGAATGCCGATGGGGCCAAATGGGTTGCGGATCCTTTTACATTACACCCACTGAACGGCTATCTGTATGGGAGAGGAGTGACTGACAACAAAGGGCCGATTCTTGCGGCCCTGTATGCGGTGGCCGAACTTGTGCAAGACGACGAGCTCGCTTGCAACGTTGTCTTTCTGATCGAAGGCGACGAAGAATCCGGCTCTCGGGGCTTTAGTAAAGCTGTGCGAGAGCACAAGGCCGACATTGGAGAGGTAGACTATATCCTTCTCTCCAACAGCTACTGGCTTGACGACCACGTTCCATGCTTGACATTTGGCATGAGAGGAGTCGTCCATGCTAACGTGGAGATTACAAGCGGACAGCCCGACTTGCACAGCGGCATGGATGGCAAGGCGTTGCAGCACGAACCACTCAAAGACCTGACCGTACTCCTGGCCTCGCTGATGGGCACTTCTGGAACAGAGATCCAAATCCCAAATTTCCACGACAGTGTTGACCCGCTGCAGGCGTCGGAGCTGCGAGCGTACAAAAGCATCGCTACCTCGCTGATGGCGGGCCACCCGGAGATCCACGACGAAGACGCATTCACACAATCTCTCATGCAGCGCTGGCGGGAGCCCAACATGACGATTCACTCCATCACAGTCCCCGAGACCAAGACGGCCGTGACCATCTCGTCTCGAGCCAAAGCGACACTCTCGATCCGCATCGTCCCCAGCCAGAAGGCCGACGCTATCGCAGCGAGCCTGAAAGCCTTTCTCGAGCAACAGTTTGAGACGCTGAAGAGCCGCAACTCGATCAGCGTCAATATCGCGGCCAAGGCAGATCCGTGGCTGGGTCGCGTCCACAGCGAAATCTACGAGGAGCTGCGCGAAGCCATCATCGAGGCATGGAGCTTTGACGAATCATCACAGCGAGAGTTTGTCACGTCGGAGGAGATGGGGTCATCGGGCCGGGTCGCATCGCCAGGCTTACGAGCGCGAGGAAGGCGGGCTTCAGTGCTGTCGTCGGCTGGCACTTTCACCTCGTCGACGATCCCGCATGAGCCGCTCTTCATCCGCGAAGGCGGGTCTATCCCAGCCATCAGTTTCCTCGAGCGAGAGTTCAATGCCCCTGCGGCCATGTTTCCGATGGGGCAGGCAAGTGATAACGCTCATCTGGACAACGAGAGGATGCGCGTGGAGAACCTGTACAAGGGCCGAGACGTGCTGAAAATGCTGTTCTCGAGGTTAGGGACAAACACCACGCGATTCGCTTTGAAGAATCGTGCCTCGACTATCACAATCTAAAAGAGGTTTTTTGTGGTAACGGGTTGACTACTAGTACCTCGGTTTCATTTGGGGGAGGAGGTAATTTCACCAAGAAGTGGGCAAATAAGGAGTCGGGTCAACAAAAATGAATCGTAGAAAATGATACCAGCAAGATTACCCTAGGTACCTCGGGTGCACAGTACAAATTAATTGGGGGGTTGGTCGATCGTAAGCTGAAAGGGACCACCTCAGCCACAGGATCGACGCGCCAGCAGTAGCCGCACTGTGGCTAGTGTGTTTTATTTCACTTATGATTGGCTTGTACCAGTGGCGGCTGTGCAAAGCGGAGCTGATCGGATATGATCCGACTCGATCATGTGAAAACCTTCCCGGCTTTCGTCAGCTCTCGGTCAATCATAAAGCGCCGATACTCCAAGTCTCAAGATGAGGCACCAGTGAGAAAAAGGGTACGACAGCCATGATGTTGCCGCCCAACCTCAGGTACTGACACAGTCCATTGCTTTCTTTGTCTTCTCTACCGCTCGATAAAGTCTCAGGTTGATCTCCCTCTGGCTGACGCTTCTGCTTGTGTGTTTCATCCTTGCCGCCTTTGTTGCTGCCGCCCTCTGATGCACTGAGCACTGAGCACCATGCCCCCATTGTGATCGACAGAGACAGGACAGTCCCGTGCCCACAAGCCGCTGCGGAACCTATTTGTGGACAAAGAATCCTGACCTTGTTCACCATATCTCTCCCCCATCGCAGCATCGTCTCTAAGCCCGACAATTATCAACAAAGTACATCACTCTCATCGACCGGCTACCGATTGCAATCTTCAATATCAGTCTTTGTCGAGCTTCCTCCAAAAACAGCCATGGCAGCCAAGGTTGCCCAATATGTAACGGTCATCGACAGGTCCAACAAGGTCATTGGCAATTCCAAGCAATTCAAAGATGTCTTCCGAGAAGCAAAGGCAGCATACCAGGAACGAAAAGCCGAGATCAGAGCGCAGCGCAAAGTCAAAGAAGAGGTAGAGCTGCAGAAAGCCATCCGAGCTGTGACCATTCAAGAAGAGTCTGAAAGAGCAAGCACAATCCGGCCGGAAGGAGTGAGGAGACACAGCTCACAGCGACCCCATCCACCTGACCGCTACTCCCCTTCTGAATACGGACGCCCGCGCACCCAGCGCATACACAGCAATGCCTCAGCACGCAGCAGTGGACAAACAACTCCTCGTGATGCCACACCCCAACAGATGTCTCTCGGCGAGTTCAACGACCAGATATATGGTCCCAATGGAGTCGTGCCACAAGCTCGTCGAACGTCGCGAACCGCCCCAGCTTCTCCCTTGCCAGAGTGGGAAGACCTACCTGGTACCAGTTATGGCTTGGTCCGTGCTCAGACGGATCTTCCTGTCGGACAAGTGCAGCGGCCTCCTTTCCCTGCTCGATCACACTCTGCTGACGAGGTCGACCTTGAACTGGCCTATGGAGAGTACCATCCAGAATCGCTGATTGTCAAGCCTGAAGAGGAAAGAGAAAAAGAACTGAAATCACTCGTGACAAAATGCAAGATGCTGTTGGAAGAAGCGGATTGCGCTGGTCATTCGGCAAAAGCCATCATTGCACATCTGCAAAAGAACCCCGACACCCTGGCCGCTGTGGGTCTGACTCTGGCTGAGATCTCAAATGTGGCTAGCAAAATGGCTCCAGGTGCCCTGGGTATGGTGGCCAAGTCAGCCCCAGGCGTTATGGCTCTGCTAGTGTCGCCGCAATTCCTCATCGCCGTTGGTGTTAGCGTCGGTGTGACGGTCATTGCCATTGGAGGCTATAAGATCATCAAGAAGATCAAAGAAAAGGCCGGAGATGCTGACGAGCGCGCTGGAGCCCAACTCGACGAGGCGATCGATGTGCGTGAACTCGATCGAATTGAACAATGGAGACGTGGCATCCCGGAAGGAACCGTTCTCGATGATAGAGGCAGTATCGTCAGTGGAACCAGTGTTGAGGGCGAGTTCATCTCCCCTTTTGCCGCTCGGAGTATGGGCCATCTTCCACCAAAATCTCAACCTGGCCGAACCAAGAGCACCAAGCACAGCAGCAAAAGCAAGGACAAGGACAAGGACAAAGATAGCAAGAAAGGCGAACATAAAAAGAAGCACCGAAAGCGAAAGTCTGATGGTGATACCGAGACTGTTGCTAGCCGCGACTCCCAAAGCACCGTCAGGCGTAGTAGCACAGTCAAGGCCACCGACAAGAGTTTAGTCCGGGTCAAGAAGCCGAGTACCCTCAGCAGGATGTTCCACCACGGCACTAGTGTCAGAAGCTGACGATGAGGTCATGCCATGACGACGAAATGACTTGTTTGCATGTATAGAGCACGAGCGTGATGACAGTTGAACAGCAATGTTACGATGGGAAGGTTCGCGGAGTTTGAATGGTTGCATGGTGTGGAAGGCGCGATTCAGAGGTTGTTCACTCCGGCTTTTTGTCATCTTTTAGGTGATCTTCGTCCATATCTTACAGCATTCGCTCCGGTTGGCGTTAGTCGAAAAACAGCAAAAACATGTCATAAACTGTATACACAAATCTAACTTCTATCACACCACGATATATCTAACTCAATAACTATTCACTCCATCTTGACTCACAGAAGAACGGACATGTCCGATCAGTAGGATTTTCTAGCGCTACATCACCGTGGCCTCTGCCAACTTCAGGCCAGATCGTTGGCAAGAACTTGTCGGCCTAAGCTCCGGTTTGTCTTACGCTGCTCAACAAAAGAACGCCACGCACATAAGCGAGCGCAGACAAATAAGTCAACCACAATCGTAGGGCAGAACCGCTGCTCGATCAACGCCTTTGCAGGATAAGCCCCAACACCTTGCAGTGACATCTGCACAGTATGTCTGTCAGTCTCTGTCAGCCCAGCATTCTCCCTGTCGGAGTTGGACATGGAGGGGGTATCAGTCAGTCACCTCGCTTCTACTTTCGATGCAAAATGTTCGCTTCCACCAACTTCTTCACCTTTCCGATATGAGGACCTACCTCCAGAACTTCGCTACCAAATTTTAGAGTATGCTTTCTGGCCTGGCGAAGATACCATTCACGATTCGCCGAACTTTTGTATTCGACTTGCGAAATGGCCCATTCAAAGTTACAGAATTGATCTAGTCTCGGATCGAGTCTGCGACAGGAATCTGAAGAATTGCTGGACACTCCGCATACACCCCTCAGTAAATATCAACCAGCTTTTGGTGTCACGAAGTTTCCTACTTGATGCACTCGAAGCCTGCACCCATGACACCACAATTGGCCTACGACCATTGGAATGGCTACGTATGAAATCCAACTACTATTGCCTTCCACGCAGAGAATTCCTCCAACAAGCCCTGAAACGCCTCCTCTTCCGCACCCAACACGTATGGCTTCCTCAACATGAGTGCCACATGCTCACAGGGCCTTTTCTAGAAGAACTAAGCGAGGCGGCCCCCCGGCTCCGCACCATCGTAGTCCTGCGCGCGAACCTTGCATCTATTTGCCGATGGTGTCATATTCTCCACAATGTTAACAACTATCATCGAGGACACGTACCTGTCCACGCAACGCAAGCCCAGCTTCGCGAGTTCCGGCAGAAGCGGTTCCCGAAGTGCTTCGAAAACTTCCCCGGTGGTCCCCGTTCAGATTTTAAGCAGATCGCCTGGGCCTCTACTTTTTTCCGAGACCGGGCCTCGATCCAAGCTCGGAGCTCGCCTCAAAATGCCGTCTCCACGTCTCCAGCTACAGAACGCCCATCGCAATCTAGCGGGCTCCCCAAACCAATGTGGTGTCCTCGGTTATTGTGGCAATTGACCATCCTTTGCCATGCTGAAGCCGAGGATGATCTCGAACCGCAGAAACTGACCCATGACACCGAAAATACAGCGCCTTCATGTTTTACCCGGGAGCTGAAAATGACTTTGGTGTTGGACGTGGAAACTATGAACTTGCGCACCGTCAGGTTCAAGTGGGGAACCCAAGTACAAAGCTGAAAGAAGCTGAAAGAAGCTGAAAGAATATGTCGGGATGGGCACCATGATATCTTGGGGATGGTCGTGCTGCGGGAGAGTCATCTTGAATGAAGGGAATGAAGGTACAATGGTAGCTTGAATGAACATTCAAGTTCGCATATAGGTGCGACAATACGATTCACTCTCACTAATACTACTGCTTCTACACATGCCATCACACAAATGCTCTTAACCTGTTCTGCCCGACACACCCTTACACTATACGTGAACACTCGAGTCTTTGTACTTGCTGTCCGAATTACGCAAAACACCGGCACAATTTCTCATAGCGCTTGAAGATTTTCGACTCGTCCAATCCTGTCAATTGGTCGACAAAGGGGTGTCCGAACGGTTAAAAAGCCTGGACCTTGGGTTTCTCAATCCGCGACCAGACAATCACACACAGCAATTTCACAAGGGTCCCTCAGGGTCAAAGCCTATATCTTTCCTTCTATCTCTGTCCAAACTACTCGGCGTTTCTGTTTGATACAAGACCAAAAAGGCAGGCTTCATAATCTAGGCAAAATGCATGTAATATACAAGCCTTCCAGTTTGTTCGGAAACGACCTAAACCCAAACCCAGGTCCCAAGTCCCAAAGCCCAAAGCCCGGGAATATGAAAACCAGTCTTCCCATCCCATCGATGAAGAAAAGCTAAAAGATTCTAAAAAATGTTCCTGGACGGACTGTTCCTCGCATCTTCGATTGTTGTTGCACCCCCTCCACCAAAAAAAAAAAAGAAAGAAAAAAAATTCATGCTCCCCTCTATCGATATCTAGCATTTCGATTCGATTCGATTCGATTCGATTCAATTCAATTCACTTCACTGATTTTAGGCTTGATGTTGATGTTGGATGACGCTCATGTTGTCGTTGTCGTTGCCCCCATCTCTCAATGTGACTTCTCCGTGCTGTTGTTTCCACGCCGATCGAGCTGGAAATCCCTCCGAAACTCATCGACATTCTCACTCATGGTCTTGACCGCCTTGCAAATCCCCAAAAAGGTGCTGTGACTTTCCGCGTCTATTCTCATCAGACGTGCGAATTCTGAGTCTGGCTGGAAATAGTGGTTTGAGAATGTGGATAGAGAGTTGTTGAGCGCTTGAAGGCGAGAGGGGATTTGAGAGTTGGGGAGAAGGGCGGCGCTGTGGGGGAGATATTGACTGCTAGGATCTATTTCATGGTGGTCATCGGTGTGGCTGGCACTGTCGCTATCACTGTCGCTGTCGACTTCTAGTTCTGGAATGTAGAGGCGGCTCTGCGTGGATTGGGGCTGCATGTGCTGGAATTGTGGTTGTTGCTGGTCTCTTGCGCCGGGTCTCGCTGTGACTTGTGTTGGGGCCTGTGTCTCTGGATCCCCGGGGTACGGAGTTGGCGGACGGTTCTTGACGCTGCGTGCTCCGCCTACATCGATGTCCGCGTGACGGCCTTGGTGGTCTGTGCAGGCCACTTGAATGCTGGTAGCTGCGCTTCTCTCTATTGCTTGTTCGCTCAATGCCGCATCGGCTCTGCGCAAGCTAGAATCCTCCGTGCTTTTGCGGCTTCCTGTTTGGACAGATGCGATCTCGGCTACCTGCTCTATTTGTTTTGGCGCAATCCCTGAATGAACATGACCGTCTCCTCCTTGTTTGGTTGCCTGAACGCATGCAGTTCTTGAGCGATTTTTGACGCTGACCGGCTTCAATATTGGCCTTGTCCACATAAGGTCAGCTACACTGGGTGAAATCAAGGACGTTTGAGCTGGTCCCTGTTTTCTTGAACCTGTTCGACTAAGCATGCAAGCCGAGTCAACTACGTTGCCATGTTTGTCGATTCGAGGCGGGCAGAATGCGCATGGCTCAGTGGCCGAATTCTCAATAGCACTTCCGACACTGGTGTTGGCTGCCTTGCTGTGTTCTATTACGGGTACAGTCGCGGTTTGATGCTGGGTTGCAGCGCTCTGGACCGTCTCGTGTTGGGCCTGGTCATCGACTTGGCTGTCCTCGTCCTCGTCTGGCCCATCACTCTCAACATCAGACTCCTCGTCCGAGTAGATGATTTCAGCGTGCTCAAAGGTTCCGTATACCTCACTCCCCATCATGCAGAGCAGCTCGAGAATAGGTTGATTCGAGACCAGATCGACTCCCGTCTTGATTGTAGCTAAAACCTCCGATGCTCCCTTTTTCAGCTGTTCGCTCCCATTTTCATGGCTTTCTGCAGCAGTGGCTAGCATCTTGATGTAGATTGCTGCTCTTTCAGTGTATCTCGACAGTTCTTGGAAAAAGTCTTTGTCTGGTTGATTGCATCCCGGGTCCGTCAAGTGTGCTAGGTAATCCATGCTGTTGATAGAAGTTTGTGATTTTGATTTCTCGTCACGTAGACCCTCTGCATACAGTTTGTCGGTGTCTTCAAACAGCGGTCGAAGACTTTCAGGAATACAATTATGGCCGAGCATATTCAAGGCTTTGATGGCCATCTTATGCGGACTTCCGTGTTGGATGCCATAAGTACCCAATGACTTAAGCAGGACATCAATGTCTCGCATGTCTCGATATCCAAGCTGATAGCCGCGAAAGAAACCGTGAAGTTTCTCTGCAGAGTGTGATAGTTCCCATATGTTGCATTGGTTATGCATGCCAATGTTCCAGCTGTAGGGTTGAGATGGTTTATTAAGACTATCAGGTGGGTGTGAGGCACGGCCGAGTTGATTGTCAGCCTTCAGGAACAAGTACCACAGGAGGTTGAGTTCATCATGCGCTAATTGATGTGTGCAACGATCCTGAATTTGGAGAGCAATATATCTGAGAACTCGGGCAGCGGCTTGTGGGTCAAAACCTGGCTGGTTAATAACTTCCAGGATTGAGTGTTCCCAACCCTCCTTCGTTTTTGCTGGCATCCGTGGTCTTCCGACTCGACGGTGTTGAGGCTCTGTGACCATGCGGCAAGAACGCTTGATTTGCCCCTCGAGTGAAGCTGACGCGTTTTTTGTCAACTCTAGTTTCTGAGGGTGCTCAGGATGTATTTGAGCGTGGCCAGCAGAAATGCAACTGTGGGGGGTATCGCAACGAACCTGCAGATCGTCGATGATGTGCCTAAACTCGGTACGCACTTTCGAAACTAAGAGACAGGTGGTCGCCTCGGCTTCTGATGTTTCGAAGAGCTTCAGTGCGAACTCAATGACGTACTCAAAGTTGTCAGCTGCCTCTTTTTGCGAACCTGCAATGAGAGTGCGAAAAAACAATATCCATTGCATGGTCAGCACAAATTGCTCAACATCTGATCGGCCAAATACGCGTGTGGCTTCCAGTGTCAGAAACCCATATGCATGCAGGAGAGGCTTGACTATTGCAGCCAGAGGGCGAATCCATTCGGCTGGAAGGTTTGGACTGGGATCACGAACTAGATTTCTGAGCCGCCGGAGGACGGCTTTTGCTGAAAGCGGGTTGAGAGCGCTCATGTATGGCAAGATGATGGTCAGTCTCACGAAGGCTGTGGGCAAGCACCAACCTTCTTTACGTCGTTCCCAGAAGAATCGATTGAGGCCTTCACCCGATCCTGTGAACTCTGCGATATGCTTTTCGGGATCTGAAAGCAATGTCACTATCACCGAGGTATCGATATTCAGCTCCTGCTCGGATTTTTGAGCGCGAGCATTGATCACTTGATTCGCGTAGAAGGCTTCTGTGGCACCGCGCCAGATATCCTGTGCAATGAGGGATTTCCAGCTTGAAAATCCCTTCTCGAGGTGGAGAGCCACGTACTGGTGTAGTAACTCCCGGCTTTCTTTCAGGTCCATTCCAGGGAGGAGTTGAACTTCGAACTGGACTGCTAAATCCAGAGCTTCTCGAGCATCTGCATCGTGTCGTAGCTCTAGCTGGTCCCTACGGTCGATGTCTTCTTCTACCACCAACTCTACTAGCGGCCTGACCTCTTTCAAAACATCTTTCAGAACCGCCTTCCTTACGTCATTGCCTTTGTACGCGAAGTAGAAGTCGATCAGTCTCCACAGTTCGACATATACTGATGAAAGGTTAGAACCTTCGGTCACAAACGTGCAGAGGTGTTGTTTGACGGCTTCGATCAACGTAGGCCCAGCGATTCCACTATCTGTTATGTGGTCCAGCATATATTGCACTAGTTGCCAATATCTGACCTGTTCAGCCTCAGCCTGCAATTGTTTTTGAGAAACGTCTCGTAAAGGTGTCTGGACCAGTGCGCGTTTCTTGATGGATTCCAATGCAAGGTTCATTTTTGCCGTATTTCTCTCGTAGATGGCGCGCATCTTCTTGCGAGCTTCAATCTCGATGACTACACATTGAGCAAGTGTATAGTAGACATTATTGCGGGGAAGCTCTGAATCTTTCGTGTTCTTCCCTTTCTCTATTTCGACAAATTGTGCAAGGGTTCGAAGTGCCATTGTTACTGTATATCCTGAAGTATTTCTGATGCTGCGAGGTAGTCGCTTGATTGATTCTCTGAACTGCGCTAATAGCACCGTGAGTCGGTAGTCAATCTCATAAGGGAGAGTTGCATTGAGGTCGAGTACATCGCGTACGTTCATCATGGCAGCCTCCAGGTGAGCAATTTCGACGTTACCGAAGAACTCGAGATACTGCGCTGGATTGCGCCAATGATAGGGAAGGTGTCGAGCTTGAGTCAGTTGTTCTGAGACGATATTGTGAAAGTCTTGTTCGTCTTGAGGAAGATTGCTAAAGATCATATGAGACAGCTTCTTTCCAACGAGCTCGATAGCAGTATCTGCTCGTTCGGCAAGCGCCGGAAGTGGCGAGAAATCCTTCTGTTGCGCCGCAGCGGTAGGGGTTGCAGATTTGAATTTCTTCATCGCCTTGTCTTTCCACTCTTCAGCCGCCTTCTCATCCTTGACCAGTTGGCAGTCACGTTGTTTTTGCAGAGCACCTTTCATTCGATCCGATTTGGCAGTGCGGATACGCAGCCCATAGTACGTGATCGTGTAATACTGCAGGTAGGCAATTCCATACTTCTTTGCTTGTTTGCACACTTCATGGTGGCACTGGCCCCCCCCTGAAGGGAAGTCCATAACACAATTCTGAGTACCAATGAACTTGTAGCTGGCCGTTTCGGGCTCGTACTTCCAATATGGCGCAAGCTGCAGAGCTACAGAGGTCGCTTTCCGCTCGGGACTTGCAAGGTCACTCAAGTCCATTTTGTGATGTGTTTGCATGATTTGGAATCTCTTTGTCAGCGAGGCCCTCAAGGATGTCAAGGTCTTCTGCCGTCAAGTCTGAGGTGTGTGAATTGTTTAAGAGCGTCAAAACTGCAAGCCCCGGAGGGCACCGCATCTGTTGTTTGCCACACGCAAGCTTGGTGACAATGTGACAGAACCCAGAATATCGAGAACGAGTTGCACACTTAGGGTCTAGGTGCCTTGAGGCGTGCGTGTTTACAGGCAGAAAATTGTAGTTGACATGTGCGAGACAAGTGAAGTACAGAGTGAAAGCAGGCGCGCCCGACGTTGAACCTGCATCTTGGCACCTCAGCTCTTCCTTACAGAAATGTTTGATGTCTATGGTCGCTGAGCACATTTCCATGATTCCTGTCACACACTCTCCAATATCAAGTCAAAGTCCGATTTCGATGAAGCTGTATTGAATAATTTTCTGTTCGCCATGGCAGCATTGGTGGGCTGACATTCCAAGAAGGAATTCTGGAGAACACAGGCTTCGAAAATGCCGTTGCCCTCAATGGGAGATAAGCGACAGTGATTCGCATTGCTCTTATGCCGTAGCAATGACATGACTGTCAATGACGCCAATCAAGTTCTTTTGTTGTGCCAGATTGTTAGTCTAGAGAAAATGACGGGTTTCTGCGGGTGAGTATAATACAAGACTCCTGACAAGGCACGAGGCTTGGCGGAGCCCCTGGCCATCCTTCCCCATAGTTTGGTTGTGTCCTTAGCTTTTTGGACGACCTGGGTCGATCCACTAGCGCGCTTAAGCGTGACTAGAATCTCAACCCTTCATCTTTTGCGTGGATACATGGTATGACTTAGTCAGAACAGATCTCATCATGTTACGTCGACTGCTTTTGAGCTCGAGGCTTCTGGGACGCTCCGTATCCACGAAAACAAGCATACATGCGTCTCACTACAACGCTATCAATGTCGAAAACAAGATCGAGGAAGAGACACTTGGTTGGTACTCTCCAGAAACATTCTACAATGTGCGCATTGGAGATGTGTATGATTCAAGATATCGTGTCCTGGGTAAGCTCGGTTATGGCTCATGCTCTACTGTTTGGCTGTGTAGAGATTTAAATTTTAAAGTATGTCTACCAACAACCACATTTATTGTACCGGCTAAAATTGGCGAAGAGGAAAGCAAGGTTACGTGGCCATGAAAGTTTACGAGCTAGACACCCCCCAAGCAACGAGAGAGCTTCACGTTCATCGACATTTGAAAGAAGTTTACAGCGAACACATGGGCTCTCAATGCTTGCGCACCCTCATCGACGACTTCAGTATCCCGACGACAAGAGGGAGCCATACATGCCTTATCTACACGCCTTTGGGTATGAGCATTGCAAGCCTTAAACAAAAATTCAGGGATCAGAAGTTTCCAAAAGATATTTTGAAGTCTTTGATAACCTATATTTTACATGCACTTGACTTCTTGCATACAGAGGCTAATGTGATACATGGGGGTAAGATGAAGTTTTTCTAATGCGAAATCGGCTAAATCAATGTGGGCAGATCTACAAGAGAGCAATATCCTGCTCAATATTGAAGATCAGAACATCCTATCTGCCTTTGAGAGGGACGAAACTGTCAGCCCAAGCCCTCGAAAGTCGGATGGAGACAGGATTATTTATCAGTCACGCCAATTACCACCAGGTCAACCCGTTGGCCGGCCAGTATTGTGCGATTTCGGAGAAGCACGTACAGGCTCTACGACGTATTATGAAGACATTCAGCCGTATATTTATCGAGCGCCAGAAGTCGTTCTACGCATGAGATGGGATCACAAAGTCGATATCTGGAACGTTGGAGTGCTTGTGAGCCCTGACGCATCACTCAATTAATATGCAACGGCTAATTCAAGGCCAGATATGGGACCTCTTCGAGAACAAGCATCTTTTTGACACTCGAAACCAGAATAAGCAAAATTCGAATGATCAACACCTTGCTGAGATGGTAGCCATTCTAGGTCCACCCCCCCACATCATTCATCGAAAAGAGTGAATTCGCACGTGATTTTTTTGATGACCAAGGTATTTGCCTCTTCTTCTCTCCTTGTGATTTCCCGATAACGAAGGTCTTAGGACGATGGAACAACCAAACCAGCATTCCAAGCATCTCTCTCGCCTCCATGGAGTGCAATCTCTCTGGCGCCGAACAAGAGCTTTTCCTTCAATTTATGCGCAAGATGTTACAATGGTCGCCAGAAGCGAGACATTCTGCAGCACAGCTCCTTACTGATTCATGGCTTCGCTTTAGGTAGAGCGGCAGAACAGTCTCATGAACGTTATGGAAATGCAATATCACGCCGGAATCGCAGCTCAGGATCTAACGCCATGTAACTTTCTTAGAAGTTCCATCCTCGTATACGTGAATGGAGGTAACCCTTTTACTATCCTTATCCATTAAACCGAATCGAAATAACTTCCTGTTTGTCATCGGGATCATCGTTCGGCAGGTGCGGCTTTGAGCCTCTGAACTGAATTATTTCATTCATTCCGTGTGGAAGGCCCGGAACGTACCTGATCTCGGCCTGCGTAATTCTCGGGTCCTGATTCGAGCTACATACAGGCAGTTTCCTTGCTCAGACAGTATTTTCACTCCACAGATTTCTGCCATTCCCCAAGCAGGTCAGACAACTTGGTACCGCCAACGATTTGAAGCAGCCGGACGTGCTGTGAATGAGAACATGAACATCTTTCTACTTCCGTTAGGTATTGTTTGCTAACCACGTTAGCTGCAGGTCTGAACACAGACTTCAGGTTCCGACGGCCCAACACCCGTGTAAACCTATATGATGCTCGTGAGGAAGCACTCTACAGAAGAGGATACAATGGTTATCAGTTGGTGGTTTTGCTATACTAGACATCAAGATAATGTGCTCATGGTGGTCGAAGATGTGCGATCCCCATGCTTGGAGAGGCTACAGCATCAGTTGGCAGGGTATCATCAACACGGTCTCAAGCAGCATCTGCGGCTAATGCTGCAGCACACGCAATGAAATTGCAAGAGTTTCTCATCTGTCTTAGCAATCGCAGGGCTAAAACCTCTCTGTAGCCAATGATACGAAGGTGAATTTCAGAGATGGATATCGATCATGAATTTGGAATCAATACCAGTCCTAATATCCTGTTCACAGACAGATGTCAAATAGAGAAACAAAGTGAATGACATAAAATAGGTAAATGTAAGACATTGTCAGTTATCTGAATGTTGTCGGCCGCATTTAGCTTCGTTGTATAATAATTATCACACTTATCGTGGTATGTCAATGTCCTCTGCACTCTTTATTCAGCGACGAGCACCCCTTTTTTAGTCCGTATTAAAAAGAAGGTAAGGTAGACATTTTGAAATAATATCGTTAAGAGAGATGCTTAAGCCACACAAGGAATAACGTATTAGACACGCTATTGCTCTACGTGTATAATAATACGTCGGAAAGTAACGCTTCCTTTCAGAGGACGTAACTATAGAACTGGCAGGCAGGCAGGCACACCAAAAGAATGCCTATAGATTCCTCGTCTTGTGGCTTGTACCCGTGCTGTCCGACCGGGTCTATTTCTCGACATTGAAAATTAAGTAAACACAAGTCACAATGAATTTAACCCGACAAGAGGAGCATTCTACTAGATGCACAATGCAAGCGATGTAGCTTGGACCCGATAGTCCGATTTCATTTCACCTTTGTTATGTAGTCATTGACTCATCGATAAATCGGCACCGTCCAATATATTCAGCCAGTGGGACATATCAAGATCAAGTTCTGGTGGTAACATGCCTTCAACACTTGGGAATTTGTTATTTACAACGTTGTGCAGTCTTTCAACTTCTTCCAACAAATGGACATGACCTTCTGACGCAATATTCCCTATATCTGCCATCTCGAGGAGAAGCCGCCTCGAATCGTGATAGAGAATGTCATCGTTAAGGGTGTTGGTGAGGCCGGCAGGTTGCACTGTAGATATTATGCTTACCATGCCTACAATTTGCAGGCTTGAGAATAGATGAAGCGAGTCCCAAAACCCAAACTTGGCTGCCCGAACGACATTAGTAAGGTAGATCGATGATTGAAAGTAGCCGGAATATATATCTCACCAACTTTGTTAATCTGCCACAGGGCCGTCAAAATGTTAAGATTACACCTTGCGGCTTCTAGACACTTATTGGCAAAGGAGACCAAGCCAGCGGCGTGATTGTTGTCTGGATTGTCGGTCACAAGAAGTGTGAAAAGTTTCAACAAGACTGGTCGTAGAAGAAGAACAAAACACTGAGCCATTAGTCAGCCAGACTGAGAGAATAAGGGCTTGTGTAAGCGGAAAGAAGGCTTACCTGATGGAATCTGAGATATAAGGAAGCCACGGAGCGTATCTCTGGCAATAAAATCATCTTTGAAGGTACACCTTGGGAAAAGTCAAAGTTGATGTTTTTTGGCATTTCTTGTCTCCAATGTGAGAGCAGATCGAGCGGTCGCCTCAAGAACGTGTCAATGACACCGTCGTCCAAGCTGCGTAAAGTATCGACACAAGAGAGTACTGCAGCTCGGACCGTACATAAATGGATATGAGCGACGAAGATTGTCTCGTCCCTGAACTCCGCTTTTTCGTCCAGCGAAAGACCATGCGTGGATGGAAGCTTGACTTTGATTTCCTCAAAATCAAACAGCGAATTCATTCCCATCTCCGAGCCTGTTGTTGCATCTAGCTGATATGTTGTCCACCACACTCGTCTTCTGTGTTCTGCCTGAAGTGGCAGAAGATTATTTGTGTTTGGCTGGTGGAGGCCCAAGCAGCAAGCAGTCCTGATTGATAGGCCACTGTATATGTAGGCAGACCTTCGACGATTCAGGGAGTAGGAATAAAATGCCTATCGTGACATCAGACGAGATCGAGTGTCATGTGTCAAAGTGCTTACCATGAGGTTCAAAGCTTCAATGTCCGCAACGGTGGCTGCTTCCCCTGGAAGCTTCCACAGGGACACGGCTTGGTCGAAGAATTGGACACCCGGAAGGCGAGCTTGTGACAAAGTAGTCTCATTCTGAGAACAGCCATGTGATAGGGATCCATCGACGACTTCTATTGATGGTGCCAACTTGTTGTTGTAGCTCTCCCCCAAAGCTAATACAACCAAAAGAGTGCAGAGCCAAGTCCTGCTTTTGGACTGCTCTAGCTGTGGAAAGGTGTAGGTAGCTTCTAACCTTTGATGAAACCCTCTCTGGAGATACCAATGATACTCATATCCCATGTACTCTTCGAACTGATTGACAAGATGAACGGCATATGGATACGGAGGTAGTCTCAAGATGACTCTCGATGCTAACAGCTGGTGAGATTATTGGTTGCAATAGAGTGCAAGGGAATAACATACCCGAGCTGTCAGATGGAAGAGAGAGCCATTCATACTGCGCTTTATCGTCCTGGTCTATGGGTAGATTGGTCTTAGCCCCTAAAGACACATCTGCAAGTTCAGCTGGCCGTGTTGAAGAGCCATCAGATGTTTCGAATTCCCTTAGTCTGGAGACGAATGACTCGGCAGTGGTATCTTCGAGGAACCTCTTTCGAGACCCGAGCGGAGGATGCAGACCAAGTCTGTTGGATGGCTCTGGTTGCTGAATTTGAGGGGTTCGAATGTCGGTTTCTCGACTTGACTGCGATTGAGTTTGCCTGTTGTCATTGTTGTCGTTTACGTTGACTCCGGCCACCCCAAAGCCACTAACAGCACGTTCAAGTCCCCTGAGATATTTTTCTGAAACAGAGATGTTACGATCTCGAGCCGGGTAGACACATTGCGTGTCTGCATTATAGCAGTTTCGGCATGGCACTCCTAGAGCAAAGCATCACTACTGAGTGCTGTGGTTTCAGCTACGGCGTTATTGACCTACCACCTGAGCATTTAATCTTCTTATGGTGGCATCGTTTGCAGGCTGATTGTTTTGATTTAGCACTGCTTCGAAGAGACATGCTAATTAGATCCCATTCTAGTGTATGCTCTTCGGTGAATATCGGGTGTAGGACATAAGTGAAGTTCAACGTCAGTCTTCTTTTGTCTCAGATGCCAAGATCCGTGAAATCTGCATCGTGCTCATTGCCTCTTTCGCTCTGGGGTGAGGCCGCTTTCGCTCACCCCCGGCTCACCGTCACGTGGGTGAGCCTCGCTCGACGCTCACCGAAAGTGGATGCGCCAGGCTTGGCTGTCGCACTAATGTTGGCGTCAAACCCGACCCCTGCTCACTGAAACAGGAATATTCAGGCGAGCCGGCCAATGACACCGGAGACCTGGAGTCTCGTTAAACCGGCGACAACGTCGAGACGATTTAGGTGTAGTGCATCGACACCCTCGGGTTACTTAATATCACGTCGTCCAGCGTCACGAAGGCCATCGTATTATGATCTCAACGCGACACTTCCAGGCCAGCTCCTGAGAGCGCGTCAACTCTACGGTACCGTCTTAGACTACGACGACGCCGGAACCCGTCTCGACGATAAGCTCCAATGTGATATCACGGCCCCCAGCGAGACCTCCCTCTAGACCGTGATAGTAATATCCAATTCCGGGACAGACTCAACCCTTCTCACCTGTCGGCTCTTGCCACCTCATGGGCTATTCGAGACCGAGGCGGCGAGCATAGGCGAGCCGATGGTGTAGTTTGCCCGCGTGCCTGCCCATGATCCGCATCCACCTGTAAATGACGGCGTGAAGTGCTGGACGAGACATCTTCGAGGTCCAAAGGGCTAGCACCAATGGCAGATTTGCCGCACGACCTCTGGAGCCGCCAGTGACATGGCACAGTAGAAACCTCGGAATAGAACTCCACGATCCAAGAATCTGCCTTGGGTTGGCTTAGCAACAGTCCCCGCGAGATGTGGGACACAGGGACGTGAAAGCTGCCGCTGCTGTCCATAGGCTGAGGCCAAGGTGGAGGGGAAGGAGGCATTACATGTCCGCGTCGGCGAAGCCTCCAAGACAAAAATGCGCCTGGGACCAGAACCTGGTCGAAAATCTACCTTCACGCGACACAGGGGCTAGGAAAACAATATTACCAGGATGCGAAATACGGGACAGGGCATTTTAGTTTACTCATGGCGGCCCTAGTGGCCACCTCCTCCGAGTGGTACAGCGCATCGGTGGCGGCGACGACTGGTTCGATTGGAGACAGTGGATAAGCAAAAGTGCCTCGTGCACGCATAGTTTTTCCTGTGGGAGAAAGGGGCAATACATGTCGCCGGTACGGGTGAGACAACACCGTGATGAAGGGGCCAGTGGCACATGTCTCACAGCATTAGATTTGCTGGTGGCATGGGTACAAGCGCTTGCGGGACACTCGAAGCCACACTCTGTACGGAGATGGGGACGATCGAGAATCTGCCTTGCTCAAAGCTACGTAACACTGAACAGCGAGGAGGTGGGCCGTCGACCAGGACGTTAAATACGCAGAGATGGAGACTCGCTGAGCTGTAACGGTAGGAACTAGCCCAACTTTGAAGGAGGTGTGGAGCGCACATTAGCAGCTGGCAAGACATGGTAAGCTCGGCCCATCTTCTGCGAAACGGTGCGGCCGCAGGCAGAAGTCACACTTCCGTGCAGCTCGTGCAGCAGTATGGGGCTATTAAAGTTACTAAGACTATCCGAAGTGGGCATTAATAACTCGATTTAAGGAGCTAAGTACTAGCTCTACGTGCAGATACACTAGTACGCCCTGTTCTTCCGTGCTCATGTGGTTTAGTGGCGTGTCTAGCATGTATCACTAGGTCTGCGTTGACCGGACGGCTTTACTCGATAGGGTGGCTGCAAGTCCATTATTATTTTACTATCAGCATTTACTACAACGTACATAGTCTCGAGCCTATCGAGCCCTGTGTTTTTGCGGAAAATACGCGGCTTTAGGATTATCTCGGAAATATTATCATTTCGCTATAGAGAGTTCCACTAAATACCGTCGTTCGGTTAAGCGTCATGAATCCCCCACCCCAACGGAGATCCTCAGTGAGACTGAAAGTATTGTCGTAAGTCGATTTCAGACTTAACAAGCTCGGGCTAACAGCAAGTGCTAGAACAACGGCACAGAGCATAGCGTAAAATCTAATTCTAAGATGTCAGACAATTCTTCTCGATACAAAAACGGAGGTGTGTCCGCACTACCGGATAACCGGGGCCATAATAAACCACCTGCCACTACCAGCAAACATGAACCAGTTGAAATCCCCGAGTCTCCGCATTAAAATAGATGTCCTAGCGACCTACATAGTCTAGGTAATGTTGTAGCCGTAGATCAGGTTTAAGACACGGCCGATGCTCCAACGATCCAGGCCCAGTAGGCTCGCAATAGCAACGGCCTTTCAGGCACAGCACGATGTGCTAGAATACGTGTAAGCGGAAGTCGAGGTGACAGTTTCTCTCAGATACGAGGCGAGAATTCAAAGAGTCGGGCGATGAAAAGCGGTGGTGTCTCGGTAAAGGTCACCAGAGATTCTTTCTAAGGCGTGGCCGGGCGGCGGGACACAGCCCGGGGGACCGAGTACCTCTATCTGATCTCAACCTGGCTTCGTAAAGATGGAATACCTCGTGATAAAATCCAGGAGTATAACAATTAGGCTGCCCGTTGGAGGTCCCTAAGGAAGCGAGCGCGGAAACACTACCCTAATAGTGATGGCGAAGGAAAGCGAATGCTAAAGAAGATACGACGCCGGGAGAAGACCCCCTAATCATTCCCGTTCCTGTTCTAGTGAGCTTTTCCATAAGAACGCGAAAGCCCTAAGTAGAGTTAAACTAAGGATTAGCTCGGATAGGATTAAGGTAGTACCTTAATATTAACTTTCATTCCACGTTAATCGTAGTAATTAGAACTACTAGCGTGACGTAACTAAAAATTCACAACGCGCTAGCACTCGGAATATATTATATACCATAAATTTACTAGTAGGTAGGGAATCGTCTCTCGTTTACTAGCGCCTAACGATAGTTCGTGATTCCTCGAGCACTTTATTCAGCCTCACCTTCAAAAGGTATATATACACCACGGCGTCTCTTTACTTTATATTTCTACTCTTCCACGGCTAATACAGCGCGACGGCTCGCTGGATTACCATTACGGCACTAAATATCCATATAAGAGTACGGTATATCCGTTTTATGATTCTCGACTATACTAACCCTATTACAGAGGAGAAACGACGTAAAGTAAATAGTGAACTGTTAGAACTTCCTCGAAAGTGTCGACGTCGCTCTCGTTAAACACTTAACGTATCCTTCGCTAAAAGAAACGAGCTTAGTAGAAAGAGACACCGTCCGCTACCGTCGCCATCGATAAGTAGCACTTCATAACTAAAGGTCAGAAAACGCGCGACGTAAGAAGATAAGTAGCTAACGTGTTTCGATAGGACGTCTCAAAAGAGCTATAACCTACTCCAGAAAATACTACGGCAGAGTTTAATTATACTTTTAACATCGAGCATCCTACGCATCATCCTTAGGGATAAAAGAGAAAGAGGTCTCAAGCCGTATCTGAAACCGAGGAAGACGAAGAGGAAGCCCCCACGTCTTAGAAGAGAAGGGAGACAGTTATTAACGTATTTAGTGTGTTTAGTCTAGAAGGTATAGACCGTAAAGAAGAAGACACGGGGGCTTATACGCCGATATTAGTGTGGGCGTGCACTAGTTAGTAGCTTAAGGACTTCGTAACTATAAGTTAGGAATTAAGCGGTTCGTCGAAGAAACGATAATCGAGCTTAAGCTACAAGAAGAGTTATAAAGATCGTGAAGTTCCTAAGGCTCACTCTACCGTATATAAGAATTATTTTATCGGGCACGGACTTTTTATAAAGGAGTTAGAGGGTCGATCGCGAGTATATAAAGATAGCGCGTCGCTCTATATAGATTTACTTCGCAGTATCCACCCGGAGCTAAAATACACACTCTTTCCGCTGTTAAAATACCTATCGATTTAGCAGCAAGCGTAAAATCGTAATAAGACTAGAGTATATTAAGACCTCACGCCCCTTCTAGTACCGTCGCCGGAGATACTTTTAATCTATGGTCATGATGAGCTTCAGTATCTAGTAGAAGAGATTAGTGTAGAATAGACGAAGAGAAAGACGCTGGGAGGTCCTAAGCTTAAACTAGACTTTACCGTGGGCATTACTCCTTTAGCCTTTAGTGAAGAAGAAACTGCGAAACTATAAAACCACCGGTCGTTTAAACGACTAACAGCGTTCACGGATAATATGTATTTCCTATTCCTGCTTTACGAGGCTAAGTGTGGGGATGAGGGTATTAACCGGGTAGACCGTTAGAATATACACAGTAGTAGTATCGCTGTGGATACCATCCTTCAGCTACATCGGGCTGTTAACGAAAGTAAGGCGACCGGGCTAAGCGGGCGAATCCTCGTGTTCTCGATCTTATATGATAACGAGCGAGTGAAGTTATACAGCTACTTTACTATCGTTAATGGAGAGAAGATATACTTCTACTAATACCCCATCGCATCTTTCACTCTGAACTTTAATGAAGGCCGGGGCCGGAAGAGAACGTACGACTTTATATAAGAGGTCTATGATAAATTCTACCCTACGTATTTAAAGAGAATCCGTAATGAACTAACATCTATAAAAGACCCCCGCACGCTGTCTATGGTGTCTAACATGAGCGTGGAGGAGGGTGAATCTCAGGAGGAGTAGGATCCGAGCGCGCGTTCGTCTTAGGAGCAGCTAGGGTTTAGGATACCCGGCACGCCGGCCAGTAAGAAGCAGAAGGGGGAGGTCGCTCGGTTACGCGAACAATTAGAGTAGCAACGAGAAAGAGAGGCTGCGTTGCTAGAAAAACTAGAGCAGCAACAGAAGGAATCGAAGGAGCGGCAAGACCAGCTTATGAAGATGATGATGACGGAACAAAGCGCGTAGATCATGGAACTCCTACACAAGCAGTGATATTGTCGAGATTTCGGGCAGCTAGAGACTATGAGCCTGTGTCGCTTCTCTGGGGCAAGATCACGCCGCTTGTCGCCCCGAGCTTGAAGTGCTCGTATGCTGCCTCGAACGTTGCGCAATACAAACTATATCAGCGTTAGTTCATCATAGCATGCCCCCACATACCAGCAGAGATTTTCCGAGTAGGGCTTGCAAGCACGTTCGGTGCCTTTTCTGCATTTTGTGCAGTATCGTTGGCTAGGCACACAAGTCTGATGACAGTACACCTGTTTTTCCAAGACCCATTCTTTTGCCGCAGTGCCACGTTTCATCAAACCTGAAAGATGACTGATCCGGTAGACTGGGCGCCTTTGTGGGGCCTTTCGTACGTCGAATACCAGAGTCACGGGATGGTTTTGCCATTGAATCCACGAAGTCATAAGAAACACAAATAAGACAATTCGATGGCAACCCACCAACATTGCGTCCCGCACATATATGTAGTTACTTCTAGACTAGATACGTAAAGAGCGGTCTTCTTACACCTTGCATGGTAGAAAATCTGCACCAATATAAGCTGTATCATTTTCATAATTCATTGTACGGAGAAAGATACGGTAGAAGGCATTTTGGACAACAATGCTCAGCAAGTGGACAAGAATGACAACGAGTGTGACTCAAGTCATAAGTCGACCCAAAGTGCATGTTTGGATGTGATCTTGCGCATCAAGTTGACGCCTTGCATAAACGATGAATAGATCGTATTTGGTAACAACTATCAATGCTACTCCTCCTTGGCGGCATCCTTTGACATTGGCACAGCTTGGGCTGTATCTGTCCGACACACGCATCAACTAGGCAGAGTCGTGAAGGGCTGTGTTTGCCCAGGTCTGCATACCACACGTGATTAGATGTGTAGCGCCATGACGTAGAGTACCTGATTACTTCGGGCAGCAAGACAAACACTATGCCCCTCCCATTAAAAAATTCCGAAACGCACGCATCTTCAATGATAGATACCTTCTTTGAGATGATTTCCGCGGCCCAGCAGCATAATCTGAGACTCCTCGAAGATTTTCATGGTCCAATAGTACTGCCATGCGTTTAAAAACATCCCTGTGCCTATGGAGGATGTCTCGAACAACGCGAAACGCTTGAGGCGTTCGGCGGCTAAAGCAGCCACTGCTATCCACCAATACGGGGGACTTGAGGCTGGAAGCCGCAGATTGCATCGAGAAATAGGCCACTTTTACTGCCGTTCGCCCACGCCCTCTACTCCCAATTGACGAAATCCTTGGCTTCGCAGACATCTACGATTCTGCGATCTGAAGCCTGACTTATCGCAATGCTGTTTTTCAGGTCCAAATATCGAAGTGTTGTAAGTCCGGGCCACGACAGTCCATTTCGATTAACCTCTATCAGACGAACGATGTCTACTCTTAACCCAGCCGACTACCGTGATATTGAGTCCGAGTCACTTGACAGATACCGCCCTGGCGGATATCATCCTGTCGATATCAACGACACGTTCCGAAATGGAAGGTATCGTGTTGTACAAAAGCTTGGATGGGGGGGCTACTCAACCGTGTGGTTGGCCTTTGACCATGAGCTGTCTCGACTTGCTGCTCTGAAAGTTGTGGTTTCAGAGATCCGTGAGATGTCGAATGAAGCCCGAATTCTCCAACAGCTTGCTTTAACTCCGATGAAGCATGAAGGTCGACGCCATCTACGTAGGCTTATCGACCACTTTTTCCATGATGGCCCCAACGGCAGACACCAGTGCCTCGTCTTCGATGTGGATGGTGTCAGCGTTTCGACGCTTATCACACGGGACGGTGGCGGCGCAAGGCTTCCAGGACGTCTAGCCTGGGAGATTTCAAAACAAGTCACACTTGCACTGGACTGTCTTCACTCAAATGGTATAGCGCATGGTGGTAAGTATAGTATCCACCGCATGAGTCATAGCCTGATGAATCAAAGATTTATATCCGGGCAACATATTGGTTTCGCAAGAATTCTCCGATTCCGCTTTGCTTAAAGACCTTGGAGAACCAGTCCAAGTAGACATCAATAAACTGTGCGACCACCGAACAACCGAAAGTCTTCCTCATTATATCGTAGAACCAGCTAAGTTCCCGGTGCTAGCTGTTGATGCAGAGGTACACGCCAGGCTCATTGATTTTGAGCAGTCATTTCTCAACACAGATGAGTCACTAACACAAGTTCGTACCCCTCTGGTGTTCAGAGCTCCAGAGACATTGCTCGACTCTAAGTGGGATCTACGGATGGATATATGGTCACTTGCATGCACAATCTTTGAGCTTGTCACAGGACAACCACCTTTTGACAACTTCATGCCAGCCAAGGCTCCCTTGATACTGGAGTGGATGGCAACGTTTGGCGACGTACCGAAAGAGTGGAGGAAAGAGGCAAACACTATCGTCGGTGATTGCAAGGACGACATAGACGAATGTTCAATTACAAGCTGGCTTTGTAAAACATACTTTGACGGGGAGAGAAGAGTGGATTTTGCCGAGGCAGACATCCAGCGACTGGGCGATTTGCTCACGAAAATGATGCGTTATCATCCTGAGCAACGACTGTTGACTCAGGACATACTTGGCCACGAGTGGTTTGTGAAGTACCCTTTACATGCTAACTAATCGGAGCCGAGCCTTGTTGTCATTCGCCTGCCAAGGCTCTCTGGGACCTGTCCCGCTTCGTATATATACACAAGCTTGTCGCCATCTCTTTTTCAGGTTATTGTGTCTGCTCAGTGCCATCCGGACTGGGAATCTGCGACCATTTTCGGCACTTCCACGTGCTTCCAGAACACGTCTGATACTTCAGCATGACTGTACTTTTGTTCTCTAGAGGCTCCGCCATGGATGCGTCTCTCAGTTTTATTGTCATCCACACTTGTTGGGTTGTCGGGCCAACCATGTATTTGTGAGGAAAAGTGGGGCATCGTCGAATTTAGACACCAACCCAGCATGTAATTCGCGGGCAAATACCTCCCTAGCTCTCGAGTCGTCTGGACATTGGCCCATTCATCTACATGACTGCGAAAAACACCATTTTCCTAGGCAATGGGATGGATTTAAAATTCCGGACAAGGTATCCATTAATCGGTTGTTTCTGTCGCTCAGCTGCAAGAAAATGCTTTCTGTCGCTGCAATAACCCCCATCAGCATTCCCATCAACATCCCAAGTGCGCCGAAACATCGTGCCAGCGGCCTAGATTGCCGCGCCATGCTTTCCCTCCTGCATGTTATGCACCCGGTTGACACTCACAGGCGTCCACGTAAGTCCTGCGCCCTTTGCTGTGACTGCTATCGGTATCGACCGAAACAAAAAAGCTACTGGAAAATCATGAGGGGACGATACGATGCAGCACTATTTACAGGCATCCTAGCTAGTTATAGTATGAAGGTCAAGTCATGGAGCCGGAAGCAGTCGTCATCGTATCAATGTCCTGGCTGCTGGTGTGAGGAACACATTCGGGCTTGAATCTAAGCGATTGCTCGCCTCTCGCGACACTTGTCGTACACGAAGCACACGAAGTCGACATGGAGAGCGGTTCTTGACCTTCTGTCATCTCTCTCGCAAGCCACACCTCCCTCGAGCATTCCCCCTTCATTCGGTGCCACCCCGAGATCCTTCACGTCACTCATCAAGCCGCAACACAAGCGGTCCAGGAAATGGAGAGCGAGGTGGCAGACCTCATAATCAAGTATCACCAACAGTTTCTAACGCCTAGTTGTCGACGCAAGACAAGTACGATCCGAACCCAAGTGGACCAAACATGTAAAGAACACGCTCAAGGATTCGACTTAAAGGGCAAAATCATGGAGATCAAAGCTGAAAACCTCCGCTACATGCCAAAATCTCTCGAGCCACAGTGGGACCGCGTCGGTATCTGCATTCCGCAGTGGTCGAAGAATCTATCGATAATCTCTGTACATTGTTGTTCATACTGTTCTCGAGTACGCAAAATGATTCGCATCGGTTCGCTAAAAGACTGCCTTTGCATCGCGTTGTCAATGTACGAGAGCGCAAAATGTAGAGGAGAAATAGTTGTGGCCAAAGGGTGGTCTGGTTTACATTGGCTACGCATAACATCGCCTTAGCGCGTTTATACCGCCCCGTGTTTTTGACCCTAATCAGCATGCCTCAACCAATGAACACGGTAACAGTAGCCTAAAATCAAGCTGTACCCTCATTCTGCGACCTGCTCGACTTCACTCAACCGAGTGTGTTTGCTCGTGTTACGGCACTCGCTCCAATTCTGTCTCGCAAGATATCTCTACGCCACAATAGTTGCATCAACATCATCTGCTGACATCGTGTGACCGACGGGCGCGATAGCAGGATGAGAAGCTGCCAGAGGTGCGATCGTCATGGACAGGAGTGTTCATACGAGGTATGGGATCAATGTATCTCATGCAGAAGCGACGGTCGTACATGCTGGCCATCCGTAGATCTCAGCGCATTGTTGGCCGTTACGAGCGAGGCGAGAACTCTGCAACGTAATGCCGACAGCCTCCGGACGATCCTCGTAACCAAGAATTCGGACGTAGAGAGCACGTTTAAAGACCTTCTACAACGCAAGAACAGCCTCAGCGCAACGAGCAGCGCAGCGGACAAGATTGATTTCTTGCGGCTTCAAGAAAAGGCGAGATCCTTAAAGATGGACTTCGACCAGGACAAGAGCAGGTTTGAATAATTGAGCGTGGCTGGGAGTGAGAAGCGCGAGCAGAAAGAGGCAGTAGCACATGAGCTGGCAGATCTGATCATGGATAGGTTTATGTAGGACTGCGATCGATGTACGGACCGACAGCAGGCCTGTATTTTCTTAGAGAACTCGTATTTCTGCACCGCGTGCACAGATGCGGTTGTCCGACGCTCCGGGAATACTAACTGGCAGGATAATGATCTGCTGTGGCACGCAGCTGACCCTGTCAGGAAATAGGTGGACGATTTCCTTCTGGAGCATCTTGCAGATGCTTCTGAATTCAAAAGGTTGACAGCTGAAGAATAAAGATTATGGGCGATTTGCCCCACGATGCCGATCGCGGTGTGCGACTACAGTAGAAAAGGTGCAGACGTGATTTAATACTGATTTCCTCGAATCATGTCGGACCGTCCATTGAGCTGTATTGATGTTGCGGTCGACCACCGGCTTCTGAGCCTTCTCGCGGCCATACCGACCGACAAACCTTCGGACGTTGGCGAGCACTGTGACCTTCTGACGCAATTGGCACGAGATATCACACGTCCGAGCGAGGAGATTTGTCTAGCCGAAATCGACTTCACAGTATGGCTGTCGAAGCCTGCTTCAAGAGGCGGGATAGTGGTCATGCTTCAGCAGCCTGCAAACGGACATCCGTATCACTTGGGGCGAGAAACCACCTTCTCGAGCTGCCCGACTTTGGTCGCATTGGACGAGTGCTTCGAGTTTGCAAGCTGCGGCTCTCGGAAGCTGGACGGCATCACCGTCATCGATTCTCTGCCGTATACGAGAAAGAAGGATGACACTACACCAGATTATAGACGGGAAGTCCGCGAACGGGTTCTTCGCGTACTTCATGCAAAACGTCCTTCGGTAGTCCTGTGTATGTGGCAGGAGAGAGAGCAAGTGCCATCGTCTTTAGCAAAGTTCAAGAGCATCGGAGTGGGCAAGACATTCGATAAAGCCGTGGTTCTTTTTGGCTCGGGCCACCGCACCAAGCGTGTCAATGCTTTCCATCCGAGTTACGCTATATATCACAGGTTGTATGAGAGTGCATTTCGACAGCTTCTGCTACTCGAGGTTGCCCGAACCTGCGGAGAGCTCCGCGGTGATTGGAAAGAAGAGGAGTGGATGCAGTCCTTGAGACAACACTGTCAAAGGAAGGCTAAGCAGAGAGCACCTCACGTAGGGTAGGTATCCGGACATACTGAGCTCACATGGCTGATGGGTCTTCCTAGTGACCATTTGTCGTCGAGTCTGGAAGCGATCTCGTCATTCCTTATTGAACTAGCTCCTCGAATGACGAATTCGGACAACAGTTTGTATCATCTACTCATGAGTAAACGAATATCGGAGCACTGCAATGACGCTAGTCTAGCTTTGCAGAATGTTGACGATACATACAGAGCCGTGCATCCGGACGACCGGGATGATGAGCTGTTGATGTTAGCTGCAAGGGCAGTGAGCATGTGCAGAGACTTTCTTACCCGGACTCTTGAATCTATCAGCAGAACAAGTATTCTATTGATCAACCGAGACACTCAAAGCACAGGTTGCTACAGCAAAAATTCTGTACACTCCATCATCAAGGCCGCTTTTGCAACATCGAGGGGCCGTGAACAACTAGCTAAAGACATCCAACTGTTTGTACAAAACTTCAACAGCTCTTTTACACTGACTTACGACCGAGCAAAGATACTTGTCCCATTGAGCGAGCTATCACACTTTTTACTCCTGCTTGCAGTAGCATTCGAAGCAGAACAAACACGGCTTTTATCCACCCATCATCATCGTCAACAGCCCCCATCCACTTCAGATGAGCAGAGTCTGGTGTCAGGTTTCTCACGTATATCGCTCAGTCACTGAAATATAATGATCCTGGAACCGCTTGCTGAGATTGAGGGCGTCAGAAGTGATTTCTTAAGAATGTCTGCAAAGCGTTTGGCTCTTTAGGCACAATACTAAAATTGAATCCCCTCACAAATGCCACGTGTGACTGTGTTTGCCTAATATAGGGTTTTTCGTCGAATTCCGTTAGCGGTGCTGTCTAAGATCTGGAAACGTTTGTGGGTCCCACTCCATGATGCCACGTTGTTCAGACAACGTGGCGTTGTAGGAATATCAAGCTAATGCAAAAAGTGATCTGCAGGTACAACGTAAACCTCATTCGTGCTGCATTGATATCGATAGAGCCCGAGCGATGGCTCCAAACCTTTGCAGTTGCACAACATGCGGAGACGCATGACATGATCGTTAGGGCGGAGCTTTCAGATGCAGAGATGGCTAAAATAGCACAGTGTTCCGACCGTACTATTCGGCGACATCGAGCTAATCTCCGCTGCACCCTGTCAGCGTAGCGGGCGCCGTCCCTTGATGACCTCATCTATGCTTTCTGCTTTGTGTGAGCATTTGCTTGGGAAACCCGATGAAGATCTTGATGATATGATCTTGTTCGTCTGGGACGAGTTCGGGCAGTTGTTGTCGCGCTGGTCGATACGACGAGCGTTATCATCCATCAAATGGACACCAAAGACAATACAACGTATCGCGAAAGGGCGTAATGCTGATCTCCGCGACTACTACGAACATATTGTGTCCGAGTTCCCGTCATGGTCGCGGGTGTACGTCGACGAGTCGGGATGTGACAAAAGGATTGGCTTCCGCCGCCGAGGGCGGTCGCCGCAAGGTATGACGCCTGCGAAGATAGCGCCGTTCCAGCGAGGACAGAGATGGCAGATTCTACCGGCATATGACCAGGACGGGATCGTTCATGTTCAAATTTTCCAAGGATCTACGGACGCTGCATTCTGTTTAGACTTTATCAAGCAGTTGCTTCCCCACTGCAACCCTTTTCCGGGGAAACGCTCGGTGATCATCCTGGACAATGCTTCATTCCACCGCAGTCCGGATATTGAACAAGCTTGCACACAGGCCGGAGTCAAGCTGATCCACCTTCCGCCTTACTCACCTGACCGCAATCCTATTGAGAAATTTTTCGCGGAGCTCAAGGCGTTCATCAAGAAGCACTGGTCGATATTTGAGTCAAATCCAAGTTTTGACTTCGAGTCGTTTCTCGCGTGGTGCGTCGACGAGGTGGGGAGCAGAAAGGCCAGCGCACGAGGCCACTTTCGGAATGCAGGAGTAACTATAGAAGAATGTGAAGAGGATGGGGCCTTGTGCTTGTGAAGGCGAATATTCATTCTATCTAACACGTAGCACGATTCAATTCAATCCAACCAGAGCATAGTTGAAACAGTTGTGCTAGTCTGAAGTACGCGTAATGCCTGGGAAGTCTGAAAGCCTTTCTAAGCTCAAGCTGTGGAACTCGGAATATGATGGAGCTTCCGACGCTTGGCGTAAGGTTTGATGTCTCGAAGGTACTGTCGAGCAATCCCAGGCTTGATTCTGCCCTCTTTAATCAAGAACTGGGGGTTCTGATCTGCGTGTAACAGTCCTAGATCATAACCATTTTCCAAAACAAAGTCGGTGGCTTTCTGGAACTCGAGCTTCCACGCTGGATCGTTGACTTGGGATCGCTGCCAATCGCAGGAGTCCTGTACGTTCTCGTCACGCAGACCGGAAATTTCAAGTGGACTAACTTCCACGTTCGGTGCTGTCTGCGCTTGCGCCGGGGCATGACCGGGCAGGACTTTAGTGATCTGAATTGGCAGTACTCCAGAAGGCAGCACCGAATGGTTGACCGGCTTCCGTTTGCTGCTCTGTTCTTCCTCTCGGTGGATTTGCTCCTGAAGTTCCTTGGGCACCTGGTCGTGTGTTTCTAGTGGCTCCTGATTCTCCACGTGGCGAATCAGCGTGCGGAGGTGGTGATTTTTCAATGCAAACCGCTTGTTGTGCTGCGAGTCGAACCAGCACCAGGGCTTTAAATCACAAGGAGGACCTGGACAGCGAAAAAGAGCGTAGACGTGCTGCCACGCAGCTGGCCTACCGGTCGTCGCCAGTTGCGCTTCTAGTTCCGCACCAAGATCGGCTTGAAGCAAACAAATACCATGGTACCCATTACCGGCGACAGAATGAATTGCTCGTTAGGCCGCCGGGGTTGAGGGGCCTGCCACTTTGGTTCTTGTACTTTCCTCAGGGGTTGGATTATCCTTCTACCATGTGCACTGTCTCTGCGTATTTTACATCCTGCTCAGCGATCCACATCGGCTTAAGGTCACAACGGTTATGGTGCTATAGATGGCAAGGAGCGAGATCAAACCAAGAACCCGCTCTCGACGAGGCTGACAGGCAGCCTGTTCGACCTCGGAAGTTGGTGCGTTATCCCTACCGTCTATTCCACGCTTCCTTGAGACTGCACTTTCCTAGGGAACACCCCGACACATTATCGACACAGACCCCGGCAACAAAGCCAGCAAGCAGAGGTTTTAACCTCGGAAACAAGTAAGAGACTTCTGGTGTCATGATACCTCGACGGAACCTCTGAAAAGCAAGGTCCGGCACAAGTCCGCAACTGGACTGTGGTCTAACAGGGATCTGATGTCGGCTTGAACCGACGCCGTATTCGTTACCACAAGAGCAGCCGCATGGAACGACAGGAAAGCGAGGCCCATGGGCAACCTCTCTACCACCAAAAATCATGCCGGCGGAAGATGTGGTTTCAGTCCCAATTCACCTCGCTTTCTCATGCACGTCCCAATAGTGGAGTCTGCAGCAGCACTGACTTACAGATATTAGCTTACGAAGGATACCAAGCCCCGCCCGTCTTCCGTGAAACGGCATGGCCGCAGGCTCCAGCGTCGGGCGAGAATTCAAATGTTCGAAGAAAGAAAGGTGGTAGCATATCTATTGTTTCGGCAAACTTGCCTGATCACGAAATTCTGTCTAGGTTTTGCGAAACCGCACTGAAGACACCTCTTTTTTGATCTACGGAGAATTAATTAGCAAGCAATACTCCTCGGTATACCGTAGCTCGCCCATGGCTATTGGGCATTGATTCGTGCGTTTCACACAGAGGTCGGTAACGCGTTGTATAACGTGTAAGCATCGCTTTTGTCAAGCTAGCAGATGAATCTAATCTTCTAGGCTTGTGATGAGGCTGTTAATTGATTTGATTTAATTTAATTACTTCCTGATCTACAGGGGGTAAGCGGTGGTCGAAGCGGCCTCTGCACGTCTGTTTACGCGGGATGAGAATTCGGAAGATCGTGATTCGGCGAATCTATAACACGATTTATATAAAAATGAAGAATCCATTCCAGCGCTTGATTTGATCTCAGTAGGCTGGAACTTATCTATCCGTAATAAGACTCTTCCTGTGCTTACGCTATTACTTCCACTTACTTATGGCCTTTAGGTTGCTAATTAGCTCCTAGGTAGGTTCATTATATCCTACCTATTTAACTGAGGCCTCCTTATATCGTCTACGGGTAAAGGTGTTTTATCTCTTCTTTAGGATCCTCTTAACCTACTACTATTCTTCTTTATCTATAATTTTAGGCTATAGTTATAATTCGTTAGGTCGTTAAGATAATAGTAGATCTTATCGTGTAGGACGAAGCGGATTAATATAAAATATAAACTAGGTTTAACTCTAAGCTTTTAATTACTTCTTTTATTTCTTCTTCCGCTACTTCTTTAGTTACCCCTTCGGTTACTTCGTTAATTATTTCACGAACACGTTTCCCTTTAGCTTAGAAACCCGTAAGCGGATACGTAGTCTCGAAGTAGTGGTCGTGGACGTATTTAGAGTAACCTCTGGATTTATTAAGAGTAATACTAACTTATTAACGTCGATAACATCCTAGGCTATATAATTAGCGGCGACGGGCGATATCCTTAAAAGTCGAGGCTCCTTACGTTTACCGGCCGCCACCTTATCTCTATTATTACTAGTAAGTATATAATCCGGCGAGGGTAAGCGAATAAATAGCGAGAAGTCGTAATTATCGTCGTTATTATTATTATCGTTATTATCGTCGTTATTATTATTATCGTTATTATCGTCGTTATTATTACTACGTTAAGCGGCGTTAACGAGCGTGCTATCGTAGGACTTAAACCGGGTTTTAGATTTCGAACTACTCCCGGAGTTATTAGGAAACCACGTATCCTCCTTATTATCTAGAACTAGTAGCCTTACGAGAGTCTTAGTAAAAGACTCGGATATTATTAAATTGATAATAGATATTAAGCTCTTCCCCGTTTTTAACCACGATAATAGCGACGGCGTAATAGTTAATAAACATCGCCGAGCCTTCTTAGGGGGATAAGCCGGAGATAGCTACTTATACGAGGGCTAAGAGAGCTCCTCGTCGACCTTTTACTTCTTTTAAGACACCTACGCTTCGTCCGGATATAATAGAACTATGTCGCGACGTGCACTACGCGCCTAAAAGGTAACAAGAGTAATCGCGGTATTACCGGCGATTATCTGGTGCACGTGCTTATATATGTCGTACGGCGCACCACATGCGCTGCGCGCGAGAGAATCTCTCTGGCCGCCCGTAACAACTATCCCTTCCCTTTAGAGGACTCGCCCCGAGTTCAATTAAAGAGGACTCCTACGCGGCGCCCTTAGCGTATTCGCGTGGCCGGCAGTGCCCTGGCGATGGCGTGTGTACTTTAGTCAGAATCAACACCGCCCGTTGCCCTCGGATCTTCATATAAGCCACTACTGAAAAGTGAGCACAGAACGTGCCTCCGTTTTCGAACCGAGTTTAGCCGGTCTACTGACCCTACCGCGCTACCACTCGACCAATACCGCGATTACAATTATCGCGACGTGCACTACGCGCCTAAAAGGTAACAAGAGTAATCGCGGTATTACCGGCGATTATCTGGTGCACGTGCTTATATGTGTCGTACGGCGCACCACATGCGCTGCGCGCGAGAGAATCTCTCTGGCCGCCCGTAACAAACTAGATATTTCACGTTTTTAAAAAGTAACTAACATATACTATAATCGTTAATAAAGTAGAACCGTAGATCCTCTATATTAACAAGTAATATATTATATAGTAAATAAGGGTAAGCCCGCGGCCACGAGACGTTCTTAAGATGTATATTAATATATATTTAAAGAGCGTGGTCACGACCTTATAATTATAAACGTCACTCCGCTAAGTTAGCTAAGCTCCCTAAGTAGAAGCCCCCTAGATAAAAGAGATAATATCTTAAGTAGATAAACGTATAATAGTAAATAACTTACTCGTAGCGCTTCGTGTCTAGATTCTTAATATATATTTAATAGTACTCTTACTACTTTTTATTCTTTATAATTTAATTAAAACACTAATAATAGTAATAGACACTAGATTATAGATATTTATATTTACTAATAATCTCTTAGCGAGTATAGACTTAAATATATTAATTTTACTAACTCTTAAATAAACTATATTTATTAATAAATTAAGAAGAAGTTAAATAGCGTTATTTACTTATTAAGACGTAGCTTATAGCTTTTTACTAAATAATATCCGTTTATAAGCTTATAGCTAAGGAGATAAAGAACGGAGATATCTTAAGTATTAAAAGTAAAAAGGTTTTTTTAAACACGCTACCGTTCTTCTTATATTATCGCTTTATTAAACGCTAGTATCTACGTGATACGCCGGCGTTTAGGAAATATTAAATAAAAACTTTTAACGAGGTCGTTATAATCGTGATTATTATACTACTTCTTTCTATAGGTAATAATCTACTTATTGTTACGGGCGGCTAGAGAGATTCTCTCGCGCGTAGCGCAGGTGGTGCGCCGTATAACACATATAAGCACGTGCACCAGATAATCGCCGGTAATACCGCGATTACTCTTGTTACCTTTTAGGCGCGTAGTGCACGTCGCGATAATTGTAATCGCGGTATTAGTCGAGTGGTAGCGCGGTAGGGTCAGTGGGCCGGCTGAACTCGGTTCGAAAACGGAGGCACGTTCTGTGCTCACTTTTCAGTAGTGGCTTATATGAAGATCCGAGGGCAACGGGCGGTGTTAATTCTAACTAAAGTACACACGCCATCGCCAGGGCACTGCCAGCCACGCGAATACGCTAAGAGCGCCGCGTAGGAGTCCTCTTTAGTTGGACTCGGGGCGAGTCCTCTAAAGGGAAGGGATAGTTGTTACGGGCGGCCAGAGAGATTCTCTCGCGCGCAGCGCAGGTGGTGCGCCGTACAACACATATAAGCACGTGCACCAGATAATCGCCGGTAATACCGCGATTACTCTTATTACCTTTTAAGCGCGTAGTGCACGTCGCGACACTTATCTCTTCGCTCTTAAACCTATTTTACCTAGTATTTATAGAGTTTAACACGCTTTAGTTTCTTTTAGTAAGTCGCTAATAGTAGTCGTAATTACTTAAATATAGTTAAATAAGCGGGTAAATACTAGCGGATACTTTCCTTAAGCTTCTAATAGTATACGTAATATCTAAGGTCTTCTTCTAGACGAGCGAGTAGTTTATAAGGTAGTTCTAGCTCTTAAAATTAACCTAGATCCTAGAAATAGTTAACGTATCTATAACTAACGAGCTCGCTTAAAAAGATAGCTTAGCCGTTAACGGAAGATATATTAACTACGTATCTTTATTTAAAGATATATAAATTAACTTAAAGAAGATACTATAACCGCTAGATCTTAATATATAACTTATTAACTTCCTTTTTAAATATATAGTAAATACTATAAACCGAGGCTATATAGAAATACCTTACGTTAAGAAGAGCGTCTTAAAATATATAATAAAAGGCGCTCTAAGGCTAAGATTTCTTTATTATCTCTCCCGTCTTCGTCTATTTACGTAAGATTAGCTTATTAAAGATAAACTTCTTTTAGCGTAATATAAGTTCGTCTTACTCTTAAGAGATACTCTATTCTTAAAGTTAAGTTAATATATTATATCCCTAGAGCGCCCCGTTAGTAAAGACTATATTAAGAAGCTAAGATAGAACGTTATATATTAACTTAAAATATTCTTAAAACGCTATATTAAAATAAATACTTTCTAGGTTATAATTATTCTTTACTTATTATTAATTAAGCTTAAAAATAAAGTGCTATAACCGGTTCTTCTTTTATTATAACACCGGTATAATATCTTTATAAAGAAGGTTATTCGTGAAGAAAGTTTCTTCTCGCGTGTCCGTGACTATAAAAATATTTATAATAAATATAAACTAGGATTAATAGCGCTTTAGAATATAGCGAAGGTCGTTTTTTATCTATATAACTACTAGAATCCGCGGGTAGTCCGTGATCGTAAAGAGGTACTTAGGCTTTCGCTTATTAATTAGTAGATCTTTCTTCGTAAGGACTTTCCGTTATTACTACTAAAGGTTAAACGCGGGTGTTTATAAAGATAAAGATAGTCTACTTAATACACTTCGCTTCTTATATCTTTAGAAACGACTATTTTAGTAAAATATATAAACTTTATAAAGAAATACTCGGTTATTATTTTTATAAAATTAGTTATTATAACGTCCACGAATCTAGACTTATTAATATAAATATAAAAACGGATAAAGTTCTTTATAATAAGAAGATCCGGTAGTGATATATTATAAGTTAAATAGTTACTTTAAACTATTTTTTTACTAGATATCGGTAGTCTATATTTATAATAGTAACGTTCGGCGAACGCTAGCCGCTAATAAATATATTAGTTTAGTATATAGTTTTAATTTTTTTTAGTCTTATCGCTATATCGTTTTTTATTTTTTATTTAATCTTTCTCTTTATAGGCTTTTACTCTATATCTATTTTTTTTCGCTAGAGCTAACAGCTTGGCTATCGTAGTTTAGCGAGGTGCTATGGCTGGTTAGAAGAAGCTAGTGTGCCGAGGGAATAAACCGTGGCCCGTGTTAGAACATGGCCAGAGAGGAGGGGAAGGGGAGGATTTAAGAGACCTTCGGCGGGCCCTTACTATACATCTATCGGCTTAAAGGGGAGTCTCGCTTCATCAATTGACCGTCGGCGCACTTCTAGGAATGGGCCACGATGCGCTAATATCCCACCGCCCACGACAACCGGTGGGCGGCAGGGATAGGCTCGAGGATAGAGCGCCATCGTGGAGCTCGACGTAAACATGGTGCGACGCGGCAGGACGGGTTGAGTTGGTCGAGGTGAGCGGAGGGTGAGTGGAAGGTGGTGGAAGGGTGCGCGGTCGACAAAAGCGGCGGGACGAGGCTGGGCGAGAGGGTGAGTGCGATGCAGTTTTTACCCGTCTTTTGTCGCCAAGAGCAGTTGGAGCTTCGAGTGCGAGCATGATATACCTATTAGCGCAAGCAGCTTACGTGAAGAAGAAATCCAACGACGATTAATTTGCGACCCCTTATATAGTCAAACCTCGCCGAGCCAGCGAGAGCGAACTTGCAAATCGGAAATTTTTATGCGCTGTCGTTTCACATGTCAATTCAAAATTAGATTCGAGATCGAGTGCATGGGTAACAAGATTTCGCAGCCATGAGCATGGCTTACAACGTCGAATGTAACGAAGCAGGCTCGAACTGTCCCGTTATCCGATTATTTCTTCCTCTCCAGCCGTCCAATTCTCCCAGATCTCGAGTTGGCCATGGATGTGGCTCTTTTCCAGTCTTGGGTGGGATCTCTCCAAATCTCCATTTCCAGAGATCTTTGTAATCGTCGCTCAGCTTGCCTTCAAGCATGTCCACGACGTACTGTCCAATAACCGGCATGAACTTGAAGCCGTGACCCGAGCCCGCGGTGGCGATGTATAGGTTCGAATTTGTTGGTGAGGGACAGATGCGGAAGTTCACGTCCTTGGTATCGCCGTCCCAACACATTCTCGTTGAGACCCACGGTCGGTCCGCGAGTTCAGGAAGCATGTCGTGGACAAAGGCACGCATTTCCTCTTCGATTTGCCAAGGCACGCCATCTCCAGGGAAATCTTCATGCGAATGGCCCAGTGAGGCGCCCTCGACCCATGAATTACAATAATTGGTGATGAAACGACAACTGCACAGCTTCAGCAGAGCATTGTCGTCTGGGGGAAACAGGATCCCTGTAACAATCAGCATTGAGATGATCTCCTTGGTCTGGGAGGAAAGCACCAACCTTGCTCAAAGTCATCCACAATTGGTAAGCCTTTGTACTTCTCCACCTCATCAGGCGTGAGTTGAATGACTCCAACGCAATGCGACCTAGCTATTATTTCATCCTTGGCGTCAATCAGAGAAGCAGTGTTTGCCCCAGTGGACACAATGACTAGATCAGCAAGGTGAACCTGGCCATTTGCTGAGAGTGCTCCTATGCACTTCCCGGTCTCATCATACAGGAGCCGTTTCACCCAACCGGCATCACCGGAGAGGTAATTAACACCATTTGCCTGTGCAGCGGTAGCCATGCGCAGTAGAGCTTGGCCTGATGGTACCTATTGGTTCGGTCAGCTACGGGCGCAAATTGCATCAAGTTTGACGACCTACCCAACCTGCATTCGGGCTCCAAAGATTGGTCCAACCGTCGAATGAGCCCGTGAATTCGGGGAACATCTCTTTTGTCTCATTAACACTGACGAAGCGGACACCTGGAAGGCTGGCCGCCTGAGTAGACTCATACGCTGATTTTAGAAATCCTTGTGTCATCTCATGGGCGCTCATGATCCACCCTGTGCGTCTGAATAGCCCTGAAAAGAGGGTGTTCTGAGCTTCCCAAACTTTCATAGCTTCAGAAGCCAATTTGGTGTACAGCGGGTTTGGATACTCGAAGCGAACTATCTTGTTGAGATCTGTTGCGGCAGCATCCTTGGACGGAGCAGGGAATCTATCAAGCACCTTGACTCTAGTGTAGCCACGATGTGACAGGTGGTAGGCAGTTGACGTTCCAAAAGCACCGCCACCGATGACCAGGACCGAGGGATTTGCCATGCGGAATTATGAAAAATTTGCTTTGTATGCACTCAGTTGGGGAAAGATGAATGTTGAAGGAAGCAGAAGTCTTGATGGTGTTGTGTCTAATATACTGCTAACATGCGAGCTCGGCAGAAAAGACTCACCGCAAAGGTGGCCAGGGTTCCAGTGATTCATCGGCCATTGCGAACTTTCGCAATCAGGAGATGCAATCTCGCTCGCCACTCCCAGGCCGGGAGGTGCACGATGCACATTGGGCAAGTGAAGAATGCTAGACATCAAAGGAGGTAGATCTTTCCCACCCTTCGGCGGACATGCATGAACGCCGAAAGTAGAGTTTGTAATAGTGTCTCCACATTTCTGTTCATCTCAAGTTCTCCGTAGGACAGGACGACGCTCGCATTGCCCACACGAGTCAATAAAGTTAGAAAAGGACTTGTAGCTGCAGGAGCTAAGTTGCAGGACGGAGAGGCACTTGAACAACGACAACTGCTGACATCCCAACATATTAAAACGAGGTTTACGGCGTCTGCAAGTGAGTAGAATGTGGAGGTAGAGAAGGGCAACGTAAAGCAGAAAGGCAAATTGAGAAGAGAAGCATACAAGCCATGAGTGCGTCGAGCAGGCGGATGTGGGAGCTGGTGGAAGAGTGTTGGTGAGCCCTGGCAAGTGGGTGCAAAGGGGTTCCCGAGGTTCCTTCCAGTTGTGCAAGTACTATTTGGTGCCTTGTAGCCTTGATATATTGATGCCGTGATGCCTGAGGCGCCAAGAGATGTGCCCGCTGAGAACGAGTTGCTTTGTTTCTGAAACGGCCGGGTAACCCTGAGGCTCACCGGTTTAGCATCTCATCTCACAGACGAACAACTAGTCACACAATCGTCGCTACCCCTCTCCCTCAGTTCCTTTTACAACCCATATTTTATCACCGCATCTATCCATACCACCACTCCAAAGCGAGTTAGCGATCATGGTGAGTTGCTCATCGTTGCCTCTTCTTTCCCCGGATTTCGATGTGGGGCAGAAGGAGGAAAACATGTGGCTGTTGACACTGCTGACACTGGCTGACACAGGCCGACTCCCTGACCGAAGAACAGGTGTCCGAGTTCAAGGAGGCCTTTTCTCTGTTCGTGAGTCTCCCATCCGGGTCCTTCTGCCTTCAACTTGCACTTGACTGACGGCGCCACAGGATAAAGACGGCGATGGTCAGTCTCCCCCGTAGCCAGCGATCTTCTACTTCTCTTCCTTGCTACCAGCTCCGTCCTCCACCGGCAAGCGCGGGCATGAGCACGAGGGCTAACAGCACTAGGCCAAATCACGACAAAAGAGCTAGGCACCGTGATGCGATCATTAGGGCAGAATCCATCAGAGTCTGAGCTGCAGGATATGATCAACGAGGTCGATGCAGACAACAATGGCACGATTGATTTTCCAGGTACGCTGCGAACGACACGTTACGACACTGCATGAACATGGCATGACTCGGCGATGTCTCCCTTCAGCCAGATCAACCCGCTAACGATACGGCCAGAATTCTTGACCATGATGGCCCGAAAAATGAAGGACACCGACTCGGAAGAAGAAATCCGGGAGGCGTTCAAGGTGTTTGACCGCGATAACAATGGCTTCATCTCCGCGGCCGAGCTAAGACACGTCATGACCTCGATCGGTGAGAAACTGACAGACGACGAGGTGGACGAGATGATCCGCGAAGCAGACCAGGACGGAGACGGGCGCATTGACTGTAATTTCGCTCTACCCTCTGGCATTCCCAGCTTCCCTCTGCTAACTACTCGCAGATAACGAGTTTGTCCAGTTGATGATGCAGAAATAAAACTCCACCCCCAGCTTGAACACTCCTGCATCGCATCTTCTTGCTTTTCTGAGCTCTCCATCAGGAAGAACAAAAACGGCTCGGCTCGGCTCGGCTCGAATCGACTCGTCGTGGATGATTCGACGAATGACGGGTGATAGGCGACGGGTGCTCGTGGCACAGGCACATTTCCAACACTCATAGCGCTTGACATCAGCGGGTTTCATTTTTGGCCAGGATAACCAGACAGTCCTGAATTCAAGCTCCTTGACACTTCCCATACCACAATCTTGTGCTTTCTGCGTCGGTGTGACTCTTATCGCCGCACGCTATCGATGTCTGTGCTTTGGACACGGTTGCCGCCGTATGGAGGGCAGAACTGCTCTGCTCTGCTCTCGGTGCCCTCAACGTTGTAGTCGTAATAAATGCCGGCCATTCGTAAGATTGGAACTCAACAGGACCGTCAATGCTAGTGCGCATTAAGCCAGCGAATCATGCCCTCAAACGCCTTGGCTTGTGCCTCGTTGATCGCCTTGGACTCGTACTCGCCGACAACTGCAAAGCCTGTATTTCACATCAGTTGGTTAGTCAGTCAGTCAATCACTGTGCTTGTCACTGCTCTGTCTGCCAAGATGACAAGCGCAGGCTTGTAGTAGTAGAAGTAGCAGCACCAGCCATGAATGGATGATACGAGAGAGAAAAACTTACCATGAGGCACACCCTTATACACCTCAATCTCATGATCGACACCTTTCTCGCGCAAGCTCTTCCGCGCCTCATCAAGCACCTCGTCAGGAAACAGCGGGTCGTCCTCCACACAGACAAGCTGGACCGGTGCCGTGATCGCATTGACTTCCTCTCTCCCGACGAGCGCACCATGCGCACATACACATACCTTGACCTCCGCCGCTGGTAGTGGTGTTGGTAGCTTACCGTCTTCCACCTTGCCCTCCCCAGCCTTCCCCTCCTGCCCCTTCTGCTGCTTCTGCTGCTTCTGCTCCTCCCCAGCAAGAACAAGGACATAGCGGCCGCCAAAAGAATACCCGACGGCATAAACGCCGCCTCCAAACTCGACGGCATCCGCAAACTCCTCCCGAGCCAGCCTCAACACGCCCCGAACAACAGGCATCACAGTCTCAGGCGTATGCCGAGCAAGCCACATATCCAGCCCGAAACTCTTCACCGTCTCGACGACCTTCAGCTTGACGGTGTCGAGCCACGACGCATCCGCGGGGAGACCATGCTCGGCCAGCGGCTTGGAGTTGGGCGCCGCGTCTCCGCCGCGGAGGAGATCCGGCATCACTGTCAGGTAGCCGGCGCGCGCGAAGGTGTCGGCTTGGTGCTGGTTGTTGCGGCTGTGGATCCCCGTGCCGTTGGAGAGGAGGAGGAGGAGACGCGCTGGGGTCGACGGGTAGTCTGTTGGTTTGGAGATGTAGATCTCTACGACTTCGGTGCTTTCACTTTCACTAATGCTGCTGCTGCTTTCGTTGGGGCTGCCGGTGGAACTGGAACTGAGCCTCCATTTGACGAGTTCTCCTGACGGTGCTTCTGACAGGAGTGTGCTGGGAAGAGGCCGGTCTGTCGTGCAGTGTTCTGATAGACCGCTGCTTGTTTGCTCTGGTTGAGGTTCGCGCTGTGGTGCTGCTGCTTGTGGTGTGTTTGCTGTTTTAGTTGGCGATGTTGGTGCTGCTGGATCTGCCGGTGTCGGTTCCGAGTTATCGTCGAGTGGTTCGTCTTCGAGTTGTTGCAGATCGGATTCTGGTGCTTTGGTTGCTACTTCGGCGTCTGCCATTGTGTTTGGGAAAAGCGCGTTGCTACTTTCAATTTCAAACAAATTGGAGAAAACTTATGCAGAATTTTATAAGTCTCTTGTCAGGATATTCTATTCAAGATGGAGAGTTGTTGTTCAGGCCCGCTTCCACGTAGGACGGCCAATAATACTACTCGTATAAGGACCGCCCCCCGCCCCCGTGCCAGTGGAGGCCTGAGGCTCGAAAGGCTGACTCGGGAGTACTCGCGCGGTCCAAGTCCCACAGAACACGCACTGCACGTGATTAGATTTTTATAGGAGCAATCTCGTACGATCGTGTTGAAATGCATCTCTCACGAGGTAGAGAGATTCCAGCTCTCTTGAAACGCCCAACGATACCTCGATACATAGCCCACACATTCCCTCCCAGTCATCCTCGACTGTCTACTATTACCACATGACAGTACCCAAGTCGCTCGCAGACGCCACGCTAACGATTACTCGTACACTAGCGCTATGTGGCAAAATATGTACATCAACATGAACGAGACAGTGAGTTGCAGCTCCCAGAACGCGGCAGATTTACACTTCCTTGCGTTCGGTTTTGTCTTGGTCGAACTTGCTCGACTTTGCCCGACTTGCCTGGATCTGTTTCGGTCAAATACAGGGCAGGACATTGACCACGGCCATCATGGGAATGTCAAACACATCCCGCTTGATGGTAAAGCAGTAGCAGACGTCAATTTTCCCGTCTGAGCTGCCTAGCTTTTGCATTCCCTTCTCCCCGCTGATCCCTTTCTTCGCATCCTGTGGCCGGTTCAGCGCAAAAGTATCCATGCGCGGTATGCGCTGTCGTATTCGCTGCATCTCTGGAGTGTTGTTTGGGTCAAGCCGCGACTGTGTCTGCAATGATGCATCGTTGTCTGTATTGTTGCTACTAAGGTGCGACTCCTGCCCTGCCCGCATCAGGTTGAGTGCGATTTCGTCATCTTTGGTGCGATATTTCAGCAGCTTGCCTCGTCGCATCACGCTCCCTCTCGAGTCACCAAACGCGAGGCGGGCAAAGTCCTCGTAGAACTGCACGACAGATTCGTCGTCAAAGAGCTCTGCAAGGAAGACAGGCTGTTGTCGACTGGTATTGTCGCCTGCGTTCTCATCCTCTACTCGTCGTCGTGCAGGCGTATTCATGCCTGTGCCTCGCCCCCTCGTGTTGGCGCCGCTTCCAGCTTCTGGCGGAGTCGTTCCTGAGTGCCCTGTGTTAACGTTGAGATTTGGCTCACGCCCAAGCAGGATATTCTTCTTCCAGCCGGTCAGAATTTGGAACTCTTTCCCGACAGCAGCAATCTCGCCCGTCCTTCGCGCCACGATCGTTGGCGTCCCCACACTCTCGATAAAGCCCTCGTACTCCCAGAGTGTGCGCTGAAAGCACTTCTCCATGAAAATCAGGTCCTCTCTGTTCAACGTTTTGGTTGTCGCGATGAAGGATGGTCGAATACTGGCTAGAGACTTGGCGATGGCAAGCGTTTTCGATGGTGAGGCGGCGAAGCGACGCTGGAGGTATGCAATGAGACTGTGAAAGCCTGCAGTATAAGGGTAAGGAGAAGTGACGTTGGTGTAGATCGAAGACGGATCGCGAGGCCTTTTTATGCCAGTTGTCTTTGTAGGCAGCTGCGACTTGGCTTTGAGTTGCGGCGTTGATATCTGAGCCGCTGCTGGCGCTGGAACTGGCAGTAGTGGGGGCCCCGTTTCCGTTTGCGGCGTGCCAGACGTCAGCGGTAAGAAGTTGCCCGAGGGTTGGCCCGCAAAGCTCATCTGTGCTTGTGGCTTCTGCATGCTCCGGTTGACGTTCGCCATAGGAGACTCATCGTATTGCACGCCTTCTGGAGTTGCACTATGAGCTTCGGGTGAGGTGAAGTTGGGCATGTTTGACTCGATAGCAAACGCGTTTGGGCCTTTCTGGCTGTAAGGAAAGTTCGCGTACATTCCAACTCCATTTGCCCAGTCCAAACTGCCTTCGCTATAACCAAGATGGGAGCCATCACTTATAGTACCGAACGGCATCTGATACTGTCCCACCGAGCCTCGGTGCGGTCCGCTTTCGCTCTCTGGCGTGTCTCCAGCATCCGTAGCCATCATTCCAAGCATGCCGAATTCCAACGCACCATAGTGATTACCAAAGTTCATGCTTGCAAGATCGAAGTTGACCACAGAAGAGTCTTCGTTACCATACATGGCATCTGGCCAAGCGCTGCTGGGCATAGACGTTGGTTGAGTAGAATGTCGAACGGAGGATGGAGATGGTAGCGGTTGAGACATGGTCGATGGGTAGGGTGATTGATGACTGAACGAAGCGGCCCTTTCGTGTAGGCTCGGTGGCGGCATCACTGTCATCTGGGTTGGCGTAGTATTGAACAATGGGTACGGTTGCGTGTTTCCGAAGTACTGCTGCTGCAGGTTCTCCGTCTGGATCGAGGGCGTCGTCTTGTGCCGCTTCAGGTCACCGTGAGAATAGTGGGTAGCTGCGCCTGGCAGGAGAGCCTCATTCGGCGCGTCGTGTAGATACTTTGCCTTCTTTCTGACGCCATCCTGACACGCATCGGCCAGCCCACGCTTGATACACCGCTGGCAAGGCCGCTCATCGCCTACGGATAAGTCAGCATACTAACAAGTGAACCGTGACAGGTCATATAAAGAGCCAGAAAAAAATGAAACAGCATAGATAACATACCACATGTCAGATGGGCCCTCTGACAGGCAAAGCAGGCCCTCCTTGCCTTCTTTCTTCTAGGTCGATTAGGATCCTTTGCATTGCTGACAGGCTTGCCATTTGCATTCTTCACTCGAGTCTCCGTTTCAATCATACTCGAATCACCGTCCTGGTCCTGGTCTTGGTCTTGGTCTTGGTCTTGGTCTTGCTCGTTGTCACTTAAACCACTAGGTGAAACGGATTGATAGTCCTTGGAATCGACATCCTCTTGAGCAGCGGAGGTGAAATCCATTATACTCTCACGACTCGCAAGACGGTAGCGGATCCAGCTGTCAAAGCCTTCAACCCTTGATCCTAGCACAGAACGAGCGCCCCTCCTTATACGGCACTCTCTACCAGCTGGTCGCTATTGGCGCTGTGGTACTCGAGATCCAAATTTTTGTCCGGAAGTGGGTATGGGTCATGCGCACCTCCCTCGGTCGTGGTCGCAGGGGTCGCCAATCCTGCACGACCAGGTGGTAGATCCCGGCGACCCACACAACTTTCTCGGACAGGGCCCCAGTCAGAACCAATATTGCGGATCGCAGAACAATGCAGCTCAGGCCATGGATGTGCGAGAGAGAGGGAGAGAGACAGCTGCTCCTGTACAAGTTTTTGTTGTGCAACTTTGAGGACCTTTGTGCGAGGAGAAGCGTGGCTCCAAGACTCGTTGAAACCAAGGTGCAAAACAACCGGTTGCTAAGTTCAGGAAATGTAGTGCGACCGAGGGCTGCTCTTGTGTTACGTTGATGGAACACGCATGAAGCAATAGAAGCGGTGCGGCCAGCTGGGGGGGAATTTGATGTCAGGGGCGAAATTGACCAGGTACAATATCCCCAGACAAAGTAACAATGTGTAGAACGGTGCCCTGTTCAGCGTCGTCAGGGTGGCTGGTAGCTGTACAATGTAGTAGTCGTGCGAGTAGTGCGATCAACGTGAAGCACAGGAGCTATTTTTGCGACCGATGAGATGGTGCGAGGAAAATCTGCGTGTTGCGATGTGACGCGGCTTCTTGCGCTCATGCCTTGGGTCCTCGAGATGTCTGGGAGCGACAATCACAAATGGACTGTTTGTCCGTGAATTGAGGGTCATGACTGCGCCCTCAAGCCGAGCCATTCACCCCACAAGAAGGTGGTTGAGAATAAGGTTTTGCAGATTGATTGACGTTAGAGCGGAGCCCAATGGTGCCCAGTCCTTAGTGCTCCTCAGGCCTTTAAGGTTGGCGTGGGCTTGCCCTGGTAATAGCGAAAAGCCACCCGACCATTTGGGCACCTTCTACTTGCTGATGATGTGCCGATACGACCAATCATCGATATTGGTTTACAGGTTGCTGAAAGATTTTTAACTTGGTGCGAAACAACATAGCACGCGAGCCAGAACCACAAAGTCTGACTGCTAAAACGTGTTCTGAGCGAGACCACTAGACACTTTGTGGGATTCAGCTATGCATTTGGATGGTGTGTGTAAGGTACACTTGATGTCCTACTCATGGACTGGGGGGAGATGTCAGGCTGCTGTGTGAACGTGCAGATTTCTTACGGAAGAAGTCTTTCACTCATGCAGGCGTCAATATCAGGCAGTGACAACAAATGCTCAGTCGTCTCTTAGGAACCTTTTTATCATGTTGACACAGTCGCTGTAGGTGAAAAAAGAACTAATATTATTGCAGACCGATATTTTGTGTTGTATGGTTCTCCGTCCAGGTCACCCTAACCACTCAAATCGCTTGGTACACACCGGACCCGGCAAGACGATTCTCGGATCTCCCAGGTCCTATGCAGTACGAGATAAGCGAAGCATTCCCTGTGCTGTGACAAAGTCGATGGAGGCGACTCCGAACAGAAAGAGATGCTTCTTTTGACGAAGCACAAGACGAGCGGTCTATCTGGAACCAGCTTGCATAACGATCATTGGCTGAGATAGGTGATGGTTTCGAACTCACCCAGCGAAAAATCCGAGATTCAACACTCGTCAAGATCGCGTTCTTGCAGCAGCGCTGACCAGGTCAAGGAACGCATATGCAAGGGTGTGTCGCCTGCTGGTTGCCATGGCTTCATGCACGAGTCTCCCATTTCCGATAACATCCGATGTGCATTCGTAGATTTGTTATTTCTCGGCTCGCAATGTCAGATCCACATAGTACCATCTCCTATGACGAAACGATGAGGTTTCCACCTCCACTGCGTACATTATGAACCTTCTGTCCACATTCGACGGTACCTGCAGCATTTGTGTCTCCAGGGATATTCTCGACAAATTGTCAATCCTCTAGTATACACCCTCTAGAGTCTATCGAGTCCTTCATTGGTATTTGCCTGGGCAAAATGCTCCGTGCTATCTCGATCTGGAGGATCCCATTTGTTGCCCGAGAAGTGCGATAGATTAATCCCAAGCCGAAAACGATAGAATCGGTTGGTATTCTGATATCACACACCTCATGGACTGAAACGGCTCTTCGCCCGAAGTCGCTTGCCGTACACATAAAACAAATAGGGAAAGGGTGTCATGATCAAGGTCAAACATGCAAGCAGCGTGGTCGCCCAGTGAAAGGTGAGGGTGGTGTACATCTGACGTCCAAAAAGTGGAAAGGCCCCAGCAAACGAACTTCGTGCGAACGAATTCGCTGATAGCGCACTCGCCGCATACAAAGGGAATGCCTCGACGAGGAAAGTGAAGATCCCGACAAACGTCAAGATTATTCCTGTCCCAAAGAAAGCGGTTCCAATGATCGGCACAATCCAATGCACGGATGGGTAGATGGTCCAGGCGAACCAAAACAAGCCCACCACACAAAACCAAGCCCCCACAATACTCGATGGCAGACGATATTCCGGTTCCGAGCCGCGTTCACCACAGCTTTTCTCGTGCCTGTCCAGCTGGTAAAGGTACAAGTAGTGCCAGATCGGGTCGGAGGCAATGGCAATCAACATACCGACGAGGATGCCTAGAAAAGCCAGGCCTGTTTGCCACAGATTGAAGGCGTACACATCGGAGAAGACCAATGGAAATGCGCCAAAGAAGAGATAGAGGATACCAAGGAGTATTGCCGAGAACAGGCAAAGACTAAAACACATCGGATCGAGGAAGAGGATCAGAAATGGTCGATAGAGAGAATGACTGACAGTCCGTAATATTGACTTGTCAGAGACCTCAAGTGGTGCCTTCCAGGATTCGTCACCCGTCTCAGCCCTTTTCTTCCTGGCCTTATTCCGCAGCACGGTCGGAGCGTACGTCTCCGGTACCAATACGGCAATAGCAACCACCATGACGCCAGCCAAGATGAGAACGACATAGTAGGTCCATCTCCAGGACAGGGAGGTATTGAGGAAGCCACCAACTACGGGGCCGAGGCCGGGACCGAGGAAGGGGGCAGCCGAATAGATCATCATGGGTGCAGCCAGCGTCTCTTTCGTAAACAGGTCGCCAACAGTGCCACCAGCAACGCTCAAGAAGGCCGATCCTGCCAAGCCGTCAAAAAATCTAGCGACCAACATTGTCTGTATGTTTTGTGCCACGGCCGAAGGAATGAGCCAAATCAGAAACATGGCAAAGGCAATGATGTAGATCGGTCTCCTGCCAAAGAACTCACTCAAGGGGCCGAGCACCATGGGCGACAAGCCGAGCCCAAAGACAAACAGGGCGAGACCCAAGGTCGATACGATGCGGGAAGTTCGGAATTCAGCATCCATCTGATCGTAGGTGGTGGTGTAGATGGACGAGGTCATAGTAACGCACAGGGATCCGAACGCTAGGACTAGCACAATCATCCACTTTCGCCAGGTTGGCCATGTTTTTGGATTCATGGGGTCGTCCGGGCCATCCCAGACCACTTCTTTGTAGGCCTTTTCAAGGGAGGTGTCTTCCTCTGCTTTGGAATTGGTAAGAGCTCGATGTTCTGCCCCTCCGGATGGACGCCTACTGTAGTACGTGCCATGGCTGTCGACGAACGACCTCGTGTGGGAAAGATGGCTCTGCCGAGACGCGTGACTTGGTATCAGGACCAAAGATCTATGTTGCTCTTTTGGCGGGTCCATCAATTCCTGATCCACACTGGATTCTGAGTGAGGTAGATGAGGCCTTGTCGACATTTTCACGATTGAGCAGTCCTTGCCTACGAAAGCGACCCTGGTCTCCTAAGAGTCCAAATCAACCAGATTTGGTAGACCCTGCGACCCCGAAGACCTCGGAAAGTGGAACCCGGACATCAAAGATAGCATACACTAACCCGAGCAATAGATACAGAGAGTGAAATCAGTGGGTTACCGCTATTGCAAGTACCAGGCTATGCGACACAGCGCCTTGCACGTGCAGATTATCATAATTGATGAGATCATAGTGTTGTGGTGTACGAGATTGATAATGCAGAAAATGGTACGAGTGGAAATCGAACAATAATCTCGGGTCGCGAGGAAGGACCCAACAACATAGACGAGCTGCGTGGAGCTGGCCGCGGCACCCGCGGTGAACATACCGAGGGGTGAATTGCGGCTGAACATCGGTTCTAATTTGCGCCTCGACTACCTGCCCCCTCACGTGACATTTTTCATTGGCACCGGTTTACGAGGACCACAGGCCTTATGCAGTGTGTAGATGTAATCCATCATGTATGAGTAAGATGCTGATACAGCAAACACATCTGCATGGAAATAGCTCGATTGCGTTGCTTTTTTGGATGCGAAAAGATAAGCAGCGAAATTGCTACGTGGGTAAAGGGCCTTCTGCTAGGAGAAAGGTTTGATATCTGGCATACGGCCCATGCCCGTCGCTTTCGCTACAACATCGACATCGTTAAGTACACCACCGGCACTCCGAGCTCGAACGTGCCTGCGCAACATGTTGAGTATTTCCGAGTTCTTCCATCGCTGAGGGACAGGTCTGTAGGCTGGCTTGAAGGTGCCCACCGTTTGTGCCCACTCTCCGCTTCGAGGGGCACCTTGGCGCCAGGCGTCGGTCTCTTGCGCTGTGGCCGGATTTGATGGGGAGCTATACTGCGTTGTAGACGATGACGGCGTATTCTTGACCGAGCCCTCGGCGTATTCGAGTGAGGTAGGTGAACCGCCCGCTTCCGATTGTGTGGCCCAGTAGTAAATATCCCAATCGTTTTCATCAAGGAATAGATCGTATTGTGCAAGTTGAGACTTGTTCATGTTCTCGAGATTTTCGGAGGCAAAGGTAGAGAGGAGGAGGTCGGATTCTAGCGTGCCGCGCTTCCTGCTTTGGTCTGGAACGAGACATGGTCAGCATGGATGTGGTAAGAGCAGTCAAAACGACAGTCATCTTGCTTGGACAGATACGGACATAAGAGTCTAGATCGCATGGTCGGCAGGCTCTCGCCAGAGCGTCTCAAGGGTTCAATCCTGAAGGTGGCGCCTTCCATCTCACCGACACCCCATTCTCCTGGAGAGAGGGTGTTGGAATGGCTTACTTTGTCAGGGTCTCCGGCCTGAGTGCCTCCCGTCATCCTCTCAGTGTTTTCTGGCTGCTTATCTTTGGGAGCATAGTTCTCGTCGACCTTGCTCAAGAACTCGGGGGGTGCATTGTCAGCGCCAACCTTGGGCACTTCCTGCTCGTTGTGGATGGCCGAGGTGGTACTGGTCATGTGTGGATTCAGCGGCCGGGATTTTTGAGACTCGCGCCATTCGTCGACGTTCTTGTGCTGCCGGTCTTCGGAATCAGTCTGAGGGGTGACTGCATCAGATTCTTGCTTGAATCGGGCTGAGCTGGAAATCGACAGGGGTCGCCGGCCCAGCGTCGCCGCGTGTGGACGAGCGAACGCTCTAAAGAGCAGTCTAGATGATTTCATTGCTGCGTACTGTGAATCTGTATCCTCAACAGACTCGACTCGACAGACCCAAGAAAGAGAATAAGTCTCGGATGTTTACTGGCACCCGTTCGAAATAGTTTGGTTAGTTTCTACGTTAGAAGCGACGAGCTGTGACTACGAAGCTTTAGCTGACATCATGCTTTCGATTTCAAGCCCCGGATTCATTAGTCGGCTAGCGCGTTCGCTGATTCGTCAAGCCCACCGTGAAATACCCCCACTTTGACTTACTACGATTTATTACTGTGGAAGGCGCGATCACAGTGGGGTTATAAACTGCGTTTCTGTCTTTTCATCTTTGATCATCAACACAGCATACATTACACTTCACATTACGTGATGTCGAGTGTGGTATTAAGGCTAGCTAGGCCTAGACCATGGTTCATTCCATCGTGCAGTACTGCCAAGTGCCATGTTTGCATAGGTCATTCAATGTTCATTACTGTCAAAACCATACATCAGAAGATGTGTACAGCTGGTATCCTAAAATATCATAGTCATTGCCCCGTTCACCTAGGACCCTAGAGCGCCTGCTTTGAAAATGCCTACAACGCCATGCCGATCAGGCCTTTGTACGGCCGTTACACACCAAGAGCATCGCACTCGTCAATAAATTTCAAGCCTCATAAAAGTCGTTATGATGCAGCCGACCACACATCCGTAGATTCGTACATCCATCTTTTACCACGTCTCGGCAATGTATTGGCCGCCTGTTTTCTTCTCCTCCCAAAACGCCTTTGCCTCGTCGTAGTTGAGTCCTCCCTTTCCGACGGCCACATCCACCAAGGCAGCTTCCACTCCTTCGCCCATCCCTTTGGAGCTTCCACACACAAAAACACGGCCGTCAAGTGCATTAATGATAAACCAGACCAGGTCGGCCTGTGCGCGAACTTCTTCTTGTACGTATCTGGATTCTGCCTTTCGGGACTGGACCACCTTCTTGACCTTTTCTTCGTGTACGCCCCAGTCGCCCGCGTAGAGTTCATCCACCAGGCTGTCACGCACGCCCTGCAGCACCCAGACTTTGTTCGCGCAGTTGGCCGACTTGAGGCGACGGTGGACAAAGCCGCGGAACGGAGCGATTCCCACACCGGCTCCGATGAGAAGCATCGGCCCGTCAGTGACAAACTGCCGTGCTAAAGGGTTGGCCATTAGTCCTCGAAACATGGGGATCCGCAAATCTAGCGCCTGGGGAGAGATGCCCTCCTTTTCCGCCTGGATCAGCCGTTGCGCAATGCGTTCTAGAAAGCCTGAGCCCACACCGGTTCGCATGTTCCCCTGCCAATCTGGAGACTCGTGCACGGAAACTGCCACTTCGATGATGCGTCGGCAGTTGCCGTCTTCTCTTTCACACGACACCAATGGATCTTGAGAAAGCGAGTAAAAGCGCGGCATGAGCTGGTTCAGGGTCGAGAAGAGATGATCAAGCGGAGGCATTGACGAGGGGAAGGCATGCAACAGCTGCAGTAGGGTGAGGTATGGCCCCGTTCGGAGGTCGCAGAAGGACCCTTGTCCTTGGGCCGAGCATAGGTAACGCAGAATCTGTCGTTCGTCATCATCAGAAGCAAACTCAGCGAGAAGTCGCAAGAGCTTCTTGGTTGGTGGGTAGGACTGAATATCAGCACACCAGGTCAGAAGCTCCCGCCGAGTGGTGACCAGTTCTCTCGCTTCGTCTTCTCCCCATATGGTCGGCCATCGTCCTTTCGTGGTGTGAAGCAGCACTGGTCTGTCTCGGATGAACCTAGGCACGCCAAGTCGATCAAATATCTGATCTACCATCTGGGGATCGTTAGGTGCACACAACCCAATGGCACCTCCAACTCGGAAGTCGACATCTCCGCCCTCTTCTGGATAGTCAGTCACGTCAATGTCAAAGTGAAAGGTCCTTTTCTCTGCTCCCGGCTTAGTCAATTCCCGGGCATGATGCAGTGGGGCTGAAAACACGTCGTAAGGTGGATGAGGCTTCACGAAATTCGGAGGTTGTTTGTCGTGCTTCGGCCGTGCCTCTTGGACTGCTAGAGGCTCGAATGATACCGTCTTCTCGGGGAGTTCAGCCAAATCCGTCAACTCGCTTTCCAGCCCTAACGGCCCAATCAGACGTAGGTTCAGACTGGTATACGCGTGATTTTGAGGTTCCTGAACTGGCAAGCGAGCCTCGGCATGTGAGTGGTGCTGCAGCTCTTTCAGCATACAACAGCCTCCTCCGCAACAGGCTTTTTGGATCATGCCGGTTGTTGCTCCAGCGGTCTGGCCAAGGAAGAGCCTCGAATCGGCCGTGTCCTGTGAGACCAGCATTGTTGAGGCGCGTCTCTTCTTCTGATTCCCCTCTCCATGTTGCTTGTCTGGCATGACCTGCAGGGACTCGGCGGAATCCATGTCCGTGACTGGGGTGGAGGGGGAAGTGTCGACATCTGAATAATTGTCGTGGCTGAAAACAGTGTCGAGATTCGAGTCCAAGGACTGAGCACTGCAGGCAGATATTGACATTGCTCGCGTCCTGGCAGGTTCTTCTGGGATTCGGTTCGACGGGTTGCAGTTTAGGGATTGAGAAAGTGGCGAGACGATCGCGTTACCCAACATGGGGCCTGTGGTCGGCTGTGTGTGGTGTCGTTGGGGGGCTGCGAGCGCGTCTGGTGTTAGCATGTTGGTGTGTGCTATGTCAGAAAATGAAAGTGGGATGCACTTTGGCAGATTTGAAGTCAGAGGGCCAAAAAACGCGTGCACGGTGGGTTATGTAAGGGTTGGTAAATGTTTTGGCTCACGTCGGCACTCACCTCGGATTTGGAAAGTGTTGGTCAGGATGACGTTAGCCTCCGATTTCGTGCACAGCTTCCAATCCCAACTCCGACAAATGCCACGAAAAGCTGGTCGTACTGTTCCGGATATAGATCTCAAGCGAGCACTGTGATAAAGTATCATTCGAGCACGCTAAAATTCGAGTCACCCGACTCAGTGCTGAGGCCAATGGGGTGGTTAATGAGGTTGAGGGAGAAAGAGGTGAAGACAGCTCGCGCCCAAGAATTATCAGATCGTTAATTCTTTGATCTCTTGGCCCGATCTGGTATGGCGGAGCGAGCACAGACCGACTGACGTGCACGGCACAACTGCCAGATAAAAAAAAGTTCAATCAGCAGCGAATTGGTGGAGTAGCACCTGGAGGAGCCCCCAGGACTAGACCCCCCGGGCTCTCGGGAGCCCCTCTGGGAACCCTGTCCGCCTATTAGAGGGTCTTTCCAGAAAAGCCGCGTGCTTTGGATCAAAATTAATATTCTCCATCGCCTTCCGATAACGCCTCCAGCGTTGTTCGGACCCGATTCCGGCGATTCCCGACGTTTATCATTGTTGCCCTCACCTGATTGTACGAATAAAACAACCGCCGTACATAGAAGTGCTGGGACAGGCATAATTTGGTCAATCGAGCTTGGTGATCGCTCGCACAACGTCATCCAGACTCCTTTCAGTGAGGGGCCCACTCCTTAGCTCTCAGCTGATGTTCGATAATAATTAGCGACCCGCCCAGAATCGCAGTGGCTTTCACGACAATTCCGCGGCTCCGTTGCCACTGCGTGGCAAGGGTATTCAGCAACCTAGGTGGGTTTGGAGAACCGTCTACTAGTACCTTAGTCCAAAGTCAGAACTTTACCCGAAGACGTAACAGTTCATTTTCCACTGATTTGTCCACGTGTGCTGTCCAAACCTGCTTCTTCTGCCCTCGGCCTCAGGGTGATCGCAAGCCTTTGATGGGACCATTGCTTACCATAATTTGCCTTCTGAGATTCGTCGATGGACATTTTAGTCAACGCGATGGGGCACCTTGGAGCCGGGTCACCGACATTTCCTTCCGTTCGCCTCGAAGCTAGTGTGTAGTTTGTTGGTACCCCTCCCTGCTGATATGATGATCTGATAAGATTAAGAGATCCACTACGAATCCCTTTCCATCTGTTAATCTTATCTGACCAATTATTTCAGAACCGCATTTGACTTGCTTCTACCGTTGGTCTCGCTAGAGGTCTTGTCTTCGAATCAGCCACCAAATCCCGGCTGTCTTCGCGCCGGCCTCGACCTAGAGGTCAAGCGCAGCCACCTCCTGCAGCAACAACAAATCACATGAGTTCCGCATACCACTTTTGATCTTCTCCCATCATACGATCTCTCGTTACTAATCGTTCTGAAACGCCGTTCTCGTCCATTCTCGTCCAGCTAGAGGACGTCATATGCCTGATATCCACCGGCGCCTAATCTGCAAGGTCCCTACTGCCAGAATGTACGGGACCGAGGGCTATGGAGTTTGTTCGCGCCGCGTCCGTCGAGATTTTGGTTCAAAGTGACGTCTTGATTTCTACATTCTTCGCTACTGGGCTTGAAGGTACCAACCTCCCTAATGAAAGAATGTAACTAACGTCATCAACGTGAAGTATTTTTTCTGAAAATTGGGCAGGCAGGACTGACCAGGCACAATGATATTGAAGTCACAAGAGCATTGCACTTTTTCCAACCGCTATTGCCCTTTTCAAAGAGATAGGGTAGAGCTTTTTTCCTTTCACTCCCTTCTCAAAGAAGCGATCGTAGTGCTTCATCAGTTTTTAACATGTTACATCTCCCCCGATCGCGTCGCCACCTCCAGCAAGGTCCTAAGACAAGCTTGCATAGATATAATGACTTACCAAGCTGTTTCAATGTTCCAGTTCTAAACGTGTGCGTGACAATAGTAGTTTACTAGTAGGGGCCTGCAGGGAGGGCCACGAAATCTGGGAAGTCCACCACCGGGACACGGTAAACTCCTCCAACAACTTGACATTGACAAATTCTAAGCTCGGAAAATTTAAATCTTCTCACTCGCATTTCACTGTCCGTGCGACGCACTTATTTACATCCATCAGATGAACGTATATATAATATGCACACGGGACTTCAGCAAGTAAAATGCCCCCCCCGTGTAGAACCCTTCATAGCAAATACATAGTGTCGTATTGAAGCATAATCCGAAAATCAGGACAGGATCGGCAAGATCGGTGACCCAAGCGTGCCCAAGGTGCATGAACGCTAAAGAACGCAACAAAAGATTAAATTCTCACTGATAGGGGCCTATTTTTGGCTCACCAAAAAAGCGGTCAAAAAATATTGATTCGTTCCTCCGCGAGACAAAGCAACCTTGCATTGCATTGCAACGCAACCGCAGTAACGGGCCACAAACCGCTGGCAGGCATACGGGCCTCCGCAGCGGTGACATAAATGTATACCCGGAAAACATGGCGCACACAGAACTTCTAGTCGAATACGAGCGCGCATGGACAAGGGGTCCTCCTAGACAAAGCCGCCCGGCTGGCCAAAGACCTCTTTCAAAGTGTTCATCCACAAGGTCTTACTCGAGACAGCAGGCTGGAACTTCGATGCAACATCGGCGGCGAAATTTAGGACTAAGCTCGAAGTATGGAACAAGGAGGCTTTTGAATCCGAAGGGAAGGCTCAAAATGCCACCTCAACCAACAGGGTCACTCATTCATCAAGCACGGAACCTTCTTAGCCTACACGGTCCACGCGACAGAGAGATCCGGTCAGAGCTACCGCATCATCCAGTGCAACCGATGCCAGAAATACGGCGGCCCTACCCACCTCCAACGGCTGCCTTTTGAGTCTCGCGGGACACTTCGAAGTGTCGTCGGCCGCCCCATGCTCTCCTGAGATGGAGGGAAGCTAGCACCTGGCCGTGTCTAGGCGCTTCGTGTGTGGCGGATGAGGCAAGCCAGGCCTTGAAGCCGTCAACTTGTCCAGCCGGGCACGCCGGGGCTCTCACCGTGCGCCATTTCTCGTTCTCGTTCTCGTTTATCTGGTCTGGCCTAGATAGAGATCTGCAGCCACAGTCGAGTCGCTGCAGCAACGTCGTCCAACGCCTCTAGCGATCGTCCTGCTCTAATGCACCCTCTCATCGCCGCTAGTCGTTTGCATGAAGAAGTCAGTCTCTCGGTCCCTGTCGGATTGGGGCTAGCAACAAGGGTTAGTACTGTCATCATTGAGGAACTTCGTCACTCGCAATAGCTACAAGTAAACACTCATGCTCATATTTGCTTAGTTGCTCACTCGAACAGAGACTGACTCATCGAATTGCAAGCCATGGCCGACAAGCACAAATCCATCGCGTCGTCCTCGTACTCTGGTACAAGTGAATCTGTCACCACGGCCAAAGAGCAAGAAGGGGTGAAAATTGAGGGGAAAGCCGTGAAGGATTCAGCGGAGGCAGCCAAGCAGAAACGTGCGCAGAACAAGGCTGACGCCAAAGCACGCCTCGAAGCAGAGAAAGCTGCTGGCGGCAAGTAAAGCCTTGCTCAAGGCTTCACACCGTACCTGGACGTTAGTTCTCGCAGATAGTCATTACGCTCTTGCAACTTTCGGTCCACAAAGGCCTGTGTCTTTGCCATCCAGTACTTCGAGGGAATCTTCTCGAATTGTATCCCCAGCTCAAGGTCTTCGACGTGCTCGGGTGCAAAAAGTGATTGGTGTGGTGAATGAAGAGATTGTATGTTGCTCGTGGTTCAAGGAAGCAGGCAATGTACCATGGGGTCCCATCGGTGATAGCCTGCCTCATGACTGCTGAGAAGGGTGGTTGGCCGCGTGAAGATTCTTCTATTTCGAATGCCCTCATGAACTCGTCCCACTCGCGTGACAACTCCTGCTTGTATTCATCCGTGTCGAACTGGTCCACATCGCGTCCCGTCAGCCAAAAAGGCGGCTGCAGGGATTCTCTCGGCAAAGCGCACGTCCATTCGAGGTCAACAACCGCTGTGACGTTAAATTGTGGGTCGACGAAGAAGTTGCTCTCGTGTAGATCCGTGAGTCTCATGCTGAACGGGCCACTTCGAAGGTCGGCCTGCATGAAGTGGTCTTTGACTGCTCGGAGTATGGTATGGGTGGACATCTGAGCATGAAACGCTGTTTTACGTGGCTGACGGCTATCGGCACGCAGACGTTGAAGCTCCCATGGAGCCACTCCGAACGTTCGGCGATTGTGCATTGTCTATAGCCACCGATGTGGTAGCACACGATGTCGTTGATCTGTGACCGTTGGGATTCGAGGTAATCTTGGAACGCCTCTCTCGATGCTGGTTCTCGCAGCTTGATGAGCATGTTGTTATCTTCACCTTCGATCTCCGACCAGGTCAGGGCCATGGGGGTCTTATACGAGTTGCTTGAGCTCATGCCCATGCCCTCCGTCACTGGCGGCCAACATCGGTGTCTTTCTTGCTCGACGATCGAAACAGCAGCGCCGAGTTTTGTGAGCCCACTCTGAATGACATCAATGGCGGTTTCACGGACGATTGGGTTTCGAACCGAGTAAGTGCCAGTGTTCGTGGATTAGGTGCACACGGTGCAATATCCAACATGGCACTCAGAAATGAAATGTAGCGGAGAATATGAAAGCAAGGACAACAATCCCTGCGAGACGGATGCAGGTGCGTGGAGACTTGCATCGCGCCTAGTAACTTAAATGTCGGGGCGAGGTGGGCGAGTCTGTCATGCCACGTGACTCCCGCTGATTGTGGCTTAATAGTGCATATCATCGGAAGGGATTCAAGTGCTTGCCCGACTCTCGACAAGTTTAGACATGGAGCGCAGTACCGCAGCCTAAGAGACTTTCAGGGCGAAAGCGAAGTCTTTTGAAACAACTTCAAATTCAAATTCAAAGAACATCCTAAAGTCATCGCGGTTGTCGTGGTGTGAAGATGTAATAATGTATGCATTGTCATCAAGATGAAAAGACAGACAGAAACGCAGTTTATAACCCCACTCTGATCGCGCCTTCCACAGTGGACGTTCAAAGCGAGTGGGTATGGGTTCGTGCAGATCTCTGGTGGCGACAAAGACTTTGTGCAGGTATTGACTGGCCGAGGCAAGGATGCCAGGTTGATCTGTGGATCTTTTCAGGCCCCTCTTTTCAATTGCTTGGCTTCAAGTCACGGACCCAAACTGTTTCGCCTCCTCTTCAAAATGCAAGCGAAGGAGGAGGAGGAAATGATAGAAAGAAACAGAGAGGAGAGAATAGGAAATGGCAAAAGGACAAAGGGAAGTTTCAGCATCTTCTACCCTGGAATTGTGGTAGCTGATGCAAGATATCACGGCAAGCAAAGTTCGACTTTGCGACATATGTTCCCCAACCCAACTCAAACCACTCCCAGAAATTGTCCCTCCTTTCCTTTTTATCCCGGCTCTAGTCTCTTGTCTGTGCATCTATTCCCAGTCGACAACTGCGATAAAGTAGCAAAAACTAGGCAACATAGTGATGCGAAAACGCATGACGACGTTCCAAAACGTCTCGACAACAAAAAAAAAATTGAGTGGGCGCGTTTCTAAACACCATAAAACAATTGGTTGGGTTATAGACAACCTTCCGAATGCACTGATTTTTCCCCCGAACGTTAAACGTGAGCAACCGGTCAAAGTGTTGATCCGAGATAAGATGGCCTCTTGGTCCGCAATGGTGTAAGCTTGCATATCCGTGTGCTTATGCATTTACGTGTGTTCTTCTTGTGTCTGCTCATACATGCCGTGCTGTATTGCGCGTAAGAACCGAGCTGAGGACCGGGCTATGAGTGCAGCGATTCGAAATCGGGGGGGGGAGCTAAAAGATAGGCAGGAGCGATTTGTGTTTCGTATGCTAACACGGGAATCCTTTGGAAACGAAAGGGTCGAGAGCTGCCGCACTGGTACAAGGTGGTGATCGTCGAGACTATGGGCAGGGAGCAGAGAGCAGTTATCTGCTAGCAATGCCCGCCTGTTATCGAGTTATGTCGGGAAGGCATCTTCTGGATATGATCGCGTTGCGCTTGCGCCTTCAGTGCAGGCCAGTGCCGTCTTCGAGCGTTGATGAACCAATTGCTTATCTAGACCCATGGTTAGCTATATCTTTCAGCTAGCAGCAGAGCTAGCTTACCTGGCTCATCGACAGGCCCGTTTTCACGATCAGCATCTGCTTATCCTCGTCCGTTGGGTATGGATGGTCCAGGTGCTCATGAAACCAAGCTCTCAAAATGTCGGTCACCGGTTTGGGAAGGTTGCCTCGACGTTTGCGTGTGCCAAGCGAGCCCACGCTGGCGGTGTCCCCACCAACATACGCAGAGTTTGAGTACTGCATCGATGGTGGCCAAGAAGTACCGTTGGTATAGCAATAAGAGTCGTACATCGGAGAGCTGTAGTCATTTGCAGAAATGCTGTATGGAGACCGTGGTGTTTGAGTGTACATCGGGGCGCCAAAGCTATTCTGACTTGACTTCGCGTACGACACATCTAACGAATCCGTTGGTGAGGTGCAATAGTACGGAGTTGGCCCTTGTTGCCGGTTTATCTGTGCGGTGCGTCCGTTGTACGATGGCGTGCTTTGACCCAAGTTCATCTCCGTCAGTGACGGGAGATTCTGCTGATTACGACTAGAGCTTAAAGTCGGACGGCTGTAATAGCCTTGTGAGGACGGAGTGTTCGTAGCGTAAGACGGAATACCATTCGAGTACTGGCTCGCCGAGCTCCAGCCGCTAGAACTCGAGAACATTTCGTCGTTGTATGGTTTGAAATTGAGGTCTTCAAAGGTCGAGCTCAGCGACGGCATCGATGTGCCGATCAGTTGCGTGGTGGGAGATGTAGCTGCCGGTGTCGTTGAGCCCGATCCACAATCTACAAAGGCGGTCTGGCAATCCCAGTCGTCCTCGGACTTGGCTTTTGGGTTGGTGATCTCAGATTCGGGCTTGATAATCTGCAAGCAATTTAGCCAGCATTCATGCCATGTTAAGTTGTGACTGAATACTTACATCGTGCAGTGATGGTAGCTGTCTTTGACGATGGGGCAAGCTTGTTCGGTGATGCTGTCTACACATTGACATTAGCAACAGGCTTGAAGTATGCCAATAAGAATTCCCCCAAGCCTTTTTGTTGCAGCCACATGCGGGTCGGATTACCCCCAAACAAGTGCAGGATGCGAGGGGGCAGGTGACGTGCATCGTTAGAACAAGCGCGACCGCGCATCTTCCGGTGAAGAAGCCTCGCCTGGCTTCAAAAGATCTTGCTTACCTGTAAAGGGAGGTATTCGACGTCAGTTGCATATCAACGGCACATGCCTTGTTGCTTCTGCAAGTCAATGTCGTTTACTCGTTGTCAGATGAAGCTGTGCCAACAATGCTGAAGGAGGGTATCGATTTCAACACAGTCGTGACAAGATGATTCGGACAAGTTCGGATATTAACGGTACAGATCAGACAAATCACAACACAGCAAGAGAACAGTCAAGAGAGTGAAGTCCTCGTAGCGAGCCGGTACGAGCCTGGGGGTTTCAGCTGTCATATACATTCTCTGATCGACTCGAAGCGCAAGATACCCCAGATGTGCTTTCTCAGAAACAGCAGGTGGAGTGCATCGGATCCAGCTTCACGTACACCAGATCTGGTCAGGGGTGTGAAAATGACGAAGTGATGTGAACCACAAGGCTAAGCTTCTCAGCGCTGGACGGAAGACTTTGCTGTCCAAGGTGGTGCAAGCAGCCGAGCCAAATTTCCGGCGTACAGGAGTGGGTGGCTGCAATGGGAGGATGGGGGGAGTACAATGTTAATATGATGGAGGTAGTATGCGTAGCGGTCTGTGGCTGGGGCTACGGCCCAAAGACAAGCCTGCATTTTTGCGGGTACTTTTTCGGTGATCATGGTTGTTCATGACCTGGAACGGGCGTATTGAGGAGTGAAAAAGCGTTCTGAAAAGCTCTCACGGAGGTTGAGATAGGTTTTTCGGAAAAGATGCAGATGAACTATGCAGCATAACAAGGAATAAGCTTCACCGGTGCCGAATGGACCAAGCCGAAAAGAGAATACCAATGGAGCTGAAGCTGAACTTTAGCCAGTTCCAATGCGGGCTCTTAGCGTAAACCCACAGAGGCATAATCCCATTTCCGCTTGACATGTGGTCTACTAAGCTGGCCAATGATAAAATCTCGGAAGATATCTTTGTTGTTATTTCCAAGCATATTAGTGTGGTGGCAACGTCGCAGTGAAAGTGGAAAAGCGCCGACCGCCATTATCTGGAGCAGGAGGGGCGCGATAAGCAGCGATATACGACGGGCCAAGCCCTACCCGTTGAGATCTGCAGCTCAAAGGCGTGAATGAGTCTTGGTGCATTCAGTCTGCATCAGGTAAGCCGCCACATCAGCCTTAATCGAAGGATTTCGTGGTTCCAGCCGCTGCAAACGTCAAGCCGGTATTGCGCAATGTTTCACTGCAAGATCGATGCTAGCTTCACATTCAGGACCTGGGGTGCACTTCAAAGGGTTTCTATCAGCGCCCAGCTAAGTGTTGCGCGGCGACAATTGCATCTTGCTGCGAAAAGCTAAAAGTTCTTTGAATAGATGTCCTGGGCACATTATGATCCCGCGAGTCTGGATCATGTCGTACACGAGTCGCCGAATGAGTGCATCAGTTGAGATTGCAATTCGCAAATCGATCGGAGTCGGCCTAAACCCTGGGTAAGCTGGTATACTGCATGCACCATGCAAGCCACATGCAATCTTGATTTGCCAAGTCTCCTGCGATCCGCTGGAAAAGATGGGTTCACTTGCGGTTGACGTTGATGGATACCGCGGCGAACCCTTGCCAGAGAATGAAACCGTTTGCGATAGCTTCATGCAAGTTGCCGAAGGCTACCAAGAATATGGGCCCCATTCTATCGTGATGTATCTGAAAGTCGATTCCATGGCACCTACAACCCTGGACCTACATGTTTGTTGATTTTCCAACTAAGCTGTTCGGGATAGGGGACAAGGACGGCCCAAGTCGATCAATGAGTACGGGGTAGTCTTTTGCCCCAACTTTATTCTCCGAAGCATAACCGTACGATGCTCGCCACGCTTAAGGGGTCGTTGGCCATGGCACTGGGTAATGCACGGCTTGGACGACTGGCATCAATGAACAGAGATCTGGTGGCAGAAGGAATACTCAGCTCTAAGTACGACGAGCTCACACCAAAAAAGCGCTTATCAGACGCATGTCAGAGCTCATCTCTGCATCACAACGCTTGTGCCTGGCATAGTCTGACACGCTGTCCTGAATACAAAGTCTTTGCTCGTTGGCTCGCGCGTGCAGCAAAACCGAGATTCAAGTTGACAGCAAACTGCGTGGAAAAGACCTGACACCTGCCATGTTCAAGACGCCCTGAAGCAGACGCTCTTCTGTCAAGAATCTTCCGCTCAAGGTGTTAAGCTTGGAGCTCCATGCTTCTCCTAACGGTCTGATTATAATTCGAGGCTACCGGAAACTGTTCTGGCAGGCTTCTGTCGGTGCGAGTAGCTGATACTCAAAAGCACCATGGTCTTCAGAGAATCATCGTGATTGCGTCGATTCCTTCTCTTGGCCAGCGAATGGTGAAAGTTGTGGCAAACCACAACGTGGTGTTGGTGGTGGTGGTACGGTGGCAGTGGATTGTGTGAAGCACGGCGCATGTGAGGCACATTCAGGGTCGGCGTCCACGCGAAGGGTGGGTGAGCTGTTCCATGTTCACTAGGACACAAGCAAGTTCCCCTTAGAGCCTCCACTACAACGTGAATTTAGTCTTTTTGACTAAAACCAGTTACACAACCGGTTGGGAAAGCTGTTCGTAGTGGTGTGCTCGTTGTACATTCACCGCAATCTTTTACACTTCCACAGCGATGATCTCCTAAGCAAGTACCCATTAGCTACTAATATCGTACCTGTAGCAGTCGGCGATCACCGAGTTTTACCTTGCGAGCACAAACTCGGACAGCAGATAAGTGAGCCTCACCGCAAGCACGTTATGTGACTCGTCATTTCTCGAGAACGGGAAACCCTATGACGGATTTCAAAGAAGTCTTCGTGTTCCTGAAGGACCCTCTCTCGTGAGGGTTTGGATAGGCGCGGCTACGTTGTGCTTTGCTTGCGGGTTGCCATGATGAAACGATCGAACCCTTGTATTTGTATGACGATTCTCTAACAGTTGACAGGCGTGAGGTCTCGTGCTAGCCCGTGTCACTCGTTTGAGAAAGAGGCTTCGCGTTCTTAAATCGAGTCTAGGAGAACGACAATCCTGTGTCAATGGTAGATGCATCATCGCGAGAGTTCTAGATTATTGCCCTCAAAGTTACAAGCATTCGTATCGCGACATGAAAATAGTGCAGCTTCTGAATGCAACGGAGCAATGTTGCAGCTTCTTAGAGACTCGTTGATGTGCTCTTGTTGCCGATTCAACATCAAAAGCCCCGTCCTTCGAGGAGGCCAAAAGGAGTAGGGGCCGAATTGGATCGCTGGTTGGACAGCGACTGCAAAGCCTTCTTTGCAGCTTTGATGCAGCTGATGGGTTCAGCCACGGCAGAACTCCAGAAATTTCGAAGCAACGAATCTTAGCTTGCGGCGGACAAATTGGCTGTGCGAAAAGCTACTACGGAGTAAACCAATAGTGCGATTCCTAAAATTCCCGACAAAACAATATAATACGGCGTAAACTTTGTGCTTCACTGACAAGACTGAGTACGAAGTACCATAGATCAACGTGATTGAGGAGTTGAAGTCAGCGGCCTTAGCTCAATGGTCCACAGATGCCGATCAATGCATAACCAGGCGTTGTAATGTCGGAATAACTTTAAGTCATCTGTCTCCAAAGACGTTTCTGCCAACCTCAAATTTGAACACAGCAGCAGCATCCACGAAAGAACGGGCCGTGGTTCAAAAATGGCTGCTGAGTCAAAGGCAAAGCTCGGCCACGGAACAGTTTATTTGATTCTCATCCAGGTCGTCTCCAGAGGGCTGACATTCCTTGGCAACCAAGCACTGCTCCGGTACTTGGAGCCCGGCCATCTGGGTCTGGCAGTCCAGCTCGAGGCGCTGTCAATTTCCGTCTTGTATACGGCGCGTGAAAGTCTACGAGTGGCGTTGCAGCGCCAACCCCAAACCAAAGCGTCTGAAACGCAGGAAACGACAAAGGACAATGCACCGCAAGAGGCAGTCAACGCGGCATGGCTAGTTGTGCTTCTCGGCTGCATTCTCGGGACGATTTTTGGCACTTGCTACTTGTATCCTGCAGGTGCAGCCCTTCTGAACACGCCCGACTTCAGGCCTGCTTTCTGGCTATATAGTGCTGCAACGGTGCTTGAATTACTGTCTGAACCTTGCTTTGTGATCATTCAGCAAAATGGACTGTTCCGAAGCCGTGCACGTGCAGAAACGACTGGTGCGATTGGCAGATGTATCACCGGCTGTGCGACTGCAGTCTTCATGCACCGAACAGGTATGAAAATGTCAGTGTTGCCGTTTGCAGTCGGCCAGTTCGTGTACGGAGTGAGTCTGTTTTTCGTCTATTACTGGAGCGGCTTGAAGATGGCCAGCTTGGAGGGATTATCTGTCCTTCCGAAGAAGCTGCAAGGTACATCTGACCTGGTACTCTCCCGGTTCTCGCGACCACTGCTTCAGCTGGCAGGCACGTTCTACGGGCAATCGGTCTTTAAGTGGTTACTGACACAAGGTGATACTCTCGTCCTTTCGTTCTTTGCTGACCTGCAATCCCAAGGCATCTTCGCTCTGGCAAGCAACTACGGAGGACTTGCATCGCGACTTCTCTTCCAACCGGTTGAAGAAAGCAGTCGCACCGGGTTTGGAGCTCTGATGCTGACGAGCAAGGGCAGTGCCCGCCCCTCGCCAGCGTTTTCAAGGAGCGTATCGGAAAAGGTGCAGAAACGCAGACAAGGGTTGCAGGACCTTGCCACCATCGTTCATGCCTACATGCTTGCCATAATCATTCCATGTGTCTCGTTACTCCCAACAATCTTCCCGATCCTGGTTCAAACCGTGTTAGGGTCCCGATCCCGGTGGAATTCCACGCAAACATCCACGCTCTTGTCGGTGTACAGCTATTACATCCCATGTCTCGCCATCAATGGAGTCCTTGATGCATTTGTCACGAGCGTGGCGACCGAGCCCGAACTAGGAGTGCAGTCATTGATGATGGTTGGTGTGACGATGATCTATCTAAGTGCCGCCTACCTCGGGATGACAGTTATGCAATTGGGGGCGGTCGGACTGGTATATGCAAATATTCTCAACATGTTGCTCAGGATTGGCTTCAGCATCTGGTATATAAGAGCTTGGACACAACAAAACATCCCCGAGGGTGGAACGAAAAAGAAGCCTTTTGCATTTCAACGATTCCTCAGTAGCTGTCTTCCTAGCAGTTCTTGCTTGCTCACCTCTGCGCTGATTGTGTGCGGAATGCAAGCCCGGCCGTACGTGAAGGGCAAGATACCCATGGCCGCTGGGGGCCAATTGTTGGGACTCGGGAGAGGTCGTGTAGACATTGATATTTTCGATGTGAGCTATCTGTTCTCAGCAGGGCTTGTCCTGGCGAGCACAATCGCTCTAACGGAACGGGACTTCTTAGTTACAGTAGGGAAGCCGCTTTTGCCAGGGAAGATCAGGTCAGCGCTCGAACGCTACCTGCCAGCAGCAAGTAGAGACACCCCAATGAACCAAGTCCTGAAACCTTCGGAGGAAATGCGTGTAGAGAAGGAAGAAGGGAAGACGACACGGACATAGCGTGCCTACATCGATATAGCAGGCCATCTCGCAACTTTCAACATTTCAGAGAGAACAAGTTTCTGCGTATGTTTCCTGATACAAGATGTGATGGTATATCCAGAAGCGCATACATGCCATATATAACGAAAAAGACCTCCGAAGCCTCGAACCAACCAAGGTTTCTACAACAACAAAACCTCTAGAGCGTGTCTCAAACATAGTACGTCCACATCGTTTGTCACCCATCTCGTAATGTTAATCGTCAAAAGTCACCTTGGTACTAGTTAAACCCTCCATGCCCTCCCTCGGCCCAAAGGCCCCATAGGCATCATGTTGCTTCTTCTTCACCGTGGTGCCGAATTTCAACAGCTGCTCAGGTACATGCTGGCCAGCGCCTTTGAGCACATTTACAAGACCGCCGGCAAGCTGCTTGTCCTGCTCGGTAAAGAAGGTGATCGCCTTTCCATCCTTGCCTGCGCGGCCTGTCCGACCAATCCGGTGGACGTAGTCTTCGGCCGTTAAGGGAAATGTGACATTGATGACGAGCTTGACGTTGGGGATATCGAGACCCCGGGCAGCGACGTCGGTGGCGACGAGGATCGAAACGGAGCCCGTTTTGAATGATGCAAGAGAACGTTCACGGGCGGCTTGAGCTAGGTCGCCGTGGATGCCGGCCACTGCAAATCGGTTGCTCCTGATCAGGTTCTCGATGCGGGTGGCTTCTTTCTTGTACAGGCAGAAAACGAGGATCTTATCCTGCTTTGACTGGGTCCGGAGAAGTTGTAGCAAGCGAGTAGATTTCTGTGCACCATCCATGACCTCAACGATCTGGCTGATACGCGGGTTTGCTCTGAGCTCGCCATTGTCCACTTGTGTGCCGTCTTCATCGCCCGAGTTGCCCCGGCCAATGGTGATCCGTACTGGCTCTGACATGAATGTGCTGGCAAGCTCACGGATGGATTTTGGCCAAGTGGCTGTGAACATGGCTGTTTGGCGCTTGCTGCTCGCGGGCATAGCCGATATGATGTGTTTGATATCATCTTCGAACCCTTTGTCCAACATGCGGTCGGCTTCATCGAGCACGAGGTAACGGGTTTTGGACAGATCGACGGTGCCGTCAGACATGAAGTCTTTCAATCGGCCAGGCGTGGCGACTATGATGTTGGCATTGTGCAAGCTGCGACGCTGCTCATCTTTGTTGGTGCCACCATATATGCATGCGGCCTTCAGGCTGGACTTGGAGGAAGAAGAGGAAGAGGAGTCTGTTTTGGTGAGAGCATCGACCTGCTCAAAGACTTGAATGGCAAGCTCGCGAGTGGGTGCAATCAGTACAGCTCGGATACCCTTTCGCTTTTTGAGCTGAAGCAGTCGATGGACAAGCGGAATGCCAAAGGCAAGTGTCTTGCCAGAGCCAGTCTCAGCAATTCCTACAACGTCCCGTTGGGAGAGGAGGTAGGGCCAGGCAGATGATTGGATAGATGACGGCTTGGGGAACTGTGAGAGGAAGGAGGAGAAGAGGGAGGTGAGTTCGAGGGGCAGGTGGTCAAAGGACAGCAGAGGCCGCAACGAGAGCGATCGAGGGTCCGTGATTTGGATGTCTTGACTTTTTAGAAAGGTATCGATTTCGTCTTGCGGAATGGCCGTCAGAGCGGCACTTTGCTTGTAGGTGCCATCCTTCCCTTCACTGTCCTGCCCTCGCAATTGCTCTTGCTCTTGCTTCTGCTTCTGCTGTTGCTTTTGCTCGTCTGGCACCGGCGTGCTCTCGGCTGTCACATCGGTCGACGGTGGGGTGATGTCCTCATATTTGAGCACTGCTTTGCGATCCTTCTTGCGTCGCTTCTTGTCGTGCCTCACACTCGAGGCATCCTCGAGTCTGTGTTTGCTCATGTCGTTGGTTATTTGTGGCCAGGTCAAAAGGCGGACATGCCGGACTCGATCCAACTATTTTTTCCTTTCGACGAGTCGAAATTTCTGTGGGTCTCCCGATGTTTCCCCGGGCCGCCCAACATCCTAAATTTCGTGATTTCCCCGGGACTCGAGAGATACCACTAGTATACTCTCGAACAACTTACTCGTGCATCAGAGAGCGCCTCAGGTCATTCTGGACACCAGGAAATCATGTCTAAAACACCTTTGGAAAGTGTCAAAGCATGCTGGACCCGTATCCAGACAGGATCGCCGGTGTATCGATTTTTCTTTGAGCAAATCGAAATTGTAAGCGCTGAAAATGGGTCCATGGTAGCCAAACTGCCTGTGACAGAGAATCTCATCAATTCGAAAGGCGGATTGCATGGGTCTGTGTCGGCCACTATCGTTGACTGGGCAGGCGGAATGGCCATCGCGTCCACAGGGCTGGAGAAAACGGGAGTGAGCACTGATATCCACGTGTCCTATGTCTCATCTGCAAAGCTTGGTGACGTCCTCACGATTGAAGGCAAGGTCTCCAAACTCGGCCGAAATCTGGGCTTCACGACGGTGACGCTGTTTAAGGGCGAGGGAGATGACCAACAAGTCGTTGCCCACGGTACTCATACTAAATACGTGCTGAGAGATCAAGCTCCGAAACCAGCATCCTAGTGTGGAAGCGAGGCTACAAGGCTTTGGCATTGTGGTTGATAACAACCTGTGTTCATTCTCCGTCTATCGACTCTACGGCCTCATGGTGTTAGGTTCTAGTTCTAGCTCCGCAGCTAGAGTGTTGTCAGCATCAGGTTGGCTTCCGCTGAGATTTTGTGGATCGGCATTTCTTGCTCCAAGACCGCCATCTTCTTTGCGTCCGGCATGCGCTTTCCAGCGGTCGTGCTCTGGACTCACTCGGATAGCGAAGATGGACTCCACGGCTGTGCTTTAGATGCTGTTTGAGCAATTGGATGCTCAAACAGCAATTTGGCTTTGGTACATGTGCACGAGTTGAGCTATTGATCCGCTTCAGGGAGACAGTCGGCCATCCATAATCCAGGCTGACCAATGCCCACCCACCTCTTGAGCCAGGGCCAGTGGTGTTCGACCTTTGTCGTCCTTCAACGTCCTGATATCTGGTTCCGCCCTTCGATCTTTCTTACTGATGCCCAGGGATTCCATGGCTTGTAGGACTACATTGGGAAACTTGGACCAGCTCAGGTTAGAAGCCACAGCCAGCAGGAGCCAGACAACCTCCTCCCGCTGGTAGCGTATGGCTACGTGCAAGGCTGAGCCCTCGATGCCCTCAAATGTACCCTGGTATCTCAAAAGGTCTGGCTCTTCTCCTCCCACTTCGGCATCCTCTTCTTGCTCCGAATCGTCTTTGATCAGGTGCAGGATGGCGTCGAGGTCTCCCTCTCGGCAGAAATCCAAGAGTGCATGGCCTCGTCGCTCCTCGGGATAGGCGCGCAGGTAAGCCTCTTCGGTGGCGGTAGGAAGGATGTCGAAGTTGGGCTGCTCGCCACCCTCATTGCGTATTGTGCACAAGACTTGTTGTTGGCCTGCGTTAGATAGAGAGGATACATCCTTTAGACAGTGTGGACATTGGGTGATTGTCGAGCCCTCTAAAAAGCATTCCCTGTACTCGTCAGAAACCAGATAAATTTTGACAGAGTTCAACTCGCGTACCAGTGAAAATGACAGCCACAGCGCAACTCGACATCATCGAGGACAGTCTCTGAATTAGGTGCGACCTCCTTTGAGTCTTCGGCTTCGCTGTCAGAATCTACAAGGACCAGCAATGGCTCGTGGCATACGACGCAGTTTGGCATCATGTTTGCTGTATTGAGCTATTCGTAAGTGGTTCGATCGTCTTTGAATTCCGTCGACAAGACCTGGCACAGATCGGTCTTTCTTTATGTCTGCCCAGGACACTCTACGTATTCTTGCCAACGCTCTGAACTTTTTTTCGGCCAGGTGTAGGAAACTGACCCACCCAAAAATGATATCGATTGGCGTCGAATCAATTGCGGAGGTGACGGGCTCCACTGCCTACTAGCAGTATTAGCGTGAAATAGCGCGTACTACTCAGCTGAGAGACGGACGAGGCGAGCAGTTGGAGGAAATGGATATGTGTGTGCTTTGCTCACGACCGGGGTCTGCGTTACGATCCTGACATTTTCGCGTACAGCACTCGAAAGCTTGATTGGAGATGAGTTGCAACCGCATCCACAATGGCAGATAATGAGTCTGCAGACGACAACATCGACCCCTCACCCACCACCCAGACCGAGATTTTGAAGCCAACATCCCCCCTCGACGAGCTCTCGGCTTCTCCGGCTGCAAGTGCCACTCCTCCTCCTCCCATAAAGCCTTCATCGACAGTCTCTGGGAGGCTTCGAGCCTTTACCGATGCTACGCTCCGCTTCTTAGGCAGTGCAAGCAATGAAACATTGGGTGCTTGTGCTGTGGGTTTGGCCGCCTCGACTTATCTCGTCCTGGGCCGACTAGGTCTCGTGTTGATAGGAGCATTTGGAGGAGTTCTTGTAAGCTCAACCTGGGACCACGGTGCTTCCGCCGATGGCGCGGACGCCTCGCAGCCCTCTCAGCGGAGGAGAGAACTGGGCATCGAGATTGCGAAGAGAACTCTAGAGTTCACCTCCTCAAGACGTAGGCATGATGGGGCCCCGCAGCCTGAAGACAAAGTGGAAGCCTCGACCATCCGGGAGCCTTTGGACTTTGCACACTATCCTCCCCCAATAGCTTCAGCCTTGACCCGCTTTTCAGACGCCGTCATCGCCGACTATGTCAAATATTGGTATACTCCCATCCTTCCCAATGACACCTCCTTTCCTTCCGACTGTCGCCAAGTTCTGCTAGCCTTCATTCACTCCATTTCACTCCATCTCTCTCGGAAGCGAGCTGCCGATCCTTTTCTAGATTTCCTTGCCAACTCGACTTCCGTCATCATCATATTTTTACAGGAGCTGGCCGTTGCCCTCAAAGCTTCCCAGCGTGCTGAAGTCGATGAAGCCTTGGACGCCTATCTCAAGTTCCAGCCTGGTAGCAGTCTAGCACATGTTCTGGACAGGGACCAGCAGGCCAAAAAGCTCCACATTATTGCAGATGATATTTTGCAGAATTTTCTGGACTCGAAAACCTACAACTGTCTTCCCGCCCGCACCTTTCTACGCGAAGTCCTGGCCGGCCTCATCTTAGATGGCACCCTCGTCTCGTGTTCGAAGCCTGAATGGATTAATGGCTGGATAGTATATCTCCTCGAGGACGGCGAGCCAGGCCTGCTTGATGTCCTTGATGCTGGTGTCAGTGAGCTGAAACACAAGCCGAATGACGTCGGCTCACCTGTCGAGGATGTGGCTCGGAAGGCACAACATCAGAGGCGTGTCAGCCGTGCAGAAGAAGCTATGCAAGAGGCCATGTTGGAAGCTCAACGGATGAGCGAGATGATTGCAGAGGACGAGGCTCGAAGGAAGCAGCCTATCCCGACAGCCGAAAGCGAAGATACACTTTCGACTACAACCACCACAGATGTCGGCGTGGCGACACCAACCTCATCTGACGAGGAGCACCAGACTCGATCAGACCGAGCTTTGAGCAACCCCATGGTATTTGACATTGAGGGAAATGCTATTCCATCTGTTAATGCAAGTCCAGTCAGGCGGATACAGGCTGCGCCCACCTTCACCAGTTTCGATCAGCTGGACCATGTGCAGCCTCCCACAGCTCTGCAGCTTACAGCCTCCCAATCTTCCAGGGCCGAAGACTTGGCTGTAGGACAACTTACCCTGCATAAAGCCAGTATCAATATCTTAGACCTCGGCGCTTCTGATCCCTCAAAGACGATGAAGCAGAAGCCCAGTGACGATATGATGATTCAGATTGAGCCAGCCTCCTCGCGTTTTCCAGGTTGGATGGTCACGCGTCAGTATGCTGCATTCGAGCCTCTTCATGAGACGTTGCGTCGAATTGCTCACATCTCAGGAGTACAGGAGTTCAATCTACAGTATCCTGAGCTACCTTCCTGGAGGGGTCTGACTAGACAAACCTTGATTGAACTGCTTGAGCAATATCTTAGAACCGCACTCAAAAGAGAGAGACTAGCAGAGTCCGATGCCATGAAGCGGTTTCTCGAGAAAGAGACTGGGTTGGAAAAATTGCCCTCGTCGCAGAAGAATGTCTTCGTCCAGGCGGGCGCCGGTCTCGAAAATGTCGGCAAAGGGTTTGTCAATGTGCTTGGTCAGGGTGGAAAGGGGCTTCAAACGGGATTCCAAGTTGGGGGGAAGGTCTTTCAGACGAGTGGTAAAGCCGTGCTGGGAGGCGTCACAGGTGCCTTTGAAACAGTTGCAGGCGGCATAGCTGGGCCGAAGAGACCTGGCATATCACCTGATAACTCTACAATGTCGATCAATAGATCTCAATATGCAATCTACGAATCACCCGGGCCGAGTCAGGATTCTCTACGACCAAAGATTGGTCACACCTCCTCCACGGCAACATCGCCGAGGCCGTCCAGTAGCGCAAAAGCCTCGACTGATCAATTGCGTACATTCAAAGATCTCTCAACAAGCTCCTCGCAAGTATCCATATTAGAAGACAAAATCAATCTTCCACCTCCTCCCGACCAGATGACAGACGATTTCGCAGCCGTTGCAGCCACATCGTCGACACAGCAATCTAGGACGGAAAACAAACAACCTCGCCCCACGACTCCGACATCCTCACTACAGCAACCCCATGTAAGCCCTACGCCGGCAGAAGCAGTGCCACCGGCACCAGAGCCTGAACAGCCTCGCGCACCTCAAAGCAAACCACGACCACAAGACGTGCCCATCTCGGACGAGGAAACACGAATCACGGTCGACCTCATGTTCGCCTTCATCACGGAGCTCCTCTCGCTAGCCTCGGCCTGGACGTTCCGCCTCTCACTCCTCACCCCAGCCAAGACGTACCTCCTGCGGCCCAACAATCCGCAGCTCGCCTCGATTCGCACGCTCCTGCAAGAAAGCATCGTCGCCGCCAACACCTCGGACGACGCCATCGCCGCGCACATCGACAAGCTGCGCGAAAACGCCCTCCCCACCGAGGCAGAGCTGGCCGCCTGGCCTCCGGAACCGAGCGCGGCCGAGAAAGAAAAGCTGCGCCTCAAAGCCCGCAAGCTGCTCGTCGAGCGCGGCATGCCGCCAGCCCTGACCACCGTGGTGGGGACCGCAATCAGCGCTGAAGCTCTGGGCAAGGTCTTTGACTGCCTGCAGAACCGCGAGGTGGCGCGCGGCCTGCTGTTCGCTCTGATGTTGCAGGCGCTCCGGACGGTCATTCAATGAACGCGCGAACGAATGAACGAACGAGCGAATGCATTGAAGGCAACCAAATTAAAGTAAATACTAAGCAACGTGTAAGTTTAGCGAGTGAGCACATGGAACGATTAATCTATCACTGTCATTGTCATTGTCATTGCTCTCGAAAAAACCAAGATCGTATTGTCGTCGTCGCCTTTGCCTCTGTTCTCCTCCACAGGTGTGGTGTGGCTAGACTACATAATAATATACTACATAATATATATATGTATATAGACACCTTACTCGTTCTCCCTCCTTCTTCCCCCTCTGTGTGTGTGTGTGTGTGTGTGTGTCTGATATCTTACCGTGACTAGTAACTCGTCAATCACCGACACGTAGATGCATGTTTAGTCGCAAGACTAGAGTACTATCTAGCCAAGTATAGGGGAATAGGGAAAGTAGAAGTGTCGATGAGTAAGAAAAAAAGGCGATCGGAAATTAAAGCAGTACGACCAAGATCTAGTTCTATTAACCTACTGATAGCCTCTTATGGACAACGACAACTACACCATACCGAAGCCGAGCGGGGTCTCAATGGCTTTCTCCAGCTTCTCCTTCAGCACTTCCTTCGAGCTGTACTCGGGCAGGAACAGCCGGCCGTAGCAGGTGCTGCTGCCGGGCAGCCAGTCGTTGCCGGCGGCGTTTCGCTGGATGATGAAGGTGATGCCGTTCCATCCGCCGACGGGGATGCGGTCGCTGGCGGTGACGAACTCGAGGAGCTTGCGCAGTTGGGTCTGGGTGAAGTCGGTCTTGAGGAGGTCCCAGAACCAGGTGATGATGGGGTCGGTCGTGGTGTAGTCTTCGTATGTTGTGACTTCTTCCCATTCGCGCACGTCGATGGGCTGAGACGTCGGATGGCCTTCGAAGAGGAGCTTTAGAGTGGAGGGTGGGAAGAGCGCTAGTGCGCGGGGCGACAGGAGAGTGTGGAGACCCCGGAGGAAGGAGTGGAACTGCGGAGCGATGCTTTTGTCGGTCAGGTAGATGATGTAGTCCTTGACGAAAGCCTCCCGGTTTGCGTTCGTGACCAAGGGCGCTTCGTCTTCTGCGCCTGGCGAGGTCGACGCTTGAGGAGAGCTGGTCCCTGGTGCTCCATTCGGAAGATGAGGCTCGTTCGTGACCGTCTTCGTCATGTCGATATCGACTCGAGTGCCGAACGCTTCGTAGGAGAAGGCGTATGTTCGGCACATGACATCCCCAACATCGCCGTCCTCCCACGCGAGCATCTGTCTCATGCTTCGGGCAACTTCTGGCCAGCCGTCCTCGATGTGGTCGAGTGTCTTGTTCTTCAGGTCCAAGATCTTCCGATAGAAGGCGATTGGCATGCAAATGGGTATGGTGACGCCATTGAAGACCGCCAGCGACATCAGCACCCCAAGAGCCTCATACTTGTATAGCGGCTCCAAGGCTCCAGGCTTGAACCATGCCATGTGGGTGGTAGGATGGGTATCGAACACGCCATACTGTGCATCGAAGGCTTCGGCGAAAGCCAATCTGAAAAACTCTTGCTGCACACCACCATGATCCAGGCCCAACTCACCCTCGTCCACGCCCATGCGTACCTTCAATGGCCTTGTCAGTTCCTGCCGCTCGCGTCGCCAGATCTGGCCAATGGCATCTTCTAGGATGTGGTCCCGTCTCAGGGTCATCACAAAATATCTAGCCATGTGTGGTCTAGTTTTGTCGAGCACCTCGGCGACGTGGTTGACGCGCCAGGGGGAGAGAAGTAACTGGGCCTTGCCATTCGCATACGTTCCCATTGCTTTCTCGTGTGATTGTTTCATGATCTTTAGATTCAGAGACCTGAAGTATCTCACTAGACTTGTGTCGGGAAACAGAAAGGAGAACTGTAAGATGTGCATCTTGGTGGCATCTGGCCTAAATGATAGCCATTGAAAAGGCATCTCTATCTCGTCCAAGGCGTCTGAGATGAAGGGCTCAATGAAGTCAGTATCCTCCAAACCAAAGGTTTGCTTTGCCATATACAAGGCCTTCAGCATCTCCAGGGCACCGCCGACAGGTCCAGTACGGCGGATGATGGGCGATCTGTCCCACCTTATCAAGACGACGCCGTGCATGAGCTCCAGTAATCGCAGGCAGCATTGCAGACCGGTTTCCCAGGATAGCGCTGGCTTGGGACCAGGAGGACGTGTCAAAAATGCAACCATGGCCTGAGTGACGCCGAGCTCACTGGCAGGTGTGGTTTTCCCGAGATGGATTCTTCTGGATGCGGATGCGACGTCCAAAGCCAAGCGGTGGCTGATCACGTCTGCTATGGTCACAACCAGCTGTGCGATTTCTGGGCGTTGCGCCCATGCACAAATTGACTTGCCATATGGAAAGGCATTTGGGTGTTGACCGAGAAGAGGCTCGCGCTTAACAAGGGCGCGCAGGGCTCGTCCATGCTGGCGTTCGGCCAACTCATCGAAATCATCAATCATGGTGGAGGTGATGTTGATAATCAAAGCTAAAATATGAACTACCTCGGCATTCTCGCGGAAATGGTCATGGAAGGAGTGAGATGAGGTTGCTAGCCATGGGTGGATGGCGTAGAGAGATTGCAGTAGGCGAAGGAGATGACTACAGATACGCCGCTGTTGAAGATGGTGATCGCGCGAAACACGGAGCAGACAGCTGATGACCTGGTTCACCAAGCGCCATGCAGGCAAAATTGGCTTGGTCAGTACGCCTTTGTCTAGGGTGGGCTCTTGACCGAGCTGTGGAGGGGAAAAGGGAGAGACCGGGAACTGGTCCCAGGTCGCAGCGGAGGCGACGAGGTTGTCCGGCCTCGTGAAGACGTAGAACAGTGACTGGTCGACCAAGTCGTGGACCTCGTTTTGCCCGGTTTGCTGTTCTCCATCGCGATGCTCTTCCTGTTGGGCGACGAGCATCCTGAGGTAGGTGACGGCACTGGCGGGAAGCAGGGAGAAGGTATAGGCGCGGCTAATGGAGTCCGAGATGGGGTGGGCAAGGTCATGACGGGCAAAATGCTCCTGGGTTTCTGTCTGGTGGCCAGATGTGCCACCGTCCACTCCACTTGGGCGAGCATGAGACTGGACCCAGGTGCCATTGTGTGGTTGTGGAGAATGCAAGGCGCGGAGTTGGGCAGTATTCTGTAAGAACTGGGTGAAAGAAGCCCGGTCGATACGAGTTGTCTTCTCAGGAAGCGATGTGGTGGTGAATGAGGGTGGGTGCTGAACGGTGCCGTTACTGGCATGGTAACCTGACCCAGAGGGTATTGTCGGCTTCGAGCTAGCAGACACATCGTCGGTGGTTCTCTCTTCAGGTTCTTTTGCAGCTGGAGTATGTGGAGGATGGCCATTACGATTTCCAGGCGAATGCTGGGTCTTATCGCGTAACTCTGAACTTCCATCGTGTCCTGTACTGTACCTATCTGGCTCTGCGTGAGGTGGAGCTGGAGGGGGAGGGGGAGGGTGTTGCAGGTCTTGCGCCGTCGCTGATTTCCTCCTTTCGATGCCGTTTGGACGGGATTTGAGAGGACGTGAGGCAGCCAGGTTTCGCTTTGCCAAATATTCTTTCCCATCGCTGTACCAGGGCACCACAGGTTCATTGTCGCAGAGCTCGCCGCCGTTCACAGCAGCATGGGAAGAAGCGGGCAGCTTTCTCCTGGTCTTCTCTCGTGACGGAGCACGATCCAGATCTCGGCCACGCGAGGCATATTGTTCGACACATCGCACGGCAAGGGCGCGTGCTGTCAGATCGGTGTGAGGACGGACGGGGCCGGTGGCGACGCGTTTGCGGTAACTGAGACAGGTTGGCACCTGGCAATGCGGGTTCTTGCACCCATATTGGATCTGGTTGAAGAATCGACGGGTTAGCTGCCGGAGCCGGGCTTCGTGCGACTGCGAGACGGCATGAAAGTTGTCCGCTGCTTTGTTGGTGGCGATGATGTATTTCCATAGATCTTCGGGGACGTCGGTGGCCGGGTCAAATGTGCCGCTGTCTCTGAGCAGAGCGCTGGAGTGCATAGATGGGAGGCTGGATGTGGTGCGTGTATGGAGAGCAGAAATGAAAGGGATGAATTGGAAACGTTATTAAAAACTGAAGGTGAGGCCGAGCAGATGATGCATGCGGATGCGGATGCGGGCTTATGAATCTACGTGGTGGATGTTGTAATATATTCTAGTTGAACAATGCATTAAACAACACCCGCACTAGATAGAGGAAACGAGAATTGATATGGACATGGACATGGACATGGACATGGAATGATCACGTTTTACGCTTACGAGTCTATTCGAAGTTGAACGAGACAAGAGGAAGGTACCTAGTTATCATGGTTCAAAGCAGCACCTGCCTTGAATTGTATGTATATACCGGTTCTTATATTGATACACACCAGATCTGCCACCTGATGCAGCCGTGTTCCTGGGGGACTGGGCTAGATGAGGCAGACAGAATGCCTCTGATCGATGCTCTGGACCTGCAAATAGGTATTACTGTTTACGGCATACCATTCGTGGCCCTGCTCATCTCCCTGTCGTCCTGTTGAGCAGCCTCCGAGGACGATGGGCTGCTCTCCAAGTCTTCAACTCGACTTGACTCGGACGCGGCCACCACAGATATGAATTCTGTACTGGCACTTTGTGATAGTGCAGCGTAGAGGGAAAACACGCGAGAAGGGGAGATGTAGTCGCTGCGAATGCGACAAGGGAGAAATTCGCTTGCATAAAATGGTTTTTGGATACAATAAGCCACGGCACTCTCGAGGCGAGTCGAATTACGCAGCCGACGCAATCTTCGGTGGCTCTGATCCAGGCGGTGGCATCTGTCGTTCTCGTTAGCCCGGTCTTTCTCGCATTCCCATGCATGCATGCACTCACATCAAACCCTTGGCGATCAGCCATTAATCGACCCAACCCAATGCCGACACCTTCAATGACGGCCAGGAAAATGCCACACATGATGGCCCCATTCCGCGCAGCCTTCCACCCTCCTCGAATGGCCAAGCAGCCGCCGGTGAAGAAGCCGGCGATGATGGAATTGTACGGGTCCTCCTTCTTCCGAATGCCCTTGACGGCGCAGTCGAACGTGCTGAACATGCCCCCCCACACCCCAAAGTTGCCTCCTGTCACCGGCGCCCGCGCCTTGATCGCTGTAATCATGCCTATCCGTCGTTCTCCGTACGGCGAGTTGCGAAACCCCTTGACGCCGTGCCATAAGCTGCCGCCTATGGCTCCCATGCTGAACGCTCCTCCAAAGTCTGACAGAGCCACCCATGGACACGGGTCGCGAGAGTGGTCCATCGCTGCAGCTGTCGACTACCCTCGGCCCACGAGTACTGGACGTGCCCCGACGCTTCACAGAACTGATGTAGATGTGGATTGCCTTGATTCGATCGTTGTGCAATGGACTTGGATTGTGTCTCGGGGCGATGCAACCGGCGGGCAGGAACGGGCTGAAGGAACCTATGAAATGGTAATGAAGAAGTCTCTATTAGGCGGTGGTGTTATTACAGCGATGCTCTAAACAGGATGGCGTAAAGTATTTCAATGTTGCTGATGAAAATGAATGAGACTTCTTCGCCCGATGCGCCGCAATCCAATACTTTTGAGCAAGTAATATTATTTTCCATTTCCGCGTCTTCGCTGCCTGTTACCTCTGCTTTGCCGTATTGAGATCACGTGATCCAACCCCTTCATCCCTGGAAGCCCATCGGACGGATATTTCGTACGCTTCTTGCATGTTGCCTCTCACCCCATGAGCACAATCGCTGTTCAGAATCTACAATAAATTGTGTACCCTTTAATACAACGCTCTCTACGAAAACCATCCTTCCAGGACCACCAGAGCCTTGATCGTTTTACTTCTGCTCCAATACCAGGGAACAGCCGTACAGAAAGCCTCTCAAATCCATGTGTTCCCTTCCTGGTCATTCATTCCTCCTGTTGAAACGCCGTGCTACATTCCACCCAGAAACCCACTTCTAGCCTTAGACATTACCATGGTTGAGGTATGGCTCAACTACAGCTTACCGTGTCTCGCCCTAAATATGGAGATCTTATCGTCATAGAACAGAATCTCGCGCAAGCTGAACTCCGGATCTCGCATCCCAGCTGCTTCATCCTCCGCCTCCTCCTCATCCGTGTCCTCCAGTCTACTCGAAGCATTACTATTCGTGCCTTCATTGTCTTCCTCGTCCGACAGATCAGCCGCTGCGAACTGGTCCATGTGGTGAGCCGCCCCACCATCGTCATGGTCCATGTCATCCTCCTCCTCCTCCTCCTCCTCCTCCACCATGATCTGCGTCGTGATTCCAATCGTCCCAGGCCGGCTGGACGTAAGGGTGACGCGTCGAGGAATCGTCGACCTGTATTCCAGGATCTCGTAGCATTTCTTGTCCACTCCAAAGTAGCACAACTCGACTTCCGGCCGCACTGCGATGATATTCAGCAGAGACCGTGCGATTTCTTCGCGATCATATTGCCTGCCAAACGGATGGTTGACCACGTGAGAAACGTGAAGGCTTCGGAGACTCGTCGCATTGGGCAGGCGTTTCAGGAAGAAATGCCACCCGTCGTGCGTGATGCTCATACTAAGCTCCCGAAGTCGCATCTTGCCGCTGGTGATGCAGCTGATCAACTCGGGGTGGAAAGCCCACTTCTTCCAATTGCTTTCCTCCTCTCTTTCCCGCTCGCGCTCATGGCGAGCCACATTCCGGAGTTCGCTATCCACGAGAAGCTTGCGAAGACTGCCCCGGTGTCTCCGTATAGCAGACTTGTAAATATCATCAATCTCCACCGTCGATCGATAAGCCGTCGATTGTTGTAAGAAAAGCCATTCTAACGTATCCGGCGCTAGCGTCGTTTTGATAAAGTCCAGCAAAGGCTTGGACACGGCGTCCGTGTGCAATCGTCGAATGTTCAGCTTGTATTCCGAATAATCAATCTTGCAGGTCGAGCTACTGATCCGATGTCGTGTACTACCAGGGAACACTTTCGAACTAGGTGTTCTGTTGCGTAGGGCTGGAGGCGCAAACGCTCGGCGAAGACCTTTCCAAAGCTCCTCATGGTTCGCACAACCAAGCAGGGTCAAAGACTCGAGCCTTGACCAATCGATAGCTCGGGATAGAACCGAGATCGAAAGATACACTCGTTCCAGTTCCAGTGTCGATAGCCTCAATTTTCGTCTGTGATGCTCCTTCGTATCATGATGCAAAGCAGCTGTCGTTGAAGGAGCTTCGCGTTGACGCGCAACATGGATTTTGTCGGCGGATCCTGATCGTGCTGGCAGCAGAGGAACTCCTTCCGTATCATCCTGTAAGGTCTGGCCAGAAAACAGTACCCCTAGTTGATCCATGTCTGTAGCCCCAACCTCGACTGCCTCGTCAAGAGGTTTGAACAGAGAACTGGGTCGCGTCTCATCACTAAGGGAGCTCGGCAGCATAGCACCTGCTTCCGCCGACTGCTTGGTCGTTGGGAAGAGGCTCGAGTGGCTGGGAGCCCTGGAAAAGCGGCTCACCAAAATTCCTAGAATGCCCCCCGGCTGAGCATAATCATCACATGACGCGAAGGGAGGTGGTGGCACTACTGATCGATCATCGATCGGTCGAAATGGCAGGGTTCTTTGGGCATGCACTGCAACACCAATTCGCAACTCTTGTAGCTTGTCTAGTGACCGCTCCAGTAGAATACTCAGTTCCTCCGCGTACGATACCTCGTCGATGTCCAAAACGCTGATGCTCTTTAGGGCAGGCAAAATGGAAAAGGTCGGAAATTCGACGGTTGGATAGGGTGGAATATGGAAGAGCGACGATGCCGAACCGTGCAGCAAGGATGGCAACGACTGCCGCATAGAGCCAGGTGGAAGGTGAGGAGTATCGCGATTGTCATGCCAGCGGACCCAAATTTTCTCAAGCCGGCAATCATGACCGTCCGGACGGTTCGCGAGAGAAGCCAAAGCTATCCAAACATCTCGGAGGACACCCGTTGGCATGTCCCACACAAAAGACTCGAGGTTCCGCATGCGTCCCAGGGCCAAGGCTACCAATGTTCCGAGCATTTTCCCTCCTTCTTTCGTGATGAGGTATTCTGACACCCAATCTGTAGGTCCATTCCCCAGGCTAAATTTACGAGTGAATTGAGCGAAGTAGTTGCCCCTTCGTATGCGTGTCGGGATGGTGCGCGATTGGAGGAGGGTCGAGGTCGGTCGATGCGCGTGGCATGGCTGGCAGGACGCGCAGGACGGTTGCGGGGCTGTCTCTCCGAAGACATCGTGGGCCATGACAAGGGTCGAGAGGCCGTAGGTGAGAGCATCGACGCCGACTCGGCTGTCCACGGTCGGATTTGCTTCTGGCCATACAATATCAAATCTTGAGTAGATATGGGGCACGACCAAGCCATGGAGAGAGGAATGAGCCAGGGCCAGCGCACACAGGTCGTTGGTGTGTGTAGTATGTGTTATGACCTGTTGAAGGATATCGATGGGAAGATCCAGAAGCCTTAGTGGTTTATGCTCTCCCGTTTCCAGCGTGCTGGTCCATTCTCTTTCTCTCGCCCACCGCACCTCATCAAGGCTTTCATGGAACCGGGTTGAGGTCAATTGAGGAAGCCTGCTGCCCAGATCGTCACCTGTTACTACCATGATGGCTTCTCGTACGCCGACACATTCGTCGTCAGAGCCGTCTCGGACCAGAGAAATGCGCTTGATCAGGAGGACGCTCAGTCTTTTGCGGGCGAAAAACACCGGGGTCCCCGAGGACAAGTTAGTGCACTTTCATTTCACCTGCTTGAGCTTCCAGTGCCTTGAGTGCATGAGCAGGCGTTTTGCAAGTGCTTCACACACTCTCTCCAACAGAAATGGTAAAGGAAGAGTTGGTGGGCATGTCTTGTTCTGTGCCCAAACACAATTACCACGAAGTCTCTTAAATCACCGGGGGCTGGGTTCTGATTGGCAACCGCTAACAACCGCGACTCAACACCACCCAAGCGCTAGCGTCCCGGCGACTCGCGGGTCCCTTCCTGTCCTGGGTGGAGCCTAAGGTCGTACACTCACCAAGCCTTTTTTATTTCGAGTCTTCAGTCATCAGCTGAGTCGACCACCTGGCTTCCTCGCTGCTTGAAATTTCTAGGCCTGAAGTGCAACTACATGGAAAGTGTCGACAGCGACCAAGGTTATTCGCCTCTTTGGGTGTCTGACTCGTACATCAGCGAAAGATGGATGTCGAGGCGCCGGCCAGCGTCTCGCTCGACATGGGCGTTTTCCCAGTCGAGATTTGGCACATCATCAATGCCCACCTCTCGTTTGATGAGTTGCTGACTTTGCGGCTTACCAGCACTGGCCTCGCAAAGGCTGCCGCTCAACATCTAATCACTCACATTCGCATAGACACTAGTAAAGAATCTTTCGACCGCTTACAGGCCATTGCTCATCACGATCTTCTCCGAAAAGGCGTGACTAAGCTAACCTATGAAGCGGGGCTTCTTGAAGATGTAGGATGCATCCACAGCTATTCCAGACACTACGACTTGGAGCATCATCGCTACGACCTGGACAAACCAACACCTCCATCGGAAGCCGAGAAAAGCGATCGATCTGATCGCCTCTTCGCCCGCAATATGGCAAAGTTCGAACATACTATCGAAAAGCGGTATGAAACATATCGAAAAGTGTTTGAAGCTCAACAAGCACTAGCCAATGAGGACAAAGCGCGAATATTCAGCTGCATAAATCGTTTCATAAATCTTAGAGAAGTCTTCCTCCGGACCGATGGTCATTGCGCACACACCATGTCTCCTCAGTTTCGGAAAAAGTATTGCTCGGATTGCGCCATAACCCTCAGTGCCGATTCCGCTCCCACCGTCTGGCAACTCGAGCAAATCCTTCGACGTCCTAATCTGAGACGACTATCAGCGCGGCAAATCTCACCAAAATTTTTCGACGGAAGTGACCGCCGGTCGAAGTCCTGGCTCACTTCAGTTTTCAGTAGCCTCGAACATATCCAGCTGATGTTCCGGCAAGACCGCGAGGAATACGAGCTTGACAGGCTTTCTCCAGAACCAACCGGAAGCCGCATGCTTGAAAACAAGTACTTGGCCCATGCTCTTGCTGCCGCCAGTAGCCTCGCGTCCTTGACAATCAACTTCAATCCCGCTGTAGCCAGGACCGCATGTAATCTTACACAAATCCTCGGCCAGAGCTCCTTCCCTCAGCTTATCTTCCTTGACCTGGACTTCGTCTCCACCACTGAACAATGTTTTTTACAATGCTTAAAGAGTCAACCAAATCTATACTCTCTGATTGTCGCTTTCGTCATCTTGACGGATGGCGACTGGGCGAGTACCCTCAGGCGAATGCGTACCGAGCTCGAGCTCGGAGAGTTCATGTGCAACGGCCTCTTGGAGGACTCTGTACGCGTCTTTTCGACGGATCTTTGCAGTAGAACATTATGGAAAGCGGGCAGCAAGCACACCCTTGCACGTTCGATCAACGACTATGTCACCGACCCGGATTACCTGCCGAGCGAGTCAGACTTTAGTGAGGACGACACTGACGATGAGGATCTCGACTTGCTATGGAATCCTATCTTCAATATCCATGATGACTTTCGAGAGGAGGAGGATCTCACCTTCGAATTTGGTTCTATACGTGACAGTGATGATGGTTATGATTCCGCAGAAGACATCCTGTCGATTAAGAACGAGCATGACGCTTTTGACGGCATACCGGCATTCGATGACCATCCAATCCCGATGGACGTTGACTGAAGGTAGTTCAATTGAGACTGAAGCAGCATTCATACCCTCCAGAGGGTTTCAAGGGTAGCACGGACGTTGACGGTGATGTACGGCATATCATGTTGCTTTTCTCGATCTGCTTTCTTTAGGCTTTTGGTCGCTCCATTAATTATAATGCATTGCACAACTCACGACCTTGACGACATTAACTCCCTAGAGCCCGCATCAAAAGACCAATTTTTACATGTTTACAAACGATCGATAAGTCTGTTGGATATGAAAGGGGAGAGAGACTTTTCGGCCACTATCGAAGACATTCTTAGTCGAATTGGAAATATGCGCCGAGTATCGATATGGGATAGATTTGACGATGACCGCTAAAAAGGGAATTCCTTCATTCCACGTATTCATGCCTGTGCAGTGCAGGATCATGGATTTCCTTCAATCATACAAATGACATATCCGCTCCTCGCCTCGTGCCATGCATACAGGCTCGGCAACGCAGCACCTTCTTCAAGTTTCAAACCACACATCCCATAATAGCGTTATGTCTCATAGGCCACAAAAGCCACACATAGCCATTTCGTACGCCAACCTCTAGCATTACGCAGGAGTCCGAGAGTGCCCTTTCCGAAGGCTAAACTCCCCCGCAACACCCCCTGTGTCAAACTGCATCAAACCGACTTGAACCTTTGCAAAGACCCTTGACCCTCAGCCCGTGCGAAAAACAAAAGTGCATAAAAGATTTGGAGTTTTTCGTGAGTAAGAGGACCGACCCCGCCTCGCGATAGAACGCCTCAAGTAAACAATGAGAAATCCGGTTTCAGAAAGCCTCTTCGAAAAAGTAAAAAAAAAACCGGATAAAACCTGTAGCTACGTTGTTTCTAAGAAAAGTTGTTGAAGCTCAGGCTGCTCATGAAGATAAAGTTCCTTCTGCGAAGCCATCGACGACGACTAGATTTGCTGCTGCTGCTGCTGCTGCTGCTGCTTGTCACTGGATCCCTAATCCAGATTGATGACGTCGTGAGGCTGGGGATGCGGCTGCGGCCGCTGATTGCTGTGGTTCTGGCTTTGCATCTGGTTTCGATTCTGCATCCCTGCTGCTTGCGCCTGTCTTCGTTGCTGTGCGTTCGGCTGCTGTGGTTGTCGGATCTGCTGGGGTGGTGCGGTCATGACCCGGCTCGTGTTCGCATTCATGCTCTGGTTCATGTTGGCGGCGCGCCCGTGTGGATAGGCATTCATGGTCCCTGGGCCTTGCTGCTGCTGCTGCTGCGGATGTTTTGGAGGCATCTGTTGTCGGTTTTGCGTTGCGTTGGTCGCAGGTTGTGGTATTTTGCTGTGGACAGGATTAGATTGTGATTGCTGAGCTTGCTTGTTTTGTGGAATTTGAGATTTGGACTGCGCTTGCACTTGGCTAGTAGTGTTGGTATTCGACTTGGTTGCATTTGGCGCATTCTTGATTGGTTTGGCTGCAGGAATAGGCGCAGGTGCTGCGGCTTGTTCGGTGACCGCCTCCTTGATCCAACCCAGTATTGCTTCATGCAAAGCAACGACCAAATGATGCGGCTCGTTGGTTAGGCATATAGCGGCATTGTCCATGCCAATCCACTTTTCTTTGTTTGCGGTCCAAATCTTTGCTTTCAGTCGTTCCCGTAGCGCTTGAGCTGGGAATGATGGTCGAGTGTAGTTCTTAAATTCTTCAACCGCAGGTCTGAAGATCCACGCAAGCTTGCTTCCATTGTCACTGACATGGGGTTCAATCTCGAGACGCACCAGCATCCTCTCGGGTGTCTCTTGAGTGTCGATGTCGTGATGAAATGCTGGATTCGTGGAGAAGAAGTGTACACCAAATCGGATCATATCCCTGGCCATGATGTGCACCCGGAGCCATTTTCGAGACTCTTCGAGGTCCAGCGAAGCCATTTTGCTCATTTCCTGAGAAGTAAGAAGGCCTTGGAGATACTGCAAGCATGTGACGAGGGGCAAGGTCATTTGCAATGTTCCGAGAACCTTTTCCAGTCTTTGCGACAATGGTCTGGGCCCTTGTGAGAGGATCGGCTGAATGTGGTCTACGACTAAGATATGGGGATTCGATCCCTCGGGCAGTAACCGAGCACTAGGTTTGGTGTTGGTAGTTCCAAACAGCAGATTAAGTCCCAAATTGCACTCTTTTCCGGCGTGGTAGTCGATTACGGTGTCCTTGAGGGTAAGACGCTGCAATTTCAAGGTTTGGGACTTGTACACTAGCCGGATGCAGTTGATCAAGTCGTCGATGTAGTGCAGCCTTCTCAGCATAAGATCGATTTTAGATTCACCTACAGCACAATCGAGCTGCAGCATCAGGCGGCGATCACTCGCTCTAACGCGAATTGACGCATCTAGTCCAGCAGACGCAAGCTTGCTGAGCACAAATTCAGAAGCTTTCAGTGTCGCCAAAACCAGCAACGAGTACTGAGATGAAGCCCTCTTAGAGGTGCACCACGTGATCGCGATTTCTGGCTCGATCGAATTGAAGCTTCTCTGAGCGTTGAGCTGCACTTTGAGAGCAGGTCTTTGTGCTTTGGAGCCTTGGATTAAGACATTCTTAAGCCCAAGCTGTTGTGCTGACTGCTGATTGACCTGTAGGGCGATGGTTGCTGTCGATTGCTTCGAGATGAACTCAAAGTAATGGGTGGAGAACGAATGCTGCAGGTGGATGGGACCAATTGAGAGCGGTTGCACTACAGGGTTCCCTGGCTGAGGTTCAAAAATAAGCCACCAGGAGTCACCGTCAGCGCCAAAAGAAGCCGCTAGCACCCAATTCTCAGACCAGCCAATTTGTCTGAAGAAAACTGCTCGAAGCTTATTAGGTCCAAAAAGCTCTTTGACTTCGCCATATGACGGCTTGCGACCAGGAAGAGGCTCCCAGGATGAGGTCAAAATAGCTCTCGATAATGTGTTTTGTGTTATTCCGCATCTGAACGTAGAGAACCTGTTCAAGAAGTCTTCGACAAAATTCTTTGATCTTGCCAGTTCCATTTGTATCCTGTTTGTCCGATATCCCGCAGGCGAAAACACAATTGTTCCACTAACAGGATCACAAGTCAGGTGGAGGCGGTCATTCTTCGATAGCTCGATTATGAGGCCACAATCATACGCATCTGTTGATGACGAGGTTTGCTCCAAATCCAGTTCACCGCTAGAGAAGAGCTTTCTATTCGAGAGTCCGTCGTAGACATCGTCGAAGATGTGGTTCGTATGATGGGCGATGACCTCATTCAAGATGTTTTCGAATGATAAAGTTACCAGGTCCATTTGGATTTGATGATCTTCAACTAGCCTACCATGCCGCATCCATCGCAGATTGAGGTAGGGTATCGGGTAACTCGAAGCCTCTCCATTTGCCGTTGCGCGTCCACTGTTGATGGTGATTTCTATCCAACTTTTGCTGGAAGATCTTTGTGCCCAATACTGGACGACAAGCGTTCGCTTAAGCATCTCAACCCCAATATGACCAACCCACGAGCCTTGCATCAGACTGAGTGCTTGCCTGTGAAGCTCTTTCAGCTTTTGGGACAACGTGAGATCATGTAAAAACCGATACGCGCCCTCGAGACCCCGCTCAACTAGCTGCGTATTAGTCAAAATCAGCAATTCGTCGAGCAAGCTCTGCGACATTGTCGGCTTCGGCCAAAAGTTGAATTTGATGTCTACGGTCTGAAATTTGGCATCCAGCTCTTCATCCATGACGGAGAGAGCAAGCTCGAATTCTTGTGGTACACTGAAAGTGACACGACCGTCATGTATACGCCAGTTGCGTAATGGATCCGGTAAGCTTTCCTCTGCCAGCATACGCACGCTGAGGGTATTGTTCAACCTGCGGACGAGCGAAAGCATCTGTTTTGCAGTCAAATCGTGTGCTTCAGTATAGTCCAGGTCAGGTAATCCTGCGAGCTTTCCAGCTGCAAGAAGTTCGGCAGCGGTGTGGAGGTCAGGCGCAGCATCCTGGCGCCGCGAGAGGTAATATATCCATTCGTCCAGCTTATTGTTTGCATTCACAAAAGAACTGCGTAGTTGATGGAGGTAGAAGTTGAGGGCAATCGTCACCTTATTGTCCTGCGTCTTTGCACTCCATTGAAGGATCACTAACAACTTGATCAAGGCTCGTTTGTGATTTTCTGCATAATTCCACAGCATGAACTTTTTTCTTCTATTGCTCTCAGTGCTGTCATTTGGCGTATTGACCTCGCCTGGAATTCTGTCTTTTACGTCTCTTGGGTCGGGGATTTGTATGGCAGCAAGGTTGTCCAATAGCTTTACCAAGTCAGTCCAGCAGGAACGTGCCGTGCGCTCGACTAAGCGGTCCATGGGTACGTATGCGTCATCTGGGATCTCTCCCAGTATCTGCAGGATTTCTTTCGGCAGCTGCTCCATTCTTAGAGACTTGAGCGGAAATTCACCGGAGTCAGGCGAAGGTGTGAAGCCATTGCTCGTGGCCCCCTTCTTCTCTGCCAACATCGCCGGAATCTGCTCTGCCGTGCCTTTGTTTGCACTGACGTTGACATTGCCGTTTACTTGTGCTATGGGGCTTTTGGCTTGCGCTATATCACGAGTGTCATGATGTCCATTCATAGTTCCCTTCCCTACAGTCATCTCTTGCGAAGCGCGATGTGCCATGCGCACAGCATTTCGCTATGCGCAATGTGCGCCAGCGAGAGAAAGCGTCCAAGCTTTCCGTACCCAGAGCCAGCTCCAAAGCGTTCGGTGTGTCAGCTGTGCCTCAGCAGCACGATAGTGCCTAGCGCTCCAGTTTTACCATCAACAGCGCTACACTTTTGGAGTTGTCCAACCTTGGTCTTCACCTCGGTGATAAGGGTCGCCGATCTGAGACGACTTTAGTTTGAGCTGACTGCCGCAACGGATGTCGGTTGGTAGAATCGGTCGGTGGGAGGGGTCACAGGGATGTTCTGCTACGTAAACGGACGTTGCGCTGTTCGGAAGGCGCGAGCGGGTTAATTGAGAGGGCGCTCGTTGAAAATCAGCCGGTCAAACGAAGACTTATGTCGAGCGTCGTAAGGAAGCGATATGTATCGAAATACGGGCAGTAGTGAGAATTGCAGGCGAAGTCGCGCAAGATCGCCGATAGAATTTGCCAAAGTACGAAGTTCTGCATCCAGCCGCAAAGGCAACAAAGCCATACTAACGGGTAACAAGTCTTAGTGTCAGCGAATCACGAAACTCGAATCATGTGATTCATACGGTAAGCTGAAGCACTCCCGTGCGTCCGGGATGTACCTGCACCGCCGTAGGAAACAGCTGTTCTCTTCAAAAACTAGCTGGCTGACCGGCGTTCTTCCTCAATCACATGTCCTTCCTATTAGGAGAGCATATGTACAGCGCCATCATTGAAATCTTCGCTGACCGTGACGCGCTACGGTCACTCAGGTCGTCAGGCACTAGAGCGTTGAATTAGGTTTCACGTAAGGCGTGGTGGGCGCAAATTTGGCTTGGTAATTGAGGGTTTCCAGTTGATGAACTCTTACGTGAATGACATTGAAGAACGAATCCAAGTTCTCAGCCGACTGACAACACTGGTAGAGGATGCGACAGGACGGGAATCCGCTCACCAACGTGTCATAGACTACTTATACAAGGCCTCAAAGCTAGACGTGCGACCTCTAGTTACTACAGGACGCCATTGTACCGCCCGACCTTTAAGACGATTTTCTCTTTCATCCGCAGTCGATCATCAAACACTATTAATGTTTTCTAACACATATTCTACCCTCGATCATAGAGTAGGCGATCTCGACTGCCAAAAGGCCGGAAATGAGATAAGAGTAAAGAAGGTAAAGAAGGAAAACAAATCATGCCAGTAGAAGAGCTTATTGATGTAGCTTCAGAATATATTACTTCAACAGTTGTATATAGTGCTGGGCCTTTGATACCGCAGTTAAACGCGATACCAACCAGACTCGTCCACATGTTCCACGTTGCTTCGCTCCTCCTTGGTTGTTTTGCTGTTATCGTTTCGGCTTACATTCCTTATGTTTTCTGATTAGCATGCTGGCTGATACTCGTCATTAAGGCCTTGAGGTGGAGCATAGCACCTGCCACCGCACATGCATGATATACTTAGTGCGAGTGACCCCAGATATCAAAGGTTCCGGGGCTCCATCTCTCCGGTATTCTCCACACGAACAAAGAGACACCGATACACAGCACCCAGCGCTTGATAAAATACTATCGAACGCCCATTTCCTCACATATTTTGTCCTAGCCTAACTGTGTTGCGTCGTGAACGATGGGAAGGGTAGACCCGAGCACCATCAGACTAAACGTGATTACACGTAAGGTCCTGCGCTAGCTACCTCCACCGCTCGTATCGAAGAGGAAAGTCCCACCACCCAGACCTGTGGTAATGATGGCCAACCAATAGATTTGTTGAAGCATGGACTGGCAGTAGAAAATTTGATACATTGAAGACACAGCACCCCCGACAATCAGAGGGCAGATACCAATAATGTCCAGCTTACCTCAGAAGCGATGGAAATTTTCCGAGTGACTCCTTAAAGTATGGAATAGAGCGCTGAGTCCGAAGCAAACGCAGCTGGCGGTGGTGAAGATCAGAACCGCAAGCAAGTCACCAACTCCTGGCTCTGGTGAGCTCAATTTCGAAAAGAATGAGAAGGCAATACCGATTCCGCCAAATACCACGCTTCCTACGAAGTGCGTCCAGATGTTCATGTTTCCATGTCTAAGCACTGCCATAGGCGAAAAGATTGACTGTAAGAGCCAATAGGCAGGGGATGGCCCCCGACAATATAGTCGTTGTCCATGAGCCAGTGTGGTATCTCGTCCTTGATCGTAACAATAGGCAAGGGTGGGGGTTCGGACTTGCTCGTGTCGCGTCCACTTACATCGTTCCAGTTCGTGTCATCCTTATCAGCAACAGAGTAGAGTCGCCATAGTCGCTATCAACAACTCACCGTCCATATGAAGAGGACTTCTCGATGCGATAGGTCGTGGATTTTGAACGCAGGCGCATTAGATGTCGACTCTTTCTTGGAGCACGCAACGACCTTGAATATCTCGTTTGTCTTGGCTTTGTCTGAGTTCGACGGACGTCATCTATGTTCAGAACTCCTCGTTTGGCACCTTGCAGGTAGTGCGGCTTTGCCAGCTCTGGGGCATAGATCGATCTTGTAGGTAGAGGAGTGACAGGTTCATCTGGATCTGATGGAGTTTCGGACGGGCTACGTTTCTGCTCTATTTCAGCACTGGACCACTCTTTGACACCTTCGAGGTAGATCTGAAGTTGGCTTTTCCGCTTCGGCCGAAGCTTTTCCGGTGAAGCTTCCACCAACGCGTTCAGTTCAGCTTCCAAACTTTGGCAAACAATTGAGAGAGTCAGGCAACTGGACGCTTTTAAATTGTTTCTTACTACCTATGTGTTTGCAAAAATACGCCAACTCATGACTTCCGAAGTTTTGCCGTGCCTCCACTTCGCTGGCGGTTCAAATTGAAGTTTCAGAACCAGCAGCATGTCCACCATGTCATCGCATGGGTTTGCTGTCCAATCTTCCTTTGCAGCCAGGGCGCTTAAAGTAAGTTCAGTACGTCTTTCCAAGGTAGATATAGAATATGCAATCGCGCAGGACAATGGCTTTTTCCACCTTTAATCATTAATGGCGGATCTCTCCGAAGCTGGTCCCCAAGGCGACCCAAATTCACCTGGCACTGATCTTGACAACGATTTGTACACAGATTATCTCAAGCGTAAGGAACAGGAGGACAGGGCAAGGAACAGGACGACGAAGAGGATGACGAAGACTTTGCTGGCCTTTTCCCTGACAACTACGAGGCAAAGATAGATTTTCACGAAGTTGTGGAAAATTACAAATCAGACGCGGAATGGAATCCTCACGCCCGAAAGTTCATTCGCGTAGATACGGCCATGGCTGATTTAGAAACTTGGCATGAAAGCGACGCGGAGAGCACTTTTAGCGACGAAGAGAGACAGCAGATCTGGACGGGCTATTTTCGTTTCAGCTTTTACTGCCATCCCAAAAACCCCAGATTTTAGCGTTGTCGCAGGTGGTTACTCTACCGCGCTTCGTGATCACACTGACAGTTCGCATGGAGGACTTGATATATGTCTGACTCTGAAAAAGGGAGATCGCAGGGTCCACGGTAAACATGCAGCTTCACAACCGAAGACAACGGTGCTTTTATGTTACATACTGGTAAAAAACGGGTTCTTGTGAATGGAAAGGTGGTCGAAAAGTCACAGCAAATCAATTCCAGTGAAACAAGTGTGACTTCCGGGACTTTGACATACAAATCGAAACGGCTTGCCACGGACGAACAGCGCTACAGGAAACAGTTTCAAGAGTACCAAACAGTTTTCGGCACTGGCTCGTCAGCCATACCCACTGACTTAGAGCTAACGCCTTCCCCGTACCTCTCTGAACAGTTTGGATTTTACTTCCAGGGGCCTCTCGCGGCTGGCACGTACAGTTCAGTTGTTATGGCTACTGAAAAGACGACCGGTAAAGCATACATCGTAAAACGTCTGAAGCGAACCGCCGGCAATGTCAGCGATGTGAGTCTGGAGATTAGGATACTTAACAAAGTGAAGTCACACGTGAGTACCGTCGATCGAGCAAAATCAGCTAACTGACTTTCTTCTAGCCTCATATCTGTAGTTTGGTTGACACAATATTCTCGCTCAAGAACGGCAGAGTGGGTAGCGGACGAGTTCCTCATCATTGAGCCTCCCCTCGACGAGACATTTCACCGGTTGATAAAATCGGAACATCCTTACCAAGGGCGTTTAAAGGTTTTTCATGAAGTTACGGGGGCTATTGAATGGTGCCACAGCATTGGTATCATACACCAGGATCTCACGCCAAATAATTTGATGTTTTCTATGCATCCAACACCACACGCAAAAGTCGTGGACTTTGGACATGCAACTGAAGAAAGAACGTCAATGGAGCACTGGAAGGGTACCATTGCTCACCTTGCTCCAGAAGTGATCGAAATAATGAAGGGGGACGAAGCGATAGAGGATAGGCTCAAAGAGGCTGGGGAAGAGCAGAAAGAGCAGGGAGTGCCAGCAGCAAAGATAGAGAAGTTCATACAGTCACGAAGGGAAGAGTTAATGGAACAGTGTACGTCGCCTGCATATGACCACAGGGTTGATATCTGGGCCTTGGGCCTGACGCTTATTTGTTGTTCTACAGACGATTCGTTGACTGGCGGAGAACGGATTCTGAACTCCATGCAGTCATCCCAAAAAATATTCTGTTCAGATCAGAAGGAACAGGGTGGCAGAGGTCTTTGGAAACATGTTGGCTTGGGACAGAAACGACACGCCACTCCTGCCCGTGGTTTTTGCGCCATCCTGGTTGGCTTTATAAGAGAGGAGCAGTAGTATGGCTTGGGTTGCATGTTATTGGTGCTATGAACAGCGAACTTGTTGGCTTCTGACAAGTTTCCCCCGTTTCTCGATCTTACCGATACCTGAATGTAGATCAATGACTCTTGCGCCAGCAATACATCGACGTCGTACTTGAAAACTCGGCTTCTGTCCTATCACAGCATTAGCGCGTGCATGTGCTTCATTAGCTAGCACGTAGATAGGACTGTAGGAACACTACGAAGCCCTCTTCTCTGCGCGCTAGCCGGATAACGGCCGCTCACCTGGGTTGACCCGAAGCTACCCGAGGCTCACCTCGTAGATCAACTCATCCAAAAAGGCGACCGGATCGGAAATCCACCCAAGCTCTTCTCCACAAATGGGCATCGTGGAGGGTCCGACGTGGGTGCTTCCACCTTGTAAGCGCTGGTTGGAGTCGTATTCGTTAATAGTGCAGTGAGCTTACTGGATGCACCACACTCTCTGATATGCAGATCGATCCTGCACAGTGAAGAAGCTATCAACGTGTGGGTCGGACTTCATGTCATAGTCTGAACGGACTTTTTATGGTCTGTCACCACCGGGGAGCAGTAGACGAAGCATGTGAGGAGACGAAGAGTGTCTTGCACGGTTCGAGGTCTCGTAAACTCTCGCGGCTACAGGAGCAGTGAATGCTGATAACACAAATTCAGTCGTAGGGTAAAAGTCCAGAGCAGGCCGAATACTAAGCCCTCTTCCGAGAAATGAAGTTGTAGTCACTCACGCTGGCCGACCACATGCATGTCTTGCCCCTTCTGCTTCTGTAATGTTGAAGCTAAACTATCTACGTGGAGGTCATGCTCTGTTTTGCGCAACGCTGATCTCCTATTCGTCGTCGCAAGCACACAGTGATTGTCTCTGTTCTGATAAAGCCTAGTAGCTCCATCGAGGAAAGTCCGCTATTGTCTAACTCACTACACACACCGAGTGAGGACCATCAACACATGATGTGCAAATCCGCTCTCATGTAAAGTAGCTGCTTTCCATGGTGCCCTGATCTCTGTGTTTGTGAACATATCGTATCCACTGCTTCGTAGATTGAATGCTGAGGACCAATTTTCCAGTGCGTTTCGATTGGCCTCTCGCGTTGGTTATGAGATCGGCCAAGCCGCACGCCCGGAGTCAGCGTCCTCCGAGGGCCGCCGCCGCAGTGACGTTCCTCTGACGCCCGTGTCATGGTGAGTCGTTTTCAAGCCGCAATCAACGCGGCCGAACACCACGACTTCTAACACGGCGCCCCGACGTGTTTAAAGGTCCCTCGAAACGATCATTTTCATTTTCATCATGTACGGCCGACCTTGTCACGGGCAGAATCGAAAACCTCTCACCAGAGCCTAATCTCGCCCACCCCTTCAGTTGAGGGGGACGATGAACACTCAGGCAGCGATTCGGACGACGAGAACGATTCATTAACTTCTATTGCCGATACCGATGCAGAGATGGGCCCGCCACTACACGAAGATGAGGATCGCCGGCCAACCTCTAGACGAGAGCTTGCCGGCTGGTATTCGTATGGATGGGCTGCCGAAGTGTTCGCCATCTGTGCAATGGGATCTTTCCTCCCCATGACTCTGGAGCAGTTGGCACGAGACCAAGGCGTCCTTTTGAGTGACCGCAAAACCCCATGCAAAGCAAGCTGGCCACCAACGACTCTCCTCTCCACGTCGCTAGCAGGACATTCAGAAAGAGGACGGCAGCTTCCAGCCTGCGTCGTACGACTAGGCCGTGTGGAAGTCAACACCGCAAGCTTTGCCATGTACACTTTCTCCATCAGCGTATTGGTCCAGTCGCTCCTCATCATCTCCATGTCCGGAGCTGCAGATCATGGTCGGTTCCGAAAAACATTCCTACTGGTGTTCGCATTTACTGGCGCTGTTGCTCTCATGCTATTTTTGGTCGTCATTCCCAGACTGTACCTACTTGGTGCGTTGTTCGCCATCATCTCCAACACCGGTTTCGGCGCATCCTTCGTGCTGTTGAACTCATTTCTTCCTGTGCTTGTCAGACACCATCCACGTTTACAGGAGTCACGTTCGGAAGCTCAAGAGACGGATCCACTGCTTCACGGCAATAGTGAACGTACGTATGATGGCTTTAGAAACTTGACAGACTCCGCAACGTCGTTTCCAACTCGAGACGAACCAGACTCGACAACGCCTGTGTCGCCGAACCCTGCAGCCGTATCAGAGGAAATGCGGTTGGCTACACGCATCTCGTCAAATGGCATTGGTATCGGCTACCTTGCTGGACTGATACTGCAGATTGCATGTATTTTTATTGTGGCATTCACTGGGTCGACAACGTTCTCCCTTCGACTCGTCTTGTTCATCATAGGTCTATGGTGGGCAATCTTCAGCATTCCTGCGGGATTGTGGTTGCGACCTCGGCCAGGACCCTCTCTTCCATCCCACCTGACCGGCGGATGGGGTTACATGAAGTACTCGTGGGGAGCCCTGTTTAAGACGATTCGTCAAGCAAAGAAGCTCAAAGATATGGTGATTTTCCTAGCCGCATGGTTTCTGCTGAGCGACGCTATTGCCTCGATCTCTGGAACCGCCATATTGTTTGCCAAAACCAATCTAGGAATGAAGCCGACCCAACTAGCACTCATCAGTGTGTTGGGCACAATCTCTGGATGCTTTGGAGCATTCTACTGGGCATCCTTTTCCCGATACTTCTCCTTGAAGGCATCTCAGACTATCATCGCATGTGTCTGTCTCCTGGAACTTGTTCCCCTCTATGGAATCCTGGGCTTCGTTCCTGCCGTTAAGAATGCAGGTTTCGGCCTTCAAGCGCCTGTCGAGATCTATTGTCTGGGTGTGATATATGGTCTTGTCCTCGGCGGTCTCTCAAGCTATTGCAGAGCGGTCTTTGGCGAGCTCATCCCTCCAGGATTCGAAGCATCCTTCTACAGTCTGTATGCCATCACGGACAAGGGATCAAGTGTGTTTGGCCCTGCTATTATTGGGGCCATTACCGACCGCTATGGTGATATTCGGCCTGCATTTGTTTTTCTCGCTGTTCTGGTGTTCCTTCCCCTCCCGTTACTGTTGCTAGTAGATGTCGACAGAGCGAAGATCGACGCTGTTGCGATGGCGCTGGAGCTTGAAGGCAAAGACTCACATGACACTGGCGGTCGTCGCAGGATCCCGGCTATCAACTTACCGGATGATGAGGATGTGAGATAGATCATTGGCATATTTCAGTCGATTCACCGTACTGCATAAAATTGTGGAGTTGGGCATAGCATTTCGGGGACAGGAAGGTCATACACGTCATATTAGAGGTAATCTCTCTGGGTCAGGGCAGAAATGGGGTTGGGCGTTCCAATGCGTTACGCTGAGATGCATTTCTGGTAGGCTGACCATTCGCCAGTCTTTGCATAGTGGCACTACGTGCCCCAGCTTTCTACAATCAAGGACTTGATCTACTCTAAGTAGTTGACTTCTAGGTGTTTCGTGGGTGGCGTGCGGTGCAAGGCTTATAACGTCGTGATGGACTTGATAATAATACATGGTAGGGCTTGCTAAACTAATACTTCGTACAGTTGTGCTCCACGTTTTCAGTCCACTAGTAGAGGCAAGCCCCTGGATCCCTACAGACCCCAGTGGATCCCCCTTATCGTGTCGTTATCCACAGGGGTCTGCTCGGTGGCTCCAAGTCTCGGATACTGCCATTCACTGGCACCGTTTCAGCCAGGCTTAGGCTGAAGTGCAGCGGGCAGGAAAAAGGACACCTATTGAGTCTCGGGACAGATATTATTTTTTGGTATGCTCCATACTCCCTTTGTCGTCTTGATTCCTCCTAGACCTTGAAGGATATTTCCCAACTTTTTCTTTCTCTATCACAGTCGCGTGGAAGACTCTATTATATTCAGAGATGCGCAGTTTCACTTCGTTGGCCGCGCTGGCGCTCGCCAGTGGCGTTCTCGCTTCAGACGTCCACGACCTCAAAACAGACACTTTCAAGGACTTTGTGTCATCTAACAGTCTAGCTCTGATTGAGTTCTTTGCGCCATGGTAGGCCTCTCCCGTTCTGCAGCAACCATTTCGTCTGCTGACCGTTCAAAGGTGTGGTCACTGCAAAGCTCTTGCTCCAGAATATGAAGAGGCGGCGACTCAGCTGAAAGAGAAGAATGTCCCACTTGCAAAAGTAGATTGCACGGTAGAGGCAGATCTCTGCAGGGAATATGGCGTCGAAGGTTATCCTACTGTCAAGGTCTTCCGAGGACCAGACAATATCAAGCCATACCAAGGCGCCAGGAAGGCTCCTGCGTATGTTGTCACTCATCCTCTATTACCATCTATGACTAACCAAATCCAGTATTGTTTCATATATGACGAAGCAGCAATTACCAGCCGTCTCGGTGCTCACCAAGGAGACACTCGAAGACTTTAAGAACACCGACAAGGTCGTCCTAGTTGCATATTTTGCCGCAGACGACAAGACCTCGAATGAAACCTACAGTGCCATTGCTGAGACTTTGCGAGACGAATACATCTTCGGTGCCACGAGTGACTCGGCTCTGGCAGCCACAGAAGGAGTAAAACAGCCCGCCGTTGTCCTCTACAAGGACTTTGACGAGGGCAAAGACGTTCACACTGGCGAGTTTAACCAAGAAGCAATTCAATCTTTTGCCAAAACCGCCTCCACGCCTTTGGTCGGCGAAGTCGGCCCAGAAACATACCAGGGCTACATGGCTGCTGGCATTCCCCTGGCTTACATCTTTAGTGAAACGCCGGAAGAGCGAGCTGAGCTTAGAAAGAACCTCAAGCCTGTTGCAGAGAAGTACAAGGGCAAGGTTAACTTTGCTACGATCGATGCAAAGGCTTTTGGCGCTCACGCTGGTAACCTCAACTTACCCACCGATAAGTGGCCTGCTTTCGCCATCCAAGATACCCTGACTGATGAGAAATATCCTTTTGATGGCAACAAACTCAGCGAGAAGAAAATTGGTGCCTTTGTCAAAGACTACGTAGATGGCAAGTTGAAGCCCTCTGTCAAGTCAGAGCCAGTCCCAGAAAAGAACGACGGCCCCGTCACAGTCGTCGTCGCAACTTCATTCCAGGAGATCGTCACGGACTCGACCAGCAAAGACGTTCTTGTCGAGTTCTATGCTCCATGGTGCGGTCATTGCAAGGCACTTGCTCCCACCTACGACAAGCTTGGCGAACTCTATCAATCAAACGGATTCGGCGATAAAGTCGTTATCGCAAAGGTTGATGCTACTGCGAACGACGTCCCTGAGAAAATCCAGGGTTTCCCGACTATCAAGCTTTATCCCGCCGGTTCGAAAGATTCGCCAATTGACTACTCTGGCTCTCGAACTATGGAAGATCTCGCCAATTTTATCAAGGACAACGGCAGCAACAAAGTTGATGCTCTGGCTGCCGCTGCTGCGAAGGAGGATGTCAAGGATGATGACGACGATACGGTCATGTCTGACGTTCCGGAGTCTATGGCCAAGGCGGCTCCAGCAGCCACCAAGTCTGCAAGTGGCGCCGCCGAGAAGGTTGCCTCGGCTGTCAAGGAAGCTGCTGAAGTTGTCCAGACCTTTGTGGATGATAGTGATGTGCCCCAAGATCACCATGATGAGCTGTAGATGAGTATATGCCAAAACTTCTTGTGTTCGCATTAGGTGGGTTGTCCTGCATCTTCTCAGGCTCGGCTTGTAACAACATTGAAGCGATAGAGGATTTTTGAGGGACTACTAAACTGGCTGGAATTGGTTTGGCCCCTAAAATTGGTAGCATGAAATGGTATGGTCGAATGCATGAGAGGTCTGGCCTGTTGAACTTGAGTCTGCCCGACAAACGATAGCGACTACTCCGTACCACAACTCGCTTCCTTCTACTAACAATGCATCGTGCCGCTTGAATAAGTTACCTGAAACGGCATGTCGTCTAGCCCAAAAAGATTAGCGCAGCTGTTATAAGTATTGCGATTAGTCAGAAGGAAGTCTCGGAGAGCACATCCAACCACTGGGTGCATTCGAATATCCCTCTGCGACATACCGGTGCGGTTGAAGGTCGACTTTTACCTAGGTGTGTGGGAGGACATATAGATGCAGTTCATGAACATGCAAAGCTCATGGCCGCAACGTATTTGTCTTTTCCTTTCAACACACGCACATTGGGGCTAACGAGTCGTGTGTGAGCTAACGATCAAGACGACTTTTCACCTGGACACTTGCCATTCTCTGACTAAGGCGAGCCGCAGGTCGACTACGCCAGATATCTAGTCATTTGTTTGACTTCACCTTGTTGGTTCCAAAAGATCACTAAGAGGGTTTCCGGATCGGTTCCATTCGGTCTACTATCATTCTCATACCTTTAGTGTCATTGAGAATGGCCTTGTATCGGGGGCTACCATGGCACGAGGGCGAGGACAAGATTCACAAACTCACCAAGGTTCCCCCGAGGGACAACCCAACCAACCTGATGCTGCATCCGATGCTTGCATACCGAGTTTCGGTGTCTCCGATAATAGCTCTGGGAACGAATGACGAGGACGGCCGCATCTGGTGCACTGTCTGGGGCGGCGATGTCCCTATAGCACAGCAAGTGGCACAGGGAGGTATCATGGGTATTCGTACACGAGTCGATGCCAGCTTCGATCCGGTAGTGCAAGCTTTGTACGGTGGCATGACTGACGGAGAGGTGGTCAGGCACGATCCGAAGAACGCTAAAATGGTCAGCGGGGTCAGCATGCAGCTCGAGGAACGAGATCGGGTGAAGCTCTTTGGGCGGATGGTCGCCGGCAGTCTCAATGCTGAAGAGCACAGTCGTGAAGATACTGAACCTGTAGATGGAGTTGGCAATCGGACAGGAGAAGCACAGCAGTTCGGGAAAACAGGAAGCGCGCAGCTCGTTGTTCATTTCACACAAGCACTCGGGAACTGCCCCAAGTACATCAACAAGAAGATCATCAAGTCACATCCTACCTCACGGCCTCGGCTTATCTCAGACTCTCCCGTGCTCTCTTCCGAAGCCATAAAACACATCGACTCGGCAGGCATCTTCTTCGTTGCCTCTCGTGGCCCGGATGACATGGACTGCAACAATCGTGGTGGGTCGCCTGGTTTCCTCCGAGTCCAGCCTCCATCCCCTTCAGGTCCGCAAGGCTCAGTCATCGTCTGGCCCGAATATAGCGGTAACAATCTCTACCAGACCCTTGGCAACTTCATGTATGATTCGAGGGCGGGCATTGTCGTTCCCAATTTCGAGAACGGCAATGTCCTCTACCTCAGCGGTACTGTCGAGGTACTCATCAACGAAGCGGCGGCGGCAGTCATCACCAAATCAAGACTCGCAGTACGTTTCACTGTCACCGCAGCACGGTTCGTAGCGGATAGTCTCTGTTTCCGTGGGACAAACTGTACAGAAGAAGATGGGATGAGCCCGTACAATCCGCGCATTCGTTACTTGACCGCTGAAGGGAATCAGCAAGGGACGGGCACCATCTCAAGTGTCCTGCCACCAGACGAATACCGCGGCCAGTCATTCGCGCAGGAAAGCGCCGAGCAAACAGCCACATTGGTCGAGAAGCGCAAGCTCACTCCAACGATCACGAAATACCGCTTCCGGCTGTCCTCGCCAGCCTCTCCTCCAACCTCGACTCCGCTCTGGACCCCGGGCCAGTACGTCGCCCTCGACTTCTCCAACGAGCTCTACATGGGCTATAGCCACATGCGGGACGACGATCCGACATCTCTCAACGATGACTTCATCCGCACCTTCACCGTGGCAAGTGCGTATCCCGTCTCACCGCCGAGCAGCTCCAGCGCGAAGGCCCGCGAGATCGAGTTCGAGATCGTGGTCCGCAACGTAGGCAACGTCACCCGCTGGCTGAGCATGCTCAACCTCCGCACGCAAACCAACATAACCCTACGCGGCTTCGCTGGTAACTTCCGCTTCGACGCACCTGCCAACACCGCGGCCGCTATCTCTAGCCCCACAGACGAAACTCAGAGTCAAGAAACTGCAAACAAGAGAAAAGTCAACGTATTCATCGCCGCAGGCATCGGAATCACACCTCTTCTAGGCCAGCTCAACTTGTACGCGGACCGGGCCTCAGACGACGAAAACCAAGAGCAAACCCAAAGCCAAGACAAAGACAGGCAGAGAGAGCAAGAGCCAGAGCCAGAGCAAGACAAAAGCAGAGAAAAAGAGTCAAAGTCAAGCCCTCCACTTATCGTACTCTGGACGCTTCAACTCGCCGACATCGGCCTCGCAATCGAAGTCCTGCGCTCGCTGCCACAGTCCCTCAAGACCCAGACACGTGTCTTCGTGACGGGTACCACCACCACCACCAGCAGTGTTGGCCGCAACCTCAAACTCCTCCGAGACCTCGAGGCGACCGCGGACGTGCTGATCGAACGACGCCGGATCTCCAAGGATGATTTGCTTACTTTGGAGAAGGATTTGCACGTGCAGGTTGAGAACTGGTGTCTCTGTACGGCGCCGGCGATGAGGAAAGAAGTGCAGAGCTGGTTGGGTGCGAGGAATATTGTGTTTGAGAATTTCGACTATTGATTCCAGATTGTTTGCCTTTTTTAGTCGCAGGGAGGGGACTTTGTTAAAGTGAAGATGAAAACCCCTCCTCGGTATTCCCTTTTGGTCACGCTGTTCGTACGTGTCGAGAAACTTGGATTTGGGATCTGACATGTTATAGTTTACTGGTCAGGGCAAAATCTCTGTATTTATTTAACAATGGTAGAACATTGTGTTTGATATATCCATAATCTGGTCTATATACTTGCCTTTGGTGGCGTAGCCTCGTCATCTGCCTATTTGAACGCTCAGAAATCTCTACAACTCCATCCTGTCATGTCCGGCGTCCATAATTGTACATACAAATGTGGTATCTTGGCAGTCACTCCAACAACTAAACAATTGACACAAAGCAACCGTCGCCTTACCTCTAAGGTCAGCGTGAACGACAATTCTGGCTTTGACATAATCAGCCACCATCTGAGCCTTCGTAAACGTTCTTGACTGGGTGTAGTAGGATACCTGGCAAGCACATCCGCAGGTCCTGCATTTCATCGAACGATACGCCTAATTTTCTGGCTAAAGACGCTTTCTGCTGATTTTCAGTCTCTTGCGCAATGTCAGCATCCCATCCCCAGTCTTTGGCTTTCCATCCGAGCCATCTGCGGTAAAGCACATGGGGAAAGACCGATCTATAGTACCAGCTCCACCCACCGTAATTGGCTTCTCGGTCGTGGTTGTATGGACTGTCGAGCTGCTGTCCCCATCGTGCTGTGACACCATCGTTAGCATTGAATATTGCTTCTGCATACCAAGCCGGCCATTTTCGGTCTGTCCAGATTGGCTGAGGTGCATATACAGCTTTCAAACCATGCTGTAGAGCGACTGTGGCTGGCCACATTTCTGCTTGCATTGATCGACCTTGTAAGTTCTCGAGATGCATGATATGTAGCATTCGTTTGCTGAAGCGAACAACCGTATTGATGAAGACACGCCGAGGGATGGTTGGAAAGCCAGGATGATCGAATCCGTCCGCATTTCCGTTCTCGGGCGTGAATTGAGGGCGGACCTCCGGAATAAAATTCCAGATGTGATTTCTGTAGGACCACTCTGTTTCGGACGGGTCCCATATTGGCTGCAAAGTTATCAAATCGGCTTCCTCTCCTACACCCCACTCGAAGTTATCATCCTCCGCAGCGGTCGGTGGTACCGGTCCTAGAGGATACTGAAACGGTGCGTACGGTTGAGGTCCCCACACAGGCGGGTCTATTAGACCCATGGCAGACGCATTCAGAATCTTTTCATCAGTGTCCGCTAGAAATGCATCGTAGTCCCCATTCCAAGAATCAGGAAAAAAGAATCGAGTATTCCGTTCCCACAAATGTTTTCGAGGTACTTCTTTTGAGAACTTGGATATTTGTTCCAGGAAGTGGTAATGATTCCCAATATATCGTGCATCAGTCTCCCAGTTCCAGACGTAATCAAATTCAGGGTGTTGTTTGGAAAACCACTGCAAGGGCATGAATTGCATCCAATATACCTGCCAATCGCCAACGTGGGGATACCAGTCTTCGCAGACTCGCTCGGTCCACAGTATAGCAATATCTTGTAGCTCTTTGGGCACAGTTTTCTTGAGTATGCTTTGGTAGGAAGCTTCATCATCGTAGATGTTGGCCTCCCGCTCTTTGATGTTGACGAAGAGGAAAACTTGATATTCGCCTCCGCTGAGCAGAGAAGTTTCTGTGACGAGAGCACGAATAGCCTGAATGTCGTTTTCTTTGTAATCGTAGCCCTCCCAAGTCCGGATGAGGATTGCGGTCCTTGACTTGTACTGTTTACCGCTTGGGCTCGATTTTGTGCGCTTCAAATCATCATCTAGAGGATCCTCGCTTTGACTCATCACCTTGCTCGGCCTGATGCTCCTGGATTGGCGCGCTCCTGGAGAGTATCTTTCTGCATTGGCCTCGAAGCAGGAATCTTGCAACCGACCCCACCGGACGTTCTCCCAATCCAATGTTCGACGAGTCTCGTGGGACGGGTAGTTGAGACCGTAAGCAGCATATCTTGAATAACGGTCGAAGCAAACATGAGTATCGAGTCCGAGATGCTTCGCAGAGCCAAGAGTTTCTCTTGGAAAGTCGTGAGATGAACTCTGATAACCTTGTATGACGAACTTCCCTATATCATCCCCGTCGAATGTCTCACCTTGCGCGCCTCTACAAGCCACATATTGACCATGCCACCTTTTTTTCCATTCATCGGAATTGTACTCTGGATAGGGTAAATAGGGTTCGGGCTTTCGACCTTGGCTCTCGATCTCTTGGACTGAGTTATTGACAAAGTAGCCATATTCTCTGCTGGTGTAAGTGGGAGCCCAATGCTAATTGTACAAGTGGTTCTCTTACCTTTCTAGAGCCTCCCACCTATTTGGGTCGTAATCCGCACTATCGTAGTCATGCCAGGCAGGCCAATGATCAGTAGACGGCCGATCCCACTGAATAAACTGGTGGATCTTGTCCTGCAGTTCGTCATATGAAAGCTGCTGCTGCTGAAAAGCTGGGTGGTTTCGAATCGCATCGATCTGGTCCTGCTGATTCCAGTGATTAACTTGCGGGCGATGAGGGCTGTCGCGATCACGAAACGATCCATCTTCGCCGGGATATTCTTCGTTTGTTTTAGACTCCTTGATCTGAAAGTCGACAACGTTCCACGACGGCACCGTGTCGCTACGGTGGCTGGTGCGATACCAGACGACAAAACAAAGTATCAAAATGAGCGGTAGCCAGGCACGTCGCCGTGAAGAAGGGGACGTAACCCTGGCCATTCTATGGCGACCTGCGCCAGGAAGCAAGCAGACAAAGGTGAGTAAAACCGGAACCAAGCTCAGTGCCCGCAACTATACACACAATTTATCATGATTCCTATAGGAGGTTGACGAAGGTGCATAGGATTGCTGAATTAGTGCTGCTTGGACCGGCTTCACTCCCGTCGGGAAGGTGCCTATACTGGTCGTGCCTTCGGCCTTTGTGATATGCCTGTCTGGATCTGTCCATCCAGCTTTGAGGCTGTGGACTCGGGAGCCCGGCCGTTCTTTGGCGATGAGCAGGGTGCGATTATTGATGTTTGATTAGGGAGGCAAACCCGGCATTGATATTCAGGGGACTTACGAGGTCTTAGCAGTGTAGATTTAGGAGACGCTACCAGATCATAGTTACTCCATAGTCAAAATATGGGGAATTGGTCAAGGTACGATATGCTGCGGTTCATCAACGGATCGGCTTAACCCTAATAGCTGCTGGGCGGATGGAACACAAATAAGGAGATGCACAGGATCTGCGAGACAAATCGGTGCTATAAGCGGCTTCGGCAATCGCGTCTGCACATTGGCAAAATCATGCCTCCCAAAAATAGTTGGCCAAGTACATTTATCGTAGCATGGCTTCGTATGCTTGAAAGTTGTTCGAGTTTGTCGTAGTCTACGGCATTACCAACATCAAACAACACATCCAAAACATTTTCTGAGATCGATTAGGCTAACGTGGCGTGCGTGGCTAACATGGTCGCCAAGGATGGACCCGGCGGCTGGCTGTGTGCCGCGCATGATCGCCGCGCTGACAGGTTTCCGACTTATGAGCGTAGTTTGTTTCAACGACACCCCACTGGACAAATAGTATCGAATGGTGAGGGAAGATTCGCAATTATGGAAACCATTCAGTGTATCGGGTTCATGTGCGTACTGTAACTACTTCTATGCTCCGATTTTCGTTGGCTGGCTGGGGCGGTAAGCCGAAACCACTCCTGCTTACGCCAAAGTTGTCCACAAACTTTCCATTTTGGCTCATGACGCGTCCCTCTGCTAAGGCCAAGAAACTTTGTTAAGCACGGTTAGGACACTCACGACACTTCATCCATGTTTTGTACGGGAAGTCTTGGTACAGATGGAGTCGTGAGTCGGTCTTCCTAGCACTAGCAGCCTTGGCCGCCTTCCACAAGAACACACGGGACGGTTGATTTGGATCGACATTTGTCACAAACTTGAAATTGACCCCGTCATGCCCCGTCTTCCGCGACTTTACCCAAGACTCTAAGGCCATGCCAATATATAGCTTTTGGTATGACCATGGGTCCTTGATCGTCCTCGTCCTAACGGTTGCTGGCCAATTGACGTATCGCTGTCCTAGCGCTACATTGGTAACCCACGCTCAGTTGATAGGTTGAGCAAGAGCTGGCAATGTCCCTACAAAATCCCTGAAGATCCTACATTTTCGTCTCTTTGAGGCATCATATGCCCTTTCGTTTGCATGTACAATCCTCTGCACCATACATTGTAGCAGGTCGATGCCTGTCTCATCGCTCCTTCTGAATTTGGTTTCCATTTTAGGTCGTACACTTTTGTCACATCTTCACTTTCATTTCGGCTGGGTCCGGTATCTTAATACTTCTATTTAATACTGTACACTATGTTGATGAAGAAAATGTTTGAGTCAAAGGAGAGCCGGGTTGCTCTACCAATCAGCCCAATATTACGACCTGTCAGACGACCACAATATTTTCGGGAAGGAGGGTGTCTTCTTGTTGCTCTTGCAATACTGGGACAGGTTATACTTGTCTCGCATTATTGCTCTGTCAGTCTGCTCCGGTGGCCACGTCACAGTTATGCTGCAAACTCAACACTTGGGTTTGGCAACATTTACGCAGTATCCAGAACAAGCTCACCACGACGACAGCAGCTGATGAATGCAGCCAGTCTGACCAACCTCGACATCACAATCCCGGTACAGCCAGCCTGGACGGATGATGATGTTGCAAGCATCAAAGCACCAGCCAATTCCACCCTAGATCTCGGTTCAGCTATGGCTTGGCTTGGACATCGTAACGTCCTAGCGAGTTTCTTGAACAGTACGGATGAAACAGCTCTGATAATAGAAGACGATGTAGACTGGGATACACGGTTGCGCTCACAACAAATACCTCAAACTGCTTACGCGATTCGAGAACTGCTGGGCTCGCAACGAGAGGGATATTATGGTAACACTGGCTTATGGGACGTTCTCTGGCTTGGACACTGCGGTGACTATTTCAATGCATCAAGAGGATCGGCCATATCTGCAATCAAATCCTACAACGACCCTGCGATGCCAGACTTGGAAAAACTTCATCCGTGGACAAAAGACTTCCTACAAGGAATTGGTGCGCATGAAAACCAACAGCGCCTCGTCCACCGAAGTGTTCAGCCCCTCTGTACATTCGCATACGGGATCACTCGACCTGCAGCTGAGCGGCTCTTCCACGAGCTGACCATCCAAGAACCGGCTAGAGATTTGAGCAGACCCTGTAAGGCTTACGATGTTCGCCTTCTGGAAAGCTGCAGGGATGAAGGTTTAAGATGCATCAGTGTAAATCCTGAACTGTTTCATCATTCCAAGCTCGACTCGGAAATCGCTCAAGTAACGGACGAGAAGCAAGCGCAAGGCTCGAATGTCTCCCAGGATGAATCCTCTGAGGCGCATACTACTAACATTCGATGTTCCGCGAGGTCAAAAAAATGGAAAACCATCCAAAACAGTGTGACGGACCCCACTGTTGATGCGGAGAATTTGGTAAAGGAGCTTGCGGAACTGTCCCCGAATTGCTTTATCGATAACTTCTAAGGATATGACAGCCACAGCGTTGAAGATTGCGAGTATCGAGAAACTTGGAAACAAATAAAGCCAGCTCAGTCATGCGCAAGTGTTCGTGAAACTGGCACGATTTTGCTGGCTCTGTTTTCCGAAAGACCAGAACTGCCGAAGCCAGGCTGTCCACGGTTGTCCTAAAAATTCGAAGTGGATACGACATTCACACGAGACGCTCCTTGGACAGCCGATTTACAGAAAGACTACCCCGAATAGGTATCGTCCGACCCCTCCAATGTCGAGGATGATCAAGGATATTGCACACGCAGCCGCATTGGCACGTAGATGACAGTCATCATCAAAGAGGGTGCGCATTATGCTTCTTACGTCGGATGGAGGTTGCGTGGTGGTCAGGCAATGCAGATCGGAGGCATGTTTGTACCTAGATGTCAAGGAGTACTCACAAACGAGGCCACTGGGCAAGATCCCTTAGAAGGCTGTCCGCATACTACTTGATGAAATCTCAAACCTAACCACACTGGTTCCACCTCAATGCGGTCCTTCCAATATGGATAAACGGCGTAGCGGCGGAGAAGCTATGAAGATCTCGAGAGTGTCCCCTTCACTGCCCCTTGTAGAACGAGTGTCACTAGGACCACCCAGGTACCTGCCCTAGGTACGACGACATGCTCCGTGATATCGCGGATAGTGAGGGCGTCATTAGGTGTTCGGAGCGCCTTGACGGATAGTTACATGCCTCGTTGAGATTATTCGATTGTCTTGAGGGGCCCCAGATGGGGTTGTGCACGTTGTGGTAATGCAGGAGTTGAAACAAGATCGGTACTTCTGTGTACAGAGCATGAGGTTTGGAGTGTCGAAGTAATGTCATGCGTTTTAGAGCCGCCTGACGCGACCTTCACCTTTAGCTATAATACTTAGCTCGCCTAAGTACACATTCAGTGAATTATTAAAAGTTTCACATCAAGACGCGCCCTGCTGTGACGTACGCTTGGCACCCTACTTATACGCGTTGCTTGGGAGCGCGGATGAGCGTGCGATTAAATTATTGCTACCACTGGCGTCAATGAATTTCCCTCGCAACTAGCACAAAGACGTCGTACCGCCCAGTCATACAATAAACATTGAATCGTCGCGGACCCATTTCCATGAAATTATGATAAATTTGAGGTAATATGGCTGCCCTAACGTCCAAGGATGAGCCTCGCACGGCAGAATACGCAGGAGGTAAGTCCTCTCATATTGTTTACTATCTCAGACTGCGGACGTTAGATGCTTTGAATGCCGCCGAACTGACTTTACGTGCATAGATGAGGTCTCAGCTGTTGTCCTAGATCCGGGGTATTCCTCAACGAGAGCAGGCTTTGCTGGCGAGGATACACCAAAATCAATCGTTCCTACCTATTACGCGGACAATGACGGTACTCATCTGTTCGGCGACCATGTGATCGATGTCCCCCGAGCCAATGTGCAGATCAAGAACCCTTATTCAGCGGAGGGGATTGTTGAGGACTGGGATGCTGCAGAAGAGCTCTGGAAATATACCTTTGCGTCCAAGTTAACTGGCGCCCGGCCGAATCGAGCACTCACAGAATGGCTGAACGACATTCATGCTGTACCAAACCTTCAGAAAGCCATTGCAGAAGCTGAGGATACGGAACGGGTATTAGAGGACCATCCTCTATTCTTGAGCGAGCCAAACTGGAACCCAACCAAGAATCGTGAAAAGGCTGCCGAGATCGCCCTGGAGAAATGGGCTGCTCCGGCATTCTACATTTCCAAATCGAGCGTGTTAGCAGCGTTCAGTATGGGCAAGTCGACTGCACTGGTCATTGATATCGGTGGATCACAGTTGTCAGTAGCCGCGATACACGACGGCATGATTCTTAGAAAGAGCATCGTACGTTCACCTCTAGGAGGGAATTATCTTTCATCGCAGGTGCGCAGTACGCTGGCATCTCATGACCCATCTATTACCATCAACCCACACTATCTCATAAAATCCAAGCAGCCAGTTGATGCTGGTCATCCCGCCAATGCTGTCTGGAAGAAATTTGATTTTCCAATCACAGACTCGTTCCGCAGGTATCAGGAAGGAAAAACAATACTCGAATTCAAGGAGCTCTGCCTACAGACGTGGGCATCGGGCACCCAATTCCGAGGTCAGGGCGAAGCTATCGCACGAGAGCAGTATATCCATCCATTCGAGTTCCCAGATGGCTACAACCAAACATTTTCCTCCGAGAGATTCAAGATCGTTGAGACCTTGTTCGACGCTCAGTGCCACACACCCAACCCAGCTGGTGGCTGGGATGCACAGCACTATCCTGCGCCGGAGCAGAATCAAACGATTCCGGGACTAGTCAAGGCTTGCATAAATCAGTGCGACGTCGACCTCAGACCCATGCTGCTGGCTAGTGTGGTCATCACTGGTAGCGGCTCCCTCATCAAAGGCCTTCCTGATCGGATCCAGGGTGAATTGACCAAATTATACCCCAGCTCAAAGGTGAGAGTGAATGCTGCCGGCATGCCGGTCGAGCGCAAGTTCGGAAGCTGGATAGGTGGCAGCATCGTCGCCAGTCTGGGTACATTTCACCAGATGTGGATCTCCAAAAAAGAGTACGACGAGCATGGTACAAGCATTGTAGAAAAGAGATGCAAGTAAGAGGACATCATGCAAACTATACCACGAAGATCAAATCAACAAGCTCACCCCCACGTTGTGGCTGAACGTTCGCGGAGCACAGACCGCAGGGCCAATGCCGTGCTGTGCAACTTTCGCGACTGAGTTCATCTGATCGAATCGTTATTTTTCTGGTTCAACTAACGCCGAGCATGAGCTGCTGCCGGCATGTTCAAGGCACAGACAGTTTGCATCGAACTATTCGATGCACACAAGGAATTCTATGCCGGAGAAATATGGGTGTTATTGGAAGTTAGTTTGACTGGCAGGATCGGTTGCAGACTTTAGGGCGCCAGCAGTGTGGTGCTAGCTGCGTTGAAAGACATCATTTGCTGACCAAAGAGTCGGGTCAGCGTAACGGCTGCAGCTTGCTGCAGCCGTGAGTCGTGGAATATTAAACGGTGTCAGACAAGTAATTCGGTACTCGCGTCCCAAAAATGTGGGCGCATCTGACGCAACGAACCGCAAGGGTCACATGAAGGATTGGCCAATTCAAGTTTGTACCGTGATTCTTCAGATGCTCCCTTGCCACATGTACATTCGCTCGCGGGCAAGTTGATCATCTGCCGTTATCTGCTTGAGTAAGTGAGTGGATCATAGAGTAGGCATGCTGTCGTGCCTCACTGGAAGTTGTCATGGTTGAGAGCAGCTGTTGGTCGTGCGCTTACCCATCACAAGCTCTACCGCTAATCACCTACCCCGCTGGAGGCACTAGTACGCGATCCAGGCAATAGTCACAGAGAAACTTCAAATCGAAGCCGAAACTCACGATTCCACTGGAGGTGGAGCGAGGTGGCAAGAAAGACGAGCTGTTTAAATTTCAACAATTTTGAACCAGGCGGAAAAGTTAGAGGTCCATCCGTTTAGATGTGTGGTTCGTGACTATCTTGCGCGTGTTTTGCTTGATCATTCCATGTGCTTGTTTGCGAGTGGACTTCGGGTTTCCCTTGGCTTGCACAAAAGCTGTACATCTTTCTTTGGTATGGATTTGGCCTGACTCTTTTATCATCGCTCAATCCTTGCTACAAGCATCATTTACTACATCTTCCAGAGTCTCGACTGGGATTCTAGGACATCACAGAGCCAAGTGTAAAGTTGTCTGTTCATGCGGCATGACGACTCGTATTTTGGCGAACACTTGATCCCAGAGACGATTTCGATGAACTCGTAGAGAAACTTGAAGATCCAATTTTGAGCAATCTTGGTCAGCATCAAAGTGTCAATGAGCCTACATCATCTCGAAGTCGAAAGGCCGTCTCGTGGCTGATTTGAAGACCTAGAAAAGACGAATGTCAACACGGCGACAACACATCTGACTTTGGGGCTCCTACAGTTATGGCCCATGACATGCCTGCAATTGTTGCAGATAGCGAATCTTCCGTGTCGTTGGACGATGCGGCGACGTATTCATTAGATGAGACGATGAGAGATTATCCCGTTCTTTTCAATCGAACGTATCACAAGTACAAGGAGGGCAGTTATCTATTTCCAAACGACGCCCAAGAATCCGAGCGTATGCAAGAGCAATTCTGTCTCATCAAGATAGCGCAAGGTGGTCATCTATTCCTCGCTCCTGTTCAGAACCCTAGTAGGGTGCTTGATGTGGGCACCGGTACTGGCATCTGGTCTATAGCATTGTCTGATAATGTTTTCCCTGAGGCACATATTACAGGGATAGACCTATCACCTATTCAACCACGTCTAGTGCCACCCAATGTTGTGTTCGAACAACAAGATTGTTCAGAGACTGATTGGTGCCGGCCCCTCGGGAGCTTCGATTTCATCTACACGCAGAGTCTCTTTGGGAGTCTAGAGGATTATGCACAATATCTCATCACAGCTCGCAAATATTTGGCCCCTGGATCAGGCTGGATCGAGTGTTGTGAGCTCGATCCGATGCTTTTCTCAGATGATAACACAATCCCAGAGAATTGGGATATGCTGAAGTTCACACAATGGTTGATCTATGCTGCAGAGAAGGCAAATAGGCCGCTAAGGATTGCACCTTCCCTGAAAAAGTGGATGACAGATGCTGGGTACGTGGACATCAAAGAAGTAATATTCAAAATCCCTCTCGGGTCCTGGCCTGCGGACCCAGCTCTCAAGAGATTGGGGAGCAGGTGGAAAGCAATGGTTGCTAACTCGTTAGCTGCGGCATCCTACAAAATGTTCAATGAGGCTCTCGGTATGAGCCGAGATGAGATAGAGCTGTTCTTGCTTGACACAAGAAAGAGCCTTGACAATCGGAAAATCCACTGTTATTACCGCTGCCACACTATTTATGCCAGGAGACCTTCGGCAGAGGAAGAGACGATGATGGGAAGGATGGCACCTCCCCCACGCCCAAACGAGAATACGTGAGGCATCTCAAAGTTCGTAGACGATCCGCTTTTGATCACGACCCGGTTGAGAGCTTGAGGTATCAGCCAACAACAGCACTGATTCGCTTGTCACAGTCCTCTCGAAATATTCCTACAGCATAATGGACAAGAAAGACTAACTATTTTGTGGGCGATATCAAGAGAAGCGAATTCTAAGCAGTGTGTACGGCATTGGTCAAACTATCACATCATTGCATCGACCGTGCGCATGTTGCGACAGGAGATCCAAAATGTCTCTGCGGACCAGAATGACCGTCAATCCTACTAGCATTATCACACCCATATTACCTTACTAGAGACAACATGGTCTCGGATATGAACAGACGGCAGGAAGGATCCTCACAGCATTCCAATTTTCTGCGACCCATATTCTTCGATCTCCAATTGTCGTCCTGATCGGCCTTCAAACTACATCTTCCTACGCTGCTCCTGTTCTGGAAAGCGCCCAAAACGTCGAGTGCGTTTGCGCGAGATGAAATCATTTGTCTGGTCTTCGAATCCTCTACTGGACATCATGGCTAGTGTCCAATGGCATAATCAAAAATTCAGGTCACGCCTTTAGTGGATTCGTCACCACTATCGCTGGTTGAATTCTCAGCGACTAAGGCAATTAGAACGTCCACCATAACTTGATTCACCAATAGCAGCTCCAACGATCAGAACTCTTGCTTTATTCAGATCCATCAATCAACTGAAAGACACAACTCTGAAACGATATATATTCAACCGAAGAAAGGACCTCGCAACTTTCGAAGACGACAAAGACCATGTGACCACCTCAAAACCTCCAACGTCTTCGATAGTCAATTTACAGACCGGCAAACACCGGTTTTACGAGGCGACAGAACCTTGTTGAGCAAGCCCTACGGTTGCGAAGCTCATGGAGGTGATGTGAATGCGGGGAATAATCACATTGCTGTCCATTTTCCATATTTGTCGACCTCATCAGAGCGCGAACCGGGCTTGCGCTTGAAGATTATTGTTCACTCACAAGCTTTCCGGGGAATGCATATGGGACAGCTTTGCTGCAAAGCTGGACCGACCACTGCCTTGTAGCCAGTGTTCTGCATGGACAGGAATTCTTTTTCCCTGGATTGGCGGACTACACGACTACGCAAAGTATCTGAACCCTATGACGAAAGTCAACAATAGCCGACTACCGGGGCGAGGCGGTGACCAAACAAAGTTGGAACATGTTTTGCGGGCGGCTGAAGTGTCAATCTGAAGGACACCGCCTCGCCTGGATGAGCCTTTAGCAGAACCATGATCTCACAGAATTCACATTAAGAGTCGAGGGACTCCCTTTCAGAATCGCATTGACATTTGACAAACGGGACTCGGTTATGGCCTGCATGCGTTGGAGCGAATGGTTTTGTCGTTGACGTGCCAAGGGCCCGGTTCGTTCGGCGTTAGCGTAAATTTGGGCTCAATGGGTCCCATGATTTCAAACTCTCTGAATTTCAGCCTTGTTAAAAGAGCCCGACCCAGTGAACCCCTATGACCCATTGAGTCCAAATTTACGTTAGTACCTGGGGTCAGCAACGAAGAATAAGATTAAAGCTTCCTCCTTTCCTCCTGCATAGTCCAGTTTGATCAATGACTTTTGATTTGGCATCATGGATTGATGCCTCGATAGTCTCTGCTAAGGAGCTCGTCAAAGAGACTGCCTGTCTGATTGGTTCCTTACTGAACTTTCGAAAGATGTACAGATCTTGCAGGAGCCTTAGACACGGAGTTCCGGAACAGGGTCTAGACGCCTCATGGGCACGCGAAGTTGGAGCTTTAGAGGCTGGATGACAGGTATCTTCCGCTTGCTATATTATGCTTTAAGATTTGCCCCAATCCACATCAGCGAGGCGCTCCGAGCCAGTGAACTCATTGAGAACTGTCAGCCTCGCAAATTAGGAGAATAACTTGAACTTGGAATAAATCCAAATGTAGTTGGTGGGGTTCGGATCAAAATCTAACCTTCCGGGCGCGGTTCAGGTTGGGACCCTATTACTGCTACAAGTTAGCGAAAAGATCAGCTTGAAGCAAGGTGATTGAAGCGCCTTTCGTATGTCATCTTACACACCAACGTGTTTAGCAGGACTCCGACCACCTCATGCTACCCGGGACACCAGATCTCAGTCAGCCCTTTCTATGGTAGCTCAACTAGTGAAGCCGTAACGCGAGGCTTTAGGTAACTAGCGTAGTACGATCGTAGGTAGCTGGATGCAGCAAGTCAGGTCTTCAGTAGCCATGAGCGGGCACGGGGAATCCGAGCTGGAACGATGAAGATCTATAATCAGGTAATGGCCACCATTTTATGACTCACACGCGCGTCTTATGTACGAAGGGAAGCGGGAATCCAAAGTTCTCTTTTTACATCACGCTAGAACGATACCTTTTGGACGATGAGCAATTAGGAAAGCAGCACTGTGTAGGATCTGATCTGAAGGCATATCAACATTGTGAAACCTCCACAAGTACAAGTGTCCGGCCTTCAGCCTCGGGTGTTGTGGGGCTTCGCGACTGATCAAACGAGCCTCGACCGGCCCCATTCGTCGTCATGGCTGCCCCTCAGAACCTCGAAGTCACCTTGAAGCCAGTCACATCAACCGATGACGTTGCAGCCCTTGCGCTGATCAATGAGCGCGCCCTCGAGGATGACCCGATCAGGGAATGGATGCGCCTATTCGCTGAGCGCACAGAAGCGGCGGTGGCCGAGCGAGCCATCAACGATGCCTTGACGGACCCTACGTACAGTGTGGTGAAAGCTGTGGCCCCAGATCACAACGCTGAAGATGGCGAAAGGATTGTTGGATTCGTGCATTGGATGTGTGGGTACATCGAACTTGAAAAGGTCGATCCTTTCGCCAAGACACCACAAGCTCGAAGCGAAGAAGAAGAAGACTTAGCGTCGAATCTACCGGAAGAGCTTGTTAAGGAGGTGCAGCGCTTGGAACAGGCATCGAGTCGAGATACAGAAGATGCTAGCAGAGCTGCGCGTCTACGAGTAGGACGAGCTAGGTATGTCGAAGGTCGCAATCATTATATTAGAGCCATACGTGGCAAGAAGCATATGTACATACGGCGAATTTTGGTTCTACCTGAGTATCAGCGGCGTGGGATTGCCACGAAATTGATGAAGGTCGTGACGGATGAGGCTGACAGGCAGAAGATCGTGTGCTGGCTGTTTGCACGTCCTGCTGGAGAGAACCTGTATGAGAAGGCCGGGTACAAAGTGATGGCAGTCTGTGATATCAACGAAGAGGACTTTGACTTCACAGGACCTCCAACAAAAGCAATGATGAGGCTGCCACGACCCATTGCTTCTTGAATGTCAGAGCTCTCCTCCAAGCACATGCTCAATTCACTCTTGCTCTTTGTGAACTTGATCACTTTGTTTTCCTGACCTGTTGCGGACTCACTCCTCGCACGAAAGCCTTGCTAAGCTCTATGTACCCTTCGTAAAGGATCCAGGCAGGAATGAAGACCCATAGCATGTTGAAGAATACCAGATAGAGCCACAGGTAGACTGGATCGTCTCCCGCCAGCGAAGAATTCTCCGAGAGCCACTCAGGCGCGAAAGTCATGAAGCCGCCGTACAGCTCGCCAGTAGACAAAACTACGGCGACAAACCACATGCGCGCCTTCAATCGTGCTTGATTCGCCAGATCGGTCGCCTTCGACATCTCAGCGATGAGATAGCAAATGTACGCTGCCGCAGGTCCAGCCAGAAATACGGTGAGCAACTCCAACGAAATTACCGTCAAATCTGCGCCACCCCAACGACTGTCGGCTTTTGCGTACTCCTGCCACAGCCTAGCCATCGGGCTCTGAGAGTAGAAGGAGCCATAGTTTCGGTCGGCATAGCCCAGAAAGTAGGGGCCTTTGCCGCCTAGAGACGCTGGATGAGGATGGTCGCCTGTAATGTTGACTGTCTCGTAGGAGAAGAAGCAGTGGTATAGATACGATCCCTCGATAATGCTATGCGTAAGGAAGTCGTAGGCACCCCAGACGAAAATCCAGTAATACGTCTTTGAAACTGTCTTGGGCAACGAATATTTTGCAAGCGTCTGCGCTGCTGGCATGAACGAGAATGCAAGCGCTAGCGACAGGCCGGTGCCGAGATCAAGTGTGAAAGGTGGTGGTGTTGCTGGCGGAGGCATTGTAATATAAAAGGTCGCCTGCTGTTTCTTGGTAGCTTGATGCAGTCAGTGCGGTAATTTGATAGTTGACTGGCAAGGGAGTCGCAGCTCACTTGGAGAAAAACAATGTGCGACTAGTCTTTATTAGGCTTTGTGAAGCAGATGTAATTTTTTGGGTCACTACGAACGATGCGATGAAGAGGAGAGATGTCGAACGGGTTTCCAAGGCTTTATTCTTATTTTACCTTTGTTCAGGCCTGTGGTGCTCTCTGGGAACCTCCGATCTCGCTGGTTCTCACTTAAGGCTAAGGATGCTAGGACAGACGTACCTTAATTTTGCGACTGGTCCGTACCCAGTGAGACCTGCACAGAGGACCTTATTCAAAGCACTTGCAAAATTGGCTAAGTCATACGAGTTTGACTCAGAAGCCGTGTGAAGGCTGTGTTCGCTCTTTGGGGTACGCACGTGGGTACGAATAACGAATTTCAATCGAATCGCATGCTATTGGTCGATGCTAAATCTGGAGCCTGACCGACTTTCGATAGATTACTTAGGTAGGTAATTATCCGTTATACGTTCGGTTATGAACGCATTTGGTAAGAATAAGCCTCAAGGATACGCAATTCTCATTTGGGTACGAACCGGCAAAATCGGAGATTCAGTTTCATTGTCGTCATTTGTGGGTTACAATCGCTGGGGTGTACGTTAAAAGTGTGTCGAAAGTCGAGAGCAGTCCGGATGAGCTGTTTAGCAAGAAAGGTAGGTTTCATACATTGCTGATCAGCTAGTTCAAGACAATGATATAGTCCCCAGAGCCTTCAATTTCTGCTGTTCAAGCTTGATTTGAGGATTTGTCGTGAGAAGCTCATCTTCGGGAGCGCAGTGTAGAACAAGGCAGCTCTTGCGCTACACACGGTCTATGAAACAGTGCGTTTATACCTTTACTTCAGAGATTGTCGTATTCTGAGCGTCATTTTCGCTTGCTGACTCTTGACGCGTATGTGAGAGGCGTTTCTCGGTATCAACGATATCTCCCATCTCATTCTTCCTTGCCTTTGAGTACTGAACTCGGGTTTGCCACGCCTTGGTATTTGACAAAAAGAGCTCCTCCACTTCTTCCAGTGACTTGCCTGCTGTCTCTGGGAACATGAAGAAGATATGTATCGTCATAGTTGTCAGGAAAACACCAAACAGGATATAGACTTGCCACTTAATATTGACGAATGCAGGAGGGACGAAGTACGAGAGCGCAAAATTGAAAATCCAGTTAGCCGATGTGCATAGCGAAACTGCCTTTCCGCGGACCCGGAGGGGAAAGAGCTCGGGTGGGTAGATCCAGCTGACAGGGCCTGTGTACAGTAAGTCTTCTTGCGCAACAACGCTTGAATTTGCAAGTGCTTACCCATTGTTGGTGCGAAAGAAGCAACAAAGAGGTATGTGCAGGCGATGACTGCCTTCGAAGGGGGGCCAGAAATCTGCCAACTTTCTTGAGGCACGCCGTTGAGACCTCCAGGAGGTGCTGGAGAGCCATATGTCGCAAGGATACCTGCATTGGCGTACATGAAGGTCATCATCAAGGTACAGCCCACAAGAAGTGGCACGCGTCTGCCCCATCGGTCGATCCAAATCAGTGCCGGGACGGTCATGAAAACGTTGATGACATATTGGATGGAGGATGAATAAAGGCCCACGTTGCCAGTCAGGCCTGCCATGGCAAAGACGTATGAAATGTAATACCTAAAGTACGGTAAGCAGATAGTTCGATAGCCATGCAAGACAAAGCTACGCACATCATGACATTCATTCCTGTCAATTGCGACCATATTTGGGTGAAGACGCCAATGTGAGTCCTGTTGATCATCTTAGGTTTGAAGAGTTCGAAATAGCTCACATCAGCGTTGCGTCGTTCAAATTCGACCATATCTCGAATTTCTTGCAGTTCGAGGTGGACAAATGCAGCGTTCTTATCCCCTTTCGCATGCACTAAGGCAAGAACGTTGTGGCAGTCATCCCATCTGTCTTTCTTGGCCAACCATCCTGGATTTAACAATCAGTGGAGTAGTCACAGACTCCCAAAACCTCGACTTACTGGGTGATTCTGGAGTAAACATGAGTCCAAGCCCAAGGAAGATAGCTGGAAGCATCTGGAGCCCCCAGGGCACACGCCATGCCTTGGAGCCGCTGAGAAACGAACAGCCATAGGCGATGTAGTACATGATGAGAATGCCCCAGGTAATTGCCCACTGTTGTGCGCCGACTACTCTGCCTCTTTTGCTAGGTGGTGCTAGTTCGGAAACGTAGACTGGGACCTGCGCGGAGGCAATACCTACACAAAGGCCATTGATGAACCTGCCCACGACTAACATTCCGATGTTTTGAGCGGCACAGGTGATGATGGAGCCGATGATCCTTAATTCAGGTCAAAACGAGCATGGGAAATGCGAGGAGCGTGTCTTACCAGACTATACAGCCAATTTGTACAGAAGTTTTGCGCCCAAACATATCCGAAAGAAACCCAGAAACCAACGCTCCGACGAAAGAGCCACCCGGCATGGCAGCAGATATTCCACCTTGGACGCTGGCAAGTGGTCCTTGGCAGTCTTTATTCTCGGCTGTGCCACCGCCTTGGTTGAAATAGCAGAGGTATTGTTGGGTTCCGAGGCTAGGATGGAAGTCAATCTCAACTCCTCGATAGTCTAAGTAGGGGGCGTAATCTCACATGGCACTGAGCGAGGCGATGTCGAAACCGAACAGGGCGCCGCCGGTGACGGCAATACCCGTGATTAGGTAGAGGTTGCCAATCTGATGCATGATGAGATGTATGATACTTTCAGGAAGAATATGAAGATCAAAAGAGCGAACAAGAAGTCTGAAGGAGGACGGAAGAACAAGACATATATTTCTCGCTACAAACGGGTATTACGCGTGGACAGGAACTTCTGTTACATGAGTGAAGTAACAGTAAGGATGCGCTTGCCTTCGGCTGCAACAAGAAATGCACAACTGACTGGGATTTTTACGGAGTACTCCAAATGAAGCAGCGATTTTGCGTAGAACCTAGCAGTCATGTCCGATGGAGGTGCCTTCTGTGGGCCACATGGAAGGAATGGAGTAGTATTCAGAGAGTTTGAAAGTGCTTCCATTGGCCATCTAACACAAGGAGCCACCCCAAACGGTGCTCCCGTGACGATGATCGCCCATATTACTTTTGGGGTAGAAGCTACCCCAGGTCTGTTCAATCCTGCCATTGGCTGCTCTGAACCAGATCCCCGTATTTGAGGGGCCAGGAATTCAAAAGCTTGATCGAGAAGCCACTGACGTGCACAGACGGGACGTTAAAGAATCATGCTTCGAAGGCGTGCCTTTGCCTCTCTCGGTTTTCGGGCACACTGATATCAAGGACCTGAAGTTGACAAGATATTCTCCACGTTGAGTGGTCGTGGGCTCTATGCTCACGATTTTGTCTCAGGTCTGCCGCATTGAATGTCACCTTGACAACGTTCGTTTGCTTCTTGCGCCGGTCACAGGATGACAAGATGCCGCAAAGCAAGGCAATGGCGTCGGCTGTAGATGAACGAGTATCGACACTGGTTGACCTCAAGGTTCGTGCAAGGTCTAGGTGAAATTAAGTCACGGTTGAACAAAAGCATTACTGCTTGCCTGGTGATCATTGTACAAAACTCAAAAGACGTGTCGTACACTATTCTACAAGTGTGCTTCATGGCAGCTAATTCTGCAAAGTGGCCTACCGGAGTTTGACAGCCAACCAGTGCTAGTGAGGTTGCACAGCTTGCACAGCATATATTTGGCCACCCATCTGTCTGTAACAAACGTTCTTCTCGACCTGCCGTCATCCATAGGGCGAGCAGCCTGGCACCTGCAACAAGGGATGTGTTGATCTTTGCCGTACTGGGACAGCCCCGAGTGACACGTTGCATTCGCCAACTAGTCTCTCGCACACCTTTACAATGCGCAATGGACATGCCACCATGATCTTCGAAACAAAATGGCGTCCGTGGCTCCTCAAGACTGATCCGTGGTTAGAAAACGGCGGTGAGAAAGGCCTATTTACATGTTCGCCGATCAAACGTTGTCGCTATTATTGTGATTCAGGAAATGCGTTAGTTTTCTGCTTCGGTCCAGTCCAAGCATGCGAACTTCTGTACCGCTAGCCAGGTACTTTCGCAAGTCAGGATCTGTTGCCTTTCACTGGCACAGGGTGAAATGGATCTAAATCTCCGCGACAAAGTTGATAATTGGGCTTCGTCAAGTACTCTCAAATGGTGCTGTTTCCTCCTTTGCCATCACATCTGCTTCTTTCGTCGACAAGATGGTTTGTACATTCAGAATAGTCATATATTCTCGCTCAGATAAGAAACTGCTCAAAAGCAGCGGCGCTGCGATCCAACTCCTGGGTCAGAAAGATATCGGCCATTCGTCTGATTTGACGCAAATATTTGCTATCGAGTCACCCTCTTGAATGTACTCACTTCGAGAGCTTAATCTCGAATCCAAACTTATATTTGGAGAGCTGCAGGGAAAGCGAACATTCAATGAGTTCAGAAACCTACCATTTCTGAACGTGACCTGTAGGTAGCGGAAAATGCTGGCACGAGGTAAGTGCGGAACATAGGTTAACGATGGCTTGCTTCGAGTCAATAAATCGGTCAATGACAACCTGGCCTCTGAGCGTGATACCTTACGGACGAACCTGGTAGAGCCTTGCTAGTATGTAGCGCTTGTCTGATTCCATTCCCTCAATCCTTTTTCGTTGCATACGAGCAGACTGGCCTATAACAATCGTTGCCCGCATTTTACCTGACGAGAGTCCATTTTCAACTTCAAATGAATATTTCGCCAGTTCCTGGAGACATGTGTTGCCTGGCTGTTGAGCGGCGGATTGAACCTTTCCTCGCAGCACGTTTCGGAAACATTTATCAAGTCACTCGGTGGCTTGGCGAGAAGAATACTATCGACTTCTTCGCTCGCATCTGATTTCTCTATCTATGCTGTCAGACATTTCGTTGGTAATTAGACCGCCATTGAACTGCTCATCAGCCCACAAAACGGAGGAAGAACATTCATCGTGATATCGCTGTTAAAAAGGCCATATTTGACAGTCTGAAGGGTAGCGTATGGAACTCCTAGATCGAGTGCACTGTTCAAAGGTATTAGAATAAACAATCTACTTTTGTATTAACAAGCATTTTCTATCACTCAAACGCAGAATGTTCTCTTCCTCCCCATATTCAAAGGTGGCTGTCTTTGTGTCGAAACTTCAGATACCCGTGGGCAACAACCCTTCTCCCTACCTGTGTCCGAAAGTGACCTCTACGTAGATAAGAAACGAAAGAAGAATGAAGGGGTCCGTCGCCGGCTTTGATGCAACGAGAGGCACAGCCTGACGTTGGCAGCGCGTTTGAGTCCGGCAATCGTCCGACACCTAACGTAAATTTGACCAATGGGTCAGGTGCTTTAACCAGGCAGAAGGTCTTGAAATCCATTGAACCCAAATTTACGTTAGCGGGTAGGTATATACGCTTGGTTCTCAACTCGGATGCGCTAACTTTCAAAAGCAATTAGAAGCGTGATTGCCTTGCTCAATGCCAGTTGGTCTAGCATTCTTTCGGTCCTGAAGGGGTTCTGAATGTGCAATTTACGATATATTATATCTATGACTTCTGTTATCATCATGTTGATTGCTGCCACGGTACGGAGGAGTACAAGGGAAAGTTTTGGACGTGTCAGACCTCATCAAACGGCTTCCAAGGTTAATCAAATAGCGTGCGGAGTGGCTCCAGCCGAAATTTAAACAATCCGAAATTTCCATTGTAGCGTGGAATCGCTAAAGGTTTACTACGTATATCAGTCCAAATACTGCGTTGAACGCACGGGGAAACAGAGTACACAGGCCCGCGTTCTACGAGGCACTCCGCATTTGACAGATGCGAGGTTAGAAATAGCGTAGCTCTGGGCCTTCAAGCTGCTTCAAATCTCCGTCACATCACACCACCACATCATGATTATTGCGCCTTCTAGCCCAAGTTCTGTCGACCATCTTGACATCGCTTTCTGTGAGTCAATCGCAGAATTCTTCTTAGCACCGGGAGCTGTAGTATGAGAAAGCTCGAAACGGTTTAAGGAGTCCGACAGATAGCCCTGAATTGTGCTGGTTAAATGCAGTCCAGTAGAATTACGTGTAGTGCTCAGGGGCAAGAAAAGTCTATGCACGGTGAGCAAACCGTACAGGTACCAAGGAGGCACTCCGTACGGACGTCGCTCCCCGTCGTGCCCGTCAGACTCTTTTTTTGCTTAGTGACTTCCAAGCGCAAGGAAGCGAGAAGCTGAAAAACGATCGGCGCCGATTATGCAAGGGACCACAACCGAATCAGAGCCCCTTTCCCGCCTACGACAGCAGATTGAGATCGGTGGTTTTCTGCTCGTTTCGCCGACCTAGAGCTGCGAAACGCGTTTCAGAGGATGAGGCGCGAGACAGGCTCCCATTGTGACTGGATCTCCTGCGCCCAAATCTAGTCCTGTGGCTGCCTTTGGCTCCATAGCTGACTGTCTTACAGGATGTCCTTCTCTGATCAGATCCTGGTATGGAGTCCAGGGCATCCTGGCGGCATTTTGATAGAGGGCGTTGCATCAGCCAGTTGCGCGTCTTCTCCCGCGGTGGGCAATTTGATCGGTTTCACACGTCTTCTTGTACCTCGCCTCTCGTCCCACCAAGTTCCTTTGCACACGTTGAAGTCGACATTGCCTTCATTTGCCACAGTCCGTACCAACGCCATATCTACCTTGGATTCCTCCACGCAGCTACAAACTCCGCGCACGCTTTCTTCAGACACGCATTTCGACCTTAAGCTACCGTCTGGTGCTCTCGCTGGTCGAAAGACACCTGAATCTTACGGCCCGCTACCACTATGTTGGCCATACTCGAAGCCAAAGGGGCTGTGCTCCTCCTTCTACACCTTCTGTTTGACGTCACTGTCGCTTCGCCGATTCCTCAACATCTTTTCAAAAGGCGCATGGCACCCGGTGCAAAGGCGGGATTGGGGATCGGCATTGCAGTCGCTCTTATCATAGTAGCGCTTATCATCACTTTCTTCATCGTTCACTTGAGACGCCGAGCTCATAACGAATCGATAAACAAGGAGAGAGCCATTTTAGCTGGGGAGAAGAACACAGACGGCTCAGACAAAATCGACAAATTTGCACCAGTACCAGAAGTTTCTGCCATACCTCGACGAAATAAGAGCGTGAAAGATCGACTAATGGGACCACTTTATCGAGGCAGCATGATCGATCTGCCACCTATGCCGCCTAAGGCAAGAGTTGGGGGAGGTAGCAACCGACAGTCGACCATGAGTGTAGGTGGAGATGAGGCCTTCCTGAATAAGCCGTGGACGGGTGGAGAAAGTAGCCCACGACCAAGCTTCAGCAGCAAGCGTGCTACAAGGATGATGATGATGATGTGAGGGAATGACAAAGCAAGAGCCGAGAAGATTTCATGCTGTACATGACAACACGCCGTTGTTCACTCTGTAAAGCTGTCCCTCAAGTGAGGCGTTCGGGCCGGTGTCGAGAACTAACGGAGTGTACTTGGATCTTATCAGCACCTGGTTCCTGATGGCGTTCAACGGCTGACACCGAGATGTGGAGGTTCGGCGTTGATGGAACCGAACTCTTAGGTGTACGGACTGAGCTATTGTGTTTGCGTGCTGAGGTCCTTACAAACATTGTGGTGCGCAGTAAACTGGTGCTAGAACCCTTCCCAGAATTCACAGAAATTGGATCAATACCTGTACCCGTCGAATATTGGTTCGTGTGCAATTTTATTATCCCTCTTGATCAACTATTAGCCGAGAAGCAACGAAGGTTTGCATTGAGCCATTCTCCACACGAGAATTGACAGACGGTCACGAGCCAAAGATACCTCGACGCATTGGAATGGAGCTGGTTATCATAAGGGGTGTCGTCTTAAGGATTCAATGCGTGTATTGTGTTACAATTTGATTTTGGAAACAGTATAGGTGTAAGGCTGAACAGGCTCTTCGACTTTCTTCACTTTCCAGACCTTGCCACCAGCCATTGCAGCACAGCCTCTAAATTGGTTTCTTCTTTTGCACTTACACCGTAACAGCTGATTTCACGGTGTGTGATCCTTTTCAGTTCCAAAGCATCAATAACTTCATCCACCGTCAACTTCTCATCTAAGTCAGATTTGTTCGCCAGGACCAACAAGGGAATGCCGTGTAGTGAAGGGTAGGCGAGCAATGCATGCAGCTCATCCTTGGCTACAGGCATGCTGTCGCGATCGGCTGCGTCAACGACAAAGATAATGGCATTGACATCGCGACAGTATCTCTCCCACATGCTGCGGAACTTGACTTGACCTCCGAGATCCCAACAGCGTATCGACACGTGGCCCTTTTTGACTTCCTTTTTGTTGAAAGCAACTGTTGGTATGGAATCAATCGTAAATTCTTGTCCCTGAACAGTGTCAATTTATAGTAGCACAAAGACGTGGTGTGGTGGCTTTACAGCTAGCACCCTCACAAGCGAGGTCTTTCCAGCGTTTTGGAGCCCGACAATAGTGACATCCATTTCAGTGGCCCAAAACAGCCAGAGGAGCCAATCCCATAACCAAGTGAATAGACCGGCCATAATCGAGCAAGGCTGGATGCTGGTAGTCTTTTTGGGTTAAGTAAGTTAGAGCTGCTTGGATGGGTAAAAGTATAGGCTTGGTTGTGGTACAGATATTTTCAAGCCTGCTGGGTAGATTGTTTCGTAATATTTGCGTTGTATTTGAAACACTTCGAGAAACCTGCAGACGTGGTAAGGATAGTGTGAAGCCTACTGTTGGTCATCCGATCACATTCTCCACCAGGCAAGCCGTGCCACTGGCAGTTGCACTGCCAAACACGCTATTAAGTGCAAACATGGCAAATGAAGCAACTTTACTTTTTTTTCCCCGAAGCTGGTCTGATGTTATCTCCGGCGTGTAACAAAACTTTTCTGAAGCGAAACCTCAGGATGTGGCTGCGCTGGTTTTGACAACGAGGAGGTGGCAGGAGGATTGTGATTATGCGCTGAAGACTTCCAAGCTCAGAAGTCGCCTATACACTACGAAGTCCCACAATGCCGTCAACAACAACGGTCACAAGATCGGCGAAGACGAGCACTCCATGGGACGTTGACTTCCAAACCACACGCCGACACAACATCTTTCGCAATACACCCAAGGATCGTACAGCCTTTCCTCTGCTTCATGCCGCAATTAAACCACATGTTGAATCTTTCAATGCTCTTTTTGATCAAGGATTGATCGATGCAGCCCTCGAAGACATCGGAGTCCATTCTGTTGCGGACGGTGACGCTCGCGATCGTAGCAGGTCGACACATCGTAACCGACTTGATCTTAGGGTGAAAGAGGTTCTTCTTGAGCGATCTTTCCTCCCATCCAGCAACCGAACCACGTCTACCAGGGAAATCCTGCCTGCAGAATGCAGAGAAAGAGGTGTTACATATAGAGGAAAGCTTCGAGCCCGCTTGCAGTACAGGGTGAACAATAATGAATGGAAGGAAGCTGTTCGGGAAATTGGTTCACTGCCAATCATGCTCAGATCGAACCGGTGCCATTTAGAAGGATTGTCCCCGTCGGAATTGGTTAAGCGGAAGGAAGAAGCTGAAGAGTTAGGCGGCTACTTTATTGTCAATGGAAACGAGAAGCTTATTAGGATGCTCATTACACCCAAGAGAAACTATCCCCTGGCAATCTCACGTCCGAGCTTTGAAAATAGGGGGCCGGGGTATTCGAGATATGGTGTCACTATACGTTCTGTCAGGCCTGATCAGACGTCGCAGACGAATACATTGCATTACCTGACTGACGGCAATATTAGCTTCAGGTTCTCGTGGCGAAAATCCGAGTATTTGCTTCCAATTGTCATGGTACTGAAAGCCCTTGTCGAGACGAACGACCACGATATAGCTCGAGGTATCATCGGCACATCGTCGGGCTCTGAACCACCGAACTCGTTTGTTTCAGATCGTGTCGAGCTGCTGTTGAGAACCTACAAGGCGTATGGGCTGAAAACCCGGTCACAGACACTGGCATACATTGGCGAGAAGTTCAGACCCGTGTTGCAAACTCCTATCACTCTCTCAGACGAGGATACGGGCGAAGAGTTGCTGAGGAGGATCGTTCTACCACATCTCGGCAATGTCAACGTGACAACCGCTCAAAATAACGATAAATTCCAACTCCTTCTTTTTTCGATCCGGAAGTTGTACGCTTTGGCAGCAGGGGACTGTACAGAAGATAATCCCGACGCAGTTTCAAACCAAGAAGTTCTTCTTGGCCCTTTCCTGTACGGTATGATCTTGAAGGAGAGCATTCACAACTGGCTGCTCTCGATTGGGTTCCAAGCCCGAGAATGGATAAGGTCGAAGAGTGTTTCAAGCTTCACAGAACCCAAGTTTGACACGGAATTCTTACCCAGGGTTGTTCGGAAGACCAATGAAAACATTGCTCAACGGTTAGAGTATTTTCTATCCACAGGAAATCTAGTGAGCGAGAGTGGCCTGGACCAGTCGCAGACCTCAGGCTATACCATTATGGCCGAAAAGATCAACTTTTACAGATTCATCAGCCATTTCCGTTGCATTCATCGAGGGGCTTTCTTCGCGCAACTGAAGACTACTACAGTTCGTAAACTGTTGCCCGAAAGCTGGGGATTCTTGTGCCCTGTACATACCCCTGATGGTGCTCCTTGCGGCTTATTGAACCATCTTTCGCATCAATGTGTCATCCAAACCCGCAGAATCGACGCAAGTGGCGTTGTAGCAGCACTCTCAAGACTTGGTCTGACCAAACAGCCTTCAAGGTCACTCGAAGATGGCCTATCAGTCCAATTGGATGGCAGAGTACTGGGCCACATGTCTGCTAAGCGGGCGAGGGAAGCAGCTCAACTACTACGGCACTGGAAAGTGCACGACGAAAAGAGGATACCAAAAGAGCTTGAGATCGGCTTTGTGCCTACATCAAATGGAGGACTCTTCCCCGGATTGTTCATGTTCAGTGGCCCCGCTCGGATGATCAGACCGGTCAAATATATTGCCGCTAACAAGCTGGACTTTGTAGGACCATTCGAGCAGCAGTATATGACTGTTGCATGCACGGAGACGGACATCGTACCCGACCTAACTACGCACATCGAATTTGAACCGACGAACATCCTTTCGATTCTTGCCAACATGACACCCTTCTCTGACTTCAACCAGTCGCCGCGAAATATGTATCAGTGTCAGATGTCCAAGCAAGCAATGGGCACGCCCTCTTCGAACATGATGTGCCGAGTTGACAATAAGGCGTATCTCTTACAGACTGGTCAAACGCCTGTGGTACGACCGCCTTTGTACAACGAGTACGGGCTCGACAACTTTCCCAACGGCATGAATGCGGTGGTTGCTGTGATATCGTACACAGGATATGACATGGACGACGCAATGATCATCAACAAGTCTTCTCACGAACGCGGTTTCGGAGATGGCGTCATCTACAAGACCAAAATTTACGACCTTGCCGAAAAGACAGGCCGTGCCTCACGATCTAAGACGGACATCAAGTCTATGTTTGGTTTTGCCCACCCTGGGGAAATCGAGACATCTGACATGGTCGACACGCTAGATCTGGACGGGCTTCCAAAGATTGGCTCAAAAGTTGTCGAAGGATCTGTGGTCGCTGCCTACCACACAGTAATGTTCGATCCTTCAACGAATTCCTTGAAGAATCTTGATGGTGTCACCCACTATCTTAGATACAAAGATGCTGAGGGTGGGTACATTGATCAGATTCGCCTGATCGGTTCAGAGACAGGCGACCAACCACTCCAGATGATCAGTGTCAAATACCGTATTCCACGCCGACCGGTGATCGGTGACAAATTTTCCTCGCGTCATGGTCAAAAGGGAGTGTGCTCGATGCTGTGGCCAGCCGAATCGATGCCTTTTTCGGAGTCTGGTATTCAACCAGATGTTATCATCAATCCTCATGCATTTCCATCGCGAATGACGATTGGCATGTTCATTGAATCATTGGCAGGAAAAGCCGGTGCATTGCACGGTATGGCGCAGGACTGCACGCCTTTCAGTTTCGACGAGGACAACACAGCAGGTGATTTTTTTGGAGAGCAATTACTGAAAGCAGGTTACAATTTCAACGGGAATGAACCAATGTACAGCGGCATCACTGGAAAGGAATTCACCGCGGATATCTACCTTGGTGTCGTATACTACCAACGACTAAGACACATGGTGAGCGACAAGTTTCAGGTCAGGACAACTGGTCCCGTCAATGCCACTACTGGTCAACCCGTGAAGGGCCGTTCTAAAGGTGGTGGCATCCGCGTAGGCGAAATGGAACGAGATGCTCTACTCGCCCACGGTTGCGCGTACCTCCTTCAGGATCGGCTGATGGATTGCAGCGACAAGCAGCGGGCCTGGGTTTGCAAAGACTGCGGCAGTTTCCTTTCAGTCCAGACAGTGCCAAATCCATATAATGCATACACAGGAAAACGAGGTGTTGGTGGCACTAGCGTACCACCGAGCGGCATCGTCAGGTGTCGAATCTGCGCCAGAGATGCTACGTGGAGTGATAGCACGCTGAGTGTTTGGGCTGACGGGGAAGGTAGAGAGTTCGTGGGCGGCGAAAATACTACTGTTGTCAACGTCCCGGGGGTCTTGAGATATTTGGACGTCGAACTGGCAGCAATGGGTGTGAAGACCACTTTTGCAATTACGTGAAGCGACGAGATCGCAGTTAGTTCGCACACAATCCAATCTGCCTCGGGCTTTTTCCAGATCCTACTAGCACCCTGGTCACGCCTGTTGTACACAAACGCGTTAATTGTCACTCCAAGAGGCTGGCGCATTCGATTTCATTTGACGGTCGGCCGAAGAGCGCATTGTCATTAGAGTCGGGAACGCATCACTACACGATGAAGAAGTACGGGATCCACAAGGCCACAATAGGACAACAAATACGCACAAAGTTGCCAACCAAGATGCTTACGATCGGTATGAGGCAGTGCGGAGAGCAGGTTTGTCTTGCCAAGGCCTAGCTGGAATCTTGGCCTCGAGGTGCATGCGTCATCTGATCTTTAGCTTTGGGGAAGGTACGACATCATTGCTCCCAGGCGTTGTTAGGGGGATGACGAGTTGTGGCAATGCCAGCCGTAATTGACTGCGCCCTCTCGTCGATCCCTTCAGCGGTGCAATAAAGTCATTACCTCTGCACATCTTTGTTCCATTGACCATCACGTCTTCAAGTTTCTGTACCCTTTGTATCTCTTACGAAGTACTAAGTCCATAATTTGCGTTGCTCTGACGCGACACCTGCAGCATCGCGCCCACCAACATCTTTGCGCCTGCAGCTTGACCACAATACCAAAGCTTCGCCAAAATGGCAACCTGCCGGAACCGGTACACGGGGCAATACTACTATTGCTACTCCCGCTGGGATAGTTGGGGTCGCTGGGTCGCTCTAGGAGTTATTCTTATCATCGCATTCTTGTTCTTCTTCTGTTGCGCGTAAGTACACAGTTCTTGCCCTTCAAAATCATCTACAAAATAAGATTTTTCTAACCGACCAAAACTAGATGTCTTTCACAACGTCGCCGCAGAAAGGCAGGCAGAACGCCCTACTACGGTACGGGTTGGACCTATAAGCTGCCAGGTGGAGGAACCGGGCAGGCGTACAATCCGCAGTATGGCAATCAACAACAACAATACCAGTCACCTCCCAACTACAATCAGCCTCCACAGGGTGGATATTACGGACAGAATCAGGATTACTACGGTGGTGGACAGAGGAGCGACATTGAGATGCAGCCACCGCCGGGAGTGTACCAAAACAACTCTGGTTTCCAACCACCTCCAGGCCCTCCACCAAATAAGCATTAGTTGGAAAGAGAGGTCGCGACAGCGGGCTTTAGGAAGGAGGCTTGGTCGAGATGGTCCGTACAACTGAAGGAAGGTTGTTGACGCTCAATGCGCCAGTGAGTCCTCCGGGAGGAGTCTGGAGCAAACGAACTACTAGTAGGCCAACATGGGAGGAGTATTTTGGGGAGCGACTGGGACTAGCCAGGCCAGCTCTTGTGGGAGCGATCATTCCTATTTCCAATAATCATTGTATCAACTTGCAGCCCCCCAAAACTTTGACGGAAAAGGTGTTGACAGGACTTCCTCGTTTTGGGTAGGAGCGCTTGTTTTGACCCAACATAGCACTATTGAAGAATCCAATGAACCCTTGCCTTACTCTTAAACCCACACATCTAGGGTCTGCAAATTACATCTGAACCCGATTTCCCAAAGGCTGCTGCTTGAGCTTGACTATCATGCTGACGCAAGGGAAAGTCTGGCTTTGGGAAGACCTGGAAATAAAGTTTCTTTCAAGGTCTTTTTTGCTAGAAGGTTCTTACTTCATTCCTGCTATCTGTCTTAACTTGCGCGTATCTAGTAGATACAGTTATGGGAAGCAATGAAGCTGGAAACATTTGCTACGAGGAGAGGAGAATGGCTTATAATGAAAATATTCGTTGTCATTGTTCTTTCTCCCCCCCTTCCCCCCCCTTTGAATCCGTGCCGTTTTCTCCTATTTTGCTACTGAAGAAATCGAACATGCGCCAAAATGATCAAAAACAAACAAACAAACAAATATTATACCTCTCGCGAGGAGCCAGCTACCGGCTTCCGTCCCACTTGTAGCAGACTCGGTGGTCTCGCTCCATGAGAAACTTCGGGAGATGACGACGGTGGCTGATATGAATTATAGCCTTGTGGTGCAAACTGAGTGCTTTCCCGCGAGGAAGGGTAGGGAGCGATGCTCGAATTAAACCCTCCATCGCGTGTATTACTGTAGGGCTCTTGTTGTGGGTAGAATCGTTCGTTGGGAGAGGTTGCCAAAGCTCCTCCGGCCATCGGAGTGTTGGTGCGATATGTGGGAGCCGGGCTGAGTGGCTGCGACGGCGGATCGTAGTAGCCTGCATTGGCGCGACGGTTGAGTGGTTGAGCTCCAAGGTCGGAATTGTATGCCTGCTCGCGAACAGGTGAGGATGGACCGTTGTAAGGCAGCATACGATCCATCTCCATGTCTGACCCTTGTTGAGGTGTGTGGTCTTCTACCCTTCGAGTCGCAGCATTGTCCCAGCTGGGCATGGCAGGTAATGAATCCTCGTGCAGGTTGGCACTCCTCTTATTTCCGGCGTCAAAGGTGGCGAATTGAGGTCCTGAGTTGTACATCATTGACGACTGGGGCTGGTAGCCTTGATAAGGTGTCGGTGTTGGGGGCATTGCCTGGTATTCTGCATCCTTTCGTCTCCTTCCTCCTCTGCAAGCTCCGCAACAGCCACCACATGTCAGGCAATTCGTGCAGGCGGCGCAAAGACTGACACCGCAGCAGAGACAGGAAGCGATACACCACAGTACTGACAGAACAATGAGTGCTCCGATAATGATAGCAGCAATGACGGGCCATCTATGAGGCGGTCAGAACAAGCTGTAGGGTGCGAAAAGAGACAAACCTACTTGCAATACGCCTTGCTCATGCAAGTGTCCCAAGAAGAGAACGTCGAGCCGACGTTTTTCACGTCGTTAATGACGTCCGCCATTCTTCACAATCGTTTCCAGCACAAAACAATCCGTTCGTCCAGTTGTTGTAAGACTGATTCAGTCTTTGGGCCAAAGGAAATTCTCGTCGGGGCAACCGCAGAAAACGAATGGATCAAGGTCGGTAGTAAAGCCGTACTACTATTTCAAGATTTGCGCAGAACGAGAGTCTTTTCTGACGTTTGCGGGTGTTGAAGCTGGGAAATGAGAGAACGAGCGGAAGAGTCAATGGACTTTGGGAATAATGATTGAGACAAACCTGATTAGCAAGTCTTTAAGTCAAGAGGGCAACCTAAAAAAGAACGGGAAGGTGACGAGGACATTGCGACTAGCAAGGAGGCTCAGCAAAGGTGTTTTGCGCAAAACCTGACTGCTGCGACACTGACACTGCACGCTGACACGGTGATTCGGGAAGGCGTTCAGGCAGGGTCAAGGAACAACGTCTCTGCGGATTGGTGGGGCACGGGACGGCTATGCCTAACACGGGGTCTAGCGTGCCGATGAAACAAAACCCCAACCACTTCTACGAGTTCAGCCTCTTGGCAGTTCAACGGGTGGGCCCTTCAGTGGCCCTCAGGCTTCTTGCACCATGGCGCTGCCACGGTTGAAACAGTGGTTCCTATCCTCTTGATATTGGCAGGACATGGAGCCTTGTCCGCCATGATTGCGTATATGTACATGCTCCGTACACAAAGGCAATATTTGAATCGGAAGCTTAGAAATAGTGGCCTTAATCTGCATCCTCTGTCCATCGAATCTTGTGCGTGTATGGGAGCGACTGATCGCAATCACAGGGCAGGCATTATCATGGCTGAGCATGGTGGCCAACATGGAGTCGAACTTGTGGGGATGTGGTCGAAAAGATCATCGTATTGGCAGCCATAAAAATCGCACTTCGCAGGTTTTTCAACAAGGACACTGCCTGAATATTGTGCTTTGCAAATTAACCACTAGAGGGTACAAAAGAATACAGTGGTTCGTTCAAGGCGGGGCATCGTAAAACTGACCTCAAGTATAATCGTTATAGCTTGCGGAATTAGCTTTGAGTTTCGCGGCTGGTGACACAGGAAATCAATCCAAGCAGTGCAGTGACGATGGGAGAAAGTCTGCAACGTGAAATCAGTAGGATTGGGATGCTTCTCAAGATTTCGGGAGAGTGTCTCAAGGCTTCCGGTCTATTGAATAACTATAGCAGGCCTGTTCTTCGCCGCGATGGAACCATACTTGGCCTGCCAGCTAAAGAAGTAGAGCATAGCACCCAAAGGTTGTCCCACAAATACAAAATTGATCCAGAATATGCAATTCCCAATGACTTTGCCTGAAATGCTTTCACTCTTCGTGAACGGCTCTGTCATTAAGATTAGCGGCAGCTGGAAGATCATGCCCAAAAATGCTACTCCGAGGAGTGAGTGAGTCGGCACGCCCACTGCAATTTCATGCAGAAAGCCAGAAAAGACAAAGACGGCAGTCGATGCTGCCAGGTGTGACCAGCCGCGTCCAATTAATGGGGCATAGACATGCCTGCGCATGAAGTGGTAGACTGGTTTGTTCCATGATGACCAGTAGCCTCGTAGCGAGGTGCTATTCCACCAATCGCCATAAAACTCTCGGTCTCCGAATCGCAGCAGCTCAGCGAGCATGTTCAGAAATGATTGGAAGAAGGCAAAAAAGCCAGCTAGCCAGACAACAAGCGAGATGGTGGACAGCTTCATGAGCCTTTCGAGGATCGAGGGGTAATCGAGAACCACCATCTTGTCGAGGCTGTTAAGAAGCACGGGTACGGCATATTGTGCACAGGTGATCCACATAAAGACAGCCAGTGCAACCACTTCTCCCAAGCGTTTCGCTGCAAATGTCCAACGAATCTTGTCCGTTCGAGGGTAGGCAGGTTGATATACCAAGGTCGGTGCCCACCAAAAGTAGGTCAAATTTGCCAATGTGATATTCTTCGGGTACGGACATTGATTGTAGACGTCTGGCAGAGCTTTCGATGAGGGCGAAGGATGAAGCATTGCATGCCGAAGGTCTCGGTTGGTGAAAGCATAGGAGCAAGTCTTGAGCCAGACCACAATGGCATGCAGTTCAGAAATGGTCCCGATGCCGGGATTTTCGATAGCGTAAAAGACAACAAGGGTGGTGATGGCCAGAGCAAGAGTTGCATTGACGGTATGCCCAAATGCTATCCATCGCCACGTAGTTCGAAAAGACCGTCGCTCGTTTTCTGTCTCGGGCGCATTCACGCCAGCGTCGCTTTTCTTTCGAAGGCCCAACGCCTTTTTGGAGTGTTCCATGGCAACTCTTTCGATCATATATGCAGCAAACAAATGGCAAGGGGTCAAAGCATAGAGGAACAGGCCTATTCGTAGGTCGACGCTCTTTATGTTTGACGAGAGCGTGAGCAAAAGGCCATATTTGCGGGCATTCTCAATCACAAGGCGGAGATTCATTACAACTGCAGGTGTCAGCAGGATACTTTTGCTTGAACATTCCAGGATTTGCTTACTGATGGTCAAAACCATGAGATTTCTAAATCCTAGAAAGCTAGGAACCTTTTCAGAATCATGACTTAGGACAGAGGGACGAGAAACTTTGTGTAATGCCTCGACGTGCTTGTACTTGCTTCGAAACACGCTTGGCTTCGTTGTCTTTGTCCTCCCAGCGCCTCTAACTTGGATATTCGAAGGTGCATCAGGCTGTTCTTCGTTCGTCTCCGTTTTGGGCTTTTCGGTCGCCCAGTCCGAAGTGGCCATCCTCCGGGGGCAAGAGGCCAAGGTAATATGTCGCCTTTGAGTTGTGGTCAAGAACGAGACCAGTCAGGTCAGCCAGGACTTACAATAGGCGCGAACCCGGAATGACAGTAGGCACGAAAGGTGTAAATACACATCTTTAGGGAATCTTCGAAGACGCTCACCAGAAAGGTTTTGCCTTTCGTATTGTAAGTTGCAGACGGAAGTGCGTAAGAAGCACTTTGAATAGTTGAGCCTGTTGCTGCAATGGGCAACGGGCAGCCCCACGCAGAAGTCGTTGAGCAAATCCCGCCTGCAGGGGCCAGAAGACCTAACGTGCCTAACTCAATCAGGTAATACGTACGCGGTAGCGTTGCCTCTGCGCGTTGGAGTTCTGCAAAATCCATCCCCACACTGTGAAACGCGCATGATTTTTGCAGGGCTTAAATACCTACCATGTGTCAATATCACTGCCACATTTCAACTCGACCCAGGCTCGTTAATGAGCACCTTTCATAATAAGTACATTTGAGCAGGGTATCAGTCATATTGTTCGACAGAACTAGTCAATGTCATACGCACTCGGTTCCTGAACGGCCGTGGTTTTGGCAAGTGGCGCCTGCTCTGCCACTGGTTCACCAGGCTCGCCGATTGACTTCTTTTTTCGCCCTTCTTCCTCGATCTCTCGAAGTTTCTGTTGCCCTTCTTCGTTGGTGGCGTCAATGACGCCCCCTTGAAGACTCAGTATCCCCCCTTGACCTAGCTTTTCGACTATCGGCTCAGCCTCATCCACCGCCATCTTGCCCAACACTTCATTGACTCTATCGAGGCTGCCAGATTCGAGAGCTCTTTGAAGCCCAGGCGGAAAGCTTTCGAAGATTTGTCTTGCCTCAATCTCGACAGGATCAGTAGAATTTGCTTGGGGGACGTTGATGTGTATCTCGGTGCCTGGTTCGACAGCGTGCAGCTGAATCTGTTCTACGCCTCCTTTTTCGTCCTCTTCTTGTTTCTGTCTCTTGATCTCCGCGGTCCGTGACTTGATGCGCCCATAGGTATCATTCACATCGTCCACGAAGACCTTGTGAGCTTGATGGCCTGTGGTGGTCACCCTTTTGAAGAAGACCCCGACGCCGTCTTTGCCTAGCTGTCGACAATACTGAATCAAAAGTGCTTGATGCACGCACTGTTTCGCGTATGTGTCTTGGCCCTTCATTTGGGCACTAAAGGCTTCGCCCAGGAGACTGTTTTGAGTCTTCTGGTTCATAATCTCGTCATAGTTCTTACCGATGTAATCCAATGATGCTTTGAAATCACCAATCTTGATCTCGGAGAAGCCTTTTCCCTCTGGAGTAAGATCGAGGTTGTCCTCGTCTTCGAAGCCTTGCTCCTCGAGGAGGTTGCCGTCTTCAATGTCCGCCTCAGCTCCTGATGACGGTTGGGTATCCGAGGGCCTTTCTCTCACGTTCGTGGCCAGACCTACGTTTCCGCTGGCCTTTGGGGGCTCTTTTGGCTTCGATCTGCTTACTGAGGAATAGTTTACACCATCATGCAAGTGATCGCTGGTGATCTTCGAGCTCTCCTCCTTCTCTAATTGAGCAAGCTTCTTGAGCAGCTCTTGTTGTAGATTTTGAACCTTGGTCAGATGGCCACGCACTCCATCGAGGTAGTCTCTGTATCGCTCTGCAGATTTCTTTTCATCCACCTCTTTTTTCACTTGGTCGATAAGGCTGGCCATCATCTTGGAGTATGGAGGTTGGGGCTCTTTCTGGTGGGTGTATACACCTGCTGGAGGTTTCGGAGGCTCGTCTTTGGCAGGGTCGGCAGCACTCTCCAGCATAGACTGGAAGACTAATTGGTCAGGATCCTTGGATTCGGCCTCATCTTGATGAGATTTGAGAGCATCGAGTAGGGCGTTAATCCGCTCCAAGAGCCCATCGTTAATTATTCGCTCGTACTTGAGGGTGTCGATTTCTCGTCGGCGTTCAAACCGGTGTTGGTGTATCTGGTTTTGCTTGGCTCTGATGAATGACTTCTTGTCGACGTTGGGGTGGACCTCGATGTCCGAGTCGTCGGAAAGCTCGAGAGCATCCCATTTACTGTAATCCACCGGCATCCTGTTTCCAGATTACAGGTACAGCTGTGTGACCACAATCCGCCAGGTTTTCTATCTCACGTTCGACTAGAAGCGGAGTAGCAACGACAGGTATTCTTTGCTGCAAGATATCAGACGGTCTTCGTAGGAGATAGTGAGTTAATTGATCGAAGACACATTGGTGCATGCACTATTTAGGAAGGGCTTTCCTCTATCCAAGTTGCTGTAGAATTATATCGAACCACATGGCTCTCACGAATGACAGACACGGTGCCAGTGACGCGCTTTGGTGGGGTACGCCCGAGGGTGGCGCCTATATGAGTTTAGCGTTCCGTTGGCAGGAAGTTGACCCCAAACTTGAACGGCAAGTAATACTCAGCTCCCCAGCTCCCCAAATACGCAGGAATGATTCGCTGGTCGAGGGAAGCTTCCTCGGCTGTAAATGTCTACGGCCGGCTCTTTAGGTGTATGATGGAGAGCCGGAGCACCCCCAGATTAAATTCGACGAGCTTCAAAGTTAGGCAATCATTTGGACCCACCAAGGACCTCATTGACTTTCAATCGCGCTGCAAAGAATTCGCACTTGTATTAGGCTCTGTAGGTGCTTGAGCGATTGCATGCTTGAAAAGCTCCTGATGACCGCCATCTGTATCGATCGAGAATAGCACACGATGGGTGTCGCGACCTGCGACAGGTGACGACAGCTTCATCCGCAGCACGATGCGCACCTCACTGCTACTGGGAGGTCGAAGCTTCAGGTCAATAGCAAAACCACAGCAAGATCAAAATGTCCTCTTTTCGCTATACAATTCGGCCCCACGACACTCGCGGATAGTCCTCCCAGCTCCTCGGTCGCTCATTTCCCCAGCTCAATCCTTGCGATGTACCCTCCCCCTATCCAATCTGTGCCAGCCTACCAGGCCATTTCAGAATCCCCTACCGCATCAGAGCCGAGTATTAGACCACGTCCGGTGGATTTCTTCCCGACCGACCAAAACAGAGGCTACTACCCAGAGCCTCCAGTCCGAGAAGGAGAATTCCGAGACGGTAAAAGTGTCAGAGGATGATGAACCAGACGAGGACTCTTTTGAGAGAAGTGAAAAGGCCAACCAAGCTTCACAAGTCAATCTAAGTGCCCGATTGTCCAAAGAAGGTGCCGCTGGCTCTGGCGGAGCAGGTCTGGGTGAAGTCTGGCGCTTGATCAAAATCGCGAGGCCAGAGGCTCGAATTTTAGCTATTGCTTTCTTCTTCCTCTTGATCTCTTCTGCAATCACTATGTCTATTCCCTTCTCAATCGGCAAGATCCTGGATATCGCGACAAAAGGAGCCGCAAAACCCGAGGACTCCCAGTCTGTTGAAGGCGCAGACATGCTGTTTGGCTTCTCCATTACAACGTTCTATATGGTATTGGCCAGCGTTCTGGCGATAGGTGCCGCTGCCAATTACGGCCGAATAATCATCCTGCGTGTTGTGGGAGAAAGGATCGTAGCGCGCTTACGGTCCAGGCTATTCCGTCAGACATATGCTCAGAATGCCGAATTCTTCGATGCCAATCGGGTTGGCGACCTGATATCGAGATTGAGCTCTGATACGATCATTGTGGGAAAGTCTATCACTCAAAACTTGTCTGACGGTCTGCGATCATTCGTTAGCGGCGCTGCCGGGTTTAGCTTGATGGCATGGGTCTCGGTCAAGCTGACTGGCGTTCTCGCTCTAATGTTTCCACCTGTCGCCATTGGTGCTTTCCTCTATGGACGTGCCATTAGAAATCTGAGCCGCAAGATCCAGAAAAATCTCGGATCATTGACCAAGATTGCGGAAGAACGACTGGGCAATGTGCGAACTTCGCAGGCGTTCGCCGGCGAAATCTTAGAAGTTCACAGGTACAACACCCAAGTCCGGAAGATCTTCGACCTCGGTATGAAGGAATCTGTGATCAGTGCAACTTTCTTTTCATCTACGGGCTTTATGGGTAACATGACCATCCTGGCCCTATTGTATATTGGTGGTGGCATGGTGTCACACGGAACGATAACGATTGGTGAGTTGACGTCGTTCCTGATGTATACTGCTTATGCCGGCTCCTCTTTATTCGGACTTTCGTCTTTCTATTCGGAGTTGATGAAAGGTGTGGGTGCTGCCTCTAGACTATTTGAACTACAGGACCGGCAGCCGACAATATCACCTACAGTGGGGAAACCTGTGACTTCGGCAAGAGGAGCAATACGCTTCGAAAATGTGACGTTCAGCTACCCCACTCGTCCAGCTGTCACAATCTTCAAAAATCTCGACTTTGAGATTCCGCAAGGATCCAACGTGGCGGTAGTTGCGCCCAGCGGTGGCGGCAAGAGTACAATTGCCTCTCTTTTGCTCCGCTTTTATGCACCAACGGAGGGTCAAATTTTGATTGGCGGGCAAGATATATCTACCCTCAACGTGAAGCAGCTGCGAAGAAGAATTGGCGTAGTAGCTCAAGAGCCCGTCCTGTTTTCAGGCACGATAGCACAAAACATTGCTTACGGCAAGCCCAACGCCACCAGAACAGAAATCTCGCGTGCTGCTCGACGTGCAAATTGTCAATTTATCAGTGACTTCCCTGATGGACTGGACACCCATGTTGGCGCCAGAGGCACCCAACTCTCGGGCGGTCAGAAGCAAAGGATCGCCATTGCTCGTGCTCTTGTCAAAGAACCTGATATTCTGATTTTGGACGAGGCGACTTCGGCGCTCGACGCCGAATCAGAGACTTTAGTTAACGAAGCACTGGCGCATCTTTTACGCGGTAGTAACACAACGATTTCAATTGCGCATCGGCTTTCCACGATTAAACGCTCAGATACGATCATATGTTTGGGTACCGATGGCCGAGTCGCGGAAATGGGAAGCTACAAGGACTTGAGCAGCAGGAAGGACGGCGTTTTTGCGAAGCTCATGGAATGGCAATTGAGTGGTGGAGAGACTTCCAGCGAACCGCCTCAACTGGCCCCAAAACACCCCAGTCCTGCGCCTACAGAAAAGGAAGAACTCGAGTACATCCTTCATAGCGGGGAGAACGAGTTCGACGAACCCAGTGAAAGTATTGAAAAGCCACAAGGCTCGAAGGTCGCGGACCAAGCAGCCGACGCTGTCACGCAGAAGCAAAAGTAGCTTGTTCCTTTGGACATATCTTCGGAGTACATTCACTATGCAGTAGATTAGACATCTTAGTTGAAATGTCAATTATCTCAACTCAATGCCAGTTGCATTAACACAACACGTCACAAATGAAATTTACTGCTACAACGGGAAAGATGATAAAGTAGTAGTTGCTGGGCGTCCTGCTGACAGCCTGGCAGTGTGCAGAGGGTCATTCACGTGATCAACTCAATAACCCATGTCCCATTCTGCCGTCCCTACGCTCGCCCACGAATAATCATCCTTTCATATGTGACTATAAATTGCATCGAGAAAACTGCACGGCGTAGTCATCTTTCTGCTATCAGTATACGATAGCTGCAGCGGTTACCGACCCGTTTGTCCAAAGACGCATAATCATTTCTTCACAGACTCTCCAATCACTGAAACAACGATAGCAGTCCTTCGGTCTGGCCGGTATGACTACGCTGAGCATCAACACCGGCTTTTTCGAGAAGAACGCGATAAACCGTCCACAACGCTTCTTGAGACCTAACGGCTGAGTTATGGCGTCAGCACAAGATTTTCCAGGTAGCCTTCCTACCAACACTTATTTACTGGTACTCGTGTCACTCGACCTTGCTGGCCATTAAAACTAATCGTATGCAGCATGATTTTTCAGAGATTGCATACATAGTATGCACCGGTGCAATTCCCTCCAATCTAGATAGGACCAGTAGTGTCCATGGCGCAAACTCGAAACAACGCATCTTGGCTCGTCTTAAGAACGCTGAGCAGCAGTTTCGCCAAGCATCCATCCTTGCCATCTTGGACGTAGACGAACTCGAAATACTCACGTTTTACAAGAAGATCGACATTGTGAAGGATCAGAAGACCGTTCTGACGAAGTTTGGTCATGTCTGCAAGCTTAATCATTGCATCATCTCTTATAAGAATTCTTGCAGAGTTACTGAGCTGTTGAAACCCGAAAGGTCTCGCATATACAGGCTTTTCGTCACTGCGATTGTCTCGAGCCTGCGTCTGACTTCTCCTAATAGCACCAAAACAGTCAGGGTTAATCCACGGGTGTATCTGCTCCAAGCACCAGAATCTTTGCAAGCAGATTGGCCAATCTCGAGAGGGCCACATAGCCGATGGCATCTAGCAAAAATCGATCTACAACTTATTCCTGGAGGCCAACTCCTGCTTACTATTCGCCATGCTGGTTGGCCTGCATTGGTGGCCACAACCGATCTCATTGATCCAGATATTTGGCCTCTTGAGCATACCAACGGCACCATCCTTTATTTGGCTCCAACAGGTCAAATGGCTGTATGGAAGGGTGGACGGAATGTATTCTGGCCTCGAGGGCCACAACCGGGCACAAATTCCTCAAGAGCGGACATAGAAGAACTAAAATATCGGGCTAGATGGGCTTTGAAGGTGATTGACTGGCTGAACCAGCATGGCGATGCTTCATTTTCCTCTGATTCTGACCTGATCTGGCTTGAGGTCGAGATACCCGTTCTAGCACGATCGAGCGACCACGATCCAAAGAGCAGGTCTTTGGTTTGGAAGAAAGCTTATTGGCCAGCAGTCATGGCGTATGCCTTTTGGACTTCGTCCCAGCCCAGTGAGGGGGTGAGCCTCTTCTGCGAACATCCTTTGAGTGCTATAAAAGCTAGTGCTCCAAGCCCTGTTATAGCTGTACCGTCGTGGACTCCGAACCATGACGGAAATATACTGCAAGACCTGGAAGTCGATGATGACCGACTTTTTGACGATGACGTTCACTTTGATAGCCCGCAACAATTTATGAGTGTACCTCCGCACACCTTCGCAAATGCTCAAAGTGTTTATCCTACGCCACCTGAGGCTTTGAATGCTCAACCTACACCTGGCATGTCCGTCGAGGGCACGGTACAGACACCTGCGACAGCCTCACATACATACACAAACTTTCCCGTCTCGTCACCGCTGGCCACTATGACAGACAATGGTCACGCCCAAAATAATCGACAATCCATATCGAACTTTTTGGAGCAGAATGACGATGATCTTTTTGAGGACATTGACGAGGAGAGACTGGGACAGAACTCGTTTGCAGATGAGCCTAACTGGGATTTCTTTGATTCCGAGAACCTGGGTTCAGCTGCAGAACAAGGCTCCTCTAAGACAAAGGACATAGTCGCTGAGAGTCCCGTCAAACATTTGGAGCAGGAAGGACCTACTGAACTCGACAATTCTGATGCTGTTCGTTTGTCGGAAGAAACACGGCAGGATGAGACACATGCAATTGAGACAGATCTTCTGTCAGGAGATGACTCTGCTTCTCGGAAGGAGCAGGGGAGCCGATGCGATCAAAGCCTCCATGTTGCAGAAGGAGAAAACGACTTGACCGTCTCGTCAATACCGCCTCAAACGGAGACATCCTTGTACCAGCGCGAGGAATTACCGAGTAAAACCCTAGTGAACCCGAATAAGCGGCGACGATCCAGTGCGTATGACTGTTCGTCTCCCCAAGTAACAAAACGAGATCTCAAGTATTCTTCTAATGGGAAGTATTGGTTCCAACCTAAGAAGAACACGTATCCGACAGTGGGCGACGCTCCCATTGCGATTCCATTCCATCGACCGATGTCGTCTACCTCAGACTCATCCTATTCCTCACAATCACAAGCTAGTCCAACCAGTGATAAAAACGATGCAGTACATTTGCAACCGTGGACTCGGTACGAATCAGTCAGCCCACAGGACATGCAACAGCATGGTGAAGAAGAGGATGACTTTGACGTTGCAGAGTGTGACTTAGACATAGATGAGCTGCTTCAAGTCATAGCGTCAGCATCCGGATTAGAGCCTTTCATCCTGCCTATTCCTCATCAGCAGGACCTGGCAGGCCATGTGCAGCAGGATGTCGACCGAAGATCGATGACGGTGCAAATCTTGGCAGAGCAGATGACCCTGTCAAGTCTACTCAAGGGGCACGAGAACTTACGTCTTCCGTCACCTCCTCAATATGTTTATCCCGAAGTGCTCATGGAAAATGTATGGTCAAACGCAACCCTCTCTAGTACCTCTCTGAACGACCTTGTGACGAGTCATTCGACATCAAACCAGCACACGAAGGTTGGCTCAAAAATTTCAGCGTTAAACAGGCCCAAACTTCACGTAAGACAAGCAGACAGCGACATCATTGGAGAGCTTCCTATGACTTACTTCTGGCAAATTCTCAACATCCAACCTCTGAATGGTGTTAAAGACGTCCTAGCACTTTGTATACATCCCAAAGGCGAACTCTATGAGAAGGGTAGCGAAATGTTTTTGCGCCGCATGGGTGAGACCTGGAGCTTGTGCAATCTTGGTATCCATCAAAGAGCCTCTTTTCCGGTCCTCTCCGATAAGGGTATGATTGCTTGGGATTCGGCTCCAGAGCTCAATGTCGTATGCCAGAAACTTGGCAAGAGCATAGCTACAGCGGAGACTGAGGTATGTATCATCGTGTATATGGTAATACCCCATGACGACTTGTCGCAGGCTTTCGGCTTATGCGATGCGTTTGTGGAGATTTTCGAGGCTCTGGATGAAGCTGGACCCGCTGATGGAGGTGAAATTGTCCTCCAACTCATCCCTGGGTCATTCATTGCTAGCAAAGATACCTTGGCTATTCCTTCAGAGGAGGATTTCATGGGTCTTGCTCTGGAGGTTTATCAGAGAGTGCCGTCCGACGATGGAAGCTTTGAAGTTACAATGCCAACGCCTGCCTTCAGCCTAGCCGAGCCAATTGCCCAAAATCTGCAATTCGAATTGAGCACCACACCGATACCGCCCACCGCTAAACACGGCAATTGCTGCCACCTTGCTTACTGCATGAGTCTTGATAAGAGATGGCTTGTTGCTTCATGGACGAATAGCATCGGATCCATCGCCGTGTCAATGTCGTACAGCCTCCAGGACGATTCTGGTGCTGCCACACACTCTCGCCTCGAGATCTTCCGACATCTGTGGCAAACATCCGCCGAAATGATGAATCGTCAGAGACAGAAATGGTGGTTGGCGATCGTGAAAGTGGGCTTGTTTGAAGCAGGAGAAATGCAGAATTGGTTTGAATGCATCAGCCGCTTAGGTGAAGAGCACAAGCTGTTGAGTCAGATCGCCTTACTCACTGTTGAATTACAACCTCATTTGGTCGTGCATGGTCCAATAGGTTCGTCCAAGCAGGTCATTTCCGCCTCACAGCATGGGCCCAACGTATACAACACGCCAGTATCGACGCCACAAGCAATCAACACAACGTCACCCGACCAGGCGGTGCCCATCACCCCCACCGCGGCATCTGCTATTGTTACGAGCGCTCAAACGCCTCCAGACCACAGTTTCGATCCAGCCAATGATGCCGACACCATCCTCACCGATCCTCTTGAAGACACTTGGATGGCAACTTTGCCATTTGGACTGAACCAGTCTCACAATCTGTTTGACGTTCGTCCAGCACTAGCCAGCGGGTTTCTGTTGAAGAAGACACCTTCGAGACATGGTACCGCAGGGCAAATGGCTGTTTTAGAGGTAAACCTGGTCGCGCTTCCTCGCAAGCTTGATACAAACGGCACCCTCTCGCTTCAGGAACGCGAACAGATGCTCGAGGACATTTTGTCACAATATCGCGGACTCCACACCCTCGCGGTGGCGAGGCGCTGTATAGAGCCGCACGTGAACTGTGCACCCTTCCACATCGCGTGCGCGTACAAAGGGGCTCGGATCTTGGAACATTTATTCTGAAAAATTGCTACAGCTTGCTGGAGAGTCTCGAGTGGAAGAGATTGGAATGGTGAGGAAGCAGACAAGTTGTCACGAACATAGAATGCTTCTTCCCTCCCCTGTCTTTGCTTCCAGCCGAGGCCGTTCTAGAAATTCGCGTGACAAGAGCATAGATACGGTGCTGCCGAGGGCATGAGGTGTGTAAGTTTGCCTGTTTGGACATGGCGCATGTCACAGACAAAAGCGACACTGATGCTTTACAAAATCAACATAGATTGCCACACGCGGAGAGATAGAGAGAGGCTACAAGTTTTCTGTAGGCAGCCCATCGAAGAAATACATAGTTCACGGCCACCAAGCCTACTCGTGTCAAAGACAGCGTCTATACGCAAAACAACGCTACAACAGACAAATACCACACGTTCAGCAACATGCCAACATCTTCCAGCTATGTGCACTTTTATTTTTGATACCTCGGCTCGAAACGTTTTCAAAGTGTTAACGTAAAATTGGTCATAGGAGTTCACTGGGTCAGCTGCAGCCCAAAAAACATGATTTTAAAATTTCCGAATTTCAGCCTTGTTAAACGAGCTTGAACTCCTATGACCCATTGAGCCCAAATTTACGTTACTCACAAATGGAGGATTGGCAAAAGTCGATTGTTTCACACATCAATCCGACCAGCTCGGCCATTTTCATAGCTCGTCTACCTACCCCTTGCGGTTCTGAGAGTATAAACGCCTCGTCTGTTGTATACAGATTTTGAATTTCTCGCTAAGTGCCAAGTGGTCTTACTCGTCTCCAATTGCAGCTGCACCTGTGGCATGAGATATTGTCATTTAGGAAGCTTCTTCCGCAGGATACAAGGCCGTGGCAAAGCTGCAAACGCGTGAAAGCCCACATTCATAGCGCCCTGCGCGGCCCATCTCAAGATGAAGGTTTGGACGGGTATCTGCATTTTTTTTTTGTCAGCAACGAGTCCTTCCCACTACGCTACTGATATAAGCTATAAACGGCGTAAAATGGCTGATAGCAACAAAGATTCATTGGTGATTTGTGATCCACTATCGTCAGTACTGTCTTCAAGTTGGTCACTTTTTGAAACCAACAACGCTACTAATCCGCCGCGTCTCTTGGCTGTCAGTAACGGGCGCTCCGATACTGACGAGGACATGAACGCAGCCTAATAAACTTGGTGAACCTTTAGCTAGCTAGAAAGGGGAGTTAAACGCCTAAAATGAAATCACCAGCACTCTGTTATCCCTGCCACGTGCCCTGCCTTTTACCAGGGTTGAACGATCGTGATCAGAGCTGCAACTCCGCCTAGCAATCTGAACGCACCAACCAGCTCACTGAGGTGACTGAGCTAGACAGCGGAGACAAGCACAAGCAGCCCTGGCCTCTCTTATCGTGGCTTGGCAGAGACTTAGATGTCCACGATGATGCAATGTGTTCCCGCCATCTTATCTGATCAGATCAAAGATGTTCGCTCTTCCCGTTTATCTGATCCGTTTCTCTTTCGGAAGACACTGCTCACCATTGTTCCCGTGCATACTTAGTATGTGCTTCTAGGCAGTGCTTCATTAGCCCTAACCCGTTTTGTTGACGTGAGCGCATCATATTTTCGTGACCTGATAGCTCGCATTCTTAATCAACAGGCATTTTTCTTTTCCAGAGGGGTCCGGCAGATTCAGTACCCAAAACACCCACTGAGCATTGTTGATCAGGCCGTTCGTTGCCACAGTTTCTAAGGATACGGGCTGTAGTAAGACGCCAACTGCAAGGCTCGAGCCGCCGTCACCATGGCTTCTAATACCCGCGACTTTACCGGCAACGGTACAGAGAAACAAGCTGTCTCTACTCCTTACCCTTCTAACAATCTCAGCTCTAATCTCGAAAAGGATCAAAATGAGCATCACGGAGCTAGAAGAGCGTCTATCATTGGCGACAAGTCCCCTGGTGTGGCCCGCGCCGAAGCTATTGCGGAGCATATGACCAGACTGGATCGAATTTGGCTGTTCTTTGGGGTCTTCCTGATTGCTTTCGCATATGGTCTTGATGGGATGACAAGGTTTACATACCAATCTTACGCGACATCTGGATTCGGGTTTCATTCGCTACTTGCTACTATCAACACAGTCAGAACAGTGATTGCAGCGGCAGCACAGCCCACCGCAGCTAAGATCGCAGACGTCTTCGGCCGTTTCGAACTGGTCTTGGTCAGTGTTGTCTTCTATACCATCGGCACCATCGTTGAAGCAAGTGCCGATGGTGTCGAGGCCTTTTGTGCAGGCGCCGTCCTCTATCAAATCGGATACACTTGCGTCATTCTCCTCGTCGAAGTCATCGTGGCAGATTTCACAACAATGCGGACTCGTGTACTCTTTTCCTATATTCCGGCCACACCATTTCTAATCCTCACTTGGGTCAGCGGCAACGTCACACAAGCTGTATTAGGAGCGACCACATGGAGATGGGGCATTGGAATGTGGTGCATCATTTATCCTGTCTGTGCCTTGCCTCTCCTGAGTGCACTTTGGTGGACAGGGCGCAAAGCCAGGAAATCAGGAGCACTTGACTCCTACAAAACGCCGTTCCAGGAACTAGGGGCAAGTCACCTCGCCATCGAGCTCTTCCACAAGCTCGATGTAATTGGAATTCTGCTCGTCATGATTGTTTTTGGTTTTCTTTTAACCCCTCTCACGATTGCGGGAGGGACATCTTCGAAATGGGGTGATGCCTATATCATCGCGCCACTCGTCATTGGCTTCGTTTTCGTTCCTGTCTTTGTTCTCTGGGAGCTAAAGGGTGCTAGAAATCCTCTTGTGCCTTTCTATCTGCTCAAGGACAGAGGTGTCTGGGCAGCGCTGGGGATCGCTTGCTTCCTCAACTTTGCTTGGTACATACAGGGCGACTTCCTCTATACAGTCCTCTACGTCGGGTTCGGTTTCAGCATCGAGATGGCAACTCGAGTTTCCTCGTTTTATTCTTTCTTCTCGGTTGTGGGTGGCTTGATTATATCTGGATTCATATATTGGACCCGTCGCTTGAAGCCTTTCATCATCGCAGGCACATGTCTGTTCATGGTTGCGTATGGCCTATTGATTAATTTCCGGGGCGGTGCGGGTGGTTCGAATAAATCGGGCGTCATCGGAGCCCAGGTTCTGCTTGGACTCGCTGGTGGCATGTTCCCTTACCCAGCTCAAGCTTCAATCCAAGCGGCCACGAAGCACGAATATGTGGCTATTGTGACTGGACTTTACCTGGCAACCTACTCAATTGGTTCTGCGCTAGGATCCGCTGTCTCTGGCTCGATTTGGAATCAAAAGTTATATGCCGAACTCGAAAAGAACCTAGCGTTCCAGAGCAACACAAGCCTCGCTGCTGCCATATATGCCAGCCCCTTGAATGTTATCCCGGAATATCCAGTCGGCACCGAGGTCCGAACAGCCGTCATCCACTCATACCAGTATATCCAAAAGCTTTTGTGCATCGTGGGTATCTGCTTGTGTGTTCCTCTGATTGCTTTCGCGTTGCTGTTGCGGAATCCGAAGCTCAGCGACCAACAAAGTCAACCAGAGGCTGAGGAGGCCGAAACTGTGCGATGATGCAGGTCGTCGATACCATTCAGTCCGGATCTAGGTAAACCTATGCAATGTTTGTCAGCTTTGAGAATACATTTATAATAATTTTATAGCATTTCGATAGGTTAGTTCAATACTTCATGTGTCAGACCCACATTTCCATTTTGCATCGCGTCGGGACGCATATCATAAGGTCATGCAAAACTATTTTTTTTTATCTCAAAGACTGTGTAGTCGCAAGGCACTCGTCCCTCAATCTGCCCATTGTAAAGGTTTATAACCGTTTCCCCCGTCTATACAAGCACTCCTTCCCCAAAGATGATCAATAACAGCGCGATTTGCTCCACAGCGGGCTTGTTTCCCATTCAAGGTTGGTTGTTGCCGTAGTGGCGGAACCAATGTCAGTTTGCGCTGTTTGCACGAAATTTTCTGGGTGCAGGCATTTGAGAACTTGGCTGAAGTCGCAGTCGCGAAGGATGATCAAGGTGAGTGAAATCAAGGCCGGAAATATGCTCTCCCAATGTCCTGCCAGCTAACAGAGCTCAGACGGATCTCATTCACTCGACTCGACCAAATATAATCGCGCAGCGGCCAACATGAGGCTTACCAACAGCGCAGTCCCGGTGTACACTGTGGCAGGCACATCCGCGGCAGGAAACGTTCCTGAGTGGGTGAGCAACAAGAAGAGGAAGAAGGGCCATGACTATAGTAATCGAATTGAGCTTCTTCAGGACTTTGAATTCGAGGAGGCAAGCCAATGCGTCAGAGTCAGCGAGGATGGAGACTGGATAATGAGCACAGGGACTTACAAACCTCAAATACACACACACTATCTTCCGGATCTAGCGCTGTCATGGGCACGGCACACCAATACGATAAACAAGACATTTCGATTTCTGTCAACAGACTACTCCAAATCTGCACATTTACAGGAGGACCGGTCAATAGAATTTCATACACCTGGAGGATGTCACTACTCGATGAGAATCCCGAGATACGGAAGAGATTTGGTCTACGACAGGTCTTCGACTGAGTTGTTCGTTCCAGCCGTGGGGGTCAACGCGAACGGCATGGGGGAAGTCTTTCGTATCAATCTCGAATTGGGGAGGTTTATGAACGAGTTGGAGTTAGACGTTGGAGGAGACGACATGACTTCTTCCGGGGGCAGAGCGTTACAAGGTGGGATCAATGTAGGAGGAGTAAACACTGGTGCAGTCGCCAAAGAGAGCCATGGACTACTCGCATTTGGAACGACAGTGGGGACGGTGGAATATTGGGATCCGCGGGTCAGAACGAGAGTGGCGAGCCTAACTACACCTGCGGACTTTGGAGTGCGGCCAGAGGTGACAGCGCTCGAATTTCACAGGTCCGGCATCTCAAGCGCAGTGGGCACCTCGAGCGGACAAATATACCTGTATGACCTTCGATCGCCCGTGCCCATTCTGAAGAAAGACCAAGGATATGACTACCCAATTCAGCACGTGCAATTTTTAACGTCAGAAACAACAACGCGTTCAATGCACACGGAGCCGTTAATGCTTTCGGCGGATAAAAGGATTCTGAAGATCTGGGAGGAGAGGGACGGATCGCCCTGGACATCAGTCGAACCAGATGTTGATATCAATTGCGTGGCATGGTGCCCTGATTCTGGCATGATTCTTACCGCCAATGAAGGCAAACAACAGCATGCCTTCTTGATCCCACAACTTGGGCCCGCACCAAAATGGTGCGCTTTCTTGGACAATGTGGTCGAAGAGATGGCGGATGATCCAAATGACCCAAATGCTTACGCTTCAAGACAATCTGGCGAGATTTACGAAAACTTCAAATTTCTCACTCCTGCACAGCTATCGACGCTCAACCTGGATCATTTGGTGGGTAAGACGAATCTACTCAGGCCATACATGCATGGCTATTTTGTTGCACAGAAGCTGTATGAGGAAGCCAGGCTAATAGCCAACCCAACGTCGTATGAGGAAGAACGCGCCAAGCGAGTACAGGAGAAGATCGATAAGGAGCGCGAAAGCAGGATCCGCGGGCAAAAGAAAGTTGCTGCCAAGGTCAACAGACGATTAGCTGAGAAAATCCTGGAGCGCGAGGCACTCAACGAGCGAAGAAGAGCGCAACGCGTACTTGCACAAGGTGGGGACGATAAAGTGGACGTTGCGCCGACTACAGAAGCAGCTGCAGAGCAGGGTTTGTTGGGTGACTCCCGTTTCGCCAAGATGTTCGAGCAGGACGATTTCATGGTCGATGAAGACTCGCGAGAGTTCCAAGCGATCAACCCAAGCACCAAGCCTGTTCTACGATCGAACCTCGACCACGAACGTCAGTTGACCGCTGTTGAAGAAGAGGAGATTGCCGAAGTTCCCAGATCGTCAACGGAAGAGTCGAGCTCTGATGAATATTCCTACCGCAAGCCCGACGGGAGGGCAAGTAGGATATCTACGGCAGATTACAGGCGAAAGCCTGATCGGAAGAGGAAACCACAGAAGGCTGGGGCTGTGTCAATGCAAGTGTCATCTTCGAAAACTGCACCTGGAGTAAGTGGACGACAGCAACAGGAGCGGTCATTTGGTGATCGAGCTGCTGGCTTCAAGCCAAATGCGAGAGGGACGCGAGCTGGTGTTGGTGGTGTGGCAGGCGATAAAACAATCACGTTCGAACCAGGACCGAAAAAGAAAACGACGAGACCTTCTGAAGACGCTGGTACTCCAAGAGGGGATCGGAGGAGTGCATCAAAGAACCAATTTAGAGGTATGTAATTCAGGTAGCGATTTGGTGACAGAGGCTTCGCGATCCAGATCTTTCAGAATAAGGCAAGATGCCCGAAGTCATCGAGCAAATCCATCAGCTCTCATGCCCAACGCCGCCTATTATATAATTTGCGTCCGTTACCGCATCTTGATGTTGAAGAGCGCTTCATTCTGTAATACGATCGGGCTTCGTGCGTTACGGAGCGTGGCGCGGCGGGTATTTAAGTTGGGACGCGGCGGATCAACTTCGGGACCTGAAGATTGGCGCATTATTAGGGTTGCTGGGGTGGGTCGTGCATTGTTGACATGGGGTTTCAGTTGCAGGCGTCGGTCATCAATTTCTTAAGTTTGTTTGTTACCCTTTCGACCAACTTCTACACCAGCGACGACTATTTGGTACTAACATTACAGGGCACTGATGCAGCGTTGAAGGCGATACGTATTGTTTGTGATCATATCGCGCTCCTGATCATTTCGGTGGGACTGGAATACGACCGACGACAACTGATACAACGACTACGACGACAACCCCATGGACGCCAAACAAAGCTAGAAGGCATCAAGACCAGAAAACGAAGTGCAGCGATCAAAAGTCACCACACGGAGAAAGACGCTTTCGCATAGTGATGCTCAGTTCAGACCCGTCCTTGCCCTCGTCGCCAGCCCCCGGGGCATCTCCTGAAGAGTCATTAAAATTCTACAAGACACAGTATGAACTTCTGGAGGCGGAGCTGGCCGATTTCCAGGCTTCAAGCAAAGATCTCGAAGCTGAGCTAGAGCGCGACATAGAACAGGCTGAGAAACGCGAACGACAACTGAAAGAGCAAGCCAGCGACTTACGATATCAAGTCGACGCATGGAAGGAGAAACACAAACAAGCCAAGAGTGAGGCCAGCACCGCCCAAGCATCTCTTGAGCGTGAAATCAAGACTTTGCGATCGGAGAACCTGACACTACGGCAACGAGTACGTGACATCGAGGTGGCCAACGACGACTATGAGCGAAAGCAGAGAACGACGGAGGTGTCGCTGGAGGACATGGAGTCGAAATGCAATCAAGCCATTGAAAGGGCCGTCATACTTGAAGAAGAGGTCAGGACGGGAGAACAGGAGCGAGAGAAGCTGCGGATCGAAACCCAAAGGCTCAAAGACGAGTTTTCGGATTTCCGAATCGAAGCTGATATTGTGGTGAAGAAGCTGGAAAAGACAGAGAGGGTACTGGCCATGAAGCGGACGGCGCTGTCGATCAATTCGAACCATCCCATCGCATCACCACGATCCGAACTTTCACCCACGACGACCGATGCATCACTTCCCTCAATCGACACCCCACCCACCAAGGCAAAAACCTCGTCCAGTGTGTCTGACGAACCGAGTCCTCCTTCGCCGCCTGTCTCGGACGGAGCAGCGGCCGTTTTGCAGCCATTTGCAACGCCGCTGCCAATGAAGACAAGACTATCCATGCCTTCGGTCAATGCAACTCCAAGACAGCCGCCCTTGCCTGCCAGAAGCAGTAACCACACAAGAGGATCATCTGTGGCAACTGGACGACCGGCGACAAACTCGACTTATCGACAAAGTCTTGGGAGAGCCGGTCTTCAGGTGCGGCCATCGAACATCACAGCGGGCCTTCCGAAATCATCATCCATTGTGCAACTGCGGAATCTGCGTGGGCGCATGCAGAATTTAGAAGAGAGGGTTCAAAAAGCAAGATCCAAACTACCAGCGCCCACAGACACGCCGCCGCGTGGTTCGCCGAGGAGCGGGTCAGCCCTCAGTACACATATGCCAGCCTCGGTGACGATGCGTAACAAGAGGAGGACTGGGACGGGGAGTATTATAAGTAGACAAGATTTGGAAGAAGGGCCGGTGACACCTTCTGTATCTCGAAGCAAACTCGACCGACAGTCTTTAAACAGGCGGCCTGGATCGCCTAGCAGAACGAGCATGGCTGCACCACCGCGACCATCTAGTCGTGCCAGTGCAGTATCGACCCGGACATCGACAAGCCACTATCCGCTTGGTCCCAGTCGACCATCGAGCCGGTCTAGCATGTCGGGTTTACGGTCATTGGGGAGTGGCCAAAGCTTTGCGCCGAATGCGAATACAGATCGAATCCGACCACATTCCAGTTTGAGCAATCAAGCGGGCTACGATGGGGCTTTTGATGAGGAGGCTGAGTTGGGGACCAAGGGTGCAAAAACTGCAAGCGCCACACCGCGTCGAGGTACATATGCGAAACGCACAAGCGACGTCGGGTCAGCGATTCCAACGCCAGGGGCTACGAAGAGAACTAGTCTCGGAGGTGGGAGTCGATTGCCGGGTCTGAACAGACGCCAGAGCGGTGGAGTGGTGCCACTTGAGCGACCGCCATCACGGCAAGTGTTGGATGGTGTGAAGGAGGGATTTCAAGATGACGACAATGAAACGTTCTGACGAGATGCGCTGACACGACCCGTGACGATTGGAATGTATAGATAGTGGGATATGCATGATTCAAAGACGCAGCATGAATGAGATGTTTGATCGTTGCACATATGAGAATTGGGAAACGTGCCTGATTTCGTCTGTTCATGTTGCTGATCTGGTTGAGCAATAATTGCAACATCATTCAGCTATCTCGTGCAAACGATCCTTGAAGCCAGATTTATTATAGACCCAGGTCTGGATTGTGGCTAAACTGCCCGTGGAGCGTACGCGTGATGCACCGACTTATTAGAAAGTTGCAGGGGTGCTCCCTAGAGCTGGTGCTTTACACCGTCCCAGTTTGGCTCTTAGCGTGGTCGATCTTTGTGTACATGATGTCATGGCTGCGAGGAAATTTGCTGGTCAAAAGTTGGGGGGTTTGGCGAGAAAACAGAGGTATATTTTGGTTAAGAAACTGGTGTCAGCTTTTGTGACGTGTACCTGAACACCAGCCTCATTCGACAGAGAAAGGCACTTGGCCCTTGCTGATGTTGATCCAACTCCATCATGGCTACTAGCAACCCTGTGACACGAGCCAACACCGTCACTACTGCAGGCAGCGCTGGATACACCACTGATGATGAGGCTGCGTCCGCTGGCGATCCGTCGAGCACGCTCGGCCTCCTCCAGGAACGTCTGCAAGCATGGAAACATATGTGTGCTTACTTGGAAGACTATGTCAAAGCCGTGGCCAAGGATCAGAAGACGCAGAGCAAGGACTCAGAGAAGATCCTGAAGACGCTCAATAGCCCGCTGAAGGAGGGTCACCATTTCGCCCAAGAGCTCGGTGGCATAGCAAGCCTCTTCGAGAACTTACGCGCCAACACCCAGGCTCAAAGCCAGCTTTTCGCCGAGACCGCGCAGAATCTGGAGAAAAGCGTGCTCCCCATCTTCGAACGGTTGCACAAGGAGATCAAAGCCAGGCGCAAAGAGCTGGATTCTGGTGCAGGCAAGCAAAACAAAGCCGTTGAAGCCGCCCGGACTGCCTCCCAGAAGCACATCGAGAGTCTCGGTCAACACGCAGCCACCTTCGATTCGGCGGGCGGCAAAACTGCAGCACAGAACGATCCGTATGTCTTGCAGAGAGGGGTGTGGTATCGATTGAGCAAGCAACTTATTGAGGAGAACAACCATCGTTCAGACCTTATCAACAGACAAAACAACTTCCAGCAGTTTGAGACCAACGTGATTGCCACCGTCCAGAATGGCATCGCTACCTTCAATCAGTACCTGGCTAGCCAACATGACCGGGCCAAAGCTATGTATGGCGATGTGGCTGCCACCGCGGCTAACATCAACCAGAACTTTGAGTGGAATGCCTTCACCAAACGTAACGGCCACATCCTAGTTTCTCCCAATGCTCCCGCACGAACCATCGACCAAGTATCCTTTCCAAACATGGATCACCGAGCCACCAAGGCCCTAATCGAAGGTAGCCTGGAACGAAAGTCAAGAGGTATGGGTGCGCTGGGAAGCTACAAGGCCAATTACTACGCCGTGACCCCGGCAGGCTACTTACACGAATACAAGGACAATGACAACTTCCGCTCCGATCCCGCACCAGAGCATTCCCTCTTCTTGCCTGATTGCATCATTGGTGCCGTTGATGGCCAGCGATTCACAATCAAAGGCAAGGATACCTCGGGGAGTAAGCTCAGCCAGAAGCTAAGCATGTCCTCGGACTATCAATTCAAAGCGCATACTCCGTCAGATGCTCAGCAGTGGCAGACAATCATTGCCTCCATTTGCTCCGCCACTTCTGACAGTTTGCCAACTTCACCGATCAGCCGCCAAACTTCGGCTTCCTTCCCACCCCAAAGCCTCAACACCGCTGCAAATGAGCAGATGACTGGGACAACTTCGACTATGAGTCCGCAGCAGACCCAACCTGGGAGTGCCACTGCGACATCCCCCCACGAAATTGAGCCAGGCGTCGCCGGCACGGACATGGCTGGCTCTTCTATGCCACAATCTGCTTCGGCCACGAGTCCAACCACAGGTACGCTCCCATCGAGACCCGCTGAGAAGATGCCGTCAAAACAGTGAAAAACAAGGATCGATGCTGACCTCCCCACTTCAGGAACCTCTCAAAGTCCCGTGGCCGCTCAAGCTCAACGACTACCTGAAAAGGGTGTAAGCGATGTGAAAGCACCGCAGCAGCAGCAGCAGCAGCAGGGCAATACGTCTGGGTCAGCTTCAGCTTCTTACCATCTTGCGCCGCGAGTCAACCAATTGGAGCCTCGGAAGTACTAGGGGTACGGGTAACGCAATTACAAAGGATATGGATGCGTATGTGAGTATGTAATCGAGGTAACATGATAGGACACGGACTTTAATATTCTTTGCAAGCAAGATTCCCATCAGAGCCATGCAGCATAACATACTTAGTAGGTAACGTACCACATCGGCCAGGAAGGCCTTCCCCCTCTGAATTCTTTTGACCGCGCACTTTCATTCAGTCGGTTTCCAGAATATGTAAACCCTGACTCCAACTGACCTGTCTTCTGTGAGTTCGAAGACCTCCCGTCCCCTTTCATTACTCGTAGTTTCTTGAAAATGTCCGCTTCGTCCAGATCTAAACAGTTCCAATCTGCATCAGAGAACATGCATCATATACTAACCACACTCTCTATCCCTCCTCGGCAACTCCAGCATTCCAGGATTGGGCTTTTCTCAAACAGCCTTTTGCCCTCATGGCTCCGTCCTCATCACCGCCCCCACCACCACATCTCTCCTCTTCCCCACGACAATCCAATGCATGACCCCGCCAACCGTCCGCTTGAGCCGCCGCTCCATACACATCGCAAACACGCCCACAATCACCAGCACCAGCATTAGCGGGACCAAGATGTGCGCTAGCATCGCACCGTGAGGCCGGAACCCGTCCTGACTGACGGCAACGGCGGATTCGCGAGGTGATTCTTTCTGTCTGTTCTCAGGGATCGGATCCGCGAAACCAGGATGCATGCTTACGGTACTGGATGAGTGTGAGAGGGGGAGCGAGAGATGCTCGGTCAACGGTGGCGAGGCGGCTTCGGCTGTTCGCGCTGCGTTTGTAATAAGAGGTCGTTCTCCTCCTCCTCCTCCTCCTCCTCCTCCTCCTCCTCCTCCTCCTCCTCCTCCTCCTCCTGCTTCTAGTCGAGGAGCCGTGCTGCGCCCGTGTAGCTGGACCGTGGCGCCCGAGGTCAGAGTGAGGAAGGCGATGCAGGACGTGCTGGACCAGGTGCACAGGTGGTTGTAGTGTGTGCTTGTATTGGGGAGCAGGGTGCTTGGAGGCAGGTCGATGGTGCTGATTTGTGGTGACTGATCTGTGGTGTTTAGTGGCTGCGTTTCGACCGATTGTGGCAGGAACGGAGATGGCGTCATAGAGGTCGGCGCTGATGCTGATGCTGATGCGGATGCTGGTACTGTCGCTGTAGCTACTTCTGTTGTGAGGTCGACTGATAGTTGATCTGAGGTGGGATTTTGCATGCTGGAGAATTTCTTTGTGGGGGAGGACATGCTCGAGGCTTTCGGTACGCCTGTGAACTGTGCCGTAGAGGAGGTTATAGGTGCAGATGCGCTTGTTTCTGGAGAATGGAGAGAAGTTGCACCGACCGGACACGAGCCTGTGAATTGCGGACGAAGGGATGCTTGTGAATCTTTGACTGGCAGTGAACTTCCAGCGTCATCACGGAAAGTGCAGTATGCGGGTGGGCTGTGGTCGGCGCTCCGGGAAGAAAGGGTTGTTGATGAAGTGACAGGTAGTGAAGAGGCTGCATTGAGTGGAGGAGTGCTTGACGAGAGCGCAGGAGGAGGTTTGGAAGTCGAATGCTGCGTATTTTCGGCTAGCGAAGGTGGTATATCTTCACTGCATAGATTGATAGTTGTAGTGACAGTGACCTTCGTTACTGGCCGGACTGTGTTGCGTAGTCCCATGAGGGAGACGAAAATCGAGAGCTGGTTTAAAAGTCGTGGTTACTAATTATCTACGTCGGTCTTCACGGCCCTCAACGATTTGTCTTCAAACTCAATACTTTCAGACGCCTCGCTCGCGGACGGAATCATATGATGCTTTAGTAAAGAATAGACGAGACTTGTCGGTCCTTGACGAAAATTGATCAGACCATTGGTTGCATCCACGCCTTTGAACAACAACACCTGCCTCGCTTGCTCAAACGCTGCTAGAAGGATTCATTCTCTGAGAGTCGTTTGACTTGGCTGCATTTCGACCTGTTAGACATTGCTTTAGAATCATGAATGCAAAGTATAGTGGTACGTAAATCATCACCACCGACACGATGAGCGCTATCTGCGCCCAAGTAGGCCATTCGCTGAATCTGGTCATTTGGGTTGAAACAGATTTCCGCTTCTCGCTCCAAGAGTTTGATTCTGCTGAATTCGTTGTGAATGTTTCGATGTGCGGTCAATGAAGGCGCTGGCATAAAGACAGCAGGATCATGATCGTGTCGCATGTTCGTTAGCTTTGTTCCTGGTCAAAGCTTTCTGGGCTTTGTTCTAAATCAAGAACCGTGCTCGTTCTGAAGTCCGCAAAATGTCAAGCGCTTTAGGACTTGAAAGCATATGTCATCGAAACACATGACAAAGACCTGCCAACAGACAACTTTTAGACTTGGAGTGCGTCTGAGTCGGAGCGGAACTTTCGGGTGTCTAAGAATGAATCGATTTCACCATATGAAACGAAACTCTTCCCATGATGTAGACAAACAGGCAATTTCATAGCCACTTTCGCCCGGCGGTTGCAACCCGAGCTCTGAAAACAGGACTTTTAATCTCATCGCCAATTTTGTAGAACGGGTTCATCAATGCTTTGACCCATATCTCGTACACTTCGGTCATGAATTGCCTGATTGCGTCCTCTGTCTGTGGACTCGTCGGGTTTTGAGCGATAGAACTTGACGACAGTGTAGATGTCCTGCTCCCTGTTGCTGTGGGAGGCCCTCCAGGTTGGTGGAGCAGCATGAATCTGACATTGGTCCCTGTCATGAAGCAGCTGATATGAGAATTAGTAGGAGCGTAGTGATCAATGACTTTGAGCCACATGTTCGGGGACAGCCATTGCACTTCCTCCACAACGTCGAGCGCAGCATGGACAATGAATTGGTTCATGTAACGAGATGATTCTCCGTTCCGGAAATGGGCTTGCCCATTGCCTCCAGCTTTGGAAGTCCCGAACGTATACTCAAATAGAGGGGTATCAGTCGGAGACACCACTACGAAGTAGTAAGACATGCTCTCAAGTCCAGACAACTGCTTTTTAGTCTTGACGGGGAAATCGACTCGATAAGCAGAAGAAGCCAAATGTCCTCTAGTGCTAATCTCAATCTAGTCAAGCCTCGACGCGAGTTCTTGGCGTCATAGCAGTTCCTCAGTCCCTTTACAAGAACACTCTGTTGGGTTCGCCGGAATCCTTGGATGAACCTGGCACATTATATAGTTCCAAGAGAGTGAAGCTTACGAAGCAGTCGAATGACCCAGCTGGTATCATCTGTGAGAGAATAGCTGGCTGAAGCCACCAACACAAATGCTCTGTTTCATTCAAGCTTGAAGCTGTGCCACGCGCCCGCAGCGCACCTGGCCGCTACTATGGCTTCCATGTCTTCTGAGACTTGCAGAAATTCAACTGCCAGGTAAAGATGCCTGATGAACCCCATAGATGGCTCTTATCGCTGGAAAGTCGAGAAGAAGGCCTCCTGGGAGATGGGTTTGAACTCTTCGCATTGTGGCCCCGCTACGTCCAGAACATACTACAATGTGCTCTCTGCATCACACACACGCCTACGTAATCGCCACTCCAGGGTCTTGGACAAACACTGGATTTGACTATCATTGTTCCACTCTATTCTGCAGACTTCCAGTGTTGCAAACATTGTTTCGTTTAACTCGTTTTAGATGAACCTTACATGCCTACCATCATATCGAAACTTTCGAAGTCCATTTCTCCACCCTCGTAACCTAACGAGAACAAATCGATCATGACGCTCGCATCAGACAACTTGTTCCAATTCACCAACCACAAACATCAAGTCTGTTCCGCAGCCGAAACCCCTTCAACATTACGGCCGGTGAACATTGAACGAGTCGTCGAGCTTGGGAACGTCTCGAGCGAATCTACGTTCGTGAAACGTGATCTTGGCTTTCAAGGCAAGCTGGGGGCACACGTCGTGCTCACATATGGCGACACCATGTTCAGCGATGCTGCAGGCAGCGATGGGTTTCAAGGCATGACCTGCAATTCCGTTGCTATTGCCAAGAAAGACGCAACGAGTGTCGTCGACCCTGTGTTGGACGAAAATAGCTATCCCTGTTGTTTTCTGAAGCCAAGCCAAGAGTACGGCGAGGATCCTAGTGTTTACTCCTTGGGTATCACAAATGTGATAGAGACATCGCATGGCAAAGGTATGAAGACCATTCGTGGAGTTAGGATGCAGCTGACCTGATCAAGGCATCGTGTATTTCTTACTGAATCATCGACCTGATTTCAAAGATCACTTGCTGGGTGCTGGCATCGCGGAGGTCGTCCTTGATACATCTGGAGATATCCCGGTGCCGAAAGCACGACGAATCTGCAAATACTGGTGGGATGGCGAGATCGAACCTTGGTATGGAGACGTCTGCGCGCTCAAGGATGGGGTCTACATCTACGCTTACGGTCATGCGAAAGACAATCCCTGGGTGTACCTTGCGAGGGTAGAAGTTGACCGCGCGACTAACCTCAATTCTTATGAGTACTGGAATGGAGAGGGCTGGCAGCACGAGAAGCTGAACCACGACGACCTTGGAGAAAAACAAAGTGTCTTCTGGCAAGTCAACCAAGGCCAGGTCTTTTGGTCCGATTTTCATCAATGCTTTCTCTTCATATACTGCGACAACTGGTGGTCGTGCCAGGTCCTAGTGAGTATAGCATTTCAAAACGATGGCCGAAACTCACTGGTGACAGGTCAAGACGGCTCTGGCTCCTCAAGGACCATGGTCTGATCCGATCACAATTCATAGACCCAGGCCAGTGCAAGATGGTGGTAATGTTTACGCTGCCATACCCCATCCATACTTTGATCCCTCGGGCAAGACCTTGGTCATCACATACACAAATCACCCGAATACCATTCAGGCTATCGAAGTTGTAAGTCTCTACGGCCTACTTGAAGAAAGGCATGCTAATAGGAACGGTCAGGAGTTCTCAGGTTGAGATCGGCATGGCGAGGCTGCGTTGACATTGTTGCTGAACAGTCGACACTTCGAAGCAGGTACCTAGTAGTCTGAGGACGATTGGGGTTAACCAATCGAACAGCGCTAAGGCACCTAAGCATGCAGCATGGGTTCCGGCTACCTGTACTTGTCTGGTGGTATTGACGAGAATGACGGTTATGATCGTCTGTAACGGTATTATACGGAATACACACCGTTACCATACGCCGACACGTACCACGCCAGACCCAAACAAGAATGTCGACCGAATCTGCCCATGCTTGCTCACGAAAACTCATAACCTTCACTGTGAACAAGGTATTTACTGTCTCCTCTGCTAGCTCACACCGATGCACGGAAACAATCACGTCGGCGTCGGATGTAGCATGTGCTCAATTTTTTCCCGCAGTGCGAATCGTGATTTCCAAGTTCACTTGTCAACGAGCGCAAAATGCTCATTTCCTCTCCGGGACTTGGTGGAGTTCCGCCCGTAATCCTGATGCCTCGAGCCTCCAATTTCCGAATATACCAATGCGCGTCCTAAGCCCCGACCATTGTGCTTTCTGCTCACTTCACACCCTCTCTTGGCTCGATCACGAGTATGTGTGCGGTAGCGGAGCAATGAAACAAGCAGAAATCCTTTTCTCAAACAGACCCTGCAACGAAAACAACCTCAAGCAAATCATGCGGACCAACAGCTCGTTCCGAAGCAGCCTATCACCTAGTGATGTTGCGCTGTCATGTTTGACTACCCTCTGAAAATTTGCTAACTTCCAGCTTGAAAGGCGGCCAGCGCGCGGACTCTTCAGCTGCGTAAAATGGTGTAAGTTATGGGACGGCAAAGGCTGGAAAGGAGTTATTCCCCAAAGTGGCAATTTTGAAAGCTTTCCCATGGGGACGCTGGTTCCCCCCGAACGCTCCGACTCCGCTTGCGCGTCTGGAACCTCGGCTACTATCCACATATCGGCCTTCGCGTGCGCTAGGTGATGCTTAGCCATCTTAGCGTTGGGCTCTATCTAAGCTTCTTTAACCACAGGTTTATCCCATGAGGTGCCTAAATCGTAAGACCATTGTCGGGTAAAGCGTTGGTAGGTATGCATTTTGCTATTGATTTATGAGTATCGATACAGGGAGACCATTCAACGCTAGTCTTGGAATCGAAAACATACGTCACGCTGTGCCGCAGGCGATTTGGTCGGATAGTGTTGTTGAAGGTAAAATGAGACACGTAGATTCGTCTAACAAAGAGGACTTTTTCGGGCCTAGATCGCCAAATTGCTTCCCCCGGTTGCCTCCGTAACGTTCAGGTTGACCTGCAAAGATGTGGCCTCCAGCATTGTCGTGTAGTAAGTTATCAGCTTTCCGTCGTACACACTCGAGTTGCCCTTAATGTCGACTGGGATAACTGAACTCTGCTGCTGCATTACTATTCCCACAACAACTAGTTCAAAGACCTGTGCACGAAGCTCTATGGTGTTGTCTCCCGGCTTTAGGACTAGGTGATCAATCACGGCAGTACCGATATCGGTGCCATTGACAGACATCGAGAGAGTCACTGTACCAAGGTCGATGGTCATCACTGTTGGGTTTGGGATAGACGCTGATCCAAGTGCATTGACGCCATCGGCTTGAGTTTCGTTCAAAACGTGGAAGGAAAGCAATGAGAATCCTGCTAGGTGATTGAAACCTGTGCATAAGTAAGCATCTAACGATTCACTGAGGGTGAAGCAAAACAGACCTTTCATTGTGACATTCTTGTCATAGTTAACTGAAGTCTTTGGCAAGTCACCTTCCTTGAGATCGCCTTTCCCCCGCAAGGCAACTGTAAACTCGTCGCTTGCAAGTGCTAATAAGACAAAGCGAGTGAATTCTTCGAGATGGGTAATGTTGACCTGCTGTGGCTCGATCTCACTGGTAGTTCCGTTCGAGGCTTTGATTTCTGGTGTGCGAATGGAGGCGAACGGTGGGTTGTTGGCATTATCGACGAGGTAGAAGGACGCGTTGAAAGGATACAGTGTTGGGTGATACTTAGAGTCTGTGCGGAAGACCTGTGTAAATCCCAGTTCGATGCTGTCAGGCGCTGGGTTTTCGATGGACATGGACGTGACTTCGAGCTGAGAGTCCTTAACTGCTTTGCGGGCCACCTTTGGATATCCCACGTAAATGCTAGATACATTAATTCTTTGCCTTGGGCTCTTTGAGCGGAAATAAGTCCTCACATTGGAAGCACTATCACAAGGACGATGCACACAAGGATGAGAATGAACAACCACCACCATCGTGCGCATACTCTTTTCACAGTCTGCCTCTTTCCAGGACCTAAACTCGATTCCTTGTGGTCGGCTTTGGGGCTTTCGTGTCTAAACATGCTGACGTTATGTTCAGAAGAGTTCGTTGAATCAAAGAATGTCTCCAGTTCGCTTTTCATTCAGGAGTATGGATCAAAGACCACTTTTATCAGGCGGCATCTGCAGTCCAGAGTCTTTTACAGGAAAGGCACAATTCGAGAGAAGCTGAGACTAAAATTGCGTAATCTGTCAGGCTTTAGCTGGTTGAGATAGATGAGAGTCTTCGTATGAGACCAAATGCGGTAACACTTAAATTTGCGGATCCCAAGCACGACCTGCATGGCCTCCACCTTGGGGCTGCAACGGTGGAGGGTGGAGCTTGGCACTAGCGTGAACATTTCCGATGCAAATTCATTGGCAAGCTATCTCATCCACTTTCCCACCCTGTGCTGTCGTCCAATTTTCAAAATTATTTCACCTGGGCCCGTAAGTGCTTTGAGAATGCACATGCCAATTGTGAAACGATCTGGTACCGAGGTTCTCAGTCGAGCGGTTCTAGACCTGTGTCAAAAGGCCGATCATATGCCTTAATCTTGCGGTCTCTTGATCTGAAGACTTTCATTGTCTATATCAATGACGTGAAACTAGCAACAACGCAAGGCACGTTTCCCAAACCGACATTACCATAGTTGGATGAATTTCATGATGCCTAGCAGATCGAATGGGGTTTTCCCACCAACCCTGCCAATATCGTGACAGTTGTCCCCGAGGACGAGATTGTGTAATGCTCAATTTTGATTCTGCACGAATTTATGCCATGGAGTGTTTGTTCCTGAACGCCAGTAGTGCATGAAGATTTACTGTACTAAAACTGGCTGTGCTGGCACATATGGCACCCCAGGTTCTCCCGGAGACATTGGGACACCCTGCATATTGCCTTCATTTTGAAGCTGTACGTCATCTTGGGCTGCATCGGCAGCTTCTTTGGCTGCGGTCTGTCGCTGTTGTTCTTCGATTGGTAGCAATTCGAATGCCGCTTTGTGCTCATCCCAAGCTTTGACGCATTCCGCAATCCAGTTGCATTGCTCGACCTCACCATAGACGGGGTGTTTGTATCGCGGGTGAGTTGTAGGCCATTGGGAGGCATGATAGTGATGCTTTACCAAAGCCTGCTTCGCATTGTGGTTCCCAGAGTCTGAATGGCCTTGGCCAGCAGCGAAGGCTTCGACTGTCAAAACGAGGACTCGGCCCACCACCTTGGACTCGTCCATTGCGTGAAATGTGTCCCAATCAACTGGGTGACCAACTTTATCACCCATATACTTCAATATGGCGCGAGTAAACGCTGAGGGGCCTGTACCACTTAGTACAGCATCGAAATCCAGTTGTACCTCAGCAATCGATACGCTTTGTTCTCTGGCTACATCGTGTATCCAGGCAATAATGTTGTCGACCAGTTGAAGCATTACCGGAAGCCTGGGCTTGGTCATGAATGTCCACTGACAGAAACTCATTGATTTAGGTCCCAGAATTGGATGATCTCTGAATTCTGGCTGATCGATCTCCACACCTATGACCATGTCTACATCCTTCTCATCAAAGCGTGACGGAATAAACCTCTGTATCGGTCTAAGCGCTTCCACGTCTATGTCGGCATAAACGCCTCCTTCAATGTAAGCGATTAGATAACGCAACAGGTCGGCCTTGATTATTTTTGCTGTGAGGCTCCGGTATGTATGGACAATATCGGGCCTATTGAGCCCCCCTGGACCAAAGTGGCTCTCAACGTAGTAGAGGTCATTCTGGTCTGTAAGGACTTCATATCTGTAGTTTTGATTCTTCTCTGGCCATGTTCTCGCCACTGTATGATCGCGCTGGTCGAAATTGAAAGGGTTCACTTTCCAGGTTTGCCATATTCTTCGGGGAAACTTTTCCGGCTGATGAATAGCCCAATGATATGGTTCAGCACCAGTCGTTTCAAAAGGACCCAAGCTCGAAATGAAGCATAGGATGAGCATGAAAACTCCGCATAGAGGAGCTGCTGTCCTTTGTATTTGTCGGGGAAGAAAAGCAGTCCATTTCGTTGCGGCGGCCAAAGGCGCAAACATCTTGTTCACACCTAGAATCAACATTGCGCAAAACAAGTATAAACGAACGACAAGACCCGATAGGGAGCTGATTTGGGGGGAGCTTGAATACTCTGCCCACAGAGTTGAGGTTGATCTGGTTTGGAACTTGGTCCCGGTAGTGCTCTCCGGGTTATAGTATGCCTTGCAACAATTCAAATCGAGTGAGGTCACTCTGACCAGGATATGCAAATCGCGCCAATCGAGGGTCATCATGTTTTGAGTCGGTGATGGTCCGAAAATTACGGCTCCTAGGTCTTGTGATTGTGGCAGCCAGGCACTAAACAGTTCGGTACGCTGTTGTGGAGCCATCAGAGAGCAGGAAATCCGAAGACTGTTCCTGATTGTGCTGAGTATGAGCTCATGCAAGGGCAAGCCTGAATCTGAATCCATAAGAAGCTCAGAATTTTGGCCGTTTGCTGACCCATCGAGCTAGAAGGCTCACCATCCTGGACCGCGGCACATGCCGGTCTTGACACGTCTAAGATGGTTTTGAACAAATCTCCGTCCTCGACGACGGCCATTCGATGCCCTGTAGGGTACCGGAGATCGTGCGTTATGCGTGTCCGGCTGAGACAATTTAGCCTCAGCAGCCAATGCCGCATTCTCAGTGAGGCCTAACATGGCATGCTTCGAGAGACGATTCCGGGCTTAGAAAGTGGCTTTTGTCCTCTAGGTGTTGCCATGCTTACGCGGGTTCCTTCATCAGACCTAGGTAGTTACGTGAACTCTTGCAACCCTTGAAAACTGCCTATACGCAACACTGAGCCACACATTGACCGCATTTACCCCTGCAGCAATGGATCCACTGCCAAGACAACATGTGTGATTGAAAGCTTGTGTGACGCTAAAAGTCGCAACGCACCCACAGATCCTCGTATCCCTGCACTCTTGCCCTGTGACAATACCGTTACAGATGCCCCATTGTGGGCGAAATGATATCTACCTAGGTAGGCACCATCACTGTTTTGATGACGCCGCGAGTGGGATTGCACATGGCCAAGTCATCTACTTACGGCAAAAGTGTGTGCAATATGGTCTTTTCGCCTGTCGATTCCCTAAACATTTCCGACATGCTACCGGATACATCGGACTCTGCAGCGCACCTTTTCTCAGTCCATTACTGACCGCGCAAGGTTCAAAGACTGGCTCCAAATACTTCAGTCACTAACTTGAGAAGATGGGCTCTGATGAAGGGATACTAGGCCAGAATTACTGGCAGAGTGCCAAGGTAAAACACGATGAGCATACCACAGCTCGTACAGGTAGATGGGCCCTCAATGCCATCCGTCCTTCGATGCTCAATGCACGAACTGCAAAAGCCTGCCAATCCCGACAATTGAGGAGCACTGCATACCTGGACGGACTTAGAGGTTTTGCTGCTCTCCTTGTATACTTTGGCCATCACGAACTTTGGGCTCATCATTCGATCGGTCCGGAGGCAGTCTTCGAAAACGTTTTTGGCTACAACGGACACCATCACTTCGTCACACTTCCTGGCGTGCGAATCTTGTTCTCAGGAGGCCATTTCGCAGTTTCGGTCTTCTTCGTCATATCAGGATATGTTCTGTCCGCCAAACCACTTCATTTCATCCACGCAGGCGATCACCTTCAACTAGGAGATAACGTTTCGTCAGCACTCTTTCGAAGGTGGCTGCGGCTCTTCATCCCTGTGATTTGCGTAACGTTCATCTACATGACATCCTGGCACTTCGGAGTAAAATCTGACGTCGAAGCTTTGCCAACCTTTCGAGCTGAGTTGTGGCGATGGTATAAAGAAATCAGAAATTATAGCTTTGTGTTCGACGGCAGTGGAAAGCCAGGGTTAACCTACAGCTTCCATGTTTGGAGCATTCCTACAGGTAAGCTTACCACTCGTAGAATGATATCTTGCGCATGGAGGCTTATTTGACTTTATCACAGAATTCAAAGGCTCAGTGGTCATTTATACCTCGTTGATGGCATTCTCGAGGTCCAGCTGTAGAGCTCGGCTCCTGTGCACTATTGGACTAATTCTGTATTTCATGTACTTCGTGGACGGCTGGTACTGTTCCATGTTCCTCATGGGAATGCTGCAATGCGATCTCGATCTTCTCAGTAATACCGGAGCCCTCCCGACATGGCTTACACATTGCCGACGATACAACCGACCATTCTTCGGCCTGCTGTTCGCTGCAGCAATCTACTTGGGAGGATGTCCAGCATCGAGTCAAGACATGAGTGTGCTACGCAACTCACCGGGTTGGCATTATCTCTCCTACCTGAAACCCGAAGCCGTGTATGACTTCAAATGGTTTTACCTTTTCTGCGCATCAGCATTCATGGTTGCATCCATACCACGACTACCACCGCTCAAAGCATTCTTTGAACTTCGATTTAATCAGTACTTGGGGCGCATCTCGTATGCCTTCTATCTAGTTCATGGGCCGGTGATATGGACAGTCGCAGACCGACTCTACGCAGCCACTGGATGTACCAGAGCGTCGCATGCCGCAACGGCAGCACGATGGATTAATATGACACCCATTCCGGATGTTGGACCTCTAGGTTTGGAGCTCAATTTTCTTCTACCACATCTTGTTATTCTGCCTGTCACGCTCTGGCTGGCAGAAATTGTGACGAAGGTATTTGACGAGCCGAGTGTCAGGATCTCACAGTGGCTGTATAAACGTTCTTTGGACACGTAACAGAAGAGATTGATAGTTTTGTGCCAAGCAGCAAAAACATTGAGACTCAGGCTGCTTTGAGACTAGTCTCGCGAGTGCTCAGATACTGTACCCTGCTAGGCTACTACTTTTTGCAGCTGTGTTTATGGTGCACTTGCAACCCGTCTCACTTGCTGCAGAGCTTGGTAGGTGACCTGCAAGACCGCAAACACTAAATGATGCTCTACGATCGATCCCGAGGTCAGAGTAAAAGTCATCCTTGACCAGCTTATGCTACAGATGGCGTTTCGGTGAAAGTCTGGATGTGGAATGGACTAAATTTCCAGTAAAGCTAAATACAGGATACCTGTAAAATTACACTGATTTGTTATAACACGGTAAATACCTGGGTACCGAGTCTCAAGGGGCGGGCACCTCCTGGGGCTACACACGACTGTCTCAATACAGCCTACGAGCGGGATCCGGGACCTGACGTGACTTTCTCGATGCTCTTTCCAAAATCAACGGGTAGTTTGACTCACCAGCAGCAGTGACCATGCCTTTGCTTTACTAACACGGCGCTTTCCCATTCGCACTCGGAGCTGTTGCATTTACTTTTGACATTCCTCAATGAAGCAAATACTGGTTCTTACGGGACCCTTCGCTCTTTCGCTCATTGTGTTGTGGTCGCTGTATCACAGTCGCTTGCCAAGCGTCAAGTATGACACAAGTTTGCTCAGTTCGATCTTTCGAGAGGGAACCAACACCAAATGGCATAATCATAATGAGGTGTTCTCTGCCACAACAACAGACCGGAAGTATTTCATGATTGACTTCGGAGATCAGCAAGCAATGAACCCAAACATCATTCCGCATCCATTTCTTCACGAGACTTGGATCATTGTAGCGCAGCTTCGACAACAAACGCAATATTTTGCTGAGATAGCATGCAATGCAAAATTCTATAATAACACTCTGAAATGCATAAACCATCCAGTCGCTCTCCCAATAGCTCCAACATTTGGAGACAAGTGCACAGGCGACCTGGAGTATCTGGGGCTTAACAGAGGACCTCACGATGCACGGGTATTCTATGGGCCCCGATCGCCATACACCATTTATGGCTCGAACTCGATGTTTACCTGTTTCGGTCAATGGATCCAAGACTTTCGGACGTTAATCGAATGGGGTTATGAGCAATCCGACCAAAACGAATTTGTCCACACGACGGAACTCCAAAGGCCACCACCGTGGGGGACAATCGAGAAGAACTGGTTTTTGTTTTTCGACCAGGACGACCAAGCATATGTCCATTACGACGTATTCCCACAACGCTCGTTCGCCCAAGTCGATTCGATAGGGCAAGTAGGACCAGACCTTGGCCTCCTGACAATGGAAAATGACAAGAGGTGCATGGATAGGTACATGCCGAAGCTTGGGCCACAGCTCGAATCAATACATCAAGCGACTAACTCTTTGTTGATCACCAACTGCAAAAGAGCCGACCCGTCGTGCACTCCAGATGCGTTAAACACATTTATCCTGACCATTTTTCAGCACAAGACTTACTTCAATTTCCATGCCGTATATGAGCCTTATGTCTTGATGTTTGAGCAGACAGCGCCGTTCCAAATTCATGGGATATCACAACGACCATTCTGGATATATGGTCGCAAAAGGAAGTTGACGAATGACGAGGGAGAACAGGTTGGCGCAGAAGGCGAGAGCCGGCACGAGGATCAAGAACAAGAAATGCTCTACGTAACCTCGATCAGCTGGAAGAGCAATGCCCAGAAATATCATGGTTACATCGACGATGTGCTTTTCGTAGCCTTCGGTATCGAGGATGAGAGGACGGCAGCCATTGATGTATATGGCGAAGATCTCCTTCGCGACCTAGAACAGTGTCAATGAATAACATCCAACATCCTCTCATCGTAGACGCATAGTACAAAGCTCATAATTCTATTACCGCCAAGCAGCAATTACTTCTGGCCTTGCAATGTCGCCACTTCAATCATCAACTTTGGCATTCTATTACGAAATTTAGTAGAATCTTTTAGACGAAGAAATTTCCGAGTCATGGGCTGTTGGGGGACGTGTCCCGACAAGCGACTAGCCAGTTTTGGAAGGCTACGCGCCCTCCACTTGCTTGCAGGGAAAACACCGGCTGCTTGGCTTGACCCGTGACGCCACCCAAGGGATGCCAGCGGGAATACACCACGTGAAGTAGAGACAGCCTCTTTCGTATAGTAATATCTCAATGCCATGACTTGGCACTAGTGCACTAATGACTATATTACCTGAGAGCTCGTAATACCGTGAACTTTCCAGCTATGTTCGACCTACAAGCCAAGCATCCAATTGACAAGGATTTCGGTTACATCAACAAAGTTTGATGACGACCTTGTGAGTGGATTTTTCTTTCACAAAGCTGGAGAATGTGCAATCTTCGGCTCCATCACACGCTGTGCACGCCCACGCACGCCGTGTATGCCGAGATCAGCGCGCACATCTTCCCCAGACGGCCAAGAAAATCCCAAAGCCGCTTTCAGATCGATCTCTCCCCCGGGCGTGCGCCTCAGTTGACGTTCTCTTGGATACCAAGATAGATGTGGTACGGTCACGGACCTGGTCTCTCGCATGGCATCATGATTGAGCTACACGAACAACACCATTACCAAATTGGTAGGCCACGGAGGCATATGGCTCGAAGTCGCTCAGCAGAAACATCTTGGCAGCAGAATTGTTGCTACTCAAGTTCGGGCAGACTCTCGGTTGTTTTTTTCGGGTTCGGTCCCGCTTGATGCTGCGGAGACGCCTCTGGTGGGTATCTACAGCAATGTTTTATGGCAAAATAGCATATATAAGATTGCTCCCGTCCGCTTGCCCCCTAGCTCGATTGTGGCACTACGCACTGATACTGTAGGAACAAAGAGACCTCCTCAGCGCCAAATCTTGGGTACCGCTTACGATGGCTGAAAGAAGAAGAAGCAGCACTGTTGTGGAGGTAAACCGCAAAGATGACGGCATCCTCCGTCGTAGAGACGACTCCATTCGCCGCCTATCTCAGACAAATGTCAACGCTCTCGAGGAATTGTCTGACGCCAAGGACGCAAGCAATGTAGAAAAGGGTCTGTCTGTACGCGACTCTGTCCGACTCTACAAAAAGGCCATTTGCTTCTCGATGATGATGAGTCTCGCAGTCGTCATGGAAGGGCAAGTATCGCGACGCTCACTGCATTATGGTCGTCGCTAACATGTTGCAGATATGATCTCTCCCTGATGGGCAGTTTCTTGGGTTATGACAGCTTCAGGAACCGGTACGGGACTGAAACCGATGCAGATGGCCAACGAATCATATCGGCACCCTGGCAGTCGGGCCTTCAAAACGGTGTACAGGTTGGCTCAATCATTGGGCTCTATCTCAATGGCTGGATTTCTGAGTATTTCGGATACAAGAAGACCATGCTGGGCTCCCTTATCTTGATGGTAGCTTTCATTTTCCTCCCATTCTTCGCACAAGACATTGAGACAATCTTGGCCGGAGCCATATTGCAGGTATGAGCGCAAAAACTTGATCGATCAATGCCTGTAATTGAAACTAACAGAGGATCAGGGTCTTCCATGGGGCGTTTTCCAAACACTAACTGTGACCTATGCAAGTGATGTTACCCCCGTTGCGCTCAGGCCATATCTAACAACCTACGTCAATTTGTGCTGGGTCATGGGGCAATTCGTTGCTGCTGGTGTGCTCAAAGGCTGCTCAACCCTCGACAATCAGTGGTCATACAGAATACCCTTTGGTATCCAGTGGATCTGGCCAGTCCCCATCTTTGTGGCTGCATGGCTGGCTCCTGAATCGCCATGGTGGCTTGTCCGGAAGGAACGATACGACGATGCCCGCCGTTCACTACAAGCTCTCACGTCACCGGGCCCTGGCTTGCCGTTCGATGTCGAAGGTCAGCTCAACGTGATCAAGGCAACCAATGAACTTGAAAAGCAAATATCTGAGGGTACTCAATACCTTGACTGCTTCAGGAACGTCGATCTCCGACGCACTGAGATTGCGTCTATGAGTTGGATTACGCAAGCATTCTGTGGAGCTGCGCTCATGGGTTACTCGGTCCAATTCTATCGACAAGCTGGCATGACTGAAGACAATTCGCTCAATATGAACGTCGGGCAATATGGCCTTGGATGGGTAGGGACTATTGGCTCGTGGTTTTTGATGAGACGTTTTGGACGACGCTTCCTTTACTTCTGGGGCCTTTGCGTGATGTGCGTCCTGCTTGTCATCGTTGGCGGCTTGGGCACGATTTCAAGCAACAACGTTGGCGCACAGTGGGGCATCGGTTCACTCCTCCTGGTGTATACCTTCGTCTACGACATTACCGTTGGTCCGGTTTGCTATTGCATCGTGTCTGAAATCCCATCTACACGACTGAAGATCAAGACTGTGGTGCTTGCCCGGAATTTCTACAACATCGGTTCCATCATCAACAACATTATTATGCGTAAGCTTCTGCTCTGACCCATTAGCATTCACGTTTGCTGACTTTTGATTTAGCGCTAATGTTAGGACCGAATGAGTGGAACTGGGGAGCTAAGTCAGGCTTCTTTTGGGCCGGTGCTTGCTTCCTCCTTGCAGTTTGGACATTTTTCAGACTCCCTGAAGCTAAGGATCGAACTTACGCCGAGCTCGATGTTCTCTTCGAAAACAAGGTACCCGCAAGGAAATTCCACAAAACTCCTGTGGATCAATTCGCCGGAGATGGTCTTGAGGTTGTGCGGGATGACAGCAGCGGGAGTGATAGAATTGTTTCTGAGAAGGTCTAAATGTTTGTGGGCAAAAGGGTCAAAAGGGTTCGTGGTGATTCGAAACTGTCCACCTACATATAATATGACGAGTAAGGAGTTAGCTGGGCATTTTGCAAATCGCGACTTTGCCTTTTCGTTTCCAACCTGGTATCCCGATAAGCGAGTCAAAAACACTCCAGGGTTTGTTATTTCGTACGTAGATTAATAAAGAGTCAACTTGGGACGTGTTGCAAAGCCTACATTTACCTATCACGTGGTCAAGGACGTTGCCAGGCGCGGAGCAACATTGAAATGTAAAATCACATGGTCTGGCATAATACATACATAGGGCAAGGTCAAATGACATCTAGGAATCGCAACATTAAGAGGGTTGTGTTGCGCCCGCCACGATGCCAGCACTAGCTTTTGGCCTCAAGCCTACCAAAAACGGCGCTGGACCAAGTAAAGTACCCTCAAAACGGAAGGCAGTATTTGGAGATGTCGATGAGAACACGCAAGAGGATGAGGCAGACGACGTTCTCGGCGCTCTCCAGAATCCGAGCTCGAAGTCCCGCTTGACTCAACAATCGTCAAGACCTCACGACGCTCCGGCACGAAAGTCGCCCAAGCTAGCGAGCCGAAACGAACGTCCAGGCACGACGTTGGGCAGTCTGTCCGCACTTCGAAGCGCAAGGCTACAAGACGAAGAGGCTTCACAGCTGGACGCCTTGGTCTACGACTATGACGCAGTTTACGATACGTTTACAGCCGACAAGCAGAAGAAGAATGCTTCGAATGGCGACTCGACCGTGCCGAAATACATGTCGAACCTGCTTGCGTCGGCCGAGGTGCGCAAACGAGATCAACTACGGGCAAAAGAGAAGGCGCTGCAGAAGGAGCGTGACGCTGAAGGGGACGAGTTTGCCGATAAAGAGAAGTTCGTGACCGGCGCGTACAAGAAGCAACAAGAGGAGACGAGACTGCTGGAGGAGGAGGAGAAGAGGAAGGAAGAAGCAGAGGAGGAGAGGAGACGAAAAGGAGGGACGATGACAGCCTTTCACAAAGAGCTGCTTCGGAAGGATGAGGAGCGGCAGAAGGCAGTACAAGATGCGACGAAGCAGGCTCAAGAGATGCGTGAAGGTGGGATGAATCCACAGGCCGGAAGTGAAGAAGACGAGAAGGTAGAGTCGAAGATCGCAGCAGAGTTGAATGAACAAGGTGCGCATATTGTGGTCAATGATGACGGCGATATCGTGGACAAGCGACAGCTACTGTCGGCCGGTCTGAATGTTGCACCAAAGAAACGAGGACATGACAAACTCGAGACAAAGGCCAACACGACGAGGCCTCAAGAATCGTACCGATCTGCCAGACAACAAGACGCCCGCATGTCTCAGCGAGAACGGCAATCACGCATGCTGGAACGACAAATTGAGGAAATGGCGGCGAAGCAGAATGCGGCAGAAGTTGCAGAACAGGAGGAGCTGCGCGAGAAGAACAAGACCAAACTTACAGAGGACGATAAGCTCAGTGCGAAAGAGAGGTATCTACAGCGCAAGAAGGAACGTGAGGAAGAGGCGAAGAGGGCGAAAGCAGCAGCACGTTGAAATTGGTTGTCTGAAACCCTTTCCACCTTTGACAGTTGAAGTTGACTGCATCTGTCTTCGAGGAGATATCAACTTTGCTACGTGCGTCGCACAAGGTGAGGATGCGTATTTGGGCTGCACCATTAGATTCTGGCAACTTCATTTCAACGGGCATGGTCCGGGAAGTGCATACCAGTGACTGTTGCAAGCCGACTCTTCATGAGAAAGCTTGCTACGCGCTTCTCTCACGGGCTTGTCCTCAGGTGATTGTCTGACCATGCTCGAAACCACCAGCGAGGATACAGCTGGTCGACTCGAATGCGACAAACCAATTAAAGCTCGTTGCTTGAGAAGGCACCTGCTACATCTCGTGCGGCTTGCAACGGCTGCCCCTCGCTGGCTTGGTTCAAACGCATCAGTAATGTGTACTATGAGTCCTGATCCATCCCATTGTGACAGGTTTAGACAATCGAGAAGCTGTTACTCAGTTTGCGTCGATGTGTGCTTGTTGGATACATCCTCAACTGCGCGCTACTCCTCTTCCAATGCTTGACAACGTCCAAATCTTTTCTCCAGATGGCAGAAGACGCTAAATCCCCTCCCCCTCAGTATCAGCATCGATATCAATACGAATACCCAAGAAACCCCCCAACGATGGCACGAGATTTCACAGGGTCGAGCAGGACTCCCTACGACCATGAATTGGACGATTTACAACGACACAGACGTCCAAGAAGCGTTTCTGAAGCCGACCACTATCACCGATGGAGAAGGGGGTTCGAGAATGACATGCCTACCCGGCCGCCACCCAAGTCTCAGGCCGCATTGGTCTTTGCGACATGCTGCTGTGGCTCGGTATGGGGAGTTGCGGTCTGGCTTTTGGCGGTTGCGCTGGTCACTGGTGTTTCTACTGGGCTCATAGTTAAGACTTTGGTTGGTTCCTCATCACCTCTAAGTCAACTTTGATCGTTCACTAATAGTAAAGATACCGACCCATCAGGCTTCTGCGGAGGCTCTGAAATCATCCTCCAGCGTGTCCGTATTTCCAGATACATCGATCCCACCCACGACTGTCACAGTTACAACATCCTCAGACCCTCCGTCAACCATTTTCAGTACAGCGACTTCTGTTATTGTCTCGACCTGGACCTCACCAGAAGCCTCTACAGTGACGGAAATCAGCTCAAGCCTGGAGACAGAAACAGTGACGAAATCTGCATCTGTTTCAGTCAGCACAGCATCCCTCACTGCCACAGCTGTAGTCACGTTGACCAAATCTCAGTCAGTAAAAACAATTACAGCGACCGAGCACTCAAACGAAAGTAAGTCGAGTACCTTCTATGCGAATGACAGATGGTTCTGTCAGGCAAGGGACTATTGAAGGCTGAACACTAACATAGCTCTGATAGACGAGTCTCAAGTAAAGGTCACCTTAACTTTCAGTAATGACAAAGCCAGTAAGTACATCACGCCTGCACCTCCTGTCTCGGCGAACCCTCCCAAGCCCATGATCATGTTCACCGCATCACATACATGCATTGATCAAGCATTTCAACGTTCCCACCCAATACCGTTCAAGAATATGGAATCACCAAAAAGGTGTCTTCCCGCTCTTAGGTCTATTTGGCATCGTTTTGCAAACTTTTGCATGCTAACCAGCTTTTGGATAGATTCCCAAAGCCATAGTAATACAGCTCTTGAAACGGGCGCAGGCTCTGAGCCGAGCCCAACGTCACCTTCAACGAGTAAGTCATCATTTTTCTCATTCTTCAGTTGAGCAGCATTCTTTTGAACATCATTTTCCAACCTACTCCAACTCACCTCATTTCTTCGTTTGGGCTGGCCGGTCAAAGCTACCATTGTTACTTTTTCCCTCAAAGGGGGAGGAGCTCTTTTTTAGTAGACTCGCATGTCCTTCCTTACCGATGGAGCCTCCCCTTCTTCGCCTTGAAGTTTCGCCATCTCCACAAAATAACTTGACCTCAGTCACCAGAGCCAGAGCCACAGCCGGAACCGGCCTGCTCATCTGCTAAAATCCAAAACATCAAAACAGCTGCCTAATAATGCATGGCGCAGCGCAAAAATTGAAAGAAAAAGCTAACGCACAGTCGTTTCTCTATAGAATCGTCCGCTCGCAGCTCAACGCCCCCGAAAACCAGTACAACGACAACAACAACGCCGCCGCCGCCACCACCAACAAATAATAGCAGCCACCCCACGTCTCCACCAGCTGTTCCTCCTCCTCCTACGACGACGACATCGTGCACAGTTACCAAGTGGGATGTCAACGATGCCTTGAGCTGCCGAGTGATCAACAACTGTCACCCTGAGCCCCTTAGTTCGCCGAAGCTGTGTGACCTAGCAATTACTTCGAATGGTAGGAAGACTAATGTCTGCGATAAATTGCGGAGTGATTACGGATCGAGTCTTTTAGCTTGCTGTAAGACTCGCGGGTGCGTTGGTGACTAAGCACAAAGTAGGAAGGAGAAGGGTTCAGTGAATTGTTTCGGATCATTCGCATGAGTTGGCATAGTACGTATGTTGGACAAGTCTGAGATAAGGAGAAATATAGATTCATTCGGTTTTGGAGAAGTTCCCGGCAGAGCGCCGCGATCTCTCAGATTTCTCAGCCACGTTATGTCTCGAGCGCTTTCCTACCGGAAATCGCCTTTAGACCGGCCTTTCTCAAAGCCTTGTGCCTCTTCGGTCACTAATTTATACTCCCTCACATACCCAAAAGGGAAAACGCCAACATCGCCTGCGTAGACACCACTCCACCAATCTCCATTGACGTCCTCAATCTCCGTGACCTCTGCACCGCGGGGTAACCTCAACTCTCCTGCACCCCCTTCTCCATCATCTGGCCAATACGCATAGTACACCAATCCTTCCTTTCCGAACCCGCCATCTGGCGGAAATCGTACATTCAAAGCTGAGCCGCTTGCTTTGTTCGAGAAAGTAGAATTTCGACTACGCGTCCCTTTCCTCGTACCCTGTGCGTCTTCTTTCCAGCTCCAGGTCCCTCGAGGCGTGAGAGGTGGACTAGTGGGCGGACTCGAGTATAAATTATGTTGAGCGTTCCAAGCTTGGATGTCTGTGTTGGTCATCTTCCATCCTCCGACAAGATCATGTTTAATCACACGTCGCATTCCTCCATCTCCGTCATCGGAAACATCGGCTTCGAAGGCGACCACGACCATTCGGTGGCCTTCCGGGCACATCCTCCAGCCGGCCGTCACGTCTGCAGATAGATTGTTGTCACGGCGCATGTGTGCGTGCTGAAGGAACGTGTTGTAGCAAGATGAACAAATATCAAAGTCTGTACTGTGGAAAGGACAATGATAGCGCCGGGTGGCCGGCAAAATGACGGAATGGCAGAGATCGCAGTCTACGTCGATGACAAGATAGTCGTAACCTGGTCCCCGATGGGAACGGTTGGACACGATCGAGTTGGGTGTTTGTGGCCTGCTATTGCTCGCGCTTGTGGCGCCGGTGCTAAGCCCGGTCCTTGTGCCAGCGACTGGTGGAAGGCTGAGCTGCATGGTCGTAAGAAGCGCACCATTTAAATTTTTCTCCTCACTTCGGCTTGACAGCGGAGGTGGGTGGTAGGCAACTGGTAGGAGCGGGTGACTGCAGCAATGGTGCGTCTGCACACACTGCTTGCAGAAGCCCCATTCGCCGTCGTTGCAGATGTCGCAAAGCCAGAACTGCGAATTGGCAAAGAGGCCACACCTATCGCAGAAGTGGCCTTCTTGGAGCCGGCCACTAGGATTTGATGAGCTTGTCTTGGGGAAGTTCTCTTGAGTACGACTTGAGATCCTGGTTTCCAGCACAGTTGACGCAACAGGTTTTTGGTACTGCCTGCCAATCAGGACATGCGGCGGTGGTGCAGTAGCACCACTCGCCTTTGAGTTCTCAAAATTGATGTCAGCGGCATGACCGAAACCGAACCAATGTTTGCACCCCTTCCCTTCACGGTAGCAACGCAAACAGAGGTCGACGCTGCAGGTACGACAATGTTTGTAGATGTCGTATTGGATGTCAGACTTGTTGCAGCGAAAGCAGGAGACTGCAGGCTCTTCATGCGAGTTCAACATTGGTGCAGGAAGCGCAGATATAGACGTGCTGTCGAGTTCTACGATCTGGCAATAGTCTGATGGGCGAGCGGTGTCTGTATTGTCTGAATTCATCGTAATCGGCATGGTCTGCGTGTGGCGGGGCGAGCGAGACGGTGAATGTCCTCGCCCTTGCTGTAGTCTTCTGTCCTCTCCACCCACCTGGAGCCTGACTTGTGATGCTCGTGGTGAATGATAAGGTTCGGTATTGGACCTTTGAGTGCTTGTAGGGAGTGAGGGGTGCCGTGTTGACCTTGGCTGATCAGCACCCATAGTCGAAGCTGCATCGGGATGCCTCTCAACGTTTGAGGGAAGGAATGCATCAGCAGGTACAGTAGGCCTGTTCTGGTCAGAAGCAAGTCTTCGATGATTAATGGTCACTGTAGAGCCCTGGGAGTTCGATCGTCCAATAGTCGTTGATGGGTGTGCTTGTGGTCTTGTTGAATGCGAACGCTCCCTTGAAAGGTGAGGTTGAAGTACAGCTGCTGGCGGGGGAGATGTATGGGCACTGTTTGATCTGCTTCTGTTTTGATGTCGAACGCGAAGTTGATCTGGACTAGGGGGGGCAGAAGGCACCGATGGACGGCTCTGGGTTGATCTTCTTGCCTGCCTCTGTCTATACATTTCCGCTATCCGCTCAGCCAGGAGATCTTGCTCAGCCTCGGTCAGTGCATCGATGTCGATGCCGCCGACCAAGCCCTCAGCTATAATTTCTTGGATGATACGGGCATCATCTATGCTATCGCCTGTGCCAGTGCCAGATTCAGAGGCACTGACTAGCGAGCGCAGACTTGCCTGGTGCGACATTCTCTGCTCCTCGCGGCGTGCTTCGATAGCATCAGGATGTCTGGGCGATGAGACAGGCGGTGACGAGGAAAGGTGACGAACCTGGGCCGGGGAATGGTTGGCTGTGTCAGAGTTGGCAGCAGCCGGTGTACGATCCCGCTGTCTTTCTCGTTCGCGCCGGCGTTGCCTTCTTTCCTCTCTTTCAGCACTGGCACTGCTACTCCTGTCCGAACGAGCGGGCGGAGCAAGAGTCGATGCAGTCGATGTAGAGTCAAGGTCCTGCCGGCTTCGTAGCCTCGGCTCCTCGTCCTCCCTCCTATGCTTTCGCTCACGCCGACGCTCGACCTTGGGCAAAATCTTCTCGCTTGGCTTCGTTCCGTCAGGCTTGTATATCTTATCCATTTCATCCTTCTCCTCTTGACTGCGATTACGGCCTGGATTCGCAGCGAGAAACAGCTCGAGTAGATTGCTGACGGTTGCATTGTGCTGAACATCTCTCACTTCGGCGCGGCACGTCGGGCAACTGTAGGGATTTGTTGCTGAGGAGGTAGAACGGGAGGAGGAAGCTCGGCGATGCTGGTGAGAGAACCATTCCTTCAAACATGATCCACAAAAGGTGTGCAGGCAGTTCAATATAGTCAGTGGTTGGTACAGCAATTCGGTGCAGATAGAACAGACTAGCTCCCTCTCAAAGCTAGAAAGTCCCGCTCCTGCTCCTGCTCCTGCCACATCGGTCGAGTTAGCTGTTGCTGCTGCCATAATTTTCCAGTCTCGGCAGTCGCACTCGCAAGTAAGTCGTGGATGAAGGCATTCAGTTGTTCAGAGTGTGGTATCTTGATCATTGATCAGCTCTATCTACGTCGCATGCTACCAGGATATGGGCATCTTCAGCACTCGGGCTAAATGTCAGGTGTGCATTTGCTTCTGTCTATTTTCATTCCTGCAGCTGAAATGTCTTGGACAAAGGTGTCAGACTCCGTAAGTTTATAAGGCTTCTAGGCCAGCATCGGCCGAGCCCGCATCCAAATCCGCTCGACTGCGTCATTCACATTCCCATCCCTCACGACTATTAATAGTCCGTCCCTGTCCGCTCCCTTTGTCTCTTCACCGCAGTCCTTGTCACACCCTTGATGCAGCTCAGCCGCAGTGCTCTGCTGTGCGCTTGAACGATTTGTGTATACGGTCAATGCCGTTTCCTATGCTGGAGACGGTCAAGATGGTCGCTTCTAAGGTTTGCTGGAGACAGCCGCCATGAAGCGTCCTGACCCTCTACCATCGTGGTTCTCGTCCTCAAAGCTAGCAATAGCGATCGTTTGACGCTAAATCCTTATGATCTCTGTGTACTGAATGTGCTGTCCGGTTTCCGCATATTTTGCAGGTTAGCTGAATTGATTGCATGCTATCAACTCATAGGAGCCCGCTTCCCGTCGACATGCAGATGCTAAACCATCGGTAGGGTGTGAAAGGTGGATCCCCAAAGGCATTGAAAATGGAGCAATTGAGAGAGCCTGTTCGCTGACCAAGCTCGTTGTGGTGAAGTCGTTCAGACGTGAATCTGATTTCGCTTTGAAGCAAATAGGTATGTGCCACCAACATCTTGCCTATGTATGTCAGTCACTGGACACATAAATCAGCCAAAACCTTCCCTCGTCTGGCTGCCTTGATAGTCTTCATTTAATCACATCAACTAACTAGATGGCTGCTCCCTGCCATCTTGAAAAATGTGGATGACTTGACTTTTACTCAACCCCTAATATTTGAAAACTATGTATGAAACTCATCGTCAATGCGCACCTTTGAATTGTTACTGAGCTATCTGGAATTCTGCTTCCGCCTTAGGAGCTTTTAAATAAATTCTTAACAAAGGTAGTAGTTCGATAAATCAGCATGGATGCACCCGAGGATCAAGAGACAACTGTCCACAGTCGCCAAGGTGTCGACTCCCGCGAGATTGTCTTAGAACAGATTCGACATGCGACCGCACAGGACATCATTATTCTCGAGTGTGAGGACGACGGCGGAGAGTATGCAACCACCTCTCGCGACTCAGCACCACCATGGACCCTCCATTACCACGAGCTAGCTGCTACAACATGCGATTCAACGATTCAACGAGGCCAAGGACCAAGCAGCCTTCCTTTAAATTCCACTACCAGCCAACACACCGCCCCTAAGAACCTACAGAAGAAAAGGAAGCTGTTCAGTTCTGTTGGTCCAATTGACCATGACCTGAGAGAGACGGGCTTGTCCACACCACCAGCCTCGGACGGCGTATCCCCGAAGTCCGGTTCGAGCGATGATCACCAGCACAACTTTATGGACTGGAGCTTTTCAGCTCTCCAAAAAGAGGCCACTGATAATAATACCCCTGCTGAGGATGCGGAATTTTATAGCATACTTTATGCTCATCTGGCTTCCGACCCTGAAACTGTGCACAATTTTGAAACGTCTAAAAAGGGACCTACTTCAGATGCTTTGGAGAGGACAAGAAAATTGGCGGAGGCCAGAGGGGTCGCAAAAAGTCAACTGCTCCGAGCTGAGAGGAAGACGCGAGCAGACGGCATTGCCTCGACGACCATCAATCCTGAGAAGATTGATCATTTATTCAGCGTGCGGCATGGCCAGCAGCACCAAACTCATGAACTTGACGCTACTCCTGCACAAAACGGTCCTGTCAATAATTTGTGCTCCCCTAAGTCACCGAATGTCGATAACGTTTGGGACCTTCGAGCTGACGCTCTCAGTCTACCTGGAGTGAGCAACAAACCACGACACAACATGAACATTTGCGAAGATGGTCAGCAGATCAACCTCAACCCTCTCGCAAGTGAAGCTGCTAATCAACGACGAAGTCCGAGCCGACATCTTGATATAAGTTCGAACACACAGGAAGATCAACACAGCCTCGAATTGCAGAGGCGACGAGATGCAAGACTGGCTCGTATTCTAGAGAACGCTAAAGGGGGTTCTAAGAGGAAGTTTGTTGAACGTTCTCCTCCGGCGCGGTCAAGTCCAAAGCCGCCAAAATTCTTTGCCCCAGAGCTGAGCAAGGCTTCGAAATTGCCAAAGACCACATCGCAACCTACCATCTCGTTGACTCGTGAATGCGTCAGGGCGAAGATGGGCGTTTCTCCCTCTTGCGAAGCCGGAGTACAAAATCCGGGAGACAAGCCTGTTCCGAATCTCTCGATCCTCGAGCAGCTCACCACAAGAAACACAGCGTTCTGTAGTGGACAAGAAAGACAAGATTCACTGCATGTGTACGACAGACTGCCTCCGCAAGGAATGGATATTGCTCGCCCACAAAATTTTGACAAATTGCCGAAGGCACGACAGCTGGGCATCGTGCGGCGCGAGACGTTGAAAGAACGGCAGAAAGATTTAGTAACCATCCTGAATGTCTTCAAAGAGTTCGCACGCTTGCTCGCGGTTGACGGCCTCCGCGATGCTGATTTAAGACAGCTAGAAGAGGTCAAGAAATTCACTGCAGCTGTACTCGATCAGGACAAATCTGGCAAACCAATGAGGAGGCGTCTCCAGGACATTCGAGAAAATATCAGACGTCGCTTTGTCACCTTGCGTAAGGATCCCGATGCTTCTCAGGTTGACCTAATGCTCGCCGATATCATGAAACAACCGTACTTTGATAAGCTCCAACACGAAATACCTCAGCTATATTTTGATATTGAGGAGGCAAGATTAGAATGCGCAAGCGCTCAATCTTCAGCTAAAAATGCAGGTAAAAGATCACAAAAAGGCTGTCCCATTAAGACAAAGCTCGAAGATCTAGCGTCCCGCACGAAACATCGATCCGAGAGCTACTGGGAAAATCTCGATCGCAAGATTGAAGCACGCCGCCTACAGGTTGCTAAATTTGACCAAACAGACAGTCAAAGTCTAGCTACTAGTGGGGACATTGGGAATAAGGACAGCCGTTTTCAAAATATCGAGGACTATGCTGAAAGCAATACCAGCGAAGAGGATGAAGGCGAAGATTTTATGCTTCCAGATAACTCAAACATAGCTGTTCAAAATTCGGAGGCAACAGGTAATGCATCAGCAGAAGAGCCTGATCAGCCCTGCAATGAAAGACGACAGGAGTACCGTTGCCAAGCTCAGAGCCAATCTTTACTCGAAAGGATGGCATCAAAGGCCCAGCAAGAGGAGTTGCTTAAAGCTCAGGGAGTCCAAAGGCACGATTCACAAATGGCTCAAGACATGAAACTTCGAGATGCTACTAAAGCGATCTTAAGTAAAGATGACGTCGAGGATGAGACGCCGGATAGCGAGTCAGCGGACGAAGAACTTGGTTGCCAAGCTGATGTTGATACCTCGGAAGATTTCAACGATTCAGACCTCGAAGCCGAAACTGAGTCAACTAGCCGGGATGAAGAAGAGGACGATGACGGTCAGCCAGTATGCAAACGTCATGTGGTCAAAGTGACCGTTGCGGGAGCGCACCCGGAGCTGGACGGCGAACACCTGCTGGGCAGATATCTCAGTGCATCCCGAGCGCGCAAGAAGGCTCTCGACGCCGCTCTATGTGTAAAGAAAGAATTTGCGAGAACTCATTCAGAGGAATATTCCTATTCGACCTCACTCACGGATACTGGACGCGAGTTTGAGCAGCAATTGACGTTCGGCGAGGGCCTAGGGCGAGCCCGGATATGGCTTGAAGTAGAAAACCATAACCCAAGCAGAGAAGCCTACGAGAAAGCCCGTGTAAGACGAGCTTGCAAGCCCATCGATGCATGGTTTGTAGACTGGGAACAAACCGTCAAACTTGTCGATGGAGACAATAATAGTGGCGAGGCCGTATCGGAAGATTCGTTTGAAGCTACCATGGGAGAGGATAACAGAAACCATATCAGCGAGGAAAATCGCTGTGCCAACAACGAGCTCTTTCAGTCCTCTACTTCGTCCGCCACATCTTCACCCACCCAACCGTCTTCCCTTGCCACAAAAATCACTCGCCTGAATGGTGATCAATTGCGACTATTTACTTGCCTTGCTTCCGCAAATCGCCATGCCAAAACAGTCTTCATGCACTGGTTCATCAGCCATTTACCAGGGTTTTCCAACTTTGGCTATATCCAGTTTGAGGACAGAATAATGGAGGAGCAGCTGGAGCGCATTGGGGACCGTGATTGCTGGGAAAGGCAGGAGGACTTCAACTTTAAGGACGAAGACGGCATTTTAAAGAACGATAAAATGAGGGTTTGGGTAAGGAAGGCAAGCAGTCGTGGGCCCGGGAACTGATCAGATCAATTCTCTTTGTGAGATAGATCAACTTCACGCACGATACCTCCTCTTCAGCTCTAAGACTCCCATGCGCACGCGGAAAGACCCTACGAATACTCGTGGATCAATGAGGTGAAAGGCTGACTTGGTGAACCTTGATATCGTCATCTTGTATTTCCTTCCCTTTGCGATATATCAGAAAAGATGGGAGATATACGTCGTGATGTTCTGTAAGTGAGTCTGCGCAATCTTACCAGTAGAAATTCATTGTTCAAGATGGAGTCCATCATTTCATTCGGTTTATCTAGCTCAATATCACGGTACAAACTGCTCGGTGAAAAGTCAGACATGGTGTAAACATAGAAGAACCGACAGTGCTACTGACAGTGCTTGTAGCGGGGCCACACTACATTGACCTCACTTAAGCGCCAGAGAAGGAATTGCGCCAGTTTTGGGTGAACCAAGCGGCTGCGACAACATGACAGCGAACGTCTTCAAAAGACCATTATCATGCGTCCGAAGGAGAAGAGAGGACGAGGTGACCGAGCCGTATTCTTTGGTTGGGCAAAAACACCTTGGGGATTTACGAGTAGAATTCCTTACTTCACACGGTTGAACTTTTTTTCCCCATTGTTGGACTTCAATCATGGTGCTGCTTCTGGGCTGGTAAAAGTTGGCCGAACGTGCTGGCCGACTAAGATGTGCTGGCCAATGGTAGATCGACGACGTTGAGGTGTTCGCTCGAGCGGCAGCTACTGGTGATCGGCAAAGAATATCGGCTGCACTGCTGTCCAGTATTGCATGGCGTCCATCAGACTATCAGCAGTTGTGTAACAACTTGTGCATTGGGACTTGGGAGGGGGAAATGTTGATCGGAGCGTCGACGTGGTCTTGCATTCGGCAGAGAATGAGGAGTGGCAAAGGCTCGGAGTAAAAGCGTCAGAGGTCACACGAGTGCTTGGCACTTGAGGCACTGGCGTGACCACACGTCGAGCGACCGTTGCTGGTTGACGAGAAGGTCAAAACACTCTGGGAAGAACCGTGATTAGTTTATGGGACTCTGAAGCCTCGATTCCGCTCGGTTGCGCTTGCCGAGCTGTTCGTTCAAGTTAGGATGCGTTGTCGAGTCCCTCATCCTTCAAATGATTTGTGACACTCTGAGTAGGATCGAGGTATCTCCTGCGTTTCGCTCCGAAGCAACCCTGCGGGTTCTGATTGAGGGAGCTGTGGTTGTAGCGCTAGGCTGAATGACATCTCAACTTTACCCGCCAAGGTCAACAACGATGCCTGTTACGGTATCCTAGGAGGGGCACGGAGGAGCCATCACGCATGTGCATGGGAAACCTGGTAAGTGGTTAAAATTCCGGATGTCGCCGTTGTACTAGTTTTGTGGTGTGATGAAGCTGCAGGGTTCACACAGTCGTCTCGATGACCTCCGTGGACCTCGAATTGCTGGACGCTCTCGGGTGAATCATCTCGACGGAACATTATTGCATCTGCAGAGAAACAGTCTCTGTTTTGAGTATTCCCAAAGCCAGCTATGCTGGTTGATGCCCCCTTCCGTATCGTCAAATCGATGCAGAGAGCACGAAGTGCGGAAATTGCCTTATCTACCTCCTGGTCAAAGCCGTCACAACAGATCGTCCCACTACAGTAGTGTTTGGTGTTCATGTGTGACAAGAAGGCGTCTGAGCCTGTCATATCTGGACATGTCACAGCTTGACTCACTCGTCCGCCATCTTAGAGCATGAAGGTTTCCGCCCCCCTTCTCTCCGCACATTCGATCATGAGTAATGATATCTGGGGATGATGTCCTCCACCTGCATTATGCATTATGAGGTCGGCGCTGATGCTACCAATTTAAAGGTGAGTAATATCACATGTCTCGATGTGCACGAGTTGAGGACCAAGATGACCGCTTCTGCATAGATTTGAATGGGGACTAGCGGCAAGTAGTCAAAGTCGAACGTGGGATGTAAAGTGTGCTCAGCTGCAAGCCTCGAAGCCGGGGATCCGCTAATCAGGGTCCCAAAAATTTGTTGGGAAGCCTAGAAATTACTCCCTCTAGCAGCAAATTCCACATGTCGCAATGCGGAAAGAACGGTGGGAAAGGCTCGCTGGCTGAGTGCCAGGAATGACTTCTATCGACATGTGCACGAGTGGTTTATCAGCGATTGCAGGCAACGCTTGGCTGTCAGATACAGGCAAACGTAGGGATGTCGCCATAATATGTGGGTCACAAAATATTAGAGTAGAACTCCGTACTCCGTAATCCGGAGGTCATTATGTAGCTTGTATGCACTTTTGCTTCCTCAGTGCGCCAAGCTGTCCCGTGGATCACCGTGTACATATAAAAAGCTGGGTGATGGTAGCAACTGTTGCGAGCCGGCCACAGCACCCCGCTTTTCAAGCAATAAACATCCCGTGTTCATGACTCTTTACCTCCGTTTCCCGTATACGGAGTACATGAGTGAATGCCACCCAGTATCCGAGACTCCCATGGCAGGGTCTAAAATCTGGGAATCATCACGGTTGGTCTCCAGTATTGCGGAGTGCATGCTTCAGTAGCATTGAGCTCAGTCGCAGTTATATCTGCACGACCTGTGGAAACGTGTGGAGGCTTCCACAATTGAGAAGCATTCACAGTGGGTTTGAAACTTGCTTCACGGTGAACTGGGTATCCCACCCCCAGCATTGAGATTAAAGCAAAGGAACAATGGCGTAGCGCTTCCACATGCATCGTGTCCCGTCGTTCTTAAAACTAAGCCGCGTGTCCCTAAGTGGCGTTGCACATCTGTCAAGAGTGGAAGATGTTCGAGCTTGGCATGCCGTTGCACATGTGTCTCGGGTGGCTGTCGTGGGTCGTCCTTTGTTGCAGGTCCGGAGCCCGGGCGACTAGTCCATCGTCCAGCACCTTCGTCGACAAAACGTTTAAAATGTGCAGCGGTCCTCCATATAGCTTGATTATTCGGGTCAGATTTGTATACTATTTAAGCGTTCTACATTGGCTTCGAGCAGTGGTTGCGGCGTCAACCTGTGATATTGCATTTATCTATACTCCGTAATGGAATGACTGACGAACGCATTGCTCGATGGCATGAAAAAGAATCGATCAAAGCGACCTTGCAACCATACAAGACCTCTATTATCAAAGATGATGAGTTTGTTTCCGATAAAACTATCCGAGACGCTTCCCGAACCTAACGTTGTTGTAGTTGCTTGAGCCTAGCGCAGTCGGCCAGCTCCGCTCACGGCCACCTCCAAAGATTGTTTTCTCGCCCTTGGAGCGCTGTGCCGAGATCATATGCAAACAATAACAACGGTGGTGTCCGAATCGCCAACGAGTTCAGGGTTGCAAGTACGGAGTATCACGACGAGAAGATCCAATCAAAGAACACCTGGTGAGCTGACCGCTCCTTTCAACTAAACTTTAAAAAGCCCGCAATGCAGGGATGTCCCGAGCCCGGTGCTGTAATGTTCTAGTTCATTTCGAAGCCGCTGCGCCCCGAGCTCGGGCACCTCGCGGTGCCTTTAACGCATGTATAGGCCGGTTGTTAGGGTTTGGGGTCTCTGAAGCCCCTACCAAACCTACCTCTTATAAGCCTGGTTTGGACTCCGGAGGCGTGGGCGCTTCCGATATTCTTTCACGTCGGCAGGTAATATTTACATATTATTTGCTTGTCGCTTATGGGCCCAACAGCTCATGAATAAGTGGAAATTCATGAATCACGAAGTCGTGCTGTGCGAATGATGGTCAAAGTTCTCGATGTCTTACCACGGTCCGGCCTTCACGGATGAGGGGCAGCAGTGAATAAGCACCACGCGGGTTTTCATCAAGCCACAAGTGCAAAAGCAAGCGGTAATTGGCTCTTCCACAGAAACATGCTCCATCCGATTTGTATTATTATTACTCAGCATTGGCGTCAACTGTTCTTGAGCACAACGCAGCAAGCCCTCAACAAGAAGCACAAAGATAAATGCAGACCATTGTTGCACCCGCCGCGTCTCCTGTTTCACGGACCGACATAACCATCTATTCGAAGGGAAAGCACCGTTGAACAGACCAAGTTACCTTCATAAGAACGCCTTGGTCCGAGTAAAATAGATGTGCGGTGAGCTGACCTCAGCGTTGGTGAGAGGATGATACGGGTTCGTGGCGAATTTGGTAAGCTGAAGTCGCCACTGCGAATGTACTCCGCACGGAGTATTCTCAGAATTAAGGACTTTAAATGAGAAATGAGATAGTAGTATCAGGCCAAGCTCAGTCTACACTAAACGCTAATGTCAAGCTCCAGGTATCTAGATTGCAGGAAAGTTTTCTTTGTACAGCTTTCGAGGATACGGGACCATGTTAAGGATGACTGGCAAAGCGATTCCTTTCAGTAGCAGCGGCAAATACGAAGTACCTCTGAAAGGAACTGTAGCATGTGTACTGGGGAATTACTTCGTATTGTTCCAAAAGAAAGCCTAAGCTTTCGTAGTGCATAATCTGACGGTTCCCGCTAACTCATCTTGTGACAAAGTGTAGATACCACGGGACAATACAGAATAATCATTGGCTACAGATAATTTGCGGCTGCTTTCGTAACCCGCGCCGTATTGTTGGGAAATTGCAACCGTTGCGCGCAGATACGTCCGTGGTACCTCTACGAGAGTGCGCGTTCTCGACCCAATTTTGGGTATGAAACTCCGTCTTAGCAGACAACAAAAGTGCCACCATCATTAGATACAGTCACGCATTGTCAGAACTAGGTGTTACCATGTACTGCAAATTGAGGTAGATCCCGGGTCGCCCGTCCCGTTCCAAGTTTGCCAAAAGCACGGTTTCGGACAGGTGACCACCGAATATATCCACGTTCAAATTATTAAGATTTACATATTTAAGTGATTTCGTATGATGGGTGCAATACGTTTGGTTTCGAGGTCACTGCTCGCAACGTGATTGCATCCGGAAGGAGAGTGGATTTCACATGCTTCTGCAGGTAGTGACAGCCAATATACTTCCCGTACAGGGCAGAATATTAGATGCTCCGCACAAAACTGGACCCTTATAAAGACACTCAACCATGTCGCCACCTTGGTAACTGAACTCCCACACAAGTGAGCACATCTACCAGAGATCGTCAGCAACAACTCGACAATGGAGGTTCTCCAAGCAAGAGATGAAACACTAGAAACGTGTGGGGACATTCATGTACGTTTATCTGGCATGCCTAGGTATGCATTGATAATCAGCCATCCAACCGGCCCATGACGTCGACTTGAAAATTGCACATGCCAGAAGTATACCGTATGCGCTGTTTCCACTCTAGAACACAAGGTTGGCCCTCGAACATCGATACAGCTTCGGGCTCTACACAAGATACTCGAGGCAACCGAAAGGGAATGATATAACTCTCTACAAAACACATGTCCAGGTTTCGTAGATCTTTGGAGGGCTTAGATGAGGATTCTCTTGGCCCTTTCCAAACCTTAAGACCCTTTAAACAGCTTTATACACGTATATAGTCACGCTGAGTTTGACATTCCAATCACTGGGTGCCTGTGGCAACAATATATTGTCACACGAAGGTTCCTTGCCCATGTTTGTCCGCGGATGCTGGAACTGAGAGTTCGAGCAAATGCTCCACAGGTCGTCGCAATGATGAGCTAGCGAAGACGCTACTGCATCTAGAGAAGTGAAAGGCCAGACCGGGGATGACTGGCCACGCCAGCGCTCGGATGCCGTACGCTGCGCGCATTTTGGTGGCAGGCACATGAAAAACTTTTTGCACTCAAGTCGTTTTCAGCGGCTAAGTGGGATGACCCACTTGGTACCATGTTCATATCCACTGCTGATCAATAGGAACCCACCGCAGACAGACAATTATATTTCTGAACCTGCTTTTTTGAGACGCTGGCGAGCTTAGAGTGGCTAGGCCCAACAACCTCGACCTTGCTTCCACTTACCATCCAACAATTCCACACCTGTTAATATTTCATCGTACCTTTATCTTCACCTTCGTCCACTACCTTGTTTGGTTCCTTTTGTATTGTGTGCCGTGAATATTACGGGGAGGAGTGGTACTTCTGTGGAACAGGGCGACTTGATTCTTCCGTTGTCCTCCGTGAAGGAAGAAACTGTTAGCACGCTTTGTTTTCGGCTCGACTCGGCTCGGTGTGCGTCAGTTGCGTTGTTGCGGGAACAACACAAAGGCTATCTATCTATTCTTCGAGTCAAGCAGATCCTCAGACTCCGACGGCCCTGCTGCTTACTCACTGTGGCCCTAAAGACGATCCGAAATTTTTGGGTGTTGCACCGCCAGTCAGGTTGATCCATAGATCCCGTGGCAGTCGCACTTGACTAGTCGGTCAAATCATTTTATCTCATTCGATCTTGAAGGAATCAACCCAGCGGTCTCGAGAACATTTTACACGGTACCATTGCCGTACTGGACGGCAGCTGTTTTCTTACGCTGCCGATATTGCTACGTAAGTGTCTATCAATACTTATAGTTTGCACCCCACAAACCAAACCCAGAGCTCGTTGGCAAGCTGCACGGGCACACCTAAAGTCTTTCCACCCGAACTTCCGAAATGCATCTTGATGGAAGCAACCGGCCATCCGCCGCTGGAAAACAACTGCTGACGGTCTACAGTTCAGATTCTTTCTTACCATAGTCTCCCCTTCATAACCGAGCTTCATGAACGCCCAGTCTATTCTCTGCTAAGGTCTTGGTCAATCACCAGGTCACCGCACGGATGCCTTACACACCTCCATCGCAGCTTTCTCCTGCGACATCGAAACAATCCACCCCCACCGCCAGCCGGTCCCCTTCGTACGTGAACTACAATGCTTACCCCGACTTCGTTATTCCAACGACAGACATGCGACCCACACTGCCTAGGTCTCATGGATCGTCGTCATACCTATCTAAACATCGACGTAGTCCTAAAACTACAGAGAATGAGGTCCCCGAACCTATGACAGACATGCAAAGAGGTGTTGCATTTGATCCTCATAGTAGCTTGCGGCAATCACCGCCACCAGTAACGAATGGCATGATACCTGCAGGCATGACCATATCGCCCCCCGAGTCGACGCACAATAGCGATGATGAGGACATTAGGGGGAGGTCTCGACAGTTGGAGAAGGAAAACCTTGCTGAATTGCAGGCTGCCATAAGAGGCATCAGGGGAGAAAGAAAATCTGGTTCGCCTGTCAGAGACCATGATTTCCAAGTCAATACAAAGGCTGCTTCGGAAGGATCTTCCCCTGTGGAAGACTCTCGCCCCCCTCTTTCCACTTCACAGAAGAAGATTTCTCACTCTCGATCAAGCACTGACTCGAACATCGTCTTCGATACCACTTCAACAAAATCGTCCTCTCGTCCTGAGACCACCATGCTATCGCCTAGAGCCATGGACTCGGATACGGATGAAAGTGATGGTTCCGGCCGCCGTCCGGCAATGGTTCGGAAGAAATCTGGAGAACTCGTCAAACCGGCTTTGAGGCCTCACTCTCGACGACGCCCATCAAGCATGCCGGGTACGCCCACCTATTCGAAGGCCGTGCATTTTGACTCGCAACTTGAGCACATTCGCCATTTTCTGCAGGTCGATCGACCATTAGCTGTCAGCGCTGGGTCTTCACCGGTGGAGAATTATGAAAGTGAAACGGAGTTTCCTTTTGGCTCCAGCGAGTCTGGCGCCCGGTCTCGGTCCTCTTACGAATGGGAAATTCGATTGGCCAATTTCCCAGAGGGCTCCGACGCTCGAAAGGCAGACCCGGTTTGTGTGGAGCGCGTGTTCTTGTCTGCTGACAAGAAGAACCTGATTGGAACTGTTGCGGTTCAGAATCTGGCCTTTCACAAACAAATCACGGCTAGATTCACGCTCGACTACTGGAAGACGACTTCAGAAGTTGCCGCCGAGTATACCAATGACCTCCGACGGCAAGGCCCTGTTGATGACCTCGACCGATTCACTTTTAGCATTAGTCTTGCTGATCAAGCGAACCTTGAAAACAAAACCCTGTTCTTTTGTGTCCGCTACAACGTGAATGGCCAAGAGTATTGGGACAGCAACAACATGATGAACTATCAGGTTGACTTTGCCAAGAAGGCCAAGGTCAGAGCTGCCCAGCCAACAGGGCTTGGTGCCAGACCACTTAATGCTCTACCTCGAAGTCGTCCATCGCCACCGACATCGAATGGGCGACCAAAGTCGATGCCTGTGTCTTTCGATGACTTCGCTGCTGGATTTGACAATTTTGGTGCCCCCTTTGGGCAGTCTCCCACGTCACTCATCGGGGAACCGAAGATGAAGCTGAGAAGCCCGCGATCTAAGCAAGAGCTGGTCCCTGATGCTCCAGCCCGTCGCAATAAGGGAAATTCGCCGATGTTCGGTCACCGTTATGATTTTAACTCTTCGCTATCGGCAGCAAAGACTAACGCTTATGCTGTCTTGGGCGAGCAAAGTGGTCTTCCTCCAACGCCCACGAAGCAGTCGGCCCCGCAAGTTCCTGCTGTATCTGCAAACAAGGCATCTCCAAAGCCGCAGAAGCTCGCATTTGCTGCTCACGATGTGGCGGCTGCTCCAACTGCTCCTGCAGTCACAGCTCGCACAGTGGCGCAGAAGCCTCCTGCTCTGTTTTCGGAGAAGCCTTCACTCTCCTCCCCGTCCTACCAGGAACTAGTGGACAAGTACTGCTTTGTAGGTACCCCTCGGACACCAAAAGAGGCCATCTCTACGAAATGAGAAGCTAATGGTTGGCACAGTTTGGAACTGCCAGGTCGTCTATTTCACTGCATAAGACTCCTGTGGGTCGGTCAACAGATGTGACAATTGATGAGCAGGCAATGCCTGATGCGAGCAACGCAAGCATCCAATCTTCTGGCTCAGTATCACCTATTCACAACGAGTCATTTTACTCACCATCCTCAGAGGCATCACCTGCAAAAACACCTACACTGTCACGGACGGCCTCTCCTCTTCTTTTTGGCGGGTCTTGCTCATATGCAAGGTCTAGCTCACCTGCTCTTGGGTACCAATACCAGTCCTCATCACAAACTCTGCTAGCAGAGGCACCTCAAGCTACTGTTATTCTTGGCTAGTTGTCAAATAATATCAGTAGCAGTCATTCACATGCTGCGGCCGAAAGAGGGCCGCAGAAGCAATTTTCCTATCATGAGAACTCCCTGCAGCCAGCTAGTAACGCCAAGGTTCCACCTCGTTGAAAGATAGTAGCCTTAATTGGCCCCACCATCTCGACGGCGGTTACCAGGTATTCAGCTGTATCTCATCTCACTGCCTTGAGCGCGTATCTGCATTAATGTGTGGTTTTCTCGACTTTCCGGTCTTGCGATACGCTGGACCAACTCATTTCCTTCATAATTGGCATGGGTTTTCTGGAGCACAATTTTCATTATTATAGACTTGCGGCATTTCCTTCGGCGCGGCGTTCGGGTTCAGACCTGGATGAATCCTATGATCGACGATCAACACGAGATTCTGAGATGTCGTGGAGGACCGATGGACGCGATATGCGTTCTCCCGTTTTTTTATGGTGTTGCTGAGATAAATGGTTAGGGTACAGGGCAAAAGTTTTTTTCGTTATACCTTGCCTTCTGACATTGTCGAAAAGGCGGGGCTTGGAAGGTTTTGAGCAAAGCAACCTCTGATTGACAAAGGGGCAGTCTCGCCAGAGAAGAGGTCCTTTGCCTCGCGCTGCGGTCATGCGAGGTCAAAACAAAAAAAGCGCTTTGGCCTTGGTCGTGCGTGCTTTGATTTTTTGTGCACCTGTGGTTGTGGTTGTCACATGCTCTAGCCAGTATTGCTCATGTTACATGCGTTGAGGAGGATATTCTGCACTTCCCTGGGGCGTATCACCTAGAAATCCTTCAATACATAGACCAACTTGAATTCACCTCATCATCAGAATCGAGGGTTCTCATTATCTAGATCCCAGATCATGAAACCCCTTGGTGGTTTTCAATACCTATGGCACGTGGCACAAGGCACTTGACGTCAGGCGTCTTCGTACTCAGCGATTACAGTGTATTAGGCCATCCCTTGCAGACCCAACCACGGCCCAATATACAGCAATTGGGCTAGGTCTCACCGTTCCTGATGAGATTGCTCAACAGCCGGATTATCTAGTGTCAGTAGAGTCATTCTTCGGCAGCGCACCAGACAGATGAGTACCTCCGCTGGGCAGAGTTTCCGATGTAGAGTTAATTGAGAGCTCGCTAGTTTGTTACCTCCTTCAACTTGTTAAAGCTTGTTCTCAACGTAGGTTGGGCATTTGTGACGCGGGAACATAGCACAATCAACCAGGACGGTGAACGTGTCACTTCTTCAATGCGACTCACCAAGTCCACAACTTCAGGGCATGTGCCGAGACCACAGCATGTCTCATGTTGCCCATTTCAGCCACCTAAGACGAATCTCTCGTGCATTTCCGCATGCTGTTCGGTCGGGGTTGGTTGAAGCAAGATGAGGTGTTGTAGCTTGTGAATTCGTTATGCCGGCCGTATATCATCTGTGCTAGAGACCTCCACACGTCAAACATCGAAACGGGAAACTGGATCAAGTGAGGGCAGTGCCTTGGTGATGATTCCAACGTGTTTCCACCGTGAGAGTTGCTGCATAGGTGCAGCAGTTACAATGCTTTAGGAGGACTGTTGTAAGCGTTGACCAAACCTAGGGCCTAATTATTGATGTCTGATGATTGGAATCATTGTTGCTGCGGTAGAGCAGAAGTCCCGACGTACGTGTTGGCTGTCACCGGTGATGGGCACTGGGTGTGCTGCCGCGGAATCGGTGTTAAGCACATCTTGTTATGCAATAGAACTCGGCCCTCCTCCGTTTCTCGAACAAGCTCTGCGTGAAATACAGAATATCCGTCGAACGCTCATAGACCTTAGGCCACAAGAGGTAAATTTGAAGATCAAGGGGAAGGAAGGTAGAGTGAGGAAGCTTTGGCAGGAAATTGAACTTGGTCCGTAGGTTCATTTAAGGGGAAACTCGCAACATTGGGTACCCTTTCTGCTGCATTTCACAACGTGCCCGATGCAGCTTGCTGCAGAATTTGGACGTGCCTGACAGGATGTGTCGTATGTTTGAAAGACCCGAGACCCCTAGGTGGTCAGTTATGTGTGGTCGGGCATGAATCGATCTCCCTCCGGGTCTCCACGTAGATGCGTTTGCATAAAGATTGCAGGTATCCAACCTCAGGATGAGGCAGCGAAGGAGGCTCGGTATCCAAGAACGAAGGAAAAGTTGGGTAGCAGGGCTTCTTGATATAAATCTCCGTTTGTAAAGCTAAGAGTTGCCAATTGCACTCTAGTATCATCATGACTGTAATCTGTCGGGCGGATAACCTCTTCTGGTTTAACTCTGCTATAAACCAGCTAGGAGCAAATGGATCTGCCTAATTTCGTCTATCTTATTCTAAAATCACGGTCTTTGTTTTGAAGGCGCTCACACTTACATGCCACACTTGTTGACGGCTTGAAAGGTGATGCTTTTGTGGAATCTGCCAAATGCTATAAGTAGTTTTGACGCGCGCAAAGATATTTTCAGAGCCCAAGGTTCTCCATTAGAGTGTGCCCAAGAGACCCAGGCTAAAAGTTCGGCGTTCGGCTAAGGGGCAAACAGCTTAAAACGACCCTAGGAGCTACGAAGTAATCCCTTATTAATACAGGTCTTTTTCACTCACAAGCTCGTGTATTAACCGGCCTTCTCTCCTTGCAGGTTGGCCAAAGTACCCTGGCTCGTAAGAAGCTGAATCGAGAGAGAACAGAAGTATGTAAACGTATTCACATGACCTTGCAGTCTGAACTGCAAATAAATCGTCATGAGCCGTTGCGAAAATTCAAACATCTAGAGTCATCGTTGTCTCAACCTTCCAGCCAAATCAACCCACAACGCTCGCTCAGTCGACCCGTTCTTCAGACTTAAATCGGCGTGACCCAGAAGATCTAGGTCGGCGATACAGCCGGATCTATTCATGGAAAGAGGAGCGAGATCGCATTCGACAGCATTGTGCGTGTTTTAGAGGTGTTAGCATGTGAGTAGAGGGAAGTTGGCCATCTCAAGTCCACTGCAGGTTTTGGCGAGAGTGACTCTCAGAATTGACAACATGTCTTTAAGAAATTTGGCTGTGGGTTGTTAAATTGACGATCCGAACCATTAGTAAGCCAATGTTATAGATTTGAATCAAGCTCTGGAGGACAGCACCATCAGCACCCTGAGAGCAAGTTCACAAGCTAGTATTCCCGTAGGAACTTGAGGGCTTCATCAAGAAGCTGATGCATCGTGGAACTTTGGATATCAGTTGGAGGTACCGTATTCCACACCTGTAAGTGATCTTGACAGTAACTGGACAGGGTAGCGATTTGTACAGAAGGAGATTCCAACATAAGCATTGAATTCGGCTTGAATAGATTGGATATCAACGGTGCATTATGACTGCAATATGCGACAACATTACGAGACCTCCGACGACGTCTCGAACCGAATAGCTTAGGCTAAAATGTTCGTCTGACTTGCACTTTCTATGGCTAGAGTTGATAAGGCTCTGTTACTTTGAATGCAAGTGCGAGTGAAATAAAGTACCTGTTTTGGTTAGTGCGTACTTTACGCGCTCGACGCGGCGCGACGCGTCCTTCGTGTTATCTTCATCCCACACACACAACTCCCTTATGCCGGATCTTTGGTCACTCAAGCGAATTTGATCAGAAGGGGAGAATGTCTACACCAACGTCTCGCAGGTCCCGTAGAAGCGGAAAGGGTTCGTTGTCTTCGACGCCCGTGAGACCTCCTCGAAGTACACCACAACCATCGCTTGGAGATCCAGCCGCTGCATCTTCCTCACCACTATTTTATCGTTCATCGCCTGCAAATTCAACACCTCGACAAGTGCAGCAATTCAGCACCGACTTCGTTATCTCTTCACCTGTTCGCCAGCCGTCGGCAATTGAGGACCGAGAGTCGACGCCCAAGGCAACGAGACCCCGGAACGTGGCTGGTAAGACGCAGTAAAATTGTTTGTGACAGAGATACTGAAGTGAAGCAGACTCTTCCCCTGTACGATACGATGCTAGTTCTAGCCCGTCCAGGTCCCAGCAATTGCGGACGGACCTACCTTCAAGTAGCGGCAGTTTGTTGCTGAGATCAGACGGAGCAAGAATATCCTCCCGAAGAGGCGACATTCACTCAGACAATTTTGCTGTAGGCTCTTCCGCGAGGAACAGAATCTTCGTTGGTGAAGATGGCATGCCAGTCAGAGATTCCGAGCCGGTCTCGGAGGCTAGCTTCTCGAATGTGAATCCTGATACTTCGGATGCCGATGTTCTGGGAGGAGGTTCTACCAGAGTGATATGGGGTACAAATATCTCTATTACCGATTCCATGGCTGCGTTTAAGACTTTTCTTTACAACTACACCCCAAAGTACAGGATGTGGGCGGACGGCATGTCTGAAGACGATACCAGAGCATTAGGTGAAAAAGCTAACGAGAAAGAGTATATCAACATGCTCAACGATCTTCGCAAAATGGGTCTACAAGGTCTGAATCTCGATGCCAGGAACCTGAAAGCATATCCTGCCACCTTAAAGCTCTATCATCAAATGCATGCCTATCCACAAGAGATCATTCCTTTGATGGACCAGTCGTTGAAGGACGTCATGGTTGAGCTTGCAAAGAGGGAGATGCAAGAAATACAGCGAGGCAATGCCACAAGACGACAACACAGATCTCGAAATTCGAGCTCAATGCCGCCTTATCCAAGCTCAGACGCCGGAATACCTGCAGCGCCGCAAGAAATTCCTAATCTGGTTCTCGATGTGGAAATGAGGAACTACAAAGTTCTACCATTTGGGCTGGAGAAGACTGTGAATATGCGAGATCTTGATCCTGCTGACATGGACAAGTTAGTTTCTGTTAAAGGCCTCGTGATTCGGACGACTCCCGTTATTCCTGACATGAAGGAGGCTTTCTTCAAATGCACTGTCTGTGGTCATTCAGTGCTTGTCAGCATCGACCGAGGCAAGATTGCTGAACCAGTAAAGTGCCCTAGACCAGTCTGTCAGTCCAAGGATAGCATGCAGATTGTCCACAACCGCTGTACCTTTAGTGACAAGCAAGTCATCAAATTACAGGAGACGCCTGACTCTATCCCGGACGGTCAAACACCTCACAGCGTTTCTCTCTGTGCATATGACGAGCTTGTTGATGTTTGCAAAGCTGGTGACCGTATCGAGGTCACTGGTATCTTCAGGAGCAATCCTCTCAGGATTAACCCTCGGCAACGTACGGTGAAGTCGTTGTTCAAGACTTTCGTGGATGTCCTGCATATCCAGAAAGTTGATAAACGAAAACTCGGCATAGATGTTAGCACTATCGAGCAAGAGCTGTCCGAACACGTCACCGGCGGCGCTGAACAAGTCCGAAAAATTAGTGCTGATGAGCTCGCCAAGATCGAGGAGGTCTCGAAACGACCTGATGTGTATGAACTGCTTTCACGAAGCCTCGCCCCAAGCATTTACGAAATGGACGACGTGAAGAAAGGCATCCTGCTGCAGCTGTTTGGTGGCACGAATAAATCTTTCGAAAAAGGGGGGAGTCCAAAGTACAGAGGAGACATAAACGTTTTACTATGTGGGGATCCGTCTACCGCGAAGTCACAGCTCCTTCAGTACGTCCACAAGATAGCCCCAAGGGGTGTATACACCTCCGGCAAAGGCTCATCTGCGGTCGGCTTGACTGCGTATGTCACACGAGATCCAGAATCAAGGCAGTTGGTTCTTGAGTCCGGTGCTCTTGTCCTCTCAGACGGGGGCGTTTGTTGCATCGATGAATTCGACAAGATGAATGAAAGCACGAGATCTGTGCTCCACGAAGTCATGGAACAGCAGACTGTGTCCATCGCCAAAGCTGGCATTATCACAACCTTGAACGCACGAACCAGCATTCTTGCTTCAGCAAATCCAATCGGCAGCAAATACAATCCGAACTTGCCTGTGCCGCAGAACATCGACCTTCCACCTACTCTTCTCTCGCGGTTCGATCTGGTGTACCTAGTCCTTGACCGCATTGACGAAGCTAACGATCGACGACTCGCGAAGCACCTTGTGGGCATGTACCTAGAAGATACACCTGACAATGCTAGTCGGGAAGAGATTCTGGTGAGTAATGTTGGAGGATGTGAAGCAGCGCCGCAGTGTACTGACTTGTGAACCAGCCAATTGAGTTCTTAACCCTCTACGTTTCCCACGCTCGAAAGAATGTGCATCCAATCCTCTGTCCGGCCGCGGCCAATGCCCTCACAGAAGCCTATGTTGCGATGCGCAACCTCGGAAACAGCCTGCAGGCGTCCGATCGGCGCATCACAGCCACTACACGACAGCTCGAGTCCATGATTCGTCTCTCCGAAGCTCACGCAAAGATGAGGCTCGCATCGACCGTGGAAGAGTCAGATGTTAATGAAGCTGTTCGCTTGATCAAATCGGCTATTAAAGCTTCCGCGACAGACGCTCGCACTGGTCTGATCGATATGGGCTTGCTGGGCGAAGGCGGTGGTGCTATTGAACGGAGACGCAAGGAAGAGCTCAAGAGAAGTATTCTTATGGGATTGGATGGTAACGAGGATGTCAGAGTTGGTGGGACGGTGCGATACGCGGAGTTATACAGAGCTGTTGCCGAAGGTGCGACTGCTGAGGTCGAAGGCGCCGAGTTCTCGGAAGCAATGAGAGGATTGGAGGCTGAGGGGAAAATTATGGTTCTTGGCGAAGGAGCAAGGAGAGTCGTGAGAAGGGTCACCGGCGCAATAGGCTGAAGGGATGACAATCTATTACGCTAATATCAACGATAGTCATGATTAGCGATGTTGTATGAATCAATGTTGGATGGAGGCAATAACAGTAGGTAGGCTCTTTGATATGGTCAAGTCGGGTAAAACCGTGGATTTGCGTAAAGAATACAACTTTGGAAAATGACTCATGCAGTAAGCAGAGATATATATTCTCTCTGGCGAATCGTTTGGATCAACTCCACCATCTCAACCTCATACGACACAATGTCTCTACGCTTCACAACTCTAGATGTTTTCACAACAGACATATTCCGCGGCAATCCGCTTGCCATTGTTCATGTCCCGGGTACAGTTAAGCTAAGCCAAGCGCAAAAACAGCTCATTGCGAAGGAATTCAACCTCTCCGAATGCGTGTTCCTGCACGAGCAAACCGAAGACGATATCCAGAGCGAGCAAGCTCGCATCGACATTTTCACGCCGGCTGCAGAAATCCCATTCGCGGGTCACCCCACAGTGGGGACGGCGAACTATCTGCTACGCTACTTGGCAGACGACAAAACATTTCGCAAGACCAAGGCCCTCCAAACCAAAGCAGGCCGCATCCCGTTCACGCTTGCGGGTGATGGTGATGATGAAGGCAGCAAGGTGCAGCTCGAGATCGCGCACAATTTGCACGTTCACGCTGATCCGTTCCCGGGGACAACCTTCTCACACTACCCGGTGGTCAGTATCGTCAACGGCATGACTTTTATACTCGCTGAGATGGGCAGTCTCGAAGAGCTGGCCGGGCAAACGGAGCATCTGCTTGGGAGGGGAAATGTGTACAACAGCAGCCATGAGTCGTTGGACGAAGGGTGGGAGGAGGGCCTCTTGGGGAGCTACTTTTTTGTTGATTTGGGGTTCGAAGCGGACGGGGTCACGAGGAAGATTAGAACGCGCATGTTTGCGTCTGAGGAAGATGCTGCGACTGGAAGTGCGGCTTCGGCTCTGTGTTGTTTCTTGACCCTGAGGGCGGCTAAAGTGGACGAGAGAAAGTATCACATCGTGCAAGGGGTGGAGATGGGGAGACAGAGTGATATCTTTGTTCAGGTGGTTTTCCATGAGCAGGGCCACAAGGTGAAGACGGTCTTGCTGGGCGGCACGGCGGTTAAGGTCATGGATGGTGTCGTAGATTTCCCTCCGTCATAAGAGGCCAAGATATAGCGTTGTCAATGGAGCCTGCTCGAGCAGAGTCCACTTGTCTAGCAGAACTGGCTTTGGATGTTGGATGTCGAACTTTACCCTGCGCCTAGCCCCGTACCGCCGCTTGTTACGCTTAAAATTGCCGTGCCTCGGTTTGGATTCAGATCTCTCGTTCATCACCACTTGACCTCGGTGGTCTACATTCTCCCATGGTGCGATTTGATTTGACATTCTTTCTGTGTCTTATATTGTAGGTCTTTGGTGTGGCCTGAGTCTATTTATCAGACTTCGTCTTGAAAAGGGCAACTTCAACAAGAGCTTCTACAAATGGCTGTAAGATCCACGCAACACCCATCATCAGCAACCACAGGCTTCTTTCAGAGTTATCCGGTCGTGCCCCCAGCGTATACATCGCAAGTTCAACGTGGCACTTCCGAGGGCCCAAGGTCCGATGATGTCGTGTTTGAGAACATTGTAAGATTATACCTTCCTAATCCGCTGCCTTCTGGGCTGGACCAAACCATTCATGACTTTGCTCGGACATGCCTAGATCCCGAAACTTTGAGGTTGATGGTGGACGCCGAAATGAATCATCCTTCACTCCATTCACTGAATACGTTTGGGGAGGTCAATAACGTTAATCCACTACGTACGAGTGAGGGATGGCGAGGTTTGAAGGAGATCCAGACTCGCGCAGGGACCGTTGCTTACGGCTACAATGGTGTAAAAGGCGCTGACGACTCACCCGTGCCTTTTTACAATCTTCGAGTGCATCAGTTCGCACTGGCTCACCTCTGGTCTCCCAGTTGTGCTTCAGTGTCCTGTCCTGCAGCGATGTCCGATGGTGCTGCAATTCTTCTATCTAGACACGTCTCGAGACAGGACAAGACTAGGCAGTCGGGACAGGACCCAGAGAAGCTCAGAACTGTGCTACAGGATGCCTACAACAGGCTCACATCGTTTGATCCGACATATGCTTGGACGTCTGGACAGTGGATGACAGAAAGGCCAGGTGGCTCTGACGTGTCGCGGACAGAGACGCTTGCTAACTTAGCATCTCAACGGGAGTTGGACGCCGACCTGGATGACTTTGGTCAGGACCAAGACGAGGTCGGTATGCCTCTAGGTCCTTTCATCATCGATGGTTTCAAATGGTTCAGTAGTGCTACCGATGCAGATATGGTGGTTCTACTCGCACAGACGCGCCGAGGACTAAGTGCATTCTACGCCCCTATGAAGCGCCGTCGGGATATGGGCAATGGAATCAAGGCTAATGTCATGAACGGGGTTCGAATCTCGCGGCTCAAGAACAAGTTGGGCACAAAGGCGCTGCCAACTGCGGAGCTGGAGATCAAGGGGATGAGAGCATGGCTGCTTGGCGAAGAAGGCAAGGGTGTTAGCGAGATCTCAGCTATATTGAATGCGACACGATTGTGGACGGCTTGTGGCGCCGTAGGCGGTTGGAGTAGAGGGCTTGCAGCTGCTAGAGCATATGCCAAAATACGAAAGGTCAAAGGCGAACAGACACTAGCCGACAATAGGCAGCACGTCAAATGGATGGCAGGGGAGACTCTGAAGTACACCGCATGCACTCATCTTGCCTTCTTCGGTGTGGCATTACTTGGAATTAGTGAGTTGGGATGGGAAGTTGCGGGAAGAGGGACTCGAGCAGAGCAGTGGCTACCGCGTGAAAAACGGCAGGCAAAGTCGTTACTTAGAATCTTAACGCCGGTCATGAAGGCTCAGTGTAGTCGGTGGTCAACTATAGGTCTGAGGGAATGCATGGAGAGCTTAGGCGGTGTGGGTTACTGCGAAAACTTTGAAGATGGCGGTGTGATGAACATTGCTCGGCTCCTTAGAGACAGCAGTGTCAACAGTATTTGGGAAGGGACGACCAATATTCTTGCAGAAGATTTCGTTAGAGCCGTTCGAAGCAGTACGGGCGACGAAGCGTTGCAAGTTCTGGACGATGTGGTCGAACGAATGCTCAGGATTGTGGCTGCGAGCTTCGCAGAAAACGTGCGTATCGTCCGAAGCCACTGGCAGAGCCTGAAAGCTTGGCTCTTAAAGTCAGTCGTCGATGAACTGCTCTACCATGGAAGAGAAGCACTGCAACAGGTGCATGACATCCTGAGCGCTCTGCTGCTCATGATTGATGCTGTCAGCACTGGCTCACAGAGGGAGGGAGTCATTGCAGACAGATGGATAATATCAAGATTCAAGGCGTCCGAGTACGAACTACGTTGCAGCAAAGTAACACAAGAGACCGATGGACACGACAGAGCAATATTTTTAGGACATCCTATGGGGCTTGGGCCACCAACCCCCGGTGTCGCATCGAAGCTTTGAGGATCGTAAGTTCCTGCCATGGATAGTGGGCATGGGTCTAGTAGGTGTTCTGAGCTGCATGATGAGGGAACCAACCACGGTACCGCACACGTACACGCGAGTAACGCCAATCCTTCTAGGACTTTCGACGTTGCGTCCTGTAGTGGAGGCCGACTGGTCAGGGATAAAATGAGAGTGTGATGGAAGTGGTGTAGTTGGGACGTTTCGGCAAACCCTTCTAACGTTGGGTAAATTTGAATAGCACCTGATCCAGCCTGATCGTCGGAGGCCTCATGGGGCATTCTCACTGTTTATGATTTCCACCTTCGCTGACCTTTTCCCATTCGGAGTCCGTACTAACGTAGCCACTACTATCCCCGTGACTGCGTCTGCGTCTAAAGGTGTCTGCCTGCAGGGAAGCAATGTCAGATCTTGCGCCAGTGAGAGGCTTGGGTGGTAGTGGTTGTGAAGGAGTCTCGGTTTCCGTGTCACTGCCCTGCTCAGGCGACATGTCTCTGTTCTGTTGGCGCGCCTTTGCTGCCTCTTTTGCATTTTCGATTTGTAATTCTCGCGCGAACCAATTGATGGCATACCACAGCCCGGCCGACAGAACCGACAAGACCAGAAAGTGCACGCTATATGTGGCCAAGAGGAGCGCTAAGAGGACGAACTGCAGACCGGCGAAAGACGCGTTGGTTGCAATAAGCAAAGTCGGTGTCGTGCCGGGAGTGAAAATGCTATTCCACAGCTCCTCGATGAAGGTAGTCATGTTCCGCTCGCTGGCGTCTCACCAGGACTTCTTTTGCTACCTTAGTCACTGCACAACGTTGAGTTGGTGACGAATATGCCAGGGAAAAGGTCACCAAGGCACCCACAGGCACGAGATATTGGGGGGTGTTGCACCTGAAACGAATCTTTACGCTCTGAGGTTGTGCATTAAGATTAATTATTATTATTATTGGTCGCGTCATCGGGCTAATCTTTCCGTACGAAATTTCACTGCTTGCGGCCCCTAGCAGTGTGTTCTACTTCCTGGCCCTACAGATCCTACTTCCGAGTGGTAGATCTTTGAGTAGGGGACCTTGCTGACCATATTCAAACAATCATTCTTATGTCCACTCCTTCCTAGGTCGTTGTAGTTCAAGGCTGGACTGGTTGCCAAAAGCTACCGCATTGTCAAGCCCCGAAGATCCTCAGCACTTCTCCAGGACAAGTCAAGATTCAAGGAGCGCGCACGAATCATGGCCTTGAAGAACTCGAGCTCGCAAAGAAAACCGGCTTCTTTGTCTGCCTAAACCTACATAAGAAGTGCTCTGATCTATACTGCATGCTTGGCGAGTTGAGTTTGATCAACTCCCAAGGACTGCAGAATTAGCTTCGCTGTCTTTATGCTCTACTCCTGTGATTTATCATTCATGCTGGGCAAAGAAAGTGAGGATGGTGAAGAGTGTTGGCGGCTTGCTTGAGAAGTGGAAATCATCTGTTTGTGCAGAGTCGCATACAAAAAAATATCAATGCAGCCGTCGCAACGGAGCAATGAAGCTCCGGGCCACCGATCCGTTAGGGGCCCTGGCTTACCGAAGGGTGCCGTGACACACGCGATCGAGCCTTTTACGGAGTGTACGTCCGATACGACAAACTTCAAGGTTGTCATTTTAGGTATCATGCTGCGTCGCAAGGCCCATTCCACGTACTCCATGCGTCCAGAGCCATGTAATCCGCTTGACAACTGCCTGACAGCTAGTATTATAGTAACTGCTGCGCACTATGAAACCTTGGTTTCAAGCACCGCGCACCACGGGTGGATATTGTGATTGGCTTATTCAGCCAATAAAATCACCCTTTTGGGTCAGCCTCGGAAGCTCGATCGACAATTTACATAGCCGACCTCGCCAACCAATGGATGTATGGGGCGAAAAAATATCTTTACCCCATTTTACTATTGTGGCCGCCATCGAAAAGGCTCAAAAGACAGTCCGGAAGCTGAGGTGGTCGGAGGCCAAAACAGGCACGTACTTGCTAACTAGCTCGGCCGACAAGCTTTTCAACTTCTGACGAGATTTTGACTTCGCTGAGGCCGGACGCCTTGCTGCTATTGTGTGGCGCTGTTATGAGCTCTAACTCCTCCCTGAGGCCCAGTTTGCGAATGTACCCCTTTGCTTACATTTACATCACTGAGTACGTCATGAATCGTATTGATTGCTACTTTAGACAAGAACAGTGGTCGAAGTGAACGTTTGGGTGGGTTGGTCGGCTGCATGGGTTGCCTATCCGAGGGCCTATGAAAGAAATGCACCCATCACACCAGCTCGGATTCCAGGTCGTGTGAGTTGACTGTCGTGTGAGAGCGCAGATTGAGCCACATGGCAATTGAATGGAGGACATTGTGGACTTGAAACGTCCCTGCCAGCACTTCCAAAAGCTTGGTAAGACCCGTTAACACTTTGCTACCATGTCCCGTGGTTATATTACTTCCACCACCTACCCAATTTTCGTAACCGGTTAGCTCAAGGCCCCCTTCTGCACTTCTGCACGACTATCTTGTCTCGGGATAGCGGCTGGCGAAATCTGTAATGATGTGAGCAATAGGCCCCGCGGTTCGCTGGATCGTTCTTCTTTGCCCATTATTATTGTCCTTGCAGTGCGAAAAGCTTACAGAAATAACTGATGATCTAACCCCTCCGTTAGTATACGATCCCGACCTTCCGCCACAAATCGAACGCCCAAGCCTTGTTCCCAGTCCTTATAGATACCGTTCAGCCCAACCGTATGCCCTGTTTGCCCATACCGAACGAGCTGATAGCCTTTTTCGCTTGAGAGGAATCAATGTTCCCTTATTTGGTTATCGCAGACTCTGTCGAAGCCAACTTGCCGCCTTCACAACGTAGTTCTGAGCCAATTTACGATATAAAACTAGCCGAGCAGATCCGTCAACATAGAGGAAACGACGTCGCTTCCGAGAGCTTCGGCCGCTGTGCCAGCTAACCCCCAACGAGGTGACCTTCAAACATTGTTAGATGTTGCTGGTGCTCCTGTAGGCTCAGCATCAACTAGAATCGCCTCAAGCGACCCAAACCAACAGAGCAATCAACTGCTCGTATCTAGAAGGCGAGAATCGGCCGAGAACAACATCTATCAGTACTCAGAGACTGTTGCGAATGCTTCCTCAAGTTTTGCAACACCGTCACAAATTCCCTACCAGCCAAGTCCACCAGGAATCACTCAGAAGTGAGTACATTCTTCTTGACTCGATCCACCACCTCACACCTCCAGCATGGCAACCGCGGTTCTCGGGCAGCCAAATCATCAGTTTAGCCCGGTCTCCGTGCAGTACCCAGCGGGTCTCTTTGATCAATATCCAGGTATTGCCTTTACTAGCGTTCGTGACAGACGCTCATATTCAATAGGCCAGCAGAACGCAGACTTAGATAGGAATGGGCTTCCTCACCCTTCTGGGGAGCAACAGATCAACTATACCTCTCCTCAAAGGTGGGTGGCACAGCAAGCGTTCCAGCGACCTGCCTCCAAATCTCCTAATATTCGAGATCGGACACCGATACGACACAATAGAACCGAGGTGCCACGACATCACAGCAGCAGTCGTCCAGAAGCGTTGTTCGCGTATGCCGAGGAACAGACAAGGTCGGCGCAGCAAAGACAAGCAGAAAACGCACGTGGCTTCGCGGCGTCCATAGAGCCGACTGTGCAGCCCTTTGAGCAACAGTCGTATGCTTTCCCCCCTCTCGCTTCCCCTTATTTGCATCAGCAACCATTTTTGGATGCGACAAACACACCGACAAGTTATGGCCAAGTCGCTCCTCAGCAAGATATCTCTGCCAGCACGAGCCTGTTTGCGGCCGTAAGACCTCAGATGCAATTGACCTCAGTGCAAGGGGCGACCCTGAACCCAACAGATACACTTTACAGTCAGCCTCGCATGGCTCAGCTGCCTTCTGTCACTTCCGTCCCATCAAATTTTCCACCAATTTCTCAACCTCTTGAGTCTACACTGACCGACGTTGATGTATCAGGCAGTCGGCAAAAGCCGCAGTGTTGGGATCATGGTTGTAATGGTCGACAATTCTCTACGTTTAGTAACCTTCTCCGTCACCAACGAGAAAAGAGTGGAACTGCCACAAAAGCTCGCTGTCCGCACTGTGGAACAGAGTTCACGAGGACCACAGCCCGCAATGGACATCTTTACGGAGGCAAGTGCAAAGGCATGCCTGAGCCCAGCAAGGATGACAGCAAGCAGACCGATGACGAATTGTCGTGACACAACTGTTGAACCTGGCCTGGATAGCAACCTGTCAGAGCTGTGTGATGGCAACTGGCCGGGGAAGCTAATGGCGTTTTATGTGCTAATCCTCAGCACTAGCAGCAGATCTGAAATTGTGCTTTGTGCCCGCTTGCTGCCCAATGCACAAACTTTTACAAGATTATCGGATTACACAGGACTACTAGCTACATCCTTCCAGTGCATTGTCACAATTGCACCTCGCGCGACAGTGCTCGGTTTTTGAAAGGCCGCTCTGTGGTGTCTCAAACTTGCAGCACAATGACTCTGAGTTGAAGACATTCACACAAGAGAGAAAATGGGATCAGGCTCACGTTGACAGGACTTGTCGTCTCTTCAATTTATTGAGCAGAAACGACACGACGAATTAGATCGCCAGCAGAAAATTGAAACGTTCCAGGTCCGAAAGCCACCAATATGCTGGCAACGCGTGTTGGGCTAGACTTTCTAGAGTTCAACTATTTCCGGAATTGGGCTGCGAGCTCCACCACCGGGGGAAATGAACGAGGCTTTCTCGGCCTTGGCGAGTTGCAACGTCGGTCACGTACCAATGGTATGCTGGGGCCAAAATCGACGCTCGTCTAGGTACGAAAAGACAGGGGCATTCTCGCACAACCAGGACGGCCCTTACTTACTGGTTTGCTAAGTATAACCACATCTGCGATCAAACAGGTTTCCAGGTGGGATAAACCTAGATACCTATCGATCTGGCGGTGCCAAAGTCTAGAGGAGGCCTTAGTAACGCATTTCCGACACAGAATTGAGGCAATTTCAACACGGTTCTCGCCATCCCAAGAACGTAGGTGTGCTGGTGAACGTACGTATTGTCCGCGTATAAGGTTGTGGCTCAGCAAGGTTGCTAACTTTACCGCTTTTGGAAAAGTCTAGACGAATTTTGCTGTTCGGCAAAAGACCCGGAATCAACCGGTGACAACCAAAGTTGGGAACACAAAGGTCGGCCACTGTTTACTCATTGGGGCCGAAACTACATCATACGAGAGATCTATCAATAACATTTCTCGATAAATTCTACGCTTCCCGACCAAGAACTGGTCCTCGAAGACGAACTTACGGATTTTGCTTTCGTCTCTACTGGACAACGAAACACAAAGTGCTGCAAGGTGCACGGCAGCCAGGCACTGATACGCGCCTGGTGGATTTCAAGATTGTCAGGCGAGAAAGAATTACTCCATAATTCTGCTAGGCTGAATCTTAATTGATGAATAATAGATCATTCCGTAGAAGTTTCGGAATGTTCAGAAAATTGTAGCGAAAGCTTCTCGTGCAAGTGCAAGTGCAAGTTCTTGATTGACACTTGTCACCAGGTGGAAAGAACCGCCCGATTTAGCCTTCCGCCGTCGACGCGAGCAATGAGATGACCCATCGTTCAATTTAGCAAGCTAAAACCTTTGCAATTCTCGCCCTCTAAGCAGGCAGAGAAGTCCATTCGAGGCGGCATCAACCCTCCTGACTCCTCTGCTGGCTGGCACAATACTCAACGTCGATCCCATCCCACCGAGAAGGAAGCGATAATGGGGCATTGGAAAGCCTTGGATCCCCAGGATTTGACGATTTTCTACACATGCGGAAACCCAAATGACAGCTATGACTGTTTATAAAGTCCGGGCTTTCGAGCACGGTCTTGGAGGTCTAAGGCCTACGATAAAGTCCAGGAGCTTCAGGCGAGAATGACGAAACGAGTCAACATCGATCAGCGGCCGCATGAAGGAAAGAGCCCATCAAAATCCATTGACGCCTGCGTATTTCAAGCACGCCAATTTGAACGCTCGACGAAACGCATAGATTGCGGCCCATCATGCCAATAAGGAGCGAGGAGCCGCTCGCTATGTGCACGCGTTGTAACCAATATATGCGGGAACATGTCTTCAAATGGGGCACATTAGGTCATCGACCGATGATCGAAGAGGGCATGTGGACAGTGACCTAATTTGGGAGCAACTTAGTCGCGAAATATCGATTTGCGCTTCCCTGGAAGTGAAACACTTGATCCTGACAGCCTGAACACTCGAGGCAGCGCTGCGAATGGGTGTTTCGTCCACAACACAGCCTTGAATGGAGGCTACTGGTTGGTGGTGCTGACTTGAGTCGAGACGAGCCTACTCCTCAATGCCACGTTTCGATCAGTTGGCACAGCACAATCCTGTGCTAGGTGCAAGTCGGCTTAGTCTGTGGCTGAACACACAGCATCTTATTGTGACTGTATACGCAAACTAAAGAGCAAGAACCAATCCAGTATAGCAGCGAAAACTATACCTGGAGAGTTGCTCGTGGCAGCATCAACACAGAACGGCCTTTTTCAGACACAGAACCTGTGCTGGACGCGAATGAGATCGACGAAATACTTGACCACAATCTAGAATATTTGATCGACGCATATACACTCAGCAAGCCCTGTACCAGCATCATTGACCAATACACAAGCAAGCAAGTGAAACCCTTTGCCAATCACCCATTATTTTAATTGAACTTTTTTCGGTTGGTTCTCGTCAGGCCTCCGCATAACCATGCTGAGAAATTCATTCGTCTAAGCCACGAATTCGAGCCCTTGGACTGTCGCACTGGGCGCCTCAATCGGCCGAATTCATTTCAAAATCAAGATCGACACAGATTAGAACAACACTCACTTGGTTAAGACCCATGAACTCTGATACGGAAAGCCAACGACCCATTTTTCAAGTACTCAGTATCAGCTTTATGCCAACACAATTGCATATGGCTACAGCGAAAAGATTGTCGTGATCTTCATTGTCAAAGTTTGCCACCAGCCAAGTAAGTAAAGACCCGATTTACACACAATGTCCTCAACCCTCAGGGGATACTGGAGATGGCCGAGAACCAATTCGACCCTTTCAAGTAATGATGGTGAATCCAATGTCTCCGTGAAACGACATCATTTATTCCAATGCTTCATTTGAACATTCTTCGTACAACACCAACTTCACGAATCGTAGGAAAGTTCTCCATCGAGACAAACGGTCGCTAAGCGTGATCCACATTGGGCGGCTTCAGCATTTTTTGGAGTTGGAGCATAGCAAATGACATACTACTCTAGCCGCAGGGTCCTTCGTTGAGCTTCGTGTTCACGCCCGCCTGACAATGTTTATCATTGACCAACCTGACTAGAAAGGAAGTAATTCTACTATTCTAACCTGCCGCAGCCACTTCGTCAGATGACCTCGGCATGGACTACACTCCTACCAATTTGGAAAGCACTTCGACAAAGCATTGTCAAACTCCTCTCTTGATATCGGAGCTTGAGCAGTCGCCGGTTCAAAATTGTCGGGAGTCTGTAATCTAACAAACCTCCGGCGCCGTCCCTGGTTAATACTCTTAAGACACTGACCTCAAATCTCAAACATTAGCAAGCTGACGATGAACCTATTTCTGTATAATTCTATGGACCTACAAAGGGCTATAACACGCAGTTGCGTATGCAAAGCAGAAATAATTGCTGATGGATTGAATCAGTATGCATGAATGCTGGTGAATATTCAGTCGGATCACAATCGGGATACTGGCTGCACCGTTAAGGTCAGATGAGGTGTTGAATCACCAATTGGAACTGTCAGACTGCAAGATATCTCCAGAATGAGCTATCAAAAGGTGAGTCAAGATAACAACTAAAGGCTTTTGCGCCTGTTTCGAACGGAATCTATGTGTGTTCCGTAGTGGCCTTCCACGCAACGTATCCTCTGTCCGAGCCCCTCTTGGAAGCGCTCTCTCCTGACCCAAGACATGCTTCTCGAAAATCATAACTGTACGTCCGGCTTATGTTGTTGTATCGAACGTGGCACTTTTCCCCGTCTAGCTAGTACTAGCTGCCTCCGAGATGACTTCCTCCCTGTCATTTTCAGGTGGATAACCATTGCTTTAGAGCCACCTGGCAGCTTTTGTTAGCCCATCCGTACTATCCGAACGGTGCTTTCTTTCGTCTCCTAAGAACGTTTCTTTTTAATTAAACCTGCAGGGTTGTCTTCCTCTAAACCGTAGCAAGCTGGATCGACCGCTAGTCTTCATCGCGTGCACCTTACATAATCTCAGACAGCAACGAGATCTCCTCATCTCTGGAACATAGTAGTATCGCTGTTATATGAGTCTCCCGGCACTGCCACAATGCTGCTGCTGATACTTCTATGGCCACTGCAGTTGCTTCCTTGGCAGATCCACTCATAAAATACTACCCAAGCCGGCCGCTGCTCGCTCCATTCATATCGAAATACAGCACAGCCTGTACTCTAGACGTTCCCTTTGCCAAGAATTTTATTCGATTACTACATATACCCATTACACAGTAACTCTAGCGACGTTACCGGAGTAGGATAAGGGTATCCTCGTGGGGCTAAACCATGACAAGGGAGCAGCAACTAAAATTTCCGATCATCCGATGCAATTCCCTACCCGGTACGTCCCTTTCAAGCCGTATCAACTCAGGACATTGAAGGGTCTTGGCATACATCCAACTTTGGATATTCATCCGACCTGAAATGGAGACTAGTGCTTATTTGCCAGGGCGTGCCAGGGTCACTGGCAACAAAGAAGTTTGAGATTTTAGGCGTCGTCTGTTGCGGTTCTGGGCATTCTCCAGTAGTGTCACTTTTTCCCCGACGGAGACGAGGATGTATCGAGGCTCACACCCGCTACTTGGAACATAGACCACATTACAAAACGGTACGGAGGACAGTACAAACACAACTAACTACCTCCGTTGGACAATCGGGGTACAGCTTACAGCTTGCTTGCCAAGCTAAAAGTGGAACTGGCGCCCTATACTTCTAAATCGAGGTAAGATCGTCCTACGGGCACGCGTGTGAGAGCAAAAACAGCCATGTACAGTGATTACTCCATACTTTCGTAACATTATTGTCCTTTTGCGGTCAGTCTCACCAGGATTCTAAACTTTAAGGGCTCGCTTATTAGCTGCATTCGACCCTGGCGAGGCGTGTGACCAACCAAAGGGAAATGGCCGCCGGCTAATCGTCGGAAGTGCCACTTTGGGCACCGCCCGAGACCGCCTCGCCTGCGCAGAGCGTTGAACTTGACTGACCAATCATCGATTACATGAGCATCGTTTCACAACCAGTGGTGCGTAAGCAACAATTCTATATACTTACTAAGGCGCTCTGGAGCAGAGTCTACACTCGATCGGCAGCCTTTAGGCTTCCGTTCTCGAGGAACTCTGCGGGGACTCTCTGTTCAGAGGTCAAGGTCCCGAGCAAGGAAAAGAAGGTGACTAACCACATTGGTCGCAAAATTAGAAAACGGATCGTGAAAGCTGGGTGGCCCACGCTGCCAACAAATACATCTGATCTTCTGGACAAACCGATCAAACCGCAAGTCCGACAAAACGAAACATAACACTTCTTTTCGTGCATCACACAATATATTGAAAAAGGTACCTTGGCAGGTACCAACGACCGTCAGTGTCGATCTATTTCCCCCACGGCGCAAACCTCAAAAAAAGATGTAGTACCTATGTATCCTTATGTACCGTCACAAAATGAAAAGAGATTTAGAGACAGACCTTGTCATTGAATCATCTCCGGGATTTGCGTGCCAACAATACATAGCCAGGTACTGAAACCCCCAAAAAACTCATCAAAGGAAATTTATAGATTTTGCAGAGTACAGTAACATCGCGGCATCAGCCCATCAGCCCATCGGCATGGGAGTAATAGTAAGTAGTACACCGGGGAAATGAAATGTGCTCACGTCCCACACAGTGCCATACCGCCTTCTGACGCCCAGAAGGGGAATGCACATCCTATATACACACATGTAAATTGGAAAAATATGGGTGCCTCTTCTAACACGAGGACTGAGACTCGCAAAAAAAGGAAAATGCGCTTGATCTGGACGTGTACATCCGAAGCCGCAGGGAACAGGTATACTTGTTCACTATATCCCTCAACAAAATGAGGCGTTGGGTGCGCGGCGCAAATGACCCGTTGATCTGGATGAGAACTATTGGCCAAGGATCTAGGAATTTCGCATTATATGGAGTGTTCCCCCCCCCCGAGGATGGGCAAAGGTTTCGTCTGCGTCAAACCTGGGATAGGAGTAGGAAAGGCTGTTGTGGAAAGGACATTACAACAGTCCTCGGGCATGCATGGACGCAACGGAATGCGTTCATCATTAATTAATGGTATTATGTGTAAGTGGCGACGTTCAGTCCACATCTTTGAACGGAAACTGTGCTACATCGAGGCCAAGTCCTATACCTTCTGATACATGCGCTGGTCGTTCTCTTCGCCCAGAATGTGCTACCAGACGTACTTCAGCTCCAACATCAAGTGATCTAACGTCGCATGCCCATGAAGCATCCAGACCTTGTAGCTTCTCTCGTACCGTTTGCGCATTATTTCTATCGCACTTCAATAGTTTGACGGCCACACCCTTGTCGACCTTTATTTCGTCGTGCGCACTGATCCAGCACCTGGCCATCAGGGCTTTTGCAATTGCCGCGCCTCCTTCCACACCCATCATGATGTTGCCACCAAACCACCACGGATTGGTCGCGTAGTCAAAGCTGTGAAGTAGGCAGGTTAAAGGTAGTGCACCGGGAAGCGGAACTAGATGTGTCCGGATATACGGCTGGAGATCGGAGAGTGGTATGCCATGTGGTGAGTACAGAATAGAGAGCGCTTTGGAGCGGGCGGGGCGAACAGTGGGTGGTTGTGAGTAACGAGATTGGATATCTTTGAGAGATGGCGAATGTGGAAGAGTTGCTGGAAAGGGACTGTCGAGGCCCAGGCTTTGTGGCTGTGGCATCGAGCTGGGTAAATCGGTTGTACAAGGTGAGCGTTGGGAAGAGGTGGTGGTGGACGCAGATATTGGTGGTGTAGGCAAGGTGCTCCCAAAGTCGTTAGCGTCAACGAGGGCGTCGACTTCGACGTGGTCTTCAAGGCCTTCTGATGACGGTTGCGCCCTTGAATTCAGGTCCTCTGGCGAATGGCGAATGCTAGGCTGGTCAATAGCAGCTAGGAATTCAGAAGACTTCGTGTTACTAGCTCGGGATAGCTGTGGTCGATGCCTTTTGCCAACGCTGGCATTCTCGGAAGATGTTACTGGACGTCCTGGTGATTGAAAAGACTGAGCATGAGCATGTGAAGACGCTGGCCTTGGTAGAACAGGCGAGAACATTAGAGGTGGACTTTGTGCGGGCAGCGTTGCAGGGCTGAAAGGTATTGGAAGATCCATCCTTGGTAGATCGATTGTTGTTACTGGTGCCAGGGCTTTGACCGAGGTGGGTGCTTGATACGTAATGCCAAATGCATTGTGCAATCCGGTGATATAATTTCGAGCAGGTACGAAGGCAATATTGAGCTCTCCAGGAAGTCCTTCAGGACTTAGCGGCGGGATCCTCAATCGCAAGGTGTTTCCAAAATGTGCTTTGGCATCATATTTGCTCAATGCATGTACTCTGTTCGGATCGAAGTGGTTCCAGCTCTTGATAACCTTCGCGGCTCCTGGTTCAGCAGCAATCAGTGTTTTCCCTTCCGCTCTCAGCTGTAACAGCGTTTCCTTATGGCAGTGATCAGGCTTATTCTGCGACACGAGCACGACGTCGGGTTCTTCGATCTCAGACAGGTGTCTGATCGAGCTCGGAAAGACTCGACTCGTAACCGCAAACCATTTGGCATTCACCACGGAACTGCCGACTAGCCATGGATCGATGAGTACGCTAAAGGTACCATTGACTGAGGAAGCGTCGGTAACAGTGGGTTCTAGTTTGTGGGAGAAGACAAGGAGAAAAGTACTATCGGCATTGAGGTGTTGCACGGTGACAGACATTGCCGTTCCAGGGTCCGTCGGCAGATCTCATGACGTACTCCGTACCAGCACTGAGATTTCTATTCAATGAATGTTGGTTAGCTAAAGATGACGCGCTGATGGAAACACATTATAACACGTGCAACTCCTGGGTCAGTCTGAGGAAATCGAGCGTTCGAGAGATAGACACCGAAACAAATAACTGTAGGACTGCTAATGATAGGGACGGTTAAGGCATCGTAGTAATATCAATAGACACTGGCAAAGGAATAGTCTCAGCCTGGCGAAGCAAGTTAATACGAAGTTATGATATTGAACAGTAGAAAAACTCCACTCATTCGTCATTCGACAGGCCGGTTTAATAGGTCCGCAGCTTCAGGTGAGGTTCGGCCCTAATAAGCATAGGCTGGAGTCTACGGAGCACATTGCACGGAGAGCACGTGGGAGAGTCGCAGGGAGTTCCCTTGCTTCCAACCTCCCGGAAGTATTTATGACAACCCGGAGAATTGCGTCATTATTTTGACTGCTTAACATCGATAATAATTCTGAGGTTTGCGAGCGACTAACCCTCCCTAAATGCTCTTTGGTTTGACGTCTTAACAGAAACGCTGGTCAACAAAGAAGGACGATAAACTTGCAACGCACGACCGCCCCTGGATTTAACATAATGCGATATTCGACACAGCGCCAGTCCGCCTCTCTGGAACTTCTCGCTCCGTATGATTGAGATGTGATGATGATGATGCTGGGGTTTGCTGTACATGTATTGTCACGTCTTGATAAACATGTTCCACTGGTCTTACAGGCTATGCAACTTTTTTAGCCCTCGTAACAGCGCCAGTGAAGGCATCATTCAGAACGTTGGGTCTGCGATTGGTCCGTGCACCCTTGAAAACAGTGAAAACGAACCACTAGCTTCGTCTTTGAAACTGTCTCATTTGTAATCGGCGTTCTTCTTCTGGCGATTGACTTAAGCTTCGGCTCATCGGAGTTCGTGCCATGTTTGTGTCCCCTAGAACGAAAGCCAGAGATGGAGGGCTTTCATCTCTCAAATGTGCAGTCGGCGGCGTTGCAAGTGGAGGTGGTCTCGGCTCAGCTACACAAGCGCCATATGACGGTAGTTTGACGCCTGAACTGTTGGTCCTAGGTGCTGGCGTTCTGATAGCCGTAGAGTACGATGGCACCTTTACCAGGTCTTCACGATGGTCAATATGAACCATTGGAGTCAATGTGCCGGAAGCATGAGGTGTGTCTTCGTTCGATATTCGTAGGGAGACGCTGTCAGGATATGAGGTGCTTTCGAAGCCATTGAAAGCTCCATGGGAGCTTTCTATGGACCGAGGAAGACTGGAATCCGCCGGATTACTGGAACTGTCTGAAGGTGACAATACTACAGAAGGCTGTCTAGAAAGGCTTTCTCCTGCTGCTTGAGCATGATCCTCTCCTGTGATAGGTCGGATGGTACCATCCGACAGCCGCAGATCCTGTAGTCTATTCCGCAACGCGCTTGGGGAGACAAGCCCAGGCGAATCAGATCCTGCATCCCAATTGGCGAGATTCTCTGATGACATGTTTCTGCTGTGAGAATAGGGTGTTCCTGTTGCGGACAAAGCTAATCCTGGTGTTTGCCAGCCGCCAGGGTCCAGGTCGGAAAACAACTGATCGAATCGGTGAGCACCGTAAACGGGTGGTGCGGAATGTGCCAGGTCGTTCTGAACAGCAGCGCGACCAGCTTGAGGTGTCTGATCAATCAAATCATTGTTCTCATTCAACGGGAGGCTTTCCGAGATGTATAGGGACACCGGTAGATTCGCTCGTAGCTCAGAAATGTGCCCGTCGGGATTGTGTAACTGCACATTGAACATGATCTTGTGTCGTACTTTAATCCCTTTCACATTACAATCCTGTAAACACTTGGCTAATGACTTTGGCAGCTCCAGATAGCGAGAGAATTGAAAACCTTCTGCTGCCTCCTCAATGATCTGCAGGTCTTTATCTGGGTCCAAGGCGTATTCATCGAATGCAATGGTTCGGCCGCCCTTGATCAACCCGCCGTTGAGGGGTGTGACGCCCCAGTCAGGATCGATTATAAACTCGTACTCTTCCTTCAACTCCGTACTTATAGTACCGATCACGAGGCCTTTGAGAAGTGGTATGAGCTTGAAGTCCACCTGGAGAAACGAACCAAATATGATTGCCTTGTTGGGAGTGCTGATTGAGTATTCCACCTTGTTTGGCCAGATATTATCAACGCTCATAGCGTGGCTCATTTCGAGAGCACTTGGGCCCAGTGTTCGCACTATCCTTAGGGGTTTTCTGTGGGTTATGTCCTTTGCTCTTTTCCGACCAATCTCTGCCTTGAATCTGTACACAACGTACGCATCTTTGAGACCCTCCACGCTCTCAGGCAGAGAACCATCAAGAATCAAATCAAATGGCCACGAGTAGTTGTCGCTTGGGAGATATTCGGTTTTCCCTTTGCCAGGATCTCGAAACGTCCACGTCTGCTGGAAAAAGGTCTTCTCTTTGGTTGCGTTGCGCCTTCCGGACAGCGAGGCAGCAGATGTGGTATTGAATCTGAGACGTCTGAGTTAGCGTGACTCAATATCAAGCGCAGGGTCAAGATGTATCGTCCACCTGCTTGTGGACTGACAAATCTGCCAAAGATCGACTTACGACATGTGTACAATGCCCTTCAAAGTCAGGTTAATCCCGGTTATGGTCATGGGCTCCATTATAGACAGCACTAAGTGGCCTGTTAAATGAGCACTCCCCGCCTCATCTTCACCTCCTCTGAAGACTATGTAATCGTTGTCTAGCCTGATGTCGAAGAGCTTGACGCTGCTATGTCCCGCGCCTGAGGAGTGGGAGCTGAGGAATTTGAATGCCATAGGGGTGAGTTCGTCTCGCGGGTGCCTCGTGTTGGCAAGGAACAAGGATTGGTGTTTATTGGAGGCTTATTGTTACAGGATCATCCTAATCATGACTTAACAGTGGTGAGGGACATGTGTCGAAAAGAAGACAGCAAGGGAATGCATGAAGCAAAGGATGAGAAGTCAACTCATGAGGAAGAAAATATGAATGGCGCATGGAATGGAAATTGTGACTTGGAGCGGGACCCAGGAGGAATGGGGAGGGTATGACATATCAGGTACCAGTGGAGTGTTTGCATGAGGCCGTTGTATCTGGGTAAAGGAAAATACCAAAGACGCAATCGCACAGCCGAAACTTATCACTAGGACTGATAAAGTCTTACTTCGTCGCGGATAAAGCCGAGACGCCACTTTGACTACCTCTGGTAGGCGCTACCCTTAATGGTCAACAATTCTTCCGACACGACAGAGCGGTTCTAAAATGATCGGAACCGAAAAAGCAAATCTCTATCCGATACAGCAAGATTATCGTTAGTTGGTGGTGTTGGTGCAAATTCCATTAGATTATGGTGTGCAAATGTGTCGGTGTGCCCGATCGATAAAAAATGCTCACCAATTGATAAGTCGCTGCGAGCTACCGAGGCTTAGGCCTAATATTACGCCAAGAAAGGCCTCTATGGCCTGCGCCACACTGATCGCACATGTCCAAACCTTGGGGAGTTTTGCGCCGTAGCCTTGCAAAAGTCAAGAATGGCTAATTCATCGAAGAAATGTAGATGCTTACTGCATATGCCTCTCACAGACCAGTAACATCCACCATTAAATGCAGTTTCCCACGAGATTCTTTCTCGGATCAATACTGTCTATCGATCCAGGGTGATTTGGCTTCTTGACGAAGTATTAATTTCCTCCCCGCCGGTGACCCTTACCTCGCATTGTCCCACCCACCTTACCGACAAGGATGTGAGAATTGACGTAGCACCGGATAAGCGACCACGAGGCGCCTCCGCTTATGCCTGACCTGTAGTACTAGACCTGCATTGTACCTGCGAACTTTGACAGGTTTTGTGCCATCATGTAGCCCGAACAGCTGTAGGGCTGGGCAGATGGTATCAGCGATCCTAGACAATGTACAGTTGTGGTGAAAGTCTTCTATCCTGGAAGGCCCTTATCAGTCCAGCAGTGGGTATGTCTGAGCGGGTTTAAAAAAATTTGATACGTTAGGATCCACAGGTATCCGCAAAGAGGGCTCGTTCTAGTTGTTTTCTAAAATCCCAGGCGGAAGAGTTTGTACCACGAAGCGGTGCCTTTAACCGAGAACAATGTGGTGAGGCTTTTTTGGTAGGTGAAGGGGCATACCAACGAAGCCCGGCATCCGCTACATGTGTTGCATATGATTGCTTAGTCCAAGATGCAGCGTTCTGGGTCTCGACCCTCGTCACCAGTTCCATATCTGACGCAGACTGCCTTCATTCTATGTATCAGCCTGCATTGCTGAGATTTATTTGGCTAGCATTGGCGTCTTGAGTGGGTCTATCCCAGGTCCTCACATGTCCCTCCTGACAGGAAGTGATGATGCAGTCCTGCTCGAATGCAAGACCACATAGCGGGTGAGTATCAACTTGCTTAGCCATTACGGGCGGAAGCTGCGCAGTTCGAGAGCGAGCATCGATAGGATGATTGATGAACTCTAGTTCGTCTTCCTCCTTTCCGTCATCTCCCTGTCGCAAGCTTTGGGATTGGGTTGAGTCCGATCTTATGAGATTCACAGAAGCACTCTCTGTCCGATGTCGCGCCAAAGACACTGATTGAGTAGAGACACTGCCTCGAGCTCGATTCACAGCTCCCTTGGGACGGCGTAGCATACCGAGGCTGAAATCCCACAGCAAGAGTTTGCAATCATCTCCAACGCTGCCAAACCGATAAGTTTTGTTGTCGCATCGCCAAGGGTCAAATGCAACTGCTGTAACCCAGGATTCGTGCCCAGGACACCGAGCCACAAGGCATCTATCAGACAGAGACCAGATAGAGACCAGATCGTCTTGTCCGCCGGTGAGGATATAATTTCCATCGGGGGACCAACACACGCAGGTGAGACCGCCATAATATGACGAAAAGACGTCGGTAAGCGTCTCGGCTAAGTAGTCAATGACCCGGAGATACCCATCTTCGCCTACAACAGCTAGGTGTCGTTTATTCGGTGAGAATGCAAAATCGTTGATTGGCTGTGAAGACAATTTCCAACAAGCGACTGGATTTGCTTTCTGATTGGCAGAATTGACACTTTTGATAACGTTGAGCTGCGAATCGGGGTCATCTTCGATACTGATGGCTTCGTCTAAGATTTCTTCTGGTGCGAAAGGCGCATCTTCCTTTTCTTTATCGTATGCCACTAAGCAGCCGTCTTGATGTGCAGCCAGGAAATGATTCTCCGAGCCTGGGATCCATTTGATCTTGGAGACTGGCGTGCTGTTGATGATACCATTCTTGTTGATACGGGCATATTTTTGGGAGATTGGTTCGTACCAGATGATGTCGCTAGCTGATGAGCCCATGATAACGTCAAGGTGGGTGTCATCTTTCGTTAGAGGATTGACGTCGTGACACAGCATGTGGGCTTTCGTGAACAAGATTTTAGTGAGAGGCTCAGCCTTGAGGCTCGATGATACGTCGAGCCACTGGAATGCTCTATTGATGTTAACAAAGGCAAATGCACCGGTGGAATCACGGTCAGCCAGTCTCCTCGCCAAGTGATCGTGGGGTATGACACGCGAGACGAAAGATGAATTGCTCTTTACCATGTTGTTCTTCGGCTTCCTCCTCTTGAGCGCGTCCTTGGGATTAGTCGTTGCTAACGCAGAGTTACCCTCGCCGAAGCAGGGCGTCGTAGAAGATTTCGAGCTTGTCGTCGATCCGCGAGTCACGCTCTTGTCGCTGCTTGCGTCAGAGACCACACGGGTCTCGTCCTCCACTGGTTTCACATCTTTGCTTTCTTTAGGCTTGTTCGTATCTTGTCTACCCAAGTTCCGCCATCGCAGTAGATTGCTTGTGGTTGTGTTCGTCTTGTGCAATTGGGGTCGAACTTGATGCGCGCTGAGGGCGAGCACGGAGAGCTTGACGCCGCTGGTGGGCGGATTGGTCGAGGTGGCTAAAGGATTTGGGTTGATCACGGGTACTTCGGATGGATGGGGAGGAGGAGTAGCGAGTTGAATATCATCTCGGAGGACGTAAGTGCCTTCAGCGTTTAGCGTTTGCCGGCGGAAGCACAGTCGGTAGTTTTACCTTCGCCTGACTGGAAGCTATACTCGGGTCCTTCACGCTTGTGCAACTGGTTTTGGGTTTCCAAGGGCGTCGGCGGCATCCCGTTTGTGGTTGAGTATCGCGGAGGTGGAGGAATTGCGCTGTGCGAGGTCGACGTCAGTCCGGCGCCAGATAAGGTGGTTACCTGCAGGTTCTCCGTACGCACAACATGATGGGCGCTTGGCGCTCTAGGCGCCCGAGAGCCTGATTTGTTGCTCAGCAGCCTCCAGTCTCTGAGCTATGATGCGAGACTTCAACGATGGTGTTCTAGATACATCGAGGTGGGAAAGAGAATTAATTGGTAAGCTTCAAATATCAGCAGGATGCGCTCGGCACATCTGGTTGAGACGCATCTCAAGTCACCCCAGATGGTTGTGGCAGTGTGGGTCGAGGATTTTGCGGGGGGCCTGCACGGGCCTGTCACCACCCGTGCCGGATGCTACGGTCGAAAATTCGCAGGCCAGTGTCATTATGCGCTGCGGGTCGAAGTATCTGGCCTCGACCGAGCTAGGAATCTCACTCAGTGGATATTGAAGTTTATAGGTGCGTTCTGTTTGCCACATTGAGCAAAATGCAAGGGCTTCCCGAGGTCAAGTTTTGCTAGGAGAATGCGGAGCCTTGGTCAGATGTCCTCTGGCCACCGCATCGCTTCCAGGTCATCACGAATGATTCCCGCTAATTCCTGGTTTACGGCCTCGAGATCTGTCCGTAACTGTAGCGTTTCGGGACCTTGCCCATCTGAAGACTCGGCTGCCGCATTCTCATTTACCTCATCCTCATGCGCAGCTTCGTGTACGGTTTTCTCGTATGGATCAATGCCTCGAGGTTCAGGCCCAGTGACTGCGAGCAAGATCTGGTCTGCAATAGATGAAATGACAGTCAGTGCACCTGTTCTCTGAGCTTCAAGCACGAGAGTATCCTGGTCTGCAATAGCGTATGCCGTTGTCACTGTAGTTGATCGAGTTCGCATGGCTTTGACCGAGGGAGTGTGCTGACGGAATGCGTATGCTAGAATTGACCCGTTCTGCGCTGAGACCATGATAGAGGAGATGTCGTTGTTCCAGCTCAACGCCTCACGCAGCAGAGCCGACAATCGGCCAGAATCGACTAGACTAACTTGTGTCATGATGCGAGAACGGAGTGGAGGTTCAACGGTACAAGACTTGATATTTCGCCCGCCAGCATGAAAACATTACGTGGGGAGAAGGGTAAATAATGACCGAAAAAGTCGTCATTCTCCCGTTGTTTTCAGTTATGCCGTTATTCTTCCGGGTACCACAAGGTGGCAACGGCGGTTACTGCGTCTCTGGAACCACGTGCTCGGTAATAGAGCGCCCCTGCTAAAAAGGGGGCTTCTATCGCTCACGATATGAGCGGCACTGTAAGCATGGGTCTCAAAATTACTATTAGGTAGGCTTGTGAATCTAGTGCTATTCAAGCTTTGGGTCAAGAAGCCAAAATGGCATGACGCCTGACGCGGCCAGAGTCTTTACTTGGCTGTAAGGGCCGAACTCACTCCCAATATTCCCATTCCGACAAATGCAAATAGGATGCAGAGACCCTTTCTGTGGCTAAGCTGCAAGCTTTCAGAGAATAACGATAACGCAACACTAGTCATGATGCCTGCTGTGATGCCAAACATGCAGCCGTATACGGCTTCATCCGGGCCCCCGCGCTGATTTCGTTGTGCAACCTTGAACCACAAAGCAGCAATTCCAGCTCCCAGTGGCTGAGATGCCCCGCCCAAGAACGACGACCAGATGATGGCTTTGATACGTGAGTTGAGTGCAAGATATAAAGGAAGGGACATTGCAAATCCTTCCGCGATGTTGTGAATGAATAATGCCATAAACACGGAAAACCCTAAGGAAGGGTTCGCGTGATTTGTGGCATAGGTGATGAAGCCTTCGGGAGCTTTATGCAAGGCAATAGCGATGGAAGTCTGAAGCCCAATTGACATGAAAGCATTCGTAGGCACGTGATGATGGTGTTCTTGACCTGGCGCATCTGAGGGATGTTGCGAGTGGACAGAAGCTGCTCTCTTGGGTGTTGGCGCCCCATGCCGTCCTTCTGGATGATGGAGATGATGGGTGACTGAATGCGATCTCGTCACATCAAGGTGAGAATGAGCGTATGAAGGAGCACGGGAGCGACCAGCATCATGGGGCGAATACTCTCCCGGCGCAGGTTGACGTTCAGGATCCTGTTCAGATATCGGTTGCGAAAAATTCAGACCAGACCATGTCGCTTGACGATTCCCAGCACCAGGATGGGACGTTGTCACAGAGGTCCGTTTCTGCATTGAGCGAAAGCAATCTTGACCGCAAGGAGTTGAGGAACCTCTACAAGGTCCCGGCTCACCACAATTGTCTTTCTGTCCCTGAAAATATTTGGAATAAGTTCTCGTCAGCTTTCTCCCAAATCCCAAGGATCGTCGTGAATCAGAAGGGGGCGATGAGCTGCTCGCGTGCTGATCGGCAGGCGTTGTGGTAAACCTTTGAGTGTTTGGTCTTCTCGAAGAGAGCAAAGGGGTGTCTTCGTCTGCTTCATGGTGATGCTCGGCCATTTCTTCTCGGTGTTTCAGATTCTCTTCCGTTTCACTCTCGTGCTGGTGATCGCAATCCACAATATGGGAGGGAATGAAGTGATGCATCACAGCCGAAACGACTCTGATGACAATTACACCGGCCAGAAATAGGCCAATCATGAGGAATGAAGCCTGTCTCGGAGAGTAGTCTCCGTCCCTAAGGTATGTCTTGGACTGCGGCAACATGGAATAGAGAGACGAGAAGAGCTGCAAAAGCGTCAGCGCGGTTGCCCAGACGAAGAATGGGCCCATTTCCATACCATCACGCCAAAACTCAAGCTCAAAGATGCCGACAGAAAAGCGTCGCTCTGGGTAATGGTGAAGCCGTGCATCCTTGGAAATCGCCGGACAATGACATCAATACATATGATGCTCGCACCGAAGCAGCAAGCTTTCAAAGTTAGTCGGGTGCTTGCCTTCTGCCCACAAGTCCTTACCAATGCCGCTCACAGCCGTCATGATCCATCCTCGGGTGTCGTTGTCCAGGACCATCTTGTCGAGCAGGTTCACACCCGCGGCGGTCCGTCCCAGCGACGCTCGTACAGATGCTGAAGTCCACAGGTGCGATAGAATCACTGCAAAATAAGGTCAATAGGTATCATCGCGTTAAAAGTATTGCACTTTCGATTATCTAGGGTATTGCTGAGAGGTAAAAACAGGCATTGGGGTTGAATCGATGTTAATGCCGCCTAACATAGATTTGAGCACCTTAAAAAGTTACCCCTACCGAGCATCGATGCAGATCTGATGACGCGCTCGCACCTGCATGGTGGCAAGGCCACGTGCAAGGCCTAGGTAATAGTGAACTAGGTTTAGGTACGGAGCCCTTCTTCCGTTCGCATTATTATTACTAATAAGCTCGTTCACCGTGACTGGCTGTTACCGGAGAAGACAGCCCCATGAGGATCCCCGTTTCGCTTGCAATTTTGATCCCTGTTTCCCGGGACGAGACGCGTCGCGAGGTTTTCGGGATGGAGAAAGTGGCATCTTTCACTATTATCTTCCGCCATCCTTTGCTCCGATATCTGCGCCAGTGAGCCCTTCCACATTGACAGGTCGGCTGCGGCGAGATGTCGAAATCTACTCTCGTGTTGCTTGCTGCAGGCTCGGCAGCAGCCGGAGCTTCCCTAACTGCTTTGATCTTCTCTTCTCGCTCCCAGTCTTCAACAACTAAAGCCACCACGACTGGGCCTATCCCACCATCCGCCCCTACGAGTGCTCGAACACCGATCCCTGAAAGCTTTCCAGCACCGCCACTACCACCACAACCGCAGATCCTCCCCCTCAGTCCCGTCAACCCTTCTGGCATCCTCAAATACGGCCTAACACCAGCTCAGTCCGACACATCCCTGACGCCGTCCCATCTAGCCTCTTACAATCGTCTCACTCGCAATCCGCACTGGGTTGCCGAACACTTCACCGCGCAATCGTTAACACTGAATAATGCTTCTCGTCGGAACAGCGTCTTCCACGAAGACACCTCTATCCCATCCATCTTCCGAGCCAAACTGGCCGACTACTTCCGCAGTGGCTATGATCGAGGCCATCAAGTCCCCGCCGCCGACGCGAAATGGAGCCAAGAAGCAATGGACAGCACGTTTGTCCTGAGCAATATGTGTCCTCAGGTCGGCGACGGCTTCAACAGAGATTATTGGGCACATTTTGAAGAGTTTTGCCGGAATTTGACAAAGAGATACCCAAGTGTTCGAGTTGTCACAGGGCCCCTCTATCTACCGAAGCAATATCCAGACGGCAAGTGGAGGGTGAGCTACGAGGTAATAGGGAGTCCACCGAATGTGGCCGTTCCAACACACTTCTACAAGGTCATCTACGGCGAGGACTCGGCTAGTAATCCGCAATGTAAGGTTGCCTTGGGTGCATTTGTATTGCCAAACACCGAGATTCCAAATTCCAAAAGTCTAAAGGATTTCGAAGTCCCTCTGGAGGCGGTCGAGCGAGCGGCTGGCTTGACGTTCGCGGACAAGCTGCCGGTTGACCGACGTAAAAGGCTGTGTGCTGAAGTCACTTGCGAGGTGTTAGTGCGAGAATTTGACAAGGCCAAACAACAGGGTAACACCCAAACATGGGGCAGAGGCCTGCGGGACAGCTGATCCAAGAACCGAGCAAGTGGTTATGATGAGAATGGTCCTCTGAACGAATGTGCAATTTGGCACTGTCACCACCCTTTGCGTGAACGCTTCCCATGGCCATTTAAAAGGGCGACAAGGCTTCGAAACAACATCAATATTTGGCATACATACTATTTAAAGAGTTTCTACACAGGATCACTGTTACAACGCGGAGATGTGTGAATGCTTACTTCAGGCGGTTGTGCGCGATGATTGACGTTGTCTGTCAAAACGAGTAACGAGACCGAAACCTGTATCATGTGACAATCAAACGAGCATCTCGCATATCCTACCTACGAAGCCAGAGAACCCAGCTATTGCCGATGTTGGAGTAGGACCTGTGACTGGGCCCGAGGGCATTAGGTTGGGCACAATCAATACCTGATCCTCGGCTTCCAGATATTCCACGGTACTGACAAATGCAAAAGATATTTTGAGATATCCGGTCCTCGGGTTCGCTGCTTCTTCAGGCGCATTCTCGTCATCATCGTCATCGAAGGAGAATACTTCCTGCGGCGTTGATAGAGCCGGTTCTTCAGCAGACCGATTTTGTGGGAGGGCCGGCTTCTTGTAGTCATCCTCGAGTGCTACCGCAGTCACCTTGACCGCTGCTCGGACACTGTGAATGTAAGCAATTGCGTGGCCGCCCAGAATAAGTGGCGGTGAACTGGCTTGCCCAAAGTCGGAATACGGGAAGGATGCAGTGAAGGAAGAAAAGCCGTTCAGTTGCCGGTGCATATTGGTGAGGACCATGCCCTTCCTTGCTTTGTGAAGAGAAATTGGTATAACATTCTCATCCACAAGTTGGACACCAACAGTGCCAGTGTCGCCAGCGTGGAGAGCAGATACCGGTAGCCGTAGGTTTCGGAGAGACACGACACGGACATCGACATACGTAACCTTTGGTTGCAAAACACCATCGGCTTGAGAGCGTCCACGTAACTGTAACGACTTGGAAAATGTCTCTGATAACGATCGAGGGAGTGAATTTGACAATGGTTTGCTGTGGTTCGACGACGCTCTTTTCAAGGTCCGAAGTGGAACAGACTCTCCTGCATCGACATCGATTATGAAAGGTCCAAGTGCTAGTTCGTCTCCTAGCAAAATTTCATCCGAAGCAAGTAGACCACACAAGACCACACCACTCTCAGTGGTTACTCGCTCCGTAGACGTGGAGTAGACCTTTGATGGCGGGATCGTAAAGACCTCGTCTATTCGGAATAAGACCTTGCTGTTGGTAGCATCGTCAGCGGACGCGTCCGATTTTGGAGTGATGACTGGGAATGAACGGAACATAGCATGTAAGCTGGTCACGCCTGCTCCAGTGACAGAACTTGTCATGACAATGGGCACAGTTGACGACAAGTCTGCTTCCATCAAGCAGAAGAGTTTGTCCCTGATACGATCTTGTTCCTCCCGAACCATCCCATCCACCTTGACAGAAAAGTCGACATCTTCCTTCCTGGGCAAGTGAGTGGAGGGTGAATTGATGACGATTGGAGTCCTTTTTGCAGCTTTTATAGTAGACAGGATCCGTCCAAGCACTTGCCGCAGGCCGGTCTTCGTAGCCAAGTCCATCTTGGTGATAGCAACCACAAAGGGCCGTCCCAATTTTAAGCATAAGTCGAGATGAGCGAGCGACAGCTTTGGGTCAAGCGAGGTCAGGCCATGATCAGCCTTTTCGGAAGCCTGCTCCTCTTGAACCTGTTCATCAGCAGGTATACACAGCACAGTCCAAGCAGGGCTCCATGAAATCAAAGCACGAAAAGTGGATTTCGAGTATCGTGGCAGACCAGGGGAGTCTGTCAGGAATACCAGGCGATCAGCCAAGGTATGTATATCTGGCCACGATGAAACATCCCCAGTGGCATAATTGATAACAGGGCTTGTCGAGGTGGATGGCGACTGGTAACCAAGCAACTCTTGTGCTACCGAACTTGTGACGCCTGAGGCAATTTCATGTCGGTGCTTCAGGAGCGATATTCGACTTTTACCTCTTCCGTTATCCAAAATAGAAGTCGTGAGCGTGCCTAGCAGCGACGATTTTCCTGCTGCACTTGCACCAACGAGCGCCACTCTGAGATGTTCTTTGATCCCATTATCCCCAGTCAGGTTCACCGTCCGAAGATCTGATTGCATGTCAAGATTTCTGAATCCAGCGGCGGCATCGGCTGGTACAACTTCGACGTATTTGTTGTCAGGTCTGACGAGCACCTCGGCCACCCACAGTTTGCTTGAGCGAGTCACAGGAAGGCCATCATCAGCACCTTCTTCAATCCATTCGCAATCCCCAACTATAACACGCCGATGCACGTCAACTACACAGCCTAGGCTTGCAGCCATAGCACGCAGATTTGTCAAGCTTTCTTCCATCTCTTCATCAGCGAGCCCAACGAGCGTCCCATCATCGGCGACCCCTATCTCGTATAACGCCCCTTGGCTTTCTTCGAGCCCAGGAAGCAGTTTTGAAGGTCTGTCTGGAATACCTAAACGGGGAGTGGCCTCGGGCAGGACAGGCAAGACAAGTTTTGCATTCGATGATGAATGAAATGGAGAAGATTGTTGCAAACGCCAAAGCAACTGGGTGGTCAATTGTTGAAGCCTAGCCTGCCGATTTTGAGTGGAGGGCTGGGACGCGCAGCGACTAAGAGCAGCTTCTGTAGCAGACGGTGAAGCAGCAGAAGCAGAATCCAAACGAGCTGACTGATTGGACCATGGTGAAACACTGGTAGACAGGAACGTGAACGTCCTGCGCCAGCGCAATAGCAAATGCAGTTTGTACTCAATCGAGCCGTCGTGTTTTTCAGGCTCTAGCTTTGTCACCTTGCCTTGTTCCCCGGGTTTCAGAGGGTCACCTGGGACTAGGTTCGGCACATGAACCGCAATTTGAGGTGTACTGCTTCCTGGCGTGCTCCATGGGGAATGCACCCGATGCGGCTCTTCTTGGTATGTGAATATGGATGCCATTCTAGCATGCTCGGTCTTTTTACAGCTTCGTTTCTCACTAGATGATACGAGCTATGATCTTTTGTCTTCACTTTCTCATCTCTTTGCTCACGTTACATGCCAACACTTGCCGAAGTCTCGTAATTGTGTTAAAGGTCCAGGGCTTGGATTGTGATAGATGAGGACTCGCTGTAGTTTGAACATGGTGACTGAACGCACGGTTGACCTTCTGGATGTACAGAAGCTTGAATATTCTAAGCTGCTGGAGGAGTCATACTCGTTTTCCCTGAGCAAGAATGCATGTAGGAAAGGAGTCATTTGTATGGTGGAGGACTAGTACTTGTCCGAGTCACCGGTTAGCCGTAGCCTTCCAGTGTGGTCAGTCACAGCCTCGTAAGCCTGTGGATAACCAGTCTTGCGGCTGCTTTCCCTCATCCCCGACAACAGGTAACCACTTCTGCGTTACGTAGTTCAAATCGTATAAGCAGAAATAAGATTCCAGTCCTTAAGCGCTCAAAAGATCACGAAAAGGTTGTAGTCTTCGCTTGCAAATCAGCTTGGGATGCATGGCAATTGTTCAAAGACGAGGCAATCGCCTATCCGGAGTGATACGGACGGTACGTCGAGGGTTACGTCCGGTCGAGCGCCGGACCCGGAGGAAGACACCTAGTGCGCTAGGTATGCTGGACCCTGATTTCGTGCCCTGCATCACATTCTTGATGAACGAGAACAGCTTTTGCAGAACTCCATCGATCTCGAACGAAGCCACATAGTCTTGATGCTGAAGGATCACCATCGTAGGCTTAACTCCGTTTTCTAAGATCTATTACCTAGAAGCTTGGCAGCTCCGCCTCCCTGGAGAAACTCATGTCCACTTCTGATCAACTTGGACTCCGGCCGAACAGGGCGTGTCGGAATTGTGTCCAAATAAAGGCCAAATGTGTGCCTCTGGAGGGTTCCAACTTTTCTATTTGCCAAAGATGCGACAGGCTAAGCAAACAATGCACTACGCCACTCCCGGCGCCTCGAAAGCGTGCACGAGACGCGCGATCGAACAACAGGGAACCTCATCAAAGCAAGGCCGCTTTAAGCCCTCCGTCCTCCATAGATGCAAATCCGACTCTGTCTGGTATACCTCGCACGCCGAATAGTTCCACACCTAACATCTGGAAAAGCCCCCTGAACGCTCACGAAAATGTTCCACGCAGTCGCTATCGCGCACCAGGTAACGTTTTCGACATTTCGCCTGAAATTGGACACTTCTTCGCTACATCAACTCACGAAGCGCTTTTCGAACAGTACAGGTCAGAGATGAGCAAACACTTCCCTTTTGTCACGGTTTCGCCAGAAACGTCGATCGCTAGGGTGTCCAAGGAGCGGCCTTTCCTTTATTGTTGCTGTGTCCTGGCGGCTGGTCATCGTGGTAAGTCACTGTTTCACCCTCATTTTGTCCGGCAAACGGAGTTCTTAATCTATCTATCTTATCACGTCGTGTTGATTCCTCTTTTTAGATCCTCCTTTGCAATCCCGAATCGCTAGGGACATCACGCGCTACGTGAGCGAACACATGTTGCTTGCCGGAGAGAAGTCCTTGGATCTCCTTCAGGGCCTCCTCGTCCTCACTGCATGGTATCATGCCTATTCGCACCATCAACCGCAGCTTATGAATCTAATGCATCTAGCTAAGGCACTCCTCGTTGACCTTGGACTTAATCGCCCACCCGCAAGCGGGACATTTCATATGAAACTCGCACAGGATGCCACCCAAATTGTTCATGGACAAGACTCAGATGTCCAAAAACATGACCTAGAGGAGTGCAGAGCCTGCCTAGGTCTTTACCATGTTCATATGCAATACTCCTCCGTCTTCAGAAGACTCGACCCGGCTCTCTGGACGAAAAATATCGAGAATTGCTGCGACAGGCTTCGCGAAGCTGCTGAATATCCCAACGACGCCTATGGGATAGCACTAGTCGAGCTCAACCATTTGACCGAACGTTATGTTGAAGATAACGGTTTAAGACCTGGAAAGGCAATGCCTGTGCAGACATACGTGAAATTGTTTTCAAAGGATATAGATCTCTTCACCGATGCTTTGCCAGGATATCTCAAATCAGACCTCCTACTCCAAATCCAATTACTGAGTGTAAAAATTGCTCTGCTGGACCAGATCATCAATGTCGATTGCGATAGCCCTTCCTACAAGGTCGAAGCTCTCCACCTTTGCTTACGGTATATTGTCGACTTCTTCGAAAACTTCGTAGCACAAGACAACGAAGATTTCCCCAACATCCCATTTTTGTCTTGGATCAGAGTCGGACAGGCGTTTGACACATGCTCAAAACTCTCCTTCCTCGTCACAGAAGGGTGGGATCTTGCTTATGTTAGAAGTAATCCTGGGTATTGTGCGTTGTGTGACAGAATGATTCGAAAGCTCGAGGAAGTACAAGCAAATGACAGTGCACGACACCCACAAAGCAGATCCAACCGATTTATTGTGTTCCCCTCCAGAGTCGTGAAATTCAAAGAATGGTATGAAGGCAAGATTCAGGCAGAGTTAGCGACCAATTTGCAGTCCCAACCGTCTCCGCTTCCTGAAGACACAGTAAACTCGCAAGCGCTCGGGGACTTCACCGATCTGCTGTGGCAGGACTTCAATATGCAGTGGTCACGTTTCGACGTTGACTTGAACATAATATGAGGTGGCTGCGTGCCAGCAGAAAAAGTGGAATGCAGCGACGTCCACGACCTGTGGAGCATTGAGTTATCGCTTGACGAATAGACCGAGAAGACGAAGCGAGAAAACAATTATTTGGTGAAGGAAATTGTGCTTGTTTGCGACTTACTCAAAACAGGCAGCATCTCCACTCCGGACCCGGAGTGTAACGGACCATCAGACGGTCCGGATGGGAGATCACCACGTCCCTCACGTCCCTCACAGTTTATATATAGCCGATGAGTCTCCCTCACGAGTAAACAACTTCAGTCACTCCATTTCCCCGTCAGCAAGCTACTCGAAACCCAACATGGATTCGGAGACCGAACACAAACATACATCGAGCACAATGTCGCCGGTAGGCAACGACGAGAGGCCGAACCAGCAAAAGGATGCTCCACAGGACGATGGCGAATATCTTCACGGAACCAAACTCTTCCTACTCATAGTTGCGCTGCTCCTTGTGGTCCTCTTAATGGCCCTTGATATATCCATCGTTGCCACCGCTCTGCCTCGCATCACCGACACTTTTAATACAATAGCAGACATAGGATGGTACGGCTCCGCCTTTACTTTCACCAATGCCGCCTTGCAACCAATGGCGGGGAAGATATACACATTTTTTCGTATGAAATGGGCCTTTATCGCATTTGTTCTCGTCTTTGAACTCGGATCGCTCCTGTCTGCTACGGCTGTAGCTTCACCGATGTTCATTGTTGGCCGTGCCGTGTCAGGCGCTGGGTCCTCGGGAATTGTCAACGGCGCCCTCAGCATCATCGCCCTGGCCGGTCCTCCAGACAAACGCCCCATGTTCATGGGGATAATCATGTCCTTCGCCGGTGCGGGTCAGCTGCTAGGTCCCCTTATCGGTGGAGCACTTACTGAACATGTCTCATGGAGGTGGTGTTTCTATATCAACGTCCCCGCCGGGGCCGTCACTGTGGCGTTCCTCACATTCATCACGTTTCCTCCCGATCACGGCAGTCGCAGAAAATTTGTCCCGAAAAGCATGATCAAGGACTTCGACTGTGTCGGTTTCGTCCTGTTCGTTCCTGCTATCATAATGTTCATGATGGCTCTCCAGTGGGGTGGTGTCCGATATTCATGGAATAGTGGCACTATCATTGGGCTCCTCGTCGGCTTCTTCGCCCTCCTTTTCCCATTTACATATTGGGAGTACCGCCAAGGTCCAGACGCGATGTTTCCTTTCCACCTCCTCCGCACCCGCATTTTCTCCTCAGCTTGTGCAACGGCCTTCCTGACAGGCGCTGGCTTGCTTGTGCTTTCCTACTATCTCCCGCTTTGGTTCCAAACCGTCAAACTCGCTGATCCCTTCCATTCGGCAATCGACACCCTTCCGTCATTCCTTTCACAGATCCTTTTCTCGATCCTCGCCGGCGCTCTGTGCCCCAGGCTCGTACCTTACCTTACACCCTTTGCCATTGCAGGTGCAATCATCGGTACAGTTGGCTCTGGCCTCCTCTCTACATTCCACGCGTCGACCTCCACAGCAGTTTGGATTGGCTACCAGATTGTCTCAGGCGCCGGCCGGGGGCTCACCATGCAAGCGCCTGTGCAGACTGTGCAGCAAAATATCCCAAAATCATCCATCGCAGTTGGAACGGCCGTGGTCGCCTTCTTCCAGTTTTTCGGGGGATCCCTTTTTCTCGCAATTGCCCAGACGACATTCTCGAATTTGCTGAAGACCACATTGAACACCTACGCACCTGATATTGATCCAAAGGTTGTCCTCGAGAGTGGTGCAACGGACGTCAGGACAGTGGTGGCAGCCGGCCAATTGGATGAGTTGCGGCATGCCTATAGCGCTGCTATTACAAAGACACTTTACCTGGCCGTCGGAGCTTCTGCGTTGAGTACCTTCACCACTCTGGGCCTTGGCTGGAAGAGAGTAGAAAAGTCGGCAAAGAAAAAGAAGGCATCAGAGCAGGATACAATGACTGAAGCTACGTCAGCAGAACCTGCAGCTCCTGCCGCCGCCGCTTCTGCGGATCGAGTAAACGAAGTTTAAAGCTGGACCGTCCGGGGGGGGGGTTGGCTTTTTTGGCTTTTTTTGCTTGGGAAAAGGGTTGAGATCTTTATGTCCAGTGTCTAGAGCGTTTCGTTGTATAATTACACAGGTAAAATGATTTTTGAGTAAAGCTTAGATAGACAGTTATGACAGTATACTTTTCGAGCGGTAACAAAATGGGAAATAGATAAATAGATAAGGTGCCAAGATAGGTAACACTTCTCTCTCCTGGCAGCATCGAAAATACAATGCGCTTGTTTCAGGTTGTTGATGCAAGTAGAATCAATAAGCAGATAAATTCCTGCTACGGGTCGGGTTCCGACCAACAGCTGACAGAGAAATACACTGCTCAGTAACGTAAATTTAGGCTCAATGGGTCATAGGGGTCCAATGGGTCAGGCTCTTTTAATAAGGCTGAAATCCAGAGATTTTGAAATCATGTTTTTTGGCTGCGGCTGACCCAGTGAACCCCAGTGACCCATCGAGCCCAAAAACACGTTACCCGCGTAAGCCGAAAGCTAAAGTAGTTGATCCTTTTGGTTTCTTGGAGCATCCTGACCTGTCCTTGTTCCAGGCGACCTAGCTACCAACAAAATCCAAGAGTCGGATTCGGCGGAAAGTGTTGAAAACCTGCAAATCTTCAAGTGAAAGGTTCGTATTTCCGCTCATAACACTTCGCTCGAGAATTGGAGGTGTACAAACACTGATAGACCGTCGATCGGGTTTTGCGAAACGACCATACTTTACAAGTGGAATTTAAACAAAGGCCCAAATCCAAGGCCATAGCGAATGCCAACTTGTGTTTCGCCTGGCTCGGAATTACGCGAACTAGCTACATCCGAATAGCGAGGGAGAAAGCAGCACTAAGGATAACAATGTCCTCTATACCACATACGGGGGTTGCGTTTCGTAATTGACCAATTCCGAGTGCACTATCAACCATCGACAAGGAACCAATTAACCTCGACCATGCTTGATGTCTTCGTCAATTTCCCAGCAGCCTTCATCTCCCAAAGCTTCTTCGATGACTTCACTGATGTTCTTGGGTTTGCGATAGCTATAGCCTATGAATGCGCTGCTTTTTCTCATCTGCAGAGCTTGCTTTCCGTAGTCGAGGTCTCGCAAGATTTTGTCCCTAGGCCGCTTCTTCTCGCCTAGTTTCTTGGACTTCATACAAGTCATCAGAGGTGCCGCTTCCTGCTTCGTACACGCCGGCTTCTCGGGAACAATGCTTTGTGGCTCTTGTTGATGAATACTGGGATCAAGCGCTCTATCCTTCACTTTAATGGCGTCAAAATTGTCGTCTGAAGATGCACTGTCAATGTCTGAGATTGGCCCTTCGTCATCAAAGTACTTCGTATCCTCCCAGCTTTGCACTCGTGGTGTGAATGGCGGCATATAGTCATGCATGCTTGCCCAGGGAATACCTTTGAAAAAGGGATGACACTTGAGATCTTCCGCGTCGTCATCATACACAAAATATCCATTGTAGTTGCTGTCCGTCTTATCAGCAATGACAAGGCGTGTTCCGGTCTTGACTCGATATTAGCTAGAACTGTTTCGAAGTGTTTTACACTTTACCTTTGTCAACTTCTCCGTATGATCATTTTGTGCGTATCGATGCGTGCAAAGCCTGATCTCTTTCTCTACAAGTAACCTTTTGATGACATCCCGTGCCTCTACACTGACGGCCTGTGGTGATTCATATGGTCCAGGGAAGATGAGAGTCTCGTTGTGTTTCAAGATCTTCACTTTTGTATGATATCGATCCTCGCAGGCAAATGGAGTGAAGCCTATGAGAGATACTGAGTACGTCAACGTGATTTTCGCCTGGATCTGAACTTACCGAAGAGGCATTCGTACATGATGATTCCAATGGACCACTAATCACATCTTCCGTCATACAATTCACCTCGAATAACTTCAGGCGCCATGTATTGACTGGTCCCAACCACGGACCGGGCGAGTTTGCGTCGCTGATTCTGGTTACGCCAGTCGACAAGCTTTTCCTCCGGTTCCAATTTCCCGGTAGAGAAGGAATTATGCGACTCCCAGTCGTCTTTTCCATCCTTCATGCTTCTTCGTCGGCGAGCAGTCTCTTGTCGGTCTTCTGCATCCCCCTGCACTTCTACCCCAAGCGTAGACATGAGCGAATGTCGTTGTTTGTGAAAGTACTTCTGGTCGTGCTCCCAAAGACCGTCAAAAGCCAGGCCGAAGTCGGAAATCTTCAAATGCCCATCAGCACCAATCAGGAAGTTATCTGGTTTGACGTCGCGGTGAATCCATTTCATCCTATGGGCCTCCTCAATGCACAGGATCATCTCGGCCAGATACTACTTGGTGATCTGTTCGCTGAGAATATTCTTTCTGATGAGTAACCCGAGAAAGTCTCCTCCCACACAGAAATCCATCACAAGGTACAGATGTTTCGCGTCTTGGAAAGCAGCTATGAGAGGCACAACCCATTTCGAGCCCTGAGCAGCGACGAGGAAATTTCTTTCTGCTCGTAGATGACCTTCTTGAGCATTGCAAAGCATGTCTCCCTTGCGGATGACCTTCATGGCGTATATGGTCTTGTTTCGTGGCAAACTGCGATGTCGCAATTTGGGGAAGCTCGTCACAAGAGGGGCGGTGGGCTGTTTGCGAGGTACGGGGATTGGGATCGGCATTGCGGTAGCAGATGTAGTAACATGTTCAAGTGATGCATTTGACATGTCGTCCTCCCTCACAAGGCGCACAACGCCGAAACTCCCTTTGCCTGCAAGTATGCATCAGTGACGTGTATAGATAGGATATCAAAAGCATCATCTTGTTGAACATGATAGCCTGAAGACATACCGAGGACTTTCACAACTTGGTACGGCCCAACTTTTATGGCATTTTGTCCATTCTGAGCTAGGAGGCGGCTTTGTCGCAGAGCATCAGATTCGTGCTTCTCCCAAGTTCGCCGGATACGGTGCATAAGATGAGCCGGCAGCTGAAGTCGAACGAGGCGGAGCTCGAGATCTTGACGCCGCTTCTGACGTGGGGACTCGGTATTCAGAAGAGTGTTGAAATGCGTTTCGAAAAAGATTCTGGGAAGATTAGCAAGCAGGGTCGTTTTCAGAACTGTGTGCGCCATACTTGGCCGCAGCAGTCGCTTCTACTGTTTTGATAGTGGGGGCCTGGCTTTCATGAATTTCGGGAATGGTAGGTAGCTTTGTTGGACTCGCGTCTTGGCCGTACAGGACCAGAAGTTGATCGTTCGCCGCAGCCAGATCAGGGCCATGACGGCGAACTGAACCAGGCGATTCTGTCAAGGTGCTCTCCGATGTAGGCGGCGTTGATTCGTTGTGGTGTGCAGTCGAAACACTTCCACTACTCTTCATGGAAACAGTGGTAGAAGTAGTTACAGAGCTTCTGTCATGACACATTTGAACGCTTGGACGACACCGAAACTCGGGCTTCACAATGATCGTAGGGCTGCTTGGACTGAAGGTGTTCAAGAATTTTTGAGAGAGTTTGCGACGCAGCGAATCACCCGTACGAGCTTGGTATGGATGTTGTGGTTGATCCACTTCAGGTCCATGAGCATGCGAGGCCCGCGGAGCGCCGAACGCTACATTCGTTCCTAGGTCAACGGCTATGGGTTGCAGCTGGAGAGGGTTTCTAGCCAGCGAAGGCATGCTTCTGAATCCTACCTGACAGTCCTTGTCGGAGACGAGCAGCGTAGGCGTTGACGCGCCTTCGCCGCACTGTATCTCACTTCCACTTGCCCGACTCTTGAAGAAAGTTCTGAGACCTGACATACCTCTATGCAACTTCTGTCGTATGTTGTCATTGCTGTTGCCGTTGCTAGGGGACTCTGCTGAAGATATTATCTGTCTCGAACTGGGCAGATTGGTCCAGGTCGGAAACCTAAGCGGATTTGGACGAAGGCGAGGCTGTGGACGTTCCTGAGCACGGACCACGTCAGTGATGGTCATCATGGCAACGAATGCAATCAATACTGAATAAAATACATGCACTAAAGTAAGCAACCGTCGAGTTGTCCACGGGGGTATTGGTATTGCATGCGATGAGAAATGGGAGGCTTGTGTTTGAAAACGGTTGAGTGGCTGAATTCGGCAAGAGGGAACGACAAATGCCAAGGAGGAAGGAGGTCAGAATGAGCCAGGTGGGACTGGACATCTTGAAAGCCTGAACTATTCAAGCTCGTTCAATCATTTGGCATGAATTTGAAGTCACTTACTGAAATGCAAAGGTGCAATGCCACGCTCTTTCACGGCTCGTTGTACTTCTGCTTTTAAGTAACCCACAGTTTCCTTCCATGCATTTCGAGCGACAGTCGTTTCAAAGGGCCAATCGTCAACTATATACACCAACCATTCAATGACTGCTTGGGTTTTGGCCATATCGCCTTCCTCAAGGACCACGCGACTTAAGTAAAGACCGAGTGCATCTGTGTCTTCCTGATAAGGACCTTCCTCGCCGTCGCCAGAAAAGGCTTGTACCCATGACGACATCGCATCTCTGAGCTCTGATACGGTGCTTAATTTTCGTGATGTGAATGTAGGTTTTGTAGCTGCACGTGGGACGCTTAGCTTCTGTTGACCCTTTACGGACTTGTCTTGCTGACCAAGCCTGGACCGTTTGCGGTTCGCCAGACTTAAGCCAGACTTCTGCTTCAGCCTCTGCCGTTTCTGCTCCGTCAGAATCTCTAGTCTGATATCTTCGGGAAGTTCCTCGAGAAATTCAGCAGAGATATCTTCATCCACGATCAGAGAATCTGCCTTCACGGAATCTGTGGCACCCTTAAGCGAAACAAAATTAGACTGCGTTAATGTTGGCATAGATTGGTCGTTGACTTTTGAACGTCCCCTGGTAAGGAGAGAAGTAATTTTCGATTTCTTCTTGGGCGTTGTGTTAATCTTTTTGGCAGGCAAAGGCCGAGCTTTTCTCGGTGATTGAGGAAGCAATTGTTGCATCTTGTGACTTCGTCCTAACTGGCCCAGATTCTTGTACTCTGCTAAAATCTCCTCACGAACCTCATGCGGTAAAGCTGCCAGGGCATCAGGGTCGAGTTGACTCTGATTGGGAAGTGCAAATTCGGAATCACTAAGGAAAGGTGATTGAGAACGAGATCTTCCCTCGTTAGTCTCGCGAAGCTGGTTGGAGGCCGCTTCGACAGACTTGGACGCTTTCGGCGCGAGTTTCGATCGAATATCTTCCGGCAACTCTGACAGAACTGCTGGGTCAATCTGAGAAGGAAGAACAAATTGTGTACCTCCAATGTTTAGGGGTGTCTGCTTGCTATCCTCCAGTAGCTCCAAATCGTGACGTGCTGACAGTGAACTTGGCTTCTCGGGGCTAACCAGCTCCTCATTAATTGCTTCTGGCTTCTTCAATTTGCTCACCAAACTTGATGAGGGTGTATGATTCGCAAAAGTATTGGAACTCTGCTTCGCAAAGACATTGGATGATGATGAGGGTGGTGAATGCCTATTTGGAGTCTTAGGATATTCTTCCGGCTTCTTGAACTGTAGTCTCCGCTGACTACTATCCATCGGTGCAATGCTGTCGTTCACTGCGGCCTTCAATGGCTCTAGCTTCTGCATCTGAACCCCAAGCCCACGCAGTTCACCGGGAGGAAACCCATAACTCCTGAGGATGGAGACGGCTTCTTTGCCGAGGACTATCTTATCGGTCGTAGCGACGCCCATAATGGTACTTTTGTTGAACGTGTCACACTTCCCATGACCAAGATTTTTCGGAGGGTCCATTCCCGCATCTGCAGCTTTGCGCATGATTTTCATGGTGAGCTGTCTGCCCTTGACTAACTGCTCAAGCAATCGCTTCGACAATTCCTCGCACAATGCAAATACGAACTCTTCCGCCTGTTGTTGATTGACAAAGCGGATGCCCCAGTTGACCTCTGCCGAGACTGACTTCCGAACAACCTGCTCACCAACTTCCTGCTTGTCAATGCCTCGAGAATAGTCCCAGATCTTTTCCCCGGTTTTGGGTCCCAGGGTATTGATGAGCTTCTCCCTGGTCAATGCCCGCACATCTCGGACATATTTGACTCCGATTTCTTCAAGTTTGTTGCCAATGCTGTAGGCCACCCCGGGAAGGTCCGTCACACTGAGTTCACCAATAAAATCCAAAGCCTCCTCCGGTTTAATTAGACGTTGACCAGCTGGCTTGGCTTTCCGCAGTGCCACTTTCGCAAGCAAGATATTGTTACCGATCCCAACTGATACTTCGCAGCTTGTCTTATCTCTGACAGTATCTCGCAATGTCCGCGCGAGTTCACTGGCTTTATTTTGCTCACGATAGATCGAGCCTTCTGATATGCCCCTTCCATCAGAGCCGCCCGCACGGATACAAAGTTCGCTAACATCGATCAGAGCTTCATCTATACTGATGCTTTGCACGATTCCCTCGATGCTGAGAATCGAGTCATAGAAATATTTACTGGCTTCTTCATAGGCTTTGTAGTCGTACGGCAGAACCTTGATGGTAGGGCAATGCTCGAGGGCCGACTTCATCCACATGCCGTTCTTCACACCATACTTGCGAGCAGGGTAATTACAACTTGCAATTTCTGAGCCTGGACCACTGCCGTGAGCCACCACGACAGGCTTGTCCTTTAGATGAGGATTTTCCCGAAGACTGACTGCTACGAAGAAGCTGTCAAAGTCAACATGCATGACGTACCGACGTGCACCTGGAGGTCGCTTCGGCTTCTGCCATTGCGAAGACATTTCCTGTGCCCGTGCTTGCAGTTGGGCTTTTAGTTCTGCTTTCCAGGTTGAAAGGTGATGTAAACGTGATTCACGGTAGTACTGGTTGATGAAATCGGGATTAGCAGTGCTTGATTTTGCCATATGGGGATTTTGCAAGAGAATGGCATTGTGTTCTTCGGCGCTCAGAGGTTTCTTTTCAGTTCTGATTGGACTCTGCATGCGCGTTGCTGATTTTGAGGGGGGAGTAGATGGTTTCGGAGATGAGATATGACGGCCATGAGGACCCACCACGCCATCGCGAGAGACATCGAGTGCTTCAGTGGGGTTGCTGTCGCTCCTGTCGCTCCTGTCGCTCTCGTGAATGGGAAAGCTTCGATCGTCGTGGCTCTTTACCATAGCCTCTAGATCCAGAAAGTCTTCATCTGACAAATTTTCTGCATCATTTGAAATTGGCTCTTGTTTCGACGGTCCAGCCGAGTTCGGGGTGTCATTGAGCTTACCGGCGATATCCTTGACTTGAGAGGCATACCAGCTTGCATCGCTCTGATCCCGATATCCTTGCTTTTGATTATTGGGTTGGCTGACTATCCGACCGCTTTCGAAGCCCAGAAGCTTCTGATTAACGCCTTCGTCAACGGCTCTGTAATTTTCCCACGGAAGCAGCTTTCCGGCTTCGACACTGTCTACAATCCAGGCCGGCTTCACCACCCTATATTTCGCAAACTCGACCTTCTTCTTGGGAGTAAGCTGACCGGCGATAATGTGTGTAACGGTAGTTTTGCCATCAAGGTACTGCTGAAAACCTCCGCCGTGACTGACAATGAGGACGTGGAGGTCGGCAAGCGAAGGCTGGGTATAGCCGTTAACGTGACAGACCACATTTCGAAATATCTGCGGTCTATCCGACTGGGACCTCATCTGCGCATCAAGGTTCTGCAGCTTGATCTTCTTCCTCCGCATGTAGTCGCCATAGCCTCCGAATTTGGAGGCCGAGTACTCTTCGCCATCTTCCCCATCAAATGTGTGTTGCGAGATTCGTTTTCGGACTTCGCTGCTGTTCTTCTCTAATCGGGAGCCCATGGTGGGCAACTCGGCTTTGTCATAACGCAGCAAGGATAGTCGGCGACATGAGATGGCGATTCGAGTTGTATGTGTCAAATGTGCTAAAGCCGGGACCTTTGTCTTTACTCGTCTGCGGAGCGTGACGCCACCTAGGCGGCGTATAGACGGCGACCCGATAATACGATCGCACGCGTTCGAGGGTCCTATCGATAACGACCGCGTTTAAGCGGCTTGGCAGGCCCGACGATCGGGCGCTCAGGCATCACCGGGCACTTGGGAAAAGTCACTTGCGCTAAAAAAAAATGCAGCTAAAATCCAAAAGTTCGTGCAGAATTCCCAGTTGTCTACTCTCACCTTCAACTCTGACCTCAGGAGCTTTAAACCTCCGCTGATTCTTGTCCAGCATACACGATCCATAGCGCAAGTCGTTTCAAGATTGCAAAGATGTCAGGCACTCAGCCTGTGGCAGTGTACGCACTGCGTATCCCGCCTGGGGATATCATGGTACCAGCCGTTCCAGAATTTGCAGCAATGGTAGGTTTTATGACAATTCTAGCTCTTCCCTTGTGCTTACTATGACAGTTCCGTCTGACTATGGCTGCTATTGATCCTACAGAAGAACCTGACCTCGAAGCGTCCGAAGATAAGCAAAAACCTCGTGCTACTCTCAAAGTGGTTCGAGTTCCAGACGAGATGCTAGACGATGATGACGACTTTGAGGACATCGAAGACATTGAAGACGACGATGAGGAGGAAGAATCGGAAGATGAGGAGGCAAACGGAGGTCCTAGCAACAAGAAATCTAGTGCCAAGGCCAAAACCAAGGTGAACCAAGATGGTGATGAGGATATGGATGAGGATGAAGATTCTCTCGATGACGAAGACGAAGACGATGAAGAAGCATCTGCCGCCCTGCTATCCAAGATCATGCAAATCGGAAGCAAGAAGGGCAAGTCCAAAGCTCTCGATGGGGAGGAAGAAGATGATGAAGAAGACGATGAGGACGACGATTCTGATGAGTCTCTTGGCATGGACGAATGTGTCTTGTGCACACTAGATCCAGAGAAAGTAAGCAGCAATCCATCAACTAGTAGCTGCAGTCACTAACTCTCCCCTTCAGCAATACCAACAGCCTCTTGACTTCGTCGTCGCCGAGGGCGAAAAGGTGTTCTTCAAGGTCTCTGGTAGCTTGACGGTCCACCTGACCGGCAATTATGTCATGCCTCTTGACGAACCAAGTGACGACGAAGAGGACTTCGACCTGTCACCTGAAGAGGATGAACTCGACGGCCTAGACGCTCTTCTTGATGGTGCCGACGAGTCAGACGAGCTCGATGACTTGGACGACCCTCGTGTCATGGAAATTGACACTGATGAGGCAGAACAGAAGCCGAAAGCATTGCTTACTACCTCCGGCAAAGGCAAAAACAAGAGACCTGCTGACGAGGATGTGGAGGAAGAAGCCTCTCTTGACAACGTCATGGCTAAGGCTCTACAGAAAGAAGCTGCCCCAACTGCCGGAACTGCAAATGAGCCGAAAAAACTCACCAAGGCGGAGAAAAAGAAGGCCAAGAAACTGAAAAACAATGAGGGCGAGGCTGCCACTCCCCCACAAGACGTCAAGAAAGAAAAGGATGCGGCTCAAGTTCAGGCCAACGGCACCTCCTCAGAGCCAGGCAAGAAAGTCCAGTTCGCAAAGAACCTCGAGCAAGGTCCAACACCGTCGAAAACCGACACAAAATCGGATGCTGGATCCAGCCTCTCGACTAACAACTCGAAGTCTGACACCAAGAGGAAAGCGTCCGTCTCTCTCGGAGTGAAAGAAGTCCAAGGAGTAACCTTGGATGATCGAAAAATCGGTACAGGTCCCCAAGCTAAGAAAGGTTCTCGTCTCGAAATGCGCTACATTGGCAAACTCGACGACGGCAAGGTCTTCGACAGCAATAAGTCGGGAAAACCGTTCTCCTTTAAGCTTGGTGCTGGCGACGTCATCAAAGGATGGGATATCGGTCTCCAAGGTATCAGTGCTGGTGGCGAACGTCGCCTTATTATTCCTGCTCATCTTGCCTACGGCAAGAAAGCCCTTCCTGGCATTCCTGCCAATTCAAAGCTGACATTTGACATCAAGTGTCTCACAGTGAAGTAGAGTGGCATTGAGGGCGACGTTGATGACGACAGCTTTGACGGCGATGATGAGGCTACATTCTTGACCACTGATTTCTCCGATGCTGGGAAAGGACACGAATTGCGACCCAAATTGTCCATTCCATCCTCAGCTGGAAGTGTTACCACTGATTCGTTCAAGGATACAACCCCGAATCGAAATTATGAGAAGGAACCAAACAAGAAAAAGAGCAAGAAGAACAAGGAAAGGCAAAAACATGCACAAGTAAACGATGTTGTTGAAGGAGCTGGTTCTCTCAAGATGGGTACCAAAATTGAAATTCCTGATAGGACTAGTGACACTGTTTGTCAGCAACCCCAAGGAGGCAAATCCGATGTTGAAGCCAAGCTCACCGACTCAGACGCCGTCATGAAACATTCATCGTCCAAGAGGCGCAGGCGCAGGCGCGGTAAAGGCAGCAGGACCGAGAAACAGGAGCACTGACAGGTTCTCCAAGTCGTTGTCCTAGGTCTCAATCCTTCATGCGGAATGCCATGCCCATCGCCTACCAGTTATCTTCACCGGCAAGGTCATTCGTCCGCAGGGGTTTGACATTACTCACAAATCCCAGAAATAGGGCGTTAAGGTGGTAGGGAGGAACTGGATCGATGATAAAAAGTGCCTTTTGCATTTTCGAGATACCCCTGCAGTCGAGGATTGCATAAACTACCTGTACGATACGTAATTAATGAGTTTGTGCATAGATACAAAGCCAGGGGAGAGCCGAAATGTTTCCTTATAGGGGTCAACGCGGCTACATGGGCAGGGGGAAAATCTTACCAAAAACAAGAAGAATATGCTCAAGTGATGTGTGTCCTTTGCATTTTCATTGTTCCTTGGCAGAATTCAAAAACAGCAACAAAAACGGCCTGCGTTGTGACACATTTAGGAATGTTCTCCTCGTTCGTGTCCTGTCCTACTCACTCCCCCCCTCACCGCCCACAACACAAACAAGGCCCTCCTCAGGACGTACGTAATCTATGGGTTTCAAAAATAGAAAAACCGAGATCACAACTCATCTCTGACCACGTTCTCCCCCTTTGCGACCGTGCCCCCGAAGACTCTTTGCACTAGCACGCCCAAGCCATCCCTCGCCCCAGCGGCGCTACTCCCTGCATACTCCTGGCTCAGCCTCAGGGCATCGACGCGATTCAAAAAGTCCACCCCAACGATCACATCCGCCTTCAGCTTTGCGTCGGTCTCGGCCCCGTTCAGCGCAGGCGCATCAAAGACTGTGAAGACGGCCGCTTCGACGAAACGATCCTGTGCGCCCGCGACGAGGTCGAGGGAGATTATGCCGAGGGGATGCGTGTCGTAGCCCAGGAGGGACGAGAGATCACGCTCAGGCACGAAGTTTGGTTTGCTGCTCAGTGGGGCGATGGAGTGCGTGAGGTGCAGGTCTTCGACGAGAGTGGATGAGATGAACGAGGAGAAGACGGTGGTGTTGGCATGGGCTAGGAGCGTGATTGGTTCGACTTGGCTTGAGTCGTCGGAACTGGAGCTGGGAGAGATGATGAGTGGGAGTATAGCTGGGTGGAAGCCCGACAGGGGGAAGGTATAGTAAGTGTCTGTGATTTCGTTGTGAGCAGCATCTTGGGTGGATGCCTCGCTGGCAGAGCCTGGCACGGCCGTGTCAACGACTCTCTCTTCGCTTGCTGCAGTTGAGGAAGTAGGCTTGGCGCGAACAACTGTAGTCCTTCTGGAACCTTGCGAGCTGGCCGTGACTGTTTTCGGGAGGCCGATACTTTCTGGAGTGGGGGCGGAACTCATTGTAGACTTTGATTTTCCTGACCAGGAGGCGGTTGTCTTTTTGGTCGGTTCTGGAGGCGGTAAAGCACACCAGAATGCACAGTCTACGCAAGGCGTGCAGGGCCCATCGGCGGCACCGCCTGGAGCTGTAAGACGACCTCCCCTGTGACTTGTCCAGCTACTGAAGGCGTGCTTGTAGTTCGAGACCAATGCCGAATTTATAGCAGAAGGCCCAGCGGCGGTCTCGCTGGTCAGCGATGGACTTGCCAGCGCGTACCCAGCTAGAGTAGTAAGAGCCAAAAGGCTGCTGACCTGGAAATCCAGCATTGGTTTTAACATTGTTGACTTCGCTGTCACGATAAATGGTTCACGGGTCAAGCTCTCGGTGGTGGACAATTAGCACAAGATGTTTCTCATACTCAACTTCAACGAAGGTGTTTATATCTTGAGTTTCTCCCCCTTCTAAAGAGTACGACACATGCCACGTTATCAGTAGCACCAAAATGCTTAGAAGCTACTGGTAGCGGCATGGGCCATCGTCGTCATCTCCAGCTTCCGAGTTGAGCATTGCGCTATGGGCTGAAACAATTGGAACTGCCGATCTTTGTCGTGGAGCGGGCCAAACCTACATTTGGGAAATATTGCACATTCGGAAGCTTCGTAGCTAACAAAGTTAACGCAAGCTAAGGAGTACAGTTCAGCTCACAGGTTGTCCAAGGTCGTCTATAATAGACGCTGTTGTATCAGGTCAAATGTCCCTCAGTTTCATGCCCCTGCAATAATCCTAAAGTCGGCTGGTAAGTTTTGGACCCCACGTCCATTCGTCCAAATGAACGCGCGGCCCAATCAACAACACCTGTGCCCTGGGCTGTCTAATGCTAAATCAGGATTAAGTATAGAACGTCTCTAGCTTTGATATGCACAATGGATGCCTAAATTCGTCATGTTGTTTTGTGCTTGGGTGCCTGCCATGACACTTCAAGCACATGCATCATGTGGTGTTCTCGATGGATCATGCAAAAGCTCGATTTTACACGGGTCAAAGTGTTGCAGCTGTGGTCAGTGGTGACACGGCGACTCCGAGCTGTTAGCTCCATGAATCGAAAGCTTTCGCCAAAGTACTTGAACTATAATTTAAAAAAAAATTTATTTGGTCGGACATAGTAAGTGTGTATTGCAATCTAGATTGAGGGCAAGTGCCGGTCGCGCCAGAGACCAATGCTATTAAGTGAAATAGCTATTCCGCAATATTGGTTTCATGCTAGAGTCAGGGGCGCAGGAACCATCCGGTTTCAAAGCCACCGCTATCAAATCAATGGTGTCATGTTCGTTTGCGAGCGGTGAACTTCAGTTACGTGACCAGCGCGCGACCGTCGGTACAGACCAAATCGTGATCCAAACTCATCATCATTGCGGACAAACAGCCGCAGCGCCTCCTCCTGATCGCACGGTCTTTCCGCCATCTGTTGCGTGTTGCCATATCTGTCGCTTGCTCGATTCTCTAGGAATGCAGCCCATGTCAGTCCCCAGTACGAGAATAGTGGGCTCATGGGCCCTGTGTGCTCGGCCGCCTTCTTGGCTTTGAAGAGAAGGGTCAATCCAAGAATGGGGTATAGCAAAGCACAAGCCAGAAGAGCACCTAGAGCGGCCTTTGGAACTTGAGCTACGAGGATCGTAGACTGTTTCTGTTTTTTGATGACCTGCCGACCGGAGGTAAAGGCTCCCACCGTTGAAAGAGCATCCTGGGACAGTAGTTCACCAAACCGCGCCTCGTAGGAAGAGGTGCTGTTGCCGGCGATGACACTTTGGGTGTTATAGTCTTGCAGGTTCCAATCACTTCCGCTTACTCTTGGGGTGTAATCTGCCATTCCTGTCCACATATTCAGAACGGTACCATTGGTTTGCTCGACTGCATCTAAAGATTTCAGGCTGCCGTTCATGAAGGTGTAAGTGAGATCGTACGAAGTAACTTCGCAGTTGACAAAATAATCGACGTATGATGCATTACTATATCTCTGCACGTCACCCGACAATATCATACCGTTCTTGCTGAATCCGGTAAATGAGCTTGTAGCCGTCCTCCATGCGAATCCAAGGTAGACAGGATTTTTGAGCTCCGAGTCAGCCCACGGTTTGGCATCCGCCTGCTGTATTGCTGATGCATTCAGATCTGCCGTGTTATAGACAGTCTCGAGACTCGGGTCGGCAAAGTAGTTGTAGATCAGGTTAGCATTTTGGCTGATCGCAAGAAATGAAAGGTAGGGTGTTATTGCTTTCCTGGAGCCTATTTCTGCCTCAGGCGGAGTCTTGCCTAACACGCCCCAGAAATTTGAGCTACAATTGAAGCTGGAGAAAATTCCCTCATCACCCCATCTCGTCATGTTGCACATTTCAGGGGGCATGACCGAACATTTCGTGGCTATGCCGATGGTAGTGGCCTCGTAGTTTGTCTGCGTGGGAATCTGTGCTGATTCTGGTAACAAGTACGCAATATTGGACTCTCCTTCACCACCCATCGAGGCGAAACGCACGCTGGTAGTCGCTGAAGTATTGTGGGCAATACGTTGCATCTCAGATTGCCCGTCTTGCCACTCTGGAGAGCTTCCTAAAGCGTTAGTAGTTGCCACTGTGCACGGATAGCCAAAGTTGTCTTGAACACGGTGAACATTCAGACAGTACGAATTAATACCTTTCCCAAGTTCGAGAGAAGCTGTGGAGTCTTCACGATATATGGTTATGCTGATCGTCTGCGTCACGATGTGAAGATAAGCATCTGTGACAATGACGGCCACTCCAAGCAGGACGGTAAGTAGAAATATGGCCATCGCATAAAGTAGAACTGGAGATGCTTTGGCAGTTCTTTTCGAGGAGCAAAGGTAAGTGAAAGACTTAAACAGTTGCTCATATGATGCGGCGAGAATGCCTATCAAGAGACTGATCTGGTATGGTGTAGGTAACTGTGGAAAGTGCGAAATATCAGAGGCTTGTTCAAGGTCCTGATGCACTACGATCGCCACCAAGCTCATGATGCAGCCCGCCAACAACGGAGCCAACGTGGACAGGAATGATGCAAGGAACACAAGCTTTGTCGCAGAGAAATTGACCAGCAAATACTGTGGGTCGTCGAGGGACGTTCCTTGGTTGTGATCGAACATATTCTCGACACCTCTGACCGCATAATGAAATACGATGTAGAGCAAGCCAGCCGACAACAGGATCATAGGTACACAAATCGCAAATGCAGGCCAAATGAACGTCTGCCAGACCCCTTGCGTAGTTTTGACGCTGATAAAATCCTCGTATGGAGGAATATCGATATCCTTTTGAGCTCTCGAGAGATCAATGCGGGAAGGACTGTCATTGACACAAATGGTGTCGAACTGCCCGCCTTTATTTGGCTCTTGAGTCGAGAAGGAGTCGAAGTGTATGTCATGCCTATTGCCGCTACTGGGAAGGCTGGATTGGGTTTCGACTGGAATCGCATTGCGGTAGTGGTCCAGATCATACACCTCGTTTGCCGCATTTGGATGGAGAGGCCTGACAACCTTCTTTCGTCGAAGGCCGCCACGAGAAGGTCGTATTGGGTGAGCCAACTGATCGGAGTCAGCCATTCTAGTCGTCGAACTGCTTATGGCCAGATGTGAAAGTATCAGAGTCAAAAATGGTTTGTAGATGGCAATGAGATGTCAACACATGACGTGTCGTGTCGGGGCAATGAGACTTGTGCCTATATCACCTGCACCTCCGTTGGAAAAACACAGCGGAAGTTGAGGGTTACAGCTTGTCCGTAGATAGTTATACAGCATCTGCCAAAGCACATACAACTTTACCTTTGACCATACCTGGACTCGCGCGCGGTATACGCGTCTGGAAACTAGACTGCATGGCTCCAACCACAGCATTGGATGCCTGATGCACGATGAGCTTTTTCTTGACTTCGCCAAACATTAGGCCGAAGACGGTCTTTGAATTGGGAGACAAGTAAGAGCAAATGCTGGTACGAGTCAAAAGGACCAGGGCTTACGAGCGTCACACCGGCGCCGAAGGCAAAGAAGCGAAGTAGGGGTAGGACAATGTGTAGGGAGTGATTCATTGAAAATCTCCACTTCGGAGAGGGTCTGAGCTAGCCGTGTTGATACATAGCCCAAGACTACGAGCTGCCAATCAAACCGCAGCACAAGGACGCAAGCAGGCAAAGTTGAGCTGGTACACGATTGGTAAAGTAGATTTGCCTGGCTGAAGGCTCCCAGCGGAACACCATGCTCAGCCGCCGAAAATAGATATGGATGACAATTGCATGTACATCAAACTCAGATGTCAAGCCTCAGAGAGTCTTGACCTTCATCCACTCCCCAGTACCGACACCAAGATTGAGTCCATTCTTCGCCCACCACTCCCGAACCTCACCCTCTCCGCCGCCGCCAACGGCATCTTCCATGGCTTCCTCAATGTCACACGTCTTATATTCGACGCGCAATCCCCACTTGCGACTAGCCTCTTTCCACCATTCCAATACATTAGCATGTCCATGCTTGGTTGGACCTACTAAGACCTGATTATCGAAGATCATTTTCGAACCTTTGAGACTGTACCAAAGGTCGAGAACCTCGACATGACCGCCTTGCGATGCCACAGTAGCGACACGTTCCTCATATGAGTAGGGTATACCACTTCTTTCCCACCAGGCAACTGAATGTGCACGCCCGCATTGTGCAGCCAACCAAACTGACTTCCCCACCTTGAGAGGCAACTCCCTGGACGTTCCTGCTAACTTTTGATGGCTGGCTCGCCACCACTCCAGAACTTCTACCAGGCCTCTTGAGCTTGCATTTTCGAGTGCCCTTTCTGTGTAGTGCAACTGCAATCCCGAATCAAGCCACCATTGCAGCACTTCAATAAACCCTGCTCGGGACGCACCATCAATGGCTGCAGCTTCGTAGACTTTCTGAATCACTGCGGGACAGTCCTTCCACCATTGCAATATAGCTGTCGAGTTGTAGATACAGGAAGCTTTATGAGGCAAGACTGTCGATGGAAATGATGTCCAAAAGATATCCTTCTGATTGGAGGCTAAATATGTGAGCACATCCGTTCGTGAGAAGCGGAAAATAATATCCAATGAGATCGGTGATAGAGTCAGAGGCTGGTCCTTAGGTTGCTTCTCGAAAAACGCCTTTACTTGGGACATTGGTTGGGTTAGAATGGTCCATTCTAGGCTGCGGGCTTTGGAGCCAGGCTCGGGAACTAGCCCGTGCCACTTGCTAGGCACTGGAATGTGTGTGTAGATAGCGAGGGCAGTTGCAATTTCCCAGTCCCCCAAGTGGTCCATGACTTGGGTCCAGATCTCTGGGGGAAGAGCAGGCTCATTTGACGATGACTGCTTCGAGGGTGTAGGGAGGGTTGCAGCACGGTCTTTGCGAAGCACCATTTGGGTCTCACTTTGTAAGACTTCAAGTAGCTCTGCTTCGCCTGGCCAATTCCATTCGAGGTCGATGTCTTCATCCAGGTCTGCACCCTGCGAAGCCTGGTTGTGAGATAAAGCCAACTCCCAAATCGCCGGTTCAGTGACATGGACCCAGTCCCACTTTCTTTGCAGTTTGGACATCTGCCGCTTCCATATCGGACTCTTGTATTGGTCTCTGCTCAATTCAGGCAGCATGAGAATTCTTTTCGACGTGTCCCAACACCGGATTGCATGTAAGATCACATCGGTGGTCATACCTGCAAGCATCAAGGACACCATTCCGGCATCACCGACAACGAAGAGTACGTCTGCCCATCGTGCCAGTTTGTGTCCTACCATCTCTTTCTGATTTCTGTGCGGATCTACAGGTGCATTATCGATCCAGTGGAGCCCTGCGATACTCGTCCCATCCCCGAGATATTGCTGAAATTCGGCTCTGGAGAAATCCGATACCACCTTGATGTTCACGTTGGGACGATGAAGCAAGTGAGGAAGGACTTCCGGTCCAATTTTGGCCGTGACAAAAGCCAGAAGATTGACTTTCCGCTTCGCGGGCCTGTAGCCATTGCCTGATAGCAAAGTGTGCATCGCTATACCTTGGTAAAGGTCATCGGTCGGCGACGAAAGGTTGAATGATTAATGAGGCAGATATGGGGAATGCGCCGATTCTCTCACGGAAAGCGTGCGCGGATGCTCGGTACAAAGCCAGCTCGTGGCAAAGATTGGTTGGGCCACGAGTAACTCCCATGCAGGTGCAGCAATCGGTTGCAGCGGCGTAAGTTCTTGATTGTCGGCGATAGAGATACTGCAGGTATACAAGGGGGGAGATAGCAGTGGCATTTGCTTCAGTGCTTGATCATCTCCACTGGCGCCTTCTGGTAGAATCAGCGAAGGACTTGACCTGCAGATTCACCAGTTCTAGGCTTGTGGTGATAACGCTCTTCGAGGCAAAAAAGACATGCCTCGGAGAGGATCTCCGAACGGGATGATCTCAGCGGGTCACCCTTCCGCTCGGTGTCAAGGCCTAGACGGAACCACAAATGGTGATCCCCGCCAATAGCGGCCACTGTATTAATTAATTTTACTGAGTTATCGTTGCTGCCTTAGGGCCAGGGCCAATGGGGCTGATGGTAGTCTTTCCATTCCAAGGCCGACACCGTTAAGGGCCTCTTTGCTTGAAGCGCCTCCTTCTAGTTGTTCTGACCGAGAAATTATGTGGTGAGATCAAAGTCCCAGCGACCACAAAACTCAAAAGCTTCACAGAAGCAGACATTGTCCTCTGTGACGATTGTAAGATATTGGTCATGTGTTGAGTCTCACTTGGGATTTTTGCAAGGCTGAAAGGGCTCTTTTCCACAACGTGCTGCAGGGATGAGAGAGATTGGCTGTTAAAGGTAAAGGCATATGTTGAAGGCCTTCTCCATCTACTTATGTAGGGAAGAGAAAGCAGGGATTTGGGGTCCAACTCCGCATAGTGAACAGGCAACAGTAGTACTGTGCATAGTGACAGCACTCCTCCGTTCATGGTACCTCCCAAGCACCTTCACCCACTTTGGCGATACAGAACACACCCCTGCACGAAATCTGCACGCAACATGGCATCGGCACCCAGCAATAGCGACCTAGCCACGCTCAAAGACTTCCACGCCCACCTCCAACAGTCCCGGCGGATCTGTGCCCTCCTAGGCGCCGGACTCTCCGCCTCCTCGGGTCTCCCCACTTTCCGAGGCGCGGGCGGGCTTTGGCGGACCCACGACGCAACACGGCTCGCCACCCCCACCGCTTTTGCCGCTGACCCTGGTCTCGTCTGGCAATTCTACTCCTACCGCCGGCACATGGCACTAAATGCCCAACCCAACCGAGCCCACTTGGCCCTTGCGGCCCTCGCAAAAGCGAATCCAAACTTCATCACTCTCTCGCAGAACGTCGACGGACTCTCTCCTCGGGCGGGGCATCCCGCCGACCAACTCAAGCTCCTTCACGGCAACCTGTACGACCTCAAATGCACCGACGAAGTTGGCTGCGGCTACAAGGAACCCAACAACTTCACCGACCCGATCGTGCCCGCACTGGCCATCCCAGAGGGCGCTCCAGATCCAACAGCAATGGCAGAGGGGACGTCATCCACGGATTCATCTGCCCAGTTCGGCCCAACCCATACCAACCCACTAATCCGTGGCCTCGATATTTCGTCTATAGAACACCCGCTCCCCTCCATACCGACATCACAGCTTCCGCACTGTCCACAGTGCAAAACCAACCTCCTACGCCCGGGTGTTGTGTGGTTTGGTGAATCCCTGCCTGACCATGTGATGGCTGATGTCGACACCTTTTTCAGTGCTAAGGAACCAATCGACCTGATGCTTGTCATTGGTACTTCGGGGACAGTCTACCCAGCTGCCGGTTACATGCAGTTTGCACGACATAGAGGAGCAAGGGTTGCCGTTGTCAATCCGGATCCTGAAAGCGGATATGGGTTGACAGGCCGGGACTGGTTTTTCAGAGACGATGCAGCAACTGTGTTGCCGGAGATGTTGAAGCCAATTGTGGGAAATGTCAGGCTTTACTCAGAGACCTAGACAGTCCAGTAATGCGATGAAAAGACGTTTCCCCACGTCTGAATCTATGAGTAATTCAAAATATCGAACATGCCCTTCAACGCCTCATTTCGTACCCGGGCCTGTTCGTCACTACATACACAAGGTTTAATGCGTAACCTACATCATGCGTTGGTCACTTGATATTCCGTGAGCTTCTTCTCGATCTCTATGATAAGGTCTCCAACTCTAAACGCCGAAAACTGCCAATCGTAACCCCATGACCAAAGCCTCGTAATCCGGCACAGCTAAATCCATCTAAACCGCCCAACTTTCATCTCGTCATTTTCATGGCTACCTGGATCAGTGTCTGCGATGCCTCTTTTCTAGCGCTCGAGCTCATGGCGATTCGAAACTCTCCATCTCGCTCAGTAGCTCGCTACTTGCCTCCCGCCATTCAAGATCATCATCCATCGGCATATTCAGCTCCAGCTCCGCGAGGTGCTGCATAGTTGATTGAACATCTCCGAGCAATGTTTCATCATCTGCATTATCTGAATGTTCCAGATATTTGACACATTCTCCCATCGTAGTCGAGATCTGACGGGATTGTCCCAACGAGAGAGACGCACGCTGCTCCTCCACCTGTCCCTGCGCTAGCAGGTAATTCTTCATAGCGTAGGTCACGCAACCCGTGGCAAGCGATCGCACAGCGTTCATAACATTCTCGTTTAAATGAATTTGCTCCACGTCGAGCTGCTCGATCTCACTGAAGAAGATCTGCTGAAGGAGCACGTAGGCGCCGGTGCGCACGTCATGATGCATGTCGTTCGGAGCCATGAGTAGAATCGGAGCCCAATATCTAATCTGTGCCCAGATGTATCTCAGTATCTCCCGATGTTCAAGCGCTGGATGCTCATCTATCTGCGAGAGACCATGTACGTACTCCAGATAATCACTGCTGCAATAGCCGTCCGATTCAGCGACCGACGCTAATGTTCTCTTAATCACACCGACAGCCATCTTCTTCTCGGGACAGTGTCGAATAAAGATTAAGCAAGGGTGAAGGAAGCGGCTAGCCATGGTGTACTGTCGAGAGGTCTCGAGACCGTCTAACAGCATCTGTGAGGTTTTGTCCCATAAATCCGGATAGTCACACAGTTCCTGAACGACTTTGTCGGCAGCAGCAGGATTTGTGCCACCAGCGACCAGTCTTCTAAGCCAGTCAAATGACCCTTCTTCGGCCAATCCTAGGATGTTCTTCTCTTGGTCCGATGCAGCCAAGTTCTTGCGTCTAGATGTCGACGCTGCAAGACTGACATGGGATAACAACTCAGCGAACAAATCAAAAGCTGGACTGTGATCGAATGATCTACTCCTTTCACGGGCTGCTAGGTAGATGCTGTACTTAGCGCGTACCGGGCGAGGGGTAACCTTTGTATTGGCGCCCATGTGGATCCAAACTATCTCTGCTGTCTTCGACAACAGCTCGTGCTCGAGCAAAGCACTCGCTTCCGCAGTATTCAGTCTCGCGATACCTGTCAGGAGGCTGAACAACTGAGGCCAGCCCTTACCGTGCTTCTGAAGCAAGGGCCAATTGTCTGCTACTTGTCTGATGCAGCAATTAAGTGCTTCAGCAAGGTGCTGTCGGCCGATCGGCACTGCATCCTCCTTCTTGCTCGAATGCCGGAACCGAGACAAAGCACTGAAGCAGATGTACAGTAATTCAGTGAACTGTTTTCGAGCAACGAGGTGATAAGGTTTGAGCACGTTGTCAAGCACATTCTGTTCCCGCCCGTACCATCTCACAATGGCCAATGCACAACGAGGACATGTTTTCGCATAATTCGACAAGACCTGAACGGTGGCCTCAAAATCTGGTGCTTCTTTCCACCTGGAAGAAACCTGCTGGAGGTAGTCGAGAGTAGTGAACAGCATCTGATCCTCGAGCTTGTGGGTTGATGAACAGATTGCTTGGTCGCCATTGCGCAAGCGTTCGGTGACCTGACGTACGAAATTTGCGTGCACAGGATCTTGTGCAACATATCTTCGCAGACAAATTTCGTTCTCCTGGGCGATTCGATTATCTAGCTCCGGAGGTAGATCCACACTGACTGAATTTTCGTTGCCAATGAACGGATAGTCTTGTCCGTACGCTTCGATACTTGACTTTCGCTGATAGAATAGCATGTAGCCGCTGTAGTATCGTGTGAGATTGTTAAAGCTGCTATCACATCCTCCAAAGGCTTGGTCTCTCATCTGTTCTGGATCGAATGAGGTAACATCTTGGTCGTTGAACTGGATCCAAGACTGTTTTGTGTTGCGTGAGGAGGGTCGCTGCCGAATGAAGGAATAATAGTGGCCGGTCTCAGCTGTGCCAGAGTGAACGATCACACCGACAAGCTCAAAGATGTCGGAAGGAAGTTGAGCGTCCGGATCGCTCAATGCGTCCATAGTGAACGGCATCATATCTATGGTCTCAGAGAACTGAAACTCGTCGTTTACCTTGCAGCGCATTCCCGTCATAATGTCATAATCAAAACGCTTCAGGTTGAAGATCAAATTGTCAGGGATCTCTTTAAGACAAGCGCGTTTGACAGCATCCACGTGCTTGCCGCAGCTCGTACACGAGTATTTGTTCTCACCCTGGAGGAATTCCCCCTCAACATAGGCTGCAAGCCCTTCTTCAAGGCCTACCTTGCCTTTGATTTCAATTTGAACGGCACTAAAGGGTTCCAGCCTCTCGGAGACATGCTCACACTCTCGAGATTTGATTTGCTGCACAAGTTGGCCACCGTACATGCCTTTGAAAACCTCCCGAGCTCCTGGATCCAAGATTTGAGCTTCTAAGCGTTCGAAAAGGAGATTGAAAAATTCGTCGACATCCATTTGCACAGCCACATCAATTTGCTCCCCACTGTATTGCGTGATGGAGTCAACCGCTTCTTCGGGGTTGACGAATTTCTCATATGAGCTTTGCATGTTTGCAAACACGTTAGCAAGTTCATGGACTAATTTCTGTTTCGTCTCGTCAATGATGTTGATACCAATGATGAGCTCTCGAAACTTGACATTCATGAACAGCTGAGAGAACAATGAATTCAGGTAACATGTATTTGACAGATTGCGTAGTCCGGCATAACCTTGTGAAGATCGTAGTGCTCTCCGCTCATTGGAGAGAGTAAGGTGGAATGCATCTTTGTCGATCGTGCTTTCACATATTTCACTTACTAGGGTGGTGAGGCTTTCAGGTGATTGGCAAATGGCAAGGACCAGTTCGTACAAAGCCTTTCGTGTTCCCTGCTCAATCATAGGCGTATTTGGCTTTTTGAGGCTGGCATTCACGCTTTCCGAGAGCGGCGGAAAGAGGAAGCGTTGGTAAATTTTGCGAAGGAGATCTTCTGTATCAGGGACACAGTGACCTAGTTTCCCAAGTGTTAATGCACATTGTCTCAACATTTTCGCAAGGCCTTGTGGAAGGCATTCGTTGGCACAGTATATTGCACTCCCAGGGTTGTGCAGCTTCAACAGAAGTATTTTCATATCAGCGAAGATGGCTGTCAACGTCTCAACGTCAAGTTTCTTTGACACAACACCAAAAACTGCCACAGAAGTCTCTATTTCCTGCTGACAATTCAATGGATGATCGCAAGCTTGAGCTACCAGAGGGCATAAGTAACTCCATATCTGTTCCAAACAGTGGTCGATCTTTTCTGGAGTGAACCGTCCTTGTGGTGAACGCAAATCATCAGTCTTGATTGTCACTTTGCTTGGAGCAACGCCAGCGAGCCTAAAAAAGACATCTCTTGTGGCATTGCGCGAGTCTGGATCCGGATCTGCAAGAATTGCAAATGACAAGAGCTCGTCGAAACTTGGGTCTTCGTCGATGTATTGCCATAGACGTTCGTCATGCAGAGTCACCTCGATGATGACATCCACGAAGTCACGATTCGCACACTTCTTGGATAATGTGGTTTGATCATTGCTCGCCATCTGCTGTGCGATTGACCAGGATCCGAGCAGATTGGTCACAAATAGCTTCGGGTCCGCAAAATATGATTTTGAAGTAGCCTCCGGGACTCTAGCACGCAGGGCGAGCTGGAACGTCTCCAAGATGCCACTCAATATTGTCAGACACATCATCTTCTCGGTCTTGATTGACTCCAAATGGTTCAAAGTAGCAACAATCGTGGAGACGGCATAGTGGAGGAACTCGTCGTTCGGAGTGGTGCTAAAGGACTCCTCCTCAATGCAGGCTCGCAAGGCATTGGCAAAGTAGAGTAGCTTGAAGGGTTTCTGAGCCGGTAGCAAATTATCGGCAGGCACATGCATTGATTTAATCTCATTGACGACGCCTTCTTGCGACGAGAACAACACTAGGAAGTCATAGACGGCTTTCGCGACCGTTTCCCGAGATTCCAGGAGAGCATATAACTCTTCGAAGTGGTGCATGATCGTCGAATCGACGGGCGAACAGGCGCGAATTCCTCGTGTCGAACCTGTATCGACAGCTCCAATTGGTTTGCTGATCGAGATTGGTCCCGGCCCAAACTTGTAGTCCTTGATCGCGGTGTTATCGCCTTCAAGATGTAGACGCCCACCTCCCTTGATGATCACGACCTGGCTCCATCCAGTAGTGTCGATCAGGAATTGCCAGAGTTCATGTAAAGTGTTATCTTCGCCAACTGTCCAATTCAGTTGATCATTGCGCATCTCTGGAGAGTTGAGGACCCGCAGACTAAAGCTGAAAGGCGCGCCACGTCTTGGAAATGACGAGAGAAGCGGCCCAAGAGTTTCTGAGGCAGCAGGTTTGAAGCGTGGTTTTGACTTCAGGCCGCTCAAAAACTTTCTAAGCAAAGCCAGCGATCTGTGTAAGCGAAGCTCGTGATCACTGCTCTCGAATTTTACCCGCTCTTCGCCGTTGGCGAAAGAACTTCCAAGATCAGTTCCTGGACTAGAAACTCCTAGCTTCTGTGCTGAGTCGATGACCGTCTCGATGCACCGGTCGACCAACGCTGTGTGTGTCCTCTGTATAGACGTGGAGCTTCTATGGGTCAGCACAGGACTGTCAAGATACACATGGATTATGTATCGTGAAGCTTCATTTTCGACGCCTTGCTCTGGTGTTTCTAACATTACTTTCCATATTCTTTCCATAGCTGGGATCTGCAGACATTCGTCCAGACCACTCAGGTCGTCACTTGCATGCCGAATCTCAAATTCAACACAAGCTTTGCAAAATTCGAGGACCGAGTGACCGAAAAGGGCTGGGCTCAGATCGTTCATGAAACGTGATGACACAAACTCCAGGAGAGAGTTCAGAGAGCTCATTCCTTGACAGACGTCCGCCATAGTGGACCACGCGAGAGAACGAATGGCTGGCTGTGCAGATGTCAGTATATCGGTCCAGAAGCATTCGTACATCTCTTGATCTAGCGATCCAGAAGAGTTCAATATCAGATATTTGAAACTGGATAGCCGGGCCTGACACTCAATTTCAAGAGTTTTCTGAGAACTCCTCCCAGTTGTCATGTCCAGCGTCGCCCGGTAGACCATGTCCTTTAGAAGCAATCGTGCATAATTACTAGTTGCAACCAATCCTGCCGCCTCCAGAGGACTCAAGGAATGAATTAGAGCAGTCATAGCGAGAACGCTCCCCGTTGCTTGCGGCGTTTTATTAGATAGGTCATGCTGAATGGTGTCGATCAGTGTATTTCGATCGATCTCGGCCAGATCCATCATGTGATATGCAGTGACGGCTGGACGATCTCTCATCATGATACCATGGAAGATGTGCTCTCGTATTTGGTCCGCAATTTCGGTTTCACATCGAAGGGGTGCTTGTGATTCTCGTAGCAGATGCAAACAGAGCTTGCTCATTGACGCGTTCACTTGTTGTTCCAAATTCGGTACACTGTGAATTTTCTGCAACGTCAAGTTGAGCAAGTCTACCGTCAAGCCCAGCATACGTGTATCATAGCTCTCAACAGGGAGGCTGTAGACCTTTTGGTGAAGGTAGATGAGCGATTCGAGACGGAGGTGTTGAAGGTTATGTCTCAAAGTGTCAACGACCGCTGCAATCGATCGATGGTCTTGACTCTCAACTATTGCTTGCCAAGCGACATCGCTGTCTGAAGGCTCCCACTGGTTGGCAACACACAAGAATCCAATGACATTGGCACTCCTCTGTACAATTTGCGGATGACAGTCGACGCCTAGGATGTACTTGACAACGTCATTCTTTCGAAGGAAACTCACGACCAGATCAATCATTGGTGCTTTCCGGTGGTCAGGAAGTGTTCGTATGCGACTCCACATGTCAACGAGCATGTTTGCCATGGTTTCTATACCACTGACTCGCAGCTCCATGCGGCCATGCTGAATGAATTGTTTGAGAAGCGTTAGCTTGTAGGCCTCCGTTGCAAGATCAGTTGTCTGAGGCGAGAACGTGCCAGAGCATTCCAGGCGGGCCGCGTTGAAGACGTTTTCTGCCAATTCTGGAAACATAAGGATAGTCAGACTCGTCAGTCGAGCAAAGCAAGTCAAACAGTCACTGGCAGTGTCGATGGTTAGCCACGAATGCTGTTTTTTGATTGCTTCTTGCAATGCTTCGTCAGCTTTGGCAACGAATCTCATTGTTATCTGACGAAGTTCTTCCCTCTTTCGTTCATCAAGCCAAACCTTGTACATATGGACTGCCGAAAGGAGGCAGCGGTAGTGATTGGCCATGAAGAGAATGAAGCTACGGAACGTGGTGCCGGATGGGACGATTCGGAGCAGCTCATCAAACAGGTCGGCAAAGGACTGGAACGGTTTCTCTGCATCATTGGAGAACAGTGCCAGTGTAGCACGGGAGCAGAAGTCTTGTGTTGGCAGTTGTCGTGTTTGTCGCAAGATCTTATGAAATTGAAACGACTGTTCTGGTATCAGCATCCACATCAGGTAGCGGAGAAAGTCGTGCGAAGCAAAGCATAACTGAGGTGATAGACCTGCTCCATCAGGCAAACTTTTGCACCATTGGATGTCGGAGTGTACAATGTGCATCGTGGTATAAGCAAAGTTCTTCACAAAGCCGATGATGGCGATTTCCGTGACACTCGCAGGTATTGGGAGTCTACGCTTCAGCAGACCTGCAGCTAGTAGTGGGAGCTGTTGAACAATTTCCATATCTTCCTGGGAATTCTGAACTTTCCGCTGACGAAGTAGAGGGCGGATATCGTGCATCCACTTGACCACAGCCTGGAATATCTCGGGAAACTGTTCATCTCCGCCTTCTAGGATATCTGCCACGGCAACGATGTTTTTCAAGACTTCCGCTTTGGAATTGCTATCTTGAAATGGAAAAGTTTCCCAAATCGGGATGAATTTGGCATTTGTGCTGCCCTCCACCGTTCGAGGCCAGTCACTACTCTCAGGGGTGTCAATGATGTCTTCTGGTGGACCAATTTCAATTGCGACCTCCGACGGGGATGATGGTATAGATATAGGGTCTTTGCTATCTCCAGGGACTATTTTGGATGACCCGACCTCTGTGGCCTCGACTGGTACCGGAGAATTGGCCTTAGCGGCAGAGGCAGAGTCAGGATTGGAATGTTGGTCCGGCACATCCTTGTCATCTTGTGGTACCTCGTCGCCGTTGGTGGACTGCGCAGACAGAGGCCTTGTGTTAATAGTCACTTTGCTTGTAGGTGATAGCACTGTTGTATGTGCTTCGCAGTGCTGTGCCTTGGGCGATGGTGTTCGATCCCTTGAGGACGAATCTACCACTGGCCAGGCTGACGTTGCCATATGTTGTGCTAATTCCGGCGTCAGATCTATTGAGCTTTCGCCCGCCATCATTGTTGTTTCCCCAGTAGTGTCTAATCTCGGTCTTTTGTGTTCGTGTTGCGGTAATTCGGAGGCTCCAGCTGAGGTGCTTCGATCTCGGGACACCTGTTCAGGAATGTGTGCCATTCTGTAACCAGGCACAGACAACATTCATTGCAAGTAGGTCATTTTCTTGCGTGTTAGTGGTTATGTTGTAATCGGAAGCCGTTCAGAAAGTCTGTGTCTAACAAAGCTAATGGGTTGCTTTGTCTTGGCACAGACGGCTGAAGAATTTTGGACAAACAAATCTATGACGAAAAGCACAGCCAGGCACTGTGTAACAGGTTGTGCGTAAGCAGAACACTGATATGATTATCGATACCGAAAGCAGCGAAGACAGTGACACACGTTCACCAAGGATCAGATTGTGGTGATTGGGACGTTGGATCGGGGAAAGTTAGTGAAATCCCGTGATATGAGCGAACGGTTTTGCCACACCACTTCCAAACAGTGAATCTCGGGATCCTGGAGATTTCACTTCAAGACTGTCAACGAAACAGTGATTCAAACGGAGAGTGTGAGAAGCCGGTGTTGGGAAGACGACATGAAGGCAATGAAGGGAGTATCAGGCTACAGTGGAGGCTAAAGTTGAAGGCACGACGGGGACTTGATAAGTGCCTGCATGTGGGGAACCGCTAGTCTCGCAGTCGGCAAACTTTCTTTGCCTAATAATAACGCGCCCTACCAGGCTACCCTTCGTCACACTAACAGGGCTAGGCGGCGCGCTGGCCTACTGGTGATGTTCCCAGCTTCATTTTCACTACTACTGCCCAAGGTCTAGCAAGCAACCAGATCTAATAAAAGGCATTGTCCTTGAGCATTCCTAAGTTTTGGGTTCTTCAAGAAACAAAAACGCCAAGTGCTGAAGCAAGTTCTTCTAGCTGAGCCCGGAACTTTGCATCATCCGGCACGAAACGACTAAGCGAACGAGTTCGCTATTGTTAAGCAGCCCAAGACAGACCCATTTCGTCTCATTTCCCACGGAGAATGTTGTTCGGTAGTCAAAAAAGGACTTGTGTTGGCAATTTTGGTAGTTTAGCTGCATCGAGGTCCTCCTCCCGTGATAAGTTTGGCTTCGAATGGAATCGATGAAGATGTTTTCACGAGATGAATGGTATAAGAACCGGAGTTCTTCGACGATAGCTCTCGTAGTCCTCGCCAAAGAAGGTTACAAGATGCTTCTCTTCGTGTGCGATCCGGCGAGCGAAGAATTTCCACAGGATAACGCCATAAGCCATAAAGCACAAACCGTTTCCAAGCAGGAGTTGAGTTCCAAGTCCCCACCAAAAGAATCCAAAATACGCCGGATGGCGGGACATGGAATAGATTCCCGAAGTGACGAGAATGTGGTTATCCTTCTTGTTCGACTGGACGACATGATTGAAGCTTGCACCGGCCTGTTTCATCGCCAGACTCCGAAACGTCTGGCCCAAGATTACCAGTACGATGCCGGATAACGAGATGATAGGGAAAGACAGTCCAGGGAGCAATGACGTTAAAGTACTTGGATCAGACCATGACTGGAGATAGCCATGTGAGCGCAGCCAGTGGCGGATCAAGACCTCAATAATTGCAGAGGTGTGTGCAATATTGTATGCTCTACCATTTGTGAAAAGGAGGAATGAGGAGACCTTAGCATCGGTAGGATTGTACCGCGCTGTCATGTCAAACTCGAGATAATGGAAGGTAGCCAAAATAGCGACAAAAGCCGGTAATCGCCACAGGTAGTGTTCGCATTGTGCCAACTGAGCTGCAATTAGCAAGCACACTCCCGCAATGATTCCCAAGCCAAATGCGTGTTCAGATATTCCTGCGAGTGACTTGCTTCCCGAAGGCATGAACTCTGGAGGTATACGAAGCAGCGGGAATGGAGGTTGAACATGTTGGTGCGTAGGGGTCTGGGTAACAAAGAATTTGCCATTTGGTGGTCGAGTAAAACCGGGGGCTTCAGAGCTTTCATCCATTTTTGTGGTATAATCGAACGCTGGACGTTTCCAGAGCTGCTCCTCGAAGAGTGACAGACTCCAGAAGTTTCTCTGAGAGACACTCTTGGCTGTCAGTCGGCATGATTGTTGGCAAAGAATGCGCTAAACGGGCACAGGGTGAGAGGGATGTAGCACGGGCGAGTATGGCTGCAGGATGAGGGAAGATCCACACTAACAGCCACGACATCATCTTTCTTGGCACAAGGGTTGATCCAACAAAATCTTTAGATGTTGTCCTCTAACGAGAACGGCTCGGCATTAGCTAGCTTCCAAATTGAAACAAGCGTTCTGATGGATCTCAATGGAGTGGCCGAATGGCAAAAAGCTCAGAAGGGCGAGCTGTACCGGGCGTTCGTTCCTGAATTGATCGCTGCCCGTGACAGATGTGCAGCAGCATGTAATGTCTTTAATGACACCCGTGACCAGTCACGACGAAATCTTGTGAAACTATGGAAAGAGTAGGTGTGAGGAACGTCCGAAATTCAGAGATATCGCAATAGGTGGAAGCAATCCTGATGCAAATGCAGCATAACGTGTGACGATCGCCCTCTACCCCCACCCGCAGCTAGCAGTGATGAGGACGACCAGCTCTTCGCCGATGAGCCGTGGGTGATGGCACCAATCCACGTTGATTATGGATTCAATATCAAGCTTGGATCTGGCGCTCAACTCAACTACAACTCTACTTTTGTCGACACCTGCCCAATTACCATCGGCGCTCGAACACTTGTTGGTCCCAACTGCTCGTTCTACTCGGGGACGCACCCTCTTGACCCTGCTGTACGCATGGGCACGACTGGGCCAGAGCTCGGTAAACCGATTGACATAGGAGAGGATTGTTGGTCAGTGGCGTTCCTCGGGTTGGCTCTGGACAGCGGAACTACCCCAGCTCTAGTTAGCTATTTGACACATCGCTAAACATTGCTACAGGCTTGGCGGCAACGTGATTATCCTCCCAGGAATCAAGATTGGACGAGGATGCTCAATTGGAGCAGGGAGTGTGGTGACCAAGGTATGTTTGGACACGGCGGAAGTCATGACACGGTCACTGAACAGCTGCTAGGATATCCCCCCTTTCCACGTCGTGGCAGGCAATCCTGCACGCATTCTGAGGAAGATTCCCACGGCCATGGATCCGTCGCAATCTACAACATCCATACCAGCGAATGAAACCGCGAAGGAAGGGACCGAAAAGCTATTAGCATGAGGCGCTGATCTCTTGCAAGCCACAAAATGGAATAGATACCTAGACTGTGAAGATAGAAATGAAATACGTAGATTCTACTGTAGACAAATTCTGCCATTAGAGATTAAGCATGGAAGTGCTCTACCATTTTCAGCACCGTAGAATGCCATTACTCAAGTCCTGCGATTGAGGAGTTAACAACGGAATTCAACATTTTGCCTGCCTGTATTGGCATCTCACACTGCATGGCAAACGACACACTCAGTCTGATAACGACGCAGACCCACTAAAACTTGGTAGATACTAGACTCCATCGTCCGCGATATCCACCAGGGGGTAAGGTATATCACGGCAAGACCCGCTTCACATTTTCTTTTCCTTCCCCAGATCGACAGCCCGTCCCAATATAGCAGGAAAACAAGGCACAAATTCAAACTCTATATCTGCCTAAGCTTGGGGTTTCGACACCATCAAAAAAATATGGGCAAAAGGCGCAAAAAATCTCGACCTCAAAACTGGGCAGAAGACGAAGCGCTACCGGCACCCTTAACAGAGTTGTCTAAGGACATCGAAGCTCCCACAGTCGAAGGGGCCCATCTGTACACCTCGAAGAGCCAGTTACCATGGGATCTCGAACCGTAAGTCAAAAATCGAAAAAAAGTAGGAAGGATCAGTTAGAAGAAATAGCTACGGGGGCTTGCTCTTTTGTTCAAACAAGAAACTGGAATTTTTGGCAGCAGCCAGCAATTTTGACTGACCGACTGACAGATATTCTAGATACTGGTACCACCGGCATAGCATGTTCTCGCAGTACGATTCGGGGATATGGACGACGGATGACTCCTGGTTTGAAGTCACCCATGAACCAGTTGCAAAGTACGTTTTTTTGGTCGTCCCTCCAAGTGCCTAGTCCCTAGTCCCCCTACTACTAGTATTTGCAACTACTCCCTTTTCTGGGCCCCCTCGCCCTGATTTGTATACAAACAAACGACTAATTCGAAAATTTGTTCAAATCAGCAAGATCGCGGCGCATGTGGCAGAGTCCAAAGCAGCGTCGAAGCTGATTCTTCTCGACTGCTTCGCCGGGATAGGAGGCAACACTATTGCGTTTGCCCTCAGCGGGCGCTACAAGCGGGTGTATGCGATCGAGAAGAACCTCGCGGCGCTCGAATGTGCGCGGCACAACGCGAGGATCTACGGCGTGCACAATCAAATCACCTTCTTCCACGGCGACTGCTTCGAGCTGCTCGGTATTGACGACGGTGACGCCGACGCCGATGCCGACGCCATCAACGGCAAGTCCGGCAATGCTATCAACGAGCTGGTTGCGGTCGTTCGCAAAGCAGGGATTATATTTGCGAGTCCGCCATGGGGAGGTAAGGACCCATCGTCTCTGTCTCTCTGCTTCATTCCTCTCATTTCTCTTCTATGAAAAGCGCTGCAGGGAAATTGTCACACCGTCGAGCTGACCCACACTTCTTCTGCCGTTCTAGGACCGAGCTACAAAGATACCCCCGTCCTCGACCTGAACAGTGCCATGCCCTACTCCCTGGCGTACATGCATTCGCGCTTCTCGCGCGTGACGAGCGAGATCGTCCTTATGCTCCCACGGACTAGCAACCTGAACCAAATCGCCGACTGTGTTGACGAGGCTCGTAAGGCACAGGTCGTGCATTACTGCATCTATCATAGCAGCAAAACACTATGTGTCTATTTTGGGAGTTTCAAGGAGATCGAGGCTGGGGAGACGAATATGTAGGCTTGAGAGGCGCATGCTAGCCACCTTTTTCATCATCACCAGTGCTGGTTATCCCTTGGGCAGAGTCCCTACCTTTTGAGTGTGACTTGGAACTTTTTGAGGAGTTCGGCTTTGAGTTTGTACATATCTGCAAACTTTGTTTTCGCTCAGTCCCGCCATCGATCGATGCTCTCAACTCGTGAACTCTGAACTTGCGAGAGCCAAAGCGATTGGCAAATGTCGCATCGCAGGATCTGACTGTGCAAATGAGGATGAGGACAAGGATTATGTTAGTGTCTAACATCTGCGCTTTGCATGGATGTTGAGATCCTTCTGGAATAGTGCGATCTCATCGTGGGCGTGGGCGGGGAAGCCGTAACACAAGTTGTTACATCGCCGGTTGATGGTCTGGATAAGGATGCTCTTAGACAATATCCTTGTCTCTTTCTGACTTGCCGTGTATCAACGCTTCTTCAACACCTTGCCCTCGGTCTTCTCTAGATCTGCGAGCTTCTTTTCCTCCGCAACCAGCTGTGCTTTCTCGTCTTGAATCATGCGCTCGACCTTCTTCACGGCCTCCCCCAGGCGATCCATTTCTTTGCCCTCCTCTTCGCGACTCCACACATTCACACCAAGACTTCTTTGAGGAAGCTCGGCTGTCCTCAGGCTCGCTGCTTTGGCCGCAGCCGCAGTGGCTGCTGCACCACCTTTGCCCTTCGCAGTGCCGCCTCCTGCCGCGGCTCCTCCCTGCTTTTCGCCTCCGCCAGTAAGGACATCGTAAAAGGCCTCCACGGGCTCGTTGAAGACGGCTTCCTCGTAGCAGATGCTCTTGACCGTCGTCCGATCTCTTTTCTGGGCCTCGATGTCGCCGGTGTAGGGGTGCAGCTTCAGGGCATGCCACAGCTGCTGTGGCTTCTCTCCACTCTCGGGCACAAAGTAGAACTTGATGGCAATCTCAAACTCGCCCCATCCTGTCTCTTCCACTTCAAATGGCGGGCTCTCGATCATGCGGACCGAGTTAGCATAGGTATCGTGGAGTTTGAACTGGACTTTGCGCAGCCAGTGGGAGATGTCGGTGTAGGTGGTGGTGGTGCTGTTGGGATTCGACGGATTTGGGATTGGAATCCCACGCACAAAAACGCGCCAGCGATGTGTATGGTCTGCAGGAGCATCACGAGGGCGGTTGTTAGGGTCGAAGGGGACTGCCTCACTGCCAAAGATGAAGGGTCGGTGGATTTGGATATTACGGAGCCGTTTGTTGGAAGCCGGCGCCGGCATGATGGAAGGAACTCGACGGTAAGGGTCTCCGTTGAGTGCAATATGCTTTCAGCGATTTGAAGCACCCCCGAATAGGGCTGAGACCCGGAGGAGATGTGCAAAAGTGTGGAGAATAGTGGGTGGGGATCTCTGTCTGCATTCTATGTCGATCGTTGACCAGGAGAGATCTGGAGAGTGCCACGCTTCAGTGCCAGAGAAGAGCTACTTGAGCTCGTAATGATCGGCAGAAGCAAATCCACACAAGTCGAGTTGGTCATCATCGTAGAAGGCGACAGTCCGCAGCTTATTCGCAGATGGATGCGAGGGAAAGACCATCTGTGGAAAAAGCCATGAGAGCCTCATACAGCCTCGCATGCAGCAGCCAAAAGCACACGTGCATGATGAGGCTCGGCACGCTCGGCCGACAGCCTTACCATCACCCCGCAGATAGCGATCTGTGATTGGTCTTCGATGATTCGCCTACAGCCGCGCGGTGTCAAGGGCGGCGTGGAAGATCAAAGTTTCGACGAGTGTTGTTGCTGTTGCTACCATCCATTTATCAGATTTTGTGTTTCGAACAGCTGTATTGGGTGCGTGCTGAAATAGATAGCGCGTAGGCTAGTCTGCAGCGATGCAGAAGGAGGTTCATGCACAGGCTCACGCTCGACAACAAGCCTAAGCAATGCGACGATGCCCGACCGGTGCAGTCCACGGGATACTGACTCTGTCTCGACGTCGACCTCTAGGTCGCCTTGCCACCTCTCTTTCTCCCCTGATCACGCTGCATAGTGAAAGTCCCCCTTCCTCCGTCGCTCGGGCTCTTTCCGCTCCTGTTCGCTTCGTCAATCTCCTCAATTACAGAAGCCCCCAATCTCAGGCCAGGCGGCAGCAATGGGTCAAACTTCAGGACACGTTTATGAAGGGGGGCACGGTCTTCATCTGGGCCGGCTTCACGGCCTTCCAAATGGATAAGATCCGGCGCGAGACCGGCTTAACCGGCACCCAGGTCAAGGCATTGGACTCGTTGCTGTTCCATCGTTTCGTCCAGTCCATTCCCCCTAAACACACCTTTGAAGTGCTGAAAGGATATCGTGAGTAAGGATCTTGCGTCCCGGAAAAGTTGGCTTACTCACAACGCTTATGTACAGAGCAATGGCTGACAGATTCCTCTTCCTTCCCTCTCCATCTACGCCACGGTGAAGACATTGTAGAATCCCATGCGAAGCGAGTTGTCGCCAGCGGAAAAAACATCCCAATATACCGTCGCAATACCTGGAGATATATCGGAACACATCCATTGCCCAAGTTAGCTGAGGCTGTTGCTTTGCTCGGCAAAGCTAATGCTGAAGGTGCATCGGGATTCAACTATGGCGGAGAGAAAGCTCGTTATATGCAATTGGCCCTCTACCAACTCGATGTGGCTGCTATGCTGGGCAGTTGGAAGGCAGCCGTCACCTTGATGAAGATTGTTTCAGAAAAAGGAGGCAACCCAGGGATTGACGTGGCCGCTCTTGGAGTCAGCGACTCCGCGGCGAAAGCGTTGATCATCCAGAATGCACAAAGCAACCCCGAGGGTTGTGCATGGAGTCTAATGGCAACCTACATGGAACTCGAGTACAACCCAACGACCCTGAGAAAACACTCGGCCCCACAGCTGGCCTGGGCAATAAGCGTGCTTCTGCGCGCCTCCCAAGATATGCAGCCGGCCGAGGAAGGGAGCAAGACCGTCTACTTCGACGACCACAAGAACCCTCACACAATCCTTCTGCAGATCATCGATCATTGTCTGCAGCGCTTGGGGAATTCTCTCAAATCTCGTGAATTTGCCAAATCCATCAACCTGTCCCGCGAACAACTCACAGAATTGCGCGACCGCTCACTTGAAAAACTGACCAAGTACAACGACCCTGAAGCTTGCTTTCTGCTTGCCATCCGGGATCATGATTTTGGTTCAGACTCGTGGAAAGAGCTCATAACACCCCCTGCTGCTGCGGGGAACGCGACCGCTTGCTGGTTGCTCGCACTGTATCATTGGCAGCAAGATGGCTTTGTCCCCTCCGCGACAGGCATAGCAACAACGCCTCTCCACTCAGAAGGGTACTCGGACCTACTCTTGAAGCGCCGAAACCAACACTCGCCTGCCTCCTCCATAGGCTTCGCCTATGCGAACTTGGCCTTGTATGCCTCGGCGGACAAGTCTCCTTCCGCCGGAGGAGAATTGATGCTGGAGAATCGAGTCCTCTCGTCTGCTGCACTTCTTCGACTGCACAGAGATATCGATGCTGGTGCAAAGGTGCTGAAGGACGTGGTGCAATGGGCTAAAGACACGTCAGCTGTATCTCCGCTGTGCTTGAAGCGGCTCGACGACCACCTCGATGATTATCTCCATGCCCAACAAGGACGTCGTGCATGGAATCAAGAAAAGATCGATGCGATTCTCAATACGACGTCCGCTGACCGCACCATCCAAAGGGCACGACGCATGCTCATTTGAACATCTCACCTTGCAGCCTCGAGCTGGTCCTTCACCCTTCGTCGTCGTCGTTTTCGTCTCCGACTTCGCCACCCTCGACTCCCTCGTCGTCATCACTGTCTTCTCGGTTTCGACGACGTTGCCCTTCCCGGAGACCTTTCTTGAGTTTTAATGGGAAACCTGCTCCCCGATCGAGCAGACCTTTCACCAGATTCGTGCTCGGTTGCACCTGGTCAAAATCTTTCGCATTCACCACATTGAACACGTCGCTGATGATCACCGAGATGGTCGGCACAATGTTGCCGGTCTGTAGGGCTTGTGGCTCCATCTTCATCAGGCGGAACTCCAGGCGGTACTGCCCGGCTTTACGCACCGACAAATCCGCGAATATAAAGTACGTGCCCGGGTTTGTTTTGTCCTCATCTACATCTTTCATGGCCTTTGATGGCTTGGGTATGAACCTTGAGCTCGGGCTAGGCGGAGGTGATGGCTTGGTACGCGGATGTGTTGGTGCGTTTTCAGGATCTGGATCATCGGAACAGAAGAAAGGACTGCTGACAGTCGTGCCAAGCAGTAGTCTGGTCACTTTCTCCCTGCGACTGCCTTCAATGTGGTTCATCGTTATATTCATATCTTCTTGTGGATTGTCTGCGGACACAAGCTTAGCATGGACAACCCAATCATGTGCTTGAAGGAAATGCATGTCCTTGTCCCGGTCAAAGTCGTCCACTAGCACTTGCAATACCGGAGGTGGATCGATGGTTCTGCACAGAATCAGCAGGAGACCCGAACCTGTGTGGCTCGTAGTACTTACCGTCGATCCTTACCATCTGGCCCAGCTCTCGCGGCCCTCGGCTGCTGTCGAAGATGGAGGGTGAACCGATCTCTCGGCAAGGTGCTCGGTGGCAACGAGTATGTGGATGAGGTGCGTGTTGAATGCAGTGAGGGGGGCTGTTTATGATACGTACTTGCTAACCCCCGTCCCTCGTACGAAGTCGGCTGCGATAAGGTTGTGTTGATATCTTGAGGAGATCTGCCATGCATTCAGCCTCGGTCTCTCGTCATTTGTCACTTTCCTATACCTGCGATATCTGATCTCATCGAAGGACCTCTTCACTCCATGGACAGCAGGGATCGTTCTGTCGCTTGTTGATGTTGCATTCCAGAGGCTAGGTACCACTTCCCGTGGCTTCCTTGGCGATATAGTTTCATCTGCTCGAGAAGCCGGCGGGTAAACTGCAGCAGTTCGTGAAATGCCAGAGTGAGGCCAACTTGTTCCTGAGCTGGCGGTGGATGTTGGCGAATTTGGCGGGTTTGCGATATTCAGGTGTGAGATATCGGTAGTTCCCGTGATCGGAGGAAGCAGAGGTGGCAACTGTGGCCTCAGGCTTGGTGGTATTGGTGGCAAAGAGTAAGTGGGTACAAGATTTGATACTGTGGCTGCCATGTAGCCCGATGCTTCAACAGACCCACGCGAAGAGGTTGGGTAGGTGGCGTGATCGGATCTCGGTTTGTTTTTATTATTAGAATGCAAATCCGGACGCGATGGATTCATGCCCGATCAAGCTGTCAAGAGCACCCTGGCTGAGACTCTGTTAAACCAGAAATCGTCGTCATGGAGGTCTAGACTTGACCATTGTTCACTGCCCAATGTTTGCCACTGCTCTCGAACGCATTTGGTGTACGCCTCGAGGCCTTGGAGGATAGATCCACCCTGTCGGCCTCCTCGACTATGTTGTGAGCTTTGTGTAATGATATTGCATAGCAATCATATGTATGGTATCTCGATAGTTGATACTTTCCTGGTGGCCGTGATCCTTTGAGAACAAACAAAAGACGCAAACTGAGCAGGGACAATTTAGAGCGTTAAGTTGTGTTTGCAGCTGTGAGAAGTCCAACAACCAGATAGGAAAGAAAGTTGAAATAAAGGGATCCAAGTCCAAGGGCACTTTTGCTACACAAGACGCTAAGAAGATAGCTTTGAGTAACGAGGTGAGTGGGAAGATGAACATGGGTTCGAGCGCCTACGAAAGTCGGGATTTGGATGTCGATCAGTTGACTAAGTCTGAGACAGGTCTTGTACATAGGATAACGAGGGTGGTGAACAAAAGAAGGCTACGCTGTAGATGCATGATGAAAACTTCCATCATGAAGTCGAGGTCCAACGGAATGGAAAAGAAAACGACGAACGCTATTGTTCGCTAAACAAGCAGGGCAGGGTTGGTTTTGGGTACATCAAGCTGCAGAGCCCTGAATCGGGAGATTTCGTGGACCCGCTATTGCAGAAATCCGATTCGAAGGAAAGCACCTTGACGCTGTTCGCAGGATGAAGCTCGACACCTAGTTACCACTGTCCGAACGGGAAGAGCCCAGAAAAGTGGAGGCGGCCATCGTCGTAGCTGATGAAACAAGCACTACGTCTGCGGAGGCATGCTGGTATGAAAGTTTATACTACATACTTCACGCGTTAAAGTGCGAGCCAGGTCGTCGCTACCTGCCCATTATTTGTTAGCCTTCACAGAGGAGAAAGCCAACTTCCCGATGCGCCCGCCTCCGAAATGGCATTTTCAAATGCATGGATTAGGACCCTCGGGCCCTTAGAGAATGTCTGGAAAGGCTAGATTTAAAATGTCCCATCGCGATGGCTTGTCCAAGTTTGACCTGATAGTCGTTTGTTGTGTTCACCGCAATGCCACGTTTTATCGGTCGTGATCCTCCGATCCTTTTCGGATTCGTTCCCGTTTTTCGGCATTCGAGCATCTACGATCAGCAAACCCCGCAAGCAATAATTTCTGCTGCTCTCGCCTTTCTGACCCTTCAAGGTAGTTCACAGGGTGACAGTATACTCCGCAAACGGTCAATCGAATGCTGCAGCATTTTGCGTTGTCGTGCTTCTGCTCGTCACTTAACAACGTCTTAACCTAGAATTCCATCAACGGAAGCGGGGAGGGCAGCGAAAGCTCTTTATCGATTAGCACCTCACCGACATAAGTTTATCATTATTAACTGTTATTATCTCTAGAGATGGCCAGAGAGACTGTCCGCGGTCCCGGTGAATGACAGACGACCCTAATTCCGCAATGCCAGCGATCCTATTGGTAACCAATGATGGTTTGCTCTCGCTTCAGGCATGATAATTGTTCTTTCGCTTCAAGTTGAGATTGCTCATGAACAGGGATATACTATCCTTGTGATTTTAATATATACGGAGATGTGCTAAATGAGCCTGTGCTGCTTGTTCCCGGCCGGATCGCGCAGTGTAATAACGGCCACTTGAGGAAGCAACAAACTTCTAGGCCGATCTAATCGTTCGTAGTGAGGATCCTTACTGCGAATAGAAGGATCCATAAATCGCCTAAATAGGTATACTGAGTGTAAATTAACCCTGAGAAGACTTGGCAGACCGATGTTGCATCATCGTACGTCAGGCCAAACCACGCGTGTGCGCCTCAACTTCAAGTTCAGGGCCGATGCTCACTTTGTCTGACTCGTTCTGACTCGTTTAACATCGCTGATCAGCAGGTCAGAAAAGTGGGGGGTTTCGGAACGCTCGTGCGGCCCATGTCTTGCTCTGCGCCATATTTATGCGCCCTATGCATCCAAAATCCTACTATGTTCGTCTCTTAAAAAGTAGGAGATCGGATCAATATAGCCTCATTTGCCAACATCCGGAGCTTGAAGAGTTCTGGACATATATGCAAGATAGACTTTCAGCGTCTGGCATACGATCGTGCTAAAACTGCTAGATGATCATTAGCACGGCAGTGAGTTCGGTTGCAGGAAAGAGACCTTGACAGATTGCCAGACCTATGCGTTGACAGTCGGCAATTGGTTGCCAAAACCTAAAACTCAATCTGATCGTCGAGATCGTCACCTCATACTCGCAGACTGGTGCCGAACGCTGCCAGATCCAGACGGATATCCTCTACCTGTCTATCAAGTTTGATAGTCTGTGTCGGTTAGAAGCATCGCCTCAAAGATCAGGAGAGTCAGCATACTCGATTAGATTCCCGTCTGGATCACGGATATAGACGCTCCTTAATTTACCTCTAGCCCCTGTCCGATCAACAACTTTCCCAGACTCTAAGATGTCAATTCCGTCGGCTTGCAAGCGTTGTAGCACCTCATCGACCTTGTCTTCGACTAAGAAGCATAAGTCGCTGCTCCCAAGCTGCACGTTTTTCGCCTTAGGCTCGAATTCCTTCCCGGTCACATGCAGGTTGATCTTCTGTCCTCCAAAGGATAATGCATGGCGCTGAACCCCTCCAGAAGCAAAAGAAGCATGGTTCATTCCTAGATATTTCTCGTAGAACTTAACTGAAGCATCTAGATCCTTGACAGTCAAGACAAGATGGTCTAAACTGGAAGCAGTCGCTACGCTTGAGATTTTTCTTTGACTGATCACTGCTGAGGCAGGTTTTAGGACGGACAGTGGATGAAACCTTTTGACGAGCTTGTCTGGAATAAAGATTCCTATTCGGTAACGACTCGGACGTGGCGTGTGAAAGGCGATGTAGGTCAACAATTCTACCACTGAGGCAAGCCCATACAGCTTAGCGCATCGCAGTCGATAGAATGCCAGGTCGGTGCGATTATCAAGTAACTCCTTGGCCGCCTCCAATTCTGTGTAGTTACCTTGATTCACGGATCTCCACTGACTGGAATTTCCAAACACAGCTGGGTAGGCTCTAGTTGTGACGTAAATCGAAATGCTAAGAAATCCAAACGAAATGTGTGACGTGCTATTGAGTTATCTAGGTTCTATCTTGACAGAATGTAAACTAGTTATAGCAAATACAGCTATTCTATATATAGAAGGTGCGTTTATGCACCTAACAAAATATGTGTCTAATGGGATAACAAAATTATTTTGAGAATGGGTAACCGGCAAACGTACTGATGATGGCCAGTTTGCGAAGTGCGGAAGACCACACGCGTTGTTGTGATCGTCGCAGGTGGTTAATATCATTTTGAACCTTCTGTTTTGGGTGGAGGGCAAAAACACCCATCATGGTCACTACACGATCAGCAGATAAACATGCAGATCCTAACAAAGATGAGAGTCTAGTTTTACGTTCAAGAACAATCGAAAGTCCATCAGTGAGCAAATTTGCAACTTCATCAGCGCGGAAGCGTGTCCAAAGCTCTGGTGGTCGAAATAGCTTGGGTTTGAAGCGTGCTGAACAAAGCTTAGATAGGAATATCCTCCCTCAAGCAACACAACAAGATCTAGCAGAAGAATGGACGCCATCAGATGTTCCTGCTACTGCTGACGATGATGACGTGGTGTCCACGATAGTTGTTGCAAGAAGCGGAATGCCCGAAACACGCAAAGAAGACCATTCGGCAGTAATTTCAGCATCAGCGACGGAGCCTAAGACCAAGGAGACATCTTCATTTGAAGTACCCGACTCGACACCTCGAGTAGCAGAGACTTTTCGCACCCCAGCAACCTCAAGACACAAGCATTTCGACAGCGACGGAGAAGATGAAGATACTATAATCATTCAACTCGGTACTGACTCGAGCGCTCACAATGAGTACGAAACGGCGGAGGAAGGCCTCCCGGACAGCGATGAAGCACCCGAGATGTTGATAACAAATGAGCGGGTTCTACAGCACTCGCCAAGGAAAGCTCGAACGCGAGGGCGAATGACTCAAGCACTAGCGCCGACCAAGGGTGATGCAGACGTCGAACATGAGAATGGGAAGTACGAAACGGAGACCGCAAAACTCGCTCTTGGTGCGTCTTCACAATCGCCTGGTGCAGGATTCCCAACTCACACAGCCAACCCTCCAACCGGAAGTGGCGGACCACCACACAGTGGGCAGACGGCACTAGAGGACATGGCAAACACTACATCGAGTACAGCTTCTGAAGGAGTTGCCCTACAATCAAGGGAAGAATCTGAGCGGTCCAGTCATCGCGTGCAGGCTGCCTCCACAGCTGGGTTCCCAAATCCTGAAGCAACCGACCGCCCTACCTTAAACAGTACGTCTCCATTGGAGGATGCAGACCTCGCCGGAACACGCAAACACGTCCTATCGGAAATAAGCTTCGATAGGGCACCCAAGCGCAGCAGCACGCTGCCTGCCACAGGACCAAGAGCCAACACCAGACTCCCCGATCCAGTGCGATCGAGCTTGTCGAGGTTCCATCAGAACAAACTCAAGCAGCGAAGCATGAGGCTCGAGAGTAGCTGGAAAAGCAAGAGGAGCGCGTTCATCACCTCGTAAAACATTGCATTCAATCAAACATGCAGACGAAATAATGAGTTTGGAACTCGAAGTGTGCACGACTCTGTTCGGGCGATTCGATGAGAGACTCCACAGCTGCTTTGCACTGCAAGCACTTTTGGACTTTCTTAGTCTTGCATGCACAGGATGTCCACCCACCGCATCCACCCGCTCACCCACACACTCACACGTACAAGACATATCCTGAAGTGGCCGCATGCTTCCGCGACGACAAACAAAACTAGATTCTCTCCACTTCCTAGACCCTGAAGCTTTTCCTTCCCGGAAACCAGGGGTTCAAGACCGCCCGGAAAACCCAGCCACACCCTTTGTCTTGCGTGGTCTTGCCAATATATGCAATACTACACATGCATTGAGCGGGCACGGCAGGCCGGTATCCTTGCAAAAGACCGCATCAGAACACGCCACCCCGTAGTTGAGCCGGGTTGCAGACACCCGCATGGGGCCCAGTCGTGGCCAGTGCAAGCGAGTGCAAGCGAGAGCGAAGCGGAGGGTTGGTTGTTTTCATACACTTTCATATAATGAAACGACCATGGGTTCTTGCACGATCTCGCACGATGTACGTACATCATTAATAGATGAGTGGAACGGAATTATTACGAAGGCCCCACCGACGGCCCAAGGCTAATGCCTAAACGGCCCCCCAGGAGTCCCCAATGGTGGCAGTTTCCGCAGCAAACCGAAGATAAAAGTGTGAGTGGTGTGAGTATTATTTTACGGAGTAGTAATAGTGGGAAGGTAACTCCCGTACTAGTATTAGCTATACAAACTGTAACGAAGTAGCAGCAAACCCCCCCTTGTGCTTTGCTACCTGATCGTCCGGTGATCTTTCTGATGTAGCTTTCTAGATCTAGGAGTGCAGATCCCAATGGACATGTGACGCACCCCGGTTAGTAATTAATATTAGTGGCACATGCAGCAAACTGTTCGCCATTACGAGTACGGAGTATTACGGTCATGCAGATTATCCAGTATCTGGGACACCTGGGTCAAGCGCCGCGTACCCGACGTTCCTCGACAGGCAGTTTCCGAACACCTGACCTGCGGATGCAGTGTGTTACATACTGCGTGCGTCGTCTTCACATCCTCTTCATAGTACTTGTGAATTATTGATGTGTGCGACCCAAGCAACTGTTCTGAGCTGGACGAGTGCTGCTGTGAGTGTTACACTTGCTTTGTCTGTGAATGATTGGAACACGTTAGTTCACAGTAGACGCAGGGCCTGGCGCGGCAGGCGCCGAGGCCTCAGTGGAGTGACAGTGCATCAAGACACCAACGCTACGAAGCCAGCATGCACATTGAAAAGCGGTCAACAGAGATCCAAGAGACTAACGCGGATATCTTCGCTCGTCGTTTCTCATTGCCAGTGTGAAGTTGTAATGTATGTTGTGCAAGACAAAAACCGCAGTTATAGCCCCACTGTTTCGCACCTTCCGCACCAGGTAAATGCTGCATCTATTTCGGACATGCCGGGTATAAGCCTAGTATGTAACTTATTCTCCTATAGTTTTATCGAGTTGCGTCATGAGTCTCATGTGCTGTGATTTGACATGTACCTCTCTAGCTCCCGATCTCTCACCGCGGCATGACTCTTTGGAAGAACACAATATACGCCTCACCGTTCTGCAAACGATCCCATGATCCCATTTGCGCCGGGTCAAAATCATAGTGGCGTTCATCATCGAATTTCCTCCAACAACTCCGGCCTTGGTCTTTCACGAGACTGATGTAATGGCCACCGTTCCCTGAGGATCCCAGGTGTCGGAGGACACCATAGCAGTCGTAGGAGAAAGGTGGCAGACTTGCAGGATCAACTTCTGAATTTGAATAGTCTCCGTTGACCGTCGACACTTGTGTTGCACCATAGGCTTGTGACTTTGGAGGACTTAGGACGTATCGGTCCATGCTGAGGTTGTGCAGAGGAAACTCGATTGGCGTGTGTACCTTTCGTGTGCCCCCTCCATCTGATCGACCAGCGGAGAAGCGTTTGAAGTGGATGACCAGGAACTGAGGTAAGCGCGTGAGAATGATTTGTTTCGTGGCGTCTCGTTCGCACTTGCAGTGAGGACACTTCCATCGCTCATCTGGCGCCAAACGTTCTTCTTGGGTATATGACTCCAGGCAGCGATAGATGTCACCGACACCGGAACGCGGAATCTCAATGGAGATGCTGTAGAATGCTTCGTACGTTGTGCTGGTGTTGTGACAGGTTAGACATTTCAAACGAGAGGCATGTTGGCCTGCGAACAAGGAGGACATGAAAGACCGGTCTCTGTGCTCGTAGCGTTGCCACTCGATCGGTGCCGCATCTGTGATACGGTACTTCTCTCGTTGAAGCTCCTGCTCAGTGGTGAGCGGCTTCAGAGGTGTTCGTTCCCAAGCAATATTGAGATCCTCATGAAGACAATCAACTAAAAAGTCAAAGAACTCTTTCGCGTCCTGTTGCCGGTCTATCACCCACTCTCGATTCATCCGTCCACAGAAGTTCCGGAAAGTGGTTGGCTTTATCATATCAACATCACCCTTCCACAGTGATCGGATTACGTTTGCAAAGATCTCGGGCATAATCCCAGAACTGCCCTTCCAATTCTTCTGCAGATTGTTTCTATAGGCGTATTCGTCTAGAAAGAAGTTCGCTAGGGGTGTCGTCGCAGATAAGCATTGTAGAGTTGAGTTCATGTAGCAAGTGACTCCGAAATTGGTTAGACCAGTGCGTGGGAGGCGCTTGCTCATCAGACGAGATGCAGAACTGTACAGAGGTTGTTTTGTAGAAGAAGCCACACGAGCTAGCGATGCAGAAGGCTGGATTATGTCTGCCTGACCTTGGTAGCTGGGTCGAGGCATAGCCGGGGTTGGCCTCGACGGCATGGTAGGCAATGCTGGAGGTTCTGGGCGCCTTTGAGGCACTACCTGTCTTCGAGGAGGCATCACCATTGACTGTTGTTCCATGGCAGGAAAGCGACGAAGGAAGGATTCATAATCCGGAATGAAAGGCGAAGGCGGCTCAGGTTCGTCGTCAATATATTCGTTGTCGCTAATGTGGGCTTCATCACTGCTGATAACTTGTTCTTGCTCAGCTTGCTGGCGCCATGCTTGCTGTTCATTTTCGTCAAGGAATTTGTGATTCCGCAGACGACGATCTCGGATTTCGAATCTTGAGTTCGTGCTAACAAGTCTTTGTCGACCAAGAGGTCGTCCTAGCCGCGCTGCTGGCCGGTGCCGGGTGGTCCCGAGCATTGCCGCGGTTCGGGAAGTTGCGAGTGCATGGACACCCATGAGATCGATCCACGCATCCAAACCACCTCGAAGTAAAGCAGGAGGTCGACCATCCTTCAAAGGTTTGTACTCATTGAACTCGTACATGGTGTCGAAGAAAGCTCGAAGATGAGGAGCGCGTGTCATGTTGGGACTGCCTCGAAGGTAGCTATTGTCGCTAGTACTTTGGTCATAGTAAACGACGATATCGAACTCGTTGCGGCGAGCGAATAGACTTTGTTCGTTGTCCGGAGACAAGACTAGCCGTTCTTCGAGCATCTCCGCCGAGGTCCCCTCTTTGAGAGCTAGCGGCTCGATACACAGAATGGAGGTAGCAAAGATGTGGCCTTCATCGAAGTGGGTGCGGTCTCGGATGTCGACCAGCAAGACATTATATCTTTGGGTGTAAGTGGACAGCGTCTCGGCGTCAATCATATCATCATGGGGAATCTCAGCAGAATTGCTCTTCGACACAATGGCGAGGTTTACCCCATTGGGAGTTCGTGGACGATAGGGTTGAGACTCTTCTCTATATCTCTGAAGCTGTGGGTTCGACAGGTTAGTAATTGGTTGGCCATAGTACGTTTGCTTCCGCTCTGTTGGCGGACGATGTACCTCGCGCGATGCACGGGCCGACTGGGTAACAGAGAAGGTAGGATCAGGCGGCTTCGGCATCCCGGTAGCAGGTAGGGGTAGTTTTGCAGGGAGTGTTGGAGCAAGAGCCGGCATGTCTCGTGGACCAGCAGGCCTGAAATTGCTATTGCCGCCATTGGACTGAAAGGTCGCAGCATCCGGCATGACCAGTGAGCCGGGCGCAGGAGGTGGGGGACTGCCCACAACTCTGAGGTTTGCAAACCTCGAGGCTAAATCAACGGGAGATGTGTTGGAAGGGTCTCGCAGATGGTCTGGTTTTGAGGCACTGGTTGGCCTGGCCTGTTTGACCTTGAGAACGTCGGGGATATCAGAGACCCCGTTCGACCTGGTGCTCGCCTCCGACTCGGGGCGGGACGGGTTCGAAGTGGGGAGGGCAACAGCCTCATAGCCGCTTGTGGACGATTGCTGGCGGGTGTTGTGGCGGGCGTTATTGTCTTCAATGATCTTTCTGACCCCAGCCATCTGCGTGGCCATGGATTGGACGACATGTCGAGCGTTTTTGTTGGCATTGGCCCATCTCTGGTTGTTGCCATTGAAGAAACCGAAATCCTTATGACGAGGGATGATGTTGAGCAGGATCTCTGACGCCATTAGATACTCGCGGAAGGCGATATCGGCTTTGCCAAAATTCAGCGACGTTTGCGAGGCCTTGAGGCTTGCCTCGGCCTGTTTGAGGAACTCGGTCACAGAGATGGTCGGGTCAAAGATAGGCTGGGCCTGTGCAATTAGGTCCTGGACGTGTGGGAATGGTCGATCGTTGGCGTGGGCTGGTGGATCGCGAGGCTCCTGCCAGCTCGACCGGTTAGAAGCACCATTCGAGTTGGAGGAACTGTAGAACGGCACTCTTGCTGCAAATGAGGCCATCGCCGGCATTCACTTTATCGTTATGACACCCTCATTGTGGACGCGGCTGGTGCGGCATGCGGGATATGGTGAGAATGGCAGTCAAAGACGCTCGACTCCAACCCCAATTCCGATGCTGATTCACGGGTTTCAGATTCGAGCGACGTTGAAGTTGATTGTTGTTGCTAGTCAAGCGGCAGGCACGATGTGGCTTTGGAAAGGAAGGTGCGAGGAAAGAATGGTGAAATACGTATCGGGTATGGGATTAGATGTAGTTATAACTAGTTGCCGTAGGGGCCCGTCAAAGAATTTGAATTGGCTGTAATGCTGTGTCTGAACATCATCATCGAAGCAGCATTGTGTAAGAGGCACTAACACCCACTATCACTGCACCGGCTACCATGACCGGCTTGCATACGCAGTTAGTTAGCCGCCACCTACGAATCAAACTGCTGACTGCTTGACTGCTGACTATTAGCCTGGCTGCATTATTATTATTATGTCATCAGCCTCGCCGCCACACTCCACCAGACAACCTTGGAACTTTCGGAGCACTGGCAGCGAGTTACAGGCGTTCACGGTGTAAGGTATTGGTAGGGCACACACTCTTGACATCCAATTTAAATCACTTGACAACTTCATCCAACTACCGCCATTCCAGCCACTCCTACCACTTTCCAAAATCCCGTACTCGCCCACGAACGTCGCCGTCTCTGGTCTGTCCCTTTCTCCGTCTTTGGATGTACTAGACCAGGGTCAAAGACTGTCCTTCCGCCACAATCACCATGGCCGGCTGGCTATACTCAGGTACGTCGGCGCTCGATGAGCCAATCGAGAAAGCCACGTCTTCCAGCTTGGAAGACATCGCAACGAGTCTCGAAATATCCGACATGATCAGATCGAAAACGGTGCAGCCTAAAGATGCCATGCGATCTCTCAAAAAGCGAATAGGCAACAAGAATCCGAACGTGCAGTTGTCAACGCTCAAACTGACCGATACTTGTGTCAAAAATGGAGGCCAACACTTTCTTACCGAGATTGCCTCGCGCGAGTTTATGGACAACTTGGTGTCGTTGCTGAAAGCCGCCGGACCTGCAGCTGTAGACGAAGTGGTCAAGCAGAAAATCCTCGAGCTAGTGCAGGACTGGGCGAGTGCCTCGCAAGGCAGATACGACCTAGCCTATATCAATCAGGTATACCAGAGCTTGCAGAGAGAAGGCTTCAAGTTCCCTCCCAAGGCCGACATCTCCAGCAGCATGATTGACAGCAGCGCTCCCCCCGAGTGGACCGACAGCGATGTCTGTATGCGATGTCGCACCGCGTTCACCTTCACCAACCGCAAACACCACTGCCGGAATTGCGGTAGTGTCTTTGATCAACAGTGCTCCAGCAAGTCCATCCCCCTCCCACACCTAGGCATCATGCAGCCCGTTCGAGTGGACGACGGTTGTTACGACAAACTGCAAAGCAAGAGCAAAACACAGGCAGGTGCAGAACGGTCCGAACGGAAAGTTTCTTTTGCATCGAGACCCCAGACTATGCAGCCAAGAGACGCACGGGTCGACAGCAGTTTTGATGAGGATTTGAAAAAGGCGCTCGAAATGAGTCTGGAGGAAGCCAAGGGCATAACTAGTACAGGCTACGTTCCACAAGCACCGGCGAGCAAGAATCTATCCCGAACCTCATCTCGGACCAAGACCGCTTCCGCCGATGAAGATGACGACCCGGACCTGAAAGCTGCAATAGCGCTGTCGTTGAAGGAAGCCGAGGAACAAGCAAAGAAACATGCTGCCTCGATGAAGACACAGTCTTCCACCCACGCAACCGATGCCTCGAAGCCGTTTGTCATGCCCAAGAATGACTACGAATTGTCCCACATGGAATCAGAGAACATCAATCTGTTCGCCACTTTCGTCGATCGATTACAACACCAGCCGCCGGGAACCATTCTTCGAGAGCCACAAATACAAGAACTGTACGAGAGCATTGGCAAGTTGAGACCCAAACTTGCCAGAACGTTAGGCGAGACCATGTCGAAGAGCGAGGTTCTCCTGGATGTCCACGCAAAATTGTCCACAGTCGTGCGTTACTATGACCGCATGCTGGAAGAGAGAATGAATAAAACGTACCAATACGGGCAACAGGCCTATCACGCCTACGGCATCACTTCTCCTTCTCCTTCTGTGCCATATTCTCAGCCATACCAGAACTTTGCCTCCGCTCCACCGCCATCCGCCGTTCCGAATGGAGCTGGCCCAGGCGGCCCTGGGGCAGAAAACTATTATTTTGGCAACCCACCGCAACCAGAAACATCATACGCTCCTCCACCACCACAGCAACAGCATCACCAACAGCCCTCACAACCACAGAGCTCGTATTCATACTCGAATCAGCACAAACCCGGCGCTACGAATGCACCGTATAGTGGTCAGAATCCGTCTGCTCCCAATTCACCTCAACCACAGACATCCAGCCAGTACGGTCAGCCGTCCTCGCCCATGACATATCATAATCAAATGCTACAAGCACAGCCCCAAACCCCTCAGCCTCAACAGCCAAACATCTACCCGAGCATGCCGCCTTCCGACCCACCATATCAGAATGCAGCCACGCCGACACCGCAGTCCTACCACCACCAGCCTCCTCCGCAACCGCTACAACCCCAGCATTCTGGACCGCCTCCCCAGCCAGTTGGATACGGTCCGCCGTCACAAGGTGATGGATACTCATTTGGTCAACCACCGCCACCACAGAACTATTACCCGCAGTCCATGCAGCAGCAGCAGCAGCAGCAACATCATCGTCAGCTCCAGCACCAACAATCTGCGCCTGCTCCTCCCCCTCCACAGGAGAACCTGATTGATTTGTGATGACTTAGCTAGCTTGTGACGGTGTAGTGGGAAACCTTTAAGATTGCAGGATGGCATGGCGTAGGCATGGGTAGGCCTTTAGAACTGCAAGGACTGGTACCGGCACCCCAAGCATTAGCAAGCGTATGCAATTCTCAAGCAGTTGTCAAGATTGCCTAATCTATCGATTTTCTCTTGTCTCATTCAGGTGCTCGCTTCCTGATCATCATTCTTCTTCTTCCCTTGGCTATCACACTTGACTTTTGCTTCTCCATGCGTACTACGCACCTTCAGCTTCTCTGCGAGCCTCACTCAACCAAACCAGCCCCAACTGTCTCTCCTCCACTGCGTAGCACTACCCTGGCCCCACTCTCGATCGGCATACCTCTTTCCACCTCCACCACCACCCTCGCCGCCTCCTCCGGCTTCACAATCTTCGGCCTCTTCTTCACGACCTCGCCCGTCTTCTTATCCAGGACCCCTACCAGCTGCCGGATCCGGCCTGGCACATGCAGTCTCCCTCGGTGCACATCGACATTCATCGGGGTGAGGTGCGCAAAGGCGAGGATTTGCGCCGTGAACGAGGTGATGTTGGCGATGGGGTGGTTCGAGGCCGAGCACACCACATCGCCAGGCCGCAGGTGGACGGGGTCGACGTCGGCGAGGTGGAGGATGACGTTCTGGCCAGCGACAGCCCACTCCGTGGGACGTGCGTCTTCGTCTGCTGCCGCGGGCGTCGAGGCTTCGTTCTCCAGGTCGAGGGCTCTGATCGTCGCTCGCTCGCCCGAGGGCTGGACGAGGAGCTGGTCGCCCAGCTGGAGACTGCCGGCTTCGATGCGGCCGGAGATGGAGAGCGGGTTCTGCACGCCGCCGCGGAAGACGTCCGCAATCGTCATGCGCAGCGGCTTGTCGAGATTGTGTGTCACGGGCTCGTACGAGTCGAGCGCCGCCACGAGCGTCGGCCCTTGGTACCATGCTGCCTTTGGATCCGTCGCGCGATGGAGGATGTTGGCGCCCTCGAGACCGGAACATGGGATGAACGCCGTTGATGCCAGGTTGTAGCGGGTGGCTTTGAGAAACGTGCTGAGGTGCGCTTTGATCTCCGTGTAGCGTTCTTCAGCCCACGCGACGGTGTCCATTTTGTTCACCGCCACGATTAGACGCTGCACGCCGATTGACTTGGCAAGGAGAGCGTGTTCTCGCGTTTGTCCACGGAGGCCCGATTCGAAATTTCCTGGTGAAGCATCGATGACCAGGACGGCAAAGTCGGCTTGAGACGCACCAGCGATCATGTTGGGGACAAAGTCGGCATGGCCTGGGGCGTCGAGAATGGTGAACGATGTCTTTTCTGTGTCGAATCTATTGGTTGCAATGTCAATCGTCACGCCTCTTTCGCGTTCTTCAGTGCCTTGGTCGAGGACCCAGGCGAAAGCGAAAGAGCCCTTACCGAGAGTGTCTGCTTCTCTCTTGTATCTGTCTATTGTCCGCTGGTCGACCGCTTTGAGGTCGAAAAGGAGCCGACCCATGAGGGTGGATTTGCCGGCATCGACATGGCCAATGACAACAAAGTTCGCCGCGTTTTTGTGCGTCGTTTTGGAGAATTCAGAGAGGACGTCGAGGTTTTTCGACTTCGTTTTGGGCGTGTCTGATATTGAGAGATTGTTCAAGCCATTACTAATGTTCGCTTTTGGCTGGGATTTTTGCTGGTTCTGCTGCTGCTTAAATTGGGGCGCTGTCTTAGCTGAAGCTACAAGCATTCAATTAGCCTATTTCTTCAATATCTTCAACGACTCCGGCCCGTCTGAGCTCGATAGACAATATCATCTGGACTGGGATCCTTGAAATCGAACCTCGGTGTGGACGATTTGAGTAGCTCAGGATCAATGGAATAGCTCGTGTCAGTGCCCAGGCCATGGAGGAAAGTATGTGCGAATGCTGAAGGTTGAGTACGTGCCACAACCGGCTCTTCCTCAGGATTGACAGCAGGCTGTTCTGAGTTGCCAGCCACCTCGCTGGCTTCCTTGGGGCAAGTGGCGTCTGTAGATACCTCTGCGTCTTTGTTTGCGACCACGGCCTTGCGGTCCTTAGGTTTGCTGCCACCAAGTGTCAACTTGCTCAGACTGGCAGCATACTCGTCTTGTTTCTCGGTGTTTGCCGGAGGGACAGGATTACCAATAGTGCCGTCCTGCTTTTGTCTCCTTTTGGCGGCGAGGGCAGCCAATTTCGACATCTTGCCTTCCTTGGAAGCTCCACCGAGCAGACCGCGAGGAATGGCCAGTTGTTCAATTAATATGTTCGCTCTTCGAGATACAGGGATCCGTCCCCATGGACAGTCTGCAAAAAATTCTTTCATCGAAGTCGGTGACATGTCTGATCGACGCTCCAGATCAGAGCAGGCTCTTGGCAATATTTCATGTGTAGTGAAGATAAGGGTTGCCTGACTTACACTGGGATTGTACTCCCGACTTGGGTGCAGTTTGTTTGGGTTTGTGCTTGCCTGTAGACTTTTTAACTATTCCATCCGTAATGACTGCCCTCGTCCAACTAACCTTTGATATAGGCCACGGTCTTGGCGGTATCGTAGTAATAGTTCCACAATGCCTCTTGAATCTCTGTGTCTCCGATCTGGTAGGCAGGGCCCAATAGCTTCTTGACCTCAATTGTCCCCAGACGCAGTTGTTCCTGATCCTCAGGGCTCAGTTCTTGCTGACCTTCTTCAGTATCATCGTAGTCATCGTCATAATCGAAGTCGTCGTCGTCGTCGTCGTCGTAGCCCACAGACTTCACTCTTCGATTTGACATGACGGTTCTTTAATTTTGGCAGATTTTGTCGATTTGGAACTTCCCCCCACTGATCTTCTGGGAAGAGTAGCGATTATCAAGGCTCAACTTTGAAACGACCTCAACAACCGGTAAAAGAATTGGGTATTTCAGGCACTCTTTAGGCCTTGACTAGGGTAGTTATTAGCGCCGGCAACAGGCGCGTATTAGCAGATCCCATCTCTCCTTGGAAGCGCGGCTTCTCTGTTTGCCCATCCTTTGAGACTGAGGCCAATGCTCCTAAGCCTATGCTACAGGTATAGCGCCACTATTGTTATATGCGTCATAGATGCGTCGAAGGTCGAGTGTTCGACGAAGATGTGCAATGTATTCTGACTGGGCCTACTGCCGCCTACGGAGTGGTCGATCCACGATTTCACTGGCGTGATTAATGACTTTTGGAACTTCGACCCCACTATTGATGCAGGATGCTGGCGCCCGCATGGCCCAGAAACTGACCCATGTCGGCCATGTCCTGCACCTCAATGTTGACATCGAGCGCGACCTAGCTCGTCGTAGACTGTAAACTCGTAATAATCCTGTCGAGGTAGGAGGAATGCAAGACGTGCTTGGCATCCAGGTGATCGCTGGCGACCCATGATGTCGGCTACAGCCATGGCAGCGCCAGCGAGCGCCACATTAAGCAACTCCCACCTGACCAAACACGACGACGGTTCCCTCACCCCCAAAGCGAACAAAATCCGATCGTACCCTGACCTGCCTCCTAAGCCGACTCTCTCACCTTCACCTGCGATCAGAGAATCTTCTCTTCGGCCGTCCAAGGATGACTCTTCAGTGGCCGCCGCACCCGTCACCCCTCGAAGGCCGACCTTCCACCTGAGAGGTCTATCGCTTCAGATGCCGCCCAAGGAGAACCCAGATGCTGTCTCGCCGTCTATTTCACGCATGCCTCTCTCCCCTAATCTCGATTCATCCAGTATCTATGGCTCCCCCGCTTCGGTGCTGCCTAGGAGGTCAAGAGGCTTGGATTTTGCGAGAGCATCTACCAATCTACACCATTCCACCCTGGCAGAGTCCTCTCCCGATGCCTCGCCCATTACAGGACGGGGTATCAATATACCCCAGAGAAGAAGCTTAGCCCACAGCAGCATCATCCCTGAATCTCCCAGCCAATCCCATGGGCAATGGTCTGGCACGAATGGCGAGAGATCTATCTTGTCTAGCTCGATCAGTAGTATTAACATGCTAGATTCTGACTCCGATTCCGACGACTCCTCTGATATGGCTGTTGATCGAGAGATGGACGACCCTATGCTGACAACGCCGGCTGCTTCGCGGATGAACAGCATCGTAGTGACAAACAGTCCCGGACTGGAATGGATGAACAGTAATGCGCCAACAAATTCACAACTGTCTCTCTTGAACTTCCAACCGCGTCGCATGAGCTTTAGGAAATCCAGATTTCGCCACCCCAAATCTTCACAATCGTCCAGTAGTGTGAGTATGCGCAGTTCGAGGCCTTCACCTGGCACGCTTTCTCCACCTATCAGACAGAGCGTGGAGAACACCAACTATTTTGGCCTGACCAAGCAGCAAGTGAGGTCAAGAAGAGAGAGTCTAAGTCTAGGGACAGATGATCTACACCTCTCGGACAGCGAGTGGGAGGCTGAGAACAAAACAAACCCCAAAACCAATTCTGCGGCAGATGCGCCTTCAGAGAGGGGCGTAGTGCGCAGAGCTGTCACTAGACGAAGCAATCTACTGCCTAAAACCAAGGGCTTCGCACGCATCAGAGCGGCGCTGATGGAAGAATCGGATCCCTTGCATAGCGAAGCACAGAGAGAAGCAGAGGTGATCAAGCAAGTCAACGAAAGCGACGCTTACCAAGGGAACTCCAACAACATCCTAAGCCTCGACACCACTTCTGAACCTATCCAAGCCTCCATTGAAGCTGCAGAGCTCTCGCAGCAGACAAGCAGCGAATCACAAATGCCGCATCCAGAGCCTTTCAGCAGCCACGCAAAGCGTCACTCTGCCGGCTTGAGTTTCTGGAATACTTTCGAGCACACTCCACCCAACGACAGCGACCGGTATCGCACCCCACCCCCAGTTCTTCAGCCGCAAGACTCAAATGCTTCGGAAGAAACAACGATCTCTTCAACCACCCCGTTCCCAGACCTGTTTCACACCAGCTCCCTCATCCGTCAGCTTCACAGCTCGCGCTCACGCTCACGCTCAAGCACGCCTCTCGCATCGGCCGTTGCTGCAGCTCAAGCGGGTCCCAACGGCCAGGGTTCCACCAACAGCAGTTCCAGTACTGCACCCACGGCAGGCGCTGTTGCTCGCAAAGTTAACAACAAGCGGCGTCGCGACGATGACTTTGATCCTGCGTCATTTAAGCGCCGTGCAGTTAGTCCTGGTATGATGGTTTCGGCACAAAGTTCGCCGGTGGTCCCGCAAAGTCCGACGTTGAACAACGACAAGACGTGGGGACGACCGCCTACGAAGACACCTACAGACAGAAGCAACAGCGGTGGAAGTATGAGCGCATGTGGGAACGGTCCCAAGAGAGTTGGGTTACAGGGCATGACGGAGACCAATGATGGATTTATGAGCATGAGTATTGATTGATTAGCATTGCCAAAATTTGAGGATACCGCCGGGTTGAGGAAGGGGCGTTTATCGATCAAGTGGGCGCATGGGTTGTCGAAAGCACAGATACTTGATACTATTTCTCACACGTGAAACAGCTTATACAATCAGGCTTGAGATTTACTACACACCACGGATTTCTATTAGACTCATCTTTGGTCTGCAGAGACCTGTCTTCAACAAATCCTGCGTGTCCCTCTCTCCCTCTCGTGATTTTAAATCAAATTGTAAACATGTTTTGCAAGCGAATTCGTTTGGCGCGCTAGAATGTCCGATATGCTGAGCCAAATTGCTCGCGGGATTTATCAGGTTAAGATACAGTCTGTGTCAGAATTTAGAGGGAGAATGACCTGCAGTAGATGCCCTTTGGAGGATTCTCATGCCTTTGATGTATTTCCTTGATAGTAAACGGATGACAATCCCGGAAAGAAAAAACCCCTTTATTTAGTATTACATTGCCACATGCCTATTGGCCAAGATACTTCATTGTAGGGTGAGTCTATCTGACCGGTGATACCGTGGGGATCTCGACGAAATTAGCCACAACACCTTCCATATGATAGCCATACCCATAGCCTTCCAGCAGTGAGATTGTAGACGATGCGGCTATGCTCACTTGGGATGGCGAAATCTCAGAATACTCTCGAACGAAAAGACGGAATGCCACTCTGCACATCATGATGTAGACGCAATGTGACAGGATCAAAATTTCTGATATGTCTAAACATGCCGCCAGGTTAGACCTGCCCTTGGGGACCATTTTCAAATTGAACGAGCATAGACAAGCCTTCTGTTAACAGAAGCCGCTCTTTGGGAGGAAGAATAATAGAGTTGAGTAAGCTTCGGCCAAGCCTCATCCTGGGGCTTAATCAAGCTCTAACAAGCCTTGTTTCGGGCCTTTGCAATCGACGAGGTTTGTGCAACCAGTATGAAATATCATTGGCACAGTCGTTCGTAAGCCTCCACTGGCTAGCCGGGGAGCAAGCATGGGTGGGGTACTTTGCTCCCGATCTTCAGTAATCTAGACTTCACGTCACGCTTGGGACGCGCAAGCTTACGAGCTGACTTCCAAGGTTTGTAGCTGTGGATACCCAGATGATTTCATGCCCCAAGTCGCGCTGCCCAGAGGGACATTCGAGCTGGCTGAAAAACTCCCGTTTGGGGAAAGCAGTGTTGACCTTTTCATGGCTGAGCGCCTGTGACACAGTTTTGTGTTTCGGACTAACTGGTGCTGACCGAGGAGTATACAAAATAATATAAGCTCCAAAGCCAGCGCAGACAATAAGTTTCACTCCTTGCCCTGCGTTTCCTTCTTTACCACATCCCACACCCTCGTCCTTCTTGCGATTCGTACACTGTGCTCGCTATCTGCACATCATGCTAACCTCCAGAGCCGCATTGGTGGCTGCCAGCCTAATTGGCGGCAGTCTTTCCCAGAAAGTCGTCCAACTCGACATTCGAGGCACTCATCCGTCCGAAGCCATCAAGTTGGCCAAGCGAGACACAATCGATACCTACCTATTTAATGATATCATGAACGGTCTCTATTCTGTCAACGTGACCATCGGGTCTCCTCCGCAAGACTTCGTCCTCCAACTCGACACCGGCTCGACCGACATATGGGTCAACTCGGCCAGCAGTGACTTCTGCAAGCAGAATAATTGTTTCGACTCTTTCGACTCCTCCAGCAGTTCTACGTTTTCAGTCTCAGCTCAAGGGGCTTTCGACGTAGCGTATGGCGATGGCACTGGAGCAGCTGGTGACCTGTTCACCGATGTTCTCACTGTCAATGGTGTCTCGATCAAAAACCAGACAATGGGTCTTGCTGCGACCAGCAATATTTCTTACGGCTTGATGGGTGTGGGAATGGTGGGCACCGAAGGCTCGTGCTCGGTCGGGGACCTTTGCTACCCTAATGTCTTGGACCAGATGGTTAGCGAGGGCAAGATCAACTCACATGCCTTCTCTTTATATCTCAACGACCTCAATGAATCGACGGGCTCGATCTTGTTTGGTGGGGTAGACTCCAGCAGATACTCCGGTGATCTTGTTGCCGTGCCGCTCGTCGGGATTCCACTTGTCAACGGTAGCACAGATAATACTCGCTACACGGTTGCCTGGACCAACTTCACCATTACCACACCTGATGGCGTGGAACAGTTCGTGCACGAAGCGATCAGCATCCCTGCTCTCCTCGATTCCGGCACGACTCTCGCTGTCCTTCCGGACGCTGTTATCGACATCATTTACCAGCAAATGGGCGCTACCGAACTGCAGGATGGAGCGTATGCTCCCTGCTATCTCCGTACCGCTGACGCCACCATTGACTTCCACGTCGGAGGACCAGATGGCGCAGTCTTGAGCATTCCTATTCGAGAATTCCTCTTTGACCTCGATTCAGAAGCCAATCAGATCTGGCAAGACCTGGGAGGTGATGCGTATTGCCAGGTTGGTCTTCAGCGCGGCAATGACCTGCCAATCTTCGGAGACGTCATTCTCCGCAGCGCGTACATAGTGTACGATCTAGACAACCAACAGGTGGCTCTGGCAAACGCCAACTTTGAACCTGACAAACCGAATGTCAAAGAGATCACCAACGGAACCAGCAGCAACATTCCAGGAGTGGCGCGAACAGCATCTTCTGTCAGTAGTCTCTCTGCGGTTGCGAGTGCGACTGCTGCGCCGCCACAGAATAATCCCACGGGAGCAGCAACACCTTCGGGTTCTATCACACCTGTGTCTGCGCCGTTGGCTTCATACACCACGGCCAAGTACACGGGTCAAGATGGGTACACAATTATGAGCTCGATCACGACCAGCGCTCCCAGCTCGACTGCCGCTTCTTCCAGCTCCGGTGCTGCTAGCGCGGTGACTGTGCCCAAGGGAGGATTGGAGGGCGTGGCAGTGGTGGGTTTGGTCAGCGTGTTCATGAGCATCGGTGCTGCCATGGTCTTGCTATAATGGAGTTCAATAGTACCAGAGGAGGTTCAAATAGACAGATGAGTTATATCAATCATCCAGACAGATTACCCAGCACCACTCTTGTGTTAGAATAGTCATTGCAAATACGTACAAAGCTAAATTCTACCAGGTGAAACAAGGGTTCGCACCCCCAAAGGGCCTGTCGTGTTTTCAGCCTGATCCAGGATGCGGAGCCTCGTCAGTAAGCAACTGCGGGCCAGCTCGGGCACGCTCGGGGCAACCTTCAGAAGTGCCCGCCATGATTTGACTTCGGTACAGTGACGCTGTTGACCATGTCCAAATTTCTGTAAATCCACACAACATGTCTTCACCAGAGATTGTCTCGTCGTTTGTAGAAGGTGCCCCTCCTGGCGAGCTCACCGAGGTGGTCAACTCTATCAAAGCACTCACCTCCGATTCGGACCCGGCGGTGCTCGACAACCCCAAAGTGAGAGAGGCTTTCAGACGGTACAACGAGAGTCAGCTGGTGTGCAGCAAACTGCCGGGAGGTTCTCAATATGTACGTTAGTGTCTGCTATTGCTTTTGGCCGCCTTCAAGTTTGGGGTCCGCTCAAAACGCCCCTTCTGCTCTGGATCTCACTAATCCACCACAATCTAAACAGGTGCTCGTGAGTCCTCACAACAGACAGCCGGATGATGACAACCGATACTACGACACCGCCTCGTCAACCTCTTTCAGCTTCGACCACACTACCCAGAAAGCCTCAAGTCCACAGTCTTACACCGCCGACAGCGACCACAGCAGCCTCATCACCTCAATCCAAAACGGCCTCTCATCCCACTTCGCAGAGCACTACCCTTCGCAGAGCGGCCCATCCGCATCCAGCGATGCTGCTTTCACCGTCTGTACCTCCTCACAAGATCCCAACTCAATTGCAGTCCTCACCTCGGCCACCAAAGCCTCCCCTAAAAACTTCATCTCCGGCCGCTGGCGTACCGTCCTCCTCTACAGTCCCTCAGCACACACCTTGACCGGCACGATCTCCGCGCAAGTGCACTACTACGAGGACGGCAATGTGGCGCTGAACACGACCAAGAGCGTGAAAGAATCCAACGTCAGCAACAGCGGTGCAGAGATAGTACGGAAGATTGCAGCGCTGGAGAAGACGTACCAGGAGGAAGTCAACCGGGCGCTGGTCGGGATGAACGAGGGCAGCTTTCGAGGGTTGAGGAGGCAATTGCCTGTGACCAGGCAGCGAATCGAGTGGGAGAAGGTGCGGGGCTACTCATTAAGTGACAACCTGAAAGGCAAATAGGGCGGGCCTTCAATTTGGGGTTGATCAAGAAGATGGCAAAGAAGAGGGGAGATTGAGAGACACAAGAGAAAAGCCAGAGAGGGGACCGGATGGGGCAGCCCAGTAGTCTGTGTGCATAGAGCGCAGCATGAGCTCTCGTCACTTGACCGAGCTTCTCAAACAGAAAACCTTCTTCGGCAGAGGAGGACAAAGCCCTAGGCAAAGTGAATTATAGATCGATCGAACTACTCGACCAAAAAAATAGGGTAATGAGAGAACTTGTGAAGAAGCTAAGGCAACCCCCTGCCATCCCTCGTAGCCTGCCCCACCTGACTCCCTGTCTCGTCCTCAGCATACCGCTGATAGACGTCAATATACCGCTCACGCTCACTCAAAGTAGCCTTGACACTGTCCCTCTCCCTAGCTGCAGCCTCCCAGGCTCTCCAGCGATTCCAAACCTCTTCATCCCCTCCGCCCTCGCCAGGGCCGGGAATGCCCAGCCCGGGCTTCTTGTAGTGGTCGATGAGGAACAGCCTCAGCGCCCAGGGAACAAGGGTGACATCAACCAGGGAGAACGTGTGGCCCAAAAACCACGGGCCGGGCTCCTGCGCAAAAGCTGCCCGTGAAGCGTCCATCTCGGCCAGCTGTCTCGCAAACGTGGCCAGGTGGCGACGCAGCTCATCGCGCGCCTCTGACAGCGTGTACGCGCCGTCGTCCTTGGCCGGCGTGTGCTGCAGCATCCGGTAGAAGGCCGGCACGATGCGGTTCGAGATGTGGTCGATCCAGAGCCGGCACAGCGCCCGCACGTACGTTGACTGGCTGTCTGATCCTGTTGGCAGTAAGCTCGGCCCGTGCACCGATGGCGAATGGTAGTGCTCGTCTAGGTACTCTGCTATCACCAGGGATTCGTAGAGTGGTTTGAGGACGGTGTTACCATTACCATTCCCGCTGCCGACGCCGACGCCGACGCCATTGATGCCGCTGCTTGCGTTAACAGCAGCAGCAGCAGCAGCAGCAGCACTAGAAGTAGGATTGGAATTGGAAGTAGAAGGTTGAGCTGTGGTGCACATAGGAACCGAGACAGCCAGCGTTGGTACCAGGCCTCGCGGGTTGAGTTTGAGGAAGTCCGGGTCTTTGTGGTACGGATTTATCTCGATGTATTGGTAGTCGATCTTCTTCTCCTGCAGCGTGATCCACGTTCGTTGCACAAAGGGGCAGAACCATCCTGCGTAGATTTTGAGCGCTTTCTCTGCTTCGTGCTGCTTAGCTGTTTCGAGGGCCGCGCCAGTGGCGTGCGGGTGGATGGTTTTGTCGACCTCTTTGGGAGCCATGCTGGAGGAGTGACGGCTTGGAGGCTGGTGCTGGTGCTGGTGGAAGACCAAGGTCTAGTCTGAAGACGTGGGCGAATCAAGGTTCTGCTGGTGATTGCTAGGGACACGTAAACGTTGGCGTTGAGATACTGCCGTAGGGAATTTGTTTACTGACAAGCAAGAGCTGATGGTGAGTAGATACTGGAAGAGTCCTCAGCAGGAGGTCAGGAAATCTTCTCATTAGTCAGAATCGTAGCGAATTCTCTACATCTTTTGATTATGACGAGACACGATGCATAAGAGTATTGTTACAGCATTTGGGATAGGTGAGTCTCAGTCTGGATACTGGTAAAATCATGTATGTTGGAGATATTTCGTCTCGAGATTTATGATGACGTTGCACCTCCAAATCTTGCAAAATGAAATTTATGTTGCTGTTGACATAGCTTCTATATTCCAGAGTAATATAGTTTTTGTGGTCTCGGCCAAAGTGTAGGTTAAGCAGTTGAATAGGAGAAACCCCCTTGGCGCAACAATCCGCCTACGTCTTTGATCTATTGTAGCATTCCCCTTGAAAAGAGTTGCTTTATCACCTGCAGCAGACCTTGAAAATCGACGTGGATAGAGCAGTCAGTGGGCAGTGCACGACGCGATGGTTAGCGTAGGATTCAGACACTCATTGATAAAGTCTTCGTTTCCGGCTCCCATGCTGGAGGATCTTGTCGTCATCACGAATCCGATGTAGGATGAACAAACGTAGACGAGGGCCGCATCGCACCCTTGACGCTCAACGGAGTTTCGTAGACAGCCTGACACTGTATCTGACCCAGTGCGCTTCTGAACGTAAATTGACCAAGACACACGCTGCCCCCCTTACCAGCTTATGGAGGTTGAAGTCAGAGCCACTAAAGTCGTGATAACTAGGTACAGAAGAGCTGAAATGATCGTTTGGGTGGTCACGGTAGTCTAAGACAGCCCGGCCTGACCCCATATGGGAGGCTGTTAATAGGTTGTTTGTATGCCTTGCGAGGCGTCGGGCTAACAGTGGGCTCGGCACTAACACGTTAATTGAACGAAGTTAATAATACTTCTCAATCACTCCCGTCCTTCAGGCCCCCTTGTATCATGCATTCAGTCAAAATGAGGACGGCCCCGCCTGCAGCAGCACAAAAGCTGGTTAAACGGCACCTCTCTTGTCGACCAAAAAGAGGCGTTTTAAGATCCTGTTACTCATGCCTCTAGCCCAATAATGGACAACGATCTGTCAGCAAACATACAAGAAATCAGGACGCTTGGCTACGACGGTCTCGTCGACTACATGATCGAAATTGCAAGCCATGCCACGATCAGAGAAAAATCTTGGGAATGGGCCAAGCTTTTGAGAGTGCTTACATTGCCAGAGTATGCACAGCTGGAGGGTTCAACGGCGGCATCTACTCTCTCAGAGCTCTCATCGTCTTCCATATTAGAGCGCGACAAAGAGCTGTACCTTGAGCATATCGAACACAATAAATATCTGGCTCTCTCATACCCATGGAATCATTCTCTAGACGAAACGAAGCCCACGCGCTCATGGAAGATCTTACAAGATGGATGTCCGGAGCGAGATTGTGCCGTGAGAGACTCGGTCGTGGATCGTGTGGTCAAGTATATGAGACACCGTCACGTCGCACATCTCTGGATTGATCGGGAGTCTGTTGATCAGGAGGACACCCTCGAACGACAACGCGGACTGCAGTCAATGGATTTGGTATATCGCAGGAGTGCGTATCCATTAGCGCTAACATTTGTTCCCATCCGCACAAAGCAAGAACTATCGTTCCTTGCGCAGCTCCTTGCGGGCGAACTTGTTGATCTCAACATGAAGAGAAAGTGGAACGAAGACGAGGAAGAACCATACGAGCACGTATTGTGGGCCGGCCTCACATCCAACGATATCTATCGCATCTTGGACCTCCTTCTTCGGCTTTTGTCCGACGACTGGTGGTCAAGAGCCTGGTGTTTTCAGGAGGAGTATGTTGGGGGCGTCAAAATGCAATTGATGATCCCCTGTCAAGTGCGCACTGCGATGTCTGAATACGAAGAATATATTGGCACTATGGTTACCAAAGGTGAGCTGCTTATCGACATGCCCCACTTTCGAAAGCAGATCACCCAGTTCGTGTTCGCTTACACCATGACCGGGAGGCAAAGAAAGTGGATCTTAGACCAAGGGACTTGTCGACGCCTGTTAGCAAAGGCCGGCCGTTATGATCTCATGTACAGATATGGTAGACTGTTTGATCTTGAGACAGAAAGAAAGCCAATGTCGCTCCAGATTATGACCGACCTGCGAGGCAAGAATTTCACGAAGCCATCAGATCTTTTACATATTGCAGCGAACTGCAATCTGTATTCACTCACATTCGATACAAGAGAGCTGGACTCACGCAACGTAAGTCTGAGTGTTGCCATTCTCACCATGTATTTCTTGAACGGAGAGATCTTTTGGAACCGCAAGCCTAGTAGTCGAAGTTCGGCTGTCAACTCGGTGCAGGAGAGCAATGTCTTTGACTATTTGCGAGGAATCAGCTTCGACGCATTTCCAAAAACCAAAGAGCCTCTGACGCTTTCACATCTAAGGAATAGACGTCTTGTGAAACCGAGGCTGACAAAGTGGGGAGTCGAAACAGCAGGATCCTTGTTCAAGATATGTAAAACCTTCCACCCACGTAAGCGCAAGAGTGGTTCACATTTTGCGATGCTCGAAGCTTGCGTAAGAGCGTTGTCTTCTTCATATCCTGATGCGGTCCAGCGGCTCAAAACATTCCTTCGCTCTCTTCACGGCGATCCCAATTCGCCTAGAATCGCTAGAAACGATTCCTTCGCGGTTGCCGCAAGAAGTCTGGAAGCAAAACTACTGGAGAAGCCACTATTAGGTGCCGGGTTGATCACGAATGGCGAAGTGACAGGCGATCTTGGAACAGCGTTTGGTATATTTGCTCTCGATCGGGTAGTATCAGAAGAAGATCCAATCTACGTATTTACCGCGTCACAGACCGGCGACAGGTATGGCAAGTGGTACCAAGATCAGCCCGACGTTGATAAGTATGTTTCGCTCGAGGTTGTGCCGGATTGCGCCCCATCCACATCGAAATTGCAAGGTTTGCGCGCGTTGGTCTGGACAGAAAGCTTGATATTTTGTGATGAGGTCGAGCCACGGACACACCTTTTTCCATGGCCTGCGCCTTTCCAATAAGACCACTGGTGGACATGGGAAGTGTCATCAAAGTACCAAATATGGCTAAATCGTCGAAGATCAACGAGCCTCAATTTGGATCGAGGGTGCTGTCATGAGGGTCCAAGATCATGAGCTTAATGTACTGCGGCTTGACTATGCTACGGGGCGCGGGTTGAGTGAAGGAGATTTGTCCAACGTTCATTTTGACATGATCGGCCAGGGGACTTTCACAGCATGTCCTGTCCACAACCATCATAGCTCCAAAAGGGCAAGGCGATCCTTGCCGTGGCTTTTCATTCAGTCGACCATAGGAGTGCATATCATTCTTCGCTTCGAGCACTGACATGGCGTGTACGAAAACCCTCTCCTCCACCGTTCAACTATATCTTTCCGTGAAGGCACAGACCTCGATATGGGAGATTCTCATGTTCAGAAGTGATGTCGTATTCGTCGCAAAACGCGAAACTTGGCCCAGTGGTACAAATTACGCATGTCTCGTCGCATAAATCGAGAGATTCGGGATTTAGGCGCGTGCAATTCCATCTCTAAAGGCTTCTTTAGCAGGCGTGAATGACCGGTACACCCCTATTTGTCCAGGTATCTCAGCTTGCTAGGGTGTTCCAGTCTCGAATGCTGTGAGTTGTCTCGAAATCTTCTGAGGAGCTGGTCGGAGCAGGAAAATCTCAATGCAGAGCTGCATCTTGATGGTCTACTCAGATGTTGTGGTTCCTGAACCATTGGTGGTCCCATCGCAGCCCTACTCTCAAGCAATGCTCCTGCGTCAGCCTAACTTTGTGAGTGGCATGGGTACAAGGTGATACGTGATAGGTTGAACTTTTCTGATGAGACACGCCTCCCCAGAATTTCCACAAAATGGATTCCTCAGATCCCCGAGTATGGTAAATTATCGTGGGAGAACTTTCGGCAGAATTTTAAAGCCTTGATAGGATGCACCTGAAGAACGCCCCTTTGTTAAGCAACTAATGCCAACAAGGAACCTTGTAGGCCTATGTTAGTGTCAAGAAAATTGTCTTGCCAACCCGCAGAGGGTTTTGCCTTGGCGGCGGCTGGTGGAAAGTGGGAGGCATCGAATGAGAAAAACAATGGCTATTGTGATAATTTTGGCGCCGTAACCACATGTCAATCAGCTTTCAATTCAAGCGGTTAAGGTTCAGTGGGAATGTCTCTGACAGTGTGATGGCGATGGTTTGTTCGATCCACATCTAATACGAGTCCAACCAGGGCAGAAAGCCTCATAGGCAACGGCATTTCAGGCTTGAGCAGTGAACCGTTTCTTCCTCGCCTCTGCTGCTTGCCGATCCTTGTCGCTGGAGTAAGCAGCGGCAGAGGGTTTCGCAACTGCGGTTGGTCTGCCTGGCCCTCCTCTTCTACGCTTGGCAAAGCGGCCCTTTGCGTTGAAGGGTCTCTTGAGGCCAGGATCGTCCAAAACAGCGGCTTCCTCGACGCCACGTCTCTTGCCTCGAGGTCCTCGCTCACGCTCAGTAGACAAAGCTTCATCCAGCTTGCCGATCGCAGTCTGGCCTGTACCGAAGCGCTTTGCCCTCTCCAAATTTTTCAACACATCGGTGTCGGTTGTGGCTGTTTCGGTGAGCTCTGCGTTCGCATTGGCCTGTCCTCCCGTTTTAAAGCGCTCGGCACGTGCCTTTCTCTTAGCCATCTCTTTGTCGATGTCAGAAGCGGCAAGGTTCATTGTGAATGATTTCTCCTCGGCTGTGGGAGCTGATACTTGTTGGACAGGCAAGGCAGCCTCCTCAGTCTGATTCGTGGTCTCATCCTCAATCACAGGTTGTTCTTGGGGGCTTGCGACAGGCTCTAGCTGCGCCGGGGGAGAGCCAGCAGCAGATCCACTCTCGTCTACGTCTGAGGTCAGTATGAGCAGATCTGACTAATTTGACTGGTGCTTTTGTACGGATTGGGGGATCAACGTCTTCTTTCGACTCACCTGTGGCTTCAGCTACCTGATCAGCCTCTGTCAAGCGTGCAACCAGGTCAGCCTTCTTGCCCGAGCTCGGTAATCCACGCGATTTGAGGATTTCTTGCAACTCGGCCACTGTTTTTTTCGCGTATTCTCCTGCCATGGTGGACTTCAGTGGCTGGCGTAATGAACAGACTTTTCAGAGGGCGAAATTTGTAGGAAGCTACAAGTAGCGTGATCGCACGAATCAACCGAGAAATGTTTGAATCCCAAATTAGATGGGTAAGAGAAGATAAATGCTCAGCCGTGTAAAGAAAAGCCCCTTCAGCCCGCAGACAGCAACGCGCTTGCTTTGCCCAGCCGCATTTCAAAACAGAGGTCGCGCTCACCCACATTAGCGGCATGTTCATGCCTGGCGGTGGATGTTGCCTTAGCACAGGGGTGTCACGTCGTGCACGTCAGTCACTCGTGCCACTTCAGCTCAGCGACACTTATGCCCAATCGCCAGCTGATTGCATACTATTGGAGCTTACTTTGCGCAGTAATATCATTCTCATCCTCACGGTTCTTGCCCCCGTACGCTTCATGCCGCAGATATCTGCTCCGACGATCTAGATGATGTTGTCCACAGAAGACCTTTCGTCAACGGGATCATCACCTTGCGATGTTGCACATTATGATTGGATCAGACCATTTGGTTGACCACAGACTAATTGTAGCGCTTGTCTAGCTTCTTGTCCTAACATGCTTCAAACAGAGTTCGAGTTGTCGGCGCAAGACCATGCTGCTGTTCCTCCTGAGTTCTTGTAGCTTTCCATGATTCCCAAAACAGATCCGTATGTACCACTGATCATCAGAAAGGTGCCGGAGAATATCACGAAGATGCTCCAACAGACCGTAAACGTCCACCTTGGGGATCTTACTTTCTTGCCGATGCACCAATTATCATGGAGCCACATGAAACCCATAGGCTGAAAACACATCAAAGTTCCAAGTAGTGCGCCCACAAGCGAAACCAGTTCCCCAAAAACAGGTATAGCACTTGCGATAACATAAGCTATCATGGCGACAGATGTAGTGCACCCCAACCAAGTAGCCCAATGTATGGGAGTATCAGCTGGGAGATGCTTCGACCCCTTTAGTGTACGGACGAAAATGTATTTAGCCGCTAACTATGCTGATGTCAGTACAAATCGTTGTTCGGAAATGCGAGTTGCTAAGGGGCTTACGTGAATGACAAGTGTCGTGGTTACCAGCAAACCCGGAAGGGCAAATCCATAGCATACTTTCTTCGTTGTAAGCCCGGCGGAGCCCAGCGCTGGTGAAGCCACATAGGATCCGCAGTAGTAGTAGACCACTGTACCGATGGCGATGTAGGTGACGGTAACAACTCCCTGGCAGATGTACAACGACCGTTTGTAATGCTTGGGTTCTCGCATTTCTGATACAATAGAGAAAAATGCTGGCGTACCTGCGTAGGCAAAGACAAGGTAGGATATCGAGGATGTTGCTTGGGTAAAGCTCGGGTTACCGATCAGTTTGTAATCGGACACAAAGGGACCTGTTTGGGGCGCGGCAGCTGGTTTATCCTGAACCCTAACCGCAATCGTGAGGGTAAAAATACTGTGACAATATTAGCTTTCAGTTACACAGCTATGCAACATAGGCCTACTAGAAGTCAGGATGCATATTACACCGACACAGGCGAGCCAAGTGATGCGCCCGAGAGTCTGAATGCTGCCAAGTGAGCAGCTCACAACAGCTGCCACCGCCACAAAGACAGCGGTGCATGTTCCATGACTTGAGACTGCATTGAGGCCGATTGAGATACCTAGCATACCTGATCCTGCGACGAAAACCCAATCTAAGTTGACATTAACCATTGTACGGATCACGACCCAAATGCACACTCACAAAGCCAGAACACCGATCCCATGATGATCCTACCGGCCTTACCGAATATCAGCCCTACAACGTCGTCAATTCCATAGACTGATGGGTGATTAAGCTTGAATACGCCAATCACATGGTCAGACCAGGTGGTGATACCAGCAATTGCAAGGAGGCATATCACACCAGGGATCATGCCGAGAGTGTGGAAGGCTTGAGGAATTGAAAGCACACCCAGGCCGATCTGGGCCTTCGTCATGAGCACTGCAGTTCCAACCCAACCGACCTGGCGATTATAAGTTTCCGCGAAGGAGGTCACAGGGGCAAGGGCACGTACATCTCGATAGTTGGGTCCATCTTGAGTAATAGCGCCAGAAACGTCATCTACAATGTTAACACCACGGTCGTTCACCTCGTCATCACACGTATTGGTGATTGGAGCAAGCTCCTCGGCTGTTTCATTGTCGGCTTTCGACATTGTGGCAATGCACGGAGACTTTGAGCTCGTGAGATGCGGGAATAGAAGCAAAGTATCGAACGGGTCTTTCACGAAATCTAAGATATTATATACCTAGGTAGGCACTTCCGTGACCTGATAGGTTCCACAACAGTTCGATCTTGGGAATTCACTCACTCTAACAGGTGCTAGATGTCTTGTGGGTGTAGTGCAACCCGTTCAGTTGCGCTCTTGGGTCCGCTCCAATTTCTGGAGATCAGGTAAAGGATCCGCCCAGCTTGCCCGACGAGCGCCCAACATCACACAAGAACTGAATACTCCCGAATGCATGCCTTCGATCATTTGCGGTAAATTTCAGCACGATTGGGCTCTGGTCGAACCCAAACAACTTGGTAGATGAGGGTATTTGCGAGAAGCTAAGGTGGTACTCAAACAGATGGATCTCTTGGCAGAGCTTCGCAAGCTAAAAAGGCGCTTTTGAGCTGCATTATGCACTCATGTTGCCCTTTAACCCCATTAAGTAACACCTAAGGCTTGACCATTTTTTGCACTTCCTGGTTTCTGGATGCTTCGCCTGCTACCATCCCGGAATCAATAACCTTAGAAGCACAATATTGTTTGTAGATTTGGTCTGACCTGATCCAGCGTAGGAATCTGAAGTGGATCGGACAGACACGATCTCGATTGGGACTGAACACTCTCCATGGTCTGACCTGCTGACCCAGATGAACGACACTAGAGGCTAGAGCACGCTGGATCTACAAAGTACCTAGAGCTGTAATGTGTCGACGATCTTTGCCACAAGGCAGCGTGCACAGCCGTCATCCAAACGCCTCGAGGGTGTGGTCAAAAGTTCGCTTCCTACCTAAAAAGGTGTCAAGAGATCGTCTCTGGAAGAACTCAGTCTCGCATTTGCAGAAAGACCCAGGTAGGTAGAATAAACTCATCGGCACAGTCCCTTGGAGTTCCGAGACGTCGCATGAACGCCAGCTCAGAAGGCAATAATTAATGACAGTGTCACTGTTCCCCACAATAAGATGTCGCTCAGCTTATACGAATGTTCAGTCGATTGCTACCCAAGTACCATCCATCGTGGAAGCTGGTAAGCTATAGGGATCAAACAAATGCATCAGGTCGTCCTCGAATCAAAATGTACAGATATCATACCTAAGGTTTGCGAATTGAGAACGATAAATTAAAGCCAGGGTACCTAGGGATTTATGCTACAATATAACGATTTATGACGCAGTATTTAAGCTCAATTGAAGGACTTAAACAGTTCGAAGGAACGCCTCGATAGTACTTTATCCAGGTCTCATAATTATGGGATGTGGAAGCCTTATCAGTAATTAATAGGCACATATCAAACTCAAGCTACTTTTTAGATGAAGTCATTAATTATTTACCTAGGTAAGTTAGTCGGCGTAAGGCGCTCGCTTTTCGAGAGCGTCTCCGTGGGAGAAGGGAGAAACCTACTTCAATAGATTCCTAGGAATCAATTCAGAAAATGGGTTGGTGATTGCTGCTCGGTCCTATTTGCAGTCTATGCTGTTACGGAACTCCATAAGTATGTGAGTTGATCAGTGTGTTGTATAGGTGAAGTCCGTGGATGGACAGATCTTGCCGGCTGGTAACGGCAAAACACGGCACTTTAGGCCGATTACGGAGTAAGGTTCGCGTCCCCAAAAGCGATGTTCCAAGTCACCAATATGGGCGGGTATGGAATGTCTTCTTGTCCATGTGCTCGAATCGTCTCTGCTGCGAGTATTGAAGTACCGCAAGTTTGACAAATATTCTGTGTTTGGATTCAGGTAGAACTACATGCCCGCTATGGGCTGCCGGGTACTCAATGACAGTGTTGTTCACGACATTCTAATCAACCTCTCAAAAGATGAGATCCTCGCATTCCTAGACAAGGTAGGCGAAGCTCTCAAGGACTTCTCTATAAGAGATGAACGCTCCTATCAACCAGAGCCAGCGGTAGTCCGACGGCCAGACGGCCGAAAGAATCTATTTCGAATGTTCACTTCGTCAACAGGCGTGGGCGTAAAGATTATAGTCGATCCGGCTGCAGCGCTTGCGTCCCGAGCACCTCCAACCAATGATGAAGAGAGGGCAATCCGAAACAAGCTGAGTGGTCTGCACGGCGTCTTGGTGCTTTGTGACGAAAACGGGTTTCCTGCTGGATTTGTGAATGCGGAGGAAGTAACAGGGTTCAGGACTACGCTTAGCGCTATGTTGCTTTACATGCGACGATCCAACACTGCAAATATCGTGATCTTTGGTGCGGGCAAGCAAGCTCTGTGGCACATGCGCTTGTTGCTTGCTTTGAGAGGTTCGGAAATCCAGCGCATTACCATCGTCAACAGATCTGCAGCAAGGTCCAAGGATCTGCTTGAGCAAATCCAGGAGGAGAACAAGGCAAGATGGAATGCAGAGGTGCAATTTGGGAGCGTGTTATCAGACGACACGGAAAATTTGAGAAGCGTGCTAGGGGAGGCTGATGCCATATTTTGCACGACACCAAGCAAAAAAATTCTCTTTCCGGCTGATTTTCTGCCCAGCAAGACCAAAGCATGCTATATATCGGCCATCGGATCCTGGACATCTGATATGATTGAACTCGACCCAGAGATCCTTAAGGCTACCAGTCAAGCAGACAACCACACCGGAATTGTTATTGTCGACGACCGCGAAGCCTGCCTAAAGGATACTGGCGAGATCATCCAGAGCGGTCTGAGCCCCAACGAGATCACTGAGATAGGCGAAGTCCTAGAACAAATAGCGGAGCCTGTGAACGAGGAACAACAGAAGAAAGCGCAATGCTTAAAGGAAGCATTAGTTGTTTACAAAAGTGTAGGCGTGAGTTTAACCGACCTGGCGGCGGGTCAAGTTTTGCTGCAAATGGCAGGGAAGAGGCATCAGGGAGTTTCAGTGGCCGATTTCTAGACTTCCGAATACAGCTAACGTTGCTTCACATTTCCTTGACTTTGTAATTGTTGTTGCACAGCATTTGTCCGGTCAATCTACGTGCATACCGCTAACCCATATGGTTTCTTCTCCGTGGACATCCTAGTCATTTTAGACGAAGCTAGTTCTCGTTCACGGTCACATTTGTCCGGAGAGGAAGCAGTATTCTTGAAGGCTTAGTCGAAAATACAATACTGGGGAATGAAGAGAGCCCAAGATAGAGTCCCGCGGTGACCTTATGTAGCCACAGTACCACGAAGATTTTCAGGTTCCCAATATGGTGTGTTCCGCTCAACGCGGGCCTTAGGAGATCGAATGATCAACATTTTCCGGCTGTCGTCGGCGAATTTGCGAAGGAACATCTTTAGGAAACCTTGTCCGCGGCTTTCGCATCGCAAAGCATGAGACCCCCCCATCGTCGGCAATGATGGCGATTGTATAATGTACATAATGAGCATTCAAAGTCAATGGATCGCTTTCCGTTGGGACGTTGAGTCCGCATTGATACCGATCGGCGATGTCTTCCTTTTTGCTGAGGGTTCTGACATCGCCCGGGACCAGGCCAAGTAATATAGATTCGAGTGTAGGCATATCAGATGGACTCTGCTGAGTTCATGCTCGCTCTGTAAGAGTCAAGCTGAATGTGACACATTCGCTGATGGGCATGAACCGTGCTGCATCTTCTGGAAGGATGAGGTCGTCATCGGGTTGACCGGCTGAAGTCCATCTGTATCACATTCCGACACTAGAGCATTATCACCATTCTGACGCGGGTGATTTCTCTGAACCATCAAGCGCTAACTATTGGTAAAGCTCGTGATTAGAACGTTTCAAACGTGTATCGTCCCTGCCAACAACCTTTTGTTTCACCTCACTACTAACAATCTGCAAAGTCGTTGCCCGTTTAAGATCATTGTGTGAGTTGGCTTGTAGGAAAATAGCATGATCGAATGGCGACTTTTCAACAGCAGGACATTCCGCTTTTGAGACGGTATATTCAGATAATTCTATGATCTTCCAAGGGCTATGCTGTTGGAGCTGGTGTCTGAATCTTTGTGCATTGCTACTGATCTATTCAAGATCACTGATGACCAGAGACTACTGGTCAACAAATTTCCGTACGGAAGCTGTTACCCGTTCTGGTAACCTCCAAAGACAAATGGGCCAAGGGGGCCATTTGTAGTTAGAACGATCGGGAAAATAACTTTACCTTCGGGATGACCAAGTTAGTGGAAATTCGAACTTCAGACGTCACATTTCACATTTGTCTTTCGGTAGGGTGCTTGACTGCTAAGGTCAGCATGTATGATGGGAAATTGCGCAGTGAAACAAGATTGCTAGAATTAAGGGACGTAGAATAGATCTCCTCGCAACGGCTCGTTGTGGGGAGGTGTTGCAAGCCAACCGGACAACAATCCTTTGAATATTGGAATAACCTAGCACTGCAAAGCCTGATGACTCGGTAATGTTCACGTGGCAGATCTCGTGAGTTGGAGCTCCGGAAAGCCTCTCCCTTACCTCTGGATCTAGAGTCACAGTTTACGTACTGTTTGCCTCTGAGCAACGACGATTATCCACTTTTGACATCATATTCTATTTGGCAATTTGACATATGGAGGAAACTCTTTGGGACCATGTCATTCAACCGCCTCTCGACGACCTAGCAGGTAGGATACCACGAGCTAGAAGCATGAGTGTCCCGATCTTGTAGCGCATGTGCGGAAATCTCGGAAACAAGCGCTGCAGGCTCCAGCCAAAAGACACTACCGGACACAAGGGTATCTCTAATGACTAGACTGGAGCACATAGGCGGACGGCTACCTAGAGTACATGGATGAGAAAGTTACCCCTCAAATGGGACGCAAAATATTATTCAGACAAGATCTCCGGCAGGATGCGAGGATTCAAATTGGTAACATCGGCGCAGTCAAGATTGGCGCACAATTTCTCGAGGCTTAAGCTGTCATTGGCTATGATTGAGCAAATCAGAACGTGGGACAAGGAAAGTCGAAATGAATCGATGACCTGAAGGAGAATTTGTGCCTGTCAGAATGCTAGCGCATGGCGAAAGGGCAGGGATGTCGGCGGCGAGAGCCAGGCTTGAGAGCTCTTGTCGTGGCTTGCTCATTAAGTACGTAGTCTTGCCACTTTAAAGCTGAGGCAAAATCAATGTGACGGCAGCGCCTGCACTTGTGTGCAGGCAATGGCTGAGCAGGCACGGGGAATTTTTTGATTGGACATCAACTTATACGCTAAATCTCGATTGAGTAAAGATGAGTGTGGGCCACGGCCATCCCAGACCAAAGGCTCCGAGCGCTGTTTCGCTGAGCTGCTCCGGCCTTGGTGGGTCTTCTTTTTTTTGGCGTGCTTCGAAGCTTCCATATCCCAAAACCTGGCGTCTGATTCACAACGGTCATTGACCGGAAGACTCAAGATTACCATTCTCGCACTAGAGAACCCCGACGATTCGGGCCTCAGCATGGATCACGCGGCACCTTTACCACCCACAACGGTGTCTAAATACGCCTTAGCCGCTGCGATGGCGTTCGTCGATCGCCCACATTGTCAAGACCTCCTCGTGGATTGTCCACATGCCCTAGTAGGCGAGAAAGAATTGCCAACATTGGGGCGAGCTGAAGCCAAAATGCGCCTGTCACGTTGTCCATTGTCGAGCTCTTTATCGGATTGGACTACGAGGAGGTATTTTTATGCTCAAGCGTGCAATCTTCGACTTGAGTCAATGACGATAATCCTGCTATTTAATGGTCCAGACACTGCCAGGCTTGATGGGCGAAAACATTGATACGATGTGGCGCTTGCAGTAGCGCGGAACTGGGTTAGCGTCTCAACCCGTCCACGATTAATTAGGCTTTTCAAGTCTATCGGCTCTGGGGTTGGAACATGCGGCTACTGCTGAGATGTGCCATTAGCCTGCGTCGAGAGTTAACCTTCTACTACTGTACACGTGCTGATGATGGAGGACTGTTATTCTGCCTTTTTGCTTTTGTGATTTTTGATTCCGATATACTTCATGACTTGTACCTACTATAATATTGACTTCATCGCAACTCGATCTGGGCATCAAGGCAACAAAAAGGACATCGCATCCACAATTTTGATTTAACCATTTCTGCTAGTCAGCGATCCTGATTTGGATGGGGCAGGGCAAAGCCAGTCTATACATATTGTTCCGGGCAAGGCTTCAACGACGAAGTCTTATATGAAAAATACTGAATTCTGCGCAGCCTCCGTCTCACCTTCGTACGAGAGGTCTCGGAATCCTTGCTGTCGTTGATGATTTCTTGTTACACGACATACCTCAGCTTCGGAATTCGTTCTCTCAATAGAATGTTTTAGGGCCAAGCTTACCGGTATGCACTCAAGGAGAGACATTCACGGACCAAATAAGTTCATTCAATTCGGAAGCCGACGGCTCTACAGCGAGAGGCATGCCGTCGTACAGAATTCCAACAGCCGGAATCCGTGGCCATGACACTCGAACAAGCCCCCAAGATGAGCACTTGCTTCCGGCGAGCACTACCGTCCGAACGATCAACAACTCTTATGACGCCCTTGGTTCGGCGCGTTCACGCAACATCTCAGCCTCCTCCACGGGGCACTCGAATGCTCCGCGGGACGCCAATCCACAGCCACTAACTTCGAAGCCATCTGCTCTACCACTATCCATATCCAATTCCTCACAAGCACGTCTGAGCTATATCGCCTCATCTAGGCCTGTACCGGTTGTCGCAGGTAGATCGTCACCGTTACAAGCTCTTGCTCTAGGGCGTCCTATGGGGCGTCCTATTGCAAGCATTCCGAGGCTTGACACCTCACATGCTATTCAATCTTCAGAATACCGACAAGCACCCATGCCGCAACGTCCTTCTCGCATCGAAGATGTCGACGACACTGTGCCCGGCCAGGTTGCGCCCGAGCAGCCTCAAACACATCCATCAGCGAAGCTTCCTCCGCGCCTGATTCCGGAGCTGCAGGCTCTCGCAGCCAGCAATAATCGCTCCGTAAATCCTGCCTCTTCTTCCATCAGCTCTATCAGCAGCCCGTCAACACAATGTACGACGTCTTCTAGTCCTTGGAGCGCGTCTACTGCCACCACAACACCAATATCTTGGCATTCGGCTTCGCCAAACGTTGTCTCGAAGTTTGCCAACGTCACATCTGCTTCGAATCAGAGATCTCACACTGTACCTCTGCCTGAAAACGTGAAGTCAAAACTTCCGAAACTCCCCATCCTCAAGGAGACGCAGCCTTCTGCTTCTTCGTCCAAGATCACGCTGTCTTCCGAGCCAGACAAAGCTCTCAGAAGGTTGAGGAAACGACAAGTTGCCAGTCCTGATCCAACGCCTCCACCACGTTCCTCGTCTCTTAAGAGCACGCGGTCTCGCAGCAACAGCGCGGCAACTAGCAAAAGCGAGAAACAAGATGTTTCAGAGCTGGCTATACCTCCATTCCCCGCTCCACCTGCCAAGATAAAAATGCAGATCCGCCAACCGAGTGGCCCTTCGGTACGCGCAAATATGGATAATCCAATAGTTGCAGAAGGTCACTCGAGGCTACAAGAGGTTCTCAAGTCACCCTCACGGCCAGGTACATCCAAGAGAGGCCCGCCTGCTGTGCAAGATCAGAACCCGTCTGTGGCCACGGCGCTGTCACAACCGAAACGACTTCTAGAACCTCTCCCGATAGCTAAACCCAATCACCGGAGGTTTCCTAGCCTTTCTCGACGCCACGCTCGGGAATTTTCTGGTTCAGAGACTGAGGTCGACAAGCTGTCAGCACGTAGCAGACTTGCAAAGTTTTCCAAGTTTGCATTGTTTGGCCGAAACAAGACTGCCGCAGAAGCAGACGATCAAGCACAGAACCCAAAGCCACGCAAAGGTCCTGCGGCAGGAACTGGTCACGAGGGCTATGGAAGATTCATTCGCAGAAGTCGGAAGTCATCAGTCGGCAGCAGCGTCGGTGCTACCGACAGTGACACCTCCCTTGCCAGCACCTACCGCAAGCTCTCAGAGCCAAAACGGAGTAGGGTCAGTTCTACCAGCCAAGACCAATCTGACCTCGACGAATTTGCGTCAACGCGCATAAAACCAGTTGTAATGGTCGGTGGGTCGCAGAGAGGTCGAGCTAACCCTTTTCCGACACCACCCAGAAACCCACAGCTCAGCGATGTCAGTCTTAACACAGTAAGCTCAGCTGACAGCTATCCTGCCTTTACCGGGTTTGCATACCCCCGACGAGAACGATTTCCTCCTCCTCATGAGGTCTCTCAGCCAACATTGGCGACAAGACGTTCGCAAAAGTTTGCAAGGAGTGAGGACTCGTTTCGAATCCCAGAACCTATTGTAACTCAGGGTCTTAATGCAACTCCAGCTCTTGACAGTCGTAATACAACTCAATCGTCAGATCTCCCCACTCCTGCAAGCGCAATGTACAGGCTGGGTCCAGATTTACTCGAGAGGCAGAGAAGCAAAAGCAAGAGACTGAGATGGAATATTTTCCGCCGCAAAGACAGCGTCTCGGCAGCCGAAGAACGATCACTTGATATGCCACCAACACGTTCTGGTATGTCCGTGAATGTCGCCCCTGTCCAGGTCCCCCGGCATGTACCATATTACGCTATGCTTAACTCAGAAACGGAGGTGACCACCACTGCCGCCATTGGCCAGTATCTGAAAGAGGCCCAAGAGTCACCCGAGAGAGAAGATGAGCTTATAGCAGTTGGCCTTTCGGACGATGAAGTGATGGAGAACCCGTACATCCAGCGTGAGTCTGTGCTGTTACCTACCGCGCCTTCAAGACAAGACCTGGCATCTATGCCCACCATCTACCAAAATCCTCAATTCCTGCTTCCTGCTTCAGAAGAACAACTTGCGGTGCCTAATCCATCTCACCAACCCATACAAGTGCCAAGGCAGCCGCGTCTTGCTCAAGTTGGTAGGATTCCCAAGGTGATTCCCACAAGACAACAGGTCCAACCTGGAATATCAGTTGCTCAAGAGGTGCCTGTGTCTACTCCTTCGACCCCCCCAGCCATCAATACAAGGCCGAGCAGAGAGCAGCTGCCTCATCTGTCTCAAAATCGTCTGTCTTTCCCGCACCTAACAGATTCGGGTCCCAGCGGAATCCCTGTCGACGGTACTCAGGTCGGGTTTTTGCAGCAGCTTGAAAACCAGACCGGTGGGCGCGAATTCTTAGAGTTCCCTGCCTCGCGTAACTCAGACTTCACTACTTCGAGCGAATCTACTGGTATCATTAGCATTATGGCTCCCACTCTTGCCCGAGGACTGTCCGTCACGAAGGGCCTCACTGATCATTTGAGTCATGACGACGAGGTCTGGAATGAGTATGATGACTTCATGGACGACATCATGTCGCCATCACAACGATCTAAAACGTCGAAGCACAAGACAGGCTTATTGATCCCTATTGCTGATACTCCAAGTCCTGTGGCCAAAGAGGCTTCACGAGCTAAAGGTTCAGCAATTCTGCCAGCACCTGTGTCAAAGGATACTTTAACGAAGCAGCTCCCCGACCCCCCTTCACTCTTCCTTTCAGGGCCCCCATCTTTACAGGAAATGGTGTCTTCAGAGGAAATTCGATTGCGCAGATCGAAGATAGCGGCTGCACTCCATGCGTCCTCCATACCTCCATCACCGTTTTCTCTGCGGGACTTCATTGAAGAATACGACCGACCAGGAAGTGCTAAATTCTCGGAGCGCCTGAGCGGCTCCTCCGGGCTGATCCCTGACCCACCTCAGGCCCTTGCGCCTCTTGAACGAAACAATTCCCGGCCAAGACAATACGAGAGCGCTGCTCAACTGGAAGAGATCGAAAGATTGCGAAACCCAACGAAGCATTCTGACCGTCAATATGCGTCCTTGATGGTGTCGCGCTGGCTTTCGTTTGGGCGGGTGCTTTTCTCACCTGCCCATTCAGAGATCGAATCAAATCCGCAACGGCATGTACTTGTGATCGACGGCCTCGGCAGTGAAGATTGGTCGATCTATTGCGCTGTCACATATCAGTCAGCAGAGGCCTTCGTCCATGATTTAAAGGAAAAGCGACAGGGAAAGAGCAAAGCCAGAGTAGCACAATCTTCAGAGCACGCTCCGCCGAACCACCGAAAGTCGGAAGTTTCTAGCTTCAACGACAAGTTCCCCTTCCCACCAGGATTCTTTTGTGCGATCGTGATTCGGTTCCCACCTGCGATGCCAGACTCGAAGCTGAAGAACATCATCTCTGAATGTCGTCGAGTGCTAGCTCCGGGCGGATATCTAGAGCTCATGGTCATTGACCTCGATGTTGTCAACATGGGTGTCCAGACACGACGTGCCATCAAGGACCTTAAGATCAGGATGTCTGCTGTGGATCGTACTGTCAGCCTGAAGCCCATAATTGACAACGTTCAGACAACGCTTGGGTCCAACGGGTTTTCAAAGCTTAGCCGGTGTGTTGTAGGAGTACCTGTGGTTGGAAAACCGGCCAGCTCAGTGGACTCTTCGTCGGAATCCCGATCGAGTACTGGTTCAACAACAGGACAACAGAGACAGTCCTCAGGAGGCCCACGCCCTTACGGCAGCCTTGGCAGCCACGCTAACTTCTCGCTCAACGATCTCGTGGCTGATCATTCAGAAAATGCAGATGCCAAAATCGGCAAAATGGTATCTCGAACTGCTCGAAGTTGGTGGCAACATTGCTTTGAGGCGGGCATCATTACCGAAAACGTTGAGGCAAAGAGTGTGTTTGCAAGGAAAGAAATTTTAAATGAGTGCAAGACTCGTGCAGCGAATTTCAAGCTACTCATAGCCTACACTCAGAAACCGGTGCTCCAGGTGGAACAGAAGAGGAGGACGATGAGCGAGCCGATGGTTCCCAGTCTAGCAACAATTGCGGGTCTAAAGGTTCCACGGTAACTAGGTGTGAAATTAGCAAGGAAACGGTGGAAGCAAAAGGTGGATTTGGACTCTGCGGCTATGTTGTTGTCGATTTCAACAAACATAACGAAACTCGATTTGATGAATCACTGAAGAACTGCGATGATTTGATGATACCCAAAGTGCGAATTTTTGTCAGTATTTAGCAAGCGATATGCCGCATTTGAAGCACTTTGCATGTTCTGATGGAAGACAGGAGTTTGTCTTATCAGATTTTTTGCGCATGGCCTCGCGGCCTAAGGTTGGAAATTGGTTTGGCGTTTGGCAAGAGGAAATTGGACCATTTATACCATATAAACAGTCGCAGGCGATAGAAATAGCCTCTTTTTGTTTTTAAGCAGAAGAATTTTAGTAGGGAGAGCAAGATACATCTCAGACTAGGAGGCGACAGTTGCTCGCATTAGTACAGTACTACAGTTCATGCCCACGGCAATAGTGAATAATCGATACACGAAACAAGAAGACATTGCATTGCTGCTTCTCGACACCCTCACGCTCTCTCTCGCTATCAAGCTGAAGCAAGTTACGGATCCTCGGACAGACTCAAGCACTCGCGACATCCTAATCACCGTGTCTGTGCTTCAGCTGGTTTGGCCTACGTTTGAAGGTAAGGGACTGAGATTGCTGCTTCCATGCTCGCTGCTTCCATGCTCGCTGCTTCCATGCTCGCTGCTTCCATGCTCGCTGCTTGCATGCTCGCTGCTTCCGTGTTCGCTGCTTCCGTGTTCGCTGCTTCCGTATTCGTTGGTTATCTCCTTCCCAAAAAAAATCACGAGCAGACTCGTAACCAGATACAAAAACCTGGCTTGTCCCCCCAAAAGGTTGTTCGTCTTTTTCGTCTTTCAATTCACTTTTCTTAGTATCACATTTCTCTTAGTAGCATCATTAATCCTTCTGTTGTTCACCATGTTGGCTCTCACTCTCACTCTCCTCAGCGTTGTCCAAATCGCCTTGAGCGCCCCAGGCTCGGTATGCTCATTGGCGCCGTACAATTGCCTTCTCCCTTACTTCAACGACCTTGCTGCACAGGCCTTTTGCTCCTCTAACTATCCTGTCCTTCCCGTTACTTCCATGGCTACAGTAACGACCACCGAAACAACCATAGCTTTGACTACAAGCACCAGTGTCTATACTACTCTTGAGACTCAGGCCATCACCGTCGCCTACATGGAAATAGCGTATGAGACGGACATATCAACAAGTACAGAAACGTCGACAACAACTTCCACCTCTACTATAACCAGCACCGGCACCGGCACCGGCACCGCCAGCACGACGACCATTGTAGTTGTCAATGGTGTCACGCTTGGTGTCACGCCCATTCCAACAGCAACAGTTTCCCAAGATGTGTCGGTCCTTGACACGCCCCTTCCAACAGGAATAATTGTCAATGGTGTCACGCTTGGTGTCACGCCCGTTCCAACAGCAACAGTTTCTCAAGATGTGTCGGTCCTTGACACGCCCCTTCCAACAGGAATAGTTGTCAATGGTGTCACGCTTGGTGTCACGCCCGTTCCAACAGCAACAGTTTCTCAAGATGTGTCGGTCCTTGACACGCCCCTTCCAACAGGAATAATTGTCAATGGTGTCACGCTTGGTGTCACGCCCGTTCCAACAGCAACAGTTTCTCAAGATGTGTCGGTCCTTGACACGCCCATTCCAACAGGAATAGTTTCTCAAGATGTGTCGGTCCTTGCAACAGCCTGTTCTTGCATTCAGACACCAAGTACCGAGACTGTAAGTTTTGCTGCTTTTGCTGTAGATGTTCTGCTCGCTGAAAGTTTTACACAGGCTACCACGACTGAGACAACTACTACCACTGCTCAAATCATCGTCACCGCAATTGTTACCGCAACCGCAACCACGTCCGTAACCTCCGCCGCGACTGCACAAACCACGTCAACAATTTCGACAACAGTGACCACCACTGAGATAATCACAGAAATAGCAAAGATCACGACGTCGGTAGCGGGGCCCGTCAGCACCTTGGTTGCCTGCGGTCAGCAGTCTGGTGGTGATTCTGAGGTCATCTCCCAGTCAATCGTCGCCAGCTTCCAAGATTGTGCGGCACTGGCAGAGTCAACCTCTGGTGCTACCAGCTTCGAATTCCAGCTCAGCACTCAACAATGCACGCTCTACTCAGACAAACCCAGCAAGTGACAATCTAATCGCGAACAATGATTACGCGTACGGCTGCTTCGTAGATAGAGGTGGTCGATGCTCCAACTAGACCGCAGATTGCTTCTCTGGGGGTGGATAGTATCATCTCGACTGTTTGGGAAGACTTTCATATCCATCCCAAAATCCTAATTGAGTGTGTACGCATCTGAGTGGTTGGTCGAATACTTACCAATCAGTCTTTGGCGAAGGTTGCTTAGGTCAAGGGGTCTGAACGCACGGAGTTGGCGTGGTAAGGAGATTTGAGGTCGTCAAGCTGGAACCTGGAAGCGCCGAGGGGCGGCCGATGGAGCGCGCAAGGGTGAATTATTTCTAACCCGGCGGGCACGCGTTGGTAAATAATAATGATTATTATTCGCCTCCTTCAAGTTGCCTTGCAGCCCTTGCAGGGTCCAAGACTCCAATAAGTCTAGTATGCGTAGTGAATTTGCGACGATCATGTCGACAGCCGCCGGACGAGCAACAGGCTAACACAGCCATTGCTCGTTTGGAATTATGTCTCAGCATACTCGACAAGCTTCGTCTTCTTCTTCTTCGCTACCACATCGCACCTCGCACAGTTCATCGCAGGCGTGTTCTGCCGGTACAGAAACTGCCACTGTCTCTGCCTCTGCCTCTGCCGGCCCCGCCACCGCCTCGGCCAGGAACACTCCGCAGCCACAATCTCAGTCTCAGGGCCCATCCCAGGCACGATCAACATCTGTCATTACTCGCCCAACTTATCTGCCTACGCACGACATCGTCCGTTGTATCGTCAGCCCCAGCACTGTACTTTTTCAGCATCAGCAACAACCGCCTGTGACTCGACAAAGACTGCAAGAGCCCAAGCCGCCGCCTGTTAGTAACATGGATCGACGACACCCCAGTTCTTTTCAGCAGCTGGAGAAGTTGGGAGAGGGTACATACGCTACGGTAAGTTGCACATTGAAGAGGTATCAGCCTGCCGAAGCCTCAACTTGGCGATTGATCATATTTTCACTCACCTCCCACGATTCGAGCGTCGTACTAAGACGCTGGTTTACAGGTGTACAAAGGTCGAAATCGACAGACCGGCGAACTGGTCGCACTAAAGGAGATCCACCTGGACAGCGAAGAGGGCACTCCATCGACGGCAATCCGAGAGATTTCCTTGATGAAAGAACTGAAGCACGAGAACATTGTCACGCTCCACGATGTCATCCATACCGAGAACAAGCTGATGCTGGTATTTGAGTATATGGACAAAGACCTTAAGAAGTACATGGACGCACGAGGCGACCGAGGATCCCTAGATACACCAACCATCAAGAGGTTCATGCAGGACCTGCTCAGGGGAACTGCTTTCTGCCACGAAAACCGAGTCCTGCATCGAGACCTGAAACCGCAGAATCTGTTGATCAATACAAAAGGACAACTGAAGCTCGCCGATTTCGGACTGGCCAGAGCCTTTGGAATTCCGGTTAATACCTTCAGTAACGAGGTCGTGACGCTTTGGTATCGGGCGCCGGATGTGCTGCTTGGATCCAGAACTTACAACACCAGCATCGACATCTGGTCGGCAGGGTGTATCATGGCAGAAATGTACTCCGGCCGACCGCTATTTCCTGGCACCACGAATGATGATCAATTACAGAAAATTTTCCGGTTGATGGGTACGCCGTCAGAACGAACGTGGCCAGGAATTTCCCAGCTACCAGAGTACAAGGGCAATTTCCCTAGCTACGCAACCCAGTCGCTGCACATCTTGCTGCCACAGGTTGACAGCCTTGGACTCGATCTGATTGGAAAGTTATTGCAGCTAAGACCCGAAAACCGAATCAGCGCTCAAGAAGCTTTGCGGCATCCGTGGTTCAACGATCTACAACCAATCCAAGGAGAGGTGAGGGCTCAAGTGGCGCAGCAGATCCAGCAGCAGATGAGTGGCATGTCGAGTGGTGCATTTGGCACCCAGCCTGGTATGGTTGCGGGCGGGAGATATTGATGGATGCTTTGTTGTGACACGCAGATAAACAGATTCACGAACAAGACGCGTGAGGTAATGACCGTGTCAAGCACTTGTTGGGTAGCGAGGTGTCAGCATGGGCAGGCGACCGGGAAAAAGGGAGGTCTGCATTGGCAAGGTGTTCTGGTCAGTCTGTACGCTGGACGTCCCTCTAGAGAAATCAATTACTACAGTGAGTCGGACATTTTCAATCGACAAGTTTCTGTGGATTGCTATATGAGAATCGTTCGTATCGCCCCTGCAGCAGTAGAAGCTCCCCAACCCCAAAATAGTTGGGTCCGGAGCCCGAGCCAATCCGAGAGCTTCCTCAGAGTTCCACTCAATGTCCAATCGGGGCGCTCAACATTGAACGGCTCAACTCCGAGTTGGACAGGACCACGAGTGTCAAGCAGCCAGCCCTTCATTTCATTTTTTAGTCTTCATCCCTGTCTCTCGTCGTCCCTGTTTTCGTGTACCTCTGACAACATGTTGTCACGAGCCTGCATGCGAGGCTTTGGCCTTTCAGCACTTCCCCGAAGACAAGCGTATCAGGTCGCGAAGCGAACAGTGACGACTGATGCTGCCAGCTCACACGCCGAGAAGGATGATGTGCCAGAGGTGTGATGGGCCAGCTTCACATTGTCGGCGAACGACGTAGCTAATGGTGATACAGGAAGATGAGAAGCCCTTTCCTGTCAAGCTCTCCGATGAGAGTTTCGAAACCTACGAACTCGACCCTCCTCCTTACGAGCTGCAGACTACAAAGAAGGAGCTGAAGAAGATGTACTATGATATGGTTGCCGTTCGGTAAGTCAACCTCTCGACGACATGTGTTCTACACACGTGAGCTTGAGCCGCCGTAGTGCTGACCGGTGGCCTGGACAGACGAATGGAAATGGCTGCCGATCGCCTGTACAAGGAGAAGAAGATTCGTGGCTTTTGTCACTTGAGCACGGGTCAAGAAGCTGTCGCTGTCGGAATCGAGCACGCTCTCACCCGGGATGACGCAGTAATCACGGCATATCGATGCCATGGTTTCGCGCTGATGCGTGGCGGTACCGTGAAATCCATCATCGGCGAGCTGCTCGGGCGGCGTGAGGGTATCGCCTACGGCAAAGGTGGCTCGATGCATATGTTTGCTCAAAATTTCTTCGGTGGCAATGGTATCGTGGGTGCCCAGGTTCCGGTTGGTGCTGGCATCGCTTTTGCGCATCAGTATAACGAGTCTCCTACCGCAACTCTGTCTCTGTACGGAGATGGCGCCAGCAACCAGGGACAGGTATTTGAAGCGTTCAACATGGCCAAGCTGTGGAACTTGCCGGCAATATTTTGCTGCGAGAATAACAAATACGGCATGGGTACGTCCGCGGCTCGCTCCAGCGCCTTGACCGAGTACTACAAGAGAGGGCAATATATTCCGGGTCTGAAGATCAATGCAATGGACGTTCTGGCTGTCAAGGCTGCGACCCAATACGGCAAGGAATACACGACTAGCGGCAACGGTCCCCTGGTGTTTGAGTTTGTCACCTACAGATACGGTGGACACTCTATGTCCGATCCCGGCACAACCTACCGCACCCGAGAAGAAATCCAGAGAATGAGAAGCACCAATGACCCAATTGCAGGACTTAAGCAGAAGATTCTCGATTGGGAAGTCTGTACCGAGGATGAGTTGAAGCAGATCGACAAGCAAGCACGACAGGACGTGGACGGTGAGGTCGCGGAAGCCGAGCAAATGGCGCCACCGGAGCCAACGCCTAAGATTCTGTTCGAGGACATCTATGTCCGGGGCAGTGAGCCGGCTTATTTGAGAGGTCGGACAACCGACGAAACATTTTATTATTGATCGTTCGTCAAGAGAAGATGGCATGGAGTAAGCCAAAGAGGTGCGCAGCGAGAGCATCGTTCCATCTGAGCGGCAATGCATACATATTTCAGCTTCTCTCAGTGTGTGAGCGGAGGAGTTGCTTGGAGAGCCTCTTAGCCGAGCTCCCCCGTTTTGGACTGTACTTGATATTCACTAGGCTGGGGGGGAGACTGTCGAAGCAGCATGCCCCAGATACAAAATGCGCACTATTCGTCTAATTTTGTCAAAGCGACGTGGAAGTCATCTTTTGGTATCCCTGCATTTTAATTCGTAGACAAAGGTTGTGGCCTCCAGCATACTAAGTTCGCTTCCAAGGTTCCAACGTATTAGCACAACGGTAATACACGTGCGTCTGATGCGTCGGGCATTCAAAACCACCATTACCTACTGCATACCTGTGCTGGGTGGCGCTTCGTGTTGAGGTAAGATAGAGAAAATGTTAAGTCTGTAGACATCTAGGTAGCCTGCTGATGTAGGGAGCCTGCGGGGCTATGATGATTCAATATTATGTGGTCCAGAGTACCTGGGTACCTAGGTAATAGAGAGTGGTGGTGAGAGTGCTAATATTGTTACGTGCTGCCACTGAGGACCATTACAGCGTATTAGTGGGTTCCCGGGCCCTAAGGCTTAGGCTCAAAGGCGTGCTAGTGCAACCTTTCCCCGGTTCGAACCTTACTTCGTATTATTACCATGATCGGCATGCAGTATCAAGGTCAATCTAGTGCTCTTTGAGGACTTTCCTCGCCGTGATCCGGGCTGCAACCATTTGATTATATCAGTCGGCTTCTATCATTCATTCCTAGCTATCTGTATATAAGTATCGAAGATGGCGACCCAGACGACGGAAGCTTCGCCGCTGCTAGGACGGCGAGAATCGCCAGCGGGCGCCAGCGGCTCTACGTCACGCACCACTGCCACTGCCACTGCTAATGCCGGACGTTCGCAGCGATCTGTCACTTTCAACCCCCGAACCCAGATAGCTGCACAACCGGGTTCTTCCAGTGCCGGTGCGCCACTCCGACCTGCCCACAGCCCATCTCAGACCCTTTCGGGCGACTCGATAGCACGACGAGAACCGCTGATCCAGTCGTTCAACTCGAAACTACGACGACGCAACAGCCATGGCGCAGCTCTACCCATCACCCAACCTGCCAGTGCTGGTCCAAGAATCGGTGCGCAAAGAACCACCAAGACGACCGAGAAGCTGAAGATCCTACCCAATCCCGACTTTGGCGATGATGGGCCTGACGAGGAGAGTGGACGCGATGTGTATTCTCAATTTACAAGAATCAAAGATCCCAGTGCCCGGCGAGATGCTGCTCGCTTGGGCAAAGCAGATCGAGATAAGCTACCGCGAGTGACGGCCTATTGCACCGCCCAGGGCTATCGATTAGAAGGCATCCAGAAATTCATGAAGAGCCGAAGCAAAACACGAGGTGCCAATCCCAAGCTGTTCGACGAATGTCTGTACTCACCCTACGACTATGACCACTTCAAAAAGAGAAAGGCCCATGAAGATATGTTCGCTCGCAACACCGGGATGATGGGTGAACGAAGTACGAGCCGAAGTCCCCAGGAACAGAGGCTGTCAAACTTGAGGCGGAGTCCGCAAATCAAGCCGGGCGAACGTCGCTTCTCTGATTCGGCAGTCGAAGTCGAAGAGCACCAGAGAGAGCAGAGAGAAGATCTGATCGACCTGCAGAACGAGATTGGTCGTTCCGATACGCTCCCAGACTCTCATGCTGAAGATCACCATTCTTCCTCACTCGCCCTGACGCCCACCTTCTCAAAATCAAGTCAGGATTTGACACTACATCGAGAGCGTGATGAGCTCCATTCCTCCTTCACGAGTGCCCATCCAGACATCGACACCTCGGTCGAAACACCAGAAGTCTTTGTCTTCGACTACGGCACCATCGTAATCTGGGGCATGACGCCGCAGCAAGAACAGCGCTTCCTCTCTGACGTGGCCAAATTTGCCTCCTCTCCTCTTCCTAGCGATAGCCTACAAACCGAAGACTTCAACTTTTATTACACACAAGAATACCAAGCACGCATCTACAACGACTTCATTTCTCTCCGCGATCCTCGAAACCACCTGATTAAGCTTGCCATATCCCATGCTCTCAGCCAGTCTGTAAAAACGAGTCTCTTCGAGGATCTTGTCAGCGACACAATTGACACCACCAGCCCGCTCCCTGCCGTGATCGCGCAGACCGGCAGCGTGAATCTGACAAGGAGGCAGCTGAACATGCAGATTGGAGAGCTATTCATCTTGAGGATTAACATCCATCTGCAGGGAAGTGTGCTCGATAGTCCAGAGTTGATGTGGGCGGAGCCGCACCTAGAGCCCGTCTACGCAGCCGTCAGGAGTTACTTGGAGATTGGCCAGCGAGTTACGTTGTTGACAGAGCGACTGGACGTTATTTCTGGTAAGTTTGGTATCCTAATTTTAATGGAAGGTGAGACTGGGTGCTAATGCTAGCGCTAGACTTGCTTGCTGTCCTGCGAGAACAAGGAAGCAGACGCCACGATGAAATCCTAGAGTGGATAGGTATGCTTGTTCCAACCTCTTTGATTTCACGCCGCACATCCTGTATTGCTCCACTTGGTAACAGAGTGGAAGAAGAAAAGACACGAAGCTAACACATGTGCTCATTTCAGTCATTGTACTTATAGCAGCTGAGATCGTCGTTGCTGCCATCAATATTGTCGTTGACCTGATGGCTGGAGTTGATTAATTCGAATCGAGTGCTGACACCGCGACGAAATGTAAAAAGGTGGTTTAGAGAACGCCATTGGACTACCACCTTGTGCCACCGTTTCTCAACTGCATCAAACGCTCTATCCTCAGGCTTTTGGAATCGACACAATAACACAGCCGCAACACTATCTGTGCGCAGCAGGTGAGTCCAGTGAATCCCACATTGCAAGCGCAACTTGGAAGCTGCAAAGTTTTGCACAGGACGCAAGATTGTTGTATCATCGGAATACCCTTTATAGCACGAATCCTTCTCTACACCGAATGATAGAAGCTATATCTAGAGCAATAATTGCGATTCCGCGGTCATACCTCAAGTGGGAGCTTCTGGGGTTTTCACACCCGCCATGATTTAGGAAAGCGATATGACTCAGCAGCTTGCTGTGATTTACGAGGATTTGGGCTTCGGCCTCCGTGAGGAAGAAAAGAATCAGTCAGGTCGACGTTAGCGTGTGGACATCTGGGAGAAGTCTGGTTCATGAGATAAGGGGAGGGGTTCGTGGTTACTCCGCGTGCTCCATCGTAGGGAGACATAAGTTGTCCCAGCCCACTGCCCTAGGTCTGATAGTGTGTCAGGGGTTGGATAAGCACCATCTGTCATGCACGACATTGCTATTTTCCTGCGAGCATCGCGACGGAGTGTGCGTAACGCAAGACTAGTCGGTCGAAACTCTCTGCGTATTGTATATTGGCATAGATTTTACAAAGCATAATACACTTCACTTCTGACTTGACGGAACGCATTTGTTGAGATCCTTTGCACGAGGTTTCCTGAAAATTATGAGCAGATGAAAGAGGCGTGCGTCTTGCACAAGCGCGACCTGGGAGGACAATGGAGGGGAAGATGGCCTTGAAATTGCGTGTTTGAGCAGGTCCAGCCAGACAGCAGCACACACTGGGGGCACGTCGATAAATCAATTGCACGTGTACGCATTTACTCCGAGCGTGAAGATTAAGCGAATGACTCCTCCTTTTTCGTTGCCCAACCCACAGGGTAGTGCAGCACTTGCAGCACTTTTCTCGCTAGGGCGTGCACACAGCTGGCACTCCGTACCCATGCTCATGCACGATTCTTACCTGGAGCAAAACGCATGGGCTTGCAAGGCCTCAACGCATCCCTGATCATTCGTTTCGACCCTTTGACAAGCCCTTGATTCTGTCCCCAAACCCTGGGGGTCGTCGTGAACACTGAAGGAGAGAAGCGATTCACATGCTGAGAAAGAGACACAGGTACGAGGTAGACACCTCTCGGCGGCATCGAGGTCGAAATTTTGGTTATCTGTCGCTTTCGCCGTCGCTGTCCACTGTCGAAATGGACAATCTTCTGGGAACTCGGCCAAATTCCCCCCAAAGCCCTGCGCCACTTGAAAGAGGCGCCGGTGATGCTGTTGCCGACGACACCGATTGAAAGTATTACATATGCAGAGAGCTGCAGCATACGATCTTGCCAAGTAAGGCTTTACCGAATTTGACAATCTTCTGGAACTTCGGCCAAAGTCTAGGCCCCTGCCGTTTACAGCTGGCGCACACTGCACTCATGAAGACCGATTTAGAGTATGGCATCCGCCCAACCTTGGAAGTATCGGGCCGTAAGATGCGGCTGCTACATTGCTGCCGCTTACGAATGCGTCTCTTGATATTGAAGCTTCTCGGCTCCAGCCTGGCGTTAATGCTCAGAATGGACGTCTTGATAAGCGTGGGCTGTGCCGCCCCTGCATGCACAATGCTCCCTAGCGCGTGCATTCAGGGCACGAAAAAGGCTACTTCGAAGATTCGCAATAATGCCTGTTCTTCGACAGCAAGACTAGAACATTCGGCAGGCGCTAGAAGAATGCACACATGAAGCAGGGATACAGTACCTACTTGGTTAATGATACTCCCCTGGGAACCGCGTTGCATTGAGGCGCTCAGTGTGACCTACTAGTATGATCCAGTTGACCAGGAACCAGTAACGTGCCTTGCACGTGCTGCATGTTTGGGATCTATGTTACAAAAGCACCAGGCGCTGATTTTCTCGCAAAAATAATAAATCTTCGGTCGAGGCGAACAACAGACGAACATGTCATGTAGGGTTTCTTACGGCAAAGTCAAAACTCGTCGTCTTCACCTGATCGATCCAGACATGAGGGAACCAATCAAAGCGATGGACGAAGTTTGGCCGAGATTGCGCACTCGGTCTAGTACAGAGTAGGTGTGGTCCACCAGAGCCTCGCCTCGGATCTGGGTTTGTCACGTTGCTTGGAATGTTTGGAATGCTTTGCTTTTGCTTGGTGCTCTCAAACCACCATCACTCTACTCTAACGACGTTGCTTTACTTTTGGCAAAGTTTGCGCATCTACTCCGTAATCATCAGCTCTTCATCCACAGCATTGGCACCTGCACCACGGAACCATCGCTTCGGCCCTTCTCTTTCGAAATTACGCCGCTTGAGCGCTCTCGCGAGTAAGTACGTTGCTTACAGTATCAGAGTGTTTTACTCGTCGCCGCAATGCAACACCATTGTGGGCTAAAGACAAGTGTGGACGAACTTTGATATTTTCGGTGCTGTAGACGAAGTGAACTAGGAGGTTCGTGAGCGCTGACCAGCCCTAGCGCACTGACAAATATTGGAGGACAGGAACATTGCACATAAATCTGTGGGTGTAAATGAACCGCGGCTGCTACGTAAGAGCAATGATGACACCGTTGCGCCATAGTACAGCAACTCAATTCACGAGCTGTGGGGAAGATCTTTCTCCTTCCGAGGCGTGAGGGGGTCAGGTGTCTTAGGATAACTCGGCAAAATGAAGATTTGAAGCGGCATCAAAGACAACAAATCAAGCTTTCTTTGAACTTCTGGACGAACTCATGCACGAATAATCGGATGCAAAAGAAAGCAAGGGTCTGACGTCTTCATGCCATTCCTAACTTGGCGCATGGTTTGGCTGGGGCCCAACTGAGCTTTCTTCCGACTCGGAGAGGGTGGAGCTGTGGGGGGTCCGCAACAATTGCGGAGGCCCCATGGATCCGAGATATATACACTAGTGTGTAACTACTGCTCGCATTACCGGGTTCTTCAGGTATCTCCACCAATGGTGTCCAGTCCTAAATCGACGCTCACATCCAGATCTCGTTAAGCGCTGTAGATACAGCTTTCGTACCCAGAAAGCTATATGCTAATTCCTTTCTCTTCTCGGTTTAGGGTGAGCAGGCCCCGTCGTCTAGACGTTTTTCGATGCCTGCTCAGGGTTGCCACCATCCTCTGCCAAGCGTACACAAACATCATAACTGCTCTCCTCGATCGCTGCGTCGTGTCTCACCGATATGCAGATGTCAGTGTGACCACTCCTTCATTGCTCTTATTCTGTCCATCCCACCTTTCCCAAAACAAACAAACAAAGAGGTTTGGCCTTTTGGCCAGGCTGTGCCCGATTGGTTTTTTGACCTAGGCGGCTCTGGGGCTTGTGGGACATGATCGATAGCACCGAATGGAATGGGGTAAACCCACAATATGAGCGAAACTTTGAACCCCCGTGTCATGCCTCAGATGCTGAACCAGAGCGTTCACCCCGTAGTCTGTTTTTAACTAATCCTTCCTTGTATATAATAACCTCCCGTCAAACCACGTTGTTGGTGTCACCTTTCCCTTCCCTCAGCTCTCAAGCAGAGGTTGTCTTGGTTCTGCTGACAATCTTGACGTGCTTTCTTTTCTTGTCACCTCTTTTTTTGACTAGCTTCGGTTCATAGCTCAACTGCGGCAGTCATATCTCAAAAAATGAGCTATTCACACGATGTCGAGGCCGGCGGCCGTGGACGGCACATGAGTGTCTCCCACTATGCCGGCAACCTGGGCAATCCAGTTGTCGCGGAAACTGGCCGAAGGCGATCCTCCATCGTTCCGGCAGGTGCTATTGCTGCTGAGCAGAAGGACGGCGTCCTGAACCAGAGGGACGATACGCTTCGAAAGATGTCCGTCGCCGTGCCCAACTTGGCCGAGTTGACAACCGACGCCAAAGCGGCTGCTGAACTCGAACACAAGATGGGTTTTCGAGAGGGCTTCAGGCTCTATCCCAAGGCTCTGTTATTCTCCTGGGGCATCTCGCTCGCAGTCATCATGGAGGGCTACGACACGTACCTTCTTGGTAACTTCTTTGGTTTGCAGAGGTTCAACCAGAAATACGGCCACCCCACTGGCGAGATCAAGAATGGCCAACCGCAGTATCAGATTGGGGCCTCTTGGCAATCGGCACTGAGCACTGGCAGCGCTGCGGCCCAGATTATCGGTCTCTTCATCAACGGCATTGTCTCTGAGCGAATCGGCTATCGTTGGACCATGATTGCCTCTTTGTTCCTGATCACCTGCTTCATCTTCATCACCTTCTTCGCCGTCAACATTAGAATGTTGCTTGCGGGTTACGTCCTCTCAGGTCTGCCATGGGGTGTTTTCCAAACGTTGACCACCACGTACGCCGCTGAAGTGTGCCCCGTCTCCCTTCGACCATACCTGACCACTTATGTCAATCTATGCTGGGTCATCGGGCAACTGATTGCCTCTGGTATTCTCAAGGGGTTCGACAGCGTTGACACTCAGTGGGCCTATCGTGTTCCATACGCAATCCAGTGGATTTGGCCGTTGCCCATTGCCACGGTTGCCTTTTTCGCTCCGGAATCTCCCTGGTGGCTCGTCCGACACGGCAAGCTCGACGAAGCCCGTGCTGCCCTGCTCAAGCTCACCAACGCCAAGGCGAATGCTGCATTCAACGTCGAAGATACCCTCGCCATGATGATCCACACCAACGAGCTCGAAATCCAACAGTCCTCAGGTACCACCTATTGGGATTGCTTCAAGGGTGTTGATCTCCGACGCACTGAGGTCACTTGCCTCACCTGGGTCATCCAACAAACCTCTGGCTCGCCCATGATCGGCTGGGGCATCTACTTCATGCAGCAGGCAGGTCTCACTGATCAAAATGCTTTCTCGCTCGGTGTCGGTCAGTCCGCTATGGGCTTTGTCGGAACTGTAACTTCATGGTTCCTAATGCCTCATTTCGGGCGACGAACCCTATATATCACAGGTCAGATTGTGATGTTTGTTATTCTGATGATTCTCGGGGGTCTCGGTATTCCAGCTCTGAATATAGGCATAGGCTGGGGATCTGGTGCTCTCATTCTCATTCTCACCTTCGTCTACGATATCACTGTTGGCCCGGTATGCTATTCCCTCGTCGCCGAGTTGCCATCGACTCGTCTTCGTATCAAGACGGTCGTGTTGGCCCGAAACATTTACAACATCTTCGGCATCATCATTGGCATTATCCAGCCTCGATTCATGAACCCGACTTCTCTCAACTGGCGCGGAAAGACCTGCTTCTTCTGGGGCGGTCTCAATGCTATCGGTCTGGTCTGGACCTATTTCCGTCTCCCTGAGCCAAAGGGCCTTACATATGGTGAGTCATAACCCCTCCAAAATAAAAATCCCGTGTTCTGTGTTTTGCGCACCCTTGCTAACCATACCAACAGCTGAGCTCGATGTGCTTTTTGAGAACAAAGTCTCCGCCCGCAAGTTCCGCAAGGTCGAAGTCGACCCCTGGCGATCCGACAACCTCGTCATTGTCCCCGACGAAGATTCTTCCAGCCATGAGGAAGGAGAGAAGAAGCTTTAGGCCATCTTTTGCCCCCCCTCTTACTACTACTACCTCAGTCCAATGCGGTGGAATAAACCCAAACTTTAACAAGCCTGCGACGCTACTCACAATCTGCAACCATTTTTCTTCTTCTCTCTGATTTGGAAAATTCCTCAATGCTCTGGATGGAAGTGAGGGTGGGTAATGATCGAATGAGGAGAGACGAAACGACTTGGCTTGAAAGTTTGAAAGTTTTGAACCCCAGAAAGATACCAGAACTCCAGACGCTGTATGATATGACAAAGTCTGCGGATGTACTCGTAACTTCGTTTTCTTAATGAAATCAAATTATTCAAAGAATTCAACCCACAAAAACCTCCGTACTTCCCCAATCATATGATTCCTCCCACTCTTGAGTCTTGACATTGAGCTGATGCATCTGCCCAAGTCATTGGTCAAGAAACACGAGAGTATGCCTCGCAACCTTTTGGCATGCTCCCTGATCCTCGGTGCGTAAAGCCATTCTAGAGAGAGACAAACTAGACTAGCCCCCGACGCGTCACGCAGAATGCCCAACTTAAAGGGGGGCAATGCAATGTATCCACGGAGGACCCCATTCACCTGCTAGCCCCATCTCCCATAAAGCCAGCTTCAAAACGAGTGTTGGAAATTCTTTTCAATGATTCAATTCTGAGATGTGGAGAAAATGCTATACTGAGTCCTAGTATGGCACCTAACAATAATACTTAGTGGAAGGGGGGTCATTTTTACGCGGATATTCTAGCCTGCGCTACGTGATTGGACAGATATTTTCGCTAGCGTTGTTTGGTCTTTAAGACGAGACCTACGTAGATTTTTGCATGCCACGATAATAAACGAGACTGCGTACTTAGCCCTAGGGTATGCTCTCCTTTTCGGGGACAGGTCGCTTGACGTGTTTGTCGGCTCGCTATGATTGACTTGTAGCCTTTTGGATCGAGAAACAAGTAGAGGGTTACAGGTGACGAGAGTACAAGCAAGTGAGCGTTTGCTCTAGTTCGTGTAGATAGCAATGTGACTAGAACATGACACGATGGGGACGCGAAAGACTTTGTTTGGTGCGGAAGTAGATATTGCGATACATGCTGCCGTATAATAAGAAAAGACGCTTTGACTGACCTTTTATCGAGTCTAGTTCTGGTGATGAGCCCAAAAACCTTTACCATAGCTGACCAGCACCTCTTGGCCAGATTTGATCCCGGCTTTCCGCTTACCTTTCTTACCCTGTGGAAGGACAAAGATAGCGACGCCTCGCATGCCACGCTTCCGCTCCCGACGTCTAGGAGGAAGACGCTGAGAACGGTCCGCATGTGCAGACACGTTACTCGTTGCGTTATTGAGAACTGGCAAGCTTGTAGATGTGTCGTTCTCTTGGTTAGCAATGTTGAGCATACCCAAGTGCTCCGGCAGACTTTGTGGCGGAGCATCGATGCTTTCTACAGCATCCGCTGGTTGCTCTGATTGAAAATCCGGCATGGACCACTCGAACCAGACATCTCGAAACTCAGCGTTTGGGATCGCCATACTTGCTAATACATGTGACAAACCCGTAGATGAGCTGTTCTGGGGTGGATCTGTCACCTTCCAACTCTTCGCGGAGCGTTTGGACTTTCTGTCCCACCGCTTCATCTGTTGTTCCGAATCTGCACCGCTGATAGGCACACCACGATAATCATTGCAGAACCTGGCTTCGTTCCCCATATGACACGCATCGATAGCGAGCTCGATGTCGGCATCGCGATAAAGGTTCAAATCATAGTTCGACTCGTCCCATGAACCGATGGCAAGCGGAGGGTGCTGTGCTGCAATCCCCGGTCTCACTGCTTGACCTACCAATCCTACATCACCTGTGCTTGATTCCAAATTGTGCTGGGTTGGGGCAGGAAACTCGCCGTCCGACTCTTCTCGTTGTAGGGCTTCATATTGTCCTTGTTCCGAGCTAGTACTACTGTGAACGTAGCCAAGATAGGGTACAACCAGGCCACCAGGCTGGAGATCACGAGCAGCAAAGAGTCCATATTGTCCATGTGCTGGATGCTGCTCGTTCTCCACGGGTTTGACCTGGACTCGATTATCCAGTTCATCCCGAGATGACGGTAGTTTAATTACGGGGAGCGCATTTATGTGTTCTTTCAGAGCTCTATTGACGTCCTCTGTGGATGAAGGCTTCCTGAAAAGCCACTGGATCTGCCGCCTCGTCAAATATGGCGAGATGTGGGGATATAGCAGATACGTAATTTCTGTTGGCCAGGTTAGAGGTGCCGGGCCTAGCAGCTGTTGCTCTTTTCCGGTGGACGTGCTAGTACGAAGTGGGACACACGAAGGAGACCTTGTCTGAATAGGAGTAGTCTCCCGAGCAGTGGTAGGGGACAATCTGGATTTTCGAGGAGGCATCCGTACTGATTTGGTCAGTGTGTCGTTGAAGCCTAAATCTTTTTACTCCGGCAAACTTGCCAGAAACGGGTATATCATTTATTGTAAGTGACGCGTGATGGACGCGCGACGCGCGACGCACTGCCGCCGCCACTCCCCCAAAACTTTTGCGGGGAGGCTGCCGTGGAAGACAGCATTGAATCTTACTTTGTTTCCATTTCCTCCTTCGTGACCAGCTTGACAGGAGCTATTGACAATTATGGATTCCTCAGCAGCCTTTTCTGCCATTGACATTGGCTGTCTAGATGCAATCGTTCGAAATTCTCCAGGCCGAGCCGCACAGCCAGTCTTACAATGCGTTAGCATCAAGCCGATGCAACGCACCGATGACGAAAACTCAGAGAGGTATCGGGTGACGTTCAGCGACACGAAGAACTATATAATGACCATGGTTCCCCCGCGGATGAAAGAAGAATTCCGCAGTGGACGAATGAAAGCCGGTGTACTGGCACAACTGACCTCGTTTCAGCCAAATGAAGTGAAGGGCAAGAAGTATGAGTAATCGTACAGCGACGACGAGATCCGTACTGACTAGATGCAGAATTCTCATCATCGCTGAATTTCGGGTGCTTGAGCAGTACGGTGTACACAGTATATTGGGCAGTCCCAAACCCATGGAAATCAAAGAAGAGCCAGGAGCGACAAACACTGTTTCAAGCAACGGCTTCTACGGAAATCGAGCTCAGGCTCAACAGCAGTCACGATCGATGCCCTCGCACAGCAAGCCGCCCTCGTCCTCTGCTCAGGCGAACATTTATCCTATCGAAGCTCTCTCGCCATATTCGCACAAATGGACCATCAAAGCCCGGTGTACGAACAAGTCAGACATAAAGACATGGCACAATCGAAATGGAGAAGGCAAACTATTCAGCGTGAACCTGCTGGATGACAGTGGTGAGATCCGAGCTACTGGCTTCAACGACCAGTGCGATCAATTGTATGATCTCTTTCAAGAAGGAAGTGTGTACTACATTTCAAGTCCATGTCGCGTGCAGATGGCAAAAAAGCAGTTTTCGAATGTCAACAACGATTACGAGCTGACCTTCGAGCGGGAAACAGCAGTCGAAAAAGCAGAAGTTCAGGACGATGTGCCTCAAGTACGTTTCAATTTCACTACCATTGCAGATCTTCAGTCGGTCGACAAGGACACGACTATTGATGTTGTGGGTATCTTGAAAGACATCGGCGAAGTCAGCCAGATTACAAGCAAAACCACGAGCAAGCCCTACGACAAGCGAGAGCTCACTCTGGTCGATGATACTGGCTATTCAGTTCGCCTTACTGTCTGGGGCAAGGTAGCTTCTTCTTTTGAGGTTACTCCCGAGTCTGTCGTGGCCTTTAAAGGGGTCAAGGTCTCCGACTTCGGTGGTCGATCGCTCTCACTCCTCAGCTCCGGTTCCATGAACGTGAATCCAGATATGCCCGAATCCCATCGTCTGAGAGGCTGGTATGACCATCAAGGACAGAACCAAAACTTCTCGACGCACTCCAACGTTCAAGGCACTGTCGTACCTGGCGAGAGAAGGATGGATCAAGTCAAGTCTATTGCAGCGGTGAAGGACGAGGAGCTCGGCATGCGAGGAGAACAAGCTGATTTCTTCAACCTCAAAGCCTCGATTCAGTACATCAAACAAGACAACTTCTGCTACCCAGCCTGTCGGTCAGAGGGATGCAACAAAAAGGTCCTAGAAATAGAGCCTGGCCAGTGGCGATGTGAGCGATGTGACAAGACCCACGAGAAGCCCGAATACAGATACATCATGTCTGTCAATGTCTCTGACCACACCGGTCAATTGTGGTTGAGCTGTTTTGACGAGGTCGGGCGCATGATTATGGGAATGAGCGCTGATGAATTGATGGAAATCAAGGAGGTAGATGAGAAGAAGGTTGGTGACATCTTCTCAGAGGCTAACTGCAAGACCTGGAATTGGAGGTGTCTGGCTAAGATGGACAGCTATCAGGAAAACCAAAGGTACGTTAATGGCTACCTTCACGTTTGAGACCCCTGCTAATGTTCTGCAGAATCCGGTATCAAGTCCGATCAGTTATTGCTCTTGACTTTGTACACGAGAGTCAGAAACTCATTGCTCTCATCAAGCAGTACGACAACATGGGTGTATATTAGTAAACCTTTTGGTCCTGATCTGGCATCGCGCACGGCGAAAGCTCGGGATTTTCGCTGGCATCATGACGAGAGTCCTATTAGGTATTGAGCTGTAGCGACAGCGGGCGCAACAGGTGCGACACCTGGAGATGGTAAATACGATAGCTAGGCCGAAAATTACACAAATGACGTCTCCCGGGCTTTCCATCAAACCCTCAGACAATGCACATTCATTGCACACAGCTCGTGAGTGATGTGCGGTGTGTTTATTAATCCTTTCTGCTGATCTCTTGATAGTCGACATTGATAGTCGGGTTCGACAGATAAATAGCCTACTTGCTCTCACTTCAGCCTCCAGAGAACTCGTCAGTGACCGTGAGAAGTGCCCTGATCGAATATTAGTTGTCTATTCTTGACCAACTTCCATTGTTCACGATAGTCTTGCGAAGACAGATACCCTGCTATAGAATGGCTCCTTCAATCCCCAAAACTATGAGAGCGGTCGACATCCGCAACGGCAAAGGTGACGCCTCGGCGTTGTTCATCAACGACCAAACTCCCGTGCCCACACCTACCGGCTCACAAGCGCTCGTGCACGTCCACTCATTCGGCCTGAACCGCATGGATACGCTCCAACGCGAAGGCAAGTATCCCGTTCCCGCAGGCGTGCCACAGACGCTCGGCGTCGAATTCTCTGGCACCATCGCATCCCTCCCGGATAATTCCGACGTCGAACATGGCTGGAAATTAGGTGACGAAGTCTTTGGTCTGGCCTACGGCGGCGCCTACGCAGAGTATATCGCAGTGAGCACGCACATGCTGATCCACAAGCCGACCGAGCTGTCCTGGGAGGTCTGCGCCGGCATTCCCGAGACCTGGATCACGGCCACACAGGCGCTGTTCCTGGTCGGGGGTTTTAAGAAGGGTCAGAGTGTGCTGTGGCATGCCGGCGCGAGCTCCGTGAGCATCGCGGGCATCCAGCTGGCGAAAGAAGAGGGTGCGAGTGCAATCTACGTCACAGCAAGTAGTCAGCAAAAGATTGATTTCTGCAAGAGTCTCGGTGCGACGGAGGGTTTCAGCTACAAGACCGGCAACTGGGCCGAGGACTTGCTCAAAGCGACGGATGGCAGGGGAGTCGATTTGATTGTGGATTTTGTGGGAGCCACGTATTTCAACCAGAACCTTGACGCTGTTGCCCTCGATGGCCGGATCGTGAACCTGGGGTTGCTGGGCGGCCCGATAGTGAAGGAGCCGGTGGATATTAGTCGCTTCCTGAGGAAGAGAGCACGGTTCGAGGGAAGTAGTTTGAGGAGTCGCAATGAAGAGTACCAAGGTCGGCTGCGCGATACGTTGGTCGAGCATGCGCTGCCAAGATTGCGAGATGGACGCTTCAAGGTGCCGGTGGAGAAAGTGTTCAAGATGAGTGAGGTGCAGCAGGCGCATGAACTGATGGAGAGCAATCAGACGATGGGCAAGTTGATCTGTACGGTGGATTGAGGAAATGGGCTTTCTCTTCAAACGAACATGCCAAGGTATATTTTCATATCATCTGCGTTTGGCCTTTGCTTCCGGGTATCGTCATATCTTCTCAATAAGTGCTGGTCTCCTCGTCTAGTTTTCGTGAAGTCGTGTCCATAATTCAGATGTTACATCAGGCTAGAAGACAAATCTATGGCTTAGGTGTCCTACGCGCGATTCATGGAATATTATTGACTGCCAAGTTTTGCATGGCGTCTTGTACGTCCTTGCCGAGTTTGACCTTGTCAGCACCTGGACCTTCGATCGTGCCATCTGCGTTCGTAGTAACCTTGCTAGCACCAGGATAGCGCGAGCCCTTATCCTTTGGCTTCTTGTCTTTCTTTTTCTTCTCCGGTTGCTCGGATGGGTACCCAGCTGCCAACGCTTCTTGCCAGTCCTCGTCTTCCTGAAAGTCTGCCTGGATGGGGGCTAGGATCGCATTTAGTGTGTCTGCAACACCTGCCTTGAGCATTTGCGGTGTCAACTGATCAGCTTCATACGCCTTGCGTAGATCATCGATGGTCGAAAAGACGAGAGGTTCACCTTCCCTTGGAACGAACTTGATGCTGGCTGTGCCGTCTGCGCTCTGCAGAGCGCTGATCGGTAGAAGCACATACTCGATGAAAGCAATGAGGCCATTGCCCTCGGTGACCTTTGCTTGCGCAAAGGCCTTCTTGACTTTGCTTGTGACTGTTGCCGCGTCGTCCAACACATCAATCTTTGAATTCGGATCCGAAGCTGACATTTTCCCTCCTGCTTGTAGCCCAGGTACCATGGGGTTCATTAGATGTATTCTTTCCTTGTAGCCTATCTTTGGCAATATCTCTTGTGCTAACACGAAGATCTTCCTCTGGTCAACTCCACCGAACTGTGCGTCGACCTGGAGGTACTCTTCGTCCAGGGCTTGCATGAGAGGGTAGATGGAACCCGCAAGGGTCGGGTTTTCGACCTGCTTGACAACTTCGGATCCCGCTCTTTTGGCATCGTGTTCAGTGACGATAGTCATAAGTCTATAGTTGTCCATGGCGTATTCTTTGCTAAGCTGGTACTCCGAGCCGTTGATAAAATGAAGTTGATCGAGGCTAACCCCAACTGCCTTGAGGAGCGACTGAACCACACGTTTGTAATGTACAGCCCTCCGTTGGACCTGCTCTATCGGCGCTTTTGTATTGTCTAGAAACCCATGAAGATCGGCCATGAGGATCTTAACTTTGCATCCTGCCCTCAGAAACTCGGCAATCTTGATCATCGGTACAAAATAAGCGCAATGTGGTCGACCCGTGATTGCAGTACCCCAGTAAACTGAAAGGGGACGCTGCTGCTTGAGTACGATATCTTCAAGCATTTCTGAATGGAGGACCTCCTGAAGGTTGGTTTGTATGAGGTCGAGCTTCTGCTGGGGCGAGAGCTCTGTCGTCGACGCCATTTTGGTATGGTAAGGCGTGTGCGAGTCGGCGAAACGTGATATTGACTCACTTTTGCGGGGAGGTGTTTTGTGTCTTCCTCGTCGCAATATTTTTGACGGTGCTCAATTTGGACAGTGCACAAAATTTTTGGCAGCTAGCCGCCATGCCGTATTACTATTACGGAGGGTGCTAAGCGGGGAGCTTAGTTAGGAGGTTTTAGGGCTCCCGTGCGGGCACCGGGGACTGATCAGCCGCGTTTCTTGGCAGGGACCACAGGCAAGGGTGCTCGGGGTGTTCACTTCAAGAGCAACCAGGTGACAACTCTGTTCGTTCAGCTGTTAACGGCTTTGAATTTTCGCACCACCAGAATTCACTTCCTGCATCCTCAAACTGTTTCCTTTGAACTTGTCCCGTGCACCCTCCCTGATGCAGTTGACCTGGAGTAGGTCTTGTCAAGAGCCTTCATCGATCACTAATGATCCAGTCGATGCTGCGAGATCCCTTTGAGCTAAGCAGAAGCCATGGCAACATCTTTGCGGAAACCTCCAATTGCTGGAACTCAGCTGAATGATCCAGCCCGCCAAACGTTGAGCACCTAGCTTGGTGTTACTGACGATCCCAATATCGTTCAGAAATGCGACCTTTCTAGTCTTCGATCCATCAATGCCTCCAAATCCGTCACTCTATGGAAGAGTATTCTCATTGCCCTTGATTAGCATTGTCATAGTTGGCTTCACTCATCTTTGTCAATCTACACAGTCGCAGGGCGCCTGTGTCATGTGGGCTTTGTTGTTTTGAAGTAGGTCATTCAGAGACGTAATGTGTTCGCAAAATCAAGATCTAGTATGCACCATGGCAAATTGTTGTCTAATTTGTCCCCTGGTTTTGCAATGTCTTCTTGTTCTCAATTCAATTGTATTGTTCATCTCAGGTCTGGGGTGATTTTTTGGGCCATCTCTACTCCTCTCCTCTTAACCACCACATTCAAAGAATCTATCAAATCTGGGTTTTAGTGGAGGTGTCTGTCTGCAAAGTATTCGGGATTCTGTTCAAACCAACTCAAACTTAGTTCATCCCGAATTGGGTGGTATCTTTGTGCGAATCATAACGTGGTCCTGTTTCGCAGCTCTACAAGTTCATGCGCAAATCGGCAACATTGAATTAAAGATGGTAGATCAGACTTCCAGAACATGACCTCAATCTTTGCTGCCTTTGATTCTAACCAAATGGGACGCGGTCACGACTCGTGCTTCACAACATAATCGACAGTCTCCTCTTCATATACCTCAACATAACGTCGACGAATGCCGCACAGGCGAGCATCCCATCGAAAGACGTGGCCACCGTCAGAGACCTGTTTGAACCCATACGCAAGGGCTGTGACACCAATGAATCGCATTGGATACATAGACATCCGAGCTGTCTCCCTATAAGCGTAACGCATGCGAAAGTCTCCAGGCCTTTTATCGATGGTCAAATTCTTTCCATCGCCAGGATCGTTATTCGCTGGAGCATCCATGATTAGGAGAGCACGGCACATACTTGTAAGGATGGTGAACCGATGAGCGTAACGTCAGTCCACCCGACAACGCTTTGATTCATCCCGATTCTATAAGAGCTATGCAGATTGATGCACCTGATAGTTTACCTGCCTTGTAGTCGACCGCGGCTCCGTTGAAGGTAATTCCGCATCCCTCCCGGCTGCACACTGTCACTATGTCGAAATTTTGGTCACGAATATCGATAACCTTCTGGGGAACATGGCCGTAGCATGTTGAGCATGTCGTGCAGTAAGATTCTACCTTAAAGCCTATGTCAATCACCAGAAGAGCCTCTTATGCCCTATTACCGGGAAAGACAATGACCAAGCCTAACCCGCTTGTTGACTCAAATGCATGGATCATTGTGGATTCGACTGACAGCCAGTACATCGACTGCCACCGTCAATGTCAGCTCCGAAATAGTTCACTATCCCTTTCCCCCTCTCTCTGTGTGTGTCTGTATGTGGGAATCTCGGTCTTGAAGCCAAGAACGTAAGCGAGCCATCAGTTTCCTACCTCATCATGACTAACCACGAGGGCCTAAATTAACTTTTATGTCAGGGCAAACGCCTCCCTCTTGAAATTATCCTCAGGCCATCTTGGATTGCAGCAGCGACAAATTCTTGTCAGTCTTTCGAACAGGGGAAGCGGCAAATCGGTCCAGACACCATAGCCATATTAGCTGGCGGAGCCGCCAGTTTTTATGCTCGCTCTCTTTTCGTTAAGACGCCCGTCAAACGATCAGTTACACAAACTCGACGATGCCAAGACTGATTCTCCGCAAGTGTGCATCTGACGTCGATGACTCCTGAGGCAGAAGCTGACGATAGGGATTCCGGATTACTGTAGGCAGAGACCCCAAGTGAACTTGGACTCGTACTTGTATTAATAATTGCAACGTGCACCTGCACATTCCCCTGTTCGTTGTGCCAGTGCTTGCCTGAACCTAGCCGAATGGCATTTTCCGCATAATAGTAAGCCACAATTCTCGTTAAAATGCCCCCAAAAAGGAATTAGCTTGTGTCCCGAACTTGAAAATGCCTTGCGAGGCTCCCAGAGCTGCCCAACGTAGGATATGATTCGCGTGGACTCCGGAGATTCCGAGCTTCGAGTCCGCAAAAACCGCTAGGGTACGACAAATTTCCACTTTGAACTCTAAACTCTTGCTGCACATCCCAGCCCTATAGCGTTGACCAGTCAAAGACGAACATCTGCAACTAGACATTGGCGACAAAGTCTCATGGAGAATGGCGGAGTCCTAATGTTCCTCTTCAGGATCGAAGCTGACGAACTTTCCTAGCTGCTGCGCTCTGTATTCCAAAATGATAAGACGGAAAAGGGTCAGGCTTCTCTATTGCCTGCTTGCTCCAACTTGATCATTGTTGGTTTTACTGCATGAGTCCACGCGTCGTGTGATACTTTGCCTCTTCTTGCCCTGTTCTGACGCAAGGCTAGCGATCAGAAGAGATCGTTGTATTATTGAACATTTGTGCTGCGACGCCTGCAGCCCACATGTAAACGAGCTTGCAGAAACCTGGCTTGATCTCTTAGGCGGAAACTTTTCAGCCATTGTTTGCTAGTGTCTGTCCCAGGCAGCTAACCCATATCAATATTTCAATTCCTCTCTGGTTCTCTTCCCTCATTTCTTCTCGCCAGGTAGACACCAGCACGACAGCTTCTCATCAGGAGGCTACCGTTTGCTTCATTGAAACTGGCGCCGAGATGGGTTCAGGCAGAATCAGTTCGTACATCGAGCAGTATCGATGCAAAAGGAAGGACGCAGTCGAGGAAGACAAACGGAAAAGGACAGAACAAGTGAGGAAAAGACCGGAGATCATCGATCCCTCTTTCGAGCTCTTCCAGAACACTTATCCTTCATCGAGTCGGATGTACAACGATCCTCGCTATAACGACAATCAAAGTATCGCCCCACCAACCAATGCAAATGACGACTGGCTGTTCCAGACAAGAAGGTCAAATACATCGCCCTTGCCAGGTGCAACCTACCAGTTTGAACCGTTCTGTGAGGTGACGCCTAAATCGTCTGTCTCAAGCAACAACTCTGCTGCCAGCGCCGCGTCTTCGCAACCGGAGTACGACATGGGCTGGGACACATCAACTGTAGCTAGGCCACGACCACAATCTTATTTGCCGGCATCGGCATCGGCATCATCTTCCCTTTCTATGACAGATCTGCACAGGGGTTCTGACTACCAATCGCGAAGACACACTGCACCGACCACGAACCATGACAGACAGGAAACCCTACCGTCATACGGCAGCAGGCACGATACGCAACCAAGTTACAGACTCGAAGCATCGTTGACTCGACCATTTAGCATTAACGATCCGTTGGAATCACTATCTGAGCCCCTACGGGACAGTCACCTATACAACAATGCACGTCGACACACAACAAATGATCATTACGGTCTTCCGAGAGAGGGCAGGCTCAAAACCATTCCTGAGCAGGGCGGAGTCAATGTGCAAGAGCATGGCGACGATCTCATCAAACGTGGTTTCCAGGCGTAAGGATTGTCGTCTGCATCACATTCACGTCATCAGGATTCATGTGGAAATTTGCTCACCGGTTGAAGTTTGTAATCAAAATTTAATTGCGGGCACGGCGTTCGTGGAGCATTCGGATATGGGGTGGAAATTTTGATCAGGCAAGGATGATGAAACAAACGACATGATACCCTATTTATTATAACCTTGAGGCTCAGTCCTGTCTCCTGTGTACAAGTGCCAATTCTAGATGAATCTCGTTCACTGTGTCTGACTTCTCACTTTTGTTCGTGTATTAGCCCGGTCTGGTCTGGGCCACACTCACAATTTACCCCAGCGGGTCAACCCCCCAAGATGTGGGAACGAGAGATTTGAGACATTTCACGCTAATGGCGCCAGCTCAGCAAAATCCTCTGACGTGTCTGATCGATTTCGCGGGCTTTCATTAGCACGTAGAGCTGCAGGAAAATTTCACCGCCATCATTTTTGCTCTTGGACGCCATTGGAACCCTAAATTCAAGATCGAATGGCGAAAGAATACTATTTCATCAAATGCACCTCCGCCTGGAGAAAGTGGGATAGCGACGTCACAGGGAGGCATATGACGAGGACGAAGGTTATCGACGGCCATGAGAACACCACATTTGCCCATTTCTTCAGGCCCGAAACAATTGGTTTGTTTGAGTACAAGGGTAAACCTTGAAGCTTCGGCCCCCCGATGTCTCTAGGGGCGCCTCGTGCGGCCCGAGCTAGCTGTAAAAGGCATGTGTAACAACCTAACTCACGACTTCTGGGCCCCCACACCCACGGAGTAAAAGATGCACCGTGTGCACCTTCGTCTTAGTAAGTTTCGTGGACACGTGCGTGGGTGAGGATCATGATCGTTGCTTTCTTTACCCGATATAGAGATTCGCATAGTGGTTGCCTTCAGATCGGATTGCTATCCTTGCTGGGGGTAATCCCACCACTCACTTAGCAATCAGCCTCGTCGACACGGATCCCACGAGCTCCGTCGATTTTTTGCCTGGTTGATGTTTCCTGCCGTCCTGGAGGAGTCAGCTTGGTACGATCCGACACTCGGGATACTGGTTGCACGACAGATACGATGTGTGGGAGGGGTCAACGCAAAAATTCCTTTCCCGTGAAGCTGGGACGGCTGAATGTGTGAGAAAACACGGATGCCCATCCCTTGATTAGGAAAGTGTACCTACATATTGACTATTTCCTGCAGTACGAGACTCGACACGGGGCTATGTGCGACATTGTTGTCCCTCAAGATGGATCATCAAAGAACGATATTCCCTGTGTGGTTGCACCAAAACACGTGTTGACTGTGCTTCGCGATATTTCGCATCTCGCCCTGTCCTTTGGTAAAGGCCAAGTATTAAGACTCTTGCCTCGAGTGAGCCCATCCGTTTACATACACGAATGACGACAGATGTCAAACAACCAGACAGGAGACCTTGGACTTGTGTGAGGAATGAAGGGTTGTGTCAGCGGTCGCTAGTTCTACAACTTGGCCCGCATGAGTGACAGCATGAAGTTCTTAACGGCGAGGGGCTCTTCACTGTGATAATTCATGTTGCGGGCGCCCAGGTTCCGCCCAACCAGTCTGTGAATCCAATGTCTTCCTCAACCGACGAGTTGCCGTAGGGCCTTGATCTAGACCTTGGAGACGAAGATGGATGCGTTCGTCCTGGCCGGTGCCGCGAACACAGCTTCTACGCTTGAAAATCGATGATTTATCAGGAATGTCCTTACGGTGATCATCAAAGAGATTCATGCAACTGGCGAAGCTGGGATATACTGGGTGAAACCTTTCTCAATATAACACGAAACTGAAGTGCTCAGGGACATGCCGATTTGTTTGGCGTTTCTCTGTCTAAATAGTTGGAATCTTGTTGCTCTAGCAAAGATTCAAGATCATATTGGCTCACATGTTTGGGGGTGATGAGGCTCGTTGTTCTCAACTTCTTGATCGTAAATTTGGGCTCAACGGGTCATAGGGGTTCAATGGGTCAGGCTCTTTTAACAAGGCTGAAATTCAGATATTTTTAAAATCATGCTTTTTGTCTGCGGCTGACCCCATAGAGCCCAAAAACACGTTAGTTAAGCTACGGCACGCCATCTAACCGCTTTTGGCCTTGAATTTTGCGCGCATACCTCTCTTCACCATCTGAACATAGGTCGTCTTTTTGGTCGCCGAACTCACAGCTTCCTCATTATCTCCCAGGAAGATTGACGTCAGCATTATGCATGCAGATCACGGACTTGACAGAAGCACTACAATCAACGGGACCATTAAGGATGGCTATAAGTATGTGGCAAGCTGGCTAATACAGATTATGAATGTGAAGTGTCCAGACACTGGGTAGAATAATAATACGTTCAAGCTTCGGCAAGCGATTCCAGCACTCAAGCTTCGTTCATCTTCTGGGCGCCACGATAGAAGGGAGGCAGAGGCTCCAACTTTTGCCGGAGAACCCAAACTCGGAAATGCCATACTGCGTTCTTCAATTGATACGATGCGTGGCGTCGGGTCGAAATCGAGAAGACCTGGTCGAGCTCTTCCAAGGTGAGCGACTTCGTTTCGGGCACGGCGAGCAGGATCCAGACCCATAGGATCAGACACCATGCGCCATACCAGCCAAACGCTCCTTGCGGCTTGAAGGCCGAAAGCAGGTGAGGCCAGGTAAAGGACAGGATGAAGTTGAAGCACCTTTGACCGCGATTAGTTTTTGGCCCAGTAACCTAGGAAAAGAGCGAGAAAAAAATACTCACCAAGTCGTGGCCGTCGCCCAGCTCATGCCGACGTCACGGACATGGACTGGAAACGCTTCGGCTGAGTATGTGAACGGCACGGGACCTTCTCCAGGGCTGTAGAAGACCTCGAACAGGTACATTCCTGTTGTCACCATGCCGACTTTAGTCTTGTTGTCGGTGAACCAGAAGCTGAACCCTGTCCAAAGCAAGGTGAGGCAGAGAAAGGGAAATGTGAAGAGCAGCAGATTCCGTCTTCCCCACAGGTCAATCGTAATCAGAGCCGGGATAGCAAACACCCAATTGAGAATGCCAGTGCCCATGGAGGCCAGCAGAGCACTATTCGTGCTGTAGCCAGATTCAATGAAGATGGTCGTCGAGTAATCTAGCAAGAATAAGCAGAAAATCATCCAGGGGCGCGATGCTACTCACAAGCAATCACGTTCACGCCACAAAACTGTTGCCCGAACATGACAATCCAGGATGCTAAAGTAGCTCGTCTATTTCTCGGAACGGTAAAGAGTTCGACAAATTGGGTGAACAAGTTCTTGCCCTTGTTGGCCTTTCGCTCGAGCTCGACACCGACATATGTATAGTACGTGTCTCGTGCAGCTTGGATATTCGAGTGACGGATGCGTTGGAAGGAGCGGAATGCCTTGGCTGGCTTCTGGTGCTGGATATACCAACGTGGGGACTCGGGGCAAAAGTACACTTGAGCGCACACGATCAGGGGAAGAACAACCGTTGATCCGAGCATAAGACGCCATCCAAGGTCTGGGCTAATGCCAGTCGATGGACCAAATGCTACTCCCATGATATTGCCCAGCATTATGCCAAAAGCGGTCCACCTGGACAACGAATGAGCCTATTAACTCGAGCATTTGGGCGGAATTCACTCACATTTGCCACTGCATCACCATGGCGCCACGGATTGGAGCGGGCGCACACTCTGCAGCGTAGACTGGTACCGTCGAGGACTTGGGACCGATCCCTAGCCCGAGGACGAAGCGAGCTAGGAAAAGGTTGACCCAGCTATTTGCAACACCTTCCCAGATGGACGCGACAGCAGCAATGAAGCAGGATACGAAGATTGTGCCTCGGCGAGCAAGCACCCGGTTCATGGGTTCGGTCAACCAGCAACCAAGTATGGCGCAGCAAAGGTAAGGCGCGCCAACGACCAGGCCGGTCAAGTTGTCCACCATACCCTTCGAGAACCGCTTATCTGTGATGTTGAGGTCTTTCAGGTACAATGCTTGGGCGCCATTATTGACCGTCTCATCCATTCCTGTGAGGCATTAGAGATATACTCCTCTGGGGTGGGGAGAATCATGGTAGACGAGGAAAGCAGAATCTTACCCTGGACGGCAGCAGCAAGCGAACACATGACGACGAGCCACCACAACTCAAATTTTTGATCCCATCGATGTGTGTGTTCTCGTTCAAGCACCCTTCGCTCCTCATCATTGAGTTCAGGGAGAAGATGGCCCTCGTCCGGATTTTGGGCAACCAGAGCTCCCTTTTTGAAATCTTCGAAGAATTCCATCAGATCACTATCGCGGCAGAAAGTCTCAACCTCAGCGAACAACTGCTCCTTTCCCAGACCTGCAAGAGGGTTCTCGAAGGCTGCGGCTAGGCCTTCTTCAGTGACATCAGTGAATGACTTTCTGCGCGGTTTTGCATTCTCGACAAGTGTGTTCGCTTGCGAAGCACGCTTGTCCTGCTCGTCCTTTTCATCCATAATGTCACACTTTTTGTGCCTTGTAAGGGCGGCTCGGGTCTATCATGCAATGGCAAGAAATGCTAAGCTTGTGATGCCAAGTGGAGACAAGAAAAGACAAGAAAGCTAGTTGGGAAACATTGCAGCGCGGACTCCCCTTCATAAAAGGGTCTGCGTGCTCACATACACGCGTCAACGCTCATCCTCCAAAAGACAAAGTGGTGGTAACGTTGACGTCATTGGCATCAAGGCATCCCATCCATTGTCCCGCATTTACTCCTCGTATTATTGTAAACCGGCGGCAGGTGCGAAGCCCTGGATTGGGCGAGTACTACCTCGGAAACTTCGTTGAAGGTTCACGTGGTCTCCTAGTGTAAGAGGCTGTCCGCAACTACTGACCAATCAAAACTGAATCATCTTAGCTGGGTTGCAACATATTGATTCGAATAAAGAGGGCACAAACTGTAGGCTGAACAGGAAAGCTCGCGGAGCTCAAACGACTATGACACTGCCAATGTTGCCAGGTCGACGCTCAGAAGATCAACAAGCACAGGTGTTTCCCGGCCTGGCCGCTGTCCTTGTGACGAGTCGGCTTGCGCTTAGAACCAAACCTCCAAGCGTAGGATAGGTAGAGTCATTGCTAATCAGAATGCACGATGAGGGGTCGTAGGGGGAAATCAAGCACGTCAGTGACAAAAGCTGGTTCGAGTGCACTGGAGCATCTGACAGGAGCATCAATGTCTTCGCAGATGAGCGAGTCACAACGAGTCCAGGCCTTAGGTCGATTGAAATGGATAGAAGGCATTTGATGCCAACCTAAGAGGGGGCAAAGCTGGCAAGATGGTGAGCTTGCCATAAGTACAATCTGCAGGAAACCCTTGGCCCTGGTCCATACTCATCTCTTCAACGTCGATATGAATGCATCAGTAAGCTCTTGCCTGCTCCTTTCATCTCTGACACCGTAGAACTTGGGGTCTCGTTCGATCTTTTCTGGCACGGATCCATTGATCCACTCACCGGTAGGCACGCTCTTAAGAAGAGCAGTAAAGTCTTTCCTCCGCTCTGAATCACTCGTCTTGAGTTTGGTGACGTATTCTCGATACAACTTCTCCCGATCTTTGTCTGGAAAGTATCGGTCTGTCATCTCAGAGGCTTTCCGGTACTTACGCTTAAATTCAGGCCAGTAGAGCTTCGGTGTTGCTTCCTTGCTGAGGAAACGGAGGTAGGCGATACGAGGATCGAGCTTCTTGGGCTTTTTCAACAGAGTGCTCCCTGCCACATACTGGTCGACTATGCCAGGCTCTTCGTCTACAGCATTTCGCTCTGCAACTCGATCCCGTGACCACAAATCAAAAGCAGTTCGGCGGGATGACATATTAGGAAGTGCTGTCCAGCGATCATCGCTTATTACGGTATGCGCTGTGGGTGTATTTGTATCTATCAATGCATCGAAGGTAGAGAAAGGGGAGATTTGGTGTTCGTCAAGTAGTGAGCGAAAAAGGGCATCTCTATCTTCCTTGGTCAAAAGCATGCCTCCATCATTTTCATCAAGATCATGGTCATCATAATCATCATCATAATCGTATCCTGGATCGTCGTCGTCGGCTTCCATTTGAGCCAGTTGCCAGGCTATGTCGTCTTCGTTGAACTCTTGCAGCCCTGGTGGTTGCTGATCTCCAGCCGGGCCATCTTGTGCCTCGTCGAGACGTGGGCGTTTGGTAGGAGAATCCTGATTTTCAGCTTCATCATCTGTAACCTCCACTTCTTCATATTCCTCGCTGTCGTAGCCTTCGGGACCAGCCAGTGCATTTTCAGGTTGCTGTTCCCCTGTAATCGAGGACTGTCCCTCGATATCCGAAGGCTTCTCTACGTGGTCGGCTGGGGTATTCTTCTTCTCCCACTCCAACCTGTCCATGTCGATAACGGCCATCATGACCTGGCTCGGAAATTTCCATAGACTCTCTTTGGTATCGGTGTTGTGCACGAATCGCCTGCCATATTTCGTCTTCACCAAGAGCCATGGTTCGCAGTTGGGAATCACGACCTTGGATTTTGGCCTGTCCCCTTGCCTGTTTGACCCGGAGAAGGTTTGAGGTTTGTTTCTATCCTGATACCTTTGCTCCCGAGCAAAGTGGTCTGGCTTGGGTCGAGAGGAAGTAGTGTTCTCGTGGAATTCTCGCAGGGCGCTGAGCGAAGCTTGCGTTTCGCGGTCTGGCTGCGTTGCGTCATAGTCAATGGCTAGATCGCCTGGCTCAGGTTGGGCGACTGGGCGAGAGTAGGTCGATTGCTTAGTCTCAGCATTGTAGTAGTAGAGGTGTCCGGTTGGTGCTCGGTGTTGAGTCCATCCTGGAGGAAGCGGTACGCTCACATGTGTTGTCTTCAGCATTCTTGAACAAGAGATGTCGAATTGGCGTCCCGTTCAGGTCTTAGTGGCATCGAGAGCGTGACAACCTTTTTTTGGTAGCCTTGAAGCGGACAGATTCAAGTTCCTGCCTCGCCGCGCAAATGCAAATGTTCCTGAGCGCCGTGGCCAGCCTGACCAATCGGAGTTCGCATTTCCGTACAGGCTTGAACGCGCAACAACGCTGCCTCGTTGCCATCAGTTGCGCCTTCTAAAACGAATTCAACTTCGACTGCCAGTCTTGCCCCGATTCTAGATATTTCAACGCAAACCAGGTTTTCATTTTGCTCAGATACCACACATTGAACTCGTCATGTCACGAAGATACGACTCGAGGGTTAGTTGGCCTGTAGCGTAAAGGATTAGTCCTATTAACATATCTCTCCAGACCACCATCTTTTCGCCGGAAGGGCGACTGTATCAAGTCGAATATGCTCTGGAAGCTATCTCACACGCAGGCACAGCCCTGGGGGTATTAGCCACCAATGGTATCGTCCTGGCTGCAGAACGCAAGGTTACGAGCAAACTACTGGAGCAGGACACATCAGCTGAGAAGCTTTACATTTTGAATGAGTAGGTCTGCCATCAATGGCGAGATCTGGATGTCGCTGACTGTAGCAGCAATATGATATGTGCGGTGGCTGGCATGACCGCAGATGCAAACATCCTGATTAACTATGCTCGACAAGCCGCTCAGCGCTATCTCCTCACCTACAACGAAGACATTCCCTGCGAACAACTTGTTCGAAGATTGTGTGATCTCAAGCAAGGGTACACTCAGCATGGTGGTCTACGGCCTTTTGGTGTCTCCTTTATCTATGCTGGGTGGGATCCACAGAGGCAGTTCCAGCTCTACCAGAGCAATCCTTCAGGAAACTACGGAGGCTGGAAGGCGACGAGTGTCGGTGCAAATAACGCAAGTGCTCAGAGCTTGATGAAGCAAGATTATAAAGAGCAGTGCAATTTGAAGGAGGCCTGCAGTCTGGCCGTTAAGATCTTGAGCAAGACCATGGATTCCACAAAGCTGAGCAGTGAGAAGATAGAATTTGCAACAGTGGGAAAAACCAAGGAAGGCACCATCTACCACCACATTTGGAGTAGCAAGGAAATAGATGCACTGTTGAAAGAGGAGGGTGTGGCGAAGGTGGAGGAAGAATCTTCGTGAAGTGCCGACGCAACAGGTATACCTCGATTCATAGCACGGCGTTGACAGGACGACCAAGATTTTGGCTGGTCGGATCAACCAGGCTCTGTACCAATCGACCCCATCACTGTCAAACATTACAATCTTTTGAGCTTTTCTAGGTGTCAAGTCATCCCTCGACTATCCGGACCTTGCAGGCAACAACAGGGATTGCAGCCATGGTGTCGTAAAAATGGTCTCTTGTTCCGGATTCCCCTGTTTTGACTGACACTTTTATGCATTCAATCGTGTCTCAAGATGTCAGGAGACAGATTCAGCTTACGAATTCAACGGAGGGCGTTCGCACCTCAAACCGTGCTTCCTGCTGACTCTGGCAGTCGCTTAGTGCGGATTGCTCTCCCCAATCTATCACGACGAGGCCCTCCTCACATGCAGGTCTGATTTCAAAGGTTCGAAAACCATTCACAGGTGGTGTGGAAAATTAGGGTTGCAAGCCCAGCTAAATTCGTGGATGTTTATGTTGTGAGAGCCTGATATTTTCTTTTGAAGGTGGACCAAATTCTTTACTTGAACTCCATGTGCCTTCTTTCTGTGCTGATTAACTGATGTGGTCACGATGGACACAGGATTACACTAAAATTCTACGTTATCAAGCTCAGGATGAGCGGCTCGACCACCGTTTACACACAAACGTCAACTATATGATAGACGGTGAAAACGTGGACTGATCGGTCTGTACCGATGACACACGCGCAATATGCAGCTGCTTTGTTCTTCAGTGTCCACTCTATCATCTCGCACACGACAAGGCCTAGCTGCTGCAAGTCACAAAGAGCCTTCAATCTGAGGCACATCTTTGTTTGCAGAGCCCACATTGCCGTTTGCAGCGTGGCTACTATTTCTCGACCCTAAGAACCCAGCTCGTGTTCAGATCGAACCTTGCATCTCTTCCTTCCTGCAAGTGAATATTATTGCGGATCGGGGAGTTAGTTATATAGCCTTTTCTCGACGAGGACTGCAAAATGTTGCCGGTAGTTCTGGCCCTGACCGCACTGGCTGTGGGATCTGTGTCAGCTGCGCACTCAGCCATACAGCCACCACATCCAGCCGGACTTATTCCTCGAAACCTTGTTGCTCGACATGACAACGATACAGCAATAGCTGGAAGCCACAGGGTCCTTGTCGGCGCCTCAGGACAAATTGTGGGATACCACTTCAATGGTTCAGCATTCCACCCTAATCCAAAAGCCAACATCTCAGAACCAGGCAGAGTGGCAAGCTGGATGGCGTTCAAAGAGCCGAACCTCCTCTATGTTGTCGACGAGAGCTCTAGTGCGACTCGTCTCTTCAACTACAATCCTACAACAGGTGAGCTCTCTAAAGAGATTTCCACCTTCAGCGGATCGAGCGGTGTTGTTCATCTGGCGTTCAATGGTGACAAAACCCGGCTCGTCGGCGCGTCCTATGGTCAAGGCCAACTTGACATCTGGGACTCGAGTAATCCTCAAGGCACGCTTAAGCTCCTCAAACAAGTTGTCCTCCCAGGCCAACATGGACCCGATCCAAACTCTCAGACCCAACTCCGAGCGCATCAAGCCGTTCTCGACCCATCAGGACGCTTCTTCGTCGTGAACGACCTTGGAGGCGACGCCATCCACATCCTGGATACCAAAGGCGATACCTTTACAATAACGAATACAGTTGCCGTCACTCCACCCGGCTCAGGGCCCCGCCATGGTGCCTTCGTTTCCCTCTTCGGTGGCACAAACGCTACCCATTACATCGTCGTTAACGAGATCACAAGCACTCTGAACCTTTTCACTGTTTCATACACTGATCCAGCCAAAGGGCTGAGTCTGACACCTATCCAAACCATCTCCACATTCTCCCCTTATATGCCCCCTGTTTCTGGCTCCGCGGCCCGCGCCGGCGAGCTTATCATTTCGCACACCGGGCCCGCACGCATCTACGTGACGAACCGCCTCACGTACAATATGACCGACACCATCTCGCGGTTCGCGCTCGAGAAAATATCCAACACTACCACCAACAGTAATGCGACCACGGCAACGGCACCGGACGATGTCCAGCTCGTCTTCAAAGGCCAAACCGGCACGGGCGGCGCCGCGCCACGCCATCTCAGCTTCAGCAAGGACAAAGATCAGAGCGTGTTATTCGTTGCCAACATGAACGGGCAGAACGGCCTCTTCGCCATCCAGCGATGCGATGAGCCGGTCGCATGTCGCATGGCCGCGCCACTGGGCAAATTGGACAACACTGATTTCACCACCGAGGTAGGCGGCAGTGGATTCGGACCGCAGTTCGTGATGGAGTTTTAAAAAACAAAAAAAAAAAAAGGTTCCATGCGCAGGCCGAGCAGTGGAGATAGCTTGACGCGACTACATACCCAATCCCATCAGAGAGTGCATGATGTGACTAATTGTAAGGGTCGTCAGGGTATACAGAGGGCATTGATCATACAGTGCATTAGGATATTTTACACTAGTGTCCTGTTTCGGCTAGCTTTCACCAATCGGGTTCAATAAACAAAATACAAGTGCTCCAATCTTCGTCTCTTCTGCGCTGAATGTCCTCCCAAGCCCGGCACTCTTGCTTAATGTGGTGGATGACGAGGTCACGAACCCTCTCGTGGTGGCAGCGAGGGAGCTAGGAAGGTAAACAAAGCGAAGGAAACCCACGAGAGATTATATGGCATCAGAACTGATTCAATTCGACCCTTGCTGTGTGCAAACCAGCACACGAATATGCATACATGTAATCTATGTGAAAACACAATTACCACCAAATGGCTGCTGCCTCGAAAGAATCGATGAGAGCTGCACACAGCGCTGTTCGCCAAACCTTGCAACTTTTGAAATTCTTTGAAAATAACCATACCACCCGACCCATCTATTTTGAATCTCTTGGAAATGCACCATGTTGCCTCCTCTGCAACTCCAGCAACAATAGCTTTTCCCGGGTCACGATTTACAGTAGAAACCATTATATGCTGTTTTGAAGCTGCATTATTCACTTCGCGTAGTCGCGGCTTGTCGCCTTCAGTGCCCGAAAGTGCCCTTCCAACTCCCGTTGACGCTCCCGTTCCCGCTGCCACTTCCAGGCCTGACGATGTCGATGGGGACGCTCGTGCTTGTAGGTATGTCTAGCGATACCACTTTACCGTTCCTTCGTGGTTTGCTCATCTCCAGATCCTCGTCCTTGTCGTCGGGAAAGGCTGGCTGCGAGACACCGGCTTCGGGGCTATTCAATTCTTCATCAAGTTCGAAGAAGCCAACGTTTCCGTTACCACGAAATAGATCGGTCTCGATTGTGCCAGGATAACGGCGTTGTTGTTGGCGAATAGGAGGCGAAGAGAGTGGTGAAAATTCAGGAGATTGGTAAGACTTTGGGGATGACGGCGTTTTGGCTGGCGAATATGCACTTGGAAATGGTTGCATCGAAGCATCAGAGCTCGTATTTGAATCCCCATTGATACGCTCAAGACGCTGATTAGTAAGAATTTTCTTTCGTTTGTTCATATACACGTCATCATCGACGCTTCCGAAGCTGGACGGCCGTTCCGGGGAGCGAGGACTAGGAGACCGGGACCCATGACGTGGTGAGAAGTATCCGCTGCCTCCCGTCGAGGGTTTCAAGCGCGATGAAGAGGGCTCATCGTGCTTCTCTGCGCCGAGTAGTAGATCACCCATCGACATACCCACTTCTGATGCTGGAGTATCTTCAGGCGGGTCCACACGTTTTCGGCGGCCAAATGGATCCAGCGGTGAACTCTTCCTCTGCAGTCTGGGCCTGGACGAGTCTGCATCGTCATTGCTTGTTGTGGAGGCCGAGGTAGGAGAATCACTAGCTTGGCCATGGATCGAGTCGTTTTCAATATCTGGAGAAGGGCCTTCTTCATAGCTGGAGCTAGGCTCGACGATCGCCCGATCAGCTAGCTGGAAAGTGACATGCTTCCGCTTTCCGCCTGTCCGCTTGCGGCCATTCACATTTCTAATGATTGGTGGCAGCTTAATACGGTTGAGAGCAGATGGCGACGTATAGGCTCGTTTAGTTTGCGGCACTTGGAAGGTCTCCGACAGTGAAGATTCGGTTGGAAGTGATGAAGCTTGGAAGGCGATTGACTCCGCCATGCTCGGTTCGGTCGGGGTAGCTGGCTCGGTCTGCGTTCCATCAATCGGATGATCGATCTCATGACTTTGAGAGTCGAGAAGAGATAGGTAGTTGGGCACAAATAAACCATTAAGTGAAGCAGCATCATCATGTGCTTTCGCTTCGGAAAACTTGGTAGGACGATGTCGATACAGTGCCAAGGATGTGGGTGACGAACTTGAAAATGCCGTAGAGGGATGGATTTGGCTTGTGCTGGAACTCTTCAAGGAGGACGCAGAGGGAGTAGGCGGTGTGCGAGAGGTATGCAACGGACTAACATGTGGTTGAGGAATGTTCTCGCCCTTGATGTTCATTTTGTCAAGGCAAATTGTAGGAGGAGTGACTTTAGATCCAGCATTTGGTTTCATGAGCCGAATGGGCTCTGATTGTTTTAGAGCGAGTTGCCTATCAGGACTCTTGGCCCTCTTCTCACATCGATCAGGTAAGGGCTGGGCTGGAGGGGTAGAGGACGGAGCATTCTTAATGAACGTATAGTATTTGCCATTGTTCCTCGTAGGTTGCTGGTTCCGGACCCGTGCCTGTCTTTTCCTGAACTTGAGATCGGACTCGAAATCTCTAAATTCCTTCTCTTTCTGAGCTCTAAAACGAACAACCTCCTCATCCAATTGTCTACGTTTCTGCTCGAGCTCCTTCACTATCTCGGATTCACTATCCGAGTCCCCAGTGTACTCTGGAGAGGGCAGTGAGTGATTGTTCAGCATGGTCATAAAGGAGGACGAAGCATGTTGGTACATTTCGAGCGAGCTTTGGAGACGGTGAGTCTGTTTTTGACCGAGTATGGCAACATGAGCTCTCGTCCTTCCTGGCAGGTTTCTTGGCCGAAAATGGCAGACAGAGAAATAGTGAAATCTATTGTTATAGTGGTATTGAATTTGACTGAACGAGGGTGGCGTTGGGCAGAGCTGAAAATCAAGGCGATGAAGACGAAGTTGTAGACAGAGATGCAATGTCCGAGGGGTCGGATGCTGGTGTGAAAATAGTGTCACCAACAGGAAGGAACGATATTAGGGTTTGACTGTAATAACGATTAAGGACAAAAGGACGACCTAAGGTCGGCGTGGGCGGGTTTGCGACACTCTTCTCCCACCGGAGTCGAGTGGGCTTGCGTGGGTTCTTGAATGATCGGCTTGGTTGTATACCACTAGTACGCGTAGGCCGTGGGTGCCAGTGGGCTAAGAAGTCTTATCGTGGACCCACTGGCATTAGTAGCAACTTTGTCCACCCCACACCGCTCCACACGTAGTGCTTGTACAATCTGTCAATTGGCTCAGTCTCTCCGAGTCGGGGGGCACTATTCCTAGGATAGCAAGATTCACGGTCGGCGTTCATTACCGGGCCTGCAAATTGTGCTCGCTTCGAGCACCTTTCAGCTTGAACGGACCCCTGTGCCGCCTCGATTTGCCCCTGCCATGTGGCTATATTGCAAACCCCAAGTTTGCACAGGTGCCCATTTGAACGTCATCCGGGGGTTGCGATCACAACTCCTAGTGTCACTAAAATAGTTCAGTTGGTTACAGCGGTGAGGCGAATAATCAGAAAAGAGTTCAAGTAATTTGGGATATTAGGGAAATACCACGACCGTGCATCCTAATGAGGACACCGAAATATTTACTAAATGTTTGTCATGATTCCTGCACTCGGGTTTCCGCAAACTGGTAATAGCGGTCATCACGTCAATGGAACAATACTCTGGACCCTGGTAGAGGCACAGAAGACAAAGACAGACTCCACAGCACAAAAGCCCGAAGAACCTTCGGTGGACGCTTCTGCCCAAAAGAATGGTTTGGTGGAAAGCTAACAACAAACCAGTTAATATATGCGAACGGTGATTTGCATAAGCAACCCCATGCCGGGTGGCTTGCAGGTTGACGCCAGACCGACGTGGGGGAGCCGCACGAGCGAATGACAATAAGGCCACGGTCGTGGGCACTCACATTTAGCTGCAGCCGGCTCTGCCCCAGCGACTGCTTGCGCACAAAGCCCCCGCGTTGATTCACTTTCACATGATAACGCTGCAAGCCACAAACTTCTCTCGGCATAATTTGGTATTAATATATCCTTTTGAGCATGATTCTTTGACGGAGGACTTTTGGCTCGCTCTTCCCGCTCGGTGCAACCCTCAAAAGTTCTCTGGGATTTTCTCGGGTCTAACAATAACGATTTGACTGATCGACAAACCCGAACGAAATTTTCTTAAGCGCAGCACCCTGGGGGCCACCCACCGTCTTTTAACAAGACTCCATTGGCTCTAATCCGCCACCTAAGAGGATATTAGTCAGGGAATGTGGTGGCGCTAAAATATTGTAAATCTAACCGTGATCTGTGATGAATCTGATCTCTCTTTACCATCCCATCAGACAGAGGCGCTAGAGAATATCTGACTTTGCTTGTGGACGAGTGATCGGCGTGTCTTTGTACATGATGCTTGAGTCTCTACGGGCCGGCGCCATGCCCGTGCTGGCTTCCTCGAAGTTACATGACACTCTCAGAAGCGATTTCGCAAGTACAACTCCTAATCCCTACAGCGAATGATGCACTTGTAACATCCGTGCCGAACTTCGAATCAGACTTGTCTCTTGCCTGTACGGAGTATCGCATGCCTTCCCTGGTTTGGATACTAAAACTACTTTCAGATCGATTTTAGCGCGATGAAGACATCGACGGCCACAGCAACCCTTGGCATGCACTACCAAGCTACTGTATGGTCTGGGCGTACAGCGTGTGCGCATCTGGTTCGATCTCATCAAAGGATCTCGCCGCATCCAAGATTGCAAGACGCAACTTGCGGCCCCTTCAATCTTGCGACGAGATTCAAGATGCCTAAGTAGCAAGTAGGACTCGGTTTCTCTGGAACCTCATTCCCACACAAAAAGGTAGATAGGAAAGTGGAGAAGTGAAAAACGCAATCCAAAGCTCAGAACAAAGACTCATTCGCGTGGCATTGTTACAAGCTACAAAGTGTCATTGTTACCAGACATGGAGCCCCTTTTGACCGATGCGCAATTCCTTCTTAAAGAGTGAGATTTGCCTCGAGATTCTATGCTTCTCCATACATACATTTCCAGTGCTGGCACAATACTGATCACCACTTCGAGAAAAGGGACTGGATTCTCTGAAAACACCATGTCAATCACTACATACAACAGCGGTGCACCTGTGCCACACGCCAAGAGTTGCTGGCCAACTCCCGCAGAAATTGTCTTACCTTCAAAATTAGATCGGCGCGACGGCGCGACGGAGCAGGCCTCCAACAGCCACGTCTACGTGCCTAGAGCACAAGTGCTCCCTTCGCAGGGCGTTGATGTTCCGAGGACGAAGGACAAAGCAGGTAAGCAGACAACAATTGATGTTTCACATGCGTTCCAGCCAAAGAATGCACTCCCACATCTAGGAAACAAGGTGAAAAGAAGGATTCGGACCGGACTTGTCGAAGGTCAGGTAGGTAAATTCGTAGCTGACGCTGCCATCAGCCATGACCTTGCTGACATACCACGAATGCCACAACAAGCTCTTATTGGTGTGGAAGGAGACGAGAAACATTCACGTGATTCATACATCTCTATCGTTTATGCAGCTATCAACCATGCAAGGGAGAACCTGGAGCCAGGAGAGCGACATTCCTACTCGACCGATGAGCCCGACACCATGGTAGGGCCAATAGACTCGCTGCGTTTTGGAGAGGCGAAAAGGAAAGGGAAGACACAACGCGAAAACGCTTACATGCACTTATTCAATCCACCAGAGCGTTCCCTAGCCCATGTGCACACAAAACCCAATTCGGGGTGGGCACCATCAGCTATTCAACACCGTGAGGAGACAGAACTTGTGCACGCTGACACTACCAAGATAGTCCGTTCGAATTTACGCCGACATCCAACTGCACTTCGCCCGGGCGTCGCGCAGAAAGGTAAGAATGATGCAGTGCCCCTAGCAGAGACTCCGGAATACGTGATCAACTACCGAACACCAGTATATCAACCTTACAAAGCCGACACCTACCATGGACATGAGAATCAAAGCAACGCTGGAGCCACTTCGACTCAAACATATCATCCTGGTTCACTTCGCCAAGCGAACTCAGATGGTAAAGCAGGTCATTCCCGCGCGCTAATACCTCTCCCCAGTGGCTCTGATTCAAGTGATATCATAGATGTCGTATTCAAACACGCAGAGCCATGGACCCCGAGTGACACCGAACTAAGTCCTGAAGCGAGAAGAGAGAAACGTGAGACCACTAGGCGTCGGAAAACAGCGGTTTTTGGCACGAGGAGCTGTGATGAGGAGTGGATGGCACAACTCAGGTCTGTCGAGACACCGAACCAATCACCTAATCCGAACACATATCCAAGCACGATATCTGATCCAGGTCCTATGCTAATAGAATTGCAAGGAGAATCCGTCAAGCCCAAGCCCAAGTTCTCCAAAAACCAAAACGTTAATGGAATTACCGCTCACCCAAGCCAGATGTCCCAAAGATGGCAACACAGTCCTCCTCAGATTCAGGAACACGAATATGCTCGAACAAGGATAAACGCTCAAGCAAAGACATTCCATCCCGCGCACCCGCAACCACCTTCGGGAATGAACCCAACTGCAAAGACTTTCCATCCAGAACTTCTCGAACTTCCCGAAATCATCCTTTCCACACCCATGGATCCGGGCGCTAACACTTTCCATCTTAGCGATCAACAGCATAGCGTACGGCTATGGGCGCCGACTCTGCTACCAAGGCCACAGCCGCTGGCGCTCTCAGCAGCGCCGGTGCCGCTACCAGATTTGGCCCAGTTCCATCGTACTCACAAAAAGGCTACTGAAGCGTACCCTGGTCCCAGAATGTAGGCACAGAAAACAAAATGTAAGTTGGGTTTCTCGGCGTTAGGGAGGAGGCGTTCGGGAAGGAGGCTTGTGCTTCATATATATGGTAGGTTGATGCACTGAAAATTGACGAAAAGTACAAAAAACATGATATCGGAATAGACACAACAATAGAAAGGTAAGAAGCAATATTAGTTCCCAAAGGGCTGGGCTCGGGACGGGTACGTATTCCTGCAACTTGCCGACAAATATAAACTTCAAAAAGCTTTACAGTGTACGCTCGATGTCACCAAGTTAACTACAAATTGTGTCCCGACATACGTCTCTATTTTCTGTATTCGTCTTGAATCAGTAATACAACTACGGCTGAGGTGTCCATAGTCGCAAGGAACAGAACGACAATATATTCTCGCGTAACTACGGGTGAGCAGCGTGACGGAAAGCACAAATCCGTTTTTTAAGATTTGAACTTGGAATTTCTGGAACTTTGCACCCACGTAGCTCCCTAAATAGTAGGCCAAACTAGGCGGCGATTACATGCAAATGATCCTCTCGTCTCGGGCTATCCGTGGATACTAATTTTATACGCACCCAGTGCCTATACGGTCTTTTATAGCCCTTACGTAGCCCACGTAGCCCACGTAGCCTTATTAGCGCTTAAACTTCGGAGCGCTAAACTCTAAAAAGTAGCCTAAATTTTTAGGCGTTATAGGCTCTAGCTTATAGATAAGAATAAGGCTGTACGAGGCTAAAGCTAGATAATAAATTAAATTTTCTTCGAATTTTCCCTCTTTCCACAGCCACGCTCAGGCACTGGGTGCGTATAAAATTAGTATCCACGGATAGCCCGAGACGAGAGGATCATTTGCATGTAATCGCCGCCTAGTTTGGCCTACTATTTAGGGAGCTACGTGGGTGCAAAGTCTCATCTTGAACTTTCAAGATTTCCAAATTTCAAAAATTCGCCAAAGCGACCTTTCCGTCACTCTCCTCACCCGTACGTAACCTGTTCCATACCTTACGATCTATTGAGTGTAGGGGTTTGCGGAGCTCTATCGACCAACCTGGGAGCTCGCCGTTTTGAGGCGAAAAGACAGAGCCAGCAGGGGTTTTTCGGCGCATTCACTCAGATAGTGCATTGGGCACGTGGGGAAACGGCGTCGCGGAATTGGTGCTTATTTAGTGCAGCAAAGCCGGGGAGCGCTGATAGGTGTGGCAATACGGAGCATTCGTGTTTTTTGTTTGCGACAAAGTAGGCGGACGATAGCGAGGCCATTGGGCAGGACGTCTGCCCCTTACAGATAGATCAAAACTCAATGGAACTCAATTAAAAGGGCCGATCCGGTTGCTGCGCACCGAGGCGGACACCCGTTGAGGTCAAGGTATTGTCACCAGGAGAGTAGATTGTATTTTTGAATGTGATACCTTGCACCGAGGTGCCCTCCAGTTTATATTACACTGCCAAATTAGACCTCCCTTGTTGGGTGCCATTTACAGAATAGCTGTAATTGGTATAACTAGCTTTCATTCTCTCAAGACAGAACTTAGACAACTTCATACAACTCAATGACAATACCTTGACCCACAATAAGCTCTGCACACCACATCCCTGCCTTCAAAACAGGAACAGAGCGATGTTCTGATACGGACAGTGTAACATTGTTCGGAGGGCACCTGGATGCAGGGTTGCATTTCGAAAATTGCTGTACACATCTCTTGCCGACGATGCGGTCCACTGCTTGAATAGTGCCTCTGTCACTCCCTGTTTGTCTTTTGTATGCGTGGAAGGTGTGATCGCAGTGGCGTATGAGGTGAGCAAGAAGTTCCGCTGAATTGAAGTTGATTGGCTGAGACCCCTCCTCTTATCTCTCAACCTCTGCCAAGATGTGTCGACAAGATCAAGGACCGCTTCTAGCCATGGCACGCCATGGCTAGAAGCGGTGGCTTGTTAGGTCTAAGCACTGATAAGCATGCTCGCTTGGCCACAGCAGCTGCAGAAGCAATCGGCGTACATCTCGCAACAGCGGGTCAGAAATGGGAAAGCGCAAGCGCAAGCGTGGTCGAGAAGCCACTCACATCATGTTGATAACCACAACAATAATGTCGCGTCGAGACATTGCTTGCCAGATATGCGCCTGTTGGCTTGGATACTAAAGGGCTAACAGATAACCTACGTTTTGCACTCGTTTCTGGCAGCTCTCTTCGCATCACCCACAACATTGTTCCCAATTTCGTCAGAGTGCCAATCCGGTGACTGGGATCTCTGGACAAGCACTCGTAACTGACAAGATGGCGGCCGAAAAGAACAACATCCCCGAAAAGACACCTCCTCTTGATGGTAGTGATCATAGCGATGTCAAAGATGTCCAGACTGGAACTGTCACCGAGCAACATGATGTCGAAACAGGCAAGAGTACCACGCTGAACCGTGGCCTTCAAGGTCGACACATGCAAATGATTGCTATCGGAGGATCTATCGGCGCGGGTCTCTTCGTCGGGTCTGGCTCTTCTTTAGCTAATGGTGGTCCCGCATCGACGCTGATTGGGTTTATCATCATTGGAGTCATGATGCTCTGTGTTGTCCAAGCTCTAGGAGAACTAGCTGTGCTTTATCCTGTCAATGGCGCCTTCTTCCAATACGGCGTGAGATTCATCGACCCTGCTTGGGGTGAGTACTCTTTGCACCGGCTTTCACAATACAACTTTCCCAAGTTGGCCAAGGTGATGCTGACCATATCTTTCAAGGGTTTGCCATGGGATGGCAATACGCGATCGGATGGCTGATCACGCTTCCCTTCGAGATAACGGCTGCCGGTCTGACAATCAGCTATTGGGGTCACTACAACATCGGCATTTGGATTGCTGTTTTCATGACGACGTTGATCATAGTTCAGTTCTTTGGGGTCAAAGGGTACGGAGAAGTGGAGTTCGTACTAGGTATCATAAAGGTTGTCGCCGTTCTCGGTTTCATTGTATTTGGCATCATCGTCGATTGTGGTGGTGTACCTACTGATGATCGGGGTTACATCGGTTTCCGCTATTGGAACGACGCGAAGGACGGGAACATGGCATTCCGCAATGGCTTCAAGGGCTTCTGCAGCGTGTTTGTAAACGCTGCTTTCGCTTTTGGTGGGACGGAACTAGTTGGCCTTGCCGCTGCTGAGGCGGCTGATCCAAGAAAGTCGCTTCCGAAGGCGACCAAACAAGTGTTTTGGCGGATTGCAGGTAAGTTGCGATCTCTTCCGTTCATGTTTGCAGAGGGCTCATGGAATTGACACACACCAGGCTTCTACATTGTCTCCATCCTGATAGTTGGTCTGATCGTTCCCAATGGCTCCGACAGACTATTGGGGGCATCGACCTCTAACACCTCCGCATCCCCCTTTGTGCTTGCGATCTCCTACGCAGGCGTCAAGGGTTTGCCCTCGGTCTTCAATGCTGTCATCACCATCTCAGTCATGAGCGTGGCCAATTCTTGCACGTATGGCAGCACCAGAACCATGCAGGCACTGGCTCAAGCGGGCATGGGGCCAAAATTCCTATCTTGGGTAGACAAGAAAGGTCGTCCTGTCTGGCCCGTCATCATCCAGATGACGTTTGGTCTGTTAGCGTTCGTCAATGAAGCCGCAGCTGGTTCGACAGTTTTCACATGGCTCCTCTCGTTGACGGGTCTTTCTTCCTTCTTTGTGAGTACTTCCCTGACCTTTCCAGAACTAAGACCCCGATATACCGTTCCATCAGCCAATATTGGCCGCTGCTTCGCTAACAAAAGCATGCTCTGCCCGTTTCATGCAATCATGCACACAAGCTCTTCATTGCACACGATCTAACATGTGTCTCCAGGTCTGGGGCTCAATCATGGTCTCCCACATCCGCTTCCGACAAGCGTGGCACGCCGCAGGGCGAACTCTGGATGATCTTCCGTTCAAGTCTCAGCTCGGAATTGGGGGCTCTTACTTCGGAGTCGGTCTGGTGGTAATCTGCTTGATCGCCACCTTCTATGTCTCGCTCTTCCCGATCAGCAGCGGGCCAGACGTAGAGTCCTTCTTTGAGACGTACCTCGCCGCTCCCATCATCTTGGCCTCCTTTCTGTTCTGGAAGATCTACAAGCGGCAGTGGTGGTTCGGAGTCAGAGTCAAGGACATGGAAGTTGATGCTGGGCGCCGAGACTTAGATCTCCCACCCGAGCCAGAGAGGAAAATGAGCGTTGGTCGACGCCTGTCGAGGGCCATCTTCTGATCTTATCAGTGCCTTTGAGGCTGCGCCTTTGAGAGAGTCAAAGCAACCATATTTGAACAGTATGTAGCTTTCACAAAAACTTCTGGGTGGAAACAGGGGAGGAGGCCCAAAAGCGACACCCTTTAACAAGCGTGTTCGTATTCGGAATCAAAAAGCTTTGCTCTGTACATAATTACCATGCCAATCACGTCTACTCATCTAGGTTGGACTATTTGAGAACTCCGTTCCGTGGCTGGGGGCCTAATAAAAGACTTTCCCCCCACTGAGAATCGTGTCTCGAAGTCTTTTAGCGATTGAGGATGATGGTGCCGCGTTATGCTATGCCTACGGCGATCCAATGTCCCTGCAAAATCGTCGGTGAGTGAAACATGGCTCGTAAAAAATCTTTGTCGTTTCCAACTTCCAACTTTGCCCTGTTGTTTTTCTAACTTTCCCCCCAATACTTATGTTTTTGGGATTTCCACCGACAGGAAACTTTCCATTGCTCTATCCACTATCCCGATGACAGGGGAAATCCCGTAGATCCATAGTATTGATCGGGTGTGGCCGACAACATTCTTTTTTTTTAAGGACGTTCAGATAGATAGATACCTTGGCGGGAAAAACATGACGACTATATCACAACTCCATTCGGAGGTTCCTCGTGACCTTCACCATTCACCCCCACATCCATGGTGGACGTCCGTCTTGAAGTGACGGTATCTAACATGCCTGCGCTTGCGGCCACGAAGCCTAGGTAAGGTGGGCTTGGACGGAGCACTCGGCTTAGATATTCTGGATGAAATTGCACGCCGACGAAGAATGGGTGGTCTCTCAGCTCGACGATCTCCATTCGTTCACCCTTGTCGTCCTTGCCAACGAAGTTCAGACCTGCAGCAGTTAGCTTGTCAATGTATGCCGGGTTGACCTCGTATCGGTGGCGATGTCGTTCATTGATGGTTGCGGCTCCGCCATACAGCTTTCGTAATCGTGACCAGTCAGAGCCATCCTGGAAAAAGGTAGGTCGGAGACCCAGTCTCATGTTCCCGCCCATCGTTCTCGCGTCGATTTCGGGCATGAACATGACCAGCTTGTCGGCAGCCTGTGCCTCAAACTCTTCCGAAGTTGCATCCTTGATGCCAAGAACACTGCGGGCGTACTCAATGACAGCAATCTGCATGCCCAAGCAGATTCCAAGGTACGGCTTGGGTTTGGTGCGTGCCCAATGTGCTGCTGCGATCATGCCCTCTGTGCCTCTTGTCCCGAACCCGCCGGGTACCAGAACACCGTGAGATGTGCAGAGCTCGTGCCACGCCTTGTGGAAGGTCTCCGGCGACGATGCGAGAGTTGCTTGCTCGAGGTGTGAAGCGTCAATCCATCTGAGGTCGAGCTTGCGTTGGATGTGAAGAGCACTGTGCTGGAGTGACTTGATGACGGAAAGGTAACTATCATGCAGGTTTGTGTATTTTCCCACCAGGGCTATCGTCACCTGTTCTGACTCTAGAAATCGCTCTTGACCCGTTGTCAACGACTTCCAAGAACTCCAAATCTTTTGACCTTTGGTCAGAAGAGGCGGGTCTATCCGGTAATCAGAAAGTCGAAAAAGAGTTGACAATTGTGTGATTAGGCCTTGCCGTTCCAGCAGAAGAGGTACATGGTAAGTTGAAGAAACATTGTGAACAGCGACGACTTGGTCGATTTCAACTTGGCAAAACATGGCGATTTTGTTTATTGTAGACTCGTGCAGAGGATCAGTACACCGGCATGCTATCTGGCCCGCTGTTAGCGCACCTTCCGCAAAGATCAATCAGTGTCTGGCCTACCAGGTCGGGAGAGAGACCAGCAGCTCTCACATCTTTGATGGCTTGTTGAGTGGGCTTCGTCTTCTGCTCGCCTTCGATTACCGGTATGAGCGACACATGGATGTGGAGGAAGTTATCTCTTCCAGCTCTTCTTCGAAACTGTCGCATGGCTTCGACGAAAGGAGCGCTCTCGATGTCACCAACTGTACCTCCCAACTCTATCACGCATGCATCGGGCTCCTCGTTGGTATCGTCTACAGGCACCCTTGCCACGTTCTCGATCCAGTCTTGTATGGCATTCGTGAGGTGAGGCACGATCTGAACAGTCCGACCGAGGTAGTCACCCTTTCTCTCTTTCTCTATGACATGCTGGTAGATTTTACCAGTAGTGATATTGTTGTTGCGAGTCAGGGTGATGTTCAGATATCGCTCGTAATTTCCAAGGTCGAGATCGACTTCTCCCCCGTCATCTAGCACGAAGCACTCACCGTGCCTAGAGATAGTCAGAGTCCATGAAGCACAGATAGAGGAAGGGAGGACAGACTCCGTGGGTGCCATGGTGCCCGCATCAATGTTGAGATAAGGATCGATCTTGATAGAGGATACGTGCTCATGTTGTCAGCAATCATTGGTATGCTGATTGACTAAACATATCTTGAGGCCAATGGTCTTCAACAGCAGGCCGGTCGAAGAGGCTATAGATACAATTAACCCTCCATCTTGCTTCCGTTTCCTGCATGCGCACCTATTACACCCTTCCCGATACCGCTGATGACACCTGCCCTCGAGTTAGCTGCGACTCACAGCAAGCATCATACTTCTTTAACTGACCTCCAGATACCAGCACGTACTTCATCCTTGCGTCTCAAGTATTGATACCACAGGTATAGGTGCCGACCTGGCCTTTGCCAGGCGGGAAGAGTGGGCAAGATACTTGTTGTGGTGTGCAAAATTTCGGGTGGGCTCTCCCGCACGCGTCTAACACGCGCCGAATACGTCAATGGCTCGGCATACGAGATCGCGCTCCCAGCCAATGGTATTGGGGGTGGCATGCAAGCACTTTACTAGTATCCGTGGAGGGGCATTCCTTGATTGGACCCGCGACATGCGTAGATTACTCTTCTACTTGCCTTTTAGAGCTGTTACTAGGCCCTCGACAGTCTTTTGGAGACTGGCAAGCTGGCGCGTCTGCTGTGCGATCACGGTCTTCATATTTCTCATCTCGCGTTCCAACGAAGCAACACCGGCCTCTTCCCGACTGTCGGATGGCGCAGTTTGGATCTCCTCATCCAGCTGCGTAGCTGTTGATTTCGATGTCAGCCCTGGATCAATCTCGTCCTCGAGCTTTTCCGCGGTCGATTTTGACGTTAGACCAGAGTCAACATTTTCGGTGGTAGGAGCAGTGTCTTTGGCTGGTGGTGTGGCTGGAGTTGATAATGATACCGATTCTTTCACAACATCGGCCGGGACAGGTTTAGTAGCTTCTCGTTGAGCAGGTCTCTGAATCTCTTCAAATTCATGCTCTTCCTCCTCTTCATCTTCAGCAGGCTCCTTATCAGCAAATTTATCAACCATTGAGCTCATCGATGCCCCTTGCTCTTTCATTGACACTGGAGGGGCTCTGACGGCCGTGTTTGGAGGCTCCACGACGACGGGTTCTTCTTGCTTCTTCGTCACCGTTGGCACTGGCTCTGCCTTGGGCTGTGGTTTCGATGCTGGCTTGACTTGATCGGTAGGGACTTCCTTCAGGCCCTCGCCATCGAACAAGCTCTCCATGGAGACTTTTTGCGGTGCACCTTCTGCACCTTCAAACCACTCCTTGCTACTCATAGCTGGCTTCAACCCGACCGTCGGCGGGTAGATGTCTTCCTGGAATGCTTCGGCACGCCGAGGGACGATAAATGAGATAGGCTCGATGTAGCTATCGTTCACTGTTTTATAAGCTCGCATGACCTCATTTTCGTGCGTGTTGACTCCTCGTTTTGGCAGAAACGCAATCCCGCGTTGTGGATCAGCCGACTTGTACTCGGACAAATATTCAAAGTTATCATTTTCGTATTCGTAGTAGCGGATGTTGCCGTCGCCTTTGCCTGCTAGATACAAGCACTGCGTTCCTGCGGTTTGTCAGCATTTTCGACACCTCCATAATGGAGCTTATGATTGTCTCACCGTCGTCCCAGAAAGGTACGCAGACACCAGATATCGAGTCGAGCATTTGAAATCCTCCAACCGGCTCACGGGAAGCTTTGATGTCCCACAGGGCGAGCTGACGATCACTCATGCGCGAGAAGCCCGTGGTCGCTATTCGGTCGTGTTCTCCCATCCACACCGCTCGGCTGTTCTTTGCCCCAGCGTGGCCCTGAGTTTCAACTGCGGGTTTCTCTTGTCGAGTATCCCATACTCGTAGTTTCTTGTCTCGAGAAGTTGTAACTAGCAGGGAGCCATTGGCACTCCAAGATAGGGATTGTATGACGTCGCCCACTTTCAGGGCGAGTTTGGCCGAAGCTGCTTCAATGTCCCACACCTTTATGGTGAAATCACCAGAAGCTGAGGCCAGCACGTTTTCGGCAGCTGGGTTGAATAAGACGTGCCCAACTTTTCTGAGGATGTCAATCAGTTACAAATCTTGTGCCGTGGTGTGAGGTTGCATACTTCGGATGTCCTGGAAGTTTTCCAACAGGAGCCACATCCTCCACATCATCCGGTTTCACGTCAGGGTGCAATGTGAAGTTATCAGGAACTCTCCACAAGAAAACTTTCCCGTCATCTGAACCCGAGGCGATCAAGGAGTCGTTGAATGGGTTCCTGCGTCTTTCAGCACATCGGTCGGACGAGCATTGTCTGAACCTACCAGTCGGTATCGAGGACCACTGCAGTGTGGCCTCTGAACAACGGTATCCTGTCTAGAGCCCTTCCTCTTTCCTCTATTGGTATGACTGCAAAGGCACCGCCTCCACTTGCATCCCAGTTTACCGAGATGTACTCTGGGTTGGCCTGATGTCGTCAGGCAATTTCGAGATGAAGGGTGTAATCGGGACATACTTTGACGAGATTAGAGTCCCATGCATTTCGCGAGACTCTGACGTTGTCGTAGCACTGTTCCTGTTGATTGTCAGCATCAGAAGCACTAATTGCGAGAGATTGCTCTGTTATACCTTTCGGGTGGGCCGGCCGAAGACATGACGGTACTTGGAGGACCGCACGAAGCGTCCTGCCATGATTGATTGCTTCAGCTACGCATTAATTATGAATAAAACGAACGAAGACGGTAGGAAATAAGAAGGGCATGCTCGTGTGTCTCCGAAACAGCCATCAGAGCATTGACCTGGCTAACACCGATGATTTCTTGGCGGCATAAGCGCCCCTCGGCAGATCGGTACCCGCGAGGTAGCTGATTCATCTGTTTCATCAAAATACTTCGCACGAGGATGCATTATGCGTAAGTGAAGTCCATACAACACTTGAGCGGACCAAAACCAGCAATGTGGATTTATTGATACTCTTATGGGAACTTTGTAAATAACAGCAAGCTCAGAGACGGATGAATTAGCATTTTCGGTTAATATCAAAGCGACCGTAGAGGCAGGGTACGCATGATTGGCATTGTGCAAAGGACAACTAGAAGGACGTCTCTGATTTAGCGCACGGAATGATATCTGGCAGCTTCAAAGCATGATCATTGAATATCTCGAGGAGCATTTCAGGATTCATGTTCGTGGGTGAAGTGCGTTAGGTTGAACGACTTCGATATTACTAGTCCGGATCAGGCCAATATACGCTACATCGGACTCGAATACGTGACTTCTAAGCCCCAGGCGTCCAACAACCTTTCTGTCGGCTCAGCGTCATGAGTATCACGCCAAGCTAGTTTCTAGTTAGACAACATTATGCCGCTGCCTATGCCTTGGATATCTTAACACAAACTGGTGATATGGACATTCCGAAAGAGCCCAAACAATTGCGCTTACAATAGTTTACCACTGAATAACGTCGTCGCCCAATTCCGGCGCTGGATTTCCGCTATTCTCACGTACAAGAGCAGATTCGCCATAGCAGTCCTTTATGCCCATGAGATTTGGTGAACAGGCCGACTGCCACACGCTGCAGCAAGATGGATGCCCAACCTCAAGCTCAGACCCCATCACCAGAAAATGCTTCCGACAAGGGCAAGGTCTCTGGGACTAGAGTTCGCCGGCGCAATCGCATGATCACTTCTTGTCTTGAATGCAGGAGACGGAAATTGAAATGCGATAAGCAACAACCATGTGCGAACTGCATCAAATTCGCGCGAGACTGCATGTTCTTAGCCCCTGCATTAGATTCGGTCTCGCAGAAGAAGCTCAATGAGCTTAAGGACAAGATGGGATCATTGGAGCGCACTCTTGAACATGGTGTCAGACGAAGCTCTGAATCAAAAAAGGATAAACATAGGCCGTCTGCTGACTTGCCTGGAGAAGGGAGTGAGTCGGATGAAGGACCAGTTCCGGAAGACGAGAAAGGACTTGAGGCCACTCCCTTGGCGACAGTAGATGCAACATACGAAGATACGAGCGACGTCAACGATGATGTCGTGGATCTCGGCTTTCGTGTGGGTAAATTCCGGATGGCTGAAAGGCTTGGTGGTTTGTTCCGACCGAAGCTAGCTGAGGAGATGGTATTCGCGCTGGTCAGAGATAACAAAAGAGGAACAGAACCAGAAGCGCCGCTCACCGATGACCCGAACACGTTTCTCGATGCCGGACCAACCTTCATCTCACCAGGATCTGGGTTTCTCTTTGGTGAGACTGAAAATCGTCGTAGTATTGTTGACTTTCTGCCAACCAAAGCTGCGTCTGACCTTCTGATGAAGCGCTATTACCTTAACTGTCATTTCTTGTGCAGAGTCGTACATTGGCCTACTTTCCAGGGTCAGTACGAGAAGTTCTGGAAGTCGGTTCTGGCGGGCATCGAACCGCCTCCTTCCCTGCAAGCCTTGATTTTCGCTGTTTGCTTCTCAGCAGTAGCGAGCATGTCAAACTCCGAAATCGACACCGTCTTCCACCAACAACACCGCCAAGTGCTTGTGAACTTCCAGCAAGCAACAGAGGTCGCACTTGGTAAGGGGAATTTTCTTCGAACGACCAAGTTTGAAACCTTGCAAGCGCTCATTATCTATCTCATTCCGATGTGCAGGGGTGAAGTGTCTCGAGCTCATTCAGTGCTTGTTGGTGCCGCGATCCGTCTCGCAGAATGCTTCAGCTTGCATCGCGATCCAGTAGAGGCTTTTGCTCATGCTCCGATCGATGCTCAAGTGCGTCGACTTGCGTGGTTTCAACTCTGCTTCTTGGACTTTCGGACAGCAGAGGCACAGGGCCCTCGACCGAGCATCAAACGCGATGACTATGACACCAGAATGCCATGGAATCTTGACGATGACGACCTTTTGAAGGTGCTACCATCTCCTGGCCAACAGATTATTGACTTGCGGGAAAAGGAAGGCCAATGGACCGACGCTACGTTGAGCAAGATTCGCTTTGAATGTGTTGAGATGCATCGCATTGTGTGGCATGATCGGATTCGACTCGACAAACAAGAAATAAGCATAACCCATTGCCTGAGCAAGATTGAAGCGTTCAGAAGAGCGATGGAAGAGAAATATGCATGGCTGGACACATCAATCACAATTCAGAATTACGCGCGGACACTGCTCGATTTGTTGCTGCTTCGGATGCACATCATGATCCTCCACAAATTTCACAATGCGACCACTACTCGAATACCAGATCGTTTGAGACAAATTATTCTTACCTCTGGGACTAAACTCACCGAAGCAGGAGTACAAATGAACATCGACCCGCAGTTCGATAACTTCAAGTGGTATCTCTCTGCTCTACAACAATGGCACGTAGCATTCTTGCTGCTAGTCGAAGTCTTTGTGTTTCCTAATCGAAAAGAGGCAGACAGGATATGGAGTATTGCTGACCACGTATTTGAGCCGGACCTCACCTTGCCACGAGTCCAGAAAGCACGAAGTATTCTTGCAGCGGTCCGTGATCGAGCCTGGGCCTATCGAAAGATAAGAAAAACGAGGGAGCCAGTGAGTATGCAGAATAGACTGAGGACAAGTCTCCCGGCTCGTGCTAGGATACGAGGTCCTGAAATGATCAATCCTGCTCCGCAGCCACAAGGCCCGAATATACCAAAAGAGACCAATACGACACAACAGCAGGAGAAGCAGACACCAGTCTCTGGCAGAGAACGGCTGCATTTCGATTTCAATGCGCAACCCTCTAACAATCAAGGCCCAGCACCCGAGCGTTCTAGTTCAGCTGCGGCCCCGGCGGTCGACGATTGGAGTTTTGATGTTCCGCAAACATTTTACTCAACACCGAGCAACAGGTGGGCTCCTCAAGAAGCAGTGAACTCAGCAAACCTGCCAACGACATCCTCTCCACCGTATCGTAGCGTGCAGCATGCATGCGAACCCAGTCCATCAAACTCTTCTCACATGACAGATCCGTGGCCCCTGAGCGTCCAAAACGTCCAGCATGCAACGTACCGGTACAATCCAAGCGTAAGCACAGCTTCACCACATGACAATGCGGCACCTCACGAAGTACCCAACTCCCCGCCAACAACATACTATGGAAATTCCGCCATGGGCGTTGTCTCAGGGCAATACATCCCTAACACGAGCACCAACACGAATGCGTACGCGACACCTGCAAGCAACAACCTTGCATTCAGTAGCCGAAGCTCGAGTATAGCCGGACCAATGTCTCCCGAAACAATACCGATGGGCATGAACACTGACCAAAACGCAGCAGCAGCAGCAAATCTCGCAATGATGGGCAAGATCGGTTCGGGACAGGTTCAGATGAACAGCTGGGATCCTCCACCGCCTGTGCCGAATTTGCAAGACCTGCCCATGCTCGACATCGACTGGCACGAATGGGACAAGCTATTCCCACTGGAGATGAATAACGGCGAGCTGGACATACCTCTGGGTGCTCCGCCGCATATGCTCTGAGATCTGCAATCTGGCTTGCAAGCGTGGCTCACTATTTAGACGGGTTCATCGTTTTTTTTTTTTTTTTAGTTTTAGCTGTAAAATATCTCTTCCAGCGTTGAAAGAACGCAAAGTAGCCATTTTCCCCTGAACTTTAATCACTCGACTTCGAACTGTTTTCTCCACCCGCAAGTGTGGGTTCTGAAAGCGAAAAAGTTTCTGGCTCGCTCACGTAGGTATATAGGTCTTATGATGCAGGATGGCCGACCGAAAATCCCATCTCCGAGAAGGGTTGTGTGACGGAGATCTTCGTAGGAAACAGCAAAACTTGCATGGATGGGCCAAATAGATGCTTGCGTGGCGGACAGCTCAAGACCAAAAGCCACCTTTTGTCAGGTCAGGAGGGGAGAAAAGCCGGGACGACGCACCCCAAAAAGTAACTCGTGATGACCTTACTAACGTTAGTTAAAAAAAAAAAAAAAAGGGAAGAAGGAAGGTAGGAAAGGACATGCGTAGCCCAAGATAAGTGCCAAGTCCCTCGGAGAGGGCAACATGCAAATTTCGAATCTTTGGGAATGAAAATATGTAAAATAATATATGTTAATATATGTATGTTTTGAAATTTCTGGCACGGGGTCAATTGAATGGTTAATAAAAAGAATCGTCCTCACCTCCCCACCCCCCACCCCCCAATCCCAAGGCACCCAGGTGATCTTCCAAGATAGCCCATTTATTTATTTATTTTATCTCGTGTTGGTTCCATCCTCATTCCTCGCCGTCACCGGACCGAAAGCATAATCGACCAATTCCACCGCATTACTATGGTGATGGTTGTTGTTTTGATTCTGGGATTGATTCTGGCTATTATAAACTGGCTCCGCAACCGTTTCGACAACGCTTGCACGGCCGTGTTCGTGTGAATTTATCGAGATGGTGTCGATTGGTTCTGCCGTGATCTGGACTATTCGGTTTGCCTTTTCAGCAGCGTACCGTGCCTCGACAGCTTTGTCGATTTGTTCTCGTGTGGTTTCGGCAGCGGGGGCAGAGACCTGGCGTTCGGCTCGTAGTTTCCGCCGGCGTTTGAGGAAATACAGCAGTGCGAGAGCTGCGAGGAGGACGGCGGCGAGAGATCCTACCACGACACCCGCGATGAGACCGGCTTTGGGATGTCTGGAGCTCCCGCTGTGACTAATCGAAGCGCTAGAGTTGGGTGTGGCGGAAGAGGCAGCGGTGCCGGTATTCGTCGTGTCGGAAAGTGCAGCAGTCCGTGTGGCCAGTGCAGTTAATCCGTCTGTCCTGGACTGTGACGAGGTGCTCGTTGGCAACGTGGTACTTGGGCTGTTGACACCTCCTGCTGATGAGCTTATGCTTGTGCTTGAGATTGAAGAAAACAGGGAGGCGAATGACTCGGTGTTCACCAACGTTGTTGTGAATGCCACCCCGGCCGCGGACATCCTCAAATACTGTGGGCTGTCCCCGTTTCGGATTAACACGACGGTAGAGACGAACCCGCGGAATAGGTTCGATCAGTGTCCAGCTCTTCACCGACAGATTGTCAGTGTGTCCAAAGCCATTATTGCGAAGCTTCCATTACTGGGTTGTAAAAGAGGACACCAGCATTCAGACCGCAGCACGACCAAGACGATCTTGTTTTCTTGGCCGGGCTCGACGGGGTTGACTGGACTGGGCGCGTACAGCCTAAGGCTACCCAAAACATGAAGGTGCAACGGAGCCCCGGTGACATGGGGGGAAATTGAAGGGCTAACCTGGATCGAATTAGTCCTCCTGCAGGATGATTTGTGCGGGGACAGCTGACACTCGTTGCGCTTTATTCTCATTCGCTCGAATATTATTTAATGACCTTTGCGTTTGCGCAAGCCTGTGATATGTCTGTCTGATACTGCAGCTCTGCAGTATGTGCCGTGCTTACTGCGCTGTGGCGCTGGCGTTGAACGTCACCTCCCTCAAAAACCTCTTGTGACTGACTGCTTGACTTGACGACTCAGCATGGACTCTTGCTTTGGCGGCCAATCGGCTTTGTTTTCCGCCGTAACGTCACCCAACCAGTCTAGAACCCGAGCTCAAGATGCACAGTCAAGCATTGGCAGAGCACGGCAGAGATAGATAGAGACTTGGATGACGTGACTCTTGGTTGAGTGTGACGGATTGCCAAAATGCGTTATGACAGGACGAGGTACAGTTCACGGGACTAGCAATCCCCCAATTTATCTCTTCTAGCCCTTTGTATTGACAGATAATTTCCAACCCTCAGTAAAGAGACCACGCTCGGGTATTATTCAATTAAAACCTTCAATCATGGCAGCCATCCATGGATGGTTGCAAACCGCGAGCGAGCCAAAAAAAATCTTGCAGAGGTTGAAATGCCCAAACTCAACTCCCAAGCACTCTCAGCCGAGCCCATCCAAACCCTAGTAGCCGTGCTAGATCTCAATCCTTCCCAACCTCTGTCTCACAGATATATCTGCATCGCGCACGAGTTCTGCTCACGTCGTACCCTGGAGGCAGCAGCCAGGCGAAGATCAAAATACATCCTCAATGTGCTCGATTCGACATTGTCGTATCCCAATCCAAAATTAAAGCCCAAATCCCGGCTTTGCGAGGCGGTTGTAGCTCTGGGTCGAAATGGGCTGTAATGTCTTTGAGTCAACCTCGGAGCATGAGGACCAGGTCTGGCAGAAGGTGGCGTACCGGCCGTGGGAGGAGGATGAGGACCAGAAGAGTTGGGTGGAAAGAGTGGTGACGTGGCGATGCAGGTACCGTGGCATTGCGATGGTGTTTAGGGAAGAGACATCAATTTCTGGGGATTTGCCGTGGCGACCCCGGCTGGCCCTGCTTCACTATTTACATGACGATAAACTTAGATACCTAGGGATCGGAGCAAAAAGCGAGCTGGCACGCTTGCAAAAATGACCCCTCAAGCAGTCCGCTGATGATTACTCCGTAATATGGAAAGGAAAGGCCGTGTTTTATAGCCAATGTCACGAAATGTTTGGTCCAATATTGGCCCATACCAAGCTGAAAGCGTTCAATTTCCTTGGGGAATGTTCATGCTCAAATTGTCGGCTTTAGATGCTTGCATTAGCCCAAATGACATGCAGGACGTGGTTGGCGTTCTTCCCAAAGCTATCTGTAGTAATTACTAGGTGGTCCTCCGTCAGCGGCGGCCGCTTGTGACGCCGCGTAAGGCTGATATGCTTGATACTGTTGCGGCGGACCCTGATGGTGGTAAGGCAGGGAAGTACCATCTGGTCTATCGGGTGGAGGTGCTGATGGACCATACCCAGACGGAGGCTGTGGAGGTGCTTGTGAAGGGGCAGGTGGTGGCGCCTGGCTGGGCGCTTGAGGAGGTGGGTACTTGGTTTGAACTGGGGAAGGAAATCCTTGCTGCTGTCCTTGCGGTGGTGCTATCTCTGTGCTACTGTCGTTGTGGCTGTAGACTGATGGAGAGTAGTTCTCACCAGTCTTGACCTCATGGCTTGACACTTGATGTCCGGGTGGTGCTCCTTGTGGTTGACCTTGATATTGCGATTGGTGGGACAAGTGGTAGGAGAGCCTATTCTGGCCATCAACGGGTGTGTCGTATACGCTGGTGCTCATTTCCTGTGGACCGAAGCCAGAGCGCTGTGATTGCCGTCTCTGTGGTCCTGAGGATCCAGACACGGCCCCACCAGGCGGTTGTGTTCCTTGGGGAGGACTATATGGTTGACTGGAAGCCCCAGGTGTTTGCGACTGAGGCGGCGGGCTGGACACAGGGTAGGGCGGCTGAAAGCTTGCGTGTCCAGGTCCTGGAGGGTATGGCTGCGGCGTTCCATTTGGAGGCTGACCGTCCGGAGTATAGAAGCGCTGGGGTCCGTAATTTTGTGGAGGCGGACCAAATCCTGGATATGCCGCCGATACTGGTCGGCCATATTGTTGTGCTGATTGAGCCATTGAAGTTTCTAGTAAGGACTCATAGTCGCGCCGAGCTTTGATAAACTTTTCGTTCAGCAGCTGCAGATCATCTGTCTTAAATTAGCCTTCGTCACAACGGGTCAACGATTGGAGATTGCATACCTTTCTTTTGCGTGTACTTGCCGATGAGTTCAATCAATTTAGGACGGATGGCAAGAGTAGCATGATATAGGTCGGTGATTTCCTCGTTTTCTCTGACGCCAGCATCGCCAGTGTTGGTACTGAGCAAGGCCAACAATTTCTCCACATTCTTGATTTGAGAGAAGACCTCGGCCTCCATCTCGGCTTCCCTTTGCAAATCTTCTTGCGTCGGGTCCTGTAGTTTCTCCACGTAGTTCAGAGGAAAGATGCCTGTCTGGCCTCTCAGGCTACCCTTCCACCAATCCTTGTACACGGACTCGATGACGGCTATCACATCACCTTTCCTGAATTGCAGCTCACCTGGCTCACTTGGTACAAAATCAAACAGCGCTCTCACTCTGCTAACAGTGGCGGCAGTAGTCCCCGAAGGTAAGGCTGCCGACTGAGGCTCAGTTGAACTCGACGCCTGCTGTGAAGCGTTCGCGCCGAGTTCAGCCTGTGGTGTCGGCAGGGTCGGGGTTCGACCTTTGTCTTGTATGCTCAGCTTCAGCGCCATTTGTAACTCCTCTTCCTCTTTTTGCCTATCAAAATCCGTAATCTGCCTCTTCGTGGGGGCCTGTGGTGGTTGGAGATTCGGGTTCTGATTCTTGAGCTTATGATACGCAACTTCCATAATGCCTAGTTCGGCATTGCCCGAGAACATCCTCGTCCACTCTTCCATCCGCTCTAGAATCTTGCTCTTGACTTGCTGATGGGTAGTACGATCTGATGCTATTCTTAGAAGCGCGTCTGTGAAAGATTTCGAAGAGAGCTCGCGGTGGATCTTCACGCCACAGTTCTGTGAGAGCGAGTTTGCGAGTTCGAGAGTGTAGAGCTGAACGTTTGCATTGCGGTGTGCCAGCCGTTTGATCATTGCGGCTACTGCGTCCTTGCCACCACTGTCTGAACCATTAACTTTGTCGCATACATCAAGGATATATTCCCAATTCTCGCTCGTTAGATTCTCATCTGTTGCCTTCGCTGGGAACGTCTGTTAATGTTTTCCACCAACCGAGATTGTTCTGCTCACTTACCAACAACATCGTCAAATGCGTTCTGCTGGGCCCGAAACATCGTGCCCGGCTGGTCTGGATCGAGTGAGAGCACGTCGAAGTGATCGGAGATTTTGAATCTTCTCGACAACGGGTAAGTCAAGTATCTGATAGTTCACCCAGACTGCCAGTTGCTGTCGGTAACTTGAAATCTTATGCAACAACCATTGATCGGAGCCTTGGTCTCGCGGAACCGAGTGTTGATGTACAGGCGGCGCAGAGACAAATATGACGAATTGTGGCGTTAGCAACGTTATTAGATGCAGCGTGGCGCATAGCCACCTAAAGCTGCCTGACCAGGTCCTGGCCGTGGTTTAATAAGGCGAAAATTTGGAGCCTAAGCCACAGGTGCGGCAGTATTCGGTAAGGCTCAAGTTCAGCCTAGCGTACTCCGTTGGGAGGCCTCGTTCATCTTTACTGAAAAACGATTGTGCTGATCACACTACGTAGGTAGCATACAGTCTGTGGTACAGAAGGACCTTGGGAGTTGAAATAAGTATTGTCACTCTTGGGACATTGGCCGTCTCTGCGTCTCACACGTGTTTCGTCACTGTACCCATTTTGACCGGCTCTAAATGTACACATTAGCAGCTCGCCCGATGGATGCAACATGCAAAGGGCGGACATTCTGTCTAGTGCTGTCACTTCCTAGCATTCCACAAACCATTTCCGCAGCTCTTTGTCAATTCTACTCTTCTGCTTCTGTAAATCACCATCTCCCTACAATGTAGGAATTTCAACTGCTTCGCTGGTAGAACGTGCGTACTCTCTCAGCTGACTTCAACATCCTTCACGATGGGTATCTGTGCTGCTACATGACATGAACTGTCAAACTCGCCCTCGTGACACAAACCTCCTCAATGTTGCGTTAAGCTCTGGCTTTGAATCTTAAGATAATTGCATCTGTGGCATATGAAACAGACGACAAAATTCTTAGTAAATCCTGCCGCAATGCAATGGTACTTTTGGTGTTGTGGAATGCCCCTGAGATCATCGTCATGTGCTTAGGTCGTAAATATGTTAAGTTTCGAAGAACGATTATTCCGATAGGAAGGCCACTAGCCCCCTCGAGCTTGCTTTTCAGCAGCTCGGCTTTCTCTGGCCGATACTACAAGCGGTGCAAGGCTCTGTAACGGTGCACAGCATTGCATGAATGGGTGCTGAAGCGTGTTAGGACAGCTTTCGCGTAGGAAAGTGGGAGACTTACAGTTAGTAGGTCATGAGCAGATGCTCGTTTCTCCGGCTCGACCTTCAGAGCAAAGTACAAGAAATCTTTGAACACTGGACTCAGAGCTTCCTCGTCCTTGATCTTCGGCGTCCCAAATTTGGCAATCAGATATAGTGCCCGTAGGGGAGACTCGGTCAGGTAGGGTGGCTCCCCCTCGATCATCTCAATTGCCATGATGCCCAAACTCCATATATCAACTTTGCGCCCATACTCTTTCCTCGTAACTACTTCAGGCGCCATCCAATAAGGCGTTCCTACCATCGTCGTCCGCTTGTTATGCGAGTCGTTGATTTGCGCGCAGAAGCCAAAGTCAGTCAATTTGATGTCTCCTCGCTCCGACAGTAAAATGTTATCCGATTTGATGTCCCTGTGGATCACGTTCTTGCTGTGTAAATGCTGTAATCCATACAATACCTCTCGGCACACTGCCGCAATTTGAGGTTCAGACATAATGTTAAAAGTGACAACGTCAGTAAGACTCCCACCCTGCATGTATTCCATTACCACCCAGAGATCGCCCTCGTGCAAATACGAGTCCATGAAATTTACGATGTTCTGATGCTTGCTTTCTCTCATCACAATGATTTCGTTGATGATGAGGTCCTTCTTCGGCTGCTGTTCTAGATTCATTTGCTTGATGGCCACGCACCGTTTCGTGCCTGCTTCAAAAGCAGTGTACACGCCTCCTGAAGCACCTTGGCCAATTTTTTGTAACTCCACGTATCGAGTGGTTGGATCACCAGGACTGCATATCGCCTTCAATCGCTGTGTTATCTCGACGCCATTGCTAGGCTGACGTTGCTTTCGCGGTCGCGGTCCTGGTGTCGGTCCAACATGTGCAACTTGTGCCGCTAGTGGGCCGTTCTGCTGGTCGGGGACCGTGTACTGTGCTTGTGCTATCACGGGACTCGGCTGTACGGGTTTAGGAGGCACGGCTGGGCCTTTTTGTGATTGACTTCGGCTTCGATCAAGGTGCTTCTCGGCGATGGCTTGCTGAGCCACCGCCATAGCCTTTTCTTGCTGCATTTGGTACTGTGCGGGCGTGTTGACAGGCTGAGAGACAGAAGTCGCCACTGGCGCCGGCGGCGGAGGTTTTACAGCCGCCGAGTTTGATCGACTTCTGGACTGGTCCCAGATTGCATTGGGAATTTCACCAGCTCCGGATGATTTCTGTACCATCTCTGGCATCTTTGGTGGAGGAGGTATAGCGTCAGTTGTTCGCAACGGCAAATCTTTTGTGGCTTGCTGTGCTTGAGACGCAACTCTCATGGGCGAGAAATTTTGAGGTTGCGTCACCGGCGCCTTTGGAGCTGCTCGACTTGGCACGAGACCAGATTGAAGCTGGGTTCGACTGCCAGGTATGGGCGGGCTAGCTATGATCGCTTTCAGACCTGTAGGTATTGGAGGTGGCGCTCTAGGGTTCTCAAAACTTCCTTCATGGTTCTGTGGGAAGCGGGGGCTGGAAGGAGGAGATATAATGGCCGTCGGGCTGGCGCTATTCGCAATCGTCGAGTTAATACCAAGGCCTGAAGCCGGCCCCTGCTTAATGCCACTGCTGCTGCTCGACGGCGATTCTCCCACTTTGGCGTTGTCAAACTTATGGTATACTTCTTCGTCCTGCTGCCCCAGATTATTCTGGTACGTTTTCATTATATTGTACATCATTTGTGGATTTTGCTTTTGCTCAACATCAGTCACCCCACTATCAGACAACATTGTCTCCCAATTCTTTGGTAGGCCCGTAAATTGACCGGTCTGCTCATTGAAGCAAACATGTGTGATATGAGTAGGATTCTCTGGCGCAGATATTTTGATCTGTCTCGGTGAACCTAACATGCTGTTCATGAAACTTGAAAACCCGCTCTTTTTCCTCTGCGCTCTTATCGGTCTTAGTTGCTGGGTGGCGTCGCCAGACATCCGCTTCGGACTCATAGTCCCCGTCTCTGATCGTGGAGGCGTGATCTCCACCGGAGCCACAGTGTCATTCAGCGCTGCAGCAGTACCCAAACCGGACAGCCTGAAGTCACCCATCCTGGCATCTGGAGAGGTGTGCGTCTGCAGGAGAGGGCCGGGACGTGATTGTGGTATTGATCGTTGTTGCGTCAGTGGGACGGTCTGATCGTCCATAGTACTGGGCGTCGACGGGTAGATCGAGAACTGAAATGCATCGGCTGTAGGAGGAAAGAAGTCGACACTCTGGACAGAAGGGGAGTGCTTCGAATTGGCAGAGTATGCGAGCGACGATGGCGAAGATGTGTATGGTGTAGTTGAATTATTGCGCTGGTGGGTATCTCGAGCTGCAAGATGAGGTGGTGGAACTGACGATGAGTATGGGGCCGACGGGCTGCGTGTCAATCTGCGCCAACTAGAAGGTGCAGCTGCGTCGCCTGGCTCTTGCTTGTTTCGTAACGATGATTTCTTTGTGAGGGTGTTCCTCCTGCGTTGACCGGGTGCAACATTCATCCTTCCCAGGAAAGAATCGATTAGAGATAACCAAGAGTGGCTAATAATGGCAATACGTGCGGTGCAGGTGCCAGCGGGAGCGGCAGTTAGCCTGCCCACTCAATTCGGCCTGTCAGTGCCAGTGTGCTCTCCCAGATTTCAGTTCGCTTATTGGTATTATTAGGTGATCCAACTCTGGAAGATTGAAGCAAGCACAGCACCTAATTCGTTAGAGACTAGCTGGACAGGTGCAGCCTGGACGGGTCTCTCGCCCTCTGCACTTTGGTGCCACAAACCGCCGATTAGCGCTATTAACAACTATTAAACACAAATTGCCGAGTCGGCGTCCAGCGATTGCACCGGATGCTTTGTGACACAACCTGGAAGCAGCAACGGCTAATTTGCTCGTGTTGCAATGCTACGAGAACAATGGAACGGAAGGTCGTCGATCTTTGTAGGAATGGACCGTTACAAAATTCTGCTTGCTGCTTTTGTCACTTTTGTCTATCTAAAGAGGACGGGGATTCTGGGCTCTGCACATCGGCCATAGGTTTAGCGAGACCTCCGCCATTGGAAGATGCACCAAACAATGCTCTCTATTACACCCACTAACGCAACCTGCGTCTTTCCATCAACGCTACTCACTTTTCCGCCCTGCCAGGCGCACCCATGTTGCGTTGATCTTTACAGCTCCTTGTATTGGTGGAAAAGCTCGAAACGACCTCTATTTTGACCATCTGGTCTGTTCTATAATAATTGGCATATAAATTACAATGCTGTCCGCTCCTTGCCCTGTATGTACATCATGCCTCGCGTAGCCCTACAAAACCATTCAATCATCCACCACCTCCACCCGCTGCTGAGCGTTCTACCTCCTCCAAGCCCAATGAGGACGTATCATCTAGTTGACCGGCGCCTAAGGGTTACCGCCTGGTTCGAGCAAAATAATACGCGAATGGGACGATCACAACGATCCATACTTGGGGTCCCGTGTGGCTGTGCCTTGATCTCCACCCCGACGAAGCCAGTCTTGCTTGCCAAAGCTGGACAATATAATGATGTTGAGAAGGTCCCCTTCTGTAGCCTCGGCGCGTGAAAGGGACAACTGGGCAGATCACATTCTGCTGTGGTGTTTCGTAGATATGCGTGTGAAGCAAGCCTTAGGTCCTCACGCATTGCCAAAATATCTACTTCTGGGAAAAGTGTGGCAAGGATCTCAAACTTGAATGATCCCCTTCGATGTGTGACCCACATCCTTCCGCGGTAACGTGTTTTTGGGCTCAATGGGTCACTGCGGTTCACTGGGTCAGCCGCAGCCAAAAAATAATTTCAAATTTCAGCCTTGTTAAAAGAGCCTGACCCAGTGAACCCCTATGACCCATTGAGCCCAAAAGAACGTTACGGGCAGCAAGCGCTTTCCAACAATTCCGATTCTTCTTTGAGGGTCAATTTCTCGGAGCTAGATTTTCGAGAAGAGCCATACGCGGCATGAAAGATGCTTCAAAAATTTGAGACTCATCTGGGGGCATTATTGTGTGATGTTCGTGGAAGAGGGCATTGTCCCGTCACAGAAGAATGTTAAAGTGGCAGATGCGTTGCCGGGCGTAATGCACCAAGAAAGTTTAACTTTCAAGTATAATTGTCGCTGTTTGCTCGATTTATTTAGGTGCATACAAATCGGTTGTTCTGACGCGCTCACCTGGGCAGGCTTGACTTGACACATCACAAATCATACAGATTTAATGCTTTCCTCACCCCTGCGAGACTGCGTACTGCGGCCAGCAGAGCAAGGTTTTCTTATCTACTTGACGGGGAGGACTTTCCGCAGATGACGCTGGAGTTTGCCGGATAATTTGGACAAAACTTCCAGGCAAAGGGTACATCCGAAAGCTGAATCAACGAGCACTGGAGTCTGGACCGTGGGTAGACTTAGGCCGACTCGCAACGGTATTGTGTAGAACTTGGTCGGCATAGCTTAGTTTGCATACTCGGAATCAATCCATGGACGTCTAGCTAGGTGCAAACCGGAAAATGGGTTGCTGGTGGGTATTAATTAATACAGAGCACGAATGCTACCATATCCGTTTGGCAGATGGCCCCATCTCATACCTTCTCACTTTCTCGAGGCCCCCTCCAGAATAGCCTCTCTGCCGATCTTGTTCCTTCTTTGCCTTGTCTTTCACTTCTTTGGTTTTCAAGGCCTGCAGACCGCTGGGATCGTCTTCGTAGATGATGCGCCGCTTCTCGTCGTCAACCTCAACAACGCCCCAACCTCCCACCCGGCGACCACCATCAACGTGGTATGAGGGATTACCATCACGTTCGCGCTGTCTCATGGATTGGTATCGAGCACGTGAAAAGGCCAACAGCCCCATACCTAGTATGAGTTTGCAGACAAGAAGAACAAGAAAGATGAGGAGTACGACGAGGGTTGTAGTGAAATACGAGGTGATATGAGAGTTGGATATAGCAGCTGGAAGTTGACTCAACAGCTGATTCATTTTTCTCACTATCATTCCAGTGTTTGAAGTTGGAGTCGCCACTGCGGTAGAATACTGTTGGTGAATGCTTGTCAGTGTCGCCAAATTGCTACTGGACGGTGCAGGAATCCATGAAGTGACAATCATCTGATATGTTTGAATTCCCGCTCGGATCATGAGGCAACTTAAAGGGATTATCGGCAACCCCAGGCGTTTGGTGAGGTTCTGTTCACCAAAAGCATTGGTATAGTAGTCCTTAGCGAGGATGTCAAGAAACTTTCCATAGATGATAGGTTTCGTGTTATTGAATTTGTTGATGTATGCGTGTTTTAACCAATCTATCAGCATCTCTGAGCCCAACACAATAATGAACGGCCCAAGAACATGGCTGATCTTCGGAACGTAGGAGCTGACAGAGCTCAACATTGACGGCACGATCATGAAGGATCTCGGTAATATCGAAGCTGCAGACAATGGAGGTGCAGCTTGCGTGATATTAGGGCTGTTCGTCGAGGTCGTCGTCGCCGCAGGCGATAAAGGTTGGGAGACTCCAATGGCAAAACCGGAGGTTTCGACAATATTCCTTGCAGCAATGATCATCAGCATATGCCAAAGCTGAAACCTCTCGACAATGTCAGCACAAGTAAGCTGAAACAAGTTCTCTCTTTCAAATTTTTTGAAGACGGTGCCTTTGATCTCAACAAACTGATTAGACATTAGTAAGGTTATTAGGGCATCAGAATAAGCATTTACTGCCACATTCATTGCAACGACCTGATAAAACAAGGTCATAGCATGTGTGACGCTATAGGCAAGTGCCAGGATAAATAGCCAGGCTGGTCGCAAAACTTTGCTGTGGCCGTCTGCTTTGCGTTCTAATGCTTCTTGGGAAAAGAGACACTCCAAGACATCCTGTCCTATCGCCGAGAGCAACCGATCACAGACCTCGAGAAGATTGTAGATGACATAGAGCTTGATCGTGGCCTGACCTTTGACCCAATGGTACATACGGCTTGCATCCAATCTGAGAAGGACTAGGCTAGTCACAATGATGAGAAAACCTTTCAACAAATCTGCCTTGTCGTCTGGTTGCAAGGTCGATGGCACTGATTTCATCCTTCGATGATGCCTTGCCAAGCGATTCCTGTCTCGTGGTCTTTTATCTTCAATGTTCTGTGTTTCTGACGTAGTCCTTGATAACACACTGGAGGTGGAATCGCCTCGCGTACGTCTCCTGTGATACATGCGCTGACTTCCGGTAACAACGTAATCAGCAACAAACTTAATTTCACCAGTGAGGTTCTTAATCCAACTTTCTGCAAGGAGATACAGAGACTTCGCCATCCGAAGAGGCAGTATGGTAAAGGTGTAAAGCCAAACATCGAGGCAAGCAAGGACCCCAAACCACAAGACACCTTCTAGTTGATGTGGTAGAAAGAGAAAATTCAGCAAACGCTCGATCTTAACGCAGGATGATTCGTACGGAAAGTCATTAGTCGAAGGTCGATGGATCAAAAACTGAGGAGGTCTCTGTGACGATAGCTCGAGCTGCAAATATGCCGGGAGTGATAGCGGAGGCATTGGAAGGGGAGCCGGGAGAGGCGAAGAGAGTGATTGCTGTGTGATTGAGGTGTTTCGAGATTTCGGTTGGTCTGCCTTCGAAGCCTGTTTTGCTTTTTGAACGTCCTGGCAAGTTGCGCCATTCAGACTCTTGCCACTTCCTGGACTCGAAAGAGCTTTTGGGGTTCGAGACTTGTAGATGGAGGAGCGATGGTTGTCTGTTGGCTTGTCCAGATTGACGTCAATAGTCAAGTTACGAGGCCTCTTCTTTTCCTCAACAAGCGTGTTCTGGCTGGCACGACGCACTGTATTCGATGTCACGGTTTCCAGATTGAAGGGCCCATCCTCTGTTAAGGGCACAGTAAGCGGCAGTGATAAAGCTCTGTTGGAGTTCCCGGCTGCATTGGATGGCGCCGAGAAGTGAACAGCAGGCAAAGACGTGTCCGTCGGGCTTCCCAAGTTTTCAACTTTGTTTCGAGCATGTTCGGTAGAGAAGGATTGGTGTTGGAACAAGGTGTTCCTACCATTACTGCTCCCACAAGCCTGGCCACTTGCATTATCCAGGTCTGCAGAACTCGAACCTGGCGAAGTGTCTTGGGCAATGGATTTTCCCGGTAGATCTTGTCCCATAGGTTTTGTAGTGGCTGAGGGAATAAAGGTTCCTCCGTTGAGTTTCTCTCCTTGATTCCCGTTTCTTACTGCGCTTTCTTGCTCTTCCACAATCCTCTTCCTAGAGCCCTGTCCAACTGGAACATTATTAGATTGGTCAAGGGCCCCATCAGTGACAAAAGGTCGATTCTCGGGCTCTTGGGGAGGAGTTAAAGGTACAACTATTGGGTGTTCATTGTGGTCCAAGTCACCGCTGTCGAAACTCGGCATGACGGTGCACAAGTTGCGGTAACGCCTCGTTCCATAATGCGACAGACAGACAGTATCACCAACCAGATCCGCGATTTGTTGTCTTTGACAAATTTCGTGTTGTACGTGATTGTTGCAAGAGCCAAACTCGCAGAGAGTGTGAAATACGGACACAGTGGATTAGACTGGTGGATCTCCACCGGAAAGAATCTCCCGAGCCGCTTTCCAACTTGAAAGTTTGGCGGCCTGGTGCACATGACCTTAGGTACCCTGGCTCGCCTGGCACCCTGGTTATCTACACGCGACATTACCTGCCTCACGATAGTCACCAGGCACTCTACGCCACCTACAGCTTCACAGGTTCAAAGAAGTGAACAGTTCGTGCAAAAACGAAATCAGCTGTTTCTACGACAGCAGCAACGTACATTTGTCATTTGGGTGCTTGGAGTTGTGGGTTCATTGAAACCCGTCACCAATATGGAAAGCTGAAATATTGATCACTTCCAGCCTGCTTAGTCGAAATGGAAGAAGAGAATTGCACTGAAGAAGAAATCATTCTATCCGATTCGTTGCATGACCTACTCAGAGGTATCAGTTCACCCGCCTCACCGCCCATATCTACGGCACAGTCGTGGAATACCAGAAGTCATCTTAATGATAACGTAGCTGCATCGAGCTCGCGTTCGTCACTTCCACTCCCGGCACCTTCCGGCTCTGGTAGGTCCGCTTCCAGACCGAATACATTGACGAGAAGTAAAACCTTTTCGCCCCAACATGATAGCACAGGTAGCAATTTCGAGACGCCATTAGTCACGAGCCAAGTCAATCCGCCTCCACGCTCAATATTCGCCTCTGGTCCGCCCACATCTTCTATCTCTGCAAATACTGCTCATGCATCAATCAGCACAACTTCTGCATCAGGCAGTTCGCTTCCTTTGTCTGCTTTGACCAACACAGGCCTGAACCGCAGGACCACTCAAAGGCCTCCAGACTTGAATCTCACTGCTGCAAGTGCCAGCATACCGGGCACAGAAAAGGATGTGGATGATCTGGAAACCCCACTGTTGCAGGATGCCATCGATCTTGACGGTCCAAACACATCCCAGAGACTTTCGAATCTCTTCGTCAGCGACACTCCTGGGTTGCTCTCGAGAGAGCCCACTCAGCTAAGGACCATATCCAGTTTAAGAAGCCCTGCCCAAGATTCCGCTACATTAGTCGGTCACTTGTTGTACAATGGCTTTCTCGATGGCAAGCATTCAGACATAACCATACATGCTTTTAACCACAGCTACAGATTGCACAAAATACTCCTTGACAGGGCTCCTTATTTCTCATCAGCTTTTTGTGGGCCATGGACCGAGAGTTCCGCCAACGAGATGACAATCATGCCGGAGGAGATTGATCCAAACATCACCAGACTTGCTTTCGAACTGGCATTGAAACGTCTGTATGGCACAATAAACGTCACGCAGGAAGAGCAGGAGTCAATAGGTTTGTTCGCAACTGCGTGCTGGCTCGACATGCCCGACCTTGTGGACAGTTGCGTTGACTATATTCTCAAACAAATGAATACCGAAAAATTGCACAGCCTCATCAAGCTGGTGACCAATAACTACTATGGCAGACCTGGCGACCGTATTTTGGCCTCGGCAAAAGCAATGCTCTGCCGAGAGGGCTGGGAAATGCCGTATGAGCACTGGGACCTCATACCTGCCGAGATAATTAGAGAGATCATCGGGGGTGACCCATTTTATGTCCCTGGTGAGTGGGAAAGGTGGTTTCTGACACTCAAAATTCTTAATCGCAGACTGCGTCGTCTCGCTATTCAGTCCAACCTGGTTGCTGAAGACGGCACTTATCTTCACCCAACTCCTCAAAGTCTTCGATTCTTTGCAATGCGGTTCGACGCCACCTATCGGAGGGATTCTGGAATTGGTGCCCAGAAGCAGTGGTCAGACAAGGACGATGGGTGGTGCTCGTTGTACACATCCGCCGAAATAAGCCCTTTGCTTGTCCTCCTGGACGAAGGCATTCATTACGTGCATTTGCGCTTTGAACAGCTTCAGCATATTCGATTAGCTCGAGATATATTGGGAGTTCCAGTCCTTCCAGACAAGGTCGTATCAGATGCCTTGTGGATGCAGATGGAGCTTCGTCAGCGGGTCTTAAATGCTCACGAAAGTGACCTTGAACTTGGTCTCAGTGAGATTGCAGAAGAGCAAGATGAACCCGAGATGGAGGAACTATCCGAGTCTGCACAAGGAAAACAAAGAGAAGGTGCATCAACACTATCAAGGAGCGTTTCAATGAACGACATGGATTCCGGTTCCTGGGATGGAAATGGTCACTCACGGAAATTTTGGATACCGACCACAGATGTTTCATGTATCGTCGGCGGTGCCCGGGATCCTGCTGCCTCGCCTGCGGCCACGAATAGTGGAGACTGGACTTCTACTGCCACTCGGCTTTCTGCAAGCCTCGAGCCGAGTGACGTTGCTTGGGCGGTCGACTTTGCTGGAAGCGTGTTCGAAAGCACTTCAACTTCTCGCAATATCGCTTCGTCTTCACCGCCTCGGTACAGCCACTATCCGCCATTTAGATTCTCTGCAGAATTTCCTAATCCTCGCACGCTTAAAGAGAAGAAAAGGGTGTACTCGCAAACAGTCTGGTATGCTGGCAGCATGTGGAACCTCTATATACAACGAGTGAATACTCCCAAAGGCCAACAACTTGGAATATATCTTCATCGAGCCAAGGACAAAGATGCCCTGGACGACCCGTTAGCACAGTTCGTGCCTGCAAGCGTCGACGAACGGATCGGACAACTTGAACGTGAAGTCCTCTTGCGCAGGACGAATCACAGGCAACCGGTTTCAACTTCATGGCATGATTCCGTCACAAATGGTCCTGACGAGCCAGCACCTTCAGGACAAGAATTTGATGGCAACACATCAACTTTGCTGTCACCTTCACGGAGTGCCTCGTACCGAGACGCTGAAGGAAACCATAAAACATCACAGACTCCTGCAAAGCCTAGCCTCGCACGTCCAGCCTATCATATCCATCGCTATAGGTCTGCAGGCAGCTCAGAAAGGCTTATGATGATGTCGGATTCACCAGGCATTGACGCCTCGCTGATCAAAGCCAACCATAATCTGGTTTCTGCAATCTCGACAATGCCTCCTTACACTGACTCTCGAAGCACCATAAAAACATATTTCAAAATCTACAGCCCCAGTAAAGCTGGAAGGCTACTAAGTGTTTACGAAAGCGCACCAGACAGTTTTAACTTTGGCAAGAGCTGGGGGTGGAAGAGTAGCCAACTCGTTCTGGACGATGGAGTAGGTTATAACACGAGCTCGTCTGCTAAGGCACCAACTGTGAGCCTCAATGGCAAAGAAGGCAAACTGAGGTACATGGTCGTAATTGGCAACGTTTGAGATTCTTGGGTCCTGGTACTGCCAACTCAGCCGCTTTCCATAGTCCCGCCTGGCTGCCCCTTCTTTTCGATTTCGGCACAGTAAAATACGATTTTGCAGAGCTGTAGTCAGTCATGCCGTCTCGCGTGCTCCCGTGGTTACTGACTCCCATTGGCTGCAGAGGTATGCAAATGCGCAGACCACTCGAGCAACGCTATAAGCTGTTATCAGATTTTGAGGTTGAATAATCTGCCTGGCTGGTTGAGACATTGAAGCTTGTTACCGCTAATTGCATCAGTCTAGCGCAAAAGGGCATGGACGTCTAGTCCTTTGTGTGGAGAGAGACTGCTCTGGTAAAACCTGTGATTGGCTGTCATGGATCAGCCAAATTAAGGAGACCTTTCAGTGCATGGTCCCGAAACAAATGGCTGTTGATCAACGCCCCGTCATTTCGCATCACATTCAAAGTCGTCGAGGTGCCTCGCCTTGTTGTATTTTTGTACGTCCAAAGAACTTGGAAAGCGACCAGCACTTACGACCTAGACGACAATTCTCGCTGTTCCAATACACGAAACTACAGTCGCAACTCGAGTTCCCCCAAGAGAGTTCTACTTGGTGTGCAACAGCATGTTGATCTCGGATCTCAGCATCGCCGGAAAGGCCTTCGTGGGTCTTTTGGTTTTGATATTTATCATAGTCCTGCTTTGCGGCATATTATTCGTGTTGCACAAACGAAAACAAAGCATTCGGCGACAGCAGCAACACCAAGAGCCTCAACCAGTCGACCAAGGGCAAAATTATATCTCGCATAGGCCAGAAAAAGCCGCTTTAATGCACCAAAGAGCCATGAGCCAATGAGACGCGCAATCCAAGGATTCAGGACGGTATCATCCAATTCGATGGATGGCGCTGTCATGAGCTTGACGCACAACGGCCTCGAAGCACCGTTTTGCGATTCACATGCTTTCATAAGGCCTTTGGAGGAATTGAGCATTCCACTGTCAAGCCAGAACATTAGCACCCTCCTTTCCTTGACATCCGACGCCAACATTCAGATGAGATCAAAGTATCTCGACAGTTTACATTTAAGGTCTTCCTTCGATGTAACATGGCAATAGGCTTTTACCCTAGATGAACAGCTTGCCCAACTCCTCTCGATCACTACGCAGTTTCCAATCTGTAGTGAAACAGGAAGCACGCCACTGGAGATTGAGAAGAACACGTCCAAGCCCGTTCCTTGTGGAATCGTAATACACCCAACCATTGATGCTTGTCTTCAGCTGCACGGAGAACACGGTCTTATGGACGAGGACAAGCTCGAGCAGATCGAAAACGTCTATCTTCGTGTGCACCAGCTTGTCCTCGATTTGACAGGCAAGAAGACACCAAGAGACGGATTCGAGGCAAAATTTTAGCGTCTATCACGGTGCAGCCATTGGACTGCTGCCTGGGTCAGCGACACCTCCTGAATACGAGGACAAGATCGTGAACGATGCACACGTGCTTTAGATAGGCAGCAAGGTCAGAGTTGAAGTCGATGAGAACATCCGCAGCGATGAAGCTATTGTCACAGTCGTAATGAAGGACAGCACAAAGCTTCAGAAGCATGTAGAGCACGCAGTCGGCAGTCTCAAGCGACCGATGACAAATGAACAATTGAAGGAGAAAGTTTTTGAACCAGGCTCAGCCTGTCCTCGGACCGACGTGGGCTCAGCAGGTGGAAGATATGGCCTGGAGTATCGCAGAGACGGAAAATGTCGCTTTGATTGCTAGAGCTGCGCGTTGACACAAATCTATCTGGTGCTGTCTTTAGATTAACGCCCCTCATGCTGTCGTTCCAAAACGATCTGTGACGATGAAATCTTGTTCTAAACCCATTTTACTCGTTTGGCTATCTTCCATATAAGCGTGCATTCTTCGTCTACCATGACATTGCCGAGCTATAGATCTTCGACTGAGTAGCGTTTGATATGTTATGTATATGCAGGGTACTCATCCTCGCGGCAGGAAGCCTCGAAGCTCTCATCCGCGGTCATGTCCCAACAACCATCCACTATAGATGGAAGTACTCGCCTCGATGGCGCTCATGAGATCCCCGCGCGGAACTTGAAGAGGACTTTCCTGGCTAGCTCACCATTCCCGCGGGCCTGCGTGAAGTTGTGGAACGAGGGAATCGACTCAAATTCATGTGCTGGGCGCTTTCGTGTTTGTCCACTAGACGAGGGATACACCATGGATACACCATGCGACGATCCGGTGATATTAGCAGATGACAATACGCCTTTCTTGACATAATCCTGCCTAAGACTCTCTATCGCCTTGGGACTAATACCAGCTTGAGTCCACCTCTCGATGTGACGAAGTGCTTCGAGCCTGGGTTGATCGTTCACATCGCACTTTTTCTGCTTCATGAGGACCTGGATAATGGGTTTCCAGTCTCTGTCCAGCGCACACTCGAGAGCGGTGTCGTGACGGTCATTTGCGATATCGATGTCTGCTTGGTGATCAAGCAGGGTTTGTACCACCTCTAGATGCCCGCGGCGTGAGGCAAGAATTAGAGGCGTGTCACCTCCAGGACCGCGAGTGTTGATGTCAACCCCTGCACGGAGGAGGAGCAGTACGATAGCTGAGCGCCCTTTCTCGGCACCGCTGAGGATTGAAGCGCTGCCGCCTGAGCTTGATATACAGGCGCCCACTTCAATCAAACATTTCAATACGGCCTCCCAGCCGTTATCTGCTGCAACGAAGAGCGGTGTGGTGGTGTGGTCGCCACAGTTTGCGCCTTCCAAGTTGGCGCCTTGCTCTATGAACCACTCGACCGCTGCTTGATGACCTTCTTGAACCGCCCAGACCAACGGCGTCTTGCCATACGATACTACTTCAAGATTCAGCGGCTTGTTCCGATGCATGTAACGGAGGATAAGGGTGTTGCCTGTGAATGCAACGATATGTTCATCCAAAACATCATCCTCTGGGACGGATTTAGTGTTATGGATGCTGGTCCATTGCCACCTGAACCAATGTGGCAAGGAGCATACTCGTTGTACATTGCATAAGAGGACAGCATTGCTGAGTAGGCTGACGTCGTTGTCTGCTTCGTTGCTGCCATTCTGGAGATGGTGATTCCAATACTCGGCGCAGTATGTAAAAAATGCACTACCCTCTGCGACACCACTCCGTTGCGTTGCTACCGAGATTTCTGACGGCCAAAGGGCAGCAACGATGGGAAATTCAACCGAAGGTTTCGAGACGGAAAAGCGATCCATTGTCAAGTACTTGATGCAGAGCTCGGCCATTTCGTGTTCACATTGCTTGATACTCAAACAACCTTTCCAATTGGATTGTGTGACCGACTGGGACGATCGACACTGGTAGTCAGACAGAAGAAATTCCTTTGCCGTTTGGTGAAGTAGGTACAATCGGGATCGGTTAATAAAAACAAAGAGGCCACACCATTGTCGAATCCGCTTCTCCAGATGAGGTGCATTTGTTCTCAACGAGGTTGTTTGCCCATACTCCTGCGTCGAATCCACTGCAAGAGCTACAGCCATTTCCTCCACCGACAGGGGCCGTCCGGCTCCAACAATGATCAGAAGGATTTTCCGGACGACGTGCCGTTGCTTCTGATCTATCTTGTGCAGGATATGCTCGTATGCGTCTTCGACAGACGAGGGAAGTGTCTCCACCTTTTCATCATCGGGGTAAAGACTTTGGAAATAAGTGTCCCGGATATGGTCGGTGGCAAGGTGAAGCCAGAGATATGTACGATGCTCCATAGCTAAAAGATTGTCTTTCAGGGACTTTTGCGTTGCTTGAGACAAGTCAAATTCTCTGCCGATATCGTCGACACGAGCTTCGATCACACGGCCGATCTCACGTTGTATTGTCTCATTTTCATCTTCACCACGCAGTCTTACCTGAGGAAAGACACGGATAGTATCTTCAAACCAACGCTGTACGTTGTCGTAAGGGCGACTGGTTACTAGGAATTTGAGGCGCGACTTCGAGGACGATTCCACAGAAGTACTGGCACTATGAAACTTGCAGAGCAAGTTTATCAGCTGACGTCTGTCACTATCGTCACATTCATCCAGTGCGTCCAGTATGCAAATGATTGGCTTCGCTTCTGGTGCGTTTGCGACGTCTTGCAAGATGTCCCACATTTGCTTGGGCTCTTGTTGCAGGCTACTCCCCGATGCCATCCACCTCTGCATGGCGTAGTCGATCATGTTATACTGGCTCGAGAACAGTTCATGCATAACAGCGCAGAAGGCAGTGGCCAGCCGTGACTGCTCATCATTGTCCTTGAAGAAATAATAGCAGATTGTAGTGTCTGGGTCTTCGTTGGGAAGCCAATGATCGATCAAGTATCGGGATAAGACCGACTTACCACAGCCAGGGTCGGCTGATATCCACAGCAGATCACTGTCCGATGTGCTAGTCCAACGCGTGAAGTTTTGGTGACCCAAGATCCAGGTACAGGTGTCTGGTGCTCGCTGAGGATTCCTGTCTTTCTGGTCTTGGTAATTACTCGTCTTGAAAGCACGGTAACACTTTAGCCTGTCTGCTTCCAATCGTGGATTCGCAGAAGGTGCTGCATTGATAACATCGCCTAAATGTATGTGTGCTGAACCACTCGCGAAAACAGAGGGATATTGTTTGCCTACGTGGACACCGCGCTCGTCTGACAAGTCATCGATGGCTTTGACTGGTTCTGCCATACTCGAGCATTTGTTTGGGGTAGGTCATATTTCGACACATTTAGCCCGGCTCTAATCAAGGCAACTTGATGTTCTCTGGAATCAGCCGCCCTAGGGTTTTGAAACTATTGTCGTGTCCATCATGATAGAGCCCGTAGGCTAAGGAGAAGCTTTCGTACTACCTCGAGGGAAGGCAGTGCCCAATTGAAGAATAGTGATCCAAATTCACTAAGGCTGAGGCTTGCATCTCGCTTGTCTCTGTTATTGGTTATGTTGCAGCTCAAAAGTGGGGTGAGGACTTGACGATTTGAAGCCGAGCATCGTCAGGCTGTTCGTGCCAGCCTCAAGCCCCGAATGGTCGAGGGATGCATACGGGGCGGCATGGTTTGCTTGCATGATTACCGCAATTCTTCACCTTGAACATTACCCAACCTGTCGGTTGGTCTGCTCAAGTCTAGAAGGGCAGTTTCCACCATTTGCGCATACACCAATAGTGCCACTCAACAGACCCAGCATTTCTGAAAGGTCTATGACGGTGGGAAGGAGAACTATAACCTGTGGTGCAACTGGATTGCCAAGCGGAATTCATTGAGGAAATGCAAGGGAAGGCTGGAAGCGTATCCTAGTGTAGTGGTATTATTCAAATTGATTCATGCAGTTGGGTATCTTGTACTGTAGCCAAGAACGATTTGCTCCTGCCATACATAGGGTATCTCAGGCATTATTACTACGTTGTATCCTTCCATCATCTCCGAGCAATCTTCTTTCAATCCGGCAGTTCGGCTCCGCAGGAGGACGGGCTTTGATCAAACTGCGAGAGGTTATCTCTGCGTTCCATTACGCTCACTTGGCAGCCACGGCGGCGGCTTCGTCTTTTGCAGCACCAGCTGGGTCTACGGGAGTGCTGGAGGGAGGCTTATCAACGCCGGACTCCGTATTCACCGGGGCTGCGCCTGTGACCGAGTGTCAGTATGTTCCGCGCCAGTGTGGCATTGACAGTCGATTTGAATCGACCAGAGTGACCTACCAGCGGGTGGTGTGGGGTCGCTAGAGGAAGGAGCAGGAGCAGTGCTGGATGTGGTTTCGGTGGGCTTTGGTACCGTTGTGCCTGTCGGCGTTTCTGTCTTGGTGCCAGCTGTTGATGACGCGCCTGGGTCTGCCTTCGACTTGCGGCGGAAAACGGACTGTATGGTCAGTTCCATGTGCCGACATGTGCTCTACCGTAGGCGAGCCAACACACCTTAAGCTTATCCATTGCGTCAAGTGCTGACGATAGTCGTTATTAGTAGGAACTTCTTCGACAGATAAGAAGAAATCAGTAGAAGTGATGTTTTCGACGTATGCAGAGCCGCGGGTGAAGAGAAGGAAAGTTAGAACGTACGAACTCCTGGCATGTCTACGGGAATCGGGCAGGCAACGTTCAACTTATATATTTCCAGCAATCGGAAACAACGGCATGGATCGGAACTGGGGGGAAGATTGCAGGCCCGAACACCAAAGGAAGACAGGGAACGTGCGACTGTGAACACAGATAATTGTCACTTCCCTATCAGTGAGTCCTCACACAGGTCCAAGGCAGTGGATTGACTCAGCTTTTGGAGCGGGTGGCAAGCGATGACCCAGAGAGATAGTGACGCAAGTGAGGGTTTAAACCTATCTAGCGTGGGTTGTGCCAGGAGTGGGCCCGGCCAGCTTCGTGTTGAGGCGGACACGGGGTACATGTCTTGTGACAGATTGCGACAACTCAATGGGTGGCGGGTTGAGAGAAGGCTGCGATTGTGACTAAACTTGAACCAATTGGCAGTCCGTGGGTTTAACTATAGACTAAGCTGATATCCGAGGTGATGTTGCTGATCTCCACGCTAATCAGAAACAGGCAGAGGCAGGGTTCACAGCTGGGCGAGCTGGACTATACTTGTCACCGCTCTTATCATTGTGCCAGATGGGCGAGATGGGCTCTGGGTGAATTGATAATTCGAGATGATGCCAACTCCGACGTACTCAAGCCATCAAATAACTGCCTTATCCACCATGGCTAGGAGTAGCTACTACACCCGTGCACATCGTATGCGGGAGGCACAAAGTTTCAAGGAAGTTTGTCCACAATAATTCTGTAGGGCACAACGGCAAGAGCCGGAGTATGACATTCTGTCGAGGTCCCAGGAAAGAAACACTGGCGATCAAGAGTCTTACTCGATATAGTCATATTTCAGGGATTTCCTTCAGACTCCTCACTCTCTAGAATGTCGAGCTCTTAATCCTTTGCTCAACTACCAGGAAGGATCCGATTTTTCAAGCTTATTTCTAGCAAGCGTACGGAAAGAACCGACCAATGACTGGATTCCGGGGGCTTAAAAATGCAAAGACGCTCCCCGCACGACATGACTTCGAAGTCGGCCAAAAGGCAGAAGAGTGGTCACTGCAAGGGTCCTAAGCAGCTGTTCGACCCTACTGTTCCGAGCTTGCACCCGCACAATCAAGACACTTTGGACCGTTCATTCCAGCAAAGCTAGCTTACCATCATGCGTCTAGCGTACGTCGAGAACCCCCCAAACTTCACAGCATCAGAAGACCAGGCCATTCTCGAACGAGTGAAAGCCCGTCGAGGTGAACGAGGGCTCCTCCCCCTCGATCTCGCCCTGTTGCATGCGCCTCAGGTAGCAGATGGTAAGGTTCACTGCGAGGTCTTCTTCCACTAGCTGCGCCAGCCACTAACACTTTAAAACTCCAGGATGGAATTCTCTCCTCGGCGCGATCCGTACTCGCACCTCCCTTCCAGCTAACATCCGCGAGATCGCAATTTGCCGACCAGCCCTCATCAATCAAGCCTGGTTCGAATGGAAACAGCACGTCCCAATCCTGACCGCCTCAGATTCTTTCAAATCCGACCCGTCCAAGATCGAGACCGTGCAGCAGCTCAACCCCACTTCCGCCGGCTCTCTCGATGCCAAGGAATGGGCCGTGCTCCGCTACGTCGATGCCATGACTCGCGACATAAAAGTCCCACAGCCTTTATTCGACGATGTCAAGGCGAATTTCACCGAGCAGGAAGTCGTCGAAATCACAGCCACTGCAGCGGCCTACAATCTAGTCAGCCGGTTTCTGGTAGCGCTAGACATCGGAGAGGCCAACGATGAGCCACCAGACTTTGTGAGTCTGGTAACGAATCCGACCAAGACGGACGATATCATCCAATCATGACTAGAGCACTCTAACGAGCCGCCAAACCGTTCGATATACTAGACACCGCTGTCGACGCCAGCACCCAGCAATTTCAATCCACCAAACTTATTGGGGGCATTCCTCGATATTTAAGTTTCACCGACGTATCATGCTGTCTTTGCTTGGTAAAACAGATAGTCCTATGGAAGTGTTCCGCATTGGTCCATACATCCATTGCCTACTAAGAATCAGGTGCAAGATGGTGCTCAATGTGAAGATGACTTGATGCTTCTCCCACTATTCGGCGTGTTGCCCGAAGTAGCAGATCACTATGTTTTCAGGAAGTACTATGAAAGTGTTGGGTCTACAGAAGGCCGTGCTGACCTCAAAGTAACAGATCACATCAGTCTTGTCCCACTAGCTCGTTTCCTTCGTCGTCAACCGGTTAAACTAGCTCAACCAAACCACTATCATTCGTCAAGTCAATGCTCTGATCGTCTTCGATCCCCTAAGTCGTGCCTTTTCCTTCCTGGTCCCGGTCTCACCGAGATTAACTGCGTCCCACTACCAGAAGTTACCGTGTTTGTGCAAAGCTTTATTGTGCAAAGCTGTGTTGGGTTCCGCATTTGGTGTGGGGCTGGGAAGGATATGCCGTCGATATCGGCCATGTTGTCGCCTCTTCTTCGCATTACGAGGAGCTTGCACTACCCGTTGCGGACCTTCCAATTTACTGTAGTCTCTGTTGTGGTCTGCGAGATAGCCACCAGTATCTTGACGTGAGCAAGAAGATTTCATTTGAGAGGACGTAACATACGACGTGCTGGACGGTGGAGGAGTATCTGAGATATTTTCTAGTTGAGGTCGTTGATGCATCCTCGCATTTGTCAAGGGCCAGTCTTGTAGATTTTCGGGTGGCTCTTCTGAGGGATAGGAGCTAATCGAATCCTTGTCCCTTGTGGTTGAAGAAGGAGGTGTGTTTAGCTCGTTGCTAACTCCGTGAGCTAACGTCTGTCGTCTACCTCGTCGGACGAATTTGTCAAGTGCATTCAGAATGGTACCGAAGAGAGTAGTGTTTTTATGGATCGTTAAAAGGAGTTCGCTGCTCGCATTAATGCTTGTGTCGAAAATGGAACAAGCCATGCTCAGCGTCGCCATTTCTTCGTGAGCGGTACTAGAAGCACTTTCCAAACAGATAATTGGCTTGGAATTGATCTGATCATGTATTTTTAAGGAAATAATACTTGTGTCAAGGTGAGTGGCCTCGCACGAGCTGAAGCTCATAGACGAAAATGGTATCGTAAGTGCCACATAAGACTTGGTGGTCGGGCAAAGGATGGGATGTTGAGAGATCTTCAGGCTTTTGCGTCCGATATCAAAGCAGACATCGAGGTCTTCGAATTTCTGCAAGGACGCGTTAAACTCTGCCGAACAAATTTTGATAACGGCGTTCGAGATGACTATTTGTTCAGTCATGTTGAGAGCCTGACATCCTTGTCAGTAAGGGACGAAGGTATGGATAGAGACTTTGCTCTTACGCCCTCTTGTTAGCATGAGTGCTGATTAAGAATGGAGGGAAACATTGTGGTGAGCTAAAGTAGAAAGCCGTAACTGCTTTGATGTGAATGTGTTTGTTTAGGCAGAGAGAATTAGGTCTATCTCTCTCACACATTTAAAACACTTTCGAGTACTCTTTAAGCGCTAATTCAAGGCGAGGGAAACAACATCCCTTCACATTTCAGTTTTGCTTCAACGCAGTCTCAGTCAACGTCCTGCAGAGACCCTTCCAACGCGTGTAGATGTGGCAGGTACGATCCCGTCGCTGCTGATGCCGCAGCATGGTAAGGACCAGCGATTCTCACCCGATATTGATCAGATACTAAGATTTCCGCCAGTTTTAACCGCTCAGCTGTTATACTGATGGTTCATACAATCCCTATGCGGTTTGGGAAATGGACTTGGCTGTTAGCTCCATGTCAGTTTGTTCAAACCTCAATTTACACCAGTCACCACATGAAACAGGCTCGTATCTAGCCGGATTAGTGTCGCTGACACAGCTCGGGAGTACTCCACACTTCTCGTTGAAGTTGAATCCGAAAAAGAATGGCATCGAGAGCCTTTGTTCATTTCAACGTCAGTAAAGCTTCAGATCGTGACTCAAAGCAAATGCCTTAGGGAAAGACGAACCTGCCCTTTATTGATCTGTTGAATACACGATGTACGGTCGACTTCATCCGATCATTTGTCAGCCGCATAAGATAGTCGCCAATGTTCACAACAAAGGTATCTGGAATAGGTGACGCCTTGATCCATTGGCCTTCGCTATTCAACACCTGCAAGCCACCCATGCTATCCTGCCACAAAAGCGTGAAGCACTGAAGATCTGTATGAGAACCAATACCCACATCGGTACTTTTTGCAGCTTGCTGAGCTGTCATCCCCGGGTAATAATTGAACACGCCATCAGCGCCTGGGTATGTAGTCACATTGTCAAAATAATCTTCGGGCAGTTCGAGGGCGAGGGCGAAAATCTTCACTAGCTTTCTTGCAAGTGTTAGGCACGAAGACCAGTATGTCAGGCAGGCACGTTTGAAACCTGGAAGGTGCGCAGTGTCTTCCCACACAAAGTCTTCTCCTCTAAGCCAGGCTCTCACATCCGACGGTATGGAGTTGAGGTCTTTTTTGACAGGATCATATTTTGGATCATACTGCCACATGAATGCTTCTCGGTAGTCAACTAGTTGGCTTCAGCATGTTTCTGTTAACATTGGATATGTGGTGGACATACTTCCTTCACTTGGAGAAGCTTTCCCGGTGCCCCTCGCAGAATAACCATTGAAATGCTTGCTTTTAGACTTTGAGACTTGCAACTTTTTCTCAAGCGGCTGCTCGAAGAAGCTTTTCGCAGCATTCTGGGCGTTCTGAAATACCTCCTGGTTAATTCCGTGATTTTTGATGTAGAAGAAGCCTATGTTTTCAGAAGCCTGCTTAATAATTCGGGCGAGGTGCCTTCGTTGCTCAATAGGACCATCGATATTGCCAATGTCAATCACTGGGATCTCATCGGAACGTGCTTCACGAGGAGGATTAGTGGAAATATCCCGAAAGACTGGTCCATATGCTGTGCGAAGCTCGAGCTTTATAGAACTGGCGCTTGCCATCCGTTCGCCTGTCTGTATCATTTTGACGTCTCTGATAGAAGAATATACCTCAAAGAATGCCCTCAGAGAGTAGTGAGCAATAATGGCAGATGGACAAGTGATTTGTCTACATTTGGGAGTTGGTGACTGTTAAGAAGTGTATTGATGTTGGCTCTAATAACCCATTATGCCCTCGTCAAACAATTGGCTGTTCGCTTGTCCTTCCATTTCCGGTTCGATACACTCAAACACAGGAAGAGCCGGAAACCTTCGGCCTTCACAGAAGGCAACTGCCCCTCCCACAGCGCCAACTCCAATTGATGCTTGTTAAGTCGCACACACCATGACAAGTAAGTGTAGAATTATCCTGAGTGATGGAGACCAGGATTGCCTGACGTGGGGCTCACCAGATGATGGCAGGAGATAGGTGGTGAATGGGAAGACTGACCCCGTCGTTCACCGTCGGTAGAGCCGCTGATGGCTCCAAGCCCTGAGAACTGCTCTGGAGGAACTACGTAGGGCTTAGTGCTAACGCTTATTTTCATGTATTAGACGTGGCTCAACGTAACGCCTGAAAGTTAGTTGCGCAACAACGGTGGATTCCTTGGCAGCGCCAGAAGAGGGATAGCTTGCTTAGCCTGTATTTTCTCCTATTGACCTTGTGATTCTTCTTATATCTATACCACGCGTGAAGTAAGATGTCAGCCCTCGCGCGACTGCGTACAGACAACGCAACATGTTGAAGACTGACCCGTTTGAGGGGTCCAGAGGCGGTGACGGCGATCACGAAGGCCTGCAAGGAGAGCAGTTGCGCAACGTTGCCCAACACAACGCTACACCTTCAGAATTTGTCAAATAGCTGCGCAACAAAGTTGTGCTACAACTGGCCAACGCTGGCATCATATAAGCTTCGCGTTCCATCCGACAATTTCAAATCTCCTTGACCCAATGTACGGTTCTTGCATCTCCGAGTGACTGCTTTCTACTTCAGCTATCCATCCTGCCAGCGAGACAGCCACGCTCACCGACAATTCAGTGGTCGTTGCATGTTATTTAAAGACGGGACAATTCTCGACGGGAAGTAGGGGCCTGCTTGTCTTTTATCGTCATGGGTCATCAGGCATCTTCAACGCCGAACATCTGTTGTTAGTCGTCAATCTATCTTCTGAGTTGGACAAACGGCCTTGGGAATGTGTTTGAAAAACACTTCCAACGCATACCTGATGTTGTGGATCAAACATCACCCGCCCTATGGGGCACCCAGAAAGCTGAGATAGCTAGCTCTTCGACCTCGCTTCAGTTCTTGTTCGCATCCTCAAATCACCCAGCATAAAGACTTGACTTTTACCAGAATGGTTTGCATGCTCTGCAAGTTCGCCTGTACGTTTTCATCGATGTTGTTTTCGCAGCCTTCCACAGCTTTGTAAAAGGACTAATTCAAGGGCCAGAGAATACGAACGAGAAACATCCATGGATCACTTGGTGTGATTAGACATCATCGGTTTGTTATTTTCAAGCTGTAACACCGAGTCCAGTCGCCGAAAGCCATCATTATGTGTCATCATCATCATGGCCTTCAAACGACCACATCACCACGGAAGTTCCGTGCAATTATCTACATATATATATTAACTTCCGGGTCTCTGTTTCGCATTTCGTGCCTACATCAAAAACAATCTTCTGCACCGGATGCGAGTTCTCCCTCACTGCATCTCTCGAAGATAAACCTCAGCAAGGCACAATCCGAAACAAGCTCCACGCCAAAATGTCTGGACAAGAGCAATCCGGGTCACTCGGTGGGAGCCCCTCAGAGCTGCGTGGGACGCCAGATAACACCGGCAGAACCCCGGTCGTCATCGATTCGGACGGCGAGCGTGAGAGCAGTGCTCGACAGCGCATCCCAGAGGTAGACGTGATCGAAGAGTATGATCCTTACCGGGGTGCTCTCATCAGGCGCAGCGCTGCTCCCTCACCATCAATTGGGGTTGCGACTCCCTCACCGACGGCCGAGACCTCCCAAGCTCTGGTCCGGATCCCTGTGTCGGAGTCAGCAGACGAGGATCTCGATGATGACGACGATGGAGACACGCCGACTTCCCCGGTCCCATACCGTCGTGCTCTGATCCGACATGACCGAGCTGGAGACGAGGAAGACCCCTCGCCACCACCACCATCACCAGCAGCAGCAGCAGACACGTCGTTCGCCGGACGAAGCACACTCTCTCACACCACCATCACCACCACACGGGACGACTGGTCCAGCCACGACCACCTGACCCGACCACCACGTTCTGCGCGCCGCACTCCCCGGCGGCGGCCATCACGCTCTCCCGCTCCCGCCGTATTGAGATCCATTGGGCCAGGAGCCGCACAGATACAGCGACACCACCGAACCAGCAACACGAGCGATCGCGGTCAGGATCAGGATCAGCCTCCTCGCCGCCGCAGCAGCGAACTGCTGGTAAGCTTTTGCTGCCGCGCCGAGGACAGCGGCGACGAGTACACGGAGCGATGGGGCTGTTTCAGCATTTCGCTGCGTAGTCCAAGCCAAACCCAAACCCAAACCCAAAGCCGGAGTCGGAGTCGGAGTCACAGGCAAAGTTATCAATCTCGCTGTCCTGGATGTGGGGAATTGAGGCAGACCAGTGAGCGATCTCGCTGTCCTAGGTGTGGGGCAGTTTTATAGTTGAGGACAAAACACGAAGAGCCTTGAGCCCTTGCATACTGCATCCATATGATAATAGACATGGTAAAACTCGGATATATATCTAGATCCTACATATTAATCAAGATGGTTCTCAACCCCCCGATCTCCTACTGGCATTTTGTGAGGTTTCTGTCTTTTGGCCTTGGCCTTGGGCATCATAAGAGGTTTCTTTTTCATGACCTCCCATCGTCTCTGCTGCTGCTGCAGCAGCAGTAGTAACATTCAGCTCGGTCGTTCGTTTCTGAATATCCTACGTTCAATTCACGCGCGAGCTATGTGCATACTATGTCAGTTTGCTTCTACGATGTTGTCCAGTATTGCGGCACGGTTCAGCATAATAATCTTAAGATTTCCTACTAAGTAGGTTCATGCTAAGCATTGACGATAACGGGGTGTCGAACTCCGAACTTCACTGATATCTCTATGCCGAGGCTCGCTAGCTAATATGTCATACCCATGACCTCGGGAACCTATCAAACCCCAGATCAATAAGCCGATAGCTGCGAGGAAAATTAGCCGACCCCACCCATAAGTATAAGGGTCCACCCCGGCAACTGATGATGGAAGCTGCTTATATATATCTTTTTTAAAACGAGAGCAACCGCTTCGAGCGATAACAACCATGCCTGCTAATCGTGCGAGTGATCAATCAGTATCTGAGACGACTTCGCTTTTGCCGAATTCGTTGACGTCTCACTTTGGCTTCCGAAGGGGCAGTTGGGGTGCCAACAGCGGGCGGGCGATCGAGGACGAGGGCGATGATTCGGATGACGATGGTGTTGATATCAATAATTTGGTTCAAAACCTGGCCCGCGCTGGTTCTATCTCTTCAGGCACCGGCCTTGAACCAGATGGACAATATATGCAGAATGAAAGGCAGCGGCGAATTTCGATTGTCCGGCCTCGCATTCAGCCAGATCCAGCTTTGAGAGAGTCGCTCGAACACTACCGCATCAGCAACAAGCAAGATGACGAGGAAGAAGAGGAAGACCCCAGATTCATCGACATCACTGCCAGGCGCTTTTGGATCATGTTTCCCATCATCATACTGACCTACTTTGTTGCGTGCTTCGATTCCACGCTGACAGCATCGAGTCATCCAGTTATCACGTCCGACTTCGGGGCTTCCCAGGCAGCTCCATGGCTAAGTACAGTGTTCCTCATCACGAGCACTGCGTTTCAGCCGTTGTTTGGGCGCTTTTCGGATATCTTCGGGAGGAAAATCATGGTTACAATTGCGCTGGGGACCTTCGCCCTGACAACCATGTGGTGTGGTCTGGCTGGAAGCATTGAAAGCTTTATTGCAGCGCGTGCGGCATGTGGCATTGGCGCAGGCGGCGCAATGGCTATGTGCATGATCATCGTAAGCGATGTCATACGCATCGAATACCGAGGCCTGTTTTCATCTCATGTGAGCCTTGCATTCGGCGCTGGTTCCGCATGCGGTGCAGCTTTCGGTGGCTTTCTCTGCGATGCAGTCGGGTGGCGTTGGGCCTTTGGTGGACAAGTTCCACTCATCACCATCTGTACTGTGATGGCCGCTTTCCTCACCCCAAGCAACCTTGGTCCGATGTTGATCAAGGAGCATGAAGGAGGAGCCTGGACGGCCTTACAGACCTTCGACTCCTTGGGTTCCCTCCTCCTTGTTATTACAGTCACATCTCTCGTCCTGATATTTAACCTCGGTGGCAACATCTTTCCATGGTTTTCACCCGTCGTTATAACCTGTGCTGTTGTCTTTGTGATCGCGATGCCAATTTTCCTTTGGCGCGAAGCAACAGCCAAGCACGCCATCATGCCGACCAGGATGCTTACGCGAAAACCACTGAGCAACCTCGTATTGGCCAATCTCTTTGCCGCACTGGCAAACAACACAATTATTTTCAATGTTCCGCTTTTCTTCCAAGCAGTCATGCTCACGTCTGCGTCAGAATCTGGCTTTCGCCTTGCCGTACCGAGCATTGTTGGTTCAACCGCCGCGGTTTGCACAGGATACATCATAACCTATACACGCAAACTGAAGCCCACACTTGCGGCAGGAGCTATTTTGAATATTATCGGTGCTGTCGCAATTCTCTTCATGCGGCGAGGCTTGCCGGATGTGGTTATTCTCCTTCTCATACTTGGCGTTCCAACGGCTAATGGCTTTGTCTTTCCCAACACAACAGTAAGTTCTTTGGCAGGAGCTAAACCAGAAGACATAGCGGTCATCTGCACAACACTTGGGCTGTACCGAAGTCTTGGTGCCGTATTAGGGGTGGCGGCATCAAGTCTAGTTTTCCAGAATAGCCTGGTCGCTTACTTGAATGCCATGGTCACTGGGGAAAATCGAGAAGCCATTATACGAACGGCTAGGTCGAGTGTGAAATCCATCAAGTTTCTAGACGAGGAACATCAATGGCAGGGTAGGTTTCAAATGAAGCGTGAGGAAATGATGTCGCTGACTGCTCTCTAGTGACTGGATCGTACGAGAGAGCGCTGAGAGTGTCGTTTTTCGTCGCCCTGATAGCAGCTATAATTCTCAACATCCTAGTACTCCCATTGAAGCTACCACGACTCAAAGGAAATGTCAACACGTCTGCACACATTGGCGAGGGCTAGATCTTTCCGAGACGAGCCGTGGACAGAATGATGGCACAGAATGAATGCACAGAAGTGAGGCTTTTGTTTCGAAGCGCAAACGTCTTCCCTTGTACCAGACACTGGAGGCTTTCGTGGTTGAAAGCTCAACGCTGAGAATGAGATAGCTTGAGATCTGGTGAAATTGCAATCTTGCAGGCCGCCTGGTCAAACACCAACTTCACAGAAAAGGCGCAGACGATATAGGAGACGTCGTGTCGGGGTGTTGCGAGACAGGCGTAAATCGTCACGCTCGTGCTGCTGCGTCCAGGAGACAAGCTTGTCGATGCGTGACCAGGAGGTCTTTGTAAGCAGAGAAAGCTAGAACGCGTTCGAGTTGGCGAAAGTTGGAAAAGATGCTGCGGGATGCTGGAGGTCGAAAATGAGCCGCTGCTCACAAGGCTTTGATATCAATCCGGGTCCAGTGAGTTCAGGAGGTCCCAAGCCGTTCTAGCTCTTTCAATATCTGCACTCTTTCCTTCGCCTCGTCTGGACAGCGCACCATCCAACGTTCTAGCACTGGTAGCTCCGTTCATGTCTGCTTTTCCATTGTTGCCTAAGGCTTCTCCATCTACCTCCAAGCCGTTCTTCTCCACGCTATTCAAAAAGGCCTCAATCTCACGTTTCATGGTGTCACATCGGTCCATCTCATCGCGTGCGTCGTCTAGACGATTGAGCAACACGGTTTTCAACTGCTCCCTGGCTTGATGTGGTCTCAGCACATTGATGACAGCATTGATGTTCTGTGCCAAGATTCCAATATCACGCATCTTGTCTTCCCAGTCGACTGGGTTGTCTGCCATGATAGTCCATAGCTCTAAGAAGTTGAGGTTGAGAGATTTTGTCAACTGCCACAGGAGGCGGGCGTGAGGACGAGCGGGGCCTGTGGCACGAGTAAGTGTAGAGAAGTCGATTAGACGTTCGTCTTCAGTGTCTGGAAGGGTAGGTTGTGGTGGGATGTGGTGGGTTTCGTTGAAGACTTTGTACGACGTTGTCGATGAGTCGGGAGCCGGTGGTGGGCGGAGGAAGATGAGCTCGTAGGGGAGATCAGGCTCTCCTTGTGAGTCATGAGTCTCGCCTTGGAGGGATTCGAGGCGTGAAAGATTGTGTGTCGTGAAGTTGCGCCAGAAGGGAGGCGGCGCCGGGTAGGGAGCGTTAGGGATTGACGGTGGCTCTTCTTGGCTCTGCTGATCGGCCATGTTCGATACAGCGGGTACAACCCCTCCTTATGAAGGACGGTACGCGATAGCACTATCTGCTCATGACTAAGTAGGTGGGGTGACGACGACGAATGGTGCAAAAAAGGACGTCGCGGGCTTGGACTGTGTCGCGATTGCCTCACTTGGGAACTTGTGGTGCCATCACGTCAGCCAATCAGCAAGCCGCATCTGCGGAGGACTTTATCGACTCCGCTAGTCAATATCGAAAACCACTTAGTAAACTCGCTTAAGGGGGCGCCGACCATCCAGAGCAGCATTCTCATGTTCTCTCCGAGGCATACAGCGCAGGGCGGAAGAGCGTGTGTGTAATGGAGGAGTCGTCAACATTGCAATAAGGTACGACTCGAGGCTCCAAAAAGATGCCTCCCCTGACCTCCCTCAACCCCATCCTCCGACTCTACCACCACTCCTACCTCGCCGACTACCTAGGCTACGCACTGCTGCTACTCTGCTACACCGCGGCCAGACTCTTCCTGGCCCCATTCCACCGGCTCTTCACCCTCTCCGACCCAGCCATTTCCTATCCCTTCGCCACCCGCGAGCGCGTCACCACCCTTGAAGCTATCATCTACGCCGGGGCCGTACCGCTAGCATTCTTCATCCTGTACGCCCTGCTCGCTCGGCCCGGCCTTCACAAAGCGCACGTGACCATCCTCGGGTTCATCATCAGCATCACCCTGTGCAGCTTCATCACCGACCTGGTCAAGAACGCGGTCGGCCGGCCGAGACCAGACCTGATCTCGCGCTGCAAACCGGCGCCGGGCACGAGTGCGACGGAGAATTTGACCATTGACGTCTGCACCGCCCCACACGACAGCCATGTGCTGCAGGACGGGTGGCGGAGTTTCCCTTCCGGCCACAGTAGCTTCGCCTTCTCCGGCTTGGCCTATCTCTCCCTCTGGCTCGCGGGCCAGTTGCATGTCTTGAGGCCGAGAACCGATCTCGCGAGAACGCTTGTGGCGCTTGCTCCGGTCACCGGCGCTCTGCTCATTGCCCTGTCACGCATGGCTGATTACAGACACGATGTCTACGATGTGACCTCTGGCACTCTACTGGGTATTATTGTCGCTTGGTTCTCGTACCGCCGTTATTTCAGAAGGTTGAGGGATCCGAGGTGCCATGAGCCCTATCCTAGTCGAGCCGAGGTTGCAGGACGAAAAGCAAGAAGCGGAAAGACAGATCTGGAGGAGCAGCGCACGTGGCATTCCGAGAACTTTGAGTTGGATGATCTGGCTACCAGTGACGATGATGTTGATGAAGAAGCACGTCCATTGACAAGAAAACGGCAGGACGACTCATCTACAAGAGGAGAGTCGAGAAAATTTGATAATCAATGACATTTTGCCCCACCTCTACCTCTAACAACGTATGAATAACAACCCTCGTAGACCATCGGTTTCACAGACAGGGTCGTGCTCCGAAACTGGCCACTATGCAACTATTTGAGGCTTCCTTGTTGCCCCCTCGAACTCTTTGGGTCATTTACATGGTGAGATGCTCAAATTGAGACCGGAGCAAACATCTAGCCCATGCGGCCTTCGAAGACGGCGCCAAGTCCGCCTCGTGGTGCTTCTCCAGTCGTGACGACATCCTTCTTCGCATAAGCATCAACAGATGAGGGAGCCACGTGAGGGGTGACCAGGTCAACTCCATTTCCACCGATGACGCTCGTCGAATACCACTTGCTCTGGCGAGGCATCAAAGGCCGAGAATAATAATCGTAAGCGCCGTGGGTGTTACCGCCATACCCAGCACTCGTGCCAAAACTCCAACTGCTAGCAGCCGTGGTAGGTGTGTTACCCAGGCTCGGAGTTGTGGGGGCCGAGGCAGCGACATGATTCATATCTTGAACTTCTATTTTAATTCCGTTTCCGTTGTCATTATAGTCATTACTTTCCCCGTTCCTATTGATAGCACGGTGAAACGAGGATAGGTAGCGAAACGCCTCAGAATTGTATCGGTTTGAGGCAGCTCGGCCGGTGCGGGTCGCTTTTGGCTTCCATTCCGTCGGGTCGAGATCCGGCTTGAACGCGTGGTCGTCTGTAGGTATCCGCACGGCGGGAGTATCTGTGCTGGGCGACACTCCAGTCGGAGTCCGTGGCTGAAGTATTGGTCGAGGGGAAGACGGAGTGGTTGGCGAAGACGGCGATGTCGCCATGACGTTGGCGGCTGAGAGTGGCTTGTTCGAATCCTTGCGCCGACAAGTTTCGCTGCAGTACAGAATAGAATTGGATGGCGTAGTTATTTGTTTCTCGCACATTGCACTGCAGCCCGAGGAGTCAGTGTCTGGGAAATAATAATGGTCCGGAATGTTGGGCTGTTAATACACGCCCAGCCGGAACTCACCAATACTGCAAGAAGCACGCAGCCATCGGTTCCTCAGGGTTGGTGATTTCGAGCACAACTCTTTCTCTACGAGGAGACCCAAGCAGACCGCTGCTGGTCGTGCTTTGCGCCAGACCGGAAGGTCGTTTCAGGATCGGCGGGCGAGGCTTTTTGTTTGTGCCAATCACCGAAGCCGATCTCTGTGCAACACTGTGCTCAGCCATTCTAGGCGGTCAGGAAAGGCGCCCGTGCCTAACACAAAGATCGAGGAGTCATGCCTGTTTAAAGAACGAAAACGTATAGCGTGCTGTGGGTTTGTTTTTCCACACCGACAATGAGATAACCCGGGTGAGATTGCTGCTGCCACGGTGATTGGTGGCGGGGTTGGAGCACTGACGCAGGAACGATGCTCTTATCGTCCTACCTTCTTAGAAAGGGATAGCGCCTGAGCACATTCCTGGCTTGCGGCCACCAATGTGTTGGGCACAGCCAAACAGGTCTTCCTGCGCCACACATTACGCTTGCACACTTGAGGCTGAATCGGTACCAATTTTGTTGATTCAGGCCGACGATTATGTCCGACTCGGATCTGACGGGTTTCAGCCTACTCGAAACGCATGAATTCTGAAACAGGCGCATGCAATACATTGAGTAGTAGTCGATGTTTCTATTTCAAGTTCTCCAGGGCCAGAAAGCCACATGTGATGGCGTTGCAGAAAATGTACCTATCAAATAATTTGTCACAGCCGACAAATAATGCAATTGCTGCTTATGATGCTCACATGCTGCGGCGAGAAGAACCAGCAAGGCGGTAGAGATCGACTTCCTAGGTTTGTTCAAACCCGTCGGGCACGCCTCTCGCCACCTGACCTTGTCGCCCAACATAGCATCCAATCATGCTGCTCCACTTATACGTGTGCTTTTGTAATTCTTTCAGCTTTTTGAATGCACTCGCGTTGGCATATGCAGCTCCAGTGCTAGGGTCACGATATCTAGCCGGTATTCCTGTTATGCCACACAACTCCGTGGTTTGCTTGGCTGGCCTTGCCGTTCTCTTGGTGCCGTAAAAGACACTGTATGCTCGTTTGGCTTCGTCTGTGAGCTGTTCAAAGTCCTGAAGTATAACAAGATTTCGAGTTGAAATGACTTCAATGACGGGCTGTGTCTGGCTTTCAGTTGCTGCCTCCAGTACAGAGACCGCTGGTTGTGCATTTTGTATGACAGGAGCGGCTCCTGTTTCAATGGAGTGGTCCGTTTGGGCTAGCGGTCGAGGCGTACTTGCAGCCTCCAAACCGCTTTGCGCATTTGTTGTCCTACTTTCAGGCAAAGAGTCTTGCCCTTCATTCGTTGGCTGTTGGACACTGTCTGTGCCTTTCTCACCTGGCTGATCTTGTCGTAATTCGTGATTAGCTGAATCAGATGCTCCTGAAACTGAGTCTTCTTTTCTGCCATCTTTGTCAAGCTCGTCCTGGGGTATGGCACCGTTGACAGGTAACGGAGTGGAGACCGGCTCCTCGGTAGGCTGCAGCGATTGTAGCTGCTTCTGCTCTGACTGCTCGTGGATGCTCGTTGTCTTGTGCACATCTGATGGTGTTGCTGTGCCTGAGCCTGGGGGCATAGATGCATATTCGTGTATGCCGGTAAGCCACTTGCCAGGATCTATCTGTGTGTTGGCGGTAGCATCGGGACCGGTTTGGGCAGCATTCGAAGCAGAGCCCGGTATTGGCGCGCTTGTAGCAATTGGAGTGCTTGCCGGAGGCGCAGGTGTAGACTGCTCGCGTAATCGTTGAAGATTCTTCGGTTTGGGGCCTCGTTTCTTGCGCTGCTGGTCATCGGCGCCGCCACCGCCGGGAATGAGATGCTCAGGTTTGGGCCCTCGATAAGTGTGTTTTGAACTATACAAAGTCAGAACAGCACCGTCGAGCTTGCGTTCCTTCAGGGCAGCCAATCTGGCAGCTTGCTCCTCTTCACGCTGTCTCTCCATTGCTTCCCAGCGGTTCAGGCTCTTCGCATTCCTTTTCTCGTTTCTCTCAGCCTCAGCAAGTCGATCGGCCTGCGTCATCTCCTTTGGAGCTTCTGCTTGCTTGAGCTTTTCCTTTTCCTCCCGTTGAGCCTTGTTCTTTAATCTCAGCTCCTCATTCTCCTTCAGCCGTTCGAGCATGGTCTCGCGGTGTGCCACTGTTTGTTTGCGTTGCGACGCTCGTCCTGGAGCAGTAGCCTCGTCTGGCAACCATGAGACGCGCTCTTTGCGTTTGGTAGGCTTCGGCTTGTCGGGTGCCCTATGCAGTGATGTAGGGTCAATTTTCGGTCTCTTCCTAATTGCTCCCATCGTTGTCAATGCCATTTCAGCTTTTCGCTTCTTCTGCCGTTCAAGCTTGGCCTGTTTCTGCAACTCGTTCTCCCCTTCTAGATCATCCGGAGCAGCATTGGGACCTTGATCATCATCGTCCGACGAAGACATGTCCGCCTCATCATCTGCCTCGTCGCTGTTGTATTCTTCATCCTCGCCCTCTGCTTCCGCGAAGAGGAGGGCGACATCGTCTTCCTCGTCCTCATCAGCTTGTTCCTGCGCCACAACCTGGCTGTACCTATTCCCTGCAGTCCTTCTCCTCTCTCTCGTGGCTGTCATCAACTCCGTCTCTGGTTGAGATGATTCGGTTTCAGAGGACTCACCGCTGCCATCGCCACTGGATCGCTGTTCATCGCTCATACTGTATTCCAATTCGCAAAAGACAACGCTGGAATGCAGCCGTGGCGAGGGAATAGTTTTGGCAATTCCTTTACCTTTTGAATCTGCGCCTTCGCTCGCACTAGAGCCCAGGCCCCGATAAGATAACAATGTCTGATCCCCACCTCGGCCCCTATCAGCAGAGGCTTAGTGGCCCAGCGAGGCTGGAGCCTCGGCGCGGCAGCCTTACCAAACTACTTATGACAGCGAAGACAGGTGAATTGACCGGTAAACTTTCAGTTGACATCTTTCCCCAGAATGGATCTGGATTTTAACCTCATCGCGAAGGGATTTTAATCGAGCCACACTGTGGCTTGGCTGTTTTACTCCAGATAGCTTCGAGTACGAGAACTCGCAAGACCCCATGGGTGATTCTAGATAATTGTAAATTCGATCACTCACGGCTTTGAGAATTCTTGGTGGTAAGGCTAGTATCACTTTCGCGTTGTCCACCTTTTTTGGTACAAGAGATTCCAGTATTTACTACAATGGGCATTGGAGCCCAAGTAAGGGTAATCCAGGAGCCCTCAAAAGCCACGTCACATAAGAATCCACCCACCTTCTTGAAAACAAAAAGGCAGATTTTAGAGATGGTATGAAGTTCACCACCATCAAATTGAACCTCCTAAAAATACTATTGCAAAGATCCTTCAACTTGCCTCGCGCTGATAGACGCGATTACGCCTTATCCCAGACTCGGAACGCGCAAACCGACTTCCCCACTTCAACCGACCTCGTCACTTGGAGATCCTTCTGCGCTGAGCAACGCACTGGATTGCACCTCCCTTTAGTTGTCTTCTGGCAAGTCATATAGTCATCGCGGTGAGAGCAATCCCTTGCGGTGTTCATCTCTTGCTTAGCTGGCTGAGCAGATGTGCGATGTGATGTGGGGGAGGTTTCTGCCTTCAGTTTAAACCAGTTTTGGAAAGGTCGGCTTCTGCGGTAGCAGGCAAGGACCGTTCCACTCTTAACGTGCTGACGGGGCATAAGCCCATTGGCACAACGTTTGTTCGGTAATAGATGCTGCTTCATGCAGAAGACTGCAAATCACTATGCTAAAACACCACTGACACGCGATAATGCGTTAGCGCATCGGTGCATCATTTGCTTAAATTCGAAATATGTCCTCTCCAGCATAAGTCTCGCAGGGATTGTATTGTACCACCTCTAGGCTGCTGGTCGTGCAGAAGCCTACAGCCTTGACGGGACACTGGGAGCACCCCCCATATTCAATCAAGTTTTCCAAGAGTTCCTCTTCAAGTTTCGCATCGTTTCCTTGCACTATTCCTCACCATCTCTATCTACACAATGTCCCTTCTCGTTGACCCTGACAACAGGCCAAGGGCGACTTTGTCTGCGCTTTGGAGGGAGGCCCACAAGCAGGAGGCAGGGGAGCCCGAAGCGCTTTCATTTTGGAGGCATCTCTTTTTGAGACATGAGTTCGAGGAAGAACACTGGATATATGACGCCGCGATCAGGCCTGAACCTCAGAGCAGGAGTCGCATTGATCGCCGCATACGCTTTGTCACCACCGGAAGCGAGATAATTGTGCTCTGCTGGCATGAAGCAATGGGCGAGGACTCTAGTTCCGCGAAGGAAGAATGTGAAGAGCAAGCTCGAGTGGCATGCCAAAGAAACATCGAGAGCCATCCATGGCAGGAAACTATCTATGTGTTTACAACCATGAAAACCAAAGGGAAAGCGTGGACATACAGCGTGGAGGATCGCATCTTACTCCCTATGCATGGTGATGAATACATTGAGGCAAACTCCACCGAAGGTCACAAGCTGAGAAAATGCTTCGAGAGAATGAAAGTCTTCCCACCTGCCAAACCAGCCGGGGAACCGAACTCAAACGTTGCAACCTAGCCACATTTCGCTCAAACATCCGGCATCGCCGGAGCAGCTCCCGCGATGCTTCTGAGCTCAGATCATGCACCACTCGCCGACAGACCCCGCGGCGCTGTGTCGACTCTTGGAACTACCGCTTATCCAGCTCAAACACACACTAACCCTATCTTCCCGGAAGAGGCGAGCGAAACCCCATGACAAGGTCGTCACGAACCGAAACCACCGGCCACCGGACTCCGGCAGGTCACAGGACAGGTAGATCCAAGAGACCCAACAAAGTTCGTATACAAGGTGGAGAGTGGTTGGGTGGTAATGGGCCCTGTACAATGGATTCAAAAGGATGGCAAGTCCATCGTCTACTCTCGAGACAAAGGAATTTGGTTTCGATCTGATGATCTGCGAAAATGATCTGCGTAGATGGTTTTTCATTGTGTCAATGAGCAGGAGGCTGGTTTTTTCAACACCTTAGCCAAGTATGTCAATCTGACTTCCATTCCAACCGCACCACCAGACCACTTCTCCTTCGGTCGGGAACCTGTGCCATTGAACACTGCTACAGTTGTTGCAATCATCCGACCGTAATCTACTCAAGACGTAGAGTTTCTCATCAATCATCTGATTGCTGAAGGTGCATTCCTGGGCGTTCACTCTTTCAGAGACATACCTGTCGAATCGAATCTCCCCAAGCGCTTCCCTACTGCCATCATGGTGCGTCAATAGCATTCCCAGACAGGTTCCGTTCGTCACGCCGGTCTTACAAAGTTGGACTTCGGTGCCAATCTGAAGATGGGCTTTGCTGAAGCACCAACCTTGGTTTGGACTTCCAAGCGTGGGGCAGGCAAGGGACTCCCCGGGGGAGAGATTGAGATTATGTCGTCGATCACATCGGTGCGATGCCGACACTCCGATGTCTGAGAAAGCCGGAACGTGGCCACTGGGAGAGAAATAAAATAAACCCAGGATAGGCTCGTCACAGACAGGACGAAGGCATTCATACTCGAACAGCTCCTCGTTTTGAGGCTGTGGTCCGAATGAACACGTTCTCCCCCAGTTCGTAGCAATCTAGAAGAGTAAGCTCCTGCTCCAAGTATAGTCCAGAAGACGGGTGTACCTGAATGACGGGGGTATTCGTGGGAAATCGAAGGTCTGGTATCCGGCGAATACCGACAGCTTGTATCTTCTCGTCCCGGTTCAGTGGGAAAAATAAGAAGATGAGCCTCTTACTTGGATACGTCCTTTCTAACCGTGCGACGAAAGATTTGAAACTCGTCGCCGAATGTCGTCGGTGACAGAAAAGACCGATAGTCTTGGAACCTTGGATTGCCGCTGAGATACCTGAAATGTCGTTGAGATCATGATATTCGCACCGGTTGAAGGTAGATGGCGTGGAGCTGCTCTTTGAAAACCAGTACGTCATCCGTGGCAGGAACGACGGTATTGTGTTCCATTCGACAGCACGACGCGGCGCGTCGCGAGGAACAAGGGCTCTCAGGAAAAACCCCTGCATCAGTTAGCGGGTCAACCGTGAGTCGAATGGCACCTACGTCTGAGAAGATCCGAATCTTGGACCCCGTTTTACCGATTTCCCTGACTTTGAGTGTACGATAAAATAGTGATTGATCTCTCATGCCAATGCCACCATTGTGACGCTTGTCGTGGGTGCTGCAGATGTCTCGAATTGCAAAGTGATCTCGACAAATCAACAACTCATCCTGAACTCGTAGCACCTTGTTACACGGTGTCACCGGGTTAACGTCGATGGTGGTGAGATAGTCACATCCTTCAAACCTGCCGAAAGTCATGGATAGGGTCATTCCGGGCTTGAGAAATAAAGTATTGGTCCAAGAGGGCTCTCGGCACGTCCTGTATCGTATTGCAACTGATATCGCATACGTGATGGCGACAAGCTCTGGGAAAGGGTCAAGGTAGACGAAAATATTCTCTACGAGCTCATTCGGAAGCTCGCTGAACCGCAGAAGTAAGGGCGAGGTGAACGTTCTGATTCCTTTTTTGGAGACAAATTTCGAGAAATCTCTCTTTGGTCGCACCAACGGCCTGGCTGATATTACACTTCTGCACACGTCGTCAAAACAGATCTCCCCTGCATCCCAGACGATGGGACAATAGAGTTTCAGTGTAGTAGCACAGAGCGTGTGAACGGAGAATATTCCGTTCTCACGTCCATAGCATCTGGGGCAAACGCTGGGTTGCAAATAATTTTCAACTCATCAGAGTTAGGAAACTCTCGTAGTGACTTGCGCCGCACTCTTACGTGCATAACCATCCATTTCAGGATACCAGCAAAACAGACAGACGTCTTGTCCCTTTGGACAATTGCATAATGTGACAAGGGACATGGGAGCGGTATGGTGATCTTTCTTGTTCCTGTGTTAGGTTCCCACAGGTCGGATTGTTGCTGGGCTAGAGAGCGACAACTAGAAAGACTAATGACTAGGAAGGTACGCCGAGCCTCTCGGCGAATCGGCATGTAGCGATAGCGGAAATATTTTCCGTAGCTACCTTCGACTATTAAAAGACGCGAGTGCTTCAGATCTAGCGCGCCATGCCATTGAGTTGTATTGCAAATTCGGAGCAGTGGCAATCCATGGCCACTTCGAAAAGCACAGATCATGCCGAAGAGGGCTCGACAAGATAAAAATGCCCAAATCCTGGAACTGAGGCAGTCACCCCGTAGACGAAGACAAGACGATATAAAAGACGATTCACTACCTCAACCGAGTCGTCATCAACTCGAGGCCACCGATGTACAAGCTGAACTAGGATATGGTATTCATGAGCGTCCACACAATCGCAAAAAGCTCAAGAGGGAAGACATAGTGTTGGATGAGCCCGCCAGGGGCGATATCATTGAGCGACGAAATGGGGAGGTCCACTCAGTTAGCTATGCTGCTAACAAAGTAAATGGTATTCAGACGCCCTCGCAAGCGACCGCAGCGAAGGAAGACGGGAATAATACTCTTGCCAAGCTGGACCTTAGTTCAAGTGACCTTTCTTCTCTACCCGACGAAGATGGCGAACGACCGAGAGAGACGCAGCCACGCCCCAAGAGGAAGACAAAGGAGGAGAAGGCAGCAGCAAGCATGCCTCTTGCACCCCGGACAGCAGGCTTGAACATGTTTGTTGGCGCTCATGTCAGCATAGCCAAAGGCGTGGAAAATTCGATCAAGAATGCTGTCCATATTGGAGGGAATGCCCTGGCACTGTTCTTGCAAAGTCAGCGAAAGTGGGACAACCCCGATCTAAAGCCGGAGAACAGGGATGCCTTTGTCCAAGCATGTTCACACCATCGCTTCGATGCAAAGCAGCATATTGTACCTCACGGCTCATACCTGGTCAATCTCGCTGCCAAAAATCCTGACCAGGCCAAAAAGTCGTACGACTTCTTTTTGAATGACCTGAAAAGATGTGAAGCACTAGGTATCAAATACTATAATTTCCATCCCGGTGCAACAAATCAAGATCCCCTGCCAGAAGCAATCAGTCGATTAGCAAAGCTGCTAAACAAAGCTCTAGCTGAGACCGACACCGTTGTGCCTCTTCTAGAGAATATGGCGGGAACTGAAACAATTATCGGTTCACGATTTACTGACTTGGCGCAGATCATTGCAGAGATCCAGCCCGAATACCACAGCCGAATTGGGATCTGCATTGATACCTGTCACACGTTTGCAGCTGGGTATGACCTGAGAACGCCAGAAGCTTTTCAAAAGACATTCAAAGAGCTTGATGAGGTCGTGGGCCTGAAATATTTAAAAGCCATGCATCTCAACGATTCGAAAGGCATGTTCGCGGCCAAAAAAGATCTGCACCAAAATATTGGCACTGGATTTCTTGGCCTGCGTCCTTTTCATAGCATCATGAATGAGCCACGCTTAGCCAACATTCCGCTCATTCTAGAAACTCCTTGCGACCGGCCTGATCCCAATGACCCCAAAAAGACCATCGATGATAAAAGCGTGTGGTCTCGTGAGATCAAATTGCTCGAGTCGCTGATTGGCATGGACCCTAACAGCGATGAATATAAGCAATTAGAGTCGGAGCTCGCTGCTAGAGGTAAAGACGAGAGAGATAAGATGGAAATGTGGCAGGCTCAGAAGGAGAACAAAGAGCGGGAGAAAGCTGAGAAAGGGCGCAAAAAATTGGTTAAAGTCGAGAAAGGCCAGAAAAGTATCTCTGGTATGTTCGGAGGCAGAACGGGAAGGAAGGCCAGATCACTGTCAAATGATTCTCTAGGGTCGTGAAGAAGGGGAAATGGATTGGTATGGCGACTGACATCACTGCTCAGTCGCCCTGTACTACTATGAACTTAATTAGAAGCACCGTAGACTCAAAGGCCAAATTATCGTATGTACAAACTGAGGAAGTGGGATGAAAACAATGGCAAATGTTCTCCCTCAGACCCCGGCCTAAGGGGTCGTTGAAACCCCCTTTCGAAAATTTTGGTCGAGGCCGCTAATACTGCGAAGTCTAGGTGGCCTTGTCCTGATTGGATCGAAGGACTTTCGCAAAAGGCCACGGTGGAAGGTGTGAGCTTATCGATTAGAACTTGCCTCATGCATAAGTGTCATTTTCAGGAATATTTCTAGACAAAGGACTGCCAATCCCAACTTCTATTGCCCTCATTAATCCTCCTATATCCTTTCCAAGGCCTTCGTGCACTTCGAAAAGCCTTCGTGCAAAAGGCACGTTGCTCAATCTGAACTTTAGAAGGCTCACCAGATAACAATACCGCATCACACTCTCCCACCCATCGACACCACACACTTCACACAATGGCGACGCGAAGAGCGTCGAAGGCGTCTGCCTTCCAATTCACCACACTCTTCTACCTCCTCCTCATCTTTATCTGCCCGCTGGCCCTGATAGGGCGAGCTCAGGCTCAAGATCAGACGCCCATGAACGATAGCAGCGCCGAATATGGAACTGTCATCGGTATTGACTTGGGTACCACATATTCCTGCGTCGGCGTGATGCAGAATGGCAAAGTCGAAATCATTGTGAACGACCAGGGGAACCGAATAACACCTTCATACGTCGCATTCACTGATGATGAACGGCTGGTTGGCGATGCAGCAAAGAACCAGTATGCTGCAAACCCTGAGCGAACAATCTTTGATATTAAGTATGTATAATCCTGAGGTTGCGCTTCGTTCGTCTGCTAATCAAGTCTCAGGCGCCTGATCGGCCGAAAGTTCAACGATAAGGACGTCCAGAAGGACGCCAAACACTTCCCCTTCCATGTCGTCCCGAAAGATGGCAAGCCTACGGTCAATGTCGATGTTTCTGGAAAAGAACGAAATTTCACACCCGAGGAGATCTCGGCTATGGTTCTTGGAAAGATGAAGGAGGTCGCCGAGGCATACATTGGAGACAAGGTTACTCACGCCGTTGTTACCGTTCCTGCTTACTTCAATGATGCTCAGCGTCAGGCTACAAAGGACGCTGGCACAATTGCTGGTCTGACTGTGCTCCGTGTCGTGAACGAACCCACAGCTGCGGCGATTGCCTATGGGTTAGACAAGACCGGCGATAAGAAAGAGCGACAAATTGTTGTATACGATCTCGGTGGAGGTACTTTTGATGTCTCTCTACTGTCTGTGGATGAGGGTGTTTTCGAGGTGCTTGCAACTGCCGGTGATACGCACTTGGGTGGTGAAGATTTCGACCAGCGGGTGATCGATCACTTTGTCAAGCTATACAACAAAAAGAACGATGTCGATATCCGAAAAGATTTGAAGACTATGGGCAAGCTGAAGCGAGAAGTGGAAAAGGCCAAGCGAACCCTGTCTTCCCAGATGTCAACCCGAATCGAAATCGAAGCTTTTCATCAAGGCAAGGACTTTTCTGAGACCCTGACTCGAGCCAAGTTTGAAGAGCTCAACATGGATCTTTTCAAGAAGACACTAAAACCAGTTGAACAGGTTTTGAAAGATTCTAAGGTGAAGAAGGGTGAGGTCGACGATATTGTCCTTGTTGGTGGCTCAACCCGTATTCCAAAGGTTCAATCCATGATCGAAGAGTTCTTTGGTGGCAAAAAGGCCTCGAAGGGAATCAACCCTGACGAAGCCGTTGCCTATGGCGCTGCTGTTCAGGGAGGCGTTCTCTCGGGACAGGTTGGCACTGAGGATATTGTGCTAATGGATGTCAACCCACTTACACTGGGTATCGAGACTACCGGAGGTGTTATGACCAAGCTGATTCCACGAAACACCGTCGTTCCGACCAAGAAAGCTCAAATTTTCAGCACGGCTGCCGATAACCAGCCTGTGGTCCTGATCCAAGTGTTTGAGGGTGAACGATCAATGACCAAGGACAACAATCTGCTCGGTAAATTTGAACTTACCGGCATCCCCCCTGCTCCGCGAGGCGTTCCTCAGATAGAAGTTTCGTTCGAGCTCGATGCAAACGGAATTCTCAGGGTCAGTGCGGGCGACAAAGGGACTGGAAAGTCAGAGTCTATTACAATCACCAACGACAAAGGACGGTTGACGCAAGAGGAGATCGACCGAATGATCCAAGAGGCCGAGGAGTTCGCCGAGGAGGATAAGGCTCAGCGAGAGAAGATTGAGGCACGAAACAGCCTCGAGAACTACGCCGTCTCTCTTAAGAATCAGGTCAATGACGAAGAAGGCCTCGGTGGCAAAATCGACGAAGACGACAAGGAGACACTCCTTGAAGCCGTCAAGGAAGCCACTGACTGGCTCGATGAGAATGCGGCCACAGCTGAGAAGGAAGACTTCGACGAGCAGCGAGAGAAGCTAAGTAGCGTCGCATACCCCATCACATCGAAACTGTACTCTGGCGGCGCAGGAGGCATGCCTGACTATGGCGACGATGACGAACCCAACCTGCACGATGAACTGTAAGATAAGCTTGAGTGAATGAGGCAGGGGGTTTGGAAGGAGAAGACCCAGAAGAGGATGAATTTGACGATTTGACGAAAACCCTGCATTCCTGACTGCGCAGTAGGCGACCAGAGATATATTTATGTCGTTGGTTTTGTGCCCAATAGAGAGAGAGAAAAAGCCCGTTCCTCCAGGAGCCAGATAGAGTAGGAGCAGAGCGTGTCATGGTTGGCGTTGCGTTTCGCATCCTTTGCAAGGACTATCCGGATCAAACCGGCGGACGTTTTTTTTTTTTTTTTTTTTTGGGATATGCTGGAACAAAGCAATGTGACAAACACGAAGTTTTAGAACTCTATCACCGAATAATAGTTCCCAACTTGGCTGTTCCTCTAACACTTGAAACACTTTAGATCGCACAATGAACATAGAACCACACTATGGGATATAAAGCCCAACGAACATTTCTCCAAAGCTTTTCGTTGAATAGCAAGTCACTCACACCCAAAAACATCCTTGCTTGTGAAAGCGCCAGGCAAAAGAAATTTCACACATTCGATCATGCTCTTTTGCGAATTTGATAGTGGATTTGAGAATGTCGAGGCAAGGCAAGACAAGAAGAACGAGGAAAAAAGATCATGTTTGGCAGTGATACATACTGCAAGGTATAGGCTCCTCACTAGTAGTAGTGCTTGAAGGGGGGTGAGAATGTGTTCATACAATGCTACGGACCGGACAAGAAGATTTGAATGCATGGCTCTCTGAATCAGAGCACATTTTTCACTCTTCCCTGTCAGGAGATTATCGAACCCTTGCCAGAGAACTCTACCGATTAGTAGGCAGGCTTTGGTTGGTTGGAAGACGTTCGTGGTCACAGCCGATGCCTGAGGCTCGACAGTGTCTCGGGACTTTCCGTGGGGGTCTGCGGCAGCTCGTAAGTGTTTGCTATGGTTAACGGCGAGATGGGACTTTGCTCAAGGGGTGATAATCCCTGCAGACTGTCTGTATGCTGAGACTCGCGCTCTGGGAGTGAAATCGTGATAACAGGTGAAAGCAGTGGGCTGATGTCGTCTCGAGGCGTGGATAGCCAAGGAAGTGGCAATGAAGGTGCACTTTCAGGCGTCTTAGCTGTCCGTTTTGCATTGAGCTGCCGCCGCCGAAGTGTTTCCTTTGCAAGTATATTGGCCATTTTCTCCAACTTCTTTTCGACTTCAGGCTGTTGGAGATATAACTTTGTTAGTCGCTCAATCTTGGCAAGGCCTCGCCAGTCATCGAGCTGGATATCTGCAACACCGTTGTTCGCGCTAAGACGCGCAAACACGATACGTTGCTGGTTTGATTTGCTATTGATAATGTCTTCCATTTCTTCTTCAACTCTGTCAGAATCAGTAGCGATAAGCTGAAGATCTTCGAGGAGATTTCGGGCTTCACGAACTGCACTCGGCAAGAGTCGGTCCTTCCAGCTGCGCTTGTAGATTGATGGAATAGAACCATGCCTCGACCTCGCACTGATGGCGTCGTGTTCCAGCTTTGGAGAGCCTGTACCGACGTTGAACCAGATTATAGGATGATCCTTGTAGCCAGCTACTTTGGACATGAAATGAAAATGCGCCTTTCGAGTCGGGTTATTTGTGTTGCCAAAGGCTTCATCAATATATGTCCGTCCGTGAATGTTCATCTTTGAGAAGAAAGTCGGCGCTGCTGTGGTGGCACGGCAAGTCATCCATAGTTCGTAAGGAATATACTTTCCTGTCTCTGTCTGGGTCGATCGGCAATAGTGGCTGCAAATGAAAGCTGGTTGATGCATCCGTCGTCCAGAAGGGTGCAACTCTCGACATATCACCGTGCTAAAAATGATTAGTCCTTGGTTTGAAAGGTTTCAACTACTGAAATTACCAGTAGCATTTATTGCCTCCAATATTTCCTTCTTCCATGAAGCGTAGCACTTCTCCGGACTCACGCTTCCCGTGTTTGTTGAAAACTTCCCGAACACAATTTTGGAAGTTCTTGTCGGAGTATCTAGGAACACCAAGTCCACCGACACATGATCCAAACTGTTTCTTGGCAAAAATGCGTGGGATCAGCTCTTTGTAGACCTTGATACATTCAACAATCGTCATGTTCAGCTTGACAAGCATGATTGCTATCAGCCTGGAAATACATCAGTAAGACATCTCTCTGCGAATAAATGCGTACCCTCCAGTGCTGGTGCCAACAATGTGATCAAACAGCTCAGATGGTAAGACATCTTGATATCCATCAGTGTTTTGTGAAATTTGGAGCTGGCCTTGAACAAGTTCTATGAGACGTTCCAAGATGATCATTGACGACAAGCCTCGGACGCCGCCGCCATCTGCAAGTTGAAACAAGTCCGGTCAGCAAAGAGCCGATTGAGTCGGAGGTTTGAAAAGTTTCGACTTACCAAGCGACAAAATGCGAAGTGTCTTGGTGCTATCTTCCATTCGTTCCATGGACAGAGAACTTCAAGTGTCCTAGAATCGATTTCTCGCATGCACATTTACTCTGACTCACTCGTGCGTGGTCGCAAAGAAGATTTTGGGCTTTGTGTCCAAGCTCCATCAACGATGCGTCCCCGTGCGCCCATAACGAATGTAACACTACCGGAAACAGCGAAACAGCAAAAAGAGCTTCCATTTTCTGTCCACGGGATTCTTGTCACCACTCTCGTTCTGTCAATCAACAGTCTTCAATATGGTTCCCACTGAGGCGAAATTCGCAAAGTCTGGTTTGAAGGTGCTGACACTTCACGGGGATGGCTTACAAGGACTTAGCATCATTAGCATAATCGACGAGTTGTGCAGTCGCATCGCTCAACAGAACCGCGCCTCGCTATGCCCCACTCCATCCGAGTTATTCGATGTGATCTGTGGTACCGGGATCGGAGCATTGATTGCAGTCTTGCTTGGCAAATACGGCCTTGACATATCCCGGTGCAAGCAAGTATACATGGATTTGGTTCAGTTCGTTGACGAACAACGGACCCGACGTCGGACGAATCGAAAAGGTCTCTGTGAGGAAGATGTCCAAATTTTCATGGAGACATTGATCAAAGAAGAAGGGTGGCTTGAAGATACAGATCTTCTGGCTTCACGTGACAGATCAGCATGCAGGCATGTGTTTGTGGTGCAACAGCAAAAGCGCCAAGGTATAAGACCGGTCACAGTGCTCTCTCATGATCTCGCAAGTCTAAAGCGGGCGGATATCGGTGCGTCGAGATCTCCACAGGAGAGGGCTAGCGTTGCTGCGGTTGTTGCAGCCGCAACTGCTCAGCCAGTGGAAGGCTGCAGCTCTATTACCACCTTGAGCGCACCACAATTTCCAATGAGTATCTCGCGCCTGCACAAGATCGTCCTCGTAGCTGTCGAAGAAATATTGAGCCTTCAGCCCGGCTCGCCACCAATTATCTTCTTGGCCAATATTGGACCGTCCGTGCTGCAATCTGATGACCTTGGCGGAATAAACAAATTGTCCAAAGAAGCTGATAGGCTGGCAGGAGAGAATACCTCACCGGTCAAATCCGCCGTCATGTGGCCGATCAAAATGACCAAAGAGACGTTGACTGCTTACGGCCAAGCATTCTCAGCACAATCTAGCACGGGGGACAAACATCTCAAAGCGTCTTTGTCCTTGCGACGATTGCCTGTTCAGATGCATGACTCTGTCATTGATGACAACCCAGACCATGGGGAGACCGGTTATTGGGAGAATGAGGCCCGGAAACAAATCGAGGACCTTCTGACCACAGAGTCAGGGCCACTTCTGTTCGACTTTGGTTTGACCTTGAGCAACGGGCCGGAAGGCAGCGACATGGTTGATCTGAGAAATACGAGAGCCAAGATCAAAGGCCTAGTCAGACTCATGGACGACACTGGTTTGCTCGACGAATCTGCGAGGCAATTTGGGATTGTCTGACTTCACAGAACCGCAAGCCGCTGCCGGGTAATGTAAAGAACTCTCGTATATAAACGCGTGCAATGCTGATTCATTCCCTCTTTACTTTACCGCACTGTTCATTGGTCGGTGTTGAGCAGCTGAGGGTCTAGATTGTAGCCTAGTGACATAATTCAAGGGTCCCGTAGCAGGAGGGGTAATGCATCAACATCTAATTCTGAGAACGCTTGGATATTCGAGTTCGATTTGGAGGAACTATTTTGAAGATCTTCACAACATTGGTCAGGTGCAAACCACGAAAGTTTGAATCACTGACAGATGGTATCGGGGTCTCAGATGTACTGAACAGGGTCGTTAAGTCAGCTGGCTAACGGGGCTACTGGCGGCGCTCTTTTCGAGGTTGATCTTGTTTTCGAGGACCTTAACATAGGTACTGCGGCTGTTTGGGCTGGCAGAGAGGCAGTTAAAGAGATACCTTAAGTCCTCGCTCGTCGCCCAGTCAATCTTTGCAAGGGTCAGAGTGTCCATGAGGGTATAAGCAACCTGTTCCGGTTTGTCAGCGTTAGATTCAAGAATGCAGTGGAAAGATGCTGACCTCAAAGACTTTCTCGAATATTCCCAGACCATGCACTCTGACAGCATCTACTTGCAGTCCACGCATTACATTGCATAGGTGTTTCGCAATCATGATGGGATAGTTGTAGAAAAAGACCTCATCAGTGGATGTGGTCGAAATCAAACCTTGTCGCATGGAAGCTTGCCAAAAGATCAATCGGAGCCACTGGTGAGTGATCAGGACGTCGGCTTTCTGGATGTCTGTCATCTTAGTGTTCTCAAAGGTCAGCTTGTTCAGCTCATGCTGAATGGCTGCAATGCTCTCATAGGGGGTGAACTCGGGCTCGTCGTCAGGATCATTGGCATACCACAGCTGCACAAATTTTTCATCGAGGGTAGAGAATAGGTTACAGAGCTGGGTAAAGCCTGCCAAAACAATTTCATCCTTGTCGTCAAAATAGTCTGTTGGCAAGTGAGGTAGACGCATCATTGAGATCGGCTTGTTCCGCAGAATGGCACAGCCTCGTTCGGTGATAAACAGCAAAGCAAGGACTCTCTTTCTGCAGATCAGCTCAATGGGATTCTCCGTCCTGCGTTCCGTGTCGCCAGCCATTTCGCGGGCAAAGCCAATTGCTTCTCTAAGGAAGAAATGATGCGATCGCACTTGTTTGAGTTCGAAATATGTAATGGATATAAAAAAGGACGAAATGATGGTGGTTAGCGTTGCTGTTTCGATCCAATCGTAGGTGTGTCTGAGGTGTAAACACTGCTTGAGCAACTCTCGCCCTATATCCACCTTGTGCTGGTGTTTCAGATCCGAGGCGGGTGCTGCGTGTAGAATTGTCATGGCACACATTGAGAGAACGAGAATTTTGTCTTGGGTGGAAAGGTCATCGGGATGATGCAGCATTTTCGTGAAGGTTGGCTCGTGGAGGATGGGCTGGATGGGGTACAGATGTCGGAACCATTGCTTGATGCACTGAGATATCAAGGCAGACGAGAAGCCAATCTCTGATGCAAGTGCCATTAAGCGTGGCTCGACTTGTGACGGACCCGAGTTAGAACGGTACAAATATTTCGGTCGGTTATAAGGTTGGGGCGAGCTCGCAGACGAGACTGCATCCGAAGAGGAGGCTCTTGTTGGTGTCGGGGCATACAGCACAGCATCGATCGAATTCGCCTTCCCGATCGTCGGACCCAGCATCGCAGGGGGGCTTAGACTGTTATTTTCTGCTATTTTTGCGGGCTCCTGAAATATCTGATGCGCGAGATCATTGACAGACAGGTAGCCGTGAGCGGAGGACGGAGAGGGATATTGGAGGAGAGATTGGTCTTCAGGCATTTGCCACACCGACTGGAATTGCATTGTGCCATGGGAGAAGCCACCGTTACCTAAAGGGCTGATGTCGTCGCCAAAACCGAGAGGGATCGAGCGCGGCATGTTCATGGAGTCGGTGGTTGGGCCATAGTCAGAGAACTGGGAAGCGACTGGAGACACCAGGGGCGAGGATTCGACGCTGCTGTTGTTATGTGCGGCGTGTCGTACACCTGGAAGTTGAAGGTCGAGGGATTGGAGATTGAAGGCGGGCAGACCAGCTTCTTGATTTCGAATGTGCTCACCCTCCCCACGCAGCTTCGCAATGACCGAACCCGAGCCTTTCTTTGGGCCTGGTTGGCTTGTCAATAATTGTGTAACCGGATGTGCAGTGGTGGGACCGACCTCTCTTCTTCCTCTGAATTTCCCGCGTGCAGTTCAGCGCCGACTGGATGCATCGATCGCACGACCCTTCGTGCGTCTGCTGACATTTCACTTTCTACCCACATGCATTAGCAAATGGTTAAGCCATGGTTCAGAAGGTCCCACCCTTCGACGACACTGGTCGCATGGAGGCAGTTTTGGCTGCGCTTGAGCCTGAGCGTGTTGCTCATCACGCGGGCTTTGTGGCTTGGGGTTTGGTGAGGTTGTCGTGTTCGCAGCAGGGCTGTTCTCTGCTTCCATTTCGTATGAATCCGGGGGATGGACCTACAAACCCGCACACGCCTCGACCAGACAGGATTGGGTTGCAACTGGCAAGAGTGCTAGCGCGTCAGAATCATCTTTCCCAAGGAAGCTAGCTTTTTAGTGGGGGGGCCTTTTTAATTTATCGCCTTGTCTGAAGGTCTGCAATCGACCATGACGCTGTTGTCTTCGACCATTGATGACCTAGTTGATCGCAACATGAGAATGACGCTCTTTTGTATAGAGAAAGGCAACATCAACTTGGGTCCCATGCCCATGGATCAAATGCGTCCTTGCAGGCCTGACAGGTTTCGATGTCAAATGAATGGCGGCTGATCGCGGGGAACTCGCCGCGCTTGCCTCAATACGAGGTGGGCGAGCCAGGGGTGCCAGGGTTCGGATGCCAGCTCATCGTGCTCGTCCAGTAGTTTTAAGTGAATATGAGAACATTCGTGCCTGAACGGGGTTTTAGCGATCTCCTTAGCACATCAATTCAACTCCGACAAATTGCTTTGCTTTTCCGCAGCGCTCTTGGCCACAACCTCATTCGACAAAATTTGGCTTTACCACTACTTGCCACTTATTAGCCTCCAGGGCAAGAATCCCTAGCTTTCCGAATATTATGAGTGCTGATTCTGCCAACATGCTGAATGAATTTGCAGCAGTGAGACGAAATGTCAGAGGGCACGCGCTCGATTGGTGAACCAAGTATCCGCAGGTTGTCTTGTCTTGTCGTCTTTAACCCTACTTATGCCCCAGAGCCACTCAAGTCATCCGTCCAGCGACCACCCTTACTATTCAAGACACCAAGACCCAAGATTGGGCACATTGGGTTAGCATGGCCGGGATAGCAACCACGACCTCTAACGAGGATCTGAGAATTAAGAATCTTTACAATCCAGCGATTAATGCTTGGTTCGGGGACTTGAACGATGGCGTTCACGATGGCACCTGGAAAGACCCTCGCATGACTTTGATTGAGGTCAACCCGAAATACATTGTCTATTGGAAGAACGAGGTTACTAGCCTTGGCTTCTTGAAGGAGGTTGGACAAGCTGCCATTACTGGCCCAGTTGCACAGACTGGCGTGCATCGTGAGTTCTCGGAAGCAGATATTGCAAAAGTGCAAACTTGATTAGGTCAACAAGAAGTGGGTCAATCATTGAAAATCGGATACACATCGTAAAACGGCAGTGAAGTTTGTGTGCCTTAGTCCTGTCAGATAAGTACCTTATTCAATGGTACTGGCTCTGCTGAGCCTTTACACTGCAAGTCCTGAACTAGCGCGAAAAGTAGTGTAACGTAACAATGGGTCAGGCTCTTTTGATAAGGCTGAAATTCAGAGATTTCAAGTTTGGAATCCTGTTTTCTGGCTGCGGCCGACCCAGTATTCAGAATTCCAGTGACCCATTGAGTCCAAATTTACGTTATTATATAATGGGTGAAATCCAAACGGGACGATCCGCCGTGAGTGCCCATGTGGAACCAGAGCGGCGTGCGGGCACTGCCAGTGGCAGGGCCAACTGAATGCAGACTGCGCCACATTTTCTGATGCGATTCCATCACGATCGTCGGAGCCCTGCAGTGCGGCCTCAGGGCCCCTCTGGAAAGCTGAGCCTTAGCCACGTCACCAGCCCCTATATCTCACTGAGCACCTGTCAACGTTCCGCACTCCCGTCCCGCACGTCCCGTCATTACTTAACGACATCTCTCTATCTGTTCCCTCTTTCGCATTGTTGTCGACCAGAGCGTGTCCGGTAACAAGCCACCCACAGCTCGAGAAAATCCCCGGGCACAATTGTGCACATGTAAGTCCCCACCCTTCAAGTTGATGACCTTTTTCAATGTTTTACTGACAGACGGAAAACGTAGTCGGACTTTTCAATTACGGATTACGCCCTGCACTTCACAAAGTTTCTTGGTGCATTCTTTACCCAAAACAAAAAACCATCAAAAACATGCCTCCCGCAGGATCGAGTCCCGCCTCGTCAACCGTGTCGAGCATTGTCAAACCGCCGAAGAAGGCGTGCTGGTGCGATGACGATTGCTGCTGCGCCGTTATTCCTTGCACAGTAATGTAAAACAACAGGAACAACAACAACAACCACCCTATAAACATGACGACTTTATGAAGGGACCGAGATACCGGCGGGTGCCACACAAATACATACATACATATGGCAGGCAGGCAGGCAGGCAGGCAGGGGATGTTTTTCTGGAATATACGGCAACTTCGAGCATTAGAACCTTGTTGGATTTTGGATGGGAACATTGTTTTCTTGGACAATATGGAGCTGGCACCCCCTGGAATAACACCCACTCACACTTTGGGAGGGAACCATCTTATTTGCAAAGGAGAGACGATCTACATGGCCGCGCGCATCAAGAATGACATTGACCACATATCATCATCTCAAGGTTCCATTCTTCCTTCCTACTCTATTTGTTTTGTTTTCTTGGAGGGGCCATTTAGTCGAGGTTCGACTCGCCCCCCAGTCGCTACAACGTCTCGTTGACAAGGTCACTGGCTATTGAGTACAAACACTCGCCATTTATTCACCATCTGAAGGTTAATCTCGGCTCACTTCAGCCAGTAAGTGACTGAGCCGTGAACAAGAGGCTGGGGAACATTAATTTTCTGTTATGTTCTGTATACCACGCCCTGATCATGAGATAGACCAAGGATATTCAGACGTGCTATTAGCTAATATACAGAGATGAAGTGGCGACCACTCATGACGGTAGAACGCCGCGATCCTTCGTACCCTCTTCAGAATGGTTTGGACATCACGGCTCCCCGTCACGATCCTTTGAAGAGCTTTCTGACCGAGAAAGAGTGATCCCATTATTATCATGACGCTCTTCAAAGTGACCGCCGCATTTTGGGGGCTATCCTGCGGCTATGATATTGCAGCTCGGTAAGAACGGATCTAATCTGCGACGCCCATTCGGCAGGATTCACGCACAGATACTCCATTACAGGGGAGTTGAGACATGACTCTGCCCTCGTAGTAACCTTTCATGACCAACGCCGTGAAGTCGTCTGTTCAGAGGCAAGTCACTCGGGCGGGAATTGGTGCGTGTCATTAAGCAAGTGTCTGAGGCTCGAAGTGAGATTTTGCTCCCGCCACACTCCAGGCACATCGCAGAAATGGCCAGCATGCCGTCAGTACACTGCTTCATGGTGGTCTTGCCGCTACCGTGACTCTGGATTTTGCTTTAGGACGTGTTGTCTGCGCATCCCAATGTGTGACGATGTCCACTGCTGCTAGACCATTCCGACCAGCGATGCTGCTTCAGTTCTCACCAGTAATGCCCGAACAGCTCAAATCTTTCATCAACGACATGTGGCAGCGGCGAATTCCCGAAATGTTCTCATCATTCGTTGAGGTCGCCGGACGCATCCCTGCGACAATAGTAAATCCCACGAATCTCATCTAAGTGTGCAATGGTGATCCTTCCCAAACTTGATCTATGTGTGCAACAAGATCATTGATCCGATAAGGTTTCGTTGTAACTCCATCCATCCCAGCCTCGATAGCTGCGTCGACTTGCTTACTGCGAACATTGGCTGTGACGCCAATGACGGGTATGCGTGAAGGCAAACGGCCGCTCATCTCTCGTCGTCGAAGTTCTCGTACACATTCGATGCCGTCCATAATCGGCATCTCTATATCACAAAGCATAACGTCAAAAGCTCGGCCGTGCTCTGCGTGTGCATTCTCCAGCGCCAAAAGCGCCTCTTTGCCATGATTTGCTGCTTCAACGTCGAATCCACGATTCCGTAATTGTTTGCACAGGACCTTCTGATTTACGATGTTGTCCTCAACCACAAGAACTTTGCAGCTCCCCATTCCGCCATCCATAGGAGGTGCAGACTTTTCTGCTTCTCTCAATGTTTTCTTGGTCGTTAGAAGAGCGACGGGGGCGCTCATGGTGCGGGAAGCTACAGGGCTTTGTAGCGGTGGTGGCGCCTGTGACTGTGGTGGGTCAACCTTTGAAGTTGCCACGTAAAAGGTAAAGGTGCAACCACCAGAGGGAGCGCTTCCCACGCCGATCTCCCCACCTAACATCTCAGTGATCTGTCGGGAGATGAACAAACCCAAGCCGGACCCTCCATATTCGGTTTCCGTCTTGGGGGACGCTTGGGCGAATCGGTTGAAAAGCAGCTTTTTTTCTCGTGCAGTCAATCCTTTCCCAGTGTCCGAGACGCTCACTTGAAGATAGATTTTATTCTTAGCATCACCCGTGTCAGCCTGTACGAGAGAGCCTTTTCTTTCGAGGGGCCTATACCGACGAGGGACATAATCCAGCTCCTCAAACTGACGCGGTGCCCGAGTGTGTACCGAAGTGAGTAACTTAATCTTTTTGATGCCTGACTTGGTCTTTCTAGTGAACTTAATAGCGTTAGTGATCAGATTGATAACTATCTGGAGAAACCTGTTTGGATCTAGATAGATCCAGTCCACTTGATGCTCTACAATCGACTCGTGCTCAATCGTGTCGAAGGTGATTTCAGCCATTCTCAATTCTGGTTCAAAAATTCTGACCGCATGCCGTATGAGGTCGTGCAGTTTCACTGGAATAGGAGAGACCATCAGCAGCTCTGAATCAAGCTTGGAAAGCGTTAGCACATCATCCACGATTTGCTTTTGGTGTTGAACACCTAGATAGTACTTAGTATTGTTCCAACAAATCGCTAATCATGTCAACTCACAATACATAATAGTGTTTGCTGCATCAAGCGCATTGTGGAGGAGGCGATTGCCTTTGTCAGAACTCGTCATTGGCGTGGCAGAGACCAGACCGTTCGGGGGTATTGGGGTGGCATCGACTAAGCATTGCTTCACAGATTCCACGATCTCCTCACCGCAGTGCAGTACCGCAGACAATGGGTTTCGAATCTCATGACTAATCATGTCAATGAAGCGTTCTTGTTGTGTTCGGTGGCGGATAGCTTCCTCCATTTTGTCAGTCTGCATTTTTTCCGCCAGCTTCTGAGCGCTAATGTCCACAATCCAGAAGTCTATGTGATCTATTGACCCATCCGGGTTGTATTCTTGCATTCCTGATGTCAAGACCCAGGCGTCATTCTCAAGAACCTCATCGCCCTCGAAAACAGTGTACTTTCGCTTCAGGCGAAGTTCGATGTTGTGCGGGCCGGGTCTTGTCTGCAGGTCAATGAAGTATTGCTCAGCCTTTTTGTAGTCCAAGCTATGGATATATGGCAACCAAGGCTGCGGATCCCTGACTTCGCCCCTTTTAATCCCATAAAATTTGTGCCACGAGTCGTTACCAATCTGGACATACCCGTAGGCGTCAGTCGAAACTATTCCAAGCGGGCACGAGTCGGCGAAGCTTCGGTATCTCTGTTCTGACTGTTCGAGTTCTCTCGAACGCTGCAGGAGTTGACCTTCCACCCATTTCTGTTCAGAGATATCGACCACCAAAGACATCATGGTCTCAACATCACCGTGTCTGTCACTGTCGGCATAGCATGCGCAGTAGCCTGTTCGGTAAGGCATTTCCATATTGCCGCTTTTGAAAGGCGTCTTCGTTCGGAACTGGAAGGTGCCGCTCTGTTTGAGCACCACCACTTTATGCCACCATTCGTCTAAAACAGGTAGATCCTCTTCCAGCACATTATCACGCCAATGATGAACATTAGACTGATCTGGATCAAGCCCAAGAAATCTGAAGAAGAACTCGTTAGCAAAAAGGATTGCGCCCGACAAATCGGTCACCGCAAGTCCAATCATAGAGCGAGCTGCGAAGCGTGAAAACTGCATTTGGCTTTTCTGAAATTCACGCTCAGCTCGGGTCACGAGTTCAGAATGATAAGTCAGCTCTTCGGCGAGGCGGAGCTTCGTAAGTGAGGAGGTCAGGACGTCGGTCAAAAGCTGCAAAAAGTCCTGGTAGAGCGCGTTGTACCGTCTGTGAGGATTGATGCCCACGACAAGTACAGCGGGACTTCCCGTGCCGGCGGGGATGGGGACAATTGCAAATTGCTTGGAGGGTGCGCCCGTTCCCTTCCACTCAATGCCTGGCAAGAGAGGGGCGACTGCAGGGTCATTAGTTGACACAACCACGACGCGTGACTGGCTGAGACATTGCAGTATAGCTTGAGACAGGCCATCGTTGGCCGCATTAATGTCGGGCGATATCGCTTTCAATCTGTGATCATCAGGCACTCCAATTGATCCGACAACACGATAACCACATTCTGTCGGGCTCCCACTCGACCGTGCACGGCATTCATCAGAAAGTATCAAAGCAAAAGGAACATCTTTGGCATTTTCGGAGAGGCCGATGATGGTGGATTCCCAAAGACTCTCCAAGGATACCACTTTAGTAAGCCGCTGAGCCAAGTTCTGGGCGCATATGGTTCTCCTTTCTATGATCACATGCTGCGTCTTATCTGTTTGGATGCCGTATGCGCCCAAATAAGAGCCGTCGTCACCGATTATAGGGATCAATTTCCAGTCGAAATATGTCTCCTCCAGAAACCCATGTCGTTCCATTAGCAATCGGGAGGCCTCGCCCGATGCTGTTTGTCCTGATTGGCGCTGCTCGGTAATGACGTTCTCGAAAAACTCCCAGAAGTCAGGAAAGACATCAGGCGCATTCTTTCCGGTCATTGAAGGATGTTTTTCTCCTATGAGAGAAACATAGCTTTCGTTGTACAGCATCGTATGCTCATGTCCCCAGTAGATAATGACGGGTGATGTGTCAGCTAGGGCAAATCGAATGGCCTGGCGAAGCTCGCGCGGCCATCTCGACATAGGCCCAAGGTCTGTCTTGGACCAGTCAACATCGCGAAAAAATTGTTGAAAAGCCGTCAAATGCGGTGGTGGCGGATCACGGGTTAAGTCCAAGTTGAGAGACATATTGGCGACAGAGATATTCCCTGTCGCTTCTTGGGACGGGCGTTATTGCTGATTTGTCGCCACGCATCTTCCAAGCATCGTTTGTCGACACCCAGAACTTCCAGCCTTCGATTGATTACTGAGGGCACTGAAACGAAGCAGAGCGTCGCAGGAAGCCCAAGCCGTGGTCGCGTACTTCCCTGATGATGAATGGATTCACTGAATGAGAAATTGGAATGGCTGACGAGTAAGTCGACGAATTTGATAGAAGCACTGGTCAAAATTGTGGTCGAAGACGTGAATTGCACCTCCTAGCTGAACGGTGAGAGCCAAAGCCAGAGAACTCCACACACGTTGGCAACTAGTTTGTGGACAAAGCCACATGTAGGTGGCGGAACAGAGACTCAATTAGCGTACAACCTTCATGCCGCATTCTGCGTAAGAAATCAGATATCGCACTGTAGGCCTGATCTGTGTGCACGTTGTGACCCTAGGGACATCCCGAGCAACACGAAAACATGAATCCGCAGAAGGGGCGTGAAGGGGTTGATTATTCGGCCTAGGGTGCTTTTTTAAGGACAAGGCTTCGGAGTCTAGACCACGCTGATCGACACTTTAAATTACTCCTGCCATCAGAGCGGCCGACGTACTGACAACGCGGGACTCCACTACGCGATTACTTGGAGTGAGGCAACCGCCCTGCCGATCAGTGGTTATAATACTTCGCCGGGCGCTCATCTAGAACATGAATGGTATGGGATCGATCAATGTGAACCCTTGACTGTATTACGTTTGGTCTGGCGGCATTTTTTTTTAGCAACGTTACTGTGAATGCTATTGACTTAGTGGAGTCTGACAATTGACCGTAAGATGTCCCGAACGGTTGTGAACTTTATCTAAAACTAAAACCATCGCGCTCCGGGTAGGATATAAAAAGTCAACGTTAGCTACATGTGAAGCATGCATTCACTTCCATCCTGGCAACTTCTCAGGTCTCGGAGCTTACCGTGCGTCAACACATCCGTTTATCGAGTTCCGATTTGTAATGTTTCTTCGTCGTGAAGGTCACATCAGTCAAACTGAAGGAATGAAGTGTTGTAGCTAGCGTGTGGTGGTCAACACGGACTCAATGGCACGGGAAAACGTGTGAACAATGATTGAGATCGCTGGTCATATTTCACTGCGGACCAATTTGTTGGCCTTCAGAGCAAGGCAGAGAAGCTGTCGAGTCTATATTTGCACGTGGGAGACCACAAGAAATACGGATGTATGCGTTCTCGTGTGCCTTTGCAGAGTGCCGAACATCGCCTGAACGAAACCACAGATGGATATTCCCCCACACCTAACTGACACACAGCCAATAGCCTCAATAACATCGCGGTAAGGATTTCCATGGCCACTCTATGCTCTTGACATCACACCCCAGGCACGAATCTTATTGTCGGTGTAACCAGAGAACAAAGTCTGACCATCAGCTGACCAAGCGAGCGAGATACATTGAGGTTTCTGAGCCTTCTTTGATTCAACGAAGTCGGGTTGAAGGGAGTCGACCTTTGTCTTCTTCTCAAGATCGAAGATGGCGATTTCAGAGGAAGTGGCTGCGCACAACCAGTATCTGTTCGGGGAGAACACAAGAGCGTGGATCTCATCACCGGCTTGGAGAGAGTACAAGTGCTTTGACTCGTTGAGATCCCAAAGCATGGTGGTGCCGTCTTTGCCGCCGGATGCGCACAAGGAACCGTCAGGGGAAATCGTGACTGTATTGATATAGCCTGTGTGGCCGATGTGGTCGGTTTGAATTCGGCATGAAGCGAGTTCCCAGACCTATTGCAAAAGTGTTAGTGCAAAGCTATCTCAATGTTTCTCATTCTCGACAGGATAATTCATGCCTCAGTCCGCCGGTGAATTTTTGTCTCATAGCTGTTGCAGCTCTGAAGTAGCAAATACGATATAAAGTTTTCCAAATCATCTTGGGCAGAAGAGTGAAAAGGCCTGCTCTTACCTTTACGAGTTTATCCCATCCGCAGCTAACAATGATCGGATTCTGAGGATTGGGGGAGAATCGCACACAAGATACCCAGTCGGTATGACCTTTGTCGGTGATGGTGAATTTGCAGTCTCCCAGTGTATTCCACAGCTTGATGGTTCGATCTCGCGACCCTGACACAATTTGTCTGTTATCTGCAGAAAAAGAGACTGAGAGGACGTCGTTGGTGTGACCGACAAAGGTTCGAGTTGTGTTGCCAGTGGAGAGCTCCCACAGTCGAAGGGTCTTATCCCAGGATGCAGAGAGAGCATACGCTCCGTCGGACGATATTACACAGTCAGAGACTATGTGTGAATGGCCGTGTAATGATCGCTTGGGGTAACCATAGGCAGTCTCGTCTCGCGTGAGGTTCCAGATGATCAGAGTCTTGTCTCGTGAAGCAGAAAGGAGCATGTTCGGACTAGAACATCAGTCAGCAGTTACTTTTTGTACACGCAGTACTACTCCTAACTTCTCCAAGCTTGTCGCAAGAGCTGTGACCCAGCCAGAATGGCCCTCCAGAGTCCCTCGATGAATAAGCTGTTCACCCATGTTTGCGGTAATATGCTAGAGAGGGATTGTGGTGTATTGGACCGTGAAGCAGTATTGCAGATGTCGGGGGCCGTCAAAAGTTCGCACGCGGAACTTTCCCCTCCAGATTCGATAATTGTGTGGTCGCGCAGGACTGAATGCCAAGTCCAGATAGAGCCTTGCAGAACTGACAAGGCTGCAGCCTACGTCGCACAACTCCCCTGCTCAGTACTTCCGGGCTCGTTCCAATTCAGTATGTTCAACTAGTATAGTCAACGTCGTCTCAGGGTGATGCGTTAGAGGTTTAAGATTACAAGCGCAGCTCAGAGGCAAGGTATATTTACAATCGTTAGGGAATACGCGTAGCTGGGAGAATCGCAACAGCCTTTCGCAACCCTTTTTACTCGACCGCTGTCTCCAACAGTGGTTCTATGTTCCATGGACTATGAAATTGAGCACCCATTCATCTTTGCATGTCATGTGAGACGGAAGTTTTTTTTCATCGTAACATCACAACAGTTGAACATGCAGGAAGCGTAAGGTCGGCGGAAGGTGTAGATCTCCAAGCAAAGTTTAGCCTCGCCACGCCCGGCATCGATGTCATGAGGGGAAGCCAAAATCAAAGGTTTCAAGAACGACTCCAGACTAGCTGATAACGTGAATTTGGGCTCAATGGGTCAGTGGGGTTCACTGGGTCAGCTACCAATATTATGATTTCATCAAAGAATATAAGAGTAAGGGCAAGGGTAAAGGCAAAGGCAAAGGCAAAACGCAAAAGGTAACGACAAAGGCAAAAGTAAAGGCAAAAGCCAATGTAAAGGCAAAGGCAAAGAACGCGCAGTTCAGACCAACACCACGATTTATCTATATAAGACGGAAGCACAGCTTTCAATTCTTAAATCTACACATACAATTGTGAATTGCAAGTCCAATTATCTCATAGTAATAACGGGTATAATTTGGGCGAACCCCACTGACCCATTGAGCCCAAATTCACGTTTATCATTGAACCGGAAAGACAAAAACACCACGCTTGCAAAAGTGAATGTAGCAGTGCTCAGGGCAGCGGACCTCAACACGCCAATCACAATATTTACCGCCCGCTAGGATATCTGCTATTGAGAACGGTGGAGGTGGGTAAACGACTTTCGTAACATCGGCTCTTGAACAGAATTTTATTGATTAGTAATAGACCAGAAGGTAACTACCTAGGTACTACTACTCTACAGAAGCCCGCTACGGTAATAAGTCTTCTCTTAGACAAGCCTGTATACTCTGGCTTGCAGGTTTCGGAACACCCCCCAAACAACATCATTGGATACCTTTGGTATTTGATTCGATCCTGGAAGTCTTGAGCATACCCCTTCAGTCTCATCAAGGAAACTAGCGTCTCCGAAATTTCCAAACCAGATTGGAAAAATGGGCTCAACTGAAAAGCTCCCTGAAATGCAGTACCGCTTTCTCGGGCGGTCTGGCCTCCAAGTCTCGGTCATCTCCCTCGGCGGCTGGGTGACTTATGGAGGGCACGTCGGCGACCAGCTGGCGTTTGACTGCATGAAAGCAGCGTACGACGCCGGGATCAACTTTTTCGACTGCGCCGAAGCCTATGCAGGAGGCAAATCAGAAATCGTGATGGGCGAAGCAATCAAGCATTTCCAATGGAAGCGCAACGACCTTGTCATTTCGACCAAAATCTACTGGGGCAGCGCGTTCGGCTCCAACCCGGTCAACAACAAGGGCCTTTCCCGCAAACACCTCATCGAGGGCACCAACGCCGCCCTGGAACGTCTGCAGCTCGACTACGTCGACCTCCTGTACTGCCACCGACCAGACCGCGACACGCCGATGGAGGAAACGGTGCGCGCCATGAACCACCTCATCGACACGGGCAAAACCTTCTACTGGGGCACGAGCATGTGGAACAGCGAAGAAATCGCCATGGCGCACGCCGTCGCCGCGCGCCTGAACCTCGTCGGCCCCATCATGGAGCAGCCACAATACAACCTGCTGACGCGCGACAAAGTCGAAAGAGAATTCGCGCTGCTCTACGAAAACTACGGGCTCGGCCTGACCATCTTCAGCCCGCTGAAAACGGGCATCCTGACCGGCAAGTACAACGACGGCATCCCCGGCGAGAGTCGCTACGGCAATGCCACGGACCCCTTCAGCTCGAACAGAGCCAAGTCGTACGGCGACGCAACCTGGCAACAGGACATTGAACTTACCAAAAAATTGGTCCCCATCGCTGAGAAGCTCGGCACCGATCTCGCCACCCTGGCCTACGCCTGGGTCATCAAGAATCCCCACGTCTCCTCGGCCATCACGGGCGCGAGTAAGGTCGAGCAGGTGACCAGCGCAGTGCAATCTCTGAATCTGCTAGACAAATTAACGCCCGAGATCATGGACGAGATCGATGATGTTTTGGGAAATAAGCCAGAGACCTTGACGAGGAGATACTGAACAGTGAAATGTATTTGATGGATACCTAGGTAGCTAAGCTACATGCAGAGTTGGGGGGAAAATACGGCATTCCATCGTTGCCCGAAATTTTTTCGCTTTTCGAATCGGCGCGGCTGTTAAAAGAACCAAAAAGGCCTCATACCCTGCAGGGTACCGAGGTATAGTCATTTGACGAGGCTTCCCCAATATAGTATCAAATCCAGCTCCTGCTAAGATCAAAATTTCCGTAGGCCTCGTTTTCGTGACAAAAATTTGTGAAACCCTGACCCAGTCTACCCCGTTGAAATCGTAAATCTCCCATATTATGCGCCAAGCTGCGTTCTACTCCTTGGGGTGCGTTTGTCCAACTCCATGGCCATGAGGCGGTTTGTCATCAAAAGACCATACATCTCCCTCATCTCGATGGGTTTCTACTTCATCTGGCCGTCCATCTCTCATTCTCATGCTTCCATCCACAAAAAGCTCCATATCGAACAGCTATTTTGACTCACTGCGATTGCCTCTAGAAGTCATCCTCATTCCAGCACCAATGGTTCGCTCCACCCCCTTCAGGGCTGACTTTGTTCATCGAGCCCATACCAGTGTCCACTCCACCGAAATTACCACTCATGTTCATGCCCACTCCGTTCATGTTCTTGACCTAGAATTCTTGTCACCAGCAGTCCAAAACTAGCATTCGATCCTCTGTCTTCTTCATTCTATCCTCTTGTGCTGTTCAATGACTCACCTCATTCATATTTCGTCCTTGCCATCCTGCGCTGGGTCCGGCCGTGCCGACAGTTCCGCTCTGGTCTGAAGCCATATTGTTATGCGTATAGCTCATGTCACCACTTATTGCTGCATTTGGATCTCCACTGCTACCACCTGCCATGTAGTTGAAGTTGAATTGATCGTAAGCTGCACCTTCAAAAAGTGGATCTTCGAACATTGTCGGCATGCTCAGGTCAAAAAAGCCTGCGAAGAGGTTGTCGAGATCGTGTTCGTTGTACATGTCGATGTCCATAGCATTGACGTCTTTCTGTTGCGATATCGAATAGTGCAGCGGAACGCTGAGGCGAGGATTATAAAGTTGCGGGTTTGGCGGCATAGTTGAGGGGTTAACAAGATTCGCGGACATACTGGAAGAAACTTGAAAATTTATATTAGACATGTCAGCGGATGAATCAGGATTCAGCCCGCTTGTGGCGTTGAATGGGTCGATGAGAGGGTTGATTTCGAAAACCCCAGTGTGGCTGGAGTTTTGATTTCGGTTGATAGGCATTGAGTTTGTGAGAGGCGTTTGGGCAGGCGTGTTAGAAAGAGTCGAAATTTGGGTTGCCGAAGACGCGGTATCTGCCGCGTAATGATTGCTTTGTGGTGAAAAAGTGGTCTTGCTTGCTTGGAGTGAAGCAGCTGTCGGTGAATTGTTGGCATGGTACTTGGTTCTTTTGCTTGGTTGAGAAATAGTATTCGAGCCGATATTATGATTCCGGGGATTTACTGTGCCTAGATCGCTGATTGTGAGATTCGAAAGATTCATGGAACCGTTATTGCCGTGCTTTGGTTGCCCAAACTCTGCCGCTGCGTGTGAGAGCACTTGGAGTCGATCTGAAGACCCGGTAGATGCTGCTGACATTGATTCATGTGAGTTTCTAGGGTTTGGTATAATAGTCGGGCTAGCGCTTGGCCGTGCTTGATGAGCTTTTGGATTTTGAGCATTACCCTCAAAAGGTCCGTATTTGCATACAGCCACCTCTGCGTCAAGAGCATCGCCAATGTTGAGCCCAGTGCTGCGTTTTCGCTGCTCCGCAACCTCTTCTTGCTGTTGCAGACTCTTCAATGCCTTGCGACCAAGTTTTGCCATTGCATCTGCTGTCCACCAAATTTTGTTAAAACTCTCAAGGATGTCGCATCGTGCTGCTAGGTCGGACTGGGTCTTCACAGGGTCTGAATACCCGTCTCGTAAGCCTCTATAAGCCACCGTTAACGAGAGTGAGATAGCATAGGGAACCAGGGGAATTGGTGGGAGATGAGCTCCTGCTCCTTTCGTGGTTAGTTGCTGTATGCGATCCGCCGAAACTATTCGACGTTGATAGGAGCGGGTGTCTGGACCTCCAGCACGGCATGATAGAATGCCAATGATATTGTAACAGATCTCTAACAAATTGCGGTGAGAATCGCTCACCAAGTTCATTTGACAGTGTTCTGTTAGGTCCTTGAAAGACGGGAAGGGACCTTCCCATCCGGCAGATTCTGGGTCCGCTTTCGGCCTGTAGAACTCAATCATTTGGTCCAACAGATCTCCCATGGCAAGCCAGACAGCCAAGACCTGGCTACGTGCGTTCTGTTCGGGCTCTGGTTTGATGATGTCAATGTCTCGATCAGCTATCATCAACGGCCGACCACCGAGGCATGCGTTGAACTTGTCAAGCGTCCACAATGTCCACCAGAGCATCGCACCCTGGTCATTGGGGGTTCTCCCAGGAGTATTGATATGAAGACCTGTTGTTTGTGCATCGTGTATGGCCATTGTAAGATGTAAGGAGGACTCTTCGATGCCTCCAGGCCCGTCATTGTGAAGTGACATCAACGTCATTATCTGAACCTTCGTAAATCTATCTGCTTCAAGGTCGGCCTTCATGGCTGCATCCAGACCGGTGTGCAAAGCTCGAGCAAATGGAATCGGATCCATGAGAGGGCCGTCTTCGAAAAGCTTGAGGTAGGGAGTTGCCTCCTCAGTCTTGCACGCGACAAGGCATATTGCTTGCATCAAAAAGACCGATGCTTCGCCATTCGTGTAATCTTGCAGAAGCTTTTTGCAGTCGATAATAGGGAATAGAGGATCGATGCAAGCGACAAACGTAGTTACTAGCGCATCTTGAGTCGCCTTTGGAAGTACTCTCAAAGCGCCGACTGCTTGTAAATAGTTCTTTTGATGTCCAGTAAGTGTGCGTCGACCTCGTTCGATCTTCGAAAACCGTTGTACTGCTGACTGCTTTTTCGCTCCGGCATCTTGATCAGGTTTTTGGCCGTTACGAGCAGCAATTTCCTGCTGCCTTCGAAATTGCTCTTGCTCCAATCGAGATTGCTCAACCCAGACACCTATCCTTGAGTACCTCGGTGAATCAGTTGAGTGTTGTGTGAGATCTGTAAGGACACTCTCCGGATTGAGGTCGCCTACAAATTTCACAGGCTCTTTGTGAATTAGATGCGGGAGCACTTTCTCAGCAGTATCCTTCTCGGCTTGCTGATCTGTTGACCTGGCAAAAGTGTGTGAACATCTTTTCTTACGCTTTTGACAACTAGCACATGCTTTGGCGGCACGTTTTCGGTTCTGCAAAGAGATGTTAGCACATTGTGTGTGTATGAACGAAGTTGTTGATAATCAAGTATGCACGTTGTGGATGTCGCCACTACATGGGCCATCGGATCTTCTGATTTGCCGGGTACCAACAAACGACGCGGAGTGTTATGCCGATATCGCAAATTTGCCCAAGATTGTGGTGAGAGAGGAAAAAGGTCCTCGTTGAACTTGTATAGGGAGCACAACGGCGGAAAATTTGGAATGCTCGCGATCTTACGAACAAACGTCGACGAGCATCACGATAGACCGCAAATGAAACCAAAGTATTGAGGTCTGCTTCGACACAGCGTCAAATCGAGACACTCTTCCGCCAGACACTGTCGATTGTCGGATCTGAATGAAATGGGGTACTTTCCTTGAAGTCCGCGTTGTTTGCCTCGAAGACTATTACGCCGCCTGGTGCCATATCATTGGGGCTACTAGTATGGGAGAGGGAAAAATTGAGAGTGAGGTCGGCAAGATTACTTGATAAGATGATTCCAGCTAGAGAAAAGATGTCTGACAGCGCTAGGACTGCTTAAAATGTTACAGCGTGTCCTTGTCTCGATCTGGAGGGCGTTCCACTGGCCTAAAACGGGGTTGACCAAACCTCCGACAATAGTGGTTACGCTACCCCGATGAGGAGATTAACCGGCCATGCAGCATCGGACTTTTTCATTAACTATTTTACGGTAAGTGCGGTTGTTCACATGGTTGAAATGGTGTCTATTATCATCATCGAATGCACATGGGCATTGGCTGTGGAAGTACACTCTCACAACATGCACCTAGCTTGGTGGCTATCTGCTCAAGATCTATGCGCTATATCACATCTGCCCCTCAGAACCAGCACCCACACCCCATTGGCCAACCAAATCCATTGCTTCAGAGTTACCATCTGCGAGCACGCCCCTTCCTTCTCCCATTAGACCCTCGAGGCAGAGCCAAGGATCTCTACCACCACCCCACCGAAGCACTTCTTGCTTGAAACGCTCACCGGCTTCTCTATCTACTGCACCACCGTTCACGCCGTCTCGAAAGACTGCTCTCCAGACTTGTCGGGCGATAGCCCTGTCGAAAAGATAAGAGTAGTAAGTGGCGCCATATCCATACAAGTGACCAAAAAACCCCTGCCAGCTGGTTCCTGAAGGCTCCCGTACCCTCCCATACGTATTCCAGACGTCATGAAATGCAGCAGTAGAATCATATTGGTTGCTTCCGAGACTGTTGACTGGACCTTCCGCATGGTAAACTTGATCCAGAAGAGCCATCAATATCTGGGTCTGATTTTCCCAGCCACCAGTCATCTCTGCTCGGTCTTGTTTCTCCTGTCGCATGGCATCAACAAGCTCATGTGGTATAACCTCGCCGGTCCGCCAGTGTCGAGCGAAAAGCTTCAAGACAGAGTGGTCAGCTGCGAAGTACTCCATGAGCACTGATGGCAGCTCGGCAAAGTCCGTAGCACATCTAGTACCCGAGATCCCTTGCATCGATGTTTGGCCTAAGATGCTATGCACTGCGTGACCCATTTCATGGAACAACGTCGTTACACTCGATGGGGATAGAGTTGAGGGTTCCAGAGCACCACTATTGTCGGTAAAATCACAAACGAGAGCGATGATGGGAGTTTGGTGGTGTTTTGTTTGTCCAGTTACCTGGTCGATGGAAGTACGCACCGGCATTCCTAGGTTCAGTGGTTGATTAGTATTCCACGCTTCCTCCACTTCCTCGTCGGAGATTTCGCGGGAACACAACAAGGTGAAATGTGCTGGATTGGGGAGTTTTCCGGGTCGTGAAAACAGATCGCAGTACATTGTCGCGATGTGCTCATTGTTGTCAGTAAATACATCGAGACGGCGCACATCTGAATGCCACGCCTCTCCAATCTTTGTCTCTTTGGGCACGAGGCGCACGCCGTACAGAGACTGGAACAGGGTAGAGAGGCCTTGAATTACGTGTCCAACGGCGAAGTAGCTGCTAGCTGTCTTTAGCAACTGGGACCCAGATGGTCTCAGAGCAGCTTGTTGATGTTTGAGCTGGTGCACAAGGTAGGCGTGTTCCCACGGTTCAACAGAGTTTGCATCTGCATGCCGCTTTTGCTTTATGGCTAAGAGACGATCGAGCTCCTGTTGAACTTGACCCTTGTTGTTCGCATTGAGAGCGTGCAAAAATTTCGTGACCGCATCTGGATTTTTCGACATTTTGTCCGTCAAGGTGAGATGAGCAAAGGTTTCATAGCCGGTCAGCTTCGCCAACTTTGCTCGGTTCATCAGAAGCTGCTCCAGCCGGCGGATGGTTGATTTTGAAGCGGTCCTCTCTGCGGTGTACATTTTCTGCTTCGCGCCTGAATCATGAACAGTGGTCATAATGTGCTTCCCTAACGTACTGTATACAGGAATATCGGTTTGAGTCCAGCGAGACATATTCTGAAGATAACGAGAATCTAGCCCTGCCAACTGAGATCGAGATAGTCTGATGTTGCTATGTTGATATTCCATATTATTCACGAAATCGGTTCCAATGTTTGCGATGTCGTTGGAAATGTTCACAAACTCTTCTCGATGTGAATCCGGTAAGTCGATGCCGGATTTGCTAAAATCTTTCATCAAGATAATAGCTACCATCTTCTCTTCCGGAGTCCATTGCGACTGCAACTCAGGGATGGCCCAAGCTTTTCTTAGCTGTGTGTTCAAACCAGTTGTTGTGTTGAGCTCATTCATGTACTGAAACATCGACGAATAGGCAGCACTTGCGGCGGCAGCAACATTCTGGTTTGGATGTATGGTTCTTATGAAGTCCGAAAGGTCAATGACGCGACAGAGCAAGTCGCTCAATCGGTCCAAATCTCGAGGAAGCCTCTTGTACTCTTCAAGGGTAGACGCGGACAAGACTCGATCGACGAGTTGCTTGCATTTTCGGAGAGAGGAATCCGCGAACCTCTGAAAACCTCTCGCTTCTGTGAGGTATTGGTTGCCTATGAGGCCCGACGCCGTCTTCGCCCTCGAGGAGAAGCTTTTCCACGCGGTCTGGTTGTTGAAGACATCTCGCAATATGCTTTCGTCCGCTTTTGGGTTCTGTGTCGTTGCTAAATGAGCGCCTTCAAAGACGGGATTTGGAGTTGCAGACGTTGTGGGAGGCGCGTTGGTGATGGATCGTTTCTGAACTTTCCGGAGGCATCTATCGCAAGTCCAACCCAAGGATCGCTTCGGTAGCTTGTTCATTCTGTCTCTGGAGCCTCAGCTGAGCACCAGTTGGCAATTTCGGATATCATCGAGAGCAGAAGTCAGGTGGTCAGGCCATTTATTCTCTGTGCTTTTGCTTGATACCAATGGCAGGGCCTCTCGGTGGCGTGCTAGAGGCGTTGCGGCGAATTGTTAGTTGATGTTCTATATAATATTCCTATTGACGAGCGCCGAATAGCATTTCCTTCAAATCCATGCCATTGGATAGGTACCCACTTCTGCCGCCCTGCGCGGTGGTGGATAAGCCTCGGTGCAGAGCCCGAAATCACCCGAATAGCGGCTGAGAGGTTCGAGAAGGTTTCTTTTGGACTGCCAGACTGCCCGTAGGCTAAAGTGTTGCAAGGCGGTTCCTTCTAGAGGGCCGGGCAACCTGCCTAATATCTTGTTGTAGGCGAGGGAACATATCTACTCTTCCTCTACAGACGTACACAGGAGTCTCAACAGCAACTCCAGCCACGAGGGCTATATCTTAGATTAGATTCTCAACGTCATTAACTTTGGACTTTCCAAGCTGCCCAGCAAATTGCGGCTGGCTACGTATATGCAGCACTGAGTACACCGTACTTGGTACCTCGTAGAAGCCCAGGTACCAAACATTGTCATCGAACCACTGTGCCCCATGAAATAATACAATTCTGCTAAATCGATAACATTGGGCTTACACGGTACCTACAAGCTATCGCACGTAGTGGAAGAGACCTGGGAGGTAGTTCAGCGATTGACGGAGCTGTCTCGGGAGCGAGCAGGGCAGTCACTAGAGCTTCCCGAGGCCGCCAAGAAATTCCTAAGCTGCAACATCTGCGGAGAGTGCAAGTCACGCCCCATAAGCTCTGCATGGTAACTTGCGCCTCTGATAGTCGCCATAAGTCATGGCTGCAAGGGCGCGCATATTCCAAAGGGTGGGACTTCAATGAAACCTGTCTTTTGTGCAAGAATCTAACCTTGAACAGGGGGCAATCTTCCTCGCAGTAGGAAGCACGACAGCTGCAGCTCTCCCAACACGTCGAGCATGGGCCGAAGCTCCTCCCTCTAAAGATGATGTACGTGTGCTCTGGGTCTAGAAGTGAGACTCACAACTGACACCGTCAAAGCTGCCTCAGAAAAAGCCAATCTACTCCTCGCCGCACGCGGACACGACCCCCAAATACAAACATGGCATTACAGATCCACTAACCCATACGCCTCCGTCCGTGCCGGAAGCTTCCACTCCCACTCCGACAGATCGTCTCGAGAAACAGATCAAGAAAGCTCGATTATGGCTGTATGACCAGTCATTGTTCGTCGAGGATCACTTCAATGCCGGTCTCAGCTATCTTTTCCGAAAAGAAACCGACATCGCAAATACCATAGCTAGCCTAGCTCCTGGTCCAGAAACGGGCGAACAGCTCCTACCGGGCTTGATATATGTGCTGGTCGCAACAATGGCAGGCAGCATAGTAAGCAGGAATAGGAATATCGTGATACGAGCCACATTCCCATTGGCTGTAGGCATTACTGCAGGTGAGATTGGCCAAAAGGCACTGACCGGTATGGAATTCTGAAGCTGACACGAAGAACCGCAGGCTGGATGCTGATCCCCGTCACTATGCGAAACACGGGCGACTTGATCTGGGAGTACGAGCAAAAAGTCCCGGTTGTGGCGGAAACACACTTGACCATCAGAGGAGCAGCTCTCGAAGCCTACAAGCAAATCCGAGAGAGGAGCAAAGGCACTATTGCATGGGCCGACGAACAAGCCGTCAACACCAGAAAAAAGGTTGAAGATTTTGTCGGAGAAGGCCGGTGAGCAGCTTTCGCTTTCAAGATGTGCTAAAGGCATAGAGAATTTTCCCTTGCGTTTGGGTAGGAAGACACTTTAGAGGTGCGGCAGAGACAAGGGATTTGATTGCAAAAAAGCAGGTTCAGTTCTAGCTAGGCTTATCAACTGCTTCCCAAACCCTGTATACAAGTTGGCACAATTAGCAGTTTTCTTTGAAGCGCTGAATCAAAACGAATTCCTACACGTCAATGTCTAGCCATCAGTCGACGTGCTTGAAAGCGCACCGAGGCAGTCGTTTCAGGGTGCAGATGAACCCGTCTACACAGGATACAGCAGCAGAACATTCGTTCAGGGGAGAAACAATCTCTCAGGCCAAAAGGAGACAGGATCCAAAAATCCGCCAACTTGAAAACTCCTGACCTCACGAAACCCACATCTAGTAGCGTAGCGGAATGGATCCTACATGCCATTTCACCTGCCCTGACTCACCAGACTTTCTACTCTACTTCCCCCCTCTTCCTGTGCATTCTCTAGTCCGCACCGCCCAAAACTCGCTCTTCAACACGACTAACATCTCCCTCTGTCAGTCCGCTAGCCCAGCCAAAATCCCTCAACCACTCCTCCCAGCCCTTACTACTCTCCGCCCTCCAAGCATCCCTCGTCAAACTCCGCCTCGCAACCTCGCAGTCAGCCTGGATATCCTCGATCAGGCTTTCCACCGATTTATAGTCCTTCTCCGGCCGGATATAGCCGAGAAGGAGCAGATTGAGCGGGGTGCCGTAGAAGTCGGAGGTGAAAGAATGTAGCACGTGGATCTCGATGCTGCGCGTCTTGTTGGCGTAGAAGGGGTTGTAGCCGATGGAGAGGACTGACGGGTAAATTGTTGCTGAGCTTGATGTGCTACTGCTTTCTGCTGGTGTCTTGGGAGGAGTGGTTGCTGAGGACGATGATGACGTTGACGTTGATGCTGATGCTGATGCTGATGACGCAGGCGGACTGTGCAGGAGAGATGTGTAGCCGAAATAGACTCCTGTCGCGAGGTCGGGGTAGGCGTTGAGCCCTTCGGCTGGAATGTTCGCCGTGGGTATACCGAGCTAGAGAGGCGATGAAAAAAAAAGGTCAGTATTGAGTTTCTGCAATCGGAATGGTTGGGAAGATGTCCGAGGCCGCGATGAGGTGAACGGGGCGATGGGAGTGTAGAGTACGCTAGTCAAGTCAAGGGGATTCCGTGAGAGCCCATCTACCACTCTCCTTGTCCTGCTGAGTGTGCAATGCAGCTCAGGATCACCCTTCAGAAGACGTTCTCATGTCCAACCTCCTTTAATCATGGGGAAGCCCAACCCCTCTCAGCCCGTTTCACAGGCACGCATTCATCGACCTTGCCAGTCCGTACCCAGTGACGGGCAGACTCATCCCTCAAGAGTTTGCCCCAAATACCGTGCCTCACCTTTCCAACGACAGATTCCGTATAAAAGCCGGGCCCTCCCTCCTCAAGTTTCTCAAGGTCGAAGTTAGAAGGAGCACATTTCCTCCTCCTACCCTCTACGTCCCCAAAACATGGGACTCACAAAAAACACCGACATGCATGAAAATTCAACAAGAAAAACACATAGAATGACTCAAACTCACCTCTTTACTCCCCCGTCCAAACCCTTTAATGACCGGTCCCTGCAACTTGAGCGGAAACGGCGGCTCCGGACCACTCGCAGGACCAGCATATTCGTCTTTTGACCTGGTACTGCTTCCACCACCCATAACTTTCACACGCAGAGAGAGAGAGACCAACCCCTTTTTCTTTTGCTGTGGAGAAATTTCGAGATTTTGAAGAACTGACTCTCTTGTTTTTTTCGATTTCAAGATTCAGTTCAAATTCAGAATCGATCAACTAGTGCTATTGAGGGAGCTGTCTTTGTTGTTATCGTTGTTGAGGGTCACTTTTATGTTCGATGCGAGAGGTTTAATTTCTAAAGTATGTTCGACACAATGTGGACAAGACCTCTGAGTAAACGGCTAACGTATACGTATCGGAAAATGCTTCCTTCAGATAAGCTCTAACTTAAGGCGGCGGTGGATCCTGTTTATATTTATCCCGAAACTAAAAAGTAGGAGGTGTATGTACTATAAAGCAATATGGCAGTCCTACACTACATCCACTATTGTGTATTATATAATAGCTGCCCTGCCCAAATGCTATGCATGGTTAGATGGGTTTTTAACTTCAATTGCCTCGGCGTATTAGGGTCGATCGTCCTAGAAAGCTGAAAATCAAGCAGTGGTGACTGGCACTGGGACAACCATTCCTTGATGTTCCTCGAGGGGAGACATATTTCACATAAATCGATTCGCCAACGTAGCCCGCTCACGCGAAACTGGATCTCAGCCATCCCAAATTTCGAGATAATGTAACTACTATTGATGTTCATAGGACGCTCGCAAACCGAAGAAAAATGCACCGTATTGAAATGAACTGGCTTTCTGTAAAAGGGTCGGTGAAATCAAGGCGAGCCTAATTAACGAGCTGTCACATGCGCTTGGTGAGCCGGCCAGATTGTGTCCTCAAAGCGTGGGGTATTAACGATGTTAGGCGTTGAAGTGATTGGCGCTATGTCTTGCATCCCGCTTGCGGTATGACGTGGCATTTTAGTTGAAGCGAGTCCTACCCCTCCTATCGGGACTTCAAGCGACTAGGTTAAAGCTGTTTTGGTGCGAACAAAGGACAGCGCCGCTCAGTTTGCTAGCTGCCTTGCAGTAAAGTGGTCAATCCTCAAATGATGCTCAACAAGAGGATTTTGGTTCTGCGTCGAGGAGGTGGCACATAAGATGTCGATAGTAAAATGTCATCCATCGCTGAAGCGAGGCTCAATGACGAGCATGGAATCGGTCGCACACTTGGACAGGGATAGGCACGACAGTCGCAATTGGAAGATACGATGCGTCTAGGTGACGTGGGAAGGTTTAATTGGTCTTGCGGATGTGCAAAGGTCAGCCTTGGGGCCTATGCTAGGCAGGTACTATCTGAATTTGTATGTCGCATTCGCAATGAAGCTACTATCTATCTACTTGTTCGAACAAAAGTTTTCCCCCCAGTCCTTACTGCACGATCTAAATGTCGAGAGTTTCTCGCAGCAGTGAGGCTGCAAGCGCCGGGCAATTAAAGAAAGAGCTCAATGACGCCACTGGCTCTCTACAATTGGTGAAATCGCGTATCGAGAGCATCGAGAAAAGACTCGTGGATTCTCAACAAGCGTCAGAGAACGAAAAAGCACTAACGAGCAAGATATCGGAGCTTGAACAAAATGTGAAGGATCTCAAGACAGAGATTAAGTATAACGACGACGCGTTCGCTACTGCAGTGGCAAAGTTAGATCTGAATTTTGGCACTCAGGTGAGGAATCACCAGGCCGAACTAGAGAACAAGTCCAAAGCAGAGGCATACAAGTTTAACGTGGCGAAACAAGAGCTTCGAGAGCAGCTTGAGGCAAGTAGGAGAGAATGCGAAACCTTAAAGAGAAGCCAAGAGACCTTACGTCGTCAAAAAGAGGCTGTGATTGAACAAAGAAAGCTCGGTACGAAAGAAATGGAAGCAGCGCATCAGGCTGAGATTGGGAGATGGAATTCCAAGACTGCTGAAGTCGAGGCAAAGGTGACCATGTTAAGCAGAGAGGTTGACGAGCAGGCAGTCATGCTAAGAGGTCGAGATACTGAGATTAGCCGTCTCCAGCACAAGCTGGCGTCCTTTCAGAAATTCTCGGAACTTCCATTCGAAAGGTACCTGCGCCGGCACCCATCATGTTTCAGAAAATGACTAACGTCAGCTTCAGTATAGGAGAGCTCCTAGGCAAGATGCAGGACCGCCTGTACACGTATTGCGATAAATTTTTGGAGAACAAAGACGCGCTCCCTGGTTGGGTTGGTGTAATTACCGCTGTAAGCCCTTTCTGTGCTGACTCGGTCGACAGCATCGCCTCCCCGAGCAGCTCAAATCAGACCATTGGCCGAAAATGTATTCGCTTGAAACTGAAAGCAGTCGCGTGTTCGTCTCCAGGATCCTTCGTTACAGTATCTGCAAGGTGGTTATGGAGAATGTCTTCATGCCTATTCCGTTCTGTTCATGTGCGACTGGTCGTGCCGTTGCCGATTTTCTTTCCCACTCACAACGATCAAATGAAGCAATCTGGCGCTTAATGACGGCATCTAGCATGCTCGACAACGGGGAAGTCACGAGGCTAGCGGAGGCCAGATCCCGCGACGTGGCGCAGGAAGTGATTGCGTCTTGGAAGTTACATCTCGAGCCAGAGCTTCGGAGTGAGATGCAAGCTGCGCTTGTGGAATTTTTAATGCATTGTCTGAGGGATTGGCTACACCTCATGACGCTACGTGATCAGATTTTTGTCCTCGGAAGTGGTGGTGCAGAACTTTTTAACTCCGAAGAAACAGTGGACCCCGCTAAGTCGGTGAAGGTACCGGGTGAATTTACTCCCTCGCCTTCACCGTCTACCAGTACCTTTTGTGTGTTCCCTGCATTCGTCCAAATCTCCACCGACACGGGAAGGGCAAAACAGTGCGTTATTCGCAAAGGTACGATCCTGTACTCGGACTGCATGGTTTTCAAAAAGGCTCGCCACGAGTTGGCGGCCGTCACTTCTCCCAAATCTGCGAGACGATCAACACTGACGGTGTCGGCATCGTAAGGATATAGGTGCGCGGGACGGTTGTACGTGTGCACGAGGTTCCACTGGTAGTGGGACGTAAAGAAATGGAGTAACCTGGTAGGTAAGACTGGTCGAAGGGATTGTTGCTATGGACATGATTAGAGCTGGTACTGCGTTGTTGCTCTAGGTTTTCCTCCTGTTATATCGCATCTTCTTCAGCATTCTCCCTCCTTTATCATCACTGCTAGGGCTGCGTTCTCGCTCCCGCTTCCTCAGGGACTTCCGACGACGGGGTCCGCGCCACATGATTGTCATACTCCTGAACTTTCTTACTTGGTATTCTATCCTTGCGAACCCACGTCGAGATTAGGGCGGCGATATTTAGTTCCCTAGTCTGTCTCTCGCCGCCCGGCCACACACGGATAGAGTCTTTAGTTACCTTCACTAAGACGCCGCCACTTTCCATCGTCTAGCTTTTTTTGAATTCTTCGTCTCCTTCTCCTACTACCTGAGAGAGACTACCACGTCGATTTACGCCGGCTCGCCATTTAGGGGGTCGTGCTGTACTTGTAAGGCTATTACTGCTGCGAACCTCGTGCTGATGGCACTGGATTGTTAGAGCATTGGTCTCGTCTTAAGACTGATCTACAGCTGGTGTATTACCCAGATCGCGTAGCTCATTAAGGCATCCGCTTTGACGCGGAGACTCAAGAATTTCTACTAAGTGAGTTCTATGCTTATGTGAAAGGACTTAGGACTTCTACAAGTTCCTTCGTGCTTATGTCCTTGGTAGCTTACTCTGGCTGATAGTAGGTGTACTGGAAATTCTAGAAATTCACGAATGATCATGGTTAATGCTGCATAGCCATAAGAGGTAAGGTGTCTCGAGGAACTACTGAGACGGTTCACATTAATAGTGTTCTACATACGAAGGGCATTCGCCCTCTCTGATTTCCAATGCCATTTCCCGGCCTCCTGGTCTGGCTCTGGTACACCAATAATTTCATATTTGCAGCATCAATGTGCCCATGTCGTGCCTGCATCGCCATGCGGAATCTATCGCTGAGTCATGGAGCCATGAGTACAGTTAGTTCATCGCCAGCGTGACTCGTACTAAGCTCATAGTCAAGCAGATCACTCTGCAAAGCAGGCTTTCCTTCATCATGCACTAACTCCAACCTCTTCTACAGTTTCCGTTTGTGTAGGTTCAGCCCACTGACCCCAGAGACCTCGTTTGGCGCGCACTCGAATCGGGAGACCAATCTCCCCACTTTGTTGGTCAACTTTAATAGCATCTTTGGTGGCTAGTACCAGCGTTTCGAAGAACATCTTTGTGGCATCTTCCCTGCTCGTCCGCGACTCGGGAATCAACTCTTGTAGAAGGACGGATTTTCTGGACTGTGACGCAGGGCTTTCTGCCGAGGGGGATCCGCCAAAGACCTCCCGTAGAAGATGTACTGCATGCTGAGTACCGACAGATATAGGACCACTGTCGGCTGGATGAACTAAAGGTATCGTGGTATCGTCAAAGCCTCCTTCGGCGGTGTAAATGCCTTCATCATCCTCACCAGGCACCACATCTGCAAGGGCAGGATCGTACGTGTCGACCGGGTCATGTGTTTCTGAGATTTCGGGTCGGGGTTGTAAAGGTGATTGCGATGGTTCTCGTATCTCGACACCTTCGTCCTCGATCATGACTTCGTCATCGGCTTGCCCAAAGGACCGGTCGAGACGTGGACTCTTGTCACTGTGCTCATCGTCTGAAGCAACATCTGCGATGCCACTATCTCTCTTCCGCTTCTGACCGGACCGGACGACAATGTCAAAGCTCAATAAGCCCTGAATCTCGGGGGCCCAACCAGTTCCAAAGGCATCATTCATAGCGTTGGTCACAAAGTCTCCTCTTCGTTGCATCTCCATCAGGGCAAGCAGTTCCAGGTCTTGTGGAAGTAATGACGGTGGCTTGAGTAATTTCGAGGTGTCAGCACTCCACGCCTTAATTTCGCTGTTGTGAAGGACTGTTTCTCTGTCGGCGACCATAGGTTTGAATTTTCTCGAAGATTGACGTTGTTGTGCAACAACCTGCTCTTCCTGCAGAACATCATCTTCTAGTTGTTGAAAGGTTCGATCCGCCTCGGCCATAAAGTCTGGATCGGCTTCTGAAAGAGGCGAGTCTTCTCGTTCAACCGCTGCTCCTCTGACGGCCTCTTCCTCGTCGAGCCCAGCCATGGGTGGCTGGTCATCATCGATTCCCAGCATAGGTTCACCTTGTGCTCGAGTAATGGTGTCTGGCAGGGGTACATCTTCGCCCAGGTCGAGACCCAGGTCGTCTCCTTCGTCGTATGCGGGCAATTCTGTCTGGTCATCTGGCCGTGGGGTCATCTCTCCTCGGCCAATCTGCATACTAATTGTGGTATCTTCGAGTCCGATGTCTTCACCAAGATCCAATCCTAAATCATCATCGTGTAGCGGCGCACCCTCTGCAGCAAGGCCTGTGACTTCGTCTTGTGTTTGTGGATTGAGTGAACTTGTCCAATCGTCCTCGTACTCAATTGATCTGTCGTCGGCCTGCGCGGAAGGCATTTGTGTCATTGGGAAACCAAAATCAAGAGCAGGGAAAAGATCGTCGATGGTGAGTTGTTCAGGAAGGTTGAGATCGATGGTGGTAGTGGCCTGGTGAGGCAAGTCATGATTGTTGGTCGACTTGAACGTCATTCGGATCTTGGTCAAGGCTTCGTTGCAATCCTCGAGTAGATATCGCGCCTTCCGTCCATAGATCCTGACGACTCCTAGCATAAGCTGACCGCTAAGGCGCAATGCCATGGGCGCCTGACCCTGGTCTACAATAACATGAACACTGGTCGAGATGTCGGATTGTAGAATTTGCTGTTTCGAAAGCTTGCGCTCGACGTTGGAAGCCAGCCAGACCCGAGCCAAAGGGCCCGTCTTGGCCAGTAGCTGCTCTGAATAAAACATTGTGGGAAATCAGGTCTAGACGAGTATGTCTTTTTATTATATGCGCCGGCGAGTTGCAAGTCAATCGACGTCAACTCGACGCGTCGCAATGGTCGCCGTCGCCTTCGGTTGCGGATGCGACACAGCCAACGACGCAGGTGTTATAGCATGATATGTGCAATGTTGGGTGAATGGATGGATGCGACAGCGAATGTTGAGCCGTGCAAGGTCGACGGGCGACAAGTGAACGCGTCGAGACCGGAGGGTGGCAGGTTGTGGTTATGGAGTACTCCGGTGTGTTTTGTTGCTCTGGGAAGGAGGAGGCTGGCACTTGCCCTCAATTGAAAGTCGCCGCAAGCGCGGCTCGGCTAACCTGCCACAACCGCTTCACATCCCCTGTGGATCGACGGACCAGGTCCTGGGCAGAGCGGAATATGTATTTGAGACTGTACACTTTGTCAGCCCACAGTCTTTTCCCATGTTTCTCAAGAAGTAATACTGGTCGTCGTTTTTGGCTGGCAAACAGGTTACGCATATTTGGTTTTGATAGTTCATAGCCATTTTCCTTTCCACCTCCTCTCTGATCGCAAGCGACCTCCTTTTAACGCCATCGAAACGTCGACAAGGACAAAGTTGGAGAGAAATACCGTGTGCTACAAACATGAGCAGATGACGACCTTAGCGAATATGCGAATATGTCAAGATCGGCAACCCCTGTGCTGCCTGTCCACAATGCCGATGCCGGTGCCAATGACGAGATTCCAGATGCCGGACCCCCAACCTTGCGGAGGACAACGACGGCCTCAACGACAACTGCTGGTTATTCGCTCCTGACTCCAGAAGAGACTGCGCAGCGGCTGAACACTTCCCTCAGCACGGGATTGTCTCCAAGCGAAGCACAGGCTAGATTGATCAAGAATGGCCCAAACGAATTACCGCATGAAGAGGAGGAACCGCTATGGCTGCGCTTCCTCAAACAGTTCAAAGAGACCCTTATCATCCTGCTCCTGGCATCTGCAGTGATATCCTTCTTCATCGGTAATACTGATGACTCGGTCAGCATCACTTTGGCAGTCACTATCGTTGTGACTGTTGGTTTTGTCCAAGAGTACCGGTCGGAGAAGTCGCTAGAGGCGTTGAACAAGCTCGTACCTCACAGCGCCCACATTCGAAGAGGTGGTCATGACATGCGCACGAGAACGACACACCAAGATCGTGATGGGATCGAAATGGAGCCATTAGTGGATGGCACGGCACAAAGGGTCTCGTCAACCATTCCAGCAGCCCAGCTAGTCATTGGAGATGTTGTCCTTTTCTCCACCGGAGATCGCATTCCTGCCGATGTCAGAGTGACCCAAGCGGCAGATCTCTCGATTGATGAGTCGAACCTCACGGGAGAGAACGAGCCGGTCCACAAATATTCTGAACTGCTTTCTCGAAATCAGCAGCAAAACCAACTGGATGAGGTGTCGAGATCTAGTACTCCTATGCCATACGGTCCAGCTGCAGGCACAGTCGGTGCGGACGTGAGACTCAACGAGCAGCATAATATCGCCTTCATGGGCACTCTCGTTCGATCCGGCTATGGCGAAGGTATTGTCATTGCAACAGGTGGTCAGACTGAGTTTGGTACAATCTCATTGTCTCTGCAGGAGATCGAGGCACCGAGGACACCGCTGCAGCAATCCATGGACAGGCTTGGCCAGCAGCTAAGCTACATGTCTTTCGTCGTGATTGGCCTGATTATGCTGGTTGGTCTGCTGCAAGGAAAAAGCCCACTTGACCTGTTCACCATCGGCGTATCTCTCGCCGTAGCTGCCATCCCTGAAGGTCTGCCCATCATTGTCACCGTCACCCTTGCATTAGGAGTCTTGAGAATGGCAAAGCGGGGTGCCATTGTCCGGAAATTGCCCAGCGTTGAAACCCTTGGTTCGGTGAATGTTGTCTGTAGCGACAAAACAGGAACACTCACCATGAATCACATGACTGTAACCAAGATATGGCATTTTGACGCGCTCAAGCCTGTGAGCATCGACAAGGAAACTGCAAATATTCCGAATGCAGCCACACGAGCCGTGCTGAGGATTGGGAATATCGCGAACAATGCTAGGCAGGCTCATCCCAGCAGCGCTTCGCCATCTGCTGCAAGATCTGCCGCTGTGCTTTCCTCTACTAGAGATAGGGACGCACCGAGCGCAAAGGATCGATGGCTCGGTCAGCCCACTGATGTGGCTGTGATGGATCTTTTGGATTCCTTTGGTGAGGATGACGTTCGGGACACCATTGGGCCTCGGTCAACGGAAACACCGTTTAGCTCAGAAAGGAAGTGGATGGGCGTCATGATAGCAAGTCCTCTTAGCGAGATGACTAATGGCCTCGGAAGTGGCAACGAAATGGCATACATCAAAGGCGCACTGGAACAGGTGCTGCGAAGGTGCGATACCTACCTCAACAAAGAGGGCAGAGAGATCATTCTTGATGACACACGTAAACGAGAGGCCAACTCAGCCGCCCAGCAGATGGCAGAGGAAGGACTTAGAGTCATTGCCTTTGCAAGTGGTTCTGTCAGAAGCAGAAAACCGCCGTCGAGCAGAGCGTCCACTCCAAGGCCCACTGACCAACGGCGACCTCAAGAACCGGACTACTCCGGCTTGTGCTTTGCTGGAATGGTTGGCATGACAGACCCACCAAGGCAGGGTGTGAACAAGTCAATCGGAAGGCTGCAGCGAGGCGGTGTGAAGGTTATCATGATCACGGGTGACGCTGAAGCAACCGCAGTGGCTATAGGAAAGAGTCTGGGCATGATGCTCAATCCAGGAGCTCGAGAAGTCCTTCGAGGAGACGAGCTTGACAGAATGAGCGAAGATGAACTGTCAGAGGCTATCGGCAAAACCATCATCTTCGCTAGGACCACCCCCGAGCATAAAATGAAAATTATCAAAGCTCTACAGAAACGAGGCGATGTAGTTGCCATGACCGGAGACGGGGTAAACGACGCCCCAGCACTCAAGAAAGCCGACATTGGTATCGCCATGGGCATGCTCGGGACCGATGTGGCAAAAGAAGCAGCCGACATGATTTTGACGGATGACGACTTTTCGACCATCTTGCGCGCTATCGAGCAAGGCAAAGGCATCTTTTACAACATTCAAAACTTCATTACCTTTCAGTTAAGCACAAGTGTGGCCGCATTGAGCCTGTTATTGATCAGCACCGCACTTGGCTTCAAAAATCCGCTCAATGCTATGCAGATCTTGTGGATCAACATCCTCATGGATGGACCGCCTGCGCAGTCGCTGGGAGTGGAACCTGTTGACCCTCGCGTAATGAATGTACCACCACGGCCTCGAAATACAAATGTGCTTACTCGACGCCTACTGCAAAGAGTTTTCACACAAGCCGCATTCATCATGCTGGGCACTTTGTCTGTATATATCCACGAAATGCTTGATATTGACGACCCAACCACCCATGTCAAGCACCTGACAGTCACAAAGCGAGATACGACCATGACATTTACCACCTTTGTCCTGTTCGACATGTTCAATGCGCTCACCTGCCGTTCTGAAGCCAAGTCAGTGCTCACAGGCGAGCTGAAGATTTTCGGAAACAACATGTTCAACTATGCAGTTGCAGGCAGTCTTATTGGGCAAGCGTGTGTTATCTACGTTCCATTTTTGCAATCCGTATTTCAGACAGAACCCATTGGCATTTGGGACCTGTTGGGCCTGGTATGCATAGCCAGCTCGGTTTTGTGGGTAGACGAGGTACGGAAGTGGCTTCTGAGGAGGAAAATGTTTGGTCGGCTGCCCACAGTCGGCTATTCCTCGAGTGTATAGAGTTTGTGTACCTTCTAAGATACGTGTTTTCATCATTTGCAATAATCCTTGTCCTTGAAGAGCATGCTAGCGACGGTTCACGTATCACGACGTATTTAGCTAGACCAAGTGGACCAATTACATAAGACCCGGCCGAGAGGTCAGATGCTTTTGTCGGCTGGGTGATAAATTCTCGTGAATGGCACCCATCCTTCGCCTATGTTTGTAATTGAGGCTCTTTCCACTCTTAGCATGCTTTGACACAATGGCAAATCACCTTTTTGTAAGCTATCGCTTGCCCCGTTCGCTCAATCTCATTCTGGTGGAACTGGCGAAATCAACATGCGGACCAAGATGCGGACCAACGCACTGGACCACGTTCATCAGAGAGATACTTACACAATCAACAGCGTCATCGTGACTTTCCATGTCGTCCCCTGCATCGGCTACCCATCCGCTAGCCCCTGGGGTCGTCGTATACGGAAACCGATGAGTCGCATAGAAACAATAATTAGACCATGGATTCTGTAAATCAGCATCCGTGCTTGGACCGGGTGTGAGGGGACCAAGGTATATGAGTCTATAAAGATGGAGCTCGACCACGAGTGAAAAGAAAGTCTACTACTACGACTTCTACTTATACACTCCCCCGGTCGTAGCACTACATCTTCAGGATCAAACTCAACGTTGAAAAAGTGTCTTTCCCCCCCAAATTTCTGATCAAGGACCCATCGATTTCTTCTTCCTGAACTGAACTGAACTGAAGAGAATTTCAGCTCAAAAGAAACCAAAAAAGCTTGCAACAATGACTACCACCACGGATCTCAAACCTATCAAGCTCTACCTCCACGCCCCTGGCCCTAAGTTTGTCTTCCCATGTTCCCATTTCTCGCACCCCTCAAACCCATCCCCCCTCCCCATCCCCCTCCTCCCTCCTCCCTCCTGCCTCTTTTAATTCCATGTCTTGTCCTCCACGTCGAGTGCCCCCCTGTACTCCAAGTAACACAGGAATCCCCCCACCATCCATTTGTCGACCTTTCTGCTGACCAAGTTATGTGTTAAAAACAGTCCATGGAAAGTCGTAATGGCGCTCCAGGCGCTCTCGATCCCCTACGACCCGATCTGGCAAGACTACAGCACGCTAAAATCCGAGCCGTACGTCTCCATCAACCCCAACGGCCGGCTACCCTCGATCCAAGACCCAAACACAGCCTTGACCGTGTGGGAGTCCGGCGCTATCCTGCAGTACCTGGTCGAACGGTACGACGCAGAGCGGAAAGTCAGCTTTGAACCCGGATCGGCCGCGTCCCATCACGCGGCTCAGTGGCTCTTCTTCCAGGTCTCGGGCCAGGGGCCCTACATGGGCCAGTTCGCCTGGTTCACCAACTTCCACCCTGAGAAGGTGCCGAGTGCGATTGAGCGGTACAAGAATGAGACGGAGCGCGTGATTGGGGTGATCGATTCGCATTTGAAGAAGAACGGGCTGGAGTATCTCGTGGCCGACGAGGAACATCCCCAGGGCAAGTTTTCGTTCGCTGACATGAGTTTCGTGCCCTGGGCAAATATAGCGCCGTGGCTCTTTGGGGACTACAATGTCTTTGAGGGTGGCAAGTATAGTCACTACAAGGCATGGTTGGAGCGGCTCAATGCGCAGAAGTCGGTGAAGGAGGCGATGGAGGTCTCGCAGAAGTTGCAGGAAGAGCACAAGAAGTGAGGGTGGTGTGCATGGATTCCAATTTCTTCTCGTGGTTTTCTCTGGCTACAGCTCACATAGAATAGTAGTAGGAGTAGTAGTACTTGGAGAGTGCCCTAAAAAGCTTACCTTGCTGATCGAGCCCTGCCTGTTCTCCGAACACCTGACACGTGTCCAAACTGGCCTGCTCTCAAAATGACATCAGACTGTTCCCTACGATCGTATGCCAAACAAGACAATGAGACTATCATCGAATCTTACTCTTCGATCTCCATCGATCGTCCCCGACTTGGTAGACGGTATTGGGCACCTCTTCCTATATCAAAATACTCAACATTTGCCGCGCCGGCTCGCTTGCTCTTCTTCGTCGGCGAGTAATTGACATCGTTGGCATGCTCTTCTGCTCTTCGCTTCCCCGAAGTTTTGGTTGCCGTGCTTGTTGGTGTGACCAACTGATGAACCCCATCCACCATAGGAACGTCTGTCAGGAAGACGTCTTCGAGAGATTTGCAATCATAAGCCATGGACTCGCCTTGTTCAGCCAAAGCGAGGACGTTCGTGATATACTCGTGACCAGCGCGCAAGTTGTGTGCTTCTCGCACAAGTCTTCGGCGCAGAGCAGCTCGCTCCGAGTCCTCAGACATCAGCTCTATGATTCTGTCGCGATGTTGCTCAATGTCGGTTAGTCCAATCTTAGCTTCGAGACAGTCAACGAGTTGCGTCTGAATAATGGTGACTAGCGAGGCGAGAATTTCTTGGCAGATGTTGTCCACGAAGCGTTTGGAAGCAAGGTTGTAGTAGGCAGCCGATTTTGCCGACATCCGGACCTCCAAGTCCCAAGGGTCTGCCTCCAACGAGTCTCGGTCAAGGGGTTTGGGCTTTTTCTTTTCGCGAGCGTAGTTACCCTTCTGCACAGCGCGAGCCACATTGAGACGAGTTTCTTCGCGTGTTCCGAGACGTTGCTTTAAGGTCTGTTTTTCTAGGCGTTGAAGGGACTTGTAGTCTAGCGTGAAGGGGTGTTTTGTCTCTGCTGTACATCTTCGTTCCAGACGCGATGTTTCATCGGCCCAAACTCTTTTGAGAAAGAGCATTGCTGAATCCATGACAAAACCATGCAGCGGCAAATGTTTTTGGTGCTTAAAATGTTTATCCAAACATTTTCGGACTTGCTGGTCAACAACTTTTTTGATGTCTTGTATGAAACTTCCCAACGTCAATCCCCAGTACTGAATACTTAACTTGTTCATATGCTCAACCGCCTTCGGTTCGATTTCTCCTTGCACGTCAGACTGATAGAACTTCTTGTTGATCCCACGGATTTCTTCGAGGGTAAAGCGGTATATACGAAATTTTGGCTGATCACCTTGTTCAGATTGACCGTTCTCGTCCTCGTCGTCGGAAGTATCGTTGATCTCAACCACTGCAGAGTCTGACGCTTCTCGTAATTGTTGTTGAGCATTCTCGAGGCCTTGATAGTCTGCAGTAGTCTTATATTTGAGCACTGGTGCTTGTTTAGCAATTGTATCTGCAAACTCTGCCATCTTGGCGTTGAGAAGATTACGGGAACCAGAGCCATGGCTGAATAGACACTTGGCTTGCGTCTTCAATTGGAAGAGCTGATTTTTTAATTCCCAAGGCAAAGCAGTGGCTTCCGGTTGAGCAGGAATTTCTCCAAGTTGTTGATCAATGTCTCGTAACCTCTCTTGAATACTCTTTAGATTTTGTGGGAGTGTTCGACGTGTCTCTTTGAATAGAATGTCGCGAATCCGATCAACAAGTCGAGTCACACCAAGGTGTTCTTGCACTCTGTGAGGAAGTGTTATCCAATGCTCCTGAGCGAAGAAATCTCCTTCGATCTGGCGAAGGTCTCTTTTGGGGAAATTCTCCGCTAGGGAGCTGAGCATGACCATATGGTGCCCAAGCTGGAATTCCTCGAAGGATTCTTCGCCAAAGTATTGGTCCAAACAATCCTTGCGTTGCTCATCGCTGGCGAGATCAACCTTCGTGAAGACGGCAATTGTACGAGCCTGGACTTGTTCAGTCTCGATCATATTATAAGATTTTGAATTCGCTAAATCGTGATTGAGCGGTAGAACAAGCATGATGATATTGTTTTCATCCTGTGCGTAAACTTTAGCAAGACTTTCGATCAATTGGACAGAATAAGCTGGCTGGCCCTTTGAAGCTCGAGAGATAACACCAGGCAAGTCGACAAACGACAGGCTTGCCCAACCTGCAGCACAAACATCAAGCCTGATAGAGTTTGGTGAGAAAGTTTCAGGAGGGTCAGAAGAGACGTCAAAGTCGAAGGAAGCGCTTGAATCTCGCAAAGGGCTTAAGACTATCCTCTGTGCACGATCGATCAAGCCACAAAGTTCATCCGGGTCCTCTGTCGTACCAATTCGAGTAGTCTTGAGTTCTGCCTGAGACTGCCATGGCCCAAGAGTGTTGTTCTTGCTGATACGTTTCTGCTTGGGGTCGAACGAGTACTTTTCTTCAATATAGACTGTGCATCTCCATGCGACCTTGGAATCTTGAGAGTTGCTCAGATTGATCGAGATCGGACACTTCGTGCAAAGGCCGGCAGCTTTGGGCACGGTGATGGTGGAGATGGCCTCAATCAGCGATGACTTGCCGGTCGATTGATCGCCAATAACGACGATTCTTGGAAGTCTGATGGTATCGTCGATTCCCAATTCCTGGAGCTTTTGGTTGCATGCTATCAACGCTTGTGCGGATCCTTGAAATATTGGAATTGCCGAGCTGTCTGCAGACATCGTTCGATCTGTCGCTGGTGAGGGAGGGGGCATGATTGGTACCTGACCTGTTAGCTTTCTTTTCCAAAGCGAGAAGCGGATATCTACTTGGTGACAATTGTCGATTTGGGTCATCCCTGGGAAGAGCTGTGGCGTGGCAGGTTAATCAAGGATAGAGGTTTTGAAACGGCACAGCAGAAGATGCAGGCCATCACTCTTAAGGCGGTGCAAAAAGCACTATGCTAAAGAGTGAAGCGAAGTGAAGAATTTCATTCTTGAGAGCTCATCTTCACTGCCGAGCTTGGGTGCATGCATGTGCACGCAACCTGTCAAAATCTCACAAGGTCATTTGTACGAGCAAGGACTGGAAATCGGAAGAGCTCAGTCTGGATGGCGGTATATCAAAGCTGTTGCTTGTCCTAGGGCATTGGCCATGTTCGTGGTTGCCAGAGTCAAAACTGTACGATTGACAGAAACACGCATGATGTTGTCTGCAGAGCCTATAACAATACCAAACTTATAAGAGAAGCAAAAGAGACGCGATGAGTATAGGCAAAATATGAGATCACTACTACTGAAGGAAGGATGAAGTTGTACTGAATGTTGATCAATGCAGTCTTGGTGAGCTAACTTGTGACAGTTAGCGTGAACAGACCCCTTGGCTCCACTCCTACCGAAAGATTTCGTGCGATCTGTCTCGATCAGCCAAGCGGTCTGAGCATCATCGTACTGTGAAGCAAATACCAAGGCTTGTTAAAAGGTCTTTTGGGTGACTCGATTGTTCTAGAGACTGGTGTCGACCAAATCATTGCCATCGTCTATCCTCTGCAGCTCGTTGGCTTGTCCACTTTCTTTGCCAGTACAATTTAAGATGTTGAAAGTTCCGGTGCGTGGTGCTTCGAATGCATCGCAAACTCCGACAAAAGCCGTCATTCTCGTCGGAGGGCCCAGTCGAGGGACTAGGTTCAGACCACTATCTCTGGACATTCCCAAGGTACGGGCAAAATACAGTCTTACGATCATAGCGACTAATCCAATTAGCCTCTCTTCGACGTTGCTGGCCACCCAATTATCTGGCATAACTTGAAGGCTCTAGCAAAAGTCGACAGCGTCAGAGAAGTGATCCTCATCGGCTACTACGATGAGGGCGTCTTTCGAGACTTTATCAAAGACTCCATGAAAGAGTTTCCTCAGTTCAAGATTCAGTATCTGCGAGAGTATCAGGCTCTTGGCACCGCAGGTGGTTTGTACCATTTCCGAGATGCCATTCTCAAGGGCAAGCCGGAAAGATTCTTCGTCCTGAACGCCGATGTCTGTTGCTCCTTCCCGCTCAACGATATGCTCAAGCTGTTTGACGACAAGGATGCTGAAGCGGTCATCCTTGGCACAAGGATCAGTAATGACGCTGCAACCAATTTTGGTTGCATTGTATCAGACGGACACACCAAGCGAGTCTTGCACTATGTTGAGAAGCCGGAATCCCATATCTCCAATCTCATCAACTGCGGTGTGTACCTCTTTGCTACAGAGACCATTTTCTCGGCCATCAGAAGCGCCATCAAACGAAGGACGGAGAGACCACGATTGATCGCCTACCCTTCGTCCGAAAATCTTGCAGACGCCTTCATTGATGCCGACGATGATGATAGGAAGAACGAGGTCCTACGTCTTGAGCAGGACATCCTTTCAGACCTAGCAGATAGCAACAGGTTCTTCGTCCATGAGACCAAGGACTTCTGGCGACAAATCAAGACAGCAGGATCAGCCGTGCCTGCGAATGCCTTGTACCTCACCAAAGCGTTCCAGAATCAATCTGAAGAATTAGAAAAACCGTCAGCCACCATCCTACCTCCTGTATACATCCACCCTACTGCCGAGGTTGATCCCACGGCTAAACTAGGTCCTAACGTTTCTATCGGGCCTCGAGCTGTGATCGGCCCTGGTGTCCGAATCAAGGAATCGATTGTCTTGGAGGATGCTGAGATCAGGCATGATGCTTGCATTCTCTACTCGATCATCGGCTGGTCGAGCAGAGTAGGTGCTTGGGCACGCGTTGAGGGCACACCCACGCCCATGACGAGCCACAGCACAAGTATAATCAAAAATGGGGTTAAGGTACAGAGTGTCACTATACTCGGCAAGGAGTGTGGTGTTGCCAATGAGGTTCGGGTGCAGAATTGTGTGTGCTTGCCAAACAAAGAGCTCAAGCGAGATGTCGCCAATGAGGTGATCATGTAGACCAAACCTATCCGGGTAGCATTTGTCAAATGGCAGGTTTGCATTGATTTGGGGTACGGGTAGAATATTAGGGCATAGATCGGCATGATAGCCAAAATTACGACCCCCGACCACACGCTTGGCATCCGCCTTTGTTCAGGCCCGCAACGAGTAAACACATTTCCTAGCAGGGCAGTTTGTTCTCTGTGCTACGTAGAAATAGTAGTGCTTGCCTACCTATCTTAATCTCTTCTTCTCCATTCATTTAGTCAGTCGTTGAATAGTCTCGGTTTATGGATTGACTCGATCAACCGAGAACAGGTGCCGCTGATGTCACAATGGACCTAGTGACAATTTTATGGTGGAAATGAACAGGGGCTGTCGTTGATTCGGGACAACAACTCCTCCGTCTCGATGAATTGGTCCGCGATTGACTTTTCCTACTAAAAACGCTCGATAGTGCAAAGCTGCAAGTCTTAAATAGGCTGTGAAAGAGCTCGTTGTCCAGGATAGTGTTCTTTGGGATCAATCAAGTCTCCCCCCGAAAACCTCAAGCAACTACGGATCAGCATCATGCCAGTCACCTTCACCGTTCCCGATAGCTATGGCTACACAGCCGTTGTCGCTCTAGGCTTTATCCCGATACTAGGCATCGCTCAAGGCAGCGTCGTAACACGTCTTCGAAGGCCTGCAAAGTTGCCCTACCCGAACGCCTACGCGACAGCTGACCAGGTCAAGAATAGCCCGGCAGCGTATAAGTTCAACTGCGCGCAGCGAGCCCATGCCAACTTGATGGAGAACTTGCCCCAGACTGTCGCAGCTCTACTCTTTAGCGGTCTCTTCTATCCTCAGGCAGCCCCAGCACTCGGCTTGCTATGGGTGTTCTCAAGAATAGCATATGCATATGGATATGTCAACGGTAGCAAGGAGAACGGGGGCGGACGAGCGATAGGTGGCACTTTCTGGCTGGCGCAGGTTGGACTGATCGGACTCAGCATTTCGAGTGCGCTGAAGATGCTCTAGAGGCCACAATGATGCGAATCACAACGCGCAACTTGTTCTATGGGAATGGGACTATGTGCTCGAAGCTGTGCGGGCTGTGTGGAGGCAGATCGCCCGTTTCTTCAATTGGCGTAAGCGGTCTCATCAAATGTACCTTTACCATGAGGAGCTTCATGTTCAGCAGTCTTATTGGTGTACATGGATGGGCTTGGGAATCTGCGTTGAAACCCGCATCAGAATGTGTCCAGATTGGGAAGGAATCTCGACTCATCTACCAAATAAATAGTCCCCACTATGACTCGATGAAATAATTTTCGGGGACAGTCACAAATTCGAGATTTGACCCTACATAAATGACGACCGATTACCGAACAACGTAGCTCTTCTCAAATTATTTGCGTAGTGCGTATCGCAATGCCTGAAACTGCTGAACGTGAAGCTCTCACGCAGGATGTTGCCAATCTCCACTTGGACGAGGTGACTGGGGAGCGTGTTTCCAAGTCTGAACTCAAGAAGAGACAGAAGCAGAGGGAAACGGAGCGAAAGAAGGCCGAGAAGGCAGCCGCAGCACCTCCGAAGCAGTCAAAGCCGTCGAAGAAAAAGGAGGGAGAGATAGACGAGAGTGAGCTGAATCCAAATGTGTGCCACCACTGCCACCGTCTTTGCCTCATTGAGATGAACAGGCTCTAATTTTGTCTCCAGCAATATTTTGAGATCCGAAGTGGACGTGTCAACCACCTTCGACAGACCAAGAATCCCAATCCGTATCCTCACAAGTTCGAAGTCAACACAGATCTACGCCAATTCGTCACACATTACGAAGGCCTGAAGCCCGGCGAGCACAAGAAAGATGACGAGATCAGAGTCGCTGGTCGAGTCTACGTCAAGAGAGTGTCAGGAACTAAGTTGGTCTTCTACGATATCAGATCCAATGGAGTCAAGGTGCAGATCATGTGTCAGGCCCAGGAAGCTGCGGGCGATGTCCCATTCGAAGCACAGCATGAACCACTGCGAAGGGGAGACATCATCGGTGTGATTGGATACCCAGGCCGAACAGCTCCGAAGAACAGACCGAACGAAGGTGAGCTTTCGGTCTTTGCTCGACAGGTCATTCTCTTGACACCGTGTCTGCACCAAATACCCTCCGAGCACTTTGGCCTGCAGGATGTCGAGACGAGGTTCAGGCAGCGATACCTCGACCTGATTATCAACAACAAGAGCAGAGATATTCTCATCACGAGGTCCAAGATCGTTCAGTATATCAGAAACTACTTCGACTCGAACGGGTTCGTGGAGGTAGAGACGCCGATGATGAACACGATCGCGGGTGGTGCCACTGCTAAGCCCTTCGTGACGCACATCAACGAGTACAACGCCAATCTCTTCATGCGTGTCGCTCCCGAGCTGTACCTCAAGATGCTGGTCGTTGGAGGTATCGAAAGAGTCTACGAATTGGGCAAGCAGTTTCGAAATGAAGGAGCGGATCTGACCCACAATCCAGAGTTCACGACCTGCGAATTTTACGAAGCATACGCCGATATGTACGATGTCATGAACCGAACAGAAGAACTTGTCTCAGGCATGGCTAAACACGTCACTGGCGGCTATATCACAAAGTTCCATACCAAGGAAGGGGAAGAATACGAGGTCAACTGGCAAGCTCCCTGGAAGCGTATTGACATGATCCCAGCACTCGAAGAAGCTACAGGCGAAAAGTTTCCGCCGGGTGACCAGCTACACACTGCCGAGACGAACGAATTCCTCAAGAAGCTGCTGAAGAAGGTCAAGGTTGAATGTCCCCCTCCTCTGACAAATCCACGGATGCTGGACAAGCTGGTTGGAGAGTTCATCGAGGAAAAGTGCGTCAATCCGACCTTCATCACTGGACATCCTCAGATGATGTCTCCTCTGGCCAAATATCACCGAAGCTCACCAGGTATCTGCGAGCGGTTTGAGGCTTTTGTCTGCAAGAAGGAGATCGTCAATGCCTATACCGAGTTGAACGATCCTTTCGACCAGAGACTACGCTTCGAGGAGCAAGCTAGACAGAAAGATCAAGGTGACGATGAAGCACAGCTAATCGATGAGAATTTCTGCACATCATTGGAGTTTGGTCTGCCGCCGACTGGTGGTTGGGGTATGGGTGTGGATAGAATGTGCATGTTCTTGACGGACAACTACACAATAAGAGAGGTCTTAGCATTCCCGTTCATGAAGGAAGAGAAGACTCCGCCAAAGGAGACTGCTGCTGAGGTGGTCGGCATCATACCTCAGAAGGCTGAGGATTTGCCAAGGCCGTAGTATAATTTGCTTGGTTACATGCAAACCGAACTCGACTAGGTGGGTGATAAATGAGATGAGACGTGGCTTTGGACAAGACTAAGAAAGAGCGATGATATATGAACAAAATCGACTGCGGGAGCTTGCAATTCAGACCATAGAAGTCGTATTTCAAGCGAAACCCTTCACCAAATGAAAGACTGTGGCATCTTCGTCCTGACAGCATGCACAACAAGTTACGTGAACAAACAGGAAGGTATACCATCTTCACTCACATCTCTCGCAGGCAGTGTATTGACATTTTATCCTCTCCCGTCGTTTGTCCAATCTGACAAGTATCCTTGCCTGCCATCTCACGATGCTCCGGATACGTACGCTGATTTCCCTTGCTGAGGCTCACCAGCTCATGACAGATCAAATCGCTGAGAAACAAGAAAATGCCTCGACAAACGAGGAACAGCATGCAAACCGCCGATGCGCGAGATCTTATTGACATACTCGACAATGGGAGGACGAGCCAGCCACTACCATCGACAGATGAGCAGCGAGGCCTCAACCCGTACAGCTTTGTACCGTCGCAAAGGAACACCAGCCCACAGCATCTTGCCGGTTGCCCTCAGACCCCTCGACTGCTAGGTCATCCAGATCCGATTTCGAAAAGAGAAGTCTCGCCTTCAACATCGACGAGCCGATTCGGCCACCGGAACACGCCGTGCGCAAAAGAGGGGGGCCCCGGGAGGTGTAACGACACAGAGACTGAAGATCTCAAAGCTGCCGGCATCCTTGTCAACATCTACTTGTCTGAGATAGACTTGATCGCACATCGCGCTGCGCAAGAGGGGCAAAAGAGTCTTTTTAGCAGTCCATACAATTTGCCACATATAAAAACCGCCAAAACGCGCTACAAGATTAGCAATGAGACAACTTCAACGGCAACCACAGCAAACTCCAGGGCCAAGATAACTGACAAAGATAAGGCGTACTTCTTAAATCCAATTCTGGTTGCCATCAACAACTCGCCTGCCAAACGCCGGCATAGGAGAGACAGCAAGAAGACTAGCTTGGAAGGTGATGCAACGGAGCTCGAGAGCTCATCTCCTGAGATCGAGGATGACAACGTTGAAGCTCTCAACTACCAGCCATCTACTCCAACCACTAGGAGCTCGGATGAAGAAGATTGTGGACGCCTTCCTCTCACCGTTATGGCCCATAGGAGATATGTGTCGCTTGTAACTTCGTCACCAATAACAAATGATTCGAGGGTGCAAGCTGACATGTGGGACAGTCCGTCACGGGCTGCACTACCGTCCAACGCTTTAACGCAATCATCCCCCAGCAGGAATGCGACGTGTTCCTTTGCTGGGGCGGATTTCACTTCTCTACGATTATCGTGTGACACACCAGGCCACAGCGAGGTCCGATCACAGCATCGTGGACAGACGAATGCGCCAGACTTACCTCCTTGGATAGGATGGACCCCAAATGGAGAGATACAGGATTTTGAACACCTGGGTAAGTATGATGATATAGCATTCGAAGATAAACCTGTGCATTGTGGTGCAACCGAAGCGGAAGCCGACAGCAGTCCGCTACACCGAATTCCCAAGCACCGGGAGGTTGTCCAGCTTGGAGGAAGCGATATGTCAGCAAATGCAGACGACGATAGCGACGCTAGTACGGTGATCTTGCCCACGAGCGAACATTTTCATTCGAAGGAGGTGCAGCAATAATAGTCAAAGGCAAAAACGTTGAGTAGAACACATGTCAGCTCAAACGACCTATTGACCTATGTTCCACGATACGGTGAGGTCAACGTCGAGTCCGAAGCGAACGGGACATCACATCCCATTGCGTTTGCCTTACCTTAGCATCTGTACTCAAATGTCTCTGCAGGTGAGTTTCCACGATCAGAGGACTAGACCAGACCTTGCCTCGTAGAGCTCCAGGACCACCGCAACAAGATTGAAGACACCATAGTTCGGCACGCATACTTGAGGAAGTTCCCAGGCCTCAGATCGGCAAAATGAGAAATCAACAGTAGGCCAGGGATTCCTGGCAAGATCAGTCGATGTCGGCTCAGACAGGACAGTATCCTCACTGACCTGGAAGTTCTTCCTGGGAAGACTGCCCAAGTCAGCAACGGTTGGACACTTTTATAGCTTGAAGCTCTTGTCCTCTACAACACCCATCGAGATGAATTGTTTTCTGGTCAGTTCAGCATACCGTCTAAGGCATGTCGTGAGGACGGCTGATGAAGTGAGGACGAGAGCATGAACAGCCAGTAATTCTCCAAAGCTGAAGTGGGTGGTACGAAGTAGTCAAGGTTCCACTGCTCCGTTGAATGCACCTGCCATGGCACTTGCTTGCACTTTTGTCGAGAGTACTGCGTAACCACGCTCCTAGAATAGCTTGCCAACCAGAACGATGGACCTCTGCAGGATGTCACGTTCTCATATACGCTAGACCAAGAAGGGTGTTGCTCTGTGACTGTTCAAACTTCTAGATACGGTCTAGCCTAACGGATCTAGTTACATCCGGGCCCCTCCAAAATTCCCTACAGCGCCGATCGTTTCGCGAGCTCTCGTTCCGTGCGGAACAGTTTGATCCGGCCCACCGGCCCAAGTGCGGCATTCCGTATTTATCTGGACTTTCTCTTCCATTGTCGATTTTCGTCTTTTCTACATCGACCCAAAGCGCCATCGGCGGCGAACTAAGCGAAACCTCCAGCCGCCGAGTTCACAACCTCTGCAATTTCGAAGACCACTCGTTAACTTGTATATTGACGAGTCATGGCTGCTACCGGAGTCTCAGCCCGCAATCTCCAACTCGCCCTGGCTCCAACATAGCTACGGCGAAGTGGACTATGGTTCTAATGACTTCTCCCAATGGTTTTTATCCGACGGTTCATACGATACAACGTCCTCCTGGACACCCGACAGCTGTGTCGCGGCTGATGCCCAACCACAGCAACAACAACAACATCAATTACTTGTACAACTACAGCACAACGAGCATGCATATCAACCATCCGGTTCAGCATCAGGTGGCGGCGAGGCAGCAACAAACCCCGAGTCTAACGCAACATATCAGGTCAATCACCAACAATGTGCACCAACACCAGCACTCCGTTGGACTGACGCAATGAATACCTCGGCTCATTCCGCATTTTTCGAGCTCGATCTCGACATCGGCACCGGGCGAGGTCTCGACATCTCACCTGAAACCTTTGCTCGAGCACAAGAGAATCTGCAGAAGTGGTCAGACGTCACATCCACAAACGCTCCAGCAACCTCTCCTAATTCGACAAACTCGAGCCTCAATGCAGACATTCCTTTGCCAGCACGTTCGCCCGAAAAACACCAAATTTCCGTTTCTTCTTCTTCTTCGAGGAGCAGCGACGCAGTTCAATCAGGTAGAGTCCAGAAGACCTTCCACTTCGTTGCAAACTCCGACAAGAAGACCGCCACTCGTCTACGCAATACCATGACCTCTCGCAACCTCAGACAGAGCAAGGTCTCGCGCATCGCCGAGCTGGAGCGTGAGTTGGAGAAGCAGCAGAAGGAAACGGAGATGTGGCGTCGCCGGGCGCTCGAGGCTGGGTGGAGTGGTGGTCATGGTGATAGCTAGAATAGCTAGATACCTGCTAGGCTCAAAAGAATTGTGAAGTCAGAAGTTTGCATCAGCAGCTCAAATCATACATTTTCTTCTTTTGTGATCGTGGTCCTTCTGCCGTTTGACTGTCGTGTCAAATCTTCGTTTTCACAGATTTTCAATTACACTTCGTAGCCCCGTTTTTACACTCTTGGCAGATTAAGACGCTGAGCACGTTTTTCGAAGACACGTCCCGTTTTACTCTTGCTTCGTGATGGCCCTGGCCCTGAGCCTTTCGCTCGAGATGTGACAGCTGGATATGCAGGAGCACTTAGGAAACGCTACCAATACGACTCATTATACAGCTAGCAGAAAGTGAAGCAAGAAGTAAACATTGGTCAGCCATTTTGATTTGGTTACAGCTCTCGATGCCATTGATTCATTTTCCCATTAAGTTGCTTGACTAGTACGTGTGTGGGGTGGGTTCCAACTTTCCTATAACTTGCACCTGCACCTACACTTTCTTCTTTTTGAGGTTTCAAATTCGGGGTACCGTGACTACGTACAAGTCACACCTCCTCCACATGTACCAAACGCGTTCTCCCTTCAGATCATAGCTAATCCACGTGCACAACGTTGATGTTGATGTTGTTGATTCGAACACACTTCCTTGAGATCAGTCATACATAGATAGCTATGCCTGCCTGCCAGTCCGTCTACGACCTCCCCGTAATCTCGCTCTGATCAGGTTCGACAGTCGGCACGCTAGTCGAGCCCTGCAGCGTCTCTAGCTTGGCTTCGGCTTTCTTCTTAGCTTGCGTCGACGTGTTTGGATTGCTGATAGCACTGTTTTATTTTTCCCCTCAACATGTCAGTCAAAACGATCTTTTTCACCATTCACCATTCACGATCACCACCACTGGAGAAATGGAGGTTTGGATGATGGCATTGCTCACGCTTTCAATCCGCTTTCCACATTGGCAAGGTGGTCTTGGTCGGCGTCGATGCCACCTGTTGCTTTGTCGCCGAGGATTTTCTCTTCGGCGACTGCGACGTTTCTGTTTGAGCGTAATCCGTCTGCCATCTTTTCGTCAAGTTTTTCAATTTCGTTTTGTCTTTCTGATTGTTGTTGAAAAGGTGTTCTGAAAAAAAGTCCTTGGTTGTGATTAATTCAAAACTCGTCGTTTCTTTGTATCTAAGGGGCAAATCAAGGCAGCAAGTATCGCGTGCTTTTGTGAAGGGTTACATGGCTACTGCCACTACAAAGTTCCCGAGCAAACAACGTCATTTCGGTTTCAGACTCAAAGGGTATTTGCATTGTAGAAATTGCGTGAACCAATCGCACTACATCCAAGCACGTATCCTCTCACACCGCGTGATGTTTCATGGTTGTTGCAACGGTTCGTATTCTGATTGGTCTTGGCAAACTGCGGAGTAACGTAGAGCCTCAAGTGTGCCTGCTGCGCCTAAATCTCGCCCAGCCGAAGCCAGCCATCGCCGATTGCAACGTCTGGGCTGCACCATCCAATTTGACCGCAAGGGGATGCCATTGACAAGCAAATCATGATCTTGCGGGCATTTTCATCAGGATCCCTAACGGAGGATAGGTAGACAATGTAGGCTTTCTGTGTATAGACAAATCGCGTCCGGTGCCCACCGGAGGTACTGTTAGGTGGGATTTGACTCTACTTTTCAAGATAGAGTGCAAGCTTTTCATTACTCACTGACATGGCACGCTAAGTCAAAACAAAGTGCTATGTGCCCGCCTTGATTTAAGCATTCTTCACTTGAGGACCGATTTCGCTTTCAGCATTTCTAAGCGAAATTTCTCGGAGTGATCTACCACGTGCTTTTTGCGCTTCCGTGAGGGTGACAAGATATTGGGAGACATTTCCTTGAGTGGTTGTCGAGGACAGAGAGTGGCGTGGTCAAAGTCGTGCCACACGATGATGTGCCGCTGCTTATCATACAAAATGTTGCGGCGTTCAACATCTCCGTGAAGGACGCCTAGATTGTGCATCGCGCGGAGCCCGGCGAGTCCTTCGTCCTGTAGCCCAGTGCTCTCCCGTCGCTGTAGCAAAGACACCCCGGCAAAGTTCAGAAGCATCAAGTGGTGAATGGGAGTGAGACCCATGTATAATCGTGACCGCGGCAACCGGAATATGCCCAAGTACACTGGTGTGATATGACCCTGGAGAGGGTCTAGTCTTTGGTAGATACGAGCCTCATGGTGGAGGACATCACAATAGGCAGAATTTACGCCCTTTGCCACCATGGTGTAGCCGATTTGTGGAAATTGGATACGATAGAGGTAGCCCCGAGCACCCCACATGCCTAGTTCCTCGCAGTGGTCGGGTTGCTCGCGCAGCGTTTGATCAACAAGTTGTCGAAAGCGTTTGTAGCTAATGATATGCCGATCGACACCGTGCAATCCAGCATTGGGGCAGGACAAATCGAGCTGGCCACCGATTCGAAGACCTCTGAGACATGCAGGTGAACAAAATGGTAGCCTCGTACCCATTGCCACGACAGCTGACGTCGGTTGGCATTCACGACGTTTCTGTCGGCCACCACTGCTCCTGTGATCGGTGCTCCGACCGCCTCTTCGGCGTTGCAGATCTTTTTCACCTTGTCTACGTTGAGATACTTTTTGTGAGCTAGAGCTGCCGATATTGTCGTCATTGGCGCCATTCCCTTCATCGTCGGACTCCTCATGGCGACGATGGGCAACAATGTTTTCGTCTGTATGTCCCGGTGGTTTTTGCCGTAGCCGACGAGAGATCGGTGATTGAACGATGAAACTATTCTCCGACTCGCCGGGTGGCTTGTATTCAGATGGTGGCACCTCTTTTTCGGGCACTTTGCTTTCGAGCTCTTCTAAGACCAAACTCCATTCCACCAGCTGTTGCCGTGCCATGTCACGCCATTGCTGACTCCGTATAGGCAATTGCATCGCTCTGATGGTGAACGCCAGCAACTGACTCACCGCGGTGAGGTGGAGTCGATTGTCTTGTTCCAGATCGACGGTCCAGCCAGTGCCGTCTTCGCCCACATCGCCTTGCGGTACTGATAGCGAGTAATACACTGTCGAGGGGTCGTCATACGCAACGCGCAGGAAAATGTATGCCTGGCCTGTAAATATTGCACTTGTTTCAAGGCCTCCCAAGATCATGTATGAATATGCTTGTGTGATCACGGCAGCGACCAGTCGCTGACACCTTCGCGTCACGTCTTCTTCAGTCCGCTCTTGTACTATGTCATCAACATCAAGAGGCGTCAGTCCGGCATAGATGTGACCCAGTGTGAGTTTGTGCGCTGGTTTGTACTCCAACATCAGCACAATTTTACTGTTGACAGCACCACTCACTGCATCTTGAATGGTGTGAACGCAGAACTGGTCGGCCGAGGGTCGTTTTCGGGTCGACGAAGGAGAACTCGATCGAGGGGTCTTGTGTGTTTCGACGTCGTTATCGTCTTTGCGTCGTGCAGCTAGGCGTTGTGACCGCCTAGGCTCTCTCTTTGATGTGAGCTTTAGGCGAGAAAAGTGGTCTGTCAAGGACTCTTCAGCGCCAACGTTGGCGTGATTCTCGAATTGAATAGAGCCTTGCAAGCCCAAAATCTCCCGCAGCTTTTCATCTTGTGTAATTTGGTTAATTATCTTACTGACCGGATCCTCAGTAGCCCGGCGAGTGAAGTGATGTAGGTCAAGTTCGGAGCCCAGTTGTCGTTGCAGCATATCTTTGCCATTCTCTTGTATGGTGTGCAGTGATGTGAAATGCCTTTGAAACATGAAGTCTGACTCCATAAGCTCGTCCCATATAGACTTCTGGTGATCGGCAAAGTCTGTCCATGGCAGAATTACTCGAGGTCGCAGCTTCTTATCAGCGTTGGCTGCATCGCCTTTCGTACTTCGTGTATGGTCCGCTTGGATCGTAAGGCCGAGGTACATGTGCTCGTGGTAGGCGTTCAGGAATTCGGGTAACGTGCTGGGACCCGTGACTAAATCATGTTGTCGTTCCTTTTCGAGTCGTCGGCGTTGTTCGCTTGCAAGCTGGTTTTCAGCCTGTTCTCGCAGGCGCTGCTCTTGTTCTCGCAGGCGCTGCTCTTGTTCTCGCAGGCGCTGCTCTTGTTCTAACTGCCGTCGTAGATCCTCGATATCAGACATGATAAAATCTATGCATGAGGACACAGCGATAGATGTGATGAAGGAAGGCCGTGAATCACGCTGGACAACGATGTTTAGATCTTTCCCTTTCAGGGTTAGCACCGAGTTCGAGGCAACTTAAGCGCATGCCCAGGCGCCCCCCGTGGGGTAATTAGCTAGCAAGTTGCTTCACTACTTAGCCTCTTTGTAGCGCTGTGGGAAGATGTAATGTATGCATTGGTTGTCATCAAGATGAAAAGACAGAGCAGTTTATAACCCCACCGCAATCGTGCCTTCCACAGCACCGAGTTCGATCAGACCGAGGCAACTTAAGCGCATGCCCGGGCGCCCCCCATGGGGTAATTAGCTAGCAAGTTCCTTCACTACTTAGCGTAGCGCTGTGTGAATGTATTTGCATTGGTTGTCACCAAGATGAAACGCAGTTTATAACCACACCGCAATCGCGCCTTCCACAGCACCGAGTTCGCATGCCCGGGCGCCCCCCATGGGGTAATTAGCTAGTGTGGAAGGCGCGATTGCAGTGGGGTATAATAGCCGCGTTTCTGTCTTTTCATCTTGATAACAACCAATGCATACATTACAACTTCACACTAGGAAGACTAGCGGCTGGTCGATCTAGAACCAAAAGGACGTTTTAGATGTTTCAATACCCATGCCATTCGCACGCTGATACATCAAGATACATTACCTCATCACAGAATCCATATTTGCCAGAGCACGAGCCAAGCGCATACCTGTTGCTAAACTACTAGGGTCAGGTGGCATAATAGACATCTTGAATAAGGGAACAAACTGGAAAAAGTCAAAGTGTTCTTGCAAAATCCGAACGTATGGCCAGAGGTGTTCTTTAATTTTGGCATGGGCATTCACATGGACAAGTCGAGTCGGATTTGTATATGATGCCTTGTATATCCGCGGCTTCCAGACAGTCGAACGCGGTAATCGTGCAAGTTCATGGAGGATGCTATTCTGGGAGGAACTTGAAACTTGACTCAGTAAGTGGAGGCACACTTATCCACTAGCTGTATCTGATTCGCGGCTACAAGCGCCAGGTTCGCCAGCAAGTGTTTCGTATTTGCATGTGTATTTGCAATAACGAATCGCTTTAAACTACATAATGGGCCCCAAGCGGTCGTTGCAGTCAACAAATTCACTCATGGTTGAGACTGGCGTTCGAATGCAACCCGTTGTTCTGTAGCAGTCGTCCGTGTGTGAAGCGTTCATTTCTTAACGTGCTGTTGCTTCAACACCTTCGGCATCACGACATCGCCTTTGCATTCCAAAAGATTCTGAGATGTTACCCAAATGGCTCGAGCTACCTGGTGAGATTCGGAACTCGGTTTATCGTGAACTGTTTCGGTCGTCTTCGATAACGTTGCACCCGAACTTGGAGACCTGGGATTACTCCGATTCAGAAGATGGGGATGGTATTGAGCCCGCCGACAGCTTCGAGGCTGAAGATAGCACAAGTGAAAGTGGGTTCATCTAGGTGTTGACGAGTCGATTGGTTCCTCTGAAAACCATTGCAATGGTAGCCCTGCTATCGATGATATGGCTCAAGCTGAAATGTCCCAAACATGCATGGCAATGCTTGCGACCTGTAAGCAAGTTCGCAGGGAAGCTGAAATGGACTTCTACGCCGAGGCATCTTTCACTATTGAGCATCGTGTCGGGCACTACATTGATCGAGACGGGTTTGAAATCGACCGACGCATTCAGCATTTGACCATTGAACAGGAAGCAGACCTCGACTTGTGGTATGGGACGATTTCATTCCTAGAGCGCCATTTCCGTCATACGGATATTTCAATGCGAGAACTAAACGTTTCGGGCGAAGGATTTCTAGAAGAAGACGGTAAGCACAGAAATACGCAACGCAATAGTCCTGTTTGACTAAGGCTGTTCAGATGAACTGTTAGAGAAGTTCCTAAAGGTTACTTCGCAGCGCGTCGACACGCTATCCTTTCCAATGGATGTTGATGGAGGCTCATATTATCTAGCTCATACCCACACCCATTTTTTGAAACCGAACAGGCAATGCCAGGTGCAAATCTGTCGTCATGGTGGAGTATACATAACGACACCATGGAGGAAGGACTTTCAAGAAATTCGTTGTCGATTGGGGGGCACAAGAACAGCCTGTTGGACCAGAGAATTTCCACTGGCTTAGAGGTGGCACATAAACGTGTGATGCTGGGACTGAAATTGACATAGATAGACTTAAGTTCTGTTGTCTGCTCGCGTTAGCTTTTGATAGCTTCATGTACTTACCGAAATTGATATACCTATTCTTTCTCCGTTTTTTAAGTCCAAAGAAGGAGGAAATTCATCAGCTAGAAAGCAATGCCCGAATTCTCATTAGTCGCCTGTATTGTATGGTGGGGCACAAAATGAGCGCCGTGCATTTTCTAGCCCTTCCGCTCATATCGAACATGCAATAGACATGATGCATGTAGAATCGTTCTGCCTTGGTACCATGCAGCTGGCGATCAGAGATTGCTACATCAGAGGCAGTCAGCAATGCCGCTGAATCACAATGGCAGGGATTAACCAGTTTTTCCGAGAATCTACCAAACACGCCACAAGTGGCTAAGGTAATTTAGTGGCGTTGGAGCGGGAGCGGAGAAGGCACGAGCGTAGCACAATTCGATCTTCCCGCTAGGAAAGAGGATGCGGCCTCACACGACCGTGACAAATTCCATTCTCGTCGTCCTTCATTAAAGAAGCATCCGATGGCGTTTGAGGCGCTGTTGGGTTTTGTCTGATATTCACAAACTTGTGGCTAATAATTCATTTCTCACTCTCGGTCGCCGGCAGTGCAGAGGAGTTCGATAGATCTCGAAGCACGGACGCAGCTGGCAATCGTCCACTAATTCGTGTTCTGCACGGGCATAAAATAATGGCCTCGGAAAACAAGCGGTCAACCATAGCACCCAAAGTCCCTGTTGCCCTGCCAAAGGCTGACGCAGGACAAGCCGGGATGCAGGTGGTCCCTCAGGAGGCCGCTTTGCACGCTGCCGTGGGATCGAGGTAAATTTGAACGACTAGCAAGCTCACATCAATGGTTGACGTATTCCTAGAGTTCGCGTCAGCACTGTCAATCCCAATCAAACGACTGTCGAAGGCACCATCTACGTTGCGGATCCGACGACAAACCTCCTTGTCTTGAATGTCTCACCTGCACAGAACACAGCTATTTCTGCCTCGACGTTACATGCCCCGATCGGCTCCTATAGAATAATACCTATTTCCCAAATCTCCTCATTCCAGCTGCAAGCCCTGCCTGCACAACCGTCTAACGGGTCCGAGCCTTCTGCAACTCAAAATAGCCTTGATACCACTGCGCTTCAGTCTCGTCTCACGCGCGAGGTTTCCAAACTGCAATCTGCACAGTCGCGGCGTGGACCAAAGGGAACAAGCCCGGCTGAACAAGCACTTTTTGACAGCTTTAGCCGAGTAATGCCTATCGAATGGCATGGAAATGCAATGATTGTTTCAGAGACGTTCATCATTGAAAAGCCTTATACGCAGGCTAATATCAAGCTAGTCAACGGTGCTAGCGGAGATATTGATCGGATGAGAAAGGTGTTGGACATGGAGAGAAATAAGATCTCGTTGAGGATGGGTAAGGACCAAATAGACAAGAGTCTAGGTGAAGCTCCCCTACCTGTAAAGCCATCCGGTGTGAAGAAAGGTGGCTGAGGCGGTCGGTTATTTGCACAAGAGCTGTGTATACTGTGGGCCATCGCATCTGCAAAGAGAGGACCCATGGCCCAACTCTCTTCGAACAAGCACTTCCTCGGCAAGAGTACGTCCAGAAATTTCCCGCTTGAAATGCGCTAACGTGGTACGGTCAGTGACGCATTGCCAGACGAGAGTCTACGACAAGGCTTTTACAAGTGCCGCTTGGTATCACGGTCGAGAGACTGTACCTCTGTAATCTAAAGCTGTCATCACACTTGGGGCAGGGTCGATATGGTTGAGATCTCCCCGAGGAGGACGAGACTCACACCAACATAGCGGAGCGCTACGTGCAGATGGATCTAGAATCAGATACCAAGTTTGACAGACTCAACATATTGAAGCTTTCATGATTGTCTCTAGTTGTCTCTATCTTGACACTTTGCTTGGCCTTGAACCAGACCCAGAACCTGAGCTCGACCGCTTCCTCGGCGCTTCCACGTCTCCTGCACTGTCGTTCATCAACGGTTCCCTTGCCGGCTCTTCCACATACCTCTCTGCGCTGCCTCCTGCCCCAGTCTCCCCATCGTCCTTTTTCACCAGACGTTCTCTCGCCTCCCGTCTCATTTTCGTGATCTTCATATAATTATAACACGCAATGCTCACAATCGTCACCAACAGTCCACTGACATTGATCACACTCAACTCGTCGTGAAACACGATCCCGGCCGCACTGATAGTGACGACCTCCTTGAAAATTCCACATATACTCAGCGTAACAACGTTGGTGCGTTGCAACAACGTGAACTCGCTCGCAATCATGCAAAAGGCCAGCACGCCGGGGACGAACATGAGCAACACGGCCTTGGCGGTCCCGAGATTATGGGCCAGGAGCTGCAGGCCGACAGCGATCGCAGAGGGTGTTTCGCTAAAGAGTGCGATGACGAAGAGCGTGACGAACATGATTGGGGCCAGGAAGAACATGGTTGCAAACGGGTTGCTCGTGGCCGGATGTCGGAGGAGCAGGATCTGCGTGAGCGCCCATCGAAAGCCGGAGAAGAAGGATGCTGAGATGGCGAGGAGGAATCCGGTGAGTTCGAAGGCGGTCTCACCAAAGACCATCATCACTACGCCGAGGGTCATGGTGAGGATAATTGCGATGAGTTTGAACGATGGTTGCTCCAGGCGGAAGAGGAAGGCGAAAATGAGCACGAAAATGAGGACAGACGACTTGCACATGGTGTAGAATGTTAAAGTGATTGTCTGTAGGGAGGCGTTGCCGAGACCAATGTCGAGGGAAGTGGTGGTGCCACAAGGGACCAGGCGGGTGAGGTAGAAGAGTGGTGTGAGGAGAGGTTTCGGCGGGCCATGTTTGTTCTCGGGCGTTTGAGTGGTTGGTCGGAGCGAGGGGAATATGAGAAGGACGATGCTGGTGAGGAGGAACTGGACGACCATGTGGAGACTGGTGGTGAACAGCGGGAAATGGAAGTCCAGGTTATCAGATGAGAACATCCATTTGTTGTACTGTTTTGTCGCCGTCAGCAGCATTCAATGAGGACGTGCCTCGTGCTCGAGCTTGTGCTTACCAAAGATATCGACAACGAAAACAAATACCACAGACCGATCAACGCAGCGTTTGCCGCGAGTCGACGAACAACATTCTTGTCGGCCTCCTGTTTCTCTTCTTGCGACAGATTTCCTGCAACTCCTGCGACTCCAGCAATTCTCGATTCAAGGTCCTTTTGCTTGCGCTGCTTCCGCAAGAATTTCCGCCGCTCCTCTCTAGGAAGGCCCGACTCTATGTCGTCTTCTGAGTCGAACGCGTCCAATTCATGTTCGGATGAGTCGGACATGATCGACTTATCCTCATCTTCAGATTCGCTGAGTTCAGGCTGGGCAGTGTTGTCCCCGGTGCCTCTCCTTCGGAATTTCCTGCGTGGGTTGATGGGAGCGTTACGATCACTGTCGGTCTGGATGGTTGGGCTAGGGCGATAGTTGTCTCTATATGGCCGGGAGTCCATAGAACCGACTCAAGACGTGGGCATGAGGGATCCCTGTTGCAGGTTGGACTGCACTCAACCCAAGGTATTTTATGTTGCCGATAGGGATCAAGAAAGTAAATCGAAGATGAGAGCCAAACCACAAGATCTGGTTAGCGAATGACGAACGAAAGACTAGTGGAAGAGCATGATCTCAACTCGTGATATGGCATGGAGTATGATATCAAACGATTCAGGAGCAACGGGTGCGGACGTGACCTCCTTCGGGAAAACATGGGAAGATTAGGTAATACATGTAATAGTGGCTCGAGTGGCACTAATTTAATCTGGGGCGTTCCAGTTTAGCTATTATGGTCGCTCCAAATCCACCCTCTACGGCTCAAAATCTTACGTTGGAAAGCTTACGACGATAACTCCACTCCCTATAGCTGTTCATCAATGTATCATGTAAGACTATAAGAGAACATTTTGCCTAACACGACCATGACAAATACTGCCGAGCGTTTACGAAGTACTTGTCTAGCTCCTCCAGGTAGGTTTCAACTACAACAACTTCTAGTACTACTATGCCTGTAGTCTACACGACGTGAACCATCCCCGTTCTTCGTTCAGTACATTGCCCACCCGCCACTCAGACTCAGGACTTGTCCGCTTACCCACGAACTCTCAGAACCGGCAAGATAAGCAACAGCATCTGCAATCTCCTGAGGCTCACCGAACCGCTTCTGCACCGCCGTGGCCTCTCTTTGTGGGATTTTGATTTCGTCTGGAATCTGGTCCAGCATGTCACTTTGCACAGGCCCAGGCGCGATTGCGTTAACCGTTGTGCCTTTGTCTCCTAACTCAGCCGCCAAGCTCCTGGTCAGACCTTCGAGCGCAGCTTTGCTCGAGGTGTACAACAACAGGCCTGCAAAACCGGCCCGTGCACCAACAGAAGACATGTTGATGATACGACCTGGCGTTCGTAGGTGAGGTATCACAGCTTTAACCAAAAGAAGCGGTCCAAGCACATTGGTATGGTATGTCTTGTCGAAGTCTTCCTTAGTAATGTCGGTGATCACTCTATTCACCTCAATCGCTGCATTGTTGACCAGGATGTCGACATGACCAAACGCCTTGACGGTCGCGTCAACCACCAACTCTGCCGACGTCTCATCTGATGCATCTGCTCGGACGAAGACCAGTCTGGTCACATTTTCCATGTTGGATTGGTCTGCAAGATCTTGGCATTTGGATTTCGAAGACTCCGAGGTGTAAGTGATGCAGACGTTGGCACCACGCCTGATGAGGTCAAGGGCGACTGTCGCGCCGAGCCCACGAGAGCCGCCTGTCACTATCGCTACCTTGCCTTGAAGTGTTTGTGATACTGTAGCCATTATGTTGAAAATGCCTGGGTGATGCACTCACGAGCCACCCATGAAGTAAAACGCGAATTATATGAACGGGACTTGCATGATCTCTTCCAGACTTTATAGTAGAAAGTGTTCGGCCTGAGCATCACTTCATGAAGCGCTCATGATAGATAAATGGCCTTTAGTTCGGGGTTATGCCAATCAGGCGGGCTACGCGGAGAGCAAGCGGCCGCGTCTGGATTTCTTCCTATGCAAACAGCTCATGCTTCGTAGGCGAGTCATTCCTCGTTACTCTATATGATACTACATCCCAGGCTCGCTGATGTCCTTAGTCCTCGTTTCTGGCGTATCTCTGTCTCCGGATGACTCAAGACATCATTTACGACTATTGTTCATTCACGGGACGACAGCGGATGCTACGCCCATTGCATTTGGATTTGAAAACCCTACTCAATGAGGAAATAGCCTTTCAATCCCCATTTCGATGGCAGTGCCCGATGCTGTGTGGACCACTAACATGGGAATGAAAAGCGGTCCTAGAGTTCGCACCATTACCTACTCTCAAGCTTTCCTCTACCGCTCTCTGCCGAAACAACGAAGTCAACCTGATCTCTTGGCATTCAGCCTCATCTTTCCTGACTTTCGACAAGTCATGCCAATCCCTGTCATGAAATGCATTGGAGCCTGAACCAAGCATCTGGAGGCTCGAGCGGGGGAGCAAAGTTAGTCCAGTAACCCAGCCGTGCACAGCCGCAAATCCACAATGATGTCGATGTAGTTTCTGCGACCATTTCGGCGATATATATCCTTCCCTACAGGTGAGTGTCGTTGTTGCTGTCTGTGAGCTTCAAACAAATCCATCTTGGTGCAAACACAATGAACTCACGAACAAGTCATGAGCGGAAGTGGTGGAAAGAGGCAGTCGGTAGGTTCTGACCTTTCTAGGACAAGGCTGAGTGCTGAGACCATACCAGTCTATCAGATCTATCCCGCCAGCTTCCTGGATTCTAACACCGATGGCATGGGAGACTTGAAAGGCATTATCTCAAAGCTCGATTACGTGAAAGATCTCGGGGTCGATGTCGTCTGGCTCTCGCCACACTACAAGAGTCCTCAAGGTCAGTCAGCTGGTTATTTCAACCCTTCCCGGAAATGTTAACCTAGCTTTCCGTGTATAGTTGACATGGGATATGATATCAGCGACTTCAACGACGTACATGAACCATATGGCAGCTTGGCTGATTGTGATCTGCTGATAAGCGAAGTCCACGCAAGAGGGATGCGAGTGATCTTCGACTTGGTGGTTAATCATACATCAGATCAACATGCATGGTTCGCAGCTTCGCGGTCTTCCAAAGACGATCCCAAAAGAGACTGGTACATCTGGAGACGCCCTGTATACGACCAAGAAGGTCGACGCCATCCACCAAACAACTGGAAGTCTTACATGACCGTTCCCGCCTGGACATGGGATGAGACCACACAAGAATACTACCTGCATCTTTTTGCACCCGAGCAGCCAGACCTTAATTGGGAGAATGAGGAGTGCCGAAAAGCGATTTATGATTCGGCAATCAAATTCTGGCTTGACAGAGGCGTCGATGGCTTTCGAATTGGTATTTGTTTTTGCAAAACATCGTTTTCTGTGTGCTAATGCGCGGAAGATACGATGAACATCTATTCTAAAGCTTACATATTCAACTCGGATACAGGCGTCTGGGATCTGCCGGATGCTCCCATCACCGACCCTGAAGCGGTAACAGAGTTCGCACCCATGCATTTCTGCAACGGACCACGGATGAAGGAGTTTATGACAGAAATGAATGACATTTTCGATCATTACGATATAATGACCGTTGGCGAACTGCAGTATACATCAGATCCGGAGAAGGTGTTGCAGTACGTTTCTGCGGCGCAACGACTAGTGAATATGGTGTTTAATTTCGATGCGGTCCAGCTTGGACAATCGCCTGGTTCGATTTTTGAACAGAACAAATTCACCTCGAAGGATTTCAAACATCAGCTTACCAAATGGCAGACCGCATTCGACGACACCGATGGTTGGATCACGGTGTTTCTCGAGAACCACGATCACCGTAAGTACTGAGTCCCTCCTCGTAACCAAGCTCACCCTTTTCAGCACGATCCATTTCTCGATTTGGCAGCGACCTCCCCGAATATCGCGAACGATCTGGTAAGATGTTGGCAATGATTTTGGCTAGCCTTTCTGGCACGCTCTACATCTACCAAGGCCAGGAAATCGGTATGATCAACGCGCCTACATCGTGGAAAGCCGAGAACTACAAGGACATAATGGCGGTGAACTACTACAAAGAGGTGTTGGAGAAGAGTGGTGGAGATCCAGAGGTTTTGTCACAAGCACTATCAAACATGCAGGTGATGGCCCGTGACCATGCGCGAATCCCTATGCAGTGGGACGATACTGTGCACGCAGGATTCTGCGAGCCTGATTGCGAGCCTTGGATGCCTGTCCCGGAGGCGTCTCGCCACATCAACGTGCGTGAGCAAACCGGGCGTCAGGATAGTGTCCTGGAGTTCTGGAAGCAGATTCTGGCCCTTAGGAAAAAGTACGGCGACTTATTTGTGTATGGCAAATTCACGATGATTGAATCAGACGATGACTTGATGGTGTTCACGAAGAGTGACGGAGACAAGACGTCTTTGACTGTTGCCAATCTGAGCGATAAAACATGCCGGGATTGGGTGCCTGACCAGTTCGATCTGACTCAGATGCGCCTGCTCATCAGCAACGTTAGCTCTGAGCAGAATTCCTTGGAACCATTTGAGGCTAGGATCTATTATTCGGACGCAGAGGCCGATGCGGGATTGCAATAGACAGGTAATCTTGAGTAGTACAATAGAAGCCAGATCTCTTAGAAAGTACCTAGGTACGATGCCGCAGACATCCTTCCGAGATTGGTGGCAAGACTCCGGATGTATACAAAAGTATCCGATAGCGCGGGTATTAAATGATGTGAATGCGGCGACTTTTTGTGGAATAGGAAGATTACAGCTGCTACCATTTAGGAGACGTCTTGATCGTCCCGAAGTTGGCCTTGTCTACCAAGTAGAGACAATGTATGCGACTGACTAATGGGTAAAGAACAACCTGGATAGTCCTTGCCAATTCCACATCATAAGATATATAAGCCCTATCAAAGCGTAGGGGTATGCCCTAGATTTACACTCACCTGGACGTGCCTTTTTTCAACCTAGTAACACAATTGCCCATCTCAGAAGAAGTTCCTGACTCAAAATATGGCTGTATCTGAGGTATTTGACGCCTTGATCATAGGTGCTGGCCCTGCGGGGCTGAGTGCTGCTCTGGCACTCAGCCGAGTCAACCGCACTTCTGCATTATTCAGTAATGGCAAATTCCGGAACGACGGAGTGGAAGCAGCTCACGCCATACTCGGACACGACCACAACCCTCCACATAAGATCCGGGCTCAAAGTCGTGAGCAGATGAAGCGATACAACTGTGCCACGTTCATTGATGACGCAGACATCGTGGCTGTCGAGCGGAGAACACCAGACAAGATTGCAAATCATGGGCGAACGATGTTCGTTGTGACAGATCAGAAAGAGAGGCGCTGGATGGGACGGACAGTCCTGTTCGCGACAGGGGTTAAAGATGTCTTTCCTGCTATACCAGGGTATGCCGAAAATTGGCCTCGCAACATCTACCAGTGTCCCTTTTGCGACGGATACGAGAGACGCACAGCACAGAAAGGCATCCTCTGCGATTCGGCGTTGGCGCCGAGGCTTGCGCAGATCATGTCAGTACTGCTGAGTATGGACAAAAGCCGCAACAGCGATGATGGAAGCGCAAAGGTCACCATCTTGACTAACGGACAGTCGAACATCGGCGAGGATGAGGCAAGCAAAAAGGCTCTGCAGATCTGCGCTGCACGAGGATGTCGCATCGACCAACGGAAGATTCTGAAGCTGGTTCCTGTTGCTGAGGAGGAAGGCGAAGGTGTCGACGTACATATGGAGGGTGGTGACCAGGGACAAGAGGAAGTGGTGCGCTTTGGCTTTCTCTATCACAAACCACCGACGACACTACGTGCGGCACACCTGATCAAACAGCTCGGATTAGAAACCGCTCCCGGCATTTTCGGAGATTATATCAAGACAATGCCGCCTTTTCAGAACGCCACCGTTCCGGGCGTGTTTGCTGCTGGTGATGGGGGTGCGCAAATGACGAACATTCCCATGGCGGTACAGTCGGGGGCGGCTGCTGGTGCAGGCATTGCTCACATGCTGTGTGACGAGGATAATGAGGACATCTTGAGTAATTAGTAATATATTTCCGGTAGATTTTCCAGTAGATAATTTCGCTATGAATAGATCAAATGCTTTCGTTGAAGGCCGTTCCCGCTGGCACTCATGTTGTTGAGTATATCAGCCCTTCCAGAAGTTCACCCACCTGAAATTCAACATCTTATGTTGTATAAGCCATTTGAGGCACTGCTTCGTATGTCGCAATCGCCTGGGAAAGGAAAGGGCCTCGGTTTAGTTGTTGCACCACAGATACTGTCAACCACTTCTGACACAATCTCTAGAGAGGCCTGTATGTGGGACAAGGTCGGGTGGTGCAATACAACGACACCAAATCGGAAATCAAGCTGAAAATTCCATGTGCGTGATGAAAAGCCCATTAGCCCCTGAAACCCCCTAGCTTGCCTAGGGCACACAATGCCCCAGGTTTAGAGGCCTTGATGCCTGATTGTCGACGGAAATTGTTTCTTCTGCACGCCCGCATTCAGCTCCCCCGGCAATTCTGGGCTGTGTCGTGCTGGACCTCGGGACGCCAAAGCTGGTGCCCCTCGTGTGAGGATGTATATTTCGGAACAGATTTACATCTCCTCGTTGCAATGATTACCTGGCCTGTATGACCAGGGATGCAACTGACATCTAACCCACCTGATCAAGGTGCAAGCGCTGGCCCGTTGACCAAGCAGAGCACCATCCTGATCGTCGGGTCCGGCACATGGGGCAGCTCGACTGCGCTTCACCTGGTCCGTCGAGGCTATCGGAACATAACCGTGCTTGACTTGTACCCCAGCCCTTCTCCGATCTCTGCGGGAAATGACGTGAACAAGATCCTCGAGTTGAGCTCCTCCGCCCCACGTGGCTCCACCAAACGGTATGTTGCCGACAAGCTTGCTCACGACGCAATACGAGGATGGAAAGCAGATCCGGTCTATCAGGGTTTCTACCATGAGACTGGCGCAGTCACAGGCGCGACCAGCGACAGGGGCCGCAAGGCACTCAATGAAGGAGATGGCTATAGTGAAAAGGACGGGTGGATGCCGTTGAGCACCAAAGAGGATTTTCAGAATACGATGCCTGCAGGCGTGTTGACCGGTGACTTTCCTGGCTGGCGGGGCTGGTGGAAGAAAGATGGCTGTGGATGGGTGCAAGCGAGAAAAGCACTTGTGAGCACAATAAACGAAGCGAAGAGACTTGGTGTCCAGTTTGTTACGGGTGAGCGAGGCCAAGTACTCAGCTTGATCTACGAGGATGGAGATGTAAAGGGTGCGGTCGTCGCCCAAGGGCCTGCGTTCCGTGCGGATCGAGTCATCCTCTGCGCTGGGGCCCAAGCTCCCAAACTTTTCGACATGCGAGACCAGTTGCGGCCCACTGCCTGGACACTGGCACATATCAGAATGACACCAGAAGAGACGAGGCTATACAAAGACCTCCCTGTACTTTTCAACATCGAGAGAGGCTTCTTCATGGAGCCAGACGAGGACAATCATGATCTCAAGATATGCGATGAGCATCCTGGATACTGCAACTGGGAAACGAGTCCAGCAGAACCTAAACGTGTCAGTACCCCTTTTGCTTACCATCAAATTCCTCTAGAGGCGGAGCAACGGGTCCGGAATTTTCTGCGTGAAACTATGCCTCACCTAGCTGATCGCCCGTTTTCGCACGCACGGATATGCTGGTGTGCAGACACGCCTGATCGATCTTTCTTGATCTCTCGACATCCAGAATACCCCAGTCTTGTCCTCGGCGTGGGCGGCTCGGGTCATGGCTTTTCGTATATTCCTGCCATTGGCGGAATCGTTGCTGATTGTTTGGAGGACTGCATGGATCCAAGGCAGAAGGAACTCTTTCGATGGAGACCAGAAACGGCTCTCAAGAGAGACTGGACCGATGTCCAAGACCGGTTCGGCCCAGACGGGAGCAATCATGTTATGGACTTCCAAAAAGTCGAACGTTGGACAACGATTGGTGCATCGTGAATGCGTGAGTGGCTGGATTTACATTCTGCTCGACTCTCGCCTACCATCATGATGGTTCCCAAATGGAAGCATGCCATAAACAACATTAACGTGAGTCCGGATTCGTTGCTCGACGCGCTCCAGCATTGAGAAGTTGAATACTGGTTGCTCAGAATGACTTGGATTTGTGACTATGAATATAAGAGGAATACAAATTATCTGATATTGAGGTGTTCGATGACACCACAAACAGACGGTCGACACAAGATCGACTCAATTCATGTTCTACGGTGGGCGCCTGTCTGAATGTGAACTGCTTGATATGACAAGTGGAAATCATTCTCCACGCCTTACAAGTCAATGTACAGTACAACCCAGGTCATAATTCATTTCTCACACATCCTCACGACCCGCGACACTGTCATTGCAGTCCCGATGCCTAGTATATCTGCGCTGGCCCACAACGTGGGATCTCATGTATGGTCAGAGCTGCCAAACACCATGCCCGAAACAACATGCTCGAACCAATTCAAAGGGAGATAGCGTACGTTTGCAAAAGATTTGGTGTTCGTTTAAGGCAAATGGTCGTGCGTCGTGGTCGCTCGTCGAGACCATCGGCGTTGCATTTGATTTTCTTCTACTTCTGTACAGCTATAGATACGAAATTCAGCAGAGACATTCTGTTAACATTCTCATCATCTCAACTAAGATGTCCACTGTCTTTCTTTCAACAGTTACTATCAAATCGATGGCCCTCCACAACTTCCTTCTCCTAACATTTCAGGTCCTGCAGGTCATGCTGATTGCTTCACTACAATCGTGAAATGTACCTTTGTATGGCGCCGTAGTTGTGCTGCCCAAATCGCTGGGTTGTCTTTTTCGTTACCAAAAACAAGGTTTAATTGCTGCCAGGGGAAAACTCTGACGGCATTTGGCTTCAAATCGCCGAGAGATAACGACAAGAGTGCGGCACGGTGCGGTCGGTCACGGTGAACCCCACGAACGTGAATGCGGGCGGATGCTGTGGTGCACAACTCCAAAGGCAAATTACGGAACGTTTGCCGACGAAGGCGATCATTGACCAAATTGGGCACAAAAATACTTTAACAGGAACTAATCGAGATCCTACACCAGTAATTCCCTCAACAATCTTTCCCCCGGTGTCAGAATTGACACCAGATAGAACAAAACCTCTTTCACACATTCATTCAGCGACGCAACAGCGTTGTGCTATGAAGTGCTTACGTCACGTTCAAAGGTAGAGTACAAAATACCAAGCTTTTGCAGAGGCTCCGCCCGACAACATGGCGGATCTCCACACCGACACTAGACGCTCGCGGCGCGACAGCTCGTCGGCATCCCAACGACGGCGGTCCAGCGAGATAGGAGTTACCGCTTCGTTGCAACTGACAAGAACACAATCACCAGAGCCGGTCGCGGAGGCAGCGACGATCCCATTCATCCAAGATGAATTCAAGCCGCCAGACGCCGATGATGACGACAGTGAAGACGCAACCAAATGGCCAAGTTATACACAGCACTTGGTCTTGTTTTGTGCCTTCCTCACCAGTCTCAGCTTTAGTGTCACTCAGGTTCCGTTGGTCTACGTGTTTAGGCTCATGACGTGTGATGCTTACTACGAGGACCAACCTTCCGACGGCGTGCTGCAACAGTCACAATCAGCGACGTCTCTAATGTCGACCTTTTTCTTCGACGCTTTCTCATCCGCATCAGAGCCCAAATCTGGTGATCGATGCTCAATTCGTCCAGTCGAGTCATCGACAGCCTTGTCGATATCACTGACAGGAGCCACAAACACAGTCTTTGGCATCTTGAATCTCTTCATCGCGGGAGCTTTGATTAAGCGCATCGGACTGAAACGTACGCTACTCATCAACACTTTCTTTCCAGCAGTGCGGCTTCTCATACAGAATGTTGGTGTTGAGGTCTGGGGAATAAAAGGCATCATCATCGTTCAGTGTTCTCAGATAGTCAGTCTGGTTGGCGGTCCAAGTGGCTACCTCCTTGTCTTGAATACTTTCATTACCACGGTTGTGGATCATGAAGGACGTACGGCAGCCTTGGGTAGATTGTCGGGGGCAATGATGTTTGGAACCGCTTTAGGCTTCCTCCTCGGCGGAGTGGTGGCCGATGTCTTTGGGATACGTGCCGCTTTCCGGCTCACGTTTATACTCTTCTTGGCTAGTACCGCTTACGTGGCACTTGTTTTGCCTTACATCCGCCCTGCGGAGAGCAAAGACGAAGGCGCAAATCCACCTGATCCGAAAAAGTCAAAGTTCGTTCAGCAGTTTCTTGGACCCTTGGCCGTCTTCGCGCCCAAAAAGTTTATCTCGCGAGAAGGGACTATACAGAAGGAGTATGGCACTTTCTTGCTTGCATGGGGCGTCTTCCTTGGAGTTACTGCAACGGGTGAGCAATATCTTGCGTCGTGGTACTCTTGCTGACAAGTTCGCTTAGGTTACATTCCAACATTGCTACAGCTTTACTCGACAGATGTCTTCGGCTTCGGGACCGCGGCCAATGGCTGGCTGATTTTCATATACTCCATGCTCCGAGGTATTTTCCTCACCCTTGCCTTTCCGAAGTTCATCGCGATCGGACGCCGATGGCACGAAAGACGCAGTTCGCAGGCAACCCAGCAAGAGCTTGAGACCGAGAGGGAGCCGCTGCTTGATCGTTCCAACTCCAACACAAGCGTCAACAGTAACAAGACTACGAAAAGCCAGCAACAATTCACTTTCGATCTTACCTATACACAGTTCTCGTTGTTTCTAGACGGCATCCTGACGCTGCTTTGCTCCTTTGTGCGTGAAGGGTGGCAGATGTACCTTGTAGCATGTGTTCTTCCTTTTGCAGCAGGAACAAGTGCCGCAGCGAAAGGCACAGTGCTGGCCATGATCGGCAGCTCAGCGACCAGCAACGAAAGAACAGACGCGCTGGCTGGTGTAAGTCTTGTCGAGAATATGGCACGGCTATCAACAAGTAAGTTCACTTCCTTTAAAACTTCGTCTTGGCTTGTCAGATAGCCAGTCCTTTGATGACATTTCTATGAACTCTAGTGACTGACTGCTTCTAGCTTTTATCTTTGGTGTCATCTTTGCCGCCTTCGCCTCAATTGGGAGAACCGAGCTCGTCTTCACCTGCAATGCTGTAAGTTTCTACATCCATCAGCTTCACGTGCTTTCAGGACTGATCTTTGACGCAGGCTTTTGCAATCATTGGACTTTTGGTTATGTTGTTTGCACGCTTTCCTCCTGAAGGAAGTCGCAGGCTAGACTAGATGTGGTTTGAACGAATTGATCGCATGATTTAGAAGAAACGTGAGCGAGGGACGTATGTTGTTGTCACAGCCGAACATGGTGAAGCAAGGCGTTTTTTGGCGTTTAGCAGGTACAGGGAATGAAAGGACTTTGGTTCTTTTGGAAGATGAAATGCTTGCAGGCAGGCAAGTGAAGATTAGGCGCCGGGTAAAATGGGCTACAGCACAACATGGTTGTCAAGAGTAGGGACTGATGTGAGGTGAGCACCAAAAGCTGAGGCTACAATGGTTGAACCGCAACATCAAGAGGCCATCTAGATGAATAGAGTGCCGTCACGATTACAGACTTTATTTTTATGATTTTCCCGCTTCATGGACGGACTTCAAACTCCGAGGTACTTTCACCGCGTTTGTTCGCTGCTTAAATGTCCTGCGCCTCCGAAAATAAAGCGCTACGGTACGAGCCTCACATAAAACTCGCCGATCCCCATCACGCCCCTAACAAGATTCTAGCCACGTTTCATTGACCGTGGAAACGTGCACAGTGCGTTAACACGCCTGGCGCTAACGAATGTAGCTCAATCCGCATCCAGCCGAGCAACAGGCGGGTTATCATTGACTTGAATGCCACCCCTCTTCTTCTCGTCAGCATCCCAATACGGCAATCTCCAGCCGCCCTCGCTCTGAGGCGTGCTCAACCACAGGCGCATCAGGTGCCGTCTCGGCATGCCGCTGTCGGGAGCATAGTCGGTGTAGGCGGTGCGGGCATGCAGGGTGTGGCTGTTGCAGACGAACTGGATATCGCCGACCTCGAGCACCATGTGCAATTTGACTCTGTTGCACACATCTTCCAGCGTCTTGATGGCGTCCTCCTGTTCAGCGCTGAGCGGAGGGATCGTGCCCTTGTCGGAGAAGCGCGACAAGCTGCGGACGTAGTAGGGATCCCACTTGCAGTACACCCGCTGTTCTCGCTCTGGGTTGGAAGGGTCAGGCGTCTCGAGGTAAAAGACTGCGGCGCGGATGAACTCCTCTTCGCCGGTGCTGGTCTCGCCCTTGCGGTCAAAGTACCAGACTGGCTTTGTCAGCAGTTCTGCAACGTCCGGCCGCTCCTGCTGCAGGATGTTCCACACGTGGTGGATGCTGGCGACGTCGCTCTCGCCGCCTTCGAGGGCGCGCGCGATGCACAAGAGGCCGACGACGTCGCAGTCGTCGGCGTGGAAGAATTGCCGCGCGTTGGTTCGGTAGATCCGTACCTTGTCGATCGCCTTGCTGTCCTCGCCGAGGTCCTTGACGTGGCCCAGGATGTGGCCTCGGCTGTTCTGCGACACCGTGTAGCCGATATGAGAACCGAGCCCGAGGTATGCAATCGCCGACTTGCGATTGCCCCACTCTCTGACTGGGAAGTTCTTGTACAGGATGAACCCCTTGCCGTTGAGGAGCTCATTACGCATCGAGACCAGCCTTGGCGCCAAGCTCGGCAGCTCGAATAACTGCTTGTTGATCCCCGTGAGTGGGATGTTGTCGTTTATGACCTTGTCGGCGGCACGACCGATCTCTTCGGTTTCTGCTGGGGAGAACGGGTAGATCCACCGTTCGGGATTGTTGGCGTATGTTTCGGGTTCCCATTTTGTGGGTGCATCGATGAATTTTGGGAAGGCCGAGTACGGATAGACCTTGTCGAACAGCGGTGGGTGTTGGCCTGTTGTCTTTAGTCCATCGGGAAATACCGACTTGTCGACTTCTTTCGTGTTGGTCTTGACGAATGTGCTACCAGGTAACGATGATGCTCTGTCAACAGCAGCAGCAGGAGCCATGGGACTGGGTGAGCTTATTCACTGAATACGTATGTAGAGATTCGATGAGGAATTTTGAGGGCTGTAAAGGTCACGATGAAAGTTATTGTACAACTAGTTGTATGACTTGGAAGCAATATTTTGGTGGTAGTTGTTTTGCTCTCTCGGAGAAGCTCGACTGTCTATCCAAATTCATGGAGTTATGTTTGTAACACAGCAGAATACCTTTCGTGTATGACAAGGGACGGTGAGACGAGCACGCCATTTCTTACATTAGACTGCCTTAGTGTGGACCGATGCATCGCTGATGTCCGTGCTCCTAATAGTTCTAGTGTACACATATTAATACTCGCCAAGGCCTTATCCTGACTTGCCTGAGCCGCTAGCGGTCGAGACTCAAACGGGCTGGTCGGCTCCTGATGAAGCACAATGCTCTCGATATTCACACTGCGTTTTAAGACTGAGCTCGGTACCTTCTTCTGACTCACGAAGTGGGCAATTGATGTCACAAGGTTCCTGGTCGAGAAGGCGTTGTCGATCAGAATCCAAGCCAACGAATCCAGAGTCAACCCATGTGCTACGCGAAGCGCTATCGTTTTTACTTCATGTAGCGTTAGGTCATGAGACCTCCTCTTCGTGAAGACGCACACATCTCGTGTTCAAGTTCGCTCCCGTTTGCATATGCATGCATGTCCACTGAAAAGGCGCAGAATCTCTTTGCCGTGACTGACGATCGTAGGACTCCCACTAAGTTGTGTACACCGTATCATCAGAGATTAAAGTGTTGGCATCAGGCTGCATGAAGTCGCAGATGGCGGATAAAGTGGCGGACTCGGCTCGACCGGAGGTTTAGAGGCAAGTGGTCAGGAGTCCTCTAGTACGCAGCCTGCCAAAGGTGAGGGTCTGGCCTCGCCCGAAACATCTCCATTGAACGACGACGACCTCAAAGACAAGCTTATTCGCAGACATTGAGAGTGGCAATAAGAAAATGCGAAGCAAGTTTGCCTCACGGGTTTGGAATTGTGCGACCTTATTTTCTGGTGATCAATCGATGCCAGTATGGAGCACAAAGACCGTAGTTCAGTTACGAGGAGATGTTTTCCAACTCCAAAATGTGTTTTTGGGTTGTAACGATTTGACCCAACTTGGAGCTCGCAGTAGAGGTTGCTGGGTGTCATCGGTGCTGTCCGAGTGCACGGATGCTGCATCTGGCACTTCCACAGCTGACGAAGCAGTAGTGACTGGGTCACTCTGTTTGGATGTCGATGGGAGGTGCGCAATGTCGTCATCGGAATCCTGTTGCATCTTCTTCAACAACTCAATAGATTCTTGTTCCGCGGCAATTGTTTCGGCCAAAATGGCAAGCCTGGGATCGTCTTCAACTGCCTCGTCTTCGAGATAGTTCACATAGAACACCTTCCCCTCTGACGCCAACTCAATGACCCACCCGTCGGGCAATGGACCAAGGTCTGGTTTCATCACATCGTCGGTCAAGAAGCAGGGGTCAGTCCAGGTCCTGACGCCAGAACCTTGATGCTCGAATACGGGATCGCCGTGGTGATCCAAGACAAGACTCCATCGATCGGGCAGTGGTCCGACCGACCTCACGTGCTCATGTTCGAGTTCTGTCTCAAGAAGCCCAGTTTGGCATTTGCGGACTTCGACATTGTCGTGACCTAATGCTGCCTCCAGGCTTGGCAGAACCTGACGGAACAAAGCTAGAGCTTCTTCATATTCCCGTTGCTTCCGAAGCGCAGTTGCAAGTGACCAAGTTGCTATTATGGTGTGAAGGTCGTCGACCACTGCAATACGCTTTCGAGTGTCTAGTACCTCACGCAGAAGTGTTATGGCCTCAGATACTTTGCCATGATCAAGCAGTATGTCGCAGAGACCCTCTTGTGCGATGATCATGTCAATGTTTTCAATGACTGGCATCGCTTTGTAGCCATCTAGTGCTTGCCTCATCATCAACTCTGCTTCATGTAGATTTCCTAGATTCTTTAGGACTCTTGCAAAGATGCGCAGAAGCCGAAGCATGTGTTTGTTCTTGGCGTCGCGCCCCTTACCACACAGATCGAGGGCCTCTCGGCAGGTTTCTTGGGCCATGAAATGCTTTCCTTGTCGACTTTGAGACACTGCGAGGACGCCCATGCCTTCGATCATTTCTTCATGCTTAGCACCAAGAGCATACTTGTGAGTAATTAAGGCCTGTTGCTGGAGCGTCTCAGCCTCAGCTGGCTGACCATGGTTTATCAGGATCCGTGAGATCAAGTTCAGCACGGACATTGTTTCAGGCCGTTCAGTTTCCTTGATCCTCTTCTTTACATCGTACGCGGTTCTCGCATTAGACAATGCTTCGGTATGGAGGCCTTGATAGTTCTGCCAGTATGCGAGTTTCTGTAGCAGGGAACTTAATTTATATTCCCGACGATTCCTTATTTCGTCGTTGGCAGCGATCGTGGTTGCGTGTGGGGCCAAGATCGAATATTGCTTGTACTTCTCAGCCAGGCCATGATTGTGTGTCATTGTATATCGAGGAAAGGCGTCTGCAAGAAGCCTGAGAGCAACAAGAGCGTTCTCTGCGGATACGTTCTGTTCTCTCAGCCATTCACGAATCGACAACGAAACTAACGAGTGAAGCGCTAGCATACCGGTGCGTGGCTCAAAGGATGCAAGCGAATAGTTAAGAACAGTGCCTATCGCGACATCGACCTCAGGTTGGGACGAGCCGTCGAAGCGGTTGAATAATGATCTTGGGATCTGCTTCTCGTTTAGCATAGACATAACAGACAATATCTTTGCAGCAAGGGGTTGACTCATTTTGACCTCCTCAAACGAAATCTTCCAGGTCTTGAACACCGAGTTTGGCCACCCTCGTGGTCGCCGCGGATCCTGTACTTCCATGCTTAGGTGCTCACTCAGCTGTTGACCATCCTTTTCCAGAGCAGCAAGGTACTGTACAGGTGAAAGGCGACTACGAGCCATGAAAGCTGCAGCGTGGGTGATTGCGAGAGGGAGGAAATTCAGTTTGTCAAGCAACCTTTCAGCTTGATTCTCTTCATCATCCCAGCGTTGTTGTGGTGGTAATCTATTCTTAAGCAAGGCTAGTGACTCAGCATTTGGTAGAGGTCCGATTTCGATCCAGGAAGCTGCGGAGAGAATAGCAGCTGCGACATCTTGATTTCTCGATGTGATAAGGAGTTGCTGATATGGTGAAAGCGGCAGAGATAGTTGATGAATGAGTGCATGACTCGAAGCACTTTGACCCGAAACAGGATCATCACTGTTTATGAATGGTCTTTCGAGGACGTCCAATGAGTCAATATTGTCTACTATTAACAACCAGGGCTTGCCAGGCCTCTGAGCAGTAACCTCCACCGCCGCTTCTTTGCGCAGCTGGTTCATGACAACTTGACAGGAGTCAGCCTCTGGTGCATCAGTACCTGGAAGTCGAAGTTGCTTCGCAACGTCGCGAAAGCTCTGGAGGATAGTGCTTCCATTTACGGCGAATATCCACATGACCAGACTGTCCGGATACATATCCCGAAATCGATAGGCATATTCAATAGCTATCTGCGACTTCCTCGTTGCAGGTTAGTCAAAGTTAGTCAATGAGGACCGACGATGACAGCTTACCCTGTGCCACCTAGTCCACACAACAGTGCAGGCTTGCTTGCACTGCATTGGGTTCCGATGCTCTGAAAGATCTCATCACGGTCGATGAACCCATCATCACGGCTGTATGGCACGGTGAAGAGGTTGGGCGTATCGATGGCTGGCCGACGGAGCGTGTGCACTGCTCGACATTAGCTCGTCCGCGGTACATAGCTATTTGACCGAGATAGCTTACATACATTCAATGCTACGTCTTTTTCGATCTCTAACTAGCCTACGCTTCGTGCCATACCTATGCGCTGGTTCAAACCCATCTTCGGAGACATCTGCTCCGTCCGATGCTGCTGTTAGAAATCCTGGAGGAACACTGTATACGTTGTTGATATTGACGTCTCCAACCACAAGATGGGAATGTCCATCGGCATTGATCTGTTTGTATGTGCGACGCGACTCGTACTCATCGGCAGACATGTTGAGATGATACACGACCTTACATGTTTGCTATTGACACGGAGGTAATGTGTAGGTCGAAAAGGCGAAACTGAAAGAGTTATCCTTTTCCAGTCGATATGCTCGTAGGTGAGGCTCACAACATCAGCCCGTGCAGAAATTAGGCGTGGCTGCCTGAGGCAGGCAACGTGACAGAGCGGCTGGAGTCGAGCTTAAAAGTAAAAAAGTTCGCCGATGGCCACTGTCGAGTGACTGCAGTTCTCCTACTTCAATGAATCTTCGAAGCTTCTCCCATGACTTTTCTATCACAAAATGGATTATATACGGTGTGTGTCAATTTGTCCGAATACATCCCGAAGATCTTTGACTTCGGCATCAGGTCTCGTAACGTTTCTCACCGTTTTCCTGTTTCCATACTTCCATTCAGGTCTCAGTCCATTCTCTGAGCCTTCCAAGGCATCTGCGATGTAGCTACCGATGATCGGGAACATTTTAAACGCATGGCCACTGTCACCCGTGGCAAGTAGCAACTCTGGATGGACTGGATGTCTGTCGATGAGCCAGTGAGAGTCAGGCGAATCCGTACACCAGCATACGCGAGCTCCCAATAATGGTCTGCTCGAGAATTGAGGCATTACAGCATGGATGAACTTCTTGATCCCGTCAACTGCCTCTTCTGGAATTCCGTCATCTGGGTGATCGCTCGCATACCATGGAATGGAATATTCGACTACTTCACCCGATGTAGGGTTGCGATGTGTGGTTTTGTACTGATAACCTGGGAACTCATTGCATATCTTCATCCACCCTGCAGTCATCAGTCAGTGATATCGTTATTCAGGTTTGCGTGCGCCTTACTTGTTTCGGGATCTGGCTCGAATGTGAAACCAAGCTCTCTGTTGTCGATGACGGGAACGTCTTTCCATGCCTCAACTTCTGCCGGCGTCAGCTCAATATGAGCAAGGGTCCAGCATTTCGACCAGAGTTGTGTTGCAAGAAGCTCAGGGAGGACGCCCGGTGAGCCAGCTCCAGATGATAAGATATATTGGTCTGCTTGATGGATTCTGCCAGATTTGGTTCGAATGCCGCAAAGTGACCCATCACTCTCTATTTCGAGGCCGGTCATTGTCCCATCAGCTCCAGATATAATGTTTACTCCCAGCTTCTCGCATTTCTCACTCCATCGTTCTAATGCTTTCTTAGAATGAACCCATCCGCCCTTGCCATTCCACAAGCCTTTTCCATTCATCGACTCCAGGCGCGCCTGTGAGCTGTGGACAGTGCGCGATGATATCCTGCTTGCCTTCAATAAGTTTGACCTTGGAGCCTTGGCCAGCCTTCCGCAAATTATCATATGATTGGCGAAAGTATTGGTACTCTGGAGAGTCCTTGTCCCCTGAAACGCACGCAATTCGTCCCTGTTATGATCAGTTCCAAGTCCAGCGATGATGAGAGTAACGACGGACCGTTTCATGAAAGATACCTCGCCATTCCGGCGAACGCCACGCTTCTAGAGCTTCAAGGGCCAATCTTGTGTACAGAGGTTCATCATATTCTGTGCGAATCACTTTATTGAGATCATAGCCTGCAGAGTCCGGGCTGGGCCAGTGATACCGATCGAGGCAAGTAATATTGCTGTAACCTCTTCTGGCAAGATGATAAGCCGTACTAATACCGAATGTACCTCTGGACACGAGAGAATGAGCCTTGGAAATGTCGATACATTTTGGATATCGGGCATGCTTACGCTCCAATAATAATGATGGCAGAATCTTTCGACAGTGCAGTCATATCTACAAAAAGTGTAGCTGCTGTTTCAAGTTTCTCCAGACTGATCTTGCGGGACTGTTTCGATACACACTCGACTCGAAGTGATCAAGCACAGGGTAATTGTTGTTGGCCATTGTCATTTGCTTGTTAGAATCTTGAGTTTCCCCGTACCTAGGTAGCTTAAGGTTTCTGAAGTCCCTTGTTAGCATACCTATCGACTGCTTGGGAGACATAAAAATCACGCATGCATGTTGATCGCTAAATAGCCAATGAGCGAACCGACCGGTCACCGTCTCGTCGCTCCGGGTAGTTGTTCCGGAACTGCTCAGGGTGTTGGAAGAAAATTTAAGGTTACTCGGGGGGCGTGTATTGCCTGCCCTCGCAAAAGTTTTCTCCGGCTTCCAAGGTTGTCAACCTTAATAATGCCGAGTAGATCGTTGATAAGGATGGACAAGGTGGACAAGTCACCGGAAGACCCCAATGAACCCCTTTGCGGCTAGTGGCTGCGAATGATGTCTCATTCTAGCAACCTACAGGCTGCGAAAGACACGAACTACCCGCCTGTGGAGCACTCTGTTAAGCATTCTGGATAATCTTGTTCTCTTTCAAGCTTCTAGCGCATTTGGATTCCCATGGATGTGAAGGCATGGATCGTCCTTCAAAATCCGACCCGCACATCTCCTTCACTGGAGATGTGTCGCATGCCGTGGGCCCCACAAAATCTGGCAAGAGTACTGGCCATCTGCCAGGTCGGCATGAGATACTTGAAAACTACATAAGCTACACGATGTCTATCGCGAGCCATATGGCCAGGTTCGATCCTAACTTCAGCTATCTATGACTTCCACAATGGAGAATGTGCTGTCCAGGATGGACAGCTCTGACACCCAAGATAGGAAAGAGCACCTGAATGTCGCGGATCGTGAGGTATCGCGGAGATCAGACCCTGCCAATGTCGAAGGGGAAGTCGCTATAGAGAAAGCTATCGACGATATCAATCAAGTGTATACGATTGATTCAGACAACTCTCCGTTTCCTGAAGTCCGTGCCAATGTTCCCAATACCGATGACCCAGCAGTTCCTGTCAACACGTTACGCATGTGGCTGATAGGAGCTGTCTTCACCATCATTGGCACTGGCATCAATCAGTTTTTCTCCATGAGATATCCGTCAGTTACCATCTCGTCGTTGGTTGCACAGCTGGTCTCCTTTCCAATCGGCTGCCTGGTCGCCAAGGCGTTACCTATAAAGACCGTCAGCATCTTTGGTTGGCATGTTGTCATCAACCCGGACCATCACTTCAACATCAAGGAACATGCCGTGGTAACAATCATGTCGAACCTCTCTTTCGGTCCGTCCTGGGCGACCGACATCATCCAGGCTCAGATCTCTCCTGAATTTTATGGCCTCAAGACCCCCGTGTCTTACCAGTTTCTTCTGGGGTTGACCATGCAACTTTTCGGTCTGGGTATTGCGGGTCTTGCATATCGCTTCATTGTCGAACCTCCCCACATGATATGGCCATCTACTCTCGCCAACGCAGCACTGTTTCAGACCCTCCATTCCAGAGCCAACCCAATCGCTGATGGTTGGAGAGTGTCACGATATAGATTCTTCATCATGGTCTTCTGTGGCGCGTTTTGTTGGTATTGGCTGCCAGGTTTCCTGTTCACAGGACTTAGTACCTTCGCCTTCATTTGCTGGGCAACACCAAATAACATTGTTGTCAACAATCTTTTCGGTATGTCAACCGGCCTTGCGTATCTGCCGACCACTTTCGATTGGTCACAGATAGCGTACAACGGGTCGCCGCTTGTCGTCCCTTTCTGGGCGCAAGCAAATGTTTTCGCTGGTTGGACCATCATGTTCTCGATCATTGCACCGATCCTGTACTATACCAACACTTGGTGGTCGGCATATATGCCTCTTTCAGGAGGCAACACATATGACAACACTGGCAGCACCTACAACGTCACTCGTGTCATCGATCAGACCGGGAACTTCTTGCCCGATCAATACAAAGAATACTCTCCACTCTTCATGCCGGTTACTTTTGCCATGGCCTATGGTATCTCATTTGCGGTCATGACGTGCGTGCCAATTCACATCTTCTTGTACTATTGGAACGAAATCATGGCAGCGTTCAAGCCAGATCGAAAGAAAGATGTCCATGCACGCCTCATCGACCGATACCCAGATGTTCCATGGTGGTGGTATGGTGTCCTCACAGTAATCGTTGTCGGTCTCAGCATAATGGTGCAAGAAGTATACCATACGCAAATGCCTGTCTGGGGAGTGTTCTTGGCTCTTGCCATGGCAATGCTCTACCTTGTTCCAACTGGTACAGTCTATGCTCTTGCCAACCTCAACAGCAACGTTCTCACTGTCCTTGGTGAGATCATTTCGGGATATCTGCTCCCGGGGAAGCCAATCGTCATGCTTATCTTCAAATTTTATGCCTATACCGGCCTGGCACAAGCAATGATTTTTGCGTCTGACATGAAGCTTGGTCTGTACATGAAGATCCCCCGTCGGACACTGTTCATTGCTCAATTAAGCGCCTGCATCCTTGGTACTCTGACTCAAAACGCTGTCCTGCTTTGGATGCTGCATCACGTGAAAGATATATGCAGCGCAGATCAATCGAACGGCTACACCTGCCCTCAAGGGCGTGTAAATTTTTCTTCGTCGATCATCTGGGGCGCAGTTGGTCCAGGTCGGCTGTACAGCGTCGGCAAAATGTACAGCGGACTCTTGAACATGTTCTGGATCGGGGCTGCATTACCAGTTGTGACGTTTTTCATGCGAAAGAGATGGCCGAATAACAGGTTCCTCAATTCCGTCTGTTGGCCGATCTTTTTTGCAGGCACTGGTAACGTTCCCCCTGCGACGGGTATTAACTATACCTCTGCATTCGTGGTATCGCTGATCTTCAACAAATGGATCAAGAACAAGTATTCGCACTGGTGGGCAAAGTACAACTATGTGTTGTCTGCCGCACTGGACTCAGGGCTTGCAATATCTGCAGTGATCATTTTCTTTTCGCTAATATTTCCTGGTGTCACGGTCTCTTGGTGGGGCAACAATGTGCAGAGTACCACAGCCGACGGCATGGGCACACCTTGGAAACCTATCCCAGCCAATGGTACCTTTGGTCCAAGCTCATGGTCATGAGCGAAGCGCTCACAAAGTAGTTATAGTTCAAGCTAGACTCATTGCATGACAGAAAGGCGCAATGTATTGGATCCAATCATTTCCCTTGATTGCGTGGTTTTAGCTGCTGCAAGTTCGCGTTCTCGCCAGACACGTTCGATGACTGCCCTCGTTCTGGCAATATTCGCAAGGCAATTTCTCTGCTGCTTAAGAGCATAAAGCACAAACGGCCGAGCACGGCGAGAAACGTCATCTGCAATGTGCTGACTGGTGGGCCATTCAAGCTCGACACAGGGATCGAGAGAAACAGCTGCTACAAGTGTTGGCCAAGCCAAACCTGCTGTGACGTCAGCACATAGCAGGAGATAGACGAGCTGAAGAACTTGCTGCACCCGTGAAGAGATCTCAGGCGAGGACAGCGTTGCGCCGGAAAGCACACTGTAGAAGTATACCTCGACTGCTAGCCTCTTGGCTTCGGCGGAAGCATCAATGAGGTACGACACAGGATCTTGGTCATGTCCAAAGCATTGAGGTACACTGATCTGTTGAAGGTTGGTCAGCTGTTCGCGGAGATCGTCAAAGCATTCGTAGCTTTCAGAGCCCGAAGAAGAGGCTCGCATTCCCTGGAGTTTCCAGCTTAGTTCGGTGATAGCATTAACAATGCTAACCAGCTTAGGCGAGCAGCCAAGCCACGGGTCATTCACATTGTCATCCTTATAGCTTGACCAAAAGTCAGTGCCAAAGATGGGCTCCCCACCGCACGCCGTACGTCCAAGGACGTCGTGAAATGCGAAGTACCACTCTGCGAAATCAGTAACGGGTCGTAGAAATGTGGCCATTTGTTGATGGTTCTCTGACTGCGAGGACCGAAGTCGATGCCGCAGAAGATCTCTAGCACCCTTCCAATGCGCTACCCAGCTTCCGTCGCAGGTCTTGGTGATTTCGGACTGGCAGAGAAGAACCATTGCGAACAATGTCTGTGAGTAATCAAATGGGTCTTCCCACCGCAGAATTGCCATTCGTTGTTGGAGACTTTGTAAAGCGTTGGCAGTGAAGTGCCAAGCAACAGACCAAAAATCACTGTCGTGTCTGCTTCTATGAGATGCTGACAAGGACATGAGAGATTGCATAAGTGCAGGAGAGTAGTGTTGCGAGCGAGCGGGATGATAAGAGAAGCGAATGGTGACTTGTCATGAGAGCCAAGCACAGTAGCAGGGCACAATCGGTACAGATAGTACGACAGGAGGTTGGCATCTATGTGAGCTTCCGGAGAAAACACTGAGAGGAGTTGTAGGACTCAACTAAGGGTATGGGACTGCGTGAGCCTCTGCTGGAATGAGTCGCGGACTAATCGAGACCTCCGTACTTGAAGTTGGTCGATGCTCGTCGTGTTTCAAGTCTCGAACGAAGTAGTTGAGGAAGTAACAGTCGTAGACATGTTCACGGCTGATGAAATCAACCTGTCCCCCAGCCTCCAACGAAGGCGAGTCAACAGCAGGAGCTGTTGGGAACTTACTCTTGCTCCAGACTCCAGCCCGGTCATGGGCCTTTCCCAAGGGCACACAATCAGTTTCCCATTTCAGAGTCAACGACGTCTTGCAGTCCAGATGACCCTTGGAAAGGCATGCTGAGCAGATCAGTTTGAATTTATCGCATCATCGCTTTCGTAGACGGCATCGATCACTGGAAAGTAGACAATTATCGAATCTGCCTCAAAACCGCAAATAGCCTGCCCCATGCTCTCTCAACGCTGATCGGAACATCAACATGAGCGATAAAGTTTCTGCCTTTTGGTCCATACCCATTCTCATCATCTCGTAAGCGTGGTATTTCCCCAACTAGAAGCTGTAGGAATCGGTCTTCTTCCCAAAGACCCTGATTCGGAACTGAAGGAATTGCATATTCCAATTTTGCGCCCGCATACTTCATGCAAGGTATGAACAGAGGACAGCTCAAAAACCTCGGTGGGTTTGACAAGTCAGCAAAGGCTTTAACAAAACTTGCTTTGGTCCGTAGCGCCATCGTTGGATCTTGAATTATAACAAAGCTGTCAATATCCAAGACGCCATGGCTGCTCAGTAAATCACGCGTTTCGATGGCATTGCCACCACAATTGGTCGATTTGTCCTCAATGAGAATGCGGCAGCCAGCACTTTTGATCTTTGACTTATCAAAATATTGGCTAAGCAACTTTGCTAAGACTTGCGCCTCAGGAAGGCCCTCAATCTCGCTATACAACGCGGCATACTTCGGATTCTGCGCAACAGCTTCGTAGAGCAGCGGTGTGGAATGACCTTTTCCACCACATAGGACCAGAGTTCTTGCGAGTGCTGGTTGGCGTTCGAGAAGCCTGAAGAGAGATTCGGCCTGATACAAAATGGCCGAGGCGCAGATTACTATGCAATCAATGTTACCGCTGCGAAAAATGTCAAACTCTGGTTCAGCCAGGAAATGGGCTATCAAATTGACATCCGAAGCGTCGACGGAGCCAGACATCACGATGTATGTCGGATTATAACGAGATCTCGAGACTGCCTACTGCGGTCCATCTGGCGTTTGCGGCAGAACGGAGGTAGTTTTCCAGGAGCACGATATGCAGCCTCCTAGTTCGAGAAAAACGTGTCTGTTGCAAAGAAAGTTGTTACAGGATTAATCCACGGGTGTCGCAAAAATGCCATCCACCCTACCGTAATTTGCCAACTACGGGTGAGGAGTATGACGGATCAGTCGCTTACCCTCTTTAGCGACCAGAATTTCCGCATTCAGTAAAACGAAGTCGTTTTCGGCTACCGACTGCGTATTTTCTGAAGCTCAGAAGCATCTAACTTGCAGCCCACAAGCACTCACTGAGCTCTCAAAGGTACTCCGTATGCCATCGCACTGGAAAATCAAGCACATTGTAAAGCAACGCGACCAAATGTTGGAGCTTTCGAAGCATAGCCGGCTTGCTGAACAACTTCTGCTTGGCCGAACTAGGCGTGATTGTCTTACGAAGGCTTCTGTTGTCCACAGACATCTAGAAGCATTATTACATGTCAAGTTGGAGGGCGATGCTTGATGAGCTTCTAGTGTGAATGTCGTTTGTTTACCTTCGCTGATGCCCAGTTCAACGAAGACCGATAGTGTAGGTCTTAGCTTGATAATAGTCGCAATGCATCAGCGTTGCTTTTACAAGGTGTCGTCGTTGTTTTTGCCGACCTCGTAGTTGCCAGTGGATTGAAATCATGATCGTTAAGAAGAATCCTCTGGTTGGCGTGGTGTTAGCAGCTGGAGACGCAGCCTGAGGCTCGAAATCATTAGGTGGCGGAGTCTGTCCGGGCCGGTCATGCAGCTTGCATGGTTGTGGTGAGTGAAAAGTTCGATCTGACGATACGAAGATGCTAATAGTCTCTAGGCTTGCTGATCCTTTGAGTGGCTCGCGGCAATGCTTTCCACCTGAATGTTTTGAGTACATTTAAGAAAAGTGGCGTTTTCCAAAATCAACAAGGTGTGTCACGAACAATTACAACCTTACTGTACCAGAGACCTAATACGATGTCTAGCAGTAGACTACCCAAGTCAAATCCATTACCTTCTGTCTGGTCAGAGGTTCGGTATCCTCTTGATGATCATCAATCAAGTTTAAGATTACCAGACACATGTGATGTTCTGATTGTTGGTTCTGGATTTGCCGGTGTCGCGAGTGCTTATCACATCTCCAAAAATCCGGCCAAAGACCTGTCCATCGTGATAGTCGATGCGCGGAAACACTGCGCAGGCGCTACTGGTAGGAATGGCGGTCATGTCAAACCGGACACCTACTATAACGTGCCAAAATATGAGCGACTCTACGGCAGCGAACAAGCTGCGCAGCTGACAAAGTTTGAGTCTTCTCAAGTCTTAAGGATTAAACAGCTTGTGGAAGAAGAAGACATCGATTGTGATTTCCATCTAACTCGAGCACTTGATGTGTACATGGATGCAGACCATGCAGCTGAGACGTTCCAAGCATACAGAAGGCTTTTACGTGGTGGAGTGGTTGACATGAAGGATGTTGCATACTGCGACAAAAGAGATGCTGAGCGGGTAAGTTCTCATCCAGGTCAAGAGGAGATGAAGACTAACTTTGTGTGAGATCTCAGGGGTGAAGGATGCACAGTGTGTCTTCAGTTTCACTGCTGGTCATTTATCGCCAAAAAAGCTTGTGCATAGCCTGCTAAAGAAGCTGCTAGATCAGGGAGTCCAAGCTTTCGCACACACCCCAATCAAAAGCGTATCTTCGCAAAGAGACAGCCGAGGCTACTGGACTTGCAAATCCGATAGAGGCTGTATCAAAGCGAAAAAGATCATATTCTGTATGAATGGTTACACTGCATCGCTACTGCCTCAATACGCACGAAAAATCGTTCCAGTCCGAGGGGTTTGCAGTCACATTACGACTCCGCTGGGGAAAAGCTCTCCTCACTTACCAAATACTTACAGCCTTCGCTTTGGGGGAGCAAATTACGACTACCTCATCCCGAGAGCTGACGGAAGCATCGTCGTTGGCGGAGCTCGCCAAACATTCCTATCCGACAAGAATTCATGGTTCGACAATGTGAGTGATGACAAAAAAATGTCTAAAGCGGCAGATGAATATTGGGATGGTTACATGCAACGCCACTTCCGTGGTTGGGAGGATAGCGGAGCTATCACCAAGCGTGTCTGGACCGGAGGTAAGACATTCTGAACCCTGTTGTGATTGACACACCTCTGATTAGTGACTTTAGTCATGGGCTACACTTCCGACTTCATGCCACATATCGGACAGATACCGGACGCACCAAATCAATTCATTCTCGCTGGTTTCTCTGGACGTGGTATGCCTCAAATTCTGGTGGCAAGCAAGGCTGTTGCAGACATGGTTACGTCTCAGATTAGGTACGAAGAAACTGGACTACCTGCAATGTTCAAGACCACGCGAGAGAGGTTGAGTGACCCAGTAAGCGAGCTTGAGGATGGTTTCAAAGACGTTTGGAATTTGCAGATTCCGTTGAGCTCTACCCAAGGCGCAGAAAGACGGACATTAGGGGCAAGGCTTTAGAAGTGATGACTGCATAGGAATAGAATGCAGCAAAGTGGTCAGGATCGCCTTGTGTTACTTCCGCCTTAAGCCTAGTCAGGTGAACATATCTTTGATATATCTAGACTTAGGCTACTCCGTGTCGGAGACATTAATAATGGCCGCGGGTGGACAAGACCTGGTAGGTTTGGCACATAAGAAGGCAGAAGGCTAGGAGTCTTGTCCGGTTACAGAGTAGATCAACCTTTATTTGATGGTGCTGACACGATCCCTTGCGCCATATCCACCAAGCTGTCGGCCATGACTTTCATTTCCACATCAAAAATTTCAAGGCAGGGCTCCTTTTCGTAAACCGTGCAATATGCTCCTGTAAAGCCAGCCTTCACCGCTGCCGAAACGTCCCACATATGCGCTGCTGCAAACCATCTCTCGTCATCAGCAGAGAACTGTTGAAGGACAGATCTATAAGCCTCAAGCGCTGGTTTAGCGACCCCCTTGGTATCACAGCTGACGAAATTCTCCGAAGGCATATCCACACCAGCTTGTTGGAAGTAGCCCTGAACACGCTTGATATCACCAGTCGTAAAACACCAAACTGTGAAACCATTCTTGCGCAATGTTTGAAAGCACTCGGCACATCCAGGGCGAAGCTGTAACTTTGAGTAACCCTCAATACATTTCTCGCGCTCTTCATCGGTCGCAAAACCTCGTGGATCCTGAATGCCAGCTAACCATAATGTGCGGTAGAACATTGCACGTAATACGTCCTTGTACTGCTTGTAACGCTCTGATATGGAGAGAAATGTAAATTCCAATTCTGCCACAGTTTGCCAGGTGAACCCAAAGTGCTTGGGCGTGATGACATGCGTTCGTAGCTTATCACCGATAACATCGTCGATTATTGCGTAGTAAGCATCGAAGGAGACGCAAGTGCCGACCACATCGAAGACGACATGTTTTCCAGTTGGCGCCATGTTGAATTTGTATACGGATTATGAGGAGGACAAGCTAGCAGCAGTCGGAATGGAGATGTCGGCACCGTACTTTATGTTGAATGTCGGAAATCGTTCACTCATGAACAACTCCAAAACTGCTTGCTATGTACGTGCCAAGCGAGGCTCAATGAAGCATTTCGGGTTCCAAAGTCTACCGTGACACATGCTTTGATGCTCAAGCCTTCAAGCTGTGGGCTTCCACAATCAATGGCGAGTTACGACGCTGATCCGCACTACTTGCAGTGCTTCCCGGCCCAATACCGGCCCGGCATTCGGAACCTTCTACTGAGAAAATGTAGCAATGATCGTGATTTGAAGCTTGCTTTCCACCTTGAATCAAGGCCTCTCGAGAATGCGTGCAGAAATGTTAGATAACGAAGTTTGATCGATCTCGCTGGAGGCCTCAGCTCGATCCTCCAAGTGAAAGAGCTGCGTGAACGCATCTGGCTGCATTTCAGCGCCAACAACGGCCCGGTCAAGTTCTGGCTCTTTAATAGTTTATCAGTATTATTACTCCATACGCAATTCCTTCGTTTGGTAGCCTCAGGTGAGCTAAAAGACAGGCTAGGCAAGCGGGTGCGACCCGTAGCCCAAGCTCCCAAAGCCTTTAGGCCACTCAAAGCTTATCATCAACAGGCTTGCAAAGTTGAGATTAGATTGACGATTCGGGATACGCTCTCCTTGCTCTCCGTACATCCAGCTCTAACTCATGAATCCGGCCCGGACATTGCTGTTCATCGCCACACCTACGTAGTTCACGGCGGGTGGTCCAATAGCAAATCCCGTGAGCGTCTTTGTTGGCCAATGCTTGAATTGAGCAGTGTTTTAATACCATTTGTACTACATACCCACTCCCAAACCCACCTCATAATAAAGCGTATGAGTGAAGAGATTGCACAATGTCGCCCATGACTTCTGATAACGCTCATACGAATGGAATCCCGAACATATCTTCCAACTATCTCCCAGTCGATGACAGTCTTGACAGTTTCTGGTTTCGAGACCGGAGTGACTTGCATGATTACAGGTCAACGTCATCGATACCAGAGCAGAATGATGTCGTAATCATTGGAGCGGGCTTTGCTGGCATCGCAACCGCATACCATTTGCTCAAAGAAGGGCCCGCAAATCTTTCAATCACGATCCTTGAGGCACGGGGAGTCTGCTCTGGTGCTACAGGTCGCAATGGTGGTCATATGAGACCTGATCTCTATGGCCACATACCCACATACATTGCTCGCCGTGGGGTTGAGGTAGGGGCAGAGATAGCCGAGTTCGAGATCGCAAATATGTGGGATATACAACAGACCGTTCAGTCGGAAAATCTCGACTGCGAGTTCACGCTTGCACGAAGCGTGGACACATGGTGCAACGAAGAGGCTGCGAAGAAAGCAGCCGCAGTCTATAAAGAGATGTCTTCGTACGGATTGGACTACATGAAAGATGTTTTCTTCACGTCAGACCCGGCAGAAGCCGAAGGGGTAAGTAATGTACAACAATGTAAGCTTTTGAATTTAGCTAACATGGTGATGCTTAGTATTCAGGTGTGAAAGGTGCAAAAGCAGCCGCCTCTTACACCGCTGGAACGATATGGCCATACAAGTTCATTCTCGGTCTACTAAAGATCATTTTAGAGACAGGTCGTGTTAACCTACAAACACATACTCCAGTACTATCTGTACAGTCGATGGATGAAGATGGGTGTGAGATTAAGACAACTCGAGGAACTATCTCTGCCAACAGAGTAGTTCATGCCGGCAATGCCTATGTCGCCGGAACTCTTCCAGAATATGATCGCAATATCATTCCGTGCAAGGGGATCTGCTGTCATATTGACATTCCTAAAGATTCCAGGAACAAGGTTTTCCCTTTCAACAACTCCTATATTAATCGTACGGAGGACAAAGTTCTGTCGTATCTCATTCCAAGGACTGACGGAAGTATCGTTGTTGGGGGTGCCGCGGCCAGGTTCCAACCCTTTAGAGATCAGTGGTACAACAATGTCGATGACAGTGTGCTTATAGATGCAGCAAAAGACTATTACGAAGGGTACATGCAACGCACCTACAAGGGATGGGAGGAGTCAGGCGCTTATGTGGCAGAAATTTGGACTGGTGTCATGGGATACTCCTTCGATTCTAATCCACACGTTGGCGCTGTGCCAGAGAAGCCCAATCAGTATATCATTGCTGGCTTCAATGGTCATGGCATGCCAGTCGTATGGCTTTGTGGTAAGGGAATTGCGAAGCTTGTTTCCGCGAATGTAAGAGGGGAAGCATTACCATTTAAGGACACGGGAATGCCAAGGCTCTTCGAAACTTCACAATTCCGTATTGACCGAGCGAAAACAAACAAAGCAGAGGATGGTGATATATTAGGCACTGGTGAAATATTCTTACCGAGCGAGAGCAGGCTCTAGCCTGGTCGTTCAAAAATAGCTACGACAACCAACCTACCCTTGCACCTTGGGTGAGGCCTAGAACACATGGATGCTTTGCCATTAGCGACGCACCGTTATAGAAGAGGGTATCAGGTTGGGTCGTGTGCGTTGAATGAGGAGTCGCTTGGAATGTTTCCCTTTCACTTGTTGAGCATGTCACCAAAGGACACGATTTGAGACAGCTATGTCAGCCAAGAAGTCACTATTCGAACCATCGCTAGCTTATGCATGCGTCCTTTCTCTAGGGTGCCTTCAAGATCTTGGAAATAATTGCTTTCGGGAAGCTCGAAACCCGCTGGGGGTGGGAGGGAAATGGTGCGGACGTATCAAGTTTAGCGCCCACCCAAAGGCTAGCGAGAAATTCATCAACATTCACCGGGCCGGTGTCTATCTCGTGAGGTCGTCCCCCCTGTCGTTCTTGGAGGGGGTCGCCGGGCCGGAGTGCACCGTAGTGAAACGAACCCGTAGGTTTATCCTTGTCGAAGAGGAGTTAGATGCAACCTATCAACCAGCATGAATTCCGCCTCCGCTTGATAGCAGCTGTAGACACGGCAGGTCGAGCAAAAGCACGAGATAAGACATGGCGCGAACAATCCATCTATAAGATTCTACATCTAGTGAACATTTTCGCAACTACCCACTTGCAGTCTTGAGGTCCACAAGCATCGCGCCACCTCACATATTGTCGGTCCTCCAGCAGAAAGGCACGATAGCCCAACCAGGAGGCCAGCCAGTTGTTACGATGGCACAACACTCTGATATCAAGGGTGATGCATCGGAGAAGTTCACCCAATTGACGCCAGAAGTAACGAATCATCCCGGCGAGGTGAAATCGGTCCATGACGATGAAGAGTTGGGAGAAGCCAGCGAGCTGCGACAAGGTTTGCATCAGCGTCATATTCAGATGATTGCGCTTGCTGGCACCATCGGTACAGGACTTTTCCTGAGTTCCGGACGAGCTATAGCTCGATCAGGGCCTCTTGGTGCATTCCTAGGATACGTTTTTATCGGATGCGCAGTCTCACCAGTCATTTTCGCTGTGGGAGAGATGGGTGCCTTGGTACCTCTCTCAGGCGGGATTGTGCGGTATGCAGAATACTTCGTTGATCCCGCCCTGTCATTTGCAAACGGTTGGAACCTGGTATATTCGTTCCTTATCTCTGTACCTGCTGAGCTGGTGGCTTCCGCTGTTTTGGTCGAGTTCTGGACAACCACAATCAACGGCGCTGTATGGATCACTGTGTTTGGTGTCATCATGCTGGCATGTTCGCTGGTCTTCGTGCGCGTCTATGGAGAGCTTGAGTTCTTCTTCTCGTGCTTGAAGATCCTCCTTATTGTTGGTGTTAACATCATGGCACTTGTCATTGCTTGTGGAGGTGGACCCAATGGCGATGCTATCGGATTTAGGTATTGGAGAAATCCTGGCCCATTTGTTCAAACTCTGGGCATTGCAGGGGCTTGGGGCCGCTTTTTAGGTATGCTAAAGCCCATCCAGAAGAGATACTCCTACTGACTGGCCTTGTGCAGGTTTCTGGAGAGCATTGGAGACCGCGGTTTATGCGTATTCAGGCATTGAGAACATCACAGTTGCCGCCGCTGAGACCGAAAACCCTAGGCGAGCCATCCCGCAAGCAGCCAGGCGCATTTTCTGGAAGATTCTCATTTTCTACGTATTGTCCATTTTCATGACAGGCTTGGTTGTTCCATCCGATGATCCGAAGCTTCTGAGGTGAGTCTCAATTCTGTCTCTTATCTTGAAGAGTCTAACATTCGGTTTGTAGGTCCACTGGAAACGCGGCTCAGTCACCCTTTGTGATTGCCGCAGTCAATGCTGGTATCAAGGTGGTCCCATCCATCATCAATGCGGTTGTATTGACATCAGCCTGGTCATCCGGAAACTCCAACATGTTGAGCGGACCACGAGTACTATACGGCATTGCGAAGCACGGACATGCACCCCGTATCTTTACACGACTAAACAGATTCGGGATTCCATATGTTGCAGTCGCATTTTATGGAGTCTTTATGTGCCTAGGCTACATGTCTTTGTCCAGCGGGGCAAGTACTGCATTCAATTGGCTCCAGGACTTGGTCTCTGTCAGCACCATCGTCAACTGGCTAGTCATACTCACTACCTACCTACGATTTCAATATGCATGTAAAGCACAAGGAATCAGTCGACACAGAGAGCTACCATGGGCAGCACCTTTGCAGCCTTGGCTCTCATGGTGGGCATTGGCCATGTTCATTATCCTATTTTTAACTGGTGGCTTCACAACATTCATGCACAACAACTGGGATACGGAGACCTTCATCTCAAGCTACTTAAACTTACCTATCGTGGTAGCGCTGTACTTCGCATTCAAGCTGATTAAACGGACAAAGGTTATTCCTCTATCAGAGGTTCCAATCCGTCGATTCATCGATTTCGCAATCGCTCACCCAGAACCACCACCGCCTCCCAAAACCCGTTTACAGAAGATGAATTTCCTTTGGGGTTGAGATGCATCTGCGAAAGAGGGTGGTCTTTGGGAAGACCCGTGCGTCTATCTTAGCTTAGATATGTACCTTTGTATCGCAAATAAAGCGAATCTATTTTTGTAGCTGCAGTATCTATTAATTTCCGAAATCCTTCGATCTTACCATCGAAAATACCTTCATTCAGGTGTGTAGGCTGGTCAGACAAAATAGTCGACCACATCCAGCTTTCACGATCGAGCTCTAACTTTCAGGTAATCATTTGTGTTAGCATAGATACCGCTGTTACGTGAAGCTAGCTTCCTGCCAAGTTTGAGATGATACGCTTGCGGTAGCTCAAAGCTGATGGCTTCACGAGATGTCAGACCTGACAAGCCGGTTCCCGGTTCTCCCTCACATGGCAGTGGGTGCAGAAGTAGAAGAAGAAGATACCCCTGACCCAGAGTCTCAGACTTATCCGAGCCGGTCCGGTCATATTGTAGCAAATGCGACCATAGTAATGATTACAATATACGAGTCTAATTTGGGAGTTTTACGAATTTGAAAGTCTTTGAGAATATTCATGAGACTAGATGAGGTGGATAGCTTACCCCCTACGTACCATCGAGGATTCGTTTTCCATGAGACGTGTGTTATCTTTTCCAATTCGAACAACTCGGACTCTGATGTTGCGATCAAGAAAGAACTGCTATCCTCGATTTGGTACTTACTTTTTCCGCTTTTTCAATTGCAAGCTCGTGTTCAGCAGTCAGAACCTATTATCAGGTTCTGAGGAAAGCGATCGCCGGTGGAAGAGCAGGTTGTGCAGCTGGAGTTCCTACACTGTGGCGCCAGACTTATTCTGTGAGCCTGAGCACAGAGAAGGCAAACGCAGAAAGAAATATCCACCTCTTCGTCTTGCAATCTGGATTTTGGGAGGATTCTATAACTCTTAAAGCAGGATCATTTTTAATGATACGGAATCCGTGATTATTTTGAAATATGGGTCTGTAGCGTGCTGCCTCTTCCTTTTTGAACTAGCCAGTGGCGGTTCCGAGACTTGTCAGCACGTGAACACTTGTTCACGGACTAGATTAATGTGATTAGTCTCGACGGAATAACTTGATTACAGGAAGTGAGAACACACGTCATAGGCATCATTGTACACACTTCTTCAGACAATAGCTAGAGCTATTCGAGAGTCGAGACTGTTCCCAGCCTGCTATTGCAAAGTGTAGGAGTCAGGCAGTGCCAGGAAGTTATTCATGAGCTGTCGCTCTGGATGCATCGGAAGTCCTGTCCCGTTACCCAAAGATTCCATTCCAAAAAAGGAAGAGCTGGCCAAAAATTGCAAGTCTCCTAGACTCGATGCATCTGTAGGGTAGTCATCGAAAGAAGTGTCTTGATCAGTAGGCATACTAGAAGGCGGCATATCCCCTGCATAGTGCGACTGGCCTCCTTCCGACGTGATTGTGTCGTGCGGGTGGCGGTAGATGTTGGCAGGAAAAGAGGGGGTTGCCGCACTATGAACGTAGCTGCTGTCTGGAAAGCCACGTTTATGCTGAGTGCTCCATTGTTGAAACACGTTATGAGCCATAGAGCCTTCGTCATGTTCGCTTTCGCCGATTTGGCCCTGGTCGCTGAAAAATGAAAGTCGCTGGATAGCTCGTTCCAGTGTCTCAATCAACAATACCTCGCACTTGGCCGAGTCCCCAGAGCCAGAGTACTGTCGAATGATGGCGAGTCCCTCTTCTAGCTGAAAATGGTACTTATTTGTTTGATTCTGGATGCAGTATGCAAGAAGGACAAGGAGCGAAGCTCTACAGGCACTATACTCGGTGTAAGAGGGCTGAGCAAGGCCGAGGCTGTTGTTCTGGAGAGATCGACATATATCGATAACTTTGATCGCGGCATCGACGCAGTCTTTGACCAATATCGATGTTCGAGACACGCGGGCCGCTCGCTCAGAGCTGGGATACTCACTGGACGTAATTGGAGTCTGTTGAGGATTTGAGGCACCCGGACCACTCGAGCTTCTTGTTGATGAATAATGGTTTAAGAGGAAAGGTCGTCCAATAAACATCAAGACCAGGCAATATTCCAGTTCTGTGTGATAGTAAGATCGGCTTACACCAGCTCCACTTTGACTTCTTTGTAAAGTGTTGTACGCACATTCCTTCCACCAAGTGCGAAAGTTTTCCCGGCTGACCAAGATACGATCAAGAATGGCGGAAAGCTCAGGTTTCTTGCAATTGCGTAGGAGTTGTCTGTTCACGTGTTAGCATCTTGTTCGGCGACCTCGAAGTTAGGCACATTTACAGTTCCCCCAAGAAGTCCTCCAAATATTTCACAATTTTGATGGAAGTGGTAAGCTGAACTTCATCAGCCGAATCCGCTTCTCGCATTTCATCGCAGCTGGAAGGCATTTCAACGTCAACATCTGTCGCTAGAACAGACAGATGCCTTCCATGGAAGATGCCAATTTTCCTGCCTCCAAATCAGCAGCTGGACATATGTTGAGCATTGCGAAGCTGTACCGTTCTGTACAATATAAAGTCCACCATATACGCTTCCGCATTTCAACTGTACGTGGAGCGAAGATATGGCCCGGTATTCGTCTGTGCATACCGTTCTGCATCGCCAGTTTGATCGCCAGATTCAGATATATGTAGGCGAGTCCCGATGCATCGAGCGGGAGAGCGTAAAGGCCGAAGAGCAAACATGCCTGCACACTCTCGACAGACGCAAGGTGAATCAATTCAGGCAGCATTTTCGTGGCTTGCCTATAGAACATCGCTCCAGTCTCACCATCTCTCCCACTGCCCGACTTCTGACGATAAGGTCCCATACCTTGTGACTCAAGATGAGCGTACTGCGACCCGATCGCGAATATGCTCATGATCATTGCCAATGCGCCCGCATCCTTCGAGGACAGAGTGTTGGGGTTTTCATAAACGTGATGGAGCTTGTCAGCTACCCAGCCCCGCTCGACATAGAAATAAGTGCTGGCTGCGTGCTTGAAGAACACACAAACGAGGAACTCAGCAATTTGCCGTGGCGGCAGGTTAGCGCAGATATCACGGATCTCGGGAGAATTCGCGTGCAATTCCTCAATCCTCCAATAATGTGGAATACAGTTGGGGTCTTGGCCATCCTATATCGACAATGAGCTGAATACTTCAAGAATAAAGGTCTTCCGAACCATACAGATGTTTTTGCATTATTCATTAATTCCGTGACGTATTGTTTGACCTTCATCGAGAAATTCCAATAGGAGAACTCACCGGAGTAATCTAAACTTGTCATGATAATTCATAATTGAAAGCCACGTAGACTTACGTGTTACGGTGTCATTAACAGCGTTGATCGTGTGCTTCTCGTCTTCCAATGTTAGTTCCTGGGTTTCGAGCTCTGAATTCGAATCATCTTCTGAGCGACGGATGTCAGTAAGACTGAGAGTTTCCGACTTTCTTTTCAGGGACGCTGTGCTCATGTCGAGTCGAGGAAGCAAATGTGAAATAATCTTCTCCATATAACTCCCGCGAAGTCGCAGTTCTTTAATGGCATCGTCTTCATCAGTCCCACTAGCAAATTGGTCAAAGATGATTCTTTCAAAATACTCTCCGCCCATACTAACATGACATTGCTGGGTACGACGGCTGTGGCATTGGATGTTATTTTGGAAAAAACACATTCACGTTTGAAGTGGGCGCAGCGGCGGCACGGAATTCCTCCTTCACATTTTTCTTTCATGCGTCGACAGCCATCACAGCTGCTGCACATTTAGCCATTCGCGAAATTCCTTGCCAGATTTTTGCCAGAGAAAACTTACGCACGAGTCGCTCGCTGTCTTTCTCCATCGGCAAGTCGTCGCTTCTTGGAATTGTTTGACATTTGTCCTGGCGATGGAGACATATCGTACGTGCTTGCCCGGGTCCTGTCACCAGGCTTTCCAGCACGTTTTAGGAAGTCGATAGTCTTGACCTGTGCATGATGGCTACCAATTAAATCGTCGTAGTCCAACCACAAGGATATGTGTTCATTGTCGCGAAGACGTCGAGTCTAGCTCAGGGTTGATGATACCTCAGGCACACCTAATCTGATCACCAAACTTGATAAATTTTGGTACTCCCCGGTTTATGACGTCATCGGCTCCTGAGCCTGTAATATTACGCCTATTTAGAGCGGCCTCACCCGGCCTTCACTTTTAGCTAGCACAATACAATTATCCTTGAATTATTCACAAGCCCCCAAGATCTTTTGCTTGAAGGCTCTTTTGATGTGTGCTGTGTCGTGCCGGACTGGAGATTTTAAAGCTTGGATACGGCAGAATCAAGACTTAAGTACGTAGGTTCTGATGAAGACATTCAAGTTGATTGTCTTGCCAACTACAATGTTTGAGCCTCTGTTTGAACACCTTGCACCATCGTCATGAAACTTGAAGCGCAGCCACATTTCACGTACAATCGCATTCCCAACAACTCTCGGAGTATTCGACTTGTGACACTTGAACCGGGCTATCCCAGCAGCCCAATCAGATGCTTAGATATATGTGACTTTGACAAAGGCGTATTCGAATACGTTGCGCTCTCATACACCTGGGGCACCCCAAGCGAAAGACGCTGGATCGGCATTAACGACTGTCCTTTCGGCATTCAGCCGAACCTCCATGAAGCACTATCCGTCATACGCGACAAGGAGACAATCTATCGCAATCTGGATTGATGCTATCTGTATCAATCAAAAGGACAATAATGAACGAACACATCAAGTCTAGCTGATGGCGAGCATCTACAAAAATGCTCAGAAGGTAATTACCTGGCTTGGACCTTCGACAGAAACAGATCGGTTTCTGTTTCAATCCTTGCAGACCTCTCGTCCCAACACTTCACTAGAAGGTAACACTGCTCTCCGTCAAGCTTACTTAGATCTAGGCCGTAAGCCCTATTGGTCTCGAGCTTGGATACGCCAAGAGCTTCTTCTTGCGAGAAGCGTCACTATACGTTGCGGCTCAGAATCGTGCGACTGGTCGATGCTCGTATCTTTGCACGAGGGCTTTGAAAGCCTTCGCCAAGAAGGTAAGCTGAAAACATCAGACGCATTGGACATCGATCCCGCTTTTGCATTATCGGTCATGCCCATCACTATCAATCGGCTCACTGTCTTCTGCGATAATGTAAGGCTCGAGCAAGATGATCCGAATCAAAGCAGAACACTATGTGCATTGCTCGAGAAATATGCACAATCTGAATGCTCGGAGCCCAGGGACGCGATTTAATCTCTCCTCTCCTTAGCGAGTGATTGTCAGGAGGGCAACGGCCTGGTTGCTGACTATGAGATTCCCACAGCCCTCCTGTTTTTTGTGGTTCTGGATGTTTGTCGACCAAAGGATCCGATATCCTTCTGCTGGATGATAGGAGAAGCCTTAGAGGTCTGCGTCGACGAGGTCACTCAAGTTGTCCAAAATGCTCAGTTGTCAGAGTCTTACCGTCATTTGAAGTCTCCTTTGACCTACCGTGCTCTTGCTTTTGTTGATAGCCTCAGAAAACAGGTCTCATCGATGCAGAATCTGCGTCAAGATCGGAACGACGAATGGATGACTGCTCTTTCCAGGTTGTGTCTTGGTGACTTTGGGAAAGATCTTGTAACGCCCAATAGCTTTTTCTTGATTGGTCCCTCCAATGTTGCCATGATTATGCGGCCGGCTTTGGCGGGGTTTACCTTTGGTGGGTTGATTAAGCATGTCTCGGACCTTGAACCGCTCGGATGGAAGAGAATGAAGCCTTTCGACGAGTTCTCATCATTTGCAAATTCTCAGCATGATCGTATAAAAGACCATCTGACAATTGCGGCGAGCATCATCAAAGATCTTCAAGGCTTTCAAAATCCTGATGCGGATGATGATGATGATGTTGTGGAAGAGTCAAAAGCACGTGTGGGACATGAGTTGAGATCTCTCGAGCTCGAAATGGTTTGCTATATACTGGAACTTGCCAACTACATGGCTTCGAAATCGGAAAATATGTTCCTCCTTGACATGACAATGTCGTATCTTACTTACGGGTACATACGGCTATCCACTAGAGCAGATTGGCCTGCGGGAATTCCAGCCGCGCAGAACGACACAATCTAATTGCCCCGTGTGATCGGAGATGGCTCTTTACTCGGAAGGCAAACAACATGACGGTGATAAACCAAAAATGCGAAGCAAAATCAAAGAGCCGGCAGCGAGGAGCATCTTACTGGCAACCTATTTTGATGAGGCTATCTTCCTTGATTTCTCTTGTTGTCTTCAAGACGGCTGCCGCGCTTCGGTGCGCATGATATAGCAAATCTCTCAAATTCCATGTCATCGCTCAAGCATATGATATGGTAATGCCCGACCGAAGTTGAAATCGACGCTTGAAATGTCAATGCCATTCGAATCATGATAAGTGCAGTCAAAGCGAAAGTTGCATCCCAGCCAAATGCACGACGCACGTGCGTCCGTAGCTAATCTATTGGAGCGCTGTAAATTTAAGATCTGGTCATCATAAACGTCTCGAGAGCAAAGCCTCCATCCTCAAGACTTCCCAGACTTCGGGAGCATGGCGCAAATTGCTCGGAAACCTGCAACCTCGGACCCGAGCTGGCCCTGAATTTCCGTATTTGGTACGGTGACGTATGAGATCTGTCGAGATCGTGCACAGCTGGATACACCTATCCAGCATTTCGGATATAGAGCTAACTTGCTCTCGCGTCGTTTGTATGGTCTTCTCAAGGTTTGGTCATGATGTATAAGTATAACCAGTCCCCTCTACGTGTGTGTGAGCGTGCCCCCCACACCTCCGAAGCACTGCACATTCAAAGGGAAAGCATCTCTCCTTTGCAGCACAACCGCCACACGCACCAATGCCATCTGAGAGAGTCCTCATATGCGGAGCCGAAGTGGCAGGCTGCATACTAGCGTTCTGGCTTGCTAAATAGGACTTCCAAGTGGTGGTGGTCGAACGTTCAAAAGCCGAGCAAAAGCTCGGACAAGGAATCGAGATCGAAGAACCAGCTTTGAAGGTAGTGAAGTTGATGGGGATTCTAGATAAACTCAACGCGAGCAGAACTGGCGAGACCGGCTTCGAGCTTGTCGATCAGCACTATCGTTCGCACGGCATCTTCGAGATCGGCGGCTTGAGTCCCACGGGAGCTCTCGAACTTATGCGTGGTGACCTTACCGAAGTTCTCTACAAAGCCGCCGACGAATCCCCCAATGTCTCCTTCCAGTTTGAGACGACAATTCAAAGCTTGAGGCAGACGGAGAGCAAAGTCATAGTCGATCTGGAGAACAGGCACAACAACAAAACGACGAAAACTGAGGAATTCGACTTTGTAGTAGGCGCTGACGGAGCGAGATCGCGCACGAGACAACTCCTCATGGGCTCACCCGAGCAAATCAATTGTTTCAAGCCTGTGGGAGCGTCCGTTGCGTACTTCTCAATCCCACGGGACGGCCAGGATTGGCCCTATTCCCGACTCTGCCACTTTCCAAATCGGCGAATTGTCTGGATGCGGCCTACCAGAGAGGAGTCGAAGACAACGTCGGTATACTTGATCCATGTCAACGACAACGTTCCCAACTTACGTCGAGCGAACGCTACGGGCGACAGAATGGAGCAAAAGAAAGCAATCGCGGAAGTGTACCGCGGACTTGGCTGGGAGACGCCGCGGGTGATGGAGCAGATGATGAAGTCCGACAACTTCTACTCCGATGAGCTGGTGCAAGTCAAACTCGAGAAGTGGTCTCAGAACCGTGTCGCGTTGCTTGGTGATGCAGCCTGGGCGCCCACTCCGTTCGCTGGCGAAAGGAATCAATTGGCGATTATAGGTGCTTGGGTCCTAGCTCAAGAGATGTCAAGGAACCGGACTCAAATGGCATTCGAGGCGTACGAGAAGCGATTGCGTCGGTACGTGGAAAACGCTCAGAATATACCACTTGGTGGCTATGCGCCGTACATTTTTGGCCCACAGACTGCTTGGGGCATCTGGCTGCTTCGAACAATCATTCACCTCGTTGCAAGGGTTATTTCGTGGAAGAAGCCAGCATCAACAATGTCAACATCGCCAGATCAGAAGCACGAGGATTTTGATCTGGAGATTGATGAGGCTGAGGTTAAGGCGGCAACGTGACATCTTTCAAGAAGGATGTGTTTACGGCATCTAACATAATTTTCAACATGGATTCTATACTCGAGTGTGAAGAGGTGAACAGCGACTTGCGCCTGCGCTCTGCCGGCTATGTAGCTGGAAGTGATCCTCAGACACTAGTGCACTGTTCATTCTCAAATTTCGACGTTTTCAAAGGAAGAGTTCGATTCTTCGGATTGGTGGATGTGTACCAAAGCAGCGTTTTGCCACCCAAGGTCTTCCTCTAGGTCCTCCTCTCTCTCAGAAGGCGAGGGACCCTTTCCTCCTACTCCTATGCCTCGGCATCGTGAAAGGGTATATGACGAATGCGCTCAAGAACAATCCAACCGTAATGCCGACGGTGGCCTGCACCATTCCAAACCCTGCCGTGACGATCAGGCCAGTACTTCCGCTGGGTCCCTCTGCTACAAAGTCCCTCGGCTCAAATTGAGGTAAATGTCGTTTTCCCGCACTCAGTCCGTCGTGAATCCAGAATGTTGAATTCGTCACAATCGCATCAGCTGTATCGACACCAGCGACGAGACTTCCACTTGCAGCCAGGGCATTCGGAATATGCACCAGCACAGCAGGCAGCAGGATTGTCGCAGCGAGACAACCCGCAAGACGCGCATAGATATTCGCGAGAATGCCGCTTGCAAAGGCAGTTATCATGCCGGCGAATTGAAGGTTTTGCGCAAATCGTGCGAGTGACCAGTAGAAAGCTTGGTGGCCGCATGTGGCGATGAGCACCATTGCAGGGAGATGTTTCCGCTTGGCCTGGTGCATGATGGAAATGGCGAGAGCAAATAATGGCACCCACGCGAATTGTGCATAGGGCGCGCGCCAGCGCTCGGAAAGCGAATCCCAATACCAGGGCATCTTGCACGTCACAGCATTCGCTGCGTTGGGATCAATGAAGCCGAACAGGGCTGTGCCAATCAGCATGCCGAAACCTAGGAAGAGCATGTACACCATTGCGTAGACCATCTTCACAGAGCCAGACAAGACTTGACGATTCTGAATCTCGTGTGTTGCTGCAAGAATGATGTGCCCTGGGAGGATGAGTGCAATGACGCCTTGAGCAATGCCTGAGAAGCAGAAGAATGGTTCGTCGTCTTCTGTCAGCTTTATCGACCCCAAGCCACGTGCTGCAAAGGCAACCAAAATGGATGTCAGGACCTCCAAAACATGAGAATTGCGGATTGGCGTACGCAGAACAATGAGCTGCAGGATGGCAAGCAAGCAGCCTAACAAGTAGAGTGGGCCGAAGTCGACTGGTCTTGCTGAAAATGCAAATGTCCCAGCGCACATCGCAGCAAGCCCATGGAGCAAAATGAGAAGCAGGTTGGTATATCGCTTCCTTCGTCGGATGATATTGTCCAGTCGTCGAATACTGCTTTGCAAATCCTGGTCGTGCTCGGCAACGGATTGGTAGACCTGATAGACATCTTCGAGCTTGCCGAGGTCGACGCTGGTGCTTTCTTTCAGTAGGTGCACCTCATTTTTCTCGCAATATGGATCTAGCAGAACGACGAGCATGCAGTGGGGGACATACTGAAACTCTGCTGTGATCTCGAGTCGCATTGCTGCAATGTGTAAATACTCCTCAAGGCGATGTGCTTGGACACCGAAGAGGAGGAACGCCTTACATAGCTTAAGAACGTATGCATGTTTCTCCAGAACGTCACTTGGTCGTAAGCTTCGACGCCGACCGTCACGGCGTGCTTTCAGCCAAGCGTTGACCGAAGCTTTGTGGCTCTCCGGAACGTGATGGAAATTGTTGCGGCTTGGCTGTTGATACGGAGGCGGTAGACTGCCTTGCCGGGATTTATCGAACGAAATGTCATGGGTTGGAGGCTGAGCTTCCGCTGCACGAACAACCGCTTGCCATGGATTGACTTCAGTGGGAGATCGACTTGCAGGCCGAGTCAAAATTTCATCGTTGCTGTCATTACCAACACTCGTGTAGTACCTAAGGAGACGGCTTGTTGAGACACGCTGTCCTCCTCCGCCGCTTTGACTGGAATATGAGCTGCTAGAAGAGATGGATTCTCTGTGCAACGCATTGTGATCTAGATGGTCATCAAAACGTGAATTAGATAGAGGAGATTCAACCAAAGTCGCCGCACTCTGCAGGTCGTTGTCCTCGGAATTCTTCAGCTTTTGACAGGATGTATCAAGGCATAATGAGTCCAAGATGTGGTGATATCGATTTTCATGATGGTGATATCGGCCCAGACTATATTGGTTTTCCTCCGGGCGCAAAATACCCGGTACAATGTCTCCTCGATCAAAAACAGTGTCTGGCAGAGGTGAATGGTGCTTTGGAGATGGATATCTTGCGGCTTCTGCTCAATTAGATTTGACGTCTCTTGGATCAGGCTTGAAACGTTCCAACTTACCGGGCCGATTAATGGTCCACGTATTTCCCTTATCTGCTGTTGATTCATCAACAAATTCGGCTTGCGTCAATTGCGGTGCTCGACACAACTTTCTCGTAAAATTCGGAGTTCGAAACTGGACCGGACTTGGCACGAGGTATGACGACCAGGTATGATTCGTGTGGCCCGGGCCAAGACCATCCTCGATGTCAGTGTGAGTATCTCTATCAAGCGCTATGTCGGCATCGTGTTCTGTCTTCATCACAAGAGATTAAACCCCTCAAACTTGGCCATGCTCTGAGGCTCGAGCGGTCGCACCACACTGTTAGAGTAGAATTTGCGAGATCAGGCCAGACTGATGAAGATCGAGCAAACGAGGATAAGCTACGTGGTCGCGACATTGACAGCATTTTCTATCTGTTCAGATTCCCTCAAAACTTGCATAAGAGAAGGCTGGGAGAATTTGGCGGGTCCTGGTCACGGACCATGGGCAGAAACGTAACATAAACGGAGGCTGCTTAGCATTGTGATATCAGCGCAAGACCAGAGAAGTAGTGACAAGTACAGTAAACAGCCAAATTAGCGGTTCTTTGAAAGCGACATGAAGTACCGTCTGGAACAAGTTCCCATACTTTTCGCCGCGTCTTGAAATAGTCTTCTTAGCAGCAATGAGGACGCAGAAGGTAGTAAACGTCTTTTGTCAGGTTTGGAGACATCATATGACGGCATGAGAAGCATGTGCCACCCTGCGTTCAATTCGTTGCTTAATGTTGGAATAGAATTTCCTGGGCGGTCTGTGCTTGTAAGAGCCTCATCAGAATGACGACAGCAGGGCATGGAATGGGTGGTTCGAAATGAATGTGGCATTCAGCAATGGCTTGCATCCAGGTCCTATTGTGCTAGTAATGTTTTCAATTCCAAATCATTGAGCTTTGCTTGACTGTTCCGCCAAAAGCTTTGATACATCTGGTGATTTCACGTTCATCAATCGGCGGTCGTTGCTTGTTAGTAACTACACCTTGGGTACGTTGACCCAATGAAAGCCTATCATGGCTCATCATAATGCCAGATGAATTGATCGATGGTGTGGGACAAGAGCATCTGATGTGGACTTGCGTGGTGCAAGGTCCGAGTCAAAGCCTCCGTAGAAGCGAGGGCTTCAAGTCCAGCTAACTCCGAACAACAGAGCGCGGAGTAAAGGCGTTGTAAAGCCTAATCATCTTTGTACGAACGTTTCAACGGGACGCACACTCCTTCTGGAGAAATACAGTTTTGATTGAGAAGAAGTCGCGTGTTTCACGTGTCGCGGTTAGATCCTAAACGGGTTAGCTTTGCGCAAACCAAATGCACCGCTTGGAGAACGCCACGAATAGCCAAAGTCTCCGCCCCATGACATCGAACACTTTGCGCAACAGACGCTCTTAGCCAATGATATCAAAGTTCATGAGAGTATTCATGCTTCGAGGTCGTTCGTACCTCGGGGGTGGGGCTTGGACCGTCGCTGCAGACATACAACCGATTGTCGGTTGCAAGATGGCAGGTCTCGGACATCGAGGACTATCAGCGAAGAGGGCAAGATGGGGTATAAAGAAGTGTCGCTCCAGCATTGTAGGACAAGCAAGACACCAAACAGAAACTGTGAAGCTCTTCATTCATCAAGCAATTTTACAGCCCCTTTAGAAGAAGCGCATCAAACAAGATGACTCAACAGTATGCCTCCAACCAAGCCTCTGGCCACAACAACCACATTAGCAAAGTCGCTATTGTCGGCGGAGCAGGTCAACAAGGGAAGCACATTGTTGACGAACTGCTCAAGACTGGCAAGCATGAAGTCACTGCCATCACCCGAGCCAGCAGCACGAGCAGCAACTTCGCACCCGGAGTCAAAGTTGCATCAATCGATTACGATTCGCCAGATACCATCGTGTCCGCTCTGAAGGGCCAAGATGCTCTTATCATCACTATGAATGTGATGGCCCCAAAGGACACATCGGAAAAACTGATCGAAGCGGCGGCGAAGGCTGGCGTGCCGTGGATCTTGCCAGATGAATGGGGCCTAGACACGACCAACATCGAATTTGGCAAGGAAATCATGATTGGTCCAGCCAAGGTTGCCATGCGCGAGCTGATCGAGAAACTTGGTGTCAGTTCATGGGTCGGCGTTGCTGGTTCCTTCTGGTACGAACACAGTCTTAGCCACGTGACCACGGCGTATGGCTTTGACCTCCCCAACCGAGCAGTCACATTCTTCGACGACGGGACCCAGAAGATCAATACGTCGACTCAAGAACAAGTTGCGCGTGCCGTGGGTAGCTTGTTGAGCATGAAGATCCTGCCGGACGACGAGAATGACAAGTCTCCTTCCCTGGACAGGTACTTCAGGAACAAATTTGCCTTTGTCAGCTCGTTCTTGTTGAGCCAAAAGGATATGCTCGAGAGCTTGAAACGAGTCACTGGCACGACCGACGCAGATTGGGACATCAAGTATCAAGGAGGTGAAGAGAGAGTTGCAGCGGCGCGCAAGGAGCTGAGCGAGGGCAGCCGGATTGGTTTTGTTAAGGCGATGTATACCCGCACTTTCTATCCTAGCGGCGAGGGTAATTTTGAGAACAGCCATAGCTTGGCGAATGACGTGCTTGGATTGCCTAAGGAGGACTTGGACACCTGCACAAAGCGCGCAGTTGAGATGAGTGCTTCAGAGGCCAAAGGCCAGTAATGGTAGAGGAAACTAGGATGGTCGATGAGAGAAGTTTGTTTTGCAGATATGTCATGTCCTGAACAATCGTAATGCCTCCATCTCAGCCTCGTCAGCGGATTGCTCGTCATTGGCGACGTCGTCCCCGTCCTCCAATAACGCTCGATCCTGACCGAACAAGCTTCCAAAGAACTCGTTCTTGCCTCTTTCTGTCCACATGGCGGTGTCGCGACCTGTGTCGCCTTCGGCAGCCATGAAATTCTGCAGCTTCTCATGCACGGTGTAGCGGATCTTTCTCCCTTTGCTGGCTCTAGTGTCGATGTCCTTTTTGTTCTGCTTGTTGCCCGAGGGATGCAATTTGTGGGGCAAGATAGAAAGTGGAATGTTACCGGTGGCAGACGAGGTGGCGGCTCGCGTTGCTATGAGATCGCGCAGTAGTGACTGATAGAAGACGTTGTCATCGTAATTGAGAGGTGCCGGTATCGATATGTCGCCGTCCGCTTCGATTCTCGCAAGCTTCTCCTGCTCATTGATGACATAGGTGTCTAGAATAGCGGTGGTCCGATCCGCCTGTGAGCTTGAGTCTAGCATGATGGATTTTGACTTGTCGGTCACGCTGCTTGGATCAGAAGCTCTGACCTTGTTGGACCACTTGTCGATAACTCTACGCCGCGAGGGCTGTGCTTCTTGCTCGAGATAATCTAGTGATTCCCACACTGAATCGAGGCTGTTGAGGCTGTCGAGGTTGTCGAAGACTGGTGTCCTCTTGCGTTTGTTGTTGGTGGTGGCCTCGGGTGCATTCGTTTCGTTTAAGGAGTCTCGGAAAGAGCTGATTGTATTGAAAAGATTGAGAGCTGTCTCCTGGGCTTCTTTGAGAGCGGCGTCGGCATCTGAAGTGAAATTGTTCGACCGCTGCCGCTCGACAAACTCGTCCGTTGCAGTCAGGCCCTTTTGAAGCTTGATTCGAGCGTCAAGCAAGCGGTCAAATGTCTCGTATTGCTTCTTGACCGCTTGCCCCTTCTTGATATCTGCACTGGCAGCCTGAGATAGACCTGTTGCAAGAGACTTGGCCTGGTCTGACAGGAGGGCTCGGAGTTGGTCTCTTTTGCTATTTGTCTTCGCTACAGAGACGCCGTTTTCGGAGGGTGACTTGTCGTCGTCGTCGTCAAGACTGTTCTCATCGTCGTCCTCCACTTCGTCTTCCTCATCCTGATCACTGGTGCCGACTGATTCCTCTGTGGCTATGTCACCGTGACTGCTTGCCGAATCCGCATCTGAGGGCTCGCTTCCCATATCCGAATCTTCTTCCTGAGGATTGGAGAGCTCATCAATGAGGAAAGGGTCAATGTCGTCGTCGTCGTCATCTTCTTCTTCATGTGGGAATGGATCAATGTCCTCCTCCTCCTCGTCGTCGTCGTCATGTTCACGTGGAAAAGGATGTGAATCACTTCCCTCCTGGTCAAAGGCACTGCGATTGACACGTTCACCTTCATACTTTGCACCCAGCCTCAGAGGTTCCGACTTCCTCAGCTTGCTCTTCCCTACTGGCTCATAGTGTTCTCGGCCAACTGTCGGGTCATTCCCTTCAATGTCACTATCAAGCTCAGAGTCGCTGTCGAGGTTGCCATCCTCTGGATCGTAGTCCCGGGTCTTCTTGTTCTTATTCGGAGTGGAAGCCTCCACATCTCTAGTGAGGCGCGACATCCTCTTCCACTGCGCCTTGTGTTGTACTAGGTTTGATCATCAGTTCTGAACTCAGTGCCGTGCCAGTGAAATTTCTTTCGCAGCCTCGTCTTTGCGAAACGCAGGTTTAGCCGGACTAGACTCGCCGCAAATTGCCCTTCCTGAGACGGGTCACGTGTCAGCATCAAAGCTGGCCACGAGGCTTCAGGGAAATGCAGCCTCGTCCTTGGGTGACTTTGGTCTCCAACTACAGCATCTTTGCTCTACCTTCGCTACCGTCTCTGTCTTCCATCACTCGAAGTTTCGGGGCCAGCGTCCATCGTCTGGCGATGCGCAGATGCTTCACATCATCAGCGCGTCTGTTCAGCCATGAAAACCCTCTAGGTTTACCTCGTCAAGCACCTCGAGCCCCCCCACCCCCGTTCATTCCGCGTGCTCAACGTGGCCTCCCTCCCAAGCGTCGCATTGCACACGTGGACCATGTCATAGCAGTATCGAGCGCCAAAGGAGGTGTTGGCAAGTCGACCTTGGCCACCAACCTTGCCTTGGCCTTCTCCCGACACGATCTACGCACCGGAATTCTTGATACCGACATCTTTGGCCCTTCGATACCTACATTGCTAAACCTAGCGAACGCATCGGAACCCGAGATCACCGCTCGAGGATCCCTAATCCCATTGCAGAGCTATGGCGTAAAGAGCATGAGCATGGGCTACTTACTGCCCTCAGAGGCGGCCCCGGTCGCATGGAGAGGAGCAATGGTCCAAAAAGCATTGCATCAATTGCTACATGAGGTCGATTGGTCGCCCAAGCTTGATGTCCTTGTGCTGGATCTGCCTCCGGGCACAGGAGACGTTCAGCTGACAATCGGCCAGCAAGTCGAGCTCTCAGGAGCGGTGGTAGTCACAACACCACAGGATATTGCTCTCAAAGATGCGGTCAAGGGCATCGGCATGTTTAATAAGATGAACATTCCTGTCCTTGGCCTTGTCCAGAATATGTCCGTCTTTGTGTGCCCTAAATGCGGTGAGGAGACAAGAATCTTTGCTCACAACGACAGCGTGAATGGCGCTCAAGCCAAAGCTGCAGAAATGGGTGTAGACTTCCTTGGCAATATCCCCCTCGATGCCAGTATTTGCCGAGATGCTGATTCTGGCAAGCCAACTGTTGTTGCCGAAGAGGCCGCTGGCCAACTGGTCAACACACCATACTATGAGTCGATCGCTGCCAAGGTCGCGCACAAGATAGGCTTAGCATGGGCATGACTTTCGAATTAAGAGAAGTAACCCGGAAAGAGCCAGTCCAACTTTTGCAGTGCCTCCGCCGTTCTGCCGCCTTGATGAGTGCTGACGCCAACCTTACGACCGCCTTCGAGATGTCGTGCAGCTACGAGATCGGCATGTTCCTCCTTGCTCAATTCGTCCAAAACCGCGCCAATAAACCTCCGAGCATTGACGGCATTTGCTTTCATGTGACCCATGACCATCTCGACACTCACGTCACCACCGTCGTGCCAACAGTCGTAGTCGGTGCCCATCACCACCATCTGGTATGCAATTTCGGCTTCTGCCGCAAGCTTAGCCTCCGGCACCACAGACATGTTGATGACCGTGCCGCCCCAGCTGCGATACATGTTCGATTCAGCTCGCGTACTGAACTGTGGCCCCTCTGCACAGAAGTTAGCGCGGCGCGTTGATTGGGACAATTTTTTCCGACATACCCATACAAATGACAGTACCTTTGTCATGCAGCACGACCCCTTCTCCCTCCAGACTGTGCCCACATTGCCTCACGACTTTCCCGACCGCAGCGTCAAATGGATCTGCAAAAGGCACATGGCATACGAAACCACCCTCGAAGAAAGTAAAGGGACGGATGCCTTTGGTCCGATCGATGATCTGGTCTGGCACCACAAAGTCCCTCGGCTTGACTTCTTCCTGTAGACTGCCAGCTGCGCTAAACGCAATGATGCAGCGCACTCCTAGTGAACGGAGAGCAGCAATGTTGGCTCGAGAAGGCACCTCATGAGGGGCGAATTGATGATGTACGCCATGACGAGCAAGAAATGCTATAGGTATCGGCGCGCCCGTGGTTGGTGAAGGATGTTCTGTGATAGTGATTGGACCCGAGGGCTTGCCCCATGGAGTATCGATGTCAAGCGCTGCGACGGGGTGGAAATTTTCTAACGATTCCAAGCTGGTGCCTCCAATGACCGCAATTCGAGGCGTGCCTGTCCCGGTGCGTGCTTAGTAGTCGAAAAATATCAGAACTCGTTCGGGGGCTATCCTACCATTATAAGAGTTCGGTAACCCATCCAAAGACATTTTGTAGAATCTGTTTCGTAGTCGTCCTGCCTCTTTGGGCGACTGGCTGAATGCTCTCAGAAAGACTCGAGTCGCCGTTGTGGAAGTAGAATTCTCCTGCGTTCAATTGCCAGAATGCAACCCACTCTAATACAAATCTATTCCAATGTGAATGATTGGCAATCCTTCCTCTATATAATCAAACCTGCTGGTCATCCGGGGAAATTTCATGCCCTAAAAATTCCTGACCACAGAGCTTATCAGCACGTGGGTTTCTGGCTGGCCGCTTGTGATTCTGATTGGTTTATTAACTTTTCAAGTTCAATTCAAAGAACAGGGAACCCCAATTAAGAAACTCGCTCTAAACTACCCACACGATTTACACAGGTGACAGGTGTAAGTTGGGGTCGTGCGAGATTCAGGCCAACAAATCTAAGCTGGAAAGGCACATGACCGTAGAGACCTCCCCGGCGCATGTTGAATCATACGAGTCCGACTCGGATGTAAACGGTGGAACGCCTTGCTAGTAGTACAGGCAGGCCCTCGCAAAAGAAACTTGAAGACTCCCTACCACAAGGACGCTAGTGCTATGCTATTAGGAAAAATATGTTCGAAACCCCGCGCGCAAAAAGACTGAAACGGTCAGAGCTGTTCGAAGACAATGACGGCGACTACGACAATGTCAATAATGACAGCGAGAACTCCACCCGCCACGACGGCAATTTAGATCATAGTTCGATCAAGAAGAAGCAGAAACAGAAGAAGTCAGCAGCAAATACTCACAATCGCAATAATGATGATAGATCAGTCCCCGACTACGGCTTTGAATACGATCTGATTGAGCGACCGACTAGCCTTGGAGGATCTCAAGGAGATCAGGCCACACATAAAGACAACGACAACGATGAAGTGTATCAGTTCAATCTGTTCCGACCTTTGGGGAGTAAGTCTGTGAGTCAGCGACAGCAACAACAACAACAACAGTCTCAGGTTGGAAGCAAGAAATCTCCAGATGTGGATGTGGATGCAGATGTAGATGAAGAACTTGCTCGACAATCCCCAAAAGGAACCGAGCAGAGCAAAGGCGAAGGTGGAGGTGAAGGCCAAGACAAAGATCACAGTCAAAGCCGAGCATTAGGACCAGCACCGGCACTGATCTCAATCCGCTCCCCATCACCCACAGCCCCAGCATCTCTCGCTCAGATTTCATTCCAGCGTTCCCGACCAGACAGCTTCTACTTCACGGCGTCACTGTCACCATCGACTCTGACAGCGCTACGAAGTAGCCACACAGCAGCAGCAGTCTCAGGGAACACAGTCCTCGCTCGGTCTCGCGCGACGCCCTGGCCTGGCACCCGGCTTCCGTGGCGCGTAATTCGTCTGCCTGCGCATCGGAAGCAGGTTGTTGTGCATAGGGCTGACGTTTCTGCGTCTGCGGCTGCGTCTTTGAAAGATAATGATGATAGGAGGCGGAGAAGAGAAGCGACAACGGCGGCGATGGAAGCAGGTTCAGGAGGAGAGCTTCAGACAGCAGCAGTAGGTTCAGTAGTGGCGGGAATGGAGGCGGGAAGAAACGAGGCTAGTAGGAACAGAGCTCGACCGTCGAAGAAGAGGCGAGAAATGCTGAAGCTGAAAGCGAAGAGGAGGCTGCTGGTGGTTGTTGATGAGACGAAGACGAAGGAGGAGCATGAGCGCGAGAAGAGGAATCGGAAGAATCGCGAGAGGAAGATGAAGAGGCGGGCGAAGGAGAGGAGGGAGAAGGAGGAGCAGCGGGGGAGTGGTGGTGGTGGTGGTGCTGCTGCTGTTCCTGTCAGTGCTGGAGGCGCTGGTGGTGGGGAGGAGCCTGAAATGGGATAGAGAGAGTATGAGTATGCGAGGGAGTGGGAGTGGGAGTGGAAGTGGGAGGGAGAGTGAGATGGACTGATCCCTATTCGATGCGGAGGTGTTTACTACTACTATTGTTATCGTCGATACCAATATTCACGGAGCAAGATGACATGAGCAAACTTATATGCGGAGTCTGCTGCAGGATCTATTTACTGCTTATGAACTATATGTATTCAGAAAAATATACCTCAACGAGCTCACGCTGTTACATCACGTTGCAAGCGGAAGACCTCGGTCCAACTCTTGGCATATTCTGTTGTCGGACAGGATAGTACTGTACCTGTCTTGCAGTTGCGGCTTGCTGGGGTGTCGCAAAATACGGCTGGTATGGAGCGAGTGCTTGTCCCGCTGTTGCTGCTGTGGTGGAGAAATCATAGCTCGTCCATGGAGGGGGTCCCTGTACGGGGGGTTGGGCCACATTCACATTCACATTCATATTGATCCTGGCTCTGCGCCCATCATGAAGCACCATCCGCGTAGTGTTGCCATCATATTGGCCCTTTTTGTCACAATTCGGACAGCTGCCCGCCGGTGCTTTCTGAAACTTTAGCTTGCCCAAGATTGAAACCTTGTCGGGAGAAAACTCGTGGATTGGGGTTGTGGCGAAACCTGCGTTCGGAGAGCATTTTGCGTGGATGGTCAGCCAGCGGTGGCCACAGGTTGTTGATTTGTAGGCTGTCGTCCGGCACATCTCTTTCTCTGCTCGCTTGTTGCTACAAGAATGCCTCGGAGTACGCTTTTCGACAATCCTGTGGATGCTAATATCGGAGATTAAAACGTGAGCGTGGAGGTATGTATGTATATACGTACCGTCCGACAAGAATACAACAGAAGTTGAAGCCTCGTTTTAAAGCATTCACCATCCCCCTGGCAGCCTGAGATGAGCCATCTTCTGTGGTGACTCAGTGTGGCAGCTGGGCGTTGCTAGGAATTTTGGTCTGTTTCACCGTTTGTGAAAATCATCGTGACGAGACTCGTCAGCCTCGAATAGCGAGCCTGAGTACAAACCCATTTCAGCCCTTCGTCGGGTCATACAAGTCATCCACGCTCTCCTCGTTCGCGCTTTCTCGTCCTCGGTTCTGAATCGCCTGCATGAGCTCGTACAGCTGCCCAATCTGCTGGTCACTCATTTTGTCCAACAGACTCGCGTCAAACTTTTGCTCTTTCCACTCATCGCCCTCCAGCATCTGTCCATATTGCTGCCACTGAGTGAGGAAGCCAATGATGTGGATGGGATTCTCAACGTCTTTGTGCCGTCTAAACTCGGCCTTGAGGTAGAGGTCTCCCATAATTCGTTCTTCCGGAGGCAAACGCTTGCGATGGATCCGGAGTAGTCGTCGATAGAGAGGGATTGGAGGAAGAACTGCAAGCTTCGGAGGCGTTTGGCCTGGTTTAAGTGGCGTGGTCACAGGCGACGCCAGCAATCGTGGTGATAGCCTCATCATGCGTCTGGAAAGGCTATGTCTAGATCGAAATTGCAAGTGGAAGACGCGGTATCGAGTGCAATGCTGTTGGACAACTATTTTACAACCAATGGATTGATTCAAGTTTCCGTATGGGCGGCGTGACGCTTGAGGTGTCAAGCGATTGGCAGACCTGCAGCCACCTAGAGGCGCAAACGCCTATTAGTAATAGGCTTTTGAACCCCTAAACCCTAGCGGTACTTTGCCACTCCTGGGTGCCGAGGTGCTTGTCCAAGCCCCGGGTACTTATTCCGAATTGCGCCCTAAAAGGCACACCGAAAAGCCGTTCAAAATTAAGTCCCATGGGATTCATTTTCGATCTCGTCTACACCAAAGTTTCATGCTGTCCTTGCCTGCTGAGCCACACGGCTAGATCTGATGGACATACATCAATGTGACAGACTCTTGGGCAGCGATGATCAAAGACCTCGATGAATTGCTGCTATCATTAAGGAACTAGAATTATATGAGCAGTCGCGAAGGGGGGGATCCTTTGCTGGAAGAGTTGCCATACGTTTCCCATCCATGCGGGAAAGAATGCTGCCAACGCCAGAAACGTCTCATGTGTCCTTTGATACGATCTACGAGCCAGCAGAGGACTCCTTCCTCCTCCTCGACACTTTGTCTAGCGCCTCAGAAGTCCTTTGGCTCAAGGAGCGGTTTGCTAGCTGCAGCCCACTGGTAGTTGAAGTCGGCACTGGCTCCGGGATAGTTGTAGCATTCCTGGCTGCAAACGCCCAGCACATCTTTGGACAGCCCATCTTATCGTTGGGGGTGGATGTCAACATCAACGCATGCATAGCTACGAGGAAGACCGTCTGCACAGCAATCGCTGATCGGAAGGCTGCTTCGATCTATCTAGGCTCGATCAATGGCGATCTCTGTTCAAGTCTACGACCAAAGTGTGTTGATGTGCTCGTTTTCAATCCGCCTTATGTTCCGAGTGAGGAACTCCCTGCCTTACCTAGTGACAACCGCCAATACCGAGACAAGTTCGAACACGATGGGCATTTACTCTCTTTGTCGTACGACGGTGGTCTTGATGGCATGGAGACCACCAATCGTTTGCTCGCTCAGATACCTGAACTCTTGAGCCCAAACGGAGTTGCTTATGTTTTACTGTGCGCCCAGAATAGGCCGGCTCAGGTCAGAGAAGCAGTCACACAACTACCAAATGGGCCTTGGTCGGTAGAGACCGTGGGCAGCAGTGGACGGAAAGCAGGTTGGGAGAAGCTTCAGATCCTGAGAATCTGGCGTGAGCCACAAGATGAAAATGGTTGAGAAAATCAGGTGTTGTAATCTGACTATGTTTCAGCTTCCAAAACCGTAACTCTTCACCCGCGAAAACCAGAAGGCTTTGTCATGCCTGAGCTGGAACTCTGCCCAGTCCCCGCTTATAGTATGATAGCTCCAGAACCCCTTCCAGACCAGCTTATTGTTCCTGGTCGCATGTGTGTTCTTGGGATTTCCATGCTTCAGAGAGAGATGCATGGTGTACAAATATCGAGAGTCGGCGCCTTCAGTTTCAATGTGTACATCCCCCGGTACAGCTGTCTTCGAGGCGATGTCGAAGGAATCCAACGAGGGATGACAAAGTCGCCAGCGACCATGGAGGGCATGCTTGAGGATGTTCTGGGAATGTGCTGGCAGTGCATTTGGTTGTGCTCGGTCACGCAGAGAGCTACTGCCTAGTGTCGCGACGTTTGGTTGTCGTGGACCTTCTTTGCTATTCCCTGCTCTCACCTGAGCAACATTTTCCTTGGTCAATAGCGGGACCACTTCTAGGGGCTCATGCGTGGTGAGCAGCGAGATGAGACTGCCATCCCGGAAGAAGCGCAGAAAACGATAGTATGTGACGATGTGCACCTGGGAGCCCCAGGTCGACAGGCTTACAGACGGCCCGCCAGAACGTGAATAGTTGACGGTAGAAATGTAGACGCCTGTGAAACGGATGCGCGGATATGAGTGGAAGAGGTCTCGGTACATTTGTTGCTCGGAGAAGAGTGTATCGCTGATCGGTAGCTTGGTCTGCTGGTCCGAGGCATCCTCGTCTACCGCCTGCCATATGACTGGCCGGCCATGCACATCGGTGGTAAAGTGATATTTCTGGCTGGCGAGGCCAAATTCCTGACCTAGCGCTACTCTCTTCCAGATTGAGTTTTCGGTGTAGACATGATAGGCCAGTTTCTTGCAGACAGACGCGAGTCGAGCATATATTGCCACATCAAAGATGGCAATAGTCCGGAGCAGCTCGAGAAGGACTTCTGTGGGCAGCCTGCGAATCGGGCAAGGTGGAGGAGTATCTCCTTCAATGATTGGGTCGGCATTAATGATGTCACAATTCGCCCAGCTGGCAATGAGCTCTGCGGTGCTTTGAGGCACAGGCTCATTGCCAGCTGGGCTTTGAGAGTGGTGTGCGGTGGAGGGAACTGTTGTGGCAGCGTTCGATGGGTTCGGCTTGGCCACCTTCCATCTATGTGAGAAGTGTTTCTCCTTGTATTTCTGATCGACATTCTCATCAAGCTTGAAGGCTAGTCGATAGTGGGACAGACTGTCACCCAGATTACCCTGACCTTCCTTCTCTACAGCTCGCTCGTAGTGTTCCAGCGCAGTTTGTGGCTCGCCCCGTCCGAGACGCGAAAATTCATCCGCATCCGCATCCTCAAGCTTTACTCGATCGAGCCGATCTACCACCAATTCCCGTGCTGAAGATTCCGGAACAGAGAATTCCTCATCATGACTGTCCGCTAGCGGGTGCCGTGTTGGCGGTCTGTGAACTGGTCTTTCAGCCCTGGAACCGCGATCAGCCCCCGAGTTTGTGGGTGGATGACTGGATCGCTGAGGCTGTTTGTGCTGAGCCCGAGCATTCACTTCCTGTTGCCACTGTTGGCGGAATTGCTCCAGTACCGAAGCCGTCTGTTCCTGTGCCATATTGTGGTGGTTTTCGGCCTGCCAACAGGCACTCTCGTCAGAAGCAAGAGAATTTTTCCTACAACGAGGGGGATTTGTCTCTTTTGTGTGTACGACACTCTGCGAGTCAGGGTGGAGGAGTCATCGATAACCCTGGCCAAGTAAATTGGCTAGGCTCGTCTGCTTCGGGATTAGCGTAATAACTAGGCTAAACTATTTTAGGTAAACAGAGTACGTACCTCGCGTACATCTTTCTGAACGGTCATCCATACGCTATCCATGCTCTGCATTTCTCGTCCACTGCAATCCAAAGTCGAATGGAAGTGGTGGCCATGTTTGTCCTAGACGTGATTGCTGGCATGCCTGTCGCATACGGCTTAGCGCTACGATATATCTCGACTCAGACCCTCGCGAAGGGCCAACTTGAACCTTGAAATGTCAACCTCCGCATCCCATCTCATCCCATTCTCCTCTACTTAGCGCTGCGCTTCTCTTCACACGCCCTATGGCTTCGGAAGCCAAGTCTGCTCCGGCTAAGAATAACAGGCGGGAAGCCGGAACAGGTCCTGCAACCCAGCATCGAAGGAGCTTGCAACTGCAAAACAATGCAGAACCCTCCACACATCCTGCACGCATCTGTCAGCTAGCCAGCGCCGGACGGAAGCGTTCGCGAGACTTCGAAGCCGAAACCGAAGCCGATGTAAGCGTGCACCCTGTAAAGCGGGGCCCAAGACTTCAGCTCACCGAGACCAACCTGCGAACATTCAACGGCGAAGCGATGTACGGCACTTCGGCTCCACGCATCAAACGGTCCGCTTCACAACGTTCCACATCATCAGGCGTAACCCAGGAAACAGGCCCATCCCAACGCTCCTCTGGCACCACCGCCTACTACCGCTTCATCCACCTTGCGAGCGCCCAGGTCTACATCCACGCCGATCCGGCTGAGGATATCCAAGAGGCCATCGACGCCATTGTCAAAGGCGAACCCTCCAAGGAACGCCAGGCGCAACTCAAAGCTATATCTCAAGTGCTCCACGACGGCTGCACCAAGGCAGTCAAGGCAGCGGTTGGCGAAGATGACTTTGTTCACCTGGTCTTGGCTACTCTCCAGGCCATGAGCTCCGAAAAACTCTGTCTCCGCCAGAAAGCCGATTGGCAAGAGGTGCTGAAGCCAAGGATCCAGCAATCGCATTTCAATTTGGATCACCTAGCAGCAGGTTTTGACTTCAAGGCTAGTGACCAGCAACAAGAGGTTGACGCCACAGCTACACCGCGGAAGCGGCAACAGCAGTCTGCTGACCAGACGTACATCTCCCCCCGATCATCAATGGCCAACACATTCAACCCTGCGCCAGCCAAGGAAATCGGCACAATGGCTCCCCCTGCCCGATCCTCTGACCTCCAGACAGATCGCTCCCCAATTAAAACACCGCGTCCCGATATCTCAATAGGCATAAAACTTACAGCTCTCACGTCTGCTCTCTCGTCGCAAGATTCCCACCGCTCTGAGGCCTGGCTGTTTCTCAGACAGCTCGAAGATACGATGGTGTATCGCGAGCCAGGTGGGCTACAAGAACCGCTGCTGATCTCAGTGCCCGCTCCGCGCGGATCCGATCTCGCCTTCCCGTTTGCTGTCGTCGAGGGCAAGGGCTACTCGACGGGAAAACAGGTGTTCGAAGCAGAGAACCAAGCTGCCGTTGCCGGGGCTTGTGGAGTCAAGATGCAGCTTTGTCTGGATGAGCTGGTGGAGCGCACAGCGGGCAGAACCACAGGTAATGTTCCACCCGCACCCAAGAGCCAACTTCCACTCTTCTTCTCTATCTCCACCCAAGGCCCAATCCACGAGCTTTGGGCCCACTGGACCAGCTTTGAAGGTGATATGCGCACATTCGGCAAGAAGCTTTTGAAAATTTGTCACGGGGTGTTGCTGGAGGGCGTGGAGGACTTTATTGTTGCTGTGGATAACGTGTTGCGATGGGGCACCGGGCAGTTTCTGGAATCAGTGGTGGAGCGTCTGGACTGGGTGTCCAGGAACACCAGGACAGAGACTTAGTGTATTCGCAGGCGAGTTGAACACTCATCTTTCTGTTTATTTTTACCTCTTTAGCAAGGCGCAACGGCGACACAAGTGGGAGGGCATGTTCAGCAACTCGGGTGCATAACTCGCGCATGTCAATTTATGTCCAAACATCGAGACTCCTTTGCAATTACAAACTATTACTTGGCCTACACCTGCTTCTCTTCAACCTGCCTATCTCCTTCTTGCTCCACATTCTTGAGATTTTGATATGCCAACCCAATCCCCTTCTCAGTCATAATATATTTGAATAGCATGCCACAATGAATGCGTCCATCGGCCCCGTAAAAGTCGCGCAATCTTATCGCCGAGATTAATGCGTCACCACTAGTCTTTACTAAGGCAAGCGCACCGGGTTGGAAGGTGCTTGTTTCCGAAAAGGTAGGCACTACGGTACGGCTGCAGCTGCCAACTGCCCCATGATGAAATAATTTGCTGGCTCGGCTGTTTAGAACCGAGCAAACTCCTCCACTTTTTCACTTTTCTCGCTACATCTCCAGACACAACGCAGTCCATTCTGTGACGTCTCGATGCGATTTAGATAATCGAATGTCCTGGACTATTGTGTCTGAGAAGGCGCTCGACTACGAAAACCAGGACCTGCCAACAGACGTCCAGATTCAGGTCCAGGGTCAGGTCCACGATGCGAACGAACAACAAGGACATCAAGGAGGAGGACAACGACATGACAGAGTTTTGCCCGCGGAGCAGAATGTCGACACCATGTCGACCTCAAGCCAGGACGAAATCACGGTGACTCAGCGAATGATCTCTGCTACGGTGGGCAGTGTCCTGACCTCCCTGCTCGTGACGCCTCTCGATGTTGTTCGAGTACGACTGCAATCACAACAATCCCCTCCTTCGCCACCGCTCAACCTCTCCCGATTCTCTGCGCATAGTGCCAACTTTTCGAAACTTCCACGAGACCTCGGGGTAAAGGCCTGTTGTAAAGAGGTGTTTTTTGTTGGGGACAATGGACAGTTCTGTCTTGCTGGTTCTGGTACGGCAACGGCAGACTCAGCTGGAGCGGCGGCGACCGCAGCGTCAGACTGTGCTGTGGAAGAAACACAGCGACGAACGATCAATTCAACATTTGATGGCTTGAAGAAAATTGCTCGAAATGAGGGTCCCTTGACACTCTGGCGCGGTCTCTCGCCTACTCTTGTCATGGCAATTCCTGCCAATGTCATCTACTTTACTGGTTACGACTGGCTACGCTACAACCATATGAGTCCCATTCGCAAGATTTCAAACGATACCTACAACCCATTGATATCCGGTTCAGTTGCTCGAATCCTGTCAGCCCTCGCCGTTTCACCAATCGAAATGTTTAGGACGAGAATGCAGTCAGCACAAGGCGGATCAACGGGAGTCTTCAAAGATACCTTGACCGGCATGCACAGGATGACGCAAACCCAAGGATACACCTCTCTGTGGCGTGGTCTGACACTGACCATGTGGCGGGATGTGCCATTTTCAGCCCTTTACTGGTGGGGTTATGAAGGTCTGCGGGAGGCTCTACACGATTTTAGACGTGCTCCATCCACAATTGTCAGCCCATCATTACACCACACTCAGCCCCTGCAGGAAGAAGAGTCCCACATGCAGACCTTCACAGACAGTTTCGTTGCCGGCTCGATCGCTGGCGCAGCGGCCGCCCTCGTGACAACACCATTTGATGTAGGGAAAACTCGCCAACAGGTATATCGACACATAGGTGATGATGTTCCTGCAGCCATTCAAGTTGCGAAGAAAGCCACCAAGACCGGCAAGCTTGTGCCGGAAGAGCTGTCCATGCCAAGGTTTCTTTACCACATCCTCAAAGAGGAAGGCTTGCCTGGTCTTTTCAGAGGCTGGATTCCGCGATGCTTAAAGGTTGCCCCAGCCTGTGCCATAATGATCAGCTCCTATGAAGTAGGAAAGCGATGGGCTCGGGTGGTGAATAGCAGAGCGAGGGAGCACAACCAACTTCAAGACACCCAGTCGCTCTAGAGGGAGCTCTACTTCTGTACAACAAAAACAATTTTTAACGCTTCTCATGATGCATTTGGTTCGGCGAATTCCTTTCACAACATAAAAACGCAACTTTGCTATCTTTGCCAAGCAGGAAGGCTGGGGTTTTGGGCACAGGAATACAAAATAATCAGGTTCGCTCTGTTGCATGGAGATTGCCCTCATTTTGAGATTGCTTAAAAATAACACCATGGATATGCCTCATAGCTACTTCTAAGAGCTCGTGCATGTTGTGCCTTGTCTTTGCTTCCTTACTATTCAGGTATCTAAGTTGTCTTGGCCCGTTTGTCAGAACTTACACCAGCAGTGTTGTGTCCGGCCAAGCCAGCACAGCGAGTCCTTCCTTTCGGGCGTATAGATGACATCTTCGATGTGTAGCGGACAGATCCTGCGTGTCTATACTTCGACATCAGCGCTGAAATATTCGGCTGATATTGATCGACCCGCCTTCCAGATCTTCGAAATGACTCCACATCAAGCATCCTAAGAGGTGTATTTACTTCGGCAGAATACCGACAAGATCTATATGACGCACAGGAGGTCGATCAAGTGACACGGCGCCATTACTCTTTTAGTAGTCCGCCGACAACGCTCAATTATGAATTCGGGGGCACCGTGGTAACCATACTGAGCCCAGCTCAGCGTTTCTGGTGCTGTGCCTTCGGTTGAGGCCCCGAGCTTCTGGATTTCAAGCGTATATGTACTCGCACAAGGTATTGCACGCACGACACAATCCATCATCCTACCAACTCCCGCCTGATTTGCCCAATCGGCTTTCTTAACATAACTGCTTTTAGCTATTCTATATCGTGCTCTTAGCGAAGATCATTTTTACTTCAGACAGTATGGCTCCTGACGCCCAGCCGAGTTGGTGGAAGACTGGCACAGCGTATCAGATCTGGCCTGCTTCATACAAGGACAGTAATGGTGATGGAATCGGCGACATACCTGGCGTTTTATCGACTCTTGATTATCTCAAAGATTTGGGTGTGGACATAATATGGCTGTCGCCAATGTACGACTCTCCACAGAAAGACTATGGATACGACATCTCGAATTACCAAGACGTTTACCCTCCGTTCGGCACACTGAAAGACATGGATGAGCTGATAGAACAGTGCCACAAGCGGGATATGAGGCTCACTCTTGACCTGGTCGTCAACCATACCAGCGATCAGCATGCGTGGTTCCAGGAGAGTAAGAAAGACAAGACCAATCCAAAAGCTGACTGGTACATGTGGAGAGACCCCAAGATTGTGGACGGCAAGAGATACCCACCCAACAACTGGCGGGCCATCTTTGGCGGAAGTGCATGGGAATGGGTCGAGGAACGTCAGCAGTACTATCTCCATCTCTTCGTGGCGGAGCAGCCAGATCTGAATTGGGAGCTCGAGGAGGTCCGCCGAGCTATTTACAAAGAGGCCATCGAGTTCTGGTTGGACAAAGGAGTTGACGGATTCCGAGTTGACACCTGCAACCTCTACAGCAAGGACATCAGCTTCCCCGATGCGGATATCGCTCTACCTGAGGAGGAATATCAGCCGGCATTCAAGCATTTTGAGAATGGTCCACGCATGCATGAGTGGCTGCAGGAGCAGAGGAAGGTCTGTCTCGACAAGTATGGCGATATCTTGATGGTCGGAGAGTGTCCTGGGTCGAGCCCGCAGACAATTCTGGAATATTGCGCTCCTGATCGAAATGAATTCTCTTGTGTTTTCGATTTTGCCACCGTCGACCTTGGCCAAAACCGCACCGGTGCTGGGAAGAAGCATCAAACTTTCAAACATCAACTGCCTGAGTTCAAGCAATCGCTTGAGAAAGTGCAAAATCTGATGCAGACATACAATGTTTGGGGCACCGTTTTCCTCGAGAATCATGACCAAGCACGCTCAGTCTCGAGGTTTGCAACAGATAAGCCACAGTACCGCGAAGCAGCTGCCAAGATGCTTGCTGTGTGTATAGCTTGTCTCAGCGGTACGCTCTTCCTGTACCAAGGCCAGGAGATCGGAACTTACAACCACTCACCTGATTGGTCTATCGACGATCTCCGAGATATCGACAACATCAACGCTTACAACGACGTCAAAGACCGGTATGGAGATGATCCTGTATGGAATAAGAAGGCAATGAAGGGCCTCGCAACAGTCGGCCGGGACAACGCCAGGTTGCCTGTTCAGTGGTCTGCCGAGGCCAATGCCGGCTTCACTGACCCTACATCGACGCCATGGATCCGGGTACATGATGACTACAAGAACGTCAACGTCGCTGAGCAATTGAAGCGAGAAGACTCTCCGTTGAAGTTCTGGCAGAGGATGCTCAAGTTCAGGAACCAGTATCGAGATCTGACTGTGCTGGGCGACTTCGAGTTGCATGATACGTGGGAGCAGAGCACCTTCACCTACATCAAGAAGGCGAAGGGCACTGGCAACAAAGGCTCTAGCGAGCTGGAGCTCCTTGTTGTGTGCAGCTTTTCCGATGACGAGGAGCCCGTCGACATGCCGACTCGTCTCAAGACACGGACCTTGGAGCTGCTCGTCAGCACCCATGGCGAAGCCAATGCCGGGAAGTACTTGAAGCCTTGGGAGGCCAGGGTCTACCTAGCCAAGTAAATGATTTGTAGCAGGCGGCCTGGGCAAATGATGGTGGGTGTGTCTTCCTTAGCTGGGGAGTGGCACTGTTTATCTGCAAAGTGAATTGTTACTGTTCGAGCAAGTTCGAGAATTTTGTTTCATATGCATGCACGCATGCATGTGGATTCAACGAGCATATCGTGGTGTCAATCTTGTTTGAATGAGCTGCCTCACGTTTCGAGGGATGATTGCATTTTGGGAATTTGGAAGTACTTGTTCGCATTTTCGCCAGGGAGCATATGTAGACATAACTTGTACATAGACCAAAACGTTGAGGCGATCAACTGTTCGTCGCTTTCGTCCCTCTGTAATTTAATCGATTGAACACTACCTATACTGTGGGTAGGTACATAGGTCCCTAATGAATGGTGTTCTCGATGGATCACAATGCCCGAGTTCAAATTTTCATGCTTTGCACGCGCCTGGCTTGGATTGAAACCACCATCTTCCCACTACCTACCTAGGTACCTAGGTACTAGTACCTAGTACATCCCCCCATCTACTTGCCATTTCCGTTTCAGTGTATCTTTATCCTCTCACCCGCAGCCCAAAAATTCGCCAGGCTCAGGCTAATCTGGTTTCAGACAAGCAGCGTTATTTTGGAACTCAAGAACCCGCAGCGCTCGCCGTTCATATTAGTAGCAGCCGGTGTTTTCCCAAGGGGGGTTTATCCATGCCTGTCATGATTCAACAATGCACATGGGAGCTCAGTTCCGAGTGTGGCAAGTGTGGCCCTTATCTTATTATCTTAAGGCCCAGCCGCCGGCTTGAGCTGCTTCTCTTGCTCTCGCCTGCTGTAGACAGTTAGTCCTTTGAACTTCAAGTTGGGTCAGGGGCGGGGCAGAGCAGGGTGTTTGCTATCATCACCCTCCCACCCCCCTACCATAGAAGTCACGTCGTGTCATGGGGGCAGGTTCCTAGGTACCTAGGTAGTAGGTCTATCGAGATGAAGAGAAGTAGCAAAGTAGCGACTTCTACATAGCATCACGTTCGCACAACACATAAAATATTCAGAATTAAAATCGGGGGAGGAACATTCCAATATTTCATTTCATCATTTTTTTTGCAAGATCTAAAAATCGTTTTCAAGCATACCGCCGTCCCGCTAGCCAATCGCGCATCGTCTCAGCCGGCTTCATCGACCGCCTCGCTTCCTCGACCGCTCGACTGTACGATGGCTGAGGAGCAGCAACAACCAGGCGAATATTGATGTCTTCTCCTACTTCTTGTTGCTGCTGCGGTTGCTGCTGACGCACACTCCGCGACCGACTCGGCGAGATGTCGGGATCGTAGTAATGCTGTTTCGGGCGGATATTTGGCTGCTCTACCGCTGCTGCTGTCGAGTCATCCTGGGAATAGCACGAACTCGGGACTGTGCGGGCTCGTTGAGGGCGGGTGACGGATTGAGCTGCTGACGAGGCCGCTGTCGATGATGTCGTCTGCGAGTGTGGCTGCTGTGCGAGCGAGTCTGAGCTTGATTGACCGTGTCCTCTCCCTCTCCGCCTCTCGTGATGATGCTGGTGGTGGTGGATCTTCTTCTTCTTCATCTGCGGTGCGTAGTAGCCTTTCTCTGCTTTGCTCAGGTCGTCCTCGACGAGTTCCAGCTTGGCCCTAGCTTTGGCGCGGAGACTGTGCTGGTGCTTCCGTTTCTGGTGCTGGTAGTCCCGTGCTTGGAAGACTAGGAGGGCCAGGTTGATGATCCAGGCTGTGGAGCCGGTCGAGAGGGCTGCTATTTGAAGGTCGCCGATCAGGTAGAGCGTTGGGTTGCACCGGCGCGTGAAGATGTTGGCAAGCGTACAGGATGGAGAGTTAGTGCTCTGGCTAGTACTGGCGGAGGGGCTGTTTGTTGGAGGCGTGACGCCCGTTGGAGTTGCGTCGGATAGCGAACGACGGAAGGAGAGCGTGGAAAGTAACGATGACGATTCCGTGCCTGAGGACGATTGGATGGACGAGGCTAATACTGCTGGTCGCCAGAAGCGGAACAGTCCGGAGATCCCGACCAGGACGAGGAATGTTAGGAGGAGAGTGAGCACGGTCAAGGTCAGAAAGACCTGAACTTTGGATGGCCGGCTAGAAGACGATGGCGGCTTATTCGTAGCCGTGAGGTAGTGACCCAACCGTGACGACCCAGCTCTCTTGGCTCCGAGTCGCCTGAAAAGATGGAGCAGGCTAGTGGCAAGGCTTAGAAAGAGTGGCAGTATTGGCAAGGCGTCGGGCCAGTCGCCACGAATGAGTCCTGATTTATGAAAGAAATTGGCATTCCAGATGGGTATAATTGCTGCGAACAGGCATATCGAGAAGAAGCAGAAGATAGCGCTCAAGACGTGCAAAATCAATAGTGGTCGGGCAGCGCTTCTGTGCCGACTTCTGCGCTTGTTATGAGGCGTGTGATGCCACGTCGTCTGAGAGGACGCCTTGGAGCTCGTACTGCTGAGAGGCTGCGATGCGCGACCTGACGTGACTTCGGTATGCTTCGCAAAGAGGGTCCTGAACTTGTCCATTGCCCCGACCTGCGTCTAGCAAAACTAGTAACGATGGTCGTAGCGGCACACCGTGATGGTTCAGGGAATGGTTGTCTGCCTGGTTCAGATGATTCACAAAAGATGACTTGGTTTTGCAATGCAGACTCCTCGAGAGACAAGGTAGTCTGCGGAAGCATATAATGTGGAATATTCCTGAGCCCGCTCGACGAAGAAATGAAAGGTCGTCACGCGCCAGGCGTCGCAAAAACGTCAGTGAGGATGACGAGTTCTTCAACTCATCAGGTTGCCTTCCTTGTCGTGGGAGATACAAGCAAATGTATCAAGAAAACCTTTGGGATTTCGACGATATCCTCTGACTAAAACAAAATGCACAGCATTCATCACACCTGGATTCATAAATGCATATGCACGTGCGTGGTATCACAGCCTCCTAGCATGGAGTGGTCATTGTCTGAATGGCCCGCCATCTACTGCAACAGAAACGAGGAATCAAGTATTGGAGTTTTCCCCGCGACAATTGGCAGACAAGCGCCTGTAACGTGCACTGAAACCGATCTGGCACAAGCGGTGTTTGTGCGCTCAGTCAGAGCACGAGCTGTGTGGTGTTTCGAGTCAAGCCACGCATTTGTTAACAGTAAATGCTAATTGGTCGGTCAACTGCAGGGGCTGACAGGCTGAGGCGGCGACGAGCTCACTCTTCAAGCCTAATACCCAGCTCGTTAATAGCTGCCTGTGGAATTTGTGCCGCCAATAAGAACCAGTGGAGCCCTTAGCGTCCCGCGGCATCTCGGGGTTGGACTAACCAATTGTATCAACTTCCAAAGGGCTCTCAGACGACTCTCGTCTCGAACCCGTCCATCACATTCTCTTTGCAAGGGTCTTAACGACGCGAGAGAACAGAAAGGTGTGTTTACCTGACACGCTTATTATGCAGCTTCTGAATACATCGAAGAATCGTGCCTTTCACAATGTAAGGGGAAAGCAGCATCACGCTTGTCTAACATATCCGCAACAGCAATGTTTCAAGCGATGTTCAAGAACGGGTACGCGCTAACGGCCAACCACAATTTCCTGTAGATTCAATGCCACCTTTATGCAAAGACTTGGATACGAACTTTTTTGGCTCAGTTGATCTTGGGAGTACCAGCCGAGAGCCAAGAGTACTTCGTGCTCATGGCACAAGCAATGCCAGCTCTGAGCTTGCCGCTCAAAGACCTAGCAAAGCACCTCTCACACCCTCTCCCTTGAGCTGCACCATCCAAAACTTTGTCTCATTGCACAAAAACACAGCCCCTTCCTCTCCGAAACAGAAGTTTGCTACGCCACCAGGTACGCGAATCACGCCCAACAGCACGCCTGTGGCCCCAGACCACACCTCGACTCCGTCACCGCAACCTGCATACACGTTTCCTGCTGTGTCGCATTTGATGCCATCTGGAAATCTTCCTGGTGCATATGCAAACAGCCGACGGTTGACGAGATATCCACCACTTTCGTCTTTGCCACCAAGGCCAACGAGATCAAAGGCGTAAATGTGGCTCGGCCCTGCGAGGTCGATCGGCACGTCAGACGAGCCGTGGATGGCACCTGTATCAGTGATGTAGACAGTACGAGCGTCGGGCGAGAAACAGATCCCGTTCGGTCGTGTAAAGCCGTCTGCCACGACACGAATAGACTTTCGCCCAGGGTCGAAGCGGTAGACCTGGCATGGCAGCTGTGGTTGAGGCCGAATGCCCTGGTGGTAGCCGTAGCAGGGGTCGGTAAACCAGATTGAACCATCATGCGGATGTACAACCACATCGTTGACGCTGTTGAACGGGATGCCATGGAAGGAAGTTACTAGTGGCCTAACGTTCTCGCTGCTGGAGACGTCTTTCTTGGCAGAAACGAGGACTAGACCTGACAGGTCGTCGGAGCTCACCGAGCCTTGAGCACACATGAGAATACTGTCGTCTGTGTAGTTGACCCCACCATTAAGAAACGAGTTCGCAAGGCCGGGGGGTGTGCAAGCCTCGACACGGGCTTTGGGGCCATCTTCGTTGTTCTGTTTGAAATCGGATCCTTCTAGGTAGATTCTGCTGAGAATTACTTGCTTACCGCTACCATCGGGCTTAGCAAACTGGTTTGACGTCACAAACACACTTCGGGATGGCGCGTGGTAAATGCATGCTTCGTGGTAGAGGGGTTCGTTTTCGGCAGATTCAGCGAGTAGAGTAGCTGCCGGGCTGCTGCCGATGATTGAGCGAAATCCCTCATCGTGGCTGATGAATTCAATGCCGCTTGACTGTACCATGGCTTAAGGTCCAAAACGAGATTGTGAGAGAATGTGGCCTACCTAGGTATGCACGCAGGGTAAGCATTATAATTCGTAGCTTGCTCAATTGTCCCTCCATGGCGGGACTCTTGTGGGTCAATTGCCGAAGGAATTCAGTTGCCGAGCACACGAATTGGCTACAGCTAAGCAACACGCTCAGCTTTGAGGTTTCGCACCGTCTCAAGCGGTGGAATCTTCCCAAATTGTCATACACGAGCTCTATCGTCGCAAGCGGTCGACCAGTACGCAAACTAATGTCCCTCGATCCCGGCAACCACTGGCTCAAAGCTAGAAAGAAGCATAATGTCTACTCAACACAGCAGTTAAAACGTTATATATTCTTTGGTTTTCCTTTCTTCTTTACATTTTGTGTATGATCCGAGAGCGCAACAAGTACTACGTGATGTTATGGATAGATGAGATCAGGAATCGCAACTCGAGACTGGACATCCAATCCCTTTCCCGAACATGATCACAGATGTTCGTCCAAGCTCATGCTATTGAAGTTGCATTTTTATCCTCCACGTTGATCTGCTCTGGCTTCCCTTCAGCCGTTGAAGATATCGATGCTCGTATGTTTTCAACAACGCCGTCATTCTTTCTGAAAAGTTGGTCGACGTCCTCGAGTTCGAGACCTACAACTGGTGTTAGACAGGCTCGTGTGTTGTAGCAGAAGAATCTTACCTTTTGTCTCAGGGAAAAAGAGGTAGATGATAGGTAGCCACAGGAGGTTCAGTACTGCAAAAATGATATATGTCCTCCAGCCAATGTTGTTGATCGCTGGTGGAGTGATTTGAACAATCATGTAATTCAGGATCCAGTTACTCCCAGTGGAAATAGCAGAGCCTCGTTGACGGACTCGGAGTGGAAGGATCTCGCTAGGATAGACCTATCCAAGTTAGCATGATTGCATCGAAATGTGGTTCGGCAACACTCACCCAAACGGTGGCCTGGAATCCAATCGTGAAGGCGCCTTGATAGACGAAAAGCATTGCTGCAGCTGCAGCTCCAGCAGATTTTGCACTAGACGTATCAAATTGGACTTGATAGATCAGGCCTGCTTGGACAGCCATCACAATGCCCATCACTGCAATCATAGACAGAAGAAGTGGTCGTCGTCCGAGCCGATCGATCAAAGCCCAAGGAATGAATGAAGCAAGGAAAAACCAGGTCTGAAGGGCACCAGCCATCAAGGCTGCGTCGTGTCCATTGAAGCCCAAAGACTTCTGGAACAAGGTAGACGAGTAGTAGATGATGGCATTGATTCCTGGATTGAACGCTCGTTAGCCAGGAAAACTCCTCAGCAGTGTCGAAGATCACTCACCTCCGAGTTGTTGCATAGCTTGAATGCCACAGGCAATGAACAGACGACGACGGCTGCGAATGGAGTCGCTCTTCAACAATTCTCTCCAGGTACCTGCACCGAGAGCCTTCTCCACTTCTGCAGCCATTACGATCTCACTGTGAACTTGTTCGATCTGCTCCTCCGATGTGGCGTGGCCTCTGAGCCTCCTGAGCACGTCAAGCGCTTCATCGTGTCGGCCGTGAGCCACAAGCCATCTCGGTGTCTCGTCAACCAACCAGCAAAGGACAAGCATAGGAATAAGGAACACGAATTGCAAGATGACAGGCACCCGCCACGCATAACTGCCAGTGTGCGAAGAGAACCCAAAACCTATCCAGTAGACGATGAAAATGCCAAGGTTTAGCGTTGACAGTTGCATACACACATCTGTTGCCGTTAGCCAAGTTGACACTACAAGTCGATAGAACGTACAAAGCCCTCGCTCAGCCTTTGGTGAATACTCAGCTTGTAGAACAGGAGCAGTCGAGTTGCAGAAGCCTAGCCCTACGCCAGCAACAACTCTCGCAACGATGATATGAGCTCGGGAGTAGGCGGTAGCTTGAAGCAGTGCACCAAGGCACATGATAGTAGTGGCTATGAGGATGCTCTTTCGTCGACCAAGTTGTTCTCCGAATACGGCAGAGATGAGGGAGCCTATGAAAGCACCAATCTCCATGATTGACACAATGAGACCGACCATGGTTGGTCCAGGCGAGTCGAATGTGTCTTGAAATGCTGGAGCACCGATAAGACTGCCCATCAAGCCATTGTCCCAGCTACAAACGTTAACGACAGGAGTTATGTCAGGAAGATGCACCCTTACCCAATCTGCATGAAGCTAAGGGCCGTCAGCGATGTGACGGCCGCGAAAAGCGCTTTGCCTCGAAGCCGGCCCATGATGTCGATCACAAGTTTAGGGAGATGAGTGTGTTTAACGTGATGTGCAAATTGTCAAAACCGTAGGGAATGCCACGCAGCTGGGAATTCGAACTCTATTATGGCTCTTTCAGCATGATTTGGGGTAAGGATGGAAATCTGGGGTAAGACGAATGCCGGGTGGCTGCCCTCAGATGCCGATCTCACGTCGACCTGGAGCTCTTTGAATTAGTGGAGTACCTTATAAAAATGGATCCGACCGCGCTAGTCCGAGTCCAGCCCGCCGCGGAGTAGACGCGAAGGTCCAGCGTCACTAGCGCAAGCCTTCCCCGGTCGCGATTGGTTTCCAGGCAGTGCGGGCTAAGACCAGTAAACGTGGGGTGACGATGAATACTTTTGCATTAGTAGCTTTTAAGACGAGCTTGATGCAGATGTCAGCCGTTATCAATACATCCTAAGCTAGTTCCCAAGCGCTGAAGGTTTCCATTACGGGAATGGGTCATGAATTGAATAGGTTGACAAGTTGGAAGTAGTCCTCGGTAATCCAAACCTAGCCTTAAATAAGCTATTCCTTGGCTTCGCGGCCACTAGTAAATAGTTAAATTAAAGCCAAGTTGCCAACCCCCACGGGGAAACTTTCAGGTAAAAATATGCTGACCTCAAAGAGAGAGTTCGCCTTGTACAGTTGTGTGCCTGCCTTTGTTTGCATGATCTAAGTACGTCGAATCCTGTCCCATAGAACCACCATCGTTCGTGTAGTAGTCCTTAGTACTGGGCTTCAAAAAATTTTAGCGCTAGCATTTCCTATATTTGGAGGCTACGCTGAAAGAGCGATCAACAGCTTTTCGATTTCGCGGGGTTGTAGGGCGAATAGTACGTAGGTTCGGTTACCCAGGGAAACATCCTAACCAATCCACACTCGAATCAATCGAGGAGAAGTCGTCATTACGTGCGTGTCGGCTACTGAAAATCCGGCTATTGGCTCGGCTATTAGGCAATTGGGTCTGCAGAAAGGGGGTACCTCGAAGAGGTACGTACTTGTTCTGATACCGAGGTAGTATGAGAAGAGCAAACCTGTTGCCGTTTTAGAAATGGACAGAACCCATGGCTTGGAGACGCTTATGCGGCATGTGGGATAGCGGATCCTGGAGTGATCGTACCAGCAAAAACCGACGGACTTGCAATATGCAACATGACCCGCCTCTCGTCTCCAAAGCGAATGCTCGATCTCAGCTCTTCAACTTTGATTGACAAAGATTGTTTTATGAATAGGCATCCCTTGAGCGCAGTGAGCCACCTAGCTTGTTGTCGTCCTGGGATGCTCAATGCGCAGCCAGATCGGTAGCTTTGGTAAAGTTTCTGCAAAATCCTCCCACAGACGAACAGTTGAGAAGTGGCCTCGACACTGGCCTAATCCACTAACGTAAAGCTGGAAAGAGTTGCGCCAAATCCACTACCTCTGCAGTGGCTTGAAAAGGATGCAAGGACGCAATCCAGTCGTCTGGACATCGCCTGAACGAGAACTTGTCGTCGTCAAGCGACCCAATGAGAGTAATCTCCTAGAAGCTAAATCCAGTTGGACGCTCAAGTCCTTTAGATCTAGAGCATCCTTCAACGGAAGTAATGTCTAATTTCCAGAGAAAGTGTCGCTTCGGAAGGAAACATTGGAAGCTTGGCCCTGGTGGTCCCTGCTGGGGTGGGGGGCTGAAGAGTCAACATCCACTGTGTGCCACAGTGAAACTGGACATCTTTATGAGGTCGGGTACCCTTGCCTGTCTCTATAAGATTTCTAGTAGAACACAACGTATGCTCGTAGCAAGCATTAGCTCCTATTTCATTGTTTATAGCTTCGATACGTGAATCCCCGGACAACGAAAATCACCACGTACCCGGTATCTCTTGAAAAAACAGGCAAAGTACTTTCAGCCATGATGGGCTTCGAAGGCAGTTGCCGAAAGCCCTGGAAAGTTTTGACTGCCATTAACCGTATCAAATATTACCTCGGCGTATGGCGGATTAACGACATCGCTCCTTGCCAAAGGCTTTTGCGTCGTTGTGAATAGACTAGTCAGCCTCGACCATGAAAATTGCTACGAACCTTTAAATGGAGGTAACAATGACCACCTCTCTACAGCATTGAGACCACCCTTTCCCGCCAGTGTCAATATATCTTCCCATTTTCGACCTCGTTGCCAGGTAGGTATCTTTGTGAGTGTATAGTATTTGTCAACGAACAGGTACAATTTACCGCTTCGTGAAAAACCGGTTACACAGTCCCTCTCAACCTCTGGAATTAGAACGACAAGGGATGCCATGGAAAAGAGACTCCAAAGCGGGTGCCATTCAAAGAGATCACGGAAAATTACCATATCCGGTCGTGCTACTCGCAGGCCCCCCAAAATATGCCAGTTGATTCCCGTCTGGTTTCGATCTTCTACTACCTCAAAAAGGACTTGAAGCACTCCTGCAACTTGAGGTACGCATCCATTGCGAGATTTCGATCATGTGCAATCGACTCGGGAATTTCTCAGCCCATTTTTGTGGCTTAGGAGCAGCCGCAGTCCGCTGTGCAAGTGAAGCCCCTTGACATACCACCTGCAGTGTCCCAACCGCAAACTCCATTCTTAGGGGAAGGAAGAAAGTGGTCCGAATTTTTCATCTACTGTGCACTGTTACCACAGGAACACAACGAATCCCAGCATCATCCGACCGACACTCGGCGTCACCCAGGGGCAAGCAGACCTGAAACCGTTTGGAAGTCAAATCGTCTTCATTTGCAAAGAACATGTCGTTCATCCTCTGCTGCCACCATCTCTTCTGCCATCGCTCGCTCTACTTCAATGACGGTTGGTGGGTCTCATCTGTATGCCCCTGAAAATAGGCCGTTCTCGTCAAAACTTTAACACAAAGTACATGGTGAAGATCAAGTTTGCAAAACTTTCGGCAACAGTTCATTAGATAGCGTCTCCTTTCTAGATGTGATATTATTTTGCTGAATTTTCTTCACCGGAGCTTGAATTTGAATCAGATGTATCGTAGCAGACAGGACTTGGTGTTCATGGCCCCATCTTGCAGCAATCACGAATTCTGCTAGTCGATCCAAGCCCCCGGCATTTGTCCAGTGTCTTGCTCTGTTTGCTCTTCGGTGTCTTGCTCGATTTGCTCTCGTGTGGCAATTCCATCACTCTCCCACTTCTGCAGCGTATCCATTACAGCTTCAGTGCGAGGGTGTGACGAGCCGAGAACTTTTATCCTCAGATCCACACACGACCTCATTAGAGTGAGAGCGTCGTCTTCGCGCCCTTGCGCCTTGTAAGTCAGGGCTAGGTTGTTCATGCTGCCTAGCGTATGCGGATGCTCTGGCCCGAGTACCCTCTTACTCGTCTCCATAACTTGCACCTGTAGCTGTTCTGCCTCCGTCCATCGGCCTTGGTTCGATAACGTTAAAGCTAGATTATTAATACTAATTAGTGTCCCTGGATGCTCTACACCTAGTACTCTTTTCTTCGTCTCTATAACTTGTCTACTTAGCTCTTCCGCCTCCGTCCATCGGCCTTGGATCGATAACGTTAAAGCTAGATTATTAATACTCTTTAGTGTCCCTGGATGCTCCGTCCCGACCACCCTCTTCCTCGTCTCCATAACTTGTCTACTTAGCTCTTCCGCCTCCGTCCATCGGCCTTGGTCCCATAATGTCGTCGCTAGATGGCTCATGCTGCGTAGCGTCTCTGGATGCTCAGCACCCAGTACCCTCTTCGCCGTCTCCACTACTTGCACCTGCAGCTCTTCCGCCTCCGTCCGTCGGCCTTGGTTCCGGTATGCCAACGCGAGGTTGTCCATGCCGGTCAGCGTGTCTGAGTTCTCTACCCCGAACAATCCCTCTAGCCCGTCCACCGCTCGCTGGAGATATTTCTCCGCAAGCGACCACTCACCTTTGTAGTTTAGCGCCTTGCCGAGGTCATCGTACGCTAGCAATGTTTGCTCATGAGATATGCCAAGTGTCTTCTCCCTCCAGTCCGCAACCTTAGTATGTGCATGTACAGCTTCGGTATACTTGCCATCAGCCACGAAACAAGAGCCCATCTGCTCCAGCAGACGGTACCGCTCGGCAAAATCTCCTCCGCTCTCATACAGACGTTGTCCGTGTGGTAAGTACAGTGACCAGATACTTTTATATTCATTGTCTTGCGGCGGGAAAAGTTCTGCCAATCGTACCGTGCAGCTTTCGATCTCATCTACAAGCCTGTTTTGCATCTTCAGCCAGTTTCGAGCCGCCAGGTGCACCAAACGATGCATATCGTAGAGTGGCTCGATATCTGAGATGCCGTCACTACTTGACCGTTTCTCAACAAACGAGTATCCAGTCAAGACGCCGATAGCCTCGATCGTTTTCATTTTCGAATTAGTTTCTGGCAAGAGCGATAATGGGATAGCTTTTTCATGCAGGCACGCCATAGACGATAGAAAGGCGACAGCAAGTGGGTGGTGTTCGGAAATGTGCTGGAACGAGATAAGCCATGTAGCGGCAATCGGGTTGGGAGCATTTGAATATCGCGACTGATCTCCAAAATCCTTGCTTAAAAGCTCAACGACATTATCTTCTGGCTGGTCTAGAAATTCAAGGTAATCCTGAACGGAGCATTGGGTCTCGTTGATAAATGACGACGCCTGCGCAATAGCCAGGGGGAGATTCGTCAGTTTTTCTGATAGTATCTCAAGAGCACTCTTGTCTGCGACTAGATCCAGTGATCCTAATCTCTTGATAAACATCTCAGCAGCTTCGTCCGCTGAAAGAGCCTGCAGGTCGACCACATCTTTCCCAGAGAGAAAAGTGGCCACACGTCGCGACCGGGTGGTGACGAGAATTCTGCCATTTAGTGTTGGTAAATAGTCTACTAGAGAGACTTCCTGTTGACTCGGATTCGATCGCGTCCACAGCACCTCATCATCGGCGTTGTCTAGGATGAGGAGCCATTTCTGATCGGACTGATTCTGAAGCCGCTGCTTCACCAAAGTTTTGATGTCTGCTTTGGCATCATCGATACCAGGAATGCCTAGCTTCTTGCCAATCTGAAGCATGTCCTCCTCAAAAGTCATTAGGTTCTCCGCTTGGACCCAAAACACGGAATGCTGCGGATGCTCGGACTTGACCCAATAGGCCAACTCCAACGCCATTCGAGTTTTACCCACCCCACCCAAGCCAAGCAAGGACAGCATGGGAGAATCATCATGGTCGAACAGCCTGGTTTTGACAGCGTCAAGTTCATCTGATCGGCCGACGAATCCCGACATTTTTTTGAATGGCACGTGCCATACTGGATTCGGTGTATTTTCTGCCGAGGATTAGCAACAATATTACTACTCAGGCCATCCTTGGATCGACTGTGGAATGAGGCGTGCAGGACAGGGTGCAATGATGGAAAGACACAAGCGGACTCGATTACTTACGCGTTGAATTCTTCCCAATCTCTTCCTTGAGCCGTTTGAAGGCATTATCGCCCTCACCGTAATTGAGATACATGAAAACACCCAGAATACCAAGTAGACAGTAGGCCTTATCCTCCTTCTTTTTGGTTTCCCGCTTCTCTGCCCATCGTAGCCGTTCATGCCGAGTGAAGTCACTCAGGGGCGCTCCCCGGAGAGCATTGATAGGGATATCGGTTGCCTCGAGGATCTGCTGCTCCAGGGCCTTCTTGTCACCCAGCAGTTCTCCCTCTTGTGAATAGAACTCAACTACTCTCGGCGCGAGGAGTTCTTGAAGTGTCCAGCCTCGTTTGAACCATCGGCTATTTCGAAAAGCTGACTGCGTCGTTGTATCATCGCCTTGTTTGCTTATTGAGACGTCGGACAGGTAAACATAACATTTGACGGCCTTCTGATACCATTCAAATATCGACGTGATGGCTTCTTGAAGCTCGGCGCTACTCGATTTTTTGATGCAGCACGTGTCCACCCAAAAGTATTGTAGGCCATCCCTTTTAGCCTGCTCGCCGCAGAACCGGATCTTATCATACCCAGCCTTACTCTTAGCGGACGGACTTTGTAGATCTTCAAATGTGACTTCATCGCCGTCGAGTCTCCAGGTGTGCGAAAGAATGGCGTAGCGTGGAAAATCCCCATCCAAGTTGTCGGTCAGGCTAAGCTCGCCAGCGCTGTCGAATTTTAGGAGGCGCATTGTGTTGAGGTAGACATTGCCGTAGGTCAAGGAAGACTGCCTATACAGAAGAGGACATGGCAGCTTGCACAGTCCAAGGCTTCGTTTCAGGTATTCTTATGCATTTTGCGCGCAGCAGGCTGTACGTGGTCGACAATGAGTAGAGGGCTGGGAGGTCGCCGAAGATGGCTACGTAGCCGTTGCAAGGAGCATTGAAATGGGTTCACTGCTAAGGTAGTGTGGTGGATGCAGGGGTAGTTGCACAAAATCCATGACCTTTCCGTCAGACTTGAGGTAAAGAATAACTTAAGAGCTCCCATTGCAGCGAGGGGTTCGAAGAGTCCCTCATCAGGCCGAATTCAGCCCCCACTCTAATGTCTGGCAGAGCGGCCATCTTCACCAATTCTGGCCTTCCGCCACAATGTATTATTAGCGAGTCTCTAGCAGTTAGGCTTACTAGTATTAGGGGCAGGAGGCTGAAGGCGCGGGGCGGGACCTACCTTAGTCCCCCCTCGCCAAGCCTCCAGCATTAAATAGGGTAGCCGACCTCTTAGGAACCTTAATTATCCGCCTCACCCGCCTTCAACCGCACGTGTTATAACAAACGTCGCAACCTACCTAGGTAGTATATTAGGGGTGACGATGCACATCACGATCAAAACATCGCAACGTGCCTTTGTTACCAACGCTGACGGGTGGCTGGGTCAGAGTTTTATATTTCAACAAACTGTTCTCTGGAATATGGGGCGACTGCCAGGAGGATGGCTCATACTTCATTGAAACTGACGCCAACATCTTCGAACACATTCTCCGCACTGGAGTTCTTCCAGTTTTCTATGATATGCTGACAGGTCACGACCTTCCCACTGTACCAAGCTCTACTGGAGGAGTCGAAGTATTTCGCCATCGACAGGCTACAAAAAGTGGTTGTGCGAGCGTAAATATCTAGACGCTGTCAAGATCCGTTATCTCGCTATCGAGACTCAAGGACAGTCTTACGGGAGGCACACTGTCTGTGGGCCCGATGGTCATATATTTCTAGTCGAGGACCGCTTCATTGAGATTCCGACGAGCAGCAATATGGAGACCACGATCGTTTCTGTGACACGACAGCGGAACTCATTTTATTGCCCTGACGCAAGGCACGGTCGGAGTAGCGCAGAATATTGCAGGACCTGCATTGGCCGGGCAAGGGACGACAGAATCTCTGGCTATGGGGGGTGGAGGGAGGAGGACCAACTCACGTGGTGTATTGTGCGAAAGGAAGTCGTTTTCGACCACGATCTCTGCGCCAATGCATTTTTAGGAGACGATTAGTCTACGCATCCACTTCGTGGTACGACGTGTTGAATATGAATGAGCGTGGTAAACATTAGGTACATGGAACCCCACATGAGGGTGGTTGTCATGAACTTGAAATTCGGGGGTTCGACGAAAAGCCGTGACCACTATCAATTCTCCCAAGCATCCCTACTGATCCATTCGCTTCTAACTTGGCCTTTATCCGAAGCACTCCGTTAGCCGAGAATGAAGGCAATCGATGAATACGCACTTGTACTTGCCGGTATTATTGTTGCTCTGACTTGCTTTAGAATAGCTTGGATTCGGTCCACTTCTCCTTCGGATCAGAATGCTCGGCAATGCAAGGGGCGGCTTCGTCTTCCTCTTCGACAATGTCTTTGGATTATCGAGTCCAACAGTCGAGGACCGCAGTACTGTGTAAGTCTATCTTCAATCCACACAAGGCGCAGCTCGCCCTGATTCTGGCGTGCCTAGCAGTCGTCCCTCACTCTGAGTGCTGCGTTTCCCCTGCACATAGGGGGGCACTGGATCAGAACTACCACGCACGGCTCCGCATTGAATAAGGTCAGCGTTGGAGTTGACCATGATTAGCCGGATATGAAATAGGCTGAAGGATGCCAGCTTCATATTTTCAGCACGTGGACCAAAGACATGTTCATGGGCTCCAAGACGAAATGCAATCTTTGGAGCGATACGACGCCGCCAAGACACTTGACAAAGTGCGCGCTTCGCATATGGGCTATCGTTGAAAGTCTTGCGTCGATTTTGGACCTTTGAGACATTCTTCCGCAAAGACCAATGTTTTCGCCGATGTTTTTCAAGTTGCTGATGCCACATGGAATTTATCACCTCCAGAATGGATATCGAAACGCTTTCTGAAATCCGACCATACGGATCCCGACATTTTCGCAACTGCAACTGTTCTCGAGAGTTCTGGTGTTCGGACAGTGGATGGAGACTTTCTTATTGTCTAAGGGTAAGTTGCGACCTACTCGGTTGGCGTTTCGATAGGGTGTGTGACAGTACTGCCCTCATACCTACTTTCGCGGGTTTCGAGCACGGGCAAAACATGCGTCTCTCCATTGCCGTGGAAATGGGTTGATCGGTCTCGTACCCGGTCGCCGATCCTCACTGCTGTCAGGTTCGCATCCACGAGTTGAACAGCCCGGGGTAAATTGTGAGCTCTACACGAGCGACAACGAGTTCGAGAGAAGGCAGACATGCCGATCAAAGTGCCGAGCTCGTGGTCGTGGCCCTAATGAGAGCAGAGTTGTTGAGTAAGCAGCGTAAAGCGTGCTCCTACCGGAATGTTTATTGGCGGCAGTGGAGACCATGTTGGGTCTTTCGCTGGTGATGCGGCGCAGGTAGTGTATGCATAACGTGCCCACCTCCTCTTGTGTCTCGGTGGCATGATCTTTGGGTCTATTGGCGAAGGGGCGACAATAGAGCAAAATTGACGCTTGTTTCAACTGACTACATACTTTCATTTTAAGCTACTTCTTCGGTTGGTGTAGAGTGAGGCCAGCATTGGTCGCAACATCTGCTTGATGTCATCTGCGGGTGTTGTTAGTCTTCAGGCGCTCGTTCTAGCAATGCATGAAGCTTTATGTACTGTGTGTGCCCAGTCGTGCTACCACATAAATTGACCAATATTTCCATATTAGTACATACGGAGACGAAGCCCCGGAGGTGGATGCAGTGGGTCTGCGGCGTCTTTACTCCCTTCACCTAAGCCGTTTTAATTTAGTGAGATCGGATTTCACCACTCATCACAACCTTCAAGCAGACAACGCTAAAGGACTTTTTGTGAGAAGGCATCCAGGTGCTGGTACAGTCTGCTGGGATCGACTTTAGGCACCAAACAGTTGCCATTCAATCGGTCATAAATCAAACTGCAGGGACTACGAACCTGATCACAGCCCCGCACTGGCCTCTCCCACCCAGCCAATAACAGAAGCAGGAAGTGTGAGGCTGAAGCACGACTGAAAATGCGACACTCCTCGTGCCCGTTACTATGTCTCCTCCTCACCCACGAGCTGATAAGCTGACCGCTTGACCCTTTCTCCGCGTTACGAGCACACTCAACATCGTCGCCCAGAAGAATCAGCACCCATACATCTCGATAAAGCGATCATGGACCCACGTCTACCTGTCCACAGCAGAAATCACTATAGTGGTGCGGTCCATGCAAAAGGGAGTGCGCATTTGATCTTAGGCGATGTGTACCAGCAGCCTGCAGCACTATCCAAAGAGCAGAGGTGTTGCCAGACCTTCAAGACCAGTTCTTATGAGAACCAGAAAGATCGCAACCCGCCTCGTGTCGCAGGAACATGCCGCTGGGTACTGGATCATCCGCAGTTTCGCGAATGGCGCTCTAGTCAAAAGAGTACACTTCTGTGGGTCTCGGCCGATCCAGGCTGCGGCAAGTCCGTTCTCTCCAAAGCCCTGATCGACGATGCTCTCTGTGGCGACGACTCAAGTACGCTATGCTACTTTTTCTTCAAAGACAACGAAGAACAAGCCAACCTGACCACGGCGCTGTGCGCAATACTACACCAATTGTTCAGCCTCCACCCGCACCTTATTCGCCACGCAATGCCAGCTTGGGAAAAGAATGGAGACAAACTACGAGAAGAGACGAAGGAAATGTGGCGCATTCTCCAAGCATCAGCTCAAGATCCTGACGCCGGTCCTATCGTCTGCGTAATGGACGCCCTGGACGAGTGTAAAGATGCAGACCGACGCCAGCTGATCGAACTGTTATGTGACCTGCACCAGAGCACACAGAACGGTCGTCCTACGGGTATCCTGAAAGTGCTAGTGACCAGTCGCCCCTATAACAACGTGCAGAGATGGTTTGACACTGCACTTCGTAGGTGGCCTCAGATCCGACTTCGGGGTGAGGATGAAAATGACCAGATCCATCAAGAGATCGATCTCGTAATCAGGCAGTGGGTGCAAGACTTGGCGGATGAGTTTTCTTTGACTCTCGATGTTCGTGAAACGCTTCAGCAACAACTCCTTAATATGCGCCATCGGACCTACTTATGGCTATACCTTGCTATTGAAGAAATCTACGAAATCTGTCGAGACAGTATCTACCCGAACGATATACAAATTGTATCCTTACCTACCTCGGTCGGAGACGCCTACGAACGGATACTGGGAAAGATTCAAGGGAGACAGAATTTGCTTGCCCGCCAGGTCCTGCTCATTATCGTCGGCGCACGACGACCCCTGAGTGTTTCCGAGATGGCTCTGGCTCTCGCTGCAGCACGTGCCAGCGAAGAGAACCACTCGTCGCTGATTTATATCGACCCGGCCCGGCTAGAGCAACAGATCCGAGAACAATGTGGTCTCTTCGTCTTTATCAACCACTCGCAGCTCTTCCTTATCCACCAGACCGCTAAAGAGTTTTTAGTGACTCAGAGCTCAAATCTAGGGCTGAACCGTTGCCTATGGAAGTCTTGTCTGCACGAGACCCAGATTGAACGTGAAATGACAACTATCTGTGTCACATATCTGCATTTATCTCACGCAGCATACTTTGACCTTGATGACTGTCCTCGGCAGACGGCAGATACTGTGACGATCCCAGAACCTTCGCAGCAACAAGCTTTTAAGGGCTTGAACGAATTCCAGCAATACTGTGCAGAATACTGGACACTACACTTAAGAGATGATTTCATTCGACAGAATAATGGCCTTCTTAGTAAGGTACTGTCGCTTTTTATGACAGATACAAACTTGTTCCCTAGATGGTTTCCAATCATGTGGCGGACAGTCAGTCCTTATTTAGGGGTGCCACATCTCTATTGCCATCACGTGATCGCTATTACAGGCCATGCCTTTGCTCTTGAAAAATTACTTGAGGGTAATAATTATGATGTGACACTGGACGCAAAAGATGGTACTGATAGGACGGCGTTACAATGGGCAGCTGATCGTGGTCACGAGCAGATAGTGCAGCTACTACTCGATCGAGGCGCCAATGTGAATATTCAAAGAGAAAATCACAGTCCACTTCAATTAGCATCATCCAACGGCCACGAGCAGATAGTGCGGCTCCTACTCGACCGAGGCGCCCATGTGAATATTCAAGGAGGACGAGGAGGAGGAGTATATAGCGGTGCCATTCAAGCAGCATCATTTAACGGCCACGAGCAGATAGTGCGGCTCCTACTCGACCGAGGCGCCGATGTGAATATTCGAGGAGGAGGAGGAGGAGTATATGGCAGTGCACTTCAAGCAGCATCATTTAACGGCCACGAGCAGATAGTGCGGCTCCTACTCGACCGAGGCGCCGACGTGAATATTCAAGGAGGAGGAGTATATGGCAGTGCACTTCAAGCAGCATCATTTAACGGCCACGAGCAGATAGTGCGGCTCCTACTCGACCGAGGCGCCGATGTGAATATTCGAGGACGAGGAGGAGGAGTATATGGCAGTGCACTTCAATTAGCATCATCCAACGGCCACGAGCAGATAGTGCAGCTACTACTCGACCGAGGCGCCGATGTGAATATTCAAGGAGAAGGAGTATATGGCAGTGTACTTCAAGCAGCATCATCTAACGGCCACGAGCAGATAGTGCAGCTACTACTCGACCGAGGCGCCGATATAAACGCTTATAGAGGATATTACAGTACTGCACTATGTGTGGCATCAGCTAAAGGTCACGAGCAGATAGTACAGATGCTGCTTAACAGAGGCGCGGATGTGCACGCTCAAGGACGATTGGGCAATGCACTTCAGTTGGCATGCTCTGAAGGTCACCGGCAGGTGGTGCAGCTATTACAGCAATGGACAGCTCAACCTACTTACGGACGGAATAGGTGACCATGCAAGCGCAGTAATAAGTCAGGGAGCCATAGTGTCCCATTCAACCAGTGCGTGTGTCCGTCCTACGGTCTAGTTCTAACTTGAGAAACGGATCCTAGCCGCTCATCAAGACGTTCGAATATAATCTCCTAGTTCCAATACTCAAAAGTCTAGCTGAGCCTCCGCCATTCCCTGCACACGTGAACTTTTCGTTCGGTGCTGGATCTTGGCGAGCCTGGGTGAAAGCCTTCCGCTCCTGTCCCCTTGGGCCAATCCTCAGTCAAACCACAGACTTTGGCAATCAGCATTTAACACCAAATTCGACTTTTAGCTAACTTAATGCCAGAATTGTCATAGAAGTACCTATCGTAACTGATCATAGTAAGGCGTCCCCACAGCAGCCAAAGACCCAGTGTTGGACAAGGCCTGCATGCAATATTCGAATCGTGCTTCGAATCATACATAGGACAGCTGATCGCAGCGCAGTTGTCAGTCGCTTTGAAGTCTACGAGGTGCTACGGAACTGGAAACACGATGGATCTGTATCAAAACCTCAACACCACGATTACGACGACGACGACAACGGACGAACAATTACTTCATTAGGAAAGTGGATGCGGTATTCGAATCATGAAGTTACTGTGATTCGAAGCTAATTCTTAATTCGAATCTTTCTTGCAAACCTTAATGTTTGGAAAGTACTTGACGGGCCATGATTGATGATGTAAAAGCTTCGTGAGATACATAATGATGAATTAGCAAGGCAACATGCTTATATCTCGTTCCACCAACATCTGATCAATGGATCCGCTCCGCCAACGGTAGAATGCGTCAAAGGCTTGGCGACAACTAAATAGTCAAAAGCATAAATCCCATCACTGGCATTCTACTCGCCAACTTCACAGCCAGCAATATGCTTCAACTGGCATCGCGAAACTTCCAGCGTCGTTCGTTGAGGTCAGGATCAAGCGCGCGTCTTTGCCTTCAACGATTGATCATGACAAATTCAGAGCCTATCGAAGAGGAGACATTGCCAAAGTATCGTGCTGAACTCTACTATCCTGTTTCCATTGGCCAAACCCTTTGCGACAGGTACAAGGTATTGGCCAAATTAGGCTTCGGGAGCGAGTCTACCATTTGGCTTGCAAAGGACATTACGAGGTATATGCTGCATTCCATAAACGACCGTTCATTCGTCTCTTACTTCCCGCAACAGATGGCGGTTTCAAAACAATCGATTTATTGCTCTCAAGATCTACACGGCTGACGAGGAAGACGATCCATCTAAAATTTCTGAAGTGCAATTGTCAGAAGTGATCGCCCATGCGGACCCTAAGCACGAAGGCCGGAGCTACCTGAGGACACCACTTGTGTCTGGCATATGCGCCCATGAGAGAAAATTTGTCGACATTTCAGAGACGGCTCAGAGACGGTCGAGTCCCTGTCAGCCTTTTGAAGCCATTGCTCAGGTTCCTACTCTTAGGGCTTGACTATTTGCATACCAAGTGCCATATTATTCACACAGGTAATTTCCATGGCCCTGCTTCGAGTCTCATCTTTCTAATTTGACCTTGGCTCAGACCTTAAACCTGACAATATATTGCTTGGGATGGAAGATGATCAAATTATATATGACCTTATCCAGCGAGAGGAAAACTCTCCATCTCCAGCAAAGGTTCTCGGCGACCGACGTATATATCCTCACCGCAATTTTGGAGACTTGAAAAAGGCACCAGGCCGCCCGAAGATTGGAGATTTTGGGCTTGCTGTTCAAGCTGTTCAAGATTTGTACTATCATCCTATCCAACCTGACTGTTTGCAAGCTCCCGAAGTGATTCTATGCGCTGGATGGTCGTATAGTGCAGACATATGGAATCTTGGCGTCATGGTGAGTGAGTGCTCCTCGCTGCCCTGGCCAGTTTGATAATTGATTTTTCTACAGGTGTGGGACCTGTTGGAAGGTCGGCCACTTTTCCATGCTCAGAAACCTGGTGCAGACGCCTATGCGCCGGAAATGCATCTTGCTGAGATGATAGCAATACTCAACTCACCACCGCAGTGCCTCCTCCAGAGAGGAAAGCGCACTGATAGATTTTTCACGCCACATGGTACGTACTACGACAACGCCTGTTTCATCAAGAGTGTGCAAAAGGTGTTGACTTTTTACTCAAGGAGATCTGATTAACAAGGACTTGACCCTGTCTTCCCATTGTGGCTTTGAGAACACCATTTCCGTGCTCTCTGGCGAAGAGAAGAAGGGATTCCTCCAATTTATCCAAAGGATGCTCAGGTGGTTACCAGAGGAGCGTGATACTGCAGCGGAACTCCTTTCTGATCCATGGCTGCGTTCATAAATTAAGGTGAGTGAAGTCAATGAGATGCAGAGCATCGGCCTCCGACAGTGGCAAGATAGAGAAAAACCTGTTTTCTGGTTCCTGGGCAGCCTCTTCATAGCCTATGGAAGGATTCTGGTGTACAGACTCCAGAGTAAGCTTGCTCTTTCTAGAACTTCGTTCTTTGCTGCAGAAGCTGATTTGAATTCCAGTTGTCTAGATCGGACGAAGCTGGAGGCCATGCCAACTGACGATGGGTCTTCACGATTGAAAGAACTCTCACAATCGCCTTCAGGCTTGCGGTGCAATTACCGATTACCGATTTCCTGGATGACGCCCACGACCCTTGGAAATTCGTGGCAGCCAACGAGATCATGGGCGCTGTTGGTCGAATTAATATGGACCGACGACACATCGAGACGCCTCCGTTCAAACGTAAGCCGGATCTTCGAAATGGGTCGGATTGCAGATATTTTTCGCTGGTAATTGGGTTGACCACACATGCGGCAGCCTGTTTCCTCCCTATCGTCCCCCGAGAAGGCTTAGGATTTGCGGAGGCGGCTTCTCGATGGCCGGATACTCTGGAAAGCTTACGTTCGGGTGGCGTACCGTTGACGAAGACCATAGATGATTGCAATGGCCCAGGAATGCGCCTTTGGAGCAATGCTTGGGTTCGTTGAGGGTGTATAATCTGAAAGAATCGAGCTCAGAACATCGGTTTCGCGGTCCAACCTCGTAATGGGATCATTGGACTTGTCATCCTGGGTTATGCGAAACTAGGTGCCGCTGGATATTTCTAGGTCTTCCTCATTATTGACGATTCCAACACAAAGTATCGCTTTGTATCTGGCCTTCTCAGCCAACAAACATCGGGGCTGACATCAAAGACGGACTAGGTTTGTAGAATCAGTGCTGTCCAGTTGCGCAGCTGTGTAGAACTGCGCGACAGCTAGCACGTGAGATATTCCTTTCAGTCTGTACAATATCGTGGTGTTTCTTCAAGAAAAGGAAAAACCGAAAGAGGGAAATGGCAAATAAAGATTCCGGGGGTTTGGGATGTTCTCTCTGAAGCTTGTGTAAATCATGTAATTCGTGTCCTACGAGTCCAGGTCTCAGAGGTTACACACATTTCATCTGTTCCAGGAGTAGTCCAGGGTTACGGTGAACACGGTGATCGAGAATCCAAGCCATGGAACTCAAGGGAAAGAGCATTCCCGACAATGGACAAGGGCGCTATGCGGATATGGCTTGGTTACTCCGAAGGTCCTCACTGATGAGTTTGTCGCTGTGGGCGACGGCCGTGCCAGTCCCTGGTCTTCCAGTCCAATTGTATCGGTCTAGAAACTGACTATATTACATAATTAATATGTGTCTGAGCCACGGAGCTACCGATTAGCACATCCCTCTACTCTCTAAAGGGCTTACCTTTTTAGAAGGGTTGTCTTTGCTCTAGGTCGCCTGCAAAAGACATCGCCAGAGGAGCACAACGCACCTAAGCAGGTAAGTTTGTATTGTATGTTAAGCGTTCAGTCTCACGGACGCTAGACGTAGCCGTGATGATACTCCAGGTGCAAGGAGGCCCAAAGTTTGACACTGGATGAATAATAACGGGTCCGCACCGGAAGCCCCGGGCACTTAACCTTAATAAGCGATTCCTGGCCTGGGTGGGCGCGCTAATAGAGATCATCGTTGCCCCGAGGTTTCCGAATGATGTCACAACCTGCCCGGAATTTCCTATCCATCCCGGGCGTTTCAAGATTGCTGCATACCTACCTACCGATAGCCAAGGGAATTACGCGACCGCTGCCCAAAGTTTTCTCTTTTCATTGCGCCGACAACAAATACAGCAGACTTGTCGCCGAACACACACCACCCGTGGTGCGATACTTTCTTCTTCCCTTTCGCCCGGGCTCGTCCGCCGTGGTAGTATCAACGAGATTGATGGGACTCACATCTTCCCAAGCCGACAGCGTGTGGAAAGGACGTACAGGGCACAGTTGAGGCAGCAAGAGGGACAGCTCTAGTCTGAACAAATCCGTCAACGTGCCCTCTGATGCGTGAAATTGAACGGCAGCATGGCAGCCACTCTGACACCTCTCGCCAGCTCGTCCATTCGTTACGATACCACCCCCGTCACACAGCCTCCACGCGTTCAGTCTCCGTTTCCTTTTCTCGAGCAGGGACGACCTGCGGAAAGCCCGTCTCGAGAGAGTTCAGTCCGAGAAAGAGGTGACTCGGATGCGACGTTGGCGAGCGATGCACAGCGACGAGATCATGATGGAGGAGACGTGGCACCAACACACCTCGATGGGGCAACAGAGCAGAGACCGTATTTGCAGGGCAGAAATACCGATGCAGACCTGTTAGACCTTGTAGACGTTCATCCTGGCGTGTCGCCTCATTCACGCATCGCGACAGGTGACAGCTCAAGGAGCAAGGAGCGAGCGTTGGAAGACGAATCCTCTGACACGACTTCGACTTCCGAGTCCTCTACCGACGAAGATGATGCTCCTCTGGGTCTAAGGCGATCCGCAAACCTACTTGAGCCACGCGACTTGGCAAAGAGCGAGTTGAACAGAGCTCGGATGCGACCATGGCGCCAACGCCAACGCCGCAAGCTCGCGGCTGGAAGCGAATACCTACATTGTCGAGGGAAGACGGCAAGTGATGGTCGTCTGAATGTGAAAATCAGCAAACACACAAACTCGGAATACCTGGCAAAGGCTCTCGGAACTGCGATGGAAGGCCACCTCCACCCACACGCGAACAAAACAAAGCACGATATCGAAGAATTTAAACATCATTATGACGATTCTCACCATCTGGGCAGGATACCGCGCATGAATATTCTCATCATGGTTATTGGCAGCAGAGGTGACATACAACCTTTCTTAAGAATCGGTCAAATACTCAGAGACGAGCGTGGGCATCGAGTAAGAATTGCAACGCATCCAGCATTTAGGACCTTTGTCCGGGACGAGATTGGTCTCGAGTTTTTCTCAATCGGTGGAGACCCGAGTGAGTTGATGAGCTTCATGGTCCGCAATCCTGGCTTGATCCCGTCCTTCGAGACACTCACCTCCGGCGAGGTCGGACGCAGGAGAGAGCAGATGTTTGACATGTTCAACGGCTTCTGGAGAGCTTGCATCAATACCACTGATGATGAACGGGACACTGCAAATCTCGCCATGCTCGGAGACAAGACCCCGTTCGTTGCCGATGCCATCATAGCCAATCCGGTCTCCTTTGCCCATTACCACTGTGCAGAGAGACTGGGGGTTCCGCTCCACATGGTTTTCACTTTTCCCTATACTCCTACCTCGGCCTTTCCACACCCACTCGCGAATATCCGATCCTCCAAGGATGGACGCACTGTAGATGCTTCGTACACCAATTACATGAGTTATCCTCTGGTAGACTTAATGACCTGGCAGGGACTAGGAGATTTGGTCAATAGGTTTCGGGTGAAGACACTTGGCCTTGAGCCAGTTTCGACGTTGTGGGCCCCAGGCCAACTGACTCGGATGAGAGTGCCCATGACATATCTATGGTCCCCTTCTTTGGTTCCGAAACCTGCCGACTGGGGCCCAGAGATCTCAGTTGCTGGTTTCGTTTTCCTGGATCTCGCCAAGTCCTACCGTCCTCCACCCGACCTTGTGGCTTTTCTCAGAAGATCTGAAGAAGACACCAGACCAATCATTTACGTCGGATTCGGTTCGATCTCTGGCATTGAGGATCCCAAAGCATTCTGTACACTGATCTTTGAGGCCGTTGTTCAGGCTGGCGTGCGAGCGGTGGTAAGCCGAGGTTGGGGCGGTATGGGAGATGGTATGGACATCCCTGACGGCGTGTTCATGATTGACAACGTTCCACATGATTGGTTGTTTCCGCAAGTCGACGCAGTTGTGCACCATGGAGGTGCGGGCACCTGTGCTGCAGGCCTTCGCTGCGGGAAGCCCACAATGATCGTTCCATTCTTCGGTGACCAGCCATTTTGGGCCGACATGATTGCCAGAGCCAACGCTGGTGCCAAACAAGTGTGGCCGCTGAAGAAGTTGACCGTGGAAAGATTCGCCACCTCTATTAGAGATTGCCTGGAGCCCTCAGCAAAGGAGAATGCACAGGCAATTGCGAAGAGCATAGATCTGGAAGGAGACGGAGCCCGGAATGCCGTCGACTCCTTCCACCGTGCACTTACCTTGACGGGGAAGCACTCCATGAGATGCGCAGTATTCGAAGACCGCATAGCGGTGTGGAAACTGAGGCATACTCACCTCAATCTATCCGCGCTAGCTGCCGAACTACTAGTCGAACACAAGCAAATTGCTTGGCATGAGCTTGATCTCATCTGCCACAAGAAATGGAAAGATTTCTCTGGACCAGGAGAGCCAGTGACAGGCGCCGGCGGAGCACTTGTAAGTGCCTTTCAGGAAGCCTTGCATGGGATCAGCAGCATACACGACTCAACGAAGACAGACTGGAAGAGGATCGAACGCCGCAGGAGACACAAAAAGGGGAGGACTGTGGCTGACGTCGCAGTCATGCCCGCTAGAATAGCACAACGCGCAAGGCTGAGTAGTGAGGCCGATTATGGTGCAGCGTCGAGGTTGGAGAGAGTCAATTTAACGGGGGAAGCAGCCCCTGTCCGGAGACCTAGATTATCCGGCGTTCTAGACCGCCATGAGGGACAAGCACAAATCTCTCGGACTAACACTACGTCGAGTCTGCGCGGACCTGGAGCCGTGGTGCTTGCAAAGGATGTCGGGCGAGGTCTCGGCCATTCGCTGAGATCCATTGTTCTCATACCCTCAGATGTACTGCATGCAGTTACGCTAGGCCTGCACAACGCCCCTCGACTATATGGTGACTCCGTACGACCTGCGCCGCAGAACATCAAAAATTTCAAGCACGGAGTCAAAGTTGCGGGTAAAGACTGGTGGTTGGGCGTGTATGACGGAGCGACGGGCTTGGTGAGAGTGCCCTATCACGACGTCAAGAAGGACGGCGTGTCAGGGCTTCCCAAGGGCGTGGCTCGTGGCGTTGGTGGATTGCTGATCAAGCCCATTGCAGGCACGCTTGGCCTCGTCGACTACACCAACCGTGGTCTTCTGGCATCAATTCGACGACGATACAGGGATACCGAAAAAACAGCCAGATGGATCCAACACGTCCGACGTTTACAAGGAGCTGCGGAAGAGAAGTCGATCAGAGATCAGAGCAAGCAACATGAGGACAAGGAGAGTGGTCGACCTGGCCGCGTGACATACGACTATCACATAGAGGAAGCTCGAGATCGAGCGCTCACGAAGTTTACCTCCGAGGACCGCCAAGCACTTGAGCGAGCACGTAAAGAGAAATCACGTGACGGATAAAGGCGTCTACTCCTAAAGGATGTGCCAGGTAGTGGCAGGTCGACGACGAACAAAACAGAGATTTGCACATGAAAGTATTTAGTCGAAGGGAAATCTAAGCCTCGGCAACCCTGTCTGCACCGACCCAGATATGTCATAATGAAGCCAATCAACAAGGAGCGATAAGACTCTTGCTTCTCATGTATACATCGATCTGCCTAGGTGCCCCGCCAATATTTCGCTCGCGCAGAAATCCGTCAGTGGATTTTGATAACTTGAACATTGGTACGTATCTCGGCCAAAGTGACGTACATAGACACCGTAATTCTTACACTCCTTCATGACAAAGGCAGTTCGCCTCTTACGACTAAAAAAGGTGCATTTTGGTGGGACGGGAACTGCCTCATGAGCGTTGAATTTAGTATCTCGCCCCACCAGGTCGGAAAAGTCTGGGGATTGTTCAGCCTCGGAATTGGCACGGCATGCAAGGCACAGCGTGGGCACGACTTGAAATGGTCTAGGTGGTTCCACATGCGTCATCCGCTCGGACACTCGCCGGCTACTTACTAGTACCAAGAGGTGCAAGAGGCACGAGCTGACATCTGGCAAAAAGGCGCAGCGACAATGGGTGGCCTCTGCGTCTGACTCGCATAGGTAAAATGTTGACGAAACAAAGTGCGGATGTGGTGAGCCAAATTCGATTACCATTGCACCGCTCTTGATGTACTTCCGACCATTGTGCCAGACAAAAAAAGGTCAAGGAAGCACGAAGAAGGTAGTGGCACACCATCGGTAAGAAGGCATTCGATGTCAATGGCTGGTCTTTGCGCAAAATTTCCTTATCGCGGCGATAGTGAATTTGAGCGTCTGTGAATGGCCAGCCAAGTTGACTAGTGCTGCTCCATGACGGCGGGACAGTTTGGTGGGGCAACAAAGAGACAACAGGCAAAACCTGCGGTGCTCAAGGTCCCTTACCGTGGGGCTGTCCAATTAAAAGCGCACTGAGGGTGTGCCAGCAAAGCCCGTCGCAGGCAGTCGCAGGGTCTAGCTTGCTGCGATACAGGCATGTTTTGTTCAGATTCGCCGGCGAAACGAAAGTTTTTCTTTTCCCAACCCATGGCTAATTCACAGGACTAAATTGATTTGTAGATACGCCCATGTTAAAGATATTTGGTAAAACGGGCGCCACAATTATTGAAACATATGTGGCATAGAACCACATTAATTCCGCCGCATCCAGAAGCTATTATCGGCCCCCTTGTCCTCGAAGCTTTTTATTATCAGTTGCGACCGCTCTGATTCCATAGCTATCTATCTTCTCTTTCTTCCACACCGCATTGATCTCTCAGGTCGAGCATATCATACTCTTAACAAAACTACGTCCCCTACCGTTTTTAATTCGGATTCAAATTTATACCACAACAACTATCACCGTTGTCTCTGCAAAAACCTCACCATCATGGCTGACAACGTCTTTATCTCGAACACCTCCACTTTGTCCAAGTACATGAAATTGGACCAGAAAGGAAAAGTTCTGGCAGAGTACATCTGGATCGACGGCTCAAACGGCCTGCGCAACAAGACAAAGGTAAGCACCGCTCTTCCTGACGTTCGTGTATCTACACAAGCGAGCAAGTTTTCAAAGATGAAGTCACCCCAATCTGGTCCCACGAGTCGGATGAATGGCCGTGCGCCATGCCCTAAGCCCCAGAGGCGCCTAGTTGCTATACGGGCGTTCTCGGCATTGGCACAAATTTGGGTGTGACGACATTGCCCGATCACCCAATGATTCTCCCTTCAACCTGCCGCTAGTACCCGCATCTGCATCAGCATCACACAAAAATTTGAATAATTCAAATTGCTAACTCCATCTGTTTAGACCTTGAGCAAGAAGCCCTCGAGTGTTGACGATCTCCCAGAATGGAACTTCGACGGCTCCTCCACGGGCCAAGCCCCGGGCGACAACTCCGACGTCTACATTCGACCCGTCGCCATGTTTCCCGACCCCATTCGACTAGGTGACAATGTTCTGGTCATGTGTGAGACATGGGACCCCGATGGCACACCCAACAAGTTTAACTATAGACATGATGCTGCCCGATTGATGGATGCACATAGCGAACACAAGATCTGGTTTGGTCTGGAGCAAGAATATACTCTCCTCGGTCCTGATGGTTATCCATACGGCTGGCCAAAAGGTGGCTTTCCAGGTCCCCAGGGTCCATACTACTGTGGTGTCGGTACCGGCCGAGTCTTCTGCCGAGATATTGTCGAGGCCCACCACAAGGCTTGCATGTTTGCCGGTATTGAAATCTCGGGAACCAACGCTGAAGTTATGCCAGCCCAGTGGGAGTACCAAGTCGGTCCATGCGAGGGTATCAATCTTGGTGACGAGCTGTGGGTTTCCCGATGGCTGCTGCACAGAATAGCCGAAGAATTTGGTGCAAAGGTTTCCTTCCAGCCCAAGCCAATTCCCGGTGACTGGAACGGTGCCGGTCTTCACACCAACGTCTCGTCGAAAGAAATGAGAGAAGATGGCGGCATGAAGCACATCGAGGCTGCTATGAAGAAACTGGAAGCCCGCCACATTGACCACATCAAGGTTTATGGCGAGGGTAATGAGCTGCGAATGACCGGTGCCCATGAAACCTCGAGCATCGACAAGTTCAGCTGGGGTGTTGCCAACCGAGGTTCATCCGTTCGCATCCCAAGAGCTTGCGCAAAGGAAGGCAAGGGATATTTTGAGGATCGAAGACCCGCCTCCAATGGCGACCCCTACCAGATCACTGGTATCATAGTGGAGACCATGTATGGTGCTCTCCCCGAGGAAAAGTTCTAAATGCTCGCTTCAAGCATGGCGTTGGGTGTACAGCTCGATAACCTAGATCCGAGTCTCGGATAGACATTCTTGCTCTAGTTAGCGACGTAAGAGTCTCAAGAGCATTCTGGCATAAATTGAATTCAATGTTAAAAGTTGTACTTCCCAAACGTCTCTGTTCCTCATCATGTTTGTCTTCAAAAGTGCAATGTGACCAGCTTAACAGGCAATCACAGCCTGCTGTCGTAGTAGCATCATCGAGGCAGCTTCATTTTATCCCAAGTTCATCAGGTTACAGAAGGTCTATGTGCTACATCTACTGGGTAACATGCTTCTTGTCGTCCATTACTTTTCCTCAAAGGCGAAACTACACGTGAAGCGTGTTTTCCATCAATCACCGCTTGTAGCAACATTCTAAACAGCTGCCGAGGCGTACAAAGTAGTAAACATGCTACCACATTCGGCACTGAGCTATACGCCAGCTGCTGAGCCTCATCTCAGTTCGGCTATCTCAGGCTGAGTCAGCAGGGCCCCCGGGGAGGGTGTCCAGCTACACGATTCGCCCAGTGTCATCTGTACTCGCAACGAGGCTGACAACGGCACATCTGTGGGAGCGGCTCGAGCGGGACGTGGCACGGAGATGCTCATGCATCAGACCATGTCCCAGCAGGAGTAGTCCGAGCCCCATGCAAGATGGCAACCTTATCTCTCTTGCGAGAGGTCCATTCCCAGATCTCTTATCAGTCGAGCTAACCCTCTCCGTCAACCTCCCAAGCCCTGATAGGACCACCTCCCTTTCGGGCTCTAAATCCTAAGGCCTGCAGACTCCCCAGATGGAGCCGTAGGGAAGGCTGGGCTGCTTGGAAGCTTGGAAGCTTGACGCTCGAAGCTCCTTTAATATAGCGATCTCGGGTAGGCCCTTGGACCGGCGTTGCAGGAGGAACCCCCGTCGTGCCCTAGCCGTGGAGCGCAGAGGATGATTTGCATCGAGCGGTGCCGTGGCAGCAGGCATTCCCCAGACTTTTTCGCAAAAAGTGTCCATATACTGCACGGGATTGTATAAGCACGATTGTGCCACTCCCGAGTTCAATATAATTGCACAAATTTCCTCGAGATCAAGTGACATTTTCCTTGTGCATTCTCGTCGTCGCTTAAAACTTCCCCGTCATGCTGCACATTTCGGATAAGAAGGAAGGCGTGTAGTGACCTCATCGAGTTACACGCCGACCAACCGACGACGTCAAAAGCTGTCCGATAAGTGGCATTGGCAGCCACGATTGGGATGGCATGTGGGGTGGGGCTGCTTCGATCTGTTCAGCTGCAGTGGCCGTGGCAGTCTCTGTGCATTGTTTCACATCTGGTACATAGGTCTGTCAAAACTTTTCTTTTTCCCTTGTCCCACCCTCCACGTATGGCGTTCCACGTTGAGCTGGCATTGCTTTTTGTGATTGCCTGAGCGCTGAAGTTCCAGCCCCCGAGTTCACAAACTATCATGCCACGTTGGGTCAACACATTGCAAGGAGTAGGGATTCCCAAAGGTTTGTCGGTTGATGTCCTTCGAACTAAGGGTAAATGCACGCTAAAACAACACTCCACCCGTATCCTGGTAGTCAAAATACGCCGGCTTGATCCCTTCCGGGGGCGCTACTCGTCATCCCAGTCTGCCAAGCTGATAAGTTATATGAACGTGATTGGCCGGTGCCAACGTTATAGCAAACCGAAATAATCATCTAGATCTTGCTTTACGAAGAATTTAACGCTTGCCCCAACTCCTCCGATTTCGGCTAAAGAGACGCGCCGTGCGCGCCCCGTGGTTAGAGTTGATGTGGGCTCCGAGAAAACCAGCTGGCTGACACACAAATTTTATGACACGCATTGGACCTACCCTGTACGACCAAAAAATGCATCTGTTTCTCGGAAAAAGCAGTTAAAAACACGCTTGTGTTGATAAGATATATTTACGAGTCCTAATGGTGCACCGACTCGATAATCGAAGCTTAGCGATGTAGAACAGAGGGCTTATCTGTGTCAAGCAATAGGTTGCAAAAACGTTTCACATACAAGTGAGTGAGCAATCCAGAAATCAATCCCTAGTTTAGCCAATAGCAATGCAAGGGAATATCTGGCCAAGAAAACTGAAGCTACGCTGCGAAATGCTTCTATCGTCTAGCCTGCGCCTTTGGGGCGCCTTGACGTACAAATGCACGCATCAACCGAAAACAATGGGGACGAGCAGGCCATGCGTCGAAATGGTCGCAGCAACAGCCAAAATCTCACCACCCCCACAATCGCTCAATTTGCGTTGTGCGGCGCGTGTTGAGGTCCACTTGAGCCCCAAGCATTGACTTTTACTAGCTTCGGCTCTAGTCTCTGTGATTCTGGAATCCACAGATAGGTACCCCTGCCTTGTCATTCATACGATTATGTATTTGTGACAGCAACACATTTGATTTCCTTAAAGAACTGGGACTCGCTCTCTTCTACGAACACGCGACTTGGCGATTCTATTCTGACAGCTCGATCTTAACTATATCATCCTTCGCTTGAATTCTACTTGACACCTTAAAGAGCACATCTTTTATTTCACCATCTACAGACGAGTGGACCTGGGCTACATTTGAAAGTGTTGCTCTCTGTTTGGCACCAAAATCACGCCTGCAGGCCATTAGGCCCTCGAACTCAGGAAGGCGATTCACACCACACTTCTCCTAGCATCTTGAACCAAAGATCAGCACAACTATGGGTGACTCGGCCGTCGTCGGGACGCCCGAAGAGCACGGCGTTTTCCTTCCATCCTTTGCCTCGTACAATTGGATCGGACCTCCCGCAGACTACGGTCTAACAACAAATGTGGCCACTGGGGGGGATTCGCGAACAGAAAATTTGAACAAATGGTACCAGTCGGGTGATCAGGCATACATCATTGTAGCCTCTGCCATGGTAAGTTTCGAAACACAACTACGAAGTCGAGGGACTGCGGGCTCACAAGCACCTATAGGTTCTGGTGATGATACCAGGTCTGGGTTTCCTCTATTCTGGTCTGGCGCGCAGAAAGTCGGCACTATCTCTTATGTTCGCTTGCATGGCCGCCGGCTCGGTCATCTGCTTCCAGTGGTATTTTTGGGGTTTCTCCTTGACTTTTTCGGATAGCGGTACCAGCGGCTTCATTGGCGATTTGAAACATTTCGGCCTCATGAAGACACTGGCTGCACCCTCAGTTGGATCACCTCTCATTCCCAGCTTGCTATATGCTTTCTACCAGGTACGTCCGCATCGAATCCATCCTCTACAGTGACTTTGCTGACTCAAAGTACAGATGCAATTCTGCGGTGTTACAGCTGCTATTATTGCTGGCGCGGTTGCGGAACGCGGCCGACTTATGCCTTTCTGCGTCTGGCTGTTTCTGTGGGCAACACTCGTCTATAATCCGATCGCTTGCTGGGCTTGGAATCCCAATGGATGGGGCTACGTCTACGGCGTCCTTGATTATGCGGGAGGCGGTCCAGTCGAGATCGGCTCTGGTCTGTCCGCATTAGCGTACTCCATGGTTCTTGGCAAGCGTCAAGAGCGAATGATGCTCAACTTCCGACCACACAACGTATCTTTCATCTTACTGGGCACAGTGTTCCTGTGGTTCGGATGGCTTGGTTTCAACGGCGGCTCGTCGTTTGGTGCCAATATGAGAGCCACAATGGCCTGCTGGAACACCAATTTGACAGCGACTTTGTCAGCCATCACTTGGGTTCTTCTTGACTTCAGATTGGCTCGAAAGTGGTCCATGGTCGGATGGTGCTCAGGCACCATCTCCGGTCTTGTCGCTGCCACTCCTGCGTCGGGATTCATTACACCCTTTGGCTCCGTCGTCCTGGGTATTGCCACTGGTGTGATCGCTAATTTCGCCACCAAGATCAAGTACTGGGTTCGCATTGATGACTCGATGGACGTCTTCGCCGAGCACGGTGTCGCCGGAATGGTCGGATTGATTTTCAACGCTCTCTTTGGTGCAGACTACATCATCGGGCTCGACGGTGTCAATTCAGGTCTCGAAAACACAACCACCGGCACCTTCGCCGGCGGCTTCCTCAACCACAACTACCGACAACTTTACATCCAGATAGCCTACGTTGTAGCCTGCACAGGCTACGCATTCGTCGTCTCTGCACTCCTCGCCTACCTCGTCAACTACATTCCTGGATTGCACCTGCGAGCGTCGGAAGAAGCCGAACTCCTCGGCATGGACGATGATCAGCTCGGCGAGTTCGCCTACGACTACGTCGAGGTCCGACGAGATTACCTTGCGTGGACGCCAGCCTCGAAGGACCACACCGGCGTCGACCCGGAAGTCGCGCAGGAGCACCGCCACGGCATCCCGGAGCATAGCGCCATGCTGAAGAAGGAAGAGGTCAGCAGTACCTCGGACTACGCGAGCGCCGGTGGCCACCACCCAATTTCCCAAGGCGACCGCCACGGCATCGCTGCAGAAGAGGTTCTGCGGGACCACCGGGAGAAGCATCACCACGAACCAACTCAGTAGATTTGTTACTTGTTCAGCCCTTGTCTAGCCGTTGTCTAGCTTCATCTTGTTCTTAAAAAGAAAAAGCACTTTTCACTCATCATATATATATATATATATTTATATATCCAGTCTCACACGTCTCTCTCCCTATTTCTGCAAGCACTGGTGTCAAGCTCTGTCTGTGTCCCTGTCGCTTTAATACCACTTTGGTTCTACCGACTTCTAATCCAACCCGATTTCGCAGCCATCTCTCCCTCCAGACCCCCGGTTTCCACGTTTCCACATCTACACGTTTACACCCTTTCTCCTCTGATCTTTCGCTGTCACTATCCCTTTTCCCTTTCCTTGACTTAGCCCCTCCCCCTTTCTTGTTCCCGTAGAGTCCAATCCAGACGAAACAATGGCTTTACGTTACTACCTCCCTAAAATATCTTTAATTCTCGATCTTGGTTGGTTGGCATGGGCTGGTTTTGAGTGTGCTTGCTGCGAGTGCAGAACCCCGAGGGACCAACAATAGAATCGCATAACATGGATGGATGTACATGATCGTGCACCTAGATTGAGCGGGATGAGATATGCATATAGTCTGGGTGAGTCTTTAATGGGATGCGCTTCTTCAGACTCGGACTTGCAATGTGAGAGATCATCCATGCCTATCTGTGCGAGACTAGTATGCCAGGACAAGACGCAACTTTCAAACTAACTGTAACATATCATTGATCAGACGAAAAGAATGAATGTTCTGCTATTTTTCTTGTCGTAAAGTTTCTACCTCATAATCTTCAGACGTGTATCTCATATCCATGTTCACGCAATCTCATCAGCTGTGGATTCTTCACAGAGATGGTCTTCTTTGTCCTTCCTTCTGCCCCCGATTCATATCGATTAACAAATAATGCTCTATGCCGATATCATATGAGCCCATATCCACGCAATGCAGTACGAAATGGAAAATCAATTTTCTTTGCATCAATATCATCTAGGACAAATGGAACGCGCCCTGCCCTTCCTTGATAGCTATGCCCAACTTGTCTTTGAGCACCGACACATCGGAGTAGTCGGGCAGCTTCAGGTAATTGGCACAAGTCATGACACTCGGCAGATAGTCATCGCTGGAGTATGGAGGCTCAGAGGGCTTGCAGACGACGGTGAACATTGGTGTCAAGCTCTTGAATCCCCCAATCGGCAACCGTGGACTGCCTGTTACAAACTGCAAGAAGTCGCGTCGTTGAGCAGGAGTTAGTTCGCTCATGACTGATAGCAAGTTCTTGACGCTCTTGCTGTCCATGTTGAAACCATGATCGGCCTTGATTGAATCCATGAGTGTTTCAATCGACCAGTCCTCCTCGACACGTCCAAAAAGCATAACGAGCTCGTTTGGCGTGAATGCCTGCAGAGACGTATATGGAAAGACTTGCGAGAAACCCTTGCGGAATGCCTGGATCTGGGATTGTACTCCTTCTCCAAGTGTGAAATCGAGGACTTTCTGAATGTAAGTGCTGACATTGTCATCAGTAACATCAACGTTTGAGCCATTGTCGATGAGCGAGATCGAAGGATAACCTGGCAACGTGAAGTCGAGTCCAAGATCAACTAACGAAGCACCCCGAATCGTCAAGTTCTGCAGGGCAGTTGCTTTTGTCATGGCGTTCATGGTGGTGGCAGCTTCAATGTTGGCCCGTCGATTGGCGTACGCCTGCAGCTGCGCCATAGAGTTGGCAAGGTCCTGGTCGACGCTGCGCAACAACGCGATTGATGTATTTGTGCCCTCGCCGATTTTGAAGAAGGTAGGACTGAAGTTGACGTCGATGATGCGAGAGTCCAACATGGACCTTGCAACAAACATTCCTAACATCTTAAAAGCATGCAGAACTTTCTTCCCCTTCTCGGTCCGTGCCTCTTGCGGACTCATCGGAGCGGGGAATAAACCGTTCTTTCCAAAAGCATACTGGTCCTTTGCATCAGTGTCGTTTTCTCGCCACAGGCGCATCGATTTCTTGGCAAACTCCTTGGAAACGGTCGAGTAGAACTCGAGAGTTGGGCCCAAACCCGTGCCAACTTCTTCGAAGTATTCGACCTCTAGGATGCTAGGAGATGCTCCGAAATGGTCCATAACTTTCATAGCAGACTCAAGCATTTTGGTTCGGGCGATGCGGACTTTCTGTCTTTGAGGACGGCCCATCATGGGACGATCGTCACGCCGTCGATCACGTCTGTCGTCGTTCTCCTGGCTGTTCTGCCAGCGAGTGATACATCTTGAATAGCCGAAAGAGGTGGACTGCAGAAACAGGTGGCGTGTCTCAAATGGAAAAAGGAAAGGGAACGACCTTGCCAGATCTTCTGCCCAATCGGGTAGGCAATTCGAAGCAACAATCAGGGGCTCTTCGAGTTGTCTGTTCATCTTTGCCGTGAGCTTTTTGTTGATGAATGCGGCAAGTGGCTCAGAGTGAAGTTTGATGCCAGTACGCCCTGCGGCCTCTTTAACATCATCGAGGCTGGCATTGAGATCGTGGAGAATGCCCAAAAGCGTCAGGATGGAAGAAGTCACAGGATGACCGTCAAGTGAAGTTGGTAATCCATCTTGTTTCCTATGCTGAGAGTCCTCTTCGGAGGTCGAAAGTTTAGCTGCCGGTGCAGGTCCAGACACGCGCTGAAATTTAATTTCGTGAATGCCCGTCCACACAGTGCGTCCACCAATGTTAACCGGCTCATTATTGTGATGAACGGCTCGGTAAATGGTCACATTGTCGGGAATCGGTTTGCCATTGATACTGAACTCAATATGCCAATCTTGCGGTATTCCGACGGCTGCGGCGTAAGACGATGGGCGCTTTTGACTGGATGTAGCGCCGCCCCGTGGCACTGCAAATGACTGGTCTGACGAAGCCGTTCTGCTTGGTGCAACTGGTGTCCCCGGCTGGCGTGGTGTGTACACCCTCGACCCATCTTCTCTTCGTGCTGTAAGCCGTCCGCTCGTCCCTACTTCCATATTCACTGCATCAGGCTCACGTTCGTTCTCTGAGTTCTCCTCCTCAACTTCTCCAACGATAGGGTCAAGGTGCTCTGTAGATCCCATAGCGTCGTCACTGGCAGCGTCTTCAATTTGCTTTTCATCCACAATCTCCAGTTTGGAAGATGTGCCTTCCGTATTCGGCTCTGGTGGGGGCTGTGGCGGTGATGCCAGCTCAGCCGTCTCCGAGGTAGGATTGCGGCGACTTGATCTTCGTCGACCTAAATTTTCGGGCTTTGCTGATTCTGTCTTGTTTTGGGAGGAGAAAGTCGGGAGTTTTGACCTTGAGGCTGGTCTCGATGACGACAGTAATGGGCTTGGAGCACCTTGCAGAGAGCCCAAATCTGCGCCAAAGGGAGAAAATAGACCCGAGTCCGCTGCGCCCGACAACTGCGCCATCCTCGCGTTGGCCAACTGTTGGAGCATATCTCTTCGGCTACGGCTTCGGTCAGAAGATGGCCGTTCTAAAAGCGTGATTCTCGGCCTTAGATAATCGTCCAAAGCCTTGAACGTTGCAATGGCATGAATGGACACAATCATGTCCCGGAAGCTCTGTGGAATGTTACTATCTTCGTCAGCCTTCAGCTGAAGGCGGATCTGTCGCGTCAGCAACGACGTCGAGCTGCTGCGACTGTTTTCCGACGCGCTGCTGTTTACTGTCAAGACCTCAAAATGCTCGGCGCGGCTAAGCAGGTCTTGAAGCTTGTTCACAAGAACGGTAAAAGCAGTTGACGTGGACGACGCAGTGGCTGTTTTGATTTTAACAGTGTTCGTCCTGCCCATGAATGCAGCAACAAAGTCGCCTCTTGCATTACCCAACAGTTCGGTATTAGGATTCAAAATATCACCCAATAGGCGTATAATGCCGGACTCGAGCAATTCCGAGCTCGTAATGCTTTCGAGCGCGTCCCCTTCAAAGTACTTGGCCAGTTGTTCAAAGAGATCCCGCCCGCCCAGATCGTCTTCGGAGGTAGCGTAATGCTGTCTAATGGCCACGGCCAATTTTTGTAGATCGCTTCGGATATTTTCAGCTTGGTCACGAAGTGCCTTTCCGCCGTCAGTGTCATATTTCTCAATAAAGGCTTTCGCTCGCAAGACCACGAGATCCTTAATCCCCGGAATTGGCAGCGCATCAGGAATAGGTTCGGTGTCGGAGTCTGAACTTCTATCGTCGTCGATGTCTACGTCATCCCTAATAACAATGTCGTCGTCGCCATCTTCAGCGGGGTCTTCCTCATCGTCATCATGATCCTCCCGTCCTTCGTCATCGTCATCGTCATCGCTTGAGCTGTCGTTTTCATCCATTACACCATCGACAGAGTCTCTGCGTAGCGCAGCTCCGCTGTTTGCCGACGTTTGGCTGTCTTTTCTCGCAGCCATTCGGATTTCAACTGCCGAGGCACGTGCTGCAAGCTTTTTGATTTCACCAATTACTCCTTCTCGGTAGAATTGATAGCGGTAAATCCCTTCAAGGCGTTCGAACAGCAATTCAGATGCCTGCAGAGCAAACATGACCAGGCTGGGGTGGTCTTCTTGCGACAGTATGGAAGCAAGGAATGAAGCGTAAGGCACAGGGTGTAGTGCGTCTTCAATGACCTGGCTGTCTAAGTTGGACAGCATCTTAAGTTGGGCGGTGAGCACCTTCTGGCGGACACTAAGATTCACCGTGCTTGAATAGGCATCAGTCAAAGTGGGAAGGAGAACCATTGCGAAGCGGCGTGTCTGCGGCTTGCAATCTTGTAATAATCCTGAGCGCTCTGCCTCTTTCGTGCTCTTCAATACAACATCACTATCTGAGGACAAGTCGTCGTACATGCTAATCAAGTTGATAGGCGGCAGAAGCTCACAGATAACGTTGAGAGCTTCATAAATCTGTTCTCGCGGGCGATGAATCAGTGCTTGCATGATGACGACGCTGTCTATACTTGTTGCCGCATCTGCTGTTTCGGTTGGTGGAGAGACGCCAGTTAGAATTTGGTAGAGGGTATCAACGACATTTAGCTTCAGCAGCTCCGCGGAAAGCCGAGGGCTGTTTCTCGCTACAATTGCGAGGACTCGCAAAAACTCGGTGTGGATGTTGGCACCGATCAAGTTCGTTGTGCCGGGGAGGAGGAGGCCCAGGATGGCCTGCAGCAAGGGAGGATTCACCAACTGTTCTAGCTTGTCTGCGTTGTACTTGAAACTGTCAATAATGCGCGTGACGCACAGGCAACCTTGCTCCACCACTTTTTGATCATGCCCTAGCAGGACGTTTTGTAGAATAGGCATCACATCGCGGATGACATTGAAGGAGTCGTGCGGGATGTTTCGGCAGCAGTTTGCAGCCGTTGTCACTGCAGTTCTCTGTGTGCCAGTGGCGAAGAAATCGAGATATTGAAGGCATGCGGTCAGGCCGCCTTCTCTCACAATTGAAGCTGGAAAGTCGACCGAGACCTTGGAAAGAGTACTTAATGCCTGTTCAGCAACATCAATGTATTGAATGTCGAGCAGCTTCTGACACAAGACCGGCACCGCTCCACCATAAACCACGTTGGCAACTGAGCCTCGAAGTGCTTCCATTAGGTTCGCCAAGGATCTGCAGGCCAGCAGCATGATTTCGGGGTTTTCCTCTCCCGTGATAGGGTTGGGCTGCATCAGTTGGACTAGCTCCTTTACATATGGGTCCGGCGAGAATTGGCCTGACAAGTTATCCTCATTGGAGACCAGCAACAGGTTCGACAATTCCTCCAGTGCTATCATCTGCATTGAGGGATCGTCCATTCGGCGAAGATTGTTCAGTATATCCCTGAACCTGGAGGCCATGCCTGACATCATTCCACTGAGGGCTCTCAAAGTGCTAGACAAGCCAGCAGGTCCTCCATGACCGAACAAGCCGCTCGAGAAGGGATCGTGATCATCGCCTGGCGGGTCTGGGGACATGTCTGAGTTGCTATCTCGACGCCAGGGAGAGGAAGGGGTGGCAGCTTTTTCATGCTTGCTGGTTTTACCCTCTTCTTCATCTCCATCCTTCATCTCCACATCATTGTCCTTTTTCGGAGGCTTCTTACGCAACTTTCTGCTGGTGGGCAGCTGTGAAGGTGGCGAGATATCTAACGAGCTGTCAGTGGAGAAGGATGCTTTGGATCTGCACAAAGTACCTGAAGTCTTCTTGTTTGACCGGCTCGAGGCCCGTCGTGATGTCGGCTTGGATGTCGAAGACTTTGAGTTGTCGTCATTGTGCTTGGTAGCTGATCTCGACTTTGTTAGAGGCTCGTCAGCAGCACTCTTTTCCTGGCGGTAACCATTGCTAGACATTGCCGACTCTCGTGCCTCGCTCACTCGGGAAGACTTCGTAGATCGAGGGGTAAGTGTGGACGATGGGGTGAAGAGCGTGGTTGTCGTCTTCTGTCTCTTCGACCGGCGAGGGACCGACTGCACCGGGCTCTTCTCTGCGTCGGTGACTGCTGGACTTGAATTAGGACGAGTTGGGACCTTGCGTTTCTTAGTTCGGACGGGTGGCAGAGCCAGCACAGGTGTATTGGGCTCGGCCGGCTCTTCTTTGTCGGTAGTGGGTTGAAACTCGGCCGCAAGCCTCGCAGAGGAACGAGTGACTCTAGAAGACATAGGTGTCAATGAATGAGCGTGGGTTGAGGGTGGAATTAAGTGTGGATGGGACAACGAGTGCACGGAGATTAGGACCGTTAGAGTCTTGCAACCGGAGCCACCTAAGCCTGTGGCACTGGCAGAGCCAGTGACTGTACTCGTTGGTCTGTGGGGGGCCACCGAGGGGGTCCACTGGCAGTTTAGTAAGAACGAAAGATTAAGTGAAGTACCTGTCAGCGTGTGAAGTTTCGGGTAGCTGCGACGCACCAGGCCTGCGGTTGCCTGTGATGGGCGGGTGACCGTTGAGTGTTTCGCGATTTCCACGAGGCAGGCTGGCCATGTATGCCTAACCCGCCATCGAGAGCGGGCTGATGGTCACGGAGGCGTGAAAACGGGCGGCACGGCAATCAAGTGACAAGATTCTCCCTCTCAAACCAGGATGGAAGGGAGAATAAGAATGAAGTTTGTTCGTGGTAAAATTGAATGCTTTGAAACCATTGGGATGCTTCACCCGCCGACTAGCAGTGCTACCAAGTATGTCACCTACGAGTCAGTCCCCCAAGACCGGTCTCGAGCCTTGCTTACTTGGGTTAGACCATTTCTGCGTTTGTGGCGCCGCCACCTCTCACATTTTTCATCCTTCTGCGGCATAGTTAGGGCCTGACCTAAATGATCCACAACTGCTTACTACCTGCTCATATACGTACCATCCTTCCTGGACGTCGTCACTTGCCTTCCAAGCAGTATACTGCCGTTCCAGAATCCAGCTGCTGTGCGTGCGTTTCTACCAGGGGGATATCCCATCAAGTAGAATATGACCGACAGGTCGGGCTCTTTTTTATCAATATGCATAACAAGACATGAACCGAGCAATCAGCACAAGCATTGCTACCTTGGTACAGTCCACCATAAAACCTGTCACGATACCCTTGCGAAACGACAGTCTGACGTGGAGCATGACAGAGTGAAATCACCCATGCATTCACACCAGCTTTCCCGTAAAAGATTCTAATGAGTTGTCTGCAAACTTTGTGCCGGCACGATCTCTTTCGTGATTGAAGGAACAAATACGCAACTAAGGTCCTCGGTCAGTTCGCCAAGCCTGATTGGCAATATATGTATGATCACTCTTTACGCCACGAACATGTTCGGAACACAACTTCTTTCACTTGCTACCCACCAAAACCGTCTAGAGCTCGGTCTTGTCCCTTGCATACCAACCAGGAAATCTCATGGCAACTGTACGATTTTCCTGCCTCCTCGACGATGAGGCCCTGCAGAGGTCATCCCATGTTGTATCAGTAGTAGGACATAAACTACTTGTCTTTGGTGGAGAACTTGTCCCTCGTGAGCCGCGAGACAATACAGTCTTTGAGGTCGACCTTCATGGCACTAGTAAGTCCTGTTTCCTGCAGACGTCCACTGCCGCTCTTCAGCAAGACTCATCAAATATCTAAAATCTCTAGCAGACCACTCGGTAAAGATGGCTGAAGCATCGACGGCCCCAACTTCGCGAGTCGGCTCAGCATCAACCACCCTCCATGGAAAGATGTACCTATTCTCTGGTCGGGGTGGGATAGCCATGAGTCCCGTGGAAGAAGGCGGGGCACTATGGGTATTCGATCCCGCTGTGCCAGACTGGTCGCTCATCCTCCCAGCAGATCGCTCAGCACCTTTCCCTCCAGCTCGCAGCTACCATTGCATGGCCAACGATGGCGACGATCTGATCTTCGTGCACGCCGGCTGTCCCGAGTCTGGCAGGCTTTCCGATCTCTGGTCGTTCAGCATCAGTGGGCAGTGCTGGAAAAAGCATACTGATGCACCCCCTCCACAGCGAGGCGGCACGAGCATTGCCTTCGCTAGCGGAGTTTTGTACAGGATGAATGGCTTTGACGGAAAAACTGAACAAGGCGGTATGATCGATATCTACGACTTGGCAACAGGCTCTTGGTCTTCCAAAGCTTTTTCTGCAGATGGCGTATCGGGTCCTGAAGCTCGGAGCGTTAGTGCTCTCTTGCCTGTCATTGTCCAGGGAAGGCGACTCCTGCTGACATTGTTTGGCGAACATGATCCCAGTTCACTTGGTCATGCAGGTGCTGGGAAAATGTTGGGTGATATTTGGTTGTACGATGTCGAGAAGGACAACTGGCAGAAAGCTGAGAATTCATCGACAGCCGTTCCAGCCCCTCGTGGTTGGTTTGCTGCAGATGTGATGAATGAATCCAGCATCGTCATTGTCGGTGGTTTGAGCGAGGCAAATGAGCGATTGAAAGATGTGTGGGTGGTAGCATTATCCTGAGCATATTGCCACAGAGTAGAACCTGTTGCTGATACTCAGCGGTGCATCACTTGACACACTATCGACAGAGTCACTGATCTGCGAGTAAAACGTATTCCCGTCGCTCATTCCTCGAGAAGCATCTCACGTACCCTACGCCTCTCTTCAGGCTTTAACTTGTCCGCTATATCCATTGCTCCACCTTCCTTCTGCAGCTCATCCCACTCTTCCTCATCCATGCTCAGCACCATGCAAATCTGAGCACACCTCAAGAACATTTCTCGGATCCGCCAATTGGTCTTTTGCCCAGATGAGACCACAATCTTGATTATGGCGTTGATATCATGCTCAAGCCTTGCTGCACCAGCCGGGTCTACTCGCCCTGCATAGGTCCACAGCCGTTTCTCCAAAAGCTTGGAAAGATAGTTTGCAGTAGTGTTAAGGAGTGCTGCATACGTGCCTTCTGTCATGAGACGGGCGATAGGCTTCGTTAGACCATCCCATCCGTGCGCGAATCGCGACGAAACTAGCTTCTGGAAACTCGTCAAATCGTTAGGGTCGTGGCCTAGATTTTCTATCAGTACAGATAGATCTGCTGGTTCTAGGTTGTATTCAACATCGCGGAAGCTATCGAGGAGGATTGGCCTCAATCGTGGTTTCATCACATTATTGAATAGAACATTCGACGCGTCTGAAAGAAGCTCGCTTGCTTTCTCCGCAAAACCTGTGCCGAAGGCATGTAAGGTCAAAGCGGCGGTCTCTTGTTCGATTGCGCGAGGGAATAGCTGTTCGATTGATGGTTGGGCTCCAGCTTCAAGGCGTGAGGTAACGATCTGATTGATGTAGTTTGAAGCCACGTCTACATTGTTCACCAGGACGATGAAGGCCACGATGGTCGATTCTGGAGGCAAGCCGCCCTGCACCACGGGTCGAGGATAATTCTCATCCTTCATCTTTCGCTGTTCCATTCCTAGGAAGTCCGAGCCCATGACTCTTGCTAGTGTTGGAATAGCAGAGGAGATGACTTGCACCTGCGACGTGGCCAAGGTTTGTTGGAGAATCTTGTTGACGATGTACATGATGTCTTCGATTGCAGACGACACATGAGGCGGAGTGCTCTTGAGGGGCTGGCGTGGGTTCAGTGATAGTTCTGGGGGCTGCTCGTCCAACTGAAAGGCCTTTTCCACAGAACGACGAAAGAAAAATGTTGTCATGATATTAAAGGGCGTAATCAGCCTGTCTTGGATCTTTTTCATCAGAGACGAATGCTTCAAAAAGGCGGGCAGATCAGGGTTGGTGTCCCCTTGATCGCCAGAACCCGATTTTTGCGTGATGAATCTTGTGTACAGGGACCATTTGCTGAGCATTATTGTCATTTCTCCGAGCAGAGAGTCGACCTCCTTCATGTCGACCCCCTCGTCTTCGCTCCTCCTTCCTGGTGCAGGAGACCCTGATCGTGGGGTTCCTAAAGTGCCACGTTGAGCCGGCAGGAAACTTTGCACTAGAAAGGTGTAAGCATAGGATTTGATATCCATAATTTGTCTGTCAACATGTCGTTCATCGGTCCAAGTGTCGAGAATAATTCCACCTTGCATATCGGCTTCATTTTGCAGCCGCTCAATGACCCTTGTCATCTTCCCTGGACCATAATGTCGCTCGACCAGACCGCCATGGCCTTCAATGATTTGAGCAATGTGTTCAAACAGTCGAGTAAGTGCGTTGGCGTAAAAGTAACCGTCCTTGGCTTGGTTCCCTCCTGTGCCAGCGTTGAGGTTTGCCCTCGCTCGGGATGCTATGCCTTGACAGACGTAGCGGCCGTAAACGTCGAGGCCTACATCGGATCTGTTGATCAAGGGGAACAACTTGAAAAACCTGGTGATTTTGGCACCGTCATTGTCCCTCACGGCCTTTTCGAATTCACGCTGAAATAGACCACACAGCGCCTCGGAGGCGTTATTGAGCGTGATGCGAGGCCCGTCTGGAACCTCAGCCGTAGGCACTACCCGGGCAGCAAAGTCGCCGTCAATAACCTCGTCTGGAATTTGAGATGCACGACTCAAATATCCTGCCGCGGTCTCCCAGTCCTGCGGGGCACCCATTGAGCCCGATACACCAAGAAGGCATGCCTTGAGTTCCCGAACTTGTTCAACAACTGTCAGCGTTTCCTGCACACGAGCTTGTTCGAGGTCGAGGCCTCGGACCGAGCTAGAAATTCTTCGTGCTGTTGAGGCCGCTTCAGATAGCATGCCACTGCTGACCGCACGCGTTTTGGCAGACTGTGTACTTAGATTTGCCCGAAATACGTCGAGTCTGGCCAGCTCCCGCTGCAAGTCCTTTTGAGACGAGACCAGCTTGTCCAGCTGAGCGGTCACCACAGCGTCTTTTTGCTGCAATTCGGCCAAAGCCAGACGGATTTCTTTGATCGACTTGGCGCTGAAAACATCTTGCGCTTGCACGAGCGATGCTTCCAGATCGTTTTCGTGCTTAGCAGAAATCCCATTCATGATTCTAACCCTGGCAAAACACCGATTCAAGTCGAAACGGAGTCTAGAGTCCTAGCAGTCCAGCCATGCGGCCGCAAAAGCATACGCGGATAGCATATCCGAAGCCCGGCGCGTGGATGTGCCAACATGAATTTGATGTGTTTGTGCGTCCCCACGCTCCCACGTGCGACGCGTCCCCACTACACTCTCAGTTCGACAAGGCTGCACAAAATGTTGTAATCTGGCAACCTGTCGTCTTGAGCGTCTTTGACCATAGAAATAGATCGACGACGAGCGTCGTATGCTGTTGTGGCTCTCCGCGACTTTCTCAGTTTCATCGCCAACATAGCTCGAACACGTTGGAAAGGTAGGGGCAAGCCTTCGAAGAGCAAGTCTCGGTTTGAATTCGGTCGATTCAAGATGGGCAACGAGTCATCGACTCCGGTAGCAGAAGATGTCCACCCTGTCACCCTATACGCACGCACGATTGAGGCAGTAGCAGATTACATCAAAAAGAGGAATGTGAAGAGAATTGTTGTTATGACAGGGGCAGGCATTTCGACCTCCGCCGGCATTCCTGATTTTCGCTCGCCCGAAACGGGCTTGTATGCCAACCTAGCCAGACTCAATCTACCATATGCAGAGGCCGTTTTTGATATCTCCTACTTCCGAGACAATCCGAGACCATTCTACGAACTGGCGCATGAGCTATATCCGGGCAAGTATAAACCGACCATCACGCATTGCTTTATCAGTCTGTTGAACAGAAAGGGGATGCTGCTAAAGGCATTTACACAAAACATTGACTGCCTTGAGAGGGAAGCCGGCGTTCCCGGAGATAAGATGGTAGAAGCACACGGCTCTTTCGCCACTCAGCGTTGCATCGAGTGCGGGCTTGAGTATCCCGACAACCGAATGAAGGAAGCAGTCGCAATAAAAGAAGTCCCCCACTGCGAGAGGACACGTTGCGGGGGTTTGGTTAAACCGGATATAGTCTTCTTTGGGGAAGCTCTGCCTGAATCCTTTCATCGCAATCGTGCTCTACCGGCTCAGGCTGACCTTGCCATTATCATGGGCACCAGCTTGACTGTGCAGCCCTTTGCGAGCTTGCCCGCATTTGTGCGAGAAGAGACCCCGCGGGTGCTGATCAATCTCGAAAGGGTGGGTGGCATCGGCTCAAGAGCTGACGATGTTTTGCTGCTTGGTGACTGTGATGCTGGGGTCCGGAAGTTTGCTGATACCTTGGGTTGGCGTGACGAACTCGAAGACCTCTGGGCGAGTACGAATCCCGATAAGACAGAACAAAAGAAGCAAGAGGCCAAACCCAAAGATAAACAGACAGAACTAGAGGCCAAGATCGAAGAACTCACGCGTGGGGTGGAAAAAACGTTGAAGCTGTCAGAAGACCATAAAAAGAAGTTCGAGCAGGATTTCGAAAGTCGTCCAGACACTACGAAACTGAACCTTCCAGGAAAGCCGACTGATGTCACTGATACTACAGTGAACAAAGCCCAAAGTCAAGATCAAGTCAGCGACTCCAAACCAGAACACCTCGACCTCAGCCATGTATATCCTCATCTCGATGCCAAACCGTCAGAGAAGCCCTCCCTGTGATATGAAGAACCAACGCTATAGATACTAATCTTTTGTAAACCATTACTAACAGTATCACATAAATTCTCAAATTTTCTGAATTACTCGACTCATCAACAGGGTGTTTCGTTCACAGCTAAAAGTCCCGCCAAAATGCCTACCAAACGGCGGGATATGCAAAAGAGTCAGTTTGCCACGAAATCGTAAGTTAGATCTGAGCTTGCCGGTGGCTACAGTGTTGATTGGTTCAGCAAATATGAGTCTGCAATCTGCACGATCCTCGTGGAGGCGGAAGGAGCCCTTTTCCACGTCAATACCGGGTTTTTGGAAAATACGGCTTTTTTGCACGACACGGTCCATTCTGTCCGCAGCGCCAGGAAGCCATTCCACAAACCACTCAACAGAATCAGTACCAAGAGCCTCAGAAGGATATGTTCGTTGACGAAGATAACGCCAGTGAGACGACCGTGCAGTCCAGCAAGGAAGGCAGCGACAGCAGCGTTATCGATTTAACAGAAAAAGAGCATGCTGATTACATCCTAAAAGGCCAATTCTATTATACGAGAGGCGCTTTCGCGATCTTCGTTCGACATCTCAATGATGCCGCCCTTTTGACGCCCCAATCACAACAAGACCGCGCATCATTATTTCAGGCATACGCTCTCGCTGAGCACTACGAAGATTGTCTCCTTCAAAACAAGGTCATTGATGTGTTGCAGCAGTATTATCTCCATGTGGAGATCCCCATTAACGATCTCATATACGTGGTGAATCAATTGGGCGACGATGTAGAAAGGAACCTGATTCGATATCTCATCGCACAAACCGCGTATGAGATGGCGCAGGGTTACGATGAGTATCGGAGTAAGAATATGGAAATCGAAGGCCTGTTTGCCAGCGGCCACCAGTCGGTCATTGAACATCTCTTCAAAGCCGTTCTGTCCTATGCACAGCCGCTGCAGTCCGCAGACCCGGCGAAGCACAGAAGAAGTTGGAGACTTCACACAGCGGAGATTTGACCCTGAGAGCACGCCGGTTGGGTAGTTGCAAAATGAGCAGTCGACCCAAAGGCTGGCAGCAGGGTACCTACTCAGTGGGGCACATGCAGTCTTTCGGAGGTCCACTTCTGAAGCTTTGAGCAAAAACCACTTTTTCTCGGCCGCCAAGCTCCCGATATTCCAGCGTTGGTGGCCGCACACAGATAAGCAATAATAGCACTTCAACGCATTAAGTAGTGATGGCTTCTCCCAACAGAAATACAATGAAAGCAGCAAGCTCCCAAAGATTTTGACGATTACTCTGCGGCCCCCCCGTGGGACACGTGTGATCCTGCCGCTTTCGTAGACACCAGCCTGCAGTAGTAGCTCCTTAGCAGACCCTGCGAGGGACCTTTTTTTCCTAATTAAACGACTCGCAAGAAGTTCCAAGCTAAACTTCTCCAAATTCCAACTCTAAAAAGTTTAATCCTCCTTTCCGGAGTGTACCTATGTGCCTTCAGTGTCCATCCTTGCAAGCTTTCACTCCTGGTGTGGCAAGCGAACAATGTGATCTCGGGGCTGGCCACCGGTATGAGCTCCTCGGTGCGATCTACCGACAACAAGAAACGCAATAGCGGATGTTCTGAAGGGGGAAAGATCAAGCTTCTACTTCTTGGTGGCCATGGGGCAGGTTCCGAGCTCGTCATGGGCGTGACGGTCACGCGTGTACATAGGCCCCCCGCCCCCTTTAGCCCCTCGCCCGCTAGCTCTCTGGCGGCTCCGTAGCACTTGCAGTATTATGACATACATATTACTGTGCGTTAGCAGCCCCTCCATCTGTCAACAAATTCTGCGGCCGTTCGACAAACATAGAAGCCCGCTATTACGAAGCAGGGCAATTCTCAGGTCCATATAATAGCTGGTTTGCCTCGCTTACAAAGTCGTCGTGAGCATCACTGCGACCGCACTCACTCGGAAACATGGAGAATAAAGACGTGAGTACTTAACCAGGGACATCAAAGACCACGTTTACCATTGCTCTTTTTGCGAGCCAGGCGTGTGTAATACTGCTTTAGACTTACGTCTGACGGTGTCATAGTACCACCCAGTACCCGAGCGATGGACGACGAGGGTCAGGTAAGTGGGCAAACCACTCCTCCGCCGTCCCCGGCTAATGCATTCCCAGGAAGCCGTCGCGCAAGGGTAAGTGCCGCTTGCCGCCTGCCACAGGTGATGCCCAAGAGAACACACGATCCTGATATACGTTGTGAACAGGCTCCATGGCCGATGTGCCACAGGATATCCTTTCGGAAATTGCATCCCTCGAACGACTGTTCACAGTTGACACGGCCAAACTGAAAGAAATCACGGAGCAATTCATAGACGAGCTGCAGCAAGGCCTGCGGGGAGAGGGAAACATCCCAATGAACCCGACTTGGGTGATGAACATGCCCGACGGAGAGGAGACTGGTGCTTTCCTTGCCCTGGACATGGGTGGCACCAACCTTCGAGTTTGCGAGATTACGCTTGTTGATGAAAAGGGTGAATTCGATATCATCCAGTCGAAATACCGCATGCCGGAGGAGTTGAAACACGGCTCTTCAGAAGATCTCTGGGACTACACGGCCGATTGCATTGAGCAATTCCTTGAGTATCATCACGAGGAGGAAAGGAACGGTTTGCCAGTCCTGCCGTTGGGATTCTGCTTCAGCTATCCCGCAACTCAGGAGTACATCGATAATGGAGTGCTGCAGCGCTGGACCAAAGGCTGGTCGGTCGAGGGTGTGGAGGGCGAGGACGTGGTGCCCCAACTCGAGAAGGCTATGCGCGAGAGGGTACGTCGCGAGTCCCCTTTGGACGAGTGGTGCTGATTTTCAGACAGGATTTGCCGGTCAAAATCGCTGCTCTGATCAACGACACAACCGGGACCCTAGTGGCGTCTGCCTACACCGACCCAGCCATGCGGCTGGGGTGCATTTTTGGAACGGGCCTCAACGGCGCCTACCTCGAGCATTGCGGAAACATCCCGAAACTGAAACACCTGAACTTGCCCCCTGAAATGCCGATGCTCATCAACTGCGAATACGGCGCATTCAATTCCAAAGGGCAGCATCCCGTTCTACCAAAGACCCATTACGACGTCATGATTGACGAACACTCTCCCCGGCCGGGCCAACAAGCATACGAAAAAATGACATCGGGCCTCTATTTAGGTGAGCTCTTCCGCCTGGTGATGCTCGACCTGCACAAAAACAAGAAGCTTCTGTTTGTGAATCAAGACATGAAGAAATTCGAAGACCCGTTCTGCATCGACACGTCGTTCCTCTCCTTTATCGAAGAAGACCCGTTTGAGAACTTGTCCGAAACACAGGACATGTTCAATGACCGATACGGCCTCAAGGCAAACCGAGCCGAGCTCGAAATGCTCCGGCGCCTGGCCGAGTTGGTTGCGACGCGAAGCGCGCGATTGGCCGCTTGTGGAATCGCGGCCATCTGCAAGATGAAAGGGTACGACACCTGCCACGTCGGAGCGGACGGGTCGGTGTTCAACAAGTATCCGCACTTTAAGCAGAGGAATGCGCAAGCACTACGGGAGATTCTGGGATGGCCCAAGGGCAAGAAGGATCAAGTGGTGGTGTTGAGCTCGGAAGACGGAAGTGGTGTCGGTGCGGCCCTGATTGCGGCGCTCACGGTGAAACGAATAGCCGAGGGCAACTACCACGGTATTCGGGACGTGTCGAAATTCGGCATCGAGGGCACGTAGGCAAAAAGATGAAGAGCTAGAGTGCATGCAGAGAGGGGGTTTCAATGAACTCGAGGTAGTATGAAATTGGTCTCTGCAGTCGGTCGGTGGGGTTGCTTGCGGTACCAAGATGTATTATCATCAGCCATTTTTAACCTACCTAGGTACTTTGGCTATCCCCCACCCACAGTTTGTACAGGGTGACAGTCGGGGGAAACAATGTTAGTCTCTCATCTGCCACAATCGCACCTTTCCAGCTTCATTCCCCACTGCCAGATAGCCACCGTCAGGACTAATGGCCACGCTACTTATTCTGCCCAGGGGTGTTTTATCCGTCGGCCAATTTCTGTACACGGTGCAACTAGGCAGATGCACGAGTCTGAGGGCGTTCTTCTTCCAGCGCGACGCCATGACCAACAGCTGGCCGGCGGGATCAGGCGAGAAATGCAAATGTGACACGGGCGTCGTGAGATGGTCGAGCACCCTCAGCGGCTTCGGTCGGAACGTCCGAGTGCTGACTAATGCTCCTCCTGCAGCTGCAGCAGTGGCAGCAGCAGTTCCAGTGTCCTTGAGGATTGGTGCCCAGTGAGCCATGATAGCGCGTCGATCGTAGATGTTCACGATGCCGCTGGTGCTTCCGACGGCGACGTAGCGATCGTTGCCCAGCAGTGGCGTGCCTGTACTCGATAGCGGGTCTTTGATCTCGCCGCCCAGAGCGAGGGTGGTGGTCCCGACTGCGCCTTCGTCGGTCCAGCGTGCCGTCACCCGGCGCTGGGCGATGCTGTATTCGCTGACTTCGCCGTTTTTGCCGGCGATGCTGAGCCCGCTGCTGTCGCGGTAGAAGACGGCTTCGGCGATGCCGTTGAGAGAGTCGATCCGGACTTGCGCTGTCGGCTGGTGCGTTGAGGCGTTGAGGAGGTGGACTGTTCCGCCGGTCGAGCCGGTGTTGGCCATGATGGCGATGTGTGAGGAGTCGGGGGAGACGATGAGATGCTCGGTCGTGGGGATCTCGAGGTTCTTTTTCCGCCTGCTTTTGCTTTGCGTCTGCTCTGCGGCCGCCCGGGATTGGTATAGCGGCCGCGTCACTCGTGTGAGTGTGCCGGTCTGTAGTGACCAGGTGTGGAAGTAGCGCCGGCGCGAGGAGAGGTATAGCTGGGTTTCTGCCTCGTTTTCCACTTCCGACCCGGAGTGTAAGCCTTGGTGGTTTGAGGACTGTGTTGGGCCGTTGGTTCTCGTGGCTAGGGCGAATGCAGCGGTGGTTAATGGAGTCCCCTTTACATGCAGCGAGGTGAGCAGAGGGTTTGGGTTTTGAGACAATGGAGAAACGTGATACAGGTTGACCGTTGAGCTCGGGCCCGCAGTGAGGAGGAGTGGATGGTGAGGGTGGAATTGGAGGTTGTTGATTGAGGAAGGGCCAGAGCTGGCAACGTCTTTGAGGCGCTGTATGTCGATGACTTCTGGCCGAAGATTGAGGGTCCGTGTAGAGCGAGAGATAGAGGACTTGTCAGCAGAGGGATCTTGTCGAGTCAAGGAGGACGTGGAACGCAGGAGTTCTGCCAGCGGTTTAACAGAAGAACCAGGTCGGCCGTCGATCGAGATATCCGAGTCTGTGTCTGAATCGGATGCTTGATTGTAGCCATTCGAAAGCCTCCTCTTCTTTCTTGCGTATTTGACCCACTCTGGCACAGGGTGTAGCCTTTCATATTGTCTGCGCAGTCTTCGAATATACTCAGGTCCGCGCACGACGTCGTCGGCTTCGGTGTCTCTCAACTTGCGCAGCCGAGTATTGGAGGCCAACGAGACCGTAAGCCTATCGTCATCGCTGTCATGCCACAGCACCTTTCTAGCATGGTGTTCTGCTTCCTGCTGATCCTGATCCTGCTCCTCTTCCTCCAGCTCGTGCATGACATCTTCTGGCAGTTGGGAAGTGCCAGCATCAAGAAAGAAGAGGTTCTCGTCGGCGACATCTTGCATGTCCTCATCCTCAGACAGGTTGCCGTCGTCAGCATCGTCCTGCGAGCTTGGTATCTTCGTAAGAGCAACGTCATCCTCATGAACAGCTGCCTTGAGAGAGTTGAGGAAGCCGGCCTCATCGCCAAACAGGATTTTCTCCAGTTGTCGTTCGGTGTCGTCCTTTTCGAGCACGGTAGACTCTTTTCGTGCAGCAGTTTCCTCTGCATTCAGCCGCCTGGTCGGCCCCATCTTGTTGTCGCAGTTTGCAGCAGACACTTTTCGAAATACGTGGTGGCCCGCACGATCACAGCATCGCCTCACATTAGATATGGGACCTGAATTTGATTCCAAAAAATTTCCGGCCAACTTTTTTTCGGTTCTCCGCAGCTTGGATTATGTAAGGTTTCAACACCGGGGTACAGCCTCCACGAGCCTCTCAGGCTAACTAGCAGGACCTCAAACCTAAGGTATGCATGAGCAGCTATTAAACATCAACGGTGACCGCCACGACCTTCCAGAGTCACATTAGCACTGGCGAAGAATACATCTGCGGTGAAGACATGTCAAGTGAGCTATCATGTTACGTACTGAGGCAGTTCTACAATTGTAAGAGTTGAGTGCTTTATTTTGGGAAAACCTACAAGAAAATATTTAATATGCCGAACATGACCTACAACTATGCAACACACACCTAACGCTGTAGAAGTCAACAGCAGGACTCGAAAAAAGCTCACTGTTACCTGCCAGTAAATTTCCATGTAAGCCTCAATACCGAAATCCCCATACATCTTTTTTATTTTTTTTCTGCCGGAGGGTTCTGCGTTCTGGCTGGGTCCAACATCCTTGACTGCGCACGCTTACCGGCCCGGTAGGCCCGTGTTATGCATCCCTGCCTCCGGTCCAGCATACAGGTATCCATCCATGTATACCGATGAAAGGATGAAAAGAGAACTAACCACAAAGAGGCGTGCGATCTACTTGAAGCGGCAATTTGTGAATGAAGTCGTCCTCCAGCGGCGGATCCGGGTCTCTTCCGTGCCGGGCGGATCGTTGTAATCAAAAGGATCGTTTGTAACCCGCCCACTCCCGCCCCGGCTTCGTCTGCACGATTGCGGGCACGGCTGAGGCGGCCCTTTGGTTGTCTTCAAGCTAAAGGGGCGCGGATGCCGGTCGGGGAAAGTTACCAAACGGCTGTGCAGTGACCGGGTACCTTATTCTGTATATTAACATGTAATCAGTAATAATATTGGTTGATTGACAAGTCAAGAAAGCGGACCCAACGCGCGTCTAAGAACAAAGTCCCAGACTCTGGTCACCACTATAATCAAGATAGTCGCATGGGTGGGAACGTTGCCGTCTTCATATCTGTCTCAAGACGTACATCATAAAAATATCTTCATGTATACCTTAGCCACAGTCGGCATGACCAATACTCCTTTTCATCTACTTTGATCTATTTAGTGCTCTGTCCGTCCGGCGTCATCTCATAAATGCATCTACTCCTCATCAAGAATGAGTTTGGTGATCTTCCCAACCGCAATCGTCTGGCCTTGATCTCGCAGAGTAAATCGTCCGAGTTGAGGATAGTCCTCGAATCGCTCCACGCAAACTTTGCCACCTCCACTTGTCACCTTTAGCCTAGCAATAATACCCATGCCTTTGGAAGCGAACGGTGGTGGCTTCTTGCTCTTCCGCCCAGTCTTGGGCTCCAGTTTATGCAGGAGCGCCTCGAATGTGACCTCTTCGGTGGCCGAGTGCACATGCAACACGCAGTTGAAGCCCGCCGAGAGGATCGACTTGAGATCGACAATGTTGATTTGTGCCTCGAAAGCTGTCACGCAGTGCACTAATCGCTTCGGTGAGCAGAGCACGAAGCCCGGCATAATGTCCTCTTCCTCGATACCCCGGATTCTCATTCGAACTTGATCACCGCACGTAGCATGTGGAACCTCCTCTTCAGTCTCGCCATACAGCGCGGAGATGGTGATGTTTTCTTTGTTTGGCATCATGGTCAAGCTAGACGTCTTCTGCACGACGCCTGCCTCGATTCGGCCCTCGATCATGGTGCCTAGATCACGGTACTTGGCGCCGATCGGCATCATGAAGGGTGCATTCAAATTCCGAGCAATCTTCTGCATGTTGTCGAGGAATTCGAGCAGCGAGGGCCCGTTGTACCAGGAGGCGACATCGTTGGGAATCCGATCTTTGACACCGAGTCCAGTCTGGGCGGAGATGGGCATAAACGTCGAGTCCAGGCCCATCTTCTTCTTGAGGAAGGGTTTGAGCTTGCCCTGGATTTCATTGTAGCGTTCCTTGGACCACTCAACTGTGATGTCATCCATCTTGTTGACAGCCACGACCACCTCTTTGGCTCCGGTGGTCTTGATCAGCATAGCATGCTCCTGCGTCTGACCACCCTTTTCAAACCCAGTCTCAAACTCGCCCTTTCGTGCCGAGATGACCAGAATGGCTACATCGGCCTGTGCAGCCCCACTCAACATGTTTGGGACATATGTTTTGTGCCCTGGGGCATCAAGAATAGTGTATCGTCGCTTGTCGGTCTCGAAGAAGCCTCGACCAACCTCGACGGTTTTGCCTTTTGCGCGTTCCTCCGTGTTCAGATCCAATACCCAGGAAATGTACCATGTCTCTCTTCCAGCAGCTCTTGCTTCGTTCTTGTACTTCTCCAGCGTCCTTTCGTCAACCATACCAGTTTGGATGAGTACTTGGCCACCAAGGGTTGATTTGCCGGCATCGACGTGCCCAATGAAAATGATGTTGACATGTTCTTTGCCGTACATCTCCTCGAGAACTGAAGCATCGACATCTGCCGTTTGTGCCTGAGCAACGGCAGCTGCATCGGTCTTTTTCTTGGCCTCGCCCGGGGTCGGAGAGCTCTTACCACCCGTCCTTGAGGGTGGCGTAGTTTTTCCTGATATTTGCTCGCCACTCTTTTCCACAGCTTTTGCTGCCTTAACCTTGGCTCCCGCTTCAGCCGACTTCGCTGCCGGTTCAGGGCCTTTGTCTTCGGCAGTAGCAGTCTTGGTCGTAGGCGAGGCTGTTTTCTTGTCTGTCGACTTGGGTGGAGCAGGTACACCAATGGAAAGGACCTTAGCCTTTGGTGGTGCACCGTCTGGCTTCGCTACAGGAGCAGGCGCAGGCGCAGCAGCGGGTTTTGAAGCAGTAGATGGAGGGTTAGGGTCCGCCGCACCTCCCCGTTTGGCGATACTGATAGGAGCGCCTTGCCTTGGCTGGAATTGGCCCGGCGTCTGGTTGTACGCAGCAAACTGAGCGGTGTTGCTCTGTCGACTCGGCTGCTGTGGCGGCGGCGGCGGCTGCTGCTGCTGCTGCTGCTGGTATTGCTGATACTGATTAAAGCCATGTTGTGGGGGTTGCTGTTGATATTGGTTAAATCCCTGCTGGCCATAGCCAGTGTACTGCTGATAACCATTGTACTGCTGGTACTGCTGGCCAGGAGTGAAGGAGGTAGCGCCTGGTTGGAAGGACGAAGCGCCGGGTCTGAAAGTATTGGCATTTATGCTCATATTTTGGGTTTGTCTCTGCAAATCCTCATCTTGTGCCGCAGCATCTTCCCACGAATCGTAATTCCCCGACATGCTTAAGGTGGTGAAGATTGAGGGTACGTCGTTAACGATGTGGAGAGGAAAAATTCGACCTGTTCTTGAATGCTCGAGCAATGTGCGGAACGGGACACTCAAGTAAAAGTCTTTGGCAGGCCACTGGAACGAGCGCAGTGAAGTCAGATACAATGAGCCTCAAGAAGGTCTGCAAATGGCTTTTCTGCGGTAGAACGGTGGCCACGACAAACGGATTCGTCGATGTAAATGTAACTCCTCCTGACTGGCTGGCTTTCTTCACAACAAATCACCGCCTCGTTCACTTTTCGTGCCAGCCTGGATTGGATTCCACAAGGCGAAGAACCCCTCCAACAGCCTTAGCCCCTTAGCCCGCCGCTAAAGAGACGAAATATTAATACATTTATTATTAATAGGTAGGAATAGAATAGGTGTCGGCCACCAATATTAGGCGTTAATGGCACCTAAGCGGTGGTAATAAGGCGGAGGACTTGGAGTGCAAGGCTTTCTTCTGCAGAGGACCCCATACGCTGCATCGGACACCCAATCTGCTCCATCACTACTTCAATGCTGCCTGTTGAGAATGATTTTGCTTGACACCAATCATACTACACACAATGAACCAGAATATATAAGCAAATCCTATGAAACATGGTGAGTGGGGGCAGTCTTCTTTTGGCAGACTGGCCCTGAAGAGGTCATGAGTCGGCAGGTTTATCTGTTGCTCGAGCATTCACCACGTCGACTCATTTGCAAAACGCATGTAGTGAAATACTGAAAATTCATTTTCTACTGTTTCAAACAGCACAACATTTCTTGTCATGAATTACACTTCTACCCTGCCTGTGCACGAGTCACAATTCTGCCCGGTTCACGATCATTTGGTTCGTAGCTGCTGAACGCTTCGAAGTTCACCACTTGCGGGTCCCGAAGATACAAACGAGGCAGGTTTTTCTACGTAGCGTTCACCATGGAGGTATTTCTCGGCAAGGTCACGCAGCAGGCGATGAACTATGCTATCAGAACAGGCGTTAGTCTGACAGCTTCGTACGCCCTCAAGCAGTCCATCAAGCTGCGACAGAACGCGCCCAAAAGCGATGTCACGGATCAATTGTACGAAGTACAGCAGGTGAATATCAATGGTGATCATTGTAATCCTTTGCTGACAGCCGGCACAGAGGCTCGAGCACAAGATCCAGATTGTCTCGCCGGCTATCGACATGATTGAACTAATTGCAGCTCGTGGCAACACGTCGCTCGAATCTGCTGTCTTGCTCACCAAAGAACTGCGTCTGAGTATTCAGAATCTCGGCCAACGAATGGCAAAAGCAGTCGTGTCATCACAGAAATACAAGACAGGAAGCGCGCGAAATAGAACGGCCCTTAAGGCGGAGGACGAGCAGGAAATGCGGCACATCTTGTACGACATGCAGAAACTGCTGACCAAGATTGAGGATGCGGTGCCATTCATCAATCTTGCCTTGACCACTTCAGGTGCTAAGCTGTCTACTACTCTCCCATCAACAGTTTCCCCATCAAGGCTGCTTCAAGCCAGCACCCTCCTCACAGCGGGCGACACACAATACGTCACATCTCCCAATCAGGCAGCTCAAATCGGCCCTACCTTTACGCTTAGCCTGTACATGTTATTTGCCGGCCATGACAGACCACAAACCGAGGAAGAGATTCGTGAGACTACGTGGAAGGAGGTCATTCACAAAGCTCGCGTCAAGCTCAGACGAGTCCCGTTGGACCTTGTCCTGTCGAGTGGCCCCAGTTCAGATGCCCTGCAGTCGTATGAGATCTCAACTCCAGAGATACCACCTTTGATGCAAGGAAATCCGACGCCTCACATGCGTGCGGACGCACGGTCCCACGAGTTTGCCTATCAAATCATGATGATTGAGGATTTAGACGATGGCCGACATCACGACTTTGAGGATGGAGGCGAGGACCCAACCCTCAAGCCACAACCTTTCGATGATGTTCAGCTAGCGGGCATTCGCGAGACGATCCCCATCCACGAGATATCGAAGATATTCTATGCGGACACGAGCAAGGTCCTGAATATAGGGACAGACGCAGAGTCCAATCATCCAGTTTTGCTCTTGAGACGAGATCTTCAAGCTATTCCACCCCGAAGAATGGTAGAACAAGATGTTGTAGAATCAGACGCCAAGGAGTCTGCGAGCCATGGTGTCAATGAAGAGAAATCAACACGCAAAGAGGACGAACGATACGTGCATCAGAAGCATCACGAGCGGAAGAAAGACCCGTGGCGGCTACCGCCGTCGCTTGATCCAGAGTGGATTGCATTAGAGGTGTACACGGAGCCCGAGTACTCTGACGAGTCAGAGGAAGAGGATGTTGCTAACGAGCGAGATTATGCCATCAAAGACGGAGTTCCTGGTTCGGCTGAGCTATCACTATCGTTCTCGGCATTGCAGATTGATTCACCATCAGCTACTGCTACACGGTCCGGTGGAGCAACCCCGACCCTCAGGCCACAGCCAGAGTCAGGAGTTCCTGCAATCAAAACGTCTTTGTCATTGCTAGAGCTATTACTTCGCTTGACGAGCCTGCAACAGTTTCAGCAGCAATCACATCTTTCCATTCCGGACGAGTTGCTCAATTTCTTTTTAGAAGAGTCTGCTTCGACTGGAGCAGGAGGTAACGAGCAACACCGACAAGCGATACGTGCTGATGCTCGAAGACGCGTGGGCTGGGACCCATACGACGAGAGTCCCCTCAAACGTCGAGGAGAAGATTATCAGTATCAGGAGTCTTACGGAAGTCCCAGAACGCAGTTCAGCTCCCCGTATAGTCCTCGGCGAGATGAAGCCATGTTCAATTCGGATGGATTGCAGGCTCAAAGCAAAAGCATCACAGGTACTCCTGAGAGCCGTCCAAGAGGTACACCCACATCGCTCTCAAGCAATCGCCAGGGCCCAAGATTGAGCAGCCGGCCTGAGTGGATCAAAGGGCAAGCCGAGGGATACGGAAGTCCTCTACGGTCTTCAACTGTCCATGACGACGAAGGGATTGGCACCAGTCCGGGTAGTGATCCGGAGGGCCAAGCGTGAGCGATCAATGTAACGTATGGAAGATGCCGAATAGGAGTCCAGCAGAAGGTTTTATGTATTAGTAGTAGCCTAACCTCCTTTTGTCGCTGGTGTTATAGGCGAATTAACAGGGGGAGAAGTTGGGGGCCCGAGGTATGAGGCAGCCACCAACCAACAATCAAACTAATATGACCCTGTGCAAATCGTCATCCCACATCTAATAGTGGCAAGATAAGGCGGCGCAGGCGGCTAGGCACACTTCACGATCTTGACAACGTGAGCTATTACCACCTTGTCGTGTTGGAGGTGTATGATTTTCCACGCATAAAGAATTGCCTATTCGTAGTCCTAGATTGTGGTCACTGGTCTTTTCTTATCTGGTCGTGCGCTTTTCACAGTCTGCCAGCACAACATGAGGACTCGTCGAAACATCTTATAGCCTATAAACCCGAAGACTTGGACTGCGCCGCTCACTCTGCTCGGTCAGAGCCAGGTTGCCCGGTCCTATCGCAACCGGCTTCATCATGACAGAAGTAGAGGCCGAGAATGAGCAACGGTCAGCAAAGAGGAGACGTGTGCTTGCCTGCGACACATGCCGCCGATTGAAAAATCGGTGCGAGTATGATGCCTCGATCGGCAAATGTACGAGATGTCGCAGATTGAGGTAGAGGTCACTGACCCAACATCATGGCTCGCCTAGTTGCGCTCTGACCCGCTCCCAGGCTAGAATGCTCGCTACGGCCCTCGTCGTCGGACATTCAAGAGACTCCCAACCTAGAGTCTGCGGGCAACCTAGGCAGCATCGAGGAGAGGTAAGCGCATACTGGCGTTCTTCCCTTTGACCACCTCTGCTAAATCACTGCGACAGGCTCAAGGAGCACGGCACACTGCTCCACGATATCAGAGACATCGTTCAGAGAATTCACTACTCCTCGCAAAGCCCGCACCAGGATCGAGCTAATGCTGCACGCAGTTTGTCTCTCGACAGTTCCGATGAGCCGAACGGTAACGAAGAAGATCAGACCACCAATGCTGCTGCCGATCGAAACACCATCTCCGCTCCGGTCAATCTAGTCAGGAACCGATTTTCTGCCTTGAGCGGTCTCGCCCGCCTTGGAAGAAATTCCAAGGATGTGGTCGAGCTAGGCCTCCTGTCAGAGAGGCAGGCCTTGACTCTGCAAGAGCTGTTCTTTCAGAGGGTCGGTCCCTGGATTGGTGTAACAAACTGGAGCGCCATATCCGAGGCCAGAGATGTCCGCAGAATCTCGCCTCTACTCTTTGCTGCCATCTGCCTTCAAGGCGGCCGCTTGGACGCCGCCTTCTGCAATACCGTCCAGCACGATCAATTGTACGAGCACGTGCGCACCTTGACTGGCCGCGAATTGTTGATCAGCCCTCTACCTTTGGAATCAGTCTGTGCTCTTCTGATTCTGGCCATGTGGAGCACTAGCCCCAAGGAGAAGGCCGAGTACATCGATAGCTGGCTCATGAGTGGCTACGCTGTCCAACAAGCCATGCTTTCCATCAATTTCACCGCCCTCCTGAAAAATCTCAGCGAACGGAAGGCCGATCACATCGATCAGAGAAGGCTTCGCTTGTGGAATTTGATCTGTCTGTGCCACCTGCAATTTGCCGTCGGTACAGGTCGACCGTCCGTCATCGCTCCTGAATATTTGGAGCATTGTCCTACCATTCTAAACACTATCGAAGCTACCATCTATGATGGCATCTCAGTCTCCACACTCCAGTTATTTGCAATCGTACAAGATCTGCTCAAAAACAACAACCTAACCGAAGACCACTCGCGCCGACACATTAAAACATGGACGACGAAGTGGGGTCATCTGCTCGAGGCAAATGACCCACGGGTATGCACATTACAACTAGCGATCGACTTCTGTCACCTTGTCATCGACAGACGCTGTCTTGATCATCTCAACAACGATAGCTTGCCACCTGCTGACCCGACTATCACATCACCCAATGGGAATCAGCTTAATTCGCCTTCGGTATCCAGTAAAGCTGACCGGTCCTCGGTGTTCAACCATGGGCTGAGGGACCGAATCTATCTTCTATGCAAAGAACACGCCATGCAGTTGCTTTTCACCTTTAAATCTCTGCCCATGACAACTAGTGAAGAAGTGCCAGAGTTTCTGCATCTCTGTGTTGTGTACGCAATGATTGTGCTTGCAGAGCTATACAAAGAGCGGCCAGATGACCAAGCAGTCCCTGCCCTGATTCGCGAAACATTGGACTACGGTCAGCAAGCTGTTTCGGGCACCACCATCAGTTTCGAGTTCACGAAAGCGGCATTAGGAGACTTTTTGGAGAGTACAGAGTTCCAGACTCAGCCACATCACTTGCTCGACAATCAGCCTCATCTCGAAACACTTCCGGAAATGTATGGCTTGCCTCAGATGGAAGATCTGTTCAGTGGCGCCTTCACCGATAACTATCGTTGGTACGGCTGAGTCCATTCGATTCCATCGTAGCTCGAGTATTCAAAGTCTCCTCACCATGACACTCTCCGGAGAATTGATTTAGATATTCTGTGAGACATTTGCACGGTAGCCTTATATCAAGAATTGGCTTGACTGGATTCACGGAAGCTTCATGCCTTTGCACGCTGCCCTGATCGTCGAAATGGCCAGTAATCAACCGCATGTCCATGTCCCCTATGTGGTTCGAAACTGGCAGACTTTCACACTGCTCCCAGCCCATCCATGACGAAGCCATACCGGCACATTGTCACGCCGCCAATACCTAATACTCCAGCATGCGTACATTGAGCCGTCTGTCTAAGGACGCAAGTACCTTATTTAACACACGAAATCTTACTATCCTATCTATCATTCAACGAGATCTCTCGTATCATAGAGCCTCAGTGCCTAAAATTTCGTTCATACAAAGTCCAAGGAATGACACAAGAAGCAGCGAGAACATACAGCCAAGCTGTGCTTGATGAAGGATGTTTGGTTGGCCTATTCTCATCGGTGGACACAGTGAAGTCATGTCCTGTGCTAGTGATCCATGTCGACGATATATCGAGTGCCAGCAGGTGTCTTCCCAGCTCAAAATCAAGTAAGCCGTCGATAGTAGGCTTTTGAGCAGCATCCAGCTTATACGAATTTGCAGGTGCAAATTGACTGAAGGTGCGGACCTCTAGAATCGCCAGTGCCAGCGGTCCAATCAGACTTGGAAGGCCCCAGAAAATGCCTCGAGTCGCAATCCCAAAGCTTGTTATACCAGTGGCGACGTCTTCAGACCCCGTCATGGTTTTGCATGGAAAGTTTGATAAGCCCAAGTGTGCCAACGTGCACCTTCCCAAGGGTCTGCCAACTTGGATATATGGCAGACTAGCTTTCATGTACAGTCACGTGGTACTCCAAATACCAAGATCCTGCTAGACCCAGGCAGCGGAGGAAACCGCACGACAAAAGCTTCTTCAGGCTGACCACCTCATTGATTTGACAACAACGAAGGAAGTCAGCAGCCAAGTCGGCTAAGACGCCAACTTGATCCACCCACTGCTCTGAATGGTTAACTTCTGACTCAACTTGGTTCACTACATTATACACAATTGTTCACCAAAGCCGAGGACAATGTATTGCAGATTATCCAGCTCATGGGCTGAACCATCGGTCAGGATAGTGCTCAACATAAACCGTATTATTCATATAAGATGCATGCCGCATCACGGCGGGGTTGCAGGATACCACCGATCGAAGTTGACGTGTAGTGCCTCGTTCGATGCCAAGTGTCTTGACCTGATATATGACGTTTGTTGGGGCGTGTCTCTTGCAGATTCGAATCTCAACTGATACCTTTAACGCCTCTAAAGAGTGATCATTCATTCATTGCCGGATCTGACCATTGTGACATTACACCGACTGGCAGTTGTTCAATATTTGGCTAGCCGTGCCAAGTTCGCTGTCTGCCACAAGGAGAGGCAAGTAAGTTCATCGAAACAAATATGCCTTGGAATAAGGTTGCAAGAGAGGCAACATCGGCAGTATAACAAGCATGATAGGTGGCGAGTTCGCGGACGAGTTGATAGGATTGACCATGCCTTGACCGTTAGAGCACTATCCGCCTGCAGAACCAGAGGATCAGGGTGCAGGTACGAACGGCCGGCAGGTTGTGTACAAGATCCCGCCATCGCTCAGGAATCAGGAGCCGAGTTCTATGATTTGTCTCGGAGACCTCGAAGATTGCTTGGCGCAGGCTGCTGCCGAGCATGGTGTGAAGTTCACATACAATGCCACGATCAGCCTCGCCAAATCAGAAGACACTGACAGTTATGCTGTCACACTCGTTCATAACAGCGAAGGACGCACAGAAGATCTTGGAGTTCCGGATCTCGTTGTCTGCGCCTCGGGTAAAGATGATCGGGCCCTGCAATCCCAGCTGGGCTTCCAGAGCCGAATAGGCGTGGTATTGACGGAGTCAAACTTGCCAGACGCAAGCTCCTCCACGGATCCATTTTCTCTGCCTCTCAAGGACACCGCAGATGCTGAACTCGAATCACAAAAGGTGACGGTCGTCGGTGTGCGCAGCTTGGACGTCGAGATAGGCCAATTCTACCACAAAACTCACAAGCATCCTCCTACCCCATCTCCAAGTCCAACTTCGACTTCACAATCCCTAGCTCAAGCTCAGGCTCAGACTCAGCCCGAAAACCAACACAATATCAATGGGCAAGAAACACAGGGACCTACTCCACCGTCCGGATCTCAGTCGCCGGAGCAGCAGCAGCAGCAACCTCCGCAGCCCATCATCGAAATGGTAATGTCCCACAACAAGGCCTGGTACTTCATCCTGCAGCATCCTCGCGCGACACCGCCACCTCCCACCCGTCAGCAAGACCTAGAACCGTACCTGATCTCGCGCATCAACAAGTGGATCGGCACATCATACACATCATTCGCAGAAATCCGGGCTGCCGGCGACCTGATCTGGAGCGATCCGTTTGTGGGGAGTAACAATACTCGGAGCGAGAAGGCCCTCACTCAACTTCTCTCCAATCCCGCGTACCCCGCCCGGCGAGCACTCGATACTCGGAGGGAGAAGGCCCTCCTCCTGCCAACCCGACCTCCCCTTCCGATGCCCCCGTAGGCTTCAAGTCGAAAGTCGTCAGCCGTAAATATTTGTGGGAAAGCTATCTTCTAACTGCTTCTCGACACCTAGGGTGTTTGTCGTATTCATAATGATACAGGTGTGCTGCCCGTGACCCTCGAAACGGCCACGGCGCCCCGCTACGTCTTCGGCGACAATGTCATGTTGGTGGGCGACTGTGCCATCAGCTGTACTCCGAGCTCGGGCATCGGATCTGACATTGGAGTGAATCTGAATCTGGAAATAGCAGCAGCAGCAGCAGTGGCAGCAGTGGCAGTGCTCTCGAGGCGAAGCGCAAGTCTCTTATAGAATTCAATGTGAGAAAAGCCGAGAGCGCAGTCTTGTAGAGCACGCAAAGCAGGATGTTTTACCTCACGACCGACGAAGCAAACGAAGTTTCATGGCACAGTCCGATGGTATCCTGAGATTTTACTGAGGTAGCTAAGCTAAGCTAGCCCTGACACCCTGAAGCAATACATATACATCCCTTGAGAGTGGGTACCTAGCTAGCTAGTTATATCATTAACAAACCTCCCCAAAAAGGAGTAAGTATCTGGTGGAGTTTTTCGCTACCTAGCTCTACTAGAAAGTATCGTATCGTGCTAAACACAAAAGCCTTTTCGGGTATGGTACCAAATAACCCCACATCTCGCTATGCTTCTTGCTTTCTTACTTCTTACCCGCTTTGAAAGTCTTCAATGGATCTCCCCCTCGCCCTCGCCCTCTCCTGAACGATGTTTTCTTGTCGTTGCTTTTTGATTGCTGCCTCCTACCACCACCACCACCAGCCTTGCCATTCCCATTCCCATGCCCATGACTGAAACTTCGTTTCTTTTGCTCTTCACTATTGAAACTCACAAGCACGTTATCTCGACCAGTAGTCACGCCACCAACGGTATCGCTTGCAAGCTTCCTCTTCTTGGCACTGCCACTTGCCCCCCCCGCCCCCGCCGCAGGCATCAGGTAGTCGGGGACCCTCCTCAAATGGCTCTGGACGCGAATGACTCCGCGGCCGGCTCCACCGACGTCCTGGCGCAGACTCTTGAGGTCTTCGGGGTTATCCTCGAAGTGGCGGGCCAGCTTGTCGCTCTTGAGCAGCTCCATCTTGATCTCGCGCGTTCGCGCCTCGCGGATCTTGTTGGAGGTGACTGTCTTCAGCGCATCTTGCATGCGGTACCGGAACCCCTCGACCTGGGCCATGTTGAATTGGTAGTCTTGGATTTGGCGTCCTTTCTTTGCTTGTCGTGATTTGATCTTCTCGAGGATGCGCTCGTCGTGTCGCGATGACGGGAGAGATGTGTACTTGTGCTTGCCGTGCAGAGAGGCCGGGATGACGAAGGAGAGGGCCATGCCGGACTTGCCGGCGCGGGCTGTGCGGCCGATGCGGTGTGTGTATGACCGTGAGGAGGTTGGGAGGTCGAAGTTAAGAACACATGAAACATTGTGGAAATCGATGCCTCGAGATACCCCAAAGTCTTTCCTGGTTTGCTGCGAGCGCTTGGAGTGCTTGGCTGCTGAGTGGGAGGTGGGCTCGGTCTCACTGGCTGACTCTGGTTCTTGGTCTGGTTCCTGCTCTTCGTCCTGCTCGGACGGCCGTTTCGATTTGCGTTTGATACCTCCGATTACCTCCTGGTCGTCTGCTGCTATCAGGATATCGTAGAGACCTCTGTTGAATTCCTGTACGGCGTGCAGCCGAGAGTTGACAGGAAGTTCTGAGTTGAGGATACAAGAGCGGATCCCAAATTGCTCCAGGTAGAGGCGTAGTCTATAGCTGCGATCCACGTCTTGCACAAAAATAATGCATTTCCCTTTGATAAGCTTGAGCTTGAAGATCACGTAAATCAGCAGGAACTTGTCCTCTTCACCACATTTGACCACGTATTGTGTTATTTCCTGGCCTTTCTCTTCCTTGTCCTCAATGTCAACGACTTCGTAGTCTTGAACGAATGTGCTTCGTAGTTGGTCGACCTCCTGCGTCATGGTTGCGCTGATGAGGAAAACCTGGACGTTGGGCGAGATTGCCTTGGAGATCCTGCTCATGTCATCCTCGTAGCCATACGAGAGCACCAGGTCTGCTTCGTCGACCACCAGCCTTGTTATTGTATCGAGGGATAGCGCCGAGCTCGCGAGTAGCTGAGCAACCTTGCCAGGTGTCGAGACCACGACGTCCGGTGCTTCACTCAATCTGGCGGCTAGGACAGATTCACTGACCTTCTGCGTCAGGTTCAGTGCCCGCACATCTTTCCCACAGAACTCTGCCAAGCTATCAAATGCTCTTGTGACTTGATCTGAAAGCTCTCGTGTTGGAACCAGCACCATGACCGTGGTGGTCTTCGACTTCGAAGTGTGCGCTTTGGCTAGAAGAATTGATTGGATACACGGCAGGATGTACGCAGCAGTCTTGCCACTACCGGTCTTCGACCTGGCCAACACATTCTTGCCCTCGTTCGCGAGAGGAATCACCCGGGCCTGGACAGGAGTCGGCTCTGCATAGTGCAGCTTTGCAAGGGCCTGTAGCAGTCGAGGATCGAGGTCGAGCGAGTCGAAGGTTATGGCGGAGGCGGCGGCGGCGGCCGTCGAGTCCTGGGTTGAAGGACCTTCGACAACAGGCACATCGTTCTCGTCGAGCTTACGCTTCATATCGCTGATATCTGAATAGCCAGCAAGGACTTTCTCTCGAAGCGTGTGCGAATACTACTTGCCTACGACAGCCACATTAAATTCCCAAAATTTTGAACCAGCCTGGCAAATCCTCGGCTATGTCGTCCACCTCCACTCTCGTCCCAGTTATGCGGCATTGGCCGCAATATGTACCGTAGCCTGCTGGTTTACAATCCGCCTATGCTTCAGGCTGGTCATGCCTCTCTAAACGATTTCCACTACTTCCTAGGAAGTTGCAAGCAAATAACATTTCAAGTAGGAGAAACTGCACGGTAGGCATTAGTGTACGTCCGCAACCTCTCTAGGATGCTGGAGACTTCAATCTCCATCATAAGCATTGAACAAGTTTGTTGCAGTAGAACGGTATTGTCAATATGGGGAGCAGTACCGGTTAGTAGTCACGACGATCTCCAAGGTGTTTCCTTTTTTTAAAAAAAAAAAAAAATTATAATGAGGGAACCAGACCAGGGGACTTCCGTACTCGATATACCTTGGGAAAAGAACATCCCGCGGTTGATGATGCCTCACTGCTGTCTAATGAAATCTCCTACTCGGAATGGGCTGAATGTAATCATGTTATCCTTCCTCCGTATAGTTGGGCTCCTATAAACCTGATTGCTAATGGGAATATTCATAACATCGGTACCATGCGACTGTGTAGCTGCACTGCAGCTGTAGAGGATCAGAAGCCTATGGACTGGCGTATCTCGATCGAGCACTGATGTTGTACCCGATTCTTTGTTGACGCGGCACGGCGGAAGGAGATTCACGCGGAGCTGGATACGTGCAAGATATATATGGTAGAGGTCTTTGAAACACGAAAAGGAATTTAGACATGCGCAGTCAATTTACCTAATTACAGAAATACCACTTTTTCAATCATTAGACACCTTCCCAGGATCTCTGTGTGCTGCCTTCGATTCTATCGAATAACCGGGTCCCTCCCAGCCTCCCGGCCCCATCCATGAAGGCCTTCGCCAGTACCCTCACTCATACCAATACCACTAGTGCCACCCGCAGTAATACTTCCAGCTGCCTGGCCCCCAGCAACGCCAGGCGTCGTCGCTGCATACTTGTCAAATTCCGTGCGATTCATGCCCGTGTACTTTTGCAGGTCCTCGTCGGTGAGATTAGAAGTGCCAGGCCCACGCTTTAGGTCTCGGTACTTCTGGTAGAGAGACTTTTTACGAGGCTCAACTTGCTCTGCGTCAGTGCTCACAGAGGGCGTGTCGGCGTCAAAGACGTCTGAACCTTTGGCTGAATGCTCCTTTTGATTTTTTTTGCTGAAGAGACCCATCCTAAGCAGGTGATTGGAAGAACAAGTGGATAGAAAGAGTGATATGATAGGGTGAGGATTAAGACGAGCGAAAGAGACACGGAAAGCACCTTCAATTCACTCTACTGAAGAGCCTTCTCGCCGTGCTTATTCGCTGTGATGGGCGATTTATCGTCAATAGGATTAGAAGTCGCTGGGGTCGTAGGTGAAGCAGTCACGTCTTTGTAAGCAGGCTGGCTTTCGCTGTTGGGCGTTACTGGTTTAGTCAACGCGTTAGCTCCCGGGCCTTCGGTCGCTTCCTGTTTGGAATGAGGTCGCTGTTTGTCGGCCGATGGTGATTTAGGGGCAGGCTTGTCCTCCGGCTTGTCGTGTGGTCCGTAAGCGGTGTCTCTCCTGCGCGTGGCGTCAGACGCGTAATCGACGTCAGTAAAGTTCGTTTGGACTCTCCTGACGGGCTGCGAGGTTTCGACAGCCTGAGTGCCGGGCTGTTCTTCGCCTTTCAGATCTGACTGGCAGCAGCCCATACTTAAGTATTTCTGGTGCTGGTGGAAGAAGAGGCACGCGACGAGATGGCAGGTGAGGCAAGGACGGCCCAAACCGGTCTAGTCAGCCGACCCGTGGCGAGGTGTGAGCACGCAGAGAGCCTGACTGGAAAAGCGTGGCTATATTTAGCGTTTTGAACCCCCGAGTAAGGCACACTTGACGTTGCAAATGGTTGGTATCGAAAAAGAGAGATATTGCTTCGACACGTGCTCAAGGTAGTAGGAAAGCTCGCGGTCAAACTCAAGGTCGCGAAGCTGGTACTATCAACCTCTGAATCCCCTCACACTACTAGGAGGTGAAGCTTGCGTAATGCAACAATACCGAGGATGAAGAAAGCGAGACAGAAATCACAAATTGCGGTCGAATAAGCTTCGCTTTTCAACACAGAACCGGCTCGACTGAGCTTTCGTGGATTCCCGGGAGACCGATCTGCTTACGGCAACGGATCCACTCTGAGCACGACCCAGAAATGGAACCTTGTCAACTGAGGTCTAGAACAGCGATTGGCCGCCAAGATTCAAGCTAAATGGTGGCTGTGCCGATGGAGTTGTGAATACCGATCGATCATGTTCGAGATATTGTGGTGCTCGGTAGCGCAGAAAGCCGCAGATAGAATTGCTCTTTCAGTACTCTGTATGGGACAAGCGAGATCAACTGCTGAGGGATAAAGATAACCTGAGTTGAAGGAATCGTATGACGCGTGCCAACCGCGATCACTCTTGTTCGCTTCCGCTCAAGCCGAGGCGAGACCTTACTACCATTTGACTCTGAGGTGCACCTGCTTTAGCGGCAAAGTCCCCCACACATTCTCATTGGCAGCTTGGGGAATGCTTCCGCGTGATTTATCTCCAGGTTAAATTCAGGCAAATTTAGCCTTTACGTTGTTGTCTAACGGTCCGTTGTAAAAAGAGCCGTTAGAACCAGGGTTACATAAGCTCTGTCACACCAATACCTATCTTAGAAAGGCAGATTTCAGCTCTAAAGAAAGGACTGTATTGCGTATGCACAGCCAGTTAGGGTCCAAATCCGGGGAGGCCTGACATCTCCAACTGTGGGACCAGGAGGAGGACGAGTCCTCTGGTGCGGAGAAGGGTGGGTGGCCCATGGCTTGGGGTGGGCGTACTTCGCTAAAGTGCGATGGAGGAAGAATTGCATCTACAATCCGGTAGGGCAGCTTCAGCATGTCGAGTCGATCTGGTGGCAACACTTCATTCAGCGTTCGCGATGCATTCAGTCTCAGGGGAAAGAACTACGTCGTGACGGGCGGTGGCCAAGGTATAGGCTTTGCGATAACTCGTGCCATTTGTCAGATGGGAGGCAATGTTGCGGTGCTGGACTTGAGAGAGGATCCCGTAGATGACTTCAAATCCCTTTCAAGCGAGTCTGGCGTCAAGACCGAGTACCTCCAAACAGATGTTACCAAGGAAGCTAGTCTGACGGCGTCATTCGAGACTGCGATCTCTCGGCTTGGTAGTCTTGATGGCTTGGTGACAGCAGCTGGCATTGTAATTGACAAGCCCTTTATTGAGCAAACGTGGGAAGAGGTCGATAGAATCCAGCAAGTCAATGTACAATCACCGCCTCCCCCCGGTGACACATGATTGACACAGCGCAGGTGATGGGTACGTTCTTTGCCACACAACTGGCTGTCAAGCAGATGCTGAAGCAGGGCACTGCCGGCAGTGTTGTGCTTGTTGCTTCTATCTGCGCTCACCAAGTCGCGCCCGGCCACAAGTTGTCAGGCTACCATGCTTCGAAAGGTGCGGTGTTGATGCTCACTCGTGCTTTGGCGGTGGAGCTCGCGCCCAACGACATTCGGGTCAACTCGATCTCCCCGGGTTATATCGAGTCGGACATGACCAGGAACTTGAGGCAACAATACCCCCATCTTGTCAAGATCATGAATCAGGTGCGTAACTCTCGTGCACTGCACCCATCTGCCTTTTGCATTCTAACGCGTGAGGAGGCACCACCAATGAAGAGGATAGGCACCCCTGACGACCTGACTCCCGCGGTCGTTTACTTGCTCAGTGGTGCATCTGGATACACCACGGGAGGGGACATGCCAATAACAGGAGGTCTGCACTGTGGACGAATCGAAGCCAATTCTGTTTCGGAATGATGAGGCCGTGGAGAGAAGAGCGAATACTAGACTGGCCACTCAATCACACCGGCTTGATGCCTTTGTGTATGCTAGCAATCCCGCCAGTCAGATTTTCGTAGCCCTGGCCAGGCGTGACGAACCCAGCTCTCTCAATCATGCTCTTGAACTCTTCTTGGGTTGGAAACCGATCGATACTCTCGACCAGATACTGGTAACTGTCTCGATCGCCAGCCACGATCTGGCCAATGAGTGGTATGGCGCCGAAGTTCCATCTCTTGTAGACTGCATTGAACAGTGCACTGTCCACATGGCTAAATTCCAGACAGGCAAACACACCACCAGGCTTTAGGACTCGAAATGCTTCCCGCAACGCTGCGTCCTTGTCGGTAAAATTCCTGATGCCAAACGCGACAGTGTAGAGATCGATGCTGTTGTCAGGCACAAAGTCCAGCTTTTCTGCATTGCCAACCTTGAAATCCAGTCTTCCTGTGGTGGCATAGGGTGTGTCTAGAGAGCGTTTCTTTCCTTCAGCAAGCATGTTCGGATTGATATCAGAGATAGTCACTTTCGTGTGTAGGTCGCCGTTGACGTTTGTTGCGTGATCGAGCATGCGGAATGCGATGTCCCCGGTCCCGCCTGCAATGTCGAGGATGTTCCAAGCTTGAGCGGGCGAAACGGTTCGTGTACCTGGATTGAGGGAACGAACAAAATGATCCTTCCATAGCCGGTGGATTCCCATCGACATGAGATCGTTCATGGTATCGTACGAGGCGGCCACTGAAGAGAATACTTTGCCGACTATAGAGAAATGCATTGATCAGTAAATTGGATCTTTCCTTCAAAGTATAGGGCAGAGTGTCAATGTTTGATCGGCCGAGACATACCCATGGCCTCCTTCTCAGCTTCTGGTACAGTTTCGAAGCCGAAATGGGTGGTCCGGCCAGCAGATTGACTCTCGGAAGCTCGCTGTTGCCATCTCGTCGCCTGTGTGAAGGATCGGTGAGGTATTGTTGTGGCAGGCAAGTTCGACCAAAGTCTGGTTGACCTGGGTGCCCATCTCAAAGACATGGTTAGACTAATTGCGGGCGACGGTCTCGTATCGTTGCTGTTCGCGAGAGAGCTCCAATTGTTCCTAGATTTTATGGTCCGTAGAATACGACCAGTGTCCCAAAAAGGCAAGAACGTAACTAGCCACTACGAGCAGCGAGGCATGGCGAGGCTAGGAAGACTCGGATAGTAGTGACGATGTCACCAGATCCGCTTTACCCATATCCGAGAATAACCGGCCTAAGCATTCTATCAAAAGTCATCTTCAAACCACAGGAGACAGTGATGCTGTGTTTAAGAGATTTTTCACCTGCTATGGTCTGGTCCTGCGTGCGGTAGCTGATTGTGCAACATGGGTTTCAAACGGGCAGTGCAGCGGTCCCTGCAGCCTGGGTCCCCAATAGCATGCCTCACGAGAAACGCCTTTGTAGCACAACATGGCGCTACCAACACCACATCCTACTCGACGGCACAGGTCCGGCAACAGACCAGCAATGCTTTAGCCTATCAACCGAGCGTAAGCCAAAGACCCAAGGCCGACAGTGTGCATTTCCCCGGCGCGCTGAAGAGCCAGTTCACCGCGACTATGCGGTTTCAGAACCCGGCCAACGAAACTGCTCTGCCAACCTACCGCATCATGGATGCAGACGGCAGCATCGTCGATAATACTCGTGACCCGCAATCGGCTTCAGACAGCGAGATCATCACGTGGTATCGCAACATGCTCACCATCTCCATCCTCGACATCATCATGTTCGACGCGCAGCGCCAAGGCAGGACTTCGTTCTACATGGTCTCGGCAGGCGAGGAAGGCATCGCCGTCGGCACCGCCAGCGCTCTTGACCCCTCAGACGTGTGCTTTCTGCAGTACCGCGAACAGGGCGTGTGCCTGCAACGCGGCATGACGATGCGGGAGCTGATGTCACAGCTCTTCTCCAACAAGAACGACTACGGCCACGGCCGCAACATGCCGGTGCACTACGGGAGCAGCAAGCACCACATCTTCACCGTCTCATCTCCGCTCGCCACGCAAATCCCCCAAGCCAGCGGGGCCGCCTACGCACTCAAACTACAACACCTGGCCCACCCGGAAACGACCCCACCGCGGATCGTGACATGCTACTTCGGCGAGGGGGCCGCCAGTGAAGGCGACTTCCACGCGGCGCTCAACATCGCAGCGACCAAGTCATGCCCAGTAGTGTTTGTGTGCCGGAACAACGGGTTCGCGATCTCGACGGCAAGCATCGAGCAGTACAAGGGCGACGGGATCGCGAGCCGGGGGCTGGGGTACGGGATCGACACGATCCGGGTGGACGGCAACGACATCTTCGCGGTGCGCGAGGTCATGCGGGAGGCCCGACGGATGGCGCTTGAGGGTGCGTGTCGGCCGGTCCTCATCGAGGCCATGAGCTACCGCGTCAGCCACCACAGCACGTCGGACGATAGCTTCGCCTACCGTGCCAAGCGCGAGGTCGAAGAGTGGAAGCGTCGCGACAACCCCATCACGCGTCTGCGCAAGTGGATGGAGCACAAGGGGATCTGGAACGAGGAGATGGAGAAAGAGGCTCGTGCGAGTATTCGCAAGGAGATCCTTAGCGAGTTTAGCGCAGCCGAGAAGGTCGTCAAGCCCGCCCTTCGACACATGTTTGAGGATGTGTACGAAGAGATGACACCGGACCTGAAGGCCCAGATGCGCGAACTCAAGAGACTTGTCGAGACCTACCCGAAAGAGTACGATGTCAATCAGCATGAGGGCGGTTTGAAAGGGCTGGACCAATGACCAGATCGTCACATTGCATTCAAAGGAGGAACTGGCTACAGCGTCGGCGCAACGCGTGAAGGATTTTTTTCTGTTGATCCCGGAATCATCCAAGGCTGTTCTACATCGAACAAAATTGCCGTCTCATGGCAGCGCGAGGCGTGACACACGTCAATTGGTGGTCTTCACAATTGATGATGGTACGCCACCCACTGCATCCTGCGGCTAGTCTTCCCGTGGTCTAAGTTCACTTCTTCATCTCCTGCTTCTTTCAAAATCAAAAAGGTATTGAAACACCCAAACTTCGCAGCACACCAGTGTGTTTGGTGTGAGATCCTTGGTCGATTTGCAAAATCGAAAGCCGAGGACCAATTCACTCAAATCCTGCTTCTGCCAATGGTTCATGCTGCTGAGCAATTAAGCAGACATGCTTTTGATGTATAAAGTTATCATGCATTTATCCTCTCTGTTATCGTCACTATCGCTTCCGGGCCCAATGTGTTCATCGAGGTGTGTGTGGTGGATGGAGGTCAGGACACGACGCTATTGGTGGAGTCACTTGGCATGCCATAATCTTTCTGCCCAAGAATAGGCCATTCTTCAAGATATGCTTAGCTTGCCGATGCCGTGGCTACTGGTTCCTTTCCCTTGGAGTCGTTCATGGCTGGCAAGTTCGGATTGGACGATCGACGGTCCTCGACGAACAGGTGGTTTTGTTCGATGTACTCTATCACGGCTGGCGGGATCAAAAACTGGACACTCATTCCCCTCTTCAAAAACAATCGGATTTTGGTGCTGCTGACATCGTTCTGGATCAGTTGCTGGATGACATAAATGTTGTCTCTGTAGTTTTGCAGGGTTGAGAGAGCTTCCTCCATATCGGTGCCCTGTCGCTCTACGATAAAAGAGCCGAACTTGCCAAGAATGTGATCCAGATCCTTCTCAGCCCAAACCCCAGGTGTCGACATTGTCTGAATGAGGTCTGCTCCAGCAAGCAAGGCGATCTGAACGTGTTTGTGTTCTCCATTCTCCGTCTCCACGCCCTTGCGCACGACGTTGATTTCGTTGTCGAAGTGATCCAACACCAGGGCAGTGGGCTGGTATTCGGCCGAATCGGCTTCCCAAGTGTCTACCATCAGCCAGCTAGCAACTTTGGACGCCTTTTCTATTGCCAATCTGCACATATTTACGCTAATGCTGTTGTCAGCTGATTTCAAGGCAATGCATAACGCTCAGACTTACCGATGTTCTGCAGCAGCTAAACCTTGTTTTTTATATGCATCCGACACCGGAGAGAGATAGCCACCTATCAGCTCGAAGTTTGTGTTGTGTTTGACGTAGTCTTCTGCCATGGCGAACATCCTCAAGTGCAGGTATGTGATGGGGGAGAAGGAGCCGCAGGCGACGAGCAGCAAAGGCGTTTTGCTGGGATCAGTCATCTTCCGCCGTAGACGGCCATCGGGAAACGTGTAAGAGTCCATCTCTATGCGCCCTGCCCCGCCGACAATGGGACGAATTTCGGGCGCTCTGCGTGGGTGTCGTAACTGAAGTGACTCGTCTTGCGGGTTGAATCCGCAAAATTTGTGTAGGGATACAGTAAGGTGAGGGTGCAAATGAAGGTGGTAGTCTTGAAATCTATTGCTTGTATCTGCAGACGAAGCTGTCGTGAGGCGTGAGCACTGGGTTTTGCTTAATATGTACAAGAACGGGCGAAGTTGTCGAGGAGAGGAAAAATTGGTGGCCGGCTGTGAAGGGAGAGCTGTATAGGCATGAGCATGACACAGTCACGGCCGTGCCCGATGGGAGCATACATTTATTAGGTAGGTGGGATGTGGAGTCTGTCTTATTAACGCAGACCAGTGACCTCGGAACCTTGGAAGCCTCTAAAGCTGTAGGGTACAAAGATTTTAACAAGGTCGCAGTCTAGGCTTCTCCAGGCACACTAGCCGCTAACAGCAGCACGGCACGCCAGAGCCAAGTTTGGTCACACGAGCACTCGGAAGGATAGAACGTGCACTGGTTTGACGGCGGCTGATAGATGAATTGAGGACAACGAGGTGTGAGCTGTTGTGATGCAGTGAGAAAAGAAGAGTGAAGTCAAAGCTTTAATGCTTCATTCAACAACTGCTCGTTCGAAAGGAACTTTGAGAAAGACAGGGGCGCTGAACACACCAATCCGGATTTTTCGCCCGAAAGACGGCTTGGGGGCAGACCCTGGTGCTCGATGACGTCGGAAAGACACCGGCGAATGCCTTTGCCCCTCCGTGCTCTCCTCTCGGTTATCGGCCTCTAAAAACCCAGGAATGGGATAATAGGAGAGTGTAAAATCAAAATCCTCCAATCCCCCTATCTTGAAACTCGCCTCTAACCACAACCCATAATTGTAAGTACACAATTGTCTTAAGGCCTGTGAGATATCAACCACGAACTGCTGCACTTGGGAACGTGTATTCATGCCTCCGGCAGCATAATCTTTCCTGTCTTCTCATGCCGAAGGCAGGATCTCTTTGGCCGCGTACAATTTTCGGCCATCTGCGCACTGCAGCGTATTTAGACCACTTATACATTAGGATTGTCTCGTAATATTCTGTGACTCATCTGATTTTGAAACCTACTATCTGGTCATAATTCGAGCAGAGATTGAGGCAGCCAGGGAACGTGGAATGCACCAAAACCTGACTCTGGTACGAATTGTCTTTCCGTAAGCGCTTCTTACCTGTGATGATCCGTCGTGGCCTACAAGGTGCTTAGTACTGTTCTATCGCATCTTTTCTGTTCAAGCTCTACCAGTCCACGCATTACGTACGCAGATAGACTTCAAAGATCAATTTGAGATCAACCATGAGGGGTGTACCAGATGCTTTCGCTTCGTACAATCCCTGCCAGCCGAGAAAGGCAACGGGAAGGCAGCCGTGGGCAGCTTATAGGCTAGACTGCGTTAGGGCATAGTCAGCCTTGCCTTGCTCCGCATGCCAGACTCACGGGGCTGCAATGATAACCACGCAGAGTTGGCTGGGGAAGGGGCGCCGAATGCTCTGAGCGGCATATACATACACATCAAGTCGGGCGAGTATTAGACCTTGTCAAGTCAGATATGGACTTCGCGTACGAACACCTCGACCGGTCCGCCACACCAAAAGCTCCAGACAACGCCAGCTCCGATAGTGAAGCGAGCGCCACCACCCCAACAGGACACGATCAGCAACCGCAGCGGCAGACCCTGCAGACAGAATTTCAAGAGACTTTCAAGGCCTTCTCTAATTCACCGTGGGGCACAAAGCTTGGAGGTTGGTGGTCGACCGCACGTACACAAGGGGCTTCGTATTATGAAACAGCCCGCAAGGAAGCTGAAAAGCGGGAGACCGAGGCAGCAAAAGCCTTTGAAGATGCCCGCAAGGTCGTGGTGGAGCGGACCAAGACGGCCGTAGAAGCGGCTGAGCATCAGCTCGACAACATCGTCAACGAGGAGAGGAAAGCAGAGCTCGAAGCCGCACACAAGGAGGAGCAACAATCACAACCACAAGAGACAACGCACAATGACCCGTCGCCAGGCGCAGAGGAGGACACCGAGAGCTTCCTTGCTCGCTTCAAATCTGAAGCTGCGAAACGGCTAAAAGAGGTCCAAAAAGCCGAAGATGCTGCAGACGAAGCCCTCCTCCGTTTTGGCACCAACATCCGCAATTTCCTCAAAGATACCATCTCCATCACCGCCCCAGATGCGCCCACCTCGGCCTCGCAGTCATCGGAGGTCCTGTTCGAGAGCCGAGATGCCACCACGGGTAAACGAGTCATCCACGCGTCCCGCTTCGATGCTCAATTACACGTCATACATACCACTCCTTCGAGTTTCAGCCAAGACCCGGACGCAAGCGACGACCAGTGGGAGAAGTTTAAAGAGGGCTTTGCCATCGACTCCAAGACGGACAGTATAGCGAAAGACTTGGACAAGTACCCCGAACTGCGCGCAGCCATGGAAAACCTCGTCCCAGAGAAGGTCGAATACAAAGACTTTTGGACAAGATACTATTTCCTCCGGCATGTCGTGGAACTGCAGGACGAAAAGCGAAAAGAACTACTTAAAGGTAAGCCGCATCCACATGCACATACACATACACATGATACGGACACTTTACACCACCTCTCTTTCCTTTCCCTTCCCCTCTTCTCCTTCAATGGCTAACAAGCATCTTTCACTCTAGCCTCGGCCGCAGACCAAGACGAACAGGTAGCCTGGGACGAAGACTCCGACTCGGAACACGAATCCAAAGATCGCAGCACGCCACAAGCATCCAAACCAAAGCCAACGCAGGCGTCCTCCCAGCCCGTCTCATCTTCAGCCTCTCCCCGGACCGACTCAGATGCGACAACCCTAAAAGCCCCGCGGCGCTCTCACGACGAGAAATCCGTAGCTGATTCCGAGGCCAGCTATGATCTCGTCAGTGGCGCTGCGAGCCACGCCGAGGGCTCGCCTAAACAAAAGCCGATCAAAGAAGAAGAAAGCGATGATGATTGGGAGTAGATAAGGCTGATGTCGTCCTCTCTTCGTTTCTGTAGTGCGGCGCATAATCGGTGTATGGAAAAGGAGTTTAAGTCGAGTCGAGCTTTGGTTGGATCTGGGGCATGGATAACAAGGGTTAAGGGCAGGGCAGGGCAGGGCAGCCATCAGAATCAGGGCACAAGAAAGGGGAAGACTCGGGACAGAAAGTGGGCATCGAGTGCTGACCAAGATACCCTCCACGATACCTCAACTGTAAGTCAGGAAATGCAATCAACTTTTTCAAACGATCAAATGATCAACCTCTCTCGAGCATCCTTGTATCCACACTCAAATATGTCTACGGCCTCAAGGCCGTTGAGCTACTACTACTACTACTACTACTACTACTACTACTAGTAGTGGTGGTGGTAGTGTTCCACGACGTGGCCTTGCCTAAAATAAAATGAAATGGTTTGGCTGGACGAGCCAAATAGAACTTGGATCACAACGACGATGACAATGTACAGTTCGACAGGAATAACATTTCGTACTCGCCTCATCCAAACAATACGACTAATGCGCTTTTCCATAAATCGTCACTTCATCTCCTCTTCTCTGCTCACCTGCTCATTCACGTACTAGTAGCATACACCGCTGGCTCCTTCCTCATGCTTCTAGACCACACTACTGTCGGGTGCTTCGATAATTCGACAAATGCTGATAACACAATGATAACAACATCAACAACAATGATCGTGACAATGTCGATGGTAAGAGTAAGAATAAGAGTAATAGTGACAAATCATACAAGCCCCACCCCCGGAACGTGCCTCGCATCTAACCGAATAACACTGACCGGGGTGTGGTGGGGGATGGTTGTGTACAGTAAGTAGTAAGTGGTGAGTAGTATGTGAGCCAACACGGTCGCTCCCATGCTTCCTAATCCGGTACAGGTAAAATCGTTATATGGCGTGTAAATCTTCCAAAAGAAAGTTAAGATGAGATCTCGTCAAGATGTTGCATCCGCATCCTAGTGCCTGAGACAGAGGCACATAGCCACATGCGGTGCGGTGCGGTGGCGTGCTGATGAGGAGACGAACGGCCCTGCAGGCATGGCTGTAGGCAGTTGCGACCATGTGGACTTTCGACGTGGACAACTAGATGCCGGGGGAAAAGACGATTTTGGTTGAGAGCTTGAAGTCGCCGTGAAAAAGTTCTAGCGTACAGTGGATGGAGATGCAGACGTCTAGGTGAGAGTCGGGGGTGCGCCCATGAACGCGCTGCTGTCCATCGGCCCGACTGCATCGGGTTCCATCGTGCCGTTGAGGAGCGGGCATAGCCTGTTAAGGTGAAGCTCAAGTCAGCAATCGCTCAGAAAGTGAGGTGAAAGTGAAGTCGCCAGTAACCGACAGCCGCACAAAGGAGAAAAGGAAGGAGCAGAGTCTTAGCAAGAACAACCCCCGCCCAGAACAAAACGAAAACTGCACGCCAAAAGTCGATCAGAGCCAGCACCCGGCCCCGTTTTCACAAGGCAAGTCCCCCTCGATCAGCTCACCACTCAAAATCTTCAAACCCAGGCAAGGCCAGTGGCTTTGCAAACTCATCAACCTTCCTCACCATGTCTAAACCACAATGCTCACAAATAAGGAATTGAGCGATAGAAGAGCTTACTGACTTTTTGTTCGTCTTGATGTGCCCCACCTGCCCACAATTGGCGCACTTCCGTTGTGTAGCCTGCGTCTGCCTGCCTCCAGATACAGGTGCCGGTGTTGAAGGATCGTTACCATCCGCGCCCGGGTTTGGAGAACCATTTGCCTCATTGGCAATACCGTTGATCTCGGCTTGCACATTACTTTTCTTTTTCGAACGTCGTTTCTTTTTCGAGGCCTCGAGTCGGGCAAGTTCGTCTTCGAGTCTGCAAAACATATGTTAGATTTACGCATTAATGCCATTGAGTCACCCAGAATATACCTCTTCCGATGACGAGCGTCGACCTCGGGATCGCCCGTGGGTACCAAATCAGCAAGACTAGTGGTGTTAGCGTACAGGCCTCGTAGACTTATTGGTGACACATACTTCGTGTTCTGTATCTCCATCTGCTCCTTTCTTTTGAGATATTGTTTGATAACCTGCGGGTCGGACTCGATGACCTCCTTCCACTCAAACTCGCCTTCCTGCTTATTCCATATTTTTCGTCGGATCTTCAGGAATTTGTGAGCCTGTGAAGTTGCACTGCGTTTGCTAAACGAGGTGCCGGTCTCGTCGTCGCGTCTCCTGCCACTTGGCGTCTGGTACCCAGAAGCAGGTGTTGCCCGTATGTTGCGAGCACGTGCTGCATCTTCCAGTTGACCATCCACGCCGTCGTCGTCGATGTCTTCTGGCTCGACTTGGGAGGAAAGAACAGCTTTCTGCTTGTCCCAGATGCTGCGAATTGAGTCATCGTAAGATTTTTGCTGCTTGGCCACGTTATACGTGTGACCCCCGGTAGCGGTGTCGCTCTTGCTTCGTTGACCAGCCACATTCTCATTTGCCGAGAGTCCTTGAGCTTTGAAGCCGCCTTTCATACTTGTCTTGACGAACGAAAATGCCTCACCGCGGCCAGAAGGATCGCCTTCACCATACAGCCGTAGCATGGCTTTGCCTTGCGTTGCCTGGATGAAATTCTTCGTCGTTTTCCATGGTGCAAGCTGCTGTTCGATCGACAGATCCTTCTTGTCATCTTTGTCGTCATCGTCATCGTTTTCGTCATCTTCAGCGTAGCCCGAGTCGTGTAGATACTGAGCGCCAACTTGCATTGACTCTAAAAGAGAGATTTCTTCCGGCGTGAGAGATTTCTGGATGTCATCCTCATCCGGAATTGGCTCTCCGCCCCGCATCTCCCATTCCTTCTGCTCCTTGTTGAACGACATGAACTCCTTCATTTTTTGTCGATTTTGCATGTCGTTCGTGTCTGGGAAATGTCGGGTGACCTCCTCCACCCGAATGCGATGACTCTTCTTCCTGCGTGCTATTCGAAATGCGATAGCTTTCAATCTATTCTTCGACACAGTGGTTACCATCCTAGAATGCGTGCCCGGCACGGGCACGGTCGGAAGCTCTTGCCCGACGACGTACTGATAGTCAATATTTCGTAGATAGTGCACCTGCCCGTTCATACCGGTCACCTCTCGCACAATCAAGAAATCTTGCGGACTTGTTGTCTGTTTGAAGATGGGGGCACGATACATGGTGTTGTATAATGCCAAGGTCGACTCGCCAGGGTCAATGTGTCCAAAGTTATTGAACGGTGACTTGTCTTCGGGCATGAGCACCGATGTATCACCTATTTCACCTTTCGGTCGCGCAGGGTCCATGGAGTCTAATTTTCGATAATAATTGACGATCTTGTTGCCCATACCGGTTTGTGAGAGCATAACAGGGTGCTCCTCAGAGTATTCCAGCAGCAAGGAGTAAGAATTATCAGCCACCGACAGATCCAGTGTCTTGCTAAAGGCCTGTTGAATGGGTTTGTTCTTGAAATCCTTGCGTTTCTGCTTGTTGGTCTTGCTAAAAGCGACTCCACTCTTGAACAATATTTGCTTTCGGTGCCAGTTGCGTAGTTCTCTCTGGGTTAGCTTGACCTGGTAGTAGGGATATTGGAGGCGAATAGCGGGGATAGAGTGGTCAATCGTCATGTTAGTAAGTTGCCCTCTGACCTTCTTCTGATTCTGCTGCAACATATTATAAGAAGCGTCATTCGAAGTCTTGAAACGACGTGCAAGCCGTTCTTTGATCGTAGAGGTCCGACTAGGTGTATCCCCTGGCCTAATGCGTTGTTTCAAGACGTCTAAGTCAACATCCTCTACCAGCAAGCGTGGGTCGTTCAAGTCAAGCACGACTTCACGAGCAATTCGGGCGGTCATTCTTTCAGGATCGTCAAAGCTGGGGACATCATAGTGGTGAATAGTGACAATGTCGTGTGCATCAAGACCAAGGCATTGTTTCTTGGCAGGACGTTCATAATCGCCAAAATCATCGTCCATCTCGAACATCTCTATGTCGTCACCCACTATACGCGGTTCAGCCAAGAATTCTTCGTCGGCAGCGTGTGAGAGCGTGTCGAAATCCGTGCACATAAATTCCAAGTCCTGATTTGTCAAGCCGTTGGGGAGTTCGTCGTCGGACTCTGAATCGTCGAGACTCTCGAGTTGCTCTTGGCCATTGCCAGAGGTAAAGTGCACGAAGTCGGATCGACCCTCGAAAGGAGCTCCAACAGCTGCTGGCGTGGTGAACAGGACTCGTTGGTCGGGTTCAATATCAAGCGTTACTTTTGTAGGTCGTATGGGTCTGGGTTTCTTGGGCTCTTTTCCTTGCCACTTTCCAAGTTTAGGTGGCAGGAGTTTGTTCCAGAAGGGAGCTTCGTCATCGCGTTCGTAGCCAGGATAGTTGATGCGCAGCCAGGCTGTCATATCGTCTATCCCATAGCCATCGTATTGTTCGTCGCCACGACCTTGCAGCAGTGCCAACTGTAATCGATAGTCCCGCTGCTCCTCCTCGGTCATGGCATTGTCACGCTCACCGAGCGCCGCCAAAACACCTGGACCTTCCGCATCGTGCTCACTTGCGACCGATTCGACATCGTCTCTGCGTTGGGCAAAATCACTTTTTGTTTCGTGAGCGTGGGGCCCAGCAAAGGAAGTGTCCACGTCATCATTGTCTCCAAACAGATCATCCATATCGGGTTCAGCAGCGCTGTCTTCGATACCGGCAAGAAAGTTGGCTGAGGGAGGCTGCACCGGTCCTCCTGATGGCTCTTCCTCTTCTGCGAGATCATCGTCTTCGATGTCAGCATAGTCGACCGCATCATCGTCTTTGTCTCCTAAGTCCAACTCCCGCTCATTTAGAGTGTTGATGTCAAATCCGACGTCTCCCTCCCCAGTTATCCCCTCATTTAGGAGATTCTTGAGTTCCAAATTCTCTACCTCTGGCTCGTCAGGAACAGTGGTGGGAACCGGAGTTTCATTGAAGAAGGCGTCTGCGTCGGGGCCGTCGAATTCGCCATCTCCAAATAGGTTGTCGAGACCGTCACCCTCTCCATAAGCTCCATCCAGCATATCAAGATCCTCGTCCATCTTAGCAGCGTGCTGATGCCTTAACCTCACCAGAATCTTCTTCCACCTGCCTGCGCAGCCCCCGCCTGAGGTCTGACAGTCTGTCTGCGCAGCATGCACATATCACTATTGTCGCCTTCCCTCCTTTTGTAGATCCCTGAGTCGAGGCGACAAAGGCAGAGGCGCTACTCCGGGCCGAAAGGGATGAGGCGACGATTTGGGGAATTATGTGTGAAGGATGGCGTTCAAGATGTTCACAATAAAAATTGACAGCCTGAGCGGCGCGGAGGATGCCTGGCTCGAGGCTGCGCACTAGTGATGAGTCACATGACCAATATCGGTTTTCGGCGCTTTCGATCCACGCGTTTGACATCTGCTTTAGAAAAGCTTCATAAAGTCATTAGCACGTTGAATTAGCACGTTGATGACCCGGAAAAACGCTACCTCCACATGTGGAAAATTGGTCACCATTAGCAGACAGGGATGAAGTCCTAGCCTAAGGTAGATGATTTTAGGTCTTGCTTGATCTTGACATTGGAGACTTTCAAGTTCGAGCATGAAGAGGATACGAAGTACATGAAAGATTAGATTGGCTTCAAGTTTCCAATGCCTGCGCATACGCCATCTGACCAACTTTTAAGTCCAGTGTCAGTCTACACGTACTGTCCTCGGTTTGATATTCGACGATATGCAAAAATCCCTTCTGACGTGGAATTAATCGTGCGTGCTTGGATTCATTGACCCTAATGCATTCGAGGGAGAATTCGAAGTGTATGCAGTACAGCTCGACTCAAATCCAGACGACATGTAGATTAGTAGTGTTCTTGTCGGAACAAAGCCCAACAAGCAACAGACTCGAGCTTTCTGGAAATTCTTCTTGTCTGAAATTTATACACTCCAAACGTGGCCCAATGACCATTCCTTAGTGAGCATCTCGACATTGTCGTTGCTCATCATAGTCATTCGGGGTTTGAAAACGGTATCAGACTGCTATACCGCAAAGCAAGGCATTACAGGCAGCGTTTTAAGCGAGCAAATATTAATAGCTGAAGTAAAGGCTGGTTCAAAAGCGCTAGGCATGAAGGATCAGTCCCGGACAGTTTACAGAACCGTGGTTAGCCTACAGTGAGCCCAGGTTACGAAGTATACGTGCCGAAAGTCTTATGCAGCAATGATGATGGTGGGGCTGAACCATTTGTTGTTCGTATACAGTCGACTATTACTTATTGATTGGCTGGAAATTTTTGTCGCGTCCAAGCCCTGTAAACAATGCAAAGGTGGCTTGCAGATCACACCAAATTGCGGGCACAACCTTATCGACACCCGTGGCACGCCGAGAGCTTATCCGCCAGGGAGCACTAGATAGCAACATCGTGCTCAGTGTACGGGGGCCAGAGGATAGGTTCCGGCCTAATCTTGAAGAGTAACGGGGGCATGTGTGCGCTGACAGGATAGAACTATTCGCAAGCTAGTCAACCAGATTCAAGTTTGTTGGCAAGGCGTTGCAAAATAGTAGATTCTACTTTAACGTTTTGACGTGCATGAAGCCAATCGTGCTTTTGGTCCACAGCGTAAGATTCATGTTGCTGTCGTAGGTGCTCTTATGATGGCACACAGGTGTCGCCTTGAGACGTGAACTCCTCTTAAATGCCATGAATCAAACCTTGCGAGGACAAATGGTAGGTGATGGGAGTTCTCCTCGCTACGTGTGTGCCCCTTTTGCCCTATACACACTAGTGGCCGGGTGGTAATCTCAACTTCGCCTCGGCGCGAGATTATTAGTGGTCGCTTGGTACTAGCAACGACCAGCGCTTTCCATCTTCAGATTGGGCCTGTGCACGCTCCTGTTGCATTCATGTTTGCATGATGAGGTCAGCATGAGTTGGCTGCAACAATAACAACCCGCTGATGCATAATTGCGTTTGGAAGCAGCACTCATATCTCGAGCATCTCTTGTCTCGTCACAGCCGACAGTTTGGTTGTAGTAGATCATCGTGTATTGGCCCTTGCCTACCACAACACAGCATCCTCTTTGCTGGTTTCCTCGCCCGCCATGAGCCTCTCCTTGACCACAAGTTCTGATAGCAATGACGATACCCAGTCGATCTCATCCGCTGCCTCCCCAAGACTAGGACCCTCGCCGATAGATGCACCCTATCCTTTAGCCACTAGATCTTTCTCGGCCTACTCAAGTACGTCGAGTCTGACCTCGTACTCGAACATATCCTCGAATTCGAAAGCTACATCCCTTTCCTCTGCGACGTCGAGAAGAAGAGGTTACGTTAGACCACAGGGTGCCTCGTTTGCCCCGTCAGCTAAGAACCGGGAAAGCGTCATGAGCCTCGGCAGCATAGCACATCTGCAATACTATTTCGCCAGGACGGGCTTGCTGGACGGTAGAAGTGGCCAAATGCTCAAAAAGAAAGGAAATGGCGAGTATGACATACCCAGATTTGCTGTACGGTCAAACAGTGAGACTTTCGAATCGCCAATTGATGAAGAAGGTGCTCTGTTATGGGAGGCCGTCAAAGAAGATGGGGAAAGCATCATGCTTCCACCGACCGTGTCGACCTACCGAAATGGCACTCAATATGTCCCTCCTCCTCCGAGTCAGCAAGCCTTGAAAAGAGAACTCGTGGAGGCCTTGGAAAATGCACTTCATGCTCTTGAAGCGTCGGAGAAGACCCAGAAGAGTGGTGAATCAATTTCACCGGGCTTCTACGAGCTAGAGGGCCTGCAGGTACTCGATACAACTACATTGGCCATCAGAGCTGCGAGACAGTATTACACACACCACTCAAACCCTAAACGACTCAATTCGATCAAATCAGATCAGCAGATTCGGAAAGAACTGTACGATGTCTTGGAAGTCCTCAAAAAGGCTGCAGCTAGGAGCTTTTCGGGCGGCCTGACGGAGGAAGAACGTCTGATTATCCTTGTATGGGTCAGTGAGGTTGGCATGATGATTGACAGAGAAGCCAAGATGGAAGAAAATGAACGTCGGGAAAGGAAGCAGTGGCAGTGGGTGGATGACTCGAACTGGATAGGAGACGAAAGAGGTAGAACTCTAGACTTCCTCGCTTTTCTGCTCTCTGAAGTCGACGCTTCTGCAGCAGAGACCTACTCCATCTTGCAAGACAAATTTTGGCATACTCTGGTAGATGGCAAAAAACTGATCCGCATGCACAACGCTGCTGTCAAGAGATCAAAGCGGCAATTTGGCTACGTGGAAAAGTGTCACGAAGATGTGAACAAGCCATATCGCAGGGCCGAAAATATTAGGTATTGGCTAAAGGCAGCAGAGCTGAGATTCGAAATCAAATTCGCCAACAAGCTGGACGTGTTGCCCACTGTGAGTGCGACGCCTGAGAGCACCTCTGCTCTGGATCAACTTGAGGACGTGGTGATGGAGTGGCTGCGCAAGGTTCGGATCGACCTCACCAAAGATTGGAACGGAGAAGAGGAAAAGAAATTGCATGCCAGGGCTAGAAGTCTGGCTCTCGCAAGTCCCATGGGCAGTCCGTCAAAGGGATTTACAGGGAAGTTCGAGACACCGCCTCCCCTACCAACGAACAGAGACATGCGAGAATCGGAAGTGCATTGATGGTTGCAAGCCTTGACTTGGAAGTTCGCTGGTTTACAGATAATCATCTAGCTAGGAAGGCTTTTTTGGTTCTATTCTTGTCCGAGACACTTTCTGCTTTTTAGCGTTGACGAAACAAATACCCAGTGTTGGCTGCGAACAGCCCAAGTTATGCATACAATTGCAACATCATCTCTTTTGTTACAGGCGTCAGATTTTGTCGAATATGCCTTGGCGCAGGCCGAGCTTGACACTGAGCTGCTCGAAGCAGGGGATGAGTGTAGAGCTGACAACAATCATTGGCTTTAAGAGCTCGGGCTGAGATAGTTACAATACTGCACCCTGCCAGTAGCCAGGCAATCTAGACAGCGTCATTCGACGTCATACTCGGAAGTCTTCATTTGACTGGTTCCAGCTGCAAGAGCTTCCACACCAATGTCCGTCGAGTGAGTCCCAAGGACTTCGCTACCCAGGGCAGTTGGTCACGAAATGGGGTGATGGGATTGTGCAAGTTCCACGTGCTGGCGGCACTTACTCGCTCTCGCTGGGGCCGTGGGTCTCCGCGTTAAGCGATATAATGCTCGTGGGCTGGAAGAGCTCCTACAAATATTTGCGACAGCGGTCCGAGACGGTACTATTAGCACCTTTAAAACCGCCGATGCCTCCTTCGAGATGTTTCGTAAGTCGTACCGACTGGCACATCGATCTGAATCTCTTAGACCCTACCGCTATGAACCCCAGCCTCTGGCGGCCATCAAATTGACACGAGATGATCAGCTAAAGCTGTGTGGCGAATTCAACATTGATGCGGACCAGTGGGAGAAACAGGGGTCGGTGGTAACGGATTGCTTTCACTGGTCCATCAAGGTGGCTGATGTCGTACCTGAGGAGGAAATCCTAAAAGGGGATGCCGACCTGACACTTATGGACATTATTAAGATGGAGTACGACTTATACGACAACTACCTGCGCGAGATTAACTAAAGTCCCAACTACGGCTGGCTATGTAATATGTTTTATGGTATCGGTTAGCAGCTTATACGTTAGGACGTGATATCCTACTTGACGTATGTGGCCCTCCGGCTAGGTCTAGTATAGTTGTGGGACCCACTAGATTTAAGGAACGCTGTCGCTAGATGAAGAGTTTGACGATAATTGCACCGAAATCATCCCTAGGATGCACCGGCGGATCCAAGAGTGGTACGACCGCATCCACGATCGCGATGTGTACAAGAAGACCACGCTCGTCGCTCGCATTGAACGTCACTTCACAGCGGATGATACGGAGTTCTTCGGGACCAAATGGACTACTCAGCCCTGCCAATCAGGTCAAGTCCGTATCACTATGCCTCACGGTGCTCTCGGCCCGGCCCAGCGTGTCCGGCGCATAATGCTCCCCTGGTTTGTCGGTGTGCAAGATAACTTGTCAACGCTGGAAGTCCCCGATGCTGGTACCTAGGACGAGTTGTCGGTGGCTTATCGTGACTTAATACCTGGCCGCAATTCCCCCTCAGGTTTTGGAAATGGCAGCGATTGGCTGCGGCGAACCTCGTGCTGCAGGCTCTGGATTGTTGGAGCATCGGGTCTTGTTTTGAACCTAGTTCACGGCTAGGACATTACCAGGTCGTTAGGACATCCGCTTTGACGCGGAGACTCAGGGATTTCGACTAGTCCATACATGCCACCAGTGACTAGTTGTTTGCTATAGCCCTAGTCATCCGGTGGTGCGGACACACCCGATAGACAAGCCGGCACCGGAAGAAGCCACCGACGAAGGAATGCAGGAAACGAAAGAGTCCGAGCAAGAAGATGCAATGGAAAGAGTGCGTCAGCCGAGCGAGTGGAAGATCTATGGTTTCTACGCAAAAGCAGCAGGGCATCCACAACTGTTTCTGCTTACGTTCGTCTCCGTTGCTGCGGCCGCATTCTGGAACGACTCAAGCCTTTGGCTCAAACGATGGGCAGATTACGCCGCTCACTTGGGAGGCGGCAGAAACGGCTATTTCCCTGGGATATACACGCATCATACGACTTTGGGTGCTCAATCACAGGAAGCAGCGCCAAAAAAAATACAAGACGTGACCAACGAACCAGGAACGTGGCCGATTACTTTGCTTCCTAGAGCTCCAGGTTCGAGAGTAAGGATTCGAAACTCAGAATCTCTGAGAGTGCGATATCGCAGACCCGCAAGGCCTTCTCCGGGCTGAGAATATTCGGAGATGGGAATGGTAATGCCAACATATTCCTTGAGCTCCGGCTTTTCCGTTTCTTCCCATCGGGCCCGACGCCTGGACGTTGACGCCAGGTGGACCACGCTGGTCGGCGCGTCAGAGTGGTCAGCTCCCAGCTTCTTCTTGCGAGTCTCCATCACTTGCATGTTCAGCTTCTCCGCCTCCTTCCATCGGCCTTGATCTCTGTAGGTTAACGCCAAGTTGGCTATGCTGGTTAGTGTGTTAGGGGGGTGGTCACCTCCTAGCTTCACCTTACGAGTCTCTATCACTTGCACCTTGAGCTCCTCGGCCTCTTTCCATCGTCCTTAATTCCTGTACGTCGACACTAAACTAGCTATACTGGTCAACGTGTCTAGATGCTGTGCGCTAAGCACCCTCTTTCTCGTCTCCATCACTTGCACCTCTAGCTCTTCGGCCTCCTTCCAGCGTCCTTGATTCCAAAACGTCGAAGCAAGGTTGGCCATGCTGGTCCGCATGTCTGGATGCATGGAGGTGACCGCTTTGGTGTTCATGAGTTTGGCCCCAGGCGATGCTGATGACAGCGGCCACCGGTAGTGCCAACACCAAAACTCTCATTTTAGACGCGTGCTTTTTTTCCCCAGCAGCTTATCCGGGGGTTAGAGCTTGGAAGGGGGTGATGGAAAGATGGCAGTTTCCCGGCGAGCCTCGTGGCCAAAGTATTTGGTCTGTGCCAGGGGGAGAAAATTTAAGTACAGCAAGGACTCACCGGACCAAAGTCCGTCAGAGTTGCCGCCAGCACATGTTTTGGATGTCATTTCTTGACATTCTGGTCGTTTCGAAACGGCATTTGGTCGGTCGGATGTGAAGACACGCAGCAGTGGCATGAACATGAGCTGAACTTGAACACCTATCAGTTCAGTTCAGGTGACCTTGGCCCTCGTTATTCATTTCATGGTATGTTCCCTCCTCACATGCCGCCGTCCCATTCCTCCTAATTCCGGAGCGTATGTGTAGTATGCTATCAGGACTAAGTAGGGGACCGACGGTGTGGAGATGCCTACGAGGCAGATTGTATTGACTAACTACGTTGGCCTAGTTAATATCTATTATAAAAACTCAACACTTGGAGAGCGAGAGAGAATAAGGAGCTCTCCGAGCGTGAGATATGATTGCCTGCCAAGCATCTAAAGGCGTATCTTCGTCGCCTAGTTGGGTCTTGGCATGACGGGCTCTACCTCTCATATTTGTCACTGGTTTCCAGGTTCATGACAACAGGTGCTCGTCGCGTCGTTAAGTTGGCCGGTCATCCATCGTATCGACATGGCGCACAATTGCTACGAGAATCTGCCACTGGCCGGTAATGACGATATCCGGCTCCTGCGCGTCCAGCCATTAGAGGATGGCTGGACGTATTCTCTGGAGACTTTCAGGCTCCCCCACGCACCGCCATACGAAACAGTATCCTATTCCTGGGGCACTACCGTTCGTGACCTTCGAATTGACTTGGCAACCATGTCGCAGGTGCCTATTACCCGAAACTTGTATCACGCGCTTCCGCATCTGTCAAAGGTCTGTTCAACGGGTTTCCTCTGGATAGATCAGCTGTGCATTGACCAGGATGGCAACCCCAAGGAGAAACATGGTCAAGTTAAGCTGATGGGTCAGATCTATCGCTCGTGCAAGCGGACACTCATCTGGCTCGAGGAAACAGCCGACCTTGATCCGGAGACGAAGCAGATTCTCACCGACTTAGCAGATGGTACAGGCGGATTCGACATTGCCTCATTGCTTGAACCATTTTGTATACACGAAGAAGGCCATGTCTACCAACGTTTGTGGAAGCTCGCTCACAGGACATGGTTCTCAAGAGCTTGGGTAGTTCAAGAGCTTCTGTTGTCCAGGGATGCAGAAGCTGTTATTGGACAAGACTTGTTTCCAATGTGGGGTGTTCTCCTCACCATTGCTTCGTTTCTTTCGACGAAAACTCCAACTTCAACACGACATGCTGGCCTTCCAATTTGGACTTTGGTTCATGCACGCACACTCCACCTTGCCCCCAACGAGCTCGAATTTGTGACGATGCTTTATAGATGCATTCATTTCAACGTCTCAGACCATAGAGACCGAATCTTTGCCTTCCTTGGGCTCCTTCGCCAAGAAGGTGTCGCGATAACCCCAGATTACACCACTCCCTTGGAGGAGGTCTATATAGATGCAACCAACGCTCTCATTTCGGGAACCGGTCAACTTACAATATTCGAAACCTTTGGGCCCCGAAGCTGCGCCTCTGCCGATGTGCTCTGGGAATGGCCTTCTTGGGTGCGCGACTGGAGAGACAGGGAGACATTCACTCATCTCATTTACCCAGATACAGCAGAAATTCGGCCTAACGCGTCTCGAGGTCGTCGACATAACTGGAAGCTGCCAGATCAGAAGAACCAGCTTTTCGTTCGAGGGAAAGTCATCACAGAGGTCTTGGGAAGAACTGCCGAGGCCCAACTTAGAGGAAAGGATGAGTTGGCGTACAATGATTTCTTGAGAGACCTCAAGGCGGTCATTCCCTTGGAAGAGGAGATGTGTACGATACACTGTCTGAGAGCTGCATTGCCCGATTTGCAAGTTACCAGAGAATCACTTCTCAGACTTCATATCGCAGATTGCGCATGGAAGCGCAAGCTCTGGGGGCCGGTCAAGGGCTTTCCAGGCTTCGATGTCGAAAACATGGAAGGCCTCCTAAATGCTTACGACCTTTTCAAGCCTGGCGAGTTCTCAGCAGAAGCGCCTCCGGCCACACTGAGAGAGGCCTATACAAAAGCGCTCCAAATCCTGGTCAACCCGGCCTTCAGCCGCTCGGTTTTGGTCACTACATCAAACAAACTGGGTTTGTCCGGTTGCGCGATACCTGGAGACTTGGTGGCCATTCTACACGGCTGCGATATGCCTGTCGTGCTCCGAAGGCATCCGTCGGAAGCCGAGAGGTATCTTTTTGTCGAGGCTGTCTACCTTGAAGACGCGATGCAAGGGGAGGCGGTCTGGTGGGATGAGGCTGAGGCTGACGAATTCATCTTGATTTAATTTTGAAACCCACAGCGCATATCTTCTAATTCTGAGCAAGGCAGATGTGGAACGAAAGGATCTCTCTCCACTGGACGTACAACCCAGGAGTGGCAATGGTGTTCACTTGCCATTGACGATTGACAATCATCATCGTCGACCCCTAGCAATCACAAGTCATCATTGATAATGGCGGTTGTCACTCGCTGTCGCTTATAACTTCCCCATGCGGTAAATAGTCATCGATCCTGTCGTCGCCGTAGGCGGATGGATGTGGCTGCTGCGCGATGCCCGATCGCCATTCCTGAGCTGGTGTGTCCCTGCAGGGGCCCTACACCCTGACCAGTCCTCGGGTTCCATAGCCGCACGGGTTTCGTCATCTGGTGCTGAGGCGAGCTACTGAGTAACTCATCGCGAGAGAATGCTACCGCGCACACACTGAATTGGTGTGCCCTCGTAGGACCTGTACTTCTTCACCCGTCCTCGAGTACTTTCAGCTGATTTTTTGAAGATTAATGTGGTATCTATTGAGCAAAATGGAAGGTCCGGACTCAAAATAGGGAGGGGCACACCCCATCCATGCAACAGGAGAAATCCTAAAAGGTAACTTGATCTTCACTTTCCGGGTCTGGCGCAAACCCGTGGCACTTTCAGCTGACTTTTTGATCATTGATGTGATATCCAGTAGCCAAGGTGAGACCCACACCCATCTTGGCAGTATCTATGCCTGTTAGAAAGCAAACTGACAGAGGCACTGCACTGATACTCTGCAAATCTGACTAGCCGAGCATGTGTGATTTAAGGCAGTAAGGCAGATTCGTACCAAATCTCAAGTGCACGCACGCACAGCCTTGATCTTTGAATACTGGCTCGTGTAACTCCTGTTGTTGTTGTTGTTGTTGCATTCTGAATTTGCTAGCCTGATCTCTGCACAGCAGTAGATCGACAATCGGTGACGATCAAGAAGGTAGTTTCCTAGAAAGCGGTAGACATGAAATGATCCGAAAACTCGAATGCATTCGGTTCCTAAACTTGATAGCACAATTAGGACAAAGTGATTACGCAATCTTAAGCAGGTCATATTGGCACCATACATGTATCACGATAGGCGTACAGACTCAGAGTGAATATATAAGGATATAAGCGGATGTGATTGAGATATTCCTCTTAATCGTGGCCAAAATGCCACCCCGCTGCCACAGCAGAAAATCCGGAACGCCAACGCTCAAATCAAATCGCTAGCAGTCATCTCTCCGTTCACTCCTTCTTCTTCTTCTTCTCCTCCATACATGGCTTTCGTGTAATCATATACCTTGCACACACTGTTCATCTTGCGTAAGCAGGCGGCGGTGCTTCGTTGTTGTCGTAGAACGACGAAGCAGGTGTGGATGGAATATCAAAACTCCCTTTCTTACGCTCCTCTTCATACCTCCTGGAAACTTCAGTAGCAATCTTCATCATCCATGCTTGTTCAGCTATACTTTGGGAATTTGAAGAATCTGTAACATAAGATAAAAAGCTAGGTAATGGAGGTCGTTGTGATGGTCCAGCAGCATTGGACTCAGGTGCTGAGGTCGGAAGGCTGTCCTTTCCAGTGGCAGAAATCTGGGCTGTCCTCGTTGACTCCGTGTATTGAGAAGGCTGGTGAGAGATTGGAGGTCGTCGATCCGTCATGTACACAGACGCTCGTGGTGGTCCATCGTTCGGATCTGCACCGTGCATGTTAACAATCCTCCGTTGTCTCTCCCGAGGTCGTATCGTCTTATCTCCTTGAATCTCTCTTGATGGGCTAATGACGAGGTTGTGGGGAATGTCCAGGTCAATACGAGCAGGTGGCTGTCGTGCCCCTGCCGCTAGGGGAGTAGTCTCTACAGAAGGCTGTTGATGATCTACTAACGTTTTCCCGCTTAGCCGCGAATGGCGTGGGCTTTGCGGAGGAGTCATCGGTCCGCTCACAGGGTCGGAAGAGGTTTGCACGGGAGCAGAGAAGGTGGTGGGAGCATCAGAAGTGCTCCCGGTAACACCAGTGCTGTCAGTGACAGTTGAGCCGTCGTCGATGGTCGTTTCCATGTCGTCGGTATTGGGTGATTTCCGCAGGTTCACCACCCGCTTCTTCCGTTTGCGATTACCGTGGTGTTTGAAGCGTTGGCCACCAAGGCTCGTAGTCGACAAAGAACTGTTGTGGCTTTGCAAAGAGGGCCTAGTTTGTGAAGTCGTGTCGAAAGTATAAGCAGTCTTGATACTCTCCGAATATGAATGCACCCTAGACAAGGCCGGAGTGCCTAACCTCGAACGAGAGCCGGGAACTTCGCCTCTTTCAAGCGGACCAGTCCAAGCCCGAAAGACGGCGCCTTGAATGTTGGGAGTAAAGAGCGATAAGGTTCGATGCGAATCCGTGAGGGCTGCTAGGCGGAGGAGGTTCTTTTTGGAAAATAGGGAATGCGACTCGTACTGCGAATCGAGAGACAGGGCAGCGATTTCTGCCGGGCCCAAAACGTTGCCAGACGAGTCGACGGGATCATTTGGCGGGTTAGCCAGAGGATCAATGGCTGTCTCGTCCTGTTGTGCGTCCTCTTCGGCTCTTAGAGCCCGCTCTTCCTGCGCTCTGTGTTCAGGAACCCATAGTCTTAGGGACATACGATGGATGATGGCGGGGAGCTCGTCCATGAACAAGGTGCGTAATTGTGCTTCGATCACATTTTGGAGATGGTTCGCAACAAAGGGAATCGAATCAAAGGTCGATGACACCTTGAGCGACTCCAAGGGGTCATTGCGAAACACGATCGTCAGGCCTTTCTGGCGGGAGAAGACTAAGATGATGATGGCAGACAACTTGAAGTCAGACAAGGTAATCTGTAAGGGAATGGTCAAGCCTGCGGCCGCAGCCAGTGGCCTCGGCGAGGCATATGCTGGTCTAGTGACGAGATATGTGTTCAGCGGGTTAGCCTGTACTCTTGTCTTGATGGTGATGAAAGCATTTCCTGTGTATGACATTTTAAAGGTGCCCCGGAATTTGTCCACACCAATGTCTGAGATTTCCACCACTTCGAGATCGGGCGGGACTTCGCCGAGGTTGAGTTCTGTGACGATGATATCGTCGACGATAATCGGCGGCTTCGGGGTCTTGTTCATAGCATTGGTGAGAAGTTCTTCAGCCCGCCGATAGAAATCAGGGTCACCACTCAGTGGCGCCCAGTTGAAGTTGAACGCCATCTCCACCGCACACGCAGAGAGAAAGAGGGTGAAGGAGAGAGCCAGAGGCCAGTCAACGACATCGACAGTGCATTGTAACCTGCATCAACGGCCAACAGCTGTCCCCTAAGGAGATAACACTGACGATGCAATCAATAGACCATCCCGTGTTGAAGCATGTGATACGACGATTCTGCCGCGGAAGATGATTATGCTCGTTGGTTACTAAGACGCAGCATGCAAGACAAGAGCTGCAGCCTCACACACACACACCGAAGCCCGTTCGCGGCTAGAAGCAATGCAATACTATTAGGCGACGCGTCAAGGGAGTCGAGACGTAAGGCCTTCAAGGCAAGGAGGATGCTTATCGATGCACAAACCAGGTTTTACAATTCTCGTGACTTTCAGTTGCTTCCAAGCCGTTTTGTTATTTCAACTTTCTCGGGGCCAAACCGAGCGTGGGCGAAGCAACTGCACCAGACAGGACTCCACCCAGACGTCACACTGCTGCGGCTTGCATCGTGCTTGCAGCAAAACAACAAATGCTCCTCGGCTCCTTCCATCAGCCACTGATCGCGTGCTCGAGCGTTTTCGACTTTCTCCAAAATTTCAATTCCTGCAATAGCTCGACCTGCTCGAGTACCGGGAAAATCAATCGGAGTACAGTATCCGAGACGCGATGTGATTAAGCATTTTAGCAACTGCGTGAAGCTCTTTGACCCGAAATATCTCAGCAGGTCAGAGTCACACAGAATTGTGAGAATGGCGAGATAGTCGTTGTTACATGAACTGCACACCATCCTGAATTGATCTCTGCAGTGTTGCCCAAAGTTGTGAAGTTTTGCTGCACTCATTCAGGAAGACAACGGATTGGACCAAGATCAGGCAACCTAACCACGAATAGCTATGATTGACTTGTAACAGGGTTAGGAGGTAGGTAGGTCACTTGAAGCTGACAATGGAGACGGAGGAGACATCGCCTCCTTTGCCAAACAATCCACCAAGGAACGACCATACGTGTGCCGAACTCTTGGAAACTCTTACACGCTCTCCAATATGACTACAAATAAGTACGGCTCACCCCTCTGCTACCAGAGGCATTGCCGAGACATTTTCATTCTGCTAGACCACATACGTGAAGCCCACGAATTCCGTTTGGCCTAGACATTCTGGCATTTCTTCGCTCCAAATACTTTGTCCTGCCGCCATGCCCAAGCAGCCATCCACTCCACTGGTTCTCCTTTATCGCTTCTGGTTCACGATCGTGGACCCTTTCGTCTCCCTTTGGGGCGGGGTCTACATGCACTTCTTCTGCCCAGAGGCTGCTCTAGACGCATATATTCCCTCTACCATCTCGCCCTATAATCCCGACCATGCCATCATATTCCACAACATCGGGGCGAGCAATTCGATGATCTTTATCCTCACTGCCGGTTTGCTGCGGTACACCACAGACGTAGTGATCTGGAAATGGATCGAAGCGTCAATGCTGTCGATTGATCTGACTCTGCCTGTGGCGAGCCTCCTCTCATTCGGTCATCAGGGACGGCTGCATCCAGCGACGTGGCGACCTGTGGACTGGTTCGGCATATGCTTCACCGTCTTCGCCGCTCTTCTCAGAATTGCATTTCTGCTAGATGTTGGATTGAGGAAGCCTCACCCCAAGGCTCGCAAGAAGATAACATGTCCTCTAACAGCGCCCGAGAGTCTCGGCGACTTACTCCTGAACCTGGCGTTCATTGGCCTATGTATGTAGAGACTGTGGCTGGCTACACGCGGACAGAGGCATATCACAGTGTCTACGATATGATAGGTGGCCCATCAAGCAGGTCGAGATAGAAAGCAAGGGTACTTGGTGATGTCGGGGCAGGTTTTCCCATGCCTGGTGACTCCCAGTCAACGAGCTGTTTCCGGCTTTTCGTGGACTAAGGTTCTTGCCGCCCTCGCTCAACCCTGGCAACCTCTGGCTCACTTTCGCCTCAAGCTTACCGGTTAAGGTCTACGGGACAACGAATCGTTTAATCCCTAGCCATCCCTGAAGCAAGTACAGATCGAAGATGATGCAGTGGCCGCATACGAGACTTCTTCGAGGCGACGATGGTAATGAGCAGATTCGTCAGGCACCGAGCCCGTTCATCGAGAGACAGTGCTCGATTTAGCCACGAACTTATCCCTTCAAGACGTTAACCGTGAATGTTTTCGGTATCAGTTGTCTATGAAAGTCATCGACTTTGATCTGACTGGCTCTTGCTGCCGTATCCTGTAGTAACGGATAACTTCGATACCGCTTGACATGGTCCGTGGAGTGGTGAGAGGTTAGGGAGTAACTGTTTTCCGCTATATTGTCGATATGTCTGACACAAACCAAAAGCCAGAGCCTCTCTCCATGAAGGTACACTCTTTAGTCCTAATAAGGAACAACGGGCCCAACTCACATGAGGCATCCGCCAAGGCTACCGCCACCACGACAAAGCCTTGAGACGAGTATATCGTTCAGTCGGAAGTGTGCTACAGGAATGTGGCAACGTTGGCCGGGGCCTCCTTTTCTTCAGAGGGATCTGATAAGCTGGCCTCGAGGCGCACTACTTAGCCAACCTTGCACATTTGCTAGAATCCCACAAGAATTGCGGCTGGATCATGGTAGTCGTGGGAAATAGGGCCAAAAAGAATAGCGATCCCAAACTGCTCTCCCAGAAAGTCTCCGTTGCCTGGGACATGAATTAGCTTCAGGTCAGCACGACGGCAAGGTTTGTGGACGCGGCAATCAATGAGCGTTCCTGTCTTACGAAGGCCTGGGGAGGTACTAGGGACCCGGCTCCAGGCACCTCGAATTGCACAATTTGAATCTGATGCAAAGAACCCAATCAAATAGACCCAGTCATAGTCCGCAGGGTCAACACTTTGCATATGTAATATCTACACTCGGCGAAGAAATGCATGGTTACTCACCTTCTCAAGTTTCGTGATAGCTCGATTGTTCATCTTCATCGTCATCTTGATTCATACTAATCCGCTTTGCTGCCAGACTATCATTGCGTCTGACTCTCGACAAAGTCCAGGGCATTCTCCAGCGTCTCCACGCGAATACTGCTGACATTTCCAGCAAAAGTGACGCCATACACTTTCTCCGCCACTCTCAGCATCTCGGGCCGGAACGTCGTGCAAATAAACTGTCCTCCTCCTTTCACCTTCTTCTCCCCACTGGCTGCCTCCCCGTTCTCTGCTTCGCTATCGTCCTCGTCGTCGTCTTCGTCTGCTTTCTGAGCAAGGTGATGCAAATGGTCAGCTACGGCGGTGCGATACTGTGCGTCGAGATTGGCATCGATCTCGTCGAATATGTAGAAGGGCGCAGGGTCGATTTCCTGGATGGCGAAGATGAGCGCGAGCGCGCAGAGACCTGTCCCACGCAAGCTAGGTTAGCATTTCAAACTTTCGGTCAAGATGGATGGATGGATGAATGTATGAAAATAGTAAAGGAAGGAAAAAAACACCCTGGGATGGAAACTCACTTTTCTGCCCTCCGCTCAACTGTTGAATGCGCTGTTGATCGTCGTGTCTACTGTTGAAACTGACCGCGATCCCGATACCCTGGTAGTTCTCGACACTATCGGCTGCTCCTCCCGTCTCGTCTGGCTCTTCTTCCTCTTCCGGCCGTCGTCGGTCTGCCTTGCGCTGTATCACCAATCTGCCGCTTCCCTGCGGTACCAACTTGGTGAAGATCTGTGAGAAGGCTCTGCTCACCATCTTGAATGTCCGCTCGATAGCCTCGTCCTTGCGCTGATCGAGAATCTCAATCAAGTTGGCTATGCTTCTTTTCGCCTTCTCCAGCTCGGTCCTTCGCGCCTGCAGCTCCTCTTTGCTCTTTTGCGACTTGCGGTAATGCTCGACAGCATGTCTGTTCAGACCCGCTGCTTCCAGGTTCTTGATCGATGTTTGGAGCTTGTGTAGTCTCTTGACGAGCTTGTCCATATTTGTGTTCCGGAATTTGTCTCGAAGCTCTTGCGAGATCAGGCCGAGCTCCCGAATAGCTTCTATTGATGCTTGTTTGCGCTCCTGCAGGTCTCGACGAAGTTGCTGTTCCTTGTCAAGACGTCGCTGAGACTTTTCGATTGCCCTGGATAGCTCTTCTTGCCGCTGTCGAGCCTCGGCGGCTTCAGTCTCGTACATAGTCAATTGTCCTTGCTGGGTCTCAAGCGACTGCTCTACGTTCTTGAGTTGCTTCTCGACATCGGACAGTGACTTAGTCAGTCTTTGCAACTCTTTTGCTTTCCCGTCCAGTGCAGTTGAGCTGGCATTCTCAAGCTCGACGTCTTCCGCTTTCAGCATTGTGAGCTGTGGTTTCAGGTTGGAATTCAGCTTGACTTCTAGGTCAGCCTTGCGAGACTCGATATCTGCGAGATCCGATGCCAACGCAGAGTATTCTCGCCGTATCACCTGCACCTCCGAAGTCAGTCTGTCCAGCTCTGCCTGCTCTGCTGAAGTCAGTGCTTGCTTAAATGCACTGCTCAGCTCGGCCTGGTATGATGCTTGCTGGTCGGTCAGGACCTTAACATTGTTGACAATGATAGACTCTTGCTTTCTCTTGGCATCGAGATCTTCTCGCTTCCGATTCAGTAGAGCGACCTTGGACTGAAGGTCCTGCCTCAGGGGCCCTGAACTCTCTCGTTCCTGTCGTAATTTCTGCTCCAGCTTTTGAAGTTGTGAATGTGCTTTGGTGATAGTTTGATCGATCTTCTCGACCTGTCGCTTGACATCTCGCCCGTTCGATTCAACCTCTTCAAATTTCTCTCGCGCTTCAACCACAGCTTTTGTGGCCTTCAGACGACTAGCTCTTTGATCAACATAACCTCCACTGAGAGCACCCTTTTTGTCTGATCGATCACCATCAGGTGTAACCGCGCTAAGACCATGAGTACGCGCGTATTGAGCAGCTACGGTCAAAGTCTGACAAATAATGCTTCTCCCAAACACTTGCTGCACAGCGGGCTCGAATTTGGCGTCATATTTCATCAAGCTTGTCAATGGTCTCACATCGCTGGCGTTGGGAAAGGAGGTGGGTTTGGGTTTGAGCCGGTTCAAAGGCATGAAAGTGATTCTGCCTGATCTTTCTTTGTTCAATTGCTCCAGAACTCGTGTTGCAGTCTCATCCGTATCGACCACATAATGAAATAAAGAGTTACCAGCGACAGCTTCGATAGCGACATGATGTTGTTTCACATCGAGTAATTCGGCGAGAGTGCCATAACAACCTCTCAAGTTATGCTGTTGCTTGATTCGACGGATGGCCTCCAGACCTCTGCTTGTGTTACTGTCCATCATGTGGGAGAGCTTTCGTTCAGCCTGTCGAAGCTGGTCTCTTGCTGCGGCAATATCGCCGTCCAAACGAGCGTCTTTGCGCCATAACTCCTTTCGTTCATCCATCAACTTGTCCTTGGTCTCTTTCGCCGTCTGTAGCTCCTGCTCGAGTCCTTGCGCCGCACCACCTTGATTACTGATGCGATTTTGAAGATCTTCAATGCCCCTCTCGAGCTCGGCGATAGAGGCTTCATCTTCTGTAATACCCTCTTTCGTTGACAAACGAGTAGCCTTGAAACGAGACAAGGCCATATTTGACTCGTTTATTTGGGCGTTCAACCATTCATCTCGTTCACGTTTGGATCGAAAACGGGCATTTCTCCCTTGTTTCGAATACAGCCTCTGCTGCTTCGATTCGGCATCATCCAGACGTGACTTCGTCGCTTGTGCTTTCTGAGAGGCCTGCTGGTAGTTGGGGAGAACATCGCTGTCGAGCTCTGCCTCGATTTCCGCTATCTGGGCTTGGATCTGTCGCAGATTTTCATCGTGTTGCTGCTTGCTTCTCTGTGCCGCATTTCGGCCCGCAGACAAATTCTTCACGTCGAGCTCCGCTTGAGCCCTGGCTCGTGCACGTTCCCTGCGCTCATCTTCAAGTTGCTTCTTTTCCATTCTAGCCGCATTCATGTTCTTTCGCAGTTGGTCGAGTTGTGCGTCTATTCGGCTCAAATTCTCCTCACCGTCCATGTGGGATTGACGCTTCTCGTCAGCATTTTCGATGCGGGTTGATCGCTTCAGCTCCAGCTCTTCAAGGCCCTGTGTTGTTTCATCGAGGTCGCGCTGCTCGATTATATACTCGATAGCTCTCTTCTCTGCGTCCTGTTCTTGGAAGTTGCGCAACTCTTCTTGTTCGCTCTCCAAATCCTTCAGCCGCTCATTAATCTGCCCAAAAGTTTCATCGATAGCGGCCAATTTGGTGTTAGTCTCGTTCATGATCTTCTGAGATTCTGTTTTCTTTCCCGTAAATGCTTCTGTACCTGCGACGCTTTTCAGCAGGTCCAGGCGTTCCGAATCTTTCATATTTGTAATTCTCGTCACCCGACCCTGTGGCACGATGTAATATGGGTTCGCTCTAGAGAAGCCGGCGGTCTCGAGGAAGTTCTGAACATCCGACTTGGTGACATTCTTGCGATCAAGAGAGTATTCGTCCTTTTTCAAACCAATGGTACGCCGTAAGACGACCTCATCTTCTGTGCTCGGCAGACGACGATCGGAATTGTCGAAAGTGATTTCCACATAGGCTGACATGATCGATGAGCCGGAACCTTCGTGAATAAGACCTTGGCGCTCCTCGCGACTGAGGCCTGTGGTATATGCATCACCCAGCACAAACCGGATGGCAGCGAAGAAATTGCTCTTGCCTGAGCCATTGCGACCGACTATGATGTTTAGTTTGGGTGAGAAAGGGTCAACAATGGTTTGATTTTTGTAGCTATTACCGTCAGAGTGCCAATTCGTTGGTAAGAGACGGGGGTGCCTACCTCTTGAACCCCTGGATGACTATCTGCTTGATATACATTTTGCTACGGGTTGACGGATAGTCTGCAGTACCTCGGAGTCTTTCGCTGAAGGTTTCAAATGAGATATCGCAGCATGGTGGACTACATAGTAAGAGCCTCTCGGTCCGTGTGGGGTTTCACAACGCGTCAACGCGTAGAGGACGCGCATTTTTCATTTATCAGTAAACCACGACTCTCGCCACGCCCCGCTCTTACTACCTACTAGTGACTTCACAGTCAGGGCAGCCACGCTCTACACTATGGCACTTGCTGGTCACTTGCTGGGCACTTTGCAGTTATTTCATCTTGATCACAACCAACACCTTTTATTACAACTTCACATAGGTTACAACTTCACATAGGTTACAACTTCACATAGGTTACAACTTCACATAGGAGGCTTAGCACACTTTCATTAACGTCTACTTCGTATATTCAGCAAGTCAACAACGTTTTCAGCGCCATGGCTGACAATGAGAAATCCTCTCCCAGCTCAACCAGATTTCCAACGTCTCAGTCAAGCACACCGTGCCATTGCTGAAGAATCCGAGAGGTTATCAAACATGCCGGCAGTCGACTCTGGCCGCACTCTTATAACCGCCATCGAGGACCTTGTTCGCGAAATCAGAGCAGGATTCACTAGCGTTCGAGTGCAATTACGTACTATGTACGTATCCTTACCTCTTAACCCATCCACTTTAGTATACTAATACGGTAGCGATCGTAACAATGCTGCTCGTGTTCAGAATACCTATGTAATGTCGCCAACCGAACCTCTCTCGGTATTCGTCAACCCAACGACAGGTGCAGCTATAAACGGATTCCCTACTACCTCGAGCGAGATACACCAGATGCCCTTACAACATCTGAATAGTGTATTGGAAATCTTAGATTTGGGCACCCAGGGAACACGGCCGGCGAAGGAAAAACGGTTCAGGGGGTACATTGGACTGAGCGGGCAGCCACGACAAGTTGCGTAAAGAGCACGACAAGCACGAATGGATGGATGCACTGTGAATCGCGACTCGGCGGAAAGGTATGATTATCTAACAAGAAATATCCTCTTCTCTTCAGTCGTGTTAACTTGATCCAGATAAGACGAGCAGCGTGCTGCAGGTAGATACATTGGATTCCATACTTTCAGGCAGATCCTTATCAAAGTCGGGCCCTTGCTCATTCTCGCGCTCCAGGGGCGAGCATGAGTCCGCCATCATTGTACAGGATCTGGCCTGCCAAAGAACCATTTCGCATGACGTACATATATGCTTCACTCACATCCTGAGGCTGGCCCATCTCGCCTGTAAGCCTCTCGTCCTTGAAAGTCTTCTTGAATCCGGTCAATTGCTCCGGTGACATTCTCTTCGAAAACAACTCCGTCTCCGTCGCACCTGGCACAACCAAATTCACTCTGATCGGCTGGAGATCAACAGCCAAAGCCTGAGTCATGGTCTCCATCGCACCCCGGATCAAGGTGGGAAGGAGCCAACCCTTCTTTGGGCGACTGATGCCGCTTGTAAAGGTCATGCTACTCCGATTCGAAGTGCGGAGGTACGCGCCGGGTGCGTGCTTGGCGAGAAGAAGTGGACCGATGAGACGTATTCTTTGGTCATCTAACAGCATTTTGGGTTCAAATTGGTCAACAGGCGCACGAGAAGGCATGTCGCCGGCTGTGACAATAATGTGGTCAAGGAGTATTTCGCCGTTGTTCGTGGCCGCCTTCAGAAGTGTCACAATCTGGTTCTCAACGTTAGATGACTTTAGATCGATGACATAGCCGCTAGTTTTGGCTTTCAGGTCCGGATAAGACGTGCTCAGGCGTGAGAGCGTGTTCTCCACCGAAGATTGCTTGGAAGAGGCGACAATGACCGTACCTCCGTTCTCGAGAACATTTTCAGCGACGCAGAACCCGATGCCGGATGTGCCGCCAATAAGCAAGACCCGTTGTCCCGCTAGAGCATTTGTATACTTAGTCGGCATCTCGTTCAGTCGACTATCAAGATCAAATCTTTAGGCAGTTTGATTGAAAGAAGCAAAAGCTGACAAGGCCTGACAAGTTGAGATGGATTCATCGCGACCCGCAACACTGTCAACTGAGACTACCATCTATATACCTTCATGAAGTGTCTCATAGTGTTTGTAGGCTCTATGCACGGACCAAAGCCTGCTGCTCGTGCTTTGCCGTCTGACCCTGTGCCGAGCAAGGTGTTGACGAAGGCTTGATGCATTGTTGATGCGTAGCATGGTCCCTAACGACCAATGAAACCCAACTTGATGAGTCGAAAAGGTTCCTCCGAGATAGATTTGATAATCTTCCAATGTACAATCAGAGAATGTGGTTGTGAAAGGTATCCATTCACTATCCGAAGCGATCAAGCGTGGCCGCCAGACTTGCCACTAATAGCGACTTCTGGTGGATACCTTGGTCGTCCGAGCCGTTGTTTGTCAGCGACATCGGGTTGTGCTCATCGTTTCATGCCGATGCTCACCTGTAGCTTCGGCCGATGCGGACAAGACCTGTTTATCGATGGAACTTCGTACTGTCGCGGGAGAAGTTTTTGATTCAATCCTCTTCGGAACATAAAGCGCTGCAACCTTCGTGTTCTCGCTGGAGGGTTATTTCTTGAACTTGCTGGATAACTTTGCTACAAGTCCAGCCGCTTAAAGCCCAAGGTCCGGTTGCCAGTATTAGGATCCCTTCGTATAGGTTTGCAATCTGTGATAAAGAAATGGAAAGGTTGTGACAAAGCGTATTGATCACTGGAAGCTCATTCCAGGGTTTGAAGGATAGCTACAAAGCACACACACATGTGCCGGTGCCTAAATCCCAACTTAATACATCCAAAACACTCCTTCTCCGCTAGATGACAACAGTCATGCACCTCCCCGAAAGAGCGTAGATCATTGTATACTGTCACCTCGAGCTCGATGCGTGCATGTCGAGATTCCCATTCGAGTGCAGCATATGTCCATCTTGTAGGAGTGACGAGCATTTCTAGATCTCGAGTGACCCCCAAACCCAACGAGAAGAGCTCCCCTCTGTCCTTCTGCCACAGGCGATATGATAAAGTAGAAAGCTATTTGTCGTCCTGAAGCAGATGTTAACGCGGCCCGATACTAGTATTCAATGGTGGGCGATGGAGCCGAACAGGAGCCTGCTGGACCGTCCCGTTCGCGTTCACGCTTGTTGTAGTCGCCCCACACGCTCGTAATGCAAGTCCACTGTCAAATCAACTACTAGTACATAATATTGCCTAACTTCCACTGCAGTCAAATTCATTCCTTGCACGTGGCAGGCTTCCATCCTCCCTAATAATAGTTAATCTATGAGGGGTACGTGCTTGCCTCATGCATCGAACTTCACGATGCAATTTGGGGACAAACCTGAAATTTCGATGCGATGAGTTTTTGTCTGCGTTAGCTGAGCACCATGACCGAACTGATCCCCTTCAAGTACAAGGGATGGTAATAAAAGCAACCTCAAAATGAGGTTGTCCACTCACGCACATTAACCTACCCTTAGAGCAGACGGCAAATACGGCAAATAGACTGGTCTTGTCCGATATCTGTTGGTTGACTGAAGCGATTTGGCATCCGTGACGGGAGCTTCGCGACATTGCGCCCGTATGGAAGCCGCAACCGACCATCGCTATGTGCCAAATAAAACACTCGGATGACACGAAATGGACTTGTCTCTCTACTCGTCTCGGTTTCCACACCAGCATTCCCTGGAGCACAGCAATACAGGCTTTAGCTCTTACGATGGCGCCAGTGTGTGTGGAAGCGGTACCTTGTGGCAGGGCAATGATCATAGGACTGTTTACAATTATTACCACCACCCAGAGCCACGTCAAGACCAATGTAGCATTCTTCTTGAGTCGCTAACCTTCGACCGTATGGACGCACGACTTCTGAACGTAGCTACAGCTTTACCCAACACGTGCGAATGGCTCTTTAGCCACGAGTACTTCTGCACGTGGTCAAATCAGTGTCACACACCCGAAGGAGGCCACTTATTGTGGATCAAAGGAAAACCCGGATCCGGAAAGTCGACTATCATGAAAAGAGTGCTTACATGGGCGGAAAAAGCGTGGTCATCCCAAATCATCCTTTCATACTTCTTCAACGCCCGCTCGTCCCACAAGCTAGAGAAGTCGAGCCTCGGCATGTACCGATCATTGGTTCATCAAACCTTATGCAGTTTTCCAAGTACGTTTCCATTGTTCGAAAAGAGATTTTCTTCGAAGATCAAGGGTGGACAAGTTGAGGACTGGACAGAGACAGAATTACAGAACTTCATTATCGAGCTGATCACGACACTTCCGATACCTCCAATCAGCATTTTCGTCGACGCATTAGATGAAGGCAGCGATAGTGACACACGAAGAATGGTGACATTCCTGGAACAACTGTCCCGGCATTCGGTTGCTGCTAATCTACCGCTGCATATATGCCTTTCCAGTCGCCACTACCCTCATATTACCGTCCAGAAAAGCATATCGATCATCATAGAAGGCCAGATCGGTCAGAGGCAAGACATCGAGCTCTATATCCGCAATGAATTGGTAGGAGGAGACGACTCGCTGATGCATGACCTGCGATGCGAAGTGCGTGAAAGGTCGGCAGGAGTTTTCCTTTGGGTTGTCCTCGTTGTACCGATGCTGAACGAGGTCTATGATCAGGGGAAGTCGCTAATGCAGATGTTCGAGAAATTAGCAGAAATCCCTCCGGAGCTTCATAATTTGTTTTCGCAAATTTTCCCGAATAATCGACAAGACTTGCACGAGTGCATCACACTCCTCCAATTGGTCCTCTACTCGATGCGACCACTGACTCCGATCGAGCTTTACACTGCTGTACAACAAATTTGTTCCACTACGGATGCGAACGCCGATGTTTACTTGTCGCAGGATAGACTCGCTAAGTATATTTTGCATTGCTCTTGTGGTCTGGTGGAAATAACGAAGACTGAGTCACCCACCGTGCAGTTCATCCACGATACTGTCAGAACCTACTTGTTAGACAGGTTCTCGCTTGCCCGCCGACAACCAGATAGGATTTCATTGAGCAATTGCCCAAGTGGAACGGCGGCGGACGATTACCATGCGTTGATTGCTGAAAATTGTCTGGACTACCTGCTCGATTTGTGCGCCCGAGCACCCCTGAGTGAAGGTCTCCTACAGCAACACCCATTCGCGAGGTATGCGGCAGAGTACTGGTGGCAGCATGTGCACGAGTGCAGTAACACCTGTAGCCAACAGATCGTGGATCGTGCACTGAAGCTTTTGGCTGACAGCAGCGAGTCATTGTTGATATGGGTGCAACTCTACGACGTGGGCAGACGTTATGCAAGAAAGATGCCGACTCTCACTCTAGCCGATCTCGAAACACCGTTGTTCTACGCAGTATCGGTTGGTATCCCTCAACTAGTTACTGATGTGCTGCAACTTGGGGCCAACAACAAAAGGGGACTCAATGATGCACTTTCACTTGCGACGACCAAAGGCTACGAGCAAGTGGTTCAAATTCTGCTTGCCGCAGGGGCTGAAGTTGATGCCGAAGGAAGATACGGCTACGCACTGTGCGAGGCTTCTAATGGGGGAGATGAAGCAATAGTACAATTGCTACTTGACGCAGGAGCTGATGCTGATATTGAGGGAAGAGACGGCAATGCACTCTACCTGGCCTCTCTTGAAGGACACGCGGCGATTGTGGAAGCATTGCTTCGTGCAGGAGCTGACGTCAATGCTCTCGGAGGAGAGCTTGACACTGCACTTTCAGCCGCCTCATCTGAAGGTCACGAGCAAGTAGTAAGAATGCTGCTCAATGCAGGAGCATGTGTCGAAGCCGACGGCTGCCACAATGTTGCTCTTCATCAGGCATCTTACCGTGGTCATGAGAAGGTAGTCCAAATTCTACTTGACGCCGGAATGGATGTGAACGGCATCTCGCTGTTGAGGACCACGCCAACGACGGTGTTGCATGAACTTCATGAACGTGAAGTCGCGGGCTTGATTGCTGATGGAAGAGACGATAACTTTGTTTCTCTTGTGGGATATGCATTAAAGGCCGCATCACTTGCGGGTCACGAAAAGATAGTTCAACTGCTTCTTAGCGCAGGAGCGGATGTAAATGCCTTGGGAGGAGTCTATGGTACTACGCTTCAAACAGCATTGGCAAAACGAGCAGGATCCGAGAAAGTGGTGCGTTTGCTGATCAACGCAGGAGCCGATGTCCAGGCGCTTGGCAGACGCTACAACTATCCCATGCAAAGGTTCGCGGATACATATGCTTTGCCCATGGCAGCGTATGAGGGTAATGAGGAGGTTGTACAGATGCTGCTTGATTCGGGAGCCGACATTGGCTCTCAAACAGGATACTATGGCAATGGTGCCATCAATACCTCTTGCCAACGTTATATGGAGTTGTCGCGGCTCCGCAGGGGTCTAGGCGTAGGTTTTCGTGGGGAATGTTACGGCAACGCACTGCACGCCGCGTCCGAGGCTGGCCATTCAAATTTGGTGCGAATGCTGCTCAAGCGAGGGGCAGACGCAAATGCTCCCGCCGAGTTCCTCGGCAACTCACTGGTGCTCGCATCTCTCAACGGCCACGGAGAGGTCGTGCAGATCCTGCTAGAGAATGGCGCCGACGTCGACGCTCAAGGAGGGCACTGCGGCAACGCATTGGAAGCGGCGTCTGCCGAAGGTCGCTGGAAAATCGTCCATATGCTTCTCGGCTACGGCGCGGATGTCGATGCACGCGGAGGCGTGTACGGCACCGCATTGCAGGCAGCATCAGCAGCAGGCCGTAGAAAGGTGGTTCAGACGCTACTCGAGAGAGGCGCGAACGTCAATTCGCAGGGCGGATTCTACGGCACCGCACTGCAGGCGGCATCCGCAGGGTGCCACAAGAATATAGTGCAGATGCTGCTTGAGAAAGGCGCAAACGTCAACGCACCCGGAGGCGGCGCATTTGAAAGTGCCCTTGATGCAGCATCATGGGGAGGATGCAGAGGAGTAATACAGCTACTTCTGGAGCGGGGGGCAAGACGGGCAGAAACAACATACGTGGTTTGACGCCCATTTTCAAGCCCAGACCACACCTTCACACGTGCCATTGTGCATGCCAGTCCCGGCAATTTCATTTGACATGATGAGTGAGGTACTAGTAGGGGATGGTAGCATTGCAATGTCGTTATAGAGATGCGGGGCGGCATTAGCAGCACGTGTTTTGCGAGCCCTCGAAGTTTTTATTATGATCTGATGTAAGCTTATCCTCTCGTTTGCCTCGGTATGTATATTTATGACAGTTTGACGTGGATTTGGACAGCGAGCTAGTAGAGAATCTATACATGCAACGCAACTAGTTTCTTATCCAGTGTAGGCTAAGCAGAGGAGGGTTGGGGGGCTGTTCTTGGTTTGGATTTGCTTCGAAAAGTCAAGGGATGAAGGAAACTCTGCCTGTTGCGAGCACTCGGGAGACGGGATCTGGACAGTGGAAAGAGATTGGTAAAGTTGGTTTTTGCAAAGTATTGTGTGTACAGAAACTTGGTAGTAGGCGAAGCTCATCATAAAGGGGTATCTATCTATCTGGTGCAACCCACGCTTCTTTGGAGGGCATCACCTTCGCCAAAAGCGCCTTCGCTCAAAAGAAAAAAAAAATTAACCCAATCATTCACAATTCGAATCGCTAAAGCAATATACCCGAACATCGTTGTCTTCACCACCAGAGACCATCCTTGAATCGCTGAGCCCAATACAAGTGACGGGTCCGGTATGACCGGTGAACGTCCTCTCGCATTTCCCCGTTCGTGGATCCCATACCTTGAGCATTCTATCATTTGCGCCTGAAACGATTCGTAAAGTGTCAGCAGCCAGCGCCCAGACACCCTCGACATGACCAAAAAAGGTTCGTATACATTTTCCTGTTGATACATCCCACATTCGGATAGTGTTGTCAAGGGCTGAAGTAAGTATATATCGTGGCGGCTCGGGCCGGCCATTCTCAAATCTATGCTGGTAGACATCGGAGATGTGACGTTGAAAAGGCAGTAATCGGTGAGCAATCTCTGGAGACTCATGACCTGAAAATGAAGATGAGGCGACCGTCTGCAGACTCCGAGGGCTTCCTGGTTCCGAGACATTGTCACCCAGCAAGGTCGTATCGTCCTCGGCATCGAATTCGGGAGGCAGCAAGACGACCTGCTGTATCATGGCGACGTGTCCTTCGAAAGTGCGTATGCAGCGTCGAGTGTCGAGATCCCAGAGTTTGGCAGTAAAGTCATCAGATGCTGTGAAGACTGTCCTCGAAGCCGGGTCGATCTTGACTGAGTTGACCCAGTTCTCGTGACCACGGAGGGTGAAGACGGATTTATCCTGAAAATTCCAGACCTTTGCCGTTCTGTCCGCCGAGCCAGAAACCAGGATGTTGGCATCGAAATGGAGTCCAATAACACTATCAGTGTGACCAGTGTAGGTCGCCTTGCACTCGCCGGTACGCCAGTTCCACACTTTGAGCGTCCTGTCCATGCTCCCACTGATCAACTTGGTGTCATCCAACTGTAAGCAGCGAATGCCATCTCGGTGGCCGTCTGGATTAGTCGGGTGTCCGTACAACGTTCTGATCTCCTGACCCGTGACTAAGTCCCAGATTTTGATGGTGGTATCGTATGAGCCGGTGGCAAGGACATTGTCATGGATTTGCAAGGCCATGACGCCGTTGGTGTGACCCTTGAGCACTTTGGTACTGCAAAGGCCATGCTTCCAATTTTTGCCAACTCGAAACCTGTCACGGTAGACATGTTTCCAAGGACGTGTAGCTTTCTCCGAGTCCTGATTGGCCTCAGCAGCAGCATGAGGCGTTGTCTCCACGTGTGTGTCATTCTTGGAGCATTTGGGTGCTGGGAGTACAGGGCCGGGCACATTGGCAAGGGGGTCCTTTTCGTGTTTGACCTCTGGTGCACCAGCAGGAGACCAGTGATCGCGAGCGTGTACGGCAGCGCGAAGTTGCATTTGTCGCTTGGAAGCTCTTAGCCTCTTCCGGTCGAGCAAAGGCAAACCCCAGCCACATTTGGTGCACTTGCGATCAATGTGCTGCTCGCACATCCGATGCCAGACTACGTCGTCATCAGCAAGTTGGCGCCATTTCCGCGAGACCTGAGCGGCTTTGCAAAGAGAGATAGTGTCGAGGGAACTCAGGATGCGAAAAGATATCTCTGGTGGGAGGGCAGAAAGAAAATCGATCTTGATTAGCTTCTGCACGTTGACGGAGAGAAAGGACAATTGAGGAAAGCAGCACTGAGTGAGGATGCCTTGCAGCATGAGGTTGCGGTGCTTGGAGGGTGCTGCGGAGAAGAGTGACCAGACCTGGACAATTCCTTGCCTGTCGTTCTCTGATAGCTTTTCGAGATTCCTTTGTAATTTGTCCATGGTTGGCTCATCGGCTTGCCTGCGACATAGCATATCAGGTCTGTGACGATAGCAGAACTTGGTGTTTGAATCGGTCGGACGTGGGTTCGCAGATACAATCGGGTTTCCTTGCGGGTTGTATTGAGCGGGAATATGCTTGACCATGAAGGGGCCTACAACCTGGGGATCGGCCTTGGCGGTTGGAGTGTGCTTGCCGTGGTCGTGCTTCTCGGACAAGGGGTCGTGGTACTTGCGATGCTTCGAGGCGGTACATTCCTCCTCGACAGCGGTATCCTCGCTTTCGGTTCTAGTTCTCTTCCCTGGCGACAACTCCCACCCTGATGATGGTCTGTCTGTCACATTTCTTCGTACCCTGGTTAATTGGCCTGTTCTTTCAGCCATCTTTGCTTGCAAACGTTTTGGCGACGATCTCTCAACTTCAATGCACCGGTCGCATGTTCAGGATTAGGCTAGTGGCCATTCGTTGAATACTATCCACGAATGTCCGTTAGAGGCTTCTGGCGGTGAGCGTAGAGACGACAAGATAGGGCTCAAATCTCTCTCTATGGGACGTGGCGAGGTGGTAGGATGAGATTGGGTTCGTCGGTATTCTGTCAACTGCTGACATACGAAAGTCTTGCGCAATGCGGGTAGTAGATGCCCGAATTTTCGTCCTTGTTCGATTTCAAAGCGAGGCAAACTGGTGGTTATCGACTTGGGATCGATCAGAAAAGCTGCGGAATAGTGCGGTGCCCTCATCTGTGTCTGGGAAGGCTTGGTCGGTCACGAAAGAATCCCATTTGCGGTCGGGCTTTGCAATTTCTGACGGGCCTGTGCATCCAGACGGCACACATCCAATTGGCTGCCGACTAAAGTTTAGTAAAGTTTTGCGGCCTCTTTGACTTTGGTTGGGTCCCGCTGGGTCCCGGAAGTGTGGATGACGTGCTCCCGCTTCCTCGTCACGCGATTGTAAGGTGTCAACTGGCGAGACTGGGTGTGTGTACCTGATGATCACGTAATAAGTAGACCATGCCGGTACGCAGTTAGTGGGAGTACTAGTATGCTGTCCTACCGTACCTGGAGAGTGGTCGTAAGTCCCTAATATCAAGTTTAGGTAAGCATTATTAGACAACTTGCAGTGGACGGGGTCTGCGGAGGGCAAATACGAAGTAAGGAGATATATTCCGTAAGAGCAGGCTCCTTAATAGGCTTAACGTAAATTTGGGCTCAATGGGTCATAGGGATTCAATGGGTCTGAAATTCAGAGGGGTTTTTTTTGGCTGCGGCTGACCCAGTGAACCCCAGTGACCCATTGAGCCCAAAAACACGTTATAGGCCTGCGGTGGCTGACCCCGGATTTGTGGTGTCAAGTAGACGTACCCGATTATTCACCACCCCAGTGCTTACCTACACCATCGCTCTTGCCCTTGCTTATGCCAAAGCTCATGTCCTTGCCGAGCCGACGAATCGAGCCCTTGCGTACGATCGCTTGATATCGGCCTTGATGCTGCAATCGACGGCCTCCCTCCCTTCTCGACACGCTTCCCAAAAGCCTTCTCCCACCGGGTCGACGAGAAATACAGGCATCGATGTCTCTATCGAAACTCTCATATCTTACTTAGTTGCTGCCAAGAAATCTCTCGTGAGCATTCATCATGTGCATCGTGCCACCACCCTGCTGTCGGAAGCCCGATCGACCATCGAAGCCACTGCGGCCTTGATCGCCAGAACAAAATACCTCAAGCGCTCCCTTGGTTCGCAGTTGAAGATCCTACGCAGCGTGCAGTACGATGTGGAAGGAGCAGCCCACAACGTCAAACAAGAGATCAATGCTACGGTGAATGAGTTGGAGAGGGCAGATAAAAAGCTTCAGAGCAACATCGATCTGTTGAGGAACACCAAAATTGAGAATGGCTTTAGACCACCCATCCTATACGACGCCGACAGGCTGGAAGTCGAGCCAGACGTGAAAGACACCTTACTTGACTTCGTTGATGGCCAACCGGTTGATGCTCTGAGGCAGATTTCTCAGATTGCTCGTACCAATGTGCAGGAGGCTCGACAGAGTATCGATTTTTCCATCCGCACCCTTGAGGAGAGCCTCCAACGGGTCAACGAGGTCCTAGCCTACAGGACTGCCACTTCATCTTCCACTAGATCAGACCTGCGCCCACCCCACGTGCCCAAGCAGCTAAGGCTTCTCGAGGCCAATGCACACGCCATGGCGGAAAGTCTGGAGAGCTTGGTGCAGCATTTTGACTCGTGTGTGAACGCAATTAAACACACCGAAGGCGCAGGAGCCGCTGTCGTCAAAAATTTTACCACTGACGACCTGCCAGACGGTGTCGACGTCGAGGCTTTCCAAGGCCCGGCCGAGTCAATGTCCGAGGATGAACGTTCTGAGATGCTGCGTGTGCTGATGGCCGATGCCGACCAAGTCGATGAAGTCGTTCTGGAAATTCAAGAACGTGCAGCAGAAATGGATGACCAACTTGACCGCATCTTTATTTGGCGCGATTCGTGCGAGTCGTCGAATCGAGATATAGCCTCCGCCTTCCGCCTGCTGGAAAAGGTGGGCAACCAGCTGCCAGACTATCTTGTCGAACTGACACATTTTGCCTCTCGCTGGTCAGGGGAACGGCGCAAGATCGAAGATGCCATTGGCGGCATGGAGGAGCTCTGCGACGTGTACGAGAACTTTTTGACTGCCTATGACGGCATGATTGTCGAGGCTGCACGCCGGAGAGTTGTCCGAAAGCGGATGGAGCAGATTGTGCAAGATGCACAAACACAACTCGATCAGCTCTACGAGGACGATTTGAACGAAAGAAAGCATTTTCGCTCCGAACAAGGTGAACACCTTCCGAGCGATATCTGGCATGGCCTCGATGCGGTCCCTGCTCAATATGCCTTTCAGAAACTCGACAGTCAAGGCTTGGATAGTGTTCCTGACCTGCCGAAGGAGACAGTAGCCGGTGCCCTCAAGCGGCTAAAGGCGGCCCATGGCATTACCGATGAGCATGATCGGTGAATTGGGATATAGCTGGGAACGAGTCAGTCAGTCGTTGATCTGCGTACTAATTTTGAGCTGTGGTGTCTCCATCTAATCGAAACTGCAATCCGTGCTCTCTTCGTATATCATGCGCGTCTCAATTGGTTGGGTCAGCGTCGAGAGGCTTCAATTAGAAACCATCGCCGAGCATTTCCAACAGGATCGCTTCATATCAAGTGTAAAACAATCGGGTTTCTTCATGTTGCAGTTGAATCAACGACATACGCCAACCGTGACTTACCAGTGCATGTTCCCTAATCAATGCTTCTTCCGACTACTCTGGCTCACCAGCTTCTTCTTCATCGCCTTGGGCATCTTGGTCTTCCTCTTCTCCCGCTTCTCCTCCTTCACCGCATGCTTATGTGATCTCTTCTCGTCTTTATCCTGAAACCGCTTTCCTCGCGGTCGTGCAGACCCGTCTCCCTCTTCACCAGAGTCACTTTGGGACTCCGAGTCCGACTCCACATCTGAGGCCACATCGCTGTGAGCAGAGGTCAGTTCATCGCCAGCAGCAGCACGTGAAATCGGCACACCACCGTCTTTGGTGTCGGCGAGCAGGTCCTTGTAGACAAGTGCATCACGACCTTCTCGCTTCACCTGCTGTGCGTCGCGCTCAGCGTCATAGACATCATTGAGCGTTTGAGGGATATACTGTTTTCTGAAGACTTCGTTGTCGACTTCGTCGTCCACCTCATCCGATCGGTTCGCCATGAGACTGTCAATCTCGGCCGTGAGATCTGGCATCGCCAGACTCCCCTCGACTCTCACAAGGTACTCGTACGTCGTGCGGTCCGTCAGCACTGCGACGCCTTTCCGCCGGAAGAAGTCGTTCACATTCTTGATGTCCATGCGCAGGAAATCCAGGCTGCGCGGGTGGTCGTGCTCGACGCTCTGGCTGACGTCGATGATGTACGGCTTGTCCCGGTGGAAGAGCATGTTGTACTCGCTCAGATCGGCGTGCACCAGCTTGCACTCCTGGTACATGATGCGCATGTAGGCCATCACGTCGACGTAGACGGAGCGCCATTTGGCCACGGGGTCCTGGTCGACGAACTCGACGTCCTTGAGGCGTGGAGCTGGTGTGCCTCGGCTGTTGTCGCCGATGAAGGACATCGACAGCACGTGCAGGCGGAGGTAGAGCGGTTCTGGACTCGGGATGCCAGCGGCGTGGATCCGTTTGAGATTCCGCATCTCCTTCTCCGCCCACACCTTTACCATCGCCCGGTTGCTGGATTTGTTGTAGCCCGACCGGAACCGGTGCTCGCCGGCCACGTACTTCTCCCGGTCTTTGAACACCAGGATGCTGGTCTTGTACACCTTGATCGCCCGGTGGAGCTCCTTGCCAGTGTCTTCATCAATCAATGACGCGTGATAGACATTGGCTTCTTTACCTGTGGACACCACTCCGTTGATTTCTGACACAATGTTTCGGTTGATCATCTGCAGCAGCAACATCCGCGTGCGTGGGTCGAGCACTTGTTCCGCCGTTGCTCGCTCGGACTTGTCTGCACCTTTGCTGTGCGTGGTGCCGAGGTATTTGTCCTCGAGCTTGAGTTTGGCAGCATGTCGACTGAGAGACGCAACTTGATCGTCAACGGATGAAACCCTCCCTGGATTTCTCGTTTGAGGATTAGACTTTGGGTATTGTGACGGAGGGATATTCGGATCAGCTATCGACTCGTTGAGCTTGCGCTGTCTGTTGTAGGACTTGGTGAGGTCCGCTGGATTCGACGCTGCCAGCGCATCTGCGTCGAGGTCGTCGTCCTGGTCAGAAAAGTTGTCCTCGTCAAAGATGTCATCATAGTCTTCTGATGCATCGTCAATGTCCTCGTTGACCCTTTGGTCATTTTCGTTGACTACTCTGACTTGGTCTGAGCTCTGAAGGTCGTCGTCGTCGTCTTGAATGTATCCGTGATTTGGAATGTAGGTGTGGCTTGGCGCGAGAACGTCAGCCACGTTTATTGACTCGTTTGCCATTAATTAATTTTTTCGTTTGGGCGACCTGAATTTGTGCTGCGAGAATTCGGACAAAATGGGGAACCACAAGACTGAAGAAGAGCTGCCCAAAAGTTTTTCGTTTAGGAAAAATTGCTTTACTTCAGATTTTCGAAAATTTCTATCGTCGGGCAATTCGAAATTGAGGACTATCAATTTCTAGCCAAGCTGGATTCGATGCATTCTGCCTCGTCTAATAATCTAATGAGAAAGTGCAAACCGTTCAAATTGGCCACATTAAATGTCACATGCAGCGAATGACTGACATGTTTAACAGTGTGCTCATTTTTTGGACCAGTGACTCAATCATGAACCTCAATTGTATCATGGTAGTTAATGGTTCACAGGATCTAGCCGAAAAGCACGGGACTTCTCCTAATATAAGTCCTGGGTTTCCACCAACAGCTTCTGGTCCACAAAGTTCTGACCCTCGCTCTTAATTTAGTCCAATACCCCTACACGACAAGCCGTAAGAGTACATCCATTCCTACATCTTCTTCTTTGCTGGTGGCGAAAGGTGTCGCGGTGCGCAATAGAGAGCGTTGACTTGGCCAATATACTATAGTATTGCTCGTTGGACTTGTGCTTCACGCAGCTCTCGCTATGGGCCATCAGAATCGCATGTTGCTTAGGCCCGAGCTGCTCGCACGCCACGGAGGACAAGTCCGCCCCCGTGAAATAATTGTTCAGATCGATGATGGCTCTGTATAGCTTTGTCACCAAGGAGCCCGAACAATGCTCAGCCCTTTAAATCTCGGCTTAACGTGCGGGCCGTCCTGGTATGCTGTCGGTCGGGATCACCGTAGACGTGGAATCCGTGTTCTGCGTGTCTGTGCTGCCAATAATGGGCCAGGCACTGTACGGTTTCGAAGGCGTCGAGAATGGCGCTGTTCTGGTTGTCTTGGCGCGGAGCAGTTCTCCCGTCAAAGTGTATAGGTAGTGCTCTACAGTGACTTCCGTCGGCACCCCAGTGATCCATGATTGCATGTAATTAGCGTAAGGATCTGTTGCTTGTGCTCGTTGAGTTGTTCTCGATGTCTCTGCTCCTGCTGTAGCAGCTGCATCGCTCGAATTAGGTAGGAGCGAAGTCTGGGTCCAGGACGTGCACGTCCGAATGCTTTGCGAGGGTACACCAGAACAAGATACCGAGATCAGTGTGGAAGCATGGCTCGCAATATGGGAATATTGGCCATCAGTACGTGTTTGCAGCGTGACGTGGTTGAGGTTGAGGTAGAGAGTGACAGCGGTATACATGGCAGTCGTCTTTAAATCTGAACCACTCGTCTCCTCTACTTGCGTCGTTGTGCTCATGCCCACGACGTGCATCAACGCAACATGCTGATTAATGAACCCTGCCATGATGGATAGATTAGCAGAAGGAAAGGAGGTTGGGATGAACTGGACGATGGTTGTCGGCTCGCGGGAAACGAGGTTTGTGCAAAATTCTGTCCCCAGGCTGGCTGTTACCAATGCTTGAGATGCGAGGAAGTGCATCAAAAGCACTGAGCATTTCAACAAAAGCGGCATCACTACACAAGTCTGTCAGAATGTTTAGAACCGGACACTGTTGGTGCAGAACGACAAATCACCACGACACGAAGGATTGCTCAAATCTCGACAGAAGCAGGCCCATGAACGGTACCTGAACATGTCACAGGACCAGCACTGAACCAGAACGCGTCTAGATTCCTGCCTTGCGTATCTACGCAGTAGAGATTCGACACTTCGCGGGATATCCTCTGGTGAATGGATAGCTGTGTTGATGCTAGTGACAGCAGATAAGGTTTTCATTGAGGTTCCGCCCCCCTGCGAAGGTTTCGGAGCGAAGGAGGCGACTCAGTAATTTGTAGAATCACCTATTGCACTATCTCTTTAGAAATAGGTGTAGTCACATCTTGACTCTCACAAGATACTTAGCCGTTCTGCTCCAATCTTGGTATACTCGACGAAGGGCGTTCAAATGATGAGATTAGGCTTTGAGCATTCCAGGTCACTTGCATCCGGCCCCAAGGCTATGAAGCTAAATACTGCCAAGCGAGTGTTCACCCGGTGCGAATCACATTATGGAATGCGCAGAACTATTAGCCTTTAGTAGTAAACCAAAATTTGAACGTCACCCGCAAAAGTCAGACACAGCAGCAAGCTTGATAAGGCACTCCGCTACGGCTAGCCCAGGCACGGCAAGTTCAGTGAGAGTCATGCAGACGAAAAGAGGGAGACCAAACCTGAATTGAGTGAAATATTCTGGAACTCATTGCAAGGAGACAGACCTCCTGGGGTTTGAGCCTAATGCTCTGCCAAGTATCACACTTCTCTCTTTCGAGGTTGGGAACCTTTGGAAGCTAACTACTGCACGCTGAATACTTCGCACCTACCTGATGTACCTAGCGAATGGTAATGTACGCGGGTCTGACAAGGGCGGCAGAGGGTGAGACAAGATGTTGAGTGAGGTTGATTAATACGGCACCATGTTGGTTGTGCATCGCTTGCTAACTGGAAACCTTTATATCGCCATATGTGGCTAGCTAAGCAGTCTATGCCACTATTAGTCTATTACGGTAGACAACTTCGAGTGACTTTGTGGCAGCTTCCACAATTTCCGAGCAGTAATAACAAACTACGGATGGCAGAGGCCCGAGGTGCAACATAGCCTACGGAACGGCCTGGGAGTACGAATGCCCGCTTTCGAGGCGATGGCTCATTCCGGGGTGACCCATCATAACATGGGCCCGCCTAAAGCCCAACTCTCCTTGAAATCCTCCGAGCAACCAGACTTTAAAGCAGACTCACGGCAATCCAATGACCACATACAAAGCTTTGTGAGAGCAAAGTCTGCAAAGCACTCTCAGGTGGCAGTGAAGCGGATCAGCGTAATCAAGAGATGTCTTACTCGCGTCACAAGCGACACATGGGGATGGGAAATAGCTGGGATCATCCTATGTCTGATATCGCTTCTCGGCATCTTCGGCATCCTCTTCAAATATCATCAGAAGCCCCGACCGCACAGCATTGGTGGCATATCTGTCAGTCGAAGTCCTACGTGCACGTGCACAGCTGACATGGTTCACAGCTTAACGCGGCAATCTCAATTTTGGCAACGATATCGAGGGCAGCGGTGGTATTTGTAACGGCCAGTATTGTCGCACAAGAGAAATGGCTTCAATATGTCCAATCACATCACCTAAGCAAAGTGCCCCTGTACGATGATGCCACGAGAGGACCTCTAGGAGCATTTTTCTTACTTTTGAGTCTGCCCAAAAGGTGTGTGAGCCACGCTCTGGGTTCGTGCCCGGACTTCTGCTGTGGTAACTAACAGAAGTCGTTCCCAGACCAGTGACAGTAATAGCAACGGTTGTGATAGTCTTGGCTCTGGGTTTTGAACCCTTCATCCAGCAATCTCTGAAATTCCCGTCTCGGGATTTGCTTACTAAAAACGCCTTTCCAACGCTTCTGGCGGCGCGAAATGTCACATACGGTGACGACATTGCTTCGAACAAGACTGCTTCCATCAATGCACTTCTCCTACAGGCGTTATACGCAGATGCCGTAGTGCCTCTCCATCCACCATGCTCAGTCAGTCGTTGCGAGTGGTCGTATGAGACTGCTGCGTTCTGCTCGTCTTGCCGAGACGCGCTCAATGAGACAGTCATTCACGCGAATGATGACATAGCATTGCAGCTTTTCGCATCCGGCGACTTTTTGCAGGAGTTCGATGATATGGTCGATTTAGAAACTGGGGGCTTCCAGACTTCTGCGGAGACAGTCTACGAGTTGTCATTTGGCATTGGATCGCCGATTTGGGTAGGTGTTAATTTTGAGGGCGAATTCAAGGTTAAATCAGGTTTCTTCGCAGAGTTGAGGTATCCGGAAGAAATTCTGGTCAACATTAGAGGTCAGCCACAGTCATATGGTTTCGCAAATCTTGTGAACCTCTCCATGCCTGGACCGGATCCTGCAACTGGTGCAGCTAACATATTTGGGTACGTCAAACTTCAACAAACCAATGATCATCTGGGACTTGAAGTCGAATCGGCATTGATATGCAATATCGGTCTTTGCGCGCGAGAGCAAACCATTTCACTAATTAACAACTCGCTTACCATGGAAATTGCCAAGGAGACATTCGGCGAATACACACAAGAAAAACTTGATACCTCCAATTGGACCGCTCGGCTTGAACACCACAACTTTTCCACCACGGTAGACGTCATTCCAGACATCATATTCCCCTTGGGCATGCTGTCAGGCAACTCGATGCGACAAATCACAATGTACACTCCGCCGTGGGCCGAAATAGGGCTGGCTGATGGCAATGCGAACAACATGCAATTCATGACCAATGTTACAAACTCATCGGCGAAGATAGCCCAAGCCTACAGCAACTACTTTCAGGGACACGGTGACACGCCCATCCAAGGCAAAGCCTATGCATCCACGATAATTTTAGGTGTCGAGTGGCCATGGCTCATTTACCCTATCGCCATCACCTTGGTCTGCATCGCCACCCTGCTAGCCACCGTGTACGAAACAAGCCGACTCAAAATCCCCAAGTGGAAGACATCGCCGTATCCATTGCTCTTCAAGTACCACCATCTAGATCAAGCTATGAGCCCACGGATGATCGGTACTTCTTATGATGAAGCATTTGATGGCAGGGATGAGGAGGGAATATCGAAGCCGACAGATGAAACGCCTCCGCTTCACGCCGTAGTGGGCGATTCGATCCGTGATTTCGACGAACTGGCAAACCAAACTTTGGTCCAGCTGACCAAGACCGATGGTCATTGGGTGCTCAGCAAGAAGCTGGTATAGATCAGCTATCGAAGCACTGCCTGCCCCGCGCGACGCGTCACCCCCACTGATCCACGACGGAGCAAGCGCCGGCAAAGGCATCACCATTCCGACAGGCGACCACGAGCAAGACATCAGCCGTCTCGCAGGCGGGCCGAACCCAGACCTACGAGAAGTGCTTCGAGAAGCTCTTCTTCCACCCCACGCCCACCAGCCAACAGGCCGGTCGCGAGTGGGTACGCGCGTGCACTCGAGCGCAACCAGAGCACTAGCGGCGAGGAACGCAGCACATTCGTCTCAACGGGCTACATCGACGGTGGCGCAGGCATCCAAGGCAATGGTATCTGCATGGACATAAGTTTCGGCGACGCGGCGCACAGCGCAGACGGCAGCTTCTCGCGGGCTGAACGAAAATCAACATCATCCCCAGTCTTCGTCGCTCAGGGCACACACCGACTTCATGATCATCCCCACAATCAACAGCTTCGTTCTGCAGCAGAACCTGCCGAACGCGCGCCTGAAGGTGTGGGGCCTGACTCGGGCCACGGCTTTTCTGTACCAGTATCCCGTCGAAGTTTGCACAACGGGACGTGAATGACTTTCTGGCAGCGTAGACTAGTTATAGCTAAATCTCTCACCTGGGTCGGAAGGAAGAAAAACCTCCACGGGTCAGAAAAGCTAGGTCTCGCTTAGCCCTTGAGGAAAAAATAAGACCTTCCCAGAAGAACCTTCTCTTCCTCTCTCCTATTAACGTGAAATTATTACTCACGTATTATATCTGTAGCATGTCCCTACCTACCTACCTAGCTAGCTACCTAGCCAGACCGCTGCAATACATACACGTTTAAGAAGACTATGTCAGGGGTGGCGCACTCCGCACAATCGGCATCACTCTGCGTCCCTTTCGTAAACCCAGCAGAATCATTTTTGTGGAACTTGCGCGATTATCAAAGACAACCCGAACCTATATCGCAGATATGAGAGAAAGGGTGGTCGACGGGAGAGTGCTGAAACGGGCAAAACGAGAAGGGTAGTCAAATGTTCCAGACCTCTAAAACCTTTAAGGTTAGGTTTGCATTATAAGTTATGTGCTCAAAGTCGCGAGAACAGATTGGGGGATTATCCGCTTGCTACTTTTCTCCTTTTTGTGACATACGTGCCAATACCTAACTTATCTACGCACTGCTGTGATTTGGTAGTACATCTAGATGTAGAACGAATTGAATGTTCATAGGCTTATCTAAGCGTCCCTCACCATATTCGTTTCTAGTTTCTGGTTTTTCGACCGCGAGATTCGTACATAAGGTGGTGTTTTGTTCAAAGTACGCCCACTGTCTTGGTCATTGCCAAATGATTGAGTGACAAAGCAGCTTAGCTGGAGATGCAGTAAAGATATGTCATCCTGTAGAGAGAAGAGAAAAGGCGAATCTCATCATGAGCACCACACATAGTATTACTAAGTATACGTGCAGCCTGGCTGACTGTCATACGCGTCTCGATGAGTTGGACACCCGTCAGCCATCATTCGACCTGATGAATGTCATCCGCCATTACTCTGGATCTGGTCTTTCTCCGTCCTGGCTGGGAATTCTGGAATTCTATCCTTCCTAATCTTATGAGTCCAGCTGTGGATCATGCCATAAACTATGCAAATGCATTCCGCCCCATCCCAAGCAAAAATATGATACTCGTTTGTTTAGCGTGCTTGTCGCGCCACAGTCAAATGAGAATATCGATGAAAATGATCATGACCAGCCTCGTCTCTACTTTCTGGTCATGTTGCTAAATGATGATCCGCCACTTGTGCACATTACATTACGTGTTCGTGTGTTGATAGTCCTCAGTAATTGAGGTTGTGGAAGCCGAGCTAAGTCGGTGCTGAGGCTGAAATTGAGACTGGAGTTGTCAGACCAGGACAAACACTGCCGTTCCCATATGCAACGAAAGAAATGATTGAGAATGTCGACATAATGTTCCTGCGCTGCCGCATAAGATTGAGTAAAAGATAGGCCATGCCTGAATTTTAGTACAATATGATCACCCAAGCTGGTAAGGATGATGTTGCCAGTAATCTTTGCTTGGTTTTGCATCTTTCGAAGTCGTGTGTGGTCAGCGGTCGTTGGCTTTGACTCGAATAATCAGCACGTAATGTAACCAGCTTGCATGTGTCTGAGTCAGTGAGCGTGGCCGTTAAAGTCGTGTGAAGTCCGGGCGGTTTGCCAAGCAGCCAGACTCGGCTCCAGTGATTGGTTGTGACTGGATCGTGCCCATCCAGGATTGTCAGACTAGGTGGCTAGATTAGCGATCTTTTCCATGGCCTTAATTCGAGGCCACAACATGAAGGCTTGCAGCTCATCGTTTGTGACATCTGCACAAGAATCTGCGTTCTACACATCTTCAAAGTCTTCATCTTCGTCAGAATCTGCAGGTGCTGTGCCGTTGACTGTTGCGGATGAGGTAGGCTGACTAGTATTGCCCAGCTTCACAGTTGCAAATGAGTTGCCATTTTCCAGCTTGAGTTTTTTGGCGTCCGGACCGGCGGTCGAGGAGTGAACAGGGGTGTTGGCACCAGTATCAGAACCGCTGATGCTGTCCCCATCAATGTCCAGTTCTCGCTTGAGTGGATTTCCATTCAGGCCTAATTTAGACGGCGTACTTCCCTGTTTGCCCGCCTGCTGGTTACTCATGGGGGTGCTAATAGTACTGGGACCGGCGTCTTCGAATTCGTCGTCGTCCTCATCTCCTTCATCAAAGTCGTCGTCGTCGTCGTCGTCGTCGTCGTCGTCGTCGTCATCGTCATCGGCTTCGGCTTCCTTTCGTGCAGCTTCCTCTTGTTCTCGTTGCATCTGAAGGTAAATCTGATCGACCTCATCCTGTTGCCTCCTCTCCTCAGTCCCTAGCTCTGCTAGAAGCGGTTTCTTGTCCTCATCTTCATCCTTCTTCAGCTTAGCCAGCGGACTAGGGCTGGCACCTTCGTCATCCCTTTTGACTTCGATTTTCTCTGCGCCAATGGTGCTTTGAGTATGCCAATCAGGGAGGACATTAGCTCTGGCGGCTGCTTGACTCTTCTCTTTCTTGATAACAGCATCCTTGGCGGCTTGATCTTTCTCCGAGCTAATATTTATATCCAAGGCCTTTTCATCCACGGTGACCTGCTGTTTTCTTTGTTCCTGGTTCCTCTGCTGAGACACGTCTGTATATTTTGGCCTGTGTTGCTGGCCGGGAAGATATTGTTCGGTGGGTTGCCGTCGATTCGCCCAAGCGGTATCGAAATCATTCTCCTCAACCTCGCCCGAATCGATGACAGCTAACAGGGTAATCAGAGGCCGCAGCTGGTCGTTCAACTGCCTGATTTTGGCATGATCGCCTCGTTCTCGTACCGCGGCCTCGTTCTGATTCAGCGTCTGACCACACCGCTCGCAGTAGAAACCTCGATCAGGATCAACCTTGTCGAGGATACTCAACTCATCGTATTCAGCACCACACCTGGGACACCACCAATCTTTCCTCTGGCCCTCTGCCTGCTTGTATAGATCCTGGACCCGATCTAGCAGCTTCACCACACGGTATTTAATTGCATCCACGGCTTCGTGATAATTCACAAAGTAGTAGTCTCTTGTAACAGCTCGTGTATGCCCCTCTCTAATCTCCTGCTTCTGTCCCACAGCCACCAGACGGGATGCGCGAAGAGGGTTGAGAAGGCTACGGATTTCCTTCTGCTGAGTCAAGTTGGCGGGAAAGAGACTGGCCATATCGTCGACGTGAAGAACGCCATAAGCGAGGAGAGCGTCGTAAAGGAAGATTTGCTTGGGGTGCGGGTAGAAGGTGCGAACAACGGTGCGTAAAAGTGATTTGGTGGCCTCTAGAGGAGACGACATGATGTGTGTCTGTGACAGGGCTGCGTGCAATGCCGCTAGGAAAGGGGGAGTGTCCTGCGCAGGGACTTTGGCGAGGGACGCAAACAGGCGAATCGAGTGTCGTAAGCAGCCGATGGACAGGCGGATCGAGTGTTGGACGTTGGACGCAGCCGATAGAAAGGCCTTTATGGCATCCACGGCGAAGGCGGCAATATCGAAGCGGCGACCTGGAATTACGGCGAGATGGTGAAAGACAGCATGATCGTCTTCCAACTAGCAGTCAAGCTGTAGAAGACGAGAATACGTGTCCAGCGCAAGAGAGAAGAAAGATTGAACTCAGTTGGTGGTGGAACGGAGTTGGACATGTGGAACTCCTAGGCCCTCAGGCTGTCACACTGTCACTCCGAGTCTCCGCGTTTGGCCTTAACAAGGCTGAATTAGGGGCACCCCGGGCCATTGATTAGCGCTGGGGTTAGGCTTGTGGTCATAACTCCGTACACACTTCGGATTTTTAAGGACGTTTTATATCTGGAATTACAACGTTTCTGACCTTAAGTTTGAGATATAAAATACTGAAAGAGGTAGTTTTAAAGCTGTTCTATCTGACTAGACTATTTTATTAATACGTTTTCTCCGTGGAAAATTTATTACAGCCAGAAGGAGTCGGGGGTGTGTGAAACAAAAATTTGGAGTGTGTAATAATACGGAATTATGACGACAAGCCTAAGGGTTGATGCCACGGAAAAATGCCAGTGATCTCAAAGTAAACTTGACTCGAGCTTCGCATGGTAGTCCCGGAGTTCACCTTGATCACCCCACCCCCTCCCTTGGTTCCACGCTTCACCTGCCTTCGGTGTCAATTATGTACACTACATTGTCTGACTATGCTCTATACGTCGGCTCCTGTTTTTCTTCCGCTCACTCCTCGGCTTTGAACGCTGCTCAGTCTACATCAAACGAAGTCTAGATAGATAGTCCAAAAGTCTTTGCACGCAAAGCGGCTCGGGCAAGCCACAGCTTGCTATGCTTTTTATACGCGCTCTATGCAAACCAATACATGCAATACCGTGGGTATTAACATGCAATTCTTTTCGTGGGGCCGTAAATCGTGCTTGCTGGCAATGACAAGGGTATTGGCGCTGATGATAATGCTGTCAAAAAGGAACGTCAAAGATATTTATGGCGCTTGCAGCTTCGCTAGGAGGGCATCGAGATTCTCCCAGTTGGACGGAGTCATGGCGAACTTTCGATGTTTGCGTGAAACGATGTGCTGATGCCGTGTTAGCGCGGTCGCGTTGCAAACAGATTACCTCAAACTTACATCCTCAAAGTCATCGTACTTATCGTGACAATTTTCACAGTATCCCGGCTTCGGGTCGCGTTTGGCTAGCTTGGTCCTTTTGATAGCTGCATGAGCTGCCTGCTCGGCCGCGATATCGTCAGCAAATGGATCTGCCTCTTCTTGAATGCCTCCAAGCTTTTCCTGGGCTTTACACTTGGCCGCTCGTGGTGGAGCGGGCGCTCGGGCATTTTTCAGGACCCCTGCAAAGGCATTGACCTGATGAGATGAAGAAATCGAACCTATGGACAGGCTTCCGGTGTGGGTTCGCTCCAGCACTTTCCTTTTCAATTCGTTCACTTCCTTGCTCGTCGTGGCTTTCAGGCCTGTGGCTGCTGCGGAAGAGATCATTTGAGACTGGATGGCCGATGTCATGGCTGACCGCTGAATGCCTGAAGCTGATGGTTCACGTATCAGATGCATCTGAGACGGTTTGACGAACCCGACCACTGGCTGTTCTGGCATTGGCGGAAATGAGGATTGCCGCTCAGGCACACATGGAGGCGGAGGCTTCACAGCTGCTGGTTGCCGCTGCTTTGTTGTTGCAACATTGTTTGGCACATCACGGAACACCTTTCGTGGACTTGTCCTTCGTGGAGGCTCCATCCGCGCTGGTTGAATCAGGCTGTGGGAGGACATCTCTATTTTTGGACGCGTTGCCGGCTTGTGAGTTTCTCGTTGCTGTGGCTGTGGCTGTTGCTGCTGCACCTTCTGCTGTGCTCGTACGCGCTCGATCTCTTTCTTCATGATGGGGTCTTCAACAAAAGGACATTTGCCCATGCTTGCGGATCGGAATTGTGGCCATTCTCCGTCCTGTCTCCTTGCGACTCTTGGGTACTCTCGAAGCATGATTGGTTTGACCTTCTCATCCATATCGTGAACGTAGATAAACGGGCCTCGGAAGGAAACGAGCTCACGTGGAATGGCAGCTTGCTCCTTTTCTGCAACTGCAGCGATCCTCTCGTTCCTGAGCACTTCCACCAGATCATTGGCAGCACGGGCAGCCTTGCTAACACGCGCAGGAGGTTCCTGACCGGGGGCATCTTCGAGCAAGGTATTGAGAATCTTCTGCAGCTTGTCCGCACCCCAGATCTTCATGCTCATCTGCAGGCCACGGACCAGGATATCATTGGTATTGATTGCATCGCGTCGAAGGGAGGATTTTCCATGCTTGATCTCGAGCACGGAAGGGTTGATGGTGCCTTCTCCGTTCTCCAACGCCTTTAGCACCGCATCCTCGGTGGGAATGGATCGAGTGGTAATGATGTGAGTGACGTGCTTGGAGAAGAACTTTTCCTCGCGCTGGATATCTAGTTAGTACAGCTCGCTGCAGGATAGCATGGGAGACAACATACTGAGCCAAAGTGCCCGGTCTGCCTCACCATGCGTGCCTTTAAATCTTCTGGCACAGCATCAAAGTAAAAGCGGAAGTTGGGAAACAACTTCTTATAGTGTTTCTGCCACTGCCGTACCGACTCCACCTCTTTCGACGAAACATTGTTGCTGCGTGTCGGCTTGGTTGGAGCAGCAGTCCTGTCACGAGCGGCGACCAGTCTCCTTTGAAAGGTGTTGCATGTCTCGCCATTGCCTCGTTCAAAGACTTGTCCACCGCTGGCATCGCCTTGGTGATAACGTCGGGGAGTAATGGGGGCCGGTTCACGCGATGCCCGCTCTATAGCTTGCCGTTTTGTGGGCGGCTCGTTCTCATGCTGGGAGACATTTGCAACAGCACGAGATCGTTTTGAGCCCGAGTTGTTGAGAGTACGGTGCGGCGAGTTGGTGGCATTGGGGATGGAAACCAGCGGTTGCCGTCGCGTGCTTGTGGCCATGCTCGGAAATGTCTCGTGCGGCGAAGGTGGGATCAGTACCGCCGCGGCCATTCATGCAGCTCTTGCCGCTCGATCAACTTCCCCAACTGTCGTGTCGGCGACGTGTAGACGGCAGTGGGGGGGGTTTGTGGTCGACGGCACACGCGACACGCGACTTTTCTCGTTGAATAGGTGGCTAGCTAGCTATTACAGAACCATGACAATGGATGAAGACGTCCTGGTACAGATAATAAGACGAACAAAGTTCAACAAAGGTGAGCAGGCCTTGACCTTGAAGCTCGGCAACCAGCAAGCAATAATGGATGGTGACGAAGGCGGTGGCAGAGCTCAACTTTTTAGTGTGTTGACAGAGGCCTGGTAGTGCTAGGGCTCTAGCGTTCCGTTGCTGCAGAATCCAGCGCACCAAAGCGCTAATTACCACAACATCAACGGACGGGGCCCACCACAGCACAAACTTGCTCGCTGGGCTGGAGCGAAAATGCTCTTTCATCTGTATTCTTCTATAGATATGAATTTTTTGAGATGTGATGTTGAAATGCCTTGAACCAAATGCTTGATGTTCAAAGCTCAAGACTGCGTAAATATGGTTACAGGTGTTCACGTCCCGAGGTCGTCATCACGAAGGTGACGCGGGCACGTGAGCTGAGAATTCCAACTTCTCCATCGCTCGCTGCGCCTGAGGAACCCATTTCACCTGTTCAGTTGTGCGAATTATTGTGCCTATAATCGTATGCCGGTTGCCGGATGCTGATGCTAACGCTAATGCCAATGATAACGCAAATACAAAAGCTTCCTGTCGTATCTGTCCTGCTTGCTGACTTACTCGAGATTCGTGACCAGTGCCTATGTGCTTGGTGCTCTGATCATGTCAGTTGATAATCTGTCGTGCACCGGCCTTTCCCACCACACCGGCCTCTTTGGGTTTGGGGCTTCGATCTCGACTTTTCTTGCCTCTCAAGAAGCCCAATACGCTACCGCTCTCCTTGCCTTCTCTTGTTAACGTCACGTCTGCCGACAGACTCGAGGTTTGATCAGCCAGCGACGTCCAGCTGCCGTGCTCGTCCAGCACCATCTGCACTCCTCCACCTTTGCTTGCCTGTCGAGCTGCTGGTTGTGGTCTGGGGCGACTGAACGACGTTGACTGCGAATGTGGTGTCGACCGAGGTATTGCTTGTGCGCCCGGCAGTCCCGGCCTCAGATCCTCGACATCCGGGAACTGATGAGACTGGCCAGGCAGCGGGGAATGGGTAGGGGATATTGGCGGCGTTCCATCCGGCGTTGGAACTTGCGATTGAGGCTTTGATTGTGACTGCGAATGTGTTGATCCAGCCTTCCCGCCTCCTTCAGCTGGTGATCCACCCTCTTCGGCCATGGCGGCGCCCGCACTCCTGCACCATGTTAGCTTGCCAATAGGCCCAGGCGAGATATGGATGGTCTACTAACCCTTCGAATGATGCCATCGTGTAGTCGAATGGCTCGAACATGGTCTCAATCATCCGATGCAATTCGTCTTCACGGATCTCTCGAACTGTGGCATCTTGTCTTAATTCTGCTCGGGGCTTCTGCTTTCTCGCTCGTGCTTCCAAGGGAGCCTCCTCCAACAGCAACTCTTCTAGATCATAGGTGGCATCAAAATTGGTCTTCTCGCTGGAAGGTACGAAAATCGGTGCAATCTTTTTAGCCTCGAGTGTCTGAAAGTTCAGTGGATCGAAGAAGTGATGGGTAGTAAACGTCTCGAATCCAGCAGCTCCGATGCGTTTGCGTTTGTCCTTTTCTAACAGTGCCGACATGGCATGCACGCATGGTATCGACACAGGTGGTCGGGTAACATGATATTTGGGATTGGCCGCGCAGATGTTTTCCGCCAGGTCCTCTTGCGATTTGCCCTCAAACGGTCTCTTCCCGTAGACGCATTCGTAGAACGTAACGCCTAACGACCACCAATCAACCTCACTCAAATATCCAGGACCTCGGAAGGCCTCGGGGGCCAGATACGCTAGCGTACCAGACCTGCTCGTCAGTAATTTCGGGGGCTTGAAGTCTGATGCGACATTAAAGTCGGCAAGATGGACATGTCCTTCGGAGTCTAGGAGGACGTTGTCTGGTTTTACATCTCGGTGTACGATGCCTTGTTCATGAATGTACCGTAAGGCACAAGCAAGTTCTGCCATCCAGAATCGAATGCAGTCTTCGCTGAATGTCTTGCGCGAAATGTGAAATCGTAGGTCACCACCGTTCATGAGGTCGACGACCAAATATAGATATTCAATATCTTGGAAGCTATACCGAAGATTGCAGAGGAAAGGGTGATTCAAGTGCTCTAGCATTCGTCTCTCTCTGATAATGTTTCGCACACTCTCGGATCGCACAACTGGAAATTGGTTAGGCAACATACACTTCTTAAAAGGGGCGACAACCACTCACCCTCATCTTTTCGAATATATTTGAGGGCAAAAGTGAGGCCGGAGTCCTTGCGTTCCACGATCCGTACTTTACCAAAAGCACCCTTGCCCACTACTCTGAGCAGGCGAAAATGGTTAAGATTGACTTCGTCTGTGTAGACCACCGGCTTTCCCTGTGAGTTTCCCATTTCATATCCCGCCCGTCGCAACGTCCATGCGATAAAAGCACTTGGCTACTTGTGAGACCATGCAAAAGGAACGCTGCTGGTTAACGTCACGGAACGTTGGTGATGTGGTGCCCAAGCCGAGCAGCGGCAAAAAGAGGTGTAGCAACGATACAAGAAAAGTCTGGCTCTTGTACCGTGGCGGTCATTAGATGAAACCTTGGAACAGTTCAAGACAGCGTCGGATCGTTCCCGGGCGGTGAATGATCTAAGTGTCGCTCTGGTTGAGAAAATTTTTTGTTGGACAATATAGGTACGTAATACGGGTGTAATATACTATAACATTCTCATGAATCGTGCAAATTGTGAATCACAATGTTGGCGCGTGGATAAAATTCGCCGCCACTTTTTGGGGCAGGAATAACTGAGGGAAGAAGAATTGCAGCTCTTTCTAGAAGCAGAGAAAGAAACAAGCCCACATAAACCAAGATTGTCTAAGTTCAATAGATGTGGATCCACACACATCCCAATGGCACGTGGCGATCTTGATGGGTTACCATGCGCGTCCCTGCTTATTTATGCCTGGTGGTGCAGGCGCCGGTGCAGATAGTAAAGTGAGTTACGAAATTCGGGATCTGGGATCCACGAAAGACATTTGATTCTTGCGTGTCAAGTCGGCACCACAGGGCAGATGACTGGGTAGTATGATTGGGACGATCCGTAGGTGGACCGCTTGATGTGGAGAGTCATTCCTTGGCTCAACTCTGAACCAGACCAGCTTGTGATGGATTTGCCACCAACCCTGGCTGGCTCAAGCCTGGGCGATCTATGGTGTGAGCTTCACGAGCAAGGAGATCAAGTAACATGGAGTTTGATTGTCACGATGCATGCCTTCTGGGATGCTTTGCGCCACCGGGCGTCAAGTGCTCACAGACGATGTCGACGAGACATGGCGTAAAGATACCCGTGTTCAAGTTCGGAGACAATTCTCTCTACGGAAGTCCCACGCTCATGGGCTATGTATGATAATGCGGAGAAGGATACGGAAATTTACCTTACGGAGAATATGTTTGATGTTGGTGATGCAGAAACGCGTATCGACCGTGCAGGATATGTAGTGAGAGGATGCCTGACTGAACTAAGATGCTATCCGTGAGCATGTATACGGAAGTATTATTACCTCCACCGAACAGCCCACGAACGGTTCCTCATTCGTACAGCACACTACTGCATGTGGGGTAAGCTTCCAGAAGCTAAACGAACATTGAAATCAACTTGACACACACCATCGCTGGCAACTCGTTTACACGTGGCCTAACTCCAAGGCGCTGCTCCACAGGGCTGCCACGTTTTTCAAGCCTTATTCCGGTGGATTACCCCTGAGCATGGCTAGCATTCGTTGGTTCTTGCCCCGCCTAAACCTTGTCTCAGATTATCCTTGCCATCGTTGGAATCAACACGAGTCACGGACCAATTCGATATCAGGCCATCCTAAAGTGAAGCGATGATACTTTTGTGCGAGCACAAGGTTTATAACCAAGCACAGCCTCGGGGCAGATTATTGTCACGTTGTGGCTTACCTGAACGTGTGATGCCATCGCATACACTCGACACCCCGTTCGGTTCATGTGAAACGTACGCCGCTTAGGCTGCGTTCGTTTCGCCCGTTACTGATCCAGTAACGGACGTCAGTACCTTATTTTGGTTGGGACTGTTCGTCTCGCCGTCCGTTACTGATCGGTATAACGGACCCGTCCAGCACCGGCTACCAATATAAGCTATAACGGCGTAAAGTGGCTGATAATAACTTAAGTAATTGGTGCTTGTTGATCCACTATCGTCCGTACTGTCCTGGGCACTTTTAAATCCATCAAGGTACTGATCCGCGCCGTCTCTAGCTTCCTGTTACTGACGACGAAACGAACGCAGCCTTAGGCGAACTCGCCTTACCTTCACCAATTCGCTGTTATACGCTAGCCTGAGCGCGGCCATTGCACGCCCATCTCTGCGCGTGCAATTAGCTTTTTTCAGGCAAGGGATGGTCAAGTCAACAGAGTTGTATCCTGTTCAGAAAGATGTGGCCAGCTGCTCAGCGAGCATGTATTGGCTCAGGGAACGCTTAAGTGAGAGAAAAGGCTTTGACTTGTACAGCTTGACCCCCGAATATTCCAATAGAATTAAGGGTCATCTCTCGTTTTGTGAGTGAAGATGATCATTTGCCTTTGACGCTTTCGTCGAACTCTTTCCTTTCCTATACCGTTGCGTTATTTTAAAATGAGGGTACCGAGATGTTTCAAATAGCCAAAGTCTAATTGGTCCCTTTTACTACTTCCGATTGCTTGCTTTGCGCTTCAATGTCCTTCGGTTTCTGCTGCGATGAGTTCTGGCTCTTCTTAATACTCTTCCATTGCATTGGCAATGCTCCGAGAATGACACAAGCACTTAAAGCAACAGCAACATAGAAAGCTATCACCAAGCCGTCGTTGTAGACTACCAGCACCTCGGGCAAAGTAGCCACTGGAACAAACTTCCGCAGATCTGTAGCACCGACATTCGCTACCGTCCCTACGTTGATCCCCGCGATGTGAGCTAGACCTTGGGCGAGCCGATTGGTAAAGACGTTGTTAGATATCGAGGTGCAGATTGCACCGCCGAGTGATTGGGTAAAGAACATGAGGGACACTCCTGTTGGAACATCTTTCCTTGCCAATACAGTCTGGACAGCGACAGAAGGCTGTTGCATCCCGAGCCCTAGACCGAACCCGAACAAGAACTGGTAACCAATCCACTTGCTGTGGTTCGTGGTGGTAGTAAAGGTGCTCACCAGCCCTGCACCGATTGGCATTAACACGGCGCAAGCGTACATCCACGGGATGTAATAGCCGATTTTCTTCGTCAAGAAACCCGCCATGATCGATGCAATCACGAGACCAAGGATGAGCGGCAAGTTCATGATGCCGGATTTGACAGCCGACACCCCTTTGATTGCTTGAAACCAGATTGGAAGGAAATAGACCATCACCATCATTGCTGAACCGGTGCAAAATGTAAAAAACATACCCGCAGCAACATTGCGGTTGGTGACAATCCTTGGTGGCACAGTAGCGTTTTCTTTGCGCCAGAGCTGGATGAGTATGAACAGCGGAAACGAGACACCAAACAGTACAAGGAGGGCTATTATGCGTCCACTTCCCCATGAATAGGTGACTCCACCCCACTGAAGAGCTAAGAGTAGGCACACAATGCTTGGAAAGAAGACTGAGGTGCCGATAGGATCCAGACGGTTCAGTTGTTGGCTCCAGCTGAGTTTCTCAACCTTTTGCGGCGCTGGCAGTTGAAGGATGAAAGTAATGATGACAAATGTGACTGCACCGATGGGCAGGTTAATATAAAAGCACCACCGCCAGGAAACCTTATCAGTGAAGACGCCACCGAGTAAAGGAGCAACGACACTGGCTACGCCAAACACCATTCCGAACAGGCCCGTCCAAGCCGGTCTCTTCTCAAGAGGAAGAACATAGACGAAGATAGGAATGGCGCCAGAGAAGATACCAGCAGACCCTATACCGGCAATAGCTCTTCCGACAATGAAGACGGTGGAGGTAGGGGCAGCTCCACAGATGGCAGAGCCGATCTCGAAGATGATAATGTTGGTCAAGAAGACATATTTGATGTTGAAGAAGGTGTATATGCGGCCCATGAGGAGTTGAAAGCCGCACATGGTCAAAAGATAGGCCGAAGCGTACCAGCCTACATCACCCAGACTGTGAAAGTGATCCGTGATCTTCGGAATGGCTGTTCCAATGATTGTTCGATCAAGGGCGACGAGAAATGCGGAGATGAAAAGCCCGAACATGATCACCAGAACTTTTCGAAATGGAGGATATTCGATGTTGTCGGGCTTCGTTGATTCTGCACCCGCAACAGGAGGGATTGCAGGTGTGGGCGCTCTCTGAGCACCTTCATCGTGTGCTGCCATGTCTAGAATCCGCCAAATCTGAGACGAGCTCCCGAAGCGACCAGTGGTCTTTGGAGTATGAATGAGATATTGTCGCAAGACTCGAGTTTTGAAACTTGGGGGTGTGATTGCAAGCGCGTCTGGGATGACATTTCTAATGATTTAATATTTATAGCAGGAATTATATTTTTCTATACTATAGAAATGAGTCCATTTTATCATGCCTCCTCACTACAAACACTCCTCCGCTTGGTCAATTTGAGAGATGCCTGAAACGTATTCGGTAACCTTCTGCTGTTCGGGCCCGTGCAGAACTGGTTCTCTGTTGCAACTCCGGTCAAAAGCTAACCGAGCGCATGTGCTTAGCGTTATGGCTTAAACAATTAGAACCTACTGGGCACCCCGAATGGCGCATCAGGCCAATTAAATAACGATGCACAAGATGCTAGATGGATGGCAAAGGCGAACCCACTCTAATTTTGCCTTTAGTGAACCTGGATCACGCGAGACGGAGACCACTTTTCGGGGCCGAGACTGTACACCCGTCCTAGCAACCCCCCATTTCTTGTAGATACCACCTTGAGCAATGAACTGGATCAATAACTTCCAATAATGAAAGTCTGGTGGTCTTCTGATAGACTTTCAGTCATCTCAAGTTAAAAGAAGGTTAGTTCTTGCGCATGATCGCTGTCACCACGCCAAAATAGGGAGCTTCAAGGACCAAGTAGAGATGTGAGTACCATCCATCGCATATACCAGGACTCAGTCACACACCAGTCAGATGTGCACCAAGGATAAGCGAGGCATGTTGGTGTTTCGTGAGCTTGCGCTGTACCAGGCCATTCAAAATTTCTATATGTGGGAATCCGCTGCCGAATATTGAAAATAAATCAAAATGCAGACGCGGTGCTCTGTGGGGGTCATACCTAGGAAAGTCATTCGTAGCAGTGGCTATAGAGCACACAGCTTGTGAAGACTTGTATGAAGAACCGCTATCATGGAGGCAATCAAAAATGTTGCTAAAGGCAGCACGGGAGAAGACTCTCAATTCGAGCAGGGTGGACATCATCAAGATTCATGTAAATTTTGAAACGAACCAATGACTGTTCCAGGCCACAAGGTGCCAATAACTCATCAAGATGTACCAGGTCATCAACAGGACTTGCCCATCGAACCTTTCGATACGCAGCTCCCTACCAGCGATGGAGGTTACCAGAGCTACAAAGCTGCCGGCAAACTGCAAAGCACTGATTACCGGAGGTGACTCTGGCATTGGTCGTGCAACAGCAATATTATTCGCCATGGAAGGAGCCGAAAGCTTGATTACCTACCTACCAGAAGAAGAGAAGGATGCGCAGGACACCAAGCAATAAGTTGAGAAACATGGGGGAAAGTGGCATCTGGTTCCTACCGGTCAGAAAACGCGAAAATTGCGAGATGGTAGTCAATACTGCTTTGGAAAAGATGGGCAAGGTCAACATTCTTTTCAACAATGCCGCCTTTCAAATGATGCAGAAGGATATCACCGATTTGAGCTACGAGCAGTGTCACAAGACTTTTGACACCAACATCCACCCATTCTTTTACTTCTCCAAGTTGCTGATTCCTCACATGAAACGTGGAGATACAATTATCAACAATGCCTCCATCAACGCCTATATTGGTCGGCCGGACCTCCTCGACTACACAAGCACAAAGGGAGCTATTATATCCTTCACCCGAGCCCTAGCCAACCAGCAAGTTTCCAAAGGCATCCGAGTCAACGCGATAGCTCCTGGTCTAGTCTCTGGACTCCTCTCATTCCGTCTACCATGACTCGCGAGGCCCAGGAAGACTTCACGTCCCCAATGGGTCGCCCTGGTCAGGCAAGTGAGGAAGCGGCTTGTGTTGTTTTCCTCGCCAGCCCTGACAGCAGTATGCTCACGGGGCAGACGATACATGCGAATGGTGGCGTCGTAGTCAATTGCTAGGTTTGATTGCATGCTTGCACGATCGTTGTCAGATAATCAGGTCCTCGGCGTGACTTTGGACACGTCCGAGTCGCCAAGGCACGCCCCGGTTTGATGACAGCACTTTGTTCATCACTGGAAACAGGCAGAAGTTCCCACCAATTGTTTGCATCTACAGAAGTCGGGACACAGTTGGTGGACATACACGGGCCCCTCGCATTCAAGTCTCCCACGTAGATCAACACTTGTCCACTGTCTAATTCTAGCAACAGGGCCGCGGTCCCTACTTTGTAGTTGCCCAGCCGAAATCTTAATTCTGCGGTCTTTGCCTTCCATCAGGATCCACCTGGAGTGCACCGTGAATATCACCAGTGCTAGTAGTTTGGTCACAAGATCGACATCATGACTTTTTGTGAGTCTCCGCCTATTACATCTACATCATTGGGCAAGAACTTGTACTCAGAGTCAATGCCCCCTCGAATCGGAAACGTAGCCTTGGCGTTCCGCTTTGTGCCTATGCCGCACTCTGTTATGAAAATTTGAGCGAAGAATCCAGCGAGGTCGGGGAGTGGTTTAATCTTGAAGAAAATGCACAGTTACATACTTAAATGTGATTGTACCTTTGAAGGTTGAATCGTGCAGCTCTGCTATCTCTTTATCTCTATGGTCACGGATGCAGGCACGATGAAGGGCTACAAATTCGAGACCACGCCAAAGGCAAATGCAGCTGCAGTAGTTCAAGGTCCAAATTATCGTTTCACAATCCTGACCGACCGACTATTGCGTTATGAATGGTCTTCTGATGGGAAATTTGAGGATCGTGCCTCAACCTTCGCTGTTAACCGCGATTTCCCTGTCCCCAAATTTCACGTCTATGAAGAGGGCAACCATGACCTTAGGATTGTTACAGATTATTTCCAACTCAGCTACGACAAAGAGCGATTCTCGCCATCCGGATTGATGGTCAGCTTCAACGCTAAAATCACGGAATGGGGTGCACAATGGCGTTTCGGGAACGACGCTCGCCGCAGCAATCTCGGTGGAACGGCACGGACCTTGGATGAGGTCGACGGGAGATGTGACATGGGCCATGGCGTCTGCAGCAAAGAAGGCTATGCGGCCATTGATGACACCCACTCAATGCTCTTCGATGGCTCTGGATGGGTGAGCCAACGCATGCCTGGTGACAGAATTGACGGCTACCTCTTCGGCTACGGCAACGATTATCGTGCCGCAGTAAAAGCGCTTTACCAACTTTCTGGCAATCAGCCTGTCTTGCCTAGATGGGCACTTGGAAACTGGTGGAGCCGCTACTACCGCTACACCCAAGATGAGTATATCGAGCTGATGGACAAGTTCCGGAAGGAAGACGTTCCGCTAAGCGTGGCCGTTATTGACATGGATTGGCATCTCGTCGAGGATGACCGGGTGCCTCATGCTGGCTGGACCGGCTATACTTGGGATGACAAGCTCTTCCCAAGCCCGGCGGAGTTCGGACGAGAATTGCATTCTCGCAACCTCAAGATTACGCTGAACGACCATCCTGCTATGGGGATACATCACCACGAAGATAGCTACGAAGAGATGGCCAAGTTCACCGGACACAACACGAGTGAGAAAGATCCGATCTTGTTTGATCCAACGAACCAGAAATTCATGGAGGCCTATCTCAGCATCCTGCACAGAAATATTGAAAAGGTAGCTTGCGACTTCTGGTGGATTGACTGGCAACAGGGATCGTTCTCTCGGATCCCAAACATTGACCCTCTGTGGATGCTGAACCACTTTCATTTCCTAGATAACGCATCTCCCGAGGCCGGGGCAAATGCATCAGGCGCCTCAGGAGAAGCTGAGATGCGACCGCTCATTTTCTCAAGGTACGCGGGACCCGGTTCGCACAGATACCCCGTTGGTTTCAGTGGAGACACTGTCATCACCTGGGACTCTCTAGCTTTCCAACCCGAATTTACCAATACCGCCAGCAATATTGGGTACGGCTGGTGGAGTCACGACATTGGCGGTCACATGCTTGGCCGTAGAGATGACGAACTGACAACTAGGTGGGTGCAGTACGGAGTGCTGTCTCCTATCATGCGCCTTCACTCTAGCAATTCAGCTTGGTCGAGCAAAGAACCCTGGTGTTATCGAAAAGAGTGTGAAACGATCATGTCTGACTTCTTACGGCTGAGGCATCGGCTCGTACCCTTTTTGTACACCAGAAACGTGATTGCAAGCACTGAAGGAGAACCTATCTGTCAGCCATTGTATTGGCACTTTCCGGGTACGAAACAGGCATACAATTATCCTAACGAATATTTCTTCGGCTCCGAGTTTTTGGTCGTGCCCATCGTTTCCCCAAGAGACAAGTTAAGCAACATGGGTACAGCCAAGGCATGGCTACCACCGCTAGGTCGATTCGTGGATATCTTCACCGGTACCGTATATGACGGTAACAGAGAGATCGTCTTGCACAGACGACTGGAGGAGTATCCGGTCCTTCTGCACGAGGGAAGCATTGTTCCGTTGGATGCTGCTTACGCTCCTGAGAATGGTTGCCTCAACCCGGAAGCCTTTGAGGTTCTAGTCTGCGTTGGCAAGAACGGTCAAACGAGTATACTTGAGGCCTCGGCGGACGACTCGGAGCAAACCAAGAATCAAGCTGGATCCAAAGAAAGAGGGTCATTGATCCAGTTCAACCAGGCGGAGGGTAAGCTGACGGCAAATGTCACTGGACGTACTTGGTCATTCACGTTCCCGGCCATAACAAAGCGACCGAAAGATCTGAAAGTCAGAGTCAATGGTGAAGACGTCACCAAAGACACTGAAATTTCGATCGAGCAATTCCCTCGACTCCCGAGCTTGGTTGTCAGAATTCCGCAAGGGATGGACGACAAGGCTACAATAGTGATTGAGCTGGGTAAAGACCCTCAGCTGAGCGTGATTGATCAGACGGAACGGATGAAATCATATGTGTTAGACGCGCAGATTGAGTTCGACATGAAGGCCGTGCTGTGGAACATCCTGACTGATGAGACGAGTCCAATGAACGTGAAGGCTGGCAATGTGTTGGCAACGGAACTTCCAGAGTCCGTTATTGGACCTTTTGTAGAATTGTTGTTGGCCGATAGTCGCGCGGGTCAAAGGTCATGAAAACTTTAGATTTGGCACATCCGGATGGCAGCACCGGCTCCTCAGAAACCGGAAGGAGAGGAAGAAGCCTATTCGGCTTGGACGGACTTGGAGAACCGTGTTTCGGAAATTTCACATAAAGGATAGAAAAAAGGGTCTTACCGCAGGTGGGTGAAAAGGATCTCAGTCAAAGAGTCTAAAGACACGAAGTATAGTGACGCGTGTCCACCCTATGAGGGAGATAGATAAACTCAACAAATGGAGACTACATGATACCCAGTATAGTATACCTTGTTCCAAGCCAGTCACACCTGCGTAACTCCTTAGGCATGCTAGCGCCTATCATTCTTAACAGAAAGTCCTCGCATAGGTCAGTTTCGGACTATAGGTTATACGCCGACGATCTACGCACTCCGTATTTAGAGCGCCAGGCACGGAGGAAGAGCTGCTCCCATCATGTGTGTACTATACACATCGTCCGTAAAGGGATTTGGCGTTGATAGTACTTCGTTTGTGTGTCGTGCATGCGAATTCGTCAGCGGGGTGCCAAAAAGGCTTAGGCCTTTAGGGCCAATGGCTAAGCTTGGTTTAGACTAGGCGGCTCGGTTTTAGGGCGTCCTTCGGAAGAGGGATATAAAGCTTATCAGTGTTAGACGAGGTACTTCCGGACGGGAGGGACCTTCCTGATTATTATTAGGGTTGGTTTGGGGGCGGGAAATGGAGATGGGTGTTTTTGCCTTGGGTGGCGGAGCAGTGTGACTTCCAAGGTTGGGGCTTTGCGATTGGATGAAAGCATGTTCTGAAACAGTGATTGTATAATAGCATTTAGCTGGTAAGGTAGAGAACGGGGCAGGGCAGAGCAGGGTTGCAGGGCACGCCGACGAAGGAAAGTCGATATAGATATCTATGCACGCATTTGTCCTGGTTCGTGAGGTCTTGTCCTTATTTCATGCTTAAATTGTTCGTTAGGAGCTATCTGTGTGTATGCCCTGCTTAGAACTGCGCCAGCTCGCCATTCAACATATCATGTAACCATGAGGGTCTATCTTCTGCCAGCAGCACTGCTTTCCCTCCTGTGGTTAAATCTCTCACCAGCAGGCGTCTTTGCAACGCCTGTCAGAACACCAGGATTTCTAGATACGGGCAGCAATCGAGGCAATGATCAAGTCTGCTGGGAACGTATAGTATCATCAACCAAGCCTTCCTTCACGTGGTCCTCGTCCAATCCAGAAGCTCTTAGCCTCGCCCAAAGGTGCCTTCAATCAGTTGTACCTCCACGCGATTCCTGTGTTTTCTACACTTCATATAACCGCGACAATGCCATCCTTTATGCTACTACATACAATCTCCAGACTATCTACGACGTCTATCCCCCACATTGGTTCAATGCGTCAGATTTCCCTGCACAAGCATGGGTGAAAAACGGGCAGATGCGAGACGTCTTCCGTGTCACGAGTAGGAGCTATGCTATGAGTTGCTCCGGGGAGGCAATGTTGGTCATTGAGAGGGATTCGGTGCCTTGTCGGAAGTCAATCTGGGTATTGGAGGAGCTGGATGCAATCAGGAAGGGAGTGAGTCGAATCACGGATGTGATGCGAGTGAGTCTGGTGGGCAAGATTGGTGGAGCCTGGAGGTGGATCGTGAAGCGATTGGTGTTTGACGAAGAAAGTGACGGGCGTGGAGAGCATGAGTCCAGAGATATGAAGAAGGGTCTGAGGAGGAGAGGTTGGAGCAGTCTTCGTGACGCCGATGTGGGTGTCAACGCTATGCTGGGTGCGAAGCAGCGGGAACTGCTGAAAGAGAAGTTGGAGGCTTTGAAAGAATTTGGTAGTATGGTCGAGGAGTGGGCAGTGACGACCGCTGACCAGTGCGAGCTGGAAGAACGTTGAAGGCGACAAGGTGCTTTTAACTTTGATGACCTAATTATGAAATTTTAGCGGAAGATCATCTTCTAAACGTAGATGCATACACCTTCGACTGTGCATCTTCATTGATATTCGTCATTCTCTTGTGCCAGTCCACAGGCTCCTCGTGCTCACCTCAATGGCCGTGGGTGCTCAATACGTGGCTGTAGAACTATGAATAGATGGCAGACTAGCTCAGAAGATTTGCTACCAGCCATCAAAACAGCCCGTAGTTCCTTTGATCCTTGGCTTAGCTTCTCACTTGTCGCATCCCTCAAAGACATTCTGATCGAATAGACTGCTCTTTCAAGTGGTCAAAGCGAGGTTGTGCGGTGATGAAGATTCTGATGTTCGCAGGTGTCACTGATCGCGGGATTTCGGGTTAGGATGTGTGTATGTGATCATCAGCTGATCAGAACCCTGGTGGGAGGCAGCAACTCGTGGCTGTCACCTCTTCCCCATTTGACGAAAGTTCTCACAACCATCGGAGCATAATTTTGATGGTCAGAATGTCCATTTCAAGTAGCAAATCATCTCATATCGCCATGACGGGACTCGAAATGCGTTTTGGGTTTCACCTAGAGTCAGATCTTCTGGTTCATGTTGTAAACAAAGTGTCTTCCTCTCTTAGATATTCTCCAACGTCACCCTGCCTGAACGCCACCACAGCAGTGGGGTCCAGTTTCCTTGCTTCCGCAGTCGATCTCGCAGTCACTCCGAAGCCAAGCGGCGTATCGTCCATGCTCAATATCACAACACCACTGTGCTCTGGACAATCTTCGCTCCATCTTCCAACATGTGCTTTGACCACATTTCCGCCGTAGAGAAAGGGCATCTCTCCGTTCGGCTTGATCCATAGTTTGTATCGTGCGTGCGGCGCAATAATGTCAAGACACGTTATGTGCAGGCGGAATTTCCCAGTCTTCGTAAACTTGCCAATGCAGGTTCCGAGAGAAAGAAGATGATCGCGAGCAATCGATGTAGCAATATTCGCGAGTGACAGCCTCACATAATAGACCCGTGATTCGTGAAGACGAAAGACATGTCTGTCGTTGTCGTTGTCGTTGTCGTTGTCGCCTGCTGAATCTGAGACTGCGATAAGTTGGGTAAGGGAGCGGCCAGTGTAGTTGGCGAGCTTTTTGAACAATGTCTCAGTCTCGGTTTCCGTCAGCGCCCTCATACTGCTTGCCAGAAAGCTGCCGGCGCAGCCTATTCATCAGACCAAGTAGGCGGTTGAATGTTGCGGAAGCAGCGCACCAGAAGCGCAATGGTTTCAAAAAATTTCGATGCGGAGCGGTACAACTTCGGCGGACACTGTTGCCATTATTTCCTCCAGCATCAGGCACTCCTCTGAGGCAGCTTCACATCCCTCCCCAGAGACCTCCATAAGTTTTCACAAGCCTTGCATTGAGGACCTAGGTACATAAAGAAGAGGATATCACCGCTCACAGTCGGAGTATCTTGGAACGAGCCTGCTACAAATCTACCAAAAGTTTGAAAACCGAAATTGCAATGGGCAACGATCATCTCCGTGAAAAAAAACATTTACTCGAGCCGTCAACTATGGTCCAATGGATCAGCCACACCAGGCTCATATATCGTTGAGGCACAATCATGTAGGGTTTTTCTGTCCAATTTAAGTTGCCTTGCTGCATCAGTTGCAGTCTGACTAAAAATCTCAAACAATCCGAAAGAAAAAGTGATTAGCGATTGACATAGTCACAACTATATCATCGGGTCGGCCCTCGCTTTCCCCAAGCCTAGTCCTAACCAACAATCAAAATGGAGCGCAAGGACGAGGTGCTCATTGTCGGCCTTGGCAGTGTTGGCACCCTGGTGGCGTATGCTATCTCAACGGGTGGCGTGGCCAATGTCACCGCCGTATTGGGGCCTGCCTATGATGATGTCCATGAATCTGGTTACACGATTGACTCGGTCGACCATGGCACAATCAAGAACTGGAAACCGTCATTGATGGTACAAGCGGTCCCACAAGATCACGCAGACAGCACGAACTGGTACGACTATGTGGTCGTAATCACGAAGAACACCCCGGATGTCGGCCCCAATCTAGTAGAATTAGTCGAGCCAGCAATACGACCGGGTGTCACAACAATAGTGTTGATTCAAAACGGTCTCAACATTGAGAAGCCTTTCCAAAATCGATACCCCCACAATGCCGTAATCTCAGGCGTTTCATACGTAGGCACAGAGATGACCACTCCAGGCATAGTGCGGCATTCCGGGACGGACATGTGTAAGATGGGGCTCTTCGACTCTCCCCACGCGAGCGCGGACGAGAAAGAAGCTTACCTGGGACGGACTCGGAGATTCGTCGACATCTACAACGCGTGCGGCAAAGTCGACTGCCAGCTGGACAACGACGTGAAATTCACCAGGTGGAAGAAGCTCCTATACAATTCGTCGTTCAATTCAATCTCTGCCGTCCTAGGCTTGGACGTCACCCGGATGCGGATCTACGAGCACGTGATCGACGACTTGATCATACCCATTATGCAAGAGATCACTGCCATTGCCGCGGCCGCTGGTGTTCACCTTTCGGAGGACTTGACCAAGCAAGCCGTCTATAGCGACACCTTGGACGCGTGGTTCGTGCCGAGCATGGGCCAGGACGCGGCCAGGGGCAACTACATGGAATTCGAAAACATCGTGGGCGAGCCGATGCGCGAGGCTCAAAGGCTGGGCGTACCGTGCCCTACCCTTACAGTCGTTTACAGTCTGCTGAAAGCGAAGCAAACTCGAACCATGGAGGCTAAGGGCCTTCTGAAGGCCAACATCGAAAACGCCAATAAATACAAAGACTCTGCTCTTTGAAATGGGCGCCCCTGCTCACCATGCCTATCTCCATAGCCAATCGATCATGACCACATGAGACACTTCTTTTCTATGTCTGCTCGTCGCCGGTACTCACTTCCACCGCGAATGCGCGTTGAAGTCCTCGTTCGAGTCTGACGATCCCGTACATGAACTAGCCACCAATCACCCTGATGAATGCACTAGCATAATCTACGATGGAACAATCCTGGAAACTAAGATATAGATTGTGGTTTGCACACACATGATATGGGCCGGACCGTTTGGCTGTCTCTACATAACCCTAGGCCTCTTCTAGTTCTCCCCATGTGTCGACAGACGCGTGCTCTACCTGCCGTCTGAGCATGACCAGTGCGACCTACTGACGAATTCCCGCATGAGCGGACAGTGCAAAGTCAGCCTTCTAGACCGGAGAGAAGCATAATCAAGGGCAACATAATTGGCAGTCAAACAGCCAAAAGGAGGCACCAATACGAACTGTTCCAGGTCAGGAGTCGATCCCTGCAACGACCGGCGGGAGTCGGAATTTGTAGTATGATTACCTGTCTTACTCTATGTCTCGCATTCAATCATGTACGTCTGCTTCTAAACCATTTTTCATCCCGCTTGCTATGCATAAACCCATAGAAATAAATGCTATACACTCGTGAGCCTCACTTCAAAAACAATGGTATGTTCATCAGCGCTGCGGTGCATAGAACCCTCCGTACTGACCCCGAGAGCTTTGTGCTCGAGGATGGAAGGATCCAGCAGGCGGGTACCCGGCCTGCTGTCTCATATCGGCTTGGGGGTCCTGAATAAGGTGATTCTGCTGCTGATACATCGACTGTTGATATCCTTGAACACTCTGTGATGGTGGCTGCTGCTGATCCCAGTATGTTCGATAATCTGGAGGGTTCTGTGGCGGGTTGTAAAATGAGCTGGCTGTGTATTGGTATGGATTTTGGGGTTGGAATTGTTGGTGTTGCTGTGGCTGCGGTGAAACTTGACTTTGACTGCGTTGGTGGCCCCCGTTGTTTTGCATTTGTGACCTCAGCTCCCGATTTCTCTGATCGATGGCAGCCTGTACCATTGAGCCTTGCAAGCCTTTCTTGATGTTTCTCTTCTCCTGGTCTCGGGCTTCAATGGCTCCAATGAGACCAACATTCGGGTCAGGTGTTCGACTCTGTTGCGTCACGTTGCTGAGTAAGGGTCCTCCCGTCATCTTAGCAACATGTTCCTGTTCGCGGGCGGAAAGGTACGCTGAGTAGTCGAGTAAGGACCCTGAAGATTGTCTCGCAGACGGCGACCGTTTCTGTAATCGTTTTGGTGGTGTAGGCGTGGTTGGTCTGGCTTTCGGATCACCCTTCACTTGGTCAACCAGTCCTGATGACAGAGACCTCTGCGCCACATAGCCTTGTGGTTGAGCAGCGATAAACGCACGTTGCTGCACAAAACCTTCGGCGGAGAGACCACCCGGGCTCGGCGTATCCCCATGTGTTCTTGGCCGCCAGGCATAACTATGCGAACGTGAATGAGACGGCCGTTCAGCTGGACTTTGCTTCTCTGGTGTGCGAGCAGGTGACGGGGAGCCAATGGGGCTCAGAGAAGTCTGCTGGCCAGAGGGGTCTCCGAGGCTGTCGAAAGGGGATCGGTGGCCTCCGAGAATGGTGTCAGAACGTCCAACAGAAGTTCCTGGACGACTGTTTGGCTGACTATTTTCAGGTGTCAAGCGGAGGGTTTGTCCAAAGTCGATGTGTATATTTTCAGCCTCGGGTTTTTCGGTCTCGGCATTGCCTACAGTCTTTCTCAAACCACCCCTTGTCCTCTGCCTCTCTGACGGCTGCTCTTCTGAAGCACGACTTGCATAATCGGGTGATGCGTCTCGATCGGGATATGGCATAGAGTAATTCGATGTCTCCGAGGTGGTACGGTTGACTGGGGGGCGTGAATTATCGGCAGCGGTGTTAGGTACAGACGGTAGTGGCTTCCGTTTGATTGAGCTTATGAGAGATGAAGAGGAGGGCTTTGTTACCACTGCTGGTTGTTGAGGGTTAGTGTAAGTTCCATTCGCATCTGCAGGGGGTTGTGTAATTACCCCACGGTTTTGGTTTTGGTTTTGCCACGCGATATTTGCAGCGCTAGTGGCCTCCGCCGGGAAGACTCCATTTTCTCGGGCTGCGCCTTCTTGTCTGAGAGTCTCCAAGACGCGCGGGCTCATCTGAGACAAAGTCGCGTCCGACATGCGACTTTTCTCCCTTCTCAGCTCAGGCCTATCTGCAGGTTTGTTCTTGGGCTGCTCGTTAGCTTGATGCTGGAATTCTGGTGGAGCCACAACTGGCTGGACAGGTTTTTGCTGAATCATGTCCCGTTCCACATCTTCGGCGTAGACGTGACCATGTAGCTCGCTATCGGAGCTGTTCGCGCTGTCGATGTAAGCCGCATCATTAACGCGAGGTTTAAGTGGTTGTCGATGCTTAGGTACAGGCGGCAAAGGCATGTCTGCCCACTGGCTGGGCTCTTCAGAAACCGTTGAAGGATTAGAGTCTCGAGGAGAAGGTCGTCGAAGCGTCTGGGGTGTCAAAGCGATGTTCTCCGAGGCAGATCTTGCGTGGTAGTTGTTGGCCAGCTGCGCGGGAGCCGTTCGGGTCTTCTTGGGAGTTTCGAAGACCGCGTCACTCGACTCATTGCGTCTGTGACTCGACCTCGCCGAATGCAAGGAGGCGTCGTCGGAAAATTGAATGCCTTGACGAGGGTTGGTTACATTCCGAGCCTTCTCAAGATTGCTCGAACGACCTTGGGTCTGCATTGATATTCTTTTGGAAACGGCCTCCTTCATCTGCTTGCGCCATTCGCGCTCGGTCCACTTGTCGCTCCCCTCAGTGTGGATCAAAGCTGCGATATCAATAATATCCAGATATCCATATCTTCTCTCTTTCGGCATTGCGAACATCAAGCTTCGAGGATCCAGAGTATCAGGAATAAGCCTTGCAGGCCGTCCATAAAGGGAGAAGGTGTCGTAGACCGGCAGAAGCCATCTTAGCATCATCTCGAATCCGGATACGGCGGGATGAACTTCAGGCATGACGAATACGAACCCTTCAGTTTTGGATTCAGGCTCAGAGTGAATGGTGATTTTCCCTTCCAGCTTGACCAAGGTGGACTCGTTGATCAAAGGTTTCGATTGAGGATAAATAGCATATGCTGAATATGCATCAGTGATCGTGGCAATTGGTAGTGCCTTTTTGATTTTCTTGGTGTCGTAGAACTTGATGTCGCCCTTCGGGTAGACTACCTTCTCGTAGGCCGACCTTTTGCCCACCCTCTTTTGCGATCTCTGCCACTCCTTCTCGTCCGGAGGCTCGATGACACACCAGCAGCGTCGCCAAGGTGTGCCTGCACCAAATCTTACTCTAGCCCAATCTTCATTTCTGAATCTGTTCTTGGACATGATCTGGTTGATGCTGTTGAGCTGCTTACCCTTTCCAGCTATCAGCGAGCCCGTGTAGAGCTCGTGGAGGGACGCATTCTCGAACATGGCAAGTCGAATGCCAGCGGTCCATTGGGTAAGAGAATGAAGGGAGTTGAAGTGGAGAAGATACCGGTTCTTGCCCGCAGTCGATACTGACAGGACGTTTTGCAGTGGCTGTACGTCCTGATTTCGAGTTGGGAGTGTTTCAATCTTCAGAACATTAGAGGTGTCGTGCATCCATGCCAATGGCACATACCATCTTTATGGAAGCATCTGCCAGGTTGATGAAGGACGGTGCCACTTCGCCATCTTGACCAGCGGCATCCAAGGCCTCCGCATCCCAAAAGGAGAGAATGGTGCCCACAAGTTGAGCAAAGCACTCAGTCCAGACACGGTTTGGGTTCGGCTTTCCGCCTATTCTAGTCAGCTGGCTGATTACCATTTCTCTCATGGGCACTGACTGGTGTCTAGATCGTCCAATTTTAGGAAATATCCTAAAGAAATCAGCCTCGTCGTTCTCACTAGTCCAGTCCGTTGCAAACCTTCTTGATATAGTTTATTCGAGTGACTGGATAGATAGCTATTAGGGCTGTCAGTGGCGCTGCAAGCTTGGAGCGTCCAAGCGTCCTACCTGAAGACAGCCTTAAGCTCTTCGATCTCTTCATTTGCCGCAGAGACGATCGTGGGGGGAGTGAAAATCATTGAATTTTGTTGCCCTGTCGAGGAGGACCCGGGTATAGAGTTCGACGACGATTCCCGGACGATCGTTGCGGTCTCTTTCGCTTCTTGTAGTTGATCCGGACTCTCGGGCGAAGCTCGACTGTAGGAATTCGGCGAGCTAGTGCTCACAGATGGGAAAGCAGCAGCCTTGAAACTTGCTGACAGGTTTCGCAAACGACCCATTTTGTCAAACGAGCGAACGTGGTCGGGATGTTGTGCACCAGCTGGTTAGGCAATGTTTTGAACCTGCACTTTACTGTGCGACCGCGCCTGCGCCCGCGTGTGCGGTGTTCGTAGTTGAAAATACGAGGCGGACCGACGCCGGTGATCTCTATAGGTTAAATTTGAGTCGAAAACGCTCATCGGCAATGCAAAACGATGACGTGGCGCTGCAAGTATTGGTCGGTCTGGAAACGTAAGGTCATGAAGTTGACGACAGATGTGTAGATATCAGAACTCTCTAGAAAAGCGACAGATCGATGAGGAACCTGAGCAAGAAGGAACGCTTGTCACGGAGTGAAAGGTGGATTCGGGCGCGCAAAATCAAGAAAGACGGGAAATGAGGCTACGATTTGTTCGTCTTCGCATCAGAAGACCTTTGCTGCAGTGGTACTCCGAATGTCTCGCTTTAGCTTTCACCAAGCCTGGAAGTGTCGCTTGGAGCTTCACGTAGACAGAGCCCAAGGTGTCACCATTGGCCTACACAATTCAGCCCAGTTAGCCCACGCCCAAATTTGTCTATCGGTGCGTGGAAATAGCCGGGTTTGGCTTAGCAGGGCACAAATCATTGGTAGGTATTAGGCTAGATCGGTCAGTCGCTAGTCTGTCCGCCGTGGTGGACACCATTACGCAGCTACGAGGAAGGTGACGTTGCGGCCAGCCTCAGCCAAACGGCGACGCTTGACGTCTCCTGCCGCCTCGTGCACGCTGATTATTACTCCAAAGTAAATTACGAACGCAAATTTCTCCATTTGAAGTGGTGCCAGTGTGACTCAGCCACCCTCAGCCAGCGACATAAAATGGATACATCAGGGGCGCAAGAAACTCCGTATGTCCTGTTGACTTTCTGCCGCAAGGCAACCGAAGGATCCGATGTCAACCGTCCTCAATTTCTGCCCCTGTACGGAGTACTGGGAACGACCACTTGCCGCCTTCATTGTGTGCGCGGATGCCCGCTGACAAGGATCAAAAAGGCGTTGCCGAGCCTTGGCCAATTTTGCCTTTTGGAAGGTCCGACCGCAAGTCTGATTCGGATCGAATGAATCAGCACGGCGGCCCGCCCGATGATGCGGCAGCTTTTGCTCCTGTTGATACCAGCCACAAATATTTATATTCATTAGGTAGCAAAATTTATTATGGTGCTTGTCGACTGTTGGAAGGAACACTGGCACCTGATCTCACATGCCACGAGTAAGTGGACCTTGTTTGCCACGCTTCCTCCTGTCTGAGAATGACGCTATGGCTTCTGTGCAATTTCAACCTCTTTGCGAGCTCCATCGTGTCCTCATTCATGTCTTGTGGAAGACCTAATGTTGAGGATACGTCACAAGATTTACGAAATTTCGCGCCCAAGTCCCCATTTCGATTGCAGTATCGAATTGAACGCCATGCGCATTGTCGCTCTTCATACGAAAGGGAAAGATAAAGGCCCTCACATATAGAATAACTATCGTTTGCCATAGTGTCGTCCTATGCTGTTGTGGTATGTGGTAAAAAGCCCTCGATGCAGGCTTTAGAAGTATCCGGCATGTGCACGTCCGTAGGACACAAATATTCGAACTCCTTGAGTGCTGGGTTCGATCCGCTAGAAATGCACTGTAACTCTGCCCCCTCCTGAGACCAATGAGCGAGGTTAAGTCAGTGTCGAGTTGTTGAGCTGCGAGCAGTATGGATAGTAGAGCGCGCTGACGAAACCTCTTCAGTAGGGTTGACAAAGTGTACCACGCTCGGAATTTCCCCGGTCAGCCAGATACTTAGAAGACTTAAGTGCTATTAGAACAGGCCTCCATCTCAACCTATGCCACCACCCAGCGTGATTTATGCATGATATCTTCGTAGTGTGCGACTTGAAGCAGGAACCGCGCAGCCAGGATGGAGTGAAGGGCGGTATGTCACAAAGCCTTGGTCTGCTCATCTGTATTTCTCAGCGCCTTGATGATAGTCTCGCTAATGCTTTCTGCATCAACCACGTCACTATGCAAAGGAAGCTGCTCTTCACTGTGGACTTGGCTATTCTCAGTCCGGTCCATAATCTGGGTGTTGTCTTCCAGATTTGGGTCTATCATTGCCTTCAAGCTGGTCGCTGCGACATCCACGTATTCGGGAGTTTGCTGCGGAGGCAGGAGAGGGAGTGCATACTGCGACGGATCCGGTTGAACAACACTCTGTGGAAGAGGTGGATGTGAAATAGGGTCGCTTGCCCAAGGATCGGTGACTTGAACGAAGCTGACTACATGAAATAATTAGCGAAGGACCGCTACATTGCTAGGTTGACGCATACGCTCTTTCGGTACGGGTAGGAAGTAAGTGTTGTTGAACTTCTGCCGATATTTATAGAAATTCGCTAGGTCTTCGCCAGCGTTCCCGTCCACAAAGCCCGCATTTTGGGCGTGCCGGAAGGCGATGCCTGCGAAGTTAACATTTTCGTTTTTGCCACAATGTCGCTGACAGCACACCTTCGCTAGGTTGGCATTCTCGATTAGATTTGCGACACTGTCCACAAATCGGTTTGACCTAAGCAATGTTAGTCTTTATTTAGTTTGTTGCACGGTTCTTTAGACTGTTGGCAAGGCCCACCTCGTCGCACTTTAGCTTCCTCTGTCGACAAGTCTTGCAACCTGTGCGAGTTCGTCTTGCTGGTGATGACATGCTCGAAGGCGTCGATAATGGTTTGTAGTCTCTGTCTCGCAGGGCAAGTCGACCGGAAGAGACAGAGGTGGAAGGTGAAGCGGCGACGCGTGGACCTCGAAGCAAAAGCTTGGCTTAGGATTTTGACGATCAAACGCCAATCCTCCGCGTTCTTCCAATCATAACACACTGCACCAATTTGCCCCATTCCGCCGCGGCTGGTGAATATCATAATTACGGCCCCATCCCATGGAATAGAATCTAGTCCTTCGGCTACGGCAACATGACTTCGACGAGTTGCTGCTGAGCGTCATGGACGACGTCCGCAGCATATAATCGGCAATCGGCACTCGGCAAAGATCTGGGATAGAACCGTATACTTGATGGTAGGCTACTCAAAAATCGAAGCTTTATCCAAATAAATCCAAGCATACAAACAAGACGATTGCAGATAGAAGGCGTTTAAACAACCAGGTGTTTCGCGTTCGCCTAGTTCGTAATCCCGTTCCCATTAGTGCAAGCGAAGCACTTGTCAGTCGCAATCAAGAAATCTCCCGGCCTGTTGTAGATGGCGACACCCTTTGCCAACTCAATACGCATCAGTATAGACAACTAGGACGGTCACTCCGTCGTAGACTTGCTCTGATATCAACATCATAACTAGCAAGCCACGGAGCAAGGTCCGAGAATGATTAGCAAGTACAATTAGTAATTAAGGCCTGGTCTAGTCTAGTCGCATGATAAAGAAAAAATCGACACAAGTTTCGCGCCCTCCCACATACCACAGAAAATCTAATCTTTTTTAAACCCTCATAAACACGGCCAGTACCAGAATCCCCATTGCGGCACATACCATAGCCGCTCTAGCCACTATTAGCCTTTTCATATTACTCCGTTGAGGCTTGAGACAATGCTTACTTGGGGGAACAGCATGAGAAAAGCTTTCTCATGAAGTTGAGCGCGCCTGACTTTCCAGACGAAACCTCGCCACTCGTTGTCACCGTATTATCTGCCGTAGTCGATTTTCTATCATCTGCAATGTGCGAGCGACTAGGATGGTGGTTCTCTGTAGATTCGCCATCATAGGCCGGAGTAATCGCTCCGTATGCCTGATCCCTTTTTGCCTCCGAGCGTCGTCGGTTGGGCAATAGCGAACTCGTCTCGGTCGTTGTGGTATCCGAAGAGTCAAATGAAGTTGGCTTTAAAATGTCGTTGACGGAGGTTGTCACTGGCTGCTTGCCATCTTGTTGCTGATGCTTGCTGAATAGATCTCCTTTGCCGTTCAGCGTCTCAGTCTGGTTTTCACTTGGCTCCTGGATGGTGATGAGATTGTTCACATTTCCTCCTTCATCCACCACTGGCGAGAATTAGCGTACGAAGAAAGCTTTATGTGGGAGAACTTGCCTTTTTCTGCTTCGTCATCCGTAATCCACCAGTCTCCATGTCCAAGTTTGAACTTGTATTGATGAGTGCCAGGCTGCAAGTCTACATCTGTAACGAAGGGTTGATCTAATCCAGCGCGGTCTTCAATTGTGCTCCGTTCCATCTCGATTTTTGGCTGCCAGTCGGTGAACGACCCTGCCAAGAACACTGGAGGAGCTAGGCCGCGCCTCGAAAGTTGAACCCGGGTTAACACCATTCTGGTGAACTTATTATCGTGAGCACGTATTGATCACTCCAAAGACAATGTGCCGTCCTGCTTTGGCTTTATTGCAGCAAGACAGAACAAAAGCAGTGCTTGATCTAATTTTGTGGAAATAAAATTTCCCTAACCCAAAAAGGCACGCGACATACCCACCCTTGACATCTGACATGTGATCGTTAGCGGTCAGGAGATGAAGCAGGAGTCAACGGCAGTTCTAGCTGGAAAGACCGAATTGATTGAATTGAGTCTTATCGAGCCATACTGACTACGATTTTATCCAACTCTTTGACTTGCTGGCAAATATCTGGACAATAGTGGTGCCGTAGTAATTCCTCTTCCCACACACCACTCCCTACGGCGAATACGTGAGTCCCTTCAACATTATCAGCTTCTCCTCGAAAAAGCCCGTCGCCTTTTCTTTCATCACTATACCACAAGGGTTCGAGCTTGCGACCATGTTTGGACAACACCGAATTCATCAATGCAAGGACCGCTTTCGTAGATTTTTCAGGTAGCTGCAGTGAGATGGTGAGTAGCCTCTTGAAGAAGGCTGCTATTGTCTGCGCTGTGGGTGGAGGTGACGGTATAAGTAGGATAGCAGACAGTGCGCGAGTTAAGAGTAGCACAGCAGTCAGCACATTGATTTTATTTTCCCTCTTGCTGGTCTCTGGCGCACTCGGACTTGGCAAATGCATTGATCTGGGTCCAAGCTGGATGTCCGCATCAACACTGGCGGCGTACAGCATTCGGTAAACATGAGAGGTAAAAAAGGATAGGTCGAGATGTAGTGCTGAAGCCGACTTAGCAGCGTCCTGATGCGAAAGCAGGGTGAAGGCAGTCTGTATCGCAAGCAGGCATTCTCTCATTCGATCACGCTGATCATCGACCTCCTCCAGATCGGCGAACTGGACAGTCTCTGCTTGCTTGATGATGTCCTTCAGTGCTTCAAGAATATCTCCAAAGAAATCTTGATTGATCAGATGAGCATATTTAGCGAGTCCTTCAAGCACAGCACCCATAAGATATGGTATCCGTGCCTTCAGAATGCGGAAATAAGTAACGAAGACGATTTTCAGCGTTTCCGACTGCACTTTTTCGCGTGACTCGAAGTCAACGGCAGCATCAGCTTCCTTCATGTCTTTCTGGACCGCTTTGCGTTCTTTAGAGAGCTTTTTCTCCTTCTTCGACCTATGTTCCCACTTCTCTTTCTTCACGCGTCGACCATGTAATTTCGCAACGTCGTCTCGCTGATCTGTCTTGCTCGTTGAACTTCTCAGCGACAGCTGAGTTAAGAGGCGCAAATGGAAGAATGTGTTCAGAACTTCCTCTTGCACATCGTAGTCTTTCGCCTTCATCATCTTCGTAAGCAAGGAAACTGCTTCTAAAGCTGGAGATCCATCTTCATCTTGGTCGAAAAACGTCTCGAGCGTCTCCAAGCTCTTCTTGAACTGATATGAGGCGTCTTTTCGGCTCAGATTGTGCACAAGGACGTTTAGCAGCTCAGTTCGGAAATTAAAGTGTGGGATCGCAAGCAGGAGAGCGCAGATACAGTCCAATGCAGTAGTCTTCAACGGCCCCTCGCCTTTGGCTTTGCAGATTTCAACTAACCGACGCACGTAGTTTTGATAACTTGTTACAAGCGAATGCTCGTACTGCCTCGTCTGTCGAACTTCTTTGGAAATCTTGCCACCCAATTCTTCGTCTTTGTAGGCGCGTATTCGATAGCCAGGTACGGCATCTTTGTAAACTGCGGCTTGTGAAAGTAAGACCAGTTTTTGAATGTTTGGGTGTGCGTCGTCTCCCGACACTTCAGCCAATTTCCTAAATGAGGCGGCGTGTTCTTCCGGGTCTTCGTTGATTAGTCCTGCCAGTCTTGCAACTTCTTCTTGCGCCTGCACCAACTGCTGCTTCAGCGGAATGTACCTTACTGCTTCGGGTCCATCTGTAGGCGGCGTGTCTAGAGTGTGCTCGCTGTCACTGCCAGATCCTAAAAGGCTATCCGACCTATCGTCTGAGTCATCCTGCTGCGGGACTTGCTCAATCTCCCCCTCAAAGTTTTTGATCGGGAGTCTATTGTTTTCCTTGACCTTTTTCTGTTTCGAGCCAGTCTTATAATCCTGTTCGAGATCCCAGTTTGCTGCCCGCCGGAAAATGTCTTTTGCTTGGATTGTTTCGGAGAGCTTTCCGTCATCGATCGGGGGTGTAAGTCGGCGCCTCTTCGCAGGCCGTCCGTGGGGCATTGCGAACAGCGACACTGTGCACTGTCTGTGGCTTCACGATGTCGATATTGCTCGATGGATTCAGCGCAGGAACAAATTTGTCAAAATCTGGAAATTTCTCCGCACGAAACTTTCCGCACCTCCACGACTTACCTCTCACTAGCCACATCAGCTCACTAGCCACATCAGCTCACTAGCCACACTAGCTTACTAGCTCCAGGGTCATTTTTAATATTTAGCACGTATCAAAATGTAGGTCTTTGTGTTATCCCATTTCTACCAGCTCTATAAAGCGTCATCTCTATCATCCTCTTCCACTACCTAATCCACTTACGCGTTGCTCGAGTCGTCGAGTGATGTCAACGCGTAGATCTTTAGACCTAGATTAGTTAGACGTAGGTGAGCAGGCTCGAGATCTTAGGGCGGCCCAGCTAATGTAGTCGTAGTCGAACGAGCGATGACCACCTCGGATAGACGAAACGACTCCAGGACTTGATGGTCCAGGGTGAATGCTTTCAAGTGCACCGATGTGAGGAGAGAGCCAGCCCGGAGTTCAACAGCATTATCGACGAGTTCCAGACGTGGTTCCGCGGCCCTACAGACGGCTGGGACGACGAAACACGGGAGAAGTTGGCGGATAAAGTGCGAAATAAGATTCCCCGAGTGCGAGACAAGCTGGTCCAAGACCGGGTCATACGGAAAGAGGACCAAGACTTTGTACGCGTAGAGGAGAGCAGCACGGTACAGGATGTGATCGAAGAGGTCGCCTACACGGCTCTTCGCCGGCTGGACAAGGTCCATACAGCGAAGCTCTTCAGATGCTGGGCTCCTGTCGTAGACACAGACGTTCTGCAGCTGTGCCTCGTCATAGCGGTCGAGGGTATTCGTATTGGGTGTGAGTCACTCGAGAAGTAAACGAACGTGCTGGGCGACTCCCAATGGCTGGCAAGCTGCCCTCGAGCAGAGTATAGTCCACTTACCGGCTGCATAGTGCCCGAGTACCGCCCCTGGTCCCCTCCTCCAGCCTAGATCCGCTAACACCCTAAACAGTCTGCCTTGTTCCAGCGCTGTGGGCGAAAAGGAAAGCGGCTAGGGCATCTCGAGTATAGGCCTCCTTGCCGTTGTGAACGAGCACAACGACAAAAAAATCGACCTGCACGTCGTTAAACTGCGCCAGCCCCTCGATACGGTGGTTGCTGTCTACCACCACACCCACCCGCCCACCCACCAATATCGACGATGGCTGTACTGGGGGTAATGTACAGCTGGAGATATAAGCCTTCGTGACTATTACTCCTGTACGGATAAGGCAGCGTCGGATTGATACTTATTTAAGATCAATTTGTTCTGGATAACCCCGTTGGCGAAGAAGGAACGACGGAAACGACGACGACCCTACGCCTCTGTCGAATCGAAGTACGCAGTATACGCTCCTCCTATAAATCGAGCGAGTCGCCGTCTTTCTTCTATTGTTTCGTACGATAAAGAAAGGCGAGGGTATCAACTACTTTATCGCTTTAACAGCGAGATACAAGTGTTACGTGACATAGATGGCCCTTACCTTGCACGTAGCAAGGCCAGGTTTATCGCGTTTACTGGGTCTGGCGTGGCCAGCCCAGGGTTTCTGGGTAAACATGGCGTCGCTATGTTTTCCTTAGTCAACTACATAGAATTCTATGCACATGCCACCTTTTCTTGTTTTCCCTTGGTAGATGCTTTACAACAAGACTCATTCTATACGAACAGTAAAAGCCCCCACAGCCTATAGCGCAGTATATATAGAAAGAGGAGGATTATAGGAATTAGGGGATAATCCGCGGCCACCTCACCGCCTATTATCTTTCTCTTTTCTCTATATATGAGCGAGCTATTAAAAGGGAGAGGAGGACACGCAGCCTTACTCATTGACGTACTGTCATTGATAGGCTTAATGTACATAGATATACCCCTATAGATATATATAGTAAACTAATACGGAGTATGATTGACAGACTTACGCGTTGCTCGCTCGGCTACTGCGTGCGCGTAATCGTGCTCCAAACAACCAAAATGCCAATGGTGCTGTCGTACCAATGGCTAGAGCGACAAACCCGAGCAGACTATTCCCCCAACCCCACCCAAGCGCGTCATACATGGCAACAGCGAACAGGGGAAACCCAAAGCCGGCACAGCTCCTGAGCATGATAAGAGCGGACATACTACTCGCTGCGTGCTTAGAGTAGGCATCGATATTGTATGTCTGCGCACATTGGAAGCCTACAATGCTGCCCATACTGAAAATGAATATGCCGAGATCGGGAAAGATCCAATGCGATTTGAAATGGACGGTCCAGCCATAAATGAAGAGCCCTACGACGACGAGAATCGAAGCTGGAAACATCAGCGGGACGCGGAATTCTGGTCTTCCCTCGCCCTGCCCTTGCGTGCTCTTAAGGTAGATGTAGATTTTATCGTTAAGCCGGCCAGCCAAGAGTGACGCAATGAGGAAGCCCAGGCCGAGGCTGATGTAGTGTAGACCGCCAATCGAAGGCGATTGATGGTACACACCTGTCCAGACCAAGGGAAACGTGGTTAGGACAAGGTAGGTGACGCCATAGATATAGAGCTGGAACAGCGCCAAAGCTTGAATGATGGGTTGCGTGAGCAGGAGGAACAAAGGACGCTTAAGAGCCTTGGCGAGAAGAGTCGACAGGGCTTGGGTCTGTTTATACTGGAATTGTGCCGTTGACGAGCGATCACTGGCTGCTTTGGCTGCCTTTTGGGCAAGGAGAACAGGCGCGTAGGTTTCCCGGAGGGCAAAGAGGCCGATGAACTGCATGAGGGCTGTATAGGCTGCCGTCGCCCAGAACACCCATCGCCATGTTGTGTCTGCGGCAATGAAGCCGCCGAAGATAGGGCCAATCGCTGGTCCGAGAAGGGGCCCGACGGTGTAGTAACCCAGAGCCTTACCTCGTTTCTCGGGAGGCCAGATGTCAGCCAAGACGCCTGGGCCTATAGAGAGGGGGCCGCTCCCTCCCAGACCAGAAATGAATCTAAAGATGAGGAATTGTGCTTGATTTTTGGCAAACCCACAGGCGAGGCAGAAGACCATGAAGAACAGGAAGGAGAATTGTAGAACCCTTACTCTGCCGAATACTTCACTCAGAGGGGCTAGGAACAAAGGTCCAACCACAAAGGCAAGAACAAATATCGACAGGAGAAGAGAGGTTTGAAAACCCGGGGGCACATCAAGATCTTTAGCCACATTCGCCAGGGCAGGCGCCACCATGGATGAGGCTGTAGGACTGATGAAGGTAAACGCCGCCACTGTCATAGTTGCAGCCCATTTCCTCGCCGAAGACCAATTCTTCGGGTTCTCTGGGTCGTTTGGGTCCTCCCAATCCAGAGTCCTAACTGGTTGTATCGCTTTAACTGGCGTATCCTTTTCGATGCTGGCTACGACCTCTGGCGCGGCTTGAATGATGGGAGAGTCTCCCTCGTACTTCGTTGCCCGTACGCTACGTTGCCCATTCGAAGAATTGATGCTGTCCTTGTCCGAAGGAGTATCGTGTTCCGAATGTGGTTTGGTGGGTGTGTCTGACATTGTGTGTTATGGGATGGGAGGATCGCTATGTCTTCATTGAAGACGATGATCAAAGATTGGTGTAGGAAGATGAGTCGTAATTATAGATGAGTTCATGACAGTGGTCTGCGTCGCTAAGAGTCAGTAAAAAGCTGCAAGTGATTCGGTCCCCATGGCTACGAAATCGAAGATCACTGGATCAAGCGGCAGGAAGACTCACTGCGAGGCCTTGACTTTAAATCTTGGTCAACCACTCAACTTCCGTCAAAAGGTACATCCTCGCATACTCGGCAACTGTAACGCAAGCACAAATCCCTGCATCTCCATCCCCCAAGTTGACTTTGCCAGAAGTGGCCACTGACCTTTTTTTGAAAGTCAGATTTGTGTTGAAACGAAAATCCTAACGTCAATTTAGGCCCAAAGTCTCTATTTCCGGGAATTATGTAATCCTCTAAGTGACTTTCTTAGGACACACAGGGCATTGCTCGCATGAGATGATCGTGATGATCACAAAAAGCTTCCCACGGCGATACTATTATTAAGCGTGTTAAGCTTAAATTCGTAAGGCTCGCGAAAAGAAAGCCCATTAGCCCCATACCCAAGCTTTTATGGCTACAGGGACCCTATGCGAGGCTTGGCTGGCATCTGAGATGTGACGTGATTGCGCGTTGGCCAGTGCGCTCTGCCTTCCAGGGATGGCGATTGAGAGACTACCTCCAGGGTGGTATTCACGTCCTGTCTTGACTCTATTGTGCTTGTGTCTAGGGAAAGTCTTTTAGGCTTCTGACTTCATGCCAGGCCCCAGAAACTCGGTTCCCTCAAAGGCCATGGCCTCGACTAGCGGTCAACCATGTGACTTGTCTTTGACCAACCTACCCAAGGAAGTTCTCTTCACCATCTTGGCTTTTCTACATGTTCAAGATCTTCTTCAATGCAGCCGTACATGTCACTTATTGCGAGTGATTGCTGTCGATCCTGTGCTTCACCAAGAGCGGCGCATCTGGGCAAGCCAGAACTTGCAACGTGAGCTTTCACGGCGAAAAAGTCGAGCTTCACTCAGCCCTCCTAATGCGTGGATATGCTTGAACAAAACATCACTCTTATCAAGGTCTATCAGCAAAAGTCTGACCCGGATCCGACTAAGTCACAGCCTGGATTCGAGGCCAACAATACAAGATCTTGTCACGCGAGCTATCTTGCCAGCGTATGCTGTAAACGTCTCACCAAGCCTGGTCCAGCCTCGAGGCGCAGTATACAAGCATCAGCTTAAGCACAGACTGTCAAAGAAACTTGAGCGTCGACCTAATGTGAATACCTTGATACTGTTAAATATTATCCCCGAAGAATGCGCTCAGAGGAATATTTCACCAGCTATTATCCAGACCAGACGTAAGGTGATGAAGGAAAGTCTGAAGGATGGCTTGCGAGCGTGGGTGGAGAATCGAGGTCTCAAAGCACAACAACGCAGAGCTCTCGAGTTAGAGGAGGCCCAGAAGGGAAGAGTGAAAAATGCTTGCGCGAGGGTTGACTGCTCGGGTGTCGGCGAGAGAGCCTGAGAGGAAGACTGACCTGGCCCTGATGGAAGAAATGGGAGCAGAGCTTGCGCAAAAGCGAGCACTGAAGATGCCGAGAGTTCAAGGACGAGAGGGAAAATGCTGCTTCGCTCTTCTCGCTCGCAGTTACGTCCCAGGACAAAGCATGTTTCGGAAGAGCTCATCAGAACGGCGCTGCATAATTGGGTCTCTTGTCGAGGACTGTCTTCTTGTACCTAGGATATAGCATAGATGATCGAGAATCTATCTGCGGAAACGCAATTCCGATATCCATTTCCAAAACAAGATACTGAGCAACGCAAGACCGCCTAGTTCACTACTGTGACGAGTAAGCACAACAACGTTCAGATTCTTCCAATACAGAACCGAAAGCATGAGTCTGCGCATTTCATAGTTCTCAGGGCAGTTGAAAAAACATGTGAATTGGTGAGGAACACGCTCGTGACCTGAACGCGTGGTTGCCTGGGTAATGAGTGTAATGATATCATTGGCACTTAAAACGGCTCCATGATACATGGCCTCGCTAGGGTTCACTATCCCATTTTCTCACATTCGGACATCAATCGGTTCGTGCAGCTTTCATTGCGTATACCAAAATCCGAGACGCTCAACTTGATCAGGACGGACTCAAGGTGTTGAGAACGGAATAAAGGAACAAGCGTCATTGTGTGCGAAAGTGCCGAAGATTACTGGCATCAACAGCGACGATAATTTGAGCATGACACGTTGAGTTCAGCACACTCTTTTGTTGTAATCGTTGCAGCTTCTCGAGGTCCCCTCCACCATCACGAGAAGTTCCTCCCCTCGGGTCCAACGGGCGGTCAATAACCATTGCCAACCTCTCCGATTTGTAGCGTATGCGCCAATATGGTGCGCGAGCAGGAACCCGCCCGGAACCCTCTCATGCCTTCACAAACTAATATCATTCCTCCTCATCCCGGAGGAAGCAGAAAGGTTCCGCTCGAGTCATCCTCTAGCCCTGCGGACAAAACTGATGTGCCACAATCATTTCATCCTCAACCTGCATTCGGCCAACCGACAGCGTTGCACAATACTGCCTCTCCGCTTTCGAAACCATCGGCGAGATCATTGCAAGAAAAGCCGCCGGTTAGAAGAAGCGGTGACAGCTCACACTCAAACCTCTTTGCACGAAAGAGACCAGGGGACGTTGGATATCACAAACCACCAACCTTGGGAAACCCACTCTCATCCTTCGGGCAAATCGACCTTAAAACGTTGCAGCCGCGATCCGAAGAAGGCGATCGTGGTGGCGATGGGTATAGGACTCACAAGGAATGGGATGCTGTGGTCAGAGCATCTGCACAACCCTCAAGATCTGTTCAATCCTCCAACACGACCGATAATCCTTTCATGTTCTCGAGACCTGCTACCCATATTCCTCTGTCACCACCCGCAACGACGCCTCAAACCTTCTCGTCCAACTCGAACACAAACCCTTTCATCCGACCGGCCAGCAACTTTGTAGATCTGACGGCACCGCCACCGAAACCTGCCGAAGATGAGGGGTTTAACGATAGACACGTTTTCGGGAATGACAGATTCGGTACCCTTGATCCAATGACGTACATTGACTCGAAGCAGGCGGACGAAGATATCAAAGCTCTACTAGAAGGTGCTATGGACGAAGAAGACGATAGACCACGAACGAGAAGAAAGAAGAAAGAGATCCACCGCAAGATAGACAACCTTGCGGAGAAAATGCAAGGCATGGGTATCACAAAAGAGCAACCCAATATCGATCAAGAGCAGGACGAAGAAGATGACGATGGAATACGTGAAGGTCTGAAGGTCAGACTTCTCCCTCATCAAATTGATGGCGTGGAATGGATGCGTAACAAAGAGCTGGGTACTAAAAAGGTCAAAGGCGTCTTCCCGAAAGGTGGTATCCTCGCAGATGATATGGGCTTGGGAAAGACTATTCAATCGATTGCTCTGATCTTATCCAACCCAAGACCATCACCGGCAGAGCTCGAAAAGTCCAAGCAGAAGATCGGTCTGGATACCGATCGAGCCACTTTAGTCGTTGCGCCGTTAGCTTTGATCAAACAATGGGAAGCCGAGATTAGAGACCGCGTCCAAGAGGATCATGCATTGAAGGTGCGAGTTCATCATGGCCCTCAGCGAACCAAGTCCTATAAGGATTTGCGTGGCTACGATGTTGTGATAACAACTTACCAAACCCTGTCGTCTGAGCACAACGATGGCAGTCCGAACGTCAAAGGTGCTCTCTTTGGTGTCAACTGGTATCGAGTCATCTTGGATGAAGCTCACTCAATTAAGAACCGTAATGCAAAAACGACAAAAGCAGCTTACGATTTGACTTCTCTATATAGATGGTGTTTGACCGGCACACCCATGCAGAACAATCTTGATGAGCTGCAGAGCCTCATTCGCTTTCTCAGAATCAAGCCGTACGATCAACTGGATGTGTGGAGGGAGCAGATAACGAAACCCATGAATAATGGTCGTGGAGGTCTTTCGATACGAAGACTTAGAGCATTTCTCAGTGCCTTCATGAAGCGCCGAACGAAGGACGTGCTCAAGGAGGATAGTGCGCTTCAGAACAGCGATAAAATTCAGGCGAGTTCCGGCTTTAAAATCGTCCAGAGGACGGTCGAAACAATTGTCGCTGATTTCAGCGAGCAAGAACGAGAAATTTATGAACGTCTCCAGGCACGGACTGACAAGAGTCTCGAAAGAATGCGGATGGGTGGATCTCAGATGAGCTACGCCAGCGCCTTGGTGCTTCTAATGAGGCTAAGACAAGCTTGCAACCATCCTCAATTACTGGGGGTAGATCTTTCCAAAGAGCGAGATGCTCTAGCCGGTAGTCGGACCCCAAGCAGAAAAGGTAGCAGGACGGATAATATGGACGACATCGCGAACATGTTTGGCAGCCTCAGTGTGCAGACCAAGCTCTGTGATGTTTGTCAGTGTCAGCTCGACCAAGAAGCTGTTGATGAAGGCGTTCTAAGATGTGTCGAGTGTGAGGAGGATGTGCGGTTAGCGGAGCACGCAGCGCTGGAGTCGAAGTCGAAGAGCGCGAGGAAGCTTGCCAAAACGGAAAGAAAGGTCAATCGTCGTCGTGTTGTTGATAGTGACGATGAAGAAGAAGGGGTCACACATCAGTCTATTATCAATGACGAGGGGGAACTAGAAGAATCAACCTTCAGTGATGAAAGCAGCGACGCCGAACGAGACAGAAGCTCGCACCGATCTCGGGTGTCTCCCGTTTCAAGCACGAAAATCCGCCATCTCCTGAAGATCCTTAGACACGACTCTCACACCCATAAATACATTGTTTTCTCGTTCTTCACCTCGATGCTGGACCTGATCGAGCCATTTCTGAAGCGCCACAACCTTAAATTTGTTCGCTACGATGGTGCAATGCGCAACGACCGTCGAGAAGCGTCTCTCGACCAGCTGCGAAACAATGCGAACGTCCGCATACTCCTATGCTCCCTTCGAGCCGGCTCCCTTGGACTAAATTTGACTGCAGCAAGTCGAGTGGTCGTACTGGAACCCTTCTGGAACCCTTTCGTTGAGGAGCAGGCTATCGACCGTGTCCATCGCCTCAATCAGACAGAAGATGTTGTTGTTCATAAACTCGTGATCAAAGACAGCGTCGAGGAGCGAATACTCGAACTGCAAGAGAAGAAGCGAGAGATGGCGAAACAGACCATTGAAGGCCAGAAGAACATTGGAGCTGGTAAATTTACAATGCAAGAGATGATGAAGCTATTTGACCACGATTCGTACCGCAATGCGAAGTTGGACATGATTGGCATGAAAGATGGGAAAAACTTGTTGGAGGCCGATCGGGTCAGCCAGAGTACCTGCCGTGATCAGAGTCCAGAGGCTGTCAGGTACGAGTCTAGAAGATCTGACCCAAAAGGTGGAAAGCCAAAGAGACCAGAACATCCGGTATTGGGTAGGAGGTGGTAGCGAGGTTTTCGGCACCCTCATAGCGGTGAGAAAGAAGGACGAAAGTATACGACGTTCATTGCCCAGCATTTACATTACTCTCAAATGGAGTGGTGCTACATCGTAGTCTCAAGTTCCATCATCCGATCTCACACCTCTTTCTTTTCTCAACCCTTTTCCATGTGACACAAATTTGCATGTTCGCTACCGACGACGACGACAACGACGCCCATTCAGTCAAGAAGAACATGCGTCAAAATTGTAGTACACCTTCCCATCCTGATCGCAAACGCTTTGTGCCTCAATCCGATAAACTCGATCATCACTCTTCCAGTCCCGATGCAGACTCACTGCTGCGTCGGCACACCACCTCTGACCTCTCGCTGTCATCGGCAACGGGGTGCGTGCGTCAGCGCCGGTCATCATGTACCGCGTGTTGCCCCTCCACTCCGGTGTGTCTGGTGTGACCAGTGGCAACGGCAGTCCCGCGTACCAGTCACGCTTCTGCTGCATTGAGTCTTTGTGTTGGTCGTATGTGCGCGCTGCATCGAAGCGTGTCTGATGGAGCGGGGTGCCGGAGGCGAAGCCCAAGGTGGCGATGTGAGATCGGTACTGGTGTTTAAGGTGGTGAATTTTCGAAGGGTGTGCAGGGCGCGACGGCTTGGAGGGGGCAGGTCGATAGTCGGTTGACATCTCGCTGGTGGGGGCAGTGGTGGTCTGGGCTTGTGGGCCAGAGTTGGAACGGACGCCCTCGCGCAGAGAGCCGCTTTGAAGCATCGGGTCTGCCATTGGTCATGAAGCGGGGTGTGTGAAGCTGACTTTTGATCAACGCTCAGATACAATCCCCAGGTGGGCGAGGGATGTTGATGTTCAATATCTAAAATGCTGCTTGTGGAACTGAGTTTGTGACTAGAGCAATGCGTAAATTCACCGGCGGCGTATGCTTTGTTCTCCTACGTGAACAAAGGACTTGCCTCAGACAACAAGGGGAATTCCCAAATTGGGTGTAAGACGATGAAACGCATCTATTTGCCCTACCCGGAGCTGTGTGGTGTTCCCACAACCTTGGTGATGATCGGAAATTTTCCGGATATCAGACAGTCAGAGGAGGAGGATGCTGGACCTGTAGTCAGTGACCAGTCGAATCTTTCGCATTGAATGCAATAAAGGAGTTCTCGGAAACCGCTTCCAAAGAATTGATGATGTCTCGGTGGACCCTCGCAGGTAGCTTCAAGTTCTCAAGCATACGCCTTTGGACTTCTAGAGAACACCTGCTTCAAAATATTATCTTCTTCCCAGTCGGGCACATCGCATTCCTGACCATCCGTGCCCACCTCCGTAAGGGTGAGCCTAAATGTAGGATAAGGATACCTCATTCCCTCTGCATTCCACCTTCTCTCCTCATGCTCTTTCTTGCGATGGAGGTTATCGACATATTCCATGAATAAACGACCGCTGTTATAATGCTCAGGTAAGCTTTCCAGTCCTTGTTTCAGCATTCCTTCCAGCTCTTGAGTAAGGTGACACACAGTTCTTTCGTATAACCACCTACTTTCACCGACATCCAGCTGGTAGGAGTTCAGGTCAGAGCAGGACATGCGTCGGCCCGGCGATCGAATACTGCGGATTGCAGAGACTCCTTGACACGACGGAATCGTTCTCTCGAAATGGTCTGCACAGTCTTGAAACAGGCGATGGCAATAATCAAGAACGACGAGTTGCTTTATGGCATTCCTCTTTTCCGTCAAGCAGGCGGGATCGGTCCAGGTTGGAGGGCAGTGCAACTGCATTGCATTGCCTCGCGCAAGCCAACTCAAGATCAGTTTGTATTCCTCACAGATCATTCTCGTGGCCGATGAGAGCTGATTGCAAAAGTCAATCAGACGTGAGCCTTGCAAGAGATCCCCAATTTCCAATCCCAACTTCACTGAATTGATGTCCAGATTTCTCCACATTACGTCAAGTTCAGCCATATTGTCTCTAGCTGCGCGCCAGATCGAAACCCGATGGAAGGACTCGGAAATCGCCAACACCCAGCGAATCCGTTGTTGATGTCGAGCAAGCCGCTGGCGCCTCATCTTGTTGGCGCTTGCCGAAGAGGTGTGAGAATCGGATATTTGACGATGCTAGGCTCGTTACGTAGCAGCGATTCTTTGAAGATTGTATATATTTCGACGCATGTGGATTTACATAATGGTGCCTTTCCTTTGTGTTCCTGGAATGGAGACAATGCAGTCACTTGGCCCTTCCCAATCGGAAGCACTGCGTCAGTGCACACTTGTTCTCTTGCCATTGTCCAGTGAGTCATGCCAACTGTTTGGCCGAGTGCTTTGTAAGGACTCAGTGTCTGCGGCATGATAGCATTGCTTGTTTTACCCTAGAAATTAGTGTTGCTCGTAAAGGCATTGCATTTTAGAGTATTTCCAGATTCGCAAAGACCACGCCACTTACTGTCTCTACAATGGTGTTCAGCGTTCGCAAGTTCTCTGTAGCCATCACTTTGAAGCTATGAAGACGTTTGTCTCGAATAGTGACTTGTTGACTACCAGGGCCAGGTAAAGCTACGTCGACGAAGGGGAACATCACGTGTTACTTCGTACATATCTGTTAGCGGCCATGCCTTGCTCAACGTTTCCGGAATGGCTTCGTATCTCGTGATGTCCTAAGATTGCCCTGAGCCGCGGATCCGAGGAGAGCTTGCCATCGATGAACGGTTACCAGCTAGTGTGAGAACCTCCAGAAGGCATGTCAGCCCTTGGTCGAAATGAAAAGCAAGCATGAGGCGATTCGCACACATCCTAGAGAGTGGTACAACTCACCTCATCCTCTACGCACTATGAACCTCAAGAGATGTTGCTAGGTCGAGAGCTGCCCAACAAAATGTCGACATTGGCGATCATCGCACGCGTCAACACACTTTGTAGTCCGTGTACCTTTTGCGTTGAACCGGAACTGGCGTTCCAGCTCAGGAGAGCAATGTGCATGCGACTGCTAGCGCCACGCTACTAGCGTAAGTAGGTCGCTTACAACGAGGCGATGGTCATTTGTCTCCGAGTGGAAGATTCGAAGCGATTCCTCATCGCTTCGCCTGATGGATGCTGATATTGATGCGGTGCGCTTTTTTCGGAGAGGCTATAGCGGAGCTAACCCGTATAGCGGGGATGCAGGACGTATGTCTAGAACGAAAATAATTGGTTAAGCTATGAATTAGCTCACTTTGAACGAGATGTCGGGAACATTTTGATTTCGTGACCACTGGTGTTCGATGCCTCGATGACCATTTGAGTTGCATTTCGCTTAAAGCCTTCCTTTACCGACTGATGATCGCTGACATTCAAAAAAAACTTGTTGGGGGGAGGAGCTAACGCCCCGACCAGCCCCATGCGTAGCGTGGGTAATTCTAGTTGATAGGGTTCAAAATCCCGTAATCCGCAGTGACTTCCATATGGAGAAAATTCATTCCGCGTTCAACCTATCATCAATGTGGCGTAAAAGGCGCGAATCGACGACCGTACGTTCAGACACTAGCGGAACGCGTCACGAACAGATACCATACCTGTCATTCTACCAAGAATTTCGAGCGAAATGTCGTATCATCGTTACACCGCTCTCCTGTCGGTGGTATCAATGAGCGCCCCGTCTCAGGTTACACAAGATCTACATGACCTCAAAAGAAGTGGACTTCATTGACCTAAATCTTGCAGAAGACGTGGGGCTGGTTTACTCTGGCCCATCAGCCAAAGTCATTTTGGGTCACGGCACCTTGAGATTGGCTGGGTAGTTGTCGCAAGGCAAGGAAAGACAACACACTTGAAGAGGACTGATCTGACCTTTGAGATCAAATTGATCTCATATGCATTCGACAACCAGGGAGAAGTGTCATCCATTGTTCTTGGAAGGCGAAAATTGTCCTAGACAAGGCAGAATGATGCTACAAAGTCCGTCCGTTCCACGCGACTGCAGCGGGCCCACACGTTCTACAATGGAGTGGGCTGAGCATGCAAGACATTGGAAATTCCGCGACATACCCAAAGCAGAAAGGCATCGACTAGGGTAGCACTCCCGAGAATGGTTTCGTGATCAGCTCACGCTGTCTATCGGCGGCTCGTCCCTTCCGGATGATGCTTCACGACTCCCCACTGGCTGATTTCACCTAAAATGAGCCATGTCATTTGCGTTGAATATTCAGAAAGCGCCTTAATTCAGGAGCTGCCAACCAAAAGACAAACGACGCGGACGGCCTTGTAATAATGTATGGATGATTTCAATACATTCAGTATATGTTTTGATGGAGCGAGACAAATTTTGAGATTGCTGGACGACCTAGAATGCCTAGGATCATCAGGGACATCGAGGCTTTCCATGAAACATAGCGGGGGTTGAGTAACCTTCATACATTCCCCGTGAACGTTCCGGTGTCAACAGGCATGCAATCGCTTCAATCTTGACTCCAAAAACGTGCATCAAGCGTGAGGAAAGCTTCTGCTTGACATCCTTGCAACGCACAGTGGCAAAATAGCTGGGCTCGGTCTTCCTGCGTAATAATTTGTGACGCGTCTGCAAGGGTTAATAGCGTAATAGTGCCTTCGAGTGCTTCGGGGAAGCCAGAGCAGAGGTTTCGGTGAGTCCCAAGCGGGGTGCTCATGACGAACCAGTCCGTAAGGTGTCGGCGCGCCGCTCGACCACGTTCTCAGGCTTGTCGCCTTGTTGTGGATCTGGCTTGGAACTCAAAAATGCACAGGCATCTCCAACCAACAGCGGCAAGGGTTTCCCCCAGCCAGTGAACCCTGGGAACACGCTGTTTTTCCCTTTGGAATGAAATTCTGAGGATCCTCCTCAGCGGCGCCTTGGACCCGTATTTGATGGCTGATGAGCAGCCATTCAGTTCTCATAGACCATCCCAACCTGCGAGCCATCACACTTCTTGGCGCCATGCACCCAAGGACTGTGCTGCCTGAAGTCTACGCTACTGGCTAGATCAGCCTCGATGGTTTCTTACACTGCATATGACATACCACGGCCTCCGTGACCAACTTCCACAGCGAAGACATTGAAGATAATAATCTTTCATCCAAAATTGTCTTCTCGCTCAAGTTGAGAGTGATTACTCTTCTTCGCTCAGCTTCGATATCCCCAAGCCTATTTGTCGCTTCCTGTCTACCAAGAAATGTCGAGAGGAGCATTGTATGAGCGACCGGTGCTATGCAAATGGTGTGAGAGAGTCTTTGATTTCCCGACCCTTACCACAGATATCAGAGAACGGTATGTCCACTTTGTTCATCTGGAATGCTAGACTAACGTCTGAACCAGCAATGTGCCCGTTAGAACCAGAGTTTGTGGTGATTGTCTATGGGAGGTACACTCTCGCTTCTACAGCTCTATGAAGATCATATCACTAACGGACTAGATGGGTCGCAACGAAGAACTTCGAGAAGCCAGAAATCGAGCGGAAGAATTGAACAGGCGGTCGACAGGTGACCGACACAATTCGTCTCTATCATCTACTGGAACCAGCGAGCTTTTCCCTCCGGAATCTGATGACAACTCAAGGTCAACTGGATCCCCCGAACAGTGTCATACCCGTCTTCGCGATCAGCGCCAATCGAAAAAGTCTGGGCCACTTTCTCCATCGGCATCCAAAACATCCACTGCCGTCTGCAAGCTGCTGAATTAATTGGACCAAGACAGTCTCTTCACCACACGTCTCTTACGCGATTGCCGCAATTCGGGCAGGGTCGCCTGCCAGGGACGCATTGGTCCGCCTCATCTAAGAGTTGAATGCAAGGTCTAGCAGCGCCTGGACATGGCAACTCCATCGAAAGCTGGGGGAAATGATATAGCTACGATATTCCCTTCACCTTACTTTGCTTTGACCGCACCTCGAGCTATCCGGAGACCTCTGCATCCCGGTGGATTAATCACCAAGATGAGTCATCAGTGAGAGTTTGGCAGATGCGGGTGGCCATACAGCTCCCGGAACCCGCCTCATGGCCATTTGTGAAAGGTCGCGGTTCGTAGCATGCCTGAGGCAGGCGGATGGGCACATCGGTCCGGACAAAGGCTTAGAAGGCGGGCTGGGCGACCGATCTTCCTGGCAACGGTATCACACTCAAACCATTGTCCAATTAGGACACATACTTGCGTTCAGTCCACGACAAGACCAACATTTCGGGAATGAAGCTAGACTGTCGCCAAGATGGCGCAGGATGTCACGATATCGCACCTAGTCCTGAGCGATCGTACCCAGAGTTTTTGGAGCCACAATTCCGTCTGGGCTCAACTCTCAAGGCTTGAGCAACCTAGCAGCGATGAACTCATCCACGAGTCTCGGTGCATCAGTTGCAGCAATTTCGACATAATTTGGTTTTTCCTCCGGCCCATTGAGACGCAGGACGAGGCACTGTCGTGAATCGCACAAGTTCAATCCCGGTATGTAAAATCGCGTTTCTGAGGCTGAAGCTTCCGTTGTTATCAATGGCTTGGGTGAGATGAAAGGGCAAGGACCCGATAAAGGGGAAATTATTCAGAAGCTTCAGTTCGTTCGGCTCTTCGGAATAGATTTTCTAATAATTTATGTGCTTCATTAGATACCCGAAAACGACTTCTGCATAACACCTTCGCGAGAACCAATCCGTTCAACACTGATGAGAACTGTCGTGATTCCTGAGACCAAAGTCCGCCAAGTCCCCAGTTCCGCGTTGCCTCGATTTCATCACGGGTTATTAGTTCCATTCGCACACCTTTGTGTTTTTTAGACCACCAGGTAATGGTTTGGTAGCTGTACAATTGGCTTTCTTCAGTGGTATATTTCTCACCTGAACAAAGTGCCGTTAAATAAATACATCGTGGAGAATCTGAGGATGGTTCCTAATGACGACCACAAGTTACGGACGGGGCCCTGATCAATTCCCATAGTTTCACCACAAAATGCCATTTATAAGCCTGACGTCTCTGTCCCTAAGGTCCTAATATGCGTAAGTGCTTCGCCGATACAGTGCGCAGCAACTCCTGATGCTATGACACTGCGTCGGATATCTGAGAATGGGTACGTCAGGGCAAAGGTGCTTCGTACACCGGCAAATTACGGCGTATTACTTCCAAGGTCCGTACCCCGTACCAAAGTAAAAATCATGCCACAAATTTGTGGCATTTAAGAGGCGTCCAGCCCTAAGGGCGTGCGCCCGCTTTGTGGCTGCGGCTAGTTTAGTCTAACTCGAAAAGCCTCATGCTGCCCGGGTAGCAATTTGATCCTTGTGCTTCCCTTGCAGGACTCCTCCTGCCTCAAGCATCTAATAATGTCTGCTCCCGAACACGCCAGTGACGTAGTGTTCAGAGAATTGTGGAAGAAAGTTAGCATTGAAGCGAGAGCCAATTGAGCAGCTAAATTTCTTGAGAAACATGACCCAACCATGCCCAACCAATATTAGGCTAGGAAGTAGATATCCCACTTGTATTATGGGCATTTAATATCGTGATCCGGCGCTATAATCAGCTTTGAACCAGCTGTGCCGTTCGAACCCTCGATCCCTTTCATCACAACGCTTCTGTTTTGAGCGAGCTGCAGCGCGCTAGTATGTCTTGGACGCAAAGATGCCAGAACGCTAACTTGAACAGAGCCTACGTAGCAAGGAAAGCTAAACTCATGTACGCCTAATCCAGACACGGACGAATGCCTATTCTACTCTGATATGTGAACTCTAGATTGACCATAGCTCGGTGACATAGTCACGCCGAAAACTTCTGCGCCGTTGAGGCCGTTCTCAGATACAAGGATAATCGAGAAACAACCTTGCTTGCCATCAGCACCCTTTCCCTAGAATTCCTTAGGGCGTTGTAGCACAGTCACGAATACTCAGCTTACAAGGTCTCCTATGAGTGTTATTCCTTTGTAACATCAGTATTACGTTTTGAGGTCATCATTGACAGAGTCATCCGAGCCGCAGGTTGTGCTATCAACCGCAGCAGTAGCCCAAATGTGGATGGAGTGTGACTTCTGCATTGTTTGTGGTTCTTGCCCGACGTGAATTCCCGATTGCAAGCTTCCACCTGCCTTTGCCGCTGTGCAACTAATGTTCCCCTTAATGGAGCTGCCACTTGGTTTCACTGGCAGCGCAAACATCTCAACCCTCTTTAAGCCACAGTGTCTAGGGATTGCATGTTACAGAGTATCGGGTGTCTGTCATCCATCAAAACGCTGTCTCCCGGTTCTGAATTAGTGTACTCCACGACCATGCCACGTAGCACGAAAGCCGCTCCCAGATCTGCAACTTCGCAAAAGCGTTCCACAAAACGAAGTAATTCCCGGCAGACGAAATGTTATGATATCCCGGAGTCACCTCAACCGCCTCAAGACTCAGAAGACCGAGACGCCCAGAGACAAGAAACCGAATCCTGGTCGGGTGGAGGGCCTACAGATCCACCCTCTCCCGAGAAGCAGGGGCGGTCTATCAGCACCTGCTCGACTACCCTCGCTGAGCATACCGACAACGCATCCACACAGTGCGAGACGACCCGGACGGGTCGTGCTTCAATCGATCCCAAGCAACATTCCGTGACCGGCTTCGAAGCTCTCGAAGCGGTAAGTGAGCTCTATCAGAAGCTCAAAAGCAGTCAGGCTGAGGTGCACCGACTCAATGAAGAAAATCAAAGATTGTTGTTGCAAGAGCAAAATTATACAAACAGGATCGAGAGTCTGCAAGGAGAGCTCAGGACGGAGAAAGAAAAGGTCAAGAAAGTGCTTCAAGCGCAGGACAGAGAGGCGGTCTTAGCTCGAAAAGATGCAGAAGATCGCCTGCATGGCGTGTTGCATTCTCTTCAAAGCTTCACTTCGGCAGCATTGAGCATCATGCCTCTCCTGGACGTGTTGACAGGTGGCGCTGATATCGAGTATGATGATGCTGCAGAAAAGCTATTCGAGGTTTTGAAGTCACACAAGGTATCGATGAGTAGCAGGCCAGAGACAACAATCAAGTTAGAATCTGGAGCAGGCTGCTTTGCTGAGCGCACAGGATTCGTGGGCTTGTAGATGGTATACGCCTTGATACCTAGGTAGACAAGACTCAAGGGTACACTGCAGACATTGGATTGAGCCCAGCAACGCAGGCGACCTACCTGTGATTTCGGGAATCTGGATTTCGGTCCAGTCCTGTCAAAACTCTCGGAGAAATGAGAGACTCTGTCAACGATAGCTCAAAAATAGTGCATAGTCTGAACATCGCATTGCCCTTACTTGAATACAAACACATCTTGCCTGCACGAAAAGTTACCAGGTTTTGTCCTTGGATTATTTGGATTGCTTCTGCGGGTGGAAGCCAAGCTTAGAGGCGTCGGAAATCCGACATCCACGGATTCCAGCCCCTATTAAGTCCAGTGTCGGGTTCTCCGCACGCAATGACGCTAATAATTATTAACTATTACCTTCCCATGCAAGGTACGGTAGTTAAAGGAACTTACGAAGTATTATATGGTTACGACCCTGCTTAAGCAGCTTCACTAAATTTTTATTTAGCTACCTAGGTAGTCTTGGTGGTGCACGGTGACGCAAAAATCAGAGACTACTCCCACTACTCCGTACGGTATTTCACAGGATTATGTTCTACAAGAAAGGACGCTCGTGGATGCTCCAGTTCACAGCTCAAAAGTACGTTCGGTCAATACAACCGCGCCCATTGCAATGCTCGGAGTTGCCAGTTCCACACAAGTTTAGTTCAATTGAAATACCTGATCAAACGATGCCCACATCAATCTGTTGCATGCAAAGCTCCGCGGCGACAACTCCAAGAAGGTCGAGTTGTCGAGTGTGACGAATGCATAGGGCAACGAACGTTCAATATCAAGGCCTATTGGATTATTCGTTTCCTGTTTGATTTGACCATATGCTAGGACACGAAGGAGATCCTAATGTCAAATTCAATCGCGATTCTCTAGATTACTGCTATATCCTGTCGGAATCAGGTAGCACTCTGGTGCCTGTTGGCCGATAACGATGAAAGCCTTCCCACGGTACTGACCGTGCTTCAGCATGTCTACGGCTCGAGGAATTTCCGGAATGCCGTGAAAGATATTATTCTCAAGACGTATTTTGTGCTCGACAACGGCATAGAGCATCTCTTGTATCTCAGCTCGTGAAGCCATGAACGAGCCCTTGAGTCTATGTCTCTAAAGAGTAGATCATTAAAGGGCAATGCAACATCTTCAATCTACGAGACAACCTGTCAGCGAGAATATTGCGAAAGACTGTGAAAGATACTCACAAGCGCGACCTGGACGACGGTACCATGGCTCGTGGTAATGGCCGCAGCAGTCGGAGCTGCGCTCTTCGCATCACTGACATTGAGGTCTGCGTGGACACCTTTTCCACCCGTGACGCTTTGAACTTCCTGGACCAGTTTCTCTTTGCCGTCTCTCGCATCGAGCACTAGATCGGCGCCAGCCTCCTTTGTCAGTGTCAGCCCTTCATCTCGGGCATCCACGCCAACGGCCTTTAATCTGAAAGCCCTCCTGGCAATTGCACCGCTAAATGCCCCAAACCACCTCCACTTCTAATAATGCCGATCCACTCACCCGCCTTGAGCTGACATTGCTTTAGACCTCTCCAGCTCGTCATACCCGCACAAGCTAAGGGTGCCGCTGTCGCGAACGACATTTTATCGGGAATTCGAGCCGCTTCCCGTGCATCCACGATGAGATACTCCTGAAATGCGCCATTGCAATGCACACTCATCATGGTTTCCCGGTATGGGCAGTAGTGGCGATAGTCCTCTGCCCCACTGCATATCTCACATTCCCCACACCTGCCAAAGGTCTGACCGGCGAGCACACGATCGCCAATGTCGAAATATTTGACTGTCGAGCCTTTGGCGAGGACTAGGCCTATTCCTTCGTGCGAGCCAGTCACTAGTCGGGTGATATTAGGGAACGTGCCTTTAAGAACACCAGCCCTTCTTGTTTGGCAGTGTCAGACTCCGAGCCACATGGTAGCCTCTCGTCGCGTTGACATGTGAAATTTGATGGGTTAAATATCACCAGCTAAACGTAGCTTGAAGTTGCGGTAGTCTGCTGGTTAAGTATCTTATTAGTTGAATGTCCGAAGGGAGAGGGTACAGTGATGGCAAACATAACCCAGCACAATCTCACATCATTTATTGCCTCCAACGAAGCTTGAAAGCAGACAAGATGCTGGTCCAAGTATATCCACAAAGGTTCGGATCTATCCACACACAGTAGTGGAGTATTCACGAAGGGCGTCGAAAGCTGCACGAAAACCTTGTAACTGATGCAGAACGACTGTTTGGTCTCTCTCCGAGGCTTGATTTCGTCGACACGGTTATGCGGGATGGTCGATTTGAAAAGGCCGGACACCCAAGACTACTCGTTCGCGACAACCGTATCGCCTCTACATTACGAAAGGCTCGGATCTCTCTACACTGGGACCCCCTTTTACTTTTCTATTTTATCTTTTAATGTCAGCTGGATTTCCATTTCTGTGGGAGCTGAGTCAGAACGAGCGGCGATTGGTGCGGAGAGGAGCCGATTGCGGGGTGGACAAAGCCTGAAAATTTTGGTCCGATCCTGAAGATGCCACCCACAAGAGCGACCTTCACTTGAGACTGTGTAGCTAAGTTATTTCCCACAACAGAAAGCTCAACATCAATAATCCAACATGGTTTACACTCTGGTCTGCCATCTTGAAGCTAAAGACGACGAATCCATTGAGAAGATAAAACGCAAACTCATTGAAGCTGCCCGTAACTATAGAGCAGACAAGGAAACTATCGATTGGCTCGTCATGCAGGACGTCAATAACCCTCGCAAGTTCAGCATTGTTGAACGTTTCGAGAACGAAGGAAGCCAGAAGTATCATCTCGAAAATCCTTATTGGAAGACTTTTGATCCTTATGTGAAACCGTAAGTCTCCCTTAAAATTGACGAACTCAGTGATCAACTTCAGCCGCAATTGGTTCCTGGTTCAATTCTGTTCTTGGCCGAATTCAGACTCTGCATGCCGTTAATTTGCGAGACGGGCCAAACCGTCCTGGTATGGAAGAGCTCCGCCAGAAGTGAGGCGTTCATTAAACCTCAATTTGCCGACTAATGCGACTTCCTGATTCCTCGTCTCTGGGGAATCTCACCGAACGTGATCAGACCTCGCGGCATGACACACAACATACATATCGAGCAAAAGCTTGTCGAGGCGGCGTTGTGGCGCTGGATAGCTGTGCCATAGCTTCACCTCAGACTCGTTTCTTCCATTTCGCGGACAACATGGTTGTGGGACTTTCGACTCATCCTGCTTAAACGGCTCTTTTCTTTCAGAGGACTGAGTAGAAGTCTTCGTCTGTATCGCCAGGATTTCGACTGCTCTACAATGAGACGTGTTTCACTTAAACGTGAATCGTTCGACAGGATAACATTTTGGCAACTAGGCCCCTTCAGTTTCAGAACAGATGCTCTCTCGCAGAGACTCATCACCTCGAATGTGTGAATGATACCGGTCTCAATCGGCGGTGCCTGTCGCGACCTCGGCAATCTCGCCTTGTTTGATACATGTCGAATCATTATTTGCATTCACTAATTCAGATCGCATCTACAGACTCTGCAAGGATGAGAACATCGAACTTGCACGCCATGAAGAATTGGACACAAGTATCGCTTTGGAGTTGCTTTAACTTGAAAGCAGATGCGATTCTGATGTTCCACTAGGTCGTTGACTTGCAGATGTCAAGCAGAGGAGTGGAAGCAACAGCGAGAATACTGTCCTGCCTCGACGGATGGCACAATGCTTTATGAAGAACTCGCAGCAAGGAAGCCTGCAAATGGCTGAATTATGGTTCTACTGGTCGACAAGATAGTATCGCATTCACAGCCATAAATCATAATGAGGATTTGCAACATGAGTGGTTTCTCTTTGAATCACGAAGCCTGGTACATTGCTGTCTAAGAACGAGTCTTGTGGAGTCTTGGAGGAACCCAGACCAGGACCCAGATCAATGATTGATTATACGGGCTCAGACCACCTGCTAAGCAAACAAACCTGTATTTGAAGTACTACAAGTTTGCTAAGCATATGTTTTCCGGTAGCCGCTTTACATCCGCCAAAGACGCGATGCGTCTCATCCTCGTCCTCCATAGCGACGGACTTATCATGTAGAAGGAGGGCCAACGCAACGTCTCTTCCACTCGGGAAATGCAGGGGCTTGAAGATTGCTTGATCATGCTCTTCGACTTGAGGCGCATGCTCTTCCGTAGTCCTTCGAGACCTGACCCACCGTGACGAGACAGTAGCTTCACTCGTTGACAATGTATATTACATGGTGTAAGTATTGTCTTACACGGTCACCACCGGTATCAATGGTCATGACCGCTATTCGTGCTTAGGGGTACTCGGCTAAATCTACCTTGGAACTAACGGTGGTCAGATCGCCCCGAATCAGCATTACTTTGCCATGCTTTTGCCTGTATGAGGCGTATCAAGGGGCAGAGAGACGCCAAGTCCGTATTCAGACGGGAGGGGGAAACTAGCGTGACTAGGTTAGGAGCGATCTCCCCCCGGCCCGACAATCAGGTTAATGGTGGGATCGAGAGAATGGCTTAGCCGGAAATGAGTAATCCGAAAGGTGCATTGCTATCGAAAATATACACATGATAGGGAGTTGTTTTTATCACATGAAAGTTAATCACGTTGTTCCACCCTCCTGCGTCAAATGATCAGATCTGCAAGGTTCGATCGTGCATGGATCACACGGATCTAGGCTGCAGGGTTCCGATCGTAAACGGATCGAATCCCGCCTGGATAGGCTAGTCCGTACGGAGTACTCCGTATATGCTCATGATCAGAAGTCGCTTTAGTTGATCGTTCGGCCCTTGAAACGTTGGTGGTCCAGCTTACTGACGATTCCAGAATTCAGAAGGAGTTGAGTACAAACCGTTGACTTGGCTGGAAGTCTTGACCCTACAGGTTCAGGACTGTCCAGCTAGGTGAGAGAGGCCCGCAGCACTGCAAGCATTGAGAAAGTGAAACAATAGACGAGCCGTCTTCGCATTATTATGCTCTCGTGAGTGACAGGGTTACTTTTCGTATTTGTTCGACCGCTTGGCTTGATTGGTGACTCATTCATTCGTCTGCTGAATGATGCAGATCTAGTCTTCGACTAAGGGAATCTGCAGTCGACGTCTACTGTAAACGTGTCGACATATTATGCACGAACCAGCGAACGAAGAGGTAAGGCGTTCATTGAATGTGGGGACACCGAAGGAATTCGGCACAGCCCACATTATACACGAGTATGCACAGTCTTGGCTAGACGATCTCGTGGCGACGATCGTGGCCACTGAAACCCTGATAGATAAGCCCCACAAGGCCCCGTCACGAAGAAATTTCCTGGATCAAACCTCTAGGGCTTTCGATCGAGCTAGCGGATAACCGAGATACAGCAAAAACTCAAAACAAAAGTTCAGAACAAGGTGGCTAGATCCAAAAAGGCCTGGGGACGCGCTAACGAAGTTGAGCGGCCCGCATTTTTTAGCAAATGCGTCCTAGAAAACCCCAAAATTTCAATATCTACATGTGCAGATATTGCATGAAATAATTGTTCGAATGTGCTCCACAATCATCGTGTTAACACCATTACCAAGCTTAGAGATCATCCTATGCAGCCGAACGCCTCAATGATATCGTGTTTCAGGTTTGACTTCCACAAGCAAAGAACAATTTTCCAAGGTATCTTCGGGGCTTCATGGACTCGGTTGCATGAATTCTGAATCAGAGAGACACAAATCTCGAGTTTTGCTGTAATTTTGGTCTTTGTTTGAGGACTCTGTGCATTTGAGGACATCCTTGAGAGCCTTGGCAAGAAGTTAGACCGAATTTCTAGCGTTAGACGAGAGGTCTGAGCTGAGTTTGAAGTCGTAGACACGAAGCGACGGGCAACCAAGGCAGAACCCGACCAACTCTTTCTCTCTCCTGAATTTTCTCTAGTTCATCTTTTCTTTGATATGACGTCCGTCGGCCCGACCAGGCCCCTCACAGAGAGTCGAGGTTTTTGGAAAAGCAACAGTGGCAGCATGTGACTGAATCGACTTTGACATCCACCTCTTGATTTTTCTACGGGATTGCAGCAGCTCATGTTAATGCTCAAGCGACGGTCCATGGACACCAACAGCCCGCAACCCGTGTCGACTAGTGGTAGATGAGTTTTCGCCTAGAAGTGTGGAACCCGTGGATGGGAATGCTGAGAATAGTTTTGCGTGGTAGAAGTCGTCGCGAATCTCGCTTTTTTTGCTTGAGCAAGTATCTCAACCAGACGAGCTTGCATTCATATGAGCACCATCGAAGCAGTCTGATGGTAGCTGTCTTTGAAGGATTGACATGGCGCAATTTGACGTCCAGAATCGGTTCTCGGCTAGAACTTGTTCCCGCACAGGAAAGACATTGCGTTGCCGTAATTAGGAGCTTCATGCCTCTCAGCCGGAATGTTAGACTAGATCATACATATTTCAAAGCCAACGGACAATTAGGTAGAGTGAAGTCCAATGATCGAACTTGGTGTTCACCGTTGTGAAGCAGCTGAAGCATTGTGCTCACCAGGAGGAACAATGTCCGGTTTGAGAGGAACATTCGCAAACCTAATCATGTACAACAGCAAGATGGATCGGCGTATGTCGGTGTGTGGAGCGTACAGTCCAAACAATTGACAGTAAGGTATGATGGCAGATTGCAGAAGCTCCATGGCGTTAGTCAACTCATTGGTCATCACCGGCCCATGATTTGCAGCATTCGATGGCTTGAGGTCTCGAGAAAACTGAAGCCAGAGACTCCTTAAGCATTGTTTAGAATCCTCCTGTCCCTCTCAGTCGAGCTACAGCGCCTTGAAGCCCAGTAGCCCATGAGAATCGACCAGCACTAACACCAATGGCGCCATCGGCTTGCTTGCCTGTCTGAGGGTCTTTCCAGCAACCAGCGTCTGGACCTTCTTTAGAGACCTGGCCAAATTTGTGCGTGTTCTGATTTTGCATGATGCACTCGAGCCATTTCCGGCATACCAAAGGACTGTCGATCATGACGTTTACTTCTTGTGAATGATACCAAGATTGAGTGTCCTGGTTGCCCGATCCTTGAATGGCGATGTGTTCATCCACGATCATTAGTTTGATGTGACAGCTACGCTTCTTGAATTTGTTGTGGATGGGTTGAGTTTGGTCTTTCGCGACATAACAGTAAATGTCGAGCTGCTCGTGATGTTCAGGCTCCAAGTCCAGATAAAGCTTATTTGCTACAGATTCATTGTGCCCACCCTGCCCAGGAAGGAGCTCGCCAGCGTCATTGTAACCAAGACAATAATAGTATGTAACATGCACTCCTCTCCGACAAGTAGCCAGGATCTCTGGAAGTAGCGCTGCAGCGTTGAGGTTGGGTGTTTGAATAAAGACAGAGCTGCTAGCATTCCGGAGAGCAGACTGAAATGCTGCATTTTGTGGAGTGTGAATTGATGCCTTTGTTAAAGGTGCGAACGGCTCCCGGCACACCATAGCTATCGGAAAGGGGTCGTGCCGTTGCAGAGGGACGATGGGCGTCATCATCTCGGCACGAGTTATATCTGGGGCTGTCGCTTGCGCAGCCTCTGCAGGTACGTTTAATAAGTTCGAGATAGCTTCAATCAGCGGCTTGCCATTGCGTGGAATGAATCCAGCAGCCGCTCGGAGAACTTCATTTGCAATATCCTCGTCATAGTGGGGATCTTGCGATGTGTGCAGAGGTAGATCCGCACGTGTAGACGCAGAGAAGGCAAGCTCTTCTACCGAGTTTTTGCCTTGGGGCATATCGGATGTGAAGGAATATTGGCTCAGCAGATTGTCGTCTTTGTCGAAAATGCTTGGATGGCCTGCTTGATTGAAGGTTGGTGGGGGCTTGCTTGCAGCACGAGTGCTCAAGCAAGGCAGAATAGGCAACAGAGGATTGTGCCATGTAATGAGGGCCATGTCGTAGAGAGAGTCTACTATTGCACCCTCGAATTGAGTCATCATTTCAAGATTATCATTGTCCTGGATGTTGTTGCTTTGAAGAATCGCTATCTGGCGATCGATGATTGCGAATTTGGAATGGAAAGTACCCAATGCGGGTCTATGGTAATTAACGACTTCGAGGTCAACATTCGGTATGTCATCAGGATGAGGAAGTCGAATAGCGCCGGTGGGGTTGGCGAACGTATTTGGAGAGACCGTCTGGTGAGGAGTGAGGAACTGCTTGACATCCCCTCGATCATACATCATTTTGACGACGACCCTGCGGCTCTCGCCTAAAGCGCGTCTCGATAGTTCTCTCAGGGCATTGTCGATCAATCTTGAACCCTCGGAATGCTTCCAGTAATTTGTGGCAAGGAAAATTTCATGCTGAGCCTTAACTATCAAATTTGACATGTGTCTGCAGATATCTGGCACGGTGGAAACGATCACCAATGGACAGACACCACTTGAGCCCATGAGGGGCGGCGAGCACATGCCAGCGAGTGGATGACTCTTGTCTAAGGTGCACAATACGTCGTCGTAGATCTAGCAGAGTCAATGGGATGTCCTCATTCAGTACAGGGAGCCTCGCCTTCAAAAAAAGATCGCTTGGGCGTGACCTGCCCCATTTCCCGCACTCGTAAGAGCGATCCAAATCGTACGCTGGTTCGCACTCTGTGTCTGACTTTGGCAAAGGCGCATGCTTCCCGAAAAGCTGGTGTGCAACCACACCAGGTGCATCTTCTGGATCAGCTGCCAATCTCGAACTCACCGTTTCCTGCCCGTGGCAGAGATCGTATATGAAGTCAGACAACATTTTTGAGGCACTTCTCCATAAGTTTGATTTTGATGCTCACTGGGATGGTTGTTGGTGACCAACACAAGACGCAGGTCACACCGTCATCTACAATGGCACTTCTGAGAAGCTTCGATAGACGTGGCGCTTGGCCGTGATGAAATAGCCATATTCGCCGTGTGGCTCCTAATGACGCAGTGCTCATGAACCTGGAAGTCCACGCAAGTCAAAACCGGGTCAACTGCCCCGTATCTCGCGAGGCCACGTAAGCTGCGACTCAAAATGACTAGATTGGTCGAGAGGTAGCGCGTCATGGGCGGGTACGGAGTACTCTTCATAGTGTCATAATAGAGGCTTTTCTGAGGAGCGTCGAGTAAGCTACACTGTCCAGCTGGTCTTGACAGGCGCAAAAGTTTACGAGGTCACAAATGAATCCGAGCTGACCAAGACTAAGGACTGGTTGGAAAGTCCTTGGCGCGGTCCAATGATATTAATTGAATGCCCGAACAACCTAAGCCGGCGGAGATGCTTAGGCAAGGCTTGAATTTCTCGGCACATCCTACAGGCACCTTCTCCGCTATAAGCGTCATGCCGTTTCCGTTGGGTTTCTCAATCTCATCGCACCCCGGGCACGGTTTACTCTGATATCAAAGACCTTCTTCATTCAAAGATACCGAGTCAGCTTCCTCAATGTGACCGCTATTCGGTGCATCGATTCCGGTTTAAGAACCAGACGATGCACATTCCTGATGGCGCATCGCCAAACATCGATGCGTTCAATGAGCTTGAGCCGCCGGACTCTCCGATTGGAGGGTTCAATCCTAGCACTTAGTGATCACATCAAGACCGCTGCTTGTACAACCAATTGCTGATCGAACACACTGAACTCAATTGAAGTCCCTTTAGCCTCCATCCGACCCTCGTGTAGCTCTTCCGATTTGTGTACCGCCAGATGCTGGCTTCCAGTACAACGAAAAAAGAGCAGCCAAATCAAGCACGAGGCGACGCACTGCTACAGTCTCTGCGCAGCACGGGAGCAGACACTTGTGATTAAACCTGACCACTACAAAGCTGCTATCCCTGATTCGAGGTGGCAACAAGGTACGGCATGCGGGCATCGAACTCCGACTCCAGAGGTGACTAGTCGGTCACGAAGCTCGAGAAAGAAATCAAGTGAGACTGAAGAAAGCAACATGAAACGGAATCGCAGACTATCGATAACATGACACGAGCTGCGCAAGGTCGAGGATGAGTCAATGTCTATGTGACTAGATCAAAAATGTAACACATTGCTCATCTGAACAAGAGGGAAGTTCTTGACCATTCGGAGATATGAAGTATTGAGGCCAAATGGGTACTCTCACATTCATATCTAATGCTAAGACCGCCCCGCAAATATCTCTCAGTCTTGAACATGAGCCAACAGCGGTAAGGTACAATCTTATACTCTTTACAAACTCCCTTAGGGAATCCCAAGCAGCGAGTAAGAGAACCCGGCGTTGGTTTCGAAAGGTGTATTTCAGCTTAATCAAACAGGCTCCAGAACCAGTTCCAATTGTAAATTGACCCAATGGGAAGGGGAAGGGGCTCACCGAGCTCCGACTCCCAGTCAGGATCCGCTTTGTTCAGTAATACGCATGGGCTTGAATATCGTGATTCACGCCGTATTCTTGGCGCAATTACACAATCGCTGCTACCTGTATATTAAGTGCATTGGCTGACGTTCTCCTCGTGTAGTGGCTCGGTTCTTGCACGGATTGAGAAGATTCCTCGTTTACTAGGGCTCCCAACTCTATCAGCGAATGGAAGGTCATGCCCGCGATCTTTGAATCGACAGGTTCTTCGCCTCGAAACCCGAGCAGCAAGGATGTGACGTGGTCAACTGCGACAGCGGCACAGTGTGCATTCAACAATGAGCCAGGCATTGCACAGGTCCACCCTTTACCGTTACCATGTTTGCGGTCTCCCACAATCCGCTTTACGTCCATTCAAAACGTAGCGCACCTCAATGCTCGCCTATTGTTTCTCTGCAGTAATGGATTGGCTCGGACCTGGGAGTCGTTGTTGGTCGGTCGGAAGAAGATCTGACGGGAACTAAGCCTTACATATCATCAGAGTTATCCATCAACGGAAAGCTTGTGGATGTTCTGCGCCTTGCTTCCACCAAACGAGGTTCAAAGCCGCCGCCAGTTGAATCGAGTTGACTAGCGGGGAGGGGATGCGATCAATCGATTGCCACGGAGCGTGCTGAAGGGATGATCAGCCAGTATCTCATCTCCACCCTAAAAAGATCCGGCATCTCTCCACATAAGCTAGATCCTGGAATACGGAGGCGAGCCAATCTTACTCAAGGGGGACAAATTCATCGAGGGTGGAGAAAGGGTACATACAGCCGAGCATTGGGATGAACTCAACCCCGCAAATCAGGTTGTCATGCCACTTGGCGCTGCGAAAGTGACGCGCAAAGGGCTAAAAGTTCGTGGTGAGAATACGGAATATAGTAAATGAAGAGCTTGCGAGCCTCGGGACTTGACGCCGAACACCAACAAATGCTCGGAGTCAAGTTGCGAGAACCGGGGGCGGGTACGTCTCTACCCCATAGTAGCCCAGACGCCCCGGATGGGGTCCGCATGCTGATCCAGTGCTATAAACGCACTGCAAAGTCATGTTGGGCAATCAACAGTCAAGATGTTCTAGACGTCCAGGGACAAAGTAGAGTCATTGTCCGAGACGCATCCTAGGCACGGTGGCGATACCCCTACTGCGATTGATTTTGGCAAATTTCAAGATGTTGAGTGAGCAACGTGCAGCAGCTTAACGAATCAGCGATATTGCACCTTTGCTACACCGCACGAAGAGAGGTGGCCTTCACCCTTAATGTGCAGATATACGAATACCCTCCACGGAAATTAGTGATGCAGTAGCAAAATCAGAGTGGGTCTTCGAGACTGTACATCATCAGCAGGAAATAACCGTAATGCAGAAAAGAACCTCGAATAGAAAACTTGAGAATCAATTCGTGAAGAGCTTGGTACATGTCAACTCAGAGAAGCTCGACGACGAAACTTGAATTGAACAGCTTTCGTCAAACAGTGTGCGCGCCAATTATCTGAAAGGAGATTTCAAGCGAATGAAAAGCGTCTTTCCCACCATGCCCCTTGAAATGCCATTCGAGTCGTCCGTTGAGGTGACCAGGCTGGGCTTTGTGGTCCTTAACTTCTAAGCGAAGGTTTGTCTTGCTTGTAGGGATTCTGTAATGCCCTAGCTAGCCAGCGCATTACTAAAAGTGAAATACAAGGAGTGTTAGGCAAGTCCGTCAATTTCATTCTCCGCCTCGTCTCTTGCTCTTCCCGAGAGAGGACATATCATCCTTTTCTAAGTTCGACATATCGTTGAGTAGCACGAATGTTGGGGGGTATTGTTGAAGAGAATGAACCTTGTTTGTGGGTCGATCACCCGTAGGTAATCTTTTACCCGCAATCCTGCCCAACTGAGAGCCACTTGAATTTATTTCTTCGTCTCGTGAACGTGAGAAACGTGAGAAACGGAGTAATGTTTCAAGCTGAGCGCCCTGATATCTGCTGTAGCGATCGAACTGGTGCGCCTTACGATTTCCATTTCGGCGTGCTCCTTCTCCACGAGGTATTGAGGTTTCTTGCTCCCGATAACGTCTTTGTCGCCTGTGACTATCAGTGGCGGGTTGTGGTGGTAATATTGATCGATGTCTTCAAGAGTACGATTCGCTGCGATACGTAAGTGTTAGACAAAGTCCTGTGCAGAGTGATGGCGGTGCAATTGAGGCGTGTCACTTACCAGTCTCTGGGTAAAGAAAATAGATGACGGGCAGGAAAGCGGCATTAAAGACCACAAAGACAATCCAAAATCGCCAACCGAGATTTTGAATGCCTATCGGGGTAATCTGGACGATGATATAGTTTGTAATCCTGCAAAGGAATCATTAGTCTAGTCCAAGTTTACTAGCACTTAGGTCGAGTCAAAGAGTTCTCACCAATTTGTCGCTGTAGCGGCCGAGGCACCCTTAGTTCTCATGCTGAGAGAATTGATCTCAGTTGGATACAGCCACGGAACTCCAAGCATCCCGATGGCGAAGGCGATGAAGTAAAGGAAGAAGAAAGGGATCGAAGCTGTTGCCACATTCTGGTTGCCTCCTACCGCATATCGCAGTAGGATGCATATCACCAAGAAGGCGAGGCCTTGTCCAACGGTGGATGACATCATTAGAGTTCGCCTTCCCAATCGCTCGATCAAGATTACAGCGACGAAGGTGAAGAGAAAATAAGTGATTGCGTTGATCGCGGAAACCATGCGTGCCATTCTTTCAGATAGACCGACCGCATTGATCAAAACGCTGGGCATGTAATAGCTCATGATATTGATGCCTTCAAATTGCTGAATGAATTGGGTTCCGGCGCCCAGAAGTAATCTTCGAAGAGGTTTTGTCCCGCCAGCAACATTCGGCTTCAGAAGATCTCGCCACCTGAGGGCATGCTCTCGTTCGTAATCCACGATATATTGAATTTCTTCCGTTTGCAAGATGATCGTGGGGTCCTCTTGGGCCTTCCCTTCAAGACAAGCGAGAGTCATGACCGCCTCATCCCGCCTATTGTGTGACATGAGCCATCGAGGTGACTCTGGCAGCCACGGAATTGTGGAATAGAGTATTATGATGAAGATGAATTGAAGTGCCAGTGGTAAACGCCAGGCGATTGGGCCATCTTTGAAGGAGAGTCCGTAATTTATCCAATTGACGACCATGAACCCACCAACGTTCATGCCCAGCTCCAACATGACCAGCTTCCCCCGTAGACTCACTGGTGCAGTCTCGCATTGCCAAATAGGAGCAGTTGCGGTGTTGATCCCATTCCCGATACCGAGGACAATGCGCCCTGCAAACATCTGACCGAGGCTGAACGAAGAGACCTTGAGAGCGACACCAACGACCATGACGCTTGTGCCTACCAAAATGGATTTCTTTCTCCCAAGCCACTCACCTAGTGTGAAAGCGAAGAGTGCACCGACGAAGCAACCAATGTCGTAAATAGCAGTCACGGTTGAAAGCATTGTTGTCTTTGTTGGACCCTCAAGGTTGTGTACTTTAAGGAAGTCTGGAGTAATGACCACGCCACTGAAGACCCCTTGATCATAGCCAAACATCATCATGTCAGCGCTACATGCTATCGTAATCCAAAGCACAAGCTTTGAACCAGTAAAGCCAAAGAACGGCTTTTTGTTCGTTAAAGGTGACATCACTGCAGTAGGTGCTCCTGGATCTCTTAGAAGCCACGTTGAGGAGGTTGTCAAAAAAAGACTCGATGCTTTTGAGAGAAGTAACCATGAACACAGACCAAACTGGGTATTTTATAGATGTATTGTACAGCGACATTAGGATCGAACAACCAAAAGGACGTTGCCAGGGTGGAGTGGGAAATCATAAAGGGAGAAATTCGCGACGAGCTGCCGCAGGTAGACAATGTGGGCAACCAGTACAGCTGGTGAATCAAACCTTTCGCATGGCGAGCGATCGCTATACCTTGCTTTTGCCCCCTCTGGAACGCATGCCTAAGTGCATCTTTCAGGGTTTAGCTTTCAGTGGAGGCGGTACAGATACGAATATCTGGGGAAAATGTGTATAGAGTACTCCAATCCTTCTCATTGACTGAGGCCATGTGACGATCCAGCTAAAGTTTTTTGTCCAAGTGTAACCATAGCTCAGTAGTCAATAATACCGACCAGAGGTTAGGGAAAAAGGCAAGTGAAGCTTGGTGCCCCACTACACTAGCCATTCTAGGCTTTTCAAATAAAGTGCCTTATTTCTTGGCAAATTTGTCGGCCACAACTCCCGAAGCGAATCCCTGTCGGACAAGTCTTGAAGTTGGTCAATCTAACAAAAGGAGGGGAAAGCAGATTCGGCATATATCTTCAAGCAACGGATGAGGTTCCGGACCGACCTCAGTTCAAAGCAGATTGCAAAATGATAAGATTATTATTTATGGTTTTAAGCACTAGTGGTTGAAGCATTGAAGATTCGAAGAGCACTTACCATCTCCATATCCGTACTTGTTCGGCTAAGTGCAATTCTGACTCATGGTAAATCAAGGCTTCCGTTAGATTGGAATGAACCAACAGAAGCAGCCTGAAACGAAATGCGTAATATCTCATGAAGATGCTTTTGACGTCGGCAGTGTGCTGCGACATAGCAAAGATTGCGCCGAGGAGCTTGAGGACAAGTGTACCGAGCAACAATGCTTTCTCTCCTCCGGTCTTGATTTACCCGCTGAATTTGTGACCAACAATGGCAGCAGGCAACTTGTGCTCTTGTACTTCGCGATCTTGCTGCTCTCTTCACAACCAACCAAAGATACCTATTTTTCCCTTGCCTTCTTCAAGCTTGGTGCTTCCGTTTTCAAAGCTTTTGCGTCAGATCACAGTTTGGGAGCTCTGCGTAAAGGCTTGGCTTTGGATTCCCCTATTCTCAAATGTGAACGTTTTCACCCTGCCGATGAACAAGGCTCGCAGCCCAGCACCACCATTTTCTTCCTCCAAATCCCTTTTCCACTTTCGAACGTCCATACTGGGGCCATTGCAATCGCCGACTGTGCAATTACCTTGTAGTTCTACTCTAGACACATCCAGAACCTCACCCGTACAGACCTCGCTCGGACAGATCGCAGACTTCGAACATGCACGACTACCCCGAATGAACTGCGATATCAACTGAATCAAGCGATAGTCAGCAATACCACAACTGAGGCTCCCGAAGATGTAATTTTGTCTCCTAGCATAACCACATATGACCACTCCTTTTGTTGTAGCTTGCTGATGAACTTCTCAGATCGCAGTTTCGGAGGAAACAATGTGGGACAAAATTTATCCCAGATCGACTCAAAAGGGACAATAGAAAAAGCCAGTCTCATGTCCATCGCCGAAAGACACGAAGAAAGGCTAGAAGCCAGGTCCAGGACTCGTGGCTTCTCGAGAACAGTCATGGACCAAGGGAACCATTTCTAGCCATTGAGTCCAGCAGTCGGTCAGGAAGAAAACAATGGGTCTATCAAAGCTCGATCTCTCTGCCCGTTAGTTTATCTCATCGTCTCCTCATCCGATTTTTGGTACCTAAGATGTGCAGCAAAGGTGCGCTGTGTTACGGTCTCTACCCTACGCTGCTCATATAGCAGTGACTTGTGACCCTCGCCGGCCAAAGCGAAATCGAAGAATAGGGGCAAATATCATTGGAAGATGTGGATATAAATCTCAAAGCATATCTAGCAGATCACAAATGCGAAGCAAAGAGTTGTATCGGGAGAGTAGTCATGCTCGGCTTCGATGATGAAGAACTTGTCTCAACGACGACCTGAATGATACTAGTCTGTCCCCATCCGAAATGTTGTTGCTTCGATGATTTACAACATTTTTCGTGAGCTTTCTTTTAGATTCATGACGTAAATGAGAATAGAAAGCCTCATCAGAGAAGCTCTTCAGAAAGTCAACCAATATTCTTCATAATATCTCTACAAGATACGTCGACATCATGGTTGCAAAACTCCCAAGACTGGCTATAGAGTACAATGCTCTAATTGAACGTTTTTCAAAGTAAAGAAACGTATCTTAACCTACGAAAATGAATAACACCACAATTAGCGATCATCTACAAGTAAATCTATCCATTATAGGTCCCCTGGCACAGGGGCTGTAGGGCATGGTCTGAGAAAATTCAATGGACTGCTGCCGAAGCACAAGCGCCCACACTCAAATGGGGTCGCATCACCATACACAACACAGATTTCCTGATGTGAAATGTCTCCTACTGGCCTAAAATGTGCTTTGTAGCATTCTTCCCTCAAAACGAATGGATATCCTTTCGAAAATTCACACTGACCCATAGAGTGCTGGGGGTGGTACTGCCAATTGTCTAATGGACAACCTTCCCACTCCATTGGTTGCAGTCAACTTGTTGGGCGGTACCAATGGCAAGGCCAACTCCACTATTGCCGAAAAATGCAGCTTGCGCCCCAGAATCAGAACACAAGTCGAAGTTGACGTTCGCCCCATACTGGTTCGTGCCTGTCAGTCCGGATTGAGCACACAAGGGGTTGCCTTGAGCTGGGCACAAGTTGTTAATCATGACCACAATACTAGTTCCGGCATTGGACAGCGTATGTCCAGAAGAGTCAGTTTGGCCAATCAGCTTCCAGCATGTGCCGCAAGCTGGACCTGCTCCTGCTCCGGGCCCAACACCAAACCTGTTAATTCGTTAGTAAAAGTTTCCGTCTCTGATATCGTCATTCGCTCACAGATTCTGACTAGCAGCAGCACTGAAGCCTGGGTAAGTATACCAGCCGCAAGCAGCTGTATTGGTGTTGCAATTAGGTGAGCCAAAGGTATCGCCAGCACCATAGTGGGTAAAAGATGCCTTGTAGATGGGACCACTGCCCGAGCTGGTTGACGACTTCGTAGGGGCAGCAGAAGATGTCGAAGTGGACGCGCGGACAGTTGAAGTTGTCTTTGGAGCGGCAACGGAGGAAGTGGTGGATGTCTTAGCATTGGTGGAAGTGCCCGTCGATTTCAAACATTGGGAATAGTATGGATTTTGTGCAACACAGCTAAGTCCAGATGCACAGACGGTGCCTCCTGTCCAGTTCATGCCACCACCTGATAATCTTAGTCAGCAAAGCATGGTTTCAAGCTTGAGCGTTCGTACATTGCGCCCATTCCGGCTGAATGGCTGTGGCGAGGCTGCCAAAGGCAAGCAAAAAGGTGGCAGCTTGGACATACATGGTTAGCTTAGAAACGAATGTGGTCGAGCACGGCTCAAGACTGCTTTTACTAAACGAGTGACTAAAGTGAGAGATGAAGATCTTGACCCGAGACTCGAAGCAAACAGTAACATATGGGCCCTTTCAGACAGACATAAATACAGACACAACATCATCGAAGCTTTACACTAGAGGACAAGCTTTGAGATTAGGAACTTGACATTATGTCGCTTAACTAGTGAAGGACTCGTCTTTTTGAGCTAAATGGTCTGGATGACACTGAGGAAGCACGGATGTCCTAGCCGCTTATAGTGGGCAGGATCAGCTTTCTCAGCTGGCCCATGGCTGAAACGTTTCCACCATATCTAGATCTTAAAAGTTGGCGTAAAAGGTGCAAGTCGGACACGCCAAAATCCGAAGACGACGACTGTAGATGATCCTTAGAAATCTCCTCCAGTTCAAGATGGCGTGGGCAGATCCTTGCCATGAAACGCCCGTCTGATTTAGCGAGATCTCATCGGCATACTTTCCCCGGTACGCGGACTGGGTCGCCAAGACAATTTACCGAGGTTTTAACTTGCATAAAGAATAAGAAAATTGATGATGAGGTTCATACTTTCCTTCTGACTACAACCTTCGTAAAGTGGTCGTGGATCTCCAGAGAAAACAACATATGGCTGTCTTACACTGTCATCATCATCCATGCGCTCACGTGGTGCTAAGGCCCTCCCCAGCACCCCACGAATTGAATGCAAGTGCTGGTGGTAACGAGCATGAATACTTCGTGCTCTGCCATAGCAGAAAACGCATGCTTTCTATTGGGAGATCCTGCAGCTGAGGACGTCTTCGAGCTTATACTATTCGCTGCCACCATTCAAGGTCACCACCCAGTGTCAAAATATTCCTACCCTCTTGGGTAGTCCAACTATGGAATGTCGTGGTTTAATGAGTATTACTGCTCGATCTGAAAGCAAGGAGGATGAAAAGAGCTCTGAAATGCAGTGATTGTATATGCGATGAGACGCCGGTAAGCTCAGGTCCTGCTTATTATTGTCACTCTTTCGCACACATCAAAGGCAAGGATGTTGCAGGGGCTTTTATAAAATAGGTACCGAGTTCAAAACGTCAAAAGTCACCAGGTAACACAAGTCCAAGCCCCTTTCCATCTATCCATCGGTTGCAACCTCCAAATTTCGCAGTACATCCTCTACGGAATACCGTGTTCATGCATTCATGGCTTTCATTCGGTATACGGCAATGGGTAGGTCGTCGTTGATATCTGAGATATTCAGCACCCGAGGAGCACGTCGCAGAGCAACGCGGCTCAAGGGAACCCTGACTGCCCGCAAAGAGCACATTTGAAAACATCAAGCATGCTTCGCTATTTTCCTAATTGCTACAGCGAAAATCCAAGTCCCCCATTACGGGGGGCTCGGCCGCCATCACAGGCAAAGCTGACCATACCAGAGCTTCAAAATGCGAACTGTGGTTCTTTGCTCCCCTGTGAAGAATCCGATAGTGTACAACTGTAAGACGACGAAGGTGTAGCTCAAGGTAAAATAGTACGGGCTACTGCTTACAAAACCTGGTCGCTAGCAGGGTTCAAGGAGTTGGCAGGTACGATGAAGCTTGACACTGTATGTGGCCGTTGATATGCCTGGATTGCTTGTATTCTGTTTGCTTCCTGCAAGCTGTATATAATCTGGGAAGATCAAACTTGAAGTCGACTGCGTCATGGATCGCAAACACAGACATTTTTGATCGAGAACTGGCCAGGCATATACAAGAAACGTGATGCTAGTCGGAGAGCCCAAGGTTTCACGTCCCTCGGATTTCGCTCGCTTAAGTACAAGGGCGCAACCAGTCTGTTTCAGCCCGATCATAAAAAAGGTCTTCCTCATTTTATTGTCGCGAGTCGTGCAGGCAATTTTGTCCATCTTGTTTTTGGATAGCAGGGACTTCCACGCATTCACAAAACAACGCTCTCAGGCCTTTCATATTGCTGACCGAGATTGGTATTGGCTGCTTTACCATTTTCGTCCGAAGCCCTGCCTCCATTGCGAATGTACAAAATGAGCTGTATGAGCATCACAGAGTGCTCTGTCTGGTACTTTCGCTTTCAATAGCCTCCAACAGATCCTTCAGCAAGGCCTTTCTCTTCTTCCACCTGTGTGCTTATTGTTCTGTTGCAGCTGCTGCGCAGCTCCCATTCATTTGACAAGTTCAAAGCCTTATCCGGAGCTGCTATTTCTCTTGTCTTGACTTATATTCGTCATGAAGGTGAAGACGTTTGCAAAAACGTTTGCAACCATTGCCAGCTTTTTGGCCATCACTTCGGCCCAGACGCTTAACATCCCTTCTCGATCTGGCAGCATCGTTCATTTGTCTAACCCCAGCACCATTGCCAAGGGAAAATCCTTCGACGGCGGAAATAAAGAATTTGACCGGGGACATCCATGTGATTCCGATGCAGATACGGGGTCATCAAATGCTGTTTTCATCCTCGAAGATGGTGCCAGCCTCAGCAATGTCATAATTGGTACTGATTCACTCGAAGGCGTCCATTGCAAGGGTGCCTGCACAATCACCAACGTCTGGTTCCGTGATGTGTGCGAAGGTATGTCTAGGACTGCTGTCAGCACCCAGTCATGTACTCATCGTCTGTGTAGATGCGATCTCTATACTCGGTACTGGAAATGCACTGATTCAAGGTGGTGGCGCTCAGAATGCGAAGGACAAAGTGGTCCAGCATAACGGTCGTGGCACAGTTACAATCAAGGACTATACCGTGATCACCGCCGGCAAACTCTACCGGTCCTGTGGTGATTGCTCCAACAACGGCGGTCCTAGAAACGTCATCGTCCAAAATATCAAAGTCAAGGGGATGACAAGCGATCTTGTCGGTATCAACAGCAATTACGGCGACGTTGCGACAATCAGTGGAAGCTGTGGAGAGAGTAAGAGGGTCTGCCAGGAATACAAGGGTGTCAACAAAGGAAGTGAATCTTCAAGCAAGGTCAGCACAACTACTAATTGCAGGGGTGATCAAGGTCAACTGTCGAAGCTGCCAAGTTGCTAGAGGACAGGCCTGGAATTGCAGGTTCAAGCTGCCACATTTGTCGACATTATACCACCGCTCCGGCTCGTTCGGAGGCTGCCGAGGAATAACATGATATGTCTTGACCTTGAAGAAAGAAATTTGTGGTTTAGCTGTGCTTCCACGTATCAATCATAATTTCGCAAGTAGCGATTCCGGGTCGAAGAAAGCTGGGCGAGCATTTCCAGCCGATGTCGAAACCCAATGATTCCTTGCAGATCTGCCTTCCAGTGGAAAGCTTCAGCTTAAGTAAGGCCCAGCTTAACCCGATCGAACGTGCTGAGAATTAAGTAAGGGCGACATTCCGTGGCCGCACGACAGCAGTATACCAAAAGCAACGCCAGACTATTTGGATCAACTACTCTTGGGGATCTGACGTTAAGCCGATTGACTGAGACGAGCTGCCTGGATCCCGACACGGGTTCCGATTGTAGCGCGATGCACACTCAAACGCCGTTTACCTGTCCCTGCCTACTTTCTTCTTCCAAGAACTCCCCTACGGCCTTCAGACCTTTCTCCAGCAGCTCAGTCACACAAGTAAAGTGAAGCCGCGCTCTCCCTTTGAATTCGTCTCTGTCCCGATCGGTTTGAAACTCGAAGCACAACGTTCCTGGACTCAACAGGACGCCCTTCTCCTCAAGAAGACGTTCGCAGAACTGCACATCATCGACTGGGTCACCTGTAACGTGATCTTTAAACTTTACAAACGCAACTCCGCCAGCAGTAGGCCGGATCCATTCGCATTGGCTGCTATACTTCTCAACGAATGCCGCAATAAGATCAAGATTGCATTTGGCAAGGCGCAGATGCTTGTCCAATATTGCACGTCGGACGCGTGGGGAGAGTACCTCGGTGGCTATGATCTCGTCGATGTACGACAAAGCTTGAACCGAGTACATTCGATAGTTGAGAATTTTTTCGTATAGAGTAGGTGAGCGGGTTGTAATCCATCCTATGCGAACGCCTGACAGGCCGTAGGCTTTGGAGAGAGACGAGGTCGTGATGACCTGGTCGTAATCGAGATCAGCATGCTCGTTGAAAGAGGTCGGGATCCCAGTGTTGGTGGAATAGGTATGGAAGAGTGGGCGAAAGATCTCATCACAATGGATGATGATGTTGTGCTCTTTGGCAATTTCGATGATCGCTCGTTGAGTGGCAGTATCGATGAGTGTACCAGTCGGGTTAATAGGATTGTTCAGTATGAGCAGTTTCGTTCTGCCCGGTCGGATGAGGCTACGAAGCAAGGAAAGGTCCATGGCCCAGCCTTTGGTAGAGTCGAGATGAAGGTGAGATATATCACACCCTATGTTCTGTGGTTCTTCGAGAAGCGGACCGTATGTGGGGTATTGAATGATAACGTGGTCTCCAGCTCGGAGAAGCGAGCGCTGGACAATATGGTTGGCACCAGTGGTGGCATTCGCGACAATGATATTGTCTGCGGTGATTTTGCCCGAGGCATCATAAGTTGCAGCGATGTTAGTGCGGAGCGATCTCGACCCTCTATCACAGGTCAGGCCAAGTGGGAGGTCAGTGAGACTTGTCGTCAGTGCAGCTGCTGTAGTAGGCTGATCGCTAGAGAGGGCTATGATCTCTCGTATGCTTAGAGAGGGAGTGGCACTGCCACCGAGAACCGTGTTCGCCTTAGGGCCATGCGTTGACATCAAGTATTTAGCGAGCCGGAAGTCGGCAGGTGGGAGCTCAGCTAATTGTCCCATTCTGCTTTCGCCACGTGTTCCGGATCAATAGAATTGGTGAGGAGGAGGAGGATGATTCAGAGCAGGAGACTTGTGAGACAAGATTGTTGGCAGCAAACGAACAGTAGAAAGGTCTTCATCTTCATTACAATTATACTTCGAGGTAGCTTGAACGCCCTGCGACGATTCTTTAGCCCGAATTAGCAACAAGGGAGATCTTAACAGCGGGAACATGCCTCTAGGCATTTGTGACTGGGATGACTCACAGCAGTGCGCCGAGCTCCGCATGACATTCCCAACCTCTTGCATTGAATCTCTGGAATAGTGCTTTATACACAATCTCGACTAGACAGAGTACCGAAGATGTTTCTCCAGACCAGCAGTAGGCCGACAAGTTTACGCATATCAAACAGCACAGTGAAACTTCAGTCAGCAAGCCATTAGATATGGCAGTTGCTCTAGAGTCTAGAACATTGGCAATGCACTGCTAAATGAAGACTATGAAGGTTGATCGAGCCTCTAGATATAGTCGAAGAAAGGGCGAGAAGATCTTGTTTGATTTCTAGTCTGGAGAATGACGGCGGACACCTGGAAGGACGCTTACTTCGGCCATGGGTTAATTCGAGTCAAGGACAGCATGAGCTGGATATGCCCCAACCCCTTGCGGTACTGTGTTACACTGGTGAAATGAGATTGTTGACAAGGAGGCTCCGAAAGTCGTAAGAAACGCTAACAAGGCTTCGAGGCATTGGCTATCAAAGTAGGTTGATTGAAGACGGAGCAGGGTCATTTCGGTGCTGTTAACCGAAACAGATAGTGTACAGGTTTGGCTCTTGTCTATCAACACGTGATAGTGATACAATAGTGTACATTGGAGCCGGCTAGTTGCAGACATCAAGCGAAGGCGATTTTAGGAGACAGTAATGTGTGAATGTCCATGCCGTCACCGAGAGGGTGACTGGAAAGTTGTGTGGTTCGGCGAATCGTTCGGGTTGTGTGTTGTCTCGGTCCCATCCTCCCAAAATTCTATGTCTTCATCGCCTTCTCGTCCAACAAGCTCGCCCTGTCGCATGCCAAGTTTTCCCTTCTTCAATAGTGTGCTCAGGTCGCGGCCTTCACCGGCTTCTCGTTGTAAGATGTCCTCTAACGTTGATTTCTGATCCATGAAGATGTTCAGATGATCGGAGATGACGTGTCGATTCTGACAGGAAGGGCATTTGATCAGGACTGTTCCTTTATGATAACCATGTTTCGTGACCATGTGGGCTGATCGGTTACCGCACGGTTTACAGGTGAACGTGAGCTGATACGATGGCTGTTCCGGCCGAGGTGGTAATTTGCTAGCTTCTGACTCTGGAACAGCTAGAGAGGAATTCCATCTTCGGGAAATTACTGGCCTTTGCAGAGGTCGGTGTGAGATTGATTGTCTCGATTGCGTAGTTAGTCGTGAAAGCGATCGATATGCCTTTGACGAAGCAGATGAGGCACGTCGAAATGCCAGCGGTCTTAGCATAGATATTGATTGCATCCTGTCGTAGTAGTAGATGCGATTCAGGAGTTCCCTTGAGAGCGAGACAATAGCAACAACATAGAACGTACGGAACGAATAAACCAGATTCCACCTGATTCTGCGTACTGTTTCGGTGGCAGCGGCGACGCAGTATTAATAGCGCTAAGTTAGATACGGCAAAGCCTGTCAAGAATAGCGCCCGCAGGGTATATATACTTCGTACTCGAACCCTGTATGACCCTGGCAGCGGCCTAGCTCGGGCACCTCGGGCACTGTGCGATGATGTGGGCAGTGTGCGGGCTACCGCGGGCTCACCATACTATTGGCAGACAGTTGGAGATGCGGGCATTGAAAGCCTCGTTGCGTTACACACTTCCACCTACAACTGTCATTCCTCCATTGGCGACCGAAGCCTACAAATTGGTTCATATGTGACACCTCCGAGCTTCTTTCGACATCGTCTGCGTGCATGACCATCACCGCACTTGCACTGTTGCTAGCCCACCAGTGCCACTGGACTGCTACACCTACGTCAACTCATCTACTAGTGACGACGAGACTGTTGGGAATACTTGCTGAGCCTGAAACGAGAGACCCTTCAGCGCCAGTCCTCTCACAATGCTAAATGGGCGAGGTAGAGGTAGAATCAGGGCACCGAGGCGAGTAAGTCCATCACCTTCTGCACTCTCCTTCACTGGACTCTCATTTTGTCACGAAGTCGCGATGCTACCGACGACTATATCTATTCGTCTTCGGTCGCACCCCCAAGCGCAGCCAATTTCACTGTCCATTTGACTCATCATCCCACTGGACACAATGCTAATCATCCGGCCTCGTGCTCCGCAGGCATTCACGAAAGATGAAGTCGACTTCGAACAGACGTGGGAAGTCCTGCACAAAGCCTTCCGGGAGATCCACAGCCGCAATGCCTCCAATCTATCCTTTGAACAACTCTTCCGGAATGCCTACAAGTTGGTGCTCAAGAAGAAGGGCGATTTCTTGTTTGAAAAGGTCAAGCTACTCGAAATCGACATTTTGGACAACCACGTAAGAAGTCAGATTAGAAGTCTGGCAACCCCAGCACTTCTCCTCCCCGGTGGCATGTCCCCCGAACGGAGAATAGCCGGCGAGAGGTTCATGTCTCAACTCACCAGATCCTTTCAAGCACATTCGCAAGAGGTGGGCATGATCACCGACGTGTTGATGTACATGGATCGCATGTCGACGACGGACATCCGAAAGCCCTCTGTCTATGCTGTTGCGTTGGGCCTGTTCCGAGAACGTGTCCTGCAGGCCTGTGCGAACGAAAACCTACAAATAACCATCCTCGACTTGTTGGAGATGATCATACTCGAAATGATTGCCCAAGAACGAAGTGGTGACATAATCGACAGGCCCCTTATCAAGGCGAGCTGCCGTCTCCTTGAGAATTTGTACGAAACACTCGCGGAGGAAGAGAGTGCGAGGCTATACCTGACCTCCTTTGAACCAAAATTTCTTGATGCGAGCAGAGATTTCTATCGCACTGAGGGCCAAGTGCTGGTCCAACACGCAGATGCCACCACCTTTTGTAGTCAGGCGAAGAGGCGGCTGAAAGAGGAAGAAGAACGCTGCCAACAATGCTTATCCATGACCACCAAGCCCAAGATCAAATCGGTGGTGGAGAAGGAGCTGGTCCAAGCACACATCGAAGCTGTCGTCAATCTGCCAGGCACGGGAGTCAAGGACATGCTGGATAACGATAAGATAGATGACTTGCGAAACATGTATGAGCTCGTCAAGAGAGTGGAACGGTTGAAGCCGCTCAAGGACGCTGTGCATCGGAGAGTTCTGGACCTGGGCACAGAGATCAACACAGCGTCCACTCAGATTGCAAACGAAGCTCCTTCTAAATCCAGGCAAGACAAGAAAGACGACATCAAAGGCAAGGAAAAAGCTCCTCTGCCAAGACAACTCAATCAACAGACTATCGCCGCCATAAACTGGGTGGAAGAAGTCCTCAAGCTCAAGTCCAAGTACAACAAGGTCTGGCGCCGCGCGTTCAAGTCCGATAGTGTCATGCAAAAGGCTTTGGAAATTAGTTTTCAGGATTTCATCAACAGCAACGCGAGAAGCCCCGAATTCCTGTCCCTGTTCTTGGATCAATACCTCAAGTCGAGTGGGAAGGACAAGACCGATGCTGAAATCGACTCACTTCTAGACAGTGGTGTTGCCCTAGTCCAGTATCTGGCCGATAAAGATGTGCTCGAGACATACTATCACAAGCACATGGCAAAACGATTGCTGATGGGCAAGTCCATCAGTCGAGATGTCGAACGACAAATGCTTTCGAAGATGAAGATGCGCCTAGGCAGCCAATTCACGTCGAAAATGGAGGGCCTTCTCAAAGACATCGAGCTTTCGGAAAATTTGACATCTGGCTACAAGGAATATTTGGGTGCCTCGGGCGACAAAGCAAAGATCGATTTCGAACCCAGTATTCTGATGACCACCGTCTGGCCTATCACCATACCAGAAGGTTCAAACCGAGCTTGTATCTTCCCTCCAGAAGCCGCAAAGGTCAAGGACTCGTTCGAACATTTCTATCTGAACAAACACACGGGCAGAAAATTGACCTGGTTGCCCCATATGGGAGAGGTGACGATGCGTGCAACCTACGAAAAAGGTGGCAAGCCTATAACCTATGAAGTCGGAGGACCAACATATTGCATGATTATTCTCATGCTTTTCAATGAGCACGATCGATTGACCTGCGACGAGATCGTGCAACACACAAACATTCCACCAGAGAAAGTGGCTCAGACGCTGCTGTCGATCGCTGTCGCCCCAAAGACACGGCTTTTGAAGAAAGTGCCAATGAGCAGAGACATCAACCCGACCGATGTCTTCTCTTACAATAAAAATTTCGTGCATGCCTTCCGCAAGTTCAAGGTCGCTCTAGTATCAGAACAGTCTAACAAGATCGAAACGGCTGAGCAACGACGAGAGACAAAGAAAAAGGCCGACGACGAAAGGGGTCTTGCCATCGATGCCGCCGTGGTAAGAATTATGAAAGCTCGGAAAACTCTGTCACATTCGCAGCTGATGACGGAAACGATCGACATTCTGAAGAACAGATTCCAGCCCGATGTGACTATGATAAAGAGGAAGATAGAAAGCTTGATCGAGCGGGAGTACCTTGAGAGAGGGCAGGATTCTGCGAATCCTTCGTACAATTACCTAGCATAGTCTGTAGCATAGTCTGGAGATCTGTGTGGCATATCGGATACTTGGCTGGTCATTTTCCAATTGGGGAGCTGTAGTTATCAACTTTGTCTTTAGCATGGCGTCGGTTACAATTCATGTCAAATAACGAGGTGCAAGTCATGCAGAGAGGAGCTACGTTCTCGACTAACTTCATTGGCAAATGTCTCTATGCAATGACTAGGCCATCTGGTGCTCTTTTCATTGCTCTGCATACCTCACATCCATATGTGCAAACATTCATGCGGCTAGTGCGCAAGAAGTATCCAATGAAGAACCTGAACAAGCCTTTTATGGCAAAGTTATTGTCGTTTCTCCACATTCACGTATACTCGTCTCGCCGCGTCAAAACTGAAATTCATTCGCGCCCTAAAACTACTGAAGATCGACGCAACTCTACATGCAATATCCTTCGTGTTCTTCTCAGAATCCCGATAAGCCGACTCAGCAACGCGTGCGACATTCTCGTTGTTTCCGTAAGGCTTTCGGGGAAAAGATAAAGAGGACGCTTGGATGTCACCGGCACTAAGTTGATGATCGAGATAGCATGGCCAGCTGTCTCACGGAAAGCCTTTCTATCAATCATTCCAGAATTTCCTCTGTAGCCAGAATTAACGCAGTAACTACCACCGGAAGTGTCAGCTGGTGTTGACGCTTTTCGGGTTAGGAGTTCGCTACTATCGGATTGCCTCAGTCTTCTTCTTAACCAAAGGGTGGCGCTCACCTGCCGCCATGGACGTTGACATCTCAGACATCCTAGCCGACATCTCACGGCCTACTCAGCCTCAAAATCAACATGGCACCACCCCATCCTTGTCGTACAGCTCTTTTGCCGACGATCCATCAACAGTGTATAATGACCACATCCTACTTACTCGCCACTGGATGTCTGAGCGGTGTACGACTGCTCTCCTACCTTACCCAGTCAATCTAATTAATAGGGTCATGGACAGGATCCGTAGGCAGATTAGCCGGATTGAGGATCTGACATCGGGCACATATGACTTAAATACCTATGGAGACCGCCAGAAGCCAAACCGGCAGAACCTGAATCTCGTTTTAAGCATTTTGCAGACCGACCTCAGTCGAACACAGTTCTTGATCAGAAGCTTTTTGAGGTGCCGGTTGGGTAAGATAACGAAGTATGGCACATACTATTCCAGATATCACGTCGATAAGTCACTTTCAGCTAGCGAGCAAGAAACAAAGAGTCCACTGCTTAGCGAACAGGAAACACAATTCCTGCACCATCATCAGCATCTCCTAACAAATCTTTACAACTCATCGTTTTTGCTTTCACTACCGCCGAGTCTACGGAGATTAGATGACAGCACTGGCGGCTCAGCGCGGATGGATGAAGGGCCGGACATGGCTGCAGGGGTAATGGTGCGGTGTTTGGCAAAAGAGTGGACGAATGAAAGGGAGGTCTTCGAAGGAGGAGAAGTTGGTAGTGGGACCGGGACACAGCAAGAGGAGGATCGAGCGACGGTTGAGCTAAGATGCGAAAGGGGTGGCGTGTTGGTTGCAAGATGGAGGGATGTGAGGCAAGGCGTCGAGAAACAAGATCTGGAAATTCTGTGAATGAATCATCTAGGCTCTATGAACCAGTGCACGCTGCGAGCCTGTGGCATCGGATGCTGATCATAGCGTACATCCTGTCGTCCGCTGCATCACAATTTCGACTTATGTCCAGCCAGTTCCTCACATGACAGTAGACGACATCTTGGGTCACGCCAACTCACGCTCCATATGGCCGCAATGCAGCTGAACAATTCTGGTTGAAAGACAACACAGCAGGGGTGAAGCTCACGAAATTCGCACTTGATCAACCACTCAGCCTCGATAAAAAGCCTAGTCATGGTACTTGTCTGCTCTGCAAACCCAGTGATCCAAATGCAGCAACATGCCGTGGACCTGCAAGACGTAGACATGCTCGATGAGGCTCGGATCAAGAAGACACAGAACACGGGGACATAGGATAAGCCTGGCCCTCTTATCACACAAACTCAAATTTGATACCTAGACTTGCGAAGTTGAGGGAAATTATTCAAGATGCTGATTGTTTTACAACTTCGATCGGAAACTCAAGGAAGGTCTAGCGACGAGTAAGTATTCTTCGTATTGCCCAAAATCAAGTCCAGAGCACCGTTGCTCTTCACACGATGAGCGGGCTCGACCACGACATCAAGTCTTCTCACATCATATCTTGTCCCAACCTCTTTACCAGCGAAGTGGGGTTTGGCTCCCACTTTCAATATGTAAAATCGCCATCAGGCACCACTTGGAACCTTCTACCAACAGTGTACACGGTTCGCAATGTCGGCTGCTATCCTGGTGGAAAATCTCGGTTAACGATTGAGATCTCATCGAACTCTCAAGACCCTGCACTCCGCTTGCCTCTCCGACGGCTCGGAATGGGAATCACGTGCTGTCGCCATGGTACCAGACACTCTTTACTGGAGCATTGTCATTCAAGCAGGCATCCTCTTCTTTCGTCTAATCACCCCACTATGTACACTACATTGTGCGCTGTGCTTGCTGCACCTCGGCGGTGTGAGGCCCACATTCTTCGCCTCCGTGATCGAGCTTCATCTCGAGGTCATAACAATCCCCGAGGCACTGTTCTATTTTCTGGTCTACCTCCCTAAGCGACATGTATTTCGACGCCCGGCTACTGAGGGGACTGGGCTGTCCCGCGACGAGCGTCGGTCATTGTTTAACAAGTTTTGGGCATCGGTGCCAGATATGAACTTCTTTGTGGAAATGTGGTTTAGAGGGGTGCCCCTCGACGAGGTCAAAAAGGATGATCTCAAGGATTGGCTAGTGTGGGCGCTCTTCAACAAATCTGCAATCTCGGCATTGGAAGATGAGGAACTTGACGAATACATTGTGGCGACGGAGGACCGCCTCGGTAGGCGACTCGAGGGGGGACACAGCTCCCATCGCCCGATCAAAATAACATCGGATCCAATCAACATCCAGCATCGTCCGCTCTCGTATTACGTCTTCGGCGTTGGCCTTATAGACACGTGTGTATTTCACATCATGTGGCGCTTGGGATTCCAACACTATCCCGTCCGGCAGAACTTCAAGTCGTTTCCCTACCGCCCGCTTTCATTGCTCTGCAGACAAGCCTCTCCAGCAGCAGACATAAGCTACTGGTACCGGCCTCACACCTCCGATTCGCGGTGTCCCATTCTCTACATCCACGGCATTGGCGTCGGCCTCATAACCTATACATCGTTCTTAGCCAGCCTCATCGCCAAGGACGAAGGTAACGGAGTGGACCAAACCGGCATCCTTGCCGTAGAGATTATGCCTATCTCTTTCCGACTTACCTCTCCTGCACTGTACGCTCAAGAGACAGCTCGCCAAGTTCACAGAATTCTGCAGCAGCATGGGTGGGACCGACCCGATTTCAAGTTCCTTGTCGCAGCAAATTCTTATGGCACCATCATCGCTACGCACCTCCTGCGATCGCCGGCGATATGTCCACACATTGGACCTATCGTGCTTGTAGATCCAGTGACTTTATGGGTGCACATGGGCGACGTAGCGTACAACTTCACGGTCAAGAGGCCGAGGAGTGCAAGTCAACGACAATTGCACTATTTTGCGTGCACGGACATGGGGGCTGCGCATACCGTCACGAGACGCTTTGTGTGGAGAGATAATGTACTTTGGAAGGATGAGCTGGACGGACGCAGGGTGGGGCTAGTATTGAGCGGGCGGGACATCATTCTTGATGCAGCACGGTTGAAGAGGTATCTGCTCGAGGGGAAGAATAGAGACGAGGTGCGGGTAACGGAGGTAGAGTCGGTGCTAGGGGCAGAGAAGATCCGCGCTGGTAGCATGGAGATATGGTGGTTTGAGACACTCAACCATGCTGAGATCTTTGAATGCAGAGAAGAAGAGAAGCTGTTGGTAGATATGGTTTGGAGGTATTGTTGTGAGATATAGAAACCCCCCTCCCAACAAAAAAAAAAACTACTCTTCACCCATCTTCCCTGCATCGGTAGAATTGCATGCTGTCCTATTTGGGCGTGTCAATGTGAAAAGGAAGCCACCCGGCGTCTTTTCACCTTGCCTCTGCATCTTGAAGAGTTCGATTCCGTGTTGAATAAATCAAGCTGCTGTCCACTTTCGTGCTACACCCATTTCGCTGAAAGTGCTCGATAAGCCCTAACTTCGGTGTAACTCAGCAGCCATCGATCCTAGCTGCACGCAACACTTGATGCTAAGAGAGCGAAGCATGATGTTTTCGGGCGCGATTGTCGTTGCATGGTACGGAGTACATCCAGACGAATTGGGCTGTCGAAGTCTGGATCAGCATAGCAGTTTCATCTTCACGAGCTCTGGACGTATGTATTTCTGCTACGGACATAAGCAGAATCATCAAAACCCATCGCCTAGAGCTTAGCATGATAGTGGGGTTGATTAACCTTTGCAAGCTTAGTCCAGCTTGCAAAATGATCAGTAGGCATTTCAACGATGATTACAGGTTAGGGGGATTGCCTTGTCATCTCAGCTTCTGGCTTGTTAGATCTAGATCTCCTGTGGCTTCCAGCAGCCCTAAAAGGGGGTTCAAGACTAGCAAACGATCGTTCGGGCTAGTATTTTCGTACACTGTCTAGACCACCCTAGTGCATATTTTAAATAGTTTATTTCGCTGCGGTAGGCACTCGGTAGGTTTCATGCTTGGCATCAATTTCTCCCTCGCGCTGTACTCCGTTCTCACACTGAACATCACGACCACGCGCAGGACTGCCACTAATTGCGTGGTGTGAGCTTTTTCGATGGACGTGAGCAAGTCTAGATCTCTGCAAGTCGCAGGGGAACGCCACGAACGCTTCTTTGACCTGTCTGATTGGTCGGATGGTTTACTTGCCGCATGGTTCGCCTACAGCGCACGCGCGGCGTAGACAACATGCAGCACGGCTAGGATATATTATGCAAAATGCTCTCATGCGGCACATGATCAGCTGTGAATCTTCAGCTTTTGGTGGTGATTGCCCATGGGTGCACAAGATCTTTTGCGTACTACGGGAACAGGGATATCCAAGGTGAACGGCATGGCTCGCTCGAGTTGGCAAGCGTGCCACCCCTGTTAAGATTTGTAGATCCTGGTGCACGAACTTCGGATCGGAGCCCAGTGAGCACATCGTTGCTGAAGAGCAAAGCCTGACACACATTAGAGAGACTTCTTGAATTGAGTGTCGCTATTAATAGCAAGACGCAATGACACTGTATTCTCCTTGGAACGTATCAGTGATAGATGGGTGAGCTGTAAATCCAGAAATCGGCAGCAGACTCCGACTCCACTCATAGAACTTGGTCCTGGAGGTCCTAAAGAAATCTGCCTCGCTGGCATTCGTATTGACAAGCAAGTGCAAAACTTGGTTGCGTTGGTGCAGGTTGAAAACGACCAACCGTATGTAAGAGAACAGAATTACATGGAAGGCAGTAAGCATCATCCCTGGTACGGGAAGGGTGCAACTTGCAGGGACCATCGCAGGTATGCGTGGAATTTTCTGGGTTCCTATTCCCCCAATCGACTGCTTCCAGTCGGTTCTGGTATCGAACGCTGTGAATGTTTCAGGCCCAACCATTGAATTGAGTAACAAAGGTTCGGGCGAATGACGTGCATCGAACTTGAATTCCAAGAACGATTTCTAGCCAAGCAGGAGCGCCGTTCATCTGAGGACTCCACTTCAAGGTTGCTTTGCCATCAAATCTCTGGCTCGCTTGTGTTCATGCAGAGAGCGGGCAACGAACATGCTTCGCGTCCTCTCAGCTGAACTGGATGAACTGGTCTTCACCTTGTGAGGTCATTAATTTAGGTGTATTCGGGGCCGTAATAATACCATTAAATATCTGTAATGATAGGGTGGGAATTTGCCCTCAGTGTAATGTCTTCGTAAGAACAAGAAACCATGGGGAGCAATGAGCTCGCAAGCGGTACGGTGGAACACCTATGCCACCATCGCAGAAGCAACAAATTGGCCAGGACAAATGGGTACCGAACAAGGTATCTGGTTGTGATGATTTGACCATGGTCTTCTTTTCGAACTGCGTAAGGCTGTTTGTGTTAAATGTCGCTGCAAAAGTCAGCTTCGCTACAGGGGGCTGCTTATCTATTATCAGAGGTTGCTGCAACTCGACGTTAAAAGCTTCTCATTTTATATAATTGGAACCTCAAATCCTGATTCGAACTCGTCACTTGATGGGACGTCTGCGGCGCACAACGTAGCTCAGACAACTGTTATGTTGTCACCCGGATGTCAACAGGATTCTACATGAGCTTCACTCAAAATGAACCCTGGGCGGCAGGATCCTTGAAACTTTGCCAGCAGGTCATGCTGATGCAATTCAGTCCTGTTCTGACATTGGCTTGGCCATTGTTACCTGCTGTACGGTGCAAGCAAGGAGTGCATACGTTGCATGAATTGGTTCATCATTCACACAGCCCCTATCCCTTAATGAATGAACAGCTGTTTGAGTGCCAAGACAACTAATCTGTTGTATTGTGCATGGAGGAGGCCAGAATAAGAAGTGCTATCTGCAAGGGAGGTGATGAGCGATGCTGGGTCAACGATTAAGCATTAGCTGACTCAAGTTATGACTACAAGAACGAGGTTTTGCTAGTTTCGTCAAGTTTGGGATTGTTGCAGAAGTTAGGAATAGATCTTGTTGTTGGTCTTAATATTGCGCTTGACAAAGTATACATGCAGGATTCCAGCTTCATAAAAGCAAGAATACCTCAAAAAGCGAGAGTTGGTAAATGGATCGAATGATCATCAGGATGTACAGCGGCAATCGAAGATCTGTGGGAGAGATTTAATTTCCTAGTTGCGAGGCCTTGTGGAGAATCTGATGGTGTACCTGGCACGTGCCAGCGCGATTTTGAGTTTAGAAACTCAAACCACCACGCGCTTGGCAACGCGTGCTTTTGTTGACATTGGAATTAGTGGCTCTCAACTTGCTGTCGGACTTCGTGGTTTCCACCAGCTTTTGCAAGGATGGAGCAAACCAAAATCAAGCAAGGCTGATCAGGTTCAAATGTTACGATGGCTGATGTCATTCCTAGTCCGCAATTGGATCATACCAATGGAAGCGGTGCAAATTCAAGCTCGTTTAAGCGCGAATCTAGACACCCCCGCCTTTGTTGACATTATATGCCCTGGGATGTCGTGAATAATGTTCCACCTGTAAGCAAATAACTCTGCCCATCTTTGGCATGATCAGCAACGGCATGCAGGTTGTTGGTTCACTTGGTTGTATTAAACCATTATAACCATGAAAAGCAAAATGCATGCATGTCATTCGGTTGAAATAGTTCGAAATGATGAAAACTCAGATTTGGATCAAGTCATATCACTTCAACAAAGGTTTGAACTGACAAGAAGCGGAAATAGACGGAAGCAACGCGTTCGAAGCGTGTTGGAGGAACATTAAACGATGCGGGTGACCTCGAAAACGGACCCTGGTAGACCACAACAATGCGTTTAAGCTCGGCTGTGCATCCCTCTAGACGTGATCGGGCCCCCGGTCCAGTTTGATCAGGATCATGAAGTGTCATTCGTGGAATTAGTCCCAGGCTGAAACACTCGGTTGAGCGGCAGCAGTAGTACGGCTGTCAAACGCCGAGACAACGCTTTCGGATTTTCACCAGCAAAGCAAAGCCTCTACAATACCTGTGTCATGCTCCGAACAACACAGGCACCAGGCCTAAGGATGAGAACCTGCAGATGTATGGGCTAATTTGGCAAGTCGAGAGGTAGTAAAGTTGACGGTATGGATACTAGAGTAGTCTTGTTGCGCCATCAGCTAATATTAATGGCGTAATAAGAGACTCGGTAAAATTGATTTAAGATTGTTTAGCATTCCCCTTTGCATCATAGCGGCACCGCATTAGATCGTGCATGAATTCAAGAAAAGGGCCTTGGTGCGAGGACAACAGCAGTAAGGAATGCTGTCACAGACGATAACAAGATTACGATAAGAGACACAATTATCGAACTTTCTTTTAGAGTCTGGATTTCTTAATGGATGAGCTCGGGGCTCCACGGGATGTTTAGAGACCAAAGTAGAAGTTGCCTTCGATGTTGGCAAATTCTGGTATCATATCCTTGAGTTGAGAGTTCTCCAAATCGATGGGCCAAAAGTCTTTTTGCTACGGCCGTGGACGATGTTGCTTGAGGAACTTTAGCTAGCTAGCACCTGTAACGACGAAAAGTAACCTTCGAGGCGCAAGCGAGGTCGAACAAGGCATTGCACCGCATACTAGTAGCCAGGAATTCGATACTCCCGACCTACAAAGATCATGTAAGTTGTTTATCGTCCAGGGCAACGTTGGTGTCACGTCTGCAGGCGCAGCGGTTGGCTGCATGTAGGGCGATAAGCTTGCCTTACTCAAGTAAGTGCTTGCAGCTTGGTGAAGGTCAGCTCCCCACTATCCCGCCTGCGTAGCACGAACAGGATTGATGTTGGCTTCCATTACCGAATCCCTGACTGCCTCGCAAAGCACTAGTCCCGGAGTAGATTGTGCTTGTGTACATAACCTGTACAGGTACGCAAGATGTAGATTGTCGATTTGCCAAAAAAAGCAGAATAGCGGAAGTGGCAGACATGAAAACTTGGTTATGGACAAATTAGGCCATCGTGCAATCGACCGATCGAACATGTCTCGCATACAAAGCTAGAGTCAAAACGTGCATTTGGCAAGGTAGGGATCAGCACCGGTGGATGGAGCATCCATCGTGTGCAAAAGGACGCCTGGCTTGCCCTCTCCGTAGTGAGAGCTCTAGGCCGTTGGAACCATTTCCCAGGTATAGCCCGGGGCTTTTCGAGCCTCTGGAGCATCTGGAGCATCTGGAGCTTTGAAGTGGACTCCGTACGGATTACTACTGCAGGGATTGTGCAATGTGTGTAGTTACGAGGTGGATGAATGAGGGACGTCATATGGTCAAAGGGTCTTCTGTATTAAGCGCTCACAGCTATGTTATTATTTCCACTCATTACTGTCACCTTCAAGAATATTAGGACACAGGCCGATAGACTGCGACGGAAAGAAATTGCAAGCTTGAGCTGTCTCGGTGGACCCGAGAAGCGCTAAACCGTGCTCCAGTTGACCTAAAAGAATAATTAAGACTAGCCAAAATAGGCTCGTCGGTGGTCGCTCTCGCCAACCGCGGCGCTTTGCCCAGCAGCTGTCCAACAAAGTTGCAGATTCCTCCACTTGGGTCGGCGTGTACAGTATCCCAGCAACGAGGCAAGTCCTGGTCTCTTCCCCCTCTTATCAGACTTGAACTTCCTTCTTGCTCTGCAGCTGCCTCCAGCTGTCCTCCAGGGGTCAAGGCTCGAACTTCTCGCAACCGACTATCATTGTTGACGTTGACCGGTCACGGCACGCTCAACTAATCATCTATTCTCGCCCGTCCATCCGTTCGAGTTCTTGACCTTTTCCGCCTGGCAGGACATGGGACAGCACAGCAGGTAGAGAAGGAAGCGAATATTTTTGGGACGTACAGTAGTGCAAATATACAGGGCCACATGCAGAACAACCATTCGACCTGCTTGTGGTGAGAGTGGAACGAGGACGACCTTTCCGTACCGCTTACATTCACTTCTGCATCTCTATCTCCGTCTCAAAGTCAGCTTCGACAACGACTTAGTTCTTCTGGCAAGGTCGTTAACGGGACCACCGTTTCACCCAACGATATCACTTAGCCACCGACCAACCTATCCTGGGAAACGCCTTTGGAAGGCTCGGGCATAAAATGACCACCACGATGATGATCGAGGCCTCTTCGCCTCTTGCCTCCATGCAACAGCCATTGTATATAAGCAGATGTGGCTTCGGTCAGGATACACTGTCTTATGCCTCGTTTGCACGTGTCAACTTCGGACCAGAGAGCTTCAACTTCAAGGACTTGTCGATGAAGAGGAAAAAGGAAACAGACTATTTTTCCATGGCTCCGCCCGTTCGAGGCTCCTCGCCTACAGCGAGTCTCGCTGCAGACCTCTCACAGAACATGAACATTGATCGAAGGTAAGAGAAGGAGCAACAGATAATGCTAAGAGTGACAGAGCTAACCTAGAACAGTAGTCCGCAGTACCCAACTCCAAGACGAGCATTATTCAGCAACTTCCAGGGTTAGTATCTTCAGTCCATGTACAATGCAGCAACTGACAAGGAACAGTTCCACTCACCACCCCTCCTGTCTCTTCTTCCTCCCCAGCCCCGATTGGGGACTGTATGGAGATGTCCCCACTGCCTCACAAGCCTGCTCGTGTTCCTTTCAGCTTAGAGCTGCAGTCTCCCACACCTGAACCTACGCCAAACGAACCTTTCTTTTCCGACTATCCCACTCCTCGCTCTTCCAGTCCAGCTCTTCAAGAAGAAACAAATCTACAGATTGCACAAGAGCGAAGGAGGTCCAACCCGCTAAGACCGGCTTTGACACGAGCGAAGGGCTTGAGCACAACCTGTGTGCCACAAAGACCTAATCCTGAAGCACAGTTGCCCTCATTCAAGTTTGGCAGTGGCCTTACGCACTCGAATCCCGGGTCTTTAGCTCTGTCTGAGATCTTCGAGAGTTCGTCACCCAACTCGGAGAGAACTCTCTCACCAGTACCCAGACCTCCGGTACCAGCAAACCGTGTGCGCCAACCATTCAACCTGGGCAGTAATACCCGCAATGCCTCCCCTCTTAGCCAACACGCTCGGAAGATGTCAAACCCTCTAGTTCGCCCTCGAAAGCAATTTCGACGAACTCTTAGCATGTTTGAGCACCCAGACGAAGTAATGCGACAAGAGAAGGCGAACAATGCCTCTGTCTTACCAGCTATCTCGGATATTGATGCTGATTATAATCACCAGCTGCAGCTTCCGCATTTCAGAACAGACAACGAGACTTGTGATTTGCCCCGAATATCGAGGGAGACCATGGTAGACATTCTTGATGGCAAGTACGATAATCTGTACGAGAAACGTGTGGTCATCGATTGTCGATTTGAATACGAGTACAGCGGTGGTCATATCGATGGTGCTGTAAACTTTAATGACAAAGAACAACTTGCCTCCCAACTCTTTGATCATGAACAGCCTGGAAAAGCATTGTTGGTCTTTCATTGCGAGTATTCGGCACATCGTGCGCCGCTTATGGCGAAGCACATTCGGAATAAAGATCGTACGATCAATGCCGACTACTACCCAACCCTCACCTACCCGGAAGCCTACATTTTGGATGGTGGGTATAGTGCGTTCTATCGAGACTACAGCTACCGCTGTTATCCGCAGAACTATGTTGAGATGGCTGCCAAAGAACATGCCGATGCGTGTGAACTTGGAATGGGCAAAGTCAAGCAGCAGCAACGAACGAAGTTGGTCCGCGCTCAGACCTTTGCCTTCGGTCAGCACTCACCATCCATGGACTCGAGCCCTACCGCAATGCATCGAAGTCGAAACGATGACGACGATATGGACCTCGGGCTGGACTTTACACCTGTTCCAACACGACCTGCGTTTAGTGCTTTGCAGGTTGGACGAGGTCAACGGATGTTCTCTTATTAGCGACTTGCATTTTCTCTGACGATACGGTTCAAGCTTGGCGTTGGGGCAAGCTCACTCATGAATTCTCATTTTGGCGTTCTCACATTTGGTGGCAGGCCCGTGTCTAGCATCTAGGCATGGTGGACATGAGCTTTTGGACTGAAGTGCAGTCCTAGTCTGAGTTATGCTGAGGCAACTCACAACTTGCTTTCACTGGAGCACAAGACCTACTCACCACCGTTATGTGGCTGATATCACGTTCGCTTCTGATTTGTCACAAATCCTCTCGACTTCGACCGACATCTTTCTCCGAATTGACAGCACAAAAGTCATTTCTCAATCATATGCAGCCTACAATACTCATCTTGTCGGCTTCGAGTCACTTTCGCTTTCACTTCTACATACGCACCATTTTGTGAGATAGCTTTGGTGGTGCTCGAAATCATTAGTCCTTGCGTTGCATACCAGAGGGGTTCAGGTCGGCCCGACAATCTCGGACTTGAGCCTTTGCATTGTTTGTTCTATGAACTAATGTGAATAGGAGGATTAGTGATTGCAGATAAAGTCCGTACGTTTGTGGCTTCGAAAGTTCTAGCGTTCTGAGCATGCATGCTTTTCAAGATGGTTCTGAACGGGCGCGAACAATAGTAATTGTTCAGCATGAAACCTGTCTGTAGCCACAGGCTGCAGACAAATGAAATGAGCTTTGTCATTCGAGAGAGGTAGAGCTGTGGACACAATAGAAATCAAGTTTCGGACCAATTTTTCGTCCATAGTTTTACTGTTCCCGTTTGTCGTTATTTTAGGATCCGTCTCGTTGTTTTATAATGGCTACGTTATCGGGGGATGATTAAATCGATGACGGGTGAACTCGGTAGCTGCTCAAAAGTGCGGTTGAACTCCATCTTCTGGTAAACAGAGCTTTGTCTACTATTCTCGAGCTTGCGAGCACACACCCACCCACCCCGTGATTCCTTGTACTAGTCTTGGTCGACTGTCCTGCAAAGCATCAGCGGCCCAATGATGTGCTCGCGCAAACTCTTGCAAGTACGAACTCCTCCTCATTTGTATTTCAAGTTGAGTTTTAAACGAGCTCTATCCCTACTCCAGAAGAATATCATCACGAAACCAAAATTGCTCCTACTCAATCCTCTTTACAAGCCTTCTGCTTCGAGGCAGATTGCCGCAGTATAACGTGCATCTGATTTTCATCAGTCCTGAAACCTATCTGAGGTGTAGATCGATGCAAACATCTGCTTACTGTTCATCTGGGTGGATTTGCAGGGCATTGGATCAATAGCGCAAAGTATCAGGACTAATTGTCGCTGGTGCTTGCATAAATCTAGTAAGCTGATCCTGTGACATCGTAATGATAATTGGTGTGAAATTTTGATATAATTTCTTGGTTCGTAAATAACAATAAGGTCTATCCCTTTCTTTCAGCATGGCAGTAAACGCAGTTTCATTATTGCTTTTGAAACTTGCAGATTTCTTGTACGTTATCGTGCTCGGAAATTTCTCTTTATGGTAGAAGTGCAGAAGATGCAATTTGGTGATGTTTGTACTTTGAATTAAATCCGAGCTTGACTTTCATTTCAAGACAGGCAAGAAGAGCTTCCAGTAGATTTTTGGTGATCCGGCACTAGTAAATAGTCTCTCGATCGTATGTGCTCTGGGTTCATATTCTGTTTATGACCAGGTTTGACTCCCAAGTAGCATTCAGTGCAATGCAGAGTTGCAGAAACCTATCGTCAAACAATACTTTGCTCAACAGGGCTTTGAGGGTTGTTTGGCGCTTTTCATTGTCAAGCTCGACGAAGGTAGATAGAACCATGTCGTGGTTCGCCCCCGTATCATCATCAGCACGCACAAAGTCACTTCTTGTGTCATCCTTGTCTTTGGACCCTTCGAGATTTGGCCTTTCTTCAGAAGTGCTCTCATCATATGATTTGGTAACGAGAGCTCGGTTCTCTCTTATCTCGGAGAGTTCAGAAAACGTAGGTCGGTCAGAGCTGAGCTTGAAGTCGTGCATCGGGACCAAACATCGGCTTTCCGCGCTGTCAGGTGGATCGAGGTCGTTTGGATCTGCAGTCATGGTCGTTGCGTCAGATTGCAGGCAGTGCGGAGAGAGAGGTCTCAACAGTGGCTTGAGTGCTAAGAGATGCTTCAACGATGCTCCATTGGCATTTTCATTGTTGTCGGCGATGCCCTTGCCTATAGGGGTGTTTCCAGAATCACGACTCGTCTTCACTCGCTTCGATGCTGCGAGCAACGTGCTGTCTTGATTCTGAGTTGATCTTTTGCATTTTGTCACCGATACATCTGCGTTTTGCGATGGTATGTCCTGCAGATCAGTCCGCTTGCCCTCAGCCTGTGGCGTGTTTCGCGACCGTAAAGAAGCTCGCCTGGGATGTGGAGTATCGCATTCACCTTCTTGTGAATTTGGTACTTGCACGGTTGAGTTCTGTAGATTTGATTTAGCTAGCTCAGTGTTTCGAGAAGCAGCGATCTGAAACGAACATCTTTTGCCGGCGTCCATGCAAGGCTTACAGGGGCCATCCGGGTCGGCAGGAACGCGAACACACTTCCTTCTTGCCGATCGGCAATTATGACACCGGCAATTTCTTCTCGTCTTCTGCGATGTCTGCGTGGCTCCCCTTTGCGAAGCACCAGCTTTCGTAGTCTTCACATCTTCTCCCTCGCTTTGTTGCTTGAGCAGCTTAGTCTTGCGTGCAGCAACTTTGTCAAAGAGAATTTGTGTGTCAATTGCCTCTCCACCTGCCGTCACCGCACGCCCTTCAAGCTCGCCTGTGTTCATAGCTGATGGAGCCACACCAAGTTGATCTCGCAATGCTATGCCGCTGTCGATTGCTGCCAGCGTTGTGCTTACGAGATTTGCCTTCGGAGGTCCTGAAATCTCTTCATCCATAGTTCTAGCGACACTTGGATCGTCTCCTTTATCCACATCCGTGCAACGTTGCTCTTTACTCCTTTCTTCAGTTTTGACCGAAAATGGAAGCATTCTAGGAGGCGGAAGACTCATTCCAGGAGACCATGGGATGTCAATCGGAGCGGTGGAAGGCCTCGGCATGTACCAGCTCGGATCAGCTGGTTCTTCAAGCGGTGTTCTCGAAGCAGGTGCAGAGCTCGCAGGCACGGGGTTCTTGTGGGAGAAGGTCGGGTGACTCGGAAATCGATTGTGATCATTCTCATTCCCAAGATTGCAATGTCTGTGCTCTGCAGTGTGATCCTCTACCTCGGAGTGCGAAGCTGTAGTCTTGATGCTATTCCGCACGGTACAGTCTCTGGTGCTTCTACTACCAGAAATTGGTAAGTGACTAACGAAAATCAGTTTTGATTTATAGCCGGGATTTTGACATACGGGTGGTTTACAGAGGTATCATCCTGCGGTGATCGAGATACCACAGGAGCAACAGCATATTGCGAAGCAGGCTTGTGAGAGATCCTTGAGATAGACAATTGCGAGTCCCCAGCGGTCGACTTGGACGGGGATCGGGGAGCCTCGGTTGGTACTTTTGCCATTGCAAGTATCTTTACAGCTTCGAAGAACTTTTCTTTGTGGGCCAGACGAATTTGAAATCTCCGAACCTGGCTCCGGTCAGATCGGGACTTCTTCTCCAACGGGTTGTTACCTGATTTTCATGTGTCGAGTATCTCATTGCAATGCAGGGGCATTGAACGACGACGTGAACCTCTGGGCTTCTGTTCGGCGTGCTAGAAGCTGCAGCGACCAACGCTGCCTCTCTAGCTGCATGGCCTAGTGCTTCTAAATTGATGTCCTCCTAAAACGGTCAAAACTAAATATCGTAGCGTAGAGCAATATACCAAGACTTCTGGATCGTTCAGGACCTTCAAGCGGTTGAATGAGGTGCTTGTCGACTGGGGTCCTGCACGCGATATCTCAAAGACCACGAACAAGCTGTTTTCACTTATCAAGTGTGTCCAAGGGATAGGCCCTGGATACCCGTACGATGTTGTGGAGAATGAGAACTTGTTTAGAGCCATGCTGACGTGAGGCTGAGTAGCCATCTCGAGGAGTTGAGTTTGCATAATGAAAATGTGTGCAAAGGATGAGCAGGAGTTGAGACCACAGAAGCAGAGAACAGAAAGACTACGATACAATCAAATTTCCGTCAGTGCTGATCGATGAGGTAGACATTACGCCTAGTTCATTTTCGATTGCTCAGAAGTTGAGAATTGTGGTGTGTAGAGTTTTGACGTAATCGCGGTCATCTCGCCAAAAGGGTTGTCAAATTGACGGGGAAAGTGCACTTCATGCGATGCCAGAGGGCAGGAGCTTTGAAGCAGTTGGCTCTTAGAGTTTCACTCAGACGCGGAGATGTTGCTGGCGTGGCAAGCGCTTCGTTGTCGACCACAATGCTCGAACGTTACCACAAATATCTTTCATCGGGTGAGAGGTTTCGGAATGTGATTAAACTATGCTCGTGGGAAGTCTTGGTCTCGTGCGTCAGGTTACGCGCAGCTTTCGAGGCTCACGAAATCCCCATGACGTGAGCTTCAACGAATAGAGCTATCGAGGAAATGTCACTGTCTACCCCTCGAGGTTAGGTCTGACCTTGTACATATTATCTTGTCGCCGCTTCTGCTATGATCTTGTCTTTGATGACCCATCGTGGACATTCAGGAATGTACTTGCCCGGTGGAAAATCATCGATAAAGCTGGGTTCTAAGCCAGCAAAAGTGAGGCTCAGCCGCCTGAAATGAAATTAATGGACCTTGTTTTCGACCAGGAGAGACAAGGACAAACTCCAGGTCACTCGCATCCGACCAGCACGCCATTTCGTCCGACTGATCTCGTGATGAGACGCGCACTTAACTACCGTAAGTATCTGGGTATGAAAGGCATCCTTGCGGTGCCCAGTCCTTGGTGCATTATAGGCTGCAGGAGTGCTTAGTGAGCCAAGACGCTAGTTGTGGCTATTCCCGGCGATGGAGAGGCCAGTGTGAGAGACACCGCGACCCTGTTGCCTTGGAGTTGAAACGCAGCCAAGGGTCAAGGTGTGTTCATTTATTTCTTGCCCATCCACCACGTCAAGATCAGACTTGATCCTTTCCCTAGGCGCACTCAAATATTGTGGTCGATTGCAAGTGCTCCTGTTATACTTTTCTGGAGCATTCGCCAACCCAGTTCTGTTGAACCGCGCCTTTTCCAAACAGTGAAGCCATCTGTTTTGAGCCTCGCGCCATTCGATCAGTCGAGAAGTTACCCTGCGCTTGACCTCTCGCGCTCCGTTTGCGCCTCTGAGCCCTGATTGACCGCTCCTTTAGGCCCGCTGCGGGCCCTTGTCTATCTGTACCAGAAGTTTCACCCGCATGATCGTGTTGACCTAGGCGAGCGCAAGGGCGCTACAAGCTCTTGCGACTTCTTCAGGAGGACGGGGCCTCATGGCGACCAATGGCGTGAGCCCGGGCGCAATCATAGAGGATGAGGAGGAATTTTTGAACGATGTCGAAGCGTATATGAAGCAACGTGGAGTGCCGTTTGACCGGGATGGAAAGGTCGCCGGCCGTCCCGCGCCTCTTCATAAGCTCTACAAACTGGTCATGGAAAGAGGTGGCTATGATGCTGTGAGTGACACTCGGATGGCCTGGCGCGAGATTTGTGCCAACTTCAATTTCCCAAAAGCACACGATGGCGCCATGAGCTACCAACTCAAGCAGCTCTATTATAAAAACCTGGCCGCATACGAAATCTCGAAATTCTGGGAAGAAATCCCCCCTCCGCCGAGCATTCTAGAGTACACCACCGCCAAGGGTGGAGATGTGAGGAAGCGAACACACGACGCAATGCTAGGGACCGACCCTAGTGCCTCTCAAGACCAGGATCCAATGGTTGTTGACTCACCACAAAAGACCCCAAGGCAAGAGAAGATTGAACCCGAGGACTCAGCCAGCGCCAGTAGGTACCCGAGCCGTCTGCGGCAACAGCCAAAACCAGTTCAGCTGTATCAGCCGGATCCCACCCCATCACGAACCGCTCGCCTGCGGACCACCCACTCTCCACAGCCCGTCTCAACATATCCACAATCGACCTTTACCAATAGTACCAGCAATCCCCGAGATCCGAATTTCAAGATTGAGAACTACGAACCTCGACCCACGGTGTCTCTGAGCTTACGGCCACTTGTCACACCGGGCAGTAATTCGGATGTATTCTATCAACGCAAAGCCATGACCAAACTAACTCCATTATTGCGAAGTCCACTGCCACAAGACCTCCTTCGATACACTCTGCCAAAAGCTGCGTTCGACGGTCCAAACATTTATGTCCGTTGTGTGCAGGGTTTGAAATCTGGCATCAAACGAGAGCAAGACTTTGCCTTGCACCACCTGGTCAAAGTCTCCCACGAAAGAGGTGATAAGTTCAAATTTGAAGGCTTTCCAACATTAGCCGAAGCCCTTCTGGAGAAGGTAGTTGAGGTTACTGAAATCGCGTTCGGCGTACCGTTCCATGTCTCCTACATCGATGCTCGGGGTAAGATGCCCCCAAACACCCTAAACGCTGTTCATGGCACTGAAAACCTTGCCCGACAACTGGAAAGACTGCCTCCTCTCATGGCGGAGGATGAGTTAAAATCAGAGGACGACAGCCACAAACTCGATAGAATCAACGAGGCCCTTCTTGTGGTCAGGAATATGGTTACGCTCGAGGACAACGCCATTTTTTTGTCGAAGATGGCTCTGTTCCGAGACCTGCTCATCCTGATTCTCAATCTTCCCAGGCATCCTATATTCGACGAAATGAGACAGTATGCTCTTGATATGGCGGAAATGACAACGAGATACTGGAATCTAGCAGACGACGATGACTTGTATCTGTCGCTCGTAAGAGAGCTTGATTCAGGAGATCGAGGAAAGATTGTCCGAGCTCTTGGCGCTATATACCGATTCGACGCAGAGGCTGACCGAGTCCATCCCATCCACAATATCCCTCTAACTACACTTGAGGAGTTAATACGCTGTTGCATGCTGGAAGACGACGAATTAGTTGAGGCTATCATCAACTTTCTGTACGCCTGGTCGGCCTTCCCAGCGGATCTTGCACGCGTCATGAAGAATGCGCCAGATTTGCTTCCAAGCATTACCCTGCGTCTAACACACTTGCTTGTGAAAGGCGCATCAACCCACGTGGAAGCCTTTGCTATCGAACGCAGACCTCCCCCTGCGCCATCTACACTTTCACCCCCGACAATCCCCGTGGTTCCCAACGATCTATACCAGCAGATGTTGGGCTATAATGAACCTGAACGGAGTACTCGGTGGCTGCGATGCTGCTTCGAGGAAGCTCAAAACGACGATGTGACGCAGATCTCGATCTGGCAAGCATATCAGCAGCGTTTCATGCACAACAACCACATCCCTGCGGCCGAGTTCATTAAGCAAGTGTCAGCCACAATTCCGGGTGCCCAAGCACAGGTGGTCCAAGGACCGCAAGGATCGCGGTTCATCATCAAGGGCATCCGCCCCCGTCGAGTTCTCGTGGGACTTCATGGACAACCGTATTTCAAGTGCCACTGGCAAGTGCCAATCCAGACTCTAGCAAATTTCACGGGTCCGACTCTACCAACCAAACGCGTTTCCTGTACCTCATGGCATACTTCTCCTGAGCAATTGTGGAAGCACATGTTGGCCGAACACGCGAAGATCCCGGTATTACCAGACGGCAAATTTCAATCTAAGGACATTAAGGTTCCCGATGGGGGATATAACTGCAAGTGGGTCGACTGTCACAAGCACAACATGATTGACTCCCCGAGTGCACTGGGTCGACACTTACGCATGCATGTTCCTGAAAATGCAGAGAAGAATCGGGATTTGATCTATAGATTGGCTGGAGAAAAACCATCCGCTGAGACGGATGTAGTTGTGAATCACGCTTTTTATAGCACTGCACTTGACGAGAAGAACTTGCCTATGGGCATCCCCTTCATGAGTGCACTTTTGCTTCGCAACCTGGCTCGATATGTCGGTCGACATGGCGGAAGCGAAAAACGCCGAAAGGAACTCATGGGGAAATTGTTTGGCACCAAGGTCAGACAAAACTTGTGGTCTACATTTAGTAAGCAGAAGACAATCGCTGGACTCATCATGGATATCATCAACCTCATCAAGAAAGGGGAGGCATCGGAGAAAAAATCCGTCAAACAGGAAGAGGAGCGGGAAAATCAGTCATTCTAAATTCGTTCAGCCAGGCGTTCAACAGTGCTGAAAAATAATGGTGCGAGCGAAAGCATCCGTGGAGTAATTTTCGGAGTTTGCGCCTGAATCGTGCGACCACGTAGCAGCGCAGATCTTGCTTTTGAAGGCTTTTCAAGGCTCTTGCGGCGCCTATCTCGGACCATGAATAAGTATTTTGCTTGCCACAATCATAGAGCAGCGTTGGACATTCCGTGAGTCCAAATGGAGGCTTGATTCGGGAGCTTGGATTTGGCCCTGCAAATTAAATCGCGCCCCTCTTCCATCGGCCAGTCAAATGGAAATGCCTACGCACGAGGCAGAGCGGCCCGCGCAGAGGCTCAACTCAAATTACTCCTGCTCGGTTGGCTCGCTACTTCCTCGCCTTTTCATCACCGAGCCGTAGCGCTGATTCGCTAATAACGATCAAGACGTCCCACAACTGAGAAGCCTGAAAGGTGTTTGAGCACACGGAAACATCAACGATCATCGATCATCCCGTGCATCCCCACATGATACTTCGATAGTAATAGACTTTGAACGCTGTTATGGGCTCGTCAGCGCATGCCAGTACGGATTCAAATCTCCGACAAAGATTCCTACAATTAGATCCCTTGTCCACTTTGGGACGAACCGTTTCTTTGTTTCCGTGAACTTCCCGCGTTCGAGACAACATCCATAACGCAAAGTCTTCCAATTCAAGATGCGCCCTGACCCTGTGCTACTACAATGATCTCTGCGCAGGGCCCAAAGCTTGCTTCAACTTGTCAGCCCATTATCGAAATTTACAGTGTGCTCTAGCCATCGCAGTCTGTTCGTTTCTCACTCTGAATACGACAATAGAATCCTGACATCAGAGTCGTAACTACTTTGTGTCAATACGTTTCAGCGCGTCATGTTTGGTTCGCAATCGTCACGCATACTCCAGACGGGTCTGCGACCCGCATCTCGAGCTGTCATTGCGAAACCACAGTGGGCAGGTGCTCCATCGCTGTCGACTATGCAAAAGCTACGAGCTCCTTTTGATAAGGATGTCCTCACTGGATTAACCACAAGGAAAGCACATACAAACTCGCAGGATCCTCGATCCATCCGCATGCGAAAAGCGAGGAATGCTAGAAGTAAGCTGTCGACGTTAGCGCCTGAAAGGTATCCATCACTGTCATTGGGACTTCCCAAAGTCTCAGAGACTCCCGATGAGGAGCAAAGCCGAGGCCAGAGAAGTAATAACACAAATGGGCGACTGAACGGTTTGAGTCCACGGAAGCGTCGCTTGCTGCTCTGGACCGCTCTTCTAACTATGCCTTGGTGGGGCAGCGATATCATTGAGGTTGTCGTGCCTGGCATGCTGGGAATGATAATCCTAGTTGCTGGGAGAATCAAGATGGGTATAAAATGGATAAAATCAGGGGTCTCGCCGTCCAAAGGATGAGAAAATCCAGCCTAGTACGGTTGTTTATTCATCTCATTTCGCGGCTATGAGATGTGACATGTTATATTCGTTGATCGCTTACTAGGCTGGTGGAGTTTCATCTTGGATTGAGACTGCCACAATGGACGAGAGCGGCATCACTAGGACAAGAAAGGTTACATTGCAATGAAGACAACCCAAGCCGTTGATGTGCGGGCAAATTCCTGCACAAAGAGCACGACTCTTCTAGCCGCTAAACCTTTGACTGCTTCTTCTGCTTTGTGTTGGTTGCTTTGCCTCGAGAGCCAGGCCAGCCACGGCCGTCAAGTGAATGAATATCGAAGTCGAAGTTTGAACAAATTTCCTACCATTCCTGGCCGGCCACAGGTTGGCCTTTTGGCTCTTGTTGTGATGATTGGTATTTTACACAACAATGCCTGCTCATAGTACGCGGTGATCGAAAACCCAGCCAAGCAGTTGTTTCCTCGTGGATGATGCAAGATCGAGCCTATGATTAAGCCCCTCAATACAATACACCGACAAACCGCTGGGCTTCGGCGAATGGCCTCATCGGAGACCACATCTCCGAGTCAACGCAACGAAACGGCCAGGAAACCATGCAAAGTTGATCACTGAACATGACCAGAGTATCTGGAACAGCGGATAGTCGAATCAGGGCGCTCGTTGAAACTTGTCCTACTGGAGGTTTCGGGCAGCGAAGACGCGAACTGAATGCTCACTATCCTGACGACGGATGAACGCACCTTTATAGCGAAAGGAACGTGATCAGGCCGAGCATGAATGGCTCCGCAATCCTTATTTTAACATAATGCAGGTTAGAATGTTAGAGTGGATTTGTTATAGCAAGAGCGAGACGAATATGAACATCGTGGGTAGTGACACTGTTGTTAGCAGGCTGCCAAAAGTGTTGCAAAGGCTCCTGTTGTGTTTGTTCTTCAAAGAACGAGGGTGGATCCTCGGCACCGCGAATACTGTGTTTGCAAAGCGACAGGCTCCAGGCAACATCGATCTAAGAGGCATCGCGTAGCAGTTAAATACCTGACGAGCTGAAAACCTAAGTTGCACCTCCGGGGGGAAATTGCTTCCTGAGGGGGTCTAGCTAGTATTGCCGAAGCTATGGGCCCAACAGCCACAGCTAAAACCAACGTGGCTGGTGGCTGAGCTGTCGGATTCATTTCGCCCGTTCAAACACAAGCAAACGCCAAGCTTTAAATCACAGCCCCAATACCCCACCATTAGTGAACGCCCTCAGGTCAGGCAACCAGCATTCTCTACAACCTACAAATCTCGACTCGTCCAAAACACATACCAGTCAATCACATCTCTGACGTTCTATCAAGTACAACATGGCAGCGCAAAGCTACTATGGGCATGGCCATAGTCAGACCTATGATAATAATGCCCAGGCCGGCAATTACGAGCAGCACACGCAGCAGCAGGGCGAAGGACAACAATATGGATATTCATCGGCTATAGACAATGACCAATCACGCGACCGGGGAAATCCATATGGCTATCCCGAGAGCAGTGCGCCGCAGCCATACTATCCACACGACCCTACTCAGGGACATGGAGGGCAACAGTATCAGTCGTACGACTATACACAGCAATCCCACAGTTATCAAGCCCACCAATATGGCCCCTACGGTGGTGAATCATACAATTATCACCAACAACAATACGCGCCACCAGCATACGAGGCTTCTTATCCTTCCCAACCTCAAGACCCCGCTTATCAGCAGCAGGCCCGCCATGATCAATACGCCTATGATGCCAATCGCCAACAAGGCTACGACCAATACACGCAATCGCAGCTTCCACCAGATCCGGCTATCACTGCTGCTAGAATAGATCCAAATGCGCCACCAGGGGCCGAAGGCGAGCGAGGTCTGATGGGAGCTCTAGCTGGAGGCGCAATAGGTGCCTACGGAGGGCATAAAATGGGCCACGGCATCATCGGCGGCATTGGAGGCGCTATTGCAGGCAGCAAGCTCGAGGACCACTACAAGGACAAGAAGAAGGAAGAGAAGAAGAAGAAGCACCGAAGAGAGCGCAGTGATAGGGACTCCCACCGCCGACAAAGGCGAAGCTCGCGAAGAAGCAGCAGCTCAAGTAGTTCGTCCAGCTCTTCAGATTCGGAAAGCGGCAAAGACAAGAGGAAGAAGGATGGAAGACGCAAGAAGGAAAAGTATGCCGCTGCAGGGTTGGGCGCCGCTGGGGCCGGAGCTTACATGAGCCAGCATTCTAGCGGCCGTGGCGTAGGGTCTCGGTATGCGGGCAACTTCTCTACGAGTGCGACAAATATCACGCTCGACAGAGATTATGATCTCATCGCTCTCTGCACGGGCAAGAATGGGAAGCAGAAGCTTAGCAGCATCGATCTGAATTCTTACTTGACGAACGAGTGGGGCAATTTCAGATGGGCACGAGGCGGAAATGCATTTGCCAGTGCGAAGAACGTGAGGCTGGTCGATGGTGGCCGGGTTCTGGAGGCCGATTTGGGCAATGGACGAGGCGGAGTTAACAGAAGTCGGATCGTGCTGGACGAGAAGATCGGAAATGAGGACGGAGAACTGGTCTTTGTAGGTTGAACACCCCGATTGCTAGATACCTAGATGGCCGACGATAATAATGAGGCTGGTGTGGGGAAGGATGGGAAAGTTCGACTTAGAATTGCGTTCCTTCTTACTACCCCATCCGAAGAACGTGTAGTTTGGTGGGGCATAGCTTGATCTAGTGCCCTTTGGCATACGTGCTGACGGGTTGAAAAATGGTGTTTCCTGAGTCTGCCATAGCAATGTTGCAATGACACGCATGTTTCTTTGCGGAGTAGACCAGGATGACCACCACATGGTGAGGGTAGTAGCACAGCATGATTGGGCCCATCCGTGCTGCTGCTGCACGAAATATATTTTTGACAGTATAAGGTTGAACCTACCAGCCCCAGTAGCCTTTGAACAGCACGAGAATCAAATTTAGCTGGTCTACGAAACCCTGCGAATCCTGTTCATATTCGTACGAAGCATCGAGTCTCGTCATGAGAGGAGCAATCGAAAGCCTCGATATGGACTAAGACGGAAGCGGTCTGGCGCCGTCTGGCGACACTTGTCAAGTGACTTGCAGATAGGCTATTTTCTGTCCGTCCTCTCGCATGAGAGCGGATGGCTGCTAGGCGACGCAGAAGTACTTGAGCGATTTTGTCGGGCTGTATGTAGACCAAAAATGGACTTACCCCCGGTTTGAGCAAGTGGCATGATTGCTTACGTGGACAACCGTCGCCAGAACCTTGAATGGCGCCCACTGAAAGCTAGCCGAATTGGCTGATGCATCAAGATGCTTCAGTGATCTGGACGGCATCGTGGGTATTTTCTGGCCGCTGAGGACAAGCCAGGTTAAGAAAGAGTGTCAACCTTCAAAGAAGTCTTTGCTCACACTGGAACTTAAATGAATATTGGGAGACCAACGACGTTACTACGAGACGACCATGAGCGGCAAGTTATCCGATGAAGTCAATTCCGAATATTGATTATGCATTCGTTTTCATCATCATCGTGATTCATATCTCATTGAGTTGTCAAGATGATCCCCTCTGTGACTCTCCATCCACTGGCAATTTACTTGTAATTCGCCTTATCACAGCATGAGTAGAAGTGTGCTTAACTCCAGTTCTTCCAGGCGGATGTGCATTCCTCGACCTCAGTGTATGTCTGCAAGCCATTAGTGTTTGTGTTCAAATCAGAGCAAACCGATGATACGCACCGTGGTGACTGTGACCGCCGGCTGAGTTACAGTTGCATATTTAGTTATGACTTGGGTGATTGTCTGGGCGGGTTGTGTGACAGTCTGAACCTCAGTCGTGGTGACCGTATTAGTGACATAAACTGTCGTGGTCGACCAGTTCTCCCAATCATTGCCTCGAGCACCAAGAGCTGCTGCAGAGGCAGAGGCAGCAAGGGCAATAACGGTGAGGAACTTCATGGTGGATTTGTGAAGGTGAAGCGAAAGACGAGATGGTTGTTATCTGTTGTAGCGAGTGTGTGTTCGATATGGCGTTGAGACGTGCTGATAATTGTCTTTGGGTCCCAGGAAGTGATGGGTTATATAGCATCCGGTCATCGCAACTTCGGGGAACCCGTCATTGTCTTGAATGCTACCTGAGCGCTCGCCGTATAGCAATTGTGAAAGGTTGCTCGCCTGCTCGATGGGTGAGACTTGCATTTGTCATTGAGTAAGAGAAACATGTAATCCTCTCAAGCTCATGCAGGTGTTGTGTATCCGGCCGCTCCCATGCTGAAAGCTGGTGTGCGAAGCGACTAGTGGAACACGGGCCAATTTAACGGCCGAAAGCCCTGTTTTGGTGGCCGTTCGCTAGCCAACTTTAGTGGCTAATTTGGAAGCTTGAGAGTCTTGGCACTGCATGTCTCTGCTTGAAAAGTCTCTTTCTAAGCTATCCAAGCTTTTCGCTTCTGGACCTTAATTATAGTTGGCAAAAAGCCAGCTAACGGCGCCCTGTCAGACTCATCTCTCATTGGTTGTAACCCAGGCAATTGTGTAAGATCTCAAAAATAGAATCACCTGAGGAACGCTCAGTTAGGTTCCCCAGCTTTTCTCCACGTCTCGTGATGATGGATGATGGCAATGGCTGATCCAAATTGGGGTTAGGTCGTTATTTCGCTGAGCTGTTGCTCCCCAAAAAGCACAACCCTAGTTAGAGGCTCCCGGATCCGACTTGTTTTGTTTGCTTTGCCCGAGCCCGTGAGAGGAAGACCCTCGAAGTGCAGCCCAAAGAAAGCAAAAGAGCATCGGGGAAGTGCTACAGAAGGTCTTGGCCTTGTGCAAGTCGAACACGGAAGTGCAATGTGTACGTCCGAAAAGCGTCGGTCGCTTGTCTCGAATATGGCCGCAGGTCCTCCAACAAACGAAAAATGGGACGATGCTGTACCCAGCTTGGCGTCATAGCTTGCTGACACATTGTAGTCCGCACAGAGTTGGGTGGATCAATCAAACGCAATAATAGTCCCTGCTGTTCGTCGCTCTGTCCGTCGAAGAAGAAGGCCGGACTCGTTCCCCACAACAGAAGCCTGTCTCAAAGACGGCATGTCACGTAGCTAGGTAATTAGCAAGTTCTGTGCTATGGCGCTCAACCTTTCAATGGCTCCCCAGCCTTTGGTCGTCGCAAAAAGTGTGCTTCAGTATTCAAGACCCAGTCGTCCAAAGTCCAGTCATTCGGGTCCGAAAAAATGAGGTAGAAGTACTTCAGAGTTTCGGCCAGCCAGAAGCTCTCCATACGGTCAGTTTGGGCAGGGGATTTGATTCGGATATCGGAAAGGCCTGCATGTGCAAGTGGTGTTCTGCAAGCTGTCTCGATGCTGTTCCACATTTTCCAAGCGGCGTCCAAATACTGACGATCACCAGTAATGCGGTACAAAATGAACACAGACTCAATAGCCTCGGGTCGTAGGATGTACCTGTTGTCTCCCCATTTAGTGTATCCAGGTGAAAGTGATTTTTGTTGGACGAGTCGCTTGCCAAAGGCAGACGGTGTTTCGTGAGTTGCCTGTCCTTCTCCATCATGTTGTTTAGCGACTGCTTCGAACCATTTCGATTCATCCCAGACACACTGACCTGCAGAAGGGACGTCCGTTCCCAGCTGACAAGGGGCTATGTGAAACGTCTCAGGCATGAGTCCACTCCTGGTGGAGTTGTACGCCCATACACAACCATCGACTAGCCGTTTAGCGACAGACATTTCGTCAGGGCGATTGAAGATCCTTGCGGCGATTGCCACCATACCGCCAGTAAAGCAAGTTAGGTGTTGGCCTTGTGACTCTGTCGAAATCATGTTCTTCGAGTCTAGGCCTGCATTGCCGCTGAACAAGATATCGTGACTATCAGGAACCAGCGGGCGATAGAAGATGTGCTTTTTGGCAGCTGTGATCATCTTGTCGTACATCTCGCGATACCTCTCATCGAGCCCACCGAGAACCATATACTGTTTTGGCAGATATTCCGAAGTCGAGTCTGCCATTCCACCAAGAGTAAAATGATTATAAGTCATCTTCTCGTTCTCGGCATCCACCAATGTGGGCCACAGCCCTGGGAGTGCGGTACTATCTTGAGTTTTGTATAGCAAAGTAGTGATTCTTTCGATTGCGTCGAACCACTTAGGGTCTCCTGTGAGTTGTGCCAGTCGCGTGAACTCGACGCTCATGCTTCCAATCTCTGCAAGCAAAGTGTTCTTGCTGGCCTGCAGCGTTGCGCCTGCAGCGGACTGCTTCCAGTGCCATCGTGTCACCGGCATACGGTTAGGAGTGTCGAAAGTGATGTAGAGAATATTGGCAAGCTCAACGGCTTTGTCGAGGATAGCAGGATATTTGTGATCTGACAGGTCATATGCGCTCAGAAAACCGCCGAGGTATCGAATTGTCGTCTCAAAGACATTAACAACTTCCTCGGTGTTGGTGGTGAAGTCGATATCTTTGATCGCCACAACGCATTCCTCAAACTCATCTTTCAACCCCATCATCCAAAGGGTGCCCATCGCATCAACCAGCGATGCTCCCCATCCCCCAAATGGATTTCGATAAAGTCCGGACAAGGGAGCAACCTCATCCTGCTTCCATGCAAACTTCTTGTACCCTTGCCAAGAGTGGACAAAGGCATCCTTCACATCTGTCAGACGTCGTATCCTCTCCTTCTTTTGTGCTTCGGTTTCGGGCTCGAAGTCATGTTGAATTTGGGGTAATTTTTTGGCAGTGCCGGTAGGAAGTTGGGCGAAGCTTTCGGCAGGATATCGCTCTGGCGGGATTTGAAGTCGAATCTGAGGCTCAATAGGACGGACGGACGGCTGTGAGGAGTGATAAAGATAATAAAAGATCAGGAAGACGAAGATGGGTGGCAGGAGCCAGAATCTTCGTATGAGCAGCATTTTGAAGCGTAGGATTTGAGTATGGGGTAAAGGGAAGACTGCAAAAAAGTTAACTACTGCATACCTATGATGAGCTCCCACCGTGGCTCCGCACGCGCATGTACTTCAGGCGTTAGAAAAGCCCTAACCATTGTGGAAGGTGCGATACAGTGGGGCTATAAACTGCGTTTCTGTCTTTTCATCTCTTGATCATCAACACAACATACATTACACTTCACACCATGTGGGTATTATTACTGCTGGTGGTCGCGAGACTACTGTCCTTTTAAAGAGAAGCGTAGTTGGCATCTTAGCTACTCCGTAGGAATAGGCCATGCAACCCTAACACTAGCGCATTCCGTGTATATTCTTCGCAAACCTGGTGACAACGATTCCTGCGCTTCTTGAGTGATTCCCGATGGATGTCGTTACTTGCTGAAAAGTTTGGCCAAAAAGCGAGAGACTCTGCTTGCTACTTTCGTCAGGTCGACAGCATGTCCGTCACAGGGTCGGTTGGCCTCTGCAAAACACATCCGAATTAGCTGACCGGCATCAGAGTTTTTTTATTTCCTCCCGCCGCTGGCAACCTTTCTGTTTCCGCCAAGCTTATTACACACCTGTCTCGTCGTTTCCCGGAGCAAGAGCATAAACCATTTCACCTCGAGTACAAATTGTTTTCTGACACAACTTCCCAGCTGCCGGGGATTGATCCTAAGCAGAGGTCCTTTACCCATGTACTGACTTTATCGCACGACTCAAAGAATGCCTTTGTAAGAACCACAAATCCGGGAAATGGGGAGGACGACTCCACCATCACGATAGCAATTTCGTCTGCAGATGCCTTTGCCAACCTTCTTGTTACTAAAATGCAGCCTTTATGGTATGCACGTCAGATGCTGAGTGTAGAAAACGGTGTTGGGATTTCACTTGACAACGATAAGTGGAGATTATGCATCGGCGATGCCAAATCGTCCACTAGATCGCAAGGCCCCAGCTCGATCCGTGGCACCGTTATCGAGCTGTGCCAAATGGCTCCGAGCAAATCGAGCGAAATGTTACCATTGTCAGATCAGGTCGCCGACTTGCAGGTAATGTTTCAAGGGGTTCTGAGCCAAATCTTTAAAGGAGTCGAAGATACCTTTGAGAACACAAATTTCCTCATCGATCGGACACAAGCTCGAGGTCAGGATTCAGACGCTCGCGAAGGGTTTACCCCAGACTGGAATCTTGCTAGGTTGTATACGAACCTTCTTAGAGGTCAAAGGTGAAGGCGGGGTGTCTGATCTAGTCAGCAATTGTTCCCAGTGCATGGCTTGGCGTAGGTAATGACGAGCAACGAGTAAGGCGGTTTAGAAGATGCTTGCCATTCATCGAAGCCTTGCCCACTACTCTAACCATAAAATCACACTGCCATGGATTCAAACGGCTGACTCAACTGACCGCACCATTTGTCGAGATCGGATAAGGGATCGGATAAGGAAGTTGCCTGATACAACGGAAACCTTACTACTGTTCATTGCACTACACACGACTGCTCGAAACATGCTCCTGATGGCGAACGTACCGGAAGTCAGCCCTGCGGTAGATAATACCCTAAGCAGCTTTGCAGTCGGTGCCCGCCTACTTACTCAGGGTCGCGCCAAGATAAGAAATTCGGGCTGCACGTTGGCTCATTGGGACTACTAAACTCTCAACAGCAGCCCACAACGCATGTGTGTACATCTGCTAAGCAAAGCCAGTAGGAAAGGCGTCTACGAGGACCTCGATGTTTCGAAAACACTCGTCGGAGGATATTGAAGGAAGTCGACCCTCGATCACAATAATACATGGTTGCAGCCTGTGTAAGGTCGCCATCGATGGAGACACTGAAGCGGTCAAGAACCAAGACTTTGGTCTATCTGTTTACGATACTTGATGAATAGGGGGGCGTAAGCGGGACCTAAACAGTATTCTCCCAATTTCAACTTCTTTGAAAGTCTAGAGACTTGCACTTTCCGCCGTCAGCCTTAGGCTTTACGATCTGAATAGTTTTAACAGGACTAAGTAGCTCGTAACCTTTAAATCTTATCTAATGTTCTGTGGGTCTAACACCTGTTGCCTTATTCTTCGCAACCGAATAGATCGTGCAGTTGACCACCTTCTCGCTCGTTCACACCTCTCCTTTTTCCGCCTCTCCCTCCAACTCACCTAGCTTAGTAAATAGTTCTGACTGCTTTGCTACTGGAAATAAGTATCGATGGATCGCCTATTCTCATCTGTCTTCTGCCTCCCGCTCCTCACCACGTTGATCGGCACCGGCAGCGTCACCGTCGGCATCTACAGCTTCGTCAACCCATTGGCAGCAGCTCGCATTTACGGAGTTCCAGTTCGGACCTCTACCTCTACGCTGACCTCAACCCTAGGCTCAATTCAGGATTCGCGGACACCGACGTCTTCAACGGCAAGCTCCAATTCAACGGAGACAAAAGGTGGTCAAGAGCTCTCTCTGATGCGTGCTCTTGGAGTTCGCAATCTGTCTACAGGGCTTGCTATCATCTCTCTGTCGCTGTACTGGCCCTTTTTTCTTGCAAAAGGCTCTGCAATCCACGATGTCAAAGCGACTTTGCAGCATGGGCTTGGAATCGTGATCTTGCTAGGCTCGTTGGTGCTTATCGCGGATGCCTTTATATGTTGGCAGCATAGTAGAGACATATATGTCAGTGCTCGTGAGGCAAACGCAAGCAGGGCGAATTCAAAGCACGAGGATGCGCAGAAGGACATGTGGGATGGGAAGGGATGGGAGAAGTCAGCGCATGAGACCGCCAAAAAGGCGGGCAATTTGCATGCTGCGAGGAGCTTTGTTTGGATTGCTGGAGCCCTATGGTGTCTCCTAGGATAAGCTGAATTCGTGAGCTCACGCCCATGATGAAAGCCCATTGCAGGTTTTCTTTTGAAGATAGGTTATCATTTGTATTTAGCTAAGACTACGTTTATTTTGTCCTATCCAAGAAGATATCTCGCTGTCCACAACGATGAGATTAGCTGATGTAACTCGAAATTCGTGGGGAGATATGGGTCCAAAATTGGTATATCAGTCAAATATTCCACTGTGATGTGTATCTCTGGCGGTGAGTGGCAGGGCTTAGAAGTTCGAAGGCCGTGGATAGTGAAGAGGACATCCGTGCATGGTGAATTGAGCTGCTCTTATGATTCTGTGGAACCCTTCTGAGCATCAAGCAATCCAGCATGTCGTGAGCAGCAGCAAGAGCAGATGAATGTTGAGAAAGTAGGCGACACATGTCAAGGATCTTGTGGACGACTATGCCTAATGAATGGAAGTGTGCTTTCAAGGACAGTCCGGCGGGACAGTCGCTTCTCGCTTGAGTCGATCTGTACAGAGTTCGTTAGTGTCCTTCGAGCCATGAAGCCTGAGGTCAAGTTACCAATTTTCTTTTTCCCCTTTGGCTGGTCCGTACGTTGGGTGAAATTATCAAATACGTCCAAGTTAGCCTGCGATATGTTGTAGACTCCGTTGGTAACGATAGAGGCGTTTTCAGTGTCCTGAATTGTGCGTCTCGTCCTCCAGCTATTGATGAAAGATACGAATACGCTAGCAATAAAGGCGGAAGAACCACCCACGCAGATGGCGCCTAAAATGCAGGCGTTGAGCGACTGAATGTCTTCGACATCGGCCATAATCTCCAAAATCATCCGTCGCATACTGTAAGTCATCGACCACAAAGTACGAACAAGCACTGTTATAAATTAGTCAAAATTTGGAGAACGTCAAGATCGCCATACCATAGTTCAAAAGGACAACCGCAGCTAATCTTCGTAAACCATAAAGGAATAGCAGTGAAGATGGCACGACGAAGCCAAGTGCATATTGAAATTCACTTCGAATTCTAGCGGCGTATTGTTGGATGTGGTGCAAAGCGTCAATCCAAGATGTCGGGACGAGATCGAGTGCTTGCTTGATTTGGTAAATCTGCCCTCGACTGTCAGCAATGACCTGATAAAGACTCTGCTCAATCTCGATTTGCTCTTGAGCCATAGTCTTTTGTGCAAGTTGCGTGGCAGCAAACTCTGCCGCTGCTGCTTGACCAAGTTCGATGCTCTGGCGTAATTTGCCGACGTGCTGATCTACTGGCAGATCGAAAAACTGATCAACAGCATGATGGGCTGCTTTGGTCATAAGCTCAACATTCGTCTCGAAATCAAACATTAAACCGGACACAGCTTCAGCAGCCGAGGCGTAGAGCTCGGTGACTTTCATGTGCATGCCAGTGGCTTCATCGTTCATCAAAGCCAGACCCTAGTGATCATCAACAATGAATCAGGAGCAAATTTAGTCACATACCTTGTAAGTCTGATCTACATCATTCTTCATCGTCTTTTGCCACAATTTGGCAGACTCATCCATCAATCGCATGTAAGTTCCAATGGATTCAACCAAGTGATTCAGATGTTCTTTGGTATGTCGGGCATGCTCATGATTTGCAGCTATGGTGTCTTTCTGGGAGTTCATAGCTTCAACGGATATTTCTTGAATGGATCGGACTGCTATCTGAGATTCGAGCTGATGTTCTTTGAGTGCCTCAATAATTTCAGGGACAACGCTTGTGGCTTGCCGAAAGGTCTCAAGAAGTTCCTCTCGCTGGTAATCAATGCGAGATGTATCACACAGATCTGCAGATTGTGCTCGAAAAGTGATATACGTTGTCCACGATGCGGTGTCAAAAAGAGAGTTCATACAGGCTTCGATTTCGCCAGTTGGCACGACTTCGATGGCTTGATCTGAGACCTGACCCTCGAGCAATTCTTCGAAAACCTGGCAGCTTGCAGGACTTGGTATACGTGCTTGTCGAGCCTCGCATAGCGCCATTGATATCCCAAATGTCGCTTGTACGTTTGCTTTCTGTAGGCTGGATGCTTGATCTCCTGCGCTAGGCTTTATCACCTTGCATTGCCTCAACAAACGAGCGGTGGGTCCGTATGCACAAGTCGGTGAGGAAGACAAGTCTTTGATCATCTGCTTGGCATTGACAAGAGCTTTGACTGTCGGCCCACTTCGTGCATCAAGTATACCATCGAGGTCATTTGAGTAGTTCCGAAGTACCAAACTGTCCCAAGCTTGCCTATCATCAATGACATTGAATAACAGTAGAGGTGTAGTACTTACAAAGAAGACTGGTGGCAGAGACAACATTACTCAACCCGATCGAGAACAAGGCCACGACAAACGTCGCTCGTACCACCGATCTAAGTATGCTACCCATGATATGAGAGGCGAGCTGATCTACGTGCTGATCGACGTGTATGATCCGGAATCGATTAGTCATCTATTACCCACGCGGACCGTGAGAGGCCAGTATGGCATAGATCTATTCAATGTCGTCGTTGACCAAAACAGACGTCATCGAGGTGCATATGTTTGAGGCGACGCGAAGGTCAATTGTCACCTACCTTAGAGTTCAGATTCATATGCGGTTCCTCGCAACACGTATCGCTTTCGAACAGGACACAATGAATTGCGATAAATCTGCCATGATTTCGGGACAAGTTCTGTGCGGTCCTGATTATTTGAGACAAATATTGCAAGTGCGTCCGATTAACACAATGAGTTGTAAGGAAGGAACGTATTGAAGTTGAGCAGTACCTAGCTCGCCTAGGACTTTTGGTGGAGGATTTGCTGCTCTCGCGCTTTACCCATTTCGGCCAGCGCATTCTAGCATCGCGAGTTTGAGGTGGTCCTACGAAACGAGCACCAAACAACCTGCGTCTGTCCTTGTTCTTGGGTTTGTGCTGGGTATTTTGCCATTCCTCTCGATGCAGCTTTTAGTACGAGGGCCCTCATCAAAACTGCCCATTAGGCCTTGATTCTTCACAAGTCAAGCTATGGCTTGCACAAGCGGCCAACATCCTCTGCGGCGACTGTTAGGAGAAGTACAGTCAAAGCACAAAGTTTCTTCCTTTCTGTTACCGACGCTCGTCCGAAGCTCTTCAACGCGATCTTTGTCGACATCATGTTCGCGAAAATCCCGAGTTGGGATGGCACCAGTATCAATACCTTCAGACGTCACTGTTCGTTTCGTTGACCTCCCGAAAACGAATGTAATAAGCCGGCACATTGATACACCTACAACTGCCATGGAAGTGAAAGGACCTCAAGGTATGAAACTCTCTAGGGCAGGTGTATCCATACATTAAGTCATGCTTAGGTGAATTGACGGTCAAATTCCCACCTTACATCTTCACGAAATACAATGAATTGGAGAAAAAAGTGGCGATAACAGTTGGTGATCCTTCGATCAAACATCAGAAATCTATGTGGGGTATGCAACGTCCTCCGTTTGTGTAGGTGCGATTGGACTGACTGTGTTGAAAGGCACGATGCGAGCTCAAGTGCAGAACTCGGTCTCAGGAGTTTCGGAAGGTCACATATGCATTTTGCGACTGGTTGGTGTTGGATATCGAGCGACCATCGAAGAATCTGCGATCACTCTGCAGCCCGAATACCCGGGACAAAAATTCATTTCGCTGAAGCTCGGATTCGCGCATCCTGTCGAACTTGGGGTTCCACGTGGTGTCAAAGCAACAGTACCCCAGCCTACTCGAATCCTCCTAGAAGGCCCCGACAAGCATGAGATCACACAGTTCGCTGCGAATATTCGAGCTTGGAGGAAACCGGAGCCTTACAAGGGCAAAGGCATATTTGTGAACGATGAGACTATCAGGCTGAAGGCGAAGAAGATCAAATAAGTAGAGCTGGCATGTGCAATATTCTGGGCTGGATGTTCTATTTCTCCGCGAATCCTGTTCTTTGTCCTGCCAAACGTTTCATTTGGCACCGAGAACTTCTCCCACAGCTTTCAAGACCTGAGGATGAACGTTTGCAGGAGTTGCAACAACGCCTTTATTGTCACGAAGGGTACGCCCAAGGCTGAAGTCCAGACGCTTGCCGTTAACATCGGTAACCTGACCACCAGCCTCGCGGACAATCAGATCACCAGCAGCATGATCCCAGATCTTCTCTTGATAATCTTTCCTGACTGGCAGGCGAAGATAGATATCACCAGCTCCTCGAGCTACTGAGCCATATTTGGCTTGTGAGTCCATTTGGACAGGCTTCCCAGTCACACCTAGCTTCTCCGCAATCAGAGCGTTGTCACCTTTGCTCGAGTGGCCAGCTTCGACACTTTCGCACATGACGGCTTGAGAAACATCTGTGACTGTCTTGACCGAGATCGTATGGCCTTCTGAGACCTTGCCTTTCGTCAATGGCTGGCTTCTGGCCCCAGCACCTTGAACAGCGGAAAACAATACGCCATAACCCTCTTTGTCTGTGGCAGCGGTGCCCATGTCTTCTTTGAGTGGCTCAGAGTCATCAACAGGCAGGTTAGGACATCCGAGCACGCCAACTTTGACGTCCCCATCAATCATCAAAGCAAGACAAACTGCATATTGACCTCCTCTGAGGAAGCCTTTGGTGCCGTCAATGGGATCCAGAGCCCAGATCCGACCTTTATTTCCCCCTGCACTGTTACCTGCATCAATGGCCTGGAGCATATCGGCCTCGCTCTGGAGGGGTCCTCCAAGTACAGCATCGCTGTCAGCATCGGACAACTTTGTATCCTTGACCAGATTCCAGATCTTCGAACTGAGCTCTTTTTGTTCTCGTAGTGATGATGCTTCTTCCTCGCCGACTACTTCGTCCTCGGGAAAATTATGCTTGATTGCAGCAATAATTAAAGCTTGAGCACCATAGTCGCCGATCGTAACAGGGGATTTGTCTTCCTTCGAAATTGTACCTTTGGCCTTTTCTGCAAAAACAGCCTTAGTCAGGATACTAGCACGAGCCACGGCAAGTTGAGCCACTTGTAGTTCTTTTTCGAAAGCCATGTTACCGACGGGCCGGATGGAGTCAACAGTGGTGGTATTTAAAGGATTGAATTTCACCGCTTTATTTGTAGTGCCAAGATAAGGTGGGACTTGTGCGAGAATCGATGCAGCGCGGCACAATATTTGTCTGGCGTGATTGATGGGGGCCAGATTGAAGGCTACGATCGCCACGAGGAGAGCGACGAGGTAAATGTGCTTTGGTACTCGAGCTCCCATGGGATGAAATAGAACAGGAAGTAACACAAACTTGTTACAGGTTGCCCGGTTCTACGTTCGTGCTACAAGGGAAGTGCACCGAGATACTAATTCAAGGATCATGTCTTCAAGCGTCGGCGGTGTGGGGCACAAATGCCACCAGCGTCCTACCACCACGACCATCATGTTATTCATGGCAGCAAATGCAAAGGATTCTTGGATGGAGGGCAGCGTCATGCTGCGTATCGGGTTGCGATGGCAGCTGTTGCAGGACTCTGCTGTTGGACTACATTTGTGGCTGCAAGAGTCAACGTCGCAACGATGTGCGTGGCTAAAGGAATTGCACGGATCCTGACGAATTTGACAGACCTCGTTCACATACATATATGACGTTATTTGAATCAAACGTCACCTGGGTGCTAAGGTAACGGCGGCTCCCGGTCATCTCGAGTGCGGCGAGTGCGACAGCAGTGATGGTGGCAAACATTTCTGGGGCACACGGCGCCGTAGAACTCCACTTTCTGAGGATCCGAGTCCGAGTCTGACGGATCGTCCTCCCTCAAAGTGTATGATGCTATCGATACTTAATCATAACCGCGAATGGCTCGCCAGGCAACGCAACTCATTTGGAAAATACAGAAATGTCCCGCAATCATAATTTGTTCCACGAATGCAGATCCCCACCGCCTGCAGAAGAGATCGTTGAGTCATGAACGCTCGATAACTTCGCTGTCAGTTGTGATTGCAGCCGCGGTTCGCCATCTCACCAGTATCTCTATCGACGTACTTCGCTCACGGTCGACGAGTTCCCTCGGAGCCGGGCTAGCGATCAGGACGAAAGTTTGTCTAGAACCATTGTAGCATGAATCTCGCCTTGCACGGGAAGGACCGATAGCATTCTCGAAGAGCCTTATCAATGATTGATCTGCTCAGATCGCCATCTTGGTACGGAGTATATAGAGGGTGGCGCAGTGGATACTGCAACAAGTTTGCCGCCAATGTACTCCGCAGTACTTGTACACGTGGAAACTAGTAAAGTTGGGTTGGACTTACCGAGAGGGTACTCAAGGTACAAAACAATTAATGTATCGCTGTAGCAATGGAAGATCATGTCGCTCTCTAGAAGACAGGACAATCAAAACTGATCAGCCCCTGCAATTCTGTTGCTCGTTTGGCCTGGTTGCTCGATGGGGGCTTGTGTCGTACAGTATTCACTAACATCGATCCTTCCATCAGCGCTACGTGCACTGGTCTCTAACAACGACTTGCTGTGGGAGAGTACGTGCTTGCGTTCAGGGTTGAAACGAACGGCGCTGCATGAGTTTCACTCTAATTTTGGCTTGATCTCCTGCTTTTACGGTTTCGACCAGTGTGCACCAGAAGTGTTGAAGGATTGGACCGATTTAAGATTCGATGGTGGAGAATCTCGCAGAAAAGCACGTCAAAATAGGAGCGGGTCAGCCAACTCTAGGCTTTTCATACAGTAGCGACTTTGGTCAACAATAATGGCTAGGCCACCTAGGCATCTGGTCGGAAGGACAATGGGGTGGACAAATACGGAGTGGCCATGGCTTTGGGAGAGTGATGTTTTTGCCATCTGGATCCTCGTCAAACCATAAAGGAGCGATCCACTTCAGGTAAGCTTCAACTTGAAGTTCATTTGGCGTGCAGCCACATCCGACATGGTTTAGACTTCGGGCTGGGCAAGTGGGCACTTAGTACCTGCGGTTTGCCCGCGCAATGCCGCCATGCGATTGCCGTGTGCGTAACTACTATGCTCCGCTACCATCCCCCCTCTCAGTCACAGACCGCTGGTGTACACCTCCTTTAGGGTCCGACACACTCCATATTTTGCCTCCTGATACGCTGATCCACAATGTTTTCTTCCAGCTCGGTAAGTTTGTTTTCATATATCGAGACAATTCCCCTCCCAAGGGAAGCCGTAACCACTTCCCACTCTTGATCCCGTTCTGGCCTCAACAACCAACGCCAAAATGTTGAAGAACCCTCTGAACTGGATATTGATTCACACCCCGGCTTGTGCTCCGGATGCCGGCCTCACAGAACTGCCTCTACAGTCACTTCGACAGAGCCCACCAGGAAGAGAGGCTGCCCGCCGGAAACCAGAATCCATTCCTCTGCTAGGAGATGGCCCGACAGACTGTTACCAGTGTTCGCGGAAGAAGCGCCGGCTATCATTTGATGCTTACCCTACCACCTTGCCCAAGATCCCAGAATATTTATTTCAGCCCCGTAGACGCCCTCGGAAGCGAGGTTGCTGCCGATTGTGGGGCGAATTGAAGCACGCTGCCATTTGTTATCTTTCTTCCAAGAGAAGATATCAGTTGTTGACAAGATATCGTTATTCAAAACAGAAAAAGCCCTATACCGCCATTTCCGTTCACGTTGAACAACTGACGTCCGAGACGTACGAAGAAGATGACCTAGCAGGCATTCCCGATTTGCTCGAAGTCGTCAAGCTGCAAGCCACCGGCTCCGCAGAAGTGGCACGAGCGCTGAGGAAGAAGCTGAAGTATGGAAGCGTTCACAGACAACTACGTGCATTGACAATCATGGATGGCTTGCTACAAAATGGAGGAACACGATTGCAACGTTCAATTCTCAACGATGCGCCTCTCCAGGAACGCCTCCGAATCGCTGCCATAGACCCCATGTCAGATGAAGAGGTCCGCACAAAGTGCAGAGCATTATTCAGTCAATGGGTTGCGAGCTCCACCGAACAACCTGGCCTTGAAGCTGCCAAAGCTCTGTACAATCAGTTGCCCAAAAGAAAGCAACAAACTGTTCAACAGCGGCGAGATCAGAGTAAAGTCCTACGAGAAACAGAAGAGGCTGCTCGACGGGATGAAGAGGAAGAAGCAAGGCGAGCTCGTAACAATACCATCCCAGAGGCCACCGCCTCTCCGTCTCGACCAAAATCAAGTCCTATCACTCTATCTTCGTCGTCCACATTCGGCACTAACAAAGTCAAGAAAGATAAGAAGAACAAGAACAAGCTGTTCAATCTTGAGAAGGAACGACCATCTATCTTACAAGCGATTGCGGGATCCTCGGTGGCCTCCTCGAATCTGAATAACGCCTTGAAGCTTGTGAATCGGGAAAGCAAACGCGTCAGCGAAGATCCAGAGGTTATGAAGCGGTTCGAGACGTGTAAGAATCTCCGGCGACAAATCCTGCGGTACATTCAGTTTGTGGAGACAGAAGAATTGCTTGGAGGGCTGATCGATGCAAACGAACGACTGATTGGCAGCTTGATGGCATTCGAGGTCATGGATAAGAGCGTCGACGATGACTCGGATTCAGAGTTGGAAGAGGCTGCCCATCTTTCTCGAAAACAGAAACAGGCCGATGAATCAGCTGTTCGCGAGGCGGAAAAGAAGTTTGCATCGATGGATATGGGTCCACCTAGCAAGCCACCTCGGCCATCTCACGTTGCCATGCCACCGCCAGTACCTGCTATCAAGACTAGGAAAATAGTGGAGAGCGATGATAGCGATACGGACTACGAATCTGATGACAGTAACGATCCTTTTGCAGATAGAAATGCTGCTCCACGGACTCCAGAACCAGGCAGTCGGTCGGGCTATACGTGGAAGGAGGTTTGAGATAGATCAACAACGAGATATTTAGCAATGGCAGGAAGACCAACGTAATGAGACCTTCTATACTGGCAGTGCTCAATGCGCCACTAGTAAACAAGCACTTTTTAAACTCCGCATTTACGCCAGTCATCGGTACCGGATGACGTACCCACCGCACCCCAGGGATATGTCACATTGCATCGCACCTTCCACAGTACGGTCGTTTCCACGAAATCTGTTTGCGCATACAGGACGCACCCTGTGTAAATACGAATTCGACAAAATGTCATCTGTTCCAGGTCTATGTGCAACCCTCAGACGCTCGAAGCCGTGAGATCAGACAATCTCAAAACATTTGATCAGCAAGAAATCGAGGAAGACAAAACTTACCACACGAGCATGTCGCAATGACAAAGGATGAACCACATGATGTAGGTTTTGGGCGGCATCAAATTTCAATTGTAATCTCTGGGCTCACAAACTGATCGCAGACCAGATCTTAAGGAAAAGATACTGCCCACCGCTGGAGGAGTCGCTCTTCATTGCCATCGCCGGCGATTTTGACCTCAGTCACCGAGATCAATATGGAGAACTTGAGCGCCTCCTTGACAATTTGAAGGAGCAGGCAATATTTGAGCAAGAGCTGGAACTGACGGTCCCTATTCAGACCGAAGTCTTACAAGAAGGGAATCGCCATGTGAATAGTCAAACAGCCTCTTCCCTTCCTCAGACGGACACAACAGATACTGGTGAAGCCGTGGCCAGCACTTCAACCGGTCCTTCGGATCTTCAGACTGCGTCTGCAGACATTGACGTAGATGTTGCCGCCGAGGATGCCAATTTGCCTCGAGAGCTTGAGGGTGCCTCATCGGCGAACAAAGAAAAATGGTTGAAAACCCTGTTTCCCACAATCGAGCTGATCCAGATCAAGGAGACCGTTTCTAGGTGCAATGGTGATCTCCCAAAAAGTGTCGATGAGCTCTTAAACCTGTCCTTTATCCACGAAGACGCCGACCAGAATCATACCACCCCTACAGTGTTGAAAGGAATCGATGGATTTGCTGGCGAGGGCAAAGTTAGGAAGAAGTCAAGGAGGAATCGCAGGAAGCAGGAGAAGGATGATCTGAACATGTCTGACGGCAGATTTTCATCAGGAGCTGTTACACCCAGCAATGTCTGGCAAACGGCTGCCGACGACGTTGACTTCCTTGTCTCTCGCACGCACATGTCGGTTGGAGCTGTCAAATCGATCTATCACCAGAATAACGCCAACCTTGCGCAAACGATAAGAGCGTTGGTCACGACGGAGGCAGAGTCACGGGCAATGGACATCAGCAACGATGAGATCCTTCAGTTGCAGGTCACAGAGTTGAAACTAGAGGTTGAAAATATGGCAGACGAGCTTATTTACGGTGCTTTGCTGCTTGCTCGAATGTTACCTTCGGCAGCCAAAGACCTGCTTGAAGCAATGATGGTGCGGCCTCAAGTTCTCAACCCTCAAACAATTTTTGCGCAATATACTCCAATAAATTTGTCTGACAGCGACGAGGTCAAGAAGGAAACGCGGCCACGCGCACTGGCGGTTGACCCAGCTTCAATTGTGGGCAGAGCCGCTGTGCACTCTTCGCAAGCCGACCACGCATTTACGCAAGCTTCGTCAGCATTCCGCCGCGGAAGATCGGACCGTCTCATGGGAGGTGCTGCGGCATACTATGCTTCGGTTGGCCATGAACAGCGCAGGCGACAAAATGATCTGATGGCTTCAGCAGCAGACGCGCTAGTCTGGCAGCAATCAACAGATACTAGCCTCGACTTGCACGGTGTCAGTGTTGAGCATGCACTAAGGATTGCAAAGCACAGCGTTGAGAGCTGGTGGGAAGGGCTTGGCGATTGGAAACACATGGTTGGCGGGGTCGGGGCAGGCTACAGAATTATTGTAGGGGTCGGTACGCACAGCGCTCAAGGCATTAGCAAGTTAGGCCCTGCTGTTAGCAAGATGTTGATGCGAGGCGGTTGGAAAGTGAATATTCAGAGGGGGGAGGTCATCGTCGAAGGGAAAGCAAGGCGGTAACGTAGTCCCATCACTCCCACGAACGGCGGGGCACTCCGTGCGTTCCGCCAGCTTGGCACTAATTGACAGGTGACGTCAAAACTCAGCCGCCAATCTCGCTTGCCTGGAAGAGAACGCATTTAGCAGCAAAAACTGTTCGACTCTTGATGCTGCTTGGATTTGGCTGGATTTGGGTCATTCATATACAACCGTGTGCGATTTGAAGAACTTTGAGCTTGATCGAGGACCCATCACGGGATCTTGGATCTCCGATTCGCTGGGACGATACTTCCGCTGGCCGCAACTCAAATGCTGCGCTTGGCGTGGTTTTCTCAGGTTGTCTTCGTTTGTGCCTAATTTCGAGTTTGCAACCAGGTGTCAATATCCCGTTTCCAACAGTCGGACGATTTACGTTATGTGGTTCTAGATGGCTCGCAAAGAAAAGATTGCTCGATCTGTTGCAGTAGCTATAGCAGAACCAGAAAACAACCGACGCCCGAAGACAATCCCACGACGCATTGGCAGAGCGCTTGGTGCTCTCGTCACACTTTACGAGGTTCAACTTCACCGCCATGCGCCAGGGCCATTCTCTCATCTCCAACAGGCATGGCTGATAGATTCGCGAGAGTATGCAGCCAGCTTTCAGCCTTCAGATGGACACTCTGCTCTAGAAATGAAAGGTCACATGGGCTACTCTGGGTCTACGTTCTTCACCACAACGGACGGAAAGTATCTCGTCAAATCTGTACCACGACACTTTGAGCACTCCTTCTTTCGAGATGACTTCCTTCAGCCGTACCTCGAGTACATGAGGGAGCATTTATCCACGATGCTGGTTAGGATCACGGATTTTTTGGCCGTCGATGACCTGTACAAGATAAGTCCTGGTGTGCTTTTCGGACTTGCCCCTAGCCATCACATCATCATGGAGAATTTGCTGATAGGCCGGGGAGAAGGAGAGGAGCGGGCACGGCAGATTTTCCGGGAGCTGGACAGTAAACATGCCGAAGCACCAACGCATGAACATCAGGGGAATGGCAGCGATTTGGGGAAATGGGAGACTTGGGATCTCAAACCGACGACCTACTTTTTCCCCGAAAGAGATATAGCCCAGGGCCGACTGGCTTCTGAAGCCACGAAGAGCAGACTGGCAGATGAGTTCAACGACAAGCTTTCGCTTACAAGAGCTCAGACCGAGAAATTCTTATCTCAACTTAGTGATGATACTGCCATACTAGCGAAGGCCAATGCGGTTGACTACAGCCTCTTCCTTGTCAGAATTCCTATCCCGTGCACACCGGGAGCATCAGAAGCAGAAGAGGCTGTCGAAGACCCATTCAAGGACGTGAATGAGCTCGAGAGGAACACGACTGCAGGTCCGGACATAGCAGCGACAGCGCCTACTCCCTCTACGCCCCCGTTCACCCCACCTGCACCGCCATCCTGGCGTACTGGAGTTCGTTCGGCAGATGGTCGATATGTATATCGAGCGGTAATTCTAGATTTCTTTTGGGCGAAACATAAATTGCATGCCAAGATCATGACAGGTCTCGTCAACTTTTGGAACAAAATCGACCTAGGAGGTGACAAAGGCCCAATGAGTATCACCACAAGCAGCGACGAGTATAGACAGAGGTTTATGAACATGTGCGAAGGCATGATCGAGGTGTTGTCCGATCACGAGACACCGGATGAAGACGACAGTCCTGGACCGAGCTCCTAAACCTGAGCAATTGGTGTTCTGACCATTGTCTGTTAGCGTTCAAGCGACTTAGCAAAGAGTAAATTTGATATGGAGGTCCGGTAGAGAGGTAGACGACAATGTCTCGATGAATGTTTCAGATGTGTTTGGCGTGCCCCAAAACTTCCTAGTGATCTAAAATCAACCAAACTACATGCGGTATCTGGCTGGGCATATCTGGTACGAGGACCCCAATGACGCAGAGACAGCATCTGATGCGGCCACTATTAACTAATATGTGCTGCAAAACCGCAAACAATTGTCCACAATTCACATAAGTGCTTGTTCCACGTTCGACCGCCTAATAATGGGTCTGGTCTTGATCTGCAATTGCTAGGCTGCACTATATCAGGAGTCAGCGTGACTTTGTCACTTGCCCGCAAGTCACAATGATGCCCGCGTGATATTTGTTGGTGAAGGAGACGGCTTGCCAGATTCAACATGAGTCTTGATTTCTGTCCTCATCTCATAGTTCGCTGTCGATCCTCTTGCACATTACGCGCTTCCTTCAATCGCTCTCATCATGATCACCGTTCGGATTGCCGTATGTGGCGATGAGGGCTGCGGCAAGTCATCGTTGATCACATCTCTCGTCAAAGATACCTTCATCAGCTCCAAAATCCAGGCCGTCCTCCCTCAGATCACGATCCCGCCTAGCCTTGGAACGCCTGACAATGTCACCACCGTCGTTGTTGACACATCTGCTCTGCCTCAGGAGAGACAAGCGCTCGCAAAAGAGATACGCAAGAGCAATGTCATATTACTGGTTTATTCAGACCACTACAGCTACGAGCGAGTGGCCCTGTTCTGGATGCCATACTTCAGGAGTCTAGGTGTGAACTTACCGGTCATCCTATGCGCAAACAAGACCGACTTGGTGCAGAGCACGACCGCAAAGCAGGTGGCAGAAGAAGAGATGTTGCCCGTGATGAGCGAGTGGAAAGAGATCGACTCATGCATACGGACGAGCGCACGAGAGCATTACAATGTCAATGAGGCGTTTTTCCTGTGTCAAAAAGCTGTGACTTGTCCAGTTGCACCGCTTTTCGATGCCAAGGAATCTCAGCTGAAGCCGGGTTGTGTAGATGCATTGAAGCGGGTTTTCTATCTGTGCGATAAGGATAAGGATGGCTTTCTCAATGATGACGAGCTGCGAGGGTTCCAGATGAAGTGCTTTGACAAGGAGCTCCATGACGATGACCTGCTGTATATCAAGGACACCATCGAGACTATGATGCCTGACGACGATATGAGTTTAGGCATCAGCCCCGATGGTTTCCTGCTGCTCAATCGCCTCTATGCTGAGAAGGGCCGACATGAGACGATCTGGATCATATTGCGAGCGTTTCAATACACCGACTCATTGTCACTGCAAGAATCATTTCTGCATCCAAAGTTTGACGTCCCGGAATTTGCCTCAGCCGAGCTCTCACCAGCGGGTTATCGCTTCTTCGTTGACCTGTTCCTGACAAGCGACCGCGACATGGATGGTGGCCTTCGAGATCAAGAGCTTACCGCGCTTTTCGCTCCAACTCCAGGCATTCCACAGTCCTGGATCGAAGACGGATTCCCGGCGTGCACCGTCCGCAACGATGCTGGCCACGTCACTCTTCAAGGCTGGTTGGCGCAGTGGTCGATGACCACGTTCATGTCTCCCAAAACTACGCTCGAATACCTCGCTTACCTCGGGTTCGCGTCGACAGATCGCTCCAATCCGTCTACGACAGCAGCACTCAAAGTTACCAAGACGCGCAAACGACGCCGGAAGGCAGGGCGCGTCCAACGCAACGTCATCTTCGCTCAGATTTTGGGCGCTGCGCACTCTGGCAAGTCCTCTCTCCTAGATACCTTCCTCGGCCGCACACTCAGTCTCACTCGGGACTCGGCCTACACGCCCACAATCCATCCACGCGTCGTCGTCAACACAGTCGAACTCCCTGGCGGCAAGCAATGCTATCTTATCCTCAAGGAGCTTGGAGAATCCGAGTCAGCCGCTCTCGAGAACAAGTCCAAATTACTCGATCAATGCGATCTCTTGGTGTACACGTACGACTCTTCCGACCCCGATTCGTTCTCGTACATTCCCGAGCTGTGCCAGAAACACCCACACTTGGAAGAGATGCCCTCCATGTACGTCGCGCTCAAAGCAGATCTCGACCGTACCACGCAGAGATCTGAAATCCAGCCGGACACGTACGTGGCCGAAAAGCTGCGCATGCCACAGGGGCCGGCCATTCACACAAGCGTGACGTGGCCCGGGATCAGTGAGCTTTTCGTGCGGATCGCCGAGATTGGACTCGAGCCGAGCACCGGCTACCCCAAGCCGCTGAACGATGACAATGATGGAAAGTTGCTGCAGTATGGGATGGCGTTTGGAGCGTTGGTATGCGCTAGCGCGGGCGCATTGGTCATTTGGAGGAGGGCTACGGGAGACCATGTCTGAGATTGAGAGACTCCTTGAAATAAAGTTTCGAATTCCCCCATTGTGGGGGACCGCTTGTGGTCAAGGTGTTTCCAGCCCTTCAGCTGACGCCTCTGCACGAGGCCGGGTTGAGCCTTCAATTCCGAATGCCCGCGAATAAATGCTAGAGTCGTGGGTGCGGATAGGGATTTACTTTACTGGGGAACGGTCTAGTAGCTCAAGGGAGATGTTTAGCGACAGGCACACACCCACACACAAGAGCACCAAAGTGCACAAAAAAGCACAACTGTCTCTCGAAGAAGTCGATGACTGTCAGACAAAGTGCGAATTCCATATTTGCAACTCAGATGGAAGGATATCAATCTTTGGAAGAACAGACAATGGAGCGCAGCACTATCAACCCGCCGCGCCATGCAAGCTCACCAGAACCCAATCAACAAATTCTAGTTCTTGGCATATGAAGGAATCTCAAAGCCAATTTGTCCATCTCATGACCTTGTTTCGACATAGTTGCTGGGAAACATCCCTGTCCGGCCATCCTCCGTCCGCCCAGTCCACCAATCTGTTTTGTTGTCCGTACGCTCTGTGATGGTGATGATGTCCCCCTTTTTGAAGCCCAAGTCACCATCTTGCTCAGCATCGAAGGCGAACAGCGCGATAGCCTGATTTGGGCCAAGGTCCCGTGCGCCAGTCGGCTGCCGAAAGACAGGCTTGGGCGCGGTTGGTCTTCCCGGGCCAGCCTTGTCGCTGCCAATGGTAGACGAGCGGTTTCGTCCCATGCTGTCGAATGTTTCGTTGGGATTTGCACGAGAAGCGCCGAATGTCGAAGCTTGCCTGTCGTACGGGTCGTCGTTCCATGTAGTTGCGCGTTTTGGGTTGTCTCTGTATTCATAGTTGTCGTTTTGTAAGCCGAATGTGGAGGACCGGTTCGAGTTGTTCCGCACGCCGGCCCCAAACGCCTGGCCCGTCCGTCCCTCCCAGACCACATTATCATGCTGGTCGTCATAAATTGGCATGTCGTTGTACATCGAATCGCTACCGGCTACGCCCGAGAAAACTCTGGTCCTCAGCACTCGCATCAGTGGATCGGCCGCGGGTGGAGGTCGAACACCCCCCTCGAGTAGTTGTCTTGCTGTTATACGTCCTCCATACATCTTCTCGTTTGCATCTCTACGCTCGATCAGGACACTGCCTTCCAGGGAGACTCCTGCGAATAAGCCTTTCGTCTTGCTGTATGCGAACACGCCAGCTACTCCTTTTAAGCTGGCTGCGCCTGCGGCTTCTGCATTTCGGCCGACTGGACCAGCAGCTATAGAGACGTTGCCACCCAGCGTGACAGAGGCAGCTTGCGAAAAGGCTCGGACGGCGGCGTAATCGTTGAGGATGAACACAAAGTCTGTGAGTTCGAACCCGATCTGGCCACCGAATCCACCGCCAGCTGTGGCTACGGCTGAAGGAGCCGACCAGGTGCCATCGTTGAGCCGGGCCACGACCACGCCAGAGCCTAAACGGCCTGATCCGAGAAAACCAGCTTTGAGCACGGTGATCACAGCAAGACCCTTTTAACAATTAGGATGGAGGGACTCGAGGCAGGTTCAGACAAACCTTGCAGTTCGCAAGCACAGATGGTGGGATGACCTTGTCTGGACCAAACGCTTGTCTGGGATCAACAAAGGATGCCAGAATCTTGCCTGCCTTTTTACACTCGCCTGTGCTGCATTAGCATGGGGTGAACTGGTTCGCACGGGCCTGGTATTTGAGAGACCTACTGGCCATCGACGAGGGCAGCGGATTGTGTAGACCCATATCGGCTACAAAGACTAGCTCAACTCTTGAAAACCCTATACACGTAATATTCTGATGGTATCGAGGATGGCTAGAGGTGGTGGTGCACGAGCAAAAAGTCTAGGCAGCGATTCTTCAGCTGGGTGATACAAGCTCGACTCGGCGCTTGGGAGGGACTTGGCTGGTTACGGTAGGGAGGCGAATTTCAGCTCGGTCGCTTCACAAACGTCGACAATGTTGTCCTTTCTATGCCCGCTGTCGATAGGATGAAAGTAAGAGTCTTGAAGTCTCTCGGAAATAAGTTGAAACGGCCGGGTGCGGCGTATTAGATGGATCCTTTTTGCGCACGTCGGCAACAGATGGGCCCGCCACGTTTATGTCATGGAGAGGCAACGTCAGTGCCGATCATTTTCCAATGGGGCCTCCAGCTGTCACCGTAACAGGCAAGGTCGAGCCAAGAAGCCGCGAAACCTGGGAGGCTTTGCTTCGGGCTCTGCAGTGCAGGTGCGGGCAGCGGGCTGGAGGCAAGCGGGGACCACACGTCGATTACTTAGTAATCAACTCTACGCCGGATCACGTCAATCATCAACGCTCACTCGAAAATGAGGTTGGCTGTGTAGCAACTCACATAGTACGTGTGGATTTGTATCCATCCTCTAGAAGAACGCCCCCGTGTGTCAAGATATCTCTCACAGCAAAACTTGGTCCCTCTCCTCCTCCCTTTTCTTGTCCTTCTCCTTGGACGTCAGCATCTGTCCGACCATGAAATGATGGACGTCGGCATCCGCCCAGTACGATAAATGTGACGCGATCGATGCCAGCAATGACACGTCAAACATGCCCTCCTGAATGCTGTAGTCAACCCGACCGTTTGAATTCAGCGCCCTGACTTTGGCCTCTTCCTTGCGCAGTCGTCTGGCCTTCTCCTGCTCCAGCTCAAGTTTGAGATCTGATGCCTCTGCAGATGCTGTCGACGCACGGGACCTACGCCGCTTCTGAAATCCGTTGTATAGTGTTTCCATTTCAGTATCAATCAGCGTCGGACCATCATCGAGACTCCCATCCTTGATCCCATCCGCGATCGTCTTCTGCTTCGTGCTCGTGCTTATTATCTCGGTGACCGCCGGAGGTGGCATGACCGCTGCCTTGCCCAAGTCAGTCGCCACGAATTGCTGACTCTGTGGTCTTGGCTTGTCATGAGGCAATGCCTGTTCCTCGCCAGTGATGCCTAGACTCCGGTTGATCAAGGAAGATGCGACGCCCGATGTCAAGCTATACCATCCTGACATGACTTGTTGTCCGACACGGGCGGTAAGGTTTGCCATGCCCGGTGCAGCAAAAAGACCACGCTTGGTGTATGGCAATGCCTGGGGCTTCAGAGCAGTCATTGCAGGCGAAATGAGCGGCTCTACGCGGTAAGCTATCGGATCGGTAGGATGGAAAATGTTGAAGAATTCAGTGCACTTGGGAGAAGATGTTGTGATTGGGACAATTTGTCGGGATGTCAGGTCACTCAACTCTTGAAAAAGATGGTTGTGCATCGGGTCGGGATCGAATGGAGACGTAGACGGTGCTTGATCTCGTATACTGTGCCGTCCGGCAATCGTTCGCCCCTTGAGCATTTGGAAGAGCGCAATGGGTGAGCCAAGGGCAAAGAAATTCTCGCAGTCAAAATCAAGCGTCAAATCCTGATCGGGCACCAGGTCTCGCGACCTCTTGGACGAAGTGCGTCGGGGTCGTGTTGTCGGGGTTTGTCCTTGTCGGCAGAGAATGTCAAAATAGACTGCACTACCGAGGGAATGTCCGCACAAGCTGACCTTGCCATGAAATCCTGTTCGTTGCTTGAAAAGCTGATAGACTCGGTTAACTTCCTGTTGCACAATTTTAGCAACATGTTCTCGATACGCGCTCTGGTACAGGAGGACATCGAGGGCCAGATCTGTGATCAAGTTTCGCACGGCAGGTACTCCGTCTACCGTGATATCTTGAAGAGAGGGGTATTCATCCTCCACCGAAGTGTCGAGGTCTCCCAAGTCGTACTCCTTTCGATTCTGCTTGAGACTCTGTTTTGGGAAGTCGAGCAGGTGGCGCCAGCATATTGGCAATACTTGCACGGTGCAATTTTTCGAGTCGCCTGTCAACGACTTGAGGTCAGGCGAGGCCTCAAAGACAGCTTTCATAGTTTTGCGCATCGTATTAACATCGTGAACAAAGTTAATGCTGTCGAGACGTAGGCCGAGTCTTTGTCCGATCCCGTGGGTGACAAGGACAAGATGATCAATTCTACGATCTTGATCCTCTCCGTCCTTTTCACGAGCGTCTTCCATCTCTTGCTCTTCTTCCACCCGCGCCTCTTCTTCTTCCTGTCGCTTCTGCTGTGCCTCGGTTTGTGATTCACCAAGACCTGCCAAGGATGAGAGCTGTCTTTCCAAAGCCGATGGTCGTGGAGTATGTTCGGTCTGATCGCTTGTAGTTCCGTCCTCCTCCGGTGGGAGTTCTGTCGACTGTTTGGACTTTCGCTTCTCTTTGGTTGTGGTTTCTGTTGTTTTGGATGATGATTGAAGAGTCTCTGTGTAGCCACGAACAACCTTTCTGCCTGTTTGACCAACGAAACGGCCGTATACGGTACCGCTGACCCGAGAATAGAAGTCATCAGCATTCAAATATGCTGTATTGGCATCTAAATAGGTCGCAGTCGTGTTCATGTGAGCTCCAAAGAGGCGGTATGTGCTTGATGATGGTGTTTCTGCTGTGACTGGCGTGATGGTCCCAGGGGTTGAATCTATTGATGAAGAAGTTTGCGATCTCGGTTGGGACGCCGACCTTGGAGCAACGGTCTTCCTCCAAGGAGCTATTTTGAGGTAGCCTTCTTCGAGCTGGTTGGCAAGGTTCTCATCGCATGGGACGTTTTCCTGATAGTACCAGCTTCCTCTTTGCACATCATAGACAGGTCCAATCCAATAGGCCGGCTCAAGCTCGCGCTTCTCGATATGCACGTCGTAAAGGTAGTCCTCGTTCACCGGTACCCTTGTAGCAGTTATCTTGTCTCCGAATTCGTCATCGCGACCTAGCTGTTGGAAGGCGGTTTCGATAGCTTTGGAGTCCTTCTCTGAGAACAGGACCCATTTTCGTGGAGTATTTTTGGCCTTGTCTTTGTCTTCTGGTGCCACTTCTGGTGCGAACGGTTTTCGCTTAGCTACATCAACAGCATAATACCACCGAATCTTTACTGCCGGGCAGTCCACAGGATAGCGCCTTGGGCTTGGCGTTGGTCTGGCGGAGATCGAGTGGTCCAGGCCCGAGGTAGGCTTCAAGGGCTCCTCTTTGGCTGGTATCTGTTTGGGTGATTTCGGGACGGGGGTACTGGTCCGACTCCAGGGATTTATTGCACCTAGAAACGAGGGCTTTGTGGCCTCCGCCATACCTTTCTGTATGGCTCGCGCGAGAGCCGGCCAGCGCTCCAACGTGCCGGCATCAAAAGTAGCTACAAATGAAGCGTGACCAAGCAATTGCAGCCTGGTTGCATAGACGACTCACGTGGATAATGATGTGTTCGGTTTTCAAGTACCTATGTATGTGGGTGAAATGATATAATACTTGATGCCCTGTTTACGAAGTACAGAGCTGCAACAAGGGGCGTCCCACCATTGGTCTGTTCTCGCATCCTGGTTGAGTGTCCAAAGCTTATGGCACAGCCACATCGCAATGACGAAGCAGCGGGCTGTTTCGGCAGTGGCTGAGAGGCTGCTCAAATTTCTGATATTGGTGGGGCATTCGCGGGCATCATTTGTAGGGCGCCTGGGTTGCGACGGGTGCCGGGTTCACGTCATTTTGCGTTTCGTGTCGTTGACTAGGTCTGGGCGTGGAAACAATTCTTCAAAGCGCTGCCTATTACTAAATTGCAGCTGACGGTTCAAGACAGTCTTCAGACAGCATTGCCACGCAGATCAGGCAACTCGATTTTGAAGGAAGGGGATAAATTCCATCTCCGTCGTCGCCCTTCTTCTCCTTTCATCTGCAATATCTTGCTTTGACGCTGCTTACCTTGGTTACGCTGGCTTGTGCCCCTCTTCGTCAGCATGGCTGCTGTTCTCAAGCTTGCACGTAAATATCCTCAATTTCAACAGAACGAGATCTTCCAATTGCAGAATGCATTCCAACAATTGGACGTGGACGACAAAGGCTATCTCACGGAAGCCGAGGTAATAAAGGCGACCCAGCAGTCTGAGCGACAGTCCTACGATCGAGTCCGACAAGCCTTGAAGGAGGTCGAGTTGGACAGCTCGCGCAGGGTGGAGCTGGAAGACTACGTTGACTTGATATCAAAACTCCGCGATGCTCCAACTCCTCAGCAGCGACAGGTCAGTGGTGCCGGTGGTCCAGGCAAGCCGGCTGGTGGTGCTCCTCCCATCTCGCATTCTTCGAAGCCTAGCCTGGGCGGAAGCAGTGGAAGAATCCAGATAACGACGGGAAATGTCACACACACCATCAATGAAGACGAGCGACAAGCCTTCACAACTCACATCAATGCCGTGTTAGCAGGCGATCCGGATATCGGCCACATGCTGCCGTTCCCGACCGACACCTTCGAGATGTTCGATCACTGCAAAGATGGCTTGGTGCTTGCCAAGCTCATCAACGATTCCGTACCCGACACCATCGATGAGCGTGTGTTGAACAGGCCAGGAAAGAAGATCAAGTCTCTCAATGCTTTCCACATGACGGAAAACAACAACATAGTCATTGAATCTGCGAAAGGAATTGGCTGTTCCGTTGTCAATATCGGAGCTGGGGACATCATTGAAGTTCGAGAACATCTGATTCTAGGATTGATTTGGCAGGTCATTCGAAGAGGTCTACTCGGCAAGATCGATATCAAGTTACATCCTGAGTTATACAGACTACTCGAGGACGACGAGACTCTCGAACAATTCCTCCGCCTACCCCCCGAGCAGATCCTCCTACGGTGGTTTAACTACCACCTGAAGAATGCTGGTTGGCAAAGAAGAGTTGCCAACTTTTCGAGCGATGTAAAAGATGGCGAGAACTACACTGTTTTACTGAACCAGCTCAAGCCTGACGTATGCTCTCGAAGTCCTCTCCAAACAAGGGATCTCCTACAACGTGCGGAGCAAGTACTGCAAAACGCCGAGAAGCTTGACTGTCGGAAATTTCTGACCCCAACCGCACTTGTGGCAGGAAACCCAAAGCTCAACCTTGCCTTCGTCGCAAATCTTTTCAATACTCACCCTGGCCTTGAAGCGCTTTCAGAGGAAGATAAAGCGCAAATTGAGGACTTTGACGCAGAAGGAGAGCGGGAAGCAAGAGTCTTTACTTTGTGGCTGAACTCTCTTGATGTGAAACCCGTCGTAAACTCTCTCTTCGACGATCTACGCGACGGAACCATCCTTATGCAAGCATACGACAAGGTAATTCCTGGGGTCGTGAATTGGCGACACGTGAACAAACCTCCGCCATCTGGTGCCCCCATGTCACGATTCAAGGCCGTGGAAAACACCAACTATGCCGTCGAACTCGGCAAGCAAAATGGCTTCTCTCTGGTCGGTGTGCAAGGCGCGGACATCACGGATGGTCAACGAACGCTCACCCTCGGTCTTGTCTGGCAGTTGATGCGCCGTGACATTGTGTCGACCCTCGGCGCCCTCGCTCAACGCATGGGTAAGCGTGATCTCAGCGACTCTGATATGATCCGGTGGGCCAACGAGCAGTCAAAGCGTGGAGGCCGATCGTCCACCATAAGGTCATTCAAAGACCCCGCTATCGGAACTGGGGTCTTCCTGCTTGATGTCCTGAATGGCCTCAAGAGTAGTTACGTCGACTATGATCTCGTGACGCCTGGAAAGACGGAGGACGATGCCTTCATGAACTGCAAGTTAGCCATTTCCATTGCCAGAAAAATGGGTGCGACTATTTGGTTAGTTCCAGAGGACATTCAGCAGGTTCGGTCGCGATTGATTACAACGTTTATAGGTAAGTGTTGCTCTCAATGGGAATTCATGCTTTCTCAGGCCTTTGGCAAACAGTACTCTGACATTTTCAATAGGATCTTTGATGGCGACTGCCGAAAAAATGGCTTGATCAATGAGTCCGGAGGTCTATCTGCAATTTGCGGCCTGCCTCGGACACGATGTGGGTCATTCACTTCTCACGTCCCTTTAAAAAGCGAGACTTGGATAAGTCATGTAGAGTCTGAAGCTCAAAATTGCCGTTTTCACTTCTCACTTCTCGAATCAAAAATTCTTGTCGTGTGAGTCGATCAGTCCAGTGTTGAGGCCCAGAAACGCGCTCTGTAAGTGGCGACGGGTGACTAGTTTGTCATTTTAGAGCAGAGTATTGAATTCTAAAACCATGTGAACGTAGCATGCAACTCTATTGCAAGAGAACAGGACCAAAGAGGATGGTCACCACCTGCCAAACACCGTGACCATGACAATAGTAATAGGTGTGGCTGACTGAGGGTCGTTGACTATGCGCGTTGCCTTCTGAAAGTATGAATCGAAAAGGTCAGACGTCCAGAGAGCGTGTAGAAGCATGGAGAGATATGCGACGATGCGTTCTTCACGTGCATTATCCAAGAGCCCAAAGGAGCATGGGTCTGGCGCATCTTCCAAGGATCACTTTACCAGCACAGTCAAGGACTTCTTAACACAGCCTGAATCGATCATGATTTCGCTGTGTAGATGGTCTGACACAGATTGTTGCATCATCAGTTGGTGATCGGTAGTCAAAGCTGTTCGCGAGGCCAGCGTTGAGATGCCCAACCCACGGTCGCTAACCAAGGGCAGTGGAATGACTGCAAGATGGTCAAGGTAAAATCATGCCAGATCAATCGACGTACCATCTTTTACCATCTGGACGACCTTGAATACATCAGTTCGAAGCATCAGAAACTCAAAAAAGTCAATACTTGAGGTCATTCGTATATGATCACTGTTCAAGACAAGGTTCAGTATTAGCAAGAATTATTGTGCCAAAAGGCGGATGCCCTGAGAACCATTCATTCGCTGACGATTGCCTTTGACTCGTCGCTCGCTATTGTTCACCTCGAACATTGCGATTCCGGAATTGCTAGTGGCAGAGACCCCAGGCTTGAACAATGATAGAGGCGTCCATTCAGCGAAGGTGACCAGATGGATTCCAGCAAATTTTCCCACCCTGTTCTGCCATCCCTCTTCCGGTAACATTGCTTTTTCTGCTTTCAAGCACGTGTTATTATTCCTGCTTGAAGGGCCCGCAGGAACAAAAGAACCGAGGCGCTAGAACTTGAACCCCAGCCCTAGGGGACGCTGTGAGGATCGCGGGGTGCTTCATTGCTTCTAGGAGGAAGGCATGAAACTGGAATTTAATAATCCGGTCCGAACGGCAAAATAAAACTCATCAAGAAGGCTGCTGGGCCTACCCATTGCGATGTTGTCGGGCTTGTGGTTAATTACTTGATAAAGAATACACATATTATCAGTGTGCATGGAGAGCATGTGAGATAGAGGAGCGAAGCGGCAGAATCGGGCCGATTGGGAGGCCCAGCCCCGTCTTTTCCCCAAGACATAAGGCTTACACCCAACAAGACGCGGGTGCAGATTCTGGAGCCCAAGCCGCACTTTAATTTGCTGACGGTCTTCGTTGCCGAGGGAATTTGCGCATCTAGGATGCACAAGGATGCATTACGTCCCGCCGCATGCCATACTGTATTTCAGTACCGAGTACGCTTGCCAATGTGGCCTAGGGAAGCCTTACGTGAGCCGCAGGGGATTCTCAAGTGTGCTTTCTACCACGGTTATCCCTTTCCGAGACCAGGACCGTTGTAAAGATATATAGTGCAAGTTGGCATTTTGGTATCCTCGCACTAGTATATTTTTGGAGAATGAGTGGAAAGTAACTTCTGGCCAAGCCCTCTGCGACTACTAGGCCACAACGATATATGCTTTAAGCATCCTTGGTACTTCGTACCAATTCCCGCGCAAGCTTGGTGCATTAACGACTTCTCTGAACTATACGATAAATGTATGCCGACACACTTTATTTTTGCTAATCTTTCTTTCTTAGTTTCTTAGTAGGATAGAGCTGTAAAGAGTTGCGCCGAAGTCAGACGTGAATCTTCAAACCTGCTCGACGGCCGAGTACGAATGCGTCGACTCTCTGTACGTAGGCACGTAGGGCACGGGATCGGCCAGATCGCGATTTGCTCACCGCTGGCATGGATGTAAGATTATCCCAAGCTCCAGCAAGACATGCGGGACACATCCCGGTTTTCTTGGCCCAATTTTGCAAGGTATTTAGGCCACTTTCCATGCAACAGACCCACGCGCTTTCGCCGCATTGGAGACTGTGGAAGTGGGATCCGTGCCTCCGTTCATTAGTTCATGATGAAGTTGATAAAGCAAAGAAGCAAGCGCAGCGATCACAGTGGAGATTAGGGGCAGTGGTGGCCAATGACCACTTGCCGAACTGCACAAAACACAGCAGCATTGGCGAAAGCTTCGGCGGGCTTGGGCATGGCTTTTCTATATTTCTTGGCTAGTCGTGGCTTTATGATAGTCTCGACGCGGGCTCACAGTTGCCCGCTCTAAGGTGCCGAGAAGCCATTATTTTGAGGAACATGAACCCAACGGCTAGCCGAGAAAATGTCTCGATATGTTTAGTGATCAGCCACCCTGCGTCCACGAGACTCGCAGAAGATTTATAACAGTCCTGTAGACATTTCGACGCGTCGCTTGCCCGCCTCACCGTCGGGGTGATGCTGCATCTACGGACAAGAGAGATCTCGAAGTCGTCCAAATTAATCGGGTAGTGAATCCATTTCAGCCTTTGTCTTGAGCGCAGATTCGTGTTGCCAATGCGTTTTGACGATGCATAGATGGCTCCTACCACAGTATTTCACAATGCTCCTTGTCTGTACCCCGCACTTGAAGCCCCCAGCCCCAGATCGCTAGATAGATTTCATCACGTGGGCGACTGAGGTGGCCCGTCAGCTTCTCTTAAGCCGCGCCCCCCAGGGAAGCAGTCATCACCAGGCGATAACGCAGTAGCTGAATTTGTGGGGAAAGAGTTTTAAGACCCCTGCCATCGCTAGCAGTGACAGTCCTCGGCCTTTTTCTGGATCGCTTTCGGCGCAATTCAGCACCTTTGATCTGCCTTTTGGACTCACCTCGACCAAAATGTCCCTCCCTGGCGAGCCTGGGTCGCAGCACGCCTGCCCTCTCTGACAAGGTGTAATCCGGTTGGTTGGGTCGTCGTCAAGAAACGCCAGCATCTCCATGTAAGAGGATTCTGGGAATCAATCTCCATTTCTCGCTAGATCTTTGGCACTAGTAGGCATGCTCGACTCAAAATTACGGAATTTGCATGTCGAGCTTGGTCATATAAGCCTTGGTTTTACTTTCGTCCCTGTCATTTCTTCTTCCTCACAAGCTTTTTGACTTATCGTTGCCCATCATGTCGGTCTCATTCAAGCAGGGTGAGAAGTCTGAAGTAGCGCAGGTTGGCGGCGACGAGCATCGAGAGCAATATGCCCGGCGTATGTCACGTCGCGGCTCGGTCTTGAACACTTCCGCAACCCCTCCTCCCAATGGCGTCCTCGTCAACAGCGACAGAGCTTACTCTGTCATTGCTGAAGGAATACCCGACTTTGCCGACCTCCATGATGATATGAAAGAGAATACAGAGAAGGAAGTCAGCTTGGGCTTCTGGGGCGGTCTCAAGACATACCCCTCTGCCGCCGCTTGGTCAATTTTGCTTTCCTCGTCCATCATTATGGAAGGCTATGACACCAACCTTCTTGGCTCGTTTTTCGCTTTTCCCGAATTCAAAAAGGACTTTGGACAACAACTGCCCAATGGCGAATATCAAGTGTCCTCGAACTCGCAAGCTGGACTCATGAATCTCGGACAAGCTGGATCCATGATTGGTCTCTTCATCAACGGCCTCATGTGCGATTATATCGGGTACAAGAAGACCTACTGGTTTGCCATGATTGTTATGACTGGGGCTATCTTTTTGCCCTTTTTTGCCAATGGTAGCATCCCGATATTGATGGCTGGCCAAATTATCTCGGGCATCCCGTGGGGTGAGTACATATTGAAGACCGGTTCTTCGGCGCTGATTATGTGAAGGCATGTTCCAGACCTTGTCAGTTGCGTACGCCTCCGAGGTCTGCCCGGTGTGTCTCCGTGGTTATCTCACAACATACGGTGAGTTTGGAGCTTATGTAACTCACAAATTGTAAGCTAATTGCCTGCAGCCAATATTTGTTGGGTGATTGGTCAAGTGCTTAGTAGCGGTGTCCTACGTGGTATGCTTGGTATGACGGGAGAGTGGGCATATAGGATTCCTTTTGCACTGCAATGGATTTTCCGTAAGATTGTGGCCCTCCTTGGTAATGGCACACTGGCACTGACATCAAGTGTAGCACCCCCAATCTGTGTCGGGTTACTTTTCGCTCCGGAGTCCCCTTGGGTAAGTCGAATGAGTTGTTTTGATCCACTTCCCTAACCCATCACAGTGGCTTGTTCGACATGGACACTACGAGCAAGCGGCGAAGGTTGTCGGGAGACTCATGTCGAAGAAAGAGTCCCATGATCCTCAGTCGGTCCAGAACAAGGTTTCCGAAATGAGATTGACCAACGAGCACGAAAAAGCTTTGTCGGCCGGTACTCAATACTGGGATTGCTTCCGAGGTATCGATTTACGACGAACAGAAGTAGCAAGTGTCACATGGGCTTGTCAAAACATGTGCGGGTAAGCAAAAAGCTTTACACACTACGCGTCCAGGAAATTGACCCAATTTAGTTCTGCGTTCATGGGCTTCTCAACTTATTTTTACCAAAACGCTGGACTTCCAACTGCGCAAGCATTCAACTTGACACTAGCTCAATACGCTCTCGGCTTCTTTGGGACCATTGGATCTTGGGCTTTGATGAGCTATTTCGGCCGGAGAACGCTCTACCTTGGTGGCTTGGTGATCCTGTTCTTTATCCTCGTCGGCATCGGAGGCGCCGGGTTCGCCCCTACTAATTCTACTCTTGTACAAGATGGCGTTGCACTTAAGGTCAACAAGGGTGCCTCTTGGGCCGTCGGGTCCCTTCTCTTGGTGTTCACACTGTTCTACGACATCACGGTTGGCCCTGTCTGTTACGCCATTGTTGCCGAGTCATCGTCGACACGCCTTCGCCAGAAGACAATCGTACTGGCCAGAATGCTTTATAATATCTGCGGTATCATCAATAATTTCCTGCTCCCAGCTCAGCTAAACCCTGGTACCTGGAATTGGGGATCAAAAACCGGTCTCTTCTGGGCTGGTGTCTGCGCTCTCTGTATTTTATGGTGCTACTTTAGGCTACCAGAAACAAAGGTACGTCAATTTCATTATTGTTGACGCTTGCTCACCATCTCTAGGATCGGACGTACAACGAGCTCACAATTCTTTTCGAAAACCGCATCAGCGCCCGCAAATTCAAGTCGACTAAGGTTGACGCATTCAGATCACAGAGTATTATGGTACAGTTGGGTTTGGACCCCGCTGACGACAAGCCAGTGGGTGGCGGTGGTGTTCACTAATTTGTGAAACCATGAAGCTCGGGGGAATGTCTTCCATGACCAGTCTCAGGTTCCCAAGTGGCAAACCACGAGACCTGTTTAAGACTCTTTTCTCTCAGCGCTAACGTCAGGTTCATTCACGTACGATTGGGGTGAAGATTTTTGTAGCCAGTCTATCGTTGTGGTCAGGAGCATAAATTTAATGTCATCGCTCCATACCGAGTATTTCTGGGTGTTTCAAGGCTCACACGCGATTTCTGCACAGCTGCCCGCACTCACTCCCGACATCCATAGTATGACTCGGGAGCCCTTCTGCGACACCAACTTCTCTAATCGCAAGCAGATTCAGCCAGCCGGGAAATCTTGTTGGCTGGAGCTGTATTCACTCACAGTTCACCCACTGCAGTCCCAACGGTAAGGGGATACATAAAAGCTCGATCCCGCCTTTGATGACCTGTTCTGATAAAAGTGATGGACTGGTTGTTTCGGGGTCCTTTCGCCGTCGTGGCCGTCTAAGAGCAAGTCAATCTAATAATAAGCGGCATGACCTCCGCTGCCGCATGTTTTTTTGGCTGCGGTTGACCCAGTGATCCCCCGGGCCTGTGACCCATTGAGCCCAAATTAACTTATATTAATACTGCCGTTATCGTTGTCGTTTGCCGTCGGCCTGGCTTTTGAGTCTCTGGGCTTTGTGCACTCCATCCTGAATCTTGCTACCAGATATCTCTTTGTGGTTCTCATTACGATGCTCAACCTTCTTTGCGTACAGCGCTGCGTTGCACATTAGCAAGCACAAACTTGGACCCAACATGGTTGGTCATGAGACACCACGAACCGATCTAAGGATCGTACTTAATTTGTAAGATACTGGCCATGACCACTACCATCGTCTATCCCATACCAGGCAGACAACTAGCCCAGCTTCATATGTGCGCCTTCATATCATCGATCAGTTTCAGATGCCATTTGACGCCAACTATCTTGACCGACTCTCCTCGCCAGGCTCCAATTTCTACCGCCCTGCTTACTATCCCATCTAAGACATCTCTGCCCTCCACACCAACGGTAATACTCAACAATCCTTCTGACTCCCCTTCCGCACCTTGCACGAAGCCTACTCTACAGTTAGTGAAAGCCAGCTCGTTCTCGGTGCTGGCTATGCCGAACAGCTTGCTCCACTGGTCTGCCGCACTTCTCACATCACTGCCGCTTTTGACCCGCAACATCGCTCCCAGCAGGTGCAGTCTCCGGGTATCCCTCATTCCCTGGACATATTGCTCATACCGAGGACCGCATGGGTACCATGGACTGAACCTTTGCATGATCGGCTCCTTATTCCTCTCGCTCGGATAATGACAGTCCAACTCCGGCATCATCCCGCCCTCGATGCCTTTTGGATGATACTGAATGCACCACCCTTCGTCCTTGACCCCATCCCATCCCTCATAAGTATGGGAAAAGTCATGGCTATGAATGACATTCCTTCCTTGCGCCTCAATCTCCCTCCTCCTCGCTAGTGCATCCTTAGTCTGCATGATGATCATGTAGCCTCCTTCGCCTCTCTTGTCGAGCAGTCTGCCTGCGGTCGTGCCGCTTTTGAAAGGGGCGACCACTTCGATAACATCGCCCCCAAAGGGAATGAGGAAGTTTTTAAGGCCAAATTTCTCAACTGCAACATCCTCATAGATGACGGGCGATTGGAATATATTCGTCAAAAGGTCCCTTGCCTTGGCTAAGTCGCGGGTCACGAGTGCGATTTGTCTCAGGCGGGTCGGTTGATGAGTCGTAGATTGCGCCGCCATTTGCATTACGAGACGGAGTATCTACAACATGCCTTTTACTCGTGTCTGATTGACCAGCAGACCAGTCCAAACGGTGCCTGTCGAGTGATCCCCAGCATCTGTGCTCAAGCATTCCAAGGTCGAGCATGATTGTGGAGAACTCTCAAAATGCCGAGGTAAAGCGTTTCTATCTTAGCAGCAGCTCTTGATTGCCGAATACGGGAATCCCGTGCCGGTTTCACACGGTTGATCCATGGATGCTTACATTTAAAGGCCTTGCAAGCCTGATCTTTGCCAACCACCTCCCCGTCTACGAATAGTCTCTTCTGTAACCGATCGTATAGTTGCAACACAAGGAAACAGCTAAAATGACACCTCACAAGTACACCGATGTGATCGTTAGCATATCGAACCGGATCGGTACGATCAAGCTCAACCGACCGAAACAACTCAACTCATTTGGAGGGAATCTCATGCTCGACGTGATTGCAGCAATGCGTGAACTGAATGATCATCCTGATACAGTGTTTACAGTAGTCACCGGGGAAGGACGATTCGTACGTACTATCTCTCCGTCCACGTCACGCATTATCCCCCCTTATATCGAAAACAGGCTTTTGAATGCTGTTCATTGTGACTATGAGCTTACCTCTGTTTCCAGTTTTCATCTGGCGCGGACGTCATGGGAATTTCTGACCAGTCCGCGCTTCCACCTGATGCCAGCGCAGCGCAGAAAAAGGTCATGTGGATGTCCCGCTTTTCCATGGCGCAAGAGCTGCTACGGAGTTTTATTGATCATACAAAAGTTCTTGTCCTGGCTTTGAATGGTCCTGGTGTGGGCGGTGGTGCCGCTTGGTTCCCTGGTGTTTGTACGTTCTCGTTCTTCTCCTCTTGCCCACTGTATGCTAGGGTCATTAACCCTGTTTCTTTTGAACCGAATGGAATCGTCCTACTCTGTTGACTATTTGATCTAGCTGATATTGTACTTGCTTCGGACACATGCTGGTTACAAGTAACCTTTTCGGCCCTGGGACTCGTTCCTGAGTCCGGCTCTGCCATCAATTGGTGTCAGTCTGCAGGTGTACACCGGGCGAATGAGTTTCTCATGCTCGGTCGCAGAATCACAGCGGAAGAACTCCAGTCCTGGGGTGTGGTCAACAAAATATTTCCTGTGGCGAACTTCTACGCTGACGTGCAGAAATATCTGGAGGATCAGCTAGCAATAAACGATGGAAAGAGTATGATGGAGGCAAAACGGCTGATGAACATTCCCTTGAGAGAGGGGAGGGTTGTGGCAGTCACAAACGCGATTGACGCATTAGCGGAGAGGTTTGTGGGAGGGGCGCCCGACGAGAGGTTCAGATTGAAGAAGAAGGAGCTGGATGACAAGAGGAAGAAGGGAAAACTTTGAGGGACTTGGCTGCCCACATTAGAAGGATGGAAAAGTTAAGGTCGACGATGGTGTTGGGATCTTAATATTAGTATAGTAAGTCATTGCACATAAGACGGCACCTCAGCGCTCTACCTAATCCAAAATGAACTTGAGGAGTACCAAGGGATTCGTCAGATACGAACCGTGTGATATTTATTTTAGCATGCCCAGAGAGTGAAGTTTATTCACTTCGGAACTCCCGCGGAGTGCCGTTTCTACTACTCTACTACTCTAATTGACGTATGCCATCAATACCAGAATCTCGTTGTTGGAGAACCCTAGATATTGGTATGAGATAGGAATGAGTTGGCGATTGTTTACATTCCCGGTAGTGTATCAAAATCATGCAGGGTACAGAGGAGGATCAAGTTCCATCAGTGCCGAAGGAGGACTTCTTACACATTCAGGAATGATGAGCGAGCGCGGTGGAGGTTCATAGGGACAGAAACAAGGATAAGACCCACTTTCCAGGCTGACTGTACATGCCACTTTGAACCACATCCGAAGCGAGTCGTATTCCACGATTTCCGAAAGGTCCAAGAAAATTTGATCGGCCAGTCTGGCCATGAGTAATGCTCCAACTGACCGTTGTCTTCTCAACAGTCTTCATGGTGCGAGTAGACGGAAAGCCTGTCCACAAAATCTATCGATGTAGAGTCTTCCGTCGTCGCGTGCAGCGACGGCATCGACAGGTCAAAATATTCACGAGGCGAAAATCTTGACGATGTGCCATTTTTTGGCATTGCGGATGGATAAAGGCAGGTCTTCTCTCCAGAGCTTCCATGTTGGGACTCTTCGCCACGAATGGGTAGGTGTTTCTGTGTAGTGAGTATGAGTGGTGTTGACGTCGAGCTGGCAGCAGGTCGTAAGGAGTCGAAGAGCAGCAAGCTTCTTGTTTGCCAGACAAGCACTCGTCTGCCTTCATAGGGGCTCCTACGGGCTCCTCAAGAAGATCTGATATTCTTAATACAATCGACCAATTCTGCATCCACATGCTGGGAAATTCCATATCGAGTTCACCAATAGTGTGCCGGCAAAAGCCAAGAGTCGCTGCGCCGACGTCTCTCTAAGGCATTAAGGGGCTCGGTTGGGGAAGCCAAATTTCGCAACTTAACTGTGGTGTTCACATCTTGGGCATGGTACCGCGTTTTCAACGATTACGGCGTCGTAGACTTGTGGCAGGAATCCAGTGAATAGCTCTGGCGTCATCTTTGTTTCGCTAGAATCAATACACGAAACAGTCGCAACCTATTCGCTGACTGGATGTCATGATCCCTTGATAGGTAGAGGGCTTATTCCAATCTCCTTTAGCTTTCGTCACTGGTTTTTGAAGTGAGTATTCAAATGATGTTGCCTGTGGCTAAGTTTTTCTCAGCTGTTCGTGTTGAAAGTATGCGAATCATGCAGGGATCCATTGGGCAAAGGTTAAAAGAGGGAAGAATATGAAGACCAATTGGATTTTGTCCAGGTAGCAATGCGAAGATACTCCTAAACATGAGTGTTCTTGTCGTATGTGGAAGGCCTGTAGTCCTTTACTATGACCGTTTGTAGTCCACACCAATGTCCACTTTCATTAGCTATCATGGAACCCTCGCCCGAGCGTGGTCATGCAAGGATCTCTTTGGCTCTTGACCCACGAGACGAACTACTCGACGGATTTGTATCTGAGGAGAAGTAGGGATACACATAGCTATTAAATCAAGGAGGGGTTTAGACATCTCCTCGATTGTGAGACGGATGATGAAGGGCCTCCACCAACTTGTCGAATGTTGTCTCCACTGCACCCCAGTCAAGTTCTGGACGTGGGAAGTTCTTGCCCCTTTTGTTGAGTCTCGATGGTTGAACATCTGTCGTGATTCCCGTCCATAGAAGTAGACTAACATTTATGCATTCTTGTAAGATGCTCATAAAACCTTTTACGAAGACCGCTGCATTAGTGGAGGACATTGGTCCAAAGATCGAGCTTTGTGGCAGTAATGTCGAGATCCAGGAGTAAGTTAGCTGTATGATGATGAAAGGGATGCACAGCAACACAGAGGTGAGGAGATTTCTTTCGCGTTCAAGCACATGAATGCGGAATCGAAATGTGCGAATGGCGAGACCAATGATGGTAGCAGAGATAGCCGTCATCAATGCAATAGTAACGTCGTAACAGATGTTTGTTTGTCCATTTCCTCGTGAGATCGGTGTAGCGGCGGTGATACCACCTATAACGCAAAGGACGATTGAGATCAGGGCTGGTATGTACAAGAGGCGTCCACCATTCGGCGTGATGCATTTGTTCTCGTACATATTCATATTGATGCTCATTATTATGCCCAGAATCGCGCTGATGAGAATGATCTGGCCAACTCCCTTCGTGATCACGGAGGCTTTGATCAGACCAGTCGGCATTCTATAGGCAGCGATGATGCCACAAGTGCATCCGACGAGCTTCAACACTGAAAGGATCACGAAAGAGGGCCAGCCGATTTGATTGCCAAATTTGTGTTTGCAGAAGACAAAGCCAGCAGCTGGGAGAGCAGGTAGCCAGAAAATGAGCTCAAGAAGGTTGAGGATTTCGCGTGCGTCCATTGTGCCCTGAATCATGTCTGCAGAATGCTTGAGGCAGCTCGAGGTATCTTTAGCCTGAGGTTGATGTCTGCTCTCGGTCCTTTGGAGGATGTTGGACAAGTATTGAATCATTCCGCGCTATCAGGAATCTAAATATAACGAGCACTACCGACCATCTTCCTTGTGCAAGAATGTAGAACAGCTGCTGTTGTTGGCATAGCGGCCTTTACAACAAGTCATGGTGCCAAGTCTCAATGGTTGGATTAATGTAGTATTGTTTGGTGGATATGCTTTTTCATGCTTGTCAAGCTAGGACGAGAAATGTCGAACTGCCGTGAATGGCGAACCTTCTGTGCGCAGGTGGCTTTTGGTCACTGAGATGTAGTGAGAATATAGCTGTCGGAACTGCGTCCCCTGCTGCGACAATCACAGAATATCCAATTGATCGTGCTCGACTTGGATGCAGTTGGTGAGTGGAGCAGGCCTCTGGTGTGAGCTATAAAAGGCACGAACCTTAGTGCCGCACTCGGCATTTTTGATGGATTCACTCGAGGCTAAACGACGAGCTGTCACGCTTCTGCCTTCTTTTTTCAGTATAGTGCGGACGGCAACAAATTCCGGCTCATCAGCGATCAGGGTATCAATCTGACGTTCGCTTGCATCCTGAGGCGCAAGGGCAAAGCAGATGGTGTCGCTTATCGAACGCTCGCTTGGTGCTGCAAGATTCGTATTCTGGCGCAATGCAATGAGGAGTCAAGCCAACCCCGAAGGTAAGAGCCCCAGACACGTGGTGCTATTACGCCAGAGGTATGCCGTACTATAATTAATCATCCCAGGAATATCCACCAAGCGTTGGGGCACATTTGATGGGTCAGGAGCGCACTCCGCGTTTACAACGTTTCTATTCTTCTGGGATCGCATTGTGTTTTTGTTGCTGATGGCTCGTAGTGGCGGAGTTCCGAGTTTGTGGACGGTCATCCATTGCTGGGGGATTCTGCTGCCCAGTAGCTGGCATGCTGGTTTGTCGGGAGACTCGGGAGTGTGTTAATGGGGGTATCCTACCAGTACTTGCAGGGTTCGCCCAAGGGGCTTGCGTAACACCGTGGACAAAACCTACAGGTTGTGAAGGTGGCCTGACACCTGGAGTAATTGACCACGGCGCAGCTGTTCCAATGTCTCCCATGCGAGGTTGTCGTATGTCTCCCGTACCATTGCCGCTAGATAATGGGTCCCGCAATGGTTGGTTTACTACGTGGGCGCTCTGTCGAAGTACTTTTGTTACGGGATCTTTCTCCCATCGAATGATGTCTCCGAACAGGAAATGTTGGACCACTGGAAATTTTCCAAGGACTTCAGCATCGTACATCTTTATCAATCCCTTGTTAATTTTGCCCCACCCGTCCTTGATGCCGCTGATGTCGAAGAGCATAGGACTGTGCTCCCAAAACGGGCCTCGCTTGATTGTGTAGATGAAGTTGATGGCAGAGAGATAAAGATTTGCGCTTGCTTCTTTCTCAACTAAATTCTGCTTGGTGACGATTGATGGGTCAGGAGAAGAAGGCAACGATCCCGACGTGGGAGTCGGCGTGGGTGGTGTGGTCTCGCCCTCTGGTATTGCGGGACAAAACTGCGCTGAGCCGAATAGATATGGCAGGAAGGAATTATCATCCAGGCCCCAGACACCGTGAGAACCTGCGGGCTCGAGAGTATAGGTGATTATCAAGTTGCGGATCAAGGACAAATAAGGCTGGAAGACCGCGAGAACGATTTGACGCTCTAGCATCAGCAGCGACTCTGTGTCTGCTGACCGGGAGACATTTGGAACAAGTGAATGGTTAGATGTAAAATACCCGATTTTCCATAAGGAGGCTAAGAAGGCCATGAAGCTAAGCTCATGTCCTGTACCGTAGTCGAGTCTCTGGGGACTACCTAGACTGCCAAGAAGATATGGCCGAAGTTCAACGATCGCAGGATGGAGGTCTTGTGGTAAGGCTGTCTGTAATAGCCCATGACATTGCTCCTCAACAAGTTGATACCACTTTCTGAAACTTACATTACCAAACCTGCGTGGACCAGTGTCTGGTGGTGCTTCCGACACCAACCGTCCTAGCTCCAAAACAAGTTGCTGCAGTGATTCTATCTGAGGAAGGAGATCACCTATCTGGTCAAGGCGGAACACTTCGATACCGCCATCGGCCTCCCGTTTCCGCGGAACCATAGATTTGTTCAGCTGCAATATGAAGGTTGTGATATCTCTGTAAGCTAGGGACTGTAGGAAGAATTGGACATCCGCGCCATCATAGATTTGTTTCGTTGGCTCAGCATAAGTGTCACAGGGTCCGGTTCGCGTGAGGCGTTGAAGGACAGGCATATTGTTGGACTTGTTGTCAGTCACCGGCCTCCAGTGAGCGTGCCTTTGAGATACTGTACATGATACGCGATCCTCATCGATGCAAACTCGAACGTAGATATTTCGTCTCCCCTAGTTTAGGTACCCACTTGACGGCTTAATAGGGCCTAGGGGCGCAACCTTAGTAGTACTCCGTAGGCACGTACGACTTGGGGACTCCACCCACGTGCACCCCAGAACCTATTAACTATTAGGACCGAGGTAGGCGATTCGAAATGCACTGCGAGGCCCATATTAGGTACTCCGTATACGGTTTCAAGTCCTGGCTGATTGTTATTATCGTCGCGTTGGAGAACACAAATTGCCTTACAATTAAGCATCGACGTAATTTGGCTCATCCTCAATCAATGAACGCTGTTTCCGGCTATCGACCTGACCTGAGCAGTGAACAGTCTGGAGCTCGCGAATATGTGAATTGATAGTACTGAGGACAATTGATTCCTATAATGTCTTCAGCTACGGCGATGCTAAATAAGTTGGCGTCAAACTCGGACTCACCACGCAACACTCGAAAGCGACAGCGTGAATCTCACAAGCATGATCTTCCACGCAAGCAGATAGCCATAGAAGCACGAACTACTGGAAGACCAGAGAGACCGGTGACCAATGACACCGCCGTTTCAGGAGCTCGCAAGACTACCACCGACCTGCCGCAACCTACGCATCCGAGATCGGTCCCCAGGCGAAGTATGAGGTTTAGAGATACCAACGACTTATCCCAGTCGCCTGAGCGAGAACGAGAGGACGGTGGCAACGGTCCTGCGATGCCCAAGACGAAGAAGGCTAAACGTCGACTGAAAGATAAGGCACGACGGTCGAGTCCCTTCAAACGTGTCGGATATGGCGGATTAAACGAGCTGCAAGCAGAAGCTATCCTGAGTACGGCTGATTCTCCAGCCAAAAACACACGTGCTAAGACTGCGAATCCTTTGAACAGGATCAAGTTAATGGGCGCGCAAGCTCCATCTGACCTCATGAGTAAACCACAGACTGCGACATCTCAAGAGGCACAAGATGTTACTAAACCTCGCGACGCTCGTAGGGTTGTACATGCCCCGGATCGAAGGACTACTGAAACGCTGCAACAGACTCCCGAAGAGACTGGAATTGAGGCTCAGAGTCTGAGCAAACACAAGGGTGAACTGTCTTTGAGCCAGACCAGCAGCATTCAAGGGGTAGATGCTGAGGCGTCATCGTCACCAGACCAGAACCCGTCGAGGAACGGTGCAGAGCAAGAGAACCCCGGAGAAGTTTCGGCAACAATTGATAAACAACAAATTGACGACGCCTTTCCCGAGGAGGAGCAAGAACACCGGCAACGAAGCCAAGACCAGTCAAGACCGCCTCGGAGGCGGGGAGGGCGAACCATTGCGAGCGAAGAGGAGAAGAGACGGAAGAAGCAAGCTGATGCTCGTCGGCGCCAGGAAAATGCTGAAGTGACTGAAGATGCTGAGCGGCATAAGTTTCAAGAAGACGGCCAGAAATTCATCAGAGGCATCGAGGCCCATGCCGGAACTCTAGCTGGCCTGGATGAATGGTCCAGACTGGGTGGAGGCGCCAAGGCAATAAGTTCTATAACGGCAAGGCAGACTGAGATGCACAGCACCAGAGCAAAGGCGGTGTGGCGCACCATCAGAAATCTGACGAATGCTTTCAAAGACGACACAGGAAATCGCGACAATGATATTTCACAGAATTTGGACAAGCTTCGGATTCAAGCCACGAGAAAGTTCCTTACCAGAGACGATCAACCCAAGAGAGGCGACCAAACTGTCATTGAGTTGTTCATGTATTTGATACCGCACTCAGTCTTCCTCATCAAGTGTGCACTACGAGCACGATTTGACCCTCATTACATACACTTGTGGCGGGAAATGCGTGTCCTCACAGAGGCGTCTATCAATTTGTGCGAGACAGCATCCAAATGGCTACCGAGGCCCAGCACTCTAGACTCGGGTATCAGAAGACATGTCAGGAATAATATCAGACCGCCGCTCACTAGCATCTTGGCTGCTGTTGACGATGAGCTTAGACCATTCGAGTATCAAGAAAAGCATGAACGCGAGGCAACAGAGTTAGCGAGGGCTCAAGATCAGGCAAAAGCGACTCGACAGCAACTCTTGAAGGCCTTGCAAGCAAAAATGCCCTCGTGTAGACAGAATGCAGGTGAGACTACTCGTTCAAAAGCCGAACCCAAACTTCCAGCCGTAGTTGCTAACTTTGACGCTGGCGACCGGCAACCAAGACCGGCAAGCTTTCAGAGCAGGTCACTGCGACTGCAGAGACAAGGTACGGAGGAAATACCAGCTCCTGACCCTGGAGTTGTGTGGACAGATATGGAGGAAAAGGCACTCTTGGGCGGACTGCAAGTTTTCCGAGGTGTCGATCGTTATACTCGAATCTTGGAAACGTGTTCGCTGCTAGCTGGCAAGGACGTTGACCAATGCATAGCTCGAGCACGGTACTACCAGCAAGTTTTCAGAAAACAACTGGCTAAAAAGGCAGTGGAGGGCGACCATAGCTCGGACTGGTTGGCAAGTGTCTAACCAGGTCCTTGTTAAGTGGTTCATCAAGTGTCGCTTGGCAGGTTGGGTAGCTACATCTCTGGCGATTCTACGCCCCAAAGACCCCATCTTAGCCATCTCTTTACTCTATTTCCCCTCGAACCATTGGGTTGTCTTCGCAAGACTCTGCATCGACGTAGCATGCTTTGCCCGAAGGAGTTTGAGGAGCAGGCGCCGGCATTATTGTGGGTTAGCTCGTGCCATTGTTCGAATAGAGTCCACAGAATGATGTGGAGTAAGGCTCTTGCCGATCCAGCAGCTAAAGCATGCTAAAATTTAATGCCGCTTATTGGCGCTGCCACTCCGTAAATTACTCTGCCAGCTGTACCTAAGGAATGGAAAGTTTGTTTCGCCCAATTCCAAGACGCGCTTCGCTTCTGATATCAGCATAATAATCACTGGCATGAATGGCCTCAATCTGCAATTTCCCGGGCGAAGGGTAGGCAGGCCACGTGCTGTGAAACTAAATGTGAAGACTGATACCGTCACCTAATTCACCCCGTTTCAATGTGTGAAGCATGGACCAACCCACATCTCGAAGTCATGCTGCACTGGGGGAGAAAGTGAAGCCAGATATTGGACGATCTGGCTCTGCGAGCTCTCTGAAGCCAGGAACCAAGCCAGTGACGACGACGGCGACGCCAGGTGCGCGACCGTCGTTGACAGATCGGCTTAGCAAGCCAACGGGAGTTGCTGTACCCAAAGCACCGCCTGCACCCGTTACAGATCACAATAGACCGTCTAGCAGACAGACTCCGGGCACGACAAATACAACTTCGAAGCCCCCAACAACGACAAACCACATACCAAGCAGTCATACACAAAGACGATCGGTAACATCAGGAGGGAATACAGTGATAGATAAAGATTCGAATCGAGATGGAGGTAATGCGGCTCCTCATCCAAAAGTCCGGCCGATCTCCTCATCGACGAATATAACCCCGAGCCGGCAGTATGCCACTAATCCTGCTACTAGCGAGCGAACAACAAGTACGCGACAGCCGCAAAACGCGGCGCATGAACGGAGCGCCATAGCACGACAATCTGATTCGAATTCTACACAACAACTCTCAGCCGCAAACCTTAGAGGAAGCACCACTAGCCCTGCCACCTTCAAGCCTAGCGTCAAGAACCCTACAAACACTCGAAGTGGGCCGCTGCCGTCCTCAAGACCTAACCTTACACCCAATTTGCGACCGAGACCTGGTTCGACTTCGTTAAGACCTGCATTGACGACTGACGATAAGAGATCAGATCCCGTACAGAAGTCTCCAGCTGCACACTCCAGGGTGAAGAACGACCAACGTGATGGGACCTCCGGAATTGAGAAGAGGCCCCCTATATCCAGTCGGACTGTCAGACCCTCCTTGGGAGCAAGAAAATCGACTAATTCTGTCTTGATGGAACAGAGGATACGGGAGTTTGAGTTGGTGCACCAGATGCTGCAGCAGGCTATGGCAACAGAAGGCGTCAATGCAGAGGAACAAGAAGCCTTAGACAACGAGACCGCTGAGACATTGTCCACATTACGAACCAATCTAGGCAAGTTTCGAAAGTTCGAAAAACTTCATGGACGTGGTCCAAATGAAGATGAGTTCGCCCAGAATTCCCCGGGCGATGTTCCGTCGTATGATACTGAAAGGGGTATTGATCCAAACGACAGCATGATGTCCGCGTCTGCCTCGGTCTCCGGTGACCATGCACACACTCTGAGAGAGGAGCTCAACGAGAGCAGAGCATATGCCAATCAGCTAGAGCATCAGTTGCAAGACATGACGGCCAAATTAAGAGTATTCGGGGCAAGCGCTGAAACGGAAGGAGAGAAGGCGAATGAGGCCGCAGCTCATGCCAGAGACGAGCACGCAAACAAGATGAGAGAGATGTCATCCCTTCACCAAAAACGACTCGATCACCTCAGGACGATCCATCATGAGGAAATGATGGAGCTTAAAGAACAGCACAAACAGCAGCTGTCCGAACGAGAGAAAGATCTAAATTCTGTCGCCGCTACCAAGGACGATCAACTGCGGAAATCGCAGGAACAAATCCAAATTCTGGCTACACAGAAGGATGCTGCTCTTAAAAGCGGAGAAAAGTCGGTCGCTGGCAAGGTTAAAGAATTGCAATCTCTGAGAAGGGCAAACGAACTGCTGACAAAACAAAAAGAAGAAGCTGCCAAAGCTCATGTAGAAGAGCTCGAACTCGTCCGATCCCAAGTTGCTGCCCTTGCCATGAAGAATCAAGCCAATGAGGGCTTGCATATGAACCTTGAGGCTCTACAAGCTGAACTTGAGGAAGCAAAGAACAGAAAGCCGGATACTTCCCGGCAAGATGCGGAGATTGTGAAATTGAAGGTAGATCTCGAAGCTGAAAGGTCAAAAGCCGCAGCGACCATCAAACAAAACATGGAAATTGAGAAACTTCGCATCGAGCTCAACAGTGCAAGAAATGTCAAGCCTGACACGTCGAAGCAGGATGCTGAAATTGCTCAACTGAGGACTGATCTGGAGAACATCAAAAGCTCTACGATCGACATTTCGAAGCATGATGAAGAGCTTGCTCGCGTAAAAGCCGCACTGGAGGCTCAGAAGAAGGGATCAGTTGAAGTCTCATTCCATGACGCAAGTGTTACACAGCTCAAGCTTGATCTCGAAAACATGAAGCAAAGTCACGTCGACATAGCCGAGAAAGATAAGGAAATTTCTAGACTGCGTGCAGAAGTCGAAGAGCTATCGATCAAAGTGGAGCCCGAGGAGTCGGTTCCAGCGTCCCGAAGTGTGTCTCCAGTCAAGCCCGATACGGAGAAGGAGCAATTGCGTAACAAACTCGCAGCCATGGAGAAGCGTCACCAGGCTGCTAAGGAGAACGCAAAATCCAAGTCTGCTAAACAAGCAGAAGAACATGCAGCTCGACTGGCGGATCATCTGAAGAACCACGAGGTTGCCCTTGCGGAATCGCAAAATCAACTGGCTCAAATGCAAAAAGAACTTGACGGGAAGAACCTCGAGCTGGAGAACTTGAAGACGTCTCATGTAAACGAGCTCTCAGAGCTCCAACAACAAATTTCGACCCATACGACTGAGCTGCAAGCTTTACAAGCTACAGCTAGAGACGCGGACGCTCAAAAGGCCGAACTTGCAGCTTCCGCAGCTGCTTCCGAGGAACTTCGCCGGAAGGTTGAAAATTTGCAAAGTATCTATGAAGAACATCAGAAGTCAGCTTCTCAGACTCTAAACACCGTGAAGGATGAGCATGCAAGACAACTCGATGAAGCGCGGCAGGAACTTTCCGCAATGAAAATCGATCTAGAACAGTATGGGGAGAGGTCGGCGAAGACATTGACCGTCGCCGAGCAGGAACACGCCAATAAGCTCGAAGACGCTCAAGGACAAGTTAAAGCGGCTCAAGCCGAGCTAGAACAAAACCAAAAAGCTTCAGCAAAAACCCTAGAAGAGCTGAAAGAAAACCACGCGATGCAGCTCGAGGCTGCTCAAGGAGAACTCCACTCTGTACAGACGGAACTTGAGCGGGTTAGGGTAGCGAAGGAGGTGGCAGCCTCCGCGGAGATAGACAATTTGCGACAGGATTTGAACAACACCAAAACTGAGCTAGAGAAGGCACAAACTAGCCATGTTGATGCTTTGAAGGAGCTTAAGGAACAACTGAGTACGGCAAATCAGATATTCGAACGCACAAAAACAGAATATGAAGCAAAAGTAGACCTGCAACAGAAGGAAGCTGAAGCATCGGTACAGGCTTATGAAAGTACGAAGAAGGAATTGGAAATCCAATGTGAGAATGCTAAGCAACAATTGGAAGAACTACAGTCTGCTATGGAAGCAGCAAAGACAGGACATACGGATGAAATGGCCGAAGCTGTCGCCAGGCTTCAGGCTGTTCACGATCACGAGGTAGAAGCTCTAAAGGTCACCCATGGACAACGACTAAAACAACTCGAAGAAGCGGGTAAATCGTCCATGGTTGAGCTCGACGAGCTCGAGAAAGTCCACAACGAGAAAATTGCACAACTTGAAGCCATCTTGACCGAGGAAAGACAAGGACATTCAAAAGCATTGGAGGAGGCAGATCTAAAGGACAAGTCTCTGCAGGCGGCTATGGAAGAACTCAAATCGGCACATGCTTGTGAGCTCGACAAAATGTCAAATGTGCATACCGGCGAGCTGGAAAAAGGCAAAGATGCTTACAAGTCTGAGCATGAAAGCGCTCAGATAGCTTTGAAGGATGAGTATCTTGCCAAAATGGCAGATCTTGAATCGCAACAAAAAAGTGCCCAGGATGACGCCCTGAAGGAGTTAAAAGAAGTCCATGCAGAACAGGTACGAAAACTCGAGGTCCATAACAACGATTTGGCATCACAGATTCGTGGAGCCGGGTTTCAATTGCAGACTATGAAGGGAATTTTCGCAGATCAGGAAAGACAGATGAAGGAAACCGAAGAGCAACATGAAAAAGAGCTTCAGTTTGAGAAAGACCAATTTTCCCAAGCGGTTGTGAAGATCTCAAGTCACGGTGCTCAGCTCGTTCAGAAGGACGCTGAACATGCCGAAGCGTTGAAAGCCGTCCGTGAGGAGATGCAGGTTGCACAGACTCACGCTTTGGAGAGCTTGAAGGCAGATCATGCTACTGCGCTGGAAACGTTGGCTAAAAAGCTTGAGGCGGAAAATAGCTCGATGCAGCAGAGTTTGAAGGTTGAGCATGACAGAGCTCTCGAAATACTCAAGCAAGGGTCTGATGCGAAAGATATCGATTTTGAACAGCTCAAGTCCGAGCATACACAAGCTCTGGCGAAGGCTAAGGAGGTGATGGAAGTTGGCCATCAGGAGTCAGCTGCAAAATTAACCGAAGAACATAATGCCAGGCTTGATACGCTAAAGCAAGAGCTTGAAAATGCTCACAAGGCGGCAATTGAAAAGACAGGTGCTGAACACGAGGCTGCTCTTTCGAAGCAGCAAGTAGAGCTCGAAGCTAGTATCGTGGATTTGCAAAAAGAACACCAGGAGACGCTGTCGCAAGTCCAATCTGAGCTTAATGATTGCAAAGCAACTATTGCAGAATATGCCTCCAAGATCGACTACGTCAACACCTCGCTGGCAGAGACGAGACTTGCGCTTCTCGATGCACGAAAAGACCATCAGGAAGCAACAAGAAGTGCAAGGGATGAAGCTGAGGCGGCACTAGAATCATCACGAGAAGAACACCAGACTCTTCTTGAAGCAACTCGAACAGAGCATGAACACATTCTGAAAGAGGTCAATGCTGGACACGACGAAGCAATAGCAAAACTGCGAATCGAGCTTGCGGGTGTTAGAGCAGCTTCCGATCAAACAGCCGCTCGAACTGAGCTGCATCCAGCGCCGGTAGCTAACAATGCAAACGAAGAACAGTTGAGAGCACAATTGGCCGAAACTGAACGTAAACTCGAAAGTGTCATGTGGGAGCATCAGAGGACTTGGTCTGAAGCCAAAGCCCAGCACGCCAAAGCTCTCAAAGCCATTCGGGAAGAGCTAAATGATGAAAGAGAACTTGCGGTCAATCGAGCTGAGCAGTCTCCAGATTTAGCAGCTTTGAAACAGAAAGCCGAGCAGGCCACAACTCTCAGCAATGCTGTTGTTGAACTGAAGAAACGGCACGATGAGCTGACCAAGATCAACTCTTCACTTGCACTTGAAGCAGAACGGCAATCGAAGCGAGCTGAGCTTGCAGAGAAAGAAGTACGGGACGTGCGGAAAGGCACCAGGCCGGCCGGGTCAAGTCCGATGCTATCGAACAAGATGACGTCTGCAAATGATAGTGCTATGTCAAGTCCCATGGCTCATTCACTTGGACCGCATCCTGGCGGAAAGGCAGAGGCACATCCTACTTCCAACCCCAAGAATCCCATTGCTGAAGCGGCGACATCGGCCACTCAAGGCCCTACTGGGCTGGGTCTCAGATATGGTGATGAGATGCATAGTGAAAGTGGACGAAGCAGGACTGGACGAAGCGAGCGCAATGTTCATGGCCAACTGGCTGGAATCAATGAAGACATCAGACATCTGAATTACCTGAGCGAGCAAATGCTTGCTGAGAATAGCAGAATGGCGAAGACGCTGAGCAGGGTTGACGATGCAACGGGACAGGTGGGAAGTGTTACTGTAGATGAGGAACATTGAGCGTTGGCGTTGTATAGGCACAGCTTAGGAATGTGCAACTCCTTAGCTCGGAGGGACAAAATTGTGTGACTGCGTAAAGTTTGTGAGATATGATGAGTTCAAACCCAATTTGTTGATCTGACTATTTATTGATTGTCCCCTCTTTGCCAGAACACGAAAGCGTCATTAAGACATGGGGGCCAATGCTTCATTCCAGAAAAGTAGGGAGTAATCTTGCCCATATTATTCTCGTGAGCAAAGTCTGCAATTGAAAGCATTAGACGCTTTGAGGAATCACGGCGTCTCACTTGCAGCAATTGAGTACTGGAAAGTGATTGACCTGATGCTGGGTAAGATTTATTGGGCCCGTGGGCCCATCTTCCCAACCTTCGTTGATTCTAGAAGCTGACCCCTTGAGCGCTGAAACCCGGTCTTCCTGGTCCTCGATATAACGGTATTTAATCTGTTCTCCTCCGTTATTGCAGATAGAAAAATATATACTGATAACAAAGGAATACCTAAATACAAGGACAGCCTGGCAGTCATATCATCAACCATGAGTCCGACAGGTGACGACCAGATAGACGAGACCTGGACCCGATGCCACAAGTGTGAGCGTCATTCAATCCTAAGCGGCCTGGGTAGCGTGTTTTTCCCTGAATATGAGATCCAGGAAGGTGAAACACAATGCACCCAAGATGTTGTACGTGTACGCGCCCGCATACACCGCTGGGTCGATCGCATACAGGTACAGAGAACGGTACACTGCAGCGGCAGTGATGAGGCTGAAAAGGCAACGGAGGAATAGCAGCGTTGTAAGAGCGAGCCAACAGTTTCGAAGTTTCCGTCCGAGGTTAATTATTGAGGAGCATGCAGCAGGAGAGGGTAAAACACTTACACGTGTGATGAATTGATGACGGAAGACTAAGCCCGGCACAGCCAGTAATCCGAGCGTAAGTACTACGCTAAAGGACCAGTATATCACTTCCAGAAGATAGAATTCGCTCGTGTACGCGGAGGTGACGGTTCGGGTAATGATCTGAAAAACAAAGCTGGTGACGCTGAGCCCCAAGATGACGAGGAGCATAGCAGGGTTGATGAAACGAAAAGGCTTCGGCATCATGTCCTGTGGTCCTGCATCATGGGGACGTATGTACACAACAGCCACAAGAAGCAAGAATTCGGCCACGCGTAGGAGCAGTCCTTCGATGATGGTTACGGCGGAAGCACCCCCGACGGAAGTGACAACAGTCTCAACAATATCAAGGCAACAGCATCTTGGTGGAACGTTCAGCTTGCGCAAGTGCTTGGAGGGGTTCGTCGAACTTCCATGATTGCAAAGACGACGGCCCAGCAGACACATTTGATCAACCGTTTGTCTCGAGCGTTCTTGTGCGCTTTCAGAGCCTTGAAGCCCACTGTAGCAGCGTAAAGCAGTATCACTAGTGATATGCACGAAAGGATAAGGAACGCAATGCTCCATCCATCCTAAATATTATGTTAGAGACTCTGTATTTTGATACACATTCACTTGGGCCTCCCAACTAACCATAACGTAGACCCAATCTGAGGAACCAGAGTCACTGTCATATCCTCCATCACTGCTGCTGCTGCTGCTGCTGCTGTCGTCTGAGTAGGAAGAGCCTCCTTTTTTAGGCGCCATCGGTTGCTGGTTTTGATTTTTTGATTGTAATATTGGCAGGTTGAGGGAAAATCCACGAGAGAAGCTGGGCTTCGAGGAAACCCATTGTCAAACACCACGGCGATCACGTCGCGACTTTTGTTTAGATGGGCGCAGCATTGAAACCCATCTAGGGACTTCCCTGAGTGTTGATCATCCAAGCTAATGGCAGGCGTCTATGGCATGGACTTAGATGGTAAAGTTACCTATCCATAATCTTAGCACAATCTTAGAACTCAGGCGATGATAGGATCTCCTGGGTTGTACTCCGTCTCAACCTTACACAAAATTTCTTGGATACGAGGGGGAAGACGTTTTTTGCAGTAGAACCCTTCGCGTACTGGCGACACGAGTGTTTGTGCTGAGCTTATTGATGAAGGCGTCCTTCGAGAACCGGATAAGGTGGAAGACCTTTGGAAGTCTTAGCGTTGGAGTGTATCTTAACCTCTATCTTGGGTGGTCGTGAGCAGCCTCTCAAGATCGATAAAATATTATTCTCTAATCATGGCTCGCGAGGTCGGGTTCAAGCACGCTAGACCAATCATCACTTCCCTACGCGGGCTGTCCCATAAGCAACTGAAGTCGATCTTCCATGAAGTCACAAACACAGTGCATTTCGACAAGCTGTCATTTGTGGACGGGGACGGGTAAGTACGGAGTTCAAGTTGGTCATCGATAGGAGTCAAGGCATCCGCTTGGCACCACGGTCAAATTGCAGCTGTTAGTAGAGCCTGCAGCAAGGTTATAATATCAGCCTGCTTTGAGCTCCAGGGGGTTTCCGCTTGCATCGTGACTACCGAGACTACCTAAATAAGGGGGCGAGGTTTGTCAGGTTTGTGTGCTAGAACAATAACCCGCAGGGAGGGAAGGTTGGCCGAGCCGTGGGTCCGAGACACTGGCTCGAAGAACTTCGAAGTTAATGGTACCAGTACCCAGTCGCTGCTCCACCCTGCCAACCCCGACACGAATGTGATTTCCTGCTGCCTTATTTGAATTGGACGTTCAAGCGTTCAAGCCAGTGTTTCCAGTCTCCTCCACTTCTTTCGATACGAGCACACTCTCCCGCGGGGGTCCAGCCATGAACCGTAATCGAGGCGGAGGAGGCAATGATCGGGCAGCACAAAATGCACAAACACTCAAGGCACTGGTCAAACTCGAGAGTAACAAGGTGTGCGCGGATTGCAAGAGAAACAAACATCCAAGATGGACCAGCTGGAATCTGGGCGTGTTCATCTGTATTCGCTGTTCGGGGATACACCGCGGCTTGGGCACCCACATAAGCCGGGTCAAGTCGGTCGACCTCGATGCTTGGACCGACGACCAATTGCAAAGTGTACTCAAATGGGGAAACGCAAGAGCCAACAAGTACTGGGAAGCAAAGTTGCAGCCGGGTCACGTCCCGTCAGAGTCCAAGATTGAGAACTTCATTCGGACCAAATACGAGTCGAAGAGATGGGTCATGGATGGTCCAATGCCGGATCCCTCCACCTTGGGGGATGATGATGATGTTCCGCTAAATGTGGTGCAAGAGAAGGCTAAGATTGAAAGGAGTGCCTCGCAAAAGCAGGTCACCGCTGGCCGACAAGCAGCTGCGCAGACATCCAGACGACCGCCGCCACCGCAACCCAGTGTTAATTTATTTGACGATTTCGAGCCCCCGGCTCGACCCAGCACCACTGATGCCGTCTCAAATCGGCCTCCACAACCGGTTCCTCCTCCGGCGGCGAAACCAGCAACCCAGTCGAGCAACCTGATGGGACTAGACTTCTTCGCTGCGCCTCCATCCGCCGGAGTTGGAAGGCCGGGGAGCGCTACATCGAACCCCAACCCCTACACTACGACTAACAGTAGAAACGACCTGAAGAGCTCTATTCTGTCTCTGTATGCGGCTTCACCGAAACCACAACCCAGTCCACAACCAACCCATGATCGACAACCTTCATTTGGGGGTTTATCTTCACCTTCCGCCCCAAAACCGGATGCATTTGGTGGCCTTGCGGATGCCTTTGGCGGGATGAGCTTCTCCGGTACAGCTACAAACACCACCAAGTCACCACCAGTGCAGTCTCCTAGCAGCGCTTTCAATTTTGCTAGCTCCACCTCACCTCCTCCGCAGTCGTCCTCTTTGGCAGGCCTCAGTTTCCCCAGTGTTCCAGCGAAAGCACCACCTGCGGCCGCACAAGTTACATCGCCGCCGCCGCCGCCGCCACTCAGTGGAGGTGACTTCTTCTCAAGCACGACTGCGAAACCCCCTGCGTCAAGACCTGCACCGACTACTCAATCGAATGCCTTGAATTTCTCCTTTACACAACCAAAGTCACCTTCTCCACCAGCGCCGAAACCAGCTGTAACTTCGATTCCAGCAGATTTGTTTGGTGACGACGGATTCAGCGATTTTGCATCGGCTTCGGGGCCGTCTCAATCTGTAGCATCAGCAACCGCAAAGGTGCCTTCTCCACCTATGCAAAGCCCACCGGTTCCAAACTCTGCATTCAACCTGTCGTCTCCAACGACAAGTCTACCGAAGCGGACACCACCTTCACAGTCTGTCCGGTCTCCCCTGCCTACACAGGCGAGCTCGAGCATGTTTGATCCTTGGGGAGGAGCGGACGCGAATGCATGGGCTGCACCTGAAGCTTCCAAACCAACACATTCGAAGGTGGAGCTTGGCAGTGTTCCCGCGAAGATTACACCAAATGACATATCAGGAGGATGGGGAGCTCCGATTTCTGGATCCCAGAAGCCAGCGCAGCAACCTGCGGTCACGGCCGACGAGGACTTTGGAGGCTGGGCCTCGGCAGCAACGCCTGCTGGCACGAAGCCAACCGGAGGGTTTGGTGGGTCAGACCCATTTGATAACCCGTGGGGCTGAGGAAAACCAAAGTGATTGAGTGTTGAGAAGACATGGCTTACTTTTATTCACATCAGCTTCATTTGACCGATCATACATGTATTATTGATGTGGTACTGTGTCATGTAGCCAGGAAAATAACCATGGTTGCGAGCCAGGTCTTGGGCACGCAGGCCTTGTTTCAATTGGGTAACTATATACGTAAAATGGAGCCACATCCACGCGGCTCTAACGTGCATCTTCGCTGATAACGTTGAGGCGTGCATCCTAATGAGGAGCCTAACCACGCTACTAGGTAGGCACTATTTCATTGTGGTAAGCGGTTAGCCTAAGCTGGCAGTGCTGGCAGCGGTTTTAAACTCTGCGGCGGTGGGGCAGCGCCACAAACTTAGGGGTGGCCCCTGCGCTTGATCGTTCTTCAAGCACTTCGGGCAAGCGCCGCCGGGCGGGATCTCCATTATTATTGCAGGGCTTTGGAAGGCAGTCTTGTTTCGCTGAGCGTTGACCAGTCCCGTTGGCTGACCTGCCTAGAGGATCGAAGTGGATTTAATACCTGCGGTCTCATCCATCGCCGGTTGTTGACTGGCTCCTTTGCCTTTTGCTCTTCTTAACCTCGAAGGCATTAGAGATTGACACTTGCTGCGAGCATCGACTTCGAGCGACGAAAAGGAGACGTTCCCTCCTCGACCATTTGAAGACCAACATCAATAGCCGAGAACGCGGTGAAAGCACGATTTCAGGAGAAGTGGTGGATACTGGTCTGAGGGAACTGCGCATGAGCATCTCCTGCACCATTGCATGAGCACGTCAACGAGATTACGAGTCGACCAGCGCACGGACACTGTACAGTACGGCACGGTACAGCACAGTACAGAGGGTCGTAGAGACGAGCGGTCCTGACTAGTCAATTTGCACTCTACTTTCCTTTCCTTTGGCTGCGACGCTGGAGACTGATTGCGTGGAACGGCCTGAGGCTGCCCGATGCAGGTAGGCAAAAACACCCGTCGAGAACACCCAGTCCATGCTGTTGCCGCCGGTGTCGATACGGCCAAAGGCGACATCGCGCTCCCGTACAGGACGGCAAGCGGGACCCCGTCTTCAAACCGCCAGAGACGTGCTGGAGGAGATACACACTTGCTAACGCTTCCATGTTGAGGCAGACCTCCACGAGCATTCGTGATCCGCCTATTGGACCGGGCTTTGCTGCTCGCTCGCGAGATCGAGGACATGCGCCCCATCTGTCCATCAGCGACGATAGCCATCATGTGACCGAGACGATCGGCTTCCTCTACGGCGACAATGACGACCGAGATCCGCGTAGGGTGTCGAATTCCCATTCTATCGCCAGAAGCTCCATATATAGCGAGAAATCAGCCGACGACGAAGACGCGACGAGCCCCCTGCGAGCACACCTCACGCGAGCGCCATTGAACGAGCACAGCGCACCCTCGACTCGGCTGGACCAACTGAACGGGCAGCAGATACCGCACCCAAGTAGGACTTACACTACAGCCAGCATGGCCGATCCCCCACAACACCTGGCCAGCAACGGTACAAGAGAACAATCCCCTTCCGAGACAGCCCAGGCACATTTCCCTCTGAATAATATCGACTATGAATCTAGTCCAGCGGCAGTGGCACAGGAGCTGAGCAACCTCCAAGCCCTTCGTCGTATGTCGATGGATGTGCATGCGGCTGGAGACCCTGATTTGCCCCCCCTCAATCCCGCCGCCATACCGAACGCGCCCTCACCCACCGCTTCTGATGATGATTCCTCCCGCTTGTTTTGGGTGCCGGCACGCCTGCATCCCGAGTTAGCACCGAAAGAGTTCAAGACCTTCCTTGAGAGCAAGGCTGAACAAATCAAGAGAAGGTCGGGAGATTTATCATCTTTGGGTTCTCCGCCCATGTCGGCTTCACTCAGTTCAAAGAGCAGTGGTCTTACGAGGAAGAAATCCATGCTTTCCCGTGAGGTTAACAACTCGGCTGCCTTCCAAGACGGGGCCGACATTCTGGAGAGGAAAAGGTCGGCTTCTCACCACCATCAGCCTTCGGACCCAAATTTGGCTGAATTGGAGTCACTCGTGGCCAGCAACCTCCATGTCGTTCGCCCGGAAAGCCCAGACGAGAATTCCGACTTTATACTACCTTCAGTGCCGTCATCGAGCCTGAAGCGCTCAACGAAAACGATGCTGCAGCGCAATCGAGGGGTCAGAGGCCGGGGCACCGGGAGGTCGCAGAGGCCTGCCAAACGGCCACAAATTGCTGTTCACGACGGGGCTTCTAGCGATTTGCCCCCTGTGCCAGACATCCCTTCGTTCTCTTCCTCCTTCCTTTCTGACCCGGGAACTTCTGCCAACCTCGCTGACACGTTAAGTGTCCCTTCATCCAAACTGACATCCAGTGCACAGAATTTTTCGCGCCCTGCAGCCCGAAATCCCTCACCCCCAAAAGAGAGTGTCCGCCTCTCAATTCCCTCGACTACCTTTGATTCAATAATCGGTGAGCCCGGACCTACCGAAAGAGTCGCGATGTCTACATCGAGGAAGCCTATCGTCCAGGCGGACCGAAGTCCCGTGCCCAATCCTGTGCCCCAGATCGTCGAGACGCCTCCAACAGAAGAGCGGCAGCCGGCGGGAACGCTGTCAACAGGGCCACTGGAGACTACGTCGCAATATCAGGCTTCGCCAATGCACGTGCGCCATCCAGCCCGGACTTCTTCGAGAGAAAACACGGTGAAACCGGGTCCGGCGGGCCGTCCACCTATGCCTAGGACGCATTCCAGTGCCTCTGTAACGTCAACCAAGACTTCTTCAAGAACTGATGTACCCCCGATGTCCATGTCCAATCCCAAACAGGGTCTTGACCAGCCGTCACCATTACCTGGCAATGACACGAACACAAGCAATTTGTCTTTCATTCCGACGTTGACTGTGGACAAGCAATCTCAAGAACAGCAAAAGTCAAAGAAGTCAAGTTGGGGCTGGCTCCTTGGGAAAGATGACGAAAAGGAGAAAGGCAAGGGGAGACTGGGTAAGCATAATCAGAGTCACGACAATACCAGGCTGGACGTGCTGCAGACTTCGATTGACGGCAGCTCCAAACGACGCGAAACGATCGAACTGGATCGAGAGAGCTTGAAACTTGATGAAGAGCGACGGAGAGAGAGTCAACGGAAGGCGACTTCAGGCGAAAAGAAAGAGAAAGAAAGCTTCATCTCATCGCTCTTTGGAGGCAAGAAATCTAAAGGGGAGAAGGAGGCGAAGAGGAGCCCTCGTTTATCGCCTGAACCGCGGTATCGAGAACTCAAACCTGACATCGACTATAGCTGGACGCGGTTCTCCATTCTGGAGGAGCGGGCGATCTATCGCATGGCACATATCAAACTGGCGAATCCGAGACGGCCTCTGTATTCCCAAGTGTTGCTGAGCAACTTCATGTACAGCTATCTTGCCAAGGTACAACAGATGCATCCGCAGATGAACCTTCCGACGAATCCCAAACAACAGAAGAGGCAGAAAGAACAAAATACTCAACAGTCGGAAGAGTTCAGTACGTATCAGCGGTACCAACAGGTATGTGAACGAGCACACCCGGTGAAAAAGCTTATGACTAAACTTTGTAGCAACAGGAACAGCAGCAGCACCAACAGCAACAGACACCGCAATCACAGCAACAGGAGCAGGACCAGCCACAACCGCATCCAATGGCGTACGAAGGTCAGTTTTCATCAAATGGATACGAACCTGGCAACTCCAGACCCAACACCCGAGGCAGTGGTCGGAGTAGTGAAACGGCGTACAGCAAATCTGGGTATAGCAATCATAATTCATACACATACCATCGGCAACAGCAGCCGGTTCAGCAGTACGAAACAGACCGGGAGCATGATATGTGGTAATTGATTCCGGACGGCACTTCCCCTGCACTCGTGTACACAGCAGGAGCATCACTGTTCAGTGATGCGAGACGACGTCATGTTTAATCAATAATTCCTCCTCAGCATCTCACAGCACGGCCATGGATACTAATTTTTGACGATATCTCGATATTTTGATGTTACGATGGACACAGTCGAATTTGGAGATAGAGATGCTTTCTTTTGATTTCTCTTCATCCGTCACCTTCGTTTCGGGCGGCAGACAGTATTCGATTGGAACATATGATCGTCTCACTAGGGCATCATTAGCAAGCGAGAGAACGGCGATCTTGAGTCCTGAAAGGATTTGTAAGATGCACTCGTAAAATCACAAATATACCTAACAATTATTCGTCATCCTTCTTCGCTGACCTGTATGTCGAATACCACTATCGAATGGTGGCTCCTTGGCCCTTAAAGATGAGTGCGAGCCTAAGTGATAGGGAGGTGTAGACTCATGGATGGGGCTTAGGGGCCACAATGGGAGGTGACAGGAAGCCTTGCTCTTATTAAGCCATGGCGTAATAACTTGTGGCGCAGTGGCCTCGGTTTTCCGCCAATTTCTTCCTCGCATCATTCTACTAGCTCGCCCCATGGCGCAGGCAGTTGCCGCTACCCGAGTCCTCGTCGCCTTCAGAGTGCTGATATATGAAGTGCTTTCGTACAATTCGTGACGGCACGCAGCTCATCGATAACCTTAGCCTACCACCACATCCTTTATTAGGACTGACCCATGGTAGCAAGTCCCTATAGACTGTTCAAAGAATACGTTCTCGCAGCTCGTGGCTCGAATCTACAGTAAACAACTGCGACATTCGGCCTCGCGCGCAATTTTCTGCCGAGTCTCCCCAAGATCGATACCCCCCAAAATACTCGCAGGTTGCAAAAGGAGAAATTCTTGCACGGCCACGATGACAGATTCTTATTCTCGCGAGGAGTGAGTGTCTCATTTCACCAAGTGTATTTGACCAACCAGGGCTGAACACAAATGGCGTTCACAGGCAGAACAGTGCTCTTCTATCTTCTCTCCAAGCCAAATCCTCTCAGCTGAAGCATATCACGCTAAATATCTACGACAATGCCCGAGACCAGAGCACACTTGACAATACCAACGAGGCCTTCGCAAGCATGGGCACGAACCTCAAGGGCAGTATGGGTCGTCTGACAAGAATGGCCCGGCAGGGCGACAAGGTTGCAGTCTTCAAGCTTGCAGCCATCATCGTTGGCGTTGTATTGCTCGTATGGGTTGTTGGAGGCTGGCTGATGCGACTGATTTTCGGTCGATAGATGAACCATTTGGTCAAAAAAGCCTGCTCGCAAGTACCTGGATCAAAGCACTAAGAGGAGACATCTTGGACGTTTGATGAGGCTGCTGTTCATGCTTTGTCGAAGCTCGCTTCAATCTCACACATCTCCAGTCAGAAAGCGGTCTCCATTGCAACTAAACGACCTCGACTACGTCTGACTGTTCAAGCAGCTACTTCTAAAGTCGGGCGCCGGTTGCCCTCGAACGAGAGGTCTATCTCCTTTGCCCTTGTACGGCCTAGGCCAGGTATTTCACCCCAACACTTTGTGTCGGGAATTCAAAGCGCCGCATAGTTTTGCGCATTCAGTTTTCTTATATTTCCTACCTTGGGAACTACACCAAATGACAAACGCGGAACTGGATTTTCACAAGTGCTGAACCTGTGACTGAGTTCACGACGTTGCCGCGGTCGGGATATCTACCATCATTCTGAGGATGGTCTTGAACACCGCATATATTAGCCAATCTACGCTCGCATCTCAATTTCAGAATCCGAGCCCTCCTCTCTTTCCGTCTTCGGTTCAAGACGACCTCTTAATTGGTAGCTTGGGTGTTCTGTACCAAGCTCTGTCTGAAAACCGCCGTCAATGAAACTCTCCTCACTTCACAAAGAGCCGACACAGCACCACAACAATTCAAAGCCTCCAACATAAAGTGCTGGTATGAGCGGCAAGTACGGGGTAAATCAATGCTACCATAATGTCGAGACTTTAGCTACAAATTTACTGCTGAATTAGGAGGATAGCGAGATAAAGCGATCATCTGTGACATAGGTGCTCTTCATCAACACTGTGAATTACACTTACATGGATGTTCACTTCAACGTCTGTTGCAGCCTGTTCCGGCGTCTCGTTACGTGAGACAATTTTCGTCGGTTTCGGGTTGGGTCGAATCCGATGCGTATTCTCTTCCGTGCCTCACGCCTGTTTGTCGTCTTCGTAGTCATTGCTGCTTGTATTTGTTTGGTATGGCCGCTGGCACAGATATACAGCTTACACAGAACTGAGGAAGTGCATGTTCAGTCGCATTGACTCTATCTGGATCGGTGCAAAGCTCGCCATCATCCTTCCAGCGTGTTTGAATCTATTACGAGCCCTGAACACTGAACAGTGCTAGCGGGGCGGTGCCTACTCCTACCGTTATTTTAGGACACTGTGGCGTGAATGCAGGAAGACTCCGATACACGTTGGCGACAATCCTCGAATGTTGCTTGCGAAACATGTCAATGCCAGTCTAGCCGGATTTCGTCATGCACTTTTAGCGTATTCGGCACGTTTTTGTGACTCAGTCGGTAGTATGACTGAATGTAGTGCGTCACCCTCGCGTCAATGCCGCAAAAAGTTTAACTAGCACTGTTGTCAAAGGTCGTGCCTCCTTGCTTGAATAAGCCATACAGCATATATCAAAAAGTTTTTGGAGCTCGCCTGCTCAAGATGAAAGGATGCCTCGGGTCAGGAAACCTTACTCTACAGTTGAAGGTGCCAATGATAATCAATGTGCTGCTAGAGGGGAAAAAAAAGTCTTATCTGCAGGAGGCGCAAAGACAAAAATACATAAGGTTGATCATCCTTTGTGCTAGAGTCACGCCGAGTGTAGGTTATTTGATGGTCCTACAGGGTCTGCAGCAAATCAACGGCGACCTAGTGAGCGAAGCACTTTGCCCCGATTTTAGTTGCAATTACCGTTGTTGCAAAAGGTTCAATCCTTCGGCTCCCAAACCTCAGGCACCCATGATTCTCATGTGTTCCATTAGGCCATCGTATCCGAATTCAAATGATGGGTTTCATATATAACCGAACTTGACTCTGTAACGCAGACAACATGATGCTTCAGAGGCGACCACTATGATACCTTCTCCCAAGCAGGGCAGCACTGCGCCCAGACCACCCAAGGCATATTCGTGTTTGCGATGCTTTGAACGCAAGGTGAAGTGTGATAAGGAGTCTCCGACATGTGGCAATTGCGTCAAGTCAAACGTTGACTGTGTCTATCGCGTGCCACCACCGCCTCGGCGACGCAAGAAACGGACGCAAGAGGAAATTCTCAAGGCTCGCTTGAATCATTATGAAGACATTCTCAAATCCAAGGGTATTGACGTCCACAAAGATGGCATCAAGCCTGAGGATCTGCCTGCAGCCACACCAGAAGCACTCAACCGAAGTCTTTCTGAGGGCTCACCCGAGAGTGAGGTAAATGCAGCCTCGCGCGCACTTGGGAACACGATGCCTCGACGGGAATTCGTCAACGCCCGCCTGATCGTCGATCAAGGTCGCACCCGTTTCGTCGAAAACAATCTTTGGACGAGTATGGCTGAAGAATTCCGCAGCCCCAGCGATGCCATGCCGGAGTCTTCTGACGAGGATGATGACGACACCGTGCTGGGAGACAGTATAGATTTTGTCCTGGGCACAACCCCTACTTCTATGAGTTCTCTCGATTTGCATCCGTTGCCGGAACAGGTCTTCACAATTTGGCAGATATTTCTGGACAACTTCAACCCGATTACAAAGATCATCCATGTGCCAACACTGCAACCAGCCATTGTTGAGGCCAGCTCGCATCTTGATAAGCTCCCGAAAAATTTTGAGGCCCTCCTCTTCGCTATCTACAGCACTGCTATTCTGACTCTTAAGCCGGATGAATGCCTGTCAATGCTCGGGGAGAGCAAAGAAGTTCTCGCAAATCGCTATCGTCAAGGGACAAAACGAGCCTTGGCTAGAGCGAAGTTCTTAGGTACCTCTGATTTGATGGTATTGCAGGCCTTTGTCCTGCACTTGCTCAGCATGCGAGACGTGTATGATGCCAAGACCTTGTGGACCTTGACTGGAGTTGGAAATCGTATTGCCGAGGGAATGGGAGTTCATCGAGACGGCAGTACACTTGGCCTAGGGCCATTTGAAACCGAGATGAGGAGGCGACTTTGGTGGCAGATACTCTTTCTCGATTTCAGGACGGCTGAATTGACCGGCTCTGGCAATCATGGGAATCTCAGTGATTGGGATGTACGATTGCCATCCAATCTCAACGATGAAGACATTTGGCCAGGGATGACAGAAGAACCTGTTTCAAAGGAGCGGAACACCGAAATGATTTTGTGCTTGACGAGATACGAATTCGGCCATTTCTGGAAGCAAAAACTTCTCACTAAAGAGCCTTTGGGCGACTTCTCAACTCTGTGGACGAATTTCAAGAGACTTGGCTCTATCGAAGAAAAGGAGAAAGGCATCGAAGAGCTTGAGCGTAGTCTTGAACACAAATATGTCCGCTTCTGTGACCCATCCAACCCGGTTGAGTTTATGGCAATTCTTGTGACACGAGCCGCGGTAAATGGCATGAGGTTGATGGCCCATCATCCACGCAGGTATGCAAGGGAAGAAGAAGTGCCGGAAAGTGAGCGCAAACTACTGTGGACAAGCGGCTGCAAACTCCTTGAGATTGACAATTTGCTGCATGCGTCGAAGCCTATACACCGATTCTTGTGGCATACAGACAGCTATTTTCAGTGGCAAGCTTTCATTTATGTCCTCACAGAGTTGCGACAGCATCCTCTGCATGATCAAGCAGATCGTGGTTGGCAGCTTGTCGATGAGACTTTCCACAATCACCCCAGCTTCGTGACCGAAACGAAGAGACCAATTCATTTCGCGGTAGGCAGCTTATGCGTGAAAGCGTGGAAGGCAAGAGAGCAATGCTGGTCGCAGAGACCAATCCCTATACCTTTGACAACACCGGACTACATCGTACAACTTCAAAAAGATCGGGAAGAGGGCAAAACGACTGGGAAATCGCCAGCAAAGCAGTCTGCGCCAGAGTACTTCTCGCAGCTCCGGCTGGAGGATCAGACGAGTCCAGAGCTGCCTTCAATGTCAGACGCGAGTCAGTCTCGAGGTAGTGACACCGTTCAGACCCCGCTCAATCCACCGATGGATGCCTTGAATATGCAGCAAATGCTGTACACGCAACACGCGCAACAAGCACAGTTTTTATCTCAGCTGCAGTTTCCACAACAATATCCCCGAAGACCGCCGATGTTTTGGTGGGATTTTACGGGAAACAATTCGTCTGGACTGAACGCGAGCCTTGACTGGAGTATGGACACGCCGTCGATGGAGCATCAAGAGTCGATGGACTGGACTCAGTGGGACTACTTGTTGAAGGACTATCGGCCGTCGGGGTGAACGACGGGCAAAGCGCAAACAAATCTCCACTTACTGAAATCAACCCACTCAGCTCACTTGAAGTCCTATGGCTATACCATCTCGCGCAGCGCAATTCTGCCTGGTTTTACTTGGCTCGTTCATAAAAGACGTGGCCTGTTGAAACGTTTCATTCCAGCCGTTCAGCTGCTGGATAACTGTCGCATAGTCTCGAATCGTGACTCTCCGTAGCGGGTCTACCTCGACCTCGGGCCGCGTGTCACGATGCCCCGAAGCTCGTCATTCAAAGGCATGCTTGAGCGAGCACCTTAGAGCAGGCAGGGTGGAGGCGTGCAAGTAAACAGGGCTTTCGACACACAAGACACGACATTGCACATATCTATGGAACGAAGATATAAGGCTCATCAAACACGATGATGGACCAAGATTCAAAATCTTGGAGACGATAACGAGACAGTCTTTGTCAAACGCTTCCCGCCGCGATGCTTGCCTTGATTATGTTTCATCCTATGAATTGATCCTCAGGTAACCTGCTCGGAGATGTCGTTGGTTGGGCGGCATTTGTTTCATCACAACATTGCAATTAGAGCTTGATAGCTTTTCCAGTCCTGGCTCCTTCAGGCCTTATCAACCTGAGCCCATTTTTTCACGAATATGGAGCACGAACTGCATGGTCTGGGAATGAGCATGCCATCCGGAACACACGATTGGAAAATGGTCTGGCTTATTTAGCAAACCTGCAACACCGCTGTCAATTCCGAGGATACCTCGAAAGGCCAGATATGGCCAGAGCATGTTGGGATGGGATGCGACGGAGAATAAATGACCAGAGCTGAGTGCAATGCAAAGGGGCAAATGCATTGCACGAACTCGAAGAAGTGTAACATAAGTTTCTGATTCGTGTACAAAATTACAAAAACCCAACTCTTGATAATTTCGCCACTGTTGTCCATATACAATTTCCCAAGACGCTTCTGTAATCTTGCGCTCTCCAGCTGACTTGTTGTAGTCAAGCCCACTCCGCCCAAACGCCATGCTCGAGCTGACTCAAAAATTCCAACTTGTCAAAAGTACCTAGGTACCTACCTACCTGCTCTGCTTACGTAGCTTGCCTGCCTAGTACACACCTTTTCCATGAGCCGCACAATCTTTCCTGCACAAAGATTATGGGCAAAAACTGTGATGATCTGATCATAAATGTCCGTCAACCTGTTATCCGCTCATTTGCGGGTCTCCACCCAATGCCCAACCCTTCCATCAACCTGCGTTCCCTATCTTCCCACCCATCACCATCATTGCCGAGTACAACTTCTCCCTCCCCATCTCTTAGTTTCCCCTTCCTCTTCGGCGCTCTCGGAGTCTCAAAATCCAACACAGCGCCATTCCCTCGATCCCGCACCCCGCTACTGTCGAACTTCCACCCTTTCTCCTTCCTGCACCACCGCCGGACATCGCGCTCGAACGTGGTGGCTCCACTCCAGCCCAGGACCGCGGCGCCGACGGTGCGCCAGGGGCTCACGATGATATCGACGCGGCGGTGGATGTTAGGGTTCTTCTTGCCGTGCGTGGCGCGGTCGTAAGCCGGGTCCTGCCAGACGCAGAGGGCCTTGTCGAGGGTGTCGAAGCCGTGGCCGGCGTGGCCGACGTTTCGGTACGGCAGGGTCTGCTGGTCGCGCTCGCTGTTGGTCGTGTGCAGCGTCAGCGTGTGCGTGATGTAGCCGGCGTCTTCGAGGCTCTGGACCACGTCGATCACCAGGTCCTTGGTGTAGGTTTCGTTGCGGTGCGAGAGGATCACGTCCACGTCGCCGCATTCCTCCTTGCCGCGTCGGTAGCCGCCGACAATCACGCACACCATGTCCCGTGCGTCCCAGCCCTTGTCGCCGTGTCCGTCGTCTGGTTTGGCCCAGTTTCCCCCGACGCCGCCCCTACCATTGTTTCCTTTCGCCGATTTGCTCCACCACTCTTCTGGCACCCTGCGGCACAGCCGCGCATGGTGCAGGACGATGTCGGCGATCTCCTCCACTTCCCGCCGTGGGATCTTGACCTGGAACTCCTCGCAGAACTTGACTCCGATCTGCTGCACCCGGTTCAGCACTCCGCTGTCCCACCCGAACTCGACGGCGTCGTCGAGGTCCCGCCAGCCGTGCTCAAAGTGGAACTTCCGCGCCGTGTCGGCCCCGACGCCCCAGATGCTGTAGAAGGTCTTGAGCACTTTCAGGTCTTCGTCCTGATCCAGGCTGTCAGTCACTTTCAGGTGTCGCTCCTCGTCGGGCGCGTCGCTGTCGGCTGACGTGTACCATTCGACCCAGAGCGCGGCGATCTTATCGCTGCAGCCTGGGAGGCGCGTGATTTCGGCTGGGGACGTGATCCGGTGCGGGTATGCTGATAGCGAGGCGATCGAGGTGCTGTATGCTCTGACGCCGATTTCGTCGAGCGTCAGCAGTCGTGCTTCTTTGATTTTCTGTAGGTGTTGGATGAAGCTTTGGTTTGGTGGGTCTTTGAATGTCGATCGCATGCATGCGTAGTTAGCTCGTGGGTGTGGCTCTAGCATCCAGGCTGGTGGGGCAGGGAGCGAGGAGGAGCTTGTTCCGTCTTTGGAAGTGAGGAAGTCGTGTTCGGAGGTGGTGGTGCGTTTGAGAGTGGGTCGAGGAGGGGAGGAAACCCTGTTGTGGTTGCGATTGCGGCTGTAGTTGTTGTGTCGTTGGTCACGGAAACGCCGCGGGCTATATCTCTGGATCGGGAGTTGTCGCCTGTCTGCGTCGTCGTTCATGTTGGTCTGCTTGAGAATAGAGTCAAGGGACGATTCTTGAGCGCTCTGGTTTGTCGAAGCTATAGCTGGCTCCGAAGATTCTGCTACACCGGGAGTAGCGTCGATGTAAGTAATTGGAGGGTCCGATGAGACTTCCTCAGTCTTGGATACCTCCGTAATTCGACCGCAATAGACTGCGAATGAGTGATAGGGCAATGGTTTTCCAGCTTCGACGCTTTTGTGCAACCACTCGGTCTTGAGAACTACGATGTGATCTTTGAAGAGAAAAGCAGAGTCTATCCGGGCCTCCGCAGCATCACGCTTACATGGATTTGAGCTGTTACTCTCATTGTCAATTCCAAGGCCAGAGTGTGACCTTGACACTTTCCGCTTCTTCCTTGCTGGCTCCGCTGGCAGGGGACACTCCTCAGTCCATACATAGCGGGTTCGGAGCTCAAAAGCAGCTCGCTTCTTTTGAGTTACATGGCCAAGAAAGATTTTGGCTTCTCTTGGATCCTCCGTTAATTTGCCATCGCCTTCTTGAATAGCCTTCCCCAGCTCGTGCTTTTCGTTGTCGTCGATATTTGCTGGCAGAATAAATATGGGTGGCAACGACGACAGAGTTGAAGCGGTCATACTTGGGCCTGCGACAAGCAAGCCAGCAGAATAGGTTCTCCAGTCGCTAGGGATCGGTCTTCCTACAATACCTCATATTTGCATCCTGGTCTGGCAAAGCAACACCAATTGCGCATTGCTCGTATATCCAAGTGACGAAGTGTTCTTCGTCAGCCAACGCCACATGCTTTGATGTGAGTGAAAGTGCCACCAATGAGCCGACGTTCGGAAGATCGCATCTCTTGTTCGATGAAGCTCTGTGCCCAGCTAGGGCGTGGCTAAAAGGGATACGATGAAGAGAATCGCGATACGAGAACGTCAAGCACGTCATCGGTCAAATATCATACCGAGCGCTAAAACTAGTGTCAAACCCTACGATCACAAAGTGTTAATAGGCGAAGCTGACTCTCTGCGATAAAATGCTTGCACAAGTGTATTGATACGACTAGTGTGACGTGCACAGAACCTTGCACCCAACAACTAGGCTCAAAATTTATAGAAGCTATGGCTCGAAGATGATGTCCGTACCTACACAGCGGTTGCAAACGAACAGATTGGTAGGATCAATCTCCTGCTTGATCTGCAGCAGCTTCTTATAGTTCCGTCCCCAAAAGACTTGCTGCCAGTCTGGCTCGTAGGGGTTCGCTTCATTGATATAGGTTCCGCCATCGGGACCCCAAATCTCGCCTAAACGCCTGCTCTGCTCAACGACCATTTCTTTCTTCCTCATCTTCTCCTCGATAGGTGCGTCATCTTTCCAGTTCGACCCGAAGCTCATTACGCCGAGCGATTCTGCCCAGGCCGGGTGTACAGCGGTCTCCGATCTGGTGTCATTCTTGACCCGACCAATGTAGTTGAAGCCTGCGCCGAATTCAACCGTCATGTCAATCAGTGCATTGAGCTTCGTCTCATCATAAAGGACGGACGGGACCAGCAGTCTCGAGGCATCAATGACATTTTGTGCGATGTTCTGGTCGCTGAGCCACACGCTGGTATACACGCTCCATGAAGGGTAATCAAGAGACAATGCATAGGCTGTCACCCCTTCCACGTTATTGAGTTCGAAGAATGGAGCTGAGCCAATGGCAAATGTATCATTGTCTCCATTTGCTTGGTTGAAGAACCCCCCAAAACCCGCAGGTACATCAGCGGTCGCTTCAGCCGGCCGTTGAATGTACCCATAGCCAGTGTAACCTGCTGCGGTCATGGTGTCAATGCCCTTGAGGCTACCTGCTAGCGCCTTTCGAAAGGACTGCTCAGATGTAGCATTGGCTTGGACAAATACGACTTGGATCCGGTCAGGCTCAGGGTGCGTCTTGTACGTGACAGATGTGATGACGCCCCAGGCGCAGCCTCCACCTCCGCGAATGGCCCAGAAATAGTCGGTGTTCTGATGATCGTTCAAAACGAGGTGTTCGCCTTTGGTAGTGACGACACTGATCTCGAGCACGTTGTCAATGCCCAGACCGTACTTGTGGGACCAAGCTGAGTGGCCACCGCCGGTGAGCCAACCCCCCGCGGCACCAACTGTCCTTGCGTGGCCACCCACAACGATGCGCTTCTGCTCTGCAGCGGCTGCATAGACGTCAACCCATTGCTCACCAGCTTGGATGGTAACTGCTGGCAACCCATCCTGCTCACACGGAGAATCCAATGGCACGAAGCTGTCATGCCACTCCATTCCTTTCAGGTTGTGTGTCCAAATGCTGAGACCGTCTCCACCAGAGCTTCGTCCCAGATGGTCATGCCCAGTGTTCTTAACGACAAGGAGCAGGTCGTGCTCGTCTGCAAATTTAACAGCTTTCTGAATGTCTTGAACGGAAGACGCGTTGACTGAGTAGCGAGCAACGTAGCCTTGTTCGCATGGTGCTTCGATTGAGGTGACATTGATGAAGCACTGGGCCGTCGGGCCATATTCCCACAGCATGGCAGTGTATGCTCCCGGCTGATCCGTGCGCCAATCACTGACAGTCCAATTCTCCTTCGCTGTTCGACAAGCATCTTCACTATAGTCTAGCGCATGGCAGACTGCAGCCGAAGGTCGTGTGTCAATCAATCTCCCGCCAACACTCTCATTGAAACTCTGCCACACATCGGCCGAGGGCCAGCATGGATCAATCGATGTACATCGCTGTCGCGCTTGTCGTGGGATGGCACTACAAAGACTCAAGGAAAAGAGGACGCTCAGGAATGTGAGAGTAATGATTCTGGCCATGACGAGATGCAAACACGGGATTGAATGCCTTGATGAGGCTCTTGAGAGACTTTCAAGCCAATTCTTATAGATAAGTGCCTCACAGGCAACATCATTTTTGGATCTCGAGAAGATCGTACATAAACGTATTCGCTCTCAGCCCCGACGTAGACAAGTACAAGAATCGACTTGGCATGTTGAGCAGAGCGAAAGAGGCCAATCAGAGGTGTAGCTATTGCGACTGGCAACGAGCAGATCCATAGCCAAGTCTGCTACCAAGAGTTCATCGTCAAAGGATAAGGTCGTTTGCGGACAGTGTCCTTGGTTTCTAGCCTGGTATTTGCTTGAAGCTTCAGCAAGGTCTATCTTTAGAATGGTCCCCAGGCTCTTTCCGAAAAGCGACGCACGTGACAATACGGGGGCGGACTCTTACCCAAACCACATTCGGCCATAGGCCTGTTGAGTCTTGGCATGCTAGTCTCAATGAAAAGTAGCATCGATGAGCCTGCTGATACGAATACGTGGCGTCCACAGTCGGAACAGTGATGCCGTGATCAGATGTAACACCGACTCGGGATTCAACCCCTTCCTGATTATACAATCAAAGTTCTCCCGATTCTCTCTTAGCTTCAAAAAGTGGCGATCCAAAACGTGCTGGTGCCTGGCTCTGCCTAGCTCACACTGACATAATGAAGTCTGAAACCAGCCAAGACGTGGTAAAGTTCAAAGCAATCGTGACCTGACAAACACAAAGTCGGCCTGAGATCACACCGATTTCTGCTTTAGAAGCTAGCAACATCTAGTTTTGCGCACCATGAAAAGTGTTGCTCCTTTCCTCACTACTTTTTCTCGTGACTCTACCCTTCAGGTGCGGTAGAAATGGATTTTATACTCTCCAAACAGTCAAAAAATAACAGCGATAGCTGAAGAATATCTACCAAAGTACGTGTTTCCTGCGCCTGGTTACGTGGGTCGCAGTGGCCTTCGTGTTTTGTTTCGCAAAAGCCAAAGACCAAGTGTCATCTTTAATCACATCAATGAACTCCTGCTATCGCCGCGAACGGATGTCATCATGTCGCTCATTCACTGTTCTCCTCTATTTCACCCTCTTGAACCGCTTCCTGTGATGAGCCCGATCGTGATGCGCAGCGGCAACAAGAAGGACATGGCCAAGAATAGTTTGAGCGGCTCGAACTCGACATCGTCCGCTACACCCAAGTCCGCAGACTACGGTTCTGCGAAGGGCAGGGGCAAGAAAGCTGCAGCTGCTCGTCGCGTCTCTCATCCACTGGCTGACACTCCTATCACCATGCCGGTCAACGATCCCATGCCTCCATCAATTCATTCAGGATCGCATTCAAGTCATGGACTTGCGCATTTACTTACCACGACGGCTTTGCCTGAATCTCATTCGGCAAACTCACTCGTCTCATCCTACCAGGGGAGCTCATTCGATTCGCAAGGCCAAGGGTCTCTGACCTTCACGATCGAATCACAGCCCATGAGTGATCTGTCTTCAAGTCAACAGCATAACAATTAGGAAATGACGAGCGAAATTTGGTCCGGAGCAGGTCAACTTGCTCCGAGGTATTCGGGCGAAGAGTTTGCTGTTTGACGGCTTCGTCTAGGTTTACCTGAAGTGATCACAATCTTTGTGACCCGCAGGCCACCAGTCTTCCACCTGGCCATGCCGCATCGCAGCATCCATCATAGACCCTGTGGTCACCCTCACTACGCGCGACACCAATTCGAATGTTTCCGCCAAAGTTTTCTTTCTGCTCCGAAGACAAATCAACCCTACGCTTTCCGCCGCGGACCCTGCAGAAAGACTTAACTAGAACAATCCCTGTGCTCAAGCGCAGTCGTACTCTGTCTACAAAAAGATCTTCTCATGAAGCGAACACTCTGTCAGGATGTCGTTATCAAACTCAACAGGGGCAGAACTTGCCTTTGGGCTCAATCAAGATTCGCAAAATCAGCTACAATCTGTGGGGGGCTACGATGTAGACATGTAATCGGACAAGCACACAAGTTGTCATTTGCACGCAGAATTCGAATGTGGAGGCACTTTCGCATACTTCATACTGTCGAAGAGGACATGCTGAGTCTTCAGTCACACGTATGCTTTCATTTAGGGTCTTCGCAAGCAAACGTTCTACTTTTAAGAACTGTCTGTATACCACGATATTCACCCCCGAAATCTTGGCATCTCCATAATCCATATGCATGTCGAGGCCTGAGCACCATGGGGCTCTACCTGACTGACTAAGCATTTTTGAGGTGTGGTCGTACTTCACTGAGCCCTACTTGGCAGGTCCTGAAGTTTGCCTTGCGCAGCCCGGAGTAAAACGTTGAGCCTCCTTAGGTCTCCATAATCTGGTCCCTAGGTTCCCGGTTTTAGGCGTTCCATGTTCTCGGAAAGTATTGTTGCTAGGAATGTAACGGTCCCATTTTTTGCTGCTATCTGGAAGGGGTGACCTAAATAGCATTCAGCGAGGGCGAATTCTAACAAACATCCTTCTACCAGAAAGGCTCTATTGCCGCAATCCGCCATCTGCTAACCAGGTCCCATCATCCAGTGTACAACTACCATAAGCACATCAATCATTGATAGCGATCCACAGCTTACAGAAATAAGAATTCTTTTACCTATCTATTGTTATACAGTGCTGCCAAGACTCAACAAATACGACGCGGACAACATCCACCACACACTACTAGCCCCTGATACATCATGAGGACACCAGCAGGATTGTAGCCGCATTGTGGCTAGTGCTGATCAATTAGACCTTATCAAGAGGCTTGAGAATGCTCATACCCGAGTGAAATATGCATTTTTTCAAGAAACAATGATGGTGCTGCTGGCTTGCCAGATATCACAAATGAAGCGATCGAAGGACACCGTATACTCGCCAAAGGAGATCTGATAGGGGATATGTTGGAAGACTTCATCAAATTTTGGGGATACGAATTTGTCTGGGATAAGCATGATCTTAACGACGAGGACGCTCTACAGCTAGTTTATCCAGAGGGACTGGATGAGGCGCTTAGGGAAAATCGGATTTTTACGGCAACTGCTGTTCGCGGGAACAACAGTATATTGTCCAGTACTTACGTCCTTACGAAGTGGATTGACAAGCTTAACGAAATGGGAGAATACACCATTACTCTGGCCAGGTGGATGACACCATTGAAACGGAGGGAAAGAAATACTTTTTTATACGGCAGCGAAGCAAGTTGAGCAATATCCAGAACTGAAATTGATCGTACTAGAAACAGAAAACCATGAAAGACAGCGTACCACCCCACGTAGATCGCTCCAGAGTTTCTCTACTCTCTATAAATTGCTGCTCTGGCCCATTGGCCCATCCGACAGAACGGCCACGCCATTCGATGCGTAGGGCGTTTCACCCTGTTGAAAATGCCACATTTTCTTTTTGTGGTCAATACTGTGGATGAAGACCTCTTATCTATGCCTCGGCACTGGTCCCTGGCACCTCAAGTTGCGTCATCCCCATTCGCCTGGCACGACTCGTAGAAACAGTGTCATTGTCCCTGGTCTGGTTTCGAAATCAGTAATGAAATGAGTTGATAGTGCTGAGCCGACTTCGAGATTCCCACACGACTTCCTGTAGGCTAGGATTGGGATAATCCGAGTCAAGTTCTAGGAGAAATGAGTTTCCAGGTCGGTGGAGGGATGTAATTGTAGACTCACGGGGGGAGACTGGGTAATGGATCATTGATTGACCGGAGGTGGATGATTTTGCAGGCCCCAGGCCCGAGATCTGCGCTCACTTAAAGTAGCTTCGATCAGGCCTTTGAGTTGGTTTAGTCCCAAACTCGTACATATTTCGAGTGCAGTCAGCGTACGTTCCCTGTACTGGAGGTCCAGTCACAATGCAGTATTGATGTGGTGGAGCGATTTTCGTCGGAGTTTCGGAAAGGTCTTGCCGTATACACCCATTTGCTTTCCATATATTAGACAAATTGATCCAAAGATCTGCGCTGCGAACGTAGACGACAGTGTTGTCAAAGTTGATTTAAAAATATTTTATTCCAGCGTGTTGGAAGGAGTCACAATTGATCGAAGGTAGCTGTTGATCATTTGGCTGGCTCGAGGCGTTACGGTAACCATGCTCTCTTAAAGTCGTTTCGATGAGGTCTTTGAGAGTATCGAGTCCCCATCGAGTGCACAATTCGAGTGCAGTTGGGACATTGGTGTACGTTCCTTGTGCTGGAGGCCCAATCACAGTGCTATACTGATCCAAATGGAGCGAATTGCGGAATTTCTCAAATTCTAGTCGTATACGCCCGCTTGCCTAAGGCGCTGGCTAGTTGCGTAACGCAACGAACGTTGTGCAACGCGGGAGAGGACCGTTGCGTTTTGTTACGTTGTGTTACGTTATATTACGTCGTGTTACGTTGCGTTGTGTCGTTACGCAACTGGCCAGCACTGCTTGCCTTCCATACGTGAGTTACATTGACCCAAAAATCTACACTACGAACGTAGATGACAGTGGTACCGATCTCGATTTGAAAATATTTCTTCCCCGATGTCGTTTGCCCATAGAGGATAGTGTTGTCGGTCTCGATTTCAAGGGTCTGCGCCCTCGAATTTGGGTATTCGAGGAGGGGTTTCAAGCTCCCTGCTATCTCTAGTTCTCGACAGAGTCTGGCGCCGATTTCGAACTGAACCCACGACGAGCGATTACCATTGAAGACTTGTACCTCAACGTTCGTGCTTTGAGCAACCTTTCTTATTATTCCTGCACGTTGATTCGCGTTCTTGCCAGCCATATTCACGATCTGTGTTGCGTTGAGCCACCAATCCTTCTTTCGTAGGGATACATCCCTTCCGGCAACCGTCATCGTGACATAGCCAGGCGGATCATTCACTTTGAGATCCAAATCTATCCTTGGGCTTGAGTTAGCTACATCATCAACCCTTTCCTTTAGTGCCTCAGGCAACTGATCTGGGATTTAAGTGGAGTTGTGACAGTCCATGCTCCTTTTCCTTTTCAGAGGTCTCCTGAAGCGTGCGTCGCGATCCAGTACTAGGCCTTCCTCACTGCGTGAGCCCTGGACATGTTCTGATCCATGGAGTGACCGGTCGACATTCGAATTCACCTCATCACCAGCGTGAGGAATCGGGGTATGGTACGGCGTAGCCCTCTCTAGGGATTCTTGGTCCTCTAGTTCGGACATTTGTAAAGGTGTCATGAATCCGATGGACGGTCGTTTAATCTCAGAGAAGTTTATCTCAGGATCTGTGTCGTCATTGTCGAGGCCATTCGCTGGATCCAATGCCAAAGCCTCATCGTCGATGCTGTTTCGTGGTAATCGAGGCAGTGACAAAGGATCGTGTACACTGGCTTTTTCAGAAATTCCTGTCGCCTCCGGGGACCATAGATATGCGGGGTCAGGGCGATGGGGATCGCTCGCAGTCTGCCCGCGTTCAGGACCGCCGTTGCTCTGTTGGGAGCGTAACGCAGATCCCTCATTTCGCAAGGATGGACCAATATCTTGCCATGATGGCCCCATGATGGTCAATACTTCTTCCGTGCCGATGTCGTCTGCGCCTCCGGTGGGCCGCAATCTGGGGGTGTCGTGACCGGTCTGCGAAAATGTTCCGAATAGACCTATTTGTGAAGCTATTCTTAAACACTGCGTCGCAGATAGTCGCTCTTGGGGCTCCCACTTGAGCATATATCCGGTAAGAAAATCGATGACCACATCCGAATCGCAGTCATTAGCGTTCTTTATCAGGGAGTGGCACCAATCCAGACCCCATCGTTGAAGCTCTTCCTTCTCTGCGGTAGCGGTATCGGTATCGTCAAGCTTTTTGCAACGACAGAGCCCATACATGAAGTTCACGACGATCACCGCAAGTGACCATATATCCACGGTATCCGAGTAATGTTGGCCAAGGAAAATTTCTGGAGCTATATACATCGGAGATCCACAGAGGGTCTTTAGATCCGATCTGTCCTGTGCCAATCCAAAGTCCGCCAATTTGATGTGGATGGGCGTCCTAGAAAGCAAAAGGATATTTTCAGGCTTGAGGTCTCGATGTGTTATGTTCTGGCCGTGGAGACAAGAAAGACCTTCTAGGCATTGGTGGAAGACGGCCATCATTTCCTTATCGCTAATCGAAGAGGCCTTATGTTGTACCGTTAGATTTCCCAGCGGCAAGTATTCCATCACAAGAAGAGGTTTCGGCCGCATCCTAAAGTCGATAAAGCGTACAATATAGTCCTTTAGAGAGTCAGTGGGCTATAATTTAAAAAGTTTTTAGGTGACATGGGGCCGTACATGGTGGAGATTTTTCATAATCTCAATCTCCTTCTCCCAGCCTTTGCTATAGAAGAATTCTTTTCCGGCATACTCAGACCCAGTAGAAGCATTCACCACCTTCAAGACTCGTCCGAACGCGCCCTTGCCTAATTCTTGTTGCTTTAAATAAATCGGTTGTTTATTGGGAGAGAGTGATTCACTGGGTGCGAACGAAGTCCCCTGGTGGCTAGGGAGGGCCAGGTTGTCGAAAGCCACCTTATGTTCTTCAGGAGCGTCGGCCATAAATCTCGTCAGGTTACCTTTATATTCTCTCGGATACATCTTGCGATGCTCAGGGAGGTGTACGTTGAAGGAGAGCTTTCGGCCCTTTCTAAGTGGGATGGTGACTCTGATTACCCGATACCCTCGGAAGAAGATCCATTTGAATTTCTTACGTAGCTCGTCTTCCGCTTGTCCATCGTAGCTGACAGTTAGACCATTATTGGATTCATCCCAAATTGCGAGTCGTTCCTCGCTGTCGAAAGAGATATAAAACTGAGGTCTTCTCGACTCAAGAATTACATCACACCGATTGGGATCACTTCCAAATGTGACACGACCTTTGACTTTGGTTTCCTGGTCGAATCTCAACTGGATGCGATGGAAATATTCAAGTTCATCATGCACGTCGTGGTCGGATACACTTGAGCTCGTCCCCGGGCTGATCGGGGATGGCTTGACATATCGAGCAATGTTATGCGGTAAACGGAACGAATCGATAGTAAGTCCAGAGTCATCGGAGGGAACGAGTGTCATGAAGATATTTGGGTCATCCATTTTCGCCTGAGCATTTAGGACGAGAAGGAGAGGGCGCTCTTGCGCTTTAAGCAGTGCCTATGAGTTGAGGGGCCCTAAGGCTAAGGCCAAGGCCAAGGGCTTTCACATGAGCCTCCATCGACGATCCCGCGGGATCACGCCGCAAGTGTTCGGAGGACTGCCGAACACCTTGTTAGACAAACAGGGACGTATGGACGGCTCGTAGCTGCTGGCTGTCATGCCCTCGTCAGACGCGTGTAACGTTTAGAGAATGAGCGAGAGCCTATCACTAACCTGCCGAGGCGGTGCCCATCCAAAGGGGCACTTCCGACGATTAGCCGCTGGCCAAAGGTTCCCCCTTGTTTGTCTCTATGTATGTAGCAGTACAGATAGAGGGGCCAACCCACACCGCATAGCTGTAGACAGCCTAATACGGATTAAGATTTCTCTCTCCCCTTGTTTGTCTCAGTCGGCTCAGACCACGTTTGTTGGCGGGCTAATCAGAAAATTCATTTTGATATTTTCTTTAAACGGGTCTGAGAGCTCTGTGCAGATTTGGGGAAGTTTTGGGGACGTGACGTGTCATTTAAATAATATATATATATTAATCGACTGTTTTCGAGGTGTAAAGTCGTGTAAATTTAGCTTTCTAAGGTGATATTTTAAAATACAACATAACGCCTTGGAATGTGCACGGAGCTCTCAGACCCTTCTCGCAGAGGTTCTAATTTTTTTTTAATTGGCCGAAAGCGGTGGGTCTGAGCCGACTGAGACAACCCCTTGCCTCGCCTGCCAAGCACCAGCACCTCAAAACTGTGTTACCAACCGTTCACTAACTAGGTGATCATTCAACGTGGAAACGATATTTAGGCACCATGATGTTCCCGAAGTTCCACCTTCCCTGCACTTCCTTTCATTCCCAACGTCGAGTAATGATTCACTGCTGCCATGACGATCGAAGTATATGCCGACGAACTCCTACGCTTAACTGTGGACGATATCGGAGATGAGGTGCTTGTCGAGCTGAAAGACCCAGAGAACGAAACCGAAGAGCATTTGGCACATCTACGGTTGGAATATTCGCCTGATTCTCGCTGTACCAGATGCCGGTGTTAACAACTTCCTTCTATTTTAGAAAACTCTTTCACGAACGTGTTGCAAAAGATCGGTCGCGTGCGGTAGATGCGGGTGAACTTGGCGCCCGATTAGGGTACGATTATCTCCATCCCCGACTGATACGATATCCCAGGTATTGACTTCTAGCGTAGCCGTCTTGCTTCGAGAGCATCGACCTCGCCCCCTCGTCATCGATCGCTCTCCTCCTCGACTATCGACACAGAGAGAGATAGAGCGGAGGGCTGGGAGGAGGAAGTGGAAGCCTATCATACTTTAGTGGCAGAGGGAGGCTGGCCGAGTCATCCTGTGACTCTCGGGTATGACGTGTCAGCGAACCTTGAAAAGTATGAGCAGTATAAGGACATCGTCCGGTTTTGGGATATTCAATTTAACGCGCGTCGGCTCGAATTCCGTTATCAACTCATCAGGTGGAGGGCCTTCCGGGAACTTCAAGATCGGAGGCGGGAATATTACCTCCCACGAAACAGGTTTCAAGAGTACAAAGATGCTATCCGTGAGAGCGAGGTAGACGCGGGTTGCAAATGGGACCTCCGACTGCTCGAGGACCGACAGCAACAGAATCAGTTGGAGGACTGGAACGAATTTCGGGCATCCTGCTACCGGAAGCTCAAAGCATTTAAAAAACGCGTCCCGCCGGCGGAGCAGGACCTGTTACCTAGGCAGAAGGCGTTCGAGGAAGCCAAAGCACGATTCACCGATGCCGTCACCGACACCGCGGTCCTGTATAGTCGAATTCACGAGATTCGAGCCTCAGAAAAGAAGGTAGCTGAGGCGAATTTAATGGTGGAATCAGCAGAGAGTGCATTACAAGCAGCAAAATCGGACACATCAAAGACGAAAGAAGAGAAGGCCGCCCTGATTGAGACGGCGCAAGATAAACTCGGCTCAGCAAAAGCTTACCTGAAACATGCGTCTGGATCTGAGGAATTGAGAAGACTTCGTGATGGGTACGATTTGCATATACTCGAGGAGGTGGCGCTCATTTCGCAAGGTCAGTTGCGTGGGGCGCAGATGGAAGTCGAGAGATGGCAAGGTTATTTGAAATGGATCGACGATCAATATCCAGCCATTGCCGCCAAATGCGGATTACTTTCCAATGATACTGTGAATGAAGCCTCTCTCAAATCTCTCGGAGCACAAGCTTCTAAAAGCCAAAAATTGCGTCCTCAGTCCCGACAAACGCGCACGCAAACCCGCTCCGTGCTCAGTCCGAATGTCTCGTCCAGCATCTCAACCCCCCCGAAAGGGAAGTCGCGTCGTCGTCATAAATCGCAGCCACTATCTTCTAGTTTACTGCCCACGACCACCACACAACATCCTATGACCGACCCGCCACAGGTTGCTGAAACTTCGGCCCAGGAAGGAAATGCCGACCATAGCAACGACAAAAAGTCGCGGGGTCAAGCCCAATCCTCGAAGGTCCTCAAACCGACTCAACCCCCCCGTCGGAGTGCTCGGATCGCAGAAAGAGCACGACAACTCCAAGGTTCCGGTATCCCATCCGAACCAGTGAGAACGGTAGAAGAAGATGATTTAGCCTCGCAGCTATCAAAGAAGCCGAAGCAACAGAAGCGGGGGGCCTCGACGAGGGTAGCAACGAGAAAGTCCGATCGCGCCAAAAAACCTTCTTCGAAACCTCAAGGCGTCACAATGCGGAGGGGCCGTTCTCGTCGAAAGAATACATGATAGGGCAATCCCGCAAAACTATGCAAAAGCGACAACACGGTAGTGTTGATGATTCCCACATTCTAATTGATGAGCTCTGGGCCATCTTGCAAACGAAGTTGGGTCGGGAAAGGCTTCTTAGTCGAGGCAATTGGAAGTCATCTACTAAACCCAACCAGAGATTTTACCGTCATGACTCTAACCAAGCCCTCGAACTCTGGAACCCAATCGAGAATAAGCACCATGGGGCACGCCACAAATACTTGGGATATTCGGAAATGGTATGTCCAGATCGTCACACTCTTGCCTGCTTCGAAAAGAGTATACCTTCCTTTCCCTTCCACCTTGTTATGGGGGCTCATTGTTCTTCAGTGATCGAACGCAGCCCTTGCGATGATTCACTCGAATCCAAGCAACAACGCCTCTTTGGAGAGCTAAATTCTAGGGTAGGTATGTTGGTTCTTGATCTCCTGCGACCACAGCGTGGTTAAGCACGCAGAGCTCTTTGGAAGTGTCGGGAAGAAGTTCCACCTCTGTCACCGACTCGTCTGTGTCGCCTAGTAATAGATCAGATGGGCACGGCGAATTGTCGTCATCATACGCATCAGGTCTAGTCATGATTGTAGAGGCTAGAGAGATGCAACTGTTTTTGATCATGAAGGAGGCAAAGTTAGGAGCCGTAAAGCCGGTCACCGTCTGCGTCTCGTCAGATCCCCTTTATGGTTCGTGGACCCAAGCTCCGAGCCGCTCATCAATCTCAGGGTGGTGCGACAGTTGTTTTAGTACCTCTTAGATCTAAGCAAGTGCTACAAAAAGGACGTAAGCCCCAGAGCTAACTAATATCAGCTGTAGAAAGTATCGAATTCTATCATCGTGCTAGCAATTGTCCAAGACTATGAAATGACGGGGACTGCCGTTTAAACACAAACGCGCTAGCCGTCGCACAGGCGTAGTAAAGTTACTAGTATGGCAACGTACTCAATGGGAGGTTCTTTAATAATAACGCTGAAATCCCGAGATTTCAACAAGTTTACGCACCGACAGGGAGATGTAAAAATCACGTGATTTCGTGCGTCATGCACGTCATGCCACTGCCTATTCAGTGCTAGTAAACAATGACTGTCATTTCCCTCGTGCGCATAACATGTTGTTGTTCACACCAGCCCAACGCAACATTGTATTTTCTTTGCTGGAAAGGATTTAGGTTTGGAAAAGGCGACACTGTCGTGATGCCGGATCATTGTGATGGTTGGTCTCAAAGAAGAATTTCTGAATGGCTTGATCAACACCCCATCAATCCCATAGCCAGAGACATGTACGGAGCGCCTTTGAAGGTCGTGGAAAACTGCCAGTTGCGTATTGTGAATACAGGCACCCAAAGAGAACAGCTATCTAAGAAGCGCAAGAGCTCGCCGGAGCCCACGAACACGATGAGCCAAACCCCGTCACCATAAAAGCGTCTCCTTGCTGCTGGATTAGCCGCGTCTCCGTTAACCCAAAGTGAGCTTGTTCAAATGTATATGCTGCCAGATTTTACTGACGTCCATCAAAACTTTGAAGATGACTTGACATCGAAATCTCAATATCTTCCCGTTGATGACCTTATGCGATCCACAACGAACTCCAGCAGCAGCAGCAGAACATCGAGCCGAAGTCAAAGCCCAATCAAACGAAAAGCAGATTTTGATATTATGTACCCACGAATAACATTCAATGAAGACAAACGGAAGTATACAGATCAGGATTGGGAACCTCCTGAACGGATAAGAAAGGCCGCAGTAAAGATTCCTATAGAGATGCGCGAGCTTCTAGAGAAACATCCTGTTGCGCGGCGGAACCTGGATTCTGTCAAGTGGCAAGAGGAGCACAGCCATTCGCTTCTCGAGATCCGGGATTTCTGGACCAAGGTTCAGAGCATTGAAGAGGCTGCAACGATATGCTCGAGAGAGGCGGGATCAGAGGATTCCTGGAGCGATGAAGTTGTCCTCGAGATTATGAGATTGGCACTTCAGTGGTCAGGCCTAAGAAACAAGTTGATGGTTGCAAATCTGTAAGTTGTTCCCTCAAAAGTGTATGTTACTTATGGCTAATTCCGTTGCAGCAAATCCGTTGTGGTGGACCAGCCGGCACTCCTTCCCATCCGTAATCTTCAGCGTGTTGTCTCCAAAAAGATTGACTACGGCCTGTGCCTGCAACCCGACGCTGAGGAGGAAGCCATGATCGAGAACGTCCTTCGAAATATGACCGATGAGCTGCCGAGTATCAGTCAATCGGCTGTTCCCATGCTTCGTAAACGAGCTCTTTTCTGTAACCTGGCAATAAAAGGCCTTACGGAAATCAAGACCCCGTGCCGCAACTTGGTGTTTGGTCGATGGCCGGATTAACGAAACTGTCCAACCTGGTACGAGACTCCCAGGCCAAGGTGGGTGAAACTGTCTTCCCCGAAGATCTAGAGCTACCCGGAATCCTAAGCTGGTGCGTCGAGGGCCATCGCTGGCATTTCTACCTTGCGAGAAGACGTTCGTCCTCGGAAACAGTACGTTTTTTTTCCTACTTTTTATTTGTTACGGCACGGCTGACTGACTCTTGTAGGTCATTCAAGGACCTTTCTGGAGTCACGATACCAGCTCCGTCGTCGAAATCATCTTTATTATGAATGCTTTGTGCGAAATACTTCGCTGGGGTGATACGACATTTCGGATATGGCTCCTGAACGTCATATCTGCTCTCCAAACAAGTTGATGTCGCGAATATAAATGCCTTCTCCTGTGTCCTTCACTCGCAGCTCTGTCGATTCGGGAACTCTTCGCGTAATCCACCTATTGACGGTATGTAGCAGGCCAGCTTTACTAGGACAAAGCACGAGTAAAAATGACGCGTTGGCCCTTTGTAGGTATTTCGACTAGGGCGCACAGCTTGAACGGCCACGTCGAGTTGATCAGAATATGTAAAGCGTCATCAACGACTATCGCAATTGGCCAGGATCCGCAAATGGACTGACAGTTTTATCTATTCCCTCTATGTACAATGAAGCGTAGTTATTACATGTCTATGGAGAGTCTTTTGAAATTGAGACGACGTCTAGTAAACCTCAAGGACATATCTTCCTTCATCCTTCAGCTTCATGATCTCCTTGCTCGTCTCGCCCTTCTTGACTTTCTGACCGCTGGCCGCCCAGTCTTTAGCAATAGCCTCTTCGAGCACGTTTGTCACGTCCGGCACAGGCCATGTGGGACCGCAGAGATAGAAGCAGCCTTCCTCTTTGCGGTAGGCCTGCACAATGTCGTCCATGGTCTGCCGCATCCTGTCCTGAATATAGATCTTTTGTGGCTGATCTCGCGAAAATGCACGTCCGAGCAGGGTGATGACACCAGCTGCCTGATAAGCTTCCCACTCCTCTCCGTAGCAGTACTCTTCGCGTTGGTGGCGAGAACCCATGTACAGAAGGACTGAGCCGATATCCTTGCCCTGGGCTTTCTCCATAGCGCGGTGCTGGCAGAATGCACGGAACGGCGCCAGACCAGTGCCAAGGCCAGCCATAATAATGGGCTGGGAGGAATTGGGAGGGAGCTTCATGACAGACGGCTTGACTGACACAGTGACCGGCGCACCCACGCGAAGGCGAGAAAGATATCGTGTGGCTTGACCGAAACGGTCGCGACCACTCGGATCGACCCAGTTAACGACGACGATCATAAGAGCGACTGACGTCGGAGTGACAGCCTGACATGAGGCGATGGAATATTCTCTTCGTTTCATCGGTGCGACGATGCGTGCAATTTCATGGAAAGAGGGATGTGCGGATGAGAACTCGAGGAGGACGTCAGCATAAGTGATCGTGTCGACCTCTGCGCGCCGCTGAAATTCTTTGTACCCTTCTGGTCCAGCCAAGGTGAGCAAATTCTCCTTTTCTTTCTTGTCTGAAGCAAATTCAGCCAGTGCTTCGTAAAACTTTTTTGGCGGACGTCCGAAAATGTCGATGTTCTGCATGAGTGCCTGGTACACGGTTCGATTCTCGAATCTCTGGGTGTCATCCCGAGTTTGAACTTCAACGACTTCTTCAGGGTCAAGGCCATACCATTTGATGAACTCCATCACCTGATCGTGATCGTTCTCTGCATGGATTCCCAAAGCTTCACCAATGTCGTACTTCAGGCCTGACGTACCGAGATCAAATTCAATATGGAAGATGTTTCGGTCGTACGTTAGAGGTGTTAGCCGGCGGTTTTCCTTCACCTGCACAGTATAGGTTTTGGTGGGTAGGTCAGGCCGGAGGTTGTCTTCTGTTCCATATGCTTCTTTAAACAACAGCCCCTTGGCCGCTTTTTGCCACGTTCGCAAAAGAGTCGGTGCTTCTGCTTCTGCCTTGTCCCAAGATTCGAAGCTGTTAGGTGTAACGGTGCTCAATGAGTTTGTTTTCACCACGTCTGATTCAACCTCTGTCCACTCCTTCGGCACCTCAATCTGTCTAAGGGTCTGTTCCAGGTCCGCGGCCACCTTTTCGAGATGGAAAACGTTGCTAACAATTTGTGCCAACTTCTGGAGGCCAATCTCTTCGGCCTTTGGAAGGGCAACGCGAAGGAATGCGGTTTGCACGATCAAGGATCCGAGCTGCGAGTCGTCCTTATCCAGGGTCGTGGCTTCAGGATCGATCAGATACAGCCCAATATTTCTCTGTACAATCTGTCTTCGTGCAAGAGCTGGGATTTTCTTCTCCACGTCTTCGTCCTTGACTCCTGGTAGCACCAAGATGAGCTTGCCACCCACCTCGATACTTGAAAATACATCAACCTTGTCAAACAAGGCGACGTCGGTAACCACAGCTGCGTTGGCCTCTGAAATGACATATGTGGCATCGAGGCTCTTTGGAGACTTGCGTATGTCAATTCTATGAATGCCGCCTTGGACGAGGTTGTCGTGTACAGTGCCCATGGTGACATTTTGCGAGGAGTCCTTGGCCAGTGCTTGTGCAAGACAATGAGCTGCCGATACTGATGGTGCATCATCGGTGTTCCAAAAGGTGTACTGCTGGACCTCGTTTTCCAGCAGGATTGGAGCAAGTTGGGCTTGCGGCATGATGTCGACAGCTCTGCCAGCCAGCATATGGTAAACGGCAGCGATCGATTGCGGCGACCATGACTCGGATTTGGAGAACTTGACATCGCGGACTTCGGGAGTCTGGGCAAGGATGGTGTTGAAAGAGACCGCAGCGAGAACATCCTCATACAGCCTAGATCGAATGCCGCTTTCCGCAACTTCTTCGGTTGAAGCGACTTGACCAAGAACACCAATAACCTTGACGGTGGTTGGCAGAGACTGCAAGAACACATCTTCGATGAATGGCCGATAGACTCGAACATTCACGACACCGATGCGATTTCCAGCCTGCGCGAGTTTTTCCGCCACTTGAGCGGCCAGGGATGACTCGACAGATCCAAAAGTGACCAAGACCTGCTCAGCAGCGGAATGCCCATAGTATTCGAACGCTTTGTAATCTGTTCCAAGCTCTTCATTGAAGGCGTTGATGGTCTTCAGCACCTTTCCTTCGGCAGTTGAATGCTTGCTCCCGTCACTGGAGATGGCCTGCAAAATGTTGTTGTATGCCTTCTGAAGATTCGCTCGATCGAGGATGTCAATGACTCGGGTCGTTTCGCGGCTCATTTTAACTCCATCGTAAGTGTGTAGGACAGGTGCTCCTTGGGCGAGCAAGGTGGCGAGGAGAGAGATATGTTGGGCCTCATGCGCTGAGTGGCTGGAGATGAGGTTAAAGCCAAGGTCCTCAGCTAGCCACATCGAGGAGATATAGTCAGACGAAAGGACGCCTTTGTTGCTTCCATCGTAGCCGGCGGCCGCTACGTGAGCGACGAAGGGATTGCTCACGCCGTAGAGCAGTGAGAGCTGATCCAGGGCTTGGCGTAGCAGGGGAAGCGTGGACGAAGCTGCAAGAAAGGCCTGGGGGATGTGCCGCCGCTTCACATCGAAATCTTTGGAAAACAGGTAACCAAGACAGGCTGTTCCTGCGCCAGCTCGAACATCCATCGACTGGACTTTAGGCGAATAGCCATGGGCATTCTTCTCCAGCGCTTGGTGCCATCTTCGTGCTGAGACGTCTAGGTCGAAGGTCTCGGGGCTGTATGACCACAACTTATCGGAGAGCAGGTAGGCGACGTGCTGAACGAGAGCCTGAGCTGTAACATATGTTGGACCAGCGATGGCACCCAGCGAGATCTGTTGTCCAAAGGGAAGAGCTCCCGATGAGATATCGGGTTCCTTGCTGGTAAGAGAAGTAACCGTTGGGTAATGCTCGGACAGGTCAACGGCCACCCTGAAGAGCGACATGGCCGTGGAGGGTGGTAGGTTGAATGAGAGACGGCGAGGGAGGGGGAGGTTGTTGACGGCTCACAGTCTAGGAAAGATGGGAAGGAATGAAACTGATTTAAAAGCAGCCGGCCAGGCCATTAAGCCCGGCTGTCCCCGTTGCTACTCACATTTTTGACGCTTCTATGACCCGTCGGCGTTGTTTCCAGCCATGCAAAAGGTAATTGCCCTGACTTCACCAGAAATTCACAATCACGCAATTCGCGCTAAAAACTTTCTAGCGGCGAAAGATGTGCCGACAGTGAGATGTCCGAGATTCAGCCGGTCGGTCCTGTCGAGTCCAGCACGTGCGTGCACGTGCGAGGCGTGTGACAATCAAAGTGGGCCGATATTTAGCCGTCGCCGGTAGCGACAATGTTCCCCTTTGATTGTCACACGCCTCGACGTGCACCCGAGTCTGGGTAGTGAGCTAGCCTTGTGATAGCCTTGTTGCCTCAAGTTGAGCCTGAGCGAAGCTGAGTTTCCTCGGTCTCAGCCCTCAATGCATGGATGTCTGCAACCAGACCAGCCACTGACGCTGCTGGCTGACCGGCCAAACGGAAGGCGAGAATATGAGATAGCAATACAAGCATCCTGGCGCTGCCTCAAGGACTCCATCTTGCAACAGCTTGAAGCAGCTCAATAAGTGCTTGAGTTCGCCTTGAAAATTCCATCACGGATATCGCGATAGAAGTAGAAGTGAAATCACGGCTGCCATGCCCCTTCAGTGGACCTCGCATCTGTCTCCTTGATGGGCATATCATGGATAGACCTCTTCAAAAGTGACATCGGATCAGATTGCTCTACGCACTGGGCGCATCGTGCCTCGGACGGTGAAGGGAAACATAAGTCAGATGGCGCTCCGGACCAGGCGTTTTGGAACTGCCCTGGGACAGAGAATGACCGACTTGAGATACTGTTGACGCACAAGTTGTCAAGTCTCATACCATTCTTGAGCCGGAATATGTAAGGGTGGAGGGTCATGCAGTAAATCGAGGCCTGCAAATTTGGTGCTCCACAGACCGGGGCCTCTGATAGCGACGGGTTTAGTGAGCGGACCTGTGCTGAGGATTTCTCCAGCCTGGAGGGGAGGGTGTAATGTCCGCTTCCCCAGCATCGTGCAAAGATGTCGAAGGGCGTATAGTGGACTACCCAAGACATTTCCGCCCTTTCCGAATGCGACATATTTTTGCTCGTGATAGAAGCTGACGGACGCTAAAGTTTGCCAACTGTTCGATCATTTTTGATTCCTGGCCATGCCAATTCTCGCGGCCTGTAATCTTTCTGATGTGCAAGCGGTGATGCGTGGGCGCAAGAGCAATATACTCTCCGAAAGTGGGCTCCCAGTGGGCAACGGGAGACGGCACGATCCCAAAGCCATGTGCCATCCATTTGACACAATGTAGGAGCTCATGGTCGGTCATGCTTGGCGAGGGCGAGTTCTCCAAGCAGAGAACAATTTCGGGCTCGAGTCTGAATGCTATTCGGCCGTCGTCGGAACAGAGCCAGTGCATCACTTCATGCTCGCTTCCAGGTTCTTTAATGGCTGTATCGAATAGGTAGCTCCAACCGGCTTGGTAGAGGTTGTGTTTTATCCGAGTGGCTCGATGGGTAAAACTCATCTTGCGTCCCACGACCACGTCTCTATTTCGAATCTTCTAGGCACAAATTGCCGCGGCCAACCGATATGCTTGCTTCTTGTCCAGGTCCGCAAATTCAGTCGTATCTTGATACTTTGGATGACGAGGATCGACGTAGGTGGCCCCCTCGCCAATGTTTTCATGCTGGGGTGGAATATTCTGGAATGGAACTATTGGCAGGTAGCCATAATGGCCGCTGGCTCGCGCACAACGTTGGCAGCTGCCGCCATGTTGATGGCTTGACGAGGAGGAACATGAGGATCTGTTCCAACAACATGGTGGGTTGTGTCAACGTCCAACACGGCGATCCGCTGCCGTTGTAGCAGAAGTAGCCCAGTGTATGTTAACGTCGCATGCTCGGGCATGACGCTGAACTATCTGACTCTGTCTTGCTCTGTCTTGCCTCGGAGTTGTTGACCAAGCTCCACGTGGGTTGCAAGTCTCCAACCAGCATGCGCGACACTTCCTCTGTCGGAATTGCTGATAACATTTCGGCCGATTTTGAGTCCGGAGTAATTACGGAGCCTCAGCCGGACGAACTTTCCAGCGTCCTGTCGTAGACAAAAGAAGCAAGAATCCTTACACAGTCATGTAAAAGAGACCAATGCAATAATCTTGATTCGAGTATTCTGTCACCAAGCGTACCTGACCGGCCAATCTTTGGGTAATCTAGAGTAGCATCGACAGGCGCGCCATGGCATCCACACTCGTCCTGGGTGCAACAGGCATGACAGGCTCACACATTCTGTCAACCCTCCTGTCACTTCCATCATCTCAGGTCTCATCAGTCACAACAATATCCCGACGGCCACCGCCAGGAGCATCAGCATCAGCATCCGCCTCCACCACACCTAAGCTATCGACCCAGGTCGACAAGGACACTTCAAAGTGGGAGACATTAATCCCCACCACACCTCCTCCAGAGATCCTCTTCTCTGCCCTAGCCACAACCAGGGGTGCCGCTGGTGGCTTTGACAAACAATACCTTCTTGAACACGACCTAAACGTGTCTCTGGCTCGACATGCTCGGCAACTAGGGACACCAACTTACGTCCTGATCTCAGCCGCCAATCCGTCTTTGGATTCCCGCTTCGGATACACACGCATGAAAGCTGAGATCGAGCGTGACGTCTTGGCTCTTGAATTCCCTCACACCGTCATCCTTCGGCCAGGGTTGATCGGGGGAAAACGAGAGGAGAGCCGTCCGGCCGAAGCGGTGATTCGCTGGATTGCAGATGCCCTCGGTGGCATTAGCGGTGGGCTGTTGAAAGATTTTTGGACGCAGGACGCGGACGTGATTGGCAGGGCGGCGGTGAGGGCTGGCTTGAGGGCGCAAAGGGGTGAGACGACTGGGACGAAGACAATATTACACGGGAAGGAGATTTTGGATCTCGGGCGGGAGCCGTTGACAGAAGACGAGAGAAACGGGAGGTAATTGTATCCAGCACAGACGGAGTATTGGGTCAGAAAGTGCAACCTTAGGGAGGCTGATGGCTTGCACGGGGATTGTCTATGTTTGCAATGCACTGACAATCGACCTGAGCTTTCCAATTTGTAACATGCTATGTACAACAAGCACATCCTGACACGATCAAATATCATTGAGAAAAAGCCGTGCGCCAACTGGACGAAGGCGTGCACGACGCAACCTGCCAAATCCCGCTACAAGACCACAATAGCTATGGCAAACTCGTCGATCCCTCTGTAAAGCGAAGGGGGGAATCTTGGTCCAACCAGCTCTTTGCCACATCATTCCACTCATTCAGTCAGAGCTTAGTCTGGCTGCCATGCAGTACACAATTTCGCCATTCAACAATGCAAATCAACGCTTAGGGAGCAGGTCGAGCCTAGCATTCGTTCATATTCAAACTCTTTCGGATCCAATACACACTAAAGCCCCTCCCTATTTATCTCCGGTCGAGTCACCCCCCTCCTTTGCGCTTCTCTCCCGCCCCTCCAGATGCTTCCGAAGTGCCCTTGCTCAGCTCTGGATTCGCAGGACTTACATCTAATGGATTCCCCCCGGGTCCTTGTTCGGCTTGTTTTCTTGCTTCCTCAGGGTCATTGGAGCTGTTGGGGTCGAAGGCGGTCTTCTCGTGCGCCGCGGACTCGGCGTCGGTGCCTGATTTGCTGTATTCATTGGCCTGAGCGTCTATTTTCTCGCGATCTTTCTGCGCTTCTTTTTGTGAGCTGGAGTGGTCCGTCGATGAGGCATAAGGGCGAGCAGCTGTATTGCGGAAGGTGTGAGCTACGAAGACCCTTCTGAAGGGCAGAAGGCGCAATGACATGATGGCTGTTTTTGTGTCGAGTGGTTTGTATAAGGTGGTTGAAGCCTTTGAACAGATTATTACTGCTGCAGCAGGGACCTTTTGCCAAAGAGTGAGTACGTGATATGAAATGGAGCTGGAAATGGCAGTTCTGAGGTGCTCACGGAGGTTTTGCAGGGGACATGAAATTGTAGGACAAATTTCCCGTCCATTCATAGCGATGCATATTCACAACGTCATCGCAAGTTATTTTCCTTAGCTCCGCTGACAGCTCTCTGGAGATCGATATCCGCGTGTTCTAATAGGGAGAGATTCGGGAAAAGGTGCGCACTAGCGCAGCCCCAATTTCAGGAAATCCGGGGTAGCAGAAGCTTAAAGGTTGCGTGGCCAATCTACTACTGAAAATTCTAGAGTCGTGTACTTTTTAAATGGCAGACTTCACGGAACTCTGACAACGTTGATGAACAGAACCATGCTGAGATAGTCTTCCCCTCCATAAGCTCATCTGTGATTTCGAATTTACCCAAACTATCTACGGCGAGCCACTAGTGGGTGACGAGAACGATCAAAAAGGCACGACGCGCTCGATGGCTCTTGTGTAATCGGGACCGTCTTCTTCCCAACGCTTCTAAGGATGAGAAAGGAGGCGATGAGATTTTGACTGTCCATCAATCATGGCTACAATCATGCGAGTCGTAGGCCAGTCTGGCCGTCGATATCTAATCGAACGCACTCTAACGTAAATTTGGGCTCAATGGGTCAATGGGGTCCACTGGGTCAGCCACTGGCACTGCCAAAAAACATGATTTCAAAATCTTTGAATTTCAGCCTTATTAAAAGAGCCTGACCCATTGAACCCCTATGACCCATTGAGCCCAAATTTACGTTACAAGAGAAAGCAGGCCAGCTCGGACGCGTTTAATTGGCTTCGTCAGTCACTCCAAACATCAAAACTCTAAACGTACTAAACCCTTGTCTGTAGAGCTGGTAACCAACAATACGTGCTGAAGAGTGTTCCAAAGAGCGACATGCAATATCTTCAAGCCATTTCCAACGATCTACGCTAGTCGCCATACATCCGCGTTGCAGATGATATGGTCCCCGACCAATCCATGTTTGTCTACAAATATTTCAAGGACCATCTGCTTTCTTTCGTCCAAAAAGACGTGCCGCTTTCTGTAACAAAGCGCATATTAAAGAACTCCCTCCGAGGGATTGCGGCATTACACGAAAAAGGTATTGTACATACAGACATCAAGGCAAATAACATCATGGTAGACTGGGATGGGATGAGCGATAATCCTGCTGTTTGTGGGGTCCAGATTGCCGACATCGACGATGCTGCATATGTTCCAGATGATAGTGCCATCGTTGGACGGCAGGTTGGGAACTGGATGTGGCGAAGTCCTGAAGCCCACGCCGCCGGCAGGGTCCAAAAGCCATCAGATATCTTCTCATTTGGGTTGTTGTGAGTTGAATGCAACCAAAAAGTCGTTCCAGCACTGACCCGCTTGGCCTTAGTGCATTTATGCCCTCACGAAAAGGGTCATCTTCGCTGTCACTGCCGAAGACGTCGGGGAATGCGAGGAAAAACTCGCCATCGTCCTCGAACGACAGCTGTCCTACTTCTCCGACATAGAAAGCTTGAGCGGCTTACTCCGGTATCTGGGAGACAGCCCTTGGGTCCAAATATTTACCGTGATTGCAGAAGGATTCTCCAAAGAGCATCCCCGGGCGCCATTCGCACTTTGGAAAGGTATCGACCCAGATTTTAAAGATCTAGTAGGAAGGATGACAAACATTGATCCAACGAGGCGCATTAATGCCAATGAAGCTCTGTCCCATCCGTGGTTTGCAGATGTTGTGTGAAGACTTCTTAGAAAAGAAAGCATCATCTGGCCCAAGCCACTGTGCAACCTTGGTGACAGAAACATGCTTATTAGGTCATCACCGAGAAGCCAATTAAATGCTCCGGTTTTGCCCAGGCACAACTGAATCTCGCTGCATATACAGCCAACAGAGGCCGGACAGCAGATTGCGAGAAAACACTCGTACAACAGATTTGCATTCCTTCCACGACCACAGGTCGTAGCGAGGTGGAGACTGCTTATTGCCGATCCGCCACCAGCAAGATATCGAATCTTGGACAGAATGTGCCGTGACTGCTAGAATGCTTCCGGCATGACTTCGATGGCTGGATGTTTGCTAAGCAGGTGCTTTCTCTGATGTGAGACACCACAGATCATCGACCACGGGTATTCAACCAGAGCAGTGTGCTGCCTAACAGCTGAATGAAAGGGTTTCAAGGCGGTCTTGCCACCTCACACGCCTGCCCACTTCCAGCCTCGGACCCTGAGCCTGACGCCGGTCTTTTGGTCATTGTACCAATCTTGTTGACCTTGTGGAAGGTCAACCCCCGTCCACTCCGTGACCTCTTGTTTGTCCACTTCCCGCCAGTTACCATACTCGACATTCAAGACGTCAGGAAAGAAGGTATCACATTCAAATTCTTCACCGTCGCTAGTCTTCTCAATCTCAGTCTGCAGAATCCGCAATCTCGGCTTCAACTTCTCGTCATTCAAGAATTCGTCGTAGATTGCTGCCCCACCAATGCAAAAGCTCTCCCCATTTTCGTGGGTATCGAGAAACTTGACCGCACTAATGGGAGAGCTAGCGACAAAGACTCCTGGAACCGATGTATTGTCTGAGCTAATATGAACCGTGCCGTCCTCCGGCTTCGTAATATGAAACGAGTCGTTGTGGATCTTGAATTTCTTGAAATCCCGCGACTGTGGCTTCGCGCTGATCCCAGCTGCTGTGCTCGAGTCCTTCTCATTTCCAGTCTGGCCGCGAACCCAGTCTGCTGCTTGCTTCCGCTGGTCCTCTAGGTCATCGAGGATTTGCTTCGCCACAGTTGACTGGTCGGATCGCGTGATAACGACGTTCGCTCGGTCGCTAAGCGGTCGGAAGCTCTGCGGGATCGAGAAATACGTCTTCCGCCCCATAATCACGTTATTCACCTTGACGAGCCCCGTCGGTGGTAGCATTTCCCCAGCGCCATTGGCGGTCTCGGTGACGCGCTTGAAGTAGTTCATGTCTGCTCTGATCATCGGCCAGGGGAGTTTCCCGTGGAGCCCAATGCCTAGTTTGCGACTACTGCCACTAGACCCGGTTTTGACTGTACATGGTGTAGTGGCGACAATGAGGTAGATGGGCTTCAGCCGCTGTGTAAGCTCGGCTCCAAGCATTTCCGCTTTCTCGGCTTCAGCAGCGACAGGGTCTTTGTCTTGGAGTTCCGTCGGCGAAGGTGTCGAGAGAGTTGTTCCTGGCGGTGTGTCCATTTGCGTGAATGGTATTGCACAGGGTGATTGCAGTTAAAGTCGAGTCCTATCTTGCTTAATGGTATTTCGAAGACTATGGTTTCGAAGAAGCGTTGGCTACTTTTCCAAAGCTAGCCCAGGAGGTCATGTCATTAGGGATTCATAGACTCGATCACATAGCTCAAGAACATTGTGTATCATTCATCAATATTGACCTGCAACGTCCATTAGAAATTCAAGTCGTGGTATGATAGAACTTTTGAGATCTCCTCCGAGATCGAAGGCTTCCTTCGTTGTTGTTATAAACCCTAAAACGCGTCAGGACGATGGAAGTCGGGTCCCACGAGGCTAAAACGCCCTGAGCGAAGCGTCTCTCGAGCCTCTCTTCAAGGCGACGCGGGCAGGAAGTTAAGAGCAGCACAAAATCTGTTGCATTAGCATAGAAGGATTTTTCTTAATTTTAGGAAGTCTACACACTGTCTAAACTTAAGCTCCCGGACCTGGTGGCAAACTACGATTGTGGGACTGTCCATCTTCATATTGGTTGACCCAAGGTTCTTCAAGTTCGTGACCAGCTAATTGAGCTTACGGTACGGCCGCTCGCGGTGGACTTCTCAAATTAAATACAATTCTAAACTATGAAAAGCCCACTTATTCATGAAGTTCTTTTCTCATCCATGCTGCGCCTCTGAAGGGTGTCGGAAACCCTAACAGACACTGCCAAGACTGTCGCGTTTCCCATTCTCTCAAGTCTATCATTTGCCGATTTGCGGCTAGAGGATGCCCTAGAACGTACACTACCGTAAGTCCCAAATGCCGCTTCCAAGCCACGAATGAGATGGATGGCATATGTGTCTTCCAAGGTTGCTTGGACATGACGCGTATGGAGTTCGGGAATGCTCCGTATTCCAATAGGGTGGCACCATCAGATCATTGCGCCCCGCCAGGGCTTTCGCAACTATTTCCCACTTAGTTCAGCACGCATTTCATTTATCCGCTTTGAATCATGATCTTTGCCGCCAGCCGAGTAACTCAAGCCACTGGCAGGTTCTCGTTAAATGTCAAACCTGTCGAACGATAATAGCGCCTGATTGCACTGGCGAAGATGGCAGATCAATCAAGCTCCACTTGAGATCTGAGCCGTCTTCATGATCACTACAGCCAGGCCGTGATGGCAGGCACCAGTGGCAGAGATGAAGAACTGCAACCATGGGACAAACTTGAGTTTGTGACGAGCACGCAAGATGACGGGGGTGCACTGAGCGCTTCAGAATCAAAATCCCCAGTTGAGTCGAAGCACATCGAGTATGCGCAAACAGGAGAGTCATTTTGGGATGCTCTCCAAGCGGAGAATTGCTCGGATGGGCCCAGTTCGCAGGCAGGCATGCCAAAGAAATCACCAAATGTCGCCAACGAGGAGCGACGCTGGTCTACGTCTGGCCTCGGCTTGCCACGAATCAATTCTCAAGCCCTTGCGGCAGCTCAATCTGAGCATAGCATGACCTTTCGGGAAGGACTGCGAGACTATCCCAAAGCTATGCTCTGGTCAGCTTTCATCTCGCTCGCGATAGTTGGTGAAAGCTTTGATCTCTCTCTGGTCAACTCTTTCTACGCATTAGACACATTCCAACGAGCGTATGGCCTGCCCGTTGGAGAAGATGCGTATCGGATCAGCACGAAATGGCAGTCGTTGCTCAACAATGGGGCTGTTATAGGAGCCATTATTGGTCTCCTGGTTAACGGATGGCTAACTGAAAGATTCGGTTATCGCAAAACGCTCAGGATCGCTCTGCTCTTGCTCAGCGCATTTATCTTTCTGTCATTCTTCGCCTTTAACATTGAGACACTCTTCGCAGGACAGTTGCTGTCGGGAATTCCTTGGGGAATATGCTCGACACTTACAATGTCGTATGCAGCTGAAGTCATGCCCATGGCGCTCAGGGGTTACTTGATCGCAAATATTAATTTGTGCTGGATCATGGGCCATATCTTTGCGTTGGGGGTTCTTCGCGCGTTGCTACACGATAAATCGACCTGGTCGTTTCGAATCCCGTTTGCGCTTCAGTGGTTTTGGACCATCATTGTGCTCGTTGGGATGCACTTTGCTCCCGAAAGTCCGTGGTTTCTCATACGAAAGGGACGGTATGACGAAGCACGGAGTACCCTTTTGCGACTTACCAACAAATCGCACAATCTTAATCCCGACAATGTCATCGCCATGATGCGCCATACGAACGAGGTAGAAAAGCAACTCAACAACGGGAAAGCCGAACGAAACGACCTATCGTACTTTGAATGTTTTCGTGGTGCGAATCTCCGCCGCACAGAAATTGCATGTATGCTCTTCATGGCACAAAACTTCTCGGGGCTGCCGCTTGTCGGATTCGCTGCGTACTTTTTCACGCGTATTGGGTTTTCCTCGGTCCTTAGCTTCGATTTGACCTTGGGCATGCATGGATTGTCCTTCTTCGCCGGTCTGGGGGCACTTGGATTGATCAAGCGGCTCGGCCGTCGGACAATATTTCTTGGGGGCCTAACAGCGAGCTCCATCATTCTTCTTACCGCTGCGCTCCTGGCAACAGTGCCCGAGTCAAAAGCCACACTCCGAGGTCAGGCAGCGATGATAATTGCTTTCGTACTGACGTTCGACCTTTCGCTTGGGCCTATAACGTACACTCTCGTGGCCGAGATGCCATCGACGCGGCTTCGAGTGAACACGGTTGTGCTGGCGAGGATTTGTTATAATCTTAGTTGTATCGCAACGAACCTCATTTCGGCGCACGCTCTGAATCCTTCAAGCTGGAACTTGCAAGGAAAGATCACTTGGGTTTGGTGCGCGACCTGTCTTGTCAGCTTATTCTATTGCTATTGGAGGCTTCCTGAGACCAAGGGATTGACTTACCACGAGTTGGATATTCTGTTTGAGAAGAAAGCTGACGCTAGAAAATTTGCCAGCATTCAGCGGAAGCTTTCGGAGACTGGATATTTTGGTTTTTACGAGACGACAGAACCCGGAGCTGATGCGACTTGGCGGTAGCAATCGTAGTGAAGTAGCGGTAGAGGAATAGCGCATCCTTGTTCGCATTTCCGGCTCCTCGCTCGTACATCACACCCTGCGCAATGAATGATTCTCTGGGACGATGGCTTTTTAAGCTTTGCCAAAGACCTTTAGCTAGAGGTTTGCTGCTGCAGTTGGTGGCCACATGCCGCATAGATATGCCCGTCTGGTTGTCCTACTCGCTCATCATGTCTGCGTCGTCATTCTCGTCCTCGTCCTCGCGCTCTTGCTCGGTCTCTACCTCTGGCTCCGGCTTTCGGAATGCATCTTCGTTTCTTCTCAACCATTCTTGTAAGCCTTTCACAACGGTACTCTCGTCCTCTCTCATCTTCGCCTTCTTCTCTTCCTGTTCAGGACTCTGGTCCGCAAGCAGGGTGTCCAAGCCTCCAAACAGCCACAACTCTTTCATCGTCCGTGTGAGCACCATTAATTCTTCTGCGGCGCGAATCAGAGCCATCGTGGCCGTGTCTACGGTAAGCTGCTTGTTGGCAGTGTCAACGAGGGAGGGCACAGCCTCCGTCTGCCCGTCTCGAGGAGGTGAATCGATCGCAACTTCGAGAATGTCGCCAAATCGTCGAATGAGCTGTTTGGTCAGAACTTCTATTCGTGCTGAACAGGAGATGGAGTTAGCATTTGATGTTCTTACACTTGCTGAACGGAGACATCGCCACAAAGAGGAAGGTAGAGTTACCTTGCATGTATTCTGCGGTTGGGCTTCTCGAAAGGAGCTCTTCCCTCTTCACATCTCTTGCGCGCTGCTGAGACGCAACGGCCATCTGTAGCATAGGGTCATCCGCCATGATTATGTAACGAATTGCGCCGCTTGAGAGGCTCTTTTTCAGTAGCTTCTAATTTGAAGGGTGATGTAGTTTTCGATCTTGACTCTAAGAGCTGGATGGCCAACAGCAGACGCAGACGTCCGGTTGACTGCCCTCCTTGAGTCTGTGAGATCCTCTCATTTGAAAACTCAAACGTTCAGGGCTACTAGTGTGTGCGATTCCGTGGTCAGGGCGCGGGCAGTGACCTTTCCGGCAAGGCGAAATTACTGGTACGGAGTACACTCCTCCTGCGTAGCTTGACAATACTATGCAGCAATCGATATAGCCCTTGGTGAGAAGCTGCCGAGGGTGCTATGGAGTAGCGCTTGAATCCCACGCGTGTTTTATTAGTAAAGGCCGACGCGGGCCGATTAAGTCCCAACCCTAAGGGACTTGTGGGTTCAGGTCCAGGCTGAATTCATGTCACTCGGGCTTCAACAAAAGTTCGAACACATATGCTTTCCTTGATGCTCACACATTTGGCCCTGGTCATCCACTACGTGAAATGGGCGTTGTGTATAATAGTACCTAGGTATAATATACGAATTTTCTTTTCGGCAGCAATCGTGGCTCTAAGCCTCAGACGCAGCAGTGTTGTTTCAGCCGGGGGAGAGGGCTGCACGGGCCGCTCCACTGCAGGCGCTATTTTGAGCCTGAGTCGATGGAACTTAATAGCAGCTTCCTCTCTGTCCCTTCGTGATGCAAAAAATGTTCCTTAGGTACCTAGGTGCTTTTTGCAACACTTGACAGCATTTTGCTGATAGACAACTTTAAAGTCAGTTATGCGGTTTCTGGTGCGATTCTGCATGTCATCAGCTGTGTAGGTATTTTTAGGATGTTGTTCGTACCCCAAATTGCTGCATGTCTCGGGCCCATCTGCTCCCGAGCTAAAAAGCTTGATGCATGGCGAAGCACAAGTAAGAATTTGTACAGGGTGTTATTAGATGCTGGTCAAAGAGTCCCCACCTACGCAGTGCTAATGCTCGGTACGGAGTATTAATAATAAACCCTGGAATTCCTTGGGACTGCCCGTGCTCATAGGACCCCCGATCAAGGCTTAACAAAAGTGTCTGGCTCGACTGGGGCTAGTTGATATACAACGTAAGGTTCAAGCTTCGTCGTCTCGTGAGCAGATTGAACCTTGTGGTCCAAAGGCTTCTTAGAGCGCTGCGGGACCGAGTCTTGCCGTTGGATGAACCGGGGTCACACAGGGGAATTGGTCGTTTCACGATCAAGGCATCCTCGCCACCCTTCGCCCCATCATGGTAAATCGGAAAGGATGTACTTGTTCTTACTTTCTGTATTCTCCTAGGTTCATGACGCAGCTTCTCTGTGCTGTCGCCAGACATTTCAAGGCGATGTCTGTATCCAAAGGTCCATTGCCCATCTCCGTGGGGACAGTGATCATCTAGTCCTCATGAAATCCATTAGCAGTGCCCCCAGTGGACTGTCAGCGACAGCGAAAATATAGTCCTTCCGTGCGACACGATCTCGTCTTCCAACATTTGCAGGTAAGATGTCGCGAAAAGCTTACACAGAAGTACCTGGGGAGCAAGAACCTCTCCAAGGCCCACAAGATGCATCAGGCAGTAATTTTACTGTGAGAAGGAAGGAGTTGCCACCAGGAGCGGTGCTTCTCCAAGCCCCACAAGAGGCACCGGGAAATGTTTCTCCTCAGGAAAGAAACAAGTCGCGACCAAGAACGTTGCGTCAGTGGTGGCTTGAGATACTCAGTTGTGTCTTGCTGATAGCCATGCTCTTCGCCATAGTCGGCATACTGTACCCTTACCAGGGCAAGCCTTTACCGCAATGGCCTTTCCGCCTGTCCATCAACACCGTTGTCTCCGTCCTTGCCACTGTCCTGAAGACTGCCGCTCTGTTCATCTTATCCGAGGGCATTAGTCATTTGAAGTGGCTGTGGTTCATCAACAAGAGGCCTTTGCACGATATATCGTGGTTCGACGCTGCAAGCCGGGGACCGTGGGGGTGCATACGACTCCTTGTCGCTCCAAGAGGCCTGCACTTGATCGCTTCCGTTGGAGCTGCTTTGGTTGTCCTAAGCCTGGCATTGGATCCCTTTACCCAGCAACTCATTCACTATACCTACTGTAAGCAGCAAAGCCTGACTACTCACGCAAGCATACCACGATCCCTCCTCTATTCAGAAGCTGCTGCCCACACATCTGCCGGAATTTGGCCTCCGGTCACACAGCTTCTTTCCTTTATTGACCAAGGGATCTACAATCCGGGTAGCGTTTCGACATCTTTCTTCTGTCCGACTGGCAACTGTACATTCGACCAGTATTCCACACTCGGTTTCTGCTCGACCTGTGAAGACATAAGTGCCGAAGTGGTTGTCAAGAAGGGGCTTGTCGATGGGATGCCATCATTTATCAACTCTACCTTGCCATCAGGCACGTATGCCTCGTACGCTGGAATCGGCATCAACGAGAACTGGTTCACGGCGAATTGCACCCTACCCTATACCGAACCTTGGATAGATGTGCTTCTCGCTGCCGATACTGTGCCGGGAGATAAAGACTTGGATGATCGCGAGGAGCATGAAATAGCATACATATTTCAGGGGTATGGTGCGGGAATCAATGAGACGACTTGCAGCACGGACGACACCAAGAAGACGTGGGCCTGTAAAGACGTAGGCCAGACTGGCGCTGCCAGGTGCAAGTTGGATCCATGCGTGAGGACATATGAAGCTGTGGTGTCCGAGGGCAATCTGACAGAGCGACTTATTGATACACATGATATGTTTGTGTCGGGGAGCATGAATATCCCATACTGGATAGCTGCAGATCTAGGTTGTGCTGGATCAGCTGTTCGCCGCCAGCTACAAGAAGCTGGGTTCAATATCTCAGATAACACCACAATAATACCGTGGAATGTTGTGGTGGATACCGAGTAAGTCTAGCGCCTAGCCTCGATTTCAGTCACTAACGATTTCCATAGGAATGGCACGGCTTCAGAATGGGCGGGCGATCTGCCAGACCTCTACAGCGGTTTGAAGAATGCGACCGTTCCAGGCCCCCTCCTGAATGAGACTCAGCTGCCACTCGATGTTGTTCCCCCGCAATGTATTTACAATCTATATTGGCCTGCTTACTCAAGTATTATTAGCTATCTCAGCGAATACCTCTCAGGTTCTTTGAAGCCAGGAGCAAACGGCTTCTCAATCGATGGCCCCTCACCAATTCGAGCAATTTTCAATGACTCGTATGTCAACTTCGATAGTGTAGCCTACACGTTCGAGAAAGTGGCTGAGGCAATAACCTTGCGCATTCGGCAAGAAGGTGAGCCCAACGCGAAGCCGAAGCCAGAGCCGGCTCTGGGCACCGTTATGGAAAATGCCACCTGTGTGAAGGTGCGGTGGGGTTTCCTTGCATTTCCAGCATTTTTAGTGTTTTGGACGACGCTCTTCCTGCTCGCCTTGATTGGACAAACGATGTTCACGTCAGCGGGCTACGTAGCTAGCGGCTGGAAGTCATCACCTCTACCTTTGACTTTTGGTGAGCTCCATGCCGATGTTACAAGTCAGGGATGGGACAAGAATCGCAACAGTAGTCTCGACGTCATCGAATCCATGGAACAAATTGCCAAAACGACGAGCGCGCAGCTCAACATCGACAGAGGGAATGTGGAGCTGAGAAATCGCTGATCTCGTTCACAAAACTCACAAATGTAGGGGGGTTTCTTCCCGGAACGATGGTGGCCATCTGGGAATTGCGAAGGCAATAGAGGATGTTTTGATGTTGGCCTAACTCGAGCAAAGTCATAACCTCAACAGCTGCCACCGACACAAGCATTTCGACCAATACAATATAAGGGACTCCCTTCGATCGGTCATTAGGCTCAATCGACGCACGCAGCAACTTCTCATCAATCAATGCCGTCGTGACCAAGGTACCGCAATCCAATCTCGGAGGACTATTTCCACAATCCAGAAACCTGGTACGCCATACCTGGTACGCCATACCCGGAGGTCACTGGTTGACATCTTGTTCAGTGACAAGAGCAAAAGAGGACTTCTGTAGCCATAGTCTTGGACACCAATACTTTGTCCTCAATTCCTGCAGAAGAGCTCGCTGCCGTCGTAAATGAAGACTGGAATGTCTCCTTTTTTAGAAAGATCCTAGCTTTGTCCTCTTGAGTGCCAGGATCGGGTCTCCTTAGAATCTTCGTCGGCCGAGGGTGATGACCACATGACAGAACGGAATACAGCCTCCTTCACAAAAATGACCGCAGAGAAAGAGATACAGGGCGTGGGATCACTCGACTGAAGAGACTTTGAGCGCACGATTAACAGCTTAAGAGAGCGAGCGAGGGTCCTTGAGAGTCAAGAGGCAGGGGGGTGCGAAGTAAGATAGCTTTGGCTTCAGGACAGAGCGGCCCCTAAGTTGTGCTAACGAAGTAAATTGAGGATATTGACCAACCGCATTTCTCTCTGCTGAACCAAAATTACCATTTCGGACCTCATGTTGACCTAATACGGTAATTCATGGACGAGATCGGCTGCCAAAGTGCACAATCTACTGCCTTAACCACTCGGCCACTTTATCCGCCGAAAGCCGGCGGCGCTTCAGTCTACTACTTCCGCTCCAGGGAAACACTCCCAATACACACCCTCTACTCTCCTGATCAGTATTTTAAACTGCTTCTTGATTACCCCCAGCAACGACGTTCACCGGCTGCCCACCAGCTGCATCCTTCAAACGTGGATCTGCCACCTTTTGGATCTGCCTCACAAACTCCTCTCGTTTTCCTTCCTGCAGTGCTCCTTTCTTCCAGTACTCGTATTCCATCCACTGTCCTTCCTTCATCTGCGCTTCCACGGCTTCATGCCACCTCGCACCCAGCTCTGGCTGCAGCGGGACGACGCCCGTCTCTTCGCAGTACAGTTCCCAACACTGCAATAACTCCGTAAGCTTTTCGGGCAACTTGTCGGCCAGGTCGTCGGTTTCGCCTGGGTCGACGCTGAGATCGTACAATTGCCAAGCAGATGTTCCTTTGGGAAACGGTATGAAGACGGCTTTGTATTGGCCGACTCGGATTGCCGCGCGTCCACATAGCTCCCAGCCAAATGCTTCTTCGGACCTGTGTATGGTCGTAGCGGAATCCGAAAGGAATGGTGACATGTCCAGCCCACGCAAGGGGGCGACTTTGCGGCCTTTCCATTCCGGTGCAGGGTGTTTGATGCCTGCTAGTGAGAGCACTGTGGGCGTAATGTCCATGACAGTTGCGAATGTGTCGGTGATTGAGCCTCCTCGGCTCCCGTGGAATGGCGGATAGCGAAGAACACACGGTACTCGTACGCCACCTTCAGTCGTGTACGCTTTGTACAGCCGACTTGGAGCCGTCGCGGCTTGAGCCCACCTCGGACCATACCACACGAAGCTGTCTTTGCTACCAATATTATCGATGTGGTTGTTGTAATATTTGGCCAGATGTTCCATTAATTGACCACTAATCATAGGGTACGCCTCGTAGGCGGCACCTTCGGCACCGTTGTCCGAGAAGAACATGATGAACGTGTTATCAAGCTCGCCGATGGACTCGAGGTAGGAAGTCACACGTCCGATGTTGTAGTCCATACATTCTACCATGGCAGCATATGCCTCCATTGCGCGACTAGACATCGCTCGCTGTTGGTCTGTCATTTCATCCCAACCTTGGACTTCGTCAGCAACAACTGGATGCGGGCGGACATCTTTTGGAATCATTCCAAGCTCGATAAGCCTCTTCAGGCGTGCCTGTCGAAGAGCTTCAGGCCCTTCTTTGTAGACGTCTCGATAGTGTTCAATGTACTCCTTGGGCGCTTGAAGCGGCCAGTGCGGCGCGCTAAAGGGGTAATAGGCGAAGAAAGGTTTTTCCTTGAGCTCGGGAGATTCCTGCCATTCTTTGAGGTATTGGAGCATCCTGTCTCCGTACCCATTGCTTGAGTACCATCCATCAGGAAGTTTGTCCACATAATGGTCATCCTCCATGTGCAGAGCTATGACCGACTTCTCCAGAAACTTGGGGAACTCAGCGTCAGGTCGGTAGTCATAATGATTCGAGCAAGCAGGAAGCAAGGCCAGGCTCCGGTCGAATCCTCGTGCTTGAGGACTTCGCTCTTTAGTCAGGCCGAGATGCCACTTGCCGCTCATGACAGTGTGATACCCCCCCTCCTTCAGCATTTCCGGCAAAGCCGCAACTCTAGTGTTGAGATACCCTTCGTAGCCGGGCATTCCCCTTTGTGGAGCAGTGTTATATTTCGAGCCTTTGGGAAAGTTTTGACCAGAGAAGTCAGTCCATTCAATCAAGTTTCCTAATCCAGCTATATGGTGGTCTGTGCCTGTCAATATCATGGCTCTCGTTGGTGAGCATGCTGCAGCTGCATGGAACCCCGTGAAACGGAGTCCCGTCCCGGCGATTTTGTCAATATTGGGTGTTCGAATTTCACTTCCAAAGCAGCCAGCATCAGAGAACCCCATATCATCCGCGACGATGATGAGAAAGTTTGGCCGTTTTTCTGAAGCCATGGCTGCGTCGACTCGTCTGGAAATGCTTTGGATCTGGACAAGGGAGGGACCCTTCCTTGGATAGGCTGTAAAGAAATTTAAATTGAGTAGTAAGTTAGGCTAAAGGTCGGCCGACAAGAGCAAGACGTGAAACCTAGAAGTCACGGAAGGTACAATTGGTTTCGAACAAGGCATGCCAAACCAGCGAGCAATGCAGGAGTTCACCGCGTATCAAGCTTGGTCATAACCTAGGTGGGTAGGTACCTGTCCTAATGTAGTGGCAAGGAACTGCAGCTAAACGGCGATCCGCAATCGGCTTTCGTATCCGCAAAAGTCTACTCTATAATATGCATCAACGCAGGCTTGGTGTAGAAGGCCTAAAAGTTTCCGAACCTCAAGACTCGAAGAAGCGTGTAGGAAGAGATGAACAAATGCGACTTAATGGTAGCAGCAAACAGAGCAAGTCATCTACAAACAGGAGATCACAGAGATACAAATCGCTCGAACAGGAACCGGAACTTAACCTCCAGTTGCTGAGACCGGAAATGTTACTCTGTAGGTCGCAGTAAGCTAATGGAGTGCTGCCGTTCGAACGCCACTGGGAGTCGCAAAGATCCTTCCACGCGATGGCGAAAACTAAAGGGCCCCTCATATGCCTAATACCATCTTTGCTAATAGCACGCCAGTATTACAGATGTAACCTAGGTTTTGATCGCCGCCAATCGACGCATTTCGGGTTGTCGCTTGCAAGGAGATCCACATTCAGCACCACGTTGTTGCGGAGGATCGGCCTCGCTGACCCTGTGACATGAAGGCGTGCTCAAGGACAATATGAGCTCGTCTGCAGCCGGATATCAGAGGCTTGGTCAACTGGAAACTTACACATCGACCTTTGAGGACGACTCTGACGTCGAAAACGTAGACGACCGGAATTGCCGAGCGTTGAACCAGGAAGGCGACGCAAATTCACAGTTTGACGACATGTCTAATCCACTAGGCACTTTTCGTGCTATTTACGTCGTCGCGCTCTGCTCAATCGGGTCTTTCCTCTTCGCATACGATACCGGTATAGTCGGAGGTGTCCTGACGTTGAAGTCGTTCCAGCGCGACTTCAGATACACCAAAGCAGAAAAGACCCAAGTCAACTCAAACTGTGTCTCAATTCTTCAAGGCGGCGCATTCTTCGGTTGCTTCTTCATCTGGCCTCTCACATCAAAGCTGGGGCGAAAATGGGGAATCATCATCTCCTCGGTGGTTTTCTGCATTGGCGCAATCTTGCAAGTGATCAACATCCACTCACTGGGGCTGTTTTATGCTGGAAGGGTCATCTCCGGCCTTGGTACCGGTGGCGCGACTGTCATGGTGCCAATGATGGCAGCTGAGTTCGCCCCAAAGCATCTCCGCGGTCGACTGGGTGCCTGCTTTCAGTTATTTTTCGCCTCAGGAGTCTGTGTCTCATACTGGGTGACTTACGCCGCTTCGGCAGGCCTTTCCAGCACCTCGCCAGTTCAATGGCAAGTACCTGTTGGTCTCCAACTCGTCCCTGGCGGACTCTTGGGCCTAGGGATGCTCCTCATTAAAGAGTCTCCTCGGTGGCTAGCTAAAAAAGGGCGGAACGATGAAGCGTACAAATCCTTGGTCTGGATTCGCGGAGGCACAGAGACATCGGAAGTCGAAGCAGAGTTCCAAGAGATCCTGGCAGGAGTGCAAGTTGAGCTACAAGTTTCGGAAGGATTTACCTGGAAAGAACTCCTTTTGCCGTCCAATCGCTTGCGAATGTTCATCGCCATCACTATTCAGCTCGCACAGCAATGCACTGGCAATACGAGTTTGGCCTACTATGCACCTCAATTCTTCGCGCTTCTCGGAACCGGAAATAAGTCGGTCTTTATTACGGGCTTCTTCGGCATCGTCAAGATTGCGGGTGTCGTGGTGTATATCCTATTCTTTGTTGATGCCCTGGGGAGGAGAAAGCCTCTGATGTTCGGTGCACTGGCCATGGGGTGCCTCATGCTGATCGTGGCGATTATCATTGTCACCAATCCACCCCATGCAGCTGAAGGCATCTCTGCAGCTGGTGCTGGTGGCATAGCGATGGTCTACTTGGAAGCATTTGCTTTTAACTTCTCATGGGGTCCAGGTATGTGTTCTGTATTCCAAAGATCTCACCTTTCAAAGCTAACCCATACGGCAGGTCCGTGGATCTACATAGGTGAGATATTCGGCACACGACTACGTGAGATTGGCATTGGTACTGGAGCCGCAAGTCAGTGGCTCTTCAACTTTGTCTTCAGTCAGATTACACCACACGCGGTAGCCAACATTGGCTGGAGGACCTTTCTAATGTTTGCTATCTTCAACTTTGCTAATATTGTCTATGTGTGGTTCTTCGTGAGGGAGACAAACGGCAAGAGTCTGGAAGAGATGGAAGTTCTCTTCGGGACGGTTGATTACTTGCCCACCAAAGACTCGGAAAGCCAACCGAGCGGGAGATACGCTGAAACGATCGGTGAGTCTAGTAAGTAGTATTGGGTCCTACCATGGTGGCATTCGACACAGATTACCTTTTTGGGTACCGGGCAACTGGCACGAGGCTAGCCCGTCCTGTTCCGGGCATGTTGGATCATTATTATTATACGTGAATACTTTCTAGTGTTGCGCCGTCGTTGTATAGTAACAAAAACGGATGTCTTTGTAGCCCCATAAGTTTATTGCTTCAGAGTGGCAGATACATGTCGAGGAAGGTTGGGGATTGGTTCTGTTGCCAGGCCTAACGGGAGACGCAGCAGAGAGCAAGCTATTCATCTGAGGTGATTGTGGTGTCTAGAGGGTAGGTAAATCGCTACATAGAAAGACTTGTAGAATGTATAACTCATGGTGTCCTTCGATCACTGCACTTGTTTACGCGCTGACGCTGCTCGTAATGCAGAGAATCGGGCAAGGCAAACCTTTCTTTGAACCCCTAATAGAGAAAAGGTGCTGTCCTCTTGGCGTAGGTATTGCTATGTACGCAAGAGGGGGCATTGAAAGGCCTAACTGAATTTGAGAAGGAGTGACATCTTGCCCGTATGCCGCAGGGCAAAGACCAGAGAGGGGGATAATCGAACCTGCCTATATAACAAGAATTTACGTACTTCGTGGCGCGGTCAAGACGACCGGCATTCAGACCGAGAAAGAGGCCTTGCGCATTACATGATGAGAGTAATCGACGTGTGAATGTGCCCTGTGTTGTGTTGCATTGCGATGTGTCATTCTAACCTTTCCCACCTACACACTCGTTCGCCGAGTGTAATTCAAGTTTACTTCTTGGTTTTCGAGTTCTTGCCATCAGTCCCTCGCATCTTCTTGGTGCCTGCAGCTTTCTTACCAGGGTTGCGCGTGACTGTACCCTCGGCCTTCTCAATCGCGCCTTCTACCTTGTCTTTAAGACCCGGCTTCCGCTTGTGATGGGTAGCAGGAGCGCGTTTCTTGGTCACGCCTGCTCCGCTTGTGCTCTTCTTGGTTGTGGACTTCTTTGTAGCTGGTTCGCGAGTAGATTTTGTCTTGCGCTTGCGTTCTGGAGTGGTGGATATGGTGGGAAGGACCCGCGGCTTTGAATGGCCTGTTGACGCGCGAGTTGCGGCCATGGTGGAGAAAAATATGGGTTGATGTCGCAACAACAAAGGTCTTTGCCTGGTGCGTGTTTGAGCAAGCGCAACAGCTGTTCTGTATAGGGTATTAGCTTGTTCGCGAAATGCAGAGACGCGAATGTGTGTGCGCCGTGTCGTCCCGAGCAACACGAGTATAGGTGGGACAAAGTGCAAAACTCCCAGCAAATGCGGAATGAGTTGATTAAATACATCTTGCCGAAGCTGAACCATCCGATGGCGCGTTCATGGTGACATGGCAAAGCGCAGGCAACCAGAGATTGGAAGTGATCAGCTGATAGGCGGGCAGGTGGATAAGGCGACGACATTTGGGGACGTACCTTTCGAAGAAATATCTTAGCAAATGCGAAAACCTGCCAAACGGCTGGGATATGCTATGCGACCGTAAAACAATCGGTCGCGACAACAAAAATGGTGGTGGTGTGAAGCTATGGCAGAAAGAAGGTGAGAAGAGTTGGCGGAAAGTGGGCGGTCGGGCCAGCTCTTGTACGCTGGAAGTTGGGGAGTTGTTGACCGATCATCCTCGATCAAAACAACAATAATCATCCTTGCCTGTTTGCAATTCCTTCTGGTCCTGCTACCACCATACACTGCATTTGACACATTTTCTTCACGACCTCTTCTTTGCACGGCTTTCCTTTTGGATTTGTTTAATGGTTTGAATGTTGCGGCACACGAACGTTCCTGTCAGTTGATTGGATTTGCCATTCAGGTGCTTAAGCGCCGAACACCGCGCGCGCTTGTTCCAACCCCCAAGCCACAGATCTTTCCCAGCTGTGAACCGAATTTAGTAGGCGTGTTTCAATGCCAATCAGCAATACTAGAATATTGAGATTATGGTAGTGTTTTGTTCAACACGCCCAAGATCCGAAAACACGTCTTGTAGCTTTCAAGTACCACGCGCCTAGCCGGTTAGCATTGGAACCATCGGAACTTCCGGAGGGTGTAATATTGTGCAGGGAGTCGAGCTGAAGGGTGCCCAAGAAAATTCAGATCGTCAAAGTATGCTTTCTCGTTGCTTGAGCTGATCATGTGTCATGACCGTGTTACTTGTTCGTGCCTCTGGCCTGGTATGCAGCACTGATCAGGTCCAGCAGCCGACATCTGAAGTGAGTGACATTTTCAGTCATACCAGTCACGGAGAGGTCGTACTGTTGGTTGCGGTCCGCCCGCAAGGTACATTGCATTGCGTATTTCCCACTCAAACTCATTTAGAGCTCGTAGTTCGGAACCAACGAAGAGCCCACCAATAAGACCATCGACAGTACCAGCAAGAATGCCGAGTGTGCTGATAACCAAGAGGATAAACGCAACGTAATTGTAGGTTGACCACCAAACAGCAACGAAGCTGCCAATCGAGAAAAGGGCTGCACCGAAGAAATGAGTGAGCCTCCATCGTCGTTGTTGGCGTTCCCGGAGTGTGTATTTCTCAATCATCTCAAGGATTTGCTGGTAGAAAGATTCATTCACTAGAGTTCTTGTGGGCTCAACAGAGCCAACTATAGCAGGATCACCGTCTGTCATATTTACGACGTCTGCCGAAGAAGTACTCGGACAAGGCTGTTGCATATTACTGGGAGGCTCAATTCCCAAAGACGCTGCGGACGTTCCTTGGCCATGAGAAATCGTGGCCACGACTGCAAAATGATCGCTTAAAGAACAGCGGAGGGACGGATGTCTCTCGGTCAAGGCTACTCGAGCCTGTGCAACCTCCCATATGTCGTCTTGAGCGCCGAAAAAGATGTAGTCTAGCCGTTTGGCACGTGGATCCGGCTCAGAAGGAGGAATCTTACGATCTTGTCCCTTCTCCAACTCCTTCCGATGCTTCTCGTGCCAACGCCAGGTATTCAATACCGTGTCGCAAGTATGCCCGTGGGCATGCAGACTTTCCTTGACGTCCGGCGTCGCAGGGAGATGTAGGCGATTGCGTCTGTCGGCCTCGGCGGTGTCGATGCTAGCTCCAATACTGCTTTGGGGATGGATCTCTCTCCACACATCCATTACCGAACCTCTATTTTCAATCAACACATGAGCAAGGCTCATGGGCACCATGTTGAAGTCGCCGAGTCCTATGACAAGGCTACCTCTGGTCCGTGCGTCTTTCATGAGTTTCGAAATTTCCCATGCTTGCGCGGTCCTGTGACAGATGTAGCTATCGTGTGGCTCTCGTTCGTATGGAGCATGCAAATGGGTATTGAAGACTTCTACGATCTGACCATCAGGTAGCTCCAGTTTTGCACAAGCTACACCCTTCCCAACAAACCAATCGCCACGAAAGAATGCTGTCGGCCGTCCATTAAGTGGATACCGAAACATCGAAGACCCAGTGATCGGGAAACGACTTAGAATGACCAGGCCGCCACCAAAGATTCCCGAGTGGTAGAATTTACCATATGGAAGGACTGACTTGGTTGCATCTCTGATCGTCAAGTAGTCGGCGTATGTCCAGCACTCCTGCAGCCCGACAATGTCAAGCCTTGGATCAAAGTCAGAGAGGCGCTTTCCAATTTCGGAAAGCCTCTCCGAACGGTACTTTGAAAGGTATTTCAAGCCCCAGCAGTTCAATGTGAGGATGTTGAGTGACGAAACAGACGAGTCACCCACAGCAGTGCTTGAGTTTGGCACCGCCATAGCGCAGAGAAGAGTCCCATCAGGCGAACGAAAATGGTCTAGGCGTGGCACCTATGGTGCATGTGGCTGATTCGCTAAGCTCGGCATTACTCGTTTAAGCCTATGTCTGAGACTCTTAGATGGTGAAATTCTCCTAATCCGAATGCTCATCAAACCAACGTTCAGAAACGAGGTTTTGGAGTGGTGGAGCATTTAGCTGCTAAAGATTGAGCGGAAAATTGCCCGCCGGCACGCGGATTTGACAAGCACCGGAAGAGTGGAAACGTGCAGCCGTTCACGTGATGTCGCGGGTTCGTATAATAGCTTCTGAGTCTGCGTCCGACTGAACGTCGTTGTTGTTGCCGCCAAGGGTCTTGGTGAAGCGTCTACACCCTTCGCGCTTGAGGATGTCCTTTCATCTGCTTCCTGCCGAAATTGTGCCTGCAATCACCGCGTATGCTGGCCGTAAAGAGCTCAAGGCACTACGCTTGACGCACTCGGCAACAGTCGTCCCAGCGTCTCAGCAGCTCTTCCGAGAAATTCACATCTCGCCCAACTCCCTTAGTTTCGACCGAGCTCACAATGTGGCAGCGCATGAGGATTTACGATGCCATGTCAGGAGCCTAGTGTATCACTTTGGGATGTTGGAAGACTCTAATCCAGGTTTTGATGCGTTCAAGGACGACTACTTCGCTGTTAGACCTAAAGAAAGGTTCGACTCTTCTGATGGGATGCCGGTAGCACTCTGCCGGTACAAGTGCTTCCCCGAGGAGCTGGACGCTCAACAAACCTTTGGTCTTCGAAATGAATGCGAAGAATTAAGTCTTCTCTGTGACAAATTAGCCAATCTTGAGTGAATTCGTACGTTGCTTGATGATGTTATACTATTCGGCGACTCTCAGGACTATATTAGGAAGCGGACTGGGATGTGTGCTTCCGATCATTTGGGTGGAAGATTTCCTAAACTACTTGCCGCAGCATGTACGCGGCCGCTATCGCAGATTTCGGCGCGATCAATCACATTGGACGATCTCGAAAGCATCCGTGAAGGTTCTGCTGTTTCGACCCCACATACCTTGCTTGCAAAATGCCCCGCTGGGCTGCGTGGTCTTGAACTTGGCTTCTTCATGCCAGGCTACTGCTACCCCGATGCTCGCAGTAGCATCGATGCAAATCTAGTACATCTCGACTCAATGCTTCAGATAGCTCACAATCTGGTGGTTCTCAAGCTCGATTTCGAAGAGCTCCCGTTTAAAAAGCGCCTAATAGAAATGCTGCCCATCTCGAGGACGATATTCAAGCATCGCTGGCCCCGGTTGAAAGAGCTGAAACTCGAAGCTATCTGCGCACAGGAAGACGAGCTGATCAGTTTCCTATCGGCGCATCGATCAACTCTGCGCAGACTACAGCTAGGCGACCTGGAACTCGGGCAGGACAGCGGAGACGACCAGCACGTGCCTTCAATACTACATCTTTTCCAAAGAATACAGCACTGCTTGCGGCTGACATCTTGCACACTTACAGGGGTCTTCACTAATCGCGTCGATCAAGCATGGCACCTTCCCATCGAAGTCGACGTGCCTGAGTGCCTGCGCGATCAGCTTCAAACCTATTTGTGTACGCCATCGTCAGATTCCGCTTTGGCCGATGTAGACACTCTCGATTTTGTGGTGGATGGTACAGATGAGGAGCTTGAAGCGTTGGTACAGGATGACAGGTTCATGCTTCACCGGCTTCATCATGAACCGCGGATTTCATTGCTTTAGCAGACGCCACAAGTTTTTTTACGATCATTCTGGGTTTTGGTGTCCTAAACGGCTGGAGGCATCAGTTGAGGACGGTGTGATAGCAGGTTGAGAAGTCGTCGCGTGTCACAAAAACCCACACAGCCATCAAACAACGTTTGGGGTCCAACTCTGTGTTAGCATCAGCTGGGCACAACAATGTTCACATCCATTAAGTAAGACCTTTTTGACGTTTTTAGACAAGTCTGTACTACTCTCTGTAATCGTTGATATTTCTTTATTGGTGATACCAACACTATCTACCTCTCTAATCATAATAGCCATCCATGGATGCAAGTATCATCAACGCACGTTACACATGGCGGCGGACTTTGTATCTGAATTTATTTTGGAGCCTCAGCATTGGGTGCACTATCCATGAGATTTAGGGTCACCCCTATCAATGTCTCAAATCCACCGATCGGTCTGGAAATTTCATAGCTAGCTCTCTAGATGTTAACTTCTGCGCTATTTCCACGGAAGATGCCCGGACAACGCCTTGAATAACATCTAGCAGCCTTCCACATACAGACCAATGAATTCATGCCCTTTCGTACCCAGTTCCTCCGTAAGAGCTCTCGTTATGCAACTCTCGCCCACTTCGTTTCCTAAAATACAAACCTGCTAATCGCCAAGACCACTCTCTGCACCCCTCCTGAAGCCTCCATGGCGTCCACCTGAAGGCTCGACTCCGCCGCCCCCTCTCAAGTTTGGAAGTGGGTGATGGTAAGTTTTCGTGTTACTCTGCTGGTTATATCTAGCCGGAACGCGCAGTGGAGGCGGTGACTCGGATAGGTGCGATGGTGCGATGGAGAATTGCTCTTGCTCTTGCTGTCCGCCAACAGTATAACTAAAGTCTCGTCGAGAGTTTCTCGCGTCTCGTGTAGGCTGTCGCTTGTGTCGTGGGACTGACGGTGCAGATTGTCCGTAAGCTTGGGTCGGATATTGTGACGAATGTCGACTTTGGGTGGCACTGTAAGCAACACTGGACTCTGTATCTGTGTAATCTGTGCCATAATGCAAGGTGTCGCCGGTTGTGTTAATCCCACCAACACGAGCCGGCTTCTCACGCATGTACGCTCGGACGTCCGCATCATGACCACCTTCATAATGTGCTTCGTGCATTTCCCGTTGTTTTCGTTCTTTGGCATTCTCTTCTTGGCGGCGAGACCTCTTCTTTCGGTTCCGCTTATCTCCAGTGAGTGTGCCTTTCTTTTCTTTGATGATCGGAGCAGTACTACTGCTTAATTCTGTCATCGTGCCGGTATATACGGTGGACGTATCATCAGCGTAGGAATTTGTGTCTCGATCAGAGTATCCTTGTCCCACAACCGAGCCACCACCAAGCCGCGTGCTCTTGGTTGCGTTAGAAAGGGTTGTCCCATTAGGACCTTTGCGTCTGAGCACGGTCGATTTGTATTCGTCCCAATCTCCTTTCCTCCATTGGAAGCCTCCGTTCTTAGCCCAAAAGAAAAACCATATGATTCCCAACACCATGCTGCATCCGATGATTGCAAACACCGCTTGGATAGCTTTCATATTGAAATCATTGGGGTCAACTGCACCACCATAGTCAGGTGTCCCTGTGGTAGGAAGTACGTCCCGAGCGCGGAGTTGCATTGTGCTTGTGCCCGTATCGGAGATAGTTGCGAATGGCATTCCACGAACCCAAAGCCTGGGACTTTGATTCGCTTCATCCCTTCGTGCCGAGTGTGACTGCGGGTGTGAAAGCTCTTCTCTTTCTCGAAGTGTCAGCTTCATGAGGTAGTCGTAAAGATCTGAAGGTCGCGTGTTGAGCGGTGCCATGTCGATGGTAGCTGGTGGCAAGTACCTCACGAGTAACGGTCTGTATTCGAGGCAGCAAGTCAGACCCTTCTTTCGCCGAACACTTTCCTCGCCAGTTACCTGACTAAGGAAAAGTCCGCTCTTCGTTTAGTTGCCTCTTGACTCAGAAATCTGGTTCTTGCTCTCGCATTAAGGTCGAATGTCTGGTTTAGGTGCTAAGGGTTTGCCATAGACGGTACTCAAAGAGCATACGAGCAGACAATGGTGTTGCAAGCAATTTCGTCAGCGATATTGGAAGAAAGACGCTTTGCATTGGATCGTTTGGTGTACAAAGTTTATTATGTGGTTGGCAGTGGCTGCAGCAAGAAACGAAGAGGCTGGCCAATATGGGGCTAAGCCGTTTGTAGAATTATGTTTATTATGATGTCATTTTACCCACTTGGTTACCACAGCCACGCGCAGTGCCCGCGCAACATACCGAGGCACACACCTCCCAGCCGTCATCCCATCTTACCTTGGAGTATCCACAGGAAGCAAGCGTATATCTTCCTTTTGGACCATCGCCAAGAGCGGTTTAAAGAGCAGGTCACCTCCTTGCTACGTGCCGTGACCGAGCCTTCCGACAACTCCTCTCGCTATAACGGTACACTCGAAGATTCACAAGGCCATGACTGGACACGGTCATACATATCGAAAAGTTGTTCGAGAAAGCTATCCGGTGAAGATATCCACAGATCACAACAACACTCGGCGGCCTTGCCGCGTTGACGGCTAGTAATTACTTCCATCGTCGAATCCACCGGCTTGTCTTCTCTTCTCTTCTCCCTTCTCCCGTAGGTTTTCATTCTTAAACATACCTCCGGCTTTCTCCATCAATTTGCCAACGGTAGAATCCTTTGAACCACGGCCAGAGTCATTATCATCGCGTTGACCAGACCCAATTCCACCCTCGTATGCGTCATTGTCACGGCGACCAGACCCAATTCCACTCTCATACGTATCATTATCGCGACGACCAGACCCAATTCCACCCTCATACGTATCATTATCGCGACGACCAGATCCAATTCCACCCTCATACGTATCGTTATCGCGACGACCAGAACTCATGCCAAATTCATCACTGGCGTCAGAACGACCGGGCTCGGTAGGTAGAACACCACTAGGAGTAGTTAGCACTTGCTTGAATCGTGCATTCACCTAGACTTACCCCTTCTCTTGACGGTCTGTTCTGCCTGAGCCCATGCCGTAGTTGTTGTCAAAGCCTGTGTCACTGCCCCCTGTTTGCCTTTCGTCACCAAAAGTGTCGTTCTGTCCCAAGCCACCAGAGGTATACTGAGATGATTCCTGATCACCAGCTCGCCCAGTCCCACCTGTTCGTGCGGCGGCACTAATCCTGTCATCAGAGCCTAGGCCACCACCCGTTCTATCTGATTTTGTTTTGTCAGACGAGTGTATTGTCAGAAATATGTGGCGATGCTTACCATCATACTTTGTGTCCCCTCCACGGGAGTAGCTGCTTGTCTCTCGGGTATCAGCGGAGTCAGAGGGGTTGAATCTCTCATTCCCTTGGTAGCCCGAGTCCGTATCTCTGCCAGTCCCGCTTGTGTATGCGTCGCTTGTGTTTGACGTATCAAATCCATCATTACCTCGATAATTGCTTCCAGTCATGCCTCGACTGTCGATATCGTCAGTACCCGAACGATTGAAGCGATCGCCGGACCGAAACCCAGTGTTTTCATTGTCGTTATTCATGATTGGGTCAATTTTTGCGGGCGGAGGGGCCCAGAGAACTTGCTTGTTAGTTTCGAAAATCCAAAAGACACACGGTGTGTGATAGAAGTTTTGATAGCATTGTGGAAGGAGCAGGCATTATATAAAACATCCGAGCAGCTACCAGCTAGTTGGACGTGATTGTCATGTGGCAGGTCCCTCCGGCAAAGCCCAATAGGCTTTCGTCTTTCGTCCTTCATGCGAAATGCCGCGCATGTCGTAAGTGATCGCAGTTGGAAGCCGAAATAATTTGTCTTGTAGGGTTTGGAAATGACGTGTCAACGCGTCTCGGACTAGATCGTTGCCTTGAATTCAGCTATGCAAAACCAGGTTCGGTGATGTGGAAGCTTAGAGAACAGACGTCTCACAGGTGCTGCGCAAAGCCTTCCCCGCAAAATGACGTCGGGAAAGTTCGAACCACAAAGCTTAACCCAGAAGTTTGCATTAGGCCCTGCTCTGAATACAAGATCGAGAATTGATGTTGTGGGAGCAACCTTGAAATTCAAATGGTCGGGTATAATAGGACAGTGGCAAACCGCACATAAGAGCTCACGCCCTGCTTTGGTGCTAGGTCAAATCTGACTGGTTGGCACTCCGAGTTTTACTGTCAATCGTAGGGTGTCCATCGCTAACGCGGTGATACGCTTTTGCCTAGGCAATTGGCGTGCTTGCGAGGGCTGTTCCTGTAGTCTAGCAGGTTTCCCAGATGTCTTGTGCATCCAAAAACAGGGAGGCTCACACTGTGGACTGGATTAGTCCCTCAACCTACACGTGTCGAGCCGATTGGCTGTGGTTGCATCACATAATTTCCAGGACTTTGGATTGCACCCTCGGTTGAGGAATACGGCACGCAATCAGTGTAGACAGCGGAATACCATTTTAGAAGCCAGAATCTCGTACGCTTGTCAGTGACAGTCGTCATCTCACGTACTTTGACATGAATTTTTTGTGAAAGTCGGAGCGCAGCAAGTCATTGACGAATTCCTTCTTGGTCTTCTGCTCTGTCCCTCGAGCTTGATTCTTGAAAACCACATCATCGTCCCACCGTCGATTGAGATTGAAGGCCTTCGGGTTCAGCAACGGATTGCCGTAGGCAATTTCTTCTTCTCTTTGATCTTGCTCCTTTGCAGTTCGCTCGGCTTCTTCTTTTGCCTTGGCGGCGGCACGTTCTCGTTTGATCTTCTCGAGTTCGCGCATCAATTCTGCGGTCTCGTCTTCTTCGTCGTCGTCGGTGTCGTCGTCGCTGCTGTCCTCGTCCTCGTCGGTATCATCTTTGTCTATTTCCCGACTTTCTTCCAATATTCTCTTACGTCTGGCTTCCTCATTTTCCAAGGCTGATTCTTCTGTTCCATTCGCCTGATCGATCGCTCGCTTCGATCCGGCGACTACTGGCGGGGTGCTTGCTTGTTTGCCATCTTTCCTTGCGAAATGGGCTGCTTCTGCGGCCAACAGTTCTGCTCGTAGGTCACGTCCTCCGAAGCCTGCTGCTCCACCTTGTCCAGGCTGCCGTACTTTTAGCTGTGTATGCGCGGGTTGGAGCCTCTGATGGTAGGCGGGCCCTCGTTGCGCTTCCTTCCCTCGAGCTGGGTCAAATGTTGGTCTGTGGGCTGTGGTCATGCTGCTGTGGTGTAAGGTAGAGGCCTAATTTATCTTGGAACCTGCGAGAATGGTTACAACTGCAAGCCTCGTAGGATCTGTACTAGAGTTATCGAAACCTTCTGCACCAAGAGGGTGGAGGATGTTGCCAACTGGAAAATTGGGTATCACGATATTGTACGATACGGCCGATCGTGATGGGAGACGAGGCTACGGTAGACCGAAGTTGGCAACCGTCCACGCCCGGCCGTAGTCACTTCGCAGCCTTGGCGGCCTCCCGTTTTCAATATGGAAATTTTCGTGAAATTTAGGCCATAGTTACATGAATGGCGCCACGCTCAGCGGTGATGTGTCTTCTCTCTCGGGCGGCGTAGCTTTGAACTTTGTGGCAGGAGTACAAGGAAAAGTTCTCAAGCAAATATGAACAAGAATTGGCTACTTTCGGCCTACAATTCCTTCCGGTTCTGTCCAGACAGAACGTGAGATCTACAATGCCTCGGATTGCAGATATCTCGAATGTTGAAAAGACTTTTATTCTCGAAGCACTCAAGTCGTCCGGCCTGCGAATAGATGGTCGAAAACTTGACGAGTTTAGGCCAATCGACCTGACATTTGGTAAAGATCTTGGCTCGGCGACTGTGGCCATTGGCAAAACCAAGTACGGAAGCTGAAGGCAGCATTTTTATGCACTGACACGGTCTGTAGGGTCAACGTTCAGATCTCTGCAGAAATCACCAAGCCGTCTGTCGAACGTAAATCCGATGGCGTCTTCACCATCACCACCGAACTCAGTCCCATGGCATCTCCAGCATTCGAGGTTGGCAGACCCACCGAGCAGGAAGTAATTTTGTCCAGGATCCTCGAAAAAGCAATCCGCAGATCTCGAGCCATCGACACAGAGTCCTTGTGCATAATTGCTGGGCAAAAATGTTGGTCTGTGCGAGCCGATGTTCATGTGCTCGACTTCGACGGAGGACTGGTTGACGCGTGCTGCATCGCCACAATGGCTGCTTTGTTTCATTTTCGGAGGCCAGATGTGTCGGTGGAAGGCGAGCTCGTGACGATTCACACTCTCGAAGAACGCGTCCCCGTACCGCTGAGCATTTTGCATTCACCCATATGCATCACTTTCAGCGTGTATGACGATGGGGCGGTGGTACTGCTCGATGCCGCGGAAAAGGAAGAACGGGTTAGAGAGTCAGAGATGGTAGTCACAGCCAACGATTTTGAGGTTTGTCAGATAGCAAAACACGGTGGAAGGTCAATGGATCCTGCAGTAGTTGTCAAATGCCTCCAACTGGCAGTTCTCAAGGCCAAAGAGATCAATAAGTTGATTCGGACTAGACTAACAGCCGATTCAGCAGGCAGGCATATTGGTGGACTGTCAGCGGAGAACGATCGAGGTGTTCCTCCTTTGGGATAAGTAACCGCTAAGCATGGTTCTTGTATGGCAGTTAACCAAAGTATCAATTTGGATCCTCATGGTCTTGTATTCCGTATGCATGAAACAAATTCGTCGGACTGTACGAAGTACATTTGTGCTGCCTGATTGTGAGATTTGATGCGCTGGGAAATGCGCTGCACAATGCGGTTGGTCGGCTTTAGGGGCGTGAGGGGCTAGCTTAGAATTGGGCGGAGAGGTATTACGGAACACGGAGCTTGAAGACACCTATTAGGCACTATTATTACTACGGCAGAGAGCCAACTAAACTGGGACTGGCTTGGACATTCTTATTGGTGCTATTAAGATGTGGCACGCCCAGCCCCGGAGAAGTTAAGCCTCTGCATATTCTTACACGCCCAGCACGCTGCAGGGACGGGGGCTTACTCCTCAGCCAAAACTGGGTCTAACGCTAATTGAGCTGAAACGGTTACGTCCCAGCACAGCCATCTCGAGGTCCTTGCGCTCACGCAAGTCTTGAGCGAATTCACATCGTCTTCAATTTGCGACTCACACTCATAGCAGCCAGGCGTTAAATCCGGGGCGCATGGACAGGACGAAACGACTCCAGCGCCAGCATTATGATTGAGTCGGACCGCGATACCACTAAGCGATCCTGATCCTCCTCCCACAATGGCCGCAAGGCCAGACAACACCACCAGGAGTCGTACTGATACTACAGACGATCTTCTCAGCCTGGTGGACTCAGAACCCGTCTACAGTTCGGGTCAGAAACCGCCAGTGAGCGACCATGAGCTATTGAGCCGGTACGACATTGACGACACCGACCAAGGCCAGCCGAGACCTTCAACGAGCTACGATGACTTCGTGGGGGGGAGGCCGACAGCGACGTCGTCCGGCCTCGGGCCCACGCCGCCTCAATTGCCCTACGCTGATAACAACCGAGCCTACTCGCAAACGTCCGATTTGAATCATCTGAACAGGTACGAGGACGACCTCAGCCACGACGATTATAACTCAACCTACAAGTACTATGACGGAGGCGGAAGGTCTTCGGACGATAACATTCCTGGTGGCGGGGTCCACGTTGTCAAACGTGGACATGACAGAACCCGTAGCAGCCTGATGAGCATGGGTGGAATGGTCGACCGCGCTCGAGACATGCTAGGGATGAGAGAGGAATACTCTGATATGAATCTTCCACTCACCGAGCGCAGAGTGGACACGGCAGGCACCGACGAACATGTGCAGCGCGAGGAAAAGAGCCAGAAATTCAACATGAACACCATCACATCCATCTTTAAGCGCAAGAAGATCGATCCTGCCACTCTCGGTCCTCGCATAATCATGCTCAATGATCCGGCAGCAAACAAAAGCAACGGATGGGTGGACAATCACATCTCGACTGCAAAGTACAATGTCGCAACCTTCTTGCCCAAGTTCCTGTACGAACAGTTCTCGAAATATGCAAATCTGTTCTTCTTGTTCACCGCTATCCTACAACAGATACCCAATGTCTCTCCGACGAATCGATTCACTACAATTGTACCACTATCCATTGTACTGTTGGTTTCTGCAATTAAAGAGCTGGTTGAAGACTATAGACGCAAAGCTTCAGACAGCTCGCTGAACGAATCCAAGGCTCGAGTTCTAAAAGGAGGCGTTTTCACCCAGACAAAGTGGATCAATGTCGCCGTGGGAGACATTGTCCGCGTCGAATCGGAAGAGCCTTTCCCGGCCGACATTGTGCTCTTAGCCAGCTCCGAGCCAGAAGGCCTGTGCTACATTGAGACCGCAAACTTGGACGGAGAGACGAATTTGAAGATCAAGCAAGGGATCCCTGAAACAACCTACCTGTTGAACCCAAATGATCTGGGTCGTCTTACTGGCAAAGTTCGCTCTGAACAGCCGAACAACAGCCTCTACACCTACGAGGCAACTTTGACAGCCAATCTGCAAAGTGGTCAGAAAGAAGTTCCTCTCAACCCGGAGCAGCTGCTGTTGAGAGGTGCCACCCTTCGGAATACACCGTGGATTCATGGTATCGTGGTGTTCACAGGTCACCAAACAAAACTGATGAGAAACGCCACAGCTACGCCTATTAAACGAACAGACGTCGAAAGGATGCTTAACAAGCAGATCATCATGCTTGTGGCCATCTTGCTGGTATTGAGCGCTGTGAGCACGGTTGGAGACATCATTATTCAAACAACTTCGCGCAGAAAACTAGCTTACCTCGTGTTCGAGAGCGCCTTCAACGCCGCCAGTCAATTTTTCCTCGATCTTTTTACCTATTGGGTTTTATATTCCAATCTCGTCCCCATCTCACTCTTCGTCACCCTCGACTTGGTCAAATATTACCATGCTTTGCTCATCAACAATGACCTTGACATCTATTATCCTGACACGGACACTCCAGCAGTCTGTCGGACGTCATCTCTGGTTGAGGAGCTTGGTCAGATAGAGTATATCTTTTCTGACAAAACCGGAACTTTGACCTGTAATATGATGGAGTTTAGGCAGTGTTCCATAGGTGGCATCCAATACGCAACGGTTGTGCCTGAAGATCGACGGGCCTCGAACCCAGATGATATGAACGGTATCCACGACTTCAACCAGTTAAGGGCGAACATGCAGGCCCACGAGTCGGCTTTCGCGATTCAACATTTCCTGGCTCTATTGGCCACTTGTCATACAGTGATACCGGAGAGAAAAGACGAAAAAAGCGAGATTAAATATCAGGCCGCTTCACCCGACGAAGGTGCTCTAGTTGAAGGCGCGGTGCTTATGGGTTACAAGTTCGTTGCGCGGAAACCGCGCTCTGTCATCATTCAAGTGGATGGGCAAGAAGTCGAATACGAATTGTTGGCCGTGTGCGAGTTCAATTCGACGAGAAAACGGATGTCAACAATCTTTCGGTGCCCTGATGGCAAGATTAGAATTTATTGCAAGGGTGCGGATACTGTCATTTTGGAAAGACTGTCGAGGCACAACCGAATTGTAGATGCGACGCTACAGCATCTTGAAGACTACGCCACTGAGGGGCTTCGAACCCTTTGCCTAGCAATGCGTGAGATCCCAGAGATCGAATTCCAGGAATGGCAGCAAATTTTTGACAAAGCTGCCACCACTGTTGGCGGTAATCGGGCGGAAGAGTTGGACAAGGCGGCCGAAATTATCGAGCATGATTTCGTTCTGCTCGGTGCCACAGCCATCGAAGATCGCCTTCAAGATGGAGTTCCCGATACGATACATACATTGCAAACCGCCGGGATCAAAGTGTGGGTGTTGACCGGTGATCGACAAGAGACGGCTATCAATATCGGAATGAGTTGCAAACTGATCAGTGAAGATATGACACTACTCATTGTGAACGAAGAAAACTCCACAGCTACACGCGAGAACATTCAGAAGAAACTCGATGCAGTTAACAGCCAGCAGTCCACGGGTGCGGAGCACGAGGTGCTTGCACTTATCATCGATGGCAAGTCCTTGACCTATGCACTGGAAAAGGACATGGAAAGGCTATTTCTTGAGCTGGCAGTGAAATGTCGGGCCGTGATCTGCTGCCGTGTGTCGCCACTACAGAAAGCCCTTGTGGTCAAGTTGGTCAAGAAACATGTCAAAGCCCTGACCCTGGCCATTGGGGATGGTGCCAACGATGTCTCGATGATTCAAGCTGCACACGTTGGTGTCGGCATCAGCGGCGTCGAAGGTTTACAAGCTGCCCGGAGTGCAGACGTTGCCATAGGGCAATTCCGCTACTTGCGCAAGTTGCTCCTGGTTCATGGCATCTGGAGCTATCAAAGAATCAGTAAAGTCATCTTGTACTCATTCTACAAGAACATTGCCATGTTCATGACTCAATTTTGGGTAAGTAAGGCTGTGTTCAATTGTCACCCCTGAGGCTAATGTTGAGTAGTACTCGTTCCAAAACGCATTCTCTGGCCAAGTCATCTACGAATCATGGCTGCTATCCTTCTACAATGTCTTCTTCACTGTACTCCCTCCGTTTGCGATGGGTATTTTTGATCAATTCATCTCTGCACGGCTCTTGGATCGATACCCTCAGCTGTACCAGCTGGGACAGAAGGGGACATTCTTCAAGATGCGATCGTTCTTTTCGTGGGTCGGAAATGGGTTCTACCACTCAATCCTGGCCTACGTATTGTCGACCTTTATCTACCGCGACGACGGAATCATGTCCAATGGGAAATTGGCAGGTCACTGGGTGTGGGGCATGGCATCCTACACAGCAATCCTGCTCGTTGTGCTTGGCAAGGCAGCCCTCATCACGAACATCTGGACCAAATACCACGTCATTGCAATTCCTGGCTCGTTTGCCATCTGGCTCATTCTCTTCCCAGCCTATTCATACGCCGCACCCGCCACCGGGTCGGGCTACTCGACAGAATTATACGGGATCATTCCTGTCATATTTAGCTCTCCCACGACATATGCCATGTGCCTCTTGCTTCCGCCTGCGTGTCTCCTTCGCGACGTTGCATGGAAGTATGCCAAACGCATGTACTTCCCACAAGCATACCATCACGTGCAAGAAATCCAGAAATACAATGTGCAAGACTATCGGCCAAGGATGGAGCAATTTCAGAAGGCTGTGAGAAAAGTGAGGCAAGTGCAGCGAATGAGGAAGCAGAGAGGGTATGCATTTTCGGCCGGCGATGAGATGGGCCAACAAACAAGACTGCTGACGGCTTACGACACTACGAGAGGACGGGGACAGTATGGGGAAGCATTGTGATGTTAAATGGTGTATTTTGACGAGGAAAATTAGACACAGCCATGGAGTCTCGGGTCAGAGGGAAGCCCAGCATCTTGACCACTCTCGCAGCGTGCGCATGGGAGGAGCATAGCATGACACGGCACGGGGATTTGGAGAAAGCCGGAGAGCGGGTCTTGACACTACCTAAGGTGTTGGGACCGTCGGAATGAGTCCCTGCTGTCCCTTTATCCCAGGCAGAGGAGTTCCCAGATATGTGTTTGGCGTCGGACAGTAGATGCTGCGAATGCAGCTGGCGCCAGGGATATTATGCGTCGAAAAAGCTTCTTGAACGCGTCGAATGTCAAAATGCCGTGTCGTTGTCCTTGTTTCTGGGACCAGGGCTTGGCGGGTGTGGCGGTTGTCGCCCCACATTTTCGGCACTTCGCCCAACTTGAAGTCCGGTGCCACAATATACTAGTAATCCGTGGGTGGTCCGTAGCTCCCAATCACATGCAAATTGCCTCCAAGGGGCTCCTACTGGTAAGGCGTCGTGGGCATCGAGTCTTGCTCCACAAAGGTCCACGACGCAAGTCTCCCTGCATCCTCCACCAGGATCCGAGACAACCTTAACGAAAACTTGCCCCGTCAGCCCTGGACAGGATTGTGAGCAGGAAGTAGAGCATTTGTATCGCGGTATGTCTTAGCTGGTAATTGTCATCTTTCTGTTTCTGGCTTTGAATTGCTGCCATTGTCACTCGTTACTTCGCCATGCTATTCACCACCCTTAAAATCATCACGACTCCAACGACCATCACAACGTGTACGAGTACGAGGACGGCGACGGCGACGGCGACTGCAACCACGGCTACGACCACATCACTACCTCGGACACGTAACTTCATGTAAATTCATGCTATCGTCAGCCGGTCTGACGTCTTCACTTTTCCTTGGTCATTCCTTAACGGAGCCAGCCCTTCAAGCCTTCCAATCTGCCAAGTACGTAAGCTCGATACATGATACAGACCGAAGAAACGCGTCGAGATCATGATGCCTCTCAAGAGCATCCTCAGTCGTCCGTCGACAAGCGGCAGTAGCAGGAAGCGTGGCAGCGCATTTGACCGACCCACGCCTGCCTCCCCAAAGCCGAGCAAGAGCGCAGAGAAGGGGCATAGGAAGGTGGGATCTTTGCAGCGGCTGAGCTTGTCCTTCACACCTTCCCAGGAGGGCGCCTTCCGTTCCTTCCTAACAAGCGAGCCAGATCCTGCGTCAGCTGGCAATTCACCTGCCGCAGGTGATGATGGCTCACCAGCGTTGAATTCTGAACACAGGATCAACGTCGACGGAAACACTGGAGAAGAACCTTCGACAACGGAGCCTGTACCGAAGACCACAAGTGTAAAAGACAAGCCAGAGCCAGAAAAAGTGGCAAACGAAGGAGCGGAAAAGGCCAGGGAAAAGACGGCAGAAAGACAGCCAGTTCAAGAGACAGATGGAGCTCCCAATCCACAGCGCATGAGCTTGGCGAAGTTCAAACATGCCTCAGAACCTCAGCTGTCAACCAGGTACAAAGAGAAAGACCCGGCGCCTGCTGAACCTCCACCTCCTCCAAAGATCATCACCACGGCTCCGACACCACATCACGACGAGGCCGAGCCGAGCAAGAGCAAAGAGAAGTTCCTGCCTCGCACGTTCAGCAGCTTCCGGAAGAGCATGGTTGTTCGAGAGGGCGGCCCTGTCAATGTACAGCCTTCGCCTGCCGGTCGGTACACCAGCAGCAATACTTCCACCCCAAATCTCATTCGCACCCTGTCGGAAAGCAGGCCGTGGCAACCGCGACCAGATAGCTCTGCCCCTCCAGCATACGGTGACGAAACCAATTCGGCTCTTGCGGTGCCAGTGGCCAGGGTGTCAGAGTCGGGTGGCTCAGAAGGGAGCTCCGAATCGCACAAGCTATATGCTCAGACCACGACTACCCACTTCATCGAAACGACAACCACCATTTTCAAACTGAAAAGGAACAACAACAAGAAGAAGAAGACGAAGGACAAGGGACCTCTCTTTCCCCTGCCTGAGAAGCTTGCTCCACCGAGCCCGACCAAGGCGAGCATGCCTCAACCCCATGATGGAGAACGGCCTCCGAGTCGCAAGTCAATGTCGCCTAGCAGAAAATCCACACATGCTATAAGGTGGAAGAGCAACCTAAGTCAAAGAGAAACCCCACAGGAATCACCAAACGCTTCCACAACGGCCCTGACGAATGCCCCTCTGGGCTCGCCGGGGCCGGCGCTCGCCAGAAAGCTGTCCGTCTTCTCTAGCCAATCTGGAAGCAGCACTCCAACCCTTACAGGATCACTTGTGCCACCTCGACTCGGGGCTAGAGGCCGTTCGTCGACATTAGGCTCACTGTCAAGATCTTCCGAGCGGTTAGGAGATGCATCTTCATCCAACAGAAATTCAACATCCACGGCGGGAAGGCGAAGTTTCGGCGACATCCTGACTCAACGATTGAGGAAAGATTCGGCCCCTCCTCGACAAGGGTCGGGCTCAGGGAGCACTCCGGGTTCAAAGTCAAACTCATTCCAGCTTGCTCGAGATGCCGAACCGGAGCTGATCTACCCCCAGCGTGAGGAAGAGGATACTCCTGCATCCTACCTTGAAAAGTTGGATGCAGCCGTTCCCAGAGGCGCGATGGCGACCATCTTGTGCAAGGGTGCTGATGAATTTGGCAAGACCTGCCTAAGGAAATACATGAGAGGATTTTCGTATTTTGGCGAGTCCATCGACATTTCCATCCGAAAAATGTTGATGGAAGTCGTCCTGCCCAAGGAAACCCAGCAGATAGATCGACTTTTACAAGGATTCGCCGACCGCTACCATGAATGCAACCCCGGCATCTTTTTGAACGCAGACGAAGCAAATTTCGTCGCCTTTTCCGTCTTGCTGTTGCAGTCCGACAACCACAACAAAAACAACAAGCGGAAGATGACTAAACAAGACTACGTCAAGAATACGCAGAACGGTCGGATCTCGGTCTCCGAAGACGTGCTGGACTGCTTTTACGACAACATATGTTATACTCCTTTTATCCACTTTGACGACGAATTAGCGGTGAACAACCATCGACTAGCTGCACCGAGACGGAGGACTGGCATGCGGAGGCAGAAGAGCTCGGAAATGCTCCGCGGGCCTGTTGACCCGTACACTTTGATCCTCGACAATAAGCTTGACCTATTACGGCCGTCGCTCAGAGAAGTCATCGAAACGGAAGACAATTACGGCACCGCTCCAGTCAACAGTCACGACAACCACAAAGCCTTTGTACATGCCGCTGTGTTGCAGATCGTCTCAGCACGATCGAGGCCTGATGCTTTCACAAATCAAGCCACCATCACCAACCCAGCCGAGGCTCAAGTTGGTCTTGTGAGCATCAAAGTCGCCAAGGTCGGCTTGCTGTGGCGAAAGTCGACCAAGAGGAAAAAGGCCAAAAGTCCTTGGCAGGAATGGGGCGTTATCTTGACTGATTCGAAGCTCTACTTTTTCAAGGACGTCGGCTGGGTCAAGAAGCTCATCAGTCAGCATGAGGGCCATGTTATAAGGGTCACAACAAGGAACCTACCACTTGTCTTCAAGCCGCCCATGCCTTCATTTGACCCGGACGCATGGATGTCGTTGGATGATGCAATAGCCCTCATAGATTCAAACTACAAAAGGCATAAGAATGCCTTCACTTTCATCAAACACGGCGGCTTTGAAGAAGTCTTTTTAGCAAACTCTGAAAATGACGTGGTCGACTGGATTTCCAAGCTGAATTATGCTGCGACGTTCAGAACCGCTGGCGTTCGGATGCGAGGCCTCCTGGGCACAAATTACGAAGGCCGTAACATCTACCGTAAGGACTCTGAGCTCTCGAACAAGACCGACGCATCTATAACGTTCGATCAGCACACGCCAATCACAGGCAAGACCAACCCACAGTTGGCTTGGGAAATCATGTTCTACAGACGCCAGCTTGTGAGTGAAAAGATCAGCGCGCTTGACGATCATGTGGCTACTGCTCAGAAAGAGCTTGACCACCTGCTGCGCAACGCTCGACATCTTTTGATATTAACCCCCATACAGCAAAAGACGCGTGAGGGTGTCGTGTTTGCCGCAGGTCGGATGAACGCGAAGCTCAAATGGACGCGGAAAGAAATATGGCGTGCGAAGACACATAGAGACATTTTGATCAAAGACCTTGAAGCAGAGGCTGCTGCTGCTTTTCCTGCTCCTGCTGTGAGAGCTACGCCTCCGATAGCAACTCCAGCGAAGACGACTCCCACCAGACCTGCAAAGACGGGACTGGTGCGCAGTGACACAGATCAGACACTCCGCTCAAGCGTCACCAGATCACCTGCTGCAATAACTCCACTGACCTCAGCCAGCAGCAGACGACCTTCTCAGGCAATCCTAGAACACATCACCACTGATTCATCTGATCCTGCAGAGCTGGTGCAGAGAAAGCGAAAATCCGCTGCTAGCTTGGTACCCCTGTCTCCTAAGCTGAGCCCACGATCAGCCGACGACCAGGCGAGTCAGGGAAGAGCACGTACACCATCCTTGCGAACACAGACCTCCCAGCACATGTCCACCGCCGGAGAAAGTCTGATAGGCACAGACGTTGATAACGAAGACCTTGTCATTCGAGAAGGTAGTGCCATCGCTGATGGCATCGCAGAAAGAGACTCGAGATATGGTCTATCTCACGCCGTCGAGAACGCCGTCAAAGACCGTACAGGCAGCGTGAGAAGGAGCTTACAGCGCACATTGCGTGACTCTTCAAATCACATGCACATACCGCACCACAGCCGCAGCAAAAAAGGCAAAGAATCCGGCTCGAGTTTTGCTGCAACCGAGGATGGACGATCCATCATCAGCGGTGACAGTGAGGAATTGAAACGCGATCCCACCGGCAGGTTCGTGCTGCACGGCAAGAAGGCCAGTGTGATCACGATGGGCCCAGAGTGGCAGCTGTCGAGCGAGGACAGAATCAGGCTGAGGGAACAGATGCTCAAGGAGGTCGCGATCGCGGATGGGTCTCCGCATGAACCCAGGCCAGGTAGTTTGCATATCGACACCAATGTGATTGACGCAAAGCGAAAGTCTGTTGATCGTCCAACAAGCTCCAGATCTGAGATGAGCCCGAGAATGAGCCGGTATCTAGATCTGGATTCCATGCGTGGAGGGAGGAGTAGAAAGAGCATGGGGACAGATTCTAACAAGTGGTCTGTCTATTCAGCTTTGACTACACCGTCCGCAGTCCGCGAGACGTTTCACAGTGCCGAGAGCAGCCCCATACCAAGTATCGATTCGATGGACGATCAGCAGGTAGCGCATGAAGAAACGGATGAAGATGAGGCGACATTCGTGATGGACAAGGAAGATTTGAGTCCAATTCAAAGTCAGCCAAGGGCACCTGTGGTGGACAGCAGCACTCCGGAAACGGTGAAGGTGGCGTGAAGGCATGGGTTGCTTCACATGTACCTGCGGACTTTGTTGGCGTTACTGAGCTTCGTTCCTGTAGCGTTCATCAAGCAATTACGTTTAGGTCTTGAGAAACATGGCATTGCTATTTAGGCTTAGGGCCTCGCATTGCGACTTGGACTGCAGCATGCGACGCTCGCCAGGGCAAGGCGTTCGAAAAGGAAAGTGAAGTGATGATCTTTGTATCAGCCTGGCAATTGATATCAGTTGCGGGCGCGGCTATGCTTGGTAAAGGATTAAGTCTCGCCTCCTGTGGATTACTACCTACGTAGGTAATGCGGCTGAGTGATAGAGATTGTCTTGAACCTCAACTCACGCTCCATACTTTGTTCTACGCAACCGCGTTTCTATGCTTCATTAATGCTCCAGCGCGACGTCTACATAATGCATGAAAAAGGGCAAGGCACGTGGGGGCGCGGTGTTTCTGAGCTGTCGAAGACGGATCAAAGAAGTTCAAACCTCTTCCCCTTCCCACCGTCTGACCAAGTAGCCCTTCTGGGCCAACTCCTCCTTGACCTGACTAACCTCCCACTCGCCGCGATGAAACATGCCGGCCCCCAGGGCCGCATCCACGTTGGTCCGTTCAAACACGTCGACAAAATGGCCTGGATTGCCTGCACCGGAGCTCGCAATGACAGGGATCTCGACGGCGGCCTTGACATCGTTGATCAGCTCAAGATCGTAGCCGGAATTCGTGCCGTCGCGGTCGATGGCGTTGAGCAGGATCTCCCCCGCGCCCAGCGCCTGCACGGCCGTCACCAGGGCCCGCACCGTCAGCGTCGTCAGCGTCCGGCCCCCGTGGATCGTGCAGGGGTAGTAGACGTATTCCCTCCCGGTTTCCGCGTCGGGGATCGCCGTCTTGAGCACGTGCGCCGGATCGATCCCCCCGGGGACATTGGCGGGCGAATCGGTGTAGACGCGTTTGGGGTCGACGCTGACCACGACGGCTTGCCGTCCGTACGCCGCGGAAATCGTCTCGATCCCGCTGGTGCCCGTGCCCGTGCCGCGGTTTGCCCCGTTCTTGTAGTACTCCTGCGCCGCGACGACCGCGTCGCTGCCGATGCTGACTTTGTCCGCGCCGGACTCGAAGTACAGCTTTGCCACGTCGAGCGCGGAGATTGATTGCCCGGAACCCGGGTCGACCATGTCGCGGATCCCGCCGCCGATGGTCAGCGGCACAAAGACGGATTTGGATGTTTGGCGCAGGATCTCCAGCATCGGCAGGTCGGTCACGGGGCAGTCGCGGAACGAGGTGATGTTGAGAAATGTCACTTCGTCCGCTGATTGCGTGTAGTATTTCTTGGCCATCTCGACTGGCTTGCCCAGGTTGCGTACGTTTTTGCTGTCGCTCTTCTCCCGCACGTCGTACTGGTCGCCTTTTGTCACTACCAGGTCGCCTTGGTCGTTGGTGCGCACGTCGAGGCAGGCTATGATTCTTCGTGTGAGGCCGTTGAGGCCGCCTTTGTTGTTGGTGGAAGCCGGAATAGGGCGTGAGATGGACGTAGTGTTGATGCCGTTATTGAGGAGCGCTTGTTGATCTTCTGCCCGCTGGGGTGACCACTGCTGGCCGTTGAGGAAGGCTTTGATCACGCGCAGCCCTGCAGCGCCAGACTTCTCTGGGTGGAATTGCGTGGCGAAGATGTTGTCTTTCCCGATGGCGCCGATGTACGTTTCGTCTCCGTATTTTGCGGTCGCGACCGTCCAGCCTTCTACTTCCAGCTCTCCGGCCACGTACGGCGCAAAGTAGCTGTGCACGTAGTAGTACTTTGAGCTTGGGCTCAGGCCGTAGAACGACTTGTTAGAGAACTCTGACACGGGGCCGGACGCAGTGAACTCGTGCATGATCCTTGCGTCGTTCCAACCTATACAGGGGATTGACTTTTTGGAACCATCTTGGTTTGCCCGACTGAATCGCTGCAGTGTGCTCCCCAGCAAGCCCAGCCCTCGCACATCAGGTGCTTCCACCGATCCGGCGAAGAGCGCCTGCAGTCCCACGCAGATGCCGAAGAATGGTTTGCCTGCATTGATGTGCTCTTGGAGGGCTGGGAGATATCCTGCCTTACTTAGCGACGTGAGGCAGTGCCCGAAGTGGCCCACTCCAGGGAGGATGATTTTGTCGGCGGATTGCACGTCTTCTGGCGACCTGATCCATTGCACTTCGTACCCGCATTTCTCAATAGCATTGACCAGGGACCGGATGTTGCCAGCCACGTAGTCGAGGAGGTGGACTGTAGGCATGGCACGGCTTGGCTGGCTGGCTGGCTGCCGCGACGAGATGGACGACAGGAGTGAGCGGACTGACCACGGGAGCAGAGAATTTTTATTATACCATTAGCACGATAGAGTTAAGGAAGTCAGAATCCAGATAATGTCATTTGGCAGATTTCAATCAAAGCAAATTCGTGCAGATTGCCAGATATGAACATGAGTCAGATACAAAGAGTCAAAGACCTTGGTTGAGGTGGTCGTGGAAAATTTTATTCAGCTTTTGGACCGACCACGGATTCGTGATCGGATTCAACAATGTTCAATCTTCTTTGCTCTTTCATAAGAAAAGGTTCAAACTGCCCTTGTACCCGTCAGGTAAAGGATTGCAACAAGCTGTAGTTGCCTTGGTCAACAGCATATAAGGAGGCGATTGTATGGGCTTTTACGAATCTGCCTAGGGCAAGCATACTACTACTCTATTATTAGGGCGGAGGCATTCCGCAGGGGAGAACGCTGATAATAGCAGGACTCGGTGGCTGAATAAGCGTGCGAGGACAGCTAGTCTTTACAGGCTATAGAAGGGAGCCAACGAATCGTGATAAATAATAATTGATAGCTAGGATGATATTGGTATTTTGTGAGAGCCGAACGTAGCAGAAGGATAACTTCGATATCTGGTGGCATCTACCCATCCGGTCAGGCAGGTATACAACGACAACGACACTAACAACGGACGTCTGAAGAATGGCCACCAAAACTGACACCACTGCACAAAAGTCCTTCTACAGAACGCACCCATCCCTTGCCAACAACCGTGCTATTTTCACCTTCGAAACAGACTCTTCCCGGCCAGGCATCACACAAATCACTCTGCCGGAGAAGAGTACGTGGACGCCTGGACCACACTGGCATGAAACACATGTGGAGCACTTCCGTGTCGTCAAGGGACGAGTTCTTCTCAAGGTTGAAGGGGTGTCGAGGGTGGTCACACCAGAGGATGGTGACCAGCAGGTAGAAAGGTTCCAGGTGCATGAATTTAGTCGAGCCGACTGCGATCAAAGTGATGAAAACAAGGATGCAGGAGAGGTGATCACCGAGGAATGGACTGATCCAGCAGATGGCATCAAGCACGTGTTTTTCAGAAACATCTTCAGCATCCTGCAAGATTCGCAGAAGTATTGGAAAAGCTGGACATTTCTTCAAGTGCTTTTTGTGGCATCCAATTACGACGATTACGTTGAGTTTGTGCCTGGGAGACTCTCTTATACCACAACGCATGCAATGTATACTTCGATAAGGGCCATTGGCTTCCTGCTTGGACTGAAGGCTTGGCAGGAGGAGTATACGCCTCAAGGGCTCAGATCAGTGGCGAGTGGCCAGAGTCAATCGAAAATTGATTAAGCCGTGAATGCAATAGTACTCCGTAGGTGAATGGCTGACAATAGCCAACCGTTCCGGAGTCTGAGTGACTGCTCAAACAGTTTTTTAGTATGATTCTCACCACGGGAAGGGTTGGACTGGGCGCGAGTAAGTGCAAGGGCTATGCAAATCTGTTCAGAGATCTTTCTTGCCTAGCATGTTGCTGGCCATTTTGGAGTTTGAATCCTGCGCCATGTCGTGTAATGCTTTGAGCATCACCTCGCGGGTTTCTTGCAGGAGGTCGTTGACATCAGCAGCCGTCTTTCCTTGAGTCGGGATCGGTTTTAGAACTAGATGAATGTCAGGGGCGCACCCAATGCAGTTTCTTTACTACCTACCTCTTATTCGAGCTTTTCCGGCGTTGAACCTCTTTGCCTTGAGGTTCAAAATGTAGCTGTAATTTTCGGCCACGACAGGAATAATGGGCACCTGAGCTTGAACAGCCATGTGGAAGGCTCCCTTCTTGAACGGAAGGAGGAAGGGCTCGGCCGAATAGCTCCGTGTGCCCTCTGGAAACATGAAGACGCTTTGTCGTCTCTCTTTCATCGTCTTCGCAGCGCGCTCAAAGGCCTTCATGGCTTGGGCTCGGTCCGCTCGGTCGATGAAAATGGTGCCGGACAGCAACATAAACCAACCAAGGAAGGGGATTCGGGCGATGCTCTTCTTCGCTGTCACCGAACAGCTTGGGGGAAACAGGCTGCCCAGCATCAGGATGTCCAGCTCGGTCTGATGGTTTCCCACAATGACGGCAGGTCTGGTATTGTAGAGCACTTCGGCGCCATCTCCTTCGATGTCAAATTCCACGCCTATCATAGACTTCCCCACGTACTTGAAGGCTCGCGCCGTTGTCCACTGTCCATACTTGTAATGGAGATCGAAAGCATGAAGAATACCCGAGGCAAGGGTCCCGTAGGCAGCACACAGGGTAAGAGCTAGGTATGCGCTCATGGATCGAGCAATGAAACCAAGTATCAGTGGCGGCGATGGTAGAAAGGTGTAAGCCAGGAAGGCTACGACCATGACCACAATGTAGGCCAGAAGGCCGTAGAAGGGAACGGCGACGAGGGTGTGCATGGTGGAAGGAATGACTCGCTGGTGCTACTTGGACGAATGAATGGTCTGCAGGTCAATTATAACATGCATCACGATCTGCGTGAAGAATTCTAACACATACTTGTACCATTAAGAATTGATTGAGTGTGTGTAGGAAATAATAGCTCAACATCTCCAAAGTGGCATGGACGCGGCACCCACTTGGTGGGGACTCGGAACTGGAAGGCATTTCATCATTAGGAGGAACGGTGGAGGGCTAAAAGAGACCACATGATACGCGCATGTTCCTGCAGAAGAAGCTTCTTGGATGGAGCCTGAGTTTCCCAGAAGCCTCGAACCGAATCTTCACTTGACACGATTGTGAAGTCTAGTCCACAACAAACAGCAGGCAGAGAACACGACAACGTTTCTATTATTTTCGCAGGCGGGAGAAGCCCTGTCTTGACTCCTAGTCCTTCGCCGCGTGGCCTATAATACGGGTCTATCTAACACTGCCTAGGCAGTAAGTAATATTGAAGACTGCTTTTTGGGCCTGTATCCGTTGCATGACCATGTCTAGACCATGTCTATGCCACATCCTCATCGTCATGTCCCTACCTCGCCGTGCTATGCTGTGCTAATGTCGTCGGAAAAAGTATACATACGCGAACTTCTTCATCTCTTCTATGTCGGCTGCCTTGACCACTTTTTCGTCGTTGAACAAGACCCATTGCCTGCCCTTCTCCCCTGGAATCTCCTTGCGAATAAATGCGACGTAGTGTCCCGCATGGATGCTGGCCCCTTTGTGACACGCAATACTCTCCAGCTCGAACACGGCAGGAGTTTCCGCGCTCCCTGGCAGGCTCTTCGGGCCACCCGCTGGTGCAGCGTCGTCGGGGGCAAAATCACCTTGATCGTCTGGATGACTGAACACCCAGTCGATAGCTCGACCAATATCTCCGTTGCATTCTCGCAGAGCTTTTCGCGCTTGCGGGGCGCTGATGCCCATCTCGCCGAGTTGGGCAATTTGTTCCTCGTCGGCCGACGCGGCTGCTGAGGCCGAAGCTCCGAGATCCATCGGCTCATCGATATCTGGATCATCCATGTGTGAGAATAGCCAGTTCATGGCAGCCTCAGCATCGGCGTTGCCTGTCGCGTGCAGTGCCTTTTCACATCTGACCTGAGGGAAGCCCATCGCCTCAAGCTGGCTTAGCGCGGCTTCATTGGGCGTGAACCCAGTTTGCTGTGCTGCTGCTCCACCACTTTCTGCATCCTCTGGCAGTTCTTCTTCCCCCGGTTGCAGACCTGAGGACATGTAGGGCACCATGTCGAAGGGTTCATCCGTCATTTGCACGGGTATGTCGAGTTTGGTGGGCACCCAATTGACATGCTCAAATCGTCGGGCATTGATGGCGAGATTTTGTGGAAAGGTCTTGAACTTGGTGGATTTGAGGAAGCCGTCCTTCGAGCCACAGGCGGGACATGTAAATTCGACGGTATCGGTAGAGGTGAAGATATCCAAGCACTCCTTCAGGCTGACAGCTTCGAATTCGTCTTTTTGGTCGCTGGCCTCGGCCACGCCATTGCTCCTTCGTAGTCGCCTCACAGGCACCGGGACCGAGATGTTGTCCTGCTCATCTGTGCGATAACGAACTTTCTTGCACTGCGTGCATTGCAACCTCTGTTCCATGCAGAAGCGGAACGACTGAACGGGGTCCTGGGCGGTGTTCGAGCTGTTGGACACATTGATGAGCTTGAAGAGGTGCAGCATGAATTCGAACGCGTCTTGTTGTCGCATGGTGGCAAATTCCGCATGGCCCCGACCCACCAGATACTTGAACATGGCAGGATTGAGTCCTTTCTGATGTGGTACTTCAGGGGTGTCTGGCTGAACCACGACATCAGCATTGGGTGTCGAGTAGCGTCCTGAAAGTATGCCGTCCGCCAATTTGCGCAGCTGGGTTTCGAGATCTTCGGCGGGTACGGAGACTTGCGGCGGGGGTTCGTTGGGGTGAAAATAACGATGTCGAAACTCGGGCAGATCGAACAGGCACTGGACAGTGCTGGCGAGGTAGCAGGTGTTGCCAATGTTCTTGAGTCCAGTGAATCCTTGGCCAAACAAAGGCTGCAGCTGCGTCCCGTCGTCCGAGACCATTGAAAAGTCCCATCGGAGGTTTTGTTCGACTTGCATCTCCGTCAAACTCTTCTCAGTCTTGACCCGATCGGCGATATCGATGCCCCAGTGGGCCAGGTGAGCGACAAGCTCGGTGTCGACTCTCTCATCGTTGCATTTGTAGCAATAGACATCGGCCGATCCATCGGCGGTGATGGAACCGAGCTTGACGGCTACCCCGTGGCCTGCCTGATCCGCATGAGCGAGCCCATGGCTGTTACCGGGGGCGCCACCCTTCTGATCTCTCCCGCACCCCAAGTTCCCGCATTCGAGGCAGAGCCACAAGTTTTCCTTCAGCTCGCACATGGAACACTGGCCAAGATCTTGTGAGGCAATGCGTCGTCCAGGCTGCTGTTCCAGACACAAGGTGTGCTCGCACGGGGTAAGATCCAGTTCCCATGCTTTGATCTCCTCTTGCTTGGCGAATGTAGCAGCCTTCAGGACTCCATCGACCACCTGCGCCAGATTGCCCGTTGTAGCGTCCAACTTCTCGACCTGGCAAGCGAAGCAGTTGACTTGAGATGTCGTCTCATATTTCTCATCTTCGGTCTCAGCAAGAACGGCTAGCTTGGTCAGCTTTTGGGGCGGCTCGTCTCGTTGCACATGCTTCTTCGTTCGCTTGATATTGAGGACGAGGGGATGGCCAGTAGATTGGTAGTGCAACAGGTTGTGGTGTCTGTCGCCAGCACAGCCACCGTTGAAGCATGTGAGACACACGTCCAGACCCGAGGGGTCATCTATCGAGTCGAAGCATTGGGTACAATCCTCTCGGTAGACTGATTGACTGGCTCGAGGCGGCTTCAGGTCTGGGTCTTGGGTTAGCGATTGACTGTGTGTGGGCAGCCCGGCTGAGCTCAAACACTGACCTGACGAATGGGCATGCGGACAGGACATGGTGAGAAAGATACAGATCGAGTAGTCAGGAAAGCTGGCCAACGTCGAGTTGGCATGGTGTGTTGCCTTACATGTCACTCTGCCACCTTCTCGTGCCTTCCGCAGATCCTGCTCTCCGATTGGTTACTTTTCCTCCCCAGTCCGTGGTTACACATGTGCGTCATGCAGTAGAAGTGGCAGGAAGGGCACCGCATTAGACCAAAAGAGGCTAGATGATTTTCTTCAGATAGGCAACTCTCCCGAATCTCCACTGCCGCTCGTTCCCTTTCTGACCTGATTACTTTTGGGCCTCTCGACGCCTGTGACAGAGGCTCTGGGAGTACTTCATGTCACCAAATAATTGTGATATCCAAAATGTGGTATGAGCAGCCAACATGGCTCTCTCACAACAGGAAGAGTGGGTTTCTTTTAAATGTTTTCATGTCCACAAATCCAAGCTGATCGTTTCGTCAGTTTCGCTATCTGGTACTTGAGGACCACCTACCTTCACAACTGCAGGGATGGTATCGGAGATCGTCTAATAAACGTCAATTCGTCCATTCTAAACACCCCTGGATTTAGAGCTGCCGGCTGGACCACAGACTCTGTTCAGCCAACTCATTCACCGCCCATTCCAACAACAATCCGTGCCGAATATTTCCAAGGTGGACCCCCGGGTGTATTGCTGCGCGATGGCTCGAGACAAGGAGATGAAGACGAGGGTGGAATGGTCACCGGCCGTAAGTCTAACGACACGATAGGTCCCAGCGTCCATGTCAAACGCCGTCGTCGACGCGAGCAGATCGAGGACGACGATAGCAGTGATTTGAGTGACGAGAGCGATGATGACGAGAACGGCAGTCAAAAAGCTGCCCAGCAAATTCGCTTTGCCAAGTTGCCTGCCCGAGAGCGTGCTGGTTCATCACCACTGAATACGGTCAACCCTCCGGCGAAGCCCGATGTCATGGTTACTTCACCTTCGAAACCGAACAGCAGAAGACGAACGGGATCTCTCGGTGCCGTCGAGGCGGTCAAAGCACGTGCTCGCGCAGACACAGCGACCAGCAGCGAGCTGTCCTCGGAAAACGAGATCAACCCAAGCTACTTTCAGAGACGACAGATCAATGCCCCTACCGCCGCATCAGCTGTCTCGTTGCGTGGTGCCGAGAAGGATGATCCACCGTCGCCGAACCACACCGGTCCCGCTCAAGCAGACCCGGATGAGTCGGATGGCGATTCGGTCTCATCCGCCGCTTCATCAGAACTTGGCCACACTATCGATTCGGCCGATCTTCTTGATTCCATGGCAGAGCCACGTCTCGAAGACCCCTCTCTGGAGCTATCGGGTGTTAAAAATACAGATATCAGCAGAATGACGTCCCATTCGCCAAAGAAAATGCGCAGTCTCCCGGCACTACAAGCACTTCCCCCACCACGACCAATAAGTATGGTGAAGCCCGTCAGCTTACTGTCTCGAGCATTGAGAAAGCAAAGCACGGCAAGCAATCCCGTCCAAAAGTATGCAGGATTGTCTGGCAAGGGCTCACCTAATCCGCTCTGGGTTAAAGTATACGCTCCATTTTCCGAGAACCCTGAAGACCCTTTTGAGATGCCCTTGTTAAGAACATCAAAAGATGGCGAACCTGTCATAGTGGCAGAAGCGATTGGTCTAGCCCTCTGGCGTTACTGTGAAGAAAAAATGAAACCTGAACTAAAGTCTGAGCAGCTGAACGTCAACAAATGGGTTTTGCGCATGGTTGAGGATGGGGAAGTCGAATATGATTTTCCGCCACTCTCACGCACCGGCGCCATGACTGACTTCACCATGAATAATAATCGTGGTGCAAGGAGCAGATCTCGTGGCAAGCCATTCGATGAATTCGCCCTTGTGCAGGCCTCGGTGCGAGAGGTCGAGGCCAACGAGCGAGACACACCTCTGTTTTCCCCATCAAAGGACGACCTGACAGCCGATGATGCTCAAGCAATCCAGGCCACAGGTAACTCTACGCAACCTCCACCTCTGCTGACTCGGCCTTCTGCTCGATCAAATCCGTTGCTGGCGGGCCAGCCATTTACATCTGCCCTGGCCAACACAGGACTGACGCCGGCCGACAAGCCGGCACCTACGGCGATGACATCAACTCCTCGCCTTGGTACCACCAAAACTGTACGGGTGAAATATTTTGACCTAGACACAAGTGGACAAACGACCAAAGTCGAGATCTCTACCGATAGCTACATTGCAGAAATCCTAGACCTTGTCTGCCGGAGGTGGAACTTGGACAAGGCTGGATTTGGGCTCAAGGTGGCGGGTACAAACACAGTCGCCGCTCTGGATCGGACAGTGGAAGCGCTTGGTACAAGGTCAGACCTCGATCTGGTTCGGAAACGATTTGGTGTCGGACCCACAAATTTGACGGGCTCTCCTGGAAGTGCCTCGCCGAATGCCCCTCTGTTGCTCGACATTCAAGGTCTCACTGGCAGGGACAAGAAAGGCAAGAAAGGACAGAAGATGCTCCACCCCCTGGCGCAGAAACAGGACATGATGATGAGCGCGACCAACTTCAAGAAGTATTACGTTACCAGAAGACGAGTGACCTCCTTCTCGCAAAGCAGCGCGAGAGTTCTGGTCTTTGACGGTGATATGCTGCATAATATGCCAGCAGATACTGGGAAGACTATGATCGACTCAAATGCCAAGACCAATTCGTTTGCATTTGCAGACGTGCTACGCTGCAAGGTCAGCACTAAACATCACAAGCTCATTCGACTGGTCGTCCGGCGTGGGAGTGAATCCAAAAGATATGATTTTGAGGCCCGAACATCTGGAGAAGCCCAGGAGATTGTTGAAGAGATCACAAAAGAGATGAAGCTCGCACGAGGGTAGATCTGTTTTCTCCCGGAAACATTGTGTTGAAAAAGCAGGTCTGTTCCAATCATGGAAGCGACTGAGCGTGCTTTCTGTTCAAGTTACTGGAGTTTTGAGTAGAATTGACCCCGCCGGATTATGGCGCCTTGTGCCCTCAAAAAGCCCTTATCGTGTCTTCACTGACGAAGAACTCCTGATAATTCGTAAGGAGCAACGTCAACACACTCATATTTGTATGCTATTATGCCACTACCTCCTTCAACCGTTGGCGCGTTTGCGGGTAGTGAAGCATCGTTGACATCAACTCTCGGATACAACTACCATAGTATGGCGCTAGACAAGGCCGAGGGTACTCTTCCCCGCCTTGATCAACCACGCGCTTCGCAAACGCAGGCCCATTCTCAAAAAGCCGGAAGGTTCCAGCCATCCAACACGGGATGGAGGTACGGATTAACATCCTAGCGCCTCCCAGGCGTCAAAGTCACAGTCGGCTTCTGTGAGCTTCTGGATTGTAACCTCAATGGCAGCCGCTTGCAGCAGGTCTACCCCTCGGAATGGGCGAGCTAGGAGCTCCATCCCGCCTCAAGAAAGCAAGCTTTGACTGGTTGACGTGTTGCAGCTCGCCCCGACTGCCTCCATCACTACTTTCTCCCCTCTTCAAAGCTTCCCCAATCTAGACTTGGTACACATCGGCGCGCTAAGCCTTCGTCGGTGCTTCGTCGCTGACCTCTTGATTCCTTCGCTGCCTTTGGGTACCCTCCAAAAGCTATCGTAGAAGATCGTAACGTCGCCCAAAGTGCACATCTTGATGACATAGCGGCTCGACAGCTTTATCGGAGCTGCTTTGGACCCGCTATCGTCCGTTTACATTCCGGCGGTGTTCGATTCTAACCGCACCCGGTCTCGCAGCGTCGAGACCAACTGCCCACCATGCCTACCTTCGGAAAGTTGTTGGGGAGGAGCAAGACAAACAAGGAGAAGGAGCCATCGTCAGGTGCCCAATCCAAACAGACTGCGACGTCATCCAAACCCGTCGACTCTCTCAAGCCGACGGCCTCTAATCAAGCTGCTGTGACTGGTGCTCCCGACCCTGGCACGAAGGCCGCACCCAACGGTGAGGCCCAGAAAACCGACATGAATGTTGCCAATCTGAGCAATGTTGCCGGTGGCTCGGTCGAAAGCAAGAACCAGCCCCGACAGACCAAGGGCAAATACACCTTGACAGACTTCAAAATTGAGCGCACCCTGGGAACCGGATCCTTCGGCCGAGTTCATTTGGTCCAGTCCAAACACAACCAGAGATTCTATGCCGTCAAAGTTTTGAAAAAGGCCCAGGTGGTCAGAATGAAGCAGATTGAACACACCAACGATGAAAGGAGGATGCTGCAGAGGGTCAAACATCCATTCCTGATTACGCTCTGGGGAACCTTCCAGGACTCGAAGAATCTCTACATGGTCATGGATTTCATCGAGGGCGGTGAGCTCTTCAGCTTGCTCAGGAAGTCACAGGTGAGCCGCAAGCACGGTCTCGACGAGGCACAGCTGACTAAACACAGCGTTTCCCCAACCCCGTTGCCAAATTTTACGCTGCCGAAGTCACGCTTGCGCTTGAATACCTACATGCGCAGAACATCATCTACCGTGACCTCAAGCCCGAAAACCTCCTCCTTGACCGACACGGCCACGTGAAGATCACTGATTTCGGGTTCGCCAAAGATGTGCCAGACATCACCTGGACCCTGTGCGGGACGCCAGATTACCTGGCGCCCGAGATTGTTGCGTCCAAAGGATACAACAAATCTGTCGATTGGTGAGTATTGACTGAGTTTGGATGGTGGGATGGGCTAATTCCTCGTAGGTGGTCCATGGGCGTTCTGATCTTTGAAATGCTGTGCGGATTCACGCCCTTCTGGGATGGTGGATCTCCTGTCAAGATCTACGAGAACATCCTGAAAGGAAAAGTCAAGTATCCTCCGTACATCCACCATGATGCGCAGGATCTACTTGTGCAGTTGATCACGAGCGATCTGACAAAGCGGCTCGGCAATCTCCACGGTGGACCTTCAGACATCAAGAACCACGCATGGTTTGCTGAGGTCACCTGGGAGAGATTGGTTAAGAAAGATATCGATGCTCCCTACGTGCCACCAGTTAAGGGAGGCGGCGGAGACGCCAGCCAGTTTGATAAGTACCCGGAAGAGACTGAAGAGTATGGCAAGAGGGGTGACGATCCGTAAGTCGAGCTGTGCCCGTGACATGAACTCGAGCTAACTAGGTGTGTAGATACGGTCACAATTTCCCCGACTTCTAGACTCGTCGCAAAGTCTACTCAATCACAAAAATGTAGGTGGTGGGAGCGATGTGTGCGAGTAGGAGCTCATTTCTGGTCAGGCCGTGAACCACTCGACGGGGAAAGCGAGATGGATTGGGGTTGGAGCGTATTAAGCAGACGTGACGTGGGAGTGGTTATGCTTGACAGACGAAGGACAGTCAGTGGAGGAGAACTATACAACGAATGATGAAAGGACGCTTTTGCAAAGGCGAGCACGGGTATGGCCCAGATAGAGCACATCTTAGTGGCTCGGGAGGCAGGAAAGGCGAGTTTGAGGTGCACACCCAGCCAGCATCGAGAACGCCAGGCGGGCTAGGGGCTGGCAGGTCGCAATGACTTTCAAGTTTCCCTTGTTTTGGCATATCAAAATTCCAGAAATTCCAGAAATTCTGTCTACGATTCGTTCCACATGACCGCTGCAGTCTATGAGAGGTAAGTGTGCATTGACCGACTCTAGCCACTTTTCAGCCAACGCTGCCGCATCGTAAAATCCATTTAACTGCTCCGCAATTGTACTTATACTTTCCGTGACGTGGAAGCTTACCCACTGACCATGAGCTCGAGCTTGAACATCAAGCGGTTAGCTCCCTGAGGCTCCCTAAGACTGGACAAACCCAACACATCACGTGACCAAAAATCCTACTGACTGGGGCCGTCACGCATGGTGTAGAGTTGCATCCTTGACATCTTCGGGAAAAGGTCTCTACACGATCTAGTGTGTGCAAAGCATCTCCTTCAACCGAGAAGACAGTACTATACACATCTCATCTAGCATCGTGTTAGCATTCGCCTGTGCTTGCTTGCACGGAAATCCAGAGTCTTCCATCTTCCACTTTTTCCTTGCACAGCAGCAGCAGCAGCAGCGGGCTCAATTCATCCAACATGGTGTTCGGAGGTTTATTTGGCGGTGGCTCTTCTTCATCGTCCTCATCCTCTCCTTCATCTTCCGCAAGCAGTAACGACCACGACGCTTCAAGTAATCTCTCCTCGCCGTCGCCGTTCTCCAGCCTGGGCTCGTCCCCAATAACATCCTCCTCATCCTCTTCAGATATCAAAGCCAAGCTCCAGAACGCGATAACGCAGCAGTCCAACCTCATCAACGCAAAGTATCTCATCACAAAAATCAACGACAACTGCTTCGATCACTGTGTACCCGAGCCCGGTACGAGCCTGAGCAGCCGAGAGAGCAGCTGTTTGAGTACGTGCATGGAGAAATATATTGATGGGTGGAATGTGGTCAGCAAAACTTATGTGTCGAGACTGCAGAAGGAAGGGGCTCAGCTGGCTAGCGCTGGGGCTGGAGGAATGGGTGGTGGTTCTTTGTGAGAGAGGGGCTAACCACTGTCTTGGCTACGAAACAAAAAAGCACAGTGTCTGGGTTCCACGAGCTGATCCGTTGTCCTGGCATGCGCCTTGTTGAGGACTAGGTCGACGGGGTCTGAGTGCTGAACGCGCTAACTTTTCACTGCTTGCCTCGAGGAATTCCGAGCGGGCAAGGAATCGACCTAACACAATTGGCAAGCGCCGGGAATTTACAAAACTCTTCTACCTGCAAAAGTTTGTCTATTTTGGCAGATTTGCGTCTGCAATACTTGTACAATAGAGTGGTCAGAGGAGAAGCCAGTTCAGTGTGATCACGTTCATGTACAACGCAGCTCTACTTGGATAGATATTTCGAGGACTCTTTCTTGCTCTCTGCCTGGCATGGCAATGTTTGGGACGCAGCAGCTGCTGCTGCAAGGCCGGTGATGCTTGAGCCAAAAGCGTTCCGGCGCTGCAGTCTCGGCAGCGTAGCGATGGTCACCAAGAGCACCTATGTATCACTCACTCGCCTTTCTTCACTAGTACTCCGGCAACATAATGAAACGCTGCTTGTCCAAAGTGCCGGTCAAGATCCACACTCTCCCAGGCACGATTTCCGTCTGTCGTTTTTACGTTTCGCAAAGTAGCCTCTGTGTCTCGTACCAGAGAGCAATCGCCCACAAAGTAACTCCAGCCCATCAGCATAAACACACTCTGCATGACCCTCGCCAGCAACCTCCCTTTTGGTGTTCGCCACGGGTTGACTGTATGCTCGCAGATCAATAGCTTGCCTCCCGGCTTGAGGAGCGCGTGCAAGTCCCTGACAGTGGCTTGAGGGTCAGGTACAGAGCACAGTACACGAACACAGACAATCGTATCAAACACATTACTTGCGGTGGCTGGGTTTCCAACATCCCCATATTGACCCAGGGCTTTGGCAATTGAGGCCCGAGTCGCATCAGCATTGAGGATGACATACTTGTCGCCCACTTCCGTTTCGTCAACGTTCTTCCGCAAGAGTCTATGAAGCTCGGTGGCGGGTTCCGCACCGTAGATCCTCGTCACACTAGCAGGTGCAGCATTGAAGTAGCGAACCAGCGTGCCGCTGCCAGGGCCGACATCCAGGACAGTGCCTGTGGCTTGGGCAAGGAGGGGTGGCACGAGTGCAGCCGATCCCGCGAGTGGTAGAGATGGGTCTGGAGGGGCTGATATTCGCTCCCAGAAGACCCCGAAGGCTTTGACCCTGACTTCTGAAAGCGGTCGGAATCGCAGGCTGGACAAGTTGCCCAGCAGGACTCGAACGTATGCTTCGATTGCCAAGTACAGAAGGATGCCAGGTTCAAGGACAGGGAGGATTGAGGCAAACATGGTGGACATGATCAACTCAAAGAGCCTTCAACGGGTAGTTGAGTGCAGGCCTTGACTTAAAGATATCTTGGTGAAAGCAGCAAATATGAGTAGCTAGTAGTTAGGGTTGGGGGGGGGGGGGGGGGTATCATTAACACAGGAGTCGGTAGGATTTTGTACAGTATCAATTTTGGTCTTCAACTGTGTTGGGGCAAACCGCTTCTCCGAGGATTGAGCTACTTATATAGCCCACCCGCTTCCGCTTCCTCCCCCAAAAGCACTTCGGACACTTCCGATATGGTTAGGAGGAAAACGGTCAATGTGTCCGAAGTTTGTTTGGGGAGAAGGCTACCCAAGCATGGGATGCATTTGGAGGGTCCTGCGTGATTGGCCCAGCTTACCCTTGCCTTTTGGAACCGTCGACGAGGGATTGAGTTTTCGAAGGGTGCATCATTGTGTGCCTTCAGTCCACTTCGGCTGTCAACCCTCTCCTGGATATTGATATATCGATGGTCAAGGGGTTGAGCTCTTATGTCGTCCTGGTTGTTTGATGTCGTCCATCCGGGCATGACCGAGGTGCCATACCCCAAGGCGAGCTCGGCGAGCACTGGATGAGGCAGGTTTGCCAAGCGCTGAACGGCCCTCGGGCAGAAACTCAAAAGTTTAAAATGTGTGGTCGCATGTGCACTTTATTATTCTAGTTAGCAGCAGTATTGGCCACGGTTTGCGCAATTCGTGGCATTCAAGTTTCTGGTCAACACTCAGTACCACGCAGCAGCAGCAACAACACTGATCATTGGAAAATTGCATGTTGATTTCCATGCTTTGTGAGAGCATCTGGATGTTCTCGTGACGATCTTTCCCTTCTTTCTGGTTACTGCATTGCTTCACTGGTGTTTTCATCCCGTCCCTCCACGGCTGGTCAAAATGTTTGGCTTCAATCTCGTCACCAGCTTGCTTTGCATGACAGCATGGCTAGGCACAAGCAGTGCAGCGACCCAGCCTGACAGGGACAAGGACATGAAGACTATACCTGTATGCGACCTTCAATACCCGAGCGGCAGCGCCTGCTGACCATGCGCAGCTTCGAACACACAGTCTAGCACCACCTTACCTCGATTCGGACATGTCAAGTCGATGGTGGGACTTTGGCGGTGATACCCTGATACGAGCCGATCAGTATATCCGACTGGCTGCCGACAGGCCTTCGCAATCAGGCTGGGTCTTTTCCAAGATTCCGTTGACGGCAACGAACTGGGAGATTGAATTTGAGTTCTCAATATCGGGCAAGGGCAATCTACACGGAGATGGGTTCGCACTATGGGTGACGAAAGAGCGGGCTCAACCTGGGCCCGTGTTTGGTCATGCCGATCGTTTTGAGGGATTGGGACTTTTCTTCGACACGTACAAGAATAACAGACCTGGGGTGGTCTTCCCCTACGTCATGGCTATGATGGGAGATGGGAAGACCAGTTACGACGCGGCGAACGATGGCAAGGCCAATGAAATTGGTGGCTGCTCGGTAAGAAAGATGATCTGCTAAATCCCTGCGCAATGCTGACAGAGAATCGCAGGCTCGCGGACTTCGAGGCTCGTCCGTCCCGTCCAAAGCAAAACTGACGTATTTCCAAGACCAGTCGCTCGAGTTGCTGCTCCAATACAGGACGGCGGATAGCTGGATAAACTGCTTTAAGGTCACGGCGGATGACGGGAAGGGACCGATCAAAATGCCCAACACTGCTTATCTCGGCTTCTCAGCACATACCGGTGAATTGTCCGACAACTTCGACATTGTCACTGTCGATACCAAGAATTTGTACACTCCGGCAGCGGGTAGCCAGAGAGGCTCACAAGGCGGGCCGCCCAATCGTGGACCGTCAGCCAGTTCCAAGAGGTCGAAGAAGCAGAGCGGCGGTTGGGGCTGGCTCTTCTTCAAAACCATTGTGTTCTTCATGGTCCTCGGTGGCGGCTATGTCGGCTACAATGCGTACAGGACGAAGCAGAGGAGGGAGTACAGGGGCTTTTAGAATGACCACTCATGCTTGCGTCCCGTTGCGTCCATTGCTGCAACATCAAGCATGCGAGCATAAGAAGCGACTTCAGCTGGCTGACTAAGCGAATGCAAATGGGACAAACTTCGTTGGTGTTTCTCTATAAGCCTTGCACAGCCTTGCCACGCCTCACCAATCAGTGTGTGTTGACATGTTCTTCCAACACCAATCAGATCACTTCATTCCGGCCTCAGAAATGCGTGCTAGAATCCGGACGCTCTTTTGATCTTGTCGGTGACTCCAAATTCAGAATTCAGCAGCAATAATTAATGTTCCGCCAAGCCTTTGATCTCTGGCAGGCACCCAAACTCGCCAAAGGCTGATCGCCCACTTGTTCCTGCACCGCATAAGTAGGAACGCCGCCCCTCGCTTTCTTCTCTTCCGTTCTTCTTCCGGCCTTCTTCGCATCTCAACTTCAGCCACCACCACCAATCATCTTCATCACTATCACCCCCAGGTTTCAATTCAATAACATTCTCATCACTTCAGTACTTTAGCATCATGACTGGACGTAAGTATAGTCGCCAATGTCTTTCACCCGTCATTGCTTCACCCCTGCCTCTGCATCGTCGCTGTCGCTCAGCGTCACACTCCTCAACACAACTACATAACATTCCTTAAGCTGGATACTAACTCCTCTCTCAGGCGGCAAAGGAGGAAAAGGCCTCGGCAAAGGTGGTGCTAAGCGTCATCGAAAGGTAAATCAGCATTCTCGTCGCCGTCGAGACTCGGAAATTGGCATGCTAACGAGTGTGCGGCAGATCCTTCGAGACAACATTCAGGGCATCACCAAACCTGCTATCCGACGTCTCGCTCGTCGAGGTGGTGTCAAGCGTATCTCGGCCATGATCTACGAAGAGACTCGTGGTGTGCTCAAGTCCTTCCTTGAATCTGTTATCCGCGATGCTGTCACCTACACCGAACACGCAAAGCGAAAGACGGTCACATCTCTCGACGTCGTCTACGCCCTGAAGCGACAAGGACGAACACTCTACGGCTTTGGTGGTTAATCGATTCGCGAACCCCGCGATTCTTTATTGAAATTCCATCACAACAAGGATACTTTTGGTCGTTGGATATGGCAAACGGTATCATTACATTATGGAGCTCATGGATGTCACGAATAAATAGGCGCAGAGATGGTTGCTGCAATGGGTTTTGCAGGGATGGTCATGGTTTGTAGCATGTGGAAAGACACGGACATGGGGTGACTGAGGCCCCGACACGTGCGTTCTGCGACAGTTCGACCGTGACAGAAGCGATGTGTCACTGCTGTAAATCAATTTTGATTCGTACGTAAATGTCCTGCTCCTCGCTGAATAATTCTGACCACTTCGTTCGTATTCAACACGCGCAGAATCCGCGTTTCAAATGCGAACAGACTGAGTGGAGAGCCAAAAATACTGAGCCAATCAGAAATTGGGTTGCCTACCGAGTGGCGGATATTGTATGTTCCCGAAGCGGACAGGCAGCACCATTTCCTCCCATAACCTCGACTGCTTTCTGCCAATGCGTTTTAGCCCCCGTGTCAGCCATAAGGTGCATATTCACGACTCAGCGACAGCAGCGATCTCACAGTATCATCTAAAGGCTGTAAGACGAGACAACTCTCACAGATGAAGGTGTAGAGCGCGCTGTCGCATATTTGTCGACCTTCGACCCCGTTCTTGGCGCATAAGCTCTTCCATCAATCATGTGGCAACACCCCAGAGGCCCTTTTGGGCGCGCTGCCCATATCAGGAATGCAAGACACTTGACGCAACTCTATAACGATGCGAAAGTGTCCTACGAAAATACATTTGGTCAGAGGAACGTACCAAACCCAAACGATGATGATCCGGAAGTCGTCCAGTTACGGAAGGACTTTCAGGAGCAGCAGGACAGACTATTGGCATGGGGCATGTACTGGGCCGACAAGCAGTCAAGTGGTTCTTCGACCTCAAAGGGCAAGGAGGCAGGTTGGGAAGTGAATATCGATGAGAAAGTCGATCAAGCGGGGCTTGGTGAGGTCGTTGCCAGCATCATGGAAACAATCCGATCGACATTGGCCCAAAGTGGCCAGTTGCAGCACCCAGGAAGGTGGCAAGAGAATCGCGGCCCGCCTGCTGGTCCAGGAATGGCATGGGGCGCTTTCAAGAGTGGCATGTTGAAGGAGAAGTTGGGTGGAACGAGTCCCCGGCCTGACCCGGAGAAGTACAAGGAATACGAGTTGGCCACGGGAAGAAATTTGCTGGAGAAGCTCAAGGAGAGCATCGATTTGTTGTACTCACTGGATGAAGGTCAGGAAGACACGGTCACCTCGAAAAAATTGGCCAAGGAGAAAGCCGAGCAACATCAGTTTGCGCCTCCGTCCTCCGTCCCATCAGCAGCCTTGACCAGGAATATCAGTGTCGATGAGGCCTCCACTCCGCAAGAGAGGGCTCAGCTTGCCCATCGACTGATCAGCCACCCCTTGTACATTGATTTCACGAGACTCGAGCCGATGCACGACCCTACTGCTGATGCTGAACCACCGAGCTACGAGGAGGCAAGAGAGAACACTCAACCTATTCAACCGAAGGCTGTATACTTCTTTCCAAGCCAACAAACGCATGTGCTCGTCGATCTAGTGCGCGCTCGGAACTACCCCCTAATCCACGATGTGATGTCAGACCATGACCCAATCCGAACAGCTTATGATCTAGCACAGCTCGTTTCTGGCAAAGGGTTGTTGACCTGGGATGGACATCTGAAGCTACTAGGATTCACACTTGCTCACGGCAACTCCAGACTCGGACTCGTATACGCTTTGCCCGCACCGAGCGATCCGATCGCCTTGCAAGCCTGCCAAACACTCACAACGAGCATCCAAGCCACCCTAGAGCATGAAACCTCCTTTCCTCCTCTGGAGAACAAATTCCGGTTGGCTTACAACGTTGCTCTGGCTGCAACCAGCTATCTTGCACATGGTCACTGTCATGGTCACATCAAGAGCTCAAACATTATATTCCTGCGGGAGAATGACAACCCCAAGCTCGGGAAGACCTTGAGATGTCCATATCTGCTCCAGCCACCGCAAAAGTTAGTTGGCGAGCCAAATGTCAATCCGCCTCTCTCACAGACTGTGTACCATCATGCCGATGCCGACGAGGCCGGTTACGGTGTGGTGCCTGCCTATGATATTTATAGCGTCGGCCTGCTATTGCTCGAGATCGGTCTCTGGCGGCCTGTCATGGCATTCTGGAAGCCAAAGTACGATCGTGCCCTGTTTCATGAGAAGCTGCGAAAATACTACATCCCCAAGTTGGCTTCGAAATGTGGCACACGTTACATGAAGTTGGTCCAGGCATGCTTCGACGCACCGGATCAGTTACAAGAAAGACCATCACCCGTTGATGCTGCCGAGTACCTGCTGGAAATAGTCGAGGATCTAGGCAAATGCTGCGCGCTGGACGAAGCTGGTCCCCCTTCAGAACTTGACATCGAGGTCTTTGAGTCGCTCATCGAATCACAACGCCTTGATCAGCCACAATCGTCCAAGGCTCCGGCTGTGCCGAAGCTTCCGCACAGAGTTTCGATGCCCGGCGGTTTTACTCCCGCTGCTCCTGGAGTGGTGCCACCTCCAACCAAGAAGTCGAGTACGTCCAGCAAAATAAAACAGAAGTCGGCCGACACCTTGAAGAAGTGGCCAGACATGGACATTCCTCAAGAACATTTAGAAACGTGGAACAATATGCTTATGCCCCGATTAAGCAAAATGCTCAAGAATGCTCTCAAAGACTCGGTGGAGTCGTGCAGCGTTAGTCTGATGATGATAGGAAGTAGCCCGGAGAAAGCCAAGACGACCATCTGTGTGCAATGCCGAGATACGGCACGTGTGAGGGAAACTTTGTGCAACAGATTCAAGCCGAAGAGCGGCTGGGGTCTCGTTGTCTGTGCTGGCGATATTCGACGAAGTGGGCAGATGAGAAAACCTAGCAAGCGAGGTTCCAATGCCAGGCGATCGGGTGCTGATGCGGATCATATTGACAGCAACGCAGAGAAGCCTAGAGAGCAACTATATCAGCCCTGGCCGGGTTGTGGTGCCAGTATTGGTGCCTGGTGCAATGAGCAACACCTTCCTCCGGTCTCCTTTGGTGGTACTATCATCGTTGACGGCGAGCCATACGGAATGACCGTGCATCATATGCTGGATGATCCTGATGATGTTGGTCGAATGAATGACCGAGCTGGCCCTCAAGCGCCCAAACGATCGACAACACCACGAACTACTACTCAGACGATAGGGATCGAGTCGAACTTGAGGCTTGTCGCATCCGAAGAGGACTTGCCCGATGCCATGGATGAGCTAGAAATCTATGACGACGACGAAATGGCAGACACTTCCGATGACGAGGACCTTTCGGATGCTGAAAGCGATGCATCAACCATTCGACCTGACTATGTTCTCATGGACGAAGAAGGCTCAGAGTTCTTCATTATGGAAGACAGCGACGATGAAGATGATGGTCCGCCTGACCTGGAAGATGATGAAGGAGGTCATTCTTCTGAGGAGTCGGATGAAGAGGTCGTTGAGACTGGAAGCATTGGAGATACACCATCTGTCGCGGCCGATCGCATCGACGACGAGGACTTCTGCATAACGCAGCCTGCTTGGGATGATGTGCCAGAGAATTTCTTCTCGGATGACCCCGAATACAGAGATGAAGAACACCTTTTGTCACATTCTTTTGGTTACATCTATGCTTCTAGCGGCTTGAAGAGAATGACAAAGAATAACATCAAGCACGAAGTGGATTGGGCGCTGATTAAGGTTAATGAACAGAGACTAAACCTAATCGTCAACCCGGAAGCTGCTGGTCTGCCCAGCCGAAAGCCCTCGAGAAGCAGCAAACTCCGGAGTAAGAAATCTTCGCTGACAAGCAATGTCTTCACTGAGCCGTCATTGACAGCAGTGACCCCGCTTGCTTTGTTACCTCGACTTGAGGTGAGCTGCACAGGACGGACGAGCGGTCGTAAGATAGGAAAGATCAGCCCAGCTATGTCTCTATTGAAGTTACCTGGCCGCAAAAGCTTTAGTGCCTCTTTCACGGTCGAAGGTGGGATGGGAGTACCCGGTGACAGTGGAGCTTGGGTGTATTGTGAAGAGCGTGGAGAGCTGTGTGGGCATATCCTTGCCTGGTCTGACGCCCTCAACATGGCATATATCGCCCCAATGGAAGTCCTTTTTGAAGATCTCAAAGACCGACTAGGTGCCAAAGAGATTCGGCTCCCTGCCCAAAACCCGAAACCAGCTGCCGCTGATACTATCCCTGAGCTTGTCCAGCAAGCAAGCACTTCGACAATTGAGTCGACCAAGAAAGGCAAAGGCAGCATAGGAACCAACAAAGAGAATATTCCAGGCACGGTGCTCGCAAGCAGATTCACCAACCTACAGATCAACACCAGTAGCACCACATCCGATGCAAGAGAACGAGCTCGAACAATGAGCCGACCGTCGTCAAATTCTAGTCATCGAGATGAGACTAGCCCGAGGAGTGCCGGAAGTGGGCATGCACGACGGTCACGGGCAGAGACAATACCCAAGACACAGTCACCGATACAATTGCCCACGCCGCCCATCGATACAGGTACAAAGTATGACAAGAAGGATATCTATGACTGCAAGATTGCTGGTGGCGATGGAAGAGCCAGGTGTGCCCCTGTCACAAGAGCCGTGCCAAGTTAAACCTTCAGTCGTAGCTACTGTTTGAAGCCAATGGCCAAAGGAACCATAGCTCTAGAATGTTATATGACATGAATTTTCTTGCGCGTCCCTAACTGTCCCTGAAATTCCGCGTGAATGATTTGTTACTGTACCACAACGATTTGCCTTGTTGCGTAAGAGCGAGATATGTTTGCGAAGTTGTTTGGTCCGCGAAGTCTTCGGGCTTTGTGCTGCACGATCTGATATGGACTACCTATACTGCTGTCTGGAAGAGAACGGATTAGTGAATCTGGTGGAGCTCACTCACCAAGCCAGCACATGCTTTCACATGCTTCGGAAATGACGTCCGACAAAAACGTCCGTCGTTCCTGCATGACGCGGGTTTGACGTCTCGGCGGGTCACCAGACAACTGTATGAAGCAGCGTATCGAGACTCGGCAACATGGCATCGATCTTCTTTACCTTCGGATGTCGGTCTTGCATCAGCAACCACGATGTCCTTCAGCCCTTTCCAGTGGCTTTATTCCGTGGTTCAATGGATTCTTATCAAGATCCTTTCCCCGGATCCTCCCGCTCCAGGAGCCCAATTGCGGCGTCCTAAGATTGCCATTATCGGCGCCGGCTTGACGGGGGTTTCGGCTGCTAGTCACTGCGTTGGCCATGGCTTTGATGTCTCTATCTTCGAAGCGGGAGGACGTGATCACTTAGGAGGCATTTGGACTGTACGCCGAGAACAGCATTGTCCACTTGTCTAGACTGACAGTTTTGCAGAGGGTGAACACTACTTCTGGACTACAAATACACAGTATTATGTACCGTTTCCACCCTAGTGTGGAATTCGACAAAGGTTATCCCAAGCAGAATCAGCTTGTTGCACAGATCGAAAAACTCTGGAAGAGATACCGACTCGAGGACAAGACTTTCTTCAATACGCGAGTCGAGAGGGTGTATAAAGATGCCCAGGGGAGATGGATCATCAACGATCCTTCCAAAGGACGATTTGATGGTGTAATCGCGGCGATTGGCACTTGCGGCGCCCCTAAGATGCCCCATCTGGCGGGCCAAGAGAGTTTCAAAGGCCAGATTCACCATTCTTCCGACCTCGATGGAATTGACGCGAAAGGCAAGAAAGTCGTCATCATCGGTGGGGGCGCTTCGGCTGTCGAGGCCCTCGAGTGGGCTGTTGGCACCGGTGCAGCTCAAATCAGTGTCCTCGCCAGATCGGAGAAGTGGATCATTCCAAGAAACGCCTTCGTCGACGGATTACTCGCATTCAATATTTTTGGGCAAGAAACCTTGTTTTCTTGGATCCCAGAAACGATCTTGAGGCTTTTCTTTTACCGCGATCTGAAAGATATCGCACCGGCAGGTCAAGGTCTCTTCACTGAGACACCAATGGTGAATTCCGAAATATTCCGCCAAATCCGCCAAGGCAAGGCAAGATGGCTGAGAGGTGACATTGATGAGCTTCGAGAAGATGGAGTACTGTTTAACCGCCGAGCTCGAGGGGTTCCTAAGGGCGGTCCTGGTCATGAGATGCTGGTCGAAGGTGATTTTATCATCATGGCAACCGGATTCAAACGGCCATCCCTGTCCTTTCTGCCTCCGGAGGTATTTGAAGAACCTTACGGACCCCCAAGATGGTACTTGCAAGTCTTTCCTCCTTCGCAGCCTTCGATCTGCTGCAACAACTGCACCTACGTTAATGCAATTGGCACGGTTGGCAACTTTCACATTGGCATCTATACACGATTGCTACTGATGTTTTTGGTCGATCCTTTGGCTGCGCCTAGGCCGTGGTGGATGAAGAGGTGGATCGACATGACATCGACACTAAAGTCTCTAGCACCGACTCGGGCATTCGACTTTTTCACCTACTCCGAGCTTATCTACTGGTTCTGCTTTGTAGTCCTGATCAATCCCTTCCGATGGAAATGGGCGCTCTTTGTGTTCTTTGGTATTGGACAAGGTCTGCCGGCAAAGATAGTAGAGCAGGAAGATCGCATACGCAATGGACTTGGCCGTCGGAAGAGCTATCTCGATTAACGGTTGTACGGACCTGGAACTCAAAACAATATGATGAGACCACGTGTCAGAATTGCACACATGTTCATTCTACGATGCAGCTTGTGAAATATTTACATTTCGAGTGGACGAGAGGTCGGTGAGCATGAGTACATGCGTTGTACCATTGAAGGAGGCTGCATCGATATCGTGTTTGGTGATAGACTTTTAAGCACGAATTCCACGTATGAACGAATCTTAACGAGTATCACATGTCAGCAGTGATGTCATCTTGTAACGTCCGCTATGAGATGTCGTTTGGTGGTCTTGTTGTTTCTTTCTGATCTTGACTTTCACGTGGTAGACAATCACGATGGAGAATCCCAGCCGCGACATCACGCGCATCATCCACACATTGACACAAGCTGTTCCTTCGAAACAGAAGCACGCGGTCGAGAAGTACTTTACACCCAATGCCGCATTCACGCATCCATTCTGCGCAGTCCCGTCTTTTGAGGTAGAGATATTCGGCTCCGATTTTAACTCAAGATGGGTAATCCTGCAAGTCTTCCAATGGTATAAGATCCTTTCACCCCGGATCGACCTCGACGTCCTCAACGTGACGTACAACGAAGAGAAACTACTGCTGTACATTGACATCCACCAGCATTTCCGCCTTTTCTTTGTCCCCTTCTACGATGCTAGCGTCAGGCTGACCACGGTGCTCCAACTGGCTGAAGGAGACGAATCCGGCCCGTTGTCTGTCTTGACGAAACAGTTTCAACACCGCTACCATACGGCTTCAGACAAACCTTACTCATATGCCGCCGCTGCAGCCCCAGCCTCGCTTGATCGTACAAATGGAACTAGGCAGCCCGTGTATTACATCACTTCCCAGAATGACTTGTACCAAACTAGCGAGTTCACCAAGTTTGTGCCCTGGGGCATCGGGAGCGCGTTGATGGTTGTTTGGCAGTTGTATGCGACCGTCATGTGTGTCTTGGGAGCTATACTGCTGTTTCCACTTACCTGGTACAAGGAGAGGAGCTTGGCAGATGCACCGCGCAAGATTTGAAGCCTGTATCTGGTCACTTTGGACAGTCGCCGTGCCCAGATAGCTGTTAGGTGCCATTGCCCCAGCTATATGAAATGCGATGCCGTGGGAGAGAGCAAGGACGACCTCCGGCTTGGTGATACTTTCGGACTGTTAGTCAGGGTGCTCCAGATCCTGTAGGTCGTTCTGATTTTTGCTCAAAGACAGAAGGACAAGTCTGACGTTGCGAAAAGTGAGGTTGTGCCGGCTTCGCGAACGAGTCCAAAGCTATCGTGAAGCCTTGCGGTCCATCTGAGCTACGAGATTGGACCAAACCAGATGACCGCAGTTAGGGCTCGGCAAGCAAAGGACATGTCAACGCAAGAACTCAGACGATCGATGTATCTTCGGATGAGGCGAGTAACACATTCCGCTGAGACTCTTGCCTCCCATCATCACAGCATTCGAACAGGGGGTCAAGGTGAACTTGACTTGTTGCAACAAATCTACAAGTATGATCGTCCAGTCTGCAGCCCGAAGTCTTGTGTCCCTGGGCCTTCTCTTCTCAACCGAATTCTGTTTCCACTGCAACCTCGATCAATGGTGATGGAGACTAGTTCGCCATTGCTGGTACTCCAGGAGCTGTGTCGGCTCGCAAAGCGTAGATGCAGAGCGATCAAACTTGTTGATGACTCGTCACATCCATATGGTCAGGTGTGCAGCCTCAGATTAGATGTTGCATGGACCGTGTTTGCGGAGTTGAGAAGAGGGAGGAAGTTCAACAGCAAGATGGCCTTGGTAGACCGACTGTGACGAAGTGTTGGATTCAAAGGTGGTTACGGTAGAGGGAAACGTGCAGTTTACTCCCCATGTACCAGATGAGCAACCAGCATGCCGTGTCTCCCGATGTTTCTGCTTTCTGCTTTCTATCTGTCCCAGCTAAACATCCGAAGCAGATTTAAGAAACGCAGTCGAAGTTGCCTACAATATGCTCATGAGCCCTCTTGATCGTGAAAATTATATAGTAATGTTTTGCGTCGAGTGATCGACTCCTCACCCCGGGGCTCTTGTCTCTTTGATCTAAGATCTAATTAGCTTTTGACATCGCAGATCATCCAACACCTTCTCTTGTGCAGTTTGCCATCTCCAGCGCCAGCAAAATGCTGCTGGTCGTGTCTCCATATCTCGACTCCTTTGCTTCCAACAACTGTCTCAAGCTGGCTCTCAGGAATCTCTCTAAAGCCGAATCGCCTGTAGAAGGGTGCATTGAAAGACACATCGCGCATCGTCGTCAGTGATAGCCCAAGAACAGCAAACCTTGGCTTAGCTTCGTTTTCGGAGACTGTCTGTGTGGGAGGTATAGCCAAATTTCGCGCAGTCCCTTTCACAGCCTCAATAAGACGGCTTGCCAGTCCTCTCCGCTGGTGATCCGCGTGCACAGAGAGCTCGTCGATATGGACGAAACCCACGTGTCGCTTTTCCTCTTTGCACTCTGCACAGTTGTCGTCGACTTCGCCATGGACAATCGGTAGCAAGGAGCAGGCCAGGAAGCCAACTACCTCCTCTTCCTCCTCCTCCTCATGCAGTGAAGGTGTAGCATCTTTCCTGGTTGAATGCCCCTCAAGATGTAGACTGTCGTCGATACTGAGACAATGAGCAACAGCAACCCAAGTCCCACCCGCTCCGACACCTGCTTGCTGCCAGGCATCCAAGCCAGCGGCATGCCTCTCCACAGTCATGGGCTCGTCGTTAGCAATACCCGCCAGCGATTCATCCGACAGGAAGAGCGTACCTGCTGACCTCTCCACATCCGGAAAGAAAACAAGGTCCTCCTTCGTTGCGGGACGGATCTCGTATGAAATTGTTGTTGTGCCCTGAGCATTAGTGCTCATTTTCTGCTGGTGCCTGCTACAAAAACGTGTTCAGAGGTGTAATAGAAGCGCTGGCCGTGAAAAGAAGGATTTCTTTTAATTTTGTGGAAAGGACTTTGAGAACTTTACTTCCTGTACCAGCATGTCACCATTATTAAAGATGATCAAACCGTCAGCTACTCATCGCTTTGACTCGCATCCAGCAAAAAGCGCCTCGTGCCAGATGGTGCTTGACAGCTTGTTCTTTACTTGCAATTTTATCGTTGATACTGGCAAACATTGAATCTTAGCTCGTGTTTGCAGTTTCGGGCAACACCGCTTCACTTGCATCCATTTACCCCAGCCTTCCAACTTTGAATGCTGAAAGTGGAATTCTAGTGATGCTGTTGCTAGATGTAGTGCAGAGGTATTTCTCGTTGAATTCATCATGTTGGGACGATATGCAGGTTCCCACTACTGAAACTATCAATCCCCTATCCGCAGGGGTTTGACCATCCTAATACATGCACAATCTCTTGTGCCCCGTAACGCCGGTCTCTGCAGAGGCTGTCGCTGTGCTGCACAATATTATTCAACAAGATGCTTATACACTGGACGAGTCTAGCAGAGATCGCTGACGGAGGCACTTGCGGAAACTTACCACAGCCACTTCAAATGCCTCGACGAACAGCACTTGGCACGCGTGCCTTATTTCAATGCCTTTGCAAAGAACTCCGCCATCTTGGGCCCGGCTGCATCTACATGGTCATAGAGATCTGCATGTGTGAGGCCGTCAAGTACGACTAATTCCTTAGGCTCCTTTGCGTTCGCCACAGCATACTCGCTGTACCACCTTGTTGCCGCTTTTGTACCCATGATCATCAGTAGTAGGCGAAGGACCGATGAGGTTGTTGAAAGCGAAGGCATCGAAATTGGCCATGCAGTCCCGACTACGCGGAATACATATATTCGGAGCTCTTTCATGAGGAGCACGGACGCGATAGTAGGACCCCAGGTCCTTGAACGATTCTGGAGTTCCCTCCGGAGCCTGTGAAAGTTTTCAGTCTCATTGTGGCAAATTAATGGTATAGGCCGCGATATGCTTACCTCATCTGGCGTCTTGAACGGTATCATCTCAACAATGGGAACCTTCTCGCCAGTCACATCACTGTTCCGATCCTTTGCCACGGCCTCAAGCTGCCCGTGCAACACCTCAAGATTGCTCGAGTCCTTGTCGAAGCCTCGCCGCGCCATCGTGCCAACACATACAGCTGCACTGGTAGCACATGCTTTGATCCTCAAATCTGTTTGCGTGGCGAACGGCGCGTACCCACCACTCGCACAGATCTCGCAAACACTGATCTTTGCTGGGTCAACGAGGTCTTCGCGGCTGACGAGGTAAGTGACAGCTGCCTTGATGTCTTTGACTTGCTGTCCAGGATCCTCGAGGTTGCGCGGCTCTCCCTCAAATTCGCCCTGGAAAGCAGCATCGTAGCAGAGGCATATGAAGCCTTCAGCAGATAGCACGCGGGCATAATTTGCTGGTGACTGCTCTTTGATGGACGTCCATGGGTGGCATATGACTATTGCTGCGTCGTTGCGCTGAGGTGAACCTGGCGTTGGATGGTGTAGGAGGGCGGCCGGCTTGTAAGCCCGCGAGTAGAAGGAGTTGTGAGATCGTACATCGCGAGGGGAGAATGGGAAGATTTCCGCGCAAGCAAGACAATGTGTGATGAGAAGTCCTTGTGCAGCCATTTAGCGCAGTGGAAATTGTAGAGTGTTTTAGCCAACCGGGAGGCAAGTCTGAAGCGGTCTTGCAGGGGCGGAAGTTTGGGATGTGCAGCAATGACCTGATTTAGAGTTGATGGTGAATCAGGAGCCCCAAGGAGCCCCACGGCCGGGAGTTCGAAGACAAATCCGAATCGAGCATTAGACATGTCGTCGAAGTATCCAAGGCACTTTATTGTGGAAATATCTGCCTGCTGTGCGGACAGGTTCAAGAGGCGGGCGAGACCATCGGCACGGAAGGCAAGCGCGAATGCACGAACACCTTGGATGTGAGGATCATAAGGTATCCATTCTACAAGCACGTTTGCTGTGGAGGTAGATTTTTGATGTGCTTGAGGAGTAGGCGGTATTGGGCTAGGACCCGGAAAGAGGTGCTGTCTGGTTGGAGCGTTGTTGTAGATCTATTCTCGTTACCATGTCTTAATAAGAAGAGCTCCATCACAAGTTGATGATGTTAGGCACTATCAGGAGTCTGCCCGTCGTCAGCGAGGTTATCAGACTATCCGTTCCAGGACTTGAAAACAAAAGTTCCGCTTGAAAAGCCTATCCGGGTTCAGATGCCTTGGCCACTCCAGAAAGCTTGCCCATTTTGGACTTTGCGAAATAGGAAGAAGAATTAAATTTGAACAGTCGATGCAGGATAGAGACAGGTTGGTCTTCATTCTTCATTACTTCGTCTCGTCAAGCTCAGCGCCATGTGTTCGGCCAAACCGCACTATACTAACCAAATACAGGCTTGCTCCACTCTCCCAAGCAAGCTGTTTTGAGCCCAAGAACGCCTTGCGAAATGATGTTGCCAATAATACCCACGCTATGCAATAACATGGATAACAAGCCAGCGACCAAGCCGGCATCAGAGAAAAAGAAACAAGCTCAGTAGACCATGTCTCATTAGGTACACCAGTTTATGACGCCGGTTTCCTGCATCACCGTACTGACTCGAATCGCGACAAGTGACGACTAGGAATGTCTCATGGAAGGTTTCAAAGGTTCTGCTGGCCTCAGGCATCCTGTCAATCCATATCTTCGTCGCCATCACCATCAGGTATATCGTCTTCGTCATCAAGACTCTGCATTGCAGCTTTGATGAAATGTGAAGCCTGCAAGATCTTATTAGCAATGTTAGACAATTCCTGTCGCAGCTCCGTCTTACCTTCGGATCGAGGTTTAGGGCCACGGTGAATGCTTTGACTGCCTGGCTCTTTCGACCAAGCATCTTGCACAACCGCCCGCTCAAGAACCACACATTAGCCTCGTCAGGCGCGATCTCCTTCAGCACTTCTAATTCGAGAAGAGCTTCCTCGGGCTGGTTAAGATTCATCAGACACCTTGCTTTCTTAAACCTGCTCAATGCATTCTTTGGTGATAATCTGCAGGCTCTATCGTAGAACTTTAGGGCGTGCTCAAGGCCCTTGGTATGTTCGACAACAGAGCCGATGGCGCATGTAAGCACTGCATTGGAAGGATTAATGCCAGCTGCTGTTCGGTAGTGAGATTCAGCCATCTGGTACTTGCCAATTTTGGCGTAGACTTTACCCAGTCCATACCATGCATTGTAATGCCTATTGTCCACGGCCACGGCGCAGCGATATGCTTCGAGGGCCTTGGAGTACTCTTCGTTCTCAATGTATTCGTGACCTTGCAGTGTGAATGCATATTCAAACGACGGATCGAGTTGTGTTGCTCGACGGAAGCATTTCGAGGCTTGTTCGTGCTCACGTTGCAGGGAAAAGGAGTTTCCAATAGCAATCCAGGTCTGTGGAGAATTTCGCTCGACTTCGACAAGCTCATGTGCCAAATAGGCCAGTTCAATCTCGGCTTTGAGTTGATAGAGCACCGTGCTGTACACCTCCATATCTTCGAGCCGTGACGGGGCCAGCTGCCTGACTCGAATGAAATACTTCTCTGCTTCCGCATGTTGGGACATCTCGTTATACGCTCTCGCAATTTGGGCTAGAATGTAAGGAGTCTCGCGTTGCGCGGATGGAAGAGAGTTGAACAGGTCGATTGCCCCTTGGCAATCAAAACGCTGCAGCGCTTGGTGAGCAGATGCAATTCGACTCAAGAGATCAAGCAGTGAGCGCAACGCGTCGATGTCCTTCTCAGCCAAATTCTCTCTGTCGTGGACAGAATCTATGGTCGCAGGCGTGGGCGAGTTCGACGGGGCGTGGTTCTCGCGGCTCTCAACACCCTGAGGCTCTCCGTTCGGTGCTGTCTTTATCCTGTTTCCGCTGACCGCTCTTCCCACAGTTGCGGTGGTGGCTGTTCGTGGTTTGACAGTCGGTGCTTTCGCTTTTCTGATGTCTCGTCCTTCTCGGAGTCCCAAGGAGTTTACTATGGAGGACATCTTGTTCGTCGAGGTAGTGCTCGGTGGTCTTGAGGTTTGAGATCGGGTTGTCCTACGTACTGGCTCGGTTGTCTGGGATAGTGGCACCGCTCCAGATACCGTTCGCTTAGAAGGTGGTCCAGGCGGCGGCGGAGGCTCATGCGGCTCCTCGAGAGTTGGTCTTAACCTCGCTTTCAATCGTGTGGATGTGGCTTTTATCTTGGATCGTTCTTCTTGTTGCACGTCAGTCGCGCTCCTCGGCTTGCGAAGAGCTACAGGCGGGGCTTCGTATCTAGTATTAGTCGTATTTGGTACTAAGCTGTCATCAAGATCGACCACGGTCGATGGGGTAGGCATCAACTCATCATCGTGAATGCTGTTCGCGACGCTAAAGTTGATTTTACTATTGTTTAGCTTTTCATAGAGCGCATTTGGGTGGCCGTTTGCCTTTTGGGTCGAGGTGAAGGGATCAGGCAAGTGTTGAAGTTGATGAACTGGAACGGTCGCGGGCTTGTCCTGCATGGATTCTCGTGGATATTGGGCTTGGACCATGCTGAGCATTTCCGGGTTGAGCTTGTAGATTGCCGGAACATTGACCTTGGCGCCAGAGTTCAGCAACAGGGTATACGCGTCCCACATGAACGGGTTCTGCCTCAGACTACCAACCCAACACTGGACTGCCTCGTCCATGTTCTTGTGGCCCTTCCATAGTTTACCCTTCAGGCAGAGAATGACAGCTGCATCGGGAAGATAGTGCCTCCTCGACTCGCTGTGCTGGTTCCACGTGTTCCTGTTCTGCCAAAGCACCCGACTCTTGTCGAGTGCGTGTAGACCATCGATATACCTTCCAAGCTCAAGGCAAGCTTGCGCAAAGACATAACAACAACCCAGATGAGAGCCTTTCAGGGCCAAGGCGCGACTCGTGTCCCATGATGCTTTGGTGTAGCCAGACTGGAACTGGCAGTGCGCGAGGAGGTAGGCTGCTTCAGCATTTCGTGTTCCTTCATAAGCAATGAGCCGCTGGGCAAGGAAGAGGGCGTTCTTCAGCAGGTTGTTATCAAGGTGGTAGTAGATGAGTTGCCTCAGCTGCACGCCCGGCGATGCGGTCGACGGGACCATGACGGTCGCAGTCTAGGATTCGACGTTGGCTGAAGAGATGCAGAAATGGTGTGTGTAAGTTCATCGGAGACAATGCTGTCGAGTCGATCGGTCGGTAGATCGTAGGGCGGGCATGAGATCGGATCGGGTGGTGGTGTCGAAGCTCGAGCGGGCACGCAACGGACCAGAATCAAAATCAGACGTCAACATGAAATTAGTGTCCGTGTCTCATTACGCCAGCAACACCGTCGCGTCACCGATAGAATATTCCCCAAGGCTATGATCGAAGCGTGTAAGAATATAGAAACAGTCGAAGACGAGTTGCTGTCCTGAGGCGTTGTTGTGATGAAAACGGAAGTGACGAGGCTGGAGCAGTAGCCGCACACCCACGCCAACGCCACACCTTGCTGGCCGCAACTAACTTGAATTATTAGTAATAGCCTCATTAGGCCTAATAAGCCACAACGGCCACTTTGCGGCCTGAAAAATTAGGCCAGCTGTTAGGCCAAGCAACTGGCCCATTCTTTGGCTTTAGCGGGGAGTGGGCAAAAAGGTGTCCTGGGATGACGCTCGTCTGTGTCCGGGTTGCCAACACAAGCACCTCTACAATAGTGACTGGACACCATCCAGCATGGCTAAAGTATGTCACCACCGCTCCCGACCACTCTCCCACCAGATCGCTAACCGATGCGATCGCCTAGAAATCTGCCAAGCAATTAGCAGTGAAGAACAGCGCACGACTCAAGCAAACACATCTGATCACGCTGGCGCTCCATGCTGCATTCCTGCTCTTTGCTTTCCTGCTCCGACGCTCTCTTAAACTGACTCCGTATGCCCTTCTGTCGGCACCGGCATTAGCCCTGGAATTCTGGCTCGACTCCATTGCTCGGCCACGGTATGATGTGGATGGGAACTTGAGAAGAGCAGGCGAAGACCTCGATGCGCCAGGTCTGACTGAGTTCTTCTGGGACATTATCTACTGGACCTGGATCAATCTGGTCCTTGTATTGTTGTTTGGCAATTACGCTTGGTGGCTTTACCTCGTAGTCCCGCTGTATGCCATCTATGCCACGGTGACTACGGCTCGAGGAGTTAAAGGCATGTTTGGGGGACTCGCTGGAGGTGGAGCCGAGGCCGACGGAGCACAGAAACAGAGTAAACGACAGCAGAAATTGGAGCAAAGAGGTGGGCAAAAGATACGGTACAGATGAGAATGTAGTCAAGTGATGTTGATGCGATCATCACCAACTCAGGTCGTCTGTTGTTCTGACTCTTGGCTTGCCTCCGGGGGGTCGATGTGGATGAATCCGGTATGAAGCTGGGCTTGATTGAGTTCGAAGGTTCGCTCTAGTGCATGCGCAACCGTCATGCGTCGCCAATCTGGAGAGCTAGCTAAAAAGAAACGAGGCAAAGGGTGACTGACCCCAACGAGCCAAAAAACCAAAAGATCACTCCAAAGCAGGGATTCGAACCCTGGGCTGTCCGGAGCGATTTCCCAACTTGAAGTTGAGTAAGGAAATGAGAGCGGACAATGTTAACCCCTACACCACTTTGGACATCTGTATACGAGGGTGTATACGATTTGTGGCAAACAATTTTGGCCACTGAAATATGATGTTCATTTTGCAGGTGGGATGAGGTGGAAGACGAGATGGAGGAGCGTGCTTGACCGAGTTCTAAGATGGCAAGCCAGCGGGAAGGCAATCTAGCACAATAGCGGTCGGTGATGAGGCTAACGGCCTCTAAAGAATGGCATGAAGAGGGGTTTGCGCATGCGATGCTGCTAGTGAGAGCTGCAGACAAATATACAAAGACATTTCTGAGCCAAATCTATGCGATGAGGTCACGAGCCATCATATTCTAGAGTTTTGTGCCGGCTAATCTCATATTCTATTGATTATACGATGCAGACGCGCTACTTGAACGATAGAGGCATCGGCAGATCCAGCTTCTTGTAGTCCTTCCAACCCTCAGATTCTAAACGTGCCGCCTTGGCCATATTTTCGTCGTCCATCTGCTGCAAATGCGCCGCCAGCCACTCCTGGACTTTTGGCTCGCTGGTCCCAATGATCCTGGCTGCGAGCAAGACCGCATTGGTGCTGTTCGCAATGCCCACCGTAGCGACAGGGATGCCCCGTGGCATCTGCACAATGGCGAATAGAGAGTCAAGCCCATCCATCGACGAAGCCTTGACAGGACAGCCAATGACCGGAACCGTGGTTTCGGATGCCATCATGCCTGGCAGATGTGCAGCACCTCCAGCTGCCGCGACGATGGCCTTGAAACCTCGAGATGCAGCAGCTTTGCCAAAGTTGAGCATGTGCTGCGGTGTTCGATGGGCAGAGGTAATTGTTACCAGATATGGGATAGGAATTTTGTCGAGGAGTTCGAGGCCCGGACGGAGGGTAGCGAGGTCGGTGTCGCTACCCATCACGATGGCCAGCAGAGGTTTCTCTGGTGGTGTTGGATTTCGCTTGAGGAGTTCAGAAGATGTTGCAAGGATGTCGGCCGACGAAGTCCTGCTTGAGGATCGATGAGCTCTCACAGCATCGGCAAGGAGGATGAGCGGATGGATCTTCTGCTCAATTTCCGACATGGACCGACCAACAATGGTGATGTGGCCCATCTTGCGACCGGGTCTGCCATCGCCCTTACTGTAGAGGTGGACTTTGGCGCCCGGGACTTTGAGAGCTGCTTTGGCGATGAGCAGGTGAGAGTCGGGCTCCGGTCCACCAAGAAGGTTGAGCATAACTGCAGCGTTCACAGCTAGTTCTGTGGCACCAGGCTGAATTGTATCGGCTAGATCAGGCAGGATGGCTCGCAAATGCGCTTCGTATTGTGACATGTGGCATGCTTCAATCGTGTAGTGGCCGGAATTGTGTGGTCGGGGCGCAATCTCATTGACAATGATGGTGTCGTCTTCCAACAGAAACAGCTCCACCCCGAAGACACCGGTGCCTTCGAAAGACGCGACTGCTCGTCTCGCAAGTTCTTGTGCTTGTTTCTGGATTTTGGGAGATACCTCCCGCGGAGGCGTGTAGGTCAATTTGCAGATGCTGTCTTCATGGATCGTCTCGGTAACAGGAAATGCTTGGGTCGAGTCTTCAAAACTGTCAATATTTGCTTCCTGCCTGGTCTTGACCACCATGACAGCCAACTCTTTCTTGAAGCTTGCCCACCGCTCCGCATAGAGCGGCCGGTCTCCTAGGGCTTGCAGAGCTGGTTCAATGTCTGCGAGACCCAAGACAGGATAGTTGCCACGGCCGTCGTAAGCTTGTGTTCTAGCTTTGAGCATGATAGGCAGACCTCCAAGCTCCAGAGCAATTTCTTTGAGTCCTTGAGGACTAGTCGTGCCTACTCCTTTGCTGTCAGCAGTGGGGATGTTGCTCCGAGCAAAGTGTTGTTTCTGCACATATTTGTCCTGTATAGTGCGAACCGTCTTCCAATTTGGTTGTATCCTCCGCCATGATCGATTGTCTGCCAAAAAGGGTGATTCCTCATCAATCTCCTCGAGGACTTTGGTATCAACATGTTCTATTTCGTAGGTAATCACATCGGCTTTGGACGAGAGCGTGCGTACATCAGCGGCACGAGCAAAAGAGCCAGTGACATGCGACTGAGCTGCAATCTGGTTGATCTGCTTTGCTGGCGCATTTTCTGCATCGAGAATAGCGACTTTGATGTTCAGGTTATGAGCAGCCTCAACAAGCATCCGGCCAAGCTGCCCGCCGCCAAGAACGCCAACGGTGTGACTATCCATGATAGCAATCGAAATTACCGAGTTTTGACAGCAGATCAGTAGTGGGAAGGGCACAGATATAAGCCGAGCTCTTCTCGATTTGAGCTCCTTTCTCTCAGCTTGAATGCTACGATGTCAAGGTATGCAGCGCAACCAGCCAAAGGCATGAAGTTATGAACTTCTATATTTTATTCCGAATTTGTCTTGGCAGAAGAAGCAGAGGGAAATATGGCTCAGCCTCGTCCCGCCTTAAAACCGCGCTCACACTTCTAACACCTTTCAGTGGCCCAGACGCCTCTGAGTATGGTGTTGCAAGCAGGCAACTCCTCTTTTGAAGAGGGTCGTGGTCGGTTCCAAAGTCCTGATGACGACTTCAGAGCGTCAAATTCAGAATGTCCCAGAAAGTGGCCGTTGCTTACTGCCATCTACCAAACCGCAGAATATGGAGGTGTATTTTCAGGGCCGACAGGTTTCCCACCTTCCTCGTCCTGTTCTACTTCTCATTCACAGCGAACTGGGGCTATGGCGCAGACCTTCCGGCGAGCGCCCGCTGCAGTCTCGACGCTGTTGTTGATGTCCTGATTTCAATTCCGTTGCGTCTTCACATACCTACCGATCTACGCAACGCTCGACTTGGAAGCCTTCGATGACGACCGACTTTGCCCAACTAAAATGTTCAGAATGAACCCTGGACCGGAGTGCGCTAAGGCGTTAACCATCTGAGACAGTGCTGTATTTGTAGCCATTTTCAGGATTTCGTTCTCTTACGGGTTCTGGAGCCGTGATAAGGGCAATTTCGTCTGCTTTGTGGGCGGAGGCTTCCATGTCAGTTGTACGGCCTGAGGCTGGCCCATGCCACGCAGTATGGCAGACTGTGGTCGAGTTTGCCGACTCATCGAGAACAATGTCCTCGTCTGTTGAACCACACTTGCTTTGTCGCGGTGTTGTGCTTGAGGCAGGCATCAGATGTTCACCGACCCGGACAACTTTATGGGCCGACTGATCCACCCAGGATAACTTTCGAAGTTTCGATCGCCTGTCTCGTAGGGACGAGAAATCTACCTGAGCACAACGTCCTTAAACCATGGATGCTCCAATGCCTGTCGTGCAGATATGCGCTTCTGCGGATCCAGATTCATCAAAGATAGCACCAAATCTTGAAATTGACTGTCCTTGACCTCAGGCCATGTTGAAAAATGCTTATAACCATGGTCATCGTCGTCTTTACCATCGTACGCGTTGCTCAAAAGCATTAGGCTTGTCTCGTCGTCGCCGACATGCGTCATCAAACCGTTTATGCCTTCCTTATCGCCAAAATACGACACCTGCCTCTGGAGCCGGACAATCCATGCGATTGCACCTTGATCTGTGTATTTCTTCATATCCTCGTCGGGTCCGAATATAACACGGCCGAGAATAGTGTATATGCACTTTGTTACGAGTCAGAATGATTAACCTTCTGGACGTAGACAACTCTTACCATAGCTCCAAAGGAGAACATGTCTGTCGGCTTATTCAGCTCACCCCGAAGATGCCCTTCTGGACTTCGCCAATTGTCATTTCCGGGTAGCATTCCCTTGATGCATCGGCCTTTGGGTAGATATGCTGCGTTTTCGAGGTCCGTTAATTGGACCTTCTGGACAACAAAGTCCCTGCCATTGCCATAGCCGTCAACCATAATGTTATCTGGTTTGACATCTGAGACTCGTTAATGCATGTAATTATTAAAAGCCTTGTGTGCAATCTAGGACTAACCCAAGTGGACGACATCACAAGCATGTAAATCTGCTAGTCCCTGGAGGCCAGCCTTCAAGATCTCTTTCTTTTCCTTTAGAGCGATTTGGTTTTTTCACCAAGGTGAGAAAGTCCTCAGTGAGAAATCGATAGACAAATATTCGTCGGTTGCTGATGGTATCGATAGGAAGCCGGAGGTGCGAGGTCTTCTTGGTCTGCGCTCGGGTGTCTGATTCAAATGCTGCATATATATTTTCAGGAATGTCTTTCAGAACGAAGTCATCTTCACCGGATCTTTAACTGCTTAGCTGGATGATAGGGAGAGGATGCATCGGAAGGGAACCATACCTGGCAAGCCAAACGCGTCCGACGAGAGGTCGCTCTTGAATGAGCCGCTTGAAGACGTATTGGCGCCCGCTTACGCCAACATAATTTAGAGACGAGGCTGCCATTCTTGAGGCAGTTCGCAGCATGTCGAGAGAATAGCTGAAAGGACGACAGTATCAAGCGAGTCGAAGCGATGAAGGCATTCGCTCAGAGGAACGCTCGCAAGTCAGACCGGCTGAAACCACTTCTACAAAAAGACCTGAGTCTTGATGAGCTCCGTACACGACTACAAGGGTATTGACGTTACTGCCGAAGACAATGAATACAGATACTCTGAAGCTCCAATCAATGGGATTTCTCTACTTGGCCTTCTTCTTTCTGACGCTGTGCAAATCAGCCAACAGTGGAAATGGGAGTGCAAAACCGGAGGCAAATCGACCACTGATTGTCCCAGAACTTTTCCTCGACTGACAAGAATGATCTTGTGAAAGACACGTTTTCCAATCTGTAGTTTCTCTCGTGTGGACTGTCGAATGGGGGTCTAATTGACCCTTTGAGATTTGAATAGCGATTTCACCGTTTCTGCAGTGCATCTTTTAGCATCCCCATCAATTCTGTTTGGCGCTGCTCTGATTCCTTGCGCTGTTGCTCCAATTGTGTAAGCAGTAATGCCTCCCTTTCTTTCATCTCGGACTTCTGCTGCTCTGCATCCTCTCTCTGCTGCTCGAGCTGTCGTTGCAGTCCTTGGATCATGCTGCGAAGCTCGGCGTTCAAACCCCGTCCAGGGGCAAGCCTCTTGGACCCCTCATCTTGGGATTCTATTCCGCTAGCGTCTTCCGGCGAGCTCTGCACACTTATGTCTTCGAGTGTTGCAGTTAGCTCGAGTGACCGATCGGCCGGATCAGACAATTCGTCGATCACACTTTTCAGCCGTCTGAGGAATGGTAAAGCAAATAGTTCACATACGTTGAGCGTGAAATGGTAGGATTTCCATCTCTCTTTGCCTTCATGATCTCCAATGGTAAATTCTCTCAGAGTGTCTCGCCAATACGTCGTCTTGTCACCATCAATTTCCGGATAATGGGCGTAGAGTCGCACCTCCTTGTCGTTATGGGAGATCGAAAAACCTAACACTCTCCTATGTGCATCAGCAGCACGATTCGCCCTGCGATAGAGATCAACCACGCCACGCAGAGCGATGGTCATGCTATGCGCGTTAGGTCGATCCGCAAGGTCGAGCCCTTGTTTGCCGCATTTCACTTCGCCTGTGAAGAAAGGGAAGTACACGCCTTCGGGCCGTCTAGTACGATTTCTTTGTGGGTTCGATTTTGAGCTTCGCACGTTGCTGGTCGCTGAAGTTAGACCGCTTGAGACAGATGTTTGGCAGTGTCAGATCAGGGTATAGCCACGCTAGTCTTCTGAGCTCGATGCAACTCTTGGCCAGTCACTAAGAGGGGGGCGGGGAGGGTTCCAGGGTGCCATGCAGTGTACACAGATGTCTGATGACAGAAAAACGAGTTACCCTACGACGAATAAGAGTATGGTAGACAATTGGATCGCAGTGCAGAGGAAACAGGCTTCATCTGAGTCTGTAAGGAGCTGCTACTTCAAGTAATTCCGTCTGCAAATATGCAGAGGACTACCTTGGGATCGCATGGTGTTGTAAGCCACGTAATTAACGATTTTCGAGATTCGAATAGCGTCTGACCTTGGCACTGCTTGACTAAACTATGTTGCCGCGTGGCGTGGGATCTGATCAGTAATATATGGGTGGGTGGTAAGTCATCGAAAATCGGGCAGCGTCGGCTGGTTGCGAGGACACAAAGGACTTGGTCAATTGGTTTATCATCTTACACCACAATGGCAAATAGTGAGCCATGACTTGCTTGACAAGGCTGATGGCTCATAGTCTGGGGTCGGACAAGTGCATTGCAGAGGGAGTTTCGAGCTCAATGCGTAGGCCAGGACGAAGGGTGAACCGACTGTCCCTGATCGTGATTGCACGTATTCTCAAACGTGAGTCGAGGATCAAGTCTCTGGTAGTTTGTGGTGTTCATTGTTCCAAAAACTCCTGTCTTGACTGCTTCGTCATCCGTGTTTGGCATTTGTGAAATTGCTAGGATTGTCTTGAGCCCGCTGCGTCTCTCTTCGCCTGGACATTGGATACCAACCCATTCTGACCCTTCGCTCGAGGTGGAGCCGATGGTGCTGAGCATGTGTCAACATAGTGCACAAGTATTTTCAAGGCATCATGATGAAAAGCCGGTTCATCTACCAGCATTGAAGGACAGCCGTGGATGTTTTATAGATCTTGTTTCGTGTGGCTGGACTGACAGCTCAGTCAATGCCATGCTCTTTCTTGATTTTCTCGAGATTTTCCTGGCGGGCAGCGATGTCATCCGTGACCGAAGTGACCTTCATTTTCTCTGGTTGATGGTATAGGACAACCAAGTAGCGGTTCATGAAATTGAACCCATTGAGACGATCACAGGCATTTTTGGCGTCCATGACGTCTTCATAGACCACGAAGGCGGTGCCTTTAGTGGTGTTGGCCGTCCCTGCTCTTATCTGTCTGATGGGCCCATGCTTTCCGAACAGGTCGAACAGGGTGGGTGTGTCGACGTTGTAGGGTAAATTCTTCACGAACAGGATGCGATTTGCCTCGGGGGCAAGCTTGTTGCTTCGAGACATGTTGACTAGGAGTCCGCTTTTTATGGGATTTGAATGCTGTTAGGTTCACCTCGGGATTTGAGTCTAACGATATCGGGGACTCGGATTGGATGCTGAGCTGTACACAGTGTAAGAAGTTGTCGGTTAAGGACTGACTGGGCGGGAGGGCGATGAATTGCAGCGTCACTTCTGCGGCGAAATCGACGAGGCTGCACAATGGTCCACCACCCACATCTTCGGTAGGGATTCGTGTGTGCACTCCACTGAATCCGTGGATGAGATGTCAGTCAGTTGGATAGTAGTAGTAGGCGTAGTGTTTTGAGGAAATCCGACTTGTGCTTGGTCGAGGAAGGTGGGTGATGGTCCAGGTTCAGTCGCTCCTGCTGTTGTCTGTCTGTCTGTCCGGGATACGCTAGTCACATGCGCAGCCTCGTTGAGTACTAACTCGACTACTAACTAATTAACTAACCACTGCGTCGTCCGCAGCAAATTAACTGGACTAGTGACTTGCGACAACTCGAACCCCGAGTCCGTGGCCCAAGTCGAGGCTTCTTCATGCTGCTACAGTCACCACCACCATTGCGCACGCTGTCCCTCGTCGTCTCGGGCTTTCTCCTGTCGCTGACTATGCTGCTCGTGCTCGGTCCAATGTGAGCAGCCGTTCTGGTTGCGCTTTGTCCGAGCTCGACGCGGCCGAACCCCGCCCGCGCTCTCTGTCAAGACTCGACTGAAATCGACTCGACTCGACGGCGCACCTCACTCTCGACCCAAACAACAACGATGGGCTCGGCTACAGCCTGGCGACGACGCTACGAGAGCACCCCCCGACGAGGAACGAGCCCTCCTCGTCCAGCCGCCGACCTGATCGAGCGTCTTTCTCCCGATCCACATCAACACCCGGCCACTCCCCCGGCCAGCCACAGCCATGCCAACAAGAACAGCAACAACAGCGGTGGCAGCAGCACCGGTCGCACGAGGAGAGAAGTCAACGGACAAACCCTCCAAGGCCTCGGCCTCGGCATAACCCACACGCCACTCTCCGATCGAATGGGGACCGACTCAGACCATCTGTACCTCGACTCACATGGACGTGCCCACCTGACGGCGAAGCTGAAGTCGCCCAGGCACCACGACTCTCCGACCCGCACCTCGAGAGTGCCGACGGCTCACTACCGGGGCCCACCCAAGAGGAGCCACGCCAGGACGACGTCAACCATGTCCATTGACGATCTGGCCAACATCGCCATAGCCACGAGCCCCCAGTTTGCCAGTTCCCAACACCCCTTCTCGTTCGCCGGCAGCCCGATCTTCCATACCACATCCCGTCCCAATACCTCGTACATCAATGGCTACATCCAGGACTCGCACGATCGCCCGGCCAAGAGAATCAAATCAGAACGGCTCTACCAGACCGAATGGGGCCACGCTGATGAACGGCCACGAAGTAGCTACACCTATCAGTCGGATGTCCGGCAGGAGGATGCTGAATTGCTGCTGAGTCTACAGAACGGCTTCTCCTTCAGGACCGCGTCTTCGCGTCATCTTCCTCTGGCAAAATCCGAGTCGATCCTCGAAGAATCCCCTCGACCAAGACACCACCATCCTCCGATCCAGGTCCTACCCACAGTAGAAGAAGGGTCGAACTCATCACCTGCAGCTCCATCTCCACCCGTGCTGCAGGATCCCACGGCCCAGGCCGACCCGATACCGTCCAGTCCTGACACGGCAGCGGCCCTCGAACCTCAACTCTCCGTCACGACTGAGCCTGACGAAGTTGCTCCAGAGCGGTCTTTGAAGATGGAGGAACAGACAGAAGATAATGCAGAGCCTGAGACGTATGTGCCTTCGATACAGGCCGCGACGGGCACTGTAGAGCAACAAGCGTCCGCAGAGTCTGCTCCTGAATCGGAGCCGGTCCGAGAACCTGTGAAAAAGTCGCGACGCATTGCCATCGAGACGACACAGCCCGTGTGTCCCACGTGCAACCAGATCAATTCGAATGCCCGAGAAGGCGAGTCGACCATTGACTGGATCAAGTGCGAAGGCTCCTGTAATCGCTGGTTTCACATTCCTTGTGCCGGCTTTACCGACCAAGAAGTGAAAAGAGTGGCAAAGTTCATCTGCGCCGACTGCGAGCCTCTACACGGTCCAACCACGTTTGCCAGAACCTCAACCCGCGCGAGAGCGGCTCCCGACTACGCTGCCCTCAACGAAGGGGTCACCCAAAGCAACGAGGATTCCACCATGCATCATTTCGTGCCCAAATTCAAAGATGGCTCCATCCACTATCATCGAGACAGCTTTGCTCGCATCCGGCCGGAATTGATGACCCAAGAGCTGTGGGCCAACTTTGATGGGATGAAACGTCCCTTTGTCGTGCCTGCGATTTGGAACCCCCGCTTTGGCCAGTCGACGAACCAGATCGTATCTGAACCGCCCACCAACGTGACCGCAGACGAGATGGCAGATACCTTGGAAACTGCTGATGATCAGACGACCAATGAAGCAAAAGAGCAGGACGACTCTACAAACTCGCTCCAATTGGTCGAGGAAGAGGTGATTGACGTGGATCAAGACTACCTGGACATGGTCATGCCTCGAGATCTGACCATTGCAAAGGTGGCCGAATTGTATGGTCCGGACGAGCCGGTGCCGGTGATCGATGTCAAGTCACAGGAGTCCAAGGGCAAGTGGACCTTGAGGCAATGGGCAAACTACTACGACGAAAAAGGAGTCAAGCCCATCAGAAATGTCATCAGTCTCGAAGTCTCCCACAGTCCGCTTGGCAGGCTCATTCGACGGCCCAAGGTCGTGCGTGACATCGACCTCGAGGATCAAGTATGGGAAGCGGAATCGAGAAAAGCTACGACGAAGCGCCCCGTGGCTTTCTACTGCTTAATGTCGGTCGGTGATAGCTACACCGACTTCCACATCGATTTCGGTGGCTCCTCTGTCTACTACCACATTCTCAAAGGCCGCAAGACCTTTTTCTTCATTCCGCCCGAAGACAAATATCTGAAGCAATATGAGTTGTGGAACAACGATCCGAAACAAAAATCCATCTGGCTTGGTGACTGGTGCGATGGCAATGTGACCAGGGTCGATCTGTATCCTGGCGATACAGCTTTCATTCCTGCGGGATGGATGCATTCCGTCTGGACTCCAGAGGACAGCCTCGTGATTGGGGGCAATTTCTTGACAAGGTATGACCTGGACATGCAGTTAAAGGTGGTCGCAATCGAAAAGGCGAACAACACGGCAGCCGCCTTCAAGTATCCCTTCTTCCAGAAAGTCATGTGGTACACGTTGATCAGCTACATGGACGATGACCCTGTACCCGAACACGTCATTCATGACTTTCAGGATGATCCAACCTACGCATACGTCCGCGCTTTCCCGGTGTGGCAGGCAAACGCGGTTGTAGATGCGGCTGTCGAGCCCGACGAAGGTGATTTCAATCATCGGGAATACTCCAAGTCCGAGCTGAGAGGACTTCCGGCACTGCGAGACTACCTCTATCGGACGGCTCGGATATATTCAGACTTACCCATGCCAGCGGATGAAAAGCTCAGCAAGAAAAAAATCGATGCCATCAAAGCCTCCGTACCCAAAGGGCATGGAGATCCCATGCAGCTGATTTGCCTGTTTGCCATCTGGGTTGCATGGAAGCGTGGCAACGAGTGCGCTCCAGATTGGTTGCATGGCGATCCGGCTCCGCAGGCTGACGCCGACAAACGCGATGAAGAGAAAGTCAAGAAGCCTGAAGCAGTACGGGTGCCGCCCGAGAGAGTTTCGGCTCGTCGTAAACCACATGCTGCGCCGTCACCAGTACCTGAGCGACAGAAGACGCCAGCGGCTGAGAGTACTAAAGACTCGGATGAGCCCAAGTTCCCGCATCCGAGAATTGCGTGTGAGGCGTGTCGCAAGAAGAAGGTGCAGTGTCGACACAGCGCCAGTGTGAGCGTGAGCGTGAGCGTGAAGCTGGAAGAGACTGCCCAACAAACACTTGAAAAGCCACGTAGCTATTCCAACGTGACGATTGATATTGCTAGGTTGGCACGAGCGTCGCCTGTGGTGAGTTCGGTTGAGGGTTCGGGTTCAGGTTCAGGTTCGGGTTCAGGTTCGGGTTCGGGTTCAGGTTCAGGTTCAGGTTCAGGTTCAGGTGCAGGTGCATCGGCCACTGCCAGTGGCACCGCGGCGGCTCCACCGCAGACGTCTCCACCGGCCGCCGCACCTACCACTTCAAGTCCAGCCACGGATGAAAACCACGTCGAAGTTTCTACCACTACCGATCTTGCCCAGGCCGCACTCGCGAGAATGAATTCGCATCCGCCGGAGCCTCACATCCCTGTCATCAATGGCGCAAACGTGACCCCGAATAAAGAGCCAAAAAAGGGACGAAGTAAGGCCTGCGATGAATGTCGCAAAAGCAAGGTGAGTTCTTGGCGCCGCTGACGCGTCGAAAAACACTGACCTTTTCCAGCGTCGCTGCGTGCACGATGAACACGGCCGAGTTGATCCTGCCAAAGCGGCTGAACCTTCCAAGCCGCGTGGCTCGACCAGCTCCAAGCGTCCTCCGCGCCTGAGCGATGAGCACCACGCCAAGCGTGCCCGAATGGACGACGAGTTCGCGGTATATGGATCGAGCCACGACATCGATGCCATGATCGACCCTGCTTTGATGGCTCCGATTGACCCCATGTTAGGTGTTCACTATCACGACCCGTCGATGATGATATCTGATGCCCCTGCGCTGAGCACGCCGCCTCACCCGCTACCGGCTCAGCAGAGTTTGATTAGCTCAGCACCCGTGCAACCAGTGATAGACGCTAACCTTGACCCGGCGCTGATCGATCCGGCTCTCGGGCAGACAGGTCCGAGCCATGACACTGAAGTCACCAAGGACAGCCACAAAGTCCTGCCGTCCACCTTGCCACGGTTAACGACGACGACGACGACCACCACCACAAGTGCCAGCACGCCCGACGTGGACCGGAGCTTCTCTCCCATCACGACGGAAGAGGCAGCATCCAAGAACGAGTCAGAAGCGGAGCAGGCGCAATCTCATGCGGGCCGGAGTGCCAGTACGCCAACGGCAGCCGACAGCGCCGAACAGTCCAAAGTCAATGGTTCGTCACATGTACTTCCAGTGTCAACTGACCAGCCTGTTCACTCGACCAAGGAGAAGCCAATTCCGTCGACGGATGACAGTCAAGCTGTAGGTGAACGCATGCCGCCTGCCAGCCCACGTCAGCCTCCCGCCCGTGTTGCAGTGGTGTCAGACCTGCATGGTTCTGAACCGGAAGACGCGATCCCACCATCGAACCCCCCTGCCCATGCTGTGGCGGACGTGCAAAGGCCGAGTCCAGCCGGCAGGGTAGAAAAGGCGAGCCCGAAGGTGAAGAACGAAGTCCAAGCCAGTGCAGTAGAAGAATTCATGCGAGCTAACACAGTTGGCAGTAACACCAGCAGCGCCGAAGAAGATGCCAGTGAGCGACTTGCACGGGAGCTACAGGCGCAAGAACATGGGTTGAGGCGGCGGCCCAGTGTCCGAATTTCTTAGAAAGGGTTTTGAACGGCATATGGGTCCGCTCGACGTGTTCGGATTGATGAGGGCGTGGCAAGGCAGACTCAACAGGGTAGGGTCGGGTAAGGTACGGCGCACGTAGATACCACGCACAGGATGAGTGTACATGATTTGCATGATCAACGGGCGTTTGAGGGCGATTTCATGTTCAAGGTGGGAGAAGCCATTTGCTAGGAGCTGGCCGGCTGTTGGGAAGGCAAGAGGTATCTGGACCTCCGACCAGCAATTGTAATACCATCTGGCTGGCATTGGCTGGCCTGTAGAGGCGTCATTTTCTGGTCACCTAATACGTTAGATCTCCTCGATACTTGGTACCACTACTGCTGGATACCTTGGGTACCTGCCCAGGTACCGAGATTACTAAAGTATTAACTATTAATATTCCATCGATAATCACCACAAAGGCCTAGAGTACGTCATTTCCAGGCACCCCGGACTTCCCAGTGCCCGCCCACTTCAACTTGGATTTGCAGTAACGAGGGAGTGCAGTGTTGTTGCTTGTTGTACTAGTCTACCACAAAACCTCGTCGAGCCTTGGCCGGTGTCCTGCTCTTTTGTTCCCGTTCTCGCTGTTCTATCTGGACATTCCTTAACCCCCACCACTCTCGAGTCCGTGACCTTTTTTCATTTGTACCGGCCTGGTCGGCTGCCCCATTAGCCATCAGCCATCAGCCATCATGCAGTCCGGCATTACTGGTAGGTGTAGAGCCAAAGGCTGATGGATGTGCTCGGAATTGACAGGTCTGTACAGCGTCTTCAGAACTCCAAGAAGCCTTCAATAGCTTCACCTCAGATTCGTCGTCCTTTGCACTGCCCATCACCATCAGCGGCGAAGCCTTGACTCCCTTGACTCCGGTCTCGTTCACGTCTCGTGACTTTGCATCGTCTCTGCCTTCATTACAGACACACCTCCAGCCGAAGAGCCCAATATATCTGATCCTCCGACCATCGCCGCAGCAGAACCAAGGCCTCATTGCGGTGACATACGTCCCGGCAACGGCCCCGGTGCGACAGAAAATGCTCTTTGCCAGCACCCGTAACTCACTGATTCGAGATCTCGGACTGGAGAAGTTTGGCGATAACGTGTTTGCCACCGACGACTACGAAGTCCTCGATCCGGCGCAGTGGACAGCCCGAACGCGTGGGAGTGGCTTGAAAGAGGCTGGGCGTGCAGAGGACTTTCTCACCACTGAAGAGCGCGAGCTACAGGGGGTGAAGAGGGCGGAAGAGGAGGAACGTCATGGCACGTCAGGGCGAGATCTGATGGGGGAGGGAGGGAGCGGCGGCCGTCTTGCCATGGACATCACCGACGATGCTCGGCAGGCCCTGCGCAGCTTGAGCAGCGAGGGAGCCATGGCCCAGCTGGGCATCGCCATGCAGTCAGAAACACTGGAACTACTGCAAAGCCAGTCAGACGTGCAGCCGGCGGCGTTTCTGGCTGCGGTGCCGGGCGACCGGCCGAGCTATTCCTTCTTCCACTACCCGGCCACCGACGAGATCTTGTTCGTGTACACCTGTCCCGGCAGCAGCAAGGTCAAGGAGCGCATGGTCTATGCCACGGCGCGGACCAGTGTGTTGCAGGCAGCCAAGAGTGAGGGTGTGACTGTGGGTAAGAGACTGGAACAAGGTGATGCCGACGAAGTCACGGAGCAGCGGCTGGCCGACGAGGCTGGAATCAAGAGTGCTGATGCACACGCCGCCACGAGCACACGGCAAGGGTTTGCTCGGCCGAAGAGGCCCGGGAAAAGATAACTTGAAAACAGAAATTCCTCTCGGAAGTAAGACGGTAAGACTAAAAGGGCGTTAGACTTGGCCAGCAAAGCCAACAGAATTCATTTCATCCAGACGTTGCTCGTCAAAGAGTCATTTGTTTCATTCACTCGTTGAAGACTGTAGTTTTCACTTGTTCACTCGTGTCTTATCCGTGTCGAGCCTTTACTTCTTCTGCTCTTCTTCCCCTCGTATTAGCCCTGGACAGGACCTCCTCCACTGCTATCTTCTTCTATCAACCCAGCATCGATCTCCTCGTTGTGTTCCTCTCATAATCATGGAATTTTCTCCAGCTGGCAGCATCACCGGTGATTCGAACCAGTCATCGGTGCTGGCGTATCTCCCGGCCTCCAGCAGGCTGTCTATGCGGTGGTGGACCCTGGCACAGCTCTACCTGCGTTGCCACGAGTGTGTTCGTGAGCTTTCTCTGTTCAGCCTGCATCGTCGTTGACCATTCGGTAAATCTGAAAGGGTGCTCGGGGTGGCTACCCCTTCAAAGCACAGTCGTCACCGTAGCAGTTGTGGTGGTGGTGATGGTGGTCGCAATACAGACAGGAGTACCGTACCACTTCTCTCTTGTTGTTGCAAACGTCGTCGTCAATACTGGGCATTCCTAAAATTCTTCTTCTGGTAGAACAGATCGGTGCGGGAACTGCCCAGGTTGATGATCTTCGGACAGCCGTCGCGATCCTTCTCGAGCCGGGTACACTCGAAGCAGTAAAAGGCGTCGCTGATGCCCTCGCCGCCGCAGACAATGCATTTGTTCTGGTAGTTGCCGAAACTGCACTCGTCGCAGATCCGCGCCAGCGTCGTCGGCCGCACGTACGAGTCGCAGACCGGGCATTTGCCGTCGCATTTGTCGCAGAGCCGTCCGAGGGAGATGCCCGGGGCTTTGCGGCACATCACCAGGTCGGGATGGTGGCGTGACATGTTTCAGACTGAGAGAGGAGAGAGGAGAGACGAGAGACGAGGGGACCAAGACGGAGCGGAGAGAGACAGAGAGGGGGAGAGAGAGACTGGTGAAACGGGTGAGAGGACCAACAGGTCTGTATCTTTCAGAGGCTACAATGTAGGGCTGGGGAGGTTGTAGTGGCAGTTTTGAGGTTCAGATAACAAAGAGCAACTGTGGCTAGACACTTGTATAGCTGATGTGGCACGTGGTTGTGGTATGAGACTTGTTAAGACCAGGAAGAGAAGCGAAATCTGATACCCCAGAACTTTCCATCGCCGCCGCCGCCGCTGCCGCCGCCGCATTTCTCAGCCTCAGAAGCAGCCTTATAGCCTCGCACCAGGCACGTGGCAGATACGTCCGCATCACCGCACTAGCACCAACAAGGCTAAAGCTGCAGGTTTGGCTTGCCGGAGCAGCCGTTCCACACTGTCCCTAAAAAATCTGGGGGAACCATCTGCCAATCACGAGCCAGACGCGAGGGACGAGATGCTCAATCTATACACCATCCCTTTCATCCGAAGAACGAACACACCCTCGTATATCTCGAGATCTGACAGACTGGAGCATCATGATCTCTTCTGCAGTCGTGATCCCGGAGCCAGCGCTGCCCCTCGACAGCGACAACTTGAACTCGAACTCGTCGCCGACCCTGAAAAGAAAGTTGTCGCTATCAGGTCAGAATGAGCGGAAGCGACCCCGAGTAGATATCGATTCCAGTGCCAGTGCCAGTGCCAGTGCCAGTGCCAGTGCCAATGCCAACACCAACACCAACACCAACACCAACACCAACACCAACACCAACACCAACACCTTGAATTATGACGACGACACTCCCAAAGTGTCCACGCCAGACGCCCCTCGGGCTCGTCGTGCTTCTGCCCTTGCTCTCTCGACATCCACCCGCTCCTCCAGTGTGATCGAGGAGAAGAAGCGCAGTCGACGCCTCTTTGGCTCCCTTCTGGGCACCCTTTCGCAGTCCGGCACAAGGCCCAACCCCGCCCACCGCAAGCGCGATGAGATAGAGGCCCGCCAGCGCGAACGGCTGAAGCGCGAGACGGAGGAGCAGGAAGCGGGAAAAAAACGCAAGAAGGACGAGCTGGAGAGGCGCCGGAGAACAGAGCAGCGACTGTGGGACGACGAGGGTCGCCGACTGAGGCAGCAGAACATCCGCGCCATGGCCGGCTTCCTGAAAACAAAGACCGAGCCGAGGCTGTACTATCGGCCGTGGGAGTTGAGAGAAGAGGAAGAGGAGGAATTGAATCGACAGAGGGATGAAGTCGAGAGGCAGATCCGGGACCGGCCTGAGAAAGACATACAAGAGCCGCTTCCTCGAGGACAAAACGGGGATACAGCAATGCGGGACGGCGAGCATGCAAGAGATCAACCCGCCGTAGACCCGAGCATGCATGACTCGCACCCACAAACGCCCAAAGATCAGGATGCCCTTGGCTCTGAAACAGGCCCAGCACCGGACCCAGCACCAGCTTCCTCAAGGGCGCCACCCAACGACTTGGGACAGTCAAGTTCTCCTCATACTGATACGAAGCTCAATGGAGACCGGCACAAGGACGACGATCACCACGGAGAAGAGCTGGTTGAAGGCCAGGAAGACGATGTGATTTACTGAGTCCAGCATTTGATCTTCCTTGTTGAGATCTGAAGGTGAAATAGTGTTATTAACGTACGATCATCTCCCATTACGAAAAGACGGGTTGGAGTCCAAGTATTACACGTTAATCAAGAAGCGCAGAGCCCCTAAGCCAAATTGAACTTGACTCTAAGCTCAGATGAATCATTTTGGCTTTTGTCAAACCCCCTGACTGAATTGGTTCTAAACTGGCTAGATTTCAACGTGCCAGCTATCGTCGTTAATCGATCCGCTGCCCTTCATGCTCTTGAGCCCGTCAAAGCATAGATAGCATACCTCGACCTGCTTGCTGTTCCCTCTCACAGCTTGCCTTTGATCTCGCCCAGAATCTCTCGCATCCATTCCGCAATAAGCTGATTCACCTCGGCCGGCCGCTCCCACAACACCCAGTGACCGGCCTCGACCGTGCGCCTCGTCAGCCTCGGAATCCGCCCCTCCATATTCTTGCTCATCCATTCCTGCAGCGCCGCGTCGCGCGTCGCAAACACATACAGACACGGCTGCTCAATCTTGATCTTGCTCTGCGCATCCCCGCACTGGGCCGGATCGGTGGTCGGGCCATCGAAGAAAAAGTCCAAATCATCGAGAAACCTCGCCTCGCTCGACCGGTACCAGTTCAGCGGCCCGTTGATCCCGTGCCGCGCATACTCACCCACATAGTAGTCCATCTCGTCGTCGTCGAGCAGCTTGCTTTTCCCCACCCGCGGGAGAAGATCCAGCGCCACCCGCCCATTCGCATCAAACGCCGATGCTCCACGAGAGCGGGGGTCGCTGGACTCGACGCGAGCCCCGTAGAGCGAATTCAGGAAACTCCGGATCTCCGCCGGCGACTGAATGGCCACCTCGAGCTCGCCGGACGCGAAATGCAGCTGGTACGCAAAGTTCGGGATCTGCTTGGCCACCAGCTGTTTCAGCGGCATGTACTGCGCGTGAGGCGCCATGTAGGGCGTGCAGATGCTGAACACGGCCCGGACGAGCCGCGGCTTGAACTGCGACACCCGGTACACGATCGCGCCGCCCCAGTCGTGCCCGCCGAGGATGATCGACGAGATCCCCCGCTGCCGGCAGAGCTCTTCAATGTCGTCTGCGATCCGTCGGTACGTGTACGCTGACATGTTGCTCGTCGGTGGTGCGTCGGACCGTCCGTAGCCTAGACAGTCCGGTGCGATCACCTCGAGCCCCAGCGATGTGAGCAGCGGGATCTGGTGGCGCCACCCGAATGACAGGTCGGGAAACCCGTGGATGAGGAAGATCGTCCCTCGCGGCGCTGTCCCCGATGCCGGTCGAGAGTGCAAGTAGCCATACGTGTACCCGTTCAGAATGGCCGACTGGAATGTGACGCGCGGATCGTTGAATGGCTTGATTTTGTCAACTGCCATAATTTTTTGGGGAGGTTGAGAATCAAGAGAATTAGTTTCAAGTTGTGCTTTCCACGTTCTGTCCCTACCGCTTTCGACTGTGTAGAGGTGCTCTACGCTTTGACTCTTAAGATGCACGTTGTCGACCTTGGAGTGGCTCTGTTCCGTCTACCTCGAGGGATTATATACGAAGCTGACACCTTGTCGCTGTATTCCTACTGCTCTTGTGTAGAACGAACGAAGCACAAGCCCGACGCTTCATGCCACATACATACAAAATGCCGAGGTTGTTACCAATCACCGTTAACGCCCCGAGTCTAGTAAGCGATGCCACTTATGCCAACATGGAACGTCAAAAGACTTCGATCAATATAGTTCAGACTAGCTACACAACTAATGGACTGGATATCTGGCCACCTTGTGCTGCTTGATGGTGGTCGAAAGCTGCCTGCTTCTTGAAGGGCACCATGGGATCATATTAAGTCCCTTGCACCAACTACTTGGTTTAGACATCAGAATATCTACGTCCGTCCGTTTCATACTTGGACTTCTATACGCTGAGTTGCTGGTACCCAGCAGCCTGACGAGCAAGCTAGAGATTTGAGAGCATTGGCTGTGTCGGATCAAACATTTCATCCTCATACATGACTATTGCAAGAGCTTAGATTTGCGTGTGCAAGATGCCTTTAAAATTTGTTTCTTTCCCAGGAACCATTCCCTAGCGCATTGATGAAGTCGGATTGGCTGACTTCATGCCAGTGTTGAAGAAGGAGCAGCACTTGCAAAATTCTGGGGGATCGCTAGGATCGACCAAGAATCAGTTGCATGCCGCCATAGAATGCCCTTTGCAGTTTGCGCAAGGGTTCGTTCTCCACTCTCTAATAAGGGTTATTACCACCGCAGCACCATCAAAACCATCACACCTTTTCACCTTACTTTGCTTCGCCGTTGCCCGTCTGAGGATCTCCAGGGCTGAACTTGAGAGAAATGCTGTTAACGCAATGTCGTTCGTCCGTCGGGGTGGGATAGCCTTCCCCTTTGAAAACGTGTCCCAAGTGGCCACCACAGTTGCTGCACACTATCTCCGTCCTCTGCATGCCAAATGTGCTGTCGGTATGGCGGGTGACGGCGCCGGGCAGGGCATCAAAGTACGCCGGCCAGCCACAGCCGCTCTTGAATTTGTGTTCGGCCTTGTACAGGGGAGTGCCGCAACCAGCACACGCATACACTCCTTCTGACGGGTAATGCTTGTCGTACTGTCCACTAAATGGAGCTTCGGTCCCTTTTTCTCGTAGAATTCGGAACTGCTGTTTGTTCAATACTGCTTGCCACTCTTGAGGTGTGCGCTCATCTGGGTAAGACATCTTTTCTGACGATGACGCTGAACTACTGAAGAGCGAGCTCAGGAATGGAATTGCTGGCATAGACCGTACCGTAGTTTGACCGGGGGATGGCAGACCGAGGCCTCGTGGTGTCACTGCTTGGTGTCGAATCGTCGTGTTCGAGAATGCGTAGAGTGTTCGAAGAAGACTTGGGAAGGATGGCAAGCGCATTACATATACTGGTCACACTCGGGTCAACGTTGGCTATCGAAAGGAAAAGAAAGAAATGATTTGACATATTGTTCTTCCTCCGCCGAATTTGGCTTGCTCGTTTCTCAATCGGCAGGTGGGCGTCAACGTCATCACCTGCACCTCAACCCCCCAAACTTCAATCCACACTAGAGTCCACGCGGCTGTGGTGCCACGATTACGGAATCGTCCTAGGCGGGTCCCGCGCACCCTAGCCTCACCTCGTACCTAAGCAGGTAAAAAGACTCATGACATCGAACACCGCCACGGAGGCAGCGATAGGTACCTACTAGCTATTTGTCAGGCCAGTTGTCTAGCGCGAACCGAAGAAGCAGCGTGTTCTTTCAGACACCACTGCCGTAAGCCAAACCATAAAGCAAACTTCGAGGGAGCTTGTACGGGAAACTTTCAGCTACGCTTATCCTTAAAAACTTGAGATTTGTGGTTTGTCAAAAGATTGTGACGTTGATGGTGGTTGGGCTTGGTTGATGCGAGGCAGAGCTCAGAGCTTCGCGAACCCGGTAGGCATTCTACAAATGGGAGCCACCTAGAACACCTCCACGATGTTGCTCTATCCGTGACAGTTCGAGCACCAGTCCCAACTTACTTCAGATATTCTTCGAACCACTGAAGCGCCATCAGAAAGGCAGACTCCTTGGCATATCGTGCTACACGATTGTTCGGATCTCCACGCACGGAAAATCCGTGCGCAACTCCTGCATACAGGTTGATCTGATACGGTTGACCCACCTTCTTTAGGATGTCCTCAGATTGATGTCGCTTCTCGTTGGGGAAAATGTGATCTGTTTCGGCGGCCGCGATGGCAAAGGGGCATTTGATGGCCTCGAGCTCCTCGTCGTCGACGTATGATGGATGAGCACACCAACCAACATCAATTTGTCCAGGTTTCAAGAATCGAACAACATATTTTGCTCCAAAGCAGTATCCCACAGCCCCGACCTTCTGTATTCGTTCCATATCAGCTAAACATCCACTGCGGTGAGCAATCCGCTTACCTTGACACCGTATTTCGTCCTCATTGCCTTGATGCTCTTGTCGATGACGGGGTCGACGCCGTCGGGCGTGTGCGTCACATTTTTCTCGCTATACCCGCCTTGCATCCATTTTGGCATGTCGAAGTCTCCTGGTCGATTCAGAGGAATAGCATCTCCGTAGAAGAGATCAGGCACGAACGTGAAATATCTGATCACTATCAGGACCGCCCTGAGGTTCATGACTTTCACATACCCGTTTTGAGCGAATGCATCGGCAATGAGTTGTACATTTTTGAACCCATGTCCAATCACGTCTGTAATACTGTTCATGTCAATGAAATTCTGCACCTATGCCTCGGGGTTGGCAAACATTAGAATGCCTTTATCTGTCGATTTGTCTGGCGTCTCAGAAATATACGCCTCCAAATCATCCACTTGCTCGTATCTTCCAGTCGTAGTGCCCTCATGCTGGACACCTTTGTAACAGCAGGATCCCGGCGGATTCGACGACATACTGATTCGACTTGGATGTTCTCCGAAAAGTGACAGCTGAGAGGTTCAGAGAAAGCGTCGTTTTGAAGTTCCGCGAAGGTCTTATGCTGTTCTTTCTCACAACCTGGCCTTATCTTTGTACAATTCCGGCCCCGCTGCTTGTTCCAAAGGGTGTCCATTTTTGGCAAGTTTTGCTAGCGCGCCTTGTTAGACAACCTCGGATGAGGCCAGCCAGTGGTGCCGATGTTAAGTTTTATTGACCTCTGATTTAGATACCCCAAATTTGACCCTAGCTAAAATGGTCAGTCACCAGAATCCACAGGTTAGTTGAGACTGTTTGCCTTTGCTGTGAAAATGTGGACTTCGAGTAGCACTGGTAGTGACCAACATATCCCAATGGCCTCGGGGAATTGTTCTGGGAATGCGAGAGCTTCTGTATCTTTGTGGTCTTAGTTAATCATCTACGGCCGCTTGAACGAAGCCTCCGTCGGATGGACATCGTTCAACCTTGACAACTTTTTCGCAATCAAAATTATTGCTACCAAGGGGAAATCATCATCAGCCTCAACGAAAGGAATCTCAATGCTTTGACACCATTCTGTTTCTTTAGACGACAAGCTGGTGGATATTTCTGTTCCGAGTGCAGCCGACCACAAGAAGTCGGTCACGTGGCAGACGGCAGATTAAAACTTTCAAGCTTCAAGTTTGACCTGAGGTATAAACTGTGACAAGCATTGATGCCATTGAACGCTTTGACTAGATGGGCCAACTCAATTCTCTTCCCCAATGATCAACATTTTCCTACTATTCTTGCCTGGACCTGAAATAAACTTGAGCGGATCTTGATGCTTGGCGCTCATCGCCCATCTCGGGATTTCAGGAGTTTGTGTACGACTCCACACCTTCTCCATGTGCTCGACCAACATACCTCCTTCGGTTGACTGTGGCTCATTATTCGTCAAGCTTTGCCAGACGGTCTGAGCCCAATCAAACATAAATACGAGACTGAATGGCTGCAAATCCGACGGCGCCTATTGTCATCCTCGATGCCACGACTGCATTTTCCTTTCCGGTCGTATAGACGGCCTAGAAAGCGACCTAAGATAAGGATGATCTTGCTACTAATATTCGCCTTTGCGTTCCTTGTGCTTGTTTCATCGCTACACACCGTCTATAGACCTCCTGGTCTCCTCATTAGCTACCTTCAATACCGCTGGCCGGATGTTCTGTGGAGGACACCAATAAGAAGAAAGATTGTCGCCCTGACGATCGATGATTGCCCATCTGCAGAAACTCCAGAGATCCTACAAGTGTTGAACGCGAACAACGTCACTGCAACGTTTTTCACAATTGGTTCTCAGACACTAGGTCGCGAAGAAATTCTGGCCGACGTAGTGAGGAATGGCAACGAACTCGGAAACCACGCTTGGAGGGACGAGCCATCAGTCCAGCTGAGCAATGCTGAACTCAAGTCGCAGATCGATGCTGTGCAAAAACAGATTGAAAAGGCTCATTCCACCGCCGGTGTCACCCAACCGAATAGGCGTTTTTTCCGCCCAGGCTCAGGCATATTCAGCAGCAGGATGCGCGAAACCGTGTCCAAGCTTGGGTATCAGTTAGTCCTCGGAAATGTTTATCCCCATGACCCTTTCATTCCTTACCCTCGCATCAACGCGTGGCACATACTGAGTACGGTAGGGCCAGGAAGTATTCTGATCGTCCATGATAGACGTCCTTGGACTGCGCCAATGCTCAGACAGGTACTTCCAGAATTGCGACGGAGGGGATACGAGGTGGTCAGTCTGACTCGCCTGCTCCAAGAGCTCGAAAAATGAGCCTAGCAGCTTTACCATGTCAGGCACGTAGGCTGCAGATAGCCCCATGGCCTCGGAATATGCCGAACCTTTTTACAGTCAACGCTGTAGTTCAAAGCGGTGGCCTGTGCGAACAGAAATCGGAGAAATGCCTCACGAAGCGGACCAGACTATAAGATTAGCAAGCTGGTGCCGCTACCTGCCACGCCAAGCTGACTAGCTCGTTCTCGGATCTGCAGTGGTTTGGGTTGCTTCTTACAAAGTTGTCTAACCAAACACGCGCCACATCCTCCGGTGGGAATATTGAGTCTCAAAAGCACGCAGCTATCCTCGAGCAACTGAGTTGTATCTATGCTGTACGTCATGTGTCACTTGCTCCTTGATTGATCGCAAGGCTGAGCGCTGTAAAAGTCACGTGTGCATGCGCAGCATGTCAGCCTGATTTGCAACCAGTCTATGATCGCACCGGCACCTTGCAATATCACAGCCACGCGAGCAATCTATCTATGTCTACAACAACCTGTTCCAGACCTTAGATGTCATGCCCCCTCAAGCGCTCGAATCTGAGAGGACAACAGTTATCGATGAACTGTATCTTGTTTTAGGCTACAAGGTCTGGTATGATCCTGCAAAAATTGAACATTTGTCAACACAGAGGCTTGACCCTGTACCATTAAATTCTTCGAAAGACAACTCGTGCCACTCAATCTTTCGGTATGGAGATCTGCCGAAAGAAATTCAACTCAAGGTTCTCACCGCTTTATTCCGCGACTGTCGCCGAGAGCTAGGCTATCAGCCCGCTGTAACGCTCTGGTTTCCGTGCGCCATAAGGAGGGCTCTACTAGTGACCGGTAGAAGAGCTCTCAAACAAGATACTTGCCATCTTGGTCTAGCTGTACCAGAAGACTTCCTACAGCTGTTCGTTTCGAGGGAGTTTTTGAAAGATGGACTGCCAGTCTTTGCACGCTACACAGCAGTCGACTTGTGGAGCTACCATATACACCAAGTGTTACAGGCCATCGCAACATACCCACTGCTTGACAATATCTTCTCAATCTTGTTAAGTCAGACGACATCACTTGCCATTGAAGACTGGAACATCGAGAAAGACTTCAACAGATATGTTATGGAATTGACTTGCTGGACCAGGCATCTCAAGCGAGTTGACATCCATACCGAAGCCCCGTTAGTTTGGCGATTTGCTCAGAGGAACATTCCGGATAGTATAGTCTGGGTACCCAGATACGACGTTCGCCCACCACACTTGTATGTCGTTGGATATGAAGATTCCCTGCATTTTATGTCTTCCCTTAAATACCCAAAGAGCATGGGGGAGAGATTGCAGAAAGGAGTCTTTGAAACCACTAAATACCGCAAAATGAGGCAGCTTGCGAAGAGGTGTAGAGCTGACATGTACCTTCACACCACGCTCTCCTTTAAGATTGCCAACAAGTGGGGCGGGCCGACTCCAGATTCCAGTGGAATTCTTGTGTTTGCAAAACCGACGACGATTTCCGTAACGTTCCACGTGAATACAAACGAGTTGGTCGACGTAGGGGACGAGGTTGTTCACTCCATCGACCGAATGCTGACTTATGAACACGCTGCAGCAGAGTTCCTCTGTGGCAGAACGCTTCCAGAAGGCGTTGTTGGTGGTTGCAGAAATTTCCAATTCAAAGATTGAGAGTATCCTCCAGCTTGGAGCAAACATCACACCACGAAACTGTTTTGATCAAAATTGACCGCGATAATAAAAATACGACATGTTACTGTGCTAGCATTTGTTGGGTCGCTTTGGACCGAACATCGGGAGTCAAGGTGGGAATTTTGGAAATGCTCTGGCAACGAAGCAGGACGAGGACTTGATGACGCGATGATTTACGACTAGATTTCCGTTCGGACGCTGCGACGCGGGATGTCGCTTTCTACCTGCCCAACATTGTAGTGGGGAAAATTTGATTGCACTGCCAGTCTGGTTCCTTATGCGCAAGGCAACGACTTGCTACCCTGTCATGGGGGCGGAAGGCACCAGGAGATTCAGCGGCCATTCATAGTGGAGTAGGCTCAGGCAGAATGTCGTCAATTTGATCGCGTCTGCCCGAAAGCTTTGAAGAAGCAGGTTTTCACTGAAACGGGTTCGGTCAAGCGAAAAGGGGTCGAGTGCTACAACACACTCATTACTCACTGGTCCACAACACAGACCGTTATGAGAGTGGATGCCTGCAAATTCTTTTATGCAAAGCGCAAGACCGACTCAAGAGACTTGGTCTTCAAGCATGGATCAGAATTGGTACTTGGTTGAAATGAACTCTACCTGGTAGAGTGAGAAATTGCAAGATCAAACGATGATGTAGTAGTATAATGCATATCTTTCTGTTCTCGAGCTGGCTGGACTATGTCGTCTCTGGAGTGACGTGGGTAACATTCTTTTATCTCATCTTCACTAGATACTGCAGCGTAGCTACTTAGGATTCTCTTTATGCAACAGTGACTCTCTATGCTTGAGGACGTAATGGAGCCACTGGAATCAATGAGTGCGGTCGGGCTCTGCCAATTGAAAATAGAAATCCTAGCAGTCGAGGAACAGAGAGCAGCGAGCGGGTTTCATGCCAGAGCCTAGCAACAGCTGCGGCAACTGGAGTCATATTTCATAGCAGCGGGGCGAGCCTGAGAGAAAGTTTTGTAGTTGATCTCTACACAAACAGCAGGTTTTGCTGCAAAACCATTCATGCAACCCCGTGGACGCCTATGGGTGGACTGTAAGAACGTACCTACCCAAGGTAGGTACATTCAAGTTCAATGTTGGATGGTTAATGGCATGTAGTGAAGCAAAACGGCTTTCGAGCTACTATGTTTTTCATATATACTGGATTGCCGAGATTTGTGATTACACTGTTCCTAAATTTAGTCGGCTGGATAGTTCAGTGGTAGAATTCTTGCTTTGGGTTGCTCTAAGCACAATTCTGATTGTAAGAGGTCCTGGGTTCAAATCCCAGTTCAGCCCGCGCTTTTTTGCTTGATAACCTCCAGGTTTTTGGGGTTGGTGTTCTCGCCCGGACATCACACCTAGGTGAGGGCAAAAGTCTACCTCCCATAAGACCACACAAATATAGCGGGTTGATTCACTTTGTAATTGCGACGAAGGTCTCGCAAACCTTTGGATCTATGATACGCTCAAAGGTTCCAGGTTGTCTACAATTACGCAGCACCATGTGTGGAGACTCTCAATGCCGGCGCTTGCTGTAGTTTTGCTTGTGCATCAGGACACCTCATGCAGTACTCACAACAAAAGAATTGTTTTTCTTTCGATGAAGGGGAGATTACGGCGGACGGAACAGTCAAATAGTGGTCAGCGTCCTCGTCGCGTGGTGAGGATGAGAGACTATGATTGGTCGGATCGCAAGTAGCCGAGTCATCAGGGAGCCCCAGAGGCTAATCGCCGCACATCCCCTCAACATGAGTATTGATGTCGATTATCACGAGCTGCGCAACATGTACTACCTGACGCCGTCAAAACTCCCGATCAACTCTCCAAAGATGATAACTCCAACATAAACGTATACTCGGCGGATCGGCGTCCGCTTGCCTACGTGGCCTGCCTTTAAACAAGCCGTGACCCGTCGAGGTCATAGCGAGGCGTACAGGCTCAACCAAAGAGGCCAGACGAACCGAACACATGAGTTATAGTCTGTGGAAGTCCTTCTTCGACGACGATGTCGACAGCTTTCGACAGTATCTGTCCAAGGCTATATTCGACAGGAATGCATCGAAAACAGTGGGTGGAGCGCATTCTGCTTCCTTCAAAGTAGGGAGTCCTGGCAATCTCGCCTCCTCTCCGAGAGCGTCCATGAAATCAAGGAAAAGTGGTGGACCAAGGATAATTTTGTCAAGATCGGATGTGAACGCCCGGGACGAATCTGGTCGCACACTTTTGCATCATGCAGTCTCGTCGCGGAGTGAAAATGCGCTGGAGTTTGTCAAGATCCTGCTCGAGATCCCCTTGCTCGATCTGTATCTGCAAGATTTCGAGAGTGGCTGGACAGCACTACATCGGGCATTATACCATGGAAATATTGCCATTGCGCAGGCCTTGGTACAAAAGGACGTCCAAAACGCGACCGACTACACCACCAATGTTTCGCATGCCAATGCGGGAGGACTTGTCAAGATCAAAGATCATGAAGGAAACAGTCCCTTTGAGGTCTTCGGTCTCACCACTGCCCCTCGTGATATTCAACAGAATGAACACCTTTCAGAAGCCGTCGAGACTGCGAGCCTGCAGAGTGTTGAGACGGATGAAGATGCTGCTTCAAGAAACGCTGGGGTTGCTACCGAGCTGGGCCTGAATGGGAGCGATGTCTTTGCGTTTGGAAGCAACAAGAACATCACTCTTGGTCTTGGCGATGGCGATGACAGGACTTTTCCGGAACGAGTCCACCTTACACGACCTGAACACTTGTTGCAGCGGCTGCTGGACGATCTACAACGGCAACGTCAAACAGAGGGCATCAGCGATGACCTCATGGACAGCATTTCTACATCCCAGATGCTTCCGGATGTGATTAGGAACAAACCAGTTGTTGTCCAAGACGTCGTCATGTCGAAACTACACACTGCCATCCTTACTGACGACCCGATCTCAAATCTTCACACCTGTGGCTTTGGTCCGGGAGGACGTCTGGGCACTGGTGACGAGATCACACGCTTCACATTCACATGTATCCAAACTGGTGGTCTTGCGAAACGCAGGGTGTGTTCGGTGGCACTTGGTCAGGACCACAGCATCGCAATTTGCTCATCTGGCGAAGTCTTTACATGGGGTGGCAATAGGTTCGGTCAGCTTGGGTATGAACTTCCTGAAGCACCACCACACGAGGTGCCGTTACAACTTACGCCACGACAAATTTACGGGCTGATCAAGAAAGAACAAGTGGTTGGCGCTGCAGCATCTTCCATTCACTCTGCAGTGTGGACTGCAACTGCATTGTTCACCTTCGGCAAGAATGAAGGTCAACTTGGACTCATGGACGCGGATGCACGATCACTCGAGATGCAAGTCATACCCCGGCGTGTGGGCGTATCGGTGATCCAACGTTCTATTCGGTCTGTCGTCGCAATCGATCGTGCTACAGCTGTTCTGCTCGACGACCACGAAGTCATTGTTTTTACTCATTATGGTTGGACGAAAATCCCCTTTCCACTGGATTCCTTCGGCAGTTCGATTGCCACAGATGCATTTTTCACAAGACATAACAGGCCAACTAAACGAGTTTGTAAAATTACCTCTGGAGGCAATACTCTCTGTGCGTTGACCACCTACGGAGAGGTCTTCACGGTCGAGGTGCCACCACACCTTGAGTCCATTCCTAGCAAATCCACGACCAATCCAGCGAAGGCCCGAAATGCATTGCCGAAGCCGTCGGAGGTGTGGTCAATCAGAAAATCTCACATGGCCGCGACTGATGCAGCTGTGGGGCAGGATGGAACGATCATTTTGTGCACAGCAGCTGGTACTGTGTGGAAACGAGAAAAGCGAGCGAAAGTCAAATCTCTCCAGGGCACAAACTCGAGAAGTAGAGACTATAAATTCGTGCGGGTCCCCAACATTTTTGGCGCAGTCGCAGTCCGAAGCAATTCATTTGGAGCATTCACTGCTGTAAGGCAGGATTGCAAAGTGATGAAAGAACAAATTTCGATAGACTTCTCTACTCAGTGGCAAAGCATGTTCAACCTTCTGGCTTTTAAGGACTATGGGGATCTTTCCACCGATGAAACCTCTGATGAACCACAACCGCTTTTTTGGAAGCCTGCCGTCAAGGGCCAATCTATAACGCTCATCAAGAGAGCTTTAATCTTGAATGAAAAAGCCGAGGAAGACTTCCTGCACCTCACGCAACGATTCGAACCACTCTCTTCGTCTGGATATGACGTGTGGATCTGTTCCACAATCTCTGAGGTCCGCATTCCTGCACATAACTTCATTCTCAAAGCACGAAGCAGGGTGTTGCGCCGAGCCTTGGCTGCATTCACCGAGTCGTACTATTTCTCAATTCCGGATGTGCTAGCTATTGAATATGGACCGGATGGGCAGGTTCAAATTTTGTTGCACGGAGCGGATTTTCTCACACTTGTCAATCTGGTTTTGTATTTGTACACGGACAATTTAGCAGACGTGTGGCGATATACTTCGCAAGCGCTCCACCGTGCGCAGCGATACAGGTCAGTGCGGACAGAACTGATGAAAATTGCCGCAGCACTGGATATGAAACAACTCGAAAGAGCTGCGAGGGTCATCGTTGAGCCTACCAGGTGCATCCGGGTTGACTTTGAATATGCTTTCCAAGACTCCGATCTTTTCTCTGATGCAGATGTCTTGATTGATTTGGCAAATGGAGAAGAACGTTACGCCCACAGTGTCGTCCTTCGATCAAGATGTCCTTTCTTTGAGGGCCTATTCAGTGGTCACGCCGGGGGCATGTGGATGACAAGTAGACGGGAGATGAAGGACGAAGTTGCTGAGCCTGTTCGGATTGACCTCAAACATGTTCAAGCTGAAACTTTTGAAATTGTTCTGCGACATGTTTATGCCGACACTACTGAGGAAATGTTCGATCAAGTTGTGACACAAGACCTGGACGAGTTTGTAGATCTTGCGATTGACGTGATGGCAGTAGCGAACGAGCTGATGCTAGATCGACTGTCTCAGATATGCCAGAAGGTTGTTGGACAATATGTTACACCCTGGAACATCTGCGGCTTGCTAAACACGATTGCTGAATCGGCCAAAACAGAGTTCAAAATCGCTGCACTAGAATTTGTGACGCTCAATTTGGAGCACATGATGGAACAGCGTCTCTTAGAAGAGCTTGACGACCATTTGATGCAAGAGTTGGATGAAGCGGTGCAATCGAATCAACTCGCCTTGATGCCGATCACGAGAAGGAAAGAGGCGTTAGAAACACTACTCGAGCAGGACCCGTCCCTGGCAGCGAGAATTGATCGAAGCAGACAACACAGGCTAGACCTGATACGCTTGCCCGCCAAGTCTACCGCTGAGACCGTTCGGCCGAGTCCCACACCTCGAGGCGAGAGCAAAATCATAGCATCAGAGCAGCTGGTCGGAGCGGGAACCCGTACGCGAATGGTGTCTTCAAGGCCCAATTCCGCGATCATTGCGGCTGAAGATCTTCCATTCGAAATGGATGACGAGATGATGATGCGGGACAAGGTCAAATCAAGGCCCACAGGATCTTCAACCTCAATCACAGACCGTATCTCTCCTGCGCGAGACTCACTTGCTTATTTGAAAACATCTGAAGATGCGGAAGCAGACACGGAAATTGCTTCAAATCCCGCTAGCACACCAAAAGATACCAAGCTTGCCCTTCCAGGGTCGCTGAACACATCAACGGTGCTTGATCGAGGAGCGTGGGTTAACAAAAGCCCCGGCGCGCCAGGGATCGGTCTGAAAGAGATCATGCTTCAAGATTCCACGGCCAAAGACTCGCATGGTAGAGCATCAGCAAGGCAAAATACCACTTCTCAACATGCGTCTGCTAAGGTTTCGCAAAAGGAGCGCAAGCGCCAGCTTCACGAACAATGGGTGCAGAACCAAGCTCAAACAGTTCAAGTTGAGCAGAAATCCGAAGATGCTGAAAAAGCGAAAGCAGTTCCATCTCGATCACCATGGCAAAATATTGGTTCAAAGGCTAACGTTTCGGGTACGCAGTCTCGAGGAGATCTCGCAGTGCCTTCAATCACATCCTCGAACGGTCCCACAGCTGTGCGATCGCACCAATCGGCAGACAAGGACCAGGCTTTGCCGACTGCACGCTCATTTCGTGGCCCGAATGTGACGCACATGTCCACGGCTGCACCGCTTCAAATCCAGTCCATTCGTCATGCTCCGAGCCCTGTTCGGTCGGCATCCTGGCTCGATGCAAGAACCTCGATGGCTGATATCCTGGCTCAGCAGCAAGGCGAGAAAAAAGCGATGAAAGACACCGTTGCTAAGCGGTCGTTGCAGGATATTCAACAAGAGCAAGAGTTTCAGGAGTGGTGGGACAACGAAAGCAGACGGGTGCAAGAAGAGGCGGCAGCGGTTACAGTGGCACCACACGGCAGAGGTAGGGCCAGCAGAAGAGGTGACAAAGCGAAGAACTCTGGTCGTGCACAAATCAAAGGCGATACGGCAACCGCCTCGAGGCCGGGAGCAGAGGACGCCGGTGGGACTGAACGCACACAAAAGACAGGGCAGAAGCCGCGAGGTAGTCGTCAAGGACGTGGCCGTAGCTCTACTTAAAACCCCACCCAGAAGGGAGGATTTTTCCATCCCAAGCTTAGAATCAGATCCAAACGCACAAAGAAAGCAAAAATCCCAAAAAGTCGTGCCTACTCTGCCCATTGAGACGCGGCCTTTTTAACACTCGTGCGACCAGTAAGCATGTAGTGCCAAGCTAACCAATGAAAGAGTGGTGAAGAGCCATCAAGCTCAAGTTTCCGGCGGCAGGTGCCTCGCCTCGATCTGCAGGCAGCCGTGGCACAGCGCAGCCGTCCTTGCAGAGAGGACGGGGCAGCTTATACCACCGCGACACATGGCTGCTTCCCGATACCCTCTGGATACAGGCCAACTGGCGGTCGGGAATGCTTGGAAGCCTAGGGTCGGGAGTAGCTTGACCGCTCAATGATCAGACAGGGCAATTTCAGGAACAGGCAAAGTACAAGACGCCAAGCATGCGAGAAGCAACGGAAGAGCAGGACTGAAGCCGCGGGAAGCAGGTCCGCAGATTGCCCCGTTCGCCGTGCACATACTAATAGCTAGAAGTGTTGGTTAAGACGGTGGCCTGTTTTGGGTTGCCTCCAGGGCTGCCTCGGCAGGTCGCAAGTTTTCAGCTTTCATGATCAAGTGGTTGGAACTTTTGACCACGCTATTCCTTTGTAGAGGCAGAGAACAATTCTGGTGGGAATTTCAACCATTAGCAGAATGGCCAGGCAGATCTGTTGCCGGTCAAACAGGCAGTTGCATGGGGTGGATAAGTCACGGCAGACGAGGGCAAATCGTCGCGCAGCAAGGATCAGCAGGCCAAAGCTCCACGGCTGTGGGATAATCGAGAACCACATGTGTGGGGAAGCTTGCTGGGATACGGGCTTGAGTCAAACCACAAAGGTGCTATCTTGTGCCAGTGGCCGGCCCTGAACCTTCGGGACAGAGTTTTCTAGTTAATATATTATCACGTCAATCCATTGCACGATGAGGCTGCCTCCGAAAGGTGCACAAAAGAGCGAGCTGCAGAAGGAGCCACCGTACCTAACTCAGGTAGGAAATAAGTCTAGGTAGCCTGTTAACTCCATTCCCTAGGTATCGGCACTGATGCTGTACAATAATAATGCTAATACTCCGCGCCGGCTGTGTCTTGCCGGTGTGTGTTGCCTAGAGAGCACATGTTTTCTTTCCTTTCAACGACATCACATTATTGTGACTTTCTTCTGCCTCGACATGCTCGACCAAGCCTCCAGGGTCCGGCCCTGTCGGGGAATCGAGCATCCAAAACGCTGCAACTTTTTGAAAGTTCCAAGGTTTCTAAACTTCCTCCCGTAGTCAGGCCGGTCAGTTGATGCTGCCTGGTGCACTTTCAAGTTCTGCAAGTGCTTGGAGGATCCATCCGCTAATATCCACCACACCACATTAGCCAATCATCAGCGCCCATCGACCATCGTCATATGCTGGATGGCTTTCCGAATCCTGACCACTGGACTCGTTCGACTCATATCGAGTACTCCGTACACACGTCCAGTGTCCCAGCCCTTCCCATCGTCCTGACATCCCACAATGACTCAATTATACATCTGATGCTTTGCAATGCCCATGACCTTTTGCAACGCAGGATGATTCAACGCACGGACTGAACTCGAGCGTTCGCCGACCAACTGTCGGTCATCCACTTATCATCTTCATCTTCATCTTCATCTACTGGACTGGCAGGCCGACACCATCCTCTTGCGGGACACGACCTGAGGCCCCTTCCTACGGCACTTCCTCACAGCATGAATGGCTCCCCAAATCCCAGCTCCTGTTCCCCCGCGTGTTGATGCGAGCTCGCATGCTCCGATTCGTATCAGATAGGATTGCCTGCCTTAACAAGCAACGTTGGCCGGTGGTACAGCAGATCACACCTCACACCACATTCCGACGTCTCACCCCATCATGCATCAGCATCCTCGGCCACCGCCAGCCACGGCGTCGCCCGCCAACTCCGAGCAAACTAACCCTATCCGCTCTAATAATCCAAGAGATCGCACACCTTCGACCCAGGCCTCAGGCTCGTCGGAGGACTTTGTCGCTGCTCGAGAACCCGATAACGCTGCTTCGATGCAACGGCTAAACCAAGTCATCCAAAATTTCCATACCAAAGCCGCCTTGATCATCTTACATTCTCGGGCTGAGCTTTCCCCGGCCTTCTCTGCCAAAACGAACGAAAGGAGAATAAATAAATGGTTCAACATTGAGCTGGATGAGACGGACGACTACTTGGACGATATCAAGAAGTGGAAGCGTATCGATGTGTCCCACGAGAGACCGTCGCCCCTGATCATCGAAGTCTTCCTCACCACCGATCCTCTGCCGCAGGGTCAGCGATTAGTCATTCTTGACGACGACCAAAAGAGGTGGGATGTTTATAATGCCCTGGAGCCCAAAGCAACTCGCACCACCAGCCGATCGGAGAGGAGCAGGGAAATATTACTAGAGCGGTGGACGATAGAGCTTGGCCAGTCGAGAGATCCGATTCCATCCGACCTTGCTGCTATTCTGCCTCAAGTTTACAAAAAGAGTATCATCCTGTTTCGGGCATTATTCACCTACTGCAACTTTCTGCCCGCATGGAAACTCATTCGCAGGTTGGGCAGAAGTCGTTCTGCCCTGGGCATGAAAGTCGGTTTCCGAATAGTCGATGGCGACGAACTCGACAGTATTCCAAGAGCGGATAACCTGACCACTCCTCTGTACGGCACAAGCTCTGATGTCGTGACCGACTATTCATTTGGTTCAACCGACTCTCCCGCAGGCCCATTTTCGGTCCGCGTACGATATCGAACAAACTCGGACTTCCGCGTACACGATTCCGAGGAGTTGCTCAGCTCTCGCTTCATCGGTGTCGACGATGAACTTCTCAAACCTAAGCCTGAAGATGCTCATAGGGTTGGCTCTTTGCCGAACGATCAGCGGAGGCAATTGATGGAAAGACCCGAGCTTGGACATGCCTACGGAAGCCTGTCCACGTTCCATCAAGCAGGCATCGAACCAGGGACAAGTCCCATGTCCGCGTTGAGGGCACAAAAAGATTACGGCAGCGACTCACCGAGTCCACAGCGGCCTTTATCACAACAAGCTCCAGCATCGCAACGGTCGGCTGCCTTACGAACTGGCGCTCCTAGAAGAAGCTCGTTTTCTATTCAGCCGTTCAAGACACCAACCCTGGCAGCATCTCCTCTAGCGTCCTCCCCTCTTGCGGCATCACCACGGGTATCGACGCGAGCTGTGCCCACGCTGAGCTCATTGAAAGAGGAGTCCGGACCCGCCACAGGTGGGCCAAGGCTAGATCGCAAGCTTTCACCCACTGAGAATGTGTCATCTACCTCCAGCTCGCCGAAGCCTGCGCCTGTGCAGAGGTTTCAGAGCAGCTTTGGCCATCGCAAAAATCGATCGTCCATCGATCGGACACCGCATAAGCCGGACGAAGATCAAACGAGTAGTGGGAAAGCGAGTGCTGCCTCTTCAGCCCAGCCAGGTTCTGGATTGATGGTCGACCCTGCTGGCGAAGGCAGCTCGGGATCAATGCAAGGCGACGATGAGAACATTTCCGACTTCTTGAAGATGCTCGATCAGAAAAAGGATCTACTGAATCCAGCCTCCAGCAGTGCCGTCGAAATCTCTGCACGAAGAACTGCTGCTGCCCTCAACCGGTTTCACCAGATGCGGGACTCAAACGCAGCACTCTCCGACTCTATGTCATCGTCCTTGGTCGTGCCAAAGTCTACACCCTCACCAAGTAGACCCCTCCCCGGCCCTTCTGGAGCGTCGACGTCCTCTTCACCTGTCGGCAAACCCGTCTCGCCCCATACTCCTCACACACCATTTGCTCCTTCTCGACTGAGCGCGGCGTACAGTCATGATGATCCCGAACCCCAGAACCTGATTTCACCAACAGAAGCACAGCAAAATACTACCATGGCCGACGCACCAAGGGCAATCGACATTCCAAACTCCCCACGACCTGTCAGACCTGGCTACCGACGATCTAGCTCGGCTCAAAGGCAACCACTTTCCTCCTCCGAGGATATCCGTGATTTGTATGGCAAGAAAAGTGCCAGCATGGGTGCCAAGGTCAGACATGAACCTTTACTAGACGAAGACCGGAAACTATTGGGCCCGGCGGAACGAAAGGACACTCCTGCCGAAACTCGTGTGGCTGCACCAGATGGGACGGCTTCAGACTCCGGGTCTGGAAGGTCATCTCTGCCCGCTGCGTATCGGTCTCGGTTTGCAAGAGGAGGGGCACTGAAAGGAGGCTCACATAATTCGCCCACTCAAGGTTCCTTGTCCAGTATTAGCGGAACAGGCGCCAGCGTGGAAAAGGCATGCGATAGTGAATCAGCTAGTAACAGCTGGGGACGAGGTGGGAGAATACAACCGCCAGCAAGACCAGAGGGCAAAACTGGAGATGACGACGATGAGCTGGCCTTTCTTTTTCCCATGGACGCGAGTACGTTCCAGGGGAACCGAGTAGACGGAAGAGATCGGGACGTGAGTGAGAGATAGTCAGAATACAAGGAGAACGGCGTTCAGGGTACCGCAATTTGACTCTTGGGAGGTGGAAGTTTCTACGTCTGTTTTAGCCACTGAGCGATTGCAAAAAAGATGTCGCCATTTTGAATGTTTAATTCTTCGGTTTTCAAGCGGACGGGAATTGTCGCCTTTGCACCCGTGGGTATTGAACGGTGTTTGAGACTCAGTTGGATTGGAATGATGGGCCTACCGTGAGTCCTATAGTCCTCTCGGCATGTGGAGCTGGAGCTGGAGCTGGAGCATCCTTTATAGGTCGCTTGTGAGCGAATTGGTTCGCATCGGGCCGATGCCGGTCCTTCTCTACCTTTCTACATACCATGTGGCTCTCTCTACCTGTGCAATGGAGGGTGTACTAGATCAAGAGATGGTTTCAGCGTTGCCTCGCATTGCCTGGTGACCTGTGTAGCCACTCTGTTGCCAAGTATATATGATAGGGTACCCAGTCCAAAGATGTGAGCCATGTACTCGGCAATGCCTGAATTATATACCAGCTCATTCGTGCGTACAAGGAAAGCGATCTGACACCCAATAGTACACGTGTATTTCGGTGTTCTCGACAAACCGTTTTCGGACAAATTGCTGTCGGTGTCAAGTTAAAAGACTGGCAGCAGCAACCTTTGTTAAACATCGATGAGAATATCTACGAAGTACGACACCTGTTCTTCTATTGTGCAAAGCGCATCTCCGGATTGAATCTTGTTACGTACTGGCAAGATGTCGGCGAAACTCTTTGAAACTGATAGTGTGACAAACTATGTATTACATTAAAACAACTGGTTGTACCTAGGTGACCTAGGTACCTACGAGACTGCAACCGGCTTGGGCTGCGCCAGAGGCTGCTTTTGCTCCGCCAACTCGATCTGTTCCTTCGCCTTCTTAGCCGACTCGAGCACGGCCTTGAAATTTCTCTGCATCGCATTGCGCGTAAACTCCTCGCCGGTGACCATTGGATACTTTTCCAGAGGACCCTGGATCTTGGCGCTCTTTTTCGGCTGGTTGAAGTAGGCAATGCTATATCTCTCGCCGAAAAAGTCACCCGGTTCGCATGGTGCCTTCACGCGATGGAACGTGCTCTTGAATCTGTCGTCGCTCCAGGACATGAGGAGGTCGCCGATGTTGCAGATGATCGCATTGCTCTCTGCGTCCGGCTCGACTTTCGTCCAGGTATCCCCATAGCCGAATGATGTTGAAACTTCGCGACCAGGGCAAATCTCAAGGCCGGATTGGCCCGCTTTCTGGAACAGGAGGGTGACAAAGTCCCAATCCGTGTGGGCGCCTGCTCGGTGCCAGACTTTGCCGGATGTGTTCTCTGGGGTTTCGAAGTAATGCAGGAGACGGGCAACTGTTTGGCAGTCGCTTTCATCCACGCCGTGAGCGTCGATGAAGTAGTTGTCTGGGAATCCAAGACCGCGAGCGAAGCAGATCATCAATTTCTCCGAGACTGCATGGCAAGCGTGCATGAAAGACAGGGCGGTCTCCTTGAAGCCTGGGAGCTCGGATTCGGGGAGCCACATGCCCTCCATACTTGCGCCAAACTGCATCTGGTACGATTCCTTCTGGTCAGGCGCTCCTGTGCTTGGTCGGATCTGCGCGTTCTTCTCCCAGCCTGCATTGTGCTGAGGTGAGAATGGGACCTTGGCCTTGGTTGTGTCTGGCTGGGAGAAAAAACGTGCCGAGTTCGCAAAAATCGTTTCGACGGTTTCGGGCGAGATTCCATGGTCGACAAGGCAGAAGAAGCCGACCTCTTCAGATGCCTTGACTAGTTCTGCGGTGATCACATCGACCCGCTCGTCAAAGTTTGCAAGCGAGATGCGAGGGATGGGTCTGTCAAGGTATTTGGTAGTCATTGCGGATGTCTCTGTGGAAGTCTTTGTGAAAGGGTTTTGTGGAAGTCTTTTTGAAAGAAAGGCTACTGAGCAATTGATGTTTGCTTGTAGGGAAAAAAAGCCGGGCTTTATATGTCTTTACGTGAGCCGCGCAATGAGTGGTACGAGCAACGTCGTACGATGATTGAAAAAAGACAGTTCTGATTGGGGACCCCAGCTTCTGCCCCCAAGTCCAGTAGGATCGGCCGACGTTGGTCGATCAGTCCAGAGCTAGACCAAGCAAATTTTCGAAGATAAAGCTGATAGAGAATCCACTCTGTGGTGGCAGAAGCTCGGGTAATCTATCATCGAATCCATTTTGTTGACGATTTTTATTTGCCGACACAGCTATTTTGTTCGCCGACGATATTTCGGTCAGCGCATTGGCAGGCTGTTGTACGGTGGTGTTGTAGTACGCATCGTACAAGATATCTTTTGCACTTAGTGGGATGATCCTGTCGTGCGATACCCCCATCGATACCCGAAAGTGGTCCAAGTGCTGCAATAGAAGTTCTAAGAATCGATATGCTCGCGCTGCAAGGAGGTTTTCACGATCATTCGCTAGCGTAGTCATACATTCTGTGACCATGTCTAGATGCATTGCAACCTCAGGCTCCCCTTCCTCTCGGTGCAAGGTATCCACAAAGAGTACTATACCAGCCACAGCGCAGAATGCCTGCTAATTAGTACGAGCATCTAAACAGTAATCAAGCGATGCAAAACTTACATGATCGATCCAAATTATGGGCTCATCTTCGGCGTGAGGTTGTCGTGCCTCATTGATGATAGTCTTTGCAGCTGCGATACAAGTTCTGCGAGAGTAGTCAAAAGTCTCATCCTCGAAGCTCCGAGCTAGGAATGAGCGATGTATAATGATCATCTTGTGGGCAAAACAAATGGTCAGACTCCTACGGGCCCAAGGCACGAACCATGGCCATTCGGGGTCAATCTGTGTCCTCACATCAAAATAACGAGGTCGGTTGCGGGTCGCCAGATTGCGCATTTGTGTGTCTGCAAGCATTACTTTCTCCAAACGGGTGAAGTCCGTATTGCACTTGAGAGTGTCTCTGTGCAATTCCGCAATAAGAGCAGCGATTTCGTAGAGATAGTTGTTGTAGCTAACGTAGGTTGGCTCACCTTCTGGCAGGAGCTCCATGCTCAGGTGGTCCCGATTCCGAGGCTTACCAGTACAAAACTCTCCTTTGTGAATCGAATGGGCGCCTGAGTAAGGGATGCTAAACCAGTCTTGTACACAGAGCTGACAAAAAAGTCGCCGTCGAATCTCCCTGCTGAGCATGCTCTGTCGATTGATCTGCAGAGATGTTGCCAAGATTTCCTCCTCATCCTCGTAGATGCGATGCAAACCTATCACCTGAGCAACCTTGATCGCAATACCAGTAAGCACATAATGTTCGGTTGAGTACCCAAGCGTGTGTGCACACATCGTAAGTGTCGCTATTGCTTGAACAGCATGGAGAGATGGTTTCGAGATGTAGTATCCGCTCTCTAGACAAATCAAAGTTGCTTCGTACCATCTGTTGGTCAGGGTGCAGGTTTCCGTTTCGTCGATACCCAACTCTTCACGGGTCCTAGGACTTGCACATGCCAGAGCGCCAGCAAGAACGGCAAAGAGTAGAGCATTCCATTGAAGATCGTCCGGATCCAAGCTCAGAATCTCGTTTTCTCGCAAATTTTGTCGTTTGATTCGAGCATCGAGCTCGAGATTGAAGGTAGGACCATGATAACACCCGTGGTACCTTGATACGCTTTAGCACATTCCAAACGGAAGATATTGTTCGCAGGTACACACATGCACTTACCATAAGACTCGCTTTTCGTGAAAATGGACGAGCAGCTTCATAAGACGAATGTTTGGTAACAATAATTGAACAGATTTTAGGTAGGCACCTTTCGCACTCGCGAGTGCAGATGTAGGTCCAGGAAACGTGGAAGGAGTCGTTGCGCTGCGACAAGGTTGTCGCTCAATGGATGATGGTGTAGCATTAGTCGACGGAAACTCGATTGGGAGACTGTTAACATGGCTTTGATCTTGCGTAGTGCTCGAGTCCGCTTCTTTTCTGGCATTGTCGGAAGGCGTTTTTCGAGCACTGATTCCAGACCATTGCGTAGTGCATCGTTCAGCGACTCCTCGCTTCACACATCTTCCACAAGGGCGGCCTCGATCACACCGTTGCCGTCTTATGGAGCATTGTGTACACGTCTCTCGAGCCTTCGGCATGTTGGTCGATAATGAGTCCCGAGACCCAAACGATTATCGTACGACAAACCTTTATCGTGCCAAGAAAACCTGATCCGCCTTTTTGCCATTCAAGGTGACACCCGCAATGCGCCCGAGGGCGCCCTATTGGTCGCGCCCTGCCAATCCTCCTTGAAGATATGAATCTCCAGCCAGACCGTGCCAGACCTTTATCTGCCAAGCCATTTGCTTCGGGAATTGGTTAATATCGGCGATGGCGGGGCTAGCAACATGGCTCGCTATAGATATATTGAAGGGTCTGTCCATCCTGCCTGTGCACCCTGCGCCAGAGTTTTCACCTCCACCTCTGGCCCAATATGGTTCGGATAAACATGATTTCAAAGGAGCGTGTTCGACACGAGATTCAACGGCGAAGCCACATCGACGGTTGGGCGCTGCCGAGACAAACCAGTTCAGTCGCGCCACCAGGTGTCTGGAGCAATGCCGATCAGGATCCAGTCCCACCAGAAAGGCGAACGTGGACCCCGTGGACTTTTGTGCTCTATTGTATGTTATCCAAAGGTATCCGATGTGAAAAGGCTGACGCGTAATCTAAAGGGTTCTCTGATCTTGTCACGGTCTCTACATGGTCTCAAGGTAGCTCAGTTGTGGCCGCTGGGCTCTCGGCAACAGATGCAATGCTCATCTGCCTGGTTGCAAGCTTGTGCAATGCAGTACCGATAGTGCTCAATGGCGCAATCGGAAGCTCACTCCACATTCCGTTTCCTATTGCTGCTCGAGCATCATTTGGGTATTGGTTATCATATTTTGCAGTCGCTTCCCGAGCCATCCTGGCGCTGTTTTGGTTCGGCGTCAATAGTGCCGGTAAGAATTTTTCAAACGATGAATATCGAGGCATTACTGATTTTGAGTAGCTGGTGGTCTCGCCGTGACACAAATTATCAAATCCATCTGGCCCTCTTATGCTCATCTGCCCAATCATCTTCCCGAATCCGCTGGTATCACAACGCAAGGCATGGTGTCATACATCTTGTATCATCTGGTGCAGTTGCCATTTTTGTTCATTCCGATGCACAGACTTCAGCCCATGTTCATGGCCAAAGCTATTGTTATGCCACCAGTTGCGATTGGGATGGTTGCTTGGATCGCAACTCGCGCGGGAACTGGGAGCGATTTTTTCGACGCACCGTCGAAGGTTACAGGCTCCACCAAAGCCTGGCTCTGGCTTGGAAGTATGACATCTGTTACTGGATCGTACTCAACGCTGGCGGTGAACATTCCAGACTTTGCGAGATTCTCTAGATCTCCAAAGGCCCAGATCTGGCAACTGCCTTTCATACCAACTTTCAAAATCGCTATTGCGGCTTGCGGTATCATTTCAGCATCGGCAAGCGCCAAGATATATGGTGAAGCACTGTGGAATCCTCTGTTGATCATCGACAAGTGGCAGGGCAGTTCTGGTGGTAGGGCAGCAGCCTTCTTTTGCTCCCTCTCCTGGTGCCTAGCACAAATATGTTTGAATATCTCGGCAAACTCACTTTCATTCTCGAATGACGTTACATCTATGTGGCCCAAGTATCTCAACATCCGAAGGGGTTCAGTGATCTGCTTTCTGCTTGGTGGCTGGGCGCTTTGCCCCTGGCTGATCCTGAAATCAGGCCAGACTTTCCTCAACTTCATGAGCGCGTACGCTATTTTCATGGCCCCGCTCGCTGGATTTCTCTTTTCTGATTACTGGTTGGTGAAGAGACGAAAGTATCATGTGCCAGCACTATACGATCCGAATGGTATCTACGGGAAATGCAACTGGCGGGCCCTCCTGGTGCTTATGGTTACAATCATTCCGATGATGCCAGGGCTCGCCAACAGAGTGTCCAGCTCTACAGTCTCGATCCCCACAGGACTGAAACATCTTTTCGCGATCAATTGGCTGTATGGATTCTTTCTGACGGTTTTGCTATACACAACTTTGAACTTTCTGTTTCCACAAAGAGAAACACTTATTTCTCAAGTTGTGCATGGATGCGTTGTAGATGCAAATGAGATTGATGAGGAGGGAGAGATCAGGCCTAGCGAAACTGTGCAACCGGAAAAACTTGGATGAACATTCCTGGCAGTGAGTCAGGTGAGTTAGCTAAATGATCCCAATCACTTGAATAAATCAATGCGAAGGATGATATTTTTATAGTTTCCATTCTGCAGCTTTAAATTTACGACCAGATACTGGTAGGACGCAAGTTCACGTATCGCGTAGACTTTCTAGTGCGGAAAGGTAGGCTGGCACTTCTACTACACCTGCGGAAACTAGGTCATTTAGTGCAGGATCGACCTGCAAGAGCGGGCCAGATGGGCATAGATGCCGTACCTAGTTCCCTCCAAATGATTCGGATAAGTCCATTTGCCTTTAGGTAGCAACCTTGGAAACTAAGGTGGCATCATGCCATGCTTTTAGACGTGGTCGGGCAACCAAAAACCTTCGCAAAGTATTACCTAGGTATCAGCCACCTTACATACACCAACGACACCATCTCATCGCTTGCATTATTAAACCTTCCTGCCTTTCAGGTTGCGGGTGGCTTCTTGCACGCCCCAGCTCGTTTCGACCCTCCTCTACCTGGGCGAGTGCCAGAAGTACCTTGTGTGTTTCAGGAGTTGGCCAAGCTTACCTTCTAACAGATCGCTCCTATTGCGAAATGACTGCGCATGTCTTCCCTACGATTCTGAGGCCTGCCATCTTATTTGTGTCCCCTCTCTCATTCTCTATGGGTTGTTAAGAGAGTTCTTAGGCTGCTAGATAATAGTCGGACGTTCTGAAGCGAGGGAAGTTGAAGCTCACACGGAGACATTCTTGACATATCAGACCCCGAATTTCAGTTATTTGAAGCTGAGTGTCATGATATTCTGCCAGTCGAAACTTGCAGGTTCCAGCAAAGTCCGCGAGATAGTGTCCGCGAGACAGTGTCCGCGTTCCTGGCCTGCACGATCGAGCCGAATCACTCAGAGTAAGAGTGATAAACGCAACGGGCATTGCATTCGACGACGGTTGAAATATATTTAAGACTAATTATGCTTTTCTTAGTCATACACACGGCCATCGATTACCTGTACCGCTAAGGAGCCGATACTGCTGTGGTGCAGAATGTCAAACGTCCAACGACAGACATCATTAAAAGACCATGAGATTTCGAAGCCAAGAACGCAAATACTTTGGCACATACGAGAAGTTTATGGTCGAGAATATCAAATAAAGGTCCAATGACTCTTGATTACTGATAGAAATCCGTAGAAGATGGGGGAAAGAGCAGGCCATGATCTGTAAAAGAATTGCAAAGTTTTCGAACCTTGGAAGAACAGCTTGTTCATCGAGACCGTCAGCGGCAAGTGGTGACTTGATGCGACCATGGCTTTCTGTAAGACCCCGAAGATCAGTGCTTGAAGTTGGTTCGTTGCATTCTCGGTAAGCAAGCCCAAACTCTCAGCGTATCGTTGGTCATGTTAAAGCAACAGCTCTCAGTCAAAAGTGATCTTCCTGCCGGCAAAAGATCCAGCTCCTATACTTGTTTCTTCCGTCTTTCGCTTTCTTGCAGCTTCCCAGGATGGGTGAAGCTTCTCCGTTGTGCCTTCTAGCTTCTGATGCCGAGTGGTACTGTTGCTATCTTTGCGGTTGCTGACTTCGCGAGCCTTACGCTGTCGTTCAAATTCGCGCGGGGCCTTGCCGTTCGTGCCACGTGCAAATCCTCTTGGGTGTGAATTGACTGCCCCTCTCCTCGCGTCCCAGCCTCCGTTCAAGGCTTTTCCATTTTGAATAAGCACCTGCCTATCGCCATGGACTTCCTGAGCACCTTTGGCTTTCAGCAAGTGTTTTGCCCGCGCCCCATATTTCTTTTCTGCTATTGCCTGTCTCTCTCTCTGACCTCGCCGATTTTTGCGTGGCTTCAATGCTTCTGCAAATTCCTTGTCTGGATCGTAGCCATTATTGTTTTCTTCAATATCTGATTCCGAGCCCGAAAAATAGCCGCCATGCATAAGGGTGGGAAGCAACGATATCCCTGTTGTTGAAGATGGTGGATTGTCTGACCATTTTGTTGTGCCCTGCGTCCGGTCTCCAGTAACCATTAATTTCGCGTTGGCACCGTCTGGATTGTCGTATTGCCGTATCGAGTTTTCCAGCCCACATTTCTCGCCATTCTCCATGAACGACTCTTCGTAAGCTGACATTGCTGAGCTGGAGCGGGATTCATAGGACTCCAGCAAGCCCTCGCCGAGATCTTCATCGCTTCCTTCTGAGTCTCCCAGTTGCCTTCTAGCACGGCCATCGTCACTTGCAACCTGGCTTGAAGCATTTGCAGAATCTGAAAATCCTTCGAAATCTTCTACAAATGCTTTAGCGTCGGACTTTTTCTTGCTTTCTTCAATCTGTTCGCAATTGTCGCTGCGCTGGTTGCGGCTCAGTGCTGAAGGCGTATCCACACCTAAGAGTTCCCTGATTCCATGCAAGATACCTGGCAAGACCCCGGTGACAGGGTTTGCTTTGAACAAACGGCCGTGCACGTTACTTTCTGCAACACTCCCGCCAAATTTGATTCTATCTGCACCGTTGCTCCCCAACAATGCCTGGAAGGCTTCGTTCTCATTGATCCTCCTTGTTTTCACACATTGCTTCAAAAGATGGGCTTTGGCCACGGCTTCTTCGTTCATCTCCTTCAGCACCTGAATCTCGGCCTGTAACCTGCCGAGTTTCGTCGGATCGTTTTCAGCTTGCTTCATGCGTCGTGTCATCTTTTGTCGGTCGAAGCCGCGGGCTAGCTTAAGTTGTGTTGTAAGCTGTTTAACGCCATTATCAAGAAGAGCATTGAGGCGTGAGACCTTGATGCGCAAGGCTTGATCTGGTATTCGCGAAATGTGCTCGTCGGGAACATCTTCTCGCTTGCGCTTCGGCATATCCTTTACCTCTGGCTGGTGGTATTCCTAAGTCGAGTAATGGCCTTCGAATTTTGGTTCGTAGAAATGATTTTGTTCTTGCTGAGCCTCGATCGAACACGTGAACGCACTGCTGGCGTCTTGGCACGGCTGACCGTCCGCCCAAGACTTGTGGGAATTTGTGCCAGCACAAATTAATGAAGCCGCTTGAAACGCGTGGCGCTGATCTTAGTGATATAGTCGATGATTCGAAGGCACAGATGGCGCACGAGGAGTGACATGCGATCTTGCTGCAGGAATAGTCTACCATGCTCGCCATGTTGTCGTAGCTGCAAAGAACGAGTCGGCTCTCTCGCTCGGCTTCTGGGCGCCGGTGTGAGTTAACTATTAGATCATTGGTCAGCTAAGAATTTAGCTAGTGAAAATGCGACAGGGCCTGAGATTGAAAGTGTTCAAGTTCCTGGTTATATTTAGAGTTGGACATTACAAAGTACAATCGTCCACAGACAGCTGGAGATCCACAGGCTCATCCTTCAAGTTATATTCTGTCATGCCTCGTGTCGCTCTCCCACTTACAACAACGAATCTTCCTTATTATTGATACCCATCTCAAGCAAGAACGTTGTGTCAACGTGGTTAACTTGATACCTGAGAAAAAGAGACTCGAGAGCAATGGCTGGCAACTTGGTGCGGATCACTCTCGTCGCCTTTTCGCTTTTGGGTTTCTGGACCCTTTGGGGCTTTCCTGCGCGCAACAATCTCCTCAAATATCTCGCAGACCTGCAGAAGCCAGGGGCAGTGATTCCCGGACCGACTCAGTATCCGATGAAGCAGTCATTTACCAGCATAGGACCTCTGGACAAGCAGCTAACTGTGCTTGTGGGCTTCTTCTATACTGCAATTGACGGAAACAGGATCGATCTCTCACTAAGCTTTCTCAATCTCGGCAGTCAGGTCCTTGCGGCTTGGATTTTGATCACGACTGAAAGCTATCGGGTTGGGAACAAAAACAACTTTCTCATTACGGCGTGAGTCCTGTATGAAACCCTCGTGAAACCTCTGACGTGCTGCAGCATCACGATCTTCGGTCTGAGTGTTGTACTGCTCGGTTACGCCTGCGTAGCACCGATCTGGTTCGCGTTACACCTATGGAAATCGAAGACCATTGTTCAACCTCAAGACTTCAATATCATCTTGGATAATCCGGTCAAGCTTGCACTAGCGCCTGTTGCAGTGGTCGTCGGGTTTGGCATTCCGTCTTTGATCATGTCTCTTCCAGCTCCAACCGTGTTGTCTTTCGACTCCAAGCTGAATTGGATTGCCATTCAACAAGGCTGGCCAATCTGGATTTATGCGGCACAGAGAAGCCTTGAAGCTGTCAGCGGACAGTTCAAACCGATGGTCATCATCCGTACTGAGAAGGAGAAGAGGGAGGAAACCACCAAATATATGAGAAGGGCGTATCTGTTCGCACTCACGACCTCAGCTGCCGGGCATCTGCTTTTCGTTGGCCTTGGCTTCGCAGCATGGTTGCTCCCTGTCCTCGTGAGCAAGAAGCTCCAAGCACAACTGCGTCCGTCCAGCTTCCTCGTGCCAACCAATCCTTTTGGAGAGAAAAAGGCTGCGACATTGGCGAATGGCGCAATATGGTTCTTGCAATGGGACTTGATATTAGGGGTATTGGCGACTATGATCTGGGGAGTCGCGGTAAGGCTGAGTGCTGTTAGGAAAGTCGACAGTCTTCGTGCATGGGTCAAGGCGATGGTCAAATATGGGGCTATTGCAGCGGTGGTCGGCCCGAGTGGGGCTGCCGTAGTAGCTATATGGGGAAGGGATGAGCTCGCGCTCGAACCTAAAGGCGACTGAATGAATCCTGAGACATTGCTTTCAGAGCCATTGACAAACCCATCTAAGCTCAAACTACCACAAGTCCTCTCAGAGGACTCAACACGCAGAGACTATCGCGAAATTTCCTCAATCGAGAGCGAATGGAATTCCAACTTCCGCGGATCGTATGTTTTGATTCTCGAAGAAGTCTGCCCTAGTCTCTCCTAAACTTGACAGCATCGATCACACACATCATGGAATCGAATGACTATAGCTTAAGTCTCATCGTTCTATTCTATCCCTGAGCTATTTTCCCTGAGTGCACCTGATCGTGATTCATATCCATGAAACCACGTCTCTCAGCATATCTTCATATTCCGTGTGCCCATGAAATATAATAAGTCTCCAAGTGCAGATGAAGCCTAAACCTTCACTTGTGTTCGTCTCTTGCCATGCTCAGCGCTAAGACTATTCCACATTAACGACAAGCAATAATATCTCCCACCACGGATTATTTCTCCTTTCTCTCCCGTCCGTAATGCTAGCAAGGATAGGCTGCTATTCATAATGGCGCCTTCATATTCTTACGACCATTACGGTCATTCACATGATCCTGGACCATATCGGTCCCACTACTCCGAATCCCATCCGAGCCATGAACGATCGCGTTCCAGGCATCGCCACCGAGGCCCTTCGCCCTCCTATCGATCCTCGAGACGGCATCGATCGTCCTCGAGGCATCACTATCGGGACCCGTCGCCATCCTATCGGTCATCAAGACGACATAGATCGTCTTCGAGACAGGGACATCGATCCCGCTCGCACTCGTGTCGGTCCTCATCAAGGAGGCGCGGGTTGCACTCGGCTTCCTATAGACCGAGTGGACATGCTCGCGATCATTCGTTGACACGATATCATTCATATAGGTCGTCTGACAGACCTCGGCATCGATCCTCTAGGCGCGATCACTCAAGATCAAGCCGCTCTCGTGATGGTCGAACTCGATCACATTCACGCTCAAAAAGAGCATCCCGAGATAACCGGCAGACTGATGATGTCGTCACCGAAGACAGAATCCAAGAGCTCCGAGAAAGCCTAGCCAAAGCTGAAATTAAATTTCAGAAGCAAAAGCAGGCAGAGCCAGACACAGAGCAGTCGAAGACTGATATCTCGAGCCCCAAAGAGCAAAAAGCACACACAAGCTGGAATCTTGGGAGATCTATAAAGCCTGGTCTTGCGATCAGAGAACCCCAACGTGACACTTTCGCCGCCGTAGCAGGTGGTCGTACTTTGTCAAATATTTCGTTGATGTCAGGAAGGACTGAAGGTGAGCAGAGATGTCTCATTCGGTCTTTTCTCATCAAAATGGTAGTACCTTATGCTCATACGATAGTTCCTGAAGCGATAGAGATTCTAGAAGAGTTTGCACAGGACGAGCACTGGGCTCTTATCGAACCACCTCATAAGCCGGACATGTTTTTGTGGCCCGAGCATCCGAATTACTTTGAGAAGACCAAGATGAAGCAAGGCACTACACGGCTTTCTGTGTATGTCCTACCAAAGAATGTCAAATGCGACCGTTGTGGGTCTCCTGAGCACGTCGGTGTACGTATTATGTGGAAAGCTTTTCCAGGTGTGCTCTGCAGTGTACTACCGCAACCCAGAAGAATATGCAAACGTGCCTTTGCAAGATATCGATGCCGATCGAAAGCCCTGCATAACTTGCCGATACGAAGGCAAAAACGAGGTAGCCGAATATCACTATGCGGAGCAGCATGGCTGTGTCCAGTTCTATGAGCATCCGGCGAATCCGGCTTTTGCCGAGCTCCTCAAAACAGCGAGAAAGCCGGAGGAACTTTTGCTTGTTCTTCCGCAATATCATTCTTGGCCTGGAAAGTTGCAGCCATTGCGTCCTTTGCCTCTGTACTGCTTCTTTCCTGATCTTTTCAGCCGGCCACCTGCGTGCCCAAAGCTATCGAAACCGCTGAGGCACGGGCTGCAATTGGCTAATAAGGCGGTTCCAGCTTCGATCGCACATCACGCGAAAATTCAGAAGGAGGCAAACCTGCGCCGATCTGGGAAACGCGGCCGCCGCCAAGAAGAAACAACTCCCATTGCGTCGCGAGTCAAAGCCTCAGGGAAACCCAGTCTCATCATCATCAAGGACGCCACTCGAAGCGCATCCTTCGGTGGTGCGGAAGTTCATCCTCGACTTCCTATAGCCGGGATTGAGTCCTCTGGAGTTTATGTGATCTCACTCGACTTCTTGCGTACAGTTGAGCCTTTGTTCATTGATGAGCACAAGGCCGTCATTCCTCGTCTCCGTCTGTACACGAAACACTTGTTTGATTGGCTCACTCAAGTATATGCAGATGACCTGTCGATCAAGAAGGTCTTGGCTAAAAAGAATCGTCTCTTGTGGAATCAGCTGTTGAAGCCTTACGCTGAAGCATGGGCCCCAGGGATAGGCACTCTTAATGCTCAAAGAGTGTCGGCACTTAAGCGGGATGTCTTGATGCTTGTAGGTCTAGATGGTCCATTCCCAAATGCCTGGGATTCCGTCCCGAACAACGCCATTACTGCGAAGCTCAAGTCGGTGATTCCAGAACTTGCAGCCAACCCGTTCGCTCCGAACAGCTCGCCCCTTGTGGTTAATGAAGAAGAAGAGAAGAAGGAGCCCACGGTCGCACCAGCCTTTGCCTGCAGTCTACATTTCGACCCAAGTATAGACTCAGATATGAAGTTCAAGCCCGACGTCGCATTGAATCGTCACGAAATGGAGGATCAGCTTAGCTCATTGCGACATGGCCATGCGGCGAACGTTGTTCAAGAGAACACCTCCGAGTTCACCAAAACGCTCGAGAGTGCATTCCAGCGGCTTCGACGTTTCTCTGTCGACCAAGCACGTCTGGACGGTTCGGCGCAGGTTATCCAGGCACACATGGATGCGCTCAAAGACCTTGGCCGCGAATGCATCCACAAGCACCTCGATTTCGAGAATTCGATTCCTGAGCTGGACTGAGAACCGCCATCGGCTTTTGGCTCATTCGAGCGACAGACCGACAACTATTGGGATGAGTATACCACGCGTGTCGAACAATCACGAGTGAGTCTGCTTTCACATGCACCTTTCAAGGACGCCTTTCCCGCTACAACGATAGGCAAGGTGGTGTGGCCAGATCTCCATAGTCGTCTACTTCCATATTGGAATCCGATTCAACGACCTCTGCATCCGATCCTGTTTTTGACCACCATGATGGCGAGCCTGGCGTTTCGTGCCGCCGCGCATGCAAGCTAAAATCCATCAAATAGTTTGAGAGTGATCAGCTGAATGGTAGGTCTGGTTTCGTGTTGCCTATTTTTTATCCTTGTAGTTAGATAGTGAATTAAATTTTCTTCCACGCCCGATATTGAGATGCTACGTAAGAGGCCCATGCTCGTCGTAATCGCATACCCTAGAACACTAACGATCCCGGCAAAAAGCAAGAAACAACGATGCCTTATCCATCCACAAATACTCTCTCTCCTTCTGGCTTTGGCTATCGTGAATCAAGTCTGACAATTTGTATCTCCGAGCAAGTACTAAGTAGTTAAATACTACTTCGCCAACGGGGGCGTACTTCGTGCCATCCAGGCAAGAATTTTCCTAGATCGTCGATCAAATTCGGATATAAATTCGTTACATGAACATAACAAAGATATTTTGCGCTGTATGGTTGAGACCTTCTTATTGAAATTTTTTGCCTCGGGAGCTATTCGGGCCAAAATGAGAACTTCTAATTGAATGGACATCACTCATTATCCACGAAGCGGTGGGAGCATACAACAAGCATTTTGCAACTCTACACCAAATGTCACGTGCTGTGAATTTGGTGACGTACTCGTGAAGCAGATTTTAGTGCCATGACTCAATATGGTCAAACTGTACCTTCCGCATTCCAGACTATCTTACAATTCTAACAGGTGGCTTCTTGCATTGATGCCACGCATTGCGGCAATGTTGGTCGTCACAGTGTCAGGCCTCCACCATGCCCCGGAAGAAACAGGCACGAAGATCGGTGAAACCTCAAAAGGGTACGCGTTCCACGCATCCTGCAGCGCCGGATGACGCGATACCAGAAGTCTTCAATGAAATGCTAGCTGAGGCATATCGCCAAAATCCAGATGACTTCCAACCAAGCCCACGTCCGTTAAAGCGCAGGAAAGTTGAATCACCCAAAACCGGTATCGATTCTAGTCCTCTGGATTCACCCAGAGGGTCCCCAACGCTCCAGAGCACTATAGGCGAAGCTGAGCGAGCACCATCAACTGAGTCTGCCCATGCTACTACGCTGGAGATCAGGCCCAGCCAAACCATAATCTCCGAGGACTTCACTGACTCTGATGTTGACGACGAATTTGAGGATGTGACCATTGATCACTTTGGACACACCGAGCAGGTGGAAGACGAACCATCATCCCTCGAAATAGATTTGTCGAGATCGGCGAAAGAAGTTCGGAAAATAGTGCCGCGAAGAACGCCAGTGACAAAAGCAGAGCGCGAATTTCGACTTGATGTGCATAAATGGCATTTCCTATCTCTGTTGATCAGTTTGGCAACCCGCAATAAGTGGTGTAATGATGAAGTGGTACAGAAAAGTCTCAAGCCGCTAATATCTAGAAAGCTGATCGCACGCCTGCACCTTGAAGGAACACAGGCGCAGCGAAAGGTTGCTTTTGATCAAGCGATTGAGGAGATATCCCAGACTTGGAAAGCATCGTGGAAGATCTCTTCTCGTGGCATGAAGAGGGCTTATTGGAAGACTGAGATAGATATTCAGAAGGAGATAGATGAGATGGAAGAGCCGGTTGATCTTGGGCAATTCCGGTTCGCAGCGGAATATCTTTCTGGCTCAAGAGATCTTGGGGCGCAGCTATTTTGCAGTTTGATGAGATCACTAGCAGTTGATACGCGACTGGTATGCTCACTGCAGGTGTTGCCATTCTCGGCTGTTGCGAAGTCTGAGACACCCCAGAAAGGATCCATCTACATTCAGGCTGGAAGACAAGACTTTGGCACAAAAAGGGTGATTCCAAAAAAGAAAGCGCGAGATATTCTTGAGTCTCCGTACCCTGTTTGGTGGGTCGAAGTCTTCAGTCCGGCAATCGATCAATGGATCCCGCTTGACCCGCTTGTCCGGGGGACTGTCAACAAGCCACGGACTGGCTTCGAACCACCTGCATCAGATACTTTGAATAGTATGTCTTACGTGATCGCCTTTGATGACGACGGACGGGCAAAAGACGTGACAAGACGATATGCTTCAGCGTACAACGCCAAAACACGGAAAACTCGAGTTGAAAGTACGAAACATGGACAAGATTGGCTCTTCAAGGTTATGCGTGAGTTTGAAAGACCAGCAGGAACTCGGGATGAGATTGAAGACAGGGCTTTGGACAGAAGAGTTGCACAAGAAGCCATGCCCAAAAATGCTCAGGATTTTAAAGATCATCCGGTCTACGTACTAGAGAGACATTTGAAATCCAATGAGGTGATTGAACCGAAGCGGGAGTGCGGAAAATTCTTGATCGGCAAAAGCCAGAAAGTGGAGAGCGTCTATCGGAGAGAAGATGTGCATGCATGCCGGAGCGCAGACGGATGGTATCGAAAAGGGCGCGACGTCAAATCTGGAGAGCAGCCGCTGAAGCGAGTGGCGAGGAGGCGAAGAGGCAGTGTACCACCGGAAGGCGAGGAGGAGGATGTTGGCGTTGCTCTCTACGCTCCGTTCCAGACAGAAGTTTACATTCCGCCACCAATCGTCAATGGCAAGGTGCCTCGGAATGGGTACGGCAATATCGATGTGTATGTGCCCAGTATGATACCCGCAGGTGGTGTGCATCTGCGACATCCTCTAGCATCGCGAGCAGCGAAGATAATCAACATTGATTGTGCAGATGCTGTAATCGGATTCGATTTCAAAGGTCGACAAGGCACTGCCATCATCGATGGTGTTGTTGTGGATGCGCAACATGCAGCAGCAGTGGTCGCGGCGACGAGAGCGATAGAAAATGAGCTTGTCCAACAGACCAATGCTGGGCGGGCTGCCATCTTGGCAAGCATATGGCGAAAGATGCATGCAGTCTTGAAGATGCGGCAGAGACTTCAGGATGAATATGGTGGGTTGCAGCCAGGAGAAGCCAACAGGGATGATTCCTCCTACGAAGATGATACCGGCGGAGGATTTGTCGCAGAAACCGTAGGGGAGGCTACAGAAGTCTCCAGAGCGGCAGACTCGGCGAATCTCAACGCGTTAAAAAATCGACAGCCAATAGTGTTACCAGCGCCTGTGATACGCCAGCAAGTTCTTCTCGTCAAATCGCCGCATGGGATGGAAGATGTTGTCTATGCAAACGACGACCTTTTTGACTCCGAGCCAGAAGGGACAGGGTCCGTTCAACAACCGGCAGCAGAGGCCGAGAACAACATGGCGGGCGGTTTCATTCCAGAAGACATACAGCAGGATGCAGCATCCCTGAATGGTGATGGCGGCGGCGGCTTTTTTGCCGAGGACGAATCTGTGGTTACCTTTCCGGATGGCGGGTTAGATCCCATGGATAAAGGGTCTGAAACTCCGATTGTGATCTTGCGAGAAGGTGCTCTACAGGAGCATATTCTCGTTGATCACGGCAGCAATTCCGAGTTGACTACTGAAAGCAAGAAGACACGTCACGGGGCACTTCCTGCACGAGAGCAGTCTAACGGCAATTCAGTCGATAGCAATGTTGACGAAGCGCCGACCATTTCGCAGCAGAACGAGCACTCCTTGCCTTCTACGCAGAGCTCCAACAAGGCAAAAGATGATAGTCAAGTTGGGGCAAGGGAGCGAGCTGGTGATTCAGACTCGGAGAAGTCGGTTTTATCGCACGACCCGAATGAGGACGAGGACGAAATGCAATGGGTGGAAGAGGCCTTTGAAGGGTGACGGGTTTGAAAATAGCATATAGAGCCCTGCAATTTCGTGGGCGTGTTGAGATTTAATCCGAGTCATATTCCACGAGTGAAGATGCTGTTGCTACCACTCGGCTCGTGTTAGGCGTGTCCGAGTCTCCAGGAAGCGCAGAGTCAGCCAAGACAGAGTCTTTCTCCCTCTTTCGCCTCCCCAAAGGTTCTCGTGTCACGCCACCGGCTATGAAAGGGTCAGTTCTGACTCTTGTGTTGGCTGTAAGACTGCTTTGTAAAGCCGACTTTCGCGGGATGTTCTTGTGGATCGTTCGCTCTCCTTCGGGTCGGTGGCCTACGGTGGCCTTCGTGGAAGGTGGGACGGCATCTTCGAATAGACCTCGTGTATTTTGAGAGCTCGTATGGGCCTCGGTCGCGAAATCAACGAGCTTGGCTCTCTCGACATCTTGCGCTGCCGGAGCAAGTAAATGCAGACCCAAGCCAAACTTATCCTGCAATGCCGCACCGGTTTGCTCGTCTGCTTGGCGCTGTCTTCTGCCGGTCCTGAAATCTTTTCGGATCCTCTTGTTCATTTCGTATGGATCTGCCCAATCCCTCGCCTGCCGCTTTTTGAGCTCCTCAATTCTGGCTTTCTGCGCATTGGCTTGCTCTTTGTCCTTGACATTTCTCTCCAGATCTCCAAACGCGCCATCTTGCCGGATTCCTCCTTCACTCTTGCTGATCAGGATCTCGCCATCGAGGAGCTTATTTCCACCCGTGTCTCGCCGGCGGCCGCCTGCTGTCACGACGTACTCGGTATTCTTGGGGTCGGTTCGAAGTTCGATCCAGCCGCTGCAGATAGTGTGTTTGAAGCGGAATGACCAGACGGGGGTTGTATAGTAGTTGCCTACTTTTTTCTTCTCAGCATTGAAACGGACGCCTTGGCCAACGATCTGCTCGGGCTGGCAGTTTGTGCACCAGATGGGGAAGGGACACTCGAAGCGAACGGTCTGGCTACCGTCTGGTCGTCGATTGGTAGGCTTTTTACCGCTGGCTTGGTTGAACGAAAGGCTGCCTTCTAACTCGGGTGGGACGTAACGTCCCATGTTGAAGCCCTGCATCTTGGGGAATGTAAACTATACATAGGGCTGGTAGCTGGAGGACGATGTGAAAGACACTCAGCAGTTCAGTCGCCCACAGTGAGGCATTCAAGAAACAGTGAATTATGTCCGAATACTTAGAGTTGGTGACTGGAAATGATGCAACTGTGGAGGGTAAAGATCTAGACGAACCACTAGCCTTAGTCGAGCTAGCTCGACCTGTCTTAGCGTGATCGTGGGAGAATTTTAGCATGTCATCTCTAGCGCTGGCACCTATGGAATAACACGCACGACAATCCGCCCTTCTTCTCTCTAACTAGCCCAAGCCAACCAGCCCCTAGCCTCTACAATTTGACGCCCGGGCTGCGTACATCCTTCAGTCCAAGTGTTGTGTTGGAGCTCCGGTTCGCCATGCTCTTGTATTCGTTACTCAGTTAGCCCATGCCTAAATGCAAGACTCCAGACTTTTGCAAAAGATGGAAAGATGAGCACAGCAACAGAAAAAGATGGGCGCATCGGGCGGTGCAAGATGTGACTCAGGAGATATGTCAGTTGCCCTGTATTATGACTGAGCAGCGGACCGCCTGTGGTTGTAGAGCTTTTCGCAAAGACAAAGAAATGGGCAACCAAGCTGAATACTTAAGCATAATGGTTTGATGCTTGGTATAACTAGAGACACTCGCACAGATGTCGGCGCTCACTTGAGGAGCTAAAGGCCTCCGTGTCAGTTAATCTTGCACGGTTGTATCGTGAGTCTGGCAATGCTTCTAGCTGGGATGCGCGAAGGTCGCACCTTCCACAACAGGATGAAAGTCCAGAAAACTTTCATTCAAAATTCAATTTCACACAATCGAATTGAAACATTTTCCCCCGGCAGCATTCAATTAATTGGCATCAACGATGGCCGATCTACCACGCAATCACATATCCTTTTGGGATCGTGTTCAAGCCATGCTTGGTCACCCAAGATCCGATGTTCCGAATCCTCCACGAGACCCCTCTAGCTAGTGGCCTCATAGAGCCCCAAGATGGCATCGAATCAGTCGAATCAGTCTCGACTTCTCTCGAATACCTCAATGCTCAAGCCTGTCAGAATTTCTCCGTACGCACAGAAAAGAAGATGCACATAATCATGCTATCGAAATTGGAAAGCTTCGCGCCGAAAAGGCCAAAGGCACAGCTGCGATACTGCGGTCAAGTCGAGAGATGCAAACTGAACACGAGGCTCCTCTTGCTCGGCTTCGAGCCGAAAAAGCTCAGCAGCAAGCTGAACACGAAGCTACCCTTGCACCGGTTCGAGCCGAAAAAGCCTCGCAACAGGCTGAATACAAGACTGCACTTGCGCAGACCCACCGGCAAGGGTTTGATGCTGCCAGAAATAAGCACGCCAAGCTAGCGCTAGACTCATGCCTCGTGGATCTGAGCCAGAGAGATAATGCCTTGGCCAGCGTAGTCAAAGAGAAAAACTCTAGCCGATGAACTCAAGGCAAACAACCATGCCCACCAAGAGTCAGAAGCTGCTAAAGCTAATATCATCGAAGCTAAGCTCACTAGAATCAAAGCTCTGGAATGCGAGTTGACTCGATTAAAACAGAGGTTGAGTTCAGAGTCGAGTGGACCTAAAGTCGCCGGTGAAAGTCTCAAAACATGCAGCGCAGCTCAGGGAAGTGTTTCTGGACATCCAGCAGATCAGGTTGTGTCAGAACAAGCAATAATCGCTGACCAAACTCGACGAATCGAAGTGCTCTAAGAACTACGTCTAAAAGACCTTGAACTCAAAGCCGCGCTAGCCCACGCCTCCAAGTTGCTCTGGAACTTGAACTAAAGAGAAGTTTGATGGGGAGAGATCCTCTTGTAGACTTGGACGTCACGAGGCGACGTGCACAACCTACTCAACCATCACAGTTCTCTATACGTCCATTTGCCGACTCGCCTTCCAATCTTGCCGAGCGATGAGTCTTTCGGCACGTGATGCAGGAATTGCTTCTCCACTTGTCCCTATCAGCGGGGTTTCGAGCCGCAGGGACGCCCCTTTACTATCGACCAATGGCGATGCAAGTCCCGGCGGAAGTCCCGGCGATTATGGCAACGACAGTCTGGATATCTCGGGCTCACTGTACGAAGCCGAATCCAAGATTTCAGCGCAATTCAGTTTCAAGCGTCCTGCTGTGGCGCCGATGCAGTCGGCTTCGAAAAGACTCCGTCATAGCATAAACCAGGTGACAGTCAGCAGATCCAGCCATCATCAGACGGTCTCACCAGGCGCGGGCGCCCATAGCCAACCTAATACATCATCTCGGCGCATGCAAGTTGTTACTCCTGTCGAAGCGAGAGAACGCCTCGCGCACCAAGTATGGGAATGATGCAAAGAACATGGGACTGTTCTGACGCAGAAGAAGCCCAATTTTTGCATCAATTGGTAAGCCATTTCTCGAAAGGCAAGACCGTCGATCAATTGAAAGCAGCAATCGACAAGCATGTTGTAGGTTCCTTTCGAGAGACTCCTGTAACGCTTCGACCCTGCTTGTTCGGAAGCCTTACTAGCGAGGGGGCCGGCAAGGGAGGTGCAGCGATGACGCAGGGTACTTGCCCTTACTACAAGCAGAAAAGAGAACGCGTCTACGTATGGGCAGAATATGCACCCGGTGTTGCCAGCGGATTCGGCGGACGTGACCCCGTGACATAGGCCATCAAAGAGACACTGTCGAGATAGATGGTCAAGAAGTTCGTTGCCTGCTGCACAGACGGCGTGCACCGACGAAGAGAAAAGCCGACTAAGACTCGCAGATTCTCTGTGATGTGAAAGGTTAGATCTCCTCAACATCGAGCCTGAACAAGCGTCCGGCACTTTTGTTCAATGCTCTCGCGTTCTGCTTTTCTGTTTTTTGGAGGTTCTTGGATACCCGTCATCACATCGCACAGCTTGTCTGTGCTTGGGAGGGCGCGATACTTCAGGAGACCACACTGCTTCCTCGGAAGTGTTTGCTATCAACTTCACAAAGCGGCATGATGTATCAACACGGTTGGCTAACGGGCAGATTTATTACATCGATTTGCGGCCACCTCAAATTAGCTCGATTTAGACCTGAATGGCCGCAAAACTCATGCCATGTACTAGCAGTTGGCTTTGCTCTCAGAGGGCAGTCCCGTGGATAAGGTCGTCTCTTATTCAGCATTTCTAGCTACGGCACATTTAGGTTAGTGTGAAATTTACGATCAAATCTGGAAGCCAAGACTGTGCCGAGTTCGCGCTGAGCCCGTGTTGAGCCTCTTCAAGACTTGAGGCCATCACGCTGTCAATATTTAGCTCTCACTCACCAAGCCTGACAGTCTTAGAGTGTGCCTTAAACAACTGGTGGTGCGAGCTATACCTAAACCGACCGCACGCAGGGTGTGGGAAACAATATCCGCCTTCGGTCTTTGTCACCGTGCACCTCCCAGGTTAAGATGACGCCAGAACACGAGTATGTTAGAGAGGTCCCGCGAACCAATCCCAATGCTCTACATGACTTTCATACTGCCAGAAGAGGCCCTAAGAACATTCCAAATCACATTATGGCAACCTCACCGGATGAGAGCTTGCCAAAACTTCCCGGCCATCCTTACTCAAACACCAATACCATTTCCTTCAAGTATTATAACCAGCGAAAGTCCAATTCACCTTTTGGCTACGAATACTTTGTGTCTCTTCCACCAGACTATAAAGTCGATACGTCACAAACTTGGCCGACGATCCCCTTCTTACACGGAGCGGGCGAGTCTCAGCGCGGAATTAACGAGTCCTATGCCTCACTTCGTCATGGCATTCCCAAAATCATCCTCTGTTATGACAGGCTAAGGTCTGGCGAGCCTGCATCAATCGACATTCCACTAGCACCTCGCCTACGGAAATCGCGTCAGACCCGGGAAGGCGACAATTCGACTGATCCTGTCCCAGCTGAAGTTTGCACAATGCTTGCTGAGAACTTCATCACGATAACGCCTTCAGTAAACATGGAGTATGGCTACGGATGGAACGCCTCAATCCTATCTGCTCTGCTAGATGAGATTGTTGAGCGGTATCGAATTGACATGGACAGAGATCATGTCACTGGCTTCAGCATGGGTGGATATGGGACCTGGGATTTGGCCACTCACAGTCCAAATCGCTTTGCTAGCCTGATGCCGATTTGTGGCGGTGGGGATATTGTACGCGCAGCTCTGATACCTCATCTGCCCCATTGGTGAGTGTTAATCACAAAGTATCGTCGAGCTAACGTAGGTTTTAAGGATTCATCACGGCGCAAGAGATGACATAATATCCCTCAAGGCTTCTCAAGACATGGTCTGTGCATTGGAGAGGGCAGGGGCGCCGGATATCGAATTCACAACTTATCCTGAACTTCAGCATGACAGTTGGACCGAGGCCTACAACGACATAGAGGTGTACCGATGGATGCTTAAGCATACACCACGAACCAAGGGCGACGAGAACGTTGTGCCCGATGCGAACAAGACCATTGTCGCCAGCACAAAGATTTCAAGACGACGTCTCGCCCGAATTCCCTAGATCAATGACCAGAGTGCTACTGCTGCACCGCACCTCCCTAAACCTCCAGCGGAGTAGGACGCAGCGTTCAAATGACTCAAAACCCCGTTGTGGTACTCGCCCAGCTTACTCCTCGATTCTACCAGTCGTCGCGAAACACTGAAAGAATGGTCTGCAAACGGGCAAAAGGTGCAAGGCCTTAGATAGGGCATACCTTGTGTCGTTCAGGATTCGAAATATGAGAGTTGATCAGTACCAAAACACTGATATCCTTGAAAGATTGTGTCCGAGTAGAATTTCCACAGTCAGAAATACTGTTCTGATTAGCGATGAACCCAATGACCGGGCTCTGTTACTTACTGACGGCTTCACAGCTGTCCTAGAGTAGACTATGCTTGAATGGGTTATGAGAAACTGGGTCGACTGTGGTAGTCTGTTAGTTGTTTGGCAGGGAAAGAGTGAATAAAAAAGGTAACGAGTTTAACGGCGGACGGGAGCTAAAATTTATTATTTTTAGTGCAGGTCTCTCAAGATCAACTAGAGCTGTTGAAGGGCATGGTAAATGAAATCAAATTCGATTTCTATTTGAGAAGATTAATTCCTCGTTGGCGCATCAAATCGTGTGTACCGAAGCAGGCGAGCAAGGGGCATCCATAGATGATATGAGATGTGTAAGAGCGCGACGTTCGTGCTTGATCCCCGGAGGCGGAACTTCGCCTTACCCACGGGTGGAACAGTGCGGCGAATTAGGGTTTTAATTAACGTCGGGTTGGGCTCAGTGGGTCACTGGGGTTCACTGGGTCAGCCGCAGCCAAAAAACATAATAATTTCAAAATATCGGAATTTCAGCCTTGTTAAAAGAGCCCTGACCCAGTGAACCCCTCATGACCCAGTGAACCCCTCATGACCCAGTGAACCCCTCATGACCCAGTGAACCCCTCATGACCCAGTGAACCCCTCATGACCCAGTGAGCCCAACTCGACGTTAATTGTCATCGACACGTTACCTAACTAATATTTGTGATCGCGCTAACAATTTGCTCTAGATATTTCGTATCCAGGGAATTAGAACCTTTTGGCATATGTACACTGGCCAGCCCAGCTGTGAAGGTCTGACACGTCGGCAGTCCAGATCGACGCGACAGGATGGCCGCGACACTGGGAGACAAACTGGTTCTACTACCTACTATCTGCTTCATCCTGTTGAACTTCATCTACTCTACAATCGCAGCTCCTTTTCGAGGTCTAAATGGCGCTCCAACATTTAATGAGTATATTGGAAATGCTTTTGCAAGATCTCTTGGGCGTGTTCTCCGGGTGTCAACGGCACAGTATGTTCCATGAAACTCCAACCTTGCCAATTGCTGACTACTCAGATGGCTGATGCCTTCTTTCATCGACACGTATAAGTCATGGTGCTCGAAGAACGCAATTCAGCCAGACATCGCTGCCATTCCTAGTACCAATCCGGAGATCAAAGGATTTTGGATCGGCAGCAAAGCTACGGCCAAGTATCAAATGGTGTACTATCATGGAGGTGGATTCGTGTTCTACGGCGCACAGCCACAGCTCGACATGCTGTTCAATTTCGTCAAATGGTCCAATCGCAAACTCGCAGTTTTCTGTGTCTGTTACTCTCTGTCACCCGGTGTTGAGTACCCTACTGCAATTGGACAATGCGTTGAAGCACTCAGATACGTCATTAATCTGTCGGATGTTCCGCCGTCGAGAATTCTGCTGGGTGGGGAGTCTGCAGGTGGTAATCTAGCCCTTGCTGTACTCAGTCACATATCGGGACACCCTCATCCAAATTCAAATATCCTGCGTCCATTGCAAGTCTCTGAGAATCTGATGGGAGCAATTCTTGTTTCCCCGTGGACATCCACAGACGAAACGTATCCATCTATGAAGAAGTTTCGCGAACGGGACCTTATTACTCAAGAGGCCTTACAATATTGGGCGCTCCAATACATAGGCCAAGCGAAAGAGGATGAGTACATCTGGGCAACCACAGCCAGCGCAGCATGGTGGAAAGGGACGAAATGTGGCCAGATCTTGGTGACGGCTGGCAGTGATGAGATTCTCGTCGATGGAATCACCGACTGGGTGGAGAGATTCAAGCAAGGAGCAGGCAAAGATGCGATCAAGTACGTAGTAGGCGAGCAGGAAGTGCATGCACATCCTGTAAAGTGTAGGCCCGAGAACCAGCTGATTGAACTTGGTGAAAAAAGCCAGGAAGGCGCTATCAGATGCTGGTTCATGGAGCGCCTGGTGTAAGCAGAACAATACTGTGGCTGAAGTAGGGGCAAATAACCATTCACTAGCCGTGTTCGTAGTTAGATATACTATGAGAGCTATCTACATCTTTATTCGATTACCTTTCGATGCGTGTTTCTTTGGATTAATATTCCTTTCGCGTGAGGATCTCCCCGCCGGTATTTGTTTGTAGCCCTGGCACTCCGGACACAATTTAGGTTACCCCGGCAACCTAATCGGATATCAAGCACCACGCTGTGAATATTATCACGCAGGTCTTGTGCCTGGCTATATACTGAAGGCGCAAAGTCATCTTTCATATGTCAGTGCTCTCGACAAACGGTAATGGACTCCCCAGAGTCCCAACACGTTGATGATTGGCTGCAATCTATTGGCGATTGCCCGGGAATGCGATTGGAGATTGGATCGCCACGATCGAGACTGAAAAGACAGGCAGCGGTGATGGAAGTCGACAACCGTGATGCGACACCGCGAGCAAAGAGAGCTAGGGGCGCCGGGCTCGATACCCCTTCCCTTAGCAATGTCATAGTAGAAGACCGAAATCAGTTTCTTCCTCGTCGCAATAAGACCTACTCGCAATCTTCTAAGACCCCGACTTCTAGGAGTTCGAGTCCAAGCAAGCGCCAGAGAGAAGCCGAGATTGAATTCAGCAGACCAGCCTTTGTCTACCTCTCTAGACATGCGTCCAAGGAGTGGGAAAAAGAGAACAACTACAATGTTCCAGGTCTGAAGGAACTGGTAGATCACATTTCCACAAGCACAGATCCAAAGCGTGTGTCCGAGAGCCAGACCCTCGGTTTGGACGAAGAGGTTCAAAAATTGATATGTGAGGTTTAGAGGTGCAACGATCGCTCAGCAACAGAAGAGATGTGGTGCGACGATGTTGTCCTGCGCGCCTTGCGGGCTGCTAGGAAGTTGTGTAAAAAACGAGATTCAATCTATATCACGAATGTGTAAGGGGGCAGATTCCGTGGATAAATGTAAACTGACAAAACGCAGGAAAACACTGGACGTGTGGCCTTGGGATCTTCTCCCCACGCAGGCGCGAAGCTCGCCCATCTCCAAGAGAAGGGTTGACTACACAGTCAGCATACCCGTTTCTTCCCAAGCTGATAAGGTCTTCGACATTCTCCGGTTCGTGCAAGACCACACCCTGGCTCAGACAAATCACCGCATGCTTCGAGATCAAGCTCTGTATATGCATATCGAGGTCAAGGCTGAAGGTGGCACCATCGATGAAGCTCGAGATCAGCTTTCTACGTGGTGCGCAGCAGGTTTCCAGAAGCAAGAAAATCTTTGGGCCCAGATCAGAGGGAGCACAGACTCACCATCAACGCTCAACCTCGCTCCGGTTCCCTTATGGCTTTGGAGGGGGGACTATGTACGGCTCTGGATCGCAGTCAGCAACCTTGCGGGAGTCCAAAGTGTATCTTCTCAATTTCGATGAGTTTCATATCAAGGAAGACGAGCCAGAGAGCTTGCGAAAGGTTATCCTCGCCATGTCAGGAGCTATGGAATGGGGCGTGTCATTCTATCTTCCGTGGTTTAGAGATTTCATCGGGCGGGCAGATTTGAACGACGTCGATCCTGATAATCCTAACGGATAAAATTCATCACCAAACGGCGCTCATCACCAGACTACTCGAGTGGACTCCAGCTAACTAACGGCCGGATCGCGCACTCTTTGCATTGGGCATAGCCAAGGGACTTGATTTGCTGCTCAGCTCAGTTGCCATTTGCGTACCTTAGGGGGCCGACCGGAAACGTGGCCTTGTGAAAACCTTGATGAACTTAATTGCGAACGCAGAGAATAGCTTAGACGGCGCTCCGTCACTATCTCGTATCAACGGAGGCAAACAATCAAAATCGACAGCATATGAAATCCGCAGACGCAGGCAAATATTGGTCTCCGAGGGTTCAGGAACCAACCTTCACGAGGTTTCACTTGACATAGCTCAGATCGCTATGAGAGGCGGAACAGAGTTTCGCCGAGAAGCCCGAAACTCGAAACTTAGTTGGCTTCCCCAAAGCAAAGTTATCTCCCCATTGGTCATTGGACTTATATGTTCAAACATGAACTACCTACTTTCTGGACACTCTGAGCGGCCGGGAGAGAACAAGATCACATTCGTCAAAGCAAGAAAACATGGCTATAGACAATGGAGTTCCAAGGCTTGGAGACATGCTTGTTGAGTCAATCTCAGTTTACGGTACGAGCACCCTTTTATGCCTTGTGCAAATGCTGATTAAAGGAAAGACCTTCGCTTCCCTACAAGCTTGACTTTAGCGGGGTCCGATGCAATGAATGAATCTCCTGATTATAGCGCGACGTACGTCATTTTGGAGACGGCCAGCACCCACTCTGGACACGGCTTTTCATTCACCATCGGTCGAGGTAATGACCTCGTCTGTATGGCTGCGCAATCGATAGGAAAGCGCATAGTAGGCAAGACACTGGGCCACTTCACAAGCAATATGGGTAAAACGTGGCGGTACCTTGTAGCAGACTCGCAAATTCGATGGGTCGGTCCAGAGAAAGGTGTTACTCACCTTGCATTAGCAGCCGTCGTGAATGCGCTCTGGGATTTGTGGGCGAAGACCATCGGAAAGCCAGTGTGGCAGCTTGTGGCCGATATGTCTCCTGAAGAATTTGTCCGGTGCATTGATTTCAGATACATCACAGATGCCATTACTCCAGAGGAGGCCTTGCAAATACTTCGAGAGAACAAAACCACCATGGCTTCTCGGCTTGAGCACGTCAAAGCAAATCAAGCCATCTCAGCATATTCGACCGAGGCCGGCTGGCTGGGATATTCGGATGAGAAGATGCGAAACCTCATTTCTCGAACCCTTGCTTCAGGTTGCGACAAGATCAAGCTGAAAGTTGGTGGTGATTTGGAAGACGACAAGCGAAGATGTCGTATTGCTCGAGAAATGATCGGTATGGACAAGATGTTGATGCTTGACGCCAATCAAGTTTGGGATGTTCCTGAAGCGGTCGAGTGGATGCTGCAATTGGCAGAATTCAAGCCAACGTAAGGTCCGCGAGTTTATGCGCAATCAAGCTGACCATTATAGGTTCATTGAAGAGCCTACATCCCCCGACGATGTTCTCGGACACGCTGCTGTCCGAAAAGCAATGCAGCCTTTGGGGATTGGCGTTGCAACCGGCGAGATGTGTCAGAATCGTGTCATATTCAAGCAGCTTCTGCAAGCCGAGGCGATCGATTATTGTCAGATCGATGCATGTCGACTCGGCGGCGTAAACGAGGTGTTGGCGGTTATGCTCATGGCGAAGAAGTAAGTGCAATATCCACGACCAGACTTTTGCTGACTTGTGTAGGTACGGTATTCCAGTGGTTCCTCATTCCGGGGGTATTGGCCTCAATGAGTACACCCAGCAACTGTCACTCATCAACTATCTCTGCATTGCACCGGAGAAGTGTCTGCTGGAGAACATCACGACATATAACCATGTGCTGAAGAACTGGCAGCCAACCCAGGATGGGTTTTTCGTCACTCCTTGGAACCCCGGCTACGGCGTTGAGTTCCTTGAATCAGCAGTGCAAAAATTTACTTATCCATCAGGAACTTTCTTTAGTTCAAAGCCTGCGGCAATTGCAAAGTGAGCCGGTAGGCATTCCACTTATCCAGGGCTCGGATACAGCTAGACTTGAGGATCTTGTTCCGATCAAAGATAGGTCCCTTTGACTTATCAAGCAGCTAGCACTGTTGCCGGAGGTCCAAGGTGTGGAAAGCCTTATACATCAACAAGATTGATTTGAGTCTCCCAGAAACGCTCCAAGTCAGCCGCTGCGAAATTCAGCTGGTTATCTTGGCCAAGATGATTGTTTGACCATATCTACCATCTTATAGTACCCTTCTGGCGAGATAATGTGAACGACAGCTACGGAGTCAGCCTCTCGAAGATCGACTCACAGACTAGAAAGCATTCGGCCTGGCAGGAGTAGAAGAACTCAGCAGAGGGAAACCACAAGATGGCAAATGCCACGGTGCTGCTTCAGGAACAGATATTGAAGCAGACACAGACATTTGGCGCTTTTCAAGCCATGCTGCTGTCCTAATGCCAGAAAGGAATTCGACGAGCGGGCCGGTGGACGGGCATTAAGGTAACGGCATTCGTTGGCAAAAGTGGATGGCCAAGATCAACTGATCACGAGTAGACCTGCATATTTCACAGTGCTGTGTCCCTCTAGTTGATGGCGCAAAGATTCACTTCTTCGTTCAGTGATTTGCAGTGCATACATCCGGATCCGTGACGAGGGCATGTACAAGGTCAAGACTGGCGTGGCTTTTCAGCTTGATCGCGATGGAGCTTGAGTAGTATGAGATCCAAAATGTGTATTAGTCAAGAGTGTCGCGGCGAGAGTGATTAGCTGGATCGAATGACTGGCATTCTATGGGTGGCTTAGCATTGGCTCCACTTCCTCCACGTGCCTGTAAAGCTCAAGCCCACAAGTAGTCACATCTTGACGAATTCGATGCAGGAGTGTTCGTTTTCCATAGCTTGTATCGGAAGATTATTGTTCAAACTTTGGCTAATGATTCGCTGGACTACATTTCATCCGGTCCTACTCCGTGCCGGGTGATGTCCGCACGAGGATCGGTGTATGTCCGATGTTTTTCACACGCAATGCAAATTCGCCAAGGAAAACTTCTTTGCGCAGATGCAACAATGCTTCGTTTGTCCCACAGCACGATCCAATCTCTTGAGGAATGCGGCGACCAATAATTCTCTCAATGACTAAAGAAAAATTGCTGTGCCGATGATGGCTACGCAAAATCCAATTGAATCACTAAAATTGCGAATGGGGACCGATGGGCTGCGGATATTAAGGTCCTCGGCTTAAGGCCATGGCCGGGCAATTCACTGTTGCGGGCGCCGTTTGCCACAGCGCCCTCGCCTGGGTCGGGGGTCTGTTTAGACCCGTGGTGGACACTAGGATCAGGCCTCCGACAATACCGGAGCAGTGCCGACCTCAGGATTTGCAAACGCGGGAAGATCAACCTCGGTGCTCCTCCGCAAGCATGGATCTCAGTACGGAGTTATTATCTAAGCGATGGGGACCCCGCAAACTTTCACCAACCGAATATAGGATACTCCAGCTCTCTTAAATCTTCCTGATGTTCTGTTTGTTCTGAAAAGCCAGTCAATTCACGTGCAATCCACCATGGTCAAAGTCGGCACGGATTTCTTCAAGCCCAAGGCGGCGAGGCTGATGCATTTTTCGCATCTATCGAACAACACTCATCCGCAATGGTGGAAGGATCCAGGGCTTCGGAAGAATGTCTACCACTGTGTCGGCCTTTATTTCTGCGTCTTCTACCTGGGTTATGATGCATCCCTCATGAACGGGCTCCAAGCTATCCCAGAATGGGAAGAATACTTCAATCATCCTTCTGGTAGTACCCTCGGCTTGATATCTGCCAGCTTGTTTCTTCCAGCTATTGTTACGCCTTTTGCGGCGTCCTGGGTCAACGGTCTTTGGGGTCGAAAAGTCTGCATGTGGTTAGGCTCGGTGTTACTGATCCTTGGTGCTTTCCTCAACGCCTTCGCTACGGACCTCGGAACGTTTATTGGCGGTAGAGTCATCATTGGCGCAGCAGGTCCTTTTGGCAAGATCACAGGAATTGCTTTACTTCAAGAGCTAGCTCATCCTCGCCTGCGTCCCTATGTCGCCACGGTATACTACAGTAATTATTATTTTGGACAAATCGCGGCGGCTTGGTTCTGCTTCGGGGCATTATCTTGGAACACCGGCAACTGGAAGTGGCGAGCACCATGCCTTTTCCAGGCACTTGCCCCTGCCATGGTTTGTATCCACTTGTTCTTTATGCCAGAAAGTCCGAGATGGCTCATCGATCACGGTCAGACCGACAAGGCTCTTAATGTCCTCGCGCGAGAGCATGCAAATGGCGATGTAAACGATGAATTGGTCCAATACGAGTACCAAGAAATCTGTCAGGCCCTCGAAACAGAAAAAGAGAATATGAAAAGCAGATACGTCGACTTCCTAAGGACACCTGGAAACAGAAGGCGACTCCTCGTCTTGGTCACAATGGGTACAGGCTCCAACTGGGTTGGAAATGGCATTATTGCGTACTACTTGTCGCCTGCCCTGAAACTGGTAGGTATCACCGGAGCGGGCCAAATTGCTGGAATCAACGGAGGATTGGCCATCTGGTCTCTTATTTCTGCTTATGTTGGAGCTCTGAACGCTGAACGTGCCGGACGTCGGACCCTTTGGATTGTTGGTACAGCTGGTATGCTTGCGACCTACATTGTCATGACTGGGCTCAGTGGTTCTTTCGCCAACAATCCATCTCATTCCGTGGGCATAGCAGTGGTGCCGATGATGTTCGTGTACAAGTCGTTTTACTGCATGAGTTGGTCGCCGTTGCCATTTGCCTACGGCGCCGAAATCTTGCCCTACTTCATGCGACTCAAAGGTCTAAGCATTGAGCTGAGTGTGCAGAGTGTGGCCTTGACTTTCAATCAATGGGTCAATCCCGTGGCGTTGAAAGCGCTGGGGTGGAAATAGTAAGTTCTTCGTCTTTGTTCTCCTTCACACGCATTTATGCTAACTCTTAACAGCTACATCGTATACATCGCACTCATCGCGATGTATCTCGTCTTGATTTACTTTTTCTTCCCTGAAACAAGGTGTGTACTAATGGCTTCACGTTGAACAAGCTCTAACCTCAATGCGCAGACGATTAACAATCGAAGAAGTCTCGGTGATATTCGACACAGGCCGGAAGGGTGACGCGACCGCCGCGGCTAACCTGTTCGATCACAGAGACTCCAACGTGGAAAGCACTGAAACTGCCCAAGCGGTCGATGATGTCGAGAAACAGCCAAAAACAAAAACTGTCTCGCATATCGAGTAATGCGTTTAGAGCTGGGAGGTAGCATAATGCCAACCGAGTTTATTGTTTATTCCACAAAATTGATTTTTCGCTGCTGAGTAGTGACTTGGATCTTAAAGCGAGGCTTTTCCGACTTAAAAGGGTCGGCAAAAGTTATCTGACAGCCGAAACCTACAAATGCAGTGGCAAAATCGCCGATTTCAAGATGAGGTACTCGGGTCATTTCCGTACTTCAAATTCTTTGGTGAAAGCTTACTCAAAGCTTGTCGGCTCTTTCAGTACACCTGCTGTCGATCCCAGCTGTTTTGTACCAAGCATTTCAATGATTGTCTCCAGGTTATCTTGGCGCTGCCCACAGGTAAAGGTGGACTGGGGGTAAATCCGTTCCGGAGCGGAAATCCAATCAGGCTCAAACCCAGTTGCTCGCTCGCTCTCCCGTCCACAAGATCGCCTCTTTCATGATAACGTTTGTGTCGCTTTTAGGCGAGGTAGTCTCGATTTCACATAATGACACTACTTCAGGGTCAAAGATGTCGCCGACATCCGTCCAGATTAATGAGAGCTTCTTATCATGGGGAGGCCCACTTATAGAGTGTCGTCCGTAGGTCTTAAGACCCCGTCCGACTCTTTCATGCTGTAACCATCAATATCGACTTCTTAAAAGCCAAAATGGGAGATATCACGAAAGAATCCGTGGTCGCCAAGAACGATGGTGATGGGAAAACGCCCGAAACAGCGGAAATCTACAGGACGTCTTCAAGAATAGAAGATCACCCATCAAGATGGCAGCGTCTTCGTCCTGTGCTTGCCTGTGGTGCAGGTCTTTTCAGTGACGGTTATGCTCAAGGGGTAAGGCATATCTCCAGCAATGTGAAGTTTTTAGCTGAAGTCCAGGACTAGATTATCGGTTTAGTCAACGCCATGCTCACGGTCATCTATGGAGATCGCTACCAAAACTCGCCGCAGTATCAAAACATCAGCGCCATTGCATTCGCAGGTGCTGTCGTTGGGCTTATCCTCTTCGGCATCTTGGCGGATTATTGGTCGCGGAAGTGGTCTCTTGTCACCTCAACTTTCATTCTGATAGTCTTCACAGCACTCTCGGCTGGATCCTATGCAGGCGGCTCGTTCAATGGGATGCTAAATGCTCTGGTCGCCTATCGATTCCTCACCGGTATTGGCATCGGAGGAGAATACCCTGCTGGCGCCGTCGGGGCTGCCGAGAGTTCAGCGCACCTCAAGAAAGGCCATCGCAATCGCTGGTTCGTCCTATTCACCGAGTTCCAGGTAAATCTCGGCTTTGTGGCCAGTTCAATGGTCCCGATGATCCTCGTATTGATCTTCTCGGAAAACCATCTACGGGCCGTCTGGAGAATATCGCTTGGGTTGGGGGTGATTCCACCGGCGATACTATTGTGGCTGCGCATGACGATTGAGGAATCTGAAGATTTTACCTCTCAAAAGATGACCAGTCCTCCATACTGGCTCATTTTGAAGTATTACGGAGTCCGCTTATTCGCAGTATCGCTTAACTGGTTCATTTTTGGATTCGTAAGTGCAGAAGATGTCCCAGCCTACACGAGAGACTTACATGATTAGGTGGTGTATTCCTTTAGCATCTACTCGTCGGTGTGGCTGTTGACTATTCTTCGCGAGGATGCACCGCTTTGGGTCGTCTTTGGCTGGACAACGGTGATCAATGTCTTTTACGTGCCTGGCTCCTTCATTGGCGCATTCGTCAGCGATTGGGTGGGACCTAAGTACGCTCTGGCAGGCGGTGTAACCCTTCAAGCAGTGCTTGGTTTCATCATGGCAGCTACTTATGGCACCCTGAAACAACCAGCGAATGTGGCTGGTTTCGTGGTATTCTATGGGTGAGTTAATCTTCTTGCTCCGCACTCCGTGAAGGAATGCTCACACATCCTAGGATATTTGTTGCAGTTGGTGAGATCGGTCCTGGCGACAATATCGGCGTGCTTGTCTCCAAAACGTGTGCAACACCTGTTAGAGGCCAATACTATTCGACCGCGGCGTCCATGGGAAAGATAGGTGCCTTTGTTGGAACCTACCTATTTCCTATCATCCAGGCGAGTGCCCCTGATTCGACGAAAGCAGGACAATACCCCTTCTACGTGGCATGTTCCCTGTGTCTCCTGAGCGCAGCCGTCACGCTTCTGCTTTTACCCAATATCGGCCAAGACACAATTCAAGAAGAGGACAGGAAATTTACGGAGTATCTCTTGGCAAATGGAGTAACCACGGCAAATCGGCGACTCTCCGTTACTTCGCAGCGTGCGCAGAGTGTCGTGTGAGGGCCTAAACTTGGGTCATGGTAACTATCTAGTCTCTGTCTTTGTCTTCGTACGGCATCTATATGATCGTCCGCCAAACCCCGAGGTGCTATCAGCAGCTTTGAAGTTCTAGAAAGTCTTAACTTTCACCCCTTCTGCGGATACGAACGAACAGAGTGGAACCTCGCAAATACTGCTGATTGGATATGTTGAACCGGTTGAGTGAACCTTCGCAAACGATGCTTATTACTTACCTTGAAGCGCAGATGAATATGGTGGATCTTCGCAATCGTTGCTGTATCGTCCTTGACGCCTGTCGCAATTGATGCTCTAGGGTTCACGATGCTTGTCGCAATCTAGGGATGCCCGAGGTCACCTAGTGAGACATGTCATTTCATAACCATACATGTTAGCCACAGATGATAAACACAATCCATTGAAGACCCTTCATATCTTGTGTGATAGGCGGGTACGTCTCTGCCCTTGCTGCGAGAGATTTCGGTTCCAGCCTGTCGGGGTTTTGTGGACCCTACGACCTGTAAGTGGCACATCACGACAAGGTCATGGGTGGAAACCATTGCGTACGGGGCTGCAGGAATCAATTCGCCAAGTTATGGTATTCCAAACAGACGTTTCGAAAACCAACGACACGATAGTCGCTACTGGAGAAGAGCACGATGAGAATGGCCACGCCAACTATCAAGTGGGAGGAATGGGACAAGGCCCACACGACATAAATGGGACCGCGAATGTACTTTTGCCCTATCCATCGTAGGCCCATGCCATACCCGTTGCCTGGTGCACGTTCATCCATGGTCCAGCTCAACGATCCACCTAACCCGCTACTAGCTCATCCACCGCTGCCACATGGAAGTGATAACGGAAATCCAGACCTGAGAAAACTGGGGTGCTGTGGGTGCTTCGGTACTACCAAAAAGTGTTTTATCCGATCAGCACGTAGCACCAAGCACAAGCATCCAAGGTGGATTTCTCGCGGCAACGACAAACGAGACGCCGCTTCGTCGATCAGGGAACGAGGTACCGCAACCCCGTTTGCAACAAAATGGTTGACGAATTCGAACTAGCTTATCATTCTTCTCCTATCGACGATCCCTTTGACCTTCTCCACTTTGTGCTTGTGAAGATTAGCATACTGAAGGGTCAGTGAGGACATTTTGCCAGGACCCAAGACCGATAACCCGGATGAGGGGCCCGACGTCACCTGCTGTCGTCAAGCTGCGCACTCCCTTCTACACTCTGTGTTGCGAACGCCAAGACTGCGTCACGCCTACTACAAGATTGCCTGGCACCCTTCGACTCTCTAAGTGTTGAATCGGTGTCATAGCGGGTAGCTAGATCAATGTGATACGCGGACTTACAGCCTTCTCCTCGCACAGTCCTATCGCTGCTTATACCAGTATTCTATTATCTAGGCGTTATTTATTTTGTACTATCAAAGACTAGCTGACCTTTAAACCAGGTTTGCTTGACCTTGGAGGTAAGTAGGCTCTCTGGAGCCCAGTCCGTCTCTAGAACTAGAAGATCAGCACTCATGCCCTTCTCCAGGCTTCCCGTCCATGTCTCAGCATATCGTGAGTATGCTGCGCCTGCTGTTGCTGCTTTGATGGCGGCTACTAATGGCACGGCAAAATGTGGGTTGGTCGTTTCGTCTGAACATGGCTCAAGGGCGGACTTTCTCGTTGTTGCATTGTAAAGGTTCGGCATTGGCAAGTGGCGAGCTGTGGGCGTATCCGTTCCAAATGCAAGCGGAGCTGCACCGTCTAGAAACTCGCTATAAGCAAAAGCTCGCTTGCACCTGTGGGCGCCTAATAACGAGGGCCAAGCTCTGAATAGGACTGGATCAGAGTGTACTGGCTGCACCGATGCAATAATTCCCAGTTTGCCCAGTCTCCGAGCATCCTCTTCGGAGGCAAGCTCAAGATGCTCAATGCGGTGGCGGCGATTAGGTTCACCGAGAAGAGCGATGGCGTCGATTGCGTTTTTGATAGTTTTGTCGCCAATGGCATGGATAGCACATTGAAGGCCTGCAGCGTCAGCCTCTCGTACGACTTTGGCCATTTGGGCGGCTGGCCAAATAGGTTCTGCAGGATCGGACAGCGAGCCGTAAGGATGACTTAGGCCAGCAGTGCAGCCATCTACTGTGCCATCTCCAATGATCTTGATGCCGACAACGCAAAACGATGGTGAGGATACTGGATTGTATCGCTTATGCATCTGAATCGCCCTTTGCAAATGCTTGTGGATCTCCTCCTCATCGTGGCTATAAGGAATAAGCCAGTGCGCTGCAATGTGCAATGGCAACTGATTTTGACTTCGGAACAGTTCCAAGGCTTCCCACTGGTCGTCTTCCATAGCCATATCTATGACTCCCGTGTATCCTGCGGTGGTAAAGGCCGATACAGCTTGCTTGAGTACCTTTTGTCGGTCGTCCATGGAGAGGGCATTCGACAAAAAGGGCTCGACGATACCGTGAAGTGCACTCTCCTCGAGAAGACCTGATGGGCATCCTTCCTGGTCGCGGTGGATCTTTCCACCTGGAGGGTCCTCCTTCATCGATCTGATGCCCGACTCTTCAAGGGCAGCAGTGTTGCACCATACAGAATGCAGATCCATTGCTGCAACGTAAATCGGACGTGGGTCAAGGTCATCGAGCATACCGGCTGATGCCTGGCCGCCAATAGATGACTGTAACCAACCATTACAAAGCAACCTTGGTTCTGAGGGGTTTGAAGCAGCCCAGCTTCTTATATTCTCCCTGATCTCTTCCAGTGACTTACACGGCAAGACATTGAGCTTTGAGAGTGACTGCGCAAACTGCATTATGTGCGCGTGGCTGTCGATGAAGCTCGGCATCAAGACCTGTCCAGCTAGATCAATCTGCACCACGCCGGCGCCACTGAGCTCGGCAGCTTCCTGTGTGTCATTTGGGCCAACATAGCTGATCAAGCCGTCCTCGATGGCCAAGCACCCGGAAACAAGACCGTCAGCTTGAGGTGAGCTAGTGAAGAGTCGCGCATTCTGGAAGATAGTCCTCATTGCCTCGACGCTTCGATATCTGCTGATATTTAGGACAAATCAAATCAATTTCACCAAACCACTCATTGATTTTTAAATCAGGGCAAACGGCTCCAAATTCCTATTGCGGTTAATGTAGACGCGGACTTCCACGAGGAGAGCCAAAGACTCCGTCAGCGTAAGTTGTCGCTATTGGGCGCCATCAATTAGTCCAAGGCTCCAAGGGTTCGTGCGTGGATGGATTGCATATTTCACAAGCTTCGGAGTAAAAGTGCCGATTTCTGGTTCAAATCATTGATCAAGCCCTATGTCTGGCGTGCACACCCGCACTCTATTTATGACAGGCTTTTCACTTTCAAAGATAGCATGATCTCAGTGGAAAACCATCTCAACTGTCGCCTTGATCGTATAAATTCCCACAATGATACCAACAACGATAACATTCGATGAATAGCTTCTTACTAGCCGACATCTGCTCTAAGTTCGATGCCCTCTCGAACAAGCCCTCCTCATGATCAAAACGTCGTCTTACTCATTTTGGTATTCGCATACTTCAAGTATTTGCTTGCTGCCTTAACGCGGAATTTCTTGCCAAACTTTATGAAAATGATACTGCCCAACAATATAATAACGAAGATCACTGTCGCAATGATGAAAACATTGGCAAGACCCATCGCCTCTTCCCAAGGTGGCAGGGCGAAGATGAGAATCGTCGGGATCAAATTCTTGATAAAAATGATTCCGACAAGTGAATCGGCAATAATCTAAGATAGGCGCAGTTAGCATTGTCGGTATGAGGTATAGAGAGGTTCAAGATCTCGGCCTACCTCGCCATATGCGTCAGTCAAGTAGGTCAGGGAAAGGCTGCATGCGGGTGTCGACCCAAATGTTGCGATGCCGAAGCCAACACAGATAACGGACCAAGAAAGCTCATTATAAAGGCCAATGCCAAACATAAGCGTGCCAGCGGCCAGAAATGGCGTGAAGGCAAGGATAAGCCAGAGGCGCATCTCCGGTTCGTAGATACCGCCATTCTTCTTGGCCATACGTAGGATCATCATGTCGCTCACGGGACCTGTGATCAGGGCACCAATCGCGGTGCCTATGAAAGACGACAGGCCCACAAGGCCGATTTGCGCCGCTGTAAAGTTGTAGGGGGGAAGTGTCATATATGTCGAGTAGACCGTGATAGGCATCAGGGCCGCAGCTATCATTGCGCCATTGACGAGGGACATATACATAACTGCAGGAATGTTCCATAGGATCAGGAACGGTTGGTACGCATATTTAATATAGACCCGGAGTGGTATCGGAGTAGATGACCACAGCGCCAGTTTTTCCCTATAGGATTTAAGCGGAATGACAGGGTCGGTGTCAACTCGAGATAGGACGCTTTCCACGGCTCCCTCGTCCTGGGTCTTTGCATCTCTATCTTGACTCAGTCGTCGTACGCTCTTGCCACTGCTGCTTGCGACGATAGCACCCTCAGCAATTGAATGTCTGGCATCAGCAATACCGCGCAGGGGAGCGCCATCGTATTTGGTCTCTTCGTACATAAAGACGAACACGAGGATGATGAAGCCGAAAATGATCGCGGTGACCCACCAGACCCACCGCCAGCCAATATTGGCGGTAATGAACCCAGCAGCGAGCGGTGCCAGTGAGGAGCCGATTGTGAGAACCCAGATGTAGATAGCGTTCATCAGACCGCGTTCGTGCACAAAGTAGACATCTGTGACCGTCATCTGCATCATGACTTCGCAGAGAGCGCCAAAAAAGCAGCTGAAAATATTGACAAGCATGAGGTCCGCAACAGTCTTCAGTTTAGCTGACCAGATGGCAACTCCAAGTTCGATGATTAGGCTGAGGATGTAGACTGGACGTCGGCCGTACTTGAGGGCGAAAGGAATGAGGAAAACGCCGCCGATACAGAGCGCACCGCATCCAGCTGCATAGCTGTCGTTAACGACGTCGAAGGTAAAGCCAAGCTCGTCCATCATTGCGCCCCAAGTGACTGTAATCATATTGACCCTACTAATTTTTAGAATGGTGTGATCATATCGACAGTCAAAAGACTCGCTGGACCTACAGCGCAAACACGATCATCACATAAAGAGATGCTAAGCTAAAGTTGAGGTGCTTTCTCCATGTTGGCCAGTTCTGCAGGATCGTTACTAATGAGCTGCCGTGGGTGGGAATTGAGCCAACTCACAAGCGGATCGTTCGGGTCCTTGGAAGGCTGGGGATGTAAAATGATATCGGAGCTCTCTTGATTGAAGTCTGCGGGCGCGTCAATTCGGATGTCTTGGATAGACAGGCTGCGTACCTTGAAGATAGACAGTTCCTGGCGGAAAGTCTGCATCGGCACCAGGTTCGGATGGCTGCATGTTGAAAGCTAATGAAATGTAATCTACTGCAGTAAAGTGGTATCACAGTAGAATGGTGTCAGAGCTTTCGTTCGATCAAGGAATTCTGTGACTTTTTATCTGCGAAGCTATCTCGCCAGGCTTCCTAATGAGCTTGGTCGTTTCTCAATTCTCTTTTATCGAACTCAAACTCCAAGATAGTGTGGACGCAGACCTCCTGTGCTATACACTGTTTCATTGGCTTCAATGGCAGGAGTACGCAGGAGTTAACGAGGATGTCAAACATTTAGAATACCCTCAGCCAATGAGCGCACTTTCCCAGCCGATAAGATATTCCCCACACTTTTTGCGATTGTCGCGAGAATTGAGTCTTTCAGAAATTCCCTGATACCAATCTCCAATTCTCAGAAGCCTTGCTCCTCTTGCGCCGACACTACGTAAGAAAGTGCTCCGTTGTGGCCATGAAGCAGCCTGCTAAAGGTAGGCCTCTTGACACGGACGATTCCAACGTTGCAAAGAAAAGCTATCGTGTTCCGAGGCGCAGACCGGCTTACCTACGCACCAAAACCGGCTGCATTCCGTGTTAGTGCACAACACATTAACCGTCTTGACTCGAGGGGCGGACTGTCGCGACGTGCACTACGCGCCCAAAAGGTAACAAGAGTAATCGCGGTATTACCGGCGATTATCTGGTGCACGTGCTTATATGTGTTGTACGGCGCACCACATGCGCTGCGCGCGAGAGAATCTCTCTGGCCGCCCGTAACACGGACTCGAAGAGGTGGCTCTGACTTCTTAATCCAGGTCGAAACCGCAAGAAAAAATTGTGACGAGAATCCGGTCGCGTGCCAGAGCTGCTTAAAACGACGAACGCTATGTTTCTGGCCCCTAAGACCGGGGTATAAGCAGTATACGTCAACTTCAGATATGGCACTCGCCTCTGGGATCTAGGGCGAACTCTAACACGTATTATCTCGTGTATTGATGATTAATATACACTAAACCCGTGGGAGGCCTAATAATTATTCCTATCTGGAATAACGATGATTTTACTTATACTTTGTATGTAGCCTAGTGCTAAGACTATAAGCGTTATAATGATTATATCTCATGTTTATTCTATATATAAATCTTCCCTCTTTAAAACCCTTCTTCTCTACTATATTCTAGTAACTCGTATATATACTTTCCACCACTATATTATACGATGCTGTGTTATAAGGCGTCCTCTACTAGACCAGTAATGGTATAAGTAGAACCTCAGGGGTTCAACTTAACAGCTAAGAAAGAAGAGGGAACAGAGTATTTTAGCAACCTAAAGTGCTCAGGCAGGGGTGCTGGTATAACTTAGATTAACTACAGAAGCTATAAAGACTATATAGGAAACTCGTGAATATATATACTCGTCTGACCGTCCTTAAAGTAGTAATATTAGTTAGCATGTTAGCATATTAGAATGCCCGAGTCCCACTATACTAATATACCGAAGTTTCCTCTCTTAGCCCTAGCGCCTCTACGTCTACGCCCCTCACGTGCTAGGCACCTTCGCTTAACTCTTTACGCCTTCCGTGAAGCGTCCTCCACCGAGGTTACTTCGTAACACTTTCCCCTTCTTAGCTGAATCGCGTCTCGCTATTTAAAACTAAGGTATATCCTATATCTAATCTCTCTCTCTCTTTTATTATAGCCTAACTATGTCAATAGTACTCGGAAAACGTAAGCGTTCTATAAAGCCCGCACGATCCCGTAGAGATCGTAATAAAGATTTATATAACGCCCTTTAATCTCTTAAAAACATAGCTATGGTGGCCTACACTTAGTGTATTAACTATAACGTAGTGTGTTACTATAACAGAGAGCAGTTAGTTAAATATATAGAGTATGTACTATATCAGCGGTCGTGTGATGGAACCTTTTCGCTGGAGGAATTTCGTAAGGTGGGGGAACTGAAGAAAGAGGAGTAGCGTAAGCGCCGCGAGAAATCCCGGTAACTAGCCCGGCTACGCGTGGCGCTAGTATAGGCCTAAAAGGAGCTAGTAGAGGTAGAAGAAGAAGTTAGTGGCTTAAACGAGTCTATAGCGCACCTTAACGAGGTGTCTTCCCGTATACTACGCCGTGAGATAGAGGCCCTAATAATTATTCCTGTTTAGAATAACGATGATTCCGCTTATACTTTATATATAGCCTAATGCCAAGACTATAAGCGTTATAATAATTATATTTCATGTTTATTCCGTTCCTAAATCTTCCCCCTTTAAAATCCTTCTCCTCTACTGTATTCGAGCAACTCGTATATACACTTTCCACCACTATATTATACGACGCTGTAATATAAATTAAAAGTGTCGTATACATCATACTAATATGTAACACCGTCTAGATTATATCTAGTAAGCAGGATACGGGCGAAATAAGGGCGTTAATACTTATAGCGGCGTCCCTGCTCGTATACCTGCGAATAAAATCACAGTATAGTACTATTATTTATACCGAGCATCGCTTAGTATACACGCCGATAAATATTACTATCTATCTAATAAACCTATATTAAGCTAGTAAGTAAATACGTGATATAGTGTAGCAGTATTTAGTGGACTCTAATATCGCGAGTATAGTGCGTGAACCTCCGCACGGTAGTACGTCTATTACCGGACTATAAGTTCATACTAGATGGTAATGTAACGTGAATAACTATAACGAATTAAGTTAAAGTTTAAATATAATCGAGAGGCATCCTAGTAAAGTGCACGGATTTAATAGTAAACGTAAGCGAGAGAAGAATAGTGCTATGGTGTAGATATCGGTGTAGCGATGGTTTACTAAGTCGAATAAATATTAGATCGTTAACTTACGCGGCACCTCACCACTATCTACTACGCCCCGATCGTCCACCACTTCACGACGCTTTATATACGCCAGTTCACCTATATGATTAGGAACCTCCCCCATCCCCTTAAACACTACTACTTATTTTATAAAGTCACTTAATACCGCTTCTCGTAGTGTTCTAGCTAGCCTATATAGCTAAGTACGTGAGGATCACCGGTAAATCCGCCGCGTTTACTAGGAAGCTGAACACTTATTTAAAGTCACGCTATAGGAACGCACTAGTAGATATATTTTATACTTTCGTGGCCTCGACTTAGACTAATTAAATCCACTAGTGGCGGTGCTTCGAAAAGCGACCGGTCGCGATATTAGGTTATACTATATTAGTGAAAGCGTCCGTCGCGTGTTAACTAAACCCTACTAAACCGTGACTAATCTACATCCTATTTTAGTCTAGACTTTACTTAGTTTCGAAGTTAAGCGGACCTCCGCTAAACCGTTTATATTTCTATAGAACACGGATAGTTTTAAGAAATATATTACTAGCTTCTAGAGTATAGTGTGCTACTTTCACTATATAGTACACGATAATCTCTTTAATCGGCGTCTATTTAAAATAACGTCTAAATAAGATACCGTGGTAAGTAATTTAAATAAGGTCGTGGAGGTGTTAATTATATATTACGCTTCCCGGCCCTATAATAAGGAGAATAATAAGGAGGATAATAAGTAGAATAATAAGGAGGGGGATGATCCTTAGCGTATATAACTTAAGTCGGGGTCGGGGTTAGGGTTAGGGTTAGGGTTAGGGTTAGGGTTAGGGTTAGGGTTAGGGTTAGGGTTAGGGTTAGGGTTAGGGTTAGGGTTAGGGTTAGGGTTAGGGTTAGGGTTAGGGTTA